>OU744324.1:2592500-7736717 GCA_916610235.2 Lasioglossum morio | reverse complement strand
TAACACAAACAATCTAGCTGGAGGTGATTTTTTACATTCATTGACAGTTGTTGAAGTAAATAAACATTCTAATTTGTAACGTGTAACAGCGTTTTAAAACTTCGATTTTATATCAGTCGGACGAGTCTGCAAGTCTGTTGTGGATTGATAAAAATCTTACTTGTGAAGCCACAATGTGAAAAATAAATTCTTTGAACTACACACAATCCAACACGAAAGATTTAGCGAAAAGTTATCTTTTTACAACATTGCCAGTTGTAGAAGTAAATAACGTTGTAACTCGACACTCACCTAAGTAATGGTGGCACTACACAACGTAACTTGGTTTCAACGACAAGAATATGCAACTGAGATTCACGTGACACGACGGTCGCACAGAGACTGAGGATTTTCTAAGCGACCCGACTGTCGGGCAATGGGTTAAGTACCTGAGACTTGAGTCAGCTTGTTTTCGGTCTTTAGCATGAAATTACTCAGGCATGACTAATACGGGATCGAGTCTAAACGTGCGAAGTTGTTGTTTATACAGCTGAGCCCTTTGTCTATTCACAAGCGACCATTACGGTATATGCTATCTCCCCTAGAAGGCGTTTTTAATGGTTTTAAAACGATGCCTACACATTTAACGAATACATAGATCGTTTGCAGAAAAATAAGCTTTAAAAATGTTCCACTTTTTATTTTAATCAGAATGTTTCATTTTAAAATCTACCTTGGTTAAGATCAGACACAGAGTAAAAATTAATACAGTGTAACCCAAATAATAATCTAAATAAATATAAATTAGAAAGGTTTATTGGATATGGGTGTCAATAAATGCACACTGGTATTCGTAAACTAAAACTTGTCTTTATCTCACAACGCGAGAGGAAGCTCTTTACTAGACGAAGTCTCATCTTTGACTAACTCTTACAATTAGAACAAAAAAGTTGGAACATGAAAAGGAAACCAGGGTCCTCTCATATCTCCGGATTGTTTAGATTCGGCCCCACAGTCCGGCTCTTGAAACATAGTATCAATTGGGATACTTTGAAATCTCTGTTTAGAACCGATACTTTATTAAACCGGTACGGAGATCGTTGATTCATTTTTGCCAACGAACAATAAGTAAATTATGCTGGTAACTTATTGATTATCCAACAAGGGTAAATGTATTTTATAGGTCACTCCATTGAAGTTCTCTCAATAGCCCAGAATTTAATTTTAGAATTTGTTGCTAGACATTTTCTGTCCCTTTCCGAGTCACGAGCAGCTTCGTGAAATTATTTTGTTAAGACCAGTAAACGCGGAGGTCGGACCGAGAAATTCGAACACATCCGGAAGCGGCTCGTTTGACCTGGACCAACAAGACGAAACAGAAAAATCAACGAACGCCGTCGAATGACGACGGGAGAGTCACTGTTAAATTTAGCTCCTAGGATCACCGCCGCTTTTAAAATTTCATCTAGACGCGGCGCGGCGTCCGCGCGAACCTTTAAATTTTTAAAAATACCGAAGTCAGATTCAGCTTCATCTTCAATTCATCCCCGACGAATTTATTATCATCGCACATTCTCAAATTTCGCTGAAATACTCCGCTTTGCGATCCGACGATTAAATTAAATTTCATTTTCGCCTCGAACGATCCATTAAATGAGTTTTCCGCCGACGCTGCTGTGTTACCTATCTAAAAATATCTGTTCCATCTCCAAATATCGTAATTCGCTTGCGTCGCAACGATACTTCAGCCAAATCGATCAAAACCTCAAAATAAAAACGAGAAGAAATTGATGAAGTAGTACACATTACATTTTCGAATGTTCTTTCCATTTCTATCGACCGGTAGTATTGAGCTTAATTTTTAACAAGATGCTTTGACAAAAAAGTATGAAAATTTGAAGTATGAAATTGTGCTTTTCCTGTTCGATTTATCCAGGAAGTTTCCCATTCGTGTAAACGTAGCGTGAATCTATAAAAAGTTTTATTTCCGCGCGTTTTTCGCCGCCTGTAAACGGAGAACGGGAGAGCATGCAAATTTTATTTGATAATCTATCGCAAGACTTCAGCTGTGTTGTAAAATCGATAGTAAAATTTTCATACTTTTCACGGCTTTTTTTCCAGTCTTCGAAAGACGGGGTTAGGATAAATGTTTTTATAGATTCTGACTGCACTGTGACGGGTTCGGTACCCGATGATGTGTACTCCATAAGAATCGAACGCCACGCAAGCGTTACTTTTCTCGCGCACGTCGCGTCGGCCAGCTAGCTTCTCTCACAAAGCGAAGAATTTCCTCGCGGGTATAAATCAAGCTGAGTCAAGTTCGATCGACGTGAACCGGTGACTCGAAAATCGCCTCGGTGGTATTTACCGGTTCGTTACGTTTCATTCACGTAGCACCTGCAGAACGCGCAGGTTTCCATAGCCGGAGGTTAGGGTCTATCAGCATGTCTCGGCTGCGATCGAATCGAATGCAACGAGTCTTATCGCGACCGCTGCACCTGGAGATTACAAGCCGAGAGTCGGAACAAATAATCAAACGTGTTGTGACTGGCGTGGACAATCGTGTCATTGCTGTTGACACATCGAGTGCACATTTAACCCTTTCTGTACCTTAGAGCTTATCGGCTTTCGAAAAACACCTTGAGCCGATAAGGTGACTTGTGCAGTGGACGAACACTTGCTGTAAAACACTATATACAGTAAATCCATAAATACTGTCCAACAGGCGTATTCTGTTTGCATGATCCAACAGTTTTACAAGACAAATCTTTTATTATAAAATATATTCAGTGAAAAACAATCGTAAGACGAATAGTACAGTCATTGGCATAGTAAGAAGTAAACGTTAAACAGGCTTTTTGTTTTATAATTAAACATGTACGCACTTATTATATGTGTAGTACACTATTAATTATATAACTCCATTCACACTGCAGTGTGGTCATTCGTCGGTCTTACTGGATGTACCAGCGTTGCTAACAATCATATGTTAAACTCTGTTATGAAAACTTACAACGTTGCTTTGAAATATAAATAAGAAGCAATACAAAATGATTTTCTATACCATGAATTCTTAATATTTGCCGTTTAAATCAAAAGTGTCAATAACTACTACAGTGCCAGCAATAGTACAGTTTACCCTGCCTACTTGAAAGGAATTCCTGAGTTTATTGGAAGTTATTTTTTCCTTTGCGAAAATGTTACGCGAGGTAAAAGTTATCAACGAAAAACGCGGACCAATCAGAACAGGACACCCGCTGAGTATGGCATTGGCTGTAGATGTGCTTTGATTGGTCCGTGGTTTTTTGGGAATCACCCCTTTCAAGGAAATCTATTTTCGAGACAACCTGTATAAAACCATTCCAATCTATGTTAAAAAAAGAAATTTGTTCTTCTTGTTTATTAGGGTGTTGCACATGAAATGTCTGTTTGGTAACAGTTCACTGAACGGATCATCAATAAAACTAATTGATCAAAGTGAGCATCATTGTAATCGTTATAATCTGTAAAAAGAAATGACAAGTTGTTCGACTGTGGTAAAAATTGAATGTTTTGCTCGCTCACTTTCCTCATTTGTTAGATTGTTATCTATATTTTTCAGCTTTCTCAGCTTCGTTTCATCACATATCAAAAGATTACGCATACTGTCACGTCGACTGGTACTCAAATAAAGTGTATTAAAAAGTAAAGTTGGATGTGTAAATAGAAATCGAAGATAGAACTTGTAAGATTATCTGTGTACCATCAGATGATACATTATTAGACTACGGATCGTTATGCATTTGTGGCTTTGAGAGTTTTCAAAAAAAAAAGCTAGATTATAAAATTCGACAGAATTCTGTAGAATTTTGATTTGCTTTAGATCGACGAATTACGATTTGTCTACAAAAATTGGAAGATGTTTAAACATCCGCAGTCTATACATGATAAATGTGTAGATTATAATTCACTTTTAAAATTGTAATTTCAATATAAAAACACTTGATGAAGTTTGTATTACGAAATTGGTGATTTCATATGCAACGACCTAATAGAACCGGAAGATTGAAATCGCGTTGCCGAGGAAAGCGTACGGGAAGGCGTGAGGAAACGATGTAAGAGCTCAGCCAGCGAACAGGGCATCGATTGTTCCTCAAAGCAATAACTTTGTCTGTTCGACGGTCTATGCAGGCGTGTCGGCTGGCTCGTGTTACAAAATTACTCGACGAACTTGCCCGTTCCGTAACCGTTCAGTTAATCGGGCCAACGGAGATTCAGCTACTTGGTGTAATTATTGCTCTAAAAGCGGGAACGATAAAGCCTCGCGCCCTAATTTTTTTCCAACTTGCCTCGGGAACGATCGCCGGTCGATTACGTGATCCAAAATGGCGTGCTGATAAACTTTCCGTCGTGCACGCTATCGTTTGAAAAGTGTTGCAATTTTCGAAAATATCTTATTGTTACCTATTGTAATTTTCTGACCAGACGTATCGACACGAATTTTATGCTTTGAACGTGTATGAATCCGTTATCATGGATAGTTTCGGTTTCAGAATAGTCGCGAATTTCATTGAGTAGATCATTGAGAAGTGTTACAATTCTGAAAAAAATCTTATCGTTAAGCTATTGTAATTTTCTAGCCGAACGTATCGATACGGATATTATCCTTTGAATGTGAATGAATCCGTTATCATGAATATGTAGCTTCGGTTTTAGATTAGACGCGAATTGAGAAGATCATTGAGAAGTGTTACAATTCTGAAAAAAATCTTATCGTTAACCTATTGTAATTTTCTAGCCGAACGTATCGATACGGATTTTATGCTTTGAACGCGAATAAATCCGTTATCATGAATATGTAGCTTCGGTTTTAGATTAGACATGAATTGAGAAGATCAATGAGAAGTGTTGTAATTTTTGAAAGTATCTTATCGTTAATATAATGTAATTTTCTAGTCGAACGTATCGATACGGATTTTATGCATTGAACGCGAATGAATCCGTTATCATGAATATATGTAGCTTCGGTTTCAGATTAGACATGAATTGAGAAGATCATTGAGAAGTGTTGTAATTTTTGAAAGTATCTTATCGTTAATATAATGTAATTTTCTAGTCGAACGTATCGATACGGATTTTATGCTTTAAACGCGAATGAATCCGTTATCATGGATAGTTTCGGTTTCAGATTAGACGCGAATTTCATTGAGAAGATCTAGCACAGTAATTACGAAAGCATCTTCTTAGAATACATCATCGATAACAGTGTAAACACGAGGCTCATAAAGATAAAGGAATCAGTTCCAGTTGAAAATAACTTGCCGATGAGTAACGCATTGATACCTATTGTGATCGTAACAGGCACCGCGTGGATACTGAAGCCAATTCGATTCCAGCGAGATAATTCTGTTTGAACGGTGCTCGTGGCAAAACGTTGCCGGTTGATTTAAACGCGATGCCTGTCGTATGAAAGCGAGATTATCTTGTTCCCCAGGGGTTACAGATTTTTCTTCGAGCTTCGCTGACGCGTGCTGGAAAACGTTATATTGCTAAGTCGTTCTCTTAGAAATTGAAAAACGAAAGTACATAAACAGTCTTTACAGCGTTGATGCTTAAAACATTGGATCTTTTAACTTATATTTCTGGAAACGAATAAAAGACAATTTTTCTGATTTAATATCTGCAGCGGTCAGATGACAATAAGATCCCAGATCACCAAATAACATTTTAACTCTTCTTCTTTTTTTGATATATATATATTTTTATTTTGTAATAGAAATCTTGTTTAAAACTATGTAAACAATAAAATCTATTATTTTAACATTAATCCATACATGAAAAACTTAAATTCATACCATATGCAAAAAATCTTCAAATAAATTCGTACTCAAATAAATCTGTAGCCAAAGGGTTAATTGGAGCAATGCATCGGCAATCATGTCTCGTCGAATCGATAGAATTCGGGGAGCATCGCGACATCGTGAATAACGCTGGATTTCGAGTTCTGTTTGCATTACGACGACTCGCGTCGACCAACGAGTGCGTCACCCGAGCCCAACTTGATCAATTTTACAGCAAATATTTGCTGGCGCCGATGATCCACCAGGTCTCGGACGAAGGGCGGAGTTTTGTAAATTGATTCGTAACGTGACATCGCCCATTATATTATTTATTGAAACTGTCCGTTTGCATAATAATTCATATTCGTCGTAACATAGTAACATTCAATATCGAATTCGCCTAAAAAGATCTTGAAAACACTTTAGAAATTATCGTCGGTAATAAATCATTTCGCGTTGAATGCAAAAATCTAATCTTTCGTTCGTTCGAGTCGAATTAAAACAAAATGTGCGACATGCATCGAGAAAGAATCGACGGCTACCCGTTCCGGTTACCATTGGAATATCAGTCTTTTGACAGCGGAACAGCGAGAAATGAGTTACGAGCCGTGTATTATTAATATTTCTCGCGGAGACGAGGACGGATTTAAAAATTCACGGAGGAACGCCGCGACGCGACGCGATTTATCGCCACCGGTGGAATATACCGAGAGCTATAGATTCTCGTTAATTATTCCACCGCACGGGGGAATCTCTTTTATCAGCCGAGTTTTGTAGCTTTTGTAAAGTTCAACCGGCCCTCTCGGCCTCGAGAGAAAGAGAGACGCCTCCACCGGGAATTAATTTTTCAAGGGACAATGAAATCTTACTTAGACAGAAAACTCGTTCGCGGCTCGAAGAAATTATGTGCTCGAAAGTGTCTAGACTGTGAGCCCTCTCTCTTTCTCTCTTTCGCGTGCTCGCGAGTTCCTTCAAGCACGAAACAAGTGGTTTACAGTTTACAGGAGATTTGATGGATTTCAGGAAGACATTTTAACCTTTCACTGCATGATTTTTTCAATTGGTACGAAAAAATTGAAAGAGGATCAGTTTGTGTGTTTTATTTAAGAGAAAAATATTTTAAAAAATTAATACAACACATTCTTATTTTACTATATACCAGATTTCTTAACTGTATCAGATATGATACACTATGTAGCGAAGGGTTAATAGAGCGTTTCAAGACAAATCGAGTATTATGAAGGTTATTCAAGATAACTCGAGGGCAGCTAGGATGGAAAATAAATTGGCCCAAAGCACACTTTGAACGTAGGGCTTTTATAAAAATAATTCATTATGCGCACGCTTTGCTCAGCTTACAGTAAGCAAAGTGCCGTCTTCTGTTTGTTAACATGCATCGATTATAAACTATAATATTACACTTGTGCTAAAACATCGAGCGAGACCCGAGATAAGGATTTCGAACAGAATCCCCTAATTATGTACGCCATTAATTCCCTTCAACCTGAAACAAAATCCTATTTCGTTGCAGTCGATAAACCATAACTATAAATTCCTTTCTCTCCCAAAAAAAATTCTTGTAATCGTAAAAAACCAATCGTAGCGCAAGATCGTTTTTTAGAACACTTGTATTACCAGTGAGCTGCACATAAGTTAGCCGAGCAGTGTTCGGAAACAATTTATTTCCCATTACATTAGTATCTAAGTGTCCGGGGTTACCTGGCTTCTCCCTGTATTTACAGTATTCACTTGATTTTTGTCCCAGGGGCTGTTCGTGGAGCGGACAAAAATCGCGATGTAGACTTGCTTTTCTGATTTATGGCTGGGTCTACCGCTCCGATCGCGGCGAGCGAGACTACAATAGAGCAACGGTGTCGGCGACGGCTACGCACATTGCGACCGAAACTTTCTTCGTCGATTACACCACTAAATTACAATTGAAACTATATCGTGTTTGGTCTTGTTTTACTCAGAAAGATGCCAGAAATACGTTTTCAAAAAGTCCCATGAAAAAATAATGATTATTAAGAAGTTTGAACATTCGATTCATTGAGTCAATGTAGTGGTGTTCACACCGATATACCCGGGCCGAGAACAATAGTCGCCGCCCTGCGGCGCGGGACAGCGTTGACAGGCAGTGGAGTGAGTAGGCCTGGACAAAAATCGAGTCGTCGGACCTGGGACAAAAATCAAGTCTGTACTGTACTTCGATATTCTAACGGTCCCTACAGAACATTTCAGACCTGGTACAAAGCTGAAAGCAGCCGGTGACGAGGAAGGGCGATAGCAACACTTTTGAATTCTCAGGAAACTAGAATCCCAGCACCGCGAGACCGCCTGGAAGTTCCAACTAGCGGTAGGTGGAATTAACGAAGAGAGCGTTCGGGATCGCGGAAGCGTTAACGAGCGCAAGCACGTTGCGAAAGAGAGCCGGCGCGGTGTTCGAAGGGAATTTCAGGCACCGCCGACGATACGCGCAACCAGGTTTCGGGCAACCTGACGCCCTTTGGGCTATTGATCGTCGTCTGAGGCTCGCGGCGAGCCCTCCGAGCCCACGCACGGCTCGCACAAATTGGTTAATACAAGCCAGTCCCGTGGCAACGAGCCTCCGCGAGAGAGAGAGAGCGAATTTTCATCGGCACAGCAGCGCGCGTGGAAAAAAAAAATCGGTTCTCTCCCGTGGCGGATCGGTCGCGTCGCCCTCGTCCAACGGATACCTGGCTCGTTTCGATCGATTGCCTACCAATCGTCAATTTTTTTCCATTACTTCACGGACAATCCATTTAGTCGGCAAATACCGGTGAAAAATACAAAGGCAACCGAGCGAACGCCGATGCGAACGTGATCCGAGACACGGAACGCGCTGAACAAATTCGGCCGATTCGGACCCGGGACAGTTTCACTCGTTACGAGGTACCTAAATGGATGGAGCTTCGGAGAAGTGCATTTTGAATGATATCAAACGATTCGTGTAATGACGAGACTGCGGATCTTTATGCATTTATAGCAAAATTGAGTAGATGAAATCAAAAATTGTTGAAAATTTTTTTTAATTGATGATGTCAATACATGATTTCTTTTCTACTAAAATCATTAAGGGAAGAAGTAACGTTCAATTTAGTTTCTATTCCTTGCGATCGATACAGACAATTTTTATTTTGCATACGGAACCGCAGTCCCGTAGGGACTTTAATCTTTGTAGTTGATGCTTACAAAGAAAGCTTATTCAACATTTAAATTGTATTTGAATTAGCGAAAAAATAAAAAAATCGTGTTCGTGTGTTATTCTAGATGTAACAATATGTCCTACGATAAACAAATTATTTTATTGTAAGTATAATTTCAATTCTGTTTGCTACCAAACTTCGAATAACTAGAAAATTAAGACAATTAAATTCTTCTTAAATAAATGAAAAAAAAACATGATGCTATTGATTTATTACTTTTCTATCGACACGATACGAATCCAACAAACTGTACACTACATTACCACGTGTTTTGAGAGTTCTTTCAAATATACATGAAACTAGAATCGGTACGAAGATTGCGACGGTATTGCAATCGGGTAAATAATTTCGTTCGGAATCGACAAAAGAATAATTTCAAACGGAGTACCGTTCGAACGCGAACCGCTGTGTTTGTTCGGCTTCCTATTTATTCGATCGTCCTGTTTCTACAATAGTTATTTGCCCGCTCCAAATGCAGCTGCCTCTATATGTTAGTCTTCGATGACTATAGACCTCGATTTTTTTAGCGACGTATATATAAATAAGACTCTCGAGCCTGTGGCATCGAGAGACAGTGAGTAGCGAAGAGTTACAAGTACATCTAGACCCATATTTTTCTGTCTTTCTGTGTCACTAACAGCATTGAACGAATTTAGAATATTAAGTGAGATTGGAAGTTGTCTCGATTCAGGACAGCCGGATTCTTCGTTAATTGATTGGCTTTAGAGCACGCCGGGAATCATAATTATATCGTAATCTAGTTCTTTTCAAAGTAAATAGATTTTCCAACGAATCACTTCGACTCGCTATCGAATTCTCCGAAAATTAGATTAACTCCATTCAGATTACTCTCTGTAATAATAATTGTCTGAAAGAAACATTATCGACCG
The DNA here is from genome assembly GCA_916610235.2 of Lasioglossum morio. Taxonomy (NCBI): domain Eukaryota; kingdom Metazoa; phylum Arthropoda; class Insecta; order Hymenoptera; family Halictidae; genus Lasioglossum; species Lasioglossum morio. The sequence continues at coordinate 7,726,802 of OU744324.1, read as the reverse complement.
TCAATAATATTTTCTTCGTCACAACTGATTTCAAGTTTACTTCTACACATAGCAACAGACAATTTCCTTCGCGATCGAGTAAACTTAACGATTATGTCAACTGACCTTTAACCCGAGCGAAATCGCGCGTACATCCAGAGTACAAATTCTCTCGATTCACTGTAGTCTGAAAAATATGCTCTGGAAGAACGATGGAACTGTTTCACGATCGATGCTCACAAAAATCTCAATATCCCAGGGAACTCGCTTCACATGGAACACTCGATTTCCCGATCTGCGTTCGTCTACGATGCAACTTCGAGTACGAATCGTGGATCACTTCGGGACCCGGTGGAATTCCGAAATTTCTAGCTGACTCCGTCGAGCGAATCGCGAACGATCGATCGATCTTCAACCGACGCGAACCGAGACTTGAATGAACCGTTTCGAGGAGCAAAGGGAACGTGTCTCGGGACGAGTAAGATCAAGAAACGAGCGGAGATCGGCGGAATTAAACCGAGAATACAGTGTATCTCGCGAGATAAGCGGCGGTCGTCGCTAATATTAGACGCCGCGTTATCAGCGCCACGACTGATCCAGGCTCTCGGCCCGATCGATCTCGTGAAACAAGAAAAAAGAAAATAGAGAAGTAGAGTTTCGTCTGGATGTGTATCGACCGTGAATTTTTCATCGCGAACGAGCCTCGCGTTTTCAGGGAACAGCGTCGCGACACACGTGACGCCGCTGCATCCATAATCCATGCTCTGTATACACGAAGGACGGGGCTTACTCAGCTTTTATTCCTCCAGATGCCGTGTCGCGACGCGACTCGGAAAACAGAGAGACGTTCTTTTTTCAGCCGCTGTGGCTCCCGACCAACATTCTCCTTCTGCTCGCCTCTCTTCGAAACGTGGTTGCATACCAGATCAACGGACAACGGAGAGCAACGTGCTGCTCTTCGCGATTTACTCGATCATGAAGCCTCGCCGAGTAATGCGCAACAACGCCGAATAATCGATAAGCCCTCTACAAATGGTGCTACAAATACAAATTCATCTTCGGTAAAAGTAAAAAAAGCAAAGAAAGAAGCAAGATCAAAATGCTATCCCTTTGCACTCGAATCTTTTTAACTTGAAAATTAAACATTTCTTCCGACCTATTTCCATTCTCCATGATTTTTTAAATTTTACGAATATGAAATTGATATAACATCTCATACAATAACTAAATGTTCGGTGATTCATTAGATACCAACATATTTAATAATCTAAACCAAATTTTGAATAACGGTATAGCAATTTTTAATGGTCACTCTGAGTCACCACTCGAGTGCTAAGGATTATTACTTTTTGTTAATATGGACCCAGTAGCCCTAAACTAAATTGATTTTTCGCCACACTATTGGATAGGACAAATTTCAAGCCGGAACCCTTACCATTTTAATGAATTATGCTATTTATTTCTTCTGTTCTGCTCATATAAAAATTACGAAAATATTCATGAACATTCTACCTAGTAGCACACGCGACTGTGAGTTATCTAAAGTCTCGAAACTTGAAATTACCGATTTTATATTGAAGTTATGAGGAACTAGCTGATCCGACAGACGATGTCCTGTCAAAATTTCTATAAATTTGTTTGACGTCGATAATGTAAATTCCTATTGAAATTCGTGAATTCCTATTGAAATATTGATTAAAAGCTGCGACGTTCGTTTTTATTGTTGTATTGAAATATGATTCAAAAAGCACTTTTCGTTTTCCCCGAATTTTCTATTTTTCCAGACAACTTTTCCAAGTTCTCTTTCCCGAAAACCTTATTCGGACAATTACGAATATATAAAAGAAAAAAATTAGTCAAATCGGTTCAGTCGTTCTCAAGCGATGCGCTTACCAACGAACAGCATTTGATTTTTATTTATATAGATAGATAGATTCAAAAAACATTTTTACTTTTTCCCGAATTCTCTATTTTTTCAGACAACTTTTCCAATTTTCTTTCCCGAAAACCTTATTCGAACAATTACGATCATTTAAAAAAAAAAAAATTAGCCTAATCGGTCCAGCCGTTCTCAAACGATGTGCTTACCAACGAACAGCACTTCATTTTAATTTATATAGATAGATTAGAAATATTTGTGAAGGCTCAATTCTGTTCTGTATGGTAACCGAATGAATGGGAGATTGTAGATAATTGTAAGTAACTCAAATTACCAATATAATAACTATTATTAAAGTATTCTTATCAAAAGGTTTCCATTATCAATCTGCAAAGGTGCACTAGGTGTTAGCATCGGTGCTTCTTACCGCACCGCGGCGTCGGGTATTTTCAGTCGAATTTTTCAACGTTGACCTTAGTGACATTGTTACGATATCAACGATAGATAGATCCCAAGACTCCGCTTTTCCAGCGACATTTCCAGCGGAGCACGGGCCGACTTCGTTTCCATTGTCATCCGTTTTTATCCCCGGAAGGAGGAGGACGCGACTGGTAACCGGGTCAGGTATTTGCATGACTGTGAACCTTTGACTCCGGGACTCGGCTTTGCAACGGAGCATTCCCGGAGTGCTTTTCTTTGGGAGACGCTCCGCGTCGAGGAAGAAACCGAACGGCTCCTTTTTTTCTCTTCCGATGGCATTTTCGTCGATGTAAAGAGACGATCGCGTTCGGGACTTTTTCCCGTAACGTCCCCGGGGCTGCGAACTTTTCCCCGATGCTGTTTCCCTTTGTCGAATGGCCCCGGGGATACTCCGTTTAACTTAAGTTTCCTTGTCCGCCGGGACCTTAACCGCCACTCCGCTCTTTGAAGAAAACCCTCCCTCGCCGCTGGCAACTACACCTGACGGGTTCGTAATCGACTGGATACCAACGAGGCTTATATATCCGTTCTCTTTACTAATTCAGGACGTCATCTGACCTTATTCGACAAGCCTTTTCGTGAGCAGAGGCCGCGCAAGTGGCTCAAACACCGAGAAGAGTCATTTTTTTTATACGTTTAATGCGCTAGTTTCTTTGCTAAGGAACTGTCGTAAAGATTGGGACAAAGTACAAGTTGGGACAGTGCTTCTTCCACATTAACCCCTTGCCGTACCATTTTCTTTACACTTACAGCGATTAGAACGTTTTTATCCCGAGAAATGTCGTAGACGAGAAATGCTTAAATATGTATTACAAACGAATCAAATTTTATTTCATCTGTAAAGAGAGACATAACATTCAGATTTGTTAGACTTTGTTAAAATTATCATGACGAGTCTGACTCGTCAAAATACGACAAGGGGTTGATGCACTGGAAACATCAATGTTATGGTTGTCAAGTTTCTTTCTGTTTATAAGAAACTTCTGTGCAAAAAGAATTGTGTTCTGAAAGGATTATAATTTGAATAAATTAAAAAGTATATTTATATTATGTAACATTTCAATTTAGAATTTGATTCTTCTGGGCCCGGGGTGGATCGCTACAAAAACTGACAGTAACATTGCGAATAGTTCAAAATTCATTAAAACATTCGATACATTCAAGTGAAACGATTAGTCTTTAATTGAAATCCTTTCCGAACCGGATGTATGATATCTCAACAAATTTTTACAAAGTGTTTTACTCGCAGAATTACGTCGAACTGCTAGTTGAAAAAACTGACTGATTCATTATACAATCAACGTCCCCGGGATCGACGCGTTCTATAAAAACCTTGACGTTCCATTTTCGACTGACTCCCTCGTGTAGAATCGAACGACTTTATCCGCCGGTAGTGACAACGTCCAAGCAGTGGAAACCCGCTGATTAATTCTCCGGAAAAAGGGATTTCCCAACGAAATTTACGTAGCTTTCAACGAAGGCGTGTCTCGCATATTGCTCGTGTCGATCGCGCTTCGTGAAATACGTTCGTAGGCGGGTTTAAGTGGCATTAGGGCTGCTTTAAAAGCATCGTAATCGAATAATTACCGGCGTCCACGTATTACAAGGGAACAGCGAGGCATCGGACAGGAAAATGGAAAGAAAACAGGACGGAGGAACATGGTGGTTTTCATTAGGTCCATCGTTGGGTGCTTCTACGCCAGGGGGGGCCCGACCGGTGAGAAAATTAAATCACAACTGGATTTAATAAAGCTCGGCCCGTGTTTAGCCTGTACACTTGGGAGTTACCGTGTCGCCTCTCGGGATGATGAAGCCCCTCGACTCGCTTAGCATAAAGCTCCTGGTGCCGAGGCGACGGATCTCGAATTATCGGACGATGAGACGCGGTGGAAAAAATACCGGTGGTAAAGACGACGAGACGTAATCTAATTTTCTCCGGCAACCCCCCCCCTCACAAGCCCTTCGTGCCAGTCTCGCTAGCGTGTTTCGTCCGTTGTCCCGTTCTCTTTTCTCGCCAGAAGTCCCGCGCGACTCTTTTGTCCAAAAGCAAACCGCGTCTTCCAAGTTCTCCAGGAAAACACGGAAGAATAGCTTGCCGACACCGGGCTACTAAATGTTGTAATTAAGGGAATAGCGAACGGGCTTCTGTCGCTAGTCCCAACGACGCCGACGGCTAAATGGAATTTTTTATTACTACGTGTTGCTCACCAGTGGACCGAGTACAGTAATGTCTCGATACATGTACGTGGCACACACGTGTATACTCTTTGCAGTTGGAGCTACTTTAACTCGAAAATTAAACGTTTGTTCGAAATTACAAATTTGTCGATTGGATTGGATACTGTGATTGAATAGAAATCCAAATAGCAGAGGGTTCTTGAAATTTTGTAGACGGAAATTTACACGTAAATAATTTTGATTCTCCTACTTTTTATATTCGCATTTTTAGCGCTTCTGTTTCGGGTATTCTTTTATTAGCACCTTTAAAACACAGCACGATTCACAATTGAAAATTGTCGGGAAACCTTCGATAAACCGCAGACGTCCGATATCAGAGAAATGAAACTTCAACTACGTCGATCCAATAAAATCTTGGATCTTTTACGACACAGATGCTTCGTGACAACCGACACATACTCCCTTAAGATATTATATGTACGATATAGAAACGGCTGTACAGGATGTATAAAAAGTAATGGTCATCCGTTTTAAAGGTGAATCTACACCTCTGGAATCGGTGGAAATTTGTAAGAGAAACTTGCTGTAAAATTGTTTATAACAAAGAAAATTGTTGGTAGAGTTTCTATTTACATCAATATCTTGTACTCATCGAGAAGAGAAAAAGTTTGAAAGGAGTGACATGTTGCAAACAAATAGTTATTAAATATCAACAAATTTTCCTGTGCACAATCGTCCATAATTGCAAGACTTTTCTTTAACACGATTTGTCATGAATGCATAAAATCCGCAGTCTAATTATTACTTGGCTTTTCGGGTTAAATGCCCCATTGTGGCTCCACCCCGCGCAAACAAATTGCGAAATTTGGCGATCGAGCACGGTCACTAACTTTTTAGTCTTTCATCGAGCAAGTTGCGTGGTCGACGACAGTGCGTATAGGCTCTTAAATATTCCGCGCACGTTCGCGGCGCGCCATTAAACGCCGCCACGGTTTCGACACGCGGTCCATTCGGGTTAGCGCACGAGATGAAAAATTGATCGGTCCAGGCGCATCGATAAATTTCTCCGTGACCTCGGTACACTTCGAATGCATACGAAGTCGAGAAGTATCCAAACGAAAGGTCGAGCCTCTCGTCGCGGAACTCGAATATTGACGGACTACATTTCCATATATCCGAGAAACGGAGAAAAGCCGTCCTCCTCTCCGAAGCTTGGGAAGACTCGAAATGCGGGACGAAATGGAAACGTTCTTGCCTTTTAGCTAGCACAGGGAAATTGAAGAGTGCATTGCGATCGGTGGACTCTTCAACGTCTTATGCCAATGGAAATGCGGTCGAAAGGAAGATCGATTCGATTGATCGCTTTCTCGCAGACCTCGATCTTCCGTCCATTCAATTTTCTGTTTCATTTTATGAAGCGTTCCGACGATCGATGCACGAGCTGTTTCGTCATTTGCGGGATCCACTTCGGAAGTGGATTGAACACGCAAATGCAGAAAAAGATGTTCGCATAAACATGTGTCCCATTTGACACGTTGATAGCCACGTGACATTGTCGTTGAATAAACGCCGTTATTAATACTAAAATTATCTTGATTATAGAGTGAGGTGAGAACTTTATTATCAAGCAACTAATAATTTGTGCGTACTATTTTACCTGTTTTCGTTCGATAGCCGCAGACTTTATGAATTTGCTCGCATACCTGTAACAAAGAATAGAACAAATAATCTTAATAAAATTCAAGAAAACTTTTACGCGTGTTAACTTAGGGTACGTGTTCATCTCAGAGTTTCTGTCTATAGTTGCTCTCGAGAGTACTCTCAATTTATGTGTCCATCATTTTTCATCTTTCTATTTCCTCTCCGAGAGTTTTCCGTGGAGCTCTCCGATAGCCCTCTCAATACCGTGTACACTGTCAAAATTGAGTCTCGAGAGTAACTCGCGATAGTTTTGCTTTCAGATGGACACGTAACTTTCTTCTAAATCAATAAAAAAAAAACTTCCCAGTCTCCCCAATTCATTGTCGAATATCCGCAACATTAAGTCTAAACAGAGGTTCTGTGCGCGACTCGAACGTTTCGAGCAGCGATGAACCTCGTGATGTATCTTCCCGGATATTGCGAGCTTTTATCGAGCGTGAGCGAGAAAAAAAAAAGAAGCGAAATATGCGGGACGATATTTTTCCCGTTTTCCGGACACCAGCAGTTATGGGGGACTAGTGATGCATTCAGATAAAAAGTTAAACGACCCGCCGCGTTCAATGTACATGATCTAAGGTCGTGCATCTGGCACAATGTCACGTGACTAATTCGACAGAGCGAGAAGGGTAGCTTTTTTCCCTGATCTGGTTACTGTTTTTTTTTTTTCATTATAGAAAATCTCATATGAGATTTATTACAACATAATTACAAAACAGAAATACACTAAATACAATACAAAGTATGAAGATTACAAAACAGAATAGGTTTCTTGTAGAAATACAGATATTATAATACGAACATATGATTAATAGGAACAGTATATGAACAGAGAGAGAAGAGAAACAACAACAAAAATCTGGCTACTGTTCTTTGGAGTCGTTCAAGCTGCTAACGAGTGTCTCTTTTAGGGAGAGAAGTCGCAATGTTCGCGATCACGCGCGTTCCGAATTGCTCGAGGAGTCGTCGAGATGACGGAATCGCGAAAACGAAGTATGTAAAACGAGCTCCGATATATCGATTACTCGTTTTCTGGGTCGGCACTCTTCCCCCGAGCCGACCACGAAAATTTTTAATCAACGCGAACGCGTTTATTGTTTCTGATCCGGTCCCGCCGACGAACGTTCGGGGAATTTTAATTCAGCGTTACGAGCGGTTTACGGGTTCCACGATTCATGCTTTGATTGGAATGCTGCGAGGAGTGCAGCCTCCTAAAAAAACACCCCAGACTTCACAGGTTTATTTAGGCACCCCCGGAAATGTCTGTTCAGTTTCAAAACCCTTGATCAATACGCACAACGTTTGTTTGCACGAGCATTAAGCACCACTAATTTTTACGTGAGACTTCCCTAACCGATACCGTCCGTGTTTGTGTACTTTCTCCGAGAAACTCAAACGTTTGCGCATGCGTCTTTATCGACAATTCGTTGTTGATAGAATTTTATATGTTTCATTTCAGTTCCCCATATCTGTTGATTTTTAAATAGACAGCGGATCTTTATGCGAAATAAAAATGTTGTACCTGAATTACAACGAACTGGAAGAAATAGTTTATTTGTTTTTGTCGATACGGATAAAAGGTTGAGAATAATGCAACAGAATTTTTAAATTCTTCTAATGTTTTCACTGTTTTAAATTACACCCACCCATTTTTGTTATAAATGCGTAAAGATCCAATTACAAATATATAAACTTTAGTAGTTTAGCTATGCTTTTCGACCGAGAGAAAACAATTCGGTAATTATTTATAAGATTTCGATAAAATTTAAGTATGTTATGGATTTCGACATTTCGAACAAGTTTTTCCTTTTCCTGTAAACAATTACCAAAAATTTTCCGAATTACTTGCGACAACGGAGACATGTTCGCAGCGCCTTTAAATTGAAATTCAAAGATAAAATGAAGATATTTATTCATAGATATATTAATCCGGCTATAAGTCCGGCATCCCCTATTTTTCCGCAAAGCGGATTCACGCAATTCGTGGAGAAACGTTCCGGAGCACAGAGCGCGTTAACTTTCATCGTGGTTTCCCGTGCGAGGGAAATTCGCGGATTGTTTCGCGAAAATTTCTTCGTCCGACAGTTCTATCTAGCCTGGGGATTATAAATAACAGCGGAATTCGGCATTTAGAGGCACCGATGAATCACGAGCCTTCAGGGTTGCTCCTCCCCTGGTGCACGCCGTTCCTCTCATCTCACTCGAACGCGTTTTCGTCGTTCGAAGGTTAAAACAATGCCCTTTGAAGCGGCGTGTGCTGCGATGCGCCGAAGGGCGCTCGCCTCTCGACGCCACTTCGTTATTTTCACACCGTGTTAATTGACTTTCCTAGCTGTCCGAAACCGTTTCGAACCGTTTCGAAGCGCAGACTCCGTGCGGGAGAGCACGTCTTCGAGAGGACTCGTTTCGACAAATATTCGATTAATTGGATTCTTTGAGTGGTCCGAGGAACGTTGATTTAGGGTTGTGTTGATTCCCGTCCGATCCCGAATCAGTCGCTCGTGTAGTTTGTCATTTGCACGAACGATGACCGCTCGACAATTGTTTCCCTCTGTGATTTCATTGTTCGACATACAGATAAATATTATGGTTAGGCGGCAGATGTTCGTGCGAGATAAACGTGCAAAAAGCACGACGCATTTCTGCACGGAAAGTTCGAGAAATGCACACGTAAAATAAACAAACATGCAGCAACGTGTACAGTGATGGCATGTGGCTGAAACGTATGCACGCGATTATTTTCCTAGTATGAGAAAAAGAGAAGAGAGCGACAAGGAGAACAGATCACGAATATAACTATTCGACTGTGCGATGACCTTTCAGATCCTTGCGAAGGTTACTCTCACATTTTTAAATGTACACAACACCTATCAAGCATTGTAATTTTAATTAAAAAGTGCTACGAACTCTCGTTCCGACAAATTAATTCTTTATTCGTTTTCAATGCGTTTTTAAATGACCGTAATAATCGTCGCGAAAATAAACTTTAAACTCGGAGTCCTTTTTTTTTACCTGCGGAATATAACTTTTCCTAATCTGGCGATAACGCTGGGTTATTAACGGTAATTTCACGATGGCGTCTGACCACTGCTAACTCGTCCCACTTTTAAATATTTATGGATGCGGTTCTATCTGGTTTTCGTCGTTATTATTATCTTCCAACTAGTGGCGGGAATCCGGTTACTGTTCCATCAAATTGTAAAGTTAGATTCAAAGGTGATGGAAAAACATTTAAATTTAAAATGGTTTCGTGGTCGAATTAATGTTTGTGCAAATACTCGATTCGAGCTTGATTTAGTAAATACTCTGTTACAATTTGAATTCGTGGGACCTTGTACCTGGTGTTCGCTGGAAACGGCGAACGATGACGAAGTTAAATAGCGAGTATTGTTAAGCAAATATGAGTCGGTGAATTATTTCGAGACAAACAGAAGATTTTACTAAATGGTGGAGCGCGCGTATTGGTCTGTCCAATATTTGCATTACTTGTCGACACCAGTTGTCCCCTAATTCCAAGTGTAATAATGGATCTACGCTGGCTGTCTCCGCGTGCGACAAATTCTACGGGCGAGATACAAACTCCATGAGAGTTTCGGTCCCCGCGTATCGTTCGATAACGATACATAATTACGCAGTCGACGTCCGATTGAATCCTATTAATTTCAGCGAGCATCAACACCCTCGTTATTATCATGCCGCGTTCGTTCGAACGCGCAGGACTCGAGTGACTTGTCGGTCCTGCTTTGCGCAAACATCGCACGAGCCTCGCGCAATTAGCGTAATTACCGGCGGGCTCCTGATTATCGCTCTATCGAGCGAGGGAGCCGGTTTCGAAACTTCATTTTCCATTGTACGGCCCCGCTCGATACCGACGCGTTGTCGCGCGCTCGATCCGATTTTCAAAATCACAGTTGCCCACTGCACGGGCATGGTTTTACTCAGAGTTGGACATTAGTCGATTAAAATTTTAACCAAGATTGATTGACAATATATATGTAACATGATATTTGGTCCCCTCAGGGTTTCAAATTCATTTACCAATCCTCTCTCTTCCTCTTTCCACTCTCGCCATCGCCTTTTCAGCGGGACCTACTGTTTATGGTGAGTTCCGAACCACCTTTTTGCCAACAACACGTGAAAACAACCAGGGTGGGTCACTTTCAGGTTTTTTTTTTTACCAGACGGTCACCCATCCTAGTGCCGTTCACGTTCCACATTGTTTAACTTCGCTGATCTAACGAGAACCGGTGCTTTCAACGGGACTACGGTTGTTGGCGATTGACAATATATATATTATCGATAAACAAAGAAATCATCAAAAAATCGGAGACTGATTTAATCAAATCACGTTTAATCAAATAATCGAAATCACAGTTGCCCACTGCACGACCGATTCAAGAAAGCTAAATATTGCAACTTTTCTAACTCTCGATTTTTTAAACGAAACATTTACCATCTCATTCGTGTCGCTTTTCTGATTAAAATGACAGTAAGCACGATATAATTACGATTTCTAAATCCAAGTAATTTATATACATGTACAAAGTTCCATTGAAATCGGTTGACTCATAAAAAAGTATAAATAATTAATAATTTGTGAATTTTAGGGTTTGAGATTCATTTAAATCTTGATCGATTTCGATGAAACTTTCTGCGTTTGTATAACTTACTTAGATCTAGAATAGGCACCCTATAAATTTTCTATATAGGTACAGATATGAAGATTATATAGCACAAATGTGTATTTGTTTTTCAAATTTTTATTTGCAGCACTTTTATGATGACCGGTAGGTGCAGATATTGTTCGTGCTACCATCAGCATTTTTTTTCTTCATGCTTTTAGTCAGAACAAGTGACTCAACACGAGGGTGCCGGATCGTCGGAGTTCTATTGTATTAAGATTTATTTTTTATCATTTGTCGGATATTTTGGAAGCTCCGATATATGCAGGAACATGGAGAATACTATGGAAGAAAGCAGAATTATCGATCAGCGTCCACGAAACAGAAGAAAATTCACTGGAACCGTGTTCCGGAGCAGACGCACAGTGTAGAAAGCACGAATTAGCGTCAACGAATAGTCATTAGCGCGAACTGTTAACGAGCCTTCGAGCAGATGCAAGCATTCAGTCAGGGTCCAAGTAGCAACAAAGAGGCTGCAGGGCGCGGCTGCACGCTTCTGCCTCGACATCTGCAACCTTTTGCCCTCGCCTGCGACGAGACCTTGCTGATCTCGCTCCTTTACGGCCGAGTCCCGTTGAAGGGTTCGGATAATCCATTTAGCCGAGGAATGCCTGAGAGAAAAATTCCTTGCGGAGAGAAGTGTCAAGTTTTCTATCCATGATACCTTGATTCCATTGATGGCTACGGAGAACCAGGAAGATCGCTCACCATAATGTGTTTAACAAGATAGGAGAGACAGGCTAAACTTCTTTACTACGGGATCCATTAAAAGATTAAAAAATAATTTTAATCCTAACTAAAAATTCTTTGACTAAAATTGAACATTTAAACAGACAGACAGACACGATTTTATTGTATATAGAGATAAGCAGGATATTCTTTTCCAACCAAATGGAAAATACAAGAACAAAAACTTCAGTTCTTTAGCAACCAAATCAAAACATAAATTAGTTCCCAGTACGAGACCCAGTAACTTTTATATTAATATTAACCTACCATGGTGAAACAGCTGATATTTTACAATCATTAAAATTATTAAGCCATTTTTACGATACAGGAAGATATTTTTGTCGCATTTTTGTGGGCAAAAATCAAATTAGAAAAATATTCTTTTTCTAATGAATTTTTCAGTTCTATAAAAATCCGAATTTTTAATCTCCGTGACTATATTGCTTATTTTTTAATAAATGATCTAAGATGAAGTTTAAGAAATTACGTGAAAAATGAAAGAATAACGAAACCATGAAAACAAAGTTTGTATACCAAGGTAATATTATGGTTTTCATAATTTTCCCGAATTCCCTCGCGACTGCACCAGTGCTTAATAAACGGAAGTGGGAGACGGTCCCTAGATCGGGCAGAATTTCGGTTTATTGTCGAGAGTTGTGCGCGTGGCAACCGTTTAGGCAATATTCGTTTAAAGCCGGCACAGCCGGAGGCAAGTCGCGCAGAAACGATAAAAAAAAAGCGGCGCAGAGATAAAGGACTGGCAATAAGTATTGGACGGAACGACGATAAAGTGGGAACGTGTAAGGGGGTGGCTCAATAAAACGGGAGAAAAACGGATCGGAAGGGCTAAATGCTGACGACGCGGGCCGTCGGATGCGGCCAGACGCCATTCCCATAAACATAACCCGCGTAGCCGACGTAAAACATAAAACGGCTGAAAGAATGATGGTGGACGGCCTCCGTCGGCACAATGGGTCCATTCACGGGATACGCGCGGCGCCGTTTAAGCGTCGTTATCACAATACACGGAAAACCTTCGAAATCCGCTTCGCCACTCCCTCTGATCGGCAACCTTGAAAATAGGCGAATCGGATTCGGTTAGAAAGTCGATAGTGCTTGTTATTTCAACATTATATGGAATTCATTTAGCGTTAATAAATCCTTTTCCTTTAAATATCTCGAAACAAGAAATATAGGGTAAAGCTACCAGTTACCTTGGAAAGGTATATAGAAATTTATAAATATAACATATTACTCTATTTGTAAAAATTAAAAGTGTTAGAATAATTTTGGTTTACGATATAGAGAACATTAGAGAAAATCCTTATTCCCCGAGACAACGCAATTTTCTCTAAAATTATCTAATCGTAATACAATAAAGAAATTTGCAGTTCGTTGACCGTTAGAAAAAGATTTGTGTTCGTTTAGCGTTCGAAATCGGGCATTTCATCTGTGCGAACCTAATAGTTACAATTTTGAAGGAAAAGAGCATATTAACGGGAGTCGCAAAGGAATTATATCATAGGCTCCATCAGGGCAGTCTTTGAGATGAAAATTCGGCTTCGGAAGCCTCGTTTCCTCGGCCATTTTCCACTTTGTCGGCTTTCTTTCGGTGCTTTTCTTGCGACGCGACTCGCGAGGCTCCCCTGAAACTGGCTGGCGAACGACCGCCGCTAATTAACTCGCAATGCCACCCGACTAATTGGACTCGTTCCATAATTAACCGTGGCCAAGTTTAATCGGCTTGTGTTCTCTCGTCGCGTCGCTCTCCCGATATCTTGAGACGAAAATTCGTCGGGATTCGGTCACGTCGAAAGTTTCTCGCCTCTTATTAATGCCAGAACTACGGATCGTCGTTCCGAACTTTATATTATACTTTATCTTGTACTTCATCAATTTTCATACGTCATAAAAATTCTCGCACCTCGTTCGCAGAATGCCGACTAGCAAATCGTGTCAGCTAATCTTTATTAATGCGTAATTACACCCACTCGATCGACGCCGACACAAAAATCTCGTAGATTAGCGAGTCAGCGTAAACGAAGTCCGGTCTATTTCATCGAGACACATATTATTTCGATATCGGGAACGTGTACACGAGCAAACCGATCGAAAGCCTACTTACTCCGGTTTTTTCCATATAATTGGACAAGAAAGCGATCAAAAGCAATATCATCGGGAGTGCAGTCGCGCGAGATACAGCTAATTAACACAGATTTCGCGACCCACATAATCGTTCGTTAACCGGAAACCGACGACGACGAGTGGTCCAACTGGTTCGAAAACGATGAAGAAACATCGTCGTTAATTATCCTCTTTGTTTGTCCGCGACCGACGATCTTCTTACCACTTCTTACTCCAATTTCAGTGTGCTCATTAAATGTTAGGTGGTTGCGTATGAAAAGGCCGATTTCGAAATGCAAATTTTATGAAGTGTTTCATTGAAAAAATTAGTATTATTATTTATTACAATGATTGTAGTTGTCGTGTAAGACGTACGAGATCGATGGTAAATGAAACGCATTTTGCAAGATGTATTATAATAATTGGTGAGGCTAAACTCTAATTAATTCATATTAATTCACATCTCTAATTTTTCAATATTTACTTTTGATTATATTTCGTGTTGATATTCTACTATTTCCGATCTCCCCGATGCAACAGCTATTCAGTTAGATTATTTGCCACGAATTGAGTAATTACATAACGATTTCGATTTGGTACACCAGCATGTAAGATTAAAGTTGTCGGTATAAAGAATTTTTCAGGCTAATCATAATACATCACGTCACGAAATCTTTTCCATTAAAAACGATGTATATCCGGTTCGAGTTCTGTTTTATTTTCCTCGTGCGATACCGTCGTTTTCAGCTGTTATTCTTAGATTAGTCTTTGTCGCGGAAAGATAGGTGGTCGTCTCGCTTTGCCGGTGATACAACGAAGCGATAAACGGGCGACGGTGTCGCGATGATTCAACGGCAAATCCGTGATTCATAATCCGTAGCTCTCGATCGTACGTGACACTTTTATAGACGAAGGCGCGGTTGTACGCGTTTCGATCTTGATTTACAAGTGGCGCGGTGCGAGATTAATCCATGGAGTAGAAACTCGGCTCTCCATCGTCCACGGTGAAACCGTGAATCTCGGTCCGCGATATCATCGTGACGTCGCACCTTTGAAGGATCGTTGAAATATACGAGCGATATCTCTACATAGAGAAACGATTGGTTAATCGATTGCCAGGAATAATGGAAAAGAACGCCAGAACATCGTGCGTTTAAAGCGTAACGTGTAGACTGCAAATCTGTATGCATTTACGAAGAAATTAATTGAGTGAGATATAAAACAATAACGGATCAGTAAAATTCATGAATACTGTAGTACAAAGCCGTTAAGGGATGAAATCAATTTTTATTTTTTTCCTGTTTTCCACAATCAATGCAGGATATTTTTATTTTACATAAAGATCCGCAGTCTGGTAACGTGTAATGTAGGACAACGGTCCTGTGGTGATCGAGATAGAAGAAAAATGGTCTTATTCATTTTATCTTTCATAAACAATGAGTTTTTAAATCCTGAGATTATAAAAATACGAGAATGATTGACAATTTTTTGGCCTCGTCAACGAGAAGACATTCTCATTGAATTGTACAAATTTTTCCAGGACAAAGTATTCATTTCTACATGTTTTAACCCTTCGCTACATAGTGTATCATATCTGATACAGTTAACAAATCTGGTATATAGTAAACTAAGAATGTGTTTACGTTTATTTTTCTGAAAATGTTGTTTTAATATTATTCCCTTAAATAAAACAAAAACGGACATTCTTTCAATTTTTTCATCCAAATTTAAAAAATCATGCAGTGAAGGGTTAAAACGTACACCCAGTTACAGATACATGTAGCCTATTTTATTCGGGGAAAAAATTAATTTTCGCGTTTTTTAATCTCATCGGGAAGAAATACCACAGCGAAACGTGCGCCACAGTGAAAATTACACATTTATTCTAAAGGATCCAGGGTAAAGAGGTGAACGAGCGATAACTATGGCGATGGTAGAGCTATAGCCACCGCGGAAGTGATCGAACGAGCCAGACCGACAGTTTCGTGTGTATCGGAGTGTGAGAACGACAAGAAGTCCCCGATAATGTTTATCCAGTCGTTCGTGTCGGTAACCCCGTGGCCGTTGCATAATCAGACCCCGAGGAACTAGTTTCACGAACTGGGAACACGGACCATTTAGACTGTGCGAGGAAGTTCCGCGGCGCTGACCGTGTGAATCATCGGTCCGCGGGCAAAAGTATCTCGCCGTCGAGAGTTTCCCCCTTGATTCGAACCGAGCCATTCACAGGATCAGAAGCGAGTCGCTTAATATGCCGTCGTTATTGGCCAGAATCACGGAATTACCTGACCCATCGGTAATTCAATGCATTTCTGAAGTTGCAGCTCTCGCCGGAATTTAGGAATCCAATACCGGCCCCGGGAATCCGCGAATTTCTCTATCGGCAGATTTCCACTTGAGTATACACATACTCGACGTTCCCGCATCGCCGGAAGGCGCCTAATACCGGACAGTAGCTATTTAACATTTCAAACTTTACCGATCTGTCGTATCGTGCAAGTTGTACAGCCACAAAAACAAACAATAATCACGTTTTACAGGTTCCTATCACGTGTGCAAGAAGATGTCATCGCGTCAACACTTGTGTCCCCACTCTACTTTCCCCTTCCACAACGGTATTCCCCACAGTTCTGTCCGTAACTAGCGAATGGTTCGTTAGCCTTTTAAATCGGTCCAAGGACATTTTTGCACAACGTAACTTTCTCCCCTAAATTCGTGCTCCTCCCCTCATCTGGCAACACAGAGTGCACCGTAAATCCGGTGTACAAATGATAAACTATTGTATCAATCAATCTTTCAATATAAGAATATTCTGCATTGATTGTGGGAAGCAGGAATGAAATAAAAATTGATTTCATTCGAATCAACATTACAATATTCTTGAATATTTCTAATCTATTACTGTTTTATATTTCACCCAACTAATTTCTTCAGAAATGCACAAACAGGGCCGGCGTGACCTTTTGCGGGACCGGGTTCAAAAATTTTGCGGGGCCAGAATACACATTAAGATCCTATACTTAAATTTCATAATAAGGAATTATTTATTATAAGTACAAAGTATGTTACATAAAATTTTTGGAAGATGAATATTAAATAATTTTTCTCGCTTTTTCCGCCGCAAAATCTGTGATTACGTCATCAAACGCGATTGAATTTGCTACTTCGCTTTCTATTGAAAGAATATCCAGAGATGATGAATATTCAATCTACTATACAGAGGGTCCTGCAAAATGTCTGATGAGTTTTCGTAGACCGCGGGGCCCTACAAAACGCGGGGCCAGGTTCCGCGAACGCGCTGAACCCGCCTCGCGCCGGCCCTGTGCACAAAGATCCGCATTCTGCTTATCAGTTGTCCTCTAAGAACATTCCCAAGTGGCACACTTTTAGATAGTCAAGATCTGGAGCAATTTGTTTCGGGTAAGCAGGCTATTGGGTTTTACATTTACCCTAATCGGGCGTTCGCGAAAATTTCGCTCGCACAAGTGGAGTTTCCACGAGCGGAGTACTACCGTATTCATACTGAAAGGAAGAACACCGATGTGAAACCATCGGGAGATATTACCCGTGGGAAGAGCGTCGAGCCGTGAACATCATCAACGACGCGCGACGCGGATCGTCGTGTTAGGCTCTGGGTAAAGTGGAGATGGATAGTCACTGTCGAGCTATAAAGGGACGACAAATGAGAAGGGACATCGTCCAGGATAATCCTTCGAGCGGAGAGAAGGGCGGCACCGGCTCTATGTCGTCGAATAATGGTAGCCTGCCTCCTTTGGACGGTCGTCTGGTCTCGCGGAGACCTTTAAACACCGTGTAAAGAGAGAATCTTCAGTGGGCAGGCCCGGCCAGCCGGAAAGGTCGCTTACACTTTACATTCCTGATGCCCCGTTGAATTTTAATGCTCCACATTCGAACGCTTCCTAGAAGCTGGCCTCTCAACAACCGGCCGAGCCCCCGCCCGTTGATGAACACACAGCGGATCCATGTTTTCGGCCGATATTTAAGCTCCGAGGAACTGTGGGGACCCGCGACAACCAATGTATTCCGGAATATTTCTCGGCGAAGAGCTGTTACACGTCATTATTTATGCATTTCTGGGGACTCGAGAAATTGGGCTAATGCTCTTAAGGGCTCCCACACCTACCGAGCTGGGACTCATGCCGCCATTCCCGACGCTACCCTGGTCCCGTCTGTTTAGACATGAATAGATTTAATCCAACTTTCTGTTGACAAACTGCAACCGCTCGACTGGAAATATTTATCGCGCCGTGGAAACGCGCGAGTAGCTTCTGTGAACTAGGTGGAACTAATTCAACAATTTTCGCTTGTCGTGAAATCGGTTAGAGCTGTCCATGTCTTTTCGTAAGCTGTTACAAACCGTGTTACAATAATTTTCTTTGAAGCATACATTCATTCAATAAGGCTATTATTTAATAATAAGTAGTTCACTGCGAAATGTATCCTGTGGCTTTTCTTAATTTGATAGCTAAATGCTAACGAAATTTGCTTCCTAGAAGTTAGCCCCCCACTTGTTGAATTAAATAATTTCAACGGTTGTGCTAAGTTTGTGCTACATTGTGCTCGCATATTATAACTATAATATAAAAAGTAAGACTAAAAATTGAGAAAAACGATTGTTTGAGTAGCCCTCCACTTATCATTTCTTCTTCAATTATCTCAATTGTGCTAGGTTGTGCTAAAGTCTCGAGCAACATTATCGGAAAAAGATTGAAAATCGATTTTGATTGTTAATTGTTATCAGTGGCTGGATCACCGGACGTGACGTAGGATCTCAAACTTGTGTCCGATGACACCCAAATCATTCTGAGGCCGTCGCGTCGAGATACTGCAGCCGACCGTGTCTAATTCTCACGTTCGGTCTGCTGGAGACCGAACGACGAGCAGAAAGAGAACGATTTCCGAAGAAGATAGTCTCGCTGCTTTACCGTATCCGCTCTCTGTATTTAAAATTCCGCGGACATAGTCGGGAAAGTTGGTTTTCAAATACATAACGCGACGAGTATAACTCGCGAGAGCAAAACGAGCAAATCATGAGCAAAGCGAGTCTGCACGCATAATTGCGAAGAGACACGAAGCTCGGTCACGCGAGTCTCGCTGGATGATACTCGCGTTGTAAAAGAAAAAAAAACAAATGCCGGGCCGGCGTAAAGTGCGACGTGCCTCAATTACAGCATTTAGAAAACGCGACGATAATGCGGCGCGCGTGTGCGCCGGGCTGCGCGGAGTGCGTTATCGCGCAATGCTGTTGGCCTGGCAATAGACTTAATCAAGAGACTGCACGTCCACCTATTAATAGAGTAACCGTTATGGCGTGTGCCTTGATGCACGATAATTCGATGATGTAAACCACCTTCCCCGTCACCCCGTTTCGCGCGTCCAACCCGATCGGACCCACCCGACTTCTTTTCGGGCCCCTTCCTATCCCGAGGATTATTCATGATCGAAGGGGCCCAACCAAAAATGGTCAGGCAGGTCTCCGCGGCTCTCTTATCGATTTAACAACCGGCTGGAATGCATCGCGTTGCGTCACGGACACTATGCGACCCCCCTCTCTCTCTTTCTCTCTCTCTCTCTCTCTCTTCCTCTCTCCTTCTCTATCACTATCGCGAGCTGTCAGCGAATCCTGCGTGGAAGGCTTTGCGGGAGTCTTTTTTCGCGATTTAACTCTTTCAACACTGACGGGGACGTGCTTCGAGCCGGATTCTCGTGTAACAAGTTCATGAAACTCATTTATTTTTCTGCAAGTCGGAGATACGGTTGAAAAATCTGCTCTCAAACTTTCGCAGTTGAATTTGAAAAATAACACTGCCGCGATGGTACTCGCTTCGAAGGGGATTCTCGTGTAACAAGTTGATCGCAATTAATTTCTTTTTGCACGGGGTGAACCACGAATCGTAGAAAATGTTTTCATCAGATATAGTATGGTTTCAAGAGAGCTTTCACGGGATTAATGTCTTCCCAACAAATTCCTATTTTCGTAAGCCGTTTTATAAAAATCAGATGAAGGAGAGAGTATGTTTTGCTGAATGGACAGGGTCTGATGGTAAAAATAAAATAAAGGTATTGACGTTGCAATAGGATGCCCAGTCTATACGTCAATAATACATCATTATATTGATTCATCATTAACACTTTACCGACCGGAAGCCTATTAATAGGATTTTCAATAATTCTGCTGTACCAGAAGAAGCATAGAAATTTTCTTTGACATTGCAATCTTAAATGAAACTATTAGACGACGTTATTGAGGGTGACTTAGTTAGTTCATACTAAATGCTAAATGAAAATTTAGCCATGTACCATACATTTTTCAAAAATATGCGATAATCACCGGTCGGTAATGTGTTAACAGGATCGTTTAAAGAGTCCATCAGCGATCAATTCATCGGTAGCTAATCCGAAATAAGCTACCTGGAAGAGCATTCGCGGTGGCAATGGCAGGCACGTGTTTTTATTTTCTCAGAATTGCCAGTAACAGGAGAGGGATGACGGGTATCTGCCACGGCAGCAGCCAGATTTCAACCCGTAATTCCATTTCGGTCTGGCAAGCGATCAACGGAAGCGCGTTCGCCCGTACCTCGGCGCCTCGGCATGCTAGCCTTTTAGTTGGCCGCGTTATTTTTGGGGGTTGATGTAAACCGGCTGCACGCCTTCCACGATGATGGAACATCGCTTCTCTATTTTGTTTTTCTCCATTTTGCAAACCGCAACAACGCGGCCGTGCACCGTTCACTGCCGACCACCGACAACCGTGAGGTCATCGTCTACAAACATCGGACGAAACGGATGTTTAACTAAGGTAGAATGATTGCGGTTCTCTCCCGGAGAAACCGATGACTCACGAATGACATCGTTGATCCCGTGACTTCACTCGTTCTACCGTGCCCCCCCTTTTCAAGGCCCGGGATTGTTTGAAACATTTTTTTGAACTTCCTCGATTCTGTTGATTTTGCTGTTTAATTGTTTCTCTTGCGTACCAATATACTTACAAAATACATTAAATGTAAGTACCCTTAACCACAATGCAAAATCTGCATGTTTCCTATTTTTCCTGAGATTCTCGATTTTTTTACAACCAGGATTTTTAACCAAGAAATGTGAATTAATTGCAGTACAAGTGTGTCTGACATTTGTTCGATTTATCTCAGAATCTTCGCATATGGTTAAATAAAGAAAATAAACAAGAAACTAATCTTCTTAGTAGGGTTAACATGATTGAGGGAAATTTTAATTGTACGAGTTACAACTCGATACACAACGAATCTAATTATCAATGATTCATAAAGAAAATTAAAAGCTGTATGCCTTGATGCCTTGTTCTGTGTCAACCTTCGAATTCAACCTTCAGCTTTTCATCCATAATTCCGCAGTTTCTTTCTCGATTCGTTAGCAATGCAGATTAGCCGGAACAGTGTAATTCGTTGTCTACCAACGGAAGACGCGCGACAGTTTCCCTAGAAACAGCTCGAAGTGTCTAACTAATGCAGCGACGCAGACTAGCAGTTCTAATATCGAGCCCAGCGTGAACATCAATATTAGCACTTCGAAGCGTTTCTATTAATTTTCATTAGCACACAAACGGCTGGTACATACACACACGGGTTGTATTTGCGCGACACCGTTTACTCGAGTGTCCCAATTTACTTTCTGAATTATGACCGCGGATTTGTGAATCATCCGACAGGACCTCGGATATCCAGTGGCTGAATAAGTAGCCGAGGATACCGAAATGTTTGCTGTTCAAGCAAACACGTAAGTGGCTTCGCGTATCGCGCATCGCGCGTATCCCATTCGCCGCTAGAAATATCTGACCTTACGGCTGCGCCTAGTAACAGCGATGTATCTATAGTCGACCTGCACAGATGTTTTCTGAAAAAACATCCCGAGGCGCGAAGGTTTTTTGCAACATCCGCGGACCACAGACATCGAACCGCCCCACAGTAGTCTGGAGACCTCGTTTTCCTGGCCAAAATTCGATATCTCAACTTAAATATATTGAAAATTTATTTTTTCCCTATAAAGTAAACTTCTTGAACTATAAACGGATTTTAACAAATACGAGACCGCGGTTATTCGATGCCTGGATACGCAGTTCCACTTGAAATTTGCATAGCAGATTGGAATTACAATGTATGTATATGTTTCATAATATATATGTTGTATTACTCATATTGATAGCATTACTTAATTCTTAGACATGTTGAAAAACTACTTTCGAGAAGCATTGTCCACAATTTTTCAGTTATATGTGATGATTTGACAAAAAAAAAAAACGGTTTAACCAAAAGTTAATCAGCATTCAGTCTTTTATAAACGTCAATATAAAAAAAATCTGGAAATTCTTTTTTCTACAAATATCAAGGCCACACTTATTTTTTAGACGTCACTATATGTTTTTTTATTTCATAATCATATAGCTAACGTTAAGAGTACTGCGATTCGAGGTGCTCGATTCGATGCATTTATAACAAAAATGGGTATGTCCAATTGAAAAACGTTTAGTGGTTAAGAGAACGTTAGAAACACCTATGTATTCTTTTCAACCCAGTAAAAGTATTAAAGAAGGAAAAAATGTTTTCCTTGGCTCCAGTTTCTTAAAACTGAAGAAAAAAAAAGATCCGCAGTCCAATGATTAGTAATACAAAGTGTGCAGATATAGGGCACATTGTATAGATTGTTCTGCTTCTTCACATAACGTATCTATATTTCTCCAAAACATATGTATACAATCCATTAAGACGATTGTCTACGAAAATTCCTCCAAACTTTCGAAAATTTAGATCGTGGAATAGCGATCACTCTCACTAAAAATATATATATTGTTTATTTACGCATTTTAAAATTTTTACACGAAAAGAAAGTTTAAAGTATGCTTTAATGCTACCAACAAAAATTTTCCGTTTATTGTCGTTTACTGCCTACTTTGAGCTTGTTGAAAATTAATTAAGGCAATAAAACGTACTTTCAAAAACGTATTCTAAAAATATCGGTTGATATTAATTAGGTTACAGAAGCTTGTATGGACCTCCTTAGAAAATATAGGAAAATATGAATTCAAAATGCTTACACAGTTTTGACGATCAAAACGGCTTTGGGAGTTTTACCGACAGAGAAACGTTAATATTATTACTGCCTAGACATTACTGCTTATGACTGGCATCTATTTTTTACGGAATTAGGTGTAAGTTTTGTCCGAAAAGTCGGGAAAAAAGTCCATTTCAAAATTTCGTGCAAGTTGTACCATTATTAAAAATATTGCTTACGTTATTAAATATGTTAGTATCTAATCAATTGCTAAACATTTAGATATTGTATGAGGAATTATGGAAATGAAGAACAGTGAAGATTAAAACAAAAGAAAATTATTGCTACTTGTTCCCAGAGTATGCTCCAAACATTTTGTATCACAATATGTCTATAAACGATTTCAAAAATCGTTTGTCGACACTCAAAGGAACCGACACAGAGTGACGTCACTGGTTATACTTATAGCTGGTGACGCGAGTGTACGAATTCGCTGGGCGTTCCCAATAAAATGGTTGGGCAAACGAATGGCTATCCCTGGAGGAAAATTGAGGGCGATCATGATTCTCTATGAAGACACCAAGTATCCCGTAACTCTGGCCGAGGAGGTTCGTGTTTGGCTTCGATCTTGGCATTGTTGCCGGTAAACAGACCGCAGGTGTTGGCAAAATTGTAGGAGAAGCTGAGCCAGTTAGCCTCCGATGAAGAATTCGCGAACCGAGAGAGGAGAAGCGACCGATTTTCCCGCATGCACGCCAAGAATTCGGCAACAAAGAGAAAGAGGGAGGTCGTAGGTCGTAGGTACTCGTGCGACGAGCTCACCCACGCGGCTATAGACCTACCTCGAAAGACAAAAGGTTCTCGAGCCAGTGATTACAAGCGAGCAAAGCCTAATCCACCGGCAACACTTCAGAGATCTTTCGATGCGCGGTGCGACGAGCCACGAAGGAACAGGATTAATTCGTGGCACGTTCATAAGTGTACGGGAACGGAAGGTAATTGAATTACCCCTAACGCGATTAGTCCATCCGCCGTGTTTCCGTGTTCCCGCTGGAAATGTCCGAGCGACCGGCCAATTTGCGACCACTGAAATGTAATTCAACTATAAATGCCGCCGTGGAAATGTCCGACCGACGGACCTACGTATTTTCCGCGCAGGAAGATTCAGAGAAAAGAACCGCCGCACCCAGAGAAAGAAAATCATGAAGTTGCGTTCGCGTTCTACGCTCACCGACGCCCGCAGACTTCGTGGATTCCTCGCAAATCGAAAGTAAGTTAGAGTAAGTTATACAGTTAAAGTAATTTATGACTTCGACCAGTTGCATAATTATGGGCACATATATACTTTCATTTTGAAAATTGATCAATCAGAAAATGGATACAACGAATATACGTATCTTCACATAGTTTTCGTACGTTACAAAGTTATTGAATTTCTTAACAATTAATTGACATATGATTTGTATATTGTTTTACAAAAGCTTACTTAGCAACACTTTATTTGTAAAAGGTAGAAATTGATTTGGAAAGCGGTGAGTTTGGAGTGCAAGTTCATTCTGCTGTCGCGGTGTTTCGAACATTGAAAACGTCTCGGGCGAAATCCGTGAGGCAACCGTGACACCGTCGTGTTCACACATCGCCGGATTTAACTCGAAATCCTCCTATGTAACACGATGTACGTAGCATCGTCGATGGAAGGGTCAGGTTAACGAGCCCCAGGTGTCGGGTTGCTTGCGTCAGTGATCGTCAAACCAGCCAGCAGCCTGTACTCGATTTCCAGCTCGAAAAAAAAAATGACACCTAATCAGTGCAGAGGGTCTTTCCTCGGTTATCCTATCGACCCGTGAAGACGCTTATCGGCCGGTTGACGACAGCGACTTCCGTTTCGATTCTTCATTCGTCCCGGTGCAGCGGAATACGCGGCTAATCTAGTCTCATCTGTTTTCCGCGTGCGAATCTTGTTACCTTGCATTCTCACGTGACGAATCGCTTTCAATTGCGTGACGGATTGCCCACCAGGACCGGTAACGATTCGAAACACGCGGTGATAAAGGATTCGGAAACGCGTTCAACATGCTCGCCCGCGGATTTAATTTATAGGCTGTATTATTCAACACCCACGCGGCAACGCTCGGCATAAATACAGCTGAGCCTCGCCTTTACATCATCTCGTTTACTTTTAGCTTGATTTTTGCGCGCCCCGTCAGATATTTATTCCCGGTTCCTCGTTTCGCTTGGCGGCTTAATAAAGACATTTGTTATTGTTACAGGGACAAGTTCCAGTAAACCGCTTATTTTTCTCGTCAATTTTTTGGAATTTATTGCGACGAGACCAGGTACGGTAATCCTGACGGAAATCTAACGAGTAATCAACATCTTTATGCCTCTAAAATCATGATAATTTCAATTGTTTCACGATTGTAAAACTATTTTTTTTTCCACGTAAATTGGTGGGAAAAATGGCGCATTTCAAAAATGACGGAACTTCGAACAATTCAGTGTGAATTTCGCAAGAAATTGTTTGAAAGAAAATGTTTTGGAATATAGATTTAGTAGATTCTGGTTTTAAAACATTCATCGAGTCATTAAGATGTTAACGGAAGCTGTATTAATCAGTGAGAAGGCTTGGCGACCGAGGAACTAGCGATCACATCATTCGCCGCGGGATAAAGAGAGAGAGAGAGAGAGAGAAATCTCGCGCAATTTCCAGCGCATGCATTTTCATCTCCGGTTTATCTTACCGCAGCGTGTACCGCTCGGAACGTGCACGCGAGCCAAGAGAATAGAATGCGCTTATTGCACCGCGGGACTGGAAATATTCAGCGCGAGCGCAGTAAATGCAAAGCGACAGGCGACACGTGTGCGACACGCTCGAGCCGGAGCGGCTGGATGACTGCTGACCTCTGGACATTGTCTGACAAATTCTGGAAAAACGGACGACGTGCCCGGTCATTTCAAAACCTTTTTCAATTTTCGACTGAAAAGAATCCATTACTGCAGATATTCTAATTAACGATCACGACGGGTTATTTCGGAACGGTAGCAATCCCTCCATTTTCCATTCAAAAGAATTCATACAGATGCTGACAACCAACCATTTATCAACCATTAATCCTCGTAATTGCATTCCATTTTTCTGTAAAAACTGTCTCAAACAATTTTTATACAATAACTTGAACGAGCTTAAACCAATTAAAATGTTATTTCTTGTGCCGATGGTCTCAGTTCGCGGAATAAGATTTCGCTAAACTGCACATTATATAGAGTGTCCCAAAAATGTTCTACTCTCGTTGAAAGGGATAATTCTTGTGATCGTTTGTAGTAACTTTCTCCTTTACGAAAATCTTCTCCGCGGTTTTGTTAAAGAGTTATTAATGAACAACACTGTATATACGTTTTTGAAGATTCTTTTGTCGAATACATTTACTTTCCCAGGTAAAGACTCTCTGGTAAAGGGTTAACGACTGCCATAACACCTCCGAGATTAGACACGTTATCTACCATCTACATTCGGAATAGTGGGGTCTTTGTCCAGAGGAACTTTATCTCCGACGTATCCCCGAAGTAATGACTAAATTTGTTACATTTCCGCCTGGGGTAGTCCAACAACTCTGGTCTGTTTTTATACCCTCTCTGTAATAATGTTACTTCTCTGCGAAAGAATTACGACCGCGAAGGGTTCGTTTAGCTCCAGATACTGTTATCTTCGTGCGTAACCTCTGTCTGTTGGTTAGAACAACCGTAGCCCTATCTCGGAAATGATCACAGAGAGTTGGTTTGTGCGAGATGAATTCTGATATGCTGATGCGCGGTTTCAACGATGGTTAATCGACTCCGAAACTCATGTCTGCCATTAAGTAATCTTTATTTACGAGGCAGTTTTTGTTGTATCAGGACGTTAAGTGTAAAACTTGACTTTTATTTGTCGAGTTCCATACTTTAACGACCTGATATCACTTGTGCATGATTCTCCGAATTTGTTCAAGTCTCAATTCAGCCTGTGTTCAACCACCAATATTGTAATTCAGTAGTGCCTAAATAAATATAATTATATTAACTATTAAACAGTGTAATAAAGGTGGTTCGGAACCCACCATAAACAATAGGTGCCGCTTCAAACGCGATAGTGAGAATGGAAAGAGGGGGAAGGAGATTGGTAAATGAATTTGAAACCCTGAGGGGACCAAATATCATGTTACAATATTAAACAGTGTAATACAGTAACTGTTCCTTGTGATAATCAACTACGATTGCAGTTAATAAGCCGCGCGAAATACATTTTACTAACACGAATCTTAAATGTTGAAACGAAGTCAGAACATCTTATATTCAATGTTTATTGAATACTTATTTTTTAGATTATGATTTGACACAAAAAAAGAAATATTGTTCACACAATAAGAACCGGTGAGTCCCAAGCTTCACGACAGTCTCTTACAAATGTCGTAAACTTCTGACAATTTTAGTGCTGCTATAGTACACTGTACAGCATAACTATACTGTAGAGTACAGTGTAGTGCATACGAGGAGTTAATACCACTCCCCTTGTTAGGCCAACGGCAAGCTAGAGGAGGCTAGTTCAGGCATATGGAAAGAAGAGGCGCTCGGAAGAATTCGCGGCGCGAATTTCACCGCCGCTTTCGTGCACGCGTTGCATAATCACGCGTCTTGAACAGTTAATGGGTCACTTTGATTCGGCTCGTTGCCGAGTCGAGAAGAGACAACTTGGGAACCGTTCGGAACGTCGGTAACGGAGTTACCTGCCGGTGTGCAACGTGGCGGTCGGGCCGTATCGGGCCCGGTAGTGCACACGGGATCCCCGTCGAGCGTGAAACGCGATGTTCGAGGAGAATGCACAGTAGGCTTGTCGTGGACAAGCCTGATAGACACCGGAGGCGAACCAAGCAGAAGTGGGACGATCGTTTCAAGAACAGAACCATATATGATGCGACGGTCTCGTGGTCGCGCGCGAACGAGGAAACCGGCGAAGCTCTTACGAAAGCTATCCTGAGAGCCAATAACCGCTTCTGCAGGAGGCTTGATACTGCACACACTCGTGACTTCGTTAAACCACATGTTCTTCTTCTATAATCTATAAAATACGTTGGTTTAACCTTTCCGGGACGAATTTCGTTCCTAGGTCGTTGCACGAAAATAATTATTCTCAATCATTTTGATTATTTAATATTCATGCTTTGATCATGATTACTCCGCAATAATAACTACAATGAACCTAGAACCATTTATCTGCTCGAAGAATAGTATCCGACCAGAGCTTTATTTTTAATTTAATTAATAATCATATTGATTGTTCCCTCTCTACTTGCGCAAATCAATTTTTATGTACCGGAACGTGAACTGAGAACAAGAGCGGGGTTTCAAACACTTAAAACGAAATCTACTTATGGATTAATTAAATCTAATGAATCGCATTATTACAATATCATGCACTATTTATAATCGTATTGATTTTTTCATTGATTCTTTACATAAATTATAATGCCATATCGATTGTATCATTATTAAATTTTTCTTTTTGTGCATGTCCTTTCTTTGTTATTACAGGAGTAGTCTTGTATCTTTCTCTTTTTTTTATTTTCTTTGATATTGTAAACACTCGTGTAAAAGGGCTTCAGCCCGTCTATAATAAATAAATAATAATAAAATAATAATATCTGCATTCAGATTATTTGAGAATGTCTCGTATTAGTTTTTTACTCAGGGTTCAGTTCTTCATTTAATCGCAAAATTAAAATCTTTCACAATACAAAGACTCAAGGCGACTTTTGTATCTCGATAAAAATGTGAAAAGGGGAAAAATTAATTATTCTTTTGCTATCAACAATACTAAACGTATAGAGGCAATCGTAGACGGGTAATAACCCAGTAAAATAGTCACTTTTAGTGATCCGTGAAGCTAGTGTCAAAAAATCGTTAAAGGGATATAGGCAAGAAGGTTGGCGCGAGAAACCAGTGGGCGGGCGGCCCGTTTCTGCGTTCTCTGTCGTGAAACTGAGAACCACGACGGTGGGCTAGACGATAGGTTACGCGGTGGAGGCATCGCGTTACAGAAACCGTCGACTTAGCTGGATGCTTTAAAACAGAACCTGTTCGCGAAGGATGCGTTCAACGTGTGCATTTTCGATTCACACTAGCAACAGGATTCCCGATTAATTCTCACGTTTGATGGTATTCAGACGTTCGCGAGTCACCGACGATCCGTATCATTGATTCTGGATGTTTTGTATATAGCGTGTAATTTATTATGCACAACTGGCGTATGGTATCATTTATATAAACAAAATTGAAGAAACTGAAGAAAATGAAGAGACCCTGTAACCAAAGTTCATGAATTTTGAAAGAGATCGTTTTGAGTTTCACATTGGCAAGACAGGATTCCCGATTAATTCTCAGGTTTGCTAGTCAACGAAGATCCGTTTCATTGATTGTTAATGTTTTGTACATAGTGTCTAATTTATTATGTACAACTGGAATATGGTATCATTTATATAAACAAAATTAAAGAAACTGAAGAAAATGAAGAGACCCTGTAACCAAAGTTTGCAACGTTTGATGGCATTGAGGAGTTCTTATTCATTTTAAGTCCTACTTTCTACAATATTTTTTTTACGCAGTTTTGTTTTTAGTGTTAAGTGTCGAGTATCCGATTAATAAATCTGTGACTAGTTCATAAATGTTAAAAGAGGTAAATTTGAGATTAGTTCTGGTTTTTACGATTTTCGATCATTGTTACGCGATGCCGTTTTCCACATAACTCGTCGGGAGCGTTTATTCGACGCCGGTGAACCAAAAACGCGGGCACGCCGTCTGACAAATAACCAGGCCAACCGAACAGACTCCTTTTCCCTTTACCTCATTTCACCTGTTTGCTCGCGGACGACTATCTGTCTTCTGCCGCCGCATCCGCGTCGCCTCCTCCCTTTATCGCGTCGCGATGAGCAACACGAGAGAACTGATGGAAAATCGGGAACCGTTCCAACAGTGGAACCGATCAATTATCCCGAGGACCACCGAGGAAAACCCCTATCGATTCTGCTTCGGAAAACGCGACTGATTGTTAACACGCTTGCTACCCGCCATTTTGATTGGAAACATATCGTCGCGGATCACTAGGCTGCAGACGTTCATAATAGTCTCCAATCAACTAAATGTAAATTGCAACTGAAGAATATTTTTTGTTTTCTCGATGAATTTAATTGATCTATAAAAACTATATTTTGCATGAAGATCCGCAGTATATGTATGAATATTTGAAGTACGTAAGTTAGTCTTTCCTTTACGATAAGTACACAAGATATTGGTACAAAATTGTTGGCGCGAATGTAAGTGCAAATAAACAGTTTGCCGCAAAGTCGAAGGCAGTTAACGGATAATCGAAGTGGTACTGTAATGTAAATTAAACAAGCAAATATAATACAAAGAATTTCTCACTGTTCTTTTCTGTCACCGACGATAAAAGATCAAGGATTATTGTACCCGATGTAAGCAAGATTTCAATTCCGAAATTTTCGATTCGAAGACGACGCGGAGGGCAGAGGGAGGGGTGAAAAATGCGTGGTTCGCAGAAAATGGAGAACGATGAAGGCGTGGATTCCAGAGCGATAACGAGGTCACATATTTTCGCTAGTAATCAAGCGCGCCTTGGTTACGGTTAGCGTCGTCGGGTCGACAGTAACTATCACGGGCTGACTGACAGCAGCTCAGGAATTTCTTCATCAACATGGCGGCAGGGGTTGGTGCGCTTCGAAAAATCCCGATAACGTAGGGATCAATAATTTCCGACGGAGAGAAATCCGGGACGCTATTGCTGGGCCGGGTTCCCTATTTAATGAACCCGGTGAACACAGGCAGTACAACCGTTGTATCCGAAGATAACAAAGTGGAAAGCGAGTTACGCGGTAACACGATTAAAAATTCGTGCAAGCACAGAGAATCGTGAAACGGTTCGGCAAACTGAATCAAACTCCGCGGCCACGAGAACCCGCAGAGGCGTCGAACTTTCGGTCGAACGGAATTTCTTATTCTCAGCCACGTTCACGCGGTTTTGAACTAGGTTAGGAAAACCTGAGTTTCAGAGTATCAAGAGGGGATTTGTCTTCCGTCCTTCACTGAATTTTTCTCGTGTCGCTTATCGGCCATGATAAACATTATCTGCAATTACGATGCTGCCGACTGATAAGCTTCCCTATCCGGCGCCTGCGGCTCGGTGAACCATAGAAAAGCGAACGGAGTCTGTTTGCACACATAATCACATTATACTGAAGATGTTCTAAAAGATATTCTATTTTATTTGATTATTTTCTTGGGGTGGTTTATGTTTCGTGATTTAATTCACTTTTGTGAAAGAATCTGTGATAATGAAAATTTAAAGGAAGATTCGCAATACAATCAGCTTTATATTCTATAAGTACAGCGGATCTTTATACAGAATAAAATGTTATTATGGAAATAATTTTAATTGTTTGAAAATAATGTCTCTATATTTCTATATTCTTCTGATTCTTTTATCGTTTTAAGTTACACAGACGCAGTTTTAACGCAAGACAAAAACTGGTTAGGGAATTCAGCATCGGTTAATACATTTAATACATTAGTAAATTATTCCGAACATAACGAGACCATTAATGTAGAAAATAACAGTGCACGTAATTTACTTCTATCATTAGAGACACTTCATTCTACCGTGGCTATTACCTTATACCCAAAGTAATGCTACGTAAACGTTTAATTACGTCCTAGATCCGGTTGACTCTAAACATTACGACCGAGTCGCAGGTAGACGTGCTCGCTCAAGTCGACGCCACGCTCAATCTAATTTAATTCACGGCTCACTAAAGTAGCAATTAGCTGAACGGTAGTCGAGGATTAAGGTAGACTCTCCCCCTCGGTGCTCCATATTTTCCCGAAATTGACAAAACGCGACACTCGATCCTTCCCCTATCGTATTCTACCAGAAAAGAAGAGAATCGAGAACGGCGAAAGAGAGAAGGATAAAGGGACTATAAAAAAAACATCTGTTTTGGAGGAAGCTGGCAGACAGACCACCACGGAGAGCACGACATTTAAAGGGATTGTATTTCAAAACGGTCGGCTATTGGCTCGAAGGATATAATCGAGCGAGTTGCTGGCCTCGGACAGGCGAGCATGCACGTGAATGCACCAGCACACGTGCATCGGGACGGGACCGTGCACGTACGCGCACGCACTCGGTTCCTAAGCTCATTCATAGTTTCTCGAACGCTGGTTCCATTCACAGTGTTCGACGCGCAGAATGCGGCTCTCTCGCCATTGTCTCCCCGTGAATCAACGTTTGCATATTAGTTTTCATCCCTTTCGTGTCGCGGGTCCACCACCCCCACTTCACCCGGAACCGGCTGTACCCTGTGCACCCCCGGAACAATTAGAACGTTGCACAGTGGCCCGGATCGAACAATTTACGGGGGTAGGGTAACCGATTCGAATATATTTATGTGTGCAGAAAATTTCTGTGCGCAGAAAAAAAGTTATTTTTGTGGTGACACTGATAAACATACATATGTATCAGTCTAACGCTTCAGTTTTGCTATGATTACACGTTTTTTTTTCTTTTTATTAATATCTTTATTGCCATTAATGGATCCGAGTTGACAGTCCTCCTGACTAGGCGCCATCTTGTCTAACTAGATCAACTAAAATTGGCTCTATGCTTGCCCTAGACTCTGTCTAATAACTAGAATATTACTAGTTTTAGGGGTGAAAAAATGGGTTTAGTCGGGAACACTTTTCTTCCTTATATACGAGCATATTTTGAGCTTAACACAGGTTCATTTGATAGAGAAAGGTTCAGCGCGTAGCGCTGTGCCCCATCATACGAGTCAAAAAAGTCTTTTAGAGATAGAAAACTAAGTCTAAAGTAGGAAAAGTCGGGGAAAAAATGGAGAAATCCAGCCTCAGATTCCAACGTATTTTTCTGTCTATAAAGATTTTTTTGACTTATACGATGAACCTGTGTGCTGCGGAAAATATGCTTGTATAAGGACGAAAAGTGTTCCCGACTAAATCCATGTTTTCACCCCCTAATTCTAGTAATATTTTAGTTGTCACGTGATTACCTAACCCCCTTAGTGATTCTACCCAGTAGCGCGTTATAACTAGTTGGGGCATTGGGCAAAGTAGAATTTCGAGGCCCCCGGGGAAAAATGTAGAAATTGGATCTTGTTTTGTGTTCGGGGTCCCCTTTTACTTGGGGCCCCCGGCATTTGCCCAAGTTGCCCATAGGGTAACGCGCCACTGATTCTACCGAATCGAACGAGGCGCGATCGTTACCTGAAGATCCCCGGCACAGTGCAATGTCCGCGTCCTCAACGCTTCGAGTATTTGAGAAGCATACCTGCAACAGAGGGAACAAGTTTTATAGTATAGGAAACGTTAGGTTTCAGAACGAGAGAAAAGCAGAGTCACTCCGAAAGAAGCATTCGACGTCGATTCATTCGACGGCGCGGCGACCATTGTCGAAAGAACTTTCTTCGAACACGTCGAGTGCCGCTCTCGAAGCGATTTAACTTTCGCGCTCCACTTGCGAGCAACTCGCCGCGAAATAGCCTCAAAAACGAAGCCCTCGTCGAGCGGATCTGAATTTTTCGCGAGAAGCTGTTCACTTTCTTAAAGTTCATCTACAAGAATTGCAAATTGCATGACCATTCGGAATCTAGTAATGACAATACAAGGGTGTTTTAGTTGACAATACAAAATAACATACGTTCGCATGAAAACAAAAGTCAAATAAAAATTGTATTCTTCTTTTAAGTAATACATTGATGTCCTACAATATTTTTAACAAGTTTAACACGGATTAAACGAAAGAACGCGGCGGAGATGTCTCCCGCGGGACGTTCCGCGAAACCGTCCAATAAATTACAAAATATAGACCGCTCTGCCTCGTAATAAATGACCGCCGCGCCGGGGCTCGCAATCGAAACCTTCCTCGAAACTCTTTCCATTAAAGTTTCTCTTTTTTATCCGCCTCTCTTTGCTTTAATCGAGATCAAATTAAACGTTCGCCGGCGATCGAGTATACCTACACTCTTACACTGTTGCGGCCAACAGGAAACTCCAGACACAGTGATCAAAGTGAGAAAAAATAAAACTGTCTCGGGTTGTGAAAGATTATTATCGTTCGCATATAGTTTTTTTCTCCGTGCATGTGGTTTTGGGAAAAAAAGATGCTTTCGTACTTTTTCTTTTTTAACAAAAAGAAAAACGAACTTTTAAAAATGTAAGTAAGATGTGCGATCCGTCTGTCGCGGAGCGTAATGGCGTTACGGAAGACTGCGCGTCGCAACATTGTCAGACTCGCGTCGTATTTCCCTTGCAGTAAAGAAAGAAAAAAGAGAGCAAGATGGGAGGAGAAATGAGTGGGTAGGTATTTAATGGAGGCGTCAGCTGTTGCAACGCGGCGGCATTAAAAAGTTTCCCGGCGCATCGCCTCGGGAAATCGGGCTCGTTCGGGCCCGCGCGCACCGCTAACTTTCGATGGCCGCTCGCGTTAATGGCATTTTCGTGGCATTTAACGCAACGCTGTTCTGCTAACATTACCAAACCCGCTGTTTTACCAGCTTACGAGAACAGGGGGGGAAGTCAACGGTCCCGTCAATACGTTCCCCATCGGATTCTCGTTAAGCCGCGGGTTAACAGATTTAATATTTCACGTTCCTGCTCCTAATAGCAATGCGATTGCAAATTACATGACGTACGTTCTTTGATCTCCTCGGACGCTGCACGTGATCTGAAAGCACATTATCGGACAGAAGCAGTCCGGAAATTTAGAATTCAATCTGAAATCTGTGAATATTACATTCCGCGATAGAAAATGTCTTCCGAAACTTCATATTCAACAAATTGAAAAACTTGTGGAAATTTTGTTAATGCGCAAATTATACTGTCCAATGCCAAAAATGTTTCCATATAACTGTTTAACATTTAAACATGTTTAAACAATCATAATGTATTAGTATTGGATATCACTGTATTCGGGAAAGTCTACGGAATCTTTTCTGGAAAGAACAATTCAATATTTTTTATAATAACATCATAATATTTGTTTAAAGTTTGAAAAATGCGTTTTTGTTTCATGGACATGTTTCTGGAAAGCTTTGCGTCATGGAGAAAAATTAAGGGCAGATTCGGAATCAGCGCGAAAAACTATACTAGATCCATCCACAAATTATATGGAAACATGAAAAACGTTGAAATTTGTTGGACAGTGTTATTAGATCTCCCAAAAGTTTCTTTCGCAATGCGTATATTTAATATTGTTACATCACACAAGTATTAGGTTTTTCTAATTCAGACCTAACCCAGTCCGTTTCATTACCAAGTAATGAAGAGTTGATAAACAGATAATCACGTTTTTCTTTATTTAATGTTTAACGTCGCATCTACATCTAGGTCATTAGCGACGAACTTCTATGGTGCTTTTAGATTTTGTGGTGGTGGTTGGTTTCTTTAAGGAATTCAATAGTGTTTGTTGTATGTTTTTCTTTAATAGAGGGGGTAGAGAATTTTTGGCAGTCGTACAAAAAGTAGCGTATTACAGCAGAGGGGGGAATCATGATCAGGTTGTTTGTATATACTTATGCGAAACTTTTGGGACAATCTGATATTTGGTAATGTCTGTCAGAATGTTTAGCTCGAAAAATGGAGTTACTTTATTGTATTTACTGTAGGATTTCCTTGAATTTAAATATTGCAGAGCGACCTGTCCTACATTTTTCTCGTCAATTAAACTCGGAAGTAAGTGGAGCACGGCGTACAAAGCTCGATCCGCGCGTTATCGAGTGATCGAAAGGGCGCGATAGCCTATCAAGGAAATCAATTGTTCCACAGTTTCCTGCGCTAGTCGCCGTAACGTTTCCACTGGAATTGGAGTGACGATGATTTCCGTGACACGGAAACTCGGGTTCGCCCGCGAACTTTGCCCATTACTTCGACTGGCCGTAAATACTCCGACCAAGTTTGCTCCGCGTAAGCCCGCGTATTTTGACGCCGGATTCCCGTCGACACCGTCTCGCTTATTGCCAATATCTCTTCCTCCGGCTCGCCTTTACTCAGGAAAGCTCTATGTATCTCTCTGTTCCCTCTCGTCATGGAGACTGCTCTTCCGAAGGAAGGAAGACATTTTATAAATTTTCGATTTTTATTAAAAAAGAAAAAAAACAGATCAATACTGCCCACATAAGACCGCGCGAACGAAACGAAAAGTTAGCGTTTCAACTCGGAGCGTGACGGATCAGACTAGTTCACTGCCCAACAATTTTGTACGCAACGCGCCTACAGAAGTTTTCACTTCAAAAATTATTTCGGTATTGCATAATAATAGTGGAGTGTTAGTCAGCAAAGATCCGATTTAAAAAGTGTTTTTTTTTTTA
Organism: Lasioglossum morio; assembly: GCA_916610235.2. Lineage (NCBI taxonomy): Eukaryota > Metazoa > Arthropoda > Insecta > Hymenoptera > Halictidae > Lasioglossum > Lasioglossum morio. The sequence goes on along the minus strand of OU744324.1, from coordinate 7,690,581 downwards.
ACAGAGAGACTACCATGATATAGATAATCTTACTATCTTTTCTCTACAGAACTTGCCAAGGTTACCGCAATGTCAAACAAATACAAACGTCATGTACTATTTTTCGTGGCCTGGGAGTTTCGTCCGAAACATTGTCGAATGATGAAATTTTGCCCAAGAAACCGGCTTTTCAACGCACTGTGCCATCCGCATATCCCGGCCACGATTAATTAACCGGCAGCCGAGCGTGTCCTATTTACAGAGTTAAATGGAAAATAGAACGGCCGTGGATCGAACGGTCTGTGCCCGTCGGAAATTCGACGCTGCTTCCGACTAGACGGCGCGGAAAAAGTGTCGACGACGCCGACCGGAAGTCGATGACGCGGCTCGATAACTTTCCGCGAACATCCTCGCTGATTTTTCACCGTCGATACTCGAGTTACTCGCGCCACGCGGAAATCTGTCAGCGTCGCGATCTGGATAATGCGGCCATTTCCGAATCATGTTCCGGGGAAAGTGGGGGAAAACGCCGAATACACGTTTTCGTCGAGGTTTTTGATTTTTCATAACCAGGACGTACTACGATCGGAATTAATTACGGTATACGTGTTGGACATCGGTAAGATTTCCTTTCAGAATTTTCACGCAAACCGAATGATCTTCATTTCCCTTAACGAGCAACCAACTATGTAATTTGCACCTTCGAGGGGAAATGATTTTCTAGAATGGATGGTAAATACAGTTGCGAGAGATCACAACGATCCGCTGGATCGGATAGGGAATTGAAAGGCAGATAACGTGGAAGAGAACGAACGATGGCTACGGTTACACAGAGTCGAATAAACGCTCGCGAATAATAATCCCGTGGAACGAGCGAGTGAGCGCCTTGATTTTCGCTCTCGTGTGTGAGCCAGCTATCATGAGGATCGACGATGCGTCGAAAGGAAGCGGCTTCCACCCTCCTTTCAACTTCCGGTCATACAAAGCGAACCTTGTCCATCCTGAACGAGCATCTCCCGACCCCATCGGTAGGCGCATTAAAAAAATCTCACTCGCATAATCGCGCGGAATGCTCGAGTCGCCTGGTTTCAAAGGAGACGTTGTCGAAAATTAAAGCGGTCACGTTTCCATCGAGTTTTCGCCGTGGAACTCGAGCGCCGGCCTCTTTGATCCACTCGGAACAATTACCATTCGCGAACTCCAGACACAATTCTTGCCAAACACAGTTTACAACATCGGAAAATGCCAATTTTATAAGACGCTGTACACTCGTGTGTATTTAATAAATAAAAGCTTCTGGAAAAGATAAAGTATTACAAAGAGAATAATAAAAGTTGTTGGGTTGTACATTGGAAATTGGATTGTATTGTATGGCAAACTCTTTTTTAATAAACGGATGCGCACAAAGAAATTTGTTTCAGAAACATATTTCCCAACGTATAATAATAACAGAGTCGCAACAGCCACTCTTGGCGCCGTAACAGTCCCACGCAATATACTACATTTATCCTTATGCGAGCAGAATTATACTTGTGTCACGTTCAGACAAGAAAAGCCTCGGTGGAGGTGCGCACCATTAATATTCCATCGAGAATCATTCTCCGTTTCTCGAAAACCATGGAGCAGGCTTACTTCAACTGAAATAGAGAGAAGAAACAATCGGGGCCCGCGCGTGCTCGCGAGTTGAATTCCAAGCAGACGAAGAATAGCTCCGTTGTCTGCGGGTTCGACAGAAAAATCATCAATATTAACGAGAAAAAAAGGAGGACGTTCGTACATCTCGTTCCTCGAAAAGATAAGGCGACGTCTCCCTGTTTGCTCGTTTCCTTCTTGGCGTGGCGTCGCGTCGTGTCGCACGGTGCGTTAAGAAACCTGTCCTCCAGACAAAGTCCCATTAATCGAAAATTATAGCTGATTCGAAAAAATATTTCAGAGTGCGCGTTGTAGACAGACGAGTTAATAATTAATAAATGTGAAGAAAGATTATAACATATCGTGTTCCAAAGATTCAAATAGCTGTACGCGTACATTTTTTGTATTTCGAGAATGAAATGACTGAAATGTCTGAAAAAGACCTTTCCAAAAGGAGCATACAATTGGTTTTTTGTTCAATTCCCTTTTCCATCGAGATACGAAGGTCGCCTCGAGTTTGTTTATTGCGAAGGGTTGATTTTAATCTTGTGGTTGATGCGAGGATTCGGTCCTGAATAAAGAAAAAAAACTGAAAGGTTGTATGAGGTGGAAATACAAAAAAATATATCAAGGTGTGTAGGCGACGAGTTAATAATTAATAAATATGAGAAATGATTGTAATACGCCATGCTCCAGAGATTCGAGTAGGCAGTTCTGCTGTGTAAATTTTTTATTTCGAGAATGTCTGGAAAAGGGATTTTTTGCTGGATTTTGGGGTCAAATACCCCACGGTGCGTCGCGTCGTTTCGAAAGTCAGCCACGTTGAACGTCGGGCGCGACCCGGCCCGACACGGCCCGACCTGCCTTTTCCATCAGCGAGCAAATCGCGCGAGCGTGTAGCTCGCGACGTTATCGCGTTAAGCTGGCTCACACTATCCGGAACGGATCTACGTCGAGGACGCGGTCGTAAACTTCTGATCGTGCATGAAAAAGTAATCGGTTCCGTCGAGGATTTCGCGAAGGGCGCACCGACACTATATCTTCCCGGCATCGTGCTCAATTGAGTAGGAGCGTTCGATTCCCGCTCGCGGAACTCGCAAACTTGCAAAGCCCGAGTCCCCAAGCCTCGAGAGTGAAGGCAGACGCGGGATAATGAGCTGATAAGATAAGGATTCAATTTCCAACAAGTGCTACACGTTTTCCAGCTACCTTTTCCTTCGTTTCCCCACTTCTGACGTTTCCTCCTACACCGAAACACTTTCAAAGAGCCACCCGACCGGCAAAACGAATGTTGCGTCCCTGGACGACGGTTACCTCGTATGCCGAGCTTGTCGGGCTGAAGGCAGCTCGGTCGCACTCTCTTTTTCGCAAGTGCTTGATCCACGTGGGTCTCCGAGAATAAGCCGCTCGGCGTGGAACGTGTTGCAAAACTGAAACGATTTAAAAGCCGATCTAGCGAAAAAACTGTTGAGAAATTGGGTTACATTGTTTTTAATCTCATATCTGTGTACGTTTGTATCTCATTGCCGAAGTACAATACACTCCCGTACAATCGTATGTACGATCTCGTATATTTTCTAAGAACCTTATGCTTCCACTACTACACGTGTTTTTCAATTGAAATTTCGAGGCTGTCGGGTATCGTCGGTTCGCAGATTGTATTTCCGTCGTGGAGCCATTTCTTTTAGGGCATAAATCAGGGCATTTAAAGGGCGAGCACATCTCCGTTTCCTCGGAGGCGAACGCATATGCGTGGAGAATGTTTGCGGACACAGGCTGCAAGCAGTAAATTACATTGACACACGTGGCGCGACTGGGACAAAGCCCCGTGTCCATTTACCGAGAACAGTGGACGCCTGCAAGATGAAAGCACGCCTTGCCCTCTCTAGAAAATTAGTTTCCAATTGTAGTAATCCTTATGTAGTCAACCAAAATGTACAGATTATTTAAAACCTTCTGTTCATCGATGATAAAGTGGATCCCGAACATGAACCATTATACACTGAATCCGCTGTAAACGCAACAGGGCCGTACACGATAAAAGCAAGAAAAATATCCGCTGTCGCCGCCACAAGTTCAAAGGCCTGTGCGTCATCACAATGTAATATTGTTTCTATTATTACTTATTCTTTTATCAAACTTTCGCCAATATACTTGTGGCATTTTTCTGATTAAAATAAGACCGAGCACGATATCATTTCAAATGTATTTTGTGGTTCCTTCTCAACGTTCGGCTCGGCCTTTAGAGCTCAAAAATAGTTGCCCGTCTACGAACAATGCAACCAAATCGCCCCTGTTGAGTTTATAGAGGATTTACTGTAATCTTCCAATAAAAAAACTCTAGGTACACCTGTAGCCCATCATGTTCGGCAAACAGCGTCATTCACGGCGAGCATGTCAATCGAAAGTTACATTATAACTCCGAGGTACCGATACCGATTAACGAATACACGTGTCGCATCGAGGAAGTGTACTTCTGAACTCGTCGCACCGACAAGAATTCATGTCCCGTCGCTGACTCTTGACGAATTCCATTGTTGTCGCCATTACGTGACCATAATGTCCTGACGGTCGTATTTACGTGCCAGCACATACGCTCCGGCGTTCCCTAGCTAATTGCGCGGCATGTATGGGGCGTATACGGTCATGTACTGCTAGGTGCGGTATACAAAGGACCATGTTGGCTACAAATATGACCGAAAGCGTTAGCAACGCTGTCTCTCTTCCTTCTTCTCTCTCTCTCTCCATCTTTCGCTACGTCTCTCCGACCGGTACTCGCAAGGGTGTGTATCGAGCCGAGCGTTCCTGTACACCTGCGCGCGGTAGAAGAACACGTTAAACAGCTATCTACTTTCCGATTTCGATTATTTTTCAAAAGACAAGAACAGGCGTGGTGGTCAACCCGAGATTCGGGGGTGAAGGCGCAATGCGAACAACGGGGGCCGACCCTTAACCCTTTATTAGCTCGGGCATCAAATGGATGTCTTTTTTTAAACAAAAAAGGTATATTGTCTATTACAAATCGGTATTTCGAAACTGTTAAGATAATCGTTAAGTAATACGCTTATTTACATTTCCTACATTGGATATAATAAATACAAATTAATTATAGAAGTTAAAGCAAGCGCTAAATAATATGGATACTTTATTATGTTTGCACTAACCTACTATCCAGGAACGATCTCAACATGTTCTCAAATCGCTTCAGTTTGAAACTAAGAGTATTGCAACCGGCCAAACATTCTCGAGCAGTGCTTTTGTCAAAGCAACCACAGCGGTTAGCTTTTGTCTTAGAACATTACAATCGATCTTAAAATAAGCGTTAAAGGTTAAATCCTGGAAAACCGTGATTACTTTTGCATCGATTTGATATCCAGTTGTGATCTCAATATCTTTCAGAGTCTTTTTAATTTGTTTCAAACTAACCAGTGGCAAACGGGACTTACCACCCACCCTGTAAAAGCAAATAGAACATCGGAAAATTAATTAAACCGTTCCTTCTAATGTGCAGGGCCGAATTAACTATTATAGTAGAAGTAGCAAATGCTAAAGGCCACGCGCTTGGAGCAAAAAATGTTTAGCATGTAAAATTGTGTAATAATAGCCCTGATGACAGCCAAGAACATGAGTGGTGGCTGTCGGAAACTCACGGGGAGTAAATCAAGGAAAGGACCCCCCCCCCCCCGTGACCCGAAGAAAACTGAGAAAAGAATTAACAAAAAAAGCCCTGGCTATCGTTAACAGATATTTTTGTAAAAAAGGGGTCATTCTGTTTAACTCGCCTCCCAGATTAAATCCTGGGTGCGCCACTGAAACTAACATAGCAACCGATGAAACCTTCTCGAGCAGTGTTTTCGTCAAAGCAGATACAGAGGTTAGCTTTTGTCTTCGAGTCCGAAGACCTTGAAACGAAACGTGACTTTCTAATACAACATCGATTGTATCCGGGCTCGTTGGCAGCTAATTGGTCCGCGGGACTGTTCAAAATCGAGCTGGAATTTCGACACGTGCAGGTGAGAACCGCGAGGTGGCGCGTGCGCGCACAAAGGGACAAGTTGGCCGGGATCGATTAGATGATTAGAGGATGATTGGAGGAGGGATCCATGGGGGATTGGCCCCGCAATCCTAAATGATGTATCGGCAGGCGTGTCAGAACGAGGCATCTGCGGCGAGGCGACGATGTACGGGCGCCGCCGTGTAATCGGAGGATCTGCGGAGGTCACCGCGCCGCTAATGAGTCTTAATGAACGGGCGTGAGAGCATACGACGCGACGATGACTCCTCGCCGATGTTGATTCTGGGATAGATAAAGGGATCGGGTTCATGGAACCGGAGTATTCCACGGAATGAAAGAAACGAGGCGAGACAGCTTCAATTTTCGCGCGAACGACACTCCAGCCACGATGTCGCAACTTCACAATGGGGATGAACGACAGACTCAACAATGTTTGGGACGACTGAGGCATCCTATAACCCTCACCGCTCCCTTCTGACACTTTGGGACTTCCATTCTCTTAACATGAGATATACAGATTTTGCAATCGAAATTAATCCTTTTGTAAATCAAGTTCAACTTTTTGCAAAATTAGTACAGATTGCAGTTCTAGAACGTTATTATTAATAATTAGATTGCGGATGTTCATGCATTTATGAAGAAATTGGTTAGGCGAAATATAAAACAGTAATAGATGTAAAAAAATTTCAAGAATGTTGCAATGTTGCTTTTAATGTGACAAAGTCGTTCAAGGGTGAAATTAATTTTTATGTTATTCCCACTTCTCATAGTTAATGCAAAACATTTTTATTTTGCATAAAGATCCGCAGTCTATGAATATATTTTATCGAAGCTGTTTGAACAAAATATTAAATATATCTTTCTGATAATATTTTGCACCAATCTTGAGTCCAGAATAAAATACTGCAAACTAAATGTAACCGAGGTAAAACAATAATCATTTCCCATGCTGAAATAAAAGAAAAGTATTTCTCGAGATTGTTGGTACCTTGATAAACACAGAAATATTTGGTGAAAATGGTTTGATCGGTTCAATTTGCCATCTGTTCAGAATATGTAATTGGATCGTCCACGGTAGCTCGGGAAGATATTACAATAAACTAGGATTGAAAATGCGATCCGATTCGAAGCGAGATTAACGAAATTGGAACGAAAGGGAACATGAAATTCGCCAGCAACAATTCGCTCGTTATTCGCGAGCTCGTAGCGTGATACCAGGCTGCTCGATCACGCGGAAGGCTTAATTTTCGGCGCATTTGAAGAGTAATCACCGTGCAGCCGGAAAGCCCCGGGTTTTTATCAAGATCTAACGGCGAACTATCGACTTCCTTCATCGTCGACGGCTTACGAACGAGGAAGGCTATCGTCGGCGTATCAGCTGACGAATTTCAGCCGGGGCAATTGACTTTTTATGCGGGCTCCTTCGGTTAATCGAATTGGCCGACAATCGCGCGACGATCCACACAGCTGCACCCCCCTGGCTCAGATCGTTGGGAACTCGAGTCGCTAATGAAGTCAAGTCCCCGGAATGAAAGGTATAACCCCTTAATATTCTATGTACTAGCCCGTACCTCGTTTAAACGGATATCCATGATCACGGCCCCGGAGAGACGCGGCGAAAACTTCGCTATTTTACGCTGCCTGTTTTTGCAAGGTTCATGTATATGTATACTACGGCCTGGAATTAATTAATGCGACTTTCGCGAAATTATGGGAAATTCCGAACCGACCCGAAACCCGTTTACTTCAAATTTTCCACGCTTCGCTTTCGGCACGTACAATTTCAAATAAACAGTCCCTTCTCCTCTACAAACACCGTTGCGTTAAGCTAATGTTAACCTTTAGCAGTCGAATTGTTTACAGTGTTAAATATGTCGGTTTCGCATCCATTACTAAACATTCAGGCATTGTATGAGGTATTATACCCACTTCATATCCATGAAATTTTCAAAATCGTAAGCAATGGAAATACTCTAGATCGGAAGGAATGTTTAATTTTCCAGTTAAAATAGCTTCGAGCGCAAAAAAAAGAGTTTTGCATACATATTACTCATTACCCGAGTGGAAAACGGCGATTTCAATGAAATTTATACAGGGTCCAGTTTGTTGAAAAATATTTGCTCACGCATGACCGATCCTGTGTAAAACATTGCGACGCTACGACGACGCCACGCAACGCACGCTCGTGTGACCCCGGCCTTAAGGTAAACGCCAATCGATTTTGTTTTGAAATGCAGCGCATGCGATCAAGTACACGCGGTTAGGGATAAAAGTATTAGAACACTTTTAATCTCACAAACGCAAATTAAAGGGAAACCATAATATTCGGTTGAATTTTTGTATTAATTATAACAGTTGGATATCGCGAAAATTTCAGGATAAAAGTTTGAAGCGTTGAATTTCAGGATATCACGAAAAACCTTGGTTAATTAAAAAACGAATAATTGTATTTTCTGCAATTATTTTTTAATGAAGCTTTCACCGGAATATTGGAAAATGTATGTTTTGTTAGCTAATGCAAAATTGACAAGGGTTTGCCACATTCTCAGATCATTGATGAAAATTCCGTTAACATACGTGTTTCTACAGACACATAGTTAGGCGATTTAACAGATCAGCTAATAATTGCAATTTACCTTGACAAGCGCGGAATAATAATTAAATAACAAGCAAGCAAAGGGATTGGTGATTGGTAACTACCTCGTAACTACCCTATTACTCGGGGGACAGGCTGGGTTCGGCCCTAGCAATCGAACACGACCCTTCGGTCGATTCCCACCCCTCGAAAAAAAAAAAAAAGAAGAACTCAAACAGAAGGAGAGAGCGACGAGGAATGAAAAGTAACGAGTATATTCGGGCAACAAGAAAACGGAAACGAAAGAAAAGAAAGAAAGAAAGTTGTTTCTCCTGCTTCCGGCATTTTCTCGTTAACACGGTTCGAGGGATCTCGTTGACACGCGAAATTCGCCATGGCAACACGCGTCCGTCGGGCGTCGACAGCTTAAGGTTCACTGTGAGACACCCGATTTCAGAGAAGTTTCACAAGCGACCAAACACGCCGAGGGAGATTCTTCTCCTTGGTCAAACAAGGAGTTCGATTTCAGTCGATCCGGCTAACTCGAGAGTGTAAGAGTAAGAGGAACAAGGGCGGGGGGTCGAAGGCGAGGATGCAAGAAGCAGAAGACGAGGAAGAAGAAAAAGAAAATTACATCAGCTGCTTGGCAGCGGGTACCCCTTGGTCGCATCCACCCCCGCACGCCTTCCCTCTTCCACGAAATTCAACCTTCTTCTTCCCTCGTCCCTTTCCCTCATCCATGACCACCCTTCAGCCTTCTGTTCCTTCTAGGAACCTCAGAGCTTTCCTCTTCCACGTTTCGCTGGCGACCTACGAGCCCTGGGATTGCACACTCGCCCGACGCGTGCAAGCCGGATGGCGAAACGAAACGAAACGAGAAAGCGTAAACACATGGAATGGAGTTCTCCCGCGGCATCGGGTTTCGTTACGGAAATATGAAATTCGCTGCGGCCACGCGCATGCTAAATTATAAATGATGTGCAACTAGACGAAAAAGAAAATGCTATGAAATTCGACAGAATTTGGTGCGAAGGCTGTTCTCGTTAAAAATAGGATTTCATTTCGCGACACTTTCTTAAAGTTTGTCAATAATTTTAAATTCAAATAAATTCGTAGTCTAGTTATTTGTTATCTTATTTGAAACGCGCCCAACACTGGTCGAATGAAGCTATCTAACTCTTCGGTGGATAGAAATTGATGGGCGGCCGCGTTCCGGCAATTGATCGTTTCCAGGTTTCATTTTCGCGAGAGGCGTTCCTATCGCGCTGCCACTTATGGTGATATGTATTTCTATGCATCGTGCGGGGCATGCATAATGCAGCTAGCCGCTCGGAGTTTACGTTTCGAGCACGAAGAGCCTCGGAGATCTCGTGGCGCGACGACTCCTGGCAAAGGACTCGTGTCTTCTGTCCCCGCAAGAAACATCTGCCGCCGGCGTGGTAGGTATGTATGCTGTATGCTGCATGCTGCCTCGACCACGAAGAATAGCATGGACCCCGGCTTTCATAAATACCGGACCCGCCACGCTTCGCACGTTCATTTTCGAAGCCGATTAACACTTTTACAACCCCGTGTACCGAGCCGATTCTCACACAACCGCAGCACGTTGCGTCGAATAGGAAAGCATAAAATTTTTGGTATTTATGCGCAGTTATCCGTCTCTCTGTGTACGCATTTTTTCAGCAAAATGAAAGAAACAATTTGAAACATACCGCGGATAGCATCACTAGAAAATTTTTAGAAATTTTTCGTTCGTCGAACTTTTATTTATAAAAATAACAAGAATGTCTCTACCCAAATTCGTATAATATAAGCATCTGTATGCGCCGAAAGGAATTTTGCTGAATAAATAATTTCGCATGAATACAGATCTACATTCCCAATAATTATGAATTCAAAATATCAGAACTCATTAGTTCGACGAATCCTGCAACACTAGGAACATTGCTACTTTTGAAATATATAGCGGAGCAGCAAAATAACTTTTCAAAGTCGTGAGAATAATTGTTTCGTCATCTGAAATGCAAAACACGCCGTTGGTAATGGCGGGAATCATTAAAACTTCAGAAGCTGAATCGATTCGGTTGGTTCCACGCTGGATAAAATACAAACTTAATCAGCAGAGTTTCGAAAAGGGAGACCGGCAAACAGCCTCTACCAAAGGGCAGCGGGTTTCATTTTCGGCGGCAACGAGAGAGATCAAAGAAGGGACTGAAAAAAGACTGCGCGCGAAGTAAAACAGGAAGTTCTGTTTCAACGAGACGCAGCGGAAAAGGGTGAAGGGACGTGTCGAAAAGCGAATGGGGAAATTGAGAGGCGAACTTGTTTCCAATAAAACGTGTTCCTGCATTCACGGGTAAAAACTGTACGAGCTGGAAAGTTGACAAAGGAAACTAATGAATTGTACGGAACAGAAATACGTACACGGAAGAATTGGTTTATCGTTTGCTTCTCAATTTTTTATAACGTTAACGCTGGCGAAGCAATGTTTTCTTCCTATCAATGATCACTCAGTATGTTGTACTGATAAAGTTACGTCAGTTGCCTCATTTTTCAATTTAACTACTAACATTCACCACTAGAAATATTCCATGTGCCATGTAATACTGTGATGCCCAAGGTGGTTCGGAACCCACCTTAACGTCGAAAGCGACGTCAAATAAATATAAAAAAAACTACTGGCATTTTTAAAATAAAATGGAAAACCAGTTTAAAAATCTACGTGGAAATTATTAAACTGGAAGAAAGGTACTTTCCTCATTTCCTAAATTCATTCTGAATATATTTTTCTTTCGTTTGGACAGGTGCATTGTATAATATACGATTTAAATAACAAAGCACGTTCATTTGAATGTTACGCATCCTTTCCAAGTCGTAGAAAAATTAGTTTTCGCATGATCCATTTCTCAGCAGCATTGCTGCTACCTCTGCGCACGGGTTTTGAACATTTTTATTGAAGCATGCGATTTACGACGGAACAGTTTCGCAGGGGAACTGCGTTACACAGCCGCGTAGAACGAATGAAGGAGCATAAGTCAAGATAAAGCGCGCGTTTGCCAAGCGAATGAAATATAGAGACGACAAACTGCAATCTGTCCAATGATCGGTATTGGCCCATCGGTGGGCGTGAATCAATCCGCCGTTAACAGGCTCCCGGCAATCGTTGCTACGGTTTTATTGCCGGCAAGCCGAGCAGAAATACGCCGAGCGAGAGAGAAAGAGGAAGAAGAGCAAACCCGATGTAACGCGTCATAAAGCTCCGTTACAATTGTTAAGAATTTGCGATGTTTGTTTGTTCGATCCAGGGGCCACCCCGTGTCCTCGTTCGAAGCTGCAACGGGTCGAGGAAATTTCTTAACCTCGGAATCTTAGCCATTCGTGCAAACTAATTGACCGAGCTCCGAGACACGCTAGCTCGCGCGCGCTCCTTTCTCAGCCACGCTCGATCACGAGACCATTTTTTTTCTTTCTCTTCGTTCTTTTTACAAAGTTACAAGCTAGGCAAATTGGACGAATCGAGGACGCTGTTCGCGAGTCTTGACAGAAGCTGGCACAAATTGAAAATAGGAGATAACCACGGTGATAGATCGTTTACAACCACTGAAGGCGAACTCGTGTTTCTCAGAATGTATAATTGAAACGGAATAATTCTTCAGAAATTGGTTCAAGCGACTTGAACTTTTCCGCGACGTTAAAAAAATTAGTTTAGCTGCGTCAAAGAATTCTTACAGCTCTCTTATTTATGCCTGTAATGGAAAAGCTGCGAGAAAATATTTCTACCATCAGTTTCGGAAGGCAGAACATTTTGCAGAATTTCCGTCTCCATTATATTTCCTTCTTCGAACAGTTATCGTAGGAATTAACCCTCGAAATACCAGGTATGATGGCATTTCGCATTCCTTTCAACAGCTTGGAATGCTAGCTGTGCATATTAATTGTCGCGTTGTTGGAAGGAAATATGAAAATGCTTGGCAAAAACGTATAAAGGGCTATGATTGTATGTTACCTCAATTTCGCGATGCATGCGACGTGACTAAAATTGTAACAGCGTTACTTATTTTTATCGGGGTTAGTAGATTAATTTGGTCGCCGCATGGGAGATTTTAGCAAGAGGCAAAAGTCTGTGGAGAAGGGAGAACATAGAAAATTCTCGTACGTGGACTGTGAAGTACGTTCTGTAAACTCAAAAGGTGAGCAGTTTTATTATTAAACTGTATAACTAAACCCTGAGGAAGTTTTGAAGTCCAGTATTCGCATCTTTATAAAGAATTACTTACAAAAATGAAGCAAACATATTTACGTTTACAATGAATTTCTCTCGTAATTTTGGTCGTGCTTTTTGCTTGGAAAGGATGGAAACGGTAAAAAGAACTCGCGTTCCGCGCAGAATGTTACAACTTCCTCTACAAGAACCTTTTTCTACTTCATTTCCCTCGTCCCCTAACACTGCCGGCGACAGTAAAGCATATTTATGGAGTTTAAAGAGCTGCTCCGAAGCAACAAATCAGTCACTCATTTTACGGTGGAAAAATCACCGAGAGCTGAACGAACAATATTAGAATATATGTATCAGACGACTTTATTAAAAAATGTGAAACAAAAATAATCGGAATCCATATTCAACCGAGTCAAAAACGATGTTCCTTTTAAATATACAATCGGAAATCGTGGCTGAATCTTTTGTAGATTGACGTCGCATTCAATGTTAACTTTTACAACAACTGCCGAGATATTCGATCGCGAACGCGACTGTCTATCTTCAGCCCCGTTTTCCAGTTTCATTTCCTTCCCTGTCAATGCCGAGATCTGTTAGGATTTATCTGCGATGACAGAACAACACAAGCTGCGCGAAACCATCTTTATAGTTTCAGCAAAAAATTCCATACCTTCAACGGTATTCCATGAACAAATACATTCAACAATTTCTCGGGATACTGTTACACGCGATTTCGAAGAGTAAAGGGAAAAGAAAGAAGTGATTAAGACAGATTAAAACATTTGGTATTAATAGCAGCATACAATCATGTAGTACAACTACCGATCAATATGCATGGACGAGTGAGAGTATAAGATAATAAGACTGTTATTGTAAACAGAAATGTTTTCACATGGCTAGAAGACTGACAAACAAACTGCCTATCTATTTCGATGTCAATAATATTTCACTAGAAAACTTTGAATCATTACCAACCTCGCATTTAACAGTCTTAAATACGTTCAGATAAGATGGTTTATTTAATTTCTGACACTTTTGCGCTCACCATGATATCAAAACAAGTTTACAACTTGAATAACACAGAAACACATACTTGAAACAAGTAATTACCATTCGTATAAATAAGTAGCGAATTTTCTCGAACTTTTTAATCAGTGTAGCCGTAAAATAAGTCGGAGTATAGACGGTTGAAATAAAAATTCTGTTATTTTGATCAAAACCAGGTCCAGGTCCACAATCAGCTACGAACCCGCTTTTAAAACAGCAGCAGTACTAAAACAAAAGCCCGGGAAGTTTGGTCCAGCCGAGTAATGGCAGTGTTACCCCGAGCTCCGCACATTGCCAAGCAACGGGTTAGGCGCATCGGTAACCTTCGGTATCGGTCGAAACTCGGTTCCGCGGACAGCGAGCAGCTGTTCCGAAAGTGTGGACGGGTTTCGAGGCCGAGTCAGCCTCAATCGAAAGTAAGAGCAGGCCGCGTAACCGTAACCGGTATCGACGAGGCACACGGGCGGACGTTATAATCGAGTCTGGGACTCGTTACGCCTTTGGCCAACCAGAAAACATCAGGACACTCCGAACCAAACTAGCCCTACTAACATCCTCCATCAAATAAGATAAAGCGAAAGGTCTTAAATCCTAATATACAGTCACTCTCTGTGAAAACCGTATAGCGGACATTTTCACGAAAATTCAGTTACCACCTTCTGGTTTAATACATTTTAATAACTTGTACAGAAACGAACGTGCACCTTCGCATTCAAAATCGTACACGATATGAAATAATGAAGCACGATTACATAATAACTAGGCTGTGGATCTTTATGAATATAAGGCTTGTGAAAATAAAATGTTGGAGCATTAAATTCGACAGAGTTTAATACGATTTTTCTTTATTTTGAATCTACAAATGCTATTACTATCGTATTTTTTTAAAATTCCTCTACAAAAATTGAACATTGCATAAACAACCGTAGTCTAATAACAACACTGTGAAGAACCGATTTCAATATCTGGTGAGATGTTCCTCGTTATTTCTAACGTTTTGTAATCCTCGTGGCATTGACTTTGCTAATTTTTCTGAAAAAATTTGGACAATGTTTAACTACGCACGTCTGCTCATTATTTCAATTGTTGTTTGCCAAATACTTGAATTATTTCCATGAAACCCAGTTCACAATTGTACGCGACATCAAACTGTAGTACTAAATTACAAACAATAGATCGTATCAACAATAATTAACACATTTATTCAAGTGAACGCGGGAGATTCAAATATGTACGATTTCAAATATCAAATTAATTACTTTTTCACAACGAAAAATATTTTCTGTTTTTTTCCTCTACGAATTATGCCAATCTGTTAAACTATCAGTATTCACCATACAGTACTCGAACGATCCAGATTCTTTACGGAAAATGACCCCAAGATAAACGAAGATAAATCGAGAACATCCTCACCCTAATGTCAATGTCAACTTATTCCTCTTCACAAATTACATGTCAAATATGTTTCAACCAAGTGTAAACCATGTGGCCGCTAATAAACTCTTTGTTCTAACGTGGTCGCGTTAACAAACTACAAATAAATAAATAATTGTCTGTCAAACTCCCCAGTCAGTTACTGAATAACTTGGCTAAAACATTCGTCGATACAACGATTTCCACTTGTCTGTGGCGAGAAACTTGAAACCGAACTATTCCTACTGGACGCTCGGTAGAAGATAGTCCTATTGGGAAAGGTCCTAACACAGTGGAAAGTCCAAATAAGGTCCCACGGAAAATGTTGATGGAGCCTAGCGATGGAGTGTCCTGTTCCATGGAGACCTATAGAGAGCGGCCTAACCTAACGTTACCGGCGCATCGGTTCGCGTTCCGGTGGAGGTGTTTCACTCACCTGGCGGAACGTGTAGAGCCGGTCAGCTCCGGAAGTTGGACGGCAAGCCAGAGTCCACTTGTAAGCTTGTAAAATCCCGTGGTTTCTTCTTGAGGCCACTGCACGCACCGAAGGAGTAAGAAACACCGTCTAGAGCCGGTCGAGAGAGAAAGAAACGGCGACAGCAGCGGCAGCGGCGGCGGCGGCGGCGGCGGCTGCTGCTGGTGGTGAACAGAAATGGTGTCTGTTCTCTCTGGCTAGTCCCGTCCTCGTTCCTCCCGACGCGACGTATCAGTGTGAACAGGCTGTGACTGGCTGACAAACGATGGCAGTCGACGATCAACACGCACCGCAGTTAACCCGAGAAAGAATTCGAACAACGACGCGACAATCCGTTAAAAAATTATACAACTGTACACCACCACGACGAACCAGCACGACGAGCACCGGCGACGATCCGCGTAGGCGCTGGGCGCGTACTGTGCCGAACGAATGAAAGCAGTATGGCGCCCGGCGGACAGCTTTCCTGCTGCGCGATCGCTCCTCTTTGTCCCCCTCCAAACGACACGATGCCCCCACTCTCAACACCGATTCTCCTCTTCCACCAGTCCTCTCTCTCTTTTATCCATGAACCGAGTTCGTGTCATCTCTCTTCCACTTCTACACCTCTCCTTTATTGTCTCGCTCTTTTACTCGCTACCTCTCTGTCGCTCTTTGTCCCTCCACTTCTGCTCGGTTCCCACCGACGTTACCTGCAGCGATGGTTACCGCTGCTCCAAGGGTTCGAACAATGATTACTAGACTGTAGATTTTATGGATTTATGATAAAATGGGTTGGTTCAATTTATGACTGTAAAAATATTTTAAAAATTTAAATATATTTTCAACATATTCAGCAAGAAGTTAAATATCTATTTCACCCCAGCTTGTTGCAATCCGGGTAGTTTTTTTTTTTGCAGGATTCGAAGGATTTGATGACAGAGGAAGGATCATCCCGATGGATGATGGGATTGTACTATGATTAGTAGACTGCGGATCTTTATGCAAAATAAACATGTTCTGCATTTATTTGTGGGAAGCTGGAATAAAATGAAAATTGATTTTACCCCTTAATGAATTAGTAAAATTTATTAAAAACAACATTACATTACCTTTTTATATTTTATCCAACCAAGTTCTTCATAAACGCATAAAGACCCGCAGTTTAATGATTAGACGGCGGGTATGTAATCTGAAATATAAATGTATAATTGATTGAAGCTGAATTAAATTTGATTTATGACGTAATTGTGAAAGTACGTGATGTATGTTTAAATTTTTATGTGCAGCGAAGTCATCTAAATATACAAGTATAAATAATTGATCAGAAGCGTCTTCTTTAAAAGAGGACATATCGCTAGACTCAATTAATTTTAGATTGATTTTAAAACTTTATTCTCCGAGACGTTGATATAATATAATATTCATCAAGGTTCCAATAGCTACAGGAAATCGATCGACTATTATTTTAATGTAACGGATCCTTGACAACCCCTTCCTTCTTTTATTTCATAGGGGTTGTTTATTGCGTCAATATCGAGCGTATTTGCATTGCGGTGATTATGGGTTATTCATGTCGCGGATGAATTATGGATGAGTATTAAATGACCACCAACGTATTCCGTTTAACGCTACAGCGGAGGTGCGAAAGTATAGTTTAAGTATCAGAACATCTGGTCCAGGTGTAAATGATGGGTAATAGAAATTTCAAAGAAGTGTTTGTAGTGAACGAATCCTTGTAGCGCCTCAGAAAATCGTGTGGGCCAATGTTTAATGTATGTAACGAGATAGCAGTCAGTTGGCGTAACAGAAGCTCAGCATAGAGTTCAGAGTTCATATGAACGGAGTAGTCCCACTGTAATTGTTCACATAAATGAAATTCTACTGTACCGTATCATTAGTTTGAACAGTTTTGCATCAGCTCGAGCCCATTGCTCGAGGCATACCCTTTCTCCCGCCAGTGAATGATCGTTCTCCGTCCCTCTATCAGTGTCTAGCAGCTCGCCTCTTTCTCCCAAAGCAAAATCTATCTCGCTCGATCTTGCAGAGGACATCCCGTCCATCTCTTTCCGATAAACGCGGTTGTTCCCCTGAGGAGTCTCGTTGCTCGCGTGATCCCACCAGAGCACGTCTGTTCGTGTGTCGTGGAGGTGGACGAGGATACTTTCCGTTGGCGCCGTGGATTCCAAGCCAATGGCGTCGCGTCAGGAGCAGTGTCCCCTGCGAGGTCGCGCCATCAGACTCCTCGCTTTCCCCCGGAGAACCGCGGGCGGCGGCGTGGGCGAGAGATGAGATTAAAATTAGATCGATTGTCGTTAATAACTTGCGCGTCGCGTCGCGTCGCGTCGCGTCGGGTCGCGTCGCGTCGGCTGGCGGGCGCTCCTTCTTCGCGAAATGCAACAGTTAGGGCTGCTGCGCCGGATGCCACCGCCTCTGCGCACCGGCTCGCACAAACGTCACACATACTCACGTGTGTGCCCACGGTCTCCCAATCGACCATTAACGGGCAGCCTACCTTTGTCTCCAGGATGCGACAAAGCGGACGCGTTTTTCATCCCGTCCTCCTCGTCGCGTCGGGAGGAAAAAAGGTCGAAGGTGTCGATAAAATTGACGCATCGGCTGCCCACCGGGAAGTTACGACGCGGCACGCCACGTCGGAAGGTACTCCGCTTCATTGATGACGAGCCTTTCGTGTTTATCGAGGATGACCATCCCCATCGACGCGCTAATCGACGGAGTAAATACTACGTCATCGGAGCTGTTGATCGCTCGCGGGGCCAACCATCACCTATTATGCTTACCATTCGAAATTGTTGCGTGCCACGCGACCCACAGTAAGCTATTTCGCCCGAAACACCGGAAAAAAACTGTTCTACCTTTATTTATAGGTTCAAGGCCATGATATGGTAGGTTGCTGGACTTGTCTGAACGTCGGCTAGAAAATCCTCAGATAAAAAGTGAATAATCAAATTTTTTTTCTCGAAATTTTATATATTCATTTTTGTAAATGTTGATTGTACTCACAACATGCATTTCCTACAAAATATTCTCCATTTCAATCATTAACTACATTCTAAGTACAAACAGTACGGACTATTTGTTGTAAAAATTGTACAAACGAAAGTTTTTTGGTATCGAGCTGCACATATAATGTAATACATAATTAGTTTCTTGATAGACCCCTTTTTTATCGTAATATGAAAGCTTTTTATTCATCGTTCACACTCTGTCGAACCACAAGGTGAAATATTACACATCATGATAGAAATATTCAACAGAAAGGAATCGATCTTTTCCAGAATTTTCAGCCTGTGAAACGTGTGAGGGCTAAGTAGTGTAACGTCACAAAGATTTTTTTATTCATTTTACGTCGCTCTTAATTTTTTGCTCAGGTTACTTCACGACGGGATCTACAGTTTATTAATTAAGGTGGGTTCCGAACCATAGTATTAGATGGCACGTGGAGTATTTCTCTATATGACTCTAAATAACAATGACCAACAAATTAGTCTATTTTTATGTTCACAACGAGATCGTGGAGGTTAGACATATGATTTTATTGTTATTTATGTTGGTTGTAGCAAAACGTATTAATGGACGGAAGTTTGGATGCGCATGAGAAATGTTGTTGTGGGTGGTAGGCAGATTGGTATTCAGTTGAACAATTGATTCGAGCTTCCAGAATGTTTTACACGATCCAATGAAATCGTGAATTTACATACTGAACATCCTGAGTCGATCAGTTACGGAACATGCTGACGGCCTGTTATTGTTCGTGGCCCTGTCAGCGATAAAACCGAAAAGAGGAATGCATGTAGGAGAGCCACATTTGGCCCGCGTTTCACGGCGATTCGTTTGTTAAGGATTATTAGCTTCGGCAGAGAATCTCCTGAATGGATTGTTTGAGAGAACTCGGAGTAGGCGCTGGGGACACGTGGGCATCCGTGTGACGCAGAAAATGCAAGGGAAACGAAGAGAAGGAGGAACGTCGCGGGCTAGATGATCCATTATGCTGCGCGAGGAATATTAACGAAAGGAAAGAGAAAAGATACCGAGCCACGGGGCTCGTTTGCGGGAAGTTAAACGCGGCTCAACACCAAAGAGCCCGCGATCTCTTCGCTGAAACGAGAATCGCGAA
Organism: Lasioglossum morio; assembly: GCA_916610235.2. Classification (NCBI taxonomy): domain Eukaryota; kingdom Metazoa; phylum Arthropoda; class Insecta; order Hymenoptera; family Halictidae; genus Lasioglossum; species Lasioglossum morio. The sequence continues at coordinate 7,671,112 of OU744324.1, read as the reverse complement.
GTCTAACCGCTTCTTGCAAGTTTCTCTTGGAAAACTCAACACGTTCGCTACCTACGGCACACGTGCGCAATGATCTCGCGTTTTGCGTAAAGAAACCAAGGATTAATTCTATACACGAAGATATTTAACGCCGGAAATCATGTTCGAAATCACCGATCTTAGATTTCTCGTCTCGTAGCTGGGGCGGACTTTGAACGGTTCAGAAGTACGAAAAGTTTAACGATTCCTTTTCAAAATACATATCTTACTTGGGGACAAGTATGGAAGCCTAGAAAATTTAACAAGGGAATGCAGGATAATGGGGGAAATGATCAGAATCGAGGATGTAGCGAGCGGGAAGGAACTAAAAAAACTAACAAACTAACAAAAAAAAAAACAAAAGTTAGGGATTGGGGAAGGATGCAATAATTAAGTAAATAAGTATAAGGTCAGCGATAATTCAGATATTAAAAGAATAGGACAGGATAGGGATAAGTGAGACAAAGAAAAGAGTGACAGAAGGTATGGACCGAATCCGTGAAATAAGATATGTTTGTACAGATAGGTTAATGTAAACCAAGTCACATTTCTCAGCTGTAAGGCTGAAATAAAGAAAATTCTACTACATATCTTACTAAATCGTATTCAAGTAGTATTTGTTGAAACGTTCAGCTAAATATCTTAAATTAAAAGGAGTGACACAATATGGAAATGCTTCGATAGAAAGTAACGAAATAAATTTATTGATTTACGCGCATATCGCGATGAAAGTCTTGCACATTTTAATAAAATTCGCTTTAAAACAGTAGATGCAGATAATACTGACTCCATAAAAATTGGAATTAGCACGATGCGAGATACATTTCATTTCGTAATGCACGTGGGACCGAACACGGAGTGAACGAATGTGGGCTCATTTTGACCTTACAACGATAATTACCTCGTTCTGTTTTAAGTGATAAACTGTGCTCTCGAGTCATTCAAACGGCACCATTGAATATTCAAACGCATATTTTCGTTGCACTTTAGTTTCCTATTTCTCGCTTAAGCAGCGCGAGTTATAACGCTATCGGACACGAATCTTAATACGAAAAATACTAACTGTCCCCTGCATCAAGTTTTATTCGAACACGGTGCACACAAGTTCGACGATAGTCGAACGTCATTCGAGACCTGATAAAATCTGAAATAGAGCCTACGAGTTTCTATTTAATTCCAGTTTCCTTGATATACTATAAAACTGAACATTTCTACAGATGTGCTCTAATTAAGCAATAAAATTCTTGATATATCTCGAATAAACTTGCACCCCCGTCCTTGCACTAGCTCCCATGCTATTAGCCTGTGAAGGGCTAAGGCGGTTTTCAGTTAATCGATCTTAAATTGTGCCGTTCTAAGATCCATCTCACCCCTCGAACCCCCACCCCCCATCGGTCATTAACGTTTTATTACACACTCGGCCGGCGTAATTGCTTCGTTAGGATTAAACTGATTCTCGATTCTCGCCCGATAACGAGTACCGATCCGGATCCGGGTAGCTGTAACCTCGGGGCTTCTCGATATTCCCTGGAAAATAATATATCCTTAATAAAGCGAGATCGTAATGTTACGCGTGTAGAGTTCGCCCCGGTTTCCTCAGCTGACGATGACGACGGTTGCACGGAAGTTGCGCCGGGATATTGATTCTGTTCGAGTGGCCATTTCCGCGGGAAAATATTTCCACGGGAAAATATTTCCACGATACGCTAATTCTGTTCGTGACGTGCGACCACTCTTTCTCCCGCGTGTATTTCGTTCGCAGGAGAAATTGCAACCGCCTCTGCAAGAAAATAAGATGGTGGTATACAACGTTTACGGATACAGGTTCCAACGGACTGGTGGAATGCGATTTTCAATGGCAGACGCGGCTCGAACCGTGCGAACTTCCCGTGATAAATGTTGCGAAGAATCGATGAAGAAATTCACTCCTACTCGCAGTAGGCAGTGGGACGTTTGTGGGGACGCCAAAAAAAAATGATAGAGCTGTTGAAGGCTGAGAATTGTGGACACGTACATTAATGCATTAATGTTGCTTCTTCTGAATCTATCTTGGAAAGTATTAAAGATAAAAATATATTTTGAATTGCGAGGTATGTAGAAAATCATTTTCCAGGATCATCATTTCCATTAAACCCTTCCTCGAATCAGTGTCTAATCTGTTTATTCTGTACATTATGAATGTTCTGTACATTATGAATGTTGTATTCTTTGTATGTATATGACCAGTTTTATCATTTGTCTTTATCGTGATTGAAAATAGTTTTCGCATTGAAAATATGAATAATGATAATAAAGGATACTTGATTTGTGTGATCGAGTAAGTTTCGCCAGAAGTAGTATCTGAGAAATTTCGATTTTTCTATTATTAAAAAAGATATTACAAACACTAAATTGTTTACTATGTAGAATGGAGACGGGTATTTTCCGTCGGTGAAATGACGATCGACGAACTCGCCGAAAGAATGTATGTACGCGTGTGAATGTCCGTTAAATAAAAGAATATCGCGTTTGTAAAAAGGCGATCGACCGAGGCTTTGTATGTCCGTTAAATATTAGAATATCGCGTTTGTAAAAAGACGATCGACCGAGGCTTCGTAGGCAATGCCGTACGAAGAGCCTTCTGTAGAAAAGTCTATCGAAAGGTCGAAATAAAATATTGACTAATCATCCGCGAGCATTTTCCTCTCTTACAACTACATATATGATTAAGACACCTTATGTTTCATTACCACACTTATATTAGTTTGCTCTGCTGTGTCAAATCTTGTAATCGAATTTTAAATCACTTTCCGATGAGCTAGAGACTTGAAACGTTAAACATAGCTCAGATCTGGAGCACAATGCAATATTTAAAAAATTTTTACATACCTGTGCATTTAGGAGATAAAAAATTTTATATATTATTTAGTTGTACAGTTCTAAGTAGAATGTATTGATAGCAATAAGGAATATGTTGAAATAAATGCATATTTTCATAAGAGAGCGAAAGCGAAAAAGAGAGAGAGAGAGGGGGGGGAGATGATGAAAAGGGCGGTAGGAAGAAGAGAGAGTGGGGGAGGGAAGAGATGACAGGCGTCGAAGGAACAAGCGTCCAGGGAGTAGTCCGCGTTGAATCTTTTATTTAGCAACTTAAGCCGTCGCCCCTCGGATGTCCTCGCGGAAAATCCTGGCCGTAGACGAGGTGAAGAGACATCGTCGGTCCCGTTCGTCGCCGCGTCAAAAGAAGGAGCAATATCGCTGAAGGGAATTTCAAATCGGAGCTAATAGAAAGGAACGGACGGACGGGTGGACGAAATAAGAGGCGTTCTACAGGGATGCCACCACCGTGATTGAGGGTGGTAGTGACGAGGTGGTGTTGGTGGTGGTCTCTGTCGGCCCCCTTTCATCTCCATGGACGCGCGGAGACCCTCAGTGATCCTCAACCTTGGCGCAATAGTATGGAAATCCGTGGAGAGGACGATGCCTGGCCTTCGACTCGAACAGGATCACGCCTGCCGAGTAAATACAGTCCGGCCAGGCTTCGGATGGTTAAGTAACGAGAACGTACTGTTCTTAAACTCGCGATAAAGGGCGTAATTGCCGGTACAGAACGCGATTACATGAATCCGCGGCTTATCGATCGGACGCGATCGCTCGCCGATGTACCGCGGAAAAATGATGATTGCTACCGTTCGCTATCGACTGCTACCATTAACATTGATTATCGACTGTTTCAATTATTGGCGAAACTCTGAATTAATGCCGAGCAACGCCTGACTATCGGAGCATCCGGCTGCGCGCGGTCGAGCCGGCGTTCTTCGAGTTGCATCGCGTCTTATCACTGAGGATTCTTACGCATGTACGATAAAACAGTAAAAGATTATAGAAACATCTAAGAGTGTTGAAAAAAAGTCAATTAAGGGATGAAATGAATTTTTTATTTAACTTCTGCTGCCCAGAATCGTTGCAACACATTTTCATCGTGCGCAAAAAATACTGCGGACAAGTATGGTGTATTTTTTCAATGAAATTTTCACCGGGAAAAAAACGGAAAGAATTACTTTCTACAGCTAAAAAATTCGTTATCTAAAAGCTGGTCGGAACGGTAGGTTCCGCGGTTTCTAGGACCACCCGTGGCTCTAAAAAAGAGCAACTCCGCATTTAGGGAACCCGCATGGAAATCATGGAGCGGCCGGTTGCCACAGCCGCGACATTAATCGACCGGTGTGCGCCATATGCGCGTACACCGGCCGCAGGTAACCGCAGCTGATTGCTTCCTCGGTTTATCCCGTCGCAAAACGTGCGGCGAAACTACTAGTTCCCGCCATTTTTTCGCCTCCTTTTCCGGTGGTAGCGTGCTCGTCCAACACCAGAGAAATTGGAGCTTGGATCTTCCGAATGGTTCGCGTCGCGTTTCATGCACCGGAACGACGGAACGCGTGTACGGCGACCGGCTAAAAAACTAACAACCGCCTCGCCGGAAAAAAGAAGAAAAAAAGAAGAGAGAGAGAGAGAGAGAACGGAGGGTTGGAAGCCAGCAGGTTTTATCGATCGATAGGTCGTTATGGTTATCGTGCATCGACGCCCGTTTTTACCTGGTCTCGCGAAGTGTGAGCGCAGATATATCCGGCCGGGAATGCCAAAAAATTCGAGACTGGTTTGTTTCTAGCTTCCTTCGGTTCTGCACACGGACCAACATATATCTAGCAGCGACAGGTGAATGGGATCGATCCATCGTGCGAGTTGCTGGCTTCGACTCTGCGGCTGCCTGACTGAACGGTATGCGTTTCGATCATTTGTCGCGATAAGTTTCAACCAAGGAGAGATTTGACTGGTGTGCCTCGGAAATGGGAAATCTACGCTATTAATCTGCGGTACAGGTGGCAACAAATAGGAGACCGTTTTATGGCGTGCTTTACCGTCTATTTTATAGCAGGTCAGTCGGTATATAGTCGATCGGATCCAAAATATGTACATACTTCTTGAGTGATTTGCAGAGAGCTCGGTAACGCAATGTGAACGCTAGAGTTACCCCGTTTTAAGCGGGTAGACTCGTTTTTTCAGGATTCGCATTGCTCGATAATACTAAGATGAAACTTTTCAGTAGTCGAAAGGGTTAGATAAAAGATCGATCTTATCTGTATCATTGTAACATCAAATTGCAACATTGTAATACTTAAATTGTAAAGTGAAATGGACCCATCTAAGGGTCTAAAGAGCTTCAACAACAAAAAAATCGATCTAGGTTGCAATCGCTCTCAAAATTCCTATTTTTATGTTTACAAGGCGTAAATTGCATTATTCGGCAGCAGGTAGATGTCGTAGGTTTATGCAAGCAGCTACTATTAAAATTTCTGTAAATAGTAATTCATGAAAATAGCTGTATTTTAGCTGAACAGCTAAAATAGAGAATTTTAATAAACCTTCATTTGAAAATTAAAATATGTCCTTTGTATAGTTCTTTGTATTCGTTCATTTATATGTCGTTTGGCGCAGCGGAACTTTTTGCCCCGGTCTCCCTTATTCCTCTATAATAATAACAGGATTGAATTTATTCAGTTTCAGCGTTAATTAGCTGACGGCTTCTGCGGCCAATGGAACAACGGATCTCGAATCCATAGGTAGCTAGAACCGTTTCTTGTTGCCATAATTAAATGCTCTAGTTTCAGAAATCTACACGCAGTAGAAGTTCGCCTCTCCGAAGCCAAACGCCCCGTCTACGTGTATGTAGGTGTGTAAAAGGCTCAGGAGAACAATATCAATCAGACGTTTGTTTTTGCAGGCGACAGAGTAACGCCGTTTCGAAGAAGGGTAGAGATAACAGTGGCTCCTTTAATTAGTTGCTCCCGGTTGATACGCGCGGCTCGCAAAAAAGGCCACCGCAAAAACCGAGCTTTTATAGTGGCCCGAGAAGAGATGGATGAAGACAAGCAATTGCACGTGGAGGAGAGCGTTCTTTTTACTTGCGAGGCCGCTTCCGGTAGAAAGTGCGCCTCGTAAATTTGTCCCGATGCGATGCGGGCAAATCGAAAAATCTCGATGAACCGTGAAGGAAATAGCAGTCGTACGTTTGTCCGAAGGTTCGACGTTATCCTCTTCATATTATTACTTACATTTCCAGTACCTGTTCTTTCCTTCCGCCATGATCGCTCGAACAATATTGTCTTTCATGATGTTGTTATTATTACTATTTATTCATTGCTTTAAAGCTCTATAAGAGGAATGAGACTGTCCATCTGAAATTCGAAGATTCAGGATTATTCAAGATAGCTGTACGTGTTCCGGTATATTTCTCGACGGAACGGGGATGGTACTGTTCCATCCTTAAGGATGTTTGCTTCGAATAAATTTCAACAGTAGCCGGAATCGTCGAGCGGCGACGGTTGTTTCGCTATTTTCACGTCCTACTTCCCGCGTCGAAGTATCCATTCTCAAATCGGAAAGCAATCACGGTCCGCAACCGAAAATCGAAAATCAATCGTTCGAATTATTTACGAGTGCGTTGCGTTCACATCCGCCGAGAGCGGGTTTCTTAATGGCGGCTGGAAGACTTCTGAAGCTGGGAAATTCTAATAAAACGAATAGGATCAATTCGAAAATGAGAAATCGATCTATTCGATCGAGATCTTTTGTGAAAAAGTATTAAGGGTTGGAATGTTTAGGTATCGAAACCTCTTGCGAGTATTTCGCTGTTTTTATTGTGTATATATATATATATATATATATATATATATATATATATATATATATATATATATATATATATATTTTGTCTATACGTTTCCATGGTTTGTGTTCAGCGGCTCGTATCGAAACAGAGATATTGACCGGTTGGAAAGTACTTGTCGACTTCGATACGGAATTGCGACGGTTCGGACCATTTTCCGGCGGACGTAACAATTCCCTCTGCTCGTTCCATTCCGGTGATCCGGGGTTGTTAACGTTCCGCTGGAAAAGCTGGAATTTTAGAAAACAACCGGACCACGGGATAAAAGATCCGAGAGAAAGGAAGGACCTGTGAACGGTCTGGCGAGATCGTTTAAACTTGACCGGCGACCGTGAGAAGCGTCCAGATAGGAAACGTCTCAATCCTCGTACACTAAGAACACGGGCATTCATTTACGGCGTTAATGCATCCTCGGCAAGAAACGTGGCGCCGACTAATTCCGAGTCTGTCAGTTTGCAAACTCAAAGCAAACTATCCAAATTTCAACTCGAGGATGAGCAATCTCGCTTTATCCCATGTCAATAAAATAAAACAACTTCAGGCAAAATTGGTTTATCCATTGTGACTGCAATCGATACCAGAACTACCAAGCAATAAATTTAACCGACATGTATAGCTGTATAATAATAATAAGATTGAATTTATTTAGATTTTGTAAAATTTTTATTGTATTGCTTGAACGAAGAAGTTCAGTAAATAAATTCTCGCGAGAACGTCTTCATAATCGCAAGGTATAAATGGTCATTGCTAGACTAAACTTTTGTGGATTATTTTTATAAAAATCCGGATGAGGAAGAATCTCAATTTAAAAGTGGCATTTAATAGACTGCGGATTTTATGCTTTTATAACAAAACTGAGTATGTTGTATTAGGTTTTGAGTGCCACCAATTTGTTTTGTATTCGGAACACATCGTTCTTCCGTAAAATGTTTACACATGTTGTTATTTTATGATAACCTAGGAATGATATTAAAATAAAGCACGATCGAAGCATGATACATCAGTAGACTGCGGACCTTTATGCAAAATAAAAAATGTTTGCATTGACTGCAGTGCACAGGAGCTAAATAAAAATTGTTTTATTCTTTTAATTATAATATTCAGCTGAAACTATTACATTGATGTCCTTAAATGTTTTTAACACGTCGCTGCTTCCAATTATATGTACCCATTTTTGTCATAAATGCATAAAATCCGCAGTCTCTACATCAGTAATTGGAAAACCGTGAGAGGGGCGGGTCAAGAAGTGCCGGAATTTCGAAATGGTCGATTGTGTTGGCGGTGGCCGGACGATTATTACTAGTCCGCTCGGCGATTTTCACAAGGTACGTATTCAATCACGCGTGTCGGTGAACACTAACAGCCCGCGTCGCGAATAAATCCAATTGGAAACGAGCACGCGAGAACGCGGTGCCACGCTCGATGAGACAATTCTGATTTACATTCGATGCCCGGGGAATCCGATTTAATCCGCGGCAACTCGATCGCCAGGAATTACCGTGTTTCGATTTCTAGGTATCGGCCGCGGGCGATATTATCCGCGGCTAGCTGAACTGGGTCCCGAGGAACAAGCAGATATTACAAGGCGCGAGTATCAATAATGTCGGCGCGTTTAATCCCCGCGTAATGACCGGCTGCCGTGCAGATTATCATTATGCTAATACAACCGTACTGTCAGCCCTCCGTCACATGCGTTCGATCCGAGCACCGCAGAATTTCGCGTGTTGTATAAATAACCGAACGCGTATATGTGGTTCATTACTGCAGTTACATATTTGATTTTGATTAGGTGATGAGCTGCCGGTCGAGCTATTATTGTGCATATCTGGATTACGCGTACAAGAATTCAAATTTTCCAGATGACAGATTCGCTTTTCAATTTTACGTACAATATCTCTAGACTGCAGATTTTATGCATTTGTTAAGGGGGTAACGTAGCTTCGAATATTACTAGAATCTTACTAGATAATCAGGGTAAAAACAGGGTAAATATTTACAACAGGTCCACGTATTCCGATTTTGATGAAATTTAAATATGTTATGCAGCAACACATTCTGAACAACTTTTTCCTTTTCCAATATAGAGGGGACGCTTTTAGTTTTCGAGATATTTCAATTTTTCTGTATTGAATTTTTCGTATTCCAACACGCTCCGCGGCAACGTAAGCCTGCCCCGGTGCGGCGTTTGTTTACATTATGACGCTGTAGAGATGAGAAACAAACTATATTACAATAGTAGGTAGGAATAATTTTTTAATGAAATTTAGTTAATATTTCACCCCGATATCTTTTACGCGGTTTCATTGTTTCATATTCATTTCAATTCTTATCAGCAGTCAAAATGTCTCGTAGCGACGCGCGGTAATAATCCTAATCCAATCCTGAACCATTGACCCTAGAGTCCTAGAGGATTCAAATTTCGACTGCATCCGCGCTGGGTACAAATCTACTAAATTACATACCAAATACATCATAATTGATTGGAAAAAGGCCGAAATTTTGAGTCCGTCAAGGTAAAGACCAGCCAAATTATATGACCTTATTCTAGGTCAGATGAAATGTTTAATTTTCCAGTTAAAACAGCTCCGTCTGCAAAGGGTTAATGTCAGAGTTTTGTCAAAGCACAGGAATCAATTTCATTAGTGAAGAAAGTCAGCTAATTAATGAAAGGATATGTTGTGTGCACATTCCATGAAGTCCCGGCGCATGCAGCAGAGTTCCCGATAAATTTTTTCACCGGCCTTTACAATATCAAGTTCTGCAGGAAAATGAATTCATTATTACGTTCGCTCGCGTTCCGCGCATTCCACCTTGATAGCGGCGCGCGTTCAAGTTCACGTATTTCTGTTTTCCCCGCAATGCCAGCCGGGGCGAAACACCCGAAAGATAAGGAGAAAAGCGGCGACGATAAAATCGAGTTTCCGTAATTACTGTTAGAAAAAATTCCGAGAACAATCGCTGGGAGACCGTGAGCCGTCCTCGAGCGAGCGGACAAAGGGAAAATAGGATTGTTCTTTTTCACGCAAATGCGGAAACTTCTAATTGGGTAAAATGCTCGCGGACTGAGGAGAACTGAGGAGAACACTGCGTCTACATTGTACACTATACACTGGCCTGTTTCATCAACAAATCTTTCTTAGCGATGTTATTCATTTTCTCTTTGTAATGCAATTACAATCTAATTCAATTACTCTGTATAGAAAATACAACGTACCTAAATTACGTAATTCGATTACAATGTACTTAAATTAGCGCAACTCTGCAGACAGGTGTGCAATCGCCATAGAAGTTTTTACTTCGTTCTTCTGCGCACAGTATCGGTATGTTTTTTCTCGCTAAACTTGTTGATCAAAGTAATTTCAGACAGTTGTCTGTCTGCCGCCAACTGTGTCTCACAATTATTTTCCTGGTTCTCGGTCTCCGTCCACCGACTGTGATTTCCAAGGTAAACCGTTTTCCACGAAAACGATATTTACGTTCGGCTTTATCAGCTTCGTTAGCCCGGAGCAAGTACGCCATTCAATTTTGGCCGGTTTCCTGGCAGACCTTGATCGAACCCCGCCCACGGTCACTTCAATTTCGATTTCGTTCCCAGCCGAATACATAGCCGTCGCGAAAATAGGCGAAAATTAAGGAAAACACGTAGACTGACTGTGAGTTATAATTAACAAGAGCGATGATTCGTTATCGCCTCTGTCCCCTCTTGACCATGGTGACTTCTTCTAAACTCATGGGAGACGCTTTCAAGTAAAATTAATAGACAGCGGATTCTATACATTTATGGCAAAAATGAATAGGTGTAACTTAAAACAGTGCAAACATTAAAATAATTAAAACATACTGTCATATAATTTTCAACCTATTAAACATATATTAAGAAGGTAAATTAATTTCTATTTCGCTCCAGTTTGTTGCAAATCAGACAGAAAGTTTTCACTTTACATAGAGATCCGCTCTCTGGCAATTAATTTTAACCCCTTGCCTTACAATATCGCGTCTGTCACGTGATGAAGATTCTAAACACATTCTGATAAAAATGTATGTTAATAATTTGCTTTAACCCGAAATACAATTCTATTTTGGTTTTGTTAATATACAGCTATTGGAGAACATAATAGGCATACAATTTATATCGATATTCTCCTTTTTTAGGAAATTACGATCCAGAAATAAGTTCTAGTCACTAAAAACCGTAAAATAAATAAAAGAAGTTTAATTTGCTTTAACCTGAAATAAAATTCTATTTTGGTTTTGTTAATATTTAGCTATTGCAGAACATAATAGGTATACAATTTATATAAATTTTCTCCTTTTTTAGGAAATTACGATCCAGAAATTAATTCTACACGCTAAAAACGGTAAAATGAAATCGTAGAGCAAGATTTGAAAAAGGTTGAGTTTGATTTGCGAAAGGGTGAAAGAAATTGATTTACAAAAAGGTGAAATTGAATTGCATAAGCTGGCAAATACATGTTTTACAAACGTTGACTAGACGTCGTCTTTGTGAGCCGGCTTACTCTTGAAAGGAGACAGTACCGCGAACCACGTGTTTCACGACGCGGTGTATAAAAAAAAAAAAAATAGGAAACAGCGAGTCACGTGGCGGTGAGCGCGACGCAGAAAAGGAAACGCAACGTAACAAGACCATCTCGTTACTTGTTGTCCGTTACGAGAGAAGAAGCACTCGTCTACGTTTGAGTGGCTCGTTTCCCGGCCGGGATAGCTAGGGTGTTTCCCGACGGGTGTTACGACCAACGTAAAGAACAAACCCGTCGCGAAAGTCGTGAAATAACGCGGAAGATTTTAACGAAACACTGGCCCGGCCGCGATACAACCAACCTCTCACGCTTGTTTCCGTCAAGAACGAAACGAGTCGGGCCGGGTCGCGTCAAAGCAATACCGAACACGTCTACGAACATCAATACATATATCAAAATTTCAATAAGAGTGTATACGTCCTAAAAAGTTTCACTCTTTTAGGCCTCTTCATTGTGAAACTTTTTAATCCGAAATAATAGCTCGCATCAAGACATAAGTCGGTACAAATTATCAAGTCCAGCCAACAATAATTAGGCTACTTTATTAGAGCAGGTTTCCAATTGCCATTGGACATAGGTTGCTTAATAGCTGAACCCAATATTAGTGCTTGTTTATATATAATAGCCTTTTTAAATACATGTAACCTACGTGCCTACGTATTTTTGATTTTTCTATTGCTTATAATATTTTTGTTATACTATACAATATACTCTGTACTTTGTTATGTAATACTCTGTACTAAGCATTATGTTGTAATAAATCTCATATGAGATTTCCAAATTAAAAAAAAAAAAGTTAGGCTACTTCTTCGTAAATGGAGTCGTTCAGGAGATTCAAAGGTTAACTTCGACTATTCAACTGAAACAGTATATTTCTAGTTTTTTATTCCCCATAAAAAGGTGTTAACAATATTTATCAGATATCTGTAGTATACATATATCTTATAGTTTATAAAACAAGTCAGGGTCCCAGGTAGATAGGGAACCCGAACAATAGTAAGACACCGTAGAACAAAGATACGGGCGTTCATCTTCAAAGTTTCCGCGAGTCCCAGAAACGGAAGGATCCGCTCGGTTCGACGATAAATCATCCTTGGAAATTGATAAATCCGCACCGAAAGGCGATATCGCGTCGCGGGGTGCAATCGTCCGAGAAAAGTTTCGCGAGATCGGGGAACTAATATCCTATAGAAACGTCTAACTCGTAAGCCAGCCGGCTCGACGGCAAGTATTATCTGAAATTTTCAGCGTCTCCAAACCATCCCCGGCCTCCTGATCCTCACCCCGTATCCCGTTCGCAACAATCGCGTCCGGATTCTGCACTCCCGAAGGAATTGCCACGGAGTCGACGGACGAGGGTATCAAGGCACACCTGAAATTCGAAATCTAAACAGGGCTAGGCGAGAGTTCCTTGCCGAGTGCGCACACGTACGAGAGAACGCGAGAGATCCTCGTCTCCGATGACTAATCCTGGCCCGACGCCAAAATACATGTGCGGGCCGGGTCGGGCTCGCGCGAGCACCACGCAACCGCGGGTGCTGTGTGCGCAGTGTACACGCCTGCCTCCACCCATCTTTCTCTACTCCACTCCTGCAATTGCACACGTGTCGGTCTCTTGTGGATGGTTACTCGCCGCCTCACCCCTTCCGAGCTTTTCTGCCGGTTTGATCGAGCGGCGTGTTCCGGAAATTGTGGATGCTCCCTGTTATTGTTGCTGCAGCGGCGCCGTAAAATGACAACGAATTATTCACATTGGACCAGAGCTGGGCATTATTTGGTGAAACAAATATTTCAAATACTATTTAATATTTTACACTATATTTTGCTTAAAGGAAATACTATTTTAAATAAGATATACAATTTCGAGAATAAAATATTTCTATTTTAACAATCGGAACCATTAAATAAAATATTTTCACTTTAACAATCGGAACCACGAAATAAAATATTTCTATTTTAAACCCTTTGCACTTGGAGCTATTTTAACTCGAAAATTAAACATTTCTTCCTCCATATTATTACTCTTCTTCTATATTATTTTTTTCATTTGACGGACATGAAATTGATATAGTTATCTCATACAATACTTACATGTTTAGTAATTGATTAGACATCAAAACATTTAATAATGTAAACAATATTTTGAATAATGATGTAGCAACTGTTAATGGTGACTTTGAGTCACCACTCGAGTGCTAAGGGTTAATAATCTGAACCACAAAATAGAATATTGTATTTTTCGTGCGTACTGAGGTTTGTTGATAAACATACAGTGTATCTTATCACCAGGAAATTATTTCTATTCATAAATCTATTGAATCCGAACCATTATTTTCCGCAATAATATTTAAAATGGAAATTGAAAATAAAAGCAAATATTTTCAGTATTCTTAAACTAATAAAATAATCAAATAATAAAATACTATTTTCAAAAATTACTGTCTCAAATAAATTATTTTATTTTCAAACGTTACTGCATCAAATAAAATATATTTTATTTTCAAAATTGTACACATACTTTAAAATAAATAGAGGACCGATGAACAATGGGGTTGGTTCGAGGGTCTCCCTGGCTTTCCCAATAACCTGTTATTTTTTACATGGGGGTAATTCTAGGAAATTGACTTTTGGCCAGCTCGATCGGTCAAATACCAGTCTGTGCAGCGCCACAAAATTTCAACGAATTATTCATATTGGACAACTGGTCTCGAGAGTCGATTACTAATCCGGTGTTTGTGAAAAAGGGTCTTAACCCTTTCATTATAGTTGAGCACAAAAAGTAATCATTAGAAAATTGATTGGCCAAGTTAGATAACCTATTGGCAAGAGTATTCACGTCTGAATCGGGAATTGTATAGTGGAAGGCTTGACAGTAGGAGGACACCTGATATACGTTCGAGGACAAAGCTAAGTGGGTAGATAGTGGAAATGCGCATCAACAAAGTTGCATCAAACTAATGTTACTAGTCCGAGAGCTTCGACTGATTCATTATTGTGTATACATTACTTAGCGAATAATTGAAATTAATGTTTGCATTGTTTACACTTTTACCAAGTTATTAATCTTTGATTTAGAGGTGTGGAAGATCCAATAATAGATATATTCTGAAATGAAAGTGTCCCAGAAAAGGTTTCGATCTGTAAAAAGAGTCACAAGATTATTCCACTGTTTCTTCTTCAACGAAATTATCATAGTTCGAATATATCGACGATCTCTCGAGAATCAGAAATTCAGCGTTCAAATACTTTTCAGATCCAGTGTGCTTATCGTACATTAAATGACGTAAATGCATAAAGATTCGCAGTGTTGTCACGGTTATTGATAGTCGTCGATCAGTCAAGTTGATACATACAGAAGTTCTAAAAATGTTTATTGCACAGGTTCTATTGCCGTAAGTTTATTTTAACGTGGCGCCCAGATAATGGGCGCGCATTCCAGACGAGGTGGAACAAAACCGAAATAAAATACTGGGAGCGTGTCTTTCTCTCTCTCTCTCTGTGTTTGCCTCGTTGGTTTTCCCTCTCCTTTGAAATCACGTTGCTGATAAAAATAGATTCGCCAACGCATGAAAGTCGCGCGATCGATGGTCTTTGATCTCGTTTTTTCTTCGCCTTTGATTAGATCCCTTTGATGCGCGCATAAATACCGACGCGAAGGGTCGTTTGATATGATAAAACGCAGGTTATCGCAGCCGTTCCCGAACGAACGAGATACCGAGCCTTCCCGTGGGCTTCATTTCCATAAAACTCGGTGGCGATCCCACGAATCTGGCCTAATTCATAGACCGTGGGCTGTTTACGGAATCGATCCAATTGAATCTCTGAAACTTCGTTGTACATTACGATATGCGCCTACTAATTTCGATCTTTAATTTCAAAAATGGTACTTCGCTCTCCCGGAATGGCAGAATAACCCCGGTTTTAATCCCTTAGCCGCTGCGGCTCGCTATAACAGAGAACCATCTGCTCTGCAATATTCATATGTTGGCTGGCTTTGCTATGCTCCAATAATGAATAACGAAAAGTTAAAAAAAAAAAAAAAATGCGACATTTGAATCACTGCGTGTGCATGATATTTAGCTGCTTCAGCAATTAGTCGCGTATCGAGTGCATATGTGCGTCGTTATAATCGGAAATGAATAATAATCGAAAAAACAACGACACGTTCCATGATATTTCAGCTGCTTCGTGCTTCTGCAATTACTCGAGTATTGAGTGCGCGCCGGTCGTTATAATTAGAAACAAATGAAAATTGGAAAAATGGAAGGTTGCGTGATATTTAGCCGTTTCAGTAATTAATCCGCATGCTAGGCCATACGTTAATACAATTAAAATGATACCAAATTAATGGTGGCAACTTGGGTGGGTAGCTGATTTTCTCCGCAATTGTATCGGGATCTAGCAAAATTATCTTGTCAATATTCTAATTCCAAATGAAACAATCTTCCACATGTTATATTGAGTAGATCTTCTTTATAGATTCTTACAATCAACTCCATGAAGTAATTAACTCGCATGCTAGTCCATAGGTAACTACAGTTAAAAAGATACTAAATTAATAGGTGGCAACTTGGGTGGGTAGCTGATTGTCTCCGCAATTGTATCTGGATCTAGCAAAATTATCTTGTCAATATTCTAATTTCAAATGAAACAATCTTCCACATATTATATTGAGTAGATCTTCTTTATAGATTCTTACATTCAACTCCATGAAGTAATTAACCCGCATGCTAGGCCATACGTTAATACAATTAAAATTATACCAAATTAATAGGTGGCAACTTGGGTGGGTAGCTGATTTTCTCCGTATATGTATCTGGATCTAGCAAAATTATCTTGTCAATATTCTAATTCCAAATGAAACAATTTTCCATATATTATGGTATCTTGAATAAATCTTCTTTAGATATTTTTATATTCGACTCCATGAAGATTGATCAACTTATGAAGGTCATCATACGAAGACGTGACATAATTTGCTCGATCGAATTATTACCCGTGAGTGAATACTGATGAACAGCGACGAGTATGTAACTAGAAGGCGAGGCATCGGTATTTAAGGCCCCTATAGTCATACTCAGAGGCCGGATATACCGACACACGCAATTGATTTCGTAAACGCACTTGAAAATAGGCGATGAAACCAGGATGTCTTCGTGAGTCACTCGCGGGGTACCTTCACCTCGCACGCGTTGGAATTACTAAAGTTTATATGTTCGAATAATACAATTGTTGCGTTGGAAATTATTCGAGTGCTTGTTGCCAAAAGTTTCCAGAAGTTTCGACAGATACAGGGTGAGTCACCTAACGTTCCCACCTCAAATATCTTCGTTGTTTTTAAAGATACGTCAAATGTCTGAAGGACAAAGTTGACTGGTTCTGTCTATCATTGTAGGTGTTTAAAAAAGGGTGCTTCCATTAAGTAAAATGAAGGTGACCTTGATATCTCTAAAAAAAAATCACATAAGAACAACAATATTTTTGGTATCATTTGAGTCCCACTGAACCATTCAACTTTGTCCTTCAGACATTTGACGTATTTTTAAAAACAGCAATGATATTTGAAGTGGTAACGTTAGGTTACTCACCCAGTATGTATTGAATATAAGATTTCCAACACAATTTGATCACTTCAATGATTTTTTCGTATTGGGTACACAGGGTACGATTCAGCAGGCGAATCGTGAGAAACAGGAAATAATTTCGGTATAACAGTTTTTCATCCGGTAGCTTCGTTTTCGAGAAAAATCAAGTTTGAGAATGGAGCCAGTCTGACGCGTCTGATCATCACCAACCCATTCTACTTCCCGCGTATACTAATTACTAAAGCATGCGAACCGACTGAAATCCGCAGGAAAATCGACACCGTGTGATAAAGTACGAACAAATTGAGTAAATAAAAAGCGTTTGAACCAGCGACATCGATTTCTCGGCTTCTCGGAAGCTGGAACGATGAAACTCGTCGTCGGAAATCATCGTCGAAGGGAATCCACGGAGTTTCCGAAAGCTACAGAGAGATTTTCCCGTTGCCTTGCGATTCTGGAGGGAGGGGTTGCAGCAGTGTCACCGGAAGGGATTGAACAGCGAGTAGGTATAAGGAAACAATCGGCATAGAAATGGGTTGTTGCCGTGACAAACTCGGTCGTCGACGAGTTACCATGCAAATTGTTGCGTGCGCTCGGTTAGCTCGACAGCTCGTGAAGTTATGTGCGGCTCGATCCTTCTTTGGATCCCGAAAGCTACTCTGATTCACAATGGTTTTTCGCTGTCGAACCGCTACCGCGCCAGCTCTACGCATATGTACGCGACAGAATTTTACAATACGTATATGACGTGATCCGAGGACTGAAAAAGTACACTGCTGTGAATATTATAGACTTGGTTATTTTTCATTCATTGCTTTTGGTGCAGTTAATCTAAATCTGATTTGATGCGGTTGATTTGTTTTCGGGAAAGTTATTCGAATAACGACGATCTTAGATTGAAAATACAATGCTCTAAATATTATAGACTTGGTTATTTTTTACCACGCTTATATTACCTTGCCGTGTTGTGTTAAATCTTGTAATCGAATTTTAAACCACTTTCTGAAGAGGTAGACACTTGAAACTTTAAACATAGCTCAGGACTGGATGACAATGCAATATTTAAAAAAATATTTTTTAAAAAACTGTGCGCTTAGGAGATAAAAAAAATTTCAGCTCAGAGGGAATCGAACCCGGGCCTTACTAAATACACTCGGTAGTAAAAACTAAAAAGTAGAAAATAAAAAAATATATAAAAAAACTTTTTAAAAAACCACGCTTATATTAAAATGCACTAAAAAGGAGGACTCCACGCTATTATTTATGGTCACTAATATTAAAAAAAAAATTATTTTCTGCTTTTTAGTGCATTTTAATATAAGCGTGGTTTCTAAAAAGTTTGTTTTATATTTTTTTTTTCATTCTTCATTTTCTTTCTCATTCGAAAAGACCATATCCATTACCCTTCGTACTCCCGCACTGCGTACTGTTACTTGAACCAGAACATTTCTTGCAGAGAACTTGTTTCTATAATTCAACAATTTGTCTATTTCTGAAATCTTCTTGGAGTGCACATTTTTATTTCGATCCTTCCAGTTTTGACTACCATGGACTAACCCAGCTAAAAAGTATCGAAGAGTAGAGAGTATCCATGGTCAGTGTCGCTAGAATGAGAGAAAAAGGGGGTTAGTCGTTTGCGGGTTTCGATCGAAAAGCAATTAGCGTCCCGTGGCGCCAAAGGTGCAACGAGACGTTGAACCCGTCCGGATCGTAGATTGCCTTTGTGATTAAACAAAAGTGGGTTAATGCCGTGTGTCGGATTCGCGCGCATCCGTAATGACGTTGACATCCTGGATACCTCGCCCCTGCCCCGCCATTAAGAGAACAATGCCCTGTACAGTGGATCGTTCATTAACGTGTTTCTGTGTCTCCTCTTTTTTCGAACCGGCGAACAATCGGTACAAGGCGCAGCCATCTTTTAATTGTACGAAGCCGTGCCCTTTTTTCGACCTGGTACTTGACCCGACCCGACGCTACGCGCCGCGACGCATCCGGAACACGCGTCCCACGTTTCTATCATCGAGATGCTTCCTGCTCCTGTGCCCGACCTCTCTCTCTCTCCGGATCGATTTCGCGAATCGTAGCTTTCTCTACGGATTGCTGGAAACCTTTCGCATCCATCTGGAGTCCTCTCAAGATCTTCCGGTTTCGTTTATTTTCAAACTCGCTCCTCCTCTCTGAACCTTCCATTTTTTTTTCTATTAGCGTCAGACTATCAGATTACCCGGAGGAAGTCGTTCATTCTCGAAATACCGAATATTGCTCGAAAACGTCTTTTCATCCTTCCAACCTGCCGCTCAATTACTATCCTTTTTAGAGCACTTCGAGCTTCTTGCGTATGCATATTCAGGTTCGTAATAGTAGCAACAATTTAATCAGAGGAGACATCCTCGCTTGAAATATGTTCTCCGGGACGCACAGTTTAGCGGATCGAGAAAATACGCTTTTCGAAATCGACAACACCCTGCACGGGAGAAGTTGCGATTCGACGTCGTTATGACAGGATCAAAGTATCAAAGTTGTGAGACGATGCCTTCAAAACTTCGGGAAAACAGCGACATTTTTAAGAATATCAAAATTTTAAGTAATTCATCAGTTATTTGTTGTACGAAAAAATGTTTCGAACAACAGTCCCACGGTTTCCTGGGGGACGTACAGTGTTCTAATTTGTTTCTTCTTACTTTTGCTTTTCTATTGAGAGGTCACTTTCAATTTTTTAAACGGTATATCTGTAGGAAGTGTAGGATTTGTATGTTTCTTATTGTATTAATGTGAGGATCGTGTGTGTGTGCGTGAGTATCGTGATACTGCGATTGCGACACACATCTTGTTAAATCAATATTTGTTCTAGAAAATTCATAAACATTTGAGAAAGAAGGTTATAAAAGGATGTGTTCACGTAGCGATGCGTCTTTCGATCGAGATACGAAACGATACGAAACACGTTATGTTTGATTTAAATACGATACGACTACGTTAATTATTATTCATGTATCAGTTGTGTACTTTCTTTTCGAATTAAAATAGTTATTAAACATCTTTTCTATTACATATCTAATATTTTTTCTTGAATTCGGATAAATGATGAAATTCTGCGTGGAAATGGATCACACAAAGTGGGACTTGCAATTTTGCACATGAGACATGATTCCGAGCAGCGTTTCCCTATACGCATCACCAACGTGACGGGAGCGAAGAATTTTCCGCGCGTAGCATCGCATCGCGTCGCGCGGAGAACAATCGCAGTTCTCCTTTTAATCGTGCGCGCGTTATGCACAAGACGCAGCCTTTCTCCTCGTCGACACTTGACCTAGTGGGTCCAGGGGAATACGTCCGCGTTCCAGAGCGACGTCTGCGAGCCGGGAACCACGAACCCGACGATGGACGTCGTGACACGCTTGAATATGCATCGCGTAACTCCACATTCAAACGATTTTCACCTTCCCTGCGCTTCAGAGGCACCGCGCCTTTACACTTTTCCACCTTCACGGTGTTTTCAGACCAGGTGACTGGATTTGTTCAATAAATATTAACCCTCTTGTTCACAGCCCAAAAACTTCACTGGTTCATGACCGGGATACCCAGGTACCCACCCCTTGTTTTATATTTTTCATCTTACGATTATTGAAAGTATAAAGTTGCTTACATTGACATTTATTCAATAAATTTCTTTCTCCAAGCACATATTGTGAGAAGAACTGCACAAATTCTTTTCATTGTACAATTATTGAAAGTATGAAGTGGCTTACATGGCAATTGATTCGATAAATTTCTTTATCCAATATTGTGATAATAACATATTGTGGTAAAAGCTGCCCAAAATCGTTTCATCGTAAAATTATTAAAAATATGAAGTGGCTTACATGGAAATTGATCCGATAAATTTCTTTATCCAAGCATATATTGTAATAAAAGCTGCACAAAATCTTTTCATCGTAAAATTATTAAAAGTATGAAGTGGCTTACATGGGAATTGATTCGTTAAATTTCCTTAACCCATATTTTGATAATAACATATTGTACTAAAAACTGCACAAAATCTTTTCATCTTACAATTACTAAAAGTATGAAGTTGCTTACATAGAAATTGATTCGATAAATTTCTTTATCCAAGCACATAATGTAAACAAATAGAGCTTCGTCAATTTTTGTAAGCTAAAACATTTTAATTTCTTTCAGTGCTCGATAGGTTTAGTGTTGAAGTTATTTACCCCTATTGCCAAAGATCATCGATCCCTACCTAATGGACGATTAAATTCGTTGTATTATCTCGTCTCTCTGAAAAAGTCGCCTTCTTGCGGATTGTCGCCTCTTGCTGTATCCCCTCCCTTTGCTTTTATGCTACCCAACGGCGGAAAGTCGGGGAACAAAACGAGATTTCCGGCTCGCAAATTGCCCCCGGCCCGTTGTCGCGGCCCGACTACGTCGATAAAGCTCCCGGTGATCCAACTTGCAGCGATAACGACCCCCCTCTTCGATAAATTTCGGAAACGCAATTACGATTTATATTTTAACGTGTCGCACCTTTATCGTAGCGGCGTTAATCCTGGCCGCGCGTCACGGGTTCATTGATTAACGGCCGGCCGTAGGGATGGGATCAAGTGCACCGTGTACTCACTAATTCGAGGCATATTTCATCGCCGAATATAGTTTCCGCGGTTATACGAATTAATAACAAGCGATTTTATAGTTGGTCGGTTTTGAGAAACCAAATTTTCCTATTGAATATAAAGGGGTCGGAAATTAACACGTTTTTAAGTGTGAATACTTTTGTGAAAGATTGGTCACCATTGCCACACAGCGTGTACATATATCGTTCATTCGGAAGAAAAGTGTTGGAACTCAAAAAAATGAAAATTTTACAGGAGAGCCATTTGAAAATAACCTAAAATTGCCAATATTTTTGATTGTATATAGCCGTTATTTATGCAGAATACTGGGTTAATTGTTATGTTCGTTAGTTATAATTAGTTATATACTTTGCGTTTGTGACGCTGTTCTTATGAATTTCTTTGTGAATTAATTCGTACATCTAATAGGATGGAATATCAGTTTGATACTGATGTCCTGGAATAAATCTTCGTGTTTGAACATCTAGAATGGGAGCATGATAGCTTCCTACTATTGCGGGAAGACCTCGGAGGATCTCCATTGCTATGAAGCTCCTGTACCCTGCAAGATTCACAGCTAACCATCAATCCATTGAAGTGGATCGTTCCCTGGGGGGATCCTTGTGTGAAGCGATAGCGAGGACCATGATTTTTTTGTTTCTACGATAACCGAGACACCCTTGTCTGAGACATGAGCTTTTCCTGATGAATCCGCCGGCTGGTTCCAGATAAAATGTATCGTTCTTTATCATGCTGTCTTGTGCTGCTGATCTCATTTGTTCCATTGACCACAACAGGAAGTTGACGTATCGAACCCCATAGTGAGCTAACCGTGAAGAGAATCTTATGTAGATTCAGGATGGGGTCGGCACTGTTCCCGAGGCAATGAATCAGTGCTACTCGAAAAACTTTTAGTTGAATAGAATCGACGACCAATAATAATCAATTTTTTCATTGCCTAAAACACACTTCATTTCTGCGAGAATTTTAATAACTGAAACTCTAATTCATTGCACACGTAAGGAATACACTGCGGATTTTATTCATTTATAACAAAACTAGGGAAGGTATACTTTAAACCAATGGTCACGTTAAAAACATTTAAGGACCTCAAATTGAAACAAGAACATCGATTAAAAGAAGAATACAATTTTTATCTGGCTCCTGTGCCCTGCAATCAATGCGAGCATTTTTTTATTTTGCACTAGCTGACCCGACAGATGTTATCCTGTCCAAATTAATATAAATTTTGGAATCGTAATAAACTAACTGACGGATGTTGATAATGTCGATAATGTAAACAGACGTCGACAATGTAAATTCCTATTGAAATATTGATTAAAAGCTGCGACGTTCGGTTTTTTTTTGTTGTATTGAAATATGATTCAAAAATCACTTCTAGTTTTTCCCGAATTTTCCATTTTTCCGGGCAACTTTTCCAATTTTTCTTTCCCTAAAATCTTATTCGGACTATTACGAACATTTAAAAAAAGGCATTCTCAAGTGATGCACTTACCAACTAACAGACATTTCATTTTTATTTATATAGACTAGCTGATCCGACAGACGTTGTTCTGTCCAAATTTCAATTTTGTTTGTGATCAAAAATCCCATAGAAAAAAGCACTTTCATTTTTCTCGGATTTTCCATTTCTCCGGTCAACTTTCCCAATTTTTCTTTGTCTACAAACATTATTCGAACTATTACGAACATTTTTTAAAAAATAATTAGCCAAATCGGCCCAGCCGTTCTCAAGTGATGCGCTTACCAACTAACAGCATTTGATTTTTATTTATATAGATGAAGATTCGTAGTATAGTAACGAATGTCTAATTCGTTGAACATTGTAAACATGTATAGTACCTTCAACAGCGTAGGAGAACGGTCCTAAAATTTAAGCAGGATTGGTTCAGTCCATTGGTTAGGATAAAAGTTCTCAAGAATTCGTTCATTTTTGATGGTTCATTCCGAATCGACTGTTAAGAATTGTTTGGGGCAAGTGCCTGAAGTAAATTGAATAAAAATGTCGACTTTTGGCCAGCTTTTCAGGGCAAATGTTCCGCTGTGGCGACGCGACGCGACGAGTAATTCGCATGGCGTGCTGAGTGGCGTTAGATTACGGAGAAGAATGATCCTCTCGACGAATCGAGGGAGGCTGGTGTCCTAGATGAGGAGCCGAGAGTGTCAGTCGGCCGGTCAACAACCCGCCTCCTTGGAAGCGCGGTGGGTATCGCGTGCCTTCGCCCATTAACCCGATTAATCGCGGTCTCGTTAATTTCCATTCCGCGGCGCTTCTGATCTGCGTTCCGCCGTATCTTCCCGTTTCCATCCCGCGATCGGCCATCTTCTTCAATGAGCGAAAATCCGCTTCGTCCGGTCTCCAAAGTCTTCTAACTTCGTCGCATGCTTCGCAACAATTGAAGACGCTGCTCTAATAACAAGGCAGCTCCACTTTCGGATGATTTCAGTGAATCAACAAAGACCAATCAGAAATCAAGCGGGTACTCCTTCAAACTTGCCATAAATTTATGTACACTGTAACATTCGTATTAAGAAAATGTTGGGCTAAACTGCAGCTTAACAAACCAGAAATTTTCAACTTATTTCTTCTATAATCTTGTAGAGTTTGACGGGAAAATGCCGAAAATCCAAGTTTTATTCTTAGGAATTTGTTGGTCGAAAGGTTATGAGTGTTTCAAGTTCATCGATTTTCGCTCGATTTAACTGGTAAGGTCGTCGCCGCTTTGTTTAAAAGTGTCAATGGTAAATTTTGTCTAAAATATGTAGAACCCCAACACAGAGAGAGTACACTTTTAGTATCACATTCGCAGTGAGAAACTTCGAAGCTTGCGCTCTACATTATCGAGGTTCAATATTTAGTTGTTACAATGCCGAGACAATGCGGAACTTTTGAAATAAAGAAAGCTTTTAATGCTCACCGACTACGCTCTGATTCGTTTCATTTAAAAGGCGATTATTCTCGTGGAATTTCAATTGGTCTCCGCTTTAAGGAAAGAGAGAAAAAGAACGGAATATACGGTACGAATAAAATCTGTTAAACGAAGCACGATAATTTACCTGGATCGATACAGCGTGACTTCGAGAATCGTCGAACGGAAGCTATTTAAATAATTCGATTTCACCGATCGACGGACGCGCGACGCCACGTTTTCATTTCAAGAATGCAGGACCGTCCTATCGGAGCATCGGCCCGACGATCTGGAAACGTGCGCGATGTTTGAAATTATTCCGCGAGAATGTATTATCCAATTACGAGGGATATCTCGACTATCCGGACAACGCAGGGCACCGGGTTGAATAATACCAAAGCATCTCTTAATATAGAGACTCCGACGAGCGACCACGATCCAAGTTGTTCTCGCGACAATACTGAATTCTAAAACCGCGACGATGCCAGAGAAATCCGAAATAGCTTTCCGGTTGTTTGCCCCCTTAATTCATTTTCGTTCGCCGACGGGAAACTGTTTTTCCCGCAAATCGGTGGCCATTGTGATGGCGAGCCGAATTTAGAAACCTTTCTTGGTTAGCCTATTCTCGGAGACACAGCTCTGCGTGCTGCCAAATATTTTCATCTGCTTTTAGATTATAGATTTTCAGAAAATCGAGGCGGTGCCTTTCCGAATTTCTCTCTCTCTACTTTTTATTTGAACCAGCACAACCCTCGTGAAATTTGGCATAAGAAATGACTGAGCTTTATACAGGATATAGTTTGTTGCAAAATATTTGACACATATTTTATTTAGGATTATTATTTAATTTATGCATTCTCGATCGAGGAATGTAGCAATATTTATAAAATTACAAAGTGTACACAACATTAAACAAATTTGTAAGTGTTCATAATTGATGAGCGACCGGTTTAAAAGGCTGAAAACAAACATTTATTGCAGAGGTTCGTTTGTTAATTTTTAGGGTTTCTTTGAAAGAGTCCTGAAGACACGATTTTTCTATGGAAAATCGTTTCCGACTGGAATCGTGAGATTGCAACCACAATGAATTAACTGAAAGACCAGACGAGTCTCCGAAACGAGACACGTGTAGGTAAGCAAGCCCAGCTGAAGAACCTGTCTCCAATTCAAGACTCCGCTCTATCACGTTTCCCCTTCTTCCTGTTTCCACAGCTTTCCGGATGTTTTCCTTTCCACCCTGGTTTTTCTCCGTGAAGATAGCGGGCCCCGCGATTCCATTCTACTCTGATAACCCGAGACAAAGTACTCACTCTCGTCGCTTTCATTATTCAAAAGAGACCTGCTCCGGTCTAGGGTTAGCAATATACCGGACAGCGCCATGTTTCGCCTTCGGAATGAATTCACAATCGGGAACAAGGATGATACGAGTCCTGAACACGTGAACATCTCGAACCAATCGCTTGCCAAGCAGTAGACCACTCAATCAATACTATTTTGCCAACTAGAAGGAATTATCACTATTTTTGGTAGCGATACATTCTCTACTTTTCATGATCCAGGGTGCACAGTGATCGATTCCTCGATTCTAGATGGACAAAATTCAAATTTTTCTGTTCTCTTGTAGTAATAACGCTTTCTTTTAAAATTACATGAACTTAAAAGAATTATATCATTTCATATTGCATCATAGGTTGCATTCCTGTCATTTTTCTTGCACTCTTTTGCAAAACTTTTTTGTCAAGAAATATTTTTTGCTGAACCATCAACAGCTTCGAGGTTACAAAAGTTTAGGATCGGCCCTATTATTGCATCAACTTTGGATTTCGTATCTTTAGAATTTGTTCAACACCAGGTTTCAAACATCAATCGTCGTGGCATACTCCATGTATTTTCTAAGAAATTATATATCTGACGAACGGGCAGAAACGGGCAAGCGATATTTAGTATCATTACTTTGAAATAAGTATTCTTCAAAGCTATCAAAGAACAAAGTCCGGCTGAGTCCGGGAAAAGCTGTTATCGAGCAATCGATCACTGTGGGGTGGTTCAATAACTTTGTCTACCTTGAAAATGTCAATCTCTTGTAATAATTGAAAGAATTGTGTATACAAAATTTACATGGCATGGAGGTGGAAATATTGTGATGTAAACATTTTCGAGGTCACCTTGATTTCTTTAAATGGATAGAACTACAATTTGTTGACCTTCATATGTCCTAAACCCAATGTCGTTAACGAGATATTATCATATTTATAAAAGTTTATCATATTAAAAAAGTATCAAAATAAATTCTATCTAAATTGCATTAAACCGAAGTGAAATAAAAATGTATTTTCTTTGTTAACATGTTTAGTAGCATCAAAATAATGTAACAGTATTTTTAAGTTCTTGTAATGTTTTTTTACGATATTCGTATTACTTCTGCGATGACCTAGTAGTACTAACTCTTACGTCGATAACAAGAATTTCCTAAGATTTTAAAAATAAATTTAAAGCGAGCACGCACATGGTTATTGACGTAACGGTTGTGCTTGCACCAGCTGATTTATTATTTACGAAGATACTGTGCCTTTTATAATTGAACTTTAAGGTCCGAAACAGTTTGGAGGTTTCTGATGAAACATTCGAGGAGCTCGGTCGTACACGTATTCGAGTATATTCCCGTGTGAATACGTACGTGGACTCTGTTCGAGTTATTTATACCAGAATCTGCTTGAACCCTAGCCTGGGTTAGACCGAACGAAAGCTTCGACGGGCCTGCAAGCACCGAGCTTCGTGTATTTTAATGCGGATTAACCCCCTTTCGTGGAGAAACTTCTTTTGCTTCGCGATGACTTTCTCTTTCTTCTCTTTCTGTTACGTGATTCACGGCAAACAGACTACTAATATTAGTTTTCGACGAAACAGCAGAACCAGGGGTCAGCATTATAACACTATCATTTTCGTCTATCATTGACTCCAGATTTTGTGCATTTACAACGAAAATGAGCGAATGCAATTCAAAACAGTGGAAAAATTAAAAAAACTTTAAACGTATCAATATATTATTATTCATCACATTCAAATTATTAATGAAGAATATAAATTTATATTTAACTCCTGCGCCTTGCAATCGATGCACAAACATTTTATTTTGCATAAACATCCGGAGTCTAGTTATTACTAACAAACTGTTATATTTACAAGAAACATATTTTAATCGGAATCTTATGTAACTGTTGTTTTGGTCATTTTGGTCGTCCATTTTTCATTTGGATTTTGAATAATTTACAGAAATGTTACGCTTAAAAACTGAAAAGAAAAGAGTTTTGCAAGTGGTCATGTGCGGTCTACTTTTTCATTTTCCGACTGTCTTCGATGAATAGTTTATAGTTAGGAGCCTTTTTCAATTAACAAATAGCACATTCGGGTTCGAAGAAGCTCCGCGTGGGCGTTCCCGAAACGCCTCTCATTTCCGCTGCTATTGTGTTCGTAACATAGAATTTGGATGAAAAATTCAGACTGACAGATCACGAACAATAGACATGGATCGTGTGAAATTACACTTTCGGGTTGATGTTGTAACTGAATATTGCACGTGAAATGTTCCGATGATTATCATCGAGAATCAACCGAGAAACCACGCTCCCTGGAATAATGAATGGAAGCTCTGCACGGCCGAAAAAAAACAGGAAGTTGGTTCTGAATGTAAATCGATTTCACTTCCGGTCCTCACCCTCGGGTGCACGATGATTTTTCTTCATGGTTTTCGTGTGCGCTGCCCCGAATCATTTTGTCCGACGTCACCCATTATTAATAATTACAGAGTGTGGCTTGATTGGGAAAATTCTATTTTCGGTGGTAATAGCACTTACAGATCCAAAATAGATAAAAATCGTATTCAATTCTGTTCAATTATCATAATTGATAAGAAATTAGAATAGATGCCACGAAAAATGGTCTAAACTTCCAGCTACGAAATTATTCAGAATAACAAAAATTTTCATATGAAAATTAAAATTAAAAAATTTCCGATTTTTTACTTGATTCTGACAATTGTTTAGGTGTTATCTGGTAAGTATACTTTTCCAATTAAAAACAAAACATGTCCCAAACTTTACGACAGTACCTTATTAATTTTCTCAGTGAATGTAGAGAAAACTAATTACAGCGTTAATAGCGTTAATAATTCTAATAATTTTAATCTAAGTTCTTCTGTGTGCATAAAACAGGCTCGTCGAGGTTGGAAATAATAGTAATGAAAAGAGGAACACGGTATTCATCGAGGTGGAACTGATTCGCTCGCACCGAGAGCGTTTAAACGGACAATAAACGCGGCGAATTGCACAACTCTGGAAATTATATTCTAATGCGACTTCCCTGGGAGATGACGTGGGACGATATTCGTCGCGGCGACACAAATAACGCGACACGTTGATTGCAAAACTGGCAATTAATGTCCGATTCCGTCGCTCGCTCGATTCTTACTCCTCCGCATCGGTGGAGAATCGATTCTGCTGGCAGAGGGACAGTCCGTTTCGATGCAAATTTCATGCTTAATACGCTCTCCGAGAAACTTCGGAAAGAATAAATTTCAAACTAGCATGACCGAATCTACTGAACTGCAGAATTTTTCGGTTTCCTTTTTTTGGCATGGCGAATACATATAGAGTACGATCCGAATATAAAGATGACGCTTTGCTCTTGTTCATCTGAAAATAAAAAAAGTGATTCGATCGAATGCGACGGAAACATTGAAAGTTTCATACGGAAACTATGAAAATGATGGGATTCGAAGGTTTACCATTTTTCCGACCGTTTAATGGATTCGGAACGAAAAGTTCGGGACATTTCGTTTGGTTCGATGCGATTGAAGTTTCGATAATTTTGAACCGAGAACGATTCAAGTGAAATTATGAAAATTTTGAAATGATCAACCCCTCTGAGATTTTAATAGGAGAATTATTGGACTTTCGAGAATCCCAATTGAAAGATTATTAAAGTTCCGGGGACTTCGATTGAAAATTGGAAAAGTAGTAAAGACCTCAATTGGAGAGTTATCGAGTTTCCGAAGAAATGTCATATCGAGTTCATGAAAAATTTTCAACATTTCTCTTCTAAATTTGGAGAAATTCAATTGGAGAGGAAGGAGAGTTCTGAAAGCATTAGGGAAGGATCGGTGTTAAAATATTTGCTATTCAGTCGCGAGAGGAGTAACGAAGCTTTTGATTCGCGCGCAGCCACAAAGGAGCAGAGTACGTTGTACTGGATTCGCAAGCACATTTTCCCAGAATTTTCAGAAATGTTCCGCAACAGCCGATTCACAGACACCTCGATTCAGAAGAGCGTACCCAGTTCCACGCGTGCAGTTAATGCGTATCTCGTGACCCATTGTTCACGGACTCGCGGTTAGATAGCATCAACTAGGTCGGCCTTTCAACTTTGTTGTCAGGTGTTTATACCCAGGAATGCCGATGCACGACTGCAGAAGCGCAATGAACCAATGCATGCGAGGCGTTGGGAGCGGTATTCACTAACAAATCAAACGGAACAATGCCCAATCGATTTTCTTCCTCCGACTGAGAATTCCTGGCCGTGCTATACCCCCCGCCCTCGCAATCAATCGGTGCTAATATCCGCAAACATTTTATCGAATTCAGATTCGCGGTCTTCGAGACAATAACTATTCTATCGAACCGGCAAAACGCCTTCCACAATAATTGTTCACTGATTGGCCGAGACATGTATTTTCTACTGTCATCATTAGGCTGCGGAATTTATGCATCTATATAAATAAAAATTAAATGCTGTTCGTTGGTAATCGCATCACTTACGAACGGCTAAATCGATTTGGCTCATTTTTTTACAAAAATGTTCGTAACAGTCCGAATAAGATTTCTAAGGAAAGAAAAATTGGAAATGTTGCCCGGAAAAATGGAAAATTCGGGAAAGAATGAAAGTGCTTTTTTATGGGATTTTTCTATGAACTCGAGACCATAATTCACGATGGATATGCGTAATTCTTTTTTTGTTTTGTTCTTCATGGTCCTGAAAAAGTTTTCAGGAAAAAATAATTCGAGACAATTACGAAGGAAAGTCGGAAAATTCTGACCAACTGCAAAAATCATAATAACTGACGTACGAGATTAATCGAAAAATTTCGAAGATTTTGCAATACAAGAACAATCTAGGATAGTGGAAAAGAAGGATGGAAGGTCTCTATAATGTAAATATTAAAAAAATATATAAATCATTTGGTTAACATGAAATTCTGATTTAAATTTTGGGACAAAACCGCATGGTTCCTTAAATTGAATATCCATGGCCACAATCGTTAAAAATACAATGATCATTGAGAAATACGTTTTTTTCTCACTTTTAACTTTGTTTATGCATTTCCAATAGCTTTTCACAAATTCACAAAACGAACACAAACAAATTTATTGAACTTTGGACAGGACAACATCTGTCGGGTCAGCTAGTTTACGATCAAAAACACTTGGCTTAATCGTTCGTTTAATTGACACTACACACGTGATAGTTTCACTCGTTTTATCATTAATTTATTATCGTCTGACGTTTTCTTCACCAGTAATAATCTTATTTATATAAATGACTTTTCATTATTAACCCTCATCCATCCCTCGTGTCAATTTGATACAGTTTTCCCGGAATAAGTTATACTGTTCTGTTATTTTTAGGTAAATTTTCCTGAAATTTTGTGTGACCTTTATTTTTTTAACGCGGAACACATAACCGAAAAACCTAGGATGTAAATGTTAACTTATCAATTTGACTGAAAAAAACATTGAAAATTTTTTTTATTTTGTGTCACTGTGTCAATTTGACATCGAAGGACAGATTTAGTTCCTGAAAAGAGACAGGGATGAGGGTTAAAATTGCCTGCATCGATTGCAAGGAAGAGAAACCAAACTGGATGTTATTTCTTCGTCTCGACGTCTGTAATGTCTTAAAGTTTCTAACAATTTTGAACTTCATCTACTCAGTTTTTCTATAAATGCATCAAGACTGATAGTTAATCAAACATTGCCTATCAGGAATTACATCACACATACGATTACATATGCTAAGATAAACTTACGAATAACAAGAAATTCCGCAGACCGCATTCAGCGGAAGTTGGTCACGTTGCAGTCCGTGGAACATCGTATAAATCAGCCGAACTTCCCACGTTATCTCTGATTACTCGCATAAGTGTGAAATCTCAGCACGAATTATCAACGGATTCGTGAGTTATCCCGTTTGTTTTGCTAACATACGCCGAGGTCTAGTTCTCGTAATTCGTGATAAATCAAGAAAAACACAATCGCTCCCTGATAAATGCAGACGGCACTGTAAAAATAAACGACGTTCGTCATCGGCGGACTACTGACATTTCTACAAATTTCCACGTGTACGCAGTACGCAGGGTGTTCGAAAAATGGTCGAGTTTCTTTCGACATCATTTGAAGCTACATTGGCAGAGCTTTCATTAAGGAGATAAAAAAATTGTACAACTTACCTGAATGTAATATTATACGATTCGATGAGAAAATTCTAATATTGCAGCTTTTCAGCCTGTTAAACGCGCTGCAAATCGAGCAAACTTATTCGTGAATGATTTAGTTTATTCTAGAATTTCAAGTTTTCTCATTCCTCCGTCGAATTGTGTAAAAATATAATCATAATAGTCGTTAGCAAGTTAACCGGCGAAAACGAGTTAACGAGATCGATTTGTTAACCACCGATTGCTGTTCTCCGGGTGTTATCAGGCATCAACGAACCGTTTCCGCGTAATCGTTGAGTTCTATCGTTCGCGTTACACTTTTACCGCAGTCGACTGAACGCAGACGAACGACGTGTCGTGACGCGACATCAATTAACGGTTAAAGCGAGCCTCTGAATGAACTGGAATATTCCTGAATGAGACAGAACCACGAGCATTATCGACCGGACGTCTGCTAGTAGACGAGTCGCGGCTTTACGGCGAAACATGCTACTTCGTTTATCATCGTTCTCGAATCAAAAATACTTCTATGCTTGTTTTATGTAAACAATATTTTGATAATGGTGCAGCAATTTTTAGTGGTGCCTCAGAGTCACTCGTTCGCTAAAGATTAATGTGTACCCGTTTATAGCACTGGTCAACAAAATTGAGCTTCTGTCACGGAGAATAAGGTATCCCACTGAAAAATTCTTGATCTCCAAAGCTTGCAAACAACAATTAAAACATCGGAGTTTCCGAGAAAATTCCGAAGTAAACGCCACTGTTTTCCCTTTCAAAGAAAGATCCGTTCCGAAAATCAACGGACAATCGTGCAGCAATTTTTAGTGGTTCCTCAGAATCACTCGATCGCTAAGGATTAATGTGTACCTGTTTATAACACTGGTCAATAAAATTGAGCTTCTTCTGTCACGGAGAATAAGGTATCCCACTGAAAAATTCTTGATCTTCAAAGCTTGCAAACAACACACGCTTGCAAACAACAATTAAAACATCGGAGTTTCCGAAAAAATTCCGAAGTAAACGCCACTGTTTTCCCTTTCAAAGAAAGATCCGTTCCGAAAATCAACGGACAATCGTGCAGCAATTTTTAGTGGTTCCTCAGAATCACTCGATCGCTAAGGATTAATGTGTACCTGTTTATAACACTGGTCAATAAAATTGAGCTTCTTCTGTCACGGAGAATAAGGTGTCCCACTGAAAAATTCTTGATCTTCAAAGCTTGCAAACAACAATTAAAACATCGAAGTTTCCGAGAAAATTCCGAAATAAACCCCACTGTTTTTCTTTTCAAAAAAAGATCCGTTCCGGAAACCAACGGACAATCGTGCAGCAATTTTTAATGGTGCCTCAGAGTCACTCGATCGCTAAGGATTAATGTGTATCTGTTTCTAACACTGGTCAACAAAATTGAGCTTGTTCTGTCACGAAGAATAAGGTATCCCACTGAAAAATTCTTGATCTCCAAAGCTTGCAAACAACACTGAAATATTTCGAGAGATCACATCAAACCCATAACAATTAAAACATCGAAGTTTCCGAGAAAATTCCAAAGTAAACACAACTGTTTTCCTTTTCAAGGGAATATCCATTCCGGAAACCATCCAACAACATTTCGGCGGTTTTCCAGACCGCGTAGAGGAGAACCTCGAACCATAATCATTTCAATTTGAAGCGGTGTCGGCGTGGTAGCGTGAAATCAGGCGAAAGTTCCGCGATAATTTCGTTCGATGGTGGCGAGTTTCCTCGATGATTGTGGACTCGTCTTACAATTAGAGTTTCTTGCGGAGAAGTGTGGTCCGCGCGGGGAGCCGATTACTTTGGCCGAAAGTGTCGTGCCGCGTTGATGAGGGTTCGCCGGAAGCTTCGGAAACCTCCTAGGAGAAAGCGCGCGAACTTCAAACTACTCTGCTCGCGTATATGTAAGTACGAGTAAGAGGTCCTGGTAGTTTGGCTAATTAGAAATATATATCTATCGTAACGGGCCACTCGTCTCTGCACAAGCATGCGCGTGACGTTCCATTAGAACTTGCCTTCAGTCCTACCGTGGCTGTTCTGTTCCAGTTAACCAGGGATGATGGCAAATAAACGCCAGACTCGCGTTACACGCCGTTTGATCGACACCAATCTCCGCTTTGAAACCCTTTCGCTTTACTATCAGCCACGGCTCGGACGGCCACGATTCGCTGCACTTGGAATAACAGCCGCGCGATGTCTTGCTTCTCCAAATAGTTGGCCGAAACGCATGTTACGTAACCGGGGAGGATTTCGAGTGGTGTAGCATAACGGCCCAGCTACTACGTAGAATTACTTGGGAACTCGAGTCGTCCGTGTTCACGTTCGCGAACGCTTTGAAATACGGCTAAAGTCCCGCCCGTTCAATGCCCCTCATAATAACTTTTCTTTCGTTTCTCCAGTTGTTCGAGCGTCAGCCGAAGCATCAATTATCGAAAATATTCGATATTATTACCAACTAGCTGACCCGACAGTCGTTATCCTGTCCAAATTTCAAGAAAGTTTGTGAATTTGTTGGACAGATCGCGAAATAACACAAAAGTAGAAACAAATGTAATTTTATTTTACTTTAGGTTGCCGTGTGATTCTCTAATAAAAATTGGACGCTGTGCTCGACGACGAACTCATTGGGAACCGATAATGCACAGCCAAACATGTCAACCTGCTACTTGTACCGTTTAAAAATTATGATTTTTGCAGTTTGTCCGAATTTTCCGACTTTCCTTTGTAATTGTCTCGAATCTTTTTCTGACAACTTTTCCAGGACCATAACGAACAAAATAAAACAAAAGAATTACGCATATCCATCGTGAGTTACGGTCTTGAGTTCAAAAAAAAATCCCATAGGAAAAAGCACTTTCATTTTTTCCGGCAACTTTCCCAATTTTTATTCCCCTAAAAACCTTAATCGGACTATCACGAACATTTTTTTTTTTAAATTGACCAAATAGGTCCATCGTTCTCAAGTGATGCAATGACCAACGAATACTATTTAATTTTTATTTATATAGATGAATACATTGTGGATCTTTATGGAAAATAAAAATTGTCTGCATAGTTTGCAAAAAATAGAAACTAACTTGAATGTTATTTCTTGTCTTAATGACTTCAAAAGAGGAGAAATCATATATCGACATCATGAATTTTTTTAAATTTCTTCCCTTAATGATTTTAAAAGAGGAGAAATCATATATTGACATCTTCAATTTTTTCAATTTCTTCCCTTAATGATTTTAAAGGAGGAGAAATTGTATATTGCCATCTTCAACTGTTTAAATTTCTTAACCCTTCGCTGCATAGTGTATCACATCTGATACAGTTAACAAATCTGGTATATACTAAACGAAGAATGTGTTTTCTTACTATTCTAAATTATGTTTATTTTTCTGAAAATGTTGTTTTAATGTGTTTTAATGTTTTCCCCTTAAATGAAACACAAAAACTGATCTTGCAATTTTTTCATCCCAATTAAAAAAATCATGCAGCAAAGGGTTAACAGTTTTGAATGTCGTCCACTTAATTTTGCTATGAACGCATAAAGATCCACAGTCCACTAATGAGCTTATTTCAACTTTCTGTTCTGACAAAAATATGTCGGCTGTATGTACAGGGTGTTGTATTTTAGTCGAGCATTTTTAACAGGGCCATCCTAATCTAAGCGTGTCGAAGCTTCTCGATCCAAGCCTGTTCGCCTACCCTTCCCACAAACGTGAGCACAGTATGAATGACAGACATTTCAGAATGAAGCAGCGTGTACATTTAAATTCGGCGAATGACATGAATAATCAGTTGAGAGCCAGTGACATAAATGAACGGACAGAGACGCGTTTGTGTATCGTCTCCGTTTCTGTTACGCAGCAGCACAGAAATATTTAGCAACTAGTTCGAGCACTATAATTCCGTAGACGATGCATGCACAAGTGTCGTGCACGGTTCGATAACCGCGCTCGACGTCGCTTAAATAATATGCAAATTTGATTTTCGGCAAACGCTGGTGGAACGTCTATTTCCTGCGGTCGACTCTGGATCCAGGAAATGGGAAATAATTTATCGCGGAAAATGGAAATGGGATGAATCCAATAATCCGGCTGCGGTGTACTTTCGGCCGAGGTATTCACATGATTGCTTCTTTCTAATAAACCAATCGTAATTAAAACCGATCCATAAGGATTCCGTGGAATCGTTGAATTGGAGACAAATCGTGAAAAATCGAGGATTACATACAGAAGACTCCCGTATAATATGATCGAAGAATTATTTAAAAAAGACTGTACATACGTATGTTTAGTGTCAGTCGGTGCACAGTCTTTTTAAACAATTGTTTGTACATTCGCTGTCTCATAAAACATACGGTCCGTCATAGTAATATTGGGACACTTAAAAACATGACAACCTCTTTAATATTGGACCATATATGAACTGCATTTTTTAAAAAGTTCAAACCATTCAAATTGGTCGGAATTGCAAAGAACATACTAAAAGTTATTTCGCGCAACTGTTTAATGCGGGCCTACGTTCAAGATTGAAATAATATGAATTAATTAGATTATGAAAATACCAAACATTATTTATTAACATACCCACACAGATAGCCAGATTTAGGCTGTCTACCAAAAGCGAATGATCACCACTGATCGATATAACACAAATCCGACAAATTCTCCGAATCGATCAGGTATCTGAAGCGATATTTCAGAACACGAGCATACAGTTTCAGTTTTGATCCAGCTTGTTCACGTGAAATGGTAGAATCGATTCACGCTAATCGGGGCCCCTGACAAAATTGGTCAACGATCAAAACTGAGAATCAAGCAAACTGGTTAAAGTCGAGTTTCTCAGAGATTGTATGATAGATTTAGGTCGAGAGAGAGAGGCTCGAATGGTCAAACAATCTGGCGTGTTATTACGACGATCGAGACCCAGCATGGGCAAGGACCGGGCAGCGGTCTGCGATATTTGATTTAAGCTTTCGCGAGCACGCGGAGAGAAGCTGCAACGCCGCCGAGAACCTGGCCATTCACCCCGGCAGTCTCAGAATAACTGCATACCTATTTGCCCCGAGTAAGCAGACAGTGGTGCACACGCAAAATTATCCCTCGAGGAAGCAACGCGATATTGCAAGCACAAAGAGCGAAGCAGCGGGCCGATCGAAGTCCTCGCGCGCCACCCTGCAACGCCACGAGGGTGGCTTTCCTCGTCTCTCTCTCTCTCTCCCTCTCTCCCTCTCTCCGACTCTCCTTCTTCCATCTCTCTCATTCTCTGCTGAGAACCGCTGAGCACCGCTCAGGCGACCAACGAAAGGGTGCGGATGATTATTTTTACTGTTGTTTTTCCTACTAACTATCGACGGCCCGAGATTCGCCCTTCGCGCGAGACACCACCCCCTTTTTCGACAAGGTCGCCGAGACACATCCGGAAATTGTTCGGGCAGTCCCACAATTAACACATTACCTACCGAAAGGCCTATTAATAGGATTGTCAATAATTCTGCTGCACCAAAAAAAGCACAGAAATTTTCTTTTACATTTCAATCGTAAATGAAACTATTATATGAGGTTAATGAAGGTGACTTGTTGGTTCACAATGAAAATTGCTGTTCCTATTGAAGGTTTCGTTAAAAAGTGTGTAGCCATGTACCACAGATATTTCAAAATTATACAATAATAACCGGTCGGTAATGTGTTAAGATGTAGCCAAGGAAAATATAAAGAAAGTAATTGTTTACAAGGTAATGCTCTCATTATATCTGTAGTTGTAATTTGTAAATTGCATTATTCTCTCAGCTTTTCGAATTTGTTTTCATGACTTTTTTTCTAGTTTATACGCTAATCCTATAGTCTAAAGCTCAATTAACCCCTTGTCCTACGATTTATTTTACACTCTCAATGATTAGAGCTTTTTGTAGAACGTAATTTCCTAAAACAGGAGAAAACTTATATCCTATTGTATGCCTATACCATATGCTCTCCAATTGCTGTACATTGACACGACCAAAATCAAATTTTATTTCGGTTATCGGTAATTATTGACATACATTTTCTGCATAAATAAAAATCAAATGCTGTTCGTTGGTAAGCGCATCACTTGAGAACGGCTGGACCGATTTGGCTAATTACTTTTTAAAAATGTTCGTAATAGACCGAATAAGGTTTTTGGGAAAGAACAATTGGAAAAGTTACCCGGAAAAATGGAAAATTCGGGAGAAACTAAAAGTGTTTTTCCAATCACATTTTAATACAACAAAAATCGAACGTCGAAGCTTTTAATCAATATTTTCAATAGGAATTTACACATTTCAATAGGAATTTACATTATCGACAAACAAATTTATAGAAATTTGAACAGGACAACGTCTGTCGGTTGTGAGGCCAGAGGTTAATGCATAAACTCAAATTTTTTGAGATTGTGACGGTATAAGCAGCCATCAATTAGTGGACCAAGGAAAGAACGTCGCTCGAACGAATTTTTATTGTAATCCAACAATCGGAATGGGCGAACAATTTTCAATTGTATTCGTGTAACCTTGCCGAATTTAGAAATACGAGAATAACAGGAACACTGTCATTCGATCCGTAATATTAAATTCACGAATCAATTCGGACGTGATAGCATTTTGACATCCATTAAAAAGCCAAGTGCATTGACAATCGAGCGAGCGAGCGAGTGCTTTTATCGAAATTTGATACAGATACGAGTAAAGTCGGATGCGTCCGGACGAGTCCGAATGAAATTCGCTATTCATTAAAGCAAATACGCAGAAGGCGAGATATACGTATCTGAAATAGAGCAAGTCGTGTTCTAGTCTCATGAAATTTTCCTCTGTAAACACGTGACCTGTTTGCTCGGTGAATTACCCGAAACTTTTCTCCCGCCGCGTCACCGGAAACCGCGTTTCATTACCTTCGCCGGTCTCTCGGTATCCCCCGGCTCCGTCGACTGGAAGTTCCTTGATTCCGCGATTCTATTTTCGTAACATACATATACGTTTTCACTATCCGATGACTATACAGACGGTCTCGTACCAATCAGCCTAAAGAACTTACTTCGGGAAGGAGCCACGTGCTCGTCGGGATATCGCTAACACATAATGTTGATCTCAAAATGAAAATGTCAATTTGAAATGCGACAGCGAACATTCAATTCTCTACCACTTTTGTCTACTGTGCAATGCGCGCCTGGTTATTATTACAGCTGATGCAAGAAGCAGGCTGATAATTGTTACTTGTAACAGTGAATAATTACACGGTCCAACAAATTGGAACTTTTTTTGACGTTTCGATACTCACTATGCGATTCTTATAAAGTTTTTGGTGCTGATTCCGAATCTGATCTTAATACTTAATACGACATATCTTTTGACTATGAACAAATATTGTGATGTTATTATGAAAGATATTGTATTATTCTTTACAGCAAAAGATTCTCTAGACTTTCCCGAATCCAGCGATGTGCAATAGTAATACATTATGATTGTTTAAACATATTTTTAGAAAGGTTTAACAAGTTTTAACAAGTTAACAAACAAAAATTAACAATTTAAACATGTTTAAACAATCATAATGTATTACTATTGCACATCACTGGATTCGGGAAAGTCTACAGAATCTTTTGCTGTAAAGAACAATACAATATCTTTTATAATAACATCACAATATTTGCTCATAATCAAAAGACATGTCTTTTTTTTTTAACCTAAAATTCTCAAAAACTGTGCGTCTAGGAAAAAAAATTAAGGTCAGATTCGGAATCAGCGCCAAAAACTTTCGAAACGTTTTTTGGCTGTTGGTCCGTGTTATTAACCCTTCCGCTACAAATGACGAAATATCTCGTTTCCACGATGTCGAAGAAACAATGCTCTGAACGAGATATCTCGTCACCATGATTTTCTTTATAAAAACACAAGTAATCGATTTGCAATACACGTTGGTGCTTAAAACTGATAAATATAAAACACTCCATATTTTACACAATTAGAGTTTTGATAGTTTATGTTGTATGGAATGCAGAGGGATAATTTTGATCAATGTAGAAGACCTAATACACAAGAATACAACCCGCAGAAAGACCCGCTTCCAACAATAGAATGTGTAATTTGCAAAAAAAAAAATGACCGAAGGAATCCAGATATTTCTGCAAAAATTGTTTCGTCAGGTTATCCATTTCAGGATGTTTCCAAGCATTCCATAGAAAAGAAACAATAAAAACTGTAATTGTGTCAAATATGGAGTATTTTATATTTATAATTTTTAAGCACCTTCCACCACAACGATGACATGTTTTAAAAATCGATTATACTTGTGTCAAATTTACAAAGAAAACACTTGATGTATCAATA
Organism: Lasioglossum morio; assembly: GCA_916610235.2. Lineage (NCBI taxonomy): Eukaryota > Metazoa > Arthropoda > Insecta > Hymenoptera > Halictidae > Lasioglossum > Lasioglossum morio. The sequence goes on along the minus strand of OU744324.1, from coordinate 7,630,892 downwards.
ATAAAGATACACGAGGTATCTGCGAAAAAATCATGATGACGAGATATACATATGCACTTGTATGAAAGATTTTTATCCGACTACTAATTTTATCGCAAAAGCGAGAGGGACGACCGGCAAAGCATAAGAAACGAAATATATTCGACGCAAAATGGTGGCTGACTACCGTCCATGGTTATCAATAAGATATCCGGTCCACGATGCGTTAGCATTCATCTAGCAAAGTAGCTTGCGAAAGAAATCGTGAGGAAAGTGGCTAACGATCTGTGTTGCATACGTGCTGGGCCGTTTTCGGCGATAAGGGGATCGGAGGGGGGAAGCAACAGAGCTGTAGAATCCGAAACGAGCGTGTCAGATACATTTGTGAGATCGGTCGAAACGATATCGGAATTATCGGCCTGGTGACAGATCATAGATGGGAAAATAAGGGTGTGCGTGTGGCGGGCTCGCCGTGTCGTTCGAAATACAATGCGCTGATGGCCCTTCCTCCTTCTAGGACTGAGTTGACGCGTCCCGATACCGGGAAAGATGAGACATTGTCGTGGACATCTGACGCGGGTTCCAACTTTCCATTTGTTAGCGATGTAGCCGTCACAACGCATCGTAACTACTATAATAATATAAACGTGATCATCTGACAACTTCAATATAAAACCAGCAGTTTTAACCCTTCGCTGCATAGTGTATCATATCCGATACAGTTAACAAATCTGGTATATAGTAAACTAAGAATGTGTTCTCTTACTATTCTAAATTATGTTTATCTTTCTGAAAATGTTGTTTTAATTTTTTAAAATATTTTTCCCTTAAATAAAACACAAAAACTGGCCTCCTTTCAATTTTTTCATTCCAATTAAAAAAGTCAAGCAGTAAAGGGTTAAGTTTCTGAAATTTTTTAAAAGTTGATCGTGTATTCAAAAATTCCGAGAAAATTCACAGTAGTGTACCTTGTTAGATAGAATTTTCTTGAATTGTTTCGTAATTTCTTGTTTAGCGGAACTGAAGAAATAATTCAATGAACGGTGTGCTCACCCTACAGCTACTCTTGTGGTAGGGATGTCCACTTGAAACTCGAAGTTGAGACTAGAAAGTACGAAGAATCTTATCTAACTATACCCTTTGGACCAGTCCATGCGCATCGTCTCGATGATTAGAAGATTGTCCGAGTTCCGAGAAACTTCTCGCGAACGAGTTTCGTCTGTGGAAGTTGGTGGACTGTCAGAAATCTGCGAAACAACTGTCCAAAGGAACTGAAATTAGATTTCCTGGATTTCGTAGCGCGCGAAACGTCCAATTTATTAACAAGAACGAATGAAAATCTGCTGCCAGACCCGGCCGGCCGGCCGAGTTGCTATAGCTGTACTTCCTTCATTCATCAAGGGGTAAAACCTTTAACGCGTGCTTTTCCATTTGTTTTAAGCGCACGCGGCGCGGCGCCAGGCTTCTTCCTCGTCCCAACGAACCTCGAGCTGAGAGAGTCGAAAGCTGCGCAGTGGCAGCTGAAATGTGAATTTTTGTCGTTCAACGGCGAACCGTTAATGCATATTACACGGAATGTCGAAAGTTATAGTTTCCCGAGCATGAAAAATACGCTCGCGTAGCTGGCGACATTGAAATTACATTTTTCCCGTGCCAGGTCTCTTTAAATATTCGCGGAGAACAAAAACTGATTACGAGAAAACGCTGTCACGTCGCTGCTTTACAACGAATTTCGGGATCGAAGCTGTAGAAAAGACTTTGGGGTGGAAACCCTGTAATGTACTGGTTCATAAATATTTCGATTATTTCTCCACAGCTGCAACAATTGAAACATCTTTGTTATTAGTGATTGTCTAAAAGCTTTCGCGAGCTACTGTATACACAGACATCGCTGCACCTAGTTTTAAGGAGGATACGAGACTTAATCATGGTCAAACAATGACCTAGGTGGAGCGGGGTGGCAGTGAGAACCTCTGCGGAACAGCGAAAATGAAATTACAGGGAGAACATTATGCGCAACGCGTTTAAAAGCATTACGAGGCAGGGCGACGGTCTAAAATAAGCCGCTTTGCCCGTGGCCGAGATCGTAAAGCTCCGAGTTGAAGACCGCTGCGCTGGTGCTTCCGCGCTGCGCGGCTCCCGGCAATATCGCTCGAGGTGTATTTTCAATCCTTCTGACGCGGGTTACGTTCGAATTTCCGTCGCCGCTATCGGTGACGAACTCGCCGAAAAGGGCTGTGACATTCTGAGTACCCGAGCCTCGGGTCGGGCCGAGATCCTGAAATTGTAATCAGGTTGGGTCGGGTCAGGATCTTGAAAGTTTTCAATGTACGGATACCCGAATAGTTGGAAAAGTCATGAGAAAGCGTCGCACAGTGGAGAGTTTCTCGATTCCTCGATATACCGAATATCAATGAATATTAGGTATGTAGGTATTAGATCTATAATTATAAATCGCTCTTATTACTTTTTTATAAGCTGTATATATACAAATTCAATATTTATATAGAAGATGTACAGTATTGTCATTATAAAGTCATACCATTGTTATCTATTAAAATAATACATCAGCCATTTCAAGATATGAATTTTGACCAGGAATTCGTCACTGTGCGTCGTATTCATATGATTACTAGAGTTTTACAATATTTGTAGACACATTTGAAGAAAGTGTAATGAAATGAAATCTTATTTCCAATGGGAACAGCTTTCGCAGATCTGAAACAAATAAAAATTGTACAAAATTCTATCAAATTTTATATTCTCACCTTCTTTGAACATTTTTATAAGCGATGAATGCATGAAGATCCGTCGTCGAGTGATTACTAGACAGCGGATTTTATGCATTTATAAAAAAAATGGTTAGGTGTAATTCGAGCACAGCGGAAAAAAATAGAAGAATTTAGAAACACTGTTATATTACGTTCGACTTATTAAACATATTAAGACAGAAATTGAAATTCTATTTCACCTCAGTTGAGAGACTAAAAATCAGATTTTTTACCTGATTAGGTAGAAAATGTTGATTTTGAGATTGTCTTTTGAGATCGTCAGCCTTGATTCCAACCGACTGTAGTTTCGGGTACTTACCGAAATCCAAGAAAAAGGAAACACAACACTGGAAAATTAGCTAAACCGTAGAATAGCTGCTTCCTCCTCAATTTCGATGATTTTTAGATATGTTATATGTAAAACTAAACATTTTTAACAACTTTTCCCTATATATATATAGTGTGGCTACCGTTGACAGGTATTTTGCTAAAAAAAAGAAAGACCATTTTGTTCAACTCGCTCCCCCCCCTTCCAAATTAACCCTTAGCACTCGAGTGGTGACTCAGAGTCACCAGTAAAAGTTGCTACAAAATATTGATTACATTATTAAATGTTTTGGTGTCTAATCAATTAGTAAACGTTTAAGTATTGCATGAGATACTATATCAATTTCATGTCCGTCAAATGAAAAAACTAATATAGAAGAAGAGTAATAATATGGAGAGAAGTAATGTTTAATTTTCAAGTTAAAATAGCTCTGAGTGCAAAGGGTTAAATCCTGGATGCGCCACTGGAACCCTAATCTTCGAATACCCGCGCACCTCTATGCACCTCGCCGACGAAGTTCATCCCGTTGATAACCACTGACGAGTATGCCGTCGAACCAACACGACGCTGCTCGACGTTGCTCGTCGACCGTCTGGGACATTATTCGGGGACAAGTTCGTAAGCCGTCTCGACGTATCGGCAGAGAACGTATAATACAAGCGGCATGTATCGACGTGTCGAGAAAGGCAGGAGTGTAGAAAGTAGAGGGAAAGAAGCAACCCCGTGAGATCTTGCCGATGCTCGATTGGTTAGATGAGAACCAGCGCGAGATCTGCCGAGCCCAGGGAATGCCTGAGATATTATTCGCAATGGGTACCGAGCCGTCAAGACGAATCGGTGATCTGTGGATCGGCGAAACATCAGGAATCGAAGCACGTGCTGTTTTCACCCCCTATATCTCGCGGCGCAGCGACACGTGTGCGCAAGCCGGGCTGCTGGATGTTATGTTTACCTCGCAAATTTCACGGATTAATCCTTTGACATATGTATTAATAAAATTGGAATTCGATGCGATCAGAGATACTACAGGGGAAACATTTTGTTCGATATTTTTCAGTGGTTAACAATGGAATGTGCTAATTATTTTTTGGGCATTTAGTTAATCCTCGTACGTTCCTCGGGGTGAAGATTCACCTGTTTACTAGTTTCGTTCTCGTCGCGAGACATGTTTCTGTAAAATGTGACACTACGAATGAAATATATTTTGTTGATGCGAAGTGTAGAGCAAACATGGGTGAATTATTGTGCTAAGCCGTTTTATGCGACTATTTTTTAAAAGCGTATTAGGGTTAATATTCATGTTACACCATTGTAAATTTAATAAAAAACGGACACGTACATTTTAAAGCAATAGACATGTTAAAAATATTTAAGGACATCAATGTATTAGTTCCAGCTTAATAGGATAATTAAAAGGAGAATACAATTTTTATTTGGCTCCTGTCTTGCCTCCTACTTAAATGCTTTTCATAATAAAATTGAAATCTATATTTCTCAATTCATAATTCTTAATTCATAATAAGAAATGTAGATTTCAATTTTATTAAGAAAAGTATTTAATAGGAGTCAAAACAGGAGCCAAATAAAAATTGTATTTCTTCTATTAACTATCCTATTGAGCTGGAATTAATATATTTATGTCCTTAAACATTTTTAACCTGTCCACTGCTTTAAATTGTACGTGCTCGTTTTTGTTGTAAATAAATAAATAAATCTTAATATGAATTAAGAAATGTAGATTCGATACTAGTGTACATTAATCTTTGCGACTGACTGTGAATCTAAACTATGTGTTATCTTTTTCTTCCGGAGTGTACATTGGTGTACTAACTTGGAAGACACTATCCGAAGCATTGTTTCACATGTTACGGAATTTAATTAGAACAGGATTGATGTTAATATTGTTCGGGGCTAGTAACGGACGAAGTGAATATCCGGAGGACGGTGCGTAACAGTACAAATATCTCGCGCGCCTAAGAGCTATCACAATGACTGCCGGCAGCGTATAACACACACATATACACACACACACACACACACAGAGAGAGAGAGAGAGAGAGAGAGAGAGAGAGAGAGAGAGAGAGAGAGAGACCGGCAATTTCAGCAACTGCAACACGCTGCCAATGACATCAGCGGCGAGGAAATAGGCATGCCTTCTGGCGTAGTCGCGAATAACTCATCCCTAATTACGTCATTAAGCGTGGGATACGGTAGCTGCGGACCGTCTTTGAGTCCAGGATTATTTCGATCGATTCCGCCGACAGATGCACGCTCGAGGCGTCCACAATTTTACTGCTTTCGCGTCCCGTTGATTGCGGCTGACTTTTTATTGCTATAGTTTGTTTGCGCTCACTTGACCGACGACGCGACGCGACGCTCTGCATTTCACAGAGACAAACAGCCAGTGCAGTTTCTTACTATTTTTGCGATCGTTCCGAATGTTTCACAAGATAATTTTTTTTATGGAATTGCGAATGGTTCCTAATAAAATATTAATTAGTACAGAGTGGCCCAACAGTCGGTGGACCATTTTCAAAATTCTTCAACGATCTAATAATTTTTCGTCCACCCTTTAACTATTTCTGGTAGAAAGTTATTCGATTATTTCATCTCATTCTTTTTTATCGAATGGTGAATGGTTCCTAGCCAAATTTTAATTAGTACAGAGTGGCACTAAAGTCGCTGAAACATTTTCGAATTTATCCTTTTATAAACACTGTCGAATATTCAATGGTCTAATCATGTTTTGATCTTCTCTACTGTTTCTGGTAAAAAGTTATTCAATTATTTACACAACACTTTGTTCAAACATATTCACTCGCTACTTCGCTGAACAACGAGGTCTTTCGAAACAAAAGATGCGAACGAATGTTTCGCTTTTTGGTACATGTAGTTTGTAAAGAAAACAGTAGAGAGTAAAGTTCGTCTTAGCGATACGAATACCGTGAATAATCAAATGTTTCCGCCATAGTGTAGGCACTACTACACTATCGCAGTCCCATTTTCAAAAGAAAAAAAGGCCGGGTACACCGACGATCATAATAGCTGTCTACCGCACTCCAATTACTCTAGGAGAACAGCTGTGGGACGGCTATTGTGACTATTGATCAACTAGTCTTTTGAAAAACGAACAATAATTTCCAATTAACGGGGTATTCTAGTTCTGATTGCCATTTTCTAACCAATTTTTCAGAATCTCTCCGGAAGGGCTATTACCCCGTTTCAATCACGATTTTGCACACATATTTATGCATATCGCTCGTTTACAAGAAAAACGTCGCAACCAAAATATTTTCAGTTTACGTTTTACTGCAATCAAACACTCGCTAAATCAATTCAATGTAATTTCGACGACATTGTCAAAAATGAACCGTTAGACAGTGCCCGTCATTACAACGTTATATGAAATTAATTTAGTGTTAATATTCTTTTCTTTCATAAATTATTCAGTCGCAACCAGCGAAACTATCGAATCACTTTGAAGGGCTCTCCTGTAAATCTTGTATTTTTATATTTGTGTCGTTTCTCTAGTGTACGAGCGATATTTGATGTACGACACGTGGCAGCGCATTCTCGAACTGTGCTGCTGGAAATAAAAGTTGGTCAATAAAATAGCCTGAGCAATCTCTCGAAAATGTCGAATGGCACCGGCGACAATTTCGAGTTGGTGAAATCTCGGGTGTTCGTGCCGAGTCGCAAGGGGTCCATTGGAAATCTCGGTGACGAACGACGGCGAACACTTTCTACGAGAGCAATAAAACGTGGTTGGCTCCGATGAAAAGTTGCCTGGTTGTTCCTCGTTCTCCTCTCTGGTCTCTGCGCCGGAGATTCTTAAACGTTTGCGTCGGCCGCGGTGAATACTAAGGATTGCCGCATCCGGCGCACTTCCCTTTAAATTCTCGCGTATTCATTTGGGGAGCTTTGTTTGGTGTGTCTGCGCAGTGGCGTCCACGGTATCCCGCGTCGTCTCGTGCGAAACCTCCTGGACCGTGAATACAACCGAGAGACCTTTCAGCCTGAACCCGCGTAAACTGTAGGAAACCTTCCCGTTTCTCTATGGAAGTCGAAAATGTTCTCTATCCACCTAACAGACCGGCCACGACGAACCCGTGCATTAACTTCTGCGATTGGAGAACGTGTACACCGTCGCACAACTATGTCTAGACCCTATCATCCATTTCTAGAGTTCCTAGAAGCAGTCTGTCTCTGACACAGACCAGTTATGAGAGCCCGCCAAGTTTGCTGCTTCAGATTCCTCTTTGACGACGTTCCTTGGACACGGGCAAATTCCGTCCAGTTCTCTTACCTCGGTATTGCACACGAAAACAATTGCATTAGATCCTTCAGAAAGTCGTTTCGTTCTCTCAATGGAAAATCGAAGCCAATTTTTTCGTTCTATGATCCTCCGCGATTTTCCAGGCAACTTGAAGGTCCAATGCTCGTAGAGTTTGTTTTTTCATTTTTTTTTGTTAGAATAAGATTATTAGAAATGTTGTGCTGTCTTTGGAAACACCCGCCTCATGGAAACAAACACAGTGGAAAATTAGCTAAACCGTAGAAAAGCTGCTTCCTCCTCAATTTCGATGATTTTCGGATATGTTATATGTAAAACTAAACATTTTGAACAACTTTTCCCTATATATATTTTTGATTAAAATGAAATGTAGATTTCATTTTTATTAAGAAAAGTATTTAATAGGAGGCAAGACAGGAGTCAAATAAAAATTGTATTCTTCTTTTAATTGGAATTGAAATCTATATTTCTCAATTCATAATTCTTAATTCATATTAAGAAATGTAGATTTCATTTTTATTAAGAAAAGTATTTTATAGGAGGCAAATAGGAGCCAAATAAAAATTGTAATTCTTCTATTAACTATCCTATTGAGCTGGAATTAATACATTTATGTCCTTAAATATTTTTAACTTGTCCACTGCTTTAAAATGTACGTGCTCGTTTTTGTTGTAAATAAATAAATTTTCAGGCAACTTAAAGATCTCATGCTCGTAGAGTTTCTGTTTTCTTTTTTATTAGAATAAGATTATTAGAAATGTTGAGCTGCCTTTAGAAACACCCGCCTCATGGAAACAAACACAGTGGAAAATTAGCTAAACCGTAGAAAAGCTGCTTCCTCCTCAATTTCGATGATTTTTGGATATGTTATATGTAAAACTAAACATTTTGAACAACTTTTCCCTATATATATATAATAAGTAAATATGTGTGGCTACCGTTGACAGATATTTTTGATTAAAAAAAAGGTCATTTTGTTCAACTCGCCCCCCACCTCCGCCAAGATTAAATCCTGGGTGCGTTACTGCATGGGGACCAACATTGCTTCGTTGTTTAACGTAGTGTAGCACGTTCCTTTTATCATGGACTAACAAGAAGTGCTAACTAGACAACCGAGATAGCCTTCTCCGCCGAAAACCACGGACTATTTACAGACTGCGTTATGTCCGCTACTCACGACACACATACACCCTTAACAGCGTCGTAAAAGCTAGACAACCAGGATCATTGTCCTCTGTATTACGCGTTCAGTATCGTTTTGGCCTGGATTTTCGACTATGCTACCGGCCATACGGTCGAGAACAAAATTAAGGCGACGCTCTCTAAAGATCAATAACATTTTCAAAATTGGGCCAAACAACTCGCCTTCTTTAAGAAAAGTGACACAAGTCAAAAAAACGTGGTAAAGAAAGAGGAAGTGTTACGAAAGAACCATTTGAAAATTACCTACACTGGCCAATTCTTTTTATTGTATATCATCAACTTGGAAATATAAAATAATTTGTTGTTATTTAGATACTGTGCTGATTGTCATGTACGTTAGTTATAAAGTACACCACAATTTATATATGTAATATATTTTCAGTTGTGTCACTTTTCTTACGAACGAATTTTATCCTTTATATAGCCAATCAAAATGTATATAATATTTAAAACCTTTTGTATTTAACATATTTACACCAATTCTCATTTTAAGACTAGAAGTTAATACATTAGTACATACGTTAATACATACAATTTTCAACAAATTGTTGAAAAAATGCAGTCAATGGTTGGCTACGCGAGGGTTGATGTTTTCGCGAGCTGTAAATAATTAAAGATGGCAAAAAATTACCACTGGTTTCTGATAATAATTCGTGAGTCTCGTTTGCGAATAGTTACGGGGACTTTCGCGAACGTGCGAGGCGCCCCGTTAAACACATTTCGCCGTGCACCCCGTGCGAGGACACCTTAATTATTTGGTGTACGTGCTCGTGTACGCACTACGTGACTCAAGGAGCCAGGCCCCGTTCCGTTATATGCAGCATGCAGTCCGGTTAATGCGTATGATGATTCACAACGAGCCGACCGTGATACTTTTAGATTCCATAGCGCGCGGTTATATTTGAAGCCGCGCACAACGAAATCAACGGGCGTGTAACACAGAACGTTGGACGCGGGGGATAGCTGAAAAGGCCTCGACTTTCAGCCAGAAGGAACGACGCCACGCTGCACGCGGTTACCTTTTGTTTCTCTTGTAGAACATTCGTCTCTGGATGCACTTCTGTGTGTCAAGGGCTGAATCATCCCCGCGACAGAACGATTTAGGGGATCCCGCTTTTGTTTCGGGAAAAAGAAACTTTGCCGATCACTCGATCTCGTCTTTTAAAATGGCGAGTACACTTGGTAGGATTTTTAGAACATTTTCTACGGTCGGACGATCGCGCGGCATTAGTTTAATCTAGCTTAATTTACACTCTCATAAAATACAAGCTGGTACGTAAAAAGTTGCACGGAACTGTGTCAGGGTCTACGTAATCCCAACAACAAAACAATTTCTACCACTTCGCGTTAGTTTCCCAAAGGGACGCTCGTTAGGCTATTCCGTGGACTTGGTTTTAGAAATGTGTTATGGTGTGGATGATGGCGAGGACGTCGGTATATTTGTTTTTTAATATAAGAAGACATTCTAGTGGCTCAAATAGATTATAATTTAGTTCGATATTATATCTAATAGTTTGTCAAGATCAACTCCGTTATCAAATACATATTTTCTATTAAATCTAGCCATGTGTTATCGACCATACACAGAGTCAACCTGCTCCTCAGGATGTACAGAAGAATAAGAAGACACTCTAGTGGCACAAATTGATTATTATTTAGTTCGATATTATATCTAATAGTTTGTCAAGATCAACTCTGTTATCAAATACATATTTCCTATCAAATCTAATCATATGTTAGACCATCCACAGATTCAACCTGCTCCTCAGGGTGTACAGAAGAATAAGAAGACACTCTAGTGGCTCAAATTGATTGTTATTTAGTTCGATATTATATCTAATAGTTTGTCAAGATCAACTTCATTATCAAATACATATTTCCTATCAAATCTAGCCATGTGTTATCGACCATACACAGAGTCAACCTGCTCCTCAGGGTGTACAGAAGAATAAGAAGACACTCTAGTGGCTCAAATTGATTATTATTTAGTTCGATATTATTTCTAATAGTTTGTCACGATCAACTCTGTTATTAAATACATATTTCCTATAAAATCTAATCATGTGTTAAACCATCCACAGATTTAACCTGCTCCTCTGGGTGCACAGGAAATCGGGAGCTGACAACATTAATAACAATCGTACTACGGGGACCAGCGAACAAGTGCTTACACCCCGGCATCGTAACTCAAACTTCAACGAAGCCACAGATGAATCGTGAATAATTGGAAGAGCATGATCGCCGGGACGCAATCTCCAGGACACTTTGCTCGACGACACGGTCGTGGAGCGTCTAGTCGATTCGACGCCGTAAATCTTGATATTACCTATGAAGAATTGCCCGCCGGTGAGGAAAGCTTGAATGAAAAAGCGAGTACAAGCTACAGCGAGCTTCTCGATTAATCGAAAACACTTTAGGAAATCACGCGAAGCTCTTTCTCCGGCTGAACTTGTCCGGAGAAGCGTCTGGCTGGGTTCGCATTATTTATGGTTCGCTATAAACGTTGGCTGATTCATTAGACAGTTCAGAGTTCACGGGAACGATCGCGTCACTGGGTGAGAATTGGTTCAACTCGACGAACTCATCTCAAGCGTTAAGTGCCACTGCACCTCTCTTATCCGTTCTCTCTCGTTTTCCTACCAAGTCTCTCTCTCTCTCTCTCCCTCTTTTTTTCGCCCCTGTAAGCTGTCTAGCCTTTCGCTTTTCTTTCTTCTTTTTTTCGTTCTATTCGTTCCGCACTTTGCTCCCCTCGTTTTCACAGCGGTCCTCCTGCTACCTCGGACACCCACTCGTTACTTACTTCCCTTGATTCCGTGGTTTTCCCTGGTTCTCAGCCCGCGTCGCGAGCTACGCCTTCGGTTTCAGCGGTTTCACGCGCCCGGGAACGCGTTCACGACGATACCAGATGTCCCGGCCTGGCATTGACGCATCGTCGTTTTTATGATAGACGATTCGGTTACCAGACACCACGAAAAAATCGCCTTCGTGCTGCTCCCGCGATCCAAACGATCAGCGCGAACCAACGGAGACGAGACAAGAAGTTTCTTCTGAACGCCACGAAGAAACGTAGAGAGACGCCGACAAACGATGACGGATGGAAATGATATAATGCTTGTTGCCACTCTTATCTTTAATTCGTACAGACAATACAGACAGTAAACTAATTGTTGTAGATATTGTTTGAGCGAAAGTTGTTTGGTATTAAGCGGCACATAAAATGTAATAATTATTGTAGACTAGCTGACCCGACAGATGTTGTCCTGTCCAAAGTTTGTGATCGTTTTGTGAATTGGTGAAAAGCTATTGGAAATGTGTAAATAAAGTATAAATGAGAAAAAAAGACGTATTTCTGAGTGATCATTGTATCTATACATTCAGAAGATAATTTTTGCAGTTTGTCCAAATTTTCCGACTTTCCTTCGAAATTCTCTCGAATTTTTTTCCTGAAAACTTTTCCAGGACCATAACGAACAAAACAGAAAAAAGAATCAAGCATATCCATCGTTCGAATTGTGAGCTATGGTCTTGAGTTTATAGAAAAATCCCATAAAAAAAGCACTTTCATTCTTTCCCAAATTTTCCATTTTTCCGGGCAACTTTTCCAATTTTTATTTCCCTAGAAACCTAGCTGTTCTCAAGGGATACACTTACCAACGAACAGCATTTAATTTTTATTTATATAGAAGATTCTTCATAATCCGCTTTTTTTGTCGAGATATGAAGATCACCTTCAAGAAGAATAACTCGGCAATTATTAGGCAAAAAATGCTAGGGAATAAAATTCCACAGAATTTAGTACGAGTTTTAAGTCTTTCTGTTCTGCAAAGACTACTATCACTGAAAATAACATTTTACATAATTCCGCTTTCTTAAAATTTGCATACAAAAAATGACAATTGCATAAACGGCTGCAGCCTAATTATTAGTTTAGAATTCCGTATGCCTTATAGTTTTTTATTTATCATGTATACTCTTTCGGATTCCGATGATACAAATGTTTAACAGAAACGACAGAAAGGAGTCGATCGTTTTCTAATATCTAGAAAACGTAAATGGACGAAGTTTCATTCATTTTTCTAATCAGAAAAATGTTACAAAAACGTTGATAAGAACATCATAACAATATAATCATCGTAACAATAATTTGACAATGTTTGTGTTCGGAATGGGTATTAATGGACGCATGTGGAATGTTGTCGAGGGTAGTTGGTGTTCTAAATATTTGCAGTCTATTGTTCGCTTGATGAGTGCATCGAAGACGAGAATAGAAAACATCGAGCGTGAATGAAATAGAGAGAACGAGGTCCCTCGCATTATGAAAGCAATTCCAGGAATCGGTGAGGACGATTCAGCGTCAATTAAGCAGGAAAATGGGTCCGTTCAGTTGTACCCTGTACAGACATGACTAATTAAGATGTATTGCGTTAATTGGTAAACTACAATCGGTCTATTGGTTTGTCACGAGGGTTCCGGTAACATTGGAAGACCATTTAAGTCTCTTAATCTTCACAATCGAGTCGAGATAGGGGATCAAGGTTAAGTGGACACTGGTTTAATTACAAAGGCCATCCAGGACTTTATGAGTGAAACGTTGGAAGCATTAAATCGTACGATCCTTTCACAGATACGGCACGGCCACTGTGCCAAAGGGATCTCTTTCACGAGGATAATGAATGTCGTTAATGAACTTTTTCAGTTGGCCGTGCAACTAATGAAACGAGCCGAGCTCAAACGAATGAAGTGACGATTGCTTCTAGCGATGGTTCACAGCGAAAGAAATACGCGACCGTTCGTCCACCTAGATGACCGCTTTTTATAAGCTTGATATCAAATTTAATTGCGACAATGTAGAACTTAATAACATCCTCCGTTACCTGTTTCATATCCGTAACTGATCGAATAAAGACGAACCGTGAAAAGTTAGAAATGGAAGAACCATTTTAAACATTTCCTACTGTGTATTTGTAAGTGTTGACCTCGAAGGTCATTGTGTCGTATCAGAATGAATTTTTCTGAACACACACAGCATCGGTACCATCGGATTACCATGTTCTCCGCTTTTTTCAACATTGTTTTTTGCGGTGCAAATTACATTTATAAGAATCCTTAGATTTACTGCAGTTATAGGCCGAAAATCGTGAAAACATGCAATTTTTACTATGATTAAACGTTTGTAGCACATTGTAACGTCGCCCGATTTTGACGAAATTTCCAAATTATGTTTAACTGGCAGAGATTTACAAAACGTTGTTTATAAATTTTTAATATTGGCCCCCATAAAAAAGTTGTAAAATGCAATTTTTAGTATTTTTTCTACAATGCCGATCAATTGCAATTTTTGACAAAATTTTGTTTCACATCCTGTAGCAAACTAATTGCTCTAGCTTACCAAAAAAGTTCAAATCGTATAGTTAAATGTTAAAAAAAGTTATAATCTTTTTAAGAGTGTCCAACTATTAGTGAAAATCACTGTATACCGTTGAAATAATGCAAATTTTCGAAAATATGTTTGACAACTCTCTCGCCTCTATAAAGGCTGATGGTCTTCTCAAAGGCAAAACCTATTTTCGATATTATTTTAATGAAAATCGACTTCCTTGGTTTTCTCAGTTAAAATCCCGTTCAACCATTGTCAGTATAAATAGGTGTACATCTGACCACTACCATTTAGCTTCTTCCCTAGCACGCATTGGTTTTATTAATAATCCTGAGTGTAGTTGTGGGTCGCTGAATCATGTTTTGTGGCAATGTAATTTATACAATGATGAGAGACTCTCATTGATTAATAAACTCAGTAAAATAGACTTCCAGCTTCCAATGGATGTCTCAGTAATGATAGCCAAACCTAATATTAGGGCCTGTCATTACATGTTATCATTTTTTAAAAGCTGTGGCCTTAAAGTATAATTGTTTTTTTCCTCTTCTCTCTCTGTTCATATACTGTTCCTATTAATCATAAGTTCGTATTATAATATCTGTATTTCTACAAGAAACCTATTCTGTTTTGTAATCCTCATACTCTGTATTGTATGTAGTGTATTTCTGTTTTGTAATTATGTTGTAATAAATCTCAATGAGATTTTCTATAATAAAAAAAAAAAATAATGCAAATTGCGATTAGTGTGTGTGCAATGGGGACGAGTAGCTTGTAGACAGCGCACACTCGGTTAGGTTCCGATGAACTTGTCGGTAATGCGAACAGATGTTCGAAAGGAAAGGCTGGCTGCCGTCTACGCTCCATTATGTCTGGAATTTGATTGGAGCTTGCACACCGACCCTTACAATAACATTCCATCGTGCCGATATGAGCATCCCCGACGGATTTAGCCGATCTCCCGACGCGGCGCGGCGGGGCGGTCTAAAAACAAAATAAAATCGTGAACGAACACTCAACCTTTTCAGCGACTTTGGAAACTCGATAAAGCTACCACTCGACCTAACGAGATCACGGGCAGAACGAGCTCGAGCGATCCAACTCGGAACCATGGCCGCGCAACGGAAGATACGACTCCGCGCAAACAACAGAGTTTCGGGGCCGAGCTCGTCAGCTTGGAGCCGGGATCAACGGGAAAATAAAAATGGGAGCTGGTCCATACATTTCGCAGAAATTCCGTGGTACGCGGAACAGCACCAGCTATACCGCATAAATCTTCGCGCTTTGCTTGCGTAGAACTGAACATTGCTCGCTGAACCAGTGTCCGCTTCAGATTGAATTATATTGCTGAACTTCGCAAGTAGGTCGTTCTTTATCCATGTAAAACTTCTATCGATTACAATTATGGGATAGTCGGTGTGGTGGAATGGTGTTTCACCGTTTGAGGACGTACATTGACAATTTATGACGAATGAGTGATCAGAATAACAAATTACATTGTAATTTAATTGAACGAAGGACCAGAATTATATTACTGAGAGATCAGAATTATATGGTTGAACTTCGCAAGTACGTCGTTCTTTGTCCATGTAAAACTTGTATCGATTACAACCATGGGATAGTCGGTGTGGCGGAATGGTGTTTAACCGTTTGAGGACGTTTATTGATGTAGTGATCACTGATGACAGATGTGGGCACGTGTAATTTAAAGCAGCAGATGAATTACGAAGATTTAAGGACATCACTGTATTCATTTCAGCTTAATAAGACAATTAAAAGAAGAAAGAAATTTCAAACATTTTTTGAAATAATAAGAATAACAAATCAGAGTAACAAATTACGTTGTCATTTAATTGAAAACGTAACCAGAATTACAAATTACAGTGTAGTTTCATCGAATGAGACGCCAGAATTACATATTACTGTCTGAACGATCTAATAATAGTACAAATGTTTATATCCATCAATTTTTTTAGAGGTACTGCGTTGAACACCACTTAGAAGCGAGTACAGTAATTTCTACGCGCGACAGTTACAACAAAATCAACAAAACTACACAAACATCGATAGATCCTTTAATAGCAACAGCGATTTCAATCTCGAGCTACAATTCTAGCTACACCTTCATTTGGGATTATAATGTTGCAGAAGGATTCTGCGAATGGTTGTCAACCAGCATCGAG
This sequence comes from Lasioglossum morio, assembly GCA_916610235.2. Classification (NCBI taxonomy): domain Eukaryota; kingdom Metazoa; phylum Arthropoda; class Insecta; order Hymenoptera; family Halictidae; genus Lasioglossum; species Lasioglossum morio. The sequence goes on along the minus strand of OU744324.1, from coordinate 7,614,760 downwards.
ACCGATGATTGAATGCAACGAACGACTCATCGACCCGAAGGGACACCTACGGAAAACAGGCAAAAAGGAAAGGGAACCGTGTTGCATGGATCCAAGGACCCGTCGAGGATGGGAGAAGTTGAATTGCCGAGCAACCGAAGTGCTCTTCGGCGATGGAGATGAGAAAAGCGGCTGCGTGGTTCGCATGTATTTAGATTCAGCTTGCCGCGTAGCAGCCCCGACCCGACACGAGTTTGCGAATGCGATTTCCGACCGCGGTCAAAAGTAGGAGACCGTTGGAAAATGAATTATGTTTTTTCAGCGTGTTGGCGGCTATGTTTTTGACGACGTGTCCGCTCTTGATTGATATCAGCCAACCCGTCGAAACTGTCGTATATAATTGCCGCGAGCGATGAAATGTCGCAGGAATCGGCTGGTGCAAAAATATTGAAACGCAAAAGCGGACGGAATCGGGTCAACTATCCGGGACGTTCGATACTCGATTGCTCTTCGCGACGAATGCAAATGCACCGCTGTCACTAAGGCGAACGACTCCTTCACCTCCCCTCGAAGCATCGAACTAACCGAAGTAATTAAAGACAGTCCCCGTTCAGGAAAAGTCTCATAAATCACCGGACAAATATTCGTTGTTGTCTGCACAGAAGCTTTCGCGTTTGCAAGAAAGTTGACGAGATAGGGCGCACAGCTCGAAAGAGGATCGCTGGGGACCTAGATCACACTTCCTGGTACAGAATTGAACGAAGAAGATTGTGAACCGCAGATATGGACTCGCGTCACGGCTCGTTCTATCTTTTCCTCTCTCTCTCTTTCTCTCTCTTCATCTTTCTTTCTGTCTTTCGCTGTATACCAGTTTTTTTTTTGGATGAGAATATCGTCCGGAGACTACAGAGACGGCATTCATTTGCTGCACTAGTCGGATTTACCTTCATTACCAGGACACGTCACTCGACCGACGCGCTCTGAGGCTGGCAAGATTTAATTACTGAAGTGGCCCGCGTATTTCGTCTCCCTTGTTACTACGCAACACTCGGCGGGTCTGAGTTTGTTTATTTATTTTATTACGGCTCGATTTTGTTTCACCTGGAAGCAGAAATACCTATTAGGCTGTGTCGCGCCTAAAATGTCCGGCTTTAAGGTGGGATCTTCTCCTTTGCACGTTTGGACGCAGCGTTTTGTTATCCCAGCGCCTTTTATACTCCATTAGTCATGCTTCGTCAGAACTGCGTCCAGAAATGCTTATCTTCTATCTTCTATATAAATGAAAATTAAACGCTGTTCGTTGGTAAGCGCATCACTTGAGAATGGCTGGACCAATTTGGCTAATTTAAGAAAGACAATGTTCGTAACAGTCTGAATAAGGTTTTTAGGGAAAGAAAAATTTAAAAAGTTGCCCGGAAAAATGGGAATTTCGGGAAAAAATGAAAGTCCTTTTTTCTATGGGATTATGTATGAACGCAAGACCATAATTCACGATTCGAACGATGGATATGCGTGATTCTTTTTTTTGTTTAAAAAATCGAGAGAATTACAAAGGAAAGTCAGAAAATTTGGACAAACTGCAAAAATTATCTTCTGAATGCAGTCCTCCTTAAATTGAATATCCATGACCACAATCGTTAATAGATACAATGATCACTCAGAAATACGTTTTTTTTTCTCATTTATACTTTGTTTACACATTTCCAATAGCTTTTCACAAATTCTCAAAACGATCAGAAACAAATTTATTGAAGTTTGGACAGGACAACGACTCTCGGCACAGCTACTTACTTATAAAAATGTGTTTATTAGAACTTCTATTATTTGAACTCAAATGACATCGAACTTCATTGAATATTCAACATCATTACTTTCTGCTGATTCCACAAGAGGATATTCTTAATTACAATTTGCTGACGGATAATGATTGAATTCTTGAATCTTCATGTTTCGAGTTTCTGCCAGGTTTTCGGGACTGCGACCAAAGAAAACTCTGAGAAAGACTTGGAGCCATATTTTCAGATAAAAAACGGTGTATTTGAAATTGTGTCCGAAAGCCGCATGAAGAGGAAGAGAGAAGTAACGAAGAGAGAGAGACTGGTTTATCCATTTTTCCAGGCGCAGTTTGTTTTCGTTGCAGCAAGTATCTAGGTCGTATTAAGCACCGAAATAAATCGTACATGCCCGTCTCTGTGCAACGTTAAACAGACCAATAGCCTGAGCCACTCTCAGCCGGCGCAAAGCGGCTTTCTCGGTGTTATTTAAAGTAGATAAGAGCATTTCAGCGCGGTGCTGGAATTCAACTTTCCGCGATGCATCAGGAGGCACGGGCGCGGCGATGCCATGGGAGAAATTCGCTACTTCGTGGGCTTTACGGTAAATTACGTAATCCCCTTATCGTAATTAATTGGACAATTATATTAGGTTAGAGCAACGAGTTCGATAGGACACCGGCGGGAGAGTCTCGACCACTTCAATGCTATTCTTGCTACAAAGTTCGCCCGCGACGTTTTTGCCATGCACTCTTTCGAATTAAACGAGTCTATGGCCTTCCGTTTCTATCTGAATTCGTTGACAATCACTTTGCAATTCAGGGATCTTTCCAATGTTCCTGGTCCAGACGGAATTATGCGGTAAAATGATAATTGTTGAATGAAATTGTTGGTTGCATCCTCTCTGTAATCAGTGTGTTACAATTAACCCAATTCACTGCATGAATTTTTTAATTGGGATGAAAAAATTGAAAGAAGTTCGGTTTTTGTGTTTTATTTAAGAGAAAAATATTTTAAAAAATTAAAACAACATTCTCAGGAAAATAAACATAATTTTTGTATTATATTATATATAAACATTGTGTCAATGTTCTTACACTTAATTAACATGGAAAGATTTAAAACAATTATTATTTTTGTTCAAACACAAATGTACTCCACACTTTTCCCACTGTATATAAGATAAATGATTACATGACGGTAACTTGATTCTGTCTTACTGGTTTCACTACTGGGATGTGGAAAATACCATCCACTCTTACATCCTTTAGCAAAATGTGCACTGTTGGTCCTTTTTCCATTTTTGACATCAACTGTTGTTCCACTGATTCATTTGCGGGTTTGCCCGCCTTTCTTTTTTTATATTGTAAAGTGTCCTCTCTACATAAACATAGTGCTACCTCTGATCTAAACTCAGAGAAAGGTAAAACGTTTCCTCCTTCGTGCATCTTTTCATGTGTTCTCTTTTCCACGTGCACCCTCCTGTACAAGAGCAACTATAATTGCAAGTACCATATCTATTATATGGTAGAATATCTGAAAATACCACATCTTACTTCGATTTAGTAATTTATAAAAAAGGACAAAGTAAATTACGATATCATGTAAGCTTACATATTTGAAAATGGTTGAAAGCAATATTCATATTACACACAGGATGTCTCAAAATTCCTTGAACATCCGGAAATGGAAAGTTTTCTTTTTTTACCTTAATTCTTGAATTCTTCTATGAGAATTATTTCGCGACGGGACCGAAAGTTTAGTTAAAAGGTGGGTTCCGAACTACTTTGGGCACCACAGTATGAGATGGCACATGGGCTATTTCCAGAGGTACCGGCGGCGGGAAATGGGAAATTCCTAAGATTATTTGAAGCGACATTTTCCTTTGCAAAAATGACGTCCGCGGCTTTGCTAAGGAGTTATTAACGAAAAACATGGACCAATCAGAGCACGACTACAGCGAACGGAGTCCGACTCGGCGACAGGTCCCACTTCGCGTGGCGTCGTCATTGGCCGAGTCAGAATCAATTCACTGTGGCCGCGCTCTGATTGGTCCGTGTTTTTCGTTCATAACTCCTAAACAAAGCCGCGGACGCTATTTTCTATATGTCGCGTCAAATGATCTCAGGAACCTACCACTTCCGGATGTCGAATGAATTTTGATACACCCTGTACATGAAATATCCTCATCTACATGATGTATCAGATATGATACAATTGGAAAATCATACAAAACAACATCAATATAACTTTTATTAGATTAACGATATATATATATATATATATATATATATATATATATATATACTTATTGTATTCATATAATCAATATATACTAATAAGATACATATAATATATATATAATATAATAATATAATATAGATATGAAATATGTATAATATATATATATATATATATATATATATATATATATATACATACATAAATGTATATAATATATATATATGTGAAAATACATACCTGTTTTATAGTTCAGTAATATCTGATTATATGATTGTAGCTAAAATCGTTCAAAATCCGGATATTATGTGAACACTGTGAAACGTCAAAGCGTGTCTGCAGAATGCAAAACAAATAACTGTATTTACAGTGCGGCGACATGTAACGGAAATATTTTGGTCAAGATATAATCTATCTTTTGTATCAAATGAGATAAAATGTGTAGAATAGTAAGAAATCACATTCTTAATTTACTATGTACCAGATTTGTTAACTGTATCAGATATGATACACTATGCAGTGAATGGTTAATTTTTGTCATCAATTTTAGGCATTTCCGGCAGTCCAATTCAAAAATGTGTCAGCCTAAATTGTATCAGTACTTGATGGGCTACATGTTTGCATATTCTTGAGTATGAGAAATGCTTTTTTACGTAAGAAAGTAAAGGTCACCCTGACTTCTTTTAAATAGCACCATATGGGTTGGACATGATGTCATTTCTTAGGTAAGTAATAAACTTTGATTTGAGTGTGTTAAACGATTGCTGATGTAGATAAGCACGATAAACGTAGATGCGATGTAATATAAATAACCTTATAGTACTACTGGCAAGGTACGGTTCGCAGGCCAAACAGGCCGAGCAAAGAAATAATCAAGGAGAATCGTTTATTATTCGTAACGAGGAGCCGAGAAAGGAAACAGAAATTACACGATGCGCTGTCCACGACAAAGCACGAACTATTTCGTGCAACGGTGGATAGAACTCGTATTCCTCACCGAGACGAAATTTTAGCCGTTCCCCGCTACCGTTGAATATCGACAGAATATTTAACGATCCACGTTAAGTCTCCGGTTTACCGACCCGATTCTGCATTTAAGTCACGCGCCTCTGGGCATCCGGCCATAGTTTCCTGTCGGTGTACATCTTATTAGTTAGCTGCGATTCCCGCCTATTTTCGGTATTTCGCTTCGACATATCTGCCCATAATTATGAAAGTGATCTGACTGAAAATTAGAAAACAATTAGTTTATCAGTTATTTCACATCACATTATATTTCAAAATAAATTAATTCTTCAACAGCTTGAGTTTTTCTGGGACGTTAGAAGGGTCAGTTTACTAGCTGATGTGTAAATAATTTTTTTAAAAATTTGTTATTGGTCAGAATTGCGAAGGAAATAGTAAAAATCGGCGAGGTGTACTCTTTTCTGTATAATTACTAGACGGCGGATTTTATGCATTTACGACAGAAATGAACAGGTGTAATTTAAAACAGTAAAACCATTAGAAACATTAAAAAATACTGCTACATTATTTTCAACCTATTAAACATATTAAGATTGAAAATAAATTTCCATTTCAAATCAGGTAGAAAATTTCTATTTCGCATGAAGATCCGCTGTCTAATAATTACCAGAATTTGTTTGTTCGACTAAAAAAATATAGGGAATATTTTATTTAGACTTAGCAGTATTCATCTGGTGAATGTCGTGCGTAATCGCTGATATTCTCGAATAAGTTTAGATTTCTATACCGCCTCTAAAGGTCACGCGAGACGTCCCCGTTTCGAAGCTAATTGTTCCCGGCAGAAATTCACGGACTGCCGACTTCTTCTCCTAATCTGGTGATTCGGGTCGCAGGCGAAGGGGCGAGCGTGCTTCTCCCGGTTCCGGTGAAATCCTGGGAGAAAGACAAAGAGAGAGAGCGAGAGAGAGAGAGAGAGAGAGAGAGAGAGAGAGAGAGAGAGAGAGAGAGAGAGAGAGAGAGAAAGAGAGATGGACACAGAACGGTCCGGGGGAAAAAAGGAATTGGCGTGCGTTACTCGCGCGCGATATGGGTCGATGGTATCCATCTTCGGGGAGATTCGGTGAAATGCCTTTCGTGTTCCATACCATAGAAACCGACGCGGTTGGAATTTATGGAACTGTGAGAAGGATTAATGAGCATCGCCATTCGAAGACGGCGCGCGATCGAGGGACGAGCATAATCAATTGCAAACACATCGGTTTCCGGGTAAACGAGCATTTCCTGGACAAGTGGGATCCACGTTTTCAAATTCTCAGAGGTCGAGTCATTTCTGAAGATTTGGATAATCATGCATCTCGAGAGTTCCTTATACTTATCTGTACGAACTTTTTTTTATGAAAAAAGCCTTTATCGATACTTCCTTGATAGTTAGAAAACGAGGGTTGTATAAAGGCAAATATTACTTTGTACATTATTATAGGAATAACCGAAGTCCTGGGTTCAAAGGTAAAAGTCTACCCCGTCATTTTATCGTTTCTATAAACCGGAGCAGAGCGCACCATTATCGTTCAACTGGTTCTCTCGCTCGTATTGGCTTCATTGATAACTGTATGTGTAAATGCAACTCTGAGAGAGAAACTCTCAATCATGTTCTTTGGCAATGCAATTTATATGATACACAAAGATTATTACTTTTGAAAAAACTCTATAAATTCAGATTTCAGTTGCCTCTGGACGTTTCTATGTTTTTGGCTGGGCCAAATATCAGGGCTTGCCATTATATTATATCATTTCTAAATAATTGTAGTCTGCGTGTTTAAGGGTTAATAAAAGGCAAAATGTTAATTTGTATACCTTTATGTTTAAATTGGTAATGGTTCTCGCTATGTATATGGTATTTTTGTTTATATATTATTACTTAATGTTGTAATAAATCTTTTTTAAGATTTTCTAATAAAAAAAAGTAGCATCATGCATAGTTTAATGTCTTCGCCAAGTAGTTTAATGTATTAACCTGAAACAATAACACACTTACTTATTTGGCAGAATTCAATATTTGTCGCAGTTTATCCGAGTTATGTTTAAAATTAGTAAACGACGCACAAGATTATATCAAATTATACTATGGTATATTTAATAAAATTGTAGAAGAACGAAGAGAGGTCCTCGTCAAAGCCGAGCAAAGTAAGGCGATATAGTAAGTAATAAGTCACAATAAAAATGTATATTATATTAGACTGAACTTCTCAGAGAACTACAATTTGTTAACTTTTTAAAATGTAATCCTGTAGACTATGACGAGAAAATCCGAAAGTCCAGATTTTAATGTAAGAAATTCACTGGTTCAAAAGTGACGTGTGTTTGAAAATCAGCGATTTTAAGCGTTTTTGATGGTTTGCTTGTGGTGGCATTTAGCGACATCTATGAGAACATACCAACATGACTTAAAATCGCCCAACTTTGAACATACATAACTTTTGAACCAGTGAATTCCCAACATTAACACTTGAATTTTGACATTTACTCGTCAGAAACCTACAGGATTATGTAAACAAAAAGTTTAACATTATAGTACATTATCCATAATCGGGGCCATCCCATGTCAAACAGAACGGAAACAGAACGCGGAGCTCATGTTCCGGAAAAACGTGTTCCATCAAGCTCTTGAGTAGAACTCATCATTGTTTCGATTATGCGAGAATGAAAGCGAGAGAAACGCTGAAATGCGGGAGAATACTGGATGCATTCGTCCCGCACGACTTTCCCGGAACGGTTCGCGGAATCGCGCTGAAGATGACCGAAAAAAGTGCCGCGATTAAGGTCGATTCCGGTCGCATGGTTTCAATAAACGAGACCTTGTGACGGCTGAGTTTTTCACGCACTCCAGAAACCGGGCCGCTTAATCGGAATGACCCGTTTTCTCATGCGCTTTTCTTCTGCGTTTCTGCGAGCGTTTCGCCCCGTTTAGCCACTCTTTCGTTTCCTTCCCGCCGAGCAGAGTTTTTATTGAAGTCCCTTGGCAGCGGGCGACGTACCTTTGCCGCGTAAATAGCGCCGATAGGAGTCGGCACTTGGGACGAGAACGCAAAGTAACCCTTCGCGTCTTCAAAGCGATGTGCTTCGGCAACGGATCCGAAGGGAAAATGGTATTGGTCGATCGAGAAACGCCCACGCAGATAGATCGTGACTTTCGGACGTTAGCACAAAATTGCCCGTAAGTCACCTTCCCATTCAACGTTTCTATAACTTACTCTTAAACGTATATTTTCAAATTTCTGTAATTCATTCTTTCGAAAGTTATAATGCAGTGAACGTTTATTTTCCACCACGATAACTTACTAATACTATAGTCCGCGTCGATTTCGATAAATAGAAACCTAATATTAAATGTTCGTTTTGACGATCGAAGTTCGATGACGGTGAGTTGGAGGAATTTCTCAACGAAAATCCGACCTAGGCGCATGAAGAATTGGCAGAAAGATTGGGAGTCGCCATATAAAATGTAATAAAACAAGGTAAATATTACATTTAGGGGAGACAGCTTCGATGATCTTGATCTTGACGTATGTCGTCAAGGACAACATTCTGAACAACTTTTTTCTACATATCTACCCGTCGCTCGGACTTAGTTTCCGAGATAATTGCAAAAAACTATTGCTAGTACTAAATTGAATTTTCCGTATTCGTGCACGCTCCGTGGCAATGTAAGCCTGCTCCGACGTGATGTCAGTTTACTGTTTTCGTTAACACGTTGTGGAGATCAGAATGAAAACCGGATCACACTCTGGGCATACATGTATGAATGAGCTTTCAATTTTGAGAAACTACTCCTACATTTTCGCGTGCGTGCTCGGCCCCTTTCCACGATCTAACCACAACTCACTCTGTCCGCATGATTTTTCGATTACTAGCACAAATTCTGGATGACAGCTACAATGCAAAGATTATGCGAATAGAATGAATTGCGGAGGGGGCGGAAAGGGCCACGCATACGAAAATTCAGGAGTAGTCTTTCAAAATTGAAAGCTTACCCTATATATGAATCACCTTATATATAGTGAGACCCTGTTTTCTTTCTAATTCCCACAACGTGTTTACAAAAATAAGTAAACAGACGCCGCGTCGGAGCAGCTTTATACGTTGCCACGGAGCGTGCAAGAATACGGAAAATTCAATACAGCATTAGCAATAGTTTTTTGCTATTATCTCGAAAATTAGGTCCAAGAGACGGGTAGATGTATAGGGAAAAGTTGTTCAGAATGTTGTCCTTGACAACATATGCCAAAGTCCAGGTCATCGGAGCGACCTCCCCTGTACCTAACATTTACCCAAAACAAAAGAATCACCCAATAACGAGAGTAATCTCGAAATAAAGACCCGACGGGAGTATCAAGAATACTCGTTGTATTTTTTTGCGCTGATAACGAATCTGGTTTTAATTTTTCTCCTACACGCACAGTTTTTGAGAAACATGACTTTGAAAAAAAAACACATTTTGCAACTTTAAAGTCTTTTCAATCGCGTGGTGTAGTTCGATTTTCCGTTGAACCCATATTTTTTCATATAAATTGAAAAAGTCCTCAAAAATGTTTGCAAAAGTGGCGTCTCTCCGTCTTTAATGATTGTTTAAACATGTTTAAACGTATTAATGATAGATATCACTGGATTCGAGAAAGTCTACAGAATCTTTTGCTGCAAGGAACAATTCAATATCTTTTATAATAACAGCGCATTATTTGTTTAAAGTTGCAAAATGTGTTTTTTTCAAAGACATGTTTCTCAAACACCGTGCGTGTAGGAGAAAAATTGTTAAGAAAAAGTTATTTGGAAACATGAGAAAAGTTTAAATTTGTTGGACAGTGTAATTTGTTGTTATTTGGACACTGGGTTAATTGTCACGTACATTAGTTATACGACTACAATAACACAAATCCGTTCCGTTCGCCGTTCGGCGCGCGGTTCGTCGAAATGTTCAGGTCTGTAAGAGTCATAATGCATTGTACATAGTGTTTCGACACTGTGAAACTCTTTTAAACTTTTTATTCTTTGAAATTACACCCACCCATTTTGTGTTATACACGTATAAAATCTGCGATATAGTTATAAAGTACACAGCAATTTATGCATATGTTATTAGAGTGTTGTGTCACTTTTCTTATGAATGAACGATATATTGATAAATACATACATTTCCGTCTTTGGATGGATGGATGAAAGATCAAATTCATTTAATTTCAATCGATCAACTGTCAAACAACAAATCCGATCGTATATAATTATAGGCTCTGTGCTGGTCAATTTAGAATTGTAATCGCTGAGAATTAAACCATTCGTACACTATTCTTGAGGTGTGTTTAGGACCTCAATCATGTTGAAAACTATTACCGTTGTCTTCGTCCGTGATATTTTCAGATGTCCAGTCACAAGGCAAGTTTACTTGTTTCACGTTCAACGTTCAACGAACGACTGAAGATTTTCAAGGAATATCGAGTCGGATAAATGCCAGGAAAAAATACAGTACACGAGCATCGAACGGTAACTACACAAACATGTTTTGTATAAAACATAACCCTTTCGTAGAGTCGTGTAATTTCCGTAATAGTCATATATAAATATATATTATTGTCGTGGAACCATATCGATCTGTCGTTTGGTTCGTACGCATGCATAAGTGAGTTTGTAATTGCAGATCACGTCAGTCATAATAAGCTCACATCCGTGAATTTTCTATATTGTACGAGAAAGTATTCCCGACGGGGGAAATTATGAAAACGTAGAGCCTGAAACTGCAAAACAAGAAGCCGGCGAGTCGCGTTTCAACCCTTGCTCGCGATGGATGCCGTAAACAGACATTATGGTTTCTGCATACGCCAGATGACGTGGATAGGGAGGGTCTGGCCGTACGAGTACTTTCGTCTAATTCGAGCTTCCTTTGTGATTTTTATTCTTGCACTTTTCATACTCGTGCAGGTACAGCCATTTAAACTGTCTCTAACATTAGTGTATATACAGGGTGGTTCATTTAAGTAAGACCACCTAAATACCTCTTCAGATTATTGTGATATAAAAAATAATTGTCACATAATGTGCGTGGTGTCAATGGATCAAATATCTGGCCAGAATGTTTTTTTTCCGGAGGTCATTTTCTCGGAGTTATCTAGGTCATCGATGTTTTTTGATACATAACTACATTTGTTTTTTATTGCATCGTGTAACTGATGAAAAAATACATTCAGATATGTGTAACAACGTGACCTTGAAATGACTCATCTCGTTGCTCCGAGCAACCGAAGATCAAGACCTTATTTAAACGGACCACGCTGCATACAACCGACCAAAAGTTAGTTAATCACGGGGTAAATTCAGAGAGACAGGATGTTTCTAAGAATAACTGAATGCAACTGTTTCCATGATCTCGATCGACAAATTTTTAATAACATATGTATATTCATGTTTTGTTCAATCGTAAATCCATAAACTCCGCAGTCCAATGATTATAATGAAGAAATGTTCTTGCCCACATCTTGGTCACGATCGACGACGATAATGTGTCACTATTCAGATTTCAGTCCATATGGCTTATTTTTTCAGTTAACATCTCTGACGAACGGCTCTTACGATGTTGATGTCACTATAATTCTACAGACCTTGTCCTTTGCAGTAACGACAAGCGGATCTTTATCAAAGATTCTCAGTTTCGTGAATAATGCTGAAGCAGTGAGTGCCAAACAATTTCTAGTTAAATGAATGCTTGACATCACATCGGACAATAAAGGTGATTGCAAATACAGATTAGGTACATAATGGAAAGCATAAAGAATACGTGGAGCACGAAACACGAAGGAAGAACCAACAGGACGATCGCATTCGACTATTATGGTTTTTATGGTTGCTCGGTCGAAAGTTTCGCAGGGGTTTGTATCAGTATTTGACGTGTAAGATTCGTATTGTATTATATTTTATACGTACGTTTGATTGAACACTGTTTTATTGAATTCTGCTTTTCAGTTGACGAAGCTGTCTATGTCTTATTTAACGATAATGCTGCAATTTCAAGGTAATGACTCATAGTGCGACGCGTAGTAAGCCCGATAGAAGTTGTCGTCTTCACGATTGTAAATATTATTACCACGTTTTTATTTAATTTGCTTCATAGCACGATGTACTAGTTGAAATTAATGAGCTAATTAAATAACTTGTTACAGGATCCTTCGTAGTTCACGCGGCAATGGAAGAAGAGTGGAATGAACCTCCATTTGTGAAGCAACTATTTGTTTAAGCACAGTACAATCCGTCCGTTTGATAATCTCATTCACTCTCATTAGCTTGTTCCTTTCAGGCTTCTCTTCATTGCGATGAGCACTACACGAGATAATAAAATGCAATTTTGAAAATTCGATCTCGGAATTTTTCCTTCTCGTTTGGCGTAACTACAATTTGAAGATCCGTCTTCGGTGAAAGAAGTGCCGCGATTAAGGTCGATTCCGGTCGCGCGATTTCAATAAACAAGACCTTGTGACGACTGAGTTTTTAACGCACTCCAGAAACCGGGCCGTTTAATCGGAATGACCCGTTTTCCCATGCGCTTTTCTTCTCCGTTTCTGCGAGCGTTTCGCCCCGATCCGCCACTCTTTCGTTCCCTTCACCCCGAGCAGAGTTTTTATTAAAGTCCCTTGGCAGCGCGCGGCGTACCTTTTCCACGTAAATAGCGCTGATAAGAGTCGGCACTTAGAACGAAAACGCAAAGTGACCCTTTGCGTCTTCAAAGCGATGTGTTTCGGCAACGGATGCGAACGGAAAATGGTATTGATCGATCAAGACACGCCCACGCAGAATGTTTTATAACTTTCTCTTAAACGTATATTTTCAAATTTCTGTAATTCATTCTGTGGAAAGTTATAATGCAGGGAGCGTTTATTTTCCACTACGATAACTTACTACCATAGTCTGCATCGATTATAAGAAATAGAAACGAAATATTAGGTGTGCGAACAAGTTCCTTCCCCTTTTTTCTACGATCATAATTTTTGACTGAATTCGAATTACTACCCGATTTTGGTGCCATCTGAAAGAGCGTTCTTTTAGTTTTAAGGAGAATAGTGATGAGCGCACTAAAAGTTTCCAGTCCAATGCAACATTTTCAAGCAATATTTTGCATTCCAGCTTTGAAAATCAGCTGTTGTATCTATTCAAATGGTTTGTGCGGCACTCGGAGAGAGCGCTGTATCTTACAGAACATGCAAAAAGTTGTGCCAAAGATTTGAAAACGGAAATTTTCATTTGGAAGACGACGATCGTTAAGGTACACCGAGGAAGTTGGATGACGGTGAGTTAGAGAAATTGTTCAACGAAAATCCGACCTAGACGCAAGAAGAATTGGCAGAATGATTGGGAGTCAGCAGATAAAATGTAATAAAATCTTGAATATGGAGAAAATGGGGGGAAAGAACTTATTTGCACACCTAACAGAATGATGTTTTCTTCCTTAATAATTGTAATAGATGAGAAATCACATATTGACGTGTTGAATTTTTGAAATTTCCTACAATTTTAAGTTTCATCTACTGTTTTCAATTTTACGACATACGTGCGTAAAGAATGTTCTGGATTCTACCGGCAATTAGGGGGAATCACGTGACCCCCTCCCCTTTTATGCGAATTCGGTGCCACGTACGCATAGGCAACACGTAAGCATAGGCGAGCACATTGTAAAGTAAAATACATAAAGTGTATACCGTTTGTGCTATCCTGACTGCGCCAACCACGGCAACGTCACTTAACATTAAGCATTTGAGACAATTAGTTTGTGGAATTAGTGAGTCGAAGAAACGGAAACTTGTGTGAGTTGAAACGTAAGTGTCGATCCTGGAACAGTTTAAAAGCGCAAACTGGTCTAGAATTACATATCTCTTGTTCGCTCACCACGTGGCGATACAAGAGACGAAGAAAAGTCGGCCACTTTGGACTACCTGGACGAGGCTTGATCATCGCTTAAACTTGAACTCGGTCAAGAAACATTGTAAGTACAGATTGAAATTGAACAGTATTTGGAACATATCGAAGACGATTGGCAAAGATTCGTCGTTACGTATGCAGACCCGGGTGAGTTGCTTCCACCTCGGTCTATTCTAGCCTCTGATACCACATGCTCATAACAGTAAATAATCGTCAGTACTCAACACTTGATTGTGGTGGTTCCTCTCACTGGGCATTCACGGTATAGATACACTAGGACCTTGATTAATCCAGTGCCGGATTAACCCCACTAGCAGGAGTAGCAAATGCTACGGGCCCCGCGCTTGCAGCAGAAAATTGATCTTGTAAAATTTGCTGGATACCGTTCGCAGATATTTTTGCTAACAAAAAAAGGTCATTCATTTCACAGATATTTTTGCTGGAAAGAAAAAATTATTCATTGCGTTTTATTATAATATCGTGCAGAACCTAAAACCTCCTGGTAACATTTGGTACTGGATTATTCGGACCTCGATTATAATCCAATACGCGTTTAAATATGATTACATTATGAAGGGAAATAAATGTTCAAAAATAAAGAATTTATTTTGGAATATAATGTACATTTCAATGATCTCCCTCGGGTCTTAATTTATCCGGATTGTGGTGTGTTTCTGTTCCGACTCACTATAGGCAACGGCCATAACAGCAGCGAACTCATGTAACTGCGCAATTTCAATATTGCCTTGTATTTTTGAACGATTACATTCGTTATTCACCCTGGTGGCCTGGTTGTTCTGAGATTGATTCGTGCATACTGGTTGACATTTGCATTACACAAACATGGATGCATCAGTAGCGTTGCAGATAGAATTATTTGAGGAGATCGATAAATGTTTCCGCAATTTAGATTTTAAAAAAATGGTCGAGCAAAAATGACCGAAGGAGCGACCACGGCTCAGTTAGAAAAACTCGCGGAACACTGGAATCGATACATAGCAAACCATGACGCGTTGCTAAAACTTGCAGGTGTAAATCCGGAGCATATGAACTTTAAAACTAAAAGTATCAAGAACACTTGAATGTCCTAGCTGGCGTGTCTACTCACCGGTCAAAGCTGACGAAACAATTGAGGCTTCTGTGATTCATGATCAGAGTGAGCGGCAGACTTTACTCGAGGATCGCGGGAGACACGTACGCATAGGCGAGAACATTATAAAGTGAATTATATACTGATTATGCCTGAAATTCTGAATGGACCACTCACGACAACATCGTTTAACATTAAACACCTTTTCAATTTTTCTACAAATACATAAAAATCCGCAGTCCAGTAATGACAAAATAATATTCGCCGATACGATAAAACTGAAACGTTAATAAACACCCCACTTACCGCGATTAATTACAAACAATTTGCAGAGAAGTTATTTTACAAATGTCACAGAAACCGGAACCGTAATAAATTCTAACCACCGGTATGCATGCATGCAATGCATCTGGCTGGCTACAAAGAATTACTAATGATCCCTGAGGAATCTAAATACATATGCATTCAGTTTATTCAATTCGCCTACATATTTAATTATAATCACATACAGCTAATAATATATTCAGTTTAGCACCCGCCACACAGTGGGCCGGATCGACTCGCTAGCTGTTCATGAGCTAAAAAGTCAATGTCCTCATATCGATTTTTAACGAATGTACAATGTAATTTCATAAATGTCCATTACATTCGAAAACGATAATATTAATTAAAGTTATTAAAAACTCTCGTTACAATAAGCGTTCAAAAGATCAAAATTTTCAGATACGATTTAACACCGTAAAAATTCCTTTTCTTCAGAGCGATGTCCTGCAAAACCTACTGAAGATTACGTGCCCGATTTTTTGTTATGAGTAATTATTATAATAAAATAATTTAAAGAATTTTTTTAATTACAATATGAGGCCACCATGATTATTCATTTATAACTATATATTTTTTATTTAATAACATTATAGCTGACGCTAAGACGAATCCAACGACCTATTTGGTCCATAAGTTTTGAAATAATTGTGAAATAGGCGTGAACAGGTAGCGAGTCGATCTGCCCCACTGTTGCGCCGCCTACAAACGCAGAACCTTTCTGGTCCTTGGGACACGTAGCTACTTGTAATATTCTATACTATTAAATGCATACGAACTGAACAGGAATTGTATACGACTACAATAACACAAATCCGTTCCGTTCGCCGTTCGGCGCGCGGTTCGTCGAAATGTTCAGGTCTGTAAGAGTCATAATGCATTGTACATAGTGTTTCGACACTGTGAAACTCTTTTAAACTTTTTATTCTTTGGAATTACACCCACTCATTTTGTGTCATAAATGTATAAAATCCGCGGTATAGTTATAGACTACACCACAATTTATAAATTTGTTATTAGACCTTTTTTAGAAATATACAGGGTGTCCCAAAACTACCCTAGGAGCCGAAAATGGGAGGTTCCTTGGGTCATTTTAAGCGACATTTTCCTTTGCAAAAATGTTATCCGCAGCTTTGTTTAGGAGTTATTAACGAAAAACACGGACCAATCAGAGCGCGACCTAGACGCGAGTTGGCAAAATCGGCTCGGCGCGCCAACTGTCCATTGGCCGTCTGTGCCAACTCGCGTCTAGGTCGCGCTCTGATTGGTCCGTGTTTTTCGTTAATAACTCCTAAACAAAGCCGCGGATAACATTTTTGCTAAGGAAAATGTCGCTCCAAATGACCCAAGGAACCTCTCATTTTCGGCTCCTAGGGTAGTTTTGGGACACCCTGTATATTTTCAGTTGCGTCACTTTTCTTATGAATGAACGATATATTGATAAATAGGTACATTTCCATCTATGGATGGATGGATGAAAGAACAAATTCATTTAATTTCAATCGATTCAAAAAATTGATTAAAAGTCAAACAATAAATTCGGCCGGATTTAAGTATAGGCTTTGTGCTGGTCTATTTACAATTGTAATCGCTGAGAATTGAACCATTCGCCGTGGAAACATATCAATCTGTCGCTTGGTCCGTACGCATGCATAAATGTGTTTGTAATTGCAGATCACGTCAAACGTAATAAGCTCACATCCGTGAATTGCTCTATATTGTACGAGAAAGTATTCCCGATGGGGGAAATTATGGAAACGTAGAGCTTGAAACTGCAAAAGAAGAAGCCGCCGAGTCGCGTTTCAACCCGTGCTCACGATGGATACTGTGGACAGATATTATAATTACGCCATACGTATGCTGCAAGTGATAGGGATCTGGCCGTTCGATTCGAACTTCCGTTTCATCCGATTCTTATTTGTGAATTTCGTTACTTCAACTTTCGCAATTGCAGAGGTACAGTCATTTAAACTGCCTCTACATTTAAACTAACATCAGTGTATATATACTACTGGCCAAATGTTAGATAATCACGGCGTAAATCTAGAGAAACAGGATATTTCTAAGAAAACCTGAATGCCTTTAGAGTAACCATAGGAGATTTATTTGTCAAAAAACTTACGATCAGCATATTTTACATTTTGTATTATCTCTTTTTATCAAGGAATGCGTATTTTTCCTCAAATTGCTCTTTCTAGCTATCCTGGTCATCTGTTTTTCGAATGTTTCTCATGTGATATTTTCCCATGCTTCTTGTAGAAGTTAACGAAGATGTCCTTTTTGAGAAGTACAATTCGAGCATTGTTTTACACTGGATGCATAAACTATTTGTATGTCCATAATGCTATTGTTAGCATTGTGGACATATTCAGTTAATATTATATAGCATGTAGCTGTCCAACTTTATGAAAATAGCTACATAGTACACAGATATATGCTTCCGAATAATGCAATTTACGCCTCGTAAACGTGATAATAGGATTTTTGAGGGCGATCGCGGTCTAGATCGATCTTTTATCTAGCGTTTTTGACTACTGAAAAACCCCATCTTTGTATTATCGAAAAATGAGTCTATCCCCTTAAGAATATTTGAAGAAGTTACAGCGAAGTGGTGCGTAACGTTAGTGACAGATAAAATATTTATAAATCGTGACCTTCACTTCTTCCTTCGCAATTGTCACCAATAACAATTTAGAAAGAAATTATTTACACAGCAGCTAATAAACTAGTGTTTTTAATGTCTCAAAAAAAAGTACTCAAGCTGTTGGATCCAATTTAAAAAAAGTTATTATTCGTTTTTAAAAGGTCTATGAATAGTTTGTACACCCGCTGTATATACTTTCATGAGAATAATCCACATAAAAAGTGGATGGAAAAAATAATTCATATCTTAACGCACGCTTTTCATTTATATATTATTTTTAACATTGACTAATCAGAAAATGGCTACAATGATCATACATATCTATATACATAGTTTTTCATACATTACAAAGTTAATTCAGTGATAATTATATTTAAATGAGTAATTAATGCACACCTTTGCAATAAATAATATTTTGAATTTCTTAACAATTAATTTACATTTAACTTGATTTTTTTACAGAAACTTTCTTTTAAAAATACTTTATTTGCAAAAGGGAATTTAGAGTGCAAAATCTGTGTTAAGCTGAAACAAATACATTGAGGTCCTTAAATATTTTTTACATGTCCACTGTTTTAATCATTCGCAGTCTAATCATTCGAATGTTCAAATTTCATTCCATATGGCCTATTTTTTCAGTTCGCAGCTCTAATGACCGGCCGTTACGAGATTAATACCACTTTGATTCTACAGACCTTGTGCTTCGCAGTCATATTAGTCGGAAATGTTATGAAGTACAATAGTTACAACAAAAATAGCGCCGCAGTGAGTGCTAAACGATTTCTAGTTAAATGAATGCGTGAAATCACCTCGGATAATAAAGATGATTACAAATACAGATTAGATATATAATGAACAGTATAAAGAATACCTGGCGTACGACAGACGAAGATGCGCGCGAAATTTTAGAGAAACACATTAAGATAGGCAAGCAACAAGGACTGTTATTTTCAGGTAAGGAAATACAACGGTGTTGCGAAAATCGCTCGGCCGTATTCTTTTCCAATTCTGCTTACAACTCGGTAAGTGACAGGGTTGTGCGGTTAATTTTCTCAGTATGATGCAAGTCTTCGAAATGCCACCCTTTAAATGCTTTTTCATTAAAATAATTTTCGGTTATGTGATTTTAAAATATGCGGATATACGCTACCAACCAAAAGTTTGGAATGACGGCGTAAATTCAGAAAAAACAGAAGGTTAATAAGGAAGATTAACTTGTCAAAAAACTTACAAGCAGTTCGTTTTACATTTTGTATTATTTTTTTTAACAGCCTGACATAGTCAGGGTATCCTGGCAATTAGTTTTTCGAATGTTTCTTATTTGATATTTTTCCATGATTCTTGTAGATGTTACCGAAGATATCACTTTAGAAAAATGCATTCGGAACGTTGTCTTACACTGGATGTATATTACTATGCAAGAGCAATATGGACATAAATAAGAAATAGCTGAAATCTGTTAAGAAATATTGTCCGACTAGTTAATATTTGATATTATAACGATGGACCATTTCAAAATTTATCGATATATTCGATTTTTAAAAACATCAGCAAGTGATTCCAAACTTTTGGACGGTAATGCATATCGGAATAACATAGACCAATTTACGAGAAAACTTTCCAAGAAATGTCAGAATATATCGTTCGACAGAATTTAGTCTTTTTATATATCTCAGATCTGCAAAGGCTACTACCATTGAAATTAATATTTCATTTGGTTCCCCCTTCTTCAAAATCGTTTCGAAAAATTTCAAATTGCATAAATTTAAAATCACAGTGTATCACTTCACTTAGTTGATAATCTTTAACAGAGTTGCCAAATATCAGATTCGAATTTACGAGATAATAAACAATCGTTGTGCGGTGTATAATATTCGCTTTTGGAAAATTCGGTATTAGAAAGATCGCATAATCAGATACTTGAGTGATTTATCAATGCATTACTGCGTTGCGAACGAGACCGATAAGAGCCATTTTTAAATGTTAGAATTTGTGTGTATGTTGCAGTTCTTGTTTACCCTGGAGCCATGGTATTAATATTAAACCGCACCGCATCCTATTTAATTATTATAACAGCACCACCGCAGGAAAATTTTACAGATCCTTTCCCGATGTTGATGGACTATTTGGTCCCTCAAGAGAAATATTTCAGCTTGATAGTACTGCATCAATTGTTAACGTTCTTCGTCACTGGACTTATACCTGTGGCTACGGAGTCCGTGTACATTATGTGGTTGCAGCACGGTATCAGCTTGTTTGAAGTAGCGGGGTAATATATTATGTACCTAATATTAGAGCCTGATAATTATTCTTATTGCGTTGATGTCTATTATACGACCAATTTGGAATGCAAATGCTGTGTGAAGCTTTTTAATCAAGAAATATTATTATGAGACAGCGGAGCTTCATGCAAAATTATCTTCTTTCGTAATACTTTTAATCGACTAAAATAATATAACAGTATTTTTCAATTCTTCTTATGTTTGTACTGTTTTAAATTACAACAACTAATTTTTCTTATAAATGCATATAAAATCCGCTGTCTAATTGTTATAGTTAGACTGCGGATCTTTATGCAAAATAAAAATTTTCTTCGTCACTTACGAGATTCAGGAACCATATGAAAATTTCTTCCCATCTCTAACAATTGTAACAAATTGAAAATAACATATGGATGTCCTTAAATGGTCTGAATGTTTGTGTGTTTTAAATTACATCCACCCCTTTTTGTAATAAATGCATAAAATCCGCAGTCTAATTATAGTCTACAGATTTATTGTACATTATCTTAAGCTCCAAAGCTGATATTTCGCTTAGAAGATTTTGAAGCAATTTCAGGACAATCTAAATCCTGCATGTTGCATCGAATGATTTCTAGTTACTACTTCAAAAAAGGGTTCACCGGCAGACCGCCCACTACCTCGACGAAGGACATAGAGATTTATCGATATGAGTGTTTAAAAACCGCAGTTAGATACAACAATGAGGGATTCGAGTTAGTATTTGCCAAATCATGTTATACTTGACGAAAAATTTCGGAAGTGGAATATTAGAGCTTTCGTTGTCGCTATGATTGGGATTTGAATTGACATTTTCATTTCAAACTGAGAGGTAAATTATCAAAAATCTCAAAGAACGAAAATTTATCTGAATGATTCTCCTTTATCACAGGTTCAACGAAATCTCTTGATTTTTGTAAAGTATGAGGGTATGAGAGTTTTATTCTGCCTACGGCGATCACTGGTTCAAGAATGAATCGTGGGGGCCTTGTCTAGGTATTATGCTGAGGCTCCCCTTCCTAGTATTTCTATTATAATTGCGATACCAACTCCGTCGGTTTTGCCAGTGGCCTACAGGCCCTGGAATGACCTTGTGTCTTCCCGTGTATGAATGCTCATTATAAGCTCAGGTACCTGGCCCTGTGATGCCTAGTTGTCTAGGGAATGACCTTGTCTTTCCTCGCACTATGCGAGTCATCATTTCAGATACCTAGCCCTGAGGTGCTTAGTGGTCTAGGGGATGACCTTATGTCTTCCCTCGTTCTATGCGATTATCATGAACTCGGGTACCTAGCCCTGTGTTGTCTGGCGGCCCAGGGATTCCTTTTGTCTTCCCTTACACGTGAGCAGCCCAGCGGCCATAACAATCACCCGGCTACCTGCACGCACCTTTTTTTTTTCTTTTTATTGTGGGGAAATGCTATCCGCATTCCGTGGATGTGAGACCTTCCGCGGGGAGGGGAAATCCCTCCCCAAGGCTACTCACTAAAACCCCACACCCGCCTAAGCTAATGTAAGGGGGGGGGGGCAGGATCTCCGAGAACTCAACTGGCCACCCCCTTAGCTAACATGCATCCCAGGGGGAGTTTTTAGCTCCCCCTACCCTACTCTATAAGACCCCGGGCGGAGGGACCCGCCCGGTGTCCCCATCCCTGGAGCCTTCGAATTGGGCTTCCCGAACCCCAGTTCGGTCCGCCCACACCTCCCGGAGCCTTCGTGCGCTGCACGGAGCAGCAGCAATGTGTGACCCCTCAAGAGGGGGGGGGGGGGCGCCCATCGCCGCCGCCCGTACCTGCACGCGCCTAGCCTAACACCGATAAGAGTTGGCTCGCGTCATTATTCCAATAACAATAACATTCTTTCCCGCACCAGCCTCGCCGTTTTTATATGTCTTTAACAGAGAATTGCAATATTCCTATAATATACGTTATTTCTTGCAATAATCTTGTAAAACTCCAAATATCGCCACCTTTTCGCTACAATAGTGAACCCTCTTAATTCTAACCGCAACAATTTTATTAATATTAATATGTTCACTCGTTTCTTTGGTTTCTTTGTTCTTAAAGCTTCGTGACGTACGTAAAAGACACATTCACATTCTCGTATGGCTTCCTGATCCTGTTATCTGTCGTGACATTGGCAATGAATGTATTCCGCGTATGTCAATCTATTACCTTTATCCATTACGATATGTAGACTCTATTGTCACTAATGACTAAAATATGCGCATGCTTTCAGGTATCCAGCGCTTTACGCGTGACTCACGATAATGAAGAGTTATTGTTGGCCACGTCATTAACTATTGTAGAATTATTTTACATGTTCTACATAACTAAATTGATGGAAACTGCCGGTAGGCATGGAGCTACATTATCTTCACTTGTGTAAGCTATCGATATCTGTTTATTGTCGGAAGACCACACTTCGTGACATTACTGTAAGACTAAAATCGTCTTTGCACAACTATACAAAAATTACAAAAAAAAAAAAAACGAACTTTTGAACCAGTGAATTCCTAAGATTATCATTTGGATTTTCGACAGTTTCTCGTCAAAGTCTACAGGCTTGTATACACAAAAAGTTAAATATTTCTGATTTCCTCAGGTGAAGTTTATTTTAACCTTGCGGTGCGTCTGAAGGATCCCCCGCTTATAAGTCTTAGGGCAGTGTTCATATTTATATTGAACTCTGTAAAAATGAAATAATCGTTGAAGTATCCGAACAAATATTTTCTTATTCAAAGGTTTATATGTGAAGGAAAGGATGTTGCACTCGTATATCAAAAATCATACCAAGAAGTAAAAAAATATTTATATTTTCTTTTCATCGAAGAATCCGCCACGTTTCTTTATTACAGTTTCCATTATTCTTGGTATCCGTACGATCAATTTTTTCGTACTTTCTGTTATTATATTATTCCATTCTCGTTCCAAAATATTCCATAAATGTGTTTTCGAAATAGGACAAAAGTTTCGGATCCGTCTATCCACTTCGTCCCATAATTTTTAATGAATTACTACATTGAAGTTTATCGAAATGATTTAGACAGTAAAATTATTAATTTCATCATTCTTATCGTGTAATTATTACTGAACATATGAGGATATTTATATTATATAATCTATACGAAATACCAGAGTTTTGTTAAAAACCAGAGGTGTCCTAAGAGTCATGAGCGGAAGTGTATTTCTGCACAGAACCTTATAGTTTTGTCACCGAGTATGTGTACGAGCAGCGAATAATGAATGAAAAACAGTGATGCTGGTTCCGATTCGTTAAACACGAAGATTAATTTTATTTATGTTACAGATACAATCAACCGTGGTACGACAAGTCAAAGTCTGTCCAAAGGTCTGTACAAATTGTCTTGTTAGGAACCAATAGGACGATCGCATTCGACTATTATGGTTTTTATGGTTGCACGATCGAAAGTTTCGCAGGGGTTTGTATCAGTATTTGACGTGTAAGATTCGTATTATATTTTATACGTACGTTTGATTGAACACTGTCTTATTGAATTCTGCTTTTCAGTTGATGAAGCTGTCTATGTCTTATTTAACGATAATGCTGCAATTTCAAGGTGAAGAGTTATAGTGCGACGAGTAGTAAGCCCGATAGTAGGTGTCGTCTTCACGATTGTAAATATTATTTAATTCCCTTCATAGCATGATGTACTACTTGCAATGAGTGAGCTAGTTAAATAACTTCTTACAGGATCCAGCGTAGTTCACGCGACAATGAAAGAAGAGTGTAATGAATCTACATTTGTGAAGCAACTATTTGTTTAAGCACAGTAAAATCCGTCCGTTTGATAATCTCTTTCAGTCCCATTAGCTTGTTCCTTTCAGGCTTCTGTTCGTTGCAATGAGCACTACACGAGATAATAAAATGCAATTTTGACCTTGAGAATCGATGTTAAGTTCAATTTTCCGGTCCATTTTTGTAACAGATCTCCACGCTATAGTGGTCACGACATATGTATAATTTTGAAACACCCTATACATATCACGAAAATAAACATGTAAATGATAAAATATTCTAGGTCGGAGGAAATGTTTCGTTTTCGAATTAAAATAGCTTCGAGTTGGGACGGTCTTTTCTCTCACCAATCTCGGAAAATTCTAATCAAGGAATCCGCTTAATTCATAGTGAAACTCACGCCCACTCTGAATTTATATATTTCGCGTCACCCATCATCTAGGTCAGGCAGTTCTCCATCAGACGTTGAGCAACATCTCTGTTTCACAAACGTCTGGCTACACAAAAGTTTATTTTCTCGCTGTCGTTTAAATCTACGCTGTATTACTTTTAGGTGTTGAATAAATTCAGAGTTAATTTAGTTAATCACCGTTTCATTCCAAAAAGTATCCACGTAGCCTGACCAGGTCATAAGGAATCGTTTAACTGATTCGAGGACTTGCAATGCAAACGAACACTACTGACTTCTGAATAAAAATACCAGGAGTTAAACAGCATCGCGAGATACAAGATGTTCTATACAGTATCGAGATCTCCATTAGCAAGTGCAACGACTATTATTGTGACACGATGTCAAGGGCGTGACTGCAACACGATCGATTTGCCGGTGTTTTTATATGGACGTTCACCCTCTTTTTCCAATTGACAATGTAATGGAGGGAACGGTCGCCGCGGAATGATTGGCATAAGCTGTAATTTCTAAAATTCCATGACCACCGGGATTTTTCAGACGGCAAGGGTATGCATTAATGATGACCATAAGAAACAACAGTCCTGCGGTCCCTCAGGATTCGAAACAATCGTAGCAAGCATAGAATAGTTAATTCATTTATTTATATTCAAACCAGCCCCCCTGGGGTGACCAGGGTTGTCTGGGGCTGTCCAGAGGACCCTCCGGCCAGCCTCTACCCACTAAAACCGCACTCCCACCTAAGCTAATGTAAGGGGGAGGCCAGGATCTCTGCCGAACTCAACTGGCCACCCCCTTAGCTACCAAACCTCCCAGGGGCACTTGTTCCCCCTACCCTACTCTATAAGACCCCGAGGCCCTCTGCCCCCAGGCCCTCCCATACGCCGCCCTCCGGGGTGAGGGCAAAATCACCGGGCGACGCCTTGGGTTTCCCCGCCGCGCCGCCCCACGGGGTCTACCCGCCCCCCCCCACCACGGGAAGGTCCAAGTTGACACAAGGGGGGGATCACCCCTTGCGTCCTCCCCCATTCTACGCCCCCCTCACCAGGGGCCTACGTCCTCCGCGGGACGTCCCCCGTGTCGAACTCCTCCCTCTTCTGACCACGCCCCTCTCCACCCCGGATTGGGGGGCGCTCCTCGACGGCGCGGGGGACGTCCCCTTGCCGCTAACCGTCTCGCGGAAGTCGGATCTCTTTCCCGCTTCCGTTCGGCGGCCTCCTTCGCGGACATTACCGTCTCGCAGAAGGTGGCCACCGCTTTCCACGACCTCTGGCTCCGAAGCAAGTGGTCGACCATGCTCCAGAGCGAAAGGTCCCACCCCTCCACTACGTCCCTAAGGACACGACGAGGCCCCGACCACGTGTCGCACTCCTCGAGTGTATGCCTCGCCGTGTCTACCGGTTCGCCACAGTGGTGACACTGCGTTGTCGGCTCCCTCCCCATATTCACATGTAGGTATTCACCGAAACAACCGTGATCGGTGAGCATCTGAGTGAGGTGGAAGGTTAACCCTATCCGACTCTTGCACCAATCCTCAAACCTTGGCAAGAGGGCCCGGACCAACGGTCGATGGGACAGCTCAAGCTGCTCTTTCCATCGACCATACGTGTCCAGCTGGGCCTGGCGTTTCAACAACTCCATCTCCTGTCCTTCTTCGTCCGTTAGCTCCACCCCATGGGGGCGACGGAATCTGCAGGCGGTCTGATATACAGTGGCCCGCTCCGCCGCCTCCAACTGCATGGGCGGAACCACGGACAGCAGGCCAGCAACCTCTCCAGAGATGGTGCGGTACCCCCGCATAGTTCGCAGGGCCAGCCGCCTCCGAACTCTTTCTAGGAGTCCGGTGGAACGACGGCTGGCCTCGAGCGGCGGTGCGTAGCCTGCGCATTTTTCGTGCCATCTCCTTCGATATCATATTCTCCTAATACAAGAGTCGATTTTCGAGGGTTCCGAACATTTTCGACTGTCTGTCCTGTCGTTGAGTTGTACCACTGAATTTTCGTGCCACCTCTTCCGCTATCATATCCTCCTAATGTAAAACTCAACTTTTGAGATTTTCGGCTTTCTATTAGGAGAATATGATTTCAAAGGAGGTGGCACGAAAATTCAATAGTACAACTTATCGACAGGCCAGATGATCGATAATTTTTCGGAAACTTCGAAAATCTAGTTTTGTATTAAGAGAATATGATGTCGAATGAGGTGGCACAAAAGTTCAGTAGTGCAGCTCAACGACAAGCTCGAAGGCCGAAAATTTTCCGCAAACTCAGTAGTATAACTCAATGTCATGTCGGCCGTTCGAGAAAAATTGGTGAATCAATAAATATACAACGCTTTTATATTACAATATTTGTATTTGTTCATTGTAAAATCATCCATAAACTGTTTATATTGTACAAGTACATAACTTGTATTATAAACATTTATATTAAGAATGTTGATTGGCCCAAAGGAGTTGACAAGGATGTAAAATCTATTGTGTTGTAACTAGTAATGGCGTGCAAAGATGGGAACAAACGTGATCTAAAAGTAGCAGTTCACGCCATCCCTTGTTGCAACCCTATGCAAGTCCCCACTGTTATGCTGGATACCGACGAGACACTAGCGGAGACTGCCAGCCCCCGTGCTATTCCGCGGGACGGTAAGTGGGCGAAATTGGCGCGGGGATAACGTGGAACTTACAGTGACCTGAAAGACCACATCGCTAAAAGGTCCACCACCGACGAGATTCAGTTGGTTGTAAATAGATTTAGTACCGCAGCTAATAAATAAATAAAAAATGCTGACATTACCCATTCTATAATTCTTAGAAAAAAATTACAATAACAGTATCTCGTCGGTGCCACCGACAAGAATAACATTAAAATATCCACTAAAATATGGCGGAGAATTTAACATTTAATAATAATTGACAGGCGCATTAATAAAAAATTTAAATGAACAAGCTTGAATAATATATTTTGTTCTGATGAAACGTGCCATTGCAAAATTTTATGCAAGGGAATAGGTTTGAAATTATCGTGGATATTAATTTACACTCTAGTATGCAATATTAACGATAATTCAAAATGTGCAGCTATTGGCTCGGAATTATCCTCTATTCGTAAGATACTTGAAATTCTTACGAATAGAGGATAATGCCGATTGCCCAGGTCTCACCACGTGGAGGTTGCTGCACAAGAGACCCGGAAAGGGAGTCAGAACGAATGCGATATTCCTTCTGGCTCCCTCTCTTACAACGAAGAACTTATACTAGTGTACTACGCAATTACGTCGAGTAATTATCGCGGAGCAAAAGGGTGTGAATCGAAGAAGAAGTCCCCGATTCACGGGGGACAAAAAGCGAATCAGGCAGAAGGCTCTGATTCTTTCAGTGAGAAAAATCGAACCAGAGCAGAAGGCCCTGATTGTTCCAAAAAGAAAACCCAAACCAGAGCAGAAGGTTCTGGTTTGAGGGTGACGCGAGCAATGGTCGAGAGGAGTTCCGACACCGATACCAACTGCATCAACCACCTGCCGCCAGAGACGGACATGGGTGGACAAATTTTACGGATGAGTGGTAAAGAGCGGACACAACGCGTCTCGACCCCCACCCCCTCATTAATATACTATAAACTATCGCGAACTCCCGTACCAATAAATCTGGTACATACTACATGCGAGCAAAGGTGTCCAACACAGTCTTCTACTGTGTTGGAGTAAAAAAAAACGGACAAAGTGAATTTACGGCGATAATTACTCGACGTGTATACAACGACGATTTAAAATCTTAAAAATTACCGCACGCACGCACGCCGAGCAATTATTGTCGAACAAAAGACTAAAACGCAAAACAGGGATGAACGCAAAGCAGAAGGCTTTGATTCACAAAGAAGAAACGTGAACCAGAGCAGAAGGCTCTGATTCGGGGGTGACTCTAAGACAATAATTGCTCGGCAAATAAAACTACCTTAAAAATACACAGTGGTCTTCGCGGTGAGCCCTCTTCTTGGTGTGTCATCTTCGTCGACAATGAAAGACTGTTGTATTCTAACTGAAACACACTAATGATAATTAGAGCCAACACAAATCCCGCACACGAGTGCGAATTCCTACTTGATATCTACGACAATATCAGAAAACCAGAAAACAGAAAACAGAAATCCGGAAAAACCAGAAAAACCAGAAAACGAGCTCTCGAGAGCAAACCAGAAAACGAGCTCATGAGAGCCAAACCAACCCCGCACACTAGTGCGACCTAACCAACCTATAGGCGATTCGGGTAGCCCCAGGGACGCGACTCCCCGTACTCACTCACGGTCCCCACCCGTGAGTGAGCCCCTGAGGGAACTCCGATCGGAGGAATACCAATTTTCAACAAGATGTGAAAATTTTTCGAAGAGGAACTTCTGAAAGTTCCGATGTGAACACTTAGAAAACCAGAAATTAAAATTGTCTCGTTCACTGACTGAACGGGTATGTAGTTCGAAATAACGAACCGAAGGTGGTCAAGGGTAAACGAACAAAGCATCGATGTACCCTTGGCCAACTGCGAGCTAGCTGAAAGTAAATTCATATTCGATTCAATGAAATATCTTGTAACATTTTTAAAATTCGATTACACATTGTCATCAAAAATTGTATACGTGCAGCTATTAGCTTGACATTACCCTTTATTCGTAAGATACTGGAAGTTCTTACGAATAGAGGATAATGCCGATTGGCCAGGTCTCACCACGAGGAGGTTGCTGCACAAGAGACCCGAAAAAGTAGTCAGAGCGAATGCGATATTCCTTCTGGTTCTCTTTCTTACAACACCGGACTTATACTAATTTACTACGCAAGTACATCAAATAATTATTGAGAAACTAGGTAGGCAAAAGTGCGAATTTGACAAACAGAAACAGGAGGAAGAACACAAGTCCAACATCAGAAATATAATAATGTTTCGAACACTGAACTGTGATAGTTTCTTTCCCGATGGAAATTGCAATAAGAATATTGAAGGTAAACATTGAAAATGATTGTTCAGTGAAAACAGTTGAAAGTGAACCAAGAGTGAACAAAGCAACAAGCATTCAAGAATATTTGAATTATGAACTCACCAGGTTACCCCTGGTCCACCCCTGGTCCACCCCTGGTCCACCCCTGGTCTCCCTGGACCTTCTGGCACCCCCGGTACCGTATCGCGTCTATTCCTGTCGACTCCGCCGGTCCGACTAACTGATTGACTGACTAAGCGCTCTCGCTTAGCTGTCTCCCCCCACTCCTCTACCATCGATCGATTCGATCGCCGAGTTAGTAATTATTGATAAATTTGTTATTTCTCGCTGTTCAATGTTTATAACAATTCCTTTTGCCAACGATGCCCACAACCACTCCCTTGACCATCTGACCACCTAATTTTTTTCTAAAAATATGCAATAGAACTCGAAATATAGAATAACATTTATAACATGAATATTTCCGCGCGTTAATTTATTCGATACAATTCACAAAGAAATTTATTATTTCTGGCTGTTCAATGTTTATAACAATTCCTTTCGCCAACGATGTTAACCAGCACTCCCTTGACTATCTGACCATCTAATTTTTTAGTCAAAATAGACAATAGAACTCGAGATACAGAATAACTTTTAAACCGTGCACATTCGCATTAATTTATTCAACATAAATACTACGATAAATTTATTGATTCTATCTGTTCAATGTCTATAATAATTCTTTTACCATTGTAATTGTTTACAGTAAACTCTCCCTTACTCTGTTCTTCAACATATTCCCTTTTCCACAGATAGATTGTTCGAACATGTATGTATGAAAAAGTGTAAGGTAACAATTCTCGTTTATGAAATACTTTGAAAGTCGAAATTGAGGTATATCATATAAAATTTAAAGTCGGAATCGGTGATTTTCCGAAAATTATGCTTCAATGCTTTCTTAATATTTCTAGGAATCTTTTGTCCTTGAGTTTTGCATTTAATATTGTAAATCTTAAATAACGAACACTAAAACATCGTCTGAAATATCTGCTTCACTTGGAATATGTTCGGTGCAGAATGTAACAATTCATGATAATCGATTTCACCGAGGAGAAACACGTCTCTCGATGGTGTCAAGATGGTTGCGTGACAATTTGCCTTCTGACCGACGAGAATCTCCTCAGTGGCCTTCTGTACCGACGAGATCATGTAGATGGCTTTCTGTTTTTTACTCCAGCCAGAATACATCCTAGAGGGCGTAAATAAACACTGTGGCTGGGGTATTTTCTATAGTGTCGGTAATTCAGTATCTCGTCGGTGCCTGCGGTACTAAATCTATTTACCTACGCCACTGACGTAGTTTCACGTGGTTCACGAACAAATGATCTATTTATGTAGAGAGCGCTGAACCACCAACTGAATCTCGTCGATGGTGGAACTTTTAGCGATGTGGTCTTTCAGGTCACTGTATGTTCCACCGTTACCACCCCGCCCATTGCGCCCACTTAGCCTGGGCGCTGGCAGTCTTTAACAGTATCTCGTCGGTGGCATAGAGGTCGTAAGAAACCTAGTGGTTGTGAACAATGTCGATACTTCAGATCGTAACTTTCCCCACATCTCACCACAACTTTCACCACTGCTTCCATCTATCGATAGCCTACACAGCTGCGCAACAACACCGGGAATCAATTTAAGTTACGCGCGTTTTCACGTTTGACAAGTGTTGGATCGTGTTGCTTCTGTGCGCCCCAGTGTGTAGGAAACCTGCTACTAAAAATGGGTGTCACCGTGTAAGTAACTTAATAAACCATGCTACTTTACATATCCTTTAATATTTACTATTTACCAAATAGTTAAAGACCACTTTCACGTACTTATTGCAGTCCACGTATTTCTCGATAGTTGTAGGTTATGTTGCGCGATTAGCACATGTTACGACAGAAAGAATATTCTACGATGTCTCTATTCTCTTGCTTCGATGTTTGTTGTACAATGGGATTATTCTCAACGATCGAATCGACGTAAATTCAGCAGAAATGAAGTACTGTCTGTAACCGGCATTTTGTGGCACGTTAGGTTGCAACAGTACCCGATGATCGAGAATAGAACCGGTCCGCAGACGATTGAATTCCTGACGAAAAGAGTGGTCGCCCTAGGAGCGGTGCAAACTGGTCAATTTTTGGTGGATTGCGAAACATACGTGTCCGTGCCGCAGCTCGGTGAGTGATTTTTAAATTTTCAAATTGAATATTCAGAATGCCCTGTTCCGTGCCGCGTAGTACGCCCTCTCGAGCACAGATGGCCGCCATTGTACGTCGGGGAAAGAAAATCAACGAAAATAGGAAAAGTCTGAAACGTATTTTACCACAAGAAATGCCGTATTCACACTGACACAAAATTATCAAGTATCTCGTAAAGTATTGACATTTCGATGACCTTGGGTTGCTACCTTTATACGTAGAATAATGAAAGGGATCGATTGGTTTAACAGAATGATTGGGTTGCATTAATTCCTTGCCTTATTCTGAACTAATCCTGAGGAAAATGCATGTTAATAATTTCCTTGAAACCGAAATAAAATTCTATTTTGGTTTTGGTAATATACAGCTATTGGAGAACATATAGGCATACATTTATATCAGTTTTCTCCGTTTTAGGAAATTACGATCTACAAAAAAGTTCTAATCACTGAAATCGTAGAGCAAGGGGTTAAAGAGTAAAGTGTAATTGCATCTGGCGGGGGCATCGGTGCATCTACATTAAAAATAAGATCATAGGAAGTTAGGACGTATTATGAATCACTCTGTACACATTAGTACCCAAATTTTTGCCATATCGACACTGTTCGAAATTTCTGTAACGCCACCATGTTTTAATATCATTGTTATTATTAATTTAGAAAAAAGCGATGATGAAGGGAGTTTAGTAGAAATTTCGGTCAGTGTATATCGTATCAGAATAGATATATTATGAGAAGAAAATCAATGAAATATATTGAAAAATTGGAAATTTCAAATCTCTGATGTCCGTCGAGATTCTATGGACGAAGAGGTGTCGGGTGGTGGTGAATAAGAAAACCGTGCGTTGTTTGACGATTATATCTGCTTTCTTTTGGCATTTACGTAGGTGTATATGGATCACTATACAAACACGCAATAGTTTGGTTCCGCCGAAGGTCGTTTAGCGATAGCGTGTGTTCGGTATGTTCGTTCATTACGTTCTAGAGAGGTACAAACGCAGACGCTAACCAAGTTTATGACTTAAGTACATACGTTTCTTTTCTTTTTAAACGCGTAACACAAGTACACGGGGCGCGTACACCGTTTGGACCGGAAGTTGCGCGCCTCGCTTTCAAAATACGAATCTCGCGCCACCGTTTAGGCAGGATTGTTTTGTTTGTGCTATTCGTATCTCTTCGATCGACTTTCATTCGACGGTTGACAAAACAAGTATCGGCCTCGTCTACTTTCGATAGATGAACAGCTAAGCAACTCGAGTTCTCTCGTTTTCGATGATCGATATACGTACAAGTAGATCGGCGCGCAGCTAGATTTAAGGTAAATCGAAGGGGATCGTTAACGTCCGTATACAGGTGACAAGGAGAAGCGTAATTTCAATCCGAGAAAATTCGTTCTTCTGTTTTCTGCTTTAGCTATCGTTGAGAATTCACATACGATTGGAGACAACGGTAAATACCTATACTTCGAACGGTGGTCATTCAGGGGAACGCTCGACTGTCGTGACCGCTAGCAATAAAATATTTTAATTCGTTATGGTCGATATATGTTTGTCTAGCATTCGAAAACGTAGAATACAATTCTGAAATGATTTTTAACAATTTACGCAACTAAATTCATCATTTAGCTGTTCGGTAGTTTTCGTACACACCGCCAATTTTGATTAATTTGATTTAGTCGGTTGATTATAACCGAATTTCTGCCAGCGGCTTGTCAATCACCGCGTTCTCGTTTGAATTTCGCGCGCCAACGACGGCGCACAAATTTAAATCGGTTTCACTTTGTAAAGGTATAAACAAACTACACCTAAGCGTCATTACAAAAATATTAAATCTAGCAAGCGAAGCTAGGCGCGACCCGTTTAGGCTAGGTCAAATATATATATATATATATATATACACATAAATTTATATATATATATATATATATATATATATATATATATAAATTTATTAATTGAAAATTAAATATATATAAAATTATATATATATATATATATATATATATATATATATATATATATTTAGTATAGTAGTACTATTGTATCCTTAACGTACGCAGCTTTTGGAAAATACGATCTCGGAATATTCTCTTCTCGTTTAGCGTAACTACAATTTGAACATCCCTCTTCGGTGACGGCCAGCGCTTCCTTCGAGTGTGTGTCCCATTATTGTCAATTAACTTGTAAATAGCTCGCGTTAATTTATTGTCGATAAATAGAAGACATATTTTTTATATACTTGTATTTATATACTTGTATAGCCTACTCGACAGGCCGTGGCGATTTTAATGCCCGGATGCGTTGCCGTACTCTCTTGGTACAATGATAGAACCAGATTCTTGTACGAAATCATGAAATTATTCTTTTCGTTTTTATCGTGTTCCTAAATACCTTCTCATACACATACGAATGTGTCGGATTTTTTCGGCGACATCTATTTCCCTTGGGAAGATGAATCCGAACACGCACACTTATAAGCGATTCTCCATCATTCTTATTTCGGCTCATATATACAAACGTTCGCGCACATGGTATACAGGATAATACAAACACTGAGAGCGATGATGCGGGCCACGGAACTCTTTTCAATTTTTCAAATTTCAAAATGGACTATCAATCTTCCAATGTCTGAAGAAA
Source organism: Lasioglossum morio (assembly GCA_916610235.2). Classification (NCBI taxonomy): domain Eukaryota; kingdom Metazoa; phylum Arthropoda; class Insecta; order Hymenoptera; family Halictidae; genus Lasioglossum; species Lasioglossum morio. Next base: position 7,580,509 of record OU744324.1, on the reverse strand, counting down.
TTTCGTTCGTTGCACACACATTCTACGTTTTCTCGATGAAACGTTTCTTCGATTTGAAAACCAACTTTTTAAATCAATCTTCTATCTATTGCCTCTAATAATATCTAAGTAAACGAATCTTACTTTTTAGACCAATTTTCTACCTATTGCATCTAATAATCTATAAGCAAACGAATCTTACTTTCTAAATCAATCTTCTAACTATTGTTTCTTTATAATCTCTAAGCAAACGAATCTTTAAGAAACATAATTGCAATCAGTTTTCGTATACCGCCTATCCTTTTAAACAGTTTCAAAGAAATTCGATAGGTAAAGAAAATGAAGCGTGTCGAATTGCACTTTTTCGTGTACAACGAATTAGAAATATTCTTCACCGATCCTCGATCCTCGGTGACACAATAGCCCCACCACGGCCTGCATCAAACGACTCCTCGATCAGTCGCGCAACTACGCGTGCAGCAATGAGAATCATCGTGTCTGATTTTCGACTGGTCTAACCGCTACACCTATTGATTACAATAAAATCTTCAATTCACGAGAGTGCACAGTGCAGATTTTCCTTGTTACCTCGCTGCATCTTCTTAAGCTACTTATAGTCGAAAGAAGGATGTCGTCCGATATATTAATTACGGGAGAGAAAGGGGTTTGTTTCCGCTACTTAGAATAGAAGAGGCGCTAGAAATTTTTTCTCGGAAAGAATACTATTACAACGTACGCTTTTCCGCATCGGTACGACTAAAGAGAAACGAGATAGTTGTGTGTTACGATGGTCGAAGAATGTTTTCTTTTCTGTACAATTGTATATATATATATAGTATATATGTATATAGAACCGCGGAGTACATTTTTTCTTTTCGCTTATTTTTTTCCTTTTCGTCTCGTTCCATTATTCTACGTGCACTCGTTTCACGAGCATTGCACCTGCGCTGATTTATTCGTAAAACTTATTCTCTCTTTCGCACACGTTCTTTCTCTCCCTTGTTCTCTCATTCAACACTACGTCCAAGCCCTTGAGCATTATAAGATTCATTTAGATAGATATGAGATTCGAAGGTGCCGCTCTTTTTGTTTTTCTTGCGTTTCGTAAGACAGCGAGAGAGCCTAACGACTAATACGCGAGGATATGTTTTACTGGAGACTCGTCGCAGTCGGATTCGCGATCGAGGAACGCGAATCGAGCGTAGAGAGATCATTGTTTTATTTTTCGTATTCTTTTGTCGTCGGTATCAGAGGCAATCGGAAAAAAAGAAGACATCTTGTCATCGAGGTTTAAGTACACGCTGCTGTACAAGAGAGACAGCACTCTTCGTTAGAATATCGGATATGGCAGGGATATGACTCACGGATGTAAACGATTACAGGTGTAAGAAGAAGTTCATGCCGATAGACTGCACGGAAAAAAATATTATTAATCGCAGATCTCGAGTCGATCGCGCGGGAGAATTATTGTATGTTTTATACTGATATGCACAGGCCAAACGTCCATGATCTTGGCCGATGATTCGGAGTCCATGAAACAATGAAAATGTTCGGAATGGAGAAATAGTAGTTGAACTAGTCGAATAGATTTTTCTTTCCGTTTTACAGGCCCATCGCTACGAAACAAGCATAAGTCCGTGAAAAATATTTTCATCCGTGGAGACTAGGCGCTCGATCACAGATGCAGACCGTCGTCTCTGCAGACTCGACGCTTCTACAAACTATATAAAAATACAAAATACAAATGCCGTTGTTTTTCTTGTTGTTCTTGTTGTTTGTTCGCTCTTAAGAGACACGGAGTCCTCTCTCAAACTCGAGATTGGATGGTATCATCGCACGAATCGCTTTTACTCTACGATAGTCTAGAAAGTGTCTAGACGAATGCATGTTCCGGCATAGAAAATCGCGTGATCGTCGACGACATCCGTTCGAACGTCCCCTGTACAGGATAACTCGAATATTTCTGTATAAATTTCGTTGAGGTTAATTCAAAAGATAAATGTTACGTTTTTAACAAAATTATATCCGCTTGTTTTTACTGTCGAACCAGTGAAAAATTAATTACGTTCATAGAATACGTACAGAGCTGACCGCAGCTAAGATGCCAGTAGTTTCCACGTTAACACTTTACCGACCGGAAGCCTATTAATAGGATTTTCAATAATTCTGCTGTACCGAAAAAAAGCATAGAAATGTTCTTTGATATTGCAATCTTAAATGAAACTATTAGACAATGTTATTGAGAGTGACTTAGTTAGTTCATACTAAATGCTAAATGAAAATTTAGACATGTACCATACATTTTTCAAAAATATGCAATAATCACCGGTCGGTAATGTGTTAATGTAACACCAGCACTCATTTTGTCACGGAAAGAATGCGATCACAATCTTCTCCCTTCGAGCTGTCCCGTGACTATGCTCTTTAGCCTTCGGTAATCGTATCTCGCACTTATCTTGAGGCAACCTGTACATTTTGGGGGTCTACAACGGGGCTGTCGACGACGTTACAGAATGTCGATCCCATGGCAAGCCGTTGTTTCCGAATTTCGATCTCTACGAGTTTGGCAAACGATTGATAAGTCCTATTGTCGTACAGTTTGTTTCACGCACGGTAACCGCGTGTCCATACACACATTCGTACAGCGAGCACCGAAAATATTCAAACAACATTGCACGTGATCTTGTTAACGTTATTTTACGCTTATCGCATGGAAATTTCAACAAAATTTTGACAGAACCATCGGAACAATATAAATCAAACCCTTGCGTAGCCAACCAAAATGTAATATTCTTGGTGAAGCATTAACAAATTTTTGAAAGAAATGCAGTGAACGGGTACCCTATTGGCTACACAAGGGTTCAAGATAAGAAAACGTGAATTTTCCACTTCTAACGATATGTCACCTCAAATTACGTTCATATTTTCACGGTAAATTACGACTACGAAACCTTTGAATACTTTCGCGGCTCTCCAGACACACACAACGCACAGTACCAATCGATTTACATAATAGTTACGTAGTATGATAGATAGTACGCGTACGTATGTTCATAATATCTACAGTTAATATTGTCGTTATTAAGTCAATGGCCACCCCGCGCTAAATCCTTAGAACGAGGCCCGAGTTAGTAAACCCTCAGCCCATCGGAAAATATTCCTCTCTAATTCCTTCGTTCTACGTTCTCCATCGTATGTGGGACCGTATAACGTTCCTACGGTCTACATTGCACACAGTTGCATTCGCGGGATCGATGAAAAACTAACGTACCCGTTCCCTTTAACCGGTCGTTCTATACGGACCGCGTTTCAATAGAAAATAGACGTATTCTTCGCTGTTAGCTACACGTTCCTACGTTAAAAAGTGTTCATTATCTTCCCATCGATTCACCGCGATCGCGTTAAATACGAGCTTGTCGACCCGCAAGCTGCGAGAGAATCGCCCGTTTTCCTAGCCTCGATGTCCTCGTGCTCGTCGGTTAGAGAAACTATACTAGAGAGGAGGTTCGACGGATCAATCGTTACGCTTGAAAGAACGAGAGTACGGTTCTCATGGAAGAAGCAACGTTTTCCTCGAACGCTACAGCTCCTCTCTACGAGTCTTCCCTCTTTTTCTCTCTCTCTCTCTCTCTTTATTTTGTGTATTGTCGGGTGTCGAGATCGAAGCACGTGCCGCATCGCAAACCTGCATAGCAAACACGCCAAGAGAAATGCCGACGATCATCGACCGATCAGTCTATCGAGCCTATTTCTAAGTGTTTTACGACTACCTACTTGCTGCCCCCCCTCGTTCACGTGTATGTACAATGGTGCACCGATACCGGTGCACCCAGAAGTTGTTCGTGCTCTCTGAGAAGGCACGTTGCACGGAAGAGCGTTCTTTTTTTAGTCCCGACAAGAAGGGTCCTTCGAGCGCGGATGCACAAGGTGTACCGTAACCGGTCACACGACCACAGATTCGTCGGAAACGTCAAATAAAGTCTCATCGTTAGACAGCGGATTTTCTCCATTTATGAGAAAAATGCGTAGATGTAATTTCAAACAAGAAAAACATTAGACGAATTTATAAATGATATTACATTATTTTCAATCTATTGAACATACGAAGAAAGAAAATAATTTTCTATTTCACTCCCGATCGTTGCAACTCGGATAGACAATTTTTATTTTGCATAAAGATCCGCTATCCTACTCATCATTTTACGCCCAGCACTTTGCTAACTATCCACTGAACATGGTTCTCGTACAGAAGGTGTCGAACTAACAAAACTTGACGCTGTTATTGTCGTCGAGTGGGAGAACTTCCAAATTGCCATTCGATAATGAAAGTTGTTGCCGTTACCGATGAATTTCCGAAGAGGAAAAGAAAATGCGTATTCCTTAGATCTGGATTATGAATGAATAGAATTTTATTTCGATTTTGGACGAAAGGAATGGCATTGGTATGAATAGATTCTCTGTGAAGAACGAGATCTTGTAACTGAACGGAAAGTGTTTAAATGGCGAGGAATATTATCTCGATTAATATATACAAATTATACCTGTAACATTGCGAACACGAGAATGAACCTTCTTGTACGTTACCCTTATTCAGTCAGCAAATAGTTAGTTGTGTTCTGTTCAATCTTGATTTTCTCGGGCATGAGAACTAAAACGGAAAACGTCTATCGATCATCGTTTTCGGTACACCTTGTGTGTGTATAGAGTCCGCAGGGATTCGTTCCGACGGTCGGGTGACGAAAAATAACGGTAGCTGTACGCTAATTCAATGTAACAATGCGTGTCTTGGTCAAAATACACCGGCTCGACGTTCTCAAGGCAAATATACGAAGACGATCGCTAATACAAAATCGCGTGGTTCAGTCGAGTACCTTCTAAAAAGGAGAGATCTTTGCCCGTCGTCGGCGTGACGAGCAACGGATGAGCAGAGAAACTGGTCAGACAGAAAACGAACATCGATCTTGTCGCTGCACGCTTACCTTCTATCTAGACGCTAATGCATAGGTATCAGAAATTGTACACTTTTTGATTACGAGCCTTTAGAATGCCGCTTCGAATAATAATCCTGAAACTATTCCGACCGATCAATTACTCGGTTGTTCGATTACCGAACCGGTCCCCGGATCGATCGCGAAGGAACTTAGCAACCTAAAGTCACCGCTAATGAGATCTCCTCTCGGCAGAAAATCAAGACTCATTCCATGTGTCCCTTTCGTTTCACCTCGACACAGCAAAGAAACAATAGCAGAATCGAGCGAAATTCCAAAAAGGAGATTCTCGAGGAAATCTGTAACTATTGTGGTCACGAGACACGATATACCCATTCAACAGACCCGAATATTAATCACAAGCATCGGAAGAACGAGGCTTCGGAGGATCGGGCCGCCGATCAGGATCAACGTCCTCGTTAGCCCCGGTACCGTAACGATCCGATCGTTGGATAAAGGGCCTCTCGGCCGGTCATCGATCCTGTCACCCGCCCTCGTGCATCACAAGTAACAAGTTTTATAATAAATGAACGCGACAGTGTCCTTGCCGAATGTCCGGCACTCTCTTTCGTAGTGCACCTGTCCAGGCTCGTACCTACCACCCGGTGAATACTTGTCCAGCCTCGAGAGGCTCCTGTACAGTCTCAGATATTCATCTTCGAGTTGATCCTCGCGGTGAAGTCTTCGACGTCGATAACCATCCTCTACGCTATCGTCCCTCCACGCTCTATCGTTCGATAGGAACGAGGGCATACCTTGATGATCCCGGATCCCGTCTTCTAGCTCCAAGTCAGAGAGATCCTGAAGGCTCTTCGGATAGCCGCGACGGAATTCTAGGGAACCCGGTTGATCCCTAAAGTTGATAGCTCTGCTGCGTCTAGGCAGCGTGGAGCTGTAGAATCGTTCGCCCCTGCTGTGACTAATGCCGTTCCTTAGAATCGGCTTGGAGCCGTTTAAATCGCTCGGACCGGCTGCCCAGGTGTCCAGATCCTGGTAGGTGTCTGTCAGCTCGTGTCGTCTCGATCTCCTTGGCTGCGTCTCTGCGTTACGATCCACGTAATTCGCGTCGTCGCTTCTCACTTGGGGGTATACGTTCTTCGGGTACACGGATCTGTCCCGGTGATTCCTCTCGGGCCGACCGTAGCTATGACGATTCGCCTCGCGGCCGTTTCCTCTGTCCTCCAACCGATCCGGCAACCGATAGTCGGTCCTGATAACGTTGCCGTTGCTTCTGTGCGCGGCTGTTACGTTGCTTTCATCGGTGGACCGGCGACCCGTGAACAAACCTCGCGAATGCATGAAGTTCCCCACGTTCCTGCCGATCCTGTTCGTCTTTTCGGCAAAGATGTTGCAGTAGTCGGACAGTTTTCGACCACTTCGGCCCGGCGTCTGATAGGAAGCCGCAGGCTGCGAGTCTCTGGCCGCTCCTCCATTGTACAGATCCCGTGGATCATGTTCGTTCGGGTAGGCTCCGCTTGGCAGGGGCTTGTTCGCCTTCTCCAGATTTGACAGGCCGCCTGTCAGCGAGGCCTTATACTACCGAGCCTGCGCATAGTCCGGGTTCATCTCGTCCAGCTGTTTTCCTTTCGTTTCCGGAACGCAGCAGACCACGAAGCACAACCCGCACACCGCCACCGCCGCGTAGAACCAGAAGGCGCCGTGCAGACCCAACGTCTGTAACGTGTTACTAGCGTTAGCTGGATTATAAAATAGAATGAGATATTAGGGTATCCACCGCGGATTAGATTGCCGAGACTCCGATACCTAAATAGATGTCACGCGGAGCTGACTTGTGACCATGGTGTTTGCTATTCGAACACGGTTTTATGAGATTGCTAGGTAAACCTGCCGGGTACTTAATTGGGAATTACGAGAGAAACATCCGAACTGGTTATTTAGATATGTAGTACGCGGTAAAGCTAGGAGGTTTCTGATGGAGATTATCACTCGCGCCGCCTACCGACGTGTAGTTTTGTTCGCTTCGTGCTGTTAGGGTTTCGCTTACAAGGCACTTGTTGCTGCCGCTTTTTACGTTCGCCAATATTGCCGCTAACATTACGCTACTCAAAATAGAGCGTAGCTGTTTTCTTTTTTTCTGGCGTACGAACGGAGAAAATTACATTGAAACAATTTGGTATAGTAAAGACCATCTTTTTAAGAAATTCTACTGTAGTTTATCGTTCTTTCCGACTGTTATTTACACTGTAATTGGAAAGAAAATGTTGAAATGAAAACGGCAAGGGTGCGAAATCAATTTTTTCAGAAACTACACACAAGAATGAAAAATCTGTACGTGTTCGTGTTCAGAGGTCGCGAAGATTCATCAGAGGGTTTAGTGAAAGTTTTCTGGAGGTTGCAAAGGAGAGAATAGTAAAAATGAAATGTTCGAACGCCGAGTATCGGGAGGAAACAGTAGCGAATCAAGTGTCGAGCTCCAGAATCGTGTCCGTCGATCTGGCAGCGATTAAAGCATCTCACCTGCTGAAAATCCATGAAGAGTTTAATCCCGACGAACGCGCAGAAGTAGCTGAAGCTCGTGCTGATACTCGAGCCGAGGCCGCGATACTCCAGGGGAAAGAGCTCGCCAATCAATAACCACGAAATTGGCGATATGCCCAGAGCCAGAGCAGTCGTGAAGACGAGCACGCAGAGCAACGGTATCCAGTCATGTTGACCGACCACCGCGGTGTCTGGATACCCTAGATTCTGCGTCTGGGTCATGTAGTACGCGTAACTGCCGAAACCAGCCAATGCCAACGACATGAACACCGTGCTAGCTATCAATAACGGTAGCCTGCCCACGATATCGATCAGAAATCCTGTTAAAAAAAAAAAATATCATAATTATTCTACCGCTCCAAAATTACAGATGGGATCAAGCTTATTAGACGCACGCAGAAGTAAACTTGATGACTGAGTAAGTTAGAGTAATAATTCATAATAGCGTAGAGTCAGGCTCAAAGATAAGATATCTTTGGATCCTCTCTATGTGTTCGAAAATATGTAAGAGATGCTGTTGAACATAATTGAGAGATTAACAGAAGCTAATAGCTATTTCAGTGTATTTTTGTTGCAAGAAGTCTTCGAGTTTCTACAAGAATGTGCCTCTCGATTGCGATTTTGTTAAAGAAAAAGACATTTGTATAAAAAATCCGTAGCCTATCGAAGTCGAGCGTTACTATTGAAGTTGGCTCGGATTCGCTCGATCCCACTGAAGATTACTGAATAATCATTCGGTTACCTGACAACAAAGAGGCCAGCAACTGCACGAAGCCAATGGCGATGGTCGCTCCGTGAGGATTCATTCCGCCCAGAGTCTGCCGGAAAATGATCACCGCGTAATAATTGAACGCGTTTGCTCCGGAGAATCGTTGAAAGAACATCAGCCCGCACGTGATGGCGATCGGCTTGTACAGCCTGGGCGTGAACATACTGTTCCTGAATGTGAGTTCGTACTGTTTCGCACGGGAGGCAAGGATGTTCGTCTTGATCACCTGTGTGGGTAAACCGAGTTGTTGCAGCTCTGTTATTAAATTTATAAATAAATTAATTTTGAAATTAGGAAATAGATTGAGTATCGGACGTTACCTGCAGCTCGTGCCTTATGTCGACGTGATCGCCGCGCAGCCATTGTAGACTGTTCGCAGCCTCGGTGTCTTTTCCGTTGAGCACAAGGTACGACGGTGTCTCCGGTATAAAAAGCGAGCCCAGAAAGAGCATCGACGGCGCTACTGCCACTAACAGCGCGCTTTGACGCCAGTTCAGGTACTTGCCCGCTATGTACGACAATAACACGCCGACGTGGCCGAGAACCTTCAGCATCGCCGACAGGCAGCCCCTGATACCCGGCATGGATATCTCTGATATGTACACCTAGTAGAAGAAGACATTCGATTGTGAACGATTTGCTCGTTGCGATAGAACGACGCAGACATTTCGCTGCGAGATACATATATGTATATTCAGAGCGACCTCCACCGGGGTTTGTCGCTTCTTCCACTCTTTACTTCCAAACTTTGTACCAAACATGATTTAGCCATGGTACGGTACATGTGACAAGATAAGGCTCCCTGGATACTCTTACTTTTTAAAGAACTTAATCCAAATTAAAATCGACAAAATGTGTTAGCCGGGTACCTATTTAAAATTCGTTTAGAATAGTACAAACAATTACCCGTGTGGATGAGGGTTAAAATAATGAGAGTAGGTATTTGAGGGGGGGGGGAGCCTCACCGTGCTCATCCCTGCTCTAGAGTTATTGGGGTTGAGAGGATCCCTGGGTACAGCTGAACTTTAGGATTGATCCGACCAAAGCTTGTGGTACCTACTACACGTAATTCTATTCGTTTCGACATGCTGAACACGCTTACGACTACTATTCCTACTATCATATTGACTTCTGCCTACAAGTGTGCGCCTGTGACACAGCGTAGTAGTTAATTTAGAGAGTCGAGATTGACCTTTCGAAGTCTACAATCATTCCCAGAAATAAGGAGCGAGAGACTGGCATACCTGAGCGACCATGGTGATGACCGAACAGCAAAGTCCTCCGATGAAGCTGGTGACGTAGACCACTTCGACGCAGGGTGCGACGCCCGTGAACACCCAGACTGCCGCCAAAGGCATCGATGTGACACGCAATGCTAGTCGACGGCCCCTTCTCATTATCCAATCGCCGATCATAGCGCCGAACCATGCACCGAGCATCGATAAAGATGCGACCCACGAGGCTTCTTGTTGCGTCACGGAGAAAGCCGACCTACGACAAATGGCAATACGATTACGGATGGTTACGATGATGTCGCGTAATGTAATACTGTGCCACCTAATCGTCCTCTAATACCAGGCCGGCCGCGCGAGCAAGCACAATCGATCGACCTGCGTACAATCGATCTTCGTAACCGGTTCAAGGATAGATTACAACGTTCGTTGTACTCCGTCGCGAATATGGGCTGCTACCCCCGTCTGCAGGAGATTCAGGGCTTAATCGTCTCCCTCGATACAGATCTGCTTGATAATTGGGTTATCGAAGGAATCGATGGGACTACTAATTAATAATTCCGGAGCAATTAACTCTCGGACCTTGGGCTGAATTAGATCTGGAGACTAGAACCGGCGAGGGGTGCTCAAATATTAGCTTCTACCTTCATAGTAACCCCTTACGCACGAACGTTCAGTTACGATACGATTATTCTCAAATGATATCAAACAAATTAATAAGAAAATAGCATCTTCCTCTTATTTTAACGCTGTTTTTGGCTCTTCAGTATTTTAAAATATGGAAACGATCGTAGCAAGGCCTTCTTAATTGTGAAGGAAAGTTTGTGTTTTCAGAATTTTCAATTGTTTTATTCCTGTATTTGCTTTGATCCTTCTGTTATTTCTTTAAAAAATAATTTCTATTATTCTACACGCATCGTCCGGTCAAACCGCTCGACGATTTCAGACTAAATGTTAATTCGATCGGACGAGAAAAACGACAAGCCGCGGCTCGTAAATCTGGAGGTTACGTAAGGATTTAAGTGGCGAATATTACACGCAGGGTGTAACTAATGATCGCGCGGTTCAACTCCCGCTACTTTATGCTGCTTCCTTTATAGCGGACACGATAAACCGAACCGCTATCGCAGAGAAAGTGTGTGCGACGACATTTGAAAAGGAACGGAGTGTGACGTTAATGCGTTTGTTAAGTGAATTATCTAAGATATTCGCGGGCGCTTTATGGCGGGGTCGGGTCGACCCGGCAACCGGCAGAAATATCTTGCGGTATTTATTTAATTTGCTTATCTATACGGCGGCGCTAATCGTTACCGGACACGACGCGTATGGCACACAATTACTTACGAAGTTTCACTTTTCCTCATAGAGATACGGCTACGGGCGCTACTGGTTGCTTTGTGCTAATTAAAAGTCTACTGAATGCTGGTTTTACTCGACTGTGAATTTTTCTGCAACATTCTATGCATCAATTGTAGGAAATAGAAGTCGCCTACGAATTTCTTTCTGTTTTCAATAATTCTAGAAGGTTAGATATGTGCAATGTATACAGGGCGTTCCACGCAACTGGAATACGCTTTCTCTCCTAGACGGTTCGAAATAGAAGAAACTGGAAAAAGTATTTACAACTATCAATGTGTTACCTTGGAACATAGAAAGAGCATTTTTATTTTGCAGAGAAATCCGCAGTCTATACATGATCAAATTCGTTGAAGTATTTTTGTCAGATAGAGTTTGGAGACTTACCAGGTGTCGTTGTTCGTAGATTGGTATAGATGAGGTGGCTGGCTGTCCAGGATAGAGTCCAAAGCTGGCGAGGTGTAACCCTTTGCCAGGCCTGAAGACAGTGTCCCCATCGACAGTGCCAGGGTAGCCAACACCTAAACAAAAATCAGAATCAATTAAAAAATCAGCAAATCACATTAACATAGTTTTAAAAGAAAGCTCAATTACTGTAATAAATAATTAAGTCTTTTATCGTTAAATTTACTTTATGTTTACGATGGCTCGTAGAAGGAACACGGTTGCAGCAAGTTGATTTTATTCCTTACAAAATTTCACTTTGATAACATTAAAAGTATCGTTGTCTTTAATTCATAAGCACCAAGTTCACGTTTTAAAATGTCGCATTCTTAGTGTATTCATTTCTCGAAATGAAAACTGCACCACTAAATGGCTTCTAGTGGGGGCACCTACATTTGCCCTGTACATAATTCGCAGATTCCGTTTCAAATGAATTCAGCGATCGATCGCAGGTTGCACGTCGTCGCGGGGAACCGCGAATTCGTTCACCGACGCATACAGGAACACCGTGGCCGGACAAATTGTCGGCTGGAAATTGAAAGCCGAGCTCTCCCGACCTTTCGCTAGGAATACTAAACATTTCGCGTGCGCTTCTCCGCAACGATCGTTCCGAATCGCCACGTGCATCGAGCGCACACATTCCGCAGCGTGGCAATGGTCGAGTGTTCCAGTTCCTCCAGGTCCGCCGAGGCCACCGATTTTATGGTGCTGCAACCCGAAATTACGGGACCATGGAATTTCCGGAGGAACGCGAGACGTTGTTCAATCCAGTCTCTTCCGCCATCGCGCGTCGCCGAGCCTTTTCAATCAGTGACGAGTAGTTCCGATATACCAGCCAGCCGAGATACTCCATTTTCCTTCTCCGTGAAACGCGCTTGATACAGTCTAACCCAGCCGGAAGACCGACAGAAATAAAAAGTACTAGATAACGTGGCGTGCACGAGGGCTTTTATGTTTCGCCGAGATGCTTCGGTCGGCCTGTATAGTCTTCGATGTTTCGTGCGTTCGAAATACGAAATGTATATTTTCGAAATACCTATTCGTATGTTCTCGTCATCAATAGCTGTCCCAGACTGCTTTCATAACTAAAGCGACGTATGTGTTGCTGATTAGTAGAATTAATTGAAACCACGAAATATTAACCCTTCGCTGCATGGTGTATTATATCTGATACAGTTCACAAATCTGGTATATAGTAATCTAAGAATGTGTTTTCTTAACATGTATATTTATTTTTGTTTTTCCAAAAATGTTCTAATTTTTTAAAATATTTTTCCCTTAAATAAAACACAGAAACTGACCTTCTTCCAATTTTTTCATCTCAATTAAAAAACTCCTACAGTGAAGGGTTAAAAAAAAGTTAAAGAGAATTGATGAAGAGACAGCGGATCTTCATGCAATAGAAAAATGTTCTACACGAATTGCGAGAACCTGCAGTGAAATAGAAATTTATTTTTTAATACGTTTTAGATAATAGTATATTTAAATTCTTCTAATTTATTTATCGTTTTAAATTGCATCTACTCATTGTTCTCATAAATGCGTAACATCCGGTGACTATTGATGGAATAGTGTACATTGGTTCTTGACTGTTGTCCCAAAATTCCCTAAGTCCCAGATCGTCGGTATCAGGTTCCACGACACGCGTCTCCAGTGTCGCGGTCCCAGAATCTATCATACCGAACCTCTTAGGGTCCCGAGACCATCTCTACACTGGGCCTAATAGGTCATCCGTCTCGCATTTCAGTAGCTCAGAATCGCAAGTATATCGGATGTCAGTGGCCCAGAGTTATTTACACTGGGTTTCGTAGGTCAACAGTCATCCTATCATATTTCACGGTCTTCAAGTTATCTCTATTGAGCTTCATAGGCTCCGACTGAGACGACTTACAGTGACTCGGTGTCCTATCGCGACGAACCAAATATTTTCTGCCCATTACCGCACAATGTACTCACTCTGATCCGCTATGCTCTTAATTTACGATTAGCCGGATGACGCAAAGGAATCTTCTAAGGGGGTCTTCTGGTCTGACGCGTCGTTTGGAAATTTTTGCAGAGAAATCGAATGACTGCTTTGCATTGAGCTTTCGCATACCCATTTTCTATTAGTTCGACTATAATAATATAATTTTTTAAGGTCGAAATACTTAACACTATTTCACATTATTTTATAAACATAACGAGAATGTGTCTATCCAAATTTTTGGCCATTTTTCCAATAATATATACGCAAAGAAATAAATTTGGTAAATAAGTCCTCAGGGAAGCATCTCTACAATCTTAATAATCGCAAATTAAAAGTATTAGAACTTGTAATTTTACCTAGTGTTAAAATTGCAACACTTACGCCTGAAGAGAATGCGAAAATAGATTTTCGGAATTGTAAATCTAGAAGACCCTTTATCTCTATCTAGCGGCTCGAAGGCTTACATCCGTGTCTCCCCAAGAAATAGAGATGACATCAACGATGGTAATATCCGTGTCGAGGTTTAGTTTTCCCGGCTAGTCCGTGAGAAACGTTTCCGAAACGCGAAAGTAGCTCGTGCTACGCTCGGAAGAATTATTTACGAGCTGTAATAAGCGGATAATGCAGGGTGTGTCTGTAATTATTGTGCAATTGGCGCGAACCGGCCGGGCCGTGGTCTGGGTCGTGTCGCATGAAATAAATTATCGCGCGGGATAAGTGCATTAATTCGACGCGAAAGAGAGCAAAATTGGTCGGTTATTGAATTATGGCCTGGTGGAAATTGAATTTTCGTTCGGTGCATTATTGGCCACGGTCTTCTAATGCGATTGTGATACGCTGGACGTTGCCGTCGTCGAATATGTTTCCAACCGTGAATCTAACGGCCCCCACTTTCTTCGACCAATAACTTTGTCCACCCTGAATATTACGGTCGTTTCTAATAATATCAATAAACGATCGGCTGTGTAAATTAATTCGTAGGCAATTATAAGTATTAGATTATGTAATTAATGAAACGATATTAATTAACGAAGTTTTATTAACGCAACGATTGAGCACGAGGAAAACACGTATATTTAATTTAAATATCATACGTCAAGTGAAGATCATTCAGGCTGGAAAGCGTTGAACGATGCATCGAACAAATAACTGACGGTTTCATAAATAAACAATAATTTCTTGTGTGAAACAGTAGATTCATTTTGACATATTTCAATAATCATATTATTAAAATATGAGAATGATTGACAATTTTGTTTGCCTCGCCAACGAGAATTCATTCTCGAGTATGATTAGGTAATCATAAATTAATTCAGGTAAAAATATTTATTTTTAATAAGTAAATGCATACCCGCAGTAATAGATACATTTATCCTAATAATTGTGAAAACCATCAGGAAAGCAAAATAAAAAATCCACCAGAATAAGCTAACAGTTTTTTGCAAATATCTAAACAGCTAAAAGAGACCGTCTATCATATGCATAGAAGAAAGTTGCTTAAAATGTCGAGACTGTAACATATTTAAATCGAATCAAAATCGTGTATTTATTTTGTACGTAATATCATTGGAACAAAAATACCGTAGTAAAACGTACACCCGCAAAGAGAGGAGCGTTCCTGCAGACGTGTATGACCTGAAACGCTAGACTGGAGATCTACGGGTTGCAGCTTCTCGATAAGGAATTGATAGGTAATCGGATCGGGAAGCGTCGGACGACCACGCGTCATTGTTTGCCAATCAGCTGGCGCGAGACAGCTGCCTAGGTAGCGCTACAGTTTTCGCGCGATTGGAGGGAACAGGTAAAAAACGCGACCGATTGGAAAGCGGCACGCGACCCACGCATTATTGTTTGCAAACGGTTCGATCGTGCTGGAGACCGTGTCGGACAACGATGGAAAGGCCTGGCTAGGCGACACGCGCTTAATCGTGCATAATACACGCTCGTCCACCGTTCGCTGTCGACGGGTGCGGTGCGGTGCGGTGGGGAGGTCAAGATATTGAAAGTCTATGCAAATTTACGTGGGATCGGCGTCTGAGAGTGTCTTTTAAAATTCCTTTAACCTAACGTAGGAAACTGTAACAGACGCGACACGTACTTACTCTCGCTGGAACCCCTTTTCCAACCAGCATGTACGTGTGTACGTGTGTGTAGAAGAGTGCTCGATAAGGACGCCGACCGTGTGTGCGATGGCCAGAGTTTAATATGAAATATCGACAGAATTCTCCAGCAGGTGCAAGCGACACAGCTTTACGGATTCCGCGGGGAAGCTGCGCCGTGTACACGCGACGCGTTCGACGTTGCATTTGCAATTTTTCTGAGGTCTTTTTCGGCCGCGCTCGCCACGCAAGATTTATTGCACCGTCGTGTTCCGCGTCTAGAAAATTGATTAACAATACCGGCTGCGGATATAACGTTGTTCACCTTGAATGTGCTCGGTATTTGCGAAACTGTGGAAAAATGTTCGTATAAGATTTGTGTGATGTACAGAGGGGTATCGTTTACCTTGTTATTTCGTCGATCTTTTACCGAGGGACAGATTCAGTTCGTGAAATGAGGGACGAATGAGGGTTAATTGCATCGTCGCGTTCCGCGTCTAGGAAATTGATTAACGATACCAGATATAACGTTGTTCACCGTGAATGTGCTCGGTATTTACGAAACTGTGGAAAAATGTTGGTATAAGATTTGTGTGATGTACAGAGGGGTATCGTTTACCTTGTTATTTCGTCGATCTTTTACCATTGTATACGTTTGACACCGAGGGACAGATTCAATTAGTGAAATGAGGGACGAATGAGGGTTAATTGCATCGTCGCGTTCCGCGTCTAGGAAATTGATTAACGATACCAGATATAACGTTGTTCACCGTGAATGTGCTCGGTATTTACGAAACTGTGGAAAAATGTTGGTATAAGATTTGTGTGATGTACAGAGGGGTATCGTTTACTTTGTTATTTTGTCGACCTTTTAGCATTGTGTCAATTCGACACCGAGGAACAGATTCAATTAGTGAAATCTGTAGTTATCGGAAAGAACGCCGCATGCCGAATATTTTCACTTTCGAGATAAAGCCGTTTAAAGTTTTGGGACACATCGGTTAAATTGCATAATTTTTTCATGAAACTTTCCTGGTGAATACGTCGATGCTACACTATATTTTAAAATTTTTTTACATGGGTCATTTCTCCTGGCAAACCACAGAAATGTGGAACGGACGAGGGTGAAACTTGGTAATTTCGAGATTCGTGCAGCCAGATCGAGGATCCATCATAGCGCGCGGCAATGACAGTAGTTGCTGTCGCTGTAACAGCCGTTGACAGCGTTTCCGTCCACCCGGTGAGCCAGGGCAAACGCGTTAACCCTTTCGATGGTGGCTCTTAGCGCGACATGCACGACGTTTGCGGAGTGTTTACAGTCGCAGCACGTCGCGCGTGGCCGTCAAACGTTTGCGCACGCCACGAAGCCGAATGAAACCCTATACAACGATTTACACAGTCGCCGTTTACGCGGGAGAACCCGCATTATTTGGAAGTAACAAGGGGCCAAACAGTTCTCGGTAGTTGCGAGCGGGAACGATAAACGAACCAGGACCGCGTGTTCGAGACTGTTGTAACAAGGCTATTCAGCTTCTGGGCGGCATAATAACACGGACACAGAGTTACCGAACGACTTACACGGTTATCCTCGCCGTCTAATCGCGGTATAATGGACAACTTCAAAGTTAGAAACAGTGCGAACGGATCCCGGTAATTTCAAAGAGCGAGACCCGGTGAGCCTGATTCCCTGCTTTGATGCATGACCCGCATACGATAATGCTGAAATCTAATTCCCCACCTTCGGGAACCGGCTAAATGGTTTCGTATCGCGTATGTTCGGTTTTGTTCTAGCGTGCAAACAACGCCGTTAGACCCACCGCTGGCGATTAAATGGCGCGACCGCGCAGTTCAGCGAGCGTATAAGACGATTTTAGAGAGAATCATTCGACTGTTGTTAATTGAAAGTTACGCTTATTCGTTTCTTATTCAATAGTTATATCGTGCGGTTATGAATTTCGTTGGCCTCGCACGAAAATTGTCTAAGTCCAAAAAAAATATTATAATTTATATTAATATAAAGGGCGCGCAGTGGGTTAGTGGATAGAGCGCGCGATTGCGAGTAGGCGAGTTCGAATCCCGCGCCCGGCACCTCTGGAAATATTCAATGTGCTATTTTAAAAAAGTGTGGTGCCCAAGGTGGTTCGGAACCAACCGTAATAAAAAGTAGGTCCTTGAAATAGGCGATAGGGAGAGTGTTGGTAGAGGTGAGAAGTGTGGAACGGGATTTGAAACCCTGAGGGGACTAAATATCCATTGCATACATACATATTAATATAAAATATTATATTAAATATAAATTTTAGAAGATAGCGAGAGAAAAACGATTTACAGCGAAAGTATTTTGCTTTACACGGAGATTTCAAATTCTGATATTGCGGCGCTACTTAACAAGATGAAGCTGAACCAAATTTTCCGGAAAAAATGGACTTAGACAGTTTTCATATGAGACCCACGATATGTATGATCGCATTATCAGACCTCGCGAGTCGCGTTCTTGATTAGGGCCGAACGGATGAAGTTATGGCGCACCATAATCAAAGAGGAGAACCCAGATCTCAAAGAATCTCACCGTGACACGACGCAGTTTATTCTCGACCAAGAAACAAGTAAATAAGCAAGACGTCCGACTCGGCGTTCTATTGCGTACAATTATCACAGCATGAATTCATCGAGCGGAGGCAGCGTCTCGTAAAACTCGTTGAATATCGCGACCGGCAAAGGAGAATCGGCTAGAACGCCCCGTGGAAAACAGTATCCAGCGGCGCAACACTGAAAATTCAAGCAAACGATCCCGGCGCGGCGCGGATGGGAGTATGAATTTCTCGGACGGGTGTGTTGGTTATCCAGCGCGCGTTTCTTCTGGCGGGGGTCGCGACGTTAAAAGCTCGTTTGCGCCAAGCCACGCCGAGAAAGGATGTGCCTGAGTTAGGTCGAAGTTAACCGAGAGAGCCATTAGCTTAAAACTGTTAGCCGACCATAAGCGAAAAGAGAACGACGACACGAAGGGAAGGTAGGAAGGAAGGAAGGAACGACGAGTCGGGATGGAGAGAAAAGAAACGTGCCCGGGGAAAAGAGAACTTTGAAAGACTTCTTCGTGGTGTACTATGAAAATGGCCGGTCAGTCCAGCATGGTTAAGTGCGGGGTCTCTGTGAAAAATACAGGCTGAAATAGAGGGAGGACGAAAAAGAGAGCTTAAGTCGAGCGACCACCCCGGACGCGAACGCTCGATATGCATTTTAAGCCGGACCACTCAATTAAGCTCGCAGCTATCTTCGGTATTTGCATATCAATATGGACCTATGCCAAGAAGGAAAGACTCGCTCAGCTCGCTGGATTTCGATTATTCGGGAATTGGCAGGTACACGGGTACACTGGGAGGATGCAAATCGGCCCGATGCAGTCGGGAAAATCCTCCGCTAATAATTACAATCGAACGGGATTGCGTTTCCCGTGTTGTCTCAAAGCTGAGTGCAAATATTTCTTGAACAGGGGCTGCGCGATACCAGAAATTGTGGGCTCGAGCCGGGAGTTTTTGTCAGGCCATGTCGCTCGATCCTATGTCCACAAATTAAAATTTTTCGGATCTCCATCCCGAGGATTAGAGGTCCAGTAGTTTTAATCGTCATCATAAAAAAATAAGGATAATTCGAATGTGCTTCTGGAAGAAGAGATGTCAGGTTCTTTAAATGATATAGGAGCGCAATTTTCAATTCAAACGTAAATTGCAATAATGAAAACCAGCTGAAATGTCATAGGCCCTTCTTTCGTCGGAGAAAGACTGACAAACTGAAGGACTGTTTTACGGTTCGTTGTACGAAATGTTGAAGCAAAATAACTTCCTAATTGCGCTCCTATAAAATTTCTAAAACCTGATATTCTCCGTCCAGACACCCGTTCAATTGTTTTTGGACACGTAAAGATTGATAAATGAAAATAATTGAGAGAAAATACCTGAGACATATGCTGCGGCCTCGTCGCCGTCGATGTCATGTGCACCACGGAAGCCCTGGGCATCTTGAAGGTATGGTCACCCTCGTCCGGCACGGTAGTTACCTGCAACGAAAAAGCACGCTGATAATACAGAACAAGCTTTCCTCCTTATGCTAATTCGTAGAATCAAAGAAATCCTATCGCGAAATGAGATCGAGTTCTGCAGCGAACGATTACAAAGAGGCGTTCCATTATGTTGGCTGTAGGAGCGCAAAGGTTAAGCAGCATTTTTACATGACAACGAATCGGCAACTTTTACCGTGAAGATTTTTATCGTCGGTTAAACTAGAAATCGCGTTGTCATGACATTGGATTCGGTGACTGTCGTCGTGAAAGCTTAAAGACGCGTTGTCACGACGGCGGATGTCAAGTCACGCGCACTGGTATGCATTTATAGCGCATTATGGGATCTCTCGGGCCGAAAATTCTCTTTCCAGCCTGCCAGGTCGGCTGTCCCTCAAACATTCTCTATCGGCGCAGTTTGATTTTTCACTTCGAAACTGGTAATAGACTCCCCTGGACCGGATTAGTCACGTCCACCGAGAGCCATTAGGCCCCGTACGATTATCTTTCCCCATGAAAGAACACGGCTAAGTACCACCGGCGTGGCATTGTTTTCGTTGTTTGTACACAGATATCGGGCCGCGATACAGCTCATTGTCGCGGGTGATCCATATCCGTGGCCAGTCGTAAACCAGAAGTCCCCGGACCGGGTCCGCGCGATTCTAATTGAAAGCCCGGCAAAAACACGCCCGGACCCGAAACTTTACGATTCTCGTTGGGAATTACAAAAGAAGGAGCGGAAGGTCCGGCCGACGAGTAACCACGGCTCTCGATAAGACACCCGAGGGAGCCATTGTCTAGGAAGAGAGATAATTGTCCCCGGTTCTACCGGCAACTGTGACGCCCACGTGTCCCCTCTGGAGCACAGAACCACACGGATCTTTTTGTGAACGTCAGGCCTGTCCGCTGACTTTCGCTACGTCTAATAAATCCTCGAGCCCGACCTCATCTTCTTCGTAGTGCAAAGATTATTCCGCTCTTTTCTTCCTGTACACCTGACCGAACGGTCCAGCACGCTAGATCCTGCGCATTCCAAACGAAAACTTGGAGAAACCTTTCTGGGGTACACCGGCAACTTTCAAATTACCGGAGAAATGGTTTTTATATAATATGAAGTGCAACTTTGACAGGAGAGCTTCAAAGCTAAAATAGATCTCAAGGAAATCTCACATCCTACGTTGCTCCAGCCACCGATTCAATTGTTATGTAAAATGAATATATCTTTTCAGAGGATACTTAGCAACACCCTGACTCTACCTTCATAATTTTCTCGTTATTTAAAATTATGAAACGACGACGTTGTACAATATTCTCTATCATCATTAGACTGCGAATCTTCATGCATTTATGGCATCTGAGAAGTTTCAAAACATGCTGGCATGTAAAATTCGATAGAATTCGGTATGATTTTTATATAATTACATTTTTTAAATTTTCCTGAAGAAAAGTCGAATCATTTGTGCCTGATGTGTATTAATACTTGAAGATTGTGATAGTATTTGTTGGTCGAAACGGTTCGTAACATTTCCATTCTAAAATCGGACATTTCAACAACCGAATGGACGCGTGTAACCGGTAGATCGAGTCAATAATTCGTGCGGCGAGCCATTGTTCATTGGTATCCACCTGACGAGATCGAGTTTCGAGAGCCAGATCCGCTCTGGTCGAAAACTGTCACCGATGGGGAGAGGGAGAGAGACGTGCATTTAGTCCCCAGACGGTATTGGACACGGTGCTAGAGCACCGGAGCCGCATTCTGGTGCCCCTTAGATATCGAATGAACGATGTTAACGGTTGTTCGACCTGTCCCGTGTTCCACGTTCACGCCTTTCGCGATTTACGGCGGGCCCGACTGGTTTCGCGTGACAAAATTTCAAGCTCGACAGACCGGCCGTCGCTCTACCCGCCGCATTTGTCGAGATTACCCGTGGAAAAAGTTCCGCGAGGAATTCCCGGGATGATTTATCGCGCGTCCTGGTATCTAGCCCGCGGCGGGTCTCGCTCGGGCCCCGATAAGGAAATTTAGGAGGCGTGCCGCGGCGATCCTATGCATGTAAATACACTAGATACGTACGTGTTCCTACGTTTACAAGCGGCACTGTGGTACGACGGGTTCCTTTTTTTCGCCGTATTGTTTATTGCATTCGGAGCGGATATCTCTGGCCGTCGGATAATTATAGACCGTCCGAGAAACGGAGGATATTTCCCGCAATTAAGATGTCGATAGTATTCGCGTTCACTCCTACACGGTGCACGGAGTAAATCACTAAAACACGTGTTCTGTAGTCAGCGAGCATTAGAACACCTGCTGGACCCTTAACAATCTGACTTTGTATCGATACGCTGGGTTCTTGAAATTCTGCATTTTCTTGCTGAGCCAACCGAAATATATAGATTACTCGAAAGCTTTTGTATTTAACGTGTCTTGCAGTCTGAGCAAAGAATGTATTATACATTCAGAGGGAAATTAACAAATTGTTGAAAGAACAATTGGTACCCTAAAATTTGTTATTCGTTTAATATGAGTATAGAGTGGCATCTTCCATTGTTCGTAAACTGCGGATTTCATGCCTTTCTTATAAAATATGTTGGAATACATAAATGTATCTAAATACTAAGTGTCCAGAAAAGCATCTTCGATATCTCTGTACCATAAACAGTCTGAAATCAGTCATTCCGACGGTTTCGGTTGTTCTAGTATTAAGAGAGTGCAATTGGCAAAAGTTTGTTAACGTTTTAAGAACATTCGGATGCTGTCACATTTAATTCCACCACAAGTGCACTACACGTGTAACCCACCATCTGGTTCCTGATATTCTCTGTCTCCTTCTATTCCAGCAACTTCCACTGAACACTTTCCGATGGCGAAACGATCCTCTCCAGCTAGCCGATTGCCGAACGCATCAACGAGAATCGATGAACACGCGAGCCTGATCGATTCAACGTGACCTCACGATCATTCCCGCCAGTCTGTTTTTCACCCATCCCCTTCCCAACTCCTATTCGACGACACTTACAGGGACCAGGGGAACAACCGATTTTCAATAACCGACAAGATAGCCGATAAGCTCGGTAGGTCTCCTCAGATGTGATTTCTCACGTTTCCATCCCCTACACCCACCCTCGCAGGAACCACCCCCATCTAGGGATTTAACCACCAGAGGCTGCCGGGTCTCTGAAGTGCTGCATCCTGGCGAATCGCGGGCTGAAATCGATATCTTCGGGCGGCGGGAAGCTTCGGCTCCTAAACGATCGTATAGAAACCGATTTGAGAGACTAATCGGGAGAGGAAAATCCTCCTCGGGGTCAACGCGATGGGCTCGCCGCTGTTATTGTCGTGGCTCGCGAAGAATTTCAATTGGAAAGCGCCACGTTTCCACAGTGATTCGAATAATTCAGTATTTTTGTTCTTGGTATCCCTCCCGCAAGGGTAGTTATATAGGGTGAACACAATTTTAACACAGTTTTAACACACACAATTGAATTTTGCCTGTAAAAAAACTCTTGAAATCGCTCAACTTTACACGCGTAACGTTTCAACCAGTGAGTTCCTAACATTAAAACTTGAATTTCCGGCATTTTCTTGCCAAAATCTACGAGATTACAGCTTAAAAAGGTTTCCTGAGATGGAGTCCAAAAAGTCTGACTGGAGGGATTCTTAGGGCACGTGTCCATCTGAGAGTTTCTGTCGATAGTTGCTCTCGAGAGTACTCTCAATGTATATGTTCATCTTTTTTTTTTCTCCGAGAGTTTTCCGTGGAGCTCTCAGTACCGCGAACACTGTCTTTGAGTCTCAAGAGTAACTCGCGATAGCTTTGCTCTCAAATGGACACGTTCATTTAGACTGTAACTCATTTAGTACTGCGGATAATAGAGAAATAATATTATCTCCTGTTCCCTTGCATTTGACAAATGTACGGAGGCGATAAATGCTGATGAAACAGAGGAGTCTGCTGATCACGAGCGTTCCTGGTTTTAATTAAAGACAAAAACAGTTCGCGAACTAATCCTAACGATGCTTCTCGGGGGACTAGTTCGCTTCCTGCTGGTTCTTTCTACCCTGCCGGAGGAGCGGCTTCGTTTATCGCGGCTATCAGTAATTAAGTTACGTTTCCCTTGGAACGATCTGAGAACAACGTCCAACCCCCATCAGCTCGCGGCAGCCATTCCCCGGTGGTGGGCGGCATCTCTTATTAAATCTCGGCCAGAAATTATGATTAACCGTGCACTATCGTGGCGTCGGCGAACCTTCGAGCCGCATACTTCGGGTTTATCCAGGAGTAACGTCTACAGAAAATATTATCCACCCCACCCCGCGTGTATGCACGTTGCCCGTGCTCCGGAATATTCTCTCGAATTCAGATTCATCTATTCAGATTAATCCCCCCCCCCCAACTCCTCCTCATACCCCAACCTCGCTTCGTCCCGGCTGCGGCATAAATCTCTCGCTCCCTTTTAATTTTCCGCAACCTTCAGCAGGACGACCAGCAAGAACGCTTCTCCTCGATGCACTTTACCGCGATGCTGCACCCGAGACTCGGTCTCTTCTCTCTTCCCACCCTCTTGTTACAGGGATTACAATTCCACGGCACTGGGAACCGACCCGACCCGACAGTTTAAGAATTTTCGCGATATTACAACCAGTCGGATTCTCATGAAACCCGAGATTCGATTTTCAAACGACTGGTTTATTCGGTGTAGCAGCAAGTATCTCGCGGTGCAGACATACATATAATAGATCCAAGAAAAATGAAAGAAAAAACATATTGCCAGTACGTTTCATCACTCTTGTTGGTGATTCGGAACTCGATTCGAAAGACAAATAACGCTGTAACTATGGTTAGCTGCCACTCTTCTTGTAGTAAAACTATGCACAGTAAAACCTTAAATACTGTCCGGGCTCGTCCACGTAAACGTTGTCTAGTGCATACTCACTCCACTGCCGGACAACGCTGTGCCAGCGACGGTGACACTTTTTGGTCACGCGATCCGTATTTCATTCTGTCCTTCTCTGTGTTCGGCTCTCTATTGACGTTTCGTTCGATGTTGTCGACGCAGTCATAAATCAAAAAATAAAGTCATATATGCAAATGCTGTCTGCCTAGAATACTGCCTGTTGGACAGTATTTGAGGATTTATTGTACTCTGAAATTCTCACTGTCCAAAAGACTACAAGACATCGGTAGAAATGCCTAAAAAATAATGTTAATTACAGGAGAAGAAAAAAGTTCGGGTAATAAAGTCAGGCGATTATAGCTGGTAGAGATGATCGATCGCACGACCGACCGGTTGCGCTTACGAAGTACGAAATCCGCTAACATAATTGACCGAATGGTCGCCGACGCGAAACGGAAATTGCTTGGACGCGATTCCTCGATCTAAACGCAAGCATCCGATTAATTTACACGGATGGATCACGATGACAGTGCAGGAGTGTTCTGCCGCGGTTTGTCGGGTTCGTTTGGGAGCAGGTTTTCTTATCCTCTGATCGAACGACACGACTCCCGCGCCACTGATTCATCCTGACAAACCAATTTGCGCCCGACAATTACCAGCGAATTACGATGCTGGCCTGTGTACCTAACGTATCTAACACTCGCCTAACATCTCCGCCTACGAGCCGCAACGAATCGTTTCGTTCCCCTCCCCTCCCCGCCTATAATCAATGATCCCTCGATTCGTTGTCGATCACCGGATCCCATTAAGCTACACACTCACTATTGTGTAATCCGTGAGGCGATCGACAAGCGATAATTCTACTTGATTTCCTTCGAGGCTCTTTTTCCTCATCGAGCGATCAAGAATTTCTGTCTCTTGCGCAATACCGTCGAGTTTTCCAATTTTTATTTCCTGCTTTCTCTCTCGCTAATTCCTTTCGTCGATTCATCAATGCACATTTCGAGCGCGCTGCTTTCGCAATCGTAACATACGACAAAGTGAACGAATCTCTAATCATTTTTAGGGGCAGTTATTGGATGAACACGGTTCAAACGAATTATGCTCTACTTCCTCTGCTTCGCTCAACTAAAAACTACCCAATAGCACACGCGACTAATTTTTTTTTTTTGCAAATTGTCGGTAAAAAAACGCGCGAAATCGTTCAACTTTGCACACGAATAATTCTGAAACCAGTGAGTTCCTAACATGAAATCGTGGATTTTCAGCATTTTCTTCGTGATTATCTACAGGATTGCATTTTAAAAAGATTAGCAATTCTTGATTTACGGAGCACCGTGCGACGCGGCGACCAAAGAGCATTAGCTACTGTAATGACGAAGGTTTCCCAGAACCGCGCGAAAGATCGCGGACACTGAAGTGTCTGGTATCTAGCGCCGGCAGGCCTGGGAAATCGATTAAGAGGCGCGGGCGTCGGCTATGGACAGCTTTTAATTTCCCTTCGGCGCTCGTTACTGCGAGGCCTTTACGAGGCGGCTTCTGAGAACGGATTTCATTAGCGAGAGCGAGCGAGCGAGCGAGCTGGTCCCGTCTTTAACGAAAACACGGCACCGTCGAATGCGAGCAAGCGCAGCGCGCCGTGGCGCAGCCTGCGGATCGTTTTATGAAATTACAAGCTGCGAAAGAGAGCCTCGCGGCCAAGGACGCTCGTTTAATCTTGTTCGGGAACCTTTCGACTTTTTCTCGGTCGCGGGTGTCGCACTGTCCGCTCCGTGTACTCGTCGCATGGTACACGGAGAGCTCCGAGAAAAGAAAAAGATATTCTAATTAATATTCACGGTTGAACCGGTACGGAATATATGTGTATCACCGGACCAGTTTACGCGCTACCGTTTTCTCTCTATCTGCTGCTCGCCCACGACGTTAATTAAATATTGTGAATATTATCAGCTACGCACCGCAACGTCATTCCCCGAGACAAGATAATATCGCGTTTACTTACTCCCCAGTTGCCTTTCAACTCGTACCAATTAATTAACGACACAGGTTCGTGTACCTGCGTCCGATTAACCTTCTAACGAGCAAGATCGTTCGAATTGGGACACGTCAAGCCGATTCCGTTTCGCATTTTTGTCATTTTACACGACCGTGTTCACTCCATGACTCCATTCAGAACATTATAAAACCTTGCGTCTATTTATATGAAGAGATTGCAGCTCATAAATTTGTTTTTTAGCAAGACAAAATTTTTCTTCAGGTTCCCCCTTTTCGACTTATTTGTCCGTCGACTCTTTAAAAGTAACTACTTCATAAAAGTGACAAGAATGTGTCTATCCAAATGTTTAGCCTCTTTTTATAATATATACCCAATGAAATAAAGTTGGATAATAATTCTGCTTTTTTGAAACGGTACGCAAAACCGATGATTTCTGTTTTCGTCAAATTAATGTTGGTGCGGGGACCCTAAAAATTGATTTACTGCTTTTCAATACGACAGCAATTGGCTCGTCATAAACCTCCATATGCGACACGACGAACAATGGGTCCAATACGTGCTCGGTCCTCTTGGGCTCGAGAACCTTATGGTCTGCGTCGCGTCGAGGGCGCGTTCTACCCTCGCGACACAACAATTATGAAATTCAAGATTTAATACGTTGATTGTTAGATCAGCACACAATCGAATTTATATTTGGCACGTTCGCTACCAGTGGCACAGTGAACGAACTTGCAACAGAAATCATGGAAAACGCTACAAATAACAGACAATATTAACGAGCAGATTGTCGACGATTTTGTCTACGGAATAGTTTCGAAACTGCAGTTTTTGGGATGAAAATTCACAGGGGGTTAGCAATCATCCTTGAAGGCGCAAAACACGAGCCGCACGGACGATCGGCTGCGAGACGAATCGCTCTCGGAAAAACTTGAGGAATGATCGTGGGTGTGTGTGTGGTGGTAAACTTCTTATCGATTCCAGTTGGCTATAAATCGGCGAAGCGATTCAGAATTTCAACTGGCTCGAGGAAACGGATGACACTGTTTGCCCAAGGCGCGAAGAAACGATCGTTAACCGACCAGAACTTTACGAAAGTTCACGATGAATCGGGCGGCTTCGCGAACTTTTGTTGCACAGAATATAGATACAATGCTGACGAGATAACAATTAAAGACGTAATTAAGGATACAATTAAAGATTCAATATTTTAGTACAACCGCCGACAGCCGTCTTCTGTGACAGAATCACGATTTTGTATTTTAGTAAAGAAAATTCAAGTTTTCTGAATGTAAAAGATGACAATTAAAGATTCAATATCTTAGTACAACCGCCGACACCCATCTTGTGTGTCAGGATCACAGTTTTGTATTTTAGTAAAGAAAATTCAAGTTTTCTGAATGTAAAAGATGACAATTAAAGATTCAATATTTTAGTACAACCGCCGACACCCGTCTTGTGTGTCAGGATCACGATTTTGTATTTTAGTAAAGAAAATTCAAGTTTTCTGAATGTAAAAGATGACAATTACAGATTCAATATTTTATTACAACCGCCGGCAGCCATATGATATATTAAAATCATGTGACTTTGTCTTTTGGTACAAAAAATTGAAGTTTTCTAAAAGTGAACAAAAAATAACGCACTTGTCATTCGAATATTTTTTGAAATGCTTTTCGCCCATCACTGGAAAAGAGAGCAGTAAGGAAGACGTATCAATCGGAAAAGAGGAAATGCCTGCCGCGCAGCTGGGTGGAGTAATGAAATGCAGCTTACACCCCGTAGTTTACGTTTTATTAGGCTGCCGCAGTACCGTCCCCTTGCTTTTCCCTCGCATTCGGGTCAAGTGGCTATGAATATCTGTATCCAACTGTGGCCGTCTAAAGCAACCGACCAATTTGTCCGCCATATTTCACCGCCTTCCCGACGGCGTTCCTCTTTTTTTTTTTGTCGCCCTCAGACTCTCCTCGTTTTCCCGAATGTTGTCCCTTTATCGTGTTCTTTCGCGTCGTCGGGCAGACGACGGAAAAATTCGTTGAATGAGCAATCGGCCGCGCGACTCTCTGCGACGTACCAAAATATGTATATTTATCTTTCGGCTGATTTGCAACACTTAAGGCTGGAAGTTTCTTCAGATTTTGAAATGAGCTCCTTCGCTGAGACGAAGATGTGTACATTGACTCTCGGAAAGTGCGTTAACCTCTGAACGAAACTCTTCCCTGTGAATGACCATTTATTTCACCATTTGCAGTCGGAGGTATATTAATTCGAGAATTAAACGTTGATACGCATTATGAAAGACAAATTTTAAATTGTATCTGGATAACACAGTGAAATATGAAAAAATAAGTTGTTTAACACTAAACCAACTTACCCATTGTAACGATAAAGATGCTTTCGTGGTAAATGATTAAATAAATACATTTAATAGCGGAGATATTATAATACGAACCGCACAAAGTTCAAATAAATTTGATCTTGTTATTTTTGTAAGTGATCATGTATCAGCTACTTTTACAGCTGGGTAGGTTTAGTGTTAATGTTCAACAACATTTGTTTGAAAGATTTTTGCGTGCAACAAGTATTTTGTACAATTTATTGTGCTTTATGCGGCTCGAAAACAATTTGCATCTGGAGTGCGATGGCCAAGCCGACAACAATATTTCCGTCACACGAATGAACAATCTTCGCGGGCTCTCGACGCCTCAGACACCCGCGGAATACTTTTATTCGCCTCTCGAAACGCGACCTCCTCTGCAAGCAATTAAATCGGCTCTCTTATTCACTCGAAACTCGTCGAGGACTCGACTTGACGGCGCAACGACGACTATGAGTGCTGAAGAAAAAGAAGCACGCAGTCGGAAGGAGAGACTCTCCGGCTATAAATTCTCGTGGAATTATGAATCGACAGCGACAAGATGATTCGATGCAGCGAGGGTATTGCTTACCCCGTGATCCTCGAGTCACGCGATGCATTTCGGCCCTGACTTGCCGGGTAATAACCAGCACTCGATTTAAAGGGTTACGTAGGACGGTTGGAAGATAAGATAAGTTCAACAGCTACTTCTGCACATATAAAATGTGTCTCTGAAACTATTCATGATTAGACAGCGGATTTTACACATTTGTAACCGTTATACACCGACCGGGGATGATTGCATAATTTTGAAATATCTATGTCACATGGTTAAACAAATTTAATCGAACCTTCAATAGCAACAGCAATTGTCATTGTGAACTAACAAGTCACCTTTAACAACGTCATTTGATAGTTTCACTTAAGATTGTAATGTAAAAGAAGATCTCTATACTTTTTTGCTGTAGGTAAAGTGTTAAGAAAAGAAGTAAATATCTATTCCACTGCAGTTTGTTCAGCAAATCATCTAGAAAATTTTTATTTTGCATAAAGATCCGCTGCCTATTCATGAGATAGCAAGATGTTTCAAACAAACGTTATATCGTTTCAAGGGAAGTTAATAATAATTTGATAACCAAACGAATTGAAGTCGTTCCTCCACCATTGTAAATATGAGGGTGTAAGAACAGCCCGAACATTCGCGACGATACTTTCCTGGACATTGGTCATCCGATCTTGCAAAGTGTGGCAAAACGTTCATCATTTCACGCGAGCCTCGTCCCTAGAATATTCTCGACACACCTCCGCTCGACGTCGCGACGGCGACGCAGCGTCTTCTTCGCTTACAACCGTAATCGCGGCGCGTATCATTAATTCGAGGCCTTGAATCGGGCTGAGCCGCTGGGACGACTATGAATAATACAAAGTGTCCTTCCACGGCGCGTCCAGAGCGTCGATGCAACCATAAATCATCGGCCGTAACCCTACCCCTTTTCGTCGGATCTATTTCGAGGCGACGACGATGTTGGGCCGAGCATCGTCGGGATTCCAGGACCATTCAACGTTCCCGCGCGAGCCCGCCCTGCGGAAAAATAAATCAGTCGATCCTCCCGGTGTCCTTTGGATCCGCGAGAGCCATCCGAATCTTTTGTTCTCTCGCGGCCAAAAAGAAGCTGCCGCAGATATATCCGAGCCAAGAATAGCTTGCGTGGCGGGTGCCACGTGCTGTGTTACTTCTGCCGGACCGACTCTAGACAGCTGAAAATCTCTTCTCTCCCTCGATTTCCCGCTCTATTATTACGAGTTTCGCGAGACACGGCCTGCGACCGTTTAGATAACACCCTGTGCTCCTTCCGAGGGAACTAACGCGAAGTTTCTCTGCACACGGATCGCCCGAAGATCCTAGCCGAGCTTATACGCCGACTCAGCAAGCTAACCGTTTTCGGGTTTAGCGGGATTCTCAGAGTACTCGGTTATCGTCCTTTTAAAAAGCTGTGTTCTATCCCAAGATCCTTTTCACTCGGTCGAAACACCGTCTATTCTGCATCGCAAGCTCTAATTTGTGTATAAGCTTTTCACAGGTTAAATCGATTAAACATCTTTCTAGTTTTTCGTCATTTTACTGTCAATGCACTTCGTTAAAATTCTACATTCAGAGTGAAATTATCTAACCCCGGCATTTGGCTCAATTGAGACAGAACTGTCACCATCAAAGTTCCACTATTATCACACTAGGACATACACATATTTGGTAAGACGTGAAATATTATGGGAGCTTGGTTGGGAAGTGGTGTCACGTCTACCATATAGCCCGGACATTGCATATCATCAGATTACTATTTACATTGAAGTTTACAAAACTCTTCGAATGGTAAAATATATACTAACGATAATGACCTGAGGCTACGGGAAAGATGGCGAAGGGTCATCGGACGAAACAGAAAATATATTCTTTTTTTATTTAAGCTTACCCAGATCTTTAGCAGATTGATTAAAGTTCGTTGTTTGGGTAAAAAATTGGGTTTGTTGTTTCACCTTAAAATACTGAAATTACTTTCTTGCCAAACCAATACACTACTTTCTCGTCCTCTAGGGGACGTTCACCCTTAAAGCCCACAGCTTCATCATCCTGTTTCTACACGTTGCTGCTAGTACAGATACATCTTCCTGATGAAGCTGGAAACCAGCTGATTTAGCTACTCGGTACCCAGGCAGCGAATAGTATCTGGTGTCAACGTACACGAACAACGAACGAAAGAAAGAAAGCAAGAAAGACGTCACGGAATTCATGAATCGAGAACTAACCGAAACCAGACACGCCCACGGAAACAAGTATTAATGTGAATTGAAAATTAGCCTTGGAAGGGAACTCGATACCCTTGAGAGAGCTCCGTCTCGCCTGGATCCCAGCCGGACTAAAACGACCGAACGTTGGAAAGAGATAACGGGCCGCCAATAAAACCGAGCGTCCCCGCGGCCGTAATTAATTAACCAATCGGTTCTCCTATCAGCACACGCGGTCTGCTCGGTCTCTACAACTTTGCTCGCATGACCAGAGCGGAGAAGATCCACATCTGTGCACCGAGGACGATCCCCCTTCAACTTGGTTCTCGCTAGCAAGAGACGATTCCTTATCATTCAACTGTGGATGTTTATGCAATTTTCAATTTTTTTTAGACTTTTCAGAATGTGGTACCAAATAAAATCCTATTTTCATTAGCAATAACATTCGTAGATAGAAAATAAGCTCCAGCATTTTTCGAAAATTTTTACAATCCATAAACCCATAAAGTCTTCTTATCATTCACTCCGATATTCTCGACAGCTAATCCAGCTACTACAGCCATTGCCTGGATACATGAGAATAACCTTCCAGACACCATTTAAAATGATTTTTTAACAACTGGGCGTGAAGTTGACGGCACACCTCTCATTCAAAACTTGATCAAACGACTAGAAAAAATCGTACATCTATTTTTAACGTGTCGTTATAAAGAGGAAGCTTCGATCTTTAAATCTACGATGGTTTCAGTCGCGAACAAAATGTTTCAAAGTTTTCACGGACGTTTGAATGTACAGTATTTTCTAGAAGCCACGCGTCTTCAGTTTTTCGGCCGCTACATCGTCAAAAGAAATCTTTAAAGGAAATGAACGGTGGATTATGAAACTAGAGGCTCAATAGACGCAAACTAGAGATTCAAATCGATTCTCCTCAGCTGCCGATTCTAGTTCGAACGCTTTCTTTTTTAAATATATTTGGTAAATATTTACAACAGGTCCACGTCCTCTGATTTTGGTGAAATTTAAATACCCTCATGTTTGTTTATCATCTCTACAGCGTTAAAACGTAAACAAACGCCGCACCGGGACAGGCTTACGTTGCTGTGGAGCGTGTAGAAATACGAAAAATTCAATACAGACAAAAATTGAAATATATCGAAAACTAAAAGC
The DNA here is from genome assembly GCA_916610235.2 of Lasioglossum morio. NCBI lineage: Eukaryota > Metazoa > Arthropoda > Insecta > Hymenoptera > Halictidae > Lasioglossum > Lasioglossum morio. Next base: position 7,547,927 of record OU744324.1, on the reverse strand, counting down.
GTCCCCCCTATATTGGAAAAGGAAAAAGTTGTTCAAAATGTCGAAATCTATAACATATTTAAATTTCATCAAAATCGGAAGACGTGGACCTGTTGTAAATATTTACCATATATTTATTTAACGTCGCTTTTCAACTCTTTGCTAAGGTTATCAGTTCAAACACTTCTTGGGTCAACTGTGTATCGAAACACAATGTGTATACCTCTTTTACAAACATCGTAATCACGAGACGACGCAAGACGCTTTCGTCTTCTGCTCTGTATCTCGCCTTAGAATCAGTTTCGGGTGTGTTCGCGACGCGACGCGCGACGGCCACGCGCGCTCGAGTTAAATCTTGCTCGGGCCGAGCTGTCTTCTCGCGCTCCGGGAAACGCGGAACGTTCGCGCACTTTTATCCGACGATTCTTGGCCGATGTTGCTGAAACCCTGTTCGTAATCCAGACGCGTGTCTTACACTTTCGATGTATATTGTCGCGCCGGTTTACGTTCCAACGCGACTCTGGTCCCTGCTTTTTTTCGACAGAGTCTACGTACTCGCCAAACACCGAAGATGTTTGATCTTTCACTGTGCTCGCTGTTTTAAAGAGAGGAGGTAATAAATGTACCTTCGTAATCGTTGGTTTATCGACGTTTCATCATTGCTTTGTTTGTAATTTTTCCAAGGCATTGCAAACTAGTATCCACGGTTCACGGTACATCTAATGTTACAATGAAAAATCGAAATGATTGATCGGTAGCATTTCCATTGAAAAAAGAAATTAAATCCAATAATTGCCTGATCAGTTAAGACACGTTTTAAACACAATGGAACATTCGCTTTCTTTCTTTTCATAAAAACCAAGGTAATTCATCGCTGAGTAGCTGCGAAGCTAGAGTAGGAGGAGCTATCGCTAAAGTTAGTTTGCATAGTTTTCCTCTGAATGACTTTTAATCCCTCTGAACCACTTGATTAGACTAGTTTAGAGATAGGGAACGAGCACTCTTCCACGCGCGTGAAAGCAGCTACGAACGCAGTGGGGATTGCCGCGCGTTATTTGCCCAGGCATAAATCATAATCATCAAACTGCAGATGTTTTTGCAACCGACTTTACGAGCTTAATTTGCACAAATAGAATCAGTGGAACGTTCGCATGCTATATTAGGGGTTTCGTTACGGTCTAAAATAAAAAAACTTAATGTCCATCAAACTGTTAGGTACATTGAAGTTTCACGAGTAGGTCGTACTATGAAAAGAACACGACTACGGGCTAGAAACCTTTTCCTAAAATCTATACACTTTCTAACAAACCTGACGCCACATAGTCTGTATTGAAAATAACGCGTCTATATTTAATAGTAATAGATATATTTTATGTTCCACTTTACAAAAATGTATATGTATTAGAAGAGCAACCAAGTTGCTCCACCAGTGGCTCACATCTAATAGAATAATACAGCACATTTAATAAATTGGTAACTGGAGGTACTACCAGTATGTGAACGTCAATTGTTTATGTTTTCGCCAGAGGCGGAACAACAACTTTTACAAACAAAAATATCTATTAACAGTAGCCAGGGCCGCTACAAAAGTTTAATTCGGCCCTGGTTTTCGCGATGCTGGTGGTACAACTTGGTGGCTTATTGTTAGTCTAATACGCTACATGCAAAATAATGCCCTAACTGAACATCGATGACATCGCAAAACAAAACTGAAACGAAGAGGGCACAGTCGATCTTGCAAATCGACGGGCGTTCTCCTCATTGGCCATTGTCGTGGCACAAAGTATGAAAAGCTTATTTTCAACAGTCTACGGTTTACAATACAAAAAAGAAAGAACATGTTAGTTAAATTTTGTTCGTAAACATATCAATATATAAAAAGAATCAATATCATGGCGAGCGGCAATCTTTAACCCTCATCCGTCCCTCATTTCACAAACTGAATCCGTCCCTCGGTGTCAAATTGACACAGTGACACAAAAAAAAATTTCATTGTTTTTTTAGTCAAATTGATGTAACACTTATATCTTAGATTTTTTGGTTATGTGTTCCGCATTAAAAAATTAAAAGTTACACAAAGTTACGGGAAAATTTATCTAAAAATAACAGAACAGTATAACTTATTATTACGGGAAAACTGTGTCAAATTGAGACGAGGGACGGATGAGGGTAATATGAAAGTTCTAGTTCGTAGAAAATTAAAAAAAACACACGATTTCCGTTGTTCCAACGTTCGAAACGTTTCGATTTGTCTGGAATACCGTGTCGCTGGGAGTTCTCGAAGGACCAGCACACCGATCGCGAGAAACACGGGTCGTCGTTACTTCCGGTCCCTACCTTCAGCTACGTGCTCGCGAGTCCTATGGGGATCGTCCAATTCACGGATGTTTCTCGTTTCACGGACACCGTTAGATCGTCGCTGGCCAGACAGCAGTGTCGTGCTCGTTTCGCATTCTGACGGCGTGGCTGGGGTATCGTTTACAGCGCACGTAACACGATGTAGCACGATGTAATTTCCCTGTCAGCGAGGAGGACGCTGCTGCTCCGAACCCTTCTTCGCTTCTTCCTCCGACTGCATTTCTAGGGTTCTACTCGCGATCACTATACACGCGAGTACGGATTCGGGACGGGGCTGGCTCCTCCTTCGTATCTATCAATTCGAAATTCGGGTCCCACGAGAATCACCGACACAGTTTTCATCGAATCCAGATTTCGATCGACAATAACTTTAACCGTCGACGAATTTAATCGACAACGATGTAATCCACGACAGTATTATCCGATAGCAACATCGTTTCTAAAGTTGGTGCTGACATTTCTTTCTTTAACTATTCTGCACTGACACCTATACTTTTGTAGAAAAATATAATTATTACATTATTAGAAGAATTCGAGGTAATCGGCAAACGATTTGTTGCCAAACGATGTTAATATGGATTAATATTGTCGTCAACTAAAGTCGTTGTTGGCGAAAATTATTGTCGGTCGAGACGTTTAAAAATAAATCGAAGCATCCCTTGCAACCCATCAGATACGGAACCGTTGACCGGACGCCTCTAAATTGAATTGTGACTTATCTAGAAGCACGGTTTAACCCCTTTACCGTTCATTTGATGTATGTTACTGACCGTCGGAGATCTCCGCGATCCAGTTAAAAGGGATTTTAAGAAAGAAAAAAAAACCCCACCGGTCGATGTTTCGCCGAACGTAATTATAATAAATCTCTGAATCGTGTTTCCCATGCTGTCACTCTGTCACGGAGATTCTTCGGACGCCTACGGAAGACCCATTAACCTCCGTTAATACATCCGTACTTTCGAAAGCAAAATATTTTCTTTCCATTTCACGGTTGATCGATTTTCAACATAATTGGCTCTTAAATTTAGGTCTTTCGAAAGATTTCAACCCCTCAGGGACGGCGACGTCTGTGGGTTGCACCGACTGTGACAAGGACAGATCACACCTGTACGGTCGACGATTTTAATGAAATTTTTTGTGGCGATTCTACAGAAAAAAATCAGCAGACACGTGTCCGAGATTTTTAGTCAATGCTCTTTTTTTCGGAGATATTTAACGTACCCCTGGAAGAACGTCGTCACAACTCAAGAAAAATTATCCTTCTAAAAATAAGAAAACTACGTATACATGTTGATTCTTAGAACAGTTTTTTTTTCAAAGAATGTTCGAATATTAACAAGAGACACTATTGAAACTTTTAGAGGGTTATCTATATTGTTCAACATACACTTGTGCAAAAGGAAGAAGTATCCGTCTATATTTAATAAAAAAGCGTAAAAAATCAAATAAGAACACGGTAAGTTTTGAAAAAGGATTCCGCTGTTTAATTGAACAGTTCTGAGAACATGTGTTATCGCGGATATCTAATACTATAAATGCAATAAATCAATCATTGCACAATACAATTTCTATATAAAGCTATTGTTTGTCATTGTATATTATAGTTATTATTATTGTTATTTATTATAGACGGACTGAAGCCTTTTTACATAAGTGTTCACAAAAAAAAGAGAGAAAGACTACTCATCTAATAAGAAAGAAGGGACATGCACAAAAAGAAAAAAAAATAAAATATAATAATATAATACTGATACAATCGATAGGTATTGTCGTATAATCCTGCGTAGTTGCATTTTAAAATTTTGCAAACATTCAATTTAAAATTCAATACGATTATTAATAGTGCATGAGTTTGCAATAATGCGATTCATTGGATTAATTAATCCATAAGTAGCTGTAAGTGTTTGAAAACCTGCTCTTGTTCTCAGTTCACGTTCCGGTAAATAAAAATTTATTAGCGCAAGTAGAGAGGAACGAATTGAAAATGAATTTATTCATTACACCGAGTGCTTCTTTCTTTTGCACAGTAGTGTACATACAAACTTTTACGTAGATTTTTCAATTGACTCGCTAAATTCTACAAGAATTCAATTCTTTCAAAGAAAAAGGATATTTCGGCCGGTAAAAAGCCTGGAATGGAATACAATTTCGAGTCCGATTTCATCGATGACGTTCCAGACTCGCGGGGAAGCAAGCAGGTTATCGTCTCCGATAATCGATTCCGAAGGGCGTTTCAGATCCGAACACCGAAAAATCGTGTAGATGGATGTTCGGCCTTATTCCACGTCGCGAACAAATATTTGGCGGGCAAGCTACTTTTCGATCGCGAGAGACGCGGAGAGATGAGAACACGGATATCCCAGCCGCAAACACGTAGACTCGATCGGGGATTCCTCTCTCGCGGTTTTTTGGCGAACCAGCTCGGGACCAGGCATCGCCCCGGAATGTATTCGAAAACGCCCACCTCGCTACGGGAACGAACCATCAGGCAGGCTCTTCCTCGGTCCCTTCCGCCTCGCGAGCCCCTCGATATTTACACACGAAATTAGAGCCACTCGCGAGCAAGACCTTGTTCCTGCTCTCGACTTCGTTAAATTTTCATTAGGCTAACAATGCGCAATTCACCAACGACATAAATATGGAACGCGGCTCTGTAAAACCGAGCTGTTTTTAGCCTGGACAGATGAATTCGTAATGCGGCTTTTCAACGCGGAGACAATGGACCGCCGGTTTTAAGTATCTGTTCATTTTTAGGGAGATCGTCGATGCAACAATTGTTCACACACAATTCCGTACAAGCACGTATTTTCATTTTTGTCAATGCGAATATTAATATTATCCTTTTTCATCTAGTAAAGAAACAAGAATCTATGATGAAATAATATATCAACCCTTAGCAGTCGAGGGTTGACTCAGAGTCACTAATAAAAACTGCTACACCATGTGTCATTGTAAAAAGGTGGAAAGGTTGGTGTTCTTTTTAAAGTTCCCGACGAGAGCGCGACACGATAGATCGATCGATCGCAGACAACGAAGGTCACAGCGTTCGCGTTTTCCCATCGCCGACACCGTTAGATAACCAGCGAGAACAACGTTCCCCGTGTCGGCGTTACAATGGCAATCGCGCTTTTGGTTTCTTCCATTGAGCATTGTGCAGCCGAGGCGTTATCGCGGACACGGGAGACCGGGTACATGTACAGGGTGTTTTAAAACAAGTGCTACCGTTCTGTTTAGTAAATAAGTATGTTGTCATTTTAAATTAAATTAAATATTTCTTTCCCTTGCATATTCGAATTCGATCCCATGGGAATCACTGACACAAATTTCTCCGATACGGTTATCACGGACAACATTTCACCGACGATAACTATGACCGACAACGCCTTTACCCGAAAATCAGTTTGATTGACAACGAATTTGTCAGGCAACGATTTTAGATTCGTTTTAAATTTGTGTCGGTGATTTCCATTGGACCCATTCTAGCTGACATCGGTATTGGTTTTATTGTTATAATTGGACTGCGGATCTTTCTACAAAATAAAAATTGTCTGCATCGATTGTGAGAAATGGAAACTAAATTGAATGTTACTTCTTCCCGTAATGATCTTAAGATCAGATCTGATATTCTTCTCTACTGATAAAGGAGAAATTATATATTGACATCTTTAAATTTGAATTTCATCTGCTCAATTTTACTACAAATGAGTAGTCTAGTTATAATTTATAATCCGAACTCGATTTTCCTTTTTTTTCAACTTATTTTTGGTTCCCGATCGGTTGAGGAACGGTTTGCGAAACAAGCTATGTAGCAAGAAACTTTATAGGGGGACAGCGACCTTCGTAGGGTTAAAGTACACATTGAAACTGTGACATCGGTAGTCCCGATAGTGTCTCGGCCTGGGAGAGTACGCTCGCATAAACGACGAGGGGATGCTCGTCTCGCTTGTCCATGCGATCCCCTTCGCGTGCAATTACTTGAGAAACAATTACGGTGCTTCCTTTCGCATTATTGGCGTTCCAGCGACTGTGGGTCGTCGGTCAACAATCGACGATTCCGGAGTATGTATTACTGAACGCTGCTCTAGATATCGCCAACAGTCGATCGTGATTGAAGCATGATACAGTATTCATGGTCTATTGTCGAGAGGCTATTCGGTCTTAACACTAGATTTACGAACCACTAATATAAGTCACAATACACACCCAAAGAAGAAAGAATAAGTGGCGAAACAAATTTATTGTCGACTGAAATAATTTGTATTAGACGCGAGTGTCTCCACTATAAGCACCCAGAAAATCATTGTCATCAATCTGTTAGTTCGGTCAGTATAATGTAATGAAAAATGGTTGAAACATTTAGACGTGTGCGAAATCAACAAATTTTTAAGATTCCGCAAAATCCTTGGAGATGCGCCGTAGTCGAATTTCAAGAACATCTGAAAAGTGTTCAATTTCGCGCGGAATGGCTGATGCACGCGAGCAGCCGTGAAGAAAGTGTATAAATCCGGGGATGAAGGGACTTCTAAACAAGGTCCGGCCAATCAATGTCAATTGCATAACGCGGCCGAATTTGCATAACAGCGGAAAGCCAGAGCGAATTCGTTTGTAGAACAACGGCCCTGAATAGGGTCACGGGTGTTCGCCGAAGTTGTGCAACCCAGGTAGGTAATCCCCTGAAGAATGCTGGTTACATTGTTGCCAAATATTTTCGTTGTTCCCCTTCGCCCGTGATCTCCTTTCTCCAATCGTAACTAGAACTGTTTGCAAACTGACCAAAATAGAAAGAAAGAGATAGAAAAGAATCAGCTCGGCATAATTTAGCCCCAGTAAAAAAAAAAAATGGAACACGTGCCCCTCTTAGGTTCTTTGCTTCCTACTCGACGCTGGTGCGCTTCTTCTTTCTCTTTTTCCCCTTTCTTTTATATTTCGGCACTATTACAACGAGGACAAAGCTAGAAAATTTCTGCGTATTCACTCGATGACGGTCACGCCACACCACCCTCTTCACGCGCCCTCTGGTCGACGACCAGGGGGAGAGAAACTTTCGAACCGGTCGAACCCTTCGACCTTCGCAACTGCGATCACTGGTAACGCGATTATAAACGCTGCACCGTATGTTTCACGAATTAGGTGAATCTAGACATTTCTAGAACCTGGAATTTCAATTTTCAGAATTTTAATTACACTGATATGGCATCATGAAACATCCCCAATTATGTTCCAATATTTCCTTAATTTTATTCGAATTATTAACGTGAGAACTTCCTGAAACGCACCGATACACAATTACTGGATAGTGTACGAGTCTGATCCATCACGCTCCGAGATGAAACAGACAGGTGTGCAATCGCTGTAGAAGACACTTCGGTCGTACGGTCATATAAATGTCAATATTTCATAATTCAATGAGTCGAAAAAAATATTTATAAATGTCAATATTTTGAAATTTTGCGACATTATCCAAGTATTACAATTTTTTTTAAAAATTGCATTGTTTACCTAAACTATGCATCCCTGAAAGAACAGGTCAGAAATACAAATATAGCAAACGTCGAGAAAATCGACGAGATTGAAAAAGTGGGAACAGCGATAAATCTTGATTTATGAAGTTCTCCCGTTTCGACAAAAAAGGACGTTCGACCTGTAGTCATTTGTGTAGATATTTATCTGACAGTCTATCAATTAACCCTTTCAGGATTCGCATATACGATAATGCACATCAGTAACTTTTCACGTGAAAACAATGGAAACACTAACTGTACATCGGCGGAGACGTGTAAATGAATTATCGGGATTTGCGAGGAAATGGTAATTGGTTAAATTCGAAATGGTAAAGTTTCAGTTCAATCGTTTTAGAAATAGCAGAATAACATAGTCAATTCTTATGTGCGTCTCGTTTGTTGCAATCGACGCAGTCACTTTTCATTTTGCATAAAGATCTGCAGTCTATTCGCCACGACTGGTAAGAGAAAAATTCGTGATCTTGTTTCCAAAGTGTTCTATCTATTCAGGAGATTCATTGCAGCGACAGCTGTCAGAAACTATGACGTACAGTCGCAGCGGAGTCGTTCATTCAATTTATGTTCGACAAACTGTGCACCGTGACACGATCACCTCGATTTCGATTCAATCAAAAGACATTTAGTGCTCGATACGCGTGGTATTGTTCTCAGCTGGCAGGGTCGGGAGGGGTGATCGAGAAGTTGAAGCGATCGAGAAAGAGAGAGAGGGAGAGCGAGGCCAAGGGCATGTTGTCGTTTCTCGATCTTCGCGGCGGAAGGAGGATCTTAACGAACCTGACAGCTGTCATCGCAAACTCGCTCGAGGAAAGCTACCCCTACCCCTCCTCCCACACCACCAGGCCCTCGACCGAGGAGGAGAGGATCTCCCGCGCAATTTGCCAATTTTATGCACACTTCGCGAATAATGATCGAAAGTGGAACACGTGACCGCGGCCCGGGCATTGTTCGCCGCGCGACAATGGAATCGGATGTTTTGTTGGGGATAATAGAGCGCGTGGCCCACACGCTAATGAAAGGGTTGCACCTTTGAATACATCGAACGCGTATACGCCAACCTATCTAGGGGTCAGCGGTGCTCAGACGGTCCTAATCGCGTCCGAGGGCGTGGAGGATCGAAGGCCGAATCGAATCGACTGGTCCTTTTGTTAATTGTTCTATAATAACTTCGCGAAAGTGAAACTCGCGATGGAAAACCGTCCGGTATGTGCAGAATCAAAGTAACAGTTACAACTAAACAGCGGATTTGATGCATTTGTAACAAAAACGAATAGGTGTCATTTGAAACCGTGAAAACATTAGAAGAATCAAACACTCATCCGTCCCTCGTGTCAATTTCACACATTTTTCCGGAAATAAGTTATAATTAGACTGCGGCTCCTTATGCATTTACAGAAAAATTGAGTAAATGAAAAATCGAAGATGTCAATATATGATTTCTCATCTATTAAAATCATTAAGGGAAGAAGTAACGTCCAAGTTGGTTTCTTATTTTGCATAAAGATCCGCAGTCTAGTTATAACGTTTGAAAATACCGTATTCGAGAAGTTAGAAGATGGATTAAATCTGTTCTCGTAAAAGGGGAACAGTATGATCGAAAGTGACTTAAGTCTTCAACATCGGTCTAACTTTCCTCTAAATCATTTCTTCGTATCTCTACGGTGATGTTTAAAGCGTTTGCATTTACGAGTTCCACCTTGCACGTAACATTAAAAATACGAAGGAAAATGTAACGCGCAAAAAAAAATAGAGAAGCGATTTATGAATATTCAAGGGGAGACGACAGCAATATCATAGAATACTAATTTGCATCATAGAATATTAATAGACGACTAAGGTAGGTTAATGTAGACATGTTTAAGCAATGGACTGCGTCAGCTTATGCAAATGCATATTTTACTTTCCTTAATGAATGCTTCTGGCACGTTGAAAGCAAAACAAAGTTATACATTGATTTTGTTCGGTTTTTAATCTTCTGTGTTGACTTGGTTATCGTTTTCGGTGGTCGTGTCTGACAACGTCGGCAACCGTTTCGCGGCTCGGACACGGCACGCGGATCACGAGATACGGATCCACGGTCCCGCTTTTATCACAATAGGAAGCTGGGCGTCGAGTGATACTTCCGACAAGGCAATCCACTGAAATAGATGAAGATACTAACACGGTGCACGTCATTCACCGCCCGCACGCTCGCTTTTGCCTGGTTGCTTGGTTGCTCGTGCTCCGGATGAGCGTCTTCTTTGACCGCTCACGTTCCCGCTGATCGTAACACCGATCAATCGGCGGGAACGAGCGATCGGACGATCCCTCTTCAGCGGGCCGTGATTCTTCGTTCGCCGCACCGAGTCATTGATAAACGACGCGACGATCGTTCGCAAGCGCGCGCGCGAATGTTTCATCCTACTCGCTCCCACTGTCCCGACGAGTACGCGACCGGCTTCTTTAACGAGGAAATCGAAGGATTCGCGGAACTCGCCGTCGCAAATAGTAAATTCGCTTCATTCAGCTGCTTCATTCAGTTTCCGACTGCGCAAGAGATTGCTGGCGATTCGAATTTGTTGCGATCTTGATTACATCGGATTACCGCACTCGATCACAAAATTACACCTTTCACGCTGGGCTCACGGAGAACTGAAACCGAGACTATTTCACAATGGCTTTGTAAAACGAACGAAAATTTGTCTCTCGAAATTTTTAGTATGAATGCATTTGTAGTAAAAGTGAAAAGGTAAGATTGCAAACAGATAAAGATTTCAAATTAACTGTATATGTTTAATTACTACGTATCGGGTACATGTATGTACATACATATGTATTTTCAGTAATATATATTCACATGTTTAATTACAGCAGTAGTACTTTTTTTAGAAAAATTGTCTGCATCGATTGCAAGAAGTAGAAATCAAATTGAATGTTATTTCTGTCCGTAATGATTTTAAGCGAGGAGAAATGATCAACAATTTTGAATTTCATCTACTATATTTTGCTATAAATCGATAAAGATCCGCAGTCTATTAACAAATAACTTTAAAACTGTACTTCCACTGTACATGAAAATTACTTTGAAAAGAAACTGATAGATTAGTTTAGTCATTTTACTACATCTCGGTGGTAATTTGTTGACTAGATTAAATAATGAATTAACCTACGAAAATTATTCTGCGAACTGTGCCGAAGTGGAATCTACTTTTCGAAAATGTTCGGTTTGTTGAAATCGAAGAATATCTCGGTTTCCCGAGAGCGTCGCTTCAGAATAAGATGAAGTTTATCTCCGAGCTCACGAAGTTTTTCTGTCCCATAAAATATCAGCACAGCGGAAAATTTAGTCAGCAAAATTCAAGGAAACATTTGATCCGCCCTCTCTGCGCGATCCTCCGCAAATACCCAATTTATTGTGCGGGATTTTCACCTAGTCGAGGTTTATTTGCGGATGACTCAGTTGGAGCTATCTACGAACGCCATAAATCTTCCTCTATTGCTGATTGTTTTCACTGGAAACGATATGTTTGACCCGAGTTCTCGATACGCGCCTCCGAAAATATTTCGATTGCTACTGGAACTGTCGAAATTTCAGTTCTTCGAATCTGTTCCGCTATCTTCGAGACTGGGAATCGTACACACTTACAAGCAACACTATTTCACTTTCTATATAAATAAAAATTCAATGCTGTTCGTTGGTAAGCGCATCACTTGAGAATGGCTGAACCGATTTGGCTAATTTAAGAAAAACAAAATGTTCGTGATAGTCCGAATAATATTTAGGGAAAGAAAAAATGAAAGTCTTTTTTTCTATGGGATTTTTGGATGAACTCAAGACCATAACTCACGATTCGAACGATGGATATGCGTACTTCTATTTTTGTTTTGTTCGTTATCTGAATGTACTCTTCCTTAAATTGAATGTCCATGGCTACAATCGATAATAGATGCATTGATCACTAAAAAATACGTTTTTTTCTCATTTTTACAAATTCACAAAACGATCATAAACAAATTTATTGAAATATCGACAGGACGACGTCTGTCGGGTAAGCTAGTTGACTATAAAATTGTAAAAATTGCAAAATTCATGAGAGAGCGTTTTGTTTGGAAAATTTATATTTATACGTAATATGTTTTGTTAAATACATGGTTCGTGGATAAACATTGATAATTCTATCCACTGCTTGAACCGATGCGATATAAATCTAAAAAAATGAGAAGACATGACGTCGGAGAAAAAGAATCTTGATCCACCAAACGTATCTTGGTGAGAAGTTGTCAGCCAACGAAAGTATATCGCGGAAGGAAAAAGAAGAGCAGTACCAATTCCTAGAAGTGTTTACGAGTGAGCTGTAAAAGATCGTGGCGCCTGTTATCAACTGAAGTAACTTAATTTCCCGGAACAGTTTACACTTTTTGATTACGGGAAGATTGTGGGAACATCTGTTTCAGAAAAAGGAGTGCTGTTTGACGACTCTTGCGAAATAACATGGTGTAGTCGTCCACTGAATGACACTTTGAAATTGACACCGTGCACACCGACGTGTCTGTTATTTTAAGATTCTGTTGGAGATTAAGAAATGTCGTGCAACGTTTCGAAATTCGAATACTGAATATGAAAATGATGTGTATAGAAAGAAAGCATGGACGTTATTCGTCTCTCATTTATGTACTTATTTATTTTGTACTACATATTTATTGATTACGTAGTACATATCAGTATCGTATCTAGTTCTCAAATTTTGAAACCTTGCACGATGCTTCGTGTTCAAGTAAAATAATGTGCATGTTAAATAGTTGGAAAATTTTAAAAATTTTAAATGTCAATATATGATTTGTCTTCTGTTAAAATCATTAAGGGAAAAAATAACATTCAATTTGGTTTCTATTTCTATTACTTGCAGTCGATGCAGACAATTCTTATTTTGCATAAAGATCCGCAGTCTATTAATAAGTATCAAGAAAGTGTATCTATTTTCATTTGAAGCACTCAATTGCACGCGTTAGCTCTTTGTTTATTAACAGAAATAAATATTAATGTAATAACGCCATAAGGTAAACACCGACGGTATGCACTGTACAGATCGATGACAGGCATCTTGGCTATCTGACTGAAACACATTAAGCAGGGCAATCCCATGTGTTCTCTGTGATAAGAAATTACTGATTAATTCTATAAATGTCGTTCAACTATAGCGATACAATAAGAATAAGTTAATGAGCTGCCGACACGCAGATATATTCAGTTCATGTCCTGTTATCTTGTGAACTAGATATTAGGTTGTCACTTGCAAAATTCGAACTTTGTAACATAGAAAAGTCAAACTGATGGTAGAGGTGTGCGAGAGCCAAAAAATGTTGGGCCTTAACGAGAAATTTGTTGCTTCAGGAATCCGAATTACAACGCGAATTAAAACCCTGTTCGTTACAACTATTTATACCTCACAGAAAAAGCTTATTTCTTGTCAAGGAATTTGAGAATCCACGAACAATAAAAAAAAAACTCTGAAGCTGTAGAAATACTTTCGGCTCCCCGCACACCTGTAATTATGACTACAAAACTTTGAAAAATGTAAGATATGCTATCTTTCTGTCCCGGACTGTAGAATTCCTGCCCGCTCGAACAATCCGGAAACTCTGTACGTTCGTTGATTTTTCAACGATTTCATGGTATTTCGAGAATGTTCCCATAGTTCCCATAGTTTCCATAGTTCCTCGATCGCGGATAGCCCCGTGCACTTTTCGGCTCGCCGTTCAGGCGAAAGTAATCATCGGCAAAACAGTTTCGGAAGCGATTCGCCGGGGTCTGGCGCACGCAATTTCCGCGACCGGACACACAATACAGGCCGGTACAATTAAAACCGAAACGACGCTGTATAAACAGCCGCGGAAACGATATAATCACGTGACGTAAGTGGGAGTGCGTTGAATTACGCACGGCCCAGAAATTATACGAGCGAGTGCTCGGTTAACGAACGCGCAGACTCTGGGATAGGCCATTCGCACAGATCCGTTCGTTACTTCGTGGATCATCGATGTCTCCGAACGAAACGTTTTCAAACGATCCAACGATCCAATGATCGATCGATTGATCAATTGATCGATCGCTGCCGGTTTTCGAGAGCCGATCCTAGAGATACGAAACGAAAGACACCGTCTGTCTCCAGCCAGTTTCTCTTGCTTTCAACCTGTTAACTTGGCGGCTTTACGACCGCAGTCGTCTAACTGAAGATTATTCATGCACTTGCAACAACGCTGCACCGCACAGTCTCATGCAAATTTAGATTTTTATAGACCTGCACGCACAATCTAATGTAAATTAGAAGTTTCCATTCTTGAATCGATACGTTCGCAAATGAATGGATACAATTTTACACATATTATATCCTGTGGAATTTCTTACAATCTTCAAGTTTATTATAGTAAATAATCCTGTCTAAAATAAACATAGTCCTGTCTTCTGATATAATTGATCTAACGGAGTGTGTGAATTATTTTCGAAAAACAGTCCTATAAAAAGGCGAAAAAAGCACATCGAATTGAGTAACCTCCTTCTTTTTCAAAGTCTGTTAAAAATGAGATTTTATTAGTATTCCATTACCAGCGATTTTATTATTGAATGTAATTATCATTTTTACTTTGTTCAGCCTAAAGAAACTTGCAAAACAGCTTTCTAAAAATAATGAGTAAAAGCGGGATTTTATCAGTGATCCACAGTGTCGCGATTACAGTGTAATTACATGTAATAGGATTACATCCCGGCTGATTTTTGCTATCGGAGGGTGAACCAGCAGGGATCCCTGAGTGGAAGGTTTCACGGGATTGACGCGCGCAGTGAAAAAGTTAGGTGTCAACCGGGGAAGAATTATTTTCGTCGGTTATCGCGAGCAGACACGGCTTTCTGGTCGTTTTCACGATAAGTTCGTATCTTAATACGGTTCGAGTGCGCAATTATTTATGCCTCTCTTAAATAAGATTGCGTATCGAAACGTCAGTCCCCGGGAGAGACGCCGCACATTGTTTCCAACCAGCTGTATATCCGGTTTCGATGTGTGTACTCGTACCCGCACAGAGAAACGTCGCGAGAGGATTTGCGTATTAGAGGACGTACGATCGCCCAAGGATCACCGAAGGGGCGAGGCTTTTCTTTTCTTGTAGTCTTCGCTTTCCGAGAACAACGACGACGCGCGTTTCCTCCTCGAACGCTCGTCTACGTCGTGATTTTTTCTAGCCGATTCGCTTTCCTTCGATCTTCTATTTATTTACACGCAGAATATTTACACGACAGATGCTAAAGGTAACGCGAAGAATTCCAGATACCGATCCGCCGACTGCGTACTCCGCGCGTCGCAGTCCAAACGATCAAGTAAAATTCACTATCATTATTAGACAGCGGATCTTTATGCAAAATAAACATTGTTTTACCTGAATTGTAATAAACTTGAGTGGAATAGAAATTGATTTTCTTTGTTAATATGTTTATTTTGTTGGAAATAATGCAACAGTATTTTTACATTCATCTAAAGTAATATTTCGACACTTTTAAAAGGACGACAACTTTTTCAATATCAGATCGTACTACTTGGATGTTTTTTGAGAAGTGAGAACAATTAGTTTACTAGATGAGAAATTTTTGATAAAGTCGCAATTGTTCGGAGTCGTCGGAATGATCACAATGTACTGAATAATGAACGATACAAACGATCGACTATTTCTTCGTCTTGCACCAACGATTAAGATAGCTTTGCAACAGCCTCAATGCTTGCTATGTAATAGAATATTTCTCGAATGATTAATTTGAAATGTGTTCAGTATGAATTCGATTGAAAAAGCGATTCTTCCGGTTGTTAGAAAGCTGAAACTTCCATGCACGCCGCATCTTCATGATGTATGTAATAAAGGAAGTCGCGTGTCCGTGCTGTCTGGAGCGAAGACAAGCACTTCGAAGACTGTGCATTTTTATGTATATTTATATTAGATGCGAGAGACGTACCAAGACTGCGGATTTTCACGCAGTCTTGTCATTATTACAAAGCAACATACATCACGATAGTGACAAACATTTTCTTATGCAAGGCTTTAGAAAGTCGAAGATGCTATAAACGCATCAAATCCGCAGTCTACTGACAAAACACACGGAGAAATTTTCCTAATTTTCCCAATACGGAATGTTTTCAACACTGCACGAACGAGTGCTCCAACAAACTTACGAGAAAGGGTGGTGACAGTCAGAGAGGCCACGTGGTGTTCTCCGCGGTGGAATAGAGGGCGAAGCACGTGGTGTATCTTCCAGGTCTCTGCGAGAGAACACTTTACAGGCTCCCGGCGCCAGCTCCTCCGGAATCCCTCTCGATCATGTTCGACGATGGATTTCCACGTTTCACTCGGAACAACCACACAAACTACCACGCGCGTGGTAATCGAATAAGTACGGAACGTGTCCCGGGACCGTGTTCGCCGGGTGAGGAAACGATCCGCGTTCCCGGCCGGTGCGTCGCGAACTGCAAACTGATTTCCCGGGCTAATCAGTCCGGCAGCCGACGAAAATAAATTCGTGTATGAAAACCATGACACAATTAGCCGGCATCTCTGTCCGGAGGGAAGCGGGATGATTTATGAGGCGAACGGACACCGCAGACGGTCAATGACAGTGCATGCGCGCTGCGGTCGAGGGAATCGTCTTAATTAGGCGCGATTAAGCGAGACGCATTTTCCTCTCCTGCTCTCTCTCTCTCGGTCTCTCGGTCTCTCGGTCTCTATCTGTACGTACCACCGACCGACCGATTCGGTGGACCAGGGTCCGACTCGGCTCAACCTAGTGGAGCTACGGTTTCACTGTCGCGACTTGTCCGCTTGCTGACCATCGTGGCACTGAGCTCTCTTTCGAGCGACGAGCCATAGGGCTTCGAGTGCCAGGCCTCTTCGTCTCGCTTCGGTTCGCTACCCTCCCTCTCTATCTATCTATCTCTCTCTCTCCTTCTCTCCCTCCAGATCACGAGACTCCGACCCTCTCTTTCCCTCTATGCCGGTATTTCTGCTCCACGTGTGTACGCACGTGGCCGCGCGCACACGACTCAGAAACACTGTTCTTCCCGCTGAATGCTCGTCTACTCGACACTACCCAACTCTTCCGGCTTCGGCCTCCGAGTCTGGATAGCTTCGTGTCGTTTTTCGGCGGATCATCAACTGTCGGGTATCTTGGTGGTACTCCGTGATGACAGCGGATGTTACGCGTTTACGACAGAAAAGACTAGGTGTAATATCAAACGGTGAAAACATCAGAAGAATTTCATCCCTTAACACTCGAGAGGCGCCTCTGAGGCGTCACTAAAATTTCCTGTACTATAATTCAAAATATCGTTTACATTATTAAATATGTTGGGATCTAACCAATTATTAAACATTTCAATATTGTATGAAGTATTCTATTAATTTCATATCTACAAAATGAAAAAAAAATCATATAGAATGGAATTATTCTAGATAGGAAGACATGTTTAATTTTCGAAATAAAATAGCTCCGAGTGCAAAGGGCTAAGATATTCTTTACATTATTACATTATTTTACACTATTATTGTTTACGTGTCCAACCAATTACTAAACATTTAAGTATGTATAAGTTATTATATCAACTTCATGCCGGAACCTTTGGAAATATTTCACGTGCCATCTAATACAGTAAAAAATCGCGTTTACTCGCTACGATCGGGTACGCGAACATTGTCATGCTGTTCTTCTTCACGTTCGGCTTTCTTTTCAACTCTCGCCTCGGCGCGGTAAACGCAGTTTTAAAAATACAATATCAGTATGCGATCACTGTCCGTGCAGAACACAAGATGGTGGACAGTAAACACAACTTTACTGTACTGTGTTGTGCCCAAGGTGGATCGGGACCCACCATAATAAACTGTAGGTCCCGTCGCGAAATAACCTTAACAAAGAGTAGTCTAGTATAATTTCAATTTCGATGTCGCGACAGTATCGGATTCCTGCAAGTTAGGTATGATTAAGGCGCGGGGGCGGTGCCAGACAGAAGAAACCGAGTTCAAACGCAGCGTAATTCCCCGTGCAAGCTATCATTACTCGAGAACTCGCCCTTTCGCAGGAACTTTTAAGCGGCAGCAGCCCGCAGTTCTCCCTTTTTCGAAACTTCGTCGACGCGACCGTTTCTGCGAATCGATGCTCGGGTCCTTTCGAACCCGATCTCCGCCCTCTCTGTGCTCGTTCAGGACAAATGCACCTTTTATCGATGCTTCCTGCGCTGAACTTCCAATTGACGATAACTAGCTCGTTGCTTGCCAGACGTTTTATTAGATTGGTGCAAGAATAAATGATATATTTATTGCATGTTGTAATATGAACTTCGTTATTGTCAATATAATTGATAAAAATAAGATTGTTTAAAATTAGAATCAAGGAGCATACAACAATTCTCGCGAAGTATTATTCAACATTTTATACAGGATATTTAATTTCATTTGACACCGAAATAGATTTATTCTTACTATCGTTATTAGGTACATCCAAGGTATTGTTCGTTTATTTTTAGAAATACACGTTTCCTTTCCCTTGCTTACAGTACTAGCAGGAAGATTGCAGTCGCTTTCCGAATCAATAGAAATAGAACTATAATGCTTGCAAAGTCAACAGACCTGAGTAACCTCGGACAATAGCATCACCTCGTAAAACATAGCTATAAAAAGTTCAGTGTCTGTTTCGAATACCCTCAGCTTTGAGTCACCAGCAAATTTCGTCACGCGATTTCGCTGAAAAGTCAGAACGTGATACCCAATTTTTTATCATTTCGTGTTACTTTTAGACTGTGGAGATTTTTACAGTTTTTAATATACAATTAATATATGTTCTCGGCGCACAGATTCGATCAATGATAAACAAAACAAAGCAAATTTGCAATAATTAAACTTTACTCGACGTTTCGATCCGGGTTTGGATCATCTTCAAGAGCGTTGCGTCTGTAAATATATACTAAAATAATGTACTGGGTATTTCACAAGATGAACAATGACTGTACAATAATCTTTTCAAAAGAACCATACTTGCTATTTTTACAGTTTGCAATGTTTGCAGACGAATTTTACGAAACTCGAGTTAAAGAAAATCTTATTTTCCGTGGTAGTACCTTTTTGTTAGATCCGAAATGAATTAAAATCGTACTAATTTTGTCGCATCACTCGATAATAATTTATAAAGAAAGAGCTTGCGTCTGAAAGTGGATAGAACTCCTGTCAGTGTGTATGCATAGAAAAATCTGCATAAGAAAGTGATAACAAAAGAAAGGGCGGATCTCGGTGATGGTGTTAGAAACTTGACTTCATCACCTCGAGCGACGATTATTTTTCAGATTCGCTGCTAATGACTCTTTCCCGATCTCATCCAGCCGCAGCGCAGCCCACGTGAATCAATTGTTTCCACCTGGCAAATACAAATACTCATTAGCAATGTTTACTTACTTTCTCCCATCGATCATCAGCAGTGTAGCCGTGTATCGAAAACCGTAAAAACCTAACGACTTCATTTTCGTAAATCAATCATCATTTCATTACAATCTTCTGTTTACGACTTGTGACTATTCAACTATTCGCCGTTGGTGAATGGCGAGAGGAGAAAACTCCAGGGCACGACCAGCCGCCTCTCCCCAATCGTTTAATTGGCCACGCGTGGGCCGACACGTTCATTATCATAAATCATAGGACAATCTATTACAATTCGGTTATAGTTTACGACGCCGAGCCACGGGCTCGTTCAAGTAGCCGCGTTTAATGGCTATTTATACCCGTTCGCGGACGAAGGCCAGGCGCGCATCGTTTCTATCCGTTTTATCGTTCGACCCAATAAACCACGCGAAACAACAACGTATGCGCCTCGATCGATTCAAATTAATCGGTAATTAAGAAATATCGCCGGGAGCGCGCAGTCTTCGCGCTTCCGACGATCAATCAGAGTTATATCGGGATCGTGAACACTTGGACGAAAATCTATTCTAGTCGAGTTTCATCAAGCAGCGTCAGGATTACGGGCGTTTATCTGAATTTACAAATCCATCGACGAAATTGAAAGGCGGGGTAGCCCTGGACACTTAAATGAAACACAAACAGTGTTTCATCACTTTTTTTAATATTGCACCAGACGACTCGAATTTTATTTTTGAGACAATTAGTTTACTACGTGAAAAGAAATTTTGACAAATTGCAATTCGTCAGAATTCCAGAGACAATCAAATTCACTATTAAAAAAAAATGCTAGGATATAAAATACAACAGAATTTAGTACGATTTTAATTTATTTCAGATTTAAACAGATGACTAGCACGGAAAATAAAATTTTACTTGATTCGAGGTTCGTGAAAGTTGTCTACAGAAATAGCAAATTGCATAAAAGGTCTAATTGTAACATATTATAACATAAACATTTTGTATTGTACGTCACAGGTGTTCAAATGAAAAAAGACAATACTGAAATCTTATTCTTCTGACCTGTAACTATGACAAAGAAATGGACTTTTTTCCAACTTTCAACGCACCGTGCGTAGCGACGTTAATTTTTCCATCGGTCTCGAGTCAAGTGGAGTCGGACGCGTGAATCACGGTTGAAAATATGCGACAACGAGAGGCGAGAAGAGGAGAGAAGTCTGGTCTCGGGCCGAAGATTCCTCCGGGCGAACGGTTCCGTCGGATTTTTCACGGGAGAACTTTGATCCGTCTGGCATCCCGCTGTTCTTCTGTCTCTGCCGTCTGCCGATTGGGAACCGGAGGGCACTTTAAAAATATTCCTGAAAAACGGCACGCGCCTCTCCCGCCACGCCGATTTAAAAAGCCCCGGTCGTTCCTAGCCGATTATGCACGCGGAGACGGCGCACAATGGCTCGACGCGTCGTGACGACTCAAATATAAATGCAAATCGCTAAATACTCGCATAATCTCGAAAGGTGGTGCGCGAGGTTATGGACGCGACCGTGGAGTCTCCTCAATCGAAATGCTCGTCGAGAGACACTTTGCGACCAGTTTGTTTAACCGTTTTGCACGATGAATAGGATTCGAGGATTTTCGAGACGACTGGGTGCGCCGGTTGGTTCTGGAAAAGTTTGATCCTGATGCGGGGGAACCCGGAAGAGAATCCAACCATAATGTTCCTGATCGCTTCTATCGAAAGGCGAAGATTTGAATGTGAATAGTTCAACTGGTCGTTGCATATCTCTGATCAATACAGAGTGGAAATAAACTATATGCAACTATCGTCATTCTATGTCTTTGTTTTGTAGTCCAGTCAATGAATGCTTAAAAGGGGGGTGTAGAGGGAATTAATTTAATGCTCAACAACTTCCTTTCGCATGACTTTTGCGTAGGACGGAAGGCTGAAGAGTTAGCTAGTCAAATAAGGCAAAAAACATGAGGTGAAAATGTTCTTTTTCAAAATTAGTGAACTATGAGCGCGGATATCTCGAATACTGTGCGAGATACCGAAAAATTGAATAGAAACAATCTGGTGGGATATTTTGTCAGCATTAATTTTGTATAGAATAGTCTTATCGCTAGGACGCATAGTTTCCAAGATATACGCGAAAAACCAAAAAGAGGGACCTTCTACGTGCCCCCCTGCACCCCGCTCACCTCCTAGGAGTGGGGACTTTTAGTATGTTTACCTCCTAACTAGTCCAAACAAAGTCCCAAAGTCAAAAATTGTGTTCCTTCCATTTCCCTCTACAAGTTTTCGTTGACTGCACTATTGGTGGAAAATGTAAATAATTTTTTTTCATTATACCTCGAACTACCATCACTAAAATTTGCTGCACCATTATCCAAAATATAGTTTACATTATTAAATATATCGGTATCTAATCAATTACTAAACATTTTGGGAATGGAAATATTCTATATCGGAAGGATTGCTCAAGCTCCGAGTGCAATAGGTTAATATTTCGTTTCGCAATGCGTTCATGTAAAAATGTAAACAGATATATATTTACAAGAAATTAATTTTGTATATTTTTGCCCGACGCAGTGTCGCGTAGAGGGAGAACAAACACTTCTTCCGACAAGAAATATCCTCCCCGACGGAATCCATTTTTACAGCATCCTTGGAAAAACATCGATCGGAAATCGCGTGTCCGTTCTGTCGGGAGGCGCTTAGGCGCTCGACGCGCATATGTAAAAGGAACACGCGCATGCATACATATCAGGCCGCGACAGAAATCGTCAGTCGGCCAACGTGCCGCGAGTTAGCGTCGTTTAATGGAATTTCATTTGGCAGTTCCTTCACGGACCGTGTCAGATCGGTCTTCTGGCGATCCTTGTTTTCGTCTGATGAGTCCTGCATACACGGACCAACGTGTCCTTCCAATCCGTCGCTCGACTACCAAACACGACCGACCTCAATACTGTGTGAACATAGAAAAGGTAGTGGACAATACGCCAGCAGGAATCGCAGTAGTGTCTCGATATACATATGTTACCAGAGATGTTCACGATACAGTACAACAGTTCTTAATCTTTCTCAAGTCAGGGAACACTTATGATTATACGAAAAATTTACGGAACACCAACAATAATTATCCAAAAAAACAAATAGGAACATCCCGCGTAGAAATATATATATTTTAGAAAATATATCTATATAAATAAGAATTAAACGCTGTTCGTTCGTAAGCACATCACTTGAGAACGGCTAGACCGATTTGGCTAATTTTTTTTTAATATTCGTAATAGTCCGAATAAAGTTGTTAGACAAAGAAAAATTGGAAAAGTTGCCCGGAAAAAATTCGGGAAAAACTGAAAGTGCTTTTCTTATAGGATTTTTATATGAACTATTTTTCCAATAGCTTTTCAAAAATTCACAAAATGATCACGAACAAATTTATTGAATTTTGGACAGGACAATATCTGTCGGGTCAGCTAGTTATTAAATATATTTATTATATTTCGCGGAAAACCGGTTAAGAATCAGTGCAGTAGAACCTCGATTATCCGGGCCTGTGACGTTCGAATTCTTTATCGTCTGAATACTTTCCACAAAGAATTAGTTTGTGTGACACCAACCCATACGCAACACGGTTTACTGCACAGTTCAATAAGGATTAAGCTCAGCACTGAACCTATGTAATTGTTGTATTATCCGAACAATCATGTTCCACTAATTAGCACGGATAATCGAAGTTCTACTGTATTTGCGGAAATGCATCCCCGCTGTCGACAAAACTGTTCCGTTTTTAATCTTTATAAAACATGCACCAACATATTTGTCACATTTTTCTGACTAAATCGAGATCAAGCAAGATACAATTCGAACCATGTTCACTAGCCTAACTGACGATTTAGGAGAACCTCGATTATCCGACCCGACGTTTGAATCCTCTGTTATTCTACATTATTTATTATAAACCGATCCCTGAAAGTATATCATGATTTATTTTACGAATCTAGTAACAGTCTATTATCCAAATTAAACAGACAAGTATTTTTTAATATTTTCGAACATACGAGTACACGCTACGCCATCTCAAATTACACACAAGTACTATTCGTTCCGACATCTATTAGTAATCGGTAGAGACTTGTTCCGAGTAGCTAATATTATTATTCCCATAAATATTATTATTTGTGAAACGATTAAAATGGAACCAGTACGAACAATGCTACCACGAAATTCCACGGCATGTAGTTTGTAAAACGTGTCGTGTATTTCTTTTTATTTTTTCATTTTACACCCTCCGGTAGGAGGGTTTCGGAGTTCGGGCGACCGAAGCGCAGAAAATATTGAAAACAGAAGCCCCGTGTCTGTGAATGGGACAAACGTGCCGGGGTTTCCTCGGAATATTCCAATTATTCCGCTGGAAGAGCTGCGCCGTAAACAATCTCTTGGTGGGGGCGCGGGCGTCTCCTCAAACGCGCGAACCCCCGTCGTAGTTTCCGAGCAAGCTCGTTAACGGGTAAATAAACAATGTTTCTTTCCCTTTTCTTCATGTGCGTTCGGAAACACGCCTTCAGGAATATTCAACATTCGGCGATATTGTTCGTTCGCGCTTTTTCCTATTCACCTGCAACGCCATTCGACTTTCTACTCTCTGTCTCAATGATTTTAGTAAATTCTTCAAAATATTCCAGTTATCAGTGCAGGAAATAATTAAACGTATTTTGCCCAAGATTCTCGACAATTAATCAGAAGGATAGAAACGAGTTAAACGTGGTGGCATTGTCATCCTAGTAAAAGTCACGACTGATAATGTATGAGAACGTACCTCTCGCCACACGTTCGAAGAAACATGTTGTGGTCAACGAGCCTGAGAAGTTCCTTGACGCGATGAAGAATGAAGATAATTAGTATAGAGAACTGTATAGGAAACCCTCCTAATGAATCCTGTTTTTACCGGGGTTCGCAGGAATCGATCAAACCGATGAAAAAGAGAGTTGAAATTGATGGGAACATGGATTGCTCGAACGTGGATTAATTGATAGAAGCGATAGATACAAAGGGAAGCGTAATGAAGCCGCGTTAACCAACTTGAGTCTAGTAACAGCATGATTCATTGGGAAGCGCTGCAAATAATCTTCACTTCGATCTTCCAATCGATCTTCGCCGGTTCTAATTAAATGAAGACATTCGTCATTAACGCGAACTTGCGGAACCATTCTCATCGTGCCGCTTCGACGATCAAACTAGAAAACGTAACGAGAAACAAGAATTAAAAGAAAAAACATCCAAAGTTTTCACAATTAACCATTTTGTCCCGGAGTGCACGTGGGTGTACGCACGTGTCGGCAGATTTATCAGGTTTCACGGGAATTGTAACAATTATTTATCAACGGATCAGCTGATAAATTGGCGTCCATCGGCGCCGCAACATAGTGTATCCGCGTTTGAATCGCTCGACGAACATTTCCTCGGTAATTGTGGACCGTGCACATCGGAGATAGAACGTGATTATGTGTAACCTTTATAAAACCACCGTCGATTAATCATCCGCCGGTGGTTTGTTATTTAGCACCGCGTACCATGCCGCTTTTCTATTCGAATCCCATCCACGAGTACGCGTGTATCCCGAGCCATAGATAAGGATTAGAGCCGCGTAGCACGCGTGGATTAAAGGCAATTGATCAAGATGATCGATGCAGTGGTGTACGCGTGACCGCGACATCTGCGACGCTTTGGAAAAATCTGTCTAGCCGCGAATTGACGACTGATTTAAACCCTCGGGAAACGTTACAGACGCGGACCCGGTTAAATATATCGTTCAAAAAAAAACAGAAACCACGAAAAAAGAGAAAACGGATCGTGAAGACGAGAGAATCCGCGACTCGGATTACGTTTCTCATCACGTCCGGTCGTTTGTTTGCACTTCGATCCGGATTATATTCTACCCAACACGTGCGGCTCCCGAGTCCAACAACTTTTAATCTTCTTCTCCTGCCTCTTTCGCCATTGCTTTTACCGAAATCGCTAAATATAGCGAACAACAATATTTTAATAACAGAAGTAGATGAGCAGGGTGGTCCACCCTATTTCAGCTCCTCGAATCTCTCGTTTATGCTGTTTTTTTTTTTGTACAATTAACCATTTCTTATACCTTAAAATTCTTTTTACAATCTTACTAATCAGTCTTAGCACTTTAAGGGTATAACCATGTAGGTCGTTGTACTCGTTTTCAGCTACAATTTTATAAAGTCAAAAATGTAATATTGATTTCTAAAGATTTAAGGTAACTTTGATTTCTTACGGGATAAACAATTTAAAAAAAATTTTGTGTATTGACATTTCTAGACCGCTAAATGTTGGTCAGCTTTTGTTACATATCCATTATCGGAATTGTCCCAAAAATCATGTTCGGTTTTGAAATACACCGTAATTCACAATGGTATTCATAAGATGTTTTTTAAATGCTTGTTTTAGTTATAATTTTTATATCGACATTTTCGGTATGGCTGAACAATTGAACATTTATTATTATTGATTATAGATGGACTGAAGCCATTTTACATAAGTGTTTACAAAAAAGAGCAAGATACAAGACAGAGAAAAAGTCAAAACGTAAACAAACGCCACACCGGGACAGGCTTACGTTGCCGTGGAGCGTGTAGAAATACGAAAAATTCAATACAGACAAAAATTGAAATATCTCGAAAACTAAAAGCGTCCCCCCTGTATTGGAAAAGGAACAAGATGTTGAAAATGTGTTGCTGCATAACATATTTAAATTTCACCAAAATCAGAGGACGTGGACCTGTTGTAAATATTTACCAGAAAAAAAATATAATAATGGTGCCATCGATATGGTATTATCATATAAACCTGCGTAGTTGCATTTTCAAATTTAGTAAAGAAAAAATCAATACGATTATAAATAGTGCATGATTCTGCAATAATACGTTTCATTGGATTAATGAATCCATATTCGATTTTGATTTAAGTGTTTGAAAACCCTCTCTTGTCCTCAATTCACAATTAGAATTCACATTTAGAAAGTTATATAGACATGTCACGTTTTACTCTTAATGGAAGACCATTTGAGAATCAAGTAATTTCAAATTGTCTTGACGCCTAGTGGCACGGTCAAGTAATACCATGAAACGAAAGTAGAAGAACCAATAAGGAATTTGTTCGGTGTAGTGACTCGGCCCTAGATTCCCCACCCAACCGTGAATAACACTCCGTCATTCCACATTCTTCCGTGTCGAGATGAATGTCGTCGTTCGAAGGCATCTGAAAATAAGGGTCGAGACAGAAGAGGAGGAAGCCCTTCAATGCAGGGAAAGTGTGGAGGCCTGTATACTGTAGGAGACGTGTCCTAAACATAATATTTGTTGTAATAACATCTTGACGGTGTGCTTATACGCGGTCGAAGGCGTTCGAGAGGCTGCCGCGTGGAAACGCTTTCAACGGTTCGAGATGATGTTTGATTTGATTTTCTGACTCGGAAGAAGCGTGACAAGAGTTTTGTCGCGTACACCAGCGAGATTACTTGTCGTCAGAATGAAACGGATGTCCCGAGAAATCTGGAACTTTACTTCGTTTTCGCAAATTCGTGTCTTCCTTGCAGCCAAATTGATTGCAAAAATGTATTAATTGCAAAAAATGTGGACAGTCGTAAAGGTTGAGACACGTTTCGTTATTTGCTATAAGATTTCATAGAATGATAATTATTAGACTACGGACCTTGATGCATTTATGGCTTCTGAAAATTTTCAAAAAATGATAGAATATAAAATACGACACGAATTAATACAATTTTTATTTGTTTCAGATTTGAAAAGACAATTGGGTTGGTAAAAAAGTAATTATAGAACTTAATTTTTTGATTCAAGCAACGAACTTTAATCAATAAAGTATTTTCCATTTTGTTCGATGATCGTTTGTTAACTCTCTGGTAGCTTCGCAATTCCGCGGTCATAAAACTTCTGGTCCTTATCGGCAAAAAACCGATCCCAGTGCGATTTCAGGTCATTACATTATTTCACCTTAAAATACCGAAATTACTTTCTTGCCAACCCAATACCACTGAGATAATATTTTATTTTATTCCACTATCTCCAAATTCGTCTACAAAAATAGCATAAACACATCCGCAGTCTAATAATTACGCAAAAACGTCCTTAGTTCCTTACGAATCTGCTAAATCTGACATTTGCAGGCATTCCGGTAAAACAGTATAGCTATCGGCCGCGACATACTTGCGAAAAGACAAGACAACGCTGATGTGAGAAAACGGCTTTGTCTAGGTCGGCGAGCCATTCAAGGGGAAACATCTGACGTGTCGAGAGCTTGCAACGTTTCTCTAGTCCCGCCTCTCCCTCTCTTTCTCTCTTTTTCACGTCTGAACGGGGACTAAATTTACAATTGAAGGCGGCTCGTGTGGCTACCGTCAACTCCTTCGATTCCTCGAACGAGCCAAAGCGTTGTGAAAGCAGCGTGGAGATCGTAGAAAGTGGTTCCATATTAAAGGATTAATGTGAAACGTTCAGAAGCGGACGGTCCGTCGAGTCCGTCGACGCTGTGACTTTGATGGACGGCTTTTGGGCAATCGGTTGACCTTTTGACATTGCGACACCTGAAGGAGTGGCGCGTTCAACGCGATGATTAAGGACCCCACCGTAAATATTCGTTTAATCGTTAAAACAAAATTGCTAAACATATATTCTTGTTGTTTTTATAAAGTAATGTAAAATTGTCGCTTTTGGTGTTTCATAAACCTAGTATAGTATATCAAGAAATTCATTAAGGTACAGCTAATGTAGTCACTGAAACTTTCAATTATTTTGGACGCTATTTCATCGTCACTAGACTGGATCGTCTAAAACGGATCTTTATGCTTTTATGGCATGTAAAAATGTTCAAAACTGCTGGAGTATCAAATTCAACAGAATTGAGTACAGTTTTTATTTACTTCAGATCTGTAAAGATTTCTACCACCGGAAATAAAATTCCATTTTCTTCCACTTTCTTTAAATTCGTCTACCAAAAATTGCAAATTGCATAAACATCTGCAGTCTAATCATCACTCATGATTAGACTGTGGATCTTTACATCTGTGGATGAATTACTTGATACAGACCAAGAAGAAGAACAAATTTTTCGTGGATAAGCAGAGCAGGGATGTTATTAATGTTTCTTACTAAACAGGTTTTCTTGTATTTGAAAAATTCGTTCATACCATAAATGCGTAAAGATCCGTAGTCCACTCATAACCTGAACAGAAATGCCACACATCGCGGCTGTTCAAACGATTATAACGCCTGGATAAAGATAGCTATCGGAATAAATTGACGCAGCATAGACCGAGACCCTCGGTATCATTCGAATATCTATTCACGAAGCGTACACGGTCCTCCATGCACTTACCGATAAAATGAACGAGAACCGCTCCGAGCATTGTTGAACGAATTTTTCGTCGTTTCTGGACACTGGGACCTGTCGAAAAATTGAGACAATCGTGTAAGGCATTCTTATACAGCGTTTCCCTACGTTTCGATTAAACTGCTGCACCGTCTAGCAACCTCTCCTTTTTATAGTCTCTATTCCATTTCTTTAAGAAATAGACGAATTCGACGAATTTAGAAACACCGTTATAATATTGTCATTCTATTAGCCCCTTGCCTTACAATATCCTGTCTGACACGTGATGAAGATCCTGAACACATTCTGATCAAAATGTATGTTAATAAGTTCCTTTAAATCGAAATAAAATTCTATTTTGGTTTTGTTAACCCTTCACTGCATGATTTTTTTAATGGGGGGAAAAAATTGAATGTAGGTCAGTTTTTGTGTTTTATTCAAGGGAAAAATATTTAAAACAATTAAAATAACATTTACAGAAAAATAAACATAGTAAGAAAACACATTCTTAGTTTACTATATAACCTGATTTGTTAACTGTATCAGATATGATACACTATGCAGCGAAGGGTTCATATACAGCTATTGGAGAACATATAGAAATACAATTTATATCAATATTCTCCGTTTTTAGGTAATTACGATCTACAAAAATAGTTCTGGTCACTGAAACTGTAAAATAGATCGTAAGTCAAGGGGTTATGTTTATTAGTTAGCTTATTCAGTTTGTTGTAATCCATGTAGAACATTCTTATTTTCTCAATACACGTTACGTACTAAACTAACGCTTCTAACATCCAAAAACGAACTCGAGCGGTTCGGTCCAATTTTAAAGAAGCTATTTGTTTTCAAAGGGTGCACGAATACTTTTCACACTCACTGTAAGCTTGTTTCTGTGGATTTTTTCGTAGGAGCCAGACGTTCTAAAGTGTCTAAAATGTCTATTGGAGGAGACAGTCCAGTCCGGTCCCCTGTTTTTAATATCCCTTTCGCGTGTAACCGTTTTCCATGCACGTGACGACACCGAGCAATGTCCGTGCAACGCCTGTCCCATGAATATTAATTACTTCTACGTCCCGAGTCCGCTCTGACTCTTGAGCGGGCCGATTCCTTCGGAATTCGAACGCTTCTCTTCGGTGTTGTCCTGCGGAACACCGACAATTTGCGTAACGATTAGAGGTCGTGGGACCGACGCGACGCATAATGGTCGCGAACACCGTCGCGTCGTAAAACCTCCAGAAAAGGTTGCAACCGCTTCTCATGCTTCCATAAATAACGAACAGCGACGATACCTTTTCTCTCCGCGGACGAATTTATTCCGTCTGTGAATCAAAAGTTATGCCTGACGTTTACCGTCCGAACGTGGCGTCCCGACAGTAATTCACCGGCCTCGAAGTTGCAACCAACGACGAAACTTTCGAGCGTTCCGGTGACTCCAGTTTCCCGCGGAAATCGACTCGATCGACGCCTCGTGCCATCACCAACCGACACAAACCTGTTCGAAACTGTTAAATCATTCCGCAACCGAGATCTTTGACGGGAACGTTCGCTGTCAATTATTAGCATGCTGCGAAAATAATTGCGGTTGTCGTTGGTCTAATTCTGGCGTCCCCAAAGTGTAATTTGCATTTTTACAGAAAAGCAAACCTATTTTATTTTTAAATGTGTGAAAGCCACAGAACAATTTCAAATTGGAAACTTACCCCGTTTTGAATCGAGTAAAACATTAGCGCCAGAAAATGGTGAAGCTTAAGTCACGAAAATATTACAAAATTATACAGAATTTATTGGAGGAATTTGGTAAACCTTTCAATTATTCTAAGAATGACGAGGAAGAATTTTCTTTATTTTCTTGCGATTCACAAAATGTTTCCGAAGACATGAAATTTGAACGAATCTCAGCGATAAGAAGAAGTAAAATAAAATTGAGTTCGCTCGTGTATTATTCGTAAACAATAAACTATGTACTGCTGTTTTCCTAGAAGAAAGAAATGAATTATATTAATATCCGCATTGATTTTTAATCGACAATATTATTTAACTATCTTCTGATATTCCTTTGTATAAATTTTCAAGTCGTAAGTAACGGTGTGATCGAACAAAAGCTTTGTTATGTTTGTCGAATGTAAATTGAATTGAGAAAAGGAATTCATGGTGCACGGGGTTAAAAGAGAAATTGTGAAATGATTGAAGGTCCTCGATTGATATTTGTTCAAGAATGGTCGAATCTCAATAGACTATATTTATTATAGGTATTCCGACTTACGATCCCGCGTGTATAGATATCGTTTATTTGCCGATGCATGTTTATTCCATGGCTCTCCCCCCATTACGCAAGTTCTACGATACAAGACGTCGTTTCTCGCGGTGAGAAGAACAGTACACGAGGACAGTACGCGCGACAGCGGAAACACTTAAAAGGAAAATATATTGGTGTTAATTGGACGCCGAACTGGCTACTTGTACTCCATGCGTGGGCGTCGATTCGGAGGCCACGAGCAACGATCTATTGTTTCGCAATTTTCCTACCGAGCAACAACTGTCGAACCAGGCTGAATTTATTAACGAATATTACAGAGACTCGGAAATTCTTCCGTGTAATCGTTTTGCTAGATTTCATCGCATAAAATAATCCATCAAAATCCACTTACATTGTTCTAGGATCTGGTACGTCTCGTTGTTCGAGTTTTATCACAAACGATGATTCTTCTTTAACCCTTATGTCTGTAAAACTACTTTAACATTTTTCTTGACACAATTATTGTAGACTTTTTATGTTCCCGGATGAACATAGAGTTAAATAGCAACTGTAAATAGCGACGTCATTGAATATTGCAGAAAATTTTCATACTGATTAGTAAACTGCGGATTTTTATGCAAAATAATAGTTGTCTGTATTAACACTTTAACGACCGCCCGTCTATGCAGTCAAACGTCGCCAGGGGCCGGCAGTATTTTTGAAGAATTAATTTTAAAGAACTTTATTGAATTATTATTAATAAAGAACTTTATTGAATATTTTTCCTTTGTATGATAATTATTAAAGCAATCACCTACATGTAATGGTATTTTACATGTCTTGCACATAAAAGGTTGTTCCGGCTATCACACACATGTTGTGTGAGCGTTCGTTAAAGTGTTAATTACAAGACATAGTTATTGCATACACTTTTTTCTTATTTCAGGAAAATATATAATAACTTAACTTAATAAAATAGAGAGAGAGAGAGAGGGTGATTATCGAGCTATCAGGATGACAAAGTCCTGTCTGCAAACATTCGATCAAGCGCTGTTCTTTGATTTTTTGTGGACTGCGAGCAGTCAGTCGGATTGATTCGTATTATGATGTCCTAGTCGGTCGACAATGGTGGCGGGTGTCAAGTTTAGGCGGCGAAGGAGCGTTTGCTGGTCTAAAAGCGAACCTGTCAACGAAACGAATGATCCCGCCGGCGTAAAAGTTGCCGTGGCCAGCTTCAAAGGTCCACCGCTTCGATGGAACGCGTGTTCGCGTGCTCGCGGGCACAAGTCACACGCGTTTAGAAGCATGGCCGGTGTGTGTCCGCGCGATAAACTCGCGCTGTTTATTGCGGGAGGAGAGCGCGCCTGTACCGATAATCACTGCGCCCACCGTGCACCTAAATTTCGTCGCGTTAGCGGGACACGGCTCGACTGACAGGATGCTAGATTTCCCTTTTCTAAAACCAGCCGCGTGCGCCGCGTGTTTCCGGCGGAGCACGGAGTCTATTATAGACCCTAGAAGAGACGGAAGATCGCGTCCCCCCCCGAGTTAGAAGTTCTAACCCTCCTCCGTGGTCCAGGATTAATCGGCAGTGTCACCGATCAGTCCCCGCCTAATGGGGTCTCGTCGAGTCCAATGGGAACAAAGCCGCGGAACCTTTTCAAGACTTCTTCTCTATTTAAGAAAACCGGTTATTCTTATGGTGACCATACGTACCCATGAATATGCAAGTGGTGTAAGTCGAAATTTAAAAAAAAATGAGTTTATCAGTTATTTCACATCGCATTATTTTTTTGTGTACATATTACAGAGTATAGTGAGTAAAGGGACCTATTCACCATCGAGCATATTGCGCAACAATTCATGTTGTAGTAATTAGTCAATCACTGCCATTCACGGTCAATAATGTTACGCAATATACTTGACCGTGAATGGGCCCCTTTACGCGAATGTTAGTAACATTGTGAGAAAGAAGAAAAAAAGAAGACCCTTAGACACGTCGGTTACAAGTATTTAAAAAATCTATTTCCATATATCCGACAATTATTCTAAAAAAAGAATTCTTAAATCTGCTCTTTTTCTCGTCGTCGCACGCGTGTGATTTCTACTCTCCACGATAAAAATATTTGCTTATCGAGTTGTATAAATTCGATCGCAAGTGCTAGACACCCTTCGCAGTAATTGGCACGTCGCTCGCAGAGTATTCAAGGTCCCTGTCCCGGTTGCGAATCGCATTATCCCGATTCTCGGTGTATCAGCGTCGTCGCAATCAAATTTCGAACCTCCTCCGCGTTTCCATAGACTTCTGACTCTGTTCGCAGCAAATTGAATTCAAGCCCTACCCAGTTTGCATCATACATCTCTGACTCATCCCCTACTTCGGCAACCCAGTTGGTCCCATTCATCGCAAGCTCCGGAACTTCGTAACCATCCTTCCTGACTTCGTTAGATGTCCTCTTAGCGCTGCACGCCCCACACAGGAAGCTGAATACGGCGCTTAGAGGGTGCTAAAGACCCAGAAGAGACCTCGGAGCGAGGCTCGGCCGACAATACTCTCTTAGAGGTCCTTACGGGCGCGTCGAGGGCAGCCAAGCACCGTGCAACAAAGGAACACGCGTTGAACGGCCTTGAACAGCTAATTCATTCCTTAGCCCGACGTCTGAGGAGATCATAACTCCCCTCGGCAATCTGGGTGGAGTCCGCGCGTGTTACTGTTTGCGAGACGCGTCGCGTCGCCACCACGGCACGCCAGTTCTCAATCGTAAACTCATCGTAAAAAATGGTGGCTCGCCACGCAGTCTGGACGACGGACCAATTTTTATTATTTCGCCTGGGGAGACGTCGCGAGGCGTTAACGGCCCGCCGAGGAATACATAAAACCGGAGATCGTATCGGTTGTCAATATACTCGCCGCGCAGTAACAAAGATATGGCCCTTTGTTCGAGGGAATCATCGATCAACCGGCGAAGGACGCGCACGAACATCACGCTACTTTACTGCCTGTTTAAGAGCTGCGAAACGATCACCCGCCGGCCCTTGACCCACGCACAACTATAATTTCGAGACATCATGCATCGGTTCGACGAACCCCCGTCTGCCCAAAAGTATTGTCCACCAACGCTCGAAGCGTCGATATACAGTGAGGAGCTGTAAACCAATGAAACCATTCTTCCGGAACATCACTGTCATACGTTTCCCTAGTAGCATTTATCGTTGGCCAACGGTTGAGACTTGGTGGGGTATGGTTCATGGTTTTGTTTAGAAATCCCCAATTTTTATATTTATGGTTCTCGTTGAGGAAATCTCATTAGAGATTTATTCCAGCATTTGGAACTAACAAAACTAAAGTATAGTACAACATGCGCCGTGACCAACAGCATCCAACATCTCCTACTCGAATGTCCTATGTAGATTCTCTTCACAACGATCCAGTTTTTCCATCGAAAATGACCTCCAGACAAATCTAGGCGAAGACAGTATTGGAAACGTCCTCCTCTGTTTTAAATCTATCGATATACCTATATAAACTGTTATAAATTCGTCTTTGCTGTTCCCTATCACAATGTAAACATTAAACATTGACCGTAACCCTCTCCACAAGTAACATGTAGGATACATTCGATTGTAAACCACGTGGTCGCTAATGACCTAGCTGTTAATGTAACCACATTAAAATAAACCATAAATAAATAAATAAAACCAAAGTGCACAGAGCAAGAAACAGGGCTAGCCAGAAACATAGAAACGTCCAGAAGCAGGAGAAATCTTTACTTGAAGAGATTGTTGAATAGTTGAATAGGATCTTTATTTATTTATGCATTTGTGGGTTATGGAAATTTAAAAAAAATGCTGGAATATAAAATTCGATAGAATTCACTACTATTTTTATTTGTTTTGAATCTACGAAGACTGTTCCCATTAAAAATAGGATCTTATTTCACTGTACTTGCAGTCTAGTAACGATTTTTGAGATATCATTCAAATTACACTGCCAAAGGACCAGTTGAATGTTTCCAAACCGTTCCAAAGGATTTATGATGCTTCAATATCTCTGTCGAGTTCGAGAACATAAAGCAATAGACGTTACCGATACTTGGCACCCCGTGGCGATAGTCTGGAGACAGACCGGCTAATGTATTTTTTCAAGATTTACAAAGGGTGTTGCACGTGGGAAGTACAGGATCGATTTGGACGCGCTGTAATATGCAAGAAAGTTCGTACAATCCTATAGCGATCTTAGTTTCGCCACTTTTGATGGTGGTCCACGGCCGTTTCGTTCAGAAAACGAACCACAACGAGAGAAGCCCCAGCTGCTATCCAGAACAGAGCGAGCTAACTGCATCTTCGTAACTCGATTGAAAGGTAGCGCACAACAATAGAAATTTGCCCGGCTCGTTTAAATAGGTACGAAGAATAATAGTTTGCCGAGAGGCAAAGGAAAGATTTGCACAAAGGTTATAGAAGTTATAACAGACATCATATTTTAGACCAGGGTCCACGCGAAGAATTACGAGTTCCGGAGTGAACTTACTTAATTAGAACACAAAGTCAAGGAGTTATGGTCGAGAAACGTTGGCCGATCGAACGCAATTTGGCTGCAGGCTATTGTATCTGTCTACCGCATAAGAATCATGCTGCTAGGACACGAAACGACTCGGGAACGCGGAATGATACGGCGAAGAATGCCGGTGGCATCGTTGAACAGCAATTTTTCAGTGGTTCCACGGGAACGGAAATGACCGATATCGTTCTCTTCCGTTTTTCCAACGGTACGTTCCTCATTATCGCCTAGATAGTTTCTTCCTTTCCCTTCTTCAGCTTCCGCGAGTCTAGTCTCTTCTCGACTTTCGTTAGCAGCGCATCGCTGACACACTTTTTCTCGTGATTACCGCGATGTCGATTGATTAGTCGTTGCCAAGGTCTTCCTTTCTGGGTACGACTACATCGCCAGGTCTCCTTCAAGCCTGCCCCGTAGTCCATTGTCGTAAAAGTTTTAATTAAATCCGGCCCGACGAAGCCATATCCTCGCCGATTCTCCAAGATCGGCAAACTTTCCTATCTCACTCGAGGTAAACGACATCCTCGTTCCCTAGGAATTCATGGTTTCCCCGGGAGACCTACGAACTTTCGATAAATTGGTGCCCAGGACAGTTATTATTAGACTGTGGATCTTTGTGTAAAATACGAATGCATAAAATCCATTTATTATTATGTCACGCTGCAAATGTGCATGCAGCTTCCATTTGTCTATCGCACCCTTCTGAAAAACGTTGGCGCTCGACACAATGTGATGTCGAATTTTTAAAAAACGAACTAGCTGACCCGATAGACGTTGTCCTAACTGGCGGATGTTGCTAATGTTGAGAATACGAACAGACGTCGATAATGTAAATTCCTATTGAAAATATTCATTAAAAGCTGCGACGTTTGTTTTTTTTATTGCATTGAAATATGATTCAAAAAGCACTTCTAATTTCTGCAATTTTTCTTTCGTTAAAACCTTGTTCAGACTATTACGAACATTAAAGAAAGATTAGCCAAATCGGTCTAGCCGTTCTCAAGTGATGCACTTACCAACGAACAGCATTTCATTTTTATTTCTATAGATAGATAGATAATAACGAAATTACTAAAAAATGTATTATAGTAAAAATATTGTCCTCGCTCTTGTAGCTGCCACAAAACTATAATGCAACACTTTTTAGAGAGAATTAAATCATAAATTTGATTTTCCTTTGTTGCAATGATCAGCATTATTCTCGGAAGTGGTATGTTTATATTTTTCTTCTATACACGTGTCTAGAACCTGGATGGCATTAAATCGTTAACGATATTTCGTTGCACGTCCTCTGCATTTATTGACATCAGTTGGTGTGTAGGGTGAACAGGTTTGAGACGGTGCGTTGGTTTTACGTGCGAAGTGTTAATTACGTTTACGCGAAGGCACTGCCTACGACAAAGTGTTACGGCCATAAACGCAGGAGACCACCAACGGCGGTAAAAAGTGAAATGGCGGGCGCGGTGCCGATAGTCGCGCGATTTAACGCGGAATAGCTCTGGGACGGGCGCGCGTCGGCCGGTTCCCGGTCGTTATTATCGCGCGATGGCCCATTGTCGGGCAACAATAATTGGTTGCAACGGTAATACGGGAAAGAAGGTTCATTCGTCGGGCACCAGGGAGGACCCGGCTATTATGCTAAACGCCAGCAATTAAGTAACCGTTTTCTCTGCCGTGGCCGCTTTTGTTTCACGCGTAGGAAACTCGACCAAAGGAAGCGGAGATGAGAACGGAGCGAGTCGCTCTTCTCGTCCGTAACGCGTGTCGTTCGCCATCGCGCCGTGCTATTGGCAGGTGTCGATGGGTCCCATTGCCTCCCAGAGAGGAAAGTGGAGAACCGATAATAGAGAGACGCGTCTCGGCCGAGCACCGATGCAATTCGATAGCACGAACACTGCGCGCGACCAAAACACACTCCTGTTTTCTGGACAAAATTAAATTAATACCCGAAAATGATAGGCGACATTGAAAAATGTTTCAGATGAAAGAAGACAGTATATGATTATTGTATTTGTTTGACATTGCAGTAACGTTGAAAAACTCTGTAGAAATTACAAGTTTAGTGGAAACCTATTTAGAATCACGTATTTCTGAAGGTGACGATTTCAAAGCATTAGAATACTTTTATTTTTGGGTAAATATTATATAGATACAAGCGTACAAAGCAGTGAGATTTGTTTGTCAAAACACTTACTATGTTTTACGTCTTTCTATAAATAAAAATTAAATGCTGTTCAATGCTAAGCGCATTACTTGAGAACAAAAAATGTTCGTAACAGTCCGAACAAGGTTTTTAGGAAAAGAAATATTGGGAAAGTTGCCCGGAAAAATGGAAAATTCCGGAAAAAATGAAACTGCTTTTTTCTATGGGATTTTTGTATGAACTCAAGATTTACAATTCGAACGATGGATATGCGTAATTAAAACGATCACAAACAAATTTATTGAAATTTGGACGGAACAACGTTTGTCGGGTCAGCTAGTTTTGTAATAGTTTGTTTATCAAGAAATACGTATTTTTCTTCGAATTGCTGTTGCATTAAAAAATCATTTTTCTTTTTAATGACAGCCTGACATCTTATCAGGACTTCGATTATCTTGAAAATCAAGGCCGTGTGATCCATGTATTCATGGACAAAGTTCTGAATTTCAAGTTGAATTTCCAGTTTGCAAATAATTACAATATAGTATTGCAGATCGTTAAAATATGTACTGATTATAATATAATGAGATGCAGAGTAAAGCTCGACGTAGGATCAGAGGATCACTCGGAATGAAACCATGTTAAATTTATCCTTCATATTTTTTGCAACTTCATTTAGAGCGGAGCTCTAGCTTAACCCAGATGCTGATATCCCTCTGTATATTCGAAAAGGAAATGTGTCCCGTTAAATAGATAAATATAGTATGTTCTAAATAACTGGTTCTCTGGTAATTGCTATACGCCAACCTTTACGCAAATTCTCATTCTCATACCATCTTACAAGAACCAGACAAATGGAAAATTTTAGATCATTCGATTATATTTTTACGTTCCTCGTCAAATGAATGGTGTATTCATTTTTCGAAATCAATACGTTTTCTAATCAATTATAATACCTAACATGCAATGTAATCATTAACCGTAACACAAGTAACATGTAACATACATGCGATTGTAAACCATGTGGTCACTAATGGCCTAGCTGTTAATGCGACCACATTAAAATAAACCATAAATAAACAATACTTAACACAAATATTCATTGGTATGGAGCAATAATGAAAATATATCAGAAAACATGACTTTATGGAAAGTTCGTAACAGTGTATGTTTTATTTCAATGAGTTGATCGATTTCGAAAATTAGCAGCTTATTCATTTTGCAGAGGGGAATCTCTCTGGATTAATACACGTATATTTACTTTCGGAATCCAACGCGCTTTCGTTATTGTACCCAACAAAACTTTTTCCATTGGTATGAAATAATAATGAGCTCATCAAAAAATATGGTGGCTTCACCTCGGACAGTGTAGGTTTCATCGCGAGGAGTTGATCAATTCGGCAAACGAGCGGCTCGTTTATTTTCGACTAGCAACGATGTCAAGCAAAATCAAGCGAACTCTTCCGTTTCTAGAGAGGGGAATCCCTCTGGATTAATACACCTGTCCGATGCAACGTACACGGGATACACCGGATATCATGGGCGCCATTATCGCCGGCAACATTTGACTATCCCGAGTGAAATAATCATCGACCGTCAACGACGACCGACAGGAGGTTGGCTGACGTTGAAGCCGCGTCTGCTAGAGTCAACAGACAGGTCTCGAGGAAGGAAAGCTGCGATGCCGTACACTTATCAAAGTCACGGATTCTTCGTGATGGAATATTCCGCGGGTAAATTGGATACAAGTGGATAGCCGTGAAATTGAATGGAAGCCCCGTAGAACGTTTGAATAAGCTGCACACGGTTACTTGACGATCTGTCAGCTGTTATCGGTGAAGGAGGCGAACGGAGAGCAGAGAATGAGAGAGCGAGATGGGAGGAAAGTGAGATAAAGGAGGAGAGAGAGAGAACATATCAAGTGGCGACGCGACGCGACGGTTCTGCCGACAGACGGAATCAGAAATGGAGGATAGCCGGCAGGGAGGAAGGGAGGACGATTACAACCGACCTCCCAAGCGTTCCCGAATAACGTGCCACGTGAAAAAGATGGAAAAAAGAAGATCGAAAGCAGGCCCCCTATCCTCGTCAAAGTCACGCACGGGGCTTAAACCGAGGTTAATGGAAACGTTAACGTCGACGTGCGAAACCCTTTTTCTCATCCCAACGAAACATTCTTTGTTGTTCGACCCGCGTCACCTTTTTTTCATTCTCTTTCTTCTAACCGGACACGTTCGCCGGAGGAGAGCTTCTGTAAGTCTCGTTCATAACATTCTGAATGTTCTACGTAATATCATTGTTTACCACCCCGGCGTAGAGGTTAGGTAGATTAATAATGGACGTGTACTCCAGAGAAAAGTAGTTTAACTGAGTGCCAGGTCAACGAATATATACAGTGACTCCCATTAATATTCGGACAATCTTAAACAGACGATAACTTTTTCATATTCGACCACACGACTTGAAGTTCTTCAACTTAGAACAATGTTACGAAATGTTCGATATATTCTCTTATTTCTGACCTTGCGTGACCTTGTTGGTCGTTCTGTTACATAAAACGTGATACATTCTCACTAGAGGATGTTCAAAAAAGTTTGATGACATTCAAAGGACCTTAGTATGTTTACTACAATTCTCACTCGTGATGAACGTTTTAAATCTTGTACGTGTTCTCCGTCCGTGACTTTGAAGGCCCTTGAATAATAATAATCACTGAATTCGTAACAAAAGGGACTATCATTGTAGGTGTTTAAAAATGGGTGGTTCCATTTTAGAAAATCAAGGTGAGATTGATATCTCTAAAAGGAATTACATAGAAACAAAAATTGTTTGGTATCCAGCTCCATTTTACCATACAACTTTGTCCTCGAGACATTTAACACTACCGAGCCTTAAAAGAAACTGGTACATGTTCCCTTATAAAAATGACAAGATTGATTTATTTCAAGACACTTATACAATCAATTCTTATAAAATCATTTTTATTATTTCAATAATTGTAAAGTATTAAATCTGGAACCGGTTATTTTAACCGGTAGGTTTAATGTTAATGTATCTTTGAAAACGATAAAGATATTTGTATATGTATAGTGGAACGCTAATGCCACCGAGAATTTCGAAAGTTTTGCAAATTCGCATTCTCGCGTACATACGTTGCGTCACTAATTCCTGTTAATTGCCTCCGAATAAAAGGCATAAAGAATTGAAACCCCTTGGCCAGTGATGCTGCAAGTTTTAAGCTACTATTCAGTCGTTACCCATTACATATGGCGTGGATATACGACAGCATTAACAATTGTACGGACCACTGCTTAATGAAGGAGCAAATGAAGAAATTTCCCGTTGGCATGCGCGCGGCCCGTTGAAAAATAGCTTGCACGATCGCGAATAAATGAGCATGCACACAGTGCCGCTAGTCGTCTCTTTCTTATAGGTCATTTCACGCTTGAGATTATATGTACAATCTGATACAAAAAGCGGGCCCGAACCGGGCTGGATATTCTCAACTTTATGACGTGTAATAACGCAATCGAGCCGGTGGTTAATTTGCGCCGCGCGTCGTCGCTATAAAAATCTGCATCCTTTTTGCGACGGATCGGCCTAACCTTTTTTAAATGCGCCACTTCACTCGAATGCGCCTACCCTCCATCGTGGAACGGCCAGATTAATTTTTGTGGATCGTCTGCGTATGCACTCTCTGCCATCCATAAAACATTGCGACGCTGGAATGCGAGCAAGAGCTCATTATTACGCCGCGATGCTTGTACCTTTCTTAAACAACTACAATGAGTAGGTTTAATTTAGAACATTAAAAACATCAGACGAATTTAAAAATAGTGTTATATTATTTTCAACCCATTCAGCATATTAAACGAGAAAATAAATTTTTATTTTACGTAAGTTGTCTAGTTTATTGTGTTAACAACAATTAAGTCATTGTTCGCAACATTCGAGTTTAGCAACGATTTTATCACCGAAGTTATGGAAATTTTTCTTTTATTGAGATTACGTTATTTTTTGTTCTTCGGTTGCTTGTATAAATTTTTTTTAAACGTTCCTACTATCTCAGCTGTGTATCTTCCAAGAAAATGATTATTATTGTTCAACAAATTTTGAGTACATTTTTCGAGTATCAGTTAAAAAGTATGTCAAGTTTGAATTCGAACGAAAAAGTTGTTTAACAACCGGAGCGCGAAACTGGGTGAAATCCTGGACCGAACTGAACGCGTGCAATGATTTTTGAAATCCCGAAACAGACGCAAAATGGAGGTTCGGATCGATACGTGATTGGACACAGTAGCCCAAATCCTGTTTTCCCTTCGATGTTCGGTTCGATACAGCACCTTCGAGCCTGGTGCAGAGGTCCATGTGTCCCTCGCGAGTTATTGGAGAGCTACGCGGGATTATTAGCGGATTAGTGAAGCTACGAACGTTTTCCATTTCGCGATTCCCGCTCTGGGATTAGCCGAGGACAAGCTCGTGATGGATGGAGCCCGGTCTTTGGGATATACATAGACACCTAGGCATATTAATACTGTAATCCTAGCAACAGAATTTCATCGGAGTCCTTGCCGACTAGAAAAATCCTCGCTGTATACATATTTCGCTTGTAAACCCTGGACGTATAGAGCAAATAAATTGTTCTCTCGGTCTAAAATCATTAGCTCACCTTTCACTACAAAAATGTGTGGAAAATTTTATTTTGCGTGGAAGCTCGAAAATTATGTGACATAAATAATATTTTGGATGTCGAGGTTCCAAAGGGCTGTTGTTTAGGACGAACAATTTCCTCGACGAACGACTGGGTCGCCGAGTTCCAGACGAATTCAAATATTAAATTTTTAATTTCATACATAACTAGCTTTTCCCCGCGGCTTCGCACGCACAGAAAACTGTTTAATGCCCTCGAAAATTTATATTGTTTCTCCATAAAACCTTTTAACCCCTCATTCAGCCCTATAGAGTTTTAATTTTATGTCACGTCCCCATTTTAGATTTCAAAATTGATGCCATTTTCGTAATTAACGTCAATTAATGTAAACCTCAATAACAATGGATAATATAACAATAATGTAATATAATAATATGTATAATAATAACAATAAATAAACCTCAATAACGAGTTTCAGGCTTATTCACACCATTTTACCCCATTTGTCGAATATAAGTTTGAATTTAATTTAATATAAGGAGTTGATTCTTGAAAAACCACCACGTATCTAAGGGTTAAGACTATTTAGTTTATACTTATAGTACGTCTTTATATACTACATAAATAAAATATTCCTAATACAAACGTTGCAACCCCTTTTCACCCCCTTAGAGGTTGAATTCTTTAAAATGCCGAAATAGGTGTTTGATTAATTATATCAAAGAGCATTAAGACCAAGTATCAAGCAAATCCGACCACAAATAAAATATTCCTCGTACAAACGTTGCAACCCCTTTTCACCCTCTTAGGGGTTGAATTTCGAAATATCCTTTCTTATCCCTTGTATAGATCATAAAGGACACCTCTGTGCAAAATTTCAGCTTTCTAGGTCCAAGTGTTAAGCGTGAGCACGGATCAGTGAGTGAGTGAGTCAGGACTTCATTTTTATAATATAGAGATTAATATTGAATTTTAAAAATATTATAATAATAAAAAGTCAAGCCCAGGAACGAAGGATTCAGTTTGCCGACCACGTTAGTGAAAAAGAACATTGCCCGAGGGTTAAAACATTGACTTTCTGCTAAAAGGATAAGTTTTTAGAGCATGTGCTGCGTTTAGATGTTCCCTGCAGCAGGGATTCCCTTGCGGGCCGACAAGGGGGTCGTCTTTGTCTTCATTCGAAACGCGGCGCCTGTAATAATGCTCGCCATGGACCACCCTGAACCTAAAAACCCCCAGGAAACCACCGACCACGAGCAGACGTTCTCCTCTGCGTCGACAAAAAATCGACCTACCCGGAAGTCTCGATTTTCGTGCGCGATTATCGTTTTCGGTTAACTAACGACTCGGCCCAGTTCTCGACTTCTGCATCTCTGCCCTTCGTGGTCCCTGTAATTTCACGAGAGTGACACGCATTTCAGTGTACCACCTGCGCGTTGAAAATAATTTGTTTCGTTTCTGTCTTTACCTCGTTCGCGAATCATTCGATGGCGAACACTCTGATTCTGGAGAAATTGTCGACATTTATCAACTCGGCCTGTGGTAATTTCGTAAAAAAACAATAGCACAGGTTTGAAGTGTGACCCAAAAATGAGCAGTCCAAATAAATAAGGATAAATCATCTGTACCGTATTGGTTCGAAGTACATCCATAAATAAAATAGTTCCGGGTTCATTTCTCTGCAGCAGCTTGACGCTTATAGTAGCTTATGCAAGGTAACACAAATGCCACGATCGTTCAATATTCGCAGACTTCGATCGGGCTATTACTTCCGAGCTCTTAAAAACGTCGAAACAGCTGAGGTTATTTTAGCCAAATGCTGTCGTATTTCGTTCCAGATTTACTGAATAATAGATCAACCTCTAATTTGATCCTCCGATAATAGTTCCTTGAAGTACTACGACAATTTGATACTCGATGATCTATTTTTACAGAAATCGTCGAAATAACGTCGTTATCGAAACACGCGTCGTATTAATCCGGGATTGATCCATTGATAAAATAACTCCCGCGCGATTCAATCCTTTTTTAATCTATATTTCAACGCAGTATGATCATTTTATATTCGGCAAACTATTTTCATATCTATACTCGAAGAGCCGTAAGTGTATTTGAATGAAACACGCATGAGTAAAATAACTTTCAATTCAATCGTTTTATACTATTTTAAATCTATATTTGAACGCAGCAAGACAATTTCATATTCGGCAAACTATTTTCATATCGATGGTTAGGTTATCGATGGTCGAAGAGCGATAATTGGATTTTAATGGAACGCGCATTATATTGATCCACGATTCATCCATTAGTAAAATAATTTCTAATTCAATCCTCCAACAATAGCTTTAGTCTGCAATTCAATTTAATCAGTTTCAGATTCTACAAATTGTTGCTGATGGAAACTTCGATATGACGAAAGTAAACGTATTGGATCGTGCGTTGTATTGGTTTACCCA
The DNA here is from genome assembly GCA_916610235.2 of Lasioglossum morio. Classification (NCBI taxonomy): domain Eukaryota; kingdom Metazoa; phylum Arthropoda; class Insecta; order Hymenoptera; family Halictidae; genus Lasioglossum; species Lasioglossum morio. The sequence continues at coordinate 7,503,200 of OU744324.1, read as the reverse complement.
TTAATGGAATACGCAACTCCTAAATTCTGTAGTACATAAAATTCAAAAAATAGTATATTAATAATGTAACGAATAAAATGAGTGGCCTTAAATGGCTAACTACTTATAGGGGTGCTGCGTGTATTGTATCTGTGTACAACCCCTATATATGACTGAATTTGTAATAATAGAGAATCTCTCCGTATGGCAAAAAGAAGAACGTCAGATCGAAACGGACGCCCATAGACATATACATAGACCTCTATATGTCTATGCGGACGCCGCGATAAGAAACACGTCTATCAAAACGAATAGTTATCCGTGTGTCCTTACGGTTTTTTACAAATAAATACAGCTTTTCCTTACAAAAATCAGAAGTAGATGTGAAGAAGGCCTTTATACTGGAACATTTCCAGCGGTCCCAAATTAAAAAATTTGGAATCCATCATGTAGACGTGGCTGTAACGTTAACAAAACCTTGAAAATAGCGTCGATTATTTTTCTAACCCACCTAAGAGACAGACCCCAACGAACCCATGCGACGTGTCACAGTTTACGGAGAAAGTAAGCAAGTAGGGTTCGAAACGAAAGCAATTACAGCCGTCATTTCTGGAATCGTTGTCCTATAAAGCACTCATCGCCGAACCTAAAAACTACGTATGTGTATGAAAATAAAACTGTAATCCCAAACGAGAGTTGTTTCCCTCCGAAAAATTCGAGCCGCGTCCCGACAAGCGAGTCGGCGCGGCTCATGAAGAGTGACTAGGGATTTATAAGGCGCTTAAGAAGATTTCGAGGAGTCCCATTCATGACCTTCTGGCGTCATCTTACCGTTGAGGTAAAGGGAGGACATATTTCACAGCCCGAGAGAACGTGCCTTTAGTTCTCTCTCTCTCTCTCTCTCTCTCTCTCTCTCTCTTTTCGTCTCGGTTCACTCACGCACGCGGCCCTTCTTATTTCCCTCTTAAATTATGCACCCTTATCTGGAGGGTTCGAAATAAGCCCGTGACCGTCTACTCCCCGAATTTATTGGCTCCCCGTAACCGGCTAAATAAATATCAAAGATATCTCGTGACCTACCGCCCTCTAAATCTGTCGTTCCCTGCGCTTCGAAGGAGTTTAGGAAAACAGCGGCAAACGAAAGAAGCATTGGGAGACCGTCTACCCACCCTAACGAGATTCTCCAGATTTTCTATTCCACATCATCGTGGCGTTTCAGATCGACGATTACACACTACGGTGGACCTTAGCTGTACCTACTGAAATTTTCACTGCGAGACTTTTCTCACACCGCCCCCTAAAATTGCGTCGTTCGGTGAGAAAATAATTCTTGCAGAAAATATAAATGCAAATAAAAGGAGGTAGAGGTACAAAATTTTAGATATATCATTTTTCATGTAATGGAACAATTTTAAGAGGTGGCGTGCTTAAAATTTCATGGTCGATATCAAATCAAAAATATGGCATTCCATTAAAAAATAAACATGAAGTGACGTTGAAATAACTGACAAAATAAAGATAAAAATTTTATTTTTCTCACAGAAATACGTATTTGCATCAGTTTTCACTACAAAACTTTAAAAAAATGTTTTGATCCGGGAGGGTGCCAGCGCGAGTAAATTTCGAAGTTTCTTTTTCCGTAAGAGAAGGAATTCTTTGTGCAGAAAAATGAATTGCATAGCTTTTTTTTTTTATCATGCACCACCGTCGACGACGTCGGAAGCGGGTAAATAGTAAATAGTCTTCCCGCGACGGAAACTCCGCGATCCATTATCGTTTACGAAGTTCGTTCACGGCCGGCAAGCACCGTTAAACACGGGAGAGTGGCCCGCGGAAAAATTCAAAAGGGCACGGGAGCGGTTTTTGTTCATTAGCCAAGAGAACCTCCCTCTCGTCCTCGAGAAAATTCTCCTTTTTCCCACGAGAGTGGAAAAAGACGGTAGAACCCGCGACGGAAATTTCGTCTCCGCACCGGAAAAAGGTTAAACAACGTCGATCCATGAGACGGCGCGCGGCGTTACGCTCGAAATGCGAGTGCACTTTCCGTAATGAGAAATATTTCACGTGTTCGCCACAGACGCTGATCGTTCACGGTTGCTCGTTGACATTTTGACAATTCGCAACCGACAAGCATCTTGCTGGCATCTATTCTTACAACCACATCGTAGAACCTTTATGCAGATTCATGTCTGTATGCAAAAATCTGATTTTTACAAATTTTACAGGTTTTATTACGACCTGCAAAGTTTCAAAAATGTGTTTTACAGATTCGAACAAATTATATTCATGAACAAAGTGTCAACGATATTGGTTCATAGGATGACGAGGTTAAAACAGTTGAAATGAAAGGTTAATTATAATATATACTGTAGCATGAACAATTCAAAGGATTTGATTCATACAGTTTCACGAGCTGTTTCTCACGCACGCCCGTTGCCGGATTCCCCTAAACGCCTCGGCTATAGATCGGTCAGCGCCGTTGGCGGTGCGGGCTTCCCCGAAAAGGAGCCCGACAATTCTAATTGCGGTTATTTCGAAGCTTCTCCTCGTGAGTCCGGCTCGACGAGTAAAAAGCCCTAAAGACCGATGGGCTCACTATTCGGACAAATTGGCCAATCGCGGATGTGCCTTAGAGCCCCCTCTACCCGGCAATGTGTCGCAATTATCGAATTTGCTCGATATTTATGAGGGAATCTAATATTCGGTCCGGATTGAAATCACGGTTTTCGGCGGCCTTATCGTAGTGGATCCACGATTGGTCTTAATTCTCCTCGATACGCTTGCGATGATGGTTAAACGATTTTTAGTACGTGTAGTTCACAGTAATGACGATGAAAGTGATGACCCCGTAACGTCGTAATGTTATTAAAAACAAATTAGCTGACCTGACAGACGTTGTCCTGTTTGAATTTCAATAAATTTCTTTGTGATCGTGTTGTGAATTTCTGAAAAGCTATTGAAAATGTGTAAACAAAGTGAAAATGTGAAAGAACGTATTTCTGAATGATCATTGTATCTATTAACGATTGTGGCCATGGATATTTAATTTAAGGAGGAGTACATTCAGAAGTATGCCAATGGGAAATGCTGGAAATGTATGATGTGCCTGGAATATGACTTGGAACCATACATTTTTTTTTTTAAATTAACCAAATCGGTCCAGCCGTTCTCAAGTGATGCGCTTACCAACGAACAGCATTTAATTTTTATTTATATAGATAATAAAGGAAACATCGCGATTCTATGGGAACTTGAATCTTGTACATTTTTAAATCCGTTTACGAGCCTCCCGTTGGATACATAAAAATCTGCAGGATCCAATCCAGAAAGGTTAATCGATCGAAATAATGGTTTGAATCGTAATTGTAAATCAGTAACAAATAACGGAAAGTAGCCCGAAATCCGGCTAACAATTACACTTTAATCGGCACCGGTAATTCGCAATCGGATTACATTACCATGCGAAATCTGCCCGGTCCGAAACACACGGGAAAATCTTTGATGGAAACGCGGCAGCAGCCAGCGAGCCGCGAAACCGCGCCGATCCGTTCGATCTCATGGAATTTCCGCAGGTGTGCGTCCCGATTCCCAGTTCCCGGAATTCGCAAAGTTTCATGCTAAATCAAAGCGCCGACCTCACCCCGCGCGTTCAACTTCTCCCGGATTTTCCGTTCCGAGAGTCTGTTTTCCTACGTGCGCGCGTTATCCTCCTCGGAATCTCCGAGGAGATTCGAACGCAGTCTCCGAAAGACACAGTGATTGATTCAATTAGTCGGCATTCGAGCGGCAACGTTGATTTTTTTTTCGGGGACTGGAATCTCTTTCACCGTATCGCAGCGCCTGATTAAATTCCTAATTTACTGCTCGTGGGGACAGATAAGATTCGGATCTTCGGGCTTTTCTAATGCCTCAGGGAGTATTTTCAGAGGGAGTTCCTTTAACGCTAGACGACACCTATAATACTGGACATTAGCTGTATGTATTCACCCTTTGCACTCGGAGCTATTTTTTACTGGAAAATTAAACATTTCTTCCGACCTAGAATATTTCCATTCGCTATGGTTTTTAAATTCCATGGGTATTTTTTTAACTATTTTTAAGAAATTAATTTATTAATGAAAGTAAGGAATATCGTAATCAATGTGTTCTGTCAATAAGTTTCAAACTTCTTGATTGTATTGTTATTTACATTCTCCCTTTACAAGATTATTCTCTCCATTTTGTAGCCCTTTTTACCATTAACTAATAAATTATTAGACTACGGATCTTTATGCAAAATAAACATTTTCTTCCCGATTTGCAACAAACTGGAGTGTAATCGAAATTTACTGTCTTTCTCAATATGTTTAACCCTTCACTACATCATTTTTTTAATTGCGATAAAAAAATTGAAAAAAGGTCAGTTTTTGTGTTTTATTTAAGGAAAATATTAAAATAAATAAAAACAACTTTTTCAGAAAAATAAACATAATCAGTAAATATTCTCCATTTTTAACGGTCGTAGATTTTGTATATGCACTATATGATATCGGCGCTACAGGTTCGATCACAAATACAAAAATTAGCAATTTTGCAGTATTATAATTTCAACGTTTCGGTTCAGTTTTGAGTAATTAGTAAACACATTCTTAGTTTACTACAGTTCATTTATATACCAGATTTTTTAATAGTATAAAATATGATACACTATGCAACGAAAGGTTAATATATTTAATTTCATCGTTTTACTGTTTCAAATTACATCTTCTTATTTTGATCATAAACGCATAAAATCCGATGTAGAACACTAAATAAGATATCCTCTACTTTGCCTATTCAAACAAAGGACTTCTATTTAGCAAAAGACCAACAGCAACTGATTCAAGCGTGTAATACCTCCAAAATATAATACGCGTTAGACCGTGAAGGCGCGACAACAATGAAAAATCAAACTTTGTTCGTGGGTCGTTACGATTTCGTATCTCGACACGCTTTTGACATTCCTGGAGGATCGAGGTACCCTCTGTGGGACGGCGGCTGACCTCGTGAAAAGCCTTTGAGGTCTAAAAAATTCGATTTCATTCTTCGCGTGAAATTTCGTCCTCTTTTCGCTTTCCGGTTACGATAGCCCCGGTCCCTGTACAATGGGGAAACGCGAAAAAGGCATAAGAAAGTTTGCGCTGCTCAAAGCGCCGCTCCATTTCCGGTTGCCACAAAGCTCCGACCTGCTCACTGCCGTGTCACGGTTGAATGACGCACCGCGTGTTCCCACTGTTACCTAGCCACCGCACCGGCTGTTTCGTTGGTAAGTTCGTTACAGCATAAAAGCTCGCGCAGCAGAGTGTCCTACGCGAGTGAAAAGATCTTGGCAAGGTGACGGATCGATGAACGGTGTAGCTTGACAGTGTTTAACCCTTTGCACTCGACTCTCCCCTCTGAGAGAACGTCGCAAATCTAGTCGGTAAACTCGAGTCTTTATCTAGAGTCTTTGCATTTATCTTTTTAGTCTATTGATCATACTATTCACGAGGATATACATTTGCAATGCATTGTTTATACATTTACAATGGACATTTAGAATATACATATATTTACAATTTATTGTATATACCTTTGCAATGTACACTCAAACTATACATTTACAATGTATTTACAATGCAACACAACATCAAATGAATCATAATGCACAGGAAGCGGATCTTTATACAAAAATAAAATGTTTACACATCATTTGCGCGGAAATGAAGCTAAACGAAGACGTATTTGTTATGTAAATCATGTTAATTGATCGAAAATAACGTTTCCGTACTTTCACATTTGTAAAATGTCTTTATAAATGCATTTATGCACTTTAGTTATGGATTTTAATCCGCTGTTTAATACTAAACTTACCACTACCGGTCAAATGATTTCTCATTTTTCATATTACAACTATTCAAATTATGCAGTTTCTTGCATGGAAGCATGTCATCCAAGCACATCTTGTAATGAAAATTCCACAAGATCTAAATAAATAAAGCCTTGTCATTCTTGTAAGCATAAAACATTTCAATCGTTCTTAGTGCTCGGTAGGTTTAGTATTAATAATGTATTACTGGATTGAATTGATCGATCTCTAAATAATGAAAAACGAGACCATAGAAACCCCGTAACCGATCCACGGCGACAAAGCTCAATCTGGCCGAGGGTTCATAATTAATGTAACAACGTTAACGTTAATATCGCAGAGTGACTTCGCTGGTTAGCAGATGGAAGGCCGTAAAAATTCTCTGTTCCAACCGGGTGGATAAAAAGCGAAACGAAGTTGGAAGCGAAATTACGCGGTAAAAAAGGCCTCATACAGGAAAGTTGCGAAAACAGCGAGCGTAGGATGATGATGTGTAGTAGGTATGTAGTACATTCATCTGCGCGCGGCTACGAGCTTGTCCAAGCGCACACGCAAAAGCGTTTATATGAACACATTGCGCGCGATTATAGCCCTGAGCTACAAGCGCGTTAGAAGACGTAGCCCTCTTTGATCTGACCGCGTTCCCTAACATTACAGCCTGTATTGATCCCATGAATGACTGCCTTAAACGTTGCTCTGTCTCGCTAGAGCACAGAATTAAGACGGTCCTAAGGGTACGGGGGCCGCGCAGCGACGTGTTAATAAATCCTTCACGCCTTCTATTAATTTCAAACGATATCCCATGGCGCGCGAAGAGTGGGACGAAGAGAAGGTGGAGCACGATTTAACGACAGCGATTCGTTGTCTAGATGCGCGCCCGGCTTATTAATGTGCTATTATACCACCTCCAGCGAAACCATGCTCGGTACTATTTATCAACGGATCGCCGCGCCGATATACGGTCAGGAGCAACATTCAACCAGTGAAACCATTTTTAACTTCCCGATTTGTAGTGAAGGTAATGTAATTACCCCGAAAATCGATTTTTAGCAGATCTTCACATTTCAAGGTAATTAGGCTCATTTTAGACTATTTTCAGCAAAATGCTCGTGTGTGTGTATGTGTGCCTATGTTAAGGCAAATTTTTCGTTATGTTTTCTGGAAAAGTAACAACGCGATCAGAATGATGAATGATGCAATCGATGTGCACCGCTGTAACGTTAGAGCTGATTAGATTTTGGTCCAACTTGGTCCTGTAGTGTTTTAGTTTTTTTCGAAAGAAGTTGTTTCAACAATGCAATTTATACGAGAGAACGGAAATTTTCCACCGGAGAATCAAACGTAATTAGATATATATTTGGTACATATTTACAACAGGTCCACGTTTTCCGATTTTGATGAAATTTAAATATGTTATAGATTTCGACATTTTGAACAACTTTTTCCGTTTCCAATATAGGGGGGACTCTTTTAGTTTTCGAGATATTTCAATTTTTGTCTGTATTGAATTTTTAAAATTTTCTGATGATTTTACATGTTCAAAAGACACCTACATATTTTTCTCATAAATGCATAAAATCCGCTGTCATCACAAATAAAGGAGATATTAACACAATAGGATTTTCAATAATTCTGCTGTACCAAAAAAAAGCATAGAAATTTTCTTTGACATTGCAATCTTAAATGAAACTATTAGACGACGTTATTGAGGGTGACTTAGTTAGTTCATACTAAATGCTAAATGAAAATTTAGCCATGTACCATACATTTTTCAAAAATATGCAATAATCACCGGTCGTAATAAGGTGGTCCAGCCTGTACAGGTGGTGTTGTTATTGTCCGTAGGCCGTTTCGAATTATTGCGATCTTTATCCGAATTCTTCTCTTACAATTAGGTGTTTCGTGTAGCGTTTGCGGTTCTAGTGAGATCGCAAACGGGAGAAACAACGGTACCGGTCGAAGGTGTATATTCGTGTTCGGCCACCCCCGCTTGGTACCAATGGGGAACGTGTCGGAATTTCAGGGTGTATTGTTCGTGACTTGGTAGCTTGCCAGTCGCGAGTTCTCGGCACAGAAGCCGCAGCCGGTGCCACGGCCTCACCCCGCGATCTCCTTATTAATGAGCTATCCATTTCCACCGGTGATTTACCGTTTCCTTTTGTAACGCAACCCTCTTTCGGTAGCCGGGTCTGCTGTACCATGAGTCTCCGCGCGACCCGTTACCGTCACAGCCCGTCGTCGACCAAATTTTATTTCATTCGATCACCTGTCTCCATTCCGAAAAAAAGACCATTCACCACCCCCAGACCTCGAATTCGACCAGCAACATTTCCGGAATCTTCAGGAAAATAATTTACGTAACGTCGCCAGTCGAAATATCAGCTGGTAGGAATCTAGGTTCTAGATAACCCGATTGGATTCGTTCCAGAAAAGATGAAATTCGAAATTCTAGACCACCCGACCGGTTATCGAAACCTTGATCCTTCGGTTCTTCGTATTCTCTGTGTTCTACAGCAATTAATTACACGAACCATACTTGGTTTAAAGCAATGAATAATATATATGCAAGAGGAATTAAATGATTTTAGGATAGTCAAGTACCGAAACGTTTTTGGCCAGCTAGATTGGCGATTCGACGCTGTACGACGTGCTCCGAACGAGGAACTTCGCTAAACATTTTGCTTCAGAGCTCCGGGGAAACGTGTCGGGGAATAAATGAAAGGATAATTGCTTCCGTTTCGAAAGTTTTACGTCCGCGCCTCGTGAATCCTCCCGCCGCTTTTCGGTTCATTAAATTCGCAGGGGTGCGACGGGGGAGGGAACACCGGCCCAAAGTATCTACGCGAGAATAATTAGAAACGACGCGGCAAGTGTTTCGATAATTGTGCTCTAGACCGAAACGAACGCTTGACAAGTGGAAAAATTCCGACGCTTTACGCGGAATATTTGCATTCCACTTTGTAAACGCCTTAACAAAATCCGGTTAACATTTGACTGATTACTAGGCTACGGATTTTTATGCATTGGATGTAAAAGATTAGACAAATCTTAGAAGCTATTGTCGCGTTGTTCTCAATGTAAAAAAATCTACTACGGGATCAAGTGGCTATTTGTTTAACTCAATTGTCGTAAAATATTTCTATCTTGCATAAAGATCCGAGGTCTACCGATGACAATAAATTGGTACTACCGCATTTATTAATTGTCCTCTTTGGGCTGGGCTACGGAATAATTAAAAAAAAGCAAGCAGTCCTGTGACCTGGTTTTTAATCATTCCGCGCGGACTCCCTCCTCCCGTGACTCGACAGGACACGCCCGGATCCGCTCGAAAATATTGAAGGATATATTAAAATATGTATACAAGAATGTACCAGAATATTACAATATACTAGAATATTCCAGAATGTACCAGACTATTCCAGAATAAATTAGAATATACCAGAATTTACCAGAACAAACTAGAAAGTACCACGACATACCAGAATATACTAGAAAATACCAGAATATACTTTGAATACAATAAAAAATCTATTCGCTGCATAATTCTGCAGGATATGTATTCATGCTCGCACGGGGAGCGTACGTTTTTCATCGATACGCGGATGCGTATAGATACCATCCCTCTCCGGATTCGCCAACAAATACAGACTCGGCAATGATTTCGCTCCCTCTTCAACCCCCTTCTTCATTTATCCCGGTCCGATTTCCGATCGCGCGACGAAAACCGTTTCCTGTGTTTTAATATGCGTGAGCTGATACGTCAATCTGCAGGATCCATAATTAAAACGTTGCCGAGCTTCTCCCGCTTCCGAGAGACACTGGACAGAGCGACGAGGAATTCATTATTTAAGGGATGAAATTGCGGCCCGTAGACGGATCATCGGATTTTGTTGATGGAAGCTTTAATGTGTGTGCTAGCGGATATATCGAATGCTTTGAACTTGTTAAGATGTATTTCTATAATCATTTCAATCGACAAATTCAACAAGACTGCATCAACATTTAGGTTGTATTCATCGGCACAGGATCATTAATATAAATGTTGATCATGTAGGAGGTGTTCCGGAAAAAAACCAGTTCCAGATATTATATATATTTTTATATTCCTTCCTAGGAGGATAGCTTTCTCATAAACATAGCATTCAGGAAGTGGAATAATGATTTGCGAATACTGATTTCCATAGACATGCAGCCAAGTGTTCAGATACTGTACAGGTCACTCTGTTTAACCCTTATCTGTCCCTCGTGTCAATTTGACACTGTTTTTCCGAAAAAAGTTATACGGTTCTGTTATTTGTAAGTAAAGTCCGAAACTTGGTGACTTTTATTTTTTTAATGCGAAACATATAACCGCAAAAACCTAAGATATATAATGTTAACTCATCAATTTGAATGAAAAAAAAACATCGAAAAGTAACTGTTTGACATGTTATTTTATCGATTTTTTATTCACTGTATCAATTTGACACCGAGGAACAGATTCAGTTCGTGAGATGAGGGACTGACGAGGGTGAACAGATAAAAACTGTTTTTCTTCTAAGAATTTTCGAGCGACAAAGAAGTTTTAGCGGCTGCAACCGCAAAAGAAGTTGCAGCGCGTGGTGTTGAATTCGTGACTTTCTGAAATAGTAATGGAGTAGTAGCCTACATTCAAATGACACACGAAATGATAGAACCACGCAGTTTGCTAGAGTTATTCCGGTCTCTGGTGGCCGCTAACGCGGTCAGCGCGTTCATCTCCGGCGTGAACATCGAACTGGTAACCGCGAGAGAGCTCTCGCGGAACAGGAGTATCACGAAATTACAGTTTGAACGGTGGCGAGAGGAGTTGTTGTCCTCTTGGTTTCTGTTCCGATCACGTTCCTCGAGTAGCATGATGGATGCCACGTGGTTCGCGAGAGGACACGCGGAGGCGAGCCATCGATCAATCCCGTAGCCGCCGTATCGAGCTCTCAGAAACAACGATATCCGATCCGGCGATGAACAATAGCGAGACGAGCGTCGCGTGTCTATGGAATTGTCTCGTGGCTTTAACACGAGGCTGAACCGCCGCGCGCCCCGGTTCCCGGATAATTAATTCCGTCCCGTCGTGTTTCCCGACGCGTTCCTTCTTCTTCTCTGCCTCCTCGATCCCGCCCCTTCCACTACGCTACCCGTTACTAGTTAATTGACTACTCGTTACGCCGCACAGTGGGCCAGAACGACGAATTAGCTGTTCACGCTTATTTCAGCGTTACTTCAAGACTCAAAGATCACGTTAAACAGGTCGCTGGGACTCGGTTACATCGGCTGCAACACTATCGGATAAAAACTATGCGTACATATATTAAATAAGTAATTAACCAAGGTGACCTCAATTTTTCTTCGTACTTTTTATATTGAGATTTTTAGAAGATTCACTAGCGATTACTTTTCGTAGGAAACAATTTCTTACACCGTGTAACAAATGTTGAAGATCCAATGGTATATCCTCTCCTTAAACAGCACACAATTTTTTCTCTTGTTCGCTGCATTTACAAATTACGTCCGAAATGTAAGCTGTTACGTAAAACCTTGAATACTGTACGGGGTCGTGTATGTAAACGTTGTCCAGTGCCTACTCAGTCCACTGCCTGTCAACGCTGTGCCGGCGACGACGCAGTGATGCCAGAAAGGGACAAAACGGACCCTCGGTACTCTCCTCCTTTTCCCCTTCCACTATCCTATTCCATCACCATCTAACGTCCTCCACACTAACCCACGCTGCGCGTGCACATTGGTGCACATATTACTCTGGTCATCAGAGAGGGGGTACATCATTTCACCGTGATTCCCCTCATCTGGCATCACTGCGACGACGACACTTTTCGGACACTCGATCGGCATTTCATTCTGTCCTTCTCTATGTTCGGCTCTCTAGTGAAGTTGCGGTCGCCGCGGTAGACGCAGTCATAAATAAAAAAATAGTGTCTCTATGCAAACGCTGCCCGTCCAGAATACGGTTGTTGGAAAGTATTTGGGAGTAAGATTAAGTAATAACTAGATTGCGGATCTCTTCGTGGATTTATAGAAAAATTGAGTAGACAAAATTCAAAATCGTTGGGAAACTTTAAGAATCAGCAATGTTTTAAAATGTCCCAGTGTGCGAGTCACACCTGTGCGCTCCACCGTGAAATCTGACAAAAATAATTCCACCTGCAGGCGGCCATCTACGCCGATAAGGATTACCTCGCCGTGCGTCAATTTCGTGCGACGGTGAAGGTGGTGGGGGACGGAAAGAGAAACAATAAGAGGGAGAAGAGGATTTATTCCGCGTGCCCGCGAAAAGGGAACAAAACTAGCGGGCCGGACAAAAGAAACCGAGCCAGAAAACCGGGGTGGAAACGGCTCTTCGCATTCGAGGCAACGTCCCTCGTGTATCTGACACGTGTTTTAACGCGTATCGTTCGACGGGGTTGCTAGCATCTGGGTCACGCTATCCGACCGTTTTCCAAAGTCCTTCGCGCTCTGCAGTGCGGCGTTTTTACGGCCACTGCGGTACAGTCCTGCCAGGATACCGCGACGGTAAACGGTAATTTTTATTCCTCGTTCGCCGAACAGACCCGGAAACAGAGGGAAGAGGTTCGCCGGGGGCGAGGAGTTGGTAAATTGTAAAACAAACCGTCGTTGAATGGGCGGAATGATTTCTCCCCGCTGACTTCCACAGTGAAAAGCTGAAAAATTTCAGCCAGTACTCGCCGGGACAAAAGGTTGCAGGAATGAAGAGGGTGGCGAGACAATTTATTGCGTTTTCTAAGGGAAGCCAGGCTTTGTCCTGTGTGTTCCGCTCTCATTTCTTATTCTATCGGATACCCCAGAGAGCTCTGTAACCCCTCCTTTTTTAATTATTTCGCGTTACTGTACCACCCTCTGTTTCCAAGCACACAACGCTCGAGACCGGTAGCCTAACTATGCAGATCGGAGGACACGTTTCTGCGGACGTCTTCTTCTTGTTCCACTTTGTTTCCGTTCGTTCGCTTAATGTTATCCGTTTACAATCGGAGGCCGTCCAACGCGATCGCAAAATTGTTTAAATGTACAATCTTCTTTATTTTCGATCACTTAACAAATGTTTTCAATGAAACGTAAGTGGTATCACGAGGCAAATGCTTTGCAAATGATATTTTTTTTTTTCGAGGTCTTTCCTGGTAAATGTATATGTCGGAGATAAAGAAATTTTTCCTTTACTCCCTTCGCCACTGGTCTTCTCCATCGGAAAGTTTATTAAAGAAACGGAACACTTCTATCCTTCCCGAAATGTCTTACAAAGAAAACTTTATTGATCTAACAAAAGAACAAGCTAGTACACTGTTTGAAAGCGCATTGCAGAGTGTCATCCGTCACACCCTCTCGCTTGCGGCAAACCTATCATTTTTCAATCCCCTCTCTCGACGGCCCAAGGGTCCTCGGCAGTGATGCCAGATGAGGGGAATCACGGTAAAATGATGTACCCCCTCTCTGATGACCCGAGCAATATGTGCACGCGCAGCGTGTTTACGACTTAGTGTGGGGGACGTTAGATGGTGATGGAATAGGATAGTGGAAGGGGAAAAGGAGGAGAGTACCGAGGGTCCGTTTTGTCCCTTTCTGGCATCACTGGTCCTCGGCCGCGTACCGAACAAAAAAAAACAAAAACTGCTCTGTTGATCAATTCTACGATCTTCTTATAATGGATAAACAAAACTGCGTTGTATGAGGAAGTCTTCGGCCTTCTCCAACATCTCCGACATATGTATATTTTGCTTCAGACATATTGTACACATGTAACGGTACAAATAAGAAAAACAAAACTGAAGCCTTATTCTTCAAAAATTGTACGAATTATGCAAAACTTTGAAATCGACTTCTTTCCTACTTTTAGGGTCAAATACAGTCCAGTTTCATTTTTTGGTCACACCTCGTAGTATCGGCACGCAACAATTTAATTAAATCGCTCGCGGCGGTTCAAGTGTCGGCAGAGAGGACGGTCGCATCGTCTAGGAAAAGGAACCACTGGGTTAAGGGGTTAAATCGGCGCTCGCAGCCCCAAAAGTGGCCCGACCTGGAAACCAACGACCCACCCCCTCGCTGCCGAGTTCAAACGAGACATTGGCGGCGAAATAACGTGTTCGGCGCGATCCTGATAGCGATTTCTACTCGACGGCTATCGAAAAAGTCAGGATATTAGACGCGTCCTACGGCGCGGCGTGGCGGACGTACGACCTCGCGACGAAGTGGACGTGCGATTCCGATGGACTTCCGGTTGTAAAATGGGCCGAGATCGATCGACGAAGGTCGAGTGACCCGAATAACACGCGGCCGATTGAATCTGAGCACCGATTATTTATTTACACGGTTCGACTGGATGATCGCTCGCCGCGCGACGCGCAATGAGACGCACGATCAAAAATCGATTCTCGTAACATTGTAAATTAGATGAAAATTAATGTTATTTGACGGATGATTAATTTTTTATAAAGATGTTCTAGTTTTATTTATTTATTTATTTATGGTTTATTTTAATGTGGTCACAGTAACAGCTATGTCATTTGCGACCTAGTTTTGTTCAAGTTAATACAACAATAATAGAACAATCATATTATAATTTGTTATAATAATAATACAGCTAACATGTTGCTTAATGTTCCCTTAAATAATCTGTTTTTTTTTCTTACAAGATATTGTTGTTTTTATGAAGTTAATACAACAAGGTTCTTTATTAAGTTAATATGAGTTGGATAGTGTTGTACAACTCCATCATTTTGTAAATTTATGTTATACAGCTAAAATGTTGCTTAATGTTCCCTTAGAGAATCTGTTTTTTGTTTCAAGATATTGCTGTTTATGAAAGAACATTGTATTATATTAGTATGCAGGAACATGGGGGGAAAGAATGGTTTCGTTTCAAGCAAAAAATTTTTCTCGAGGCAAACGTCACATTGTGCAAAAAGATGAAGACAGAGGGTTGGCGAACGAGTCGTGGAAGGGCGAAGGGCGGACCAAACGATCCTGGGGAGATACGGCCGGGCAATGATCGATTTTAATTTCCGCCCTACCCGGGAAATAGATTGAAATTGTTTGTGCCAGTGCCGGAGACCCTGGCGACCTTCCGCACAGTGAAATCAGTGTGCGTTCCTCGCTAGACGAATCGCGCACGATGCCTTTTTAAAGGGGGTAGTTCCATTGTATCAGACAAAGAGTCGTATTAGATCTCCGTACGAATTTGCTTCGTCCCTTCGATATTGAACCTATTTCCGTACAATAACGAGTCGGACGATGAAGATTTTCTGCAGAATCTACTGAACATGAGTATTACTACTAGACTGCGAATTTTATGCACTTATGACAAGAATGGGTAAGTAGAATTTAAAACAGTGGACAAATATTCAAAATTTAAGAACAGCCACGTATTAGTTGCAGCTTATGAACTTCATTAATGAATGAAAGAAATTATTACTTGGCCCTTGTTTGTTGCAGTCGATGCAGACCAATTTTATTTTGCATAAAGTCCCTCAGTCTAATTGTTACGTTACTGATTTTGATATACTTAATAATGTCGATATTTTCCCTTATTTAAAAACATCAATGTATTAACTGCAGTTTCTGAACATTATTAAAGAATGAAAGAAATTATTGCTTGGCCCTTGTTTGTTGCAGTCAATGCAGACAATTTTTATTTTGCATGAAGTTCCTGAGTCTAATTGTTACTTTCTTGATTATGTTCCTGATGGAATATTAAATTATAATATTCTCATCACTTCATCGTACTTCGATTTTGATATTCTTAATAATCTCGATATCTTTTCTAAAAAACGTTTTTTCGATCCGGCCGAATCCGTAGTCGTGTGTCTGTTTAGTTCGAGAAGGATCCAGTGTTGAGAGCCCCTGTCCGTTCTCGCGGCGGATAAGTTTCGAGCTAGACAGAGTCAAGCCTCTCGGGATACGGGAAATTGTTTCATAAATCACGTCTTACCTTCGCGCAGCCTAGCTCGGTGCTCTGTATAGACCTCGTTACTTCGCCGATGCATCCTGGCGCATCGCAGCCCCCTCATAGCCGGGCCCATGCGCCTCACCGGCCATCATCATCCCCACTTTCTTCCCCCGGAACCTCTCAAAGGATTCTTCTTCGTTGCCCGTCCAACGGAGATGATAACGACCAGCCTGGCGAAGTGTTGGACAATAGCCTCGCATAATACGCGAACGTCCTCCCACCACCAACGAGTGCACTATCCCTTGCACCATACTGCAGTGGGAGGACGCGTCCAGATTGGAAAAATTTCCTGTATCGCTCTTTGATCGGATTTTTGCAAAGGAGACGCTGCGGTGCGCCAGGATCTCTCTGCTCAATGTTCTATTATCGTTGCGAGGCTCTTACGTCGTCGCTGATTCAGAGTGTGCACTCGGATGCAGCGCCGGATCAAGAGAGCAGATTCGAGATCTCCTCTGTGGTATCCTTTGATCTGAGTACGCCGACTTTGTCATTGAAATATACTTGCTTTCTGGTAAGGTATATTCTGCATTCTTCGAAAATCTGGTCGAACTTGCGAATACATTTTTGTCTTTATGCCTCAGCCCTAGTACTACACTAGGTTTTGAAACTGCGGAGAATAGGATTTACACTAGAGACAGTAACGGATGAAATACTTGCCCAGAAAAATTGTTTGAATTTCTTCAGAAACTGCGGGTTGCATTTTATATAAATAAAAATTAAATGCTGTTCTTAAGCGCATCACTTGAGAACGGCTGGACCAATATGGCTAATTAATAAACAAAATGTTCGTAATAATCCGAATAAGGTTTTTAGGGAAAGAGAAATTGGAAAAGTTGCCCGAACAAATGGAAAATTCGGGGAAAAAATGTTAACGCTTTTTGTATAAACTCAAGACTCGCGATTCGAACGATGGATATACGTATTCTTTTTTTCTTTTATTCGTTATGGTCCTGGAAAAGTTTTCAGGAAAAAGAATTCCAGAATAATTGTAATTAATCATAATTTTTGACACGATACAAGAAGCAGGTTGACATGTTTGGCTGCGCATTATTGGTTCTCAATGAATTCGTCGTCGAGCAAGCGTTGAATGTAAAATTTCCCATTGGCGTACTTCTGAATGTACTCCTCCTTAAATTGAATATCCATGGCCACAATCGTTAATAGATACAATGATCACTCAAAAATACATTTTTTTACTTTGTTTTTCACATTTACAATAGCTTTTCACAAATTCACAAAACGATCACAAACGAATTTATTGAAATTTGGACAGGACAACGTCTGTCGGATCAGCTAGTAAATTATAAAAGGGTTGTAGCTGTTGAATTGTGTACTTCCCGTTACGGTGTTACTTTTTCAAGATTTATGGAAGCTACGATCTAGTTTCACAATCTAACAATGGCTTTTCTATTGCTACAGTTCAATGTACATTCCAGTGTAATAATAGCTAATGTTAATGTCACGTTCGTTTTTCTAGTCTCGATTGAGTTTTGGAGTTCGTCCCAGTTTTACTCCTAATGCTATCGCTGTTACTGGCACGGGTCGAGTGGACACATTCGAGTCGTTGAATGAAATTGATTCTGGAGCAAATTATCAGGGGACGAAAATAATATTATAGAGACAGAGTTTTACTAACACCCTCGCTACGGGAACAGGAGTACACGTGCGAGAGAGTTTCTCTTCCAATAACTGTTTCTATTTCGAGCGGAACGGAGGCCGCAACTTTTTCGCGGCTCCATTTATTTCGAAATCGCTCAGTGTCAAGCTATTTCCTGCGCGGAACGAAATTTACGCCAGGGAAAATGGAGTTCGCGGGACGACGTTGAAAATTTGCCGACCCCTGTCGAGTCATCCGACGAGAAAGTCATTTCTCGATAAGGGTGCGCCGCTTGTTCGAATTTCTCGCCGTCCGACACGGACCAATGTTCTTCGAGAAACTAAGTACGTATGTCTAAAAAGATCTGTTGAAAAAGTTTCTAGATGTAGCATCACGCTGAAACGGTATTTAAACATAACTTCTTTACATCCTATACGAGGGTAATTCTTGGAAAAAGTAGCTGACACGAAAGTATGTATAGTTTCTAGGGTACCATACAATGCAACAATTATTTCTTTCCTGTTTCGCTTTTTTATCGAGACGTGAAGACCTTGAGTTTTGACTCAAATCTTCACAATCTCAATAATCATAAATTACAGATTTTAGAATTAGTGATTTTGACGGATCCCGTAAAGCCAGTGTTAAACAAAGAAATCCTCGCTCCGTTTGCAAGTAGAAAATCTGCGGACCGCTGTTAGTTTGCGATTTTTGTTTGTCGAGTTCCCCTACTGTCTGCCAGGGGATCGATCCGGACGACGAAGAAGTTCTCGACCATTTGATTCGGTCGAATCGCTCGTAGCATTTCCCGCAAGCTTTTAAACAAGGAAATCGTCCTTCGCGACTGCGTACACATCCCGGCAAACACACACGTTCGCGCGTAGACCGCAGAAAGTTCTTGGCGAGGTAGCAGGTTGTTGACACAGCGGGGAACTACATTCACCGCGGACACAAGTTCAAAGCTGCCGTATGAAATCCGAGGTTCCTCGTGTAAACGATGAAATATTTATTCGGCAGTTGCATCGCGAGACCTTGTCCACCCACGGCTCTCTCTCTCTCTCTCTTCGGACGCCCGGAGACGTCTGTTTGAAATATTTATCGCCAAAAGAATCGTACACTTGCCTCTCTGCTAAACTGAAGACACGCATCCGCTATAGTCCGTTTCAGAAAGTACGTCGGATCCAAGGACCTATATTTACGCCTCTGATTCTGCCCTTATAACTGGATCAACCCTTTGCACCCTAAATCGGCCTTGAGGTTTTCTCACAATGCTCCCTGAGCATGTATTTTCCACAAAATCATACCTAATATAAAACTAACCATACCCCGTTATTATTTACTATATTTTATCTCAATATAAAATAATAATGTTAATCGTAGAGAACTGTATGCGTACAGTCAACTAGATTCAAATTCAAGAACGATTGGTTAGTTTTCATTATGTTTATTAAGGCACCAATAATTTATATAATATAATATACAAAACTAAGCTAATAAACAAATTTTCTATAAAAAAAAATACTTTGCACCCTTTATTTTACGGTCGCAACGATTGGAACTTCGAAGCTGCAGTTACGAAGCTGCAGAAAATGTTTAATTGTTTCTTTTTCTATAAAATATTCTATATATGTATGCATAGAATATAATTGAAAATTGCACGAATTTTATTTTCATAATATTTACATGAATTTATACAGTCGAGGACAATCTTAAGTGGACACTCTTAATAATCGCATATCATTTTTAAAATTAGTCCAAAGGACTTGAATTTTTTTAAGATGTTAGACCGTCTAGTTTGCTAGGGAATGAGTAAAAAAATTTTTAAAAATGATGTTTTGTAGATTTCTTCCTTGCAAAGAAGGAGTTGGGTGTATTTTTCGAGCAGTAGGAGAAGGAACGCGCTTATTGTTTCCAATTGGTGTTAGCAAGATTATTTATTATTCGTTGTTCCACTTTGTTGACAGGGAAATACGAAACCAGTCGTGTTCGTTCGAAGTTGAACTGCGACGTTCGTTTTTCCGTCCGCTCGAAGAGTAACAGGGAAACACGGACGCACCATGATTTTTCTGAAATATTTCGTTCCTCTCTGTTCCAACAAGCATACCGAGTGTTTTTGGAACGCGTGGCAAACATTCAGCGAAACTGTACTACAACACGAACGAAAAAGTAAAACGTAAAATCGAGGTTCGAGATTCGCACGCTCGATAAAAAAAAAAGAAGAAAAATCACGAAAACCGACAAATTCCGTTTGCACTCGTCGCGGTTCCCCGAATTTCTCCACGATGGTCCCGAACCGAGCGGATAGTTCGGAATGGAATTAACTTCCTTTCAATTTCGATGAACGAAGTCTGCCCACCGCCCTGCCAGAACTTCCCCTTGTAGATTAGTTGCTAGGTTTTTATGGGAACGAATGGAACATGAATTCTGTAGATTAGTTCCGAACTGCAATCTACAGCGGCGAGTTATTGTTCGTGGAAATAATTACGAATCTGCTTTGAGATAGTAAAAAGTGCATTAAAGTGCCTAGCAGGATAAGCATAATACAGCGCGCACCCCTCCCCCAACATAATTTTTATTGAAATCTTGTGCAAAACAATGCTTTTACGTTGGAAGATAATTCCCGAAAATTTGAAGTGTTTAACCCACTTAACGATAAGGAGGGTGAACACCCTTAACGTCATAATTTGTTTTCCCGGTTGTTAACGAAGATATCGAAACGAAATAAAAATGAAAATACTCAAACTTGTCAGCTGCATTTCATATATTCTTTTCACTATTGTGAGCAGATTATTAAGGGCACTATAAATATATAGCCAGCTATACTACTCGACAGCAGTCACGCGTTCCGAATCGGTCGGGTCGCCGGCGAATCGAATGGACACCATGACACACACACACACTTCGTTCGAAATTAATTGGAACGCAAAGTCGTATAGATAATAACAGAGTACTAAAGATTGTCGTGAAAGCGAACGATCAGTCTCGGGGACTGTTTCAAGATGGAGATCCGCCCTGACTACTAATCAACCCAGTTATGTCAGAGACAATCTCCGCTCGTAAATCAAATCGCGGTGACTGCCGGCAATTAACACGAAAAATCGTACTTTCCCCGCTGTGCGTCCTCGATAAAAAAAAAAATCTATCGGCTGCCGATTCGAGTTGTTTCCTTGTTGCAGCTGGAAAGAATTCACCGCTTTCACCATGTAAACGATACCTTGATTTTGTAGGACGATGCTCGGAATCGTCTGAACAGGAATCGACCAAGTAGAATATGTATACTGTATACATGCCGTCTGCGCATGTGATATACATATATAGATACCGTATACAACATCAAGAATAGTCACTTATTCAATCGTTGAACCATGGAATCTCGGACAATCCAGCCGCCAATACTTTCTCCGTTTATCGTGGTTCGTGGTGGGGGCTTATCTTAATTAGAAACGATACCCTGTATCGAGTACCTCTTTTCAATTACAAAATTCGCTGATAAGAATGACGCACACGACTGGATCTCAGCATTAGTAAACAAAACTGTTCTTTCGGAATTTCGCGCTCTACGCTTGGTCAATTTGATAAGGCTACACTTTCTCGATCATTTTTGTAAGGATTGTCGACCTACACTTTTATATCTGCTCGAAACTGTAGAGTAGAGCAGGCCTGAGCAATTTGCGGCCAGGAAAAAGTTACCCTCTCTCTGCCAGTACCGGACATATGCGCGACAGAAATGAAACGCGTCACGTGACCGTAGGAGTAGCGGGGGAAATAGAGTCACAAAGGTGAAGGTAGAGTGGGGAGATAAGACCTGTTTCTAGGCCCTCCTCATCCAGAGCTGGTGAAAATAGTATTTTACATAGTAAATGATAAATAATCTTGGTTATTTTAAAGTATATGTACAATTTTGAAAATAAAATATTTTATTTGATGCAGCAATTTTTTGAAAATAAAATAATTTATTTGAGGCAGTAATTTTTGAAAGTAGTATTTTATTTTAAGAATATTGAAAATATTTGAACTTTGTCTTTATTTTCAATTATTTTCAATGACACGTAATAAATTCATTAAAGATATGTATTATGCGAATAAGTTCTTTTTGGATCCCTTAAAAAGGTAGCATGGACCCCTAACAGAAATGGCACGACACGAACAGGAAAGAAATGAAACAAATTCTGCTCTTTCTACACAAAAATCGCACGCGTACACTTTCTCCTCATTTTATGAGGAACACAAGCAACGTAAAATGTTTATACGAAGATCATTGGAATATTTTAAGCGAGACACACTGCGGTTAACCATCGATAAAGAAAAACGCGCGTTCCTCGCAAGTCGTAAAAAAGTCAACAAACGGTGACATATTTCATAAAAACTCTGCGTTCACCGGTTCGTATAAAATTTCGATCGCAACATATTCACGTTCGTCGTTTCAGTGTTGACTAACTACGTGCGCGACGAATAGTGCAAACTTCTACCGGTCCGGCGATAAATCGTGAAAGTTTGGCAAAATAAATTGTGGCCCGGGCTCACGGAGGTTCAACTAAGTAAAATCCCAGCGTAAATGGTAACTCGTTACGCTGAACTGTTACGAAGTTACAGTTTCGAAGGTGTAGGTATGCTTTCCAGCCGGTTGCTAAAGTGTTAGCATTATTCCGGCGAGGTGGTCCGCAGTCGTCCACATAAATTCGCCGGCGCGGCGTTTTCAGCGGGTAGGTATAAGATTTTTGTTTTGCTGGAAAGTCTGCGGCGAGCCAGTTTAGCGGGAACACTGGCCACCAGCCGTGAAAATAATCGTAAATTCGCTATTTGCACGAGAGAACTGGACAGAGTCCAGCAAGCGAGGCTGCCCCCTTCTGGCAGCGGTTAATCAGCCGTCATGGTAAACTTAACCCTTACAAGTTTGTGGGACAATCCGTTTATGCATATTACTGTTCTAAATGTGGCGGTGGGTTATAGGACTTCGTATCTCGTCAAATTTAATGCGGTTACGAGGAAGTTCAAGATTCCCGGGAGTCTTGCGCGATAGGCACACTGACGGCCGGTTACTTACGTGCGTGCGATACATATTTTTAACCCTTTGCACTCGGAGCTATTTTCACTCGAAAATTAAGCACTTCTTTCGAGCTAGAATATTTCCATGCTCAATAATTTTAATGATTTTTAATCGATAAATTTTTAGTGGCGCCCGAATCGTCACTCGAGTGCTAAGGGTTAACACTAAACCTACCACTTTTTCATCTTCTAATTATTCAAATTATCAAGTTGCTTACATGAAAATTGATTCGAGCACGTGTTATAATAAAAATTGCACAACATCTAAATAAATAGAACCTTGTCATTTTTGTAAGATAACTGATTTTAATCGGTATTAGTGCTCGGTAAGTTTAGTGTTCATAACAAATGATTTATAGTTTCGTGGGGAGCTGGCAACAATCTTCGAACTACAGGGCGAGTCATCTAAGACATACTAAGTTTTACATTTGTTGAGAAAGCAATGTTTCGGACAAAAGTTGTTTGGTTATGCTGTTATAAAAATTGTCTGTTCACTTTGTTCTGAGCTTTCGAGGCGGACAATTATACTGATTGTAATATCAATGGATTTGTTGAACATTTGAGACAATTAGAAATGTAGTGTAAGTGATTACGACGAGCGCAGGAAAGAAGGTGACGTAGAAATGCATCGTAAAGCTGGAAGAACAGTTCCGAGAGGTAGCTAAAGAGCTAGGGATATCTATAATGGTTTTCTGTCGAGCAATGCAACATATTAAGCATCATGGGACTACAGATAATAGTCTTCGCAAAGCTAGAACACGAAACATGGAGGCTGGAACCGATCGCAACTAATACCGAATCTTGATAAGTAGACAGCGGATTTTTCAGCCAAATAAAAATATTCTACCTCGATTGTGTAATTTCATCCCTCGATAATATTTTTTTACGTTGAAAACATAAAAATATTTTGTACATTTTTCGCTGTTCTATGTTTCACTCAGTTCATGTCTTCATAAACGTACAAAAATCCGAAGTCTTGGTGAATAAAATCTACAGAATTCAATGAAACTAAAGTTTCTCTGAAATTAACAATTTTTCGACGTACACGGGTTAGTACGTTTTTCTTTTCCATGACGAAATGATCGGCCAGGCGATTCTTCCATCGATTTTGCTCCCTCTGTTTTCTCCACGTCGTAATTTGCCAACTTTCGGATCGAGCCGGAGCGGGAGTCTCGTTCCGACGGAAAGTTTCGGCGCAACTTCATTGCACTGTGCCGTATAAAATTGAGTATTTTGTCGAGGCTCGTAACGACCCTCTTAATCCAGGAGTTAAAGTTTCTGCGATCGAGGAAATTGGAAATTCGACTCGAACGCATAGAACCGATCGGTTCCCACACATACAGATCAGCTCGGAGACCATTCTTCTCGATACGAATGAACGAAACTGATCCGCAGTGATATTTAAACTTCATTGTGATTTTAATGCTTAGTTCCTTCGTTCATAATCTTGTTTAACAAAAAACTAAACAGGCTTCTTAGACCCATCGAAAAATAAATTAGAGCATGATCTTGTTATAATTTATTGAATCACTTTTTCCGTCGTACACAACTAGTACATTCCGGAACAATTTTTGTCGAACACTAGCCTAATTCAGTGTTCTACTCGCGGTATCATGCAAAAACATTTCAGGAAGAAAAGTCTCTGTGTACTATTTTATGTGGTACAATAAATGTACGTATAAAGAACTGTTTGAAAATATTGTTCACTAGTCAAGAAATACACGTAACATTTTATTGAAGAACCTTTGACGACTCTGACAGATCTTTACAATGTTCTCGAAATTTTATTCCTTAAGCTAAGATAAATATAAAATCATGTGCTTTATGAGACTTTTGGGACTCTACCTAGACAACCATATAAATAATGATTTTTGAAGGAACAATTTCCTCCACAAAAATCTCTCGGAACATCGTGACTCGCCTCGTTATAGGCTCGATCCCGGACTCAGCGTTCGTGCTTGTATCGAGGCAGCGTTACACGAAACTGATACGGTCGGATGTCCACCGAAGTCTGATCTCGGGCGTCTGTTTTCGGGGATTCTGCAACGAGGGGTTGAATTTAGGGCACGCCTCGGAAATTTAGCTTCTTATGCACGACATCGGCGCGGATACGTGACGCTTTAAACGGGACTCGGTAGGGAAGTTCCCGGCGTTATTCCGCCTTAACAATCTGTCGATAATAGGCCTGGAGTGTCATCGAGCGGGGAAAAAGGAAATCGAGGATTGGCCAGGGTGCCAAGATCCAGCGCAGCTGGGTCAGGACGTCGAGAGGGTTGCTCCCGTTAACGTTTCGATGATGGTATAAAGAGACGAAACGCTTAGGGGCGGGGACGAGAGGGGTGCGAGGGAGTCAGGGGACACTCGCACCGCGTTTTCTACGTGCCTCGGGTGTGTTCATAATTTCCACGAGCTCGCCCAACGCGGGGAAGAGAATCTTCTGGAGGCATCCAGCGTGCCAAGAACAGTATCTGGCATCAGACGTTCGTTCGCGCGCCTTCTACCGGCCAGAACTAACGAATTTCTCGAATTTATTCGAACCAGAACCCGAAATACGCAGATAGCTTCCGTTCTCAAACCATTCCGTCTAAACTCGTCTGTTTCGTTTAACGAAATTTTTCCGGAATTTTTATCGGAACCATTTTTCAGTTGTAAGTCGATCTGGCATATCGATTCTTCGTTCTCGCACAAGATGAACAATCTTGCGGCTTGAATAGCTCAAAACGCGATAATAATAGTCTTCGAATTGCAGTAAAGGAAGCAGAAATAATTGTTACATTAAAAACAACATTACAACGTTCTTAGATTTTCGTAAATCCATAAAGACCCGCAGTTTATTGATTAATGAAGCTGTATTCTTTAAAATTTAACCATGGAATTTTATTTTCAAATCGTACACGAACTTTACGTAATGATCTAATATTTCACCGATCCTCGTCTAACGCACAGTCTACGAATAATTTGCATTCACAGATTAAAACCAGTCACTCTACATTGCTTCATGTTCGATTAGATTTTTTTCCGAAAGAAAGACATTTGTACCTGTCTGTAGTTTGTTAGAATTGACGAAGGAAATGTTCGTTTTACATAACGCTCCGCAGTCTAGTTGCAACGGTTATGTTGCCTGCTTTTGATGCAGTTCTGCACCGGTCCTGCAACTTCATTCGGCGTTCACCGAGCGCAACATAAACGCATTGATGAGTCAGTGTAGCGACGTGTTCGCGCGTAGTACTCGCAAGCGTAGCCGCTATTCTATTCTAAGCGGAATGCGCGCCCCGTCCGAAGTTTCTACGGCGGAGCTTCCGCGTTTACCACGAGAGGAGGCAGCCGCTGATGCAGCGAGACTTTGAGTGCACTCCGTGCACCGAGTGCTACGCATCAAGGCGGAACGGTGCACGAGAGCACGCGACCCTGTCCCTTGGACCAGAGACAGCGAGGACTCAGCGATCAGTATTCACGTGTTCATGATGTCAACTCGACCCGACTCGACGATGTCCGACTTGCAACTGTACGTAGAGAGAAACTTTCAGCTGAAATTAGAGCGAGCCTCACGGGAGACAGACGTGCAGAGAAAAAGAAATATTATAACTGCGAATCTTTATCCAAAATAAATATTGTCTTCGTTAATCGCAGGACACAGGAGACAAATTAAAATTTCTTCCTTCTTTATTATGTGAAATAACGTAATTATATGAAATAAACTAAGTCAAAATTGAAAACCATGAATCAAACTAAATGAATTCAATGTAATTATTACGATATGCAGTTTCTGTGATTTTTAACTGTAAATTCATAAAATTCGAGGTCTAGTTAACATATACACTGTTCAACAATCCTCAAATAATGAATGATGAAGTGGTCTAAGTTAAAATTGAAAAAAGAAATGAATCAAACTAAATGAATTCAATGTAATTCTTACGATATATAGTTTCTGTGATTTTTAACTATAAATTCATAAAATCCGAGGTCTAGTTAAAATATACACTGTTCAACAATCCTCAAATAACGAATGATGAAGTGGTCTAAGTCAAAATTGAAAAGAGACATGAATCAAACTAAATGAATTCAATGTAATTATTACGATATGCAGTTTCTGTGATTTTTAACTGTAAATTCATAAAATCCGAGGTTTAGTTATAATGTACACTTTTCAACAATTCTCAAATAACGAATGATAAAGTGGTCCAAGTCAAAATTGAAAAAAGAAATGAATCAAACTAAATCAATTCAATACAATTCTTACGATATGCAGTTCCAGTGATTTTTAACTATAAATTCATAAAATCCGAGGTCTAGTTATAATATACACTTTTTCAACGATTCTTTCAGAACGAATGTTTCAGGTGTACTGATATTATAGTTAGAACGTTGCGAATTTTAATTTTGTTAGGAGATTGTTCTGCTTCCTATTAGAGATGGATTCCAACAACAGAAACTGCAGAGAAACTTTTATAAAGAGGGCAGAAAGAACCATCCTTTAATTGTCGCAAAAGTAGGTATCTTTAGAGAAAAAGTCCTGGTAACAAGGAAAAGAAAAAGTTGGAAGGAACAGAGAGGACAGGAAACTATCCCATCTCGGCAGACAACAAAGAAAAGAGGTATTCCAATCAGAAGTTGGCGGAAAGTTGTAGAAAAGAAACAATGATTGCGAGGTAACGATGTAAAGCGAGAACTGGGATGCCGAGAAACGAGAGAACGGGAAGAATCTAAATATTAGGTGTGTCAATAAGTAATCCACCGTTTCTTCGTGAAACGAATATTCTTGTTTGCGGAAACGGAACACCCGTCTCATTAATACTCACAATGAAGTGTCTCAACATTTTGTATAACTTTTACCCAGCACAATGTCGAACAAACATTTGCATTGTAAAACAAGAACATTGTAGAATTCATCATTAAATATACACACAGCCGAACAGGTTGCAACGTTGGCTAAATGTGCTGAACCAATAATTTTTTCACATACATAGGTCAATACATTTTTGTAGAATCAAATGTCGTGCTGCATCAGCTGATGTACAAAAAGATTCATAATTGTATTTAAAAAAGTAAAGAGGACCTTGAAAATCTCCGAATATTCTCCAGCTGCGGAAAAATGATTACCGGCATATTATAGATCTCCCTGAACTGGACAACTTTTGTTGAAAAAGTTTTTCAATATCTCCAAAAATAACATAGATATTCTAATTGTCACTGGACCACCTTGCATAGTGCCTGGATATTAATGTAAACTAATATAATAATGTTGTGGACTGTATAAAGGTTGCACGTGATATACAACTAAATATTTTAAATGATAGAGTGACAAAATAAAAATTGCATAATGTCCGAACATTAAAGCGATTCATCGTATGTAAAGTGTCTTATTATTTTGTCTGGTACCGTGCAGCTAATATGTGGAAGAGGGTGAAACTCCATCAAAGGGATGGTAAGATCAAGAGAAGGAAGGAGAGTGGGGGAGAATGAGAGACAAAGGCACACGATAACGCAGCGTACGTAGTGTGGGGGTGGGTTCTCGGTTCCCTCCCCTCTTTCTCTCTCTCTCTCTCTCTTGCGCCGCCCTCGCATTCTGGCCCGCACCCGCCCCCCATAATGTGTGTCGGTGGGTCGATCGGTATCTGGGTCGCGGGTTTTGGCAGTGCGAGCCCAACCCCCTCCCTCCCTCGCGATCATCCCTCCACTTGAGGACGCGGCGCTGTGCTATATCCGCTGCGGATTTACGCAGAGAGTTTCATTTCGCTTCTTTTCTCCTGTGCCGCGCGCGCGGCCATCGATTAATCTCAGTAAACAATCGAGACTCGCCGGGGAATCGTCGGCAGTCCAGATTATCGGATCCACCCCCCAACTGGCACGGTTTTATTTTCAGTCTTCCTTCCTTTCGTTTTTTCCCAGGCGCGGAAAACTCCACCCATCTCCTTCGATTTTCCACTTTACGCCTACTTAACATTATTTACCAAGACCGCGGCGACACGGTGTGTCGTCCAATCCAAAAAAAAGTCAGAAAACCAAAATGTAATATCTGTAAATTGGTGTCGATCCTAAAATGTTTATCGCCAGACAGCGAATTTTATGCATTTACGACAAAAAATAGTAGGTGTAATTTCAAACAGTAAATAAATTAGAAGAATTCAAATATAACATTATATCATTTTCAACCTATTAAACATATTAAGAGAAACAAGAAATTTCTATTTCACCCCAGGTTGTTGCAATTCAGGTAGAAAAATTTTATTTTACATAGAGATCCGCTGTCTGCACATAACAAATCGTATTTTCTAAAACTACCTTCAATTTTAACTGAATAAATCAATTTAATATTAGAATCGAGGCTGAACTTGACTGTCAAATTCCGTGCGTTGTATCAAACATGAGTCCTGCGTGAGCTGTTTGGTTTTTCAATTTGATTTCTACAGAGTGTGTTGAGTATTATTAGACCTTCGTTCGTTTTGGTCTTAAACGCATAAAATCTACAGGAAGAAGAAGTTATCGGATTTGATCATGCTGTACCATTCCGTTAACTGGTCGGTGCGTCTCAAAGGAGGATCCGTTGATCCCCATAACGGCATTGCTTCGTAAACACGTGTCAGAGTTCGATAAGAGCGGCTTCTTAACAAGATTAATGATCTACTATGCGAATCCCGGGTGTTAAACGTTGCCGCGCGTAAACTTTTTTTACCTGGTTTACCGGCGTTGATTAATTTATCCTGATGAGGCTCTCGACAACGTCGCGCACCTGATCGAATCGGAATTATTCATCGGCCACAAAGCCCAGCCTTCATTATTCTCGTACACATCGGCCTCGCTGAAAGAAGCACACACCGCATGCACACAGACACTAGCCAGACAGAGACACGTACACAGAAATCGTACTTTCTCCATCGTGCAATAAATTACCCTTTCAACGAGTGGAATACGAACGTCGAGCATTTCAATGCCGCGAATAAATTTTCCGGCGAGAATTATCGACAGAAATGATTGCTTTCAACCTGCACTAGAAAACTGCGAAGTTTCCAAGCCGGGGATGAAGAAACCGGAAGTCCCATCGCGAGAGATTGTTACTCGGATCTCGGGAGGGGTTCCCCCCGTCAGGACCGTATCATTTGTTCATAAAGTCCAGGCACTTTTATTTTTCACCAAGAAATTCATTTTCAGGGGCCAATCTCATTTTTGTTGGGCCGACAATTTTTTTCCACAAGATCTTCAACTTTTCAGCTGGACCGAAAATTTTTCCCTGATTGAACTTTTCGTAGGCTCCACAAACTTTTTATAGATACCTAAAATATTAGTCCATCCATTGATAAGTTCTACAACTTCTTAACGGTTCCTCAGAATTTCTTTGACGTCCCAGAAACTTTTTCCTCGCAAGATCTTGAACTTTTCAGGGGACCGAACATTTTTTCCAGATCGATCTTTTCGTAGGTCCCACGACCTTTTTATGGATACCTAAAATATTAGTTCATCCATTCGTAAGTTTTACAATTTTTTAGCGGCTCCTCGGAATTTCTTCGACGTCCCAGAAACTTTTTCCCCACAAGATCTTGAACTTTACCGTGGGACTGAAAATTTTTTCTAGATTGATCTCTTCGTAGATTTTTATAGATACCTAAAGTATTAGTTCATCCATTCGTAAGTTTTACAATTTTTTAGCGGCTCCTCGGATGTTCTTTGACGTCCCAGCAACTTTTTTGTTCGTATCGAAAATCAGCGAGATCGCAAAGGGAAATCACGAATCTCGGTCGAATCATGTTCTCTGTGACCGAGTTCTACGAATCATCTACGTGGTCACGTTGCAAGATTGATAATGCAGCCTATCGAGGGATGGCTTCAGTCTATTAGGACCTAACCGTTCAACCATGATGCCTTTCGAGGTTAACGTATGCATGATGATGACGATCTAGCGCACGATTGCTTTCCAAATGTGAGTCGAGCCTTATAACCGTAGATGGAATTCGAATCGATCATTCTGAGGTCTTCGCTTCGAGATGTAACCATTCGCTCATTCTTATTTTCCTACACAGGGTATTTCACCTAACTTGACCATCTTAACCCTTGACTGCATGATTTTTTAAATTGGGATGAAAAAATTCGAAAGACGGTCAGTTTTTGTGTTTTATTTAAGGGAAAAATATTTTAAAAAATTAAAACAACATTTGCAGAAAAATAAACGTGGTAAGAAAACACATTCGTAGTTTACTACACATATACCAGATTTGTTAACTGTATCAGATATGATACAGTACGCCGCGAAGGGTTAAATATTATTATTATGCTAGGCTTAGTTTTACGATAGGAAAAGAGTACTCGATTCGAACAGGCAAATGTGTCGATAGGGGAAAGAATGCTCTCAAGCTTACTGTTTCCGAGATTTCAAGGTCATCGAAATTTTTCTAAATGGAATGACATATTTTCATTAGAAAATATTAACATCAGAAAACATCGGTTTACCATCCACCAACAAAAATAATTATTACTGCTCTCGAATGGCTGTTTCTAAAAATCGAACGGTTATCAGAGAAAAAGGTTCTCGGATGTTGACGGACATCAAAGCTGTTTGCAGTCGGGTCTGAAACGTTGGGAACGATTCAGGGGCGGCGTCTTAACGCTCGTCGCGAAAGAATCAGCGACGGAGCTGAAAAATCTCGTTAAAGGGAATATCCCTGACGCCGGGGCTCAACGGTGTCGCCGCCCTCTTTCCTCCCTCCACAAAGGTTTTACTGCGAGAAGCTGGAAAGTTCGCTTCGCGCGTTTCTTTCGAGATCGCAATAAAACGAGCCGGCGAGGATCGTAAATTACTCGCTCGCACATTTTATCGCTGGCCGGCCGAGCTGCGCAAAAATAATGAAAAGGATTTTTCTTCGATCGAAGTGCCTAGACCACTGGATTTGAAGCATTCTTTACGAAAAATGAGTTGGTGTAATTCGAAACAGCAAAGACATTGGACGTATTTAAAAATATTCTTCTATTATTTTCAACCTGTTAAACGTGTTAACAGAACAAACATTTTTATAAATTATTTCGCATGTAGATCCGCTGCCCAGAAATGACAGTAAAGAATATTATTGTTCTGCGTTTATTTGATTAACCCGCCCATCCGTACTGCTTATAAATCGAATAGATGTCCACGATATGACCAAAAAAACTGCACGATGAGAAACTTGACCGTATTTCCGTGGAAGTCCGCGGTGGAACAGAGAAATCTCGTTGAGGGTGTATTTTCCCCGTTGGCGCTTGAACGATTGCAACCGTCGGCGTCGCGTCGTCTCGTTCGTCTTCCGGGGAAACCTCCTCGAAAGTTTGCTCGCTTTCGGGAATTCTCCGCTCTATCAAAGTCGAAAAAGTTCGCAATAAGTCGGGAGCCCTCCGCGGCCATTGTAAATTGCTTGACGACTCGTTTGATGGACGGCCACGTGGCGCGAGTTTCATTGATGGGAACGAAATTCATTCATCGGTAATCCACGGTGTTTTCCGACAAGTGTGAAGCTAGCATAATTATTAGACTGTGGATCTTTATGCCTTTATTTTTATTTATGAATAAATTGATTGGGTAAATTATAAAACAGTATTCGAAAAATTCAAGAACATTGTAACGTTGTTTTCAATCTAACAAAGTCGTCAAGGGATAAAACCAATTTTCATTTCATTCCTGTTACCCACAATCAATGCAGAACTTTTGTATTATGCACGACGATTCGCAGTTTATTTATTAGCACTAAACCCACCGTGCTCTAATATTTTAAATTTTCATGAAGGGCTCAAATAAAAATGTTTTGAAAAGTGCTTTTTAGTAAAAGTAATTTTTGGAAAATCTTTTTTGCATATTATTTCGTAAACCAATGCTTCGAATTGCTTATAAAAAAAATCAGGTCGTTTGGTACAATTATAAAAAAGTTATTCTGTGTTAAAGGACGTACGAATACTTATGGGAGTCACTGTACTTCGGTGTTGGCAAGAGTATTTCAAATACGTAGCATTTCCTCGAGCAAAACAATGATTAATCGGAGATCCGAGGTGCTACTCGGAAGACAAGAATTAATCAGACACCAGTGAATCTGTAGTCGGATTGACAGACCGTCAGGCATCGTGTTTCACGTCCGCTGACAATGGAGAGCATAACTCAGGAGACGCGAGTCGATTAACGGAGGGTAAAACGAGCAAAACGGTGTAAAAGTGAATCCGGCTACGTCGGTCGCAAGAAAAATCCGGCGATCCGTCGAACAGACAGGAGAACAGTCCGCGTGGGTGTCGCGAGGTGCTCTCTCTGTTTCTCTCTCTCCGTGAATAGAGGTGGTGATTCAGTGCGGTCGACGCCGACGCGCGACGCGACGCACTATGGGCCAAACCGATGAATTCTGTGTCAAAATCAAAGAACTTTCGATAGAAATTAGATAGAGCTGATGAATTTTTTTTTAAATTAAAGCTGAAATTTTACAGAATATGGGATAATTATGGAGTTTATGGTTCGAACGTTTTTTTACCTCGAAAAAATAAAAATTTTAATTTTTAACAATAATTCGATGTTTTGGAAGATTTAGTAGTCGTAGACAAATTTTGAGGCCAGATTTGAAATCAGCGTGAAAACATTTACGGGAAATGATGTATAGCACGTTCCAAAAAAATATTTTCAAGGTTAAGAAACGTTCGTACCACAATCTCCATAATTATTTCATATCCTGCAAAGTTTCAACTTTAATTTAAAAAAAATTTCATCGCACTATCTCATTTCTATCGAAAGTTCTTTGATTTTGTCACAGAATTCATCGGTTTGGCCCATAGTGCGACGCACAGTGTTCCGAAAAGCTGGTCGTAGAACCATTTAATGTATTGTGTTAAATCTGTACGCTATAGAAAATAATTTTCTGATTGAAAATTGTTACTTGATGACTAAATAATGAAATTGTAATGTACTAGGAATACTTTTGTGATCATGGATGAGCAGGTATATAGTTTAAAATACACGGTTTTATAAAGAAGAATTATGTTGTCCGACTTTCGTCTTAAATAAACGAAAAGAAACATCGAAAAACATGCTCGTTTATAAATTTGTTATCAGCGACATCGAAAACCGTGGTACATGGTATTTTTAGAAAGGTTTTTTATGTTTTCCTATGTTTTCAATGCTTGGCCAGATTTCCGGCGTTTTGGAACAGTGTGCAACGGTTCCTCGCGGACCAAGAGCAAAAGGATAACGCGATCGGCGGCGGACGCGTGAACCCGTGATTGCACGCATCTGCGATTCGCGTGGCTGTGTTGCACGTGCCGAGGGGCTATGAATAAACGCGGCCGTTGCATCCATCGGTATAGAAAAGCAACGCGTACACCCCCGATCATAAGTACCGAGACACCTGCTGGGCTTGTCCAAATAAAATCATAATATTTGATCGAATGCGCGGCGTAGAACTAACATTTACACTCGGATACCAAAAATAACAGCTATTTCAGTTTTCGAAAAATTAAGCGATTCAAATTACGTGAAGACAGCGGATATTATGCATTTAAAAGCATTAGGAACATTTTACAATATACTATTACATTATTTTTAATCTATTAAACATTTTAAGAATGAAAATCAATTTCTACTTCAGTGCTGGTATAAAATATTTATTTTGTCTAATTGCGAGTGATTAAAATATTTCAAATTTCTATATGATCGAATTTGATGCTCAGAATACAGCTCCTGGTTTTTTTTCGAAGAAAATTTGATGAATGATAGTGGTTCGAAGCAAGCATCGTCTTCAAAAGGGAACATTGAGATCCCCTTTAACGTCTAGAACCCGACTACTAAGCGGGCCATAACGGAAAGAGACGTCCATATATCAATAATTTATTCCCTACGAAACGGCAGTGATTTTTCCAACGCGTCAGCAATACTTTTACC
The DNA here is from genome assembly GCA_916610235.2 of Lasioglossum morio. NCBI lineage: Eukaryota > Metazoa > Arthropoda > Insecta > Hymenoptera > Halictidae > Lasioglossum > Lasioglossum morio. The sequence goes on along the minus strand of OU744324.1, from coordinate 7,468,855 downwards.
GTCACACTAGACACATATTTCATATTACGCCACATTCCCCCTCCGTTTCACCATCGATCGATTCCGAATTTCCATGCTGGAAGGATTAAATCGTTCGCGGGGCCGTCATCCCATTCCCTTCACGCAAGATAAACCTCGAAATGTCTTACTATGCTGATTTGATAAAAATACATTGCCGGAAAAATTCTGTTTCACGAGGAAAACTCAATTCTTGACGATATCGACGAGCAGGTTACAAACTAAGAATTGCTATTTATTACCAAGCTTACATTAGCTTGCCGTGTTGTTTCCATCAAATCTTGTAATCGAATTTTAAACCACTTTCCGATGATCTAGAGACTTGAAACTTTAAACATAGCTCAGAACTGGATGACAATGCAACATTAAAAAAAAAACATTTTTTTTTTTAAACTGTGCGTTTAATTAGTAAAGACTAAAAAGTAGAAAATAAAAAAGTATATAAAAAAACTTTCGAATAACCACGCTTCTATTAAAATGCACTCGAAAGGAAAAAATAATTCTTTTAGATGTTAGTGACTATAAATAAAAGCGTGGTGCGCACACGAAGATTACATTAATATAGTTTAGCGCTCCACGCTTTTATTTATAGTCACTAATATCTAAAAAAATTATTTTCTCCTTTTTTATACATTTTAATATAAGCGTGTTTTATACATTTTCTTGATTCTACTACAGATTCACGGATTTGGAGAATTTTGAAAGGGATGGTTCCTTAATTTGAAGTAATCTTTTCCATAGCTAAAATGTTCACCTTTGTGAAGGAGCTATGAACGAAGAACGCGCGGACCAATCAGGTTCCGTTCGCTATAGCAGGGCTCTGATTGGTCCCGTGTTTTTAATCCCAATACAAGATCATATAAAACTCGGATCGTGTTGCGTGAACAGATTCTCGAGACGCTGTACACGAGAACGTCGACTTTTTGTTTTCCCGTGGATTTCTCGGACGGTCGAAACAAGAAGTATGACAAAACGATGCAAACGAGGAAGCAGTGTAGCCGGAAACCGTGACGCGTTCTGCTTTAACTCCTTCGTGGCAGGATCCGATCTTCCGACAAGATGTGTGTGGGAAGCTGGAATCCTCGGGGCTCATAATTTATTGCCCCTTACGCGATACCGTGTGTCCCGAAGCATCACCGACACTCGGGCTACTGTGCTTGAAACATTAATGCCGGGACATTAATGTTCCGGAAAACGTATCGCGGAACTTCCAAGGAATTTTACTAAAGCGAAGTCGTTAATACGCGCGACGTCGATTCATACAGTAATTTTCTAGCAGGTATCTCCTCTACGAGTAGAAATCAAATCATTCTGTGGCTAGTAATAAACCTGCTCGTATTTCCCGAGTCATTATCAGACGAACCACTTACCGTTAATATTTCTAAAACTATTTCTCAACGTTCACGTAACAACTTCAATTAACTTGGTGCTCTGTGTGCTCTCAGCGCAGTGAAAAAAATAAAGCGATACATGCCGAGCCACATTTATGATGTTCGAGAGGAGTCCACAAATTAGAATAATTTATTGATTCGAACATTAGAATAATTCCACCTATTTGCTTGAAATATGACTTTGCGCGACGAGACGGTCAAAGTGTCTGCGAGAAGAAAGTGAGAGATGAAGGATACACGGTATGTATATTTGTTTCGAGCACAGGTCGATATCCGGCGACAGCAACCCCCGTGGTCATTCGAGTACGCTTATCTGCTAGCTTCTGTCCACCGATCCGTCCATCGACCGCGCGTCTGTAGCCTCGAATTTGTTCCGTGAAACGCCACAGTTCCGTCGCCAGCGGTGACTATAATCCCGTGAGATACTTCCGCAACCGTTGCAGCATTATTCGCGGAACACGACAAGAGCCCTAAGCAGCAAGAAACCCGCGGTGGTCTCCAGTCATTTATTGCTCGGACCATCCCGAACGGATTTACGTGGAACGAACGGTATTCCGAGAGATAAGATTTCCTTATCCGGTGGACCTGTCCAGTTCTCTGGGTTACGGTAGGACGTCGACCGTGTCCAGACGATGATTGTATCAACGTCGATAAAATCGCTAAGGGGTGGTTCCGTGTTTTCTCGAGCAATCAGGAATTTTTTTGAAATGTTATTCAACGAACGATCCTTATCCAAATTCCTGTTCAGAGGGTCGTCGATTTTACTGGCCCGTTGACCAGAGTCGACAGATTAACCCTTAGCACTCGAGTGGTGATACAGAGTCACCACTGAACATTGCTGTGCCACTATTCTAAATATTGTTTACATCATTAAATATGTTGGGATCTAACCAATTACTGAACATTCAAGTACAACATGGTGTATCATATTAATTTCATATCCATGAAATGAGAAAAATCATGTAACATTGAATTATTTTAGGTCGAAAGGAATGTTTCATTTTCGAGTTAGAATAGCACCGAGTGCAAAGGGTTAAGAATATTGTGAACCTCCACTCTACGTCTCCGTCACGTGATGCGCTTCGTTTCTGTCGTGCATGTATCACAGTGTCACGTGACTAATTCGGTACTGGCAAAGAGAGAGAGAGAGAGAGAGAAAGCGAGGGGGTAAGGTTTCCCCTCAATTCAACTCTCTACCCCTAATCTGGCGGTTCTGATAACGACACACGTGTTTGAATTTAGGCGATGTTCTTTCGCTTTTCTTCGCAAGTGAAATACAAGGAAAGACATAGCAAATCGCATCATAGGAACGCAAACTTGTGCGTCCAGAGGCACAGCAACGAGAGAGATTCGACGAATGGATTATGGATAACAAAACGTTGCGTCCAGACGCGCAAAGGAGATCCTACGGTGCGGCTAAGCGAAACGTTGAATTGCCGAGCGGTTTATTTCTGAATTTTCTTAATTTCCACGTCGACCGAAAGATATCATTGTATTCGAACAGAATATGAGGCCCGGACGTGTCTCTTTCGGTCGCCGGGATGATTTCAACCCAGTAACCGACTTTCCCGTCGTCCGAGGCGTTCTCGTTCGCGGGCGAAACTCCTTCGGGGCTCTTTAAGACCGAAAAGTTTCTGCCTGGAGGGAAAAAGGGGGGAATAACAGCGGTCCTATCAGTCCGCGGCTCACTGGGAACATCTTAAGCATGGCTCCCCTCTGAAAAGAAATATTATCGGAAGCGGAATAACGTTTATCGGGCTACGGTTCCATAATTCTCACGGCGAGAGATCGGACTCGAACAATTTCGCACGCGGAGACCGACTGCTTTTACATTTCCGGTCCACCATTTTCAGAAACGAACAATGCGGAATTTCTACTTTGCTCGATTTCAGTTTGTATTCTTTCGTTTCACTGACGAGAATTCGACACATTCGCGGCCAGAGTTTGCATAAGTAATAGTATTTATCATTTTCTATTAATCGCGTATCTAATTTTTTAGCTTGTAGGGAACACGAGTTTCATGTCGCGTTTTCTTATACAGATTTGTTAAATAGTATTTAGAAAAATTGGAAATAAAGGTGTAAGTTACGTGCAACATACGATGCTCGAACTGGATCGTGTCATCGACAGCAGCAGCGCGAAATATTTGCGAATGTGTACGTGTATTCAACAGATTTGACTAAAAAGCTACAATTTCCTCAATTTTTCATCTTTTAACTGGAAAATAGGTTTGTGTTGGAGACATACTCATAAATCGAAGATATATGTTCGAATTTGCAATTTCTGATAAAGGGAGCACATAGTACACAAACCATTACAGCAACATTATTTATGGCTCTTTCCGAATAATATAAATTTTCTTCGTTAGAGTCATACATGCGCGCTGACTGATAATTGTAATAATAATCAATTATCGACTGGAAACATATAACTCGTACAGTCCGTATAAACTGAATTGCGAAAAAGACTAAAACTTTCGCGTACAGCCAGTATTCTCAAGAATATTATAAATTATTCATATTTAAAATATATTTATACCATTTCCTTGTACAATAGAAGCCTGTAAAGCAATCGTTAACAAATTTCGCAATAATTCTAAATAAATGAGATGGACACAATGCAAGGGTAAATTACATACATATATATATATATATATATATATATATATATATATATATATATATATATATATATATATATATGTATATATATTTCCCCTAATTGAAAAAGAAAAATGAAGGATGATCGTATCAGCGATGATGGGAACGTTTATTATCCGGTTTTATCTGACTCAAGAGAAAGATGAAAATTTAATCTTCTCCGGAGCCTCTAAATCCTTCAAAAGGGTAGCATGATACTCACGTAGTATCTGTGATTCAGTGACATCTCTCCTCTTCTCTGGGTCCGGCCGTAGCGGCGGCGTCCTTTTTACAATTGGAAACTGTGCGCAAGGGTTCCGGAGCGTCTCCCGTCTCAGACGCGCTTCAACATTTTTTCGCGATGCTGCTCTCGAACCTGACGTTCCTCGTGACCCATCACAATCTACTTTACATCCCTCCAGAGAAGGAGCCGACGATTCCCGTCTTTCACAAAAGGGCGAGAAAACGCCGACGAAAAATATATATGTATATATATTCTACGATCCTCTGCTTCAACTCCTTCCGCTACTTGGTTTTTCTTCTTGTCTCTCCCTTCTAGTTTCTTCTCCTTATCCCGTCAGCTTTTCGCTACCTCTGTCACCGGCAACTAATCGATCCCGTCAGTCTTACGTGATTATTGTCGAGCTTGCAGCTATGATCCCTGCTCTCCTCATTATTGTCGGTTTTCCTTTTTCTAGTTGTGTCGCGCAAGCACGCGCATCTAGGTCATTGCCGGTCCTCTTCCGTCATCGCGGTTCTACTCTCAGATTTTCTTCTCAGACTCGAGTGGAATCCTCCTGTGAAAAGCGGAGAGGTTTCACCAAGTTGACAAAGGTTCGAATGCGATCGACTGACCGATCCTGTGGAATCGCGGACCGACTCGAGCTACTCTGTTTTCCCCTATTGATCGCGATTCCACTTGGCTTGATTGGAATTTTAAACGAGTTTCTATATACCCTCCAGACAGCTAGCTGAATACTTAATCCGTCCAGCTATCGAATAAAATTCATTTGCCCAGAAACTAAGCAACCCGGGATTCATCACGAACAGTCGCACGTTGTACAGAATCTTGTCCCGCCGAAACTCGATCGCTTCTGGCGCATAGACTGAACGTAGAAAAACTGCAATTTTCACCATCTTTAAACGCTTCTAGCTTATCGCAAACGTTGTCCGATTTCGATGAAATTTTCAGAATACGTATAATCGACACAGATCTACAATATATATTTTTAAAAATTTTCAATATAGGCCCCGATAAAGAAATTGTTACCAACAACTTCTAGTGTTCTCTTTGTAATTCTAATTAGTCGGAAGTTCTAATTGTTTTAAGCAGTTCTAATTGTTGAAACATCTTTTCTTCACGTCCTGTATCTGATATTTAAAAAATGATCGTCCTTTTAAAAGTGTCCGAATATTATTGTGGTTCACTGTATATAAAATAGCATCCACTTTTATTAAATAAGGAGGAGTAGATTGAGCGAATGGCTTACAAAGATGCAGGACTTCGTCGACCGGAGAAATAGCCTTAAAAGAAAAGTGAAATTGTTGATCCGCGTGAATTATACACACGTTGAAAATTCACCAAAGCCATTACCATAAGAAATAAAAGTTTGCATGCACCTCGACAGACTGCTAATAGTCTGCCACATAATTCGAAGTAGACGCGAACTCTACGGATGTTGAAACCTATGAATATTCAGCGAAGATCCTGCGGACATCTTTCGAAAGATGGCTGACCTTGTCCGAGCGGAAGAAAAGAAGCAATTAATACAAAACGACCGGTTCGCGGAAAGTTCAAGAAAAGCTTAGGATCAGTTTTTCCAGTGGGGACGCGCGGCTCGACGAGTACTTTCGAAAGAAACTCCTTGCATAGAAATAGTCGTGATGGCGTAACACTTTCGCGGTTAGGATCGCCGATCCTTTCATATGCAAAACTTGGCGTCGCTCTTTAACGAGCGGTATTGGCTCTGTCCGGACGCAATCGTTCGCGCTCAATAACCGCTTTCGTAATTAAATATTCGCGAGAGGCATACGGGGAAAGCGGACAGTTCGACACCGTCTTCAATATTTTACGCGATTCGCTTTGAAATTACGTGCCGGATCCGCTTTACAGAGAACTTGTTCGGCGCGAGCGTATTCATAATTCCAAAAATACAAACGAATTCCGGGTCAGGTTCCCGGATGAGAAACGCTGCTCATTAACTACGCTACAATCGGATAGTCGTGGACATAGGGGAATGCGAATCGAGGATTCTGCAAAGCGGCCCGCAGTGTACCGAATGGCCATTTTAGGTGGCACCAAACCGAGACTGGGCAAACTATGACCGGATTAAATTTTAAAAGATATGGTGGCTATTGGCTATCGAACAATAGCTCTTCACTTATCTCATACGACACTTAAATGTTTAGTAATTGGTAAGATACCGACATGTCTAATAATGTAAACAATATTTTATATAATGGTACAGCAATTTTTAGTAACGCCTCAGAGGCGCCACTCGAGTGCTAAGGGTTAAGACGTCTTTGTGCTATCAGGGCAAAATGAAATTACTTTCCGATCGATCTAATAGGAAACTCGAATTTGACCATTTTCGAATAAAAAATTGATTTTTACCATTTTCATGATCACCGGCGTGTACAAGATTTCCATCAACGATAGGAGAACGCTTATTTCGTGTTTCTTATAACAGGTGATCGAATGTCCCATCGTTTATGTAACAGATATGCAAAGTTGCAGACTTATACGAATACAGAACGACCTAATAAAGTGTCTGAACATTAACCCCTTGCCGTACCATTTTCTCTACAGTTACAGTGATTAAAACGTCTTTATGCACGAAAATGTCATAGGAGGCAGAAAGAAATGTATATTATTTGTATGACTACGTTTATTTTAATGCTTAAATATTGATTACAAACTAATCAAATTTTATTTCATTTAAAATGAAACGCGTAACATTCATATTTGTTAGACTTCGTTAAAAACCTTCGTCACGAGTCTGGCTCGTCAAAATACGGCAAGGGGTTAATGATCCTAGGAACGAGTGTATCTCGATTTCTAGAACATCTTCATCATCTGAATTTTCTAGATAAACGAGTCGCTCCGACGACGAAAGAAACAGGCTGTCTCGTATGCAAGACATTTATTAGCACTTCGTTAGAGCCAGAAGTCTCCGGTTTTATCTACACGGAAAGACAGCCGCGGAATAACCGGACCGTTCCGTGCCGCTGAATCAGCGACTCGCGGACTCGTTCGAACCGGAAACCGCGTCCCTGAGGAGCGCGACTCGTCGCACGCGCTTATCACCCCTGCGAAGAGTAACAGCCGTCCGCCGACAGACCGAGCGCGAATAAATAGCTTGCACGCGAACCGTCACTTTTATGGCCCGGAGCTTTTAGTCCCGCCTGTAAAAACGTCGCGGTCCATTAGCAACAGCGACGATACGGGCGTCACGCCGCGCAAAAATTCCCGCAGACTGCTCAACAACGTTTTTCTTCGGCGAGCCACGACAATGCGTCGCTTGTGCCCGGCGCAGTGGGTCGCTCGATCGCCACAAATCGCCGAAACGCGGTCAAAACCTGAACACCCACCCCTGGACTTCATTCTAACGTACACAAAATTTTAAAAACAAAATTGCTGGTTCCATTAAAAATTCCATTTACCGTCTTCCTTCGCATAGTGTTACTACCTCGGGGGCATGGAAGCTCAGAAAGCGTAGAGTCACTACGCTCTTTGACGTTTGCCGAACGTAGAGAAGGACGGCGCGTGAACGATAAAGAGGGATCGGAGGTTGAAGCAGTCGGTACATTTCAAAAGGTTGCGTGTTGATTACGATATCAATGCAAATAGGAAAGTTTTGTAATTTTTTACGGAACTTTAAGCAATGTATTTGTAAGATTTATCGAAGGAAAATTAGTACGGCATAATTTCGACCATATTGTAAGGAAAAGCTTTGACAGATGTGTTTCTTGTCGCGGCGTTCGTTTTCATCTGATCGTCTTACGATACGCCGATCGTAATTGACTCTACTGTTATTTTTGATTCATTGTTATTACAAATTCAGTCATATATAGGGGCTGTACATACATACAATACGCGCATGAGCCCTGTAATATTTACTTATTTATGTGTGTAAGTAAAGGGGAACGCAGGGAAATCTCGCAAATTGGAGTGCAACACCTGTAGTGACACAACAAAAAAAAAATAATCGAATTTAATCTGAATAAATAATTAATTTTAAATATTCTGAATGCACTTGAATTTCAAGTGGAACACCGTATTAGTCCTAATTCCGCGGAGTGTATGACAGTGAAGCGGTCCGCGCGAGTGTCATCCGTCATGGCGGAAGAGTGCAAATGGAAGCGGACCGGTCCGGTCGCCTATTTTCGCACGCGATGCGATTATGTCACGGGGCGAAGGTCACGCGGTGTTCTCTCTCTCTCTCTCTCTCTCTTCTCGTCCTCCTCCTCCTCTCTCTGTACGTATCTGGAAAACGCGGGCGGGAAACGTTCACAACGATGGCCCCGGGACGATCTGAGGGGAAACTCGACGGAAAGTTGAGTCGAAAGCAAAAGGGGACCGGCTGGATGGAGATAGCGGGTAGCACACACGCCGCTGCTCCTATTGTTCTTCGTTCCTGAGAGGCCGAGGTGCTGCCAATATCGGAACGTTCCGGCACAATATCGGGTCACGAAGTCCGGCCCTGTTTCTGGCAGTCGGGTGATAACTCAGCCGACGCACCCGCCGCGCCGCCATCAATTCGATCGAATTCGCCGTAATTACCGGTCGGATTAAATGCCCCACCGGAACGCCGCCGCACAGTGAGCCAAACGGCAATTCTAGCGAAGAATAATTCAAAAATTAAATGTCCCTTAGAATCGGAAAATTTTTGTTTCACCTACGCCCCAGATAGAGGGTGACTACCCCCTACCATAAAATAATGAAGAGACCTATGGGTCTTTTCGTATACAACACGAACTTGCGGAAAATTTTTTCGTCTAGGTTAGTATCTTTTCGCGCGTTCTAACTCCAGCGACGAATAATGCAAAAATTAAATGTCCCTTACAATCGGAAAATTTTTGTTTCACCTACGTCCCCGATAGAGGGTGACCACCCCCTACCATAAAATAATGAAGAGATTTATGGCTCTTTTCGTATACAACACGAACTTGCGGAAAATTTTTTCGTCTAGGTTAGTATCTTTTCGCGCGTTCTAACTCCAGCGACGAATAATGCAAAAATTAAATGTCCCTTAGAATCGGAAAATTTTTGATTCACCTACGTCCCCGATAGAGGGTGACCACCCCCTGCCATAAAATAATGAAGAGACATATGGATCTTTCCGTATGCAACGCGAACTTGATGGGAAAGCTGAAAATTTTTCTTCTACGTCAGTATCTTCTCGTGCGTTCGAACTCTAGCGACGAATAATGCACAAGTTTCTTTAGAATCGAAAATGTAATCTTAAGAGTCTTTAAAATCGGAAAATTTTTGTTTCACCTACGTCCCAGATAGTGGGTGACTACCCCCTACCATAAAATAATGAAGAGACATATGGGTCTTTCCGTATGCAACACGAAATTAATGGAAAAGTGGCAAATTTTTTCAATGCGAAGAGATAATAGTGGTAAAATGTCTTTCACTGAAAAATTTTTAAGCAGTTGCTGATTTAACAATTATTAGTGATACTTATATTCCCATTAGAGATCAGTGAAATTTGCATAATGAAAGATTGATCGGCATCGAGGATAACACGGTCGTCTCCGTAACTGCAATTGCATCGATCAGCCATCAATTACACGAGGCACGTGACCCTGTCAGAGGCAACGCGTGTTTTCGTCGACGTGGAAATCCTGCCAAGTTCCCGCTGTTAATTCCTAAAAAATCATTCAAAAATCGAGCGACATCGATTTGCTCGTTCGATTACGAATTCGAACAACTGTGACCCATTGTTATCCAAACACTGATCTAACTGGAACGACAAAATGGAAGAATTGTTGACTATTCATAGAGAAGAATCAGTAATTGGAAAAAAAGTAATAATGACGCGGAGAATAATAATAAAATAAGAATTATTGGCAAGCCATTGATCCAGAACTAATATTTACATGAATATATTACCAGTAAAATTATTCAAAATATTTCTTTACATCATTAAATATGTTGGTACCGAATCAATGACTAAAGTTTAAGTATTGTACGATGAAATTGAAAAAGTCGTAGAGAACGGAAATATTAAAAGGGTTAAGGAGTGTTCACTAAATTTTGTCGACCGACTGTACGCGAAAAGCAGAGTAGAAATAACTTATATTTCTCCAGCTAATATCAACAAGAAGAAAGAATTGCAGCGTCTCGTTAGAAAGACGAGTCGCGGGTCGCTCCGGGTCGAGTGTTTCCTTCCGATGGGTAATTAGAAAAGGAAAAGAGGCGCGGGAATGGATAAGGCAGGGGTAAAAAGGGGCGCACATAATTTGTCCCGGCTCGTTTGTGGGATTTGTGGCCCGTCCTGGGCCGGCCGCAGCTCGGCGAGACGCAAATAAAAAGACGCGGTCCCCCTGCGTGTCTTTATGCGTGCTGGCAGCCTCCGCAAAGTGTCGCTGTCACTCGTACAGGAATAAGTTATGAAACGCGTCGCGCCTTGTCGCGTCCGGAGAAAAAGTTTTGATCCCTCTTTCCCGCGACAAGAACCTTAAGCCGCACCCACGCTCCTTCGTTCGCTCGGCCACGCTGGTTCAGGATCAAACCGGGAGACCCACCGCGAGATCGACGGGCTAAGAGGACACGGGAACACCTCCGTCAAGAATTGATCAACATCCGACCCGCGTCGAATTTGCATCCCGGAGACCTGCTTGATTGTAAACTCGTAGCAACGGAAACGGACAACGAGATCATCCGCATTTAAGGCGATCGCTGTCGCGTCTCATCCGTACCGTTTCTATCCGGGCATCGAAGTAAAGTTGTCTGTCGTTTTTCAACAAATTCTGTTCTAAGGAATCGAAATAGAATTTTGATTTAAAGGAAATTATAATAACACGAGCCTGGTATCGTAGGGCAAGGTGTTAATAATTATAATGTAACAACGTATCAGAAAACGAACATATGAATGTATTGCATTGAAGCTGAAAAATTGTTGCATTAACTTAAACAAGAATAGATCTCCGGATTTTTATAAATGTTTCAATATGATTATGTTCAGAGAGAAATATATCTTCACTTTTCACAGTTTTTATTCTCTCATTTTCCAAAGTTCAATAATAAGATTTTGCACAACGAGCAGTGTCTAGTTACAAGATATAGCAAGTTTTGAAATAGGAAGAGGAAGCTAAACCGCAAAGGGTTGAAAGTATACCCGACTAGATGGATCTACAGTTGAGTAAAAATGATCCAGGTCTAATTTAGTATAACTTTTGTTAGACCGGGCTCAGGGTCCTGCTGTGTCGAACAATAGTGTGCATTATCATGCTGCCACGTACTGCTTCGTCCTACATACCACCAAACTATCCTACTCCCGTAACATCGAGCTATCATATTACTGTTCTGTCGTACTGCCATACTATGCACTCTCCTCTCGAAGTTAAAGCTAATTGCTACGGCAGTGAAGCGCCAGAACGAGTCTCCGAAATAGCGTCTGTAAACTGCAACCTAGATAAACCAGCTCGGAGAAAGCCCGAAGGAACTTTTTAGCGTAATTTCGCCGTAGGCTTGCCAAATAGCGGTGGCCCATTAAAACACGTAGCACAGAGCTATCAACGGTGGTTATTAACAGGTACCGCGTAAAAATAACAAAGTTGATCCTCTCCGAATAAAGAAACAACTCCGAGAACAAAGAAAAAAAGAAAGGAAATCGAGCAACCGTAATAATGAATCGAGATTTTCTGAATCAACTGATAGTGGAAAATCGATCAAAAGTTAATTATGAGGTGCGGATGTTTGCGGGAACCCGTGGAACTGTGTCTTTGACTCTTTGGCCCCGTTGGAATTCCACGGACAACGAGAAATTTGTAATTAAAGGCTATTCACGCGAAAAGCGAACGGTTCGACATTCAGGAAACGGGCTTAATGAACCTATAACATGGTGGTTTATTCACCGATGCGAGGTACAGCGTTCGTACGCGTGAAAAATCTGCTAGGCGCGTCAGAAATTGCTTCCTGATCGATGCTAATGCTTGTCAGTTTTATGTAATACCTAAACAACGCGAACTGCAACCGTTTTCCGCCCGAATAACGACTTCCGCGTCGCTCGCTTATGGTATCAGCTGTTTCCGCATCCGGCAACCATTCTTTTTTTGTTCAATTGTTTATTTTACGTCGCATCAACTGCTAATGGTTATTAGCGACAGCGGCAACCATTTTGTTTTCAATTTGCCTTGGAATCCAGTACAAGAGCGTCCTGTTCATATTACCTTCTCTGGACTTTCACACTAACCGTACCACTAACGGTTGCATATTTTTTGTTTTATAATTATTCAGGTTCCCAAGATGCTTCCATTAGACATTATAAAATAAGTATCCTCATTCAAGCAAATGTTTTCAAGGAAATGAATTCAGTCTTTTAATTTTTATAAAATGACGTGTTGTAATGGTACAGGGTTAATTGGAGGTTAATATTTTGAATAATGGTACAGCGTTGACAGTTTGAATAATGGTACAGGATTGATATTTTGAGTAATAGTACACGGTGAATTGAGGGTTAATATTTTGAATAATGGTACAGGGTTAACAATGATACTAAGGATTTAAAAATTTTTTCGAAAAAACCTCCGCATAGGTGATGATAATTGATCCAGTATCGATCAGGCGTCATTGCCAGAGAGTCGAGAGTTGACACAGCCCGCGCTGCTGGCGGAAAGTGTGTCATTGGGGTTGCACCGAGAAATTTTCTGACCGCGACACGATGATCTTGACCCGCCCTAAACCGACGCAGAACGAACGACGCGCGGTTTTGGTCCCGACCCGGCGCGGCGCGGCGGCCTCCTTATCGTTCGTACATTTTTTGCGGTCCGTTGAAACCCAGATACTCCCCCGCATCGAGAATCGCAGGAATCGACACAGTGGTCGGAACCGAGAATTTATTTTCGCTCGCGCACGGATACATTCTCCGCTCCGTCATCCCGGATCTACGGAGGCTGCACAAAATAATGGTGACATCTTGTCTTCACCGTTTGTGCATTTCATTTTTTAGAGAAAGACAAGAATTCTTTAACAACTCGCTTATTTAACCCAATCATCGATCAGAACCGAGTAACATTAATATTTTAAGTAGTGTCTGTGTACATAGTAAATAATCCTATTTATTTTAATTAATTTTAAGTAATTTTTGAACATAATATTTTATTTTAAGAATATTGAGAATATTTGTTTTTTTTTGTCTTTATGTTCTCAAATTAGTGTATGCGTACAACTTTCAAAATAAAATATTTTATTTGACGCAGTAATCTGTGAAAACAAGTATTTCATTTTAAGAATATTGAGAATATTTGTATTTCTTGTCTTTATTTTCGATTACGTAAGTCGGTCTACGCGAATTTGATAGTGTCCGGACACTTATGGTCGAGAGTGTACTTTTATTTTATTTTCCTAGGTCGACCCTAGGTCGACAACCCAATTTTAGGTGGCTAGGTACCATAATTACGACACGATGTAACTCGTTACAAGACCGAGATATTTCTGTTAAAGTTTTTGCGCGTGAATTATCACGTGTTATTGCCTCTTCGCTCTCGTATCTGCTCGCACGAGCCCGCGGCTCTTTTAAAGGGAATAGACACATAACACGCGCGAATTTCCCTGTCTACCGGGTGTCCTGTCCGAACCGTTCCAAGCGTGTTGAATGGAGGATAGAAGGATGTTTTCCGAACATATCCATAAATCTCGAAGCAGGGTTGAAGTTCGTTCGTCGATCGTACGAAATCGAGAAAAATATGTTCGATATATTTTCTAGTTCGACGATTTATAAGGGACGCTCCCGATACCAGCGTGCACACCCCGTGTATCGCTAATCCGTAAATGTCTCCGTTGTAAATGGATTCTGTCTTGCGCGTGAATTGCCGTAACTCATCGCGAGCGCACGCTGAACGTGTCAGCGCCTAGATTAAGCCGCGCATTAAATCAGTTGTATCTACGCTAGTGATTAATTTCACTTATTGTTCATCGCTAGGCAGTGGCGCGTTGCCCAATCGGCAACTTGGGCAAATGCCCGGGGCCCCAAGCAGAATGGGGCCCCGAACACTACGTTTTTCTCGTAACAAATTTCAAAATCAGACTCTAATTTGGGAAAATTCATAATACAGTGAAGTCCCGATTCTTGTCAAACAGTCTGCGTTCTGCAGACTGCGTCTACCGCGCCGACCAAATGTCGAGGTAATTTTAACAATATTTCTAACAATTCTAACTTACAATTGTTTTATTTTTTCCAACAAAAAAGTTATTTAGTTTGGGCTAGGCAACCAGTTATAACGCGCCACTGTCGCTAGGGAAATTCCGTGTCTGGCCCTTTAACCGTTTAGTGCTTAAAGATACTTAAAAGTCTTGCCGTTATTTGTTGTTTTTTTTTTTTAAATTATGTATTTTATTTAGTTGAAATTTTCAGAATAAACTTTTTTATTTGTTTTTAATTACTGACGGTACTTATAAGTACCTTTGTTTTTCAAACACCCGAAAATAACAAAAAAAAAGTAAAATGGGTTTTCGTGTTTCTTTTGACAATGATATATAAAAAAATTAAATATAATTAAATTAAATATTAATTAAAATTTGATATTTTTAGTTAAATACAAATTTTGGCACACAAAGGGTTAAACGCTGGCGAGATCTCGCACGAAGAGAAAGGGAAACGATGCAGCAATGTTTGTGAAATGGAAAAAGAGACGAAATCAGCTATGTTAACAGATGTAAATTGAATCGTGCATGAAGCATTGCCTCGCTATAATAATGCGATTCTGGCTATATTCTGTTTCAAGATACCAGGATAAACCGGATGGCCATATCAATCTAATAATTATTTGAAGTTTTCTCTAAGATCTCAACATGAAATTGATCACACTTTCGACAGGCGATGATCGGGTCAGAATCGATCGAGGGTTCGATTAACAGCTCGGACAGATGATAGTCATTTGCTACCGCACGTAATTGTTAAACAATTTAACTGTCAGTCGCAAACTGGCGTGCCGCGTTGGTACACGAGCCCGGGGAGGCGTGGTGAAGACGCAACCGGAGAGGTGGAGGAGAGGTCGTGAACTCTCTCGTTGGTCGATTATACATGATCAACTAAAATTAGTTCGTTGTCTGTCTCACGAAAGTTGCTGAAAGTTCGAGGAATCGTCGGGGGACTTGACAACTCGCGAGTCTGCCACCCCCGCAAGAAGACCGAAGTAATCTGAATAATCGAGGCGAGCCACGCGCGAGTCGTGATACAGTTTATGCGCGAGAACATGCTCCGAGAATCAACATTTAAAAAAAAAAAACGAGCAACAAAAATCACTTGAAGAAGGTGGAATCAAGTAGATCTTATTGTTAGTGGCATTGTCCTTTGTAGATACGAAATTAACCCCTCGCCCTGGAAGATTCTGAAAAGAGTCTAATAAATATGAATGTTATTAACCCTTCGCTGCACAGTGTACCATATCTGATGCAGTTAACAACAATAGTGTTCTTACTATGTTTATTTGTGTTCATTTTTCTGAAAATGTTGTTTTAATTTTTTAAAATATTTTTCTTTTAAATATGAAACAGAAAAACTAACCTTCTTTCAATTTTTTCATTCCAATTTAAAAAATCATGCAGTGAAGGGTTAATTTCCTCTAAGCTGAGACGAGATTTTATGTCGGTTCTATTAATATTTTATATTTATATATATATATATATATATATATATATATATATATATAAATTTCTTCATATTTAAAAAATTACGAACTACAAAGAAAGTTGTAATTACTGAAACTGTAAAATGAATCGCGGAGCAAGGGGTTAATAAAAATCGTACCAAATTCTATTGAATTTCGTGTTTTAATATTTTCGGAAAATTTTCATACACCATAAATGAATGAAGATCCACAGTCTATCCCGGATAGTCATAGAGAGGAATTGAAACGACGCGACCTACCGAAGCGGATTCAAGAGAGGGAGAGAAGGAGAGAGAGAGAGAGGAAGCTTTGAAAATTGCGTGGCGAGATTACGATCCCGCCGCTGGTTCTCGCGCGCAGGAAGGAAAACAAAGATCCGTGGCCGATGTTGATAACGCCGGGCCATCGTTTGTTTGCGCAGATTAAATTCATCGATCGATTGTGCAACGTGAAACGAGAGGATGTGCCTCGGTTCTCAGCATTGGAAGATGACTACGAGCTCTCTACCACCATTCCCGTAGTCTCGTCACCGTGGTCCGGGTTCGTGCGAATCAATAATCTTCTCGTACACCATTAAATCGCGCAATAAACTCGACCGAATCGTACCGAGAACGGTTTTCGAAACCGGCTTGTTCGAGATGGCCGAGGGAAAATCGCGTACCTACTGCGGCTTCGATCGTATCGATCGGCCGTGTAATTCCTGGATTTCGGACCAGCTAGCTGTCGGCTGTTAATTCTGTAAAAAAGGTGGATACGTTCGTTCAAGCCATTTCTTTCCGAATCGAGAGCAGTTTTGTGCTCTGCAATCGGTTCGAGCCGTGTCCGCGATTCCACAGCTCTTGCTTTCTCGACGAACCTCGTCGACAGCCTCTGCGAAAGCTCCTGCGAAGAAGGAAGCTCGAAGCTGATGTGAATCAGCGAACGCTTCCGGCCGCATCGACTCGTCGACGTATCCGCAGTGCCGATTAATCACCTCGCCCCGGTTTCGACAAGACGCATACCACCCACAACCCCTACCCGCGTCAGAGTTCACCCCGAAGGTGACGCTGTAACGATTCCATTGCACTTTGAACCTTCACCGAGAACCTGCGAATTAATTCACTATCGGTTTTTCACCGTGTTCTTCTCCGCGAGCATTTATCTTTCCATTTGTTCAATACCGCATGGCCCCCGGGATATTATTGGCCAGCGAAGTTTTCCATCACACTTTCCCCC
Organism: Lasioglossum morio; assembly: GCA_916610235.2. Lineage (NCBI taxonomy): Eukaryota > Metazoa > Arthropoda > Insecta > Hymenoptera > Halictidae > Lasioglossum > Lasioglossum morio. Next base: position 7,451,751 of record OU744324.1, on the reverse strand, counting down.
CTACACTGAGAACGTACCAACCGATTCAGCACCGATCTCTCAAGCTACCACCTTTCCGGAATATGTACTTCTTTTTCCATTTCACTTATTCGTCTTAATACTAGTTAGTCTCACTCCGAATCTTCACTGGGAACTTTATGAACCGATTTGTCGCCGATTTTCCTTATTTAACTGCAAAATATGGTATTCTCGAGATTTTATTGTCGAAAGGAATTTGTAGTTGGCTTCACGGTACTTTAACGATATCCAAAGATTATTAGTTCTACGTCGAACCATCAACGAACCGATATTTATTCATCTTTTCGTTCCGCATCAGAAAAGCATTTGTTCCAGAACTTTATTACGCGATCGAGAACTGAATTACACTCGGACTCGTATAAACCGATCGTTTATCACCGCGTTTCGAAATCCAGAATTTTATTGTCACACGGAATACTTAATTCCACTTGGAACTTTCACCAGAATGCGCAAACTGATTTATCGCCGTTTCATCGTCCGCTCTCCGGGGAGATTTATTTTTCCATTCAGTCGCTAAACAAACCGTGTCTCCCGACCATTGTATTCCGTCGATCTAGTCAATTTCGCTTTGCGTTTGCCGGAGAGAATACGCGAGCCAATATAATCCTCGATTCGCCAGCATTTCTTCAGTCGTCGAGCATGTTCTATCACAAAGATACGAAAAGAGAAGCACCATCAGAATTTAATTATCTGGTTGGATCCTCGAAAACTGTTAATCCGATCGAGTCCCACAATTCCATAAAACAAAAAAAAAACGTGCGAGAGTCATCCTCTTTTTAATATTTATTCTCCAATCGGATCGCGGAGGTGAAAGCGTCTTCTAAAAACCTTGATTGCGATTCATCGTCGATCTTCCAATATTATCGTAATACTTAGGAGCGTTTCAGAGCGTTTCCCCATTAAATTAGCTGCATCCATCCGTATCATCGACGTTTCTGCCGCTGCTGGGAACGAACGAATTTCCAAAATGTTGTTTACGCACGTCTTCCGTTCGGCGCACTCGCTGATGCAGAGCTTCCTCAAGTTCCGGAGTTATGAACTTTCTTCTCCCCCCGAGGTGACCTACTAAAACCATGCATGTTCGACACACGTTCCGTCCCGGACGGCGACGACCGCCTACCTCTCTGCGCTCTGTATTGTCGGCTCGTGTTAACCGTTCTTCCTTTTCTCGAGGAACATCGTTTCCCGTTGTATTTATTTGGTTCCGGCAAACGTAACGCTGATCCGCGGACGAGGAAGAAGTTTCTCGCTTATCAGCGGGCTTGTCCGTTGCCACCGAGAACGAGATCTGATCAGTAAACACGGTAAAGAACGTATAAAAACGCGGCGATCCTGTTCGTTCCTAGAAACGATTCGATCGATGCGCATCTCCTGTGACCGAAATGCTATTTTCTTCGCAAAAACAGATTCTTGTAAAGTTATTTTACTAGCTTCCCCGTGCAATGCCAGCCTCCGTGGAGATCGAAGAGACGAGTCAGCGACTGAAGCGCTTCCGGTTTCGAAGGGGAGCTTCCTTGACCGCGACTCGGGACACCGATCATTCCTCGCGGAACGCCAGCGTCTAGCGAGTATTAATTAGTTCCGAGCAGCTGGAACATCGACCTGGTTTGCTCAGGAGTCACGCGTGCCTTTCATGCTTCGAGACACAATCAGCCGGGATATCTTGGAGCACGCAGCGACCGTTTCAACGGTGCATTACCGGGCAGAGGATGCAGCAGTGTAGATGCTGAGCAGGCTGCCGCATCGGCTTCGCCAATTATTGTCGAACTTGCGATCGATTGTTCGACTGCCGTCGCGTTACGAAGACTCGTCCTTGCCTCCTCGAGGAAGTTGCTACGTTAAAAACACCGAGGGCTAGATCGAGGGAACCCGTGGTTCGTTGTTTCGTGTCCGGGAGAAGAGCTTTTCGTAACAAGCAACTGGGTCCCGCAGCTGACGAAGAGAAAGGGAACTGGTTTCCATCGATTTTTACCCAACCGCAGGGTCACCGGAAGAGAAAGCTCCTTGGGGCACCCGTTATCTGCTGATCCACCCCTCACGACTGGCAGAGATCCTGCGGGATTTCATCCCTCTCGGGACGCCGAGAGAGAGATAATTGTTACTCCCTCGACCGGCACACAACGGTGTCGCGCAGAGAATTGATTCGCGGACTGGGGGAAACGCAGCCCGATCGGGACGGGAACGAGGAGGATCGGTGCACCAGTTCCACTTTAACGCAATCAATCTTCCTGACGGCGCGGCGTCACCCGGAAACAGCCTGCGTTCTCCTGAGCTTGATAGAATTTTTGCGCCACTCGAATCGCTCAATGAATCGTCGCCGATCGTGGATCAAGCGTGCTCGAGGAGTCTGCCAGTTATCTCGAGCATCGACGGCCCATTGAATCCTGGGTTTCTTTACTCCGACTCGAACCACATCACGATTCACGTTGATCCTCGTCTATTATTGTAGAAAAGCAACCACGGTTTCGATCTTCTTCGCTAGTTAATCGATCGTCACACGGTCCCAGGGTCTCGTCCGGTTGCTGTACGGTTTAGTGGCGTCGAGGGACCTCGCACACAGAAGTGTTGAACACCCGTGAACCCTATAGTTATTGTGACAAGCCCGTTGGGCTGGTTCGAGCGAGGTAAACGTGCCGAATCTCTCGCTGGCTGTTCCCGTTGTTTCGCGCGTCGGTCGGTCTAAGCCCGCGACGAGCGGGACATACACCCGGCGCTGAATCGCGGCCAACTGAGAGGGAGAAAACAGCCCCCTAGATAGCTACCAGTCGGTTGGCTGTGGCATCGCGCACGGAAACCCCCTGCGCAACGTTCCGCTCCCTCTCGCCCCATCCTACGATCGCGTCTGTCGGCGCGGAACGCCGCCGACGTCCAAACGACGACGAATTCACCCCCGTCTTCGATCAGACCCTTCAACCCACCAAAACCCAACAGCTGAAACGGGGAAATCAGTTTCGAGAGTCAACCCTTTGCACGCGGCGCGCGGAAATTCGAAAACGGATAAACACGAATTAGGAGAGCCGTATGGTGCGGTAACGCACTATGATTGTAGTATAGTTGTATAGTTCAGATGCTATCACCCTCAATTCTAAAAAATGGAACTTCAATTGTTATTTTAATATTAGCGAAAATATTAGGTCGTCGGAAAGTAAATTCGTTTTTATATTTTTATGAAAAAACTGAGTAGATGTAATTCGATACAGTGAGAACATTAGTAGAATTTCAAAATACTGTTATATTATTTTTGACTAAGACAGAAAATGAAGTTTTATTTCGATCCAGTTGATTGCGAATCGAGTAGAACATTTTTGTTTTGCATAGATCTTTATGTGTTTGTGAAGAAAATGGTTAGGTGAAATATAAAATGTGAAAATTGTTTTTAAGGTGACGAAGTAAATGCGGAACGTCGTTTTAAAAAATGCATATTTGTGAGAAGATGAGAAGTTTATGCGACTTCTTACGGGAGAGTAGAAAGTTCCTATTCGAAACGATGAAAAATTGCTCGACGTTCTAGTGGCTTTACAGAGGAGTTATCGATAATGAAACAAAGAGTCCTCGAAACGCGTTTCCCGGGGAAACCGGCGTGCAGTCCTGTCGCCACCGTATGGTGCAAAGTTTCCCGGGAGCAGCGATAAAATTACCGTGGACCTGGTACAATGGACTTAACGCAGTAATTAGCGAACGGAAGCTCCTCAGCGACGAGTTACGCTAATAAACCCGATTGGATTTTGCCGTTCAAAGCAGTCATGCTGCCTGAAAATTCGATATTCTACATTTTCTATGTACTTTCGTTCCCGTTCGATCTACAGCACTCGAAACGGAGAAATCGCATGATGATTAAATCGTTTAATCGGCAACGGCCGCCTTAATCGTTCGCTCGACTCTGTTGTGAAACATCGTCGGGCACGCGGTGAAAAATAATTTCATAAATTGTAATCGACGCGACGGATCGATCGGATTGACCCCTTCAGGTGTGTCGCAGAGAGCTTGCGATTTTTAAGCCAATTGCTTCGAACATAATCCTCAAAGGATGCGGAGCTTAACTAACTGCGAGACCCGAAGAATATTCGATTAGCACTTGCATTCGAGCTTTGCAGTCACCATCGCGCGAACGTCTTTCACTTTATCGCATACTTGTTTCAACTCTGGATGCTGGCAAGCAGATTATAATGCGCAACCCGAAGTCATCGTATTCTTTACGTCTCACAGTGGTCCCGGTGCTTGCTTTTTGTGGTCAAAATTCAATTTTTCGCCTTTCAAATTTTAACAAAATTTCTCTCAAATAAGAACACTTTCAACACTTTCCCAGCAGATATAGCGTTTGAAGTTCAAAATTATGAAATTGGAGGAACAACTAAATAGTTTAATTACTCCTTACACAATGCTGAAATGAGTACTATATTTTCGTATGTATATATATAAACTTTATTTTGTTCCCCTTGGGGTTACAAATCCTTATACAATACCTCCTTTCCTTTCGCCGCTCTTACAAATTAAACCTTAATTCTAACTTATCTACTATCTTATACCTACTTAAACTAACCTATGTCTATTTATTGAGAGAGAGAGAGCGAGAGAGAGAAACCTATACGTATGCATATGCATACACATATACATATGTACACACTTATACATATATTATATTTGAGTATGTGTGAGCAAGTATATTTTAGTTATTTAATGGTAATATAATCATGTTTCAATCAATATACGAAGAATATAAAGTTAACTGCAATGTAAACTTTAAGCAGAGTTTTAAAAAAATGTTTAAAAACGTTAGCATTCAGACCTGATTTTTAGAAAGCTTAGTCCTCCAACATATACACATGCAAATTTTAGCTGCACTGTCCTGCGTTTTATAGTTCTACGTGTATTTTAGTATCCCATATTGGATCCGCCATTTTGAATTCTGAATTTCCAATTTTCATTTTCAGATTCGTAATCAGAGACCCCGAAAACCTCTCAATACTATATTTCATACAATTGTTATGAAGAATTAAATATTTATTTTTTTTTTTTGTGTTTTCTGAACTGTAATATGTGTGCACTGTGAGCATTGTTTACACGATTTTTCAAATATTTCCGATAATCTGACAAAACAATGTTTCCAACGAAAGTTGATCAGTATTCACTTTTCTATAAACTTCAGTATAAAAAATTGAAGAAAAAAATTCTTTTTTAGAAAAAACTTAAGGTTACCTCAATTTTTTAAGTATCAATATATATTTTTTACAGCATAATATTCTAACTGATATCAAGACGAATCCAACGACAACGATATTAAGATAACATTTAATCTTGAAATAACGCTACAATAGTTTTGACCACAAAAAGCGGGCTACTGGACCACTGTGCGTCTATACAGATCTCTATTTTGTTTATTCGAATTTTACAAAAACAGAGTTCGCTAGGATTTTCTTCTCTGTGGAAACACGTTGGCATCTCGATGTAGTTAAAGTACAGTAAATTGTCAGCTTACACAGATTCTTAGAAGCGACTCAGGAAATCAGTGCGGAACCGTGAAATTCGTTTTTGGATTGCCAAAAGAGGAACTTTGTCGATATACAAGCTATCATATAAAACGGCAAAAGATTTTAAAAGTCCAAGAATGTTGCAATGTTGCTTTGAATGTAACAAACTCGTTAATGGATGACATCGATTTTTACGTTACTCCTGCTACCGACAATCGATGCAAAACATTTTTAATTTGCATACAGATCCGCAATATAATCGTGACTATTGATTCGCGCGACTAAAAGAGTGAGTTTCGTTGAAAAGCGAGCATAATGCGAGCGATCGAAGCGCCGAATCACCCTCAGCTTATCCGACTGAGCGGAATCACGAGACCACACTAACAAACGACGAAACCATAGCGAATTAAACACCGTAATAAAAAGCCATTCCAGGTCGCGAGCCCTGGGACACGCCCCAGGAAAGGATTCTACGTATCGGTCGCAACCTGAATGCGGGATAAATTGCTTGACAATGTGCGCATCGAGCCAGCCGCCCTTCCCTCCCGCAGAGATTTTTTGTTTGTGACCCCGTGCCACGAAGGGATACAAAATACAATGGAATCACGGTACAGGCTGTTTGCGTCACGAGCCACGGGATAGCAAGAGAAAGGGAGGGAAGAAAGAGAGAAAAAAAGAGAGGAGAAAAGGTGGCGCGTTACAGGACGAGTCTCGGGGTCTGTTATTGTCGACCAAGCAGGATGATTTTCGATGGAACGAATTTCGTGCACTGGAACGAATGAGGAGCATCGGACGCAGTACTTTTCCCGATTAATCTTCAACCCTGGCTCCAATTTGTCACGAGCTTTCGAGGAGCACGCGCTCCACCGTCTCGGATCGTTCGAGGAGCAGATCGGAACGATTGCTGTTGATTGCTGTAATCATCGTTTTAGCAGGACCATCGATCTTCATACACGCTGACGCGAAAAAATATTTGCGTTGTCCCCCGACTCGAACGGCCACCCCGTCCCGAGCAATTTTCTTGCGTGATTTCTGTAAACACTTTTTCACTTGTTATAATCAGACTGCGGATGTGTGGATTCGATGCATTTATCACAACAATGGGTAGCTGCGATTCGAAACAGTGGACAGATTTAATGAAATTTGAGAAGATCGATTTATCAGTTACAGCTTATGGATCTCGTTAAAGAATGGAAGAAACGATTACTTGGCCATTGTTTGTTGCAGTCGATGCAAACGATCTTTACTTTGCATAAAGTAATTGGTCATCGTGAAGATTTTAAGGAAAGTCGAAGAAATATGAATGTTACGTTATTCTTTTAAAATGAAATAAAATTTGATTCGTCTGTAAAATAAATGTAGACATACAAATAATATATACTTTCTTCTCTCTTCTACGACATTTTTGGGAATAAGAACGTTTTAGTCACTGTAACTGCAAAGAAAATGATACGGCAAGGGGTTAGCAATGTAAACGATACTTTGAATAATGGTACAGCAATTTCTAAGGATTAAAACCCTCATTTTCGGGATTGCTAAACATTTCAAAAGTGATGTAGATGCATTAAATTCCGAGATGAAGCAAATCACTTTTTATTGTGGTCGTTGAAGAGGATCGCGAAGACACCGTAAAATTAAAAGTCGCGAGGGGGTGGGTGGGGGTACGTGGAGCTCTTTATCGATCAGCGACCCCTTCAACTTCGCCGACATCGTTCGAACTTCCTCCTTAAGCCCTAACATTATTATCAAAGTCAATAGTTCGCCGAACTATTCGAACAAATACCTTTACGGGGCGTATAATCGAAGGAAACGCGGTCGGAGGGTGAAGGGTGGATCGGGTGAAAGAGAAAGTTGCGTTGAGGGGGTCACTTCTCTCTTCTTGTTCGTTCTATCGGCGTATGAGAGATTTGCGATCGCTTTATTAAAAGTTCCAGCTGCTGCCAGCCGATCGCCGATTCCCCTAGTGAAAGTTTCTAAACTCGGTATCTATGAATTTCTTGGCAAAAGGATTCCTTGCCAGGAAGAAGAGGAATAAGAAGAAGATTCTTCCGCATCGTGTCCGTGGAAGCATTCGCGTCACGAGCACATCGATACAGATGTCCGCCTTCTGTTGCTTGTTGAACGCTACGCCAGGAAAATCCTTGCCAAAATGGACAGCTGCTGCCCACTCTATTTATCAGAACAATCACCTCGAAGAATTGGGTAGTACACGTACTGAAAAATTAACATACGAGGCCCAGTTGAAATTCTATTCGAGTGGAACTTTTTCGAAACACGGTTGGCTTATTCTTCATTTTATAGATTATAGTGTAATATAATTAAACAGCGGATTTCATGCGTTTATGACAAAAATGAGTAGCTACAATATGAAACGGTAAAAACATTATTTAAGAATGTAAAAATGCCCTCGCGTTATTTTCAATCTATTAAACATATTAACACTTTACCTACCGAAATCTTATTATTGGAATTTTCAATAATTGTGCTGTACCAAAAGAAAGCATAGAAATTTTCTTTTATATTACAATCTTAAATGAAAGTATTAGACGACGTTATTGAGGGTGACCTGTTAGTTCCCAATGAAAATGGCTGTCACTGTTCAAGGTTCCATTAAGAAGTGTTTAGACACGAACAATTTTTCAAAATTATGCAATAATCACCGGTTAGTAATGTGTTAAGAAAGAACATAAATTTCTATTTCGCTCAAGTTTGTTGTAATTCAGGTAGAAAAGTTGTATTTTACATAAAGATTCGCTGTGTAGTAATAATTGATTAGTAGACTGCAGATGTTTATGCAATTTCGATTTTTGTAGACAAATTTTAAGAAAGCGCAATAAAATAAAATCCAGTTTCTTGTGAGAACAGTCTTTGTGGATCCAAAACAAATAAAAATAGTACTGAATTCTATCAAATATTATATTGTAACATTCTTTGAAAATTTCCGTGAGCCATAAATGTATAAAGATCCGCAGTCTATTGATTAGATACCATGATATTTAATAATGTAAACAATATTGTGAATAATGGTCAGCAATTTTTAGTGATGACTCTGAGTTCTCCTGGATTGCTAGTGGTTCAAACAGTAAATTAAAAAGGATAAAATATGGATCCAGTGGTTACTGGAAAATATTAAAAACCAGCTGACCCAATGGACGTTGTCCTGTCTAAATTTTTATAAATTTGTAAAGAAACGTCAATAATGTAGATATCTATTGAAATCTGATTCAAAAAGCACTTTTAGTTTCTCCCGAATTATTCGGACTATTACGAACATTAAAAAAAAATTAGCCAAATCGGACCAGCAATTCTCAAGTGATGCTCTTACCAACGAACAGCATTTCATTTTTATTTATATAACTATAATACAAAAAATGTGCTCGTGTTTTTAAAAATATTTACATCACCGAGTATTTTCGTTTCATCGGAGATTCCCGAACCTTTCTCTTCCGTTCAGTTCCTGTGTCTTATCATTACGATGCAGGAGCGCGGCGGGGCCATTAATTACTTACTCTCATTGAACGATCGCGACGCCGAGATTGCACCTGTCTTAGTCCCGGGCTATCTGCCGCGCTGATCCAATTTCAACGGGCCCCATGGGGCCCCAGATTCTCCCCGCGAATGTATATATCACGATGCTCGTGAGAAATTATTAATGAAGCATTACTGTATGAGAACGAGGGACCAGGCGAATTATTTGGCCGATAAATCAGTCGCGTTTTCGGGAAGCAGAGAGCCCGTTGCTCGCCACTGTAACGAATTAACACGCATCGCGAGCCCAGCATTGAATTTATCGTCCCCCGTGATAGTTCACGAGCGCGCGAATCCCGTCGCTGCAGTTTGAGACGTCCATGATAAAATATCGACCAACGTTCCCGCGCACTGGCCCGGCATTTTCGAACTAATTTCACCGGCGAATCTCTGCCCCGTGAATATGTCGCAACGCTAACGTCCCGAGAGTGTATTCGGATTTTTCGTTATCGAAAAATCGAGCTTCCGCACCTTTCCTAACCCCTTGTCGTATTTTAACGAGTCGCACTCGTCATGAAGATTTTAAACGAAGTCTAACAATGAATGTTACACCTTCCTTTTTAAATGAAATAATATTTGATTGTGCAAGTTTGCAAAAGACGATGTAATAGAATAGGGAATTTGCTTCATTTCAGCCTTATAGCTGAGAATATGTGACTTTCTTTATATTAACCTCTTCGTACAAAACTATGTTATATCACGCATTCGGTCCATACCTTCTCTCACTCTTTACTTTATCGCACTCATTTCTACCCTGTCCTACACTTTTAGTATCCTAATTATCATTAACCAAATTATTTACTTACTTATTACATCCTTCTCCATTCCTTCACTTTTATTTTCTTTTTTTTTAGTTTGGTATGTTCTTTGGTATATTTATGCTATATTTTCTCCTCAACTTCTCCAACCACAAAGAGGCTGTAATATAAAATTCGGTAGAATTTTGTACAATCTTTATTCGTTTTATATCGACAAAGGCTGTTCCCATTAAAAATAAGATTCAACATTTCACTTTCTTAAAATTTGTCTACTAAAATTGGAAAACATATGATCATCTGCAGTCTATTAATCGATATTGAATATGATGTAGAATAACTGATAAATTCTTTTTTTTTTCAATATTCACTTAGACCACTTTTATAATTATGGGTATATATTGGATTTCAATTCATTGAACGTTCGTTGACCACTTTCAAAGAATAAGCACGTCACGACATCGCAGTGGAATAAATTCGCGGATGAAAATTGAAAGGCTGTCCACGATTCCGTGACCAGGCTTTATCTCGTAATTCGTTGCTAACTGCTATTTTTTACGAGGCCTGTTTCACGGCTGTCGGACGTGTGCAGTTCGATAACGAGCTGCAATTGCAAGCTGCACTGGCTGCGAGCGCGAACCCCGATCGAATACCCGATACCCTCGATTACGGTCACCTTCTAATGGTCGATGGTCACTCGTAGCTCACCTTCGACCTTCGTTTATGGCGATCCTTACCCTCTAACGTAAATTATAAACCGTGATCATTAATTTCAGAAAGGGAGCTCGCGGGTTGCAGAACGAATTAAAAAATGTAACAATTAGACTGCGGATCTTTATCTATATAAATAAAAATCAAATGATGTTCGTTGGAAAGCGCATCACTTGAGAACGGCTGAACCGATTTGGCTAATTTTTTTTTTAATGTTCGTAATAAACCGAGTAAGGTTTTAGGGAAAGAAAAATTGGAAAAGTTGCCCGGAAAAATGGAAAATTCGGGAAATACTAAAAGTGCCTTTTGAATCATATTTCGATACAACAACAAATCGAACGCCGCAGCTTCTAATCAATATTTCAATAGGTATTTACATTATCGACCAACTTTATAGAAATTTATTTAGGGTCAGCTAGTGGAGAATAAAAATTGTCTGCATCGACTTCAAGAAACAGAAACTAAATTGAATGTGATTTCTTCCCTTAATGATTTTAATAGAGGAGAAATCATATAATTGACATTTTCAATTTTTTAAAATTTCACAACAATTTTGAAGTTCATCTGCTCAATTTTGTTATAAGTGCATAAACATCCACAGTCCAGCAATAATAATTAATGTACGGATGATTGTAAGTACAATCATGTTTGAACAACTCGCATCCGAAAGTTAGCGTCGAACAGTGGCATTATAGATTGACTTATAGATTGACACAGCGGTCGTAAAACGCCGAGTACTGTCGTTCTTAACAGTTAATCACCCGGAACGAAGGCACCCTGAGAAACGCTACATTTATCTCGTAATTATCGCAACATTATTTATTAAATACTACCGTCACGAGCCATGAAGCAAGTACAAGTACGTAAATTATCGTACCCGAACTATAAAACGCGCAATCTTATAAAATAACACGATACACGCTAAGATATTCATTATAAATTATATTCTTTATTAATCGACGTAAATCGAACTGTGAACATTAAACAATTCTACAAAGTGCACTGTATACAATCACGCACGAGTGGAATTTAATAACAAACAAATATCATTTACACCGACCTGCACCAAATACAATATTTGTAAAACATTATTACATTTCTACATGCACAACAATTATTTATATACTAGAAAGTTGTATAACTTTCAAAAGCTAATCACTGTTAATATAAGACCCCTTCATCCACTATTTAAACTTTCTTTTGTCTGCCACTGTACTCTGCAAATGCATTCTTGAAGGTGTAAGGGGTGTTCCTTCAACCCCTTGCCCATAACATTTTCTTTACAGTTACAGTGATTCTGGAAACATTGTGCATGACTATGTGTATTTACGGTTTCGAAATTGCGCGGCGCGCGATTATTAAACTAATTGATGTTTATTACTGTGTCGTTGCACCGATAGGGTGTTATTGCCCGGTGATCCTTGCACGGAGCGAGTGCAAGGGGTGGCGGAACACATTTGCGGCTCCTGCGGCGCCTGTGCATCCGTGTAGCAGCGGTGCATACGTGCGATGCAGACGATGCGGAATGCGGCATGCGGCGCGTCACAGGACGTATACGTATACGTGTGACGTATAGAATCGTTGGTGAGAATTACCCCAGAAAGCGGGCGCGGACGCGGGTGCCGTCGACGGGGGTGGAGAAGCACGCTTCTAATCAGCCTGTTCGTTAATCCGAAACGCGGACCGGTGGCATTCGCATTGTTTTCCACGAATTACAAGAGGAAATAGGTCGCAACCAAAATCGCACGCAACCGTGTCTACGCATCCTATCGACGAATCCATCGCATTTTTCGCGATTTCGACTACTAACGAGTGGATTTCGTGTGGTCGCTGAAAATTGCGATTCCGACGTCTTCACGAACTGGAAAGCTGCTTTATGTTCGTATTTTTCATCATTAAACCTCCTACATACAGTCGCATCGCTCATGCACAGGAAAAACGTCACAAATATAAAAATACAGGAGACCGCTTCGAAAAGTCCTTTGATAGTTTAACCAGCTGCGGCTGTTTTATAAGTATGTATTAACTTAAAAGTGTATATAGATGTTCGTCATCCCGACGTTGAATGCCCGGCGCGATAATAAATAAGAGCGTAATCGGTGTACAATTAACGCGCATAAAACTGTCCGCGGCTTTCGTGATCTGCAATTAAGAATTTTGTCATTTGACGGCGGCCAGAGTGCCGCGCTATAATTCGGCTCATTAATAATTCATACGACGGAGGTAGCACGCAGCAATACCCCAGCATTATGTGGACGAGGCCAGGTGAGGGGTAGCCGTATGAATTATGAATATTCAGCGTAGTTCGCACATCGTATGTTTCGGAACTGTCCGGCATTAATCCCTCCGATGCATGCGTTGGATCCAGAGTAGCTTGCGAAATCCCGTCGGAACTGAACCACCATCTTCCGGGACGGATAATGACGCCTCGCGTAATCGGACTGTCTGATCGCGGAAAGTGGAAAATCGATTTGAGATTTTCAACAAGACTATTGCACGAGTTACTGAATTTAACAACTTCCTCGGAACCAGACTATTGTACGAGCTTTATGGCTGGTGGAATTATTTAATCAGATTTAATGCTAAACCTACAAATACCGTGTCTGACTCGTGATAAAGATTGGAGAATATATGACCATAAAATACATATAAATTTGTCTGCTTTCTTAGGAAATTATAAGAAACCGTAAAATAAATCGTTGATTAATACTAAACCTGCCGAGAACTAAAAACGATTGAAATCGTACAAAGCTTACAAAGATGACAGAAATGTTTACCTTTGTAAGGAAAAGCCGTATTTATTATAATCATTGACAGACGTGTTTGTCACGGGCGCGTTCGTTTCGATCTGATCTTCTTTTTACAATTCGTTGGCAATTACAATTTTAGAATTCTTCTGTTCCGATTCTCTATTTTATAAATTTAACTATATATAGGGTTGTCTGTTAATACACACGCGTTCATTCATACAATACACACATCATTCGTACTTCAACCCTATACCTTTTTCTATGTAATCCAGTGGATTCGGGCGAGCAAATACCAAAAATCCACGTTTCCACCGTAGGAGATTAGTGGTTGAAAATCTGTGAGTGTATCAGGAACAGGATATAGAAGAGGATATATATTCTCTCTGGTTCCCGAAGTTAATTTCCAAAATTCGTGCCCCTCGAAAAAAGAGCGCAACTCGAAGATATAAATCGTCGGGCTGTAACCTGCTTCAGTTTGCATTTTCGTTTTAATGCTTCGGCCGCGCGGTATTGCGAACGACGCGATTTCTGTTTGAACTGGACCGTCGAACGGGCTTGCGTAATTAATGGTGCCGCGCCGGCTGGAATCGAGTGAGGTTTTCGGACGCGTAACAATTTCGCTGGAAAAATGCTGCCGGCAAAAAGACGGACTATTAAGGTCAATACTTTTCGGACTACTGTCTCGGATTTTGTTCGTTTCGATATGTTGTAATCTTGTAATGATAACGTATCTCAAAGAATTCTTCGAAATCTTAATAATTGTTGGTTTTACAGACGTGTGAAATAAAGCGTCAACATTTTTCCCATACAATTATAACAGTTGAACAAGCAAACCGAGGAAAAAGAGGTTTTAGGAGCTTTATAGTGAAAAACATAAGAGTATCTACCGAAAAAATTTATTCATTTGTAACCTTTAAACAACCATGCGTTGTCGCAGAATCTATGCTTCTCTCGCGAAACGAATTATCGCTGAGTGTGCCACCCAAATTACTCGTAAACTATTTGGTATATGAAAAACAGTTGAGTCCAAAGTTTTCTTGGATAGAAATGAATTAATGGAAAAATCATTTTTCTCTTTTGCTCTTTTATCTAGTAAATTATTTCGAATCGCGAACATCGTTTAGTTGTATTACGTAAATTCAAGAAAATTTGGATTTATTGACAAGAACAAGCTGCAAAGCGGCAACGTGACCGGGCGATACAGATAGTTCACGTGTCCCGAGGATTGAACGCGCAGCTCGAAAACGTTACGACCCGGTGGAAAGTTGGATGTTGAACTTCAAGTTGCGTTGAAGTTTCGCCGGGTCGCTCGCGTTATATGCACGTGCACGTAGGGGGTGTAAACAGGAACAACTTCCAGCATACTAAGCGCGCGATTCTGTCCTCCCTGTGAGGCTCTCTATGCATGAGATACCTTTTTACGAATCCATGATTCATTTCGCAAATAGATCGGAACAAAAAAAGTTGAAGATAGAAATTCTATGCTTAACCCTCATCCGTCCCGCATTTCACGAACTGAATCTGTGCCTCGGTGTCAAATTGACACGGTAGTGAAAAGTCGATGACATAACGAGATAAACGGTTATTTTTCGATGTTTTTCATTCAAATTGATAAGTTAACAGTTACATTTGTTAGGTTTTCTTCTGAGTAAGGAGGGTAGAGGGGACAGTCATAAGCTCGTAGCGTGGGTAAGATGCGGAAATTCAGAGAATTGGAATAAATACTGGCTGGAAGAATAGGCTAGACGGTGCGGCCTATGTGGGGACAAGTACGGAAGCCTAGAGCATTTAACAAGGGAATGCAGGATAATGGGGGAAATGATCAGGCTCGAGGATCTAGTGAGCGGGAAAAAAGACAGAAATCATGAAGAGTGAGTAGAGAAGTTGAGGAGAAAGAAAGAAAAGAGAGCATAAATATACCATATAAATATACCCAATCAACAAAAATGCAAAAGTGAGGGAATGGGGAAGGAAGCAATAAGTAAGGAATTAAGTAGGTTAGTGATAATTAGGATACTAAAAGGGTAGTACAGATGAATGAAGAATGAGAGAAGGTATGGACCGAATTCCTCGAAATAAGATAGTTTTGTACAGACAGGTTAATGTAAAGAAAGTCAAAGTTCTTAGATGTAAGGCTGAAATAAAGCTAATTCTATTCTATGTTAAGTTTCCCAGTTGTGTGTGTTTCACATTAAAATAATAAAAGTCACAGGGTTTCAGGCAAAATCTACAAATAACAGAACATTATAACTTGTCTCGGGGAAACTGTGTCAAATTGACACGAGGGACGGATGAGGGTTAAACGGATCAGATTGTAGATATATGTAGATAGAACAGAAGAATTCAAATAGACGTAATGTGAACGATCATATTTCTTTCCAGGTGTCCAAAGAACTCTTCACGTTCTGCACAACTCGGAGCAACCAGCCTCGGTGTTTTCCATCCTCGAATCCGGAAATAAAGTAGTTCCGTTGATAGCAGACGGTTTGTTCGACCTCCTCATGTACAAGATATCTAGCATCTACACGAACAAGATGCAGAAGATGGAGTCGAAGGGGCCGCGGTTCGAGATCGGCGATTTTTGTGTGAAACTCGGCAGCGTCTCTATCAATCAAAACTTCAAAGGTGTCCTTGTCGAAGTAAGTACGTAGAATTAACAAATTAATATGTTGTTTACACGATGTCGACCCGCCTCGAGACAAATGGAACACCCTGTACATCTATCAACAAGAACATACGAAAACTGTTGAAGAGAAATTGAAAGAGTACTTCCTCGAATCAGCGAATCGTGTTCGTTCTCATTGGTCGAAATTTCGGGCTCGTGCTTCCTGACCAATTTCCAAGCGGAAGTGGACGAACCCGTGGTATGCCCGCAATCAATAGACCCGACGAGCACCGTATTATCAATCGATATCGCGACGAGCCGTCGTAACCGACTGGCAAAAACATCCGTCAACGACGACGGTGTTTCGGCAAGTTTCGATCGCGGGTTAATTAGATAGCGGTCGTTTCTCAAGGTACGCGTAACGAGTTTCACGAAAATCACCCGAGCCAGACATCTGCCGCAATTATTCATTCAACCGATTATCTCCGGCCTCTAGCCACCCATCCCCCGAGGGAGAAGAAAAGTTTTCCAGGCGTTTGAAAACTTCCAGATACCCAAGCTCGAAACTGCGATTTAAAACGGAACAGATGCCGCTTCCTCCCGCCCCCCTTCGTTCCCCCGAATCTGGCGTCGGTGTTGACCTTAATTGGTCTTCCGAGATTCGTCCCTCGAGAGAGAAAGGGAGTATCAGGGGTTAATCATTTGGGTCAGTTTAACACGTGTAATCTCGACGTTTTGAATATCAAGGTTAACTTGAACGACGACGTGCACACCGACGCACGAAATTCAAAAAATCCAATGGTCACTCTGAGGCGCCACTAAAAATTTCTTGTACCATTATTAAAAATATTGTTTACATTATTCCATACGTCGATACCTAATCGATTACTAAACATTTAGGTATTGTATGAGGTATTATACCAATTTCATATCAATAAACTTTAAAAAAATCATAGGGAATGTTTCATTTTCGAGTTCAAATACCTCCGAGTGCAAAGGGTTCAAATTTGTCTAGAAAATAATGTTTCGGAAATGTTTAAATAATACGTAAATCCTTCTCAATCGTGCTCAAGAAATACTTCATCTTGCTGCTGTTATCCTAACAGTTTAATCAAGATCAAAAAATGATTGGATTACCGAACCTACGCAGAGGGAGGGGTAGGCGAAGGGACAATGATCGTGGAGATCCTCAGGGATCTAGATCGCGACTTTACTGTCGTAGAATGGAAAATAGCATCGTAATAAAGGACATTCTTTTCATCTGTTACTTATTGAACCTTAATATTGATTCTAATTATAATAGTCGTGTTCAGAAGCATTAGGACAATGTACAAATAAAAGTAAACAATTTTCTGGAAATGATTAAATAATATGGAAATCCTGCTCGGTGGTGTTCGAGAAATTCTTCGTCTTGCCGCGGACACCCTAACGATTCAATCAAGATCGAAAAAATGATCGGATTACCGAACTTCACCGGATTAGTCGAGTGATCTATTCCTTTCTCCGGGTCCCGGTTCAGGTGTCACGATATGAGCGAGGGGGCTGCCACACGAAATGTAAGCCAGAGTAGCGGCTATTACAGTGACAATGGCGGGACTTCCGTTCTACAAGGCTCGAAGCTGTTCGTGCGGAGGAATGTGTCGGACTACGTGGTCTCTAAGCGATCCACCGCACCGGCCATTCGTATCGGTAACGGCGCTGTTTGTACCCTCCCACGACGTCGAATACGTTACGATAAACCCCCGGTTCCACCATTAATTTCAACGGAGAAATACTACGGCGTCGGGTACCGCCGACTACCACTAACTCACGGTCTACGCTCGGCGTCCGCTTTTTTCTCCAGGGGAAGAAAAATGTCGCGGGAACACAATGTACACAAATCATGAGAAAGATACAGCGAGTTCTTCGAACCTTTCCCGGCTAGTCAATTTTGAAGAAACATGTAAAACGACGCAGAAACATTAGATCGTTCGGAAAGCAATTGGCTTTCTGTGGAGAAAGACTAAAATAAATAGATGAGCATTTTCTTCGTACTCGTTAAAGACGATTCTCGTTTTACCTTTATCTCAGTGTTTTAATAAATCTGAACAAAGTCATGTGACGGATATTGAAGTTTCTCGCGTTTGTTTTTATTTTTTTTTAATGAAATACTAACTATATGATACTTTCTTAAAACTAAAACACAACAGGAATTATATATATTGTTGTTGCGGAACAATGTGCCCAAGTCATGGTAAGAACTCGTTCCAATTGACAAATGTGGAAGTCTACAACAATATTTTAGTTGTAGGTATGAAATAATTAATGAAACCTATTACAACATGTTCTGAAGTGTTATTTATCAAATCAAGATTTATGGAAAATCAAAGAAATAGAGTTTCTTAATTTGTCACGAAAGAATCCTGCAGAATAAATGAAAAGTATTCGGAAAAGTTGACGAGCAAACAAGTAGTAAATATTTCTGCAAGATCCGACTTCGAAAGCGTGTTTCATAAAAATCAGACAAAGAAGCTGTCACCAGGATTTCTCTAGCTTTCCTTTAACGATTACCGTTGAAAAGCCGTAACTCTTGATCGAAACGATAGCTGATCCTTTGGCACCGAGTGTTGGAGATCTTGATCGGCGAGGAAAAGAGGAACGAAGAGAGTAGCATATCGTTTCGTCGAAATGCAGAACGCATTGTTGTTCTGTATGCTTTTTATATATATATATAGAAGTCTTACATATATACATGCCTAAAGTATTTATAAATAAGGAATACTTTTGGATGAGGTGTTCCATTATTTTCCCGGTCACGGTTTATATCCGGCGAAGCCCTTTTCTAAAGGAAGAATAAAGTGCAACGCTCGAGGGAACATACCGATACACCCATTCTCATTTTTTTTTTCTCCCGTTTCATTCTAGTCAACCAATGACCCGGCAAAAGTGCCAATTCCGTGTCGAGCACTGTACGAAGTGTTTGTATTCTGTACCCGTACCGTTATTCGTTTGTCCGCATGGAAAAATAAAAGGGAGGAAACGTTTTACCGCTACTATAATTCTTTTTCATTGAAACCTCATCAAAAGCCATTCAAAATATTACATTATCGTCATCAATATCTTCCGCAGGTTGAATACAGACCCTGTGTCGTTCCCGGAAGCGCATGGGAGCTAATGCGAGAGTTCTTGCAAGGTTTTCTTGGGCCAACAGTATCCAATCAAGCCCCGCAGTATTTACAGGTGAGAATTTCAGTCAGACTCAAATTTGTGTAAAATTAACCCTTTGCACTCGAGACTATTTGAACTCAAAAATTAAACATTTCTTCCGACCTAAAATATATCCATTTTCTATGATTCTTTAAATTTGGCTCATACAATATTTAAATGTTTAGAGAATTGGTTAGATACTAACATATTTGATAATCTAAACAATATGTTGAATAATGGTACAGCACAATTTTTAGCGGCAACTCTGAGTCACCACTCGAGTGCTAAGGGTTACAATTAAGAGGTGATCATTTTAAGTCTTGAACACCTGACATTGTTTGCGACATGTTTTAAATGTTTTTGAAAGAAAGCATTGAGTGCAAATTTATATTTATTTAAATAAATGCAAGTTACAAACAAATTTCCAAGGAATTTTCCAAACGTGATATTCTGATTACGAATAACCATTTTTAATGATTAATAGTTTTTTGGTTAATAGTAATCAATATTAATCACCGATATTTCTTTCCTCATGTAACATCTATTTATTCGATTCATTTCTCAATTGTTAAGAGAGTTTTTAAAAAATTGATCATTTTAAACTTCTGTTTGTTTGTATAACATTATTACTGCTTTTTTACAGAACCGAATGAATGATATATATCAACCTCTAGATACCATACAACAGTATTTGGAACACTTCGGTCAATACCGAAAAGCCACGGGTGTGATTTAAAACAGAATCCATTTGCGAAAAATTACGATAAGAATATTTCTTTATGATTTAAAGATTGTAACGATACGCTCCAATAAATGATTTTTTCAGATACACGCGGTTTGAGTTGATAGCGACACCTACACGAAATACGGTGAAAACTTTCCGGTTATATTTGATATCGGGTGAACCTCCGAAAATCGGTAAAATCGGATTGAGCTCAAATTTTGCATGAAAAACATGTTTTCCAAAAGGATTTTTGGCGACTCGAAAAAACATTTCCTATTATTATAGTGTCATTGTCTACCTTACCGACGTAATAAGAAATTTTTTTCAAGTCAAAAATCTCTTTGAGTGTCATGTCTTTTATGCAAAATAAGACTATGTGCAAAATCTTAGTTGATACCGATTTGTTTAGTTAGTTTAATCGATAAGGATATGATCTTCTATGCCGACGTTAATGTGTTCCGTTACTTATTCTTGCATATATACTCACATTTTTTGTTTCCCTTAATGAAAAATCATGATCTTATATTATAATCCAAACATTTTACCAATTTCAAGTTTCAAAACTTCATTGTTCGCATATTTTGTTTGCGGGAATTTAAAATGGAAATCAGTTTACCCGCTTCTTGAACTCACCTTTGAATCTCTCTTGCATCGAATGTATTTACATGGCAATTGTGAATATTTATAACAGAATGATATGGCAAATTTTACATTACGTCAATACCCGATACACCATTTTTCTCGAGAAAAACTCTGCACAGCTAACATTTTACAGTTTTGTACTACCTATAGCTACATTAAATTGACTTACTTTTTTCGACTATTAAATTTATGATGTTACGCGATAATTCCGCGCGATGCTTTAATTGCAAAACTACGTTACACTGTTGTATTACTTAAAAAGAAACTTACGTAAATATACGTCGTTATATAGAGCAAGTCATTGACAAGAAAAAACAATTAAATAATCAAGCAAGAATGGATTCAACGAATAGTTAGATCTCTATGCATTTGAATTTTACAAAAGCTCGATGTTGCAATTAAATAAAGACTGTAATACAATTCAATATAATTTAATACTACTTTTATGTTTCTAGACCTCTAAACAAGATAATTATACGAAATTGTTCTAAATCCGGCCAGGAACATGCGAATTTTTGGTGACATAATGTTGGCTAGCAAACAGTGTCCAAAGTCTAGTTTATCCTGATTAAAAATTAATTTTCTTAAATCTACAAAGTCTATAATGCAATTTAATATAATTTGATACTATATGTATACTTTTATGTTATTGGAATTCTGAACAAAATTGATTATGAAATAGTTGTAAATCCAGTCAGGAACATGAATTTTTGGGGACATAATGTTATCTGGTCAAAGTCTAGTTTTCCCGACTTCATGTATCAAAATTTACAAAGTTGCAAGAATTTCATTGGTTCTTCGAGGCTATTCGTGCAATCGTACGATCGAACGATCGCAGCGCCTCGTTCTGTCGCAAGTCACGACCATTGTCTCAGGTCTCGGCGTTCTAGTCGGCTGGAAGCGTGGACATCGTGTGAAGGTTTTTACATCGATAAGCTGCTAAATTACCAGTGATGATGGAGGTATTTACCAGTAAAATTATAAATATACTTTACCGAACTACATTCTTCGAAAATCGATCCGTGGAATAACGTACTTCTCTTGTTTTTTAGATACAAATATTGACCGCAAAGTCGTCGAAATTCGTGTCCAATGTATTCGTAAGTACATAAATAGTAAACACACAGTGTCAAAGTCCAACAGGAACAAGTTGTATGAAATGCCGAGTTTTTACACATCATTCATAATCACGATTTATTTGGGAAACCTTTTGAAGATTCAATTCAAATAATCGTGTACTATGTATACACAATGTGTGTTAAAAATGATCATAAAGATAACGTTTGTAAAAATTACGTGCCAGTAGTTGTAAAATTAGTTTGAATTTCTAATGAGATAGTTTTACGACTAAATAGACTGTGGATGTTTATGCAAATTAAAAAATTGTCTGCGTTATTAATTCTCATAATGATTTTAATAGAGGAAAGATCGTATATGGAATACTTAATTTTTTGCCAGGGGAGACATAAAAAGTTTTTAATAAAAAATTAATTTGTAGTTTTCAGCTCTTTATGTAATAAAGCTTTTATTATATAGAATGTGTCTATATTATTATGTCTGGTAGAAAAATACAGTTAAATGTTCGAAACTGCTACTACAAATACGTAAAGATCTGCAGTCTATTTGCAATATTAATTTTTAGAGCTGCATATGTTTGCTAATGTTTTGTGTACTTTGTATTTTCTTGTACAGGTAAAGCCGACTAGTACTATTAAGGAAGTCAAGGAGGAGTTATATAAGTTAAAAAAAGCACCAAATATTCATAGACAAAGTTTAAGGCCAGATCCGAAAGGAAAATCTTTGTCAGATTCAGATACACTGAAAAGTTTGTCCATCACTGACGGAGGGAAATTGTATTTAAAAGATCTTGGACCACAGATCAGTTGGAAAGGTGTGTTCCTTGTGGAATATGCTGGTCCCCTAATTCTATACCTATGGATCTATCAACGTCCTTGGATTTTTTACGGCGATGTTTCTACATCTAAGGTGGACACATCAGTCCAGTAAGTTTATTTTAATGTATGTGTGAAAAAACTAGTTAACAATACTCTAAGTAATCATAATTTCAGTGTCGCGGCTATCTGCTGGTCAATACATTATGCTAAGCGACTCTTGGAGACTTTGTTCGTGCATCGATTCAGTCATGCAACAATGCCATTACGTAATCTATTCAAGAATTGTTCCTATTATTGGTTATTCGCAGCATACGTAGCGTATCATGTGAACCACCCGCTATTCACAAGCGCAAGCGCATTGAAATTTTCTGTGGGTCTAGCAATGTTCTCGCTTTGCGAGCTTGGCAATTTAAGCATTCATTTAGCCTTAAGAAATCTGAGGCCAGCAGGTTCCACGGTGAGGAAGATACCTATGCCTACTTCAAATCCATTCACACAACTTTTCAATATGGTTTCCTGCCCAAACTATACCTATGAAATTGGTAGTTGGATTGGTTTTACCATTATGACATCCTGCCTTCCAGGTAATACACGTTCCTCCTAGGGCTTGAAAGCTGTTGTGAAACAAGTTCTTGAAACTAGCATTTCTTGAAAATTTTCAAAAGCATTATGAACTGGTTAAACAGTTACTTTCAGAACAGTGCACAGCCCTGGTTTCTATTCTATTAGAAAGGAAATAACGCGCAAACTTACACTGGAATTATTTATTTCAGCTGGTCTGTTTACCTTCGCTGGCGCATACCAGATGACCCTCTGGGCATTAGGAAAGCACAAGGCGTACAAAAAAGAATTTTCGAACTATCCGAAAAGCCGAAAAGCCATCTTTCCATTTCTACTTTAAGCCCATAGCAGCGATTTTAATTTAGGAGCATGGTACCGGTAATTATTACTCTCATGTTTCTAAGTTCTTTGAAATTGTTACCAATATTTTTATTCTTTAAATAAACAATTTACACGGGAGTACTCGCAATACCATACTTACAGACTAATTACTAAAAGTTCGACTTAAGTACCTTCTCCTCGCACGGTAGTTTATTTATTAATTGGATTATATCCTCTTTCATCGTGTTTATAATATTTTGACACTCTTGCATCTGCGCTTTATAAACGGCCTGCAATTCTTCGTACCCGTGACACGCGTTGCGCAACTTCTTTTTTGCCTCGGATGGTGCAATATCTTTTCGATTCAGTCCCAAAAGACCTTCCATATGCAAAATGCGTTTTCTAGAGTCTTTCAATTCTTCTCTTAGAGCATTCAATTCTTTGATCAACAGAATATTCTCTTCCATCGTTTTATCCATATCTTTGCCGATACCAGGCGTATCCTGAAATACTTGTTTCCGAAGAGAAGCTACCGTTCTTTCTAAATGATCCCTCTGCTTCACGAATTCACATTGGGCATCAAAGTCTGCTTTCCGACTGCGCAAGAAATCATCGCCAGCGCTGTATTTGTGATATAGCTTCATTATAGCATTTTTCAACGCCTGCGGCTCTTGCACAAGCCCGGACGCGTCCAGCAAGTCCACGCGAATTCTCTTCAAAAGTTGCTGACACCGTTTGCCACGATGCTCTTCGTGTTGCACTTCGCGTCTCGCCGATCCTAATTTTTCCCTCAATTCATGCAGCTGTAATTCTAAACTAACGCTGGTCTTGTGAAGATTCACCAACTCCGTCTCCATATCCTGTATTTTTTCTTTGAGCTCTCTGATCTCTTGATCTCGTGGCTCTATTTGATTCTTCAATTCGGTGATCTTGTAATTTAACACGAACTTAAACTTCTCTAGCTCCTGGTTTAAACGTTTCAACTCGTATATCTGGCTTTCCCTGTCTTGGATCGTCGCGTCTCTCTCGTCTATCTCTTTCTTTAGATCCACCTTGTTTTTCTCTAATTCCTGGATGGACGATTGGAAGTAACCGTACTCGTTCTGAACTCGTTCCACTTGTCTCTTCAGCTCCTCGACAGCTTTCTGGCTAACTAAGTACCTGTTCCGTATCATTCCAGCTTCCCCTTTAAGTTTCAAGTTCAATTCTTTCTCCTCCCGCAACATATTCTCATAATTCGTTCGTAATTCTAGAATCTCTTGATCGGCATCATCCTCTATCTGCGATGCCAATTGTTCGTGAACCCGTGCCTGGTGTGCCATCTCGTCTTGAGTCTCTTTTACTTGTAATTGACATTGATACAACAACGTTTCGTATTTATCCGTCGCGTTCTCCAAATTTTCTGATCCTCGTTTCTCCGATTCCTCCAAACGTTTCTCGTAATCATGTCGCATGGCGGTCATATGTTCCTCCAATTTCAGGAACTTGTCGTATTCTGTGATTAGTTTCGCATCATACGTCATTTCCACTCGTTTCATCGTATCCTTATGATCCTCTTTCATTTTATCTATATCTGCGTTTATTACGTTTAGCTCGCTCTTGTGATCCTCCTTTAGTCTGCTGATTTTGTCTCTCAGTTCCTCGATAGCTTCACAGTATCCTTTATGAAGGTCACGAACCTTGTCGTTGTGCAACACCTCTATTTGTCGCATTTTATATGCGAGCTCGTTCTCTCGTTCCCTCATTCGAACGTTTAAATCTTGTATAGTCTGTATCTTCTCCACAAGGTCCCCTTTGCTAATTAACACCTCGTTCGTGTACTTTACGTCTTTTCCGGTTTTTCCCTTTCCTTCGCCATAGTGTAGCTTCCAAATACATAAACTACCGTCGACTCCTGTTGATACTAAATACTGTTGATTGAAGGAAAG
Organism: Lasioglossum morio; assembly: GCA_916610235.2. NCBI lineage: Eukaryota > Metazoa > Arthropoda > Insecta > Hymenoptera > Halictidae > Lasioglossum > Lasioglossum morio. Next base: position 7,426,659 of record OU744324.1, on the reverse strand, counting down.
TGCGATCTGCGAAAGCACAGCTTAATGTTAGTATTGGTATTTTTCGACAGATTTTTAGTGAGACCCGTTTTCGCCAAAATGGGCAAAGATTGCCAACGAAACGAATTCGAAACCAGCAAAATTATGACTTAAATCCCCCCTTAATTTCACATGTGACATCAAAAGTGATCGATTTCGCATGAAATGATTCAGGTGTCGTTTATAAATCTTTATATGTATTACATTCTCACCTTTGTAAGGTCCACAGCATGAACGTTGAACTCTGAATACTGCACAGGCTCTTGAAGCGGATATTTCACTGACAAAATATTGCCGCCGGGACAGACAAGAAATAGAGCTTGATCATATTTCCCCAATATCATACTATTCATAGTTACTCCTTTAAGATTATATTCTCTCGTCACCTAATAGAAACAATGGTTCTTAATATATTCACGGAAACGAATGGTTCGACCGTATACATAAATGAATTACCGCATTTTCCTTTATTTCGCGTATGGAAGTATCACTTCCGATACAGTACGCAACCTGTTCATCGACAGATAGTGCGATATCGTGTAAGTTTCGATTTTTTAAAATGATTTCTGCGAAACGAGTACCAGTACTCATGTCCCACTGATATATGACATCCTCGCTGCCCAATGTTAACAATTTCGTGTCTGTTTGCGACCAAAGCAAAGCTTTCACTCTATTGGTGTGTCCTTTCAAAATGAAGTAGTTCGCGAAATCAACAGTTGTGTAAATTTGTACAATATTTTCATTCACAGCAGCAAACAAATGGCCACCGTGACTAAATGTTACTGTCTTACAGCATCTTATAGGAAATTCTTCCATTGTTAATAGATCATCTATTAATATACACATAAAGCGTAGCTTATCACTGAAACCAATTAAGCAGAAAAGTCCAGTGGGATGCAGAGAAATCCCACAGATGTGCTCTGCATATTGTTTAAATAAAATTAAATTTCCCGACTCGAAGTCCCATAGTCTTACACTATTATCGAGTTCTCCGCAGGTCATGAACATCGATTTCCAAGCACACATTGAGAGACTACTGATAGGTCCATAATGTAATGCTTGACTCAACACCTGAAATTCTTGTGGTTCTGGATCTACATTCATATCTGGCCCCCATAATCTGGTATGAAATAATTGTGGCCAGCTTGTTGTAATCACTAAATGATCCACATTTACATTAAGGTTTATAGTATTAACTTTATATAAATCGTGATTGTCATCTTTCGACGTTTGCATTGGAATTATATAAACGTTTCTTTTCACGTATTTATGTTGGCTTTCTCTTTCGAATAGCACAACTGTCCTGAAACCATGCGCGTAAGCAAATCCTTTTGGAAAACCAATTAAACAACGAATATTATTTTCCCAATCGCCAGTGTCTTTAACGTCTATCAGGGAACCACTCGTTTGTATAACATACTCTTCCCGTATTCTCAGATTCATTGCAATTGTATCGCTCATTTTATAAATATTCTTTAAATCGCCATTTTCTAAATAAAGTATTCTGCCGTCTTTGGTCCCAAGTAATAATCTATCCGAGTTCAACCAAGCCATTGAACATGCAAGTATATTATCTGCTTTAGAGAAACCATATGGTCGCCAGACATTCTCAGAGAGACTTAAAAATTTGAATGTATGCAAACCACCAACAGCAATCACTCCTACATCGGACGGATTACAAGCTATTAATTCGACAATAGCTGGCGGGGTTTGCTGAGTGCCTACTTTCAGTTTCGACTCCACCTTTCCCTTTTCCCAATTGTAGAAAAGCATTCTTTGATCAGGCTCCCCTGTCACTGCTGCCAGGTACTGATTATCAAAGCTAAAATCGATGCAGGTGAATTTAGTAACTTCGGGTGCATCATAAGGTATTCCAAGCAGTTTTCTTCTCTTCAATGTGTGAACATCGTATATAGAAATAGTAGGCTTCTCACCCATTTCACAGGTGGCAACATATTTCCTTCAATTGAAAAAGATATACATGTATTGTGATCGACGGTACATTTTGAAATTTACAGAAATATAGAGCAACGTACTTATTATTCGTAACTGCTATAATATTTATTTCCTGTTTATCGGATAAACGTAACAATCGTTGGCGACGTTGCGGAATATGATGAAGTGTTAACAAATTACCAGCAGGATACAAGATTTCCGAGTCCGAAATGTAATGCGCGTTTGAAATTATATCAGTTTTTAAACCGTAAAATATTTTCGCTTGCAACGAAACAGACATTTTTATTCGTTTTCTTCGTTATTATAGTTAGATATAAAATTATGATATTTAGGATTACACAGGTGAAACGTGCGTTGTAAAATGTTTCTGCATGCTGTTTACATTTCCATGGCAGCAAACCCAATCAATAGTAAAGTATTTATTATTAAAAATTTATTCAAATTCTATTTCTAAATTATTTATTGATTTTGAATTGTTTCTTATAATATTCCACAGTCGTATAGTATAGAAACAATTATAATTAATTATGCTCGAGCAACAACATGTCAAGATGAGAAAGGGATTCAGAATATTGGCCATTTCTAAGAAACATCATATTTAACGTTTCCTATCCACTTTTCTGGGATGTAATTTAGGTAACAAAAGTAGGTCCAAAATGAAACGTCTGTTTTCTTCAATATTCATTTAAATAAACCCCCATAGGATTGTTGCAAATATAGATTCCCTTATTATTGATAACGCGTATATTAGTTTTCTATTTTATCGATTATGTATCACAGATGAAATGTGTGTCCTTTACCATGCCTATACCTCGTTTGTACTTTTATGTTGCAATCTCATGTAGTTCGCTATCTGACCGTTTCATTTCGGAAGAGTCCGCTACCAGAGCATTTTCCACAGAATCAGTAACTCAGAACCGTAGACAGAAAGATGCAATGTCTGTTTTCATGTAAACGCTGATAAATTGTTTAGTTTTCATGAATTTTATACAGAGTAATTTGAATTGATTTAGCTACTCTTTCGACATATAGTACAATGTTTCATAAAGTTTGAATGATTTATTTCTTGGTTCCATCTCGCCCAGTATAAATGCATGTTTCAAAATTGTAGCTTGAAAGAATTCATTTATCTTGAAAATCATAGGAGAGTAGATGTCGCCAAGATCGCTTGAAACCGAATACTGCATGAGTCAATCAAATTGCAAATTCGAATATATTGATAATTAAAATCACGGAAGACGTATATAATAAGCACGAAGAATATACTCCATAGTATATAGTGTAGTTATTATTACTTATTGTAGAATTGTGTGATTGGCTGACTGCAGAAATGACACGTAGCCAGCTAAACAGACATTTAAATCATACAAATACTGGAACAATATATTCCACATCGACGATATAAAATCACAAACGAGATATACAGTTGTACACAGATTATATAATTTTTTTTTTATTATTGTCAAGGCTACCTTCATTTTTTTTAAATAGCACTTCAAGGTTATCCGAAAGTCTTTGTATACCAGGTCGTTGAATTCGTCTTGATACGCGCTATAATACTGTTGAGTCAAAAATACAAAGTGCTATTTAAAAAAAATGAAGGTGGCCTTGACAATAATAAAAAAAAAAATTACGTACTTTTTTTATTGCAATGTATAACCAATCGAAAACTGATGAACTTAGATTGTAGGATTATATCGTAAGTACCTGAAAAATCATGAAAAGTGTTACGTGGGACACCCTGTATATGGTCTAAGGGTCTATCCTCATGCCTCGTCAACGATCAAATACGATGAATGCGTTTAAATTTGGCGGGATTTCGGATTGGCATGAAATTCAGCCGGAAGGTGGCGTGTCGTTCGATGAAGAACGCGCCATCCCACTTGCCGTACGATCGTTCGCTTGGCAAGGGGCAGGGCGGGGTGTTGCTGACGTCACTTTCGGCAATGTCCGCCGCCACTCGAGTAGCCCGATCTCGCCCGAACGGGTCAATGTCTGAGGAGGCTTCGAAAAATTCGTAGCTGGTGTGGTGTTCCCGTGCTCGGCGAGGAAAGAGAAGTCGTCGATCGGCGAGGATTAATTTCGTCAGGAAGAATAAGTTCGCGCCTGAACCCGTTACCCGGCGTTGGGTACGAGGCGTCGTTTCGATCGCATAGTGATTTCACGGTCGTCGAAATCGGAGGTGAACAACGACGGCGACGACGACCTCCCCTCGAGCAACGACGACACGGGCAACGACGACGACTGTGACGAGGAAAGACGTCCATGTCGGCGTCAGCGAGTCCTCCGATCGTTTCCTTTGCGTAGCTTAGCGCCAATCGCGGCAAAACGGCACAAGCCTGGCAAGTCGACAACGTCGAGCCTGAGGAGTCGAGTAGCCGCGAGAAAGAGCGACGAAGACCGATTCAACGTAACACCGAGACAGAAAGAGAGAGAGAGAGAAAGAGTGGTAGTGGCGGAGGTGAGGCGGTAGCGCTTCCCCCGCACCCTTCGAAAGAGTGCGAGAGCGCGAGAGTGAGAGAAGACAGAGCGGAGTGCACAAGGGGAAGAGAAAGGAAGAAAGAAAGAAAAGATCAGAGGCAGCGAACTCACTGCGCCGTTAGGACCGAAAAAGAGAAACGGCCAGCGAGGAAAAAGAACAGAGCAGGAGGTCTGTGGTCGGTGCATCCTAGAGAAACGACGACAACCATTGGCGGAGGCGTTGTCGGATTGATAGAAAATTTACAACGTCGTGATCGGTCTCGTATAGAATCGTTGGTGAGGTAGATGGTCGGTAACGACGAAGAAATCCGACCCGTCACAACCAGACCGTCGTGTAGTCGTGCTATATAGGAAGGCTACCAAGTGCGGCGGTGTGCCTCCACTGTCGCGTACGCGTACGAACCGTTCCGAAAACGTCGACCCCCGCGCCTCCCCTCGCGGTATAGCTCTCCGCAACGTTCCGCGCCCTCGTCCAGGTTATTAGGTAGTTAGAAGAGTGCGCTTCTCGGTCCGCGATATACTCCCTGACAGCGGCGGCCAATACGGAAAGATTGTCGTAAATTGTGTCAATTCGCCGCGTAGTTGGACGCCACCGGCGCGGTTAACGTAGCCGCCGGTGGACATTGCTTCGGAAAGGAAAAAGAGGATCGTGCGGAACGTAATCGAAGTACCACCGAAGAGCTTGTCGTTCGAACGTGATCTGGTGCGAACGAAGTAGTGTATATAACCCCGGTGTGCGCGCTGTTCCATCGCGACGAAACGTTGATTCGAGAGAGTCGCTGCCATCGCCAGCGACCACCATCAACGGGTACGAGCGTATCGCACGGGAGGAAGTGTCGGGAGTGTACAGAAAAAAAAATATCGTTTTCAACAAAACGAGTTTTCCTTTCTTCGATTCAACATCCTAACCGTCATTATTATCATCCACGGTTCTCTGTAAATTTCTTCTATTCACGATCTTGCGCGCGCTTTGCTCGCCATTCCCTCCCTTCTGTTCCTCTTATTCTCTCTCTCTCGCTCTCTCTCTCTCTCTTTCTCTCCCGCCCTTCTTCTCTTTTTCTTTCTCTGTCGTCTCGTTTGCTCTTTCCGTCTCCGTGCAAGTCCTCCGTCTCACTCTCTTTCTCTCCCTTGATCCGTCGATCGAGCACGGCCGTGGCGTAATATATAGAATAACGGAGCCGTGCGGACGTGTATGCGCGCGTGCGATGTGATTATCGTTCGTGTTGTCATTGATGTCCGAGGTGGTGTCAACAACGACAAGAACGACGAAGACGAAGAGGACGACGACGGCCACGACGACGACGACCAAGCGTTCCTGGCTATCTTCACGTGAGGCGTTCGCGAAGAGGAGGAGGAGGAAGTGGCACGGCCAGCCAAGGCGGCGGCCAACGGAACCAGAGGCGGCATACTCCAGACCTCGGTGTAAGGTGGAGGAGCCGGTGAATACAATTTCAGGATGAGCGGCCGACCGAGGACTACCTCCTTCGCCGAGGGCAACAAGGTGCACACCAATCCGCCCCTGGGCGGCATGAAAATCAGCAGTGAGTACCGTAGGACGTGCCTTAACCTCTAGCACAGCTTTGGACTCTCGAGGCTTCTCCCCTCCACTTTCTTCTCTCTTCTCTCTCTTTCTTTCTCGCTCGCTCTACCTCGGCCAGGACGTCCCCCACTCTCGCTCCTTTTCATTCCCCTCTTGCCGCGCGCGCGCTCTTTCTCTCGCCGCCTCGCTTGCTCGCTCTCGCCTGTCCGTCTCCGAATGCAGAGCTGTGCGTCTGCGTGCGAGTGCCTGGGTTACTCTTGGGAAGGCGATGGAGCGGCTGCCCGAGGAAGAGGGTAGGGGGGATTATTCCTTTTTTTTCTTCTTCTTCTTCGTCTTTCTCTGCCTGATGGGCCGCCGCCGCTTTAGACACACACATACAAACATCTTTCTCCCGCGATTCTTCTGCTCTCTATTTTAGCGGCTTCCGGCTGAATTCGATGTTTACGCGGTACGCGTGTCGCGAGTGTGCTCGATGGCTCGTCGCGCAGTCCCATCGGCCGCGACATGGTGAAAACGCAACGTCTATCCGTCGACCGGAACACGGCCACTTCGCAACCGTCCTGTTATACAGTAGTTCGTCATCACACGCAGTTTCACTTTTTTTTTTTACAAATGTTCTGTGCCCGTCGATTCCGCCTGGGATGATAATCCAACGGCCGAGAATATGTGTATCGTGATATCGGAACAGCACGCCGAATGGTAAACATTGTATTCGGCCGATACCCGCTGCGTTCAGAGATCCGTTTCTTTTCATTGTGTTTAGCAGACTCCGGTAACGTAACGTGTTCCTCAGAGGCTGCATGATCACCTCTGCAGCGAACGGTTGTTCAGTAAGGTGTGACCCGTTTGAACCGCAGAGCTAACCGTAGTACAGTGTTGGCATGTCCATGTTCAGTTATCTTTATCGATTGCATGACTGAGTTTTGTAGCTTAGGAACATCGTAGGCTCCGTCAACCATACACGTCCGATTTTTAGTGTACTTGTTCTTTGTTCAGAGTTTTCCAGTTACGTTCTCTCCGTGTACAGCGTGTCAGCTGTTAATTTCGGGCTCACTCGATCGCACTAGGTGTGTCGAATATCACAGGCTACGTATTTATACGTATTATTTGAACCGATCGATCTATTGAATTGCGAATTATACAATATCTGAAAATGAACGTTCTCTGTATTGTTCTTTGAAATCGTATGTATTCACTTGTAATTAATCTCAAAACGTTAAATTTAGTGTTTCAAGCATAAACGAAAGTAACTGCACAAGCAAATATTTGTTTCGCATTGAAGTAGTTATTTTATTCGAGAAGAATTTATTTAAAAGAGGAGTGCGAGCAACTGAAGGTTAAAGACACCGGCTCCATAATAATTCTCGTTATTTATACGACCCTATAAAGAGCAAAGAGAGCTGGCGAGAAAGCAAAATTCACGGGGCTGTTCACTTCTGCTAGCATCTGCGCCATTAGTAGCTTATCGCTCGAACAAAGAATTCATTTATCAGAGTACGACTGCTTTTAAGTGTGATTTCGATAAAGCATATTTATTTGTACGTACATAGATATATTTTTATCTGTAATGCGGTTGAATATTCGTGAAACTGCATCTGGTCGCGTAATTACGTTAATGTCTATTTAATCGCAGGTACGTTCTGTAAGTGAGACTGTATCCGTACGACACACGTGAAACTTATGAGCGTTACTCCTCCATTTGGAAACGACCAAGTAGCATGATTCTGAGCATTTACTTTATCGAAGAATGCACCGTAATCTCCATTAATCTCCGATGTTGAAACACAGATATTTGGAGACACTTGTGTAAATCGTTCACGGTGCTCTGTTCTCCGAGTACAAATACTTTCTCTCTATTCAGACTTCCATTTAATCTCCGTGCGGGCAAATATTTTTCGTGCGACTAGAGATATTGGCACCTCCAAGTAACCAATGAGAAACATGAAAGATTTTCTTACCGAAAATTCGTTGTTCAACGAACCCAGGAAAATCTTCGCACGTCTTCAGGTATACCCGGCAAAGTGCGGCATCATGGCTGTGAACAATCGAGTTTTATCGTCTGCCTGAAATTTGGGATACGCCCTTCGAGTCCCTTTCGAATTTCAGGTATACTCTCTTTCCCTTCCCAAGGCACAATAAGGGATTCCGTAACTCGGCAAGAAAACGAAGATCAGAATGCTCGCTGCGTTGCCAACTTGCATAGAATTCGTAAAATCGTAACTCTGTCCCGACATTTTCCAGGAAAACCTGTAGAACCTCTTCGCAGCCTCCCTCGCCGACTTGTTTAATCGTTCGGCCACATAATCTCAAGTTAATAAAAATAGGAGAGTTCGAAATAACGAGGACAAAGATTTATCGAAGTTTCGAAGTAAATGTAATTGCATTTTACAGGTGCATTGTTAGCTTTTCGGCGAGGTTAAAATTTTGAGGCCAGAGCGCGTAAATATAGCGAATGATTGAAGACGTTCGAAGCGCAGAAAGTTGAATTGGCTGTGAAAAGACGCGTTTCTGCACGACGGATGAATTCCGTTGAGTAAAAATGTTTGCCAGTGGCATGTTATCGATACACAGCCAATAATCTCGGTGGTCGAAGGACGCGCTGATATAATTTATATAAACGTTATGAACGCCCGTGCGGTTCGTTTGGATGGTTAACGCGCTATTGTTCAATGTCGCAGTTGAAAAGGCACCGTCGACAATGTTAATGTTTAATGGCGGACTTTCTCGCCTATATCGGGTACGCCCGAAATAAAGAGCCTTCGAGTTTCAATTCTCATCAATCGGCGGCTGATATCGACGCTGTACGATCGAGCTGCCTTACGCGCATCGAATTTTTGGCGGGCGTTCGATCCACGCGCAACTTGCCGATTGCGGAGCAGCCGCAACCGCAGTCGTTACACGCCGTTGGCACGTAATTTTTCTGCCAGCAACGCTGAAATTCGTCGCCTTCGTGGCCACCTTCGTTTCTCGCCGGATTAAACTCTGTGAATCGGATTAACTTCGATCTCCCCGTGCGCGACTCATATATAACGCTTTGTTACCTAATCAATTTACGTAATTGCATAAACGAATTGCCCGCCGTGGGTGATGATTACCGAGCCTGTTTCCCTTTATGTGTGTGTGTACCCCGGTTAGACAATTCATTATATTAACGATACCTTCGTCTCCCGCCGATTGTTGCGGACTATCTTCGAGCAAGCCTCTCTGGCCGAGTTGAGCGAAACGTGATCCAATTGAAAATTACGATTAATATCAAATCCAATTAGTAATCGTAGTTACCGATCACTATATAATCGATAATCGTTGATTAATGAATAAGAAAGATCGTGACTGACTGATTAATTATTACAATTACTATGATTGAAATAATCGATTACAAAAGGATTAATTACGAACCACACGGTTTGGATGTTTTTGAGAAGTTGAAAGGACAGGACCACAGGAAGATATTGTAAAATTCAATAGAATCCACGAACGGTTCAAAATGTCCCTTTAAAACTGGCCGAATATTACTGCGAGGGACTGCATAATTGAGTTAGGGGTACACAATGCATTCTTAAAGAATCTCCCCTATGCGAGACGTTCCTCCTGCAGGCGGATATGGTCGTAAAAGTCCTCCTACTTGATGTATAATAGAAATCCTATTCTAATGTAACAGTGGTGCTATAGTTTCTCGGGTCCGTTGGGACATTCCGGAGGTCGTCAATTCTTCTGTGAAACATTTCCTCGGAGGATATCCTCCAGAAGGAGTGGAACCAACTTTCAATTACGAATTCAGGCTTGCGTATGGAATACAAATATCAAGTCGCTAGGAATTATAGCCACGTTATAGATGAACAAATTTAAGAGACATTGAACTTGTTTCGACTATCGTTTTCCAGTCTCGTAAATACCGTTTCGTGTCTGTTAACCCTTAGCATTCGGAGCTATTTGAACTCGAAAATAAAACATTTCTTCCGACCTAGAATATTTCCATTCTCTATGTTTTAAATTTGGCGGATATGAAGTTGATATAATATCTCGTACGATACTTAAACGTTTAGTAATTGATAAGTAGACTGTGGATCTTTATGCATTTATAGTAAAATTGTTGGTAAATTTAACAAATCGAATATGTCAATATATGATTTCTTCTCTACTAAAATCATTAAGGGAAGAAATAAAATTCAATGTAGTTTTTATTTCTTTCAATCGATGCAGACAATTTTTATTTTGCACAAAGATCCGCAGTCTATTGATTAGATATCAACATATACCAACTAAGGGTTAAATATTCGCCGACATTGTTTCGTTCAGGGGATAAAACCGGACTAGCGTTCTTACTCGCGGCAGTTTCGGAGTCCGGATTTCCAGTTACGAAAAAGACGGAGATGTCCGTGGTCGGTCGATTTAAAAAATTCATACCCTCCGGTGGGGCTGCGGGTGCATCAAGCTCGAAATGATCGCATGACACATTCATGGGTGGCACCGGTACCCGCGCTCAGGAAACTGGGTCAATATCCTGGCGCGGCGTTGACACGCGTCGCTCGCACCGCTCCGCCGCGAACAAAAGCCAAATAAAATGAGAAGTTTTCCGCCGGTGAGCCATCGCGCTGTCATTCGCTGCTTTCCGCGGGCTTTAATGAGAATTTCAAATTGTGCACGGCCCGAAACCATCGCGCCCTCATGTCATTAGCGTCGCCAAAGACACGCTGATCGAACCCTTTCAAAAATCTCGTACATCTTTCGAATCCTCCAATCGTGTACCGTAAAATCTTCAGTTCACTTCTTGACCGTGCAGCAGAATAGTTAGCACCTTCGTTGTATGCAACATGCTCCATTTCACACTCAAGCGTAGACAGACAGATATTAAAAACAGTAAAAATATTTGTCATAAGGTGTTAACACTTTGAACGAAGATTTCTTTGAAATATTAAAGAATATATTGCTCAGAGAAGTAGATCATGTATCAAATACTAATATTTTATCAAGCACGCAATTACATTGTTTATCTGCAATTTTAGAAATTGAATAATAGAAAAATAGCATAGTCACGATGCCGTCAATGTCCGCAAAGGGTTGATTGTGAAAGATATTACTATCTTATGAAAATGTATTCATCAGAATACGTATACATAGAAGAATATAAGAATAATAACCATCTTTGAAACCGCGCCACTGCGGTAACGTAATATTTCAGCGTCTGTGATCGCGCGTTAAGTCTCTAATTTTGAAATGTTTTGGAACATCTGAGAAATTTCTTATGCAGTCTGAGCTCTTTCAAGTGCTCTTTCCATCTCGAATCATCACGACGATACAGCTCGACCCAGTTCCACAGCATACTGTGTATATTATTCAGAAACTTTTGAAAAAGAGTCTACGACCCGGTGCTCGGCATCGCCGGCTATCTTCTTCCGCCAACGATGACGAAGAAGGCACAGTCTCCCGTTGAAACTTGCTCGACCGTTCACGCTGGAAGAAGGTCGATCACGTTACCTACTCACGTGTCGCGATCTGGGTCAATATGCCTGCGTGATATTAAACCGTTCGTGACACGTGAATTTCACGACTCGATTGTTCCCCCTGGTGATCCCGGCGATCGAGAAAATCTCGAGACCCCCTTCACAGGTGCGCGCTTCGAGCTTCGACCACTAGCTTGTTGCCATCGAGGCTCGAGCGTGTGGACGAAAGGTGACCGATAGGTGGATGCAAATTTCGAATGTTTTGGGTACCCGAAAAGTTAACCCTTAGAAATTAAGTTGTGACTCAGAGTCGCCGCTAAAAGTTGCTGTATCATTATTCAAAATGTTGCTTACATTATTAACTATGTTGGTACCTAATCAATTACTAAACATTTAAGTATTGTATGAGATATCATATCAATTTCATATATATAAAAAGAAAAACAAAACGTATAGAAAGGGATTGTTAGCTAGGAAGAAATGTTTAATTTTCGAATTAAAATAGCTCCAACTGCAAAGCAGGTTATGAAACGGGTTTTGTAATTAACTGCACTGGAATATCGCAGTAGATATCCTGAAGATTTTTGTTTATTTTAAATATTTAATTAAAACCGGGGTTTCAAAATAGTGGCAATGCCAGTAATTTAATTGAAAATAAGGCAATTTGGTGTAACTTTATTAGAATTACTATGGGTACAATTATAGGCTCACTAAACTACCAAAGAGGAATATATGTTATATCTATTTTCTGACATGACTTTCTCCCACCTAAAATGACCATTCGGTACCCTGTGGGATGGGGGAACACTTGGCGAGGGAACGAAAAGTCTTCGGGTACTCGGCAACACGCGGTCGTTAAATAACGATTAAGTCGGGTCGGGAAAACTGTTCGACACCGCGCCACGGGTACCGTTTGTTCGACGAGAATAACGTCGACAGATCCGATTTATAAATAATCGCGCCTGATGACCGACGAAGCAATTACGTATCGATATCTCGCGGTTGCCAGGCAGAACGGAGACAATGCCGGTGTGCTGCTCCTCTTCGCCGGCTAAGGATCGATTATCCTTGCGGCGGCGTGGCTGCGACCTCAAATCAAGTTCACCCCGATCGAAGGTGTCCGGAAACATTTTTGGAAAATATTTTTCGGCACTGAAACGACCCCACGGAGTGGTCCTGACGGGAAGAAATTGCATGGTACATATTTCCGTCAGAAGAATCCGGTGTTAGATACAGACAAGCGAAATACTCGCCATTGAACAGTCGTTGTACTTGAATTGAGTAATACGAGTATTTTGCATTCGCGTGCTGTTCGTATCGAGAGAATATCCACTTGGACGTTTATAAAGGATCTACGTATTTAATAGATTAACAATACACGATGTGGTTAGGTCACACACTGAAGTAGGTCTGAGAAACTATCACGGTCAATTCCCTTTGTCAAATGTTTGTTTCTGTTGTTTGTTTATTCCACGTATCATGTCATTTGGATGCAACGATTCAAAACGTTATCGCGTCGATTCTGTTCTAACACGATGTACCCGTGGGCGAGAGGATTTCTCCGTCGGTCGCGTCCTATAGAAATGGCCAACAAAGTGGAATTAGTATTTTCCCTTCAGGAATCCTCTGACGCTATTCTCCCGTAGCACTTAGTTCCTCTTTATACCCGGAACGTCCCAATTTATCTCTAAAAATACGACGAGATCGCTACGATCTAGGCTAACTGAATATAAAACCCGAAGCTCTCCAATTTTCTTTCACGAATCGATAAGATTTAACCCTCGGCTGCTGCTGCTGCTGCTGCTTCCTCGACCTACGGTTTCTCTCTAGAAAAACTTTCGCGTTTCTTTGAAGTTCCACCGATATAAAGTAATCTTGAAAACTACAGCGCGCTTATACATTATTAAAACAGCAGTCGAAGTTACGAGACGCCATCCATAGGAATTCCCGTATTTTTAAACCATCCAAGTTATACCCCTCACAGTCTCGGGAACACCTTTATTGAAGCCCCTCTCGCCATTAGGCGGCATTTATCGACTCGGCCACGTATCGCAGCCGCATAAATATTCATCGCGGCCGATTCTTCCCGCCGTTAACGGACTCCTTATCGCGCGGACGTATCTTAAAGCCACGGAAGGACCACTTCTATTTTCCATCGATGCTCAAACCGCGGACCAAGTCGACTTGGCGATGCTTCCTGGAAACTGCGCTTCCGATTAATTTCGAAAACGCGGACGCGCCCGACGTTTCCGTGTCTCCGTCAGTCTTGACCGCGAGCCAACCGTTGAATTTTGCTCGGTTACACGGCTCGATGGTAAACCTAAGAGTTCATCGTGTCAAATTCTCGTCACTTTACTTCGTTAAAGACGCTCCCTCGAGCGTGCATTTCTCCCTTTGCTCGCGCTTCATTTGTCACTTCTTTCTTCGCCGCGTCGTGTAAACTGAAGAATTATTGTACTATTGTTGGAAAGTATTGTACTTTCTTTCCAAAATTTCCCTTGTCAGTCTTCACTCTTCGTTTACTTCATTTACGGTGGAACAACCGTTTGACCTCCGAACGAAATAATTACGAATTATCTGTTTCGTTCAGTAAAATAGAAAGATCGTTAAATCGTCTGATTATGCCGTGGGCACGGTCTCTTTGTTTCAAGGCGAAAGAAGACGCATCATGCTCCTGACTCATAGGAAATTGAGTTTATTCACAGAATGTTACGTTGTCGTATAACAAAAGACTCGGAGATGACATCCGAGCGTTGACAAAGAAAGGCCTTGAAATTCCGAAGAATTTTCTCCCCGGTCTCGATTTCTATCGATCGAACTTCGAATTCTGTGCTCGAAGCTCGAACCGTAGTTCGCGATCGAAAAGCGGTGGGGACGGAGTCGGATCGTGACGTTTCGCGACGAGTTTTAATATTCGCTGCTTTCGACACCGTTCGGCCTTCCCGACGACAATTAAAACTCGACACGAGCTCACCGGCGAATCGCATCGGATCGGATCGTGAGAGTGGCGAACGTAATCGCGATCGAAACATAGTGTCTATGCAGCGAAATTGTTCGACGCGTGTAACCAGCTTACACAGAAAAAAGCTGTTTCTATCTATGTCGCTACGCAAGCTGTTATATAATGAATTTTTACGAGCAATCGCGAGTGCACTCGATAAACTAATTAACCGAGAGATAAACGGTTCCGCTTCGACTGCGCGACGCGAGCATCAAGCGCAGAATCTGCGATCGGACGAAAAACAGTTGAAAAAGAGTATCGCGATCGGATCGGATTCTTCGATAAATTCGATCCTCCTCTCGTATACCTCTTTGCACAAATCGTAGCTGCGACTCGACAAAGGCTTCTTCCTCTAATTTCGAACATTCTCGACTTTCACATTGGTTTTATCCCAGACGTTTCATTTATTAGGTTGGAGGGAAGGTTCTCTCGTATTTTAAAGAATACACGAACATGGTCTTCGACGTTGAGTTATGCTTTTTGGAGAATAACTCTTTCGAAGGTCGTTCGAAGGTCAACATATTATACATGGTTGAAAAAACGACAATGACGTTGAAATATCGGAAAACATGATCTGGAGAAAATGTTCAATAATTGCCCACCACTGAACCAAACGTTTTCTTGTATTACCAGAAACAACGGAGAACTGTACTCTACGACTACAGTGTTCCGTAAAGGAGCAGTCGCAACTTTTCGAATTGGATATTCCGGAGAAGAAGTCGTCGGATGAAACGAGTTCGTCCTTAGCTTCGCATCGAATGTTTCTCCGTTGCAACGTGGTTTTCGCTTCACCCTGTATACAGCGTCGCGCGATTGATTTTCCGAGGATGTTCACTTGAGAGCTGGAGAGATCGATAGTAGAGGAGGTAAAATGCGTGGAGACGTCTCGAGGATCCGGACGCTGTCTCCAGCGGAAGGGCTCTCAGGATTTCTTTAAGCAGCCAGCATCCTCGAAGTGGCTGTTGGGCCTCGCAAAAGTCTCGCTCCACCTCTGAACGATAATGAACGCGAATCAGCGTCGTATTTTCGGAAATTAATAACGCGGATTCTGGTAGCAGGCCAAGGAACCATCGCGAATCACGGGTTGTTTTTCTGGTACCAAGGTCAGCGACGACGTTGCGCGAACAGCGTCGACGAGAGATGAGCTCGTTGACTCTCTCTCGTGCTCGCTCTCTTTCTCGCTCGCTCGTGTTGCACGCGATAGCTGGCACGCTTTGTCGTTGACTTTTCCGCAGACGTGGCCGTACCTCTCTAGGAACTCCTTCTGCGGAAAGTCGGTGGAGAGAAAGGTTGGAGAGCACTGCTGTCTCTGTGACCCCGGAAACGCCAGCGAGCGAAGTGGAAGGTAGACGGAGAACAAAGGATGGCCAAGAATGATAATGGCCCCGGCGAGATAAAGGGAGGCTCGCGACACTGCTCTCTCCTCTTGGGCCGCGCGTGTCGACTCGCGGGGGTTGTTCTTTCGCGCTCGCGTCGGCCCTCGCAAGTCCGCCGTTACCATGCATTATTTCGGATCGATGCTACGAATTAACCGATGACAAAGAGCTGGCTCCCTGTTCCCCCGATCGATGAAAACTTTCACGGCTGCGTTTGATCCTCGTTCATCCCTCCGATCGCTCGAAGCGTCGCGCAGCCAGTTGGATCGAGATGTTTGGCGACATTTAGGGATGGCGTGAACTGCTACTTGTGATTCGTGATTTTCGTGATTGCTTCTCACTGGCGAATCTTATTTAAAGAATCTTCTGTAAATATTCGTAATAAATGTCACAGATTGGCAAAGTTTTCATGAATTTTAGTGCAAATTTCACCTCCGACATATCGGGATACGTTGCATATAATAATGCTGTTTACCGTAGAAAGAAAACTGGATAAATGATTAAACAGAATCGTGAAAATATCGCGGAGAAGAAAGGACATTTTTCGGATGTCAAACGTTGATTCTGAAATGTTCAACTTTGCAAGTTCTTCGATTTTTCGATATTATACATCGATACGAGAAAGTTGATGTGAAACGTCTCCAACATCTTCGATCCAGCTGACTGTGCGTCGTCGCCTTGAAAATCGGCTGACGACTTCTCGATAAACCATCTGATGACAACGCATGTATCGTGACGGTACGACGTTTTCCGTTTGGAATGAAAATCCGCTGTTTGCTCCGTACACATCGGACCGTGTTTGCCTTTCGTTAGCATCACTTGGTGATATTAACTGCTCGCTGCTTCTGTAGAACGTTGCATTTTATCTGCCTACCCGGGGTGTTTTGTTAACCCCTATTTGCTTTGGACAGCGAGACCGCTGTCGATAGCGCGCGGATACTACCTCCCGGCCTCTGTCGCCGGTGACGCATTCTGCTGTTGTTAGAGGTTCCATTGGACGAGAACGTCTGACCTCAGGATTTTTAATGATGCGGCGCGGCCAGCGGTCGGCCACGTTGCAGCCACTTTCATAATTAATGTGGCTCGTTAAACACATTTATTCAGCTAATTAGATGGTGATTCGGTTAACCAGTCATCGACCGTGCTGTCCATACGTCCACATATAGATCCGGCCGACTTTACGATTTAGAAAAACCACGCCTACGCGCACCTCTGGATCAGGGATAAATTGGGTGTAGTCATAGCGCTTGAATCCATCCGCGGATGGCTGCCTATCGATCCTTTATATTCGCTAGCGTCCCTCCCATCGTCGTGCATCTTGTGCAATTTTTATCCGGTTGTCGTATATGAAATGTCCAATTCGTTACAGTAACCACAGACAAGTAATTAGATTTGTTCCTTTAAGTGATCTATAATAAACGTGTAGATTGCAGTAGTACAGGGTGGTCCAAAGGCCCCTTCCCGAATAATTTCTATTTAGTTCTATTGTGGATTAAAGTACAGGAAATATTTTTTACTCAGTAGATTCGGTATAAATTGATGTTCGTTCATTGGTCATCTGACCTATTTTTCAAATTCACCCTTTTGCAAATCAGTTTCACCCTTTAAACCCTTGCACTACAATACCGAGTCTGATTCACGAAGAAGATTTGCAACAGAATCCGATAAATATGTATTTTATTAATTTCAGTTTAGTTTCAGTAGTGAGACTGCACATCAATAGATATACATTTCCTCCTTCATTTAGGAAATTATGAACTACAAACGAGCAATAATCACTGAAATCGTAAAATAAATCGTAGCGCACGGGGTTAAGTGTACCATCCATTGGACAGGTCGTCTTACGACCAACATGGCGGTCAAACTTGAGGAGTGCAGTGTTGAGAGCAGTTCTGATGCACGCAGCCAAAGACAAGGCTAATCCTTGAAACTCTAGCCTATCTTCAAAGCCGTCGTGGCAAGATGTTCTTATTGGACCACCGGGTAGATCGAAGGAAAACGCATCAGAATAGAGACCCTTGAAAGCTTTTAAGCTCGCAGACGCTCTAAAGCAAAAGGATTACAGAAACGAAGTACTCGATATCTCAGTCTCGTCGCGTCGCGTCCTAAATGGCAGCCATTAAAGTTCCGCGATCAATTTCCGGGCCAGGGGACTCTTGCGTTGTGTGGAATTCGATTTGAGGATGTAACGGAAGCTACCGGAGCGGGAAGCTGCCTCGGGAACTATTGTCCTGCGCGGTTGCTCTTCTATTTCTGACAGCAGGTACCCGGCCTTGACTGTAACTCTGTCAAAGTCAAAGTTGAGTGAACTATCGGGCTATCGCTGGAAAATCAAAGGATTTGGTTGACCGGCCTATCGGATCTCCATGCTCTGTCTATTCTGTTTCTCTCTCTCTCTTTTTTATTAGGTTGGTGCAAAAATAATTGCGGTCTTTATTGAATCCATGTAAAACTTGTGAGAATGGAATTCATTTTAGACATTCCAAAAAATTACATGTAACTTAAAAAGTGAAAAACAAAAGTTACAATTAATTTTGCAGCAACCCGGGTGGACATTCTCGCTGAATATAAAGACAGCAATTAAGAAAGGCTGTAAAATCCGTGTAATACTTGTGATAATGCAATTTATTTTCGACAAAATCCACGTAAAGCTTGTAAGAATGAAATTTACTTCAGGGACAACTAACAAAATTATAATATACATATGTAGATAGAGGGTAGATTTAAAATTCGAAAGCAGAAACCGTAATTATTATTGCAGTAAACTAATAGATAGACGGTTCGATCTGTTCTGTTGCATGCTCGACGGCTATCGATCGGAGTTTTTCCCGATGAAAAATTAATCGTTTATTCCCGTGAGTCGTTCGACGAGAAAGACAAATGATGCCTAAGAAGGAGCGACGCCGTAGACGCGATTTTGCGCCCACGTATCGATGGCTTATTAAACGTATGGTCGCCGAACAGCGGCGCCACTTTCTTGCGCTCGGTGGCGCCCCCAGCTATGAAATAACTGTGGCTCTCGGTTAGTAAAGTAGAACGTGCGAACAGGAATGACACTGATGGAATTTCGCGTCGCGCCCTTTCCATCCGACCATTTTCAGACCAATCGATAGTCCCGTTCCCTCCCCTTTTGTGTCTCGCCGACGACTATTTTATTAACGCCGGCTTCCGAATCAAACACACGCTCCTCCGAAATCCTGTTAATCGAAAAACGAATTATTCGAGCAGCTTGCGAGCCGCCATTGCCAACAACCCCACAGTCTTCCAAAACGCCGAAAAGCTGGCCAAACATTAATTATAAATAGTCTACCGATCTGTATACATTTACACCGAAATTGAGTAGATCAAAATCGATATCGTTGAGAAATTTGAAAAATTCAAGATGTTAATACATGATTTCTCTTCCGTTACAATCATTGAGGGAATATATAACATTCGATTTAGTTTCTGTTTCTTGAACGATCCGCAATTAGACTGTGGATTTAAACAGTATCTTAAACTGAATTAATTCAATGTAATTTTTTTACGATATCGTCAAAAACGAACCGTCAGATAGCGCTTACTATTTCTAAATTATATGGAATTCATTCAGTGCTAATATCCTTTTGTTTTTTATTTCTCGAAACAAGAGACACATGATTTAGACCACTTTCACAATGATGGGCGTAATTAATCACACATCTTCCCCGGGCCGACAAAAAAACTGGCATTACAGTAAGTTACTCGGCGGTGTCCGTCGAGTTCTTCAGGAATCTCCTCTATTTTAAGCGGGTTACCGCGATTGCGGTGCATCCAGATGTCGAGCACGTGTCCCGGGACGTTTTAAACAGAGGGCGGAAAATAGACGTCGCGCAAGAAGTATCCGAGTACGGTATCCAGCTTGGTAGGATTTACACGAGTGTAGGGCCTCGAGGCCAATCGTGATCGTTTGCGAAGCGCGTGCGAATACTCGCGTGCTCTTTCCCGGGCATCACGAACATCTGGTCCATGTTTCATTGATCTGTCATCGTCGACGAGGAATCAGCTGTTGCGCGTTTCGCCTTCCGACACGTCGTCCCCCGTTACACCAAGCTTGTCCTTGATGAACACGCGTTCACCTTTCTCCATTCATGCAGCGGTAACCATTATAAGCCGCGCCGCAATACCATTATCCCCGTTCATCTATCGCCAGCGAATCATTCCGAATTAATCCCCGAGCCTCTTATCGATCGATAGCGAACACCATCGCGTTCTCGCCCCGATGTACCGACCCCACCCAAAACCAGCACCTGCTATCTCGAAAATCATTCCCCGAAATGTTTATCCATTCCGGCGATCTTCGGTCAAGTGCCACCTGATCCTGAAACTATCTCCCGATGTATCTTCAGCTATCCGAAGTTCGCAGCTGCGAGCATTTGGAATTGGAATCGAGAGGATGAATGGGTCGATTGTAATCGAACGAAAGTAACACGTGGAAACTATAAGCACCCTCTATTTCAACATTGAGAAATTTGAAGAATCTTTCGAGATGCATGGAAAAGTTGCAGCTAAAATGTATTTAGACGCGCTATCGGAACTTTCCGTTTTGAAAATATAATTTGTTTTAGCAGATTAACATTTTTTAAAGAATTTGAAGAATCTTGTGCAGGTGCATGTTAAAGTTCTATCTGATATGTAGACCAAGCTGCGTTGGTACTACCAGGGGGTGAAATGATGTCGTCTATATTTGAAAGTTTAGGGCTAGAGCAGCGTGTTCGAATCTTTTTTTGGGTCATGTTCCGTCTCAACGCCTCGAACCTTTTAGTGGCTCTTCTAGCGTGGTAGTTCACAAAGTTCTGGGAATTTATAATGCACTATAAGTAGGTATACAGAGAGGACGTAGAAATTACATTTTTATTTTACAAAACGCAAATTAATCAGAAATAGTCAAATAGTCTAGCTTCGGTTCTGTGAATTAATCCTTTTCAAAAAGCTGTTTCAAACCCAAAACCGAATATTCTCTTCTGGGCTAACCCTTTGCGGACGAGAAGTATTTCTACAGTATTTTTCAATGAACCAAATGTATCTAATATTTAAATGAATAGCAATGAAATAGAAATGGTGGTACTGCATATCAGTTTCGGTATCTGCTAATATCGATAATGATATAAAGCTGGTTCTAAATCAGTGATTAAAAATAGTTCGGAAATTATAGTAAAACCGATAAACACCGGTGTCATCCTTTCTCGGACATATCAAATGATCCGACAGCTTCGGCATGTGGCGACGACAGGCCGTGAAGTTGAAGCGCGGCTCGGTACGGCACGGGTTCGACACGTGAGCGCGTGTATGCACGTGACAAGGCGCGTCCCGTCGACTCAACTCGATCGCGTCTCTCTTCTATCTGTGCGTATTGGTCGCGTGTCAACACTCGGCCAACAGTTTCTCGCCGTATACGTGACGAACCGCGGCAGGTATCTTTCGAGCTTCCGGTAATCCCTGGAATCCTTATATGTGGTGTCCTGACATAACGGTGGCCCCGAAGTTTTCAGGCTCACCTTTCCTGCCCGAAACAGGGAGACACGCCGCGCCGCCGCACACTGCAGCATTCAAGGGGGGATCCTGGGGTAAACTACTAACATTAACATGGATTTTAGGAATTTTTTTATAGAGAATCTTATTGGCTCATTCAACAGACAAACATTTTTTCAGTATAAACACGATATAGTGAATACGTCTTTTAGAATCTCTTTTAATAGAAAATGCATTTAATATTCACTTCCGAAATTTTTGGGGTATTTCATTGGCTTATTCAACAGACGAAACATTTTTTCAGTATGAACACTACTAACATTATTGCGAATGTTAGGAATTTTTTCATAGAAAATGCATTTAATATTCACTCTCAAAATTTTAGGGGTATTTTATTGGCTCGTTCAACAGGAGCAAAATTTTTTCTTACTATAAAAAATAGTATAATAAAGTTACAAGGGTAGCAATTAGCTAGAAATCCGCAAAAAGCTTTTGATTTAATAAAAAAGGTAAAGATCGCTTCAATTTTTTAGCAACATTGTATTTCCTTCTATTCGTCGATACACCTTCGCGTTCGATTTTTAAAAAAATGTTAGTCGTCTTGGGTCGAAAACGGATTAGTTCAGAAGTTATTAATTTTCCAGCAACTCCCATAAGAGTTTGAACACTATGCGCCGGTCGCGAACGGTGGACAAAAAGAGAAGGCTGATGCTTTCAAGCCGGTTAGTAGGTGCATGCGTTCCGTGCGACTGCTACCCCGGTCGATACTACACACCGATTGGCCGGTGCAATTGGATTCTGGGATTCCCATCGAAGGGAACAAGCCTCGTACCTTTTATGCTTTGATCCACCGGCTTACAATCGACCAGTCAAACACTCAATGAAGATACCAAATTGAATTTCATAAATACGACTAGTATTGATTTCGCACCGGGAACGGAGCGCTATTTAACTGTTGTCAGTTGTTTGTTGGAAGAGCTGTTGGTCAAACGATACAGGCGTCGCACAGTTTAACAGATCGCCAATCTAGCTTCACAAGTCATTTTATAGATCGGCGTGAAATCTGAAATTTTTTGCATTTTACTAAAAATCTACATTGTACGAAAATACGTATGTGTTTGGAGGTGGTTGCTCAGGAGATCTGTTTCATAACGTATCGTTACCTTATACATAATAAAAATGTCAATGTTTTAAAATACATATAGTAAAATATACTAAATTTTCTTTCTAACAACTTTTGTCTGAAACATTGCTTCCCATCTCAAAAAATGTAGAAGATATTGAAGTGCAAGACTGACTACCCTTGGACTCCACGCGACACGACGATGACGTAGACGCGAGAACAGACTTGTCTGAAAGCGTCTAGACGCTCATAATGCTTGCTCAATTCAGAGCGAGACTGAATCAACGTTCTAGAAGGATAATTCTCGGTCAGCACGGCGAGATTAGTCACGAAACTCAGAAATTCATCGACCGAGCAGCCTTCGCAGAGTTATTGGTGCTACCGCGTAGAAATTAGAGGTCCCTGTTTCACGTATATGTAAATGCACGTGTAATAAACGAATCCGGGTCTTAATCCATGTAATATTAAATACACGGGAACCGGTGCATTCTAATTTGTCGAATATGGGTCATTTGACGCGAAGTCCGTCCAAGACGCTGCAGTGTACTGCATCGTACTGCAGCGTTCACTTCAAATAATTTTCATTTGGTTAATTTTGAAATGTCCAGATTTTTCAAAACGC
Organism: Lasioglossum morio; assembly: GCA_916610235.2. Lineage (NCBI taxonomy): Eukaryota > Metazoa > Arthropoda > Insecta > Hymenoptera > Halictidae > Lasioglossum > Lasioglossum morio. The sequence continues at coordinate 7,403,611 of OU744324.1, read as the reverse complement.
GCTCGTATTTCTTCAAATTCTTCAGTTTCATCCAGCTTATGAATACATTTACTGCTATGAACGTTCCAATTAATTCCAGCTAATTTCGAGAAAGTAGAAAATAATTGTTCAGCGGAAAATTAGCGAACGGTTTCCCGAGCAGATGGAATCGCAGGAAATCATTTCACGGAAAGTTTAACGGATTCAATTGTAATCAAGTGTACACGTATACGTAATTATGATTACCATATACATATTACTAATAATTCTTGAACCGCTGATTGTTTCAACAAGGAAAATCTCACGAATATTATTCAGAAACGTGTACTTAATGAGCGATAACGCGAAATTATTACAATCTTTACGCGTTATCAGGCGATTTCATTGAAACCACCATTAAAAAGTGTCAGTATCGTTTGACATCGGCTCGTAAGTGGTTCAAACGGTAATGCAAAATAATTGCAGCAAATTCTCCCATTGTGTGGCGCGGTTGGTAATCTTGTTTAGTCTAATGTGGGAACGGAATGTGAACGAATTGAAACACCTGAGAACCAATTTTCACTTTCTAGCGAGTCGGGCTCGGTTAGTACGCGCGAGCACGTGACTCCTTATCGCAATTAACATACTCTATTGTCCGGCGAGTAATCAGCGTCTCGTATGATAGCGATCTCTTCTGTTGATTGCTCGAACTGAGTCACTTCTCCCTCTGTAATCGATGATACTTCTCGTCGGTAAAGAAGGCGATTCAAACTTTTCGTTTTTGAAAATTTGATTTACATTATAAAATCATTACACTGTAATAAAAATATTACTGCAGACACTTCTGTCAATTTATCAGATTATTAATCATTCAAATTAGAACTGTGGAACTCATTAAAATTATGAACATATGTTTAATATAAATTATTAAGATTATATTACCTATAGAACTGTTGAGCAAATTTGATTCTACCATACACCAAAATTAATATATTTATTTGATCCTTACCCATAGAAGCAGTTTCACATTTTTAATTATATAATAACTTGCGAGAGAGGAACTTCTCAGCAAATAGACAACAAAGTCTTCCACTAAAAAAAGTAGGATAAATCTAATTCAATAATCCAATTCACAAACATTCATTTACACCGATCAAAGCGAATGGAAAATTGGAACTTGAGCAATTTCAGAAGAAAGCGTATCTGTGAATGACATCATCAATCGGCTTGCAACATTTCGTGCAGTCATATCTGCATTTACCACGAATCGGTTTGACAATGACAGTAAGGAATTATTAGGTCAACCCTGACCCACCTTCGAAAAATTTATTTTGGCACTTGTCGACGGGTTTTTGTGAAACAGCTGCTGGTTTCTTCGAAGGAAAATTCTCTTCGGTGGTAGAAGCCCGATCGAAGATGGCGATGCTTTCACACTCGTGCTCTTTTCTTCTGCGCCAAATGGAAAACGCGCGTGCTCGTTCAGCACTTGATCGCGATCGTTCACGGAACGATAATTAGTCGCGAGCGCGTGGAACGTTAAGCGATTTCGAGAGGAACGCGTGCTATTTTTGCGAGGATAGCCGCGGGGAAAACAACTGGTCCGTTCTATTTTTAGTTATGGCGTTATCGCCATTTTTGCCTGTGGTTCCGCCGCCATCTGTCTGGGCGACCCGCAAAAGAAAAAAAATCGAATCAGATGTTTCTCTGCATCGTTGAGCAAGAACGATGGTTTACAGTAATCTTCAGTGCTGTAATAATTAGACTGTAGAACTTTATGCTAAATAAAAACGTTCTGCATTGATTGTGGGATGCAGGTGTAAAACAAAAATTTATTTTATCCCGTAACGACTTTATCGCATGAAAGACAACATTACAATATTCTTTAATTTTCCTAACCGTTTACTGTTTTATATTTCACTCAGCGAATTTCTTTAAAAAATGCATAAAAATCTATAGTTTAGTAATCAGACTACTAAATATATTGAAATTACATCCTGTTCAGTGTCATTTTAATAAAAAAAAATTCTACGAATAAGTTGATGGAAGTCTCAGAAAAACGCGATTAGGCGGTGATTACGCGGCATGTTTACATTTGACGCGTGTGTCCCACAGTTGAGGGGGTAGACGAAATGACTAAGATCGTACAGCTCTGTTCAGCTTAGATCAAGACTTTACCGTTTCTTCAGCGAGTTCCTCTTTCGAGCTCACACGCGCATTAATTGCCGACGACGTTCTCGAGGACGTTGGTTACCTGTCTGTCTCAGAGGTCTGGCATTCTAAAAAGCAATTTGGCACTTCTCCCGCTCCAGGAGAGAAGGTCACATCAGTTTTTCTGAAAACAAAGAACTTCGCGCAACCATTTCTCTGACTCCTACTCGGAGAAAGATGCGACCTCAAGAACGCCGGTTCTACCAGTCAATTTTTAGGCATTCTCGCCACTCAGCCAGAGATTTCCTTTCTTCTGCGAATTTCAAGGGGATTCAAATCCTGTGACAGCTCGTTATCATGTATTCGATTAGTCATCCTCGATGCATAAATTAAAATGCATTAAGTATACAGTAGAATTCCGTTCATTCGTATTCCATCTATGCAAATCAGCCCGGTTCGTAATTGACGAACTCGTCGAAACTAACAAGAGTCGTTCTGAAATTCTGACATAGTCTCAATAATTATAATCCTCGAACAAGAATTTCGATAAGAGATATTTCAACTTTGATTTTCTTGAATTCTGTAAATCTTATTTCGCGAAAGTGCGTGGGTGAAACATGAAACCGTAGAAGGTTAAATGGGATGATGTAAGAGAGCTGGTGCATTAACATAAACTTATTCAAATTATTAAAAGAAGATACAAATTCTTATTTGGTTAGCGCCTCGTAAGTGATGCAGAAACCGTTTATTTTACATAAAGATCCGCAGTCTATTCATAAATGCATGAAATCCGCATCCGACTCACCGTCGTCTCTCGTTCTTGTAAATAGTTGCGGTTGCATAGTCGCCAAGCATTCGGACAATGTTCTCGAAAACAAAGCTAGCTACAGAAGCGCATATTTTTCTATATACACGACGTGTTTGTTCACGTCGTAGAATCGTTGTTTCAAGCAGAGCGGCGTGTCGTGATTCTAATTTTCATTGAAGCATCGCGATGATTTAAACGGTCTCGCATCGTAAAACTCGCGGAATGACTTTTTAGTCGATCTATATAAACCGACCATAACGTTATTAGCGGAACACGGAACACGTGTGAGCGCGGGTCTCTCTCTCTCATCTTCATCGTCGAACGGCCGTGCCGAAGTGTACCTCGATTTAGCCAGGCCGTATCAAAGATAGCTTCACCGAAACACGCATGTTTCCTTGATGCTTGAACTCCTGCCATGAGTTCGTGGTACAGTTAGCATTCGTAGCGATGGTAGTCGATCAGAGAATTGGCAGCGGCGTGAGCTTCTCGGCCACCGGTGACGTCATTCTTGCAGAGAATTATTAGCGGACTTGGTGAACGTCAGAGGTGACGTCGCTGGATTTAGACGCGTTTGATCGTCCGCCAAAGACGAGCCGTCACTAAACCAGACAATTTTTTTCGTTCTCGAGATTTTCTCGTTGCAGACGAGTAGGTACGTTGCCAATTGAAAAATCCGGGAACAATGGACCGCGAAGTTTCATTCATTCCGAGTGAGATGTTTACTCAGACAATGGAGTACAGTTTCCTTCGATAATATCTAATATTGAAAGTAATTCCATTCGTTATACCATTCTCCCTGGAATTTGAACTGGTCTTTTGAACTGAAAACTTCTTTAAATCCAATTGCTAGGTAGAAAATGAGTCTGATCCGTCACGCTCCGAGGTGAAACGCTATTCGTAAACTTGGAGGAGCCGAGGAACAACTTATCTTCTTATGTCTTATGCGCACAGTATTGATATGATTTTTTTTTATACAATTACTGCAGATCTTCATGCAAAATAGAAATTGTTTGCTTTGATTAGAAGTTGAATTACGAGTGTAAAAGATGATCTCGCGCGTGGATATTCCCAGAGGATTCTACCTGCATTGATCACACGATTTCCCAGAACTTCTGTCCGTTTAGTCATTGATTAAACGCTCGCATGGCTGCACGATGTCTTCGCCTTGTGGGAAGTCTGTCGGGAATCTTCCGCTCCGCCACGCCTCGTCAAACGTCCACGATTGAGGGCGAAGGAATCTGTCTCATCGGTTGCGTAACCAGCGGTTCCACGGTGTAACAACCGTTTTCGGCGTCCATAGTCGACCGGTTGGAGTGAAAGACTCGTTACGAAAGGCACGTAGTCGAAAGCCAGCTCATCGGTGCATCTTGCGTCAAGGTAGCTTCCGTTGACGTGGACTTCCGTCCCCGAAAACTTGCGCGGCTCCTTTTTACGAACCGGCCTCGGTTTCTTTGGTCGCTACCACCTCACCGACCCATAAAATTCAACTCTCTCAATATTGTGTATGCGATCAACTCGTTTTCGATGGACAACGTTCTCTCTCTCTCTCTCTCTCTCTCTCTCTCTCTCTCTCTCTCTCGTCGCTTTGGAAAATTTTGCTAATCCGATGGAATCATTGACGTCATTGATCCTGGAGTGTATTGTTAGAAGCTGAGTTATCGTCCCGTTCCAGGGAATCACGCACCTCGATCGGCGCTAGTTTGTTTGACCAGTGTTATGGTTGCTCCGAGTCACGCGCTAAGTGTAATTCAGAGCAGGAATAGCGAACCGAGAACTGTCTCCTTCTCGGAACCCGCCTCGTTTTCGAGGTAATCAAATTCGAAAATTGGACTGACGAAACCGAGAATACGCTGAGAATGGTTCCATTTTCAAAAACAAAGAACAGCTCCCGAGCACACTCCTGCGCGAATACATTTCAATCACAATGCTTCTTCTTAAACAACTTTTGCTTAGAACATTTCCGTTTGTTTCGAATACTGCATGAATTATCGAGGTGACTCCGTCTTGGAGGACTCGTCGTGTGTACGCTAACTTCTCGAAAAGGATTAAACTAGTTCTCGCCGAAGCTTCGGAGAACAACACGACAATCGAAGAGTAACTGTTCCATTTACACTTCCTGGCTGTACAGAGAAATGACGGAGATATCCTGGCGTGTATCTACACACACACATACGTATATCTATACTGCGTACTCGCGAACTACGTCACGCTTGATAGGTACATGTTAATTCCGAGTAACTACCATGGAGGATGATGTTCGTTCGCGCAGGATACGTGGTTGCGGTGAGCCACGGATGACCCTGAGAAAGCCCGAGTTATTGATTGTATGGAAACACCGTCATTTCCCTGTTACTCTAAGGTCCGCGATAGCCTATTATTAAACCTGCTTTCTCCTCGAGGCGTCTCGCACTGGGCCGAACCGTTGAACTTTCCTGCAAAATCATAGAACTTTGATAGAAGTCAGATAATTCTTGGACGAGTTTCAGCTGAAATTCTCTATAATTTTCCTTCATTCTGCAACGTTTTAGCTGAAACCTGAAACGGGAATTTATACCCCCTACGGCGGGGTGTTGCACACGCGGTAATCCGAGATCTTAATTCGTTTCGCGACCGGCCGACACCCCGAAGACGTCTTGATCTTCGACGAGCATTGTTGTCACGCCATTTTGCGTGAGCTATCGCATCCTAAACGTTGGTATTGTTACTCGCTTGGATTCCGCGCCGCGCAACGCAATCAATAAGCTCTCAATAGAATTCATTGCCGCGTCCTCCACCGGTTATCTAACACGGCACTGATTAGATCTTTCTTCAAGATCATTTCCCTACCTCGCACTCTGAGAAAAAAAGCTATCAAGGCTGCAACGGTGGATACGTGGTTAGTCAGTTACTAGGCACGTGTACTCCGACGCTCCAATCGATTTCTACGTACCGCGGACCATAATTGTTCTAACTAAAATATTATTACAATACCGTAATCATCAAACATCGTATTTGCTTCACGAATGATTCTAAATGAGTTTTCTTAAATAATATCGAAGTCGTACTACCGCAAGAAAAGAGGTTCTTCTTCCGTTCTGGGAAAAGTTATTCAACCGAAACTGTTCAAAAAACACGTTGGTTACAGCTTGGAAGATGTTGACCCATTTTCTTCATGTCTAGTTACCGGAACAGTGCCAACATGAAGATACACATCATGAAACAGCCTGTATAACTTCAACGGATCGTTTACACCCCTTGATATCCGTCCAATGTCCAGTTGTCTGAAATACTTCAATCTTTCACTGAATCTAGATCACCTACCTCTCTATAAGCTCGTTGTCAGACCCGATTCGAGCGTTCCCATCGAAGCAACGTTTAGCCAGTTCACATTGCGACGAAGGAAACGGAATATCATGGTTGTCGGCTTGTCGTAAAGGTTTAACGTTCATTAACGATCACTAATTAGAGCACAAAAGGCTCGCAGTTCGCCAGATGACCGTCCTTCGACTTCCGCATTAAAAAAAACTGACTCGAAGCCGAATGATAAAAGGAAAACGGAGCACCCAGCGCCAACTGGGATTATTCAGTGAGCGTGCCGCAATTCCTCCACTCAATTTGTACCCTTAATTCAAACGCCGATTAATTACCACGAGTACCCTTTGATGAGACGCTTGTCTACCAGCTCCCTACGCCACTTTCTTGCTCCTCCGACCTGGAAGCCAGCCAGAATTGTACCACAACCTGCTCGATGACGACATTATCTCGAATCTAGATTAGTGTGAACGAACTCGCGGCTGCCCTAAAATTTCGTTCCGAGTCTTCTTTCTTTTCATACATTTCTACTCGAAGGGGTACAGCTGTAGATAAGAGGGTCAAATGTGACCCCGTACGAAAACCCTCCGTGGCAAGTTTTACGCAGGTACCCCTACCACAAGGGTAGTTACAGGGTGAGCACTATTTCTTCTCTTCTACTTACCACAAAATTACGAATAAATTCATGTATCTTTAATTTTCAAGACTTAGATTAATTAGTGTACCACAAGCAGAGAGAAAAAGAAATTCGGGATGTCGGAATCTTTCATTCCTGAAACAGTGAGTCATTAAGTTCGTTGAACGTGTTGCCAGATTAAAAATCTTGGAAGACAGAGCTCCGCGAAGATGAACGTCGCAATATTCTATTTTTTCAGTTCGCTGAATATCACGTGGTAGCTCCACGCCATTGTCCTCAGAAAAGCTTTTCGTACTCGCGGTAAGAAGAATGGGACTTTCGTGACGGAATCCTGGGAGAACTTTGTTTCAAATGAAAATAAGAAATAACGACAAGCTTCCCCGAGTTTACTCGAGTCGCGTTTCACCGTGGAGCGTGACGGATCAGACTCGTTCACTGTCCAGGAATTAAAGAAGTTTTCTCTTCCAAAACGAGACAGTTGAGGAGAGAATGCTGTACTCGGGCCGCTGAATAAATTTGAATTGCAGTTTCGTGGCGTGTAATCAACTGCACAGAATCGAGTCGCGATATTTCCTGAAAGTGTGCTCCCATCGTCGAACAATCGTATGCGCGCTCCGGAATTGGGAATAAAAAGGAGGCTGATAAGCGGAGCACGAGCGCACGAGCTAATCGCTGAAGCGTTCTTGCGTCAGATCATTCTCTGCGTCCTCGCCGGTCGAAGTGTATCGGTACCACGAGAATAACCGTTCAATGTACGGTCGATCTATTTATATGGTCGATCAGCTGCACGGTCTGCTCATAATTCGATTGCAAGCGCGTTGCACGCGGGCGCGGGTTACGCATGTTCGGCATTCTTCGTCGAGGGAAAATGAGGCGTGAGAGCGAAACTGGACTCTTGCCTGTCCCCTCGACACGGCATCGCTCCATTATGCCCTCTGATTCATTTAGATTCTCTTAAGACATTATCTACCGATTACTCCGAAATGTCTGCAAGTTTATTCGCGGATTAGTCGTTCCTGTCTTGCAGCAAATTAATCTTCTTTTTTAATCGAACGTCGACGACCAATGAAATCATAAAATGCCGGTCGGACATGTTAATAATAAATAGACTGCGGATCTTTATGAAAAATGAAAATGCCTTTTCTCTTCTTATCGTCCTAAAAAGTCGAAAGTAATATGGCAAGATCGTTGGATTCTTTTAATGTATTTTTATTTTTGTATGTGGTCTATTCACGTTTGTCATAGATGCATAACATCGATTTAGTAATAATTTCAGATTTTACTCGATATTACGTTGGCTCGTTTAGCTAATGTTTAGAGCACGTGTTTCGAAAATTTGACGACGCAAGAAGAATTCGTTGACCGAATTGGAAAATCGCCTAGTCGTCTGGAAATTGCTTCGTTCCCGAAAGGACAATGAGAATTTGCGTAGGTACTACGTTAATGAGCGATCTGTGCATGATCAGAGGGACCATAAATACGACTGGAACGGCCACATTCCGATCGTAAATTTCACGTTCCACCGATCAGCATAAACGATCCGTTACTCCCGTGTTACGCGGTTGAAGTGGACTGGCCCGCATCAAATTATCGAACAGATGTATTTTCTTCTCTAGAAATAGAGAATTTATGGATGATACCACTCATCGGCTTCTGTATACAGACACGTCGTTACGTTACGTGACTCGAAACGAGTAACCGAGAGATTTCGACGATCTTCTACAAGTGTTCGTCAGACAATTTCTCAATCAGTCGAATTTTTATCGATACAAGCTTTCCATCGTGTGGTTATCATTTGAGCATTGATGTCTCTGGGTGTTGTTCCACGAAACTGGTGTTATCGGTGGCCAAGCAATCGAAACTGAACAATGAATAATGGATCTACGTCGATCAACGATCGATCTTAAGAGGATTTCGACGCGACGTTTGAAACTCTGACGAGATTCTAGTCGAGGACGAAAATAATTCTGGTAGAAATTGTAGGCTTCCCTGTAACTCGCCTGTTTCGGAACGAGTCGCAGTTATTGATACCCGCGTGCGTCACTCTACGCGTTGTTAACGCCACGTTAATGATCTTTTCAGACCGAGAACAGATAACGTTCATTCGTTACCGCTCAAGCGGCGGAATGTGTTTAAAATCCTCTGAGTATTCTTCCTTGCAACGGATCTACACATTTACTACTACACATTTCAAGGTCCACCGAAGTCCATTCGATATTGTCCTCGAAGAAAACCCTGTTTGGCAAATTTCAATAGTAGTTAATTAATTATTTCTTCCGTTCTACTTAACTAAACAATATAGAAAAATTCATGAACATTCTACCCGATGGAACTCACGACTATGAATTTTTCCGAATTTAACATTGCTGATTTTATATTAAAACTATCGTTACTGTGATTATTACTCACTGATCACGAATGTGTATTTTTATCAGACTTTTCATATTGAGCAAACATGTTTAAAAAACTTCAACATTTCTCGAAATGTTCTAGCCTTTTTCAGATTATTTTATAAACAGCATCGTAGTCGATAAAATAAAAAAATCGATTTTTCTCCGTAGCTTCTTCAGTTTTGTGTAGGTATATTATGCAATATCAAACACTTCTATATTCCGAGATACACACACAATAAATCACGTAATTTCAGAACATACTTTCGATTCAAATAAACATACGCAACTCTCGATAATCGATCGAATCTTCCGATTTTTTTTACATCCACGGTATTTGTCCGGATTACCTGGCACCATTGTGATCGGAACGATATACATTCGGTGTTATTGAAGTTCGTATGGAGCCAGGTCGAACTAAACAAAATGATGGATGGAGAGAGGGAGTAAAGTAAATGTTCTTGAGAACACGTCGCAGATAAATAGAGTACGTTGATATGAGCAGAACTTAAGATAAGTGATGCGAAGCACGTGATGTTTATAAAATGTGTTACACGTTCCTCAGACACAACAGGTATCTCAATATTCAGCTTCATGTTCCGGTTCGATGTTGTCGTTCCTCTTCCAGTCATTCTCTAGAAGAGTCGCTCCGTTGTTGCGCAGTCATGGATGCTCTCGGTGATTTCGATATCGAGGAACCGACGGTTTCGAGATTCGAGACTCCATTTCGCGAACACGCTTCCGGAAGGAGATGACAAGAGGATCGGAGATTGAAAGGCCACGGGAGAAGCGATGCCGATTGCGCTTTGTATTTTCGTTCCGATGTCCAGATATCGATCGGCACCTTTAATCAGCCTGACCGCGCCGATAAACGTCGTCGATAAACCGCTTTTATCCATGTTTGTTTTCTTTTCAATATTTCTTTTCGGAGGAAATCGAGTTATTCGCAACGACTGGGACATGTCTCACGTGTACTCTGTGTGCCCCGCACTGGGACTGTTATCTACTTAATAAGGCTAAATATAGCGAGAGCTCTAACCGGCGTTCAAACAGCCCGATATCGGCGCTGCCGAGGCTTCGGAGTTGTTTCGGCGGCCCGGGAGAATCGTTGCGATCGTCTAGATCCCGTTTTTCGGTAGATTCGCGTGTCCGGAATCAATGAAGATGAACCGCCGATTAAAAGTTAGCCAACTATGGCCGGCACCGAGGTACGATCGCACGAGAACGCGGAAACTTGGTACGAGACGTTCCCGAACTAATCGTGCAACGAATAGTTTCCCCAGCTCGCGGCGCGAAAATTTATTCGCCGATTGAAATAATAAAAGTTATCGAACAACGTCATTCGACGTTAATTCGACACGCGCTAACTTTCGGTCCATCTTGAGGCGGCGAGTTTCTTGACTGCGCAAACTACCGTATCTTCTTTGTGCCGATCTTGCCACGCCAATTACCAGATCCGCTGATAAAAGCCGGGTCGCGAGTGTCGCTTTACATCCAATTCAACTTCGTAAAGAAAAAAATAGTCCTCCTTTTGCCGGGACTTCGGTGAAGTCGAGAAGAGTTAGTTAGTGCACCGAGCTAATCCAGTTTCGAGTTTGCGATCTTTAACGGCTGGAAACACCGGGGAAAATAATTGGTTGCGATAGAGGAGATGGGCGCGCACTGCAACGCAATCGGCCGGAAGTCGCCGAGCTGCCATTGTTTTGGAACTTACCATTTTAATGAATTAATCGTTCTATTAATGACAGCCACGATCCATTTAAATCCTTCCTCTCGCGAACAAGCTGCGAAACTTCCTATTTTCACCGTTATATTATCTGTCTTCTTCGTGTGCTGAGATTGGAAAACCTCAGCCAGTTTGCACCGCAACTAAAGAGCAAATACTGCTACCAAAAGATAAAAACAAATTTAGAAAATGTTCATTACTAGTTACAATCACTCTTTAGGCTGCATTACCCCATTAGCTAAGAAATACCGAAGAACAAAACTCGATTTTCGATCTGATTGATTTGATCGACACTTTGTTCACCGTGTTCTAATCGCGCGTTTGTTGAACAGCTTTAGATCCACTTTTTAAAATACGAAAACTTTCAGAATGACAGAGAAGGGTTCCAAGAAAATCATTATTTTCGTTCTGGAAATAGTGAACAACCCCGAACACCGATTACCGCGAAATTCTCCTTTGCAGAACTGGTACGTTCTATTTAATTCAACGTAATGTCCGTCATTGACGACTCGGCCTACTATAAATAGACTTTATCGCGAATAATCCTCTCGCGACGCGCGGTCTCGCAAAGAGTTTGTTGCCGCATGCAAATGAAATGTGTCCGGTTTCTTTCCTTCATACCATTGGCAAATCCGTCTCCGTTATTTGCTCGGCGACGTTGATTAACGAATCTTTACTGATCCCCTTAGGTCGAGAGAAGGGTTTCCATTGGGTTAGTGTGACTCATCATTAAACGGTTGATTTTATTGACTTGTGCGATATGTATTTCGACTCTTGTAAAAACAGTGAAAAGACTGAAAGAATTTAGGAGTGTCTCTGTTCGTTATTTACAATTTATTAGAATCATTGAAGAAATTGTGTTTACGCTTCAACACTTGTGTCGACACACGAACTGTGTTTTAGAACTGTTATATTAGTTTCAACCTATTAAACATATTAAGAGAAAAAATAAATTTCTATTTCACCTCTGGTTAGTATAACACAGGTAGAAAATTTTTATCTTGCATAAAGATCTGCCGTCTAGTTATAAATGTTCAGTCTATGCAAATCTGGGACTAATTCGTTTTTCACTACTATCACAAACCTTTATCGAATACATTGATACCAGAAAGAGTACCGGATCGTGAATGAAATTTTATAATCATAAAGAGACGTACAGAATGATGGATTATGTTCAAACATTAATAGCTACACTAATTCGGATGATAACGAAATGGAATCTGCGCGAAAGTGCTCTGTAATACAGAGTCTGTATACCTACTATTACTATTGTTGTATATTCTAGGTTGCTTCTCAAGTGAACACACAGATATCTTGTAAAAAGCTTGTTCAGCCTGTACACAGAATAGTTAGTATCAATGCATCATCAATATAGTTCGTCTTGCGCGAACTATATTGATGGTGCATTGAATTACAAAAAATTACGGTAAATATTTACAACAGGTCCACGTCTTCCGATTTTGATGAAATTTAAATATGTTATAGATTTCGACATTTTGAACAACTTTTTCCTTTTCCAATATAGTGGGGACGCTTTTAGTTTTCGAAATATTTCAATTTTTGTCTGTATTGAATTTTTCGTATTTCTACACACTCCACGGCAACGTAACCCCTTCCCAGTGCGGCGTTTGTTTACGTTTTGACGCTGTAGAGATAATAAACAAACATGGGGGGCGGAAGGAGCCGGCCTGACACCACACACACACCCACCCACTCAGTGCTTAATACACACCCAGTGTTTCTAAATTATACTCTAGATTTTTACGTATTTTGATGTGCTGAGTAGGAATATAATAATGAAAATTGGATTAGGTTAGGTTAGGTTATTATTTATTATTGCTAATTTTACTTTATACGAATTTGAAATGGGTACCCGGGTACCACATCGTGTGGATGAGGGTTAAAAAAGTGTTGGTCCCGTCGCGAAATAACCATAGCAAAGAATTAAAGCGACGTTAAAGAAATATTTAAAATACCAACAAATGTCGCAAGATTTGTCCTCTTTGCGGGCTCGCAAGCTCTAGTCGCGATGTTCACTTTCGTGGTGAACATCCGCAACGTTGCCCCCACCTGCGGTGGCCGGCTGCCCCCTCTCGGAAGCTGATTCTTCCGCGAGCAATGGCGATTGGCGGCGCGTTCGGTTTAGTCGCGTGCCGAGACGCCACGGAACGAGAACGTCTCTGGCGACATAGCCGCGTGGAACGCGATCGCTCGTAGACAACACGAACACGCAGCCCGGAGACAATCAATCCGGTGCGGTGGTTCTCTCCGTGTGTCTCGTGATTTCGTAGCATAAACGTGTGTTGGCTGTATACAGGGATCGGAGTACGTTTTGCCGGCCTCGAAACTAGTCTGATCACGCGATTCACCTATCGCCCGATCTTCGTCTTCGGAAACAGATTCGTACTCCTTCGTGAACGGACAAGGGATTCCCAATTTCCCATTAGTCACCAACACGGTGAACATTTGACGCTGCTGGACAACTAAGAATTTTCCTATTTTTCACAAAAACTACTACGACGAGGAAGTGTGTTCACCGTTTCCAACAATCTCCAAGTGACACCTTCCGAGACTCTAAGTGATAAGAAATTTTGTATTTCGCATATCTGTGATCAGTGAACCGTCCTGTGATTAGTTCCGAGTTGAAAGCTTCGCAGGATTGAATTTGATTTAAGCGGCTTCCGAGAAGCTAGGCCCTGTAACGTATATCTAAAAGCGTGTTCTCCCACCAGCACGCACTATCGCCTCGTACCGGGAAACGAACAATGGTCCCCTTTACGGTCCCGATTTTACAGACCGGCACGTAATCCGCCTCGATAGGATCTCGGCACGAGTTTGAGAATTATTAGTATGTAATTCGTGGCACATTCCGCTTAGTGTTCCTGTGTGAACGTGTTTCCTCCGATCGACTTGAAAATAGCGGGTCTTGCCTTTTCAACGAGCAACGAGAAAGTGTTACAGAGATCCTTTCGACGTGGTAAAACTAGTGACTTTGCTTGAACGTGTGCAATCGAATTCGTCTGGAGAACATTACGAGAGTCGTCCGAGTCTCCGTGAAAAAAAACGTGCACGATGGTAAATCGTCGATGAGTTCGACAGTGTCGCGGAACGAGAAACGACGAAGCACGTTCTCCGTGTTCTCGGAGCCAAAGAGTCGCCATGGCACCGGCTACTGGTCTGGACTGGTCAGAACCGTGCCAACATTGGCGGTACCCGAAACTTTGCCCGTCGGGGCAGCAGAAGAATGAGAGGGTGAAGAGCGCGATGGAGTTGAGCAGCAAGGAGGCGAACACTGCGTACAAAAAGTTCTGCAAGTTCTTGCGGAGGCTAGGGAATAGGAAACGTAAGTGTCGCGGTTTGGCCCCCTTCTTCAGTCGTTCGCAGTCTTTGAAAATTCGTGGAAATGTTTATACTATCAAATATAATTGAACAGTTCGCTCGACGGACGTGTTAGCCCTTCACTGCATGATTGTTTAAATTGGGATGAAAAAATTGAAAGAAAGTCAGTTTTTGTGTTTTATTTTAAGGGAAAAAGCATTTAAAAATATTAAAACTACATTTTCAGAAAAATAAACAAATTGACACAGTAAGAAAACACATTCTTAGTTTGCTATATACCAGATTTGTTAACTGTATCAGATATGATAAACTATGCAGCAAAGGGTTCAGTAACGATTTTCAGAAAATCGATATTAAATTTCAGAAGATCCGTAACGTGTTCTTCCACCTATCTATTTTTAAAAAATGTCACTCAACATATTAATTCACTAAGCTCTTCAATTGTAACCCAGTGAAACAATAGACGAATTTGTTCTTGCGGAGACTAGGGAAAAGGGAACGTGCAAGTGTCGCGGTTGGCCCCCTTCTGTGCAGTTGGTCGTCGTCTTTGAAAATTCGTGGAAATGTTTACACTGCCAAATACGATTGACGAGCTTACTGAAAATGTCATTCAACATGTTTATTCCCTTGTGACCCAGTGATACAATGACTAGACCGTAGATCACATGAATTTGTTCTTCCATGTTAAGTAATGAGTCAGGGGGAATTTCAGAAGATCAACAATTAAATTTAATAAGATATGTAACATGTTCTACCAGAATTCTCCATTTTTGGAGATTCACTAAACACTTCAATCATGACCCAGTAATACAGTTACTAAGTAGATAAATTTATCCTTGCAGAAGGTAGAGAAAAGGACCTTAAGCTTCGAAGATGATTGTTCGATTCTTGCAACCGGTTTGTCGTGGACAATTCGTGGAAATGATTGAGCATGCTACTAAATATAATTATGACCGAGTAATACGATTATTAGACCGCGGATCGCATGGGTTTATAGCGTATTAATAGCAATGATTACCGCCGTACTCGTTAAGCCTGCAACAAACAAAAATCGGAATAAAGAAGGAAGCATAAAAATTGATATGGAGGAACGCACACATCGCAGTTCTATTTCCGTCTCGAATTATGGTATACACACATATCCACGTGCTCCGACTTGACTCGAGTATTGTTGACTCCACGCATTGTATTAAATGCATTCCGCACACAGCCGATTGATTCTCCAATCTTTATAGGGAAGCTTCGCATTCTAATTTGATTGAAAAATCCAAGGTCGGAAACGTTAACGTCGGGATTATTTGCGATTAATTGCTTCGCTTTCATTGCATCTGTTTTACGGACCGGTCTTTTCATGATTTCGTTCATATGCATTTCAATTTTATTTCTAGAAGTAGAGGAATTATGCATTACACTGTTATTACTAGACTGTAGATCTTTATACATTTAAGAAGAAATTAGTTGGTGAACTGTAAAACAGTAATAGATGAGAAAAATTCAAGAATATTATTAAGGGATATAATCAATTTTTATTTTGTTCCTGCTTCCATGAAGCAGATCCACAGTCTAGCAAACTATTTTACCGTACAAACAGGAGTTTGATCACTCTTTCAATAACAATGATTGATAATAAAAATCGATTTAGGTCGATTCTGACATTATTTTCAAAAAAATTGAATTCTACTAGCGATTAGTGGAAACCTTTGATTATTATTAATATCGAACTACGAAGCCTAAATTGACTCTATCTAATTCGAAGAGCGACTGTTGGATCTTGGAGAAATCTGAAGACTTTGTGGTTCGTTCGGGTGGAAATATTAAAACGTATATTTTTAAATATTGCTCGCGATCCCGAGTTGTTTGCGCGTTCACAAAGTGCTCTGCCATTTCAGCAGAAAAGGTTATAGAAACGCAAGTGGCACCCGCAAGAAAGAAGGACTATTCAGCGAGAAGTAATGCCCGACCCGGTGACATTTATCCGTTGTTATTCATATTTATTTTTGTTGTGTGCGTCGACCCACGCGAATGATTTATTTTTTCATACGTCAAGAGCTGCGTCAACTTCTCGTTTAACATCAAAAAAGAAAGAAAAAAAAAATAAGAACGAAAGACACTGTCTTGAGGGACGTCACTAGCTCCGCAAAGCCGATTGACCTTCTTGACGAACATTTTTTTATACACATTACCGGACACCGGTGCTCGAAACGTTCAATTGCACGAATTAATATTAATTAATTCGCCAGCTGCAACGTTCGAGTATACAGAGTACGGACTGATTGAAAGAAAAAAATGAAACAATAAAATCGCTTATGGAACTCGTACAGATAAAAGATAAAGACCACATGTTAACTCCTAAAACATCCTCGGATAATAAAAATACGCTGATTCACCTCGTTCGTGATTTTCATCGTCATTGTCCGGACAGCGTAGGTGTTAATTGATTCCTGCAATCTCGGAAAGCTCTAACTGTAGTTTAGAAGTGCTAAATAATTTTTAGGAGCAACGACCTTTAAGTAAACAAACCTTGTGCGTCGAATCTCAGCTCCATCGAAAACCAACGTGTCCATTAGCAGGAAAAAGAGTGTCTGACATACGAGAAGTCCCGAAATGTTGTCAACGTTGCTACGAAATAAATTGAACGGTAACGTCACTCGCGAAGGAACCTGTTCAACCTCGTCAGAGATACCGGAATACGTGGTACATATTAGGCTGAAGCAAAAATAATTACGATTTTTATTTAAATCCATGTAAAACTTGCGAGAATGCAATTTACTTTAGACATTTCAAACAATTACATGTAGCTTCAAAATTGCAAAACAAAAGCGCCAATCACTTTTGCAGCAACCTGGATGAACACTGTCTCGCTGAATATAAAGACTGGAATTAAAAAAGGCTGTAAGCGAGAATACAATTAATTTTAGACATTTAAAAAAAATACATATAGCTTAAGAATTGAGAAAAATAATAGTTTCATTATCAGTAAAATTGAAAAATCTAATAATTTCATTGTATTATTAAAGCTGGGTGGACACTGTCTCGCTGAATATATGTCCGCGTCTATTTCCGTTCTTCCTTACGTACCTATTTAAACTGCATAAAGCATAATCAATTAGAATGTGGAATGATGTATCCAGGTGTTCTAAAAAAAGTTGTCCTTGAAAAAGTGAAAGATCGACGCTCGAAGATACGCTCGAGGGAGTGAAATCTTTCTCGATTACGATACACGAGTCCTCTCGCTCCAGGATGATTACGGGCCTGGCGGCGAACAGAAGTTGATTCGCGAAAGTATATCGACGTGTAGAGGCATCGTGTCGAAGACAGAACTTTCCGCGAAAGATTGCGCCGGCGACGTCCCGCACAAACTGTTCAAATATTTACGCGACCGGCAGAAGTAGCTCGATGATACATATTCCGTTTGCGCACAATCGGGCTATGTATAGGTCTGGTTTCTCGGACGCGGGAGAACGGTTATTGCGAAAGTATTCCTTATAATGTCATTTAAATATTATACGGCTGCTAGAGCGAAGAACTCGAGAGGACGTTAACCGGACACGTATCGGGAGTAAACCGATGGCGGAATTCATTTTCTCTCCTACGGTGTTGCGACGTCGCGCGTAAATAGGCTCGATGGGCGTCGATCACTGCTAGGTGATCTCATAAGCACCGTGCCTCTTATCCGAATGCAACCACGCTATCGATTCTACCGCGAAGCCTTTTATTCGAGTGTAATTACGCGACTAGACTTTCGCGGATCTTTGTGCAACAGAAAAATTCTCTTCGCCACTTACTAGATTTAGCAATTGTAATAAATTCAAAATAACACGAATGTCTTTAGATCGTCTGAATATTCTTACTATTTTAAATTACGTCCACCCATTTTTCGTCACAAAAATGCATAAAATCCGCTGTATAAACAACCGAAAAAATATATCACTGAATATATAGAGAGAGGAAAACTTCGTATCGATCCCACGAATAACGTTATTTATAGCCTGCACACTTTCGCTCTGAGATTGTTCAAACAATGTTAAATTGTCAAACAAGGTGTAATGAAACACGCCGGCACGTAAAAGCGGTTAAAAGGAACCGAAATGCAACTTGTACGCGGACAAAAAATTTATTATAGTAAACAGGGGAACAAGCTATTAATAAATGTCCTTAGAGAAAAACCGATGATGTACGCAGCGCAACAGGCCGACTGCCAGAAGGTTAATGTAACGCTGTTTCGGGAATTACAAGATTTGTAATTTGTCATTTGTTTTTCGGGATAGAAAATCATAGGAAATCTCCGCGAGCATCGTTTAACGTTCTCACCGGCTCTTGTCGAGAAAGAGGAGGTCCTTAGGGGCGCAGAGAAGCCGAGAACTGGGTCAAACGGCGGCGATCTCTGGCAAAAGCGTCGCTTGGACCCGAGCCGGCTAAATCCAGCGTACAACAAAAAGTGCAGCAAACCAAGGATCCGGATATGCACTTTCCCGCCTCCCTTTTGTCGCGTTACGCGCGCATCATAGGATTCCGACCTTTTCCCGGATACCCGGCTCACATAAACGATACCCCGTTGACATTTCGCGAACGACCACTTTGACAGGAAATTTGCCCACTCGTAGTCGAGCACTGTCGGCAAAGCTTTTGCCATTTTTTTTCAATGAAGTCAGCCCGATTCCCGCGAACAACGCTGCGAAAATATTAACTCGGATGGCGTTATTTAAAAGCTGTAAAGTTTAGCTTCGTGGAAACCTCCATTTTGTATTCGACGCACGGCCGTGTTGACCTCCTCTCTGATCGAATGAATCGATTTTTGGAACGGTTCAATCAGAATACAAAAGAACGTTTCTGTAAACAACGGAACTTCGAATTGGGTTTATTTAGACTTTTTTGAAAGAAATTTATTCGATCTTCTCCCAGGAAAGAGTCTCGTACTAATTCGAACAACAACGCTGAAATAAATAATCGGAAACTCGAATTGTGCTGCGTGCATCTTATCATGTGGGTTTATAATAAATATTTACCATATTTATTACTAGACTGCGGATCTTTATGCATTTATAGCAATATTAAGTGGATCAACTTCAAAACTGTTTAATATTTTATTTCTCTATTAAAATCATTAAGGGAAGAAACAAATTTGAATGTAGTTTCGCACGAATAGATTTGATGGCATGCTTGGTTTCGAAAAAAACAACATGAATTATTTGATCGACAGAATACATAAGAACACACCAAGAGATGAGGATTGACCATTGTTTATATTAAAAAATCCTTCCGCTTCTAACGTCTCGCAATGAAATGAAATGTCGACATATCCAAAAACAAAAAAAAAATAGATAAGCTCACTGTACCGTGAGCAAGTTGGATCGAGATCGACGAAGGAAATGAAAGACGGATTTTCGGGCAGGTTTGCACGTGGAAATGTACGGAAGCGTTCGGAACTGTGTGTTTGATAGTGTCTAAAAGTGAAACGGCGCGGCGGTTGATCGAGCGCCGGTAAACAGGCAATCGTGGATCGAAGAGGCAACGTGTTCCCCGTTATTCTGGATCCTCGTAAATCGTCTCGGCGAGTTTTCGGTGGCGATCCCGCGTCACGGCTCACGCGACGGATTATTAGAGGCGTGAAAGATACGGGCGTGCGCGTGGTTATTTTCAGCGACGGTTCAATGAGAAAACCGGTCCGCGAACGCGCTACCTCGCATTATCCGTGGTTGCATCTTATCAAGGTTATCCCTGTCGCAGCCGCGTTCAAGCGGCTAGCAATAGAATTACACGCATCTAACAACACATCCGTGAAACCTGGTGCACGTTGATACAAGATCGGTCGCGGGAATGGGTTGCTAGATCGACCAGAAGTTATTTTCAGTTTTCGCAGAGCGAGGCACAATGGAGATACTCCGGTTCCCCTCCATGCGAAATTGTTCTAGCCGCCCGGTGATTTTGAAGTGTCTTCGGTGAAATTGATCCGCTGAAAGTTGCGTAATGAGAGCGGTTCGATTAATTTGCCGAGAGGATTCATCTCCCGCGTGCCGCCGCCGTGATGAATCAGCTCGCATTACCATTCCAATAATTGCTGCTCTCCTTGTTCGAGTGAATAATCGTCTCACGAAGGCTTCGAGGCGTCGGGATTGTCCATCATCTTCGGCAAATAGCCTTTCCGTAAAAAGAACGGTAGTTTTTGTTCCTCGCTTCTTGCACCTTCACGGACGAACGCCTTTCGAGATCTCGATGGACAGAAGCGTTTAGTTCGAGATAAAACGTTATGTCAGGCTTTTTAAATTTTATATTGCATTAACATTCAAGCAAGAGAGAAGAAGCACATTTTTATTTCCTACAACTCACTTCGAAAACGGTTATTCCGCGTGGAAGGCAAGGTCTTTTGGTTGAGCGAATATGAATGAGGGTTGCTTACATTAGGAGTCCGAGGCTGAGGAATTAGGTGAAGTCTACTTCCCCCGCCAATCTATTTTTATTATGCTGGTGGCTTTAAAATGCTCATCCCTGCTCTATCATCTCATGGGTCCAATGAATGATACTCTCTATTGCTTTCTGTCGTTATCGAGGACTGATGGAAGAAGTTTATTTTTCAGTTTTTAGTAATTAGCTTTAAGTAGAAGGTGGGGAACTCGGAACGCAGAGCTGTAAGAGTGAGAAGGCATTAGAAGAAGTTCGAGAATTCGTAGTTAGTTTAAGATCACTTTCCAAATCTTTTTCCTGCTATTATACCTATATCTCTTCGAAGTAACCGCTTTATTGAGCTTTTTTATCAGCTATTATATTTACCCTGTTACTTTCGCTGTACTGTAGCGTTGTGCTTTTCGATTGTTTCTATGGGTGGTGCGATGTACAATGCAGGCAAGGATGGCAGCAAAGTGACGACCGTGGTGGCTACCACCGGTGCTTTTGCAGACCTCCCCGAAGAGGTCTCCTACACAGACACAAAAGTAATCGGTAATGGCAGCTTCGGCGTTGTCTTCCAAGCGAAACTCTGTGATACGGGAGAAATGGTTGCCATCAAGAAGGTTCTCCAGGACAAACGATTTAAGGTAACACTGAAATTCCTATCTTTATTTACAGTTTAACACCGTCGATCGTTTCTCTAATGAATTAATATCTATAACAAAAAATATATACAAAGTGGAGTAGCCTCCATATTGTGGCACACTTTTCAACTTCGTGTTCGTATCTTCTTCTATGCAATGGTGAAATCGCGATAAATTCGTTCAATTTCGAATCTCATCAAAGCATCTGTATCTTGATGATCTAAGATTTTCGTTATTTTCGTCGATCACATTAGTAAAATTGCAGGAACCCAATTTCGCGATCCAATAAACGTCCTACGGAATTATCAGCTTCGAGTCTTATCGGTCATGATTGATCCGTTTGCAGATTGATAATCGCGAGGTCCTAATTCGCGTATCACATCTTTGTACGCGACAATGTACACTCGGGTGCAGTGATACAGAATACGGAAAAAAACAAATACAGTAAAAGATCGTATCTACAATCGGGCACGATATTAAGTGGACAGTCTTTAAAAAAAGCACATCTTTGTTCAAATTGGTCCAAAATTACAACATTAGCTGTAAACTGATAAACTACCGACATCTACAAAACGCATTTTTTTAAATTATCGTTACATGCTCAGATAAAACAGTTCAGAAAATATTCTAAAAAATTTTTCTGATTTCCACCAATTGTAATCTAAATAAATTTTCGTGTACTCATTCTCTAGCAAACTAGGCGGTCCATCATCTTTAAAAAATTCAAGTTGTTCGGACCAATTTAAAAAAAGTTATACGATTTTTAAGAGTGTCCATTTAATAGTGGGAGGAGGATATATATACATATACTAATCACGTTTTTTTAATGATTTGTAGAACAGGGAATTGCAAATCATGCGGCGTCTCGAGCACTGCAACATCGTGAAACTAAAATATTTCTTCTACTCTAGTGGTGATAAGGTAACTATGCAGTTTTATCTATTCGATTGAACAAGCGACTGAAAGTTTACCGACTCATCGGGAATGCGATCTGTTAGTTTATTCTTAGAGTTACGAAGGGTGTCTCGTAATTCACTGACAAAGGAGTTCGCTTTCCTTTCATTTGTATTCTCTTGGCGAACGGGTACCGGCGTGCGTCTATGTAAATTCCCTGCCTCGAAAAGCACGCCGGCGACTCATTGAAATCGAAATTACAATAACTTCCCTATAAATCGGGAAGTGAATATGTATCGAACCAACGAGTCGATTTATTTTTATATTTTTCATTTGTTCGCGTCCACGCGGATCTATTACGAAACACCCTGTACGCGCACGAGCGTCTATAATACAAAAACGATGCGATAACGCAGAACAATTTCCTTTATATTTTGTTTGTCTACTCGTAGGTGAAAGAGTTCACACCCTTTCAAGTAACGCAATAAAAAAACAGTCAGTTCTCTTTACAATGAATTCTATAAGCTCCGACTCCGTGTATTACGTATTAGTTTAATGCATGCGGCATTGTTGTGTTATTTTGTAGAACATCTTAAACGCAACTAATCCAGTTTTTCATGTGGACGTAAGTGAAAAGCGTACCCAGTAGTTTGAGAAAGTCCTTTTGAGAAACACTTAGGCAGATTTGCTTCGCAAACTAGTAGCGATTCACGAGAGAAAAAAAAATATATTGTATATACATATGTGTATATATATCTTATACTATACAAATGTACAGGGAGAGCCACCTACTGTTTCCACCTCAAATATCTGTTGTTTTTAAAGTTCAAATGTCTTCAGGACGAAGTTGAATAGTTCAATGGGGTTACATTGTTTTTCACATGTTTCAAGGGCACCTTAATTCCTTTAATTAACTCAGGGTTATTCAGGATGACAGGCAGGGAAAATGTATAATGTTTAAAATATGAGATCTTTAGAAACAACAAAGATATTTGCGGTGCAAACGTTACGCGAATCACCCTGTATAGGGAAATTCGACCATAGATTCAGTATCTTCACTAGATAATAACAGGAATAACAAGAATGAACATGTGGGTGTTTGTTTTTGAAAAGAAAATAGAATAGCTTTCGTGCTGAAAATTTTTTAATGACCTGAACATTTGCTCATAATATATTAATTATTCTAAGAGTGTGATTGTTGTTTTGAAGGTTGGGTTGTTATAATTATTTCATACTTCATTATTAATACAATTTCATTAATTCTTTTATTTTTACTCACAATCGATGAAAGTTTTGTTCACAAAAATTACTAATTAGAGACTGTATGGTTTTTTTGCATATTTGAAAAATGATGGAAATCTATGGTCGACTTATCCTACACATGTACATATACATTTCTATAAACGAGAAAAAAAAATTTAGTTTGTACGACACCTTGCCGATCGACACAAGCTCTCTCGATAAATCTCAGTCCAGTAGTAAACGCAGCTTCGCTAGTCATAGACGGAAAATCTTCCGGAACAGTGTGTTTGCAGTTCAAAGGTACTACACGCGTAAACTGTTCGATGGGAATTGATAGTAATCGATTACCAGTACGGACCGTGCTAGAGAAGTTCATTGCTACGGGACCATGTGCCTTTGAGACGACACACCTTGCGAGCATCGTTGCGGGGACTGATCAATAATAATTCCATCGCTTTCTTTTAGAAGGACGAGGTTTATCTGAATCTAGTCCTGGAATACATACCCGAAACTGTGTACAAAGTCGCTCGACATTATAGCAAAAGCAAGCAGACGATACCGATCAGCTTCATTAAGGTAAGTCCCAGATTCATTCAGTAAAAATTTATTTAAAATCACCAGTTGACAGTCCAAGGCAGCTCAGACTTCAACCCCAATTTATTTAGTCACCGTTTCAATTGTCTAAAGTTTACATTACCCTGGATCAATTTTTAGTCAAACTATCCAGCGACTGCAATAAGTGCAAACATTGGCTGATTGCTGGACACGCCACTGGAATGCAATCTCTAGATCCAGCAACTGGACCAATGTAAACCCAGCTTAAGGGGCTAGACTCTCGTTTCCAGAATTCCAAGTGGATTTTTTCAGTAGTCAAAAGCGCAAATTTCAAATTACGTAAACTCATATTACTCGATTGATCTTTTATCTAGCGCTTTTGACTACTGAAAACCCTCATCATTGTATTATAGAGAAATGAGAACTACCCTCTTATGGTCTGACATCTAGTAGCAATAAAAATAGGGGATTCTCTCCTAGTAAAAGTGTAGAAGCGACGAATACAACCTACTGGTCCAATGTAAAAGGAATTTGCGACAAGAAGAAAATTAGGGAACAATGTTCCAGAAACTCTAGTCGAGTATTCTAGCCTTGAACAGACAACTGACTTTGTAGCAACGTTTGAGAATGTACGGCTAACAATTCTATTGTTTGTTGAATGTTACAGCTGTACATGTATCAACTGTTCCGTTCCCTGGCGTACATACATTTCCTGGGGATCTGCCACAGGGACATCAAGCCACAGAACCTGCTGCTGGACCCGGAGACCGGCGTTCTAAAGCTTTGCGACTTCGGATCGGCCAAGCATTTGGTCAAAGGAGAGCCGAATGTCTCTTATATATGCAGTCGCTACTATCGCGCGCCCGAACTGATATTTGGTGCTATTGACTACACTACAAAAATTGGTACGTTTACAAACGTATGGCACGGTAAAACTTACATTATATAATGAAGGACATCCTGTTTCTTATAGACGTGTGGAGTGCTGGTTGTGTACTGGCAGAGTTACTGCTCGGCCAGCCGATATTCCCTGGCGACAGTGGCGTCGATCAGCTGGTTGAGATTATCAAGGTTCTGGGAACACCAACCCGCGATCAGATACGTGAGATGAACCCCAACTATACCGAATTCAAATTCCCACAGATTAAGTCGCATCCTTGGCAAAAGGTAGCCTATTTATCTAACTTTGTTTTTCACCGTAATACCAAAAAAAGTACAGAGTATTTGTAACACGTAATAATACGGCCACACTATATGCGTGGCACCACCACCGTGATATGTTGTCAGGCTGTCCGATAATGTTCTTTATGTATCTCTTTCCAATTTGTACCGGCTATCGTTCTCTCTTCTTTCTTTATTTATTCGTATGCACATTTCTCTCATCGTTCTTCGTGACTAAAGAGTTGTAGCCGTGTAAAAGAGTGATAGGATCGTGTTAATCTTATAGGGTATCTTGCCACCTCTGAAGAGACCTATCAAGTATCACTGTAAATCGAGAACTTGTTGTTTATGCTTTGATTTGTACGAACTATTTCCAACTATTCAAATAATGTTCTAGTAGTACTAGGTAGGACAAATCAGTAAATACTTCACTCTTTATACATGCAGAACCCAGTGTTTACTTATAAAGTCGTCAATAAAAACTTTTACTTGCCTTAGTAAGATCCATTATTTCTATTGAAAATTTGTTGCGCAGCCATTTTGACTTCGTAGTGTATCCAACAGAAACGAATCAGCGCGATAAAAAGCTATAAAAAGAAATTTAAAATAGAACCATCGCAAATCGATAAGTAAGAGATGATCGTCCAACAAACTTCTTCAAGAATCATATTTGAATAGTGTGAAATATTTTCTGCTATAAGTCAAAGCTTGAACGTTTGAACTTTTACAGAGCTACTATGAAGTTTAGCATTGTTTTTATCGTGTTGTGGTTAACTATAGTTTCTTTCTTGAAAGAAACCGAGCCGAGGTATGTGATCGGTCACAATTATTCTAGACTCATAACTAGACTGCGAATGTTTCTGCATTTTCCAATTTTTGTAGACAAATTTCGAGAAAGCCCATTAAAATGAAATCTTATTTATAATTGGATCAACCTTTGTAGATCAAAAACAAATGAAACTTGTGTAAAATTTTATCGAATTTGATATTCTAGCCTTTTTTAAATATTTTCATAAGCCATAAACGCATAAAGGTCCGCAGTCTGCTCATAATATTTGGGTCGATGAAGAAGTTAATAGCTGTTGTGACTACTGATCTACCTTAGAACTCTTCCTTTAAGAAATAGAGTATAGTAACCGCGATTGCATGAGAACACAAGTTGTTTGCGATGGTAATGACTACATACAGTCTCTCGTTCCTTCTAACTGAACACGGTCTTGCTACACCTGTCGCTATAATCACATTTCATCAATACATGTACTCGTGGTTACAGTTTATGCTTCAGCGAATGAGTGGACTAAAGTGTTCCACGGAGCACCAAAAGATTAGAGTAAGTGGTCCCTGTTGAACACACGATGTTTCTTATATTATATATATATACATATATACGGCTGGCGAATTATTCCTTTATTTTTTTCTTTTTTCATTCTCTCTCTCTCTCTTTTTTCTCTCTTGGCCCAATGTACTAACCAATTGTAACCAACTTTTCAGCATCTGAACGGTTACATAGGATATGTGCAATTACTGCTAATTGATCCATCGAACGGAGGATGACCAACCAAAATAAAGAGACCTTCATTCGATCTTTTTGCATCATACGCATAAATCATTCGGCGTGCACCTTTGCAAAGTCATGTAGTATCCATTTTTCTTTCTATCTTGTTTTTTTTTCTCTCTCTCTCTCTCTCTCTCTCTCTCTTTCTCTCTCTTTCTCATTCTTTGTGTCTCACACAATCACTGCATCGTCACTTCTCGCCCTAACTTAAACTAACAGTATATTGTTACCGAAACAATAATGTCGTGTTTCACTCAAAACTATCAAACGTGTATCACTTACTCTAATGTTCTGGTGGTAATCGAAGTCTGTATTTTCCAGTGTCTAAAACGAACCTACGCAGAAAGTCAATGTTGATTCATTGTTGCAAGAGTGATGAACGATTGCCTGTACGTTCGCGATCACACGGTACCTCGGTTTCTCTTGAACTCCAACGTGTTACAGTTTTTGTTTTGTGTTCACCGAATCTCATCATCGTGGTTAAATGCATTTTTCTGTTTTCATTGTTGATCGAGAAACGTGTAAAGTTATCTAAACGATATTCTGTAATTCTTTTCGTCAAAGAGAACAGCATATAGAGATGAATGGCTTATTGCCAGATTTATGTCACTATTAGACTGCGGATCGTCTTCGTGTATTTATAACAGAATTGAGTAGATGAAATTCAAAATTGTTGGAGAATTTTCAAAACCGAAGATGTCATTAATATTTCTTGCGATCGATGCAGACAATTTTTATTTTTGCATAAAGATCAGCAGTCTAGTCATTATATTTGACACCGTAATAATACCTTAGAATTAAACATCTCATGTTACTAATATAACTCTGATTGTTGAGTATGTTTAACGACATTTTTTTTATTAAGGGGATTGTCTCGTGTCTACCAACAAGAATTTCATTCATTCCCTGAAGCACTTTCCTGTACTAAACTCTTTAAAACAACACGAAAAGTAACAAGTGTCATGAGAATACACCCTTAGAGAGTCTCCCTGCTTTGATGATGGAAAAATGATACGACTCTTTAATAGAAAACACAAAACAGTCTTAACAGTCTTTAAAAATTATGATTTCATTCAAAGTGGTTGGACAGCATATATTAATACTTGACCCAAGATCAGCCGTTGTAAGTTGAGGTAGAAAATCGAACGGATTTTTTAATCGTATAGCTAACGCTTAAACTCGAATAAATGAGAAATAGTGAAAAACAGTAAAACAATAACGTTTGTAAGACTAAATTTTCATATTGGCATGAACTTCGTTGATTGTTTAACTTACGAAAACTGAATCTAGTAAACATTGTTCTAGATGTAGATTTAAGAAATGTGTGATACGAGAGTTGTTTTATGTGATCTGGTCTATTTTTTCAAAGTCAAAGCAAGAAGACCCTAGACATACATAAGAATAATGATATCGACACACGAGTAATGACTTTCATCCAAAAACAGCAAGAACAGATCAGAGAGAGCATCCTCGACGAGCCAGCATAATATATCTAATTCCATGAATCTCGAGAGCAGACTTTTCCTCTGGAAAAGTGTCACTGCCGGTTTTTTTTACCGCTTTTGCTCACACGACTTCGATAGTTGTGTTTGTTGCCATGCTCTAGTCTTTTATTTAGCTACATAGATACTGTTTTTAGTTCTGTTGTGATGTCGACGTTAAGACGACTAATTTTCAGGTGTTCAGGGCACGCACGCCCCCGGAAGCGATGGAATTGGTTGCCCGGCTTCTAGAGTACACACCGTCGTTACGGATGACGCCTTTGCAGGCGTGTGCCCATTCGTTCTTCAACGAACTGCGAGAACAGGGCACACGGTTACCGAACGGCCGGGAGCTGCCGCCATTGTTCGACTTTACAGAGCAAGAGCTGCGAATTCAGCCGGCTCTGAACTCGATCCTAATACCGAAGTACATGCAGTCTTCGGACAATCCTGGAGGCCAATTGGAAGCCACGAGTGCTGCCGCGGGGGCTAGCGGTAACTCTAGTGATAATAACGTCAACACCAACACACCATCCACTACACAGAATACAGACCCCAGCCAATCGAATATGGCTTAAGCTATTTTATTTTTAACAAACAAAAAAAAGAAACCTTACAAAACTAAGAGAAAAATGAATTCACCGGTTTAGCGCTAGCCTTACGGTGGCGAGTTGAACAGAACGAAAGAAAGAATGATCTTCTGAGGAGGATGTCCCCCATCCCCAACCCCCCGAAACCCCTTTACCAACCCGAATCACCCAAGAAAGATACAACCCCCCACCCCCGTTGTAAATTGAACTCAATGCAATGGCGATACGGAGTGGTCCTTAAGCTTTGTTCGCTTAAAAATATATTAAATGAAGATTTCAGACGATGATTTCCCTTGTAACGGGTTAGCTATGGACTACAAACAGTGGCGTTGCGAACGCTTGATTGCCACCATATTGCCAAGTTGAATTCAATGTATATATATTATAGGAAACTGGCCCGTAACCTCTTTAAATGATAATTGCTAAAGGAAAAAAAAAGAAAGCGAAGTTTTCTAGTTGAACAATGTGTAATCTATAATGTCTAGTAGCGCGTTAACGTCGCTTGCGTCGTCATTTTATTGAAAAGAACACCTTAAACGTAACACACACATTTACACAAGCATACATGCGTACATACACGAATAGAAACATATATACAGATACACTGGAGAACCAGCTTGATTGGTGTCGGCGAAGGTCAACGGAGAAACGAATGATGATAATGATGATAACGATCGCTACATACTCGGCTCGCAAGACGTTTCACTCGCCAAGACTGAAAACTTGCGTCTTCTTTTTTTTCCACCGTGCGTACACTTGACGATAAGACGACGATTATTATTATTATTATTATATTCACCGGGTCTGTGTTTCGTCCCGATGCGGAATGAACAACCTGTAAAAAAGGTGGGCACGCCTGGAGTATTCTCGTCGCGCTCGAAAGTCGAACGGCGTCGAAGGAACAGGGAAAGAGATCGAAACAGAAACAAAGAAAGATAGAAACAAGCGACAGTGCGCGAAACACGCATGACACGCAGAGGAAATCTCGGCTGAACACCTGCATACACATTGTACACACACGCGGGAAACACACACGGAGTATTTGCGTGCACAATCTCTATTTATCGTAAGTCACATCTCGCGATGCGAAAGACACGCCTGCTGCGTATATCGGCACGACGAGAAACAAAACCTTGGAGGGCTAACAGATATTCACGAGCTACCGAAATAACGATGACTATCCTAACCATAGTTAGGCGCTTCGATGATCCGACTCGTCGGTCTCTCTTGACCCCCCTAATCACGCTGTTCCGATTGCCCAGCGAACTATACTAGCAAAATAACTCGGGTTCTCCAACATGTTTAACGACGATTTCACGACGTACCGTCTGTGCAAGAAATGTACGCGACCGCAGAGCTTAGCGAAACGATCATTTCCGTGCATGCATACTGTACATCCGAAGTGCCAGTTCGTTCAGGGATTCAGTTTCAATAATCCGCCTTGCCTGTAGCGTTCTTTGCTTATTCGTTACTAGAGATCGCGGTTTTCGACGTGTACACGTGGTACGTGAACCGTGTTATATGAATTTAAGAGGATAATCTCGGTTCCAGAATTGCAAGGGTGCGTCTTTTCATTTCTCGATAATGCATTCGATGGGGTTTTTTAGTAGTCAGAAGAGCTAGATGAAAGATTAATGTAGGCCGCAATCGCCCTCAAAAGTCATTTTTACGTTTACTAGGTGTAATTTGCATTACTATGCAGCACGTAACTGTCGCAGCTTTATGAAAATAGCTACATAAGCAGCTGTATGTTTCCCAGTAATGCAAATCACGTCTCGTAAACGTAAAACTAGGATTTTTATTTAGTGATTTGGACTACTGAAAAACCCCATCTATGCATTATTGAGAAATTCTGGAAAAACGAGTCTACTCTCTTAAGCATCCGTGTACAGAGTGTTACACAATTACAAAATGACACAAGAAACCCCCGCAAAATTCACCTCAAACGTGACAAACGAGGTAAAAGAAACCAAAATTCTTTTTTAAAATTAAAATCTTAAATCTATCATCTTAAAAGAAACATTTGTGGTTTTTTTAGACGTTGTTTTTCACGTTCAAAGTCAATTTTGCGGGAGGTTCCTTATGTCATTTTCGACTAAATCGCGCTATGGTGTCAGCGACATATAATTTTGTGACAGAAATTCTTACTACAGAGTTACCACACCGGAAGATTTGATAAGGAACGATCGCACTTCCAATGCGTTTGTCCTCTGAAACTGAACATAGAGGCACGAACATGTTCAAAAGTAACGAATAAGAAGCTCGCGGTTTTTCTATGAAAGACGTGGGCCTTCGAAATTGGAACCTATTATTCTGTACAATATTGTTCAATTTACGTGTAACGGCGGTGACTCCCTGTACAGCTGGTACTTCGGGGGACACGTGTGATTAGAGCCACCCGTATACACATCTACATATCATTGCGCCGTGAAAGATATAGAACGATGGCTGCCGACGAGAAAAAAAGGTCTAGTACCGATTCAGTTCCTTTTCTCGAGAAGGGACGAAGGGACGACACCGTATCTGATTGGAGATAAAGAACGAAAATACGATAGCGACGACGGGACAAAATGAGAAAAAAGAAAAGCGATAGATAGCGAGGAAGAGAGAGGGAGCGAAAGGGAGCGTGTGAGTGAGTGGACAAGAAAGAAAGAGGAAACGAATAGAGTGGGAGCTCTTAGTATTCGTTTTAGAGTTTTATGAATGTTGATGATATATAACTTAAGTTTTAAACAATTAACCACTTTCTTTTTTAGTAATGTACCTCATTACTAGAAGAAACTACGTGAATTTATTTCTTTATTCTTCCCGACCCTGTCAGGGCAATCTGTAATTTCTGTTTTCTTTTCTTTTTTTTATACGGTTCGACAACACGATCTTCGCGCACCGAGAACATCTTCTTTTCTCTTTTCTTTTTTCTTTTCTCCGTTATATTAGATACGTTCGGAGTTTATCGAGCTGCTAACGAATCATGGAATGTTATTCTCTGGCGTACTTGACACTCTTCTCCGAACGCGTAAAACACATGATTTGTTTTTTTTCGATACCTTCTTAAAAAGATATATTGTTAATATGAAACCGTAGAACATCAGGCGAGCTGTTCGGAAATGGTTACGTGACGAGACAGAAAGAAAATGGAAAAGAGAAAGAAAGGAGGAAACTCGACGGATACAAGTGTACAAATTAACTGGTGATCGAAAGAACAGTGTAATTCAGTAGATTTAAATTATTTATGTGCTCGTACAACGTACACAGCTGGCTTGATGTGCCTACATCGTCGTTCGTCGACCGTTTTGTGACGCTGCAACCCTAACCGGTGCGTCAGGGGTGGACTTCGATCGATTAAGGGATGCGAACGATTCAACTAATCACGCAGCGCTTCTTTCGAATTTTCAGGCCGATAGGAACACTGGTTAAATTCGAAGACGAACAATAACGGAAGGCGAGAATGGTCCCGAATCTAGCTGTGAAAAAAGAGAAAAAAGTCATAGAGACACGAAAGAAAACGAAAGAAACAAAAAAAACAGCAAAACATGAACAAAAGAGGTTATTTCGATGACACGTATTACGGAGGTTTGAAATCGCACGGCTTTGAACATAGATTGTTGGTTATTTATCGTAATGATTAATTAATAAATGAATTCATCGATTTAGTTTGATTTGATTTTTCTCATCTTGTCTTTCTATACATATATACATACATATATATATATATTTGTAAACGTCAGGGAAACTCGATGATGCCCGGCACCGAGGCGATTGTAGTGACTTGTACAGTTCACTCTGCCGACTTTTTGTACATTCGATTGCACGCTTCGTATACAATCTTCTTCTTGAGCAGGTCGAGATTAGCCGAATCTGTGTGTATAGTCGCAGTTAAGATGGGAAGAGACACTGTGGAAGATGGAAGAGGTCGTTCGAAACGGAACGGAGGCGAGAAAGAAATTCGTGAATCATCTGGCGAGCAAACTCGTTGTTTCTCGATTTAAATTTCGCGTTTTCCTTTCTTCCACCGTCTTTTCCGTTTTTATTTCTCTGGAGCTTAAAGAAAGTTGCTCGGTTATCGACGCATGTTCACAGAGCCGAGGGAGAGAGTAAAACCGTGTGGAAAGAAGAGCCCGTGTAAAATACTGAAAGTCTATATACGTATACAAATATATATACAAATATATGTATATATATATGTATATGTATATATAGATAATTAAATAACATATATATATATAGATATATGCAAATTAATTTTAATGATAGCGGTTAGCGAATAACATTGCTGCATCGTTGTAAAGAGAGAAAATGAAAAGTCGATCAAAGGGAAGGAGCGAAAGAAAAAAGAATCTACACACATACATATACACGTACTCGTATCGATTCTTTCAACACTAATGCTCATCGTTTTGCCTGACACACACACACATACACACTTCATCAGCACCGTTAACCGTTGCAAAAAGAGAGTGAGTGAGAGAGAGAAAGAGAGTTAACTGGGAAATCAACAACCATCACGTTCCTTTTTCTTTGTTTTTTTTTACCCTTATTACATCATGTCGCACTCATTTCGACGCATCCAGTAAATAAAGTGTAATAATTGTGTAAAGAAAGATTAATAAACTAATTTAATATGTATATATATGCATATATGTATGCGTGTGTGTGCATATGTATATACGTCAAATTGCAGAGTATTTAAGCACGCTGTAATCAACCGAGCGAGACTATGTTTAAAACACAGGGGCTTCTTATTCATTCAGCCATCGATCATTTCTTTTTTTTTTTGCGTTTTATCGAATTCGTTGGACAAGAACAATAGCTAGAACAGATTGCGAGATCACAGCGATGCCTCGAAAGATGCTGATTCGAGTGATATGTTTATTTAACCCTTAGCGCTCGAGCGACGAATCTGAGACACTGCTGAAATAAAATAATTGTTATGTTATTAATAAACTGCGGATCTTTATGCAAAATGAAAATTTTTTGCATTGATTGTGGGAAGCAGAAGAAAAAGAATTAAATCTTTGTAATTTTTCACTGTTTTATACTTCAAATTTTTCATAAATGCATAAAAAGATCCGCAGTTTAGTTATGAAATTATTTCCTATCAAATGAATGACTAAACTGCGGATCTTCATACAAAATAAAAATGTTCTGCATTGGTTGTAGGTAACAGGGATAAAATCAAAATTCTTTTCGCCTCTTAATAATTTTGTTGCATTGAAAATAATATTACGATATTCTTAAATCTTTTGAATCCTTTACTGTTTTATATTTCACTCAACCAAAATTTCTTCGTAAATGCATAAAGATCCGCAGTCTATAAATTAATAAATATTTCAGTATTGCCCGAGTAAATTGCATCAAATGAACAAAATCATATAGAATGAAAATATTCTAGGTCAGAAGAAACGTTGAGTTTTCGTGTTAAAATAGTTCCGAATGCAAAGGGTTCATTTTGAGGCCGAGCATCTTTCGAGGCAGTACTGTACAAATCCACGAGTGTCTCAGAAGTCGGACGACACGAAGACTCGAAAACCTCACCGAAAACTACAACTCCCTCGCGGGACAGAGGCACGTCAGAAGCTATCCACGATGCTCCGAAGTAGCTGTTTGTCTTTGCCAAAAGAACCTTTTTCTGCCGGTTTTACGGCACATCTCAAATAGACCATTACGTCGAACGATTATGGCGAAAGTTCTAGTGTGCCGGTGATACACGTCCCATTAATCTTAGTTCTCGGCATTGTAGAAACGACGAACAAATTTTTCATCCGACAAGATATACGTATGATTACTATGTGCTATGTATACAGGATGGCCCACCTAAATGTAGCCATCTAAGTGTCTCCTTTATTTTCGATGCCTGCGGATCTTTATGCAAAATAAAAATTGTTTGCATATATGGCAAAACACACAAGCCAAAGAGAAACTTGTTACTTTTTTAAATGATCTTATTAAGCTAAAACTAATACACCGATGTCCCTGAATCTTTTTAATATGTTCATTTTTGTCATAAATTCATAAAATCCGCAGTCTAGTCATCACAAATAAAGTAGATTTTTAGGTGGACACACATCTGTAACTTTGTATCGTTGCGGAATATTTTTTAAATTATAAGCGTGATAGATTCAATACGAAATCTTGTGGACAGAAGTAACGAACAGAAACGAACGACTTCGACTAATGCGGCTTGTAAGTTGTAGTTTCCTATTCCGACGAGCGGTCAGCGTTGGATGCAATAAAACAAAAAGAATTTCGTATTGAATTGTCCACGATCCCGACGTGTAATCTCGTTCTTTACTGTTCTTCCTGCGTTTGTTATGATCTCGAGTCTATGTCTCTGTTGTAGGTAGTGACTTATATGGAAATTAAAAAATAGCCGGTTAACCATGTGAATTTCGATTTGACGACTTTCTTTGACGATTGCGAGACACTGTCGCGTTTCCGTCGTCTTTCAACATTTCTCCGACTGTCCGACTACCAAGCGAAAGCACGCTATAGCAGAAACCAGAGAGTTCAATTGTTCAAGGTGCCCTTTACCTTCAATTACTCTCGCTCTACTTTCCACATGGTTACATGGAACTTCAGATGCCTTCGACGTAAATAAATTTCTATCCAATGAAATAACTACTTCAATGCAAAATCAATATTTGCTATTGTGGTCGGCACCTTTGTTTATGCTTGAAACACTAAATTCAAAGTTTTCAGATTGTAAATACTATATGCGAGTAATTAAAAGTTAATTAAAAGCGGCAAAGACTATTCGAAACTATCTTCCGTAACTGCAAGCTGCTCGATTTACTGGATGAGACCTTGACCAACCATAATCTTCGATTTCTGCTGTACGAGATTTTCGAACACGTCGCAGTACTTTGCAAGCTCGATTCACGTTTATCCACTAAAACACGAGTCAATTCGGAGCGGTTTTTATATGCGCTTTTCCTCATTTCTACGAGTCCTTACCTGGAAATCGATTTAGACTGTCCGATTTTGATACACGCGACTTTTCCTGGTCTGCGCGAACGTGCTCCTTCGCGAGGACCCTTAAGAAGCTGATGAAAGGAGGAGAGTGAACAGGGATAACAAGTACAGTCTCTTTGGAATTTTGCGAAGAACCTCGAACTGTGAAGTACTCATCCTAAATACGCTGAATTTCGAAATGATTCTCTTTAATAAAATTCCAGGGCTGCCGTATTTACATCCCGCGTGAAACCTACAACTTTTAGAATAACGTGCTCCGTCTATTCTCCACCGCGAGATATCGAGAGAGGAAAGGATAAAAACGCTTGAATCGCCGGACAAAGCTTCGATTTCATTCTAAAACCGTACGATAGCTAAACGTTTGATAGCAAGAGTAAATGATCCATCTCCGAGACGTGCTCGCGATAAGTCATGTTTATATGTTTAGCACGAGACGTAGGCTTAAGAACTCTCGATCGACACGGGTTTTCGACTTCGATACGAAAACCGTGGGTGTGTGTGGCACGTGTACAACGCGTACACGCATGTACACTCTTTTTCCATAGTTACACACCGTCACCGGGGATACAAACGAGCGTTTTGCTTGAAAGCAATGCACATGGTTTCTTGGGGGAGCGAGGACCACGACCGAAACCTTGGATACTCATCGAGGAGAAACCTCCCTGGAACGATATCAACAAAACGTTCGACTTTTTATAAGCTTTTTACTTTTGCACCACTAGCGATTCTGTCCGTACTTCGTCACGTTTTACAACGTGTTCTACCTCCGCGTTAAGGTGGGAGCCGAGAGTCGACGAAACGTCGGAGGTTTTACGTCGCAGACGACCAATACTTAAGACACTTCTACTATTTTCCTAAGTCTTTAGAGATTACGTTAAGAAAGAGAGAGAGAGAGAGAGAAATATGTTGGTGGGGGAAGCACGTTCATGACACCGTAACATCTCCAAACAAACTGAATCGTGTCATGTTTGGTCTCGCTCTCGTTGCGAAACTTCGAACCGATTTATCTGGAGCACTTTCGAAAACATGATACGACGCTCTTTGGTCGAGTCTATTTCTAACGTACCAATAAGTAATCCACTGGTTCGTTCAATCTCTCTGCGTCGAACGTTGCTTGTTCTCGCACTGCGCCATTTCTCACGAATTAAGAAACATGGTCACGTAAAGTGGATCTCTTATTCGTAGATGTGTGACGTTTACTTAATGGAATGACCACGGGTGGCAAGAGATCGTTCTCCGAGGCAGCAAGTACTTCGAAAACCTGTCGACAGCTTTTGGAGATGTTACTACGGTCATTCCTGCGACGGAAAAGGGGTGGATTGGTACCCGAAGTCGAGTCGGATCTAGAACCCGAAAATCTATGTCATTTGGGTATTAGAACAATATTAATTTTCGAGTACCCGACCTTACACGATCAGATTTCGGGTTCCCGTGTATTACGATTTTTCGGGTCATGACCCAAATTTCCGAGTATCCACCCACCCCTACGACTAAACAGTAGGGATGGGCTGGTACCCGAGCCTCGGAACGAGACCCAAAAATTAGTAACACTGGGGTACCCGAAAATCTACGATATTCGGGTCTTTGAACAATACAAATTTTCGAGTTCCCGACCCGATTTCGACTTTGGGCACCCGAATGTCAGCGTATCCGGCCACCCCTACACTAAACAGCAATAGTGCGAACGGTGTAATCGTAATTTCAGGACGCCGGGTCCAGCACAACTAGAACCTAGTAAACTCTGAGCGAATCGCGTTTCCGTACAGAGTTCCGTTCCACTTAAGCACCGGCTAATCCAGCAATCGCTTGAGCGAATGCGTAGGACATCCTCTTCAGAAGTGTTCTGTCGGTATCGAGAGGACGTACATTTTGTCCAGGTTAGATTCCTGACACTCCGTTGAACATGAACTCAACGGATTGATCAGATTGAATCGAGTCAGAACGTTAACAGACACACCACGAAATCAACCTCATAGCACCCATTGTCCTCAGTATCAAAAGCAGATCGCCAGCCCATAATCTCGTGTCATGAAATTCGGTTTCATCGTGCACCTCGTTGAGCGAGACCGCGGGTACCACGAAGGCTTATGGGATTCACCTGATCGTTCTCCCAACGAGATCGTGCAAGAAGCCGATCGATCGCTTCGCCATCATCGCGCGCCGGTATACTCACGTCCGTATCAATTATACAGACCTTGCCCGAAAGTGTGAAAAATTCACCTGATTCTGATCATTCTACATAATCTCTTCCTTTAATCTCCGATTAAACCTGTCCACCAACTCCCCCCACCACCCCTTTCCCTAAGACACCCCCACCCCCCCCCCCCCGCTGTCACGGCTCTGTACTAGAGATTTCCTTTTCTTGGTTCAGACGCGAGACAAAACACGGTAAAAGAATGCGAAAGTGGGGACAGTGTGCTAAGCACAGACAC
Organism: Lasioglossum morio; assembly: GCA_916610235.2. NCBI lineage: Eukaryota > Metazoa > Arthropoda > Insecta > Hymenoptera > Halictidae > Lasioglossum > Lasioglossum morio. The sequence continues at coordinate 7,365,404 of OU744324.1, read as the reverse complement.
GATGGAGGAGTCAAAACGGGAGGAGGACAAGCAGGAAGAGAAGCCGGACGACAAACGCCAAGAAGAGACGAAGAAGGAGGAGAAGAAGGAAGTGGTGGCGGAGGAGCAGGTGGACGAGTAGAGAAGTCTTTGCCTAGCCACTTTGCAACCGGGAAAGACACCGTACGCTTTGTCGAGTTAAATATAGTGACTTCGGAAGAAATCAATTTATTCAGAAGACTCTAAGCGTCCTGCGACACGATCGAGATTTTCAATGATCGGCACCCCCGATCATTCTCGAACTTTGATTTCAATTCGAACGAAGGACGTTGTGTCGTTACAATTTGATCATTCCACTGAATTTAATCGATCTTTCGCTACCCTACTTTCGATACAACGTCCGAATCTCATCGTCTACATTGATAAATGAAATTTAATGTTATTAGGATTCTTTGTGCAATTGGCAAATGCATTTTCTCTTTTTTCTTTGGATACAATATCTAGCGCAGCGGTTTCCAACCTGGGAGACGCAAAAATTAATTTTCATACCGTAATATCTAGAAATAAATAAAACTCGACAATTTTTCAAATGCGTCTATACTATTATATATAGACTGTGGATAATTATGTAATTGCGGTTTTTGAAAATTCTCAAAACATGCTGGGATATAAAATATGATAGAATTCGAAATGTTACTACCACGGGAAATAAGATTCCATTTTATTCCGCTTTCTTAAAATTCGTCGAAAAAATTGACAATCGCATAAACATCCGCAGTCTAATTATATCTATGAAAAATATAAAAGTTGTTTTTCAGAGAGTCGTAGCAGGCATAAATATTGGAAACCGTTGGTCCAGCGTTTATAATAGGGCTGTTACTTTTCCGAAGATTCGAAGGAACGAAATTTTCGAATCGTATAAAGTTGTAACTTAATGAATGTTCTAGCTGTGGTAGCGTATTTCTTTCGAAATATAGGAGTATCTATAATTGAATTAAATATTACTCCGTTTCTTTTAATCCTCTAATCGTTTATGACAGAGGTTCGACGTTCAAAGCTTTGAAAATTCAATTCTCATTGCTAGACCGTGGATGTTTATGCAATTTTCAATTTTCGTAAGGAAATTTTTTGAATGTGGAATTAAATGAAATCTAATTTTCAGTGGTCCTAGCCTTTTTAGATCTGGAATACATAAAAATCATACGAAATTCTATTGAATTTTACATTCCAGCATTCGTTTAAACTTTTCAGATGCCATAAATGCATAAAGATCCGCGGTCTACTCGTCACCTTCGAAGTTTCTGAAATCGAAGCTCCGAGATTCGAAGCTTCGAAGCTTCAAGATCTTCGACTCTCGAAGGAAAGTAACAGTCCTACTTTATAATCGAATGAATTGCTCGAGTCGATGTCTGAACAAAGTCACTGTATTTGTTCCGACGATTACTATAGCGCGGTAACCAGGCGGATGAGAACACGCCAACGTCTGCGAAGTGAGATCTTGCCCCTTTCGGTATGGCCATGGACTATAGTCCTCTTTAGTGGAGCATGCGAGGAGAGTATAGTCGACGATTAAGCGCTTACTTGGTGGGTCGACTATACAGAAACGGTCCATCTATAACCGATCGTGTACCGTTCTTCGAAATTATCGTCGATTATAATCACCCAATTAAGATCGATATCTATATAGAGACTACAGTTGACTATATACCGAGCCTGCATCGACTATAGTCTCTCTCTCCGATCGACGCACCCGTCGATCGTAGCCGCTCGTTCGACAACTATACAATTCGGCGACCGACTCTGTATCCTATCCTTTTACCGGAAGTACCTGTAGTCGACTATCTGGAAGCTTCGTCGAGCTTGTACGACTATAGTCGATCTCCCCACGAGTGCTTACCCTTAGACTGTAAGTCGACTATAGTCGTCGCTACACGCTTACTCGGCTCAGCTGTTTTACAATGATACGAACGGCTGCCGATTACTATCACTCGAGGCGGTCGGCTACAGTCGATCGCTTAAACAGCCCACAGACCACACGACTTGTCGTACGATCAACGTTGCACAACTTGTTGCACAAACTGTTTGAAAGATCAGACGTATTTATTCACTTGTGTCACATTTATGGCAAAAATTAGATGATTTAATTTAAAACAGTGATAACATTCGAAGAATGTAAATATACTGTTATGTTATTTTCAATCTGTTCAACATATTGAGAAAGAAAATAAATATGTACGTCACTCCAGTTTGTTGCAATTCCGGTGGAAAATTTGTATTTCGCATAAAGATCCGCTGTCTAGTCGTAACTCGTAAAATGCAAAGATGAATCGATTGGTAAATAAAAAAGATTCTTTTTAACTTGCGAAGACCATATCGTTTTTGTTTTTCTATTGAATGAAAAGTGTCTCAACATAGATTTTTATTATTTTCTCTATTTCGTGCAGACATGTGCGAGTTAAACCAACGCGAAATTAAAGTTTCATATGCCACCAATTAATGGAAACAAATATACTTTTTGGTACCTCTCTTGAAACTTGAATCGAAGTTGACAAACGTTAATCATACAACATTAGGACAAATTGCTGTTGATTCTAAAAAATATTTTGGCAGGTGGAATGTCATGTCTTCAGCATGATCGTTATCATACTGCCGTACGCAGCGACCGTGTTTTTTCATAAGTTGTACAATTTCAGCAGAAACGTTGCTGTCTTTCAGACGTTTGGAGCAACTTGTACGATTTGTTGCACGATAAACTGCATCGTCTGTGGGTCGTTTTAATTAAGTGCTTAGTTCAAGCCCGCGTGCCAACAATCGTTAGCAGCCGCTAAGCGTGCACCCACCCCGCTAACTATAGTCGATGGCTGTTAATCCCGAGCGTCGTGTCCGTTTCAAAAGAGGGAGAGAAGAATGACAGAAATAGAATAAAAGGGAGAGAGAGAGAGAGAGAGAGAGAGAAAGAGAGAGTGATAGTGAGGGAGAGAGAGAGAGAGAGAAAGAGAAATATCATTGACATGTAGCGAGCTGTAATATCTTCATTTTTCAACCAGCAAGACGTCCATTAATCACGATTTTAATCATCGACAGCACTATGCGCCAACTGTACACGCTATACCGAGAGGGTTGCCGTTACTTACGACTGTATGATACTAGGGAAAAATTGTGTTAATATACATAGTAATACGTAAAGAAGATATTTACGACGCAGTTAAAGAAATAAAAAAGATTAACAAAAAAAAAAAGAGGGAGAGAAAGAGAGCGGGGAAATGAAGTAAAAGAAGGAAAGGGAAGTAAAGAGAAGGATAATGATGATGATGATGATTAAGTATGGAATATACGCAGATGGAGAAAAAGAGAATGGAGTAGCGTTAGTTACAACCGTGAACACACGCCTATAAGATAATTTACGCTGATCTGGTGAGGCCGAGGAAAGAGGAGAGAGAGAGAGAGAGAGAAACGAACGCGTTTCCTGTTTCTGTGTGCTCGTGTGCAAGTGGTTGAACCGCGTGTTATGTGAGAGTTAGAGTGACGAAGCGCATGTTTGCGTGCAGGGAAGGAAATTATGCCCTCGAACTCGTTTCGCGATGTAGAAGACGAGGAAGAGAGAGAATGGGTGTGAGAGAAAGAAAGAGAGAATGAACGCTAGAGAAAGAGAACAAGATGGAAGGAAACGAGAAACAAAACAGAAGCATGTACACACATATATATGTATGTAATGTATAAATACAGAGCGCATATATATGAATATGTATATGTATGTATAGGTAATTACACAGGCGACACTATATGACGATTTAAAGAGGATAAGAATTAGATGAAGAGACGGGGACGAGAATGAAGCGTTGGAAGAGGACGAGAGAAAGGGAAAGTGTATGCGAGAGAGAAAGAGAGAAAGAGAGAGAGAGAGAGAGAGAGAGAACGAAAGAGGAAGAGAGAAAGAAAAAAAGTAGCGAACTCTTATTACAACTGCTATGTTTACGATCGTCACCGATTATTCGAATTATTAAACGATGTTCTATAAAATCCTAAATGATTATGACGAGATACGACGGCATGATGTATCAGCCGTCGCGTTTTTCGCTACGTTCACTTTCTCGGATGTGTTTTAGTTTCACACGGTCACACACAGAACACACATAGTCGATATGGTAATTGTAGAATATAAATGGATATGTGTTTAAGCGAGGATCGACCGCCCTCGTTCGCGGGGCTCTATATGATAATATTATTATTGTACATTTTGTGGTTTATTTAACAATAAAACGATAATGTTAATCGGGCTGCGATTTTATTCGCGATCCACAGCCTGACATGGAGAACGTAAGTACTTACACATGCAGGACAGGCGAACGAACTCTAGAAGCCGTTATTCATCTTACGAGACTAGTTCTCAGTACATAGACGCGCCATTTCGTCGTCGGAATCACGATATTATCGATGGCAGTGAGGAGATTCTTATCGCGGGAAATATATCTGCGGGACCATTAACCCTCTCACTACCGTGGACGAGATATCTCGTGTATTTTTATTACTAACAATGGATTGTATGCATTCGTAACAAAAACGAGTGGGTGTCATTTAAAACAATAAAACATTAGAGCAATTTAAAAATACTGTTACATTATTTTCAGCCTATTAACTATATGAAGACAGAAAATCAATTTCTATTTCACGTCAGTTTGATGCAGCTAGAAAATGTTTTTTTTTGCATAAAGATCCGCTGTCTAATTAAAGTTTTTATTGTTCAATTTATCACTTGTGTCAAATTTTCAAATACAACACTTCATATGAATAATAAAGATACACGAGATATTTTATTGTTCGCAGCATCGTTTCTTCGACATCGTAAAAACTGGATATCTCGTCCATTGTAACGAAAGGGTTGATCACGACGTCGCTGGATTGTACGAGATCCGAGAGGGCATCAATCGCATTTCATGTTCTAAATCGTTGCTTCTTACTTTCCATAAAACCGAGAGAATTAATGAAATTGTACTGTTCGCAATATCAGAGATGTTCGAGTGAATTGCAACTAGTCGAAAATGACGCGATTTCACGAAGAAAGAATTCATCAAGTTGAAAGAAGCCCTTGCGCCAGCAACAAATTAACTTCTAATCTAGATTCTTAGATCTTCATGGTGGAGAACAGCCAGAAGGAATTAGCCAAGCAGAACCTTTCTGATCATCGCTCCACTGACAACTTCGTCTCCGTCCCGTGATTCGATGCATTTCTTACTGCACAGGTACTGCAGCAACGGCAAACGGTATTTGCCGCAGAAATCAACGAACTTGACGTGTTCCACTCGGTTGTTGAAGAACACACCTGCGGAATAGCAAAATATCGGTTTCGTACACGTTCGTCTGCTAGTTATGGTTGTATCGACAGATACAGTGACTCCCACTAATATTAGGACACTCTTAAGAAGACGATGACTTTTTAATATTGTACTATACGATTTGAAAAATTAATACATTTCGAAGACGACGAGTTGGAGAAGTTAATGTAAGTATTCGAAAGTTTATTTTCCATACACAGTGACCATTAACATTAAAAAACGATAACTTTTTAAGTACTGGGCTATAGTCGTGTAGATTTAAACTTTCTTGGGAAGCTAGAGCAATGAGTTTGCTACAGGATGCGAAAAAAAATTTTGTCAAAAATTGCAATTGATCGGAATTGTAGAAAAAATACTAAAAGTTTCATTTTACAACTTTTTTATGTGGGCCTATATTGAAAATTCAAAAACTACATTTTGTAGATCTGTATCATTGAAAGCACTGTAAAAGTTTCATGGAAATCGGTTGATGCGGAAAAAACGACAGCTGCCCAAAAATTTTCAAATAGTATAGTACAATATTAAAACAGTTACCGTCTTTTTAAGAGTGTCGGAATGTTAGTGGGAGCCACTGTACTCGAATCTTAGACGTGACAGACCTTTGCATTTTGGATTGACACAGTGATGGCCGCTGTTCAAATATCTGACGAGGTGTTTCGGTATACTCGCCTCGTCGTACCGGATGTCACTGGTCTTAATTACACGGGCTGCACACTCGAGCAACGACGGAGGGTTGTGCGTCATGTCCGACACAAATCTCACTACAAGAGGATTGTCCCTCAAGGATAACTGACAACAGAATCGAACGTTAACGCTGATGCATCCTGATGTATCGAGACTATGGTTTCACAAATTCCGCGGTTTTTGGTACAAAAATAAATTTAAACATCATTTTTAATAATGGAATCGAATCCAGATAGTAATGTAGAAACATTAGGAGAATCTAAAAACGCTGCTATATTATTTTCATTCTGTTAAACATGCTAACGAAGAATGTGAACAGTGGCGGATCTAATGGTAAGAGGACAAAACGGCGGCGGAGGGTCCCGGAATACCAAAGGGCCCCAAATTTCAAAGAAATTTATTTAATGTGTAACGGTATGAAATATTTTCATTAAGTTTCTTTTGTATTAATAAGTTTAGGAGAGTTTTCTTGCAACTCTATTTCTAACTTGAGTTCGAGGGCCCCGAAATTTTTACCGCTTACACTTGTCTTGAACCGTCACTGTACGTGAACTAATAGTTCACTTCAATTTATTGGAATTCAGATGGAAAATTTTTATTTTGTATAAAGATCAGCAGTCTAGGAGTAAGTATAAAGCACATTGGTGTGTTTTAACAGTTCGACACTTTGACTGCCGGTTCAATCTATAATAGGCGACATAATTGTTAGCTAAAACAATTCTTTATAGAGTAACTCTGAATAGACCAGACTTAAGTAGCTCCTATTCAAGAACATTAAAAGAAGAACTACTATGATGAATATTGATTTGTCAGTGTGACAATGAATATGCTGAATGAAGTGTTCTACACACACAATTGTTAGCTTAAAGCTAAAACAATTCTTTATAAATTTACACTGAATAGACCAGACTTAGGTAGTTCCTATTCAAGAGCATTAAAAGAAGAACTACTATGATGAATATTGATTTGTTAATGTGACAATGAATATGCTGAATGAAGTGTTCTACAGACACAATTGTTAGCTTAAAGCTAAAACAATTCTTTATAAATTTACTCTGAATAAACCAGACTTAGGTAGTTCCTATTCAAGAACATTAAAAGAACAACTACTATGACGAATATTGATTTGTCAGTGTAACGGTGAATATACTAAATGGTTTCACAGTTTATCTGGAAGAACTACCTCAGTCAAACACTTTAAGGTGATAATCTCAGTCGGCAACGTCCTCAGTCTATTCTTATGAAGCAACAACGACTTCAAGTTAGTTAAATTGGCAATGGAGCTAGGCAAGCTTTCCAGCATGTTGTCGCAAAGCACCAAAGCTTGCAGGGACTTCAGCTGGCTCAACGTCGAAGGTACTTCCGTTAGTCTGTTGCCTCCCATCGACAGCACATGCAATCTGAAAGCAGGCAGTAATATTTAGACGATGTTATTGCGTATCATCTAGCTATTGAGTCATGCGTGACACACACGCTAGCTAATTAATCAGACAAACGGATTTGTTTAGATATTCGATGAGAAAGCATGCCTGTCTCATTGGACTACGACCAACGAGGTTTCGCTCGCAAAGAAACTGATAAGAAAGTCGAAGTTTGTAAACCTCGTACGATAAAAGTATTTCTAAAACTGCAACTCCTACGTAACAACTTGATAAAATGCATTCTTTTAATCATAAATACGTAAATCAGTTCGAGAATCAAATAACTTCCTACGATTTAATCAAACGACGAATCTTTTTTTCATGAACAGCGGAATGTTTTTAATTAGACAGCGGATTTTATGAATTTATGACGAAAACGAGTAGGTGTAATTTATAATAGTAAAACCATTGGAAAAATTTAACGTTTAATTACTCGCATTTCATGCTTACAATCTCTGAACTATAAATTTAGTGTTTCAAGCGTGAACAAAGATATCGACTACACTAGCAAATATTTATCTTGCAGAAATATAGGAATTTTATTAAATAAAAAATTGTTCATGTTGGAGTCATATATAATAAAAATACTAGTCTAGAAATAACTATATCACATTATATAATGAACATAAGAATATGTCTAAAAAGATTACGTTAATATAGTTTAGTGCTCCACGCTTTTATTTATAGTCACTAATATCTAAAAAAAATTATTTTCTCCTTTTTAGTTTATTTTAATATAAACGTGATGTTTAAAAAGTTTTTTTTATATATCTTTTTGCATAAACATCCGTTAAAACATTAAAAACGGCGCTGTAAATACCTTTGCAGTTTCCAAACATCCTTGCTGATTTCGGTGATGTGGTTTCCACCCAGGTAAAGGTATTTCAGCTCCGTAAGAACGAGAATTTGATCAGGAAATTCTGTTAGCTGGTTCCCACTGAGATTCAGCTCTCGAAGACCAACCAAGTTCTCGAAGCTCTTGGGCAGCGAGTCGTTCGTTAGATTGTTGTGTTTGGCCACGAGACAGGACAAGGGGCAATTGCCTAGGAAATCTGGTAGTCGATGTAATCCACAGTTCGATATTGACAGTGTGTTCAAATTGGTGAACCGGATGATACTGAGTGGAATGCTAGTCAAACGATTTCGGTGGAGCAACAAGGTGTCGACTTGCTCAGGGTTTTTCACGTTCATGAAATGATCGTTAGATAGTTGCGTGTTCAGCATCAGGTAAGACAGATCCAACGTCTTCGCGCTGGAGTCCGAATCGCTCGAGTCTGAAGTGTAACTCTCCATGGATGGACGATGTAGCAGGCTTCGCGAAATTCAACCTGAAAAGAACGATGTCCGTGAGTATTCAGTACATTCGATATAGTTTCTTTGAAAAGTTACTCGGTCTTGAATTCTTACTAAATCTCACATCCATCCTTCCGTACATCCACGGACTCACTCGTTTGCTTCGAGCTACAGGTTTTGCACCCCAAATTCACCCTTTTGCAAACAAAGTATTTTCAAGTATGTTTTTTCTAAAGAAATTCAAATCAAATGTAAAAGAAATTCTGTCTATTGATTTTATCTATTGCAAAGATGTGCATCGAACGTTTATTTCAAATTAATTACAATTCATTTAATTTGCAATGTATGAAAACTGTGTGTAGATATGTATATTCATTGTGGCCATTTTCTGATTAGAAAACTTTCAGAATGAAAGTACATACGCATTTATTGAAGCGTATCGAGTGTCGAGTATTATCTATATCCTGCAGTAATGACACCATTCACGTGTGTCTAACGTCGCACAACACTTCGCTGCACCCTCCTTGCCGAGTGTAATTCAATTTAAATATTATTAATAAGTGAAATTGATGTTTGCTCAAGGTTGAAATTGATTTGCAAAAGGATGAGTTTGAAGTGCAATACCCTACACTACCAGCTAAAAGTTTGGAATCACTTGCTGATTTTTGTAAAAATCGGATAGATCGATTAAATTTTGATATGATCCATCGTTATTATATCAAATATTAACTAATTCAATAATATTTCTAAACAGATTTCAGCATTGTCGTCTACTGTATAGTCTGTGCACCCAGTGTAAGACGATGCATTTTTTTTAAAGATCTTTAACTTTTCTAAAGATCTACTGAACATCTTTGACAACTTCTACAAGAAGCATGGAACAATATCGGATTATGATTAAAAACTTTTGCCGGTAGTGTATATCACAGAGAAAAGACTCATTCCTATTCAGAATTTCATGTACAAACATTTTCCGCGTTAGTGTCCCTTCGCATCGCGACTTATCTGGCACACGTAAACACTGTGTTCCGATGACGATTAAGTCAAGTGTTTTAATTTGTAACTAGCCTGCCGTCTCTAATGTGCAAGTCACTTCCCAGCAGGCCGTTTCTATCGACTATCTTGCGAGTACCATTGCTTTCGTAGGCCGCGGACGAACTGTGCGTGATAAGACAGATCGGATGACACATGAAATTCTCAACCTCTCTCTCCCTCTCTTTCTTTGCCATCTTAAACGTTGCACTCGTTTCGAATGCCCGATTAAGCAATGTCGTGAAACCGATAAATTCTTTGCAACTGCACGCTTCGAAGCTGCTTCCCCTTTTCAATGAAAAATGCCGAATGAGATTTTCCAAGTGAAATTAAGCGAAAAATAATAGATTGAGAACTTTCCAGTACAGTGCAATATACGTAAAAATTATTTTAATTTGACCCCCATTGTTCCGGCTATAGGCTTCCAATGAATAATTTTATAACGATGCGTATGTGTGATTAACGAATGAATTGTATTAGGTTGTCCCAAAAGTTTCTTTCGAAATATGTTCCTTTAATATGGCGAAATAAATGTTAAGTTGTCCGAAAAGTAGGATTTCGATTCATATGCACATAATGCAAATTCAAATTAGGAAGTACTAAAACGTTAACATGAAGATTATCGCATTGATTGTATTTATTAACGAAAGAAACTTTTGGGAGAACCTAATAAAGAGAAACGCGGATATAGAACTCCGTTAAATCGACACCACTCACCGAGACCGCACTATAAATCTCGTGGATGATTGATCCGTCGAAAACAACAATTACGTATTTGTCAGGAGTTATCTAATGGCCTCCGATTTGTCGCATAAATCGAAAACTAGACGAGTAAATCGTATGTGATAAACTTGCCTTTTCACTTTCAATATTGCGACGCGATAATGCATTTTTTCATACTCTGTTCACGGACATGGCATTGGCATAACGAAGGTTACTCTCGTGCAGTCGCGTGAAAGTAGAATAACGTGTCCGAAGCTGCCAAATTGCACCTTAATTGATATCGTATTTGTCAGAATTTAGTAATTCGCATCGAACTGATTATATTTCAACTACTTCGATACGTGTACTTTGATGCCGCTTCGTTTCCAGTTAACAAATAAATTAATTGAACAGTTCGCTTGATTGTACTCGTCGTAAATTGTTCTAAAGCAGATAAAAGCATTTACACAATCTTCAATTTGTAACCATGGAAGCTTCGAAAGAAACAAAAATCAAACACACGAGAAAATTACGATATCTAATAATTCCTGTTGAGGAATACTGTTGTAATTAGACAGTAAGCTAAATTACAACAAGCTGAAGTGAAATAAAAATATTAAATTCTAATTAAAGATAATGGCACTGAAGCCCAGTACCGTGCCAATTGAAGATTACGTTGGAATTTCTAATTGTAGAAAAGAATGGTGACTATGTAATTGATTAACAAAGCTGCATTTATTCAAATTTAACCACCGACCATTTTTATTTCGCACAAAGATCCGCAGTTTGCTCACTAAGGAAACATGGGAAAGCAACTGTTTACCTTATTTCATCGATCTCTTACCACCGTGTCGATTCGACACCGAGGGACAAATTCAATTGATGAAACGAGGAAATCTCAATTCAATTGTCGAGGTTCACCGCGTTATTTTTTTTCGAAAAGGTTCCCCACAATGGCGCCACTCGCACAATTTCCGGTCACTGGACACCTTAACACTTCACACTTAATACTTTGCCTTTTAATGACGACAAAATTGCATTTATTCAGGATTCTTACCAGTTCTGTTTAAATATGTACATCAACAGAGAAGTTCGCCAGAACAATTTCTCTGAAGAACGTATTTATAATTTTTATATTTCTAAAAGAACAAATCAGGAGCAAGTTATTTTGATCCCGCTTGGTAGATCTAGTGTTAAGAGAGCGTGTGGAGTGATTTCTGTCGTTCAAGTCTTTCGTTGAGGATCGTCGTTTTTGATCGGTCCGATTATTCCAAACGCTGTTGATCCGCTTACCTCGTCGTTAATTAGTCGTAGGTTCGAAGCCGCTGGTTGCAAAAATGATCCTGCCCCCTCCTATTGTTCTCTTTGTCTATTTGCTTGGGCCGGTCGGATTTGCTGGTTCAGACTCTGAACTTCAATCTCGTAGCACGCTAGCTCCGCGGATCACGAGAAAACTGGGACGCACGGTCTAAACGGGATGTGGAACCGCTGGGAACGAGACTGAACGATATCTGGTTTTATCAGTTCACTTTATATGTCGGTTCGGAACCGCTTGTAAACGCCATCGTGGTCAAACGCGAGTCGAACTGTGCACTGTCGTCGCGACAGTGGCATGGCAGCGAACGGCCGGGACCAACGAGAACGTGCGCGTCCAGTTGAGAGAGTGCTAACCATCGTGCCCTGCGATGAATGAAGACATTCAATCCTTCGCTTCGATACGAAGGAAAACTGGATCCGTTCAGGACAAGTTACAATGGGTGTTGAAATTATTAGGGACTTTTAAATAAGTGTACCATTTCATATTAAATCAACGAATTCTTAAGTGGGAGTCTAGTCGTCACTCTAAACTCGGTTGTACAGTAAACTCATATTTGTTCCCCATATATTTATGAAAGTGGTCTAAGTGAAAATTTTAAAGAAGATTTTAAAAATTTTCTTCCTGCATTGCAACAAATTGGAGTGTAATAGAAATTTATTTTCTGTCTTAATATGTTTGATATATTGAAAATAACGTAACAGTGTGTTTAAATGTACTTCTAGTGTTTGTACTGTCTCAAATTACACCCACTCATTTTACGCATTCGTGACAAAAATTTATAGATAATCATATAAAGAACGTAAATAAATACTCTACAGATCGGTACTGTTATATAATTAGTAGACTGCGGATCTTTATGCAAAATTAAAATTGTCTGTATCGATTACAAGAAGTACATTTACTCATTTTTATTACAAATTACATCAAACCTGCTGTCTAGGAATTACCCAAACATTTTCTTAATATAATAACTGACTTAAAATTTGTAAGAAAACAATTTATTTAGAATAATTGGCGATACTATTGCAAATTAATTTCCAGATGCTGCATTCGATGCTATTCTGATTTTTGTAAAGACCTGGAAAAATAAATGTGAAATTTAACATTGTTTTTTTTAATTTCATAGAATTTGATAAGAAGTTTAAACATTTACAATGAAGTTTGAATTTGAATTGGAAATAACAATGATACATCGATATTTTCATCATCCATATATTTGATGATCGATATGTATATAAAGTCATTGAATGATCTAATGAGTTTTGATATTGTTGGTTAGTCTAGGATATTAAACATTTTTCAACTTTAATCTTTTATTAATTTCTTCGGATTTTAACAATATTTGTCGGGTAAATCGACAACCCCCTTTCGCTACCGATAACTATCGATAAGTATAAGTAAATCATCGATAGTTTTTGATAGTGAGAACTATCGATAAGTATAAGTAAATCATCGATAGTTTTCGATAGTGAGAATTATCGATAGTACACCGATAGTCGCTTCCTAGTCTTATACGCATACATGTGTTCGATTTTAACGTTAGAAACAATAATAATGTACTGAAATACATTTCTGTCATTCTGTGTAAAGATATTGTTCGAAACAATGAATTTGTAGTTCTCATATCACTATACACGAATTAACCGTACTTTCGTTAAAATCGTCATAAACACATCGATGAATTATCTTTTAAGGTTAGGAGACAATATATCCGTATAAAATAAACAAACATAAAAAAACTCTGTAAGATCTTGCAATCCGATAGAACAAGAAATCGTTCGAAATTAATTTGTTTATAGCTGCGTTGTTGAAGGAAATTTTAATAACGTCGTACTTTCGTTAAAATCGTTGTACAAGTTTATCAAATATCTTTTAAGGTTACGACACAGTACATCCAATAAAATAAACGATCGTATGTATAAACAATTCAGTAAGATCTTGGAATCCGATAAAATAAGAAACTGTTCAAAATTAATTTGTTGAAGGAAATTTATTCAACATTTTTGTCGTGTTGTCGAAGGAAATTTAGATATATACATATATATGGCGTTTCTCAAACAATTTATTTCCCCATGCCTCAAACAAACACAAACGTTTTCTACAAAAATTGCTCCACGCAGTGGGACACTGTATCGTACAAGGAATGAGCTATTGATGAAGTGCAGAGACACCTATGAGAAATTGTTGTCACAGCCGCATATTTCGGAGACAGTATGGGAAGAAATAAAGAAAGACATGCTAGAGAAAACATACGTGACACCTGTAGCCCTGGACACTTTGATTATCAGCACATGTCAAACAGAAAACTTGATGCACGCAGGAATACAATATTACAAGCTTATACAAAGCTATAAGAAACCTTCCATAGTCACTACTTCGGAATATCTGCTTTTGTATGGATATAAGGACAGTCCACTCACTGACGCGGAGAAAGAACATGTTTGGCAAGTGTATAAACAGATTTCAGAACAGTACACAGTATTAAACGCAGACATTGCGAATGCTTGCCTCATAGTATTGGCAAAATTAGGCAATGTGGATGAATGTATCAAAGTTATAGAACAATTTGAAACATACGAGTCGGTAGAATTCCTCAGAAGGGGATACGATGCTTTAATTATCTGTCTACTTGAGCAGGAGAAGATAGAACTGATGTACAAATATATGATCATTTCCTTCTCAAAATGTTCGGGACCTATGCCTAAAGTGTATACTAAATATTTAGAATATTGTACAAAGGATAAACAAGATTTCAATACCAAGATTGAAAGATTATTTATGTTATGGACGGAATATGGAATTATACCACACGAGACAACTATGGAAGATCTTTCAGTTGCTTGTAACGAACATGGTTGGTCGGCGAAAAAGACTGTTCTACACCGGTACATTATGTTTATCCACATTATTGTAGTATATACTTTATATTATTTTAGACATGTTTATTTTTTGTTATAGATCGACGTGTACAAGATGTAAACTGAAAGCATTCCAGTCAGATTTAACAATGGAAGAATTCAAAATTTTAAAGGATAATATCATGGAGAAACTAATTGTAGAGAAAGGCTATCAGATAACTAATCCGAGAGAACGAGCTAATTTTGTAAAGTTTATAGAATCCAACAGACCGTATGATGTTGTTATCGATGCATTAAATGTTGTATATGCAAGGATTGGTCAAACTAAGTATCGCTTTGTTGATAATGTAAGTAGTTTTATATAGAAAATTATTAATTTTTGTAAATAAGAGTATCCTGTACTGCTAAGAATCGTGGTGGGGTTTTATGAAACATGTTAATCATTAAATATAATCATTTTTCAGTTGATAAACGTAATTCAACATGTTCACTCGCAAAATAAACGAATTCTTGTAATTGGAAAATCACATATGCTCAAGTATAAGAAACTCGAAAATTTAAAAAAAATAGCAGACTTTTATTTTGTAGAGAATCTGTGAGTATTATGATAATCTGCACATTTATTTTCATATTCTGGTATATTGTATAACCGATATATTCTGCAAATTTTAGGTCAAATGATGATGAATTTACATTGTTTGCAACAGTATCCAGTGGACAAGATACTATATTCATATCTAATGACTTTATGCGTCAGCATAAATTTGCTTTGAACGATCCGAAGGTTTCTATGCTTTTCAAAAGGTGGCAACATTATCATCAGTATACTTATATTGTGAAAAACTGTGGGGTTGATCTAGTACCACTGAGTGGATCCACTATGGATCGTGAGCACTACATAAACTCTGGTGTTCAAAAAACAGGAAGTTATTGGCATATACCATTTCATAATGCTTCTTCTATTACTACAATAAGAGTGAATCCGACTAGCTCTAGAAACTGGTGTTGCTTTAGAATGCCCGAGTCACAAACTTAGAAAACTGTAACAAATATATTTCTAATTCCATATAAAATTCTGCAATTGTTATCATTTATTGAGTTTTAGTACGAAACTCACCTATGAATCGCTTTGTGATGACAAAATTAAGATATTCTAATGTGGGTACCAATTTGGATAGTAACGTGAGAGTTCTTACATCTAGCTTGTCCCACATTCTAGATACAATATCAACACAAATTCGAAGTGTGCAGCTATTATTAGCTCGATATTATCCTCTATTCTTAAGATACTGATAATTCTCTTCATGCGATGATGAATCTCTTCAATGACCTTCTACACCAAGAAGATCACGTCGTCGGTAGCCTTCTATTTTCTACTTTAGCCAGGATATATCTTAGAGGGAGTAAGAAAACACCGAATTATTCGATTGACACGATCTCCTATAAGGCTCGGGGCCTATCAGTGCCTATACCACCGACGAGATACTATTAGTCTCGTCGATGCCTATACTTCATCCGTGCCTATACCTCGTGTGTGCTTCGGTAGGAGCGTACAAACGGTCCGGTGACAGAATTGGATACTCGATTTCTTTACAAGATGGCAGCACACGTGCAAATCGAGTCCAGGCTCGATAAAATTTGTGTCATACATTCCAGTTCGTGTTTGTCAATGCAACAGGTGTTACAGACTGTTGAGTTCTCTCGTGGATTTTTAATATTTTGCGTTACCGGGTGTTAATTCGTACGAGTTTTCATCCGCGACAGGTACGTATATCAAACTCGTCTCGATTTTTTGTTTGAACCAGAACGGCGTTATGTTTTTCATTGAAATTGCGTGTACTCCGAAAGTGATTTATGAAGCGTGAAACGCACCGTGTTTGCGACAAAGGAATGGTGTAGAACTATCGAGGTAAGGATTATTTATTGTTTACTCAGGATCAGAAATGATCGGCGTATTATTCCGTAACCATACTGTTACATTGTTCAATGCGAACAACAAGAGTTATTTACTGTTTAATATCAGGCGGCGACACGTGCGCGAGAGTGCACGATTTACATAACTGTTGTTCTTTAAATGAAACTGCCAATGAGACTGCCATCCGTCGCAAAGGAGTCATGCGTGTTTCGTGTCATTCGATATTATACTTTGTGACTCAATGCGAATCGATCAACGAGGAGGATTCACACGATAAAACAAGTAACATTAAGTTCATTTCAGTTCTTTATCGTCGATATCGGGTGACTATTCCTGACGAATGTCTGACACATTCCTCCTACGACTGATTCTACTTTGACCGAACATTCTCCTTAGCCGAGTTCCAATATCGATTTTTGCAAGTCTCGCTAGAAATGAAGATTATTATTAACACTAACTGTATCACGATCGGTGAAATGACCGGTGTCATATTGTTTACTTTATAATTAGACTGCGAATGTTTATGCAATTTGCAATGTTTGTAGACGAATTTTAAGGAGTTCGGATATTAAATAAAATCTTATTTTCCGAGGGCAGGACCGTATTTAGATCTGAAATAAATGAAAGTCGTCGTGAATTCTCTCGGATTTTGATATTCCAGAATTTTTTGAAGAAGAGTCTGATTGGACAATTCCATTAGAAATTATTAAATGAACTTTTTCGTTCAAACACATATTATTATAAAAATTGCAAGAAATTTAAATAAATTCGGTGTTTTCATTTTTATAAAACAATGTATAGTAGTCGCATTTTGTGCTCGGTACGGTTAATGTTAAACGGTCGAATTAATAGTCGGTCAATTTCTCAATGTACACTCGTATTAGGAATGAAGTTCGTACAGACAGTAACAGAGGGACTTCAATAATGTGTCTGGTGAATTTTGTGTCGCAGTAATGAGCTCCTGCTTCACTTTAACGCACGTAATATTGAGGGCTCGATTTTTTTATTAAAAGGGTAAGAGAAGTTTTCTTTTTATATTTGTATTTTACCGAAGTAGGTGTCTAAATGATAATAAAACTTTCCTTTATAGAAATTCAAGCAATATAAAGAATATACAATCACGCAAACAAAAGTTGTTTAGTAATCGAGATAGAAGAAAAATGGTCTTAATTTTTACCTTTTACGAAGAATGTTTCTTCAAATCCTGAGATTATTTACTGAGTATGATTGGCAAAGTATATTCTAATTGAATTGTGCAAATATATTCAGGCCAAATATATTTGTTTTTACGTCTTTAAATCTCATTGGGAAAAAATATGCCTAAAATTTAGATTTTGTAGTTCTAGTTTCGCGAGTCTAACGTCGCTGGTTTTTTGTTTGCCGACAATACACGGCGGAACTGCGAACAAGTATCGCGGGATCGTAATTAACAATGTCGACGATTTTTCTAGTCACGGCTAAGTGAATGGCCTGGCATTCATACGCGTCCAGAGGAAACCCGTTTCTATACGTGGGTGGCGCGAAAAAATGCCGGAACCTACGCGAGTTTCACGCATTTGGCGCGTTTCAACGATCGAACGTCCCGCGATCTTTATAGGCCGATTCAAAATCTTACCGCGATACATCTTTGATGATGACAATAGAATTAGCTTACGTACAATTTTCAAAGAAATCTCGCTGGTGAGCTCTATCCTAATATGCTTAATAGGTTGAAAATAATGTAACAGTATCTTCAAATTTTTCTAGGCTTTATTGCTTTAAATTTCGCTTATGACGAATATTACACGGCAACATTTTCCTCCTTGGGGTCCGATCAGATCGTTGCTAGATCTTTAGTTGAATATTTCTGTCGATGATTCACGCACTTGCTACCAGATGGTTTTGTAGTAACACGGTCGGATTGGGTTTAATAACAGTCTTTATTACTCACTGATCCTTGCTGCGTACTATACTCGTTTCTCTTTGTGATTTACTTTACTTTATTGATTTATTGAATGGTTTGTCTCTTTCTACTTACTTGCATATTTACATTCGATTCTTCTCCACTGTCCGACATTTATTTTTCCTTCGCTGCCACCTCGATATTATTGTTATTATAGTCGCAAGTACTCGAACTTTCGTGCAGTCGTCAACGTAACAAGTGATTTCACAAATAAGTCGCATTATTGCCCGGTGTATGGTAGACAAGTTTGTTGAACCGTTCAACGGATAGGGAAAACGTGAACCTTCAAGCGACAATAGTGCAATTGTTCTCGCGAATGCAGTATCACGAGATACACGCGTTGCGGAGGCGATAACAGAGATAGGATGGATGTCAACGACTCAGGTAGGTCGGATAAGATTTCTCTTATCCAGATGTGTGCCTACCAGTGTTGACCTCGCTAGTTCACAGATTTATCTGGCCTCTTTTCGAAGGATTTCCTGACTGCCATTTCACTTCATTATTGTAAGTGCGGAAATCAATTTGGAGCCTCGTCAACTCCAGATAACCAACAAACACTTGTAAGTTTCCGTAAAATCGTAGTAGTTCAATGTTACGACTAGATTTCTCATTTTTATGCAAAATGAAAGTCGTCTGAATTAATCCCAGAATACAAAGGACTACACGCAGACATCCGTTTCTTTTTTTATAATAGTTGCAACGAATTGTAAAGTGTGTAACAGTGTCTTTAAAACCTTTAAAAATTTTCACTCTTTCGAAGTTGATCTACTTTTGTCAATTTTAATATTAATATTATTAGACTGCGGATCTTTATGCGAAATAAAAAATGTTCGCATTGATTGTAGGACACAGGAGCCAAATAAAAATTGTATTCTTCTTTTAATTATTCTATTGAGCTGAAACTAATAGATTGATGTCCTTAAATATTTTTAATATATCCACTGCTTTGAATTGTAAGTGTCCATTTTTATTACGAATGCATAAAATCCACGGTCTATTAATGATCTCTCCAGAATTTTTTGTAAATTCTTCTAATGTTACTGGTTTCAATTAAATTTCATTTTTGTCATGAATGTATAAAATTTGCAGTCTAGTTATACCTAGCTGTAGACCACAGCATTTCGAATTACAATTTGAAGGAACTCGTACAAGAACAAAGCGAACTGTTCGCAAGAATAATTTCTCATGAACGTCGCGACTCGATAAAAAAAAGGGGAAGAAACACGATTGCGCTTTGTGTTAGGAAAATTGCGAAATACGCTACAACAATCCGCTCCCCATTTCCTGGCCATACGTTAACGTTACTTCCAATTTTTTCGACCCACCCTGTTCCGCCGAATAATTCTCAACGCTATCCGTATCAATTCCCATTCTTCCATTCATTTTAAAGCGATAGTTCGGAAGTTGGAGAGTGGTTCGCTAACGAACCATGGCAAACGTGGCTAGAGGGTGAGCTCATAATGGCAACGTATCGTGAGAGGATAAAACCTAGTTATAAAAGTAAGTGGCTGGTCGATTCACGGCGAAGGTTTAACCCTTCTTTTATTTTCGATTCAGGATTTTGGTCTAGGCATCACGTACTCTTCCGTTTAAAAATTACGATATCACTTATCTTCGCTGAATCATCACTGATTCGCTTCTGAGAATCCGTAAGCCGAGGACTTGCTGTATTTGGAAATTCTTGTTATTAACCCATTCACTGCCAGGCAAATTTAGAGCGTCTTGCCCTGAGTGTCAAGATTTTATTTCAAAGAAAACATGGAATTTCACAAAATCTAATAATATTAATACCTTATCATCATAATCATCCTTTCTAATACTTCCTAACCGGAACGGCAATAAACTAATTCCCTAACCAATTGCAAACAATCTAAACAATCTTGGTACATACGTTAACTACGAGATATCTCGTAGTTTGCAGTGAATGGATTAATTCGCGAGTAATTGATTTTTATGTTTCTTCAAAATAGAACTGATATCTGCTGAATTTCATGAGGGAAACCAAACTTATCAAACGGCCCAGCCTTTACGACAGTCTATAATAAATGTTGTCGAACATGTGTGCGAATGGATTTCTTTGCACTCGTAAAGTTAACGTAGTTATAGGTGTTTGGAGAAAGCAACTCGACTTAGGTGTTGTAGAAGTTACGGCGAATCCACTCTAGGGATGGAGGTCTATGCCCTGTCTGTGTCTCTCTGAATCGATTTTAGGCGCGTGGTCCACCATAGGCGTTTACCCCATGCAGAAAGCGATGGGAGGATTCCCATCGTCTGCTCTCAGGCGTGTCTCGCGACGAACAATACCAAGAGAAAATGAATTTTTCGAAAGCACGAAGACAGTATTGCAACTAGTTAGGTACCTACTTCACTTGCGCACATACTTCACTATTTGATGTATCGTTGAAGACTGCGATAACGCGATGATAACAAACCACGTGACAAGCATTTCCGGCAATGCTTCCCGTCTGAAGAACCTATGCGCTCGAATTTATAACGGCGTAGACTGTACATACAGGGTGTTTCAGAATTATATATCTGTTACAAAAATGTACAAAGTGGTCGAAAGTATTTCTTTATTGCATCCAATCGTGACAATGGAATCACAAGTTCATGAAGAAAGTATGAAAGAGCTGGTACAGTCGAAAGTTCTCAACAAATTTGCCAGGGCGAGTGACCTGGCACTTCTCCTGAGCATTTCGAAACCCTCTGCGAAGCGTCACAAAGTGTTGCGTCGTTCTGAGAAGCAGCATTAAACAGAGAACAATTGAGAGGACGTGATCGCGTAGGCAAAATTTCTGTCTGTCCCTCTCTGTCCTTTAATTTTATGATCGCTCATAATCGTAACAGTGGCGAATTATTATGGCGGGAATTCTCGCGGAGACGGTCGCTCACGCGCCACCGGAGTTTTGCGAATGATCCCCGCGTTTATGGCAGTTAGGTTTATTAGTCGACGTTCTCGCGACGAACTCGGGTCGTTTCTAGCTCTTCTGTAGAACGACCGGGTCATACCAGAGTCGCCAGACGAGGGGAGGGAGAGCGAATTCAGGGAGAAACATTATCCTCTCTCTCTTTCTGGCAGTACCGGATTGGCCACGTGACGTTGTGACGCGTGGAAATAGCGTCGTAGAAGGGGAAAATAAAAAAAGAATCATTTTAGAAATTGAAACTTGCTATTAATATTTGATATGCCTCACAGTGGACCCAAATGCCAATCTGGCTGATAAAAAAATCATAGTGAACAGACGCAGCTTCCTATTGCAACTTTTATGGAGTCGTTGTAACCGGCAGACTTCAATCTTTAAATTTATAGTAAGAAATAAAATCTAATTTTATAATGTAATTTTAGAGAGAAGAAGCATTTCCGTGGAAATTAAAGTTACTAGCGTTTTTAGTCACAGACTAAACTGAAACATAAAAAACCTCATATATTTAGAAACATACACACTTGATTAGATAGACTTATTTACACTTCTGTTATAGATATAATAGAAATATAAATATATTATATATATAAAATATATATATATATATATATATATATATATATATATATATTATATATATTTATACTTCTGTTATACACACATCTATAACAAAGTTTTATTGTCTATATATTTTCTATGTTCCCACGTCAGAATCAATATTACTGTTGTGCTCAGTTTTTACACTAATCCTGTCGATTTTCAGAATATTAAAAAAAATCTTTCACAAAACATTCTTCATATCACATACAATTAAGTAAGATAAGGTATCAGTCTTTTAAACCTCATACAGCTATCCTATTCGTTTATGTGCAGTTACAAGAAAACATAAAATTCCATTTACACTAGAATTATTAATTTTATGACCTATATTTATTAAACATTTTTTACTCCTCTTAATCAGTACTATGAACCACAAAAATCTTAAACCCTCTTTATCTGTGATCGCAAACTGTTCACGAACTTTAGTTACATTAAACAATTAGTTGCAAATAGTGGCAGGTGGTTTTTACAAGAATGAAAGGACAGACTCTACATTACGAAATCAAATGGGAGATTCGACGAATACGCGTGAATTTGGTTACTTTCATTCGAATAACTGAAATGCATGAAGTAAAAAATTGACTATACCTTTGAACACGGGTATTTGGAAAATTCATTAACTTTTCCAAGTTCTGTAATTACAGAATGAAAGTACGTACTTTCTTCTACCAAAACCCATGAAAGGCAAAATATCGCATTTAATATTAACGTTTACCAGTGGCAAAAGCACTGACCGTTCTGAGATATAATTTAAAGATCTACAGGGAGTTAAGAATGGAAACAAATAAAAAAGTAAGTAATAGTATGCAATTGAAAATACGATTTTTTATCAGTTAAATTAGCGTTTGGGCCCACTGTGCGCCTGTCTGATAAGAATAATAATAAATGTCGGAGACCTTGAGCCAAAGGTTCGCGGTCCCTGGTAGTCGTTCTTATTTCCAGTTCATTACCGCGCTGTTGCTTGTATCACTGTTCACTCGCATAGTAAATAATGCAGCACGACACCTGGTACACCCAGTAGATCATGCTGCGTATGCACGGGAGCGTCGTGTACACACGTACGGGACTGAGCGTAATATATGCATAATGTATAGGGCCGGAGTGTGCTGGCGAAATACCTCTGTTGCCCGCCGTTCTATATCACGTAAGCCGATGCACTCGCGACTGCATCCCACAAACGCGGTGCATCGGCTCTCCTGCATATGCACACGTAGATATACCCGTACACGCAGCCCGTTTCATCGTCGTGTCGGGTACAACAGGCCACTACTTCCGAAGAATTTAATAACGTGTCGGTAGAATTCCGGATATGCACTTTCGAAGAATTCTGTAGTGTCGAGCTACACGGTGACCTGTCCAATGAACACCTGCCAGTCAATGAACATAATTCGTATTAACTTTTCTTTTCGTCGACCGTATGTTTAAACAAAGTTGATGTTCTTGGCGCACCGGTTCGATCAATTTAATTGAAAGCAAGTTTGCAATATATTAATTTCGACGTTTTGGTCTTTGTTTAGACCCTTTTCAAGAAAAAAGTGATTGCGTCTGTGAATTATTGAAAAAACACTAAAGGTGATGTTCTGTTGATGAGAACACGTTTAAAATAATTTTTGAACTATGTCAACTTACTTGCTGAATGAAATAACTTAAGAGATATAGAAAAACAACACCACGTACTGTGCTCGTGTCTTACTTGTAAACTACTGAGACAAACAGTGAAACTCTCCGAAGTCACGAATCAGATAATCGATCGATGCGTAGACCAATCGATCTTCGCCGGTTATTTCAAACCTTGAAACGTGAAATCTCAAACACATTTAACTGTCTGTATACTACGTTATCGTGGTAATTTGGAGTAACATTAAAAATTCGATTCATAAAAGATAGCAAACATTTCCGTTTGCGAGACACTGGATTTTGGTGTTGCGGTGTATCAAGATTAATGTAATTGTTTGGAAATTTTCATCATAGAAACCATTACTGATTCAGTAATGTTGTGTAATATTCATGAATCTTAGGTGTTTCATATCTAAGATTTACGCTAAGAATCATATGAATTGTTTCCAACAATATCCGTTGGTTTAACTTTGCATTTTCAAAATCAAACGTGTGCTCGAACTCAATCGAATGTTTTGTCATAATTCGTATTACATGGAAAAAATAAAAAGAAATATGTCTTTTACATAACCTATCCGTCAGTAATTTATTTACCACTTGTCCGAACGACACCCTATGCATTCATAGTATGTACTATGTTTTCGAACAATGGAAGATACTCCGTCCTTTTATGAAAGTTTGATGTTTCTATCGTCTAAGGGAACTTCTTTTTTAGATTCCGTGCGTATGCAGTAAAGGAAGAAAAGCATTCTTTCTGTTTTTTAAATAATATATTGATAGACGTTCTATGGTATTCCGCCCTGGAAGAACGAGAAGCTCTTGTGTGGTATAAAAGTTTCATGCTCCTACTCCGAAAGTAAATATGTCCAGATGACAAATTATTTGATGGATCCGAATGCAAAGTGTTGAAATAATTGAAACTTCATTGTTTGACCGACGCGATTAAGTACGGTATACTTTGGTGGGCACTCGCACGATTCATAGATCTCGAAAGGGATCGGTGAAAGTGTTATGTCTGGATAATAGGAATTCAATGACGCTGTAGCATCTCTCTCTCTCTCTCTCTCTCTCTCTCTCTCTCTCTCTTCGATAATTCACGAATTATTCAGTGGTGGTAGCTATCGTGCACGTTGATCGGCGTAGTATGCGCTTTAATAGAAAGACCTTTCGTCCCCGGACCTCATAACTTACCATGGGTTCATGGAGGAATTCGATGGATGCTAATTTCATCACGGAATTCCGGAATTCCAACAGGCTACGGCCTTCGTGGTTAGTATCCGATGCTGCTCCGATCGGGGACATCCACCGCAGAGAGTTATATTAACCGCATTTCCGGAAACGTTCGATTCGCGTCGCGCGCGATATCAAACAGTGGCTGTCGTTTGGCCTGTCAGGAAGCCGTCCGATCGAGTAGTTCATTGGCGCAGTTGTAATTCACTACCACTTTTATCAATAATTTGTTTCGTAAAAATAGCTAGTAGATTATTTAACGGTTCAAAACAAGTACGAAGATATTCACTCTAAAAAGTAGGTGTAGCAGCAGTTGTAATTCATTCAATTGTGTTTTATTTATTCATTCAATTGTGTTTTATTTATTCATTCAATTGTGTTTTATTTATTCATTCAATTGTGTTTTATTTATTCCTTCAATTGTCTGTATTGATATACTAAATCCGTGACATCCGTAGTAACTAACATGAAATAGAACGCCAAGTCCGCCTCGATGTCCCTGGAGTGTCGCTCGAAAATCAAGAAAACTAGGTCGAGCTCATGAGAGTGCTCGGAATCATGATACATTTTTCCGCGGGAAGGAGTCATTTCATCGCCACGATTTCACGTTGACACCACAATTGTTCCATTCTACGATCGTCGCAGCTTTAATCGGCATGATGATTCCCATCCTCTTCGCTCGGAGCGTCCGTGGTGTTTTGCATGAGAACGCGGAAATATACGGAACTACGAAGGTCTCTAATTAACATTTGACAACTCGCATATACATTTTGTAGTGGTCTGGTTCTTCGTACTTGTTATTACAACGCTTCTATTAGCTTGCCGTGTTGTATCAAATCTTGTAATCGAATTTTAAACCACATTCCGATGTGCTAGAGACTGGAAATTTTAAACATAGCACAGATCTGGATGACAATATAATATTTAAAAAAAAACTGTGCGTTTAGGAGATAAAAAAAATCTCAGCAGGAATCGAACCCGGGCCTTACTAAATACGCTCGGTAGTAGAGACTAAAAAGTAGAAAATAAAAAAATATATAAAAAAACTTTTTTAAAACTACACGTATGTTAAAATGCACAAAAAAGGAGAAAATAATTTTTAGCGCTCCACGGTTTTATTTATAGTCACTTATATCTAAAAAAAAATTATTTTCTCCTTTTTAGTGCATTTTAATATAAGCGTGGTTTTTAAAAAATTTTGATATATTTTTTTTTACTTGTAAAACAACTAATAGCTATTTTGATGAAGCAATATCGGGGACGTTCAACTGTTTAATGAGGATACATCCTCCGTAGAAAGTTTAAATTGAAACCCACAATCGATAAGAAAATAAATAGCCCGTTAAAGAAATATAAATAAAAAAAAAGTTTTGGGGCCCAGAAGTTATATCGAGGCATTATCCTACTTTGCTCACTGTAACCAACACATAGAAAAGTAGAAAATGTTTATGACATTGAGAGGTCGAGTTAAATCGAACCGCGTTGGCATTCTTCGACGGCTAATCGCGCGAAATAAACTTTCGAGGAAATTTTCCGCGATGCCACCTTACGCGCGACAGTTACTTTGAAGACGCGTTTCCCCGGGACGCGCAAATAAGCTGAAAATCAGTTTAGACTCCGCCGCGACGTTAACGTTTAGCTCGCGACCCGCGCCAAGCGACGACGGATAACTCTGTTACAATAATTGAATCGAGTTGTCTGGCTCTATAAAGGCTTCGGAGCATGTGTACGTTGTATAGAGGTGGAGGAAACGTGTATCGCCAGGCAAGAATATACGGGCTGGAAAGCGATAGCTCGCTTTGTAATCAGGTTTACACGCGCGCGACCGCGCCGCTGCAGCGCATACTTATGCGAGCACGGGAGCACAATGATTCTGTCGTAAGTGTCCCTCCCTCGTAATTATGCCTACGCTCCTATTCGTCTTACAGTTGCGAACTCTGCCTAATATCCATTGATATCACTGTCCAACAAATTTCAATTTTTTGCCTGTTTCCAAATAACTGTTGGGTGGATCATATAGTTATTCGCGCTGATTCCGAATCTGGCATTAATTTTTCTCCTACACACAGTTTTTGAGAAATTTGAGTTTGAAAAAAAAACATATTTTTCGACTTTGAACAAATATTGTGATGTTATTATATAAGATATTGTATTGTCCATTACAACAAAAGATTCTGTAAACTTTCTCGAATCCAGTGATATCCATCATTAATACGTTGTGATTGTTGAAACATGTTTAAACAATCATTAAAGACGGCGAGACACCACTTTGGCACACATTTTTGAGGATATTTTTTAATTTATATAAAAAAACAAGGGTTCAACGGAAAATCGAGTTACACCGCGCGATAGAGCAGACTTTTATCTTCAGAAACTATCCGTTTAAGTTTCCAACGTCGACGTTTTTTTTTCGATCCAGAAAGCAAAATATCTTCGCCCGACATGAGTTGCCGCCAGTGACACTCTCACCACTAGAGCGGGCATATTTTGCTTTCTGGTTCGAAAAAAACGTCGACGTTGAAAACTTGAAAGAATGGTTTCTCAAGATGAAAGTCTGCTCTATCGCGTGGTGTAGTTCGATTTTCCGCTGGACCCTTATTTTTTGGATATGGATATCACTGGATTCGAGAAAGTTTACAGAATCTTTTGTTGTAAAGAACAATACAATATCTTATATAGTAACATCACAATATTTGTTCAAAGTCGAAAAATATGTCTTTTTTTCAAACCTCAAAAACTGTGTGTAGGAGAAAAAATAATGTCAGATTCGGAATCAACGCGAAAAATTATACGATCCACCCAACAATTATTTGGAAACAGG
Source organism: Lasioglossum morio (assembly GCA_916610235.2). NCBI lineage: Eukaryota > Metazoa > Arthropoda > Insecta > Hymenoptera > Halictidae > Lasioglossum > Lasioglossum morio. Next base: position 7,337,735 of record OU744324.1, on the reverse strand, counting down.
AAAAAAATTGAATTTTGTTGGACAGTGTATTCGGTATATCCAGATTCATCTTCCACGTAAGTGATTTTATAATGTAAGAATTTTAATTATAACATTTATTGCACGTCTCCCAGTCAAATTAATTAAATCTACCATATCGTTAAAGTGATATACAATGAAAGTGGAACTTTACGAAGTCATTTGGTGCATCAAGGTGCGGATATTCAGCTTGAATTCCTCGAGTCCACATTTTGTGAACAGATCGGCCACAATACAGAAATCGTCGCCGCCGGCTTAAAGTAAAAAGAAGTTTTTAAAAGTTCGTCTATCAAATATATCGTAGCGATTACTTCATTCTGCTTACCACTTGTCGCAGTTACGGCACATTCGTTTATATGTTTTCGCATGATCTCCGTTTTCTCGCCTGGTGGCATAACCTTGCTGAACACATTGTTGATTTCATTCATATTAAGCTTGTTGTCTTTCACCTGAAACGAGTCACATTATTTTATTCTCCGGAATGTTGATCTTGACCCATTAAAATTTCGATTTTGTGCGATCTTGACTATGGTATCCGCTGGAGTAAACAAACTTGTGTAATTAGTTCGAAGATTGTGCTCTATATACGATTGTATTTCAAACTAGCTGACCCGACAGACGATGTCCTGCACAAATTTCTATAAATTTTGGAATAGAAATAAAATAACTGGCGGATGTTGATAATGTCGATAATGCAAATAGACGTCGATAATGTAAATTCTTATCGAAATATTGATTAAAAGGTGCGACGTTCGTTTTTTTTTGTTGTATTGAAATATGATTCAAAAAACACTTTTAGTTTCTCCCGAATTTTCCATTTTTCCGGACAACTTTTCCAATTTTTCTTTCCTAAAAACCTTATTCGGACGATTACGAACATTTAAAAAAAAAATTAGCCAAATCGGTCCAGCCGTTCTCAAGTGATGCGCTTACCAACGAACAGCACTTGATTTTTATTTATATAGATAGAAGATGGATAGATGATTTTCGAGAAAGTGTAACTAAATGTGAGATGAAGAACGAACCAGTCCGATTCTCTCGAAAAAGCAGACTTCCAAGCAACCACGTGTTCTACGTCCCTCCTCCGATTCGTCAGTCATCAATGAAGACAGTTCGCCTAATAAAGTAAACAATTGCTAAACCCTTTTAAAACCATTCTACGTAATTTTCACCTGCAGTGGCAAATAAAAGAAATTTCAGTGTATAAAGATTGGGGTGGTTTTACTAATTGTCCACCACCAATGAATGATACTCACTCAAGGCAATTCCTTGCTTTTCCAAGCACGTTTGCTGTAGTATACCAGAGTTCTGCGCACGGACCTCCTAAATTGGATTACGATCAATCGATTATTTTTAATCAAATATAAATGCTATTGAAAGATCGAGTATTGATCCTTCGTCTGGCTGTGCACTTTGAAAGGAAAACGGGGACTACCTCGTACGACACAATACACAAGGCACACAAGAAAAGAATGGCGATCTTCATGTTGATGTGTTCAAAGGTTTTCACTAACAGATCAGATTATACTGATTGCGAGAAGAACTTCACTGAATGTAACACTTTCGACTGAGCAAACATCCTTCCGTGCACGGTATTTATACTAGGAAAATGGACAAACAGATGGAAGTTTAATCGGTTGTAATTATGTTCTTACGCAATTCAAGTCTTACTTTGTACACAGTAAGCTATCAGATTATCCTATAAATTAACCATTCGAACTAATTATTCTAGCCTACGGGTTCGCAGTGTTCAATGTACGACAACTAGCTTATTGATCATTCCAATAAGTGTTCTAGATATATCAAAGAGAATACTCTTGATTTCTAAAAATATTTCACATTCTATTGATCTCTTCTAACTTCATAGGGATACTCAATTGTTTCTTAATAATTCAATTTAATTCATGGACACTTATAAAACTATAACATTCAATTGTTTGCTAAATAAATATCAAGATTTATTATCTGATGATTTTACATTCAACAAACATCACGGCCGCTAACTATGCAATATAATAGTTTCCTATAATCCCCCATTGATAGTCGAACAACTGCATAGTCATCGAGATCTTGTCGTACTGCAAAATATAGTGACAATGCAGTATTTTATGAAATATTTATGCATACAAAGTCAGTCACTTCAAAGCGTTAATTTGTCTTAAAAATTTTGTTATGTTCTTGTGGGCAAATAGCTCATATCGACTTTCTTGGATAACTATTAATGTCGCCGAACGAAAAATTTCGGATGTTGACGTGAGGTATCAAGAATAAAGCTATTCAATTCGCGTTCAAGAATATATTTCGAAAAGTAATCTCTCACGAATTGTATACAATCATTATAGCCGACTTATTTTCACACAAGGTGCCGGATATTGATTAAAAATTGCATTTTGAACGTGCGCTTCCTCTCATCTTACATAACTGTACACGGTTACACGGAAGTTTGTTTGCGGTTTCTTTAATAACAGTTGTAAAAACGAGTTTTTTTTTTTTATTGAAATAGGCAAAGTGTCGTTCGTTAGTCGTCATTAATAAAAGGCTCAGCTGTCTTGCACATTAGCAACGGGATTTATTTGTGTTGCACCATCGACTGAGTTCTTCCGTACACGCATTTACTGAATTCGTATCCGACCATACACTCATCGTATGTACCTGTCACTGAAACAGAAATGGTATCGTTCAGATCAGTTATTATTGGACTGCGGATTTTATGCATTTATGAAAAAAATGGGTGCAGAAACATTATTAAATAACAGAAACAACATTAAAACGATTTCATAAGGTCCACATGCAATTATCAAGTTATTCAAATTGTTAAAGATATTCAGAAATTTTTATATCGTTCCTGCATCTTGTAAGTGACGAAGAAAATGTTTATTTTTTTCATATAGATCCGCAGTCCAGTTTTAATTATCCGTTCATGTTTCGCAAAAGTAACAGAGAAGAACGATTATGGTAGATCATAGTTAACGTTAACCCAGGCAATTAATTATAATTCATTTATACTATTCTCACGGACTTGGTGTTCATAGATAATCGTTATTTACTTCATGTTGCTTACAATTAATGCAAAAAATTCATTATGTATGTAGATGATTAGGATAGATACCTTGTTCTTTACAACTAAGCATGGAATTGTGCAACGACATCTTTGTTTCCTCGGGCATACTGCTATTTCGGAAATAATCGAACAGACTTTCCACTAGTATCTCTCCTCCTACCATCTATAATCATTGATTCAAAGTTATCGTCACATTTGCTTATTATTTTATTGATCTCGATAGAGGCTAAGACTTACTATTCCCAATTTTTGAGCGCAGCAAGCCAATGTACAAATCGCTCTCCTAAAACTTTTCACATCCATAGCCTCAGCGTCGTCCAAATGCATGGCGATCGGCACATATCGCATATCGTCTGTAACAAATTGTGAAAATCTTAATTTATTCTTTCACTCTTCGCCCATCGATTAAACATTTTCAAACTGCGCGTTCCAATAAAATGAAAAAGTAAAAATTCATATAATTAAACTGGCTAATAGAAAACAGAAATTCTACGAGCGTGGAATTTTTAAGTTGTCTGAAAAAAATCGCAATACATCATAGAACAAAATGTCATTAAATTTATTTGAATTGGTAAAAAGTTGACTTTCATTTTCCCTTAAAAAAACGAAATGACTGAACGAATGTCCCCATATTTCATGAAAATAAAAATAAAGGCAAAACTTTATATCAAACTAATGCTAAAGGATTCCCTGTAAGAATGTTATAGATATTAACATTTTCAAGGTAATTCAAATGATTACCTGTTGTTACTTCTGATTTGTGAACACACTCAAGACTGTCTATGGGGTCTATTCGGAATGTTTTGGCTAATTTTTGCACCAATTCATCTTGACTAACCTCGGACTCCTGGGTCGTCTGAAACAAACAAAATTCAGATGATTGCCAAATATCCTTCATTGCCTTAAAATTTGTATTTTTTTATTTGTCACTTGTTTTCTTCGATTTCGAGTAAAAGTTGTGTCCTTACCAAGGCGATGGAAACGAACATGAACAACAGCAAAATCTTCATGATGATGATTTTCTGATTCATTGTATGTTGACTACACTTGATTAATTAATCGAATCGACTGACATCAAACAGATCGACCGCTATACTTTATATGTATATACGAAGTGCCGAGGTTAAAGTTGGACGAGTTATGTCACTGGGCGGTTACGTTTCTGACAAATCGAAGCGAATAATCCCTAGTCAGTGGTTATGAAAATAGAAAAATATTACTTCTCGGAAATTGCAATATGTTCCAAGTTTTTATGGATGATTTCGAAGAAACACAAGCGATTTTTTTTTAAACGGTATTAATATTTCCAACAATCAGAAACATGCATGTATATCTGTTTACTATTATACTGCGCAACATTCATTCGCGTTTTGATAATAAACAAGTCGTGTTACAGATTTCTCTATATCCCACTCAATTCTGACGAAAAATACAAAATTAAAGAATTAAACGAATACATTCAAAATATCAATGATTCTATTAGTATGATTCTATTAGATTACTATTCTTATGTTGTAAATGCAAAAAATTGAATCTACCGACAAATGATTCTTTATAGAAAATTTATTAAAATATGTGGGCCCTTTGTTCTTAATAAGCCCTCTGTTTCGACACATAACTCCGGAAGGATCAAAAATCCCTAACGGTAGCGTCCGCATACGTACAGAGAATTTGTGCAAACATTTTACATACAGAAAGGTTTTAAATAATCTGTACATCTTGGTTGACCACATAAGGGTTAAGTCCTTAATGTCGTCGAACGGACGGTGTCGGGTGTAGACATGAGGTTTCAAGAATATGTACAGCTGTTTACCTCGCATTCAAGAATATATTTCTGAGAATAATCTCTGACAAATTGTATACAATCATTACATTATACATGTGGAAATAGGAACAGCGCAAAGCGCCCTTTCGACGCTTAATCGCAGCGTGTGTGTGTGTGTGTGTGTGTGTGTGTGTGTGTGTGTGTGTATGCATGTGTGTGTATGCAACGAGTGCGAAAGTGACGAGCGCAAAGAAGTGACAAGCGCGAAGAATTGACGAGCTTAAAGGTTAACGAACACGAAAAATTTTCGAACACGAAAAGTTAAAAACGTCGTAGGTCCGATCCAACAAGGGATCTATATCTATATCTATATATATATCTATCATTATTTCTTCCTGATAGCCCATCGTACATACCTACAGCTGACTTCGTTTCACACAAGGTGCCGGACATTGTTTAACAATTGCATTTTGTACGTATGCTTCCTCCAATCTTACATAACTGTACACGGTCTATATTTACACAGAAGTTTGTCTGCGGTCGTTTAAAAACAGTTGTAAAAACAAGTTTTTTTATTGATCTAGGCAAAGTGTTCGTTTGTAGTCATTAACACCTCGTTACTCGTTCACTGGCCATTTTATCAAGTTTATATCACGACTCAGACGTACGACGCAGATTTCTTCCACACTAGCAACGGCGATTTATCTGTGTTGCTCCATCGACGAAGTTCTTTTGTACATGCATTTCATAAATTTGTAGCCGGCCATACACTCGTCGGATGTATCTGTCACTGGAACAGAAACGGTATCGTTAAGATGAGTTAATATTGGACTGCGTCTTTTATGGATTTATGACAAAACTGGGCGCATGTAAATGAAAACAGAAAAAAAACATTAAGAAGATTTAAATAGGTTCATGTGTAATGATCAAGTTATTAAAATTGTTAAAGATATACAGAAGTTTTTATATCGTTTCTGCATCTTGTAAGTGCCGAAGAAAATGTTTATTTTGCATGTAAATCCGCAGTCCAGTTTTATTAATCCGTTCATGTTTTGGCAACAGCAACAGAGAAAAACGATTGTGGTAGATCATAGTTAAGGTTAACACAGGCTATTAATTCAAACATACTTGGTGCACATGAATAGTCGTTATTAATTTCATGGTGCTTACAATTAGGGCAAAGAATTCATTATATATGTAGGTGATTAGGATAGATACCTTGTTCTTTACAAATATGCACGGAAGTGCGCATCGGCATCTCCATTTCCTCCGGCATACCAGTTTTTTGGAAAAACCTGAACAGTTCTTCCACTAGTATCTCTTTTCCTCGCATCTGTAATCATTGATACAACGTTATCGTCACATTTGTTTATTTTGTATTGATCTCGATAGAAGCTGTAACTTACTATTCCCATTTTTTGAGCACAGCAAACCACTACGCAACTCGCTCTCTTCAAACTTTTCATATCCGTAGTCTCAGTGTCGTCGAAATCTATGGCGTCCTCCATATATCGCAAATCCTCTGTAACAATGTACGAAAATCTTAATTAACTCAAAATTAAAAATTAATTTACTCTTCCATTCTTCGCCCATCGATTAAACATTTCCAAATTTCGCGTTCCAGTGAAATTAAAACGTAAAAAGTCATGTAACTAAATTTCTAACTAATAGAAAACATAATTCAACAATCATAAACTAATACTAAAGTAATTCAATTGTTTACCTATTGTTACTTCTGATTTACGAACACACTCAAGACTCTCCATCGGGTCGATTCGGAATGCTCTGGCTAAGGATCGCGCCAATTCTTCTTGACTAACCTTGGAATCCCGGGAAGCCTGAAACAAATAAAATTCAAATGATTGTCAAATATCCTTGATTGTCGTGAAATTTGTATTTTTTTATTTTTGTCACGGTTTTCTTCGATTTCGAGTAAAAGTTGTGTCCTTACCAAGGCGATGGAAACGAACATACACAACAGCAAAATCTTCATAGTGATGGTTTTCTTATTTCTTGTATCTTGACGACACTTGATTAATTAATCGGATCGACTGACATCAAACAGATCGACCGCAATACTTTATATATCCGAGGAGCCGAGGTTAAAGTTGGACGAGTTATGTCACTAAGCGGATACGTTTCTGATAAATCAAAGTGAAAGAACACTATTCAATGGTTGTGAAAATAGAAAAATATTACTTCCCGCAAATCGCAAAATGTTCCAAGTTTTATGGATGATTTCGAAGAAACACAAGCGATTTGTTTTTAGTCGGTATTGATATTTCCAACATTCGGAAACATATTCATAAATATTTGTTCACAATTAAGCTGCACAACATTCATTCGCGTTTTGATAATAAACAAGTCGTGTTACAGATTTCTGTATGTCCCACTCAATTCTGACGATAATTACAAAATTGAAGAATTAAACGAATACATCCAAAATATTAATGATTCTATTAGTATGATTCTACTAAACAACTATTCGTATGTTGGAGGTTAACAAAATTGAGTCTTTTGACAAATGGTTCTTTATAGAAAATTTATTGAAATATAATCTTGAATTGAAAATGTAGAAATAAGAAATTCAATTGTCAGCAATTGCAACTAATATGAATTGATTGTTAAATTTCTGGATTCATCTTTTAAACAACTTCTAAATTGTTGTAGGATTGTTGGATAACGAAACATGGGAATAGAATGAAACAATTTAAAGATTTGTTATACATTTATCGAAGGTTCAATTTATTAATTTTAAATGTGCTGTTTGTCAATTTCTAATGCCATTGTTTCATGATGTTCGATGCTCTCTTATCAATCATGAAATAATCGTCCGATCTGATCAAAACAATTGCTCATAAATACACATCGTGAATTGTTGTGCAACGTAGTAGAAAAGTACATAGCAGTAACAAGAATTTACATGTTTTCATTTGAAAATAAGTAGAATTTCTGGAAACGAGAATAAACCGAAACGAGATAATAGTGATGTATTTCTGTTATTCTTCTTCGGTCCCGTAGTGGTCGAGTTGTAAACATGTTTGTTTATTTAGTCGCATCAAGGAAGCTAACACATGTGAGACCGGCTTTTCCAAATGAATAGGAGACTGATAGAGAGAGAAAATGAGAGTGCGACAGAGAAGAATGCAAATGGATAAAAGAGAAGAACGCAAGTGCTGAGACGTCAGAAGTGTAAAAGTTAGGATTGAGAGCGGTTGCTGAAGTTAAGAGTGAAGTTTTGAGTTGCGAGCCGGGAAGTATTAATAAAGAGAAAATATTCGAAATGCCAGAGTCGAATTATATAACCCGATACGCCACACCCAAGACGTAGGACTTTCTATAAAAAATTCCTACAATATTTTTGATTGTTAGCAATGCAAATGTTAATTGTAGGATGTAGCGGTGTCGCGAACTAACACTCTGTTTTAACGCATCAAGGAATGCGGGGGCTATCTAATACAGGATCCCGTGATGCGATACGTACAGGTAAAAATATAATAATGCTCGATAACGTGACTCAACGCGTACGTCTTAAAACTCCTAAGATCAAGACCCAAAGATGAAGAAATTTAATGCCCTTATATGATGCCCAAAATCGGCCTAGACAAGGGTGGGAACTTTTGATTAGAGTGGGTTCTTGGACAGACACGAGGTTTCAAGATAATGTACACCTGTGTAATTTGCGTTCATGAATATATTTCGCAGAATAATCTCTGACGAATTGTATAGAATCATTACATTATACATAGCTGATTTATTTTCACACAAGGTGCCGGATATTGTTTAAGAATTACATTTTGTACGTGCGGTTCCTCCAATCTTACATAACTGTACACGGTGTATATTTACATAGAAGTTTGTTTGCGGTCGTGTAATAACAGTCGTAAACACGAATTTTATTATTGAAATAGGTAAGGTGTTGTTCGTTTGTAGTTATCAACAACTCGTTACTCGTTTACCGGCCATTCTTTCAAATTTATATCACGACGAAGATAAACGGCGCAGCTTTCCTACACACTAGCGACGGCGATTTATTTGTATTACATATCCATCGCCATTCGTTGGTACACGCATTTGAAAAATTTGTAGCCGGCCATACACTCGTCGCATGTATCTGTCTCTGAAACAGAAACTGTATAGTTCGGATCAATTATTATTGTACTGCTGATTTTATGCATTTATGACAAAAAAGGGTGCATATAAATGAAAACAGAAAAAACGTTAAGACGATTTAACAAGGTCCAGATGTAATGATCAAGTTATTAAAATTGTTAAAGATATACATAAATTTTTATATCGTTGTTGCACCTTGTAAGTGACGAAGAAAATGTTCATTTTGCATATAGATCCGCAGTCTAGTTATCATAATCCGTACATGTTCGGCAAGAGCAACAGAGAAAAACGATTATGGTAGATCATAGTTAGGGTTAACCCAAGCAGTTAATTATAATTTATTTATACTATTCAAACGTAGTTGGTGCTCATGAATAATCGTTATTTATCTCATGTTACTTACAATTAGGGAAAAAATTGATTATGCATGTAAGTGATTAGGATAGATACCTTGTTCTTTACAAATACCCACTGAATTGCGCAACGGCGTCTCTATTATCTCCGGCATACCAAATGTTCGAAAATGCTTAAGCAGTTTTTCCACTTCTACTTCTCCTCCTCGCATCTGTAATCATTAATTTAAAGTTATTGTTACATTTGTTTATTTGTATTGATCTCGATAGAGACTGGGACTTACGAGTCCCATTCTTTGAGCGCAGCAAACAAGTGTGCAAATCGCTCTCTTCAAACTTTTCATATCTTTAGCCTCAGATTCGGGCAAATCTATGACGGTCAGCATATATCGCATATCCACTGTAACAAAGTATGAAAACCTCAATGAATTAATTAGTTATAATTTAAAAATTAATTTCTTCTTCCACTCTACGCCCATCGATCAGACATTTTTAAATGTCGCGTTCCAATAAAAGTAGAAAGTAAAAAGTCATGTAACTAAATTTCTGATTAATAGAAAACAAGTTTTCTATGAGCGTGGGATCTTTAAGTTGCCTGAAATATAGCAATAGATTGTAGAATAAATTGTCATAAAATTTATTCGTCTTGGTAAAAAAATTGTCTTTCATTTTCCCTTAAGAAAATGAAACAACTGTACAAATGATCGCGTATTTCATGAAAATAAAAATAAAGGTAAAACTTTATATCATAAAGTGATACTAAAGGATTCCTTGTAAGAATGTCATGCATAGTAACATTTTCAAGGGAATTCAAATGTTTACCCATTGTCACTTCTGTTTTAAGAACACAGTTAAGACTGTCCTCCGGGTCGAATCGGAATTCTCTGGCGAGTTCTTGCGCCAATTCTTCTTGAGTAACCTCGGAATCCTGGATTGCCTGAAACAAACGAAATTCAAATGATTGTCAAATATCCTTAATTGTCGTGAAATTTGAATTTTTTTATTTGTCACGGTTTTCTTCGATTTCGTGTAAAAGTTGTGTCCTTACCAAGGCGACGGAAACAAACATAAACAACAGCAAAAACTTCATGGTGATGATTTTCTGCTGCATTGTATCTTGACTACACTTGATTAATTAATCGAATCGACTGACATCAAACAGATCGATCGCAATACTTTATATATATACGAGGAGCCGAGGTTAAAGTTGGACGAGTTATGTCACTAAGCGGATACGTTTCTGATAAATCAAAGCGAAAGAACACTATTCAATGGTTATGAAAATAGAAAAATATTACTTCCCGCAAATTGCAAAATGTTCCAAGTTTTATGGAATATTTCGAAGAAACACAAGGGATTTGTTTCTAGTCGGTATTGATATTTCCAATATTCGGAAATATATGCATAAATATTTGTGTACTATTATGCTGCGCAACAATGTTTTGATAATAAACAAGTCATACAGATTTCTCTATGTCCAACTCAATTCTGACGAAAATTACAAAATTGAAGAATCAAACGAATACATTCAAAATATCAATGATTCTATTAATATGATTCTACTAAACAACTATTCGTATGTTGTAAATGAAAAAAAATTGAGTCTTTTGACAAATGGTTCTTTACAGAAAATTTATTGAAATATAATCTTGGATTGAAAATGTAGAAATAAGAAATTCAATTGTCAGCAATTCGCAACTAATATGAATTGATTGTTAAATATCTGGATTCATCTTTTAAACAAATTCTGAATGTTGTATGATTGTTGGATAACGAAACATGGGAATAGAATGAAACAATTAAAAGATTTGTTATACATTTATCGAAGGTTCAATTTAATAATTTTAAATGGGTTGTTTGTCAATTTCTAATGCCATTGTTTCATGATGTTCGATGCTCTCTTATCGGTCATTAAAAAATCATTCGAAAGTTGTTCCGCACTTATCGGATATCTTGTTCGCTGGAATGTTGAAGGAAAAATACATATTAGTAATAGGAATTTACATGGTATCATTTGAAAATAAGTAGAATTTCTGGAAAAGAGAATAATCCGAAACGAGATAATAGTCAAACTTTCAAATTTACATCACGACGATGATAAACCGCTCAGCTGTCTTACACATTAGCAATGGGATTTATTTGTGTTGCACCATCGACTGAGTTCTTTCGTACACGCATTTGCTGAATTCGAATCCGACCATACACTCATCGGATGTATCTGTCACTGAAACAGAAACGGTATCGTTCAGATCAGTTATTATTGAACTGCGGATTTTATTCATTTATGACAAAAATGGGTGCAGAAACATTATTAAATAACAGGAAAAACATTCCACCATTGATCTCCGCCTACGTAGATCGATTGGTTAACTCGATCGGTAACAACATATAAAATCGGGAAATCCTACAGATATACAGAAAGTTTTATAGTTCCTTCATCTTGTAAGTGACGAAGAAAATGTTTATTTTGCATATAGATCCGGAGTCCAGTTTTAATTATCCGTTCATGTTTCGCAAAAGTAACAGAGAAAAACGATTATGGTAGGTCATAGTTAACGTTAACCCAGGCAATTAATTATAATTCATTTATACTATTCTCACGTACTTGGTGTTCATTAATAAACGTTATTTGCTTTATTTTGCTTACAATTAGCGCAAAAAATCCATTATACATTTAGGTGATTAGGATAGATACCTTCTTCTTTACAAATACGCACGGTATTGCTCAATGACATCTGCATTTCCTCCGGCAAACTGCTATATTCGTAAAACTTGAGCAGTTCCTCTATTAGTATGTCTCCTTTCACCATCTGTAATTATTGATTCAAAGTTATCGTCACATTTGTTTATTTCTATTGATCTCGATATAGGCTGGAACTTACTAATCCCAGTTTTTGAGCGCAGCAAACCACTGTGCAACTCGCTCTCCTCAAACTTTTCATATCCGTAGCCTCAGTGTCGCTCACATCCATGGCGTCTGACATATATCGCATATCCTCTGTAACAAAGTGTGAAAATCTGAATTCATTCTTTCACACTTCGGCCATCGATTAAACATTTTCAAACTCCGCGTTCCAATAAAATAAAAAAGTAAAAATTCATATAACTAAATTTTTGGCTAATAGAAAACATATTCTACGAGTTGTGGGATCTTTAACACTAGGTAACGGAGGTCTAGAAATAACTATTTCACATTATTTTATAAACGCAACAAGACTGTGTCTATCCAAAGTTTTGACCATATTTCAATAGTATATGTATACACCAAGAAATAAATTTGGTAAATAATTCCTCAGGGAAGCATATTTACAATCTTATTAATATTATATTAATAATTTATATCCGTATTAATAATTTATAATCTAAGTTGCAATTACGCAAATTAAGAATATTAGTACCCGTTATTTGGACGGATGCTATAAACCTAGTGTTATCTTCTCTGAATCATAGCAGTTTTTCAACAAAATGTCAAAATTTATTCGAAATGGTAAAAAATTGACTATCTTGTTCCCTTAAGAAATGGTTCTCCGAACGACCTAATATTTTATGATAAATCAAAATAAAGGCAAAACTTTATTTCATGAACTAATAATAAAGGATTACCTGTAGGAATTTCATAGATATTAACATTTCACGGTAATTCAAATGTTTACCCATTGTCACTTCTGATTTATTAATACATTCAACAGCGTCTATCCGGCCGATGTTGAATAGTGTGGATAAGTTATGCGCCAATCGATCTTGACCAGACATGGAATCCTGGGAAGCCTGAAACAAACAAAATTCAAATGATTGTCAAATATCCTTCATTGTCGTGAAAGTACTTTTTTTATTTGTCACTTGTTTTCTTCGATTTCAAGTACAAGATGAGTACTTACCAAAGCGGCGGCAATAAACATAAACAACAGTAAAAACTTCATGATTTTCTGATGTATTCTATCTTGTCGACACTTGATTAAATAACCGAATCGACTGACATCAAACAGATCGAACGGAATATTTTATATATCCGAGGAGCCGAGGTTAAAGTTGGACGAGTTATGTCACTGAGCGGTTTCGTTTACGACAAATCGAAGTGAAAGAACACTAATGAATGGTTATGAAAATTGAAAAATATTACTTCCCGTAAATCGCAATATGGTCCAAGTTTTATGGAAGATTTTGAAGAAACACAAGGGATTTCTAATAATCGGAAACAGGCATAAATATTTGTTCAGTATTATGCTGCGCAACATTTATTTCGCGTTTTGATAATAAATAAGTCTTACAGGTTTTGCTTTGTCCATCTCAATTGTGGGGAGAATTACAAAATTAAAGAATTAAACGAATACATCCAAAATATCAATGATTCTATTAAACAACTATTCGTATGTTGTAAGTTCAAAAAATTGAGTCTTTTGACAAATGGTTCTTTATAGAAAATTTATTGAAATATAATCTTGACTGTTTAATAACAAAGTTGTGGGAGTGTAATGAAGCATATAAATGATTTCATACACTTTTTTCAGAGAATCAATTTATTAATTTTGAATGTGCTGTTTGACAGTTTACAATTCTTGTGTGACAATTTACAATTCTGTCATTCTTTCATGATATTCGATGAAAGTGATGAAAAATGAGGTCATAAATACACATCGTGAAGTCTGAAGTTATTTCGCACTTATCGGATATCATTTTCGCTGGAACGTTGGAACGAGGTTACAAGAATACAGCTATTTAATTCACGTTCAAGAAAATATTTCGGAGAATAATCTCTGACGAAGTGTATTCAATCATTACGTTACACATATAGCTGACTTATTTTCACACAAGGTGCCAGATATTGTTTAACAATTGCATTTTGTACGTGCGCTTCCTCCGATCTTACATAACATTAATAACAGACGTAAAAACGAGTTTTTAAAAAATTGAAATTGGCAAGGTGTTGTTCGTTTGTACTCATTAACAATTCGTTACTCGTCCATCAGACATTCTTCCAAATTTACATCACGACGAAGATAAACGGCTCAGCTTTCTTGTACATTTGCAACGGCGATTTATTTGTATTGCAACGTCGACACACGTCTTTGGTGCTCGCATTTGATAAATTTGTAGCCGGCCATACACTCGTCGGACGTATCTGTCACTGAAACAGAAACGGTATCGTTGAGATGAGTTATTATTGGACAGCGGATTTTATGCATTTATGAAAAAATGGGTGCAGAAACATTATTAAATAACAGAAAAACATTATAACGATTTAACAATGATTATGTTAGATCATAGTTAGAGTTAACCTGGGCAATTAACTATAAGTCATTTAAACTATTCTCACGTACTTGGTGCTCATGAATAATCGTTATTTACTTTATGTTGCTTCCAATTATCACAAAAAATTCATTATAAATGTGGGTGATTAGGATAGATACCTTGTTCTTTACAAACACGCACGGAAACGCGCAACGGAATCTGCATTTCCTCTGGCATACCGGTCTTTTGGTAAAACTTGAACATTTCTTCCACTAGTACCTCTCCTCCTCGCATCTGTAATCATTGTTTAAAAGTTATCGTCACATTTCTTTATTTGTATCGATCTCGATAGAAGCTGGAACTTACAAGTCCGAGTTTTTGAATGCAGCAAACCAATGCGCAACTCGCTCTCCTCAAACTTTTCATATCCATAGTCTCAGTGTTGTCCAAATCTATGACGACCTCCATATATCGCATATCCTCTGTAACAAAGTGTGAAAATCTTAATTAATTAATTGTTTATAAATTAAAAATTAATTTATTCTTCCACTCTTTGCCCATCGATTAAACATTTTCAAACTCCTTTAAGATCACTTTAGGATCTTTAAGTTGCCTGAAAAATAGCAATAGATCATAGAACGAAATGTCATAAAATTTAGATGAATTGGTATTGTCTTTCATTTTCCCTGACGAAAACGAAATGATTGTACGATTGACCGCGTGTTCGATCAAAATAAAAATGAAGGCTTTGTATCATATAGTAATACTGAATATTCCCTGAAAAAACATCATAGATATTAACATTTTCACGGTAATTCAAATGTTTACCCATTGTCACTTCTGATGTACGAACACACTCAAGAGTCTTCTCCAGGTCCATTCGGAATGATCTGGCTAAGATTTGCGCAACTTCATCTTGACTCACGTCGGAATCCTGGGCCGCCTAAAACAAACAAAATTCAAATGATTGTCGAATATCTGTCATTGTCGTGAAATTTGTATTTTTTTATTTTTCATGTTTTGCTTCGAGTTCGAGTAAAAGTTGTGTCCTTACCAAAGCGACGGCAACAAACATAAAGAACAGAAAAAACTTCATGGTCATGATTTTCTGATATACTGTAGCCTGTAGCTTGACGACACTTGATTAATTAATCGAATCGACTGACATCAAACAGATCGACCGCAATACTTTATATGTCCGAGGAGTCGAGGTTAAAGTTGAATGAGTTATGTCACTGATCGGTTACGTTTCCGATAAATCGAAGCGAAAGATCACTAGTCAGTGGGTATGAATATACAAAAATATTACTTCTTGCACATCGCAATATATTCCAAGTTTTATGGAGGATTTCGATGAAACACAAGCGATTTGTAATTAGTCGGTATTGCTATTTCCAACATTCGTTTTTATTTTAAAATAAGTAGAATTCGTAAACATGTTTGTTTATTTAGTCACATCAAGGAGGCTAACAGTTGTGAGAACAAAGTAGCATAATTACAACTATTGGAATCGCTATCGCTGTTGGTTTATGAGTTTACATGTTATAATCGTGACTCCATGCTTACCCATGTTACAAGCTGAGATTTAGGCAGCTAGCGGACAGCGAGGGTAGATTAGGTTTAAGAGATGTTAGGTCAAGGTAGGAAATGTACATGTAGGAATCTATACGTTGTCTCCTTCACCACCACCGGGTCGTCTCGTGTGGAATATCGAAAAGCGGACTAACCGATATCTCTCTCACCACTGGCTCGCCATTTATAAAGGATAGTATCACGGTTTCGCTGCTCGTAACTTATTGAATTGAATAGATACACCTCGAGCGGAGAAGGTGTATCGTCGTGGGATACTAACTACTGGGAAATCGAATAGGTATATGCGAACTTGAAAATGAGCTCTAATAGATTAACACACAATAATATATTTTTCATTGTTGGCAATACAAATATTAAATGTAGGATGTCGCGATGTCGCGGACTAACTCTCTATCTGTTTTAACGCAGCGAGGAATGCGGAGGCTATCGTATACAGGATCCCGTGATGTGATACGAACAGGTAAAATATAATAAAGCTCGATGGGAAACTTATACATGATCTTGTTCAAATTAAATTATGACGTAACTTGACACGTGCAGCTTAAAGTCCTAAGATCAAGGCCCATAGATGAAGAGATCTAATGCCCTTATATGGTGGACAAAATCGACCTAGACAAGGGTGGGAACTTCTGATTAGACTGGGTTCGTGGAAATGATGCAACTCGTTGCATCGCCTGCAAGAGCCAAAGTATGGTTCGATTCTGAGTGAGCTCTTTGTTCTGAAATTGGTCCTCTGTTTCGACACATATCTCCGGAAGGTTCAAGAGTCACCAGCGGCAGCGTCGCATTCGATCATTACGTTACACATACAGATGACTTATTTTCACACAAGGTGCCGGGTATTGTTTAACAATTGCATTTTGAAGGTGCGCTTCCTCCAATCTTATATAACTGTACACGGTGTATATTTATACAGAAGTTTGTTTGTGGTCGTTTAATAACAGACGTAAAAACGAGTTTTTTTTATTGAAATTGGCAAGGTGTTGTTCGTTTGTACTCATTAACAATTCGTTACTCGTTCATCAGCCATTCTTCCAAATTTACATCACGACGAAGATGAACGGCTCAGCTTTCTTGTACATTTGCAACGGCTATTTATTTCTGTTGCACCAACGACTCCATTTTATTGTACACGCATTTCATAAATTTGTATCCGGCTACACATTCATCGGATGTATCTGTCACTGGAACAGAAACGGTATCGTTCAGATCATGTTATTATTGGACTGCGGATTTTATGCATTTATGACAAAAATGGGTGCAGAAACATCATTAAATAACAGAAAAACATTATAACGATTTAACAATGTCCACATGTAATTATCATGTTATTAAAATTGTTAAAGATATACAGAAATTTTTATATCGTTCCTGCATCTTGTAAGTGGCGAAGAAAATGTTTATTTTGCATGTAGATCCGCAGTCCAGTTTTAATAATCCGTTTATGTTTGGCAAGAGCAACAGAGAAACACGATTATGGTAGATCAGAGTTGAGGTTAACCCAGACAGTAAATTATAATTTATTATACTATTCTCACATACTTGGTGATCATGAATAATCGTTATTGACTTCATTTTGTTTACAATTAGCACAAAAATTCATGACACATTTAGGTGATTAGCACAGATACCTTGTTCTTTACAACTATACGAGGCATTCTGCATCGCGATCTTGTTGTCCTCCGGCATAGTGGAATTTTTGTAAATCTTAACCATTTCTTCTACTAGTACCTCTCCTCCTCGCATCTGTAGTCATTGATTCAATGTTATCGTCAGATTTATTTATTTCTATTGATCTCGATAGAGGTTGGAACTTACCACTCCCAGTTTTTGAAGGCAGCAAACCACTGCGCAATTCGCTCTCCTCAAACTTTTCATATCCGTCACCTCAGCGTCGTCGGGCAAATCTATGACGTTCTGCATATATCGCATATCCTCTGTAACAAAGTGTGAAAATCTTAATTAATTAAAAATTAAAAATTAATTTATTCTTCCACTCTTGGCCTATCGCTTAAACATTTTCAAACTCCGCGTTCCAATAAAATAAAAAAGTCATGTAACTAAATTTCCAGCTAATAGAACTCAGAAATTTTACGAGCGTGGGATCTTTAAGTTGCCTGATAAATAGTAATAGATGATAGAACAAAATGTCATAAAATTTAGATGAATTGGTAAAAAATTGTCTTTCTTTTTCCCTTAACACATTACCTACTGGAAGCCTATAGTAGGATTCTCAATAATTGTGCTGTATTAAAAGGAGGAATAAAAATTTTTTTTTACATTGCAATTTTAAATGAAATTATTAGATGTCGTTATTGAGGATGACATGTTAGTTCACAATGAAAATTACTGTTACTATTGAAAGTTCCATTAAAAAGTTTTTAGCCATGTACCAGATTTTTCAAAATTATGCAATAATCACCGGTCGGCAAAATGACTGTACGATTGACCGCGTGTTCTATCAAAATAAAAATGTAGTCTTTATATCATAAACTAATACTGAATATTCCCTGAAAAAACGTCATAGATATTAACATTTTCACGGCAATTCAAATGTTTACCCATTGTCACTTCTGTTTTACGAACACACTCCATACTGTCCATCGGGTCTATTTCGTATAACCTGGCTAAGTGTCTCGCCAATCGTTCTTCACTAGTCTCGGAATCCTCGGCCGTCTGTTACAATCAAAATTCAAATGATTGTCAAATATACTTCATTGTCGTAAAATTTGTATTCTTTTATTTGTCACGTTTTTTTTTTTTTTGATTTAGAGTAAAAGATGTGTACTTACCAAAGCGACGGCAACAAACAGAAACAACAGCAAAAACTTCATGGTCATGATTTTCTGATGTACTGTAGCTTGTCGACACTTGATTAATTAATCGAATCGACTGACATCAAACAGATCGACCGCAATACTTTATATCCGAGACGATGAGGTTATAGTTGGACGAGTTATGTCACTGATCGGTTACGTTTCCGATAAATCGAAGCGAAAGGTCAATAGTCAGTGGCTATGAAAATAGAAAAATATTACTTCTTGCAAATCGCAATATATTCCAAGTTTCATGGAGGATTTCGAAGAAACACAAGCGATTTGTTTTTAGTAGGTATTGATATTTCCAACATGCGTTTTCATTTTAAAATAAGTAGAATTTGTAAACATGTTTGTTTATTTAGTCACATCAAGGAGGCTAACAGTTCTGAGAACAAAGTAGCATAATTACAACTATTGGAATCGCTATCGCTGTTGGTTTATGTGTTTACATGTTATAATCGTGACGCCATGTTTACCCATGTTACGAGCTGAGATTTAGGCAGCCAGTGGAAAGCGAGGGTAGATTAGGTTTAAGAGATGTTAGGTCAAGGTAGGAAATGTACATGTAGGAATCTATACGTGCTCTCCATCAACACGACCGGGTCGTCTCGTGTGGAATATCGAAAAGCGGACTAACCGATATCTCTCTCAGCACTGGGTCGCCATTTATAAAGGATAGTGTCACGGTTTCGCTGCTCGTAACTTATTGAATTGAATAGATACACCGCGAGCGGAGAAGGTGTATCGTCGTAGGATACTACCTACTGGGAAATCGAATAGGTATATGCGAACTTGAAAATGAGCTCTAATAGATTAACACAAAATAATATATTTTTCATTGTTGGCAATACAAATATTAAATGTAGGATGTCGCGATGTCGCGGACGAACTCTCTATCTGTTTTAACGCAGCGAGGAATGCGGGGGCTATCTTATACAGGATCCCGTGATGTGATACGAACAGGTAAAATATAATAATGCTCGATGGGAAACTTATATCCGATCTTGTTCAAATGAAATTATGACGTGACTTGACACGTGCAGCTTCAACTCCTAAGATCAAGGCCCCAAGATGAAGAGATCTAATGCCCTTATATGGTGGACAAAATCGACCTAGACAAGGGTGGGAACTTCTGATTAGACTGGGTTCGTGAAAATGATGCAACTCGTTGCATCGCCTGCAAGAGCCAAAGTATGGTTCGATTTTCAGTGGGCTCTTGGTTCTGAAATTGGTCCTCTGTTTCGACACATATCTCCGGAAGGTTCAAGAGTCACCAGCGGCAGCATCGCATTCGATCATTACGTTACACATACAGATGACTTATTTTCACACAAGGTGCCGGGTATTGTTTAACAATTGTATTTTGAACGTGCGCTTCCTCGAATCTTACATAACTGTACACGGTGTATATTTATATAGAAGTTTGTTTGTGGTCGTTTAATAACAGACGTAAATACGAGTTTTTTTATTGAAATTGGCAAGGTGTTGTTCGTTTGTACTCATTAACAATTCGTTACTCGTTCACCAGCCATTCTTCCAAATTTACATCACGACAAAGATGAACGGCTCAGCTTTCTTGTACATTTGCAACGGCTATTTATTTCTGTTGCACCAACGACTCCATTTTATTGTACACGCATTTGATAAATTTGAATCCGGCTACACATTCATCGGATGTATCTGTCACTGGAACAGAAACGGTATCGTTCAGATAATGTTATTATTGGACTGCGGATTTTATGCATTTATGACAAAAATGGGTGCAGAAACATTATTAAATAACAGAAAAACATTATAACGATTTAACAATGTCCACATGTAATTATCATGTTATTAAAATTGTTAAAGATACCTATACAGAAATTTTTATATCGTTCCTACATCTTGTAAGTGACGAAGAAAATGTTTATTTTGCATGTAGATCCGCAGTCCAGTTTTAATAATCCGTTCATGTTTGGCAAGAGCAACAGAGAAACACTATTATAGTAGACTATAGTTATGGTTAACCCAGACAATTAATTATAATTCATTTATACTATTCTCACGTACTTGGTGCTCATGAATAATCGTTATTGACTTCATTTTGTTTACAATTAGCAAAAAAATTCATTACACATTTAGGTGATTAGCATAGATACCTTGTTCTTTACAAGTATACATGGCATTGTTTAACGCGATCTTCCTGTCCTCCGGCATAGTGACATTTTGGTAAAAGTTGACCATTTCTTCTACTAGTACCTCTCCTCCTCGCATCTGTAATCATTGATTCAATGTTATCGTCACATTTGTTTATTTCTATTGATCTCGATAGAGGTTTGAACTTACCATTCCCAGTTTTTGAAGGCAGCAAACTACTGCGCAATTCGCTCTCCTCAAACTTTTTAGATGCGTAACAACAATGACGTCGAAATGCATGACGTCCTCCATATATTGCATATCCTCTATAACAAAGTGTGAAAATCTTAATTAATTAATTAATTAAAAATTAAAAATTAATTTATTCTTCCACTCTTTGCCCATCCATTAAACATTTTCAAACTCCGCGTTCCAATAAAATTAATAAGTAAAAAGTCATGTAACTAAATTTCTGGCTAATAGAAAACTGGGATTCTACGAGCCTGGGATCTTTATGTTGCCTGAAAAATAGCAATTGATCATAGAACAAGATGTCATAAAATTAGGATGAATTTGTAAAAAAATTGTCTTTCATTTTCCCTTAAGAAAACAAAATGACTGTACGACTGACCGCGAGTTTCTTCAAAATAAAAATGAAGGCTTTATATCATAAACTAATACTAAATATTCCCTGAAAAAATGTCATAGTCATATTAACATTTTTACGGTAATTCAAATGTTTACCCATTGTCACTTCTGTTTTACGAACACACTCAATACTATCCATCGGGTCTATTTCGTATAACCTGGCTAAGTTTTTCGCCAATCGTTCTTCACTAGTCTCGGAATCCTCGGCCGTCTGTAACAATCAAAATTCAAATGATTGTCAAATATACTTCATTGTCGTAAAATTTGTATTGTTTTATTTGTCTCGTTTTTTTTCGATTTAGAGTAAAAGATGAGTACTTACCAAAGCAACGGCAACAAACAGAAACAACAGCAAAAATTTCATGGTCATGATTTTCTGATGTACTGTAGCTTGTCGACACTTGATTAATTAATCGAATCGACTGACATCAAACAGATCGACCGCAATACTTTATATCCGAGACGATGAGGTTATAGTTGGACTTGTTATGTCACTGATCGGTTACGTTTCCGATAAATCTAAGCGAAAGGTCAATAGTCAGTGGCTATGAATATACAAAAATATTACTTCTTGCAAATCGCAATATATTCCAAGTTTCATGGAGGATTTCGAAGAAACACAAGCGATTTGTTTTTAGTAGGTATTGATATTTCCAACATCCGAAGACATATGCATAAATGTTTGTTCACTATTATGCTGCGCAACATTCATTCGCGTTTTGATAATAAATAAGTCGTCTCACAGAGTTTGCTTTGTCCATTTCAATTGTGGGGAGAATTACAGTTTTAAAGAATTGAACGAATACATTCAAAATATCAATGATTCTATTAGTATGATTCTATTAAATAACTATTCGTATGTTGTAAATGAAACAAAATGTGTCTACTGACAAATGGTTCTTTATAGAAAATTTATTACAATATAATATTGAATAAGAAAGTTCATATCAGGAATAGGAATTTACATGTTTTTATTTTAAAATAAGTAGAATTTCCTGAAATGAGATAATAGCGATTTATTTCTGTTATTGATAATATATATAAATACTACTACTACTACTAAATACTACTACTACTAAATAAACATGTTTGTTTATTTAGTTACATCAAGGAGGCTAACAGTTGTGAGAAAAAATAGCATAATTACAAGTATTGGAATCGCTATCGCTGTTCGTTTATGAGTTTACATGTTATAATCGTGACTCCATGTTTACCCATGTTACAAGCTGAGATTTAGGCAGCTAGCGGAAAACGAGGGTAAATTAGGTTTAAGAGATGTTAGGTCAAGGTAGGAAATGTACATGTAGGAATCTATAAGTGGTCTCCTTTACCACCACCGGATTGTCTCGTGTGTGGAATATCGAAAAGCGGACTAACCGATATCTCTTTCACCACTGGGTCGCCACTGTAGGGGTGCTCAGAGACTAAGCGATGTCTATCTCGCCACCGGGTAGCGACTTATAAAGATTAGTTTCACACTAAATATACATAAGGTTTCAAGAATATGTTCCGCTATTTACTTCGCGTTCGAGAATATATTTCGGAAAGTAGTCTCTGACAAATTGTATACAATCATTAAATTATACATACAACAGACTTATTTTCACGGAAGGTGCCGGATATTGTTTAAAAATTGCATTTTGTACGTGCGCTTCTTCCAATTTTCACTGTAATCGGTGTATATTTACATAGAAGTTTGTTTGCGGTTGTTTAAAGACAATCGTAAAAACGAGTTTTTTTGAAACATGCAAGGCGATGTTCGCTTTTGGTAGTTAACAATTCGTTACTCGTTTGTCGGCCATTTTTTCAAATTTACGTCACGACACAGATAAACGGCGTAGCTTCCTGGCACACTTGCAACGGCGATTTATTTGTGTTGCGCAATCATCCGACTTCTTTGGTACACGCATTTGACAACTTTGTAGCCGGCCATACACTCGTCGGATGTATCTGTCACTGAAACAGGAGCAGGATCGTTCAGATCAGTTATTATAATGCGTTCACGATAGGCAGGAGCAACGTAGAAAAACGATTATGAATAATCGTTATTTATTTCATGTTGCTTGCACTTAGCTCAAAACGTTCATCATACGTGTAGGTGATTAGGATAGATACCTTGTTCTTTACAAATACGCACTTCACTCCGTAACGGATTCACTACATCCTCCGGAATGCCGGTTTTTTCGAAAAACTTGAACAGTGGTTCCAGTTGTAACTCTCCTCCTACCATCTGTAATCATTAATTCAAAGTTATCGTCACATTTGTGTATTTGTATTGATCACGATAGAAACTTACTACTCCAATACGTTGAGCGCAGCAAACAAGTACACAAGCAGCTCTCTTCAAACTTTTCATATCCGTAATCTCAGTGTCGCTCATCTCTAAACCATCCTCCAAATACATCAAATCCTCTGTAACAAAGTGCGAAAATATTAATTTATAATTTAACTTTTCGCCCATGGATTAAACATTTTCAAACTCTGCTTTCCAATAAAATAAAAAAGTAAAAATTCATATACCTAAATTTCTGGCTAATAGAAAACATAAATTCTACGAGTGTGGGATCTTTTACGCTAGGTTTACGAAGGTCCAGAAATAACTATTTCACATTATTTTATAAACGTAAAGAGAATGTGTCTGTCCAAATTTTGGCCATTTTTTCCAATCGTGTATACCCCGAGAAATAAATTTGCTAAATAATTCGTCAGGGAACCATATTTACAATCTTATTAATATTATATTCATAATTTATATCCTTATTAATAATTTATAATCTAAGTTGCACTTGGAAAAAACGCAACACATTATAGAACAAAATGTCACAATATTTATTCGAAATGGTGAAAAATTGGCTTTCATTTCCCCTTAAGAAATGCCTGTCCGAACGACCTAATATATTATGATGAATCAAAATAAAGGCAAAACTTTATTTCATAAACTAATAATAAAGGATTCCCTGTGGGACTGTCATAGATATTAACATTTTCACGGCAATTCAAATGTTTACCTATTGTTACTTCTGATTTACGAATACATTCAAGACTGTCCGTCTGGTCGATTTGGAATACTCTGGCTAAGGATCGCACCAATCGATCTTGACTAGACATGGAATCCTGGAAAGCCTGAAACAAACAAAATTCAAATGATTGTCAAATATCCTTCATTGTCGTGAAATTTGTATTTTTTTATTTGTCACTTGTTTTCTTCGATTTCGAGTAAAAGTTGAGTACTTACCAAAGCGGCGGCAACAAACATAAACAACAGCAAAAACTTCATGGTGATGATTTTGTGATGTATTTTATCTTGACTACACTTGATTAATTAAGCGAATCGACTGACATCAAAAAGATCGACCGGAATACTTTATATATCCGAGGAGCCGAGGTTAAAGTTGGACGAGTTATGTCACTGAGCGGTTTCGTTTCCGACAAATCGAGGCGAGAGATCATTAGTCAATGGTTATGAAAATAGAACAATATTACTTCTAAAGCATTTTGTAAATATGTTTCGCTCTCTCTCTCTCTATAGGATTTAGGAAGTAGGATAAGTTTAGATATAAGTAATATACATATAAGTTTAGAAATAAGGATTCGGTGTAAGAGCGGATAGAGGCGGAGGAGAAGAAGAAGGGAGGTGTGGAGAAGTATTTGTAACCCTGAGGGGATCGAAATAAAGAGTATATATACTTCTAAAGCAAATATTAGTAAAATAAAAGTAAAAATATTATTTCTAAAAGTTGTAGGATTGTTGAATAACGAAACATGGGAATATAATAAAGGAATTAAAAGATTGGTTATACTTTTATCGAAAGATCAATTTATTAATTGAAACAGTGCTGTTTAACAGTTTACAATATCATTTTTGTCACGATGTTCGATGCTCTCTTATCAGCCATTAAAAATCATTCGATCTTATCGAAACAATTGCTCATAAATACACATCGTGAAGTCAAAAGCTGTTTCGCATTTATCGGATTTTTTGTTCGCTGAAACATTATAAGAAAGTCCATATTAATAGTAGGAATTTACATGATTTGCAAATAAGTAGAATTTCCGGAAACGAGATAATAGTGATTTATTTCTGTTATTCTTCTTCAATCCTGTACTGGTCAAGTTGAAAACATGTTTGGTCACATCAAGAAGGCTAACATTTGTGAGAACGACGTAGCATAATTACAACTATTGGAATTGTTATCGCTGTTGGTTTATTTGTCAACATATTATAATCGTGACTCCAAGTTTACACACTACCGTGTAAACTATTGTATTACTTTTTTTAAAGAGTTTTAAAAGAACTAGCAGGAAACATATTTTTAAACTTACCTTCAGTAATGCAGCCACTGAGATTTTCCTTCATTTCGGAACTGATAGGAACGTTGTTCTCTTCTATAAATTCGTGCACAGCGTTTGCTTGAATCTTATCATCTTGTACCTGAAACAATTGTCAAAATTCTTGAGCCTCTCGAGTTTGTTCGAACAAAAAGTGAACGGAAAGAATTGACAATTGAATCGATAAGAACACTTACGATTTGTCCCTTTTCAAAGACGCAGCCGATAAAGCAGCCAAAATTGTGTATTAGGGTCTCCTCGTTTGAATCCGGATCCATGCTTCCCAAAAGCTGCGGAATCTTCGCGAGATCGGCTTCAAATTTTCAGAAAAGTGAGGGATAGAATGTAAGAGACTGTCGTAACGGTTGGAACACCGTTACATAATTACACGTGTAACCGGTTCGAACAAAATCGACTCTTTTCTTCAAAAAGCAATAATGTCGTATCTTAAAATTTTGCTTTCTAAGTTCCAATGCAAAATTCGAAATATGAACAGAATTATAATCATGTTTACAGCTTCGGATCACGTAAGTATGTCCTACAGATTGCAATACGTGACCTCGCGTGCGATCATAACGTCAATCACAGTGAGATTATTCTCAATTTGAATCTATATGACAGTAATTTCGTAGTCGTCAAAAGTACAATGATTAAAACTGTCATCAAAGTTTGTTTCTGATTTATAGTTGATCCCAAAAAGTATTCTAAAATTGACAGTATGTTTACGGAGCTATATAAATAACTATTTCACATTATTTTATACGATAAACACAAGTGTGTGTCTAGCAAAATTTTTGGCCATTTTTCTGACAATATATAGCCAAAGAAATAAATTTGGTAAATAATTACTCAGGGAAACATCTTTACAATCTTAATAATCGCAAATTAAGAATATTAGTACTCGTCATTTTGACGTATCACGTAAACGTAGTCTTAAATACTCGATTCTCGAAAAATCGACTACATTTAAACTGTGATAATTTCGTAAATGATCGTTCGACAATTTTGGATTCATTTTAAAGCTGGTAGCGCGGGTTTTATAATCACGATGTAGCGGGTGAGAAACTGAAGACGCGTTTTTAATAGTACCAAACGTATTTCATACCGTTATTTATATTATTGTTCTGCGCGCATTCATTCAACTCGTCTTGAGATATGTCTAACAGGTCTGCGAATCGTTGTATTTCAAATCCTCGGATGGTCACCTATATCATTCAGTGTAATTAAATTGTGATTTATGTTAACAAATAGGTAATATTGACAACAGTGCTAAGAAACGGACAATGTATTTCTCGAGTAAATATTATCGTTAAATATATTATCGTATTATGATAAGGAAACGATTTTTAATTGTAATTCAGAAAATATGAATGTACGCATACTTACACAACTGGCGAGGACACAGGCGAAAATGAGAATGCTGTTCATGGTACCAGGTGTCGATTATGCAAAACAAAGTGGAACAGACGAAGACACCGTGTCTCAGTGGATATTTTGCGAACTGTAAAGATTCGTTGCGTGTCACCAGGCTTTATATTTCCATTGAGAAGGCCGATACGGTTGACAAACGTATCAAATTTAAAGGAAATTCTTGCGTGGTTGTTTGGTCGGCACGTTCGCTGGCTCAGTCAAGCAATACAGAGCAGTTTGTTTAACTAACAATACAGCGATTGCCCTGTAATTGACATTTTCCTTTATTCTTCGCAATCTGTCCGCGGGATCGACTCTTACGTAAAATAAAATGTCTCTATTTCTCTAGATCCACGCGACTGTTTCTCGTTATGAATAATCGAACAACTCGGTGGTAAAATACCGCCACCGAAGTTGCTAGTCTTTTTTCAAAGTAACAAATAAATCTCATAATTATTCATTTGAGAGATTGGGTTTTATCGAAAAAACGTTGAACAATATTTCCAAAATAACGAAGTACATTAAAGTTTTAAAACTTCAACGCGCATGGGTTCCCTTTGGCCGATTCTTTCCTTTTGCAATTGAGGATGGTAAGGTCAGAGAAAAAGTCGAACAATAAGGATCACCATAGCCCGCATTCGTTGCACGATGATCTCGCGTCTCGATCCTTTTTCCCGTAGATCCGAGGTTCGCTTAGCATTCTACGGGTTCGCCGGCAGTTCCATCGGAAATGTAGCTAGCGTCTGTAATCGCTCGCAAAGCCGACCATTTGCAAAAGTGTCTCTCCCAAGTCCTCTGCGTAAGGTCGACCGTAACTTTATTCCACGGTGTATGCCAGGCAACTTCGACCATTACGGGGTACATTATACAGCCTTACAACGTGAGTCGCGTACGCGAATGCGATCATCGCTCGTCTTCATCGTGTTAAAGCTTGAACGCGCTTCCTCGAAACCGTGTCATAACTTCGACACGAACTTACGTTACGCCGTGGCATCGATCGTTGGGACAAAACCGCAATTTTATGGAATTGCAAAACGATAGAACAATGCTTCTCGTGGAAAATGCGATCGGAGATGAGTCATCGAGGATTTTATTTCAACCGATCGTGCTGCACCGTGGTAAAAACTGTGATTCTATAGCTGGACAAAAGTAAAATTTTTACGCATCCCAATCCTAACTGTTTTTTTTATAGGTTTATCAGTGGCGATGATAATGGTCAAAGATGATAAAAGTTTCATAAAAAGAACGAATTGGAAAAGTTCCTATCTTTTGCTTCGTTTGCGTTAGTGTGAGTCTCACCGATACTCATCTCGCTGGATAAAGTTTTCACAGTTACGGTAGAGATCTCTGCATCAGTTACGAAGAGAATACTGTATTGTCCTTTTTTAAATAATAAGTAATAGTAGTCAACTAATTGTTCTAATTTCTAAAAGATCCAAGTCACGTGGTCCGATAATGAAAATATTATCGTCCTATTAAATGTGTGCGAATATTATTGAGATTCACACGGTATGCATTATGCACTTAAAGGGATGCCAAAGGATCAGACTAATATTTTCCATGATTAAATTATTGATATTTTCCATGAATGATGCATATAGGGTGGTGGAAGCATTAAGGTGGGATCTCCTAGGCGCGTCTGGAAGCAGCGTTTTGTTATCCCAGTGCCTTTTATACTCCATTCGTTATACTCTATCAGATGTATCCACTCAAAATGATATTTGAAAAAAATGTTTTTTTTTTCACCATTTATTTTGCAATTGTTTTAAACAAATGCCGTGCTTTCATATTAGGTCACTTTAAAAAAAAATGGAAAATAATGGGGATACAGCCCCAATTGTCTCCTTTACGATCCTCTTTTTAAAAAGATGGATATATGAAAATTGACGACATTAAAATTATTTGAAGTGAACGCTGCACGGTCGAAGAACACAGTGGGCTGAATCGTAACATTTTACTATAACTCTTAATTATATTAATAATTTTATTATAACTCATTAAAAAATTATTCCTATCTACATTATTAGCAAAAAGTGAGGTTTTTTTTAACTCGTGGAACTTATTTCTTTTTAATTGTACATTATTATTCTTCAGTTCCACTTTGTCAAGGGTTAAGGTCTTATAAAAAGAACTGTGTTTTTAAAAAATCCTGCAAAATGAACCGTTAAATAAATATGAGTAAATCCACGGCTGAATCGACTAATCGAAAAAATGTTGACGCTTTATTTTACACGTCTGTGAAACCAACAATTTTTAAGATTTCCAGAAATTCTTTGAGATAAGTTTATATATCATTACAGATGACAACATATCAAAATTTGAACAAAATCCTAAACTGTAGTCCGGAAAGTATTTTGAAACGCATGACTCTCCGCCTGGACTGCCTCGGAATTAGTGGGTCAAGAAACGCTTGCGTTTGTGTTTGACGCAACATTCATAGGTCTTGAAGCGAAAATACAAACGCAAACGCGTGTTTGAATGTTGGGCGATGCTCTTTCGCTTTCCTTCGCAAGTGAAAAATAAGGAAAGACGTATCATAGAACGCAAAATTGTGCGTCCAGAGAACACAGGCAGAGAGCTGCGTCGAAACGAGTATGGATACCAAAAAGCTGTGTTCGAACGCGCAAAGGAGATCCCACCTTTAGATGGCCCCGCGTTAAAATGCATATAGTGGCCGCGTCCCAAGTGCAGCTTAATTATTCATAACGCGTTAACGTCGCTTTGTTTATTCATAAGTGCTGGCCGGTGTCCGGTTAAGTGGCCCGAACAATCGTCTGCCTTCTTCATCCCATTCTCATTAATGAAACAGAAGGGCTTGCGAAAGGTCTGGAATTATTTCACGGACAATTACAGTTGTTGATGTACGAATAATACGGGAGAGGATTATTCGTTAGAGAAATTGTACGGAAGAAGAAGTGACTCTTTTATAGAATCCATTTATTTGTTTCAGATTAGAATACAAATAGCTCGTTGGATAGGTAGTGTTGAAGAGTACCTAATATTTTCTACAGGGGGACGAAAAGGATGCACGATGCACGATTTCTACATCTCTTTCTTGATCGTTGTGCATGTGGTCGATACCGAACGTTTAGAACTTACAGGCGTTCCGTAGGCATTATTCTAATTGAAAAGCTTATCAATGCAGCAGTCGGTATACGCGTTACCGATGGCGCATTCGTCGTTTAGTCCATTGACTGTAACAAAAGAACGCGTCGCATTAAAAATTGTAATTCGTGTTTAATCATGTATATGTATAGATAAACAGTATGCTCAGCTATCTTCAATGATGTAATTAGTAAAAAGATTGTTCAACCCCTTGCCTTATAACAACTGAGCTAGAAATAAGATACCAAAGGTATCCATTTCAATCCTGTTATCAAATCAATGTAACTTCCTAGTAAAGTAACTATAGGCATACGATAAATATAGATTTTCTTCTTCTACTAGGAAATTACTAAGGACGAGGAAGATTGTACCTATGAAGATAATAATACGGCAAGAAACTCAAATATCGGATTACGTGACATGTTTACACTTTACACTATTCTGGAGGGGGTAGACAAACTGACAAAGATTGTACAGTTCCGGGCGGCTTATAATTAGATCAAGACTTTAATTGTGACTTACTAGTAGGTAAGCAGGCTTCAGCGATGGTCGTCACTTCCTTGATTTCATCTTGGTTTCCATCGTGTACTTTGTTGATCATATCATAGATCGGTTCCATATGGAAGTCTAGTCCAGTTAGCTGGTGTAGAAAGAAACGGTTAACTTGCGATACATCAGGACATGATCATTAGACTGCGGATTTTTTTTTAAAGCAAAATATAACTTTCTTGCATCAACTGTAAAAAATTTATACAACAATAATTTGTACAAGTTGAAAACGAAAATGTCATGATTTCTAAACTCTCTTAATCCTTTCAATGTTTTAAATCCGCAGATTAGTGATCAATATTTACCGAACTAGCTGTAAACGTGTATGTATCGTCTTCAACGAATCACTTACGATGCCCAGTCGCTTCATAACGCACGCTTTCAGGCAACCTAGCACTTTCGGGTCGACGTCACCCAGATGCTTCATGTTCGAGATTTGATCTAAAACGAGTAAACGTTCAGCCGTTTTATTTCCCTTTGTCTTTTGTCAAACCCGATCTCTTCTACTTAGATAGTCTTTCGACTAACGTTTCTTCACCTTCACTGAGCTTGAATTCTCCTACGCAAGGTTGTACGTTTGGCATCAAGAATTCCAGATATTTGCCTATTACCAGATCCGGGTCCAGACTGCGCGCTGGAACCTGGGAACGAAGTGGGTAAAAATGTTTTGGGTCGATACACGTATTATCGAATTCGATTCGCGGTAGATAACCAGACCAACATACTACCACTTTTATTCTTAGATTTATTCACAATGAAATGAACACATGGCACATACTTCACTAGACTAACTACTCGTTTCTGGTGTTCCTCAATCCAGGAAGAATTAAGATAGATTCATTTATTTTCGCAATGGACGATCAACGAAAACGGGAATTGAATACAGTAATGCCTCGATATATGTATATGTACGCGGTACAGGTGACATGTAGGAGAGGGGAGAATATTCTATAGAATGCCTGATCTTTCGAGCAATGTGTATTAATGGACAGGTATTTCACAAATTGCCCGGACATTTTATACGGGGTGTCCCAAAATTTCCTCAAAACCACAAAATGGTTTCCTTGGGTCATTTGAAGCGACATTTTCCTTAGCAAAAATGGTTTCTACAGCTTTGTTAGGAGTTATTAACGAAAACAACGGACCAATCAGAGCACGACTACAGTGGATTGATTTTGACTCGTTCAATGGCGACGCCACTCCGTTCGCTGTAGCCGCGTTCTGATTAGTCCGTGTTTTTCGTTAATAACTCCTAAACAAAGCCGCGGAAACCATTAGGGAAAATTGACCCAAGGACCCTCTCGTTTCCGGGTTTTAGGGGCATTTTGGAACACTCTGTGTACCTAATATCCACGGTTCGTTGGGTAGTGTGTTAAATCCATACTCGACGTAAAACCAACGGTCGTTCGAGGTCACGGCGTATCCCAGGAACGTCACTGCCGGTGCACCAAAAACGCAATTCGCGAAAATTCACTAACACGGTATTCACCATAAAAATGATCTTGGTAACCCGAGTCCGTCACGAAGAAGCGACACGTAGTACCATTAGCCGTCTGTTCCGGCCTTTCCAATCTTTGCAATCTGAGAGACATCCAAGCAACTCCGTCTTCAGGGTCTGGTACATGTCTGGACCATCGACCATTACTTCGGCAATCGGCTTTCGAAATTTTCGCGACGCAGTGATAGCGCCCCTGCGTGATCCTCCTATCACGAACTGTGTTTCTAGTTGTCGGAATCAGGTCTTCGGGTTCTTCTCTCAAAACGGTGGGACACGGATAGCAACCTGCGTTACCTGCGGTGTTCATTTTCGTGTCTGCGACGACCCGACAATTCTCCAAAACGAAGAAAAACTAAATATATCTCGTTTCCGCCCTGTACGTCCTCGCTGTTGTCGGTGTCGCTTGTGCAACTCTTCGTGATCGAATCGTCTGTAGGTTTGGCTGCCCTCGGAACGGACCTTCACGCGTGCCGCCGTTTTCCGAGAACAGCCACGGACCACCACGAACATATAGGTTCCGAAGTTTTCACGTATATCGAGACATTACTGTACTGAGAATAAATGAACAAGCAAACTAGATCGTTAGATCGACAAGATCTAAACTGAGGACCACTCACCACGGCGGCTAATAAGCAAGCTGTAGCAATGACAATCTTCATGTTTCCAACAGCATCAGTGGTATTGAAACTTGACCAACGAGTCAGATTTCTCTGATTAGTCCCGCTGAACTAGTGACCGCGCTTCCCTCGGGAACGACATTTATATAGAGACAGATTAGCCTGGTGTACACGGTTTGACACTATACAACAGGAAACGAGATAATTCCCCGATTTATATTGATTTACGTAAGTCTGTTCCAAGTACACCCGAAACGTTCTCATTACTGTTCGGCTCGTGTCAGAATCGTCACGTCAGATGATTGTTTGCAATCACGGAACGAGCTTGTTTACGGTGAAATTATGGGATCGAGGCAGATGCATTATGGATGATGTCGCGTAGCGTGTTATTTCCGCGATCTACTCGGACAATAGTATTACACTGTTGTTTTCGTTGATCTTGCCAGGCTTACCACCGTTAAACAAGTAAATCACACTGGATCCAAAATGTATTTAATTTAAATTGTGATCGTTTCCTGAAAGGAAATAGCACCATCATAAGCCTTTACTCGTTTTAAAACTCGAAGATACAGGTTGTTTGTGCATGATGTAGCAACTTGTTATCTAAAAACCCAGTTTTGAAAATGACGTACGGTTTTTGCTCACTGTTTTATGAAACAAAAATGAGGAACATTCTCGGTACTGTGATGTTGGCAGCACACATCCCATTCCAAGCTCGATGCAACGAGTAAAAACAATGATACTTACATCAGTCTTTAAGGCGTCGTTGTTAGCCTTAAACTGAAAATGATTGCCACGAAAAAAAATTTCCAAAGTGTTCACAGACGATTGAATGTATAGTTTGTGACGTTACTTTTGCACCTCTATTTTATTTATTAAGAAAATAAAATCCCTAGGCTTGCATCAAGACCCATGGGACAGAGTACTTAGGAATATACAAGTTATATCTGGTTACATATGCAGTGGCACACCCAGGATTTAATTTGGGGGGGGGTGGGGTGAGTTGAACAGAATGACCTTTTTGTGTAAAAATATCTGTTAATGACAGCCAGGACTATTATTACACAATTTTACATGCTAAACATTTTCTGCTATATGTATAGCTAATCCAGTCCTGCACATTAGAAGCAGCTGATCTACGGTTTAACTAATCTTCTGATGTTCTATTTATTTTTTCTTGGGGGGGGGGGGGTGGCAAAGCCCGCTGGTCACCCCCTTGGGTGCGCCACTGTACATATGTATATTGCTTTGGTAGCATCAGATGACATCTCGGTAAAATAAACTTTAACCTTTTATTTACGTATACGAAAATTTTAGTAGCTACTGACATTCAGTCTTGTTAAGATTTGTCCGCTCGCAGGATTCGAGAGCGCTTCCCGAGGAGATTCTGTATCGATTATCGACCGATAGTTCATATCTATTTCGCGCACCGAGTACGGTCGAATTTCAGGACCCTTCTCTACTAGGGCTGTAACATTCCTTCGAAGGTCGAAGATTTCGATGCTTCGAAGCTTCGATTGCAGAACCTTCGAAGCTTCGAAACTTCGAAATTTCAAAGGTTCGCTTTCTGGAAATTCGAAGGCGATAGAAAATCAGAGTTTCTAATTTCGAACCTCTCTCCGTAGTAAATTATTATGACGACCACGGTAGATACGTCATCAGTGGAGAGGTTATTCACCTAAATTCGGATTTGCGCTTGTTTCTTCGCACGGAAGATTTTACCGGTTCTACGACGCGACGGAATATATTTATTGCATGGGAAAACCCGAAAAATATACTGGAATTTACTTCAATTTCTGTAGAATATTTTAACCTTCTTAAGATAATGTGGGGTCTCAGAGACTGACTGACAGTTAATATTTTTATTTATCAAAAATCGTGACACGGTACAAGATTGCGAAATTTCGAAGACTTCGAAGACTTCGAAACTTCGAAGCTCCCTTCGTCCCTTCGAAGACTTCGAAGCTTCGGAAAAGTTACAGCCCTATTCTCTACGACACCCGACGACAAAATATTGGCCATGATCGAAAAGATTCTGGCAACGCGGGTAATTTGGAAATGGGACTACTGCACACGGGTTAAACAACCTGGAGGCGTCGAAAAGGGACAAAGAGCCCCTTCGAGCAGCGGGCTATTTCGAAGTCCTGCAATCTCATCCCAAATATGGGGTCTGTGGGTGGTGTGGCCGTCCCCTGGGGATGTTTCTAACACCTCCGGTCGCGAGGCGCGGCCGCCATGGTAATTGGTGGAACAGGTCTGGGGCCAGGTACCACTCAGGACACGGGTGGCCAACCTGTGGCGCATTGAATTTTTACGTCCATTTTAGGTCTGAAAGTTCTTACGCCCGAAGAAGACGTCTTTTTCAAGACCACGTTTTAATGTCTGAGACAAGACGTCTTTATCGAGCCGAAAATATCGGGTCCCATGAATTCATCCGAATAGCGTTTCACCTCGAAGCATGATGGATAAGACCCATTAAGGAAGTTTTTACAAAAAGCTTAATAACCTTAGCAAAGAGTTGAAAGCGA
Organism: Lasioglossum morio; assembly: GCA_916610235.2. Taxonomy (NCBI): domain Eukaryota; kingdom Metazoa; phylum Arthropoda; class Insecta; order Hymenoptera; family Halictidae; genus Lasioglossum; species Lasioglossum morio. Next base: position 7,301,985 of record OU744324.1, on the reverse strand, counting down.
CGCTAAATAAATATATATAAAAAGAAAGGTTCGTCTCATCGGGCTATCTAAAATCACGGAGGATGACTGTCGTGACCTCTGTTTGTAATAAATAAGTGCTACCCCTGTGAGTTGCGCCCAAGGGAGGCGAAGGAGTCCTGGCCATTCGAGGGAAGGAAATGCCCCTAACGTAAGACGTGGCCATCGCGATCGATGGGGACGGTAAATCGATACAGTGGATCCTTTCTCAAGTATTCCGCGAGGTGGCTGGATGATTTTCGTGTGAGAACGAATCGTTTACCGTCTCGGTCTCTCTCGGTCTCTTTTGGTTTCGTGAATTTAGCGAGTTTCGCGTGAGCAAGATGTTAGAAAGTTTTATGAAGTATAGTCGGTATTGTTTACGGGGTATAGTTTCGCGTGTAATATCGAATGTCGCAGATCCGAATCCAGCCGATTATTATTTCGTATTTTTATGTATCATTCAAATAACATGATTGTTAATATTCCCAACGACGCATATACACAAACACAAACATTTACTAAACATATGGACATTGTGGCAATGAACCGCATCAAGTATCGCAAGGGTATTCTAAAATAACACATTGACAATGGATAATTAGCAAAACATTTCTCTGTTATTCACTTGATTTTTTTCGTCGAATTGCAAAACGAAGCCCGGGAAATGTATAAATCGTTACACGCTTGAATTTTGTTTATTGGATGTCGGAGAGATAAGCTCCAAGCATAATCTTTGAAAGTAACAAAATGTACACACATGTCCGATGGATATTTAAAACATTTTTCCATTGACAGCGTACTATCATTATCCTCATTAAAATGCATTTCAATGTTGGGACAGGAAGCAATCGGTGTAAACAAATGCCACCTTGCACTCTTCGGTCATAGTATTCGCTGAAACGAATCAAACAGAATCATTCGTAGAACTTGCATTTGGTCATTCAATTTTATTATCAGTAGCTATATTTCGTCCCTTACCTTTCTCTACGCAGTCTGCCGCGACTTTTTGCAGCATTGTAATTGTTTCCGGCTTTCCGGCGTGCCGTGTACTAATAAACGTGTTCACACTTTCCAGTTCCAGATTCAAACCATTCATCTTGAATTTATAAAAAGATATTCGTTAATTAACGCTTTCTTTAACATTGACTGCCACGCGCCAGTCTCTCTCTCTCTCTCTCGTGTCTTTCGTTTTCTTATATTATTAAATAAGTTGCATTGATTTTATGAGACTTTTATAAACACCGACGTGGCAGTCAACATATTAATTAATCGATGTGTTAAATGTTTGTTTGTCACCTACCATGCCCATTGCCTTCATCGTGCAGGCACGTAGACATGTGGTACCGTCCACACCCAGGCCACTGTCCTTGTCAAATATTGCTCGAAGATTGTCTGGTTCATTTAAACAAAATATCAGTTATTACTTCAATAACAAATTTTTTACTTTTTCGGGAGGGATACGTTTTCTGAATAGGAGCACAATTTTTGATAGGTATACTTTACATACTTATACTTTACTACATAATGAAATGTTGACCCACTTATATTAAAAAACCATTAATCTAGGAAATTTTTCGGTGTTCTCAGAAAAAATAAAATAATTTACATAATTAGGAAAGGGATATTTACAATCTGTAAAAAAATGTACGCTTACCTTCGGTGTAACCATTTTCCTTCGCGCAAGGCACAAAAATATCTTTGATACTTTCCAAGTAGATGTCGATTATATCCGCTCCAACAGACTGAATATTACGAAAAAATTAACTTAAGAATAAATGAACAATACATCGTCAGATCAACAAGATCTAGACTGCGGACCACTCACCACGGCGGATAATAAGCAAGCTATAGCGATGACACTCTTCATGTTTCTAATAACACCAATGCTATTGAAACTCGACCAACGCGCGAAAAGTGATTAAGCTGATTAGTTTCGCTGAACTAGTGATTGCGCTTCCCTCGGGAACGACGTTTATATAGGGATAGATTAGCAGGTGATCAGGTTTGACACTGTGCAACAGGAAACGAGATAATTCCCTGATTTAAACTGATTTACGTAAGTCTGTTCCAAGTACACTCGAAACGTTCTGAATAGTGTTCGGCCGGTGTCAGAATTACTCGCGTCAAATAATTCTTTGCAATCACGAAATGAGCCTGTTTACGGGAAATTATGGGATCGAGGCAGTGGCATTATGGATGACATCGCGTAGCATGTTATTTCCGCGATTCACCATTGTTTTCGTTGATCTTTAAACAAATCAATTACAGTGGATCCGAAAAGTGTTTAAACACTACACGTCCGACGCTTGTAAAATTCTCGTTATTTAAATTGTGATCAATTCCTAAAAATATATAGCGCAACCATAAGTCTGGACTCAGTTTAAATTTTGGAGATGTAAGATGTTTGTACATGATGTAGCAACTGGGAAACTGAAGACCGAATACTTCCTAAAAATGATACAAGTTCGAACGACGATTGGTCTCCGTATTAGTTTATTATTTTCTCAGATACAAAACTCTTACGAAAGGATTGCAAACACGTGGACACTTTGTAACGCTCCACACTCAACTGCTGCGCCACCTTAGCTGCAAACTACATAAGTACACACATGTGTACAAACACACGCGCATACGTAGGTGCATGCTACCATTCACGTTCCTTAAAATTTAATCTTATGTAATAGCAAAGTACGCTGGTTTTCTTGAAATTCTACTTTCCAACGATGAGTTTAGACAAACACCAATATTTAGAAAAACATATGGACCACTAAATCGTTACACACGTGAATTTTGTTTATTAGATACCGGAGAGATAAGCTCGAAACGCAATCCGTGATAGTAACAAAATGTATACACACGTCCGATCCTCATATGGCATTATGTGTATAGTTAGTATGTTTAAAATTCATTTCAATGTTTGTCTAGGAAACATTCGATGAAAACATATGCCACCTTGCACTCGTCGGTCAGAGGTTTCACTGAAACCAATCAAATAGAGTGAATTGTAGAAGTTACATTTAATTATATTATTTTTCATTTTGTTTTACTATTAGTATTCATATTCCGTCCCTCACCTTTCTCTAAGCACTCTGACGCGGCTTTTTGCAAGACTGGAATTTTTTCCGGATTCTCGGCGTGCACTGCCTTGATAAATACGTCCAAACTTTGTTGAACCAGTTTCGCATTCTTCATCTTGAATTTTTATAAAAAACAATTCGTTACTTTTAACTCGTCAAATTCGTGACATTCTTTATCACTTTGACTGCCACTATTCTGTTTCTTATATTATTAAATAATTTGCTTTGATTTTGTGCGACTTTTATGGCCACTGATGTGGCAGTCAACGTGTTAATTAATTCATGTATTAAATTTTTGTGTGTGACCTACCATGCCCAATAACTTCATCGTGCAAGCACGTTGACACGTGGCTCCGTCCACCCCCATTTTAGTTTCCTTGTCAAATATTTCTCGAGGAGTCACTAATTCATTTAAACAAAAGCACATTTTTTATTGGAACGTATTATGCAGCGCGTTCGTTAGATATTACTAGATACTTTTTACAGCAATTGTGTACGCGGTGCGTCTAGAGAAGTTTTCTACTCAAAAATTATTTCTTTCATATGAAATTCTAAAATTCCAATTATTTTCCATTGTACGCCGTAACAATAAAATAGCAATATACGCGAGAGAAAAAGGAAAAGAATCATTTAAACAAAAGCATATTTTTTATTGGAACGTATTATGCAGCGCGTTCGTTAGATATTACTAGATACTTTTTACAGCAATTGTGTACGCGGTGCGCCTAGAGAAGTTTTCTACTCAAAAATTATTTCTTTCATATAAAATTCTAAAATTCCAATTATTTTCCATTGTACGCCGTAACAATAAAATAGCAATATACGCGAGAGAAAAAGGAAAAGAATGAATTCTTACTTCCGGTGAAACCAAATTCCTGCGCGCACTCCATGATCGGATCTTTGACACTTTCCAAGTAGACGTCGAGAATATCCGCTCCAACAAACTGAATATTATCAAAAAATTAGCAATAAGACTTGATTATACAGGGTGAGGCAAAAGTTTGAAAACTATTTTTTGTCGCGAAATATTTGCGAAAGAAATGTATATTTTCTGTATATTTTTATAATCAGGGTGTCCGTCATTCAATTTGCTAGTTCATGGTATAAGTATATTCATTTGTTTTAAAGTAAAATGGCGGACAAGCGTGAAGAAACGCGTGTTTCAATAATTTCCTTACATTTGAAAAGTAAACGTCAAGTTGAGATCGTTCATTTGCTCGATGTTAACAAATTAGTGGTTTCAAAGACGATTAAACGCTTCAAGGTGCTAGGCAACACCAACCAGGACCGTCCTCGGAGTTGAAGACCATGCACTGCGAACACTTCTGCCAATTGCAAAAACGTCCGAGAACGAATTCGTCGCAATTTTCATCAATCAATGAGAAAAATGACCAAGGAAATCGGAATTGACAAGTCTAGTATTCGCCGATTTATCAGAAAGAAGCTTAAGCTAAAGCCGTTGAAGCTCCAAAAAAGACAACATTTAAATGATAAAAAAAAAAACAATGAACGGAAGAAGCGTTGAAACGGAGCTCAGTGCTCAGTATCACAAAGGAATATCGTTTTCCGACGAAAAATATTTTAGCATCGAGCAGGCCTATGACGTCCAAAATGATAGAGTGCTTGCTCATGGATATGCTGAAGCGAATAAAAAAGGTCGCATCGTTTCACGCACTCAAAAACCTGCAGGAGTTATGGTTTGAACGGGGGACAACTCAGGACTTCTGCAGGGTCCATTTTCCGGAGTTCATCTCGACCAAAAAATGGCAGCCACATTCACCCGAATGTGATTTGAATCCGTTGGATTATTCTATCTGGGGGATTCTTGAGGCAAAAGCTTGTGCTAAACACCAGAACTCAGTGGAGTCGTTGAACCGTGATTTGAAGAAAGCGTTGAACGAAATTGACGAAAATACGCTGCGAGCCGTGATTGATCAATTTTCGAAGAGTTTCGCGACAAATGGAGATCATTTCAAAAAAGTCTTTTTAACGAAAATGTTATGGATTCCCAATGTTATTATTATCCTGTTCGATTTAATAAATAAAAATTTGGCTGCAAGTAATTATGTAGAATGTTTCCAACCTTTTGCCGCGCCCTGCATAGGCGAACAAAGTTTCATAAGATTATTTCTTGCAGTATATATATTTTTGTGTTTCACTTAAGTGTCCGGGGCTACTAAATTTTGTCGTCACCAATTTTTTTATTAATTGTTGTACTCACCGTGGCGGCGAACACGATCACAACGGCTACAGCAGTTTTCATTTTGAACGATTCTTGTAAACTTCCAAGATTGGGAAATATTCCTGATCGACTGAAACTGCTTACCGTAGATTCCATTATTTATACCGTCGTTGCGATCGCAAAAACGTTTTACGATTGACAGGCTCAATCTTCCGTATTTAGCAAAAAAACAGTAATTGTTAGATGTAACATCGGGTTTTTTACCTGAGTGTATCCTCTTCATCACCTTGACACATATCGAGATAGCGGCCACCATTAAATGGCTGAGTGAGCACCGAGTTTTAAAATTGCACACTTCCCATTAATAGTAAAGATAAATTTGAAATATTACAATACATAATATAATATAATTTGATTTCAAACGTGGTTCGAAAATTTGAATTATTATATGGAATAAAAATAACTTTCTAATATCGAGACTTATTCAATTAATATTTCAAGTTTTATATCAGAACTTTAACGAGGTGTTTTTTTTACACGCGACAGTTTTTTGTGGAAGGATCTTAAACGGCTCGTGTCAACAGCAAATTATGATTGCTGCGTACAAACACGATCAAGGCGGTTTACACTAAACTAATTTACATACAATATTAACTCTCATTATAGTACATTTGCATGGCTAATTTGATACTGAAAGAGAGACGGGTGATGAATAAAATTATAGTGTTTAACGAGAACTTTGTTTATTATTTAATATTAGAAATCATTTCCCCATGCAATTTTGCAGTTGTACAAAATTTTCTCCCATACACCGTCGGTTTTAGTGAAGTACGATTTTTCCATAGGACAAAGTTTCTACTCGAATTTCTTCAAGCATTGTGTGAAAGATTTCACCACACCACATTCTTCACCGACTCCATTGGCTGAAACCATAGATTCATTAAAATATATTCTTTTTAAATGATATTTGATTACGAAGAGTGTTATCGACTCTCACCTTCTTCGATGCAGGATTCACCATTTTTAATCATTTCAGCAGCTTCTTCGGGGAATGTTTTTTCAATGAAGTCATTCATGTTGCTAGCAATGATTTTGCCACCATCCATCTACAAAATCAATTTTTTATTTGAATAAACTTAATTCTTCACATAATACAGACAATGCCTTTTGTCATTTAATTAGAACTTTATAAACAATTTTCTATAAGAAAAAGGAGATTCATATTTATATCTACATTTACTTGACTGCTTAAATGTTGATAGGAAAAAAAACAAATATTTAGTAGATTCTGTTCGAAATCTACATCACCAGTCTGTATTATTATTAACCTTCAATTAATTTCGTCAATTATCAAATGTCCATCTTTTTATAAAGAGGTCCGTAAAGGGGACACTTGGAGCCATATCCCCATTTTTTTTTCAATTTTTTTAAAAGTGGCCCATTATGAAAACACGGCATTTGTTAAAACTATTGCAAAATAAATGGAGGAAAAACATTTTGAGTGGATACACAATGTTTTCACTATAAGCTCCTAAAACTCATTTCTATCGGTTTGTCAGTTCTAGTCTTAGAATTTAATGGGAAAAAGATGACACGTTTTTTACACTTCTGTAAAATCCACAATTTTTAAGATCTCGAAATCCTTTGAGATTCTTTCATAGGTCATTAAAGATTATACAACATATTTAAATTTGAAAAAAATCCGAAATTTTACTCCAAAAAGTGTGCGTTTTTGCGTGGAATAACCCTATATAAGTTGCAACATTTGGGAAGCCACGATTGACAAGAATATTCTAAAATATTCCTCGAACGGATAATGCGATATTGTTTCTTGGCGTAGACGCAATTCTAATGAAGCATGACCAATGGAGTACACAACGCGCTGGGATAAAAAAAAAGTTGCGTCCTGACGCACAAAAGATATCCCACCTTTACTCGCACTCCACATTCTACATAACTGGTTACACGGAACTTTACATTACTCCAACATAAATAAATGTTTATTCAATGAAACGAGTACTTTAACACTAAACCTACCACCACCGATCGAACTGACCGTTTCCAGATTTTTAATTTTACAATAATTGAAATAATAAAAATGATTTCATAAGAAATGGTTGTATATGTAGATATCTTTAGAAGAGCACAAGTTGCAATAGGAGCCGCACAAAGTCTACATAAAGTGAATTTTGTCATATGTATAAGAAAACATGTTCCAGTTACTTTCAAGACCCGATAGGTTTAATGTTAATGGAAAATCAATATTTGCTGGCGCGGTCGACACCTTCGTTTATGCTTGAAACACTAAATTTAAAGTTTCCTTATTGGAAATACTATGTGTGAGTCATATGTTAATCATATGTTAAAAACTACTAATCACTGCGTTGCCAACCCAATACATAAGAAGTTCTACTCACAACACCAAGTCGTTTCATGACGCAAGCGTGCACACAGTTTAATTTGTCCATTTTTTCGGGTGACAGCGAAGACATGTCCATCATCGATGGTACGCCAGTTGGCACTACCACAAGTTGATTTGTTCATTAGGATAACAGTTTAGAAAAAGTCTATACTCGTCTGAAATATTATGGTTTCTACATACTTGCCATGCCAACTTCAGCAATGCATGGTTCAAAGTGTTCTTTTGTAGCGTCCATAAATTTCTGTAAATTCGGATCCACGTCACCGCGCACCAATGCCTATAAGGATATTATAATACGGTTATCAATCTTTAATTCAGATGTTACTATAGCATTTTGTCATTATAATAATCGGCAGCAAGCTTAACGTTGTTTTAGCATATCTTCATTTATGATTAATCAACCACTGGAAAATATAGAATCGTTCCATATTTGACAATTCGCTCCAGAAATTATTTATGGCGTACAGAGTAAGCCACGAATTAACAGTCCGATCGAAAATGTTTTTATCAGATGTAGTATGGCTTCAAGAGAGCTTTCACACGATTGTAGCAAATTATTTGTAAAAAAAACGTAAACCTGTCTTGAAATCCTCTAAGAGATATGCGTAAAAAAATTATAGGTGTATTTGCAAAAAATTGAAGGTGACCTTGAAAAATCGTGAAGAAAGAGAATCTGTAATCTTACTTGTAATTATTCTTGTAAAGAGAAATAAACCCATAAGAGTTTAAAGTGCTTAAATTAAAAAAAAAACTCTTGAAAATGGTAACGGTGCAATAAGATACTCTTCACAGTGTACATTAACAGAGTTGTCGATCGAATTGTTTACTTACTGCGGCAAGGAAGAGGGTGCAGATGGCCAAAACTGACTTCATTGTTGAGCGGCTGAAAATCTCGTTGCTTCGACAGGAATATCCGCAAACTGACTGATTCTTACCGATGCTTGAACACGATATTTATATATCCTCGATATTTGTCGAACTAGAGGTGTTAGATCTACGAAACAACAGGAAGAGAAATAATTGCCCCGCCTATCTGATTTTTACGTAACTCATTTTAATTGGCTTCAAGCAAAAGTAATCAACTCGAGCCGTCCGGGAATACTTTATTTCTTTGCAGAAATCGTTACTGATCGGTAGATCTCAACAAATGTGACACAGCCTGTCCTATTCAGTCATTCCGCGAACAATAGGTATAGTTACTGCTACAAATTGGCCTCGTTAGAATTTATGTCTCTCGCAATTTGTGCAATCCACAATTGAGTTACTAGACTGTAGTCGCTTATGCAAACCGAGACGTTCGGAAATAAGCGAGATTTTGTAGACCAATAATTCTATGCAATTGGAATTATACGAGACAACAATTTTAGTGGCGGTAATAATCATCTTTGTTCTAGAAATTGTTCTAGAAATATACAATGACATTGTATCGGGTCAATTATAAATATTCAATGGTTCACGTGAGTCACGATTGAGCGTGAATCATAGATAAATGCTGAATAACGTTCAAGATTTATGAATGATTGTGTCCATAATTATCAAAGTGGTCTACGTCAAAATTTTTAAAAAATGAGTCAATGAGTCATTTCACATCACATTATTTTAAACTAAATAAATTCAATATAAGTAATTAAACATGGTTACTTGATCGTAATATACAATATGAAATGAACAAAGATGAAAATTTTCTGACAGCAATCTTTCCGAACAAAATGGACAATTGCGCAATGATAATGATTCTAAAACAATTTGCCTTTGTTTCGAACGCTAGCGAATTAATAATCCATTGTTTACTGGCATAAACACGCGCAATCTGTTCATCAGGCATTAAATAAAAAATGCGAAACGGAAATGTCGATGGATTTTCAAGTACAGTTTCATCTCCAGCTATTATTCCATGCAATGATGTCGCTTCCTAATCAACTTTGTCGTCACGCGCTCGAGAAAATGCTCGACCTTTGCTTATCGTTGTCGAATTGATGCATTAGCGTAGATAAAGCGTCCGGCCATGAGACAAAGTTGTGTTTGAGAGAGCCGTGCAATGCAGCGGCGAACTGTTAATTTCGGGGCCCTGGGCTGATACAGTTCGGGGACGTATCCAATTAACCCGATTTAACTCGAGTAGCGTTTCACCTCAGAGCGTGACGGATCAGACTCATTCGCTGTCCAGCGATTGCGTACACGATGCGCTTAAAGAAGTTTTCACTTAAAAAATATAAAACAGAAATACAAAAAATAAAACTACAAAATTGTCGTTCCAAAAGGCTGGCGCCCCGGGGCTATAGTTCATTCAGCCCTGTGGTTAGGGTAGCCCTGTCCTAGATCCGCCGCTGGCGTATTCTTCCGCGTGGTATCGCGTGTTCTCGCGGCCTTGTTGAGCGCATTGCCAAGTTCATGCCGCTGGTTGCTTGATCTTGAGAGATCTAGCGCGATCATGGACTCCGCGATAGCTCGACCGAGTGATAATTATGTCTTTTTTCGTGGAATATCTATTTCTGCATCCTGCACACTCGTTTCCGGCCGACAATTGTGTGCCAAAAAAAAAGGAGAATTTACAGACTGAATTGTGAACAATTTTTTGTTTCGTGACACATCAAGTGCAGCTGGAAAATTCAGTCGTGTTTCAAGCAACAGCGTAGTTAACACGAGGACACATTTATTATTTATACTGTATTTGGAAGGTGTAATATTTAGGAAGGAAATATAGAAATTCGGTTGCAAAAAAAAATGGAACAAACGTCACATTCAGAGAAATGCATATAATTTATTATAATACGAATTATTAAGTACACACAGTTTTCGAGAAAGATTAATAAGTACAACAATCAGTCGTGAACGAAAGGATTGATACGTATTATATAATGTTATTGAATCATAGTGTATAATCCGTTACCCATCATAATTTTTATTTAATCTATATTAATGTTTCAACAACTATGCAATTTAAGGCTGGTTTAGTAGTTGTGTCAATATTTTTATTCGCGACTTATATTGTAAATATTGTATAATTTATTGCTTGTTATACTACATGTTGTATGTAAGTATATTTGTGCTTATTTTATGTGCATATTTACATATTTTCTACAATTTTACTCTATTTATCCATTACGACACTAGTTCCATATCTACATTTTGTAATAATTATATATCTAATTACAAATTCGATTTTTAGAATGGAACGATATTATACAATCCCACAAAATACCACCATTGTTATTAGAACGAGAGAATGCTGCATAATTGACGATACACGTGTTTCAAATTTCAAATTTTCTTTTTTAACATTCTTCATTTTATCTATCGCCTGTGTATTTAAACTGTACAAAATATACGTAACAAGAAACTCAAATCATTTCGAATTCAAAAGAAGAACAACTACAATTATTATTTTTTATTGGTTAAATATTGCAAGGAAATAGGGAAACGGTTAATGAGAATTTACAATTCCGTGCAAGTAAATCGAGGAGCTTTTTATCAATGGCGTCTGCGATGACAATGCTGATGACGATGATCGAATGAACGTGATCTCCATCTTGCTTTCCAGATAGAAATGCCAACTTGTCGATTGCACATCCTTCAGGGTGCTATGTAGAGCTACGGAAAATAAAGTTTAACTGCATTACGAGAGATTTCATTAAAGATTAATTACATTAAAGAAAGGAAAAGAAGTTCATTCGAAGTCATAGATGCATACGATCCACGATCTAGCCACGACGATGAATGCGAAAAAATGGTACAGTTAAGAATGAGTGGAAGATTTTTGAAAAATCTGTTAACTAGAAATGAAAAAGAATTTTAACACTTCCAGATACTTTAAACTTTAAACCAATAACTTTCGTTCAACGTACGATGTTCTTTCGGACGTGTTTACTTTCGCAGTCTAATTTTTGTAATTGCGAACGTAGCTTACCTCGGGATCTACATCCCAAATACATTTGCCGAATTCCCACGCGAGCTCGCATCCAACCACTGGGGGCACTGCAACAAAATAACAGAAATCATAACATTTTGCGTATAGGCAACCAATAGTAGAGGTGGGCGGGTACCTGGAAATTTCGTAATTCGAGGTGAAAAATTAAAAAGGTCACCCTACTTTTCTGCGACTCACATGCCTGAGACCCCTTAACACATAAGCAAAAAACATCATACGTTCGTACCTCGTTCTCTGCAAACCTCGACCGCATGCTCAACACGCGGGACATATTTTTCTTCTAACATGAGGCGAGCGTTCTTAACAAACCAGTCGTATTGCACCTCGTCGTTTCTCACCTGAAAGCAAATGGGTAGTTTGTATTAATAGACTGTTCTTATTGACACATGAATTTATACATGATTTATACATGAATTTACGTAAAAGTAAACTAAGCTGATTTATTAAATACCAACATGTTCGAAACTTTGAAACAGCAGTGCTGATAACAATTTGTTTGACATTTTCTAAATTAGTTGACTGCTTTTGAAACATTCTGAATAATTTTCTTTCAATTTTTTTTTTATTATAGAAAATCTCATATGAGATTTATTACAACAGAAATACACTACATACAATACAGAGTATGAAGATTACAAAACAGAATAGGTTTCTTGTAGAAATACAGATATTATAATACGAACATATGATTAATAGGAACAGTATATGAACAGAGAGAAAAGAGAAAAAAAAACTTATACTTAAGGCCACAGCATTTAAAAAATGATAACATGTAATGACAATTTTCTTTCAATTGTTCCATACAGACAAGTATTCGTAAGAATCTATTATGTTTAATAAAATACTGTTACAACGAAAAATATTCACGAATTCTTTAACAAGCTCTGCCACAATGGGGTTGAACTTTGAATATTGGAAAGAGAATCTTATGTATTCGTTGTGAGGAATTTTACTCACGGTCTTCGTCGTGGCAAGTATGCACAGCATGTAGCACATCAATCTCTCGTCCTTCGGGAACTCGCCCTTATGTTGTCCGTCTAGTAGTTCTGTGCGATCAAATCGTAAAATGTTATGTCACTGTGGTTAAACAGAGCCATAATGCGTTACACAATATGAAGAGTTTAGACAGCGGATCTTTATGTAAAATAAAAATGGTTCTACTTGGATTACAAGATACTGGAGTGAAATAAAGATTTATTTTCTTAATGTAACATGTATTTTTAAATTCTTCTAATGTTTTTCCTGTTCTAAATTACGCCTACTCATTTTTCTCATAAATGCATAAAGATCTGCTGTCTATTCATCACAAAAGATCACACATAGAGAAACATATCCCCGTTTCCCGTTTTCTACTGGAAACCCAGATTTCATTAGACTATTGAAAAGGGGTTGATGATGAATGTCTTGGTTCGCCGTACCTTTGGTTGCATTTGACTTCTTCGCGCACGGTTTCCTCAGGTTCTTAACAGTGTTCTTGGCTTCTTCTAAGGTCACTTTTTTCTACGAATGCAAAGCAGGTCACTTCATCGCATAATTTGCGAAGAGATAATTATCGACTTTCACTCACACTCTCGGTTTCCCAGATGGTCACGATCATGAACAGTAACCCGACCGCGAAGACGATGCTGAGATTCTTCATTTTGAACTGTTGAAGCCCAATAGGCAGCTCTACCCCTGCCCAGCCCTAGGCTACTTCTGTAGCTGACTCCCTCTGCAAACAGACATCTAATAGCGCTGCTTCCGACTATCTCTTAACCCTTAGCACTCGAGTGGTACTAAGTATTCAAAATATTCTTTTTATTATTACATTTTTCTCTATCGAATAAATTACTAAACATTTCATTATTGTATCAGGTTAACCCTTAGCACTCGAATAGTGACTCTGAGGCGCCAGTAAAAATTCCCATACCATTATTCAAAACAGTTTTAATATTATTAAATTCGTCTGTATTCTATAAATTGTAAAAAGCTCAACTGTTATATGACAAAAACAGGTTCAACTTGTTGAGAACAATGTCAAAAAGATTACATAGAATAAAAATGATCTGGGTTGAAAGGAATGTCTCGATTTTGGAATTAAAATTGCATCGAGTCGAAATAAATGAAAAGATACGCTCGCAACGATATATAATTTCAATAGAAACTTTAATTAAAGATTCTACAATATAATTCGCGTTAAAAGGCAACTGCGTGATAAACGCGCCCTAATGCATACCAGGCTTAGCACTATCCGTAGTTGTCCGGTCGACGAAAACGAACCCAGGAGGAGTGAACCACTAATCTCGAACGCGATGCAAGAACCATTACCTTTTTATATTCAGTGCTACCGGGCTAACCGAGTAGGAGAACAAACAATTTTTGTGTCTTTAGAGACACGCGGCTCACCCATGATTAGTCCGTTGACCGTGTGATTAAAATGCGCCCGCAACCTCCATTTCCGAGGATGATCCTAGAGGTTAATAGCTGTGCCGGAAAAGGAGGAGTTACTCGGACCACGTAATAAGTTGCGCCAGGATGCGCTGGGATTATGCAATCGTTGTATCATCGCCACTACCTCCAAATTGTTTTACGCCAGGGTGCTCGTACTCGCAATTCAATTTAATTCGAATTCAATTTACGCGATTACTCTTTGCTGGCACGATTGAAATAAGGTAAACTGTATAATGATTGGCACTCTAAGCCAAAATCGTAGTAGAAATCTTTTTTCGAAATGTTTAAGCGAGCTCGATATTATTTAAAGCTAATTATTTTGTTATTATTATTTAAACACTCTTGCTATCATTTAAAGCTAATAGAGATTTTTCAGCAAAACCAAACAGGTTTACGAGTCATCAATCTTTTATTATAAAATATATTCAGTGAATAACAATCGTAAGACCAATAGTACAATCATTGGCACAGTGAGAAGTAAACGTTACACAGGCTCTTTTCTAATTAAACATATGCGCATTTGTTACATTTGTAATACAGTCCGAAATTAAATTATAAAGCGATAAAGTATACATACTCGTAACGAAAATTTTAATAAAACACTATTCACACTGCACTGTGGTCAATGTGGTCATCCGTCGGTTTTACTGGATGTACCAGCGTTGCTAACAATCATATTTGGAATTCTGTTCTGAAAACTTACAACGTTGCTTTGAAATAGAAATAAAAAGCAATATAAAATGATTCTCTATACCAGGAATTCTTAATATTTTCCGTTTCAATCAAAAGTGCCAATAACTATTCCAGTGCCAGCAACAGTACAGTTTACCCTATTTCATTATCACGCGTTCAACGGCGGCAAAGAGCTGCCTACAGTATTCTCTCCGTAACTGTCGCAAACGTCTCTACCATGGCTGTGAAAATTTTATCCCCACCACTGGGGGAATAAATTGGAAGCAGTCAAGCTAGATGGATCCAAACGATTCGTAACTTTTTCAAATTTTGTCTGTTTTTATGCAACTTTTACCATCGGAGAGAGTACTGCGAGAGCCCGGAAATGTTGACCAAATTCCTCTATACTTCTTACTGCTGCTCGACCTTGGTTTCTGAGATATTTTCAAAAAACTGTTGGAAACTATGGAACCTTGATTTTATTTAGTCTGTGTCTCTGAAATCGAAAAGCTTCATTCACAACATGGAAGTTGTGTTTTCAATAATGTATAATCATTTCCATGCCAGCATGTTTATTCTCTGTCGTTAAGCGAAATGATTTTACAAAATAAACTAATTTTCGTTGGTCACTTCCTAATGAAACTTCGATTTTTTTTTAAATTCAAGTTGATCCAAGTATCCGCTCGGCTGTGCTTCGATCGTTTAGGGGAAGAAGAACACTTCCGGATCTGCATCGTGAACGCATCTCGTGTATAGATAAGCCAATTGGCAATCGTCGGGCGCGTCGAACTCTGCGCACAGAGAATCGGAGGTTTAGTTTCATGTAAGAGAACGTACAAATTACATATCTCTACTCTTCGAAATGATAGTTTTACCTTTCGTTAAACATCCTCTTATTGCCTCTTTGATTCGGGGTATCGATTCAGGCGCCATTGTCGCATCTACTTGTCGCATGATCATTTTGGCATCAATGCCTCCATTCTTGAACTGAAATGAGATCGTGAAAAAATAAATTTTGAAAGAAAGCGCAAAAATTTGAACTTTGAACATGTTTTTAGCTGTGGTAGTAACAGTTTTGTAGTTGTTACTTATACAAAAATATTCCGTGGATTCTCTTGGTCTTGAAAATGCGTATAAAGATCAATTTTGAATTTCGTATATCCGAATTGACGTTTGAATTTATCGTAAATATAATTATAAATTGTTCTTTACACTTCTCATTGTCTGCATGATGCACAGTGTGTAGCACGCCACAGTGGGGTCGTCCGGAAATTCTCCTTTCCTCACTCCCGAGGCCAATTCTGAAAGTTTATACAAACATCGAGGCCAATTCTGAAAGTTTATACAAAAATCGATTCCAACCCCGAAAACTCAGCTATAACCTCAGCTGAACCCTTTGCCATATTTTAACGAGTGATGAAGATTTTAGACACAGTCTAATAAATAGTAATGTTATGTCTTTCTTGTTAAATGAAATAAAATTTGATTCGTTTGTATAATCAATATTTGAGCATTAGAATAATTGTAGCCATATAAAAAATATAAATTTTCTTTTCTCTTCTACGACATATTTTGGGTTAAAGACGTTTTAATCATTGTAACTGTAAAGAAAATGATACGGCAAGTGGTTAAGAAAGTACCCATAAATACTTTTAATTTGAACTTGAAATATTTCATAGCCAAGGTTACCTTCGGTCGTGTCAATTTTCTGCAGACAGCCCCTCCGCATCGAATTCGCCATTTTCTCCAATTGTTCCTGTGAGACGGCCTACAATTGATAAATTTTACACATTATATAGTCCTTAAAATATGTAGCTTCAAATTCACTCGTGAACCAACAAAAATTTCACCGAGTAACATAACCGAATTATTTCTTTCGTGATTGCTGCTTAAAGAAATCGAGTCGAATTGTTTTACAAAAAATCGTCACTCAACTTACACTATGCACAGGTCTTAGCGCGACACACACTAGCATAGCCCCGAGGAGTAGATGTCTCGCGTGCATATTTACTTGATAATATTGGGAACAGTTCGAAAGCAACGATAAAGCAATCACTGTGTCAGTTATAGCTGGCTATGGCCTTATAAACCTTCTGCGGTCAACTGTCCACATTTTAATACACCGCGAACAGTTACCAGTTTCACGAAGATTAAATGATTAGAGGCTACCGATGAAATTACGATGGTAATCGCTGTTTTCGGTCCGTTGACAAGTCCGTTGATTTTATGTAACGAATAGGAGTCACGTGTTTCCGGAACGGTTGCATAACCTTACACTGGGAACGATTTCCGACCGTAGCTACTTTATTATGAACAAAATTAATTTTTGAAGATCCCGTTCGAAGCTTTCTTTATGCTATCATATCTAACTGAAAGTGTAGTGAAAAGTCAACCGTAGTAGAGGACAATGCGCCCTGCATGTCTTCCGATCTAAGGGGGTGTCTTCGGGCCGTGTCTGTTCGAGTCGCGGTTTCCACGCTCTAACTACGCGGAGCAAGTTCGAGATGTTTGCTCCCTTTGTCCCGGGACCCTTCCGCGCCAGGAGACTCGCGTTAATGTCGAACCCTTGTATCTCGGGGACACCCTTAAAACAGGAGCATCTGGCCAGAAACCATCCCCGCAGTCGCCATTAGTCCGAGGACCACTCACCGTCGGCTCGATAATTACGTTTTTTTCCTTCGATCCTACTTTCGCCTCGATTTCGTCTCGACGCGATTAATTTCCACCTGATCGTCTCCTCCAGATCTCTAGCTTCCCTCCCCGTTCATTCCTTTCTCCTGTCGGAGAGAGGTCGTGTCACCCCAAATTCCACCCTTTCCCTTTGCCCCTCGGACAGGGCTGAGCGAATTCTTTGCTTTCTTTGGAGATCCGTAGACTCCCGTTGCCTCTAGATACCTTTGATTCCGCTTTCTGAATAAAGCTTGTAGGTATCGAGTGTAGTGAAGTGGACTTGTTCCATCGAATAAAGTACTACCAGCAATGAAACAGATTTGTGCACGATCGTTGAACTGTTTCACCGAATAGTTTCTTCTGCAACGGTGATTCAGCGAAGTGTGTCACCTATATCAGATACGAACCATTTGCTGTATGACGAAATGGTTCAGACGAAAGTTCCACGGTTTTGAGAGTAACATACAATGTAATAATTAAACTGCGGATTTTATGTATTTATCACAACGATTGGCACGTTCAATTTAAAGCAGTGGACATGTTAAAAATATTTAAAGACATCAAGGTATTAGTTTCAGCTTTATATGAAAATTAAAAGGATGATACAATTTTTATTTTACTCCTATGTCCTGCAATCAATGCGAATATTATTTATTTTGCACAAAGATCCGCAGTCTACTAATTATTATTACTAGACTTCTGGATATACGGATTATAGGAGAATTGAGTATATGAAATTCAAAATTGTAGAAAAATCTAAAAAATTAAAGACGTCAATATATGATTTCTCTTCTATTACAGTCATTAAGGAAAGAAGTAACAATCAATTTAGTTTTTATTGCTTGCAATAGATGCAGACAATTTTTATTTTGCATAAAGATCCGCAGAATTAGTTTTTTCTATGTTGGTCTTTTATTGAGATATAAATGTCACCTTAACTCTTCGCTGCATAGCATGTCATATCTGATACAGTTAATAAATTTGGTATATAGTAAACTAATAATGTGTTTTCTTACTATGTTTATTTTTCTGAAAATGTTTCAATTTTTTTCAATATTTTCCCCTTAAATAAAACACAAATACTGACCTACTTTCAATTTTTTCATCCCAATTAAAAAAATCATGCAGTGAAGGGTTAAGTTTCTTTATTGCAAGGATGTTTTAATCTTGTGGTGAAAGAGGATTGAATCCTGAACAAAAATTTCTAAGGGTATATGTAGTGCAGATCTAATAGTTACTGTACCTGGGAAATAGAGAATCATTGGTAGACACTTACCGATCGCGATCAGACTCGATCGTCGCGGAGAAAGTGCACGTGATGATTTTGCGGGCCGTAATTTAAAAAACGGGAACGCTGGATCGAAATGTGGGTGAAGGAAGCCCGGTATTGCGCGACGAAATTCTTCGGGATCGATTCGGTGTCGCCTCGTGTCGAAAGTTTTGTTATTGCCAGGTATTTTTAGTCGGCGACGATTATGTAAAAAGTTGATTAAACGAAACACCATTCTGGCATTCAATCACCTATTTGGCAGAAATTTTGAAAATTGTGTTCCATAATGGGTGCAGTTGCAAAATGAAAATGGTCTACCTAAGCCACAATTAGGAATTAAATAAAAATATATTGTTTGCTACATTATATCTTTGGTTCAGTTTTCCTTCATTTAGATACTGTGAACTGTTATGCTTGTTTCTTCATGATTCGTTGAAGCCTTGGTCCTCAGACCTTTAACCCCTTCCCCTACAATATTATTTTAGTTATTAATATTTTTGTTAATGTACAGCTACTGGAGAATATACATATAAGCATACAATAGATATAAATTTTCTCCTTTTTTAAGAAAGTATACGAAGTAAAATAAATCGTAGGGCAAGGTGTAAACTACGTCGCGTCGGACGGCAAAAGTTTGACGACAATAATTTCACGAAAATTATGGAATCGATTTTTTCCGACTTTTCGGACGAAATAGCCCACTGTGCGCCGTTCGCCAAA
The DNA here is from genome assembly GCA_916610235.2 of Lasioglossum morio. Taxonomy (NCBI): domain Eukaryota; kingdom Metazoa; phylum Arthropoda; class Insecta; order Hymenoptera; family Halictidae; genus Lasioglossum; species Lasioglossum morio. The sequence goes on along the minus strand of OU744324.1, from coordinate 7,282,614 downwards.
TCCTGTTTAGTTAGTTGATGGAAGTCGGGACAAATTAGGAGAGACGAAAACGCTTCCCAAGAAGTAACGGGCCGGGTCTCGTTGAAATTCCTGCGGAAGGGTTGAACAACAAAGGGAAGCGATCGCGTCCGATCCTCCTTCTGTGCGCGTTAACGAGCCGACAATCTCGGCTCGCGTGCTCGCCTCAACTAGCTTCATCCTGTAGGCGAGGGAACACGGAAGAAAATCGGTGCGCGCGAAAAGGAAAAGAAAGAAACGGGCGCGACTGGTAGCAACGTTCAGGAGGAATCGTGGAAATGGAAGGACCGCGATCGGGCTATGAGAATTCCGTGACCCCCGACAGCCGCCCTAATTAAAAGCCTGTAATTAGCTGTAACAAGCGAGCTTGCGTTTCGTGGTATGAACATTGCGTAACGAACGTCTTGTCGATAAGCCACTCTTTCGTCTAGAATTACAATAATTCTACCCCGGTGCGCTGGGTACACGAAGTCGGATGGTAGATAGGACAACGCGGATCTTATCCGCCTATACTTATTTTTTTTAAGTATTATGAAAGATGTCCGCTTGTTTGGCGGGCGTATGATAACCGTTATTAAGATTAACTGTTCTGACGAAGTTCTAGCGAGTTTTTTCCTTGCAAACAACAGCATACTTATTCCTCTTTCATTTTCTTGTCAATATTTATTATTTGTAAGGAAACAATATTTACATATTTCACATATAGAAATAATATACATATTATTCGTCGAATCGGTGAAGGTGATGGTTAGAAATAATTCTTCCACATTATACTTTTTAATACAAATTCAGGATATCTTACAATTCGGTCCACCATAATGTTTTTTTTTTTACTATCGTTATATCTTATACAAAGAAGATATGAATATACAGTAATACTTTCAAGTGATCTCACTACTCGGAGAATTGATTATGAAATAATAAGCAGTTTCGATAAATCTCGAGTAACTTTTATTTCACATTAAAATGTCTGAATTCGATTTTTATGTTTCGATTTCACTTTTCCCGTCGAAACGAGCAAGGTCGTTTGTCTTTCGACCAATTACATCTGCCGAGAACATTTCACATGTTTCACACAATATTGCAACCCACGTCGTCGATGGAATGAAGAGGCCCGTAAACCGCGGCTCGTAAAAACGCAACGTAAATGAACAGTCCGGACTTTAACGGGCTCTCGAGACGAGTGACATGATCCCGGGTCCACACTGGGTAGAATCACAGACGAGGTATAGGAGTAGACGTAGACATACTCTGACATACCGACATCGATAAGAACAACTCGATTTCTTACGCCATCTACGTTGAAGAACGATAAATCTGCAACTAGATCCATGAGATCTTCCGGAAATATATGTTATAGGTATGTATAGTCTAATTAGGTGAGTTCACATTGGTGGGGGTCGTCGATTTTAATTAAACTTTTTCTCGCGAATCTACAGCAGATATAAGCACACTCATGTCCGAGCGTTATCGACAATACTGGTTATTTAGAATCATAGATTTATTGTTTTCTTTCCCCACTCTGTACAGTAATCTTCGATAGTAGAGTTAGATTAATATCTTCGAAAATTTCGGATGGATAAAACCTGTTCAAATTAGGCGAAAATTGAAGAGTTTTACATCAGCAAATTATCATACTAAAAGAGAGACAGGAAAATGTAGTGTCACCTCTTTCTCTATCATATTCTCCTAGTAAAAATTTTTCGAATATTCGAAAAATTAGCTTTTACAATAGCCGATTCTGATTGCGAAGAAGGTGGCACCAAATTTTCACGCCACTTATTATATTCTCCTAGACGAGATCCCAAAATCTTTTTTTGAAAATTACGAAAAGTGACGTTCGTCTGAGGCGTATATGACAGCGAATGAGGTGGCACGAAAATTCAGTAGTATAAGTCAACGACAAGTCAGACGTTCGGGAAAAATGGTTGGCTCAACAAATACATACACAGATACATTTTCGTCACTCCAGTTGGTTGCATATCAGGTGGAACATTTCTATTTAACATAAAGACCCGCTGTCTAGTAATTATTGACAAAATTATTTCACAAACAATGCAATGGGTGATCGGTCTACTCCTATACCTCGTCTGTGATAAAACTGTTCGCGAGCTGTTTGCGAGCAGTGTGGACCCAGCATAATGAATTAATCGCGTGCCCCGTCGCGATTAAAGGCAGCCCTTTGTAATGCTAATTACCATTCAATTAAACTCAGTCTCGAGACCTGGGCCGAATTAGCTTTCAGCCGGCGTCGATTCGAGAAACTTACTTTTCTGCGGGAAATTTCAAGTAAATTGCGGCGTGAGCTTTCTGTTCATCCCTGGTTCTTCCACTTTTTACCTCGTCCCCGCTTTCGATGAGAAAAAATACACGCCCCCGCTTCTGCTCCTAATCAAAGTGGCCTCTCGAAACTTGCTCCCCGCGTCTTTTGTCGGCTCCACTGCAATCACGGCCTTTGACATCCATGTTTTCCACTGTAATGGGGATCAGATCCTCTAGCCTCGCGCTTTGAAACTTTTGTAGAATTGATACTCTGATCATCCTCCTTTGGAAGCTCTTGGTTTTTCATCAACATTAACTTGCCTGCACGCTTAAGAAGACCTCCTTAATTGCACTACCACTTATTTTGTGGTTATAACGACCAGAAATACAGGGTCTTTCATTAAGAAATGTTCTTTTAAATTACAAAAAGGAACGCTGTTTGTTTTACAATTTTACTAACCACAAAATTTAAAGTGACATCTCTTAATGAACACTCCCCATTATGTCTCATAACAAATGGATTGTAATATAAAATTTATATTCATTACACAAAGTCACGACGATAACATTTTTACGCATGCGCCTGTTTTAATAGGTCGAGTCGTAAATAATTTCCGGTTCTCAGAAGAAATTACAAACCATATGTATTTATCATTCTGACGATTCATCGTATTCAAATTGTACACTTGCTAAATGGTGATAAGTCATTGCAAATAAATGGCGAAAACAAAATGAACATAGTGAAACAGAAATTACTTGTGACGAATAAATATTTGAAGCACTTATTAAACTGTGCCAGAACATACTCTATAAGCAAATATAATCTTCCTACTTATGCGTATCAAATACATATAGGTATTTAACCTAAAACAAAAAAGTGATCGCCTTCCCGTTAGCGTGATTTGTTTCTGCACCTAATAAAGACCGATAATCTGATCAACTGAATGAAAATGTCGAGTGAAATCTTCAGATCTGAATGAAATTGTCCCGGTGCCCGTTCCCTCGATGAATCCTCCAGGGGACACTGTCGGTACTAAACCAATTTACGTAACGCGGCCAACGAAAGTACTTTTTCTCTTCGCAACAGCGTCTCCTGGTTCCCCCCCAACCGAACAGTTCGAAACCCGTGGCTGCTGTAGATCGAGTTGCGTAACGAGATCCCGATTTGTTGCCGCGAACCTTCCGACTCGGAAGACGAAAAAGGGTCGGCTCCTGAGATACCGCCTCATGTTCTTCCGGCACGATATGACTCACTAACTCGTTTCGTTAATCTACCAATTCCCGTTCGTGACGATAGTCTTCGCGAACGAAGGAAAAAAAGTCGTGTTACCGGTTCACGCGATCGTTGGTAGCACTCCACTTCCGACTGGAGAGTTCCTCCAAACCCCGAAGAAGACACCAATTTGCGTTACGAACTCATTCACGCATTTCATTACTCTAATTGCTGTTTTATTCTGCCGGTTCATAGGATCGTTAGTAACGACGCTTCCTACTTGCCGCTTCCTTTCGGCCCTCAGCTACTTCGCCACCGCATTAGCCATTTATTTATACCGGGCCGAGTCTCTTAACTGTACCACCTAAATTACTAAATCATAAACTACTTGTTGTGTTTTAATTGCCGGGATGTTCTTCGGTGAAAGACGGTGGGACCTGCGCGCGATAAGTCTCTGTAAAACTTGTCTGCTCGATGGAGGAGGTCCGCACCATTATTTACGTTAAAGAGTCGTTCACACGTTGAACGTCGCGGGAACTTTGCGCGTTTCGTACAAGTCTCACTTGTTTAAAAGTGTGAATGTGTAATCTGAAAAAGATGAAAAATTACGGTTGTTATTCGTCCTTCAATGCGATCCATTCATTGAGCCCGTTTTCTCTATCTTCATAATTGTTGAAGTGTCCTAATTAGCATATCGAACGTGTCACCAAAAATGGGTGACATCTAGTTGTGCGAGCCGGTCGATGACGCAAGAAGAACGTCGCACGATTAAGGAAAGTCCGGGATTGCTCGGAAATTGAAGTCGCGGTCGCCTGAAAGAAACGTAGAAGCGGTAATTGGCCAATCTAGTTTAATTAATTAATTAAACCACCGTGGCCAACTCGGATTACGGATTAATTTTAATCTCGTCCTCGTCGATCCTTCTCCTTCGAGCGTGAATTTCCGCGGAGCTGAGTTTTCCACGGACAGGTGCAGGAAACGACCGAGCGAAAAAGAATGAAAAAAAAGAAGGCGATTTCGAGTGGTATCGTCGCTGTGCCGTTTTTACGTCTCACGCAGCTTTAGCCTGTGAATGTGGTCGTACCGCTCGCATACACCCACCCGCATAATCGTATCCGTTTCCTGAGTTTCGAGCCCGGCCACGTCCATTTGACGATAAACAAACTGAAATCGTAGCGCTACTTAAAATAATCATCGTTCCAGCTTTACACACGAGCGTGCCGCTTTTCCCGGGAATTTTTCATCGCGATCGACGAACTCACGGCTAGCTGTACGCTTCGCTGTTGAATAAACTCTCCCCGAACGTACGCGCCAACTCTTCTTTTTATCTACTAATTTGAACAGGCTCCTCCCTGCGCACGCGTAACTCGGTTAAGTCCATTTCAATTCAGCCGTCCGCTGCTATTGGTGTACGTCCGAATAAACAACTTTTCGAAATTAATTCGGGATTCGTGCAGAATTTTATTTTTTTTTTCTCATTTTTATGAGACTCGACTGATTTTTCGTACTTGTTGAAAAAGTTAAAGTCGTTTCGCTTTATCTATGAAAAAGGTAACTGATGAAAATTAATTGACATTTCATTTGAAAAATTTCATCGAATTACAATTTGTTTTACCTGCGCTATTACAGCTACTAGATATTTATCTACAAAATTGTACATTTACACGAACTTCCGCAATCTCTTCATTACGAATATTTAGTTCCGCAAGGCTGAACGAAGTGTTCTGTAATTAGCATCCGAACTAATTTGAATGGTATCTAACCTCTTTGATGAACGTTTCAATGCAATGTACATTCTAACAACAAATCCGGTATTGTCAATGGTAAATTATTATTACAAAATGAAACAGTTCCAACTAATACCCTATTATTACTCTGTCCTTGTCCCTACAAGGAAAATTCGTATTTTCAATTTACTTAGGCGAGTCAATGCTCGGAGAGGCACTCTGATCGTATTAGCGAGCATCACGGAATCCTTGCATATTACGACCAATCAATGACGCTTAACTCAAATAAAGGGGATTGAACCGGGGAGAACAAAGGTGGATCGTAATGAAGCCTGACACCGGGGCAATTAGCGCAGCCGAATCGTTTTTTGATTTAATTGCCGCCGAATGTCGAGCCGTAACGACATTATACCTAGCTTTTATCATTTCTGAACCGAATCCAAGGGGTGACTTTGATATACAGTCACTGAAATGTTCATGGAAATTTAAATAAACTCTTTCATCAATTCCGTTTTTTTCACTCGCCAGAACATATACAACGGACAAAAGAAACGCCAAATTGTTAATCATAATTATATAGTAAATTCCATAACACTAAAATGATTTATTCTTAAAATAAAACTTGAAAGAGTTAACATAAGTTTATGGTATTCATTTTGGACCTTCTTGATAAAACGTTCTTGTGTTCTTGTAACTGGTGTAGGCAAGTTTTATTTTACATAAAAATCCACAGTCTATTAATATTAAACGTGCGAAAGGACCATCTCAATATTTTTAATTTAGAAATGTTTTGTTTCAAGAAGGAATACTCATAAACCATTACACAAGGTCTCGGCTACCTTTAAGTTGCAATTTCAACAACCGATTGCGCAATAATGACGAGGTCTTCGCTAACGCGTAACAATTATTCGATGTAACAATTTACCCGTCACGGTGCTTGTACTATACGATCGGAGTTTATGATAATCTTTCGTTAGGGGGCGTCCAGGCGGAAGGAATATCAAGAAATATTTTATCGAGAGAATTCCGGGGAGAGGCATGATCGCGTGCAGGATTTTTCATATTTCGATTTCCTTAAGATAACGCGATACAAGCGTTCGTGTCCCAATGATACTGCAATTTCCTTAATTATGAATGTTCTCGACGAGCGGATGAACAAAAGACGGATAACGGAAGCGGCGAATATAATTACTTACATCGTTGCACTTAATTGGTAATAACGTTCAAAGTTGTTGGTCTGCTCTATAGCCCGTAATGCTGTTCTCACAATCTTTTTTTGTTAATAATAACCATTTAACTTGCAAATATAATCTTTGCATTCGTAATGCGATGTTAACCTTTGTTCGATCTTCGCACCGAATTAATACGTTTTTCAGCGTTTCTGCAAATATAAACATCTACCGCAGACAGAAAAATTTTATTTTATTGTTTATTATCAGACAAGAATGATTTTTGAGAAAATGATTAACCTTTGAAACAAATTATTTCTTGAACCATTATATTTGTCATGAAAATGTGACAATTTTTTAGTTAATGAACTTGTCATTTTCGCTATTTCAATTGAACCAAGAAACGTATTTTTTATTTAAGGAGAATACGAACATCCTTATAGGTTACAAATTGTAACTCGTCGCATAAGATCCGTCCAGACCACAAACGCGTCCGCCGCGGTCTTTCGTTTATTAATAAACAGCTGGAGCTTCGTTCCTTCTTTCCTCCCTTCGTTTCTTCTATTAATGAAGACGTACTCACGGCAACGAACGAAACGTACACTCGGTATATTTTAGTTGCATGATTCAGCGGTCGGCGAAACTCTCGTCTCCGCGTCTTCTTTCTCCCCCTGTATTTTTAATGTTCACGCGGCGCTTATCTGCATTGAATCTTGTTACGAATGCAGCACCGGGAATTACTCTGTCGAAATTTCGGCAACAATCGCGCGTAATCCTGTCACCGCTCTGCTGGATGTTAATCTTTTTTTTTTCAGCGGAGGTAAGCACCCGCCGCTAATTTCCGATGTAGCTTTTTTATTTATAGCTCGGAGATCGAATGGAACTGTGCACTTTTATAAACGAAAGTTGCTCCTCGAACTTTTACCTTCTACATAACGTACATAACGTTTGTACCACAAATATCTTCGTTGTTTTCAACATTTTTGTTTATATGTTTATTTATTTTCGAGCAATTCAGGTCACTTTCATTTTGTTTAAACAACTACAATGATAGTCATTCAACCATTCGACTATGTCCTCAAGACATTTTAGTTCTAAAAGTTCTATTAGATGATTGCATAAGTTCATGTCCCATATAAAGTTGTATTCTTTAAAATTGAACCATTGAATTTTATTTTCAATTCGGACACGAATTTATGCAATCATCTGATCTTTCCAACTAGTTCGGATAATTTCAATAGACCTATCGAAGAGGAGTAAAATCGGAGATAAATATACAAAAGCGAATTCAGCGTGCAAGTACAATGTTTCTTGACGCCCGATAAATTCGCAAAGTGTACAAACAATTTCTCCCATAGCTGGATCATGCTCGTTTTACGAATCGTTATCCTCCATTCAAGAGAGCCACGCTGCAGGCGTACCACGCGCGAAGTGTTCGCCATTGTATCATTTGCGAGTGTGCGCGGGCACAGGCGTAGGTCCCATCTACGAGAGTTAACAGCCTCGGAACAACAAATTATTACTGTTTACGGTTGAGTAGGCCGTACGCTCGTTGGCTCCGTGAAAGTCGACGGGCTTTAAGGGCACGGTTGTCAGTGCTAGTGGCGGTGCTGGTGGTAATGGTCGGTGGTGGTGGTGACGAAGAGGAGGTTGAAGGCGATGATGACGTTAATGCTGCAACCAGTGGTGCTGGAGTCTTTCTCTGGTCGTCGTCCTCTTACGCGGCGTCTTTCTAAATTTGTCGCGATCGACGTACGCCGATTCGTGCCCGTTCCAATCATCCATCACTAGACAACGGATTTTATGCATTCACGACGAAAATGAATAGGTGCAATTTAAAACAGTAAAAACATTAGAGGAATTTAAAGATACTTGTTGCATTCATTTCAATCCATTAAACATAGCAAGGAAGGATATAAATTTCTATGTCACTTCAGTTTGCTGCAATTCAGGTAGAAAATGTTTATTTTGCATAAAGATCCGCTGTCTACCCATCATCCACGGCGACTCATCGTTTTCTCGTTTGTTCAGTGACTTGTGGACTCGTCTTGAATTGTTCATCCAATTCATCCTACGTTTGATTCGTGGACTCGTTCATTGAACTATCATCGGTGTATCTAGATCAAGGACGGGCGCACGTTCTAACATGTGAGCTGAAACTACCAACGCGTCTGAATTGTTTCAAAATGAGATATTCTTTAAAAGTGGTTAGTTTAATGAAATATGTATTTCCAATACAGGGATAGATAGAATTGAAATTGATGGACAATACAATTTTTAAATTGGTGAGGTGTACCCTTTTCTGTATAATTACCGATTTTAGATCTAGATTAATTAGAATTACCTTGTGTACAAGGTGTTTCCATTGAAGTAAGGCCACTTAAATATCTCTTGGAGTTATTGCGATGCAAGAACATTTCTTAAACGTTTAACTACAGTACGAGGTATTACATCAATTTCATATCCATAAAATTAAAGACATTCGAGTTCAAATGGTTGAGGGGTTTCTCAGTGGAGTAAATTACGTGTACCTCAGTTTTGGGCGATGTGTCCCGGACGTGTCCGAGATAGAGTTGGCAACCCTAGTCGCAGCGTATGAAGGGAATTAGCTGCTCGGGCAATTATTCCGAGGTGACACAATGAAGGAACCGCGTCTCGAGGCGAGCAAGAATGTCGATCGCAAACAAGCCTTCTTATTTACGTTGTAGACGGAGGTGCAGAGAGGCACCTGAACGTTTTCGAGGGCAAGGACTGCGGTTCAGTGTCTCGGTGTCCGTGGTCGAGCGAAGTCGTTGGTCGTCGTGTGCCAGTGTGTGTCCCTTGAGCCGTGTGCACGCGCGCGCATCACAGATCTTTGCATAAAGGAACGGCACGTGCAGAAGAAACGTTTTCCACCCTCGATCCCCGAGGGTTTCTTTGTGCCCCCTTCCGCGGTCACACGTGGCCCGCTACGAGGATTAAGCGACCGCTACTTTGGAATTTTTATTATTCATTGGCCGACCTCGTCAACCAAGCCTTTCGGAGCGAACAGTGTTTCCGCTCGACACGTGTCTGGTATGTACCCACTGCACCAGTAATTGCTGTCCTCGTGGAAATACACTTTTCCATCGACCCTTCGAATTTTGCACTTTGGAAAATGTCCTTGAAAATGAACTTTGCAATGAAAGTAAAATTTGTAAATTTTTTAGCCCAACTAATTGTAACTCTGAACGAGTTAGAATCTAACGATTAGATACAAGAGCTTAAATATGCGGTACTCAACAATTCTTCTGAGATGGTACTTGCATTACGGATGTTTATGCAAATTTCTAATTTTATATTGTGTCGCATTGAAACTATCGGAAAACCGTGTTGCTATTTAAATACCAGCGGTCGATATTTATTCAAGAATTTTTAATCTGCGCGTTAGCATTGATTTTCTAAAGTTAAGAAATTGTGACCTTCACGTTTTCCTTATTACTATTATTTCCTTATTGGCGACCAATAAGAATTAATTTGGGTCCAATTTTGAAAAAGTTATTCGTTTTACATCCACTGTATATATAGGTTTTTTAACCGAGTGTCTGGCCGCATTATAGAAGTCTATTGTAGCCCAACATAAAAAAAGTTATCGTTATTTTGAGAGTTCCGAATATTGTAATTTGAATGTATTACAAGAGTCTTGGTTTTTGTTCGCCGTGACGGCCAAAGGAACGATTCTATTCGTCGTAGAGGAACTACGCTCGGTGAGTTTACGGAATGCTCCTTCCCTGAAAAACGGAACGTGCTGCGACGAGGTCCACTTGAAAATTCTCGCTCGAATTTGTGGACGCGGCACACGCGATCTGTATCGCGTTATTTATCGCTGCTCGGATACAGTTAGCCGCGCTTCCCGTTTCGCGTTCCCACCCGACCAATTACCTTGATTGCTCCCGCTGCTGCACGAAATAATAAATCGCCACTCGTCTTCGAGCGCGTATAGTGTACCCACCGATTCAATTTTTTCATAACTATACACACACTGGTGATTCTTGCATAATGCGGCGCCTAAACAAGCCGGTTTCGTACGTAAAAAATGATTACAAAATTCCCTATATAATCAATGTACTTTCAACATGAAAATCTTCAATGTACTTCCAACACGAAAATGTTGTACTTCCAACATCAAAATATCGTACTTCCAACATCAAAATTTTGTACTTTCTAAAATGAAGATGTTGTATGTACTTCCAACATCGAAATATTGAATATATGTACTTCCAACATAAAAATGTTGTTCTTTGAAAAGAGATGATTCCTGAAATCATTTCAAGTGTATCAATAAGAAGAAGAGCAAAATGGTAGCGGAAGTGGAGGCTCATCCATGTCGCAATCAATTCACTTAACAGTCTGTTAACTCTAGGACACGTGTTAGCCTGGCGACTTTTTGTTTCGTTGTGTATCTTTACGAGCCGCCATAAATTTTCGGATCTCTTTTTTTTCAGATCACCTTGTATACCACGCGAAGCGGCAGGGATCGCGTCCTGTTTAAAGTGTGCGTCGGGCGCTTGTTGCTCGCTAACTTATCGCTCCAACGCACCAACACTCTCTCTGCCTACTTAGACTTCATCTGTCTCTGTGGCTTCCCGACTTGCTCCCTCCCACCCTTGGCGCGATAAAGAAACCGTATTGCCTCAATTTAGACGCTGCACCGTTACGTTTCGTTTCATTAATGGTAATTTACATCGACGCTTCAGTCGCGCGAGCGCCAGAGTAATCTCGCCACGATGATGGCCACTGTGCATTCGGCTCGCATAACGTTCCTTATACATCTGCATCGTTTGGTCATAATTGTCATTTTTTATATAATACACAATTCAGTAATAGTTTCTTCATCCCTCAAATATTATTCATTTTTATCCGCAATTAATGTCTCCGAATTTTGGATGTTAATTATGTGCCACATTAAAGACCGTTGTAGCCACATGTCAATTAAAACTCTGTAAAATCCTTCGTGATTTTGTAACCTTTTCGATTGTGTAAAAGTATCACACTCATAAAAAGTACACTAATCATCACATTAATTGGAAAGTAAAAGTAGGAGAATCTTTCGATGAAGAAAAAGTTTTTCAAAGTAGGTCACCTTCAGTCTTCATTCAAGTTTCTTTCTAAAGATTTTTTGAACGCGGACGAAGAAAGGGGACGCCTGTTAAAATATAAAATTCGACAGTAAGGAGCATACGGGTATGCGGGCCAGACCGTTCAGCCAATTTAAGCTAATTTTCTACAGCGATCGGAAACCGTGATTCTGTCATACCCGCCTATCTTGTTCTCGATATCTCGAGATGTAAAGTTTTTTTCAATGAAGACTGAATAGTTCAGTACAAGATGAAAGAGTGGACGTATATGTAGTCCGGATGGTGATCAGAAATTGGATAGAAATTAGACAGGTCATTTCATGTGAAATAATCTGAATTCGTACGAAGTAAACTTGAAACCTCGCGGATTATTTCATTTGGATTTTTCTTCCTAGGGAGAATCTCCCCTTTAGTGAAATATCCCCACCTCCGATCGAGTATAGAAATCCGTTAAACATACGTTTGCGAGCACAATGACCCGCGTCTGGGCTTCTTTCGGAACTACGCCCCCACGTTTCTCTTGGATCGCTTCGGATTCGCATTCAGTCATTGCCGAGCCGCAGCCCTCCGCGGCGGCGGCGCGGGCTCGACGAACTTCTAACGAGGCAAAAATGTCGAGATTACGTCTACGAACGGAGGGATTGATCGACAGTTCTATCGTCTGCAGCTTTGTTCGAGGAATAAAACCGAACGCGGCGAGTATAGGGGCGGCGCGGCGCTGGCTTTTTCGGTGAAACCTCCTCCGAGAGGCTTATTACTTTTGACGTTTCCACGTTTTGCCCGTGACACCTGCTCCTCCGGCTTTATTAAACCCTTGGTAGACGTCGCCGTGCATCCATTTCCTGTAAAAAAAGCTGTAGACCAAGGGATCAAGTAGCTTTTCTATTACGGGAACATGAGAACTCGTGAATTTTCTGACCCGTACAGTCTTCCTTCGCGTAGTGTGACTTGTCTATACGGATAGTGTTACTTTTTTCAATTTTAGGAGTCAGAGTTCACATCGAGGTTACGTTATTAATTTTCTGAATGCGTTTCAACTAGAATTTGGAAGGAAAACAAATATACATTTACAAGTAAAAAATATGGATGACTTTGAAAACTCTGGAAAACATGACCTTGAAAGGACAATAAAATTTGCAAAACATGCATCTCGTGATATCATTTATATTGCTTTGAAAAGATTTGTTATGTCATCACGAATAAAAGAAGCATTTAGGTGGACCACCTTGTATGTATAAAAAAAATTTTTTCTATCCAAAACAATGAAGGTGACCTTCATAAAGTTCATTCATATTTCCAAAAACAGCGGCGATAATGATGTGCTAACACGTATCGGACCACCCTGCATGTATATCATTTACAATAATTTAATCCTCGAGTCTCGAATGCTCCCCCTAACGCGTGTTCTTCGAGAAGGGTGAGTCTTCAGGTTCGTTCCACCACATAGTAATCCCTTTTCGTTTCTTCAGTAGAGCAGACTGCGATAAATCCAAGCGGTATACGTCACCGTTCCATTTTCTTGTCAAGTGTTTACGGTCGTGACGCGACTTTGTCCCCAATAACGAAAAATATGAACGGCCCCCTGTCTTACTAGCAAAACTTCCGCGTCGAATCTCATTCTTAATGGCAGGCGGACGCTAAAAGGGCCGAAATTGAATCCTAGGCTCTACTTGTTTGTCGCGCGAGGGTCGACCGTGTGACGCAGCGAGTTCCAAAGTTATTAAAATGGTTCAATTTTGCACCCTCCGACGCGCGACGCGGGGAAATTCACGAATTTTCGTCTCGCCTCATTTCCATGGGGACCTGGAAGGGGCGAGGTGATTTTTTCATTTTTGTTTCACCGTGCCGAAAAGTTTCGGCTTCTATGTTAATTAAGCGTCTCACTTTGGAAATTCACTGTCTCCGAAGATAATGTATCCGGTGACCCAGGTGCGCGGTGGAATATTTTAAGGGCCGACTGAAGTGCTCTTATTGAGCGCAACGTATAGTCTTTTACGTCCTTTGCGATAAATATTGCAATTTATACGAGTGCGCCTGGCAACCCTTAAGGGATGCTTCTCGCGTCGGTAGTGAAAACAAGTGTTTCCAAGAATTTCTGTTCGGAATAACTATTGGACATGTGGGACCAGAGAACCGCGTTTCACATAAAATTCAAACAGTTTTTCATTCCATCTTTTATTCGTTCAAATAATGGGTAGGTGCAATTTGAAACTGCAAGAATATTAAAAGCATTTTAAAATACTGTTACATTATTTTCAACTCATTAAACATATTAAGAAAGAGAATCAATTTCTATTTCACTCCAGTTTGTTGCAATTCAGGTAAAAAAATTCTATTTTGCATGCTGATGCGCTGTCTAATCACTAAACTACAAAAATTAACATTTCCAAATTTAATCATTAATTCAATGTCTTCAATGACCTGTTCTCGTGGTGAAATTATTTATTATTTCACTTGAACAAAGAAATAATAGAACCACAGGATCTAAGAAACAGCACGGACCCGAGGCTTTTTCTTAGATCAAAGTTTTACGTTGGCATACTTAAAATTGTACACGGTTAGTGCTGTTCTACGTATAATTCCTTATGATCTCCCGTCGTGAATGTAATATCTCTTTAATTATATTTGCTCGTGCCGATCCCTCGCAGCTGACGCATGTGCGCAGCCATAATTTGCCGCATTGTTGGCAGGATTTTCACGCAAGAATTTGCTCCTTCTTGCTGTGCCGAGCCTTGCGGGGCTGTTCCCCTCGTGTTCGATCCGCCGTGGAACGATGAATTGAATTTAGAGGTCGAAAAGCTCAGTCAAGGAGCATCGAGTGGCTATGGATAAAGGTAAACTACGTTAAACGTGAATTTACTGAAATTCGGTCTACGCGGGGGTGGCTCTCTAACGCGGCAAATTTAATTTCACAGCAACTCCGAGGGCACTTTATTAAAACAAAAATAATGTAACAACAAACGCCACCCTGTATACTACAGAGCGTGTTTCCTAGCAACTGTGGGGATCTTCGTGTCCACAAAAATCAGTGGAAACATCCGTTCAATAGCATGATAGGTCAGACCTGGGTAAAAAATATTTCAACTAAGTAAGAAATACAAATCTTTGCAAATACTATTCACAACTGTGTTACATATGTATGTTTCATTTCAGACTAATACTAAATTACTGTTTTAAATGAAACGTATGTAACACAGTTGGGAGAAATAGTATTTGCAAATATTTGTATTTCTTAGTTGAATGATTTTTTACCCAGGTCTGTGGTAGGTACAGTGGATCCAAAATGTATTTGAACACTGCATTTCCGATTCCCGAGAAATTGTCGATAGTTCAATTGTGATCATTTCGTGAAAAAAAATGGTACAATCATAAATCTGGACTCATTTTAAAGCTTGAAGCCTCTACTTTCGCAAAGCAATGTTCATTTTCCTCCGAGATATTTTTACGTGACGTAGCATGTGGGAAACTGGAGATCCATTCTTCCTAGAAAATGCTGGAAATTCATACGTCTCCAAAATCTTCATTCTCACCATTAGATAGCGGATTTTATGCATTTATGATAAGAATGAGTAAGTAAGAAAATTAAAGTTTCTGTAAGATTGCCAATATTTAAACTACGTTTAATTTTTCGAAATTCGGGAGGGACCACCAAAATTCTGCGAGTTCAATCAAGTCATCGACATTCACGACTCGCCTTGACCCCCATGGGGGCCGCGATCGGTCCTGTTATGTCACTGTTGGAATATAAACCGACATTCCAGCCGTAAAAGTCGTGCGTGATATTCGCGTTACCGTCCGCATGGTTTATTTATTTAATTACGCGCTGCTGCAGCGACACTCGACTTTTTATTACGGTCTCCCAGCGCTAGCGTGTGCTTTCTTGCGTTCCCGGAGGAACCAAAATGGCGGCTCTAACGGCGGATGGGAATTGTTTGTTTTCTGTAAAAAAAAGTTCAAGTGCCACGATGAGAACAGTTGAGACCGAGCCGGTGTTATGGTCCTTCGTGTTGACTTTTTGCGGAAAATTTAGTTTACAAACTGGTGGTCGGAATATTTTAACGTTACGCGGTATAATGAAATTACTGCGTACAGGAATATGCATATTAAACTGTTTATTATTTTCACCTATTTCAATTTATTCTGAAATTTCTTCTCTCTGCCTAGTGGTAGATATAAAAACGAAAAAATTTTTTCCGAATTTTTATAACCACGTTTTAGTTGTTTATCTTTTTATGTTTCTCTGGCAAATCGATACATATAAACAAAAATTAAATGCTGTTCGTTGGTAAGTGCGTCACTTGAGAACGGCTGGACCGATTTGGCTAATTTAAAAAAAAAAATGTTCGTAATAAGGTTTTTGTGGAAAGAAAAATTGGAGAAGTGGTCCGGAAAAATGGAAAATTCGGAAAAAAATGAAAGTGCTTTTCTATCGGATTTTTCCATGAACTCAAGACCATAATTCACGATTCGAACGATAGATATGCGTAATTCTTTTTTTTTTGTTTTGTTCGTTATGGTCCTGGAAAAGTTTTCTGGAAAAAATTTGAGACTATTACAAAGGAAAATCGGAAAATTCGAGCAAACTGCAAAAATCATAATTTTTGAAACGGTACAAGTAGCAGGTTGACATGTTTGGCTGTGTATGATTGGTTCTTAATGAGTTCGTCGTCGAGCATAGCTATTCACTAATTCACAAAACGATCACAAACAAATTTATTGAAATTTGGACAGGACAACGTCTGTCGGCTCAGCTAGTAAACAATAATTTCATCATGGTTCAGAGGACGCGTTCCCATGGAACGGTTTAGCGTTGCTGTTCATTGGTAGCCGCAGTCATTGCCCTGATTGGTCTCGATTAAAATCGACTTGCGAAATCGTCCGAGCGATCTTCGCTGATGATATCAGACAGCTGTAAGAAAGCGTACGGCCGAGCGTTGTACGGTCGTGGTAACGTCAACGTGGTTTGCGCAATTGCCAAATGAATAATTCACTCGAATTCGCGAACGGGAAAAGGAAACGATAATGGAGGCATCATTTATCCGAGTCATTCAACGAGGAACATTCAATAATAATCAAGACTGTGATACGCCTTTATTGCATACTTCGGATTGCCATTACTATACAAGTACAAGCACAATACAGAAGCTTATGGAAATTTTATACAAAGACTTTCCTCGTGAACACTTTCTATGAATTACAATTAACCCTTTGCGGTCTTGTGTCAAGCCAGACTTTATTTTAATATTCTCCCTAATTTCTCATGAAATACAATAATAATATGTGTACGCATTTCATGAAAGAATGTGTTCTGAATACAAAAAAAAATTGTGTTGTTACCAATGAATTTCAGAAAGATAAAATAATGAATCAACAGCGGATTTCATGCATTTGCGACAAAAATGAGTAGTTGTAATTTAAAACACATTAGAAGGATTTTAAAATACTGTCGTATTAGTTTCAACTTATTAAACATAATAAGAGAGAAAATAAATATGTGTTTAACTCCAGATTGTTGTAGTTCTTTTTAATACAATGTAGTTTTGTAATCCTTTTTTTTCCTGAGTGTATCGGTCGCGTTTAGAGCTCGGTAGTTCTAGCGTGAATGTGCTGACGTAATTTTTCGAAATGAGTTGTTGTTTGGAGGTAGCGAAGTCACTGCGGAAAATAAAGGAACTGGTCGAGCGAAACAGTTCGATAGTGGAAAATCGTGATATACGCGCAGGCTGTTCCCACTCAATTTCTTCGAATGTCAGGAGAAATTATTGTTTTACGACGCAGGATGGCGGCGTAGGGCGTTGCTAAATAACGTTTTGCCCGCGCAATTTCTCGCGGTGTCTTTCCAACCATATTCACCGGTTTAATCCAGGCTCGTAAATCCGAAGATCCTGAAACAAGGTTCGAGGACCGTGCAGTTTAACGGCGACGCAGTAAGCCGACGCTTTAGCGGAGCTTACGATTTAAATCCCTCGGGGGCTGCACGTGAAACCGATGAAATATCGCCGCAAATTACTGCCAAAATTCGACGGGAGAAAATTTGCCTGTGGACCCCATGATGAAAAGGGTCCCGCAGACTCCCGGCCGAGGCATTGATTGCGCCGTTGAACAAGTTTGCAACACGGAGAACGAGACGAACGAAGGGTCGAATAATGAACTTTCGAGTGTGCAATAATATTTATGTATTTATATGTTCGCGGAACCACGGTAACTTTTTATACAGCACAATCGGTCCCCTGTGGAAACGTTAACGGCTGTCGCAACTGTTTGTTGAAACTGTTTTACAAACTGCAAAATCATGCAGCGGATAGTTGGACGGAGATTTGATAGAGAAAGATTTTGAAATAGTGTTTTAGTCACTATCTGTATTTATTGATATATTTCTTACGTAATAAGTAGACTTTAGAGAGAGAGAGAGAGATGTTTATGCAATTTTCAATGTTTGTAGACGAATTTTAATAAATACACTCTTAAAGGTCGTAGAGTTTTTAGATCTGAAATAAATGAAAACCGTACTAAATTATGTCGTATTTTATATACTAGAATTTGTAAGAAATTTGTATATATTTGTATGGCTGTTCCAAAAATGTGGACCAACATTGAAAGGGGCGGTTCCCGCGGTCATTTGAAGTGACATTTTTATTTGCAACATTCTCATTGTTACGAGTATATATGACATTTAATTTCGCGTTTTCAATTGCTAGCTAGCAAGCCGTTATTTTATAAGATGTAATTAACGTTTTCGGGTTTTGTTGCAGATACGGTTCTTGTGTGCTGCGTGACGATCACCGCGAGTGAGTCCCTTTTGTCGTGATCAGTGATAAAAGTGTGTCCCGGTGGTTATTAGTTCGGCGTTAATTAAGGTTTCTGGGGTTGGTTTAATCAATTATCGCTTTCGTGCGTCGCGGTGCTTGATGACTAATATGACAAAAAGATGACGTCGTTAATACAGAGGGACTTCGGGTCTCCGCGCAAGAGGGAATCGACGAGCAGCAATGCTTCCAGCTATCTAATGGTAAGTGATAACAATGAAAAACTTAAAAGAATTTTATCTTGATTTTATCAGTTTTTGCATATTCCACACATGTGTATTGATTTCTTCGTAAATGTGTGATAAAAAAAAATCTAAATTACTTGAGTTATATATTTTTTTGTAGAGCATTCTTTGAAAAATGATAGTCGCCATGACTCTGGTCGTTTATTAATCATTATGGATGTACTTACGGTCCAAACAAAAGGGAATTGAAAATCCTGATTATTTAGAAAACAGTGATATTTTGAAGGTAAACTGCTTTATATAGTTATCTTAAGAAAGAACAATTTCCTTGAAAACAATTCGCTAATATCGGGCACGATCAGTGAGTCAGTTTTCCACTATTTTTAAACGCGACGCAGATCTTTTGCATTAGGTAAACGTAATAAGGCATATTGTTACGTAGCCGTGAGCAGATTACACGTAATTAGAGGCAAACAGGTAGTAGACGAAATAAGTATATCCTGCGACACAGAATATGTCCATCAACCTACATATTCCTAATAATTAGTGTTTACTTCCCACTTGCTCACGTAATTCCAACAATCGCACCAACGATATCTGGTACAGCTACCTTCTAACTCGTCTAATTCAGATCAATTAAACGTTTCTCGTAACTGTTATTCCTGAATCTTGTTCTACGATATCAGGCTCTTTCTTATTGCCGCTGACGCAACGAAGTTCCACGGTTTCACAGTTCGAAAATATTTCTACGACCGTGAATGTACGAACATTTTCATCTGGCCAGCGAAATTCGCTAAGATATTGTAAAAAAGTAACCTTTAACATTCTCTACACGAATCTGACAAATTGCAATGTTTCAAAAGATATTCTTATACGTCGGCTAGTAAATCAATCACTGTGAGTCACGTTATAACTTTT
Source organism: Lasioglossum morio (assembly GCA_916610235.2). Taxonomy (NCBI): domain Eukaryota; kingdom Metazoa; phylum Arthropoda; class Insecta; order Hymenoptera; family Halictidae; genus Lasioglossum; species Lasioglossum morio. The sequence continues at coordinate 7,263,220 of OU744324.1, read as the reverse complement.
GCACAGTGCTGTGCTCGTACACACGCGTCTGCTCCCCCGATTTCAAAATAGAAATTTGATATAAAATAACATGCGTTGAACGAAAGAAAACATGAATCAGAACGGTGGCCGTCTCCCCATCCGGTAGTCCCGATAAGAAATGAATTCGCAGGGACTCCGAATATCGCGTCGATTTAAATTCCGCGCTCGTAGACGCGTAGACGAATATGAATCGTCGAGAAAACGGGGACGAGGAAAAAGGGAAAACACGGGAGTCGCGCGTGGATAATCAAAGCGAGTACGATAATAACGCGAGGGGCGAACGGAACAGGAAGAAGAAAAAAAATGACAATCGTCTCGGAAGCCGAAAATTTTCCCCCCATCGCGCTGAAACAGCTGTCACAGCTGTCAACGATGACGGATGCCGTCATTCGCTTCTTACGACTCGTGTGTTACATTTCTGTACGTTGTTCTCACGACGTCGTCGTCTTTGATTACACTTCGGCAACGTCGGCTCCTTCGCCAGATTGTTGCTCGTAAATGGCCGGTTCTTGTCCCACGATTCGCACTGATATTCGCGGACATCTTATCACGCCGTGGATAAGGGTTGCGTCGGATCCTCGTATCAGAAATTATTTGAAAGGAGATAAGGGAGTTCAGCAACAGCCCCAGGATTATGGCTCCTTGCTGCGTACACTGCTTCACAGTGCCCCGGCCAGGATGAACCTTATTTTCTAACTATGAAATTTTCAGCCGCCCTTCGCAATTGTTCGATTTCATGGAAAAAATGATGTATCTAAAATTTCAGATCAATCTGAAAACTCTGGTTCAGATCAACTGAAAATTCTAGTTAAATGTTTTATGCATTCAAGCACAAGTTTACTTCGTACCAATTAAAATTATTTCACGTTAATTGACCTGTCTAATTTCTGTCCGCCACCATCCCAGCGAGGACGACGCGATAAGAAAGAAAAATTGTGCAAAATTCTGCGGAATTTTATATTCAAGCCTTCTGTGAAAATTTCCATAAGCTATGAATGCATAATGATATAGTTATAAAATACCTGACTCACCTGGAGAAAGTCATTAACCCTCAACCGTCCCTCATTTCACGAACTGAATGTGTTCCCCGGTGTCAAATTGACACAGTGACAAAAAATAAAAAAAATTTCAATGTTTTTTTGTAGTCACATTGATGAGTTAACATTTACATCTTAGGTTTTTCGGTTATGTGTTCCGCATTAAAAAAATAAAAGTGACACGTAGTTTCGGGATGATTTATCTACAAATACCAGAACAGTATAACTTATTTCGGCAAACTGTGTCACACGATAAAAAACGATTGTCCCATCTGGTTCATCTTTCGAAACATTTTTCAGAGATAGAGATATTTGGTTGACCTGTTTCAAGCGAAACACCCTGTACATCGGATCGCGAACGAGTAGCAAAAAAAAAAAAAAGAATCGAGATTAAATGCCACCGAAACAGTGTCCCCGATATCTCGGAAACAAAACCGCCCGGGGTAGTCCGTCGCAGTCGCACTTTCGACGATCCATCATATTTTGAAAATTGCGCGACGCGTCGGGTCCGGAAATGAAAAGGAAACACCGCGAGCATTAATTCTCGAACGGCACGAGATATCGCTACGGTACATGAGGAAATTTGCATTAAACCGGGATCCCGCCGACTTGGCGTTTCTCCTGTCGACCCTGCAGCCACGACGATACTTCACTTTTTGCCCCTTTGCATACCTTTCGGGCACCCCGAGCGTTCCACGATATTTCCCCGTCGTTTATAAAATTCCGGCCGCGATGCCGCGCCGGGTCGTTCAATAACAAAAAGAAAAGAGCCGCGAAAAACGCGGCTCGAGTCTTCTCGAGAGGAGAGCGGACGAAGAGTCGAGACTTGCGTTCTCGTTAATGGGAATCGTTTGCCTTCGTCGTAAAGAAAATTTGCTCGGATTGGAGGGGACGAGCGTGGGTCACTTCTCTGCCTCGCCCACGCTCGTTTTTTTTCGGTTTTGTTCACGGTCGCGCTTCCGAGCGTTCTCGGAAATTGCTCGTCCGATCTGTCCAGACGTTCTACACCCACAGTCAGAAATGTTGTATACGTGTGCTGTCGTTCGATTCTTCAAAATCGATTCAAAATTCGTCCGAATCCTATACAGCCAGAGCTGCTCCAATTTAAATACATCGTAATCGAATTACATTGTATTTTATATACAATGTTTCACAAACATTTCGAACAATCTTTCGAAGATACTTTCACTTCATTTAATCGCTAATTCCGATCGCGAATCACGTGTGTAATCGAAATACAATGTAATTGAAATACAATATAATGTAAATTACTCACTGTGTACATCATTCGCTAATGTGAAAAATATCTTTCATTTACAATTATTAAAAAATTTCAACTTGAAGTAATCTGTCAAGGTCAATTTTGCACAAACGCTTGTTCAGCGTGTAGAATCACGCAGTAACCGATTTTACAAATCATTCCTTGACACTCTATACAATCAACCACAGTGAAAATCGTACATAATGTATCGATAGATATTGTTACGGGTCTACCGACATACTAATGTTACGCGTCTGTCGGTATACCCGTTGTATAGAATTGTTGGAAGATTCAGGTTGGTTACAGCGTCGTTAGGAAAACGACGCTGGAACGAAAGAGAGTCGAAAGACAGACACGAGAGAGAGCGGACGTTCAAGACGTCAAAGGCGATAAAAGCGATATAGCCAGAGATAAGTTGCCTTCCTCCGAAAAGTAGCGTATTACGGTTATTGGAAGTGTGTTAATTTATTTAGCGAAACAGAGACTTCGTTACAATATTTTCAAAGCTATGATGTGTCGACGAAGCAAACTTGACAAATGAAACACAAATTTCAAACACATTTGTCAAGTTTCATATTTAACAACCTGATACATCCCTTTGGAAACACTTACGGATTATCGAAACACGAGGGGGTTGAGGTAATTGCAACCAAGATGTACTTCGACGGGGATACACCCAAAAGATCGAGAGTGTATCGGCAGTTGTTCGACGCGAAACTTTCTAGACGCCGGAACAGTGTCTGCAAGGATGCGGCTGGATCGATCAGCATTGGGTGTCTGGGAAGCATTGTTTCGAGATCCCTATTGTTCGAACTTTTAATCATGCTTGTTTAACACGATTCCTTTCTTTTCTTGACGCTGATAGATAAAGACGCGAATTTCTTTGCTAGGAGAGACTGAAAGGAGACAACACTAAATAATTATTTCAACGATTTCTTCGTACATTTCACCCATAGCACTCGAGTGGCGCCTCTGAGGCGCCACTAAAAATTGCTGTACTATTATTTAAATAATTGTTTACACTATCAGATATGTCGATATCTAACCAATTACTACACATTTAAGTATTGTATGAGGTACTATATCAATTTCATGTTTACCAAATTTAAAAAATCATAGAGAATGGAAATATTGTAGGTCAGAAGAAACGTTTAATTTTCGAGTTAAAATAGCTCCGAGTGCAAAGGGTTAATGGCAATAATATATGCTTGAACAAAATCGAATCTTATAAAATTCTTTCTCTAAAATACGTTGGAGATATCTCCTCAATTATTAACTACTTGACAGAAGTAGGTTAATATAATTTAATTTAGTGCATCCATTGATGTACTAAAAACTACAACATTCCATTAAAAAAGAAAACAATGTTGACCTTCATATGATCTTGATTCGTAAGTTCGTTATTTATCATGGTTACCCATTATTCTTTCAAAGTTCGACAATCTTGACCTTCGTAATTTGGGCTGCCATAGCGCAATAAAAGTTTTCCGACAGAATGTCCATCCGTGATACAGTGGCATCGTATTTATTTTTACACGATCGTTGAACGGGTCAACGAACCCGGTGAATTCCTCGAGAATCGATTCGCGAGTGGCTACACTCGAGCGAGTCGCATCTCGCGATCGCTGCTTTCGTTGCACGTTCGATCGATAACCGAAGGGGAAAAAAAGGGAAAAAAGTCGTCGGCGGCGTTAAAGTTTCAGACGAGCGGAGCGAAGCTCTATCCTCATCGGGCCGGTCCATCCACGTGGAAAAAAGTCGGACGCTGCTGGACGGGGGATGAGAAGCGCGCGCGAAACCATGCCGATAAATCTTTCGTTCAATCAGGTTAAAACGATGCTAAATTATTTGGAAGGGTGTGTAGCGCGCTGAAAGTCGAAAACTCTCCCGGAACCCACGCCATCGAGCCTACACAATCGTATGTTTCTCGGAGCCATATTTCTATGGCGGAGCACGTGGAGCACGATAGAGTATTTGACCCTACAACCCGATTCTCCAAGCGTTGCTTTCAGAATGTTATCTGAAAGACGCGTTAGTTTTAAAGTTATTATATAGCAGACAGCGGATTTTACGCAAAAGTTTGAAGATTTGGCGAAATATCGAGATTTTTAAAGAGAACCAACCAAAAAGTATGATTAAACATGATTTCATACCTCAGAGATAACAAGCGAAAATGCTGAATTTACACGTTTTTTCCTAACAAATGTTACGATTATCACATGCCGAATATTCCGGAATAAATTCTTCAAAATGACTCGTATTCACCGTCGTTGCAAGAGAAGCTTCCCTTAAAGGAGACCGACTCGCTGAAACTTGCCCCGCGGCGTCGCAAATTTTTCGGGGCGAGTCTCGAGGAAATTGCTGCCGTGCTTGAGATCTGATTTCCTTTTTTTTTTCTATACGAGTTTCTAGGGTGGAAGCTAAATACTTATACCAGGTACAATATTTACATGCTTCTCGGCAGGATGGAATTTTCGGCATTTATTAATTTCCTACCCTTCAAAAAATTCTCAGAAGGTTCCCAAACGAAGTTTGATTGGAATCTTCTTCCATGTAGTATTTAATCCCCGGAAAATAATACTGGCTCTACCTCGGTAAAAAGAATAAACAGCAATTTTTTCGATGTTTCTTTACTTTGTTGTAGGTTGATTATGTAACATTGAAATCGATAGTTACGCTGCACAGTGTACATTGAAATACGTGGAAGGATTCGGTTGTTGCACCCGTTCCCCAGTGTCCGTGGACTCCTAATTTGACGATTCACTTTCGACAGTTGCCGGCCAGAAGTACCACGAAATCGTGTTTGTTTACACCAGATGTTGCTATGGTAATTGAACGGTGGGTCGGTGGCACGTATTGATTCCCAGGTAGAAGTACACGCGGCCTATAACACGGCTGCACATTCGTGTTAAAGTTCAGTTCACTCACCTGCGTCACCGACGCGAAAGTGTTACCGTTCCCGATATGTGTTCCACGTGACGAGATCGAGTGTCGGAAGTAGAGTATCAACCTAGAAGCACTATATACGTACCCACGTACAATTACTCACAACACGAACCACCTTCAAGACTTCCTAAAATATCGAGAACAAGTGATTTTTAAGAATTTCTTTCAGAGAACCATTAAACAATGGGACTAACAATTTTGGAGATATAAATTGATTAGCTCTATTCTTCTTATTATTTATTGTATAACGCGCACGTCACTCGAGAATTTTTTTCTTAAACCGGTGTGCACGGTAACCAAAAAACTATTAGTAATCTACTTCGTACGAAGTTCATTCATTTCTTTAACGATTGGATCTAATATATTTTGCTTAGTTACAATATCTTTTTAGTAATGTAAATTTAAGAGTCAAAATATTCTTTACATTACAAACGTTTCAATATTGTACGAGGTATTGTATTAATTTCGAATCCATAAAATTAAAGAAATCATCTACATAGAATGGAATTATTCTAGGTAGGAAAAAATGTTTAATTTTTGCAGTTAAAATAGCTCCGAGTGCAAAGAGTTAACCCTAGAATTTGTCCAACTCTTTCCACATTCTTCTTAAAAATAGGTTCAATCCGAAACCCAAGTTGAAATAAATTTTTATATGATTTCCATTTCTTGCAATCAAGGTACAGGATTTTTGTCTCACATAAAACTCCAAATACGCAAAAATTTTATAGTTTTCTGGTCGCGACAGTCTTACAGACAGAGTAGGTCGCCGGATCGTTTTTCCGAAGCGAGTGATACAGCATTGGCCAATGTTGCGAGTGAAATTGAATTCAAAAAAGGGTATAAATCACAGTCGGGCGGTGATCGATATTCCCGTCGCGTGCGCGCAGATTTCATAGATTCACTGCGGGAGTGTTGAACCTTTCTTTTCCCGTGTCTGTGTTTCTTCCTCTGTGCTGACTGGTGCATAAAGATACGCGTGCAAGGACCTCTCCTCCCTTATCATTCCCGGGTTCTTTGACGCACGGACACACACGGAGGCTGATAAATAAATGGTGAGTATGGGACATGAATAACAGTCTCGAACGCGTGCACGCGTCCAAGCGCAGCTGTCGTTGCAAATTATGATAGTTTCAGCTCCCACAGGTGAAACTGGAAAAAATTATAGTCGTCGTTGGGAAGGACCAACTGACGTTCCTTTGTCGCGAACAGCAACGTTCAGAGATGTCGCGTTTTGTTTCGGGGTTTTATTGTGTTTGTCGAGTGGTCCTCGGGCTGTACTCCGGGCACGAGCCTGCTGTATCATTCCGCTCTAAATCCGAGTGTTTGAACGTTTTTTTTTCGTTTTTCCGTGAGTAACGCACTTCACGAGCCGAAAGGATGTCATCAACCCCTATTCTTCATCCCGAAAGTCGAAACAATGGGACATTGTTTCCCCAAGTGCAGCATTTTGTTGCTTTGCCGATAAACTGAAAGATGTCGCCGAGGAACGCTACTTGTCGTAGTCGATAACTTTCCTCGGAATGCTTCCTTGTGCAATCTTGAATAACAGATCTACGGTTGGGTAAAGTAGCATAATCAGACCCGTTTTTATAAAACACTGTACTGTGCACGACCGCAACATTTCTCTAAATTAAATTTATTGATTCAAGTAAGCACCATTGTAATCACTAGACTGCGGATTTGATGCATTTATGACAGAAATGGCTACGTACAAAATAAAGCAGTGGACATATTAAAAAGATTCAAGTACATCAGTGTTTTAATTTTAACTTAATCAGATAATGAACAGAAGAAAGAAATTTTTATTTGACACCTGTGTCTTGCAACCGATGCAAACATTTTTCATTTTGCTTAAAGATTCGCAGTGTAGTGATCACCATTTTTGTCAAAACCATACGTGTAACGTCGCCTTATTCTGAACGGCGAGCTTCTCTAAAACCATTCTATTTTTTTTTTTAGAATGGCGAGCTTCTCTTCTCATAAACCCCTAAAACCATTCTGTTTGTAATGAATAATGTGCTCGTATAATTAACAGAGGCATGAATTTTGTTCAGCTTTTCACAATTCTGGCTCACTGTGCGTCGCATCCCAAATAAACGAATTTTCACAGTGGACATTCGACTTTCACGCGAGACGCATGTCGTTGGCCGAACACCGCGTCCTCGAGGTTCATTTGTCGGCCGGGTGCATTATGCGCGTACGTCGTCCATTACGGTAACGAACTGCAGCCACCGGGGCCCGTTTAATTGTCGTTTGCGGCGCCTAATCGTTGTCGCACCCCTTCTCTGAGCTCTCTCGCTTGCCGCCGACTGCCCCCGCTGTAAATGTCGCGCGCCGGCCAACGAAAACAACCGAGTCGAACGTAGTTGCACGCGTGCCGCATGTAAATGTGCTTTGATAGATCCCTGGCGACGCGTCGCTGAAAACGTGAAGGTAGTTCTCTACGACTCTAATGTTACAAAAACTTCAGTTTATCTTTTTACGAAGTTTAACGTATGTACAATGCTCGTGACAAATGGAGTGGATATTAAAATTGTTGAACCACTTAACACAACTTAACGAGGTTACGTTAAAATAATCAATTCTTAAATGGAAGTCTAGCTATATTGAAATCTTATTATTTTTATAACGTATTTGATGAAGTACTGGATTGCAAATTTCCGTTTAATAATACTAGAGATATGGACTTCTACTAGTATTACTTGTGAACAATAAATTTTTATTAAGAAGCTAACTAAGGTAACTAACAAGTTGTGGAGTGAATATTAACCCTTAGCACTCGAGTGGTGAGTCTGAGTCACCGATAAAAATTTGCTGTACTATAATTCAAAATATCGTTTACATTATTAAATATGTTGGCATCTAACCAATTATTAAACATTTCAATATTGTATGAGGTATTCTATTAATTTCATATCCACAACATAAAAAAAATCATGTAGAATGGAATTATTCGAGATAGGAAGACATGTTTAATTTTCGAAGTAAAATAGCTTCGAGCGCAAAGGGTTAAAATAATCAATTCTTAAGTGGAAGTGTGGCTTCATTGAATTTTCTTCTTCTTGCTTCGTTGATTCAGGAGACCCGGGTCTCGATCCGGGACCAGTCTCGTTCGGGAATAATAATTGGCCTGTCTGAGTTTTGACTTGGGCTAGAACTTACCCCGATTCGGTACGGTGCAATATACGAAGGTTGAACAGCGTTGATCCACCCCTGATGGATCGAAGATTAATTGACTATGTCCTCTACTGCTACGCGTCAGTTCCTCGCGACCCCTACGCAAAATCCTGCTTCGAGGTACCTTTGGGACCGGGGATCTTCTTTGTCCTGCGTGTTCTTCGTGGCAGGCAACGTATGCCGTAGTAAAATATGGGGTGATTCGTGTGTATGGCCACGTTATGCAAGCTAACAGACCATTGGACCGGACGCAAGACACACATTGTCGACTATCTCGAGCTGTGATCTGAATGACTCTGTTCTCCTTTGCCTGCTTCTGCTCGAAAGACACTGTTCTAGCAAACGTATGAACAGACCGCGCAGTTTATTTTCTATCACTTGGAAAATCATCCAACACGATTATTTAGGACGCTGCACTCGAATGGCGACTCTGAGGCGCTACTAAAAATGACTATGTCGTACTTAGAATTTATCTATCTACCGGTTCATTTTTAACAATATCGTATAAATTACATTGAATTGATTTAGGTTAAAATATCGTCATGTGAAGTAACTAATAAACTCGTTTTTTTTTTATTTTGACTTCTATTATCACAAATATGGGCATATATAATGAGATTGAAAGTTGAATTTGAATTTAGATTTAAATATAATGATTAAAAGTTGAATATGAATTTATATTTAAATATAATTATATGTATATTAAAAGTTGAATTTGAATTTACATTTAAATATAATTATATGTATATTGAAAGTTGTTGAATTTGAATTTAGATTTAAATATAATGATTGAAAGTTCAGTTTCGACTTAAATTGGATTGTTGAGAGTTGAATTTCCATTTAGATTTTTCAAATATAGTGATCGAAAGTTGAGTTTCGATTTAAATTGGGCGTTGACCACGTGACGGTGTGAAATGTTTGATAGACTCGCTTTCGTACGAGTAATGCAAGAAGCATCGGCACAAAAAGACAGAATATCCGTGTCACCCAGCCATTTTGAAGGCAAGGATAAGCTGGAGCATAGCTAGGCAACGACCATGGCCGAGTTCCTCGGGCTCTTCCATTCACAGCACCCTTCAGACCCTATGAAAGATGTAGAAAATGATTTTCGGGTGCCGCGTCCCTGACCAAGATCGCGATTCACGCGTTGGGTCCACTTCTCCTCGCATTCTAAGCTCCGTGATCTTCATTTAAGATAGCTCCATCCATACTCAACCCCTCTGAATGACAATGCGCTTGTACCACGACAGGGTGGCGCTGCCGCGCTTATTTATGCATTCCCCTTTCTACGCGAACTTCCTTTTATCTCGTTGCACAGTTTTCCCGTGCTTCGCCCGGCCTTGACGACGTCGTGGGAATTTATTAACATTTTTCCGAAGACGAGATACTGTCCTTCCAAATGAGACACTCGCCGACTAGCAAGTGTCCTGCCGAAATGTATTCATCTATTACTCCGGAGACAAAAAGATTGCAAAACTATCTTTTCGACGAATGTGGATGAACCTGTACAGTGTTACGACTGGCCTGCAGATTTTATGAGAACGTTGAATATGTAAAACACGAAATCGTAGAAAGATATGAAGCATTCAAGAATATTAGTCCCTTGGCGTACGAATTGAATGGAATTCAATGTGGTTGCTATGCTACTGTGCTATTGCGCAACTTATCATTTGTGTGAAACGTATTAATAACGTTTGGATGACGAGGTTAGGAGATCAAATATTGACCTTATATTTGTTAAATGTTTATTTAATCTCCACCGCACTATTCAATAAACGTTTCTTAGTTGTGAATTCAAATTGTTCACATATAACACAATGTGACACTTTATTATTAGCAGATTGAAATTAAACTGTTGTATACCAAAAAGTAACATAAAGAGAGAATTTGTGAGCTGTGACTGGCTCGGTAGGCTGGCTAGAACTGACTACCTGATTTCTTCTAGGTAAAGAAATAGCAACGCTTGAAGTGTAATAAACTTCAGATCAAAAAAGACCTTCAATTCTTCGTATGTTTCGTGCATTCCGATGTACACTCCAACAAATAATAATGTTACGACGGCACGAGATGAAGTTGCCTTCCCTTGTGATATTCTCAAGATATCGCAGAGATCGAGTGAAGTCGCCCCAGACAACGAAGTTGTTGATAAGAAGAAGAGAGATGTCAGATCCTCTTGAGTGATTGATACAAGAACACGCATCAACGATTATATACCTCTTTGTCGTTCAGTTAATAAAGTTATAGTTTCCTTGTTTATTATTATAATGTGTTCTCCGGCAAGACCACGCCGAAGCCTCCGCAACCATAATAATAAGTTATTATGTTAGTTAAATGTTAATTACAAGTTTAATGTTATATTATGTTATTATGTTATTATGAACTAAAAATTTTCAATTTTGTTAAATGTAATCTTGTAGATTTTCCATGAAACTTCAAGTTTTAGTCTACTGATATAATTATTGTAATAAATATATATTTTCTGTCCGAATTTCTCGTCTGAAACTTTATGCAATCATATCTTCCTTAAAAAGTGACTCTGTATGGCGTAGACAATTGATATCTTTCAAGTTTCTAAATCGAGATACATTCTCCAAGTAAGAACAAAAAAGATGCAAAAGCACCGAGAAAACTCGTAGTGCATCCGGAAACCGGAGAAAATTGAAGAAACGAGTTCTTCTGATATTACCAGCTCGAAGCACACGAAGTAAAATTGCAGCGTAACAGAAGAATCAAGTGATCGGAAAACAAAAACGTTCTACGAACGCACGGGAACACGAGAGAGCGTTATTAAAAGATTCCCGTCGTGTTCCGTTCGGAGGATTGAAACGAAGAATTGCGTACAGGTGGATTCAGGCCATCCGCCATCTCGGTAATGGTAAGCCACCGGTAAGGAATAGGAAAAACGTGAATGCGTCTCGGGGAAACGAATCGGTAGACACTGGGACTACCGGTTTGAAAGGACTGCATCCCGCGATACTTTGAGTCCCGTCCCCCTGCGCGAACCACAGCCACCTCGTTGCCAATCCATCTCCTCCGCTCGCTTTCAACAAACTCCCATTCTTCCCCGTTCCATTAGCTTGCAACTTGCAACGAGAGTGTTACACAAAAGGCGTTTCGCCGTGTGCATCGCATGGAATTCCTAATAACCGTATTGTAGGCTCTCTCTCTCTCTCTCTCTCTCTCTCTCTCTCCCGAGGATCTCCGTCACCGCGATCGTTAAGCTACGAGAAAAGGGGGTGGTTCGCACCCCCTGCCTCGCACATGAAGAAGAGCAAACGCGACGCAACGCGACGCTCGAATTAAAATAGCCCGGTGAAACTCATTCCCAGAATTAAACGGATTAGATCCAATCAGCACCGGTCGCTGTCGTTGCTGCCGAGCAACACGTTGTACCGTTGTCGCCGCGTTTAATTCAATTCCGTCCTTTGTTTAATTAAATCCGCCGGCGACAGGAATCGCGCGACACGAAGATTCGGCCGACGGCTGACATTTTTCGCGGATAGCCGCGCGCGTTCTACTCACCCCCAACTTTTCCTTCCTCCTGTCCTACAGGGGTGAATTCGCTCGAAATCGAATGTTTAATATATTTTTTTTTTCATTTTTCGAACGTGTACACCCCGCGACAAAACTGTAAAACGTATACAGTCGGTCTCATAATTCGTAGCACACACGTTAAATCGGACTAAGGTGATGTTTAATGGAAAATTAGAAAAGATAGTGAAAGTTGATTGTTACAACTGTTTTACGAATGTTTATGCATTTTCCAATTGTTGGGGACAAATTTTTGAAGAACGTGGAATAAAATTTTAATTGGAACAGCCTTTGTAGATCCGAACCAAATAAAAATTGTACAAAATTCTATCGAACTTTATATTCTAACCTTCTTTGAACATTTTTAGAAGCCATAAATGTATGAAGACCCGCAGTCTAGATATAAGTTATGTAAATATTGGAAATTTCATTGAAATTGATTAATGAGTTTTTCAGTTAGCCAACTCTGATATCTTCAATACGTCGACAAAGAGAAAGTGATGTTTGTTGAACGTTACTGTTCAAGATCGGATCTACTACAATCGAGAAGGATCGCTGCGCCTTTCGAACCCGTCTCACAAAGTTTTAAACATTCCAAACTTCTGGAAGGAAGCCCGGAGCGTAACTTAATCCTCGAAGCGCAGCTCTACGAGGTCCACATTCATCCCGGGCTCTCGAGATGAAAAATATATTACCAAATTTCATATTCCTTTGCGAGGGAACGGTGTCTCCGGAAGAAGCAGAAAGGTTTCTGGAGCATTGGGGAAGAAATGAGGTTTGCGCGGGAGCATCCCGTTTCTGGATACACCGGTGCGGCGTTTCCCTCCTTGTACACCGAATGCCTGCTGTATTTGCATTGCATCACGGAATCGGAGCCCGGAAAATTAGAAGGTTTCCATCCGGAGGCAGTTTCGTAAAGTCAATATTGAACGTGGAGAAGACGTCCGATAAAGTTTCGCGCAACACCGCTACGAAATCGACCGACGAGCCTCGAAATGATTTATTACTACAAATTTAAACCGCGGGACATCTGTCATTTTTTCTGTTTGGTATTCAACACTTTAAAATTATATAATAAATTAATCTGTGCTCATCCAAGAATATAAAATCTGCAATAATTTTGCTCAAGAAATATATCAAAGAAGTTGTAGAAACAAATTGAAAACGAGTACCCAGATACTCGGTTATAAACGTAAGGGTTAAATGATTCGAACACAACGAAAAGAGTTTTTCAGACTTCCAAATGTTTCATAAATTGGACAGTGCAATTCGTTTGTAAAGTATTTCGAAGTACAAAACGGAGAATAATTATTTTGAATGCAAAAGAAATATTTTCCAAATCATTTGTAAGAAACAGAAGTTGAATGTAAATGTGTTTCTATTTTAAATAAACTGGTGTAAAGTTCTGGTGCTTTCGCAGTTGCGTAGTTTATTTATTCATGTTATAAACGCATAAAATCCGCAGTCTACCAGTATAAACAACCGACTTCGATATCACCCGGTATATATTTTCCTCCCCAAGCAATTTGTTATCGAAGGCAGGGGATAAATGTCAAAGTGAAGGGCGGCAGCCGGATTAAGGGCATCAAAAAATAATTCTCTTTTATTTGGGGAATCAGCGACGTTGATAATACTCGTAATTAGACTAGGAGGAGTCGCCTCTTTAATCCTGTTCGATGTAGTTACCAATCCACAGTGACCGTGGCACTCGTTTCTGAAAAATCTCTACTCCGCTTGAATCGAGTATTACTTTCGATGGCGATGGTCCCCGGTCGAGAGGCGATCTTTATTATAAAGTAAGTTCCCTCCGTGTCCGGAGCACGTTGAGGAGAGAACAAGTCTCGAGGAAGTCTTCGTGCTTTTCTGTGTGAGTGCTCGGTGAATCTGTAAGCTCGTCGAGCTTACGTCTTATCACGTAACGCCCGTGACATTAATACGGGATTATGCAATAGCTCTGTCAAGTTATCCCGTGAATCATTTGCCGTGATCTACGTCGCGCACCAGATATGTTTTCTCCAGTCACGTTCTAGGAATGAATGAAATCGAATCGAAGCTATTTCACACGGTGATATTGTGCTTGTAGCTTCTTATTCCCCTGTCAAGTTTGGCATTAGCATTGCTCTCTAGCTCAAAGCCATAAGCGTTTTGTCACGTGACAAGGTAACATGCTTCGATTGAAATTTATCTTCACGTTATTCCCAATTCATCATGAAATAATAATATGTGCAAGGATTTTATGGAAGAATGAACTACATGTATAATATTGCTGAACGGTAACGTTCCATCGGATATTTCAAACTTGATCACTTTACGCGAATAAAATAGTTCACCCGTTGCACTATGATTTATTTTACAGTTACAGTTAAACTCCGTCGTTTAATATACCGAGATATCGTACTTTTACAAAACACATTTCGAAAGTAATTGTTTTAGAAACAGTTTCTTCAGTTTCCACGGGTCTTCCCCGAGATCTCGTCTCGCTGGTTCCAACGTGACTCCGATCTTGATTACGTTTCCTTAATTAAACGTAGTACCTTAAGCTTGGGACAAGTTCTACAGTCAAGTTCATCCGCGGCAAGATTAACAAAAACCTCGGAGTTTACCCTCGAACGAAATCTCTAGTTCCACCGGGAGGTCTAAATGACGGTGATGCGATAGCATTGGACAAGAGTCACGAAAAACGTATGGAGCCTCGCCGAATATGTACAATGACACGTCCTCTGTTGCTTGTCAACGGAGACACGTCTGGCAGGGGCGGATATGAAAATTTCAGAAACAGTCTGAGATTCGCGGATGGGGTGACGTACCCGTGTCACAACGTGGCTCGATACTCGTATCGACAGATTGCGGTCCGTGACGGGGAGGGTTGTGTGTGCAGGGGGGTGGCAGAGGCAGGGTGAATCGCAATTACATTCTCGCGATGACCCTTTAAGGCCACCGCCGCCTAGGGTCGCTGTGGTATTTAAATTGCGCTCGAAAATGTGCGTCACGCTACGCTCTAAACGCGTTATTGCCTCGCTTAATACGTATCAGCCACTCTCTCTCTCTCAAAAGTATTTGTCAAGACGAAGTTCACAGTCTCGGAAAAAATTGTACGGACAAAATGAATACCAAAAGTTAGACCAATAGAGTACAGAGTGTATAGAAATATACAAATTTTATGAAAGTGGATCGAAATAATATCATTTTTTTTAATAGGAACATCTTTTGTAGATTCAAAAATAAATGAAAATTGTTTTCTATCTCCAGCCTTTTTCGAACATTTTCATAAGTGATAAATGCATATTAGATTATGTAATTAATGAAACAATATTAATTAACGAAGTTTTAGTAACATAACAATGAGCACGAGGAAAACACGTCTATTTGATTTAAATATCACACGTTAAGCGAAGATTATTCGTACTGGAAAGCGTGGAACGATGCATCGAACAAATAACTAACGGTTTCATAAATAGACTGAAATATACCGATATTGAATCGATCGTTCCTTGTGTGAAACAATAGATTCATTTTGACATATTTCAACAATGCATAGAGATCCGGAGTCTAGTAATAAATAACAAAAGTTGATTTTACAGAGAAAGGATTGCTTTTAGAAGAAAGGATATGCTGGCTAATAATTCTATATTAAAAGCTTATATTATTTTTGACTTGTCATTCGTCGCCAGTGAAAGCACTTCTAGCAAACTTTTTCGGAATGTTCCGCCGCCGCCGTTAATTACAGACAAACTCTTTATCGTTTCGAATGAATTTTCATTGTCTGACGGTTGCGGCGACGCGAAGAGGTAATCGTCGAGAAACTTTTGCACCCCACAAGTACAGTTTCCGAGTCTTAAGACTCTCGATCATTCCTCGGCGTGTCACAAGTGGTTCCGATCGAGAACTAACAATCTTCTGGTTCGCGTCAGTTGCCTGCACCCTTCCGCTACCGACTCGGTTTAAACGAAATTATTTACCGACCCCGTTTCTCCTCCTATTTCACCAACTTCTCCGAAGTCCGTCAGCCGCACGGTACTCTCATGAAAGCGAACTTGCTTCCGTTCATTATTTATGTAATTCCACTCGAGCCGTTCTGTCGGCATTAATACGGGATTGCACAATGACCGCGCGTAATTAAAGCCGTGAATAGGGGCTCCGTGAAAAGGGTGACGCAATAACCGTAGGCTCGCTACCGAACTGTCTTCTTTTTTTTTTCTCTCGTTCCGTTTCACGGTATACAGAGAATTAATGCTCTCTGGGCTGCGATAATGACTCGATAGTTCCTGCTGCCTCGTTATCTGACGCTACCAAGTACTCTCGTTGTATTTCGAATTCTAAGACACAGGTTTCCAAATTAATTCTTTTGTTTTTTACAAGTTTCTTTTTTTCAAAGTACCGAAACTCGTGACCGCAGTCGACAGAAGTAAGTAATTCGGGGATATTTGGATCGTACACGGAACCTCATGTATATTCGGCGTGAGTCACGCGGGCAACGAAGCATGGAACCCCATAGGACGCCGGTTAGATATTCCGGGTGTCGAACCTTTGCTAGCAAGGCCGATGGAAATCGATGGTTTCGGTAAACTGATGGAGAGAGCCGAGACAGGACTTGAAATTTCCTGGTGTAATCCTGCGATCTCCGAGGTGAAAATCCAATGGCGCTCGTGCAACCGACGAATTCTATATTACCACTAAAGGAATACTGACTAAATTTTACCAACATCTAGCGTATAGGTACAGGCGGTCAACAGTGAACGCGATGAGAATTTATTTTGATATAGAAATCATTTATTTTGATTTAGAATTACTATAGAATTTCATTTAGGTTTACAGAAAATGAATAACACACATTTATGAACAAATTCGTTGGGCGAAATATAAAACAATAAAAGATTGAAACAGTTCAAGAATGTTGTAATGTTGTTTCTAATGTAACAAAGTCGTTAAAGGATGAAATCAATTTTTATGACATTCCTGTTTCCCACAATCAATGCAAAACATTTTCATCTTGCGTAAAGATCTGCAGTCTATTCGTTAGACTCTGTTCAGAATCGTCACCACGTTAACATAGAAAGGAGAGAACATTTTACCGAAATCTCTAGAAAGTTCGGTTTTAAAGTAAGTAGTTCGATTCGATTGTAGACCATTAAATACCAGCGACAAGTAACGCGTGGAAACTTCAAAATAGCTTCGATCTTCTCTGCTCGACTTTCAGTTTACCCTTTCGGAATAAAGTCGTGCGAACTTCGCCAAAGATTCTTTCGCTTCTGCAAACAGACCTGTAAGAACTTCTCGGACTTTCGAGGAAGATTGTACACTCTGCCAACGAAATTCGAAGTTTCTACGAAATCTGGAATCGAAAATCGTTGGACACAGAAATGCATGGAGACAGTTACGTAACGCGTCGCGACGCTGGCAACCGGACATTGTTGTTCGCCTTCGACTGGCATACTGCTATGTATCAACGAATTACGTTGGCCCGAGGTAACAACAGAGTTTCTCGCGCGTCGTTCGGCAACATTTTACGACGTGGTTTCCCTGCAACACGTTCAATTAGAGATTAACGTGATTGCAGGTAGCCGATGCGCTGGCATCCGCGATATACTAATACCAGTCGGTTCATTATGACAGTGTTTCGCTAATGGGACGGAGTTCCGGCGGAAAATTGAATTTAATTCATGCTGTTCGACGCTTAATAGCTGCGTTCGCGTTGCGTAATTTCGACCCGCGGCAAATGATACGATGTTACAGTTTAACGTGTTCCATTAGTACCCGGGAAGATGCTCTATCCATAAACTGCTGTCTGGAAATTGCGGGCTAAGAAGCGGATTGTTTAACACGTTCGCCGGAACAGCAACATCTTCTGTCGGCTACACACTAGCCAGAGTTGCTCGCCAAATGTTCGCGAGCGGTTCACAAGATCTTTGCCAAAGAATACGGATACAACGAGAGGCGACACTTACAAGGAAGGTTACCCAACCTTACCACGCAAAACAGAAATTTAATTAAAAAATATTTGACACATATTTTTTTATAATTGCCGATATTCATGCCGTGAGGGAGACAATAGTCCTCAAAGTTGGGGTGATCCATTTTATTGAATATCTCCGAAACTATTAGGTCTAGACGAAAATTTCACAATCCAGTTTGTACGCCCTTTGAACAACGAATCTTTCAGTGTGAATTGATTTTTTTAAAAATAATTTGTATAAAAGATATGTTAAAGATTGTACAGGGGTGCGCTCAAAGTACTTTGACAGTGAAACTAGTTGAGGCTGAAAGTAAAAAGCCAAGTAAAACCTAATATTAATTATACAAGATTATATAAAAAGCTTAAATATTAGAGTTCCAAAGATTTTGTACATTAGAGACACACCTCTGACGAGCATTTGAATGCACCACTTTTTGAAACTGTATTCAAAATGTTTTAGAAATTGATTGACGCGCCTCTCGAAGACGAAGCGTGTTTCGGCAACCCCTAACTCCTTTCTATTTCTCTTTCAGCTGCTTAATTCCCTGGCGACCGATTTGGACTGCATGCTGAGCGAGCTCTGCACGACCCCGAATTCCTACGATCGGTGAGTACTTCTTCTTTCTCTTTGTCTTCTTGAGGTCAAGAGCAGGACTACTCGAGTCGATCGATGCGATCGTCCCCGCGTAGTTCAGTTTTCATAGCGTTCAGATGTTATAAAAAGTCAAACGAATATTTCGGGACAATAATTATATTTCTCACTTGGACCACTTTCATAATTAACACTACATGAATTCTATACAATGTTGAAGTAACGAGCACTATCCAACGGTTCATTTTTCACAACATCGTAAAAATTACATTGAGTTAATTTAGTTTGAAACAATGTCGTGTGAAATGATTGAGAAACTCATTTTTTCTTAAATACTGACTCAGATCACTTTCATAATTATTGGTACATATACCACGCTTGATAAAGATTTATTTATGTTGGAGTCATACAGAGTTCTATGTAAAACACTATGTAGAAAATGGAGTGCGAGCAACTGAAGGTTAAGGATCGAGATCAGAGCGTCACGGCTAGATCGGAGTCCTTCGAACGGGGTGGACACCGTCAAACAAGCATCGTTAGCCACCCCATTCGCGTGACCATGGCTAAATCACGAGAGTTCTACGTAATTTATGATGGAAATCTTCCCGAACGCCTCGTGGCAGCGCGCACGCGGAATAATTTCCATATCGTAAGGGCTTCCTAGTGATCTATGGGAGACTTCGCCTACAATATCCACGATGGTATATGGGACACCATATAACGGCCGCCTCGTTGGATTAAATGCGCGCCTAACTTTCGACGTTATTGCGAGGCGGCCGCTCGTTCGTTGCGATTTATGCCACCTTCTTGATTTTATTTTCGCGCCTGGCTGTCTCGAGATTGTTATTAAATCGTTCCGCCGACACCCATTTCCGGTTCGCCATTTGTTTGAAAATATTGGATGACTTGAACGGAACCAGTTCCGTCGGTGTTCTCCTGAAACGTGGTTCTAATCGATACTGTCGAACAATTTCCAGATAAATACTTCGCTCTCACAAATGGCATGCACATTTTGTTTAGTATTATTCGTACGTACCTGTTTCAATTGAGTTTCATATTTTCCGGTGTATAGCCGTTTTTTTTTTGGAAAGTTGCTACTGCAGCAGAAATTTTAAACGACCTCTGTGCGTCTCCGAAATGCATTGCCACCGTTACAGCATTAAAATTCGTATAGTTTCCGCAAAGTTTAACAACTGACGTTAATAATTCTGCTACACCTATTTGCAGTCAGTTTTGGAACGTTACAGGGCTTTGTGGAAGGGAACAATGGCGGATTGGTTCTCTAAGGTGCTGAACAACAATTCCATCAGAATGTGACAATCTTAAAGTGAACATATTTAAACAAAACGTTTATTTATACCTTATATCGTCATGATTAATGATCCTCGGAAGTAGATCGACGTCTAGAGTATATCTACATATGAGACAAGAGTGGTATTATACTATTGGTACACGAGTGAATATATATATATATATATATATATATATATATATATATATATATATATATATATATATTAGCATAATTAGCGCTGAATTGTACAATGTAGCTTGAACTGGCTGAAACGTACACGTCTGTCCTACTCGAAGGTCTAACAGAGAAAGAAGGGGAACGCTGCGATACAATATAAACTATTATAAACACGCATTAGAATATACACAAAAGTGTCATGCTCATCACAATATAGTAAGCAACAGATGTCGCGATTACATATTCTTATAGGAGGATTCCTATATTTCCTACATATACAACATAATGATACTTACTGTATATGAGACAACAACACGAGTGCTATTTGCCTGAAATTATAAGTCAGTTCAGGCAGATATACCAACAAAGGGTCCCTGAACTGACCATCTTCGAACACTTTGTTGATAGAGAGGATTGGCTCTAAGGGCCCTGGATGAGTGGTTTTCTTTTTTCCCTCAGCCTTAAAATTAAATTAAAAAGAGTATATCTACATGAATGACTTCAATGTGATCGTCGCAGCACATGTAAACGAGTCATCTCTGAATCGACTTGATTGGTCATTCAGTTTTCCTTTCGCACAAAACTGAACTCGATCATCAAGAAGAATTCACTGACTCCGCTTCGATTGTCTGGCTGCTTCATCGTCGCGTGCGTGCAGGAACTATTGCGAAACGCGTACAAATTAATGAACGGCCTCTAATGACAAAAGTTCCCTGCGGATCTCGTCCCGAAACCTTTCTTAATTCGAATAGTTTCTCGGTGAGAATGTTCACGGAGGGAAACTCGCGCATCAATCTTCATCCGGATCTCCAGAAACCGAGCGAGAAGAAAAGAAACGGAAATTACAGTAACTTCCCTATGAATCGGGAAGTTAACAAAGAAGATATTATCAAATGAAGGTAGAAGGAAATTCTTCTTAGAATACAGTCTTCGTTCGTTTCCTTATAGTCTTGTCGCGGCGCATAGCCCCCGAAAAAAAAAATTGTTTTCATTATAAATTCTCATACCGAATAGTGTCAATTACCAAGTAAAAAGAATTTGTGAGAAAATTCGATATTTGAGCCTGCTTCCCTTAAACAGAGAGCAGTAAATACGTGAGAAATTAGCATTTCCGCGTACAAACGAGCCAATTCGAGGCATGTGTCTGGGATCAACGCTATAATATTATGCGTAATCGCTTTCGCCTGCCAGCTGCCTGTCGTTTCTTGCCGGTTAAAACCATCCTCGCAAGCTGCAAGCTCGCTTTCTGATATCTGTGGTCCGTAACGAGCACTTTTTGTCTCTAACAGCCAGCTCGTTACCGAATTTTCCTTCCTCCGTGCCGAGCTGTCCAATTCGCGTTGTTCTATAATTCTACTCCACCTGGCAAAACGAATGCCATCGAACAGTCTGAACATCGCCGTCATCTAAACATCACCGATTTAAAAAATGATTAGTGTGAAGCTATTTAAAGACCAGTGAAAAACATTTAGGAAAATCATAAAAATAATTTTGAGAAATCTCTCTTGATTTAACACTTTGCTGGCCGGTGATTTGACTCTGATTGATTCGTGTTTTTCATAAAGTCACCTCACGAATCATCCCTTTGATCATCTGTGGACGCGTACCAACTAAAATCGCAAACTTCCATCCCCGATGTATGCCTGCATTCATATTTCCATAAGACAGCCTCTGAAAACTCGAATTCACCCGAACCCTTCCAATAAAAACCAGCAGGAATTTCTATAAATCCGGTGTTACAGAAATAGATCACTGGAGTTCGGTCCAGTAGTCGGAGCCAGGGAACGGTGAAACATTGCTCTCGCGAAGAGTCATTCATATTCGAGCGAGTTCGTCGAAGAAAAGTTCCGAGAAATCAAAGCTCCAATTCGGTCTCTTTTCAGCGAAACCGCTTACATAGAATTCGAAGCTCGCGTGGCTCGTTTCTCTCGCGGCTCGGGACCGCGAGAGAGGGAGAGAGAGAGAGAAAGAGAGTGTAATTCCTCTCTGCACGTAGCGAAATTCCGGGACACGGTGGAATTATTTTTTATTGAAGTCCGGGAAAAAATTCCTGGAGAGCGAGCATGCAGCTGGCAGCGCCGGCGAGACGCGCGTGAAAAACGATGTAAAAAGAGGATCAACTCGATACGGAAAAACTCGCGGCCCGATAACGACATGTGCGCGTCGAGTTACGCTCCGAAAAGCTCGTTCGCCGTGTATCGTTCACTGTTGACGCGAATGAAATTTCCATTTTTCTCATCACCCTGCCACCCTGAGTTTCTCACCCCCGTGCCGGAAATGTTCGTCCTGTCCGTTCTCTCTCTCTCTTTCTCTCTCTTTACCCTTCGTACACCACTGACGCCACCCTTCTTTTCCCTTCCCTATCAACTGTTTCTCTCCCTTGTATATGAACACGTTACTCCGTTGAATATTTTGTTCCTGAGCGGAGACGGTCGCGTATGACACTTCGGATATTTAGAAGAATTTCCATTTTGATAGATCGGTTCAGAGGAACCTCAGAGATGCACAATTTTCTTTTTCCATCAGCGCGATGTACCACAGAGAGGTATTTCGACTGAAAAGTCGGAAAAAAGTCGATTCAAAGTTTTTGCTGTCCGACGTAACTACGTCATTCACGTATTCTTCAGAGCTTTAACTAAATTATAGTTAAAGGTCTTTAACTTTAATTTAGTTCAAGGTCTGAAGTATAGGCTGCTTCATCGAAAGTCAGGAGAAGCAATGTGCTTTCGTTAGAGATTTTCAAGTGTACTTGTAAGTTTTAAGGAAATCGTGTAAATTCTTTTAGTAATTTAGTAAATTCTTCCAGTAATATCTTACATTAAATAGATGGTTCTTTGGTTCGTTTATTAATATATCATAATTTCACCCACGGGTCGAACAATTTTTATCCAATTTGAAATGAAGATTATACTTTAGTTTCTCGAATGAAATTTTAATTTTGTTTTACATCGATCAATGCATCTTTGTGTTCTTTTCGAAAATGTATTATACAAATTAAGTCAAGTTAAGTTCGTAATGCATTTATGACGAAAATAACTAGATGCGATTTAAATCGAGAACGAAAATGTATTATATCGTTTATTAATTTATTAAGATTACTTTAATTTATTGAATGAAATTTCTATTTTTGTTACATCGATGCGTCTTTGTATTCTTGTTAAAAATGTATTATGGATCTTAATTTTGTCCGTAATTTATTTATGAGAAAAATGACCAGGTGCGATTGAAATCGAGAACGAAAATTGTCGCGTTCCCGTACATTTCGTTGGAAATATTAGAAAAACTTGGAAGCAGTATTTCGACGCGTGATATCCAATGTCCGGGCCAGATTTTCGGTCCCACGCCACTGTCACTTACAGCCCCTGGAACACGAGCCACACTGTGCAGGGTTGGGAGCTTGGAATTGAAATGAAATTCCATCCCCAGGCCGCAGTCCCGCGGTTGAATTATCATCGGTTGGTAATCTTGCTAAAAAGTTCGCCCTCGTTGAAATATCGTCATTCTTCTCGATCCTCCTAGGACCGTTCTTCTCTTCCTGTTTCTATTTTCTCCGTGTGTTGTCTTTCGTTGGCGTCGTACGTGTCCGAGGCATACTGTAATTGACGCCGCACGGACCAATTTCCACGGCTTGGACGCTAATCGAGCCGCATAAGTCATCGTGGATAATTGATTGTCTGAATAGCTCGCGTCTCCGTCGCTCATTACACCGGGATTAAACGGCGGACGATCTCGCGTGCGGCTATCGACCATGACACCGAGCATTTATCTATCGAAAAAGTTGTTGGTTTCTTGATTAATTCGATCAACAGTGTTCAATAACCACCAAGTCACTTTCATTTTTATTGGAGCGCAGATAGAGCTTCCGAAGACGAAAGTAATTAATGTTAAAACATTAATCTAAGAGCTGGATGAATCGGCTTTTTCAGATCGAAAGTGTTTCGTCTCTACCCATTCTACATCCGTAGAACGTCCGTTTCATGATCAGGTTATGTCTGAACGTACAACAACATAAACGATGGTGACAATCAAACAGCAATTTTTGTTCCCTCTTTAAACATTTTAATAAATTGAAACTAAAGCATGCTTATACAAACCCATGCATCGAATTTGAGCGTGATTAATTTTACAGTTACAAAAGTGAATCAGTCTATCGCATTAAATTGCATATTGCTATTTTGATCATAAATGCATAAAATTCAGCGATGACGATTATGTCCGCCATAGACACTTAAGAGGTTAATAAAATACTGGTATCCAGTATCAAGTGACTCTCCCCTTCACCAAACGATCGCATCTCATTATTATCAGTGATAGTTTATCAGCTAACTTGCCAATCGTTTACTATCCACCGAGTCACTTTCATTTTTACTAAAGTTTAGATAGTCTCCTTTCCAAGACGAAATTGATTAATGTTTCTACATTAATCTAGACGCTTTTTGAGATCAAAGATGTTTCGTCCCTACCCAGATATCCACCGTACATCCGTAGAACGTCCGTTTTGTGTTCGGTTTACGTCTGAACCGTCCTACGACATAAACGATTGAAAATAATGAAAATCGTCGCGTAAGGGTACGTGTCCACTTGAGAGTTTCTGTCGATAGTTGCTCTCGAGAGTACTATCAATTTATGTGTCCATCATTTTTCATCTTTCTGTTTACTCTCCGAGAGTTTTCCGTGGAGCTCTCCGATAGCCCTCTCAATACCGTGTACACTGTCAAATCTGAGTCTCGAGAGTAACTCGTGATAGTTTTACTCTCAGGTGTACACGTACCTTTTTAGAATAAGACAACGAAAATAATAAAAAAGGTGACAAACGGAAATTTTGTTTCCTCCTTTAAACATTTTAATAAATTGGAACTAATTCATGTTAAATAAACCCATATATCAAATTTGCGCATGATGATTAATTGTACAGTTACAAAATTAGTCTAAGGGTGAATCTGTCCATCGCTGTAAATTGCATATAGCCATTTTGATCATAAACGCATAAAATCCCGCGATGATGATTATATCCGCCACAGCCACGGAAGAGGTTAATAAAACACTGGTGTCCGGCGACAAGTAACTCGCCCCGAACGGTCGCATCTCATTATTATCAGTGATAGTTTATCAGCTAACTTGCCAATCGATCCGATAACCATCATAGGATCCCATCCGTTCTTACGAGGACGCGTTGAAACCGATCCTCCGCCCGTAAACACTCTTTTTATAGCGTCTGGAAGCCTCTTCCAGATCCCCTTTAACGATTCCGTCCGGTCTAACGCGAATCTAATGCGGCCCCGGGAACATCCCGGCTGTCCGCTCAAGAAACGAATCATTTTTTCTTTTGTTCTTTGCTGTCTGCAACCTTGATACCGGTGCCCGGTAGCATTAAAACCGGATTTGCTCGGTCCGCGAGATACTGGCCGAAGCGGAACGCAGCTCGCCGCTGTTTAATGGACGAAAGCTCGTGAAATATTCGTGGATCACGTACCGTCCGAGAAATATGTACGCAGTCGGTCAATAATACACGGTCCACCGAAAGAGATTCGGTAACTGAGGGTGGGGGAACCTGGAGATGTCTCGTCAATTATTTGCACGAAGCTACCCCGGCTGGGTTCATCGTCCGCCGACCGTAATTACTCTACTCGAAAAATCGGGAACTGGAATCGCACGATTACACTGCGACTGGTTAACGAGCCTCTCCTACTTGAATTACGATCCGCACCTCGATACTCATGTATGACGGCGATTCTATGTTTTAATATCCACTCAGGATTACTGAGAAATGATGATCGAGAAAATATAGCCGCTTAGGGGTTGCAAGCGAATAGGAGAACGTTGATGAAGCCCGGGGATCTTCGAGCAGGTACCTGCTCGTGAATCTTGATTTGATGGCAATCGATAACTCGTAGTCCCCTTTATTTCTCTCATTTCGTTTATACATATTTTCTTTATTTTTCTCGTCTGTACTGATAACTATTAGCCTCTTGCATACGGAACGTACAAGGTTTAACGGTAACGTTAAGCAAACATAACTTCTTTGCTGAATGGAACTTGTCGATTTTATTGCAACAGAAATTACGAGGTTCTTGATTGTATCACGGTGGAAATTGAATGTTTTCTTCGAATTGATAATTGTTTCACGGTGCTAATGCACTCGCAGAATAATCGAAAATAATTCTACGTCAATTTCTCACGGGAAGAAACGTCGAAATGACGGGTTTTTATTTTTCTTTACCACAAAGTAGATCCCTAAATATCACTGTGCAAATTTAAAGACTGACACTGTAAAAATACAAGTGACGTTGCTATGAAATTCGTTCCTCAATTTTTCCAATCAGGATTTTCAACTTAAAAATCCGAATTAATTACAGCATATTGAAAATTAATTTTGTGATTTTACCCCGCAACTACCCTCCCGGTCGAGAGACAGGGTGGACACTTTGCAGAACATATTTTTTGCTCGATGCCTTATCGAATGGCTCTTATCACACATTCTTTTCCCACTATTTTTTTGGGTTCTAAAACTCGCTGGCGTCACACAGGACAGCATGCGTTAGGGGATTAAAGTCTGGCACACAGTATCCAGAAACCATGATCCCCATTCTCGTCAGCAAATATTCCTTCCGACACTCTCCCCAAGTTCACGAGCATCCATCGGTCCAGGCAACGCTAGACTCGTCTGGATTCCAATTTATTATCGCGAACCCTTTTTTTTCCGTCCCTCGACGTCTCGTTAATTCAGGCGTCGCTCGTCGGGACTCGCGTTGTCTACATAATCATTAAGATAATCATCCGTGTCGGCCACCACCGTTGAGGGTATCGTAATCGATGTAGACCATAAATTGGATACAGGCGGCGGGGGAGGGGATTATTCCCTCCGGCTATACAGCACTGTTTCACCCGGATTCCCCTTTCCCTTTCCGATGTCCTTCGGTCTCACTTACCGATCGATAACGATCGTGTTCGATCTTGATAATTGCCGGGTGCGTCGTTAATCATCGTCGGGCCAGGTGCAAGGGAGAATGTCAGGTGCGCGGGCAACGCGTTTCGGAGACGTACCATGTACAGGTGACTTATTGGAATCCCGATGATTGTGTTGCGTTATCGGTCGTAAGTCAAAGCCCTTATTAATCAATCTGTACCGATGGAGACGAGCCATTCCCATAACCTCTCTCCTCCGCAATTGAAACAATTACTCATCGTAAGACGTGCGCGATTCTTAATTCCACCTTCGCGGCGGACACCTGTATTTACTGTACTTTATAGTAGAAACTACGAAAATATTCGAGGTACTCTTAATTCAAGATGATGGTCCATAAAATATATGCAGGGTGGTCCATCTAAATATCACCTTTATTTATACCATGTACATTGCATTAAAAGCATTTGTTATGTCTTCGCTAGACTGCGAATGTTTATACATTTTCCAATTGTGTGGACATATTTAATCGAATCATATTTTTCATGGAAACAGCCTTTGTTCATTTAAAACAAATGGAAATTGTACAAAATTCTATCGAATTTTATATTCTAGCCTTTTTTTAACAATTCTATAACCCATAAATGCATCAAGATCGTCATAAAATAAATAAAGGAGACATTTTGGTGGATCACCCTGTTGTATATTCTGTAAATTTCTTTCTAAATTAAAATAAGAGCTGGTGATAACGATAACGAAACATAACTCGTAAGTTTCCGAATTCACGATGAAATTGTTCCGGGACTAACTATTAGAATAATTTTCTCTCGAAGAACTTTCTTCTGCAGTCATCACACCCATACCTCGAAAGTTGGCCACATCCGAGGGCAAGATCGCGGAAGAATCATTCACCAGGAAAGATAACAGAAAGCTGACCTGCCAGCCCGGTCCCTCGGTCGAATAAAAGGGAATAAAAGAGGATCCCTTGTTAGGCTAGTGGAATCCAGGAAGAAGAAAATCTCGCGACTCGAGCCAGGGCTGGAAATCTATTATCGGTGGAATTAGCGGCGCTCGGGGGCACGTATTTCGGCGACACACCCTTTGTCTATGGCTAACGATACGGGGGTGGTCGGGATAAGGGTTGCCGGGCCGTGTACGCGCCGCGTGTAGCTCCCCTCGCAAACATCAGACTCGCGTTAGTCGTCAGAAATCAGGGGGATATCCGGTGGCAGCCGGAGAAACCAACCCAGGGGAATCCCCGCGGTGTTCTCTCTTTCTCGTCTCTCCTCTCCGAGTCTCTTGTATCGAGTTTCCCCGATAATTCGATCGGCGTTCGTTCCGCGTCTGACTCGGCCGACGCACGCTTCGATCGACCGGCTCGGCACGGCTCAGCTCCGTTTCTTCCCGCGGGAGGAGAGAGTATTCACTCGTCCCTGAGTCTGGACCAGACGAATTCCCAACGGCGACGCGCAGTTCGTTGACAACGAACAAAAATACAAACAACGAGTTTCATGTTGCTATTTGAAACCTTTATAGAACCGTTTCTAGATGTTCATTGCAAGGCTAAGTAACGATTAGACTGCGGATTTTATGTATTTAACCCTCATTTCACGCACTGAATCTATTCATCGGTGTCAAATTGACAGTGATAAAACAAAATCGATAAAATGACAAGTCAAACGGTTACTTATCGATGTTTTTTTTTCATTCAAATTGATGAATTAACATTTACATCTTAGATTTTTGTGGTTATATGTTTCGCATTAAAAAAATGAAAGTCACCAAGTTTCGGGCTTTACTTATAAGTAACAGAATAGTATAACTTTTTTAGGGAAAACTGTGTCAATTTGACAGGAGGGACGGATGAGGATTAAGGGAAAAATGTGTAAGAGAAATTTAAAACAGTCATTCCGAGTAATTCCAACAGAAATGTTGGAATGACTCGGAGATCGATATGTAATGGTCCATTTCTTAAGATCATTAATTGAAGAAGAGAATTACTGTACCGACTACTGGCGGTATCGTGCTTAGATCGTAATTTTATTTTAATATTATTCCTATTTTTAACCCTTAGCACTCGAATAATGACTCTGAGGCGCTACTAAAAATTGCTGTACCATTATTCGAAATATTGTTTACATTGTTAAATATGTCGGTATCTAATCAATATCCATAAGATTTCAAAAATCATAGGGAATTGAATTTTCGAAATAAAATAGTTCCGAGCGGAAAGGGTTAATATTATTCCTGAACAATTTCGCAAAGGAAAAAGTTACTTGAAATGACTTTAATCATCCTCTTTCAAGAAAGTATCTTTGGGACACCTTGTATACTTAACAATGAGCACTGAAACCGATGAAAATGTTTCAGCTTAGAAATTTTTTGGAATTTTTACAATAATATGTGCTTGGAGAACGAATTTTATCGAATCAATTTCCATGGCACATAAGTAACTTGATAATTTCGTAGGTTCAGTATTCACGCACCATCTACCGTATTCAATTTGATCCGTGCACTGGTGTGTTCGTGGCATTATGCGATATTCCAATGGCTATAGTCAGTGTTCGCAGCAGCGAATTCGCAACATGTGACATCTTTGTGCGATTCGTGCGTGAAACAGCAGCACCTGGCGCTGACGTTCGCCGGAAATTAACCAGTTGTCAGATTCCTGGGGACAGCAGGACCAGACGAATCGCGTGGCGTCCCGCATCAGCCTTATGTTCGCCGACGATAATTGCAGATTCCCTACAAGCTTTCTAAACCACATATTCTTCAATGAGCTCTTCGTACTTTTCGATGTCACTGTGTGAAATTACACATTCGCATAAATGCGCCGCCGCCGCCCAAATGTTCGATACTCTCTTGTCAAACGTGCATTACGAAGGAAAACATAAAATGGAACATAAAATGGCTCTTTTCCAGTGTTCTGTATTCTTAAAAAAAATTATAAGACACTATAAAAATCCATACAAGTCTACGATATGTTATAAAAAGGAATTTCTTCTTTTCTTGTATGTGGTCAGTAATTACACTTGATCTTTTTTAACAAAATTGTCACCTTCTTATCCTCTTTAAAAAAGTATTAGAGGTCCTAGATCGAAAACTGATTAATCTAGAGTTAATAATTTTATGACTGTGCGTCAGAAAATTCTGTGTTTCGCATTGTGCGGCGCGTGGTGGTACGATGGGACGCCCCGACGATGTCTAAGGTCTTCTTTACTAAGCATCTAAAACTGTCAGTCGCAGACCCTTATGGCTCTCCCATAAATTCCACGGGGACGATCCCCGGAGTCGAAGATTCCGCAAGATGAATACTCGTAGGCGTGGTTACCCGCGCAAATAGATATAACCAGCAGCACAGGAAGCGGATCGACAGCAGCCCGTTTCCTAAGGCCGGCAAACAGCAACCTGCATTTCGTGTTGGAACATCAAGCCAACAAGTACGTTCAAGCATACAGGTTGGCTTGAATCGCGTGAAAGAGGCAGGTCGATCCAATTCAAACCGTTCAAGCTGTACGGTCCGGAACAAGACGGAAAGCAAGATTAGGAGCAGTGTTGCCAGATCAGGACAGGAAATTCACGACAAGAAGATAAGGATGAATGTGTAATTATTAAGTCAATAATGGCGACATTCCTCCTGAAACGGTTGAAGAGGGTACGGATACTTTTTGGACTGTATAAGCTGAAGTGGGGTAAGACTAGTTTTTGTAAAGCTGGATTTTAAACCAGTGAATTTTCAGTCTCGTGTGCAAATACTTAACGATGTCGGTATCAAACGCTTCGCACAGTTATTACTGGTGAATTCATATTACGTAGATTCTAATTCTTGTTGAAAAGTTTCGTTTTGACAGGATGTTGTTCAAAATGTCAACTACTCTGCACTTGCCCCGAAAATGGGGCAAGAGAGTAACTTAGAGTTACAAATGTTTTGAAACCTTCTTTCAAGTACTACGGGGCAAGGAAAGAATTATTAACAAGCCTGCTATAAAATGCTCTTTATTGCATTGAATTATATTGTTTAGTTTTATAGTTATCCATTTTTTAAGTGACAAGTACTTTTTGGGTTGTTCAGAAAGCCTCCGCCGATTTTTGGAGAAAACTTTGCTCCAAATCAAACTCTGCTTTCAATCAAAAAATTGAACAATCAAGTGTACTGAATAAGATATGCACTTTTGTTCGATGACGGTTTGCCTTCTATTAGAAAGTTTCATTATCCCACTCTCATAAAACGTTCTTGGTTTATCGCATATGAACTGCCTAGTACGCACTTACCCCATCGTGATATGTAGTTTGCACTTGCCCCATGTAATAATATTTACGGGGCAAGAGCAGACTAGTGTTTCTCTCCATAAATTTTCAAAAATACAATACAAATTGTTTAATCAATCTAAACTTGCATCAATATTTGATAAACTATTGCATGTTCAGAGTAATCTGAAAATTGTACATGTACTTCTCACGTGATCGTTTAGCACTGGTTGATTTAAGCGGGGAAAATACCTTTATTTTTGGGCGATATCTATGTCGAATAGTTCATACTAACTTATAGTACATTAATAAATACAAGCTAGACAAAAATCGCTCATATTATAATATAAATAACCAATTTATGTACTTGCCTCGTTTAATCTCTTACCCCACTCCACTTTTTTTTTTTTTTTTTAATTGGGGAAAATTCGATTAAATGGATAACCATCCTTGCCGCCGAAGGCAAGGATGACCAATGTCGGTCTCGATATAATCGTTACCGACTAACGACCCCAATAGTCGTCCCTAGACATTTACTGCAGGGACCCAGGATCACGTTAGTACTCAACTGGGCCCACCCCACTCCACCTTGCAATAGAAATAGAGACTTGGAAGAAGTCTCTAAAAAGTTAGGCGAAAACTGGGCCCATTGTGGTTTAGATAAAATTTTAATGTAGAGCAGACATGAAGTCGACTGAGTCTCGGTAGTCGTCGAATTTATTCGAATTCGATGGGCACCGGGTTTGGAATCTGGCCCGAAATCCCGAGTTCCCCTCGTGTCGGTCGCAAAACCAGGGTCAGGTATCCCGGACACCGGCTAGGGGAGTAGGAATTTATGGCATCGAATCCAGGAACCGCGGCAGCCGTTAATGCAACCGATTCTGGAAAGTGAATCTTGTTAGAATCGCCGATAGAAGTTCGATAACTCGAGCTGTCGCCTCCGAGGATCTCGCTAATATTCGACGGGACCGACGGTCTTTTGTCATTTATCTGGTGAAGAGACGGTCCATTAATCTTCTCGCTTCGTTACACCCGCCCGAGGGCGGCGAGAGATCGCCGGGAATCGCTCGAATGTTAATACTACATTGACTCTAGCCCCGCGGATGATCGATGAACATGCAAATTTACTTGTACCTCGCGTGTTACCGCTGACGGTCGCCGCCGATTTCCTGATTACTTCTATTTACTCGTCGCGTCGCGTCGCGTCCATTCACTTCCAGCTTCCTAATAGCTGGCGGACACCGGTGTTTATTCATATTTGTTGCTTGAATAGAGCCAATTAACCGGCACAAAGTATTCGACGGGACTCGCCGACTGTCGCGCACCAGCGAATTTGTCCGAAATAGTCAATCAACACTAGGGTGGACGATGTAAATACGTATTTTTCATTTAACGATCTACTATCACGAAACGAAGACGAGAAACAATTTATAATCCGATCTGTATCAGACTACAGAAAGTGCTGTCCAGTCGCAAAAAAAGAGTACATCAATGAAAAATTTCATGTCACACAATTCTAACACAATTCGCACAAAATCTAGCGTAGAATCGAATGAGAAATGACCATTCAGTATAATCTATATAAATAAACATTAAATGCTGTTCGTTGGTAAGCGCATCAATTGAGAACGGCTGCACCGATTTGGCTAATTTAAAAAAAAAACATGTTCGTAATAGTCCGAATAAGGTTTTTAGGGGGAAAAAAATTGGAAAAGTTGTCCGGAAAAATGGAAAATTCGAGAAATACTAAAAGTGCTTTTTGAATCATATTTCAGTATACAACAAAAAACGAACGTCGCAACTTTTAATCAATATTTCAATAGGAATTTACATTATCGACGTACAAAGCGATCACAAACAAATTTATAGAAATTTGGACAGGACAATGCGTTTGTCAGCTAGTATTATATAAAAATAAGAAGTCAATTCAGTCATTTCCTACGAAAGTGTCTTTCTAATTTCAATAACCGTGAAATATAGGTTTAGCGTTAAGAACAGATCACATAGACTGAAAATGTAACGCAGCTAGTTCCGTAAAAATCGTCGGGGTCCAATCATAGTCTCCCAAGCTCGTGTGGACTTTGCGAGAGGCTGGGAGCTATGGGAAACCTAATTGGGATGATTACACTCTGCCGATCCCACGGCCAGTTTCCTCTGGAAGTTCGAACGCGATTAGCGGAATGCCCTGGTCGATCTAATCCAAAGGGTCGATCTCATCTGGTGGTTCTTTCACCTAGCCACCTTT
The DNA here is from genome assembly GCA_916610235.2 of Lasioglossum morio. NCBI lineage: Eukaryota > Metazoa > Arthropoda > Insecta > Hymenoptera > Halictidae > Lasioglossum > Lasioglossum morio. The sequence continues at coordinate 7,229,834 of OU744324.1, read as the reverse complement.
GGAGATACTACCTCGTCGTACACCCTTCCGAGCAATTTTCTTTTTTCTTTCGACCAGGGGGATTTCTACCCGCTCTCCAATCAAATGGAAGACCTTTATAGCGCGGAGACATGCGTCGCGGCGTGAAATCGCTCGCGTGCAAGAAAATTCCATGGAACTCGTCTTTCTTCTCTCGTAACGGCACGGAAGAAACGGAAAAATGACCCTCCGAGGGGAAACATGCGGCGTAAGTGAAAAGATGAAATATCGGCGTTATCGTTTCGCTACGGCTCACCACCCTCCCGCAGCTTTCGGAGACGATAGTGATTAAATACCTCGGTACTTGTCTGGTTACTCCGGAGAAGAGCCAGTAGCAAACCTGTAGAGCAGGGGTGGGCACGGTAGGGGCCCCTCACATACCTGTTTCCCCCACCAATCTCTCTTTCGATGAACGAAGCGCGTCCAGCCTCCATGGTAACAGCAGATACTGGTGGGGGATAGTAGGCGCTATATAAGTGGGGCGTTCTCTAAATTTAGACAAAAACGCCCATTGCCAATTTTTTTGAAAATTTTCTTGTTCAAATAATCGAGATACTGAAGCTCAAAATAACCCTCAAGAAAATTTTCTTTATGTTCCAAAGTGTAGAGAGCAGCACTACTCGAGGAAACTAATCAAAGTCTCCAGTTAAAACCCACAGGTATCAATCTGTGTAAAAAAAATTGAGACAAAAATGTCCATCCCTCCTGTAGAGAAACGGGAACTACACCCCGTGACAGAACTATTATTGAAAACGTACATGGCGGACTAGTACGTATTTGCACTTTGTTGGCTTCTATATGCTACAACACATTCAGACAATTTTTATTTTGCACGAAGACCCGCAGTCTATTATTGCCAGCTAGTACCAAAACGTTTTACGTTATTCTTCCTTAAAATTCGGACTGCCACTCACCCGTAAAGATTGAACGTTGCAGAGGGCTGATGCGAAAGGAAACACGGGAAACGTTTCCACGTTTTTGCCTCGACGTTTTGCTAATTTTCAACGGTCCTCGAGAATACTTGACAAACTCAGTTGCTCGTGCAGGACGCTCGTGAATCTTTCAACCGTTTCCACTCTCTCTCTCTCTCTCTTTCCTCTCAGCTTTACCGTCGATTTTCTTTCCGCTACCCGTCCCCGGGAAAACGAGAACGGAATGGTACAAGAGGAAAGAGGCGACTCAATCGATACCGGTCCACCCTTGAATTATGCACGCCGACTTGGCCAACAGGAAACGAACCATTTTCCTTAAGGTCCCTTCACACGCCGCGCCCTCTTCGAAAACTCGTCGCTTGCTTTTTACTACTGAAAACTTGAACTTAACTTGAGGGAAGTGCCACCACTCGTTATTCGACACTTCGTCGTTTACAGGCGATCTTACTTCTAAAAATACATGTTCTCCAAAGATTCTAAAAATTCCAAAAGAAATTTTTTTTCGGTTTGAAGGAAATTAATAATATATACATATTTATTAGACTTTGTTCAGAATCTTCAGAGTTTGACACTATATTGTAAGACAAATTTATATTAATTTATATTAAAAGACTTTGTTAGTATATTTGATCGAGCACTGTTTATATTTGCATATAACCTCTTCGAACCAGATAGTATAATAAATCTACCATTATATAAATTTACCATATAAATTTACCTTTGAATAAAATTACCATTATTATTAATTACCATGCTCCCGGCGGTTAAAGACTGGTGCGGAATCTTAAGTTTCATAAGAGAGGGTCAAAGAATGTTGAAAAGGGTTGAATACCGAAACGTTAGGTGTCGCGAGCGGATTTCGAGGGTGGTCGCTATCGAAATCAGCGTTTTCGTTCTGTTAGCCATTCAAATCAGGATTTCCATTTAAATGTCCGACGAACGACGAAGAGGGGCTCCTTAGTTTGTCGGTGGCCCTTCTTCTTCTTCTTCTTCTTCTTCTTGGCGGACGCGCAGCAACGTGATTTTTTGGTTCGTTAGACCCTTTGGTAGCGGGCCGCGGGTAAACTCGATTTACTTTCGGTGAATTTCATTTCTCGCCTACCACAAGGCCCTCCTTGCTCGAATGTAATCGGAACTGACTGCTAATCTTTGCATCCTTAACCGGAAGTCACCGTTTAGAAAAGCGTCGTTTTATTTTCGGCACGAAATTTTGTTAATTCAGACAATGTTTGAAATGATTGTTCGCGAGGTTACAAAACCAGTGAAATCGTTCTGAAATATTTGGCTCACGTCTGACCGAACAAATAACGACAAAATGGCAGAGCCCGATCATTGCGCCGCATGTTTGTATTCCCGGCACGATCGCCAGCGTCAAATTACAACTGCAATTTATTTTGTAAATTAGAGGGTGGAATTGACGAAGCGGCCTGCACGTGTGTGATTGATAGTAAACGCATAGATAGTGATTGCAGCGAAACAATAACGAATCGATGTCAACAGTATTGCAAAACGGAGTAGATACATTCTGAAAAAATAAATTAACTTTTATTCGAGTTCCTCGTACTATTTCCTTCTACATTATAATTACTAGACTGCGGATCATTATGCAAAATAAAAAATGTCTGCGTCGTATCCAAGACACAGAGGTTGCATAAAAATTTCTTTCTTGTTTTCATTATTTTATTAAACTGAAACTAATACGTTGATGTTCTTAAATATTTTAAATATGTTCACTGCTTAAAATTTTACGTAGCAATTTTTGTTATTTTCAAATCCGCAGTCTAATAAGTACTAATATGAGATAATCATATTTATACATTTAAGCATATAATTTCTACGACTTCGAGTTCACGGAGGTGTGCAGATTGCATCCGTGATTATGGGTGAAGTAATTAATACCTTTAATGTATTCCAAATGTATTCAAAACCGTCTGGAATATTTCCATTTGGTCGATAATCGAAGTCGGAGAATATTTATTCGACCATCACCATCGGATAGACTGCGATCGCCTCGTTACCTCGGAAAGGACCATCGGCACACGACCCTAATTTGTAATTCAGTAATTTGCACCGAAATCGTCTTCGTCCCGGAACACCTGATACCATCCCCGAAATTCCTCTATCCCTCGATCCAGTCGAGGGTGAGAAAAAAATGGTCCCTTTCGGGTTGCTCGAAATTCCGTGATTTCAAAGGCGGAAACAAATTGACGAATTTGTCAGCGTTTGCGCCAACGTTGACGGCAACACAACTCACAGAGGGTCGACGATCGACAATCTGATTTGATCTAGCTACGTGACGTGGTTGGTCCGGGTCCATTGTCGATTTGCTACGCGCAAATAATGCCACTTTCATACGTTCCCGTGGAAAAATTCTCGTGTTGTAAAAGAATGTTGAAAATTGGAATTTCTTCTCTTTTTTATCCGCCCTGTATTTTTGTGGCTTTCTAGCTGAGAAAGAAACACACATAATGAGTAGACAACGGATTTTGTGCATTTATGATAAAAATGTAAAAGTGCAATAAAAGACAGCAATAATATTAGAAAAATTAAAGTGCTATCATATCATTTCCAACCTATTAAACATATTAACACTAAACCTACCGACCACCAAAAGTGACAGATGTGTATAGTATTATTAAAATAACAAGATTAAATTTATTTATATTTTGTGCGATTTTTACTATAATACATACTGGAGTCAAAAAATATATTCAATAAATTCATAAAGTGTTAAGAGAAAAGATTTTCTATTTTGCTCCAGTTTGTTGCAATTTAGGTAAATATATATATATATATATATATATATATATATATATATATATATTTTGCATAAAAATCCGCTGTCTAATAATGAGTGAGAGGCAAAATATACCAACTGGAGAAGCGAAGAATTTGTCAGTCGCTGATTGAACATCGTTTGCGTTATATGTTTTGTTCAATACATGGTTCGTTTCGAAACTTATATATTTTTATAATAATTATTCAACGAACCGTATGGAAACACGTTGAAACAAACGTCGATTAACTAAAATGGTGACGTATCGAAGCAGAATGGATTCGAAAGGTAGACTGGTTCGATTGTAGGGTCGACGTGCGAGGCAACAGTGGCTCGCGATAATAATTAAAAATCGAGAACGAAGGACGCGAGGCACGTTCGCCGCGAGGAATATTGTTTATCTGTTTCCGGGTGGACGACGAAGTGGCTTTGTCGATACGCGATTATTCGCGTCCCGACGTGTCAGTTGTCGAGGCCAGCCATTATTTCGGCGGCCGTCTCTCTCGCAACAGGTGCACGGCTGCAGACGACACTGGTCGGAATTGAATCGAATCGAATCGAATCGAATCGAGCCCAGCACGTTCGCCTGCCTCCGTTTCGAGGATGTCAGACTTGACGGAGACGCGGCTATCAGTATTATTGGGTCGTTTCGCGGAACGTTTACTACGATCTCGCTTTTATTCCTCTCGGTACAGGCAATTGAAAGTACCCGCGGTTCTTCCCGACCATTTTCCAAACGGTTAAACAAATTGTTTATTTTTCGCAGCCGTTTACTTTCCCGCGTCAACAGCTTGGAGTAACAAGTCTGCAACCAGAGCTGGCTTGCACAGTCTGCATCGCAAGAACGTGTTGGGGATGCGTCTGTAAAAATTAATGAAATTTGCAAGACGTGTACAGTCCAATTTTTTCCTGAAGCTCGTAAAAAATATATTTCAAATGAAACTTACTCTGTTTCATGGGAGACATCTTATCTAGCTACATTTAGAACGGCACCGAATAAGTTTGAATCACCTCGGAATACTGCTAATTGTCAGAAACGATCGATTATTTTCAAACAGTGTTGGGTTTCAATGCAATGATGCTGAAAAGGATCATTACTAATAACTATACTGCGGATCTTTATGCAAAATAAAAATATTCTGCGTTGAACGAAATAAAAATTGATTACATCCCTTAATGACTTCGTTTCGTGAAAAACAACATTACGATATTCTTGAATTTTTCTAATCTATTACTGTTTTATATTATACACAAAAAATTTCTTTGTAAATGCATTCTACGAATAACTAAATAACGAATCTTCACTGTATGCATGTACAGAATAAGTGGCGAGAAGTAAAACGGTGGTAAACTAATATAAGAAAATAGATATACATATTATACATTTTCGAAAGATTTCTCGACTCTACTGGAGGTTTTATCATATTCTAAAATGTTGTTCTCAAATCTTTTCTTATAAACAAACTTCGAATGTTGTGAAATGTATCGCAGTTCAGTCGAAGTTACTTAAAACTTGAAACAGAACAACTGTAATGAAGATGTGCAAAGGAAATATAGAATTCTATTGAAAATGATGTTGTTGAATTTTCTCGTGCGTTATCGATGCGTAATCGAAATAGTAAGGTACAGAACACTCGAACATTCTCCGAGCAGCTTTCGCTTTGACGATTGTCGGATTATCGGTTGCTCAATCGGTCGAAACGTGTTGGCTTAAACAAATTTCGCGTCCCCGCGATTCTAATTACGCGACACGCAGCTTTGGCGATTGCGTGGGCGGGCATTCGACGATGACATATTCGATGCGACGTCCGATTAAGCTTCCGATTGATACGAAAATATGACTGCTGGACCGTTACGAAATTCTGATGCCATGCATTTTTTAATAGCGGGGTTATCGTGGTCGGCGAATGAATGTCGCTATTAAGTTACTTCTTTTCCCTTGACGCTTGCGAAACGCTCAGATTTGACTTGCAAAATCTCGCAGAGGCTCGACACGCGTAATCTGATCAAATTCCGACGTACCCGTGGGCAAAAGTTCACATTTTTATCAGAATTCATTACGCTTGTTCGATTAGCCTTGTCAGTCAATTCTGAGAGTTCGTATCTCGGGAACGGCTAACATCGCTTATGCCGGCAATAATAATGTACGATAAAAATATGTAGTCTAATTTAAAAATTCAAGGTTGACCTCTAAAGCCGTTCTCGAGCTCACCTCAAGGTCAATTGAAGAATAGCACAACGTGTCCTCCAAGAAACCGAACAATTCTATGTAAAATAATTTTTAATGAATGATCAACAATGATCTATTAATAGTGCTAATGGGAACTTCAAGTTCATTAGCAATATTCTTTTATTTTACCAGCCAATGTTAACGTCAACAATTAAGAAAGTTTTGTTTCGAGTTGGACGAACATTTTCAAGTTATAGAAGTTCTACTGTTTTTGTTCTGAGGATATAAAACGGGACACCCTGTACATTGAGTTTTCTACAAAATAAGAAGCCTCAGGCACTCTGCCCGAAACTACCTTACGCGATTCGTACAAATGCAACACTCGTTGGCTGTTATAATAATAAAATGCAATAATAAAAATGGAAATTTGTAGATTTGAGGCGGTCTTAAAAGAGTCGAGGTCTCGTACAGTTTCATTCGCGGAGGTTCCGAATGTACATTATAAGTTTGAAAAGAGAAGTGCGCGAGGCTTTTAAGAACACGGGCAGACGCGGAATGGCAGTGACTCCGTCTCGCAGTCCACTGAGTTTCCCATTTAACTTAATATTCCATTCGGATACGCGGTTCAACTTCTTATCTGACGTTCCCTTTTTCTTAGTCCGCCGTTTATTGTTCCCGAGGAGGAAGTTTCTCCTCGTGGCAGTTCGTTTAATCCCGCGCCATCGAGTGGAATTTGTTTCAACCCGTGTTGGTCGTGGAGACCCCTTAATCAAGTAATTTTACGTTTATAAACATCGGAGCACGAAATTTAATTACAATTGGTATACCTTTTGTATTATTGTAATTTTTAATTGAATAACAGACGAGAACAACAAATTACATTGCAATTTATTTGAACGAAACGACTGAATTTCGAATTACCAATAATTGAATAAAATGTAATTCGTGAAGTGATTCAATTAACTAATTGACGGATAACAAAAAAAGACGTCGATTGTGTTTGACAATCCGGATAAATGGAGTTCTACTGTATTGATATTTTCCTGGAATTTGAACGGTTTTCAATCAAGTGAACGAGTTTTCTGGATCCACCTCGACGACCCTGTACAGCCGAACCGAACGGCATTGTCTCGGTCGCTTGCGGAATCCGCTCGAACGCGCCCCGCAATTATCGGCGATGAGGCGCGTGTCCAAGCAGCCGGAACGAAAACTCGAGACGCTCGCTTTCCCGTAGAAAGCACCAGTAATTAATACGAACGCGTGTTAACGACTGCGTAATTAGCCGAACTCGGGTGCTCGCGATAATTGGCCGGAATGAATGGACGGCCCAGACGGACTTTTATTTTTCGCAGGCTGCCGGGTACAAGCGGGTTGGCCGAGTTTTCGGAGAACGATCCGGAGACGCTTTTGCGGGGCAATCGAGCGCGTAATTTCGGGAAACCAGAGTTCCTCGGAATTGGCGGACTAGCATCACACGGCGGAGTATTTCGCCCGAAAAGGTAGTCGAAAGTTCCCTCCACAATTTTATCCGAACTGTAAAATAATTTTTAGGATAGTACAATATGTGGAAATCAATCCAACAATGCTTTATTTTCCCAAATAATATTGTAAATCTCTTTCCCACCATTGTCCATGGAATTTGTTGCCACGTGAACAATATTCTGGGTTCAGTAAACGAGACGAATTCGCGTGAGAATGTGTTCGCAACGTTGATTGCGTCCCCAATGCACGGATTAATATTAATATCGCGATTAATATGAAGTTCGGCTTGATGAGCGGATTCCATAGCTGTTGCGAATGGATCATTACGCGTACGTAATCACATAATTCCTAATTGTTATGAAATATTTCTTGTTATCTCCGAACATTATTTTGTAGAATAACGCAGAGCGAGCATCGTTGGGTTCATGCTCGACAATAATCGTTTCAGCAGACGCAATAAAACCGGAGATAAATGTCTTGTGAATCAGCGGAATATATTGTTTGTTGTGATAGCAAGTAATAATGTTCGATGTTGAACCTTTGATCTTCCGTTCGACGATGTTTCTGCTCGCGTATCAGCCTGTAAAAGTTATTTCGTTGTTTCTTCCTCCGTCAAGCGTCGCATTCTTTTCGGAACATTCGCGTACTGCTTCTGTTTATACGTCTTTAAATAGAAAAGAAATAAGTAACAAATGAATAATTTTTAATTTTATTTTAAGACGACACAATTTAACGAATTAATTAAAAAATGATTACAAGAAATGTATTTATTAGGATAGTTATCGGTAAATATACTATTATATTATATTATATATAAAAATTTGAGAAAGAGGATCTTCTAGAATCGAAACTTGGATTTTTGGCATTTTCTCGCCCGAATCTACTGGATTATATAGGAGAGAGGTCAAAATCTCTTGTTCCCAAATTACAGTTTAACCCAGATCTGTATAAAATATAATTAATCGTTGAATCATTTAAAAAATACTGATTAATGATTTATTTCAACGGTGATTGACTGATTACTGATTACAGTTACTATGATTACATTAAATAATCAAAAGCAAAAGTATTCATTACTGCTCAACTCTGATCTGCTGGTGTGCAATGGTCCACACAGGAAAACTGCAGGAAATTGAAGGTATGCCAAAACGCGAGACCAGGATCCTCGCGAAAACTCAAATATTAGCCGCAAAATCAACAGGGCCATTTAATGCTGGTTTCTTTGTTCGTTTTGTTTCCACGGCTCCCAACTGGCAGCATCAAGCCGACAACGCGACGCGACGCGTTCATCAGAAGAGAAAAAAGTTGTCCAATGTCGTCGACCCTGTTAATTGCCTTGCGGAAAGGATTAATCGCGATCCGCGGTGCATTGGCCAGTGCAATTCAAACTACGGTAAAACAAACAGTCCCTGGCGCCGGGCGTCGACTTTCTGCGACGATTTCTTTCTTTTTTTTTTTCTTAACGACACAAAACTACGACCGTTTGTCGCGTGTCTATCAAAACATGGTGCCAGCGATGATTCATTCGCTCACGACACAGATTTGTTCCTTCATTTCATTTTAATCTATCTATTTATACTGATAGTATTTGGTTGTTGCGTAAGAAATGTCCGATATTTTAGAATGGTAATGTTACAAATGATTTTACAGTCTGTAGTTTTATTGTATACAATATTGTATATCGAATAGTACAATTAAAGTCTGTATTGAGATTTGATATTGTGTTATTTGGCGCAGTGATTGTTGGTATACTCGAAGGCCCGGGGAGCACTATAAAATCAAAGATCGTTACGTTTCAGCGATTACGGAATAACGGGGAATTCGTTTTCGTCAAATCCTTTTTAATTCCGTTCGAAGGGACGTGGGTGGTCTCTCTCCTCGATTGTGCCATTGTTTCCTTTTGGACTTGGAAATCTGGCTTTCAAAGGGCTAATAGGCACTCGTCGAGTTTCAATTCACCCCTCCTGAATAATTGAATGAGTCGACGGTGGCGCGGGTGGAGGAGAACGATAAATCGCGTTACGACTTTGCTCTTCATTCGCGGGGCTTTTTTTTACGAGACCGCTAGAAAAATTTACGATACGACGAACCTCTGACATGGTTTTACAACCTCGATACAAACCGCGACGAGCTGTTGCTACGAAAGACCGAGTGTACGGTGATGGCTTCGGCGGCACGAATCATTTCACGAGCTTTAACTACAGTCGACTGCGAATTTTATGCATTTATGACAAAAATCAGCACGTACAATTTAAAACGGTGAACATATTGAAAATATTTAAGGACATCCATGTATTCGTTTTAGTTTAATTGGATAATTAATAGAAGATTGCAATTTTTATTTTGCTCCTGTGTCCTGCAAACAATGCGTGCATTTTTTATTTTGCATAAAGATACGCAGTCTAAACTACAGTTATCTTCATACAAGCTTCTCGTTTGCACCTGGATTTTATTAATTCCGAAGAGGATCGTGTGGAATGCAAAATCGAAGGAAATCTTCACTACTAAAAACTGTTATACCATTATTGAAAATATTGTTTAGATTATTAATCATGTTGGTGCCTAATCAATGACTAAACATTCAAGTATTGTAAGTCTAATAGGTATGCTGCGAATGGAACATGCACGCAATCAATAAACTGCCGATGAAAAGTCACTAATCTCCTTCGACGTTAAATTCTCGGACACAATTGGAGAAATCAATTCTTCGAAGCCTCTGATCGAGAAGCTCTTCGATAATGGTGAAAAAGTAATTTATGGTTAATAAACCGCGATTGATTTACGAGGAAGCCAGTCGTTTCGCGATGGATCGTTATTTATTGACTATGTGGGACTCCGTTCGACGCAGCAGCTGAGCAGTAGCGTAGCGAAATAATAATAATAATCACCGCGGCTTTTCCCAAAATCACAAGTCCCTTCCGGCTCGAGTCCTATCCGTTTTGGCCCAACTCCAGCGGTCTTACTTGTTTCCCCTGCCTCGTGCTCCCCACCGATTTGCAAATTATCATCTATTTCTGTTTTTGTCTAATGTTAGACCACGAGTGGCCGAGAGTGCAGTGTACCCGTGGTGCATTGTCCAGTCTCGCGTGTCGTCGTCGATCGCGAGGAACACCTTCCTCTTGCGGATCCGTCCTTCTCGCCGCTCTCTGTATCGATCGTGACCTCGATCCTCGATCCTCGGTCCTTATATCGTCGTCTCGATGCCCGCGCGGGTGTGAACCAGGGCCCACGCGTATCGGACCGACACCAGCGAACAGGGTGAGCCGCGACAAACGCGCGTAATCAAAATAATAACACTGCCTGTATCGCAGGCTGCTGATAAAATTGTTTACTGTACAAGTATACACATGTTCCATTTTAAACCTGCGTTAAAGTAAAATTCCGATTTTGTATATTGTATAGAATGTGTTTAGGACGTTTCAGTTTCCAGCATTTTTAAAGAAATACATATATTTTGTATTATTATACAAATACGTACGTTTTGAGTTAAATTTCAATGCAAGATTTTATAGAAGTTCTGAATGCTACTTTGAATATACTAAATTAAAAGAAACGTTCTACAATTGTTATATAAATTCAGTTACAAAATCTGTTTTAATGAATTAACGTAAAATGCGGTGGAATAAATGTGGTATTGATCGATGCAAGAACAGGCGGAGCTAGAATTCGTCGAACCTTCGGGATGCTGGTCCTCTGCGACGTGGTGATGGGTCTTCTAGATCTCCGGAGGAAAAGGTAACATTTTGATGATGCTTTTTTCAATCATGAATATAAGCGTTATCACTAAAAAAAATTAATCGTGCTTATAGAAGATTTGCTCGAACAGCTTCTATCGTAAATCTTAATTCATCGGGAGTCGTGCCTTTCGAGAAAGCACAATATTTTTGGGACACCCCGTAGAGATAAGTATTAGTTCTACTGTGAAAGCGAATTAAAATCATACAAATCTAATTGTGTCCCATCTTGTTGTCCAGGAATGGGTGTTTACTGTTAAAACAAATAATTAGAAAATTCCTAGTGCGTGCACATAACTGTCGGTTTAAGCGCATTATTTATTAGCACCATCCTTATTGTGTAATCAATTTATGTTAAAACAAATGCTTAGAAAATTCCTAGTGCTTGCACATTATTATCGGATTCAGTGTAACATGTATCAGCAGCGTCGAGAAAAGAAAGTGTAGCAAGAAATTATCATTCCGAGGTTACAACTGGAGAATGGCTGTCCAAGAGGGCAAGAAACAAAAAGCGCAGCAATCATTCTCGATTGCAATCAAACTACCGACTCACGCCGATAGATCGACGTCACCAGGATAATTCCTGTTCCCGTTCGACGCTAGTTTCCCCATAAAAATATAAACGAGACAGCTCGTGGCTCGCAGTCGATAAATCCGCCGCATGCTGAGCGTTACTGTAATTTCGTGATTCGTCGAGCTGAACGAGAGCCAACGTAAAGCGCGAACATAAAGAAAAATTATTGCCGATTCGCAGCAATTAACCGGTGGATACACGCGGCCCGAGGGCCCGATAATGCCCGACCCCGAGAATGGGGCACGGTATGTACCTACTCTGTGAACGTGTTTTATAAATGAATTTTTGCGGACGACTCCTTTCCGCGGATCGTCCGATAATAATTATAAATTGTACGCCCGACGACACATTATGCACCGTTAAACGAGTGCATGAGTGCGACGTAACGGAACCTTCCCAGTGATTTTAATGACGCGTGCACTCCGAGCACCGGATAAGAGGCTCCCAGCATCGGCAACCTTGTTCTATGCATTCGCACACACACACACACACACACACACACACACGCACGGACGGGAATCTCTGTACCTCTGATTCCGCAGAACGTGGCGATAACGATGATACGAGCTTGCGTAAGCTGACTCCACGTTCTCAAATCTGCAGGCTAATGTTTTTTTGTTGTTGCTTTGTAAGCTGTCCGAAATGTTCATAAAACCACCTTCGTTCATTCGGATATTTCTTAAATACTACTAATTTCTTTGCTCTTACCTGTACTTCTAATTTTTGCTATTCGGGTGCAGAGTGTGTGCTGTTCATTCTAATTTAATTTTGTTATCTTATTCCATTTATTTTCTTCCCTTGCACGAAGCAGAATATTTGCAAGTGCGATATTTCTTTTTAATGCATGAACTTCATTATAGGCACAGACAAAAAAGTTAAAAATTGAAACGTTTAATAACATCTAAAAACTCAGGTAGAAAAGTTCGTATTTACAAATGGTGTCCACTTAGTTTTTTGTCCCCGCCGAATTTTAAAAACCGATCGCAAGTGACACTCTCGGATCTTCAGTCGGCAGTGAAAATAACTTTCACACCTGCCGGTGAGAGTGTCGGCGATTACGCGCTCGGTGTTACGCATGATCAAGATCGAGAACGACCATTGATCATCCCGCCTTCTAGATCGTTATTTACGCGGGAATTTTTCGGACACGATTTACATATCTTCCATGAGCGACAAAGCAATTACACGAATGCGTAACGCCGCCGGTGAGATACAAAGTCGGATGGAGAGGGGTGAACGAATCAAACATATTCGGCAATTTCTGAGATGACGGCAACCCACCGCCAAAGTAGGTACTCAAAGCAAGAGCGTATCTGAAATCCTGAATTTCCGCGAATGCGTGTGGAAACGTTCGACAAAAGTGCTTCGAGGGAGTGAAATTTTCCTGGAGAATCGAATTCCTCGTGGTTCCAAGATCGAGGCATGGGAGATTGGGGGCGTCGCGACGCCTCGGATGGTGAGATGGGGTGGTTCGCGGCACTATTTCGCCGCACTAATGCACTTCCTCGGGCCACCGCGCCGCCCGGAGGGTCCACCGACGCGTCCCGTTTTCCATTCGTCCGTCTTTCCCGCTCAATTTACACCATTTACAAAAGCGGCCGAGCGTCGCGGGCACCGGGGAAAATCGATTCCGCGTTTTACAATGCGAGAGGGTTGCCTCGCACAAGGGTGCTTCCTCCATCTCTCTTCCTCGGTATTTTTTTCTCTTTTTATTCGGTTCCGACGCCGCTGCTGCTGCTACTGCCGCGCAGCCACCACCTAAACTCGAGGTGTATGAAGTGCGTGTCTTTGTCACCGGTCACAATAGCTCCATCGGGGGTTGCGAACGATGTTCGTCGCAACCCCCCGTAGACCTAACCAGTCACCCCCTGGCGACTAGTTCCACGGGCCATGGTTGAAGCGCTCGGCTACGATCATGCTATCTTCTATCGGACCAACCGATACTATTTGCGGGGACGATAGGCTGCAGGCTGCTGTAGGCTGTTGCTGTGTAGGGGATCGATCCGGGCTCTGTCTGATAGCGGGACGTGGCGCGCGACAGATAATTCGGGGCATAATCGAGATCGACGAGGAACTGTTGCTGCGTTCGACGCGCCGCGGACACTGCTCCAGACTGATGAGGGACCGAGCAACGAGGGGGTGGAATTTAATGGTGATCGCTCGCGCCGCTGGACGAGACCTGAGAGCTATCCAGAGCTTCGTTCCTTTCAGTATTTCGCTGGTTTCTACGGTCGAATATTTTCAATTTTTCATCTGACACGGAAACGTGTACCGTCGACGTAAAGTCTACGGTGTAGTGATTTGTTATTCGAAGCTATCCATTTTTGTTTCAGCTGCGATCTACCTAATTCTTATCAAACCATCCCTCCAGTTTTCTCGTAAATTTAGATTGGAAAAATATAGCATGCATATGTTAGTATCCGATTTATATAGACAATATATATTGTACAAAATGTATGTGACGATTTTAATAATTAATTTAACCCTTCGTGTCCCAAGCGACGAATTAACCCTTCACTGCATGAGTTTTTTAATTGGGATGAAAAAATTTATGAAGGTCAGTTTTTGTGTTTTATTTAAGGGAAAAATATTTTTTTAAATATTTAACATAACATTTAACATAACAGTTAAAACAACATTTTACTATATACCAGATTTGTTAACTGTATCAGATATGATACACTATGCAGCGAAGGGTTAGAACGCGATTCTAAAATGCACAATCGTTTATTACTTGTCAAGGTTCATAAGAAAGAATATAAATGGTACACGAAATAAAACAAGCTTTAATAGATTAATTATTATATGAGAAAAACAGGTTTTTTGGACAAGATAATAATTACATTTTCTCGTTAGTTTTGGATTGGTGAGAAATCGAGACAATAATAGAATCTTGTAACTGGTAAATTAAAAATAAATGTGATGAATAAGTGCAAAGATAAAATCATATGCATAGACAATGATTTTAGAAAAAAGAAAATAGTTTGATTCGTCCAATTTTCCTCTGCAGTATACGTCTGAGATTTTGGGGCGGGTTGCACTCTGGGAAAGACACTCTGAACTCTCGCCAGAGCGTTCGGAGCGCATAAATCATCGCGGAGGGTTAGATGTGTATATGGAGAAAGGGGTGGAAGGCAGCGAGCGAGCGAGCGAGCGAGTCTCGAAACTGATTCAAACGTTCATCTCGCGGAGAGATTTTAATCAGACTGGGAAGCTTGCCGGGGAACTGGAAAAGCGTAGCAGCATCTCGTTTCCAAAAGGGGTAGGATCTCCGTTTCTTTTTCCCAGCGACAAAGGGAGCATCGCGTGCCGTCCCGACGACAATGCTCGAGGCAGGGCGGCCCGCGTCATTGTCCCGGCGTTATGAGGTGAAAAATGAAAGATAACGATTTCGCGGTGTCTTCCTGGCGATAACGTTTTCGGTCGCCGCGTTCCCTTCATATTTCCACCCTTAATCCCGGTGCCGCCCTTCACCTTCGAGGAATCCGCGTGAGCCTAGGGGTTGCCGACGACCCCCCCTCGTAAATTCGAGGGACGACGTTTTTTTCTATATTAAGCTGGCGGGTACCAAGAGCGAAAAATCGACGCCAGCAAAGAGAAACTGCAAGGCATTACGGGAAGAGGCGTCGCTAGGGGGTGGGAAATACGTTAAAACTCGATCGTCGTGTTCTTCGGGTATTCTGCTTAGAAATTGTTCCATGGGGATGATTGTATACGATGGAATTTAAACTTCTTCTCTCGGACCTGGTTTGCCCGTAAGCTCTCGAACGTATGGGAGTGTCTGACTATCCTATGGGGGTGCCTCGACTGTAGAAATGCTCGCTGAAAACACGCTCCATTTTATCGAGCTTAATTTAGACTAAACAGAAAACGGACGAGGAAGAATGGTCATGGATTGTTGAACCACGTATCTTAGTAGCATTTATGGCTGGCAAAACCACTCATAGCTAGATTTCATACGATTCTCGTGAAGAATTGAATCGTGGCTATTTTTTCGCGGTTTATGAATCATAGTATGCAGTGTGAGCATTGTTAGCACAATTTTTCAAATACATATGTCCGACGATCCGATAAAACAATGTTTAGAACGAAAGTCGATGAGTAGGCTGCGGATATTTGTGCATTTATGGCCTCTGAGAATTTTCAGAAAATGATAGAACATAAAATTCCACAGAATTTAATATGATTTTTATTTATATCTGACCTATGAAGACAACTATCACTGAAAATAATATCTTATTTGTTTCCACTTTCATCAAATTTGCCTACAAAAATTAAAGATTGAAAACGCAGATTCATTTTTCTTCAAACATCTAAGAAGCACTATTGAAATCTTTCGTTACCAAACCGTAATCGATCGACAGGTCTCTCTTCGAGGGCCGTTTCCGCCTAATCCTCGACAGACAGTTTCGCAAAGGAAGTTCTGGGATCATCACATCGAATGCGAAAAGCTCCTGTCCCAAGGTTGCATGAATCTTGCAAGAACGTAGACGCGTGGGGTGAAAGCGGGGAAAAAGGTGGCGCTTACGCGTCGATTTATGGAGATTGTATATCATGGCCCGAGGTGGATAATCCGTTGTGTTCCAAGAGGAACGGTACACGGTACCTGCACCAGAACCTTTCCCAGGAGGATTCTGATGAGAAAGACGCCCGCGACGTTGTAACGCCGCGTTGCTCGCGGCCTCGCGTTGTAAATAATTCAGCGTGCATTAAGGCACTCGTGCGAACACGCGTGCCCGTGTGCGTGCGCCTGTGCGAGCACGATCTGACGAAAAGCACGGAGCAGGGAAATCGGCATCGACCCGGGGGAAGAAGAGTTATGTCTGCGACGTTAATCCTCGTTGCCGAGAGTCCTCGGGTACCCTAGTATTTTTTATACCCTGGTGGACGTCGCGTGGTTTCGCGTTTCGCCCAGAAACCGAGAAAGAACACAATTTTAAAGATTCTGCGTAAGACGTAAAATTTTTGTTATCATCAAAATTAAGAGATTTTCTGATAGCGTTTTAGTCTTCACCAGTTCTTGAATTATGTAAATTTTTGCATTGTAGAAGCTTCGTGCTTCATGTTTTGCAAAACAGAAAAAGATTAAAAGAGTTTAACAATGCAGATAAAAATTTTTACTTAGCTCCTGTAGTTTGCAATTGATGTATAAAAATTATAGCCATCCTTTGCCATCCTTTTTACGATTAGATTTCATCAAGTATCGACAATTTCTGGAGAATGGAGTGTTGAAATGCTTTCTGGATCCACCATGTGGCTTCATTGATAAGTTGGTTTTCAACCGACGTCCCCACTATGGCAGTGCTATACGAATTCCATTCGGTTGGCGACGTTAAAAGGGAACAGCGTGCTCTTTTTTGAAAGAGTTCAATTCTTTCTCGGATGACCGTACAGTCTCCGAGGAACAGCCGAGGCGACGTAAGCTGCTATTTATAAACCACCGTGGAATAATTAGCTGGCTGGAGTCGAGCGTACGCTTAACGATTATTCCCCACGGCCTAATTAATTGGTGTACATTCGTATTTAGCCAGTGTCCACCGCAGTTATCTCGTGCGACGAATCTTCTGGCAGGGCACGCGGCGTGGGCAACGAAATGCAATTCTCTCTCGGGCAAGTAGAATATATTTTCATAATTTTGAACAATTAAATCCTTCGTTGTTTTAAAAACAGTGCTTAAATCGAGTTTTTGTTAATTTCGAGAGTTTCATTCGTTGCTAACTATAAGTAAGGATAAAAGAATTCCAGAAACCTTGGTTAACATAAACAGGATCGTATGAATTTGTTTTTAAATTCTAAAAGCATATTGTTAAATATTATTATCATTAGATTAGTACCAGTTATATTTAAAAACAGTCTTATTTGAAAGAACTTTTATTCTAAATTTTCGACTTATTTTTTTTATGTAGGATCTAAATTAGTAGAATAAGGAAGACTCTAAAAAATGGCATCGTCCAAAATCGACCAAACACAGTAAGCTTTTCGGTTGCGCCATTTCCCGATCACCCTTGCACACCAGCTTCGACCGATTAATATGCAAATGATAATACTAATAATTTATTGTACCATCCTTATATTCTGACAATGTTTTGGATATAATGAAGACACATCATTCGACCGCAGTTTGTACATTATCCTGTATTAAAACAGTTCCGTCTATCGGTTTCCGCGCAACGGGGCACCGGGCTTTGGACCAGCAATAAACAAATAATAATCCCGACTTGAACTCGTAAAATTTGTGTGTCGATCGAGGGAATGGTTTTCACGGCGTCGCGTCCGGTCGGCGCACGCTCAATTTCCGCCGGTAATTCGCATTTCCATTCTAATGGAGGCCGGGCCCGGCCCGTGTCATCGAAATCGGCCATGTACCCGCTAATAAGAGGTCGCGGCGATTAATCTCGCGTTTTTCGCTCATCGAAAGCCCCGTGATTACGCGACCCACGTTATTACAACCGCTCGATCCACCCTCCATAAATTCGACGGGACCGTCTACGGGATCCCACGCGGCGCCATTATGAGCGAATACCTTTTCCCCCCTCTCTCCTCGTTCCCTCTCTCTTTTTCGTTCTTCCTCGCCGTTCGATTCAGAGGGACAGAGAAGGGTTGATTGCGAGAACCTGGCCCTCGAACGGTATTAAACCACTCGGCACAGGAATTTCCCGTATAAACAATGGAAAAAACGTGTACGCACGAAGAAGAAGAGTAAACAGCGACGGATATATACGAAATGGCGTAGGGGTGCAACGCTGCTCGCTGAATGGAGATATTCAATCGAAAGAATACTCGTGCAGCGATATCCACGGTGTATAGAGGCGGTTGTACGGTCGAGTCGTTCGATAAGGACTGCCCCTTTCTGCGCACGTATTTACTTTTTAACGATTGTATTACACAGTTCTTCGCCTGCACGGCTATCCTACGGTTTTAAACAAATTCTGCTCGGACATTCACAAAGACAAAATGACTAAACAACAAAATAATTCCTTTATTCACACTATTCTCTTCACCATGCATGGTAAGACTCTGATAAATTCGTGAAATCTTTGCTCCCCTGCTCGTCCTTAGACTGACTTGGAGCATATAACCAAACAATTCGAACGCCTCTCACGAAAAGCTGATTTGTGAAATTTGGCAACATAACTAGACACCAAAAAACTAGTTAAATTGATAAATGAGGGTGGATAAAAAACCTGTAGCACACTTTTAGTATAAATTTCTAACCGAGCAATTCAACCACTTTTAGTGAATAGTTCATTTATGAGGTATGACAACATCGTGACGATTTTTAAATCTATCGGCATTTATGAATTACTATAATTTGTTTGTTAATATTAACCGTAACCCTTTCAGTAACATGTAATATATATTTGTTTATAAACCATGTGGTCGCTAATGACCTAGATGTTAATGCGACCAAATTAAAAAAATAAACCATTAATAAATAAATAAATAACATCGTGACGATTACATTAAATACACACCAAAAAACAAATTCAATTGATAAATGAGAACGGATAAGAATCCTGCAGGTATTCGTTACAGTACAATTCTAACCAGACAATTCAAACATCTCTCGTGAAGAGTTCATTTGTGAGATTTGGCAATATTGGGACCACTGCATTAATTAGACACCAAAAAACAAATTAAATTGATAAATGAGTGTGGATAAGAATCTTGTCCATCAGCGGGACAGGAAAAGATGAGCCGGATCGGAGAAAAAATGACCCGAATTGGGTCCGTGTGATTCTATATCACGCGACAGTTATATGTAGATTGTAAGGGCGTAGTGGTCGTGGTCCACGTCCATACCGGCGATAAAATACGATACATATTGTGCGGCAATGACTCCTGTGCAGCGCGCAGTGTGCACGATCGCTATTCGTCGATGGGTTCCATTTGCTCCGCTCGTAAAATTAATTGTCCGCTTCTCTCGCCGATTTCGCACACTCCCTCGGCTCCATTCACCGTCGCCGGGGAGGCTTTCATTAGCCGGCCGTTTAAACCGAGGAAGAAACCCTGAGCTACGATTCCGCGGATCAGATAGGGGCTAATAGGGCCCTGAATTCACGAGAGATTGCGTCTGCCACCGAGTCGTTCTCCGCTCGCTGTTAAATGCGTCCCGGCTACTGGAAGAGCAACGCGAGTCGACTACGTTAGAGCAGCTTTTATCGCCGACGATGGAACCGGTGAATAGTCGACAAGTAAAAAGGAACGGGTTTCTTTCTTTTCTTTTCACGAAACGTCGCCATTAGCACACTGCTCTATTTTCTTGCCGGTAATGCTCTCGTGTTTGGAAACACCAATGCGCGAACGGGCGCCAGGTAGACGACGACGCGATTCTCGATACGTGACACTAACAGCAACACGAACTCGTGGAAAAGCAAACACCACGATTTCTGGGATTCCTATAGCAAGTTGATACGCGTTATCTCCGGTATGCGAGGATTCACTTCTGCATACAGATCGAATGAGTAATCTAGTTAACTCACTGACGCACAAAATTTGTAGGATCATTCAATTTTTCTTAGCCAATTGATCAGAGTGTTGTAACGTCGCAGAACATTCTGATCTCACTTTAAAGCTTGAACCTTCCACCTTCGAAATCTATTATTCGTTGTCCCCAACAACCTTACCTTTTTGTTTCGAAAATCTAGTATTAAAGAAAAATTTCAACCTACTATTATATTATTCTCAACTAACAAAAAATAATAGGGATGAATATAAACTTCTGTTTCACTCCAGTTCGTTGCAATCCAGCTAAGAAATTTTTATTTTCCATAAAGATCCGCAGTCTACTATTAACCATTAAATGCACGATTTTTTTGTTTACAATTTCTATTTATGCCGATGTATTCTATTAAGCAGTATCTATTTTCCAAACGGTAACACAATGTATTTAAGTGTTAATGATAATTATCAAGTCTCTTCGTTACATAAACAGCTGGAAAATGATTCGCACCGTAGCACACGTCACGTCTAAACATTCGGTGATTGAACCATCGTCAAAGTCATACGACGGGTCACTAACGACCCAGCGTTCTTCTTCGAAGATCGTAAGAGTGAATTCCCTTCATTCCCCGATTCGGCAGTTCTATTTTCTACGCACGTACTCGCGATCCGAACCAGTCACGATCCCGGGGAAACAAAACCGAGCAATTATCCTTGTTCTCCATTCGGAGGGGCGTGGAGTCAACGACCCGCTAACAGAATCGCTTTATCTGTTGGTTCGATCGGCAGGCATCGACCGGATCGATCGCGAATCACGTCGCGTCGCAAGGATACCAGTCAACCTTCCCAACGTCGCGTCATGTCCGACGACGCGACGCACAGAAAGACTTCTATCCGCGGCGATTGTTTTCTTGTGGACGTCGCGTCGGGTGGAACAGGATCCGAGAGAAAAATCGGCGGAAGAGGATGAAGGAGAGAAAGAGAGTGATAGAGAGAGAGAGAGAGAGAGAGATGGAGAAAGACCGGAGAGGCCTCTCGGCGCGCGCGGCAGCAACCTTCGCGAGAAACCGGGAGCCGTTCTCCGAGTTTTGCCGTCGGCAAGTGAAGGTCGAGCGTAAACCGCTCGGCCGGTTGGCCGGTTTCCACAAATAGCCGTCCCACTGTGCCTTCTTTGTTCGCTAATCGTCCCGAGAAAGCAATTAGAGGCACTCCAGGCCGAGCAGACTCACTACCCGTACTCACGTTTTGCTTTCCTTCAGACCTCTCCTTTTCCGAGGGCCTGGTTGGGCCTCCTGGAGCTTGCTCAGACCAGATTCGTTAGGGTTAGAACCATCGAAAAAGTTCTCTGACTTTTCCGTTCATTCTACCGGGAGATAAGAAATTCATTTTTATGGATGAATCAGTTTCTCTTTTATCTACGCGACGCTGTTAGGTCTCCTGTAGCGTCCTGCGCCTGTCAGGATCATGTAATGCGTCGAACCAATTTGCGAGCCTATTAATCGGATCATCCGATTAAACCAATCACCGGATCACCGAAATTCGTTCACCGAAATCTTCTTCCAAACGCCATCTCGGAATTCACCAAGTTACACGACTTTATTGTATCTGGGCGTCGGAAGTTCGTGTGCAGCGTTTTTAAATTAAAATTACGATATTTATTCATGGGTTTATTGAATTCGATGATAGGTTACTTCAAAAATGGTAAAAAATAATACGACAGCATGGGAAATATGATATTTTACGCGTGTAAAAGTTATTTCGATTTAAAGGGTGTTCGAATACTTTCGAGGGCCACTGTATGTATACCAGAATTTTCTTCCACCTAAGATATATTGAAATTTAAGAAAAGAAGCTGGCGTATATAAGAATGAATTGACTCGATCCACTTCTTTTCTTCAAGATCAATCCTCGAGGACTGGGAAGACAGGTCCCTAGAAACCGTTCCGATTTCACGAGCTCTCAATAATCCATCCTCACGAATTTCCACCGATTCTATTTCCACCAAGATGGCCGTTCTTCATTCTTTTTCTCCTCCGCTTTCTGCACGGCGCCGCCGGGGACGTCGATAGAGCAACCGAGAACTCTCAACTCCTCCGGAACATGGCCATCGCTTTTGAATCGGTCCTCACATCTTCGCGTCCGTCGATAAGCGAATTCCTTTCGCCGAAGGGGAAATCCAATTAGAAGGAAAAGCCTCGGCTTGAATAAACGTTCAGGGTTTCGTTAATAAACCGTCCGCGGCGACGCCAGCCACGATGAGCGGCCAAGACGTCTAGCTTTTCAATCGAAAGTCATTGTTGCCGGCTAACAATCGACCTGTAGGGTGACTCGATGCGTCACTGCTTTTTAACTTTAAGAATAAACCGACCGACCATCAATTCTCTAGAGCCCCGTCCCACTTTGAGGTGGCGTACTGATATATTGGAACGAAGCTTCGTTGCGTTTCTTAATTAAAATTCTAAACATAACTGTCATAATTATGGGCACATGTTTAAATCTAAATTCAAATTCAAGTTTCAATCATTATATGAGTTAGACCGCTTTCATAATTATGGGCACATATTTAAATCTAAATTCAAATTCAAGTTTCAATCATTATATGAGTTAGACCATTTTCATAATAATGGGCACATATTTAAATCTAAATTCAAATTCAAGTTTCAATCATTATATGAGTTAGACAGCTTTCATAATTATGGGCACATATTTAAATCTAAATTCAAATTCAAGTTTCAATCATTATATGAGTTAGACCATTTTCATAATAATGGGCACATATTTAAATCTAAATTCAAATTCAAGTTTCAATCATTATATGAGTTAGACCGCTTTCATAATTATGGGCACATATTTAAATCTAAATTCAAATTCAAGTTTCAATCATTATATGAGTTAGACCATTTTCATAATAATGGGCACCTATGTACACATACAGTGTGACGAGTGGAATATGTACCCTGAAATCATTTTTATTTTTTTGCTTGGCAGAAATAAGAAAGTTCAAGGGTCGTTTACTCGAAGGTACACTGAAAATAAGCATCTGGAACAAAGCTTCGTTGCACTCTCGGCAATTGTCATCTCCACTTTTGACTGAAATCTCGGCCATCCATTGTCAGAACTGTTATTCAGATAATGGCTTCATAACCATTGAATGGACCGTCGGACAGGGCTGCGGATCGAGCAGTCACGAAGTTGGTAATTCGCAGCAGATGTCCACTTATCGAGACAGGCAATTAAAGTATAATTGATCGTAGGGAGGAGCGTAACGCGAGTTCACGGCTACCATTGTCTTTAAATAGAACCGCGCTCGGACAGAGAAGTCGAAACAGGTTCACCGTCGTGGCAAATATCCTTCGTGGAACGTCCAGTGGTCGCGACCAGTAATTCTCAGACATCGGATCGCAAGAAACCGTTCAGAGTAGCTTTGACAAGTTCATCGATCGACGTTTCTGGACTTTTTTGAAAAACCCGAACGGCATAGCCACGGCGTCTAGGGAGGACGGGAAATCATGAATGAAAGCATAAACAAACGCGTAATTGCGTAAGAGCGGAGATGAATTAATCACGAGGGAATACCGTGGTGCAAATTGCGTCGCAAATTACACGTCGTTAGCATACAATAACGAACGCGATCCGCAAACGCGTTTTTAATGCGACGAACTTGCCCACCCTTCGACGCAGCTTGCTCTTTATCTACTCTCCCTTTATCTCGCCGCCGAATTTAAGCTGCTTACGATCATTTTTTTCTGTAATCAACATAATCCAAGGTCATTCAAGGACGTATCATTACTCAAGGGCATTCAACGTCACAGACAGAGATACGATTTTCCCAATTGTTCACTGATTGGTGGCTTACACAGTGAGTTACTTAGCCACTTCCCTAGTAGAATTTATTGTCGGCCAACGGTTGGGAATTGGTTGGGATACGGTTGGTGGTTTCGGACTACAACCGAATTTATGACAATGTGCCAGCGAATATCCAACGCGGTGCCTATAATTATTATAGTTAGTTAATTAAGAAGAAATTTACGGATGATAATACT
The DNA here is from genome assembly GCA_916610235.2 of Lasioglossum morio. Lineage (NCBI taxonomy): Eukaryota > Metazoa > Arthropoda > Insecta > Hymenoptera > Halictidae > Lasioglossum > Lasioglossum morio. The sequence continues at coordinate 7,205,663 of OU744324.1, read as the reverse complement.
CACTGGACCAGGCAATTTCCACCAACGTTTCAATATCGCACGTCTTGCAAACGTTAGACACGTTGTTACCACTAAAAACTTGTTATTAATTATTATTAAACTGCGGATCTTTATGAATTTATAGGAAAATTGAGTAGATGAAATTCAAAATTGCTGGAAAATTTAAAAAACCAAAGAAATCAATATATGATTTCTCCTCTATTCAAATCCTTAACACTAGAACTACCGGACCAGTCAAAATGACTATCTTAAAAGTATAAATATGTTTTTCTGAGAAATTTTTTTAGTGAACTTCTCCATTGACGTATATATTTAAATGCATGGAATAAATGCGTTTAGTGTTCGGTAATTCTAGTGTTAACCCGAATCCGTCCCTCATTTCACGAACTGAATCTGTCCCTCGGGGTCAAATTGACACAGTGACACAAAATAAAAAAAATTTCAATGTATTCTTAGTCACATTGATGAGTTAACATTTACATCTTAGGTTTTTCGGTTGTGTTCCGCATTAAAAAAAATAAAAGTCACACAAAGTTTCGGGAAAATTTACCTACATATACGGAACAGTATAACTTAATTTGGTTTCCTATGTCTTGCGATCGATGCAGATCATTTTTATTTTGCGTAAGGAGAATCCACACGGTCTACCGATGAATCATCCCCGTTTTAGCGTCAACGTTTATGGAACGATGGCCTCGGTAATATATTTTCAGGTAGGACAGGGACCACCTTGTCGCGATTCCTCTGTTTTTCGTCGGCGAGGTGGAGCGGAGGTCGAGCGGAGGCGTGACGGAACGTGACGGGAAAACGTGGCGAGATAACAGTCGCGAGGAAAGGCCGGTTCGCGCGAACGTATTAATCTCCTGGTTATTTTCACGCGTGATGTGTTCCGCTTTGTCGTGTGGGCAATCGAGCGCATACCTACGCAGGTACATAACTACGCGAGGCTATTACCCGCGTGGTCCTACCACCGGCGACTCGATCGAGAGTATTGCAAACAGGTATGCGCGTTCTTGGGAACGTTCCACGATAAGCGATATGTAGGCTACGGATGTTTATGTTCCTTCACTGTAACTTTCAGAACGGTGTACAGTGGGCCAGGAACTCCCACGAGATGGCCACAAATCAAAATTTTATTAGATCTTCCTGAAACTTGAACATATTCAAGCCGATTTTAACGAACCCTTCGTGAGTGGTAATTCTCAGAAAAATATTCGACACACGTACAGTAGAACCTCGATTATCCGGGCCTTTGATGTTCGAATTCTTTGTCGTCTGAATACTTTCCACGAAGGATTAGTTTATACGCTACACGATTTACTGCACATTTCGATAAGGATTAATAAGTTCAGCACTGAAAGTAATTGTTGTATTATCCGAACAATCGTGTTCCACTAATTAGCACGGATATAAACGAAGTTCTACTGTACTTGTTAATCGACGATCGTCCACTTTGAAGGGGTGAAAACAGCCCTCGAATTCTTATCCATCAAAAACATACTTCATTCAATATCTTGAAAACTATTGTATTAGTGCCAAAATATCGCAACAGAAATTCTTTTTAACACATATTCTACAACTGGAAAGATACAGGGACGAAGAAGGAATGGAAAAAGGGATACAAGGGAAGTTAAAATAGATACTAGCTGAAAACGGAGAGGTAGAGGTGTGGATGGCAAAGTGAGATAGAGAGAGAAAGGAAAGTAGGATGAAAGGTGCGAATGAAAGAGGGAAAGATGGACAGAAGGATTAGACTGTGACAAGGTAGGAGTGAAGGAATAAGAGGAGAGACAGTAGGGTGAAAATAAAGAAAAGAATTGTGAAGGGAAGGTACGTAGGTATATTTTACAATTATTTATTGAAAATAAACTAGAATACCAGGAAACCAGAAAATGTTTTTGTTGAAAATGAAAAAGCAGAATACTCGAAGAAAATCGTATTGTTTCGTGAAACGACTATGACGAACAAAAATCGAACAATGGGAGTCGAAGCTACCGGTCGGCTTATCGCACGGCCGAAATTTCAATCAGAGACTGTTTCTAGCAGAGCCATATCTCGGTGAATAACGCGCCCGCATCAATCTCACGCGCGAGAGCACGAAAAGAGCCGATGATTTAATAGGCGATCGGGTAGGAAAAGGGGGTGCGTAGACAATCGAGTGAACAGAGCAGCACGCGGTAAAATCGGCGCGTTTTTTGTTCGTGCTAATGCGGCTATCTGGTCGGTGCAAGCGGCCCGATGCAAACTGTACTGGCGGCGTTGGTCGCCATCGGCAACGATGCAACGCAGACGAGCGAGATTATCGCAGCCGCAAATTTCCGGCCGAATGGCTCGCGAGCGTTTCACGCCTCTGGATTTTCATAGTAACGTTGGTATTGAGCGACGTCGGATCGGTAATCTCGAAAAATTGCGTCCGTAGTGGTAAACATCCGGTGGGAAAGGGCGTCCCGCGTATAATAAAAGTTTATATTACTCTTGCGTCCTTTATCGTAATTATACAAATTTTTTGCCTGTTATACTTTTTAATAAAGTACGCTACAAATATTTTAAAAGAAATTGCGAAGCGAAAATTTTTCTAGGCGCGCCGCGTACATAATTACTGGGCAGTAAATAAGTCTGATCCGTCACGCTCCGAGGTGAAATGCTTACGCCTATTAAAAATAACTAGTGAATTTTCCGCTGAATGGCGTCCCTCATGAGCGGCTAACGAAATTTAAGCCACGCTCAGTAATAAAATCGCTAGAAAACATAAAGGAAACGCCGTGAAAAGAAACATAAAGCCTGACACAAGTAGCTATTTATCGATTCAGTCTTTCCCCCGATACGCGATATTCCCCGAGGCAATAAGCACGCGTTTCTATTTCTGACTCTCTGAATGCAATGGATCTCGACGAATAACAGAAGCCGTCGCACTCCGTTCCAGTCACATCCGCGTCCACAACGCTGCGCTCACGTTCAATGGATAAACTGTTTAACTGCACGATGCAGTTTCGAAACTTCGTCCGGTACCACTTCTCTTTCCGCGCCGCCGTGAAACGACCTCTAATTGCGTTTTATAGCCCGCTCGGAGAACTTCATTTTCGCCGGAATCGTCACTGAAAATCTATTAAAAGAGCTAATCATTATTTAACGTGTATCGGTTTAACTATTAAATTGGTGCATTGTCAAGTCCATATTGATAGCACACTTAATGATTGAATGCTAAACCGTTCGAGCCCTATTTTCGTACAAAAAGAATTGTTGGAAACTTATCGATCGCCCTGTATGTACAGGGTGGTCTCAATTCAAAATATTTTTTAAAAGATTGAAGAAATGATAAGGCATTAATGCAGAAGAAGAAGCGTTATTTTATACCAATTTATTAATTCAAGATCAAGTCCAGGTCATTGAATTCATCTTAAAATCGCCTACAAAACTATGCAGTCAGATATACAATAGGAAATGAAGGTCAGCTTGAGTTTTCGTTGGAAGGAACATTTTATCTAATTCGTAATGGTGCGATTTCTATACTGTATGCAGTTTGTCTCGCAGTCACCTTTGAGTTTGGTGTACTTGAAGATGTGCCATCATTTTGTCACACGGTGTACATCAGGCCCTAACGGGTTACTGCAATAAACCGGCGCAGCGTGCAAAATTCGTCCGGTGCCATTTCTCTTTCCGCGCCGCCCTGAAACGACCTCTAATTGCGTTTTATAGTCCACTCGGAGAACTTCATTTCCGCGGGAATCGACGCCGTTGAAAATTGTTCCCCGGGACATTGTTCGAAATAAGCTCCCCGAGGACAAAAAACGGGAAGTGTAAAAGCAATCTCCATTTTATATGGGAGCGTTCCATGCATCGACTCGTCCCGCGGACAGTCATAATTTTTCTTATCTCTTAATCGCCAGTCACTTAGTCAGATCGTTAAGCGCCGATTTCCGCGACAGATAGTGTTCCGATACATACTCGATACCAGTTCCTTTTACAACCAGATTCGAAGTCGGTCATTACTCGGGAAAATTATATTTAAAAGGACGCTTAGGAGAATACCGGTATATCTAGGTTCAATATCGAGTGTCTAAACGTCCGGACTCGATTACTCGTATCGGCGATGTCTAACGTCAATTTAGAACGGAATTGTCAGTTGTTCAGACGTTTTCTTTGGGTTCTGTAAATTGAGTATCCGCGAGCATGTTCTTGTCATCGACAAGCTGCTCTGTACAGGTTACTAAAAACTACAAATATAAGGTGACTCTGTGTAATGTGCCACGTTCGAGAATACGTATATATCACTTTTCAATCATTTTCTGCTTGATTTACAGCGAACATTGCACGCCCATTTCTGCAATAGTATTATAATGAGTAGTTAGTAGACACAACAGTAATTATTTTAGTTTACTTTCGACAAATCAAGGCTGACGATATTTGTACTTCAAATATGTTTGGTGGTTTCAAAGATGCATTAAATGTCTTGAGGAGAAAGTAGAGGAAAAGTTTTTTGTTTTTGTCATTTTTTTTAAAGATATCAAGGCCACCTTGATTTTTAAGAAAGGAACCACCCTTTTTTCAAACAGCTACAATAATAGCTTTTGTTACAAATTCAGTGACTATAATTATTCAAGGTCGAGTCGTTCAAGGTCGAGTCGTTCAAGGTTATCGACAGAGAAAACGTCTAAGATTTAAAATATGAAAGGGTGGTTCCATTTTACAAAATGAAGATGACAAACAACAAAGATATTCGAGGTACAAACGTTGGGTGGCTCACGTTGTATATTAAAATAATAAAAATAACAAATACTAATGAGTTTTACAAGTAACGTAGTAACGCATGTAATGTGTTTGGGATTGCACTATTTTCTTAAAAAATGCAGATGGCCTTCAATTTCTCAAATGGAATGCCAATTATTGTTTTATATAATTTGAAAGCGAGTGTCACAACAAATTCATTCGTGTACGACACAATTCAGTGTCGCACAACGTCGGAAAAACATTTTCTAAATGCTCTCTTATCTGATATAATGAAATATTTTCTTTTTTATGCCATTCATTTACGAGCTTAATGATAAAAATTAACGATTTCTCATGTCCGCTTGTTGTACGTTCTCGTAAGTGACGCTGCTGATTAATAACAGATAATGAATGCTAACGAATTAATTTCTCGTTCGAGCGGACTATCACCTGTCTATCCCCCGATTATTCAAATTGTGTCGACGGTACAGGTAATATCAAGGAGGAAGTGTCCGACGGCTGACAAATTGCGACAACCTTTCGCCGATCGATCTAATTTCGCGCGACCGCTGAACGGGAAACGAGAAGAGGAATAGAAAGGAGACTCGATTATCCGGATACAAAGGATTTAATATAATCACTCATAGGAGGGATGCGCGCGTGCGTTCCATAATTAAGAATAATTTTCCAATTCGCCGGGAGAGGGTGAACGGTTTTTCGCGGGGTTCAGAAACGATTCCGTGAGTGAGGCTGATAAAGCAGCGCGCTGCAAAACCAGCCTCGGTTCGTTAAAATTCCAGCCGCAACGATGAGCGGTACGTAATACGCGTAATTTATCGTAAGCTTCTTAGGCGAGACGGTTTCAATTTCTCGGCATTAAATGCGGTCGTGTTGGACAACGCAGCCCGGGGAAAATCGTGCGATTAATAACCGGTCGTTTCGCCGCGAGAAAATAAATATCCCCGGCTATCTGTAGGCCCTGTTCAACCAACGGGTACAAATTAGATAATTTGGTGGTTCGGGTGACAGTACGCCGCACTTCACACGCTTTTTCCCGTTCGCGTGTAATGGGGGTTTGCCTAACACACGGCGCCTAATGCCGGACAGCAGCTACAGTCGGTGTCATAATCAATGTGATAATATATAATAAGTATCATAATAAGTGAGCTAAATTGTGAACAAAATAGTAACAAAATTTTTTAAAATGTATTTTGTAGATACATATCAGTTGTGTACATGCTGAAAATTTCATCGAAATTGATTAATTGGTTTTTGATTGGTTATAAGCCGTTGAAGATTATGAAAATCGTCGAATAGAATAAAACGGCGATGATAGGTTGAAAATCGCGGACAACTATAATTTTCATAGTTTCTAATCTTATAACTGACGCAGAATAAAAACAACAAAGTATTACATGTTTTAATTATTTGAAAAAGCTTGTATATTGTCCTAAAAGCCTTTTTTCTTTGTTTTTTGCAGGTAAGGATCCCAAATTAAACAGAAAAGAGGGAAATGGCTGCGGAACGATAAGAAAGCGGTTGCGAAAATGCTACTTTAAGAGAAAATGGGTTAAAAACAGGTCGGTGAAATTATCCACATTTGGTGGGAGCATATCTGTGTCATATCTTTTTTTCATAATTTTCCAAGGTCGTCTTCAATATTTTGCAAATACACCTATAATTTTTTAAAACCTTGCTATATCTGACAAAACAAATCATAATTCTTAGTTCACGTATAAAAGCGACTTCTCACGATTTAAGACGAACTAGGTTCGTCGTACCTCTACGTCTACTTATTTATTTATTAATGGTTTATTTTTTTAATGTGGTCGCATTAACATCCAGGTCATTAGCGACCACATGGTTTATAAACAAATATATATTACATGTTACTGAAAGGGTTACGGTTAATATTAACAAACAAATTATAGTAATTCATAAATGCCGATAGATTTAAAAGAGGACGTTTCCAATGTTGTCATCGCCTAGATTTGACTTGAGGTAATTTTCAATGGAAAATCTGGATCGTTACCTCTACGTCTAGTTCAATTCCACGGGAACGTACAAATTCACGTTCACCTGTAGCCCGCGGAGGGTCAAAGTAACCGGGGGGTCACCCTGTAGATACACACATCGAACCGTGAAAAGTGGGTCAAAAGGTATTCCGCGAGCGTTCCCTCCACATAGGGTTAAAAATCCGTGGGTTCCGCTGAAAATCCGCTCGGAACCTGGTGTGTTCCTGGATCTCACGAAACTGTTAGCACCCCCACCTGGCTGGGCCGAGTAGGCGTCGCATAGTCGATGTGGCTACGTGGTTGTTCCGTTGGTGACTCCGGTGTACATGCATACAGTGTGCGGTGTGCGCGCACTCTCTGAGAGTGCAGTCCCCCCTGAAACAGAGTCGAACAGAGTCGAACAGAGTCGAACAGAGTCGAACAGAGTTGAAGAGAGTCACGGGCGGGCGTGTGCACCGAGGGAACCCGACGCACACGTGGCCGCCGCGAGAACGAGGAGAGGTAGCCGAAGCCAAAGGAACCTTCGTCCTCTCCTTCGTCACTCTCGAAACTCTCCTCGAGCAAGGATCGAGAGGCCCGCCGCGCAATATATACACCTATACATATAGGTGTACAGTACCCACATGTATATTCCCAGCATACACAACGCTGGCGGATAGAGGACTATAGGCGGTCGCGGCCGCGTAAGCGTAAGCGGACGGAGAGCCACGGTGTGCTGCAGCTAAAGTCCACGCAGTGCAGTGTCGACTATAGTGTTTAAGCAACGGTGGTGCCGCAGTCCATTCGCGACCGGCAGCCAGGCAGCACATTCGAATCCCTTTGTCTGGCCCGTCTACGAACAATCCTCCGCCGGAGGATCGACCGAGGATATTCGGGATCGCGGTTCCTCGATCGGATACCTCGCTCTCAAGGTCACTGGACTCTCCCGACAACCTTCCGGATTCCGGAACCGCTCGCACGTTTCGACGCGGACCCACCGGACAATATCCTGTTGCTCCGCGACATCGGGAGAAGCTTCTGGTTCGATGAACACGGTCTACCGAGAGTGTGAAAGTGTTAATCGACTGATTGGAATAACGATTTCATTTGTTCCTCCCCGAAGTAGACAGTGGTATCGAAATGGGGTACAGTTAATCGAGCAACCTTGACTGGGAGAGGCTACTGGCGTCGTCGATCCGAGTGTGAAAGTTGACGCGAGACGTGCACGCAGAATCTTCGTCGAGTCGACTCGTGAAATTCCGATCTTCGCTTTCGTGTTTCTTTGTTGCCGGTACTCGATATACTATTGATTGATATCGAAATGGGGTACAGTCGATCGAGCAAGCTTGATTGAGAGAGGCTGCTGGCGCCGTGGATCCGAGTGTGAAAGTTGACGCGAGATGTACACAGAGAATCTCAGTCGAATCGACTCGTCAAATTCCGATCCTCTCTTTTCTGTTTCTTTGTTGGCCCGGACGGTAATGGATATCGCTGATTGATCAATCTTTCTTCTGAAGGAGCTCGGAGAAGCGAGAGGAGAAATTCGGCGTGATCCCTCGGCGATGATCCACGCGAATGGCGTCGCGACCGTTCCCCGGAGCCTGCTAGAATACTCGCGTCCTCGGTCCTGCGTGTTTCCGGGGCTGGAGCGTGTTCGAAAGTTACCGCGGATGACCCAGACTCGAGCGCGATCGAGCATGAAATCAATTCGAAGCGGAGAGCCGCGAGTCGGGAACGTTCGATCAGGGATCTAAGACCCGATCCTCCGATAGAAGAAGACGGCACAACGGAAGACTTGACTTCCGAATGAAGAGAAGTCTGTCGGTCTCGATTCCGTGGGATCGATACGGACGTATTGCTTCGTGATCTCGAGCTCGACCGAGAGAGTCGTTGCCGGTTTACGAGGTAAGATAGGAGTCGACGATACCCGAGGTCATCTCCGGGGGTCCGGCTCGGGCGGTGTCATTAGGAATGTATTGTCCACGGGCGACAGTTCTCGTACCAGGCTCTAGCTTGTAGCTTCTCTTTCGCTCGACCCGTGAACAGCTCTTCTAGAAACACACACGCGTCATCGATAAACGCGACGGAGTTTGTCGTTCGCGTGCGTCGCGTCGCCTGTCCTTCGTTGACACCGATTAAGCCCGAGAGTTGGCCAGGAATGTTTATTGAATAGATCACTTCCGAACGAGCTGGCTGACGAGGACCGGCGGCCGCTCCTGTCGAACATCGTGAACCAGTTGCCCGGCCACTTGCCCACCGTCCGCAGCTTTTCGAGCGGAAGCTGCGGTACGCTAACCTTGTCGGCTAGATCGCTAACATTGTGCTAATCCTCGCGGACTGCTGTCTCCTCGAGAACTAGCTTGTTCAATGACTGCGATAAATTATTGAGGTACAGTTGAAGAGACGGACGATTCCATTGCTCTTTGTTGGAAAGACGAGATATGACTGTTTAAAGTATCTCCTCGAAAGAGAAGACCACATAAATGTAGGAAAGTACTACATATATACGTTATGGAAGAGGAAGACCAGTGTGGGCGATTTTAAACTTAAAGACCTTGACAGTGCGAGCGTCACTGGAAGTGATCGCTCAGGTAAACTCTTGTTCTTCTTTGCTACCTGCACCCTTAGGAACTCTGGATTTTCCCTGACGTTCCCTTATTCGATATTTCTTCCATAAACCGGAAACATCGCTGGGACTGCATGCCTGACCAGCGTCAAGACCAACGAAATTCTGCAACAGGTAATAATAGAACAGTGGCGCCGCGTTTCGTCGGCGTTCGAACGGATCGTCGCACCTGCCGCTATCAGTCATGCCTAACCGGTGTCGCAGAACCTTGAGACTCGCGTTCCCGAGTTGAACGCGGGCATCGCGAACACCTGACCGCTCGAACCGCCTTTTCCTGGGTGGAGCAGCTGCTCCGGAATATCAACAAAGGCGAGGAACAATAAAGCTTGACGTTGATAAGCGTCGTCTGTGGTTGGTGAAGCAGGCGAAGAAGGGAGCTGGGATCGCTCTCTGGCGCAGCGGGTGACGTCAGTTTTCATCGTAAACGGATGGTATGCGTCTTTAAAGAGGGGAAGGGTAGATAGGTGCTCGCTGAGAATCGCCGGCGCGATAAGGAGAAACGATTTCAAGAGAGAGCCGGGGTTCGTGTTTGTGACGTTTCCGAGCTCGAGCGAGTAGCTTGAATGAGGGAACGGATACAGGAGCCGAGTAATCAAGAATATTGATCGTAACGCGTAAACGCGAGAGCCTGGTCTTTCACAGTACCCGTGGGAGATCGAAGTAAAGGAGCTCTCGATCGGATCTTGGAGAGGAACGATCGAGAGGCTGGTGCGCGCGAAGTTGTTCCCGAGGTTCTTTGTTCCGAAGAAGACATTCTTCTCGTCCAAGTGTTGAGGTGGTCACGAGTGATTGGTATTCACGTGCGAGGACTGATCTCAGACCTACAATCACCGTTGGTGACGTCAAGGTGTGTTCATCGGGAACGGCGAGACCGTCTGAAAAGAACCGAACGGAGAGGAACGGTTCGGATCGCTTTGTGCGCTGGAAATATGACTGCTAAATATAGTCGGAAGAATTTCCGCGGCATCCACGCGGCCGGTTTTGCTCGATTTTCGTAGCCGCGATTTATGCGAAACGAGTGCGGGCTCCCGGTCCGCGGACGTCGTCACCGACCGAGGGTCGTGTTACCCGGCTGTCTGTGAATCAGACCAGTGACTCGGCAGCAGAGCGTCGCCCCAAAGATCATCGTGCTCCGTCGATCGACCGTGGATCCCGAGAACGAACGATGCTGATCACCAAGTACACCACGATTCTGCTGCAGTCCACCAATCAGCACATCATCAGGTAAGTTCAGAATCGTTTTGGACAGGAAGAAGTCCTAGATTTTGAACGCGTACGCTGAACCTTCACTCGGAGGAACAATTTGCAACTTTTCGGAATGTAATTTGTTAGTCGATTCGAGTGCGAGGAATCCAAGTTTCGGTGTGTGGAGTTCACTCATCTAAATGTTATGCAGGTTTTGCAATCAAGGTTCACCCTTCTGCAAAGGGTTCTAAATTGAATAATTGAACTATGGAACTTATGCATTTCTGGCGAAAATGAGTAGGTATAATGTAAAATAGTAGAAGCATTAGTAGAATTTAACTTCTGTTCCGCACTCCAGTTCGTTGAAATTCAGGTGAACAATTTTTATTCCGCACGAAGATTCGCAGTTTAATGATACCGTAATAAATAGGCAGAGGATCTTTCTGTAAAATGATAATTTTGTACCTGAATTGCAAGAAGAATGGAGTAAAATATAAATTGATTTTCACTCTTAATGTGTTCAATAGGTTGAAAATAATATGATAGTATTTCGAAATTCTTCTAATATTTTTACTGTCTTAAATCGCACCTATTAATTTTCGTCATAAATAATAAAAATAACCGACAACTTGCCCACGGAGTGTTGTTAATTCAGCGTTATTAAATATTAAGCCGTTCGCGTCGCTTCCAATGGAACTCCAAGACTGCGAGACAAAGACATAAACTAGCACTACTATCGGGCATTCAGATAAACCGGAGAGTTAATTGGCATAATTAATTGCGCACTATCATCCCCGGCTGCACGGGACCGTTATGCGACCGTGAATTCATCTCGCTCCCATTGCCTAGAAACCGACACGGCGTCGATTGACAATTACCAGTTCATAATTAATACGGACGTCTAAGAGAAGAGGGGCCGTGCGAACGGTAATTGGGGGTGGATTTAATTTTCACCGATTAATTCCAGAGATAATCGAGTTCGTTGGGTGTGGCTATGGGGGTTGAGAGGGGTGAGTCAATGAAAAGACCGGGAGTTGTCGATTCTTCATCTGGTGGCGTCGAGTTTCTTCGGGGATTTCGCATTCAGAAATCGTTCGTTGCATATTTAAGCCACCGAATCTGGGGTTCGACGAATTGGGGGATGACGGGGTGGGAGAGGGATTATTAAATCCGTCGCGGCACGGCGCAATCTCGTGCTAGGAACGATGAAGAGAGAGGTAGACGTCTCGAGACTCGAGACCACGTGCTGCTCGTGACCACGAATAAATTCGGTCGGTTTTATTCCGGCGTCCTCTGTTTTGCTGGCTATTTTCTACGGCGCGGATGCACCCGTCGATCGAAAAACACGGTCCAAGCAGTTTAGGAAGAATAGAACGGTACATCAGTCGCTGACCGAGCCTGAAGAAGGGACCAGGGAATTTAATGGTGACCGAAATAGAGACGAAGCGCTCTTCAACAGCCGTACGTTCAACCTTGGCAGTGTGTTTGTCTCCTGAACATCTATTGTGCGGAACGTACAACTCCAGTCACAGCAGTTGCTCAAGTAATTGCTGTTATAGAATCATTCAACTCATCTTTTTTGTGTCGCAGTAAGTTTGTTTTTTATGGTTTCAAGGAGGTCTTTTAGTTTGTCGTCTTCCAGATTTTCCTTAAGGCCAACAGTGCAAGATGGAATAGATTTGTTGTAACTCTATATGAGCACCACTCTACTCTTCTACTGTCTCCCCACTCTACGTTCCTCTTCTACTACGCTATTGGTGGTACCGCAGAAGTCGGTACAGTTACCTTAAATAGAAATATTTTCTTCCTCAATCAGTAATCTTAAGAAATGGAGTGTTTTAAATTTCTCCTGCTCGTTTTTCTCTTAAATGCATAAAATCCACAGTCTAATAGATATGTGGAAACACTTCTATGAAGGTTTCAAATACCAACATGGAAATCGATTTACGCAGGAATTGGTACACGACTCTCCTTCGTCCGCAGTAATTCGTACAAACTATTGTATATTTTATTTCTCAATATTTTCTTATGTTGTGTTAGGTTTTGAGGGCCACCAATTTTTTGTTTGTGTTAAGAACACATCATTCTCCCATCAAATGCTCACACATATGATTATATCGTGATTATACTGCGGATTGCATTAAATTGGGGTGAGATTGAAACTTGTTTCCTTCCCTACTATGTTTAGTAGGTTGAAAATAATATTATGATATATTTTTGCTGTTTAAAATTACACTTACTCATTTTTGTCATACGTGCATAATACCTGCAGTCGGATCAGGATAAATTAGGAATGATATTAAAATAAAGTACGGTTACCCCACACAATTTCCATTATCCCAGAAAAACAAGAACGAAAGGATCAGCCGGCGCACAATAAAGTAGCGAGTGGATTGGCGGGATTCCCGACACAATGAAACGATAAAAGCCTCGTAAAACCGTGCGCTCCGCAGAAAACGCGCGAGGCATTGGCGCAATACCATCATCCACGCAGCAAGTGTATACCAGCCGTAGTTGCAAACGTTATTTTCGTCCGTCGTAAGATTTGAGTCCTCGGGAACGGGCTTTTCTCCATATCAGGCGATCCCGAGGCCGTGTCACCTGGTTTCCAATTGAATCCTCGAAAAGGAGCCGTGAACTTCCCCGTTCAATATCACCGCGACACTTTGGGATTCAATTTAAATTCAAGCCGGTCAATTTGGTGCCGGCTTAGTATTGGCCCGTTTACGCGCGTAGCCACTCACGCGCTTCGTGAATACTCGCGCGAATATATTATCGGCTATCTGCGGGCAGCATCTCTGCGCGCGAACTGGCAAACGAGTTTTCGTATCGAGCACCGTGACACACGGTGTTAAGAGATACCCGCGATCTCGAGCTTCGGAGAAAGTCGTAAAAAGACAAAGAAAGTGGGTTACGACGTTCACGCTCGCTTTTACAATGGGAGGCGACCCGGGGGCTGTTGCTTTTAATAACTTCGAGCGACAATACCGCTACCGAGTCGCAGCGGCGCTGAAAGGGGATTCGAGAGGACACTCGAGCCAACAGGAAGCTGCGGGGGTCTGTCATTAATTGATCAAAGTGGTCCTCGTAACTTCGCGCTCGGCGTAGAACGTTCTTTTTTTTTCGTAAATTGTATGGAGTGTTAATGAACACCGACACTCGAGGCAGTCGGTTCGCTTAATGAAATGCAAGCTGCGAAACAAATTTATATTTCTGCGGACGGGTTTCAAGACGTTTCCTTCAGAAATGTTGAAATGATTGACAATAAAAACAACAGTTTACCGATACTTGGAGAACGTTGTGCGTTGTTTCGCCGTTGCTAGACTGTCCCAAAACCATGTAAACTAAATATTGTTTTCAATTGAAGCCTGTATAGATAAGTACATTAGGGATCTCTATGCGAAATGAAAAATATTTGCATTGATCGCGGAACACAGGAGCTAAATAAAACTTGTATATATATTCTTCTTTTAATTATCCTATTAAGCTGAAACTAATACATTCATTAATACATGTACTTCAATATTTTTAATAGGACCACTGTTTTAAATTATACGTACCCATTTTTGTCATAAATGCATCAAATCCAGTTATGAGTAGACAGCGAATTCTTCTGCAAAATAAAAACTTTCTTCCTGATTTGCAACGAATTAGAGCGAAATAGAAATTGATTTACCTTTTCAATATGTCTAATAGGTTGAAAATGATGTAACAGCATTTTTTACTGTTTTATCCAACAAATCCACTGTCTAGTTATGACTTGACTGTGGATTTTATACATTTATGACAAAAATAGGTACGTACAATTTAAAACAGTGAACATATTAAAAAGATTTCAGACCACCAATTTATTAGTTTCAGCTAAATAAGATGATTAAAAAAGAAGAAAGAAATTTTTATTTGCCTTCTGTATCTTGCATTCAATTCAAACATTTTTTATTTTGCATAAAGATCCGCAATCTAGTTATGACCAAGTGTAAACCAATGTTTTAATGTGACAACGTTAGAATAAACTCTAAATAAATAACCTGAAGGGGAACGGCGTAGGTGACAAAGTTAGCGCACAGTGAAGAGCGAACGCTAATTCGATCGCTGACGGTAGCAAGAACGTTTATGCCGACTATTCTGTAGAGTTACAGTGATTACGTGTCCGTGTCAAGAGTACCGAAGTAAGAAGCAATAAAATCAACGACCGGAGGACATAAAATCGGGGAATCTCGATTGCATCCTTCGTCAAGCGTCCGAACATAATCCAATCACTCCCGAGGCTCGTCGGGGAGAGAGCACTCGAGAGCCGATGGTGTTTCCGAAGAAAAGCTGGTCCACGTCGAGCGGAACAGCTCTCGAGGCGGCGCAAACAGTTCGATCGGTGTGTTCGCGAGACCGCAAACGGTGAGGAACGGTCGTTTGTCAGTAGCAAATAGAACAGTTGATCTCATCGAGAGCCTAACGAGGGCTCGTTATGGCAGTGCACCGGCTAGTATATGAACGGTCCGGGAAGTCGCGAGCGCGTCGATCTTTCGGGGTTGCATGCAACGTTTCCGATCCTGGATCGCCTAATTAAAAGGAGCGTTGGCCCCTGCTAGAGCCGGGTCTCCCAAGGAAAACCAATAAAGGACCATGGGTTCAATCTTTTTCTTTTTTCTGCAGTTTCCTTTTTTTCTTTGCTCTCTCTCTCTCTCTCTCTCTCTCTTTCTGCCCCGCGGTTTGCTCCCCTGGGAGCACGCGATCGATGCGAGCACCGCCGGATGTCCGACATCCGGGGACAATTTATACCGCCGATAAATTCCTTTTCTCTTTCATTAGTGGCCTCGTCCCTGCAGCCACCGCGGAACACGAGAGATTTACAGCGACCTTTGCGCGTCTCGCTATTCCTGTAACACCGACGGAATTGATTCCCAATGTCCAGAATCACTGGAAACGAATGGCACAGTTCTTGAACAACTCGACCGGCATACGCGAACAGGCGAGTCGGGAATTGCTCGCAGATATAATGACGAAATACGTAAGGGACTGTCGTAAGGATTGGGACACGTTTTCTTTTTAGATACAACTGCGGATATATTACTGCGGAATTTTTTTCCCAATGAGATATTCAAATACGTAATAATAAATAGATATACATATACAGAAATTGGAATTTTATACTTTCTTTTGTCCGCCACTGTAAACCGGTACAATAAGTGACTATGTACATATTAGATGTGCGAGAACCCGAAAATATCGGGTCGAGACGAGAATTATTTTCGAGATTGAAACGTGTTTCCGAAAATTTTAAAATTCTCGAGAACCCGAAATAACTGATAAACTCGTTTCCTTTAAATGTAGGAGCGAGATTTTGAATATTTTCTGTATGCATGTAATTATATTTGTATGAGTGTATCGTGTGTGTGTGAGTCAATCGATGCGATACATCGATTGACTGCGTAACCAACGGTGTAGATAAAGAGACAAACGAAACGCATGAACAAAACATCGGAGCGAGAAACATATAAAAGGGGCGCGTTCACGGAGTGACAGAGATTCTCTCGAAATACGAAAACACATTGGCGTTAAATATATACGAACGCGAATGACGACTACACGAATTACAATTAAAGAGTTTACGTTAATTTAAAATTTTGAAAATCTCGCTTCTACGTAAATGTTCACTTAGACCACTTACATAATAACGGGCAGATATGATAATTTCAGATAACATGTTAGCCGAATGGGATATTAGCTTAACGATTATCTCTCAAATGATTTATTTCGATAATACCCAAGCCTGGAAGGTAATAGATAGCATCCGGTCGAACAATCTCAATTTCCCCGGGTGTCTGGTCCGTTAATACGGGTGCGGATCCAGATCCAGGAACAAAAGGAGAGTGGAGCGTCCGATTGTTCATCAACGACGATGTTGGTCGGCCCGAAATGACATAACCGTCCACGGCCGAAGTTAAATCAACGGAAGGGATCCCAGCGGTGGAGAGGAGGCCGGCGGTAGATTCTTTTTAAAGGCCCAGGCACGGTTCCAGGCCCGATCTCCACAACCTGTTCCCAACCGGGGAAGAGAGAACAAAAAAAAAACAGGGGGGAGACAGGCCCGAGTAGATACTTTTCTTCGAGTGGCCGAGGGCCTCCTCTTCCTTTTACGACGGCAGTACATTCACAACGACACGCGGCCGTCATTAGCATATTCTTCATTTTCGACCGACTTCTCTTTCCTATCGTGTGCCAGCCTGTAGGTGGATCTATATAGTGGTCTTATTTCGGACGGAGAGCTCTTTTAAGTCTTTTGTACTACCTCGTGTTACGCGTATTCTTCCGATCGGTGGCCTTTCTTCCGAGGAAAACGTCCCGTGAGATCGGTTCTGAGTTGGGAACCGGTCCGCCGTTCAACTCAATTTAGAATCCCTTTCAGAGTACGCGAACAAGTTGTAATGTTTCTTCGATGCTTGTGGGACTTTTTATACTCACGGTTTGCTTATACGAGCGAAATCACAGTTGAAAATGTGTGAATTAGTTGCGCAGGTTACGACTCCTTCCCTACTTATTTGCAAGATAATCACAATTATAAATTATATTTTTCTATCTGGTCAGTGTGAAAACGATTAAAATATTTTAGCTGATAAAAAAGACGAGACTCTATTTATTTAGATTTCTTGCAATTTTTATTGCAATATTTGCTTGGATAAAGAAATTTATCGAATCATTTTCCATGTAAGCAACGTCATAATTTCAATAATTATAAAATTAAAAATGTAGGACCGGTCATTTGACCGGCAGTGGTAGGTTTAGTGTTAATCAAAGTTTTGAGTACATTGACAGCACTATAATATAGCAATATGTAATAACTTTTTTGTAGATCAAATAGTTTCGGGGATATCAAGGTTACCCACATTTTTGAATAGAAACATATTTTTCTATACGCTGTTCGTAACATAAAAAGCTGATAGACCTTAAAGAAGTCTCACATCCAACGTTGCTCCAGCCACCAATTCAATTATTTGAGAAGACAGAATCGGAACATTATTACAGGAAATGCAGTGTTGAAATACTTTTTGGACCCAGTGTACGTGTCGAGCACCAAATCTCGGTACAACTTTTTTGTCTAACGTCGCCGGTTTCTGCAATCCATGTGTCTGCCACTAAAGAAGATGGAGAAGAGAAGGAACAGGGTGAAAACGGACCCTCACCGCTTCCGCCGATCCAGAAACGAGCGCCGGGAACTTTTATATCGTCACAAATTGCTCGAGGCCAGTCGCGGACGGCCACAGCCATATATCGCCGTCGATGGTTACTTTTTAATTAAAAGTTTAACCGTTCATCGTCTGGCTACATCGGAATCGATCGCATAGATTCTCCCATAATCCAAAATTTAGGTATAGAACTCTGAGGGGTGGCTCAGCAATGAATGTTTTACAATTATCGACGTCTTACGAGGTAATAAAAACAAGACAAATAAAATTGGTAGTTTATTCAAGACGATAATACGAGTGAAAACACTCAGTAAGTAGATGAATGTATATTTAATTCTTCGTTTTTTTATGATTACAATTTCTATATTCGTACAGTTTATTAGTTGCAATACTTTGTAGAACTTCCATTGCTGTCTGTTACAGCTTGCCGCCTTTTTGGCTGCATGTGCACTAGCTTTTAATATTGTTACCGTGCAAATAATTTTAGATTTACTTTTGTTCGTCGCATATGTCGAACACAAGTATATAACATGTAAGACATGAGATATTAGATTGTAAAGCATGTGGTCGCTAATGACCTAGCTGTTAATGCGACCAGTTTAAAATAAGCCGTAAATAAATAAATAAATAAAATGGATTGTTATCACATTAAGCGAAAACAGACGAGTGATTTCTATATTTCTCGATCGTTCCACTGGAAATTACGAAAATATCGTTCGAAGTATAAAACAGAAAGCTCTCTTCCCTCTTCGCGAGTGATCGTTTATTTTGTTCGACCCTCGTTGCGCCCTCGCGTTACAAGAAAACCGAGCGATAAAGTGCCCGTTAAACACACGGCTCGGCATCGTTCCATGGGAAATCGTTCGCTCAACGATCGAGCACACAACCCCGAGATTATGCTCGTAAAAATCGTTTCTATGGGAAAGCAGAGCAGAATGGGTGTGCGTGCAGGCGACACATCGCTGGTTCTTCGTTTTTGAACGGGGGTGGGTGGCGACTACGTCTCGAAAACGGAGAACAAGTTCGTGAGCTCAGGTGTTCCGACGAAAATTTCGATGGAACTTCGTCAAACTTTCCATGGAGCTTTCTAAACGCTGGACCAGGGGGGTGTCTGCCGGTTGGTTCATGCCACGATGGTCTGTATATTCTGCGGATTATGGTGGAGACGCCTAACCGAGCTGTATATTTTTTGTCGGGAAAGATAAAACTTCGGGCGTCCTGCGTCTCGGGGAAAAGCTGGGTTCAAGAGGTTACGATAAAGGATGTTTTCTTGGGGATGTCCTTCTGGTCACTGCAATTTTCTTGGGAAATGCTGGCAGACCGCCGACTGTTTTCAAGAATTCTATTGTTAATAGTGGAAATGTCTGAAAAACGTGGAGTCTCCGTCCCGAGATACATGAAATCATTTTTGTATCTTCTTGTACACGTCTGTCTATAAAATAAGGTCTTCCAAAAGTCACGTCATTTCCTCAACGGAAATACTTTTTTCTACGATCTCTTTCGATTTTTCAAGCAACATAAAGATTCCATGCTCGCAGAATTTCTGTCTTTTATTGGCAAAAAATTGAGTTGTATCACTACAATTTTCTATTTGGCCACAGTCTGATAATTAAATAGAAATCTACCATTTTCATTAAATATTTTAACACTACAGAGCTCCTGACGCGGATATAATATTCCTTTACAATAATAATAAGAGTTTTATTGAGATTTCATTCAATTTTTATGGTATGCATTTGTGCAGAAATTAGTTGGAAGAGATATAAAACAAATTTTTCTCTCGTGTAAGAACTCTTTGAACTTCCGGAAACCCTAATTCACCTCCGAACAATCATTCCTCCTCGAACACAAATAAAATCAGTAAAATACTTTGTTTGAGAACGTGGAAAATAGTTTGGAAGCTTGAGTTCCTACTTTTTAGTTCAATAGAATGGCGTGAAGGACTTTAGATTTAGGGGTGAGAGGCGTCAGGTTCTTCCGAGTATACTGAACAGTTCCGGGCTAGAGTTGTCAGGTTTCAGCTGGAAGTTTAGGAACCCGTACTGGAGGTGGACGCTCGGTTTTTCCAGTCGCGACTTTTCCAACCCCGTTTTCCGCTCGGCGGATCGCGATTGTCCCCTCGGGGACGGCGGGAAGGGTTTCGGGGGAGAGAATTATAACGCGACGCGAGCCGGTTGCTGTAGAGTAATCGCCCCTGCAGCGTTTCACCCTCGCGAGACGCTCGAATATGCAAAATACTTCGCTGGCCGTAGTTTTCTAAACAATTTGGGAAATGCGCGCTTACAGCTTGGACACCGGCGCGGCGGAACGAAACGGCGCTGTAATGAATTATGTCTTCTGCGGGGAATAATGGGACGGGCTTCGGGGAACGGGTTTGCATAAACTGTACAGTGCATTCCAAAAATGTTGTATTTCCTTGAAAGGGGTAATCATAATTTCTTAAGATATTCTAAACATACGACACAAGAAATCTTTTCTTAAATCGAATTTTTATTAGTATTTTTATTAGAACATTATCAGGGGATTTTAGTGTCAGATGGCGAGGTAAGAGGAAATCTATCGAATCATTACCGTGATCACTCTATCGTGAAATGAAGTTGAATATAATATAACGTGACATAAAATCCGTGTATTTATTTATAGCAAAAAATAGAAGTCGAAGAGGAATACATCAGATGTGCCGAAGATATAACATCAACTTTAACAGGTTCATTTAGTTTGCTACGATTACGCGGCGTTTTAGTTTTATAATAATTATAATCGAAGTAAATTGATAGTCTCCAGCAAGATCATGCTAGGGGAAATTCGTAATGTTGGATAACAGAGACGAGATTGCAAACAGCCGTCTCACGTTGCAGCGGTATGTTTCTTCCGCCGCATAAGGAGGTACGTTAATTACGTGCACCGTTACTGCGATTACAAGGTGCAAATTGTTTTCAGTTTTCCTTTTTGGCTGCGGCCGGGTCGGCTCTCTTTTACTTCCTGTGGGAAGGGGCAGCAGAATATTTTCAGCCTCCTGCGCGACCGAATTCCCATCGTTATTCATTAACAATAAAGTGCAAGTTGCATTTTATTGTACGTTACAGCTTGTATTTACACAACGTGCGTCGGGAACAAAACTTTTCTGCCTATTACGAATTTCACAGTAAATTGTATAATAACATAACATTTTCAGCAGTGCTTGCATTAAAAATGATTTATAGAAAATAACTCGCTTTAGACTCTCATCCTGTACATCCTTGTAACTCTTTTTTAAAATTCAGGATTCAATTCTCGCTTCGACCACAAGATTAAAATTATGCTTTACGATAAAAGAAACTCAAGGTGACCTTCATATCACAATAAACAAGCAAAACAGAAAAAAAACTATTATGTACATTGTATCCTGCTACAACATATATTCGTTTCAACCATTTTTCATACATGAAATAGTTCACGCGCAATTTCGGTGGCCCACTTAGCCGAATCACCGTGCAGAAAGATCCATTTCGATGGACGAATTTCAACCCTCGTCGTTCCATTTCTCTCCAGAAACTACTCGAGTCCATCGAAGCGACGGAATCGAGAAAGTCGATGACGGAACGCAGTAACGAAGACATTCACCGTAACAAAAATCCGTCGGTCCCGATTTTCAATGCGGACTGAGCGGCGGTCTTTCTGATTCAAAAAGCAATCAGAAAAGACCAAAGGTGGGGCGCCACCGTGTACGTGATGTGATTTCCGGAAACAGGATCCCGTTCCTTCTTCTTGCCGTTTCTTCTGCGAACCACGCGAGCTCGTGGCCAGAACATCTGCGGTTCTCGGAGTTTGACAGAGACGAAGCTCTAGATATGGCGGATAACGTGGAGGGAAGGGGGTAGAAATGGCAGACAACAAATCGTTTTGTAGATACCGAACGATATAAAGCAGCCAGACGAACTTGTACTAGCTGAAACTGCCACTGCCAATTGTCACGGATACGACGCGGCAGAATCGATTTGTTATTTGTCACGAGAACATGCCACGAGCTGACCGATTGGCTTCCGATTGCGTGGATCCGGCCAATTCCTTCGGTTCAAACGATTTTTAACAGTAACGTTTAACAAGCGTCGTTTTTGATAAATATGACGTTGAGGATAGTCAATCACCTTGACACATGTGGTCACCCTTCTGAGTTTTTAAGGAAAGTATTTGCTCATTTTAAAGTACATCTTTAAGATTCTACTTCAGGGTTTACTAAGATGCCTCATTTTACTTTTAAATCAATTTTATCTCGACGTTAATCAATGCTGTTGTTCTGTATTCGTTTTGAACTAAAACTGTGGTAAATCAGTACACTATTTGATGATGTGAAAACATCAGTAAAATGGAGATGACAAAAAATCCAATTTTTTTCTGTAACACATAAACTTGTAATTCATTTACAAAATATGTTGCTACAGCGATGCTTGAAGGTTAAGTTAAAAATCGGACATTTTACATGCTACAAGCTAATAGAGACAACTGGACCACAACAGAATTAGCTATTCCAATCGGAAACACCACATCTGAATGGTAGCTATCCCAGCAGAGTGCGTTATTGCCGTTGTGCGTGACCTTTGGAAGCGGGTTGCTGCGTTTCTGGAATAATTTAATTAGCCAGTGTACAGAGTTGAAGTGCCGGGTCTTATCCCGTGGGCTTAATAGCGAGCTCAACCCCATAGTCTCAGTTCGGTTCCCAGGGGACGTATCTTTTCTCCTGAACCGTGTCTGCGAGCTGCGCTGGAAATATACGCTGGGATTCCCCGGCGAAGATCATGGAAACGAGGGCGCATTCTGCCCACCGCGGAGAACGTCGTTTAATGAATTAATTAAGTACTATTTCGTTTAACCGTCGCCCTCTATCACTGACAAATTCGTGCTCGATCGTCTCCCCTCCGCCGACGCCGCTGTTCGCACGCCGTTGATCGGAAGAAAGTTTAACATCGACATTTCCAAGTGAATCGTAATTGACACTTTCTCTTTGCCCGTTATTCTGTCACTTGGTTCTTCGTTATCTAGCGATGTAGCTTGACATTAGCGGACGGCGAAAGTTTATGCAAATATCATTTCTAATAAGCATCGAAAAAATTGGTCAACTTTTCAACAGGTTAAAACCGCTTTTTTAAAAGAAGTATTTTTAGTTCAGAGGAAGGAAGATTCTTGGGTGTGAATCTTTCGGTTTGAATACATTGATAGAATAGATAAATAACAATTTCTCTATGATCTTATTAGACAATGGATCTTTATGCAAAATCAAAATTTTATGTCTGAATTGCAACAAACTGTGACGAAAGAGAAACTTATTTCCTTTCCTAATATGTTTAATAGATTGACAATCATGCGACAGTATTTTTAAATATTTCTAATGGTCTTACTGTTTTAAATTATACCTACTCATTTTTGTGATAAATGTATAAAATCCGCTGTCTATTTATTATAGTGCGAACACATTTACGAAAACGACTGGGTCGAAGCTCAGACACGCAGAAGCAAAGTATTTCGATACAGTATTTATACCTAAAAGTATTTATCCACTCTATCGAGGCTGCTGAGTCGGACATCGTAAGATTCTAGGACCTTGGAAGTCGTCAATTACATTCGATTCTTACACGCTGTCGACGAGTGGAGAGTGCGGTGACTTTTTGCGATCGTTTGGAACTAGAATACCGATCGCGAGAGCCCGTTTCCATTCGCCGGCTGATAGAACCGTGATACCCGTGTCTCTCGATCGCAAGTCGCAATAAAGACGAAGAATCATCGTGACAGACGGTTAACCTTCAGGAATGCTTGCCGGTTTTCTGGCGAAACATCTCTCGCGTAGAAATGCGCCGTCAGGTTACATCTCCGTGGGATCTACCTGTGGGCGAACCTCGCTGACAGGAACATGGCGAAGATGATGCTGTCGACCTAGTTCTACTAGTTCCTTCTTTTATTTCTCAGTATTTTTTCGTTCGCGACTAGAACACGATATTCGTGCCGGCGTAAAAGACTGCAATCGATAGAGAAAAAAATAAAAACCCGCTACAAGCGATTAAGAGTTTCGTAACGGTCAAATGAAGTGTCTACTACCGCTTCTTCGCGTGACACTTTTATAGGAACTCGCTATCTGCCCGTCTGCCAAAAACCATGCAAGTTCGTAAGATTTTTTAACATGCGTTCCTGAGGTTGAAAATTCTTCCCAAATGTGACTAAATGTTCTCCTCCAGTATAAAGAGTTTCTTCATTGACCTACGAACCATGGTACCATTTAGTTGTCCCAATTGATCTGCTGCATTTCTTTATCGAAATAAAAAATGTTTGCATTGATTGCAAGACACAGAGGAGGCAAATAAAAATGGTATTCTTCTTTGAATTACCCTATTAAACTGAAACTAACACGTTGATGTCTTTAAATTTTGTCATAAATGCATTCAAATCCACAGTCTAATTATAACGAACGTTTTGAAGCTTCCAGTTCGAGTTAACACGACTCATTGGCAACAGGTCCAATTAAGTAGCAGACAATTACACATGAAACCTAGTCGGGAGAGAGCGATACAGTTTCCAGGATATTGTTCGGTAGCCGAGGCAATAAACTTCTTTTTCGTACGAAACGATCGAAGTTTCTAGCCGTTTCGGTTTTTGCGTCAGCGAAATTCTCCGGCGTGTCTCCTTCTTCCTCCCCATGGTGTATCCTATAGAATCAAGGCGATCGGTTTTTCCGAACAGCTCGCTACACAGAGGAAAAAGGGGGAATTCGGGGTTAGGCTTCGAGACGAAAAGTGGCGCTCCATCGCGGCAGTAAAATCCTCGCCGGTACGCCACAAATCTCTTCCGCCACCTTTCCTTGCTTCTTCTTCCGCGAGACCGGTGCCCTTTTACAGCCACTCGCCTAATACACTGCGAGCCCCTTCCCGTGGAATCGCGATCTATGTGGATCTTCCGAGGTCAAGCCAGTCCGCGCGGAATCAATGTTTCACGTTCCTTCCAAACCGCCGAATCCCGTAAAAATTTTGTTTTATGACTGCCTCGGGAATGTAGGGTTCGCTCCAAATGGGATTCCAGCTAGATACCTAAGGTTGGGATCTAGAGGTTAGCGCAGCTGGTTGCTACCATCATGTATCAACAGTAGCTGTTACAATATTAATCCTTTTAGTACCCAATAGAAGTGAGAGCCTCTCTCCTTCTTCGTACATGTACATGCAAGACGATTTTTTTACGGTTTCAATGAATAGAACTTTTTTGTAGTTCGTAATCTCCTAAACAGGGAGAAGGTTCTTTTTTTTTCATATTTATTCAACGCCTTCTCAACTCTTTGCTAAGGTTAGTTTGCAACGGGACCTACAGTTCATTAAGATGCGTTCCGAACCACCTTGGGCACCATAGTATTAGATGGAACATGGAATATTTCCAGTGGTGTCGGAAAGGAGAAGATTAATATCTATTGCATGCCTACATGTTCTCCAATAACTATACATTAACAAAACCAAAATAGTATTTCATCTCGGTTTAAGAGAAATTAATAACGTACATACATATATTCATTCGCCTCTGTTCATGTAGAGAACACGTGAATCAAATCTGACCAAAATATCCTATACTTTATAAATTTTAATTATTTTTTTTATATTTTCTAATTTTTTAAATTTAAGTGAGGCAATTGTTTTCCAATTTCGCTTCTCGAGCTTCTAGGCCCCACAATTTCTCAATCTCTTTTTCCAACATTCAAATAGTATATGTACACATTTAATTTTGCGTTCAGATATCATCAGAAACAATCAAATCAAGCTGGATGCTTGTATTCTTTAATTATCATGTTGTTGAAGATAAGTAAGTGTCCGGTGATTTATGGTCAGGAGTGTCTGCTATTATGATCAAGACACAGTAGATATGACGTAACTTTGTGGGACAAACGTCGGTGATCTATGTAGAAGACTGACGCTGGTTCGTTCCAGTTAATAAATCTATTAGTTCATCATAGGGCATTGATGAAATTTGATCACTGTCTAATTTATAAGAAAATAAGAATGTTCTGGAACACCGTACGGTATTCTTACAGGCAGAAGTTACATTTAAATACTGGGTGTCCGAAAAATGTGTTATTCTTGACTGTTGTAGACCTTGTATAAGAATAATGGTTCAGATCGGTTCAGAAGCTCCAGATCGGTTGTGCACTCGTGCCGAGGTGTGGTTCGAGAAACCGGCGTGGTGTCGAGTTATGTAACAGGTTTTATGTTGATACACGTCCGATGAGCGCTGTAAGCGCGAGCTTAGCGTTTCTCGTCGGACCTTTCCTTTTTCACCTGTGCCTACCAGAACGCGTGTTCAATGATACCGAGCACCGCGCTGCGATTTCGCGAGACTTGATCTAGGAATGACAGATAACAGCTGCAGGGAAAGCTACCGGCATTGTCTCCTCGGTTATTGTCATATCTGCACAATAGAAAAACGTGAATAAACAAAATTTTTCTAGCAAGTGTTCGTTTGTTGCAGTCATCGTTAAAACACGTCCAAACTAATGCTATGAATTATAAAGTTTCGCATGAAATTTTACGTTTCGACGCCATGCTCCCAATTCGAAATACCAAAATGAATACTAAGAAGGTGACGCGTCTCTTCTGTAATGTGAATTACGATGAAAAGAAGAGAAGAGAAGACTCTGGGTGCAGTGTTTCATGTGTGCAATGTGAATGCACTATGAATGTGTTCGTTACGACTCCTAAAGTTACGTCTGCTACTATTGCCAGTAGAATTGAATACCTAGAATGTCTAAAATGATTATTAGTCGATTTTTGTGACTGATTAAAATAGAAAATAATTTCATTGTCTATTTTTTCTAGCATTGTATAGTTAGTTGTGCTCAAATTATTTCCCATGAAAAAGTATGATAAAAACAACGGTAATTTCCGGATAAAGTGAGCATTCTAAGACTTGCATTTTTGCTTGTTTTCAAACTTCTGAAAAAATAATGAGTGACTTACAGTTAATATTCAATCAAAACAATAAATGAAAATATATTTTTCATGAACCATATTCATGCTAGAACTGTTCGTTTAAGAAGCTAATGGCATAAATTGATTTTTGACAAAGTTGAAAATTGTATTTTCATTTATATTTTTGATCGAATACTTTCCACAGTAATTGCATTAAGTATTAGAGCGAGCATGGCTCCGAAGGCAACAGTTCGCGTCAGTTGCACGAGTATTAAGTAGCGCATCATCCGATTTCCATTACGGTCCGGTCTTGCTTTACACCTCTGGTCCTATTGCGCTTCGCTCGCGATTCCCATGCCACAGAATCTTCCTTCCTCGGCTGTTAAGGCCTCGGTGCTCTTTGCTGTGCCGTTAAAGTGAAAATACGATGGTTGCCGCGAAGATAATCAGTGCGTGTCGACACAACCATAGGATAAATAACGTATCGGTACGGTTTTCAGAGCTTCCGACGTGGAAAAGTTGCGCGGAGGCCGCAGCTTCCGGCCAACAGCCCCTAACAATCTTAATAACCAAGTTTTCCTGAAAGCGAAATCTTTGTTCTTCGTTTCTTTTAGCGAAAGATGCGCCACAGCAAGCTTAAAATCATTGATGAAATAAAAATTGTTTTACTCAGTAATTGTTGAGTAAAATAATTATATCTTTTTGGGGGATATTTACACAAAACCTTGACTTTTATATCTTCTTATTACTTAAAAAACGTGGTAATTACAAAGTGGCGACGCTATACAATATTGTCTATTACTACGAACTTTGACACCCAGCAGCAAAAGTTATTGGACCATCGAGAGCAATAAATCTTTGTTGAACCTTAATCAAACAACAAGAATATGTCTATCCAAATCTTTCGCTTTTTTTTTAAATAATATAGACTCGAAGAAATGAATTTTTTGAATAATTCCTCGTGGATACGTTTCTACAATCTCAATGATCGTCATTTTAATAAGTGATCAACAAATGGTAATAAATTATCTAACGCCTGCTCTAAATTCACCAGAAAAAGTTTCGCTAAAATCGACGACCACCACCATGACTTCTCCTTGTCAGCAATTAAAAAAACCATTTGACAGCAGACGTTCACTTAGCTGGGCAATCGAGCGTGTCAAAGAAGCAGGTAAAAAATCGGTAGTTTTGTAAACGAAAAACCAGAATGCCGATTGAAAAAAGAAAAGTGAAAAAGATCGGTCGGGTTGTGCAGCAGCAACCTCTAGGTAGGAAAGACCACGAGCCTGGTGAATGCGCAGGCGCCTATCGCCCTAACCATCCCCCACCTTCATCGGCTAGAAGCCGGCTGGTTAGGTGTCTCCTCTCGCCGTCCACGTCCAGCAGTTGCGTCCCTGTACGTGTCGTCGCGACGCCGTATGGCAGTGCGTCGCCGACTGGCGTCACGGCGCCTTTCGCCGTCGGTTTTGCGTCTCGTATCTATCCGTGCAATACTTGAAAGCGTGTTGTGTTGACGCGCCGGGTCCGTGTGCCGGTTGTCTTCAACCCTTCTCGGTTGAAATTAAAAAAAAATATATATATAAAAACAAGTGTATTCTACTCCCCCCCCCCCTGGTGAGTTTTCCAAGTTGGTGGACGCCGGAAGTGAAAGGTTCGGTTCCTCTTTGGTTCACCGTGTTTAATTATCGATCACACGGGTGAGTCGGTCGCACACGCAGTCACGCATGCACTCCGTCCCCCGGAGGAGGAGGTAGTTAAAACAGGCGTCGATGAGACACCACATAGTGAGATCTGGACCAGTGACGTCACGCTCTGTCATCCTCCCGAGGATTGGGAGATCGGAGGATGGTCTCGAGACAGCGTCGTGGGTTTACCGATCGGAGTGAACGCGACCGGAAGCCGGGTCATTGGTAAGGATTCCGTTTGAGCCGGTGACTAGACAGTAGCCCGGTTGTTCTGAGACCCTGACGAGATGAGGATAGAGCCATCTGAGTAGCTAGCTGATCAGCAGTGGGGGGGAACAGGCTTCGTATTCGTCGGGACTCTGCTCCCTGTAATTGTCCATCAGGCGACTTTCGAATTAATGAACTTTAAATTGTATAGTCTTTATTGATTCTGCTTCGAGGTTAAGTATCCGACTTCGTTTTACAATAGACGTTAACCTGGACATTCTACGCACATTCACCCGTTTTCATTTCAGTTGCTAGTTACACTAGAACTCCGTTTACACGAACCTGGAGACCACCTGTCTCTCACTACCGGCTATGATTTTTACTTCATTTAATAGGAGCTCGTTGAACAGGATTTCTGCTAAAATTTAGTTCGTGTAAACGGAGTTCCGGTGTACTGGATTGCGGATATTTATGCAAAATTAATACTTCAGTTTTACCTACTTGTTGTTGCCATCAATGCACAAAGTCCGCAGTCTACCAATTATTCTTTGGTTTTTTCTCTTTTCTCTGTTTCATTTTCTGTCGCAGCCTTTCCTGCCTATCTGTAATCTTTTTGTCCTGCTTTTCAGTCACTACCTTCTACATATATTAATACATACCTCTATCGGTTCCTTTGCTATCCCTTATTAGATGTTAAAAGACCATTGGTAATTATAGGGATACTATGGGGATCAGTTCAGATTTGTTTGATAGGGATCTTGGATAAACGAGGACAGGTTTCTTGGATTTTCAAGAACTATTTTTCTGGGGTTCAAGGACGATTCCAATTATACTGAGTAGCTAGCTGATGGAGTAGACTTTGGCAAAATTATAGAAAATAAGAATGCATCGAAACTTGTTGGTAGAGACCTTGGAAAAAGGAGAGTAGGTTTTCTGGCTTTTTAGGACTGTTTCGTAGGGTACGAGAGCAACTCTAATTAAACTGGCGTGACCAGAGTATCGTGTTGTACACTTGGCAGGGATGCGCATTAACTAGTGAGAGTTTGTAGATTCACGAGCGGAGATAAGCATATGAAATGATTCGTCTGTTAACAGCTGGGTTCAAGAGTGATTAGAAAGTAAATGGAGTAAGTGAAACTGTCGGTGAATCTTCGGACTCTCGATAAAACTCGAACAAATCAATTTCGTGCTTATGGAATATTCGAGATTCGATGAAGCACTGATAAAACGAACGTAGTTAGACGTAAATGTATACTTCCGGGCACGAACGTGCTGGAAGCATCGAAGGTCGCTGGTAGAAATCGTTGATGAGGGTTTACACCTGACGAATAGGAACCGATCTCCCTCGGCACTTCAGTTATAGATCGGCATTCCATAAAAGGAGCAATTAGATCAACGATACCTAGAAAGTGGTCGATTTACTTCGGCCGATCAAAATCTTCGATCGTGAACAGGAGTTCATGCTCCAACGATTGGTGTCCGAGTATATGCTCTTGGGATGGAACAGGGAAAAAAAACGAATCGGATAGTTTTCATTACAGTCTGCTCTTTGAAACCCGAACCACTTGAACTACATTGCAGAACATAGTAGCTCTCTTCTAAGCAAGCAAACGCTTCGAGTATGATACCGTTACAAATACGTTATAAAATGGTGAAAACAGTCTCGCATCAATTTTTCAGGGATTATGTGAAGAAATACTTTTGAGAATTTTTGGATACGTTCGAATTTGCAGCATTTTCGAGGAAAGATGGGTCATCAGGTTCCCAGTATATCATGTGCAAATATTTTCGAGGAAAATGATCTCTTTACGATGAGTGAGCAGCGGATTCTATGCATTTATTACAAAAATGAGTAGGTGTAATTTAAAATAGTATACATACACATTAAAAGATTGGAGATTGCTGTTATATTATCTTCAACTCACTAACATGTTAAGCAAGAAAATCAATTTCTATTTCATTCCAATTTGTTGCAATTCAGTTGGAACATTATTTAAATTAAGGTTTAACGTCGCGTCTACATCTAGGTCATTAGCAACGAACTTCTATGGTGCTTTTAGATTTTGTGGAGATGGTGGATTTCTTTAAAGACATTTTTATTTTGCATAAAGATCCGCTATCTATTGACGAGCTGTTTAATACAAATTATAGAAGTATTTCACACTCGATAATTAAATACAAAACGCCGAGGCATTCGGTAGAAGTATTCGGTATTTTACAGGTATTTCAATTACCAAAGCATTCGACACTGGTTTTGGTCAACAGACTATACTAACCTGTCTTCGTAGGCTGAGAAAGGTGTCTACCAGGAAGCAATGGCTCGAATTATCTGATTCTGTTGTCGCAGCGCCGATAATCTCCTCTGTTAGTAGCATTATCGGCCGACTGCAGCTCGCGCTGATAACGCGTCGCTTGTTAACCGGCCTGTGCATCGAGCGCTTCGGAGTGTGTTAGATAGAAGAGTCCTCGTGAACTGGAGACCTCGGTACAAACTGACTTCTCATTCATAATCCCTTCATTACAATTTTATCGATGTTACCTTGGGTTCAAGAATTTTTATCCTCAAATGAGAATCAAATACATACCCTACTTTAATAGAAAATACTGGGGTACTTTTTAACACGATCGATATGCGTATTTATTGCACAAACTAAAGTCTCGATCGCCGATATTTTCCAAAAAGACGATTCTTCATCCGACCGGACGATCGTACTTTCAACACATAACAATCGACCTCGTTTAAACAACAGAGATCGAAAAGCTCTCCTCTCGTCCATTCGAAGTGCCCTTTCCGCTCGCAATATCCTGTTATCGGAGTTATCGATCGGCAAAAAAAAAGTAAAATTGTTCGAAATGGTTCGTTCCGTCCGGTACGGTGATTTTTATCGGTGACGTCGCATGCGTTGCGCGTCACTTATCACTTATCACCGGCCGAATAACGATAAGTCGCTTCTTCGATGTCGTCGTGGGTGGTGCAACCGGGTTTCCCGGCTTCCTAAAATTCTGGGATCAATGCTCTGTGCAGTCGTTCTCAGTCGATTGCTCGATCTCGTCTCGCGTTCACCGGTTTCCACTCGACGCCAGTTTCCTCATCATTTGTTCATCCATTCGAATGGACTGGAAACCCGTGGCCAAAACTGCGTTTTTCGAGTTTCGTATTTTGAAAAAATCGTCTGTAGCCAGACACAGGGGAGGAAGTCCCCTGGGAGGAAGTAGCCGGTGTTCCGCGAAATATATTAAACATATTTAACCCTTTGCACTCCGCTGTCCCATCTGAGGCACCACTAAAAATTGCTGCACCATTCTTCAAAATATTGGTTACATTATTAAATATATCGGTATCTAATCAATTATTAAACATTTAGGTACTGTATAAGGTAATGTACCAATTTCATATCCATAAAATTGCAAAAATCATAAGGTATGGAAATATTTTAGATCGGAAGAAATGTTTAATTTTCCAATTGAAATAGCTCCGAGTGCAAAGGGTTAATAATATATTTCCTAAAATACATTTATTTCAACGCGGGATGTTTTTGTTTGTTTTTTGGATCATTAATTTTGGTGTTCCGCAAATTTGTTCACATAGGGTAAACTGTACTATTGCTGGCACTACAGTAGTTATTAGTACTTTTGATTTAAATGGCAAATATTAAGAATTCCGTGTATAGAGAATCATTTTATACTGCTTCTCATTTATATTTCAAAGCAACGTTGTAAGTTTTCATAACAGAGTTCCACACATGACTGTTAGCAACGCTGGTACATCCAGTAAGACCGACGGATGACCACATTGACCACAGTGCAGTGTGAATAGTGTTTTATTAAAATTTTCGTTACGAGTGAGTATACTTTATCGCTTTATAACTTAATTTCGGACTGTACTGCAGATGTAATAAGTCGTATATGTTTAATTATAAAACAAATAGCCTGTTTAACGTTTACTTCTTACTTTGCCAATGACTGTACTATTTACCTTATGATTGTTATTCACTGAATATATTTTATAATGAAAGATTTATGATTTGTAAAACTGTTTGAATTTGCTGAAAAATCTCTATTACCTTACAATAACACTGTGCAACACCAAAAATGTTTAAACATGTTTAAAAAATCATAACGTATTAATAATGGATATCACTGGATTCGGGAAAGTCTATAGAATCATTTGCTGCAAACAACAATTCAAATATTTTATAATAACATCACAATATTTGTTTACAAATACGTTTCTTTTTCAAAGTCTTTTCTTTCAAAAACTGTGCGTGTAGGAGAAAAATTAAGGGCAGATTGGCAATCAGCTCAAGGGACTCTATAAGATCCACCCAACATTTATATGTAAACATGAAAAAAGTTGAAATTTGTTGGACAATGTAATAGCAAGTTAAGATCGTTTAAATATTTAAAAAAAAAAACAAGATAAAAAGATTTTTACTACGATATTGGATTAGGATGCCAATCATTGTACAGTTTATCTAAATTAAAAGTTTTCCCTGACTTCAAAAAGGTTAAGAACTTCTGCATTAGACACTTCCCCCCTTGTGGAAGGGGAAGGTAGAGTGGGGACACAAGTCTTAATCTGACCACTTTAGTCTGCAGGCTATTTGCTGACCCGCGCGATCCAATTAATACTCTAGTCTGAAAAAATAACAGGGTTCTATGTACGTACGTACTCATTGATACAGCAAATTGTATCTGTTCAAAGATAAAATGATGTTGCAATCGGAGAATGTGTTACCTTATCGACTCAACATCGGCGTCTTGATAATCGATTTAACTTTTCTTCAGCCGATCTTATTATATCTCGCGAGAGAGGAAGAGAACAGGTGCTAAATAGTGAGTTAGAGGATTCAAGGAAACCGAAGCGAATTGAACTTTCTCCGAGATATACCTTTCGCCGATTGAACCCGGTGCACGTGTAATGGATCGAATATCTTCTCGTCACGCTTTATTAGAATCACGAACGACAATTCATCTTCTGCTGGAAGATCCAGTATAACTCGCAAATTACTTTCTGTCCGTGAAAATCGGCCCGCGATCGAGATGGATTACGAACGTGACGGGAAATCTCGTGACTCGAGGGAGCAAACTAGAATTTAGATTACTTTTCTCGCAAAGGAACATATCGAACTGGTCAATTCAACAAATTATGAAACTTTGCAGACAAATAAAAATTGGAATGATATTATTGTGTCTTTCAAACTGTGCAAATAAAATTTTTTAATGCATTTGATTATTTGTCAGAATCGATGGATCTTCATAAAAATATACAGTCCGGTAATATTTCACACCGGTATCGTTTAAAAGCGGTAACCAGCAGATTCGTGCAAAAAATTATAAGAACTAGATTCACGATGATTCAAAGCGGTACAGCTCACGATTCTAGGACGATCGAGAGAGCGATTCTTTCATCGCGTGCCGTGACGTGGGAAAAATTTTTCTTTGAAGTGCAGCGAGCGTGTCTTTCCTGAAACGTGGCGTTTGAGAAATGAATTTTATCGAAAGAACGATAAATTACCGACGCGTGAAGAATAAAAAAAAAGGAATCGATATATGGACGCTAGCCTTGTTCTTTTCACGAGTACTTTGTCGAAACAGTGAACTTCACGCTTCGGGCTGCATACAGTACCGACCAGAACTTTCTCGACACTAAACCGATGGTCGGACACTAAACTTTCAATTCTTACACATTGCTAATGAAAGTATTTTGAAGTAGTAATTGTCCGAATATTCAAGAAGCTCAGTCCAAAAAAATTCGCACAAGATTCCTCGGATTCCAAACTCTTATGCATAACTCTGAACCTTAACGCAAGCATCTGTGATCCGTTTATCAAATTCCATTGATTCACACGTGTGCAAAACTCGTAAAATCCTCGATGAACGGCGCGAGCGTTGTTCGAGCGGAAGTTACAATTTTCAAAGTATCATTTTCGTGGCTCAAAGAGTACTCTGAACGACCGTGGACCATCGAGACTTTGATTTTGAAACGGCTCTCGGCGCTCTACTTTCCTACGCTGCATTCTGAAGCTCGTTACGTGTCACCCGTTGCATAACTTCGCTGCAAACCTGTGCATAAAGATCAACGTCGTAATCTCTATCTCTCTTCCTTCCTCTTGTAAGACGAATGAACATGAGAGAAAGAGAGAGAAAGGCCGAGAGGGGAAGAGGAAGCGACTGAGAAACCGAACGATCGCTCGTACCGTACGATTTTATGGTCGGTTTATTGTACGAGGATCTAGCATTCGTGCCAGTTAATGCGCGTAGATCGTAGCTGCCTCGACCATGGATATGATCATCCGTGGATCCCAGACGTTGGTCGTTCTCGTGATTGAGGCCTGGCCAACCGTGTCTCGCAACCGGCTCCCTAATTTCGTTTAATCGCTGGCTTCTTGAAAATCATTTCGAACGATGAGAACTCGTCTCGGAATTGGAAAGGAAACCGTGAACCTCGTGCTACTTCATGAACGAACAGTTTTAGGTGCACTCGGATACGAAACATCCGAGATATCCGAGGAGGAAGTTAGATAGTTGGCCAACCAGCTTCGTCCTTCCGCCAGAATTCACGCTGAGATCTTGATATACACGTCCTCCGAAAAATACGAGAAAAACCTGACGAGAAAGTTTAAACAGTAATGTATACAATTACTGGATTTTTATGCGAAATCAAAATTGTCCAAGTCAGTAAACAGGAATTACGTGAAAGTGTGCTTCCTCTTGTAATAATGTTAATAAGTCGCGAACAATACGCCAACATAAATGTTAATTCGAATTTTATCCTTTTTTGGTCCGGCACTGTATATTATTTACAACTCACTAAAATTATTGAGAAACGAAGGGAATCGTTTCTGCTGTGATATTTTTAATTTTGTTGTATATTGCATTCGTTCTATTTCTAGTCCTTTCATTTCATACTGCTTCCAATGCAATTCGTGTGCCTCTGCAAAATGAAAAAATGCTAGAATTTATAGACGTAGAGTGTTTGTCCTTCTGTGTTCATTTTATTTTGTTGAATTACTTTCACGTGATTTCCAGAAATTTGTTTTCGTTACAAGAAGGCAAAGTTTGTTTCTTGATAAATTCAGAAATACAATACTACAAATACTGTTTGTAGATAAAGTGATTTTAGAACGAGTAAAACTAACTTTTTTTACTAACCTTCGTATAGTAATACATGAATTGATATAATTAAATTGGATTTATCAAAATGTTCATCTCGCGTAGCCAAATGCAGTTACTTTAATTACATCAAAGTTTACGAACTACGTCGACGAATTAAGTGAAGCGATGTAACTGACCTGTAGGCTATAAGTTATAGCTACCATGTACAATCGATGACCCCCGCGGCGCCATTGACAAGACGTGAGTCAGCCATTGGCGATCAACACTACAGTTAACCTATTGTAGTGTTTTCACGATACAATACGTGGCAGATAGGTGTTTCACATTTGTATAGACTATAAATTATTGCGTATAATAATTATATAATAATTGCATTAGCATTTAATTTTCATTATGAATAGACTCGGTGAACGAAAAACTACGGTGAAACTATATTAAAATTCAATTAACACCGCGCTTGACGTACTTTCGAAAATGTCTGCACGCTATCAGGGCGTAAAGGTTCACAACCTACTAATAAATTAGTTCGATGAAATCTGTTTCAATCTTGACGATTACAATTTCCCAACATCTTTTACCACTTGAATATAAATTTTGACTCTCATCAGACTAGACTGCGGATCTCTATGCAAAATAAAACTTGTCTGCATCGCTTGTAAGAAATAGAAACTGAATTGAACGACATTCAAATCATATATGGACATCTTCAATATTTAAAATATTCCAACGATTTTGAGTTTCATCTAGTAAATTTCACTATGAACGCATAAAGATCCGCAGTCTACATCAGACATTCATGTAACGAGTAATTCCACACTCTCTGGCTGCGAAGACGTTCGTTATAGGATTAAGGCTAGTCCATAGTATTTCGCCGGTTGAATCGATAGGCTATCGAAATCCAGAGGAAGCGTCCGTAATTCCGCAGAATCATCTGACACGGTGCTTGTACCCGAAACCTCATTTGCATTGTTGAGTGTTTGCCAGCAGCCGCGACGGGTTACACGGTTTTAGCCCTCGAAACGACTAATCCGCCGTTTCCTCTCGGTGGTGATCGACAGGACACGTCGAATGTCGTATTTAATATTAATGCCGGTTCCGGAGAGTGCGCCGCGCGTAACTCGCACGCGGTCCGCGCTGATCGATCGCAATTAAGCCGTGTACGTGACACGTTGTTCCGCGGTCGAATCACCGTAAACCGCAGCAGTTAAAAGGCTGAAACGCCTACCCCTCGGCGGCCTTTATTTATCACGCGATCACGCGCGTCGAGATTTTCAATCGTAGCGGTGCGGTGCGCGCAACTTGTTCCCGTCCCGTCGCGTCGTTACGATGAGGGATAAAACGTCGCCGGGAGCACGGATAACCGACGATCTTATCGTTACCGAAGCGTTACCCGCGCGGTAGACAATGGTGAAATCGCGGCAAGCCGGTAGCTCGGTTGCTAGGAACTTCCCCAATGTGAACGTCAAACGTTGCTCGCAGTCTAGACCGGAGAAATTGAAGCGAGTACATTTTCGATATCTCCGTCTCGCGCAAAGTCACCGCATGAGGGGAATCCACTCGAATCGAGGGGAAAAAGTTACCCCCTCTCTGTTAGTACCGGAGTCACGTGACATTTTGACACATCGTGGTAGAAGGGGAAGATGAAGTGGGAACACGAGTCTTGATCTTGCGACGTTGACAGATTTTGATGAGATTTTCAAAATACATGTAATTGATACGGATCTACTTTTAGCATTTTCTCTGCAATTCCGATTAATTATAATTTTTTTCAACACTCACGTCGTGCAGTGAACTAAATTTTTCTAACTTCTTAAAAATAAATAGTTGTCTTTTGAAGAGCGTCCAGATATTAAAGGAGACAATTGTATATTTTTAAGTATTTTTGCTGTCGTTTCATAGTATTTGTTAGAAAAGAGGAGAGAAATATAAGAATTCTTCTTATTCAATTCGACTAGAGCAACAATAGTTGGCGTACGTTTTATAACTACAGTATATTTGATTATCTATTAATGAAACGAAGTTAATAAAACAACTCCTTGTCGTATAATAATCAATGAGATTCGACATGCAAGATCCCGTTACTATAAACATTGAACATCGAGTCCTTTCACAAATCATTAATAATAATGGACCTCTGTTACAAAAGATTCATAATGAAAGGGGCAAACTATAGCGAACAAAGACTCTCCATCGAGCTGGATTCGAATTGGGGGGTTCAGTTTTAAGCCCAACCCCGTCGTTACAATCACTATCCTTCATGCTTGATTTTCAAACATCGTAACTCGAATAATAACGATCAGTTCCCCGTTCATAATCTATGGAAAAACACTTGAGAGTCTCCCTCGTCGTTCGTCCATTTATTACAAAACATAACTCCGGCGCCGGTGGTCCTGTTCCCTCCAGCGTCCCCTCATAGCTGGGAAAGTCGGGGCGTTGGAAAGCAGGAAAAAAGCATGATACGGAAATCTGAATTGTCCCGTCGGAGCAAATAGTCCTCTAGGATCGATGAACGGTCCAGCCATTTTCCGTTTCTCCAATATCGGAGGCGTCTCTCGATTGGGCCTCCTCTGTATAGGGTTGTCGAGACAAATCCAGAAAAGTCATTGTGTAAGAGCACTTCAAATTCTAAGAAAATGTCAATATATATTTCTTCACCAGTTTTACAAACATGGTATAGAATGGAATTACTCGATGTAGCCACCACTAGCTGTCACGACCTTCTTGACGTCCATTTTTGCCATTTTTGGAGTTAGGGTATCTTCGATACGTGTCTACAGGGTGTATGAAAAATGCTGTACTTCTTTGGGAGGGGTCATTCCTAAAATTATTTGAAGTACATAACCTTTTCCTTCGCGAAAATGTTCTACGCATTTTCGTTGACGGGGTCGACTCGTTTCCAGAATTACAAGGGTGCGGTATGCCCTTCTCATTTCTCGATAAAATGAAGTTTATCAGTAATGAAAAGCGCTAGATAAAAGAGCAGTCCCTGAAAAGTTCTATTTTTACGTTTACGAGACGCAACTTGCATTATTCGGTAGCATATAGCTGTCGCAACTTTATGAAAATAGCTACATGCGCAACTGTATGTTTCCGAATAATGCAAATTACGCCCTGTAAACGTAAAAATAGGACTTTTGAGAGTGATCGCGATCTAGATTGATCTTTCATCTAGCGCTTTTCACTACTGAAAACATCTTTCCATTATCGAGGAATGAGAAGGCGCATGCTTCACCCTTGCAATCCTGGCAAAACGAGTCTACCCCCTTCAGGAGTTATTAAGGAAAAACACGAACCAATCAGAGCGCGGCTATTGCGGACGGATTCCGGCTCGGCCAATGCCAACGTCACGCTCTGATTGGTCCGTGTTTTATGTCGATAACTCTTCAACAAAGCCGGGGAAAATATTTTCGCAAATGAAAAAGTTACTTCGAATGGCTTTAGCTACATTTTTGGGATAGCCTGTATACGTTTATTTGCGAAACTGTCAGTGAAGATTCCAGATTTATCTAGACGGTCGTGTAGTCGTCTAGGATCGATGAACAGTCGTCGGTCGGTTTTCTCTCGCCTCTTACCTCATCGCATCCCAGCCATTTTTCGTTGGTCCAATATCGGAGGCGTTTCTCGAATCGTTCGCGCCACCGTTTCCTCTTTATTTCTTTTTGTCCTTCGCGTCTCTCGAATCGCCGGGTATCGATAATAACGCACGTTCCACGACCCCATCATCGGTCCCTTCCTTTATATCCGCACATTCCCAGAACTTTGATCGTACGACTACGGCATATTCCCCGCCGTTAAATTTCGTGTCGACCGAACCCTTTTTCCTTCGCTCGCGACGCCAAGGAGACTGATGGAACTTTCGGCTCTCTAAAATTCAAACGAGGCCGGTCTCGAGTGAATGGAATTCTTCGAAATGAACGGTGGAATGTCAGGTGGGCGTTATTCACTCGGAATTATGAGTTGCTTAGCTCGATAGTTCGGATATAACGCGGAGGACAAAGATGGGGTTGCTTGACGGCACAATACTTACCCCTGGCAGAAAATATTTGATAAAATCGGTGATCGAGATAATCAGTGATTAATGTACTGCGGATTTTATGCATTTATAGCAAAAATGAGTGGATGCAATTGAAAACAGTAGAAAAGTTAGGTACAATGATTTAAGAGTGCTAATCTATTTTTCTCAGCTTGTTAGAATTATTAAAGGAAGAATTAACTGTTTACGTGGTTCCAGTCACGTGCAATTGGTGCAAGCAATTTTTCATACGCATAAAGATCCGCAGTCTCTCGTTAACAGAAACAACAGTTTCTACAAATACACTCTCAACTTTATATTTTGTTTTCCAATAACCAATAAACGATTATTACAGATTTTTGCTATACACGTTATATTTGAAAAAAATTTCTTCCATCGTATTTGTGGAAGTTAAATTTTTGAAACGTTTATTGCTGCCACGCTAAATCGTGCATTAAATATTGGAACACAAAATAAAGTAATAATGTTTTTGTGGTTTTCGTAATCTGCGTATGTGTGTGCATTTTATATGATCTCGTGGCGTGTATACCATATAGTAAAGTAGAGATTTGAATCCGCAGAGCATAAAATCCCTAGAGCATTGGAGATAAAGGCGTCTTCTCTTTCCTATAAACCAGTATCTAAAATTGTACATTTGCATAAGGGTCCGCAGTTGATTGATTAACGTCAGTAGCACAGATTTAGATACGATAAACTTCAGTAATGTTCGGATACTTTTAAAAGGAGGATAGCTGTTTTAATATATCTGAGAAGTTAGAATAATTAATTTACTATAAGATTTCCAAAGGAAACAGCTGTCAATTTCACCAAAAATTCGAGACGAAGTACTATTTCGACAATTTACCTTTCCTCTGTAATTCCGATCATTTGCAATGTTTTCAAACTTTTTCTCACGTCATGTAATAAACTAATCGCTCTAACTTCTCAGAAAATATCCTTGTCGTACGATCCGATATTAAAAAGGTTATTGTCCTTTCAGAAGTGTCCGAACATTACTGTGGCTCACTGTAACTCGAAGTAACTCCTTAGTAATGTCCAGTAGATAGAAGTAAAAGTAGACTCGATCTAGAGTAGTAAGAAAGAAGTAGAAGTAACGAAATTGTACAAAAGAAAGAGCGACTCGATCAACCACGACGGATCCGAGACGGATCGACCAATTCTCGGAGCGAGAGAAATCCTCCTCCGGAAGTCGCTGTGGGATGAAACGGAAGTCAGCAACATAGAAATTCTCCACAGATCTGATAATCGTGTGCAATCGAAGATCCTTCCACCAGTGAAGAAAAGGAAGCGAAAGAGAAAGAGGGGGATATAATAACTTTGTGTGTGATCGGCCCGTGAATTGTACAGTGCGGATTATTGGCAGTAGCAATAATGTTGCCGCCGATTTTGAACAACATTAACAGCGACATACTGACGCTGTACACGAATCCAGGAAGCGGGAGGAGCGTGGCCACTCGAGCAACGAGGGGTCGTTACGCGGAGATCGGCGTCAAAAGGTAAACATTTCCCATTGAAAATTCACTTTATCCCTCTTTCACTCTCTTTGTCTATGCACAGCGGTCGTTGTCAGTTCAATTAATTTTTTTCATCGTGTCATAGTATGTGCCCATAACTATCAATAGACTGATTAATAGATTCAAAAGATTATTTAATAGATTTTTAAACGATAAGTACACAATACGAAAAATTATACAAGAAGAAAATGCATTATTGCACCCTGTATATGGAGAGAAAGTTAAATGGTTGTGGATCACATTTCTGGTAACTTCTGCGAATTTCATCGCATACATTCATAGTTTTGTTATCTTTGTATTTAGAAAATGATATTCAACGTACAGTATTTTTCACTTCTGATTTTTTATGATTATTAATGGCTTTGCGTAGCACAAAGATGAAATCGTTTTTATGCACTTTCGTATGACATTTGAAAAAATATATTTAACACTTCAATTAAAAGCTTGAAGCTCTATTTGTTATAGCTTGCAGTAAAACGGTTTCCTCTTTAATTTGTTTCCAATATATGCGCACCATTTTGATTAACGCTGCGCAGTCGTAGCGTAAATTCCCTGCATGTGGTAGTTTTAACGATACTGAACAGTATCTAGCATTAATATCGAGTTATTTCTTTTCTTGATCATTATAACAAGCTGGAAATAATACAACAGTATTTGTAAATTATTCCAATTGTTTTACTGTTCACTCAGTTTTCCATATAAACGTATAAAATCGGCTGTCTAATGATCGCCAACATTTATCAAAATTGGAGTACAGAAAAATAATAGAATAAATTTCCTTGTCCAAGCATCTAGTGTTGCCATTTTCATAAGGTAATATTTACCAGATACTTTTAATGGTTGGTAGGTTTTATGTTAAGATTGTTAAACAATTTTGAACACGATCGCAAGGTGATCATTGACCCAGCTCCTGGCATGTGCGTGTGCGTATGTTAAGGAAATTAGGAACCGATCCTGAGCCACGAAACGGTTTGTTAATTATTAATCGATACGTCCGTGCGAGCTGCACTCCGGATCGCGCTCGTTGCACTTGCCATTCTCGGCACCTGCATTTATTGATCCCGCCGCCGGCAACCACCGTGGACCGGTGGCGAACGCCGGAAATGGAAATTCTCACGACGACAACGACGAGTCCGTTCCAACGGGCGCACGCAACGCGCAGTTTTTCGTTTAACAACGTTCTACCACTTTTTGTTATCCGTAGAATTCTTTATAACGCTGAACGCGCTTGGACTCCGTGGACGCGGTGTCTGCTTTAATTTCGTAGCGGAAATGTCTTTGTGTCGTATGCTCCAGCGTAGACGCGTATGCGTGTTTTGCTTTGTGTTCCTGCTCCCTTTGTAGACGTCTAATTTAATGTTCGGCTGGAAAATTTAATTGTAGAATTTCAATGTAGAACGTTATTGGTTGAAAGATAATCAAATTATCGAATTTCTTGTTCAAAGATTTAAAAATGGTTCGGTGAAACTAAACTACAGAGAGTTCTTGCTGATTTTCGTATCGACTTTATTAATAGAGCAGCATATGAAGGAATAAATTTAAATTGTCAGTGTGATTTTTATTTCTTTTTCACTGACTACCTTCCATTGTAGGTAAGTAATAATTAGAGTGTGTTTGTATAAAAGAAACGTTTTACTTCTGATATTTGCTCTTCTGATTATTACTTATTCAGAAGTTCAGATAATTTTAAAAACTGCAATCGATATATTTTGTCGATCGAGACCTACCGAAATTTTCTCGAACTTTATTTTGGCAAAGGGGAGCACCCCCTAATTGGGATCTACTTCGGGAGAGCCCTATTACATCGAGGCCACGACCCTCGAACGGAACGCTAGTCCCCGTCTGAAAAAAAAAAAGAAAAAAGGAAATAATGAATCTCGTCTCGGGTCTATTCGCAGAGGCCCAAGCGGATTACGGCTAAGAGGCTTATGTAAGAATAAACCGAAGGGCTTCGCGCGCGGTCGGCCACTTTGCTATCATATTTCATATTAACCGCTGATTCAAATCGATTTCCCCGCGGTGACAGTTCATTCGTCGAGCTTCTTCACTGGTTTACTGTTCCAATCGATTCGTCGCGTGCACCGATAAAGCACGGTGGCTGACCAAAAAACGGTTACAGCTGCAATTTTTATGTAGGAATATTAATAACTCACTAGATGGCTTTTATATGAAGACATTTTTTTATATCTAGGTTTTTTCAATCAACTAGGTTGTCCTTGAAAAAACTCGAGGGCACCTTGAGATCCCAGAATAATTGATACAGGTCAGCAAGTCAACGATAGAATCTACAAACACACAGCGAGGAAATGAAGTGCTAATATTTACTGCATCGCTCTGTTAGAAAGAGCCTAGTGAAGAGGGCTAGGTACCTAAGAAATACGTAAAAATGAAGACTACAAGTCAGCATACCGACCTTTCACAAATTTCGGGGAAACCTCGAAGTGGAAAGAGAACCTGGACGAATCTGTGAAACAAGCGGAAAGAAAAGGGCAATAAATCTTCACCGTGTCGAGCGACCGAAAAGCGTTCCCCGTTGACTTCTTTAAACGTCTGAGAGACGCAATCGTCGAAGGACAGCCAGGTCCCCGATGGGTAATGCTTCCACGTGTTCACCAATCTGCAGGAACAAAGCGTCCGAATCTGTTAAACACATGCCTGACGATGCGAGTTTCCTCACAGATGTTCCCGAAACTATTCCGACGAAGGTTGAAAAGCAACCCCCTGCTCTCGAGGGAGCGTGGCTGGCAGACAGACAGACAGAAAGAAGGGCGATGGAATTAATTAATTCAACGCCGCTGCTCGAACACGATCGGATGGTTCCGTTTGCTCTTTCTGTTCTGCAAAAGCGGTTGATATTTTTTTCCAGCCGGGAAGGCGCGTAAAACGCGGAAAAACGGTAACGAGACTGAAGCTCGCGTGGCCGCGCGCACTCCTGCCGCTCTCTATCAAAGACGAGGCCTGGAATGGCACACGAAAGGGCTCGCTTAAATTCCACTTACGGCCCTCTGCTTCTTCGCTATGCCGCCGGAGCCCTTTGACAGGGACGCGTTCATATTTGCATTCGCGCTTTGCGCGCGGTTTCTCGAGGGGAACGATTTCGGCGCGGACGGAACCTTCCGAAAGGGATTATTGGCATTTTATGGACTTTGTCCGGGGTAATTTGCAATTTCGGGCGCCGCTGAAACGCAGATTCGCACGGATTAGTGTACCTTTCGTAAGGTTTTCACTAATTTTTAAAGACCCTTTCTAATAATACTAGATTCTGGGACCC
Source organism: Lasioglossum morio (assembly GCA_916610235.2). NCBI lineage: Eukaryota > Metazoa > Arthropoda > Insecta > Hymenoptera > Halictidae > Lasioglossum > Lasioglossum morio. Next base: position 7,161,229 of record OU744324.1, on the reverse strand, counting down.
TTCTAACTGTGATCATTCCGTTGAAAGAAATGGTACACTGACGTAGCTGGACTCATTTTAGACAGCTACTTTTTCCATCCATCGTCCACTTTGTATATAACAATAAGGTATATTTACATGATACAGCGACTGGGAACTGAAAACACCTTTTTGATTCAAAATGGTACACATTGTAACGTCTGTAAAACTAAACTTGAAATATTTTTCTCGTCACTGGAATTACCGTAGATTTGAAGATTGAGCTTCCCATTTACAACGAATGCTTGAAATTTGAGCTGCGACTTTTCCTAGTCGATTTTATCGAGATTTGAAGGACAGGGGTACTGCCATGCTTTTAATAATACGTACATGAGGTTACATCGTGAATGTACATCGAAAAGGTATCACCTGTTTTTCACCAGCTGTATCGTGCACAAATATCATAGAGAAGAATTAATAGTGACCGAAGAAAATAGAGGTTGTAGCTTTAAAATATTGATAATTTTACCAGAACTGGAAATTGAACGTTCAAATGCTTTTCGGATCCACTATATATATGTTCATACATCTGTCAGCAATATTGACAACACAATCGATGCACGTAGTCGTGACGAAAGATGAGCGTCGACCTCGTCGCATTGCATTTTCCGTGCAACGCAACCAGCTATACATATAGTTATACATCACGGTATGATTCATTGAACCGCGATGGGACTCTGGACGCTTGTGTTTGCACTTCCGACTAAACGTGTTACCCAGAAGCCCGGCCAGTTTTAATCGCTTCACGGGAAGCCAGGAATAATCAACCTGCCCTATCAAACTTCAAATAATGATACCAAAAAAGTTGGAACGTTCTCAATATTTTCTCATTCTTCTTTTCCCTTTCATTTACATTTAAAACTAGCTGACCTGACAGACATTGTCCTGTCCCAATAAATTTGTTTGTGTTCGTTTTGAGAATTAGTGAAAAGTTTCAAAAATTATGATTTTTGCAGTTGGTCCGAACTTTCCCACTTTCCTTTGTAATTGTCTCGAATTTTCTTTTCCTGAAAACTTTTCGTTCGGATCATGAGTTATGGTCTTGAGTTCATACAAACAAGCACTTCTATTTTTTCCCGAATTTTGCTTTCCCTAAAAACCTTATTAGGTCTATTATGAACATTTTTTAATGAAAATTAGCTACATCGGTTCAGTCGTTCTCCACTGATGCACCTACCAACGAACAGCATTTAATTTTTATTTATATAGATTACTCTATACTGCCTCCTTATGAGCAAAGCAATATTTATTTACCTTTTGCCACTTTAAACGATGTACAAACATATCCGAATCAACATAAATGTCTGCAGTGAGTCAGCTAAGGAAACGTTAAATTTCAGTGTTGAAATTTAACCTTGGTGTAGAGAATTGCGTCGCGTTCCGACTCTGCCTGTGTCGCCATTTATTTATGATAAATACCAGCATGTCGCAACGAATTCCTCGTGCTTGATTCCAGGATGGAAAAGCTTTTGTCTCGGAATTAATCATTGCGTGACAATTCACTTAATCGATAATTAGCGTACAAATCAGTCTACATATCTTATCAATAGCTGGAGCGTGTCAGTTATCATACTTCCCACTCCCGAAGTATGATAATGACTCATACGATTATGAAATGCCTAATACAATTTATCTATATATGGTAAATGACCCTATTACTGCGGGTGTACGTTCTACTGCGATATCTTTTTGCCCTGAATAAAGTACAATTTAATGATCATACATTGTCGCTGGCGAGGCAAACAAAATTGTCAGTCATTCTCATATTTTTATAATAAATTATGTTAGGTTTTCTGGGCCACCAATTTTTGTTTGTAATCGAAACACATCATTCTTCCATAAAGTACTTATACATATTATTATTTCATGATAAATCAGGCAGAATGTGCCCATAATTATGAGTGGTCCGAGTCAAAATTTAAAAAATGAGATTATCAGTTATTTCACATCACATGATTTTAGAAGATTTCTACATTCATGAATTTCATAATTAATGAGCACAAATATTACAATGAAGTACAATCGAAGCATGGCACCGCAAGTATTCGGTACCCTAAGTTTGATAACTTACGTAAAGTTTTGTTAAGTCGACTTTCGTCCAACTTTTCGGCGCAAGTATCCCAGCGTTCGACGACGAGTTAATGCACTGTCGGTACCGAGAATTGATTATGTTCTCGGGAAACAGAAGAATCGCGTGCGGTGCGCGTAACAATGAACGGTACTCGATGAAATCAGGGGGGTGAGGAGTCTAGAAAAGGGTCGTGTTAATGCCACTTACGACCCCGTTGAGTTGACATCGACCAGCGGTGTTCACCCTAATGCGACTCTCGAGTGGTTCCCCGTGCACGGCGCGTGAACACGCAGACGCACGTGTGCACTCTTTTCTCGCTCTGGGAAAATCGACAGATGAGAAGGAAGTGAGCATCCTTCGTCGAACGACACCGCGAGTAGGCGATTGTTGTCGCGTTCCCGGCGAATTTCGTCGATGAGCAAACTGAAAAAGAAAAAGGATCGGAATGATTCGTCGAATCAACGCGGCCTGGCATCGAGTGACTGGTTAATTGCTCCGAGGCACGAACTCGTGAGAGAATATTGCGAAGGATGATTGTTAGGGTACCCAAGGACTCTTACGTAATTGTGCGAAAAGAATTCTTGACGGGAGAGCTCTACAATCTATATTGTATTATAAACTGAAAATTGTACGCAATTGCAGGATGTATGATCGTTTGACGTCTGGTACAGTGAGATATTTAGTGATAATTCGCGAGAGACTATTTATCGACTACAGAAAAAGTTATTGCTCTCTTCCGGCTGGAATTTTTCCAAGTGAAAACGAAATTGTTGAATGATTCGCTTGGTGAAAGTATTATCAATGCTTCCATACGATGTTCTTTCTGTTTTCGTTATCGTGAGATTCTGTAATAAATAGTACCTCCACAGATTTTAATTCTGTCTTTTGCTAATTTTAATTTCAAAAACACTACACATAAAAAATGTATAAAACTGTGAAAAACTTTATGAAATTATATTCATCTCTGGCGAAATGACAAATAGTGAGACCATAAAACTTCGTCTAAATCCACAAAGTAGTTCTACCATAAATAGTAACATATTAAATAATGATTAGGATAAATTTGAGTGGAGCCGCATCGGTCCCAATAGTGCGCTTACGCGTAGAAGGGTGTTCCCGAGGGTAGAATTTCTTTCCATAGAAATGCCGCAGATATTTTCTGAAATGAGAGATAACAGTTTATTCCGTTCCCCGGTTTCTCCAGGTAATAGGTCAATTAAATTCATCAAGTAGGTGCGGAGGCAGGTTTCGTTAGTGAGTGGATGTCCAACGAAAGGATCCCGCGAGAGGACTGAGGAAGAGCACGGTTTGCCGTAGCAGCGAGGCGTGTCGAGGCAGAAAGCCTCTCGGCTCCGTCTCGCGAGTAAATCGAGGAAACCGCGCGAAACACGATACGCCACTTTCGGTCTAATGTTACGAGACACCAGGCCAGGAGGACCGTTTAATCCTGCGGCGGCGATCGCGCGCCTACTTTCCCTTTCATTTTCCACGCTCCGATAATCGCTGGGAAACTGTGACACTGCCGGCCGCTGGGAAATGCTTCGGGAAGCATCATCTCGGTACGAAAATCGAGAGGCTGCCGTCTGACTCAGTGATTCTCACTTGGCAATGTACCCTTTCTCACTCGAGGGAACATGTATCCCTGTAACCATAAAATTGAGTAAATCTAACATTTTCTTTCACTTATACGGGTTGAGTCTCATAATCAAATGAAGTTTCTAGGACTTGATCTTAGTCAAGGTCCCCTAGGAACCATGTGACATTTGTTTGAATATTTTATTTATACAACAAAGAACTTACGAGTTATTTGAGATCGTCGTATTATCTATCGACTGCGGATTTGATGTATTGATGACAAAAATGGGTAAGCACAATTTAAGCAGTGGAGCTATTAAAAGGATTTAAAGATATCAGCGTATCGGCTTCAGCTGAATCAGATAATTAAGAGAAGAAAGACATTTTTATTTCGCGCCTGTGTCTTGCAATCAATGCAAACATTTTTTATTTTCCATAAAGATCCCCAGTCTAGTTATCAGACTCACCCTGCATAAATACTGCAAAAAAAGATCTTTTCAGGGAACGTTGAGCAACATTCTAGCTTCCCTTTCGTATTTTTCTTATTACATAAAATTACAAAATGATGAAGTTGTATAACATTATCTAGCTTCATGTCCAGGAAAACGTCTTGATAGCTTGTACCCAGCGGTAAAGGTGACTGGAATATAAAAAATAAAAATTTTCTATAAACATAAACAACAAAAAAATAATTTAAGAATATATCAAACGTTTGTATAAATTCAGCACACCAAGGTATTAAATTGATCTCTCCGTAAGTAAAGTTATTTTCTGGTGCGGATCCGAGAACGTCGCGACATTTTCATGCGGCGGGGATAATAATATCAATGCAAGCCCGAAAATCGAAGGATTCTTAGAGCAGGGGGTGAGAGAGAGCCCATTTCCACCCTGGAAATGGAGTTTCGGCGAAATCCCCCGAGAAACGCAAGATATCCTTCTTGCACGGTGAATATCGACTGAAGTCCTTTGAAACATCGCGGAATCCGTCGAATCCCAAGGCAAAGTCCTGGCTGGCGTCCTCAAAGACGACCGGCCGGGATATTATGGATCGCTTTGATAACGGGTAAAATACAAAGCGACGTTTGTACGGTGGTAGAAACTCCTCGAGCCGATTAATTTCGACGTGAGCCTGATGGCGGTCCTGTCATCGCGACAAAGAGGTTGACCAGGGGGTCAATTTGGAGGGATTGTTTACCAGAGCTGCGGGTCCGAATCTTACGGATCGTGTCAAGCTGCAGACAACTTGTAAGATGGATCCCCTATTGATCAGCGAGGCTATTAGAGCTGCCTATGTAGATTCAAACGTCTTCTCGTCACTTTGTGCTGCGAATTAGAATCAGCAAGCTACTACCCCCTTTAGAGAGTCTCGTGCTTGTACAACGCCGCTTAAAAATATGTGAAAAAATGGAATTTTTAATAATCTACGATATAAGTTTATTTTATCAATCGATATTTATTAGTAGACTGCGAATTTTACGCATTTATAATCCAAATGTATAGGGAAAACACGAGACACTGAAGTTTGTTAGAGAAATTTAAAAATATTGTCATATTATTTTCAACCTATTGGACATGTTTAGAAAATAAATAAATATTTGTTTGGACGATTCTATTTTACAAAAACTATACGTAGGCAACGCTGAGCAATAAGAAAGAATTTTTTGATTTCAATCTCTAATTAACTTCCTGTCAATTATTACATTTTTGTAACAAATGTATTATGTGAAAATTTGATTATTTACGCTGGTACTGATCGAACGTTTAAGAAAAAAATATTGAGAATTGCAATGGTTATGTATTTTTGGAGGAAATATAGCTTCGATAGAAAAACTAATCTCACATCATCAGAGACAGATATTATTGATAATAAATGAAGCTGAAATCGCGTAAAGAAAGTTTTTCAATTTTTTCGAATGTCCCTTAAGCTTGGAAGCTTTTAATGCGAATCAGTCATAGACGGAATTCCATTCGACAAGATCGATCGACAGAAAGCACCGGCAGCCTGTCTCGCGAACGAAAGAGAAATAAGTGAAATGCTATCCAGACTGGCGCGCGACGTCGGCGAAAGAGGAAAAATGAATTTCTCATTGTCGTGCGGCTCTCAGGAAAGAGAAAGAGAGAGAGGATAAAAGCCGACGAACCAGATCGGCGACAAATAGACGACACGGTCGGGAAAACAAAACGAGCTGGACGGAGCTCATTTCCAATCGATCACGAGCTGTTATCCGGCCGCGTCGAGGCTGTGTCTCGGCGACGGGAAAGAGGATAATGACGGGGATGCATCCGTCGCCCTCTAGTCCATCCCCCAACTATTTCTGGACAGAAATCGGATTCTCGATGTCGCGGCGACAGATACACAAGACGTCATTCCGTCCTCGAAAATCGAGTTTCTTGGATCGATCAGAAATTGTTGATTCTCTGAGGGAGGAATCTTCCTTCAGAACATCGTTCAGTAATCGAATATTACATGTAGTGAACTACAGTAATGTTTGGACACTTTTGAAAGGACTATAACTTTTTTGGTATCAGATCATACGACTTGGATATTTTTTGAGAAGTTAGAATAATTAACGCAGGAAAGCAGTAGGAAAACAAAAGATCATGAATCGACGTGTTAGCGTTCGACAGATCGATTAGCGGTACGCCTGTTATTTTCTGGGTATAGGATTGGTTTGATTGAAGGTTTTTAAAACCTTGATTCGCCTCGATTAAATTTGAGCCGACGCGACACGGCGTGACAGGAAACTACGGCGCAACGGCAATTTCCGCGAACCCTCGCGCGGATTCACCGTGGAATGTTTTACACGGAAGCCCAATATACGCACTGACGTCAGAGGGACAGAAAAGGGCGAACGATCCACCTTTGATCACCGACCATTCGGGGGTTCCGCAATTATGTACCCTTTAATTACTATATTTGCCCGTCGCGTTTCAACCAGCCAATTTCGTGAGTGAAATATCGCTCGGCGCACTCCAACTTTATTAAAACAGTCTTTTTTTTTGTTACGAAATCGAAGTCTGTCCCTACCAATTCTTCGGTCGAGATTAATTAAAGCGTACATTTAATGAGGATTGATTAATCTCGAATTAGAGTTAGATTTTCGAATACTTTGGAAGTGGAAGGGACGAGGATCTTCTCTTTAAGGGATGGACAAGGGGTGGATCGAAGTTATGAATTTTGAAAAAGATTCAATTTCAAGCCCCTTAATCTCTATCAACGTCCACGATATTTGCCGGATGAAGGACAAGCTCTAATTTCATTTTTCACCACTGTAATGGGGGATGTATCCTATTCGGTAGCTCAAAAACAAACGTAAGGGATGAACAAAAAATACTTGGAACGTTAGAGAGGTGTACAAAACTGGAATACACCATAATTATTCTGTATTATGATTTTGCGATTTAAAATAAGGTTAAGTAACAACTGGACAGCGGATCTATGTGCAAAATAAAAATTTGCTGTCTAAACTGAAGTGTTATAGACATTTGTTTTCTTTGCTAATATGTTTGATAGTATTTATGAATGTATTTATGAATGGACGTGCTTCCCATTGTTTGGCCGCACCCCGTGGACCACCCCGACACTGAGATTCGTAGGCGGACAATACAGTCTAACGGGTGACGTCAGCGTACAGTCGAAACAGAGCGTGTAGGTGCTCTTAGCAAACTGTCGCGTGTTACATCGGGTAACTTAAGCCCACTTTGCTGCTCCCATCGTGTAACCCAAGAGTCGCTCTTCGGCTTCGGTTTCGCTCGCTGAGAAACCGGAGAGGACTTGTGTACGGGAGTCGTACTTTGGCTGCCTTCGGAGGAACCTTTTTCCTTCCTCCCTCCATCCTCTTTCACCTTCCTTCCTGATCTTCTTCCGTTTACCTGCCAGGGACACCCGTCTGACCACTTTCGCGTCTAAACACCGCCGGCTCCACTTTCGTCTTTTCTTATACGTAGTTCTCGTAATGATTATATTACGTATACCTGTTCAACCCTCGGTTCTCAAACAATCACCCAAGTCTTGAGTCTCCTGATTTTCGAACTTTTTTTATGACAAATCAAAGCGAACAAGATGTGAACGACGCACTTATGGATAATGTAGACAACACATTATATTTTTATATCGACTCAAAAATATCCAAACATTTTTACATATATTGCGCCACCGGCACCTCTGCAAATATTCCCTGTGCCATCTAATACTGTGGTGACCAAGGTGGTTCGGAACCCACCTGAATAAACTATAGATCCCGTCGTAAAATAACCTTAGCAAAGAGTTGAAAGCGACGTTAAATAAATATAAAAAATAGGCTAAAATGACCTCAATGACCTTGAAATGTGAAGATCTGCTAAAAAATCAATTTTCGATGTTTGGGATCATTACAATAACTTCCCTATAAATCGGGAAGTTAAAAAAGAACTTCTATATTGAAAACATCATTGAAATATTTCGCCGAGCATTAGCCAGGACCATTTTCTTCGAAGTACTATATCTCTCGCCTTGCATTTTGTTTGTCGGATTTAAGAAAAAGCGAGGAGGAAGCATCCTATTTCTCTTAATGCAGGAAAGTGCTCTTCTCGGAATGGTTTCTTTCCTCCCAGCCAGACGAATCTCGACAGACGAATCTCGTCGCGACCGAACAGCCAATTTTTCGAAATAGTTCTTTCGGAATTTTTGGCATGATTCACTCGCGGGTCATCACCTTTCCCATCTAGAAAACACGTTCGGGGAGAAGTGATTTTCTTAAAAGATAACACGGATTTATGAAGCTTTTCCTGTGGCGCCGAGCATCCTCCAGAGAAACCGCACATACTAAAACTTGTTTAGCTGCGTAAAAAAAATTAGGTACACTATTTCTCTCTCTCTCTCTGTCTCGAGGCTGAAGAAATGATAAATGCGATGCTATTTTCGGACGTCGGAAAGGGAAGCAACGTTTGTTCGGTTTTTTAAAAATAATATAACCCAGATTCCATGCTGAAGAAAGCGTCTCTGGAATAGAAAATGGAAAAAGTTCGTACCGGTCTATCACTTAATAAAAAGATTTGCCTATTTCTACTTATTTAAACATGTTTCTAAAAACACACTGACAGGAACAAGAACCTTTCTTTTTATTTGGACGACATTATCGTGAAGTATCAGCATTTTCAACTATAAAAAAATATTCCAATGAAACGAAGAGTTTTGAGAATCAATATAAATTCTGAACAAATGACATCTAAATCAAATACTTCATTAATAAATTAACAAGTGCGGACATTTTCTCGAAGAAAGAAATTTAAACGAGGAAAGTTCTGGTCGTTGCATCGAAGGGAGTTAATTCCGTTCGCGAAGGTCGTCGGACGGCTTCCGCCAATATCCGGTTCTGCTCCTCCGAAAGAGGACGCGGCTTCCGGTCGATTTAATCTCCACCGAGGAGCCACGTGATTTCCAGAACGTTGATAACTCGGTTAGGAAGCTGGACTAATCGAAACTTTCTTGTTTCTCTGGCTGCGTTTCTGTCCACACACACGGCACACAGACGAATCAAGTTCGCGAACTATAGCGAGGATTATGGTTATTTTCGTTCTTTTGTCGAGGAGGTTACGATCTTCCGCGAGCATGACCCTCTGGAAATACCGTGTTGACCGTAATCCGGTAGATGAACGTAAGCTGAACTGATGGGAATTGTTATGGGGGTATTTGCTTAAGACGATGAAGGAGACTTTTCAAATGTTTTCGTCTCCATCGAGACGCGATTGCTTAATGGCTATCATAATTTAGCTTTATTTGGTGGAACGACACGCGGAACAGTCTGAACGAAACCGGAACGTTATTTATACGAAGATAAAGACGATTTCAAACGACATTTAGGGAATATTAATATTACACGTTTCTTTTCGCGAACGATGCGTTACTACATAGTGGCTCAATGTTAGTCCATTGAAAGCCATTCGAACTTGTACTGTAATTAGAAAAATTATTTGTACATATACTGTAATTATACAAATTATTTGCACTTGTACAAATTATTTGTACATATACTGTAATTGTACATATTATTTGCACATGTACAAATTACTGTAATTATACAAATTATTTGCACTTGTACAAATTATTTGTACATATACTGTAATTATACAAATTATTTACACATGTACAAATTATTTGTGCATATACTGTAATTGTACATATTATTTGCACATGTACAAATTATTTGTACATATACTGTAATTATACAAATTATTTGCACATGTACAAATTATTTGTACATATACTGTAATTGTACAAATTATTTGCACATGTACAAATTATTTGTACATATACTGTAATTGTACAAATTATTTGCACATGTACAAATTATTTGTACATGCTGTAATTGTAGAAATTATTTGCACATGTATAAATTATTTGTGCATATACTGTAACTGCACAAATTATTTGCACATGTACAAATTATTTGTGCATATGCTGTAATTGTACATATTATTTGCACATGTACTGTAAGTATCTTTGTTCAGGAGCACATTTGTTTGGAACTGTTCCAAATTTAATGAAACTATACGTTTGGTCAAGTGGCATTTAATCAGCACGAAATTATTGACCTCGACGTGCGCAGACTTTCGAACGACAGACGGTCGTCAGGAAAAAGCACGAAGCCTTCGAGGTAAGTGCGCCGAGTCACGAAAGGTGGATTCGCGTTCACCGTGAGAGGAAAGGAGAATTAGAAAAGTCGTCGATTACGATGATCGCTGACCGGAAAAATATGCACATGGATGTGCTTGCCGTCGGTGGATTTTCTCTTGCGTTGAAAAAGCAACGATTTCATGGTTCACGAGAAACATCATTGAATTGGCTAACTCACTTCCGCTGAAAATGTATAGAATTGGCTCTAGGACCTTTTCCATTGTTCCCAACGGTTTTCTCAGAACCGCGTTTACACAAAAAATTACACCGCTTTGTATTTGTTTGCACCGGTTGTTCAGTTTGGTCATAATGAACGTTTATCGTTACATCATTATGAGAATCAACAGTTTTGAGAATATTAATTATAATACATGAATCTAACAGGAATACAATAAGAGTGTACTAATTTTAATGATTACAATAGATTCATGATAGTGTAAAATTATATTAAATTCACTTTTGTGAAACGTATAATTAGAACCAACGTTGTTTAATAAAATTATCAGTAATAATTAGACCACAGATCTTTATGCAAAATGAACGGCAGCCGTCATTCGCAGAAGTGTTCGGCTTTTAAAAGGACGATCAGTTTTTTTAATATTGATCCATACGACTTGGATTTTGTTGTGAAGATGGTACAGTTAGTTCGTGCTCGAATTTCACGTCTCCTAAACGATGGCTCCTGAAAATGTTCTTTCCGATGGGGGGTGGGTCGAATGGGCCGCAGTTAAAGGGTTAGAGGTCGGTGTAAAGCGGAAAACGGTTCGCCAAGATGGCCTCATATTGACCGAAATACGTTTGCGAAGAACCACGTGGATAACGCGCTCATTGAGCGAGGATCCCGGGAGCCCGATGTTTCCTTTTACGAGCGCCGAGTTGTGCTGCTCGTGAACGTTTCAACGTCTGCGTCTGATCGCTTTGATCGTTTGCTCGGAAGAGGGCCTCGCTTGGATTTTTCATTTGCATCGAAAATGTACGGAGAGACACGACAGACTTTCATCAAAATGCTGAAAGCATCCGATTTCACGAAACACGAATAGAGGGATGATAAAAGAGAGAAAGAGGGGAAAGTTTGGTAAACGAGAACCGAATTGCTAACAATTGGCTGTTGCATTTGAAATATTTAAGCAAATGAAAGAATGTTGGTATGTGTGCATAGAACTCGAAAACGTTTACCGGAGAAAAATTGGCGGTGTTACTTTGGCTAAATTATTTCGTGCAAATATTTACTGAAAGTCGGTCAAACAACAGCGAACCTCCACGCTAATTTTCTGTGACCGTCGACGTTGTCTCCGTCATTGCCAACCCTCCCCCGTTTTCGCGCGAAGGGGCGCAAAGAAAAAGGGGAGACTTTTTCATCCGGAGAATTTCTTTGAACTTCGCAGAAGGCGTCTTCTCAGAGGAACTTCAAGGAACTGGTGGCTCGATGCTCGCCCGAGATGCATCCCTCGTGCATGTTTCACCCCTCGCTGATTAATTAAGCCGCTTCAACCCTCGCGTTGCAAAAAATTACTTAACGCTTTTTTCATAACGCGTTTTAGACTGCGGAACGTTTATAGGGATTTTATTGTTCGCTAATGACTTTCCCTTCTTAGTTTTAACACTGAGCGCTCCACCGCTGATCAAATGTTTCAAATTTCTCTAAATGAATTTGAATTTTCAAATACTTGAAATGAATTTTAAAAAATTTTATAGTAGCAAAAGAAAGCTTGAATAAAACGCACGACATTGAATTTCAAGTGCGAAATCCTGTAGCCTCCACAATGAAACTTTCCTCTCAATTCTCCTGCAGATTCGTTTCAATAGAGCTCGGGAGATATTAATGTAACAATTACCCGAACGTTGAATAAAGGTAAAATGCGAATGGAATTGGGAAACGCGTTTCTTTAAGCGTTATTGTCTTTCGCCGCTCCCTTTGGCTACGATTCAAGGTGTCACGAGAATACAAGCCCCTACTGGCTGCGATTCAATAGCGGCGTCAAGGGGAATTAAATGTATGAATGAAATTGTAATAGTGTCGTTTGAACGCTTGAAATTACGCACGACAGTTTATTCGATTAGAATTTTCAAGCGAAGTTTCTCCACTTGATATATATATATCGTTGATACATACGAAAAACTTCAAACAAATACTGTGTAAAATTGGAGATGATGAATGAAGGTTTTAATAGACTGTAACACTGGTGTCCATGAAATCCTGGAAACTTCCAGCACCTGACAACGCGAAATCCCGAATATCCCAGCTGAAAACGACGCGGAGCAGTCGGATCCAATTAACGAGTCTCAGTACTCCCTTCCATAAAGGGCGAAGCGTAAAAAAAAAGCAACGAACAAATTTGCCAGTTATTTCGAAACAAACAAAAAGAAGCCGCCGCGAAAAGTTTTCCGGGGAAGAATTTCAAGTTCAGAGAGTAGCAGCGAGCCCTGCGGATAATGGTCCGGGCCAATAATGCCAGACCGGCAACAATTATGCTCTCCCTACGAGACAGTAGCGAATTAACATCTTCAGACTGGGAAACTCATAAAGAAAGCAGCCTGAAAGAAAGAAGAGGGTCCCTTCACGGCTCTCTGTGTTCCTTTGAGGCTCGACGCTGCTCGAGACGTTGCACGACTCCTTTGAGACCGACGTTCCTCGAGGAGGAACAGCCGTCGCGTCGTACGCGTTTTCGCATGGTGTCTTCTTACGCGAAACGCATCCGCCCTTTTTCTCTTTTTAACGTGGAAGCAGTTTTCCGAAGACTCCAGAAACACGATTTGTACTTCGGGGAGCAGAGACGATTAAAATGAATATTTCGTGACGCGATTAGATAACGGGGCAACGGAGCATCTGGGTTGCGGAATCACGGCGGAAAAGAACGACGTGACAGTGAACGGTACAGGAAATTGCGCTCTTCCTATCGTTATCTACGACCGGATTAGTGTTTTCACTGGAGCGAGTAATGAAGCTCTCTTGCAAATTGCAACAGTTCTGCTATTCTAATTGGAGAATTAGCGTAGCGCATTAAAATATCCTATGAAATTGCGCTTCATCCGGAATTAGCCGAAGAAGTGAGAAATATGAATCCATTAATATAACCACCTTCGACGCGTTAGTTACCATCTAATCTATATGCGCGCGACATAATTACTGGTTACGGAACGAGATATTACTCCACCGAGTATGAAATTATATGAAATAGATTTGAAAGAGGTCTTTAAGAGTATATTATTATCTGTACCAATAAATAATCTTCTACTGTTTCGACCCCTCGCTCTACACATCGGATCAGGTTCGTCGTGAATGTACGAAATTAAATTTAATAAATATGGATATAACAAAGTGTTATTTTCCAGTTATCGGTATTCAACGACCGAGATAATTGCACGCTTACACCGAGCCTGGATTTTCCTTTTCACACTGGCAAATTATCGATGATTATATGTCTTATTACAGGGTACATATTTTTGAAGCACCAGCACGAAGGTCGTGAGAGGACCAATTATTAGTTTCTGCTTCTGATGACTTACAAATATAATGTGTATTGTTCCATATGTTATAATATTAAAATGTGGGGTACCGCCACAAATCGTCCTCGACGGGTTCAAACATGAAATTCGTTGTGCAAATAATTTAGTTATTTAATTAATAACGATATTCGCTAAAACGAATACCGTTCCTTTTTCTTATTTCCGGATTGGAACAGACACAATCGCGAGCCGCTAAACGAGGAGCAAAACGCGATTTTGTATCGTTCATTGTCGGTTCTGGCCTATCTTCCGTTTCATTTGCCACGAATACAAGCGCACAGAGGATTCGGTTCGAGGGAGGAGCGAGAGGATCGCGAACCTTCCCGAACAGAAGCCGCAGAGACTCTTGTTACCCACGCCCGCCTGCAGAAACGGCCTCTCGCCCAGGTAATCGCTTAGGAACTTGTAGATAAATCCTCCACGGCGCAGCTTCGGCCACCTTCGGCTCCGAAGGGACAATGCGCCCTTTGTAAACGGACGTACGCGCGGGCGTAATTTCCGTCGAGTTGCTCGAGAGAAGCTGCCTCGAGAGAAGAGCAACTTTTGTAATTGATTTCGCGCATCCTTAGGGAAGATAGCGTTTGCGGAACAATCGCCAACAATTCGAACGTTCCGGAAGTTGTCCCATTTGTCAGTGAGTTCGAAACGGTTTTCAATGTACTCTCTGGTTCTTAAGGTCTCTCACCTTTATAACTCGATAAAATATCAATACATGAATTTGAAGAAACTCAAATCAAATCAAATCTCATTTTCCGTGGTAGTAACCGTGTCAAATCTGATACAAACTAAAATCGTGACTGAATTCTGTCGTATATTAGATCCTAGCATTTTTTGAACATTTTCAAAAGTCACAATTGCATAAATATCCACAATCTATTGGTAAATCCAGGTAGTTAAGTGACTCATCTTGTACATGTAAGTTCTAAATGAAATGAAATGGCAATCGATCGAGAGGAAGTATACTATAGGTATATGCTTCAACAAAGAAGATATTTCAAGTTTGTTATCTCAGAAACAATGTCTTCCGTCTGAAAACATTTGATTCCAAATATTTGTCGTACTTGTTTACGTAGAATCATCCCCTTCCCGGTTGAACCACCTAATAACCTGTATAAATGCCGATGGATTGAACAAAATTCAAAATAAATTGCAGTAGACAGCTAAACGGGAACTCGGAAAATTTGCTTTTGATAGTGGTTCGGTATTTTTCCTGATATTTGCACTCCCCGACCCCTGAACGCTGTTTGTGCCCTCCTAATTAAATCGATAGAGACCGCGTGGCGGAAACTGCGAGCTGTGTGCCACCGAGAGAACCTCGAGTAGTCAATTAATTCGCGGCGCGAAATTAGTCAATGACGTCCGGCCGCCGAGCGGATATCGCGGCCGGGAAAATCGATACGTCGCGACGTAACAAATCGTCCGTTGATGCGTGGCAGTGCGTTCGTGAGGAAAAAGGATGACAACAGCCGGTGCCAGCTGTCAATGTAATTTCCCGCGAATGATTTATGCCGCGACTCGACCAAGTCGAGAGCTTTTTAATTGCGAGGCGAGAGAGGCTGCAATGTCGAGCTTTACAGGGGTGAGTTCTGAGACGAGGTCGACTAGACTGCTATATACGCGTAACAACTCTTTATGCTTCCGACCTGAACGGTTCCCTGAGACGTATTTTATTTTATTCGACTGACATTCAATTCTTGGAAAATTCTCTCTTTAAAAAGGAACAATATTAAGTTAAACGCGACGCTTATATCGCGAAGCGATCGATGACAAAGCAAAAGTAACAATCGTCCACTGATTAAAATAAGTGACATTATAATCATAGACATCATAATAACGCATAAGTGCTATTCCAACAGTCTCCAAGTATCTGGAATAACAATTACGCTTAAAAAGCAACGGTAGCATAATTCAGACCTTGAAGGGTTAAAAAGCCTTCCGACCCTTTTAGCAGATACCGTGCGAGCTACGCGTGTCCTTTTTCGAAAATTATCCGACTCCCCCTGGCCAACAGAACTGTTGAAACTCCACGCATTATCAATTAACGAAACACATGAACATTTCACGGAACAGCCCTTCGAGCAACCTGTGGGCGCAACAATGACAAAGAACTTTGAATGAAGAGGCTGGTATGGCCGAATTCAAACTTTCCCTGAGTTTCTAAAGCGACCAGAACTCGACGGAAACCTCATCAACCCCTGCAGGCAGAACCTTCGTTGGCGATGCCGAGGGCGTCGCGACACAAACGCAGCCTCGGCTGCCGGACAGGCCATCCAACTGTCAAACGCAGAGGACAATAGTGTGCAGGACGTGTACGGGCACCGACTTTGCATACGTCAACACACGGTACCGCCCTTTGCTACTACCCCATACGATATGCGCCAGCAGATTGCGACAAACTTTCCTCGAAATAATACCGTTCGAAACTACGGCCGCTTGCTGGTAAATGGAACGCGCAACCGCGCCAATTATTCCGTCGAGTCTACGCAATTAGTTGTGGCCCGATGCAGTGGCATCGTACAGAACCGTCGAGATAAATCCGAAAATTTTTGCCGGGCAGTTCGACAAATATCAAACAAACCAATTGTTCATCAGGTAACTCACTATACCGGGAAACACAATATAACATGAATATAAAATACTTTCTGCATTATACAGTTTTTCTTTACACAGTCATTTCCGGATTCGAAGACATTTCCGGCGACGAAGGGCTTGTTGACGATGATAATTAGACTGCGATCTACATGCAAAATAAGAAATGTTTGCATCGATTGCAAGTCACAGAAGCTGAATAAGAATTGTACATTCTCCTTTCGATTAAAATTTTCAAAACATAGTGGAGTATTAAATTGAATAGGATTTTTTTTTTATTTAAGCTCTTTAGGCCCTTAAAAGGCCCATTTCGCTTTAGAATTTATCTTTTACAATGTTGCAATTTGATATTACGATGATACATAATAATTAAATAAATTGTTTACAATCTGTGAAGTATTGATGAATACAAATACAAATTGAATTAAATATAATTTAATATGATTTTTATATATTTTACAAAATTGAAAATTGCATAAATATCCGCAGTGACTAATCAGAGAGCGAGAGTGATGAAATTCGAAGAAATCCGAACAGAATAAACAAAATCCTGGTAGATTCGTGAAACTATATGTGAGCATCCCCCGTAGAATGTGACAGTGTTCGAAAAGGACAGTGGTCGAAGGAGAAGAGTTAAGAACAGCGGAAATGCACTCACAGGTCATGGGAGCGTAAATGCCACCCTTATCGAGCCGAAACACATAAAACGTAGTGGGAGGGTCGCGACTCGCGGCGTCAAATTGCCAGCGGCCAGCCGAAAATAACAAAGGGCTAGCGAGGCGGAAGTTACGTTCCTGATTCGCCGTCGAGGACGATGTTCGTCGTCTGCGAGAGATCGGACGGGGGTTGCTATGGCGACTGGAGGTTCTCAACACGTGGTGGTCCGGCGGATGGGTCGTAAGGGTGAAAGAGATTTTTACGTATTAACGAGCGGCCGTTGCGTATCGGCCAGGGGTGGATGCGTAAGAAGATGTCGCAGTGGCGCTGGCCTCTGACTGCTGTGCTGGAGGTCCCGAGTTCGAATCCATGCATACTACAGTATCGGTATCTCGTATCGGTATCTCACTCACATCGAGTCTCTCTCCTTTCTGCACCGGAACTCACTGTCCCACTTAAGAGAGTAGACTCGTTTTTCCAGGATTGCAAGGGTTCGGGATGTGCCTCCTCATTTCACAATAATGCAAAGATGGAGCTTCTTAGTAGTCAAAAGTACTAGATGAAAGATCAATCTCGACCGCGATCGCCATCAAAAGTCCTATTTATATTTGCCAATTGGAGGGACTAGAGAATTAAATATAAAAATTTTCGAATATTTGAAAGTTGGTGGGCTTAGAGATTTAAATTGTATACTAATGACTAGCTACGGCACGCCCTCGCGCCTAAATTTTCTGAGTTATTTTCTCTAGCGGTTCAGCTTGGTAATCGCTGTGCGATCGTCATATCGAATAATATCGATCGGAGGACACAAACCTACATACTTTCCATTTTTATACATATATTAAGATTAGACTGCGGATCGTTGTGCAAAATAAAAATTGCCTGCATCGATTGCAAGAAATAGAAATCCAATTGGATGTTATTTCTTTCCTTAATGATTTTAATAGAGGAGAAATCATATATTGACACCTTGAATTTAAAAAATTTTTCAACAATATTGAATTTCATCTACTTAATTTTGCTATAAATTCATAAAGATTCACAGTCTACTAATGATAAATACTGGATCTTATATTCGCCTCCTAACTTGTTTTGTATTTTTGTGGATCGTTCAAACACCGAGTTCGTTAATTTGAATTTTGAGGAATAGCAAATATCACCATTTGTTATTAAGAATTTTAATGAAATTATAACCACTGCACTGTGGTTCGCTATGAAACGCATCGAATTACAATTCCATTCGAATGATGGACGTCTCGCTGATCAATTTGTTTGATTTTATTGTTGCAGGAGCGATGTCTTCCTGGAACCATACCTGCAGCAGCACGGAACCGTTCAGGTTGTCAGCTCGCCGAGCACGCCTCCGCCAAATCCGCTGCAACATCATCAGCTTACGCAGCTACATCATGTACAGGTGAGTCAGACGATCCCTTTCGTTCATTTTTCAACTGTCACCTGTGAAAAAGTTGCAGTGACGGTGTAACTTATCCCACGTGACAGTGATAATATATTATCAATGTATTAGCCGTCGAACGTGAATCGGCAAACGCCCCGAGTATTTTTTAAACCATCCATTAATCTTTAACTTGCCTTGAATGCACAGTGTTCTCTGCCAATTTTGTTCACATAGTGTATTGTTGTTATTTTACGCATAAAAGAGATTTTTAACTTTTTCTAGTGAATTTTGACAGGACAATAAACTTCGAGTATTAAAAAATGTGCCACAAAAACAACAGTAAAATATAGTGGTATTGCCATAAGGGTTAAACAAGTGTGTTAAATAATGCTCCAATTCAAAACAGAAACCCTGCGAATTTTGGGTTGGTAAGATTTCTTATTCTGTGCCAACAGTATACATTTTCGGCTGAGAGCCTTAAATGGAACCTCCGTGAAAGTTTATGTAAATTTACAAAATTACGTTTGATTACTCTGTGTCGCTGAGGGTTCGAACAAACTCGATTACCGTTGTATACATTCGATTCTCGAATTCAGTAGACGAGTTCATCGCTGAAATTCTTTGCGCACGGGTTTGTTTCACTGACTCGTCTTATTTTTCCTGAACCGATTGCTCGGAACTGGTAACGAAAGAAATAAACCTGGGAAAAATCGTGGTCGCCGCGGAACACTTTTCGCGACGAGCAATTAAGGGATTCGCAATTAGCTGCAGGGGTGTTTAGCACGCGTCGCACGTCCTCGTTTAATCCGTTTAACCTGAAACGCCGTTGTGTGTCAGTCTGCATTTCAAATTAAATTACACTTGAAACTCCGGCACGCGCGGAACCCCTTCGCGAATCCTCTTCAACCCCCTGTCGCATCCGTTTCCACCCCCGCAGAAAAATGGGGGAGTAAAAATTGAAAATGTCACCCGATCGCGGCGCTCCTGACCACTATATCATTTCACACCACCGTCTCCACACCGCGGAAATTATTTCGCGATCATCGGATTATTTACGGAGCCGAAATCATCCCCTCGGAAGAATTCAATTCTATTGTAGGATCGTCAACGCTGTCGTCAACGCTGATGGATTTGCGTTGACTTCGGACGAGACAAATTAACTCGATTACACGAACAATGAATGGAAAATTTGTTACAATATAAGCGTCGTTTTTAAAAAGTTCTTTTATATATTTTTTATTGGGCCTATACATACATGTCTTTCGTGACAGTAAGTGGTCTTTCTAATTTTTTGTTTGTATACTGTTTTGTATATTTTTTCTACTGCCGTGTAAAATACAAACATATACAGTTTTCTTTTTTTAAACAGCGTTTCAGTCTTGGTTACATGGGAGTACAGTTGATTTTTTTGTCACTTCGGTATAGATTGTTAGGATCCTACTATTTCCAAGTCGATACATAACGAAGCCAATCCAGGACAATTCAGGTGGCAAACAGTTTCGCAAACGAGGCCATCCGTCTAGCAGAGTGTCCGGAAAAGCCTCTCCTCGGAAAATCACGGCGCGAAACACTCGTTTCAAGTGTTTTCGTCCCTCGGAAGTAGACTCCAGTCTGACTTTTGCAATTATTAGGTCGTTCCGAAAGTAATTCAGGTTCTTCACGGTGCCTGAAAAATCGCAAGAGATCATAGAACAGAATGTCATGAAACTTATTCTAAATGGTCGAGAATTGGCTTTGATTTTTCCTGGAGAAAATAAAATGACTTTCCAAAGGACCTAGTATTGATGAGATCGACTATATTTTATTCTGGAAGAGCCGAGGTAACAGAAACTGAATTATCGGACTTCTTACTGGGAAAATCACTGCGCGACCCCTCTAAATCCCCACAGTCACCCCGCAGCCGTCGCGGAATAATCGATAAACGATTCTCGAACCGTAAACTCAACGTCGAGCCACCACCGCGCCGGTGCGTGACCAAATAAATCAAACCAAGCGCCGATTGAGGCTCGCCGATTCGAATAATCCACATATCCCTCTAAATGCCGAGGGTAAAAAGAGTGAAGGGTTCGTCCCTGGTTCTGGTATTCGCTGACAGGAGACAGACGCTGACGAATCGCAGCAGAGAATTACAAAAAACAGCGAAAACTCGGGGAAAAACGGGAATCAATTCATCAGCATCGATCAAAACGACTTGTCGATAGGAAGTACGCGTAAATCTCTTGATTCCTGGATAATCCCGTTCGATTATCCCGAATAAAATAGTCCGGGCATTGTTCAGAGGATGGATGCGTGATAAATACCCTAAGGACGGTTTCTATGAACAAGTTTTTAACACCGTAAGAGGGTATTCTCGTACAACTGATCAGTATTATGAGTTTAGTGAGTGATCATTTTCTTTTTGTAATTTGTTCCACTTTTCAGAAACTCATTTCTTAGTGTAATGATTAGACTGCGGATGTTAATGAAAAATAAATTGTTATTCTTTGATAATACACCTATATTCTGAAATTCTGTAACTGCTTTTACGGTTTTTTAATTTCGTCCACTCGTTTTTGTCAGAAATGCGTAATGATCACATCTGTTGCTTCTAGAAAACAAGATTCTTTCTAGAATATTTAATTTAATAATGCTTTCGGCGCAACCGTTTCGATCAATTAGTAATTCTATTAGCAATTTTGCAATAAACTTTTTTCTTTCCTAACGTTTCGGTTCTGGTTTGAATCTTTTTCAAAGGAATTCTTCTTTCTAGAGCTCGTTCTTCTTTATCGAGGTTTTACGATGTTCCATATTACTATTTTTTATTATCCACGTAACTGTCTTCAATATATCACTGTTAATTTTGGTTCGTGCTCTTTCGGCTGCAATAAAAGGCCAATTCCGGCGTGCTATCAGCGAAACAAGTGGACAAAGTCGATCCTCCGTCTCTTTCCACGAATATGGAAATCTAGACCCCTTTAAGCCGCAATTCTGAGGGTGTAAATCCTCCCAGGCCGTCATACAATGCACTCTAATGCCGCATTATACCGTCGCACGGCGAATGG
The DNA here is from genome assembly GCA_916610235.2 of Lasioglossum morio. Classification (NCBI taxonomy): domain Eukaryota; kingdom Metazoa; phylum Arthropoda; class Insecta; order Hymenoptera; family Halictidae; genus Lasioglossum; species Lasioglossum morio. The sequence goes on along the minus strand of OU744324.1, from coordinate 7,139,720 downwards.
TCTTTCCACGGTTATCTCAATTTGCAGCCAATGCCTGGCCATCGTTTATTTAGTCGTCGTCGTTTAATCGCTCTCTCGACTTTACTATCCGATCTTCTCCGCCACCTCCTTTCCCTTTTTTTCATTTTTCTCTTTCACTTCCGCATCCTCTTTCCCGTCGCGTCTAGATATTTTTTAATCTCCTTTTCCAGACGACCGTTTCTCTTCCCCTCGCTTCGCTACTGTTCCTTTTATTCAAGTCGCTGAATGGTTCTTGGGAATCGCGGATGAAAATGGTACACGCTTTTCAAACCAGTGGATAAGCAGAATGACTCGCGGCAGAACAAAAAGCAGATTTTACTGATTCTTCTTCATGTTCGTATAGCGTGTACAGCGCTAACTTTTTCAAATTATAAACAACACTATGTAGAATTAAGGAGATCTTCTTTTCACTTCAACATTTATGAATTGAGCAAACATCGAATCGAATAAAAAATTCTTTCATCCATTAATCATTCTAATGAGCTGACAATAATACATCGATACATTCAAATCCCTTTTATCCTTTTATTTCATACTGATATCACAGCCACCATTCATTTCGAAGTTTACAAAACTCTTTGAATGATAAAACATTCACGAATAACGACGACCTGAGATCGCACTTGGATGAGCTTTTGCCGATAAGATAAAAAATCATCGAAGAAAATGGAAAATATCTTATCGATTAAAGTTCATTGCTTGAATAAAAAAAGATTGGGTTTTTTTTACCTCGAAATATCGAAATCATATTCTTGCCAACCTAATATTTACCTTTTATTTATTGTGTGTATATACGTAGCAGAGTTGGGCAAAAGTTTATCGAAATAAAATTTTTTAATGAAGTGGGTTTAAAATCCACTTGGGAAAAACCCACTTGATTCGAAATATTTATTTAAATAAAAGTTTGACCAAACTGTGATACCTAGCAAGTAGATTAACTATGGATTGGTGATTTTCAGAGCGAGGAGTCGCTCTCCTCGGAGGGCTCGGCGACCTCGGGTGGATCTTCGAGCTCGACGGAAGATTCTGGCAGCGAGGTCGCCTGCGACATCACTCTGATCGAGAGGCTTATACGCTCCCATCCGATCTGGTTCCTTCCTGGCATCCAAAGGGCCGGCGCTTTCCACTTGTTGCAAGGCAAAGAGGAAGGGGTGAGTGCACTTAAGCGAATCGATTAGGCGTAGGAAAATTGCAAGCCTCGGAGAGCCCGAGTTTCCACGGTCGAGCAGCAAGTTTTCCGCGGAAGTGGACGAAGCACCTACCGGCTAAAGGGGCTATCGTTGTGGAAAATTTCACGGCGAGTTTTCCCGAGAGGGCTCGTGGAAAATCCTTTCCCTCCCCCCGTTAGAAAGTATCTTTACGTTCGAGGCTACACGCTGCAGGGACTTTGCTTTTAATTATTATTCGTTACGAGAAAATCTTATACGACTTGTAACTTTCACCATGTTTAATATTTAATCTTTCTGGGAAATGTACAAACATTAGCTTATCTCAGATGTTCTTTATGTAATATGGACGAAGACAACAGATTTTTAACAAACTGACATTAAATAGGAATTGAATAATATAACATAAAAACCGCTGTCTATTAATAAGCAACGTGAGTGTATTAAAAACAGCGTAATTATTTTCTTGCTAACCCTTTATTATTTCCTAAGCTCAAATTCATTTAACCACGCTAAAACAATCTTTCTAATACTTCGGACATGTTCGTATTAACATATTTTTACAGCAGCGATCACATATTCTAATGAAAAATGTCCTGTTCTAAAATGGATTAAGAAAACTAAAATTAATTATTGAGAATGTCATTAAGACACTTTGTTCTCGCGTATAATTTTTCTGTGAATATTCAGAACAAGTTTATCTGGTGAATACCCCAGCAGAGAAATTTACAACCGCCGATCTATTATTACAGAGATTGCAACTCGCGAAGCGGGTAAGGGCAGAATACAATCGCAAGCCGGGTAATAAATAACGTCTGAAGAAGCTGTTGAAGTAGCCGCGAAGAGAAAATCCTGGTCGCTGAATCGGCGGCGACGAAACAAAGAATATGAAATATTGCACCGACAATTCTTCGACCGGTGGTTTTCACTCGGAGACACCAGCCCCGCGTTGGGATTTTCCTGGCGCTTTGATCAACGACAGACTTCTTGAATACTTTCTGTCGCTTTGTTCTCCGCGAGAACAAATGAGGGAGGGAAAAGCCGATTTTCATTGAACCGTCTCCTCGGGAAATTTTTACATTGAACCGCACTGATTTCTATTGTAAGGCTTATTGCTGTATCGCTGCATACGGTGAGACTTTACGAAATACGGAGAAACATTTTCGAATAATGAAATTTATATGTAAAATATGTTCCTGTTTTTTTTTTCTTATTCAGAGTGTTACGCTGCACTTACAGATCAGAATTATTCTAAAATATTCAGGAACTATTTCAAGTCGTGAGAATTTCTCTACAAAGAATTTTCCTAATTAATTTTATGTTTAAAGTATCATGATATAATCGTAAAAGTGATTGAAAATTTCTTTCTTAATAACATAAATACGAGTGACTTTCGTGTTGTCTAAAAATCGCCGGCATAAATAGTATCAAAAGAATTCGTTTCATTGGATTGGCCGGATATAAATGGCGGACTTTTCAGTGAGTATTCACACTATTGAAATGCTTTAATACTCCATCGAATATTTCAAGCAAAGTGGCGTTGATTAAAGTCTCAATCATATCGGCAAGCTCTCGCCTATATCACGTCGCAAGCGTAATGAAAACGGGCTGGACCGTTTTTATTATACTAACCAGAGTGCACTGTAAAGATCATTTATTCTGCTGGTTTGAATAATTTTTCATTCGATCCAGCATGTCTGTATATATCTGGACACTGTGTTCATAACCAATAATCCGTGACTCGACATCGGAAGGTATAGACCGCTTTTCTACATTAATATCATTCGTGGCTATGGAGAATTGAATTCCACAATATAAATAACGTGCTTACGTTCTTTAAAATTTAATAAATCATGTGTTGGAGATTTAGAAGATATGTTTAATCTTTCTCCTCGTAAATCAGTAAAATCTTTTAACTGACTTATGTACTATATTTTCAAACTATGTATGGGGCGTTTTCGATTTCGAAAAAAAAATGTTTATTCGATGCGGTCTACTCCACAGTCCTACTACTGATTACTGCCCCTACATGACTGACCACTGGAACCATAATCTACTAGTTTTTCACTGGCAAACAGAAAATAACGCGAGGTACAGTCCGTGGATTCCGCGAATCTTGAGTTTCCGCGTAAAAATTCGACAATCAAAGGTCGCTAACACGTCGACGGCGAAGGAGACAGCAGTTTGCCACACGGATGGTGACAAATAGCGCGCGCCACGCCGTCGAAGGTGCATTTAAATCGCGCGAAACCAACCAGCCAGCTTGGGGGCGGACTTTTACGAGACAGCGCGCTAACAATGCCACTTGTTATGCGTATTTTCAGCGGGATCTCGCGGTCTGGAATGCCGCCAGAAGTCGTGGCCGACGTATTTCGCCGGGGCAACGTCTGCCGTTTGCATTTACTGCATATTAAGCCAGTACACGCCGCGCCGCTTGCCAAATGGCCGATGCATCGAGAGATACCTTGGCCACGGTTGATCCCGCCGACCGGCACGATACCATCTAATGGCGTAACTAGAACACTAATTGCCCCCGTGCGCCCTGTCCGTTCCCGAAAATAACCATAATATCGGGCTGCGATCGCGGAAACGCATGGAGAAAGTACTCGTCGTCCTTTTTCCTATTCGGACAAACCACCAAATCATTTGTTCCTTTGTATTAGGTCAGTGTTAGACTGCCGATCTTCGTGCCCTTATGGCTTATGAAAATGTTCAGGAAAGATTAGAACGTAAAATTCAATAAAATTTGATGACTGCACAAGTTCGTCCGATTTGAAAATACAATTGAATGGTTTTTGAAAGCATGCAGCTTCATTAAACAAATATGTAGTCGCCATTCTTTTCTAAAAAGAACTTAAACCCGGACCATTCTTTCCTGAAAGGAATGGTGATTATTACATATAATTGACTAATAAAGCTGTATTCTTTAAAATTTAATCATTGCATTTTATTTTCAAATCGGGCACGATCTTATGCAATCATCTGATACAAAGACTGTTCCAATGAATAATATGATTTCGTTGAATTCCCCACTTTCTTGAAATTTGTCTACAAACATTGGAAAATGCAGCCACTTCAACTTAAAATTGTACTAAACAACTTGACTTTGTTTTCTTAGTATTTATAGAAGCTTGTAATTATTATAGAATAATTGTTTATTATTGTTATTCTTCCTTATAGAAGGATTATGGTTGTTATAGAAGCGTTGATTTACTAAATGGCGTGCGAAATAGATTTTGACGAGGAAAAAGGCACTTTTTAAAACGATTAGGGGCAAGTCAGACGCTGACACGATTTTCCATCTGGGAACAATCCTCCCGATCGTCTATTATCCTCGCATTAGATACGACGATGCACGGCTCGCTTCGATTGTTCGTCGTGTGCCCGATGCACCGTAAGATAAGCTGAAGATTCAGCTACCAGGGAAACAATGCTCGTGCGTCGGGAACTGGAAACGCGGCGTAGATGGAGAAGTTTTGATCGGTCCTCGATGAAAAGTTTCTTTGTTTCCGACGACCGTCGTCGTTTAGCCGGGGTACGACGCGATATCGGATCCATCTGTCTTCGTAACGAACTCGGTGAAATATTACCGTAGATTCCCGCTCTACTCTTCTTGCGAAACTACCGAGATAAATTACCATCTTGTTCGGTGCCATCGAGTGTAAAGAGCTCGTCTGAAACGTTCGAGTTATATTAGGAATTCTAATCGTAATGTACGCAGTAATTAGTATATGGCTCTTTTTCATTCCAAGTAATACGTAGAACATGTTACCGATTGTATTTTTTAATATTTTCTTATTTCGTATTAATCACATCGATATTAGAACATCATTCTTCCATAAAAAGCTTACACATATTATTTCGTGGTCAATTAGGATAATATTAAAATGTACGGTATAGTTACCCTACATACATACCCTCCGATCCCGATAATTTTCGATTTCTCCGAAATCGTAGCTGTTCGAAAATTAAAATTGATTTAATTATCTGAGAACAACGTCGAGACGTGACGTGAAAATCATTTCGGAACGAGATCGAGTGCCGGACTTTCACAAGCGCCGTGTCAAGACCCACTAGAAATTGTATCTAGATGAAATTAAGGGATCTTCGACGCCTAAGCAGGGTCAAGACGTTCTCGTGACTCTATCAGGACCGACGGAAGAGCACTTGAAAACGTGATCGCGCCCGGATACGGATTTATGAAAATATAAAGTCGAGGTCAAGAATGCCGGATGATAAAGTCGCAACGAGGAAAACGGTGGATCGAGATCGGGTCAAGAGTCTGTTCGACGGAGAGCCGATTGATTATGATCTTGTTCGAGACACGGTGCATTTGTTAACGTGCTCGACGTGGCTTTGACGAGATTAGATTAAGGTTATGAGAGAAAAAGATAAGTCCTCCCAGTGAAATCGCAATAACTCTGGGAAAGACTGGTCGAGGAGTATTACGAAACAATAAACAATCGAGTCGTTATATTGGAACCAGTGCTTCCAGCCTGTAGATCCCAAGAAAATTAGAAACAATCAAAACTGGCTTTTCTACTTTATTTCTAATTTTAATGTTGAGGAGGTAAGTTAAAAAATTTGTAATTACTTTTACAGTAAAGTATTCGACGTACATTTTTGCAATAGACGAAGTCTTGAATTTCTTAACAATTCATTCGAGTCGATTTTGTTTTACGAGAACATACTTAAGAATACTTGTGAAAGGTTGAAGTTGATTTGCAAAAGAGTGAACTTGGAATGGAAAACCTTTAGCGAGGAAAAGGAATCTTCGACTGACCACTGTCGACTAATAAGTGTCCCAAGCCGAGCGACATTAACTGAAAAGTGTTTCGGCCGAGAGCCACTTTCGTGCCAAGTAATTTCTTCCCTGTCTGAATGAGGAAAATTGGGTGGCGGTTGCGGAAGGGGATGTCTCGTAATCAGCAGGGGAACTGCGAACGAGCCGTGGCATTGTGGCAGCATTGTTTTCCCGGCGGCTCATTGTTTTCCAGCTTTGTTAATCGTCCCGGACCCGTCGCATCGGCGACCGCGGTCGAATTGCACGGCCGAAAAACAATGCCTCCCGCAATTACTCCTACGTTGGCGAGACACCCCCACCTCTGCGCGTCTAAAACGCGACTGGTGATTGCGAACGCTAGAAACCCGTCCACCGTTGACGGAGCTGAACGCCGACCGAACATCGATGAATTGCAGCCGCCAATACTTTGAAAAATACACAAATAAATAAACGGGAACAATTAATCAATCCCCCTTCGCTGCGTAAACCAAATTTCAAACACCTATTCGAACTGCTTTAGTCCTTTAACCCTTTGCACTCGGAGATATTTTAATTCCAAAATTAAACATTTCTTCGTAACTACAATAATTCCCTTCTATATAATTTCTTTTCATTTTATAGATATAAAATTGATATAATACCTCGTACAATACTTAAATGTATAGTACTTGATTAGACACAAAGGAAATTCTAATAAGAGAGAAATCCTAATATCTAAATCTTGTATAAACCTAACTTTACTATAAATTTTAGTTTTTTTAAATAATTTAAATCATCGATGTGTTTGGGTATAAGTTTCTTCGTATTTCTTTACATTTATTCTTACATTTTTACATTACATTTTATGAATATCTTAAACTTCAAAATTATTTGTGAACATATAATTATGTTTTACAATTACATTTGATCCCTGACACACATTGACAACGTTCGGAAACCAATGAGAGACTTCTCTGTACATTAACTATTTGCGGTCGAAATCTGAGCTACCTTCGGCATTGATACATTCACTATTGGGTAATAATGTAAGATTATGAGAATATAGAAAATGATACTGGATTCAACTGAAGTATATGTAGTTAGATATTATATGTGGGTTCTCTAGATTATGATTGGATTACTTATTAAATTAACTACTTAATAAACGATCCCTTATAAGAATGACAAGATTGATTTTATTTAGACTTCGCGCGGTTCCTATTGTAATGTGTGCTCTGCTCAAGATATCTATACAATCATTTTTCTTATTAAATTGTTTTTATTAATTCAATAATCTATAATCTATATAAATAAGAATCAAATGCTGTTCGTTGGTAAGCGCATCACTTGAGAACGGCTGGACCGATTTAACTAATTTTATTTTTAATGTTCGTAACAGTCTGAATAAGGTTTCAGGGAAAGAAACATTGGAAAAGTGACCCGGAAAAATGGAATCATATTTCATTACAACAAAAAAACAAACGTCGCAGCTTTTTATCAATATTTCAATAAGAATTATAGACGTCTGTTTGCATAATCGACATTATCAACGACCGCCAGTTAGTTTATTTCTATTCCAATTTATGAATTTACATTACAAAAATCATAATTTTTGAAACGGTACAAGTAGCAGGTTGATATGTTTAATAAATTTATTGAAATTTGGACAGAACAACATCTGTCAGGTCAGCTAGTTGTAAAATAAAAAATCGGAACCGCTCGCTGTAGGAAGATAACTAACTAAAAATTGCCTGGACGAGCCTGTATAGACTGAAGCTTCTAAAATGCCTTTTCTTTTTGCTGTTTTTAGAATTTCGTGGTCCGGCAGTCGAGTCAGAGCGACACAATGGCTCTTTCCGTGAGACTGCCGCCAGGAAAGGGACCGTACATCGAGCACTACCTGATCCAAGCCAACAAGGGGAAGCTGAGCTTGGAAACCAGCGAGAACAGGTTCGACAACATCCCCTCGCTGATCGCCCACTATTCTCAGTGCTGGTGAGTGGCCTCTTCATGCGTTCATCATCTACTACAGTAGAAATGAAATAAGTTGGCAGCTCAAGGCCGCTGGTGTACGATACCTCACCATGAGCGTCGGCTACCCCACCGTAAGCAACCTTGATGGTACTAGGGTGGGCAGCAATGGCTGACTGTTTTAAAATACAAGTGTTATGCAAATTCCTCCCGTACGAAACACAGAGTGCGGCATTCAAAACAGGTCACCTGATGAATAACTGAGTTGCTTTTGAAAATACAAGAAAACGTATCAGATCAAATTTATGTAACTAATTTTGTTCATAGGTGGAGGCGTTAAGGAGATGTGAAGGTCCACTATGTTTTGTTTTTTTTTAAATTGAACTGTATGATATTTTATTTACATTTTCTGATAGTGTGTTTCAAAGCACTCTTCCGCTGTTATAATTATTGATAAGGGTCACAGAACATAAACAATATCTATGAGCAAAATAGGTAACATAAATTTGGTCTGATGTATTTTCTTCTAATTTGAAATGCAAGCGAGTTATTCGGATGGCATGGTTTAAATGGCTGCGCCTGTGAATTTTTTGTATGAGTGGAGAAACAATTGTCGATAACATTATGCGATGTTTGACCGGAATATAGTGTTCTATGAATACGCTAGTCCTCGAGAAAGAACTGCAATTTTGATAATATAACAATCTTATAAATGAGGAACAAAAACAAATAAAATCTCTACGAAACTTGCAGTTCGTTGTGAAAATACGTTGATGATGATCGTAGCTGCTTTGGTCGGTAGGTTTGATTCGGGAAAAAGTTTGTGTTGAACGTTTCTGTTACAAAATCGGACATTTCATATGAATCAATCTGATAGAATTGATACGCCATCGATTGACCTGTAGCTCGCGAATCAGAGGCGTTTGAGTTGATTTAGTCATTGCCGGGGGATTCGGTTTTCTCGTAGCGGCTGAAATTGCACACCGATCAAAACACGTCGCTGGAGGATTAGGCCAGCGGCGATCTCCCGCGTTGCATAATTTATCGAATCCTCGAGCGTGGAAGCGAGCTGCGAGTTGCGAACGAAACCTGCCCCGGTGAAAGTAGCCGCGCACGATCGTATCCCGAGATAATTTCGGCGGCTAATGGAAGCACTGGAAAGCCACGTTCGCGCCATTAAGCCCGGTTTTCGTGATAATCGACACGCCGTTTTTCCTTTTATCCGGCCCGGTTAATGATTCATGAGCGTTCCGCCTGTTTTACCGCGACGCGACGCGTTATCGTTACACCGCGCCGATCTGATAATATACGGTTCGCTCTGTTTCAAGCTGTTATTTCCGCTTTTATCGTTATTATCGGCCGAACATGGATGCACTGGATCGTCGTGCAATTTTTAATACGTGCGACAGCAAAAATATATTAGTATAAACCAAGTTGTATTACTTGCGAGGGACAGTTATGTCGTTTTCTTTCTCTCATAAGAATCAAAGTCATTTGTTTAACCTTCGGTTACTCGCACACCGCTTCTCTGCATAACTGGTTACATGGAACCCACCTTAATAAACTGTAGATCTCGTCGCGAAATAACCTTAGCAAAGAGTTGAGAGCAATGTTAAATAAATATATAAAAAAAAAACTGGAGACATGGAATTTCAGAAGAAATTTTTATTGAATACAATAACTACTTTAATGCAAAATAAATATTTGCTAGTGTAGTCGATATCTTTGTTTATGCCTGAAACACTGACTTTAAAGATGAAATGTGAAACGGTTTTGAAAATGACCGATGCTTACAAATTAGTGTACTGTCGAACTAAACAAAACTCCTCTCGCGATGATCCTCCGCCATTTTCTAAGTATAAAGTCGAATATCTAAATTTAGTTTTCGAGTGTAGACAGGTTAATCCATCCAGATTTATTTGTTTTCCTTCGGCAAGCAGTGACGAATTGCCGGTCCAATTGACACTGCCAAGGGCGATGCGCGAGGCCAAGAATAGGCAGCAACTCTCCTCTCTAGCTCTTCTGGGTCAGGAATTCTGGAGATACCCAATGGCGAATCCGAAACCGCCGGAAAGCAGCAGCAGCAATACTTCGAGCTTGAGCAGTTTTCGAGGTGGTAAGTTCGATTAAAAAAAAAATTACTACATCAAACAATTACAGAATAGGGGGTGTAACTTTCCTTCGAAGATCGAAGATTTCTTCAGAACCTTCGAAATTCGAAGACGATGAGAATCAAAGACGAAAAGTCCAAACGGAAAGTTCAGTGTCAGTCACCGGTGACTGACAGTTAATATTTTTATTTATCAAAAATCGTGACATAAGACTTTGAAACTTCGAAGCTCCCTCCGTTCCTTCGAAGACTTCGAAGTATCGGAAAAGTTACAGCCCTATTACAGGATAACAGGTAGTGGGGTGTGTGATTAAAAGTTAAAAAATTAGGTGATTCGTGGATATTAATTCTTTTAACAAATAACAGAAAGGCGAACGATATCTGATAACAATAATTATGATTTTCAGGAAATAATAACCATAGCAATAACAACAACAACATTCATACACCGACGACTGAGAGCATTGTGCTGAATCTCGCACCGATATCGTCACACGATACACGTAAGTTACTGCAAAAGTATGAATCTCGTATTAACGCGTACAGCATACAATAATGCAATAAGCAGTTGTTAACTTCATCGTTAGCTGGCGGTCAGTTTATAATTATTGTTGAAGGAACATTTAACTTTCTATTCTTGCCCAACGTAAACTTTTAAATACATATATTGTCTTCCGATTCTCGCCCGTTCCGTCAAGAAAAAAACGTTAAAATAAAATGAACGATGAATTATGAAGTTTATGGAGGCTTTCAAATGAGTCCTAATTAATTGTCGTTCGATGCCTTATTAAGAAATTTATCAGACTTCAAATACAGTATGCAATTTTTCTAGAATCAGTTGTTTAGTGTTCAAATACTTCTTGGATGCAACGTAGTATTAATATAAGATAGTAGATACTCAAACAGTCTAAGAAATGGAGAAGCCAAATGCTTTTTTGGTACTACTACATAAATTGAGACTTAACACAGTACATTAGAAATAGATTTCCGATCTTCTTGGTTGCATCTTCAAGTTCTTTAGTCGGGCCATTAAAATTCGTCATCCATCAGAGGCCGGAATGGCGCTCGAGACGAAAATAACTCTGTATTTTCCATCGCAGGAAGCTCATCGCCGACGACAGTCGTCACAACGTCGACGTTCGCGTCGTCGTTGCCCCGACAGCCGCGTCCAACACCACCAAACACGTTGAACCTAACAACATTCAACGAGCCGATGGACGTTAAGAAGATATCGCCCAGCGAGAAGCTGTCTCAAAAACTGATCTCGCCGAATCTGGTGCAAAGCGTGCGTTGTCCGTCACCCGTGGTCCACAATGTGGAGAACAATGTGTTGAGTCCTGTGCAGGATGCGAAGATCAACTTCGAGTCGAAGAGCATCGCGGAAACCTCGAAATCCACGATAGTCGAATTATCCAGAACCAGATTCGCGTCGATGAATACCGCGACCACGAATTTCCATCAAAACGTCTCCACGTTCAACAATCTATCCTGCACGAACTCGCCGGTGCTACCAGAGATCAGGAACATCGTCGGCGAGAATCATGCGATCGCACAGAATGTCAAGACACCACCACCTCCACCACCAAGATGGGCCAAGCCCGGAATGGCGCATACGCAAAACAATTTCACGGTCACAACCACGGTCACGTTCAATGTGAACCAAACCACCGACGTCTGCAGTTCGCAGGTGATTTCATTTCCTGGATTAATTAACCCTTTGCACTCGGAGCCATTTTAACTCGAAAATTAAACATTTCTCCGGGTCTACAATAATTCTATTCTAAAGACTAAGCAGGAAGGTAGAATATGGATTTTTATTATTTCTCCGTTTTGTGCGAGTATCTGCAATTCAAACCATCGCGAAATTAAAGTTTAATATACCCCCAATTAATGTAAGAAAATTCACTGGAGGACTTTTGGTACTTTTTTTAAAACTCGAGTCGAAGTCGATAAATGTTTAACAAAAAAAATTAGGACAAATTGCGATTATTTCGCAAAAATATTTTTGCAGTTGGAAGGTCTTGTAATGCTAAACACATCCTGTAAAAATCCAATTTAAAAAAACAGATAGTTTGCGAGGGACTCATGTTTGAAAATATCCACGGAATAAGACAGTAAAATTTCAGCCTCAATTTTAATAACAAATTAATTTATTCAGTTAGAATTGAAGATAGTTTTATAGAAACTACGTTCTTTTATGAATAGACCGTGGATCTTTATTTAGTTGTAATGTTGCTCTTAATGTAACAAAGTCGTTAAGGGATGAAATCAATTTTTATGTTAATCGTGCTTCCCACAATAAATGCAAAACATTTTTATTTTGCATAAAGATCCGCAGTCTAGTTACGAACATGTTAGGATGGACGAATTTACAGATCTTACATTACTTTCATTTACTAGATCTTATAGAATTTCATGAAAGTTTACAATACAATCTGTTTTCGCACGATTATTCGATTTTCTCTGGCACAGTTCATCAGATTCAGAGGCTAAGAGATCGTTTTTGACTTTTTCGCAGCAGAACACTCCGTCGGACCCGAATACGTCGCTGCTGAGTCCGCAGAGCGCGACGTCGAACAAATCGCTGACGTCGAACTTCTCCGTGAAGTCGCCGTTATCGCCGACCACTCCGGTGCTCTCGCCGATGTCCAAACTAGTCCCGAACACTGGTGTAAAAACACCGAACATTCTCTCGCCAACGACACCGTCGAGTACCAGCAAATCGAAGCGAAGACGAGACCGAGAGGCGCGGAAGAACTCGCAGCACTATCAGGAATCGGACATCCTAGAGTCCTATTACCGCAGTTCACCAGGCGACAAGATCTCCGACTACGAGGATATTTGGAACACGACCGATCAATCGAACCAATCGACCTGGTCGCCGAACGACAAATTCGTCAGGAATGACGGCTCGACGATTCCTCAAGACCGAATCCTGAGGAACTCGAACGACCGGCTGATGGTCCAAGACAGATCGTCGAATCCAGCCGATAGGGCTTTCAACGACCGATTAACGACCAATGAGCTAATAGTCAGGAACGACAGGATGATTCTGAGGAACGACAAGTCGATCGGCAACGAGAAACTCAGCTACAAGGAGATGACCAGCCCGGAGTTCAGTAGCTTCAAGCCTGTACAGGATATGAAAACTGGTGAACACGGGAATGGCTCGCCTGAGGAGACTGGAATGGGCAGGAGACCCGATCTGTTGTCTCGAGTTTGTAAGTATCTAATTTCTAGGCGAATTATGTTGTCTAGAAAATATTTTAAAACAGTGGAAATATTAAAAGACTTTCAGAGTGTTAATATGCTATATTCACCACATTGAAACGATTAATGAAGTATATAACTTTCGATTTAGCAACTGATGCACGAACTTTTTACTTTGCATACACATCAGAAGTCTAGGTATTAGTAGAGAGCTCTTCTAAAATGATCACTAGACTGCGAATCTGTATACAAAATAAAAAATGTTCGCATTGATTGCAGGACACAGGAGCAAAATAAAAATTCTATTCTTGATGTCCTTAAATGTTTTTAACGTGTCCACTGCTTTAAATTGTACGTGCCTGTTTTTGTCATAAATGCGTAAAATCCGCTGTGTAATTATGATCGTTAAATATCGAAAACAATTGAGTCTCGTTGAGACAGCTAGCCTTCTAAATCTAGAGTCTCTGTAGCACATCAGCAAATTAAGTAGAGAACATTGGTCTGTGTAGGCAGTGCGAATTCGTTGAACAGTCCGAGCACCATAACACCTCCCAGAAATAAGCTCGGGCTCATGCTGGCAAAGTCGGAAAGCAATAGTCCTTTGACGCCGGAGTCGAAGCAAGGTAGTCCATTTTATGCGGAGCCAGCGGATGCTATAGCACAGATTGCAGCGATTATACCGAGAAGACGAGCCAGGAATAATCCAGCTACGAACAAGTATCGACATAGCGAGCCAGGCTGGTTGCAAACACCTATTGGTGGTAACTCGAATCAGCTTCATCCGATCGACTGGGAGGAGACTGAGGAGACAGAAGATAAAACACCTCTGATATCATCCTCTGTCGATAACCTAGCCAAAAGACTCGGCACCAAGGACGTGAAGAAGATCCCCAGAGCCAAACCCGTGCAACCACCAAAGATCAGGACCAAGGTGTTCAATGATACCTCCTGGGCTGTAGACTCCAGCTGGGAGTTTATTGGTAGGCACCCTCCTAATAGATCAGTATCAAAATTTTATTCCCACCACTGGGTGACCTCCCTCGGAGCCAATCAAACGGTAAACACACTCGACGTAAATGTTCCAAGATTATACAGATAACTCAGAAGTAATAACGATTGTACAATGTACAAGAGAAAAGAATTTCTCGATAAACACGACAATGGCGTTTTAAATATTATTTTGAAATCATTGTTTTGGTGAACTTAGTTCGTCAGCGGTATAACCCGGAGTAGCTGAAAGACGTAGATTAGCTTATCTCCAAAGTTGTTTATTAATACACGCAGCAGTAGGTAGTCTTGAATTATTGTACGATTCTTTTGAATGAATTGCATCACATTATTTTTTCGGTCTAACTTGAAAAGTGAAAACATTAGAAGAGTTTAGAAACAGAGATCAAAAAGAAAAACAATTTCTATTGTATTCCAGTCTGTTGCAATTCAGGTAGAACATTTTTATTTTGCATAAAGATCCGCAGTCTAGTTATCAGTTACTGTTATCTTGCTTATCGATTCGCAAAGAGGTGGAGGCAAATGTTTTAATTTTGTTGAACGCGCATTAGATTAATCGATTATGAAAATAACACGATATCGTTGTTAATCGTTTGATGATCTTGTTTAGGGAACGAAGGGGAGGACTGCGAACCAGACTATGACTGTGATGCGGATTACGAGGGCGATAACGGTGCCAGGACGTTCCCAGACGAGGAGTGCGACAGGGACGTTGTTGGGAACACTTTGACCGTTCAGAGTATCATTCTCCAACGGTGAGTGTTCGACGAAAGTAATTATTGAACGACGAAAATAATGATTATATTTAATTTTTCTGTTTGGCCCAACAGGTACCCAGAGTTGTTGAAGCCACCAGACACGTCAGAGTCGCTGTACAGTGACAGAAACTCCTCCTATGACAACGTCGAGAAAAGGAACGAGAGAGAGGACCTCGCAGACTCCAGAAAGGAGCAAACCTATGACTCCTCCGAGTGGGAAACGCCGCTAGAAACGGACGAAAGCGACGTGGAGAGGGTGAACAAGAGCAAAAGCATCAAGGAGCGGCTGGACTCCCTCTTGTGTAAGTATTCTTAGTTGATATGAAACTGGTTATTATTATAATATTGATCATCAATGATCATTAGTTCCTTATCACTGTTTCTGGAGCCTCGGTTTACGAGAATTTTTCCTTATTATTCTTGTCACGTGCAGACAGAGGAGAAAAGGTAGACGAAGATCGCGGTACGTAATAATTAACGAAGCCCCGATGACGCTTTAATTAATATATTGCACAACAGCTGGCTTATCCAATAAAGTTCACGGCCGATAACAAATGCAAATGCCGAGCTAGAAGTCGTTTGTGTTTTTCCACGTGTCGGGTTCATGTGGACAAACAAGTTGACACCTTCTCACTGCATACCACTACCAATAATGTTTACATCGACTTTGATAAATGAAAGATAAGAACGTGCATCTTTCAAATTTGACATTAAAGATCAGAGAAACATGTTACACAAGGATATATTAATTGTTACTCGAAAATCAATATACAGGGGATCCATCTAAACGTCGCTTTTATTTGTGATGACATAACGAATGTTTCTAATGTAATCTAAACGGTATCTCAAGGAGGATGCTTTGCAAATGTTGTTTTTTTATATTCTAGTTGGCATTAAAATTGCATTTAGACATATTAATAACACGACCTTGAAGTAACCTCTGACTTTATTATCGCTAAACTGGGAATAAAGTGTAGCTGGTCGATTCTGCAGTTGGTCGATGGAAATTTGTTTGCAAAGCGAGACAGGGAATGTTTGTCCGATCCTTGGAATTGTTCATCAATGAATTCGACCGATTCCCGGGTACACAATCCTCGTTGGAGCGTAACATTGTTTACGGACAAGTGCAATGGTGGTGTCGGCCGAGTGATTCACTCGGGGCAACAGTAGCAGCGGTAAGTGCATTGCCGCGTGCAGCGAATGTGTCGGCGACTGCGTCGGAGAAGGTCACGCCGAATGATGCACGCGCGACTCCCTGGTAATCGTATTGGGGAAGAAAGAATTGTTCGCGGGATGCGTCAGTTGGCAGAATAATGCGCCTCGATCGTGAAATGATCGGGCCTCCGTTCTCTGAGAAGGAGATCGAGATGCACTAAAATACGGTCATGGTTCCTGTGCTCCGGTTTACGATCATACTACTCGTCATCGACACTATTTCTCTAGTCCCTGCTTATTTCCGTTTGTCTCTGACGAAACAGAAACCGCTCAGATACGTTATCAAATTGCTCGTATACGATGTAAAATCATCCTAGCCCAATGACGACACATATTGACGACATCGAGAATGTACATTTCGTCCCTGAATACAAAAATTATAAGAATCTGCATTTAAATGAATCGCGAACCCTAAATTTAAGGATTTTTACATCTTACAATGCCCATAGATTTTTTGTCAGCCGATTTGGAAGCTTTCATTACAAGCACAGATAAAAAAATTCGAAAATCATGACCTTTACTTTTTCCCTCGCAATTGCGACCAATAATAATTTAACAGTAACCGTGTCGGGTAAAAAATGTATCGGATATACATTGTTCTATGAAAATAACAAGATTGAACTTATTTAGTTTTTTCACAATTGTTATAATAATACGTGATTGAATAAAGAAATTTATTCGATAATTTCTGATGAAAGCATCTTCAAGAATAAAAAATGTGAAACCGGTCATTTGACCGATCGTGGTACGGTTAGTTAAACAAAAAATTATTTACACATTAACTAGTAAACTAATCAATCTAACGTCTCAAAAGAACCAAGTTATTCGTCATTAAGCGGTGGACGAATACTTTATACACCCTGTAACTGAATTTCCCAACTGTTAAACTGTCCGCGGCCAGTTTGGGGATAATCTCTGTCAGTCGGCAGGGTTTTATGACGCATTGAAAATAGTCCCCAGGTAGATTATAAAGCCTATGTAATAAAGGGGCAGAACATTTCCGACGTTGGCCTGCACGATCACGTGATCGCATTGTGACAAGTGCTGCCCCTTGAAAAATCCCCATCTACCGCTTTGTTGCCCTTACCGGGTCTCCCGTAAAATTCTGTTCGTAAAAATGAAAAAGGAAAATGAAAAGGGGACGCTTGTCAGCGTCTTCACAGAAAAGACAAAAGATTTGCAACCAAAGTTGTACGCTTTGCAGTCGACAAATGTTATGTCTCGTTGAAAATGACGTATGAACGCGACACGCGTTGCGGAAACGATTACACTGAATCGTGTACGACGGGATTTATCGTAAAGGTTTCTACCGAGGACTCATTCGCGTACTACGGTCTGATCGATTTCGATAGCGTAACCTCGTTACTGACATTTTTCCGCTAAATTATCTGCTGAATGTGGCTCATCGGTATTATTAAATCGCGGGGATAATTTACGCATATTTTATGACGTTCTCGATTGACGTTCCACATGGTCTTTAGATCGCGTAACTTTCTGCAAAACAATAGATTGTTTGATCGCGAAGATTTCCGCTTAGATAATTGATAGACGCATTTTGTGTATTTGCGACAAAAATGAGTACATACGTAATAGCATTAGTACATTGCTTTTAATCTGCTAAAATTATTGACGCAGAAATAAATTTATAAGTGGCTCCTGTTTCTTGCAAAAAAACCGCAGAATTTGGGTTTCATATAAACCCCCACCTTATTTCACGAATAATTTTTTTACCGTTCTAGAATTTTAAAAAATCTGCAAAATTCTGGAATATGTGTTGAAGTCCTTATTTTTAATACACAATCCTTGGAACATCAAATGTTTGAAGCATTAAGGGGAAAAAATAAAGATTGGAAGGACACTAGACATTTTGTAGGCAGAATAATTTACCCTAAAATTTGGCCAGTTTTACCATTCTAATTTAAATGGGTCTCGTCGTCACGGATCGCGCATCAAATTCATCCGAGCCAATATCTCACCCCTGCCTCTCTAAAACTACACCGAAACTTTGGGGATGATGAACACCTGGGGCAACAATGCGCAACAGACGAGCTTGATATTCAAATGGCGAACGCCTCGTAAACTATTCCAATTTGTTGACAAAGCTGGCCATTACCGTTCGGTTTATCGCTTCCAACGTCCGTTATACTATTCATGACTGAAACCGCCGATACGCCGCGTACCAGAACTTCATGGAAATTGTAACGAGTTGGCTGAATAGTTTCTTATGCCCTACGCATGTGAAACGATGTTTTCCCGAGATAGTTCACCGTCAGTGAACTTTACAGGAAAACGCAATGGAACGAGATTTCGTATATTTCAATATTGAAATACGAATAAATTCGTCGAATAAAGTAGTACAGCAACTATTATCCCTTAGCACTCGTGTCGCTTAATGCAAAATGTCTTAAAACTTCTTCGAAATGGTCAGAAGTTGGCTTTAATTCGCTCTTGGGAAAACGAAATGGACTTTCCTACGAAACGAACGACCTAATATATTTTAAAGGTTTCAACGATTATTTCAGATATACAGGAAAGTAGTAAAATGTTTATTCCAGGGAAACCCATTTCTTACAACTCAAATACAAACTTAGGTACAGAAGACATTGGTTTTTCCAAGCATGTCGATTCGGTCGGTCAGTATGCAATTACATACCTGAGTCCTTTACCGTTCTTCAGCGATCTGTTCTGGCCGACGAATCTCGTCGGCGGCTCCGTCTTGGAGAAGAAGAATCGTAGAATATGGCTATATTCTTTCTTTGTTCAAGCTTAAACCGGGTCACAGTGGAGTATCTACCTGGCAAAGTTGACCAAAATACGATTTTTTAAATCTTGCGTTAGATGAACAATTTTTGCTTGTCTCTATTCGAATATATGAACAGTGTATCAGTTTTATTTATTTTATTCGTGTACTCGTGTAGCGTTGTTATTCACTGAAAGTAAAGACTTTTGTAGTACTCATTTTTCTCTTCGCCCATTTTTGAAATATCGCTCGGCTGTTAGAATCGTTTATACGTTACGAAGATGTTGTGTTAATTTTTTCTTTACAGACACTTTTTAGACAAGTATAGT
Organism: Lasioglossum morio; assembly: GCA_916610235.2. Lineage (NCBI taxonomy): Eukaryota > Metazoa > Arthropoda > Insecta > Hymenoptera > Halictidae > Lasioglossum > Lasioglossum morio. Next base: position 7,120,430 of record OU744324.1, on the reverse strand, counting down.
TTTTAGCAATTTCCACTTCCTTATAGTTTGTCTGTTTATAATGGTTCAAGTTTAGTACTTACTGCAATATTCTGCATTTGCTGAATTTTCCAGAAATAACTAATTGGGATCAAAATGGTTTGGATAATCGAACAGGATTGAAATTACTAATTTTAAATCCCCAGTCTAGCGATCGAAGCCCTTCCGCCACAATCTAATTACAGCAAATCTGTGAAAAATTCATAGCGAAGACTCGTGCACGAATTAGAATTAATCAGTAATCAAGGTCATCCTCCCCGCGACGGATTAATGTCTCCTACGTATCATTTTTAATCTTAACGTGAGACACACGATCCATAGGCTGTTCACGTGTCCGTATATCTGTCATCGCAAGATATCCGTCGAGATATACAGAAGAAATACATATTACAAATTGCCCCTCTATCTCACTAGATGGAATAAACAACAACTACCGATGAACTCTTTATCTCAGCCATTCTTTCTCTTATCGTGACTTCTATTTCAGAGGTCTAAATATCGGGAAGATATTAATTTATAATAAATTTGGGGAAAAATCTATATATACATCTTTTTCTAAATAGAATCTATTGATCCAATTGAATCTTTCTCCAAAATATATACATCTCTGAACCCTCACACGTTCACCCATTCAATATTTTTACATACTGTAAAATTATTCATCCTTCTATGTCTACGTTGTGAAATGTATTTCTATAAAATGTAACGTTATAAATGAAACATAATGTGTTGATTTAACGTGTAAAATAAAAATGAGTGAATTGTTATCGTAGTCTGTTTTATGCAGCTATTTTTTAGCAGCGTATAAGGGTTAATATGTCCAATGGGTTGAAAATAATAATATAATTGTATTTTTAAATTCGTATAAAATAGTAGACTTTTAAATTACACCTACACATTTTTTTGATAAATGTATCAAATCGGCTCTGACCTGAAGAAGAGGCTTCCAGAGGTCTCTGCCGCCCCCTACTCCGAAACGATTACGACGGATTAGTGCAACCTGTGTACCCCCCAGACTGGAGACTGCGAGCTTGACGAGTGACGAAGAACTGAACGCGGTCAGTTTTCCCGGCTACCTTTGGCGATAGCGGACGCGACGATTCCTCAGTCTCTGCCAGTCCATCGTCTGTGTAGCTTCGCCAAGTCTTCTGCTGGGCCCAGCTCGCTCGATCATTCGGTCAGTTCGAACTGTGATGGTCCTCGTGAACCATTCGCGACGCTTCAAAGCCGTGAGTTGTTCTAGAACGAAGAAAAAAAGAAAGAACTGTTTCTCGTAACGTGTGTTCGCGAAACAAGTCTTATCATTCGAACCGAACAGCAAGACTATTGTGAATTACACGATAATCCATGGAACGCGGAAATCTAGTTGAATCTCAACAAAAGAAGCTTTGTTCTCTATTATTCGATCCAGTGTACGACATCGAGCATTCCGATCGCGTTGATCACGAGTGCAAGAAGATCCATGGGAGAACAACAAAATTCCAAGGCCCGTCTACTTAACGCTACGAATAGTACTACGAATAGTATTCGTGAACAACTCGATCGAGAGCCATATGATCTCGAATGACTTATTAGGGGACGAGAGATAGTGATTCCAGTTGCAACCGGCTCGTATATTCTCGAAGAGAAATTGTTTCCGGAGTGTTTGCTCGATGGAAGAAAGTTTTCGTTCATTCAGCTGCGGAACTCTATGGTAGCAAAGATAAAACAGTTGTCTCCGGTCAGAGACGTCCGGGAGTCCTGGCAGAGTCAGGCGTTGTCGGTGATTGAACGTGGATTCCGCTCGATAAGATCGTTCGGCTGAAACTGCCTTGCCAGGGGATCTCTTCAAAGATAAGCCGTGCGATCTCTTCGCGATACTACCGGTTTTGATAAGGACATTCACATGGACATTTTCTTGGAAAGGACGATCGGAGATTCTGTTTTGAGTAGTATTCAAATAATGTCGACCGCGATCGTTTCGGAGCAGTAATCTTTTATCCTCGTTGATGAAGAGAAGACAGTTAAGAGACTGACTGGAGAATAAGGCTGAAGCTTTAATGTTACATCACCTTCGAATCTCTGAAGAATTCAAGAAGACTCGAAGGTTTCGAACAGTATTATAGTTGATAACTAAGCTAGATCATATTTAAGACGTAATAATGACGGGGACAATTGACGAGGCCGAGAAGATGATCAATTGCTCGATGGTGGTCCGCTACGAGGGGAAGACCACCCTCTCTTCGAAGACGAAAGGCGTCTTCCGGAAGATCGGAAGTTGGTTCCAGCGCATCTGCAGGAAGATTCAGTACGGCGTTAACGTTTTCACATGTAAGCTTGAACTGTAAACGTACATGTGTATCAAACATGATGTTTCTTGAAGAATCATCAAACTTGAATTATCAAACGAACGTCTGATAGCGAAAGAAAATGAAAGAAGTCGCGTGGACAGATAACGTCTATTTCCATTGTCTTGAGCGTGCTTCGGCTATTTTCGAATCCCATACACCAATAGTTCGCCGTCGATAAGATAAGACTGCGTGCATGGGGAAGTTTACACAGATATCAGGTTGAACAAGATCTTGAAGTTTCATTGACTACTCCATGGAAATCCCCTATCTCCTGGTCACGAGACCACGAAGACGTGAAACACCTGAAACCTGCGATGCTTTGTCTCGGGAATGTTCTAATTTATTATTTTTCTCTTTTCCAGCACCGCCAAGGTTGCAAGCCCTTAAGAACCGGGACAATGGCGGCTCCGGATCTACGATCAGGTCCTACGCTCTTCAACTCGCCGCGGATAAGACTACCACCTTCTCTCAGAACATCGACAACTTCATCCAGTGCACGAAGGAAGGCAAAGAGGCCAGTCCCCACGTAGTCATGAGAAACATGCGGCAGTTCATGTCCGGGATGAAGAACTACTTGGTGAAGCACGGCGAGAGAGAGTTCGAGAAAGAAGTCGAGAAAGAGAGGGTGAAATTGAAGGCAAATGAGTTCTTGAACCTGGACGCAATTCTGGAGGGAGTGATGATGGGTCTCGTGGTCAGACCGCTTAGGGAACACGTCTACAGACTGTTTGTCGAGCATTATGCGACCACTGGGTCCCTACAGACCCTAGCCGAGAACATACAGCACGCCCAGGGGAAACAAGTGCAGGACCTTGGTGTTCGAGTGAGTAGCATTTGGAAAAACGATTGACACTTCCTCGTTGACTGCAGGGCTAGGGAACAATAGATAGATAGAAATGAATATTTTTATTATTTCGAATAACAGATTTGGCAGACAAATTTGTTTTTTAAATAGTCATTACTAGAATGCGGATCAAATTGAAGATATCAATAATGATTTCTCCTCTGTTAAAATCATTAAGGGAGGGAATAACGTTCAATTTAGTTTCTATTTCTTACAATCGATGAAGACAATTTTTCTTTTGCATAAAGATCCGCAGACTAGTCATTACATAAAGAATTATATATTTATGACTCCTAAAGGTATTTTATACGTGTCACCGATTTACCTCATTTGCTGTAGCAGAACACATTTTCCGACAGAATTCCCGTGCTCTGTTTTCATTGAGAATTATTTACATATCAAAGTCTGGAAATAATAAAGATTGATCGTGTTATCGTCCCTTCAAGATTATTTGCATTGAGAAGTTTGTAGAAGCAGATAGTTTGAGTTATCTGCGATCGATGTATCTTAGCTGTTCCTTCTTTATCATCCCAGGAAGTTTGCTGAGAAATCATTGATTGGTAGTCCTTAAAACTATTATCCTAAGAGAGTCCAAATCTAATCTCCACGAAATACTGTTCTCAATTCCAGCCAAAGATCATACCACCGTCAGACTTGAGCCTGGAGCGGATCCTCAAGTATATAGACAGACTTCAAAAATCGGATTCGCCCCTGGATAAGCTGGAGAACTTGCTGGCAGCCATTTCTGCGATCTTCAATTCCGTAAGTGTTCTTGGACAACATTTATTTCTAGACAGCGGATTTGATGAATTTATGACAAACATGAATTGGTTCAATTTAAGACAGTAAAAATATTAGAAGAATTTAAAAACAGTATTATATTTTTTACAACCTGTGAGACATATTAAGATAGAAAATCAATTTCATCAATATAGGTAAAAAAATTTTATTTTGCATAAACATCCCCACTGTCTATTTATTTCCATAATAGTGGTGATAAAATTGCGACAGTTACAGAGATAGTACTGTACCTACGTTCTATTGGAGATTGGATAACGTTTTTATTTAACTATGTTCTCTTACCAGGTAAAACATGCAAACTCTGGGAGACACGTGACGCTGGGAGCAGATGATCTTCTACCTCTTCTTGTTTGGGTCCTGGTCCGTGGCAAAGTTGTGGATGCCGAAGTGGAAGCAGAGTACATGTGGGGCCTGCTTCATCCTTCTCTTCTCACTGGCGAAGGAGGATACTATCTGACGACGCTGTCCAGCGCAGTACACGTGTTGAAGACGTTCAAGTCTAGCCAGGGAACTATGTCTACATTAAATGTTAGTACATGATCTCTACATTCGACCCGATTTGATGTTTAGGATTATTAACAATATTTTTTAACATATTTTTCGGAGGTGCTTCTCCTAGTTAAGTACGTTAAACCCTTCCGTTCGTTGTGAAAAGGAAAGCACAGAACGTTTTCTAATTACTTACAGTGGATGTAGAAAGTATTCGCATACCTTTTAAAAACCAAATACTTTTTCAAAATTGGACCTAACAGTTTGATATACATATAATATCCATTGTTTTCGGCTGTAACGTCGAAAAAAGTGAACACTGTACAAATTTATAAAGTAGACGCAAACGTAAGGAATGATTTACAAACGAATTCAACGAAACAATCGTTTAATGTTATCTTCTTCAGGGCTGTGGAACACCGGACTGTTCATCCGTACTACGAATCTTAGTGCCAGATGAACTACACGGATCCTTGAACACCAGAACCCTTCCTGTGCGGCCCAACATGAACACCAGAGAGATTTGTCGTATTCTCGCGCATAAGATACGGTGTACCAACCCTCAGGACTACGGGCTGTTCAAGTTGGTCCAAGGAGAAGGTAAATATTCACATGATGCTTTCATCCTTAAGGGGGTAGACTCGTTTTTCCAGGGAATCGTAATCAATATAAATAACATAAATGTTTTTGTTGCAGAAACTCTACTTGGCGACCAGGAGTGTCCCCAAGAGCTCTCTCACTGCCTTTTCGCGTATAAGCGAATCGACGCCAAGATTGCCTGGCCAAGAACAAGTTCTTAATATGTTTCATAACATGAAAAACCACTTAGGGTAAACCATGTCAGTTTTGTTCCTGCACCCATCTCTGAAATTGTTCTAATGGAACCCACGATCCCAAACAACTTTGAACCTCTGTATAAATTTTGTTATATACACAGGTTCGAGGGAAACGATTTTTAGTAGTCATTCTGATAAAATCTCGAGCACAAATCCACGTAATTCAATCTTATACATCGAACACTGCCAGTCGTAGACAACTAACGAACGGGAAACATTAATTTCTCAGACAATTTTAGTACTTAAAAGTGACCAAACACAGCATTTGCCATCGTTACGAATGCTACATATAGTAGTGCACGCTTAAACGTCCTCAGTCGGGTCCGAAAGACGGACACTTAAGCGAGAAGATGGTTTCTGAGAATTAAATGTGCACTATTGTATTCAGTATCGCCGCGTCATTATGTATCCATCGTCGTTTGGTCGCTTTTCATTCCGTCGTGTTTTCCATGTTCTCAAAGACTTCTTCGAACGCCGAAGAAGCAGAATATTTCTCGCGAATAAAAAACAATTAATCTGGTTAAAGAATCAATTATCGAGCTAAAATAGCAGAACAGTCGGCCAATTAACATTCAGTCGGATTTACTTTACTTCCGAGCAGGTGCTGGAACGTTGGCTCAGCCAAATGGAGCTCGCTCCGTACAATCGGTTCCGTTTATTGGCAACTGAGATCGTTTTCGAAACCTGTTCTCCGCGATCGATATAAGGAGAATCGTATGTTACTCAGTATTCAATATTTCGTGAAACTCTGAAGACAAAACTGTCGATCCAGTCTGGTGAAGCAGTTAGGATCGAGGACGATGTTTAAATACGTCCTCGAGGCCAACTATGCGAGAAATCATAGTACATTTTCTACAGGATAAGCAGCTGGAATGGAACACCTGAAAGTCTTGATAATCTCTAACAAAATAATTCTTCTTGACAATTAGCAATTCTTTTCACTCTTTCTCTTGTTGCAAGTGAAATTTCGAATTGGTGGTAAATGTATCTAATTTTTTAGACAGCTGATATTGTGGATAGTAATGGAAGTTGATCTTTAAAGGCATGGTAAACGTTCAGGTGATCCCTCCCACGCAGCTCAAGCCTAAAGAATCATTATCGAGTAATTGATAGGAGACTCCTTGATACAAATTAATTAGACTCGGAGCACGAAAGACTAGTTTAGACTCTATTTTAAGTACTTTGTACGAGACGTGGCGGATTACTGGATAAGCAATCTGTACTTTAAGGCGGACGTCGCATATTTATTGGAAGTTGTACACATATTTTAATATTTGTCGAACATTTCCTTAACGCGCGTATCGCTTCATCCTTTATACCCTTCCCCTTTCTTCCCGTTTCGGGGAGTTTGCCAGGCTGATTTGGTCCCCGACATTTTAAAGGCTGTGGAATATTGTCAGACAAGCGCGAAACTGATTTTTAAAGAAAAAAAAAAGAGCGAACAACGAGGATGCTTTCGAATAAGATGGAAAGAAGAAGCAATCGAAGAGGTAGAAAGAGAGGAACGAAATATTTTACTATTGAAAAAGAAACTCGTACAAATCAGCCTCGCATGTCATTGTCACGAAACGATGTTGTAACCCACGATACATTACGTGTAATAATGATATTAGCAATTTATGAATGTACATTTCTTCTATCGTACCTAATTTATTACGAAAGCGATTTTTAATACCTGTATATCGTAATTTACCATTCACCAACCCCCCTCACCCTCTATCTGCATTAAACGTGCTTTCGATCTTCCTCTAATTGATTACAATTTAACTGTAACGTTAAATGCTTCTAATATGCTAGTCAAGCCGATACAAATCAGGAGTTTGTAAAAGGAGTTTGTAAAAGTTTATTAAGTGTAACGGATCGTGATAGTTTTTATTTGTTGAAAAAAGGTATATCATTAATTATCATTACTCTTTCACCATTATTATTATTATTATTATTATTACTATTGTAACGTGTAACACTATGCTCAATAAAAATTTTTCTATAATTCGAAGTGGATGGAACAAAATGGCGTCCGCGCTCGTGGAGAACTCATATAAGCATCTTTATTACACCACGCGCATACTTAACTTATGCATCATTCTGTTAACCGCACGACTTGGAAACGAAAAGAGAAGAGTTATAGTTTGAAAATAGATTGACAGCGTGCTATAATGCATCTTACGTTTTCGCGTCGCTACGTATATCTTTTCCTTATTTATCGTTTGTGTACCGTCTGGCGACCAAGATGGCGACCAATGCGTAGCTAATGAACAGGCTGCCGATATTTATAACGACTTTTTAACACTCGAAATAGCCTGTTAATCTTAGATTACGGTGCTGTTTCAATTTATTCATCGCAACAGCTAAATTTTGATTTCCATGAAATACAGATGCTCCGAAACGTAACACCCTCCGTTGGTATTGGAAGACTTCGTTAACTTACTTATATTTATGATTAGACAGCGGATCTTTATGGAAAATAAAAATTAATTTCCTTAATATGTTCAATAAGTTGAAAATTATATATATAACAGCATTTTTTAATTCTTCTAGTGTTTTTACTGTTTTAAAATACATCTACTAATTTTTGTCATAAATGCATAAAATCCGCTGTCTACTAATTGATTACAGTGGATGTAGAAAAGTATTCGTTCACCTTTTAAAAACGAATAACTTTTTAAAAATTGAACCCGGAAAAGTTATTCGTCTTTAGAAAGTGAATGAATACTTCCTACAAACGAACACATACAATTTAGGAAAATGGATTTCGATTATGTATATCCAGTGAAAACATTCTCTTTCGAAAGTTCTAATGTTGTACAAAGTTTATTTGATACACAAAGTAGTTTGCAATTTCTTTCGGGTAATTGTGTAACGAAATGGGACACCCGAAACGAAGATGAAGAACAAAATATATCCGAAGGAAGTTATACAAAGAACGAGTGAAATCAGAGCAATCAAATCGAAAGGGTGAAAATTAATATAAATATTACAGCAATGCATAGTTTAATAATATCCGCGAACGAGTACAAGGCAATGTTATTTTAAAAATGATTTGTCTTTTTTCATATAGCCTTCGGTTATGTAAACATCCTTCCCTGCGCGATAAAGGCAGATGAATAAGGTTTACAACTGGAAATATTTATTATAAACCAAAACTTACATATTATTTAAGTAATAGTACTCGCACCTGAGAGCTACAATACCTCAAAGTTTTCTTGTTCTATAGGAAAGCAACAGCTCTACCTTTCGACGGTAAGTGAGACACTAAATCTTATCCTAATACTGTATCACAATATCTATCCTCCAACTGTTAAAATAGAATCATCAGCCGTTCGCGTTGATCTAGAGGTTGTTTTAAAAATAATTATTAAAAAAGAAATGAATTTTCTAATTAAAATTAGAACCCTACCATTAAAAAGATGCAGAGAACGTTTAATAAATAGAATAAATATCTAACCAAAACACGCATTAAACATAGCGCGAAGACATAAATCCGTTTCGATAAAAATTTACAATTTAGAAAAAGGCCATTCCACGTAAAATCGGACACCGTTCGGAGTACTGTTCCTGATTTTCTTCAAATTTGAATATGTCGTAGTCTTAAACGAATTAATCCGTTCCTTAATACGTTCATATATCATTCAAGAGTATGACACATTTAGTGTTGGCGATGCTCCCCGGGGGAGGCATGCTGCACCTCGAATTTCTCCATATCAGCAATGCCGGCCGGATGTTCGGGCCACTACCTATTTACGCATTGAACCGAATCTGTCCCCTATTGGTCTATTTTCTTTTCCTGTTCCCTATTCGAGTATCGCACCTGTTCCCTATTACTATTACTACAAGACTATGACACATTGAAATCTAAAAGAAAACCGAAACAGTACGTGGAATGACCTAAAAGTAAGACATTTATACAATACATATACCCTTGCACGTGCCGCGCATGCTATTTCATATACATATTACTTAAAAACAAATCTATATAGAAGAAACGTGCGGTGCGATTTTCCGTGTAAAATAATGCTAATTCAATTGCACGCAATATTCACCCTAAACAATACTCAAGCTGTTCGGTTGTTGGATCATTACAAATTATTTAACCGTACGCATCGCTGCGTTCTACTTATAAATAAGTAACGACTCTACTCGAAGCGAAATCAAAATTCCAATTCTAGGCCATCAAGCTCTCAGGCGCAGAATATGCATGTATCGGTAAATGCATGTTTCAGGGTAATGAGAGCACACATGAACGTAAGATAAAAAAAACGAAGATGTGTATCGCAAAACGAAAAGGATGATGAAGACGACGACCAGAGGAAAACAAAGAGTATGATCAAATGAATGCAAGTCCGAACAGTCAAGTTACAGAGGAGAGTCCTCCATCATTTCGAAGGTTTGCACAATTGCACGAGATAGAAATCGAATCATCGTCGCTACGACTGCGAATGATGACTGTGAACATAGTGCAATGATTCTTAGTCGTCTTAGTAGAGGTAAGATTCATTGCAGTAACATGTGCACCAGAATTGAAATTAAAATTTATGGTAAAGCGTTGTCATTTGAACTCTTTCACTGGGATCGATTGCGATCAAAAGGTACTAACCATTTTGAAAGAAGAACGATACAAAATTCTTCATTGTTAGTACCTCTAACATAGATCGTCCTCAACCATACAACTTTTCTCAATACGGAACTATATAGTTACTCTTTACTTAATAACGAAGTAAAGTAACTAGAGCTGTGACGATGAAAAGATGGTCTATGGTCTATGGTCAATTATTTTGATATTTCCTGCTGTAATGACTCTTCGTCTATGAAACCGGAGGATAGAACAATGAGACATTACGGAGCGTTCGTCTGTTACAGTGAAAGAATCAAATTTCTAAAATTGTGAACTGGGAGATGGTACCTTGTTGAAACATAGACAAGGAATAGGCTAATTCAAATGATCATCTTTGTCATCCTATCGTAGCCACGCAACGCATCGGACAAATATCGGACTCGACGAATATTTTGCATTCACAGCCAGTTGCAGTGATTCTTGTTTCTAAAAGCAAGCGATTTTTTAAAAAGAATCCCAGTTCCGCGCGTTCAACGTTTAATTTGATTTCGCAAAATAATCTAATTAAATGCGTCTCTAAAGCTCTCCTCGACTTAACATGATACATGTATTAATATGATATGATATATAATTATTTCTGATAAATAATTATATATAATATAAGACAATACATACGTATATATCCTTCGTGTTTGCGCATACATCCTCAATCCGACGAATCGAAGGCAGAAATAAATTACATATTTCAATTACATAAATATATATATGTGACATATAATTAATATGTATAAATATTAAAATTATACGGTTCCTAACTGGACAAAGATATCAGCGTTGCTGACGGACTATGCGGTCCTCCATTATTCACCACGCGATTAGCCTCGACTTAATATAGAACAAACGAAAAAAGAAAACTCGATTCCTTCCCTCTAGCATGTTACAACTCGTTTGTCTCAATACGATGAATGATGATGATACACTCGCGTAATTCTAATGTGCATGGTTGTGTAAAGAGTACATTTAATGCTAAGCGACATATAAACCTTCCCCTAACTGTTCACGCGGATGCTTCGAAAATTGCCATCTCTTTTGAGACGTGTTAACTTCGGTCCCAATCGAATTCAGAAACAATACAGATATATGTATATATATAAAACTTTGTTCATAGTGAAGAGGACAGGAAAAGTAAAAAGATTCTTCCACCGTGTTCATGACCGAAGCATTCAGGTATATTGGTAAAGAAGTCAGCAACTTTCGAAGCACTTCTCTAAACACAGTTTCATTTCGGTTGGCGTTTTGGTCGAAACAAGTTTGCTCATGGAATGATTTCTGTCGTGTAATCGTGATCGTAGCATGCATGAGCAACGAAAAGATATGTATACACAGACATTCTAAATGTTTTCATCGTTCGGTGATCTGTACGATTCGGAAGGGAACTGAATACACCGCGGTCGTTTTAGGTCAGCAACTCATAGTTTTCGTTCTTCTGTTCTCTTTTCGGTGATGCGCAATTTGTTTCGATGATCTTTTCATCTTCTTTCAGCTGTTTAGAATCCGTTCGATTCAGACGGTATGTTCGAAGCAGGATAGACCAATTTACCTGGCAACCATTTCGCTATACCAAATTGTATCAGTCGCGTAGCACAAAGCTGCAATCGTTACCGGGTTAAATTGAGCAACATGAAGTACTTCATTACGGTGCGCCTGATTAAAAGCAGCTGGAATGTGCTGTATACGTTTAATGATCCAGACAGGTAGCGGACGTCAGACAATGTTTCTTTGCGTATTAAACAATGCAGAGCCCTGTACGTCATTCAAACTTATCGATACGCATATGTTTCTTACATAGTATCCTTTATTGCGTGCGTACGAAGTACTTCTTGTCCTGCAACAGAAGGAGAAACGTTTCTAAAGAAATCTCCTCGGGTCACACTCTGGATCTCGTGTCTTCGGCTTTGCTTCATTAGCTTTATAATAATTTTTGTCATTAGACGCAGTCCACTGTAACACTGCAAAATATTCTTCCAATTGTAATGGTACTTGAAGAGTACAAGTAGATCTGTAATTCTATAAATTATTCGTGATAAATATCTTTAGCATAATATCATGATCTTAATCAAGAACCCTCTTCCTTTTACGGTGAACTTTTCTCATGAATCTCTGCCAAAGACACGAGACTCTTTGTTAACGCTGATCAATATTATAGAAGCTGAAAAAACATTGCATAAATTTCATATGTATAACAAGCAAATATGTGATCTATCATTTACAGTACAATCAATTACTGCTCGTATAAAAGTGTGTTCGTATATGTACAAATGGTAATTGTTTAGTGTACCATGCTCGGGAGCAGTAATTAATGTCTCGCAAGGTGATACAACTCTTACAATGTGTTTGTTACAGTTCGACAGAAAGTTTTGCGTATAGGTAATATCTAAAAAAAAATAAAAAACCAAACAAAAATGTGGGAAAAGAGTGTAAGTCGGACAATGTATGCGGTTGTTGGTAATGACAACGGAAAAAAAGACTGTTCTGTGCATCGACACGAAAAACATTGAAACAAATATACAATATTATAGAATATGATCTACGTATGTCTACGGATACGCACCTGTTAGATAAATTACTTTTGTTCCGTTTCAGGTCCAGACGAAATCGTACTCCTTAAGGTGACATCCTTTTATCTAAGTCCCGGCCCGCAGAGTACTCAAATCAAAGCGAAACAAAACGACAACACAGGATATCGAAAAAGAAAAACGACTGGTAACAATGATGGTTAAGAACACAAATGCGTGCGAGAATTAATAATGCAAACCGGTTATACACATTCTCTGATTCGTTTGACAGAAGGTAAGTAGCTACACATAATTACCAATAACAAAACAACGATGATCGTAATAAGACACAGACACATGGAGAATGTGATAAATCTTTTACACGGGTTCCTTCTCAAGAATGTGAATCAAATAACAAATAGGATACGTTGTTTCAGTTAGAAAATAATTTATTCATTTGCTCGTTAAAGTATCAAGGCACTACTTATATTAAATTATTTCAATTCATTACTGATTGCAAGTTCAAACATTACATTGCGTATTCGTTAGCCTAACAACGTTTGGTCTTTCGTTTAAACGGAGACTCAAAGTGTCGCCTATAACGAGTAAAACTGGGATACAAGGTGCCTCAGGTAAAATCTATCCATTGTATCATTCTAAAATATAACAATCACTTGTTATGCAAATGAGACTCATTTCAAATAATATTAATATTAATAAAATATGCGCAGCATAGTCTCTGTATCTTTCGCACTCAAACTGACTTCATAGATTGCAAATAAATTTTTAAAAAATACCACGTTCTTAAAAACGTACTAAAAAGTATAAAATAATGTTTCCTAGTTCGATACAGAATTCCAACCCCGTACTGATAGTCCCAAAAATTTGTAGTTGTGAATTTTGAATAGCTGTGAAAATACTTGTAAGATTTAAAACGAAAAACGTGGGGCGCAAAGCGACTTAAAAAATTTTTTTTTTGATTATTGCATTGTCATCCAGTTCTGAGCTATGTATCAAATTTCAAGTCTCTACCTCATTGGGAAGTTAGTTTAAAATCAATTGCAAACTTTGTCACCGAACAGAAAAAAAACGTGGTAAAAAAGAAATTGTCTTCGATAGAATTATTCAAACAAGATGCTATTCGATCTAGCATGCTTCTAAATCAATGAAGATAATTTAGGTGCAAGAGATGAACAGACCGTTCCGCAAAATTTAAGTAACATAAATTGCACGAGCTGTATCCATTCTTTACAAATATAAAATACTCTGAAGATGAAACAGTTAATATTACATTATTTTTCGAGACACCTCACATCGTAATAATATTAAAAAGGTAAGACTCAACATACCCATAAGCCGGATAAAATGTCTTGCATTTATAATTTAAATTAAACGCATTATTACATAAAAGGGACAATGAATGCAACGTGATCATACGAATTACTGGAAAACTCGGGAAAGGTTGTATATGATTGTGTACGTGTATGTGTGTTGTGTGTGTTGTGCATGTATGTGTTCATAGTAAAATCAGAATAAACTGTAAGAAAACATTGTATGAAACATCTGTCATAGACAATAAATGCGTTTTCTTCACTCGTTCACCTGTCGATCGTCATAGTACTATTAATATTCTCTGCACAATAGTTATAAATGGTCATCTTTGCAAATCTATACTGAACTATATAGTTAAGCAAAGCTGCTGCTAAGGATCGACTGCTCATATGTAGTACTTTGTGTGCGTAGCTTTACAGCATTTTTGGCTTCTGGAAAAAAGTAATGGCTCGATTCTCTCGTTTCTACCATTACCACCCTCTCTCTTTCTGTCAGCCAAGAGTACCGCGTGAAACAGTAAACTGTACATTCCGTAATGAAAATAATCAATTCTGGAAGCATCGTTTAGTCTAATCGCTTTCTATATGGCTATGTATACAAGCGTAAGACGTTTTCACGGTCCTATTGTCGTTACAAATAAATAATGTGATGTGAAGAATAGCATCCTTCATTCAAGAGCACCTCCTCCGAACTCGGATTAATTTTCTAACAATATGATGTACAAATATCCGCAATGCTTCATTTAATTGAGAAAAAACCCGAAAGAAACTAATCGAAAGGCATTATTATCACAGTTTACGTGTGGAAGTTTTTTGTAAAGGCTTCAATATTTACGAAATATATTCTCGAGATGGTCAGAACGGAGTAGCAACAAACGTTACTCGAAACGCTCGTAAATATATAAAAAAAAGAATGTGCAGTTACGATGTGCTGTTACCGGGATACCTGGCAGCGGGAAATAGAATCAAATGCCCAGAATAGCCAAAAAAAAGGCCAGTTCCTACAATTCAACTACACACTTAATGCCTTCTAGTAATACGCGTCGTCGCTAGGGTGGTGTCCGTAGCAGCTTCCGATCCAGGGACAGTTTTTACGATAAAACGAATCATGGACAGGCACCGTTCCGATAAGTCCTCATTAATGTTCGTCAACGATTGAGTATCACCTCTCTCTCTCCCTGGGAGTACAGACCTCGAGTGATACACCGATAAATCTTTGAGTGATCGGGCATAATTGAACGACAGTAGCAATACTACAGACGAAAGATAATCCTACGTGGAAGAGTGAATCCCGAAAGCTTGAAAAATCTTGTTTTTAAAACCGGGTTTGTTAGAACTAGCGTCGTGGTGGCCAGACTGTCCTTCGTGTAGCGCCCTTTGTGCCAGCGCCAGCGAGCTCTGTGATTGTGTGTTGTATCGCCAATTCGTCAGAACGGGCCGGATAACGAAAAAAGAACAAAAAGAAAGAAGAAAAAGATAGTAGACGACTAACTCGTGTGCTACGACATGCAGTGCAACTAATATGTATACATATCACTTATTGTCTAACACAACGTACCTCGTCGTGTTGCTCGTGCTCGCTATTGGCTAAACTGGATCGCGAACCGCGTCTTGTCGATCCCTTTCCTTCCCCTAGAATTTGCGCGACCTTTCCTTGCTTCACGAACTCCAATGTCTGCTTCAAAAGAGACGCACAACTTGAGCAACAAGTATGCTTATCAAATGAATCATTCGCAGCGTGACTGAGCAGCGTAAAATAGTGTCTAAGTAGCAACTGCTTTTACTGTACTACTATAGCGAAACTTTGATACAGTAAAAATATTCGAACAAGTGCAAATAACATAGTAAATTCGACTAACCTCCTTTCGTGACCTCAGAGCACAATCCTCGAGAGTATCCGCTGCTTCGTATTTCCCTTGTCTTCGATATAACGCGCCAAGATTTTTTAAAGTTGTCGTTACGGTAGGAGAATCTACTTTAGCTGCTTTGTGCCAACCACCGTATTCTCCGTAGGGAGCATTTCCTTTATTTTTAAGTTTATTTTCTTCTCGTTCTTCGGCGACCTGAGTTTCAAAAAATATACCGTAACAAATGCTTTCATGAGTTCTACCCTACGTAAGCAAGACTTATGGAACTTACTTTACCTGCCAAATTGGTTTATTATCGCTAGCAATAGCACCAAATTCTTTCTCGTGCGCTCTGGTCAACACTTGCTTGTAAAGAACTTCTGCTTCCTTGTATTTCCCCTGTTTCAAGAAACAGGACGCCAGGTTGTTTTTCGTTTTCGCAACGTTTGGATCGTCTGGGCCAAGTTTCATTTCATAGATTTCGAGTGCCCGTTGATAATAACGTTGTACTTCCTCGTATTTTGCTTGATTTTGACAGAGCAACGCGAGGTTGTTTAACTGTTTTGCAACGTCCGGGTGATCACGTCCAAGAACCAGTTCTCTAATCGCAAGGGCACGCTTGCACAGTGGCTCGGCTTCCTTATATTTGCCCCGTTTGCCATACAAAACAGCTAAATTGTTCAAAGTAGCAGCAACCGCAGGATGATTTTCGCCTAGTGTCTTTTCTCGAATAGACAACGCGTCGTTCAACAAGTTCGCTGCTTCTTTGAATTTATTTTGGTCTCTGTACACTAAAGCAAGGATATTTAACATTGTCGCCACGTCCGGATGGTCATGACCGGAAGTCTTTTCCAAATCCTCCAGCGCTTGCTTACAAAGTGGCACTGCCACTTCATAACGACCTTGGGCTGCGTACTGTATAACCAAATTGTGCAGTGTACGTAAGCGCGCAGGTATTTCATATCCGGCGTTCACTTGTGCAAATTGTGATGGCGGTGTCGGTGATATTGCTATAATCAAAATGACGAGCTTTGCAAAAGATGGACCTTATTGATGACCTAAGTCTATGTGAAGATAGAATTTTATTTCCATATACTAGAACAATAATCAGTACTATGCCGCCAACAAGTTTTTGAGTACCCTTTAAACCATGCTTTCAAAGATTATAGATTTGAACCCTTGGCACTCAAGTGGCAACTTGGAGTCACCACTAGAAATTGCTTTACCATTATTATATAGAATGGAATTATTCTTGGTCCGCAAGAAATGTTTCATTTTCGAATTAAAGTAGCTCCGAGTGCAAAGGGTCAAGGAAATTACAATAAAATTCGAAAGTAACTTTCACACAGACTTAAAGGAGATTCGAGCACTTGACGATAGAAATAAAAAGTGAACATACACTTACTATTTCGGTCGTCCACATCATCATCCGGAAACAAATCAACAACAGGATCTCTTTTCGGCCTATCTTTTGAAGTCTCATCATCAGCGGGAGGATCAGGATCGTATTGTCTCATATCTTCCATGAATTCCAAATGTTTGTTGGCCTCTTCCAATGCGGCAACCTAAAAGATAATCACGCAAATAATATAATTGTAATCCGTTCTTTCCTGTATAACTTGATACGATCCAAACATGACATTATTACTTACAGCTTGTTCGCTAGCTTGTAGCTTTTGTTGCGTTCCAGCCAATTCATCTCTTAACCAAGCATTTTCCTGACAAAGCCTTTTAACTTGTGTCCTGAGCTTTTGTTTTTCTGCCTCAACCTTTTGTAAATGGTTGGCGAGAGCCATCATAACTTCGGCTTCTCCCAGACCCAACTCTATCATTTCGATGTTTTTTGATAGTAAGCTGGATTTGTCTCTGGCAGCTGGCGCATCTTGGGATTGTAGACCCTGTAGAAGTCCCTCGTGTTCAACACGAAGGGCTTCCAACCCCTGGGCCACAGTTCTGGCACCAGCCACAATTTCATCCTGACTCATGGCCGTCATTCTACCAATGATTTCTATCTTCTTGCTGGAAATAGAGAAATTGAAATAAATAGGTAAAATTAATTTACAAAACCACTGTATTTCAGATATAGTCAATCAGTATAGATACGTTTATTATTTAACGAGGACGAAACTTTTTCAACAAATTTTGTTTATGAAAATATAATAATTGCGTTAACGTACAGAAAATGTTAATTGAGTAATATATTTTTCGCAAATTCTCGAAGTTTCGGGAAGAAAGCGCAAAGGAAAGGGTAAACGAACGGTAAGCGACATTTAGATCGACTTGCTATACACGCGGATAATTAGCCGCAATCAAAAATAGGCATCGAAAAGTATTTCAGTCGAAGCAAACAGAACGTATCCGGACACTGACTGCATGGAAAGAATAGCGTTTTCTCCTCTAAATCTATTTCATTTTTACCTAATACAGAACTCTCGTTAATTCGATAAATAGTCGCAACGATTCGTGACATTTCTACAGATAGTCAAAGCAAATTTTAACAGAACTATTTTCAATGTGAAACTTACCCCATGTTAGGGCCGCGTTAAACTCGCAGAAATCAATGGTTTAATGCGTACAAGCATGCGCAACTCGGAGATGCTTCTCAAATGCGACACAGAAAGCAATGTTAATTTTTACGAGAAAAATAAAAACAAAAATTGTCGAATAAAAATTACCGTTACCACGACGAATGAATTGTTTAGATGTTTTAGAAGCGATATTACGAAAGTAAACGGAAAAAGGTCACTGCGATAGCACTCGATTTGATGGCGAAACCTGGTCCATGCCAGATCCGAGTTAAACCCAGCAAAATCAATGGCTCGATAGTTCGGCGCATGCGCGCCGTTGACGTCTTCATTTATGCGACAGAATGTATATAGGTATAACAGACAGTAGAATTTCAAGAGAAACAGAGAGAAAAAGGACTATTCGCGAGGATCGATAATCATTTCTGCGAGTGCGACTGTTATTGCAAGCTGTAAAATGTTTAATTTCGTCGAAAGAGGTTAGGAATTCAGAGCTGTGCGTCTTTGTAAACCTTGACCTCGTACAATCGTCCTTGCAACCAAAGCCTTGACCTCGCTGAAATGCTACCGCCTAACGAATTCCTCGTATGACATCATTCCTGGCCGCCACTATTAATTGTTACTTCCTCCGATAACTTTCGAAGGAGTTCTTGAGAATTGATTTTACCAGCGAAGATAATGGTGGAGCGTTTACGAGAATGTTTGAAAGTTTCCTAGCGCAGCATCGATTTCTCACGGGACCTGCGTTTATGGTAAACCAACGGAGAAAGTGTTTTCCAGCTGATGGAAGCGGGGTGTGACATGCAACGAAATGTTGTAATATCGAACAATTTGCTCCAATTGTCTTTCGCACGCATGCAACTAATGCACATCTTTCCTAGATTGAGAGTTCTAACGAATGATCGTTTTACGAGATGGAAAGGGACGGTTAAAGACGCGCCATATAAGGTTTCGAACGAAAGTATGCGTGGTAATTAGAGCTTGGGGTACATTTACATGAAAGCGCCGTTGGTGTAAGGGAAAAAAGGAAAGAATGAAAAAGTAACGCAATCAAGGAATATTGTGTATGCGTGTGGGTGTCTATGTGTGTAAAGATTTGTAAGTAGGGGTGAACTACTCACATTCTATAAGCGTTCAGCGTTTTTGACATATCTGTTCTACCCATCGGTAATGTTGGACTCTGTCGGACCTACCTAATCCCGTACAAGCAAAAAAGAAAGTTTGAAACTTTTTACTAATATCGATCTGTCTACCGTTAGACGGGGGACAGTCGCGGACGTATTGTCACTTTCAGTCGAACGAGTCTGTTGTAAAAAATTCATCTATCTCCTGGCTAACGACACGTACAAAAATATAATTTTTAAATCTATATATACATGTACACTAGAATTGCCCGTGATGGTGAGATTTAAAGGGGGGCACTTCGCGGAATCGCGTTTAATTCTTTACTGAGGGGGTTACGTTTGGCTTCGCATCCTTCGCATGAAACGGGGGTGGTGTTTGAGTGGGGGTGGATTGCGCGTGCGCACACTGCGGCATTCAAATGGGGATTCGGGACGAAAATCCAAAAATTCGTATAGGCTTACTTGAAATATCTTCACCATTTGTTTCCTTTATCTTTCTTTATTATTTATTACCATTTATCTTTCCATTTCTTCCGAGCGACAAATGGTAAGCATTAATCTTCTATTTCGACCACCGATCTATCGCGGTCGCCGGTTAGTAGCATTAATTTTAATTACACGCGAAACGGAGCAAAAAATTGATCTCTAAGTATATATCACGTACAACATATTCATACTTCATTTTTCTCAATAGGAGGTGTAATGTCAGGGAATGGTAAATCGATAGGCGGACGTTCTAGAAAATAGAACTGCAGTATGACAATAACGGATTGAATATTGTAAGTTTTTGTTAACTTTCTTAACTTGTCTATTTTATTCTTACTTAATATACAGGGTGAACCACGATTGTTTTGATCAGATATAGCATGGTTCCAAGATAGTTTTCACGTGCTTATGGCAAATTTTTTTCAACTCTTTTTTTTAGGTCACCTTTAATTTTTGCAAATACACCTATAAATTTTATTACACCTATCTGTTAGAGGGTTTCAAGACGAGTTCGGTGCGTATCACGATTAATGTATCATGAAATTGTTGAGTTCTGCAAGTTTGAAGCAATACTGAGGGATTGTCAGATCAACAAAATATTTCGTCTATGTGTACGTCAATTATTCCCGAATTAATTAATTTTTTACTTTATTTTTCGTCACTTTTAGGGTACCTTCCCCACAGTGTAACGATACGCAAATACAGGCGTTAGTCGGTCAGTGGGAATAACCCACGAGGGTGCGTAAGGGTGCGATGAATGAAGCTCGTAAGAGAAGGTGACACGTGGATGACACTTAACGCATCACGGACGGGGGGTGGAGATCGTCGTTCGCCTTTTATAATCTCCCTTCCGAAGTCTGGGAGAAAATGCATGCATGTTTGTCATGACCCCGGTGAAAATTTTTACAATATCTACGTTGTAGCAAACTGTTTTACTGAAATTATATCTTACTTATTTGAAGTTAAAACCACGACCGTGATCATGATTCTACGATTAACACTACTATTAACAGGTTCATTTTCAAAGCGGGAAAAATTGAACAACGGTTGCCATCTCGCGGCAGATGTTGTAGGTACAGAATAACTCCAATTACTCGATAAAAAAGCACTACGTTCTAAAACCGACGATCGCCTTTTCCTGTTTTTGTTTCAACTTTCTTTCTTACGAATACATAGAGTTACAAGATCCGGTCGAAAATCAGTATTTGCATTATTTTGAAATACATGTATGCAGTCAATAGCTACACGAATTTCATGTAACAATTATTTTTCAATCAATCAATTTAATTCCAGCTCGCGAGAACATTTGGAGGTAACAAAAGAACCAGGATAGACCGCTTTCGCAATCGTTCGGCTTTAAAGGGGAATAGCTAGAGTCTGGTAGAGTCTGGTGGCCGATGACTCATGGCATGACGACAGAACATTGGAAGTACTGTACCATGTGCACTCGCTCGTAGAGAAGCGCACTACATGCAAGCTTGTGTGCACAAAGCGATGTGGCTTTCTCAAATTTTACGACTTCCAGTGGAAATATTTTGGACATTTTTCTCGGTTGAAATTTGATTCGACTAAAATCAGACCAAGTACTCTTTGTACTTTTGTACAGGTCAAGAGTTCTAAAGCAGGATTTCTCAAACTTTTTTTCTGAAGGAGCACTTTAAGGGTTTTTGAATTTTGACGAAGCACCTTGTGTAATTTGAAGGGTAGGTAATGACACATATACAACGAATCTTTGAAAAACTCATACATAAAATTATTATAGTCAAAATGTAGAAAAAAAGATTTCTTTTTAATATGTTTTTGCGGAGCAGAAAAGAACTATGTCGATAATACGAAAGGGCAAGTGCATCAACGGATCGACGCGAACTACGTAAATCATTGGTGTAGATACAGCTGAGAGACGTACGTTACACGTTGACATCGATATTTTTTGTATAATCGCGGCGAGAGCATCGAATGCCGAGTAATAAGCAGTCCGTGAATGAAATTTCCGTATCGGATTTTCGAAAGTAGAAAGGGGTCAACGACAGGGCAAGCAAGTGCAACGAATTTTTAGAAGCGAATAGAGTGACAACGTGAAACAATTGACGGCCCATGTTTGTAAGATGTAACGGCTGAATCGCTGATTAAGATTCGTATCGTATGACGGACGCATATTCGTCTTGAGTTTCCTACAGCAAACTGTGGTAACGGTTTGTGACAGTGTGCCGTTTATGAATCTATGAGATTGGATTCTTAATTACATCGTTAAAAAACAATCCAAAGTTGCAAATTACCCCCAGAAAACTTGGCTATGGTCGTAAACCTTAAGATGTACATAGTGAATTAGTTATACAAGATAAATATTTCTTAGAATCTTGAAATAGGTGTAACTTTTGATTACACAAAGGTACGGAGAAGCTTGCCACCATATTGATAACTAATTCTGTAGAATGCCATTTACTCCGACCGTCTATTTTCTGCTTATCTAACGACCCGTAATTAATCAGCGTTTATCTACCTGCATTTATGTAATAACACACGCGGAAAACATAACAGTAAAACTGTGACACGGTGAGGACGATATTCACGATCGAGTTTTGTGTCTGCTTAGAGAATCGGTGGTAATTCGTTAAAACGAGTTCCTTTCCGAACGCTTCGAAACATAGATAATTATCATGACAATCGTCGTCATGCTCGGTGATTTTCTGCCATGGTTCCGTAGAATCTTACGGAATGAATTAGGATAATTTGTATCCAGTCGTAGCTGCTTATCGAAGGTGTGGTGGAAAAATTCACCGATTAAGGAATGCTATCGTTTCTTTCGTACGTATTCAAAAGAAAGTATATAAAATAAGAAAGAAGGGAAAATTAGACTTACTCTTCGGAACGGTCCATGCAGGAAAACTTCCTTCCTCAGTATATCATCCCACTTCCTTGAATGACAAAATCTTCGATACACTATCAAAGAAGCGTCTTCGAGGAAATCTTTCTCAAATAAACGGGAAAAAGTTTCACAGTTCTAGGTGGTAAAATGTTCTTAAATATACGTCCGGCAACGACATACAACGTCACTGTCACCGATAAGGTGAAAAAAAGAGAATTCCACTCACCAATCACGAATTTACCGTGAAATTCTCTTCACGAGTTTATGGGGAAAACTTGCCGGTTTGTTCTTTGAAAATTCACGCGAACAGCTTCCACAAAACGACAGAAGAAACACGAATTTTATTCCCGGACGTTTGATGACAGACTAAGATGGCGAGAACCGTGAGACTCAGAACAAGTACAACAACCACATATTTTGTATCGGAGACTCGTGAAAAACGAGCACTACACGATGTCTTCCCTTCCCGTTACAGTACAGATTTCCATGGAATAAACGTGTAGAAAGAAAATGTGCTCCACGTAAAGCGAAAATCGAGAGGAAATCTTCAGAATACAAGGATCACCATCAGGCGATCACAAAAACGCGACTGGAGCGACGCTACGATTGCGGTGACAGTTACCAGAACTTCTTCGGTTTACGGTGATTTCTATGAAACGAATTCGGACAAAAAATTTGTCACGTTGCGTGACCGCGTGAAGTTAGCTACGATGATTTCTGCAAGATGGCCAATAGAACTATGAGTCAAAATTTTAAATATAGAAGCACGAAAAATAATGAAAAACACCGATGTGGCACTGTTAGGCGGTTAACTCAATTCTGCTCTGTTTATTCATTTTTGGACGAGCTTTTGTACAATTCCCTTTTTGAGCCCGGAGAGAGGTAAATACATTCGGGAGCGCGGACCTTCGAGAGTGCTCCTCGCAGAGAGGAAATTTCCTCTCTGGCTCCTCGCGACCCAGGCGAAGGCGTTTCTCTGATTGGCGTGCGTGCGCTGTCCTCGATGCTGATTGGTGCGCGCTTTTGTTGAAAACTGTCACGTTCCTCAAAACAAGGCCCATTGTTTTGGAACCGAGATTTATGACTCGAAGTCCTTGAAGAGGGCTGAATAGTTGTCTTCGGGTCCGTTATTCTTCGCTGTCCGTCGGAGTGTTTTCACCTGGTTTATTGGCCTTTTTTACCTGTTTTCCCTTACTCCAGTGACCTTCTAACTTTCAATCGCGATATTTTTAACTACACATCTGCGAGATTACAACTAAACAGTTTTTTATTTATCCCGATATTCAAATCCGCGTGGTAACGTAATTATAATAATAGTTCATAATGCCTAGGATGGCGCTGATTTCAGGCGCTGACAGTCTTAATAGTATCTCGTCGATGCCAAGAACCACCGACGACATATTGCCAGCCTTACGGGAGATCGTGTCACTCGAATAATTCGGTGTTTTCTTACGCCCTCTAGGATATATTCTGGCTGAAGTAAAAAACAGAAGGCCATCGACGTGATTTCGTCGGTACAGAAGAAGGCAAATTGCCACCGCAACCACCGACGAGATACAGTATCTCGTCGGTGCCGCAACCATCTTGACAGCTACGAGAGACTTTTAGTATCTCCTCGGTAAAGTCGATTATTATGAATTGTTACACTTTTACCGATTTGGTCTTTCAGGTCACTGTAATTTCCACTTTATCCCCGCGCCCATTTTGCCCACTTACCGCCCTCTACCTTACTGTCGGTGGAACAAGTTAGAAAATCTTACGTCGGTAAGGTAGAAAATGACACTAAACTGATAGGAAATTTTTTTACGAGTAGCAAAAACTGCATTCGGGAAACATGTTTTTAATGCAAAATCAATGTGTGTGCAAAATGTTAGCTCGATCCAATTGTGGTTGTGGTCTACTTCATCTGTCGGTAACGTTCGTCTACCAGTTTGTGCATTTTGTCACTAAAAGGAGTGGCGCTAAAATACGAATTTGATATTTCCTATGTTATAGTTTAATAGTTTCTAACTATTTTTAAACAATATTTCTGTACAGTTCCTATTCTCACGGTGGTAAGTGCTGTCGGACTCTCTGTTGATAATATTGAAAATAACGCGAAATTGGTAACGGGGCTCTCCAATACATTCAAAATATATTGAATGATAGATCTATTCTTATAATATAACATAATATATAGGTTTTATTATCGGTGGAATACGTCAACCCCTTCCTATCCATGGATAGATAAAGTTATCATGACCCATTTGACCTTTAGTCAGTATCGGATCTTTTATAAAGTAAACATTTCAATTGAATGTAAGATCTGCCACTCCAATTTTTGAATATCTCAGTATACCCAGAAACACTAACCCAACCTAAACCACTATTCCATAATTAATTGAAATATATTTTCTATAAAACAGCCTATTATTCATGCAGGAATTTTCAGGATGAGGCAGGGAATCGCAACTTGGAAGGTGTATAAAGCGCGGAATAGCTTTGTTTCCTTGAGAAACAGTTCCCGCAGGATCTTCAAGGTACTTGGTACATTATGACGTCTTATCGGCGGATCTCATAATCTCCACTGTCTACAGGCAACGGTAGGTCCGTGAATGCGCTTTTCTACTATTAGCATTTTGGGAAAGCGTGATAATCAGCATATTCATGAATAACAGGGCTTGAAGACCTTGGTCGCTTGGACAGGAAATATTTCAAAGTAAAATGAGTCGGCGTTCTCGGCAGGCCTCTCCGCGGGAGAAGCCCTCCATAAATATCCGATTCGCAAATTTCATTAAAGTTCAGCCGGTGACGCGTCGGTCCGCGCGCATGTTGGCGGTTTTCAGCCGATTCGACTTTTATGCCCGGGATCCGTGGACAGAAAGGGAGCTCCTCGCCTTAATCCGCGCAATCTTCCGCGCGGTTAAAGGGAAAATTGAAAGGGAGTTTCACGGTTCCCAGGACGATATCGGCTGCCAAGTGCTGCTTCACGCCCCCGCGGATTCACCTCGAGATTAAAGAAGCCTTATCAGGCGCTCCTACGCATTCACCACCTGGTCTAGAAGTCACAGGGATTACATTTACATTGCCCACTGATCGTATTATATCGGCCCGATTGGCTGGAAATGCCGAGCCATTTCCTCGATACACTCGTTTTCCGCGCTGCTTGCGGAAACCTGTACAGAGGCGACGGCAATTAGACGGAAACGAACTGAAAATCCTGATCTTTGAAGTGGACATGCCATTCGTGAAATGCCACTTGCAGTCGTCGCGGGATAAGCTGTATCGATATAACAGACACAAAGTGAAGAACATATAAGCAGGTGAGTTTAGAATAAAAAGCATAGAAGAACTTACCAAAATATGTTAAGTCGAGTTAGGTCAGAGTATGTCCGACATCGCAATTCTTCATTTGCAGAGTGAAGTACACCTATTTTACTTCGCAATCAGAATCGTTGGCGTGCATTGTATCCCTAATATTTCATTCTTCGGCTAAGCCTGCATTATTTATTTAAAGCCACGCAGCTCGCTAAACTTCCTCAAAATATGGAGCTGACCTTCGGTATTAAAAAACCACGATCAACATTCATTAATCAGCTCGGCCGGGCACACCGCGTTCCAGCAGGAAGCGACGCCGCGTCGCCTATACATCGCGGAATTAAACGCGATTTATTGAACGATAGCAGCCGTTGTTGACAGCGAAGCCGCGGGCGGTTTTCGAAAATCGTTTCAAGTTTATTTCCAGCTAAAATATTTTGTCGCCGCAAACGAAACGGATCACAGGGTCTCTTTAAGCCTTTATTCGGATTCCTTTCACGTCGCTTTCGATTATTTCAAATGAATAATTGGAGTGGACCGTGCCTCGTAATCCACGTTATTTTTTAGTTAGGGGCATATTGCGGGCGAGAGAAATTCAAACATTTTTTTAATAACTCTTATACAAGAGTTATACAACGCAATAACATTAAAATAAAGAGCGATCGAAGCATGACACAGATACCCTAGTTGATGAAATTCGACGCGAGTGCGCTAACGGTGTAACCGTAAAGCGGGGCGCACAGCTGAATGCGATCCGACGACGGGATCCATTGGAACGTCACGATTATTTACGCGACGATCATCCGTTTCATCAGCGTCATCATTGTTGGCCCCGGCGTAATCAGATTTACATCGACGAGCGTTCCCTCTGTGCGGCGGCGATTCCTCTGTTCGCTGTCGAAATTCCCCGTTGCACGCAATTATCACTTGTTCAGCGCTCCAAGACGCGAGTGTCCCGCCGAATTCACTGTCGAGTCGTGTCGGGGGATTAAAACCACGGCCGCAGCGTTGTGACCGACTACGCCACCAGGTATTTTCGTTACATCGTGCTCGCCGATCGCGCCCGACCATGCGATTTATAACGTTAAACGGCTCGTCAATCACCTCCGGCACGATAGTCGACGAACACCAGTCGGGCCCGGTCCCATCGCGTTACCGTGTGCACACTACCGTAATTTCCGATCGCAATTGGCTCCTCCCCGAATAACAAGCCGCGCGAAATCTTTTCCAAAATTTCATTTAAACTTTGGGATACAGTAATATCCGCCCGTGCGGTCTTCTTAACATTCCACGAAGGATGTTGCTTGTCCTGGGGAAGTTCGGCAGGAAGTTTCTAAGTAGTTCGAGGATCGTCCCGTGTCCACGACAGAGCGAAGCAAGCAATCGATACCCACGGTCAGGTATTTTATTAGATCGCTGCGTGCGGAGTGAGCTGCGCCGTGACTTTCCAAGTGAAAATTGTCGTCGGTTGTTATCGCCCGCGGCGAAGTCTGCTGAGTGTTTATTGATCGCAAAATAAATTCGTAAATGTTCTACGAACAGATCCAAGTGAAGCACGAATGATAAAGAACCGGATTGACGTAGTGAATTCCATCGATAGTATAAGATTAAAGACGTGCTATCGATACGATGTTGAGTACTGCGTCTGACCAGTGCGCTTTGTTTCTACTTACCGGGATGATGTACACCGGAACAGTATATCAGATAATTGCATAAGCTCGTGCCCGATTTTCAGAGGTGTCGCAAACTGCAAGAACAGTTACAGAAAAAAATATAATACTTCCTTTTCTAACGATTGTGGAAAAGAATAGTATTTTTTAAAAATTTAATCATTGTATTTTATTTTCATATCGGGCACGAACTTAGCAATCATCTGATACATCATGCCAATATCTTGGATAAACGAAAAGGAACTGTGCTCTATCTTTTCTTTTTTCTAGTATATAAAATAGTTCTGTCACGCTAAAACGCCGAGCGGGTTGCCTTCCGAAGGGGAACCGAAAATTGACTAGCGGGTTGCCTTTCTAAGGGGAACTGAAAATTGAAGAGCGGGTTGTCTCCCGAAGGGGAACCAAAAATTGAAGAGCGGGTTGCCTCCTGAAGGGGAACCGAAATGTGAAGAGCGGGTTGCCTCCTGAAGGGGAACCAAAAATTGAAGAGCAGGTTGTCTCCTGAAGGGGAACCGAAATGTGAAGAGCGGGTTGCCTTCTGAAGGGGAACCGAAATGTGAAGAGCGGGTTGCCTTCCGAAGGGGAACCGAAAATTGACAAGCGGGTTGCTTTTCTAAGGGGAACTGAAAATTGAAGAGCGGGTTGCCTCCTGAAGGGGAACCGAAAAGTGAAGAGCGGGTTGCCTTTCGAAGGGGAACTGAAATTGACGAGCGGGTTGCCTTCAGAAGGGGAACCGAAAATTGACGAGCGGGTTGCCTCCTGAAGGGGAACCGAAAATTGAACAGTGGGTTGCCTTCCGAAAGGGAACCGAAAATTGAAGAGCGGGTTGTCTTCTGAAAGGGGAACCGAAAATTGAGCGACGTGACAGTGTGTATTTTTCAGAGACAGAGAGAGAGAGAGAGAGAGAGAGAGAGAGAGAGAGAGAGAGAGAGAGAGAGAGAGAGAGAGAGAGAGAGAGAGAGAGCAGGAGAGAGAGTGCGGAGCCCCCTAGTGTATTAATAATTTCATATTTCATATTCAAATGGCATGTAAATGTGTAGATTTATTGTAACAACAACTAATATATATATATATATATATATATATATATATATATATACAATGAGGTATGTCTTACACAGGGAGAACCACGAATCGTGATCAGTAGAGATTACTCTGTTATTAGCAGGCCGATCGAAAATATTTTTATCTAGATTTATCCTACACCTATTTCAGGAACAGTTTTCCTAATGAAAGTCGAGTCAGGACACGTGTCACACTAGCTTTAAATGTTATGCGATCATTGCGTGCATAAAGCACGGGACTCACGGTCGGCCGCCTTCCTGTACTTTTTACTATTTTGCCCTTTAGTATATGGGGGCGGTTGAGTGCCTACTTACGAGCTGCCCGGCGCGCGATTGCTCCGCATTCCTCGCGAACTTCGTCGTATAAAGAGACACGAACGGGATCGGCATCTCCGCTATTCCAAAATACTCCTTATTGCAGCAAAGAAATTTACGGGACCGGATCGCCTTGTAAAGACGAGGCTGCCCAGTGCCTCGAATTCAACGAGATGAAGGAAATATTTTCTTCGACGAATAGCCGTCCTTCCAATTGCTACTAAATCGTGGAATCCGACATGTTCCTTGCAATTATTCCCGGTAGTTTTGCCATGCTAACTTTCATAGCTTGTAGCCAATAGATTGTGACACATATTGCAAGAAGATGTAGTACTAGCCCAAAATATCGTGTCCCAAAAATGTACTTCTTTGAAAATTTTTTCATTTGCGAAAATGTTCGCAGTAAATTATCTCCCAAATTTTAAAGCGAAAGGACATTATTAATAAAGACGTCGCAAAAATTTTCAAGTGTTCAGTTGCGATTCATGGTTCCTTTCACAAGTCGGTTCTCGTGAACGGTAGAACACGATTAAACAAAATGTTTTGTTTCTTTTCTTTTCAAGGCCAGACCAGCTGGTCTTATCTAGTCAATACTATGGAATTTTTACGTTCAGACAGTCTGTGTTCAGTTTCCTCTTGTAACTGCTAAATAGCGTTAGAAATTGAATTGCGCGACGAACGTTCACCTCCTGCGGAATCGTATCTGACCAGACACCAATTGTTTCACAAGTGCTTCGAAGGAATGCGTGAATGAAAATTTCCCGTTATCCCAAGTCGAGTTTCTTCAAATTTCGCTCTTAATATTAGTCGGAACGATGAGAGTGCTCTCCCGGTTCGTAAGGAACATTAATTGTGTTCTACAGTTTGTAACAGTGAGGTAACATTTTATCCAACGTGAACGATGATCCTACCATCGCGGCAGTTGGAAATAATTCCAACTGAAATGTATTCATTAAAATCAAATTTTCCACGAACACCGGTTTCTTCTTCTTCTTGTTCTATTTCTCTTTCGCCGTGGTTGGCCGACCAAGAACGGAGTTCTACCACTCGCTTTGAGATTCTCTCTTCGAAATACCTTAATAATGAAACCGGAATACAGCCACCGCGAAATTCGTCTTACGAGTTGGCACATTTTTACGGGGATTTAAGCGCGGAACGATAGGGCTTTAATTATTTACTTCCCTTGATTAATCCTTCCGGCGTTCCCGAGATAAATCCCGTACGAATTGGGATGGTAAGGACCGCTCTAGGTTTAATAACGTTCCTTTCATGAATATTAATAGGAACCGGCTCACTTTTACCTTGGAAATCAACGGATTTCCGATAATTCTTCCGAAATAGATCCTGGGGAAGTGCGGATAAGGGAGATCGCATAAAACGGGTAATAGTGCAGGATGCCCTTTATGACCGTGAAATTGATCGGAGCTCCAAGGACTTTCGTTGGCTTTCTCGAAGCGCGAAAAATTTCAGATCGTCCGTTACCGGCGATCATTTGTCAAAATCTGGGGAACCTGGACGTCTACCCGGGTTTTCCCGTGAAAACCTTCCCGATCGATTCCTCACGCCTGTAACAATGTGTTCTCGGTTTTTCCAACGGTGTCCCTGTTTCCATTTTACATGAGCGAAGATTGGAGATTGTTTATTGAAGAGCCTGGACACCTTCGCTCGCAAAGTACTGCACTTTCCAATGAAATATTCAAGACATTCAAATTGATCTCGAGTGATCCATTTCACTCGGGATTGATTCCCTCGACGGTAATGGCGATCGTAATATTTTCATTCGTTCGATCACTTCGGCGCCGGAAAAGGATGTCTCTGGAAACACGGGGCAATCTTGATTATAGCTTCAAGTGTAACGGTTAGACGAAGTGGGTGCATACATGTAGCTTCATTTTGTTTTTGATCATGATTCCTGCTTCTAGCTTCAAAGGTAACAAGTAAATTTAAATTTATATAGTGTATTATAGGCCACAATTCCATCTCTCGTGTCCAAGGCGACGTGTTCGAACAGTTTTTGCACGGGAAAACGTAATAAAAAGGTAGTAAATGTAAGAGAAAGATAATTGAATTACAGGTAAGAAACGTAAAAAGAAGGTCATTTAATTGAAGGCAATAAACGTACAAAAGAAGGTAGAAACCGAATTACTGGGTAATAAAATTCGAAGCGCTATTGGGTTTTTTTTCTGAGCGATTAGGGGAACAACGCAACGTGTTCTTAGCACATTCACGGTAGTTTATAGAGACATTTCCGGTGGCAGCGTTCGAGTGCCTATCAGCTTATCGCTTCGCATTTCATTCGTCGAAATTCTCTGTCTCATCTTGCGCATTTGTTTTACGAGCGGACGCCGCAGGTGATCAATTCCAAGCACCGGTAAACCGTGGAACACGGTATTCAATCTATCCGCAATGATAGAGGGGAATTTACGGTGCCGTTCGTGCGTTGTAAATAGGAATTCATAATTCTCAGGCTCGGCGTGTAAGTGGCTCGATTCCGCCGCAGAAAGTAGTTGTTTATAGGTTAAATATTTGGTCGGGGCTCTGATGTTGCAACGAGAACCGGCGTGTTTACGTCGTCGAATCGTTTTCACCGACGACGACAAGTTAATGATGTAATCGCGGAGAGCCCCCGAGCGAGCCTGTTTCGTTCTCCGAGGATTGTTGGTATTCGTAAACGTTTTCAGTCGGGAAACGCTACGGGAATCGATGAATATGCAACTACGGTGGGCTGTTTCATTCTCGAGTTTTAGACGAGCTTATTGGCGAACGTGAGGGTCGCAGTTCTTTATTTTTATTTAATCCCTTGCCTTACGATTTATTTTACGGTCTTAGTGACTAGAACTTTTTTTGTAGATCGTAATTTCCTAAAAAAGGAGAATAATTATATAAATTCTATGCTTCCATGTTCTCCAATAGCTGTATATTAACAAAGTCAAAATAGAATTTTATTTCGATTTGCAGGAAATTATTAACATGCATTTTTATCGGAATGTGTTCTGAAACTTTATCACGTGTCAGACATGATATTGTAAGGCAAGGGGTTAAAAACGATCAGCAACATGGTCAATCTAAAAAATGACTCCACGATTGAAACATAAACGGCACATTCGAAGCAGCATTGTCCTCGTCGAATTAATTTGATGAGACCATCAAACCATTCCGCAGCTGTAAAACATAAAAAGCAAGACACCGATGCTCTTTCACCTCGTCTTGCTGAGAAGAGTGTCAGTGCCGTAATTACGCGCTTCATCCGGGTTACGCAGCGTCGTCGTGGCGTTATTAAAATTTATATCGGCCGGCCGCTGGCGTTGTTACGTGACAAAATGATATCCGCGGAAAGAACAGCGGCCAGTATTTCGAAGCAGGATGCGACGCTTTGAATTTGTCAAGGCTCGGCTCGTAGTCCGAGCAGACGGAACGACGACGGGTACATTAATACACATCGTGGTGCAAGGAGGAGATAAATCGTTGTTCATTGTTGCAGTCGAAAGACGTGGCGACACGCGGGTGCCTTCAATATCCGGGGTTAATTACACAAAAGTCTCGTCGTTCGTTATCCGCGAGTATCGGGAAAATAATTAAGGGCAACGCCACGGTCGTCTCTAGTACAGGCCGGAACGTGTGATGTGGCAATACCGCGTACAGAGCATCAGTCCGATCAGCTGGTCCGCTTATACAGAGTGTCCTAAAAATGTCGGAAATCCATGAAAGGAGTTCGAACTTTCTCCTCTTGGCGACAAATTCCTTCTCGGCTTAGTTAAGGAATTATTAACGAAAAACACAGACCAACCGGGATTGAGACAGCATTGCCAAATTTACCACGTCCCGTTAATTATAATTGTCAGCGGTGTCGAGTTCGCACGGTTTGGGAAAGAGGAACGAATGCGTTCCACTGCCGCAAATTACGAGGCGCGTTTACAGCGCCGCGATGTCTCTTCCCGTGCGTGGCCCGTAAAAACGTTTTACAACGCATTCTTCCCAGCACTTCGCGGCGTTCTTCCCTTTTTACGATACGACGCGGATGAAAGATCACCTGGCCCGGAACCATGCGCGATCACGACGACGAGGAGGAGGAGAAACACCACGATGCCGAAGACACGAGCGTCTGCGTCTGCGTTCCACAGCCCGTTTCAATAAGAGGTACCCACCATCGTGATTCTTGTCCTCCGCGCGGAATCCCCGGGGATTCCGGTGCGCCCCGTTTTTCAAATTCCGCGCGACACCGGCGGAAAATATCTCCGTTACGTCATCATACCGCTTCTTCGTCATAACGTCTCAAAAAAACTCAAGCTGTTGGGTCGAATTTTGAAAAAGTTGTACGAATACTTTGTACACCCACTGTATTTGTTATACGAAATTTATTTATTTATTTATTGTTTATTTTAATGTGGTCGCATTAACAGCTAGGTCATTAGCGACCACATGATTTACAATCAAAAGTGTTTTACATGTTACTCGTGGCGAGGGTTACAGCTAATAGTTACACTTTGATAGGGAGTAACAAAGGTGGATTTATAACAGTTTATATAATTCGACGGATTTAAAAAAGAGGAGGACGTTTCTAATGTTGTTTTCGCCTAGAGTGCAGGATGATTCTCCTAATAAATTTTTCAAACAAGTTAACAAAATAGTATTACTCCAAATATTTTATTACTAGACTGCGGAAATGTTTCCTGCATCCAGGAAAGTAATCGTTACCAGAATCAACGGTGTATTTGATGAAAAAAATGGACGGACCACCCCGCTGGCAGCCCGTCACGCAACAAGTCGATTAAAGGCCCGACCGGCGGTGAATCCCATTGAAATTGAAATATTCAGGATGTCGTGGATCATTGAAAGATTAATCGCGTCGTCTTGAACGCTACGGTCCCCTTGATGGTGAAAATTTAACGCGAGTCCAATCAGAGCGAGAGCTCACGTCAGGTAGAACTGCGAATTCCCAAAGGCCAGGGCTCGCATCTAGTGCGCCGTAATATCGGCTACTCATGCAACCTGTAAGATTCGCCATTACGATCGCGTCACATCACCTTGTCAAGCGGTAACGTTTGCCCTCTGAAATTTAGAGGAAGGGATGGTAATATGGCCCCTCAGTTTTATATTCAATAAAATCGCTTTCTGAAATGACCGGTTTCTGGGTTTTTCTTTTACAACTAGTGAAATTATAATGATGGAAATTTCACTGGAAATTATTAGACACATCTTTGTATCC
This sequence comes from Lasioglossum morio, assembly GCA_916610235.2. Lineage (NCBI taxonomy): Eukaryota > Metazoa > Arthropoda > Insecta > Hymenoptera > Halictidae > Lasioglossum > Lasioglossum morio. The sequence continues at coordinate 7,086,274 of OU744324.1, read as the reverse complement.
AAGCACATATTATATGATAAAAATCACAGAAAATCTATATAAATTCTGAATTATAAATTGTGACTGGACAGGCGATCATTCGTGGACCACCTGTACCACAATAATTGATGACCAACCATTTTTTACAACAGTGAACACAAAAATAAAAAGGATACTCTCACGCATACCTAGCTAAATGTCCAGAAAATTACAAGCCGGCCGTATTACCAGCAGGCCCAAGCTTACCACTCCGTTCCTCCACGCTGTACAGATACACGCGAGCCGTATTTGTCCCGCGTTCATTGAAAATTCATCAGTCGCCTGGCTCCAAACTGTAATTTACATCTACACCGTGGGTAAGGCGTGGAAAAGTTCTAGCAGGACTGTCCGGCCGTGCCTCGGCCGTTCCACGTTGTCGGCGTAAACGTGAATAAAACAATACTACTTCTTTCGCGAAATGAAATTCCGCCTCAACGGAGCCGGGTCTTATCCCACTAGGGACGGGTATCTTCGTTTCACCTCGTTATTTCGTATCCACGCAGCTCACGGGGAAACAGCGACCGAGTTAACGGATCGCTCCCATTGTGCCGGAAAGTATTATTATTTTTTAATATGGTTTCTTCAGGCGTGCCGTCTTGAAAACGCGTTATGGCGATTTCACGCGTGTCCCAGAACAGTGTCCATAGTCAAGTTTTCAATTATAATCAGTTGGCGATGTTTTTTTGCTCACATTACTTATTATTTCTACACGTCTAAAACAGGAACTTCCCTGTTGCTCTCCTCTGGGAACAGCAACGTCCACACCATTAGTTAAATCTGTTCTTATTTCGACGTACTAAAACGTTACTCTGGTGTAAAACAACATCTAAAAATAATCAGTGTAATTTAAATCTAACCTGACAAATGCCTGACACGGAACCACTCCGAGTCCAACATGCTACCCTAATTCAAACCCGTAAGAAGTAGGACTTACAATGAGTATTATGGAGTTGATCTAAAACCTGGAGTGGATCTAGTCTTAAACCAGCGTAGATCTAGGTCCTAGATCAATGTGAATTTACCTTAAAGTCCCAAGCATGGTGCCAAACAATCAAGAAGTCAGTGATTTATTTACTAGTGTAACGTCTTAGTACGATTGCAATGGTATTTTTGAGTTATTTAAATTGAAATATCTCCTGAACTACTAACTTGTCGACATACATAGGTTAGTTACTTTTTTATAACGAATGTCCAGCTGCATCGATTGATGTATAAAAAAAATATCTCATTCCATTAAAAAAAATGAAGTTGACCTTCATATGTCCTTTACGCGTCCACCTACAAAAAAGCTACTAACATCAGATTACTGCCGCCTCGAAACCATGCAAGTTCCATCTGATTTATTTCTTCCTAACAGAAATACAGCCGCGTTATTCAGGTGGCCTGTTTTAGACGAAACACCCTGTATATATACAAGATAACGTTTGTTTAATGTCGTTGCTAAAAATCGGACATTTCATATGCAACAACCTAATATATCGTCTTCAAAGACCTAGAGACGATCTACCATGGATCTGATGCCGAGCTGACATGTCACGATGCGAATCTAGCTTGGACCTGACTTGAATCCAGCAGAGGCATAATTCAAGGTTACACATACCCACCTACGGGAAGCGTAGTTCGTAATCTTGCGCCAGTCAGAAATCAGAGACTATCCCACTTTCGCGAAGTGTCGCAAGTTCAGGGTAGCCGGCGACAAACGGAAAATTGGAAACTATAAATTCACTCCGCCTCTCCTCGGGCCACGAATTTTACGATTCCACGGTGATACACGTTAAAGTACGTCGCTTATGAACGATAGCGAGGATTTTCCGTCGAGTGTTTTCGTGTACACGTAGTTGATTTGTCGATGATGTTCATTGGCTTCTATCAGGATGCGCACAAAAGAGCGCGCGACACTTTTCGTTTATCTTCGAGCGGTCGTTGTTCTTCGTCAAAGCGACCGAAAACTGTGAAAATTCTTTACGTCCCTGTGCACGTTCTTAACTTTCTCCGTCGTGCTGCGCGAACCCATTTATCCCCCGCGAAGAGTCGAAGAAGAATTCAGATCAGATTTTTAAACGGACGTTCAAGAAACGGGATGTGCCCGGTTTGAAACGGCTCTACACGGTACGATAAACAAATGGCACGGTCTTCTATGTATGTCTGGTCGCGCGCAAACGTTTTCACATAAAACATTTTACCGTCGAGTTCGGGTAACAACTGTTGTTTTCTGTTCCGGCTAGCTACGGCAAACAAAAACCCCTTCGCGGCGCAACAATTGATAGTGAATCAGAGGTGGTTTTTCTCGAAATGGTTAACTTTGATTTACGTCTTATTGCAGATACGAGAGATTCGATTTATCTTGGAACGATTAAAAATAACATATCAAGAAAGAAAATAAACTTTTTTATTTTGCATGTACATCCGCTGTGTAATTGTCGTACACCCTATATTGAAAGTAATCGATTCAACCGAAAATGGCAACGACAAAAAATTAATTGGTGCAATTTAAAACAGTGAAAGCATTCGAGGAATTTAAAAATACTGTTGTATTATTTTCAGCCTATTAAACATGTTAGGAACGAAAATAAATTTTTATTTCGCTCCAGTTTGTCGCAAATCAGGTAGAAAATGTTCATTCTCCATAAAAGATCGGCTGTCTAGCGACGAGAAACTGAAAAATCTATCAAACTTTCCCCGATCTCCATTATAGTCTTGCAACACAGGTTGCCCATCTCCGAGGTCCCGAAAGAACCGATAAAATGAGCATTGACTGTTCGATCCGCGCGGAGGTATCTTCACAGCCGATGGCGTCGATGACGGTCGTAATTAAAAGCGACAGTGATCTCCTACGTGCTACATTAAAGCGGTTCCACGCGGAGACCGTAACCTAATAATATTGTGAAACGGCTGATCCAGCAAGTTTCGAAGTTCCATGTTATAAAGATGACGAGAAAAAAGGGTTGGTTTCGGGACGAGGGTTGGGCATCGAGTAAAATAAGAATAAAAAAAAGAGGAAGAGGAAGGAGAGAAGAACGATCATTCTTCGGCAAGAGGGGTGGAGAGAATGGTAAAGGAAAACGAGAAAGCAGAGAGTCGCGAATTAGGGGTGGCGAGGAGCGTGTGCGCGTACCATTGGAAAGAGAGGGTTGCTTCCGCCCCCTCCATCGTTGCTTCCCTCCCTCGATCTCCAGCGAACGCGCGAGCTTCGGGATTCGAGGCGGTGTGGAAACTCGAGCAGACAGCCAGTCGCTCGGCGTTCGTTCGACAACGTGGCTCGGAAGTGCTGTCCCGTCGATCCAAAGAGTAACCGACACACCGACGACCCGAGAATGTGGACGAGTACGGGTAGACCGACGGTTATGTCGGCCGTGCTCTTACGATCCTGGCTGACCGGACTCGATCGGATGGTCGAGAAGAGTCCTTGAAGGGTTTTCGGTCTTCTTCGGGGCTTCGCGTTCGGGGTGATCCTGTCCACTGGAATCCACAGGTACCCTCAAGTGGCGTCCTCGTTGATCGTCGCGTCGCGCGTCCTCCAGCGTCCAACTACGCCCATCGAGAGACACCACCGCACCGGGTCCGTCAAACGGATGTCCGTTCTTTCCGTGGACTGAATCGTCTGAGCGGCGGGATCGATCGCGTGTGAAACTATTTTCGTGTGTACGCGTAGAACGCGAGACCTCGGTCCGACTTGGCGAAAGAGAGACATGCACGGGATAACTAGGAGAAAGCCGGACGCTGTCAGATCGGGAAGGTGTGAATTAAAGAACGAGGCTCTCCGATCGATCGAAATCGTGCGCGGTGGCTAATGGATAGCACGCCGGACGTTCGACGTCCCTTCGGGCCAAAGGATTCTCCGCGTTCCGGGTTAATCGGTTGAATTTCCTGCTCGATGCTGGAGGATCGACCGGCCGAGATTGGTCCGATGTACTGGCGGTGCTCGATTAAACCGTTGTCCGGCGCGATCTTCCGACACGATCCAACCGACCGGTCGATCGTTCCTTCGTCGGCCGGTAGGGGTTGACGAGGGAGCCGGGTTGAGCGAGGATCTCTCGCCCCTACGGTGTCGGACGATCTCGCGGCCGAACATAATAACCCGTACAGGCCAAGCACAATGCCAGTCGATGCCTCGATTGAATAGTGTGTGCCGAGTGTGTACGTATCCGTCTGTGTATGTATATACGTATACGTGTGTGCGCGCGACCGAGCGAGGTTTTTGATCTCGTTGGAAAATATTGAATCGATCTGCCGCCGGTGAATGGCGGGGCTTAGGACGACTTCCGTGTATTTTATGGTTGGGTCACGGTGCTGGGGATCATCCCCCTGACATACTCGTAGGGCGCGGGAAGGAGAGGTAGAGGAACAGGAGACACAGGGCGGAAGAGAGACGGGTGGACTCGATACGTCGATCTTGCGCAGAATATGGGAAAGGCACGAGGAGCACTCGGCGACGAACGCGTGACACCATGAGGAAGTTCTCGGGCGAATCGACGTCGATTCCGGATTACGCACTGATCCGCCGGTGGATTCCTCGGTGTCGAAGAACGCCGCGGCCCGCCCATTGAGAACGAGAGAGTTCGCGTGGCGGGGATCACTCCGATCGACAGAACCACGGGATCGTCGACGAACGAATGGTCATGGATGATCGACGATGCAACGACAACGAACGTGTCGCGCCGGTGAACCACGGTGAGTAACGATCGCGCCTCCAAGCGATTGCTATGGGAATGCGTCGGATGTCTTCGTGACCGTGGGCCTCTCTTGACCGAGAAATGCCTCGCTGTGTCAAGGGTGTAGCCACGCGAGATTTGAATTGCTAAACGGACCTTAATCGCTATTAATTAAAACGCAATTCGACCGGCCACCGGAGCTACGGAAGCCGCTTACCTGCCCAGATTGCCGAAAGCCGGTAAATTAAACGTGACGGATCGCCGTGCAGTGCGTTCGAAAGCCCATTTTCTCGAGAAAATTCGAAGCAACGCGAAAAAATGTTTGACGAAAGTTGTAGAATATAGAGCACATGATAATCGTATATGTTTGACACGATAGTAACCTAAAAAAGCTCTGTAGAGATTACCATTGAAATATTGCAGAATTTTTTACAGCTCTCCAGCAATAATCACAATGGAGTTATGAGGAGTATTTGTCAAGACCTTAATGAATGTTACCGGTAACGTTTCAATTTACAATATCAATTTGATCTCGAGAAAGTGAAAAAAACAAATTAATATCAGTGAAGTTTAATGTCATCGCTTATCTTTGCAGTAGATCTTTAGAAACACTTGTGTGAAGGTTTTAAATACCAATACGAGAGTTGGTCTTTTAATTTTTGTCCATAGAAAACGCACTGTGACGATAGACGATCCACATGAAACTGAATTTTTTTCTCTCGGAAAGTTCAGTGTCGCGCACGTGCGATCTCATACCCCGCGCGAGGAGCGTCAAATTAATTTTGCTAGTGCGTCAGAGGTGTATTTTTTTTTTGGTAATATGTCGCTAACGATGCAAACAACGATAATATATTAATTTTCCGTTCCGGGTGATCGGGGCAGCTGCAGCTCGAATTAAAATGGTAATGGAGATTAAAATTGTAAATTAAAATGGTAATTGGAGAGGTGAGATTCGTAGGATAATGTACTTTCGTGCGGGAAGTACGATTCTGAACGTGGTGCGCGTACGCACATGCTTTTCTCGACACGCTGAACGTCGTGGCTGTTATCGATGAGCGGATACAAATGTTTTAATGGTGTGATTCATTCGATGATTATCTAAAATGACCACAGAATAGTTAGTAGCTGGTATCTACACCTGCTGTTTCTGTTTCGAGCGAAACGAATGGTGCTGATATCGAACGTTTAACATTCATGTGACACTCAACGTGGGCAGTAGGAACGCCAACCATTCATTCCGATTAACTATATCTTCCTGTAAAGTTGACAAGAGTCAGTCAGATTTTGATCGACTCCAATCGCAACCTGTGCACAGACAAATTAATTTAATAATTGTCTACAACGATAGTCTCGTGTTTTCGACGATTATAAAAGAAATAATAATGTTTGTGATAGAAATAGCTCACGTCCACGAACGATCTCGTCGCTCGGTTGTAATTTATAGTTAGTGGGTCGTTATTTCCTCAAAACTTGAAAAAAGTACAATGACACATAGTGGTATCACATATTTCCAAGATGAACGCGTCCCACGTGTCTGACGACCGCGATCTCGTATATCACGTAGAAAAAGCGAGACAAATTTTATGCAGACCGCTTCGCAGAATATTTAAAGGAATTAACGAGTTTTTCTCGTTAAATTTTCTCGTATCGCAAAGCGAATGCATCGCGTTTAATAAAATATTATAACCACGCTGTTTGCGTAACGATGGAGTAATAGAACGATCCTGGCGGACGTGTTAGCAGTTGAAATAACACGCGAGACAGAACGAGCGACTGGAAATTTCGCTGTTTTACAATTGTTGAAAATACAAACGCCTCTTACGTGATGAGAAATTGCTACATAAATCGGGATTCCAGCAAATGTTATCTTGTAATTTTTTCGTGAGAGAGTGCGAACCAGACGTTTTGATTGCTCGGCATTTCTGTTTGGTAACTGTAGAGTGTGTACAGAATTTCGTTTCGTCCTATTTTTTTTCGTAGTTTCACCAGTGTTTCGATCGCGTCGTTTTTTCGTGTCCCCTCGTAGCCAATCGAAAAACGGTGATCGACAGTGTCGATGGGCACATGAACGTTCGCGTTTATTAATTAATGACAATTCCGTGAGTTACAATTATATCGAATAGATCGACGTGTTTCTAGATTATCGGCCGTTCCATTTCTCTTTCTCGGTCCGGAAAATAACCGGAACATCGAGAGAATGCGTGCGAGAGGGAGAGAGAGAGAGAGTGTGTGTATGTGTGTTAAACTTGCTTAACGATGAGCCCGAACAAGTTACTTGGTCCCCGCTATAATTTCCGTTGTGTCAACACTGTTTGGGGGGGAGGGGGGCCCGGTTAGGGAGATAAAGTCGGATAGCGTGCGTAAAGTAGCAGATATTCGTAATCTCGCGGGTCAAGAACGTTTTGAATTAACGCTGTTCCGGCACTCGCGCGAGGAACAGGATAAGCCGCAAGAATAATGACCGTCGAATTTCGTGCTGTCGACCTTATTACGGGCCGTTCCACTGCCGGACCTAATGCGTGCTTTTACTACTTAACGCGGCGCTGGTATCGTTATATCAGAATGATTACTACACAGGCTCGGGAAATAGGCTCCTTTAGATTATATTGAATTACTCCGGCCAGATCTGAAGGCACATTAATAGCTGATAGCTGCTGGTTCGGCTCGAGTTTCCTGGAAAACAGCTCGGGTAACAATATACAATTTGCTCGAGTCGTTTCGCACTACGAGACTCGGGTAAACAGACTGCGGATTTTACGCATTTCCGGGAAAATCTAATTGGTACAATGTAAAGCAGTATTATTAATATAATATATAAATTATTAGCAATTTTGATGCAGACAATTTTTATTACCCTTTGTTGCTGTTTCTACGCTGTTTTCTAGAAAAGAATGTCCCTTTTCTGCCAACTGAATTCCTCGCTTCTAGGCTGTTACGATTTGGAATTTGGACAAGTGTGCTTGGACAGAAGAAGTACGCGTCGAGATTTTCGGTTCAGCGTGGTTAATCGAGCTCGGTGAATCGCTATCAATTTCTTTTCTGAGACACTGGGTGGGACACAATGGTAGCGAATGCAACAGGTTACGCGTACTGCATTGCATTTAAGGAAAATGAAGGAAATTCCAGATGCACAGTTTTTACAATTGCAGTTGTCAGTGTTCTTATCGAGTTAAAGTGAACTAACATTCCCAAGGAGTTTCAAGTTGCAGCCACTAGAAACGAGAGTCTTTGTAGTATTTAGGTTTTCTTATTCTTGGGAATAGCACAGATCGTTGCAGAATACTTGATTGAGTAATATAATGCTGTTGAATAGGGATCCTTTTTATCATATCATAAATGTATACAATTCGCAGTCCACTCACGAGCATACATAAAAATCAGCTTCTACATTATCTCTTTGCACGCTGCCATTAATTCTCGAAAATTAATTATAAATGATTTCGATGATTAATCCGAGTGGTGCGCCTGCCAGTCATCTTTCCCGCAGTGCATCGCGGTACAGACAGGTTTCCACCGCGGTTGTACGGTACAGGTAAGCTGGGAGGGCGATCAATCTTGCGGGGCACGATTTCATTTCTTCCAAGACAGAAACCGTCTCGCCGCGGAATGAATTGCATATTGGGCTCGTGTTCGGGAAACGAAACCGGGGAAAGCTTTTCTTTCCCGCGTGCTCGATTACATGCGCCGCGATTCCCGCGCGCAATTCCGCGGAGAACACGCATCCCGATGGATTTTCGAGCTAGTGACAGGCGTTTGTTGCGGAGCAGGCCGATTGAAAACTCGGTGAATTCGATGAACCGCGGCGAACGAACGGCTTCCCAGCGAATTCCCAGAAATCCTCGGCGAACATCTGCCGTTTCGAGGCTGGTGCAGATCGGACAAGGAACTCCCATGCGACCCCTCGATATTTCCGGAAAGCCTGCTCGCTCGAATTACGCGATCCTTCGAGATTAACTTTTGTTCCGAGCGTGACTACCACCTCCAAATTAAAAATTTCATCGCATCTTCTTACTCGATGTTATTCATTTTATTTATATTATATAGCAACAAGAAAACTTCAAATAGGAGAATAGAATAGAAATGTCTGGGTAAATATTGACAAAACGGGACCCAGCTTCGATAACCTTGACCTTGAAATGTGTTGTCAAGGTCTATATACGAAGATGAAGGTCATCGGAGCTGGGTCGAATAACATTTCACACAAGGTACGCGTGTATCAAACGTAGCCAACTTTTTACCTCACGCATTGCAGTTTTCAGAGTGAAAGTCAATGGATCCATCCACATGTCCGTCAAAAGTTTTATAACATTTCGTAACTTTGTTCTTTCATTCCTGTAAAAACCAGCTGCTTTCATTTGCAATATTTTGTTTCATAGTGCTTTGAAGTGCGAAGTACGCAACTTTGCGGGAGCGGCACGGCCCGCAAGCCACTTTTTGTGACCTGTGGTTAGTATTTAATTAACATAAGTTCTAAATGGTTCTGCTGTTGAAAGAAGTTTTATATCTTTTTATAACTCTTACAAAGTACAGATATAAATTAAATAAATGGAAAATGGTTAATTTTTCTACAAAATATTCAGTATTATTCCAGTTGCAGTATATTATTCCAAAATCTTTAATGGTTTAAGTGTTATTAAAGAAATATCGCGTACTCTTTCAGTTGGGCCCATTGTGCGAGCAACGCTCGCCCAGCAGCGCCATAATTCCGGCTTGTATGCAGCCTTATTGTGCTTGTTTGCCTTCGTCGCCTTCGCAATATATTCCACAGCTACCGGCATATTTCCCCGACGCTCGGGAAATTTCGAGGACTTTGTGCGTCGTGGATTTACCTTCTCACTGATTTGTCACGCGCTCGCGAGCCTCTCGTGTTCTAATAATTCTATGCGCGCTGCCTTGAGACTGGAATTGCTAGAAAAATTCCGTATGATAGTCGATATGTAGACGTATTTAATATCTTGTACATTTTGTTGATCAAATGGACAACCCTAGGAAAAGCTTACCAATCCAAGATATAATTAAATTCAGATAATTCTAACTAAATGCTTGTGCTGCCACCTATCGGATAAGCTCAGTAAATACCAGTATCCCTCAACTTTATACGCATATAACTTTTGAACGAGTGAACTCCGTACTTTAAAGCTGGCATTTTTGGAGTTCCCTAGTCAAAATCTACAGAATTGTATAAAAAAAGGTGTAAAATTTTTGGTCCCAGAAATGTTTCTGATGACTAGTTAGGTCAACGCGTTAGGGTGTTATCTGGCGATCTCTTGGAGCGAAATGCGTTTGCAGAGCTGATAGAACGTCGGTGAAATTCGGTGAAAAAAGCGGTAACAGTTGACAACGGCCGTTCCAGAAGGAAAGTAAAAACCGGACGGGACGAATTAATCGCGTTCGGGTAGTTGAACAAACATTTCATGCGTGAAGCTTTTTGACAGGGTTGCGCCTGACTGTCGCGTTATCGTATACCGAAATATTTACCACTGTCGTCAGCCGAGAGATTTTAATCCGGCGGTGGTGGCGCGGCGCGGAAAATGTATTGGTACGGGGACGAGTAAACCAGCCTGACTGATGGAAAATTTACAGTACATTAGTTGGCGTGCGGTTTCGCGTTCCGGAAAAAGAAAAATCGACAGGGAGAAACGTAAGAAGCCGTGTCCTTCTGGTTTGCATACGTGCGGGGAATAATGCATGTAATGGCATGTGTGCAGCCCGCAAGGATAGACGGAAAAAGAGAACGCGGGCAAGCGCTGTTGCAAATAACAGAGCAGCCATTCGGGAACAAAATTTCAACACTACATTCTTCATTCAGTATTATAACGTTACTTTGCATATATACATATTCAGATGTCAGCGTGCTCTCCCTCCTGGCCGAGGCTCGCGAGAGACTATCGCCCGAAGGAAATGCTTTTCATTCCAACCCAAGTAATTATTATTGTTATTATTATTGCTTTATTTCAGCCTTACAGCTCAGAAATGTGACTTGCTTTACAATATCCCAGCTTTTACAGATCTATCTTATTCGCACATTCCAACCATACTTTCTCTGTCTCACTCATTCCTACTCAAACATTCCTCCCTTCCAGCTCGATTAATTATAAACATCATAAAAGACCTTTTATCCGAGATTACGGAACGTAACGTTGCGCGTCACCGGGATTCTCGCGGAATCGATGGATTAATAATTAATTGCGAAGTAACGGTCTGCTCGGTTCAGTATTTATTCATTAAAAATAACAAATCCGCGTTCGGACCTCTGATTTGTCGTTGTTGAAATCCACAGTGCCGGAAAATGTAGCAGGTCCTTTGATACACATATTTGACTTTTTCGTGTGATTCGATTAATGTTTCATTTGATCCCAGTAATTGGAAAGTAGCAGTTCACGCTGTCCCTAGTAGTAATTGATTCGATACCAAGAAAATTTTGAATCAAGTAGGAGTTCGAACATTGATGTTCCTGTCTTTTCCGGAATTTAGGGATTTCGAACCGTTGCACTGCGATGGCGGCGCTGTCTCTTCGTTGACATTTAGTACGATCGCGCGGAGTGGCAGCCGTTTTCGCGTATAAAATTTTTCTTAGGAAAACTGAAGGGAAGCCCTGGGAAGGGGATGACGCGTGCTGAAGGTGGAAAGGATGTAAAGAAGCAGCCAGCGAGAGCGATTTAAAAAGGGATAAAGGGTGGAGAAGCGTGGTCGTAGCGTGGCAGCGCGATGTCTTCTATCCTGTCCGATGGTCTTTCTGTTTTCCCGACGACGTTCCACGTAAATATTACATCAGTTACCCTGTCAAAATTGAGCACCGTTCATTATTACGTAATGCGCCTCATATTTTACGAGTCGCTGCGCGATGTGACGGCAGCTTTGAGCTATTTATCAGCGACTCCCATCGGCTTCCCGTTGAACACATTCTATACAGGATGCTCTGGAATGTTGACGGCTAAAGCTGTTTCGCTGTGTCGCCCCGCTAAGGAGGTCAAGAAGCGTACATTCAAATTCAAAATGATTTCCTGATGTTAGTCAACCTTGTTCTACAATGATGACATTACTCTCCAGGACGGAGTGCCACGTCACAGTCACGAAGCGGAACAAATGGCCACTCCAGGTGGAACAAAATCAGAAACAGTTTCTCGGTGTTTACAGTACTTCCACAATATTATTTGAAAACTTGAAACTTCGTCCTACAGTGTCTTCAAACTAAAAATATTCCGTTTTGACAGGCTCGAAATATGTTGTCGAGATCATCGTTCCGAACAACATTTAGAAAGAAACGTTTATGAGATTTACGAAAAAGAATCCCACCCTTTTAAAAAGCTCTCCTCTGTCCCTCCACTTCTAAATGGGTTTCACGCGTATGACGAAACCACGATCCGGCGATGAAAAATCGTTGTGAAAAATCCTCGGCCACCGGGTATATATGCATACGGTCTCGCCGGTGTCAAGGTGCTTGAAAGTTTAAAAGTGGCGTGCTCGGTGGCTCTCGTTTTACCTCATTTTCCTAACGCTTTTGAGTGCCATTACGCTCATATATCCCGCGAAATTCACAGCCGGCGACACCTTCCGCCGAGGAATTTATAGTTTGAAAGATAGCGAGCCACGATACACTTTGAGACCGGCTGGCTAAGTGTATGTAGAACAGGGGAATCGGTGGGAACGGACGATCCCGAGGGATAAGGAGATGATTTCTGTCCTTAAGAGGGTCCCTGCAGGATGATGCTGTATTCCAAGCTTCTCTCGAGATCTCTCTTGTCCTCCCTTTCTTTCTCTTTCTCTCTCTCTCCCTCTCTCTCTCTATACTTGTAGCGCGACTGAGCCGGAAGGCCAAGAGAAAGACGGTAATGGTTGTCCATCTGTCAATCCACCCCTCCAGCTCGCGTGTATCCGAACCTTTTACCACGAACACACCGAGAGTCAGGACCTCCAAACCTGTCCGCTTGCACGGACCGTGGTTTTTCTTTTAATTCTGAGATTGCTCGGCGACATTCGTTTCTGTGATTTACGGATCCATCGATTCCGGCTGGATCGCGCCGACTGTTTTAGGTGGTTCTCGCTTTAAACTGCTTGATAGACGAATGAATAATCTAGCGCCCTAGATTAACCGTTAACACTCGAGTGGTGACTCAAAATCACCACTAAAAATTGCTGTACTATCATTTAAAATATTCTTCACATCATTAAATATGTTTACATTATTAAATCAATTACCAAACATTTCTGTATTATATGGGGTACCACATCAATTTCATTATTCTTGGTTTCCATCTTTGTGGAAAGTAGAATACGATCCAACAAAATAATCGTCGAGCTTTCGACGTTCAAATTCAAATTATATTTTTATAATAGTCGTGACATATAATTTCTTTACACCCTGTATACTGGTCGAATCCAGTGATTTATTAAATCACGGTAAATCATACTGGCCTGCTTTTTGTAACGCTCGCGGACATTTTACTCGATTTTGTCTGGCGTGTTTATTTTGAAATCTATTGTCACGCTGTTCTCTTCATTCATTTGTAAGCTGTACAAATTGTCTCAAATATTTGGTGTCGAACGTAACGGACAATGGCGGTCCCGATTTTATGCATTCCTTTCATTCGATTCAGTTATTCGAATGATTCATTCACGTACCATTCCCGTCGTTCATACGCACGTGAATGCACAAAGGAGCCTCAATTCCGGTTAAACATCCTATTAGCAGTCAAAACCATACCCCCATCCTTACGTGCCATTGTAAAGCTGCTACGAACACACAGCTCTTCCGCATATTTATCCGGGCAAACCCTGCGAATCAAACGAGGTGGCCGCAGAATTCTATTCTAACAGCGAAACGAAAGGAACACAGACTGCTACCCATTGTTTCGAATTAATTAAACGGAAAAAGTTTGAAATCACACGTTTATCACACGTTTATCACACGTTTCATTGTTACCCGAAAACCTCGTATACCTTCGTTAACCGAGAGCCCCCGCGTATTCATCGCTTTAATATTCAATACCCCATTCAGTTCCGTAGTACGCGCTCGAAACGCATTAGATCGCGTTAACAACGATTCAGCTTCGCGTTTAACCAACACTTTGACTGTCGTTTACCACGTAATGCCATAAAACAATTTTTTGTTTAGGGCCAAAAATCATGATCGTTTTAGTAGGTGAAACTAATTTTGCAGCTGAGAGAATTGAGCTTTAGAATGAATGTTCTAAAAGACTCTGTTCAGTTCTTGAATAATTATACTGTATTCTTCAAATGGGAATACGCTTGAATTGTTGAATGGCCACGTTAGACCCTGTCATCTTTAAAGGTTTCAAATTTCTTTTGATATGACAGAATTCGTTATGATCGATCCAACGGTTTTTCATTAATATTTAAAAAAACTAAGAGACCGAATTAAACTAAAATGGATAGAAATTTATAACGTATATCAATTCCATCAAAATCTGCGAGGAAGCGACGTTTCGACAAGTTTACGGAAAGCTGGATTTTTCAAGCTGGACTAGAATGCGGCTTAAATGTCCGATGCCATCGGTCTGGAATTTCTTGGCACGATATGTCCGCGTGGCCAATGTTTGCGCTTCCATTTTACAAGCATCCGGTTTGTCGTGTGGTCGGTGGCGCTATGCGGGGGGTGGGGGGAGGTAGGATATAGAAGCAATCGCATTGACCACGGACCTTTTTCCCATTACAGAGATTCTCGGCGGGGGATTTCAATGATACGCGTCTAAGCCAGGGGCGGCGGTCGGCGCGAGTGGCGGGAGGGCAGAGAGGACAGGGAGCAGCACCTCGTTTCTTGCGTGCACGGAGGTTCAAGAGCCTTGTCGTTGTCGTGGTGAGCACAGTTAAAAGGAAGAGAAGAAGAAGAAGAAGAAGAAGAAGAAAACAGGCCACGAGGATGCCAGGCAAAGTCGAAGAAACGGATTTGCAGCCAGGACGTTCGAAGATCTCGTAATTGGCCTCGAGTCGCGCAGGATCCAAAGTAGATCTCCGGCGAAATGGAGGCGAGAGGGAACGGGTCGTCTCTGCTCGGACCTATCGCGAGGAACCTGTCGTTGGAGGAGCCGCGACACCCGGACGAACTATTCAACGCGGACGTGACCATCCAAAATGACGACGAGGGTATCCTCTCGAGAAACAACGGGAACGGTCCGAGCAGCGGCGTCGAGCTGTCTTGGTACAACGACTCGACGACGTCCGGCTCGGCGTTCAGCGACTCGTGGTTCACCGGGTCTTCGTCTTCCTCATCGTCATCGTCGTCGTCCTCGTCCTCGTCTTCGGGATACTCGTCGTCGACGATCGCCACCGACAACTACACCGGCATATCCGACCTGTTCGACTTCGAGGACCTGAACGGCTATTTCAACCAGCTGAACGAATTCGTGAACCTAACCTACTACGCTGGTAATGGTAGCCTAAGCTTGAATGGCAGCGTGAATTGCACGTCGTCGATCGTCGCTGGAACCGCGTCCGGCGTCGTCACCGTCGGCGAGTGCGGGCCCACCGCCGACGACGAAAAAACGGACCCCAATAGCTGGTGGGCCCTAATCCTGGTGATCGTGCCGTGTTTAACGCTGTTCGGTAACGTACTCGTCATTCTCGCGGTAGTGCGCGAGAGAGCCCTGCAGACCGTCACCAACTACTTCATCGTCAGCCTGGCGGTAGCCGATCTCCTCGTCGCCGTCCTCGTCATGCCGTACGCTGTCTACTTCCTGGTAAGCGATTCTAACGTATTGCTACGTTCACTGTATTTTGTGGCGAGTTCCACACTCGCTGTCCCATTTCAAGTTTCGCACGAAATATCGTCCGCGAAATTACCATAGCGTCGGCCTCATATGATAACTGCCTAAGTCCATTTTTTATGGAAATTGGGTTTTCAGCTTTAGCTTATTAGGCAGTTCAATATCTACGGTTTGATGGTAATTTTTTGTTTGTTAACTGTGGAATAGTTTCGCTTTAAATCGTTTTTTCGCCGCCTGTGAAATTCACTATTTTTGACTTAGGCAATTTTCATATGAAGTCAACGTGAGTTCTTTCTTGTAAAAGAAGGGTGGTAGAAAATGGCCAAAATCTGGGTTGCTCCTAAATATTGTTAGGGTGTCTTTCTATAGGTCGTAAGGGATGAAAGCATGATTTTTCAGGGTGCGCATGATGGGAAAATTATGAAACATTTCCTTTCTATCAAAATTTTTTGACATAACTCCTGCGGGCTTTGTAGATCAATGAATTCGTGGAACGAGCTAAACACTAGGGGTAAAAAAAAGTTGAACATTAGGTCGTCAACGCATTCTTTGACCTACTAGAGGAAAGAACTTTATCAGAAAAAGAACCGGAAACCTGTCCTGCTCGTTGTCGTTTAATAAACGAGGTGTTAATTATTTCATTAATCATGTTCCTGTTGCTGGTCTCCTTTCACGATATTTATAAACGAGTCGCTCGTACATTTAATTAATATCAGAAAAGCGAGATTGTTTTTTATAAATTGTCCAAGCGTTCATACGATGTGTTACACGTTGTACCTACGCATTTTACGTGGGTGAACGCGTAGGTGACGTTTTTCCAATGGGATAAAATTTCTTTCACCGCTGTGCAATAGTCAAATACGTCGTTGAAGGTCGTTTCAGGGTAGAACGTCGGTAGTAGAATAAATTCTCTCACATTGGAGATGTCCGAAGGGTTGACCTTTTGGGTCGATACGAAATTGCAACCTTTACAGTGCAACGCAGATTGCAGCAATTTGAAATCGCGTTTACGTTATAGAGTATCTACTAATGTAGTGTTTACTAAATTAGTTATCGAAGTCTGTATGCATTATACAATAAACAATAAGAAGAATTGCGCTAAAAAAGGCCTCTTGTACATCAAGACTATTTGTGTATATTCCAAAAGGTCTAATCCCATTCGTCCGATACATACTTGTTCCGAAGAAAATTCTTAAAACCAACTTGTTTGTTTGTCTTCTGCCTGAAAAGGGAGTACGTATGTCTGCTATTATCCCTGCGAACGTATTTTTTCCCCGATCCTCTAAGACACGGAGCCGTAATCCATTCGGCAGCGTTTAACCGCGCCGTTTTACTCGTTTGCCGCGCACAATGGAACATTACGCAGTTAATTACGGGCCTTTTGTTCCGATAAAAAGCATGGTTGCCGGCCGTTATCTTGCCGCGGTTAATGAAACCTGTATCCAGGTACAAACTTCTTTGGAATTCACGCAAGTGAGCTTCCGCGCGAGTAATTAAAAGCTGGTATTACTCGCAGCTTTGCTATGCGCCGCGAACCTTCTATTTTCTCAGCATTGGAGGCAAAAACCTGGCACGGTTTAATTATGGTTAATTTAAGATCGAGTTTTATTTATTGTTCCCGGAATCGATATAAGCTTTTCCAAGTTGGTAGGCCAAGTTTCTCCCTCTCTCTCTCTCTCTCTCTCTCTTTCTTCATTCTTTTTCTCCGTCTCTCTATTTGGTCGCTTTTCCGCGACGTCCGATCCGGAAATTCAATTACGAAGCCGATACGATTAAAAGTACGCGGCAGGCGATTCGAACAGGAAACTGGGGGTAACATCCAGGATTCATCGAACAGGGAAGCTGCCAGTTGTTCATGGGGTTGGTTATCGAGCAAACGACGATGGGGACGGTAGTCCCCAGGATATATGTACGTGTATCGAACGAAAACAGGATTAGTTAATCAAAGCAATTTGAGTAATTCTTCGAGTGACCGACACGATTCCCGAGATAGCGCGTGACCTACTTCCGCTCCAGGACGTTTATGACTGGTCCTGGACACACATACACACGATTGTCAAACGGACTCCGGCTCCGGGCGCTTGTTTTTTGCGTGTAACCTATGTTTATCTAGCGTCCGCGTCCGAACTTCGACAAATATTGGATCTTGCCTTTCGATCAATACTTAGCTCGTTTAAATGCACGGAATTTCAATTAGCGCCACCAGCGCAAACACTACTGCACGCCGTCTTCGACACACGCCTCTTCCCAGAGAGTATATGCCCGATTTGAAACATAAATTCCGTAACAATATGGCGATACACCCTCCCCCTGCAATTTTTCTGTTCCTCGGAGATTATTTTGGAAACTCGTACAATGCTTAAGAACCGCAAGTATTTACGTTTCTTCCTAACAATTATTTCCGTTTATGTAAAGTTAGTGTGAAAGGTATTTGGACAGTCTTGAAAAGACGATAACTGTTTTACAAGTGTAATACAAATTTTATATCGAAACTACAACAAATTAGAATTTAATTAATTCTTTTTGTCAATATTTTTAATAGGTTGAGTACAATATAACGGTACTGTTACATTCTTCGAATTGTTTGTACTGTTTTAAATCGCACCTACTCGTTCTTGTAATAAATGCATAAAATCCACTGTCCATTAATGAGCAATGCGGGTGTTACGTCAGTGCTCGTCCATCACGAAATTTCTTTTACGCGTTTTGTTTACGTTAGTGTGTAAATTTCAATCTTGGATGCGATAATACAATTTCCCGATAGATTTATACCGGTTCATTAGAGGCAAAATTCCCCCGTCACCGAGCTTTTTACGGTACCGTTCGTACTTATTAATTTTCCAGAAGATGCGCTTTCCCCATTCCGGCTGTAACTGTTGTATCGATCTCTCGAAATTGACTTTGGGTTACGGGAAAGTCGATCTTCCCTAACGTTTGTATGTAAATATCCTCGTTTTACGTTTTAGCGAGTCGGGGGTCATAGGAATTTATATAAGCTCCGTTAAAGGAGAACGTTTTTCATTTATTCTCCGGCTCGCCGCTGCGCTATATAATACTAATGATAATATTTTTATTATGCAAAACCGTGGACGCTGCGGGAATGCGCGCGGCGCCTTCGCGTCTGGCGACGGGGCGTGGAGAATACATTATTCAAAAACGTATTAAAAAAGAGTGGTGTGTGCATATAAAGAGGGAGGTGTCATTGATAAAATATTATCTGCGAGCTAACAGTACCATTCCTTGGATAAGATGTTACTATATGTATAACTTCCAACTATACTATACGGGTTGGTCTAATAAGAATAGCATTCAAATATCTCCGTTGTTTTTGAAGATGAAAAATCTTTATTAGTAAACTGCAGATTTTATTCATTTATGGCAAAAATGGGTAAGCACAATTTAAAGCAGTGGACATATTAACAAGATTTAAGAACAATAGCGTATTGGTTTCAGCTTAATCAGATAATTAAAAGAAGAAAGAAATTTTTATTCAGCTCCCATGTCTTGTAATTGATGTAGACGTTTTATTTTGCATAAAAAGATCCGCAATTTATTTATTAGTAATACTTATTCAATATTCATAGGACTACAATATTTATATATATATATATATATATGGGTGGAGTAGTTCATCTTTATTTTTAAGATCACCTCCACTTTGTATAAATGGAGTCATATAGTTTTTTACACAGTAGCTGGTGCATTTTAAAAATTATTAAGTCTAGTACATTAGACCTACCAAGCACGAAACGTATGAAAGGTAACACCTTATAGTAGTGAGATGATTGGATTTCCTCAAGTTTTGTAGGGCTCTCATTGTACTAGGAGCTTAAATAGATTTCCTGTGAAAGCAAAACGCTTCCTTTATAATTTCAGTGTTAAGAAAACATGTTATGTTCGATACTTAAAGAACCCCCTCTACCATTCATATGGGGAATAGCGTCGTAGAAGGGGAAGGTAGAGTGGTCATCTCACCGCAGTACTATGTCCTTGAATTCTCGAAACAATCGATCCACGTCAAGGAGTCCAAGCGAAAATAGAAAGAACGATAGTAATACGGTCACCAAGAGAATTATTCTTGAATCCGCCTCCATTAGTTACTTCTATTTCCAGCGATAAGTCTTAAGGGAACACGCGACATATAGCAGTCTTTGTTTCACGAGGAACGAACGAGGAAGTCTCGTCGCTGGCAGTCACGATTCCTCGATAACCCTTCTATTTCATTTATGCCCGTCGCCCTGAACAATTCACTGTGGCACCGGGAACAAACAACATCCTCGAGAGCCGGTATACGCGGGTGCCGCGGGCAATTTCCCGGGGTGAAATAGAAGTTTGCGGAAAGGTTGACGCGCGGGATGCAAACTTTTCCCATGAACGAAGATAACGGCTCCATGATTGGGACGGCGAGGAAAGTGTGCGGGTTTGCTCGAGAGTACAGGGTGTTTCAAAACTATATGTATATCGTGACCACAGCACCTGATTGATCAGTGATTCTGCACCTCTGAATCGGTGGAGATCTGTTACGAACATTTACTACAGAATTTACTTCAACATTGAATCCCAAGGTCAAAATTGTTTTTGTTTCATCGCATAGTACTCTCGCAACGAATAAAAGTCTCTAAAAAAAGTTCTAATCAC
Organism: Lasioglossum morio; assembly: GCA_916610235.2. NCBI lineage: Eukaryota > Metazoa > Arthropoda > Insecta > Hymenoptera > Halictidae > Lasioglossum > Lasioglossum morio. Next base: position 7,066,242 of record OU744324.1, on the reverse strand, counting down.
TGAAACCGTAAAATAAATTGTATGGCAAGGGGTTAACATTGAATTCTAAGGTCAAAATGGTTTTTATTTCATCGTATAGTACCCACCACAACGAACAAGAGTCACAAGTTTCATAAAGTTTTGTGAACTATTTTATTTCATTTTTGTCAAGATTAATTTTGCGGTCCATTTTTGTAACAAATCTCCACCTATGTAGAAGTGCAGAATCATGCCATAGTGATGGCTACAAATCATTTTGAAACACCCTGTACGCCGCGTCGTCTCGTGTCGCATCGGCTCGAGGGACCGGGCGACGAAATTTCGGGTTGAATGATCGTAAAAATCTCGTAAACGTGTCGAATTTCGGGGCCGGCCAGTTATTCGTATTCCAGGCATCGCGGCCATTCTCGCCGGTACTTTTATCCAGGGACCGCTGGAAATCGCGGCACGACGCAAAACTCCTTGAGGGATTTACTCGCGCGATTGGTTCCCTGCGAATTCGCACGAAGAGACTGCTCTTCGGCTTTTATACCGGGTGGGATTCATTAGAGGAGCTAGAGCACGCTATTCGAACACGAAACTCTTAAACTTCGTATTGCTTCGGAAGTTGCTGTAATTACTGGCTCCGAGCTACTTCGGGAGTGATCTCATAATAAATATACTGTCAACGACATTTCATTCAGATTTTGATGAGAATTCAAAGTTGTCTGCTTCAATCACGACGCAGTTAATTTTTTATCACTGTACTGCAGATTTTTATGCTATACTGACATTTGTTTTCTTTTCTCATTCATTTGAATCAGAACTAACAGAACGGTATTTTGAAATTCTTTAAATGTTTCTACTGTTTCGCGTTTGATCATGTTTACCATAAATGCATAAAATCCGCAGTCTACAAACCAGTGTTGCCAACAATGGATTCACAGAAATTGAGATGGTTATGGATGTAATTTACTTTTCCTAAAACAGAGCTTTTATCTCCCTGCAGCATTCAAGCCCTTACAGTCTAAAGCAAAGTATGCTAATAGATGTCTAAAAAAGGGGAATGACCCTCTCAACCGGAGCATCTTATTAACCCAAAGGATCGCCCAATTAAAGTATTGGGAACTCCTTTCAGAATTTAGTTAGCTTCGTAAGAATAAATCGTTATATGGTAATTATCTTGACGAGAGTGTCCTAATTGACGTTGAGTGAATGATTGTCTTGAATGATAGTGTACTGGTCGTTGTCAACAGCGTTCTGATTGACATTGAGTGACTGAAGGTGACGAATGACACCGTATCTAATCGAATGTTCGATTTGAATGCTGCTGATCCAGTAACTGTCTTCGCTGTCGGAGATTTTGGCGAGTAGACTGCTCTCTGTCGTCAAGATTTCTTGAGTCTCTTGAATTTAAGGAGAAACGTAAACGGAGTGTATTCAGAGATAGTCTCTCATCATCGACTTGCAAAAAAATTCGGTTTGACTAGGCTGCGGATCTAGATACATTTATAGTAAAATTGAGTAGATGAATTTCAAAATTGTTGGAAAATTTGAAAACTTGCAGACTCTATTAAAATCATTAAGGGAAGAAACAATTTTGTTCTTTATTTTCTTGCGACAAATTCAGTCAATTTTTATTTTGCATGAAGATCCGCAGTCTAATAATTACCATTATTTTATTATGTTAGAATGATTATTATTATTATGTTAAGAAATAACATCAAATTTAGTTTCTATTCTTTGCGATCGACGCAGACAATTTTTATTTTCCCTGAAGATCCGCAGTTTAGTAATTACTATTATTATATTATGATATGTTATGTTATGGTATTATTTTATTATGAATATTGTCCATCTTGATATGAAGAAATAGAGAGGAAAGTCGTGTGTTTACTACAAGAGTTTCCAGTCAATTACGAATCGTCGAGTCGATCGCCCTAAATCAGCGGGCAGAATGTCTCGTGCGTCGTGCGATCGTTGTCGCGCGATTATTATGGGGATCGTTCGCGTGCCCCATGAAACGTGGGCTAAACCATCCGTGTAAAAGCCGCTACGCGCGGATTAACGATCCGGCTGGTCCGTCACGGGATGTTTTTAACCCCCGTGCGTCGGGCCCCATTGCGAATTTGACACTGTTCTCTCTCCTATTTTTTTCGGTTCCCATCGTCGCTCACGCGACGCTCCATCGACGTTTCCGGCCGTCACGTGACGGAGATGGATTCGCGTGTGACGATGTTCAGCCACGCCGCGAAAATCTGTTTCGCAAGCCTGACATGTACACGGTGTTTCAAAATGATACGTTGTGACCACTATAGCATGATTATTGACATTGAATCCAAAGGTCGATTTTATTTCATCGCAAAAGAAAGTGTAGAACAAATTTCTTATATTTGTCTCCCCTTTCCTAAAAATTTGCGATTGAAAATTCGGCGAACCTACGCATGCTATTGAGTAGAAATCGTCATTCTACTAAATTCATTCTAAAATCATGACTAGACTGGAGATTTTTATGCATTTATGAAGAAATTGACTGGGTAAAATATAAAACAATGAAAGACTAGGAAAATCTAAGAATATTGTTACGTTGTTCTCAATGTAAAACATCTATTACGGGATGGAGTGATTTTTTATTCAACTCCTGCTGCCTCCAGTTGTTGCAAAATATTTCCATTTTGCATAAAGATAAAGTAAAGTAACGATCTAATGTTTAAGGGTGGGAACAAATTGAGCTTGCTTAATCTTCTCATAACATGAACCCTTTTGCGGTCCATTTTTGTAAAAAATCTCCATCTATCTAGAAGTCGCACTATATAATTTGGAAACACACTGTACGTGACGGATTCTCGAGAACAGCACACGGTACACAGAGTGGCCGTGTTGCACGTGTCGTTTCCTTTCGTTTGTATCAATTAAGCTTCGCCGGTGGCTCGGGCTGGTGTGTAATTTGTACGAGCCTGCATAATTTATTCCACGCGAGCGATGCGGAGCCTAATGAGCCCAGAAGACGATCCTTCCGCAGGATTTACGGTGCGTTCTAATATTAGGCGACGGGGACCGTTGAAATAATAACGAGGACAATCATGCAGTTGAGCGGAAATAGCCGGAAAGTATTTAGGCGTTTCGAGATTTATCGAAGTAAGTGTGCTGGCGCGTTCAGAACGCACCCATTCTACAAGGTGTGTCCGGAAAGTTCGGTGGATGGTCTCAGAAAATAAAGGAAACAAGAGTTACGTTACAAACAAAATACCTTTACTGGCCTTCAAAGTAATCAACATTAGCTACATCACACTTCTGACATCGGTTTTAAAGCTGTTGGAAACTGTCAGCAAATGCTTCTTATGGAATACTGGAATTTCCTCCATGACAACGCCTGTCCGCACACTGCGATTCGCGTACTCAACTTTCTCGTTGAATGCAAGGTGACTGTTCTTCAACACCCTCCTTATTCTCCAGATTTGGCGCCAGCAGACTTATTTTTGTTTTCCCGCCTTAAATTAGCCCTGAAAGGCTTACGCTTCAACGTGTGACCACGGTGCTTCGAGCGATTCCACAAGAAGCGTTCGCTGACCGTTTCTAACTTTTATTTACTTAACTTTTCTTTGCGAAATTTTTGTATAGAATAACCTAACCCAGACCTCCCTTGTAAGACCTTTCTAAAATTTTCAGATATCTTTAAGTTTATAATTTTAGAGAAAATAATCCGAATGTTTTAAAGAATTTAAAAATTCAGTGGCAAAAGTCAATGAACAGGAAGTTTGTTTGATTTTATAACAACTTATAGTTCCTCTTTATAATTCTTTATAATTGCAAGTGTTTACTGTGCGGATTGCACGTCATTGTCATTTACTTTGCGGTATGTTAGACGAATCAATTTCGCGTTACTTGTGAAATGTCTATTGGGTTGTGATATTCGCTTTCGCATCAGCAGCTCTCCTTGGATGATGATTAATGATGTAAACGGAAATATATAGAAGGGACAGAATAACCGACGTGTTGACCATCGTGTTCGAGGCCCTATCAAGATGATAAAATCGAGATGTCCCCGGCTGTGTATTAACACGATGCAGCGTGCTAAAATCCCTCGTCCACCGCTTAAACGATCGCTCGCGAGTTTCACATTAAACGGTTTAGTGACGCGCGTTTGCGCCTGTAAATGCGTCGCGGCGATAATGTCGCGAGCGAGGCTTCACCATCGAAGCACTTTAATCAGGTGCATGGGCTTGAACGCCGCGTCGGAGTTCCTCCATTCTTCCTTCGGCTTGGTCGAGCTTTATCGGGGAACCTTTGTAGAAAACAGATCCCTGAACAATAAACTATTATCTTCGAATCGGCCGATCAATTATACAGGGTGGTCCACGCAACCTGCACACTTTGAATATTTCCGTAATAAAATAAAAGAAAAAGAAAAGATTTCTACAAAAGTTGGATAATGTATAGGGAGAAATATTGTGATGTAAACATTTTTTATATGTGAAGACGTCCAGAGATTTCAAGGTCATCTTCATTTCTTCAAAGATCTACCATGAATTTATACAGTATCAAATTTTGCCTAAAAATGTATTGACCTTCACATGTCCTTGATTTAATAGATAATACATTCATTGATGAATGAAAGGTAAAGATAGAACTGTATTGGTTAGGTTTACGTAAACCGAGTCTATTTATAAATGAATTTATATATAACGGCTATCGCCATCGACGTTTCGGCGCTGTATTTTTATTTATGCCGCTGGGAAACAACGAGATTCTTATATATAGGAATTTTTCCACGAAGAAGAACTTCCACCTCGTTTTCGAACAATTTATTTAGTGAAGAATAGAAACAAAGGTTGGTTATCAGGTCGAGAAACTTCCCCGATCTCTTTAATTAATTTTTTTGCTGACTCCCTTCCTGAAAACAGGAAACTTTCCAACCTCGAGTAACACAATTAGCTACCAGTTACGCTCACCATTCTTGTACTTTCGTTGCGTGCTCTACACTGACCCCTGTTTCCACTGATGTATCAAAAGTTTTCCGCGAGACGAGGTATATAAATTAATACACGTCAATGATTAATAGGCTGCGGGTCTTGATGCATTTATAGCAGAATTGACTAAATGAAATTCAAAATTGTTGGAAAATTTCTGCAGTCTAATAATATAATAATCTTTAGACACCGCATAAATCAACTGGCTTCAAAATAGATACTCAAATTCTTTCTCGTTTTTAATTGTGATATGACGTAGCCGCAGACAAAATTAAGTAGGCACCCTTTAAAACATTAATCAAACTGACGATTGATTTTCTTGTCTGTGCCTGCAATGAAAATTTAAAATATTGTAAATCTTTTAAATCCTTTGTAACAAGTAATTATATAAATAAATATTTCAATTACTCTTTCACTTCGGATACGATTTAATACAGTAATAAATGTAGCAATTAGCTGAACGCAATTCAGTGTGATGAGTGGCTGTACAAACAGAGTTATTATAAACAGAGAACAGTAGAGTCGAGTGTTTCAAAGTTTCAACTTTCGAACATCGCTGTCGGCGAGGTGTGTTCAACCAGACAAATTACTTTCGGTTTGTCTCTCTTAACGAATAATGTCGTCGACCGTCCGCGTCGGGAATTTCGAAAGTTCGAGTTCCTATCGGCCAGCTGTTTCAGCGCCGCGCCGTGCAATTCTTCGGGGAGTTGGTTGGACGTCTCCATTACCGGGACGATTTAATGGCGATGCACGATCGAGGAGTCTAGTATTCTGGCAAGAGCACGGCGATCTCCGCAGCGTGCAGTTTCGAATATTCTTTTTACAACTTTCTTATTCGAAAAGAAAGTTCCGCGAAAGGTGATCTCGGGTGGAGCGGCGCGGCAGCGTACGCTGATTGGTAATTCGCTTTTATCGGTCCTCCGGCAGTTCTAAGCTTTTACGGTTACGCGAATCATGAGTTTGCAGAAATTCTTTCTTCCTTTTTTTTCCGTCTCCTCTATCTTCCCTTTTCTCTTTTGTACGAAATCCTTACCGGGGTCGTTATATCGCGCGCTACAACGGAGCTTGCGGACACGGAAAGGATTTTAATTCCTCTTTGAATTTCCTTCTGCCGCGCGTTTAGACACCGTTCACCGAGTAGAACGAATAAATTAATTACGCAAAGAATGTCGGCCGGGCAAAGTGCAGATAATAAGAAGCAGAGCTTCCAGCCTCGCGCAATTCCCTCCATTGTCGGTCATTTTCCATACTGTCGTCGTCTAATCGTTCCCCGCCGCCGACGACCGAGTAGTTTATGCTCGCGTAATTCCTCATCCAATTTGCTCGGTTATTAGTGCCCGCCGCGCCGCCCCTATCCATAATTTTTTCTTCCCCTTTACCGCCCTCGTAGAATATTTTCTACCCGGCGAGAGCGCGGCAGATGGCCGCTTTAGCACCCTAATGAAAGTAAGTAGTCGGAGCATTCTCATGCGATGCGTTCGTCCAGGAAATGTATGACGCCGTGCATATCATATTCCTTGAGGGGCGGGGGAAGGCAAGCACGTCGACTTTTCTTCATTTATTACGGAGTTCTCCAAACGAATGTGTTTCTCAGAAAATTTTCTGCTTATTCTATTATTTTCTGCATTTATTGTGTAATGCTACGATAACCGTGCAGGTAAAAATGCAGGATTTCAAATTTTTCATGTTGTAATTTTTAAACCATATTTTTCGATGTGAAGAGAGAATCAATTGTACGATCCAATTTATTTCCTGTCGGCCATTGCAATTTCAAAGTTTTCTACATTACTGATAAATAATAACGTCCAGTTGATTGGTTTTTAGATTAACATTGACTGTATACATTGTTCTGTTAAAATTACGATACTGAGGTTATGTAGATTTCTCTCAATTTTGATAACAATGTGTTTGATAACAGTGCTTTGTAAAATATTGCTAAATAGTGAAAAGTGTACAATAATTTTACTAAAATCACATTACTATTGACATAAATATTAATTTAGAAGATAATATTCGATTGTAATAGTATGTTTTGATCGAAACGCATCGCAACGATTTGCATTCTGAAATCGGGCAATCCATATGTGTAACAACCCAATAATTGCCTTGCCATTTACACAGCTGTTCAGATCGGCGGGAGATAAAAGTTTCTCGATATTTTATCCAGTTTCCATTCTGCTCTGAGAAATTGTGCGCATTTCTTAGAGAAATGTGACTCCCTTCTCATGCATTCGAAAGGATAAAGCGAGACAATTTAGCTGTCGAATGGCGGAGCACTCCGTACACTGGTTCCCGGCAATACATTAATTTTTGTTTCCTGGTCACGTCGGTTCGTCCGGTTTGAGTTTCGTCCCGAGCAGAAGTCGTTCTGTTATTATTATATTTTTCGAGACACGATGGGACCAGCTGCATAGTCCGCCCCCCTACTCCCTCCCCCCCTCTCTCACCCCTATCTGCACCGCTGCACTTCGAAGCCAAGCGTCACCGTAAATCTTTTCCTGAATTTATATGTGGGTCGGCACTCTTTCGCTTTTACCGGGGCATTTATAACATCCACGATGTCACGATCCCGTGTATACAGATACATGCGTCCTTATCGATCGGGATGCAGATTTTTAATTGAAATTTCGCGGTGTAGTTTGTTGATGAAGGATGGGGGTAAAAAATTGTTCGATGCATACCGGATGCGTTCCGGATCTAATACACGCCGAAATTGTAACAGCGCAGTGTCGTAACTGTAACACGTGTTTAATTAGCGAGTAACACCCAGACCACGGATGAATATGCATTCATAGTTGCGCTTGCGTTTGGCCCGCTGTTACGTTCTCGTTCTGATGCGGTTTGCAAAATTAACGTAGGGTGCGTGCAAGTCCGATTCTTATGTCTCCGTTTTCATTACCATTGCCTGACCTGGTTAAATAATCCTGGACACGATGTAATTCTTTAACTTTAGGGAATTCGCGAGCAGTACTTGATACTTTCAGCTTTTTTCCTTTTTATTTAAGCGAATGACCCGTGAAGCATTTGTGCTTCTTTAATTATTTCCAATACATTCAGTAAAAAACGATTCTATCACGAAGTTATCCTTTAATGTATTCTACTCCCCAGAAATACAATGGCACAAACACATATAACAGAACCGAATAAGTGAAATAGATTAAAAATAATAAGTGAAAGATTGGAAGGGTGTATTAAGTATTAAAGAAAGTATCATGTTTTTGTATGGATTTTGTTTGATGCTATTTTAATTTGAAGATCGGTCGTCTAGTTTTAATCTACTCGCACTTATTGTTAGATCAGAACTCGACTAGGTATTACTCGGCATGGCCACGACGGATCGAACGGAATAAGAATCTCGAGCACGTCAAACGATTCAAATTAGCTGGGTGGAATCACGACGTTCCTATGTACGGTTTTATTGCCGTCAGGCGTACCGGGTATTCCATTGATTTATTGCACCGCAAGACGTCTTCATGATTTCTCTCCATTCGCCGGCGAACGAGAACGCCTAAGCGACGCGTTCTCCCAGAACTACTTGCGCTCGTAATTTCCTTTCGAATTCCACCCTTGTCTTCCCGGAGTTGATTCGACGCGCGACGTGCCAATGATCTACGCGAGAGCCACGTGTCTTATTGGCCGACGATCGAAACGGAATCGTGGCAGACTATTGCAAATTTGGTAGTCTGAGCATGCGGCGACGTTGGAAACTGATCTATTATCCGAGACGATCTAAATTTGCATAAACGCCCGGAATTCAGAGTAATCGAATATTTTCTGACTACGATCAGCTATTCGAAGTTCCTCAATTTTTTTCAAAATCGAGTTTGCATTCAAAATTTCTGAAAAAATTCACAGTCGTGCGTGCTATTAGGTAGAATCTTCATGAATTTTTTCGTGCTCAAAACTTTGTGCTATAAAACTTGAAACAATTTTTATTCCACAAAAATAGTCGATTGATAAGTTTGCAAAAGAATACAATATATAAGTTTATATACAATATCAATATAGATGTACAATTTTTGTGATTTGGTAAAATAAATGTCCATGGTCTAGCGTTAAATTTTCCTGTTGTTCTTTAGCGACTGCTATCGTTGTTTTCCCGGATGCCACGGCAGATCCACGAATGGGGGCGATGATTCCGAGTCACGTGTCTTATCGGTCGGCGATCAAAGCGGAATCCTCGGCGAGTTATTGCAATTTTGGTAAAGCGTTCGCACGTAAGACGTGGTCGCGTCGGCCGGAGAAAATTGCGAAGGACGATGAGAACGTTGAAGAGAAACTGGAATGGGAAAGCTCGGCAGGACGAAGGAAGAGGGTGCGCGTCGAGAGTGTGCTGGCGTGACCGCGAGTAATTTCCAACCCCTTCATCCTCCTTGGCGACCCCTCTGATCCCTTGAATCGATGCCGGCCTAACCGCTCCGGCCCGTTTCACCGAGTGGAATAACACGATAGATCGCCGAGCCGGGGCAAGGTCTATGTTAATAACACAGATCACTTCATCGCATGCACGCTTATTACTTAGCCAACTCGGGCCAGTTTTGATTCGGGCTGTGTACACACGGTTTAAACCATCGGCCGGCCCGCCAGCATGAATATTAATGCCCGCGTAGCACAAGCACCGAAGCACTTTTCTTCTGGGAATAGAGACCGTGCAATCGTTTGGCCTTGATGGCCCGGCCGAGCACAAACCATCCCTTGTCCTACCAAACTTCCGACGGCTTCCTTCTCCTGTCATTGTCGCGGCCGAATTTTCAACCACCGTACAAACTTCTCTCACCCCTGGCTTCGGTCAATTTCCCCGGAGAACAAAATTAGGGGACGATACGGGAAATACGAACACCGCGTAATTACGAACCAAGTGATAATCACATGTTTTACCCCCTCCCCCGTTTCCCTTTCCGTGAGATTAATGGGGTACTCTCCTTTTCAGGCTGTAGGATTTTTCAGTACTCAAAAGCGCTAGATAAAAGTGATCAATCTAGGACGCTCTCTCCCTCGAGAGTCCTATTTTTACGTTTACGAGGCGTATTTTGCATCATTACACCTATTAAATGCATGATTTTATGATTAACGAAATTTTTTAGTTGATAATTTGAACTTGTTCCTAACTCTGGCTTTTATGAAATAAGCCATGGAATTTAGAATTTTCATACTGATCCGCAATATAATAAGACAACGGCAACTGCCCTTGGAGAAGAGTCTTATACTTGCGCAATAATATGAAGTGAAATTTTACTATGGATCAGAACTAGTTCAAAGAGTTAAAGCGAAAGGATCGTATTATTTTTAACGATACAATAAAACTTGTGACGTTAGTGACTATATGACTTCCTTACGCTCCAATTTAGTTTATAAGTATTTAGAAGAGCTGTACGATTCACGGTGGAATGTTAACTACGATAAATTGTAAAATGTGATCTCGTAGGCTATTAGTAAAGATTCAGTAGACTGCGTAAGTTTACGAGTTCATAACATTTATTAATCTGTAAAACTCGGTAAAATTAAGATTTTAATGATGCAAAATGATATTACGATCGTACTAAAACTCCTAACGGAAAATATGAAATTCTACAGAATTTCAGGAAAATGAATGTCTGGAATTGGGAATTTGCATGAGCATTTGCATCCAGTGCGGGCTATTGAAGTAAATACTGAATTCAGTACGGAAATAATAAAGTCTATGTTACAGTCACTCGTAAAAGTATTCGTAGCTTTATAAGCGATGACGGCTCGACGCATTCCCGGAGGAAATGTTATGTCGTGTGTATCTTCTATTCGAGCAACGATTTAATGTGACAAGACATTGAACAACTAAAGCCTTAAAAGAAGTAACGATAATAAAATGTAACATTAAACTGCATACGTGTAGAATAGACTGCGGATTTTATGCATTTATGACAAAAATGAGTAGTCTTAATTTGAAACAGTAACATCATAAGAATTTGAAAATTCTTTTATATTATTTCCAACGTATTAAATTGTACGTATAAAATGGTTATACTGGTAAATTTCGTTAGAGGTTGTCTCACACTAAATTGCAAATTATCAATAGAATTAATTGTCGATGAAAAATACTATTAATATGTTCCGAAAGTACGAATACTTCCGTAACTCATTCCACGTATTCTTTCAAGTTGCACACTGGCAAACGCGAGTTACTCCTGTCAGTTAGGAGAATAAATAATAATTTCCTGTCCCACGAAAATTCATCGGAAACCTTGACATATTTGCACAGTCGACGGAATGCGCGGAATCACTGCTTTCATTTTACGTCGTTTTTACGGTCCTCGATTCGTCTCGAAAACAACAGCTTCGGCACGTTCGCGTCGTAACTCCTGCTGGCCTGAATTTTTAAATACTGACCCGCCGGAAAATCTCGAAATTCTGATTCCTGGAAACGTCAGTACACTTTCGCCTTGTTTTTCGTCCGGTGCACGGCGCGCATCCGGATCACGAACGTTGCTGACCGCCGCTGGCACGTTGCGTTGAATTTCGTGCAGTATTTTATCACGAACGAACGGACAAACGAAAAACGCGATGCTGTAAATCTTGCGACCAGCAAGGTCTGATCCACCAGTGACAGCATTTGCGACCGGTTCTTTATAGCTCGTTCAACTTTCGACTCGCAGATTTGACGGAACCATCGATCGCGCTCGAGAGAACAACCATTGTCTGACCAATTGCTCGCTCGTTCTACTTACGCGCTGAGCACACCTGAGACGTGGTTTTATTCACTCTTCCACGGTCATTGATTTATACTACTTAATTCTCGTGCCACCTCCGTCGTTATCCTGTTCTCCTAATATAATAGCCAATTTTCGGAATTTTGATAACATTAGAATTTTGATCAGGAGAATATAATAGCGAAGGAGGTGGTACGATAATCTTGGCGCCACCTTAATCTCTAATACATTCGTCTAACTAAAATTATCTTTCTTAGATTCTACTAGGAAAATATGATAGAGAAAGTGATGGCTCTAAATTTTCCTGCCACCTCTTTTCCTATGATATTCTCGGTTGCCTGGCCTGTCATTGAGTTGCGCTACTTAATTTTCGTGCCACCTCTTTCGATATCATATTCTCCTAATACAAAAATCGACTGGCTTGTCGATGAGTTGTACTACTTAATTCCGTGATAACCAATATTCACTGCAATCTTTAGAATTTGTGCTTACACCACTATGATCCTCAACCCGCCATAGGTGCAGTGTAATGTTTCTAGAACATTGTGTACATCGGTTACGCAAGTACATGCGAGGGCTAGACTAGTTAGCATTGCACGCAGTTATGGTGCATTTTGCTTACTGCGAGATAGTTTGTCCAAGCGTTAAATGTTCGGTCCCTCCGGCGCGACGCGACGTGGCGATATAACGGGGTTAAATGCACTCGCGAAGCCCACGGCGACGAATCTATTAGGTAAAGTTCGCACACAGCCGAGGTTTCCATCGTTTACGTGTCGTTCACGCGCGAAGTATATCTTTTCGAACAGAAACTGCTACTCATAGATGCAGTCGTGTTAAAAAGTAAAGCAATGCTCGTTCTAAGTACATGCCAATTTTTCGGCGAGGTTTTCCTAAAGCTTAATCCATCTAATTATGAGTTTCTCGTTGTTTATTTATAAAAATTGCCATTGTAACGAAACAGGTTCGTATCTTACCGACAATGTTTTAATCGACAACATCGACATCGATTTAATTGGTTTTATGGTGGAAAACGAATTTTGAACTAATTACAAACAGGTTATATATTGTCAGGTATCGTATTAAAGTGTGGAATGACGTGGCATTCGCGTCTTAACATTTCATACGTTGGAAAAGGATGTCGCGTTTCTTCTTCGGTTTTATATTTTCGATACGGGTATTTCGTCGGAGACGTTTATCTACGCAGGGAAACGTTGAGTCGAATGCCTGCGACTGCTTGCGGAATGTCTTTTTGTAATAGTAAAAAATAAATCAGTGGAAAGCTTGCAGTGATTCGAGCCGGGGTGCAAAGCGTCGGAGCGTCTCGGCGCATCCAATAAAATTGAATGCTCGGCAGAACGCAGTGCTCGTCAGACAGGAATTTCTATTGTAGGCTGAACCTACGGGAAGAGCTTCCGAGGACGTCGCTCGAACGCTAATGTATTCCTCGGGGAGGTTCTTTCAGGAGCGTTTAAGGAGCCAGTCTCGTGGAAACGGGTCAAAAAATTGTTTTTATTTTAATTCTTTCAGATCAATAGAATCGCACCAGACAATAAAATACTTTTTTTTATAATTTCGACTTTAAAAAATTATATGGTATAGTCCAGATGATAAAGAAAGTTAAAACAGTCGTCTGATTTCTTTGTAGTAATTTGGGGAGGCTTGAAAAATGACCCTCTATAGACCAGTGCTTCTCAAAATTTATTTTTCTTCTGAGTACTAAATAAATATCTGCACGAACTAATACCACCAGCCACAATTAAGATAAAATGTTTCGACATACTAATCGAATATATGGATTTAACTAACTGATATATTTTATTATTGAAATAATACTGGTCCTAACGCTGTGCTTAAAAATACCTGGGAAATTATAATAAATTTTATCATAATTATAGTATTGTAGTATAGTATAATTATAGTATCGAAGGTATAATACAATCAAAAAATACTGTACTGCGAGCAACACAGTTTGAGAATCCCTGCTCTGGATCAAAAAACCCCCTTAAACGAGTCCGGGGACCGTGATCGGTGGGAGGCGTGTACTTTAATACGGGGCCGCGATAAAAGTGGCTGGTCCTGGTGAAACGGAATAATACGTGCCCTGGGAGGAACGCACGGCCGAATGTAAATGGGATTATCATCAAAATAGTCGGTTGCACTCGGCCGGACTGTATGCGCATAAATATTTTAGTGAATCTGCCGCATTTGCATTCGTATAGATCTCTTCAGATTCAAATGAGCTTATCATCTGCATCGCGATGTTATTAGTTTTATGCCCTTTTCTTGAAATGCGAGGTTTTCGCGGCTCCCGCGAGCTGTCTGGTTGAAACGACGCGCAACCTGTCACGGAATGGACCTCCACTGCGCACTGTTATCGCAATAACTGTTACAATCATCCACAAAAACACGTGCTTGAATGTACTCAACGAATTTATATTACTTCGTGCACATAATTGAAATAAGCTGCGTAAGCAGCTTCAAGTGTTTTGTCAGAGAAGCTACTCAACGTTTATTAGCCTCTAAAGGTGGGATCTCTTTTGCACGTCTGGACGCAGCATTTTGTTATCCCAGCGCCTATAAATATTTTACTATAACTTTTTAACCATAAATGAATCGAGGGATGAAATTTCCACCAAAATTCATTAAAAAATTATTCCTACCTACTGATAATTATCGTGATAAATATACTTTTTGTAATCATTTTTTAATTAATTCTTTAAATTTTGTTGTCTTAAAATAAAATTAAAAATTGTTTATTTGTTACTTATTTAATAGTTTTTCAGATAATTTAAATCACCGACGAAAGAAAAGGAGATTTCTCTGTTTAACTCCTGTGAAATTAATCGCGACGATTTTTATTTTGCCTACGCTCCAAATTTTCAGAGATAACAATTTAGGTTAGCACAAGATTGGAGATTTCATATATCTAGACAATATATAAATAGGAAAAATTTGATACAGCTTAAAAATTAGTACGAAAAGAACGAGATTTCTGTTTGGCTTCCGTGAAATTAATGGCGTGCGATTTTTATTTCGCGTACACATCTACAGGATCGCGTTCACTGAAAGAGATGAAGGAAAATCGTGTACAGCTTTCGCGAGACACGTCAGCTCCCGAAGATAACGAGAGACGAGGATTTCCGAATGAAATCCGAAAAACTGCGAGCCAGTTACGTAATCTGCTCTGCATATCCGTGTTTTCCATTAATCACGCGAAAAGTTGTTGGGGATTTTTCGCTGGCTGTCGGCGATGGAGGTGGGGGACTGATTAGCAAAAACTTTGGCAGCAGTACAGCTCGTAAATTTACCATATCGAAATTCACTTTCAACTCGTGACACCGCTGAAAGCTGTCGGGGCGATATATAAAGGTAACGGCACGACCTTAGCTGGCTGGAGTGTCCATTTTTCATCTGCACTTAGATGCTAACCGATAGGTTCCCGATCGTTCTTCTCTCTGAGAGAAGAAACGGCACTCGGCGAACGAAAACGTTCGTTCGAACGATGTCGAGCGCATCAGTCAAGCTCACCGGGCCAAGACGAATATCGCGGCTAACGCAAAAATTGCCAAGCTATGGGCACGACTGTTTCTCAACGTCCCGGATAATCGAATCTTATTCGTCGCGAAAGACTGGACTTTCTGTAAATTGATTACGATCAATGCGACAGCATTTTGAAAAAAACATCAGTAGCTGCGAAACATCTTTGATTTTTGGGGGGTACAAAGCTTTCTACTTTATTTGTTTAAATTTCGAACAGACTGCGGATTTCTGTGCGAAACATCAAAAATTGTCTGCGTTCATTTCGAGCTACAGAAGAATTGCTCACAGTCGCAGCTAATTGTTTATCACTAGGCAGCAGATTTCTCTGCGAAATGAGAATCGTTTGCATTAATTGTAGGATACAAGAGCCATTTGTCTCCTTAATAATTTTGATGAGCTGGGATAACTAATTTTAACTGGTACGACTGACTTCTTAATAACCAGCACATGCGATGTTTCTCACTTGCGACAACAACGACACGCTAAAATAAACCATTGATAAAAAATTTACTGCACGTTAATATATCGCACGAGTTGGTATTCCAATTGAATTCGTGTACAATATGTTCCAATTATCTGAAAATATGCACGCCATTCTTTCGGTCGTGTGTGCATCCGTGCTGCAAAATAAATTCGTGTTATTCTACGTTTTTGGGTGTATTAACACACACGTTCGATCCGCGTGCATGGTTTGCGTGGAAGAATTGAAATATTCATCAGAGGCTCCGTATTATTCGTGCCTTTCATAATAAATATCTACACCGAGAATTTCTGACGACTGAGGCATCCTTTTTGCGAGCAGCTGCGCTAATCTGTGGGATATATTGGATGGCCGAGCCATTATTCAAAGACAGCTGATATTACCGAATTCCCCTTCGCATGCTCGGATCTTGATAAATTCGTTTCCCTTTAATCAAGGAAAAAATACTCGTAGATCCGTTCGATTTGTAGGCATTAATGGGCCACGTGTTTGAAATGCCGCAACGTAATCGAGGAATGTAGATCTCCCGCAGATGTTAAATATATCACGTCATACTTCCCTCGAATCGCCGTAAAGAGTATGAAATCGCCATTTCCATCGCGCCGTCGCTGTAATTCCGAGGGATCGCCGCAAGAAACTCGTATCCGTTATATAAAGTGGACCGGGAAAGTTCGGATTCGGCGGAAAGTTTCATAAATTATCGACACCGTAAGCACGAGACTTTTTAATTCATAGCTTTGCCTAGCAGTCGTCACCTGTGCCCGGATAAAAAGACGGTCTTTAGCGATTAAACACATTAATTTGCACACGCTGCTCGCGGATTTTTCTTACTAAAATTAGTTGTTGCTATTTGAAACGACAGAATTGACGAGCACATATATTTTGCTGAGACGAAAGTTCGTAGCGTTTTTAATCTATGAATAAATATCTTAATTTTATTGATAAATAAAACTACCTTCCCTTTTTGAGGCGTGCACCCAAATGAATAATTTATATCAGAAATTTGCAATCTATTATTAGATGCTACTTAGGAAAGTTCAAAGGAATCACCGTGCAAGTGCCGGTTGACTTATGCAAGAGCATACTACTTACAGTGTGCTCGTCTCCAGTAGTAGAAGTCTGCGCATAATTAGACGTCTTAGTAATTATGCGCGAAATATGTAGGTAAGTCTCTTACTGATGTTTCATTTCGTATATTTAATACATTATTCATCGGGAAATATTCCATAATTTTTGGGAAGCGTAGGTTTTCCTACCGCTGGTAAAATTTTTTTCGGAATATAGACCGCACTCTTCGAAATGAATTGAATTTATCCGTTCACCGAGTACCTATACATCATTCTCAAACAAAGTACCGGCCGAGTCGATATTTACACCTCTTTTAATAACATTTCTCGTAGAAACGATATTACCGGAAAAAAGCAAATCGAGAGAGCGAAATGGAGAGTAGAGGAAGGGGTGGCAATGTGGCTCCCTTGTAGATTTCAATTTTGGTTTCGCCTGACTTTTTTCCCGTGTGGACTTGGGCTAAGTCGGCGGGCTTAACTGTAATTTTAAAACTTGAAACTAACTGTTGTTTGCATGACAACTCACAAACTAGCGAACGATATTACAACACGGAGCTCGAGTGTGCCATTATTTCGCCTGCAAGATGTCTGTTTTTCTTCTGTTTGCTCCTTGCGAGGCTAGCTTCATTTCGTAATAGGTTCATTCCCTCTGTGTCGTCGTAACAACGTCTAAGTTATGTTTCATTCAGAAATTTCATATACCCTTCGAGAAATTAAAGGTAGCGCACATGTGCTATTTATATGTTGTCCGAAAGCCATTCAGAATTGAAGCAAAGATACTTACGGAACGGCACTTTATGTATTCTTATGCATTTGTAATAAAACTGGGTAGATGAAATTCAAAATTGTAAGAAAATTTTTATAATTAAAGATGTCAATGTACAATTTCTCATCTATTAAAATGATTAAGGGAAGACATTTAATGTCAAATTTTTTATTTTATGTAGATTCTATTTTTTGCAATCGACGTAGACAATGTTTATTTATCATCGTAAAGATCCGCAGTCTAGTAATTAGGTATTAGGTAACTGGAGAGCCACATTAACACCGGAGTGTACCACGGTTCCCCGAGTGTAAAAATTTTTTCATTAAAATGATCTCATTAGTTTTGTTCACAAAAATTCGATATTTTGCAAAATCTTGAGATGGTAGACAAATTTTACGTGCAGATTTGATGTATCTGTCAAGAAATGCTGTGTAACGTGTCACAAAAAAGAATCTATCCGGACATGGCATTGAATAAACCACAATTTCCTTGAAATTCTGCAAGTTTAACATAGATTCTCAAAGTTAAAAAACGTGCATACCATAATCTCTCTATTTTCCCCATATTCAGCAATATATGTCAGCTTTAGTTTAAAAAAATCATCGCTCTATTTTATTTCTATTAAAAGTTCTTTGATTTTGACAGAGAATTCATGTAATGGACTACAAGATGTCTCTTCTATGAGGATCGCACGTGCGCGTGTCCGGCTGGTAATATTGCACGCAAGGGGAAAAAAGGCAATCTCGACAAGTGTTAGGTCCCCGATGACCGAGATAATACAAAAGTCCGTGCGCGCACGCGGAGCAGTCATTTTTCAAAAGATCACAGGGTAATTAATGCTCTAGGGAGCGAAACCTGACAAAGGTCGAGCGCCGGAACCCGAGAAACTGCACGCGTCGCGCTGCAACGAAACGTCACGTTCGCGATAAAGGCTGGTGCTGATGAAATATTCCAGCGGAATCGGTCCGACCCTCCACCCACAGATTCTGACCACTACCGTGTCGTGCTCTGTACGCTATTTCCATCGGCATCGCGGCGGCGCAGCAACCTGTCATACGGCGTACACCAGCCGCGAATTTAAACGCGAGTGGCAGTGTTGCTATTACGGCGAGTCTCCGCCGCCATCCTCGGGGAAACTATATTAAAACCGGCTCGTCTCGTCTCGAACGAAAACGAAATTGGACTGGTACACACCGAAAATCATGCTACCAATGTATGTTGACAGCGGAGACGAAGATCTACACAGTCAACAAGTAGTAAGACGATCCTTTGTGGGATGAAATGGATCCCTGTTTTATTCGGAAAGTTCGAGGAAAATAATTTCGAAGAGTGTCAGTGTTAACCCTTAACACTTGTATGGCGACTATGAGACGCATCACTAAAAATTGCTGTACCATTATTCAAAATATTGTTCACATTATTAACCCTCAACCGTTTACCATGGTTGAAGAATTTTTAATTAAAAACGGATCAATGAGAATCACCAAAAAACATTTTACAATATTTTTAGATAAAAGTTTGTTTGTAAACCGAAATAAAGTTGACAACCGTGACATTGGTGTTTCCAGCGCGTTAACGTAGAGAAAGATGCTGCCCCATCCTTCGCGACAGCCTCTTGTTTTACATGTGTAGGAATCTGATTCGCGGACGTGCGATTAGAAAATGATGCTAGTTGGAATCCTGCAGCCACATCTCGGAAACTGACTAGAGCTCGTTAGCGCTCGTTATAGAAAATATTTCCCGCCATTCTGCGGGTTAAACGTTTTATCATTGGCTTTCAGGGAACTCGAGACCGCGTTCTCCTCATTCAACATCTCGCGGCGGGAAAGACATTGGTCGTGACTGGCACGGGGCGTTCCCTCCCGTTTATAATTTTACAGTCCTAGTTGGCCTCATTAATGTTTTGCGCAGCCGCCGCCGCCGCCGCCGCCGCCGGTGGCTTCTCGTCGCCGGAAATAGAAGAGATGACTGCCCGGATCGAACATTTTCTATCCGAAGTATTTCTGTCCGTACAATTACGTCGCGTTGATTCGTCAATCTCCCCGCAAACGATCTTGGATAGACACAGCGGATCGAGTAATTTCCCCTGAAAATTTCCTCGCCTCGTTTAAGATCGCGTTCTCTCTCTCTCACTCTCTGCCGGCTTCGCATAGTCGAAGAGCTGGGCGTGCCCTATGCAAACCTCCGTTTGAAAGTGTACGGAAACTTAGCCGTGTAATTTTATATTTAACTGCGCTCCGACCGGGCAAACATTCGATCAAAGGTGCCCACTTAAAGTCCGCCTGCTAAATTGTTACCGTTTTCCCCGCGGATTAATCTCTTTCCGTTTACCCACCGGCGTACTTAAACGAAACTCGTTTAAGGCGAAAGTCTCCATTTTAATCATCCCGGCGAAATATCCACTCGTCAATTAAAGGGATGACGCCGAGGGGAATCCGGGCTGCTGACCGAATCCGTTTTAGAAAATTCGCAGCTCCATAAATGTATAATTTGCTTACTTTTACGAGAATTTCAAATGGAAACTGGAATTTCGTTAGGACGCCCTTGGGAACGATTGTACAAGATTGTTTAACGCGCTCGCGTTTTTATTACACCGGCCGTTTACGATCTAACGTGTTACTAGGTTCTTCGTGCTTGGTTTGTTCGTATCAACGTCGTGTAGTTCACTTTAACTTGAAAGCGATCTACAATAAATTTAAGTACATAAATTTAAAGTACTTTTAAGGAACTGTTTTTCAAAGTGCATTTTGAATTGGGAACAAATGTGGTTTAAAGGATTAAAATGAAACACGACGATTGTCGACGGTCCATCTCTATTCTCCTCTTCCAGGCGTAATATCCGTAGCCGGTTAATGATTTTCTAATTAGCAACCACTCGGGCTGATGAAAAATGTTCCGAATGAAACGGGTCTGGTCTCGTCGCGATGGCTCGATTAAAAAATCACCGGCCATAATATCCACTGACATCGTAGCCGGTAATCTAAAACTTGTCGTGCCCGTTTTTATAAGCATGTCGGCCGTGGCAATACCGTAGTCTCTCCGTAACTGTCGCATCGTTGAGTCTGCCGAGTAACAGTTGTAGTAGGGGTGCTGCACTTTCGAGTGTGTTGAACATAGAAAAGTACAGCGATTAAAAAATAAATATATATATAATATTTTTTTCCACCCTTCATAATTTCCTCACAACTGAGAAGAAAATACATTTCTTCTTCATCTTAATATGTTATTTAACAACAAGGGAAAAAATGATAAAGTTTTAAATTTTAAGGGATTATCTTCAATGTAAAAGCATTGTTTCGCACACGATATCAATAAAATTAATGTTGGGACTGCTGGGCAATGCTTATCCTGCAGGATGTGAAACGGGAACTCGACTAATTCCGTCTCGATTTTCAGCGCGTTATCGGCTCTGGGGAGGAAATCTCTCGCCGCCATGTTGCCGCGATGTTTATACAACCGAACGGCCGGGCAGAAAATCGGCCACGGGGAAATAATTTTCTCGTCGCGGCGGCAAAGGACGCGTTCGGACGTGGGAGGCCTCGATCGATCGTAAATTATTTGGATCGATGTTCGAATGAGGGTTGCCCGGCGTCGGGGATACGTTTCTCTCGGAATCGACTTCTATTGTCCATGCTTCCGTCCCATGGTTGCAGACATTCCTTGACCTCGAGCACAATTCGAGCAGTTGCTTCTTGGCTGATAACTGGAAATTGTGTCCACGCGGAATACAGATTGGAAACTCGTCCTTCGCACAAACACACGGCCACACGTGGAAACGTTGTACGCTAGAAATGTGACGTTCGGCTCGACGAGAACTACAGAGCCTGGTTCGAACTATATCTCGAAACGAGGCAAGCCAACCTTATCGCTAAACTGCGGATCTTTATGCATTTATGGCCAACGAAATTCACCGACGGACGGTAATGGACAGAAATTGGATGAAATAGTGGAAACACGGAGAACTACCCTTAACCCGATGCTGTATCAATTTCATTACAGTTACAGCAATTAAATCGTATTTATCCCCAAAGATTGTAAATATTGATTACTAGACAGCGGACTTTATGCATTTATAAGAAAAATGAGTGGATGCAATTTAAAAATAATGTTACACTACATATTTTCAACCTTTTAACCATATTAAGAAAGAAAATAAATTTATATTTCACTGCAGTTTGTTGTAATTCAGGTACAACATACTTATTTATGTATACAGATCTACTGTCTATAGAGTACAAACCAATAACATTTTATTTCATTTAAACAGTATGACGTAACATTGTTTGGTAGACTTCGTTACACCCACTGTATATATTAACTCCAATTTTTTACATTTTTAATAGGTCTAATTAAAGGTCTGTATCTAGAGACATAAGATGTGTGAATTTTATTTTATAAAGTGTATCTGACTACGTTGTAGACCAGTTCTCCCTGGAAATGCACATTTCTCCGAGTTACGTAACATCCGTCGGAAGCGTGCGATACGTTCACATGGCCCATTCAATCTCCCGATCCGAGTGAAATGAACATCCGCGATGCAGCCAGAGATTTGATTCGAGGATGGGCTCGGTTATCGCTTTATCGTAAAATGCTCGTAAACGCAGGGGAGATTAATTACGTCGAGTCCACGGAATCTCGTAATTAGTATGGCTTAATGAAAAGGATCGGGGAAATGCCGATCTGAAATCGTTGATGCACGCCGGAGCATAAATGCTTTCGAGTTAGGGGAGTGTATGGGGAGTGGTGAATGAAAGTTGAATAGCCATAGGGGACGAGGTTAGGGACTGGCCAGCCGAGGTTATAATAGGGTGGCGCAAGTAATCAAAGTAGCAACAGGAAATCTGTTCCTGTCGATATACGTCTACTGCCAAATGTTTGGTCATGTTTATGCGCGCACCTGCGTGCTGTCATAATTTCGATACTGCAGTTTAACGTTCAGTAAGCCGCATTGATGCAACCTTGGTGTGCATAGTGCCGGAGGTTGCCCAAATCCTGGCAAAAAGAAACATTCTCAATTTTAAAACTAAGTTAAGTGATGTAATCTAAGAATTCCCACATAATAAAAATAGTTTAATTAATAGAACCGAAACTAACAAGGCACATTAAGTTAAGCGACGATTCCCAAAAATCTCCACATAACAAAAATATTTTAATTAATAGAACCGTAACGAACAAGGGACATCACTGGACAGCAGATCTTTAAGCAAATTAGAAATCTGGTTTAAAAATTGGTTTATAGATCTACGAATGCACGTTCGAATTTCCATTTTGTCGGAGCGGGGGTCGAAGAAAGATCGGCGATTCGGTCGAAGGAAATGTGCATCGGACGAAGCGAACAAACGAAAGACTGAAAATATGCTGGCCACGCACAGAACGGGCAGGAATTTTTCTTGCTAACACGGACCATTCTGTGTCCATTGTACTGTTCCTGACACAGGAAGAAGGGCGAAGATGATCAAAGGGGATATACCCTTGGATCTTTGCTCTCGCGAAGAAGTTTTTCTACTTCGCAAAAGTCTTACGGATTTTTCGATTTCGTGCTGCCTTTGACTCTGTTCGGACCCGTCGCGATTTCTAACTCCTTTCAACGTACCGGCAGAAATCGCCGCTGTCGCTTTTCGGTCAACGGGTCTTTAGTCCCTCCGAGCGAAACACCCGGTCTTTGACAGCCGGTTTCTGGCGCGTTGACGTTCTATTTCAGCCGACACTTCCGTTTCCGCCGATGAACTCGGAAATATTCAACGTCTATCGCGGCCGAGTTTCCGGCTGCGATTGGAAGCACTTTTACTACAGAAGTTTCTTTCTCATTTTCGCGGCCTGTGCGCTTCGATCGAACCGGGGACAGCTTCGAGTGGCCAAACAGGTCTTTTGATCTTTCGAACATTCGGATTCCATGCGCATCTTGAATTCCATATCCGTGGAATTGTATGCACAGGGATATGCGTGTCAAGAAATTATGTGTGAACAACGTTACAACATGATTCTGCACTTACGATCAGCAAAGATCTGTTAAAAAAGTTTCGTGTAAAACTGACTTTGACAGACTTTCGCATTGTTGAATGAGAGGAACCATCTTTTCAAAGAAAAGTAAAAAATTTCATTACAACATAACAAGAGAATGTAATATTATAGATCAATTCCGTACTCCAATTCTGAATCAACTACGTTTATGTGTTTGTTGAATTTTAAATTAAAGTGAGTAGTTGTAATCTAAAACAGTAAAAACATTAAAATAATTTTAAAATACTATTATATTATTTTCAATCTATTAAACATGTTATGAAAGAGGTCATTCAGGTAGAAAATTTCGATTTTGCATAAAGATCCGTTGTCCAGTCGTCGCAGAAAGAACTGGAAGAGATACGGACGTATCTTATTCTCGGATCGAATCAACAAGTGATGAATTATAGCTGAACGTTCGAATTTATATCGTTCGACGTGAATGCACAAGAACATGAAAAGAGCGCGTTGCTGCACGATCAAAATGGATAGCGGAAATTTATTGATTTCAGCGTCGCTGCACGAACGAAAAGACTCCTGACTCAATTGCGTTCCGACACTTTTGTCGAGAAATAACGAACTTTTTTTTTTGCAAGCGCCGGAATATATACGCCCGCCGGAAAATCGATGGTGGGGAACAAAAAGAGAAGTGTTTTCTCTTGCGTAAAACGAAAACATAGAATCGCGGGGAATAAAATAGAAAACGAGCACCGCGGCCTATGTCATCGGGGATTGCGGAGGTCGCCGTGAAATTGGAGCGCGATCCATTGACGTCGGATGTTGAAGTTAAACAAAAAGGTAATGTTTTATGGTGACTCTATCTTCCAACGTGGGAGTGGCTGCGCTTTTTCCTTTCGTACGTCCGGGAACTTGCCCCGTTATGTCCCCCCGTCCCTTTTTTTTTACTGTCCGCCATTGTGGAAATGAACCGTTTCCCGAAACTTTCCCGGTAACTTGATGCGAACAGTGCCGAGATTTATGGTTGTTACGGAAACGTTCGGCCGTAGCATAGGAAGCGGAAGAATTCATGCTACAAACTAGACGAACAGGATACACGTCACCGACCCGTCCCCCCGGTAACGTCTCGAGATAATTCATCGGCCTGCAGGATGGTTCATCTCCCCGGATGAGCGAGAAATTTCGCAAAAGTGCTCGAAACTTTCGCGTTATCCAATTTCCACCGATTTCGCCTTGTTTCCATCGGCAGCGACACACCAGTTCGCCGATAACTTGCTCGCAGTGATGTCCTATCGAACACCCGCTCCCGCGAGCATTATTCGCAACATACCATACAGTGAAACACGGCGATAACTTTTTTTAATGTCAAATCATACGATTTAGTTTGCTACAAGACGTGAAAAACATTTTTGAAACTATTGAAATTTGTCGGAATTACAGAGAAAATACTAGAAGTTGCTGTCTACAACTTGTTTATGGCTTGAGAGATTTTTTCAAATGCAATCTAATTTTTTATTGTATCCTGTTCTACCGGTTGAAGCGATGAACTTCTTAAGGAGATCGTTTTCTTGAAAATCGAAAAAAGAAATTAGGTGCTATCAGCTTAAATCTGTCCTTGAACCATCACACTGAAATGCAAAATGATTCATAAACTTCGATGCAAAATTGTCCTGTTTCCGATTCGTTTTGTGGTCTGAATTTGTATTTTTTTGAGCTGAAGTGTTTGGTACCGCCGACGAATAAATAAATGAGCCAGTTGGTTGTCGCAGACAGCTTGTCCGAAATTGTTTGTCGCGATCGGATGACGGGAGGTAATTATGGGAAGGTGGTTGTGATCGTGAAATTAGCGGACGGTCGAAGTTTCGTCGCCATCAGCTCGAGAGAAAATAACGGGCGGGATATTTCGCGCCACGTTTTGGCCGTTATCCAAGTCAAAGGCAACGATAACGATGCCTGTCCCAACGCCCCATCGGATTGTACCATTACGAAAGTGGGTCGAAACGGACTTTGAAATATCATTGTCAGCGCTGCCGTTTCCATCTCGGCCGTCCATTGTCGCTAAGATAACTTTTGATTGCGATCGTCACCAGCGATACCCGCGAAAATTTACTTACCTTTCGCCCATAAAGCAGCCGCCGTACCCAATCGGTTGCCTCTTCACCGTTCTGTCGCGCGTATCTCAAATTCGAGTCGAGAACGTTTCCGCGCGATTGCCGGTCGCGATCCAATCGATCACGTGGAACGGCTATAATGGAAACAGAAACGTGATTACACACCGTGCCGGAGACCCTCCGCACTCGGGTGCCTCTGGCTTCGATGAAGAATGAATTTATCGAGCCTCGGAGGTCAGATGCGATAATATGTTGATCGCAACGACCATGAGTTAAATGACAATGTATGTTTTCTTTTAATCAATTTTTGTAGGTCGGAAATAATATAACAGCGTTCTCGAACTTCTATTATGAATCCTGTTATAGGAACGCAATGTCACAAAATTATATGTCGCGGACACCATAGCGCGATTCTACACCCCCGATTTAGTCGAAAATGACATTAGGATCCTCCCGCAAAATTGACCTTGAACGTGAAAACCAAGGTAAGAAAACCAAAATATTTTGTTTTAAGATTAAAAATCTAAAATTTTTTAAAATCTGTAATCCTAAAGGTTCAAGGTCAATTTTGCGGGGGCTCCTTATGTCATTTTCGACTAACTGGAGGGTGCAGAATCGCTCTATGGTGTCCGCGACATGTAATTTGGTGACACCCAGTACAGAAACTTGAAAGGTTCTATTTTCCAACGCTTATCTCCTGTAAATCCTGTAGATTTTTACGAGAACACTCCAGAAATGCAAGTTTCCAGGCACGGAGTTCAATCGTTCCAAAGTCATACGCGTGTAGAGGTGAGCGATTTCAAGCGTGTTTGATAGGGAATGGACACCACTTTGGCTACAGCGGTAATTCGAACGCCTGATAGTTACATGAGCAGAAAACCTGATTGTTGAGTTATTACCATTTATAAATTCCGTAAATATTATCTTAGAAGTCATCAAAAACGTATTAACCCAATTGTACATGATTTCTTCTGAACTCAAGGGAGATGCTTTCAAGTGTAATTCATTTTAAATATTCTTAATGGGTGAAATTGATTTGCAAGAGGGTGAATTTGACTTGCAAAAGGGTGAACTTGGAGTGCAAAACCTGTATGCAGGCTGCACCAACGCGAAACGCTCTGCAGAATGTTCATCGAGGCAAACTGCATCGCTGCCAGAGCCTTAATCAACCGTGTTTATCTATTATACTTTCGACTAAAGGAACGACGCGCTGCAGCTTCGCGGTTTTCCCTCTGTCGCGTACCGAAGTTTGTCCCGACCTCATCACCGTGTTCTATTTAGTCGCGTATTCACGATTTCAACCGACTCCCGAAAAGACTAATGCGCATTTACATACCGCTTAAACTAATTATCGTTCACAGTGTGACACGACCGCGTTACTTTATTGTGCGGTGCCACGGGATAATGCACGTCCATATATCTCGCCGGTCGAGGGACAACCAACGTTCACGTGCGAACCAGACATTTTAGAAATTTTGTTTTCAACCGGGACGTTAACAATTATAGAAATTTATCGTGACTCGTGACGCCAATATAATTCACTTGCCGTGCAAAACGCTTCCGACCAGATCGGTTTTTCATTTCATATCACGAGAGCGAATTTTAACTGAGGACATCCAGTGTTCGACGTTTACTGTTGCGTGGTCGAAAGCAAACAAATTCTGTAACGTGTACACTGCACTCTGGACGCGTAGATCACACTTACGAATTTATATGGAAAATTTTTAGTACATTTCCAAAAAATAAAAGCTGGAACAAAAGTTGCATGGTCTTGGCTACTAAATGAATTAAAAAGATTTTTTTTTACCCAGGTTGGTAGAGACAATAAATTCCTTTAATATCGTACGTTGTTCCCGAGATATTACGTGAAAATACTGAAATTTTTTCAAGGGTTGTATTTCAACCCTTCAATGCGAGAAGTAGCACGAAAAAATGGGGATGTATTAGGATGAATTTACTATATTTGTGAATGAAGTTACATAATTTTTGGAATTTACGTGTTCGACAATTCACCCTGTAAGTTTAGGGGTTGTTTTTGAGAAAATAACGTTGTTTGTTGCTTTCCGTGCACGCAAATTTGTATAATATCTTTTTAATATCACTTTCGGAATAGTAAATGAGAAATCCATCTGGGAGGAATGTGCATGTCATTGGAGATAACGTCGACAAATTGACAACTCACTCGAAACCGAGGTTATCTTGCAGAGAAGAAGAAAATATATAAAAAATTCAGAGTGTTTTTATACTGAGCCTCGTGTTTCATGAGATCTACGTGCTTCTTATCGCGTGTATGCATGGTTAGATACCGGTTAGCTTGCGTGTCTGACGAATAATGTTTCGTTTCACTTATCATCGGGCTTGTAAATGTTATCAATGTATGGTATTATTTGTTCGCCGCTGTTATTTGGTATTAATTCCTCGTTAGAAGATAATTAGATCAACGGAACACGGACAATTTAATATTACAAGTGAAAATATCGAGCTTTAGTCAGACACGCTATGGAGAGAATTCAAGGACATCTGCGCGAATAAACATTTTCAGGGGGTTGTTTTTCGGGAACTGACGTTTGACATGCAAAGATACCATATTTGATGATATTGCGAAGATCCGCAGAAGCCTAGAAAGTGGAGAATAATATTTATTTCGTATATTGTCCAGAAACGCGAGTCTCGTGAAAGCTTCACATGGTTACGAATGGGGAACTCGGTCGACATATCGCCTCAAAGATTGGTATGCGATAACAGCCTTCTCGTTTATTCAATAGTGCTCTAGCAAATCTCGTTTTACTTTTTGTCTCAGTTTTTCTAATTATCTGCATTGTTGATTGAACCATTCAACTGTGTGACATTCAATGTGTCTTTAAAAATAACAGGGATGTTTGAGATACAAACTACCCTACACAGGAACTATTTCATCAAACTCGAAAATTATTGTAAAAATTATGAGTATTTAGCAAAAAACAAGGAGTAGTATTGCATCGGATATTAGACAAATATGATAGAACAATTTGTCATACACGTAGAAAATATTTGTATGTTTATACATCGAATATTGTGAAAATCGAAAGAGTTCCATAATAACATTTACCCAGCTCGTCGACGAAAATATTTTCGACATCGAATGTGCGAGTAATTGTATTGGGATACAAAAGCTTGATTTGTTTGATCGAATACTTCTTGCGGAAAGATTGTGTTCCGCGTATTGTTGGCTGTTCGAACGCGCTATTAACCTTTCATTACACCCTGTAAAATGCTCGAATTTATGGGCTCTATGACCGAGAGATCCGCTTTCACCGTTAAAACGCGAGTACATAACCCTGGCAATCGGGAATTGGCGATCGCTAACAACGAGCGTGAATGCATGAGCTGCAGGGGAAAAAAGCAGAGGTACCGAAAAATCATCTTCATTCTTCTCTATTGTCAGCGCCAAAGGCACACCATCGTTCGACACTTCCTGGCACTGGATTCCCTCGGAGGACGACACTCCCGTAAAAACGCTCGCCCTACTTCCGAACTGTCGTTATTTGTCGTTCCCGATGTTTCCCCTGTTATCCTTCTGCACGCCGGTTTCGCCCACCCCTGCCGGCCGTTTGTTTCTCGCGGAAAACTTGTCGAGTACACTAGTTTCGGATCGGCGGCGCGATTTAATTACCATAGCACCGGATGAGAAACGATATCTCTGTTTCACCCTTTTTATTCGCTCTTTTTCGCACTCCCACACCGAAGCCGCGTCGACGTTCATATTTTTTCGACCGCGGTCGATAAACCGGTCGCGATTCGCGAAAACAGAGAATGAACGATCGTTCGATATCGCTGCGAGCACTATTTACCGCTACCGGATTTACGGCCACTGCATTCCCACCGACCGCCGATGATAATATTGTATTCTTTATCGCGTCGTCTAATGACCGGGCCTGAGAGCGACCCGTTTTGCCGATAACATGTACACACAATTCACCCATCCGCCGCACATGGCCGTTAATACAGGTTTCCCACTCCAAATTCACCCTTTTGCAAATCAATTTTACCCGTATGCAAATCAAACTCAACCTTCTGCCAATAAAGTATTTTTAAGTAAGTCTCTGTAAAAGAAATCAAATGTAAATTAATTGTTGAGAAATTCGAAATTTCAGTTATCGCAAAGATGTACATGAAATACTCATTTAAAAGTAATTACCAATTCATCGTAATTCTGGAAATTTAATCGGCCTAAAATATGTCGCCTATATCTTGATTTATGGTACTGGTGTATTCAATTTTACTGCGTTACTATTGGCTTGTTTTAATAGACCCCGACGTTGAAGTAACAAGGAAAGTCTGTTCCCATTTTCGAATTAATCATGAACTGACTGTTTGATTAAACTGTGTAAATCCAGCACGATGGTTTAGATAATACCTATATACGCGAAACACACATTGTTCTTCGCTGAAATTCTACGTTGTAACTAAATTTCCAAAGTCATGCGCGTAACGTACGTGCACGTAGAGTTGCCTTGTTTCGTCGCTTTAAGGAATATTATTTCAATGTCTAGAATGTGTTCTTTTCAGCATTATAGTAATTTATTTAATGGAATTGTGGAAATCACTGTAAACGTTGCCAGAACAAACGGCGAGTAATCAAACGAGGATCAAATGAGAATTTGGTTTCGACACATGATTGTAGAATCACGATATCAAGCTGGTATCTTGTATCGCGCTTATACGAATGTAATGATCGTCTACAATTACATTGTTAACCGTGATATCGTTAGGCTTCTTGTACGTGTACAACGATCGAATTCATACATGCGTATGAGCATCGTTTGAAATAATCAGCATTAAGGTGCGATCTTCTTTACGCGTCTGGACGCTGCGTTTTGTTATCTCACCATTTTTTATACTTCGTTCGCCATACTTCGTTAGAACTGTGTCTAGACGTGAGCCACTGCGTCTACACACGTGCGTCTACGTCAAGAAACAATATCGAATTAAGGTTGGTTTAAACCGAGAAGCGAGCAACAGCGATTCACAGCAAACGGCTCTATCATATAGGTATCTCTCGGGGTGTAGAAGAGTGTAGGATCGGTGGAACATTCTAGGCCTAGTTCCTCCTTCTAGTACCCTAGTAGGTTTCACCCCACTCCTGGATGGGCGGAGTCTTATTTTCCTATGTTAAAAAAACGTGGCAATTCGCAATAGCGAAATCAGCCCAAATCTAAATCGAGTAGCGACGCGGGTGCCATGGAAATCACTGACACAAATTTTCTCGACACGGTTTTCACCGACAACATTTCAACGCCTCCAGATTTGACCGACAACTGTTTTGGCCGACAACGCCTTTAACCGACAAAGAATTTGATCGACAATGAATTTAATTCGTTGCCGATCAAAATCGTTTTCGGTTAAAGACGTTGTCGGCCAAAGTTATTGTCGGTCAAATCTGGAGTCGGTGAAACGTTGTCGGTGAAAACCGAGTCGGGGAAAGTGTCGGTGATTTCCATGGGACCCAGTAACGTTTCGTGGACAAACGACAATTATTTTACATTGGTCACAGCACCGAATCGTACAGCAATTGATATTTTGTAGCGTACGCGTCTACGACGCGATGCTCCGTGGACGGAGAGCCTTAGAAGTCTCGTAATGAAAACACGATCGACGTGTTTGAGTGTTGGGCGATGCTCTTTCGCTTCTCTCTGCAAGTGAAAAACAAGGAAAGACATACCAAATCGAATCATAGGAACGCAAACTTGTGTATCCAGAGACACAGCAGGGAGCTACAATGAATGGAGTATGGGTCGCAAAACGCTGCATCCAGATGCGCAAATGAGATCGCACCTTTAGGCTGCGATTCTGCGCTGCAAAAGTTCATCGTAGGATCGAGTCAACCGATGCGCGGGAATAAAACTGAATATTCCACGATATCGTGTAATTTGCACGGGCAATGCCGCGAATGTTAACGGAATATTCAATCTACATACTTTTTAAAATGTTCTTTTTCTCGGCATTGGGAATTTGATGAAATTTATCCTGCACCGAGCATATTTCAGGGGACGTAGTAGGAACCAATACTGAACTGTTTGAAATGTTCGGGAGAATTGGCCGCCGCACAGTGGTGACATTTTCCAAAAAGCCGTATATTCTGTCGTAGATGACGTAAGGACAACAAAAATGTATGATTAACATCATTAAACATATATATTATACGTATGTAGAAATACAAATATTGAATTTACATATTTTCATTTGTAAAGTAGCCATGCGCATAAAATACGAATGTATTTCACGTTTACCCATACTTTTTGGCTGCCCTTACGCAATCTATAACACAATACACTTCAATTTCGATATTCTCAAAAATGTCGATATTTTCTCTAAATTTTCGAACTTTGAGCGCAATGCGAAACCTGAAGGCATTATCGCACAATTTTGATTCTACCACTAGGGTATAATTACGGCAATTTTTCCTGTGTGGGGCGCTTTCGATTTCGAAAATATGTTTTATATCTGGTCTTGTGTGCATACCGGTAGACTCAATGTATCACCGTCCGCGCGAATCGATAGAATTCGCGTGCAGTTCGGCAACCGTGGACAATAGCGGTCCGCGATCGAATTTGTCAATGGTATGCAAATATTGCCGATGGATCGGACGTCACGCGAAGGATCGTGAGCGATCCAGAATGGGGAAAGAAATGACCCGAGCATCGATTTCATTGTAGACGATTCGCGAAATACTGTCTCTGCTCGGGATCGCTTCCGTTCCGCACGCAGCGGTCGGCGAGAAAATATTTTCTATAAAAATATTGAATGGATTCACGTACGATGCATGAGAATCGCGTTTGCCCCTCGCACTCTATGCTCCTCCTTGCAATTCAGCCATCGTACGGAGCTGGAGGTTTCATCAACACTAATTCTACAGTCAAATGACCGGTTTTAGATTTTGCAGTTATTAAAATCATAAAGATTTTATTCCAATTAGACTAAAAATCGCATAAAATATAAATAAATTTAATCTCGTTATTCTCATGATATAAAACACATCAGTCACTTTTGATATCAGTACATTTAGGGTTAACCCTCATTTGTTTTTCACGTAAAAAAAGCGTGGGTAACTATAAGGAGGATCTTAGGAGAAGAAAAACGTTGAACTTTTAGAACAACGTAAGACAAAAGAGAACGAGAATGAAATAAATAAAAAAGGTCTTCACACCCTCGCGAGAGCCAATAAATTGGATGGGAAGATTGTACTGTGAGCTCAAGAGTGGAATCATTCTCGAGTTACCGAGCTGAAAGCGTGATTTGCGTTTAAACTGATCCAGATTTCTCACCCTTCAGTTCCGTGGCCGAGGGAGGAGCGATTAGGCTGTTGGTTCGCCGCGGAATTCAGCGATCATTCGAAAGATATTAGAGTCATTAAGGGGGGTAAGTCGTGAGAGCGGAATAGCGATGTGTCGAGTGCGTGCTAGAATGATCGTTTGATCGTTGGATCGAAGTCGCAGCGGTTTTCAAGAACGGTCCCGAAGGCGTACGTCACACACGTTTCAAAACGTTTTCTAGGGAACCGCTTGTATTTTATAAATCGCCCCCGGTCTGCTACTCCCGCTAGCTTTACCGCAAAGGGTTCTTCTCGCCAGGCGGTTCAACACTCCGCGGAATCGTGAAATTCGAGTGACTTTCATCCGGTGGCTCGTTACACATTATGAAAAACTCCCGTTTCGACTGTGGGGAAAGTTTTTTTGCGACAATTGACTTAGAAGAGTTACTCGACACTCCTCGCGGACGGCGAAATTTCCAGTTGGAATTTCGCCTCGGCGCTAACCTCGTAACACGGATAATTTCCGGCTTTGTCTGGAAATAAATTCTGTTTGCAATTACAACGGCATGTCGCGCCGTGTCGTCAGCGAACCACTGGAAGAAACGCATTTAACGTTGATCGACTTTTTCACGCTCTTGTATTAAGGGCTGTCTCGCGAGAAGGCTGCAAAATTGATCGGTTTCCATGATTTTTTTCCTTGCTGGCATAAATGACTCGAAATCTCACAGTAGATAAATACCGCCAAACGAAATAATTTATTTTGGACATTACCAAAAGTGTATGTTTCAAAATTTCATGCTTTTTACCGTAATTTTTTAGTTGAAAAATATGATAAATTCACCGTAAAAATGATATTTTTTCGCCGGCGATGTAGCATGTGGAATAGCTTGTTAAAATTTCAGAGCACTCGAATACGTAGTTTTTGAGATTTTACCTACGCCAAGTGAAAATGGTACAATTCTAGAAAAGCATGTTTAAAGTTTCATACCAACACCGCAACTACGAAGTAGTCTGGAATTGTCTGGAATCGTCATAACTTGTTATTTCAATGAATTTAAGCACAATATTTTTTGAAAGTATTTTTATTTAATTCTATTAAGACTACTATCTTCCATTAATCTGTACGAACAATTCTACTGTACTGCAATATTCTCAATTGTGTCGGTTGTTCGAATTCGCAGAAACTGCGTCACAAAGAGCGAATAAAAAATTGCAAAACAATTGCCTAGACAGTGTTAAGCACGGGCACCGATGAAATCGTGAAAAGCGTTCGTGTTTCGTGGGTCGAAACGAACGTTTGTCCCCGAAACGAAAGAGCGGCGAGTATTCCGTGCGATTCGTGGCCTGTGTGGAGTCGGGTTGAACGTAATTAATGCGCATTCGTATGGTGTCGGATGGGAATCGATACTGTTCGTAGCACGCCACGCTTGTAGTCAAAGGCATCGCGTTCCGAAGGCGGAGAGACACGAGTTGCATCGAGAAGCGGCTCGGCGGGCCGCATTTGAAAGTTGTTGGTCGCCAGCTGTCACCGTTGTTTTTCGCGGTGCGGCAGCGTCAAAAATAGCACGTTTGTAACGGCCATCGTTCATTCGTCTTTCCACCGAGCTTCCTCGTTGCACCCTGCGCCATTTCCCCGTCGCTCCTCCCTCGCAAATTTGCCTATTCAACGTGGCTGGCTGCGCATATATACATATATGTACATACATGCCGTGTATCTGCTCGTCGACCGGCTCGTTCACCTGTTGATGGACGTTCCGCCAACGGGATCAAAAGGATTTCGCGAAGTAACCGAGGGACCTGTTATCAGCAGGTTCAGGTATCCGCTCCCGACGAGCGGCCGGCATTTCCAAAGGCCCCTGGCTTTCTTATTCAGGAATTTCTGGAGCCTCGAGAATTTCGTTAACCCTCGCGAACACGGCCGTTTTGCGCGAACCAGATAGCGGCGGGGGAGTCCATTCCAGAGAAAAACTCTCGCGAGATTCAGCGACTCCCTTTAATATTCGGACGTTCTGAAAAGAAACGTTAACTTTTTCAATATTGGACTATTTGAACATTTTTGACGAGTTAGAGCAATTCACTCTCGAGAAATACTATCGAAAGCTACTCGCGAGAGTTTCTTTCTGAAATGAACTCCTTTAGAGACGTACTTTTGTCCGAGGCTCAGGCGGCTCGATGTCTACCGACTTTTATCCCATTTTAATAGCGACAGCTTTTCATTCCCACGTCTTTAATACCTTCAATGAAACCTGCTCCGGCGCAGATACGCGAGAACATTGTCCGCCTCGTGCGAATCGTGCAGAGACACTTCTGCTCCAATTTTTTTGACATAGTCTCTAAGGTAAATGTGCTGCTCTTACGTCAAACGATATGCAACGAATACGGTCTCGCTTTGTGCCCCCACCATCGCAAGACGATCACGATGAATGACGTCATACGGAGACCGAATGAAATAACACGTTAATTTCACGGCATCGCACAGTGCGGTACCCTGTGGGCAAAAATCTAAATATTCATTGTCTAATATCCACTGGACTCTATGTTGAAACTATGTTTTAACATCTAAATTATCATGTTTATTAATAGAAGATTCAAATAATTCAGTAGGAGATTAGTTACAAGCGTTTTTTTTTTCAAGAAAATCCTGTATCAGCAATTTATTGATTTAAAGTGTCACGTACTTTTATGGTATCAGCAAAAAGAATTTTATGAAATATGGGATATGGTAGCGTAATGTACAGCAAGTGTGAATGAAATTTCAAAATTTGTAAGTCTCTTATATGCAGTATACTAGTATAATTATTATTAACAAGGTTATTATTTATTATTGCTAATAACCTAACCTAACCTAATCCAATTTTCACTATCATATTCGTAATCAGCACGTCGAAATACGAAAAAATCTAGAGTATAAATTAGAAACACTGGGAGTGTATTAAGCACTGAGTGGGTGGGTGTGTGTGGTGTTAGGCCGGCTCCTTCCGCCCCCCTGGTTTCTCCCTCATCTCTACAGCGTCAAAACGTAAACAAACGCCACACCGGGACAGGCTTACGTTGCTGTGAAGCGTGTAGAAATACGAAAAATTCAATACAGACAAAAATTGAAATATCTCGAAAACTAAAAGCGTCCCCCCTATATTGGAAAAGGAAAAAGTTGTTCAAAATGTGTTGCTGCATAACATATTTAAATTTCATCAAAATCGGAGGACGTGGACCTGTTGCAAATATTTACCGAAAATTCTAAGACAGTATTCGAAATCTTCGATTAGTGCATTTAAAACTCAACCTAAAAATTATTCGTTTTGAAAAAGTACTTATTACGCCCACTAGTACACCGACCGTTTCCACGAGCCTAATTCCCGCCGCGAACCGCGTTGTCATTGTCGAGAAAGGTGGCGGAGGTGTAATCGATAGTTGGCAACTCGAGGCAAGAGATTTCGTGCGGCGATTAATTATCACCGCTTACCGTGGTCGAAAGTTTCCAGTTTCTGCTCGCGGAATCCGGTCGAAAAGTTTCGCAAAGAAGCCTGCGAAGAGGATCGGGCCGGGTTCGGGAAGTCGCGCGATCCTCACGGCCGCGTGAAATCGTTCCGGAGGGGTTTCATTGAAAAGTTCCGCGAGCTTTCTCGCTTTAAAACGAAAACGTCGTTCCTATGATCGACTCTCTCGCCACTCTTGTGCTGGCGAGCAGGCGCGGCGCGGCGGTGTGAATCGCGGTTGATTAACTTCCTATTGTTCTCCGTCCGCTAGCGGCGAGCGAACGAGAGATTTCACGGGTCGGTGTTTCTCCTTCCGGCGTAGAACGGTCGCGCGATACCCCAACGCGGAAAAGAACGGAAACACTGGAATACAAATCGCCTGATTTCGGTTTCCGTCTCTTCGATTTTCACCGGCCACGTACAGATACAAGGTTATTTCGCAAATCTCCCTGCGGAAATCGCGTCTCACTGTAGCCAAATAATCGACTCCGTCCCACAACTGCGTTATTCGATGTAACACTCTCGAGATTTGTTGTCTGAGTCGTAGTATCGAGTTTTGGTGAACTAACTCGTAACAACTTATCGGTAATAATGTGACTTTATTAGAAGCTAACGTTATGCAAAAAAGAATATTAATAAAAATACGTTGATCGGTAAGCAATGTGTTCTCTGGCTATGCTCAGAGTCGTCAGGTTAAGATCTTTGATACTAACTAGACTGCGGATCTTTATGCAAATGAAAAATTGTCTGCATCGATTGCAGAAAGTAATAACCAAATAGAGAATATTCCCTTAACCCTCACCCGTCCCTAATTTCACAAAACAGAATCTATCCCTCGGTAGCAAATCGACACAGTGATAAAAGATCGATGAAATAACAGGGTAAATAATTACTTTTCGATGTTTTTTTATTCAATTTGATGAGTTATCATTTGCATCTCAGTCACGGAGTTTTTTTAATGCAAAGCACATAACCGGAAAACCTAAGATATAAATGTTAACACGTCAATTTGAATAAAATATATTCTACCTCAGTGTCTCGATAACCGACATATGTTTAACATGTGCCTCACAGTATTAAAGAATTTATTTAATTTCATCACAAAACAAGTGGGTGAGTTTTCTGAATAACATATGTTATAATTAATTTCATCAAGTGTTTTGAAAATTGTATAATGTTTTACAGACGCAATTCTAATTAATCTTGAAAATGATCTAAACGATGATCGAAACGTCGAGTATTGAACTTGGTATTTTTCAAAATTGCTTTATAGAATAAAATAAAAACGTGGTAACAAACGATCGAACCTTGCGCCGAAAACATTTACCATTCTATATGAATAGAAAACATCGAGAAATAACGCGGATGGACAGATTCAGAAGGTGATCGAGGAAGGGATGATTTTAAAGGAATGCAACGATTAAATAAAAGATATTACGCTGATTGGCTAATTGGCAGTTCGAAAGTTGAAAGAGCGAACCATCGGTGTCGGAGTCAGTGTTCAAACTATCTAACGAAACGACCATTTCACAAAAAGAAAAAACATTCTAGATTCGACACCGGAGAAGATAACAGAGAACGGACGCTAATGTTATCTTCTCGGCGACTACCTATTGATACCGAAACTTTGGTCATTTGACGAGCCATTATTCCGTACGAACACACTTGAGACCCGCAATCGTCAGAGTTTACAAGCTTCGCTGTCCTTTCGATCCTCGATTTCGGGCTAATTAAACATTTCACGATACGTTCAGGATCCTACGAACTTCCTCGAACGGATTCCTAGATGGTTGTCCGGCAAAGTCAAAGATTAGAACGTGTAATGTGGATCTTTGAAACTCCAGGCTAATTTTGTGTTATTCCTGTTCCTGGGACAGATCGTATGCACAGGCTTATTTACGCCGATATTTCAGTCGTTGCTCGAATTGGGTCGCTGGTTTTTGCATTCGCGTAGGTCGATGTGTTTTCCACGAAGTTGCGTACGCCGCGCGCCGCGAACTATTCGACGCTCGTCGAAACTGGGCGTCCGAGAGGGCTATAAACGAGAAGTTTGAATTTCGTGTATTTCCGTGATAAATAGCTGGCTTAATAACATCAACTGGTGCAGTGTTCTGCATTATTCGAATAAAACTTGATTTGAATTAGAGCAAAGAATAAATTCGTTACCCGATTAGTTATCATTCTAGTTGTTCGTTACATTATTCTTTGCTTATCATTCGTGGATACGACGGACAAAAATGTCAGAGAAAACTATTATTTATTTTAATGAATGCCAGTTAATAAACTTCAAAAGAACTTTCCAAAGAAATACAATGATTAAATTATATTTTAATATTCTGGTTACAAATAACCAATTCGAAGTATTAATATATTTTTTTAATCAAAAGCGATGCCAAACCAAATAGATTTTTGGCCACACTTTTAGATAAGGCTTCCAAAGAAAACCCTCTGTCACGAGCTTCAAGTCAGTACCCCTACACCGAGTCTCTATTTCCAGACTCAAACAATACTCAGAACTGTTTTGAAAACCATACAAAACGAAAATGTAGATTCACCAGTAAAATCGTACGATATTCCACATCCAAAGAATTCACATCCGATATTCGTTTGAAAATTCGATTACCGTGTATCGAGGAATATTCAACCGTTCGATGAAATTTCATTTTTCCACGGAAGCTCGAGACAATGTAACTGATTGCGACGATTCCGGATGTGTTCGATCTTCGAGTTTGAAGTGCCGCTTAATGGGGCGTACAGCCGCGAATGGAATATGTTATGCAAATGATCGGCTCCAGGAATCGCTGGAGTTTAGGCTTGGCTGCATTGCTTGCTCCGATGATCTGGGGAGCGTTTAAGGTTTGCGTCTACCATCGAGATCGTGGGTACACAACGGTTTAGGGTTGATTACACGGTGTCCTAACACTATAATCAAAACAAACCAATGGCACGATAACGCAAAAATATTCGAATATACGTTTTCCTGCGAGGATTTCGCGAATTCTTAATGGGTGTGGAAACTGGCGTTGTGTGATACTAATTGCAGTCATCAACCGTCGCGCGGCGTGCTCATTAACATTGCCCGGCTCGCTGAAATCACATTTCGGGTTCGTTGAAACTCTGCCGGTAATTACCGAACAATGAATTTTATAACATTTTGTATTTCATTATTTCGTGGTGTTCCCGGGGGTATTAAATTACTGAGTGCATATATATGTATATATATATATATATATATATATATATATATATATCCATATACATATCTAATTATACTTGCGAGTGATAATTCAGCTCTTTGTACACCAGTTGGGAAGAGGATCGCTGTGAGCCAGGGGAGCCAACGTTGTAATATAAAAGCCAGTATGTCACGAGCGGAATAAAATAAACGAGAGAGAGTTTAATTACGCGCATTGTATAACCGCATGGTTGCCTAAAGTGAGGGAGGGTGATGTGTGTTGAAATCGCTTCAAATGCAAGGAAACTCGACAGCTACATCGATCGTGACAATAATAATAAAAGCGACAGTGACTATAATAGTTCGAGATAATTCAATGACATAAAGACAACAATTTTTTGGTGCGATGTGATTCCCATTTTACTATTTAACTTCGGCCTGAAGACATTTCATGTATCTTTGGAAACAACGAAGATATTTGTTGGACAAACGTAGGTGATCCACCCTGTATATGGTGTAAGTGTACGAGGGAGACGAAACGCGTTACGTGACCGTAAAGGTAGAGCGAGGGAAGAAGAACTGCACGTTGCAGAGAATTTTTTACACAACACAACCGGTTCGCAGCCCTGCACCTTCGCTGAACGACGTACGACGCCGGGTAGCCGCAAGAAAGCTCGCCATTCAACGTTAAGATCAAAGTTGCCGCTTCTGCGAGAGCTTTTAACAAATGCCCGTCGATTCAAGAAGGCTGTCTCCTCGGTGAAAGCAGCGATAAGTAACATTTCCAGTCTGTCGCACGGCATCGCGACATTACTCGATACGAAGATAAAAGTTGCCAGGCAATAATTTCACCACTTCAAGGTGGATGCGCGAACGAACTTCTCCGTCGTCCGTTTCCAATCTGTCTCTTTTTTTCGCACGTTCGCCGACGAGTTTCGCGGAAGTCGCAATTGCCGCTCTTTGCCGATTCATCGCGATAAGAGCCACTTTTATCAAGATGCTCGTAAAAGGTCTCGCGCTTGGTACAAAGCGAAAAGTCGATCCGGGATGGTGAAAGAAATGGAACAAGAGAAGACCCGGGCGATTCGCCGCGGGTGCCACCAGCTTCCGGGCAGTCGCGGACCGATCTCGAACTTATTTGCCTCGCCAGGAGCAGTCTGCTTCGTGGATACGCGGGTGGTCCGCGAGGAGGAAGCTTCGTCACGAAGACGTCGCTTGCACGAGCGGTTTACGAACTTCTATGCTAGTAGAGTGTGCACACATGTCGTGAACGGCCCGTGAATACGTTGACAGGTTTCTTCTGGCCGTGTTGCTCGATATCCTGTCGTGATTTCTGTCCAACGTCGTATTCTGCGGATTCCCCTCGATTTCCTCCCTTCGCCGCACCCTCTCGCGTCGGGGTTTCTCGTTTCTGCCGAGTTTCTGCTCGAGCACCGAATAAATTCAGAAGAATGGGAACAGATTTTCGAGTCCGCTGAGAAATCTTCTCCGATGTACACATGCACTCTGACGCGACAGCCGCGCGGGAGTAATTTGTTGACACGCGGCGCAGGAAACCGAGATAGTCTCGCGCAACGTTTGACCGATATCCGCTCGTTTGCTGCGAGATACAGTCACTCACTGTACTGTGCGTTACGCGCATGCCGCGTGTTCCGTTGGGCTTCCTACAAAATGATAAGACTAGACTAATCAGGTTATGAACAAATCTGAAAGACGAAAAAATATACAAGAGCAATTTTAGTATTAAATAGATCGCGAAACTTATATATTTCTGGCTTCTGAACATTTTTAGCAAAGGGCGGAATATGATATTCGACAGAATTTAGTATAATTTTTATTTTTTTTGGAGATCTGTAAAGGTCGCTGTCACTGAAAATTAGATTGTATTTTATTCCACTTTCTTTAAATTCGTCTACAAAATTTGTAAATTGCATCGACATCCGCAGTCTAGTAATTAATTCCCAACACTTCGCATTTCAAGATTATTCTAATCGGCGAGGAGAGCCTGGAACTGCGTATAACTAGTGTGAATTTTAATCGGCGTACGTTTCTCGTTTCCACATGAGGTAATTACCGACAGTGCTGTGATAATATCGGAATTGGAGATTGGTCTTAACAATGCGTTCCATTCGTAGTGGTTTTCCAGTGGTAAAGATGCGTGCTTTTAATTTACGCGGACTGATAGCAGCGCCATTGATCACTTTTTGTCGGCGCTGCTCGGACCCGTTGACACTTATCCCATCGCAATGGCTACCAGCGGAAGTTTAAACACGATTACCTGCCTTTGGCGGGAACAGGCCGATGTTTTCTCGTTTCTGTGTTCGTGCGGGATCGCGATCGCGTTCACACGGGACCATAAAAACGAACCGACCAGCGAAATTTACGGTCGCCAGTTATATGTGTTCCCGAAGAATTCCTTCCGATGTTTTGCCAGCATGTTTACGCCTCCGATACCGGCTACACCCTGGCACGGTACAAGGTATCGATATCTTGACTCTTAAATACACCGCGACGTAATGACGCGATAAAGCCACCTATGAAACCCGAGAGGCAGGACTTTCGAAGTCGGAACACTTGCGATAAACTTTAACTCAACT
Source organism: Lasioglossum morio (assembly GCA_916610235.2). Classification (NCBI taxonomy): domain Eukaryota; kingdom Metazoa; phylum Arthropoda; class Insecta; order Hymenoptera; family Halictidae; genus Lasioglossum; species Lasioglossum morio. The sequence continues at coordinate 7,024,169 of OU744324.1, read as the reverse complement.
CGACGGTTACATCGTTCTTTGTTCTCCTCAATATAAAAAGCTTTCCACAAAAAATAAAACGAAAAATGTAACGACACTTCAGCTCCGAATGGCGGTTTATCTAGAATTTATAAGAGTCTCTCTCCCGCTGAATGTACTCTCTGTTTAGTCGTTCAACAGTTGATTATAATCGAAATAACAATTCATTACCGCGAACGATTATTAGAGTAATTGGTCGATAATTGCACGCAAAGATTCCTGCCAAATGAATTGCTATTTGTTCAGGACGGTTGCTTATTAAATTAATGTTTAAGCACCAGCGACTAATAACGCAGATAGAAGATATTTCATTACTCTACGTTATCATGCGTATTAATATGATATTATCTACTATGAGTTTGCTAATTACGATTTTGTTCCGTGAATAACAAAGCTTGTTAATACGTTCCGCGCGCACGTCCGGTTTAATTCAGCATATATTGATGAAATATCTCGCGGAAAAGTATGCATAAACCATGGTTGGCGTCTATGCTGTCCTGTATAATAACGCGATTAAACGAAATTATGAAATAATTTCCGGACACGCGAATCGGCAGCCGTGACACAAACGTGTTACGCGTGTTCGACTCGATAAAAACTCGATGAAAATTTCATCCCGCGGGAAATTGAACGTTTAAATAATCATTCTCATTCCGTCCGCGAATCGCGAACGTAAAGCGGGGAACCGTGGCGCGTCTATGCTGCTCCGCGATTCGCAAATTCGATAGATAAATGCACGAGGCACGAGGTGAGAGTAAACGATAGACCGTCACGTTTCATACACTTTTTTTCCCCGTCGGAGGGTAAAACCTCCCTTCGTGCGGTTTCTGCACTCAGTTCACTCGTTCCCTCGTCCGCCCAGTAATTCAATCATATTAATTACTCATAATGGCGTGCCTTCCGGTGCCTCTTGAGGCGTCACTGCAGGACACCCCCGTTGATCAGCTTATTTAACGTCTCTTCGGGGTTCCTGGCGAATCTTCCGGCCGTCCATAAAAACGAGAACGAGGCGGTCGCTTCGCGTAACATTTCAAAACGAGTCTGATATTGTGCACAACACTCGGAGGGCAGTCTTCCCTCTGCGAAACTGCCCTATCCCGTTGCGACTTCTCTCTGCTGCATATTTTTTAACACAAAATGAAAGCGGACATTAACACGATGGTTTCTTCAAGGTCATACAAGAGCAGAAATAAAGGAAACAGATTTACCATTTAGTAATACTGTATTTACTAGTATGTTCAATGTGACTTTTATTAGCAAGAATGTAATTTGAGTTCTGTTGACCATACTCCTTGTAGTTTCGCAAACATCGTGTATCTACAAAGAAATCCAAAAATTGTATGTTAAATATCTTCGTAAAAAATGAGTATTGGTAAAAAAAGGTCGGACACGTGTCCACTTATTTTGTCTCTGGAATCAATGCAAAAAGTTTCGTTAGAGACGGCGATCCCACAGATGCGACCTCTCCTTGAGTGTTAAACTATGAATTATAAATTAATTGTTTGCGTGCCGCGAATAAGAATGAACCGGAGGCGACAGCGTTGAAATTGAGCGAGATTGCGGTGCGCCATTAGCACCGAAGTTGCGGTTATCATCGGTATTAATATCGGTATGAAAAGATCTAACAGCGGCCGCTAATTACTTGCTGGGAAGACGGTCCCTGCTTGCTTACTACTTTCCGCCGGCCCATTAAAAACGGATCGCAAGCCCGCATCGCCTAATTGGTTCCGTTTCATTCAAAGGAACGTCGGATCGTTCCAAAAAGCGATTCGTAGGAAGTCGGAAGTCGGGCTGACACACAGCCTTGCTGCTCGTACAAACGGATCACGTGTTCCGTCATTATTTCTGAATTATTATATTGGCCGTGTAACCCGGTCGCCATCTTTAATGAAACGCAAAGTGTTCCGGGGACTCTCTCCCCTCGAACGTTCAACGAGAGAGTTCCGTTAGGTCCGATTTATTTAAGTTCGCTCTGCGAGAGAGCGCGGCACGAAACTACTCGCCGAAGTGGAACAAGTCGGTGTATAATCAGCCAGACAGAGAAGCAGAGCAGCCCCGGTTAATTCCGTCCATTACCGGCGAGCAGTACCTTTGATTTAATGTTCGACGACTTTTCATGGTTATTCATACACCGCGCGCGCGGTGGATACATCGACGAGTTCGCGTTTAAGGATTATATGCAGATAGATCCTGTAACTTTCCTCGAATCCGTCCCGACACGACACGTCCATCGGACTTCATAATAATTACGGAATTTAATTGGGTTTGCGGAGCACGTCGGAGTGCACTTTTCCCTCGAGCTTTTTCTCATTGACGTAACCGATCGCGGGACATGTTTTGTACGCGCACTTTAATCACTCCGCTCGTTCCGTCGAACGATATCCGTAACGCTCCGAGCAAACACTCCTCTTTATTCCGTTCTGTTATTAATTAATTCAAGTATTGCTGTTGTCCAATTTAATACGAACGGGCAGCAAGCTACAGGTCCCTCCGAATGGATACACGCTTTCTACTTTATTTTGTGATGGTGATGTACTTTAATCCGTCCCTCGTGTCAATTTGACACAGTTCTCCCGAAATAAGTTACACTGTTCTATTATTTGTAGGTAAATTTTCCCGAAACTTCGTGTGACTTTTATTTTTTTAAATGTGGAACACATAACCGAGAAACCTAACATGTAAATGTTAACTCATCAATTTGACTAAAAAGACATTGAAATTTTTTTATTTTGTGTCAATTTGACACCGAGGGACGGACAAGGGTTAATGGTTTCCTTCGAAGCTGCAGATTTACGATATTGTAAGAAACGACATGCAAAATTTTGAATGCTTCTCTAATATTAAGATCAATTTCTTCAAAAATATCTAAATAAAGATTGTAGAATAAATATTGTCTGAAGGACGCGATATGCACTAACTTCTTATTAAACCTGCTGCAATGTTGTGCAGAATCAGACATCATTTCCATTAAGTTGATACAAATAAAACTGAAATTCCTGCTTATTAGATGAATGAACCTGAATGTACATGCCTTCGCTCAATTTTCTCGGAACGATTTCGAGTTCTCTTCCAGAGCCGCAGGTTCGCGATCTGCAACAAAGAGACCCGGAGAAATAAGCGTTTACTCATAAATTATGGTTGGTTGCGTATTACATCATCTGAATTTTGCATAAAGGGCAAACAAGTGAGTGGAGCAAGTCAAATTAAGCGACGGAACGTAGACTGCAGTTCCGCCGTATCATTCCAGTCGATTATAATATGCTATTTCCTTCATTGTTCCCGGTGAGGTCGGACTCGGGGAAGACTTCATCGTCGACTCGATTTTCCGGGACGTCAACGGGAATATATAATTTAATCAACCGCGGAGCGGGCGGACGGGCGAGAAAAGGAACAGGCGGTACGACCCGCGACGTCTCTCGTTTCTTTTTTTTTTAATTCACCAAGAAAGCCGAGTCTGCGATGGGTCGATCAACCATGGAAAACGAACAAGTCCGATCGCCTTCGTTGCAGTGTCGTCACCATCGACGCGCGTTACGAAAGATGGCACGTTTTAACTACAATAGACTTCCGCGTAACGCGACCAGAAACTTGTTTGGAAAGACTACAGGTTTTGAGTCACGAAGCGTGATCATGTTAGGTCCCTCTGTTGATAGCGGTTCGATCGGAAATATTTTTAGATTGCACCAAATGTCAACCCTTTCTTTCCAAAGTTATGAAGGTCACCTACCCACCTTTTAGGGTAGCACTCTTAACGATTCCTTAAAGGAAAACGATATGAAATGAATTGCATATAGTGTTGAAATAACGAGCTCTAACTAACGGTTCAGTTTTGTCGATATCGTAAAAATTACTTTGGATCAATTTAGTTTAAAATAATGCGATGTGAAATAACTGATAAACTCATTTTTTGTTAATTTTCACTTAAAGCACTTTCATTTCTTTCAGGCACATATATGTTCGAATTGTCTACTTTTCTTTAACCCTCATCCACACGGGTAATTTTTTGTACTATTCTAAATGAATTTGAAATAGGTACCCGGGTACCACGTCGTGTGGATGAGGGTTAAAGAATTGTTCAAGATTTACTCCACGAACCGAGTGAAAATTAGTGCCTGGTCAAGAATTAGTTCCTTAAAGGTACGGGGAGTCGATAGCGAAATTTAGGTGCAGGTGAAACGATGGAGGAGCATGAATTTCGCGGGATTAAGCACGGGGATTTACGGGTCTGTTTTCGAGGGAGTACACGCGCCAGCCCCTGCTTTCCCGAACAAAAGGGTCTCGTAATTACGGTCATGTTTTTAAGACTGCCTGGGAAACACCCCGAGCCCGAATCCCTTGACCATCTTTTCTCTTTAGCCTGACCCAACTTCCCACCCTCTTTTTATGGCCACCTTTTTGCAATGTAACATTGTCGCGTAGCGGATCGCGTCGCGTTGGGCCTCGCGTGATTTGCTATCTAACAGCCCATGTCACGGCGTGAAACAAATTTTCACGCTTTCTACCCCTTTTAGGGGAACCGTCGACCATAGAATATTTAACACTTTCGCTGGTTTTCACGAGCGTGGGGCAATCGAGGTTTCACCCTCCGATCGTAATAGGTATACTTTCGGAGTGGCCACATAAAGAACGCTGTTACGGAAGTTCGTATATCGTCGGACATTGGTATTTTATCTCATCCTTGTTAGGCGACTGCTCTTCGAGGTTGCACATAATGGTTACAATTCTCTTTTTTGCATATTTTTGATCCCACTACTTGGAGATCCACGTTAACGTAGTTAATGTACTTAAATATATTCTTTTATCGATCGTATTTGTTGTTAATATAGATCACGAAGTAAGTGGGTAACGTTTCTGAATAATATATGTTATAATTAATTTCATCAAGTGATTAGAAAATTGTATAATATTTGACAGACACAATTCTAATTAATCTTGAAAATTTTAAACGAAGATCGAAACATCGAGTATTTAACTTGGTAATTTGCAAAATTGCTTTGTAGAAAATATTAACCATTCTATATTAATGTACTTATACCGTTTACAATATTATACATGTTGGTATCTAATTAATATCTACAGATTTAAGTGTTGTTTGAGGTATTGTAACAATTTCATATCAATAAAATAAAAAAAAATCATATAAAATAGCTCCGAGTGCAAAGGATCAACACTAGACCTACCACCACCGGTAAACATGACCGGTTCCAGATTTTTTATTTTACAATTATTCAATTAATAAAAACGATTTCATAATAAATGATTGTATCTGGATTTCTTCAGTAGAGCATGTATTACAATAGGAGCCACACAACGTCTAATAAAGTCAATCTTGTCATTTTTTATAAGGGAACATGTACCAGTTGATTTTGAAGAAGTCGACAGTGAAGTGGATCGACGATAAATGCGTAAGCGGCACGGATAGAGAATCGGTAGAAGAGATATATGCTCTCAATTAAGCTAGTCGGCGTATAATTATGTCAAATCACGCACAGCCATACGGACTAGGTCGTTGTTATTGCGTCAGAGTCATAACAAGCGATCGTTTAACCGTAGAATGGAATGAGTGGTAGCACCTGGCTGTAATTCGCCGCGACGCGACGTTGGCCCCATCGTGCGGCATTTATCGATCGCTCGTAGGATCGTGGTTTTCTAAACATTGGTGTGGCCTGGACCGAGCGCAGAACATATCTCTCTCGCTCTCTCTCTCTCTCTCTTGTTTCATCGTCTGCGAGCGTACTCGCGGAAAAGCTTCTCAAAGGGCTTTTACTCGCAGCAACGTCTAGAAAAATAACGCTCTCGAGGGCTGAAGGAGATTGGAAAACGGAGAAAAATGGCGCGGGGCGGGACCGAATGGTCGTTCGTCGCTCAGAAATGGAAAAAGAGACCGGGAGCCGGGAACGGTCGCGAATAAACCTCGGCTACGGGGGAGCTTCGATCGCGTTACGAAAGGGAAGTAACGCGTTACGTGTCGTTCAAGTTATTGCGAGCGTATACTCGATTTGCGACAGCTTTACCGCGAATATAAAGTCGCTGTCGTTCGATGCTAACGGTCGCGCGACTGTAATTGCTGGCTGCCGTCCGCGAGAATAGTCCCGCCATCATTCTTTTAACACCCACACGCCGCGTGTACCGCGCCGTTTACAACAAATTGACATACAGTTACACCCCCGACAAGATTATGAGACAAATAAGAATATGTATGAATAGGGTATTTTATAGTATGAATTTTCTTCTTCTTTCATTCCTAATGTTATTGTCTAAATCCTATAGAAATCTTCTTTGCAATTGACAATGTTTTACAATTTTACTAACCACGTGTCGAACAGCGACAACTCTTCTTTCAATTTGTTTAATTTGTTTCTAACTCAATAATTTCACTTTCGGATCCCGAATGTTGCAAATTCAAGTGATCACACCACTGTATCTGAGTTCTGTCACCAATTCGCGAGTTCGGAACGTTTCAGTAAATTTTACCAAGTACAAAAGAAAGTGTTGTTTTATTAATCTTATGTTCTAGCGAACGTTCAATTACAGGCTCCAGCCAATCGATTAATTGTTTGAGCACCGTTTGTTGTTCCACGCTATACAAATATCGCTGCAAGTAATGTCGAGCGTTTTTTATTGCCGCCTGCCAACGGCTATGAATTCGTGTGGGTGATTGAAAGTCGGAAATTGAAATGAATTACCAGATGTATTGGTTTTTCGTCCCTTAAAAGCCACCTCCGTAATATATCGTTCGATGGAAACGTAACCGTCTGCTGTTCGTCTCGAAAAATTTCAATTCCCCCAGAAGTTTATGAACATTTCTATAGAGACATTTAGACTCTTATAAAGATAAAACTGGGTGGAAAGTTTTGCATGTTTTTCGAAAATTCAGTGAGATGTGAAGGCGTTGAAAGGAACTGCTATCAAACAACGTGTGCGAAGTATCTTTCGCTACTTTGCTTGTGTGCAAAGTGTCGTTGCAGTCGGCACATACGAGTTGTGTAATGTCTCTTGTAAGTCCAGCAACTACAATGTTTACTTATTATCCAATCAGCGTGTGAGCTTACTCACTTGACTAACAGGGCGAATGTTGAACGTTTTCTCGGCTACCTAAAGCGACTGTGGCTGATGTAGAACGCATTGCATAGGTGATTACGATACCTTGATTACTAGCAAATACGCTGCCGATCTTTGTGCAAGTTCAAACTTACAGATATATAATTAAACGGATCTTTATGCGGATCTTTATGCAAAATAAAAATTGTCTGTCTGGATATCAAGAAATAGGAACTAAATCGAATGTTATTTCTTTCCTTAATGATTTCGACAGAGGAATGTGAATTCATTTTCCCAGAAAGAAATAAAATCTAATATAAAAATGGAATTCTACAAGTCTTTTTCAACGTCAAACTTTGTTCGATTGCATGATTCGTAGAATACTGGAAGTATTAAATGACTATTTCTCTTACCATTTCATTCAAATAATGTCCACGTCGGGTACTTGAGACGCTATTCCATTCACGTCCATTTCGATTCTTGCTTTTCGCACGATCTCGGCATTATGAGCTCGCAGTTTACTGCACGGATGCATCAAGTAGTATATCGTGGCTCATGATCGCAGAACTATAGCCAGCATTAAAGTGTTGTTTACGTCTGGCGAGGTTAGTGCGAGGTCGCGATCCACGGGGAACGTTAAATGGCAACGATATTCCATATCGAGCCCGACGCTCCGACATACTTCTTCGCGCTGTCGCCTAACTAAGTTCAGAACGGGCGGACATGTTTCAGATCGCATCCATTCCGTTTATCGTCGTCGTAAAGCTCGCCGTGGCGTGCACGTTTACGAATGAGGAGTTCGAATTACAAAGTCACGTCGCGAACAACGCGAGGCCCAGGCTCGCGAATTCTACGTTTCATAGAAACGTGTTGCGAAACGCGCTGTCGTTCTTTCCGCCGCTGGCCAATATTTCCGGTTTGCTTGCCGTCACGCGCTCTACAATATTCTATTATATTTGAAACGCTCCGGGCGGATCCATGCAAACGTCCTCTGCATGGACGTGCACCATAACCGAACTTTTTCGACAGCGAGCCAAACTTCTGCCGTTAGCGTTCGTCGCTGTGTTTACCCTGCCACGCAAAGTGCTAACGGTAAACTTTCCGAATTGATCAGTGAACTCAGCCAGAGGAAAACCGACCGGCAAGCAGAATCGAAAGTTACTGTCTTTTCATTTTCAGAGTATCACTCGAAGTTTCTAAGCTCCCTGAATGTTACGGTGGTTGTAAAAAGTGTTCGAACACTAAAGCTCTGATTTTCAATTTATTGACTCCCTTAAACTTCTGATTTTCAAGTGCCACGATAAATCCGGACTCGTTCTGAAGCTCGAAGCTGTTGCTTTCGTAGTGTATGTATGTCATTTTTATCGAACATTTGTTGATGTGATGGGTGGAAAATTCTTTTATCTGAAAAATGTCACGAATTAAAACGTCTTGAAACATGTTAAATCTCGACATTGCTATTCGTTAAATACTTTTACAGTTGAAATACGCATGGAATAGAACAACAGATTTGACAATATAAATTTGATTCCGGGGTTTATGAAATACGCAGCTGAAAATATTAATACCTAATTAAAACTAGCGATCCATTATGACCGGTGAATATTCCACGGAATATTAATTAATGACCAGTCCGATTGCAAATATGAATCCCCTTTTCTCTGAAGCGAGGCCGGCAGAATTTTCCGATTATACTGACAGCTAATTGATGTCCAGCGATCGGAAGAAATATACCTATAAAAATATCGGTGACTAATGAAAGGATGTTAGATCGATCCCGAGCAATTCGACTGACTATTCTCCGGAGTAAATCCGACCAGGACGAAATGGCCGACATGCTCGTTGGCTCATGAAACGTGTAGACACGTCGTGTCGGGTCGCAGGACGAATATTCATCGTTCGCTGGAATCTCGGCGTCCGTGTGCTCATCAAACCTGAATGTTTTTCCCGCGATTCGTGCCACCGAGAGACCGGCCTGACATTCGATGCACCGAATTAAAGCTTAATAGTAATTAACACGAGCAGCCAGTCGTCCGTCGTCATTCCAGGTCCCCGAACTTTACACTCCTGCAAACGGTTTGTAACCCATACGACCAGTTTAAAGGTCTATTCGGTAAGGATCGGTAAATTTTCGGTAATGCTCGTTGAATGCTTGTAGCAATGCAACACCCTATTAAACATATTAAGAAAGAAAATAAATTTCTATTTCACTCCAGTTTGTTGCAAATCAGGTAAAAAAATGTTATTTTGCATAAAGATTCGCTGTCTACTCATATTATATATTTACATTATTAGTTATAAATAGATTTAATTGTAGGCTATAATAGTTGGAAATATTTGTATGATAAAATAATGGTGTTGAAGAATGATACTATGACGAGTCTGTGAGGTTAAAATGATAAATGTATCTATCTGCATATAATAGTAATAACAATAATATATGTAGAGTTGATTCATATCAAACATATTAAGAAAGAAGATAAATTTCACTCCAGATTGTTTCAATTCAGCTAGAAAATTTTTATTTCGCGTAAAGATCCGCTGTCTGGTTAGAAAGTACATCTCAATTTTGATATATTTATTATTATACTTTTTCTAGAAATATATTTTTTGAGTTGCGACACGTTTCTTATGAATGAACGATGTGTCTGTACCGCAATCGTCAACGGTGTCGACCACAATTCCGTCGTATGGTGCAATTCAGGAACGTTTTTTCACGAAGTTTATGCGTCGCAGACGGATTCGCGCTTTACGATGGTCTATAAACTCGGGCAATTATCGAGTTCGCTTATGACTCGAAGCATCGTAAAGCAGATATTAAGCAATAAGTCCATTTACTTAGCGGTCTTTGGAATTCTATAGAGACTGAGCCACGAGATATATGGAAGCTCAGGCGAAGTAATTGTATAATATCGCGTCCGGTATTATCGATAGAGAAGGAATATTGCTGTTGTAAACCAGACACCGCGATCGATAGCAGTGGGTATTAAATTTTCTTAAGTCAAAGAAGAGGTAAGAGTAAAGTGTTACGCACGGAAAATTAATGAATCTTTGTCAACTTATAATATTAAGTGAGTTGCACCTAAAGTGTTTCATTAATTATTATTCCAGTGTATTCTGTTCAATGAACTTCAACATTTTAACAATCAAAATTGTTTGATTACGTCATTGACGACGAGTAAACTCTCGGTGAATAAACTGCATATGGCTCTGTAAAGTTCGATATCAATTTATGGTGATTCTCGTTTTCTTTCTTTGCTCTTTCAGGAAATGATTTCCTGTGAACCAATTTGTAAACGTCCATCACTTGTCTGAAGTCCAACAAGTTTCGCGAGCTAACTTTAGAATCTTTTATGAAGTTTACGTCACAAAATTTTCGCTTTCATTTATGTTTTGACATAATACGCAATTTTTAAACGAACCAACGAAGAAATACAGAAAATGAAACTGATGAATTCTGTGTCAAAATCAAAGAATTTTCGATAAAAATGAGATAGAAAGACGATATTTTTTTTTTAAATTAAAGCTGAAATATTGCAGAATTTTGTTCTATTTTTTCCTTATTCTTAAATATTTCAAGTTTAATTTAAAAACGAAATCGTCGCTCTATCTCAATTCTGTCGAAAGTTTTTTGATTTTGATAGAGAACTCATCAGTTTGGTCCACTGTGCCGCGGCTCTGTGTAGTTTTCGACGTTTCCTCGACGTAGGACCGAGGTGAGATCGGTGCAAATTGGTGCAACATAGTTCTTAACAAGATGGCTCCCACCTTCGTTACTTTTGCAGAGACCTCACATGGAATGCGCGTGGCAGCGAATTTTGTGACCTCGACAAACGCCACAGCCATTTCGCGCACTCCGGGTTTCTCTTAAAAACGAAAAACTTTGTTAACTCGCTCGGAAAATAGCCGGGCCGTGAGTGATATTTCCCAATACGAAATTCAACGACGATGCATAAAAATTAACCATTAAAACTGGAACGCTGAACCGCGTTTCCGTTCTCTATGCGTTACGATCGCCGCGGGATACGCGAATAGATATTTAGGAGCGCCGACTAAAAATACCGTCGAAAGCGTCATACCGATCTTTTCGGCGAATGACGCAAAAGTAGAGCCTGTATTTTCGCGTAACGGAATACCGCTTTTGCCGCAAATGACCATTCCACTTGGAATGAGCTTTTTTAATAAAAGCTAAAGCCGTGTCCAATGTAGGCGTTCCCGCGCGCTGCTCTTTTTATGTTTCCGATTGGCGCGCGAACGAGCTCATTGTTCGCAGTACGTTTCACTCGTTATCTCTTATCTGCTAAATATGTAACCCTTTATAGTACTTTGACTATTGTGACGGCCAGATATCGCCAACGCAATTCTGCATCCATACATAAAAATGACTTTTTTGGACTGACATTCTAAACGAATCGATACTTAAATCTTGGCTTTTCAGCTCTTTTTCCATCAAATAAATTGCTTCGATTTTACAGAACCATTGTTGATACTGTACTCTTTATTTACTAAGCGTATGAACAAATTCTTTTCCGTGCGTATTGCTTAATCGAGTAGAGAATTTCCTTGAAGAAATGTTACGCAAATACCAGATAAATTTGTTGCATAAAATAGGTGAACAACCGGCTTTATATATTTTATTTTACGACTGCTGGAATTATGAAAATCTTTCCATAGATGATTGTAATTTTTAGAAGCTAATACTATTTTCTAATTTATAAAATGTCTAACGAAAGATAGAATTGAAAAACGTGGCAACGTCTGATTACAAAGGCGGTGTAACACGAAGTCTCGTAGATTAAAAGCATATTCTACGGATCGTCTTGACTCTAGAAGATCACTGAACCGTAATTTTCTTTGACGTTAAAAACGCAGCACCGTTTCCCTTGAGAATATTTTCTATGCCACTCGTTATAAGACATTCCTCGATATACCTTGACTAGACTTCAAAAGGACACTTCGAATACTGTTCGGAGACACATCGAATACTTTCATTTCTATTCATCTTCACTGGAAAAGCGAACGAAGAGCAGCCTCGAAGGGAGGACAGCCACTCGTGAACGCTTTACCGAAGTGGAGGACTGCACTTGTTGCGCTTATATATTAAGCCGTGGCAGTTTGATTTTTCTGTTGCAATGTCGGCTACGTGCTCAATATTTTTCTCACCTAATAAAATGACGCAATTTATTTAACTTTGATAAACCATTAATGATAGACAAGTTAACAGTCGTTCCATTTTCCATCCGGTATCTCATTTGTCTCTACAAGAATAGCGAAGTGGACATCGTTGGACATCTAACGAAATTTTCATTCGTTGAATACAGTGTGAAACATGCATTCATTGTCCACATAATATTATAAATAAAAATGCAATTCAGGTAAAAAAATTTTATTTTGCGTAAAAATCCGCTATCTAGTTATGATCAACATTGTATTCTCCATTCTTGTATAATTAAGTAAGTTGTTTGGATTTATAAGACTTATGTAATTATGGTTCCATTCAGAAATGGATTATTTTAAATGGACACTCGACAATTTATACAAGTAGGATCCTATTTTTAAGAATTTGTTGGAAAGTGTGTGACCAATGCGGTACTTTATTCTATGTAATAAATGAATATTGTTCTCTAAAAAAATTACTAAATACACTGAAAACGTCTGTATACATATTTTCTAAAAGTTGTGCGAAACGGATTATTCAAGTATTTACAAGTGACTATCACTAAATCAATTGCTGTATGTAAGCGAATTATTTAAAAATCTGATTAATTTCCGGAAGCGTGTATGCGGGAAATATGCTAGAGATTTATTACGAGGAACGTGACGCATGTCTCGTATGATTTTGGGAGAACGCGGAAATGGAGGAAGCACGGCGATGCAGGACAATTTCGAGTCCCTTCTTGCTGTCGAAGGGATAAAAATACCGTCCACGGTATACGAGTGGGTTGAATATTCCGATACCCGTGGCACACCGAATCGAATTATCGACGACTAAAGTTTACGATATATTGAAATATTTTCGACGACGAAAGAATCCAATAACACGGCGAATCGGAGGTCCTGCCGGTATTCAGCGGTTATTCATGTCGGAATTCCGCGATAACCGAACGGAAGACTTTTATTAGTGCGCGGCTCTAAGCTGGCCAATTAATCGTTCGCGAAACGGCAATCGGCAGCGATTGATTTCTGAATTACGCGCTCGGAAATATAGCAGAAGCCGAGCGACCGCATTTTGCGGTATTGTCTCGCGAAAACCCGGGAATTAATTTCTCGACGAACAACAACGAGAGCAGGATCTTCGAAGGATTTGGATAATCGTTGCGCACGCTCGCTCGCACAACCAACCCGTGTCAAACTGACGCGAGATCGTTGGAACAACACCGCGCATCATTATGCGTGCCGTACACTGGGGAAACTCGCTGCGACGTTGTCAACGGATTGTCCGTCAATGTTGCAGCGGGAGGATAGAGTGAAAAAAACTATGGAAAACGAACGTAAAAAATGGGAATAGAGAGAAAGAGAACGGGGTAAATCCTCGAAGGGAACGCGCCCGTGGCAGGGGTTTCTAAAGGCTTCGAAGGGATTTACATTTCACATCTGTCCGATGATCCTTTCGTCGCGGGCAAGGTTTTGCCAGCCAGGGCACAGTGGGGTATTTCGCTCGAAAAGCTGGCCAAAAATATTTTAGCGTTATTTCAAGGTTTAAAACCATGGTGTAGTAGGTCGTAGGATTCGTCGTGACATCGGCTACGGTACTATTAGATTGTCGTACGTGCGAGGTCCGATTTTAGTTTCGATCGAAAATCAATATTCAAATCCACTGGTTTATTGTACATCATTTTAAGGTAAAAGGCTGATGTGTAAGATCTTACTTATTCTTTTAATCAAAATGTATCGCAAAATAGAGGTGACAATCTCGCAAATGAAGAATTTCCACATGAAGTGAAGTGTGGAAGTATAACAAAATCATTCGTGAAGTGTATGAAATAATCACGGTGTAATGAGGAAGTATAAATGGTTGGAATGTAAAGTACATACCTAATCTAAAATGCTGCTCAAAATACCCTTCGCATATACATATACATTTCTTTTATTTTTCTGTTAAGCACTGCGTTGAACGAAAGTGAATAAACAAAGTCCCACTAAAATCGTTAAGGAGGTAAGCTCATCGACAAGCTCTCAAAAAATTTTTCATTTTGGTCTAAATTTTTTAAATCAAATTTTGGCCAGCTTATCGGGTCAAACATCCCAGCAGTAAAAGCGGTGAATTTTTTTTTGTCGTGTGTCCGAGTTTAGAAAATTCCCGGTGAAAAATTTAATACACCGTTTATCGGGTGACGTGCGCCTTTGATACGGCTACGATTGTAAAAATAGTGTTTCGTGAAAGAGGGGGAGAAGGATCTGGAGGGGGGCTTTCGGATCATCGTCATATTTTTCCACCAGTCTTTGAAACCAGGGTTTACCGAGAATCGTCGGTTTTACACGCGATACCGTGACCTGCCACGCTGTGTTCGTCCAGCGTTTGTACGGTGTAAGCTTCGGAGATTAAAAAGCTCCTCCCACCACTTTATACTACCGCAACGCTATCGGTGAAGCAGCTTGTACCGACTGGCCAATGAACATCGAGGACACCTCGCGCATGAGCTGGGAGGAAGGTTTAAAATCTTCATGAAATCTCTGGGTCTTATTTTGACATTTCATTTTTTAACTTTACTTTTTTTACAAAACTTCTAGCGACGCATTTGCGACATTGAAACTCGTTCAATTAACAATTCAATTCAAAACAGATCAGTCTAAAAGAATCGATGTACAACACGATTTAAATGGTCGAGGTTTTATGTATATGTATGTCGCGAATTAAACATATAAATATGATGAAAATTGTGTCGTGTCTGGTCTCATTTGAATCAGAAAAGTGTGACAAATATGTTGGTAAAAGTTACATGAAAAATATAATTGGAAACGAAAAAGATTCTGTCACCGCATTAGCTATGCATGAGGTAGTTAAGATTGGTTGTATTACGCACTGCATTTCGATGTCACGAGAACAAACAGCTTATAAAATTATTATTTTGACAAGCACGGCGCGTTTCATATCAGCAAGATGTTGTTAGTCTTGCGACAACGTGGCTGGTACACTAGAATTTGTAACGACAAACAAAGTTGTATGGTATCTGTATAGCGTACCATCTCTATTGACTGAGCTTCGAGGCTATCGAAACTACCTTGAAGCAAGTTCAACTCTCTGGAGTCTCGGAACGATCATCAGTATTGAAATTCAAAGTCTTGAAGATCTACCATTGGCATTGAATGAAAATTTTTAGAGATACCAATCTCTACTGTAGATAGTGTACCATTATGTAAATGATGTTTAACAATTATAAACAAAAACGAGTTGGTGCAATTTAAAACAGTAAAGAAATTAAAATATTATATATATTATATTATTAAAATAATTATAATATCTATTGATATATATTGTATATTATCATATCGTAAATGCATTATTCTCAATTTATTAAGATCATTAAAGAAGACAAGGATATTTTAATCCGTCTTCTGCTCCATGCAACTCAGACAAACAATTTTTATTTTACAGAGAGATTCGCAATTTAATTAAAAAGTTCGACTACTCACGTTTACTATTTTGTTTCTTAAAGCTTTGAAAGTTCAATTACAAAGTTTGAAAGTTTCCAGCAAATTTTAGGGTACAAATAAGAATTTATAAAGTGCCCTAGTTCGTGCGCTGTCGTGTATCAGCCAAGAAATTTCATTGATTTCGAGAATTGGGAGAGATATGGCAAGAGCCGAATTATTGGTATGAACAATGCAGAAAGCAATTATGGCCATTGTCAGCGATTGCAACTCGTTACAGAGTTTGCCAGGTCCACAGATCGAACTCGATTTACATAACGCTCGGTTACATTGCATAGCTAATTAGACATCGCTAGCTGTGCTTGACCTAATCCTGACATTGATCTAATCCGTTCAATTTTGTCGTGGCCATTCACTTTCATTTCCAAATTACAACAAAATGTCCGACAAGGGCGTGTTCATTTTAAGAGGGGTATTAATTCGCCTGTAATTTTCGTTCCTATAAAAATCCTCCTCGAAGCGATAAATTATGCGAGAGGGAATTACAAATTTGCATGAACGCCCATAATCACAGACAATTTGCTTCGAGGCTAATTATCAAACGCACACCGGTAACAGTGGGATTAATTGAAAGGCATTGTACTAATCTGGACGCCGCATCTCGGCTCGTTCGCAACGTATAAAAGGTGACAAAGAATTTTCTAACAACACGTACCGGCAAAGGGGAAGCCGTGCCAGCGTAGTAAAAGGTTCATGGACCGTACGCCGATGTAAAGAAGGCTACAAAAAGTGCGTCCATGAAGCACGGGAACAAGCGACGTCGCTGCAAAAAAAAAAGGAAAGAAAGTAGAAAAATAGACAGCGACGACGGTAAATGCGAGTAAGGCAGTTAACCGCTCGTCAGGAGACACCGTGCGTAAAATAATTCCGACAAAAATTTATCGAGCGGCTCGTTCGCAAAGAAGTCCACGGCTCACGCGAAAGAAACAAAAGGTTTCAACGCTTTGTGGAAAATAGAGCTGTCGCGCATCGAATCGCAATCATTTACGTCACTGGTTGGGAGCTGTTGAAGATTTCTTGGAACGGTGTGAAGAGCTGTTTAAATTTCTTGTGAATATAATCTAGGACCAAACATTTTGCACTTTGTTTCATACAATCCTGTAAAAACAGTTTACACTTGAAACGTGAATTTTTCGAGGGTTTTTCGTCGGAATCTGCCGGATCGTATAAAAAGAAGTGCAAAATTTTTGGTCCCAGAAGAAAAAGAATGGTGCATTTTGATTGCTCTTTTGTTATTTCATTTGACGCAAGACAATCCAAGTGGCATGCGCAGAAAGTCTTTCGAAACGCGCTTATTTCTTTAATGGAAATTCAAGGGTCAAACAAAAACGAAATTCGATCTGCAATGTTTTGCTAAAAAAGAAAATCGGTAGCTGGGAATGGGAAACGCACAAAGCGATTTTCGTTGAAATAGGTAATCTTCGTGGATGTTGTACCGAGGCTGATCGGAAACTAAACCGGCTTTGGAAAAACTTCCTGCAGAGAACCACTACGACGTAAATCACTTCGAAATGCTTTTCGGCAGTCTAAGAGAAAAAAGGAAGAGGAACTCCGTTGCACGTGGGTCGTCGATGGGGGATTGAAACTCCCGTCGGTTATAAGGTCGAGTGGTCAGATTTAGTCGCTAACGTCTCGGGAGATAAAGGGATAGTCGAGCACCTGACAGTCTCGAGAACAATAGATGCTGGCGAAACCGGGTTTGTCCCGTTGAAATTTTCTGAAAATCTTCGACAATTTTTTGATGAATGAGAGAAATATAGAACAACCCTTTCAACGGGAAAACATGAGACGCACATTCGCTCGGCTCTTGAAGGTGATTTACTGTTTACACAGATTTTCGATTACGCTTGACAATCGTTCTCGACGGTTGACGAGGCGTCGAGTGTAAACATCACAGAAAGCTTCCACCTTTATTTACAACAGGATAGTCACAATACTTTTACTTGCCTTCCCGATCATTTAATTACTTTCTCTATTATTATTAGCGTCTATCTTACCGATCTTTAAGGAATGCAGGATAATGGGGAAAATGATCAAGCTAGAGGATGTAGTGAGCGGGAAAAAAGACAGAAATGTTGAAGAGTGGTTGCAGAAGTTGAGGAGAAAGTGAGAAAAGACAGCATAAATATACCAAAGAGCATACCAAACCACCCAAAATGCAAAATTTAAGGAATGGGGAAGGAAGCAATAACTAAGGAATGAGTAAGGAATTTTTAAGGAAAACCGAATGCGTGAAATAAGATAGTTTTGTACAGATAAGTTAATGTAAACCAAGTCACATTTCTTAGCTGTAAGGCTGAAATACAGCAAATTCTATTCTTCTTCTTCTTACCGATCTCTATGATATCGACATTTGTTCTGTGGTTTTTGTTCCGCAAGATCCGCAGTCTACTAATAATAAACAGTTCCGACAAAAGACAGAACTCAAATAAGAGGCATTGCACTTTTCATTGACGCATTGTACGAATGTAACAAAGTAAAATGTTACATCCGTTAAATCGCTTACTAACGAAAATGATTTTGCACCAACCAAACATTACGGAGTTTCGTGTTAGGCAATGTCTCATATCCGGCACAGTTATCGTACATCTCTCGCGTTTACAGAATTATGTACCCACCGGCGGTCATGGTTCCCATCGCGAAGGCACACGGTAATTCCTGCAGGATTACAATATCAAGCGCAGTCGGCCGATTGAAATCGGATTGCTAGCCGTTGTGGTTTATTCACGATCGGAGCCGGAAAAACCCGATCGGCGAGAGTGAAACGGTTCGTGATCCGACGAGCGCGCGTAAACGTTTGAAGATCATTCAGAATGTATGCCTCTTCTGTGTACTGTGTACGGGGAGAATTACCGATGCATCTGCGGCTCCGGTTGCGGTGAATTAATCACTGATTAACACTTCGCTCAAACAGTTCCTTGAAACGTCTGGGAGAAAGAATGGCCCAGTGCGATCCTTATTCGCGGAGATTGCACGATCGATTGCAGAATCGAAAAAACAAAACAGTCTAAGGAAGTCGACATATTATTTTCAACTATATATATTTAAAGGAAACAAAAAGTTTGTATTTGACTCCTGGGCCTTACAGTCAACGAAGAAAATGTTAGTTTGCATGAAGATGCGCAGTTTCGTGATTACGAATTGGACTTTTTCAAAATTGTAAGTATGGAGCTTGACAAATTAATGCAAAGTTGCAAAAATTCTATGTATCTGATTTTTTACAATCAGGATTGTTCTACTAAACAATCTGAATTGTAAGGACGCCGAAAAAATATAAAAAGAAGTTCCGGAATAACATAAACATTTATTAAATCAACTGCTTCGTTCGCGCTACACCAACAGACAACCCTGTTGCTTGTTCGTGCTGTCTTTTTATCTGTTTCCGCATCGTAGGCGGTTACCTCCGAAAACCAATCGAATATTCTTAAAATTAACGCACGCCCTCTAAAAGGCGACAAGGTGAGGGAAGCTGGATGTACCCTCGCCTTGAGCCCTCGTCTACCGAAAGTCTTTGCTATCCATGTTTGGTCTGCAGATGTTTTATGGTACGTCAACGGCTATTGAGACCTTTAGCTAAAAATGTGAAGTCCCTAATAAATTATCATAAAACAGAAAGTACCGCTAAATCTCAAAAATAGCCTGAAGTCACGTCCGCACCGTAATCATAAACGCGACCCTTTCTAAGGCCCTGTACCCTGTTGCAGGCCACATGGGCCACGGCCACTCGTATCCTTACAGAATTAATTACAGTATGTGTGTCTGAGTATGTGGCGTCTGGTAGATTTTTTCTAAAACTGTTGCACGTGACTAAATAGGAAAACTAGGACAAAAACATGTGGTACGGGACAAATGATCGCCGATACTGTAGATCACGACTCAGATTCCGCGAGATGGAGAAGAGAAAATCATTGAACGGCCTGCGGAACCGCTTTAATGGAGAATATTCCGCGGGTGGAGAGCCACTTTGCGTCGAAAGTATGTAACCAGCGGAGCGGATTCCTTCGAACAAAGGGAG
The DNA here is from genome assembly GCA_916610235.2 of Lasioglossum morio. Classification (NCBI taxonomy): domain Eukaryota; kingdom Metazoa; phylum Arthropoda; class Insecta; order Hymenoptera; family Halictidae; genus Lasioglossum; species Lasioglossum morio. The sequence continues at coordinate 7,004,443 of OU744324.1, read as the reverse complement.
CCCCCTCAATTTTCCAATTCCACCGAATAAGACGGAATTGAAGAGAGTGAGAGACAGAGTGGGGAAGAGGGCGAGCTTGAATCGAAGCATAGTCGCTTTGCTGCAAAGGGTCGCGGCTGCACGGACGCGGATAAAGTTGACAAGATACAAATCCCGCGTCGGTAACCGAAGTATAATGGCGGAGGCAAGTCGGATTGTCGGGCAGTGTGCACCGATGCGATGAAATGTACCGCGTCGAGGAGGATTTCAGGAACCCTGATGCACCGTGATTCGTAATGCTAACATTGGCTGACTGTTTTGCGGTGTTGATGTTTCAACAGTCGCCGGAACGATTATGCGTAGTCTATTGATCGAGTATTGCCTTTATGCCATTGTCACCGGGACGAAGTTACTTTCGTAGATGAGTACGTTACAAATGTTTGTTCCATTTAATACTGACAGGACCAGTACTAAAGGGACACGTGCAAGTGCCTGCAACTCACAATGAACATGTTTGTTCTCAATTACTATAATTATACATTTTATTTTCCACGTGCGTCGACAAAGATCTGTGTATTTTACATGAAGAAGGAATTCATACGTGCGATGCCGAACACGTCGATATTTATAAGAACAAAACAATATTTTCCTTCAATCAATTCAACCCGTGAGAAATGAAAACCAATATTTCATTTCGGATTCATAGGAACGGGAAATATTTGTGTTTGTAAAATTCAGTTTAGAATCCGACCGCCAATCCTAAAATAATTTGTCTGTACGAACATTTGAGTTTGCCATATTTTTTAAACAGAAAAGTATGCTCGCTTTCTGACGCGTTGCATAGTGTAAGAAAGTTTGTTAGGTAAAACGGAAAAATGGATTTTGAAAGTAGAAGGTTCGAAGTTTAAAATGAGGCCAGAACGAAGAATCCATGAGGTTTCTTCATAAAGTTACGACACTTTGAAAAACGAGAATTTTTGAAGGTTGCACGCCAGTGTATTTCATTCGTGGCGCAGCATATGAAAAAGTAGTTGCAACATTTTCAACGATCCCTCAAATTTTCGAAAGTATTCTCCGCAATCGGTAACCATGAATTCCTGCAGGGTACTGGAAACGAATACTATATATTTGTAATCGATCGTTCAACGATTGAATAGCGCAAACCGTTTCGTCGTACGGAATAGTTCGGCTTGACCGACGATGAAATCGACCGGACACATAAAATGTTTGTCAAACGCTCGAATCTCAGACCACGTACGGGACGATCTCGTAAAGTTCGCCGGGTTATTCGTCAATAACCGACTTTGAGAAATTGAGAGTGTGAGGATATAAAATGTTGCCGCGCGATTTTATGTGTAGGATCGATTCCATAGGAATCATTTCGACGAATGACCGGTTGCACACATTTATTTTTCGGAACAACGGTTTTATCACCGGACACGTTCAAAACGATTCGAACGACGCACATAGACCCCGATACCAGAAAACTGCTGCAATTCGATTTACGAAATTGAGAGTAAAGCACTTCTGATGACTCCGAGATATTTTCTATTACTCGACCCTGGATATACCGCTCTTATCTTTCATTTTACAGTCTGCAAAAGATACTCGTACAGTGGAAAATATTCTACATTAATAGAACATAATTTTCAGTATCAAATAAATTTAAAGGATCGTTTGTCTAATGGAGATAATTCTCGAACATTCTATATTAGCAGATTATAATTTTTACTAATGGATTGGCTAGTGGAGACAATTTTCAAATATAGCATATATGACAGAATATAATTTGTTGAATAATTTTAAGCGCACATAAATTTTTAAAATGGTACAGGCTAATAGTGGAGATCATTGTCAAAATGGTTTTGGTAGATAAGGTATCGTAGGAGCGAAGTTGGAACAAAGTTTGAACGTACTTTGTTAATTGAAATAACGCTGGCAGTCCAAATGTTTCAAATTTTCCGAGTAATTTTGCAAATGAAAGTATTTCTTGACGATATCCGTACCAAAAAGCGCAGAGTGTGGAACGACGGGAAAATGAACGAATGGTCCACATTTGCAGAACCGATCCTGAAATTGTGTCGCTCTGGTTTTGCATACGTGACCGCTGCTCGTAGTTTTCCAACACGTTCGACAAACGAGGCAGAATAAAAGGTACTGAAAGGCAAAGATATTTCGTCGAGCGATAGACACGGTTTTGCTTGCACGGTCTTTTGTACCATTTTCAAACGAAATTCTCCATGGCCATATAAATTCACCAATTTTATCTTTATAAACTTCTAATACTATGGGAGCATCAATCATTTCTTTATCAAACGTTGCAATCGAAAATAGTAGGAACATTGCAGAAGTTTTACTTTCCTATGGCGTTGCTACTTGCTTTGCCATTACTTTTTTTCAATAATGTTGTATCACAGACGAGGTATAAAGTACATAAAACTATAGCAATACATATTATATATGTATATACCTTCCTAATGCAAGAAGAGCCTAATTTCAAGGCTACCCCTCTGAATTCTTAATCTGCCTAAGATAAAAGCTATAGTTTCCCTTACACGCGCGAGTATATGCTGTTCGAGTTTTGCCAAAGCAACCGAGGCTCACATTCGCGTGGAACTACCATGAATAATAAATCGATCGCGGACCGTCGAAGTTTTCCTCGACCGTGAGTTGAATTCTCAAAAACCGGTGTAGAAACGCGTTTCGCGATTCATTATTCGCAACACGCGGGCGCATTAATGCCATCCGTGTGCGGTTTCGCCTCCGCTCGTATTCTCCGTTGAAAAACATCATGGAAGCCGCGATAGGATTTGCATTTTAGGAGAGTGACGGTAATTTCATAAGCTGGAACGATTCCGAGGGATGTCGACGGCTCTGGAGAAAACTTTGCAGCATTGCCGCCCGTGTCGCGGGCAATCGGGAAATTTAACGTATACACATAACCTCGCCGATTATTCCGATAACCTTGAAATGTGTCGCCAAGGTCATTTCTGAATCAGAGGAACGAACGGAACACGAAATACCTCCTTTTCAAGTTCCCGCCAGCTTTCCACATTCAAAGCTGTACTGCTGCTGGATTCTGAACGGGTTAATTACGAAACAATGAATTTATGGCTTATGAAAATTTAGAAAAAATGCTAGAACATAAAATTCGAAGGAACTTAGTAAGACTTTTATTTGTTTCGAATTCTACAAAGGCATTTCACATTAAAAATACGACTTCGTGTAATGTCACTTTCTTAAAATTTCTCTATAAAAATTGAAAATTGCATAAACACCAGCAGTCTAATCGGATTGTAACAAATGTGGTCACAATTTTTCTCTGCTATTAAAATTAGTGAATATTATAAAAATCAGATGTCAAAGTTTCAGATCAATTGTTTTACAAATAGTAGAATAACATTACCCTTTCGTGTAAAATGAATCGTATTGACACGAGACAGGGGGTTGAGGGTTAAAACGCACAAACAAATATGTCGAAAAAATGCGAGTTTCAGTAGCAAACTCCATTGAAAACCACTAATAGTTTTTCGGTTTCGTAACTATGTATTACTGTCGGACATTTTTGCTTGGATGTTTGCGGTGAGTTCGGACCGGAAACGTTGCAGAAGGTTCGTGAGGAAACACTGAGGAACTGTCGAGGACGAGTCTGGCGATACTGGCATTCCTGTCAGAAGTTTATTCGTGGTCGTCATTCTTGTCGTGGTTGGTTGTGGCAAAAGTTTGACGACATTGTGCCGGGGATGATCGGAATTCGATGCGAAATCAAACAGCGGAGGGAACGGGAATTACTTTCGCCGAATCGGCGTGCTTTGTCCGGCTGCTCAACTCAAAGAGAAGCCGTGAGAAGTCTGATCGGTTGCTACAGTAGACGAAAAGGTGTGGCCGGAAAAGGTGGTCAAATGTAGCAAAGCATATTGATCTTTTCATACCATTCGATAGAAAACCCGAAGAAAATCCTCTACCACAAAGATAGTCATAGGGCTAGTACCGTTTAATTCTGCTTTATTCTATTCTGCTCGACAAAAAATTACGAAAAAATTCACGAACATTCTATTTAATAGCACACATGACTCTGAATTTTTTCGAATTTTCCACTGTCCTCTGTGGCAGGTTTCAGGTAGCACACATACATCGACCTCGAGGATGGCCACAGGGCGAACACAGTTTACTTATACTGTATTTATTCAATTCTGCTCGCGAAAAAATTACGAAAAAATTCACGAACGTTCTACCGAGTAGCACACGCAACAGTGAATTTTTCAGAATTTTTGGTTGCAAATAATCGATTTTAAAAATTCCAGAAAGAAAAATTAAACAATTCCGTTTATTAAACCGTGTTCACCCTGTAACCACCGTTGTGGTAGGGGTCAACCGGCTCGGTCGTCGAACGTATTTACCGCTTGACTGGTTCCGAGAGGGATTCCCCAGTGGTGGGGATAAAATCTCAACAGGTACGGTAGAGTCTTGTCGCGACAGTTACGGAGAGAATACGAGTTTCTGTTTGTCCGGGAACTTTATTCCAGCTATTGTAGATTGCTGACCCTCTGGTCCAGTGTGCGACTGTTCACCGAGGTTTCTTTATCGAAGCCGCATCGTCGCCTTTACCGAGGTCCGTCTCATTTCTGCGGGCAGCTGTTTGCCGATGATTAATGGTCGAGCGAGCGATGATAGCAGTTTGTTCGAGCAGCCGTACAAACGAGGCCAGTCAACGCGTTGTCGCGGATCAATTTATTCGATACCTGCCATTGTGTCCCCCGCCTTTATCGGCATTCTATTCGAGGTAACCAGTCGGCTGGGAAAAACAGTCACGCCGATGGTGGATGTCCGGCGTTGTGCGTCAACGAAAAGTGAGAATATTATGACGGCAGCAGCGTGAGAATTCAGATTCTCGCTTCGCCAGGCTCCCGAATATAATTCCGCGTAACCGGTGTAATAATGCAAATGGATCTGTTATTAACAACGTGATATTGTTTGCTTCCACGGACAATTTGTTCTATCGTCGTGCTATTTACACCATTCCGTGGCGTTTAATTAATAACAAGCTAATTGTGATTGCGGCCGGCTATGGATTAATATGCCCATAGGCAGACATGGATGGTAATTGCGGTAATGTCATGGGGAATGGATAAACATCACAGTGATTTAACATAGGCCCGTACAGCTTCCAATCACTTGCATTTCTCTTCGTTGTTTCGTATATCTGGAGCATTGCCCACGATCTTTACGAAACCGATGCGTGCCACTTGGAAAAGTATTCATACCTTTTTTTATTGACGTCATCTATACTCGAATGGCAACAATATCTTGCGAAGTTGGAATTGGAAACTGTATTCGCGTGGATATCTGTTTTATTGACATACGGTGTTTCTTTTCTCGAAGGAAGATATTAAAAATCTTTTCAAACGCACCTCTCAATTCTTATTACTAGACTGCGGGTCTTTATGCATTTATGGGTTCCATAAATTTTCAAAAACTACTGGAATATAAAATTTCATAGAGTTTAGTACGATTCTTATTTATTTCAGATCAATAAAGGCAACTACCACTGAAAATGAGATTTTAAATATCCGCAGTCTACTTTTTACCTAGATACAGTAAAACCTTAAATACTGTCCGGGTCGTCATCGTAAACGTTGTCTAGTGCTTACTCATTCCACTGCCTGTCAACGCTGTACTGACGACGGCGACACTTTTCAGTCACGCGATCCGTATTTCATTCTGTCCTCTATGTTCGGCTCTCTATTAAAGTCTCGGTCGGCGCGGTCGGCGCAGTAGACGCAGTCATAAATAAAACAACGAGTCATCATTGCAAACGCTGTGTGCCCAGAATACGCCAGTTGGACAGTATTTAAGGATTTACTGTACTTCGATACGCATCACGTGAAAAGTGTCGTAGAAGGACAAGGTGAAGTGGGGACACGAATTTAAACCCTGGCGACTCTGCTCCAACATCTGTTCAGATTAGAGCTCGAACTTTTACCCGGGTATATGAGATACCCGGGTACCCGAGTACCCATGAGATACCCGGGTAGAGCAAAACTACCCGGGTATCTCATGAGATAGCCAAGTACCCGGGTATCTTATAAGACAGCCGTGTCCTCGGATACCCGAGTATCTCATGAGGTCTCATAACTGGTTACGAGAGCTATTATTACCTGTGCCACAGCGCCATATGCTTTACTTGATTATTAAATTAGTTTATATTTTACAAAAATGATATATACGACTAAGTATTTTCAAGAATTGTCTTTATTAATATCCGCAGTCTATTCATGAGATACCCGGGTACTCGGGTAATTTTTGTTTACCCGAATACCCGGGTATCCGGGTAATGCTTTTTACCCGAGTACCCGGGTACCCGAGTAATTTTTGTTTACCCGGGTATCTCACGGGTAACCCGGGTACCCGGGTATCTCATAAGTCACAGCTCTAGTTCAGATCTCTCCAACACAATTTATCCGGGGAACAATATCATTCAAGAGGTCAAAAATTACATCGATGACGTCACAGATGTGTAGCTCTATAATCTACCAACTAGATGATTTTAAATACATACTTTCTTTACGAACAAAAGCTAAACATCACAAAGGAAAGTTACCGAATCTATTGGTTCACCTAATAATTAGCCTCGAGCCCGACTGCCGTGAACTTTCGAAGCCGTTCGCGGTTCCTTCGACGGAACAAGTAGTCGGAACCGGGCATGCTGAGATTCATTATCGGCTACAGTAGTTCCTCAAAGTGAGGCATGTGCAGTCAGTGTCAATGCATTCCTAATCAAGGGGAACTACACCAAACATTCCGCACACTTTGATTAACCCGATCGAGACAAAGCTCTCTAGTTCGGGCGGGATCGAGTTCTCGGCAACCAAGTACACTCCCTAAAATTTCCCTTCTCTAATCGATCGTTCCTAAAAAGCTACATAGAATATGCGTATATAGTCTGTCGCCAACATTGGCAACCGTTTCACTGCAATCATGTGACAGCGACGAGACGTTGGGAGTACGGCGCGCGACGGCGAGTGTAGGTTTTCGAGCGACGAGGAGTTTCAAGCGATATCCAAACAAGAGAAGAGGAATCCGCCGACAGTTGGCATTCGAACAGACAGAAGCTGCGATTTAAAGCGGTTCCTCTTATTTGTTTTGCTATCGGCGCGATGGCACACGCCCGGATCCGCAACAGTTTCACGCGCAGTTATCCGGATCGGTGCACGAAAAAGTCAATGTCCCTGTTTCTGATCATGTAAGAGTTCTGTTGTCGCAGAAATCGATTTTTATTATTTACTTGTGCAGAAATCGACAGAGAAAACTTACTAGATATGATTACTAGAATGATTATATTTGAAATATATGAGGTTCCATTTTAAAAAACTAGGTTGACTTTCAGCCCCCGCTCACGCAATGAGCCCCTCGAAACCAAACAAAATTCGTCTGAAATATTTCTTCTTATCTGGAAAAATGTAAAATTTATTCGGATGGAGTGTCTTAGGTAACTCACCTTGTATTCCCATTGAAATATTTACAATTATACCCTCTATTTACAGAAATAAATAATATTTGTAATATATAGACAGCGGATTTGATGCATTTATGACAAAAACGAGTAGATGCAATTTAAAACAGTTAAAACATTAGAAGAATTTAAAAATTACTGTTATATTATTCTCAACCTATTAAACATATTAACAAAGAAAATAAATTTCTAATTCACTCCAGTTTGTTGCGAATCAGGTAGAACATTTTTATTTTGTATAAATGAATTTTAATCTGTAAATATGAAACATACATTTCAAATATGAAACAGATTTAGCATAAAGATCCGCTGTCAAGTAATATAGAATGGAACCGAAATGAATTGTTGTAATCTGTGAATATGAAACGTATACCTAAGAATCAATTAGATCGGCGATTTTCGCAACACTATACGGCGCCTTCGATCGATCCTCTCCGATCTCGTAGTCGAGACGCTGCGCGCTGGGCTGACTGATGTTAACGTGGCACGGGACGAGCCGCTTGCTCTGCTGACCTTAAGATTAATGCTCGCCTAGATCGCTGCCGGCGATATCCTTGATAGCAGGGGAATAGAAAAACGCGGCAGTTGAACTTTTACCGTGCGTGCTACCATTATGCACCGTCGTTTAACTCTTCAGGGTATCGCGTTGCAACCGGCCGTTTGGAACGGAGATCAACCGTTGCACGCGTGATTTCAGTTGGTTCGGCCAAATAAAAAATTAAATTTAAACGGCCGGTAAGCGTATCCTGAAGCCGACTCGTCCCTTTCGGTTAAACGGTCCAAGCAGACTAGATAGCCGAGCACGTGCGCATCTTATCCATTCAAGAATCATTCGTTACAACGCTGATACATCGCAGCATTCGGCCAACGGCGAAGATAGCGTTTTTACAGTCGTACCGTGATCGTAAAAACTGGTCAAGGATCAACGATGTTATAGACCGGCGAAGGTCGCGTCTGATCTGATAAATACATTACGGGAAATCTTTTCGTAGATATGCACCTTTTGAATAAGAAAAAGCCGTTTCTCATTTTGTACAAATTACTGGCAACCGGTTCTTGTACAACATATTTCACTTGCTTTCCTTGCAATTATTTGCTAATTTTGTTCTCTTTCGAGAACGTAGGTATGATTTATTTAAAAGTTTGATGAAAAATGCTGAATTCTCTATCATGTTGAAAAATGTTCATCTTGCGATTGCGAACGGTACAAAGCGAAAATCCGGTTCATTTATAACGAAGCTTTGTCAGTGAATACGAAAATATCAATTAGTCGAACGTATATTTTACGCGTGATGTACATGCATATGTTGAAAGTACGTGAAAATTTCACTTAAAAATGTAAAACGCCATTGTTCTACGCGAAATTTCAACGAAATAAAGCGACATCAAAAATTTATCAGGTTTACGTGCGAACGGGTAACAACCCCAATTTTCGAAGAACAAATGTCAATCTGTATTTGCACGTGTTTCAAAATGACAGGTTCTAATATTTTTAATGTACGGTTATTTTAATCACTCGACACGAGTACATAAATGAACAAAAATAAAACTGGTAAGTACACGACATTGTTTCAACCTACGCAAGATTTGTGAACTTCTCAAGACAAATACTCCACCGTGCGTCGCCGAGTGGTTTCCTTAAGAAAAATAAAAACCGCGTATCAGTCGGTAAGGGTTGTTATCGCCCGGGGTGGTATCAGGTAAGAAGAATTGGCTGATGCGTCCGCTGCAACGTCCCATAAAATAGCGAAGTAGCGAATAAACCGGAATGTTCGGTTCGCCGAAGTTTCCTTGTTAGCGATGTTCGAGCAGATCGACTTCGGATAAAAGTCTGACCCATGCTATCAGGCAGGAAGACATCGGCAAACAGAAAATTGAATTTCGGGCGCGATCGTTTCAGGTTGAAGTTACGCGGCTCTTCCGTTGAGCAGACACGAGCACGGCATCGCGTCGGCACGCTCGGGAATGAGAATGGGCGAAGATAGCGATCGGGTTTCGCGTGATCACGGAGGTGTTGCAACGTGTAAAATTTTCACGCATTCGCTGGGTGAAAGGTTTACGCGCGAACGGTTGAAAAATAAATTACCGGAGCCGGAGAAGGAGGAGATGGATAAATGGAATTACTCGTGCAATTTTCTGCGGCGCGGGGAGGGGTTGGGGTGACGCGACGGCAGGGATAGCAAGAGTAAGCGGAGAGTAACAGTAAATCCAACGCGGCGACATTTAAACGCACCGGGAGCCTCTAAATAGAATATTACAGTCCTATCCGAGACGTTCGAGTAAATTAACCGCAACGATGACTTCAGTTTCGTTTCAATCTGCCGCGCCGCTTTCAACGCGATCTATTTACTCGCGATCCAGCCGCGGAGACCCGCGTTCGTTTAACTTTCGGGACAAGAATTTCTTCGGCCAGCCAAACGAAATTCCAGGCGAGTGTCGCGTCGGCGAATTTGTCGCTCCAATTTGTACGGCTCCTCTCGGTCATTTATTTTTCAACGGACGACAAACTTCGTTCCGCTTCAATATTCCGCGGCGGATCGTTATGGAGACGCCCGAGACCGTCACGGAATCCACGCAGAGACCCCGTTTACTTATTTACGAGGGCCAGCCGCGTTCGCATTAGAAGCTCGTAAGCGGCGTTCACTGAAAAAGTAACGCGCTGGATTTATGTCGCGCGGCCCAACGGCTCCATTTTTAACGTGGCCGAAGATCACGCGTGTCCCTTCGGCAGGACCCTTCCATTAAACGTTAAATATTTGAGCCGCGCGTTATTCACGGCAGCAAACCTCGCACACGCTACGTTTTATTATACCAATCAAGTCTCGAATTTAATGCGCGCAGTTCACGCAGACGTGGAAATCTGCCACGATCGCAGAAACCATCGATCAATGATTTATTTCGGACATTATCTTTGACACCTGAGACGCGGCCAAGAAAATTATCACCGTTCAAAAAGGTTATTAATTTTCGGTTGCTACATAATTCTACACATGCGAGCTTTCAATACTCACCGTTTTTCGGTGGAACTTCGCGATTGCTTCATCTAGCGTGGTCCGAAATGCGCACAGATGGAAACCGTTAATAGTCCGACAACTATAATTATTCTTGTATGACTCTCTTGCAACTTTTACAGTTTGAAAAATTCACGTATTTTGCAAACATCTGATTTCTTAGGGTACAACATGCTTTAAAGGGGTCCTATAAGGGTCGTTTGTCATTCTAGAAACAAAAAAATAATTTCAGAGTCGAATTTTACTGATTCAGTACCCCTGGGACTATTTTGGTTGTAACTAATAGTGTAAAAGTAAGAGAAATATGAGTCCAGGTTTTTGCGTCGCTGTGTCGTTGGCGGGTTCACCTCCGAAACTTCGCTCGGTGCTTCTCTCGGGAAGAGAAAGAAATCAAACGGACTTTATCCCGAATCCTTGAAATCGGATTACATCGACCTCGTCGATCTCCTTCCTTATCCCTCGTACTCTTCTAGCCCGGCACCGTTTTCCCAAGAAAATCGTATTCCGGGAGATGAACCGCGGGCGCGAGAAGATCGATAGCGCGTTTGCGGGCACCCGACGACGATCAATCGATATCCCCGCGTTACAAGATACACCGACGAAATTTTTCGCTCACGGATTCCCCCAAAGCCAGGGGCATCCGTCGGGGCCAATCAAATTGCCGAATCTGGGAAACGGAATCTTCGAGAGAATTAAATTCCTCCCTTAACTCTTTCAGTGTTCGATCGTACGATCTCATATTTCTCTTTAGAATGCCCCAGTAACATCAAGTTACAAAATTTAATATGGAAAATATTCAACCATTCGAAAATTCAAGTCGGCATTCTTTTATAAAAATCCCTCCAAATATTCGCAATTATTTTTCACGTTTGTGCCAATGCGAATAATGAAAATTTCTTTCAACAAAATAAACGAAATTTTCCAACTCTACATTTCAAATATTTTTTCAGTTATGCAATACGGACGTCGGCTGATATCAAAAGTACATGTTAAATATTTTTTGTCAGCTGTTTGTCACATTAGACATGCATCATAATGGGTGGTGTCTTCGAACAGATATATCAGTCATGTGATGACAGAAGATTCCGATTGGAAAAGCAGAATCTTTAATTAGAATCCAATTAATTCTAAATATTAATTTCCTGTCAGGGCAGAAGTGAGCCATTTCGCATTTCCTGTTCTCATTTCGGAAGGAACGCGATTATTGTTTTACGACAGACCAGTTGCATAGTTGACATATAGATGCGAGAACTGTTTTACAGCCCGGTCTCTAAATGGACGTTTGGAGAGTTCGCGTACACGTTACTGAAATGTTTCCGGGCAACGCATACCTGGAATACTTGTCTCCACTCGCGTGCACAATATATAAATTGCGCTCGTGTTTGGCAAATTGATATTTCTGTTATTATGTTTTTCCGGATGTCCAGATTCGGAAACTATGGATTCAAAGCAAACTGTAAAATCGATCTTCGCATTCCGGAACACTGACTATTTTCCGATATATTTTAGATAAATGTTTTATTATTATGTGTTATTTATATAATGTAGTATTATTTAGATATAAATGTTTTCCTTTTTTAGAAAATTATACGTATTACAAAAAAGTTCCAATCACTGAAACCGTAAAATAAATCGTAGGGCAAGAGATTAATTCTATAACTACCAGATTGTTAAAATGACTTGTTAATTCTTTCTTCACAATTATTGAGATTATTTGTGAATGATCCATGTACACGAATCCTTAATTTTTTACTACAGGTGCACGCGCCACGTGAACAAGTGTATTTTAGAACACGTTCTCTGCTGAAAACCTTAGGTTCGGAACGTGTTTTCATAATTTCAAAAACAGCGGAGATACCGAAATGTTAATATATACTGTATCACCAATATAATAAACCTTCCATTTCGTACATGAAAAAATGTACATGCAATGACCATGCATTGCAACCCAGAACGCAGTTGCATCCGCCAAGGCTTTGTCGAGTGGTAGCCGAAAGAATCGATCCTTTCGAATCGAAGAAGGTTGAAAAGGAGTCCTTAATTGCGCGCCGAGATTCGCGCCGTCGAGTGTCAGAAACTGTTTTCAACTCGATTGTCCGTAGCGGAGCGTTCCTAGGGTCTCGCTTTTCAATCTTTTATTCGTCGGCGGGAGAGTTGAAGCCGGCCAATGCATACCAACGACACGGCGAGCAGAAGTTGTTTCGTCGTGAATAAAACGGAGGCTCGCCATCAAGCCCCAGGGCCCTCGATCCTTTTCCCTTCAACAGCGACGAGTGCCATGCCGGTAGAGTTCCCGGAGAGTTCCTTAATGCTTCGCTAATAAATAAGGCTCTCGGTACATGGACGCTAATGTACGCAGCAATGGTTCCTCTGGAAACAAGCTGCCTTGGAATTCACTTGCTTAGAGCTACGATCGTTCCACCGATGAAAGTGGGTGGTGGGAGGGGTTGGGGGAGGGGGGCACAAGGCTTGATCCCGAAACCCGGGCGAAATTGCAATTTCATTCTGTTCGCCGGGTAGTTCAGCGACAAGGGTGCATCGGCCAGCGGGATTTATGGACACCGGTGGATCCGGCGAGAATGCTACTCTATTCGCAAAGTTCGGAGAGTCGCGTCAATTCGCCGTTTGAATTCTCGTTCGAGTCAATGGTATACTCAAAGTCAGAGTTCTGCTAATTTAAATACATTGTAATTGAATTACGCAACTAATTAGATTCAATCTTATTTGGACGGTATTTGAATTACGTTGTAATTGCATTGCGTAAGTCCAACCTTTCACTTAATTTAATTGCCAATTACGCGAATCGTGAACGTAATTATGATATAATATAAATTACTCAGTGTGTACATATCTGACTTAACATGTTAAATGCTTGACCAATCTTCCGAAATGCAGCAATCTTAGTTGCGAGATGTTTGAACAAAGAGTGTTCATTTTTAATTTAAAACTTGATTAAAGTGATTAGTGCCACATTGTTCTACAGTTTATATTTCTTTTGTGAAACGAACTTATTCGGATCGTTCATCACTTAACGCAGAGATAAAACCGCGAATTAATGATGTCGATTCGCTTCTGATCAGGATCGTGAGTCGAAATCATAAAGGGATCTCGAATGAGCCGGTCGGATCCTCTGCTAACGAGAAAGAATGGAGGCGCACAGTGAGCAAGGATTAGGATGAGAGACGTTTCAATGTAATTAATAGTGGACCATGGTAATCCCGATTTGTACAAACGGCTAAGTGTCTCTCCACTTTTTCAGAAAACAAGCGAGCTTTCCAGTAAATAGTTAAGTCCAATAGTTAATACTGTTCTAATCCCGATCCGTAAAAAGATTATTTCTCCACGCACAGTTCCTAGCTGTTCCTCTTTCGAAATGTTGAAATAACAAGCATTATCTAACGGTTTGTTTTTGACAATATTGTAAAAAATCCATTGAATTTATTTCGTTTAAACTCACATTTTTCTTAAATTGTGATTAAGACCACTTTCATAATTATGGGCACATATGGTCTAAGGTCGAGCATGCGTCACAATGTCACGTGACGAATCCGGTACTGGAGGGGGTTATTTTAATTCCCCTCAACTCGAGTCAATTCCCCTAATCTAGCAATTCTGACCGGTTCAAAAACGGATCATCACCGATTGTGTGAGCACGCGCATTTAAAATAGTGTAATTAATATTTGATTGGCCCATGAAAGGCACAAACCGATAGTCTGTACCGAGCCTAATTGTTTATTCAATAGCTTTGTATAAATTATCATTTCCGCTAATTTCTGCACGGCTATTACTCGAACGCAATTTTCGTTGATATAAACGTAATCAAGAGCCATTACGTTATCGCGAAATCCACATTAATTGAATTACGACGAATATCAAATTTTGATGGGACGAGTTCCGCGAATTTTCGTACCGTGGTGGACTTACGGAAAACGTTCGCGCGAGGATCAATTAGCGTTCAAAGGCGCGCGATTATCGATATCCTAATTTCGTTGGGAGAAATACAATGGGCGAAAAGCGCAAGGTTTCGAAGTACAGGTGTATCCTTGGATCGAGGAAATGAAACGGGCGAATAATCGGGACGACCGAATGATTACAACGGCGGAGTACACACGGCTGAATATTTATTCTAATTAATTTTCCACGTCGATTTTTCATTTCGCCCAACGGGCTCTAATAACACGGCCGGGACACGTTTTTCGGCTCGATCGCGACGGATTAAACAATTTCGCGGGAATTACGCGGAGAGTGCATTCGCGGACCAAGCTTCGCGGAACGGGAACAAAGCGCGCCGCTGTTGCTCCCGCGATATTTTACGGGAGGGTTTGCGTTCGCATTCGGACGACATAATCCAATATCCCGGCGGTTTGCGGATGATAAATTTGGTGTCTTAAAGCATCCTTGCTGAAATATCTTCCATTAATATCACGCTCTTTCGCGGTCGTAGCTTTTTCATAATCGCGACCATTTTCCGCTGGAAATATTCTTTATCGGACCACATGATTATCCAACCTCATTTGCTAATGGGAATACAACGGACTGTACCGCTGCAAACATGGTTTATTATGCACAGCCATCTTTCTGGAAAATACAAAAGAATTCCTTCGTTTTAAAATCGAATAAAGTTTGCTCCCCACTCCCACCACCGGATGCAAAAAAATGGTTGTGTTCTTTAATTAAATGTAATTTACAATTTATCATTTGCTCGGCTTGATTGTAACGCAAAGCATTATTAAATTCGACAAACGTGCCACAATTTGTCATGCAGGAACTCCAATAGATTATTAATGCGTTGATTCCCGTAATGAGATTATTACATCAAAAACTGAAAATTCATCGATGGTCCAATTCTATGCCGGTCCAAGCTTCCGAATGTGCTATGCATAAATGCGTAAAATCCATATCCAGCCCATTAGGCACACGTGAACACAATAAATCGCGTGTGGTATTATTGGTCGTCTTTAGGGTACCGTTTACATCAATTACTCGTTATTTCACATGTCTACAGGGTGTCCCAAGAACCGTGAAACGAAATGTAAAACGAAGGAGAAATTAAGAATGAAACGAAAACAATTATATTATATATTTTACCTTTAACATTAAAGTCCCGTCTGGTTTCATAATTTCTATAATTCTGAGATAATCAGATTACGAAAACAAATGAAACTGTTCAAATATTTCGCGAGTTCTACCCAGAGCTTTTAAAAGTTTCAAGAGACTACCATCGAAAGGTTTTAGTGTAGGATTATAAACTAGATAAGGCTTAGAATGTTTTATCTAGGTGTTAGGATAGTTGGAAATTCGCGTACGTTTAAAACCCGTATTATTCTACGCTCCTCAGCAAATTAATCTAATCCCTTTCAAACCTGCCAGCATACTGTAGAAAGGTTTGCGTTAGGTCTGGAATTAGCCCATATGGAAACTATTGTTCACGCAACAGACGCACGCCCTTATGATTTCTTTGAATCATTTCTTTATGAACAAAATGTCATAAAACTTATTGTAATCGCTACAAAATTATCTGTGATTTTCCCTTGAAAAAGCGGGATGACTTTCCGAACGACCTAACGAAATTTTTGGTCCCCTGTGTAAAAGTTTAACCTTTTTCCTGTTTATTTTAAAGGATGTGAAACGTATCGTCAATAAGTAGAATTTCCCAAAGTGATTTTTCCATGTCCCCTTACAGCCCCTTTGCTGATCAAATTCATCCGTTACGCCGCGCCGCCCTCGCGTTTCCCGCGAATGCAGGGTGCCGCTTCGGCAAACCGATTTGGCAGAGTCGGCCAGTTTTACTGTCACTTATCCACCGTTCGGCAATTCACAGTTTTAGGCCTCCTTTCGATTCACTCTCGCGGCAAAAGAGTGTTGCTAGGCACCGGGAAGAAATCCGTCTATCTCGGAACCGTTTGCCAACGTCGACGTCGCCGTCCCCTAATTTCGTAGCCTAGCGTCTGTCCCGCATACGATCCTCTCAGCCCGGCCGGTGTCTTATTTCACATTTGTTTCATTCGGTGAAACTGATCTGTCAGCCGGTTCACTACACCCTTCCCATACGTAATTCTGGCAGCCGTCGGTTCCGTCCTCTTGCAGCCTCGAGTTACTCTGCATCGCAACACGGATGCTCTATCGATTCGAAATGAAAGCTCGCAGACCGATGTAAATTACTCCGGAAGACAGATGGTCGGTCGGTCGTCCATAGTCCATCGACGACTCTATTTAGCGTCTTAAAGTTTCAAAATATCAATTTTTGTCGTGCGAAATTGTTATAGATAAAATTGAATGATGATTAGTAGAAGAGGAAGTTTTAAAAATTTTTTATACCGAAGCTAAATGCGTTCTTTTGTTCTTTCCGGAACACGCGAACAGACAAAAGAGACGGCGTACGATCGATATCGTAAATCGTTTCGGTTTTTATGATTATTCGAAGTCTTCCGGAGGCTTCTTTGGCACGGCTCGCGAGAAATTCCTTATCAAACTTTCGACGCATCAACTCCGTCGACTCGCGACGAGCTGGTTCCAAGTTTTATGAAATCTTGCTCCCGGAGCTGCCGAGGAATTCGATCAAGCTTGATCGGGCTTAACTACTTGCGCAGAGAAAGCTACGACCCTAATCGAAGACGAATATCTTTGCTCCGTGGACGGTTATCCTGTGTGAACTGCGTGTCCGCCATTTTATTAGCGCCATTGAGACTTAACCTTATTATTAAAATGTTTGATCTAAATATGAAATATTAAAAGAATTTTCCATAAGAAACTTATGTAATCTCTGAATTATAATGGCGTGTCTGGTATCTCTTTAAATAATTAATTTAAGTAGAATCTTTAACAAATTACTTTTTCTATTGACTTCCCTCGAAGATGACAACGATAATTGAAATATTATCGCTATTTTCTCAAGATTATTTTAAGATTTCTTCCTCTTAGTTTTTTTTTTTAATGAAGTGCCTTATTAAGGATGTTGATTGTATCAATGAAAAATCGTTATGATCGTATATACGTATATTGGCAACATTTATTGTTTTATACGGAACAAGATGTTCAACGAGAGATTCAATCCTAACGGTATGAAGACATTTTCGGAACGGCGATTAATTGAAATGCCGTCGCTTCTCGACGACGATTAATTTAAAAGTCGCCTTTCGAATCTGCTCGGAGTGAAATGGGGCGTGTCTAATTTTGATTAATCCCATTGAGGAGCATGCAAATAAAGTGGAGAGCGGAAACGAATGGAACGAGAATCGTTCGATACCGTACTCCATTAATGATCGCGTCTTCGATCACTCTAAGGAGTAGCTTTGAGCGATACATCCTCAACGAGTCAACAAAAATCGGTGTACTGCTTAATGGATTTCTTATAACCGCCAGGAGGGGAATGGAACGTCGTATCAGACTGCGTTTCTATCTCTCGAACCGTTGCAACGTTTCAAAATGATCCGGATGATAGACCCGTCTCGTCGGAAAGCCTGAAACTGCTTTTCCGTGCTCGACAAGGAAATTTCTCGCGCACCGGGAGCCTCGGAACGAATTCTATCTTTCGCGTAGGTAAATAAACGAGTCCTTAGACCTTGCAAATATCACACTGCAAACGATCGTACGTTAAGAGCATTAAAAAAGTCATCGTTTTATTTACAGAAGTCATGCGTAAACAGATTTCGATGTTGCACGATTGGTTATCTCGTTACGAGTGCAGTTAATTATGGTAATCGTCGGTGTAAATAATGTAGATGATGTAAGCTCGAAGAAATGCTAGGTTAGAATTTTCAATAGGTAGTTACATATTTTAAAAGGTGTCGGAAATTGTGTTAAATAAATTCTTTGTATACAGGGTGTGTCGTATACAAAGTATCAAACTAGCTCGTTGTAAAATATATTTCAAATAAAACTTACATATATTGTATAAATAATAATAATAAGAATATGAGAGTTACCGAGTAGCTGATCCGTATCGTTATCGAGCAACCAGCGATACAGAAATACATATGTATAGTGAGAGTTTGCAGCAACATACTTCAAGGGAGTATGGAGATCGGAAGCAAGGAGGACATAAAGGGAGAGGAAGAGAGATAGAGAGATAGAAGCCGTTAAGGATGATTGAGTTACGTGTAGGAGATGTAGCAACGATCCCGAAGAAGTTGTGACTCAACAACAATCCTCGATTGTGGCGTGCGCGATCGATCGAGTCGGCTGGAACCGCGAGATATCGTAACGTCGCGCGGTCACGGTGCATAACTTGTTGCACGCTGTTAACAATGCACTCCCGATCTGACGAGGGGTCGATAATAATTGTGGGACGGTTGGCTCGCAGTTGTGCACGCCAATAAAAAAGAAGGACCGGAAACCGAATGCAGAAGTAATTAATAGACCGCAGATTTTATGCGTTTACGACGAAAATTGGTAAGTGATTTAGTAGGTTATCCAAAAAGTTCCTTTTGCAACGTGTACGTTTACTATCAATAATGCTAAGTGAAAAGTAATGGAACAGTATCTTTAAATTCCTTAAATAGTGTCACTGTTTTTTGTATTTGACCTACTTATTTGATTCATTTCCGACAAAATTAGGTCAGATAAAATGCAAAATAGCCGGAAGATTAAATGGATCGATTTATGTCGATACATTATTTTCAGTCTATTAAAAATTAATTTCTAACGTAATTATTTTGTTGGCTCATCTACTGAAGAATGAATCATTTATTCTGCTCGACAACTCTAAGGGTCCGTTCCGTTTCACGCATTATGCGCATAGACTGCATAGAGAACCGTTCCGTTTCATTCAATGCACGCATCGGAGCGCACAGAATTCCCCAGATTCCCACCACTTCTCGCGCATTAATCGTGCATCGGCTACCACTGCTCAGAAGTGAAGCGTTTGATGCGTAGTCGATGCATTAGCGGTAAAGAAAAAAGTAGATTCAAGTATCTTCACATTGTGAAACAAAGCAGAATTTGTAAAGATGGACAAAATTGAATTCCCTGTTATTTTGGAATAAAATATCGTTTTCCTCGCGTTTCGCCAATCATTAATATTGAATAAGTTAATTCCAAATCAAAATTTACAAAAATATCTTCCAATTCATCTTCACTGTCACTGATATCGGTAGTATCACTCAAATCACTACAATTGTGCAATTCTTCTTTTTCAATGTTTTTATTTAACAAAAGTAACGTTAATGCAGAAAACGTGTTGTCATCCGTGTAAGCAACCATTTTTGATTCGCATCAAATGTACGGGAGAGTGTTCCGTTTCCAAGCGCGCATCATCACGCATCATGCGCATTAACGAAACGGAACGATATCAATGCGCGCATCACATTGAATGCAATCCATGCGCTTAATGCATGAAACGGAATGGACCCTAGAAGAATGATTTCGAGAAAAACGCGTTTAAAGTTTTTTTTTTTAGAAAGGATTTGGAATTGCAACTTTGGGAGTACAATCTATAAATGCGCCATTGTCGTCTGAATAAAAACATTTTCGATTCTATTCATCCTTTACGGTAGGTTCCTCCGGCAAGTTTCGATACAATTTCGGTCGTTGTGTATTGTAACACGTTCGTTTGTTTCTTTTTTTAACGTGTAGTAGTTCCCCGCGACAACGTTCATTCCGTTGAAAATACCGATTTCCCATGGCCGCGTGGCTCGGGTGATATTTCACCTGGTCGTCGGGAAGTACAAAACGATGAAAGAACAGTGAACATCGAGGATTGAAATTCAACCGTCGCCAACGGGAAATGAAAAAGCGTAAGGGTAACAATGGCAAGGGGAAAAAGGAGAAAATGGGGTACGGTCGTGACGATAGGAAGAATACCGACGAGTTTCCGCGAACAAAGCCGGGTTTTCAGTAATTTATCCACGTTACGGACGAATTTATCGATATCGGCGTGTCCGCGTTCTGATTATATTCGATTAATGTATCGCGTTACGCTGACAATGATATCGTTCGCCATCGGTTCGTTTGTTTTCTTCGCCGGGGAAATCAACAAGAGCCGGGTCGCGGTTAAATCAGCTAGGAAATTCAGCCGCGTTTCACCGTGAATAGGAGCCTAACTAGGGATGACTCTGTACGGCCGTCTCTGTCACTCGTGCTCTAATTAAAGTCGATTAACTTCGGAACGCGCGGAGCTCAGCGTGAAACTGAAAACTGGCAATCAACACCCGTTTACGCGGAACGCAATATCGTGATAGCGCGTGCGTCACCGCGTTCGAGCTTTAGCTTTTAACAGGTACACTGCCACGACAGTCACCGATTGCGCTTGTCAATGGCCGATAACTATACATCCAGTATCCAGTTCCAACGGTTCGTTCGTCGCAGCAACAAACTTCCTTTTCAA
This sequence comes from Lasioglossum morio, assembly GCA_916610235.2. Lineage (NCBI taxonomy): Eukaryota > Metazoa > Arthropoda > Insecta > Hymenoptera > Halictidae > Lasioglossum > Lasioglossum morio. The sequence continues at coordinate 6,983,615 of OU744324.1, read as the reverse complement.
TATCGCTCGCGGAACAAGAATCGAAGCGATCGTATTCGGTGAGATATATACTACAAGCGTACAAAGTATTCGTACAGCTTTTTCAATGAAACTTTGTACTTGTATGTAACTTACGTAGCCTGTACCTTTGTTTAATTGTAAAATGTAATAAGTAGACTGCGGATCTTGATGCAATTATAGCAAAATTGAGTAGAAGAAATTTAAAATGGTTGGAAAATATTAGAAATTGATGATGTCAATATATATGATTTCTCCTCTATTCAAATCATTAAGGGAAGAAATAACATTAAATTTAGTTTCTATTTCTTGCAGTCGATACAGACGATTTTTATTTTGCATAGAGATCCGCAGTCCAGTAATAAGCGATTGGAAGTAACTAGTCTTAAATTAAATGTGGCAAATCATATGGCTTGAATATTTTTTAGATGTTAAAAGGATTAGTCTTTTCTTAAAATTGCAACTGACTTTATTTAAATATACAGAGGAGTCTGAACAGTCCCAGACGAAAGCGTACGATACGGAAGTTCCATCTATAAATTTCGATATGACTTTACCAAAAATAGTGAGCAATGAAACAAAGATAGTACTGGCGTTTAGATGAACATTCTTTTTTCGGAACAGTTCAAACACTTTCGACAGAGGGAAGAAAATGAAAAAGGCGACAGAGAAGGTAGATTGGTGGAATCGCAAAATCTCGTTGAGGGAACTCGATTGGAAGAGCGAAGACAGGGACCATGGGTTTAATTAGATGTAGTATCGCAACGCGCGATACCGCGAAACTGATATCCTCCGAGCTTTGAAGTTGAAACGGTCGAAAGGCATTGCGGTAATTCAATGGCACTGAATGGATCAAAGAGGCTCGGGTCGCGAATAGAAGACGTGTTTACGTGGATACAGCCGAGTGTATACGTCGATCCGCTTCGTGCTCGAGCAAGCAGATTCAAATCGATACGCGTCTCATATACGGCAGACGTAATGCTGTTGGTCATTGTTCTATCTTTCCCTCTGTCGCCCTTTTTCTCACATGTTCGCTCTGTTTCGATCCGAAGCAGATAGAGCTGCAAGTCGTAACGGGAATCGGCACTTCAAACCCACTTGAACGCGGTCAAACACCCGCAAACAGGGGCACTCAAGCATCTGATCTCGTGTGTGAACGAATCTTACAGTTATCGTTGCATCGCGAATCGTTATGCAAATTCCCAGGCGAAAAATTCATTTTGGCAGTTGTTGAGACGTGTTTATTGTGTGGTCAACTCAAATGTCAATTTAAACTCTTTTTCTTTTCAAATGTTCTTTGAGAATTGTCTGATGAAAATGATGTTTCTGTTGAGTTTTGAAAACGAATTACTGCACAAGCTATCCTTTATGATTTACAGATCACATATCCGTTAATTAAGTGGCTTATATTTTAAGCCGAACCATGCAGAACGACCAGAAAAAATGGAATCTAAAAGAAATAATTGGATCTGTGGGAGGAATACTTTCCCTTGTATATCACTGATTTTTAACAACCTACGGAAAGAACAATTCTATTTTTCATTGTAGTATTGATTTACAATTAAACGGGAACAATACCTTGATTATTAAAACCAACCATTAATATTCTTTAGAAGAAACAATATTCGCTACAAATCGTTGACGTATGATATCAGAAACGGATTCATACTTTCAGCTGAACGACAGTACCCTATTGTTTAGTTTCTCATTATAAATGATGGTCGGTCCGGTAAAAAATGATCGTAACTGTCGGAACAGTGAACAAATAGCCCGACATGAATCACAGTTTATTTTATTTGTTGTAACAGTGGATTGGTGTTTTCCAACAAGTGGCTAGATCGATCGATCATCGCCGTCCAACCTAGATTTCAACTAGCTGCGCGATATTAATATATCAACGGGCTTTTGGCCATTGCGAGCGAAGGATCGATGCGAAACAGCCTTTTTGAATTTTATTGTCTGCCGCGGCAGCAAGCTTATCGTAAACTCCGTGAAATCCCGAACCTTTGTCGGATGTTCGCGTTTTATCTATTACGCTTGCAAATCGTCTGCGTGTTACATTGCGCTCCGTTTCGCACACGCGCGCGCGACAATCCGTCGCGATTTTTCGGGATTATTACATTTTCGCGTTTCCCTGGACCGACGCGACGTATCGAAATGTATTTAAAAAAGAGAACCGGATTTTGCGCGACAACCATTCGATTATCCATGCTTGCGGCGGATTGAAGAAAACAACGCTATCGATCGACCGCCACGAGATATAATTATCGCAGGGCTGAAAAGATGACGCGCTCGCGGTGGAAGAAACGGTGATTGGTTCACTATTGTGCTACATTTAATGTGAGAGGAACTTTCATGATTTTAATCGGACTTTAATTGGACGCGTGACGCGGCGAATGTAGGTTTAATTTATGGATGCGGAATGTACAGCTATAATGTACAGCTCGAGGCGTCAGTAAAAATTGCCATATCATTATGCAAAGCAGTTTTAATATTACTAAATTTGTCTGTAGTCTATAAACTGTAAATAGCTCAACTATTCTATGAGAAAATAGGTTCAATTCGATGTGCACAATGTGAAAAAGATTACATAGAATAAAAATGATCTGGGTTTAATAAAATGTGTTGATTTTGCAATTAAAATCGCTTCAAGTCCGAAGGGTTAAGCAATATTGATGCATGCATTAGGTTTTCGTTTCTGCAATCTTTACAATTTCCTGTTAATAAATAAACTGCAAATAATTAAATAATGACTGCGGATCTGTATGTAAAATAAAAATCGTTTGCACTTATTGAACGACACATCGACCAAATTGGAGTTCATTCATGTGTTTTCTAATTTTATTAAGTTGTAAACAATGCGTTGGTACGATCACGAATCTGTAAAATCCTCTAGATAGAATATTTACCAGAGAACATAATAAATCAATAACCGACCCGGAGTGCGAGAGATTTCGTTGGCATCTACGATCGTTGAAATACCCGGATACTTTTTGGAACAGTGTAGTTGATTTTCGCAGGGTAGTTAGCGAGCATTTTATCGGCGCGCCGGTTCGACAAGTATCGCGGGTTACGTACAAAATGACGGGGACGTAAACTGCGAACTGCAGTACATATGTACGTGTAACAGGGCCGTTTATTAACCGCTCTCGAAAAGCAAACTAAACTTCCGATAGTGGACACAATCCTCTGCAGACTTCGCGTCCAAACACGAGTTTGTCGTGGACAGAATCTCGATACCGAAACTATTCGGAGTTAAACTAGTATCATCCGCTTTGCGCCGGTGCGCTTCATTCGGGGACCCGTTTCGGTGGTCCGATCGGCCATTTTCACGTAGTTAGAGATTTCAAAAACAACTGCCTCTCCACCGGTGGCTTGCTTCTGTTCCCGTTGTAACGGGACCCGGGAGAATCTCGCGGCATCCTAATTGGCCGCTGCTACTGTTTCCTTATCGATCCTTAGATTTCCTTTCACGGTCTGCAAGATAGCTTTGACTAGAAATTACTTAATAGCTTGTCTGTATTCGTCGCTAAGGTCATCATGACCGTCTAATTGACTGTATTTGCCGATAGTTCGATTTCATGTGCCTAAACGTCCCGTGACGAGACAACGTCTATGGGCATTGATACTTCGCTCAAATGTATGTGTACGAACGTACAGAGACAGACGTACATGGGCGTACATATGTACACACCGTTTCACGGATCTACGTGTTAAACAATCAACAAACTCAATCACATCGACAAAAGCAGGTCTGAATGCGACGTTCGTGCATGACGTGTCTGACTAATTACTGACTGTTTCTACTTACTGACGGCATCCGTGAAACAATCCACCGCTTCTCTGTCTTAACACTTTACCTACCGAAAGCCAATTGTGCTGTACCAAAAAAAAGCATAGAAATTTTATTTTGCATTACAATCTCAAATGAAACAATGAGTGAATTGTTAGTACACAATGCAAAAACTGCTGTTGCTATTAAAGGTTTCATTAACAAAGGAGAAATCATATGTCGACAACTTCAATTTCTTAAATTTTCCCACAACTTTGAATGTCATCTACATACTCAATTTTCCTATAAATGCATAATGAACCGCAGTCTATATATAACATTTCATCTTTTTACAATTTCATCTGCGATTTGTAAAAGATTTCTATTGTGTTACTAACAAATTGCATGTTTTCTATGCTATCAATAAAATGGAGTTTGTATATTAAATCTTCAGACGAAGTCTGTAATACATAAGATGCGGCAGATTCACTAATATATTATAAGATACTCCGTGGTAACGAAAGGTTTAATGTATCATGCCTCATATCGATTAATAACTCGACTACAATTTTGGGAGTTTCGGATACATGATCTTTATAAGCAAACTTTATGATCCGAGCTGCCCGACCCGGCCCGGGGCTCGAACACCCGCAGACCCCTAATAATTTCTTGTTTCTCGAATGTTCTTCTGGAACGTCAGCGCGCCGCGCCGCCGTAGTGATAGTAATTCCATCGGTGTTTCTCGCGCGGAGGTTTTAGACGGATAAAATATACAGTCCGCTTTCAGACGCAGGGAAACGTGAAAAATGTTGTGGTTGATAGCTGGGACAGGAATGACGATATGGAAAATCCGGAAAGCTTTACACCGTTCCGGTGTCCTCGGGCGCGATGAGGAAGACCGTGGAAGAAAAAGGCGACGGTGAAGAATCGATGCCAGATAAGAGGATGGCGGAATAAGGTTTCCAACGAGGAGGACTAAGATGACAAGTAAAGATCCGGAACCGAGGTGAAATATGAGAACGGGTAAGTAAGGTCGGTGAAGAGAGAAGACGGAAGAGGAGAAGAATCTCGCGGGTCCGCGGCGTAAGAGGTGAAATCGGTGCTTTCATTGATCCCGAGAAAGAGAGAGAAAAAAAAGGAACTCGGCCCGACTGAGAAATATTAAAAGGGAACACAGCGGTCGTCACCGGTTCCCCAGAGTAATTGAAACGAAAACCTCGACGGGGAAACCAGTCCCGAAATGTCAGACCGGTCGGAATCGATTCCGAAAGCATCTATGAACGCGACCCGGAAGGATGGGGATGTTATTCTTCATCGGAATTGAATGGTGAACCGACGAAAACTGATATTCGGACCTTCATTCGTACGCCACTCTCGGAGATCTGGCAACACGGTGTTCTTCTGTTTTTACACTTGCTCCTCTGGCGGATATTGAACGCGAGGATTTAGGGGACGGTCCACTTAATCATCTGAACGACCATTCGGAATTTTTTCGAAAGCAGAAGTTAATCGACAGAACTGTTCAGTCGAGTATTCATTTCCTTGTTCTGGAATTATCGCTAAGTTATAGTAAAAGGTGTAAACTTTATTATCAAGTAAAAATTTTGTCTGCTCTTTATAATTTGCACACAATTGTGAAAAAAATATATGAAATGCAAGAGACAAGTTCTAGTAATTAACTTAAAATTTTTGGGGATTATCTTTCACCCTAAAAGCATTGTTTAGCACACGATCTCAATAAAAATGGTGCTACTAGACCCTTTTTGTTCCGCGTAACGATCCGCAATCTGTTTATCGTCGTTACCATTTTTAAACGATGGGACGATTTTCTGAGAAAATTGATTCAATACGATGAACCGCCGTGTGAACGAGGTCCGTTGAGATCGTGGCGGATGGGGGGTGGAAAGATGAAACCGAGGAACACAGAAACCTACTCACGGCCCCGGAATGCCGAGCTGAAATTGGCCAATGTTATGCAAGTTATGTTTCTCCTCACATTGTTCGGCATCCTCCTCGGTCCTTACGCCGCGCTTAGGCTCACCTTATAGCAACGTCTATGCTCGTCTTCGGCGCACGTTTGCCGATCATACGTACGCACACATATATATGTGTCCATGACGAGCTCGTATCTACAGATGAACGGCATTATGGACACACAGAGAGCTGTACCACGTACGAGTGCTCGAGTACACTTGCCTATGATATCCGAACATTGATACGCAGCTATGTCTATGTATATATACGCGCCGCTTCACTGCCTCTGTTGCTAACTGCTCTCTCTCTCTCTCTCTCTCTCTCCCTCTCTCTCTCTCTCTCTCTCTCCCTCTCTCTCTCTCTCTCTCTCTCTCTCTCTCTCTCTCTCTCTCTCTCCCTCTCTCTCTCTCTCCCCCTCTGCCAATACATTCCGTGTCAGTTACGCGTATTTTCTATCAAAGGTTAACAGCAAAATCGTTAATTTTTTCCATCGTGCCTCTGGAACGCAAAGCTTTTTCCGAATTCACAACCGATTCGGTTCGACGATTTCATAAGATACTTTTTTTTTAATCAAGCTGGCAACCACTTGCCGACAGACTCATGCGGAATCTGAATTCGTGATAAATAGACTGCGGATGTTTGTGCAATTTTCTCGGGCAAATTTAAAGACAGCGGGAATTTTCGGGACTTTTAATAGTTCTTTATAGATCCGAAGTAAATCAAAATCGTATCAATTCTGTGGAGTTTTATATTCTAGTAACATCTAGAACATTCTATACGACAAAAATCATGTAGAAAGGAATTATTCTAGGTCGGAAGAAATGTTTAATTTTCGAGATATGATATCTCCGACTTCAAAGTGCTGAATAAATTATAAAATTATCAAGGAATCGGAGAAATCGAACTACCTTAGCAAATGATTATTACATAATTTTGAAAAATTGATGCAGATAACTTTTATTTTGCATAAAGATCCGCAGTCTAGTTATACATATATTAACACGTATATTGACAAATTACAATATATTATCTTTGTATTATTTTCTACTATTTGTAAAAAGATTATATTGCGTAATTATTTGTATGTTTCGTATTATCAGAAAAAGGGATATAAGAAGAAAATGATTTACAATAGCCAAAAACCCACATTTTTGGACGCTCTCCCCTACCCGACTGAAATCCGAATTGTCGGGTATACCTCTAGTGATGATTACAATATTCTGCGGCCGCCTCTTGGTCGAACAGAGAAACACTCGGTCATGTATCGTCGCGGGAACGGAACGCCCAAGAAGAGAAACGAAAAGCTGGAATTTGTCGAGTGCATGGCTGTTGTCCTGCCCATCTGCGCTCATCCGGGAAGATAAATTCGTCCCATTTCTTGTTTGCCGTCCTCTTTGCTCTAGAGACGAGTAGACACCCACGCGCTGCCGTCTCTCGACCCCTTTAATACTTCGAGGGTTAAATTGGATGAAGTTAAATTCCTCGATCGTTTAATTTTAACTTCGTTACTTATTTCTCGGACCGCCGACGGAATCTTTAATTACAATGTGTAGACTGCGGCACTTTTTATTCATTTCCACCGCAGAAATATCCGAGAAAGAGCCAACATTGTAAGATTGAACAGATTCATTAGTCGACCATTCTCTGTTCGTCTTTCTGTTCTTTCTTACATTGTTTTAATAAATTATCATTTCATCTCTGGTTAATGAATTATTTTCATTCGTTTCGATCCAAAGAAATCAGAGGCATTCATTTACTGCAAGATGCGCATGATTAATATGACCTACCGTTTTTCAAAAACGCAGCAAAAAATACGATATTCTTTCTTTTCGACTTACTTTTGCGGGACACCCTATATATAACTTCAAATCCTGTCACATTTGCAGATGAAGACAATTTATATCCGTGGTACGACTGAATTATCTTCGCTGCTGTAATATCGACAATAAAAGAATAAAGTTGTGTTTGAACTTTAACAATTGGAATGACATTCATACGTAACTCGATACGGAAAGAGTTTAAACAACTGTATAAAATGTCTGATTTTATCGATAGAGATATTTTGATTTCATCTGACCAATATGGCCGCAACACCGCGCAAATAAAAGCAAACAAGATTTTCGGATAATCGAGCGCAAACTCGGGAATCAGCTCAGCGGAGGCGGGCTCGAAGCTCAACCCTACAGAGCATCGAAGCGAAATTAACGTGGCCCTTTCGGTGGTCTATGGAAACGACTATCAGTTTAATTACATCTGCCGTGGAAATTTACGCTGCCCAATTTCCGGGATAATTCAAAGTGTAATTGTCAAGTGAACTGAGCGCTGCAGAAATTTTCCTGTGTCGCGGTTCCGACTCTTATCGCGCGTCATTTCCATGCTTCCGGCTCGCTGTACCCGGAGAAAATTCTGCGTGGTTCAGCGAATCTCTTAGGGTTCGCGAGACATTTATATTATCGAATCCGGAAAGTGTATCAACTTTCCGGTTTTGGAAAAATTGTCGTGCTAATTCAAAGAAGAATAGTACAGAAATAAAGGACTGATTTTGAATCTTGTAGCTTCTCTCGAAGAGAGAATTGCTCATTGTTATTTAATCTCTTCTTAAAAACACTGTAAATTGAAATGCCTGTAAAAACATTGGAAACATTTTTTTATTGACGTGATTTTCCAAAATCAGAAATGTAGTGTGCAGACGCTGTTCAAGTTCACGAACTAAAGATTCGCTGAATTATAATAGTAAAAATAAATTGATAAATAAATATATTGGATTTGCATGAATGTATCTGTGATAACTGTTTATAGACTTCGTAAGTAGTCGAACACAGTTTCAATGATATTAGTTGCTCGAGGTGGTACTGTGTCTTTTGAAAATCATAGCGCCGAAGGGTTTTTAACAACAATATCACTTTATAATATACTATCCGCAGGCTTAGACTTAAGACTACCAGCTTAGTTTCATGGGATCGCGAGGGCCGATGTGACGACAGTGTACACTTGAGGGAAGGATCAGCCGATAAAGTGAGCTTCAAGGAAAAGGACTCGAGAGAAAATTGAGCGGTGCTCGCGAGCAGGATGGGAAAAAAACGGGGCTTTACTCAGTATTTCATACTCGCGCGTACGCGACCATATTTCACCGGCAACAAACCGATTATACCTCGAACCGTCCTGTACGCGACCCAAATGATACAATTCCGTTCATCGCCGAAAAAAACACTGTGGAATACACCAAATTCTGTCTGAAGTAGCTTACATCATCAGCTACAACAAGGTGTGTCTAGTGACTAGACCGAATTGTAACTCGACTGTTACAGGAGATAGAACAAAAATGATTACCTTGATGATTACCTTGTAATGCAACTTTTTGCAACGTGCAAGAAAAACTTACTTAATGTTTTTCGAAATATTCACCTTTCTTGCAGAACTTTCCTGTATAGGTAATTTTTTTTTCTATTTTTAATAACAGCCGAGTTTTCCATCACGTAATATGTTAAATCGAGAGAGCCAGATGTCAAAGGGGAAGGAATTTATAAATTGAATTGTCCATTTTCCCATTACATTTTTCACCATCGTATCAGTTGCGTATAAAGCGACAAATTAGAGCAACGAATTCGAAATTAGCAAAACGACAACTTAAAACGACTCGAATCTCGCGTGCACTGTACCGCATTTAATTTCGTACAAAATCCCGACGTGGACAGTGAAAGATGGTCGATTTGACGTGGAATGTGCAACTTTGAAGCTCGACCGCGGTTCGTTTTTCAAATGTCGCTTGATTCGAGCGCGCCCCGAGGATTTTCGCTGATTTGTGTCGCTGAAAATCAAGGAGGGCGTGGCACGTTGTAGCCGGCCGCTGCTAATAATTGCCGCGAATAAATTGAATAGTCTTGTACGCATCGGCCCGGAGCGCAGTCGGTCACCTGGTACCGGACGAAGATTAACTTTCCGATTTCTGAGCCGTTGTCCATCTTGTCAGAATCGACGCGAGAGAAAAGGGAAGAGTGGCGGGTGGCGGCGCCGCGGGCCGGAACCGCCTACCCCGTAAGATTAATGGCCGTTCTCGTTACCTAGAGGCAGTGATTAGAAGCCAATTAAGATCCTTTATCCCGTCCCCCGACCCGCACCGGTCCGACCACTCCATTCTACGGAAAATATCGAACGATATTGCATACCGTTCGCCGGCCTTTCCACGATCTATTCGATTCTTATCGGCTTTCCATGAACGTAATAGCTCTTCCTAGATCGGACTCATTAAGTATCGAAGCATTGACGCGTAATTGCGGATAGAATGGATTCTTTGAAAGCTGCTCTTTAGGCATCTTTAGGTAATGCGGTTTTCAACTTTTATCAGTTTTCAATGTCTTCAATGTTGCGATATAGGAAAGTCATTAACACTAACCGTACCGGGTACAAAATGTATTGTATATATTGTTTTATAAAACTTGCAAGACTGAATTTATTTAGATTTGTCACAATTTTTACAATAACACGTGCTCGAATTAAGAAATTTATGGACTAATTTCTAGTGGAAGTATCTTTGTAATTTCCATAATTAAAAACTAAACAATGTGAAATCGGTCGCGATACGGATAGTGTTAATCAGCGAACTGTAATTCAGAGGCTAGTTGAGAAAAACAGTATTACGAAAACTCTTCGCCTTCAATAAAGCTTAACGCCTCACGAGTGAATAATGTAAAAGAAAAGGTGTCGGAATATTATTTTTTAATAATAGACGAAAGCTTTTAATCGACTTTTGCCCAGATTTTGCGGCCAATACTCCACTGCGCGTCGAGTGGTCCAAATTCAATGGCCACGAGCCGTTCCCGGTGAAATCTTTTTCCAACCGGTTTGAGAACGGCAACTATAAATCGTCCGGTATCGGGCACGGCCGTCTGCGAACGAAATGGTTCTGTCTCATAGTCGTGGTCCTGATAAGACGAAACAATCGATAAAACCGGCATCGAGGAATCGTTTCGCAAGAAGGAATCGTTGGCTCACGTTCACGCTGGTAAACGCGAAAATTGGCCCCGATTGTTCGTTAACGTGGCGTGATCACCGCCCGATAATTTTATGCATAACGTTGCACGTCGAGCACGTTCTATCGTGACACGCGCCCCACTATAAAGCTCTAGTCGATCTCCGCCTTTCTCGCCCTCGAAATGGTTCCCAGGCAAAAATTAGGAATAACACGTAATTACGCTTAATTGCCTAAATTGGATCATTAACGTAACTGCCGGGTCGTGGTGGTAATTACGAAATTCCCTGCACCCCTGACCTTTTACCGGCCGCAACTTCATTTTTCTGGCCGCTACTTGCACGGAAAACGACAACAACCACCCGGTTATTTACGGGAGGGATCAGGTTGACTTCGCGGGGCCGAAGTTTCTCTTGGCCCGCGATAAAAATACTGCCAATTCGAACGGCCAGCCGAGACCCGGATATACAAAGCGTTCCGTGACAAATTGAACGACCCAAGAAACGGTAGTTTTGTCACTGGAATGGACGTTTTCCTGGACACCTTGCAAATGGACTGTAAATTCAGCTTGGATCGCCGATAGAGAGCGGATAAAGGCGGCGCGAGTTGCACGTTTACAAGTATAGGATGTATAAAAAGTAATTGTCGTCCATTCTAGGGTTGAATATACGCCCCTAGATCTGTGGACATTTCTAGGAAAAACTTGCCGCAAAATTGTTGTTAAAGTTTTTTTTTTTTAGAAAAATTGTCTGAATCAATCACAAGGGACAGAAACCACATTGAATGTTATTTCTTCCCTTAATGATTTTAATAGAATTCAATTTTTGAAATATTCCAACAATTTTGAATTCCATCTACTCAATTTTACTACAAATGCATAAAGATCCGCAGTCTAATTCTTAGATATATTTTTGGATTAAACTTTACCCCCGGAAAAAAACAAAAATTGTTACCTTTTTTAACGGAACAAATGCGGACAATGTTTATTTCGCACAAAAATCTTGAGTAGAGTGATGAACGAATAAGATGGAAAGCGTAAAGACCACGCACGAGGCACGTTGCTCGTAAATTAGTGTTCCCGTGGGACACCGTAAGGATTGTAGAACTTCTGGAAGACATAAACTACAGTGTTAGTTGTGTTCCCGCACGGAAAGTTCGTAGGAAAAAGCCAAATCATTGTAGGAGTCATAACGATACATCATAATGACGAATGGTTTTCCGGTCGAAAGAATGCGATTATCCGAGTCGATGCGTCCGGCTGTGTTTCCGTAGAAATGAAGAATCATAGGTTCGATTCTAGGCGAGACTAGTAGAGAAATGTCGATGAACCGTGGCAGTTTAATTCGACGATACGATTATTTCGATCCCCGGTGTAGCCGCGTTAAGTCACTCGTCCCGGTATTTGAGTGATGCCGCCGTCGAAACGATAGGGATTTCGATTCTATTAGAATCAATGGGAACTATAAATCGCCGCGGATCGCCTCGAATTGGGTTAAGTAGATTTCGCCCAGTGAATATGGACAGCCGCAGTAAATTCCCTGCTCGAGACGTCCGGGGAAAAATATGGATTACGTGATCTTGGAGAGTGATATCACGGGATACGGCGTTAACATCCGCTTACGCGAGACACCGCACTGGAGGCCGCACGATTCGATACCCTCTGGTTTTTCTATTTCTGCAGGTGCACCGTGCCAGCGGGAAACTGCTTCGAGCCGGGCTTTACGAGGTTTCCCTTTAATCCGTTTAATACGACACGGTGGAAAAGGATAGACGGGTATTTGAAAAGCGGCCAGATAATAGACTTCAGAGTCGATTGTGATACCTTGGATTCGCTCCAGAAGCTATTCTACAGTGTACTCTCGCTCCAAAGCTAAATTGAGACACACCGTTTTTTCCTCTCTGTATCTAGAAATTCACCGACAAAGCGGCATTTTATGTTTCCGCGGGCCGCACGGTGGGCCAGATCGACGCACCAGCTGTTCATGAAGAATCAAAGTCCTCGTATCGATTTTTAACAGATCTATCATGCGTTTTAAATTATTGAAGTTTTTCAGATAATCGTTTTCATCGAAAACATTCCTCCTCTTCATAATGATGCCCTGGGAAACCTACTACATATGCATATATCTGTGGTAAGAAAGCGCCAGGAACTAAACATTACGATTCATAATTTATTATTTAAAAAAATACTTAGTGAAGAAAATGGTCAAAGTTTTTCCTTGCCTTTGACAAGAGATAAGGTTGAAAGTTGTGTAATTATGACTTTCAAAAATTTGCATAATATGCCAGGATATAAAACATGACAGAATTTAGTACGATTTTAATTTATTTTAAATCTAAGAAGGTTACTATCATGGAAAATAAGATTCTATATTATTCCACTTTCTTCAAATTTGTCTACAAAAATTTCATAAGCATTCGCAGTCATTTTCTTTGCTAACAGTCAACTGTCGTGGCGTTAACAGCTGTCGCAGAAAGTTTATATTAACGATAGAAGAAGGTAAAGGGAAAGTTTGTTTTTTTTGGGCAGGTTCCCGGGGGATTCACAACAGCGTGGCTGGAAGTTCCGGCGTTAAATACATCTCCGCGGCACAATTATCTGTGACTTATTCCGAAAGCAATTAGGTGCAGCGAATTAGATATCGGGCGTCTCCAATTACCGTCCAACCAAGCGAAGTCTAATTTACTCCGTTCAACGGCGATTACTTCTGAATGCAATACGACGACGCGCCCGTGGCGAAGGGTTCGGGTGGCGTGACTGCGAGATCACCAGTCAACAACGACACAGGCTTTAATCTGGAACAATTAAGTGAACAATGAAACGCCAGCAGGGTGGAAACGGGAGCTGGAAATCGGCGGTATGAGTGGGGGCTACCTGTGGAGCGGGAAAACAGGGGTAGATTTTCAGATGTTTAATATCGAGTATCTGAAAGAACCCCTTCCTAGACGCGTTCCATGTGTTTCTTTCAAGAAGCAAACACTTTTAGCCCTTCGCACTCAAATGGTGACTCTGGTAACTCGTATTCTAAAATTGATTGATTGACAACATATAAATAAATGATAAATCATGAGTAGGAATGATAAACGTACGAATAAATGTTTTGTTGGTAAACAGAATTATCGATTCGCTCATCGGTAGATCATTGTAGACGAATCTGACGATAAAAAGTGAAGATTGCAAGTTCAGTGAGGTTGCTTTAGAATTGTCTACAAGCCGTGTTTCCCGATTAGGCGAGCTGAGAACTGTCCGGAGAAGGGAGGAATGGCGCTGGAGGGAGACGTTGAAAGCAGACAAAAAGCGATTTGGCCGGAATCCAGATGCCGTAAAAAGGGAAATTACGATAGAGGTGAACGTGGCGGTGGAGCTTGTTACGCGGAATTCGGTAATTTCCAGATGATGGGGTATTAAGGCATGGTTAAGTGGTTGAGATAACGGCGTGGCTGTGCTTCGATGTAATTAACAACGACTGCACGAGCGAGAAGTAAAACGAAATTGCGTGCTCTAGATAAAGGGATGAAAGGGCCAGAGTCACGGGGAACGACGGAAATGCCAACCCGATCTCGGGGAAAACATGATAGCTGACCAATGCAATTTGCAAGGAAATTGCGGGATCTTTTCATTTACTTATGCACCTATTTGCTCGGGATCCTATTACCTCTTGTTTAAACCCCAGGCGAGATGCGCTGCGAAAGGTCCGGGAGCTGTTTCGAAGTTTTCGCGCAATGCGAACGATTTTAATGTCGATTTTAAGGGAGAAACAAATTGTTATGGAATACGTAACGTGTAAACAGTATTTTGACAACATGTATTTTGCACATGATCGTTTCGGATCGTATACTAGAAATTAATTGCACAGAAAGCTCTGCAATCTACGTACAGTATAAGTGACCAATTAAGAATAACTTTTCTGAAAGACAAGTTATAAATAATTGTAGCATAATCTTATCCTTAGATCTTAAAAAACTTTCATGAAAAATTGTAATGTTTTATACAAAGATTTCGCAAAAGAATAATTAATTATTAACATATTTAAAAAAAAAAACAGTTTATACTGGAAGATTTATCATTCAAAGACACACCAATTGGATTTTGAAATTTTCGTCTAGGCCTAATAGTTTCGGATATATTCGATAAAATGGATGTTACCACCCCAACTATGAGTTCTATTTTCACCCCCATAAAAAATACGTGGTAAATGTTTTTTTTTTAGTTCTGTATCATACAAAAATTGCATGAAAATCGGCGTGTTACGAGGTGGGTAACTTCCCTTGCAGGAAGCAGGTCGTTCCTAGGACGTTTTCCTCGAGGAACGGGTGAGATTTAATCTTCTCCGTGTCCTCGAATTTTAATACCGCGTCGCGAGCCTGACGAGAAAATCGCCGGGTCGATTGATCGAGGTTCTGGGATCCTTGCTGGCCGAGGAATCAAGTAATGCGAGGCTAACACGATCGAACGAAGTTCCAAAGGTCCCATTATCGCGGTAAAAATAATACGTGAGTGGGGCCAAGAAGAAACGATGGTTTCTCGATAAAGGAGCAAGTTCAAGGGAGGAGGACCGAACGCAGCAAAGCGAGAGGGACAAGTCGCAATTACGTTCTCGAGCTTCCAGGCGGCCGGCAGCACCAGAGTCAGGCTAATCGATCGACGCGTCCATTTTACTATCACCCCTTTTCTCTCTTTCTCCATCTATTCATCCCCTGTCTTCTGGCTTCGTGCTTGTCTTTAACCCTTCGGGGAACCTGTCAGTGCATCGTACCGACTCGAACGGATCATGGTGAAAAATTGATTGCACTTTCTTCGCGTACAAGTGTTGTAGAATATGTGGTACAAAAGTATTTGTTGCAAATCGTTCACCTCTAGACCTGTTTTTCTCCACTTTTTTCAAATTTTCTTTAGTCGACCAATTCGCATAAACCAACATTTTTAAAATCCGTCAGATTTTTCTTCTTTATTTGTCGGAAATTTTTTATTTCACTTGGTGTGGATGAGAACTGCATTCATACTGATTGATACTATTACATTTAATATGCATTTTAAACACTGAAGGCAATCTACTAATCGCGATCAGTAGAGATTACTGTGTTATTATCAGATCGAAAACGTTTTTATCCCATTGCCATACGGACATACTTTTAGACTATTCGAATACATTATCCGCGAGAAAGTTAAGTTCCATCAATCAAGAACAGAAAACGCGAACGTGATGGTAATTAGTACTATCAGAGACAGATCAAACAAAGCATCGTCGCGATAATTCGCCGGCAAACCGGGTAAGTTAATGAAATCCGCTGAAACGAACTCGGCGCATTAATCTCGTTTCCATCGTTAGTTACACGTTATTGCATGGCAATTCCGTGCGGAATGATGAATCTAATTACACAAAGAGCGTCGAAGAGACGTCAAAGGGTTCGAGCGGAGGAGGTGAATTACGCGAGAGAACAATTTTCTGCCGGGTGTCTTTGAGCGTCATCAACTAACGGCGAAAGAAGAAAATCAGCATTGATTTCGTGGAATGAATATTTTTTGGAGCGTGTTCTGGTCGTGATTGGACAAACGACAGTTTTCGTAGAATTCAATATTTCCGTCAAGAAAGAAATCCATCCGCACATGGTATTGAATAAACCGCAATTTTCAGGGTTAGAAAACGTTCTTACTATAATCTCTCTATTTTTCCCATATCCTGCAATGTTTCAGCTTTAATTTAAACTTTGATTTTGACACAAAATTCGTCACTTTGTCCCACTGTGTGCCGTTTTGGGAGACTTCTTGCGAGGAATGGAGAGTGCTTCGCTGTATTTACACATGTGATCTGTAGACTGTGGATCTTTATGCATTTATGAAGAAATGCATAAAATTGGGCGAAATATGAAACAGTAAAGGATTAGAAAAATTTAAGAACATCTTAATGTTGGTGTTAATGTAACAAAGTCATTAAGGGATGAAATGAATTTTTATTTTGTTCCTGCTTCCCACAATCAATGCAGAAGATTTCTATTTTGCACTAGCTGACCCGAGAGTCGTTGTCCTGTCCTTTCAATAAATTTGTTTGTGATCGTTTTGTGAATTTGTGAAAAGCTATTGGAAATGTGTAAACAAAATAGAAATGAGAAAAAAACGTATTTCTGAGTGATCATTGTATACATTAAACAAAAAAAGGATTACGCATATTCATCGTTCGAATCGTGAGTTATGGTCTTGAGTTCATACAAAAATTCCATAGAAAAAAGCACTTTCATTTTTTCCCAGAATTTAACATTTTTCCGGACAACTTTGCCAAGTTTTCTTTCCCTAAAAACCTTATTCGGACTATTACGAACATTTCTTTGAAAAAAATTAGCCAAATCGGTCTAGCCGTTTTCAAGTGATGCGCTTACCAACGAATAGCATCTAAGTTTTATTTGTATAGTTAAAGATCCGGAGTCTAGTGATCTGAAGATCGAAGTGAACGCGTCGGATAACAGAGGCGCCACAGAGTGTATTAGCGGAAGGAAAGCCGTGTACGCCGACACCCAGTCACAATTGCGGTGGTTTTAACTGAGCGTGGCGGGGTGGGCAGGTAACAACGCGTCCAGGTGCGACCGCAGCCCAAACTCGGCGCAATTTGCGCGAATCTACCACACCGTACGAATCCCAATGTCCACCTGTGCTGACCGCGTGATAAATGGTGATCAGATCTGGAATACCCGTCGCTGGAACCGTTCTCCCGTAAACACCATTATCGGAATCCCTGCTCGATCTCTCCGATCAAACTACTGGAGGATATGCTACCGACTGGCAACGATACTTCCGGCCATCGCGTTCCGAGCCGAACGACAACAGTCCCGGGCCCTAAGAGAGACAAGAATCCGTGCGCGGACTGATCTAACGTGCCGATACACTCGCGATTAATTAATAGCGCGGCACGAAGTGTGTGCTGCGCACGTGTGTACACACGGTGCCCGGGAATCGATAAGCGACGCCGCGTCAGTTTAATGGAACTTATTAACCCTCCATTGGAGACCATCGATCCGATAGATAGAAGACCGGAATTTTCACAGAGGATTTTTACGAACACTTACACGGCGTGCGCTGAGAATTCTGCGACAGGGAAAGACAACGAAGATGTACCAGTTGCTATACACCGTGCTCCTAAATATTGTGGCTGGCAATTCAAAAATACCGCGTTTTATTTCCTTTTATTTCTTTCCCGGCGTGGTTGATAACAAGTTAAAACTTCGCTCTTACGAATTGGGACGCGGTCATAATCTTACAGAAGAAATAGCACTACTACGACGATTGAGTAGTGACGGAAAACTGAAGATCGCTGCTTTTCATCGATGAGAAGATTTTCATTATTCAACCAATTTTACCGGGGTAAAACACCACTGTGTTTTGTGGATCGCGACGTCAAAGTTAACACTGGCCAATTGCCAACAACAAATTTTGGCAAATACACTGGAATCTTGTATTGATAAATATATGTATAATCTAAATAATCTTGTACACTTTTCAACGATTTCTACCAAAATCTGGAAACATTCCTGCGCATACCGAGTATATCTTTAAACGTAAATGGACAAAGTAATAAATGGATGCTTGTACGGGCTAGAGTAAGGAAGTTGTATTAAAACATTAAAATTGCAACGACGCGACGGTATGAGCACGTATCAGCTCAGCGTCGTTTGTGCCGTCCGTCTCACCCCTATTCTCAGCCGTCATAATGATCGCATCGGATTAATCCTGGCGCAGAAAGTTCTCAAAGTAAGCGGACGGTTGGCTCGCTTGCAGATCCGTAACCCTTACTTTAATTATTCCCAGCCAGTTCCGGCATCATTAAGTAATAATTAAAGAGGCGAGAAGTCGGAGAGACAGTGGTAAACCCGCGGCGGCGTAGAAGTTGGACCACGAGTAAGTTTCACGGCTTATCGTTAATTTCCCTGGAGGAGTACCGTGACCGAAAACTTCACCCGATTATTCGCCGGCCCCCAAACCGTTCCCTAACCGCCCCCACTCCCCCTCCGCCGGTGTTCCCCTTGTCACCGCAGGAAGGAAACATTACGGGGTCCCGTTTACGAACGATTTGCGAGGCTCGTTGCAGCATCGTCGCGGCGCATCGGAATCACGGCACAGAGCCTGCCGCCGTTAATCGATAATCTTGCTAGCTTAAGTTCGAGCATTAGACGAAAATTGCCAGATAACCGAATCATGTATACCGTCGCGACGCTCGCGGAACGGTTCCCCGTGTCCCATACAAATAATTACGGGAGCCGTTTCCACGACGCGAAAGGGAAAGAAACAGTACCACCGCGTGCCCACGTTACCCTGCCGTCCACCATGACATTTCTCAGTCGTTTCTCTTTCTCGTGGTATGGCTACATTTCTTTGAACACATACTTCCACTTTCGAGATATCGCCGTTTAAAGTGGTGATCACTAATGCTTTCACATGGGACATCGGTTAAATTGCATTGTTTTCTCATTTTCTCTAAAGACGTAAATCCTATGCTATAAAGCTCAATTTGAATGCATAAACTGAAATTTTTTGAAATTGTCACATGCGGCGTTTTTTCATGGCAACCACAGAAATATTGATTGCGATGACTGCGGATCTTTACGCGAAATGTTTTGCACGGATCGTGAGAAACAGGAATAACATAAAATTGATTTCACCCCTCAACGACTTTGTTGCATTAAAAGCAACATTTCAATCCAACCAATTTCTTCATAAACTCATCAAGATCCGCAGTCTATTGTTTACCAACGAATCGTGATTTATTTCATCTAAAAAGAAACGCGGTACATTCGCATTTGTTAGACTTTATTTAAAATCTTCATCGCGAGTCTGACTCGTTAAAATACGCCAATTGACTGTTACTTTTATCTAGATCCCCTTCTAGATTTCTAGGAGAACTGCAATCCATTCCAATTTCCGAGTGTATCATTCCACTTCGTAGTTCTCGGATCTTCGAAACGATCTCTTCGGTGAACGACGGTCGTCGCGGAGGCAACGTCAGCACGCTTTGCGGTTCGTTTCGTAGTTAACACGTAAGCCGCATTAAACTGATTACGATTTACGAGTGGCGTCGGTGGCCCTGTTGCTCCGCATTAAAGCGTGTTGCTGTGAAAATTTATTGCCGGCGGAAAACCGGCCGCCGAGGTTTCGGTACCGGGTGGATAAAGTTGGGAACGAAACCCGTTACGTTCCCGCGGGAACTGCGCGAGATTTTCAATTCTGCCGTTGTAGCCTGCAAGTCGCGTCGCGCCGTGGAAAGAGATTCTATCGTGTTGTTCTCGTGTTCCTCGAAATCAGGAGAACTTTATGCGCGCCGGTGAACAAATTCGCCGTGGAGCAGAACAGAGTCGCGTGCATCGTATCGCCCGAGACTTTCTTACGCGATACTCCGGACGTTGTTTCTACTGCTTTACGAATAACGAGGACTCTATTTCAACGTTGCGGAGCGCGTCACAATGCGATCCGTCACGCGATTCTTGCTCTTTTGTCGCCAACACGACGAAAGTGAAACGACGAGCCTCCCCGGGCTTCTTGCACAGGGAATATTCAATTGAACTCTGATCGCGACACGAGTACACGCGACAGACTTCGAAACGGCTCACGGTGCGTAGGAATGCCCGTTTTCTAGACGAACTTCCATATCTTGAAAACTATAAGTGGTGTAAGAAAAATGTTTCAAATAAAAGTTATAGGGTATAAAGAAGAGTATATATGATTATATTTGTGTAATATTGCAGTGACCTTGAGAAGGTCATTTTTAAAATTTCAAGCGCAAATTTATATATTTGATTACGTGCAAAAATATGTGAATTACATTTTCGCCGTGACATTCTACCTTCATATGGTGAACGATCCTCGTGGCAGCTCAGATAGTTCCTCGGACCGCATAGTCCCGCGTGTTAGTCCATAATTGAATGCGACGTGGATGGAATAATTTTGCTGAGCACGCGTTTCCTCGAAGGCGCATGAGAAAGGTTCCGTGGCTGGGTTTTCGAAAAATCAAACGAGTGTTCGTCGCTGGCCGCAGACGGTTCCGCGTATTTGCATACGGTTAAAAATTTTGTATATTCTCCGTGACGCGATCCCGTCGCAGAGTCCTCTCAAACGTGAACCGGCGAGCGCCGGGAACGGTGTTCAATTAGCGATATTCAAATTTCCCCGGGAGAAAAGCAGACCGTCCCGCTTCGCTTTTAGCGAAAGGCTCGTTATCACGAGGCCCTTGTCATTTCTCGTTCAGCATGCGACGAGACAGCACCTTCGTTCCCGCTTCCGTCACACCTTCCTGCACCCCTTGATTAACAACCCCTTCAACAGCCACTCGCTGTTGTTCCCTTCGTTAATTTAGAACGAGTCGCTTTCAGACTCGTCCGATTAAAGACCTGTTAACGTTACCATTAAACGCGAAGTTTGCTTCTTTTGTGCCTCTATCGCGTGCACGCTCCTTTCGAAACTACACACGGCGACAAACACCAGTCCCCAGGTAGAGGCGTCGAGTTGTAATCGAGCTCGCCGCAGACCAACCTCCAACGCTAATCTGTTAAACCGTCAACACTTACCGGCGATTGTTTAACAGATTAGAAATTTGATTATTCACGGCTGAGAAGCTCGGAAAAATGATTGAATAGTAGTGGCACATTTTAATCGCTTATTTCGTGATTATTAAATTTTATTAGAATTTTCAAGAGTGTCAAGGTATCGTTTTTACCTTTTTCAAGTTATCGAGAATTTTTCATCATCATTTTAAAAAACTTAAAATGTTATCAAACCTCCACTTCGAAGGTTAATTTCAACCCCTAAATCTGTTTCTTCGCCGGTAAAAAGACACATGTCAACTATTTTTGGTTAAAGTACCAAATTTTTCGGTTGAGGGAGAAAATTATAGAGAAATTACATTTTTCTAATAGAAACTCGTTCTTGCAAATTACACATTCTCTGAATTCATGGCCGAAATTAAATTCTGTTTTAATTGTTACTTTTCATCCGTTCCGGTTCAGACGGTAGCCACGCTTGCACAGATACCAAATGTTTCTCATACTTCTATTTCGGACAAATGTTAACGCATTTTATGTCATGTTGAACCATATTTCATATTACTTGTGTTTTAATATGAGAATATATAGGAATTTTGTGACATGCTCAAACAAATTGGAATAGACCTTTGAAGCTATATCCATATACAGGAATTTCAACAATAAAAGCAGCTACAAAATTGTATATTTAAGTCAGAAATAAGCGATGCACGAACAATTTTCTAAGGAATAACTAATATACTAATTCCTGATTAGTAATTTCTGTACCACTTCGAATTCCCTGTCGAAACTCTATTATAAACGGTAAATTACATTGCACGTACAATAATGTACATTTAGAATGCTCGACGACGGGAGTGAACGCTTTCCGGAACGGGAAATGTAACTTCTTCAAAAAGAACGTATTACTGCGTGGACGTGGTAATCGGTCGCGTGATATTCGACTATAATTCTGTTATGTCGAGTTCACATAGGGCCGAGGCATTGATGCGTCGTACTGTAACGTGAAGTTGACACATTCTCGATCAATCAAGCGTCACACGCAGCTGCTTTTAGATCGGTGCACGCGTGTCGGTGTGTGCACGCTGTTAATTCTGCGCAGCCACTGAGCCACCCCCGCCTATTTTCATCCCTCCACGTAGGTGTTAAGTGGCGGCCGATCAAAAATAGCCCCGGTACATTGCCACGAGTTACGTCGCGATCCGACTTTCGATCAGTCGCGTGTAATTGAAACAGAGACCTGCGTGGAAAGACCACCCCTTTAACCCCTAGTAAAAGGGTAGACCTCTATCGTGCCAAAAATATCGAGTGTTCCTTTTTTCTTTGCCTATAATGAACATTTACAATACATTTTTCCAATTGTAAGAATGCAAACTTGTGATACAACGTGGTTCCAAGACTTTTCTAGAACACTGATGTAATATGAAATCTCCACTTGATTTTACAATCCGAACGTTCTTTTCTTCTTTGCCTATAATTGACATTTGAAATATCCTTTTCCATTTGTAAGAATGTCAACTTGCGATACAACTTGTGTCCAAGACTTTTACATGAAACCTCCATGTGATTTTACAACTCGTTGTAAATGTTCCGCAAGAACAGTGAATAGTAAGAAAAGTTGTATTAACGGTTTGAAACATTGGGAACAAGTGGCTCGCCTCTGGCTAAATTCCATTCGCCTCGGAGAGCATTGGAAAAACTGAAACTACCAGGGTAATTTCCGTGAGTCGAGAAGGTGACGGCGCTATTGATTCGTATCGCAAACGTTCGGCCAGACGGTGTACTAATTGTATTCAGGAGGTATCGGATTTTCATATCAACTGTGAATAGACTTGACGGATTTTTGAAATCTTTTAACCGTTAATAAGAATATTTCTTCTACTAAAAATTAGTAAGTACCATTTTGATTTCATAATATAGGTCCTTTAATAACAAAAAATCATGTGCATCCAAATTTGAATAAGTATCCGGTGACTTATGGACAGGAGTGTAGGTCATGAAAAGATTGCGGATCTCGATGCATTTATAAGAAAATTGAGTAGATGAAATTCAAAGTTGTTGGAAAATTGAAAAAAATGAAGCTATCAATATATGATTTCTCCTTTAATAACATTGAATTTGGTTTCTATTTTTTGCAATCGATGCAGACAATTCTTATTTTGTGTTGAAATAAGCAATTCATATTTCGCGCTCCTGTCTTTTGTAGCACATTATGATATGTACTGCGCTCATTGTAGCCTGATCTGCTACTGAGCGACAACGTGTCTGTAAACCTTATCTGTAAACGTAACCTATCGTATTATATTGTATTGCCACGTACAAGTTAGAATTTCGAGTTCGCAATGATTCCTTTCTCATACTACCACTATCATAACAACATTTTGCATAAAGATCCGCAGTCTAATCATGAAAAATAAAGGAGACATTTAGGTGGACCACCCTGTACGTGAGTTAGAACCTGTTTCATAAGTATGGGCAGATTTATCACCGCGTTTTCCAAGTCCAAGCTAATGGAAACGGAGGAAGGAAAAAACAAAGTCGCGCGGCTGGCGCATGGCGGTGTGACGTTGCTCGGTCGTGCAGACGTGGACATTTCTTTTATGACATAAGTTCGCCTATGAATAAAATATCAAGGCGACTTTTCCACCGGGCTATCCTTTCGACAGACTTACCTTGAGGGAGGCCGACGCGACGCGACGCGACGGTTACCGCACCAGCCCGATGGCTACCGCACCGACACCCCAAACGTCTTCCCTGCACAATCAATGCCGTACTATTCCCGCATTCGGCGCAGTTCCGAAGTATATTCCTCTGTTTGCATAATTGAACACTACCCACGTCCTAACTTTGAGCGATTCGACGTCGAATAAACATGATACAGTTTCCCGGACGTGTTCGAAAAGTGAAACACGATTTATTCGAGGACTGCGGCAGTCTCAACCTGGATGGATGGTTTGTATCGTTCTACCGAGGTGGACTGCAAACTGAAGTTAGCGTTTCAATCAGACCGGCTGAAATTTTCAGGGGACCATCATTTTCTATGATCAGACACGTGTTCGAGACGCGATTTTATAGTCGAAGAACAAACTCCGTTTCAGTCGGAATCGAGAGCTGGAATTGTATACGTCTTTTAGATCGGAATTTTTATGCAAAATTAAATGTTTCTACGCGGTTTACAAGAGAACATTGTTAAATAGATGTTGTTGTCTTCTTCCAATATACATTAGTACACTTTCACGAACCACTGTGTTTTCTAAGGGATGAATAACATTTCATGTCACAATATCCGTTTTTATTTATGTCATGTCATATCACCTGTTAGGATATTGATGGCCACAATTTAAAACGTTAGCTGTCAGTATTACGCGTACGCGGTGACGAAGATTTTATATTTTTGGTTGAAATTTTAATGGGAAGTTCACCTACTCTTAATATTGTTATTTTTATAATACAGTACACGTCAGTCATTTTTGATGGTCGGTAGGTTCAGTGTTAAAGAATAAAGTCCAACTACACCTGTCGTGTGAATCGGTGCATCCACTATCATTTACTCAGGTACTATCATTTTTTTTCTACTTTTACTTAAAAAAGAGCAGTAACTTGTCCCAGTTTCCAGAATCAGCCTGTGTATTATTATTTTCATTTTATGGATACGATATTGACATAATACTTCATAATATATTAACATGTTTAGTATAGTTCATTAGATAACAACATATTTAATAATGCAAACAATATTTTGAATAATAATCCGCCACTTCTCTGATACGGGTTAATGCTCTGGAATTTGAAAAATACATTTTTTTTACCAGTCTGCAGCAGACTGCCCTTTAAATCCAGTCTTATTTAATTTGGCAGTATATCGAGTGTTTAGGGCACGTTTTAAGTTTGAGGAAAAGTTCGAAGGAATCTTGGTATTTACCCGGAGTAGCGAGCAGCAGGGTACCAGTATGCCAGGTTTGCGGCGTTCACGTTTACTCGCGTTCACACTTTAAAGGCGAGCTCACGGTCCACGGGGCTCACACTTGAGAACTTCGAAGCGAGTTATGAAAAAGTTTCTGGCTCCAGGGGAAAAAGGAGAGATTTCTCGGTCGGGCAGCCTCGCTCACTGGGTTACCCGGCTACTTTTTCTTTCCCGTCGTGTCGCGTCGGATGATTTAACGTCGTTCAGCCGATTACTTATAGGTCTGTTACCTTCGAGCGCCAAACTCGCCGCGAAAGTACCATCAAGTTAATTAAAACACCCGATATTATAAAAGAGCGAGACGTCCTTTTGACTCGCGCATCACTTGCGTCGGATTACGACAAAACAAGGATACTTCTATCCAGAAGAGAACTTCAATACGCGAATTAAATCGCGAAATCGCCAGATTACAAATCTGAACTACAAATTTTTGGAAATAAACTGAAACTGATGACAGTGTTTTTGGGATTGCCTATTACGAAGTAATTTGTGCAGTAATTCTTTTCGGTTATTGATTGTGAATTGAAATCTATTTTGGAAAAACGATTGGAAGTGAAATTTAAGAAATAATTGTATCTTTCAGAGGAAAATCGATGGAATAGTTTTTCGAAGAAAAATGTTACGTGGGAATGGTAATTGTAACTACTGGGCTAATTAGAGCATTTAAAAATTGATTAACACGGTTGAACATTTTAGTGCGTAAAACACGGTAATGAAGAGTAAATTAATACAAATGACTCGGCGTTATAAAGATTTTCCGGACTGTATCGAATTAAGCGCATGGGCCTGCTTAACACTAAATCTTGCGAGAAACGTGCGTACTCTCGGCGTGTGCTCGGAATATCTTTGTAATCGCGAGTAAATCGAGGCGAAAATATCGTTTCTATAACTTTATGACGCGAATAGAGGGGCGCCGGTTGATTTAGAGGGGAGAAAAAGCGGTTAGAGTCTTATGGACCGTAATTTTTCGGACCTGGGGCGATCATTTGCTCCTGTGGTGTGTGTATACTATACTTTTACCAGAGTTTCCATGAAATAACATTTACAGTGTTATTTCACAGCTACCTCTATTTTCAAACATTCACTCGAATTATTGAACTAAATATTTACTGTATCAATGACATTAATCTGCTTATATAGCCAGAATATCATGTATTATTTTTATTGTAATATTTCTGATAATCCACTCCACTTAAGTGTAATATTTCTGATAATCCACTCCTGCGGATTTTGACGAGAAAATGTAGAAAATCCATGTTTTATTGTTAGGAACTCACTGGTTCAGAATCACGCTATAGTAGTCACGACACATAATTTTGAAACGCCCTGTACATGAAACCTCAGCAAGGTAGACTTAAATTTATAATAATTTCGTTTCGAAAGCAACGAAGGAAATTGATAAAACGCACAGCTGGCCGACAAAGTGGCGGGTTCGAATTTTGTTTGTCCCGATTTCTGATCTTCCTAATATCTAAAGTTTCTGCAACTCCTTTTAGCTCGACTTCCTACCGGAGATCCGACGATTTCCATGGAAAAGCTGTTTAATTCTACGTTTTACGATTGAACTTGTGACTACGAACGTATCGGAGTCAGTTGCACTCTGGGACAAACAACAGTCTGACCACACCTTGTATTTTTCCACTGGCGACACATGGAAGCCTGTGGAAAAAAATATACAGCTGTGATAAATAAAATGTACATCAATTCTCTTATAGAGTATAAAATATTATTGCATTTTAATGTGAGGTCTCCTTTGCTTTTATACTCCATTTGTCATACTCGTTGAGTAGAAATGAATAAATTTTTTGAGCAGATACTCTTATACTTTCACTATAAGCTCCTAAAAACTCATTTGCCTGGATTTGCTAGTTCAGCTATTATAATTTAATAGAAAAAATGTTCACACTTTATTTTACACGTCTGTGAAACCAAAAATTTTTAAGATTTCGAAAAATTCTTTGAGATACGTTTATATACCATTACAGATTACAACATATTGAAATTTTAACAAAATTCGAAACAGTCGTCCGAAAAGTATTCTGAAGTAGTGGCTCGACAAACGCATGGCTCTGCGTCGGGACTGCCTCGGAAGCAGTGGGCCAAAAAACGCTCGAAGCGAAAATACAAACACAAACGTGTGCGTCGAACACATATCGTAAATCGATCGACGCACGTGTTTGAGTTTGGGCGATGCTTTTTCGCGTTTCTTTACAAGTAAAATACAAGGAAAGACATACCAAATCGCATCATACGAATGCAAACTCGTGCGCCCAGAGGCACAGCAGAGAGCTACGCCGAATGGAGTATGGACAATAAATTGCTGCGTCCAGACGCGCAAAGAAGATCACAACTTTACGAATGTGTCTACCTATACGACCTTTACAATGTAATAGAATAAACAACATCAGAGTAGAAACGTAAGCTTCCGAGGATTTATAACGTTCAGACTTTTTAACGATTCGCCTGCTTCGACGAAATAAGTTTTTTTTAGAAAAGCGGTTCGATCTTGTCGGCACCGTGAAGTGTGAAAATACGTTTGTGAAATTACAGGTTCGTCATTCAGCGAGTGACGTATGCAGGCCACGTTTGACCTACATTAAATATTCGCGAATCCCGGCGTGCGGTACAGATGCCAGAAAAATACACGGTATTTAATTACATTTATAATTATAATAATGGCCAGCCGCGAGTAACAACGCCCAGAGGGGGTTGCAATTAAGCAACTAGGACCGCGAGCTTGTTGTTTAAAAATTTCGCAGTTCGCCACGCGCGATTGCACTGCCACTGGAACAGTTTCGCGCGGCTCCGCTCAGACTGGTGTCTTAAGCGAGTTAAGTTTCTCGGCAAACTGGGCCGGAGCCGACCGGGCGAGATGAAATAAAAATTAAATCTGCTCGGCAACTTAATTAACATTTCATCTGTCAGCGTGAACGAAAAATATGGGTAATCTGTAGCGAGTTTCGCAAACTTGACGAGACGGGACTACAGTTCCCCCGCCAAGTCCCAATTGAATTTGCAGGAACGAAATATTTTTAAACGACGCATCCTGCAGCCCGGGAGTCGCCGCCGCGCGAAACTTTACTGCCATCGCCAAGTGTTTTATAACTTCGGTACTTTCGCACGGAATTAACGCTTGTCGAGGCCGGACACTGTGCTCGAAGAAATGAATTAGAACGACTCAGCGAAACTCGGTTTGTTTAATCCTTTGCCGACGAGAACGCATCTTCTATTTTTAGATTGGTTAAATGTGCTCATTTTTTGCAATATTTATTATGAATTGGTATTCATTTATTTTGAAAGTGGTGTAAGTCCATTCATTCCTGGAAAAATATATTGGTCTAGTTAAATCTCTAGAAAGAAGAGTAGAAGTAAAGAAAATGGATTCAAAACGAACCATAAAATGATAATAAAGTGAAAAATAATATATTATATAATATTAAATATTATGTATCGTATGCTGTCATTGTAAAATATTGTTTTACTGAATCAGACGCAACAGTTTAAATACCTCGGAAGAAGAAGACGTATGCATAGAATAAATGTCTTTTTTTTATCAATTTTTCTGTTTTTTTAGACTCGAAAATTATTTTTGACACTTCGTAAAATTAGTAAGTTTCGAACAGTTATTAACGCCACACGATTTCGCCGCGCGCGCGACTTTCATTAACATTTCGAGAAGCATGACGTATACTCATGGAAATTAGCCGCAATCCATCGATCTCGCAGCGGTCTCCAATGCAGCCCCAATTCGCCGCTCGTAATCAGCTACATCTAAATTCAGTGGCTGATCTATGACACGGTTCTACTACTGAAAGTGGCAACGTCAGGTTAGTTACAGGCGAACGAAGGTCGATATAATCCGTTCCCACTTTATTGGTCGTTCCTGGAAGTGGATTAGCGATATCGGCAAGTTCAAGGTGTATCGGTAGCTCACGAGGAGCAAACTCGAAGGACAGGGAAAATATCAACCTTGGGCTATCGAAGCCAGACCGATCCCTCCAAAATATATCGCTAAATAAACCCAGGATTGTTGGCTTTTGCTATTAACGCTGCTATCGCCGATTTTCACTAAATATTCGATCGGGACCACGTTCGAATGTAAATATTGGTGTTCGAAAATAGTCCGCCACGATTTTGAGTAAACATTACTGTGCCAAACCAAAATTCTAAATATTTGTTCACACACATTGTTCAAAAATGACAATATCCCGCCAGTCAAGAAATTTTGGATTTTTTAAAGGCAGGAATGAATAATCATCACTTTGCGATGATTTCTTCATTACTTCACAGTTCGCAAGTGTCCAAAACTTTACCGTCTGATTTTGCCACACGATGTCATAAATCTTTCTGATTTACCGTATCTATCACTGCAATAGTAAAACTTGATTTCAGGATAATAAAGTTCTGACCAAAATAAATTC
Organism: Lasioglossum morio; assembly: GCA_916610235.2. Classification (NCBI taxonomy): domain Eukaryota; kingdom Metazoa; phylum Arthropoda; class Insecta; order Hymenoptera; family Halictidae; genus Lasioglossum; species Lasioglossum morio. The sequence goes on along the minus strand of OU744324.1, from coordinate 6,953,997 downwards.
TCCTTGGAAGAAGATAAAGTCTTTTAATGGTGCCTTGAAGGCATCCTCTGAATATAGATTTAGATAGTTAAAATTTCCTATTTCTATACGGTACAGTACAATCGCATTTCATATAATAACGTCATTCCACTGATATTGAATTTCGCTTGCAATTTAAATTACATCTACTCAGTTCCGTTAAAGATGCATCAAATCCGCAGTCTACTAATAACAAATTAGCTCGCAAGGTACGATTTCAGTGACCAGTCCGCATTTGGCAACTCGCCAGCACCTTTCACTGAAGCGTCATCAATGAAACATCGCTCTTGAAGTCACACCGCACAATCGGTTCGCGAATTCCACAATGCACCAAATACATTATTGCGGGCCACCTCAATTTTGACGCAATCAGACACACCTCTGCAATCAAACTAACAATATACTTCAGACATTTTTTGACACGGTAAAAAATGTGCTCGCAATGATAAAAACTGGTCTATTTTTGTAACATATCTCTTGGTCACGACATATAATTTTGAAACACCCTGTACATGCCTCTTTTTCGTTCGCACTAACACGTAGAAAATGTTATCAATTTTAATGTTCAATATTTTCTGCCGTTGTATTAGCTTTTGAGGGCCACCAATTTTTATTTGTGTTCAGAGCACATTATTCTTCCATAAAATGCTTACGCGTATTCATGATAAATTAGGATTAATATTGAAATAAAGTACGATTGAAGCATGTGATCGCAGTAGTCGGTACAGTTACCCTAGTACGTTTAGGGTCACTCTACTTTCCAGGAGCTTTATCGGTTACGTTCTCTCGGGCGAAGTAAGTAATTCAACGTAATTCGAGGATAATATCATTGGGTTCAGCGTACCTGCACTATTACCAAGATGCTGACCTAGAAACAGTGAGCGTCGACAGGCAGCAGTCAACAAGGGGTGATACGATCCCTCGGCCATTTGCTGGTTGAAACTGATTGTGCCGCTGGTCCAGGCAATAATTTTCGAGACACAAATGGCCGGTGAATACGTAGAGACCGGATTATTGCAACAACATCTTCGGATGAAAAATTCAGTGCCCTCGAAATTTAACGAGCTCTCGCATCCTCTAAACTACTCACGCATCTGCCGTAACTTTCTACTAATCAGTTAATTTCCTTTCTGTTGCAGGTAAGTCCAGAGAATGCGACTGTGCGCCACGACCGTTATCGTAAGTACCGCTTCGCGGAAGTTGGAATCCGATTTCCATATAGAGTGGTATCGGAAGGAGAAACGAGCAAGAACACCGAGATTGAATTCTATGGATCTTTCACAGGGAAAGTAGTTGGATTAACGCGTTTCACCGAGAATTCCCTTTATTATGCTGCGGCGCGCTGTTTTAACTGTTGTTCTGTTTGGGAGAGCGATATCACCTATTTAAATACATTGGTACTGTTTAATATGCACAATTATGCTATAATTTCAATTTCGTAGAATTGTCATACTTTCCAATGAATTTTTAGGCGAATTTAACGATCATCTCGATCGAAAACAGTTTATACTGCTACCCATAGTTAGACAGCGGATTTTATGCATTTATGACAAAAATATGAATAGATGTAATTTGAAACAGTAAAAATATTGGAAGAATCTCAACATATTGTCACATTATTCTCGACCTGCTAAACGTATTAAGAAAGAAAATCAATTTCTATTTCACTCTAGTTTGTTGCAATTCAGAAAGAAAATTTTGATTTTGCATAAAGATCCGCTGTCTATTAATAAAGTATGGAATAATTGACGTAGCAGAACAGACCAGCTAGTACACGGCACTTTAATACCACAGTGAAAACATCCCCTGGAAGCCTGGAACGTTCTTTTCGATCAAGCCAATATTTCCAACCTCCAAATTTCCCGTGATCATCGAGGAACTTTCAGAAACATTTCCCCGAGAGGTCGCCCGACGTTTTCGAGCAAAAAGCTTCCGGCAGTAAAAGGATTGAGTTACACGACGCGTCTAAAAATATATTTCTTCCGCGCCGGGTAAGGTCGCAGTATTCCTAAAAATATTTGCGTGGACCAACGATTCGCATTCCTATCGAGTCATAATTCCATGGGGGTAGTTAACCCTCGCTCTGACATCAGAGAATCGCTGACTGGTAGCCAGGGGGTGTGGAAACGTTGCTAAATTTTAGAGTGAAATATTCGACAAGGAAAGAAATTTTACGTGCTTGGAAGATCGTAGAACAAAATGTCATAAATAGAATGCGGATTTTATGCATTTAAAACAAAAATGGTCACGTACAATTTAAAGCAGTGGACGAATTACGAAGATTTAAGGACATCGGTGTACTCATTTCAGCGTAGTAACAGATATAAAAGAAGAAAGAAATTTCTATTTGGCTCCAGTGTCTTGTAATTACTGCAAACATTTTTTATTTTGCATAAAGATCTGCAGTCTAGTCATAAAACATATTCTACATGGTAAAACATGGACTTTCATTTTCTGAAATGAAGTGAGTCAGTCACTCAAACTGCACCACCTGAAAAATTCTGAAATTCACATTATTTACTAATTTGTACTACTGTTTTAAATTGCACCAGCTCGTGTTTCTGACAAAAGCACAAAATCCGTAGTCTCTTGACGCCACATCGAAAAAACATCGTGACCGGAGGGTCGGATCTGCAGATCCACCTTTTCCATTTGCAATGCTGTTGCAGCGAGGACGCGTGGCGCAAAGTTTTCGAGTAAAGAACGGTCCGCGTTCAATTCGCAAACGAAGAGGGTCCTCTGCCTTTTGCTGGTGGAAGATCATGCGAACGTTGCGGTTGTTGCTCGCGGACGTCGGTATTCTTGGCCCGAAGCGCCTGGGGGAACGATATCCTCTCGGCTGGGAACAGGTGGACCGGAAATTCCGTGTGTACACGTCGAAAGTGGAGCATCGCGATCTCGACGCTTGAATCCGCGGGAAGGACAGAGGAATCTCTGCGAGGGAAAGCAAAGGGGAACAATGATGTTCCTTGTGCCGTTGGCTTCCTACGATTTCCCTGATCTGCGTTTCGGAATTCCGTGGACAAGATAGGAAATCCAATTCTGCGACGGACTGTCGTGTGCACGTGTACACAAAGAGCACTATGGGAAATAGGTCGCTCGCGGTAATACAGTCTCCGGCGTCTTTGGATTAATGTAAGTTTCGCGAAATACTTGTCCGATACGGCGCGACATGTGACGGAAAGAGTCGATGAACCACCATGCGGATCAGATTTTACGGGGTTCGATAAATAGGATTATGATCAAGTCGAATGGAAACGTTATTTTCTGTAGTGTTAGGATCTTTCGGGATTCAACGTTAATGTACGCCTCCATTTCTTCCGACTAGACTGCGTAATTTTATGCAAAATGAAACATACATTAACCCCTTGGCCTAAGATTAACTTTACGGTTTCAGTGAATAAAGCTTTTTTGTAGATCGTAATTTCCTACAACAGGAGAAAATTTATATTTATTGTATGCCTATATGTGTTCTCCAGTAGCTGTAGATTAACAAAGCCAAAAAGGAATTTTATTTCGGTATGAAGGAAATTAATAACGTACATATACAATATTTATTAGACTATGTTCAAAATCTTCGTCACGAGTCTAACACGAAATTAAATTTCTTTCTGACGCGACTTCGCCGAAAAAATGTCTCCAATTCTATTCGTTGTCTTGAAAAAAAAAATAAATACAAGAGAAAAGACTTGGAAGCTGATTCGGATGACCTGAAAGAAAGTTCAAAGCGAAGGAGAGAGACGTTACTTCGTCTTTCTAATTAACCCTCAGCGCTGAGGATCACCTAATTATAATCTGCCGACGTATTACACTAATTCCGGCTTGTGGCGGGAGACTGGCGTTAGGGAACGCTTTCAGACTCGACCGAAAAAGGTAAAAGACATTACTTAAAACGGTTCAGACACACTTTTCGGTGTGCGTTCGCGGAACTTCCTCCGTCATACGGCCCTAATTACGCGTTCTTAATCTCTATGAAACGGCTAAAGTTAATCCGTTGGATTTAGTTGATTTTCCTTTTACTTTTTTCAACCGGCCGGCCAGCCCCGGATCCTTGTTCTTCGCCGAAAGGATAAAGGATAAATACTACGGAACCAGCTTAGCAATTTTGTCAGCCGTGTATTCTAATCCCCGGCAGAGAAAGTTAGTAGAGTACGAACTGTGAAAACGGCCTCGCTGACGGATGGAAGAGACAACGTCGAAAATGCACGTGACACAAGAGGCCGCGCGTTCTATTATGCATACAATGGTCAAAATAGAAATCTAAAAGACGACCGATCCGGTTTCTAGACGTCCTGTGGGATTCATACTTTCTGGAGGACGTGTCTACTTTCTTTTATTCCACTGTGACGTTCTGCTAAACATGTTTGCTCACTGTTCTATGCTTTCAAGTTCAATATTATTACGTTGTTCCATATGAAATATTCTATTTGAAACAGCAGTGTTAAGGGGCTTATTTACGGTCAAGCATATTGCACAACTTGTTGTGTCCAATCAGAAATTCAAGATTTTTTCAGGAACAACAGTGTCATTTTAAGAGTGCCCTCATGCCCGAACGAAAGTGTGGTAGCACACACACACATCGTTAGATCCGCATTTATGTATGTACGTGTATGAAATTATAAGGGTTTTTTTCTACACAAACTGACGCTTCAACATCGCAATGAGGAGTTCAGAAGCGGTCAATTCCTAAAAGTCCAATCTATGCCTGTCTAGAGCCCAAAATGCATATTTTTACGTTAACTTGGAGTTATTTAAAATATTCGGCAGATACTGCCTGTCACGAGGCATCCGAACCAAGCATGAGGTCACAAGATGACCGCCACTGACAGATTTTTGTAAATATCTTCTTCACTCTACCTGCAGTCCATCTAGCGCACGATCAACGTAATACGACAGCAGCAGTGATGAGACTCGTCTGACAAAATTTGTGCAACAACGATAAATATTAGAAAATTTTGATTTTATACAACAGGTTGCGCAATTCGTCGATCACTACCATTCACTGTTAATAATGTTGCGCGATAGGCCCATAGGCCCCTTTCGACAAACATTTAGCGATCTTGATGTTCTCGATTGTTATAAGTAGACTGCGTATTTGATGCATTATGACACAAATGAAAAATATTTAAAGACTTTAATGTATTAGTTAACTTAATAGGTCAGGTAAAAGAAGAATATAATTTTGATTTGGCTCATGTGTCCTGCAACCGTTTTCAACCACATCTATTCATTTTGATCATAAATGCATCAAATCCGCTGTCTACTGATTAATACAGTCGCGATGATAATAGCAATATTCCCGTTATTGCGAGCAACAGGTTTAAAAATATTGCAAGAAAAAGTAACGAGCTTGAAGATAGCCGCGGACATAATCCCGTGTAGCAAACATCACAAACAAATAGAAAGGGGACATAAATTGATTAGAGTGTGATTAAGGGAAAATGAAACAATGAAGGCAATGTTACGCGCGAGGACGATGTTCAGCGAATAAATGCCGTTATTAAACCGAGCCCAGATATAAATTGATACGGAAGAAAAAGAGAAATCGAAACCGAGGAAAGAGGGGGAAAATAGGTGAAACAGAAAACAAAGCCAAAAAACATCAAACCGAATGTATAGGTACACGAGAAAAAATGGATTGCAATCCGAATTTCGTTATACGAGCAATTTTATTTTCGCTCGTTTTATTGTTCCTTCAGCGTTTCCATTTCCTGAAATTTGTAATTATCTCGAAGATAGAGCGCAATTTTTTTTTTTTCAATGCACTAAACAATTTCGGAGATTTAATGGAATTTGAAAACGAGTTATATTGTAATAACGTCCCGCATATCAGGAAAGTGCCGTGTGGATGTATCATGACGAGCGTACCTATATTTGTTATGTTTTTCGAAATTAAATCAACAATCCAGGAAATCACCATCGAAATATTCGGCCACCGCGACGCATATACATACAAATATTTACATAAAAAATATGGCGAAAAGGCATAAGTTCAATCACACAACTGTACGTATACCGTGAAAATTTTATTCCCGTGCAATGTGTATCCTTCTATGCTCGAGCATGTAATAATATGGATTTCAAAATCCAAAGCAAATATCGATTTCTACAACTCTATTTCGTTTAGTTTCCCGAAATAAACATTTCGGCGGATTTTTCCACGTGAAATGCAACTGGCACAGAGAGATATAAATAATTGTAAATTCGTTGGAGAGAAGATTATTTGCACAAGTGCCTACTTTTTAATGAAATTCCGTTCTCACCTTTGTTGTTTCATATCTGCACTAGACATATCTAAATTTTTATTCTGATTTCATATCTAATTTTTATATTACATCTACAGCTGCCTTTTTGTTATACCTATTTTCCACATCCGTTTAAAACCTCCCCAAATGTGAAATTTGAAAGCAACAATTTTAATGGCTTCAAATCTTTAACTAAAAACAATGAAGGCACGACTCGATCTATATGACAACAGTTAGTATTTATGTGGAACAAAATGGTACACTCGCCCTACGTACTGTACACTGTGCTAAGAAATCGTGTGGTAATAACCGTTCCAGCAAATTGACCTTGACAGACTTTTTCATGGTCAAATAACACGTAAACTTGATTCAGAATTTCATTAAAACATAACGTAATATGATAGATCAACGTCAATTTTCAAGTGAACGGTTGTGCAGAAAACTTTCTTAACCGTTCTTCGCCGATCCTACGGTGTAGAATCACGCTGTAACGGTTTGTACACATAATTTCTTGACACGGTAAAATCTGCTTGACTACGATTACACGATCTGGTCTCGCTCCAGCTAACTGTAAATGTTAGCAGAACGCAACGAGGCTTGTTCCTTGGAAGATAACGTGACGAGGGTTAACAGTACGTACTCCCATGGCTACCATGATGAAACGAAGGCATATCCGGGATCCGATGTTACTTCGTCTCCACGGAGAGTCGGGCTCTCGTTCATGTTTTACCGTCACCAGTTCCTTTCACGAGTTTTTACGAGTTGCCAGCCGTCCACCGTAACGCCGGGCGCCCGAGTACTTTTATCAAAGGCCATTTCTGTTCCCGGTATCGGGAGCTAATGCTGGAGATAGGCGTCCAAGCATTGTCCACGTTAAGCTTCGAGATTACCGCCGGAAAAAAATCAAGGTGTCCCGCAGAAACTATTCCACCTTCTTCGCAAGGCATGAATTTTACAGACACCAGCGCGACATCTTTGTTCGCGTAACTGCCGCTTTTAAACAGATACCGGGCTCTGTATGCGAATCACCGTTTAGAGGACTGTCGGGATTATTCGACTTCCTTTACATAGATGTGTACATACGAGGAGCTCTCCAAGCACCGGACGCATAAGTTGCCTTTAACCCTACTGTGCACGGCTTTGAAGCAGTCATGGAATTTAATTGCTCGGTCCGAGGCTTCTTCGAAGGCCACCTTGATCCGGCCGCGTGTCTCGCTTCTACAATTGGTAGGTTATTCGTAGCTAACCAAAAAGGTTCTCAAAGCTCTATTGAAACCGTGCTATATCTGATAGAAACATTTTCGATCGGACTGCTAATAACAGCAAACTCTACTGATCATAATTTGTGGTTCACCCTTATATTACTTAGAATCGATTACAATCGCCATAGGAGAGTCAGAATCTGTAATTAAAACAATTTTTCAAGTGCATGCAAGTCGGCGAAAAATGCTCACAATTTCACATTCCTCCTAGAAAATCAGGTTTTCAATGGTTCCTGATAGCTAGAATAATTTTAGTTATTCGAGACTGCGGTTTTTTAATCATTTATGGCGTATGAAAATTTTCAAAAAGGCTAGAATATAAAATTTGATTGAACTTTATTTCATTCTACTTTCTTCAAATTTTTCTACAAGAATTGGAAACTGCATAAACATCCGCAGTCTAACTATAACAACTATACTGTCTGAGATGAAGACGTCCCCGTTGAACCCTGGCTGCGTTATCTTTGGTGCAAGAGCAGGCAGGAAGCGTGTTCGGCGTTCTCGCAGGAAACTTGCGTGCTCGCGGTGAATTTTAGTCAAGCTTCTTACAGGCTTCGCACAGTTCTCTTGGCCAATCGTCTCATCGTTCGTCTTGGCCGAGTGCCGACAGTCGAAAAGGGAGCCCTAGCAACAGCTGCTACGTGAAAAGGGTCCGCTAGTGGAGCGAAGGAACACCGGAACCGACGCGACAGTCTGGTCACGTAATATTTCGTCTCTCGTCGAATGGTTCGCCAGGAATGACGCAGACGAGGCGTATCTGGTCTGTCGGGTATAGGGCGGACCACCTGACGTAACCACGTTAATTCCCTCTTGCCAAATGATTTTCTTCGCGTCTATAATGATCGAAACTTCTTCACTTTTAACTATTACCGTAGAAGAAATGAAAGGGTTTTCGTGTCTTCGAACATTTGGAAAACGAGGGAAGTTGACCACTCTTTTCGAATATATGTATGTGTGCCCGTAATTACGAGATTTCAAAATGCAATGGTACTTCTTTGTTATTAATATGTAGACTGCGGATCTTTATTCATTTATGACTTATGAAAATGTTCAAAGAAGGCTAGAATATAAAATTCGATGGAAGTTTGTGCAATTTTTATTTGTTGTAGTTTAATAAGCAAGTGCTACAAACATGGAAAAATTATTAGTAACTTATTGTAACATAAATTATGGTGTTTCCGTATATATAAATCTCTTTGTATTAGTTCTGATCGTATTTTTCGTGCATATTTGCATATTTTATGTGCAGTTGCTTTTTGCATATTTTGCATGTATAAACATCAAGAAATAACATGTATAAACAGGAAGAAATAACATTGAATTTAGTTTCTATTCCTTGTAGTCGATGCAGCTCATTTTTATTTTGCATGAAAATCCGCATTCTATTAATATATACTTAATGTTCAAAGATAATCTAGATTGACGATTAACTACGGATTATATTTAAATCGTGAACTACGAAATGGGTTTGATGGGCACCGTTGCGGAAGATATGACAAGGCGCGTATAAATGGAATTGTTTGATAATTTCTCGCGAAGTATCTTTACGGCTCCGGTAATGGTAAAATAAAGCCGCCGAAATGGGTCATTTTGAACGGGAGCAGGAACATTAACAGTGAAATAAATCTCGTTTAGTAGGTTACTCCTGGTTCGCTTAATATAAAAGAACACTTAAACTTGTGAATCGTGTGGGTTGGTTAGTGGTGTTTAATAGTTACCAGTTTGCGAGATGCTCGCATCGAAGATTTGTAGCTGGTTGTCGGTTACAATGTTACTTAATCCACTTGTATATTACATTATTGATCGGAAAATCATTGCTACGTTCGGAGAAGCGAAAGTTAGTAGTAGACGAAAATTTATGAGCCTGAAGGTTTCGAAACCGTCCTCCAAGTTCTCAAGTTGTCTAAATATCTTGAGAAATTCACGAATTTCTAAGAGGTCGGAGATACATGGCAACCAATTGCGACAAGATTTATAGCAGCCTCTAAACCTGGCATCCCACTGCGTCTCCTGTCTCGTGAAATTTCAACTTATCAACAGGTTGGTAGACTAATCATGAGTAGACCATACACTTTATGCTTTTACATTAAAACCCGCCAAGCATAATTTAGAATGACTAATTAAAAGAATTTAAGAATTACATTGTAGTTGGTGAATATTTTTATACGAACAAATTATCCAGTGTTCTCCAGAATAAGCCATTTTAGGTAGAAAAAAAGATTTTTCGACTAAAGCCTGACAATTTTCAAGAAGAAAAATTCCGAAACATGCTTTTAATCTTGATGTTATTACTGTTCCTCATCGAGATCACTTTCCGGCAGTAGATTGCTGAAAACTTGTTGAAAAATTGTTGAAAAACCGACCGCGGGAAAGTTCGTGGACCGCGCGGATTACTCGCGCACGATGCGCGGCGCGCAGCAATTTTCATTTTAACGGGCGCAGCAGTGCGAGCGTGAAATTAATTGTGGCCCACTTTTTCCGACGGTCCTAATTACGATTAATGGCATTCGACGGGACGAAAACAAAGCCCGCGAGAAACGCCGCGGTGGCGTCGCCGGTTCCCCGCTCGGACGCCATCGATCCTCCCGCACTCGTGGTCCGCCATTCCCGCGATTATAAAAGTGTGTTTGAAAAAAGGCCACCTCTAATTCGGTTTCCGTGTTCCCACGAGTTGGAAAACCCTTACGGAAGCGAGCAAGGAGCCAAATGGGGAGCGATAAAATTCCGAACCGACTGCGACGTGGTCTGCCGCCTTAAACCCGATCCGATAATCCACGATTAATACGGTTGTTGATCAAGTTCTCCTTGGCCCGAGCTTAACCGATTCCTGGCCCGAATCTGCAGTTACAAATTACCGGAATGCCGATTCCCTGCCTTCGCGAGTTATTGGCACCTGCAATGCGTAGCGAAACGGTGAACCAGTTTAACCAGGAACCGAGATAATCGGTTGTCTTTCGTTTTTACTGTTCCCATAAAACTGTTGTTCTTGCATTCATTGTCAGGAAAACATTTCAAGCTCTGCACATTGATAAAGATAAACGATGTTCTATCTGCGAGAATATTATACCACCCAAGTCACAGCTTCTTTCTTCCCTGTAGTAACAGGCTTTTCGAGCTACCGTCTATTGTTTACCATCCTCGAGGAAGCTGGCAATCTTTGTCATCGTAAGCAGCGATTTGCAAGTACATACTTCGTACCACGGAATAATTAAACCATTTACAGGAAAGCAACGTTTTAAAGATTTCGCAATCGGCGACGTAATTCTACGTCGTGAATATACAAATAGGACTTTACAGCGGTGAAGCGAATATTTTCGACCTATTGTTGCCAGAACACTCTGTGTTATAAAAAAAATTGCTGAAAATGTGGATGGACGTAGTCTTGTTGAAGTGGAAACTTCGCTGGCGCACCGTGTACACAATTGCTGTGAATAAATTTGATTCGTCACGCTCCGAGGTGAAAATGTTACCCCCTCTGTGCCAGTACGTAATGTATTAGTCACGTGATACATGTAGGATAGAGAGGTAGGCGTCACGTGACGTAGAAGGGGAAGGGTAGAGAGAGACAATCTCTTTATCTACCGACTCAGCCTGCCTCTACGAGTTATTGGCAGCTGCATTGCGTAGCGTCAAGAAAGAGCTTTCGGCCCGCTACACACATACGTTTCTCTAATGACCGGCGACCGTGCGGTAACGGAATTGCTGTAAATATTGTATTTCGGAATACTATGGTAATTGAATCCAGAGCTTTATATTTAATTTAATTAATAATTATATTGATTGTCCCTCTCTATTTGCGCAAATCAATTTCTATGTACCTGAACGTGTATTGAGAAGTAGAGCAGGATTTCAAACACTTGAAGCAAGATGTACTTATGGATTAATTAATCCAATGAATCGCATTATTGCAGACCCAAGCACTATCTATAATACATATCGTTTGTACCATTAGTTTCTGTGCATGTCCCTTCTTTGTTATTAGACGACTAGTCTTTTATCTTTCTCTTTTTTTATTGTAAATACTTATGTAAAAGGGCTTCAGTTCGTCTATAATAAATAATAATAATAATAATAGTATTTCAGACCGCAATTCCGGCACCGCACGGTCGCCGTACGTTAGAAAAACGGATGTGTGTAGCGGGCCTTAGCTGGACGAGGAATCTAAATTGCAGGTTGTCTTTCATTTTTCAGACGACTCTGTTCAGACTTCCGGGTTTTATTTGAGAAAATTCGGTTTCGGAAGCCGGGAAATGTCGGGAGCGTCAAAGGCGAAATTTGTCGCGCGAATTCTATCAAGAAAACGAGACTCCGGGAATAACCCGGCGTGGCGAGCGCGTTCGCTCGATAAGCTCCGGTATAAACGTAGAACAGCTTCGGAAAGCCCGGAAAATCCGTGGACCGGGTCGGCGGGACGAGGCAACAGTGTGCAAATACTCGTGGCCCTTTATCAAGCGAGTGGTTAACGAGGGTACTTATTAAAATATGCTCGATTTCTTCTTTGTTTACCGCGCGGGTGTGAGCCAGCAGACACAATCCGGCGATTATCGTTTGACACAGATTCAGTTGGAATCCAGCACAGTGTGCACGAAACTGAAACCATTCGCAGGATTAACTTTCTATTTTTCTTGTTTTTCATAAGAAGCGTTCATTACGGTCAATGACTTTAGCCCAGGGGTTACAACGCTTCGCGCGAGCGACGGGCGTCAAAGGCCACGAAGCAACTAGCTCCGAGTTGTTTCGGTTCGACGGAGCAGACGAGAATAAACAAGCTCCGCAGGAGCTTATAAGAGGCTTCAGAAACTGTTCCGTAGAAGGCGAACCATAGTTTTCGCGGGCGAAGTTAATTTAAGAAACAACCAGCCGAATTTAACCCTCGCCGAATTCTAATAGCGTTCCTCTGCTAACGTTCGTGACGTTCGTGGCCCACGTCTGCACGCTGACAAGCAGAGCACAGTTGAATAAACCTAACCCTTGACCTGTTTCGCGAAATTACGCTGCTTCGTAATATCCAGTCGTTCGACGAACACTTTCACCTGGATCTTGAAAAAAATTAATACTTCTGCATTTTACGTTTGTACAAAGGGCAACGAAACGTATCGTCTTCACTGTCACAGGCGTATTCTGCATCATCTACATTGAATGTCAAGGTCAAATTTTTATTTATTGTATTGATACTTCAGAATGTTATTAGGCCGATAAATCAAGAGGTGAGTCGAGTAGTTGAAACGAGAAAATCACGTCAGGTGGCGTTGTGAGTGTTTCATTGATTTTTCGGTGACCTTTTTTTCGGTGTTCGCTGGCCAGACAATTTATTTTCCCTGTTTTTCCCGGTTGCCAGGCTTCTTTTGCGAGACTGAAGTCTCGCTATACATCCTCGAATCGCTCGCAAAAATAACCATGTCACCGCCGCTGAATTAGGAACCGGCCAATTAGGTGCAGGGAATTGCTGTCTCCACCCTGTTTGCGTAAAATCTCTATCATACGGTTTCCCAAAGAATTAATTGAATGTAGTACTTTAAGAGCATTCTGTTATGTTCCTAATTCAGAATTATTCTTTGAATGAGTGGCCGCATAACTTGAAATTACACTTTGAATGAGCATGCGCGAAATTCAAATACTTTGAACGAGCGGTCGCGTAAAATTCAAAATTGTATTTTGAATGAGTGGCCGCGTAATAAAAAATTCTGTTTTTCCATAACGAGTGAAACAACCGGTATCGTTTAGACAACTTGAAACTTAGAACTCTGCCAAAGAATTCTGCCGTCAGAGCGCGTGTAAATTAGTCGCAAGTTGTTGGTTGATATTTATCGCGAGCTAACTTGGTCTTGGGAAGCGTCCGACCTCTTAAAAGAATTGCTGTTCCAAACTAATTTCGAACTGCGCGGTTTTTCTGTATTTCCAAGAATGGAGTAGCGCTAATTTCACGCGCCGTTTGCACGGCCTCCGTCCTAGAATTCATAGTACGGAAATCAGTTTGAAAAGCGCAACCTGGGCGCAGCACTTTGCTAGTTAGTCCGAGTAAACTGGCCAATCATTTGCTACTGGTATAATTTGGGCGAAGAACCTTGTTGTATAATTCAAAGAGAATCCTGCAACAAATGAATGGCCGGAGCAATTAAATTGTACGAACATAGCAATTACAATCACCTCACGGATGATCTCCCCTATCGATTAAACGTCCATTACAATTTCGGAAAATTTTGCAATATTCAACTCCAGAGTTCGAGCTCGTGTAGACTAATGGAGTTAAATAAATCATTGATGTCTTATAAAAGTTACAATAAGTAAAGCATACATTTTGTTTTTGGCAGCATTTTATTTATAAAAGAATGCTAGAAAATTGTTCATTTCTTTATCGGACTGTGAAAAGGTTAAAAAATATCTAATGAAATAAAATTGTTGTCGATTACATTGAAGTGTACAGTATGTTACAAAGCTGCGTAGGAATGTTCGGAAATTCAGAGCGAACGTGTCACTGTTTGAAATTGCATCGCAGAGAACGATGCTTCGGGAAAATGTGTCGTAACGAGGCGTATAAAATAATTCACCGTGAAAGTCGGCGGCGATCGTTGGGAACGAGGCTGGCCGGAGCCTTTCAACGAGTTTTAATTTGCTCGCGGCCGAGTAACGCGGATACAATTGTAATTCCGACTGCTCGATTCTATTCAACCGACAAAAAGATCGAATTTTTTGGTGTTCGCGTGGCGAACGACAGAGCGGGCACGGTGACCCGAGCAAAAATTCGATCTCAGGACGACAGCCGGCGCGACAATGTTTGTTAGGATTCCGCAAATTAACTGAACGCTGTTTAATTGGCGTACTACGGTAAACACAAGCAGTCGAGCAGTCCCGCACTCGTTCCCTTTCGAATGAAATCGGCAATCCGATTGACGGCGCGAGCTTGAAACGCGAGGAACTCGCGAGGATTAGCATCGCGGTGTGTCACGCTTCACGCCAAGAAAATTCAATAACGCCTGGGGTACGTTTCCTTTCACCATTACACACTAATTAGGGAGGAATTCTGGCCCAATGAGTCTACCTCGACACATTCCGTGCCCAGTGGGCTGCGTTTAAACATGGCTGGCGTGTTGCCTCATAAAAATGACATGTTAGAATTTATATAGATATTCTGAGATTTTTATTATAATATGTTTAGCATGATATGCTTGGATACAATAATGTGTACTATCATTTCCAGTGAAAGGATCATTATCATTTTAATAAGTGCAAAATAAACTGTTGAACCATGTTACGACGACAATATTAATTAATTTATTGATTGTTGCCATCTTGATATTTTCTATAACGAACAGTGGAACCAGCTAAACATATTTTCAGCTCTACTGTTCATAACTAACACGGTGCAGTGTTCTCAGGGCTCATTGATGACGAACATCGAACAAGTTTTTTTTTTAATTAATGATCCACCAAGGTCGGACTCAGCCGAACTATATCATTATTAGCAGAGATCTAGTCACACCTGGCCGAGACTGAATGCAGACCTAACATAGGCCAACGACTTAATCAACTATGAAGGACTACGAGCATGGTCTACGGGAAGATAGATGGTCGTGATTTATGATCATTGCTTGTTAGAGGCCTAATAAAATTAACATAGCTCGTGTATCCAGATTTAACGGTCACTATATCTGTGAATGTTGTGCATTAATCATTGTCTTGCACGTGCATTTAATTGTAGGAAATCAATTCCTCCTTTCTTTTCCTCTTTCGTAAAGAGGATTCTCACAATTTCAAACAGTTTATTATTACCAATAATAATTTCCAGTTTGCATTAATTCTGTATATTTTATTTATTCGTATGTTGGTACTGCCTGGTCCACAGTGTGAACAGGCAGCAGATCGTTGACGCACAATTCCTTTAATAATTTCTGATGCAATTCGAAAGATTAACGGATCGTTTACACGCCGGATGAATGCGATGATCGAAATTTTCAATTAATTTTAGTATCGCTATCACTCGTTGCAGGTTCCGTTTATACGAACGTGGGAAATCTAGCCAGTGTCATTAGCGCCGAAGTACGAATCACCGTCAACCGGGGGAAACCAATTAAAATAATGTAATTCATTCGTCCCTCAGCCCCAAAACTCGTTTTCGCGATATTGTTTCGCCCGCGACAAGGTATCGGGTTTACGCTCCGCGTTCGTAATCCCCTTTGCGCTTATTGTCTTGTCGAGGCTATTCAATTTCCAGCATTGTACGTCGTTTATTAATGATTCCCATAAATCGTCCACACGTTGTTCTCTTCTGAGACGGATTCTTTTGTCCCGTGTTTGTAATCGTTTTCTTGACATCGACAGCGGCCTGGATATTAAATTCATTTATTATACCGGTAGCTGCTCGCAAGATTAATTCTTTCTTGCCACGGAACACTTTCGTATAGACTATTCAAATATAAAAATAGCAATAATGTCGTACGAATATGTTGCACAGAGGCTACAGAAGACGATATCTAATTTCATCGATGAATCTTAATGAAAATATTTTCATTCATTGCTCTAAGTATACGACGAGGGCGACTGAAACAAATTGATTCTGTTTCTGATCATGTTCAAGGTGCCTACAAAAATTTTTGTGACATCAGAAATTAACAGTGGGCTTGCACAAGTCTACATTTCGTTTACAAACCGCACAGCTTCTATCAGCATATGACTTCAAAGTTAACTTTTAAATTTTGAAGCACTCGACGGTCGCTAACAGGTACATTTGAATGGCCATTTTTCCACTCGCTCTCGCAGAGTTGTAATCGAGACCTTTTCTCTACAGGAAATTACTGCATCGCAGCGTGCTTTAACAACTCTGCAGTAAACCTGTCCTAATAACAGCGGGTGGCAGCGTTTCTGAGACCTCGGTATGCAAACGCTATTAGCTTTGCTATTTGCCAAGACGTCAAACTATATTACATCCCAACAAACGAACGTAAACATTCGTCGACCAACAAGAACTCGGGGACAACGTCCATGAACAGCGTCTTTGTATAATGCTACGTTTTGCTCCGTGATTTTGGGACACCCGGTGTACTTTCCCACGGACATTAGCACAACAAAATAATAAACAACAAATAAACGCAAAAAAGACAGGAAAGATAAATGTATATACATATACATAGAAGTCCTCAGTTCTGAGAAATATAAACATATAGGGTGTCTCACAATTTTTCGGCCATTTCCTGGACTATGACCTTCAGAATGATACCCGGTAGTAAATAACAGTTTATCGAATTTTATTTGGGGAACGTTAAATTCTCATCAATGCACGCCGCATTAGCCTCTCCCCGTCAATATCGCACGGGCTGTTTTGTATTTCTCGCGATAAAGGCGATTTTTCGCACGCACCAGCCTCCGGGATCCTGTCGACGCAATTTTTCATGCTCCGACCGCACAATACCCGCAGACTTCCGTCGCTAAGTTCCACGCTGTCAGCCGCTGTGCCAAGCTCATCAATAACGCGATTCCGCGAGGACGTCGTGAATTTTTATTTAAATACATTCGGGACTAGCTCGCCGCCAGTTATCGGCCGTCCCCAGGAACCGTTCAAGCCACTGCGTTTCCGACCAGGTGTAATTAAAATCTCATAACGCTCGGTCGGGATTATTGTTAATTAAATTTGCGGTGATCAATCCGGCACAGTTCGTGTTGATAAACGTATCAAATTGCGTCCATGTATCGAGAAGATGTTAGGCTGTTGCATAGGAAATGTCTGATTCATTTACAAGACTGTCATCTTCATTTTCAAGCTTCTCTTATCACATATTGATTAAAAGATGGTTTACCTAAATGTGCCTCTCGTAAATTGTTTATAAAATAATTGTAGAAAATGGTAAAACAGAAGTTGTGTTCTACCAACTGGAGCACAGAAAGTAGCAACTAGGTTTACACTATTTTGCTTCTATATTTGTGGCATAGTACAAACATGGTATCAAGTGTAGAAAAAATGTTTAGATGAAACACGAAACTTAATAAAATTATTAAGAGAAACAAATAAATGTTTTCGTAGCTCCTATTTCTTTAATTAACTTGGAAAATTTTTATTTATTTTACTAGTTTATCGAATTACGAAGATCTACAGCAGTTGGAAAGATGTTAAAAAATCATAAGACACCCAGGCAAAGAAACTAATGATAAATGACGCAATAAGGTGAATGATCCAGCGCTACCAAACGAGCAATTCCCCCGATAGCTCAGTACGATTCGCTGAAAGCGTCGAATGTGAGCAAAAATATATTACCCCGAGCTATTCTTCGCCATCGGCGGATGATTTATTCCACGCGATCGACACAATTACTCCACAAAATGCGTCGCTCACATAATAGATAGCCGTGGGAAATGCTTCGTTGCGAAGGGGCGCAAACACATGCTAATTCCTCGGTGGTGGAGATAGGAATGTGTGAAAATGGATCCAGCTCCATCGGCTGACGTTTAATTTCAGATACGGGATCCACTTTAGATAATCAAGGCGGGCAACGCCGCCGCGTCCCGTCGGCCAAGGCCACGATATGGAGTGTTGTACACACCGGAATCGGACGAATACTTTCACGCGATATTTTTTCAGTGTCAGCCGATTAGAAGTGGTGTTCTATGAATTTATACGTTGGTAGATTATCTTTGGCTCGAATACGCGCGAGGAACGCCGTAACGTTCCGGCTACCAGCAACAATTTATTAGCTGCTAGATAGTCATCGATTGCCTCTGAAACGCGTGCTGGCGCGGCTGAAGGAACACGCGAATAATTTTGGACGACGCGGTCGCGACGCAACGAGACGCGATGGGTCGTTTCGTGGGTGTAAACGATACAGCCCAGATGTAGAGATAGGTCTACCTAAGCCAATCACTGTATAGCGGCCCTGTGGATTACTGGGGAACATCTCTCTCACTCTCATACCCACCTTTGCTATATTACCCCCATTACTATTCCACCACAGCCACAAAGAATATTTTCCTCGGTGTCGCTGCACTGAAACGTAATATACGGGGTGTTCACATGGGTGGCTCTTATTCTCAACTTTTGAATTACTTTTACGGCACCCTCAGGATTGGTTGAAATAATTAATAAAGGTCTGTGTAAAGTTTGAGGTTAATCGAATAATAGTAAAACGTGTCCCAAGGCCCTTAATTATTAAAATAATTAAATGCTCATGAAATCGTTTTTCTCGAATATCTTCTAAATTATTTACCGCAACGAAACATTTATCAGGCAAAACCTGCAGATCTCGACTGACTGCTTATTTTATGTTGTATTACCTTTCTCATAATATGAAACAAACGGTTTTCGAAAAAATGGAGAACAGTGAAGTTCAGAAAACATTGAGTGACAGTTATAGAAGAGGTGTTACATTCCTTGCAGTGTGTCGACAGTAGAAAAGGATAGCGATTGAAAAGGGAAGAGAAACTGAGGTCCGTACTTTAATTGCTTATCACAAAGTGATTATTACTGTAACCAGTGTCGGGGAATCGAAGATTCCGTATCAGAGAAATGAACAATCTTATACCACGTTCGAAAGTAATTTCTTCCTTCACCAAAGTCTAACTGAACGATAAAAATCCGTACAACGCGAGATACACCGAGTCTGTAACCGGCAATATACATTGACGAACTCGAGCACGCATCAAAGACAGTTTCGATCGAACTATCCTAGTTCTGTGATTCTGCGATTGAAATTGTAACGGAGCGTTCCGCACGGAGGATCCTGGTCGAAGTGCTCTCAATTTCGATCGGGAGTTGGAATTTTTGAGACGAAGCAGCGGCCGGAGGACAAAGGAAGGTTTCTTCGATGGGAAAAGGAGAAGAAAAACCGGGGAAAGCGTAGCTTTTATTTTCCGGCGAACGGGATTTTACGAGTGGGAAAAGACGTTCGAGGATTCGGTGGGTAAGGTCCGTCCCTGTGATCGATGGTAATCTCGCGAAACATAAATTTCAATGTGCTCGGCGGTGTTTTAAATGGCAACGTGAAATAACGCGAAAGTGTTCGGCCCGAAGACTTTTACGCGTTCCGTTTTACGGTTTCCCATTCGCAAAATTACCCTTCGATGCTGGAACGATCCTGGCCCGACCCGGCCCGGCCGGCCCGGCTGGCTGCGTGCACCGAGCAACGGGAAAAGTAACGTCGGAGCCCGCATGATCGATGGCCATCCGAGAAACGTATAAATGCATCGTCTTCCCCAGAGACCGTCAAACGGCAGCTATCAATGGTGAAACACGGCAAGGTCGAGATTCGGTGAAAAGAATGATCCCGTCTCGGTAAATTGCCTTTGATTGATAGACGCCTATCAATCAAAGCCCCCGCCGAAGACACCGAACAGACAAAGTTGTTTGATCCCGTCAGGTTGACGAGGGACGTTCCAACTACGCTTCCTTTCCAACGTATGCTGCACTATGTCCATGAAAAGTGATCGTACAATTTCCCAACAGCGTACGAATTACATTTACGCCGGCGGTTCCACGAATGAGAAAAAGTGAGAACATTTTACGGCAGAGGTGAAACGCAACAAAGTTAGAAATTTTCTACAACGGTGTCCGAGGCGAGCAAACCGGGCAAAATGCTATTATTAAAATTCTTTCGAGAAAATTGCACGAAACTGTTTTTTGATACGGAGAATTATAAAGCGGTTTCTATTTTCCTAACCATAACTGCGTTGTGGATTTTTATTCCCGTGTGCCGTAACAGATTTATTAAGTTCTAAGGAACGTGTACGTTTATGGAAATTACGTAACAGTTTTATTCCATGTTCACCGCGAGAAGTCTGCTGTTTTGAGTGTAGAGTTTCGTTTATTTTACTGTTATGTACACGAGCAGCTTGATTTATAAATTCCAGCTTTAAAGTTGCCGAGATCGCCCTTTCCGTAGACGCTGGCGGTTTTAACGCAGTCAACGCTAAACGTATTTTTATAGACTTTTTACCCACGCGTTTTCAGTTTTATTGTATTCAGAAAAATAATATAATAGCGAGTTGATGACCTATACTATGTAACTAACTATTAGCCTATACGATACATATAGTATCGGCTTAACGATAATTTTCACTATTGAATTTTCGTGCCATCTCCTCCGATATCATATTCTCCGAATACAAAAATCGATCATCGAGGTTTCTGAAAAATTTTTGACTGTCTAGCTTGACGTTGAGTTGTACTACTTCATTTTCGTGCGTCGTACCAAACTGCGAGAGGCTAACGATCACGACACGTCGCACGCAGAGGTGCCGCATTTTAATTAAAAAGCGCTTTGAAATGATCGTTTGGATCGCGCTCCGTTGCTGATCCTGTAACCATGGAACGTCTTCCTGGTAATGAGGTAGCTTTCGGTGGATTCATTAAAGTCCATTCGCTTGAAAGGCGTCTCGGACCATATATCGGGAGGTACATATTTCACCGAGCTGGAGATTGCGCTGAAAAAACCTACGATCATAATTATAGTATCGTCGCGAGCAAATGAAACGGTAGTCATGGCAGTCTGAAGAAAAATCAGTTTCTACGAAAAATTGTGTGATCGATTCACAAAACTGTTTACGTTAAATTGTAACCGCTCATCTTCGAATCGGACACCAAGTTTTATACTAATCCAATACTTACTGGGACGAATTCGCCCCCGTTCTAGAGACTCCATGGTTCTCAGCATCGGCCTCTGTAAATATAGGCCATTATCGTGGAATCCAATTTGGTCGGGGGCCCGTAATCAGTTTTACAGCCACTGTTTGTCTGTGGACGTGATATCAGGAACGGTCCCGCGCTACGTCAACGATCGCCGCACCGTCGTCGTCGTGAACGCTGCCACAAATCCCCCAGTCCAACGGTGTCCTGCCACGGCGATCCGTCACGGTGTTTGCTCAGAGTCACGGTATATTAACGTATATTAATAGTAAGTTTCAGCAATGCATCGGGCCCGGCAAAATTTACCCGAATTCAATATTAGCTCGGCCCACTGCTGCATATCCGCAATATGCTCGCTTAAACGATGCTCTAGGACGCCGACCCTTTTCCATACAATATCCCAGGCTACTGCGTAGGTCAACCAGTATATTGTTTGCCTATTGGATCAATGGCCGTATCGCGCTGCCTCAAAACTTACCTCGGCAGCGTAATACTGCGTCCGGTGTGCATAGTCCAATCCTTTTCTTCCGACACTTTCACTCCTTGGAAATGGGAAAGGCAATTCTTAGGTTTATCGATGATTTACGAACGACTAAAATACATTCTACTGTCTAAATTAACCCTCGTCCAGTTATACTGTACTTTTAATTGCAGGTAAACTTTCCCAAAACTTCGTGACTTTCATTTTTTAATGCGAAATAGATAACCGAAGGAAAGATGTAAATGTTAACTACTGAATTCTGATAAAAACATCATCGATCTGTTACTACTGTGTCAATTTGACACCGAGTGACAGATTCGGTTCGTAAAATGAGGAACGGGTGAGGATAACGCGGTAAAATATGTTTCTACGAAAGACTGTGCACAGTTTTCATTCTATATGAGAAAATGGCTCAGTTTAACCGGCAGAAGCTGTGAAATTAAACAACGATTCTGCTACCGTGAGCCAAAAAAGACCTAATCCGGAAACACATCTGCCTACAAAATTGAAAACGCAATAACCCACGGCTAAAAGCTGGTTTATTAAAAATTGCTAATTCAAGAAGCGGAGTTCCAGCGGCAGATTTTCTTGTCACGGTTCCAGATCGTTCAGAAATTTTTTCCCACGGTACGAATACTCGTTCCCGACATACCTAAAATTAATTTT
Organism: Lasioglossum morio; assembly: GCA_916610235.2. Taxonomy (NCBI): domain Eukaryota; kingdom Metazoa; phylum Arthropoda; class Insecta; order Hymenoptera; family Halictidae; genus Lasioglossum; species Lasioglossum morio. The sequence goes on along the minus strand of OU744324.1, from coordinate 6,931,719 downwards.
CTGTCGGCGAGAAGGCTGGAGAGTACACGGAACGGCCGAGAACACTTCGTACTCCTCGAAACACGTCCCACAATTAGATCCGAGCTTGCGTAACGATACGTCGGCCGCTGCATGAAACGCATCAAGGATAACCCACGCGGCGTGACGCGGATGCGGTTTATCGCAACCGCAAGTCATGAGCCATCGCAAATAGACACGTGACCTCTATTTGGGATGATTGACAGAGCACGGGCACTCTCGGTTACAAACTTCTGCGACGCTAACCCTTCGGAGACGACTGCTTATGTTTTTGTACGGTGAATGTTGCATGATATTATATGGGAGGTACGTTCGTACACATATTAATGAATGAAATGTTGAGTTTGTGCTTGTGTCACAGAGCTTGATACATTCTGTAAAGTCGGTACGACGGGCGTCGTCGTTGAAGGGTCAAAATGAACACTTCGACATTTTTACGCTTGCGACGTTCTTCGGACCTGCGCTGCGTGACAACAGAATTTATTCGCCTTCACTACCAGGCGAAAAGAATGTTCTTCCACGCATGTGGTGGATTGTTTACCTCTCGGAACTTTGGCCGACCCCTCTTGAAATCTGGTATTTTCCAGAAGGGCGGATCCAAGGGTCTCCATAAATCATTCGCAGCTCTGCGAGGTTTATTACAGATTCTAAATTGATGGTTCCCTAAAAGATAGAATAAATTCCATTTCTGTTCTGTCAGGTTGTTTAGAATTAATAGGAGAATATTTACTTACGACTAGACTGCGGATTTTATGCATTTATGACATAAATGGGCAGTTACAATTTAAAGCAGCGTTAAAAATATTTAAGGACATCGAGATATTAAAAGAAGAATACAATTATTATTTGGCTCTTGACTTCAATCAAAGCGAACATTTTCTATTTGGTATAAAAATCCGCGGTCTACTTACGACGAATATTTCATTATCTTGGAAGAAATGTTTACTCTTCAAGTTAAAATGACTCCGAGTGTAAAGGGTTACATGCAAAAATGATAGAACAGATGTGGAGTCCAGTTACCTGTCCCCTTTGTTTTAGTAGATTCCACCGCAATGTCTCGGGAGGACATCACGTTCGACTTTCTCGAATAGTTTGACTCGCCCCCTGCAGTTTCTGCATTGCTGCACGCTGCGCGTCTCCCATTTGAACACGTACCCGTGCGGAGAGAGGTGACGTTAAACGGTTATCAGGATTTCACTATGCCAGGCGTACATATAGTCACACGAGCTGCAATCTGCACCGTCACCCGTGCACCTGGTGATACGTTTCTGAGAGCCCGTTGTTCCTCGATTCTGAAGACGAAGCCTTCGTTCGGTTGCCTCGCCAATCAACGAGCTAGGCTGCCGCTAAGTTAGTGTCACGAAATTTCGCAATGAATTGTGCACCGCGAACGCGTGACACAAGTTTTAATGAAGACAACGTCAAATGATAGTCGTCACCATGAATCTCCATGTTTTCCATAACATTTTGGAAAATTCGAAGTATTTTCTTGTTGCACAATCCTCAAAATTATTTTTTTTTCACTTCGACTGGACAAATTATCCTCTTGTAGAATACTAACAGATAAGCATAAAAAATTTAAAAAATTGGTAAATTTTCACTTGACGGTCGTATACGGATGAGCAAAGACACAGGTAGGTCTATTGATATAATATTCTGAGAATTTCCATTTTCACTGACTTAGAGGTTTATTTTAACTAGCGTAAGATAACGTTCACGTGAAAAGAGTTCCAGTGAAATTTGCGTTACGCTCGATTCTCACGCGTTCAGGAAGCTTATGGTAAATTGTATACCCAAGATCCCACAGCAACTTGGTTCTCTTCAGCTGCTACTTCCATTCGAAATTTTCCAATATTTTTCTTCGACTGCCTCTCCGGGTTTCCCAACCACTGGTATTTGTTGAAATAATTCGAAGCAGACTTCCTTTTCAGTAATCTCCCGCAGTATTGTTCCAGTTTGGCGATCCCTCATACGTTCCAGAGACGAATCTGTCACTTCCAGTCTAAATTGTTTCGGCAACATGGTTCCTCTTTCATAAATGGCTCGTTGCATCTGACGTTTTCTACAATTAACGACGTAATCTCTTTCGTCATATAACTTGCAAAAGGAAAAGAAACATTTCAGATGTAGAAATTAATTTGTAACCGTTTCCTTTTCAATTTCACAATTATTTACAAACCACTAAACCTAATATTAGGTTGTTTTAAAAATTTCATTTGTGTGTAAAACACTGGAATTCTCTGTTCGCTATTATTTTCCAAGCTTCTTCTTACTTATCTACGCCGTTTGCTGTTTTAAAGAATTATTCTACAAGTTACAAAAATTGTTTTGTCCGGTAAGACTATTTAAAGTACAGCGAGAACTAGAATAATATTCCAACGAGACGCATAGGGAGAGATAAGAGAGTTCCAAAAATGTTTCCCGACCTCTGTGGAAGTGATTCTTTTTCGAGGCCCGTTGGGGAATCACGTCCGCGATGTTTCCACGGACAATTTCGTGTCCAAGCACTCGTGTCTCCAGTTAGCGTGTGTACACATTAACTGGCCGGCGTTTAACCCACGGAACGGACATGTTCATGCGTCCTCCCGTAAGCGTGCAATTCATAAATGCACAGGATCGTTGCGTCCTGCGGTCTGTGATGTGTAAACGTTCTCGCGTGTCGTCAGAGACTCCCGCAAAATTGATAGTAAAAGCTCGTGCAAACAAGAAACAGAACCCTTCTCGCCGTGCGTATCTCTGCGCCATTTCGTGCGCTTGTACAGGTGAGTTGCACGAGGTTTCACTCACTTTTTCTAAGACCATGGATTTTTGTAGACAAATTTTAAGGAAGTCGAATCTAATCGTAACGGGTGAAGATCCTGCAGTTGGAAATCTGGCTTCTCCGTGTAACTTAAAATTGTCAACTTGGATGGATAATAATAGAAAAATAAGAATGTCGAGTTCTCCAAGAAGGTAGTTACTTTGAGAATCGTGATCATTCGTATCCTCGAATTGTAACAGGTTGCGCACATTATCAAGATTGCCTCGTGGGAGTCAGGGTACACAAACGGTATTATTCAGTGGATTAGGCGATACGCGTACGATTCTGATACGCCAGAACCCACGATCTCGTGAAACAATATCCATTTTCACGTTTAATTTCTGAAACACGTCAGGTTTTTCGAAACGCGAACGAAGCTGCGCAAAAAAATGCTAGCTGTCCGTCGCAACGAAACATGTTCAATCGGTAGAGCTGTATCCAACGATTATTCATGAGAGGTTGAAATAGCATCGGTTTCCGCAAAGCATTTCGAAATCGTTCCGGCAGAATTATTAAAAAAGAAACAGATATATCGCGTACACTTGCTGGGTACACTGCTGGAATTCATGTTAATAAGTAAGATTCGTATTAATCCCGTGAAACAAATCAATAGGCATCTAGCAGTAGCGACACGAATCGCTGGTGATTATACAACGACTTAATGTGCAAATGAAATGATCGAAATTATACAGACCTGTTTCTAACGATTATTCGTGAGAAATTGATATAGCGGTTCACGTTTGACTCCTCTAATTGCATCGGATTACGCAAAGCATACCGGAGTTATTCCGGCATAATTATTTGGAAAGAAACAGATATATCTCGCGTACACTCGATTAATCCCGTGAAACGAATCGATAGGCATCAAGCAGTGGCGACAGGTCTCGCCGGTTATTATACAACGACAGAATGTGCAAATGAAATGATTGAAATTATACGATTTTACGGGAGGGTCCCTGATCCGGGCTAATTACCGGGATAATTAAGTGTGCTTGGCCGATCTATTTCACCCGACGTGGAACATTAATGGAACCGAGTCGAGTATAGATATTCATATGCGTTCGATAGAATACCGACGGGTTTGGACGGTGTATCCGAAAACCGATCGGACTCTCGCGGTTAATGTATTTACACGGATCGCGAATTGACTCGCACCGACAACCGTCCGCAGCTTCTTTTCCATTCAGAAGGCCGTGCTATATCGTCCCGATCAATACCTGTCGCTTCTGATTTATTCCGCGCGTTTTAAATATCGACTGCCACACGCAACGGGCACTAATTCCTCGTCAGCCCGAAAAAAAGCAGAAAAACTGGAACACACCCGGCCGTCTGAGCTTTCATTTTGAATGTGGCGGCCGCGCCGTCGACGGTTTTCAATGAAATCGCACGTTCCTTTTCTATTTGGCATGTATACTAATGCCTCGACGTGCAGGGTATCGAGAAATTGTGTGGGAAAAACTGTTACAGTGATTCTACCATAGAAAAGGCCAAGATCTGTTGAACCCCTTGGTCACGTTATCTTCCAAGGAGCATGCCTCGTTTCGTTCTGCTAACATTTACAGTTAGATCAAGCGAGACCAGGTCGTGTAATCGTAGTCAAGCAGATTTAATAGATATAAGACCAAATTGCGACACAATTTGGATCAGTTTTAGTCGTTATATCCCAAGTTACATTGTTAGATTCAATTTTCACTGATTTGTAAAATAAATTGAATTGATGAATCGCTTTATAGATTCTGCGAGAGTAACTGCGCTTCCAAGTCTACGGACTTGCTTTTTAAATATTTTACATATTGTTTATAAATTCATATATTACAATTTATTCTACGAAATGGAGCAGCTCGATTTTCCCAAGGATTTAATAAATTGAATTAAGCTCGGCGATCTCACGATGCGGAACTTTAATGAAATTAATAAGAAACGCTGAAACCGCAATTTTTTTCACACGATGGTTTTGAAACAAAAACATTTCATTAGGAGAAAAGAGCGTGCAACTGAAAACTAGAAATAAAATTCGACCCATAAAATTAAGTTTCCCAGAACATCAAATGTGAATATTCATGTGGCACGCCTGGTGCGGAATTGAATTTTGCTAACGCGTTCGTTCATGATCGACCGCTTCTACTTAAACTTTCAATATTGATTCTCTCAAAAATAGAGCCTTGCACGGCTGGAATTTCACGATTAATTTCCGATGCTTTTTCTCACCTGGAATTACCACTTGCACACGCTTTCGACACGGTTAATTCTAATTAGAACAGTAGATATCGATTCATGCATAGACAAATATTAGGTCGTTCCGAAAGTCATTTCGTTTTCACCAGGGAAATTGAAAGCCAATATTTTACTATTTAGAATAAGTTTTATAACATTTTGTACTATGTTCTTTTGTGATTTTTCAGGCAACTTAAACAACTTGTTGAATTTCTATTTTTTATTAGCAAAAAATTGAGTTATATGAATTTTTACAACTTTATTTGGAATTACATTTGCAGCGCATAAAAAAGGCGAAAGAATGGTAATCCAATGGTAATCCTCTCCTTAAACAGCACACAATTTCTTCTTTCATATGATATCTTCTCAGTTCGCTATAGTACTGATTCAAAAGACTATATCAAATAATAAGTTTTTGAATTTGAAGTCCTCTACACAATCTCGAGAAAGAAAAAGCTCCTATTTACGTTAACCAAGTTGAAATCACGGTTCAAAACGCTTTCAATTACATCGCTACAAATGGCTGTAAACCAGCGAATCTCGTAATGCGGTACAACCTGTATATTCCGGAAAGAGGAAACGCTGAAGCATGAACCGGTTTCCGAAATGTTTTCGAATCCGGCCGCTAAATGGAATGATCCCATTTCCGATTGTATTTACCGTGGCAGGGTTTTCAGCTCGATATTGAAAACATAATACGACCATCGGGAGCTAATCGTCGAATCGAGGTGGCCTCGGGAGCATTCAGTACGTACGATCCTCGACCGAGTCTTGAAATCGAATCTTCCTTTACTGCCTTCGACAAGCTGCCTTTAATTTCCTGCGATTCTCGGCTTTTCCAATCCGCCGGACGTGGGTGGAACAATACCCGGCGTTCACCTTCCTTTTTCTCCTGGTTTCACGATTCGAGGAATGGGGTGCCGGTGGAAACGATGGTTCGACGAGCGAACCGAACCGGTTGAAAAGTTCGAACGCTTCTGTGTCAATGGGTGTCCGGGTTCACAGTGTTCCCCGCTGCACTTTGTGTTCTTCGAACCCGAGTCTAAAACGGGACGAGTACGAGATCTTTCAAAAAAGTCGTCGAGCAATCGAAAAGACAGTCTTCGGCGATGCTCGGCTGCCTCCGGAAAATATTCTCGAACGCCTCGGAGTTGTACAAGTTTCGTCGAACTTTCGCCGCTTGCTTTACTAATACCTGCTTGTACCAGCGAAGCCTGACACCTGCACGTTGACCCGCACTCGCCGATGCTTTCAGAGAAGTTCCACCGACTCCCGGGGTACTTTCTGCTTTCACGCTGGCCCATCGTCACGGAAAAAGTTCGATGGCTTTTCGATGCGCAGACCAGTCGTAAATCATCACCGGAGGGAGCCGAGGCCGGCAGCAAGGGCCGCTGTCCTTCGTATTTTAGGGGATTCACGGCGGCACAGCGGTGCGATTAATAAAGCCCCCATAAATTTTACGATGTTACGTCGCGTCAGGGTAACGCGGTCCTGTTCCCCAGCCTGTGAGTCCAACTTGAACTTAATTTTCTTCTCGCCGACTTTCGAACACGGACTCGTCTGAATATGTGTCTGTCATCTTGGACACTGGCATGCAATCTGCAGGTCTTCTCTAAGAAGATTCAAGCCCATTTGATGGATCGGAGCAAAATGGTCTTCTCAAGCAGCTGAATGAAATTGTGACTTTTTCGTCCGAGCTCGTATGAAGGTCACCGCATTGTAAATCAATGAAGTCACTTTAATGGGCCCATTCACGGTCAAGTATATAGCGCAACAATTACTTATGCAGCATGATGTTTATGCAAATTCATATTATATTAATTAGTCAATCACTACCATTCACGGTCAATAATGTTGAGAAATAGGCACTGTTGCGCAATATACTTGAACCGTGAATGAGCACCTTTACTGTATGCTACGAATGAAAAGTGGGTAAATATTTACAACAGGTCCACGTACTCTTTTTCCTTTTCCAATATAGGGGGGACGTTTTTAGTTTTTGGGATATTTCAATTTTTCTGTATTGGAGTTTTTGTATTCCAACACGCTCCGCGGCAACGTAAGCCTGACCCGGTGCGGCGTTTGTTTACATTATGACGCTGTAGAGATGAGAGACAAACATGGGGGGGGGGGGGGCGGAAGGAGCCGGCCTGACACCACACACACCCATCCACTCAGTGCTTAATACACACCCAGTGTTTCTAAATGTTAATTTCATAACGGAAACCGGTAATTGTGCATAAAAGATCCCACCTCACCGATTTTTATAAAATTTGAATATGTTGTAAAACTCAACATTCTACAAATGATGATGAATTAGTATTAATTAATAAATTTCGAAACTACTCCTGGATTTTCGTATCAACCCTCCGGATCACGGGCCCAGCACCACGCCTGTTCTTGTCTTTTCGAGGGGATTCCCCCTGGAACCAGCCAAGCGGTAAACACGCTCGACGACCGAGCCAGCAAGCGATGGGGCATCGGCGATACTCACCTAATGCAAGCGAAGCAAAAGATTGCAACTTTTCTAATTTTTTTTTTGTGAAACTGGCACGAGTTCTTTGATGTTTGCCGAGTACTCGAACCTCAATCCCTCTTTCTATACGTTTGACACACTACAAAGAACGTAGAATCTCTTCTAAATCTGTGGTTTGGAAGACCCAAAGATACAACAGAGAGAATACTATAGTAACTGATATGAAGGCTGGAGGAATCGTATGAGATAAATAATGTGGACCAGCAACGAGTTTATCCGGCTCGAATATTTTATTAAAAATCGACTGGAAAAATCTAATACTAACGGGTGTCCTCCAGTTGCAGCGTAGGGCAGGCCGGAAAATTGCCGCGGAATATTTTAGACAAAACTCGATTAGCACGATGGAAGGTCTCTGTAGGAGCGTCTGTACCATTATTGTGAAAGCCACCAGCGGGAAAGTACGTGCAACGACGAGAGCTATCTCCGCGTTTAATTAACACGCGTTCGAGGCAATGCCGACGTCGACGCGAGGCTTACTTTACCGCTAGCCGCTCGTATTCAACCTGCCGGTTGCTTATTTTCTCCTGGCAAACGGATTCCCGGATTTCCTTCCTGACTGGCGTTTCAACGTTCTGCATTCAATCCGGGAGTAGATCCGCGGAAAATAAAAATCATGCTGCGTGCCCATTTAACCCTCTTGTTCGTAACCGAAGAATTTCACAGTTCCACGACCACGAAACCCGCCCACCGATGACCACTATTTCAAATACTTCGCCTAATCTCAAGTTTGCCTTTCTACTTGGCTTACTACGACTGCACGTTGGATTCGATAATGCATCAAGATGAACCGCAAGTTTCAATGAACAAGATGAACCTCATAAAATAAAAAAAATTAGTGATTATTTCAAATCCTTTTCTAAATTCCAACTTTATCTTTCTATCTGAAGCAACTGCACTTTGTGTACATGTACTTTGAATTGAACCGTTGTCGTATTTTAACGAGTCAGACACGTCATGAAGATTTTAACGAAGTCTAACAAATATGAATGTCTATTAAAATAAATAATTAAATTTTCCTTCCCCATCTACAACATTTTTGAGAATAAAGACATTTTCATTACTGTAACTGTAAAAAATTGGCAAAGATGCCAATGGATCAGATTAAGCAACCTATGAATCATTCGATAATTCATCAAGGAAAAGCATGTATCTTTGAACCTCATATTTTGTCCGGGGACTGGGTATGGGGTGAACAGGAAGAAATTAGTGTCTGGCCTGTTTTGTCTATACATGAATGTGCAAAAATTCAGAGAAACATCTGGAATACCTGAAATTCAGGCAATCCACTCGACGCGTTTGCCAGACGATTTGGCAACAGCAATCGTGTCGGTTGTACCTACTTTTCCTGGTGCGCGTTGATGAAGGCTTAATTAATTGCCCCGAAGGGAACACTTCGATAGTCGGTGTACTATACATCAGGAAAATTAGGTTACGTCGAAGCCGGTACACGCGTGCGGCAACCGACGAAACAAAATTTTCCTGTACCCTAATTAATGATGCCACCAGCCGTCGTTACTTGATCATTATTCCGGGAGCATTCAAACATCGGTACTACTAGCAACCCTTTGTCTCGCTCATTAGCAAAAGTTAATTAACGCTGAACATCGCCGCTGCCAGTGGAAACTTCCGAAAGTGACACTTCCACGTCCAGTTCTATTTCTTAGACCACGTTCTCTGCGGAAAATGCATGGGTATTTTACCGGTTACCGTTTCACCAGACTTCGTTTGCGCGACAGTGAACTCCGTTGACAAGATCTCGAATTTCGTGGATAGCAGACTAGGAAATTACTTAACGATCGCGCTATAATTAAGTATGATACGTGTCCGTGCATTCTGCGAGATTAGAAGCCACGAGGACTCATTGATGCTTTAGGCAAGTATGCCTGCAGCTTAGACAGTAATTACCATTCATCAATTATCCCGCTGCGATTCCCGAGATTCCCGATACCGTAGGATCTTCCTCGAGCACTTCGCTCGGTATTACAAACCAAATTTGCTTCTTTTAACTGTTAACGTTCAATACTCGAACGATTATCACTGCACTATGGATCGTTTCCCATCTTTCACTAATTTAACGAATTAAATAATTTGAATAGTTGTGCAGAGTTGCTCTAAAGCTACATTGTGCTCGAATATTAAAATTATAATATAAAAATTGAGAAAAACAATTTTTTGAGTAACCCCCCACTTTTATTTTGTTTAAATTTTCTCACTGCAGGATTATATTTAAAGAAGTTAAAATTTTTGATAAAATGGCATAAAATCATGCATACATGACTTCGTTAACATTGCGTTATTCACACGTGCTCTTATCCAACAAATATAACCGAACAACGTTAAAAGAATCCGTGCGACAACCTAATATTTCTAATTATTCTTTAACTTTTTTAACCGCACAGCGATCTCACATCTGTTTCCAAGGCACGTGTTCAACTTTCTGTATTATACGTTCATCGATTTTTCAAGCGTCGCTGGAACGATCTCTGTATATTTTTAGCATCCCATGTTTTCCGTGAAAGTAATGGACAAAATCAATTCTCGTTGATCCAGAGCGCGGAGTAATCTCCTTAAGGCGCAAGGATCGCTGCGCTCCAGGCTCGCAATTATCCGCTGGAACGTTTATGATATACGCGTGCCGTAAATAAGTGTCCACTACGTGTACCATGGTGGACGCGTAAACAACTGCGAAAAGAGCCGGAGGATGCTGCACAAGATTGTTGCGCGCATACCCGGCGCCAGGATCGTTAAGGACACAGAACGCAGCTGGCCGAGGACCTAAACGTTTCTTCGGTCGCCGTAGTATTGCCTGGACGGGTTCCATGAAAACGGAACATCGAACGAGGAAAATCATTAGCAATTACGAGGACGGAACGTTTCCGAATTGCCAGTTGTGTACATACTATAGTCGGCGATATTAAATTCTTGGTTTACGTTGCTTGTTAGGATTACAGTAAGACCTCGATCTAAGAAAACGGAAATTGAAATCTAGGAAAAACGAACTTCCCCTCCTCGTACATCGGGTCGAGTTTGTCGGTGCGAACCACAACTAATCCAATAACAAAACTTCTTTATTTTTTATTATTTTTAATGGGACTTTCACCAATTTATGTATGGTATTTTTCTGATTAAAATGATACTAAACACGATATAATTGGAATTTTATTTAGCGGTTTAATTCTAGCTTGGGCAACTAGTGCCCCGAGAATCGATGGCGTAGATTCGGCTACCGCCATTCAACGGGTCATTCACTCTCGGAACACGGGTGTTCTTAGATCGAGGCTTTATTGTACTAATTCTATTCTACTGACTCGATTTCGTGTTCTGCATAAGATCAGATTTTGTGTGGCTGCAGTTTCTTAACACTAAAACTACCAATATCAGTTAAAATAACCGGTTCCAATATTTTACTTTACAATTGTTGAAATAATTAGAATTGATTTCCTAAGAAATGATTGTATAGATATTTTTTAGTAGAGCACGTATTACAGTAGAAGCCGCAGAAAGTTTAAATGAAACTAATCTCGTCAGTTACTTTTAAGGCTCGGCAAGTTTACCGTTACACTAACATTGTCATCTGCACGTTTTGTTGTAAAACAGCAGCGGTTTCGTGTTTTCGGTTTGTTTGGAAACAGTTCCGAGAAAGGCGGTTCACGCAGTTCGGACATTTGTAAACTGGTCGCGTTACAATTTCCAAAAAGCGTCGCCGGTGGCGCCGCTCGATTTGCTAATTGGACGCCGAGAAACAACAAATTACAGTTCCATTACCATATCGCGCATTGAATATTGTTCGCCGATGACGGTTACGTTGATTATGTATGAAACAACGTTTATTCCGTTATTAACATTCATACGAATAACGCGTAGTTTTCGCAATCGAATAATTTACGGCACGCGAAACTTTCGGAATATCGGATGCACTGATACACATACTGTTAATCTTTTCGACCGCGTACGAAAACAGGATGCATAATCTCCGATATTTTGCGGATTTTGCGGTACAGGTAGCGGCTTTGCTGCTACAGCAGCCGCCCGTAATCTTCTGGCGGAAGGACTTTAACTAATTTATTTGATAATGCACGTAATTTACGAGTCTAAATTCGACAGGGTGAAAATTATATGCATAATATGTAAATGTCGCTTATAATTTGAAGCACTTCATTAAAAACATGGGGGTGGGGTTGACCTGATTCGCTGCGTCCAACGTTCGAGTTTCTCAATAATAAAATATTCGTTTTCTTCAAATATCACCCGATAGCCTCGGCCGCTTCGCTGTGGGAACAGTTTGTCCGCGGAGATGGAAACGCAATAATATTTCTTCAACGTTAATTGCGCCTCTCGAATGATATCTGTAATCGCTCCAGGCAATGGACTATTTTCCCAGCGAGACTGCAATTTTTACGAGCGTTTGCTCGGAAATCGTTTCTCGTATTTCAATAAATCTCTTGATAAAAGTCAAAAACAGCCGAAGTTGCATTTCCAGCTTCAGGCCCGCGAACTTCACAAAAGAGCTCGTCAAGGATTTTTAATTAAATACTTACGTTTATTTGCGGAACGGAAGCGTTCTTTGTCCATGCCGGCGGACACGACGCAGCAACTTGATATTGTATAACGTACCTCGGTGCTGGCATAATTTTCATTACATCGGTATACATACTTCGAACAAAATATTCTACGTCCTACCACCCAGCAGACAACCAACGGAAATAATCTTTTCCAGAAAATCCGAAAAACATGCAAACCACGCTCGGCGAACGTCTGACGAAAAATGTTTCTGCAATTCTTGGGAACATTTTAAATGCGTAATGCTACCCAAACAGGACCGAGCGATGTCCCAAAAGAGCGGCTGAATCTTTTAAAGACACTCGCCCACACTTTCCGAAGCTTTCGTTCGCAGAAAAATGCCACGGCAGTTTTCGGTTTTGAAAATGGGACGCCGCCAGTCTTGAATATTCGACCGCGTGCAACACGTCAGAATTAAATTTAAGAATATCTCCGACCCGTGTTCGTCTTCTTTCCAGCATCGCATTGGCGAAGCAGAGCAGTGGAAAAGTAATTTCGAGCGATTCATCTATTTGATCACGTCTTCGTCGGTCCAGTGGCGTTTTCGAGGCTTCTATCGATTTTAGAAAGTAATACAACACTCTCGAAACCCCATTACCAAGTTTATATTCGCCTAAGCGACGTACTAGTTGAAAGAAAGCGAGTTTGAGCGTTGGGAGTTCCACGGACTCAGCTGGACTCGTACCGGGTGTACCATAACTCCTCTCTGTTGTCGATAATATGGTTTCTTCGATGTCTGTTTCCACATAGTGTTGCAAACGGCTGATCGAGTTAACCGCGTGCACTCGCACTCCGCTGCCACACTTCGAGAACGTTTTGTCGAACTATGCTAAACGAAAGTATGCATTTCCTTGCGAATAAGTATACAAGATCATGGAACTGTACAACCCAAATTTTCTTGCCAACTATTTGTTGTACAGGGTATTCGTCTTGAAACACTGTAACAGAATGTAAATAGAAAACAAGATCGTTCCATTAAAAATAAACAGAGTGACCTTCGTATCTCCTTAACGTTTCCACCTATAAAAAAATTAGTATCATCAGATTATAAGTGTCTAGATACCAAATAAGTTTGGACAGATGCGTTTTCTTCTATCTTGAAAAGCAAGCGAGTTATAAAAAATTAGTTGTAAAATAAAACAATATTACGAACGAAAGTGTATCGACATCAACGTACATAACAGAAATGTGCTGATTTTGGAAGGAAGCGAAATCCGAGAAGAAAACAATTTTTGCATTGTCTGCAAGAGGTTCTGCAGTTTTGCAATTCTGAACTGTTGCGGGTGGATCGATATGTATAATTTTCGAAAGGGATACAATGATTTCTAGGACTACAAAGGCCTGCAGGTCGGAGATTAACGGACGCGGAGATTCACCGAGCGTGGATTTCGGGCGATAGTTATCGTCCTGGGGAAAACGCGACGGGGGACCTCTAATATCTCTTCCGTGATAGCTCAGGCTAATTATTCCCTGGTGACTCGATACGTCCCATGTGTTCATGCGGAACCACTGCCGCGTGATCAAAACCCATGATCCGGGCTGCTACCAGTCCGTAACGAATGATAACAAAGTGCCAATTACAGCCAAATTGCAGTGACACATATGAAATGCTTTGCTGAATATATGAAGGAGAACATCCTGTAACAGAGGCCAATGTTTCAGTAACGAAACACTTAACGCTTCTGCAAATCGTAATTGTTGATGATCGAGACTGTCTTGAAAAAACAAAACAACCGTAAAGTATGAACATGATGAATACGAAGAATGAACTCGGCTCCAATTGCAAGAGGCTTCTTCGCATACGTATCCAATCAGTTCCCCCGCGCTCGAATCGAATCTAACGACCCAAACCATAAGTATTAAATAGATTGACAGCCGCATCTATCACCCTTATCATCGGGTCACGGTAATCTTTAGATACCGGGGAAACATCACTAAGGAAAATGAGAAGACTTCATAACTCCGGAACACGCCACGCACTTGGTATCCTCGAAAGATAGGGCAAAGTTTTCGACTGCGACGGTATCATGAATAATCAACCGAAAATACAAAAGTAGAATCATTTCTCATCGGATTGCGTGACACTTGGACAGTTCCCTCGCCGATCGATGCAATACAATTCATGCTTGTGAACTGTTGGATTTTTCATAGAACACATAGTGTACCCCATAAATCCGTGAGTCCACCAAGATGCTAATCAATTTCACGTTCAATTAGAACCGAACCAATCCGACCCCGCTATCTGTCCCTGCGAGTAACGTAATTATGCGACTAACATGTCGCGAATCCGGATAGCGATTAATCTTTCTTTCAGTGTGCAGGATGCAACACCGATACCCTTGCGATTTATCCACGGCCATGTGTTATTTTGGCCATGCGCCAAACCGTACGGCAGGCCATTTGTCAATATGATATACTCCATTACATGTATCTACGTAATATTTCATTGATACCGCTGATCTACTTTGTCGCGGCCAGAAGAAAATTCGTCGAAGACGATGAATCGACTGATGCTAGGCGAACGCGAAACTCTCATTCCGACGGTGCGTCACAGTTAATGCGAATGGCCTATGCATCGGTCGTGCAAGAACACGATTATGTTGTCGTTTATCGAAGTACATACGTGAATATCCTCATTGGACGTTAATTGTTAATGTTATTGAATTCGATTATGTTATTCAATTTAATATATCTAGCTTCTGTATCAACTCTTTCTTCATCGACTCAGGATCTTTTAGTAAAGTAGATAATTAATCTTCGGTCTGGTTGTCCTAAAAATGTTGCACTTCTTCCGAAGAAATGATTTCCGACGTCATTTCAAGTAACTTTGTCCTCTCCTGAGTTATTAACGGAAAATACAGACCAATCAGAGCGCGGACCTTGCGGACGGATTTCGGCCTGGCCAATGTCAACGTCACACTCAGCGGGACTTGAGCTATGATTGGCCCGTATTTTTCGTTAATAATTCCTGAACAGTGCCGTGGAAAACAGTTTTA
The DNA here is from genome assembly GCA_916610235.2 of Lasioglossum morio. NCBI lineage: Eukaryota > Metazoa > Arthropoda > Insecta > Hymenoptera > Halictidae > Lasioglossum > Lasioglossum morio. The sequence goes on along the minus strand of OU744324.1, from coordinate 6,916,595 downwards.
AAACAGAAAAAGTTACTTCGAATGACCTCATAAATCGCCTCTTTCAAGGATGAACAACATTCTTCTGACACCTTGTGTGACATGTAATATATGTATGTGAGATGGATGCATGTGTGCGTGTAGATAGGGAAGGCGAGCTGCTAGATGCAAGGAGCCAGGATATGTTGTGTGTAGCGGACATTGCCCGAACATCACCTTCGCGGTTGTCGCGCGAATCAGCTGTGCGTGCGACAAAAACAACACATAAGAAGCGAAGTGTTTGGCCGAGCGCGGGGAAAAACGCGAGAACGATCCGTACCTAGGGCAAGCGGACATTGGCCCGGGCAATCAGACAAAGAAACCGAACACATAAAACAGAGCAAGCGAGCGGCGCGAGAGACAGTCGAAAAGTCGAGTCGGGTTGAAAATCAGTCGAGATAGTCGATATAAGATAGGCGCTAATTGTTAAGTTGTGGTTGATAGTCGTTATATAACAAGGTCGTAATTAATCATTAGTTAAATCAACGTATTGTGTAGTCTTTTGTAAGGTATTCGTGAATAAATACTGTGTACGTAACTATCCGCATTTATTTCCTACATGTATAATACATATAAAGGGTGAATCGTCTAGTACAATCCGCCTGAATCACTTATATATTTTTCGCGATAGGAAGAAATGTTTCATACAAAATTTTGTTTTGGGGCCCACTAGGTGGTGTACATAACTTTTTTTCAGGTGGAGGTGCTTAGGAGATTCGAATGGTCAACCTAGTTTTTTAAAATGGAACCACATATTTTTGTACTTCTACGTTTGGAACTATACTATCGTACTAGTTGTCCGTCCATGCTATAGTGTAGATTGTAGATCGACCCTTACTCTCGCGTGGGGTCGCGGAAAAAGAGTCATTCGCATACAAACCTGTTTCTCCCTTAGGAATACGAGCGAAACGTGCCGCTATTCCCTCCGCTAATTTTGACCGCCGTTCACACTGCGGATGCAAAGTTCCGCGGCAGTTGCAGAAGTTCGCGAGCAAGTATTCCTCGCTCGGCGTCGTTCCGTGTTTCCGTCTCTCGTTGTTTTTCGTCATTCTCGATTCGATGGAGGCCGGGGAGCTTAGCTTTCGTGTACATTTCGCGGGCCCCGGAAACTCGAAATGAACAGGGAAAAAATAAAGAAATGAAGTTGAAAAACAGAGGATGAGAAAGAAAACGCGGGGAGAGGGGGATCCACTATAATTCAGTTCCGGGTGGGAAACGCGCGTCCGTCCGCCAATGAAACTTTAAAAGGTCGCGGGAATTCACTAGGCGAGGCAGGGCGAGGCGAGGTCGGCCGCAAGCGTTACAAAATTAAATGAAGGATATTAATGCTGTTTCTATTCCGTTCCACCGGCCGACATCCGGTCGGTGGATGTTACGTCAGCGGATGCATAAATGAAAGGGGAAGATGCGTCCACGGAACCTGGCTACCAACAAAATTTTCTGCCACGGCCGCGTGAAATTAATAAATTCTCTTACCGCCGTTCTATTGCCTCGATGTGATTTATGCGACTTATATTGCACTTAAGGGATCGCAGCCCCCGGGAGATAATAAATCAGTTGAATCTCTCGCCATCCCGCCGGCTTACTCATCTTCTTTTCGTCCCACCCTCCTCGCACCCTTCATTCTTCCACTGGTTTGCTCTTCTTTAGTTTCGGTGGACTTTGCTTGACCATATTCCCACGTACCGACGCGGCAATCAAACCAAACGACAAGATCATGCTCTACGGGGTACACGGGAATACTTCCAACCGTGGTACCGTTTACTACGTTTCCGTAATTAAACGTCGCGAGGAACGCCTCGGGCGCGATACCCGCGCGAAACTCGCAAGACGACCGAGAGCGCCGTTTAAGCTCGATGTTCTCATTAGTTCGCTATTTTGCACACCGCGCCCGCTAATTCGTTGCAAACTCTGCAGCTTGAATTGTTGCGTCTGCGTCGCCGAAATTGTTTGATCGCGCGGGTGTCAGTTAACGACCGAGATTAGGTCACGCGTCCCGAGGATATAATGCACGTGCGTGAGTTCGCCAATCATTATGCATTCACAGCAAGCAACAACATTCAATCATTTTCCCGGAAAATCATTATTTGCCTATTAAAACAGGGAGGGGGGGGGCCCGCTATATTTTGCGGGGCTCTGTGTAAATAGACAATATCGGAAATATCAAGGTCGTTTAATTAACCATTCTGGTCATAACCTCGGACAGTGAGCTTCGTCCCTAAAAAATATACAATTATATTTGAAACCACAAAGTTGACCTTCATACGACCTCAACGCGCCCTGTTAATTGAATCATTTCAAATTTAAATATTTTCTCGTCATTTTCGAATTTTAAAGTACTAACATTTTCACTTATAAGTAGACAGAGAGGATTTTTATGCAGAATAAATCTTTTCTACTTGAACTGCATCGAACTAGAGTGAACTAGAAATTTATTTTCTTCCTTAACTTGTTTAATAGATTGAAAATAATATAGTATACTCATTTTTCTCATAAATGCGTAAAATCCGTTGTCCCCTTATAAAGCGCTATATACCTTGAAAAGGCAGGCGATGTAATTATTATTTGTATTTCATTTCTATAATTAAAATTTTTACACAAAAATAACAAATTCATGATTGGCATGCCTCTGGTCTGGGATTTTCCCTCGTGCGTTTCATTTATCCGACCTTTCTCAATCAGCTTGCCATCCGTTTTGCCCGTTCTAAAATTATATAATTAATTAATGATTAAAAAAAATATTTTCTTATGCAGAAAGTCATCCACACTATCATCCCTTTCCTGTAGCTACCTCCACAATTTTAAAATTCCATTACACGTATCCCCTTGTGAAATATGGAGGCAATATACTGGCGGAAAAGTTATGATTCTAAGCAAAAGCATACAGAAAATTAGTTTAAAATAAGCGAATCGAAAAGAAAAACGAAATGGTAAACGTTTCTTAGTAGGTTTTAATAACACGAGCGTAACAACAGACCGTTTATAGGTGCGCGATCAGGAATTGGGGAGACAATTATCTTAGGGCATATCGCATGCTCGGTAGTTCCTGTTAATATGAATTACATTAATTTGCAGGGGTAGGCGAGCCATTGCTCGCAATGGCTCGAGGAACTCGTTGTTCGAAGCGCGTGCCTCGAACATTCCGACTAATAAAGCGGGTGGGGTGCGACGACGTTGCCGCTGACATAACTCATTACGCTAGCCCCGAGAACAAACGTCCTGGCAAACGGTGGCAAACGCCGAGATGTTCTTCGCGAACGTACCTATGATTTGCGACCAGATAACGTCTCGACGACGCGACGGTCGCTAAACGCGATTGTTCGACGCGTTACCTTATCGCAACGAGAATTTGGGAACCACGCTGTTGAAAGACGATTCGTTTTGTTACGTCCAATCATAATTCACAGCCCGTCTAATCTTAGTCGATCTGAAGATCTTCTGGTTATTCAATGACGACAGCGGTGCAGGCGATGAGGTATCGTACAGGGAAACAATTTGTCAGATTATTTTGAACCAAGTGCTGGTGTCAAAACGAACCTGCGTTCTCACTCTTTGTGCCGGGATCATTTGATCAGAGTACTTGATCACTTTATCACTTGATAACTTGTTCTGTGCCTGATTTCTCTGTTTGATTGAAAAATCGGAAAAACTGCTTGGTGTCCGACGTAGGTAAAGATATCTGCAACCTAATAAGATGATTGAATAAGTTCGTGTCCGATTTGAAAATAAAATAAAGGTTTAAAGAATACAGCTTTACTAGTCAATTATATAGTCATCGCTCTTTTCTACAATTAGAAAAGAATGTGCGGTTTGCGTGCAGTACAGTTTGCGACATCTATGACAATCGGACACGAACTTATGCAATCATCTAATAGTTTTGTCCAACTTTTCTGTTCAGCATGGAACCTGCGAGAAGTGAAAAATCCTCTGCAGATGGGTTGGAAATACAAGGAGCGTATTCTTGAAAATATGATCCACAAGTTTTCCGGGTGTGCAAGTTGCTGTGCTCTGGAGTGAAATGAGCGACGATGGAAGTTTGTTCCGGTGGCGTGCAGAAGGAAGATGATCCAAACTCGTAATATCTGTCGATTAACGTGACTTCGTGGGGTAGTTGCCGGCCGGCCATAGTTTTCCTGTGTCTACCACAGACCGGCTACAAAGCCGGCACGCAAAAACTCCGGTTCTTTGCTTTGAAAACAGGCCAAGCCGACGCGCGGCGCCCGCACGAAAGGCGAAACGGCCAAGTTTTAATTAAAGGTCTCGGTCGTTTTTCAAAGAGGCTACGTCTTCATGCTCGCGAGCTGAGCTTTTACGTGCGCGCGCGCGCGCTGCTGGCTCGCGCTGCCCGCTTTAATTTGATACAGGACTTGCAGATCGCAACCTCCTGCGGGGATTTTTCAGGCGTGCTGATTAAAATCGTGTAACTCGGTCGCGTCGGCAATATACCCGGACGCTTGTTCCTCTGTCATGACGATGCCTTGTTCATCTACCAGCTGGATTACGCTTTCGGAGTCACCGATATTGCTTTTCCAGTCCCGTTCGAATAGGAAACCTATGAATGCACGTTATGGCTGGAATTCTATGTATCGATATTTCTGGTGTCGCTATTGTGGTCGAATTTCGTTTACTCTGTGCGCGACAACCGTGCCGCCACGTTTTAGACTTTAAAAGCAATTGAAATTGCGCGGTGCTAGGGGTTGGGGGGGTTGGGGTGTGAGGGCTGTTAATATTCAACGATACAATGCGCGATATACATATAATATTCGCGGGGAATTCGATGAGCGCTTTTGTTGGAGAGACGGTTGGTCCCCACTGCAACTAGATTAGACCGACTATTGGTCAGTCATAAACACTAATGCGATCGCACTGCATTAACACGCGTTCAAAATTAATTGCTGTTCTTAATTTATTATATTCTGATGCGCAAGCGATTTTAGCCGGTCGGTAGATTAGTTTTGCCAGTATTCAGACATCGACGGTAATATAATTTAGTGAACGCTACACCGACAGTGTTCAGACATCAACGTTAACGCGATTTAATGTACGTCACGGTATCAGCTCAAAGGTAATTGTTCGTATCAAACAGTACTGGATTAGATACGGGCACATCTGTTTTGCGCAAGTCGAACAACTCAGCCTGTAATCAGACATTTCGGATAAAACAATATTATTCCACGAGTTAGAGGAATTTCCCGTCATAGTCACCGCTATTGCGTTGGTTGCAATAATATATGGACGTAAATCGATTATTTCAAATAATTGCTGTATTCGTAAATCCTGTAAATTATTGTTTCTAATATTGTTATTATATACGCTTTCACATGTTTCGAATAGTTCAATTTACCTGTTAATAACAACTGCAAAAGTTGTATTTTGACAATGTTATTGTTCCTACTTTCTTAATATGTTTGTTCGTGAAATCTTTTATTAATTTGTTTAATGTAACGTGAAGACCAACTTTAAATATGGCAATTAAAGAAGTACTTCCAATACGATAATTAATTAAATATTTTAAATAAATGAAAATTAACTTTACTTCGTGTATTTTTTCCCTTATAAATTTACGGTGGACTGATACTGTACTGTTTATCTCAAATTGTATGAAGCTCACGGGCGTTTATTGATTTTTCGATGCACCCTCATATTTCGATTCGAATCAAAATACATTTATTACGAAGCACAATCTTTAACGTTTAATTCAAGCTCTCGAAAGTTCGAAAATTTCTACGGAAATAATTCAAAACTCGACTGGACGTGTCGTCTCGACATCAAATGAATTTCAACTTGATTTGCCTGTCGGATTATATCGATTTCCCAACATGTTTTATTCATTCAATTTATTTATTTAAAATCACTGGTCCTACATTTATTGCATCGTTGGAATAAAAAAATTGGAAGGACAGTATTGAATGGAAAAAATTTCTGCCTGTATCATAAATTCATTTATATAAAAATACGATATAGAAATGCATTGATCCGATGTCTAGTAATTATAAATATATATTTCATGCTAACAAAACTCATATGTTACAATACTCTTTGATTTTTTATGTGAAAACTTCTTTCGGCGCACCGCGTACACAATTGCTGAGCAGCTAATGAGTCTGATCCGTCACTCTCCGAGGTGAAACGCTATTCGAGTAAACTCAGCTACCCGAGTTTAAATTCTTGCAACACACAGTAAGCAAATGCAACGAAATTATAATTATCTCGGATGCATAAAAAATGGCCACCACTGTCGATTCGCTGGGTGTATTTTTCCGAAGCTGCCCTTCCGAGAACTTGATTCCCGTCGATTCAATTACGTTCGCCCGCGATTCCGTGTCCATTCGCGACAGGGCCCGGCGAATCAAGGGTAATGGAGACGCGATCTGCAATCGGCTAGTGTAATTTTTCCAATTCGAATCTAATTCGCCGAGAGTGACGCGCGGTCGCGTCTACGCGCGTCCACGAGGCAACGTGGGACCGAAGCGGAACCGAGACGGGCCGAATGGAAAAGCCGGCGGGGAACTTTCGCGATAGTTTTTTTTTCCTTCCTTTATCGTGCTGGCAATTACGTGCCATTTACGCGGCGGCCTCGCTGTCGCACGACTAACGCGGCTTTTCCGCTGCCACGCATCTAGATCCGATCGGTGGACGTCGATCGACTGGGCTTCAATGCTGGAATCGATTATGTCGGTTTATAGAACGCCCCGGATCCAACGGTCCCCTGGCTACCCAAATTTCACGCGATTTTTTTCCTCTCGGCCCGGAAAGATGCAAATCGTGCCATTTGAGCGACGCGCGAATTCCATAGTATTGTTGGACATTGACACGAAACTTCGAAGCTCGATTTTGTGTATTTGAGAACAGTTTCATGGAGCTATGAACCTTCCTCAATTACGTTCTTCAGCATTTTTACATTTTTAATACATTTTCAATTTTAATATTCATGGTGATCTATTTTATTTGCATTCTAGCGTCTCTATTTTATTATTCTATCCAAGGAATATACACGGCATCAATTTTCATGATACTTCGCTATTAATAATTCATAGGATTGCGTTGATTGAATACCAAACATTTCACGCACGAGGATGAAAAAATATGAAAAAATAAATTGAAGTGTACAGTGAAACGTTTCGAACATTACCATCCAACCCACGTGTCTGACCAGTGCCGGATCATTCTACTTACACACCGCTCTTTGCAATTCTTCAAGTCTTCTGCGCTAATTGTAAGAAACAAGAGTTAAATAGAGATGTATCTTTCTATTAATAATCATAATATGTTTAAAATATACTCACAGTATTTCAGGTCCTACCTCCTCGGAAATGAAGCTACGTCCTACGAGAAAAAGAATATTCTACATTTTCCACTCGATGACACCGAGATTTACAATAGGAACGAATTAAGAGCACAAAGGGGTATACGAAAATGGAGAGGAACCATAAGCGTGGGAGTACGTTAAGAAACAGGAGGATACACGCGGTGTTCTATAAACGGGTAGTGATCATTGAATAGCGGCTCAGTCGTCGAATTCATTTTTCTCTTAGGCTGAGAAAAGGGGAAAAGTCTGCGAAATTACAGTACCTTGGATAGAATTTTCATCGGTGGGCCAGTGAGCTCAGATCCATGTATTTCCCATAGGGCTGACGTTCCTTTTACGCCGGGCCTACTGGTTCATAGTACAACAAAAAATGTGGCTTCAATATAATATCCTATACACGCGTTTAAGCCGCTGATAATAGAGTCCCGCTGGTATTGTCCCATTCACAAGAGATTTAACATAATATTTGCCATTGAAGACCTGCTACGGTCATTCAACGATCGAGAAAGTATTACCGCTATCTCTTTCTCCCTTTCACCCTCGAACATGAAAACACGAGTGTACTCTTTAGCAATATTAGTAGCAGGCTCCCAAAAAATATTTACGTTGGTATTCGTGCGTCGAGTTCCACGCTGCTGATTTTCTTTTTTTTTTTAATTTAACCACGCTACTGATGTTTCATGTTCTTGAATCTTTGCGATACATATTCTATGTATATGTATACTAAATATAATAATTACTGGACAGCAGATTTTATGCGTTAATGACAAAAATGAGTAGGCGTAATTTAAAAAAGTAAAAATATTAGAAGAATTTTAATAACACTGTCATATTATTTTCAATCTGTCAAACATATTAAGAAAGAAGATCAATTTCCATTTCACTCCAGATTGTTGCAATTCAGCAACAGTCTTTTATTTTTCATAAAGATCCGCTGTCTAATAATCATTAGACTGTGAATTTTGTGCATTTATGATAAAAATGACTACGCATAATTCAAAGCAGTGGTTATATTAAAAAGACTTATGAACATCGGGGAGTATATAATTTCAATTTAGTCGCGTGCTCGAAGAAATTGCAACAAGAATCGATTTCTTCAAGGACCCCTTAATGCAAGAGTGCATCGAGCCCTGGTAGTCTATTCGATATTTTCCGCTTGACGTTACCAACACAGCGTAGCCCATCGGTATTCGGGTTTGTTCGGCGTTAACTTCCGGCCCGAAATTAGCCGCTGTTTTAACTGAAAATTTTCGAGAGAACCATTTACAGCGTGGATCACGATGAGTTGAAACGGCAACGAAACGAGGGGGTGGATCTGCGGCGTTCGAAAGTTCTACGAGGCTGTCGGGCACGGTGGTTCGTTTCAGTTTCGCAACTGATAAAACAAATTCGTTGCCAGCGATATTTTCATACAAATTGGCCGTTCGGCCAGCGCTACGGAAATATTCAATCGTAATGATCTTCACGCCCGAGGCGCGCGACAGGAAATTAAGCAGCGGCAGCGTCGTGCCACCTCGAATAAAGAAGAAAAGAACGGGGACACGGTGTGCAACCGCACAATTTCCTGTGGAAGCTGCTCCCATGCCGGCCAGAGTCTGAATTTCCTTTCTGGTCGCATCGTCGGCTAACGAGTAACGACAATGAAGCTTGAATGACGGTAATCGAACAGCCCTTGTAGAAAACAAACTAAGTGTCGAGAATCAAATTTTTCAACGGACAGAAGAAACTTCCCTGCCTTAAAATTATCACGAAATTTTGGTTGTTTCTGTTGCTGAATATTAACGCTTTGTAACGATTAACTCATTTGAATTTCACAATTAATATTAATTGGTTTTTCGCAAGACTTTCCTGTAGCTAAAATTTGTTGTATTAAGTGAAATATACTGGGTGGTACACCTAAATGTAGCCACCGAAATCTGAAGTTGTCAGGAAGAACACCGCATGTTGCATACTTTCATTTTCGAGATATCGCCGTTTAATGCTTTGACATAGAACATTAGTTATCATGACTTTCTTTTGGTAAATAAGTAAATCTGATAGGAATCCGATATACGTAATCCAAATTTTTCGAAATTGTGACATGCGGCGATTTTCCTTACAGTCACAGAATTATCTCCTGCATTTTTGATGACATAACAAATGTTTTTCATGCAATGTAAATGGTATCGCACATGAGTGTTCAAGATCATCGATATCTTTTTCTTGTAAATGTATATATTTTTCCTTGCACATTCCAGTTAACAGTAAAACGCATTTAGACATACTAATAAGTGCAACATTTATCCTAGTATGATACTTCGTGATATGGTTAAAGATTGAACCACTTACGGATGTTTCGTTGATTTTTAATGAAATTGAATAGATGACTTTTCCCCGCGATTTGATTATTTTTCATCACTATACGACAGTTTCGTGGGTGGGTTGTTAAGGAACTCCACGAACGAATTTAGAAAGAGATTCGAAGAAGGGCCGGGGAAGAAGTAGTCCCGTAAAAAAGGAACTGGGGGAAGAAGTATCGTTTCAGGAACGTTCCAAAGCTGTTTTTTTTTGTCGGCTGCTTTGTGTAGTTTCTTGGACAGAGCCTCTAGGACACGGCTGACGCGAAGACAGTACGAGTTTTACACGGGAACGACTCCATTTATCCATGTTTTCATCCCTCTTTCTTCATATCCAAGATATTGGACAAGTTCGAAAGAGTCCTCGTCGCCCCAAGATCCTTTTTTGGAACCGGTGCCGCCCGATACTCTACCCATGTCCCCTCGCGGTCACCAGCATTTCGAAACGATGAAATATATTACCGGGAGAATGGAAACCGAAACCGAAGTTTCTTTAACGAAATATTCGTCGAACCTGCCGGCCGCCCCTCAAAGGAACAACGATAAACGATGAAGAGTGGATAAGGCACGGTGAAATATCAGTTATGGTTACGTCAGCCGCGCGGCAGGCAAATGAGAATTTATGATACATCGAATACGGAAATGAGGCTATAGTTTCGCGCGGCTGATCGGCAGAACATTTGATCGATGGAATTTATTATTTCTTCCATTTTCTTGGTCCGGTGGAAATTACGCGAATACAACAGAAACTTCAGCACTGAAGCAGCAAGTAACCCTAAGTGAGAATAAGTTTTTCCTCAAGGTTATTCTTCTCTCAAGAAGAACTGACTTCTTCTGTCAAGGTCATCGATGTTTCTCCCTATGTAACTATGTACATATTTTCATCAGTATGACGTCAAAACTAATTTTTAGAATTTGATGTGAATAATGGAACTATTACAATAGATTTATTACAATAACTGTTAATGCTTGATCTCCGTGAGCCAGTTCCAATTTATTAGATTAGACGTTCGTTCGTATTATCTTTTTAAAGCCGAACACAAAATTTAATCGCATAACGCTGTTCGCACTGCGGACGTTCCATTTTCGTGACACGTCACTATATCATGTTTGTATAAAACTGGCTGTGAAATCGCTAGCGGTAGTTGAATCGAATCGAGATTAATATCGGCGGTGGAGTATAGATATACGAGTATCAAATAGTACCGGGGTATTGATGCCATAATGGATTCCTGAAAACCGATATCTGTCTCATTACTTTTCAGACTCACCTCGTATATTATTCGATGGTATTCAATGTCTAATCATTGTCCGTAGCGGTGTGCTGTATAGAAATTTGTGCGTGTGTACAAGCCACAAGTAACAAAGCTGCGCTCGCATTGCTATTAAAATGTTGCTGTTAAAGCGATAACATCGTTACATTAAGGCCATTATGCGGTTTTGTGTTCCGTGCCGCAATGATCACGTCATCCTCGCGTGATCCGGCGGTATTTAAAGAAAATAGAAGAAAAAGTTGATTTTATTTTTAATACGCTCTTAACAACCTTAAGAGGAACCTTCGTAAGAAGCTAATACGATTGATCGATCAAGTCAAGGCGAAGCCGGGTTACAGTTATAAAGCATACTTTGAACTTTGCGCGTTTCAGACGCCTTTGAAATTTGATAATCGCGACCAGGGCTTGCAATCCCGCAAACTGGAACCCGCAATCACGCAGGATCCCATGTAATTTTTGATCTCGCAATTCTTAGTCGGTTGTTTCTGACGAATAGGATTTTTTTCCAGCTGGATCGGACATTTGCGACTCTTCCTGCGAAATCATCAAAACACGGAGCACCGAAAATAACTGTAACAGGATAAAATAGTGCATCAATTCAGATTTTGTGCGAATAAAAGTGCAATAGAGCCATGCAAAAATCAACAGAGAGCGTTGATCGAGATTTCGCGTGTGCACAATGGCAGCGGAGCCGTATAAAAATGAACAGTGCTTGTCAATTCAGATTTTATGTGAATTGCAACATGGCCTTATAAAAATAAAAACCTAAAAAACTGTTCGATCGAGATTTTACGTGAATTTAATAGCGGCGGAGCCTCATAAAAGCGAAACGACCACGTCAATCGAGATTCCGTATGAATTGTAATTACCGTGGCTGCGCGAATAAATTACGGAATTCAGCGTTCTGTCGCGAGGAAACATTTATAATTTTGGGCGATCGTAAAACGCGAAATTCAGACGGCGTACATATACTATGTAGGTCAGTTCGAGCCACCTGGTGCTTCCAGTGTTAGTAAAAAGGAAACGTACTGGAAAATATGAAATTTGCGGGCGGACCACTTCAATATTTATCCGGCCTCTATTCATTAAAGTACCTAATTAATTTTCACGGTACTTACGTGCCAGATGCACGCATCCTAATTTCTGATTAAAGAGAAATTAATTACCTCGAACAGCATTCTACGTAATGAGGTTTTCCCTGGTACGGTTACGACACTCGCGAAACTGTTCGGATTCCGGCGAGGCGTGACTGCGACGACATTATTCTTTGTCCTGGAGCTAATTGTTTCCCGTCGGAGTGGCACCCCCTCGCCGGGGACAATTAAAATTGCGCAGACGTTGTTACCCGGTTCGAAGTTGAGTCGATACGGACTCAAGCAGTTTAAGTATCGAGTGGAGCTTTAAGTCCGCTTTCTTAGTGGTTCTTTTCCCGCAGATTCAGACGAAGAAAGTATGAGACGACGGGAACCACTGTGTGTTCCGTACGCTCGAGAACCAGAGAGACAGAGCGAGAGAGAGAGAGAGAGAGAGAGAGAGAGGGGGGGAAGCTGCTTTCGTGACTGCGAATAGAAGCTAGTGCTTATAATTAATTAATGAAGACGGATAGTTTGAAAGCCTCTTGCGCAACTTGAGGAAATTCAATTGTTCGTTTAAATTATTCCGCGCGGCGGTCGTACATCATCGAATAACGTCTTTCAACCACGGCATTAAAATTTCCATAAAGTAGTCGCTGACTGAGCTGCGACGTTCGCGTGCATTGATGATGCGATTTTAATTATCTCGCGAGCCCCGACACGCTTCCCACTCGGAAACAATAATGCTTCTTTTCCGGTCGTGCTAAAGATTCAGTAAACAGTCGTCTTCTAATACCTTACGATACCACGTGAATTGTCAGTGCCGTGAGAGGATCGCGTTCACGTTGTCGAGACGATCCTTTGAATCGCCAGTAAACTTTGTACACGCTCCTCCGAAAGGACGACTTAATTGATGTTGCCGTACAAAGCGTCATTTACATTTTAAGATGCCCGAACAGTGAAACAATCTCCCGAAATTACCATAAAGCCATACATATTTTAAAGAATTCTTTGAGAAACGTTAGCAGAGTCGGGTTCCCTCGTTTGCGCTCATCTTTCGTTCATATTAGACGCGAACAGAATAGCTCTGTAAAAACGGAGACTTTCTTTCATAATTATGGGCACACGTTGTATCCATAAAATGAAGAGAATATAATATAGAATGTTAAGATAATACGAAATGAAACAATGTGGAAGATCGAGGAGAGATGCTTCTAGGGCTGTTTGTATGTTTAATCGGTGTAATCTCAAAGGAGATTAATCAGTCGCATTACGTAAAATGGTAATCAGAAGCTAACGAGAAGCAGAAGTTGCCGCTGATAAGGTTTGCAGTGAGTCGAGATGGAAAATACATCTCAAATTCGCGCAGAGTTGCAATTAGCAATAACCGGAAGACACGTGCAGGAAATTATAAATACGGTCTATCGTGCTGGAAACGATGCTCGCGTTGTTTCTTTGTTTTCCCCAGTTTTATTTTTACTATAACGCAGATGTAACTTAAACAAAACGCAGCTCGCAGATGAGCCATGAAGTTGCTTATTAATCCTAAAATCCAGCTTAACTTTAACAGCGCTATTCCTACAGTTGTTCCGTGCAGTTCCTCAGCTTCTTCGGGCAGTGCTGGCATCGCGTCGGGAATGAAGTTACAATTAAAAACGATCAGGAATGCGTGAGAGCAGCAGTTTCGTTCCCATACGATCAACTACATTTCACGGAACAAGTTCATTCGCGGAGCGAAGCTGTTGGCCGAGTAGCGAGTTGTTAAGACTACAATTAAAACTTTGCATTTCGCGGAGCAGCGTCGTTCCTGAGCCGGCAACTGTGCCAGAATAGTCAAGTTTTCGCCGGATGAGCAGCCCGAGTGCTTTTATAACGCGCTCGGTTGACTGGAAAATTCTACCATCTGCAGCTTCCTGAAACTTATAATTCAAGCCGCGAAGTGTCAGCGGGCTGCTGGATTTCTTCGGGCTAACTTCTGCGATCCCTTCGCGCGCGAGATCGTTCGAATTAAAATTAAAATAATACACCGCACTTCCGACCTTTTGCACGTTCGACGACAATGCGTTTTTTATCTCGCCGTTAATTTTCCGTTTCGGTTGCAATCGGCTACTTAAACTCTCCTAGTGCTCTTCCGACTGTCATTCTCAAGCTTCTCCATAGCACACAGAGCACAAGGAAATTTTATTTTACTACTTTTATATCTGGTACAAAAATTCTGCTGGATATCTTTATAACTCAGGCTGAAAGCGTTGAAAGTGTTCTAGACGGTCTTTTCACGTCTTCTCAGAAAATCCTTCCAATCTACACGTGCAACTTTTATTTTGAACGATGACACGTGGATTGGTGATGACTAGACTGCGGATCTTTATGCAAAATAAAAATGTTTTGCATTGACTGTGGGAAGCAGGAATAACATAAAAATTAATTTCATCCCTTAACGACTTCTTAATCATTTGCTGTTTTATATTTCGCCCAACTAATTTCTTCATATAATTTCATAAAGATCCGCATTCTAGTGATCACGTTGGAGATTTGGCAGGATCATACTAAAATTGATTAACGGAAGATCTATTCCGAATATCGCGGGACAATTTTGACCGTATCCAGGCTAATATCTGTCACAACTGCGACATGTCATCGCCGTCGCATCTGCACAGAATCCGAATATTCGATTTCCGCAAAGAATAATCAATTAAACGGTCACTGTATCGCGACCTATGCTAATTGAAAAGCATACTGATTTCGAGCGAGGCTGTGCATCGCATTACCCGCGGATTTTCCGTTCATTAATCAAGCAAAGTTCCGTCTGATCTCCATGATCGAAGCGTAAATGACGCGAAATTCCGCGAAATACGTACCCCCAATTTCGTATCAGCGAATAATCATGGAATATCGAGGCTCGACCGAGGCAGTATTCTGTTTCACGGCTAGAACTGTGGATCAACAACGGCAACATTACGGTTTCGAACAATACCTGAAGGAACACGTGTAATTGAACCAATTGGAGTACATTTTCAAGGAACAATCAACGTTTATTCCAAGCTATTGAATATTAAATACTTTGGAAAACTTTCCTTCTTTTAATAACGATGTAGATTTCTCAGATCCTATTAATTTTGCCGTGCAATGGTTTTCGCGAAGCGATAAATGTTTAACAGCGTTTACATATAGTATACATGAAATGTAAAAACTTTAGTTTTTATTTTCTTTACCACGGCGCACCTCGCGAAAAACTCTGAAAAATTCATGAACAATACCTACACCTATACACTGACGGGATATAAAAAAAATCGTGTCGCTCTTGAACTTCAACGCGATTAAAATATTCTACTGAAAAATCTGAATCGATTGCAGTGCGTGTTGTTCACCACCTTGATAACGTATTTCAAGGACATCGAAATCATTGAGCAGGACCTGCGTTTATTAGACGTGTACACGTGATATATATAGACCTGTAGGTTCCTACGAACTCTATCGTTAACCAGATCGCCGAGATCCGACGGGATAGAAGTTCGATCATTCGTATTCACCGCAGTGCTTAACGACGTCCAAACTTTGTCGCTTTCTATCCACACGCCGCAGCTTCTTCTGGGTACCGTGACTAGCATGTGTTCCTACGTTCACGGGACTTCGAATAAATTACCCTCGCGGCTGAGACCTCTTGATATTTCAGCGGTGACTGTATGAGTGAAATACAGTTGCTAGTGCTCCCACATAAATTATTAACGTTTTCGCATCCGGTCGTTCCTGTTGTTGCCCAAATTCGAGCGATTCTGAAGTCAAGTCTAGTTATTGTCAACCGACAATTGTCACGTCTACAGATTTGCCAAATAGAATTCCTACACATCTTGTTTTGTTTGTTACGAAATTGTCTGAAATGTCCCTTTGCCACAGCGTGAAATTGCATGGTTACATCTCTGCTAAAAAGTAATGCAGAATAAAATAAACAAGCGGTTCAATGCACAAGTAAATAGTGTCTTAATGTATAAAAATATAAATACATCTGTCTTGTAAATGTACGAACAAATCTGCAAAATTTTTTGATAAGATAAAAACGAGCCATATCAAAATCTACTCGATATTTTTTAACTTTTAATGGATCACGTGTTTGTCGAGGAAGAAACGGATAAACAAGCGAGTAAATGAATAAACGGGTATGTGAACGTATTACCGAAGAGCTTAATACGTCGTTAGGAGCAGTAACTATAGGACAGAGTCAGAGATCGATGCTGCGGTGTAATTATGATTTCCCCCGCGATTGAAGTCCTTGTCATCCTTGTGGTTCGATCCAGACGATCCAACTCGGGACGATCGAGAGGCATAATGACAGAGAGCGAGCTAGGTGACTTTGCGAATGTGTGCGCCGGATTCGCGAACAGTTGCCTTGCAGATCCTGTTACCAACTCCTGAGAGTCGTTAGCGAGAGACTTCGCCGGCGGAGTTCGTTCCCAAGCTGTATCCTGCCGAAACACGAGACGTGTATAGTCTCGCAAGCATGTATGCCAGCTTTATTTGGATCCATGCGAGATTAGACGAGTCGGATTGCGTGTTTCGTTGCCGTCGACCCTTCGGCTACGCTCCGAGGATTAACCACTTGCCTCGGGATCACTTCTCCGACCGAATTGCTACTTTCCGCGGGACAAGCGTTGTCGAACTTGTCTAACCTTGAAACGAATATACTGAAATGTAGTGCAGTGTACAAGAATATGCTGGAAAATATTGTTATATAGTGGAATTTCCTATAATATAGAGGAATGAAGCGCAATATGTATGTAGGGAGCAATGACTGAAGTAAACCGATCATCTGGTCAAGATCGCGGACCCCAGAAAAAACGAGAGCAGCAAACTCGGAAGGTCGAGTTTGTTGACAAGACAGGGTACAAACTAGAGTATGACACAAATCAATTAGTAATTAAAAATGACTAGTAGTCTGATTAATTGTTAGTCATAGCAAAATAGTAATTACTTAACACTTTTTGATTAGTTATTCATAACTACATGCCGTTAGTTATTGCTTATTAGTTATGATTAATCATTAGTAATAAGCAATCAGCAATAACTAAAGATTACGTAGAGCTGTGACTAACTAGTGTCATGTAGGTATGAATAACTAATCAAAAAGTTTTAACTAATTACTATTTTTCTATTACTAACAATCAATCATACTATTAGTCATTTTTAATTATTAGTTGATTTATGCCATACTCTGGTACAAACACGACGGTGCGAATGCGAGCGGGGGACGCTTGAGACAAAGATTGCGTCAGAGAAAGTGAGAGAACGGATCAACGAGAGAAGGAGAGAGTGAATGTAAGCAAATGTACATAAGGAGCGAGAACAATGCGAGAGCGTCCCTTTTTGGATGATAGCGACAGCGATAGCTTGTGCAGTTAAGTTTGTGCATCGGCGAATAAAATATATGTCTACTTGTGCCGTCCATACGAGGGTTTTCTTACATCCCACACTCTGTTCCTATATGTGAGAATATACTGGAATGTACTAGAATATATACGACCTTAGAAAATATCAGCTGTCGCAAAACCTTCATCCCACAAGTAATTACGAATTATAGAGGAAGGGTCTGGTAGGTATTTAATTTCGGTGTTTCCGGTGCTAATGCGAAGTTTTCCCAACGCTGTTTAAATTCTAACTCCGGGCATCCTTTGATCGAACTCGAAAATCAGGACGAACTCCAGCGAACTTGCCCCGCGGCTATTTCGCCGAACTGAAAGGTTCGTCATCAGCAGTTTCCACGATCATTTATGCAAATAATTACTGCTGATTCGACAAAAGTGTCCAACCCGTGGCCGAACCCACGGCGCGGTGTACGCGCTGCGACTCGAAATTGCAGAGAACTGCGTCTTCAGGATGTCGCTCGCTCGCGTTCCCCCATGAAACGAACCATTTGATCGGTCGTAAAAGCTCCGTCGGGTTCGTTTGAATAATTAGCGAGGTGAGTGTCAAAGTTTGCGGATCATGAACTTCTCAAGGAACGAACTCGCACTCTGCCCGCGTTCCCGTTTTTACATGAACGGCTTTCGAGACTTGAGTTAAACTTCGATTCTTTAAACGTCGACGGAACTGTCCCTCGCTTTTCATGCTCCTCGACGCTTTTCACCCGGAATAAAGACATTATGGCTATTATTATTACTTCGCGGTGGATGAGCACGAAACTTTTCCTAATTTACCACCGGCGAACGTAATCATTGACATTTCGAGTTTTCGATACAGTGGAAATACCCTAAATAACTATGTTTTAATAAATAAATATACCAATGTTTTAATAAACTGATTACTTTAAAATGATTACTTAAAATAATTATATTTCAGTTAAATATATATAAATTACTTTGAAATTTTCAAATCGCGTTTTCAACGAGTGGCTCGATGGAAGTTTTGAGCGTTTGAAGTCTCAAAAATTAGGTACAAATTTTTTATTAACTTGACTGTGGCTGATCGCGACTGCTTTCCAAGTTTGTTCTCGCAGAGCGAAATCGTTGATATTTCGAGTTTTCAATTCGGCGATAATTAAGGCCCTTCGAAGTTCCCGGTTTCGATAAATCCCGTGAGCTTGAACTCGCTAATGAAACGGAGCCTCAGAAACTGAAGAACCGAGAATTATTCATTAGGCTGTGGAATGCTAGAAGAAGGGAGCGGAGCTGAAGCACAATATCCGTCAAGCTGTCCATCGAATTGACGAAGGTTTTTGTCTGTACACGGTGCGCAGGTTTAACGTGCCAAAGCTGCTGGCATTAAAATATATAAATCGTCCTGACCTGACATCAATCTTTATTATGAAGTTACTCGCAGCAGCTTAATGAGAACTTGGTAATCCGCGATTTTTCCTCTGCGAACACCAAGCCTGGCACAATGAAATGTAAACAAAAATGTCGAGAACTAAATTGCCTCGCAGCGAAATACGAGCGAACGATTAATTTGTTTACTAATCGTGCAACTTCATCGAGCTTGTGTTTTTTTTTTACGGTGGGCAATTTATATCGAGTTTTTCCGGTTTCGATTAATAAAGTGTTATAATTTTAATTATAACGGCTTTCACAGGAATTGCTGGTAGCGATCGCGTTTAATTATTGTATTTGTATCGGTTATGAAATATTTTGCTTTCCACAGTGTAATGTACAGATTCGAAATTGTTGGCTGCCGAGAAAGAGAAACAATGAAATGAGAAATCGATTCTGCTAATAAGCCGTGAACGAAAGTTACAGTAAACGAGTTACAGAGTTGGGGGCGCAGTTACACGGGCCTGCGGTCGCTATTTATATCGTATCACAATTAATATTCGATTATCATCATTAATGCGCAAATTAGCTCTGGTGTTAGGAGAGGCCATTTGTAATTATTATTGGCAATCGGCGAGCTAACGAACGATAGGATTTTGTAGTCGTCTCGCTTTCGGATTCGTTATTAAACGTATCAAATGAACATATATACATATACATACATGTATAAACCGTTTTCCTGCTCAATGAACCGTGCAGTTTTATGAAGCCCCTATCTTTAACGGCCCGCGCTGAATACCATTAAATATACCCGACTGCGATTGTTAATTGATTTTAATTCAGATTCCAACGTTCCCCGATACTCCCTTATTTTCCGTTATTAATCGAACCAGTTGTTCGTTTCGATAAATTTGATTGCGTGCGACACGAACGAGAAATTAATGTTACCTGCGCAATCATTCAATCGACTTGATCCACGATGCTGCAGGAAAATTATCCCTTGGGATCATTTACGCTTCCTTGGAAAAGGTGTTTCTTCAAATTGTTTAAAATAACTTTCAAGAACATACAACATTCTTGAGACACCCTGTATGTAGTAGAGGACATGGTTTCGAACGTGCAAATGAAATGGATGCATTAATCGCATGTGTTTAAATAGCTTATATCCCATATGCTACATTATTTATTACGTTATATTATTGAATATACTGTTCTATTTCTACCGTGCACTATTTTACATATATTTTGTCACACATGCGTCAATTGTCATTAATAGACTGCGGATCTTTGTGCATTTCTGAAGCAATTGCCTATGTGAAATATAAAACAATAAAAGATAAGAAAAATTTCAGAATGTTGTAACGTTGTTTATCGTATAACAAAATCATTAAAAGATGAAATCAATTTTTATTTTATTCCTGCTGCCCACAATCAATACAGAACATTTTCATTTTAAATAAAGATACGCAGTCTAATCATTAATATAAATGTTTTGACAATTACACGAATTATTAAGAATGTCGATACACTAATTTCTGCTACTATATATTGCACGACAACTGTAAATATAACGTCGTAAATTTTCAAATTACTCCAGTGCTACACAAGATCGTCGTCTGAGTAAATTGTTACGCCGCACACGGGCTAAACAAATTTCTACGTAAATGACCGCACAATAAGGAAACTCATTCCAGTCACGTTTCATGGATGATCGCGCAAGTAGCAGAGAGGTCAGACCGTGTTCTTTCGTCGGTCGCGAATTTTGGTGGTGCGAAGTGATACAGTCCGAGGCAACAGCTAGAATGGACTTCGTGTCCGTTTGAATTTATGGCAAGTTAGCCGAGACGTTTCCGGCAAGTTCCTTCACGTTGTCTCCCGGTTCCCTGCCCGCGGACACCGTGCTGTCACGTTAGAGATGGCTAGGTAAATTTAATCTGATCCCGAGACTAAGTCGTAACTACGTGTCCGAAACGCGGAACAGTCCTGACCCTGCTGTCCAGCCATTCTCACGAATGCCACGACGTCCGTGGAAGCTTCCCCGGAACGAATAACTCTGGCTACTCTGTATTTCTGGCGCCCGAGACAACAGGGGATTAGGGAACGATTGTTTGTTTGCTCATCGGCTGTCTCCTAACGATAATCGTACGATTCTGTACACGCGACGACCTCCAACTTTTTTATTACGTGGAAGCTTCTCCGCATGCCCTGGACCCACGAATAATCAAAAAGTTGTATAACACATTCATTAACCCCTGCCATATGTAATGTAGTGTAATGTAGAAATTCTTTATTTGACAGTTCTCTGTCGAGTGTGAACTTTGACTGTTCTTTCCCAAAATTATTGGAACGAAGGCCTGGTTGTCCGCGGTTTTTATATATTTGGCGTGTTAGCGGTAGCGCGGTTGGAGGGGAGATTCGGGAAGATCGACTGAACGAATGTTTGGTTCCTTGATATATTTATGGCAGGGATTTATGGTGCGAGTGGCCGTGAGGCTAGTAAACAGCCCCAATGCCACATGACACAAAAACTATGGACCGCATAGTTTTCTTCAGGTAGATCTTTGGAAAAGGTAAACGACCCGATGTCGTATTGCCAAACAATAATACGTGTTTCGGAAGGATCTGGCCACGGAGTGGGGAAGGCAATGCCTTTTGGTAAGAGGACTGTGAGGAACCGCACGGCACTTACCCCAGAATTTTCAAAGTGGAAACACCTTGACGTAATATCTAACAGGCGTTAGAGCGCGAGTCGTCGTCGATCAGCTGTTTGTCCTAAGATGAAATATTTGTTCGCGGAACGATACTTTTTCCTTGCGTAACGGACATACGTACTTGGTTACATAATAGCGCAAGGTATTTTTTTTACGCTTACAATATCGTGCCTGACTCGTAATCAAGTCTAATCACTGAAACCGTAAAATAAATCGTAGGGCAAGAGGTTCTGTTAAAATGCTGATTTTATATTGCTTTTCAATGACCATATTATCGCGGTAGTTACGTAATCATGAGGTATCGTGATTAATGATTCAACTCGTCGAACCGTGCGACTCTGAAGGAACTTCGGAGACAGGTTGTCGTTCGATCTCCTATTGAAATCGAGACGGTCTTATCGTTCTGCAACTCTGTGGCGGAAGATGTACACCTACCGTGGAAAGTTCGACGGACTCAACAAAAGTTCCATTACCAGACACTCGGCTCGTCCGCGAGCTACGCTCGAGTTTAAGAGGAACGAATGAAATGTCTTCGGGAAAAAGTCGTCCGAACGCGGAAAGTTGCGAGGTGAGAACATCGATGGTTGAGGAATAGTTCGAGACGATCATTCGAGAGATTCGGAAACTTTTTGCCTGAATTATAAATACGATATTTCTGGGGCCGCGGCGCCTTTATACGCAGCGCTCCATGCGTGTCGATTGATGGAGTATACGGGCCGGTCTATTCGTTTCCGTTTCTGGGATTGACAATCGCGCGAATTCGTTTGAAAGATTCACATGATTCTCACGTCCGGTTCCCCGGGCGAATCGGCCGGGAAATAACAGAGTATCGCAAAAACCTCTCCGGGGCCTGCAAGAAACGTATCAGAGGCGAGTGATAATGGCCCGTATCTGGTCAGCCGTAACGCCGAAAGCAATATCTTTCTCGATTCCCATCTGCAATAAAATCGTGGGAACAGATATTGCGACCGACCGTGTCATATCCATTCTCAAAATACTGCCTTCCTCACGGTGGATTGGAGAAGCGTTAGTACCCGTGCCCGGATCATGATCACGTGGTCCGAAGATTGTTTTCTAACGTTTACTTATGGATTCGGTTTCCTGTGTCGGAGTCAACGATTGAAAAATATTTGCTCGTCGCGATCGCCGCTATATTGCACCGAAGTTTTCTCTGTCCGTTGAACCTTTGGCTGCTTCCGTTTCTGTATGGTCGATTCAGAAACGTTATTATGTACTCCAAGGTGGATATTCGATCTAGCTATTAGGTCGTTCGGAAAGTCATCTCGTTTTACAATAAGTTTTACGATCCTTTTTTCAGGCAACTTTATGCTGAATTTACACATTTTCGCTCCTTGTCTCTGAGATACTTAAACTGGTCATACTCATAAAATATGTGTTTAACCATTAGACTGCGAATCTTTATGTAAAATAGAAATTGCCTGCATTAATTGGAAGGAGCAGAACCTAAATCGAATTTCATTTCTTCCTTTAATAATTTTAATAGAAGAGAAATCATACACTGGCATCATCATTTTTCAATTTCATCCGTAAGTCTATCAGAAATTTTTGATGTTCTGTTATTATGACGACGCACCACAATTAATCCGGTGTGGGTCGTTTTGAATTTCTAAAAAAATATTTTCTCGATCCGGTCCACTGTATACGCCATCGCATTAAGAGACAAAAGCGAGGCGCCACCTCGAATTTCTTACTCGTGCAGAACCGAAGATCCGGTGACCCTAATTTGGAAACCGATCGGTATGTGTTCGGCAAGGTCTGGCGGCGAATTAAAAGGGAAATTTTCTGTCGGAGCACGTGCAGCGCGACACTGAATTTCAATTCCCCGATCCAACGCCATACGGAATCTGTTTCCGGCCATGGAAAATAACAGAGGCGACGTGTCTGCCGGTGTTTACACGGAATATTACTATCAGTTTCGGAATTACTCGCCCCCTGTTCAATATTCGCACGGTGCTCGCGTCAATTTTGCGCATACGCCCGTGTAATAGCCCCGGAATGGAATCGATATTTCGCTCTCGTGCAAGGAACGTCGCGTCGCGCGGTGTCCTTTCTTCGTCGACGTCGAAAATTCCGAGGCAGACGTCGCCGCGACATTGCTCTCGCGATCTGTCGGAAATCGACGTCATACGTCCTCTGTTTCCCGCGAAACATTTAGCACTGGCGGATACCCGCGTTTTCCCTCCGCGTTGCATCGCGGTTCTACCGCAATTTCGCAGCAGCTTACTATGTGTCCGTGAAATTTCGCGCGTACGCTCGAGTACGCTCCGCTTTCTTGGGCAGACCGTTAAATCGATGAAACGAACTCGCTCGATATACTTACCGCACACGTCCGCCACTTTATAAATAGAAACCGTTTGAAAAGTTTACGTCCACGGAGCACGGGAACATCCTCGTTCAAATAGAAATGAAACACGACGATCGGTTTCTATCTGCGCCCCGAGTATCCACCACCGAGAGTTTTCTGTAAATAAATAATTCGATTGAATAACGTCGGTGACATTTTACTACCTCGCTGGGAAATGTAAGTTTAAGTTAATTGAATCATTGCACAAAGTACATTTTTAAGGTCCATTTCTGTCGGTACTACATCGTTTTATTTGTTGACTTGCTCCATATCAAGTTTGATCATTTTCAAGGAATGCAAGTGCATAGGGACGAAGCTCGTGTTAATAACTTCTACTGAATTTTTGTAAAACAGTCGCAACTATGTAGAGGAACTAATCTAAATATTGTAGAGGAAGGAATGGTTGAGATGTTGAAGTTGTCGGCAACGAGAAAGCAATCAGTCACAGACGTTGAACCATCTGCGTCGTCTTATTCGTGGATAATTGAAAAATAGAAAACTTTACTACAATGAGAATTTCTATAGTACGTTTTTAATGAACAAACAACAATGGGAAATATTTCATGAAATTAGTCTAGAGAGTTTACGTAGGTATAGCTGATGAGAGTTGGACATTTCGAAATTACATCCTCTCGTATCCTGACAAATGAAGTAGATATTCGATGCGACGCGTGTAACTTTCTAATTGCGACGAGTGATTCAAACTAAAGCTGTGCTGGATATGTTGCACATTGTAATCAATTTAACGTGTGATTAAAAAACACATGGAAATGTAATGCCAGATTAAAATTAGTAATATTTTCTGTTTAGTTAATAAAAGCAATTTTCCATTAGCTGGATTGTTCGAGAATGAACTGGGAAAATGTTTCAGACTGTTACAAACGAATTTGGTTATTTGATGCGACATAAATCTTAATAAAAGAAGAAGGGAACTTAAATGGTTTATAAGGAGAAACATGTTCTATTGTACACCCGTCCGTGACGGCCTTTGTTTTATTCATGTACGAATGGAAAATCAATGGCGCGTTAAGAAGAACGTAGGTACGACAAATGCAGTTGAGATTAATTGCATAAAGTATTCATCGGAATTAATGCGGGAGTTTTCAATGTTCATGATTATGAACGCGCTGTTTCAATTAAAACACCTCTCAAATTCTAAGTGCGGTTTGCACAACTGTGTAATATATGTTTCTTAAGGAATCATTGATAACGTCAATTAAACAGAGCATACTGGAAACGGTGGTAGAAGTAGAAACAATTCCTTGTGCTTGTATACAGAACCAACCACCATTTAGTACGTGCGTCTGAGCATTAATAGCTCATTCTACTAGTTTCTAAACATGGGCACGGTTATGATATCAGTAATTTCCTCCGCTAATTGCGCGTAACCTCTTAGTCATCAAGATTAACAAAACGGACAGGTTTATTTCACCTGAATTAGTAAAATTAACAGAATTTAAGTTAATTATGCATTATTTTTATGTAATTGAAATGATTCAAGAAATAATTCACACAGACAAAACAAAACAACTTTTTATTTGCTGTAAGTTTCCTTAACAATTTTCGATATAAAAACATTCGCAGCGATCCGTGCAGTCGAACGACGGAGTTGCAGAAAGTGTAGATTTTTTTTCGAGTAGATGCACGCAGCGCTTTAATCTTGAAAACTGATCTCCCGCGGCAAGAAGCTGTTCAAGTCGTCAGTGGTATCCTCGTCGGACACAGAAGCTTCCATTAGCCCGGTTAATGGCTTTTTAATGCCGCCTTGGAATTTCAAGGAGCATGGACCAAAGGTGATCGCCCGTGGCTCGATTACTTCGATAATATTCGCAGAATGCCTCCAAGAATTTTTATCCTCATAGTAGAAGCGTCCGAGCGATCCATTTCATTCAGTGGAGGCTGCGAGTTAGGGGTGTGGAATATTCGCCGAGAACAGGGCAGTCATTCTGAAACTTTTGCACGTCAAACTCAGCCTACCCTCCATTAAATGATGCAACTAATTAAGCATACATATTTGAAGTTGTTCATTAATGTTGAGTTTAATGACATCGGAAGGTTCACCTATTTCTTTTTGCCTCCTTTGTCTCGTAATCGAGAGCGAGACTTTCTGTCCTGCATAAAGTTCCGCAGTATCGTTGTCGCCGTGTCGTAAACTCGAAGATGTGGCGCAACAATTAACGACGTAGAACTCGAGTATCTTCGCAACCGTTCCTCTCGAAGATCTTTTGTTATCCGATATCTAGTGGCACTTTCGCGCAGCGGAATTTCGTTATAGGGTGTCACAAAATTATATGACTCAGACACCATAGCACGATTCTACATCCCTGATTTAGTCGATAATGACATAAGGAACCTCCCGCAAAATTGACCTTAAACGTGAAAAACAAGATCAAGAAAAACCAAAATTTTTTTTAAAGAGGAACCCTAAGTGGCAACTCAACCGTTCTCTTAAAACATGATTTTGAAGTTCACATAATTTTTAGAACACCATTTGGCGAATATCAGCAATACGCTGATTCGTGTAGGAAATTATCTATAGACGTATATATTTTCTATAGACGCGACAACTTCGAGGGATTTGGTCGCATCTACGGTACTGGAACTCGCATATATGGTACTCGAAGCTATATTTTTATCTCCGTAGGCCGAGACGAACGTAGAGAAGGAAAGCGCGTGTAAAGAGAGACCACGCGCGGGTCTAGGAACTGTGCCGGCGACGGCAATTGTCCACGTCTCTTCCTATTCTATATGCTCTCCTTCCTTGCGCCCGAAACGTTCATATCGTCATTTAAATACGAGCATTGTCGTTATATACATATATACATTGTGATGGCGCACGGGCATTTGTACTGAGCCGGCGACTGCGACTCTACGCGTCGTGTTTGTAGTGATATACCGAGCCGAGATCAAATTACTAAGTTGGAGGGGGATTATCTTTGGTCGCATCTATCGTGTAGACATTGTCGCGTCTATAGAAAATATACTGTTTCCCGAACTACGAAATGAAAGAATATTAAGAACAGAGGTATACAACAGGCCGACTCGGAGCGCAGTTACCGTAAGATGCCGTTGCCGGTATCAGTGACGATGAAAAAGAAACAAGCTGATAGATAGCGTTTCCCTGTACAGTTTACAAACTCAATTCGTTACGAGCCTGCGCGACACAACGGGACAAATTCCTTCGGTAGATAAGAGAAAGATACGAGCAAGGCAACGAGCAATCGCCTAAGCTCTTTGGGAACATCTATACGCCAACGGCGTGGCACGGCAAGAAGTCTAGAAGGCAATTAACCAGCGAGAACCACGATCGAGAAGCCGGGACGCAGCCGTTCGACTCTCTTTGATCGATTATCCCTTGCGGCGGGAAGGTCTGGGATTAGGGATGGGTGTAAGTGTGCGAGGAACTTCTCTCGGAAACTTATCGCCGTTCGAAAAGAGGTTAGCAACCATTTATCAAGCCAACCAGGAATTATTTGCAGATTCGTCTATTCGATCTCATCGACTGTCACGTTGGAGCCGGATGTTCATCCTCAGAATAACAGAATCGAATTACATGCTGATCCACTAAGTACTCGAAATGTTTTTTGGCTACACTTGACTACTGTCTAACTGTATGTGACATTAATTTATGACCCGGTACAGAAATTCATTTTATTTGTAAACTGGGACTTGTTTAATTTCGGTTCGTTTCTAGTATATCATTTTGAAAGACATTTCCATCGGGCTTCTATCTCTTGCAATCGGTGAACGCACTCTACAAATTATTTTAATTATGTGCACATTTTCTGTGTTATTTCACTTGAAACGCTTTATGCAGTAGAAATGGTAAGTGTCCGAGGTTTACTTTGAGCCACTGTATATAGAAATTCGTTGTTCGGCGGTTTGCTTCGCGTCCGTTCGTTGGATTTCACGCCGATCCTGACGGGGAGCGTGAAATAATGGAAAACGTCGTTCCACGTCCCGACGAACATTAATTTCGAGACTCGACCGGAATCCTCGATTTTTAACGAGCCACTCTATTTCATAGGTTCGGAGAGCAGCTGCGAACATTCTTGCTCGACGGTCGTTTTGAAAATGAAGGCCGCGCCGTTTTTCCGGGGGGAAAACAGTTCGGTGTTCCCGCTGAATTTAATGACGAGGATCGATACCGTCGTTGATTGGATGTCCCGTTCGACCACGTGTACGTTAGATTAAAAAATAGGATTTCCGTATACGATCAGGTATTAATAAATTACCGATATTCGTGGATGCGCGGATGCTTCGAGAGGTTCAGTTTCTCGACAAAATCCAAAACAAATTGATCTTTTTGCTTGTTATGTATTAGATCGATTGATTTTACTAATAACTATATGACGATGCGAAGAAACGAAACAAAATGAGTCGCTTGAGACAAGCCACCTGAATAACATCCACATTTTCTCAGGTAGGAAGAAATGTTTCGTCCTGTATGTAGTTTCATGTTGGACAATCTGAGGACGCGGATAATAAACAGAATGATACCGCTCCTGAAATATTATGATTCAGTATTTGAAGTTTAACTTCATTTATCCGGCGAACGAGCACCATTATTCTGCAAAGTGGATCGTAAATTTTAGCAGCCCACTAGTAGATTATACATAAATACTGTTAATTCCGCGCCAAATCCAATAAAACACATTAACGGTAGACTGTCCGGTTGCGCGAATTTATGTGAGAAAGATGACAGCTCGAAACATATAGGTTTCATTAGGAATAAAATATAAATAAACTGAAAATATCATTCCACACACGCTGTCTACGAGTATGCGAATTCGTTCTGGCGACACGGCACGGAATTAATTCTCAACTATTAATCCTTTTTTTCAATCACGGATATCATTCAATCTGGAATTCGAAGCGCAATTAATTCGAACGGCGAATCGGTATTTTGGGGCCGATATGAGGAAAAAAACAGGATGCGGGGTAGCGGAATCGCATTGATAAGGCCCGTTGTATCCCCGCCGCGAATGTGTGTAGGTTCGGCTGTTGTTAATTGGTGGCGGGAACGATTCGCGAAAGGGAAAATGGATTTTCGGGAATTGGAAAAGCCACGGTCTCGGTGGCCATTCGAAAAGGGGGAAGATGCAACGGGAATACATAAATGGTAACGCACTGCGGTGCATTCCGCCAACGACCTGTCGGATTCCGTGCAATTTTCGATCGCCGGATCCGACAAACGAACCTTGAATTACGTATGCAAACTGTTCGTCAAATGCATTCATGTTACACAAGTGAATATCATCAACTTGCTTGCGGTTTCATTTCTGTTGGCCAGCTCTTATCATCGAAATGCGATTTTCTTCTCGCGACTGCACCTCTGTTATTCGAAACTTTATTTTTGTTTTCCGTATTCCCACCGTAAGAATCGCGCGTAGGTTGATAAATTTTTATCGGAGAACTAACTTTGAAACGAACACGCCTTTCCAGCTGTTTATTGCAGGTAT
The DNA here is from genome assembly GCA_916610235.2 of Lasioglossum morio. Lineage (NCBI taxonomy): Eukaryota > Metazoa > Arthropoda > Insecta > Hymenoptera > Halictidae > Lasioglossum > Lasioglossum morio. Next base: position 6,887,310 of record OU744324.1, on the reverse strand, counting down.
CTAGAAGAAATAGGAAGTACTAAATATTCAATGAGATCCAAACGGTTCGAGTTCTTCCACAAGTGGTCTGAACACTTCTTTTTTTGCTAACACTATTTCATTATTCACACGGTGTTTTTATTAGATGCCGTGCATAAAAAGGACATTTCAATGTTAGCGCTTTCTTAAATAGCCTCGGTAAATGTTTATAACGGTTCTGACCTATTCCGAACGGAATTCAATGTTATTTATACGGCAGTCTTATGATTCTAACATTAGGGACAATTTTAAATACTTTAGTAGGTTCGCAGGTTCTCAAATATCAAGTGCACGTCTCAAATCGAACGAATTCGCGCGGCAGATTTTTGGAAATGCTGCCGTGTTTGGCAATTTTCCTCTGGTTTTCCTGTTCCGCCTACAGCGTAAACAAAAAATTGAGTTACGGTGGATAAGCGCGTTTCAATGAAAGCGTCGGTATCGAACAATTCACAGCTAAGAGGACCGATTTAATGAAATGGCCCTCGGTATAATGGAAAGTAAACACTCCGTGCAAAGTTTCATGATTAAAGTGCTGTAACAAAGTTACCGGTCCTGTTGCAGTGTCTCCCGAACGCGATTGGTAAAGTTGGAATCTCCATGATTGTGGAGCATTTGTCCTACGACCAGGCAAAAAGTCGATTCGAAGTTTCTCCCCACGATTCGCTGTATCATCTTCCTTTTTCGCCCGAGGTTCGAACGAAAATATCTGGCTCTCGACCACCGTTTCCTCTTTCATATATTTCCGTTGTAACCCCTTTTCCTGGAACCGTCGCGTCGTTTGAATATCAATTAGGAAACGGAAAGTTCTTTTGCATATTCAATCCCGCCGAAGAGCAAACCAAAATCTCGCTTTCAATTTCCTGGAACGTGGCGAACGATTGACGAACCAAGCGCAGAAATATTTCGAAAATCCCGCCTCGAGACGGATCATGCATAATTCAGGCAATCGCAGTCGCGACAATCGGAGATTAGGCGATCTGGGAGCGTGTTCATTGCTGCGTGCAACACATGATCAACACTGCAGCTCGGCAGGTCGTGTATTGTCTTGATAATTGTACCGGCTGTTGCACTTGCAGTAGGTGTAGAAAGTATTCGTACGCTGATCAATTTCAAACAAAACTTTGTGAAACTGTGTGTTAACTATTTTTCTGTTAACAACGAATATGTACATGCTCTGAGAAATCCATAGAATAGATACAATGAAAAGCAAAATTAGTTTCTTGATTAACTATCGATGTAAAATTTTAGCAGAATTTTCGTGTATTGTATTGTATTATATTTCGCGCAAGTTAATCACAAGAAATTAATTTTGTTTTGCAGTGTAACTATTCTATTCTTTTGATTGAAATTGATCAAGGTACGAATATTTTCTATTTCTGCACCCACTGTATGTACCTGCGTTATGAAACCTACGCTAATTATTATTCGTACGAGTTGCAAATTCATGATAGAATTGCTCTTCAACGAGCAAGTATCTGAATCTCTGAATTGATTTGTAGATCTCGACGATCTATCGTTGGAAAACTTCACGAAACGGAAAGGAGAACTTAATTAAAGATCGTAGAAATTTCTCTTGGCGTTCGATCCGCGCATCCAGGCTTCGTTTACTCGTCCCATTGATCGCGAGCCGGGCAAACAGAGGTGAACTTTGAACGGGACTCAGCGGAAAATCGGAGAAAAAAATTAATTAAAATCCACGCTTAGAGTCCGGCGGAGCGCAAAGGATCAACCTATGGCCGTAAATTAAACTCTGGTGAAGAGGGCCCAGGACCTTGGGCACAACTATTCCGAGTTGAATCCAATATCTCCGCCGAACTTTCACAACGGTCTTTCGTCCTCTTTCATTCGTCTTGTCGCCCTTTAGTAAACTTTTTTTCTCGCGAGCCACCCATAGCAGCGGCTGTCCTGTAGGGGTGCTAACCCACGCCCTCCGTTCGCTCGAAACTTTCCGACAAAGAGGTCATTAGGACCTCGTTTGAGCAATTATGAACAGCCTGCTTTAAGAGAACAGGTGTATACGCTACGATTTAAGACAGATTTCCGGCGCGGTTGTAATTACAGAGGGGTTGAAAGAAAGATGTGAAGCTCAAGTTCTTCTTTAGGAGTTTCGTCCCCTCCGAAAATCAGTTTTCAGAACTCGAGGAACTCTCAGCATTTGGCGTGTCTCCAATTACTCTGCTCTAGCTGTACGTAATCATGATAAAAGACGACTCAGCTTCAACGACCTTGACTTTGAAATATGTTGTCAAGATCTACATTCTGAACAACTTTTCCCTACACATGTACCCGTCGCACAGTGTGCAGAAATCGCCCGTTTTTGGGTCGTTGATCTGATATCAAAATTACAAAACACAAAGTAGCAAATTCGTAACACAAAAAATGTTTGGATTCTCTTGAAAATTATATTTCTATATTTCGTGTGCCGTGGAATATGAATCTAATGTCAAAATTACAAAAAATTATTTGATTTCCAGAAATATTTGGTAATAGAATGGTTTGAGATATATTAATGGTATAAATTATCATCAGATGACTTCGGACAGTCAAACAGTGGTAAAATTTTAGTTACATATTGCATCCGATGTAACAAAAAGAAAACGTGCTCTGGCACTTTATAAATTAAGTACTACTACACAGATTTTTAAACTGCGGAAAAAAATTTGTTACATTTCACCATGGTTTCGGACGAACTCACCATTGCGCGGTGGTTTTCCTACGCGATTAAAATCGCTCTGTAATCACGATGCAGCTTCATAAATCGCGGTTTTAATATTATAACACTTAGCGGCGATAAATCTCGGATGACGGCCGCATGGAACCGCTATCCGTATCGTAGTCGTCGGTGTTGCGGTTACACGTGGAGCTTTACGGACTGACCTGGAGAGGTGTCATATCGCCGGCGGCTCATTATCAATTCTTTCTTTTTCCGAGGACATTTTTCTTGTCGACCGCTAGTAATCGGTCTCATTAGAGTTGGTAGACGAGAAGTGGCGGTGGTCACGTAGTAGTTTCAACGACGAGCGGAGTTTCAGTTCCGCGGGGCTAAAAAGCTCCTACAAATTGGAGCCGATGCTGGCCGGTCGGGCCGTTTGACAAAGAATCCCTACGTATAAAAGGCCTCGTAATAATTCCTCGCCGGGGCTAGGTCGCGGGAGAGATTGCTCGGAGCGGATAGATTCAATTGCGCGCCGAGTCGATCCGGCTGGATAAAGAGCTGCAGGTGCATCGATCCGTTTAGATTCGTTGCGCTCTTATTGCCCCGGGCGAACAAGGATTCGCCCGACGCATCTTCCCGTCTGTTCTTCCAGAATCGATAGCAATGTTTGCGCTGCCACTCGACGCCGTGCGCAACACACACGCATCATATTGTTTTTTTTCATTATTAACTCTCAAACGATTGTATATTAATACGAGCTGTACCCGCGACTTTGTCCACGTGCCCAAAAGAGGGCGAAAAATTTGTCTTTGGTCGCTATTGACGTCACAACGTTTGAACGAATGGAATTTTTTTGAATGCGGATTTTTACTAAACCTTCCCGAAGAAACACTGCGGCTAATGGCTCGCATCCCAGCTTTCAATGCTCTTTCATTTTCAGTTGATGCCGTCACAAAACAGACAGACACGATTTTATTATACATACAGGGTGACCCACATAACTCTTAACATCTCGAATATAGAGATATTTAGTATATATAGTACATTTAGTACATAGATAGTATATAGAGATAGAGATAAAGACATGTTTGAGCTTTTTTTGTCTCTTCGTGTGTACAAACTGAAACGTGAGACACCTAAGGGTACACACAAAAAAGTTGCATAGAATCAAGAATTCTACCATATATCTGAGTTTCATCAAAATACCATGAAATTATACGTCTCAATGCAGGTGCTTTCAAAGCTGATTTATTTTAATATGATTGAAAACTGTTTGAACACCTCAACAGGTTCAGATTTTGGAAGGAATAGTAGAGGCAGGAAACTTCATGAAAAGAAATGAAATAAAGTCGTTGAATAAAGAAATCTGGAGGGAGTATGAAGATGTAGCTGACTGAAGTCCTACGCACGATCGTAAAATATGTGCAAGACACAGGTCCGCGATGAAAGTGAGAAAAAGAAAGAAAATTGAAAGATCGATGATAGAGATGAGGACGTGGTAGGGTCGTGGCTGTAACAAGATGATCCAGCTTGCGAGGGGGATTATACAAAGTGCACGGGCCGGAAGCAATTCGTTTGGTCGGTGCTTTAAAACGTTGCTACCTCTCCTCAGGGTCTGTTGGATGGAAACCGATGGACGACTGATGTGCCGAATGCATCTCGGTTATGCACTTTGCATTCTGACCGCTTCATCCATTATCCCAGGCCAAGAACCGCGGCGTGTAACGCTATTGCAAACAGTAATCTTCCCGTGTAACTTAATAGCAGCGACGGTAATTACTGCGATCGAGTTCCGTTAAAACGGGACGCTTATGCCGCGGACAAACCATTGGTTCGTGACCTCGATGGTAATAGGATGCGTGATAGATTGTTCGGGGGAATAATTATTTTCTCCGATTCGTTTCATTCGAAATGGAATTGATATCGATACGAATTATTTACCCGTTCCGCCGTTCCATAACGAATCAGAGGCGACCAATTACCGTTCTTCATCGAGAAGGAGCTAATTTCATTTTAACTTTTCTGTTCGCACCGCATATTCAATTATTAGAATATTTACGGATATGAACGTACAGTAGACTCCCGCATAATGGTGCCAAAAACTTGTTTAACAAGTACGTACAGTTACTGTACACCTATTTGCCACAGAAGATATAGATACACAGTAAACGATTGTTTGTTTTTCCCAAATCTCCTGGTTTGCATAGAAAAGGGCAAAAATTTAAAGGAAAAACAAATACTTGAATGGCTAGAAAGCAGTACAAGCCAGAAAAGGATTTTTCTAAGTAAAATTGAAGCAATGCCATCTCTACACGAAAGACGAAATTACTATCCGAACGACCTAATATAATATCAAATGAACCGTGATCAGCGTTAATTAGATTGGAAACAGTAACGCCAACAACGCACATTCTCATTGGACCCTCCAATCAATTCGACATACAAACTTACACATGCACAAGCGAGCACACTTGCGCCCGCCCACCAACGGGTTCGGCAACCGGATTACAACGCGGGAATGGTACAATTGAACGACACATCAGGCTAATCCACCAGTCATTCTTCGCAGATAATCACGCAACTCTCTGTAACGACGGGGCAGGACTGACAACAACGGAATTTATGCCGCCTGCCATAGCACACCTCATTTAGGGAAACGTTTAGGGCGATACACCAGTATGTACGTCGAAAAAGAGTGTAATATTTTCCGCCGAGTATAATTATGTTTAACTATTTACAAAAAGTGAATAATAAAAAGTGATCTGCAATTTTCAATGAAACAATATCATTTCTAGAATCTTCTGACTGATTGTTGGAAGATTGCTTACGACGAAAAATTTAAGAAACTGACTTCGCTAACATTTCTGCAGCCACGAACACAATTAAAAAGAAAGCTTTCGGGTGAAGACGACGTAAAGGGTGGACGAGGGCTAGTATGGCCGTTTCATGTTGTTAAGTTGGAAAAGAATTGCATAACATAAAGTGCAAAATATTCTTTCATTCTGAGTACCCGCAGTATTGCGCTTGTCAGTTCTAGAAAAATTCTGAAGAGATTTTTCCTTATTTGTTCAGTTAACGTAACTGCTTTTACAAGCAGCTTTTATGAAAGGAAAAGAGAGCGAGAGAATAAAAAGTGGGTATAATTAGTTAGAAATCTTTATTCCATGTGAACGTTTTAATTTTTAAGAAATATAATAGCGAAGATTGATTCGCAAGACATTTCACGTTTTCGCTCCGTTGTGTAATGTTATTCTTGGAAGTAGAAGATTTTCGCTTGTCATGCGAGTATCGTAAAAATCGAAATGAAACGACGACGGTGTTCGGAAAAGACGAAAATAAGGAATCCTGCCCGAGTTCTGGCGATGTTCACGAGCAAGCAGATTCTCTCTAGGTTTTCGCGAGGCACGCTGCGCTGATAATAGCTAATGTTTATCAGTAGAGCACACCTGGGGACCGAGCTTGTCCTGGCGAAGGAACGGAATCAATCAATTCCGCGCACGTAAAACCCCAGAGAATAGAAACCGATATCCGAGCGACGTAGATTGGGACTTTTCAGCGAATTGACCACTCGAGGTGTTCTGGGACTACGTGAGCGGAGATCTTCAGGGCAGTTCCCTGTGTACCGACCACCTACACACGTCGACATGGAAGACGGTCGTCGATGATGTCCATGTAGTATCGCACCGACGTGATTGCGTTTTCCTCCATCTTTCAAGACGATTAATCCGACGGACAGTGCGGAAGTTGCAAATCGAAGTAGACATTTTTCAATTTTTCCTCGTACTGTAAATACCTGCTAACGAATCGACCGTTCCCCTGGGTATTCAACATCAGAATTTTCTCGCGACCTCGTTACCACTTCTCTATCGTTTAATCGAAAGCGGCGAATAAATCGTGGATTTTTCGTGACGACTTCAGTGTCGATTTAACGTAATATTCGTTTCGATCGTGTTCATTCTGCTTGTTCGGTTTCAATAAATACGGGAAGATTCATTGGAGGGTTAGGTTAGGTTAAAGTTGTCCTACAACACTATGAACAATTGGTCAAGCATGAATAAGCGCTTTGTCAACGCTTCATCGTCGATAAAGTTTCTTCTTTGAAAATTTAAAGATTTGAAAGTTCTACAGCGAAAGTCCCGTACGATTAATCACGGCCGGTCATCGGTTCAATTAGCGGTCTGCCAGTGTTACAATATTCCATGGAAATGTGAAACACTGGGCAAATAATTTCTCCGGGGATAAGCGACGGGACGCGGAGAGCAAGTACGTCTATCAACTGAGCCGTCGGTCCCCGCGATTATGCTCCCTCGATCCATCTCTGGTTCCCTTCATTTCCGGGGGGGGGGGGGGGGAGCGAGACCACTTTTCTTGCTTTAGTAAAATCCCGCGACGAATGAATTATCCGACGACGATTGAGTCCAGGAGCTCCGAAGAAGGAACGACCCTCGGTCGTTTGCACAGCGGACGCGGGAACGTATTGGTCCGTTTTCAGGTCCGTTTTATTGGTCTCGTTTTCTTCATTGTATAGCATTCAATACATTTATTGGATTTTCTGCCTGGATTAATTTTTCATCATGTTTTCCACGTGTTGAAAATCATGTTATTTTTCTAGACACTTCTAAATTTCGTAGGATGACGTCGGACGCGCTCAACCACGTATTATTGTGTAACCTTGATATGACCTTGGGTTGGAAATTTTACGAGTCGTTGATCATGCCTCGCAGTAACTGTACGGTCCAAAGAGCATTTGTTTTACGCCTATATAAATGTATTGAGTTTAATCAACAATATTTTGTGCACGCATCGAGATAAGTCATGCGCGTAAGGTGATTATTCTGTGACTAAAGTTCATTCTTCAGCAGCTTCCACTTCACTCATTTACATGGAATCTGTTTAAGATCAATCTAGACCGCAGTCGCCCTCAAAAGTCCTATTTTTACGTTCATGAAGCGTGATTTGCATTATTCGACAGCAGGCAGTTCTCGCAGCTTTATGAAAATAGCTACGTGCGAAGAATAATGCAGAATAATGCAAATTACATCTCGTAAACGTAAAAAAAACGGTGTAAATAGTACTTTCGAGGGCAACTACGGCCTAGATTGATCTTTTTCGCATTATCGCAAACCTGGAAACGAGTCTACCCTCTTAACGTAACCTGTAGCCTTAGCTGCCTTCCAAAAACGTTTAAAAATGCTGCAAACCGAGAAGTTGTATTTGGCATCATTATCTAATGGAAAATGTTATTGTATCCGCAATCAGATCGGACGTGATCCGACAGAAAAATCATAATGCCGCGCCGTGGTAATTGTTTCAATGTTAGAACGATTCTTCACCCGTTTGGTACAACAGTGTGATTTAACGAATGCACATATGCATGCGTCACGTTTCGAAAAGCTTTGTTTTTCTGCGTGGCGTAGCGACCCTCTTTGCACTAGATGCAAATCCAGTTGTATATAGTTTCTTCAGAGTCGTTTTTATTGAAAATCGCGGTGAATAGACAGATGGGACAACGAACACGCGTTATCACTGACTCAACACGGGAGAACCTGCTCCCGTTGTTTCCAGTTACAAAATGAAATTCTTCTTCTTCCCCCAACCCCTGTCGATTCATTCTCCGGCTTTCGCGGAACGAAGCCAGGATCTAATCGAATTCCGCGAACAAAGAATTATTACACTTCGTTTATATTTCAAAGCATCATTAGAGAAGTACAATACCATGAGCAAACTTTATCAGCTGCTTCTCCTGGGCACTGCGTTCCCGGCCATTGCAACGAGTTTTATACAAAGGCCGATCGGATTTCCTTCGCTGTGCTACCTCGCTGCGAAACATACGATCTATTAGGTCGTTCGGGAAGTCATTTCGTTTTGTCAAGCGAAAATGAATGCCAATGTTTTGCCATTTAGAATAAGTTTTGTGACAGTTTTCTCTATGATCTTTAGCGATTTTCCAGGTTTAATTTAGACAGGGGAGATTGTCAACTAAGTCAGGAGATGTCCAGGAAGTCCATGTTTGGAAATTGTTCAATTTCCAGTTGATTTATGATATGATCAGAAAATTAATTCCTCGAGACCGATTGTTCGAAAAATTACGTTTCAAGGTGACTGCAATGTAAACATTTTCTACTTAAATTGCAACAAACTGGAGTGAAATAGAAATTTATTTTCTTTATATTACATTCTTCAAATTTTTTACAGTTTTAAATTACACCTACTGATTCTTGTCATAAACGCATAAAGATCCGCTGTATAGTAAACATGTGCAGTAAACCCCCTGTTCAGAAAGACTGCATATTTATACATTTTTTATGTGACAGTGAACTTACATATACAAAAGCTGTTCAAGAAGTCTGTACATTTAGCGACAAAAGAGATACAAACATACATGTATAGATCTTCTACATCTTACAACTTTCGTGTGGCAGATTTTTTCGTATTAGTCATTCCGACGGCATTCGATGACATCCCGTATCCGCTAACGGGGCAGCCATAAATTTGCGATCGCAAAGTCGGCTGGATAGCGAGCCGGAAGCCGGGGTCCGTGCTCGACTGTATTTTCCATCGATGTGTCGGCTACGTTGGGTATCATGTCGGCCGCTTAAACGGGTAACAGCGTCCCTATTAATTCTCGTATCGAGCGGCTGAAGTACTCGAGAGCGATTCACCCATCGTAATTCAATGACAGGCGCGCGCCGGGGGAATCGGGGCCAGCACGAGATGTGCCACCTACCCACGAAGCCACCGTTGGTAAAATTGATTTCGAATTGATATAATCACCAAAGTTAAGCTGACAGAGGGGCAGGAGCTTGGGTCGAGATAGATGCGTTGATAGACAGCCCGATGGAGGAACGATCGCCGAGCAAGGATTGCCGGTTGTAGACGAAGGAGATGGATTGATGGAGCTTGCTGAGGAACGCCCGACAGAGAAAGATAGGCTTTTGCACGCGAAGTTAAACGCGAGAACCGATAAGGAGGTGCGAGAACCTGGAACCACTTCGAGTCTGAATCGTCAGATAGAGATTGCGGAACAGAGTCGAGTGGAGTGGCGGAAGCTGCCAAAAGATCCAAGAGAACCGAGAGAGAACGCTGCGCGCGAAGTAGAGATGGAAACGAACAGCGAATCTCTAGATCACCGACAGTGCCAGATTAAGGGGGCAGACTCGTTTCTAGGATTGCAAGGGTGCGGGATGAGCCTTCTCGATAATGCAAAAATGGGGTTTTTCAGTAATCAAAAATGCTAGATAAACGATCAATCTAGGCATCTGATTTCTGTGGGGTTTCATCAAATATAATTTATTAAATCAGGTTGTAAGTTTATAAAAAGTTGATGCTCACCTTGATAACTCACGATAAAAAGGGTTGACATTTGGTATAGTTAGCCTATATCCTTGAACCACTAACAGCAGAATAATCCGAACTGATCGCGCTTCGTGGTCCACCCTGTATATATATATATAGTTATGCAAAATAAAAATTGTCCACCGCAATTACAACAAACTTGAGTGAAATAAAAAATGGATTTTCGTTCTTCGTGTGTTTAACAGGAAATAACTTTACAGTATTTTTAAATCCTTCTAATGTTTTTACCGTTTCATATTATAACTACTCATTTATGTCATAGATGCATCAAATCTGCCGTCTAATCATGAGATACCAAGGTACCCTGATAGTATTTGTTTGTTAACTCGCAAGTAACAGCTGTAACATACATATCCTTTCTCTCCCGTTCGGTTTCCGTTATTTTGACTTTGCATCCGTTCGACGAGAATATTAAATAGTTTCGGGGGTTGAACAATGACAGGACTTCAATGAAATTTAATAGCAGCGTCGTTGATCTCTCGAACTCTCGATATTCGCGGCTCGACATTGTAGAGCGTGTTGCCGTGTCCTTGATGTCCCCTGCCACCTGCACCGTGTTCGCCACCGACAGATCTGCATTATGTACGATCGTCGAGTACATTATACTACGGAGTGCATTAAAGGGAGCACGGGCTTAGATGCAAGTTGCACCGAGCGGCAATTCACTTTTGCTCGCGGGCCACCGAAGTTTCGGAGGAACCTCCCTGGGACGCCGGTTTTGGTATTCCGGGTTGCATATCGATTCGGTCGAATTAATGGAATCGTCGAAATACCCGAGACAATTACTAATTAATCTCCTGGTATTGATATTCGACTGAAATAATGCTGCCATGTCCTAGACATGCCGGGTATCGGTGACGCTCCCTATTGTCCACTGTGACGGTCGCTCTACCTATTATTCTCTTCCCTGACGAACTGTGACAACCGTGAGATATGCCTGGAAGATCCAACTGGTTTTGGTAGTTTACACTCTCGTCCATAAATCAACGGACACTTACTTATCACCAACAAAATGGTAATTATAGAATTCAAGATTCCAGCTTGACTTTATTGTTTCATTTTGACTAGATCAAAATAAAGTGAAATATATACATATACTATTTGAATAGATGTCGGGAAACAAGAGATTGAGAAATCGTGGGATGATTATGGACAACCTTTATGGAAACTATTATGGAAACTAAGGATTGAATCTCTTAAGTTGGTCTCGTATTTGTAAATGGTTTAAAAAGTTTAGATGGTATCTCGTCGGCAATAAAGTTAGGCGTAACAGGAAACGAAATTTCGCTTAATGGAAAGCACCGGGCGAGCTTAGAGGCATGCGTCTAGGAGTTAGCAGGTTAGCTAATACTCGCCACGGGATATTCATAAAGTAAATATTATCGGACACGGTCGTAACGCGACAAAGTTTTCGTAGTCTTGTTCCGGTCTGGTTCTGAATTATCGACACGCACTTGTATGGACGTGATCCATAATTCAGCGGAACAGCAACCAGAGAGCGGAAGCGGGTCCGCAAGAGCAGCGAGAAGGATTGATAGCGACGATGTTCCTTGACTGTTTCCCTTAACACCAGCCGGGCAAGGTCGTTGGAATAATTTAAGGTCGACTTGTCCCGGTCTCCCTCCGCTTCTAATTATAGCTCTCGATACACACCGGCTATAAATGTCTCGATTATGCATATATGTATCTCCAAAGAGGCTCACATCAACGGGAAGTGTCGCTTTACCTTGGCCTTTCCACGGCTCCCTTTGGGATATCGTTATCCAAAGGTACTTCCAATTTCGGCCAAAGGTACGGCTCAGACTCCATTACCCGATGGTCTCTACGATACCGCAAATTCAGATTTCGGTGACGTCTAAACGGTCAACATACCTTCACGGAAATGGAATGGTCCTCATCGTTAGACTGCGGATCTTTACGCATTTATGGCTTATATAAATTCTCAAAAAATACTGGAGTACCAAATTCAAGAGAACTTGGTACGATTTTATTTATTTTGGACCTACAAATGTTCTTAGTAATAACTTATTACTAGACTGTAGATCATTATGCAAAATAAATATGTTCAGCGGCGATTGTGGACAGCAGGAGTTGAATAAAAATGTAGTTCATCCCCTAACAGTTTTTTACACGTGAAAACAACATAACACTATTCTTAGATTTTTCTAATTGTCCCTGTTTTATATATCTCCCAGCCAATTTGAACATTTTAATGAACATAGGATCTTATTTGGTACTACTGTCGACGAAAATTGAAAATTGCATAAATACCGCAGTTACAGGCCGAGAATCGTAAAAAACCGCAATTACAAAATTACGATAAAATTACAAACCAAGAAAGTTCGTAGGAAGTTGTCGAAACACAAAAAGTGTCGCGTTGCTTCAGGGATTCGAACTGTTTCAACAAAGTAAAAAACTGTTATTCAAATTGTATATCTTAAAGTTTGATGCGAGCAATACAGGCGGATGATTTGCAACACCTCTTTAGCAGTGAAGAGGAGCAGCTATAATTTTCAGGATGATGGCGAAGCTGCTTAGGATATAGATTTATGCAGAGTAAGCCATTATTCTGGACGAGGCACTTAAAGCAAGCCACCTGAACTGTCTCTGTCTTTTTCGTGGGAGAAACAAATTGTTTAAGATGTTGTTGGTCGGGACACCTTCGAGTCTCTTATTATCATTTCATTTAAAAAATTGAAGATCACCTTCATTTCCACAAAAATATTATACACATATGCCATAAAGTTGCTTGCAAGGAACAGTATTACTTTTTTCCTGACACCGTATATATGCGTTCTAACAAAGAGCAAACACACGTCGAGCCTAAATCAGAAGGCAGGAGCGCTAACAGGTGCCATATCAAAGTTTAATGTGTACGTATACGGAGCAGGAGGAATTCCGCAGAATAATGCGAGGCTCGGCCGGCGCGCAATGTGTTAAGAACGGGCAGGAAGGATTCGTTGACCAATTGTCTGGCGAAAGGGTGGGTCAGCGCATTTGCAGGTGCTTTATGCGGCGCGTGTTGCGAGCATAACCAGTAATATTAATAACGTCGCGTCGTCGGGAGCAAATTGCAAGGAACGCGGGGTAACAACAAGGTGCACGGTCCTAGCGAGGCGCGAAGGATGTCTGCCCTGCATCTTCCAGCCGGTGCCTTATTTTAGCCGTGCCCTCGTATCTGAATCCCTTCAGCCAGCTCCCCAGCAGCATCGGGTTAAATGAGCCATAACTCTGTCGCGCGTTGCTCGGTAACGCGTCTCCCTTGTCAAGAGGGGATTCACATCGACGCGCTTTCGAAATAGACGCTCGCTCGACGAGCTATTTCCTAACGCGCGAACTGCGCCGGATAATTGATCGTGAACAACGTACGAATAACAATGCGCGCGGTCTGTTTGCTAGATTTTTAATGGCAGAAATAGGAGCAGAAACAAACTAGAAAAAGAAGCAAGTCGAACCAGCCATCGTCGCGTCATTGTCGCCAGTGGCTTCGGATTCGATAATCGAGGCCTGTATCGTTTTCAAACGCGCTCCAATTAACCAACGTTGGCTCGAACGAGGAAATTCTGTTTGAATCCAATCGGGAGTCGATCAACACTGACGCCGTCAGGCGAACCGACCCTCCAAATTTGTCATCACGACCTATTAATCGATTGCCGAAGGTGTACGCGGATTATTCCAGAAGCTGCACAACTCATTTTTCAACATCGATCCGGACACCGCTGATCGTTACGCGGGAATTGTTCCGTTCAATACTGTGGACCAACGATCCTTGTATTAGGATCTGATTATTTTATAATTTTCGAAAGTCTAGGGACTTTTTAATAAATCGTGCAGTCTGAAACCAACAAATGAATTGAATCTTCTTATTATTAGTTCTGGTGTTAACTATATTCGAATGAACAAGAATCAACGAAGAAGAACAATTAATATTAGTGGACATATACGTAGATACTTGATAAACATTTTCTCTTATCGTCAGAAACCATAGAAACACTTTTGGTAGGAGAATTTGTCAGGCAACTCTGGAGACCGGTGAATATTTTTCCGAGATCCAGCCTTGGATGGCATCAGCAAAGTTTGATGTCGCCTAACGATGCTAGAACGAATTACCAGTCCTTGCGGAAGGTATTACAGCGTTCCAGCAACGTTGTAGTAATCTACGATTAGCAGCTTAAGCATCGTCGGTCCCCGAGGCTGGAACATGTTGCAACGAATTTTGCATATTTCATTGTCGGAAGCAATAAGGATAACAGCGGGCAGAGCTACTCTTGGCGGACAACAGGGTTGTGCTCAAAGCAAACTGTAACTGGTGCGAGTCCCTCTTAAATTGCTTCGTCCTAAATATCTCATCGGCATTTTGGCTGGCGCTCAACTTCCGACAAAGACGCATTACAACGCTGCTTACCGGTGTCGGGATTTCTGTTTCGAAGTTTAGACTGCAGCAATCTTGTTATTAACGGCGTGTCCTCATAAATCCGTGGGCTAGTACTCGTTTCTCTCGGATTCTACGTGCTACCCGTAAAGTCACCAGGTCAGGGGAATTCACTGGAATTCAGGGGAATACAGGTGCCCCCTCTCTCTCTGCCAATAGAGTTTGTTTTTGAATTTTGCAATTTTTGAGATCCTATTTTTAACGGGAACATCCTATGTAGATCTAAAACAAATAAAAATCGTACAAAATTCTATCGAATATTATATTCTAGCCTCTTTCGAAAATTTTTATATGCCATAAATGCATAAAGATCCGCAGTCCACTGATTAGTATTGATTCCAACGTATCTGGTTCCCGCAAGTCACGTCAAAAGATAATTCAAAATAGTGGGCAGCGATATAAACGCAAGGTATATTGGCACTATTTCCTCCATGAAACTTCTGTATTAAACATTTTTTCCAAAACTGCGTTGTTTACGAGATATTTAGATGGAAAGTTTCCAAACATCCAATTGTCCTAGACGCTCACCCCGCTGTGCGACGGATCGGAAGATGAAACAAGATGAAAAAAATTCTCCTGGGAATGTTCGCACTTTATTGTATCCGGCCGTGGTATATCTGCAGTACAAGGTTTTCTTTTGAGAGTTTCGGGTGACGGCGTTTCCAACATTTAATGGCATCTCTGGAGGGACCGAGAGAAAATGGCGAGGGCAATCCGTAGGACAAAAAGAGATATCGCGGTGCCTGATCGAACACAGCCAACGACAAACGCGAAAAATCTCATGAGTCTCTATGAAATGGCGTTTCTTTTGTCGAAGGGATCGCGTGTTCTTCTTCTTCTTCTCGGCGAGCTCGAATTCATTGCTTTGCTGTAACACGACGAGGAACCGGGTTTTGTACCATTAGAAGGGCAACTCGTCAGAAACTACCGTAACGTTTTAATAATGGCAGCTGGTGAGCAAGTTACAACGATACGCGACAATAATCGCTCAAGTTCCGTTTCGACGCTAACAGACTAATTAGAAACTTCCTGGTAATTGCAGACACCGTCCTACCGTTTGCTTCCATGAACGTATCGCGTCTTCAAAGGTGCTCGCAGCCATCGATTTTAGACGATGCTCAGCTTGGTATTTGACCCGGAAAGTTGGGAAAAATAGAATATAGAATAGGGTTTCACCTCGGAGCGTGACGAAGCGGACTTATTCACTGCCCAGCAAAAAGTCAGCGACGCACACCTGTCTGTTTCTCGCCCGTTCGGCTAAATTCGGCTCCCCCCAATTTGCTCGAATAGTGTTTCACCTCGGAGCGTGACGGATCGGACTCATTCACTGCCCAGCAATTATGAACGCGGTACTCCTAAAGAAGTTTTCACTTCAAAAATATTTTGTATGTTTTCTAAGACGTAATTGTCACAGTCTGGGACAGCCCGTTGAACCGTCTCCTTAGACGGTATCGGAGACACAGCTTCTCACATACTTCATACTTTTTTCTTCATTATGCGCGGGAACGATGTGTCAACGCGGTGACGACGCGACGGACAAATGTCCCATTTGCAAGGCACTTCGCCGGAGGATATTCCGTAACTAGTAATTCGTTCAATCGGGACCGGTATCGATTACGTTCCGCAATATGCACAGCGATTACTAGCACAGCGCATTAGCGAATAGTATTAAGTTGCGTTATCCACGGCTCAACTATCGGCAGGTATCGATCGTTCGCGCCCGCACGGCTATTTCGCGTGGCGGGCTGTGTAACACGGCCGGTCTATCGGTACTTTATGACGTCGTAACGTTGCCAAAATATACGACGTGTGCACGATACAATGTTGCTCGCTCTGCCATTTAACATATGGTCCGCGTGATACGGGCCGCGGCACGAATGTGACGGGAATACAAGGTGTCCCATTTCAAGCGATACCCTCGAACGTCTCGGGAATTATCAGTCATATCGAAAAATCCACCAAACAAAAGTTCCGCGGTTTCGAAAAGGATATGATTCGGTGGTTTTTCAAGTGAAAACTTCTTCAGAACGAGTCTGATCCTGCACGCTTCGAGGTGAAACGCTGTTCAAAAAATTGGTGTGTTTCTGTTTTTCTATGTGGAGGAGTAGAGGCAATACGAAGGTCGACCCTTTTAATGGATTCTTGTACTTTTTAATCCAGCGCCCGATGTAGTTCATTATTTCCCACAGAAATTTGTGAACCTTCTTACGAGGAGATTGGGGAGTAAGAATTGGAGGTAGGGTCAATATGAAATAGTTGGTAATGGGGGAACAGGTAGAGGACAGCGGGGAAGAAGTTGCCCGAACCTGGTTTAGGAGACAATTAAATTCTTCAAATCGCTCCTTTCGGATCGCTTGAAATGGGACACCCTGTACAAGTGTCGCGTCGCAACGGGCTGTGCTTTTCCTTTCTGGAAAAAGGGAAAAAAGCCTGACAGTCAGATAGGACGTCCCCGAAAAATGAGAGCAGTATCGCGAGATCCACAATTCCGGACAGAAATGGCCCGGTGCGAAATGTAACCGTACTGTGTTTCACCTTATAGAAAACTAGAAACTTTTGTCACTCGGCCACGCACGCTTCCGGCCACTTCGTTATTGATGGGACGAATAAATTTCGCGCCAGCTCGTCTTGTTCCCCTTATTATTTACGACGAGCATAAATACAGTCGCCGGCCTGAACTGTAGCCTGATGTTACGCCACCTTGTTTACTCACGCAATGCATTGTTAAATATTGGACATAATTCCAACCTTGTTTCGTTGTAACACTAGGTTTACGGAGCACTAAAAAGTGGCGTTGCTTTACAAAAATAACAAGAACGATTCTTAACCACTTTTCATCTTCTTTCCTTCTGTAACGTCGCATCGACTTCTTGGTCATTAGCGACGACTGTGTGGTTTGTCCATTAGATTTCATCCCATAGATCTGCAGACTTTGTGAATTCTAATAAATTTGCTCTGGCTTCTAATTTATATTAGAATATATACAGGGTGATGCTGGGAACTGGGACAATGATCTATTTTAACTTTTTGTTTTGAAGAAATGTAAGAAAAAGATTTCAGAAAAATTTGTTCAAAGAATATTTTAAAAAATTTATATTTTTCTGGAATATTTCTTATTTCGAATCCCGCCGCCCAGCACCTGTGAAAAATATTCCATGTGGCACCTAATACTGTGGTGCCCAAGGTGGTTCGGATCCACCTTAATAAAATGTAGGTCCCGTCGCGAAATAACGTTAACAAAAAGTTGAAAGCAACGTAAAATAAATTAAAAAGAAAAATATTTCTTATTCTCGGTTACCAGAGAAACAATAATTGACTCAGGCCGGCAGTGTTTACAGTTACGGAACTTTCGCGGGCTAGGGGTTTGAGTTGCGAGCGGGCCGATTGAAAACGGAGTAGCTGCGGTTTCGGGGATGCTAGGCGTCGGCAAAGAAATCGAAGCTCATCGGTGGACCGGTTGTTGAAACAAGTACGAGGGGAGGGGCAGGGAGAGGTTGTACGTGTTTAGTTTGGTGCAGGGTAGACGCGTTTCAAACCTTAGTCGAATTTCGTACGCCGAACACGGTTGTTCGGTATAAATCACGGATTCGCTCGTCTCCCAGCGTTGCTCGCAAAGCGCGGGTCTTCGGGTTTGCGAATATAGCGGCGGATGAAGATGCAGAGGATTCGAATGACGCGACGACGTGGGAGGGGTGACTGCCGAGGAAAAAGAAGAACCGTGCCAGACGGAATACAGAAGAGGAAAGAGATGAAGGTCGGCTCTTGATTCGGACGGCAGCTCTTTGATTCGTCGAGAAGCCCTCGAAAGTGCCTTTTTCCACGGCGACAGCACTTCTCGAAAACACTCGGCCTGCGTTTCGGCCTGGCGTTCATGCAAATAGAAGGGTCTGGGAAACACTGGACGAAATCAAGAGAATCTACAGGCTAAGAATGTGCTCTCGAAATATTTTCGTTTGGGAGTAGGTCGTCGTTTCTTTGATTCATCGACCCTTACTGGTCTGGATACTTTCTGTAGAAGATTTGTATTCTGATTATGTTCTTTAGTGATATTATATGTAAGTTTGATTAAAACGTTGTCAGTAAAACGTACACCCGCGGTAGTAGGTACATTTACCCTAAATGTTCAAATTGTGAGAGCGTCTTTTATGATTCACTGTATAATATTGGTAGTATGATTTTGTTTTTCAGTAATATTATGTACAAGTTGGTCTGGGTCAAGCAATAAATACCCGCTGAACCGTTTAACGTTTATATCACCATGACACTTGTCATGTAAAGACACGAATATTCGTGAAATTAAAATATATACACGGCGACTTGTGTAATTAATATTATTCAGATTACGGTTTGCTTATTATACGTGTAGACGTGCATTTACGTACACGTGAAATAGAGACCTCTAATAACAATCCATGTTTTATAATTTTGTAATTACGGCGCAATATCGGTCCGCTCACATATTGACTCCATCGATTTCCCTGTGGCGCCAGCCAATTATCATTTATTATTCCTAATTATCAAAATTTCATTCATCGGAATATTAGTGAAAGGAACATTTTAGAATAAATAATTCCTCTGCAATATGTAATTCCAACAATAAATTGATTGGCGTTAAATTGAGGGAAAGCATGGCGTTCGTAGGCAACCAAGAAAGAAACCCTTTCAACCAATAAAAATAAGTAATAGAAAAGAATCACGGCAACGTCGACCGTTTTATTTGTCTCTATTTTGTACCGAATATATTTTTTGGAAGAAGAGTCAGAGCTCGATCGCGGTAGTTGTCCACCGCATTCCAATCACTCCTGACTCGTAGAATCCCCGTCCTCGAAACGGAGTGAGCAATCACCGTGATGGACGGCGTGTTGTTTTCTTTTTCTTCTTTCGAAAAATCCAACTCGCTACAAGGTAATCAATTAGCGTGGTTTAGTGCGGTCTTGCTGTCCATGCAGAACCGAATTAGTCTATATCTCCTATAGAAAGAAGAGGGTGGTCCTGCAAAGGTGGTCGAGTCGGATAAATTGCAGCGTCGCCTTCTAATCAGTTCATTCGGTTAATGCGGAGGCGTATTACGGTACTCGTAGGCCCTGAGCACTTGCCTAATGCCCACATATTAATTCTCTCTGACGTACCTTATTCGTCAGCTGTCTCGAGATCTTTTTTATAAGAATCCTCACGTTAAAAAGGCGAGGAACTTTTCTCCTAACCTTAGCTAAACGAATCATTTGAACTCGCAAATGAAATTAGCGTATTAGTATTAGCTCTGATTTTAGAATGTCGATATTATGAAGCGTTTTCATCGAAAAAAATATCTAATGTTACTTTTAAAGAATTTTCATCTGAATGTTCGTCAGTAGTCTGGTATGCTTTTTGTATGTGCGGAGAAATGAAGACGTTGAAGATGCGCTTAAAATTGTAAATGGAAAACGTGAATGACCAAGAAAATTAAATTTTGAATGGACTATGATCGAGATACTTGCTGACCATTTGTTCGTTGATTTTCCAGGTGAACGGAGCGTGGACTCTGCCCGCGTTTGTCTGCGACTTTTACATCGCTATGGACGTCACCTGCAGCACCAGTTCCATCTTCAACCTCGTAGCAATTTCGATAGACAGGTGAGCCATTGAACGCGATGTCCCATCCGTCCAAAAATCCATTGTTCGTATAGTTTTGAATGTTGTTCGATCGAAAATTTTCCTTTGCCTCCAACAACGAATGAAAGGGGAAAAACCCAGAACAGTCCTGATCCACTTACGAGCATGTCGAACAGAGATACAGTCGTATCGGTTTGGTACTACTTTCGCAAAGATCTTGTAGTCGAGGACCGTCTGGAAAAATAGGGAAAAGTCGAAAACTGGAGGAAAAACGGAGTCGCTGATTTAACCGGTTTACGTGACACGAATAACAGAAACGGGTTTAGGTTGCTCCTTCGAGCGACGAAATGAGCTAGTTGAAAGCTGCGGACGCGATTTCTGTAAATCAAATTTTTCCCACGAAAGACGCCTCGAAGCGAAAATAAGTCCAGGCGATTCTCCCTCCCCCATTGCACGCGAAGAAGTACAACCGTCTAACCAGGTCGAAGTTCCACCTTCATCGATATGTTTTAAGAGGACTGTTATAACAAGAATCGACATGATCGATTCAAACACTCATTCCCTTTGAACCAGTGGCATCCTAAGATGGAAACCTGGATTTTCGGCATCTTCTCGTCAAAATCTACAGAATTATATAACAAGAAGTTAAAAATTTCTGGTTTCCTCAGGTAAAGTTTAAAAAGAATTCTAGTATGTTACCTGACTGCTATTTTTCGACCAAGATAGTAGTTCGAAATCGGAATCATAAATTCCGATCGGTATGGAAGATGGTAAATAAAACTGACGATCCCCGGAACTCGGATCGAGAATAACTAATACCGCACTTTCGCGAATACGTAAGTTAAAATATGCACGGCCCGATGCAGAAAGATGGACGCGGTCTATTAAGGACAGTAGCTCCGCGCGCTTAAAGTTTAAGGCTTAAACCCACGGATTCCAAACGCTATTATACGTATTCGTGAAATCCCCGGAGCAAGCGTTAATTTAGCGATTTAATTAATCAGAGCTTCTTTCTTCGACCTCACTCCCCCTGGTGAGAGTAATCCCTGCCCGCCTCGATTTTTCTCGCTCTTTTACTTTTTCCAGAGTGCTGTCATGAATATTCCCCTCGGTTGTGAACGGGGGGCAACGTATTAACGAAAGCGGCAGACAGTAGTTTCGCATCTTAGACAAGAAACGGATGATATTTCACATTTTTATTCGGAAAAAATGACTCGCGAGATATAACGTGACATTTGTTAGCTCGGATGCGTAGCCAACGTTTTTCCGTGGACTGGTTTATAATGGTAATTCTGAAGTGACGTCACGAACAGCGTCACGCGGTGTTTGATATTAACGAGAAGTTGCACAAAATAGAAATGAATTGCTAACCAGTAACTTTTCCGTTTAAGCGAAGCGAAATCGTTAGCAGCGCGTAGTTAAAAGTTGACACCCGTTGAAATCAAGAAATGCAAGCGTAAAAGTTAGTTCGTGTCGATCAAACTGGACACTGCACTGTATGAATTGAATTTGAATTGCAGATATATAGCGGTGACCCAGCCGATAAAGTACGCCAAGCACAAGAACAATAGAAGAGTGTGGTTGACGATACTGTTGGTTTGGGCGATATCGGCCGCGATCGGCAGCCCGATTGTTCTTGGCTTGAACAACACACCTGACCGGGTACCGGACCAATGCCTCTTCTATAATGCAGACTTTATCATCTACTCGAGCCTATCTAGTTTCTACATTCCCTGCATCATCATGGTGTTTCTCTACTATAACATATTCAAGGTGAGCATCGTCAGCGTAATCGACGTTTTTCTTAACTCTTCTGTACGTACTTTCAGGGATCAGGTACAGCATTTTCTCCATAGCGTCGCGTTTCGGCGATTCCCTTAACACTGTTCAAAGCAGCGTAATTAATTTTGTTCTTTGCTCTCATTGGCTGGACACTTGCTGTTCGTTTTAGTTCGTTACAAAGATTCCTATTAATATATTTCAATAGAATACTTCATGCATCTTGTACCTATCAATCTCAAATAAACTATTTCTATTAAACAAAAATATTTGAATCACTGTTTTAAATACTTTCAGCTCGCACTATGCAGATTACGATCGTGCAAGTAGAATAGACTAGCCCGGGGTAGACATGTGAAACAGGATGACCTATAGTCAGCCGTGTCATCAGGCAAATGTACTAGGGACAATTTTCGGTCAGACAAGTGGTACGAGGGTGGACTGTATTAGGTTAGCTGAGTCGAATAGGGACAATCTATAATCAGACCAGGTAGTCTGTGGTCGAACAAGTGGAACGACGCTGTCTTTGGTCGAACAAGTGAAGTAGGGATGTCTTGTGGTCAGACAAGTGGAATAGGAGAGATCTATGACCGGACCAGTAGAATAGGATCGACCTGAGGGTAATTACACTTGTTACAACAATCTTTGATATATGTGAGTTCCTATTAAAGATGAAAGTCTTCAAAAATTTCCTTACTCAAATGATTTCAGAAAAGATGAAAAATAGATGAATATCATTCATTCCATGAATCGAAATATATAAGATTCCATTCTTCTCTCGTGAAGGTTAAGTTAATTAATGAGGACAACAGAATTCTGAGTGAAAGTTAAAAATAACAACATGCATATTTAGTAAATGCTGTTCCCCGTGATGAGTCTGACTTGCTAAGGAAACCACGGCAAGGGATTGAAAACAAATTATTAGATTGCGGATGGATGTTTATACATTTATGGCTTATGAACATTTTCAAAATGTATTATAATATAAAATTCGATGGAATTTAGTACGATTTTTATTTGCTTCAGATCTACAAAGACTGTTCGCATGAAAAATAGGATTTTATTCCATTCCATTTTCTTAAAAGTTTATAAAATTTGAAAATTGCGTAATCATCCGCAGTCTGGTAATTACCATCGTACCGGAGGAAAATGTTGGAAAACGTGACGCTGTGGAGGAGATACAGCAGTAGGATAATATGGAGGAAAACACAGTGGTTAAATAGTAAATGAGTGATGCTAGATGGTAGCTAAGGAAGGATGGAGCTAGTGACGAGCCATCGTAGGGCACACGCGAGTCGCCAGCCAATAAAACGAAAAAATTGTGACAGCAGCGTCACCTTCGAGCCTGCCACAGTCCCTGATAATGCGTCTGTGGGGATGTAATACCGTAGACGAGGCGACGGAAACGAGAAAAACAGATTAGTGTCTGCAGCGTGAAGAGCTGGTGGCCTTGGATGCTCGTATGCACTCAGAAACAAAGCCGGAGCATTCTGGCACGGACCTGGTAATATTCCCGCCTGCCAAATTATGCGGGTGTAATTTTAACGCCAGATGGAACGAATACTCTGGCTACACTGCATTCTGCGATTACGTTGCGGTTCACCGTATATTCGTTCCTCGACAACCGGAATTCGCCGTTTTCACTCTTTGTGCCAGTTTCGTTTTGCCGAACAACTAAAAAACCGTTTAAACTTTAGAAAATCGTACGTGGTTCGTTCTACAGTTACGTGTTACGGAGAAGGGGAACGATCAAAGACTGGCGTAACGTAAAAATGTATTCTTCTTCCTTTTGTCACCGTCAATCCTGTCTCTCTGTCGCCATGCGACGGAAAGCTATCGAATTAAAAGAGATTCTCATTCGCGCGTCAAGCGATAGTGAAAAAGGATGAAATCTGTGGAAAAAGTCCAAATCAAATACTGTGGATAATTTATTGATCATTTTCAGGCTTATCAGCATTCTGGAAATATCGCAGTTTAGAGTTGATCATATTCTAAAGGATCTTTACGGATAATATATTGGCAGTTTTAAGCGTTATTCTGAAGGTATTGCAGTTTAAAATTAATTATATCGTAGAGCGAAGATTTCCGATAAAATTGACACTGGTTTAATGAATACTAATTTTCAGTATTAGAAAATTGATAGTATATTGATATTGTGTATGATAGACGCTTCAGTTGTGTGATCGAATAATTTTTGCCATCGATAGTATGTTAATACTCAACCTTAGAATTCGAAATATCTATTTCGACCAGTGTTCTGGTAATTTTTTCCACCGTACAGCAGACTGACGTTTATTCCACGGGAATGATTCGATCGTCACCGGATCGTTGGTAAAACTTGACCATCTTCTTTTCGCTCAGCATGGTCGTTGTCGTAAAAGCATAGTGCCGCGGTTTAACGTCGAGAAGGGAACGGTATCCCTGGAAACATCGATGTAAAAATATGAAATATCATGCCTTTATATGCAGCCGTAACATGTCCGCGGGAGAAGAGCATTTCTCATAATGCACCGGTCGCTTGCAGCTGAATTCTCAAATGCATCTTCGATACGTGAAATACCTCCTACCGTAAGCGTCGTGATAAATTCCCCCTACTTTGATATACACGTGTAACGACGAGATTAAGTGGACCGCGTTTGGTATCGACAGTTTCCTTCAAATCTTACCTGAATGTTCCACTGTGAGTCTAGTTCATATTTTCTCAAACATCTTCGAAACCTGGTTACGAACAAATTACCACGTGTCGTGAATTTCAGATTCTGTAGCGTCCCTTGCTAAACATTAAATGCAATCGTCATTTTATGTATACAATTGATGTAAAATTATATTCAAGTTATGCATAACAAGCTCCTGAACATGTAATAAATTACAGGCCTCTGCGACGTACACAAATTCATAGAATAAAATGTTGTCACAGAAGAATCAGTAGAAACTGTATTTCTCTTACAAGGAATTTTTTACCCGGCGAAAGAAATTTTCTCCTCATCTTTAGTTTTGTATAAATATTATAGTTTGCGCGTCAACGGGTTAAGAGACGAATTATTCATTCCGTATCGGCGCCGCGAAATTTCTTCTCGAGACAAACACTCGATCTGTCTGTGGCAGTAATGTAGCATACGTTTATGTTAGCGCGTATCGATTCTATGGCATTCATGTATTATCGTGCATTACGGTGATCGATACTAGCGGGTTGAACCGGGTGGCATAGATAGGAAAGTTTCTTTCGCAGGCTTGATTTATCTTGAAGCGACGATTTCAATTTCGCGTTTTCAGGCTCTGCGGAACAGGGCGAAGAAAGCCAGGGCCAACCGGAAGCCGAACATGGGCGACATTAAACCCGGCAGTATAATCGAGAACATCGCGAACACTCGCAGGTGAGCCGACAGTTCCCTCGTGACCGAAAACGCTTCTCGTTCTTCACAGATTCACGAAGAATTTTCCAGGAATACTTCTAGAAACGCCGCCGGATAAGGGAAAGAACGGACGGTTTTCCATCGGGTTTTCTTTTTACCCTCAAGATTTGTCGAAAAGTTATTACTTCGCGTCTCGCGATGTGTCTCGCGAAATTTGCGAATTCATTAACCGAACGGAATAGAAGCGAAAACTTCGTTGAACGCGGAGGGAATTTTGATTGAACCGCTGGCACCGGTTTATTACATCAGGATTGTTGCATACGAGCCGGCATCTATTATTTATTGTTGTGTTTCATTGCGCCTTTGGACACGAACATTTTCAATTACCGCTTGTAACGGAATTCTACGCTAAATTAATAGTACAATGGCTCGATTGCGAAATGCCGTTCACTAGCGTGATCAAATTGTTCGAATATTCATTGCAATTTATTGCAACACGGTCGAGTAAAATCTAGTTCGCTGTTATTATTGTTCAAATTTAATTTCAGCAGTTCGTATGCAGTAATCGGATACCTGTTGTCGACAGAATGTTTGGAAGTGGTTGCAAACTTTAAGTACATTGGATAAGGATTTTATTTTGTTAAACAGTAATGCTAATAATGAAGCATTCTAATCAATTTTCCAAAGGGTAATTTCACTCGTGAACCAAGAAGTTATTCTGGTTCATTGTTATTAAAAAATTAATAAGCTTCCGCGAAGCGTTAAAAAACGTAGCCAGCTTTTGATATATTTACGTTTCACCCTCGATTCCATTCATATCCCGAATGAATATTCGCCCGAGCATTCCAAGGGTGAACGAAAGGGTGGTCGAAGACATCCGAGCAATGTTCTCGCGCGGAATCCGCTGCCAAGCATTCTGTCAGTAGTATGTATTAAAGAAAACCGCACGTACTTTAGTGCATGGATGTTGCATGAGTTCCCGGAGCATGAGTTACCTGTATCGAAGCTATCACGCCATGCGAAATCTACATATTTCGTATTAAAATAATAAATTACATCATTTCAACATTAAACATGAACGAACTTCTATGTATAGACTTTCGAAAAGCTTTTCTTTCGACAAAAAATAAATGTTATATTGATTGTTTAAATGTTGCAATGCATTTTTTGTATCACAATGTTATAGACAACGTCAAGACGAATTCAAGGACATGCCATGTTATGACATAAAGCCTACGAATAATGTTAAAATAGTATTTTTCTGGTTTTTCGTCCAAACACCCCACTGTGCATTGCTAGGACGCGATCCGACTTGGCAATGTCTCGAGGTGGCAATTTACCATTCTCACTTTTTTTTTCTCGCGGCGGCGCGGAAGATCAAAGTGCTGTTTAAGCGCGAGAAATTTATTCGCGGATCAGACGGGTCGGTCGCCGGCAGCCAAAGAGCTACGGGCTTCATTTCGAATGTGTCGCGTGCCCGTGGAGACCGTCATTTTTTTCAATTTTCGTCCTGTATAACTCTTGCATTCCAACGAGACGATTTCTCACGGAGATTGGCGTGGCTGTAGAGACAGAGGACCTGAGAAAGAGAGAGAGAGAGAGAGAGAGAGAGATAGGGGGAGAGAATATGTCTGCGAAAGTGGGAAAGACGCGACGAAGAAAAGAAAGTCTCGCAGAATAGAAGGTCGAACGGTGGGAGAAAGGCTAAGACCGGGTTAAGTCCCGAGCATCTACGGATAATACGCTTTTCTCGCGCGCGCAGGGCTTCATTTCCGCTGTCCCGGGGTCGGCGTACTCGCCTTGAATAGCCAACTACTTCGCCTTCGATTTAATTGCCGGCTTTTGTGCCCGGCTGTTCCCGAGTGTCGTACGTTTGTTCATCGACGAGGACTATGGCGCAGACCCCAAGTTTCGACGGGTTTCTCGCCAGCCGAGCTCCGAGGCACGTAGCCTTGTTTGCCGCTGAAGATGATTTAATACCCACTTTCGACCCCTGCATTCTTTCCGCTTCGGAAATAAAGAGTACTCGAGCGGAAGCACCTGCACCAGAGAACGCTACAGCTTAAGGAGATTCTGCTTTCGTTCCTGTTGCGCTACGCAGACACTCCGACGAACGGTACGGTTTCGCGCGTTAGGGCGTAGGGGAAAGCTCCGGACACTTAAACGAAGCACAAACCAATATATCATAGAATCGATAGAGTTCAATTAAATTTGTTTTCGGAATATACATTCTATTCGAAAGTAAGCTTTTCATACTCTGTGCCACGACAATGGCCAATGAGGAGACCGCCCACCGATTTGCAATATCGGCTGTGCTCTCTTCTTCGGAGTTTTGTTTTGCGATGCCATTGATGTTCAGTTAGAGTTCTGACCAGCTAACCGACGTAACGTGTCGCTATTCTAATACATATACATATTTGTAAATAGGAATACAAAATATATCTATTATTATTAAATATAAACGTGTTATTTTCAATACATTCCTGATGAACAACCGAGCAGTGGACGATTCTACATGCAATAATAATCGAGAAAAGGAAAATAACACATTTTCCGCTGCATTTGATGATGAATTGCAATATATTATACAGAAATAGGTTTTTAATATCGTATGATAAAATGTGAACATTGTTTGAAACAAACGTGATTTTATATAAATATAAAAAGATTGATTGAGACGTTGCTTATTATACTTACCACTATGGTTTTAAACATGTAGTGCACTACTACATCATAATTCTCCATATTACATATCCTGGTTTCATTTATAGGTACAAAGTTGCGGTGATCAGATCCGAGCCAAATTTCATAACTTGTTCGGATTAAGAAGTTTGTAATTCATATAAGGCCTCTCTCTCTCTCTCTCTCTCTCTCTCTCTCTCTCTCTCTCTCTCTCTCTCTCTCTCTCTCTCTCTCTCTCTTTGAGCGACATCGACTGGACTCAGTGATATAAACGATGGCACACTGGTTCCCTAATTATTATTTATAGACCCCTTCCGGGTCTCCGCAGCCTACGTAGTAGGATGTATGTATAAACACCACCAATAAATTAGACTTAGCTGTTCGTAGGAACGGTCACATTTTGGCTGCACGAGCTCCTCTTTTCCCGTGGGTGCGATGTATTCAACATAATCTCGGACCTGCGCCTTCACAAATTCTCCCTTCCATTCTGACCCCTTGAATACTGCTGCCGTCCGTACTCTGACCATCCAAAAAATTCACACATTTCTACTAGTCAGTTTTACGCCAAAAAAGTAATCAACAATCGTACATTTCGTCGAAATAATCGTGATAATTCTTCTGCGCTGTAAAACAATTAATTCTCCTAACAAATAGCACTCTAAATTATTTTAACAGTACGACGATATATCTTTAAATTAAAGACATTGTTGTGCAGTTAATTTTTGGAAATTTTTTACTGCAAAATTGGCGTTTAATATACACAGTTTTGATAATCATAGTTTGTAGAACTAAAGTGTAATACGAAAATGTGTAAATGCTAACAAAACTCTTTTCGTACTACAATTAATACAATATTCTCCTGATTTTTATCACTAGAGATTGCAGAAATTATGAAATTCCAAAATGAAAAATCTAAGAAATCGAACCCCGCTATTATTACAAAACAACGTGCCTCGTTTTCAGTTCCTGTTCGACAGTTCCAGCGTTGTTTGACCGCGAAGTGCTGTATCCGAAGTGAGACACGCTCGAATTTGTCGAAAAAGACAGGGTGAAGCCGGTTTGCGTGGAAGTCAA
This sequence comes from Lasioglossum morio, assembly GCA_916610235.2. Classification (NCBI taxonomy): domain Eukaryota; kingdom Metazoa; phylum Arthropoda; class Insecta; order Hymenoptera; family Halictidae; genus Lasioglossum; species Lasioglossum morio. The sequence continues at coordinate 6,858,368 of OU744324.1, read as the reverse complement.
ATGCAATTTCCAAGACGCAGAGCAACAAATTATCGACTGCACTCCCAGCATCCAATGGTTATCGAGACGAGTTGCATCAATTCGTAGACTAATGGCGTATTCCGCGGTTCAGCAAGCTATCCCGATTTCGTTATACTAATTCGGGCCCTGCCGCGCCTCTGAAATGGAACTCCGTGCGGCGAGGTGTTCGCCTATCCAACCTGTAACGTCACAGGATACTGTAATCCGATTACTGGATCCCGCGCACGGCTGCAAATGTCCATATTATCCGGATAATACGACAATCGAAATTCCTGCATAATATACACACGCATCTTGCGCCGATTTTATGGGCCACGAACCGAATGTCTGCGTTAACGGAATGAGCCCGCGGTTCTATCGCCGGAATTGCCCTGGGGACAACGCGAATGCGAAACCTTGTACTGCTCCACCTCGATAATTCTAACGTTGTCCAAACCAGTTCAACCTACTCCCTGAATGCTATGTATGATTTCTAGTTCAAAGCACCGTATTCTACAGGATGGTTGGGATAACTCCGGAAAGGTAATTGGATAAAGAGAAACAGTTGAAATTCCAGGAAAATGTCTGTATATCTTTTTGCCATTTTGTACAAAATTAATCTAGAAAGAATGGAATTACTCGATGTTGTCTCTACTAGCTGGATGAACAGCACTCCACGACTTTCTCGAGCTTATACCTGAACCCGGAGGCTTGCTTCGCGATGCTGAACTTTATCTTTGGTGTTGCGATACTTTGTAATGCACCCTTCCCTAACTACACCCTATGGGGTATAATATAAATATGTTTAATAATCAAGGGGATTGCAGTCGAGGCTACCGGAGGTTTTCAAAAAGCCTGATTCATTTTATTTATGATACTGCCCAGAAAAAGTTCGGATCTATCCCGCCGGCACTGTAGTCTAATTTTGTTGTTCTTTTACTGTAATACTGGTAAACATACCACCGAAGCACGGACCTTTTATTGTGAGAACAGTTTGTCTTAATGCATTTTATAATTAAATACCTTGGTACGAAAACACGGAATGTCCATTCTTCAATAAAATTGTATCTATAGTTGTTGAAGTTCTACGTACTGTTATATGTTACTGGAGTAACGATTAAACAAATTCAAAATCTGGGTATTTGCACCATCTTCATTTTAAAGTCTTCTAATTGTTTCTATCTGTTCAAAAAATGTCCTTCAGCTCTTCAATGTGTGGCTTTAAGTAATTCTAAAACTTATCTTATTGTGTGTTTATATTAATGTACATCTTCTGAAGAATTTCGATGTGTTGTAATAATGTTTGTTAACAAGTAACTGTTCGTGTTGAACATTGGATCTTGTCTTTTTGGGACGTTTGTAATATCTAATGCATTTTACTAATACATTTTGAGAATGTTTTTATCTGTCACTTATTTATAGATACAATTAGAAATTGAATTTGTTAGAAGTGATTACTTGCATACACGAAAAATAGAATATAGCGGATTTGCCATTTCAATACATTTTTGAAATCCGACTTTTCAGAAAAACACAGAAGAACCAATATTTTTTTATCTTGAACATGTACAGTATACGTCCTTCACTGAAGTTAAATCGATCCTCTCACGACATTATGAAGATTCATGGTTGCACACAATATAGCTAAACACTTTAAATTTTTATTAAAAACACAGCACACAAATTGGAATTTGTATTTCAAAATTCTGTAAAACGATTAACCGCAAGATCCCCTTTTTCCAAACTTCATAGACTCACTCGCCAATGTTCGGTGGAACCGTATCACGCTCTAGATCCAAACAAACATTTCTAGTAACATTCACTGAGGCTTTCAGCTCATAGCTTCCCCAACAAATTCACTTGTATGCACTCACTTAAATTTCGTAATACAACAATCGATTCCCCACTTCGTCGGCAAAGTGATTACAAACTTCCGTCCGAAGCTGTAACTTTCCAAATGACGAGTAGAATGTGTATGGAAACATCTCCGGTCCGCACAAACCCTTGAAAGTTTCAAGTCACCGAAAAATCAGTTCGCCACCGTAAAATCGACTTTCCCCCCAGAAAACGTAGAGTGGATGTACAAAGTATTCGTAGACCTTTTAAAAACCAATAACTTTTTCAAAATTGGACATAATTTTGAAAATAGTATGACTATTATGACTGCGGAACTAAAAATATTTCTCATATTTTTTATCAAGGTATGTAGACTGTGTAAACAAATTTTGAAACAATTTCAAAATAAATGGTAAAACACATTTTTTTCAAATAACAGTATTAACAACACATTTCGCGTGGTTAAACTCTTATGTTTTCACTATAAGCTCCTAAAAACTCCTTTCTATCGGTTTGTCAGTTCTAGTCTTACAATTTAATGGAAAAAAGTGACACGTCTTTTTACACCTCTGTAGAATCAACAATTTTTAAGATATCGAAAAATCCCTTGAGATTCGTTCATAGGTCACTAAAGATCATACAACATATTTAAATTTGAACAAAAATCGATATTTTACTCCAAAAAGTGTCCGTTTTCGCGTGGAATGACCCTATTCTAAGGGATTTGCGTGTGTCGGTAAATTACAATATTTGGGAAGCCACGATTTACAAGAATAATCGAGAATATTCCTCGAAAGGATAATGCGATATTGTTTCTTGGCGTAGACACAGTTCTGATAAAGTATGACGAATCAAGTATAAAACAGCTGGGATAACAAAACGCTGCGTGACGCAGCCTGCGTTCATGCGCGCAAATGATATTTCGCCTTAACGTCTGAAAATGTCAAATTTTGAAAAAGTTATTCGTTTTTGGGTGTACGAATACTTTGTATTGAATACTTGTACACCCACTGTATTTACCACACGAACCTGTAGATAACGCACTCGCGTGTCAGTCCAATCAGGAGGAGGCTATCTCAACGAAGTGTCAGCTAGGTTCTTTACACTTGAGGCTCGCGGCTAGTAAATCGCTTTGTGCATGACCGTTTTTTAATTCTTTCCCTCTTTCCGCTGGATTATCTCGCCGCGCGGCGTCGATGAATGCTAAAAGCATGCTAAGTGTAGAAGCTTTTTTTAGCGGCTTTTGACTAAGATCACGTAGTGGGTATTCTGTGGCAAGGTTTGCGGAGACCGCGCTCGGGGCGGCAGCCCTTGTGGCTCCAGGGATGGAGGAGCCGACGAACACAGCATCCGGGAGCAACGAGGACGAGGATGAAACGCCGCTCGATCCCGTTGTCGTCATCTCGAACGACAAGAGCACCGAGTTCTTTTTGGCCACGGTCGTCGAGGAAGCAGCGTAAGAGACCAATAAACCCTCCCGATCACTTGCACCGAAACAAACATTCGCAAGCCCCTAAAGCTACCGGTGTTTCAATTCCGTTCAGCCAAGTATGCCGCTCCTCAACAGGTAGCTGTAAAACATCCATCTACCCGTCTCCCATTCCTCGGAAAACCATGTCCTATACGGCGTTCATATAAAAATCGACTTTTTAGGAGACCGATTAAAAATAACTTGTCTCATATTCTAATTAGAACAAGCATTTAAAAATTGAGAATTTATAATTTTCTTTTGCAAACCCTGCCGAGTCTATTTAATATTTCTAAAACGTTCTTTCTTAACGAAGAGCATTCATTCAGCTTCAAAGTGACCAGTGAATGTTGTCAAAGTAAATTGAGTTTATAATTATTTCCGATTCCTTCTGCATCGAGGTTTATGGAGATACGCCCTTCCAAAGCGAGTGTATGTAGGAAAAGTCTTAGTCGTTTGTTTCCATAGTACTGCGATTCAGATCCAAAAGCCGGTGCATCTTTTATTCCGATCCGTGGATTCATTGGCGCAACGAATTATTCGCGGGCGTGCTCGATAAAAATAGAGGCGGACTGCCGATAAACCAGTCCACTGTGAAATCGATTCGTTTGTTTGTCGACTGTCCACTGGTCCAGCAACTCGGAGTGGTCACTGTATTGATTGAATGCGGAAGATGCGGCCCGGAAGATTCTGCCCTTCGTTTGCGTGATTGGAACATAAGTACTAAAGACAGAAACATGATCGGTAGACAGGGGATTTTACGCAAGACGGTAAAATCATTTAAATGATTTAAAAATAATCTTACGTTTCTTGCAACTCGCTAAAAACATTTAAGGAAAGAAATAAACGTTTGCGTAGATTCGGTGTCTTGCAATTCATGCAGACAACTTTTATTTTGCATAATAATCCGCAGTCTAACGTTCAATAATAGTAGCTGTATAAAAATATTTACTTTATGTGGACAAACTGGTGTTCCTCTTCGAGGAGCTCTGACAATGTTCAATATTTATAATTTAAAAAAAAATGAAACAAAAGAGTCGTCTAATTTCTTTCCAAAAATCTTCAAACAAACAAGAACTTCAATTTGTAGACGATAGTTGGTTTGATACATCATTGTTGACACATGAAAGTACAAGATTACGTACAAATGTTATTAAAGTATTACGTAAAGTACAAGACACATTAAAGTACAAATGTTATTAATAATGATGGTGGTCTACACCCTGAGACGAAAGGGTGAGCACGAACGTTCGTCTCGGTGTGCAGATCGGGAGTCGCTTTTCTGCTCGCTGGTCGGTCGCCGTAGTCTTGTGACCGGATACGTTAAAATTGCTCGCTGGAATGCTACTGATACTCGAATTGCAGATGTCGTTTCAGTGCAGTGGCTCAAGCACAGCTCGGCGGTACACAGAACGCGCGGAAGGATTCCGGTTACGACGGCGCTGCGAGCAGCATGGTGATCAACGAGCCACTGGAAGCGAACTCCAGTCCGAGTCCGAGTCCGAATCCACGTGTTACCTCGGCCCCGTCCTCTTCAACGTCCTCCTCACCACCGCCGAAAGCGCCGACCGCAAGCTCCAGCTCGCAGTCCAAGAAAAACGGCACCGACGCCAACAAACAGGAATTAAAGAGGCTCAAGAGCGCCGGTTCGCTGCTGCCTCTTCAGCTTGGACGGACGCCAAGCGTCTTGTCCGGCTCGTCCACTTGTAAAAAAGACAAGAAAGACACCGCCGCCGGGTCCAGGTTCACGATATACAAGGCTAACAAGGCAAGCAAGAAGAAAAGGGAAAAAAGCTCCGCGAAGAAGGAACGCAAGGCGACGAAGACGCTGGCCATTGTTTTGGGTACGCAATTCAACATCTACCCCCCATTATTAGAGATCCCCATTAAAATACGCGTGTATTAACACATCCGCATTTGAATTCGTACGAATTTTTAAAATACAGTTATGAGTATTTTCAAAAGCAAAATATGAGAGAGAATGTACAAAATAAGGATTCATTTGTCTATGTATATTGTGTAGTACTTGAAAGCAGACCTCGGTACAAACAGCATGCTGTGAATGCACAGACAACTGCAATCTGTTGATTACAAAGCCATACTTAAATCGAATTAGTGACGGTAGTTTTGGTTAGAAAGCGGTTGTCGAGTTCGTAAATGATTCGAGATGTTCAAGGAGTGTTTCCCCTCGAATTTCCGAAGTGGTAAAAGAGCAACCGCCGCCGATGCATCATCAATTACAATTTCAGGCGTCTTCCTAATCTGTTGGTTGCCGTTCTTCACCTGCAACATCATGGATGCGATTTGCACGAAGCTCGACGCGCCATGTCAGCCGGGTGTCACGGCATTCATCGTGACCTCCTGGCTAGGATACATGAACAGCTTCGTAAATCCCGTAATCTACACTGTGTTCAATCCTGAATTTCGCAAAGCCTTCCACAAGCTCCTCAGCTTTTAAACGAGCGACGCCATCTACGGCCACATTTGTCTTGGTGTAAAAAGGAACAACGAGGCATTGGACAATCGAGCAGCTCAACAATTGTTCCGGCAGAAGGTATCGAATCCTTTTCTACGAACCTCTCACTGGAAACAATGCGATTTTTCTTCTTCCGTAGCGGGAAATCGCTTTTTCATTTCATTGTACTCCTTGCAAATATCTTTTCAAAGTAGAATTACACTATACTCTTGTGGAAAGTATTAAAGAGGTATTCTAGAACGAGATATTTTAAGCTGCCTTTACAACTTCTTTATTACAGTACAATGAAACCGTGGAAGCTTAGATTCTATTCTTGTTTGCATAAAAATCTAGAAATTTCATATATTTGAAGAGATGGTCTTCAATGTTTCTACAGTTCGTTGTTAAACATTGAACTATATCGCACTTAATTCATAATAGAAATCAACATTTTTTTAAACCTCTGTGTACACTTCCATTTTAATGTATTTCTTTATTCTGTATTTTATTATGCATTTTACACTGGTTTAGACAAAACAGCGCAAATACGATTTTTTCAAGCATCTAGCTAAATTGAATGAAACCATTTTTCCAGAATATCATTATTTTTATATCACCAAATTTTTGAACCTTGTCTTAACACCAAACCTTCCACAAAATGAATGGTTCTAGACTTGCTGTTTTAATTCAAGTGATTGAATACATTTTTCTATTCCAGATAAAAATAACCAAAATTAAATCTTGTCATTTTTGTGAAGCAACATGTACCAATCACTTTTAGTAGTATCACTTCTAGGTAGGTTTGGCGTTAATAAATACACAAATATTTTTGGAAAAATGCTTACATTAAACGTGGCATATTTTTTGATATTGTCCAGCAGAAATCCAGACCAACAGTAACACTTCCTCGCGCGGCACAATTCACGTCCCCGACGATGTCAAAAACCGGAGGTAGCGTGCATCGATGTTAGTCCTGAAATTACCAGATGAATGTTTTAGACTAATTAGTCCGATAAAGAAGCGTCACGGTGTTAGTCGCGCGACATAACGGCGAATGAAACGTCAAGCTCGATGGAGTTCCCCGTCGTCGAACACAGGACAACTGACACTAAAACGGAGAGAAAGAGACAGACAACGAGAAAGAGCGAGAGAAACAAAAAGAATCGACAAAGGTGTCGAGCGAAGAACGTCGAGAGCCGAACGCGTGTGCACGCGCTGTAGATAAACTTCGTTGGTTATTTAATATGCCGTGGCAGTATTACCATAGCTCGTAAGGTATAGCAATATTTTTGGGCTCGGAACAAACGAGCCGAGAGACTCGCTATATATTTATATTGCGTCTGCTCGATACGAAGTCTCCTTCGTGACGCGTACGATTCCACGAAAACCCCCTGTTAGCTTCCACGGAACGAAGATCGACGGACTGGTCTCCGGTATCAAGATCTCTTCGTGAATTTTGCAGAATCGTAAAGGGACTCGAGACTCTGCTTCCCGATCTTCCAGAAACTCGCCCGAAGAAGGAACAAGAGAACGAGACTTGTGAAAATATGTTCGATGCTGCGCTGTCACCGTTTCCGCTTTCGAACGGTCCAGTCCGTTTCCATCGTTATACTCCGGCACGCTCATCGATCACCATACTTCAAGGCCCTAATTTAACGAACTTAAACCTGTCGTGATATTACATTTCCTCGTTATTCGCCCAAAATCTCTCTTTCTCCTTGTTTCGTGGGACTCGAGACTATTCGGCAACCCTCGTGCGCCGCCATTCCTGTCATATTTATCGCATAACTTTTGGATTTTCACTCATTTCTTGTAAAAATCTGTAGGATTATATAAAAAAAGTTAGCAATTTCTGATTTCCTCAGGTGATGTTTAGCGAATACATTATTAAAACGTATATCATCATTATTAAAAATAAATCGTATTCATAATTTTTCTAAAATCGATGATCAACGGTTCGGAATCTCGGAATAAATTGTTCAGAAGCGAATTCATTCGTGATTCAACTTTGGAACGAATATAACGTAACAACTTCCGAAATTATCATTTCAAAGAAAATTGTACAACTTCTGCGTACAGTTCAGTGACTAAAAAGGCAATTAATAGGATGTCGGTAGGTAAAGTGTTAACAGTCTCGTTAAATTGACCCGGTTGCAGGAAAATTTGCGCGGCGCACGTCGGTCGAGAATCATCGACACGGACCACCGTCCAGCAATTCGAGTCGTCCACATTGTCCCGGATTCAGTGAGGAACAGTTCCATTGCCGCGTTGCTCTTGCAATCGGGATCGGTGTGTATAGAACCAAAAGCCCGCGGCAAATTGAATAATTTATGCAGCCCGTGCTCGATATATCCAATTAAGCCGAATTTTTCCGAGCGTGCGGGAATTCCTAGCTCCCCCAACAATCTGTCAATCATTGCCGTGTTACGCCGTCGTTCCGGCCCCGATCAAAATTGATCCGGTGTGTGTCTATCGTTTGCTAACTGTTCCGAACATTCCCGTCCAATGGCAAGGGAAACGAGAATCGATACGAGAAAGGCGTCCGCTCGTTTTCGCCTGTGCTTTGCCAGCCGCAGGAATTTTCTCTTGCGAAGATAAACACTGTGTGGATGTCCGTATATGCGGGATCACGAGTATGTGTGCGTGCGCGTGCACGCGCGCGTGTGTGTGTGTATGTGTGTATTCAGGGGCTGTTCGACAAAGTAGACAACGGACGACGACGCATCATGGATACGGCCGTGTGCATTGTATCGGATAACGTATCTACTATATCGTTCCATCTCGGCGAGCGAGTCTCAAGTCTGCCGCGACCGAATTTTCAAACATATCAGTACGGGTACGAGGCACGATACCTGTCCGTGCATTGGCATCCGAGACGCGTTTACACAGCACGCGAGAATTAGAGGGGTCACGCGAAACCACGCCGCAAACACCACCGAAAACCGAAACAGTTGAATGCGGCGATTCGCACCCGGAATTCATTCGGCGGCCGATCGTCTAGGCCTGACCTACCGCAAAACGAGCTCTAGCTTCGTCCCTTCTCGTACAACACCGAGTCAGTAAAGGCGAGTTTACAACGGGACTGGAAATCGCTTTCTGAACGAGACTATATAGACTTTGTAGTGTACATCGTTCCCAAATTTTATAATCCTGTGAAAGAGAATTCCCGAGGTCACTCTAATTATCGCAAGCCTATTTCTACAAATTCCACGATTAATTATAATAATCACATTCTCTTTTTCGGTCTACAGTCATTTCTATATATCGACCAGGTCCAAGGTAAATGCAGTTTAAAGAATCCTCATTGCTCCATGCTTCGAACAATGATCGACGTCGAAACAACTCGAGAGGCGCATCACTGCGTTCGAACTGTGGACGAAGAACCGTTTGGCGTGACCCTTGCTAACGCAATAACGTCTACAATCAAAGCTTTTTACTCTATATGGACTCTGCGAACACGTTGTATCACGTAGCCGTAAGCTTCCAAGTGTATATTTGTAAATAACTCGTAGGGACTAACGAATTACGAACTCGAGCCGTGCTAGCGACACGCGTCGAGTCGCGCTAAAGGAATCCTAGGTACACCGCAATTACTATACACTAGACGTAACGATAGTGAGAGTGTATCGCTAAACGCTAGGCAGAACATTAGGGAAACTTCTTCTCGATGAATTGTGATAATGATAGTTTTTATTGAAGCTGCGTGTCGCGTCAGTAGATCGAATAACACGATCCTTCAGATAACAGAACCTCCGACCATACATTGTTAACATGCAATTCGTTCCAAAGAGAAATTTAGTCACCGGCTGCCAGATTCAAAGAAACTCTATCAAATCGTCAAAAACGGTTACAACTAATTAGGTCACTTTATGGTCGCAAGCTTAGCGGTCCCGCAAACTTTTAGCCAGAGAACTGCTGTCATTTCGTTCCGGAAACGGTGTTTCTATTTGTGTTTCTTTGTTCTGAAATTTCTCGCCGCCATGGGAACGCAACGGGAAACTAATTTGCGTTGGGAGACGGGCCGAATGCGCTTTTTGATTTGCATGAACCACTTAATTCGCGTTCGCAAATCCTCTTTAGACTGACAACTGTGGAAATCCGTTTCGCAGTATGACAAATACCCTGGCCCCGCTGCGAACTTGAACTTTCGCAACGCGCCGGAAGGAACTTTTCGCCTCGTTGTTCCGGATCGGCGACATTTTAAGGAGCATTCTCATGTGGACGGGTAAAAAACAGGGCTTGAATCCAGTTATGACATCGGTTTCGGTCCTGGATACAGTTTCGAAGGACCAACGTCCACTTTAGGTCTGAAAGTCTTACGATCGATCACTATACACGAACATAACGACACTCTTTCTGTCGAAAACACTGAAAATCGCTCAACTTTAAATACTCATAACTTTTGAACCACTTCTGGAACCACTTCTGGAACGAAACTAGGATTTCTGACATTTTCAAACATCTCTGGTTACGCAAGGAACAGTTGAAACAATACATTCTTTTTTTAATTAATAGAAATTGTTTCTGCAGCGTTCACATGAGACTGCCCAATTGTGTTCGTTCCGGGCGAGACGCAAAAACGTAGCCGGCGATTATTAATCGTCTAAGTTTCCCTCCTTCGCCCCCAAAAATCGTTAACGGGGATGGAGAAGTTCCGAGGGAACGGCACCCCGGAAACACAGAAACAATTCGTCGATTTCTTTTCACTCCGCGAGCGGGAACATTCCCGCAACGAAACGCTGGACTAATGAGTCCATTTGCCGGCCCTCTTTTTTTCGCCGATTGTTTTCATCCCCGCTCCGGAAATTAAAGAATAAATGATCCCGGCCAGCAACACGACCGGTGGTACCCGGAGTACATATTTATTTTACTAATTGGCCGATATTTAATTATCCGCCGCCTCAAATCACACAGGCTGCAGCACCTAAATTGAAACGCCGGCGTACCTTCGCTGTTTACACGCCCGTGAAAATCGGTTTCAGCGAGTTGGGAAAACGAAATGTAGGGGAAAAAGGAGAATTTCAAGGCTTTCGAACAGATTAACTTTGTTTGGCACAATCGGTTGTGAACGCAGAGAATAGTTCGGTTGTGGTCGTCTACGAACCATTCTCTCAAAGTACGCTTTGTTCTGTTGAATGCGAGGAAATCAGCGTTAACAAATACCTTTCTTGTGATTGTACAACGCTTTCTTTTTATGCAAAATAAAAATGTTCCGTCTGAATTGCGTCAAACTGGAGCGAGATAGAAACTTATTTTCTTCCTTAATATGCTTATTACAACAGAATTTCTTAATTCTTGTAATGTTTTGACTGTTTTAAATTACGCTTCTTTATTTTTGTCAGAAACGCAATAAATTCACTGTCTACTTATGACTGTTATCGATGAAAGAATTGGTTAGAACATTCAGAGAAACCATTTTTAAACGCAGCTCATTATACAATACTTTTTAACACGTTCAGTGCCATGTTCAGTGTCAAAATACTATTTTTATGTTATCGGTATTTAATCACCAAAGTAAATATACGTGCCCAATGATCTTCGACGAGCAAGAAAAGATTGTTCAAAACGGAAGTAATCTGGCGTGCGTGCAACCAAAGAAAAATTGTATATGTAACAATGTATAAAAATGTTTCTATGAATGAATGAGTGATTAAATGAAAAACATTATACAATTAATTGAGTTCAACGTTAATCACTGTGCTGTACGAGAAATTATTACAATAATTTTCCTTTCAATAACAATGCCAAAAGGAAGTTTTATAAGATCGTTTCGTTGTGGCTGGCGATCGGTTGTGTGTCGATGATTGAAATTGAATGATTGATCAGGAACTACCGATAAGCAGTGATTGTTTTGTGATTGTTAATGAGATTATACTTGAAGTGGTTAGGTAAAGTGTTAAACTAGCTCACCTGATTGCGGTTAATTTAGCTTAGCGTGTGCTTCCGCGTCGAACGAACACTATCGAAGCCTAGTATTCAGTTCGAGCAACGCGCGTCTGCCGAATGCGTTAGAAAGTTTCTTACGATTCTGCGTAAGATCGGTGTATTTTTCTAACTGGCCACACGTAAAATTCCTTCTCTGTATATACATATATATATATATAAACATATACCATGTGTATGTATCACGGTGCACGTACGCGAGACAGAAAACGTATTGTATAGGACATTGGTCGGCGTTGTACATCTGTGTAAATAGTATACTATTTAAGAGGGTATACTCGTTTCCAGGATTGCAAGGATGCGGGATGCGCCTTCTCATTTCTTGATAATGCAGATATGAAGTTTGTCAGTAGTCAAAACCGCTAGATAAAAGTTCAATCTCGGCCGCTATCGCCATCAAAATTCCTATTTTTACGTTCGCGAGACGTAATTTGCATTATTCGGAAGTATAAACCTGCGCATGTAGCTATTTTCATAAAGCTGCGACATTTACATGCTGCCAAATAATGCAAATCACGCCTCGTAATCGTGAAAATAGGACTTTTGGAAGCGATCGTGGCTTAGACTGACCTTTTATCTAGAGCTTTTCACAACTGTGAAACCCTATCATCGTATTAGTTTGTCTCAAAAGTTTCTTTCGGAATGTGTTCCATTAATGTTACTAAGTAAATACAAATAGTGCGATAATCTTTATGTTAATGTTTTAGTACTTCCTAACATGAATTTTCATTATTTATATTAATCGATAACCTACTTTTGAGACAGCCTGATATTTATTTAGCAATGTTAAAGGAACACATTCCGAAAGAAACTTTTGGGACAGCCTAATATTATCGAGAAAAAAGAAAACGCATCCCGCACCCTTGCAATCCTGGAAACGCGAGTCTACCCTCTTAATCGACGATGAGAGAGCGTATACGAATGCCTGTGAGTGGCCCGTGGAACCGCGCGGGGATCCAAAACTGAGCCCGGATCCTCGTCAATCCTCGGGGAATATCGTTGGAGGCCGGTTTCTACCTCCTATTGGTGCGCTAGTCTCGAGAGAACCAAAATGAAACAAAAATAATACAGAAACAAAGGAGAGAACAGACGTAAGAGAACAAATGAATTTGAAACGACTAAGACAGTGTCCGTTGGAAAGAAAGAGAGAGAGAGAGAGAGAGAGAGAGAGAGAGAGAGAGAGAGAGAGAGAGAGAGAGTGTGTGTGTGTGTGTCGCTACGGCAGAACTACGTTTTTCCTATGAATTTCTTAATTATTACTACGAATGGTCTATACAGGGCATAGATGTAAGCGATCGATCTCTCAATTGCCGAGGCTAATCATAAGCGATAACGCGACATAAGCGACACACGAACGAGAAAAAACGAAAATGGCTATCTAAAAATGCTGCATGTACTGATGGCAATACCTATACATATTCACACGCGAGACACGGACACGATCATCCAGAGACAGAAACTAAACACACGGACACTTGTTAAAATTAATAAAACTTAGTATAAATTAACCGTGTGTGATCATTCCAACTCCTTGTATTTGTTAACGCTTTTTTAAAATTTGTCTACAAAAATTGAAAATTGCGTAATCATCCACAATCTATTGATAACTTATGGAATATTGTGAATAAAGGATTTTGTTCGTTATTTTATTCACTTAGCTGTTTTGTAGTCACTTACTGGTACATCCACTTTTGTTACAATTTCAGCATTTTATTAATTTCTAACTGACAGTAGATGTAAAATGACAACTGTATATGAGAAAAGATGCAGCAAGGTAAGTCTAACAAATCGTCATTTATTTAACTATACCCAAAGACGACAAGGTATAAATTATTGTAAATCTGCAGCTGCTGTATTGCAGCTACAATAAAGAAATAAAACTAACCATTCTCGAAAAGTCGTGACAGCGTTTTCTCGACTTCTTCGCCAACAATGTTACTTTTCCTTTCTTTAAATTCATTTCACTTCTACAATTACTTCTCGTAAGAATGCGATCCAATTAAGAAACAGCTTGCGCAAAAAGAAACATTAAAGGAGCAACTATGTGCGCCGGGGACTTGATTAAGAGGGAAAGGCATTTCTTTTGCCGCAGATAATTAATTTCCAGATAGCCTATTAGACGAGTTAGCAGCGGGCGTTCACATAATAAGAAATCGATAGGCGAGCTAGAGAAGTTTGGATAGAAACCTAGCAGCGCGTCGCGTTAGTTTCCTTCGGTTTTGTGGATGGCAATATAATTAATATATAGTCTCAAACTCGAAGACTGGAACTGAATTCGTCGACTTTACAATATCCGGGACCGACAAAATTTATAACTCTTAAACTAATTGTAAGTCATTTTTTAGTACAGTACCTTAATATGTACTTTTTGAAATAAAATGCAAAGACGAATCGATTGGTAAATAAAAAAATTTTTTTATACAAGTGATTTACAATTTTAACGAAAATTAAAAAAAAAGGTACTATACCGTATACATTGTTCATTTACATCCTCACAAGAAGTAATTAATACTTAGGAGTCAAGATAAAGTAACGTTCAACCTTTCAATTGAGTTTAAATAATTCCTACGAGAACTGTCGATGACAACTGACAATGAGAGCAGTGGATGCAATTCTCAGTGACAATGGCCGGCGAGTACAGACGCCGGGCAAATCCAATCTGCAACGAGATCGTTTCGCATCGACTTTTACGAACGGCCAAGAAGCAAAGGGCGCCTCGGGACTCCATAAGAAACCGAGCCCTTGTTCTCCTCGACATGCCGGCCCATTAACAGATAAAGGAAGAGAGACGCAGTGATAAGAGTCCAAAGACGTAGCTTGAGAAAGGGTGTACGAAAGTCGGCTTCGCGACGTGAGAGAGATAGGTCGTTGCGTAGGAATTTTAACGTAATAAGAAAACATGCAGCGGGATAATGAGAAGTGATCTGACTAAGGAAGTGCGGAGACAGTGAAACTAATGCCAGCATTGTGCTGCCACCTAACGGGACATTAGACGATGCACGACGCTCACTATATACTAACATGGTGGCGCCCTTAGCTATGAAGAACGGTGAAAATCGCTGAATTTTAAACGCACGTAACTTTTAAACCAGTGGACTTCTATGATTAGAAAATGGACTTTCGGCATTTTCTCGTCAAAATCTACAGGGTTATATAACAAAATGTTTAAGTCCTTATTTATATTATTTCAAAGGGTTAAATATGTCGATGACAAAAGTTTCTTCTTTTAGAGATACCTTTCAGTTATTTATTAAGACTGTTGAATTTTTTCTTCTCACGTTTTATAAGAATCTGCAAAGAAAACTACAAGGCTGCCTTCTAAAGAGACACTTTTTCCCACATCAATAAATGAGAAAAAAAGTTTAGCCGATCCCGTTCAGCTGAGACACCTTGTACGAATGGTGTGGGAGGTTAGTCGTGCAAAATTGAGAGCAAGGAAGGTAGAATAGAATATTTTCGTGGAGTGCCTCGTCTCCGAGATAATCGAATTCGAAAGTCTGGCCCGCGCCGGTGAATAGGAATTGGGTAAATCATGGCTTACTATTTTTACTTACCGGTGGAAGTTACTTCCAATTTGCTTGAAAGCAAAGCCATGTACGAACGAGCTTTATTATGCAATTAATTTTTTAACGAACCACGTTCGTTCCGATTGTGCCAGAATTTTCTCGACGCTGCGCTGTACATTCGACTGAAACGCTGTAGAATCGCACGGAACGAAGTGCAGAACAATATCGGTAAAGCATAGAGTGTTGCGTTAGGGTCAATATTGAACGGCGAGGAAAAAAGTCGAAGAGAGTAATGGATAGCGGGTGCAGGAATTGGCAAACAAGGCGGTGAATTATGCGGCGCGGCAGGTCTATGAATATTTCAAGAACGACGCACTTCTTTAACAGTGACAGCACACTTTATTTCTAGTCCGTAAGAAATTAAATTATACGCACGCTTATCGTTAATATACATACATAATAACACTTACGACGAAACTATCAACTCTGCAACATTAACCTACATCCTCGACTTTGGAAGTTTGTTAAACATATTCTGTGGTTCTTGAGGTCGTCCGTGATCATCGTCCTACCAGATAGGATGCTCCAGACTCATCTGCAACAGGAATGTCACAAGAATCTCCTATTAACCTTTATTCTATACGAAATGTATAGATCATTTAAAACATTTTGTATTCAACATATTTGCACAAATTCTCCTTTTAAGACCATAAAGACCAAAAAGACCATAAATTAGCGAGCATGTATATTCAGAGAAATTGGGTGTTATTTTTTAGAGAAACATTAATAAATTGTTGAAAGAAATGTAGTAAATGGATACCCGGTTGACTACACAAGGGTTAACGATGCATTCCACCTAGGGATGCCATCTATAAAATCGTGAATCCAGGACATAAACTACTTTTCAATAATTATCAGTGGATAGGAATCATTTTTTAATGAATTATAATGCATATTTCATTCCGTTATCTGTTACAATTCAAGAGCATCCAGCCAGAAAAATCTGCCTCGAGCAAATGATCACGAAATGTTCGCAATCGTACTTCGGACGCAAAAGGTGGCCGTTTCGGCGCTCGTGAATTTCAGATCAGACCTCTTTGTTTCGCGGGAACGCGCAAAAAATTGATTAACGAAGCCTCTGATAACGAAATGTTTCTTCGTCGAACGCACGTCGTAAATAACGCACTCGTTCCGTCGGCGTCGGCGTCAAGTTTTCACCGACGGTATGCAAACATGAACTACTTACTCGGGACATAATTAATGCAAATAAGAAACTTGCAGGAAGTTGAAGGTGCGCCACATCCTTCGGAGTTCACCTTCTTATTCGCGCATCGATACCCTAAGAGTAGAGCAAGCAACCAGGTTTTCCGAGAAACAGCTTATCAACTATGTAGGCAATTTCGTTGGAAAGACAAGATAACGGAAGTCGAAACATCGGTTAATTACACGAGCGTTTGATCGGCGTGTCTCGAGGAAGTTAATAATCCAGCTACCTTTTCTCATTTCAAATTTCTCATTTCGCTCGATTAATTATTCCGCGAGGCCGTTCGCAAACATCACGCGACAGAATCGCACGTGTATGAGTACTTTTGAACAATTGAGCACGACGAATGGCGACGCGTTGATTTTTCCACGGTCCTCGAAATTACAGCAAACATCCGTCCGTCATTGTGTTTGCGCGGAAATTGCCAATGTGTTTTCTGTAGAATGCGATCGGGAATTTATAATATTGGTCTCGATACAAGTGCGTCAACGATTAACAAGCGCACGACCGACAAAGTCGCGAAACTTTTCGATATTTCAGGTATTGGTGGAATGCGATCGTGCGCGGCCCGTTGTAACAGAAGAGTTCTGTTACCGAAACAACGAGAGCGAGCCATGAAACTATGGAAATCTTGCGATCGATGTATCGTTTAAAATTCCTGCGGGCCTCGCTCGAACACAGCCCCGAACAACAAACTTTCCCCGATGCGAGTATTTGTGTTTCCCAGGGAGAGCGCCGCAAGTTTCAGCCGAAAGCCAGCCATTGAACCTGCATGTATGAAACGACATTCTGATACCCGACAAACCGCGTACCCGGCGTTCAAGAACTTTCTCGACTTTCAGACCGCCACGCCGCGATGCATAAGACAATACAAACCGGGAACCACGTGCACCTCGGAAGGCCATAAATTTTCGAGGAAATTGGAAAATTTGCTCCCGGTACTAGCCGCGACCGGACGAAAGAGAAAATTTCTTACTTCATTCAACTCCGCAAACACAGAAGTGGAATTTCTTGCTTTCGACTGTTCGAAAGAGTTGTCCTGAAGTGAAAATGTATTTGTTGTTTTTACCTAGATTGCGTGTTGCAATTTGTAAATGCAGGCGTCAGACACTATCTTTCTTTAATTATTTCAATACATGAATTTTTTGAAGTTTTCCAGTTTCAAATGTCGAAATTCTTCATACAATTACTGTTCCATTGGAAACAATGACCGGTGCTCTAGATTTTTTATTTCACAGTTATTGAAATAATAAACATGATTCCATGAGAAACAATTGTATGAATATCTTTTATAGAGCACGTATTATAATATGAGCGAAGTCTAAATACAGTCAATCTTCTCATTTATTATAAGAGAACACGAACCAGTTACTTTTGAGGATTGATAGAGTCAATGTTAAAACATTGGGTCTGGTGAGAAATCAAATGTGCAGGATACCAGATTGGAAAAGGTTAATACTGAAGATTTTAAAGCTGTCTCATTGAAAGAATTATCGAGTTATCGAATCGTTGACAAATCCGACGATAATATTATGGGAACATTGGGTGCGTTTCTTCCGGGTGGTAATTGCTAAACCCGTAAAGCTTAAACAGTAACAGCTGCGTAACAGCGGGCAGGGAAGCATAGAGGCGCAATTACACGTTGAAAATTTACCTTGGAGAACGTGGGAAGCTGGTGTCGCGGTAATTCCGGCAAACTTAAACCCACCTTCGCGATTCCAAGCTCCAGCGGCCGTGAGGCAGGATTACTCGACCGTAAGGCGTAATCTATCCCACCGTAGCCGCCAAGCTGCAGCTGCAATCCTGCACAGAAACCAAGGCGCGTTACACACGGGTTACACGCTCCAGACGAATGCTGAACGATCCTGGACACCCGTTGCCAAGCCAGGCCGCAAACGATGGAAAAACGCGTCACTATCATAGTCAGTTGGCTCGTTTCAAAATTGAACGACGCTCCGACAAAGAGGGTCTAAAAATATGATGCCCCATATGCGATGCTTCAGAAAAACATGAAGAAAAGCATCAAGATAAACTATATCGTGTAAAATATTAACCCTGTATCTCGACCAAAAATGGGAAAAATTAATTTTTGGCTCATTTTTCTTATTTAGTCGTGTGCAAAAATTCTGAAGAAAATTTACCAAATCTCGAATACCCAGATACATATACTGTAATTCACTCAGATTTTTAAGTAGAATATCCTGGGTGTAGAAACTTAAAAAGTTCGAGTAAAAATCGGAAAAATGCAGTTTTTGCATTGGAGTTTCAGAGGGACATTGTTTATATTTATACAGTATCGGTGTCTAGATATAAGTGTTATTTTCATGAATTTTTTAGATTTGTTAGTGAGGCATCAAAAAAAAAAAATAAATAATAACCCTCTTTTCGACTAAGATTATAAAGGTTTCACATTTCGGAACAAACATAAAGTCTTTACTGGTTTCTAGTGTGACCATAATTTTGGTCCACACTCTATGCAACGTGTATAGCAACGTGTACACTGTGGATGGCGACCGTTACGCGTTTCTACTTTAATTAATCGATATTACCTGTAGAGTAGGAGAGCGGCTGACTACTTGCCGCTCCAAATTGACGCAGCTGGCCTACATTTTGGAAATTCTGGCCTAAGTTCAAAGTGGGTATGCTGGCAGGCAGGGCCGCTGACATACTAGCAGGTATGCCCGCAGATATGCCGTTGCTCAGCCCTGCTGGATAACTGTTGAATATACTCGTGGACTGACTTTCCGAGAGACTCGTCCCCAAGTTCGATGGCAACGTTGTACCCGTACCGTAAACGCCGAGAGATGAAGCTGCGGTTAAAAAGTTCAGTGTTTGAATGCTAG
This sequence comes from Lasioglossum morio, assembly GCA_916610235.2. NCBI lineage: Eukaryota > Metazoa > Arthropoda > Insecta > Hymenoptera > Halictidae > Lasioglossum > Lasioglossum morio. The sequence continues at coordinate 6,839,053 of OU744324.1, read as the reverse complement.
AACGTTCGAGTGTCTTGAGATTTAAAAGCTCGACAACATGAAAATTTCAAGCTCGAGGCGTCTTCGAATTCGCGATGCGCAGGGACACGGGTATCGAAGTTCTTGGAAATTGCTGTATTCGAAAATACAAACGTTCGAGTGCCAGAAACAATTGGAACCCCAAATTTGTCGAACGAGATGTAAAAATGTACGAGTCGAACATGCGAACAAATGTGTATATCGAATGGGGCAAAGGGATATTGAAAATAGATTTTTCATATTTTGATTTTTTGTCAAGATATGAAGTTGACTTCGGATTTCTGATCTTGCGATTAGAGAAAGTATTAAACGCTGAGACCAGAGTAACTAGGCCGATTAAAATCCGAGTTTGTTTGTAAAAGAATAAATTGAAAATGAATTTTCAGGAACAAATGAGTCTCCAGATGATTAAACACTTTACCAATAAATTTCGGTGGTTGACACTAAGCTTGTCAACCACTAAAAGTGCTTTATTTTAATAATAGTAGAATGAAAAGTATGAAACCGGTCGTTCAGTCGTGGTGGGTTTAGCGTTCAGCGATCCATCCTGTATAAAAAGTCAGGGGCGAAGTCGAATCGTGAACGGCATACGTATGTCATTTACGGTCAGCGCACGGCGAAGGAAAATCCATCGGAATTGGCGCTGCCCGATGGAATTTTGAAAATTATAACTGACCAGAGCCGGAAGAGCGGGATGGATGAGGCTGCCGATAAACTCGACGGCGATGCGACATGGTTCGTGGTGTGAGCCCGGAAATAAGGGCGGACGAAAGATTAAATTTTTCTCGAGGATGCTCTCAATTCCGGGACAAACCGGATAATTACACTTCCAGCCAAAAAGGTAGCACGCGTGTGCTATCTTCAGTTTCTCAGTAACGATGTACAATTGTTCAGTGTTCGACAAATTAGACGGCGAGATCACGAACTTGAAATATACAGATCACTCGATACGTATACGGGAAATCTAAAAAGTATTTGGACACTAAATTTCCGATTCTCCAGAAATTCTCGAAAAAATTCTATAATAATAATGGACTCATTTTGACACATTGTCTTATAAAAAGAACAAGATTAAATTCTTTCTTACTCTTTATGTCTGCTCTATTAAATATGTGTATTTAATCATTTACCACGAAAGCATCTTCATGGTTTCAATAATTGAGAAATAAAAAATCTGGACTGGTCATTTGACCGGTGGTAGCATGATCATCTCCGATGAATAATGAACGATGGGTTGCAAAACTTGACGTTCAAGCTCTAAAATGAGTCGACTTTTAACGTCGTACCAATCTTTTAAATGAAATGAGCCATACCTAAGGGCAGAGTGGACGACGGCTGCGAGTCTTGAGTCATGAAGCTGGGGACCCTGGGCATGGTCGCGGGGACATAGTTTATGGTCTGCAACGGTCGGGAAACCGCCGAGAAGGTCGCCAACGGGAAGCTGGGTAACGATAGCTTCGGCCTCTCTAGCGCGTTGGTCACCGGCATGTAATTCACCGTTTCCGGTAGCGAAGACTGCTGAACTGGCAGGTCACGGTTCGACTCATGTTGCAACAGATAGTTCAGCAGAGTACTCTGCAAGTTGTCCTTCAACGCGGGCTTCGACTCATCCGAGAGCACGTAGTTGAACACCGGGGTCTGGTTCTTGTTCGGATTACTGTTCATCGCAATTGGCCCAGGCCCATAATTTCCTAGGGAGTTCTCGTTGTTGCTCTTCAACGGTGTCTTCCCCTGTTGTGACAGTAGGTAACCGATCACCGATTGTTGCAGCTTGTTCTTCACCCCGCTGGTCACGTAATAGGACCCAGGTATCGTGTACTTCGCCGTTTGATAGTCGGCCGGAGGCGACGTGCTGCAAATGGGTTATTGCATTGATTTAATGGTAATTATTACGAAAGGGTTACTGTACTCCGATTTTCATGAAATTTAAATATGTCATGCGAATATCTCGAAAACTAAAAGCGACCCTCCTGTATTGGACAAGGAAAAAGTTGTTCAAAATGTCGAAATCTGTAACATATTTAAATTTCATAAAAATCGCAGTACAGTAACCCTTTCGCAATAATTACCGATTTAATCAGTGTTCGACATGATCTTCCGAACACCCTTAAAACAAGTGTAAGCTAAATGGACAATTCATCCATTATGAATTTTCTTTATTGTGTATTCGCGGTTCTTTAGACAGCGGATCTTTATGGAAAATAAAAATTTTCTAACTGAATTTCAACAGTCTGGAGTGAAATAGAAATTTATCTTCTTTCTCAATATGTTCGATAGTTTGAAAATAATATAACAGTATTATTAAATTATTCTTTCTCTCTCTTTCGAACCTACGCAATTCATTTTTCAGCTTCGTTCTTGTTGGAAGAGATAAGTGTGTGAATCGTACCCTGCTCCGTAACATGAACAAACGCTTAACCCCTTGTACTATAGCATCGAACAAATTCTACTTAATATGTACAGAAAAAAGTTCGCATGGTCAGAATGATGTTGAGAAGTCCTCATTTCTAGATACTCAATGATATTTTAAAATATTTCTCTAATCATAAAATAAGTGCGAGAGAATTGCGCATGTCGTACTACCATTTAAGCCAGTCTAATGTTAGGAATGGAACACACGTTTCAATGAATGTTTTACCGTTTTAGAGCGCGGAAATGTCACCGCGAGAACGGCTGTGAATCAGATCTTAAATAACAAATAAGAGATAAGAGAAATACATTTTCCGAATAGACAGTCGTTGGTAGAGAAAAGGTCGGGTCCGGTCAAGCAGGTAATCAATTCGGACAGTGCCATTACGTACTGTCTGCTGAAGGATATGATTGGAGATTCCGTGGGCACGACAGGTAAGCTGGCTACTGTCGGTGGATGAGCCAAGTTCGAAGATTGCTTCGAGGTGACCGATACGCCTGCTGCCGTGGAGATCGTTGGTGCGGAGGTGGTACTGGCCGTGCCGTCAGCCAGCTGAAAGCAATTATGAACTTTTATTGGACCTTTTAAGATCCGGGGGTGTCACTACGCCCGAATGGGTCCAGTTCGGAACTTGTAAAGGGATTAAAGCCTAGATTGATCAAAAGTTCGCGAAACCATGCACCGAACCAATTTTCTCCAATTTGGTTCGTCGTCGAAATCAAATTCCGAATTACAAATCTGCGGAATTCCGTGTGAGATGGTACAACTACTGAAACAAACGAGGTTCAATATTTGGCCCTTAACCTAGATAGTTAATTCTCTGATTGTTAGACAAGTAGAGAATTTCCTGTACTTTTCTTGCATAAAATGCATCAATTTGCTACCGAGAAAAATTGATTAAAATCAATCGAATCATAGTCAATAAATTCAAACATCCCTGACAAGTGAAGCAAAATTCCCTCTTTTTCCGAATATTCGAACACGTAGCTTCTGGCAGAGTACAAAATTAAACAAAGGGCCGAGTAACAATTATCCGCGTAACTGTTCGCGGGTAGGAGTTCCGCGGAGTTGTAACGAAATTTCCGGCTGGCAATTCCGTCGAAGAACGATGGTAAAAGCGCGAACATTCGGTCGGATACACAGACACTGATAAAAAGTCCAATTTTCCAAGTGTTAAATCGAAAAAAGTGTTTATCGTGAAACATTAGTGATATAACCTAACGAATGAATTTTTCAAACACAAGTTGCACAATAATTGTGTGATAAAATACTAGAGGAAAGGTTTATGTTCAACACATTAGGAGTCTTAGGTTGAAAGTGGATTAGTTTAGAAGTTATCAATATGTGTTCAGCCTGCTACCATCAGAATCCGAACATTATGGGTAGGGATGGGATCAAGTACCTTGCAAACAGGCTAGAATTTTGATTGATTGAATTCGAATTCTCTATAAGTACTTCGAAAAACAGAAATAGTACTCTTAAGTATACTCGAACCTATGCCAGACAGTTTCGAACCTTTTACAAGTACTTTGGTAAACGGAAATAATGCTTGCAAGTATATTCCAATCTTGGTCGAACAGATTCGAAACCTTTATGAATATGCTTAAAACGTACTATGCAGTTCTGATTTTCAAGATTCGAGTACTACTTGTGAAAGATTCGATTCCTTTCAACATCGAAGTATTATAAATATCTTTTCGAAACTTGTAAGTACTCATTCCGAGGTTCGATATCAGTTTGTTTAACCCTCATCCGTCCTCGTGTCAATTTGACACAGTTTCTCCCGAAATAAGTTATACTGTTCTGTTATTTGTAAGTACATTTTCCCGAAACTTCCTGTGACTTTTATTTTTTTTTAATGCGAAACACATTATCAAAAAACCTAAGATGTAAATGTTAACTCATGAATTTGAGTAAAAAGCATAGAAATTATTTTTATTTTGTATCACTGTACCCATTTGACACCGAGGGACAGATTCAGTTCGTGAAATGAGGGTTAAAATGAATACTTTTCAATTATAACAATTGAAACATTATTGCTTTTAAGTAGTGATCGAAACCCCTGAAATGAAACTTGCTTATTGAAATTGGATTCGTGAGTACATATTGAACTTGATGCCATCCCTAATTATGGCTCTCATCGTCTACAACGAATGGAAAAGGTGCAGAGTGTGTTTCGCTCACCGTATCGAATTTCACACTTGACGTTGTCGCGGCGTTCGGAACCATATTCGCCGCGGAAGTTGCAGACGTATGAAGTTGGGTGATAGCCTGAGCATTCCCGGAGACGGTAGACAGTTGCGATGGCTTCTGGTCGGTTGTCGCAGCGGTGGTCGGTGTCATCGTGGTAGATGTTACCTCGTTCAATGGAAGAGCATTCTCGTATAGCGAAACCGGCGGGACGGACACGTAACCGAGACCATGGTTTCCTGAACAGCAACGGCCTTTTCACGTTTATGCTTTTCTCTCAGCCAAACGCTGAATTTCATTGTTCCTAGGAACTTCGATACAATGGGTCTCCGTTCATCCGAACCGTTCGGCAGACAAGGCGATTCGCCTAACTAGATTTTCCGAATAATTTTTCAATTCTTCAGAAACCAATCAAACTTATACCAATTTATTCTTAAATTTAACAACCTCATACGAGAGACAGGATCCACTTCGAAATTACATTTTGTTTTGACATTTCTAGGGTACCCGTTAAAGGTATACTAAAGATTGATAATTAGACTGCGGACCTTTATGCAAAATAAAAATGATTTGCACCGATTGTGGGCACCAGGAGTTAAATAAAATTGTGATTCATCCCTTAACACAGTTTTTTCTGAGATTTTTCTAATCTTTTACTGTTTCATATTTTACCCAGTCAATTCCTTCATAAATGCATAAAAACCCGCAGTCTATTGATAATTAATCGTCGATCACAAATAATGCAAACTAGAATTACAGAATGCCTTCGTCAGTTGAGAATAATTGGTATTGTTCTAAATTGCAGCCATTTTTCTGGTTAGGTCGAGGAGTCACGTCAGTAAATGTAGCCGGTCGAGTGCGACAGAGTTCTAATTTCATTTCCTAGGTACTTAATAAAGGAAGCACGCCTCAGTTTTGTTTGTCTGCCCAGACGCGTCTCGTCGAACGGAGTATAGTTATGAGTTTGGATAGGCAGTGTGCCTCGAGCAGTTCGCATAACAGTCAGACAACAAGTTCGATAAATTGAGCCTTCTACCAACGACGGATCCCGCAAAATATAGTTCTGACGAACAACAATAGCTGTCCTTGACTTACCGTGCTTCAGGTACTCCGAGTCTCTGATGAACGACTGCGGAGATTGATCTTGCTCTTTGAACAGATCAGAGAACCGAACATCGTTCGCGAAAGGTCCCTGACGATAAGAATACTGGCTGCTCACAGGTTCGTCCTGCACCTCGCTTCTAAATTGCGTCTGATCTCGGTTGTACTGTTGGCTCGAAAAAGGCGATCCGTCCACGAAGAAGGAGGGCTGACTCTTCAAGTCCGAGGCGTCTCTGAAGGACGAGCCGTCTGTGTAAAATGGCCGAGTCTTGGATGGATAATCCCTGAAGGGTACTTGCTCGTGGTAGGAAGACGAGTCTTGTCGATAAGGCCGTTGTCGATAGGATTGGTACTGTTGCGACTTGAATGGTGGCTCTCGGAATGGCTGGTGTTGCTCGTGGAAAGGAGGATGCTGACGAATCCCTTGGTAAGGTGGGAAGTCTTCCAATGGTGACAACCTGCCGTCCTTGTAGCCTGCAGCCGCAACCGCTGCCATTAGAACGATTATCCCCTGAAAGAAGAAATTGTTTCATCATATTAATCGACACTGTAACATCACTGAAGTATTCGGTACACTTTGTATTCGGTCACTGTCACTGATAACGTTCCTCAAGGGCGTCCTAACGACTCACCAGCTTCTTCATTTAAATTCTTCAGAGATGAACAATCGTGTGTTTAGGAATGAGCTTGAGGGTACAAGCGAAGCAGCTGAAACCACTCGTAAAGATCGTCTGTTGTCGATCACAGACGTCTACTTTCTTATATAGCTACACGCCCAGAGAAAAAGCTACAACCCTGCCAGTTGACGCTCACTCTCTATCCCTCGTTATGCGTCTTCCAGTTCAAGTACGCCAAACTGGATCTGGTAAATCACGTCTATCCACACACCTTTCTCCGTCTATGAAACGTTCATTGCCAAGTTCACAACGAACTCGATCGGTTCCTGGTTAGAAACACGGTCTCAATGGGGAATATTTTATACTTATGCGCAATTTTTTCTATCGAACTTTCTCAGAATTCACTGATTCCTACTATCATGAATCTGTCAGTGCATAGACTTTTATATCTGAATCGATGCAAGAACTTATACTTTCCTCTTATCGATAGACAGCGGATCTTTATGATAAATAAAATGTTTATACATCATTTCCATGGAAATAAAGCTGAATAAAGATTTGTTTCTTGTGTAAATAATTTTAATGTTTTTACTGTTTTAATAAATGCGTTTAATATTTGCTGTATATTTATCAATAATGATAGCTAGACAAATGGAAATCTCTGTGCGAATATATATTTACGATATACGAATTTCTGTGTCGCTCCCTTTCCGCTTCTTCATCCCTAATGAAGACGAATAGTAATTACTTGAGTAAACACTCCGGATCCATTTTTAAATGTCGAAATGATTACATGCAACGCGAGTGATTAATGAACGTCCTCGCCGAATGGCGCAAAGCTGGGAGATACGTCAAGAAAGTTAATGAATCGGTGGACGGCCCTGTGCAAAAACTTTGATCTTGATTCGACTCAGCTCGCCGGAATCTGACGTATCTCGTGAATCACAGGCGGTTTGTTTCTTATTTCATTTCAAATCACCACGAGAAATTGAAACGCTATTCATCCTATTCATGAAATACGCAGCTCTAGGAGTCGTCGATCTATCGAGGATTCGTAGAAGAGGGTGTTACCGCTCGCGAAACACGTCGCTGTATAAAAAAACAATTAAAATATTCTTTCCTAATTACACTTTTAGATCAACTAACATCACTTCCGAACGAATTAAATTTTCGAACGCAGTGGCTTTTAGTTTAGTTACCACTCGACTGTGGATATTTATGCAGTTTTTAATTTTTCTAGAGAAATTTTAAGAAGGTGGTACAGGTGTTGTAGGTGCAATATAAATAAAAATGATATGTTTTATTGAATTTGATACACCAGCATTTTGTTGAAAATTTTTATAAAGCCTAGTTACCACATTTTAAAACCATTTTCAAAGTTGTTCAATTTCAGAGAATATTCAGTATAGTGTCTTCAAGTTTTCTATAATGTATCTATCGTGACTGGAGGCCCTCAGCATATCTCTGGCGACTACTTACGGCCACCATAAGACCTCTACGGCATTCTATGGACCGCTAAGGGTGACTGGTAACCCTTTGAAGCGTTCTAGGCTCTTGCGGAAGTCACCTGAGACCTTTCGTTAATCTGCAGTAGTTTCTTAGTCAGTGTAGACTTTCCGAGAGGGTCCATTCGCTCTTGAGGGTTACCGAACGGCCCTGCAAGGATATACATAATCTATTTGCGGTCAGTCACGACGCCCAAAGCGTCTCCGAGATTGTCTAATTATCACCGGGCTTACGTAAGAAAGAATCATAAGAAAATGCTAACGAGACTATAGATCTTTACGAAGCGATGACATCTGCAAGTTTCTAAAGTATGAGGAAACTTTTACATTGAGAAACTTCTGAGACGCTTTTTTTTCTTTTTTGTCACCGTATTGTATTAAAGTTTTCTACTTTATCGTTATAATAATGAATTCCTTAACGTGTTGACCACCGAGTTAGTAATTTATTTCGTAGACGAACAACTCAGAAGTTAAGATTTATGATGTTTCACTTCCAATTTACTAACAATTAAATAATGAAAAGGTGTGAAAACAAGAAAAGAATTATTGGTAGAAATCTGAAGGAAGAAGTTTCCGAATAGAGACTAAAAAATGAATCGTTCTCGGCTCGGTGTTCGAGTAGAAACTGAAGCTCCGTCGAATGAAATTTTTCAAATTTCTCCCTCGAGGGAATCGATCTTTGATAAACGTATTAGGACGGCAGTGTTCACGACCAGGTGATATAGGAGCGCCTTAAGACTTCCTGCAGGAACCGCGATGGGCGCGCTAGTGCACGCTCGTCGACTTTTAAGGAGGCACTAGGAAGTGTAATAAAAATTGTACGTTGGCTGCGTTACAGACGGTCGACGTTGCATTTCCTGAAGCAAGGCCGATAGGCCGGGTATGTATGTATCCCTTCCCTGTGATTGATAAATAGAATCTCACTGTGCCGGCGAGTTAAAACCGGGCAGAGCACAATCGACGGAAAGTTTGACTGTAGAGGCGGGAACTTTGTTCGTCGGGGACTAATGAATATAATTTGTTTCGGCTTTGGCGCCGCCGGTGCAACGTGCTCAATGAAATTACGCCATTTTACTTGATTACTCGTGCAGGCCGTGTTACGAGGCTTTGTCGAAACGCAGATCCATCAAACGCCAAGCAGTATTAAACCAACAAAACCGTTCCGTTTCGTGTTAATGCGGCATTACCGAAAATAATCTGGAAGTCACGGAAAATGAATTACTCCGGGTCCCGTTGCTCCGGGTTTAAGGGCTTTAATAATCGGTCCGGAGAAGTTTTCAATTCCCCGGGGAATTGCGTTCTACAGTAATTATTGAACGGCGGTGTTCGGCTCATTACAAGTTAAATTGAGGATTTTACAGGTAGAGAGGTCTGCACGCAATCCAATATCAGCTCGATCAACTATGTAGAAACACTTTATCCTCGTACCAGTGGAATCGTTTTCTGTTACAATAAGAGGCAATACTTTATTATGACGTAACTGTAATTTTCAAGCCGAAGTCGGGCTGCGATGCCAAGAATGCCGGGCCGTTTAAGGGGGTAGTCTCGTTTCCAGGATTGCAAGGGTATGGGATGCGCCTGCTCGTTTCTCGATAATACATGCGATGGGGTTTTTCAGTAGTCGAAAACGCTCGACAAAAGAACAATTTAATTCAATCAATCAATTCAATCAATTAGCAACTAAGCAAAAAACTGTGCATACAGCTATTTTTATAAGACTGCTATATGCTGTCGTATGATGTAAATTACGCCTCGTAAACGTGAAAATAGGGCTTTTGATCTTCTATCTAGATCTTTTGACTACTGAAATCCCGCACCCTTGCAACCCAGGAAACGAGGCTACCCCCTTAAGAAAGTTCTCCTCGTGCCAGGATCGTTCCAACTACCCTTCAAATATTTGTCACCCAAGATATCTCGTGCACGAGAACGATTCGTCAAGAGATTATTGCGAATCGGTCGAATACCGTGATACAGAAGGGTCCCCCTCCTCCTGAAAAATGCATCTGCAATGTTCACCGTGATTCGCGCAAGATAAATGGCGCAGAATTCGATGCATTCCATGAATGCTAAGTTTCGGCCTCGCCGGATTTATCAACAGTTTAGTCGATACATGAAGCTATATACATATATATATATATATATACATATATATAGTCTCGTAGAAAACAATTTCTCTTATCTTCGACAGCCACGCTTCCGCTTTAATTAGCAAATATTGCTTCAGGCCGTTCGATCGATCTTGCTCTGTCGAAAATCTTCAGGCTATTTCTCTTTGCTCTTTCGGTCGCTTGTGTGTGAGCTCTGATAATATACTCCCTTAGTGTTGCGTATTAATTAACCAGCTGACAGAAGAACATACGCCATCAATCACTCCGCCGGTTTCTTATTTTAACTTACGACCTGATTATTAATCTAAAGTCTTGTTTGAGTGACTGCAAAGTTTCTACGGGGGCTGGTCTTTTTGCTTGAAGCTCGGCGAAGTTTCTTCATTTTAGTGCTCCAAGTTCTTCGTCGATGTATATGAATTTTATTTCACGAAGAGTGAGTCGTTCGTGCGCGGACAGTTGCTAGATTTAAATTGCTTATTTTACATATCAAATGCGGTAGAGAGTTTTCGACGATTCGAAAAGAAATTACAGATTATTTTAACAAATATATTTCGCTAACATTAACTGTATATTTGTAATTGCATACTATGTATCGTAATGAATGAACAAAATGAGCGAATCAGCAAAATATGTTTAAAAGCAAACTTTTGTGAATTTTATTGTGCGACGTCAAACGTGTGCAAAATTGTATGTACCCAGTAACGCGGTATCTAATAAATAAAGAAGCGTGTAATCATCGTGTAGTTGCACGGGCGTAAGCCGGCAAGAGCGTTGTATAACCAATTTAAACGCGAAACTTGGGCTTGCACTATACCGAACGATACACAGCGACTATGTTTGGAATGTAAAATGGGATTCCATATTGTTTGTTTACGAGCTGACAGCTTGTGTATATAATTCTGTGGGTACGCATGAATTATTAGTTTGCAATAGTGATTAAAGCCCTCATACCTTGAAGATCCTGTTAGAAAACTGAGCCAGCGCAGCGCAGTAGTTCAAACAACGGTTTCTCGATGGAAAATACGACGAGCGTCGGTGGGTTTCCGCTAGTGATGGGAGTGATCCAATTTTTTCTCACGATATTCAAGTAATTCGGTAATCAAATACTATGGAAGAACCTAAACGTATTGCAAAGTACTTGGTATCAGATGGTTATATTTATACTTGTCGCAACGAATACTGAATACTATGAGTAGATAGTGGATGTTTACGCAAAATAAAAATTTTCTACCTGAATTGCAACAAACTAGAGTGAAACAGAAATTTATTTTACTTGTTTTAAATTACATCTTTAAATTACGCCGAATATTCCAGCGGAAATAAACGTCTCGAATGATTCGCAATTTTTATTTTTCGCGCACCGATCGATTTAACTCGTTAAACGCGCTAGATATCCGAGAACGGTTTCTGGTATCGTGAAAAAAAGCGAGTTAATTACCAAAACTGATTGACCAGTCCGCGCACCCGCGGATGGCGGCGAATGAGGCGGATTTTCGCACGCAGCCGTGTTTGTTTAATTAATTTTTCCCAATTCCTGTATCCCGGCTTCGAATCCCGTCGAATCTGCGAATTTATTAATTTGAAATTCCAAATGGCTCCGATAGTCCTGCCTGTCGTGTTTGCCCGCGGAATATCTCTGAAAATGGACGGAAAAATGGATCGAAACGTTTACACGGCAAAGCTGTGTTACGATCAAAAAGATTCATTAACTTTGTTTGCTGGCGGATTCCAGGCTTTCATAACATTTAACCACGGCATCAGTTTCAATTTCGTTTGAGAACATCAATATCTTTGTTAACACTACATCGCAAAATTAAATGTCATTACATGTTTCTGTGCAGACTCATTTCGAAGTCTGTGGTTTCACATCCTAAAATACTATTTTTATTTTATTTCTATTTTGGTACATTTTCCCAATTCAAGCGATTCCACAGAGTGCAAGAAGTTCTTTTCGCAAAACTTTTCCAATGATTTCCTCTTTTCAACCGTTCCTCAGAAGTACAATACTCCGTCGCGATTTTATCGGGTTTTGAATAAACAATGTGCCATCACCGTCGGAATAATACGTGGCGACGAATTGCGTGTGAACGAATGCTACTTAATTTTCTCGCAACGATACTATAAAACAGTACGTCCGAGTTTTTCAACTATAAATGTTTTTATGACACGTCACACTGCGCAACAATCATAATTTCTGAACGTCCATTGGAAGTTTCACGATTCGTCCGTTATTGCTGGAATTCGGCGATATCGCGAAGCGTCCTATCAGTCTATTTATGAAATTGCAACCGGCCGGGCTTCCACGCGCAGTACGAAAAATGTGACATTAATTAAACCGTGCCTGGGGCATAAAGTTTAATCGCGATAACTGACGGGGATTCTTCCCGTTATTCGAAGCGACCCGGCGTGTATTAAAAATTGCCCAGTTACCGGGGAAAATTGGACAACGTTACAACAAAAATGTTCATAAGCGACGGTTCTGTTTTATTGTACCGTTGGCAAGTACCATCGGAATTTGGTTCAAATTTTACTCGCCGAGAATACCCAATAAATATATTGTTTTCGGGAATCCTCTAGTGCACAGTATCCGTGCGAAGTTTTCGAAACCATAGTCGTGAAAGTGGTGTATGTCAAAATTGAAAAAATATGAAATTAACAAAACGCATACTTTAAATTTTCTTCACAGGTGCAAATAATGATAATGTTTAAAGAACAGTCTATTTTATTTTCTAACGTAATTCCTACCAATTGCAAGTTTTTCAATCTCTACTTTCACATCATTTGTAATAATAAATAATAATAAATTCTAATAAAATATTTCAGGACGTTTGGTCCGATTTTAAACATGCTTTGCAATGATAAACACATCGTCCGGAGAATCCTACCGAGAAAAGCAGTGTCTTTCCTTCGAACCAGTGGTGAGCTGTTGGAATCACTCCGACAATTTTACTTTATCCGAGCTCTAATTGCGACTGAACGGTAATCGAATCAGCCGTGGATGCCGTGGTTAGAATATTTTTTATCGAGTCTGCGGACCCGCGATGGAAAAGAAAGAGGTCGATCTGGTCACGTAAACTTTCACGCCAAATAAGAGGTGCACGCGTCCCGAGCGAGGGTCAACCAATGGCGAAAAAAATAATGGCAAATATGATCCGATCGACACACGCAACCACGATTTGTGACCTGCCCGACCGCCTAATTGGACATTTTCTACGTCGAACGGGATTTGCCCATTGTTACACCGTGAAAGCAGTCTTTGTTGTCGCAACGCATTGTGCGTTCTAATTAACGACCCGTCCCATTACATCCAATGAATAAACCTAACAGCCGAGCACCAAAAATATCGAGAAATAACAAGCACGGCAACTTGCGCACAATTCAACGACCGTCCACCTGTTAATTGCAGTTAATGGTTCGGGATTCTATGAAAGGCGGTGATATGTAACGTTATTTCACTAGACGAGGTATCTGTACGAGCGTTTATGAACATCGGTTACGTTGACAAACGCTAATATATTATTCCAATAACATGTTTGAGAATGGACCCACGAAGAACTGTCGAAATGACAGATCCAGATTTTTTAATATAATACTTTATATAGCAATGCCGAGTGAACGGTACTTTAAAAATGAAATATTATTAATTGAGGACTTCTGGAAATATTTAATCTGTAAATATTTAAAAAATGCCAGAGTATAAAATTTTACAGAATTTAATACGATTTTTATTAATTTCAGACCTGCAAAGGCCACTACCACTGAAAATAAGATTTTATTTGATTCCACTTTCCTCAAAACTGTTTAAGAAAATTTCAAATTGCATAAACATCCGCAGTCTACTCATAATTAAATTCAGCTATTTTAACCTATTCCATAAAACTAGAAAGAATGTATCCATCAAAATTTTTAAATCGAACTTTGTGTCGAACATTTCAAATATTTTCGAATTGTATTTCATTTCCTGATCTTATATTTTAACTAAATACGTCAAACTGAGACAAATCAAATACGATGAATAATGTTCTTTTAGGTAAAATTCTAATGGCTGCCAGGAGTGTACAATATGCACTTCCTCCGTACAACTTCAAGAGCCAAATATCTGGAAACAATTCTTCCAAGCACGTTCCTCGTTATCGAACAATCGAAGAAGCAAACCGAAATTCCAATAAAGTTCCCGACGTCTATTATTCGCGGCTGATGGTGGTAGCCGCACAAAAATTCATGATTCAATGGCCCAGCATCACACAGAAGCAGGCTCGCGTCTATGCGAGCAATTCTTCGCCGAGATCGATCGTTGAATCGCTAATGATCTCATCAGACTAGTTCCCGTGGCGAGTAAAAGCGGTGAAGATTAGCAATTTCACGGGCAGTTGTTCCATTGAACAACTGATCGGTTGACCGTGTGCAGGCGAGCAAGAAGCCGATTTCAAGAATCAATGATAATCATTATCGTTTCATTTTCAATAAGGTAACGTAGTGATGGGCACGGTTTTGTATATTGTAGCACATTCGAGTATATTCTATTTTATTCTAGCATGTTGCAGTTTATTCTTGTATATTCAAGTATAATCTAGCTTATACTAGTATACTTATATTGTATTAGAATCATCCAGTATATCCTCGTTTTCTTTTTGTATATTCTAGTATATCCAGGTATACTTCAATTTATTCTAGTATAGTCTCATATATTTTTGCATATTCTAGCTTATTCTAGTATATTCAGGTATATTCTAGTATATCTTAGTACATTATATTATATTCTAGCATATTCGAGTATATACGATGTTCAGATAAATGAAGGTCCATGGTACCGAATTACTCGAAAATGATGTGAGAGAATTGGATCACTCCCATCACTAGGTTCGTGAACCGCTTCGTCGATGAATTCGACGAGCGTAGAACCGGTCCCAGCTAGTTTGGCGAGTCGACTGAACTTGAACGATCGGAATTCTGTTCGTTGAAAGTCCAGTAGAGCGTCTGGATGAGAAAAACGATAAATATCTCACTCCCGCGAGCAAATTAATACCTTCCTTACAGTACGTGTCGTTGCTGGCCCTCTCGTGCACGATCGAGGAGAAAATGTGCTCGAGGAATGCGCTCGGATCCGCGTGCCTTTTAGCTACCAACGGCGATGGGATGAATGGCCATCTGACGCCTCCAACATGGAGAAAAATGACGACGACCGGATACTCCTTCTCGCCAATTCGGGAGAACGTTTTTTATTCGCACGACCACCGCCTCGCGTACAGGAAGACCAAGCCACTATCGTTCCTTTAGGTGTTAGAGCATTTCTAATCTACCATTTAATTGTCGACGATCGAGACCTAGAGCAGCCTGATCGGAGGATACTATTCTTAGTCTTCACAGAAGTAAAGGATTCGCGGTAAGGAAGTAGCTCTACTTCTCACGTGTTCTATATACCTTCTGAAATCATTTTCAATTTTTGAAATGTAATGATCCAAGAGACATTACTTCGACTAATACCGTTTTTTTAAAATTAATTATATCCAACATAGCTAAACACAAGTACAAACATCGATATTATAAAATATAACGTGTATGTGTTTAAACTAACAATCTACGAGTTCCTGCTAATAGAATTACTAAACTGGTGAAACACTGATTTCTCATTTCTCTTTCAAAATTATTTACATGTCCTTCGAACAAGCTCCTCTCAAACCAGTGAAAATAGTAAAATCTCAATGGACCATTTAATATGTAGCAAAATTCTAAATATTCGACTATGCATCTGTATTTTTTAACGTCATTATTGTACGCGTTACGAATATATATAAATATCCAGAAGCGCAAAGCTACAATTTAGGTTTTACTTCGCTGACTGGATGTACTACTGTTCTACAGGCACATATCCGACAGCAATCGTTATCTATAACAGGTTGACACAGATGCTGTCAATCTTCTGACTTTCTCCGTTCGCGTGCCACCGGCTCACCTATATTTATCTCGTTAGGCGGAATCCAATTTTAACGACTCCATCAACCGTTAACGAGACGATTGTCGCAAATAGCGGGTCGTTTTATGCAGTCGGAATCGATTTTCAGCTGGGGCGAAAGTGATCGAAAAACACGCGAAAACACAGTGCTCGGTTCTTTGATCGGACATTTTTCACGCAGCGATAGCGCTTAGACATACGATATGTCTCTTTGTCAAGATAAATAAAACGTCACCTGTGCAGCACAGGTCTAGAATTACTTTGATATCGGTGACGCATGCCGAGCTGATACGTGAAACGACAACAAAAAATTTATTTACATAGAAATCGAAAGAAATAAAAAAAAACAAAGAGGCGCAGCAGCGCCGCGCCGTAAGCCGACATGGCGAAAGACGCATGACGATCTGCAGCGGAGTTATAAATAAAACCGTAAAACTTTTATCCTACTATCGGGCCGAGTTTGAGAGCTGATAACGCGGGTACGATTTTCTGTATTTCGAGCGTACACCTGGTTTCATGCCGTTTCGTGACGTTTTAAATTCAGGGACTTCAGTTGTCTTCCTCAATTTGCGGATGATAAGAATGATACGAAATGATTTTTTGGCAGTTTTTGTTCTCTCGTAGCCGAGTCGGGTCGAAATAATATCATTTGCAGCATTACTGGAAAACTTTGAACTGTTGTGTGCGCATATTTTTTATACTTGTTTCGGAATATTGCAGGGTAAGAGGAGTTTATAGTATTTAGGATTATTTCGCATGCAAGTTGCAATAGTCCGCTAAATCTCTGTGTGAAAATATCGCGTAAAAGCAAAGAATTGGGGACGTTCGGAAAAAAATGTTCAGCGGCATCGGTCGTGTATTGTTTATACGAGTTTATATATATTATTGAAATATTTCGCAACGATTTCAATAAATCCATTCTCCTTCGTTCGAGCTGTTGACACGTTTGCCGTGCGATGCGAATTTCCGTCGAAATTGCAGCAGATTTAATCAACGAACAATCGGTCGCGAAAAAGTGGCAAGACACAACGGGGAATGATAACTTTCACAGAAGAACATTATTTTGCAAATGCAAACGCCGCGGTTGGTCAGAATCTGTGTCCTTAATGTAAGAATGGCACGGCGCACAGTCTCCGGCATTATTGCAGCGCTCGGCTGAAGTTAAAAGTGACTATGAAAATAAAAGTGGCGGGAACGGAACTTCCGTAAGCACGAAGTTTTTCCATTTATACTAGAACGCGGACTCGTGTTGAATATTTCTGGGGAATGGACACCGCTATTTCCGTATTGCGTCGAATAACGCCATAACGGGGACAGTTAACACATTGTCCGCCGTATCAGCTGCATATAAATCTCGGAACATTTTGATCTCGAATTAAGTGAGAATAATTTATAATGCATGACAGCGAATAAAAATAAAGCACCGATAAATCTCAATGCGTGTTGTTTCCGTTACATAAAAAATTTCGAACGCGTACCACCAACAATTTCGATCTCACATTCTCTGTGCTATTCTGACAATTTACTTCCGATTGATGTTCAATCAATCAAAAAATGTAATTTATAGTGCTGGCGCATAGAATTTGGGTATTCGTGATGAATACGATGCTGATCTTTCTTGAAAATATTGCCAGCAGCGTGTCCATTATTTTCATTATTTTAATCTTTCTAAACATAAATAGAGTAGAACTGTTGTACAGTAAACTTTTTCAGAAGCCTATTCAACAATTCGATTCGGATGAATAAAATAATTCGAAACAACCCTTTGTCTCGTTTGTATGGGAGATGTGTGTCTCTGCATCCGGATGAAGATGCTGCGAGGACATTTTAACAGAGCTTCTGTTATCTCGGGGGAGAAAAACGACGAAGCAGGAGAGGATCCGGCAATATTTAGACAATGCACGAGAAAATGTTACGTCTGTTTGCGAAACGACTGGTCGTGCCAGTCACGACACGTGATCCATTCGACAAGAGAATTTGCTCTCGGAGACGTGTCGCTCCGTCACTACGTTAAACTACGTCTCCGGGGGAGCAGAATTCTGCACGCGTGTATGTTCCATTTAAACGGTTACCGGTTACGTAGCCACCACTGTCTTCATGCAATATGTAACGATCTGTTCGACGATAGATTGAATTTCTTGGCGGGTGTTTTCGAGAATGTAAACATCGTGACGCTTCTCAGACAATAAATGAATTTAATCAATCAAACAGAACCTGGAGAGTTCAGATTTGCCAAAAAAATTCTGGGGACTCGAACTGTTTTTACAAACTAATTCTGTAACCGATCTTATGATTGGATTTCGCAAATTCGAATGTCGTTTTATTCGTGCCTGAATTGATGACTATGATTGACCTGATATGATGATGAACAATCAGGAAATGCTTGAAATCCAGATACTTAGGACCGGGATCTTTATGTAAAAAAAGGTACATACAGATCGAATTAAGTAACCTCCTCCTTTTTCGAAGTCGGTTAAAAATAAAAATGTTCTACCTGAATTGCAGCAAACTGGAGTGATGTAAACATTGAATTTCTCTCTTAATATGGTTAACGGGTAACAGTATTTGTAATTTCTTCTTTCAAATTACACCTATGCATAAAATCCTCAGGCTACTTATGAATATTTATGTTCCGGACCGCCACAATCGACTGAAAACCAAGCATGTCATTTAGTAGAACTATCTGTTCCTACGTAGGACAGCTGTGCCACTGATGGCACGAATCGTAGAGCTTGAAAAGACGCTGTGAATTCGTAGCAGCGCATAAAACGGTCGATCTAATCTCTTGTTAACATTCGTCGAACACCGCAACAAAATAGTTGGTGCATGATGAAATCTCTATGGTAATGTATACAACAGATTTGTCGTGAAACGTAACTGGGCGTAATATAATATTCGGCACAATAGAATCGAACGTGTATTGGCTTCGATTCGTTCATTCATATTCGGTGACGAACAATACGCCTTTATCCAAGATCAAATTCGCGACCGACTCTGTGCATATAACAATACGAAAATGCCTGTGGCCGGCGCAGACAACAGAGGCAATTGGTCAATTTGCCTTCGAAATGGGCGAAAGTCGCGTTAAAGAAATCCCAGCGAGCCGGCTAATTGAAACGATTCGACACCGAACGTTTCAATTGTCTGGAGACATGATTGAGCGAAATGCTGACGACAATGTCAGCGAAATCGCTGAACACTGGCTCTTTTTATTGCATCGATGCTGCTGCTGCAGCAACGTTCTCTTCCATAGAAATTACATGGTTGATGATGTTAACACATTACCGACCGGTGATTATTGCATAATTTTGAAAAATCTAGGATACATGGCTATACAGTTTCTAGTGGAATCTTCAATAGCAACAGCAATTTTCAGTGTGAACTAACAAGGTACCCTGAATAACGTCATATAATAGTTTCATTTAAGATTGTACTGTAAAAAAAAAATTTCTATGCTTTCTTTTGGTACAGCACAATTATTGAAAATTCTATTAACAGGCTTTCCTAACAGGTAGGTGAAGTGTTAATATATGGTTAAAATCATTAAGGATAGAAATAATGCAGACAATTTTTATTTGGCATAGAGTTTACTGTTCAGAGAAAACAGTAAATGGTGAGCGAACGTATTCGTTTGTCGTGACGAACAGGAATCTGCGACATCGAATAAGCTTCTAATTAACCTATTCTTGGTATTCGGTGAAATTGTGGCAAACCCGAACGATAACACGCAGAACGGAGTTATTACATGGAAAGATTGAATTGCACTGGAACGCGTTAAGTGGTTAACACGTAGCTCTTTGTACAGCAAGGTAGACGTCGAAGATGCCGTTAATTACACGCAGAGATACGCCGCGCCGTGGAGGTAGGAAGGAAGGCAATTACGAAACAACCCTGTTAATGCACCAAATCCCGTGATTAAACGAGTACGCGATCACTTGCGCCAGCCTAAGCGCGCCACGCTGTGAAATAATAATTCCACGGCGCGGCGTACTAATTTCCCGAGTAAATCCTGCAAGATGAACGCAAGTGTCTTCTTTATCTATTAAGTCGAATTCGAGGGAATTAAGACCGCAACATTTCTTCGTTACTCTTATCGCCGCAATGTTAGGTTATTATATATGTGATGTTCTATCTTAATTTCACTTGTTCTTTTAAACAACATTTTGAAGAATGTCACTATTTTTTACATTTTTTCCAATTAACTGCTGATCTACTGTTCTGAATATATTTTTATGCGAGAAGCGAGTATACTCTAATTACGAAACACTGATTAAACAGAATTCTGAATTTCGCGTTTGAAAAAAAATGATGTGTGAAGTATCAATCACCAATTTCAATGAAATTCTGTGAGAGGCATTCTTCGAAAAAATATTTGACTTGTATTTTGTTCTATAGTGTAAAGGGGTGTACACTACCCTTACACTTGACCATGAAAAATTTATTTTGTGGAATATCTCAGAAATGATTAGAGATATAGATATTATGTAAATTGATCTTTCGAACCATGGCAATTAAAAATCGATCGATATCCGAGGCATTCGCGAATCGAGCGGTACGTCCTTGACGAGCAGGGTCGATCCGCGCGTGAAACACTTCCGACAAAGTATCTGAGGAAATGACCGTGCCGGAAGTTGAGAAGGTTCGCAAGGAATTGCATACATACCGTAAATCAGTGGCTCGTATCGCGGATGGGAGTGAGTTGCTCGGCCCCGCTCGAGGTTAAACCATCAAGGAAGGAAAGCAATTATGAAATTGCATCGTCCCCTTCCAGGTTACGTTCCGCCGTGAAACGTACGTGGCTACACGCGAAGTCCGATGCGCAACGTGTACAACGCGTGCACACCGCGCCACGACACGTGTCACGGGGTTAACGCCAGGCTACAAATCACAATACACGTCCAAATATATCCCGGTGAAACGGGATTAGATCCTGAATGCGAGATCAAGTGAGTTGATCACGTTCGGGATGCAAAATATTAGGCTTGCCAAACACACCTGCAACCACTAATATTACATCCAACTATTTTGAAATCTACTATGTACATAGAGAATGTTATTTAAAAGATAAGTTCCGATGAGAACAGATTGAGGGAAGTTCCTTTGAAATATTTATAGCTAGGATTTAAATAAAAATTGATTCTAACATTTGTATACCCGAATTGATTAAATTGCTTTAGTTATAAACCAGCAGATTCGTTCATCCCTTGCCATACAGTATAATCATTCAATTTGTGGACTGTACATATTACTAGCTCAATAGTGATTGTTACATGAGCAATCTTTTACCTACACCGGATTTATTGCTGAAACTCACGAAAGGCTGAATTTACTTACCAAGTGTCCTCGATATATCATCCTGTTAATAAAAAAACTTCATTACTTACCACCCGTACATAAATAATTCTGCGTTCAAGCTGACTCGAAAGTGCTTTAACTATTTACATTCAAGTAATATGAAACCAGTTGGTATATGAATAGTGATATTAATTTAGTCCTCTCGGCTGTGTAGAACATTCTGTCTGCGGATCTCCTCAAGGTATCACAGGCTCGAAACAATGCGAATAATGTTAGTGGAACGTGTGTGACCGGTTCCAAAAAGATAGCTCGTTAAATAAACGATCAATTAGATGGTAGTCAGTCCTTTGGGTCTGTGATAACAGAGGCGCAATGCAATCGTAATAGGAGCTGTGTCCGCGGGAAATATGGTCGAGCTGGATGTCAATTCACATACGGGAGCGCGTGTAATCTACTGTCCAGGAATGGGCTAAGGAATGTATCGTTATCTCTGTAAGCGAGTGCACATATCCAGAATTCGATGCTCATTCGCGCAGCTGCAGCACGAGAACCGACGATCGTCAACCGGAGCACACACGCCCGCACGTGTTCACACGCATGCACACATGAGAACGGACACACATACGTCGAGCTACATCAAAGGAAACTCGGAATGCGAGTTAATTTCGCAGCGATGCACGAGGGTTAAGAGCAGCGGAGGAAAATCCTGCGAAGGCACCGAAAAAGGGAACTGTCATGCATATTCAAAACGTAGGGTTTACACCCCTGCGGTCTGCCGAGTTAGTTCCTTCTAAAAAAAAAAAAAAATAAAGGAGCAGGGTCCGGAGCCTGCAACTCTTCCTTCAGCTATTTCCTTATCCATCCTAATTTTCCTTTTTTCCCCGACACGTCGCCGAGACCTGAACCAAACGGGACGCTCCCTTTCGGCGAAGCTGTGAATTGTTTGCGGCAAAGTACGCAAAGGCGAGACCTTATTAGCAGACTAATCGGACCGTGCAACGTCACACGCGACGAGAACTCTGGAGCCGCGAGTTTCTCGACCGTGTGCATCCTTGGAGTGTGCTCCGTCGACTGGTACCCACCTACAACCAGAAATTTCCTCCCTCTGCACAGCCAATTCAGATTAATCACCCTGGACGCCAGAACTCCTAAGCAGACGACCTAACCGAGTTAGACAGTCACGTACAGGCTGACTCCCGTACCCTGACGCGGCCACGAGTAACTCGAAAATTGTTCACCGTGAAGAAAAATCTGCGGAACAAGCTGCATCGTTCGGGACCGATCACAATTTTAAATGTTTCTCATATTTTTAGTAAGATCTTCTAATAATGAAGTACCTAATAATGAATCGTAATCAATATTTAAGCATTAAAATAAATGTTTTAGGTAAACTGTGGATAATCATCGCACAACTTTGGGATTTTGATCCTGTCGTTAGGGCATCAACCACCAGTTTTCCCCTCTGGGGCGTTTTTGAAAAAAAAAAAGAATGTTGTTTCGATCCGATCTACTGTACGATGATTGTCACTGGCAACCTTGTACGGCGGATACGATCTGAGACAATAAATGAAAACGAGACGTTTGAAGCGAACCCGATCGAGCAACTTGTGGATCCGAGAAAGTGAAGGTGCTGCCAATTTGTATCGGCTCGGAACGGCCCATAACGTTCTCTGCGGACTGCAGCAGACCTCTATTGGGGTTTCACTATTCCATCGACGACCAGTTGTGACCTTATCTCCAGCGGGGTTGACGTCGATCCGGTGAGCGTCTAAAAGGAAAGATGTATTACGCAGCGAGTACGTGCAAGCAGAAGCAAGCGACTTGACCGGACAATAAATAAAAACATCACTGACCCGTTCTATCGTTTAAGCCTCTTTGGGATCGGGAATGCCACACCTGAGAGTACTTTCCGGGAGAGAAAAATCCTTGCCACCGGCAGTGGTTTATCTATCAAGAACTCCGACCTGCGACTCGTAACTAAGATACCGTCTCCGTGCGGGATCGTTGAGTGATTGAATCGTTTATCACGACGAATTGTGCTTTCGAATGTACACAAATCGTTCATTTTTCGCTTTTCAAGCACATTTTCGTTCTTGTTAAATTTAATTGGTCCTGCGAGGAAGCTGTCAGATGTGAAAAACGCTTTGGTTGCTTTAACGAATTGACATTATTAGTGCCCCTATGCATCTACAGTTGCACACTTGAACAATTGCACATGACTACAAATCGAAATAGAAAATAGTGGGGGTATACTAAGCATACGAATTGTTAAAGTCACGCATGCATTGATTTCCTATACTCGAAAAAACAATCACAAGAGAAAATCGATATTATACTGTTCGCTCTCCGAAAGTTTTTCGCGCAGCTGTCCGTTAGCACTCTCGATACCATGTACTTACACTGACGAACTTGACTCTCGAGAGTAACTCACGATAGTTTTACTCTCAGATGGATACGTACCTTTAGATACTCGATTCTCGCTAATATTCCCGTTTCATGAGTTCATGTAGAATCGGTATTTCAGATCGTGCGACACGAAACAGCTGTTGTATCCCTACTGTTTACCGACGACGTGTGCGGCCGAACTTTCACAGAGCGCCTCGGCACCGACCAGATACTGTTAGTATCTCGTCGGTGTCGATACCGTTCGTCGCATGCTCGGCTGATAAACGGTACATTTTCTTGCACCTCCTGTCGTCTGCAGCGCGTCCTGACATATCACGCTCCGAAGTTGATGAAATTCGTAGGGAAGTTAACTTGTCCTCCTCTTAGATAACGAAGATTAAGGACAACGTCGTGTGCCAGGCTAACTAGGTTTAGCGACGAAGTTTCCGGCTCTGTTGAGCTCTGCAATAGGTCCTACATTTAGCGTACTCGCGACTATAGTAATCAAGCAATTACGGATGAGAAAAATCATTTCTGAGGACACGTGGCTTTTTGTTAATTCTGACATTTTCCATAAACTCCATGTACAGCTTTCAAATTCTTTATTTAACTGCTTGCAGTACTATTTGATTAGTCGACTGCGGATCTTTATTCAAAATATAAATTGTCTGCATCGATTGCAAGTAATAGAAACTAAATCGATTGTTATTGCTTCTCTTAACAATTTTAATAGAGGAGAAATCACGTGTATTGACATCTCCATTTTTAAAAATTTTCCAACAATTTTGAATTTCATAGTTATGGCGATTAGAAAATCTTCATCGTTCAGAATTTCATAGAAAAAAATGATAGTTTACATTTGTTTGTATGCCCATACTTTCTCCGAAGGCTATATACAGACTACAAGACATACACGTGGATCACTCGGTGCGATAGTGACCGAGTAAAAAACCGAACGAAGAAGCGTCTCACCTTTTGCCCCAGCCGACTCGCTAATATAGTCATGTTCATATTTGATTTTTATTACCGTGTCCGTGGATCAGAGTGGCACGGTTATTTACATACGACCGGCTCGCAAGCATAGGAAACCGACTTTACTCTATTCGCGCAGAAGGGTATTTATATCGTCTGATTCAGACTTCCATTCTCTATTGAACTGCCATTGGTAATTTCGTTAAAACAACTCGTTCCGGCATGTTCACGTAGACGATTATTTTTCAATTTCATTTTATTTACACCTGCGAAATACATTCATTGCACACGAACGATATCGTTATTCTTCGGTGCAGCTGGTAATTCGATAGTTCTGCTCGTGGTGAACGAGTCATTGTATCCGCAAGTGTCGTTGAAACGACTGCAACAATATGTCCGATGACACGGAAGAACATTCGACAGGAAAATACGCGGCCGCACAGAAGTCTTGATTTTGATTACCCGTGGCCTGGATTCGAACCCACGCGTCCATGCAATAAAACAAAAAGCTTTGCTCGACTTCGCGAGCCGCTGCTTTTCGCCAAATCTGGAAACGATATTACGGTACAAATTTAAATATTCAACGTCGATGTTATTCCAGTCCTTGGAATTGTTCTGGCCTCTAATTACCGTGCACTATAAGAATCTAAATATACGGACGAGAGCCCGAAACGAGCTTCCCACTCATGTGGGTATAATTTCGGTTCCTCGTCGTAACTTCGAAGAGGAGTGATACTGTAAGTACCCAGACACGGAAGTGTTCGGAAGCTTGTAGCGCAGCTGTATGTTATTTAAATGCGAAATATGAGCAACTGCATGAAACGTTGCATTTTCTTCGTCGACCTTGTCTCGCGGTACATATTCGCATTACATAGAAATTTATGTTACATGTTTTATATAACACATGGCATCTACAAATAAGATAGTCGATGATTATTTATGAAGTCTTCCGTGATCATCGATACGTTTCGTTTCTTTATTTAGAGATGTATTGATTAAGTAAAACGAAATTGTTATGAAATATTGTTCCCGTGAATAAGTACACGATTCTTGGTCGTGATGTAACGAGTTTCCTCGACGATATTAAATATCGGGAAACCACGCGAAACTCGGAAAGTAAATGCAATAAAATTGTTGACATCGTAAAAAATTTATGAACCAGATACTCCAGCTAAAAAAACTATTCCATTCGTTTCTGCAGCTCAAATTTTTCGGATCGAATTTTTACAGCAGTTGGAGTGTTTACGTGGCTAAACCCGAGTTAGAAGAAATTTGTTACTTGAACGTTATACGCATACACACTCGAGTTCATGCGAAAACATATCTAAATAATAGTACTTCGTGATTTCCTCTCCGAATCTCCTTCAGATTTACTGCTTCCGATAATTTTCTGCCGACATTATAATACGCTTTCCAATAGAGATTCCTATTTTACGTATACACGCGTGTACACGTGTGTTACTAACTCATGCCCTACCGTGGACGAAGTTCAAAATATTATAAAATTATGGCGATACAAATTTTGAATATTTGAAATTTGGAGCGCTTTCTTTTTTTTACTGCCGTATTTTAAAAAAAAACATTTGAATGAATTTATAAAAATATATGATTAATATTAAACAATGATATAATTTCCATTATTTGTAACAGCTTCTTGCCATCTTTCAGATAACCTGTCAATTTCAGTTTATCAATGACCCACTAGCAACCTGTGTTTTCGGTTGACAAGCAAAATCACCTGGTTATTTCAAATACGACAGAACTTTCCTTCCAACGTAATAAATCGAGATCTGTCAGGGAGCATGGTTACCGACCGAGCGTCAGTAGAATCAGAACGGCAAGTCTGGATACTGTGAGAGAGTCGGCACATGCGCGTAAGGGGAAAAGGACGGTATCGAGCCAGGCTGGTGGCTTGCCCGTCAACAGACGGTGCCGCACCGTCAGTTTCTTCCGCCGCGCCTGAAAGGCGTTCAGTGTCGCACCGAGGAAACGCGCGCTCCTCGCACAACTGTTCGGTCGGCGGGTTCGTGTTTTTTTTTATTTTTCTTTATTTTCCCCGGACACGGACGGTTGAACGGCTGGCCCTGTGTATGCGCTCCCAGCGTGTAGGCCGGTGCGAGAGGGTACCGTGGAGGAGAATATGATCCGATCGTGGCCCGACCGTCGTCGTCGTTCAGCCGGTCATTTCGCACACGGTAAGGCGAACAACAAACAAACGAGAAAAGAGAAAATAAAAAAAAAAAAAAACAGAAATCACACAACAGAAATCGACGAAAAACAGAGTCGGATGATAAAGTACGCGTGTACGTGCGTGCGTGCGCCAGACATTCGTCCATGGTCACTGGACGTCACAGACACGCGTCGCGTCTTGTCTCGTCTCGTCCAGAACCTTGACGCGCACGTTAAACGTACAAATTACCTGTGTCTCTACCTCCAGACTAGACTCGCCTGGAACCGAGCGTTCAACTGTACACCTTGCCATTGGAACGTGCACCGACGATACCGTCGATACCAAATTCCGTCGTCGACGCATGCCAAAGCCGATCGAGCATTTCGAATCCCCGTAAAAGGCAGTCCCCGGTTCAATTAACCGATCGCATCGATTAACGCGCCGCGTAATCACGAGCCGCGATGGAAGCTTCCTTCCAGAATGACATTAGCATGGCGCTCTGTACACGGGGTACACGCACACTTCTTACCAGCCCAGCCGTTTTACGTGCTATCCCCTTTCCTTCAACTCTCATCGTAGAGTTTCCTTCTCCATCTTACAGTTGTCCCACATCCCACCTCCCACCCTCTCTCTCTCTCTCTCTCTCTCTCTCTCTCTCTCTCTCATTCTATTCAGCTGTCCGATTGTCGGTCTCGTTCTCGCTTCCAAGCTCACTCCTCTTTTTGTTTGTCTTCCCCCGTACGGTACGGTAACGTGCCTCGCTCATGCGTGCTGGCTCGCGAGCATCGTGTTTCCGTGGTTTCCGTGCACGCACAGGCCCCAGAAATCGTGCGCACGATCGCGCGCCAGCTTGTCCTCCTAACCTGCTCGTTAATTCGTCCTGGGACGAGGATATATCCTCGGACGCGATCCTCTCCGGAGGTCGCACGACGATATGGGGTAAGGAAAAGAAGGGCGGAGGAGTTCGAGAGGGTGGGAGGCGAACACGATGGGGATCCACACGACCCTGACTCACACCGGGCCTCCCGAGGGATTTTCGAGGTCAAGGGAATCCGGAACGTGGCCGAGAAACACCGGGGACAAACACACAGCCTCCCGTGGAATGGGACTCGACGCCAGAGACGTCCTGTCCATTACGAGTTATTGGCTCGCGGTTGATCTCTCCGGCCCCCAATATTAACTTGTCATCGGCCGTCAACCACTTTATCAAACGCCTGTCGTCTCCCTATCGTTCTCTTTCTCTATCTCTCTCTCTCTGTCTCTCTCTCTCTTTCTCTCTCTCGTAGTCTTACCACCCGTGTGTTTTCCCCCTGACTTTTGACCTTCGCGTCGGAGGGGAGTTCGCTCTAACGAGCGAAGAAATGAGACGCCTCGGGTGTTACCGTGCTCGTTAGAAGTCGCGTCCATTCTTCGCGAGCTCGCACGCGCCCGCTAATTCGAAAACTTCTCCTGCCCCGACGACCATGCTGACTCGCAGCTCTGTTGGTGTCGGAGTTCATGGATTAATTCCGATGAGGAGGTATTGTGTCGCTCGCATACGTCGACGCGCTCGTAAGTTCCCATGCCACGTTCGTTTTCGTTCCCGTCGCACGGCTACTTCACCTTTTCAATAATTACATTCCACCCTTAGCACTTACCCTTAACCCTTACGTAGTTTCACGCGTGGCATAGTGGCTGGACATGTACTGTCATAAGTTTCGTAAAATTCTTGTTCAGTCACCTCTGACAGGTTCTAACGAATACATCCGTGCAAAATTTAGTGTGAATACGCGTAAATTCCCGTTTGTAGGTCCAGTTAAGTCTTAAAAAGCAGGAAATACAAGGTATTCGGGAAAGGATATTGTTTAAAGGGTTGAAATTATTGTTATTGCTTTAATCTTTTACGTACGTGTAGCTAAAAGGCTGCTCTTCGACACTACATGAGTAGATTATAACTATTTCCAATCAATCACAAAATATACCGAGGCCAACTACGCCAATTTCAATTTTCCTCTGGAAAAATGTTCTGAGTGACTTAGAGCCACCCATATGCATGTCAAAACTTGCTTCAGACATACAAGAATTTGTTAAAATTTCAACGACGTGAAAAATTCGACTTTAGTTCGCGTTTTCACGGTTTCACGAAATTGAACTGCCGGCTTCTTACCAGGAATACTTGCGCAGGAATGTCCCAAGTGGCTTGTATTTGTTAGGACGGGCGCAGAAAATGATAATAAAAACAGTCTCCGGATCATTCAATATTCTCACTAGCACCCATTCGCAGGAAGTGACTGCTCGAGGCGAGTACCTTCTCGTAAATGACGTAAAACCGCTTAGTAGATAAACAAATGGTGGAACTTGTTCCGCGAAAGTTCCCGCGACCATAGTTTCCGAAAAACACTTTGAACAGCAGCATCGCGCGCCGCGCCGTGGCAAAACAAACCGTGCCGATTACGCGCGAGCGAGCGAGCAGCGCGCGGCCACAGGCTGCAGCTGTTTCCGCAAACGTTGACAAGGAAATTACGTTGTTATCAGAGAGATTACAGAAGTCACGGCGAGCTGTACAACACGGTCAGCTAATGCGGGTCGTGACCCCTTCATTCATTTCCATTCTTCTGTAACGTGACCGTCGCCGAGCGTATTAAACGATCGAGCGGTCAATGTCGCGGCGGTTTAACGCGTCCTTCGGAGCCTAAGCCGGAAGTTACGTAATTATCGATCGGTGAGAAAGAGAGATAAACAGAGCCAGTAATTGAACCACTCGCCGATTAATCCGCGAAGAAATTTTGTCCTTCGTATCCCCTGTAGTTCGTGATCACGAGAGAAGCGACGCGGCATTCATCGGCTGGGCAAACATTTTACAAGCGGCGCTCCACTTATGTGTATCAGAGTGTAAATGTTTGCGTTGTATTTAGGGTCATGTGTGCGGAAAGTGTAACAGCTACTTCGCGCATAATGCCTGGTCATATTTTAAAAACCTTCCGAAAGCGGAGCTCGGCGACCGCAGGCAAGCGACCGTCTTTTATCGGTCCACTTCATTAGCCGTTCGTGTTCATCAGCCGCCTATTCAACGACTGTTTCATTCACTTTACTCGGGGCCAAACGATTAAGACGTTACGTAACGACGCATAAACACGCTACAACACCGCGCCGACCGACCGGTCGTGATTCGCGATTCAGAAACGACACGCGTGTGCGTGCGCTTCAGGCTTCGTGACGGTCACGATGCGTTTTTTCATCGTCTACATATGCATGCAGTGATTCCCATTAACGAGGGCTTCCAGTAAAACGAACATGAAAACGAGCGATTTTTAACCATTTCTGTCAGAATTGGACGAAGATTTAATTAAAAGAATTTAACTGAGAAATAAACACTTATGTGCTTCAAGACTATCTG
Organism: Lasioglossum morio; assembly: GCA_916610235.2. Taxonomy (NCBI): domain Eukaryota; kingdom Metazoa; phylum Arthropoda; class Insecta; order Hymenoptera; family Halictidae; genus Lasioglossum; species Lasioglossum morio. Next base: position 6,808,953 of record OU744324.1, on the reverse strand, counting down.
TTTACATCCCAGAAAGTTCTTGTTCGATATATCCAATATAGTTATTCTAAAACAATTCTTAAAAATCACTTGTTTCCACTATCGTTACACACGAGAATCATATTGGAATAAACGATTTGAATTGTTTTTGAGAAGTTAGAACAGTTATTTATTTATTTATTGATGCCATAAACTATGTTTGGTTTATATATCATATACATTAGTACAACACTTTACAAATAATAATGAACTATACATCTTTTTGAAGTTAAAAATAAATATTAGCGCTATAATGTCCCGCCACGCGCGCGCTTTGAAAAGAATTAATAAAGTAGATATTAGAACAATTAGTTTATTAGAGAGTTTATAAGATCATGGTAACATCCATATTTGTTAGATTTTGTTTAAAATCTTCGTCACGAGTGTGACTCGTTAAAATACGGCAAGAGGTTAAAGATGATTGCACACGGTAACGAGGTGACAGGTTGGCATATTTCTTCCTGAAAAGGTAGCGTTACAAAAATAATTGATAATTACGATGGTTTTGCGTTCCAGACGAAATAGCTTGGGGAAACGAGGCAGCACTTGTAGATTATAATGTCACTGTGTTATTCGCGTTACCCGCGGCAACGTCAGCCTCCGGAAGGTCGAAGTCTGTTCCTCTTCAGGAAAGACGATATTCAATAACTTTAATTAGATCTGCCGGCCTATTTAAATGGCGAAGAGTTTTTTACCGCAGTCGCGGTTGCCCGGGGATAATTGAATTCTTGAATTCCATTAGACCCTCGAAAATCAATACACGCTGTCCACGACGGTACCGTTCACGTCCCCTGAACAACGCGCAGCTGATTTCGATCCAGGATGTCACTTATGCCCTTCACTCACACGATTTATCCCACACGGTTTCTCTACTTAATAAAGGAAGTACGCTTTTTCTATAATAAATCCGGCACGTTAGGCGATCCTGGATCCACAGCAATATACAAACCCGTGATCATCGTAGGAGTGCAATTTTTACCACACTAAAACATTTATGATAAACAGACAGCGGATCTTTATGCAAAATAAAAATTGTCTACATGAATTGTAACAATCTGCAGCGAAATAGACATTTATTTTCTTTCTTAATCTGTTCAATAAGATAAAAATAATATAACAGTATTTTAATTTTTGTCATTAACTAATGATAAAATCGAATAGGTGATATAGTGCTTTCAGCGAATTAAAATTATTAAGAGAAGAAAGACATTTCTATTTGATTCCTGTTTCTTGCAATGACCTCAAACAATTTATATTTCACATAAAACTTTATACAGTCTATTAATAAAGTTTTCCTGTTGTTTTTGTTGAGATTGAGTGCTGAGCAGTAGGAATAAATCTTGTGCGAGGTCATCATCGTGATTGTATGTGTAACAGTAATCATAAAAAAAGTAGAAGGAAAGAAACGAAAGAGTAGGAAAAAACAGAAATATTTCGTACTCGAAGTATTTGAGTATGCAAGATTATCAGTTATGACTAGAAGTTGATTAAATGATTAGTGGCCGAACAGCGGACATTCGCCGAGGCGAAGAAAAATTGTCTGCTTATTCCCAGCATGAAAGACGTGCGAGAAGTAAAGTCAATTCATTTTACTCGTTAGAGCTTGTCATAATTCATTGTCACGGTGTGTAACCTCACGCCAGTCTGTCATGTATCAGTTCGTTCGATTATTAGGTGTAATGCCATCGCTAACATGTCAACCCTGCGACATGTACGTTCAACAAAATAAAAAGGAAATGTCAGTCGTTGGCTGTTTATGGAAACATAATCAAGATCAACTCGCTGGCATGTCAGCGTTGTAATAACCAATTCTTGAATGAATCGTGACTAGACTGCGATGTTCAAGTAATTTTCAAGTTTTGTAGCGAATAAGAAAGTGCGACTAAATAGAATCCTATCTTTATTGGTAATAGCTAGACTCCGGATCTGTATGCATTTATAGCAAAATAGAGTATAGATGAAATTCAAAATTGTTGAAATTTCATTTCTATTTCTTGCAATCGATGCAGACAATTTTTATTTTGCATAAAGATCCGCAGTCTAGTAATAGCGTTTATAGATCGATAATAAACGAACATCGTACCAAGTTTTGTCGACTTTGATACTCGAGTGTTTTCCGAAATTTTTTATAAGGCATTAAATGTATGAAGATCCGCAGTCTTATCGTGACTTATTATGTGTAGAAGTTATATTCGATTCAATGCTTTCACCGTTTCCACTATTTCTGCCATAAATGTATAAAATCCGTAATCTATCCATGAATAACAATGCTACGAATGCTTGCCAAGTTCTTACAAATTTTGACGAATGTGCTCCATTAAGGAAATCCTCGCTTTTACGGGCAAGTCAGTGGCCGACGCGCATCCCGCAGATTATCAGCGGTCTTACGACATCCCATGTTCTTCCGCTTTCACGACCGAAATACATACAACTTGTCACACGGCTGCCGTCAGACAGAAACCGGAGCCTTCTTAACGAGGAAGCGCCGTCAACCGGCAAACTTCCTCGTGGAATCGTTCAGTGTCAAGATGCCAGAAAGGCTGTGCACCGTGCCAATGGACCAGCCGTCGGCACGGGCCACGCTCGCCCGCATTATTTTCGTAACGTTCGCCTCTGTTTACATGTCGCCTCGCATCTGTACACCTAACTCGCTCTGCTGTTATACGGTATTTCTGAAATAAAAGCGAAATTCCACATGAGAAATTGCGATGGAAACGTGCAGGAACATTTTTCGAAAAGTCGGAATCTGAAAGAAATTAAAATCGTATTAAAATCGGTCGTATTTTATATCCTAGCATTTTTTTGATGAAGAAAGAGGCTCGTCTAAAGGTGGGATTTGTTATCCCAGCACCTATTATACTCGATTCGTCATACTTTAGCAGAACTGCGTCTAGACGCGAACCGCAGCGTCCAGACACGTGCGTCTACGTCAAGAAACAATATCGCATTATCCTTTCGAGGAATATTCTAGAATATTCGTGGCAATCGTAGCTACCAAAATATTGCAATTTAACGACACACGCGTATCCGCATTCAAGCAAGCGTGTACTGGGTGACGTAAATACCTTACAATAGGATCATTACACGCAATAAAGGATACTTTTTGAAGTGAAATTACAGATTTTATTCAAATATGTTGTAGTCTTTAGTGACCTATGATCTAATCTCAGAGGATTTTTCGATATCTTAAGAATTGTTGATTTTACAGAGGTGTAAGAAAACCTTTTTCCATTACATTGTAAGACTAGAACTGACAAACCGATAGAAATGAGTTTTTAGGATCTTATAGTGAAAACACACCAGTATCCTCAACACGTTATTTGAAAAAAATGTTTCTTTCACCATTTATTTTGCAATTGTTTTAAACAAACGCCGTGTTTTCATAGTGGGCCACTTTTTAAGAAATTGAAAAACTGAGGTTATAGCCCCAAGTGTACCCTTTACGGTACTCTTTTTAAAAAGATGGACATTTGAAAATTGAGGGTTAAGACCTTATAAAGAGTACTGCGTTTTAAAAATCCTATAAAATGAACCGTTAAATAAATATGAGCACATCCATGGTCTGAATCGGCCGGGCGATAACGCATTGTTTGTCGGGTATTCTTTGCCTCGCCCGGAAAATTTCCTCGACCAGCTTAGACCTTTTTTGTGGTTAACAATCCCGTCCCCGTCCCCATGTAAGTTTCGCCTCCTCCTGGAGAGGTGTACTCTTACACGCGGGTACGGGGAATACAGTTTTCCTATGTAGAAAAAACGTGAAAAGGTCGCGAAATATCGGTATATTTGGCAATAGCGAAATCAGCCGAAATCCACTCGGGTCGGAACATTTTGAGAAGTGATATTTATATACAAAAAAAAACGTGGTGATATTATTTGTAAAAACTGCGAACTAAAAATATAATGTTGTATAATTAAAGCGCATAAGTTCACGCGTATCTTGTAAAAGCGTGCCATAAATAGATAGTTGGGAAACTCTGTGTGAACTTTGCGTAGACCATCGCGACTGTCGATCGTCGCATTTGAACAAAAACAAAGAAAAGATCTCGTTCCCGAAATAATTGACAACGGAAATGGATGAGCAACCATTAGCAGATACACGAAGTGGAAACGATAAATCATGAACAGACGCGTTGAGCGGGTTCTATTCAACGCTCGTGTCTGACAAATCTACTTCGAATGTTTTCGGCTTAATTTCTCATATAATCGTGATCCTAGGTATACGTGACACGGTTACGTGAATTTCCTGCACGAATAAAACAGGTTGCTTCTGTCGATTGTTCTACAGAGCTCGACAGTCTCTAGCTATTATACCAATTATATCCAATTTGTCTCCTGTGAACTCCAAGAATGCACGCTGAACAATGAGGAAACACCCTGTCCAGCATGATTCGATATCCAATGCGCTACAATAGAGTCCCGCCTTCACCGCCATCGTCGTTCAAGAATTACGGAACAACATTGTGCAGGATGTTCCCGACAATATTCCTGATAATATTACATTTAAACTGGTACAATGAACTTTTATTTAAACTAAAACTTTTATAGCTACTTAAAGAAATATTCGAACACAGAAAATTTATGCAATATTAAAAGCCAAAAGTACATTTTTTTTATTTTTAAAATGTATTTAAAATGTAACAGCACATTACATATCGTTAAATTCTACACTTTGACCAACTGGAGCACCTTCGGACTGTTTAATAACGAGATTAAGCGATGTATTACTATACTATATGGATATGCAAGAATTACTAAAAAAAAGCATGCAGTAAAGTTGTTAACGTGACACATTGTCTAAAACGATTTAGAAGATTGTGCAATGTATTGTCACCGTCATTATTATTTAAACAAAGAAAGCAGTTCTGTGGCTACGCTGAAAATTAAATTGTTTTTGTAATTATCAAGAAAAGTACGCACGTGATTTTTGAGTAGCACGAATAGCATGATTTAGGGACACACAGTTTCGAAAAACACTTACTTCTCGCTCGGCCATTTAAGGCACAACACGAGTTCTCCGTTCGAACCGCTATTTCGAGCCTTCGAATTGCTCTTCAAACAGTGTTAACTTTTTTTTCTATGAGATAGTTTAGCAAGGCAAATCCGAGTAATTCGCCGATTAGTATTCAATCTGTGCTGCTTCGAGCTTCCATGGCAATTCGCTTCGGTAAATTAGGTGGAAAAGTTGGAAGCAGGCGACAGCATTCGAGTTTCATGCCAGAACGTTCATTTAAGAAGTTTCCAGCAGTTTTTCAGATTCTGGGCAACACGTCCCAAGGTGTTGTGCACTGCTAAATAGGCAATGACTCATCAAAATTACACATTTTACTGCACATTTGCATAAGCTTTATTATCTCTCGAACAATACTACCTACAGTCGATTTTACAATGGTTTTGAAATAATCGTGACGTCAGAACATTCAAGCGAACTCTCGTTGCTTCTATACAATTTATTTCTTGCTTCTGTTACAAATTACAATTAATTCTTATAATCCTCAAAAAATTTTATCCCCAAAAATGTCGTAGTGCAGAGAATAAAATTTATAAATTCAAATATTGATTACAAACTAATCTTTCATTTCATCTAAACAGAAAGGCGTAACATTCATGCTTGTTAGACTTTGTTAAAGTCTTCATTACGAGTTTAACTGATTAAAACACGGCACGGGGTTAGCCAATGAAAAGTGTAGCGCCTAAGCGTTTGAGCTGCACGAGTAAATCTTTGAATAAAACAGACCGGGACGAACGATCAGAAATTATTCAGCAGAAATTTCGTTTCGGTCAGTGCACCGGCGCGGCACGGCGGCCATTCAGAAAATAGGAGCCCTATTCTGCAGGAAGTGACACAGAATTTTCCTCCGAAATCGATCCCGTGCACCGTCAGCTGACTCCGTCCCGAAAAGAACTTGGTTCAGCGTCGACCTTACCCTCGGTGAAGATTTATAGCTGGATCCAGCGCTTTTATTCTGATTGGGGGCAAGCTAGGGTAGCTACCGAAAACTCGACAACTCGGGGATATTCGGGAAATATCGGGTAATTTTTTCGTTCCATTTCCGCACGATCATATCCCCCAGTCTCTTTCGACGTTGTTTCCCTTTCGACTTTATCATAGAATCTATCCGAACTCGTTCTCCATCGTGAAAAATGGGAAATAGATAGGACTGCTCGAAATTTTGGGTGCGGGTCAGATCAGGAAAATGTATAGCCAAATATGTTGGTCACAAATGCCCTTGGCGGAAATTTCCATTCTCTATGATTTTTTAAATTTTGTGGATATGAAATTGACGTAATATCTCATACAATACATAAACGTTTGATTAGATGCCAACATAGCTAATAATGTAAACGATATTTTTAATAATGTCTCTCAGAATCACGACTCGAGTGCTAAAGGTTAAGAGGGTGTTCTCCTTTCCAGGATTGCAACTTGTGATTTCTCGATAGTGGAAAGATGGGATTTTTCAGTAGACCTACTGTTACGTTTACGATTCATAATTTTCATTATTCAATGTAGCTGTTGCAGCTTTATAATTGTTTACGCGTTTACTGTAAGCGTCGCGGTACCACAACACTGATCACGAATCCATCTCGGACTTTCTCGGCTAATGAAGCGCATTTAATTAAATGCTTATCGCCACTGCAAGGCTAGCCATTATTCAGTAACTGGATTTATCGTCGGCGAACAAGAAAGGTCGAGCACCTATCGACGCCGCTATCGTGCACGGACGTCCCGGGAGTTATCACGGTGTTATCTTAATTGACACAGAAGGAAGTGCAGAATCGCGAAAGTCGAGCAACCAAGTGCGATGACTTTGCTTGAATATTACATATGGATGATTATTGTCTGGCTTGGTGGCGTACAAACTTTCTGTTTTTGTGTCAAAATCAAATCTGATTTATGAAAATCTGTGTTAAACTTGCAGTATTTCAAGAAAATTGTGGTTCCGCAGTCTAGTTATAATAAATATGCTTCTCACCGTCTTACATTTGTGGAACAAATTTCTGATGCGATAAAAGTTGACGTTAACGTAGCCCTACAAATTGCTGTTCGTGCATGTTCATGTTAATTCTTCCGGCAATGTATTCAGTAATTTTAAGTATCTAGAGGTCCCGTAGGTCAAAACATTTCACTTTTTGCCGAGATTTGTCTAGCCGTTTCGTAAAAATTTTAAAATCGTGACCTTCACGAATTGAAAAAAAAATTATTTACACGTTATCTGGTAAACTAATCCTTCAACCAACGTCTCAAACCAAACTGAAACCGTCGGGTCGAATTTTGACAAAGGTTATTCGTTTCTAAACGGTGTACGAGCACTTTGTACACCCACTGCATATGATAATAATTGTGTAAATGTCAGGTTCGACGTTCATGGTACAGAAATACTGATGAAAGAAGTTACATGATCTACTCGCCGAGCTGAACGGCTTGATTGTTTCCGCTGAAACGGAAAGATCAAACGCAGCCGGTCGCGATTTCAAACGAGGCCGAACAACGCGTGCCTGTGACTCGGATTCGCGAACGTTTAGAAAACGGTGTCGAAGATTCGGTAAATCGAGGCACAGATCAAATGCGTGCGATATATGTACGGTGGCCGGAAACGGGCCGATAGACGTGAGGAAGGGAACGATGTTTGACAGCCGTGTGAAATATCTGGCGAATATTGGTCATAAAGTTCAGTGAATCGAATTTGTGTATCGAAGACGCTATAGATAGATCCGCGGGGACCTTGACTCACGCCGTCGAATACCGAGACCACGCTTCAAACATTATTCGATCTTTCCTGTCCGCAGGTGCAGCGGGGAACTAAAATGTGCAAGCCAGCCAGGAAGAAACTGTCTTAACGTCGTAAGTGATCTTTACGCTTTGCACCTTCCACCTTGTCAATTTACATTCCCCTCTTACGCATTCCACGCGCGCAGAACCGTCGAGATCTCACGAAAATATTTTCCACGAGCAGAACCGCGAGATTCGCGGGATATCAATTTTTACAGAATTCCAACTGAACCGGCACGGAATACAATGGATCGAAAATGTTTTCGCACCCACTTCAAAATATAATACTTTGCGAAATCCGTGAAATGTATTTTTACATTGCAGACTTGTCGCGTTAAAAATCGTGAACAACGACGGGTGTGATCTTCTTTGTGATTCTGACTATTCTCACAATTCTCTTATAAATTTTTATGAAATATCAAAACACGATTTAGCAGAAGAAAATCATGAACACTCTGAATACGAAACAACAAAGTGAATACAATTAATTTGACTATCTTTTTCGTTTTGTATTGTTATATCTTATCTTCAAGATCTTTCTGTCATTTATTAAGAAGACAGGGAATTCCGTAGATTAATAAAATCGCTGACTATAAATAGATGTTATCTAATCACAGTTATCCGTATGCGCGACGAATCACAACAAAAATGTCCTCACAGCTCTGTATTTGACCTTTCCACTTGTACCTAAATAAATCTATAAAATCCACAGTCTATTAATAAATCGCATTCTGCAAACCGTCAGTTACATTTAGACAGTGTACGTTCAAACAAATTCAGTCTTTTATCGACCGATTCGGAAAAACTATAATTTATAGCCTCTTGAAATTTGAAGATCTTTAAAAGGTGCAGGAATACGTTGTACACCCACTGTACTCGCCGAAACGATAATATCTCCTCGGTGACTCGAATTTCCGAGTTATTGGTTCAGCGGTTATTCCATTGGGGGATCGAGACATTCGCGGCATTTTAATGAACGGGAAAATACAGGGGCGGCGTCGTAAAATATCGCGTAAAGTAAAATTCCATTCATCTTCGTGGCGGAAAAAAAAGAAAAAGTGAAGTTATAACGGTTTATTTTTCGACGTGAACGGGGGTGGACGAAGTGAGTGAGCGTGCGAGTGAGAGTGAGAGAGAGAGGGAGTTCTATCGTGTTCTATCGTCGTTCTATTTTCACCTAGCCGCCCCTGTCTATGGTTCGGCCTACTTTGTAGCCAGGGAATAAAGGTCAACCGGTGCAACGATGCCAGCAAATCCTTTGCGCTTCGATACGATATCGACCGAACGAAAAAACCGAAAGCGTGTCGCGATCGACGGGAAAGCCGTCCGTTTCGAGTGGCCTTTAACGGACTGTCGGCCCCGACAGCTACCGGAGTTTCAATCCTTTGTTATCGTTCCACAGGCTTGGGGACGGTAAATCTCGGTTTCGCTCGACCGAAGAAGAAAGTCCGAGTTCGAGATCACTCGATCTTGAGAGAGCCCTCGATCCTTCAGCCAAGGCGATCTTGCTTCCGAGAAAGAAGTCAATTGTTCAGCCTCAGTCCGAATACTGAACGGTTCAAACCAACGCGACTCACGTCGTCGATAGCTATGCTAATTCCATCGTCGGACTGCGGGACCAGACGCTTATCTCGCAAGAAGAGCGCAAAAACCTTTGGGGTCACTGGTTTTGTTGAAACGTTGCGCACTTACAGTCGGGGATAATATCAAATGGACACTTAAAAATCGCATAACTTTTGTAAAATTGGTCCAAATGAATTCTTTTTAATGTTAGACCGACTAGTTTGCTAAATAATGAGTAAACAAATATTTCTCCAGATTGCAATTGGTAGGAATCATAAAGAAATTGTTTAGACTTCAACTTTTTCGCGAATTCGACCCGCGAGGTTAATATTGTCCTTCACATGAAAAGGTTAAATACAAATCAAATTGCGTGAAATAAAAGCTTATGTAAAAATATCACTTTCTATTCAAAAATAATTGGAACCCCTGGTTTTTTACGATCTAGTCCTTTCCAGAAAAAGTTTGCTGATCCCTGATAAAAGGGATCGATTGATGTAACAAAAAAATTGGGTTGCATTAAAGAATAAAGTGCAATTGCGCCTAGCAGCTGCATCGGTGTATCCACATAAAAAATAAGGGTATATGACTTTAGGACGTATTATGACATATAAATATTTATCTGTATCATTTTTTTCTATTTTTATTTTTAAAACAGCAGCAACTTGTCCCACCTCCCAGAATCACCCTGTACACAGTTGTGGGTTATCTGACCCTATAATACATATTCGTAAACAGAATGAACTCTGCAAGTGTGCAAGGTTTCGACTACATCGGTGACCCCAAGATCGTGCACTCTCCTTGTCAGCAGAATTCCATACTCTTTCCAGATAATTAATTATTCGAGTCTGCTATACAGGGTGTAACGGTAGAATCGTATAAAACAAAAGTGCATGGTTTTTATACCGGTTCGCAAATCTGTAATCTAAAATGAATATTTCGTATTTCGAATAATGTAATTCATTGTGTATGTATATTGATTTTAGCCAAGACTGGCCAAGGATCTTATCTGATGTAGGACAAGGATCATTATTGTCCTTTTAAATTCATCAGCTTGAGAAGCACTGTTTACTAAACTTCTATCTTGTTTGCCTCACTCTTATTCGAGGTCCATTTAATAACAACTTCTTAGTGTATAATTCTAGTTTCCTCAACTTCACGAAGTTTCACTAATATTTTGTGCGCTCAATTTGTCTTCAGCATGCATCTTCGGTGTAGTTGAAGGTAGTTGATTTAATTTTATAAATTTTCTTGTTCAAAGTCATAATATCCAGTATAATGTTAAGAAAATTCTTGACTTTCTTTGGCTACATTATTCAAATATTTAATAAAAGAGGTACGCTGCATTTAATAAATAAAACATGTTAGCAAGGAAGATAGACAGCGAAACAAACCGAATACGATACACGCTGAAAGTGACAAGTAATAAAAGCGTAAAACATGCTTGCTAATTTTCGATAAAAACATTATGCATTTACAGCATAGGAAAATCTTAAAACACATCAAGAAACATTATTGGATAGGATTAACCTTTTGCCGTAACATTTTCTTTATCCCCAAAAATGTCATAGAAGGAAGAAGATAATGCAAATATTGATTACAAACGAATCAAACATTATTTCAGCTAAAAAGAAAGGCGTAACATTCGTATTCGTTAGATTTTATTAACATCATCACGAGTCTGACTCGTTAAAATACAGCAAGGGATTACATAATATCATTTCACTGTTTTAATTTATGAAGTATTAAAGATTAGCAAAGGAAACTCGCAGTTCAAGTTGCACGAACTAGCGCAGTCACTGTCGAAAGACGAAACGTTTTCTGGTCACGTTCATTCGACACGTTTGTAAGAACTGCAATATTCAATCTACACCTGTGAACTTTTGATCGTTCTATTTTACGGCGGCGCGGTGTATATACCAAACAGATAATCGAAGTTCGTGACCGGTTTTATTATTTTAAACTCGTCTCACACAGAAACTGCATTACGTGGATAATATCGGAAGTAGCAATATCACCAATCATCACGCGTTTCGTCCCCAACGTGTCCAGAAATAATTAATTTTTAATATTTAGATTGAATATTTAGAATGGGTGAAATTGATTTGTAAAAGGGTAAATTTTTAGTGCATAACCTGTGGAAAGAAAACATTGCGACAGAGGTTGCTCTGTGCAGCAGGAGAATGTCGTTGGGAAACACATTTAATCCGGTGCTCGAAGAGAACATCCAGATTGAGAAAATACTGTTAAGCACTCGGCGGACCGTGGCGCGGCGTCAAAGCCAACAATAACAAAATTGTCTCAATTCTACTCAAAGGCGCGACCGACGATGGCCGAAAATTCATCGCGAACGTGATGTACCTTGCGAGCAGTCCCTTCGACAGCCAGTTAACGCTCTCGTGAACGGTCGGAACCCTCTGTTTAACGTGATCAACGTTTAATGGGATTCTAATGTCATTGAAATGGTTGAAAGCACCTATTTGCCACAGTCTGCCGGAGGTTAATACTCAATCGGGGCTGCTGGAAAAGACTATTAAAGGGAAGTGTGCGAGCCGATCGAGGCGGAGGAATCGACGTGCAACACTGCTCGTTCCAAATAAACGAACTGCATCAAACGGTAACCGCACCGCGATCGTTTAGTATTCCTCGTCGCGTCGCCAATTTTCGTAACCTCGAGGAACGACGATGGAATCGCTAATGAACCGGCGCGGCGCGATAATAACTCGCCTGATCCTCCATTTCACCGAGACCGTCCCAATTAATAACACCAATCGAGTTTCCGATTTTCCCGATCACACTCTCCCGCCATTTCCGCCTCTCTTGATTTAACCCTTCTGGGACATCGGCACACTGACTCTGACGAACATTTGATTTTATTATTTATTTCATAGAATTTTAATACTTTCTATATTTATTTAAATCTAAATTCAAATTCTACTTCCAATCATTATATTTAAATCTAAATTCAACTATCGAAAAATGAATGTTTGTTCCCGGTTTTCTTTAAGTAGGGGAAACATGCGGAAACAAAATGAATACAAAATATAATTTTACTAGAAAGTACACTTGCACAGTTGTTGCGTCAACGTTTATAGGATTTGAAGACATTGCTTCTCCCATTAGAAACCAGACGAAACCAGACGCGTCTAACGATTGACACGTTCCACCCGGTGCAAGGAAGATGACGAAGAGATTCGAATTCAACTGGCAGATCGAGGTACCTCTTCCTCTCCGTCGCGGATGCGTGTTTGACCGATGGTCAGAGGAAAAGGACAACACGGAACTGGAGGTTGACTGTATGTTCAAGGTCGACGAGTATGGCTTCTTCATCTACTGGCAGAGTGTAGGAAGGGTGAGTGAAATTTCCTATTATCTTCCGGTTCTCTAAAGAGGTTGCACGACTTGCACGTTTTATCTTGAATCCCTGGCATCGGGGTCGCGAATAAGTGGGCCAAACTTTATCCTGAAAAACGAATAAGAAATAATAAATTAACTTGAAAGATTCTTCGCTTAAACTTTCCTCACCAAGAACATTCCTTTGTGAGACCTTGTTCGGAACTTATCTGTCGCATCGACGCTGAAAAAGGAATGAATAAAAGGGATTTTCAGGAAACTTTCGAAACTCTCGTACTAATATTAAGTAATATCATTTGGCAATGTGATATCGAATTGCAGTGAATTTTTAAACGAACATGAATGCCGTGTGAACGTTATAACAATCGTATTGTCGTATGATCACTTTTTATGATTCTATCGCGGTTTAAATATACGGCATTTTTAAAGAATCGGATATTTACAGTGAACCATAACTTTTTTTTATATCAGATCAGACAGTTACTTTACTACACGACGTGAAGAAAATTTTTGATAAAATTGCAATTGGTCGGGATTACAAGTTGTTGTTTATAAGTATTTTATGGGGCGACTTAAATCGAAAATTTACAAAATACATTTTGCAGATAAAACTCAAGCAGAGTCTCGCTTACTCTGTCTGCGATTTCTGTTTCATGTAAAGGACGGCGACGTGATAGAGCTGTGTCAAGTGAGCGACATACGTGCCGGTGGCTTGCCGAAGGTAAGAAATCCCTTGTTTGCCAACAACTGGAACGAACCGGCATCGTCGTTTAAAATATTCACCGGGCAAGTTCGAAACTGTGTGACGCGATGGAAGAGCAGAGTGCTTTGGCACAGCACTCGAGCCGAGAAGTGTTTGTCTCCCGTCCGTTCAAGATGTTAACGAGTTCTCTGACGGAGTCCGTATTCTAACCACATTTAGCTAATTCTTTTATTCTATTCGCGAATGTGACGACGTTAATTTTACGAATTCAAAGAAATTCATTTGCATGCGAACAATCGGCATTTTTAAAAACCAGAAACCAGAATACTCCCACGAGTGTCGCAGATTCGAATGCAACTCGCGACACTTATCCGGGCACAACGAGATAAAACGAAGTTCAAGCGGAGAAAAAATGCGATACTTAAGGAAGTAGACTCGTTTCTAGGATTGCAAACGATGGGGTTTATCAGTAGTCAAAAGCGCTTGATAAAAGATGAATCTAGGCCACGATCATTCTCAAAAGTTCTATTTTTACGTTTACGAGGCGTAATTTGCATTATTCGACAGCATGTAGCTGTCGCAGCTTTATGAAAACAGCTATATGCGCAGTTGTATGTTTCCGAATAATGCAAATTACGCCTTGTAAACGTAAAAATAAGACTTTTGAAAGCGATCGCGGCCTAGATTGATCCTTTATCTAGCGCCGTTGACTACTGTAAAACCCCATCTTTCAATCCTGGAAAAACGAGTCTACCCCCATAAGCGGACAATGCTGTACTTTACTTGATAAAAATCGAGTCGTGTTTAATAATTCCGGATGGAGGAGTGCTCATCGAAGGTCAGGGTGCACTCTTTGAACGGAATTTTCTAATTTCATTCAGGATCCGAAGCTGCTCGACAAGCTACTAACGAAGCATGGCGAGCAACTGGACGAGAAAAGTTTAACCATCTGCTCTGGCGCAGATTACACCAATATTAATTACCAGCACGTCGTCTGTCCGGATCCAGCGACGGCAAAGGCAAGTTCACCTGTTATATAATCGTCACCGTCGTTTGATCTATCGCTCGGAAAATTGATAAACGAGACAACGTGGCTCGTGGATTATCAGAAGCTCTTTAAATCAAAACGTTTCTCTGTTCGTCCGTCATTTGTAGATGTAAAAACCGCGTCGATTAAACATAGAGAAATGCTCCAGTTCATTGGCTAAGCGATTAATAAAATAATCAATAAAGTCCACGTGTTTGCTGTGTTCCATGACAGATATGGCTGGATGGCACACGATCGATTACGCACAACGTGAAAGCCAACAACGTTTGCCCGCTCACGTGCTTGAAGAAACAGTGAGTTTACTGATGCAATTACTCACACACATGCATACGCACACGACCGCCTACGCTGACCTAATGTTTGCGTGAAATAATTAGACAGAAACGTCGTCCGATCGGTGCGCACCGTTTCTGCCGCGACGACAGACATCAAATCGTTCGACGCAGCTTGCGGTCCATAATCCTCAACAAAGACGTTCAACGCCTCCATGTTTGTCCTTTGATAACGATCCGATCTTCGTTCCGTAGCTAACTGTCTGAAGTAACTTCCCACAATGCTCTAAAATCTCGTAAGAGTTGTGCAATAGTTTTATCTTATATTCGGGAATTCATGAATTAAAAGTTTGGTAAATATTTACAAAAGTTGAATGTTGACCTTAACACATATGTGTAAAGGTCATTGAAAGGTGTTCTCTTTTGTCAATATTTACCAATTTCATTAATATCGACGTTTGCGGCATTGCTGAATATATAGAAAGTAATTTAGACGCATTACATACTGATTAGGTGCTTTTCGTGGCCGTGGCTAGTGCTGGCATTAATTAAAATTTTTTAATTTTGGGTTCTTGGGTTCATATGATGTTCGAAACAATAGGGTCTTAAAAATAAATATCCGTGAATGGATTTATACGGTCGTTATAAGATTTTATAATACTGTGGAAGGTTTTTCGCCACATTCCGGTGGTAAACTCGCCGAAGAACGTAAACAGAACCATGAAACTTTTATTAGTAGTTGTTTTGGGTCCCGTGACTCGGTGATCTCGTCGATCGGACGACCGTTTCTTTGCTCCAATGGGCAAGTTACCCGATTCATCGTTTTTATTGGTGAAAAATATGCACGCTTTTTTGCTATGTTTCAGTTGGATGCGGCTCAGAATGCTGGTCGATCCGAATGCAAAAGTTCCAGTAAAAGTGGTCGCAAGAACTTTTGCGTCTGGGAAAACGGAAAAGCTCGTCTATCAGTGCCTCGCCGAATTAGGCCTGCCCAGTGGGAAGGTGCGTAAAGATTCATTGAAGCAATATTATACAGGATGTTTCACAAAAAGGTAGCAGACCTTCTGCGGAAGCAAAAATATTTTTATTAGAACCATTTACGATGGTGAATGAAACACTTTCCGAATACTCTTCCGGATTTTGTTCAAATGTGGATATCTTGTAGCCTCTAGTGACATATGAACGTATCTCAAAGGATTTTTCAAAAGGACAATCTCAAAACTTCTAATTTAGTATTTTAGGCATAAACAAAATTTTATTGAATGAAGATTTATTTATGTCGGAGTCATACAAAGTTCCATGTAACCAGTTATGTAGAAAATGAAGGTAGAGTAACTGAAGATTAAGTTAGAACGGCTCAACTAACAAATTGAAGAAAAGTAATTGTCTTGATTTTCGCGGATCACTTAACGGGTGAAATTTCATCTGCTCGTTTTGCTCATGAGTTCATAAGATCCGTTTACGCGTAAGTTTTGATTCTACGATCGTTGCGACCATTTTATACGGGTTCTTTCCATTCTTCACACAATAAATCAACGATTCGACATTTGCAGAATGACGTAATCGAGCCGAACGACTTCACCTTCGACGTGTTCTACGCGCTTTACCATAAAATCTGTCCGCGGAACGACATAGAGGAACTGTTCCAGTCCATGTGAGTAGAAGGATCGCGTGGATAATGGGTGGATCGGTGGTACGATGATAACGATCATTCGTTTGCTTGCTGGGGTTCCAGCACCCAAGGCAAAGCAGACACAATCAATCTGGAGCAACTGGTCACGTTCCTGAATGAGAAGCAACGGGATCCGACGTTGAACGAGATCCTCTATCCGCTGTACGACGAGAAGAGGGCTGTGGAGATCATAAAGGACTACGAGCAGAACGAGACGGCGCGCAATCAAAGTAAGAATTCCATTGGCAGTGTTTCCGAAACGCTTTCCAGGGCTGCAGAGAGAGCGACCCGTTGCCAACGGCAAATATTCCGAGAAATACAGGGTGATCCACGAATCCTGATCAGTAGAGATTACTCTGTTACTAGTACACTGCGGATCTTTAGACATTTATAGCAAAATTGTTGAAAAATTTAAAAAAATTGAAGACGTCCATATATGATTTCTCCTCTATGAAAATCGTTAAGGGAAGAAATAATATTTAATATAGTTTCTATTTCTTGCAATCGATACAGACTATTTTTATTTTGCATAAAGATCTGTAGTATAGTTAATATCTGTCCGATGCATTCAGGGATCTTTCACGCGATTAAAAATGTACACGAATCAATTTTCAAGAGCCTTACGCTCGCAGGAAAGGTCCATCTCCATCATTCTCGATGTTTGATTCAGTTAGTACCTGCGAAACGTCCTTTCAGAAGCAATCACGTCCTTTCAGAAACAATGACGAAGGACGGTTTCATAAGGTACCTGATGTCCGACGAGAACGCGCCGGTTTTCTTGGACAGACTGGACGTCTACATGGACATGGACCAACCGTTGGCACACTATTACATCAACTCGAGCCATAACACGTACTTGAGTGGCCGGCAATTTGGCGGCAGGAGCAGCGTAGAGATGTACCGACAGGTGTTGCTAGCTGGTTGTAGGTGCGTGGGTGTCAGCTATCCGTCAGTGAATCAGTCAATCCGAAAATACAACTATCAGAGCTGCTGTGTATTTTCAACACCGCAAAGAGTGCTAGCATGTTGATTCGATTTCATAACCGACCGGTTTACAGTGGGATATTTCGTCCAAAAAGTAGGATAATTTTAGCATTTGAATGTATACGAACTACTATATACAAAATTTGTAAACAAATTTTTTTGCAAGAGATGAAGATCATATTGAGCTTTTATTTTTATTATCGTAGTATTGTAGCTTGTGCCAAGACGAGTCCAACGACCTACGGTACTATTGTTGTAACTATTTCTGCTATTGTTATCACTCTCAGACCGACTGGCTCCTAATCCTATGTTTAACCTCGTCGCTACAGGTTTTGCACACCAAATTCACCCATTTGCAAATCGAATACACCCTTTTCGTCAATTTCACCCATTAAGAATATTGAAAATGAAATATTTCTTTATTAAATTAATAAAATGAATTAACAGAATTTTTAATTTCTTAACAATTAATTTACATTTGATTTGATTTTCTTTAAGAAAACTTACTTGAAAATACTTTATTTGCAAAAAGGTGAAATTTATATACATAAGGTTGAGTTTGACTGGCAAAAGGGTGAATTTGGAGTGCAACACTCACAATAATATTTTCACCGAAAGATGCGTGGAGCTGGACTGCTGGGACGGCAAAGGGGAAGATGAGGAGCCCATAATCACCCACGGCAAGGCCATGTGCACGGACATCTTATTCAAAGACGTGATATACGCGGTGAGGGACACCGCGTTCGTCACTTCTGAGTACCCGGTGATCCTCAGCTTTGAGAACCACTGCACCAAGAAGCAACAGTACAAATTAGCCAAATACTGCGACGAGATTCTAGGTGACTTGTTGCTGAAGGAGTCCCTCAAAGAATATCCCGTGAGTAACTTATTTGTTATCGGTACTTATCATCGTTCACCTCGCACGGAGACACAGAAAGTTCTACGGACAATGCTTGTTCCACAATATTTTGACGTCCGCCGATGAGAGAGTCCGATAACAGGGGGAGCACCTACGTCAATCGGAGTCTAGATTCCGATCGGTAAACATGCCGCTACATTGATATCAGATCGAAGTTATCTTCGTCGAACATACGGTGCACTATATTCGTCGCGATTAGATTAAACGCGTACAAAATGCGTGACAGACTCGCCTATAAGCGTGTTAGATATTTTAATAACGTTTTAGTTATATTATTTGAGCGTTCACCTTGTGGTACCATTCCATTAAAGACATTTGTTATGTCTTCACTGTATAAACCAATTAAAAATTGTATTCTTCTTTTAATGATCCTATCCAGCTGAAAAAATATTAAAGATTTTTAACGTGTCCGCTGCTTTAAATTGGCCATTTTTGTTATAAATGCATAAAATCCGCAGTAAAGTGATCACTGGTCTACGGATCTTTATGCAAAATAAAAATTGTATGCGTATATTGCAAGACACAGGATTCAAATAGAAACTTCTTACTTTTTTTAAATTATCTTCTTAAGCTGAAACCAATAAACTGATGTCCTTAAATCTTTTTAATATGCATACTGCTTTATATTGTACGTACCCATTTTTGTCAGAAATGCATGAAATCCGTAGTCTAGTCATCACAAATAAAGGAGATATTTAGGTGGCTACATTTAGATGGACTGTACAACAATTTTCAACTTCTAAACTAATTTTATGTCGCGCCGCGACGACGACAGCTGGAGCCGGGCATGCCGCTGCCACCCCCGAGTATGCTGAAGCGGAAGATCCTGATCAAGAACAAACGCCTGAAACCGGAAGTGGAGAAGCAGGAGCTAGAGCTGTTCTGGCAGGGCCAGTTCGTTATCGAGGACGAGGTGAAAGAGGACGCCAGCGCTCTGTCAGTGGTCGCCGCAGTAGTCGAGCAACAATCGGTAAAGGTAACCCTCATAACTAAGCATGATCACCCTGATCTCCTTCCTCAAAAATCCAACAAGATGATTCTATGTTTTTTTCACGAACCTTGTTGTGTTTCCAGGAGGAAGCTGTTGTGCCCGAAACTATCATTGTCGCAGCCGCTACCGCTATCCAACCGCAGGCTGGCAGTGCGCCGGTGTTAGGAGCCGACAGTTTAGAGATGACAGTGTCTCCACCGTACACCGGAAGCACCACCAACGTCCATCCGTGGCTCTCGTCCATGGTCAACTACGCCCAACCCATCAAGTTCCCTGGTTTCGACGTTGCAGAACGTAATAAACCTTTCTTGACATACTTTAAAATTTTTCGAAACATTGGAAATGTTTGTTCTCGGGAAACTAAAAGTGTACGCTGATCGGTTTTTTATTATAAGTAATTCGTTCGATTGCAACTTGTATAATTAAAATATGGGCCATAGTCTTTCTTTATTACACCAGGGCGGTCCGCCTAAATGTAGCGAGCTAAATATCTCCTTTGTGATGATAGGACTGCGGATGTTTGTCCAATTTTCAATATTTGTAGGCGCATTTTAAGAAAGTGGAAAAAATGGAATATTATTTTCAGTGGTAGTAGCCTTCGCAGGTCTCAAAAAAACATTGTACAAAATTCTGTCGTATTGTATATTCTACCGTTTTTTGGAAATTTTCAGAAACCATAAATGCATAAAGATCCACAGTCTAACGATGACATAACAAATATTTTTTATGTGCAATGTAAGGAGACACGCGCACACGTAAGTGGACTACCCTGTATGTTTTCTTGAGCCATTAGTACTTTCACGTTAATTGTTTGAAACCATTAAGCGAACGTTGTTCAATAGCCACATACGGATACTGTAGTAGGTGATAACTGCTATTAATAATATTTATTCGTTCCACAAATGAAACAATCGACATTCACGGGAACAAAATGGATACGACACTTGTCGCGTCGGCGCGACGATACATCAATGTCGAATCGCGTCGCATTAAAACGATCGATTTGATTCGCAGAGAAGAACATTCATCACAATATGTCTTCCTTCGCGGAAACCGCTGGCCTGAATTACCTGAAAACGCAAGCCATCGAGTTCGTCAATTACAACAAACGGCAAATGAGTCGGATTTATCCGAAAGGTACCCGGGCGGACTCATCGAATTACATGCCACAGGTAATTCTGGGTACACCGAGACCGAAGGAAACACCGCACGGGAATGGTTTCGTTTAACGATCGATAATTGGAAACAGGTCTTCTGGAACGCTGGCTGTCAAATGGTGTCATTGAATTTCCAAACCGCGGATTTGCCGATGCAACTGAATCAGGGAAAATTCGAATACAACGGATCGTCGGGTTACCTTCTGAAGCCGGACTTCATGAGAAGAGCCGATAGAAGCTTTGATCCTTTCGCTGAGAGTCCTGTGGATGGTGTCATCGCAACGCAATGCAGCGTGCAGGTATTTTGCACAATCCTCTTTTACAGACCATTCAGACGCGCCGGAAAACAGCGTGTTTTCGATCACGCTATTTTTGTTTTCGATTGTTTGATCGCACGTACACGTGTGAACGAAAACGAAGACGCTAAAGTAAACAAGATCCGCGCGGTTTCGAAAAATGTTGTACTTCCTTGAAAGTGATGATTCCTGAGGTCACTTGAAATAACTTTCTCCTTTGCGAAAATGTTCTGCGTGGAACGAGGACACTTGTTAAAACTGCTCCTCAATCGTAAATACTACGCTCCCTACACTATTAATATTCTTCAAAGCGTACAAGACATTGAAGTGCTAATATTTATTTTTAACTCCTTCAAAAAATACGAGATTAGGATTTAGCGTCTACCGTTCATATTATTTTAACTTTATATAACAATATATACTTCATTATTAACTCTAAAGTGTTATACTAATTTATGCTATATAAACCAAACATGGTTTACGGCATCAATAAATAAATAAATAAAAATAAATGTTCTGCATGGAACACATGAGATTTTTAAATGTGACGTAAATAAACTTGTATATTTTCGTTGGTTAATAATCAGGTAATAGCGGGCCAATTCTTATCAGACAAGAAGGTGGGTACATACGTGGAGGTAGAGATGTACGGTCTACCTACAGACACTATCCGCAAAGAGTTCCGAACAAGAGTGGTACCAGCGAACGGCCTGAACCCTGTATACAATGAAGAACCTTTCCTATTCCGAAAAGTCGTCCTGCCAGATTTGGCAGCCTTACGATTCGCAGTTTACGATGAGTCCAATGGCAAGCTTTTGGGTCAGAGAATCGTTCCTTTAGACGGTCTACAGTCAGGCTATCGGCACATAGCTCTGAGAACGGAAGCGAATTTCCCTATGTCGCTGCCTATGCTGTTCTGTAACATCGAGATCAAGATCTACGTGCCCGATGGATACGAAGGTCAGTGATCAATGTGTAGACAAACTGTATGCGTTTGTGGGAAAAATGAATAGATGAAAACCGAAACTGTAAAAAATCAGAAGACTTTCAACGTTTATGCTCCAAGCTATCTGGAAGTATCAGGTAGCTAATAATTAGACTGCGGATTATGGCAAAAATAGGTGTGTACAATTTAAAATAGAATACAGATTAAGAGAGTTTAGAAACATGAATTTACTATTTTCAACGTGTTACAATTCTTAAAGGATGAAAGAATTTATTACATGGCCCATTCTTCGTAAAATTAATGCACAGCATTTTTATTTTGCGTAAAGATCCGCAGTCTACTGATAAGTTTCATCTCGAGAATTTTTGTATATCTGTTTCCAGCGGAACTTACAATGTGAGAACTTTTTTTTTTTTAAAAGTACCAAACGCAACAAATTCTGGAACCGTTTTTTAAACAAATTTGCAGGATTCATGGACGCGCTGACGGCACCACGGTCCTACAAGAAACCGGAGGGCATGTCACAGAACAAGATGAAGGGTCTTGGGATAGAGAAGAGCGACAGCAAAGGTAATGACTCCGCACCTGCTCATCATCGTGAGCCACCTAAACCCAGAGGTGAGCTTCCGTATACCGTTTTTCTTTCTCGTGTAGGAGAATTTAGCCTGATATACAACCTGTAGTACTTTATAACACCAATGCGAATATTTGTCTGTTTGAAAACACACAGCTAGATCGCATAGTTTATGATGTACAGCTAATTTACACGACCAGTAATACAGCAAATATTTATTTTTTTTTAAGATACAAGGTGGTTTGGTCCAAATTCGGCTACTCTTCCCCGTATTGCTAACATTCGAATTATTGTGGACATAATTCGCTGTCGGTTCTGTAGTGAATTTAGAGAGAGAGAGGGTGTCAGAAGTGGACTGCAGATTTTATACGTTCGTGATAAAAATTAGTAGCTGCAATTTAAAACGGTTAAAAGATTGAAAATCATTTAAGAAAGAAATTTCAAGACGCCTCTTGTTTGTTTCTTGGCACAAGATTTGTACAGAACATTTTTATCTCACGTAAAGATCCGCAGTCTAGTTCCAAGCAACGAACTATTACAAACTATACAATTTATCTGTGACAGAGGAGATGAAATTCGACCCGATCACGGTAGAAGTATTACGACAAGAGAAAGGCTACATGAAGGTG
Organism: Lasioglossum morio; assembly: GCA_916610235.2. Lineage (NCBI taxonomy): Eukaryota > Metazoa > Arthropoda > Insecta > Hymenoptera > Halictidae > Lasioglossum > Lasioglossum morio. Next base: position 6,786,059 of record OU744324.1, on the reverse strand, counting down.
CTGACGAAGCAGCAGAAGGAGCTGGAGTCTCTGAAGAAGAGGCATCATAAAGACAAATTAACCGTCCAGAAGCAGCACTGCGTTGCGATAGAGAAGATAATTAAAGGGAAAAAGTACGCAGAACCCTGGCTCCTCTTTTTCTTGCGCAGCCAGATGTTTTTGCCTTTCTTCTATAAATCTTTACCTTTATCTCTATGTTTTATATCTCTATTATCCAATAGATTTGAACGAGAAAATGCGAGAAATCCAAGTTTCAATCCTGGAGGATCAGTGGTTCAAAAGTTACGAGTGTGTAAAGTTGAACGATTTACAGCACTCTTACCTGTCAATAGCACTGAAAATCGCTAAACTTTGAACGCTCATAACTTTTGGACCATTGATCCTCCAGGATTGAAACTTGGATTTCTCACATTTTCTCGGATAGCATAGAAAGAGGCAAAAAATTCTGGTCACGCACGGAAAAGTTTACCCAAGACCCTTCTGGCACGGTAAAGATCCCATAAAAATCAATGTCTTTGGTTACAGCAAAGCACAACTATCAAGAGATCCTGTTGTTCGTCGAGCAGTTGCCGATCAGACGGATCAATGGTCTCGATTAGCGAGTAAGCAGCGCTGCGAGGAACGCGAGCTGATTCGTAATCACCTAGAGGAACGGCGACACACCTTGTGCAAATTGTGCATGGCCGCTCAAGTGGCTCAGCAGAAGCAACTCGCGGCGCGTCACGAGCGTGAGATCAAAGAGCTGAACGCCAGACAAGCAAGACTGTCGGTGGAGAGCATGAAAGAGGTGATGAACGATAAAACTTTGAAAACCCGCGGGATTAAAGAGGGTAGGCTCAGGGAGAAACAGCAGAACAACACTAAAAAGTTCATGGAGGAGCGGAGGATCGCGCAGAGTATCCAGAACAGGGAGAAGGAGAAGCTGAAAGTTATTCACGAGAAGCAACTGGAGGAATTGCAAAAGGACATGAACGCGGTATGAATTAATCTCGTCCCTCGCTGCTAAATGAAACATTTCAGAATGTTTCGCATATGTTTTAATTTCTTACATGTTCTACCAGAAAAGTGTCTTTAGTTTCGCAGTCGCTCTATCATGCAAAAATATCTTAGATAAAAATGATCGATGGATGGAAGACGTAGAAACTTCCAGCTTTAAAATAAGTGCAAATTTGTTGTTGTATTGTTTGTTGTTCAAATATTGCAATTTTTCTCAAAAAAAAGTAGCACTCTCTGTACAAACGAAAGCGACACTATGCGAGGGAAGACTGTATAACGAAGTGTTTGCATTTCCAGATAATGGACATGTACAAAAACGAGGATATGGAGTACGAGCTGGCCCCGAAAACCGAATTCTACGTGTGATGGCCGTCGCGTTCCATCGTATTCCTCTGTGACTGACCGGTTGCAGAGAAGTCTCGAGGTGCTGCGTTCAGAGTATCCGCATACAAACGTTAATTACAATTGGAATTGGGATCAAGCCTCGTTGGCCGACGTTCTCGGACCCGTCGATGTGGCCGCGTGAAAAGAAAGAAAAAAAAAAAGAAAATGACAAACGCGGCGAAACGTCAATGTCCCGAGAACCGGAAGCGAACGGAGAACCTCCGCGTTAATCGTAAACTCTAGTTCATTCTCCTGGATATTTTTTTATAAGAAGAAGCATCTTGTAACTCTCCATACTCTCCGTCGTCGCACGAGCAAGTACCTAGATTAAATAAGGGAGTCAATAAAAACTAAAGTGATCTAGTCAAGTTCTTATATTAATGATAAGTATATATATTTATTATACGTACGGTGTGCTCGGTTGAAACGCACACGGTGTACCCGGGACTAGGGACACTGGCCTACGATTCAGTAGAGAATGCAGTTCCGAGAAGAAGGAACCCGTTAAACGTTTATCGCTAACTATTATTATTAAGTGTGACCTCGCCGTGTATCTTTAGGTTTGACTGAGAAACGGTAGTTTTATTTTATTGAACGAGGTAAGAAGTAGCTACGATCAAGTTACTCTAAATGTCTGTAATACCGATACTAACAAGATCAATGTCCACGAGATCCATTATTCCGAACATCGTACACGCAATGCTTTCGCAAAGATAACAGCTTTCGGTAAAAGTGTCTCATTCCATTCATCGTAACCAGACTGCGGATCTTTATGTAAAATAAACAGTTATCTTTATCGATCGTAACAAACAAGGGCTGGACAGAGATGTGTTTCTTCTTTTATCCCTTGCGAGGCGGATACTTTTCACGATTTCATGACAGTCATGGCTGCGTCCATTCAAATCCTTATGCATTCATATTTTCAAGTTTGCTTCTTTGAGATCAGCGTCGATCTTTCAGTAACTAACGATCAGGCTTCCAAAAGATTAGGATTTCGACGGAACGTTTACAACTCTCGGTCAACATGGATCCAAGTCCCGTCATCCGAGGGGTAATAATTTTAGTTAGTTGAAGAAAGTATACAGTAGAAACTCGCTAGTTGAAACCTCGATTGCGAACTCTTGGTGGGGATTGTGGGGGCTACGCAGAATGACTATGATTGGCTACCTCTTTTACTGCGCAACGCGATTTGTGCAACGAGCGAGGTTCTATAGTATAGACTGTTACTGTTTGAAATGTCACCTACACTTTCTTACCATGGACGCATAGAATTCGCAGTCTACGTCCATTTCGCTCAGATCTGCGTTCGCTGCTAAATCCCGGACCCATATTTAATAGGGGTGGGCGGGTACCCAGAAATTTGCGTTCGGGTCGAGTCGAAATTTCCGGGTACCCGTCCTCCTCTAATATTTTTTAGGGAGCCCGTATACTTACAATCATTCCTCGAGTCATTCCTCCGTCGACGGGCAGAGATCGACGCCGTCGGATTCCGGGCAGATCAGCGATTTCCAACCTTTATGCTACCACCTTTTATTTTTTTTTTTCATAGATATAATCATGTAGACACGTTTTAAATACTAAAAACTTGATTACAAGAAAGTGAAAACTACAAATGAATTTTTTATTAAAACATTGTCGCGCCTCGCATGTTGGAAACCGCTGAGGCAGATTGAAGAATAATTGCGCGTATAGGTTTGAACCGATCACGCCGTGTACACAATGAACCCGGGTCGCGTGGAGCTAGCGTGCCGCCCGACTCGGCGATTTCAATATTTTTCGATTGTTAACGCTATTATCGAATTCTATTGTACGATGTGAATGTGCCGGAACGACTGTGCGTGCGTGTGTGTTATGTTTCCATTGCCTAACGCCGAGGGGAATTCTTTTTTCGTCGCTCCGACGATTCCTTCGCTGTCATCACTATGACGTTCGCGCAACTCAAATCGAAGGAGCATGCTTTCACCAGACCGATAACAAAAAAATGAAGTATTAAACGATCTCCGCGATCTTCGGTCACGATCGAGCAGGTACTCATTTCGAGAATCCTTTTTTCCTCCCTCCTCGAATGGGTACTGTCGCACGAATAGTCCAATACGAAAATCTGGCTGAACATCATTGTACATAAATTAAGAGCGAAGGGAGAGCCTAGCATAATGATTATCACGTCGTTGTTTTCATTCTAATAATGTTATTTACATAAATGATTATATTAACCTATGTTATATATATATATTATATTATATGTATATTATATTATATATATTATATTTATATATTATATTATATATATTATATATATTATATTATATATATTATATATGTATATATATTGGATATAAAAGAATAAGGAAAAATAAAGAGATCGCTAGCTCACTACCACATTGTCGTGTCTTCGGTCGATCATTTATTTTCTGTGGTGTATTCGTACATCGATCAATCAAAGAATTTACGATTGAAATGGGATAGAGCGATATACATATTTCGTTTTTTTTTAACAAAATCAGAAATACTGCAGAATAAGGGAAACATAGAGAGATTATAAAAAATTATGATTTCATTAGTTCTTTTGAACGAATTTTGACGACTCACAATTTTCTTGTAATTCTGCTAGTTTAACGCAGATTTGCAAAGTTAAAAAACGTGTGTACCATAATCTCACTATTTTCCCCATATTCTGAAATCTTTCAACTTTCTTTTCTTCTTTTCTTCTTTGATTTTCACACAGAATTCATGAGTTTGGCCGACAGTGCGCCGCGAGCGATGTTAATTCCAATTAGAACGATTGAATCGCTTCCTGCCTGCGGCAGCCATGATGAATTGATACTCGTGCAATGTTAATAGAATCTCTGTTCTGGGAAATTATAATCGTAAGCTCTGAGGTTCGCGTGGCCCGCACCGTTGGCACCGAAAGGAACTAAAAATTGAAAGTTGCCGATAGTAACGTTTGTGTTTTTGATGATTTTGTTGAATATTACCTCCCGCCGCCTGATGTAGGCCCTGTCTGCCGCCGAAGGAACCTTGATGATGGAAGAACTCGTTTCCCACACCAAAGTTCTCTTCGTGACCCCTGTAGTCTCCGAAAAACGCAGCTCCAGCGCCATTGCCTATGCCATGTTGGTAACCAGAGGCGTCATTGTATGGAAAACCACCTTGGTAACCTTGGAAATGCCCGTGATCAATTATACCGGATACTCTTTCCGCTTCGCAGGCGATGGCAACCACAAGACAGAGCTGCAATACGGAATAACGACATTTTTATTGATTTTTCTTGTGAGTCCGCAACGACAATGTTTCTGTTTAGCGAAAAGAGAAAGAAATGCAATATTTATGTTAAGGAGGAAGATACACTAATTTTCTTCGATATTATCCCTAAATAAGGATTCGATCCCAACACTGTCTACCTCTTCTGTTTCTTTGTTGTTCATTTTATACATATATGTTTTGTCTATAATTCTCTCTCGAGACTGACAAATAATACAATGCTAATTGTTCTAGTTGTAACAGTTTCAGTTGTTTAAGAAATGGCAGTCAAAGTACGTGCAATGGACACGCATAAGAAATAAATTGGAAAATGTAATCTGAGAAAGATTGATCGCATAAGTTTATAATATGACAGCCAAACCTCCGTTGCATCGTCAAAAGTGTTTTGAATATATTGAGAAGTCAACTCGGAGTGAGACGTTTGAAATGCTACGTTACTGTATAACATAATAAATAAAGCAACGGAAAATACTCACAAGGTATTTCATAGTGAACACTGAAACTGTACAGGATATCCTCTTCGACGTGAACTGAACGAGATCGACCCGCGTGCATACGTTTTATACGCATTGCGAAGCATGTCGAAAGCCTATGTAAAAATCTGGCTAGATGTTTACGCTCGTGGATTGTCATAGAGAGAAGAAAATCGGTGGTTTTAAAATCGCGAAGCGTTTCGTCCCGCCGCCCCGCCTTGTGCAATTCCCATGCGTTGCGACTGCATGACGAAACGACAATTCGTTGAAATAATCGGGCAATCAGTTGGAAAGCTTGCCACAAAAGGACGACCCGTAATTAATTCCCTACTATTCCCGTCCTGGCGTTGACTTGACGCAATCAAGCTGTCCGATGGTAGGCGAAAAAATGTCGATAGTTGTATCGATTGACGACAAGCCAGACGGCCGAAAATTTTTATTGTCCGACGTTTTATTGTTTCTGGAATTCCAAATCAGTAGTGTTACTCATCGACACATTAGACGGGCGTACATTCTTACGGAAATCAGTAGTATAACTCTACGACAAGTCGGACATTTGTATACATTTTTTTATTACATTGTCGATTCATACATAAAATGTTTGTATCGAACTAATATCATGGAACTAACATAACCGACGAGATACTATCAAAGTATGCCAGGTGTCGCGACGTTCAAGTCTCTGTTGATAACTATTCGATTAATTAGTTAACAGTTTCAGCGTTTCACCACTGCATGAATTGGCGCTATACGGAGGTTGAGAAAATTCTTTTTTTCGAAATTTTATAAGCAGTTTGTTCATGTTTAAATACTGTTTAACATTTATTGGAGACATTTCTTCCTCTGATTATCTGAAACCCTTGAAAAATCGTGAAAATGAAGTACTTCCACCGAAAAGCTTATAATACTACATATAATATGTAGAGAGTGAAGATTAAATTTGAAATTCTTCCTATTCATTTTCTTACACCTAGATACTTTAGAAATCGCCTTTTTCCGGATTTTTCAAAAGTGCAAAAAGAAACCAACTTTCCGCGGCTTGTTCCGCCAAACGTGGCTTTCGACGCCCTCAAACCGATTCGTTATCACGGTGATGCGACTACCAACTAAAACCTCATGAACCAGGGAAAGTTACACGGAACGAGTGGAAAGGCGGTGTGAGAGTCCTAGAGGAAGATCAACAGTTGCGTCCGTTTTGTTTCTTGTTTTATTGTACAATCTGCGAAACGAGTGCCTCGCTAAAATATACGCATGACTGATTCATTATGTCTGATGAATGCGACATGGTTGATTCCAACGAGGCAAATGTCACGGAAGAACCTCGGTTCGTTGCCATTTTTCAAGATCGTTCGAAGCTCGACAATCGATCCCCTGGATCTCTGTGCTCGCATCGTGACGTGTCCGATCCACGGACTCTATGGGCACCATGGTTTCACCGCAGATTGGAACACGGGTTGGGGATGGACGATTGGCTGCGCTATTTTCACGTAGTTGGGCTGAGGAGCCGGCACGTGAATCAGTTTCGGTTGATGATACTGAACCGGGTAGCTGATCTGGGGCTTTTGGATCACCTGGGTGACGGGGACCTCGTACTTCTTCAGCAAAACCTTCGGTTGCTCGTACATCACCTTCTGCACCATGGGCGCGTAGTAGACGGGCTTCTGATAAACCGGCGCGTACGAGATCATCGGTTTTTGATAAACCGGCAGCACCACCTTCGGCTGAACTATCGGCTTCACCACCACCGGTGGCGGAGCTGGTTTCACGTATGTGATCATAGGCTTCTGGACCAGCTGGATCGGCTGATGATACAGCGGCATCGGTGCTGGGTGCACCACCGGTTTCACGTAAATCTGCGGTGACGGTATATACGAGATCGGATGAGAATACGGTGGACACGGGTTATGGTACGACTCCCGTTTTGGCTTCAACATCATGGCGTCCATCATGGCCGCCTGGTCCTCCATCATGCCATCCGCCATGTGCATCGACATCTCCGACCGCACGCTCGACAGCCATATCAGGCATGGGATCTGCAAGTTGCGAAAATGCTCGTTACATCTTGCAATACATAGATCTGTATGTTCGATCGTTCCATAATCGGAAGACACATTTTGGGTCAACGCGTTCATATTAGATCGGTACATACGATATGTCAAATGTTCGATTTTGCTCGATAATTAAGCAAACTTATGTGCTTCGTTGTATACTGCATTTTTTGTAATGCCTCATTCTTTTGGGGAAATATATTATACGGTGTTAAACTTGTTATAGAATATATGTTTGTAATGCATTAAATAAATATGTCTGTGTGTATCACCAGGAAAAGAATTTACTGAAATCTTTAGCTATAAGCAAATCATAACCGAGTCTCACACTTTTAAAAAGAGTGGGGATTTAAAGAAATAAAAAGGGAGAAGAATTGAGAAAAACAAAGAAGCTTCAGGATGCTCTTAATTTAAAATATTTCGGATTTGAATCCACAGTAATGGGTATACAACAATTAATACATGGCTTTTTTTCGTCCGCAGTAATACATGCAAAATGTTATCGATTTTATTTTTTAATATTCTCTTGTGTTGTATTGGGTTTTTAAGGCCACTAATGTTTTTTTATGCAGAACACCTCATTCTTCTATAAAATGCTTACACATAAAATATTATGTCATGATAAATTAGGAATAATATTAAAATAAGGCAGTGTGGACATAGCCCAACATTCTGTCAATGAATATTAATTGTGCCCATAATTATGAAAGTGGTCTAAGTCAAAATTATTTCCAATCCCTTTATTTTATACGAAATTAATTCAATGTAGTTTTTCCGATATTCTCAAAAATGTTCTGTTAGATAAATCCTTGTTAGTTCAACATTACATTGAATTAATTTAGTGTTGATATCCTTTTCCTTTAACCCTTCGCTGCATAGTGTATCATATCTGATACAGTTAACAAATCTGATATAATAGTAAACTAAGAATGTGTTTTCTTACTATTCTAAATTATATTTATTTTGCTGAAAATGTTTTTTTAATTTTTTTTAATTTAAAAAAAAAATTTCCCTTACATAAAACATAACAACTGAGCTTCTTTCAAATTTTTCATCCGAATTTAAAAAATCATGGAGTGAAGGGTTAAAACAAGAAATAAAGGAAATATATGACTTAGACCAGATTTCATAATTAAGGGCACAATTATCCGCCGCGGTGGAAATCGCATAAACAACGATTCTTTTTCGGATTTGCTTACCAGTAGCCTGAACATGATTCGCGAAGATGGCTGAACTGATGGGTCCCGGATAAACGGCGGATCTACAGTCCCAGACGAAACTAGGAGCGCCTCGTGCGTGGCCCTCGGTTTTATAAACTTTTGCCCGACTTTAACGGGGCAGGTTCCATGTTGGTTGTAGTCGAATGTGATTCCCTTAAGCGGCTGTAAAAAGCGGTCGTCGGTCAGTACTGTGACGCAACTGGTCGCACCCCGGTATTTCCTGAATAAATTCTGCACCTCGGGCATCGGCCACGGGTTATATGCGTTGTCGTCGTTAGGCGGTCGTCATTAGCAACACCGTCAATCGGACACACCGTCATTGGCCAGTTTCTGGATCGACAAAACCGGAGGGCAGCTTCGTAACGCGGCCGATCGCCTCCAGGTGTTGCCTTCAGAAATTCGCCGGACTTAGGAAAAAACCGTGTCCCGTTTGAAATAGCTCCGTGATCGCCACCGCGCTGTTTCGAGCCGGAGCACGATAAATCAATCCGTGATCGATCGATCGACATTCGATAATCATTTGTACACGTTTCGATGGAAATTATAGTTGAGAATTTGTGGAAATGTAGGTTGGAAAACATTCAATCACCCTTTGCTGTCGGAATTATTTTAACCCGAAAATTAAGCATTCCTTTCTACCTAGAATTTTAATTGATGAGATACCAACATATATAAGAATTTAAACCATATTTTGAATAATAGTATAGCAATTTTTAGTGGTGTGTCGCCGCTTGGAGACTAGGATATATAGGAGAAACTATAGGAGAAATTGCATAAACACGCAGTCCCGAGATAACCATCGCATAACCGCCTCAGTTCATTCATATGCTTAGCCAGTTTTCGGAGTTATCAGCGCCAATAAATACTGGTTCGATTTGTAAGATCGTCGACTTTTCCTTCGGTGGAGAGTAGATAATTTTATCACATTCTCGGATGGAGAAACCGAGCGGCGGCGCGCCGGATTGCAGGGGCTCTGGATCAGTGGAATCATGTACGGCGTGACTGACCTAATTAAGAAATAGTGTAGTACAAAGAAAAAGTGACTTTTATAGCCAGTTGCTCCGACGAATCCGCAGTCGTGCGACGCACTTTCGAAATCGTTCAATCATCCGAACCCCGCTCCGGACTGTGCGGACATTCGTTGGAAAGGGAACACGCTGCGCAGTGACTGACCACAGTGAGGTAAACAGAAACGATTTATTTAAACAACAATACATTAAGTATAAAACAACGGGCTATGTACAACGCAAAGAAACGGCCGTTTCTCTCTAAGTTGATATTTTTGGCTAGACGTCTTCGTGTTTGGTGTTGCGGGTTGAACGTCGATCAGTGCTTCCAGCCGTGGCCCTTGCTCTGGTGATGGAATACGTGCTTGTAGACGGGTACGTGGACCGGGTACGGTTTCGGGATGGGTATGGGGTAGTGTTTTTCAACTGTCACCGCGTACGGTTTCTCTACAACGTACGGCACCTGCAAAACAATCGTCAATTTCAACGTCGCACTCGAATTTTCATAATGCTGCGTAACAATGCTGCGTAATGTGATCCGAAATTACATGCGAACAGAGTTGCACGAGTGTACCATTTCACGGCAATGCGATACTCCAGCGAGAGCCACGTAGAATACTGTTAATACCATGCTAAAAACTGTGTCGTTCGTGTATCCATTGGAAAGTGCGTCAAAATCTTCGTCGTGTTAACCCATTTCCATCATAAGAGTATATATATACTACGAGTTTTCCTGGTCATTATTACCAAAGCGCAAAACACTAGCGCGCATAGCCACAGCACTCATGCACACAGTTAATAGAAAGTGATGATTACAAACTTCACCAAATTTTGGTGATATGGCCAATTTTCCACATTTTCGAAATGATGCAAACGGGTTAATGGTTCAGCGTTTTGTCTGTCACTCTTCTTTTTGTATTAGAGAAATAAATCTCGTCTTTTCTGTTTTTGTATTATGACATAAGTTCCGAATCTACGAATCTCTTATAGGCAGTGTGCGAATCAATGTGTTAAAGTGTGTTCCCTAATTTGTCTGTGAAATGCACGCTAGTTTCGTTTTCGAAGTGTTTGCATCATTTGTGGATTTTTTGTTGCGCTTTTAGAGACTCGAGACAAATCTTGAAAAAATTTTAAGATTTCTATATTCGTTGGAGAGTGACAGAACCTCTGATAGATTTTTTTGTAAATCTTTATGCAATTGTTTCATCTGTTCATAATAATTAGACAGCGAATCTTAAATCACACCTACTCATTTTTCTTATAAATACATAAAATCCGCTGTTTAATAACCATGCTTGTTGGAACAGTATCACGCAGCACGATTGAAATTCGACTAGCATATATGTATATCGTAGGCCTCATATAAAAACTGTGTGAGTCTATTTTCTAGGAAAATTGGGTTCTCAGTTTCGCCTTGTTAGGTACTTAAATTTCTACGATTTGAGGGTAATTGTTTTTGTTAACTGCTTTAATTAGTGTCTAAATGTAAACGTAGTTTGAAAAAATTTCCGTGTCAAGCAAAATAATTTCGCTTTAAATCGTTTCTTCCGCCTTCCGTAAAATTTACTTTTTTGGACTTGGGCAATTTTTATATGCAAGTATTATAACGACAGGTACCTTTTTTTCAACCACATAGGGCTCTGGCTTCTCCACGGGGATCTCCACATGTTTGATAACCTCCACGGGTACCGGATGCGGCACTGGCACTTCAACTTGGTAGGGTTGAGGGATGGGGACCTTGATCTGCTGAGGTACTGGCACCGGTACAGGATGTGGAATCGGTATGGCGTATTTTTTGTAAATCGGTATTTCGACTGGTTTGGACGTCTCATGGTAAGTGGAGCCGCCATGTTCTTCTTCGTAGGAAGCAGACACGACTGCCACCAGAGCTGCCAGGATCTGTAACGAGAAAGAGGATTGAGATCACTGTTGTCGAAGAATCGAACTTGACATTGAAATTATTCCTTTCCCAATTAAGCTAACTTTACGTAATCAAATTGAATTTAGCAAGTTGCGGGTAGAAAGATGCTTATCAAGAACTCACGATGATCCTCATGATTTTTTATTGAACCCAACGATCACGCTCGAACGAATCCAGTCGGCGGAACCCGCAGTGTTAACTCGCCACGATCTGTTTGATGCTTTCAAAGTCACGGCCAAGTGTTTATATACCAACGTCACTTTCTCCCCTTCTCTTCATTAGGTTGACTCTTTCTGCTCGTCGTGTTAATCTGCACACGTACACGATCGCCCCGGCGATCCTCTGCTTCGATAATAACGAGCCCGGCTACGCACACAGCGAAGCCTCACCTTTCTCAAAACGGATCTGCATAATCCGCCGAAGATCAACGAACCGAAATGTTTTTGCGCCTCGTGGTTTCCACGAGATGGAACGCTGGATCCTCGGCAGTTTTCCCGAATTAATTGGAATCGAGTTGGTCAAGAATAATTATCCGACGACCGAATGTAATATCGGTAAGATATTTGAGAAATTCGCGAGCGCCGCTCCCACGGACGCCGAATACAGCAGTTACTTTCGATTCTCACCATAACCGAAGGCGAGCGAAACATTGTTTCACAAACAACTTGCGCGCGGAAAGGAAATTCGTAACAGTTTGTTTCAATTATCCTTTTATTGAGCGATTACGCGACTCGTTAGCCGTGCCGACACCTCTAACCCCGAGAGTGTGACAAATATTTTCGGTGATCGACTACGCAGAATGATCCACGGTGCACGGGATCAATCGACCGAAGCGGACGCTGCTTGGTCGTAGTCTACTTCGTCGGTTTAGCAATTTGTAAATTACTGTCAGCCTGTTTGACTACACGTCGAGGCGTTCCCATCTCCAATCGACACGCGAACCTCAAGAAGTCCAGCTTTCCAGCGCTGAACCTGTCTGAATCATGAAAGTCTAATTCTCTTCTGAAACGTCATAGATTGATTTGTATGACCTTTGAAATATTTAGTTTGCTACGTTTCATTCGATATTGTGAGACCTAGAAATGTTCTGGAACATTGTTTATTATTTTATCAAGGCGTTCAATAGTTGTAGAACACACGAGGCGAATTACGTAAAGGGGGAAAAAGATGGGTAATAATAATAGATAAAAATAATTTATAATCAGGCGTTCGTTGTAGTATTTGTTACAGCGTCGCGTCGTTTTGTTAATCACTCATCCATTTCTACATTCCAAAATGAGCAGAGAGAATGTAACGTTACAATGTTAGAGTGATTCTGCTGATTGAAGTAATCATTAACAAGCACAATAACCTACGTTTCACAAATTCGCGAGATTGCATTTTCCATAGATGCTATCTGCGGTAATAACAGGAGAAATTAGAGTTATAACTCCTTTTTTTCTTGTGAAATATACGAGTCTCTTTTCGCTTTCAGTAATTACAGCTACACTTGGATAATATGATTATGGTGAATCGTGCTTGAATAATTTTATTATACATTTTATTCTACTGTCTCCATAAATTTTTCCCAAATTATGAATTGATAAAGATGCAGAGGCTATAATATATCAAACTGATAAAATAACATTGGCAACACACAAAGGTAACAAATTCTACAAAACTCATTGTATCACTACTTTCGTAGATCTTCCACGAATGCATAAAATCGTAATAATTTATTCTCCTTATTTAATGTCTCCGTAGATCCTCCACCTTCATCGAGACACCACCAGAGTCTAGAATTTCCAATGCACACAGAATCTGCATCGATCATCTTGCCACGAATCGAACTTTCGAACACCCGTTCTCTCGGACGGACACGTGGAAACGCATTCTATCCCTTGGTCTTTCGAATACATTGCCGGAGGCCGTGAAGTGCTCGAACAACAACAACCGTACATGTATACAGGATGTCCCATTTAAAGTGAACCACTCGAACAAATGTTACGAATAATTTAATGATGTTTTAATGATGTTTTCGTAGATGGTGGTCCACCTAAATGTAGCCACCTAAGTATCTCCTTCATTTGTGATAACTCGGCTGCGGATTATATGCATTTACGATATAAGTGAGTAGGTGTAATTTAAAACAGGAAAAACATAAGAAGAATTTAAAGGTATCATTATATTATTTTCTAACCTATTAATTATATTAAAGAAGTTAAATTTTTATTTAACCTCAGTTTCTTGCGATTCAGATGGAAAGTTTCCATTTTACATAAAGATCCGTAGTCTATTGATAACATAACAAAGGTTTTTAATGTAATGTCAACTAGAATATGCAAGGGAACAAAAATGTACATTTACAAAAAAATATATCGATCACCTTGAAAACTCCGGAAAAAAAGATTTTAAGAAAAGAAATAACATTTTCGAAGCATTCATCTTGCGATATCATTTACATTGTATTAAAAGCATTTATTATGTCATCAAAAATAAAGGAGATATTTAGGTGGACCACCCTGTATACCTCGTATAGATCAACGAAATGCGTTTCTTAAATTTTCGTAACAAGCCAGGGTTGAAGATTTACATTACACATAATCCAAGCTTCTCGTACAACTCGAAGTGTCCATGAGAATAAAAAGTTTAATTCCAACTGCAAGTGTGGGCCATCAATTGTAGCACAGACAGTAGGCTCAGCTCATAAGATTTTTCGACATCGCTTCGAAAGGGACATCCTGTGCACAGAGATATCTGTAATTGTGTTCGCGTTAGAACGTCGCCGGGGAGGAAGGTGTAGCGAGGGGTGTGGTCGTAGGAGAGAAGTTCTCTCGGAAGATTTGAATCGTGTACGACGCGGCGTACGTATCGGCGAGCGGAACAGTGAAAGTGTATCCCGAGTAAAAGTGGTTTCGATGCAGGAACGCTGACTCGGCTGTCTCGTGCTCATTATGGCGAGCCAAGATCGGGATCGGAATGGTTAGTCCGGTAGCTGGTTTCTGTCCAGTTCAGTCCGGTAACACGGCCGGATGACGAGGAAGCGGAGAGGAAAGGTTACGCGCTTCCCTATTGTCCCGATAACGAGCAGGAAGAGGATCTCGACCGAATACCCGGTTCTTCCCATCGGGATTACCTTCCGTGAGCCTCTAATTGAATTATTCGCGCGCGCGTCGCACGTACGCGAGCGCGTTTATCCGCTCGCAACGATCTGCGCGCGGTGATTCATTAAACAACCGGTCCCGGCAGTTCTCTTCCTGTTTCACTTGTTTTTCTTTCTCTTTTGCAAACCATTTATTAACAAAACAAACAGAACGCGATCATCTAGGTACGTAAAAACTTAACGATTGTATAAAAATTACAGTATTAACAACAGCATTGGCAACGATCGACGATAATCGTTCAATAATTAAATAATTCTCGTTCCCAGGTCAGGGAACGGTTCCTGGATGTCCAACGCGTTCTCGTCACTGAAGAGAATTTAATGCCATCCTTTGCCCTTCGAGGTGTAATGGAACACGTGTTTGTAGATCGGTACGTGAACTGGGTATGGCTTCGCGACCGGTATGGGGAACTTCTTCTCAACGTAGACCGGGTACGGCTTCTCCACGACGAACGGCACCTGCGTGAAACGTAATCGTCGCTCGTTAGAACAATCGTTTACGCTCATAAATGACCGTGGAATCCGAGCGATTCTACGGCTGAAACTGTACACAGAGTTGGAGTACTTACGTGTTTCTCGACGACGACAGGTTCGGGTTTTTCCACGGGGATCTCGACGTGTTTGATCACCTCGACCGGATACGGCTGAGGAATCTCGATGGGGACATTCTGCGGTTGAGGAATCGGAATCTCGATTTTCTGGGGTACCTGGACCGGCACCGGATGGGGTATCGGTATCGCTGAAAATGTCAGATCACAAGAGAAGGTCAGTATTCGTAATTTGTGAGGATCGTGCGGATGGATGATTGAAAATGTTCACCATATTTCTTATAGATCGGTATCTCCACAGGCTGCGATTTTTCCTCGTAGGTCGAGTGTCCGTGGTCCTCGTCCAGATGGCTCGCGGAAGCCACGCCTACGAGCATCGCGAGACCAACAAAAGCAATCTGTAAACATTCGATCGTTAATCATCCACTCGACTGATAAATGGTTACCCGTAAATCACTATCCTTCGTTTCTCTATCAAGCCTTTCAGTCGTTCGCGAAACAGGAGTGCGAAAAAAAAATACAACAAAAGCAAACAGGAGGGGGACAGAGGCGTCGAGAGCGCCAGTGTCCGAGCGTTTAGATTCAATTTTCTGATAAATTGACACTAGATCCCGGAACACACCGACCGGTTCGGCACCCGACTTTTCCTGCGACATGCGACTGTTTGGACGCGGTTCTTACGATTCGGTTCATGGCTGCAGGTTTATCGGGTTGTGGGTGTCTCTGAATTGTGTGCACAGAAAGGATCGAGCGTTGAATGTCTGCGGTTGTGGAACAGGGAGCTTATATACTAACATCGATTCCACCACCTTTCACTGATTCCTTCCGCTAGACTGTCGACCCTTTCCAGAATATAGTAAATCGGGTCTCGCCACCCGCCAACCTACGGCCGAACTCTACGCGACGCCGATGAATATGAAAGGTTCCCGTTTCATTTTTCACGCGGTTCGTTGAACCAACCGCCGCGCCGCGCCGCGCCGGTACTCGGCACACCGGAAGTCAGGATTACGCGCGATCGTGGACACGGGAAGCACACGACGTATGGAAGTGTCCCGTCGTTAGAGTAACGCGTTCCGATCCACCGAACACTTTCTGATGGACGCCACGGAAAGAATAGCCTGACGCGATCGGGTCAAGAGTGTTACATGATTCTTGTTGATTATGGGTAACTCGACGCGGAAAAAAAATCGTCCTTGCGAGGCACTTCCGACCAGTTCACAGTGGGCTGGAAACCTGTTTTTCGTATATCTCGTATTTTCGTATGTTTCGTATAACTTAAACTACTTTCATAATTATGTCAGCACTTGACTGCTTAGGGTTGATACAGGCAATGTTTACTTTGTATACAAAATCCCAGTTTACCAATTATTCCAATGATTATTGCTTCAAAGAATCCGAAAGAGAATATAAGATATAATATGTGTAGCATGCAATACTTAAATGTATATCATTATGCATTTATGGCTTCTGAAAATTTGTAAAGAATGGTGGAATATAAAATTCCACAGAATTTAGTACGATTTGTATTTATTTCAGAACTGCAAAGTCTACTACCACTGAAAATAATATTTGACATGATACCACTTTCTTAGGACTTGCCTACGAAAATTGAAAATTGGATGAACATCGGCAGTCTATTGATTAGATAGTTACATATTTAATAATGTAAACAATATCTTGAATACTGGAAAATAGTCAACAGACAATAATCATTTTGCATAAAAATTGGCAGTCCTAATTGGACAATTGACTTTGAAACAATTTTTCTATTAATTACTTCGATAGGATCCGATAAAGACCACTGAGCGATAATATTGTTTCCAGGTGCGGCAACGAATGGACACGAGTTCCCTGGCCTTGCCGAGGAATACGGGAAAGTGTTCGCAGTTTATTAATCACGTTGATTCAAAGCGCACCGACCTTGCGGCCACGAGAATGAAGCACGTGCAACGCGGAGCAGCCAGATCTCGCGAAGTCACCGGCAAAGCGGAAGATCAAAACCACCACAAGTTACAACCGCAAATTTACATTGCTGCTACATTTACCGGAAGTGAATGTCTGGGGCGCAGTTATGAGCGTCCGGACTTTTCTAGTCGGCCCCGAAAAATACAGATCGTCGATCTTTACTCGATCGTGACCAACGACGCATTACGAAATTCGTTCGGACGATTCGGTTCCACGAAACGAGAAATACCGATCACGAAGTCGATATCTTTTTTCGAGCGAGGGCGTAGCAAACCGACACCTGCGCGTGTTTGTGTGTGCGCGCGAGTGTGTGCAAATCTTGGGCTTACCGGAAGTGAAGGTGAAGAACGCTCTCGGTAAAGACACTCAAAGCGGATCAAATTTTTCGGAGCGATGGAATGAAAGTCCGTACACGTTCGCTTCGTGAAAGGACTTCTCGCGAAAAAGCGATCGGTTACGGCGATCTTTGTTCCTGTAAAAGCGGATTTCGGGCTGCTCTAGCCCGGTAACGATGCAGAGAATCCGAAGACAAAATCAGAAAGCGTACATTCTCTGCTGTATACCGTCAGCGTTTTTCGGCATTGATTGGGCGTGTCCCTGATAAAATCGTTTCTTCGAGATTTCCCGCCGAGATTTTTTAATTAACGGGAAGTATAAACGGCTGCGGCTTCTTCGCGAGCCGCCAGACTATCCGTAGAGAGCGTACTCGTAGCACTTACTCTAACTTCGTTTTAATATTCATGAGAGGTTGGTTCGAAGAGCCGAGGAAGACGGTGGTTCAAGCACAAATGAAATCTCCAATTCCACGCGATTCCACGCGGCAACTGTCCATCAACGCAAATAAATTCCTTCTGTTCGCTTAGCAGATCTGCCGTCTTTTCTGTTTTCCAAGCACCACGAAATTCGCGTGAATATTGCGGGAAAATAGTTCTGCCGCAATTTAATGTATGCAACATTTCACATGGATTTATTCCGTCGCTTTTACACGCGATATGATTCGGGAATTGATTTCTTGACAAACGATGCAACAGTTATGTAGTGCTGATTCTCTGTAATCATTTTAATCCTTTGCGAACGACGATTTATAAAAATACTGGAAATATCTTCCCTGGGATCCAATTGTTTGTTTGCAAGTGTAAGAATTAAATGCATGGAACCGACGTCATTTAATATGCATTCCATGGAAATGTAATTACAGAAGTTAGAGAGCACTGAACACAACTAAATTGTAAGTTAGAGGAACTATAATTCCAAACATTAAAGCCATTCAAACAATAGTAGCGCAGATCAATTTTGATTGACTTTATCGTCGTTCATAAATCGTCACTGACAAAGAATTACTGTCAAGGTCGATCTGTATCGTGCTATGTAAAATCACTATCCCGTTGCATGATGGCACGTTACACGAACGGTGGATCTTACATTAATATTGCATCACACGATGAAAACCGTTGAATAATACAGCAGTTCCTGTTAATAATCGGTCGTATACACACAAGTTGAAGCAAGTTTTAATGAATGTTTCTTTATTAAATATATATTAGATTGAGGAACCAAACCCTTAATCTCGGGGGATTGCGGACCCTAAATGGAACTAGGAACGAATTCAATGAATAAACAAGAAATAACACTAATTCTAATTCGACCCTGGTCCGCTATATCCTCGAGTTTAATTATTCGGCCGCGCATCTCCGGGCGCGACGCGGGTGTGGCGTCGCGACGCAATTTGGTTGTCCGCTGGCGTATATATTAATCCCAGATGCCCGGAGATGAGAGAGATCAGAAGTTAATGGCAACTGCGAACGCGGATAGTATGTAATATGGTAATATCTCCGGATGGGAGACCGCGCAACCGTGGGCTATCATTTCACGGTGGAAAGTTTGTCTCGGATTTCGGTACGGTTTGCGAGGGCGAGCGGTCTCTCTGCGCGGACTTCCGCCGCTCGATATACACGGACAACATTTCCATCAAACGGAAATACAGACAGTTCGCGACCCACCTTATTAAACTCGTCCAACCGGACCAACGGCGGCGAATAAACCCTGACGACGACGTCGACGACGAACGACGACGCGAACGGCGGAGGGTGCTCGATCGGCCTCGTTAACCTAACGTCCCGGTTTATTTGCCTGTTTATTGTGCTTCCCAGCCGCCTCTCAACTGGCACGCGACGCGTGACACGCTAACTTGTCAGGTGATTATTCGGTCCCGATGCAGACTAGACCCTCCACGATACCACTAACAAATTGGACGAATAAGACTTTTATGGCTGCACAGATCCACCGGCGATCAGGGTTCAATTGGACACCCACGACTCCCATTGTTCCCGATTCGGAGTGGACTGAATACTGCTGGGTCACAACCCGCCACCATTGATCAGGTGAAAGCGGAACTTCATTCTTTATGCCCGTTCGTTCGCTTTAAAAGGCTATACTTTGCCGGCAGGACCAAAAATAGTTTTCGGGAATTTCTCTCGCAAAGAACCTGGCTGCTTTCAGCGAAGATGTTTTCGGGTTTAACCCTTCGGTGCACGAGTTGGGTTTATGAAACCAAAGTTGGTCTGTTGGTATTCTGTTTTAAAGAGAACAGTGATTAAAATAGTTTGTTGTAGAGAATAACTTGGAATATTTTTTATTCATAAATATATTTGTCGATTACAAAGTTGTGGATTGTCTTGCAACTTTCTAATCAAGGAATACAGTAATAATGTTGTTTTAAATACGACATCGATGGTTTTGAAAAGGTCAGTCACTTTTTAAGAAAATTCCGAAAAATCATTTTATTTCGGTCTCCTATCGGAGCAGCATCTGTTAAGGAATTTAATCCTTCTAAGGAATCTAATCTATAAACATCTTTCACCGTAATTTCGAAAGTAACTGTATCTTTAAGCTTTGTTCGGAGATTTTGGTCGGTGAGAGGTGGCATGAAAGGAATATGTTTTATTACGACGAAATAGCTAAATAACTGAAGGACCTTTCTAATTCTGATTGGTAACAGGATTAGTTGTCTATTTACAGCAGTAGGTAGTAATGATCAGTTTTTCTTCACATGAACGTATTTTATTTGTATTTGTTGGAAATGTGTATTTTCATGGCACCATAAATCGTATTAAAACAACAAATAGTTTCACCATTATCGTATTTCTGAATAATTGAAATGATCCTATTTAAAACAAGAATAGTTTTCTTGTAGAAGATTTACTTTCATCCCACGTCGTCCTACATCATCATAAATCTGTAACTATAAACGTGTATAGTGTCTAATCGAAGATCAGAGATCAGCAATAAGCTGTGATTCAAGCTTGAGAAGCGGAATTACATATAATTTCGATCACCGACAAATGGATTCCGTATTGTAGTCGATAAGGTGAAACAATTTGGCCAGCTCGTACGTGAATTACTACTCGATTACTTTCACCGTTTTATTCGCTGATCTTAATACCCATAAACGTCCAATTATTAAGAAACCTCGGCACCGCTAAGTGTCATCAATTATCATGCTCAATTATACAATGATTAAATTCGTAGAAATTTAACTGCTCGTCTTGCGAGAGTTTCAACCATCGGAATTTGCCAAAAAACATGTATGTAACGATCACTAGTAGACGGTGGATTATATGCATTTATGAGAAAAATGAGTAGGTTTAATTTAAAACGGTGAAAACATTAGATGTGTAAAAATACTGTTACCTTACTTTTAACATATTGAACGTATTAAAAAAGTAAATCAATTTGCGTCACTCCAGTTTGTTGTAATTCCGGTGGAAAATTTTTATTTTGTCTCATCTTATACACATTTTGTATCCAAGTACATTTTATAATAACAATCACAGAAAATCTGTATAAATTCTATCATGTTATTTCTCATCAAACAGAAAATAAATCTTATTTTCTTTCAGTATCCTGTAATTCGGTTAAAAAAATTTGATTTTCCATAAAATTATTTTTTAGAATCTGATTATATCCTTGCCAGATGAATCCAAGGATCCAGATATTAATTAAAAGCACGTGACAACGATGAAAACGCATCGAACATATTTCAAAGTACATGATATTCCTGGTAGGTAGTTTTATCATTCGTTCACCTCGGGAAACTCTCTGGAGAAACATACGATATTTCCCAAAGGCGAAGAAACAGCCTTGCGAACGTTGCCCCGTCAGGTTTTTACTGTACAATGCTAACCTGGCAAAGAACCCCCCGTTAGCTCTCGGCATCGATCCGGTGACTCGGTTCAAAGTTTTCACGGTAATTCTAAAACCGATCGATTAGGGTTAGGTTAGGTAAAACAGAAAGGTGTCGATAAGAGGTCAGAGTGATTTGATTGTTTAATGCGGAATCGAGACGTATCGTCTCGCTTCGGAACGCCACGGCACGAAGAGACAGCCGAGCTCCACTTTGGATTTTACTTTCACCGGGAACTTTTTTTCTGCGGCGAGCGCATTTCTTTCGCCTAAGATTTCGTCCCAGTACAAGCACGTATGTACACTGCCCAGCCGACGCTGAACTATGCTCGTTATCGCAAAGAACCGATGCTAAACACGACCGCACGCGAAACCAACCGTTAGAAGAGTCCCCGCACTTGTTTTCATGACTAATTAAATTTATCTAACTCGAGAGCATCTCTTTCAGGGCAATTTCACGGATTTAACTTAAGACCTTACGTTCCCGAAGAAATTCCTATTGTTCAGGTCAGATTCACTGATTACAAAGTCGTCATTGAAACGTTATCGGAACATTGGACCGGTGATACGTAATCTTTTATTTGTAATCCTCAGCACTTGAATCGTGACTGAGAGGCGCTACTAAAAATTGTTCTATCATTATTCAAAATTTTGTTTACACTATTAAATATGTCGATATATAATCAATTAATTTCATATCCATAAAATTAAAAATAATCATAGGGAATGGATATATCTAGGTCGGAAAGAATGTTTCATTTTCGAGTTCAAATAGCTCCGAGCGCAAAGGGCTAATCTTTTATCGGGACCAAGGCCTTCCTCATTCCCCTCGGGATCGAACCGTGAAGGAATGAGGAAAGGATGAAGTTCACAATGCGGAAAAACCGGCGGCGAAAGTGATGCGCGAAGATGATCCTCGGTTCCGTTGATTCCAGTAATCGCAGGATTGTAAAAGGAGGAAGAAGCAACGGCGGATCGGGACAATGCCAGCTAATGCCCGCCTGTGTCCGTGTTTTTCGTTCGCATCTCATTAACGAGGAACTATGGTATCCGCGCGTACGTATCTCGAATCGGAGCAAGTTCTTAATAAGAATGCTATCGTACGATCTGACAGGAAATGTCATTTCGACGGAGATAATTAGGCGAACAATCCAAATAATAACATTAGAGTTACGTATTATATGGAACAAAAATACGTAATAGATACGTAAAGATATGTAATTAATTCTTAGCTGGAGATTATCATTACTGCTCGCAACGCTCGGCCATGATACGTAACCTGCGGAACTTATAGGCTACACGAATTAAACAAAAATTGTAGGTCATTAGGTTTATTACAATTGAATTCGTTTTATTCAGAATTCATCAAGTGCATTGATCAGACTGCGTTTCTTTTTGTTTCTTTTTTTGAGGCCTCTACATAAGACACTTAGTTGTGCCCATAATTATGAGATATTTAACACTGAATGAGTTCCATATAATGTTGAAAAAATAAGCGCTATCTAACGGTTCATTTTTGGGAATATCGTAAAAAGTAAATTCAATTAATTTAGCTTAAAATAATGAGATATGAAGTAACTGATAAGCTATATATTTTTTTTAAATTTTGACTCAGGCAACTTTCATAATTATGAGCACATATCTATTTCTCCAAATTGCTGGAAAAAGTCAATTCTTTACTTCCAATTATGAGAAAGTTCATTTGACGTAAAGAGTATTTGTTTATTTTTTTTAATTCGATGAATACAACATGCACAGCTGTCTCAGGCAGAAAGGAAAGTTGAGATCAGATAAAGAGTTTTAAATAATGGTGATTGGTGGGTGGGTACCTGAGGAGCCTGATGGATCACGAAACAGCGTGAAATTTTTCGGTTATGAGCAAGAGGGTTAACGATGCGCCCGCGTTCGCCTCGATCGAACGCCGCTGGTGCGTTACTTTCCGGTTTCGGGACCACTGATCGGAAAACCGCAAGTGAAAGTCGACTTTGAACTTCGATTTCATCATTCGGCTTCCTGTTGGTTCTTTTACGTAGGGAGCACCGTCTCGACAATCCTCCAGGCTATTTTACCTTCTACCCGTAAAAAAGTTTCGCAAACGACAGCGACATTCTCCCTTTCCCACGTTAATACCCTGTTTTACAGCTACCGCCGTCAGCACATGTCCTCGAAGCCGAATTCTCGCGGGTCAACGACACAGGAAAGCTGTCCCGATTGATTGCTTTCGCCACTGGGACGTTCTCTTTTCTCCAGACCGTCATTGCGGCGATAGGATGCCCCAAAAATAGTCACGTCAACGCGCTATCAAAACTGGAGGCTCCCTTCGATCCCCTATTCGAGAGCGCGAACGAAAGGAACGTTTTTCTAAATACTTTCACGGAAGCAATATCATTAACCGCTTGTCGAGATGAAGATTTTAAACAAAGTTTAACAAATATAAATGTTACGCCTTAATCAAAATTCAAGCATCAACATAAATGTAGCCCTACAAAAAGTATAAATATTCTTTTCTTTTCCACGACATTCTTCGTAAAAGTTACTTCAACTAAACTCAGGAATCATTCCTTTCAAGGATGTAGATTTTTGGGACACGCTGTATAATTAATAGGCTCGTTTCAGCTGGTTGTAATGCAGTATACGATACTTTCAGATTAATTAGTAACGTTCCTTCTATTCTAGGGAGAAATGGGTAGCAAGCAGAGCCTTTCTCTCGAAAAATCAATAACCAGATTTATTAACAAACAACGTTGGTCTAGGAACTCACGGCGTCGACGCGTAACAATTTCTCAGGAACAGGTAACGATCAACGAAATGTCGACACGCTTAATGTTTCTTGTGGCTGTGAACTATGGTTTTGTACACGGGGATCTTGATCGGGATGTGCTTCACCACCGGAACGGGAATGTGTTTCACCACGTGGAACGGAACTGGCTTCTCGACCTTCACCGGGATGATCTTCTCGACCGGCGTGGGCACCTTCTTCTCTACCTTCGTGAACACTTGTTTCTCCACCTACGGTAAATAGAAATCGTTGTATATATAAAGTAATCAATGTGTCACGATAAAGTAATTAAGCTTGAATTATGTACCGTGTACGGGACTGGCTTCTGCACGATCATTGGAACAGGGTAGCTCTGTGGGACTTGCTGAATCTGTAGACTCGGAATGGCCAATGCATACTTCTTCAACACTGGCACTCCTGTTTCAACGTGACGACATCGTATAAAATTGTGAACGTCCTTTGTAAAGGAGTTGCAAAAATGCTATACAGTGTAAAACTATAATTCAAGTAGTAAAAGATTTGAGAAGAGACTTCTACCAGATTTTATGCATATTTCTAGAAGGAAACGGTATGTTTGTCGGTTAAAGTTACACACCAATGGATTTGACAACGGGTATGAAGTGTCCGCCTCCACCTCCATGGCCGTAACCATCTCCACCTCCATGACCATAACCACCTCCACCGCCGTAACCACCTCCATGACCTAACTCAATCTCAGAGTGGTAACCTCCACCTGGCAATGCAAAGTACTATAGTTACTAGAGATTCGTGCATGCGATCATAATAACTCAACAATTTTTAACTGGCCAGACCGATTTCGCCCAAGTCGAAGCCACCGTGGCCACCGTGACCCACGTCAATTTCGCCTAACGTCAGATCTCCATGACCTCCCAACTCTAGTTCACCAGCCAAACAGGAACCGGCCACCATCAGAACTAGGATCTTGCAAGCAGAACGGTCGGTTTAAGAAAGTGTTTATCGTCAACCGAAAGTGGTGATCAAAAATGGAAGGTTGTAATTCGATGCCTGACTGAACGTAAGCTGAAACACTCTGATTAAAATTGTTGACCTAAAACCGACCACCGGAAGTTATCCTGTTGAAGAAACTTCTCAATTTCGCTACACTATCTTCAAAAGAAAAATACGTGTTTATTGAAGTCCTCTTTTCGACCGATTTTGCGTAAAGGGTTTGAGCCTGCCGGACTAAATTTTGTTACACTATTCTCAAAAGAAACATACGTTTTTATTGAATTCCTGTTTCCGACCAATTTTGCGTGAAGGGTCACACTCTACTGGTCTGAGTTTTGTTACACTGTTTTCAACAGAAAAATAGGTTTTTATTGAATTCCTGTTTTCGACCGATTTTGCGTACAGGCTCACAGTCTACTGGTAGTACACGACAAAAGAATACTCCCTGCAGGACTAATGTGCAAACCGGCGTTGACTAAACATTTCTTTGCGAACGTTA
The DNA here is from genome assembly GCA_916610235.2 of Lasioglossum morio. Classification (NCBI taxonomy): domain Eukaryota; kingdom Metazoa; phylum Arthropoda; class Insecta; order Hymenoptera; family Halictidae; genus Lasioglossum; species Lasioglossum morio. The sequence continues at coordinate 6,760,665 of OU744324.1, read as the reverse complement.
GGACTCGTATGGTTCAACCCTTCCGTTTCGAATCAGCTTCACGACGACACGACTCACGTACGAGGTTCTCCATTGTCCCCCTGATAGGCGCATATGAATCCTTCGTGAATAAAAGATCAACTCGAGACGAATTGTTCGCGTGGCGAGTTTATATACTAGGAACGTGGGACACGCAACCCCACTATCCTCTGAAAACCTTTTCAGCACCTTCACTGTACGGGTTACATTTCTCCGTTTCTTCAAACGGCGCGTGGGCTCGCCATGATGGTTGCATAACTGGTAGCACTTCCCTGTTCCCTGAACTGCACGCGGCGCGCAACCTTGTTCGATTTGGCACGTTCATTTTCTTTTCATTGACCAGAGCGATTGCTCTGCTTTCCATTATACGGTTATCGCTAATGGAGGTTCTTGCAATGTATTAGATGAATCTTGTGGTGGGAGTACCGCGGCGGCTACTTCCTTCTTCCTCGTGTAGGTTAATGCACCCGAAGGCCTTGATGATGTTTTAATTGGGCGGAGATGGGAATCTTGCTATGCGACTTTGTTTTGTAACTTTTTCTAGTCGTCGCATTCCTTGTTATACTCATCCCAGGTCTGAAAAGCTTTGGAGTGATTAGAGAAACTGATTAGGATTTAATAATATTGTTGGGATAAGGAAACACCGCATATCTTTACATTGGTGAGTCGCGTATGCAACGAGATGGAAGAATTACTATTATTAATGGAATGTGCTCGCAGGAATTGTGTGAAAGTCGTTTATCTTGAAACTATCGAAGACAATATTTTATTCTATAGAAATTGATGCAAGAAGTGATCGCTAATAATCTCGATGTTAATGCGACCTTTATAAATAAACAATATATAAAAAAAAGAATTTTAAATATAAATTTTGTTGTATCTTCAATGAAGTCGATATATGCAATGTAATAATTTTATGTATTCAATGCAGTCGAACAGAACATTTCATCTCGACATACTTATTGTAAATCAGTGCAATTCTCTAACATAAATGGCATTTAATTCTTTATTTGTGATATCATTACTGCTCCCGCATAATAAGGACACACGCCACAAACAGTTTCAGTCTTACATTAAAAATGTCAAAACTGTTAGAAACATGTAGAGATCAATTAAATATAAATTTATGGACAATCAATTCTATTTGCAAAGCACGTTTAAAATCAATTAAAACATCGTTAAATCTTCGGCTGAAAAGCTTTAAACCGTTGGAACTGAAACGAATAAATCCGAGTAACTTGGGCGATTATTGAAGGGGTGGAGCATCTACTTTCACTTTTCCAAGTTGTTCTTTTAGAATATTATTACATTAGAAAACACGCGGAAAAGTGAACATAAAGTTTTCTTTGAAATAATGTTGCCACTTCGAACGTCTCTATCGGAGTCTCCACTTAACAGAAACTCTAGGAAACCTTCAATTTTGAATAACTTATATTTCGAAAACGAAATTTCGCTTTAAGAAATGATAAAGGACTTGTTAATCTGTATGTGTGTGGTCATCAGAAGTGTTTTTCATCAGCTCGCATGATTTTGCGACACCCTGTACACTTAGAATAGCAGCTCTAAAGGTCCCAATTGCTAAAAATTTGTTACAGAACCAATTTCTTACTTGCTCTCAGTACAACGCAATTAATACAGAAAAGATTGACATAAAGATTAGTTTAACACCGGTCAAAATCACCGGTTCCCGATTTTTTATTTTACGATTACTGATATAACAAAAATAATAATCAAAGAAATGATTGTATCTTTAACGGAGCACATATTAGGAGCTGCACAAAGTCTAAATAAAATCAATCTGGTCAATTTTATAAGGGAACACGTACTTTTAAGTCTCGGTAGGTTTAGTGTTACTCGTACCATACATTTATTATACATCATCTACAACGAATTCGTTTAGCAAAAGTCACATGAGAATTTTACCAAACAACCAAGCTATAAAAATGAATATTCTCCTAATTACCAAGGAATGATATGCAAACACTAAGTGGTCACAGTGCACGTTATACGAGTCCGCGGAGAAACTAATTTCCGTTCGCCTGAATATTCATGTAACATCTAGTTTTGCTCTTGTTTTCGTGATTGCTTTCCTAACATGTTCGACGCGAAGAAAAGTGTCTAACTAGCAACACCTTATAGATTGAACTATTGCGCAGGATCCGTTGTCCGTCTTTGGGGTCGCGGTCGCAAACTTCCCCCGTGCTCACGGCTCATTAGCAGCGTCTGATCGTGACAATCATGCTACCCGCACTCTTGAACTAGTCCGTCTGCAACGTTCACTTTCCAGGGGATTTGTACTGGATGTATCGAAAATGCAAGTGAAAGTTTTGATTATGATCTTGGGCGCATTAGCTTGCCTATTGGCGGAATCCGATTTACACGGAGCAACAGGAAAAACCATTCGGTCTTTCGAGTCCAGCGTGGAAAGTTCCTATCGCATTTCTCCGGAAGATATATTCGATCGTTCTCAACTATATCCCGTCTCTCGTTTATACAAAATTTAATACCTGCATAAACTAACGAAACCCGCGTATATCTAGATAGTTGCTACACCGAAATCGACTTTGATCGGACCAAGGAACAATACTATTTTTGAGAACGCTAATTGCTCGCGCTGCTCGGATAGAAATTTATGGTAACAGGATTCTTGATATCGAGGAGGAAAACAACTGTTAGGACTCGTGCGGCTTTCACCGTGGAGGAAGACGCGGCTATGCGTTTCATTTTTCGAAGCATTTTATTGTAAAACAAGAACAGTAACAGGTATAAAAATTATTAATAAAAAAGAGAACATAGTACAACAGCAACAACGATGCTTAAATTATACACGGCGAGAAGAATAAACGCCGTTGTTTCGCGGAGATAATAGGACCCAAGAGACAGGACCCTTTTTCGTGGACTTTCTCCGCTCTTCCGGACTGTTCCAGAACCCCGAGCAAAAACGGTGAACGTGGTTTCAGCATCAGTCGGATGGATCGTTGTCTAATCAGTCACCGGATGTTAATGTTTCTTCGCGTGGTGATAAATCGTCTTGTAAACGGGGATCTTGACGGCGTACGGCTTATAGACTGGCACCGGCACGTGTTTCTCGATAGTGATCGGGACAGGCTTCTCCACCGGGACAGGAATGTGCTTCTCCACTGGGAAAGGAACCTTCTTCTCCACTGGCACCGCTATTGTCTTTATCACTTGCACAGGTACTGGTTTTGGTACAGGCTGCGCCACTGGGTAGTTCTGTGGAACGCCCACTGCCACCGGATGAGGCACAGCTATCTTGAAAATCTGAGGAACCGGTACCCCTGAAACATCAATTCAAAATTAACGATGAAACGCGCATAGACTTACTTGCATTAGTCGAATTTTCGTTTGCAATTCTGCAGTTGTTACTTTCGAATCGATTGACTGGCTGTCGAGCTCAATCACAGCTGTGTTGACGTACAACTGGTACTCGTCGAATATAAATGCGACGTTAAAAAATTTTCTTTTGTATCAGAATCAATAATATAAATAGAAAAAATAATATAAGAACACATGTTTGAATTCTTCTATGATAGATAGACAGCCCATCTTTATGCAAAATAAAAATTGTCTACCTAAATTCCAACAAATTGGAGTGATATAGAAAATTGCTTTCATTTATAATATGTTTAATAGATTGAAAATAATATAAGAACATATGTTTAAATTCTTCTAATGTTGTTACTGTTTTAAATTACACTTACTCATTTTTGTCATACATACATAAGATCCGCTGTCTGTCTCCGCAGTTAAGTACACTCTTTCGCAGAAAAGTACTAATGGTAAAATCATGCTGTAGAACCCGAGTGAATTGGCACGCGATTTTTCGAATCAGATTCCAGGCAAATTTGCTTCCCGAGCTAGCAATTTCGTAGGTTTTGCGAACCCTGCCGAGGGCTACTTCTGAGGCCAACAATACGCAGTTAACGACTCTGATTCACTGTTGAGTCAACTTTCTGTGAAATTTTCGCTTTCAAACTTTCTCAAAGTTGAACGATTGCTTGGAGTAATTAGCCGCTTAGCAGCTGTAACGTGTCATTACGGCGTGTTGTCCAACGGTGGACGTAGAACTTCAGCTACCGTGAATGTTCGGACTTGTAGTACTGAACTATAACTTTGTGCTGCTTTTAGCGAAATTAATCCCCGGAATGTTTATTAAAAAGACTTTGAAACTGTAAAATCCACATAATATGAAAATAAATTATAATGCTTTCCTCTTAACGTGTTCGCGACCAGCGTCCCATGTGTGCGACGTTCACGATTCCACATGCCGCACGAAGAGAATGAAATTAATTTACTGTCGTTATTCATAACTCTAATAACAATCTCTTTTCTTGTATTATACAAGAACTGAAGCAACGAACTTTAACCAAAAATTCAGAACGAGAATAAACGTATAATATGTATGCTATTAATTTCCTTCAAATCGAAATGAAATTCTATTTTGGTTTTGTTAATGTAGAACTATTGGAGAACATATAGACGTACAATAGATATAAATTTTCCGCCTTTTAAGGAAATTAAGAATTACAAAAGCAGTTTTAATCACCGAAATAGTAAAATAAATCGCAGGACAATGGTTTAACAGAATAAAATCCAGAGCTTTGACCATTTCCAATAGACCAGCTGAACAATTTAGCAGAGCATGCGTCGCGGTTGAATTTCTGTTCAATTTCTATGGGAACATCTAAGAGTGTGTAATAGAGTATTGTAAGAAAGAATGGTGAAATAAATGCCAGGTGTGTCAAATAATGTTCGCGGGTTCGTTGGGAAGATTCGGACAAGCGGAGGTGGCATTAGCCGAGCAATTAGAAACTTACCGATGTGCTTAATCACTTTAACGGGCACAGGCTTGGTAACTTCCACGTGCTCGGACACGGGAACGCTCTGGACCACGCTGTGGCCACCGTCCAGAGAAACACCCTCGTCTCCGCCTTCGTGTCCACCCCCGAGGGACGAGTAATCCGAGCCTAAGTGGTCGCCAGATACCTCTAAGTGTCCTCCAACCGATCCCTCGAAACCACCGCCATGGCCACCACCGAAATCGCCCCCGTAGCTGCTGCCCCCGTAGCTGCTGCCCCCGTAGCTGCTGCCCCCATAACTACCGCCGCCGTAATCGCCGCCGCCGTAATCACCGCCGCTGTACTCGCTGCCGTAGCTTCCGCTGGATATAGAACCATGAGACTCCTGGTCGGACCTTTCTATCGGCTGGAAACCACCGTACAGCTGCGGATGGTATTGGTTCTGGTTCTGATACACGATCACCGGCGTGGCCGCCGCCAAGGACGCCAGAGAAAGCAGCAGCTGCAAGGTAGAGTTCAAGTATCAAGGAAAATCACCGTTCCGCCGAGCCTAGATCACACTCATGATCGCGTCAGGATATCCATTAACTCTTTGCACTCGGATCTCGCACGACTCATCTTTCGATACCGAAACCACCATTCATCCGAACCAATCAAATTACATACAATCCTCCACTAACTCGATACTTATGCACAGAGCTCCGACGCAAACTAACTTTTACGCACAGACCACTTTTCCGAAATCGCCGTCTTTCGATCTTCGTTCGAACAACTTCCTACGGAAGCGGTGAAAGTACTCCTGCTGAATTTCTTGGCTTTTCCATTCTCTGTAAAGCGATTCTAAATTTTTGTGCACAACAGCTTGCTACAGAAATGCCCGAAAACTACGCTATTTTAGTATCGCAGTTTTTGAACTTATAAGGTGATGCCGCGTTTGCGTAAAGCTCTGAAAAATGTGCGGTTTCGGGAAAGGTGGGCAAGCGTCGAAAGCGGTGATTTTGATCGAAATTTCGTGGTTTAGGTGGTGTCAGAGTGACGTATCGGTTCTATTCGGATTACGCTACTCACGATTCCGTTCATGGTTACACGCATACAGCTGTTTACGCCGGCCTGCTAGACGTAGAAGTGTTCCTTCGGCAACTGATACATCTTTGCTCATTGCTCGTCTTAATATACCGTCGAGCCTTTCACTGTCGACGATGTAGTTTCGTCCTGGCGTCCGGTCGGCCACGCCGCACTCTGTCGGCGCAATTGTTTCTCCGCTGTCCTTTCAACGGCCACACCATCATATGTATTGACTACTTTTGTGAGCTGAACGGCGCCTAGCGAATTAGACAATTTCTGATCTATCCATGGACGAGTCTGCCCACGTTCCCCAACCAATTTTCATTTACAGTTTTCCGTTACCAACGGGCGCTCCTACCACCAATCCCTTTTTCGATCGCTCAGCGCGGCTGCCAGGATCGTGCCTCGACGGTTCGTTCGCATATCAGGCGACTTGGTGCTTGTTTTAACGTGCCAGCGCGATGAGAAAACGCTAGACGCGCCGTAATTAACTACTGACTACGGTCACTTTCGTTTGCAATTACGTAGAAAATCGAGCAGGAGAAATTAATGACACCGTACTAACTCAGACGCGTGAAAATCGTTCCCGTTGAACAGCATAAACAATCAATTTTCCCGGTTCCCACCGTAAGACGAGAATTAGTCATTTTCACGCTGCATTGGTCGCATTAGTCACTGTGTAAACGCGTTTCATGTAAATTAAAACAGTCCTTAGACTCAGGGTATTAATTACTTCGTTGAATTACTTAACTTTTATCGAATCAGTCTATGAGAAATATCTTTATAAAATTGCTAAGTCAAGCTGTGGAGGGGGATGGGTTTTGTCAGAAGAACCCGAACGGACACCCATGGAAGCTAGAAGATCCATAGTTGAGAAGATTACTATACCTATATTTTACATATAAAAGGCTGGTACACACTTGGTTGCGTTTCCTATGTTTTTATTACAGTAAACTCTTTGAATTGCTTCGTCTGTGTTTGAACTGAAATTACAGAACAACTGGTATCTTTGTCTCCATTATGTTAAGAAAAAAAAATTAATTTCTATTTCACTGGAACTTGTAGCGATTCAGGTAGAAAATGTTCATTTTGCATAACGATTCGCTGTCTAGTTATAATATATTAAGAACATCAGAAAGACTAAAGGATCTACGAGAAATATTTTTAAAAATCTCCGTTCAAACAACGGATAAATAAAGTTGTGAATGATTTAGAGATTTCACAAGTATATAGTGTATAAAAACGTGTCAAACTTTTTCCATTAAATTATAAGACTAGAACTGACAAACCGATAGAAATGAGTTTTGAGGAGCTTATAGCGAAAACATAAGAGTATCCACTCAAAATGTTATTTGAAAAAAAAAATGGTTTTTTTTTCACCATTTATTTTGCAATTGTTTCAAACAAACGCCGTGTCTTCATAGTGGGCCACTTTTTCAGAAGTTGAAAAATGGGGATACAGCCTCAAGTGTCCCCTTTACGGACCTCCTTTCAAAAAGATGGACATTTGAAAATTGACGAAATTAAAATTATTTGCAGTGAACGCGGCACCACGATATACAATCTCGGACGCCCGAAGAACACAGTGGGCTGGATCGTAACACATTTTACTATAACTTTGCAACCATAAGAGATATCGGGATTAAATTTCCACTAAAAATTATTAAAACATTAATCCTATCTACTTTATTACCGAAAACTGTGTTTTTTTTTAACTTGCGAAACTTGTTTCTTTTTAATTGTATATTATTTTGCAGGATATTCCATACATGTGCTTTTCTAAAGGTCTTAAAAATTTTCGGGATACACTTTCTCAAGGGTTAAGGTCAAATGGGTTAAGGAAAAATGCCAGCCGGGTAGATGTTAATTGAACTACCTGTTAAATTCGATTACACAACCGAATTAACGAAACCGTAACGTCTTCAATGTCTGTCTAAACGAATTCGAACGCTAAATACATGTGTGAAATATTTTTCCTTAACGAGTGAAGCATATCGTTACACAATGACACGCTCTCCGAGGCACGATGATTGACAGGTGTATCATCAGTGTCTACAGAAGCGGTGCTCGAACGAAATGGTAGCTTGGTTTGAACAACTTCATTCACAATCTAACTTAGCAGAGCGAACGTGGACGTCCGGATTCTTTCTTCGAGGATTACTCTATTAAAAATATGCGAGGATCGTTCATTTCGGAGTCAACCTGATGAGGCAATTTCATTAAGGAAATAATGACTGGCGGACCGAGTTACCGTCAAAGTTTTTGCAGCGTAATGAAAGCATCGAGCCAGTTCCGGGGGGTCGAACATCTATCATTCTGTAATTAACGGACTTAAATGTCGCCGTGATTCTACCTCTTCCACATTTGTTAGGCAACTTCGCTCGACACTGTCTGAGAATCTGTTCGCCCCGCGTCCAGGAAACTTTCCCGAAGCTGCTGGGCTGCGTCTCTGTAATTAAGTTACCTACTCTAAAGTCATGGAAAACGTTCGCGCGAAGCGACAAATAAGATCGCGTGCACCGATACCTTCTCGGACATAGACGAAGCCCCGTGTATCTCTCGATTTAGCCATGTGAAGAGAGCATAACGGAAGGATCGTAGCGCTATCCAGTCGCGAAGAACAACTCGCCGGTAACTTCCCAGAAAATAATGATAATTGGAACGCGGTCGCACGAATTCGTGACTCGGCCGCGATTTTCGAAGAGATCTACGCGGAACAAACCGCTCTATTATCTCCGGAGCATGCAGTTTCTGTGTTAACGCTAATACGATCGTTCAATTCCCCCTTTCGATTCTTTCAATCTTACGGTTCGAGTAATCGCGGTATATATTACTCAACGCACTGCTATGATAATCGTTTAAATTATATACACGTAAGAGCACAAATAAGCTCACGAAATCTCTGCGTAATATGGGGTATCAACCCCTGAATGTCGACACGCTTATAGCGCAATCTATAGTAAGCTATCTATTAAGATCATATATCACTTGTATCCTGTATTTGTAAAAAGGTTACTTTTTCTTCTTTTTTTGTAGCATCATATCTCCAAATCGAATAACGAAATACACCTAGTTAAGGGGGTTGACTCGTTTCCAGGATTACAAAGGCGAATAATGCGAATTACTTATTATTAGTTTTTGACTACTGGAAAGCCCCATCTTTGCATCATCGAGGAATGAGAAGGCGCATCCGGAACCCTTGCAATCCTGGAAAAACGAGTCTACCCCTTTAAATAAATACTAACCCAATAACAGTTACAGTTCGACCTGCTCGATCTAATGTCAGCGGAGAAACGAGGTAGACGGTGTATAACTAAAAACTCGAGTCCTTTATTTGGCAACAGAGTAACAAAACAAACATAAATACTGTATATAATACTATTCTAGGGACACGTCGCCGTTCCATTCAGAAATGGCGTGAACTCGTCCGGACTGTTCGCCTCGAGTTCTCTCGCGCGTAATCGCAGAATGTACAAAGTAGAAATCTGAACGTTGCGGTGTGTCTTCTGTGAAGTCTTCCGCGTCTGTGACTATGGATCCTCAACGGGGTCGGTGATGCAATTAATGGCTCCATCCGTGGCCATGAGACTTGACCCGATGGAACACGTGCTTGTAGACCGGAATGTGAATCGCATACGGTTTTTCCACAGGTACGGGTATGTGCTTCTCCACGGTTATAGGTACGGGCTTCTCGACAGGGACCGGTATTATCTTCTCCACCGGATACGGAACCCTCTTCTCGACCGGGATCGCGACGGTTTTTACCACCGGGATCGGTACTGGCTTTGCGACCGGTACGTGCACTGGATACGGCTGCGGTACGCCCACCGCCACTGGATGCGGCACTGCAATCGCTACTGGTTGCGCGACTGGCACTCCTGTTCGAAGGAAAAATCAGTTAGTTGTGCGAGAAAGTGCTATGTAATTAGGAATCTTTATGGCGTAGGGTTCACTCGAGATTTAACTGATCGTTCAGTGAGATTGATGCTGGGTTTCACGCGTTTACAGGAAGCAGTCGTTTTCTGTTATGGATGTTGTCAAGTTTGAAGTTTCTTGTTTTTCAAGTTGCGTTATAGTTTAATGCGTTTGTTTAAACCAGTGGTTCTTGACGGATGTTCCGCGAAATTCCGCGAAATATGTTAGATATATTTAGTAATGTATTATCTAAAATATGTTTATTTCTATGTGGGATGTTTCTGTTTATTTTTCGGATTGAATTTTGGTGTTCCGCACAATTTTCATATAATCAAAAGTGTTCTCTGACTTCAAAAAGGTTCAGAACTACTGGTTTTATCCATTAATCGTATTCGGCTTATAATCTTGAATTTTGAAGAACTCGTGAAAACTGATTGAGCTGTGCTAGTCATACGAGCAAAGTACAATTAATGGATTTTTGTAGAAAGTATTAATTAGTAGACCTTAATCTGCAGAGATTGATTAATTCGAGATTTTAATGGTATTACGTTGTTGCATGTAGAATGTCTGATTGGATTGGATTGGAATGTCTGACTGTCGGCAACATTGTTCGTTACATTCGTGAAAGTGCTAATCACTAACAAAGTTGATCAATTGACTCGACATTTTAATTGCAACCTTGTGCTAGTTTAGTAAATTGAGGCTTGTTTCCAAGACTTTAGGGAAAGTGAAACTTCACTTTAACCCTTGTAACCTACTTGAGTGTACATTCAACTATTGTGGTGTTGCAATCATGAGATTATGAATAAAACCAATGTAATGAAAGTCTTGAACGGAAATAAATGTGTATTAACGGATAATCTATTTTGGAAGTACACGCGAGGGTTAAATAGAGTCTACTGAAAATCAATTGAGCTGTATTCAGCTCGTGAAAGTGCTAATTAGAGGTTTTTACGTCCCAGATTCGACTGGTAGACTCGAGATTTTAACTCCTGGTAGTTTAGTGAAACTGACACTTGGTTACAAGATTTTAATGATACTGTAAGGTTAGTTTAACACGTTCGTTACTACTGTTTGTCTAGATAATAGTCTTCATAGTTAGAACTTTCTACAGTACGTCACGTGTCGGCTTATTAAAATATGAAAATATGCTTGGAAAAGTCATACCTTCCGAAATATTTTATGCATTTATGAAAAAACTGGACAGGGGCAATTTAAGACAGTCAAAATGTTAGAAGTATTTATTATGTTTCAACCTAAAATAAGTAAGTGTCCGGTGATTTGTGGACGAAAGTGTATTAAGACGATTCCTTTCCTTAAGATTTGTTAATTTCCGTTCATTCAGATTACGATCCATCATACCCGGTTATTAAACTCCATAAACACTAATGCCGAATGGTAAACTTCAAAGTTAGAATAAAACTTACCGATATTTTTGACAACAGGTATGGGAACAGGCTTCGTGATCTCAACGTGCTCGCTTACAGGTACAGCAGGTGCGTAATGGTGTTGTGCATGTCCGTGCAGTCCGTGCAGACCGTGGAGTCCGTGCAGTCCGTGCAGTCCGTGATCGTATCCACCCCCATAGGACCCGTATCCGGATACGCCATCGTGAAGTCCTTCGGATAAATGTCCGCCTAAATCCCCGCCGTGTCCTGTACCGTAGCTGCTCTCGCTAGATATCCTGACAGAGACACCCACCTAATTAATTGATACCCCGCGACGATTAAAATTCTCGAATAGTTGATCCCTTACCCTTGCCATCCACTTGTGTCACCGACATCGATGCTAGCGAGCACGGATTCGGCGATTAGGCACACCACGAAAACCTGGAATGTTCGATCGAATTAGTTCAACTCCTCGGAAGTAACGTTCCAAAACGAAAGAACCGATTTCAGGGACCGCGGTGGTGGTAGGGGAGGGGGTGGAATCAACGTGCTCGCAAAATATTTTTGGCACAGCGGTACACGCCGAGAACTCGGTCGACGAACTACTAAAAATCACATATCCGTGATGAAGTGTCCACAATGGCGGCCGTAACTCCGCATGAATATAAAACTCAGTTATGAATGGGGATCGACGGTTTTACGGAGCCATCTCGTCTACGCATGTACGGAAGAAAGCACAATGGGGAAGGTGATCGACACACTGTTCGCCGGCATTGTTCGCGGTACAACCGGTAATTTCTAGTCACGGTCCACCGGAGCTTCCCTCGGGGAAACGGCAATTTCCCCCGGCTCGCTTTATCTCCCGGATCGACTTCCCTGTTTTCTGTTCTTACGCTTCTGTTTTTTTTCCCTTCTTCACTCTCATAATCTTTTTCTCCTGTTGGTTACTTACGGAGGGCCAAGAGAACATACTTCAACCACTTAGACGGGGACAGTGGATCAAGAAATGGATACTGCGGATAGTTGCCGATGGACCGCTCCTTTTTATACGCTTTCTCCCTCTCCCCGGCTGATGATCTCTCTCCTGAAAACCGGACTTGCATGCTCGCGTTCGGATCATACGCGCGCGCGTGTAGGAAATACGACGAAACTCGACACTCGTGCTTCCACGACATCCGAGACGCGAAACGAACTTTCAGTGTCACGGTGCCGGGACTTCGAAGGGTGCTCCACCTGCTCATTCAACCTGTCCGATCATCGTAATTCTCTTTTCTGGAAAATCATTTACTTACCTGATAAAATTCCTGCATTGATCGCCAGTCTTGCGGAACAGATTCGATAATATGTACACGCAGAGCAAACAGTTCCGGCGAACATCATTTCGGAACGGAGTTTCTGCTGGCCGATTGAAATTCACGCGAGGACGAACCAACACGCCGTTGGTCCTCCTCGAGAAACGCTGACGGAATGCACCGTCAGATTCGCTAACTATCGTGGTCTAGGTGAACGTGGTGAACGCCCATGCAGACCGACCGTGATCTCTCGCGATTGAGCAAGCGATGAAAGCGATTTCCTTTTCTACGCGAACCCTCTTTCTTCCGTTTTGCCCTATTTTGCGATGTCACCGTCATGAAATTCCCGTTCGGAAGTCGACCGTGTCCGTTCTCCCGCGATCTTGCGATCGGAGGAAAAAGCGCTGCCGCGCGCTGCGACTTTATCGCTTAAAGACCGAAAATGAAGGTTCCTTTCGGAAGTATCGTTTGCCTTATTGGGTACTCGGATAATTACTCTGTGGAAAAAACCAAAGGAAGGGGATCCCAACATTTATACCACTGCTAAGTGGTTACAAATGTGCCCAAAACAGGAATTTGGATTCATCTTTCCATTCACTTTATGAGGACCATCAAGAATTACATTATCAGATACAAACGAAAATTTATTTTCTTTCTTAACACTAAACCTACCGACCATCAACAGTGACTAATGTGTATGTTATTATAAAAATAACACGATTAAATTTATTTACATTTGTGTGCGATTTTTACTATAATATATACTGGAGTCAAAAACTCAATCGATTCTCATGAAAACACATTTACAATCACAACATGGACTTACAATCATTGGAAATAACATAACACTATTTTTAAATTCTTCTAATGTTTTCACTGTTTCAAATTGCACCTACTCATTTTTGATCGATTACTACACCTGTTCATTTTTATCACAAGTATCAATTTCTAATTAAATTGTAGTATTCATTCCCACTGTGCGTCGTTCGGACAATTGGTTACGCAATGACCGGTAGCTATGCAAAATGGTTAAGGTTGCTAATTGAGTAGCTAATTGTACATTCTACCCAACATTCCTCGCAGTGTAGTTGTTATCACGGGAATGGACAGGACAACTTTCGTCGCGCATCATTCTCTGATAGTATTTAATGGGCCCAGTGAGAGTGGCGGTGTCTTTCACGCAATAAGAAAGCAAAGCAAATAAAACTGGGTGAAGTAAAAGGCAAAACGCGAGTAGATCCAAAAAAGCAGCATCGATGAAAGTACGAGTATTGGCCGGTTCGGTGTGAAAGGAGCATCGCTGCTCGACCGTTATAATACCCGAGGCAAGCAGTTACTTTGATTCTACTGAAACGGGTTCGACCGTTCCCCCTTCTTTTAAAAACGCTGTTGCACGGTATCGATGGCCGTGGCTATGGCTAAGGTCGGCACAAATGCAAGGCTATGTTACCGGAACGGATATCGATTGCGGGTCGGCTGTGTCGGTTCGCTGACCGATATAACTTATAATCGCGTCGCCAGATCAGATTCCACGACGTCGACCTCTTCTACCGGATTTTCCGGGACCTCGTAATGCTTCGTTCTCAATGGATTTTTCACTCAAGAAGAACGCGTTACAATGAGAAACGCACCGAAAGACCGTGCCAAGAAAGCCGTAGTTGAACGACGTTAACGCGTTCTCTACCAGCATTTAAACGCACCCCATCTCATTTATGAAATGTGCCCGTAAAATTAAATGTCACAAACGTAGTATAGTATATTGGATCATCGCTTAAGTTAAGTTAATAGTAAAAAGGGCTACATAAAAGATCAATCGAGGCTGCAGTCGCCCCCAAATTTCAATGAGTTTAGTAATTTCCATTATTTGAAAGCATACAGCTGCGCATGTAGCTATTTTATAAAGCTGTGACAGCGACATGCTGTCGAATAATGCAAATTACGCTTTGTAAACATAAAAATAGGACATTTGAGGAAAACAGCGGTCTAAATTTGCTGACTATTGAAAACCCCCATCTTTGCATTATCGAGAAATGAGGAGGCACATCGCGCACCCTTGCAATCCTGGAAACGAGACTATTCCGGTTAAGGTGGTGGAGGTGTCCTCGAAGACTGATTATTTTCGGCCGAGAGAATCCAGCGGCGAATCAGTGGCTCGATTAAACTGGTCGAGGAGGTCCTCCGGCAATTCGACGGGATGTGGGTGCATCGGTCAGGGCTTTTGGTGGGATGGGTGTTCTTTCTTTGGGTGGACGCGACGGCCGGAACGGTGACAGAAAGGGCCATTGTCCAGGTGAATGATCGGGGACCTCGGATGGAAGTCACCGGGCCAAGAAAGAGTGACTTTGATCGAGCGACTTTCTTCCCTCGGTAATTGTTCTTGATTCGTGGAGCCGCAGCAGCCCGAAAGGACCGGCTGGGTCCGACCGGCGTACCGCGGAGAAAGGGGGCATTACGGATGGCCAGGAAAGAGGCGAGTGAAAGGATTCCGTGCAGTACACGTTCGTAGATCCGACGAGGAGAGTTTATCCAACCCGGTCGTTCTCCCGGTTGCCGGACCGGACCGTTCTGTTGCACGTAACTGGACACTGATCTTGCATTCTTATCCCGTCCCGTGCCGCTGCACCCGTTGCACTGTCTTCCCGCGTCACTTTCACTGCGACTTCCCCTAGATCGTCTAACCGGCCAGGTAAATCGCGATACCATTGTCTCATGATCGATCCAGGAAACACGGTGGCCTCGCAGGAAGCCCCGAGCTTGACCCCCGACGAGATCGCACGAAAAAGGAAGCGACACAGTTCCTAGCTAAACGATCCATTTGTCGCGATGATCGACCGGCAACTGTGTCACGATGTTAGGTAATCAAGTCGCAAACGATACGCGATTAGTCGAAGAGACTTCCTTTCGCGGCTAACACGAGAGATTAAGCCTGATGTCGGCATCGTTGAACGTTCATGGCTTTAATAATACCCTACTGGTACATTGTCTTTTTCGCGGTGAAAGTGATAGGTACTTTCTACGTGTTCGGATAAATAATTGATCAAGTTTGTGAAACAATGTTTATTCATAACAAGTATAAAAAAAAGGATAGGGTACCGACACCGTGAATGGAACGATATAGTGCAGGAGCTTTACGACGAAGAACGGCGGTTTTTATCGGCGCCAAGGAGGATGCACCGGTTTCTGCAGCGCTGCAAGCTGCACTGCGTTCGCCACGGCGTTCTCCTTCGCGGCTATGATGTCTTTCTCCTGAAAACGTATGAATATTAAAAGAGGTAGCCCGTCGATGAAAATGCTTGTAGAAACTACTTCGAGAACTTGATTTTCTTGGTTTAAGTAAAATATTCTTTTTCGTCCTCGTTTCGCCGAAAGTGCACACGAATAAACTACCGAATGTTAATAGTATTGCGATTCTGCGCACCGAATAAAAAGGAGAATAAAATTATTGCATTTGTATGAAGAACTAGCATACAGACTATCGATGGAAATGGAAGTTTGACGTAATAATTTCTTACATATCGAACTATCAGCTACTGAGACACAGTAGACTGAAGGTAAATGAGAGTTATGCTAAGTTAATGTTGATTCGATATACATATACGATCATACCTTTGCCTCCTGTTCGCTTTGAGTGATCTGCTTATCCACATCTTG
Source organism: Lasioglossum morio (assembly GCA_916610235.2). NCBI lineage: Eukaryota > Metazoa > Arthropoda > Insecta > Hymenoptera > Halictidae > Lasioglossum > Lasioglossum morio. The sequence continues at coordinate 6,744,516 of OU744324.1, read as the reverse complement.
CTTCTGCAACTCAGCAGCAGTTTCCGCAGCATTCCTCTGAATCGCGGCTGCAGCGGCTGCCTCCCTGGCGGCTGCCACCCGTTGAGCAGCTGCGACTGCATCCTTCAGAGACGCTAATCTCTGCTGAAGAGCCACTAGCTGCTTGGCACTCGATCTGGCTTCCGCTTCGGCTGTCGACGAGATCTCTTGCGACCTTAGAAACCGAGTAATTTGCTTTACGAATGCCAAATTCAAAAATTACTCCTACGGTTTGCTCGTATTTAAAACAATCAACGTCAAAAAATGAATTCATGAATGTTTGTGCCTTCATATCCGAAAAAATTCAAGCCAAAAAATAAATTCATAAATATTTGTATCTACATCTCCAAAAGGATTAAAGCCAAAAAATGAATCCAAGCATGTTTGTACATTCGCTTAATGGTTCTGAATTATTCTTCGAAAGTGCAGTCTACCTTGCAGTAGCCTCTCTCGCAGCAGCTTCCTTCGCTAAAGCAACCTTCTGTTGAATAACAGCGGCTTGCTTAGCCTCTGCCACTCGATTGTAAGCCATGTTTACGTTTTGATTTGCTTCCTTAGCCTGTTGGATCGCTCTGAGAACATCTGGTGGATACGCGATGCTGGGAGTACCAGGAGCTGGATCCCTCAATGCCTATCATCGATAGAAAAATAAAACAAATTCATTTATCGAACACCCTCAACAATTACAATGACCGAAGAGATTTACCTGAATAGCAACATCGTGTGTAGCCTGAACCTGCACCTGCGTCAAGGGTATGTCAGGAACACTTGAAGGGCCCCACGAAGAAGATCCAAAGCTGCTTGGTGCCCATGATGGCGAGGAGAAAATAGGTGCCACGCCAAAGAAATCGTAGCCGGATGGTCCGAACAAACCCACCCCTCTTTTCTCTTTTTTTGATGTCGATTCCGACTCCGCCATATTGGCCAGAGCAAAGGTAACAAAGATCTGTAAGTATATTACTCAAGATTTTCATGGCTAACGAAGAAAGAAAATGAAATTCGAGGTTTCTGTTACCGTGAAGTAGGCGTTCATCTTGGTAGACTTGTGGATGACTGTATCGATGATACTGAATCCTCCAAGTCGAGGACGCGTATATATACAGATTCTGATTCGCAGGGGAATGGCCCTATCGGCTTCGGTGTAATGACAAAATTAATTAGGACCATTAAGAGAATGGGAAAAATTCGACATACCGCGGCTGAATTACAGGCCTGCATTGTTTAATGACGATTCGCCGCGTTCGCGTTCCTATACAATCACCAACCAGAAGCCGGTTGTTCGACTTGAAATTGATGGACACCGATAACTTTTATCTCCGGGCCCAGGAAATCATTGAAGAGTGACTGTAGTCTGCTTACTTCCGGTTAGACTTGCTAGACCAAAAGTGCTTGCCATTGTGGAATGACACTGGAAGTATATACTGGCCAAGCCTTCGATTAAAACAGGTAATTAGATTGAACACTTTCTTGTAACAAAAAACTGGTCCTTTGTGCAAAAATTTTTTTTTTTATTACATTGTAAGAGACAAACTCATCATGGAGGTCTGAAGCCTTTGCTTTAAATATATATTGTTCGTTAACCTTTATTCACACCCGTTAAGCAAAGTATAAAAAATGTCTGTTTTCGACAATACTGACAATTGTTTTCTATTTTAAACTATTTCTAACTCGTTTGAATTTCCTTTTTAAATTAATAAAATATACGTATATGAAGTTGGAAAGTAGTTTTATGTGTTTTTCTTATAAAACGAAAATGCCATAGTAGTAGGATTTAATATAAGGAATAGAATTGTGTCAACAAAGCAGTAAAAGTTGAATGTTTAACATAGTTGTATTTATAACAGAACAGAAACAATATATACACATAGATATAACAACAGTGACATAAATTATAGTTTCAATAATTAAATTATGAATACTGGGCGTAGCATTTATTTATTGTCTAACATTTATTGTCTACAAACTGCATGAATTTATTAGTTAACCATTCTATTCTTAAAGCTTCTCACATTTTTGGGCAATTTGTATCCAAAACCACCCTCGTACGCTACTTGTGTTAAAATATCGGAGCCTTGTCCCACGTCATCCTTATGACCCCGAGGATTTTTATAATAAGTAAAACTATGTCGACTTCCTTGTCCGGTAGAATCGTCGGAATCGTGATGATCTGTGTTCCTGTATGACGATTTAGGAACATACTCATCTTCTGATTCTTCTTTCACGTACTCTGAAACCGAAGTAAAAAGTTTACCTTTCAAATTCTTCTACGTTCCACATCGCTAATACTTTTAATCATTGTTGTAAGTAGACAGCAGGTTTTTATACAAAATAAAAAAATTTCAACCTTAATATAATTGTATGAAATCCGCTGTCTAATTACAAAGTTCGATAACACTTTCCTCAGAAAATTATACATACTCTGTTTAGGCGACTCGCTTCCATAAGATCCCCCAAAGTCATCGTCAAAATTTTTCTTAAAATATTTAGATCTATAACCATTATCCTCCGCCTTCTCTCTATCGTAATCGTAACTATTTCCATCGTCCTCGTTTTCCTGTTTACCAGAATGATACTTTCCCGAAGAACTGTCATCTTCGTCGTCGTCATTGTCATCATCACTCGATGATGAATAGTCACTATATTTGGTATACGGTTTCTCGTCAGCTTCGACTTCGTGGTTCTGTTTCGAATACTTGCCAAACTTCTCATCGTATTGTTTGAACGGGAAGTAATTGGAAGGCTTGAAATTGCCTTCCATTTGAGATGGTTTAAATGACTTGTCTGGTTTTGGTTCGTAGTCGTCGTCATCGTTGTTACCTGGCCCATAATCCTTCTCAGAATCTAAAAAAAAATCACGTTTCAAAGATAGATCTTCCATAAGGATGGCTCTTATTTAATCGTGACGAAATTTTTTTTAAAACTTCTTTTACGGCACCCCCCAGAATTGTTCCAATTATAGACATAATGGCTGAAATTTGTCCAGTTTCTATCAATACTACTTGACAATAATATGTAATAAAAAGTGCAGTTATATATATGTATTTTTTTTTATATTAACCCTTTGCATTCGAGTGGTGACTCAGAGTCGCCACTAAAAATTACTGTATCATTATTGTAGGATGTGGAGCGCGGGGTCGACGAACCCCAAATTGTATCTATGCATTTCGTAAAGTATGAGTGTGTGCGTGTATGTACGAGCGACAATAAACGACAAGGTTTTCACCGGGCGTCGCGAAGATGACGTCGCCGGTTGTGGCGGAGGCAAATACCACATCGCGACGGGTAACCGACGATAATTCGGTTGTATAGAGATGACGAGAGAGTGAGAGAGTACCGAGTTGCGCAAGCTGTAAAATTGTCAACGTCCCTTACTGTTAATCGTAATAAATTGTCCGTTTATTGTTCGTGTAGTCGAGTTAATTTGTTTCGTCTAAAGTTAACGCAAATCGACGACCAGATCCTACATTATTCAAATTATTTAAATTATTAAATATGTTGGTATCTAATCAATTACTAAAACACTTAAGTATTGTACGAGGTATTATAACAATTTGATATTCATACTAAGAAAAACATTAATATAGAATGGAATTATCCTAGGTCGGAAGAGATGTTTAACTTTCGAATTAACCCAGACCTAACTCAAACTGAAAAAATATTTTTTCGAATATCTACAAACTTAAAAGAGACCACCTATTATATGCACAGGAAAAAGTTTCGAATTATGATCTGGACAACGCATTTCAATTTCACCAAAATCCGAGAGAAAGTCACGTTTTCGACAAGTTTCCCAATTCAATTACAAACCATCAACTCCCTCGCCATCGTCGTCATCGTTGGGTGGAGGGGTCGTAGGTTTCTTCTTATCGATAACCTCTACATCAGTCCTAATCTGCTGCGAAGGACCAAGGTTACGATATGCGCCAGCAGCATGAACGTTGCCTTTACCGAAGTGTAACTGCGGTTGCGTTTGAAGGGGCTCGTAGCCGATGGCAGAAAGCCCGCTAACAGTCGGACGAACCTGCACAGCAGCACCCTTGTATTGTGGGAATTGCGGGTTGCTGTTGGTAATCGAAATAGGGATCACTTGACCTTGGAAACTGGAATAGGGAGACAAGAAGGGCGCGCTTAGTTGAACGTTGTTCAATTTTGGCGTTCTCTCCGGATAACTGAACTGATCGGCTGGGCTTAGGATTAGAGGTTGACTTTGGTAATGATTGAAATAGGTGGGATAATTGTGCGCTTGCAGAATAGACGATGCCTTTTTGTTGAACTGATTTTGCATTGCCGGTGAAAATAGTTGCGGGCCTGAGGCTTTTGGTAGAGAGTAACCAATCCTGTACGTGGGGACTTGCAGATTAGGTGAACCGGGCCCGTGAACTCCTGCAAAATTATGCAAATGCAAAATAAACATTTTGTGGCTCGATCGGTCAATACAGAAGCTAAATGAAAATGACTTCCTCACTTTAATCTTAGAAACTACAATTATATTGCACCGTACCTGCGTTCTGATTACGCGTCACCTGTTTCACCGGTGGACCCTCGTTCCCCACTTTGTACCCAGCAGACATTGTGAATAAGTTTCCAAAGTATGGGGACGATTGGTCCGTGATTAGCGAAGTTGCGTAAGGTGCGGGTGATTTGAATCCGCCATCGTAAGCTCGAGGACCAGGTTTGTCCTTGTAATAACTTAATTTAGCATTGTTGTTTTGGATGCTGCGTGAACTCTGAGGCTTCGGCTGACGATACACGTAGTCCCGTTGACCATCGTGGCCTGTGTCGACGATTCCTTGCTTCGATTTCACAAAACTCGAGGGCAAGGGCTGGTCCTCCGCTGCCAACGCCGTGCGCAACGCCGTTATAAGTAAAGTGGCGTAGATGATCTGGAATCAATTTATATTTCAGGTAATATTTGAAAAATTGTGCGAGAGGATTACGACGAACCGTACCAGCATGGCACTGAATTAACGAGCACAGGCGACCGCTAAAGTTTCTTCTTAACTGGCTGCGACCGAGACTCCGTGATCTTTTATATTCAGTGATTAGCGATGCGAGACAGCCGAATGGGTTTGGCTTTTCTACGATTGACAAAAAGCGTGTCGAGAAAAGCCACGTTAAATCCCCGCGGCTCTCCAATGACCAGCGACGCTCAAATACCGTGTCAACGACCTTCCTGCTTGTTGGTGTACAGGCTGTACAAAAATAGAGTACACGTTGCTACAGTGGTTGTCGGTAATCTACTTTACCCTCGACAACACAATTTTTCCAAGTTGGACCAAGCTCTACACTACTGTGCCCAGATAGCACACGACGTGTCTTTTTTACACCCATTTTGAAAGGTTAAATTTAATTTGCAAAAGGATGAAATTGATTTGCAAAGGGTGAAATTGATTTACAAAAAGTTGAAATTGATTTGCATACGAATTTGACTTGCAGAATGATGGGCAAAATTTGTTTGCATATTTTGAAACGTTCTGTAGCCATAGAGATTGTTACACTGGGCTTTCTTATCTGCATTACTTTTACTTTCAGCGTTCACATATGATCGATCTTATCACGAAAAAGTTATAAGAATAATTTGTAACAAACAGCCTGAATCATTCTGCTAAGAATATTAAGAAACAATGCTAATCTGTTTATAATTACCTTTCCCTTTAAAGTCAATTGATTGTGAATACAAATAATTCGTCTCTTAATATGTATTTGAATTAGTAACACGTTCCGTATTACAGAATCAAATTGAATAGTAATGCGATCTTCATAACTATAATTAAAAGAGAATAACGGCACCTTAAGGTACACCGCAGCGATTAAAAGAGCGGAAGTACAATTACCCGGCTAGTATTCATTGGCCACTGCCCCAAGAAAATGACGGGGGACTTATTGTTCCCATTCCGGTCGTAAAAAAATTTGTTTCTAATTGCTCCTGGCTTCCATTTCTGGTGAAAGTTCCAGCCGTGTCTCACGATACGTTAGAGACGCGTCTGATCTATTGCAAATCGAATTCTTCATGGTTCACGATTGGGAGACGCGGATACACTCGTCCAACAAATAATGTTCAAATCATACCAATAGAAACTATTTTATAATTAAAAGCAGAAGCAATCGACTTAATCGATTGTACTGATGCATCTGATACAGCAAACGATTCGTAAACGTTTTTTCACCGTGCAGCTATGATTATTAAATTAGTTATCCAATTAAAAACAAATAAACTACTTCCTCCAACGATACCTGTCAGACTTTCCTGTGCTCCGTTATCTTGATTAACGATCGGGATGGCAATTTAATTTGACGCTTAGTCCATTAAAACACCATTTGAAAAGTAATCCTTTTCGCCTCGGTGTAATACAGCGTCACATTGTGAATACGGTTGATACGAAAGTTTATTATACACCTCGCGTCTCCAACAATTAATGCCCGAGTTAAACTGGTAAACAAATTTCAAGCGGCATCCACGTGTCCCTGTTACGACCGAATAACGACAACGTAACGTTGATTGCTACTGTTCTTTTTCATTGCTTGAATTATAGCCCCGGCCACGAAGCAGAAAATTATGCTAGAGATCCGGAGACTTTTGGGAGCTGTGACTGTGTGCTGTTCCAAAGGAGAGAAAAAATCTTCACACTTTCCTGCGCACCCCATAAAGTAAGTGAAAATAACCCAAGGTCGGTGTCAAATCAATCTCGAGAACACTTTCACCGTAACAATACGGTACAAAATCCATTTGCAAACGTAACGTATACAATTTATTGCACTCTCTGTTTTCTTTACACACATATTTATAAGGTACGACGACAGCGATCGTCCGTCGGTGAACACTCTTAAAAACGTTAGAAAGGTGAGATTAATGAATAATTAGCGAATCCTCGCCGGATAGTAGATACGAGCGAAAAAATCGTGGATCATAATGAAACTAATTTGTGTTGTTACTTCTTCAGCGAAAGTATCACATAAATGCATTCATACGGCTTGTTAATAATACAACACGGCTTAATTTCCTTTCGTAAATGATTCGCTCCAGTGTCGAAAGAGCAAACAACGAACGCAATAAATTACCGGACCAAAGAAGAGATCTTTTGGTTTACAATTAGTATGTACAATCGACAGTAAGCAATCAAGACTTTCTCCTTCAGTCTCGGCCGATCGAGAGAAAAATATCGTCGAATTCGACTCGGTAAAATTCATAAGCAAGCGGCGAACGAATAAAGTACAATACACTTAATAACTATTCCCCATTGCTAGACTCCGGATTTTATGCATTTCCCGAAAGATTACAATAATTCAAGTACAATCTCAATTGTCCAGACTGAACAAGAACACCTGAGAATTCGTATAATGGAGGATCCTAATTAAATTTCCAGCTTCAATCTTCACGCATACAAACTTCGGATATCATGTGTTTGGATAATCGAGATTCTACTCTACATCGATATTAAAGCGAGAAAGAAATTGCTGTTTGATTTCTGCAATTGTCAAGAACGATTTTCGCTTTACATGAAAATCCGCAGTCCACTTATTACGCTAGATGATCAATTTTCCATAATGCTCCGAGAACTCAAAACAAATTTTCCACTCTTTTGATTTGACAAATCTCCCTTTTCTCGCGATAGAATGCATTCGATTATAATAAATGTACAATTAGATCAGAAGCATCGATCGCCTGCCTTATGCCAATCGTGTCTCAGACCTTCCCCTTCTCCGTCAAAGATCTCCGAGCACCGGAACTAGCGATGTTAGCGTACGAGTTGCTCTCGGAGAGTTTGTAAAGGTAATCCCTCATGGTCTCGTCGTACAATTGTTGCGATCGCATTTTCTCGTCCTCGAAGAATTGATTCAGTTGGTCCTTGTCTCGAAAATAATTCGGAGTGGTACCGCTGGTAGGCAGCTGTTTATTCTTCATCAATAACCCGAAGAAGTTGTGAGTCTTCGGGTGGTTGATCCCACGATCCTTGCCGCCTTTGTGATTGCTGCTGACTTTCGCGAAACCGTTTCGATCCGGTGGAGATCCGGCGAACGAAGAGTACGAGTCGAAAGGTGCTTTCTTCGGCTCCGAATGCTCGTAGAAATTCTCGAATTGAGGTCTCTCGATGAAACCGGGTTCGACGTTGGTCGCTGAAGTCTCCAGTCCACCTGATTTAGGGGACAGATTGTGTCTGGAGTGACTTCTGTGTCCATGGAAATGATTGTTGTACCTAGACGGTCCGGAATTAGGCCTCTTCTTCCCTGGCTTATCATGAAAGTGTCCTTTCCCACGGGAGCCCGAGTGCGGAGGGCCCATGAAGTCTCGGATGTGTTTGTTGTCTCTAAAATCATGACTCCCGAAGGAATACTTATCGGAATCGCCTGGTCTGCGATGTCTATGTGGCCGGCCATTGCCATAGTAGCTAGGCAACGACTCGCCTTGTTGAGACTTGAGCATCTGCTCCAGAGCAGCCAGCAGCTCGTCAGGCTTCTTGCTCGGGAACTCTGTCGTGTGCAGCTTCGTTTCGCTATGGTGTGCCTCGTGATCCTTATTTCGCTTGGACTCCGACAACGAAGCCTTCAACCTCTGCAGCTCGTGCTTCAGTTTCGCAATGTCGGACTCGGTAGCGTTCGGCCGATGATTGCCTGGCTTTCTATCATTGTTCCACTTCTGGGAGTTGTAGATGGTCTTCAGAGACTCCTTGAACATCTGCTCGGCGTACGTCTCCAAGTCTGTGTTCAGCTTCGGCTTGATCAGAAGATCGGTCTGCGAGTTGTAGGACGGCTTGAAGAAGTTCCCTCCGGGTATCAGCGGGACCAGGTTCAGATTTTGCTGGAGCGGTTCGCTGGCGTGAAGCTTGCTGTTCAAGGCGTTCTGGTTCTTCACGACGTCCATGTTGGGCACGAAGTTGATGGGATTGAACATCGGCCTCTCCTGAGATTGGTAGGCTTTCAGATCGGCCATGTTGTTCTGGTGAACGTTGTTGGGATCCGAAGAACTGGACAATACCGCCGGCCTCGAAGTGACCACGCTGGTCGTGGTGAACATTGGGAACGGCGTTGTGAACACTGCTGCAGGATAATGCATCGCCTCGTACGTGTTTATAATCGCGCCGTCGATCGGGGTGGGTTTCATGTTTGGATTCAGGATTTCGACATTCCTGGTGCCTACGTAGGGTAGCTGGGCATTGTCAGCAGTCCCTGAAACACCTGACAACGCATTCATGGTATTAACATTGCTCGTACTATGACTACCAACGTTATCAATCATTTGATAGGCGAACGATGGCAGTTTCACGTTCCTCAGCGTCGATGCGCCGTTACCATTAACGAACTGCTGAGCCTGATCACGAGATGGCTGAAGCATGTAGTTGGTACCTTGGACCGTATTCTGGCCAGGCATCACTTGCTGTCCGTTAGCTGTTATGGTAGTGACCGTCGGCAGTGGTTGCAACACCGCTGGCACTAGGTGCGTCGTCTGGATGTACGTCTTCGTTTTCGGGGCTATGTTAACGTTCTTCATCTGGTAGACGCTCGCCTGTGGCTTGACAACCTGATGGGCGTTCGAACTCTGCAAATAGTAAGGGTCACCGTTTAGAGATTGCTTCGGCTCGTTCTGACCGAAAGATAAGCTAGCGGTAGCTAAGAAGTTCGCGGTCGAGCCAGAATAAAAAGGCTTCTTGCTCTGGGACTCGACAGTCACCAAGTTAATCTTCGTGACGGGGACTGTCTGAGGTGAGGCTGTGGACATTGTTGGAATATTCTGTACCTGCGTGTTCTCATGGTTGACTAGGTTCTGTCCGTGCATGCCGTGAGGATTCACCTGGATGTTGAAGTCCGTCGGCGAGTGCACCGATGTCTGCACCAAAGTTGGCACGGTCTGAAGAGTTGGTTGAGGAACTATCAGCTGCGGTATGCTTCCTGGACTCGTCGGCACCTGTTGCATTTGGTTGACGTAGGCTGGCCTCGGCGAGACGGTTCCCTGGACGTCTTGAATGGGGATACTCTGCAAGTTCGGGTTCATGCTCGGCGTAACAGCGAAGACAGGAGCAACCGTGCTCGACACGTATTGATGCTTCACGTTCGACGAGTACTTGTCCTGATCGTTCATATGCGGCAGCACCGCATGCATCGAGCCTTGGAAATTGTTCTGACCGACCACGATGTCCGGCACAGCTGTGGAGACTCTGTATTTAGGGCTTCCGTCCAGGACACTCTGAGTGCCCATCACCGATGTAGGCGAACTGACAGGGCTCACCGGGGTAGCGGACACTAGGTTCTGCAGGACCGCGTTCGACATGTCGAAACCCTGGCTATTTCCAAGAGCTGTTGCGTGATCGAAATTACCAAGAGGTACCAGCTTCACCGGCACGAGGAACTTGGACTTCTCCAGTTGACCAATCTCGACGCCGCTTGAATGCGAGATCTCTATGTTCGGAGAGATCTGGTTCCAACTGCTGCTGGGCTTGAACTTGCCGGTTTGCTGCGATTTTGGATTATGTTTGCTCTCTGAAAATTTACCGTCGTACCTGGTCTCCTCGTAGCTGTCGTCTTGGTCACGATGCCGGTCGTCGTCGGACCAAGAATTTCCTCTAACTCTCTGCCTGTGAGACTTCGTTCGCGTCGAATGATGTCTTTTCCCCTGGTGTTCGTACTCCATGCTGTCATCCATGGTTCCTCGGTGCTCCTTCGGCAGTCTCTTCGCGGCATCTGCGGTGGAAGGTCTCCTTCTACTCTTCTGCACCCTCCTAGGTTTCTCCGAATAGTCTGGATAGTCTCTATCGTCGGACACGTCCCTGGAATCCTCGTCGCTTCGAAACCTGCCGTCTCTGTTGTTGATGGTGAATTGTTGAGCCACTTCGGAGCTAGCAGAGTCGATGAACCTAGACATCTGGTAATCGTCGATGCCCGAATCGGGTTGCCTCGACTGCTCGAAACTATACTCTGCGACCACGACGGGTCTGGAGAGTCTTTGGTGATTGTTCGCAGTCTGAGAAGGAGCAGCCATGCTATCGTAAACGCCATTGTAATTGTTCAGGCTCTTCACAGGGTTGTTCAACTCTTGAGTCGTCCTCGGCAAGGACGACGATGCTTGTCCATTCTGCCTGGTAGCGCTCTGCCCGTGACCGTCGTAGCTGATGGCGTCTTGCTGGTGATAATTGCTTGGAACTTTCTCCTGACTCAACTTTTCTTTATCCCTCGCTGAATAACGATGATTATAAGCGTCCTCCCCGTTGCTGTTCAACGCCTCTCCGTAATTGCCCATATAATCATCCAGTTTGTGTCCCCTCGCTTTGCTCCTGTACCTCGACGAGGTCCGCGTTTTCTCGCTCTCGGTTTCAACGGAACTTGGATCCTCGTAGAAGTCTGGGTAATTGGCAACGACGGGCGTGTCGTTCTGGACCTTGAGCAGCTCGAAATCATTCTGCCTGTTGTTGTACTCGAAGGACCTGCGGTTGTTGGTACCGAGGCGAGGGAAGTTTAAAAAGATTCTAGCTTCCGTGGAGTAAGCCGGATCGTTCTCGATCTCGTCAGCTGCTTCAGCATCCGATCTGTCTTCGTCGTCGATGACCTCGAGGCTGTCCTCGACGCTGTCCTCCAAGGTGGAGTTATTTTGCTCGGTCAAGGAGTTCGTCCAAGTGACGTTGTTGCTCGACGCCTCTTGAAGATCGATCAGATCCGTCGTTTTCGCGGTGGAGGTGCCCACCATCGGCACGAACCCGTTCGAATTCTCATAGTGCACGGTCGTGTCGATTATTGATGTTATCAGCTGATCGCGAAACTTCTCCTGGTTTCGTTCGAGCTTCTCCGCCTTCGCCACGCTCTCCGACGCAGTCGCGATCTGATCGAGAGCCGCTGCATCGTCGCTCGTCGCTATTACGTGCGGCCAGCTCAACGATAACAGAAAAACCTGCACCGAATACGAAATCATTAGTCCCGACTTCGACCCAGGGCCGCCCATTATCCCAGCCAATTTACCGGGGACCGGTCAAGAGGGACAATGTGAAACTTCGATGGAAGCTCAAGCACCCTCCGCGTTTTACTGACCACCTATGTTTACAGATGCTCGAGACCATCAGCTAAATTGAATTCTCGCGAGTGTCGCCCTTTCGAACCACCTATACGACCATCCTGACAAACTTTAGGCCTAACCTTTTTAAAGCACAAACTGAGATACAGAGATACTGACTTTCATTTCTGAAGCGAATATTCGAGAACCAGTCTAAATCATCTGGTCTATCTCAGAACTTGCTACAACGGCGTATTTCTCCATAATTATGAATGTGATTTAATAAAAGAAATTTTATATGATATAGAACTCAAAAAAATATTTGACACGTATTTTTTTATACCTGCCGACATTCATGTTAGCCCCTTGCATCACAATATCGTGGCTGACACTTGACGAAGATTTTGAACACATTATGATAAAAATGTATGATAATAATTTCCTTTAAACCGAAATAAAATTCTATTTCGGTTTTGTCAATATACAGCTATTGGAGAACATAAAGGCATACAATTTGTATCAATATTCTCATTTCTTAGGAAATTATGATCTACAAAGAACGTTCTAGTCACTGAAACCGTAAAATAAATCGTAAGGCAAGGAGTTAAGAGGGTGAAAATAGCCCACAAAGTTGGGGTTGAAACATCCATTTTATGGAATATCTTCGAAACTATTAGGCGTGCACGAAATATTCAAAATCCAATTTGTTCGTCTTAGGATGACGAATCTTTTATTAGTGGTTAAAAAAAAATTTCTAACATTTTCTAGCTTACAATTTTTGGACTTGAAGACGATGAATTACAAGTAAACGAAATAAACTGTAAATTAAACTTTTAAAGCAATTTACTTAGAAAGTAAGTAGAAATTGACAGATCGATGAACAAACAAATAATTGCACAAAAGCCAGAGGATTACAAGCCATTGTGCGTGAACGATTGAAAAAGAGAAGAACTTTAGCAGCCGATGGAATTTCTTCTCGCGTGTCTTTTCGTAATTTTCAAACTTTCGGGAACTCGTCGTAAATGACAATGGGCGAACAGTGGGGCTGGAAGAAAGCCACCGAAGAAGAAAGCGCACCACCGATTATTGGGAACTTAAGATAATGCCACAGCTAAACGGATTCATCGGCGAAAATAAGTGGCAGTCAAGGAGCTGACCTAGAAAAGAAAAGCAGAACAGAAAAGTAAAATGCGAGTCGGCGTGCGTGTACACTACGACGGCCAAGGACTGAATGTGCACGGAAGCAAATCCTCCAGTACTTTCTCACTGATTCAACGCGGCCAATTTCTGATTGACAGTCTTGTGTAACTGATTGAATGATTAAGCTGCAGCTGTCACCACGACCAACAGAAATGCTGAAATCGACGCGCGACTAGCCATGACACCCATTTTTAAATTTATTGACAGCTTTGTGAATCGCGGCTCGCTGGCAACGATGTTTAAACGCGAGAGTCTAATAATTATCTGACAGTTTAATATTACTATTGATAGAAAATTAGTCTCATACATTTTCATATTTAAACGCGAGAGTCTAATAATTATATATTTCGTCTTGTATGTTTTGATTCTCCAAGAAGAATGAAACAGGACATTCTCGAAGATGTTTCATTTTCGAGAAGTGGGAGAATCAAATTCACCTGACGTCGTAAAAGTGGAAAAACAATTGGCGCAAAATGTAAAAGTATAAATAACAAGGAAGGAGTACGGTTGAATTCCCGTCACGCGTCCGCCATAGTCGAGGGGTTAAAGAGAAATCTCGAACACGCCGCTGTTCGTGTGTTCCACAGATAATTGGGGATATAAGAGGAAATAATCATGGTTAATAGCTGTGACTGGCGAGGAACCACACGGCGAGAGATCCCCGATAGAAGAATTTCAATCTACTTTCGACGGGATCAAACTAGAACGACGCAAAAGATTTCATCGGCCAGCGAGCGCGAGGAAAGTAACGTGTTTCTGTTAATTGGCCATCTCGGTAAATTAGGGAAAACACTGACGTCGAAATATTAAGAAAGAAAGTGCTCCAGTTTCGCTGATCCGTGTTGCGCCTAGAGACACAGTCTAAAAATTTTTTTCGAAAAATTCCTGATCAAGATCAATCCCATTTCTGAATGCTACGTTCTTCCAGAGTTCCGTTAACCACCTCTGTTGGACACTGTTTGAACTTTACACAAATTTCGAAAAGAGAGCCGTAGCGAAAGGGCGAGATAAAGTTTCGATGGGCGGTTTTCACTGAAATGCGGAATTATCAGGAATCGCCACACGTCGGGATCACGCACGGGGATGATCGGCGTCGCGTTTACTTACGAGATGGAACAACATTTTGTCTCGAACGGCCGGGTTTCCCGTCGAACACGAAGAGTCACAGAATAATTAGGAAGGGCCGAGTGTCACGGAGTTTCGCGTAGAACACATTGGTTGCGGCTCCGTGGCTTTTAGTCCCCGAGCTTCTGTAATCCGTAAGACCCTGCGAGGCGAACCTCCACGCGAGAACTGAGCCACATAGTAGACACGCGATTTTCTTTATACACTCCGGTGGTCAAGTGAAAAATATCGTTCTAAATATTATCCTACAGTCCACCAACGGGAGGATACTTTCATTCGCGACACGCGACCGCCGCTGGGGAATTGTTGTCCGCGTTAGGCGCAAGATGCACCCGTCCGTTATTAAATGGAAGCGTCCACGGATTCGCTGGAAATGTCAAACGAACTTCTTCACTGAATGGAAGGATCTGAAACGGAACGGAAGGATCTGAAAATGCGGAGTACAATTAAGTATAATTATCTTTAATTACATGTCGCTTTTTTTATTCTGCTTCATAGTTGGAGAGTTAGATGTCTCCGATAAGGCCGCCGATAAGGCGGCAGAACATTTTTGAGATCATTTTCGCTTAACGTTGAAGCGATCAGGGATAAAGGGAATTGTGGTCAGACGCGGTTTGGAGTATAGAGGATTCACCTGTGCGGTCAGTAGTTTCCCATTAGGCATTTTATGCGCTCTAAAACGCACGCATTATGCACACCGCGCTCGCTCCTCCCGATGCAACCAGCCTCACAAGATAGAAACGACGGCCTCTACGGCGTCGGTAGGCTACGACGTTACCATGCTCGTGGATCCTTCGCTGTGTAAGAGAACTGGCAATCGCCACAGTTTAATGCCTTGTGTCTAATTGCCGTGCTCCGCAGATATGCGGAGATATCATCGTTGCCTCTCGTTGTGAAAACATGAAATTAACTGCGCCCTACGACTATCGCCCGTTGTTTGACCATCTCCACCTAACCAGACAATTAACGCTAATTGCACCCAGACTAGCAACCGTGTCACGTTCACTTGCTCTTCTTTCTGAATCCGCTCCCTTTGGACTTCGGTTTTCGCGACGGGATCGTTGCATAATAAATGTCATTGTCACTGTCTCTCCCTTGAAACATTCGAAAAATATTTTTTTAACGGTTCCGCACTTTCATTTCACGTCCCAAAATACATTATTATAATATCCAATGTGGACATTAAAGGACACTCATAATTGTTAAAAAAGTACAAAGCAGTGACCCGTCCCAAAATAAATTACAATTTCCAATGTGGACATTAACGGAATCTAATAATTGTTTCGATAAGAAATTGTTCAATTATTGATTAAAAAAAGTACAGAACAGTGACACGTCACAAAATAAATTCTAGTATGCCACTCGGACATTGAAGGAATGTAATAATTATTTCGATAAGAAATTGTTCAATTATTAATTTAAAAAAGTACAGAACAGTGACACGACACAAAATAAATTCTAGTATGCCACTCGGACATTGAAGGAATGTAATAATTGTTTCGATAAGAAATTGTTCCAAGATCTAGTTCAAGGAACACAAATCCAGTTGCAATTTGGACCCGAAGAAAGCTACTAATTGTTGCAGAAGGAAAGTGTTGCATCTACAATACAACACTTAAGAAAGTTTAATGTAAGCACAGTGATGGAATTGATGGTTCCCACCCTATTGCAAAACTTTCAATAGAACCGACACCCATGGTGAATGTATCAAGTGTTGTGCGCATCGTAGCCAAGCGTTTCTGTATTTGCATTATACAGCTCGGCCGTTTCGTAAAACGAAAGAAAGGTTTCCATTAGAAAATGAATGGTTAATTTTCCCCTTTTTTTTTTGGAAATTTCTTTCCGCGCCGAGTTAATTACTTGATAATACGATCTTTCGAACGTTCGCGAGATCGATATCATCCTTACAATATCTGGGAATGTCTACGAAGCGAAGAAAGGAGGTGATCGCTCATTGTTAGCAGCAGGAGGATCAAAAGGCAGGGCGTTTAATCAGATACGTTATTTATTCGAGTAGATAGGAATGCGTACAACATCTCCATTGTCTCATTAACAAGTATTAATCTTATAAGGTACCTTCTTGAAGTGAACAATTTGGTCCATAATAATGTACAGACCGGAAGCGTCGCATCGTGCTAGCCTCGAACGCAAGTACAGCATATCTTACTAGAAATTTATTGCACAAACCCGTATTAAATACTAAGAAAACAACTAACAAACGATCGATCGTGAATCGAGTTATCAATGGCACGCGGAGTCTCGCGAAACGAAAATCGATGTGCCGGTTCAAGAATAGCCGTATTAATTTTCCGATCGCAAACAACAATGTCTTAATCTATCGTAGATACCGAACAACAATAAAACACACTCTAACTCCTCGCTTTATAGCTGGTGAATCTGGGATCATCGACGATCTGCACGTTCTTCGTCTTCTGCCGGATCGGCGTGCGTTCGCCATACTGGCTGTCAGCCAAAGATTTCGCAAACTCAAGATTGCTAGACTCGTAACTCGATCTTCCGATATAATCCATGGGGTCGTACGAGGGTGGAGCGTTGCGGGCATCATCCTGTGTCAGCCGAATCAAATCCAGGATCGGGCTTTTTCTTGCGACTTGGCTTTGACCAATAGATTCGGTTCCAAGGTCGTACGTGGAAGGACGGGCCAAATCCTGAATGCTATTAGCGTATTGTATGAGATACTGTTGCAGCAGAGCCTTCAGATTGATGTTCTGCGAGGTTTTGGACTGAACAGGCGAGACGCCGTCTACTCGGAGAATGATCACAGGAATGAGCGAGTTGCCCGCTTGGACAAAGGTTGGCCTGACGTTCAAAATCGACGAGGGATTCCTGATGTACTCGGAGATGGACGGATTGTAGTTCAACAGATCGGAGTATTGCAAATTAGAGTAGTTGTTGAGATCGTTGTTGAATGGACTGTGCTTCGAGTCCAAGTAGCTCTGAGTCTTCGGGTTGTACCTGGAGCCGAACTGAGAGGACGAGTCAGCAGACGAGGCGAAGAAGTTGGAGATCGGCGTGGTAGCGTTCAGCGTAGACTGGGTCGTGTAACCATCGGTGTATTCGGCGTCGGGGCTGTTCACCATGTACCTGGAAGTGACCGGCTGGTATAGCGATTCGTACGTGAGCTTGTGACCAGTGGCGCTCGACTGCAGGCCGGGTTTCCGTGGTTGGTTCGCATTCTGACCCACTAAATTCTGATAACCGAGACGGAACACTTGTTGCTGCGGCGAGTTGGCCGTCAACGATTCCGGGGGAACGAATAGGTTTGGCTCCTGTCCGTTCTGCTCGGGAACTGCGGGAAACTGCACCGGCCCCTGGGAGTATACGCTATTTTCCGTGGTGCTGGCTTCATAAATCGAATGAGAACCGTGGGATTTGGTTGGCGGTTGGTGTTGCCCGGTGTTGCTGTCCGGATAGTCCGAGTAAGTTTCCACGTAAGTGGCCGGGGGAACGTCTGACACACGGCCATCGGGGTATTTCCAGAAGATTTTGTTCTCGTAGCGAACGCCGTTCTCCGTCGTGTATCTGGGACCGTTGGGCAGCTTCGTCTGCTGCCCGGAGGCTTGGTAATGAGGATTATAGTTGACCGGTGCGACCGTCGAGCTCTCGACGCTCTGTGACACCGTACCAAAGCCGTGGGAATTGATATTGGATTGCGCGCGCTGCCTTTGACCAGCGTAGCTCGCCGCATTCGCCGAGAAAGGACCCTGTCGAGCATAGTGGAACGTGCCGCTCAGCGGATTCGCCAAGTTCGCCGGACTCGGAGTTACATATCTGACGGTCTCTGTGGGGCTGAAAGCCAAAGGCGATTGCGTGGTGGTCTGCACATCGTTACCCCTGTGTCCTGAATTCTGAACACCGTACGAGCCGGCCAACGGTTTCGGCGTCGACAGCACTTTCTGGTAGCCGAAGCTCGCCGCTGGCGTCTGCGGCTTTGTTCGCAGCCCGAACGTCGACTGTCCCTTCGTCTGCTGTGCGTTGAAGAATTGTAGATTCGACGCGGATTGACTCTGAGCTTGCGGAACAGCGGATTGAGCAGGGAAGCTGTTCTGTCGCGTTCCGAAATAGTAGCCTTTCTGACTGACAGCAGGCTGTACCTTCTCGATGATGGTCTTCGGCAGGAACGGGCTGATCGATTCCTCGATGCTCACAGTGGTTCCCGATTTCCCAGCTGGGAAATAATAGTTGTATTTTCTCGGCTGTAGGTGGTTCGTATCCAAACCGTAGCCGAGACCATTGTTCACCGTCCGTTTCGACTTCTCCTCGGACGTGGCGTTGTCGTCGTCCGTGCCATTGCCGAAGTCTAATAGAATGATAGGTGGTAGGATGGGTAGTTGATCGTTCTCCTTGGTATCTTCCTGTTTCACATTTTTCTCCGATTGTTCCTCAGGTTCGATCTCGAGGTGGGGAGCCTCGGTGACGAAGCTGTCCACCCGTGAACCACTCGCTTTGGACAAGTCCCTTCCGGAAGTTCTCGCTTGGCTGAGACCGATCGCAAGAAGGATCGCGCCAATCTGAAAGCAACGGACACGCGTAAGAAAACGAGCTCGATTTGTCGGGGCGTTGAACGTAATAACAATAAGCCGGTTATCGATCTTACAGCTCGATGCTCCAGCGACGATAATATCTCACTTTCACTTCCCTCCTACCGAATGGTACGCGCGTGCCTCACCCGAGTTCGCGAGCGTCTACTTTGGCATCGGTCGAAACGGACCCAATAATTACCGCTCCAAGGGAAATCTTTGGTTTCCTCGCCGCGGATTATTACGGAGGGGGCTCGACCTTGTCGAGGAAAGAGTTGAAATTTCTACAAGGTTACGGTCGGAGTGAACTGGTCGAGGCTGGAGAACCAGTTCCACGCGAACTTGCGATTTTCACCGCTTTCTTCCGAGCCGCGTGCCTCGAGGGATATCCGCGCCTCCCGGATCCTACCATCGCCGTTGATCTTTAACGCGAACGCGGTACAAAACCTGTTTCCTCCGGCCCCTTCAAATAACTGCCAATTTCGATTTTGTTCTAGAACGAGCGTTAATAAATCTCGGTATGAAACGAAAACATTAAGAACGTCGAAATTCCTCGCTCGGTGAATGGGATCGCGAAGAACCGACCCAGTTACTTTTAGAGAGGTCCTGAAATTCGTTGTCTAATCTGTAGGGGAGAGAGAGGGGGGAGAGAGAGATAGAGTTGAGCGAACGACCATCTGAATCGAGTAGAAAATCAGTTATCTAATAGGCAATCGACGGAAACAGATTTTACGACGGTGTTCCCCGAATACCTTCGGAGGACTTTCACTGACGTGCTCAAGAGCATCTGCCGCGGCTGCTGCGCGGCCGTGGATGAAAGAAAATAAGAAACACTTTCTCCATAATCACCGTTTCGGATTGTGTCGTCGGCCGAACGGAATTCGGCGCTGTCTGCGGCGAGGATAATCGGAGGAGTTACTCAACACGGCCGCTGGTCCGTTTGCCAAAATTAATGTCGTTAGAGCTGCGGTTTCCGTTGATTTCGCGCGACGGAAGCTGAACGGACATGTTCTAAAAACATCTGACTATAAATGTATATACGTGGTGTATGTACATGTAATTTCTTTCAATTTTGTCCCTCTCAGTTTTATTGGATTGAAAAAGACAGTGTAATAAAAGAAGATAATATTAGCAGAATTTCCCCAATTATTATTTAACTTATTATAATTTAGTAATTCAAATCATTTGTTGATTTACATTTTCGTGAGCACAAATGCTATATTATTACCGAGATATTTTTATAAAAATTAATCATTTAAATAAGAAAAATGAGGCTCGAATAAAGAACGAACGAAAAATAAATCTTTGGTCGGTAAATATATAATAATCTCCAGGATATTTGCAACGATCCTTTTAACACGTGTAACTCTAGCAATCCTCCGGACAAAATAACGCGGAAATCGGAGTCGTAACACGTAACACGGTAATCCGTATCTGTCTTGGAGAATCTTCCGGGAATGCTTGATTTCGAGCCGAGAACACGCGGGAAATTATCAACGCGACTCGTAATGTTATTCGTGAAATCCGACCGGCAATCATGCAAGCAGAATTACAGTCCATAAAACCGGTACTAGATGTTAACACGAAACGCTCCACGGCTAAGAATTGTAGAACGATGGAAAGAATTAGTTCGACTAGTCAAAGACGAAGAGAAGATTCAGATTTAAACCATATATTAATTCGATAGCTCGAGAAATGATCAACGTTTGTTCGAAGAATTTCTACGGAACGAGACCGCAGATCATATTTATGCATGTATGGTTTATAAAAATATTCAAACAATTTAAATGTCTACAAAAAGTGTGTATAAAAATTGAAAATCGCATAAACTTCTGCAGTCTACTGGTCACACAGGAAACGATTTTCGTTTCGTTTCTGTTTTGGCAAATCACTGCATAAAATGATAAATTTGCATAATCGTCTGCGGTCTAGTTGGAGCTCATTAAGAGAAACAGGATGGCCTTACTGAATATACAATGAGTAACGAAAGTCCCCGAACTGCAACGTTCTGTGTACGATTGTTTTTTTCGATAATTAGCATTCCATTATTCCATTAAAATATAGTTAGCGATTCGGTGAAGTTTTAGTATGTACATAATTCGTATCGTTGAACAGCACTGGCTACGATATTATCCAATAACGAGAGATTAACGGGGAACGGCGTTCGCGAAGCACCCGGATCAATTAAAAACGATGATAGTCGCACACGATCAGTTAGAGAGACTGTTATTCTGTCAACGAGTTCTATGCTTCTGTGTAAAAGGCGCGAACACCGATGCACTTCCTGTACCACCGAATTCCCAGGGATCAAGGGAGAGAAGGGACACAGAGATCTGGTACTTACGTGGATCGCGAGAGGCCTCATGACGACGCTCGACCTTAAACCTGCTCGCTTGGCGGTCTCGTCGTGTGTATTTGGGACTGATGAAGCTGAGCCCGCAACATCCCACCTTATATGCCTTCGCTTGAACAGCGAGAGGGACAACGCGATTATAGTTTCACCGCCGTAACACGACGGCATTTCTCATTCGATACGTATGGGACGACAGCCGCCAGTAGCGTAGTGAGAAACGTTCAACGATTGCGTGCTGGTCCTAGGACTATTTCGTCACTAAACGAAAAGCATCCGTCATCTGGTTCCTTGTCGCACAACGAAATTAACTACGCGGCTATCGATCGATCCCCACTCGTCTCGAGTCGAAAGCACCTTCTCCTCTCGAGACCTTTAACCATCGTGCAAATCGACTCGATTTCGAAAAAATTAGAAGCAAATGTTCGCTGTATACTTTCTTCGATTTACATCGAGAAGTTCAATCGCTCCGTGTTGTCTTGTATTTACTCGAACGATATTCCCAGGTGTAATATTTTGATTGAAAGGTTCCGCTCCGGCTGGCAAACGATGTAATGATAATGCCGACTGAACTAGACCTCGTTAACCGCTGCTACGGGTAAAAGCGTGTAATTTTAACCTTTTATCCAATGGATTCTGCCGTATTATTCGAAAAGCCTACACCATTGGCTCCTGCCTACAGCATCCACTTTCTCATTTCGGCACGTTGGCGCAAACGCCACCGGCAATACATCGGTGCGCGAGCGCACACACACGAGTGTCAACGGGTTTTCTGTAGTGTACGTGACACGGTCGACGGTGGCTCTATCGGGGATACATTAACGCCGTGGTCATAGGAATTGACAAATGTATTAGACGATCGGCGTAGCCCGGAATCGCTGATTTCGAACCTCATCGATCTTCGGTCGATTTACATAAAAGCCACCGCAGCGCAGAGGTTCGGTGAATCGAATTTTCGATCGCCTGATTCCGCTGGCGAGTTTTCTATTGAGTGTTGTAGATAAGAGAGATTCGAGGAAAGGTAAGATTTTTCGAGGCAACACTGTTTCTCTAGCGAGGGGAGCGGTGAATTTCGAGATTAGCTGGAAATGTTGTTTCAGTTACACGATTATAGATGAAAAGAAATTCACGCTTCTATTCAGGCCAAGGATCAGATTTCTCCTCCACTAATTGCCCAAGGAATCTCAACCGCGATCGAACCAATTACTCGGCGTAACGCGATACGAGTCAAGGAAGAACCACTGGGCTTTCGTAGTGTTTCATTTTATTTAATAAAAAGAGTCGTCTGCGGCTACTACACATATAATATAAAAAAAAAGAAAAGAAGAACTGGAGAGAACAACGAAGTTAGGCGAGACACATGTCGTTCACGCTTGTCGTTCGACGGTCCTCGATGAAAGACTAGATACGATCGCGCGCGCGTCCTCCTCCTCCTCGTCAGTCAGGTGTCCTCCGTGTCACCAGCAGCCATTTTCGATGCCGAGATTCGTGAAAAACGCGACACCCTCTACTGACCATTTCTGCTCGACGTTTTGTATCGTTGGGTTCGTCCTGCGAAGAAGAATTAACTTCACTCGGTCTTCAGATTTTTGTAAAGAAAATTCTCTTTCGACGGAAGAAAACCGCTCTCCAATTTGATCGGCCTCTCCTCGTATCTGTAACAAATGGTCTGCGTTAGGTAGGTGAAAGAAGCGGCTTCGACCGTTCCACTTTTACGTGGTAATCGCTCACCTAGCTGAATCCTGGGCCGCAATTAATTTGCTCGGAACGTATGAATCGAGCAGAGATCTCGGTTCTTGAGAGGGACCTACGTGATTTTGGACCGGAACGGACTCGTCCTCCTGCGAGGGAACAGGCTGCAACGACGTCACGCCGAATTTGAATTCCTGCGCGGGTAATTGGGGTGGCACCAAGTTCTCGCTCGGTTCCTCCAGGTCCTGGTAAATAATCGTACGGGCTTGCAGTTGGAAATTACAATCACAAGTAGCGTATCGTTGTTGCGTTAACCAGTTCCCCATTTTACATCGTATTACGTTGTTGCATGTGGAATGTCCAATTTTAGAATGCTAATGTTTTCACCCAGAAATGCTATTACGATCTACGGGTTTACATATTACACTTTAAGGTACGAGGATGACCAGCAAGGTCTTACCTATAACCCTCTGCAGTCGTAGGTATTTTAAATTGAAAATAAACATTTCTTTCGAACTAGAATAATTTCATTGTATAGGATTTTTGTCATTTTGAGGGTATGGAATTGATATAATTCCTCGTGCAATTACTTAGATGTATGACAAAAATGAATAGGTGTCATTTAAAACAGTAAAATTATTAGAAAAATTTACAAATACAGTAAATATTCTCTCAGTCTTTGAAGCACAAAAAAATAGTGTCCCTCTACGAACTATAAAAACGAACCTCCTCATTTTTAACTTCCCGATATATAGGGAAGTTATTGTAATTACCCCGACAATCGAAAATCGAATTTTTAACTTATTAATTTGACCCATTCAAACAGAAAATTTTTATTTCATTTTATCTATTGGTAAAAAAACTGAATTTCCAATTTAACTCGACATCAGACAATAGTTGCAATCAATAATAGTATCCATACAGTTTATACTAATTAAATCCGAACAGATGTTGGTGGTACAAAAAATATTTGCTGTTTCAATAAATTGTAGGCACCGAATGGCTCGATCACAGTCCAATTAGGAACTAAATCTAACTAAGCTGCTTTACAACCCAATAAAGATTTCTAACGATGAAGCTAAATATACCTTTTCGGCAGGTCGCTCAACAGAAATCTAAATTCGTGTGAAGCAACCGACTAACCAGAGTTGCTAACTTTAGAAATAGTTTATTATCCGTGGCTAATGCAACGTGACCTTCGATTCGACGATATACCAACCTTGACGTAATTCTGAGAGACACTCTGGCTAGTTTGCTGGGCCAAAACCTGATTGGACAGTTCGCCCGATAGCGGTGCGTCGGGTTCCGATTGTTCAGGTGCTGCATTGTACTTAATGTTGCTTTGCAGTGTGTTGTCTTGCACATAGGTAGGTGCCCGAGTGTACACGTCGCTGTACACAGGTGTAGCATGCATATAAACGGTAGTCGGTTGTGCGTAGACCAACTGGGAGACGTATTGCGGCTGGGCTGGAGTAAGGTATGCTTGCGTGTACAAGAATTGCCTTCCCTGGGCGTATGATTGGTCTGGTTGTTCGTACGCTGCCACGTTTACTAACGGGGCACTGGTGTATTTCTTCGGAGTGACTGAAGATGTGTAAACGGTGCTCTTTTGGGGCTGAAAAAATGATTTTCAGTTTTTCTATCAAGTAGTTCACATGCAATCTGTCTTAATGTTGGAACACATCGGATGCATCAATGAGTATTATATAAAATGAAGTAGTAGGTTACGTATGAATGTGCATCGACAATCAGAGGCAAAAATCGAAACATATCTGTGAAACTTTAAATATTTAATGCAAACGAACGAAAGCTTGAATATTTAATAAACTGATTTGAATATTTGATACGAATGAAGTAAGCTTTGAATATTTTACTGATTTATTAGCGAACCTGATGCAGAAAAATATAATTTGTAGATTTGTATACAAGAGAATATTAACATTGTTAATCATAATGAAGAATGAAAAATATTCGTGTAACAGCAAGTTTATGCATATTCAAAAGTGGAGCGAGTTAATCCTGTTTAATGAACTGTACCGTGTATGGCGAAAGGGGTTAAAGATCTGAAATTTAACAAGTGTATGCTGGCGGGCTTCTTTCTGTGTGAATTAGGGCAACGCGGAACACACTCAGGAAGGCGCGATATACTATTTCGAGTTTAAAGCATTGTAGTAAAACAGATCATTAGTTTTTACGCTAACCTTGGTAGTGAAAGTGGTCGGAACGCCAGCATTGTGTTTCGTAGTATACTGGATCTGATAAGTTGGCTTCACTGGAACAATCGGTTTCTGGCTTAGCGTCGTCGTATAAAGAGGAATAGATATCTGCTCCGATCCAGCCGCAGTCAATTGGGGCAGCAGCAGACCTCTGGTTTTACCAGGATTTGCGTCTAAGTTTGGGTAATAGGTCAGCAAGTGCATCATGGGAATGTCGACGTACATTGTTTCTGAAATCATATAACAGAGATATAGCACAGTTCCGTCGGCTAGAGGAAACCATTCTCGTGAAACTAGGTTTCCCTGCTCTGAAAATACTTCTCTATCTTTCACTGTTACTAACTTTTCGTATTCCGAGCTTGTGCTCGACTGCTCTAATCGATGTTCTCAGTTTTCATAAATCAACTATTTTTCTCTTTAAGACCGTCTAAATAATGCTACTTCAGCAGCGTTCGTTTTATCGAAACTATTATAACTAGACTGCGAATGTTTCTGCAATTTAAAATTTTTACAGCTGTTTTCATTGGCAATAGCATTCGTAGATCCAGAATAAATAAAAATCGTACTAAATTCTATTGAATTAAATTCTCAGTCTAATTATAACAGTGTGCTTAACTTTTAATTACTCGCATATAGCATTTACAATCTCAAAGGTTTAAATTTAGTATTTCAAGCATAAACAAAAGTGTCGACGCCACTAGCAAATAATTAATTAAGATTTAAGTAATTATTTCATTGAATACTTTTAAATAACCAGCTACGCAGAAAGTGGAGTGCGAGTAATTGAAAGTTAAATTCAACGAATATTTTTACTGTCTCAAATTAAACCTACTCATTTCTGTCACAAACGCATAAAATCCGCTGTCTACTGACAACGAACGTTCAGTTTACCTTTGTTCCCAGTTTTCGCGTACTTCGCTGTAGCTGCCTTCTGCTGTACGGTCTGCATCTGATTACCAACTATCACTTCCGGTTGGTAGGTGAGCTGTTGCGATTCGTAATAGTTCGGCGCGACTTCTCTCGGAGGTGGTGGAAGTTGTTGATAATCGTTGTAATATTGAGGAGGTTGTTCCGACAAGACGGTGTTCTGTTGTTGGTAGACCTGGTCCTTGGAAACATATTTGCTAGGTTGAACATAGGTCTCCTGGATCTGTGGAAAGATGCGCGCTCGATGATAGAGTTTGAGGTACCCTGAGGGAATATTGTAAATCGTATCGCTTTACATTTTGACCTGCCAGAGGCGTGACGTACGCAACAGGTGCATTAGGCGGCCTGTTGTATTGGCTCGATAGTTGGTACTGTTGCTGACTAATCTCGGGCTTCGTCAAGTAGTTCGTTCCATCTGGCCGAGCAACTCCGGACTTCGATATCCCTTCCGCCCTTAAATTGTCCCTTTCTATGTCCTCCAAATTGATCTTCTTCTCCGCGTTCACGCAAACGTACAGCAGGCCCAGTATCAGATACAGCCTCTACAAAATAAAGATCGTCACGAATCGAGGATCAATCGACGCCGCTATATGTATATTATATATGTATATTATATCGTGCAATCGCGATTATTATTTCATTAAGTTCGATCGATCGTATGCTTGTTCCTTAACCATTGCGACAACTGGGAAAAAATGAACTTGCATCGGGATACACTTTCACTGCTCGTGAAGTTCTGGGTCAAACATCCGGCATGGACCAGTCTTTTATACACTGCGCCACGCATCGCCCCTTCTCCCTCCCCCCATGCTGACCAAGTGTATCGCATCATCGATGCAAAAGTAAAAGTTTCTCTTCCTCATCCCCGGCGAATTTTCGGTGCAACGTGCCGGAAATATAGGGTGCTCGAAAAGACCGAGCTGGACCTTAAGTGGAACTTGTTACAAAACGATACAAAATTTGAGCTTTCCCTCTTTCTCTCTCTCTCTTTGTACAATCGACTGTCATTTCTTGCTACCTTTTATGGCAATTTTATCGCAGATAAAGGAAAAGATGTTATGACAATGTTATGGCGGATACCGTGAATTCCATTCTGTCCATCTTATAAAATATTGCTTGATTTTATATAGGACATATAATTTGACCGTAACCAACGTCTAAAACAAACTTTTATTTATTAGATTAATATCCAAAAGAAAAACAGTTTGAGGAATAAAATAAATCGACTGTAAATGAATTAATAGGAATAGGAATAATATTTCTTGTTTCAAGATATTTAAAGGAAAAGGATACTAACACTAAATGAATTCCACTTTTACAATGTGCATTGCATGAAATTGTTAAACTCATTTTTTTAATTGTGACTTGGACCACTTTCATAATTATGGGCACAAATAACGGTGACTGTAATGTGGCCAAATTCACCGTTGAATTTCACTGAGAGAAGTCAGAGACATTTTTGCATATTTAACGTTCTCGAGGTAGAAGCTTTTAAGGCGACGTAAAATCTAAAGGAGATTTAATATTGTGCGTCTGCTATTTGATTCATCCGTGTGCTCGTCTCTCGACTATTTTTATTTTATGGATATTGACCGGGCACTCGAAGCGTGAAATAGGATTTCCGTATGATATTCGAGAAAGCATACGTACCATATTGTTCTACTGTGAAAAAGTACGATCGCGACGGAAAGATCCTAGCTCTACTACAAAACCAAAGTAGATTCACCTTCTCTTATATAGCTTTTGCCCCTACCAGTAGCATCCCCTGACGGGGCACACACTTCACCTGTGGATCACGGCGCGTAATATGGGTCTCGTGGACCATGCGCTAAAGAAACCGACTGACCAATAATGCTAAAAGTGAAGGGACCACGCGTCTCATCCCTTTCTTGCTCTGAAAAACGTCTAGCTCACAGTGTTTTCACATTGGTTTTAAACAGTTTAGACTATCACCGCGAGAGGCGTGTTCTCGCTGACACGAACAATGTTGTTTCATCAGACTGTAACGCGTTACCTAAGTTCTCGATCGAATCACGATACACACGGAATCAATTTCTCGCGTCGGTCTTCTAATTGCTAATCTCCCTACCTCGCCGTGATAAGCATTTCTCACGATCGCCAGCATGAAAACCGGACGATCGGTTCGGACGAGAAAAACGAGCTGCTAGCTCGCCCGTGAGAACCGGTGAAGAAAAGTCGATGGAAACGCGGATATGCTACCCGGTTGCTCGGAAACGAATCATTAACTAAGCATTTTCAGGTTCCAGCGCGGAGTGATGCATGGCAAATGCATTCCCAATGGAAGACGACGCGTTAAATAGCTGTCGCAGCCCACCGGCAGCCGATAATCTCCGTCTAAATCGCTCCAAGTTTTCCAGTACAAAGTCGTTCTAATTATTCGGTCGGTTAATCGGTTCATTAGTCTGCTAATGAAGTGAATTCGTTGCCGGCCTGCGCCCGACAGCTTCCGTTGGGACCTCGATGCACGGGACGCCTCGTCGAATCGTTCAGCGATTTCGATCCAACCAATGATTACACTTTAGAACACGTTTTTAGCGTGGGAAACCATCTGCGTATCTGCAATGTTCTGGACACAAAACGAACTTGTAATTGTTCGATTCTGATCTAATTATACGGTGATGCGGTCAGTTGTTGAGTGAATATGTATAATTTTAGTTTATAATTCCAAAATTTCTTTCTTTCTTTAGAGGATAATTTAAAAGAAAACGGTTCTAAGCACACTGTGGTTTTGCTGGATTTCTATCAAGAACACGCTATAGTACATTTCAGCTGTATACCGAGAAGATATGAAACGTTTACCAAAAATGTACTTTTTATTGAATTTAAGCACATTATTTAAACGTAACCGCGTGTGGTTGGACACTGAAATAAGCGTTGGAGACATTTGAAGTAACCATTGATATTTTTCGATTTTTGTCCGGAATCCCCATGTAAATGCGGCATTGTGGCGTCGTCTCGTTATTGCATCTCGACTGTTCGAGAAAATCCTCGAAACCCCTGTAATTCAAACGGAATGTACACTTTCGAGTACATCGAATAAGGTTACCGTTAAGCAGGAATTTTTAATGAAACAGCGGCGGAGAATCAGTCGATGAGAAGTACCTCATCCTGTAACGCGGAACATGCTTCCGTGAAGGTATATAAGCCAGCTTTATTTCTTTCGCTGTAGGTACATGGCTAGGTCAAAGCTCAATAGGGTCTTATAAACCGTATGCACTTCTAGGCGGAACCCAGTTACTAGGTCATTCGGAACAGTTGAACGCGACACAGTCCTTTGGCCTGTGTCTGTATGCGCTTCTTTCGATTGCGCTTCGAATTTGCCAAGTTTTATTACTGCTGAGCTACGAAAAGCTCGGCTACTTTGCCTCAATTTCTATCGAACCATACTAACATTACTATCGCTTACACAAATTAAACTGCTGAACCTTCTAATTGGACATATCGAGTTAAATCGTTTGCATATTCTTCGTAATTCTTTGCATTTACGTTAATTGAAACAAAATATTTGTTATCTCAGTTTCACTTTCTTTTCCTTACGTCCTCGCAAGTGTTCATAATTGAGAGACCACTCGATTGAAAGTTCATCTCTCGTACGTTAAGTGATCTAAAAGATCCTTGGATAACAGGTCACCCATTTTTGTTTTACACTTTAAATCAACATATTATATTAAATACATCTCACAACACAGATAGAATGAAACCAATCGTTGTATAGTAGATTAAAAAAACATTTATTTGTATAATTATATAATGTAGTTCGAACGTCCGCTGTCACAAAAATTTCAAGCGCGAACAACAAAACATTCCTTTCATTCGAGGAAGGAACAAGCTTGGGTAAAGAACAGTTTCAAATCTTAATAGCATTGTGAAGATTTGGCAAAGTAAGCCATTTGAAAATTCCAAAGTACACGCAAAAGACCCTATCCAACAGAAACAGTTGTGCGAACTGTCTGATCTGTGAAAACATGAATAAATAAATTGTTTCGCTAGGATCGATTTCCAGATGCTTTCATGAAGTCTCTCAATGTTCGAATCAGAATAACAGACTCTCTATCTCGGGGAGGAATAAAAGAGGGAGGACGGGCTACGAGGACACTTCTTCCAAACAAGTGAAAAGAGGGATCAATATATTCAAGGATAGAGATAAAGAGAGCCAGAGAGAGAGAGAGAGAGAGAGAGAGAGAGAGCAAGCGAAAGACTTAATAATCACAGCTATAATGATTCTCAAGCTTTCATTCCGCGTATTATTCGATTCAATATCGCTGAGCCGAATAAAATTGGAATACTTCGCAGGAGTACTAAGTAAACTTCTTAACTTACGATTCCATTATTGGATCGCTGCACATAAAGTTACATTTTCCCATCGCATTTTTATCGAATGTAAGAGGGAGGAAGGTTTGCCCAATGAAATATTTAAGTGAGCTAATAACGGATAGAATGATCTTATTTTACTTCTCAACTTGCACTGCTTAATAATAATCGCATTTTAATAGACATTTAAAACTTGCTCAATCAAAATCGTTAGGGGAATTAAAATCTTAATGATATTGTTTCTTTTTTGTTATCATGTATTTTGTGAAAACTACTCGATAACACATTGAGTAGTTCTCTATAGAACATTGCTGAATACTGAAATGAAAAATCCGTAGTCTAATATTATCCTCTCGCAGCAAGTAGGTAAGACAAAGTATAGGAGACGCTCGCGCGAAATTCCAAGTCAGGAAAAACGAAGGATAACTTTTCACTCGGGCAAAAAATGAGACTGCGGCTAGTAAAGCGGAAGTAAAGGGGATTTCGCGGTGTCCATCAATCTCTTTGTAGACTCCCTTCTCCCAATGGCGTCGATCGGAATCGCTATTGAATCGCACGTTTCCGCGAACCCTTTCTTCTAACATACACACACGCGCGTGTTCTGGAACGGATGGGAAGAAAAAAAGAAACACTTTCTATCCGCATCCCGGGCGTGGACAGGACGGATTTATAAAACGATGATCGCGTCGCCGTTACCCACGGGTCGAATTGCCTTCAATTAACTCGTGAAAGTGACTCGGCCGTGCAACGGCGGCAATATTCGCGAGGGGAAAAAAGCGGCGGACCCTAGGCGGGCCTTTGGGTCCGTCTCGACCGGGATTTCGTCAGAGCTGTCAAGAACGAAGGCACACGAGCTGATCCCCGCCTTTCTTCCTATCGCTTTCTCGGCTGTTCCGGTTCGTCGACCGAGTTAGAAGGTCGTCGTGGTGTTTGTAAAACAAAACCCGATCCTGTAAGAAAACACGGGCTTCGAAACGGTCCGACGATGGCTTCTCGTCGTCGTAGGACCCAAGAAGGGAAAGCGACGTGAACAATCGAGGGTGACATCAATTAACCCCTTGCCGTATTTTAACGAGTCACACTCGTCACGAAGATTTTAAACGAAGTCAAACAAATATAAATGTTACTCCTTTCTTTTTAAATGAAATAAAATATAATTGGTTTGTAATCAATATTTAAGCATTAGAATAAATGTAGCCATACAGAAAATATAGATTGTCTCTCCTACGACATTTTTCGGGATAAAGACGTTTTAATCACTGTGACTGTATAGAAAATGATACGGCAACGGGTTAACCCTTGTGTAGTCAACCAAAATGTATGGATTATTTAAAACCTTTCTGTGCTTAATATATTTGCTGACATTCTCATTATAAGACTATACATTAATATATTAGCGAGTAAAGAATGGACGCATTTTTCAGAGGAACATTAACAAATTGTTGTTTGACTACACAAGAGTTACATTCTTCCGACCTAGAATAATTCCATTCTATATGATTTATTGTCTCTTCATGAAATTGATATAACACCTCACACAACACTCGAATGTTTAGCAATTGATTGGATACCAACATATTTACTAATGTAAATAATATTTTGAATAATGGTACAGCAATTTTTAGCAGCGACTCTCTGTGTCACGACTCGAGCGCTAAGGGTTAACGCGCAGTGATTCTCTAAACCGTGCGAGAACGCTTTATTAAACTGGTTATAACGGGTTCGGTGGTGTTGGTTTTCTGACAGCGGAGTGACTACCATTTGAAGGTGCGGCCGACATGGAAAATTCCTGCGACCACATGAAAAGAGCCAGAGCGACGGAAAGAGAAATCAAATTTCCCTCGAGAAAGGAAGCCGATGCGGAGCAGATCGGCGACGATCGCGGTATAGAAAGTATCGAAAACGGAATCTCAAAGCGTTCCCCTGAAAGCGGGATAAGAGTGGACGATCGGTCGGAGTTTGCGGAAGTTCGAGGAAGCCCGGCTTCAACGATGCGTTGAACCGGAATGTAACGAAGCTTTCAGGTCACCGTGTACGTCCGCAGATCGAAATCGTGCCCGGCTGCGAGAAAGTAAGAGGCTCGGTTCAGCTGATTTTATTTTCGAGCATCGGCTGCAGCGACCGTGGCAACGCGAAAAATAAAACGAACACTCCACTCTCTCTCTCACCTGACGCCGATCCACGGATCGCACTTCCCCTTTCCATCACCGCGCCCAAACGATCGGCGACCGGACGTTGCCTTGATCCGGATCCACGTTGCTTTCGTTCCGCGATCGTTGCTCTCGTCTTTCCGCGTCCGCCCCGGGCACAACCGTCACACTTCTCTCCCCACTCTCCCGAGGGAGCTTCGATTTTTCCCGATCAGGATCTCGATCCCCGTCGAATCATGCCAGCCCAACGATCGTCTCTCGTTCGCGAATCCCCCACCATGCCGGACGATTTCGAATTGCATGCAAATCGTGGAAAAGGAGAAAGGAATCCAGTCATCACGAAAAGAACCAACAACGATCGTTTATTAGCTAGTGACTGCAAACCGAGTACAATATTTGCATGCGGAAGCCTCGTATATATCGGTGTCACCTTGGGTCGTAGGTGAGAAAGTTCAGGTGGATTCTTTCCGTTTTTTTTCGGAGAAAACAAAAACGAAAAAAAAAACAGTCAACAGGAGCGAAAGTATTATTAGTAGCCGGCTTAACCTAAGGAGTTCACGTTTCTCGCAATTTCGCTGAAACCGTCCTCGAACCAGTTTCCCGTTCTGCGACTGTAGCCGGGCGGCGTGCAATCGTAACAAAAAAGGAGTAGAAACTACAGGAAACAATTATAAATATAATTAGAGATCCGGCCCTTCGACTATGATCGGAAACCGCGGCACCACCGTGTGAAAGTTGATTTTCTTTTGGAAGTGTCTCTGGTATATATGTCCTCGCGTGTGGATTTCCTATCAGCGTCGAAGGAGCAACACATCTCCATAACAATGAAGGAGTTCTCTCCTCTTATTTACTATGTTTATCCTTTCTTCGTTTTGCTTCCGAAGTTCACGTCGTCCAGGTTGTTCTTATACTGCGACTGTTGTTGATTCGACGTCTGTGAAGGGTAGCTCCCTGTATATTGGTAGCCGTATCCTTGAGGCGTTTGTACCGTCACGAAGTTCTGATTCTGATAAGACTGCTCGCCCTCGTAATTCTGCTGCTTCTCGTTCTGGCTCGCGGAGCTGTCGTAATCCTGCGATCCCTGGGACGACGAGCTCTCGTAGTTCTCGTATTCGTTCGAATCCGCTTGATCCTTCGCGGGCTTTTCGACCGCGGAGTAAACCCCGGCGATGGTCGGCGGATAAAGGATGTTCTTCAGATGCGTCGTTGGCGTCTGGCTAATTTGACTGGCGGCGTTCGCGATGTTCAACTTGCCGAGGATGGTAGGGTTCACGACGTAAGCTAGGCCAGCCTTGGTGATGACGTTCGGGACTGACACGTGGCGCAGCGAATCCTTACTCTGATCGTTCTGGTTCGTTTTCTGCCCTCTCTCGTTTGTCTTGCTCCCGTCGTTCGAATATTGTGCGACCGATTGCAAGTTCTGGGCCAACACTTTCGCCCAGGTCTGACTCATCAAGTCCTCCAGCTGTTGCGCTTTAACGTACGGAGCTGGCAGAGGATAATCTGGACCCACTGGTTGTCCTGCGACGCTGATCACCCTGTAGGTCGTCTTAGGCGGAGGTAGCTGAATACCTTTGATGTGAATGTCAGTCACCTGTTCCAATTGATTCTGCGGACTGCTAGACTTGTAGGTGCTAGGTTGGCTATCCAGATCCTTCGAATTCGTTGAAATATAGTTTGCTCCGTCGACGTATTGGCTGTTCGTAGACTCTTGCTCCTCGTTGTTGTTCTTGTACCTCTTCTCGCTGTTTGGCTTCTTCCTGCTGCTCTTCTCACTATCCTGATCGGAATTCGAGTCACTTGGATACTCTGATCCAGGCGGTAGCAGCGGAGGCGGTGCGTACATTGGTTGGGAATAGTAGTTCGGATAATAGTAAGGCGGTTGATAGTAGTAATTAGGATAGGATCCTGAGTAAGGCATCCCCGAGTAAGAAGGAGGCATGGGATACGGTGTCGAGTACGAATTATACCCACTGTACGCTGGGCTTGGGTACGTGTACGGAAGAGAACCGTAATACGAGTAACCCGATGAAGTAGAAGCTTTTGGGTAAGGATTGTAGCTAGGATAGTAAGGATCTCGAGGATAATTCGTGTTGTAACTGGAGCTGTACGAGTCCTTAGCGTCTAGCTTCGGAGCGTAGAGCTCCGGAGACAATTGCGTGATGGTATCCCTGTCGGTTCCTCTTTTGATCAGCTTGGGGTTGTACGGATACACCGGGAATATAGGAAGGAAAGGTTCGTCGTTCGGATCGCTGCCTTTCCCATTTCCCTGGGCGAGAATCGTTGGTAGTAAAAGGATCAACGCCTGCAACAATGAAAACAAATTAAAAAATAAATACACTACCGCCGAAAAGTATCCGGACACTTCCTTTTTCTCTACAAAACGTAGTTTCATAAGTTAGTAGGAAAAATATTTAGAACAAAATTTTATCACTTGTAATTTATTTATTAGAATTTATTTTTATGTACAAATTATATAATTAAAATGTATTAAAACAATAACTACCTACAATCGGTCTCGGTGCTTGAATGGATTTCAAGTTTCACTTTGTTTCATTTCTGAGGTGCAGAGCGAATTCGGAGAAATTTTCGATACAAATACTAATAATAAAATACTAATAGAATCAAAAACTAATAGAATGATTGCCTCCATGAGTGCAAGCGGTAATATCTGATCGCGTATTTAATCTTAGTCTAATAATGGTGGGTTTCCACATAGAGGTAGTTTTAAACTTGAAACGTTAGATATTCCGTAAGAAAGTATTAAAGATCGATTTTAGTCACTATTTTAGATGCTTAAGTAACTTTTATGCGTTGCTATTACACATTTTGCAAGGATCCGTATACTATTGATCGGTAGTATATGAAGCACCGGCGAACAATTCTAATATTGTATCGAGGCGGAACGTTGTCTGACGCGAAGCTTATCAGTTGTATGAAATAAATACCAACCAGCATCGCCATATCAATCAGCCGCGGCGTAATGTCGCTCAGCTCTGTCTCTAAATACTTGTCCACGGATCTACGAGTCCGTTTCTCCTTACTGTCTCATTCGCGACTCTTGTCCACCGTTCACCGTTGATCGAGCAGATCGAACCGACACGCCGGCGCGACGTCTAATGATGTATCAGCCGACATTGAATTTCTCCTTTATACCCGGCCGGCTGAAAAATCGCGGAAACTAGTTTAACATTTCTCTGCTCTTATATGTAGATACCTGGCCGAAGGCCGGCGCACCGGTTCGTTGGAAGTAGCTTGTAAAACGCCTAGATCTGGTCGGCTAGCGTTCTCCTCGCCGCGAGACAAACAGGTCCGCGGTGCCGCGGGTGGGATCATAGATCCACCCATAGTCACGTGCCGGTCGGATGGATCACGAAAGGGAAACGGAGCAGGGATCGAACACAAGTATACACGGAGGTCCAAAACGACAGATGTTTCTTAACTGTTCTTGAAAATATTTATTTGGATCTGGGATGGTACGTGATCCCCTTAGTATCTGACTCGTGATGAAGATTTTGAACAGTTAACAAACTGTAAGTCTCGTCGCGAAGTAACCTTAGCAAAGAGTTGAGAGCGACGTAAAATAAATAAAAAAACAGTAACTTCCCTATGAATCGGGAAGTTGAAAATGTAGTTGAATAATTTTCTATAATCGAAATAAAATTATACTTTGGTTTTGCTAATGTACAGGGATTGGAGAACATATAGGCATACAATAGACATAAGTTTTCTCCTTTTTTTAGGAAATTACGATCTACAAAAAAGTTCTAATCATTGAAACTGTAAAATAAATTGTAGGTCAAGGGGTTAATAAACCATTGGGAGGTGATATTTAGGTACCACCCTGTATATGTATCGTATTGTGTAGTAAATGTACGGTAGATATCAACAGTCGATTAGCCACAGAAGAAAAAACAGCAATTTTAAACAATTATTTCGTGTCGGTGAGAATACGAAATAAGCTGACTTGTATAAAAACGGACCTCGATCCAGACACCTTAACCAGGTCCTACAATGAGATTTCCAATCCCTGAAACGGAGACAGATCCAGACGCCGTGGATCCCTAAATGAGAAAGCTCCGGCCCACGTTCGCGCGACAGCGAGCAGTTATCGTCGCGACGCTCGTGGCTACGAGTCCCTCTGGCCCGGCACGCGATCTCGAAAGAAGATCGAACGATCTCGATTCCACCATCGTGGAAAAAGCGACACTGTTCGGGGCGGTCATCCGTCACGGAAGTGAGCGAAGAGGACCAATTCTGTTTCCGCCCGCGGACACCCCGTTCGATTCGTCTCCGATTCGATGGACTTTCACTCGCATCCCACATCCGCCGCGTATCTACGGAACCACGCCTTCGATAACTACGCGATCGATACAGTCCAACTCGATAAATATAATAGAAGACGGAATCGGGGAGCAAGTATTCGAGCGTGAGCCGCCGACTTGACTCGCGCCGAGACATCAGACTCTTCGTCGCGCCTCACAGTAGGCTAGATCAAAGATTGTAGTGACATTTTATTACTTACTAGCTGATCCGACAGACGTCTCCTGTCCAAATTTTAATAAATTTAAAATCCCATAGAAAAAAGCACTTTCATTTTTTCCCGAATTTTCCATCTTTCCGGCCAACTGTTCCAATTTTCCTTTCCCTAAAAACCTTATTTGAACTATTACGTTTTTTTTTTTTTAAATTAGCCAAATCGGTTCAGCCGTTCTCAAGTGATGCGCTTACCAACGAACAACATTTAATTTTTATTTATATAGATTGTATTGTTTATCGAATATCCACTGACCTCAAAAATGGAAGAATTAATCAAATTAAATACAGATTGTAACTCTATTGAAGTTTCACAGTTAACCATACTAGAATCTACGTTTGACACCCGAAAATTGTCCTCTCTTTTTCGCAATGTTTTGATGATCTCGTTTAATCCTTCGTGTCCACTTTTCTTCTACAGTAAACAGCATTATTTATAATTGAAACAAAAATGTTTTTTCCGATCCGGTTTACGGTTTCGCTCGAGAAAGTGCCCCATGAATGCGAAAGGAACGATTTTATCAGGAATCTGAAATCGCTTTGATATCCCGCACATCACTATGTTTCCTTCGCGCGGAATTAGCATGCGAGATTACAGTACATGCTGCTTGTTATCTGCGATCGAGAACAACGCGACGAATCCCCGCAACAATGAACATCGTTGATTGCCTTCACGCCAGTTCTGGCGCCGCCGCCGGAGGCGTTACCGCAACACCGATCGCAGCCAATTAAAAATTTCCCGCGCTAGAGACGCGCCGTGTGTCGCGAAAGTTGCGGTCGAACAGCCAGCTAAATTGTTTCAGATATGTACGCACGTGTTCCACTTGTTCGAATGAATGTTCGGAGCGGAAGATGCACCTTTTAATGTCAACGCACGGTTCACCATTTCATTTCACCTGCCGATCATTCGTACCGAGTGTAATTAGTAGACTACGGATCTTTATGCATTCATAACAGAATTGAGTAGATGAAATTCAAAATTGTCGGAAAATTTTTTAAATTCAAGATGTCAATATACGATTTCTCCTGATTGAAATCGATGCAGACAATTTTTACTTTGCATAAAGATCCGTAGTCTAGTAATTAAACAAGACTCAAACTTATCAAGTACAAAAAGGAAACTCGATTTCAAACATCGTATTTTCTATGATCGTCTCAGCTATGTGTGCATTGGTACGACTGTGGAATAGGATGTACTTTATTTTTTTAACTATGAAATTTTGAGCATGCCGCCTCCCGAATTTGTTCCGTTTCCTGAAGAAATGATATATACAAAATTTGAGACCAATTGGGAAGATAATAAAGAGAACTATTCCTTACATACTTTACATACTATTATATAGTATGTAATTTGGTAAGAGTGATTTGACAAAGAAAAATGTAAGAATTAGACAAATATACGAGTGTCATTGACGTTTCTGTAAAAGTGGGGCGTATTGGCTAGTAGTACCCTAGCGATCATTAATTTCTTGACGCGCGGTACGTGTTCGATCGGTGGATCTCGATCACGGTCGCTCGATGGAACGTGCAAAGAGTAAGAGCGGACAGTTTTCCCTGTTTTCGCTCGAGGCACGTCTGCCAGGACGGGCGTGAGAGTGAAGCGCAAGTATGTCGCCCGACCGCAGAACCAGTCGGGAAATAGTGAAACGCGACTTTTCTATGACAAAGACGAAGCACCGGTTCCGGCGCGACATGGGGGCTGCCGAACTGCCTCATAAGAGATTGAGTTCAACATAATACAAAATTCAATATAACAATGATAACCGCGAAAAGTATTTACACAACGAGAATACACGAATACAAAAACATTAATATCAATACATGTATACTGGACACAGTGCGTAGACGTTCCAAGCACTCATACTGATATGAGAACCCTTATATACTCAGATCGCAGATCTTGAAGAATGACAACGCGAGACACGCGGCTTCTTCTACAAACGAGCTTCTTCGAAATCCACTGCGTCGAGTCGGCAAATGCACGCGTGCGTTTACCCGTGCATGCGCACGTGCAATTGAAAAGTGGGTCACAGACCGGTGTACGAGAACGGCACACGGAATACTGCCCCCGCGCGTCTGTGCGCTTTCTTCGGTGTGTGGGTGTCGTTCGATACCCTTTCCTTCCTGATACAGGTATCACCATCTCGGATGCGAGTAATGATTTTCGAGGATTTCTCTGGGAGGTATTTTGATTCGTTACACGGCCCCCGTTGCTTTGGCCGGGTATTCGCACTTTCCTCGCGGCAACGAAGACTCCTTTTCCATGAGACGAACCTTTATTTCATCCAGCGAACTTAATCCCTCTTCTTACCGACGTCGAAAGCTGCTTGAATTTGAATGGTTTTTATCCATCCACTCGATACGAATCTCTTCCATCGCGTTCCTAGGAGAAAGCCGCGAATCTGAAAATAATACAGTAAATCGTTTATTCGGTGGATTAAACACGTCAAGGTCTTACTTCTATTTATCTGGCAGATAAACTAGCTCCACGGATATTCCAGATAGAGACACAACCGTGGATAATATAATTCGCAAAACAGGATTTATCTACCGATGGTTTGATTCGTTGTCGTCGTTTATTGTCACAAACCGTAATTTATACCACAGATATACGCAGCGAACACATTTTTCGTCCTTCCGAATGTCTCCGTGCCAGCTATGGAACAAGAAATGATAGATAGCGCGAACCCACGCCGTGTTTCAAATACTTAATTCGTTTCAGCGCTTTCCACGTTCGTCGAAAAACCGTCTAAGTCGAATAATGCCTGAGCACCACCGCTGGAAGGTTATTACAAAACGAATTTCACAGTTCGACATTGGTTTTTCTGATTCGCTAAGACTCTGCGTAAGTCGAGAACTACCGCATATCTGACCCTAAATAATGAATATCTAATCCACATCCTATCCGCTTGTAAATCTGTGTTCATCAACTCCTTATAGCATTATTCCCGAAACAACTTTCAGACTTGCTATCTGAAATTATGGAGCCACGACCGATTTTATGAAAACTGATCTCAACGAGGCGATAATGTTCATTGTTTATTAAACAGTGACTTACCGCACCGAGAGAAAATCCGAGTTTTCGGCTGCCGATTTAAAATAATCCTGACCCAGTTTCCAAGACGGAGTTCAGCGTTAGATGATAATACCGAGTTTCCTTGCCGTCGATTACTCGACTCTTTTCGGTCCCGGCGGCCGATGTAAAGTTTTAAATATTTGCGTCCCCGGAAAAGCTTGACGAGTAAACGGCGCCTTCGAGCTCCGCCCGGGTCTACAGTGGCCCCGATGGAGCTCTTCAGTTACTCGAAAACTTCGATACTCGTCCCTGCTCGGAGAGTTCTAGATCAACATGGTGAGGCCGGAGCCCGAGCCGACTACCTTTTCGCGAAGACAGTAAAATTACAGGAGTTTTAGAACTAATTTAACCCCCCGGAACTTTTAATCCCGACCGTGGCGCCCGCCACACCCCCTGACGCCATTAATAAAGAAAGGAATGCAACAAATTACGCCACTAAGGAGCTCCGTAATTCAAAGGAGCCGTTTGTCAGGCCAAATGAAACGAGAGCAATTAGCTGCCTCGCGTCGACGTGTCGGGAGAACCTTGAAATATCGTATTACAAAAAATGGCCAAAAACGAGATAGAAAGTTAACGTAAGGAAAATGTTCCAGCATGTTCAGGTCGTTTACAAAAACGTTTTTACTGTTACTTGCGGCCCTTGCGGACCACAGTCGGCTAATAACCAATTCATCAGTCTTGCGTGAATGACCGATAAGACCACAGTCAGCTAGTGCCAATTCACGACTCATCAAATTCGGCCAGTGCTGGGCCAATTCAAATAAAAAGCCAATAGAATACTTTTATCCAAATAAAGTAGTATTTCTGCATTTATTTTATTACCTAGTTCTACATAGAAAGAAAGTTGAAATATCTATTTATTACACACGTATTGAAGCTATTAGTTGAAGTAATATTTGCTGTGCGATGTTTTAGAAATAATTATTTGAAATAATAGTTTTCGTAGAATGTATTAAACATAAATATTGTTTCTGTGTGGAAACGTGTCTGTTGTGAATTTCAATCGTTTGCTTACTCTATAATGAAATAAGAATAGTTATGAATGTCTAGATATATCCGTAGCTTATTTCGGTGGAAGGTAGTGTTGAAGTTTCATTCCAGTAATAATAAATAATTAAGTTCGTGTTGAGAAACACATAATTGAAATACATATTTCATATACTTGAGAGATTAAATAAATATTTCAAATAGTATTACCACTAATACAAAAATAAATAAATATTTCAAATTATTCCAAATATCATAATTTTGAAAATAATCTCTGCAAATATTTTTATTTTTTATTTCATATACTATTTTACCCAGCCCTGAAGTCGGCCATATAAAACCATCACGCCAGCAGGACTCACCGCTTTCGGTTTCCGTCGTCTGTACTTTAAACATGTTCGAAAATACACGTGTCTGTACCAGCGACTCGACTCTTGTACGTAATTATCTAAGCACCTACCCGGATCCCGGACATTCTTATCTGCAAAGCCGCGGTCTAACATTACGAAAATAGATTTGCAAAAGGATTAATATTGATTTACAAAAAGGTGAAATTGATTTGCGTAAGGTTGAATTTGACTTTCGAATGAGTGAATTTGGAGAGCAAAACCTATAAGACACCTAACTGAACATACGAGTTTGAATTTGTACAGTTACACTGGTCTTCCTGCTGGCTAGTATTTCCCGATCTAGACACTTGATATTTTCATTTTAACGTCGGGCATTTGATATGCAATAACCTATTCAAATGTTAAATTTTGGCTACTTTGTGGCAGCCCCTGGCGCTCTGTGCGCTGCATGTACCGTTAGTATTGTGTGAAGAAGGGCAGCTGTGAAGAAGGAAGAGTTCCTTTATGAATCATGTTAAACCGGTCCGCGGACGAGTGCCGGTATCCCTCCGCGTGCTGGCGCGGTGGATACTTTCCCAAAAAGAAGAAAACTTTCGAAAGGAATCCGCCTGTTTCGTCGGCGTTGGCCACGGGGTAAAAGTGATCCTCTTTTTACGCGCTCGGACCGCTTCTTGCGGCCGTCATTATTATTACACGTGTGTGTGGGGTGGGGCGAGCTACCGTTCCCGTTTACTTTTACCCACGGCCAATAACTTTCACGACGAAATCAGTATCGATAATGAAAAACCGGTGAGGCGACAGACCGGGCGCGTCCACTATCGTTAATCGCGCCTTTCGTCGTGTCTTATATCGCGATGTAGATCGGCAGTCTCGGAAAATAAAAACGATCAATCGGCCCGTCCGATAAAAAAGTAAACGTATTTATCTCTCTAGGTGGCGGGCTAACTTCCATGTGTTTAATGGAAAGGAAGAAGGATTTATTCGCGTTCGGGTTGCTATTTCACTATATCTTTTACGATCCCTGTCGATCGAGTGAAAGCTGCCGCTATCACTATAGTCTCATTATAATCTCGATGATCGAGGAGTGTCGGACGGAAGATCAATCGGTTACAAAAAAGAATCACTTTATTACAAAAAAAAAACATTATAAAGCTATGTAACGCACATCACAATGTCGATGCTACGGAGCATATACAACGGAACTGCGAAGCGAGTAACAGGAATATAAATATGAAAACGATGTCTTAAATACATAATAATTATGCTAGTAACATTATTATAAATTAGTACGCTGTCCAACGAGTCTGTGGACCATTCGCAGCTAAGTCGATCGTCGCGGAGAACTTCTCTAAAGAAGAATGTGTGTCCGAGACGAGTCTGATGGTCGATACAGAATCGATACCTCTGGCAAGAATGCGTTCTCGTCGTCGCTTCGGGGAATTTAATATTTCCCGCTGTGACTCGAGTAGGAGATCGTGTCGTATTTGTTGCCGGAAGAGCTCAGACCATCGTAGCTTTTCGCAGCGGAGTATGCGACGTATCTGGGGCTGAGATTCGAGTAGGATCCTTGAGACTCGCCGGCGGAGCTGTACGCGGCGGACGGGGAAGAATAGCCGGCGGAATAACCACCGGATGACCCAGAATAACTTGAACTAGGACTGGAGTAAACAGAACCGGAACTGGATGAACCGGCGCCGGAGTAACTGGAAATAGGACTGGAATAACTAGACGCGGGACCGGAGTAGGTTACCGAAGGACCGGAATAGCCCCCGCTGGACCCGCCAGTGGCGTAGGTGACGGTTTGACTTGGGTAGCTCGAGGAAGATCCGCTGTAAGGACTCGAGTAGCTCGAGCTAGGAGAAGAATAGGTGACGCTGGGAGAAGAGTAGCTGGAGCTACCTCCAGAGGAGTATGAAGACGAACCAGAAGACGAAGGCAGGGAATAACTGGCCCCATCGGAGCTGCCGGAGAGGCTCAAGTGAGCTGCAGAGGACCCGGAA
Source organism: Lasioglossum morio (assembly GCA_916610235.2). Taxonomy (NCBI): domain Eukaryota; kingdom Metazoa; phylum Arthropoda; class Insecta; order Hymenoptera; family Halictidae; genus Lasioglossum; species Lasioglossum morio. Next base: position 6,701,042 of record OU744324.1, on the reverse strand, counting down.
GATACTGGCAAGGTATAGCCGGCTGAGACACCGTGAGATCCAGAAGACACTGGGATGGTGTAGCTACTGGATCCACCACTGGATCCAGAAGAACTTTTACCGATCGAACTCGAGTCTACTACTAAACCTCCGCTGACAGTTTGGGACGAGCTTGGAGAGTACGACTGCAGAGACAGTCCGTGTCCCGAGGAGCCTCCCAACGAGGCCAAAGACGCTGGCAAGCTGTACGAGGCTCCGTGCGAAGATCCCAACATCGACTGCAAACTGATACCGCCCGATGATCCACCGCCATAAGCTGATAATCCTTGAACTCCCGTCGCATACGCTGGAGTTGAATAGCTACTGGCACCTCCGCCGCCGCCTGCAGCTGCAATTCCACCGCCTGCTCCAAAGGTAACTGGTCCGTTCTTCGACGAAGGGGTGAACAACGCGATGCTTCCACCGCCTCCGCTACCTCCAGCAGAGTAACTAGGCGCGGAGAACGACGCTTGTCCTCCCAAAGACAGACCCTGGAAGCCGTGACCCAGGCCAGAGCTCAAGCCAAGTCCTCCGGATGATCCCAGAGAGTATCCATGTCCCAGAGAGCCTCCCAATCCTTGTAAACCCTGGATACCTCCGGATTGACCCAAGGAATACCCTCCGAACGATCCACCGCCGGAATATCCCGAGCTTATGATAGGCGAATTATAAGACGATCCACCTCCTCCCGACGAATAACCTCCTGAATAGGCGTCATTGGCACCTCGTTTGCCCTTCAACTGCAGCCTGAACTGCCGTTTCTCTCCTCGAGTTTCCCTGCAGGAGACTGCTGAAACGGCGAGGACTACTAGTCCCAACAGTATCTGCAACAAATGAATTCTCGTTAAATACTCCTGTTAGACGCGGACACTTCGTTTACAGGCGAGAAATGATGGCGAGAATGTAACTAGAACAATTGAACACTTACTAATGACCGCATGTCGCCTCGAAACGTGACTATGATGCTCGCTATTTCTCGTGGTCAAGCGACAACCGGGTGTGCAAGTGAAATTGTGGTTTCTGATGCCATTGCTACTCAGAAGAGACCTTTTATATACAGATCCCCTCTTGCACGGCGAAAGAAAGGTCTAGGTGAAGGTGAGTCTCCCCGCACTGGTACATAGCTCACCACCACCTTCGCAGTGGCGCGCGCGCACCGGCTCGCTCGTAGCTTTTAATGTATGGAAAGATGAGAAGCTTACAAACGAGAGTGTGTCCCACTGAGGTAAAAGTGACTAGATCGATATTTATCGTGTATTGTTCTTTGCCGGTAGCAACCGGCAATTTCCTTTCGGGGAAGGCTGGCCAGACGCGACGACGTGCGACGGGACGCTCTCTTACGAAAGGATATAGAAGGGGCCAAAGTTTCCTCTCGTCGGATAATGTCGATGAACAGAGATACCGGGGCTAATTGGATCGTGTACGTTCGTATCGCGGAACTCTTCATTCATGTCGGGATCGCGAAATCGAGCCTTACTCCGTCAAAAGCGGGCGAAAAGATACGTTCGACGAAGACGCGTCGGTCACGTTTTCCAAAGCTGCATTCTGATTCAGGAAGTACCTAATTACCAAAGGGGTTAAATCTCGCGGAAAGTTCGAACGACACACAGGCAATCACGTTTCACGCTGAATGTCCCTAAAAGCGCGCTCATTTCCATGAAGCGTGTATCAATTCTTTATTCGCGTCTTTCAACGTTATACATTCAGTCTCCCGAAGAAAGTGCCTCGGTATCATGGAAACACACGCCGGTGGTCCTCGTTAATTAGTTTCGAAATACCGCTGCATCCACTCTACCTATGGTAATTAAATCTTCTTCCTGGATTATAATTGGCCCGGTGTTTCCCAGACGCGAGCGTCGCAACGTTGCCGTACGCTCCGCCAAATCGTCTAGTAAAAGGCCTATTTTCTTCGGGCGAAGGCGATTCAGTTTCTTTCCCGGAAAAGGAATCTCGGACGGCCCACCGTCGCAACAATTTCGTTGCAAGTGGTTTTACTATTTACTGTTCGAAGACCTCGAGAACAGTTTTGCCTCAACGAATGCATCACGGCTAAGATTGCCGGAATAAAAGCTGTGCAAAACTATGCGATATAAACGGAGAATGCAATTACTATTGATTCCGTGGAATCCGGGCATTAATATGCACTGTTTCTGACGCAGTTGGTGAAGGCCTTCGAGCCCTGGTCTCAGCTGAACGAACACGATAGCCAGAGTTGTGCTAATTTATATACATTCTAAATGAACTACGTAATCGAATTACATTGTATTTTATATGCACAGTATTTGAATTACATTTTTAGTACAATGTAAATTACTCAATGTGCACATTACTCGCTTAACGTGAAAAATATCTTTCATTTTTATCCGTGTTCATAAGTAATTAGTGCCACATGGAGAATGTTCTTTTTTTGGGTCTCTCCTATTAAATAGTGTTACTTTTTTCCTGTAGTAATGTAGTTCTAAGTCTTTTTTTTCCTGTAGTAATTTGGTTTTAAGTCTTTCTCCAATTTAATATTTCTTTTCTGAAACGAACATAATAAACAAGTTTATTTTTCTTTTTCCACTTTTTATTCATAATTACAATGTACTTTGTAATTGTACTTGAATTGTTAAATCGAATCACATTGTAATTTCATTGAATGAAGAGAGTACTTCAACTGTAATTCAACACAACTCTAACGACAGCCTTGGAAGACGTGATGTAGAACTTCGTAATGTACATGCGCAGATAGAACTCTGGATTTCCACGCGTGGTAAACGCTTTTTCTTATTTTAGGTTCGATCGACTGCAAAGCGTGCGAATTTATCAACGAAACTCTATTCTCGGCGAGGCATCTGTCGCGAACGAAACCAGTAATTTTCCGGCCTGATTGTCAATCAAGCCCGCGATGTTCCTCGATATGAAAGGCGTTGCGGAGAAGGCGTTGCGTCCGATCTGGATACGCTACACCGTCACAATCCACTGAAAGTAGTTTCGATCCTGGAAAGTGAAATGCGCAAGCCACCAGGCAAAAAACCGGCGAAGATTTAGGCGTTCTTGCGCTCTTATTTCCGTACGATATAATCCCTGTCGCTGGGAACTGGTCGGGAGACGCTTGCAGGAATCTGTGGAGTACCAGACGTAGGACAACGCCTTCCATCTGACGTGTCAACGATCTGCAACGGCTGAAAACGCCGAATGATTTCGTTTTACTTTCACTCGTGGGTCGCAGGGAACTCATTGTGTCCCCCACAACCCCTCCTTCAACCGTGCCTTTTAGGCGGCGGCGCACGTCGACGTGGACCGAACGAAAGTCCGAAACCTCACCTGTCACGCAACTACTTTTCTTGGACTCGAGGCGATGTATGATAGACCCTCTCTGCCCGGAACTTTTTATCGATAGAATAGATTGAAAGTAAGACTACAGTAAAAGTAATCTTTCAATACAAATCTTGTAAGACTATCTTTTTTTATTCGAACTTATTAACCCTTTGCAGGCGAAGCTGTTTTCACTCGAAAATTAAACATTTCTTCCGACCTAGAACAATTCCATTGTATATGATTGTTTTTTTATTTTATGGATATGAAATTCATATAAAACCTTGTACAATACTTAAACATTTAGTGACTATGAATGCTAAGGGTTATTAGGAAGGTGGTACATCTGAAAAAAGTGTTGGAAAGAAAGCAATTGAAGAGTGAAATTTCGCTCGAGGCATAAATGAGCCAGGTTGCCCATGAAGGGCTAAAATACATGTCGTAACGGGTCTTCAGTTTTTATATCCATTGTCGGATGACGTTGCCTGCGATGCAAGCCACGTACAGTGGCTCCAAAAAATATTGCCACACGAAATATCAGACAACAATAAACCTGAACTGATTTTAGAGCCTGATATCTCCATTTTCGCAATTCGTCGTGCATTGTGTTCTGAGATATTGTTGCATGATTTTAGATGGTGGGAAAATGAAGACACGTTACGATTCTTATTGAAACGGCTCTGAAAACATTGGAAAAGTTTTTATGGCCAAATTGTACCTTTACAGGTATGTTTCCATATACAGTATACATTTCGTATGCAGTTGAATTTTAGCATAACCGAGTTTGAATTTGTACCTTCTTGAAACGAACGATTTTCATTGCATTTCCTCTGTGCCAATACTTTTTGAGACCACTGTATTCGCAGTTTTCTTTCAGGCTACTCTAGATTTTTGAAATTCCAAGGGGATATAAAATTTCATGGAGACGTGACTGTGAAATTTGTGGAAAACGAAGAGAAAGTGACGAAATTGTGCATCATGTATCCTCACGAAGCCTTCTTTCGACTGCAAGCGCTAAATTATCCTTTGCTTACAGAAGATCATCCTTCGTTAAAATTCTTTATCCATTCATTCACTTATGGCATTTTCTCCATACATCCCACGAAACTGACAAAAATATTTACCGGTTCCTTGTTCGTACAATAAATACGATCTGTTATGAAAACGCCATAAAAAGAAATTTTAATAGAATAATTACTGATTGTATGTGTGACTTGGCAATTTGAGAAATTTCGAAGCGATTTCTTTCTCGTGACTATTAGCCAGAAATCTGAGATATTAATTAACAAAAATTAGACATTTGCGAAATGGTCGAATAGTTGCTTGATAAACGAAAGCTCGCTACTGGTCTAATGAAGAGTTAATTACACGTGCAGTCGATGACATAAAACAGGGGGGAACACGTCGTGCATCGTTTAGATAGTAAAAGTAATAATTACGAACGCTGGAATCCCCATTCTTTGTTAAACGCTTCCGCAGGGAAACATGTTACGCTGCCTCGAACAATGACCGTGAGATCCCGTTCAAAATTAGAAGCTGTTCCGAATGAATCGCGCCATTTGCATACAGAGCAGGTGTAATCCAGTTATTTACGTTCCCCGTCGACGCGCTGCCCGGCTCAGCTTATTAAGTAAGAGAGACTGAAACTGGAAAGAAACTGAAAAGAAATAAGCATTGGTCCTCTGCTACGAAGTTGCATTGTACAACCGCATAATCAATTTAGAAAATTAGAAAATTGGTTCGGGTGCCATTCGAAACAGGGAAAAATTGGGCCTGATCGGCGGTTGCGACTCGGCCGGTTGACAAATGGAAGACGGGAGATCGGAGTTATTTATTTCCAGCTTATCCGGCGATCTAAACGGTACCCCGAAGAAGAAATCCCGGCCGAGCGGGTACGAGGCAATACGGTAAAAGTGCACGAGCCGCGTTAAAACGAAAACAAGGATGGGATTCGGGTCAGTCGCGGAAAGTGAGTTGACAGCCTGGTTTCCTGCGCGAAGAACACACCGCACTGATGTGTCTGTCGTTCGAAGTCGTTTCTTCGTAACTATCGCCCCTTTTTTTCTTTCTGTTCGAGCCACACGACTCTTTACGTTCGCCTCTCAGGGCAATTATACCAGTTCAGTGAGTATCCGTCAGGAATCTAGTACGTTTAGCGGTATAATCGTGCAAGCTGCTTCGCCGCTTTAGTTTCTTAACTCGGTCGGCACGAGGCTCCGGCTGTGTTTCGTGGTTGCATCGCACCACGGTGTCTAGTCTTATCGACGAACAGGTCGGCAAACTAGCCCGAGTTGTGCGGGGGATGAAAACGGAGCCGTTAATCGCGATTAATTCGCGGCGGAATCGCTGACGGTGCAGCTGCCGCGTCTTTCAGCCTCCGCGAGCCCCGGATCGAGACTGCCGAGTCTAACAGCCGGTTATAGACTACAACCGACCGACTGTGAAACTCGCAAAATTTCCACCGATATGATAGGACTGTCGCCAGAGGTTGCGAAGTCGACGGAAACCTGCCGAAGACAGCCGTGTAACCTACCTTCAGCGTTATCCGAGTAATCTGGATGCATTAGGGTTCCTCTAACCCTCTGTGAACCGGGAGGGGTTCAACTTAACCCAGCGGCATTAGAACTGCTCTTTAGAAATATGTTATACAATTATTGGTTAAGGTTTGTGTCAATTAGTGTTAAAGAATGTGTTCTGACACTATTAATATATTACTGTTCTTTATTACACGGTGCGGAAGCAAGCTGTTTACTCTACGAATTCTTAGCTGCGACTGCTCCTGAAAGGAAAATCTTTGGAACCTCGAAAGGAAAACTATGGTTCCTTTGTACATCCGAACTGTTTAAGTTAGTTACTGTTGTCCGGCTCTTGGAACAAGGTATCAAATTTGACAATTCGTAATCGTTATTTAGAATACGATTCTGAGACGATTTTATCGATATTTCGTAATCCCTGTCTGGAATGCGATTCAACGAACAATAAGTTCATTGTGATTACAACTTGATAATCCGATAAAAATCGAGAAAACACAATTGTCGTACGATTTTCGAAGTCACGATCGCGATCGAATGACAAATCGATCAACTACCTACCGTCAATTCGGTGAGAGTTCCCCGGCGTTGATTTGGTAACCGGAAACGGAGACAGTCGATTTTCATGTATGATGAACTTTCTATGACGTGCGAGCAGACACGCCCACGACGAATTACCAGGAAGTATTCCGATGAAAAGTGAAATGCAACAGGTTCAGACAGTAAAAAAATATTTATTTAACATAATAAATAGTATCGACAGTGTATATACACGACTCAATAAAATCACAACGACCTACATCGATAAAAAGTGTACAAACATCGAGAAACATAGTTTACTAGTTATCCCGCATCATACGATTAAACCATAATTATCCGAACAAGAACAATTGGAAACACCATTTACCAATTATACTAAATCAATCATTCAGAATATATATATAAAATTCAAAAAAACAACCAATAAAACAAGGTAACCATCGAGGATCGGAATAAAACGCGTTCACACGGAGGCGCACGGTGTCGCATGCGCTAGCTACGTGTATGAGAAACTCGTTCGGGAAATCGCATATCGTGTTACGTGTTACCTACGTACGCGACACATGTGAATTGAAATTCGTGTAAAAAGACTGTAAAGCCGCGCTTACATTAAGCAACTTTTCGTTGGGCGTTTGAGTCGATCAGTCTCAAGTCGTTCAATTAAAAAGTGTACATTATTACATCACCGTCCGACATTTTCTTAAAATGGATTGCTGAGAGTTGAATTTCAATTTAGACCTCAATACAATGATTGAAAGTTGAATTTCGATTTAAACCGCGTTGCTGGGAGTTTAATTTGAATGTAGATTTAAATATGTATAAAATTCCCATAATTATAAAAGTGGTCTAAGTCGTATCTTTCTCGTTTCGAGATGAGTCAGTTTCGCGATTTGTCGATCAACTTTCGTTCGCCGAAAAGTTAGCTAACGTAAACTGGGATTTAACCGGTGGCTACGAGTAGAACGATCGTTATCGGCAAAATAACGCGTGGATCGGCCGAACGGTCTCATCGTGACGGGTGTGCGATGGCCTGCGCTAATTGCACGACCAGCGATGCTTATTAAATAGTATCCGTGGCACCGATACCGTCAGGTCTGGCCTATCGAGAACTGTGTCATCGTGACCGCGACATTGATCCGATGACGCCGATTACTTTCTTCTCGTTCCGTTTCTCTGCGTCCGCACTTTTCCGCGCGGGTAAACAGTCAGTCTCGATAAAGGGAGGAGGCCGAGTTAGGGGAGTGACTCGGTCGCGAATGAAACAGGATCCCGCGGGTCACTTCCATATTTGAGCCGGTTTCGCTTGCGTGGCGTAGGTTGGCGCGTAGCTCCACGGGTACGTCGGTAACGCGGGTTTATGAAGTTGGTAGGCAACGTTCGGGTAATAATAAAGCGGGTAGACGGGTTTGACGGGCTTGTACAGGAACGGATTGATCACCGGTGTCGCCGGTTGCACGCCGTACGTGGGATAATGCACCGTCGACGGTGTTTGAACCGGATGCACGTGGCCCACCGGCTGCAAAGATGCTACCGGATGCAGCGGCGTCACCACCGGATGCAACGGTGTCGCGACAGGATGAACGGGAAGAGCCAACGTATTAACCGGCGGAGATGAAGGAGCGGTTGGACGGCTGGTCGATGGAGTCGACGGTGTCGACGAGGGCGTGGACGAGGGTGTAGATGACCCTGTAACCGGTCTCTGATTCGGAGAAGTGGGTAGGGGTATGCCGAAATGCGTCGGCGAGGAACCGGATGATTGGACGGATGTGACGGTGCCAGGTGCGAAGAAGCTGGGGCCATAGGTCGGGACGTTCGACACGAAGCTTGTACCGGAGATCAGGGTTGTTGGTACGAAGCCAGCGTAAACTGGAACCGTTGCGGTGGGTGATAAAGTGGTGGCAGGCACGATCGGTGTGGTCCCGTCCTCTTTGGAAGCCTGAGGAGGCTGCGTGTTTGTCGTTGTCGTTGTGCCAGTGGTCGTTGGGGGCTGAATAGTGGTCGATACTCCGTAGCTAAGCGGTAGCCCCGGACTGATCGTTGTTCCTGGCAAAAAAGGTGATTGATTGAAAGCTGTATTTCCGGACCCGACCGTTACGGTACTTGGTTGCGCGTTTAAACCGTCGATCTTCATTCGCTGTCCAAGGGAAGCCAGAAGATCTTGACTCTGAACGAAGCTCGGCTGATTTTCAGCGTACCTTCCGGCTGCGTCCGCGTTTTGGCCCTGAGACTGGCTGGCAAGGGCTCGTTGCAACTGGACGATCAACCGATCCTTTTCGAGCGACTGAATCTGCTCCAGGGTTTCCTGAGCGCTCAGGGTGCCGGATGCGTAAGCCGGTAGGGAACTGGGGAAGCCTAGGGGGTTCTGGGAGCTGCTCTCAAAGTTTTCGAACTGACCGAGCGGAGGCGACACTTGATTGGTTTGCCCTGGGAACGGGGCGTCGTTCGGCGCGAAGCCTTGATCGTTCGCTGGCGCGCCGTAAAGTTGCTGTATAGCTTGCGCGTTTTGAGTTAGGAAAATAGCCGCGTCCGAGAGCTGCGGCTGCGGCTGCACGAGACTCTGACTCTGCCCGAAATTCACCGGTTGCCCCTGACTGTTATCCACCTGATTTCGTATGGGCGAGAACGGTTGTTGCTGCGTGTAACCGGGCAGTTTCTGATTCTGAGGCGGCAGGTAGTTCGCCGCGTGGGATGCGAAGGGTTCGTTATTCTGACTGGCTATCGGGCTCGACTCGACGAAGTCGACCTGTCTAATTGGACTCGGAACCCCCTGCGCCTGCAAACCGCTCGGCCGATTATCAAAGTTGTGCGACTGTTGTTGCCCGAAATGACCGCCGTGGAATTGTAATTTATCTCGGTGCTGTTGACTCGGAGAAGCTGGCCTCGACGGAGATGTATTCTGATAGCCAGGCGGCCCGTACTTCGTGACAGGTCGGTTTATTTGGGCAGGATGTCTGTTCACGATACGTCCTCTGTGGCCGGGTTGTCCAACTTGGAAGCGAACTCTCGCGGACGGCGCGAGCCCGCCAGGCCTCTTATAGGAATAACCCGAGTCCCTCTTTCTTTGAACATCCGAGTCTTTCGCATCGATATCGCTTTCTCCCTCGCCGAGATCCACCAGCTCCAGCTTTGTAATCTCCGGCTTCTCTCCGGCGACCTCGACTCCGGTCCCAGCTTTGACAGTTAATAAGCCCATAACCAGCAGGCAACTCACCTAAACAGGAAATAAGCGAACGGGTGCATGTATTTAGTGTGGAGTGTGGAGGAAATCGTAAAATCTTCTCTCCCGACTGCCAAGTCGCGTCACGAGCGCGCTGCGCCGAGTTTAATTTGTATAGTTTCGATCTCGTCGTGTATATATGTATGTATGTACTTACTAGAAGAAACTTCATGGTCTTAATCCGATTCGCACACTCGTGTCACTGCACCGACGATACGCTTCCTGTCCCAAGCACTAGACTAACCGCAGGAATCCTTAGACATTTAACCAGAGCACCAGAGCAGAAAACAACTAATTCGTTCAAGGATGGACAGGCCGACTAAGACCACGGCCATACCTGCACATGTATAAATACAGTCGGGTCGCGACCATCCACGAATTACAATAGACTTTCTTACTGGCTTTCATCGATCACACTTAGGCAATGCTGTTACGGATCGGTGATGTTACACATATCGATGTAGAGTATCGTCCTCTCGCAGCTGTTCCCGAATTTCATCGATTTGCATAGTGTGATTGCCGAAACTCATCGTCGTCCGCGAAACCTCGAACGTGTCTCACGCTGTGCCGGAATTGCGACGACACGGATTTTAAGCGTTTATGAGAGACACGAATTGGCGACGTAGAAAACTGTACGCACGTCAGAAGAATGTGTATTCTTTTGTTACTTTCGATTCACCGAAGTTACTAATGAAAGAAACACATTCTGCTCCTTGCGATCAACTTCCACGATTTTTATTTTGCATACAAACCCAAGGGACATCACCCAACACGCCGATTTTTATGGAATAAATCTAGAATTTGAAGACTGCTAGGGACATCATAAATTATTGTAACATCATGTGACGTCGATCATACAGAATTAAACTGACGATCGTCGTCTTCGGAGGGCTAATACGTATGGACGCATCTCATTACTGATGAGTAATGAGATGCGTCCATACGTATTAGCCCTCCGAAGACGACGATCGTCAGTTTAATTCTGTATGATCGACGTCACATGATGTTACAATAATTTATGATGTCCCTAGCAGTCTTCAAATTCTAGATTTATCCGATTGTTACGCATCTCATTACTAATGAGTAATGAGATGCGTCCATACGTATATTGGAATTCTGAAGCTAATAATCGAACCATTTCTATCTACATAATTTTTTCGCTGAACTATGTGACGGCAGACACGTCAGACTTCCATCGAGCTGCCGAAAGGCATTCCGCGGTTATGCGACGGTTCTATCATTCGCCTCACGTCCGTATCCGTCGAAGTCTCAGTGAAAGTACTTAAAGTCATCAAGACCCGGAGAATACGGAGTAGGTGTTCATTTATAGTGATATATTCGTATTGTGTAATTCAGGATTACGCGTAAATCGCGTGCGCCCCTATTCCATAAAACAGTTCAAACTGGTCGGTGTTACGCGATCGCATTAGAATGCGCTCAATCGAACAGGATTAAATAACACGGCCGACACCTGTTTTAAAGTGGAACATTTTTTTCTCGGCTCGTGGAAAGTCACGGTTTGTACTTGAAATTCTCTACGTGCTATTTCTCTATGTCCATTTAAACTTGACCGGCCGTTGATACCCGCGAAGGATCGCCCACGGGATTTAAATACGCAGCTATCTTTATGCATGGACTGCGGACAGAAGCGGACAATACGTCGATGCCGCTACCCTAGTAGCATTTATGGTTGGCATATTGTTGCGTCTCCGTTGCAATATTGGCTAGCAAAATAGGATGTCTTTTAAACGTCTCGAAATATTTACATATTAGTAAGCACTAGTTGGGCTAATGTACTATTATCACTAGATTGCAGAACTTTATGCAATTATAATAAAATTGAGTAGATGAAACTCAAAATTGTTGGAGAATTGAAAAAATTGTACATGTCAATATATGAATTCACCTCTATTCAAATCAAACAACATTCAAGTTAGTATCTCTTTCTTGCAATCGATGCAGACAATTTTTATTTGGCACAAAGATCCGCAGTTTGATTATCACACGTATATGTCTTGTTAATAAACTAACTGTAATAAGTGTATGCCCAACGTTGAATATCCGTTGGAGAATTGTCATAGATTTTCGTCGTGAGCTCTATACGTTGGGAATTTTTAGACGAAACCATCAACCATATCCCAACCAACTGCTAACCATAAATGCTACCAGGGTATGGTGCATTACGTCGTCCCCTATGATTTCATACCGTTGCCAAAATGGAATAGAAATGGTAGACGCTGATGACCGATGACATCATTCTGTTCGCCGTTTTGCGACAGGAAGTGCACGATGCTGCAATGCACCGATACTTTCCATGGCGATCTCGTATTAAAGATGAAACTGCAGATGCATGACTAATATATCCTCGCTCATGAAACACATAGAATCTGCATATGTACTAAATGCAGATGGAATTCGATGATATCCGGCGCGGAGCACATCTGGTCCATCGTTTCTACGACTAACTATTGTTCGTTACGTTATCGCTACGTTGTACGCTAACCGGATACCAGTCGCTTTATCATCTAACGTTCATACACAGTGCATAACAATCCACGCGAGTATGCAATATTATACGACCCAGATAATTCCAATAAATGAGGAGAAACACGGTTCGAAATAAAATGGGCGCATAAAGAAATAAGGCATGAGACAGGGTTAAAATTAATCGCTTTTTATATTGAACATTGTGACATAAGAGAACAATAAATTGACATGTGCGTGCACCGGAGTGCGTTGTAATCGATATCGGAGAGAAGTTTGTACAGAATTTGCGGTTGCTGTCATATCCTGCATCGTTCGCTTAAGCTACGTAAAGTGGGCCACTCGATCGGAAGTCCTCGCAATTGCCGTGTTCGTTTCCTAGATTGTAAGTACAAAAGTTTCTCGGTGTCGTCTCGGTTTCACTGCTTAACCGTAGATATAGGAGCTGTAGTACGAGGGGTAGTACGAGGGGTAGGCAGCAGCTCGGTAGGCGTAAGGCAGGCTGTATGCAGAGCTGTAGGCAATGGGAGCAGTGTAGGCCGAGTACGCAACCGGTGCAGCAGCATAGCTCAACAGCACGCCTCTTTTGTCTCTAGGCGCATCCGGAGCAGCGACTGCAGCCGCAGATTTGACTGTTTCTTCTGCGGCGGGTTTCTCTTCGGCGAAAGCAACGGCGAAGAGAGCGAAAAGTACGATAGCCTGGAAATGAAAAGTAATAGATTTACAGATTTATCATGTTTACGTCCAGAGGTAATCGTGGACCGAGAAGACATCGGACGGAGGATGTCTATATACTAATATTTTTCGTCGCTATATATACTCGTTATAGGTTTTGCACTCCAAATTCACCCTCTTGCAAGAGAAAAAACATCGAAAAGAATTGTTTACCTTTCGTCGATCTTTTGTTGAATTCGTTTTCCAGAAGGGTGTAATTTAACTTAAATCTGTTCTTGTCGAAACCCAGCAAACTATGCAGAATTTTACTGCTGAGACAAGCAGTTTCTGATCAAACGAGACGCAAGTTTGCACAAGGAAACAGTTTGACAGTCGAGACAAATGTTTTTGATAAATTTTGAAATGATTTTAGCTAAATAAGTACTTCAATACCGTACAACTCGTTTACCGGTATCAGTACCAGTGAAACATCTCGATGAAGAGAATAGCTCGATGGCTAAGAAGCGTATGTCGGTATACTTACAACGAAGCACTTCATGGTTGTTGGGTTTAGTTTGGTGGAGCTTAGGAGATCAGCTTCTGTGTTCAGGTGGAGAACTGAATGATGCTCTTGCTTTTTGGTGGATACCTTTATATACCTGGCGAACAGATCGTCCTATGCGCGTCATCCGCCGATTGATCAACGTACGAGGACGCGCGTGTTGCATGTGTGCGTCTCTCGGCTGGGAATGTGAGCGCGAGCCCGGTGGATGTTGCACGGGGTTGTTACACGTTCTATTGTTTACGGAGTCGCATACGTAATCCGTGTACGTGTGTGTGTCGTCGACGTCGTCCACGACGACGACGTCGAGGTCTGCTAAGGAATCTCGTTCACGTATTCCAAAGCAGACCCGTGTACAACCTCCGATGCATGGCACGCGGGTGAAGCAAGGGACCTTGGCAATCGGCCAAATACGGACGAAAGTGTTTTACCACATACGATGTAATACCCAGCCGTGCCCGCCGTGATACAATTACGAGTTCCATGAACCTTTACGATCATAATCGAACGACACCTTCGGCACATTACGCTTCGAGAATAGTCGACTCTCTCAGATAACAGTCCCTGAAGATATGGTCTCGTAAGGCATTCAATATCCTCTTTTCTGCAATGCCAAGCGAATTGTTTAAATTTTTGACGTGCTTGATTCGCTTATTCTGGCATACGAGTGCTAAAAAATCTTCTGGACTCGAAGGGTTGTTATTAGAGGCGTGCGAAACCCGAAATATCGGGTCAGAAAAAGTATCAATCATAAAAGTCGGAAAATAGTATCGTCATAAAAGTAAAATCGAGTAGGTAAATTTGGAGATCCTCGAATTTATCGGGATTCCTGAAATAATTTATTCTTTATATATTTATAAGTATATTATATATTTTTAATATAATATAGATATTCAGGAACTTTTAATCGAGTTTTGCTTATTAGTTTCTCATTGAACTTATTGGTTTATATACGAAACAAAGCCTATAGATAGAATACTGGTAAAAAGTATAAACTCTCGTAAAAATTTAGTCCTGAGAATACATTACAATATTGCGAGAATTTACTATTGACAAATAAAGAGCTGATTATTCGAAAACATACTCCATTTTTGCAGAAGAATTCCATTTCTTTACGACTCGCGATAAAATGTGGATCTAGAAACCAGAAAACCTATAAAATAACATGTTCAGCCCCTAATTTCAATAATTTATTCTTTAAGAAACGACTCGTGTTTTGGTAGTTCTCATTTACATACGCTTTTAGGGAAACTGGTCCATAATATATTTTATTCAACACAAAAGGAGTAAGAAATGACGCTAAAATGTTATTGCTTGTACCCCCGCCAACATTCGCTAGACTTTCAACGCTGCTGGAACGTAATAATTCATTTCATGAATTGATAACTTCAATATTTCCACACTCTCTCGGTGCGACAGAGAGGTATCAAACGCTTGTTACGTTTGAAGGGCGCTCCCTTGCTGCTTTGAATTACAATTTCGATGGGGAATACCGGCCAATGTCTAATGTCGTCTTCGACGCATGCGCGTCACCAGTGTTAAGCGCCTTGTCGGACTGGCTGCTTGCATACCGATCCTCGGAGTCCTTTTTTTTCGATTCCTGTGAATTTACAGTAGAGGGTTCTTTGGTCGATACTTGATTTTGTTTATTTTCGACCCCGCAGAGCGAAGAAACCCTGGGAATTCAAATTAGCAAAAAATTCTCATCTCCCTGCTGAATCTCCTGCATCGTCGTTGGATTGTTTACTCAGCGTATGCTAATGGTAACTATAAAAAGTCGTGAAATACCGAAATATTTCTAATGTCATCCAAGTCCGAACTGCATTCGATTCCACATTTATAAACGATGATTCAGCATCACCCGTAACAAACAAACCACTAGCATGAAAAGAAAACGGATACGATGTACATAGGGTGATTCTGGGAACTGGGACAAGACACTGCTTTTTCTTAAGTATTAGGTTGGAGGGAAAAGTCTTTCGTATTTTAAATAAACAGGTAATGTTGCTTGTAAATCGAAAACACATGTTGCTAGCAAGTCGTTGGGAAACAGGAATTAGTAGGTTATCTGAAAAAGATTATAAAACGTTTAAAAAATAGTAATCACGAAGCTTCGGACAAATTTACCTATAAATAACAACAGTATAACTTATTTCTGGAAAACTGTGTCGGATTGACACGAGGGACCCATGAGGGTTAAACAATAAAGTGCAATTGCGCCCGACGAGTGCGTCGGTGCATCCACATACAGAATACGGTCGTAGGAAGTTTGGATGTATTATGACATATGATTTCTTCCTTTATTATTTGTTTCTATTTTTACTTAAAAAAGAGCAATAACTTATTGTATCAATTCCCAGAATCATCCTGTATATATTATCTTTCGGTAGCTAAATGTCTCGAAACTGAAAAAAAGTGTTACTGTCCAATTAGGCGAGACGTCCGAAATAACGTATTTTTTATTGGTTATAGCTGTTCTAGAACGATGATTTTTCAAATAGACAACGGAGACAGAAATATTCGTATATTTGCATATTCAAATAACCACTTTCTGTGGACTAAAGCTTTCAACGTTGTCCAGTCCGGTTCCATTACCAAAACGAATCGAGTTCATGGCATCTTTTGCCTAATTAATAATCCGGATGCAATTTATTCGTACCAGCGGCTTCGCTTTCAAAGCCTTCCTTGGCACATAACATCGACATCCTATAAATTATTTTCTTATGAATTTTAATGTGGTGAAGGTAACCGTTGTTAATAGAACTGCACTGAATGGCGAATTGAACTTTATTCGATTTTGCAGACTCATTACATATTTGCTATTTTATATTCGCTATAAGTAAATATAATATAAATATTACGATTCTATCAAATGTTCATTTTAACGCATGTGTGCGAGTAACCATGGCTTATTAACAAGGGAAGATTATTTAATTTTCTATAAACTTTACTGTTACAGTTTGAAATTAAAAAATAGAATACTATTGTTTTTTAAATAAAATTTAACACTTCAAAAATAATTTAAATTCACTATATTATTCGACAATATGTAATGTCTGAACCGAAACGTAAAAATGTCAAACTATACAATAAAACAGCAAATATTTTTTTATATTATATTTGGGTTCTAAAAAAATTCTTTGTAGACATAGATTTGTAATTTTTAAAAATTTATTCATTATTCATACATAAAATATATATATTATATCTTCTTCCATAGATTCCCACAGGCAACCTGTTAAAACAGAAAATAAAATATTTCGTAAAACAATTTTTTATTACTATGAAAATAAATTTAGCACGTCGCATTTCAGATAGAGCTAATTTGAAATCATAAGAATTAGAAATCATGCTAAATTTAAGATCATCATTGGTAAAACATAATATTTCAAGAATAGTATTTCAAATTTTATTACCATATTTTTATTTAAATCCTTATTGATATCACCAAATCAATTCTTGTTGAACTTGCCCTTTTACCTACAAAGAAATAATAGTAATTTAAATTTTACCGAATGAAAAATAAAAATTCTAGTAGACTGTATATTTCTCTCAGAGGTAGTGACGAATATATCTATATCATTAAATTTCAAACAATCAAATAAAATATGCATCATCGTAATTTGAAATAATAAAACTGTGTAAAATATTTAAATACTCACTAATGTATTTAGAAAATGTTTTTGTATACTTCGAGATTGATATTAGAACTAGAACATTTAGATGCTGCAAAAAAAGAGAATATTCAATCAGTTGAACTATAAAATCATATAAGATTATAGCATCCATGGTTAGATTAGTGTTCAATATAAGTCTGAAAACTTACTGTTCATTTTCTTCCATTGTTCAGTTTCTACTTGCATTTGCTTCAACCAAGTTAGTAACATATCTGCAATAGAATGGATTGAGGTATAGATATATGTCATTACTAACTATATAATTCATTTAGTAACAAAACTATCAGATAGGAGCGAAAGACATTATAAGCATTCTTCAGTCTAAATCAGTTGAACTATGGTCTCATCATAAAATATATGATCGTGTAAATTCGATATCTTTTAAGAAATACTTACACAAATTTAATGCCCATTGTACCTTAGATTCAGTGCACAGTATTCTGTAAAATAAATGTACAGACTGTATAAATTTCTGTTTAATAGGTCATAGGTTAAAATAATTACAATTAAACAAAATCATCAGATAGGAGCGAAAGACATAATAAGCATTCTTCAATTTAAATCAGTTGAACTATGAAATCATCATGTAGCCATTACAAACTATGAATTAAAAAGTATTTATTTGACATATTTAGGTAGAGCATACCATTATGTAAAGCTTGTCAAGGCTTCTCAAATTTTCCCTGAACAAAAATCCTTTCTACATCTATATTCTCCTTCACATTTACAGTACGTCTCTTCACATAATCACATGTTAAAGTATTGAAGCCAACAGATTCAAACAGCTTCGAAACTTCCTCCGTAGTGAAATAATAACTTCTGCAATTAAAATAAAGACTAATTAAACCTCATTTTACCAACTGAGTCTGTCCCTCTGTGTCAAAATGACACAGTGGTAAAAGATGCTATATTTCTTAATTCAAATCTGTGTCAAGTAATAAAAATCAGAATTCAAGACAAAGGTTTCTACAGAGGAAAAACAAAACTACCTAGTTCCATCCTGCCTCATGTAGAAATTTTCGCTGATCTTGTGCCCAGGCTTGAACCTCAACTGTGCCATATCGTATCGACCATAATCTCGCAAAAGCACGATTCCTTTATTATCAAGAATTTTGTACATGTTCTCGACAACCCTGAAGCAAATTACAATCTTCAGATTTTCCAGTCGCTACGAGAAAAAAATACAAAGGACCGGAAGAATATCTACCTCTGAAATTTTTCGGGATGAATGGCTGACAAAACGAATATTAAAGTTGCCGCATTCACCGGGAAATTCACGTCTGCGAAACAATCGTTTGCGGTAACATCAGCCTGGAAGATCTTCATCATTTCAGGATCGTATGATGCGTGCGCCTGTAAAAGAAGATACCACAAAATGAAGACCACGTGCGTCCACGTGCAGAGTAGAATAAACGTGAATATACCTTCATCAAATCCACTGCTCGAGGAGACAAATCGCAGGCAAATATTCGTTTAAACTTCAATCCGTCTTCGACCAAGGGATACACAAAATTTCCAACGCCGCAGCCTACTTCAAGAAGCACCTTGGGATCCTCCAGCGAACCCACACCAAGAAGTTCACTGAATTCCCTTGTGGTCCAATGACGGTCTTTGAAGAATCTTGTGTCGTTCCTTTTGTAGAACAAATCCCAGTGTTTCTTCGCGTCTTTTTCCAGTTGGTTGGCTCGGAATTCGGAGACCAAACGCGAATTCTGAGTATGCATTTTTTCGATTTCTTCCGCGGTGAGACGCTTCGCCACGTGGTCGGCGTACTCGCCATTGGCGTCCACCAATTCAGCCATTTTCCCGTAGGCCGTAATAATATTGAGAATTATACAGCCATCCTGGTGTTTTACGAATATTGCTCAAATTGCAAGGGTGTTTCTCGATTATCGAAAGGCACATTTACGCGAAAATGGAGTACAACAGGAATTTCGAAGTACAGAATCAGACCTCTCACCTCAGTGTCCCAAAAGGAAATGAACGAGTAGTACGTAACGTAGCAGTCGTAGCACATGCGTAGCAGTAGCATCGCTGCTGCCCCACCAATCTTCAAGCGATGGGGGAATTACCCTAGTAACATCAGGCTTGCCATTGTTAGAAAATTGTCTGGGAAAATTTGAATCGTTCTCCGCGTTGCTTCACATATTGTAACAAGGACACAATGGAATTAATTGTACGAGAATTGTAACGAACCGGAGTTTGTGTTGTGTAAGTTATTATTAAGAAGGAACAATCCGCGCAACGTTCATGATGCATTGTATTTGTTTCATAAGCATCACTGAGCACATGAATAGGCATTTTGAAAGTCTTCTGTCGATTTATCGCCTATTTTATTAGTAATTAGAGAGTAACCATGCTGCATTTCTTTCTGAGATTAATACGGAAAATGAATTGCTGGCTGTAGCAACATCGGATGTGAAATTTGCTTAATAATCTCTCCTCAGATTAAGAAAAAAAAATTGTTATAATCACGTGAAAGCTCTCTTGAAACCATGCTATTATCGGATAAAAACATTTTCGACCGGACTGATAATAACTAGACAGCGGACTGTATGCAATTAATTTTAAAAAATTTGAATAATTTAAAGATACTGTGTTATCATATTCAATCTGTTAAATATATTAAAAAATAAAATAAATTTCTATTTCACTTCAGTTTGTTGCAATTCGTGTAAAAAAAATTTATATTGCATAAAGATCTGTCTACTAATAACAGAGTAATCTCTGCTGATCACGATTCGCGATTCACCCTGTACAACTTAGACTAGTTCCATAATTCTGTGCACAATTCTGAAATTGACTTTCGCCGAGGGTGAACGGTTCTAGAGCAGCGCCCTTGAACGGATTAATTTGCGTATCGTTTGCTAATTGCGATCGCTTTTGATCGTCAACTTTAATGGTCACCAAGGACAGTGAGCGTGTCATTGGTATGAATTCCACGCGCGGTCTTATTCGAGACGGATTAATATGCGGTCCCCGTTCGGAATGAATATTTTCTGGCTGCGTACACGATTGTCGCACAATGACACAGTGCTGAAAGGGGTTACTCGTGACTGAAATTTCGTTGATAAGTGTTCTGCGCTTCGCTCGAGACCATAGTACATATAATTAAAATAATACAGCCGAGCGTGCGGAGAGCGTTGCGCGAGCACACGTGTTTTATAATAATTTGGTGCCTTGCTATTTGTACACGGGTTCGCGAATGTTGCAGGCACGGTTCAGCTGTTCCCGGCCATCGTTAACATATGCACCACTCGTACCGTCGAAATCTCGAGTGCAATTAGAATGCACAAGTGGAGTCAATGAAGAACTCGTTATTATACAAAATTCGACACCGGCGCGGCGCGGAGCGGAGCGACGGGGTATCGATTAGGGATGGCGTGAACTGCTACATTTGGATCACTACATTTGGATTCACGATCGTTCTCAAACACGGTGATTTTTCACAGTGACTCGCGATTTTCATGATCGCTTCTGGTTGGCGGAAAGCGTAACTGTTCTTCGCGCAATTCACAGAATAAAGTGTAAGACGTTTTTCAAACAATAACTTCCTATAATTGTTGAGTTATACATTGGTATTTTATAAAACTTTATACATAGGTGTACGTACATATACATATACATAAAAACACTGAAATAAGGTGCGGAAAATGAAAATCGGATATTTTTTATTTATATCATTAAATAAAGTATGAATATTTTTATGCAAGCTAATTGGTGTATTTAAAAAAAGAACCAATTTAATGGAGATGAAGAATGAGATTGACA
This sequence comes from Lasioglossum morio, assembly GCA_916610235.2. Lineage (NCBI taxonomy): Eukaryota > Metazoa > Arthropoda > Insecta > Hymenoptera > Halictidae > Lasioglossum > Lasioglossum morio. Next base: position 6,680,291 of record OU744324.1, on the reverse strand, counting down.
GTGATTCCGCGATCACTGTGATAATTAGACGGCGGATTTTTTTCATTTATGACAAAAATGAGTAGATAAAATTTAAATCAGTAAAAACATTAGAGGAATTTAAAAATACGGTCATATTATCCTCAACGTATTAAACATATGAAAAGATAAAATTAATTTATACTGTATTCCAGTTTGTTGCAATTAAGGTAGAAAAATTTTATCTTACATAAACATCTGCTGTCTAGTGATGAATCAAGGTTAGTGATTTTGCCATCTCTAGTATCGAACCGTTGTCGCGTTCGGTTCGTTCGATCGCGCGTGTGTCCGCTCCGATATATTTCGCGGACGGATGCACGGCAATCTGAAAACTTGCAAACAGAAACGGGGCCAAAGGAAAATTAATCGATCGAGTAGTATGTAGGTCATTGCGGACCACAATTTCGTCGAGAGCCTGACGGAGCCCCCGCGACGATAGATTAACCGAATGAAATGAAAAACACGTTCGGCGAGAGTCGCAGTCGTTAGTGGTCCCTTTCGGTAATGTATTTCGTGGGCGGTCCGTTCGGGTCATTCTACAATTTTTGCCATCGAAAAATAATTGATCGCTTGTCCCGGAACGCGCAGAGGTCATTAGCGGGTCGCGAGGCGTTTCGACGAACGCGTTCCCATACAAATAAGTGACCGAAATCCGGAGAACCTTTTCGGTGTAAAAGGGATAGGCGGATTAGAAATAAGCTTCTACGATTTACGTAATTCCGAGTCCCTCGGACGACTCTCATTAAGAGACCCGTTGGTCTGGCACCTTTTTCTTGCACGCCAGGTGAAATTGATTGCGAGAAATGAGTTTTCAGAAATCCTATCGTGACGTTGCTGCCTTATATTCGTTCGCGAACGGAGGATTGCGCAGTATATCTTGGCATGAATGGGACGCGCGCGATGAGAAATACCGTCTGGCGAGCGTGGCTGTACTCTTAAGCAAATTAAAATTAATTTTTTTTTCGCCCGCCGACTGGTAAAACCATTTTGCCCGTAGATTTAGAACATTTATTACGGGTGTTCATATTCCGCCGTAACCGGGACAAATGTTTCCCCAGCAATATTTTACATTAGCGTAGAAGCTAAGAAATACCTTGAAGTTTATCATTCCTCTCGCTCCCCAGCCCGGAAAATACCGGCACTACTGAATTACATCGACTTTATAATAATTCTGTTACCGTGGAAGCTTCCATTTGCATTTGCCGGGCATCAACGTGATTAATTATAAATATATACATGTACACAGTGCACATCTTTGCAAAAGCAATTTGTGCACCAAGAAATGATGGGTATAGATTATGAAGAGGAAGACTTGCGAGAGCATTTCTGTTGGTTTGAATATAAATGAGAATAAACGTCGAAATTTCAAGGAAATATTCTGAAAAATTTTAAAACAATGTAATTCATTTCTACGGCATTGCTCGTATAAATGTTTTATTTTTACTAATAATTTTAAGTTCCAAAAAAAAAGTTACTTCGGAACGTTTATTAAACAAAAGTTTCCCTAAAAGAAGGACAAACAAGGCTCGAACTGTAAATTATCTACGCGAATGTCGCCAAGTGATAACATATTCAAAATATCCATGTAACTGTACTAAATATTTAACACGTTCTCTACAAGCCGTCACGTGCACGTAATAACCATGATTTCGTACCATTCCCAAAGAAAATCAAATTATTTTTACACCTGTAGTTATTCAAAGTTATGAAACATAACGTATGATATCATGGAATAATGGCTCCTCTGCAATAATATTTCGTTTCATGTTTTATAAGGGGATACGTTGTACTTATAATAGGAAGTTATGACTATGAAAACTGTTATCGAGAGAAACCCTGGAAGCGGACGTGTTAATATTGTTATACATCGTGCCATTCATCGAATATTATTCAGTATTTATGTAACCGAAGAATTTTCATTTTTGTATCTTATCAGTTCTAACTAAACTAAAACTTTTACTTCTTTTGAGGACTTAGAAAGAATTCATATCATGGTCTTCTCGACGCTATAATTTTCAACGTTTAATTACTTTTTAAAGGGTCTCCATTTAAGTTATCCCTGGCAATAAATGTATTGTTTCAATTCTTTTTTAATGCTTAATTTTTCCAGACCAAAAGTGTATTGTATACAAAAATGTTACAAGCGAAAAAATAATTTTTTGTTAATCGAACAAATGAGTGTATAGGTAGTGTACGGTCAATAATTCGAGTCACTTATTTTTTAAGCCCCGTTTTCGACGGCGCGCCGCGGGGGAATCGGAGGGTTTCGAAACAGTGAAACGCAGGAATGCATTTGCAGCTGGCGGATCGGCTGGCGAGATGGAATCAGCTAGAAATAAACGTGTAATTAGACAGTCTGGAATTTTTAAAACGCGTTAATGTGCGTGTAGCTCGCGAAGCGGCGAAGTGCGGCCGCGGGTGCGACGGAGTCGAGTTGGTAATTGTAGGCGCGGCGAAGATGCTCCGGCCGTGCCTTTTCCATTTGCCGAGGCAGCCAGCGTCGAAGCCGAAGCATCTTATACCGTTCGTCCTCGTGGGCATTCCAAGCGGGAATTCTCGAAAGCCAGTTGTGCTGTAGAAACACGCGTCGCCGCCTGCCGTTCGCCAGCGACTTTCGAGTGCTCGTAAAACCGCCGTTTTCTCGGCTCCGTGCCGCTTTCGAGTGCACCGAATTTTCTTGCGAACCAGGATAGCGCAGCGGACCACCGGTCGAATACCAAAGTGCCGTAACTACTTGACCCCGACGACGGTCCCCCAGGTCCTACGGTCAAATTCCGGTGAGTAGCAACTACCTGTCGAGTACCTGTTACCATCAACCCCGGGGTCATCTCTTTACGAGCCGGTCGTTAACGGCCGGAAAAAAAACGTTCGTTTACTTGTCACAATTGCTTGTTCCTCTACGCCCACGTTTCCTCTTGTCGTCACAATATTCCCGCCGGAAAATTCTCAGGGCGCGACGAAGTTTCGCTCTCGGCTCAGACCAGTTTCGCGCGGGCTGTGATAATTCGCTGCTAATCGAGTTGTTTATAAAAAAAACATTTACTTGTTACGTTTGCTTGTTCCTCTACGCCCACGTCTCCTCTCATTGGGAAATTCTCTGGACGCAAAATTGCGCTCTCGGTTCAGGCCAGTTTCCCGCGAGTTCTGATAATTCGCTGCTAATCGAGACGTTTATCGAGCTGTCGACGTCGATTATCAAGAAACGCGACCAGGATCGGTTTAATCAACTTCTCGCAGTCGTTTCACAATCAATCTCGATCGGATATCGTCCTCATAACTGCCACGACCAACAAGTTAATTACACGCAAAGTAGAGCGCGAATTAATGAGACAAGTGGCGCGTAACGCGTAGAAAAGATTACACGCAGATACATGAATAGTTAACGATCATCTCGAAACCCGCGATTATCATCGCCCGTGGATTACTCGGACGTAGTCGATCCGCAATTAACGCACCGCTTTCGAAATCAGACTGTAGAGAGTTTCTTTGCCGCGTCGAAAAAACAGCGTTGGCAATTGTCGATGGTTTCGTGACGTTTCGCAGTCCTGTGTCAGCATGATCGAAGTGTTGCGGTATTTAGGGTAGACGTTAATAAACGAACGGTCATGCTGAAGCGATAACAAGCAGCTTTGATGTTGCTTGTATCTTGAAAAAGTCGCCGTTTGAACCAAAAAGAAAAAGGCTATGTGATTGTTGCATTTGAGACGATTGACTCTATCGAATGTAAATGTTAATGTGGTAATTATTCAACACACTATTCGTTGTTAGTAAAGAAAAGTACAAAATGGAAATGATCGGTCAAAATAACTTGTGTCAGATTTTGTATCTTACAATCATGGAAACTATAAAAATGTTTTAATGAGAAATTTGTTAATATACTTCTTTACCCGACTACGTGTTACATAAGCCGTGTTTAGGGCTCCAGCCTGAACCAGTTCAAACCCAGCCTAACGAGCCTTACTTTAGCTCTTTTGAAGACAAATTCCGGAATCTGGTGAAAAATTCGTGCCACCCGTGCGCGACCGTCATGACATTTAACGTGTTGATGAAGGAGCACGAATCAACAAACAGGTTTGATTGCGACACTGTGTGCTCGGTGTAAAAATGATATTTGAATATTTCCAAGGATTTCAATTGGCAAATATTTTAGTGGAACGTGGGGATACTAGAAACGATATCGAATATAAAAAAAAATGATAGAAACAACGCGATCGCAACGAGGCATAACCCGGGGCCTCATCGATCGATGCTTCCCGAGCAGTTTCGTTCCGTTGACACGGTCCGCCAACAGCGATAATCGACGGTTTCGAAGCGGAAGCGACGATCCTCGTTTAACAGCTAATCGAAACAAAGGAGCCGTTCGTGCGATACGGCAAGGAATACTTTCGCGAAATCTTGCGGGGTCGGTGTTGGTCGCGCGATCCTTGAAAACGATCGTGTTTCAAAGCGATCGTCAAATGCCAAACACGGTCGACGGTCGAGTAATGTTTTACGGTAACAACGACAGCCAACGGGAACGACCACCATGGCGAGGCTGGCTTTATCGACACCGGAGAAACTACAATGGCACGTAATTCCGTCGCGGTTCGCATTCCTGGACGAGCGTGTCGTTCTCAGCGTTCTCAGCCGGCCACGCCAGCGGCGGGAAAAGTGCTCGGCCCGAAACTTTCTAGGCTCGTATCGCAGTCCGTGACTGGGAACCCGCGTACGAACTGGTTGCCCACGGGGTGGCGAACTGGTCAAATCGGATCTGCGCGATCGTTTGCGTAATCCGGACGAAATCGGCGCTCGTGTCAGCCCGCCCGGCCCGGCCCGGGTTGCGCAACGGTAAACTCTAACACTCTAATCCATTCCATTTTCGTCGCAGCCGCTTTTACATGCATGGGTGTACAAAGCATTCGTACATCTTTCAAAAACGAGTCATTTCTTCAAAATCAGATCCAACAAATCTGAGCTTTTGTCGAGACGTTAGAAGCATCAGATTACCAGCTAGTGTGTAAATAATTATTTTTATAAATATATATTCTTTTTTGTTGTATATCCTTAGTTATTATAATGCCGAGCTATAGTCTACATCCGGATGAATTGAAGGATCTATAAAACTATGACCTTGAGTGACGTTGAGATGAAAATCAATTGAAATTCGAAGAATATCCAAATGAAAAGTACGAAGTAGTACGACTTAAAAGGAACACCGTGTAGACATTGCGAGGAAATCTATTCACCCGTGCACTGGAGGGTCAACAGACTTAAAAATACCAGAATCTGTGGTTCGGAAGACGTTTCGCCCCGTCATGTAGCGAGAATTGGTGCAAACGAAAGTGGTGAGTCCGCGTTTTTGCGAATCGCGGCGGCACAGTGTGTCGCGTCGTCCTGGTCACTGTTATGCAAGCAACAATCGGACGTCCAGTGTTTATCTTTTCCACACGGTCACTCGCGGTCAACGGTAAGTACCGTTGCCTGTGTGCCTGGTCTCGGGACGAGCATCTAGAACCGAGCAACCGCAGCACCGATTTATCGCGGTGTGTACACGATCCATGGCGTTGCGAGCCCTCCACGGCTAATAATTCTTACGATGATAGAGAAAAGAACCGCGTGGATGACCAGCGAGCTCCGTTAAATCGCGAGTCGGCCTTCCTGGTTCTCTCTCTCTCTCTCTCTCTTTCTCTCTATTTCTCTATCTCTCTCTCTCTGTTACTCCCTCCCTCTGTTTCATGGATCCGAGCACGGCCTCGGTTAATTCTCTAGCGGGATAACAGGCGCCCACGTAAAAATAGCGGGAACCCGTAGAGCCGCGATGTGTATAAATTACGGAACGGCTTCTGCTATTGGAAACGCGTTTCCATGTACCAAACGATAGCGAACACCAGTCGAATCGTGTCGGACATTCGGCGGTTACCGGTCTACATTCATCTAGATTCCAAACGTTACGCTAAAGGAATGCCCGCCGATAAATTCTGGCCGTTGTACAAGCGTCAATGTACAGTAACGTTTCGCTAGTAGTTCGCCCCCCTCTCTGGTTGTGCGCTAGCGTACGCCTCTTCTTTCCCAGAGATTCTGGATCGATTTTGTTCGACGAGAAATTAGCTGCGAACCTCGCTAGATGATCGGCTGAGAGTCTAGAACCGTGACCCACTAGTGGGGCATTATATAGTCGATTTGACCTCGCATTTCTCAGGCGTCGGCATGCAGAATTGCATGAACGGAATGCGCCGATTAGCAAATACTAATAATCATTGCAGCCGTTTCTTCCGCGAACCATCATCTCCGTAGCCGCTCTCGTGTTTCAGCCACATCCCTTGCACTGTAACATGTTATTAGATTTCTTTAATTTTTATCAACCCTCATCCGTACATCATTTTCGCAATTCAACTCTTTACACTCGGAACTATTTTAACACGAAAGCTAAACATTTCTTCTGACCTAGAATATTCCCATTGTGCATATTCAACTGATGAAATTTACTCATGCAATACAGAAAAGGGATGTTCGTTTTACCGTTAAAAATTAGTCGTGCATAATAGTAATACACGACGAACCCATTCATCAGAAGGATCGTCTAATTAGAATCACGACCGCAATTCGCCGTTTCTGCGAGCGTAAACGCGCCCTAAGAGTTATGCCGGCCGCATCTCTATCGGGCCAGTGTAGCGGAGTTGAGCAATGTTCTAGCCCGCCGCGGCGGAGGAAACGTTCCGCAAGATTCGGGAGCGGCGGGCCCGGCGGATCGATACTTCCATGTTCCTGTTGGAATTAGCACGGCCGTATAAAGTCCCGCAATTCGATAACCTGACCGCGAAACGTGACTCCGCCATGCATACCGTGAACTCGAAAGGAGGCCCGGGCCCATCCTCGGCGTTGATGCGCGCACAATGTCGCCCCCGCGAACGCTTGTACGTGTAATCCGTTTCACTCCTAGCATTCCAGTCGGTGCACGCCTCGCGTCGCGTCGGCATAGTGCCGCGATTAATAGAGATGACATAGCTGCTTATTAGCATGGAGTCGCAATTCGCGGCCTCCGTTACGCGAACCAACCAATACTTCGCGCAGGAAACGGTGCAAATAGCGAACCTCGACACGTTGACTCACTGAGAATGACTCGCTCCTGTACCTAAAACCAAGCAAACACTTTTAATCAGACGTAATAGTTAGACTGCGGATGTTTATGCAAGTTTCAATTTTTGTAGACGAATTTTAAGAAAGTGTGATAAGATGGAATCTTATTTCCAGTGGTAGTATTCCAGTAGCATTTGCAGATCTGAAATAAATAAAAATTGTACTAAATTCTATATTCCACCGTATCTTGAAAATTTTTAGAAGCCATAAACGAATAAAGATCCGCAGTCTAGTCATAATTGTTGCGACTCAGTTGGCATGCAACGTCTCAATGACGTCTTTTTTTACGTCCACTTTAGGTCTGAAAGGCTTACGTCCTAAAAAAACGTCTTAAATCGCGCAAAAAATGTAATTGAATTTTTGAAGCGAAAGAGAAATTAATTAAGCGTTCATTTATTTTTATGCATTTCCTGTATAATGCATTTAGCTTCCGCAAAAGAATTCCGAGTGCAGTTATCCGTGCAGTTTTCGAATCTGAAAAAGGCCAGAGTGAAAGTAAAGGAAATACGTCAACTGGACACTGAAGTTCTGAAGAGCGTTGAGAAACTAGGCGTTAGCCGATACCTTATACTACTGAATGAAAGGTTTGCCATTTACATGGTGCTGTATCTTGACTTTTACTTTTGGATCTTTTCCATGTTCGGTTGAAATACGGTATGTTGAAACTTCGATTCGCAGTGAAGCGTTCACTCCATTTGGAATTCAATTTAAGCTAACGATGGTCAATGTTTCAAATGCTGGCACTTGGGTGCCGATCGGGTAACCGAATCGTCTCGATTCGAAAGTGCACGCGTAGCATGAAACTTCGAAAATGGAATTACATTCTTGCGTCCAATTATTTCACAAAACTTATTTTCATAAAGCTGCGCCAGCTGCATGCTGTCGAATGGTGCAAATTACGCCTCGTAAACGTAAAAATAGGACTTTTCAGGGAGACAGAAAAACCCAACCTTTGCATTATCGAGAAATGACAATTCTGGAAAGGAGAATAGCCGCTTAAGGCTCGGTAGGTTTGTCAGTGTTGATTCGTGTGCCTCACGATCGTCCTGGCGTATTATACTTTGCCGAACAAAACCGAAAGAAGTGATTCTGCACCTGTTTATCTGTTTGGATCGTCGATACACGCATCGCGAATTCTGCGCCAGTGTGTTTACTTCCACGTAGGTGAACGCCACCGAGGGAAAGTCTTTTACGGGTTTACCGAGCGAACCAGTTCGCGAATAAATGTCAAAGCGACTCGCCTTTTACTCGGTCTCGCTCGGTCGGAATCATGTATCAATATTAACGATTTAATCCGTGCGGTTTTGTTCGTGTCGGATAATTTTCGCGGGTATTTACCGTCTGCCGAATCTCGCGGTGCAAATAAGGCGTACTCAAAACAATGCAGTTTCTCGGAATCGCGCGCGGCCACGGCCGCGTATAATAACAAGGTTCGCTTTCCCTTTTTTTTTTTGTTCAAACCGATCGTTCCGATACAAATTTCGTATCGGCGAACGATCTAGACGCGTCCCGATACACCGAAGCCAAGCAACTCGGCCAATTACCACCGACAGTTTCATCGGTCTCATGCCCAACGATCGTTAACGATGAAAAAGGGAGATCCCGACGAAAAACGAAATCTCGTCTACTTTTCACCGAGATTCTCATTACAGAAAAATGGCCGAGCCGTTCGCGAGATTCCAGATAAGCCAACTATAATTTCGTGGCACCTGTCTTTCGGCTCGGTTTCTTTCCGCGCCTGCATTCCAGAGAAAGTTAGCCGCGATGATTTGGCACGCAATCGAGGCGCGCACTCCTTCGCCCAAGCTTACTTGCGTTTCCATTGCCCGGCGGCGATTGCCCAGCAGTAATACAGGTGCAACCGTACAGGCAGAAATTTTTAGTCTCTAGCCAACCTGAAATTGAATTTTCGTCGGGTACCACCACTTTCTTTATCTTTTTTTGCGAGTCTATAGACATTGATATAGGCTTGGATATTTTTTGAAAAGTAAGAGGAATTAGTTTTAAAAAATGCCCGGACTCACCCGGAATTATAACATGAGAGAGAGAGAGAAGTATTAAAGTACCATAACCTCTCTATTTTCCCATATTCTGCAATATTTCAGCTTTAATTTAAAAAATAAATAGCTTCTTTGATTTTGACACATAATTAATCAGTTTGACTCATAGTGCGCCGTTGAACACGCGAAATAGTGATCTTCATTCGATCCCGGCTAGCGAAGAACGATTTAGAACTCGCTAATTTTGCCGATGGTGTTCACTTCGTACTCTCAGATGTCAAAAACGTTGTACGCGATAGATAACCCCAATGGATTTGGTCGAATAATTCGACCCAGCAGCTGTTGAAAATATCGTATATCGTTTGAAATCGGAGGCCATCGTCGAGAACAGCGGCGCAGGGTGCCTCGAGCGGTGGCTAACTCTCACTTCCGGCGTGTTCGCCAACTACATATAGTTCGATGGATCGACGCGTGCGCGGACAGTGCCCACCGGAAACATGAGATTCTCACGCGACCCATAGAGAAAAAGAATTCGAACTGTCGGTTCATTTTCGCGAGCATATATCCGACGCGTCGCGTCGGGGCTCCGCTGACATTCGAATCGATCCGCGTTTAATTCAATTGCGCTCGTCGCGTCGCGCCAACCCGAGCATTTCCGGTCGCGTGAAGAAAATCGTGACGAAGTTGAACGATTCCTTTCAAGGAACATTTCTTCCTGTTCCCTCTGCGAACGTTTAAATCGCGAACGATGCATTCGGAAATAGTTAACACCAGATTTACGGTGCACTGAAACTGATTATATCACATTGCTTTCTAAAAATGTCAGGAGTTTTTCTATCAAAATTTTAGCCATTCTTTTAATAAATAATTAAATAATTCCTCATGGATGCGTCTTTAAATTCTCGGCGATCGGACACTAAAAATATTAAAATTCGTCAAGCTATACAGCAGACTTCTTCCTAATCGTAATTACATCGTGTTCGGTGTCATTTCAATTAGAAAAATGAGACGAATAAGATTGTAATAGTTTTATTAAATTAAAAAATAAAAAATTAGCGGCGAGAACATTTGAACAGTCATAGTAGATACCTTCGCGAGAGTTACGGAGGTAACACTGTAATCAGGGTGATATCCCAGGTGAATCAATTAATGGTATTTAATAACCTACTTTTTGTATCAAAAAATGTTTCATAGACAAGTGGCTAGGCATTGACTGGTTGAGATCGAATTTAATTTCGATTGTCCATGCGTCGGAGATTACTGGCATCTGCCAAGTTGGAATCCGAGCAATCCGACATTGGAACCCAATCGCGGATCGATGATTCAATTGGCGGAGACGCGGAGGCATCGGCGGAACGCATCGCGGATTCCGTTTTTCTCGCGGAAAGTGAAGGGCGTTGGAAAGGTTCTAGCTCTCGTCGATGCGCCTTGCCTTTCTAAAGTGTAGATTTGAACTCAGCGAGGCGTGGCACCCGCAGGCCGCTCTTGTTTCACCGCGTCCAACCGACGCTCGTCGTCACGAATTCTGCACGGATTTGCAAAATCGAACGCAATCCGTTCCCGGACGTGTCACACCGCACAGTGGCCCGGATTGGTATAACTTTCAAGCGATTAGAGATACCGCAACGAAATTTTCACTAAAAATATTTTAAACCCGCGTCCGTCCCTCATTTCACGAACTGGCCTTGGTGAAAGATCGATGAAATAACAAGGTAAACAGTTATTTTACGATGTTGTTTTGTTCGAATTGATGAGTTGTATGCGTACCTGTACGTATTATATGTAGCTGTATGGACATTTCGAAACAACAATCCGTTTAGCAGAAGTCGGTACCTGAAAGTTGATTTTGTTGGTCAAATGGTTCACGATTTTCCAATACGGACGACGCGCCAGGGAAAATCGCGCTCGCCGGTTTAATACTTCGGATCACGTTTTCGTTAATGTGCTGAATCGATTAGCCAGATGGGAGGCATTTTTCACCAACCCGGAATATCCCGTTTTCGAATGCTCTTCGTCGCACTCGAACGAAAGATAGATTCGTCGGGGATCGTCGCGTCGCTCCTCTAAAGGAAATTATTGTTGAAATGTTACAAGGGTTTTTTCAATAGCTAGAACAGTGTTTAGATTACTACATGTTACGAAAAACAAATTTTGAGAAAATTGCAATTGGTCTGAATTGCTGAAAAAAATAAGTTTTGCAGATATGTATCAATTGTATACATTCTGAATATTTCCACGGAATCTTTTTGTTAATATGAGTAGCAGTGGCAGTGAACGCGTTTACATAATATTGATTACATCATAAAGAACAAAATAGTATTTATTCGTTACGTGTCTCTTATATACCGAATTAGTAATGGAGAATTCTTTCTTTAGACGAGCGTGTCACGCAATGCTAATTATTTCGACGTCTTTAAAACGAAACAGTACTATTTATAGCGAGACCTTTTTAAAAATGTAATCAGATTAGTTGAAACTAAAAGCGACATGCTAAACTGAGGCCTTGATAATTAAAAGACTTCCGCGTAAATGTCAAAATGTTTGTGAAAGTCTGCTATTTTAGCCCGGTATTGAATTAACTTTTGCACGAAACGAGATGCATGCGAAAAAATTTCGAAAGCGATGGTAAACACTGGGAGATTTTGGTCTTTGTGTAGTACGGACGGGGAATATAAGAAAAAAGACGAGGACCGTATGAAATGATTGCATTTCAGCTGCACGAGCATGTTGGAAGTAAATCAAACAACAATTTTCGTCTATACATCAAAGGCGTCTCATTGATGTAATTTTCATTCTCGTAACACAATTTTATCCGTCCCGCTTTCGCTGAAGTGGGTTCCGAGTTTATTGAAAATTCGTGTCTTTGTCCCTTGTTTTTTTTCCGGACACACGATGACGTAGGGGGAAATATTTTGACTCGGAAATGTCCTGCTCCGGTTCCCAGTGGGTTTTCAAGAGGAAATATGCATTCTGTGATTACACCGCGTCGGAAAGCTTTGCCGGCATCCGTGATGCAACACAGAAAACTTTCACCCAAAACGTTTCCAATTTAATTTTCGAACAAAAAAAAAAAACAATGTTATCATTCGCGGACGCGCATGCTCGTTAACAAGCTCAATTTCAGAATGTCGAACGCACAGTCGAAAAGGAGAAACAAATTCGACTATGCCGTTTTTCGCTATTTTTTTCAACGTACATCATGGTGTTGCGGCGAAGATATCCGAGATACGCAACTGCTGCCGATGGAAAGCATAGTGATTAGTAGACTACGGTTGTGGGGACCAGGAACAAAATAAAAATTGATTTCATTTGAATTTTTCTAATCTATTACTGTTTTATATTTACCCAAAAAAATTTCTTTGTGATTAGATAAGTGATCGAGTAAATCATTTATCAATAACGTTTTATAGTGAAATAGAAATCTATTTTCTATCTTAATATGTTCAATAGGTTGAAAATAATATAATAGTATAAAAATATTTAGAGAGATAAATACTTAAAAGAATTAAAAAATTTTTCTAATATTTTTACTCTCTTAAATTGCATCTATTCATTTTTGTGAAATTGTGAAAATCTCAGTGTATCGATTGTCAACTAGACTGGGGTAATTCTTCGATTGTTGGCCACATTTCGACGAATCCGATCCACTGTGAATCGTGAGGTTTAAATTCCCGTTTGGAAGATTTTGATGGGGAACGATTCGCGGCATGGGATCTTAGAGAAAAGCTCCGGATTTATGGTCTACGGATAGAATATCATTTCACCGGCCATTGGTAATCGATGAACACATCCGGACGTTCCGTGATCCTTTATCGTAGAGAATAAACGCGGATCCATCGGCAATAAAGATACTTGATTTGTTGTACCATCCGAGGCTCAACAATTGCTCAGTTAAATATGCTATGCCTTATGGAATCATTACTGATCGATCGGCTGTCACCGGCATTCGTGTACGGACTCACGCTCCGCGGTGGATTTATACGGGTTGCGTGCATCCACCGAAAACATTGGTACAAACAGCACCGGCGGCGATAGCGTGGACCCATCGCAGAAGGACGTTGACGAGTGGACTTCGCAATCAGGATAGGACAGTCCCCTTTGATTCGTAGCTCCATTAGCCAGGGTTATCTCGAGATCATCGATAATTGTTTGATTGCAATCCAACGGACCCACATTACTTGTTTATTCCCTTTACCGAACATTGGCATTGCATTTCGAAGTTCAAATGGAATTTGACTAAGGGACTGTCGGAAATATTGAGGCACGTTTCATTTTTAGCTATAAAATTTCATCGGAGGAGAATTACACAAACAAATTTATACTGTTGGAAAGGTATAATTGTCAGCTACGTTTGTTCTGTAAAAAGAGTAATAATAGCGTTAACGGCTACAAAGTTATAGCCAATTTTTTGTAGACAATGTTTTGGTGTAGAAACTCTGAGAAAGTAAAATTTTCAGGGCAGAAAGCCCCTTACCCCTTCTCTGCCACTATGGATTAGTCACGTGACATTGTAACGTATGCACGACAGAGACGATACGCGTCACGTGACCTGGCCGTGGCGGAACAGTGGAGAATGGCGACTCTGCTAATGTTATACTGTCTCTGGTTCGTGTTCCGCTCCATTGGTTACCAATCAAAAGAGAGCTCCAATTGGTCGGCGGAACAATTAAAAATCGCATCCTGTGTACTTCCACGGTTCCGCAGTTATTATTCTTTGCAGCCGTTCTCCGGTGAACACGCAGCGTGTCCGAAACTCCGTTTCGATGAAAACATTGTTGGTAATTCCATTGTGTCGGTGGACGCACAGCATCGACGTATACTGGAGGGGATATTGCCGACGAAAATATTGTCGGCAACAGCAGGATAACTCGATTGATCGACAGCTTCGGCAACGTTTAATCACTTTTCCGCCGCGTTGCTTTCCGAATCAGTAATCTTGCTCGAATACTCTTCCGACGATTTTAACGGTTTACATGCAGCTTACGCGATCTTTATCTTATTCAAATTAAAATTAACGAACGGAGAATGTTACGCTTTAATTCAGCACCTCACAAGAACGACTGCATACCGAGCAGGCACACCTGAAACGTCTAATCATTTCGACCATTATTTTCATGTTTCAAACCGTATCGAATAGTATACAGTTCATCCTATTAAGTGAAATTCACGGTTCGGCTGCAACACTAACTACAACGGAAGCCTGCAGTATCGAAAAGATACCGTCAGTCAAAAATCCACGCAGCCTGTGAAACGGAATCAGTCTTCCAAAGTTGTTAACGTTCAAACGAATTTGGCTTTTTTCAGGGGTTAGGAATTTCGTGTTGTTCGAACGTTTTCACGTATGTCCTTAATTAACATATTAAAGCACTGGTTGCAAAATGCTTTTATATTATGTTTCTACCTATCGAACATATTACGAGAAAAAATTAATTTCTGTGTCACTCCGGTTTGTTGCAATTCAGGTGGAAAATTTTTATCTTGCTTAAATACCCGCTGTCCAGAATGAGGCTGTTTACGATTTATCACAGTCGTAAACTGGAAATTGCGAATAACTGCGGGTTCCACTGCGATTGACAGTGTACGTGACACGGCAGGGTTGTACCGAAATTGTCTAGGTTCTTGAAAAAAGCTCGGTCCACTTTGAAAAGTGACTCTGTTACAAAGGTTGCACCGAGACTCTTTTTGCCAACCGTGGAAAGGCTTTCCTTGCGAGAAAGATAGTCGTGATTTACATGGGGCGTCGTTAGTTTTGAGCGAGGCAGATTTCGGGGTCCACGAAACCGTGAAAACATCGGGTTCGCGGAGAGCCTCGATTCGCAAAATTACACGGGCATTGCGAAACTCGCGGCCGTTCGCCAGGATACGATTGTCGAGGCCGATTGGGGGCAATCCTGCGAAGGGGAACGATTAAAGTAGACCGGGGCGCCGGCACGGCGTCGTCGATTGGGCGAACGAATGAATTCCGTCCAGCGGAAGAACGTGGAAACCGGAAGGTAATTTTCGTCGCGATATTTGTCGTTGGATCGTGAGTATTTTGGAGGGGACACACGGTTAACGGCACGAGTGTCCGGCGGACTGGCATAACCCGCGGCCGTAGGAAACGGTGGGGTCTGACTATATGTGCGTGTGCACGTGTAAGTATCGGTGCGCGGAAACTTCGACGTGAAATTTAGCTGCGCCATAACGGCCGATGAGAAACTATTCCCGGCGCATTGCGGAAGTGGAAGGGCCCGTATGACCCGGGCTTGAATTGCGGCGTAATTGAGACGTAACTTCTGCTTTGCAGATTGAATATCGCCCCGAGAGGATGGACGCCGAGACCGGGGCCATTTTGGCCCTACAAATATTGGCTCTCTGTTCGATTGTCGCCGCGCTGTTGGCCTATCTGATGCGGCAATCGAGGAACGCCACCGACGAGTACGAGTCCCGTAACAAACGCCACGTGCTCGTTACCAGCTGCGATACCTGCGTGGGCTTGCAAATCGCCCTCGCACTCTACGAAGTTGGCTATAAGGTAATCGTTCTTCATACCGTCGGACTCATATGAAAACTGCCTAAGTCCATTTTTTTTTAATGAAAATTGGGTTTTTCAGCCTCGCCTTGTTAGGTACTTCAACTTCTACGGTTTGAGTTTAATAGTTCGGAGATAAGTTGTTAGGTAGCGCTACAATATGAAAATTTAAAAATTCCGTGTAAAGCAAAATAGTTTCGCTTTGAATCGTTTTCTTTTTTCGCCACCTGTAAATTTTACTTTGTTGAACTTAGGCAATTTTCATGTGAGGCCAGCGATATGTGTGGGACGTCTCATTCTACGTGGGAGAAATATCGGAAATCGTTTTACGTTTTTATAGTACTTCCTAATATTATCTTCAAACTTGAAACATGGCTTTACAGTGTTAAATTATGTAGGAGAGATCGGAGTTGTAAGTTCCGATTTTGAAGATACATATGTGCCCATAATTATGAAAGTGGTCTAATTGTGAGTCATATATAAAATAGAAAATTTTAGCTCTTCAAAAACTTTGTACAGTTATAATTTTGGATATTCCGTTGATCGGATAGAAGCAGTGTTGGGTGATCTGCAAATCACCGAACTCCTGGTCGAAATTGATTTCCTGAGACATTAAAGGGATATTATACCTCTCGCCAGCGCGCTGACTTATTAATTAGGTTATACCGAGGCAATGATTAAAGTTACGTTCTTGTACGCGAACAGCGGTAAATGGTGCTTTGACTCGGACTACTGGCTCTCAAGAAACTCGATATTTTATGAAATTGAACACCTCTTGCGCGTCAAAGTACGGTTGCGTACGTTAGATAGCCAGTTGGAATCTCTTCTACTTTCAAGCTTAACTATTAATATTCCGTGTTAATTGCAGCAACTGAAAAGAGCAAAATAGCAGTATAATAATCGTGCTTGTTTAAATTTTTGCTCCATGAGATGCAGACAATTTTTATTTTGGTACCACTTTCTTAAAATTTGTCTACAAAAATTCAGAATTGCATAAACATCCGCAGTCTAATAATAATTTAAAAAAAAATATTCTTAGTGTCAGTATGATGTATCGATGTCTTCCTCGAAGGGTTAAGGAAACGAGAGAGTGTGTCAGGGAATAACCATTGTTGAGATCGGTATGAGAACATTGTCGTTTGGTGTTGATAGGTGTTTGCCGGCCTGCTGGATCCATCTGGCAGTTCACCATCGATCAAGATATTACAGGCGATGGAACAGCAGAAGGACAAGGACGAGGACACGGTAGACACGGCGCAGGGGAATCCGCAGGATCCGGAAGTACGTGCTCGCGGCCAAATCGTGCCGTTGGAGCTGGACCCGACGAGGGAGGACAGTTTACGGGCTTGTTTGGACGCAGTTAGAGCGAAACTTCCGGCCGGCGAAGACGGCAAGCAATTGTCGATTTAATGCGCACCCGAATGGCGAAGATTGAACACGCTCCGATGCGCTGCGCTCTGCCGCCTCTGCTCCGTCTCGCGCGATCCGCTTGTTTTCACACGCTCGAGCTCGTATACATTCGTGCACGAGTAATTAAATTCGATTGCCGACAAGCCGAGCTTTAACCAGTCGGCCCCGTAACGATCCGCCACAATATCATGGCCAGAAAATTATGATCACGGTGTGACGGACAACAGACGCGATCGTGTTTCGTTCGAAATCATGCGAGCCACGCTTGTTCCCGTCATGGTCTGTTACTCTTTATTGTACCTCCTCGAAAATTACTCGTGGAGCGAAGTACCGCGCGTAAAAAAAACCTGCCAGCCGTTAATTGTGCAACATTCAAGTGCAAATTATTAGGAAAGCTTCTTCCTTATTACTGAAACTCCTAATTCGAAAAACCCGCTCCCGCGGAACAGAGTTCCCCTTCAAAACTGACAAGCGAATCTTTCAAATTATATTATAATCTTCAAGAACCGAGAACCTAAAACTGCTTCCATGGGAACCGATTCAATAAGTTTCTTTATTCAAGCACATATTCGTTATAAGGAACGCACGAGACATTAATGAATACAGCCTTGTCATTTCCATAAATAAGGACTCAGTAGCTTCTGTGGAGTGCTTGGTAGGTTTAATGTTAAAACGATATCGCTGGGGATCGACTTTCGTTGGTAATATTCAATCTCTTCAAAGAATCGCTGTAGTATTATTTAAACTTAATATGCCATTCTACAAAGACGTAACCCGATCTTTGTAAAAAGATTGAAGGGAGCTTAATGAGTAGCTGCTGGTGTCTGCAATAGGACAACGACGAGACGCGACGGGTTGCTTAATTAATGAAAAATCGCGTTACTCCGAGGGAACGTTAATTAAGTTTCGCGCGATGTTCGAGTTTCGTTTTCGAAAGTTCTCGCGTTCCTGCCGGTCAGTGCCTCGGCCGAGGTTATTCATTTCGTTTCAAAAAATTGATTATATCGTTAATTACGCGGGATCTTGGAGAAACTCTCTTGTTCACGGCGAGAGTCGTGTCTCGAAATGCGATCGTTAATGTAGACACGGGGCCAATAATTGTTCCCCCGATGATTGCGCCGAGTCGTACGCTTCGAGATATAATACCCGCCGAGTTTTATCGGTCCGTATAGATAGAACGCGAGGAAAAGGGGCGAATAAGAGAAAAGCGTGATAAAGAGAAAGAGAGAGAGAGAGAGAGAGGGATAGTACGGAATGGAGTTCCGAGACGCGACGGCCGCAAAGATTCACGGATGTAAAATACCATCGGCTCCCTGGAAATTGTTCGGTTAAAACGAACAATTCCGCGGGAAGGGGTCTGATAACCGATCGTCGAATGCAATGCATTTGCTTTTATCGATTTCCTCCGTGCACCGTCGTCGATCCTGTACGGGGCAAAGCGGGTCTGTTCCGATCGGCTGTAAATTACAGCCGGCGCAGTTTAATCGAAATTTTTCTTCATTCCTTCCCCCTCGTTTTTCTTTTTCTTCAAACTTTTTCGTTTCTTTTACCCTCTCCAATTCACCTCTTTCTGAAACGCGTTCGCTACCGCGATATCTACCTGGAAGATTAACACGTTCGCTATTTGCTTCGGGTATTCACGTGGCTAGGATTTCTTGTAAAGATATTCAAATTATTAGCGTGAACGCTCTTCTTTAACCCTTTGCAGTCGGGGCCATTTTATCTCGATAATTGAACATTTCTTCCTCGCTAGAATAATTCCATTGTATACGATTTTTTTCATTTCATGGATATGAAAGTGATATAATACCTCGTACAATACATAAATGTGTAGTGTTTGATTAGTAGAAAATAAAAATCTGTGATTGACAGTTGGGTGATGTTCAAAGCGACTGAAGACGTGTTAAGAACACTGAAGCGACCGTCTCAGGGAACAAGGAAAGCGTTAAAGGTACCGAAGGGACCGTCCATTTCGGAACGTTAAGAAGAAATGGGGGAATCGTTTACGAATTCCTGGTTCGCGCAAACTCGTTAAGAGGCGCGAACTCAGCGTTGCAAACTTCCATCTTCGCCGCGTCTGGCGCGCCGTTCGAAAGCGACCGCTTAAGGTACACCAAAGTTTCAACTGTACTTAATTACAGGTCTCTGGGCAGTCGTGCACACCGGCGGTCAGGCTCTTCCTGGTGTTATTGAGAGGCAGCCGAGTTCCGCGTGGGAATCCATGTTGCGACACAACTTGGTCGCACCGCTTAGGACTGCCAGGGTTTTCATTCCTCTGCTGCGCGCGAAAAGAGGTCTGTTTTATAGTTGAACAAGCGTCGGGAAGGATTTCGTTTCCAATAGGAAATTTGTGTTCATAAACTCGTTTATCTGAAATTACAAACACAATGTCTACAAAATGTTTTAAATGGAACCATACATTTTCTTTATCACAACACGAAAGCAGTTTCCGAGACAAATTCAACGACAAATCACATTGTTTTCCTCTTCATGTTTTAGCAGAATGCTTCCTAATTCAAACAAATCCTTTGGCACGCATGTTTAAGAGCACAGGCGCTCAAAGAAAATGCGAGAAAAATTGATTTTATCGAAGCTCGAAACCAGAAATACCCGTTGAAGGCAGCAGCAAGCAACCTAAGCGATATTGCTGGAATGGCGTCGTGCACGATAAATACCGTTTAGACTCTGTTTTACGGTGAATAAGGTGCCGGCGCGCGCTGTAAGGAACATTTATGTTAAAGGTCGCATCGTTCTTTTGGGAGATTCCGCGACCAGCTACGGTACCAAAGCCGGGACAGGTCTGGTGGCGTACAGTGCATCTCGGAAGGCCGTGGAAGGTGCTGCGGAGGCATTAAAAAGCGAGCTTCAGTCCTCGGGAGTCGACGTCGTTCTTCTTAAACCGCCGCCTGTGAATCCTCTTATTCTTTATAGCGCGCCCGTTCTCAAGACGTAAGACTTCGAACAGTATTTCACGGACGGTTCTCCCCGGCATAGTAATTCGCGGCGAGTACGTTTTCGCGGTAATGTTTGAATGCGGCTGTCTCGCACCGTCTGTAATTGGCATTCGTGGCTCTTTCAGCCATTTCTCTCCGCGTAATAGCGTTTCACCGTTTACATTCACCGATACATAAGCTTCCACCTCTTTGGACCAGGGCTTGAAACACTGAAATAACGGACTCAAAAATAACTGTTTCAAACTGTTACATTTCGGGCTTAATTGAAACAGTTATGAAGGCCCGATACTCTAAATTAGAGCTGGGTAACTTCTTCTCCGCCGTCGCGACGGTGTCGCTGCGCGACCCTCACCAGTGGTTGTTTCTCCCACTCTTCGCTTCTGGCTTCACTTTATCTCCAGAGTCAGAGAACCAGTCCGCAGGCCGCAACTGTTTCTTCCATAAGTCCGAATGGTGGGAGTTGCCCGGCTCTACTCTAAAAAACTGTTATTACCGTTATTTACCTATAGAATTCTAATTTTGTAATCGAAACCGATACCGACCAAAATTTCGATCCTCCATAACAGTTATTTAGAGTATCAGTTCTTAATAACTGCTTAAATCACCGAAACCGATATCAGCTGTTTTCAATACCTGCTTTGGACATTAACGAGCTAAACGTATGGTTTGACAGGTCGGACGTGGAATCCGGGATCTTTTCATCGGAAGGGACCTGGACAGCTCCTGTGTCAACTCATTCGGTGCAGAACTCGCTGATTCCAGCGTTAACATCCGCCTGTCCACGTGGCTCCTACGATATGGCAGCGAAATCGCGGCTCTTCTGCCGATGATCTGGTTGCTAACGATGTTGCCAGCACATGTAGCGTTGCACACAAGACTTAATTGATAGCGTGTTCGGTTACATGACAGCCAGTAATACTCTGTAAGACTAATGGAGCCTTGTTAACTTTGTGTTAATTAATCCTCGTCTGTACGAGTCGATGAACGATACGGGACCTCCACGAGACCATTAAGACTGTGTCGTTTACCGCGACTTCGAGTCTGAATAGCTGCGCTCGCAAAGTTGATGCGGCCCGAAGCTCCCAGGCGCTAAGAATCTGTACAGTTTTGTAATTAATATAACTCTCACTAAAGAATTCTAATTAAGATTGTGGTGTCTTTCTTTCGAACGGCTTCCCTGAGAACGCGATCAGCTCGTGAACATGTTTGTACATAAACTTCGGGCAGGTTTGCGCAACGTTAACGCAGTTTATGCTTCGCAACGGCCTTCGGGCTCGCGTAACAGCCATTCCGTACCCTGCTTACAGTCGGCAATCGCGAAAGGCGGTCTATATTAATTTCGGCGGTTTCTGTCGCGAGTTCCCCGGATAATTTGCTGACGTCTGGATCGCGCGTTTCCCTCCGCAACTCGCGCGCAATGCAAACAATACCGACTCCGGGCGGCCGCAAACGATAAATATGAAATTCTATGCTCATCCACCAGATCTTCGGTTCAATTTGATTTGTTAATGTAGAGTGGCCTTTCGATTAACACGAAATGTGTGGTTCACCGACCACCACCACCGACGTATTCGCGATCCAAATCAACTGTAACTTAAACAAATTCCACCGTAATAGCTCGCCAACACAGGTTGCGTCATAGAAATCGGATGCAACCTGAGAGAATTTGTTTCGTACTCCGAGTTCGTGATTAATTAAGTTGGCTCTCCACGTGCTATTACCATCTCGTCCGCCGGTATGAGTAAAGCCCCGTCCAAACTGATAGACAATTGTCTGCAGACGGTCCGCATACTCCAAATGTTGTCTACGGATAGTCCGTGCACGATACTCCGACAGACTGGACGGGGCTTAAAACCCTGTACAAACTTACAGACACTGTCTGCAGACAGTCTCGCATACAATTTCCACCGGCATTGTATGCGGACTACTCGTCGCTGGCTATCTATGTAGAATATCATGTGTCCGTATTTAGACTGATGCGTTAGTTTAGCATCTCTAAGTTGTAACAAACTGAATTGAAATAGAAATTTATTTTCTATTTTAATATGCTGAATAGAGGTTGAAAATAATGCAATAGTATTTTAAAATTCTTCTAATATTTTTACTGTCTTACATTGCACCTACTATTTTTGTCATAAATGCATAACATTCGTAGTCTATTGATTAGATACCATGATAGGATAAAGGTCAGAGGAAATGAGAAAAAAAAATGTTCTCGAAGTCACTTTTTTTCGAGATTCTAAGGTCATCGAAGTTTTTCTAAATGGGGCTACATATTTTCGATACACAATCTTATAGCCCACAAAAAAACAAATTGTACAAGGTGCGAAATGTTGACCTTCACGCGACCAGAAAGGAAAACATGTTTGTGCAGCGACTGCAGTCTGTAAGATTGTACAGAGCTTTACAAAACAAGTAGACTGCTCCTTTTAAACGGAGAACGATACTCGCAATCGTTCTGGTCGTTTCTTCGCCAGACGAGATCGGCAGTCGCAGAGTTTCCACGTCATTAACGAACCGCGCAAGAACCGAACAGCAACGAAACACTCTCGGTCCCGGAAGTATTAACACTCCAACAATGTCGTTGCGTAAAACCTATTCTAATTACCCAGTGGACCGTGCATAATCTTTTTCCAATAGTTTCGTCGCGAGCGAAAAGTAGTCGTGAGAGAAGTCACCGACTCAGAAAAACCGTGCTCGCATAATAGCGGACTCGCGACAGGCGGTCACGCTAATACGTCCCAATTTCTTGGAAGGGTGCTAGAGAATGAATAATTCATGAAGAAATTCGTTAAAACTATCTAGGGGCAATAATAACCGAATCTTCAGAAAAATCGTTATACGAAACATATCCATATTTAAATTCGAAGAAGATGAACTTTGATCCTCGACATCTCAAAATCTGAATGGCAACTCAACTTGTAAAGTAGCGATTCGTATCTTGATGTAAACTACCCCAAGAAAATTACAGCTAATTTCGAGGGGCCGAAGTAGGTCGAAGGAACCCCTCATTTTTGGGTCACTGTATCGTCCTAATGTCCAGCGTTACTATAGATTCGTCCCCCTGTGGGCGGGGCTTGCGCAAAGTGGGCGTCAGATTATTTGATTTTCCGTTGAATCGATAGATTACAATTCAGCCGAGAATGAATGTATCATGCAGGCCGGGCGGTTCGCGGAAATGCAATAAATTCAACAATAAACTGTATTGCCACGCTGGGATGCGGCCATTCAGCCGACATATTGACACTCGTTCGCTCTATCGTCGAAAATGCGCAATTTATTGCTCATTAATCACGGCAGTCCAATTTGCGTTCGCCGATCGAATATATGATAGGACCGTTTCTTTAATGAAATCGGGCGGGCCCGGCTCGGCAGGGCGAGAATAATTGTAGCCCTATAATTTTGAAATTATCGCGGATTTCCGGGCTGATTAAAACTACTAAAGCATCGTGGATAATGCGTTCTCGCGTGTGTACGCCCCGCCGCGGAGTCGGGGCCCCGCGAATAGTTACGAGTACGACTTGAAATTAAAATTGCCGTTCGCGTGAGGCCCGCGTAAATCACCGAGCAATGGCGTGTGTACCGTGAGACCACGGGGAAATTCAATTTCAGTCTGGTTTCCGGCGGTGCGCGTTGATTCGCGCGTCTTCGAGAACCGATCGTTAAATTCGGATAATAATGATTTCGTGGCCTGACATTTTGCAATGTGTATTTTTTCGCGTCTCGTTTTTCGTCACGCTACGAGAATAATGCCAGCCAGTGTCGGTCTGTGACGAAAACTGGAGTTATTACGTCGAGCTATTAAAGAAACGATTGGCTCTCTCCCCCGCTCTATCTCGCCCATCGACGAACAAATTAATGCTGTAACGATCCGATACCCTTTCGCGGTCCGGTGTCGTTCCTATAAAACGCGATTTTCGCGAACGGTCAGGGCAGTTCGTCCATCGCCGGTTCCACGGAAGAAGCAACATGGCGTTCGTCGAGGTAAGCGTCAATTTCGATATTCGGGCTTGATCCGATCGATCGCGATCGTTCCAATTCAAACGGCGAACCCAGCTTTCGTAAAATGGATCACGGGTACCACGGCAAAGTATTACAAAGTCGTGACCGTAAAGTAAGAGCGCGGTGTGTTCCAGAGGTCTTTATGCGACTGGCGGGGACGTCCGTTACCGCCTAGCACCCGAATTCCCCTATTCGCCGAAAAATAATGGCCCTCCCTTAGCAATTTTCTGCCGCCTCAAACGAATTTCTGTCGCGTTACCGATTTTCCCAGGGAACTCGGCCTCTGATCTCTCATCCTTTCAGAAAGCGATCATCCTTGCTTTGATTTCGATCACGGTCGTCCATGGACTTTCGTCCTATCTCGAAGGTAACAGTTAGAGAAACACCCAACATAGATGTTGGGTTGGCAAGAAAGTAATATTTTTATTCAAGCAATGAACTTTAATCAATAAAATAGTCTCCATTTTGTTCGATGATCTTCTGCCATTTTTTGGTAGCTTCATAAAGATATTAGTTATTTTCATAAAGCTGGGACAACTACATACTGCCGAGTGAAATGGAAAATATTTTACTGATTAAAGTTCATTGCTTGAATAACAAAATTGGGTTTCATTTCACCTTAATATACCGAAATGACTGTCTCGCCAACCCAATAGCAGACTGGTTACGATAATTTCATAATTGCTTCGATCCAGATATAGATGACTCCGGCAGCGTCGAGAGAACAGGGCATGGCGGAGATCATGGAGATGGCGGCCACGGTGGTGGACACGGAAAAACCGGTCATGGTGGTGGTCATGGTGGTGGTCACGCGTACTCATACCACCACTTTTCCGGACCAGTGTCCGGCCATCACCAAGAGGTTTCCTGGAAAGACAAACACGGACACGTTCATCATGATTTCGTGGCCCACCCAAAGTATCATTATGCTTACGGCGTGGATGATAAACACACCAAGGATTATCACGCACAGAAGGAGCATCGCGACGGTACGCACCGGGTTAGGAACATTGACGGAGCACCGGCAAGAAAGTCTTCCGAGACTCGATCTCTTGCTCTTAATTAGAATCTCGAACTAATTGGACGGCCGGCCTTGCTCTTAATTAGAACTAGCAAATTCGCCTGTCGACGAGCTTCCGGCACGCTAACTTTGCTATTTTTATACCGGGAAATTCGTGGAAGCGCGAAGACATTTTCCATCACTACGTGTTCGCGTGGACGTCTCCACTTTTTGCGAATCTTCGGATTAAATTTTGTGGCATTTTATATTCTAGCATTTTTTTGAACATTTTTGCTAGCCATAAATGCTTAAAGATCCGCAGTCTAATGATGAAATACAAAAATCTCCTACTTGCAGTAAACCTCTCAAGTTTATTATTGTTACTTCTGTAATGTAATATGAACTAGTCTACTTACATTTTTGTAAAATTCCAGGGAAAAAGGTGGAAGGGGAGTATCATATCCACGAGCCCGGCGGCAACATGAGAAGCGTGAAATATCACTCGGACCCTCATGGTGGATTTTTCGCCGAGGTTCACAATTATGGAGGGAACGACCACTCCGGCGGAGGTCATGGTGGTCACAAGCATTAAGTGACAGCCATGTGAGAACGGGAGTCTACTTGTCTTCTGAAAACTATAATCATTTATGTTAATGTTTATGTTATCGTTATTTCGTTGTTTCTGGGTGGACTTTTGTCTGTAGAAATTCCACTGTTGTTGTTATGTTATAGAACACTAAATTCTAAATAAAATAACAGTTTCAATGCTACTGCTGGGTAACAACATTTTGGTTTTCTACCAAACATTCATGAATGAAACATCTGGTCGTATTCTAGGAAAAAAAACGAAATGTTTTTAACGTGAATAGAACGTGTAACATGTAAAAATATTAGTTTACAGATTGTGTATCGGACTGACACACCAGGTCCCTTATTGTAACAAATGTTGTCTAACATTCCTTTATTGATAACATTGAAGGACGTTAGTGTTTACAACAAGTCTCACTAGTGATGAACGTACATTTCGCTTTCATATTAAAAATCTTATAAGTTTTCTCTGCCCGTGACCTTGAGTGACCTTGAATAATTACAGTCACTGAATTCGTAATGAAACAGACTATCATTGTAGGTATTTAATAAAATAAAATAAAATAAAAACAGATATTATTTGGTTTACCATCAACTTTGTACTCAACAGATTTGATACGAACTTCAGGTGACTCAGTCTGTATATATTCCATATTAAAAATAAAATAGTCACAAAGTTTCTGTCCAATAGCATAATCCTTTACGTAAACAATGTGTCTAATTGGCTCGAGGGACGGGCGACACCTGATAGACACTAAGCGTCGAAATTTCAGGATCGATAGGTCAGTGTGGTTGCAAGAAACAGATTCGGCTGTAAAGAGATCGCCGCGCTGGCTGTGTAGTTGACCCATCCTCGGCAATTCCGCTACCAATTTCCCATCGACAGTAATTGCATTGCGCATACGCTTCGACAATTCCTGCTAAGTTTGCGTAGTAGATGATATTGAGTAGACACGGCTCACCGTCGGAGCACAGACAAGCCAAGCCAACTTCGCCGGCCTCCATCCGGCGAGTCTCCTTTGAGGAGTGGGCCAACAAAGATGCGCCGAGTGCTTGCTCGTCTTGAGGAACGAGTAATTAAAACGGGCTATGGCTCGCCTTTAAATATTTCTTCTTTGGTCTCTGCACGGAAACTTTCATGCGGAGTACTCGCTCTAATTAATTAGCTGAAATTCTTTCAACTTCTCCCTCGAACCACCCCTAGCCCCTACCCCCCTCGCTCTTCCTCGCCGCTACCTCTGGCGAGCACGGGTAATTTGTAATCGCGGTGCACAAAAATATTGAAGACGCGCGAGGAAAGCCTGGAAGAAGGTGAACGGACCATGGAAGACTGCGAGAGTAAAAGAGGGAGCAAACGGGATAGGATAATATAGAATTAAACACGGGAACGGTCCGGTGACGCTCGTCGGAATCCACCGAAAGCTGAAGAACGCAGCCGTTGCCGAGCACGAATGCTAGCACAAACTAATTACGTACGGCTGTCGCTTCAGTAGCGAAGGGGTAGGAGGATGCGACGCGTCGAATACAAACAGCAGCATTTCTCTGCCTTTTCCTCGAAAGAAAAAAGAAAAACGCATACACACGGAATGTATATGTGTATATCTTGGATTCGACAGTGTTCACCCGGGGCACAGTGTGACTACCCTGTTTTCTGCGACGCTGCACCGAATGCCGTGTGCGCGACGCCTTCCGCTTCTGCACGTTGTTCTTGCATCGACGATTCCTGCGATAATCAGCTGGCATTCGAAGCTTGTTAAAGTAATTAGTCTGCTGAGTACATCATCGTCCTTATACCCTTGCAAGTCGCGTTTGCGATACACCTACAATTTCTGCTACAGCTGGCTTTTCCTCGCGAGCTCGACACAATGATCCGCACCCTCTGCCATCGGAAGCTCTTCACCATTTTTGTACGCTGGATGTTTCGTAATTGAGCCTCTTATCTCCCCTCCCCGCAGTTTGAAGCGCTTTCGTTTCTCCCTTTCACACGATTTTAATTATCGGTGCATGATCATTCTTCTACACGGAATGCACGGTTTCAGAGTGCAAATGTTTTTAAGCGGTTCGAGCAAGAACTACCATTGCAGTTTACAGCTTTATTATAGATCACTTTGATCTATAAAAATGATCCTTAAGATCCTTCAATATTAATTTAGATGTCCAACT
The DNA here is from genome assembly GCA_916610235.2 of Lasioglossum morio. Lineage (NCBI taxonomy): Eukaryota > Metazoa > Arthropoda > Insecta > Hymenoptera > Halictidae > Lasioglossum > Lasioglossum morio. Next base: position 6,652,529 of record OU744324.1, on the reverse strand, counting down.
TTTCTTGGAAATCAATTTTATCTGAACGTCAATCAATGCGATTATCATGCTTTCTATTTACAGAGTGAGGCGCCAGTAAACATTGTCATACCATTGTGCAAAACAATTTTAATTTCATTAAATTATTATATAAATTATATATATTATATATACATATATATCTCACAATTTTCATCCACAGTATCAACAATATACCCAGTACAGTTCTGGTATGTACGATTAACTTTTTTCGCAAGATGTCTGTTTCACTTTGTACATTGGTATCTTTCTTTTTTTGAATGTCTTTTTACATATTATATAAAATCTAAAAGGCTCAACTGTTGTATGAGAAAAAAGGTTTAACTTGGAATGCACAATGTGAAAAGGATTACAAAGAATGACAGTGATCTGGGTTGAAAGAAATGTTTTGATTTTAAACACGTCTTCGTTGTGAAAAGGAAAAGCGCATCGCGCGGCGTCGTTGTTTTTCGCGCGAGGATAATTTCTTGTTGTCAGAATCAATATATACGGGGTGTCTGAATGAATTCGTTTCGCGGTCGGTGCACAATGCCGTTCGCGCGTTACTTCATTGAACCAATTGGGGGCGGCCGTGCCGGTTGGCCCTGCACGGGTGTACAATCGCCGGACATTTATGATTTCGGCGTGTGTTTGCGGTTAGCTAATTGCGGTGCAAATATTTAGCAAATCGGCGCGGCGAGGCTTGAATTCGTCGCAGACCGAGAGTGCCACCCCATCGAGGTTCACGCACAAATGACGCATATCCGTTCTGTGTATGAGTGCGCGGTGCAACGCGCAGCTTGGATCGATACAGTCGTTACCGAAGTAAACGGATGGATTACCAGCCGAGTGTGTGAAATAACTTTTTCATCGGTGGCTGAGAGACACCCCGGGGAAAGTCAAGAGTTCTGAGGCTGCTCCCTCGACCCTGGTGTACTATTGGTTGGCCCGGAGGGCAGAAAGGATCCCCCTCCTTTCCCCACCTCCACCACTCCAACGAGACGCGAGTTCGTTCGGAACGAATGTACTTATTTAATTAAGAACATTATACGGGTCCCTCGTTATTTTAACAATGCTATCGTGCCTTCCCGACGAAAATTAAGCTAATTATAATTTCGTAGCGTGCACGATGAACGCACGCTCGTCGAATACCTTCGCGAGATGTTCTTCACGCATAGACGACGCCGCTTTTTCGACTAACTCCTCTTCTTTTTCTTTCGTTTTGTCCACAGCGACGATATTCTAGTTTTTATTTCAACCCCCGCACTTAAATCCTGTTCTGCGTCGCGGGAAATCGTCGAGCTAAATACACGGCAAAGAACCTCGAGAGCACTGTGTCTCATTGAACGGTCCGCGGAACCTCTGGTGAAAGTATTGTGGTGTTACAGCATATGTAAATGTGTCAACAGAATTCCATGTTTTGTTGCGTTGTCGAGTACCTTCAATTAACGAACTCTATGCAGCGCCGCGACGCGTTGCGTTGTTAAATCCACGGTGTTTTCATTTCATGCCTCGCGCTCGAAATGTGTACTATTTTTTATCGGAGTTTGTATCGTCGGGGTTTGGAACAAGAGGCCCTTCTCGGTCCGCCTACTCCCCACACTTCGAATGCACACCTGGAGGGGTTTCAGATTAGAGATAATTTGCGATAAACTATATTTACCAGTAATACAATTGTTACCGACTATTGTGTTTAGAATTCTGTCGGGTAAGGTTCGTTCTCGGTATAAATGTTAATCTATCTAGAAGTGCAGAATCATTCTGCATATAGTGTTCACCACATACAACTTTGAAACATCCTGTGCAGACCTCAATAGCAACGTTTATCGAATCCAGAAGACGAATTTTAGGAAAGTCGAATATCAAATAGAATGTTATTTTCCGTGGTAGTAACCTTCTTAGATCTGAAATAAATTAAAATCGTACTAATAAGTTCTGTTATATTTTATATCCTACCAATTTTGAAAATTTTCAAAATTAAACAAAGATTCGCAGTTTTCCCGAAATAAGTTATACTGTTCTGTTATTTGTAGGTACATTTTCCCGAAACTTTGTGTGACTTCTAATTTTTTTTTTAATACGGAACACGTTATCGAAAAACCTAAGATGTAAATTTTAACTCATGAATTTGACTAAAAAGCATAGAAATTTTGTTTTATTTTGTATCACTGTGTCAATTTGACACTGAGAGACAGATTCAGTTCGTGAAATGAGGGACGGATGAAGGTTAACACCCCATTAAGAGGAGGGTATCCAAGCTGCAGCATGTTTCAACTAAAGTAAATTCTTCTAGTAAACGAAATGGTGTCATTGTTGCCCAACCTAACAGAATCATTACAAGGCTGTTGTCCTTCTAAACATGATCGGTGTCATCGTGAAATCGTATTCGTTGCAAAACGAGGTATTGTACCATAATTTGTAGGCAAAAGTGAACGAGCACTGTTTTTGCGACTGTCTCTGTGCAAGTTGTCGTACAACGCGAAGTAATCGAGCGAAGCAGCGTTTGACTCACCGGGAACATTGTTCAAGATGAAACAAAGGCGGCTAGCCTAGATAACCGTATTAATTGCGACGCTCCGAGCGAAACTTTTAATCCCGACGGTGGAATAAGTAAAAAGTTTTCGCGGGACGTAAACTTCGTTCTTACTTTGACAATTTCGGACCTGATTAAACGTTGACTTAAAAGTTACGGCAGGTGAAACGTCGCTGCTGTAGTCCGCGATCCAGCTACTTTAAGGAGTCGGGGGTTGGACGATGGGGGTGGTCGGCTGGAAAGCATAAGTACTTCGAAAGCCCTCGTGAAAGTTCGAAATCCTACAAAGGTTTCTTGAGACGGTTGGCCGCAATGTCAAAGAACCGGATTCGGGAATGTGGACTGTAAATACATATGTCAGGAGCGACGCGATCCCTGATGTTTACTCTGCGGGGCGAGTTCCGCGTGCAGAACGAGACACGCGGAAAAATGTCGACCGTTCTCCACCGCGAAGGTACTTAAGGTACCTACTAAGGTTTTCAGTTATCAAAAGCACTGGATAAAAGATCAATTTAGGCCGCAGTCGCTTCAAAGGTCCTATTTTTACACTCATGAGGCGTAATTTGCATTATTCGGTAGCGTATTTTGCATTAATCGGAAGCATAAAGCTGCGACAGCTACATTACAACCTAGATTGATCTTTTATCTGGCGCTTTTGACTACTGAGAAATTCCATCATTGCACTATCGATAAATGAGAATTTGCACCCCGCACTCTTGCAATCATGGAAACGAGAGTCTACCCCTTTCATAAAGAATCGGTGCCGGACGTATACAAAACGTACAAAAGAAAATAGAAACAAAATATGGCCATTCGGTTATCCTTTTGGCGAACAGGTCCGCGAAACAATAAATAATAAACGAGTTCGTTTTGTTTCGATAACAGTACGTCGCGTCGCGCTGGTGGAATTGTTAGCGCCTACATCGATGTTGAAATTTGTTAAAGTTTCGGTATGCTCGGGTCGTGCCGTGCCGTATTAAAATATCGTAATCCGCGAAACAAAAGAGTCATGTAATAGTCACTATCGCGGACCCTTTTCACAGTGGGGCTACAGCCCGCCATCGCTTGGCATTTATTTAACTCGGATTTAAACGAATATTTGTCAGCTGATTGAAACCAGGGCGAAAACACGTTGCCTTTGTGCTTGATTTGCCGACGGTTCATCGCCGTGACGTTTCGTAGGATTGTTTTTTTGCGCGGACGTATAACAAACAACGGTCCCGCGGGAAAAAAACTCTTCCGTGACGGGATCAATAGAGCGGAATCGACAGCCATTTCAGTGAAAACGCGCGGTCGGTCTGCGGGGCCCATGTGCGTGAACGGTTTCGCCGGTTATGCTAAACGTTGTCAAAGAAACGCAACATTTCGCTCGCAGAAAACCAAGCCGGCACGTGCACCCTTTTTTGCCGACGGCTGTGTAACGATCGACCGTAGTGTTGCGTTGCATCGACGTTGAATAAGAATATCGCGGCGAAATCCGTCCTGCCAAAAACTATCAGGCTTCGATGGGTATATAAGCGTCCCGGACGGTCCGTTGAGGTATCATTCCATTACTATCTTGTGAACGCTAGCAACATGGTAATCAAGGTAGATACAAGCAGCATTTCTATTTCGATTTTCGTAATTTTTCGGTGGGAATATTCGCGGCACTGGACAAAATTATCTTCTCACGGTCTCGAACGTGTATACGGTTGTAATTGTTGGAATACTCTTTAATTTCATCAAAAATGGTAGTAACACATATAGTAATATTTTGGATTTGTTCTTGCAGATCTATTCGTTATAAAAAATTACACATAGTTTCCAAGACATTCGATAAAATATCTCCTTCAAATATGTTTCTTTGAACACTAATTTTTATCTGATTTCCAACATTCTGCAACGCTCTACTTTCTTTGACAAGCTTTTATCGACAATTGAATAATTCACTGATTCACAGAAAAACGACGAAGTTATTGACAATTACAGAGTATTAATACTCAAACATATATTACTAGTATATTTATCAGATATTTAAGTGCTAGTTCACTGTCTGCTGTTAATTCGAAATGTGCTTGATCAGTATGCATTAACAATCATACATAGATCACATTGACGCGGTTAGTTTGTGCTGATTTGAAAATTACTCATTATGCCCAGCTGATCGTGGGACTCGAACCACTGTGCGTCGAATAGACTTTCCGTTCTTTCGCTGATTAATCCCGTGATACCTCAAATTTCGCGAGATTTAATAATACGACAATCGCGGGACGCGGAAATGTCGTTTAATCCGTGGCGGAATTAATTCGCGTGTCCGCCGAAATTTTCATTTCGTAATTTACTGTTTGGTCGACAGGTTGCTTTAATTTCCGGTGTGCTCGTACTGGCCGCTGTCCGAAGCGGATTGGCCGGGCACGCTCACAGCTTCGCGCATTTCCACGGCCCTGTAGAAGGTCCTCACCATGAAGTCTCGCACCATGGTAAACACGGACATCACGTCGACTACGTCGCCCATCCGAAATACGAGTTTTCCTACGGCGTCGACGACCATCACACTGGCGACCATCACGGACAGAAGGAACACAGGGACGGTGAGTCCGCAGCGAATATACTAGTGCAATTTCTCCTGTTCAGCTGAACAAAAAGTTACGAAAAAATTAATGAACATTGTAAAATCGTTTCGAATTTTTCATTGCAAGAGATACTGCGAGTAGTTAAAATTTAACCGAACACTACTGTATAAGGACCGAAACTTATCGGGTCAGTGTAAGGACGTAAATTTCCCGTGATGTCCGGGTTTCTTATTTTCTGTAATAAGGGTGCTAGGTTATCGTCTGCCCCCAGGAAGGCCGCCGTGGAGGGAAGTAAATTATAGATGCAAATAAATTCCGCTCAACAGGTCGATATATTATATTTCTCGGGTGCTGGCAAGATCATGTATCTTGCATACCGGGTGTCGCGATGCTGCACTGCTGGTTCCGAAAAATTAGAGCACTGGTTCACAGATTATACGTTTCACTCCACTGTAGAGTGAGCCGCAATTGGGCCTTATTTAATTGAATACACATTAGAAGAATTTAAGACTTCAACCCACTAAACATATTAAGAAAGAGTGGTAATTTCTATTTCACTCCAGTTTGTTGCACTTCAGGTGGAAAAGTTTTATCTCAGCTGTCTCACCGACTTTTAATTTGTAACTTCTGCTTGATGAAAAGGATGCAGACGGTGAACACAATCATGATTTATTATTTATATTCAACACACCTACCCGAAATATTAAATACTTTCCTCTTGTGTCGTTTGAATTCGAATGAGTACGCAAGTATGCAAGGGTTGTGAGTTAATTGTAACAATTTTCCGCGCAGGGAAAAACGTCGCAGGTGAATATACGGTGAAGGAACCAGGCGGCAACGTGAGAGTGGTGAAATATCATGCCGACCCCCATGGTGGATTCTTCGCATACGTTCACAATTCCAACGGCAACAATCACGAGGGCGGCACTTATGGTGGCCACGGACACGGACACGAACATGGGCACTATTAAAAAGAGGATTGAAGGTCTATCTTTGTTATTATCAAATATTCGACGGTGGACGCCTGTACCAAAGAGAATTGGAAGAAGCGTTGCCCTGATCGAATCTTGTTCACCTGGCACTATGTTTGTTGTTATCGTTGTTAATTGTTGAATACAGTATACTGTACCCTAAGGGTAAACGTGCCTTATTTCAACACCTACCCAATAGTTAAGCTTTCCATCTAGCAAATTATTATATATTCTATTCCTCGCTTGAACGTGCAGCCTCGTGTTCTCATATTATGAAACATTTAGAAAATAATAATAATAACAACATCGTGTTGCTCGTAATGCTTATGAAAGGTTTGTTTATAAATAGAAATAACGTTAACTACCATGACAATGGTGTTTCCAGGGCGTTAACCCTTGTGTAGTCAATCAAAATGTATAGATCATTAACAACCTTTCTGTATTTAACATGTTTGCACAAATTCTTATTATAAGACTATAAATTGATATATTAGTGAGTAATGAATGTACATTCAGAGAAATTCTGTAATATTTTTTAGAGGAACATTAACAAATTGTTGAAAGAAATACAGTAAATGGGTACCCGGTTGGCTACATAAGGGTTAATGTGGAAAAAAAAACAATTATGCTTTTGTGCAATTGCTTCAGATAGAAACACAAAGTTGAAATTAGCTAAAGATTTTAAGTAATAATCGCTAGTGGTGGGTGAGTGCTCCGGTCATGGAACAATGCGCAGTTTTTCGGTTATGTCCAAGGAAGGATCATATGACTGACTACCGGAACAATTGCCCTGCAAAGCACCCTCACGTCTATGTTTTAGTCTGTCCGTTTTTCGGCGCGTTCGGTCGATGCGATTCCCGAACGCCGGCTTTTACGACCGAAGGAATTTCCAGCTGGAGCTGAACAGCGGAATCCACAGGTACGCCGCGACCTGGCCGCCGTGGAAATATGAAAGCCGTAACAATCACGGTATCGTCGCGATAAAGTTATCTCCGCCGGCGAAATACGGGTTTCGTGATATTTTTACCGACCAGTCTCGCGAGCGACATGTATCCCGTAACATCCCCATAAAACGTCTAATGCGTCGTTTATTGCACTCGGAATATCAACGGAGCCACGTCATTGTCCCTGGATCTTTAACATTCCCGATTATTACCGCGAGAGCTTTTGTTCACCGTCGTCGCGTTCCACACCGTTTTTAGGACACGACCACGATGTTTAACTGTTCGTTACTCGAAATGCACTGACTTCTGCCAAACAGTTCCGCGACCGTGATGCACGCAATTTTTATCGTGGCTCTCGACGAGCTTTATTCTTAGGGGGGGTCGCGTCGTTCTCCCGACAACGGAATACGATAACGCGTTTACGAATTTTTTACTGCGGCCCCCTACCGATTCGGCTTAAACGAATTTTTTATCGCGAATAAAACACGCGATAACGTTATTTATACCGAGGTCATTTTGCGTAGCATTTACTCGCCGGGAAATAAAATGACGTCGCATTTTCCGCTGTCGCGACACCACGGCGTCGCTGATTTCGGCGGTAACGGCGTTCGAGAATTAGTTTGTTCGGTCCTCGATCCCCTTTTACGCATTCACAGTGTTGCCGGATCAGGGGAATTGACTTGAATTAAGGGGAAACGCGTCACGTGACTAGATCGTGATGCAACAATGGGGAATAGCGTTGTAGAAGGGGGAGGGTAGAGTGAGGGACAACTGGGTCTCATATTAGGAGCCTGTTTTTGAAATCCGTGTTTCGTTACCGTTTTCGTCCTGATTTAATCAATACTTTCGAAATATTTAATTTCGAAAATGAAACATTTCTTCCTACCTAGAATAATTCCATTCTATATTAATTTTTTTCTTTGTATGAATATATATATATATATATATATATATATATATATATATATATATATATATGTATATATATAATTGATATAACACCTCACGCAATACCTAAATGTTTAGTAATTGATTGGATATCAACATATTTAATAATCTACACAATATTTTGAAGTCACCACTCGAGTGCTAAGGGTTAACAACAATTTTGCGGCAAGTTTCTCTTACAAATTCACCCCTAGAATGGATAACCATTACCTTTAATACATCCAGTATCTTTAAAACATGTATTAATATTTAATAAATGAGAGAAATGTGTTCTATATTAGGCGCCGTCTGGCGGTAAAGGAACTCCGCCTGGCAAGAGACAATTTTCTGCGGAGCAACCGTGAAAGAATTCCACGAGAAAACTGGGATCAGGGTGATTCAGAGAAATTCGAGCACCTCCTCCAGCCTCTATGCACCCCTCGCGGGAAAATAGGTCCACCGGGAAAGTAGTCGGAGGCTGAATTTAGGAAATCGATCGAACTTCTCGCGAAGTACTGCCTCCGGTTCCCATTAACCCAGAAAAATGAAGCCTTAATGACCACGACCTGGTCTCGGGTCTGTCCTTTTCTATTAATACATTTAACGAGTCGCTGGCAGGGGGTTCGCGGGATCCGCCTTGTAATGCGAAAATGCACGTGATTCGTGTTGCCGCTGCATAATCTCACGAGTCGCAGTTCATCCGGTTCCGTTTGGATACCGAAACGATACAATTACTTATAAAGATACGGAGCCGGCTCACGCGGGATAAATAAATGAATGGATCGCGTGCATATAGGGTGTACTTAATGAGGAAGACGACCGTTCGAAGCCTGGCTTCGCATATCCAGTCACGTATCCAAGGCAGAGGGTTACAATCATCTTTGTCCACCGCGTGGGATGGCAGAAATTGATTTTCGTTTACAACGAGATAGTGTTACTTGGGATCCTTCATCTTTGAGGTCTTAGGGAGTCGATCAGCGGGGAAATGTCGGCTTTAGTGCCCTCGGCTTTTGTGTCACTTCACACGCGCTTTGCGTCAGTCAAACGGTATTTGGATTCGACCGTGATTCGATTTATACGATTGGTATTACATGGAGGTGACGGACGCTTTAATTTGTAATCAATTTGTAGAACACTTTATGACAGTGAGCAGAGACTAAATATTTATGGGGATTGGGACAATTAACAGTAAGGTAAATATTTACAACAGGTCCACGTCTTCCGATTTTGATGAAATTTAAATAGTTATAGATTTCGACATTTTTAACAACTTTTTCCTTTTCCAATATAGGGGGGACGCTTTTAGTTTTCGAGATATTTCAATTTTTGTCTGTATTGAAGTTTTCGTATTTCTACACGCTCCACGGCAACGTAAGCCTGTCCCGGTGCGGCGTTTGTTTACGTTTTGACGCTGTAGAGATGAGGGAGAAACCAGGGGGCGGAAGGAGCCGGCCTGACACCACACACACCCACCCACTCAGTGCTTAATACACACCCAGTGTTTCTAAATTATACTCTAGATTTTTACGTATTTTGATATGCTGATTAGGAATATAATAGTGAAAATTGGATTAGGTTAGGGTAGGTTAGGTTAGGTTATTATTTATTATCTATTTATTATCTCGAAAACTAATAGCGTCCCCCCTATATAGGAAAAGGAAAAAGTTGTTCAAAATGTGTTGCTGCATAACATATTTAAATTTCATCAAAATCGGGGGACGTGGACCTGTTGTAAATATTTACCAACAGTAATTAGAGTTGTTTTGTCGTTAAACAATTCTTGGAATTTCTATTTTTTCTCTATTTACACTCAGTTTAAACCTCATGTGTTGCTTATCAGTAGACTGCGGATCTTTATTCATTTGTAGCAAAATTGAGTTGACGAAATTGAAAATTGTTGGATAACGTTTCAAATTGTAGATGTCAATATATGATTTCTCCTCTATTCAAATCATTAAGGGAAGAAATAATTAACATTCAATTTAGTTTCTATTCCTTGCAGTCGATGGAGATAATTTTTATTTTGCATAAAGATTCGCAGTTTAATTATCAGAGATCACCAATTTTCCTAGACCTGAAATAATTGTTTTTAGAAATTTCAAGTTCCGATTCGTAATCAGAGACCTCGAGAGCCTCGAATCGAAAGTTTTCAATTAAATCCAGGAGCGTCTACGGAGCGATTTGATTTTCGCTGATGATATCGTCAGTGACAAATGAAATCGCACACGCCCTTGCGGCGAAAGAAACAGACAATTTCGGTAGATCGTCCGGTGTGAGGGTAATTTCGTTCGGTGGCGAGTTATTCCCGTTGCTCGAGATCGACTTTCCTTTTCTCTGGAGTTTGTTTTTGTTGCCCCGCGGGGCTGGAGGGGTGCGGAGGGAGCCACAGGCAACACCCATCGGAGCGGTTCTGTCAAGCGTGGCCACAATCGGGCATCGAGCAGAGAGTGGGTGGTCGCTGGTTGTCGGGAACAGACGACGGCAATAATGCGAGATGGACGCGATAGGGCGCGATCGATTTTCTTGATCTCCACGGGAGTACGGTGTCCTTATTATTCCGGCGAGGAGGGTAGCAAACCCGGGGGGTAGTTTCGTTATTCGATTCGAGGGAATGGGCGAACCTCATCTCACCACGCGCTTCCGACCCTTTTATATCCACCTTTCTTCTTCCACTTTCTCTCTCTCTCTCTCTCTCTCTCTCTCTCTCTCTCTCTCTTTCTCTCTCTCTCTCTTTCTCTTCTCTCCGTTCTTCCTCAGCCTACTTCCGTGCTGGTAAAAATCCAATTCGTGCCGGCACGTTGCATAGGGAAATAAGTGGACGGGGGGTTGAATTTGTGCTGGGTAACGAAGATACTCGTGCCCCCGGGCTATTGGACCTGGGCTAAGTGAACTGAGATAATCGATCGTTGGGAAGGTTCTCTTGTAAATCGAAGTGTCCGAATGGAACATCCAGGTAGACAGGATTGAATCAGAGTTCGAGATTAAACGCACTCTTGTCTGCAGGACCGTGTCCCGAATACGATGCAACTGCATTTACTGCGTGCGCAGGGCACTAGCTCGGTGTTCAGATAACACCGGAGAATTTCAGACAGACGTTCACTTGTTTAAAATAAATTTATTGTCCTTGTGATTAGGGTTGCCATCTATAAAATCGTGAACCCAGGACGAGCGGCATAAAAATCTCGGATTTACTAAGCGTATATTTACAATGCAGAAATAATAAGATTGTAACTCGATTTTCGTTTAAACTTTTATCAGGTTAATAGAGACTCGACACAATTTAGGTAACACTTTCTAATAAGTTGATCAACGTTCGCACGAAATTTAAATGAAATTTTAAATCTCTAAACGAATAGTATGATTATAACATGTGCGTTATATGAAACCAAGAGCGCAAAAAATTAGAACTGATTAAATAGCTGTTTCATTCCGTATAACAGAGAGCCATATATTCGTTATTTTATTTTAGTAAACGTAAAATTTTCTCATTTGACGGACGGAAATAAATGTAATTAACTGATTACGAGCTTGTGCGTATAAACATGTTATTATATTATGTTCAACTGATTAAAATTATTCAGTTGAAAAATAAATGTGTACGTAACTCCTGCTTCTGGAATTTCCGAAGGTAATTTTTGTTTCGCATAAAAATTCTGGGTCTACTTAAGTGCATTTTAAATAAATTCTCATTATCGCACAAGAGTTAATTCAAAATGGTGGTTTTCAAGTTTTCAAAACGCATACATTATTCTCACGGCTTAAACAAATCCTTTTCAACAATTTATTATCTCGCGTTAGAAACATTCGTACAGAAACATGTTGTGCAGGAATTATACATATTTTTTTACACTTCACGCTTCTAATTTAACTGCTTTGACCAAAATCATTTGAATAACAAGTAATTATTATTCCACTGACGCTTGTAGTTTAAATATAGACTCGACTCGGAAATAAATGTTTGATACACAAAGGTTTCATATTATTTTAGAGTCTCGTGCTTCCTCGGTCAACCGCGATTTGAATTTTTTAATTAGGTTCAAAGTTTGTTTGTTTCAAGCTAAAAACTGTACAGTGACCTCGGTGAAACGTGACGTTCTACAACCGTAAACATGAAATACGAAAAACATTGAATTTCTTAACAGTTAATTTACATTTTATTTGATTTTCGAAAGGGTGAAATTGATTTGCAAAAGGGTGTATTTGACTTGCAAAATGGTGAATTTGGAGTGCAAAACCTGTATTTTATCTTTGGCAAAAGCGTATGGAAATTGATAAAGAGGAGCGAAATAATCAAGATTACGAAGAGCTTGTGTTTGCACAGAGCGCGCGGTTGCAGCTGCCGGAATATTAAGATGGATTTCGGCAATCGCAAAGGTCATCATTCGGATCGGTTCGACAGGGTCGCCGAGGCAATATTTCTGCGCGATATTCATGACATGACAGGTGTACGTCCGTCGAAGATACGGCCGACGACAATGGATAGTCCGGATTCGCGAGTTCGCTTCGATAAGCTTCGGCGTCGATTTTTCACGCGGCCGACACGGCCAGAACTCGAGGTTCTTAAACGCACCCCTACACCCTTCCACCCCCTTTAGTGGAAGTCGAAATGTCCAGCTGGTCCCAAGGAAACCCTCGAAAAGTCTCGATGCGGCGAGCGGAAAGTACGAGAGGCTCGAGGTTCTTAACGGAGGCCGCGGCTCGCAACTTTTCAAGAGTTTGCCGGGAATAAGGGCGTGTCCCGTTCAACCCGCGACTTCCGACTTTTGCCGACCGCATTTTACGGACCGTCCATTTTCCATCGCGACCCGGTGGTTCTGTATTTTCATCTTGACTTTCGTTACGGTCGCCCGAACAGCTTCGATGTTTCTGTTTGCCGAGGCGGAGTGCCGGGCGTCCGCTGAGAAGCATTGTCCTGGATCTTCTCTCTCTCCCGTTCTCGATGATCGGAGCTTCATGCCGCACCTGATTCATCGATTTTCGAAGATAATATCGGGTTATCGGTCGGTCGCAAATTGAACGGAATGTCGGGGAGATGGCCGGGCGGATGGCACCCGGAAGAATAACCCGAGTGGGATACCGGTGAACAAGAACGGTTCTATGGGAGTATCGATAGGAAAATGGATGTTCGCTTGCATCGGACGGGCTGCATGGGCATATTTCAAGCCGCCGATCTCGCCCCATGAACTTGATGGCCGTTGCATAGCGACTGAAACGCTCGAAACCCGAAAAAAGTTTATGACATTGTTGCCTACACATATAAAATGTGCATTTGTAATTATTTATAGTAAAAAAACGATTGTACACATGTGTAACTAATGCAATGTATTTTTCAACGAAGATTACATATCAATTATCTATCAACAAAATCGTGAAAGCCCGCGCCAATGAAATTGCTTTCTAATCGCAACCGTTCCAGCTACCTACCTGTTGGAACCGAGCGAAGTTTTCTCATCGATGCAGTTCGAGTTTCTTTGAATTCATCCCCCCTTATTTTCTTCATTCTCTTATGCGGCGTTCACAATTTCGATTTTATGTGCCCATGGAAACCGTTCCCTTATAACCACGAATACTTCCCACCACGATTTATGTATCTCATTCCGTTGCCAATAGATTTTCGCTCGCGGTTCCGTTCAATTTGTTATGGTTTATTTCTTTTCGGTATAGAAGTGCTCCCGCTTTTCCATTACCAGTGCCAAGAACATTTAGCTTTTCATCGGGCGTGATGTTGATTAAAAAACTTTTCAGCCACGATATGTTGCGAACTGTCGATAAGATGTATGTTTGCGGGCTCTTAGAACCTTCTGTGGTCTTTTTCAACGACCACAAAATGATGATCTCTTAGAACAGATTGACGTTCTCATTCTCTGCTACCAGTCCATCAAGAGCTTGATTTTTACCTTCTCGGTTTTATGATGACAACGGCTTGAGTGTAAATCGACGAATTTTCAACCGGTCTAAAGAGCTCCGAGGAATTTTGGCATTCCAAGGGAATCGACTTGTCTCGCTCTTACGGCTGGCAAGGTTTACGGCGGCTGTGGTCCAGTGTCCCGTAAACGACACCGCAACCGCCATCACCATTTACTCTTTGGTAAATTTCCAAAGTTGAAAGTTTCACGAGACGCGGCGAGCCGTGCGCACATACTGCTAACACCGCGTCTGGCTCCTTCTTCATCATCTTACTCGCGGTCACACGCCCTCAGGCGAACAGGGAAAGTCGTTAGAATGATGCAGCACCGGGAGTTTCTAATCTCTTAAAATCCTTTTTCACCGTCTGGCCTCGTTGTACCGTCCTCTCCCGTTCCCTCGGAATTTCTTTATTTGAGAGAATTGTGTTCCATTCGGGGACGTTCATCACTTCGAAAATTAGTGAGGTAAAGTGACATCTATTTCGGCGCAAAGAGTTATTGCCTGCTCCTTGCTGCAAGGAGTCGGAAAATTTTACAACTCCGCTGTCGAAAATCTCTCTTTTTACCTTCGGTTAATCCCTGCGCGCTCCTTTTCCGACTGTTTTCATTTTTCTCGACACGAAAATTGGCAATGTACCTTGTTGGAATCTCAAAGAGTTGATCTTGTGGACAGATTAAGCAAGATCAATTTGTTCGCACCCTTAATTATGTCATCTTCTTTTTAATGTAACTAATGTTAACTAATGTATAACTGTAAAATGTCATATCAACCAGGCGTGTACCAGACCGTACATTAATCCTAATCCTAATGTATAGCTTTATGGGGAGTTCATTATACATGGTCCTATTATTAAACACGATACACCTTCATACTTTCATTTATTTTTTAGAATTTGGAAATGATTATGGAAAATATCAAAGAGTTTGTATCACCAACAGATTACAGCAACATCCCTAACATAATACAATAATATCCATCCTAGAGAAAGAAAATTACGATTACCGTCGTCCTCGAAGGGTAAAGCTTTCAAATAAAAAAAAAATCCGAGGGAACCATGGTAACAACGATTGAAAAATCGTGTTTACCATGCGGACGGGCTGACCGAAAATTTGCTTAATACTTAGGATAAGCGGATCTTCGGGACGGGTAGGTATATCGAGATGCCAGTCTCGGGAGCCACTTTTGAGCACTTCTAGGCCACCGTTTCTTACAGCCGGTGCTTTCGAATTACCTGAAAAAGTTTCATCGAAGTTCCATTATCCCGGAATCCTTGATTCCTCTCGAACAGTCTCTAGAGTAAAGACAACAGGAACCGGCCGCTAAAAAGAGTGGCAACAAGAGACCGTTGGTCGGATGGGAAACGATGTTCCGCGAATTTGAGGCATCTTCGTGAATCTCGGTGTTGAGACCCCGCTATCCGATGAAGCATCATCCACATTCCCGACGTTCTTACACGGGATGCCGTTCGTTCTACGCGGACGGCGTGCTTTCTGTATTTTGGAGAACTGCCAGGGACAAGCGATTTACGAGTCGGTGAAATTTAATTGTTCGAGGATTCGGATTACCGTTCTCTCGAACTGTAATCCGATTACGGATTTTCCCGCTTCAATTACCAGTTCTCAGTCGGTGTAATTGGACCGGGGCTCGCCGACCATTACAGCTTCCGTCAGCGAGTCAGTGGACATCCGTAAATCGTCTTGATAGGGAAATGATCTCGATCGGTCGTCTACATTTACACCTCTTCAACCATTCTCGAAGATATCGACTCGCCTTCTCGGAATCATTGGGGGTAAGGTCCAAAGCAAATGCTGTTTCATTGAAACCCTTTGGTCTCGAAGCAATTTTAACCCCTTACCCGTCGATTTATTTAGTTTAAGTGATTAAAACTTTTTTGTAGATCGTAGTTTCCTAAAAAAAGAGAAAATTGATATAAATTGTATGCCTATATGTTCTCCAATAGCTGTATATTAATAAAGCTCAAATAGAATTTTATTTTGGTTTAAAGAAAATTATTAACTTATATTTTTATTAGAATTTGTTCGGAATCTTCGTCCCGAGGCAAACACGATGATTGTAAGTCAAGGGGTTAATTCAAAATTATTTTTGGAATGTTTTAGAAGTGATTTATGGAAAACGAATTATTTTTATAGAGTTTCTCTCTTTAAATGAATAGATAGTTGACTTTTATCATGTTTCCATACAGTTTCCGTCGCGTTCATTTTCAGCTCTGCACTCGGCGTCTTCAGTTTCCTATAATTATACTGGATAGTTCAATATTCGTTCGGAAATAAATAAATAAATAAATCGAAAGCCGCTTCGATTATCGGACGGCATACTTCGTTTCAGCCCTCGAGCTCTCTTCGAGAACCCCTCGGACTCTTATATCCGGCCATTCGCGCTTGTTCAATTCGTCGGAGATGTATCGCGGATATTCGCGTTATTTCCTCGTTTATCGGATTCGTTGGATAGAAGAGCAACCGAGAGAAGCCGCGTATAGAAAACGCCTTAAGATTTATGTAGACAGCCGAGAGCATGATGCCGGTCGGATAAATTCTCGAGGACGAGAACGATTTCGATTTCGTCCGAGTCGAGGCGAGGAATCGCGCTTCTCGATTCCTCGCGCGAACCGACAAATCACTTTATTTATCGATTCACTTTATTAACCGACAAATCACTTTAATCAATTTATTTTCGGATTAGACGAAATTGCTTTTCGATACAGGACTATCGTTCACTTTTATTAACAGGCTTTTCTTCCGGTTAAGTGTGCTAAGCTTAACGGATCACCTCGGAGAATTCACGGACACTGAAGCTATTTGCATCAAATTGTAAAATGTACATTTTTAATGCTTTAGCGACGTATACAGTAGAAACTAGTTCACGAGGTTAAATTATTAGGAACGATTTTCATCTAATTAGGTCGTTCCATGCGAAATGGCCGGCTTTAGAATGCAAATGTTATGAAGTGAGTGGAGCTACTGACTAATGACCTACCTTTTGTATCGTGAATCGGTAGAATATCAAATTCTGCGTACAAATATTATGAAGTGGGTGAAGGTCATCCTACTTTGTATTTGACCAGATATTAATAGAATCATTTTCAATGTATACCTATTACCTGGAACATTCCTCAACTTGGATATGGTAAGTACATACAACATTATCAATTATTTTCTCCCCAAACATTTATTTGTTTCTATATAAATAACAGCTAGTGTACAAGCAATAAAGCTTCGTGAAATGCGTGAAACGATATTGTCCCGATAGAAATTTCGTGGCAGTGTATAACAGGAGTCTAATCCAGCAGATTGCAGCCGGCTAGCACACGCTGTCGAGATCCAAACAGTGTACCTGTCATTAGCTAGCCCACCTCTGATCGACGCTCGCGGCCCGCGGAGACATTCTCCGTAGATTCATGCAGATTGGTCGAATTGAATATCGGGATTAAATTCGGCCCAGGCTACCACCAATAGGAGAAGTTCCACAGGTAGGAATTTCACGGGGAAATCTCGGTGGCTCGTTCACCAGGCACTGAGTAGCCGCGTAACGAACTTATGCTATCCAGCAACGTCACGTCTACACGCGACACCAGCCCAAGCCCCTTCCACATGTCGTTGAAACACTTTGATTATGCATTAGCAAGACTCTAAGTACTAATTTGGATGAAACAGCAATCAGCAATGTAAATTGTTGCGACACGCGAGACACCGTGGTAATACACGGGAACGATGTTTATTCTTCGCGTGTCGTCTTCCGGAGCTGACTTCCATCTTATCGGATTTACGCGTCTTCAACGTTTCTACTTTCTCGCAGGATCTCTACGGTTCTACGGATAACCGAATGAGGGATCATTTGGCGATTCGCTGAGGAAGTTGGAGTAGACGGAACGGAATTATCTTCAGGGCTGGATTTGAAATGCGACATTAGAGAAAATAGTTGGGAAAGGGAAATCTCTTAGATTCTCGTAATTCACACGGTAACGCCCGATCATGAACGGGATAATTTCAGTTTTAATCGATTCCATTATATATATATATATATATATATATATATATATATATATATATATATATAATACTACAAGTATGATATTGTTTATCCAAACGCTTAATTAAGAATTCAAGATAGGGTGGGACATTTCGAAAGTCTTATTACTAGACGGCGGATCTTTATGCATTTATGGAATCTAAAAATTTTCAAAAAATTCTAGAATATAAAATTCTACAGACTTTAATTGATTTTTTTATTTATTTAAGATCTATGTAGGCTACTACCACAGAAAATATAATTTTATTTGTTTCCACTTCCTTGAAGTTTGCCGTAAAAAATTAAAAATTGCATAAACATCGCAGTCTATTTATTACAGAAGGGTTGGAGCGTTCACAAACGCATACGTAGATGACTCGCCACACCAATAAAACATTGTCCAATTCTGAAAGCCAGACATTAAGCGTTACAGCACGCGAATGTCTTTTTACGGGATCTGACTGTAATCCCTCTCGCGCAATACACAACGCAGCGGGTACAATAATGTCGTTCAGTCGACTGCCGGCAGAAATGATAGACACGCATATCGTTTTCCGCATCTCGTTTCCGCGTATCGAGACTCGACGTATAGACCGGCGGGGCGGTGTGTTGTTCCATGGAATTGCGTGCAGGCAACGCGACGCGTCACGCTCCATCAGCCACAGCTCAAAAGTGCACCGTTTTTCCACCCCCTTTTGCCGCCCCCAGTCGAACGAGTATCGTCACACGAGGACCTTTTGCCATAGGTGTCACAGTCCGTGCACGGATTTGCATGATATGGTAATTTTTCTAGATACACGGCAGACCCGTACTCGCGTCGATCCGAGCACGCAACTATGATGCGCGTACACTGTCGACACTGCAATCGGCCGATATCGCAGCGTGTCGTTTCGTAGTAATCGCGATTTGTAATTTTGCTTCGGAATGTTCTCTGTGCAACATTTTCCAACGGGAAAAAAATTATATGACTTTCGTGCTTAAACGAAGAGATGCTCTTGTAATTCTTTATATTACAAGAAAGACATTTAGCAGAGAACGGTGTAATTTGTCGCCTCTACTGCATTTATATGTGGGGAAACAAATGTGATCATAATTATGAAAGTGGTCTAAGATATATGTCATATGTTTCTTGTTTCTAATAAATTAAAATATATTTCTCCATTATGTGACATTTTCATTTCGAATTTTACTAGTCTTGATTAATGAAAATTTAATTTTTAAAGTTTGAATTGACTTAGACTTGTTACAATTAGGCAAATTGTTATTGTTTAATTGTTATTTATGATGGTATTCATGCGATCTAAATACAGAGAATAGTAGACTCCATGTTCTGTTATTATCATTAAAAAAGGGATTGGATTACTTTCTCTAAAACCGAGTAGAAGAAACTCCCACCGGTTTCTTATCCCGAAGTATTAACGTTCTACTTAACCGAGCAGAAGCACTGTACACAGCAACATTTTCAGAACAACATTTCTTGTTTATTGTAATTATAATGGCGTCCTTGTACCACGCCATTCGCCTCGAGCGTTCAGAACTGTTTCCTGCACGTGTCTCTATTCTCAAAACAGTGGAAACAGGAGTAATAAGGGAATGTTACTGTACACTTCTCAGTTATTTTGTTTTGTAGAATTATTACAGTGCGCTGAAATATGAACAAATACTTCATAAAACTCGAATAAAAAGAATGCTGGTCGCCGAGCGAATTGACGCGAGCTTTACGCCTGTTTAATAGTTTGTTTGTGATTTCTCCGGTGATTCCAGAGAAAACTCAATCTCACGTGTAAATGCAGCGTCGCCGCGTTTGCGTACCTCGAACAAACAAGTTTCACGAGAGAGATCTTGGTAATCTTTCGACAACAGGCTCGTACAGTGGCCGTAATAATGATACATTCACTGCACGAACTAGCTTGTGTAGTATTCTTATTTCTATTTACGTTACGGAAAGTATCTTGCGGTGTTTGGTATTGTTTATAATGACCGTGGCCTATCCCCTGTCGACATACATTATAATTAAAGATATACATAACAGGTCTGTATAAAATATAATGAATCATTGAATGTTTTATAAAGTACTGAGACTAATGATTTTTAGACTGCGGATCTTTATGCATTTATAGAAAAATTGAGTAGATGAAATTCAAAATTGTGTGATTTCTCATCTATTAAAATTGTTAAGGGAAGAAATAACAGTATATTTAGTTTCTATTCCTTGCAATAGATACAGACAATTTTTATTTTTCATAAAGATCCGCAGTCTAATGATTACAGTTACTATAATTACATTAAATAAGCGGTCACGAAAGAATTAATTACTACCTAACTCTCTGATATAGGCTCTATGCTGCATGGATACGTTCCTGTCTGATCGATGCTACCCCCGAGTCAACCTCAGGGGAGTGTCAACCCTCGTCCTGGGATCTATCAAAGCTTGTGGGAGATTTAAATGCGATTTTGAACAGGGCGTCAAATTATTTCCCACCAAGAAGACCAAAATCGTTCGGAAATACTGTCGCCCGAAGTTTGCCACGAATTTTCGAATTATCGAAGACGGGACAGCTTCCGATCCGATGAAGCGATCTCAGATGCTTGATGATTGATGCTCGCTCGGATATTCGTGCGTTCTATTAAAATGTCGCCCCGGTGAAAAAGTTTTAATAATCCTCGGTCGGCGTTGCGTTTCCAGCGCTTGTCTGAAAAAATCTCTTAATTAAACTTATCAAGCCCTCGTAAATTATATTCTACAAGGAAAAAAGGAATTCGAGTAGACTCTCGTTTCAAAACTTTACCCCTCAAACGGTTGACCTGTCTCTGCTATATTATATCTTAATTAGATCTCGGTGTTATTACGACGAAATTATTATCAAAAGACTTTGGATCTTAATGTGCAACGAACAAATTAATGTTTACATTGATGTACAAAGCGAGTCTCGCATCACGTTATAGACGTTTCAGTCTTTTACGATCCGAAAAACTAGAGGTACGAAAGATTCGAGGGTAATACTCATTTTTTCTTTACATATGAAACCAGCAAATTGTGTGTTTTGTTTTATTTTCATATTCTGAAAGAATATCTGTATGTGCTCGTAATTATGAAAATGGACTGTTATATATTTCTTGTTTCGAGGTATGTATTTAAAGGAAAAGTAACAAGCACTATCTATCAGTTAGTTTACGTGAATATTGTAAAAATGACATTGAATTAATTTAGATTAAAATAATGTGATTTTTTAATATAAATTTTAACAGCTTTCATAATTATGGACATATTTACCATATATCGTTATAAATTATTCAGTAAATTCGCTTGTCGATGATATTAACTTTAGGAAACATTTCTCACTGCTCAATGGATATTTCGTTGCATAGTATGATGGCTAACCAAATAAATTACCGAATTGTGTAATTCTTTTAAAAAATTCGTCACCCGAAGTCAGTCCTCATTTGACTGTTTACGAACCGGAATTATTTCGACTGTACGCTTTGATGAATTCAATGGATGTACTTTCCCATTGAAACAGAATTATCCGAAAACATCTAATGAATGAAAATTTGTGTGATGCTATTTGAAAATATGTAATTACCATCGGTTAATTGCTTTAGAGGCGGGACGCCTCCCGCGTTTCTCATTTCAAACATTCTTTGTTTCTAAATACTGTGAAATGCTTGAGAAGATATACCCTTATAAACTGTGACATACAGAGAACACGATTTGTTAAATTAAAAAATGTAACGAAACAATTCACAAGTTTGAGGGAAACAAAAATACGACCAATATTTTGAACTTTGTTGTTACCAAACAGCGTGTTTTCATTAAAAAATCATAAAATACAAACGTTATCGGAACGCAATGCAACACTATTTCATTTTGCAAACGCTGCACGAATAACGAACCAAATGAAATTATTTTTGAAGTCTGTTGGCTTCAATTATTTAATTCATGTAAAAATATACAAACATATACGAAGCAGATGGTTTTATAATATGTACATTTAGAATTATTGACAATTCAGAAGCGCAATTAAATTATAATACTCTGCTTCATGTATTTTATTTCATTTAATACTTATACGTGACTGAAATAAAGCGTTTGCAGTTGTCTAAAAATACCGAACACGAACATTTTTGCTTATAATATTCTGAATTCATCGCAGTAATACCGAGGTAATTCTGGAAACGTTAATGGCGAAAGGATTAAACTTCAATGCCCGTTTCCAGGTGTAATAAAGCATACTGAAGTGAACATTTAAATAATTCAGAATAAAAATAAAGTTTGCTCTGTATAAAATGAATCTCAATTTAATGTAATCATTTATTAATACGTGTCGCAAAAGTATTGTTTTATTCGGAATTTAACATTAATACTGGCATGCCTTTTAAAAATAATAAGTGTACATGTATTTACACGCGAATACAATGAAATCGTAAAAATTAATTTCATCCCTTAACGATTTATTACATTAAAGGCAACATTAGAATATTTTTTAATCTTTTCACTCAACCAATTTGTACATGCATGCATAAAAATTCTATTCCGTCGCGATTTCGAGGTTCGCGTAGTTCGAAGAGGAGCATGTGAAAGCTTCTCTCTCTCTC
This sequence comes from Lasioglossum morio, assembly GCA_916610235.2. NCBI lineage: Eukaryota > Metazoa > Arthropoda > Insecta > Hymenoptera > Halictidae > Lasioglossum > Lasioglossum morio. The sequence goes on along the minus strand of OU744324.1, from coordinate 6,630,076 downwards.
TCTCTCTCTCCCTTCTTTCTATTTTCAATAATAAACGGCACTCTCCAATATCTGGTTCATAGAGTGGCCCGGCATCTTCGGAAAAACGGTGGGCAACCAAAGAGACGATAATACGCGGAAATTTGGCTTAATGCGGTGGGACGTTCTCCTGCATAGTCTCTGATAAAGGAGCGTTCCGCGTACGGTACCGCGTTTGCATTGTGACGCCGGTGATTCGGGTGCCAAGGTCCATTTCAAAGCCCGACCGGTGCCAGCTTTCTTTAAAGGGTATGAAAGGCTTTCGAGGGGCATATTCGATCCTCGAACGGTGAAACTGCAAAGAGACCCCTCGCCTCTTTCGCGTCACTCCTCGCGTCGTCGAACATATACGACGAGTCCACGTTTGTTGTTATTTGAAAATTTCACGTCTAAATATCTCGAAAACGAATTAACACAATTCGGTTTCGAGAAGGTAATACAACTATCCGATTTATTTGCTAGGCAGCCTTAAGGTCATTTGAAGGTCAACTTACATTTTTCAAGTGAAAGGAATAGATTTTTTCATAAATTCTAATTCTACAAGAAAAATGAATGATCTTTTTATCAAGGTTGTTAAAAAGACATTTAATAGAATGAAAATATATTCCACTTTTGCTACTCCTAAAGTAAAGAAGAGAAAATTAAATGACGCAAACGAAACGTTTTCAATTTTCTGGCCCCACTGGTTGATAAGGTAAAATCAACAACAATTCCACTTTTCTACCTTATTTTGACTACACGAAATTTATGTAGTATATTAGTATCAGTTATACGAAGAAATGCATATCTAACTGTGACCAGATTCATACGGTATAATCAATATTAACTGAATAACAACGCGGCGTTACACAGTCAATATTAACAAGACATCGGATTAATTCATGAATTCCCAGTAGCGGCGTACATATTTCCGTGGTTCCATTGTATCTATCTGTTCACCGTCCCGGGCTAGTTATTCGCCTCGTTCTTCTTCGTGTCAGTACCGGGGAGCGAGCGGGAGGGTGCGTCTATACGGCCAGGGTTTTTAAAAAAGCGGAGCGAGATCTGTGCAAATATTGGTTCGCCGTGTAATTTGCGAGTGGCCGCGGTCCAATTAAAAACACATCCCTGGAACCAACGCAGCGGTTCCGACCACGTGAAAAAAAAGGTAAATAGTTGAACGCAAGGCAAACCAGATATTTCGGAAAAGCGAAACACGAGGCTGTGGTTGGTCAGAAGAAGTTCCTCGAGGAAGAACCGGTCCGCGAGAAAACCGTTCCGATACGCAAACTATCTTCTTCCCGAGTAAACTCAATGTAAACTCATTCCTGGTCCGCGCTGCCGCAGCCAGTTTGTGTACAAACTTTGTTAGACGAGGAGAATTTGATAGACACGTAGGGAAAGGGCAGTTCCGATCGTGGTCTGGCTGCAAAGATTCTTTTACTCGCGAAGACCACCGCGCGATGCTCTGGATTCGCGAAAACCAAATTTTTCGGCATCTCCCGAAACTCCATGAAACTTGACCGGTCAGCAGAACTTGAAAATTTGTGGAAACGAATTACATTCAAAATTAATCGTTTCGAAGTACGGCAGAACATAATTATCTGAAGTAACAGTTTTATTATACTAACTCTCATGTTCCTCAAAGTGAAATATTTTCCATCGTAGTGGACCTTCAACGACCTTGAATAACCTTGAGTTGTAGGTCACTGTACGAGTCTTAAAACGCCCTATCAGATAGTACATAGAAAAGTATGTCATTCTAGTTTGAGAAACGTAGTTGACCTTTATATGACCTCTACGCGGGCACCTTACGAAAAAACTATTAACATGAAATTATGCCACCCTCGAAAATATACAAGTTTCGTTTGACACGAAATCAAAATTAATTGACGCTACAGATACGCAGGAATTATGCTTTAGTATATGCAGGAAGTAGAATTGGTTGGTCATGATCAGACACGTCAAATGATTCCTATATACTAGTACGTGTATTCAATTTTTTAATTCTTTTACGTAGAATACTTCTGTTGGCTTCTCTCAGTTGCTGCAGTTATGTCTACTGCTTCTGCCAATTTGAAAATTCTACAGAATTGATTCCGACAAGCGAGTCTAAAGGTTAAAAAAATATAACCGTGGGAAACCCAAACAATGTGCACGTACCTGACAGAATTTAATTGGCGATCACCGAAAACTGCAACAGCGACTTAAAAAAAAAAAATACAGACACTGTACGGGAAACGATTGATGAAACACTCGAACGACCATGACTCAGGATTACGTCGGACATCGGAGGGAATCAAGGTAGCTCGGTGATCACGTATCTCCGAAACGCTGGGCTTAGCACTGAAAGACGTCTCAGGAACGCCGGCACTGCGGAAACGAAGAGAACAGTTTTTCTGCGATCATTCCGGTCCGTTCTGTGTCACGCACAATTCGTTTCAATTCTGACGTCCACTTTTTCCAGCCGAGAGAGCCCGGTTTGTTTCATTTGTCTTCGTATTCGTGGAGGGGCGCGGTGACTAACGATTTCAATGGACAGTGGTTGACGTTGAAAGACCGTGGATGGGATCGACGTCCATGGGGACGTTTCTGGTATATGGGCAACAATCCTCCGCGGGCCAGACTGCGACCGGGGATTGCGAACTATTTTAATATCGCGCGCCCTTAGCGAGCGTATGCAAATTGAAAGTTCATTTATCATTATTCAGATCGTGACGCGGACTAGAAGGATTTCTCGAGGAATCCACGATTTCGAGCGTCTTCATCGGCCGACGTCGCGCCGCTCGAATCACGTTTCCGCGTCTCGCGGACCAGATAAATTCGAGATTTCTTTCCTCCGTATGCAAACAGCCGAGCATTCTTACGATTCTCGTACACCGTCGATACCAATCTTCCCGCGACGGTATCGATGCCGAAGCTTCCGGTTAACATAGAGTCTGCGACGCGTACGGAAGAAACTCTGAAACTACCTCCTCCCCCCGTGAACCGGACCTGCGAAAATGCGGACGAAATTCCAAGCACTTCCAATTATAACTTAACACTCAAATGGCGGATCCTTCTTCTCCACATCTTGACTGGGAGTGCGAGGGAACAGATGGCTGAATATTGTTGAAAATTCATTGGTATTGCTCTTAAATTCTGCTACTGATTATGAGTATAATTTGGTATGAGTTTGGTAGGAGATTCAATGTTAATTTTGAAATAATTTTGAAACACCCTATGCTGTACAAGTAATTCTCTGTCAAGTAACATCATTTTTTTCCAGCTTACAACGTATCGAAAATCGACTTTTGCTCGCCTCCCTGCGCGACATTCGCATCGTGCTGCTTCTCGGTTCGTCTCGGCGTGGCCTGAAAGGCAGATGCGGTTGGTTGATTACGATCAAAAATTCCAGGCTGTAAATCCGCGGAAATCCCGAAGCCGTCGGTGAGGCCTGGACAGGCGTCGCGTCGGTTACCCTCCCGGGGGTGTATTTATCTAGCGGGTGTGCCGACCGAATCGAACCCGCGAGCGAACGATAGAACCTCTGCCTTATCTCCTCTTGAGGAATCCTCGTTGCTCGTGCCCGTGAGGGGCGAAGGGTTGGCCACCGGCCAAAATGGTAATGCAAAGCCCCGCAGCCACGGCCGTACTTCACGAATCACATTTCCCAGTATTCACTTTTCGCTTTTCCGCTCGCCTCTTTTCCTTCTGTCCTGGCATCTGGGTGGAACGATGGCGAGAAAGAGAACGAAACTGAGGACGGATCGGAAAGAGATAAAAAGAACGGGCCTCTGCAGGCTAGGGCGCAAGCCCGAGCGCGGGAACAGGGGAGCCAGCTCGAGCGAGCAAGGATAAAAAGGCATGAACGCATTCAGGAACTTCGTTCATTCGGTCCGTAGCCTGGTAAAAAGCGGCGTTTTCATCACGTTAATCATACCACGGGGAGAGAGAGACGTCTCGTAGGATTGAACTCGTGAGCGCTTTATGCGTCGCGATCGATCCACCGCGGATAGAATCGAACGTTCGCTGTTTTTCAATTTTTTTCGTTTTCACGTCGATCCCCTGATTTATTTTCCCACGTGCCGAACGTATTCGAACAGACTCACCGAAGTAACGGGATCAGCTTGATCCAATTAATGATGATACCGGAGACGGAAAAACATTTTCTTCCAAGTTGAAAGCGTCTTTCTTGAGTTTAGAAGAGGTCATCGTGGAGAAGAAGATGCGTGAACCGTGTCATTACTGCGAGGTAAACATTAGACTCGATACTCGATTCGCTTCGATAACATTTATTAATCAGAAAATGGCTACAATGAATATACATATCTACACACAGTTTTCATACATCACAATGTTAATTTATGCAAAATAATAATTATCCGCATCGGTTGCAAGAAATAGAAACTAAATTGAATATTATTTCTTCCCGTATTGATTTTAATACAGAAGAAACGATATACCGACATCTTCAGTTTAAAAAATTTTTCAACAATTTTGTATTTCATATCCTCAATTTTGTTATAAATACATAAAGATCCGTAGTCTAGTAATTACTTTGAAATAAGTATTTGATGTACATCTTCGCAATAAATAAAATTTTGAATTTCTTACCTATTCATTTACATATGAATTTTTTTTTTTACAAAACGTACTTACAGATACTTTATTTTTAAGACTTGCGAAAGGATGCATTTGGAGGGCCAATCGTTGACGACTTCATTAAACGATCGGACGCGTGTTCAGTTGAAAGGCTGGCGGAAACAGAGTCGAAATGAACGCGGAATCGATCAAGACGTAACGGCACGCGAACAACGGTGGAGAAACGAACGAAGAAGGACGCGGCGAAGAAGAAGATCGAATCAGGGCGACGAGCGAGGCGGTTGGTTTCGGTTTCAGGAATGGAAGCCACCAAGGATGGTTGGCGGCGAAGACTCAAGATATACACAGAGGAATCGTGTACGTGGGTTCGGTGAGTGCTGGCAGATGTATCTTGGCACGGTACCAAAGCTCTAATGTTATCCAGCAACTAGGAGAACCGGTTGTAGACGAACGGCGAGTAAGGTATCGCGAGATGATCGTTACTCAAGAATTTAGTGACTAGCAGCAAGCTGGCAAGCACCTAGCTGGTGTCAAGGGAAAAGGAATTCTTCTCGAGCTTCGCTGCTTTTCTGTCCTTTACCACCATCTTGGGAAGCCATTTCGACCGATTTAACTGGTCCCGTTTTGCGCTGCTGATAATACGGCTGTCCACTATACTGGGAAGAACCGTCGGGTTTATTACAATTTCCGAGCTGTAAGGAAGTCTGCAGCTATCTAAGTAATTCAAAATTTATTGCACCACAAATTCAACAAATAACTCTTCCATTTTATCGTGTCGATATTGCGACCAAATTTTTTTTACGTCTCCCTGCATGCTCATAATTTCAAAATATAAAATAGAACGACAATAATAATTTGGATGTAACCAGTCGTGACGAGCAAGCTTGCTGAGAATTTCAGATGTTATCTACGTAAGATGATGTATAAAAATTGTCAAATAATTGTTACGTTATTATGACTAATTATTTCTCTAACTCGTTCAAAGCAGAGTCGCTAAATCAGGGAAATTAACCCGAATTGATGATTGGTATTGATATATGTATGTATAACGTATGATACAGAAATTAATACTGTTCCAAGAACTATCGTATGTGCGTTGGAGGTTCGGTTACATTATACTTCGCGATATCTTTACATTTAGATTTCAAATCAAAGTCAGAGCTGCGGCTCTTTGGTCCGCATTTCGACATGACTCACTTTCAAACGTTTCAATTTCAAATGTATCCTCTAAATATCGTTAGAAAGATATCTGCCTTTTCATTACAAAATTACCTTGCTTCCCAAAAACCAACAATTGATGACCGATGAGTCACGTGACCGTGCTGTGGGAATAGCGTCGTAAATGGGGAAGGGTAGAGTGGGAGAAACGTTTTAATCTGGCGCCACTTTCGTTCGCGGTATAAACATTTCGGGACCCGAGCAGCTTAGAATGTTTTCCACGTTTTGGTTCCGAGTCGATTCCTCTTCCTGCCCGGACTCCATTATTTTATTGCCTTTCCCCGTTGTCTCTTTACCGGGCCAGCTTTGAAACTTTTACCATGCCAGCCCTGGGCTCTCGCATCGTCTCGCGAGAATCAGCTATTTTTCTTTTCCGAGGAACGCCGTCGCGCGTCGCCGGAAGATCGAGGAAACTGTCACCGACGGAATAAGCATGGGTTCGGTCACGGGAACGTGAAACTCTCCTTTATCGCAGCCGAGACAACAGATTCGTCGGTGAAGAGTTGATCGAACACCGTTCGATCTTAACACCTTCGTTGATATATTGCTCCGGTGGTCTCGACGGGAAGAGAGTTTCGGACCGAAAGGATACTTACGCTAATAGATCCAGGCGCTAGACCGACGGCGCACTTCCTGCGAAGCTGGTAGCGTTCACTTGTGCTGCAGAATTCAGAGAAAATTTGAGGAAAAGTAAACTCTTCGACCTCTGAACTTATCACGCTGCTGGAATCAGACATAACTTGAATAATAATAGATATAAATACCAAAGAATTACTTCACCTATAATAACCTGTTAATAAATTGTTGGTATCATACATTGTCTACAATTCACATCTCTGAGTGGGAATACCTCCTTAAGAATAGATTTATCTAGATTTTCCATTATCCTAGTCAAATTTATCACCCGATAATGTTATTTGAAATCCGACGTCGATAAACTTTGATTCCACATTTTCGGTTTCATTAACGATATTGCTTCGATTCCGTGGGATTTTTCTGTGCTCGTCGGGTTAAAACGGACATAACGCGAGCAGATACTTGAATATGAAGTAGTTATTAAAAACGGCTGAAGTAACCGCGATCGAATTAATTTCCACGCCTAATACCGTGCGGAGGCCGAGAAAAAAGAGCCGCCGGGAATTTAGCATGGTGATAACATAATGGTATTACCAAGATTACTGGCGCAGTGAACGCGTGTTAATGGGCGGAGTAAAACGAAAAAACGCGACCGTGAGCGTAAAGGGTGTGCGGCGCGCGGGTATTAACAGTCCCGAGTGAATTTGTTTCAATTCTCGGCGACGCCGTGGCGACAAACGTTGGGCATTCTCTTAATCGTAAGGAAGTTTCTCAGAGGATCGTTAAAGAATAATGGCTTGGTAATAAAGCGAGATCACGACTTCTCGTAGATATTCAGAGGCGAGCCAGCTCGGGTCCCGCCCGCCCGGGCGATATTAAGAGAAATTGCCGTCGAAATCAGTTACGGTGCGCGGAGAAGTTTCGGCGGACGATCGGAAAGTTCGAGCGCGGGACACACTTCCGTCAGCGAGACGACGAGTATTGCGAAAGTTAAATGAGAACGAGTTAGGCTGGCAACAGGCGATAAGCTTCGAGTCTTGCCCCGCTTCCTGAACCATGTCGATAATGATGCGCTATTGTTCCGTAGTCCTCTCGATGAAAGAACCTTATAAAACCGACTGTAGAAAGCCTCTCGGCGGATCGACCAAGGATCGCGGGTAGGCCAGAACGAGGCCAAGTCGAGCCAATCTCGGCCATCCCAGAACCTCGGGCCGGGTCGAGTCGGACAGGGACTTTCTTGCTCAGATTCGGGTCCTGCAAGCCCCAATGGGAGCCGGTGTCACCAGACCGGGGAAATTAAGGGGTAGACTCGTGTTTCCAGAATGCGCCTTCACATTTCACGATAATGCAAAGATGGGGTTTTCGAGAAGTCAAAAGCGCTAGATATAAGATCGATCGCAATCGCCGTCAGATGTCTCATTTTTGCGTTCTACATTATCTTTATAGCGACGATGAACTGTAGTTTTCTAAAAGTATTAGAATAGAGACTATTAGAATAGTTACTAGTATTGAACCTGAAATCCCGGAAACGAGTCTACCCCTTTAAGGGGAATACCGTTACCCCCTCTTTTGACACGGATTAGTCACGTGACACTGTGATTTTTCGGTTATAGTCGAATTATGTGCTACAGTGCGTGAGGTTGTCAATAAATCTGACGGAAATGTTTCAAATAATATAACGATTGAAATATATCGTGAACATTTCAACGAGTGAATTTCAGTGAAATTTAACCGTGCGTGGATTTTACATGTACTAACATCCAGGCTCTACTAATTACGAAAGTTCACAGAGGTGTACACGGAAAAACCATACTTCCATCCGTGTCCTGGCTCACTCGGCGGCGTCGAAACATTTTCCGCAAGATAAAATGACGAGCACGTTGGCGGCTGGTTCGATCACGTGTAATCAAACTTCGATGAAATAATAAACGTTGCGCGGAATCGCGAGCTAACGTTGCGGCGCGAGCCAACAGGGCTCGGCGGTTTATGGAACGTTTATTGAATCATTCCGACATTGATTAGGGTGGAAGGCCGAACGGTGAACTTATACCAGACGTGCCGGAAGTCTTTACGAGCGGGGAACTTTCTAATTGTAAATCGGGCACGTCATAGTGTCGGAGAACACGGCAGAACCTTCTGCTCGAGTTCTATGTAAATATGTTTACTGGACGGGCAGAGCTCCTCCAGCTAGGAAGCGACTTTCTTTGCGCCACGGAAATACGCTTTGTTTCCCTTGATCGAATGAAAGTTCCGAACTAGTCCGCCGTGAATTTCCTTCCGGGGATAACGATCGGTCAGGGCTGCTGACGGTTTCCTTTGGTAACGGAATCGATTTCGAGCACTCGCCTCTCCTCGAGAACGATAGATCGATTTTTAATGGCAGAAGCAATCATGAGATCACATTTCAAATATCTCTGACATACAATACCGAGTAACAGTGTTAGGTTGAATTGGTCCCTCGAATTTTGGGATGTTTATGAATATTTAAACTTCATTATTCTCAGGGGAAAAAGATTGAATTCTTTAAACAACAGCCACTTCCTTACTGGTTTGAATAATTAAAAAATCGTAGGGTACAATCTTGATTTAGTTCACATAAATATTGTTTTCATAGAACTTTCAGTGCTGACCAAACATATTACTAAAACGTATTTCTAAATATCTTCTAGAAACATATTCTTGTATTGTCTAACAATTACAGAAGAAAATGATTAATATCACTAATAATTTAAAACTTGTTTGACGATGCACCCCTTAATTCCAAATCGGGGAGGTGTCCCGACTCAAACCGTAAAGTTGAAGTTCCTTACGGTTCAAGTGGTCAGATAAAAGAACTATTATAAATTCCATTAATACCCGGCGACTAGTCGAAATACTCTAAACTTTAGTTATCCCCGGGGGCCACTCGATCCATCTTGGCTGGCGAGTAAAGCGAAATGGAACGTTGAATTAACCAAGACGCGATAAAACGTTCGTAAAGAATTAAAAGGCCACGGCGCGGCGCGGCGCGAGAAGCCCATGGTAGTCGATCGTCGAGGTAATTTTCAATTTGTCCGGGATCGACCGGTTCTCTCGACCGAATGAAAAGCGTCGAGTTCCAGTCTCTGCGCACGAACAGTATTAAGAGACAGTGCAAACGATATTGTGCTCATTCGGGCGAGCTGAAAAATGCGGGTGCGTGGGGAGGAGGGAACGGACAAGCTACGCGACATAGATGAATAAAAAAAAAGTGGGGGTGAAATAGGCGATTTATATGAAGCGAACGAAACAGATAAAATTGATGACACGGTATAAATAAGTGAAGAGGATTGTAGAAATTGCAAGCAATAGAGCGCGTCCCCAGCTATATCATATTTTTATATGAATTTGCGGAGATGGAATCGTTGACAGTCATGCCAGTTTAGTATTTAAATATACAATATAAATGGAATACAACAAATTATTCTTCTAAAAATCAGTTTACACTAGGAGACTCGTCATTCAAAGACGCACAAGTTGGATTTCGAAATTTTCGTCTAGGCCGTTTTCGTCTAGTTTTGGAGATATTCAATAAAATGGATGTTTCACCCCCTTAACCACGAATGTCGGGAGCTATGAAAAAAATACGTGTACACGTCAATTGTATTTCTGAACTGTTCTAAATAGATGAATAAAGAGACATATGGATCTGTAGTTGAAGTACGCTACGTAGCGGCAGGTTCAGAAATAGAAGTAATATTCAGGACCGTAAATGGTTAAAGAGAGACGAAGAATCGTGTCACCTACATATGAGTAACGTGGCAGTGAAAGTGCTATAAAATGACTGCCGCAATTCTTGCACCGTCTTTATCAGAATATTGTATTACAAGGGGATCGAGTGTAACAAACTGCCTCTGTCTCTCCCGGACCAATTGATAAACGATAGGACAGCGAAGTGGTAGACGGGGAAGCGATCGCGTCTCGACGAATGAGGGGCCAATAAGAATCGAGGCTCGTTTCCGAACCAGCAGCGAGAGCTAAGCCTCGACAGAGATCCATCGTGTGACGGAGCGCGATGTGTTACAAAGTCGGTACATTTGTTCCGGCGAGTAGAACGCCGAGGAGGCATTAAAAGGGTAGCTAAACGAGCACGTCTCAGCGTTCGGAGCGGTAGCGTTTGCGCTGCATCGGTCTTCCTCCTGACGAATTTTCGTGTGTCGCATCGGCTTGTCTTCTCGCTCGTTTGCCGGCGTCGCGTCGCGCGTCTCAGCGTCCCGGTCGTTTTGAGAATTTGTCTCGGTCTTATCTCAGCGCGTCGCTGTAACCATCTGCTGCTGCGACGGAGACCCGCAAGCGTAGTGTGCAGCTCCCTACCATAAATTCCCATCATGTTCAAAGACAAACAGAGTGGAATTGATCCGCTCCCTCGGCGAGGCGCGGCGGCGCGTTAGGGGGTGGTTTCCGAAGGGCCAACGGTGAAACGGGACAGGAACACGAGCAATCTGCGTCGCGTTTTCTTTCGGTTATCGAGGCCAACTGACTGGCAGTTTTCCGTGAAAACAATTTATCTTCATCGCGCGATCCGTGCAATCTGTAACGCGGCGAGAGTAGCAGGCCTGGCAAACATCTTCCGTCCGGTAAAGATTCCGTTCCACGGGACCCGCAACGAAGCCGCGCGCGGAATCTCGCGGATTCATCGAGGAAACTTTCCATGTAAAGAGGAAACGCGGATTCGCTTTATCTTCCGGGTTATTGAAAGGCGGTCACGGAAGCGTTTAAACTTTGAACGCTGGCAGCAGATGCTAGATTAACCGGTCGGCTACCGTATTTCATATGAACCTTCGCTCCCTCGCGTGTCGTACCCCCACGATAAGAGATACGGACCTATGGAACCGACTGCATTGATTGTCCCATTCTTCTTAAAACCCTTGCCTTCCTTATACCCAACTGGAACCGAACTAAAGATATTAGGTTGACCGGGTGCAGTTCAAATCACCGAATCGATTTCATCGATTATTCACCGACACCGGCTTGATCGAGCACAGATTTATCTGACCAGAGGTCCGTATGAAATTTTCTGTTATACAGGGTGAAATTTTACAAATTCGCGATACAATCACTGAGACGATATTCTTATTGCAATTCGCTCGCAAGATGCAAGTTACAGCAAGAACTGTGTTCGGTTACACACGTCATTTAACCAAAGTTCCGCACGATCGCAATAGAAAGGAACGCTCGTCGTGGAATGGAAATCACGTCCTCCTTGCCTGAACGTCTCGTTCGTCTCGGGGACGTGAGCCGCATTTCCCTCTCGGTTTTTCGTCCGGCACTAATTATACCGAAAAATTCTCTCCTGGCCGACGAGTTTCGTGTGTCTCTCTGACCGAGAGCTCTGTATAACGAACACCGTATCGTTGCCTTTAATCAAAGAGACCGTGGAGAGCCGACTGAAAATCCCATTCGAGTTTCCGACCAGTTCATATTGCTTCTATCGTTGTACATATCGTAGCAAAAAGAGGGAAACCGCGTATTACTAGTTGACCGATCCTAGAATCCTATGGAACAACGAACCCCGTTCAATGGTATTTAATCAATGGACCGCGGAGCTTGCCATCTATCGTTCGTTTTTGTTTAAGATAGTTTTTCACGATACAGCTGGGAACACAGAAGGCATTCTCTTTTTTTTGTCCAGAACGTTACAAATTGGAACGTATACAAACATGTTGAAAACATTTTTGCATTATTGAAACCACCATAGATTTAAAGGTCGAAGCTTTACAACTTTGAATGAGATGTGTACCGCCATTTTTGCAATAATATTACAAGGTAAGTCGATATTTAATGCTACACCTACCTCGATCGAACAACCAGCTACTTATCTCGCAATTATTAAAATTACTAGCATAATTTCCGTTGAAAGATCAGCGGCTGGCTTACTTCCGGAGCTATGCCACTAATTTATTGTTAGCACTTAATCCCGTAAGATTTCCGGGATAAAAGTATATTCGTGCAAATTTTTAGGTTAACGGTTACCAGTGTACCAAATTTCAGCTTTCTCTGTCTTCTATGTTTCTCGTGAAACTTCTTAATGAGTTTGATCTGTTCACTTTTACAAGACAAAGCACGCCAAGTTGGATTCTTGGTACAGTCGCATTCGGACGAGAACGGGATGCCAGTGAATTTCGTAGAGTCTCAATAATTGTGCGACCACAGAGCTTTCGTTCATTAATACAGGCTTTCATTCAATGCACCTACGGCCAATTTCCTAATCACGTAGCATTAGGGAGAGTCGTGAATCCTGAAGCCGTGTCTACCAAGAACCTCTGTGTTTGTACGAGGGCATAGAACACAGGGAAATCCTTATCAAAGTGGATTCTCCGTGGGTAATCGGCTGTATGATTTATCGTAACCAAAGGGTCTACTTTCATTTCCGGGCCCGTCTAAGCCTTCCCGATCCCACCTCGACTCAATTGGATCTTCGAACGCGAGCCAGCGTGCTCCACCATTTGATCGGTGGCTGCATTTGCGTAATATACTGTTTACCCCGCGGTAGGAATATAGTTCGGCACTGAAACTGTAATCGTATAATCTTGAAATTAGAAATGCTATTTGAAACTACGAAAGTCCGTAACTTCGCTCATTAGAACGGAACACGGAATTAATTAACACAGAAAAATGTTCATTTCAATAGTAAGTCTGTGTATAAATGTCCATTTTTCAAAGTCCCTTCTCGAACCAGTTGAATATTTTCTATTGGCAGAGACCGTGTAATTTTGAATAAAATGAAGCATTTATTGAAAATTCATATCAATTTAGTTTGATTGTATGCGATACGTTCGAGTGGGTCATGAATGCCTGCAATTCGCAAATGAATTCTCGATATGATTTTTTGGAAAACGTGATTTGAAGTGATGAAATGAGCGACAGAAATTATTATGGAAAATATTTTCATTCAATTATAGCCTCACCTAATTTTTTATTATTAATTATTACTTAGCTAACAGAAACTATATATACGAAAAACAGAAGACCTGAATTTCTCTGTTGTTATGAAGGATTAATGTGATGATGGTTTAAATGGCACCATATATTTTTAACTTCATAGTGTTGTATCTGATGTTGAGTCAACTTCGGCAGACTACAAAGAATGTAGTACCTCTTCTATAACTGACGCTCGAAGATATAACAGTTACAGAGACGATGCTGTGTTACGTATGAAAAGCGATCGTATAAGAATTAATAATAATTGAAACGTAGAACGGATCGCACCGATGAGGTTTGCTTAAACGATCCACGGGCTGATTGTGTTTTTTTCAAGCGAGCATCTGGACCCGAAAAGAGTGGCAATCGGATCCGGCAGCGTCCCACGGTTGTTTGTCGCATTCCGATACACTTTCCACGAATTTTTCGCGCGGCTCGAGCGCTCCCAGCACCGAAGTGCTATCGTATGACGAAGCGTTGTTCGATTAGTTTCGCCTCGAATGGAGAGCCCGGAAGTATTCGGGGGTGTAGCGAAGTTTTCCTCGTGACTCTGTCGGTTCGCCACCGTGAAACAAGCACGGATTGTAAATCCGGCATGAGTTATCGCCGCGTTTCGATCAAAACTGTGAAACTGCAGTTTCAGGCCGGGCACGTAAAATTTTTCACTGGAAGTTCTTCCGGTTACATCGGCTCGCTGTTCCGTGAAAAATAGTTCCATTTTGTAGATGTCGTTTCCCCGGGATCCGGTACATATGTATCGAGCGCGTTTGCGTGTCGCGGCCGGTCCGCTAATCGCATTACACAATCCTCGGAAGTAGAAAACCAATTTTCCCGCATGGTTCTTCCGCGAACAATTTTTCCCCCCACGGTCGCGGTCGCGAGAAACAGCTTCAAGTCACCGGATCAGACCCGAGAACTTCCGATCTATACTCAGCAACGAAAGCACGTCTTGTGTTTTTTAAAGCTTTGCAGTCAAAACTGGTTAAAATACATTTCACGTGTCATTATTAGTTTCGGTATTGTGTTTATAACATACTCAATATTATTCACAAGTTTTACTTCGACAGAATTCTGCAACACAAATCTACGCTTCTCGGTTATACACGTTCAAAACTTTTAAAAAATTGGACTATACAGGCTGAAAAATTTATACAAAACGATACTTCATAGTTTTTATTCTAACGACACCTTTAACCAAATGAGAAAATACAAACCGCGTTCGAAAGAGGAAAAGCGAGACTATAAGATGACGTAAAACGCACGTGTAACAAAAATTCATTTTCGAGATAAAATTCCGCTTGAAACGTCCGCGACAGGACTTCAGCACATTTCTAAAAATGTATTCCGTGGAAAATGATGAAGTGAATATCTTCATTAAAGCGTTTGTTATAATAAAAATCACAGCCCATCTAAATAAATTAAATTCTTTAATTTTCGTAAAGCTTGCCAGTTTCTTTTTGTGTTTGGTTCTTTTATTGTTAATAATTACATTTATGACAAAAACGAGTAAATTACATTTTATACATTTAGGACAAAAATGAGTACGTGCAAGTTACATTTTATACATTTATGACACAATGTTATTTTCAACCTGATCAACATATTAAGAAAGATAATAAGCTTCTGTTTCGCTTCAGTTTCTTGCGTCTCAGGTAAAACATTTTTATTTTGCATAAGGGTTTACGCAGAACTGTGATTTAAAACGTCTGGAACAGCAGTCGCTTATCGTCGTTCCAATCTCTTTTGAACGTTTTTGCTATTCTCGTCTTAGCAAGGGAAAATACACCGGTCGACAACGTCATACAAGCTGTAGCACGGAAGCATATGGTGTCAATGTGCCATAGTATCAGACCATCCACCGGAGATGATAAAACTTGGTTCCGGAGCGAGACGAGGAAGAATCCCAAAGATCGGCAGTTCCAAGCAACTCGACGGGACCTTCATCCTTGCAAGACACCCAAAGGGAGTGTCCTTTATGCCACCGGAGGGTCTTTAAGCGTGGTACCACGTGCAGTGAAATTACTGTGGTGACAGGCCATTTTCGAAGGAACTGCATAACTTTTCTCTGTACTTCGTTGTGGCTCCCCTGGCGCGTCTAATTCATCCGTTTCGGCAATTACATACTTTCTTCGACACATGTACTAATACTAGTAAAATATAGCTAATTAAATTAAAGATATCATGCATTTGTGTAAAAAAAAGTTTATTAGACTTCTTTCAATCTATTTAAATTATTGAAAGAAGGGACACATTCTCCTGTAACTTTTGTTTCTTACTCCAATCCAAACCTTTCTCATGTCGTCGTAACACTACACTTCCGAAGAACAGAGAACTCAGAAGAATTAACAGTTGAAAAAGTTGAATGTGTTCTAGTCTGAATAAAACGGAGGACTAGCGAAACGGGGATTTCGTTCGAGCTTCATCGAAGACGAAAAAAGGAACTAGGAAAGCCATGTCTAAATTGAATATTTATATCGTTGGTACCGAATTGAACGAGCTCTCGGAATCTCATTAAAATTCTATTAAAATCCCGCCAACATTGCCAGTTAAGCTGCTGGCAGTTGCGCCGCGCGTCGTTTCGCGGTTCGTATCGGACGTTCTCAGTTTCGCGTTCTCCATCGAGAGGATAATTGTGTTCCGTTCGAGCATCGACGAGAGGGGGGTTAGCGAAGAAAGGGGTTGGGATTCGTCGGTGTATCGTCAGGGGGAGGCGGGAGAGTTTAGTCGGTCCGGCTGGCTCATTCACGGGGCGCAGCTTTAACGCTAGGCTTTTCATTAGAGCGCGTGATTGATGAGGGCCCCATCGCGCGCAACGATATTATTTTGAGTAGGCGCGCACCTAGGCCAGGCAGCCTGAAGCAAGCCCCATTATCTGCCTGTCCTTTTGCCCTTCGGCTCCCACCGACCCTAACCCTTTCTCCCATCCTGATACCCTAACTCCTCCGACCTTTCTCAGCGCGGGTATCATCCTCATTCCATAGCACGACGACCTTCCATCGCGCACGAGTTCGCCGTTTCGTACTCGAAACCCTTTTGTTCCCGCGACCTGTCGACGCTAATGGAAAGCACTTTTAACCGATGCTAATGGAAACGCGCTGCCACCGGGTTACTTCTCCACGGCCGCGGACCTCCGGCGCCAGGATCGCTGCGAAAAATTATCTCGCCGACCTATCTCGTTACCCAACACACCAGCACGGCGCGGCTGCGGCTGTGGCGCACAGTTTTGAAGGATGAGGGAGAGGAATCGACGGAGCGAGGCTCGAGATTGATGACCGGGGCTCGTACGATTAGCTCTTTCACCGCCGACCCTCGCCCCGTGGAATTAATACACCGACCAATCAACCGTTATCTCTCAATTATTCCTGGTTCACGCGGATAGCCTCGACCTACGCGCCCCTATTAGCCACTCTTCCGTCATCCTTTTCCAAATCGATTCATCCCGATAATTAGAGTAGAACCTGCTGTATGTAGATTCGCGTACCAGCTCCCTGATGTATGGCTCTCTCTCGTTCGCCATCGCGGCAACTTTTCTTGTCGAACCCACACGACGCAGTGGGGCCGATCGCGGTTCTGTCTCCAATTAATATTAGGCCGAGTATTGTAATTCAATTACATTGTGCTTCATATACACGATATTTGAATTACACTGTAATTGTATTACATAATTTGAACATTTCCCTTTGTTATTCGCTTTCTAGAATTTCATGTCAGCCAGAGAAAAGTTAAGACAGAACATCAAGGAAAGTCAAGAACGTCTGCAAGCGCTAAAGGGTTAAAAGTACCTCTTCCCGAATCAGAATTTTATGACGTTCCCTTCTCGTTAATCGCGCTTAGAAGACAGGATTCGCTCGGAGTCACAATGAATTTCGCACGAGAGCATTTGTTAGTTGTATCTCGAAACAATGACTCCCGATAGCTCCATAATTTCGCCCGGTACAAGCTCCTCCCTTTTGTTCTGCATGACTGACGCTATCTCCTCGTCTACGCCTTTCTCTTTGTCGACACACCTGTCAACACTCGGCTAATATACGGGCCACTTGGCTGCCGCTGAATGGTCCTCGAAATCTTTATTTCGCGGAGACTTGTAAACGACCTTCTGACGCGGAGAAATCGTCTTCCTGTAGTTTCGTCTTTCCCATTCCACCGCGTTGCTTTTCTTTCTTCCTCCGCTGGTCTTTGTTCCCTGATGGTGCGAGCCGCGTCTCAGAATTTTTTTTTTCGGCGTTCATGAATGGTGCAACGTTCACCGACGCGACGTGCGAAAAGGCCCGTCGATGACTGCACACGCTTGGGACATCAGGGCTCTGTCGAATGATCAACACAGTTGAGAGCTAATTTCGAGTAGAGAAAGTGCACAATTAAATGCAGAATAGTATTGCATACACCTAGCGACGAAAATAAGAAAATGAATGAACGTGTGCTCTGGTAAGGGTCTTCTTCTTCCCTCATTTCTAATGTTGTTATTCACATCGTATACAAAAATGGAAGAAGAAATATTCTTATCAAAATACATTTTTTATTTATTTCCTTATTTGTCTTATTTACTGCAGGCTATAGATAAATATTGTCGTTCATTTTCGTAAAAAAATCTTCACTCTTTGCTGACGATATCGGAAAAATTATATTGAATTAATTTAGTTTAAAATAATGTGATGTGAAATAACTGACAAACTCATTTCTTGTTCAATTTTAACTTAGACCACGTTTCATAATTATGGGCACAATTATTCTTAATGTTTAATTTTCAAATTAAAATAGCTCGGAATGCAAAGGGTTAATATTTTGTAAGGAATTCGCGTTTTTCGGATAGCAGACTAAACACGGTCCCTTGCGAATTTCTCGTTCCAGAAAACAACGAATTCTGTGCCTGCGAACTTCGTGCATGTTTTCTCTGCTTTTCCTTTAGCAGGGGACACCTGCCGACTCTCTGTTAATGTACACCGACGTTCTCGAGTGACTCTAGAAAGACCGTTCGCCTTCTCGTTTCCGGTTTACGATTCCCCCGGCGAAACTATAAGACCGGATAGGCTTTAAGGTCGCCTAGAAAGGTGTTGACTCGAATGACTAAACTATGCAGCTCGTTGCGCCAATGGTGGCGACAAATGCCACTTCAGCAGCGCCGTGTTCCAAGCGTTTGTTTACCTAGTGGTGTACCTGATATTCATTCCTTCTCTTTCGCTTTTGCCTTCCAGTCGAAGACACCAGGGATGCATCCAGTGAATCGCTGACGCGATCCTCCAGCGACGATAGCTCGTCGATGTGCAACCATTTCAAAAAACTTTCAACTATCGGGAAAGATAATTCGCTGCAGACTCGAATTATTAGAACATGAAAAATTCATTTTTTAACTACGGTGTCTCGTAATTGATAGCTAGACTGCGGATCTTTACGCATTTATGGTTTATCAAAATTTTAAAAAAATGCTGCAGTATCATATTCGACAGAATTTACTACGATTTTTATTTATTTTGGACCTGGTGTAGTTGTAACTTATAACAGTAAACACGTTAGAAGAATTTTAAAATGCTATTATATTCTTTTCAACTCATTAAACATATTAAGGCAGACAATTAACTCCTGTTTCACTCCAGTTTGTTTAATTTCAGGTACAAAATTTTTACTTTGCATAATGAATGCATTAATGAAAATGAGATCTTATTTGGCACCGCTATATTAAAATATGTTTACAGAAATTGAAAATTGTATAAACATCCGCAGTCTATTGATAGCACACACTTTAAATATAATTCATAATTACACCGTAGTATCATTTGACACAAAAATGGGATTCAGGCTCGAGAGACGCAAAAGGGGCGAAGAGATTTTTTCATCACTCCACGATGTCGGAGGAGGTCCGACAGAGCATTGGAAAAGGTTAGAATACACAGTTCGGTAGCGAGCGAGACTTTTTTTGCAATTGCTTTCAAACCGCAAGGATACTTGTACCTTTTAGCGAACCATGAAATCTCGTCATAGTTTACGTTCCGTAGTTTATACGTTCCGGGCACGTCAGACCGTCGAGACATAAAAATTTTACAAAAGCGTGGCTCTCGTGCGCAGCGGCTTTCCACCCGTGGTTTTTGCTTCCGGCGACGCAAACGTGGTCGTCCATGCACCTCGAATTATACTCCGGAAAATTTTTAAGAGGATTTCCGTGCGGTGCGTTTGAAAGCACGGACTCGCGTGTTCACGCGGCTCTGTTCCGCTTTCGGGGCCAACGGGCACGAGAAAACTGTGCGCGCAAATACACTGCCACCAAAAATCTATATCGACACTGATCTTCCGATTTTCGACAAATTTCAGATATTTCAGCAATCAATCTGAACTCATTTTAACCCTTCCGTGCACCGATTGGGTCTGTGGGAACCGAACGGGTAAAAGCTCATACCATGAAATTTTATAGCTAACAAACAAGACGTTTCATTTTTTAAATTGTTACAGCGTTGAATAAACTACCCTCAGTTGCGAAGGGGTGAGCGCGTTGGTCTCTCTAAAAGAAATTCCTGAGAATTGACAAAAAAAATAAGCCGTTTACAGGAAGTTCTTTCCTCAAGCGTCCGGAACAAAGAAATCGCGCTTACGGGCGGATTACGATTTCTGTCTTGCAAATCCGTTTCCGTGTACCGAATGCCGATGTCGATGGGATCGCCGTGGAGTCTTCACCGGAAGTCGTCGTTGTCCTCGGCGTTTCTTCGCCGGCGAGAGAACACGACGATGCAACGCTCGTCGCTTTCAACAAACGGGAAACGAAGAGCGCAATGTTGCGGTGGGTGCAAGAGCGCGGAGGAGCGGCTCGATGCATAATTCCGCAGACTTTATTTAAATGTAAATCGAAGCATCGACGTGTTCAAATTTCACGAGCTGCGTGATTACAGCCCCCGCCGGGCTGTATTTATACGGGAGACTGTTTAATTGGGACGAGCGGCGAATTCGTTATCATATCGACGCATTCAAATAATACCGACGCGGTCGCGCGCACGCGGCCTGGCGCGTGCGGATATTTCTCCAACGTCTGCGAGCAAATGAAAGTGGAAACCTGCTAATTACGAGCAAACGGAGCGCCGCCGGAACGACGTCGGTGCGATATCCTCCGCCGAATGAATCGACGGGACGCGATGTTTCACATTGTCTGGATTACCGGCATACGTTCTCTTGATGAAAGTTATTCAACGCGACGGATCCACGTGGCCGCCCGGTATCATTCGACCCCGTTGTTCTCGTTAGCCCGCGCCGAAATGGCTGTATTAATGTTTATTAATTATATCTGCCCGGAAAAAATGGCCGCGCCCGCGCCCGTCGCTTCGACGTTGTTCCGCCGCTATGCAAATGAGGATCTACGGCGCGAAATAAAGCTAATAAGCAAATCCGTGTCGGAACATTATCATCGTTCTACGAAATTTTAAATAATTCCACCGAAATGGAACGTCAACGGAGCGAAATATTATTTCACGCGCATCCGCGTCTCTGTAATCCGTTGATCGCCAAATTACAACGCTCAATAATTTCGTCGCGACTACAATAATTACTACTTTGACTTTAATGGTTTACTAAACAACGATAATATACAGTGCGGTCCACCTAAATGTAGCTATCTAAATATTGTCACGCTGCCTAGTTCTCCGAAGACGGAAAACTGAGCAGCTTCGGATTTATATAGGCCGTGAGGCCGGGCCGCGCACGGCCGGACGAATCGTGGTCCATCCGTGACAAACAGTCACTCGCAGATTCGGATTCCTCAGAATTATAGACGGAAAGTAATCGAAATTCGGGCGCCAGACACGTTACGTTGCGTGATAGCCTGAGATAGCTCGCGAACAGGCACCGAGTTCTACGTGAGGAAAGGACGGAGCATTCCCCGCAGCGGGAACGTTTCTCACAGGAAATGAATCAACGAGAATTTCGGCAAACAATGTTGTTTATTCGACCGGTGGTCGGAAATCAAAACAGTTGCCGTTGCGATTACAAAAGGCGGCAGATCTTCGGCCGTTCGCGCGTTAGTTTCCTGGAAAGTAGATCCGGCCGCGTTGAGTTCGACAGTCACAGGACTTCGCGTGTAATACAAGCCAGGCGGCACGAACTTGCCGAACTCAGATGGAACGAGCGGTTTTCTCGGCGACTGGTCGAAGGCGAAGGGCTAACGCAAAGAAACGAAACGGGCACGTTGCGTCGTCCCACCGTGGAACGTCTCGAGGATCGCTAAATATTTCTTTATAGGTAACAATATCGACCACCTTACGAGCCCCCCGAGAATCCGTATTCTCGTTACAAACCTGGCTCGCACGACAGTCGCTCGACGGCCACGTGCCCCTCGCGATATCATAATCACCGGTCTTCGACACACACGCGGCCTCGTCGACCGCAACGCGAAAGTAACGGGCCCACCTTTTTTTTTTTATTTTTTTTTTTTTAGGATGTGGTGGAGCCGGTAGAACCCGTGAGCCCCGACGGCGCCTCGGGGAAACCCCGACTAGGACGCCGCCATAAGGGACCCCGGGGGTGCCGTAAACCACCACACCCGAGGGACACCAACATTTTCGTTGGGCCCCTTCTAGCAGACTAAATCGTACAGCCGACCCTCCCCCGACCCACTTTCCGCATACTAGGGATGCTGACTGATGCCACTCCTGTTCTTTGCAATTAGTAACGGGCCCACCAAAACGTCCCCGAGCCAACACGAAGGATCACCAAATACGAATTAATCAGGCCTGACTGGCATTTACCAAACAGCGTGGTGTAAGCTGCTTTCTTCGGCAATCGCAAAATACTTAATTTGTTAGCGCGAGGTTTAAGATGTACTCTCTACTAAGCCCTTCGACACAGTGACCCAATTTCGGAACTGCTCGGGAACGCGAAAGCGGGGCGTTCCCCTACTTCCTCATCTATTTCCACCGGAGCGACGCTCGAGCCTATCACGTTGCTTCTCGTGGTCTGGACGAGTCTAAGGATCTCGGTCCCTGGCTTCCGGCAACTTGTAGGCTTGCTAGTGGCGATGATCGACAATTTTTTGCCACTGGTGCAAGGGTGGGTCGGAGCCCTTCCGGCAGCTAGATCCGTGTAAGGCTCCGGATGAGACGGCGACGGGGTCGAGCAGGTGGTCAACTTTTGATCACGGTTTCCTCGTCGGCGCCTCCGAGCTCGTTGACTTGGGCTCCGTCCAATCCTCGATGATCCGGCGCGAACAATGAGTCGTGATAGGCCTTCTATCAGACTTGATATGTCTTGAGGCCGTTCGCTAATTGGTGGCAAGAAATAGGAGCCGGGTCCTTCTCAGGACATCGATAGACTCCGGATCTTTATGCAAAATAAAAAGGTTCTACATGAATTACAAGACGCAAGAGCTAAGTATAAATTTATATTTTTCACTAATAATTTCAATTTAGTGAAAATAATAAATCCTCTTAAAGTCTTCTAATATTTTCACTGTTTCAAATTTCACCTATTCATTTTCGTCATAAATACATAAAATCCGGAGTCTAGTGATAACAAATGTTTTTAATGCAATGTAAGTTTATTGAAAATGGCGGGCGTCTTAATAGGGTAACCGCGCTTCTGGTATAGCTGTTTCGCGGGGCAACACACTTGCGCGGGGGTATGTCGTTGGAAATTCAACGATGTTCGCGGACCCCGCGATATTAGCAGGGTACGCCGGCCGTTACGAACGTTGTAATTGCCGTTAATAACGATCGGAGTGGATATAGCAGTTTCCTATTTCATTACAGGCAATAGTCGTGCAGTTTGACTGAAGGGGTGGGTAAAAAATCAGCCGCGATACGGCAAAGAGTCAATCAACGATGGCATCGTCCGAGGACGGGGTTGGTTGTCGTCGGTGCTGGATTAGCTCCGATAAACCGGCGACCGATCGGTAAGAAAGAGGGGACGGAGGAATCGATGGGGAGCCGAAGGCGCGCGGTGGACAGACGGATGGTTTTGAAACGGTTACCGGACCGAACTGAAATTCTGACGACCACGGCACAGAGTCCGCGCGCCTCGCCGTTCACCCGGCTCCGCTAATCGGACGAAAGCAATTAAAAATGTTTAATCGAACGTGAGATGGTGGCCTGGAGCTTTTTGCTGTGTGGCCATCTGATTTCGTTTCATCGCGGGACGCGGTGCACCGATCGAACGGCGCGATGCAAAGCGACTACCCCTCTCCTCCTCACCCTCCGGTTTTACCCCTCGCTGTTCCATTATAATTAAAAGGCATTTAGCGTATTGGACTGCAATGTTGTGGACGTCACGTGTCGTTTTTACCTCGAATGCAGATTGGTTTCGGCTTTTTCTCTTCCCTCTTGCCCAACGTCTCCTCCTATTCATCATCTTCTCCAGCACTTTCTTTCCCGAATCGATCTTCCGCGTTTCTATTTTTAACCTTTTGACCCTTGAACTTTAATCCACAACTGTATTTATAAATAATATTTTGTAAATAAGAGACTGTCGTAAAGGTTGGGTGAAAAAATTTCGTGGGATAAGAATTACGCAAAAAATATATGCCGTTGGAAAAGTAAATATATTTTGTTTCATCTTGATTCAGTTGTGACTCTAACTAAAATTGACTTCGTCAAAAGAAAGATCATCGGGAACTTCTCACCGATTTCCAAGTTTGTATAGTCCCTGTTCAAAGTTGAACGACAGGAGAAATAAAAACGCGTGATTGTTAATGAAAATCCATTAGACTTTGAATACCGTGAAGAAATTAAAAGACGATTGGCGAACAACTACACAGAAACGGTGGTTACGAACTTCGTTATGCGTCGACAAACTTCTTCTCGCCGAACTTTCTTCCTAATTCTGAAGTTTGTTTCGCAGCCGGGGTGCCTTCCGACAAGTTCATTGGGTTTGGTGGCAGTTATTCCCAGCGAAGTTTCCCTCCAGAACCACGCGGTTGCTACATTTTCCTCTCGTTAGCCGACGCATTGATGATATACGCTACATGGCCGATTCTTGAATAATTGTCGAAGTTTAAATTATTGTATGCCGTAAAAAAATAGCACATTCATAAATTTCGACTCTAAATCTCTAGCTTTAATATGAGGGATTAAGAATATTGATAATCATAAATACAGACAACTGTTGGAGGATCGGTATTTAGTGTTCAAGTACTTCTTGGATCGACTGTAATTGATGGCTGATCAATCGAATGCCTATCAGTTTTAATCGAATTCTTTACGGCTGAGAACGTTTTCGAGCTACTCGACGACCATCTGTTGAGAGTTATTGGGCTCACACGCGCGCCAACCCAGAACGCTAATGGTAGTTTGAGCGCCACAGTTGGAGGATGCTTGTCGCGCGAACCTCGGAGGGTTGTTCGCATTGTTCGCGAAAACAATGCTGTTCAGCAGGTAATTCGGCACGAGCGTTGTACAACGAGGTGTACGTAGGGAGCTCGTTTTCGTACAAAGCCGGAGCCGACTTGTCGAATCTTGTTTTACGAATTTTCGTAGCATCGACTGCGTACAACCTGTTCCTCAGTTGGATCTCATTATCAGAATAATCATTCGAACAGGGCGACCGCAATCATCGAAAGCCTCGGATATTATCGAACACGATCGGTACTAAACATATTTTATCCTGCAGAATTATAGAATATTCTACCATGGTCGAATTAATTCTAATTAACACATTTAACTAGTCGTATAAATTTCGTCGTGAGATATGAAGCTTGTCAAAACTGGAGATGTTGCCTCAAAATTCCTGAAACATTAAATTTATTCTTTGCAAGTATTTCGACATTACTAACTTCGGCTCCAACACCAAATAAATGAGGGCAAAATTGTTCAATCAGCTGTAATGAATGAGAAGCAGTTTTTCTTACACGAGGAAATAATGTTAGATCAATTAATCTTCTTCGCTGTTCAGACATGCTGATCTTCATATTTGTTTCGTATAACTCAAAGCTCGAATCCGGAAGCAGCCGGTGTCATCCATCAACTCGCGCATTCGAGAAATGGTTATCGTCTCGTCGTCCGAGTCGAGTCTAGTTTATCGATTCCTACGATGCTCGTATTTCGCCGCTATAATGATGTTACTGTTCAACGGAGAACAAAGGGCTGGACTGAATAACAACAAACTGAAACTGAAACTGAAACATCGATCAGAGAATTAACGAGGCTCTGAGGATCAGAGTGCCGGAACAATAATCACTATACTGTGGAGTTCGTGCGTGTATCACGGAAACGAGTAGTGTAAGAATGTTAGTGCAAAATTTGAACCAAATTAATTTGGCGGTCAATTATCATTAGACAGCAGATTTTATGCATTCATGATAAAACCGAGTAGGTGTAATTTAAAATAGAGATTTTCACTTAGAGAATTTACAATTTTTGAAAAAATCGATTCTTTCAATTTTACCAGAAGACAGTAACTTGTCAAACAATTAATATCCGAATTCTCATTCCTTGAAGACCAGTGTCGACAAATAAGAAGCGACTCTATCAACATCGTGAAATTTCCAGCGTACACAGTAAGCTTCATCGGATGAATTTGCAGCGTAAAATTCGATCCATGCGGATTCCATTATTCAGTCATTATTTGTTACGAAATAGTATCCGCGGCGAAACGAGGCTGATTGTAACCATGAGACGAGGAATTTAGTGTAATTATTGCGGGCGGTGTTCATTTGATTGGCGATCGCCGGCCAGCCAATCGGCCAACGAAAAGGAATTACGTTTCGCTCGTTACGACACCGAGGCCATTGGGTTAAGGGCTGTGTTTCGCTGTTGAACACGGTAAAATTTCATTTTCCCGGGTCATTCGAGTGTTGCGAGGGTGCGGTAACGGCGCGCAGTGTGATATTTCGATCATTTAAGGGAATTAAATTCTTAATCGTGTCGTTTCTTTTTTGTTATCGTTTTTTAGTAACTCGAAACGGTCAAATGCTTTATTATTTTTATTTTTACTGCATCATTAGTTTTTTTTTTCACAAACATCGATATTTCTGTAATATCCCGAGGTAACAGAGGAATTTCACGAACATATTTGAAATCACAATTTTCTTGAATTTTTGCAAGTTTCACGCAGATTTTGAAGGTTAATACCGTTCATACTGTAATCTCTCTATTTTTCCCATTGTCCTCAGTATTTCAACTTTAATTTTTAAAAATCGTTGGTCTATCTCATTTCTCTCGAACGTACTTTGATTTTGACACAAAATTCATCGGTTCCACTGTGCGGAGCGCGGAATAAAATCGCGCGGCGAGATACTGTTAAAAATCTGCAAACCGTGCGCGTACCGTCGTCCATAACGCGGGGAGAATGTCCGCGAATGAACGTGCCCGGGTTTTTATTTTAATTTGTTTCCCTTTTCTGACCCGGCGCGGCGCGGCGCTAACCCGCCAGCCAGCACGACTGGCTACGGCTACGGCGACATTTTTGTCGTTCAATTACTGTAATACCCGGCCTTTGAATTCTTCTCGCTGTTTTAAGCGCAATCACGGGATCCGACGATCGGCACAACGGTTGGCCTACTTCCTCCTTCGCCCGGACAAAAAAATTATTTCGGAAAATTCCACGGGCCTTTACGCGCAGCACCCGGCCCGACATTAGGTTATTCCGTAAATAGTCTTTCTCGTTTAATCTACCGAACAAACGCCGCATTCTCCCGCGCATTATATTATTGCCCGTCAACGTGTGCGCTTTTAATGGCCACTTTACTGCCACTCGAACCAACCACCGGTATTTTCGTTGTCAGAATTACACTTCGCCGCAGTATGATGACTCTATACAGGGTGGTCAAAAAACGATTCAATATTTATATGGTACGTAGAGACATTACCCAGGTTTAACACGCCGATTTTAGTATACAGGATATAGTTTGTTGAAATACTTATCACGTACATTTTTTTTTAGTTTCTTACAGTCATATTATGGGGGTGAAAACCCTGTTTTTGATATATGACGAAAATAATCAAATTCGAGAAATACGTATCCAATTTTTAACACCTACGATGATAGTTCCTTTAATTAGGTGAAAAGTGAAAAAGATTCCTGTAGTGACTATAATTACTCGTGGTCGTTCAAAGTTCCTGAGGGACGAACCAAATCCGATGTTTCACGTTTTTCGATACCGCTCTCAACGGAAGCGATTCTTTTCTTCTAAAACAATTCAAGTTCTTTCGTAGAACCCGGTAATTTAGTTGCGTTGAAGTTTGTTCGTAAAATCTTAAGTCCACTTGCGTCCTCGAGGAGTTCTCTCCGGCAGGTGACGAGTATCGAATCGCGCGGGGGAGATTTTCGCGAGATCGTTGCAATAGTGCCCGATGGAAACGAACTTGAATTGAATATGAAATATTCATTGGTGGCCTGGTGTTATTGAAAAATGGTGGAAACAGAGGGGATACGCAACGCGAGAATAAAACAGTTGAATCGGCGAGGTTCACGCGATTCGTCAATTGCGAGTCCCGTTTAATGCGGCTCTCGAGTGAAATATTTCTTGTTAGATCCCATTCAGAGTTTTCCTACGCTCGCCGAACGTTCCGGCATAGCGGCCATGCAATAATATTCGTGGAGCGGCCATCATTTTTACCGTCCGAATTTATGTACCGGCTCCGGTGGAACAATGAACATTTAAAACTATTTAATATCTCGGCCGCTGTTCCTACTTTTCATTCACAGCGGCTCGTTTATTAAGACGTTATACCCGAAAAGGCCGGGACATCGATCGCGCGTAAAGGGAACCACTCAGACCGCTCCTCCGTAACCTTAAAGTTATTGTTCTACAGAAAACGTTTTCCCATTCACCGCACACTCGGCTAGCCCGGAAGTCGAGTCCATTGTCGAGGATTGTGTCACCGGCTCGGTTCATTGTGCCGCCGGCACAATCTTTAATCTTTTCCCGGACTCGGAAATTCGAATTGTTTCTTACGCCCGCCGTGAAAGAGATACTGGGAAACGTAATGATCCATGACTGAATCGAAATAATAGTCAGAGGCTTATTGATGCCTGTGATTCAGGTGCAGCGCCTGTGTCGCCAGCCAGGAGAAGGAGAAATTCAGGGGAATGCAGTTATGTTGGTCACGTGACATTGTGACACGTGCACGATAGAGACGACACGCGTCACGCGGCCGGGTGTCGTGGAAGGGGTGAGGTAGAGTGGGAGACAAGTCTCTCCAAAGTCTCTTAAAGGGATACATGACGTCACGTTCCGATAATTGTCCCACATTCAAAATTATAAAATATTTATTCACCCATTCAAACAATTTTCTACTTTTCCGATACAACATTTATAATTAATAGGCTGACACTCTTTATGAAAAATGTAAATATTCATTCCTTGCTTAATAATTTTAATAAGCTATGAATAATATAATTTTAATAGACGCATAAAATACGGAGTCTAATAAAAAATCATTTTACGGAGGCCGGAAAACTTTGCCAAGTCAATAGAAACATGTCCATGTTGAAACGGTGAACGTGTTCTGAAACTAGCGAACGGTTGCGAGATAAATAACTGTGCAGTATTGATTCATTTACTCGTTGCCAGTAACTCACGTGGTAATAACTGTAATTAAGGGTACTATTTGAAGAATTCCGTTCTCCGTAATTTCTTCTTGAGGATAAAATCTCGTTTTCTGTTGCGGATTGATAAAGCGATAATAACAACTGGTACGGTAAGCTACGCGAAACGCTGTACGTACAATTTCATTCGCTTCTTTCGCGCGTTGTTATCTTCAACACGGTCCGAATACTGCCCGAGCCCCAGAAATTTAAACACTCGTGTCACGTGCGCGATGCAATCGGATAAGAAGACCTTTTTTTGTTCCTCGGTATTCTTCGCCATTTTCGTACGGATCTGATGGACGGCATCTGATCCCCAAAATAGTTCGGCATATAACGCGACGATTCTATCAGTGTTCGTTTAATTGTTTACCGTCCCAGTTTCTGGGTTCTAATCTTATCTTAGCTATGACGTGTTTTATACCTTTTTTTTTATAGATTCCTGATAGACGAGGTGAAGCAAAAATACTCGCTCTTCCGAGAATTACGGCTAGGGTGCGGACTTATTGCATTTATCACAAAAACGAGTAAGCGAAACAACCTTTCTATTAATAATATAATATGTATAGAAAAAAGTTGTTTAGAATTATAATCTAGACGACATATTTCAATTTCATCGAGATCCGAGAGGAAGTAACGTTTCGACAAGCTTACCGAATTTTTTTTCGATTTAAAGGAAAGTAATAACTAGTCTGCGGATCTTTATGTATTTATGGGATCTGAAAGTTTTCAAGAAATGCTGGAATGTAGATAGAATTTGCTACGATTTTTATTTACCTCAGGTCTAAAAAGGCTACGGCCACTAAAAATAAGAATTTATTTAATTCCACTTTCTTAAAATTTGTCTACGAAAATTGAAAATTGCATAACCATCCGCAGTCTAGTAGTAGCATACATATTTATTAGTCTTTGTACAGAATGTTCATCACGAGTCATACACGATATTGCAGGGCAATGGGTTAATGATCAAGGAGTGCTAAATAATCGCCGCCGAGCAATATGCCTGGGGAAAGAACAGAGGTTAATGTACAAAGAGACGAGAAGGAATATTTGCGAGGGGGTTCAGACAGTGCGTAGGTTGAGGGTCGATTAACACCGATGTCGTTGAACACCGAGTCGGCCAGACGCAGACGGCTCGACGAGGCCGCCTCGGCTAAGCGACTCGTCTAATTGGAGCTATGCGGTAATTTCGCACCGCATGACGCCAGCTGCAGTCGCTCGAGCAGCCTGTCGGTGAGAGAATTGAATGTCGAAGTCGTCGAGGAAGTGGCGTCGCGCATGATTATGAGCTACTCCCGTGGAATCGTCTTTGTTCCGATCGTCACCGGCCAAGTCGTTCCCACGTTACACTCATTATCGAAGCTAATCGACTTCGTCGGGGATCTGGCTGGGCTTTCCAGCGGGATCTCGAGGATATAAAACCGCGTGGCAAGGGTGGCTTGGGGGATGATGAGTTGCATAAAAACTAGAGGCAACGAACCCCCTTTGTTTCGGGCAGAATCTCAGGGATAGTGATGTCGACTTAATCTGGAGAAAACAATGTCGAGAGAGAGATAGAGAGAGCGAGAGAGAGAGAGAGAGAGAGAGAGAGAGAGAGAGAAAGATGTTCACCCTCTCGCGACGGAAAGGGAGACGAAGAAGAACCGTGAACAACCGGCAAAAGAGGAATGGAAAACGGGAAAGGAGGAGACGGCGGAGTGGCGTGATTGAGTTTAAATCGATTGGAAAGATTAGAGATTGCGGGAATATAAAAGGCTGGACGCGGACACGCCAAGAGAAAACCAATTTCGAATTAAACTGGCCTCGATGGATTTCTTCCGTGCTCTGCCGTCCATCTGCTCCCACGTACTCCGTCTACGCTACCTCGTGACCACGGACGTTCTTCAAATGATTAACGGCGCTTTCATCTCGTTTTTGTCTTAACACATTGTACGCCGGCACAACGTTAAGCCTGGATCCCACTGTTACCGTATTTACAGATTAATCCTTAAGCGAACAAATGGGAACGATGCGGCACCACTCAAATTTATACTAATCATGATTTAATGCGTGACTATTAATAATACAACTACGTGAGGATTTATATGGAATCAGAATATTTCACTGTGTTTCTATTCGCCACTTCTGTAGAGATGAATACTAAATACAATTCGATCGAATCGTTGCATGTTTGAAGTAACATCCAATTTAAATAAAATTCGCTAATAGTATTCAAATAAAAGTTTGATTTTATAGCTGCCGATCTAATATTAAAATTTCCTGTAAAATTATTTTAATCCACAATTAAAGTATTTTTATTCATTTAATGAAAATTTATCCATCAATTTAATATTTTGGAAGTCTGAGATTGACATATGTTAAAACTTTAGAACGTATATATGTAAATATATGTAGCAATACGTAGAACGTGAAATTAACGTGTTAATAATATTCTCGGTACGTGTGTATTCGATGATATTGGACGCTTGTAATTATTTAAGAACATACTGGACACTATCATAATTTCAGACGCACAAACAATTTATAAATAGGATTTAACAACCCGAAAGTAGATATTGTTCGGGTACATGAGCGGAAGTTGTAATAGAAATGTATCCGTCTGATGTTATATCATTGAGGTCAATCAATTTCAATCGTAGTAATGCTCTCGCAGTTTCCGAGAAACTCGTAATTAGCAATTATCCGGCAGAGTGCCTGTAAAATGCCGAATCTGTGTGAATAATTGGGGGAATTAGAACTCTGGAATAATGGCTCGTGAATTCACATAATAGCGATGTTCGGAGCCTGCAGCGAGAATTCTACGTGCAAGTAATAGCTTCATATACCAATAAGTTCGTGTCGATCAAGTGTCAAATGTGATTTCTTTCAAACAAACATAACTAGCTCCATTGTAGTTACGAAATACTGTTATTATTTTACCGCGTGCTTCGTATTACCGTAAGCTTTGTTTCATATTAATTATTTTCACTTCGGGAATCTACAATTAACGTGTTACAATTTTCCGCTTTTTTCTGTGAAATTCAGAAGGTAATTTCGAGTATTTTCGTTTTTCCCACATTGCTATCAGTTTGCGCACCGTGTAAAACAGTTTTATTTCGTTCTACAGAAAATGATCTGTTGGTTTGGAGTGTATGTTTCTTTTCGCGAAAGAAGATTTGAGGAAAACTAACCATTTTTGCGGCTTGAAGAGAGCGTATGTCTTTAAGACAATCTATAAGAACCATTGTTATCGATCTCTAGGGTAAGGGAAACTTCCTTTTGGCGAGTTTTACAGTGCCTTTTCACTTACCCGGGGAATTTATCTGGGCGCGCGCGCGACACGAGGCGGGAGGTGAATCGTAACATCTTCGGCGCGATACCTATCTTATCTTGTCAAGTTTTACGAGGAGCTTCGGGTTTAAGAGTCCCTTCATATGCATAGAGAACGACTAGGCCCTTTTTCTTTTTTCTTTTTAATACCGCCGAGTTAAATGGCTGATAAACCTGTTTCCGTCGTATCAGCATTACCGGCGCGCCGCGCCGCCGTGATTCGTTGTTCGCGTTCGGCTCGATTCAAGTTTTCGCACGAGCCCGGCTACGTTTCTATCGCGAAATTAATCTATAAAAACGTTCCGATGCGGAATAATCGAGCCGTTCGCGCTCGATGCCACGGTGTCAGCAAAACGGCGTATCACAGATAGTACGACAATATGTACGTACGTCCCTTCAATTCGCTCGGAATCTGCGAGATAAGAGATACCAATTACGAGTGTATTAAAAGGGACCTTTGTTCGCGTATTATAGGCTGGCCCGTTGAATGCGAACGGTTCAATTAACATGGCCGATTTAATTAAGCGAAAGAAAGATTGTTCCCGGGCTAATAAGTACACAAAGCTGCTTTTGTAAATGCTCGATTTAATTATTAAATCGTTCGTCGTTTTCACGATGCACGCGTGCCACGACAATTTTATTCGAACAGTCTACGTTCCTGGACGTGTATGCTATCCACATACAATTACTCGAAAACTACGTAAATTTCTGAATGCCACACACGGTGGTTACTGTTCGTAAATGAAATTCAAATACAAAAATTCTGGAGATGTTATTGCGTCAATTATGTTCATTATTAAATGCTTGTTCTAATTATAGATTTTATTAAATTTCATTACGATCGACATTTTCAGCATTGCTAAATATTTAGAGAGTAATTGGCGATGCATTAACACTAACTGTACCGGCTATATTCTTTTATAAAAATTACAAGACTGAACTCATTTACATTCTTCACAGTTTTTATAATAATACGTGATTGAAGAAAGAAATTTAATGAATAATTCCTGATGGAAGCATCTTCATTATTTCACTGATTAGAAAATAAGAAATGTGAAACCGATCATTTAACCGATCGTGGTACGGTTAGTGTTAATCCTTCACTGCATGATTTTTTTTTAATTGGGATGAACAAATTGAAAGAAGGTTAGTTTTTGTGTTTTATTTAAGGGAAAAATATTTTTAAAAAATTAAAACAACATTTTCAGAAAAGTAAACATCAATATACATAGTAAGAAAATACATTCTTTGTTTACTATATACCAGATTTGTTAACTGTATCAGATATGATACAGTATGCAGTGAAGGGTTAAATACCGATTTGAGACAAGTCATTTTTTACGAAATCAACTGAGAAATTAAAAATAGGACACATGTGCGATTGTTTCGATTGAGAGAGTGTGTGTCTGTGCGTGAAACAGATATTTCGCGCACAATGCCGGGGTCCGGTAATCCAGCTATTAAGGGATCCAGGTGGGGCACGGGGTGAGGGATCATTGCTGCCGAAACGTTCGATCGTAAGGCAGAGACAGCGAAGGTAAATGAGGCGATCACGAGGCAGTCGGTGCTCCGGATTACCGAGGCTCTTACCCGCCTTTAGGACAGATTCGCAGGGTGCATTTGCAGCCTCGTGAACGAACACCTGGGCCCCCTATATGCCCGATTCTCGGCCACGCATCGGTTGCTAACAAACTTGAGATCCATCTACTCTCGATCGGTAATTCTGCGCACGAAACTTAATCGTGCACGAGGCTACGTGCTTGCGGTCACCGCCTTACGAACAATTACGCTGCCAATCCATCGACAACTCTTCGATACTCGGAACTGGATCGGACCTACCTGGAATTGAAAACAGAGTTCTGACGGGGATGAAGATGTAATTCTTACTTTTAATTTCACTCGACCGCTCCGGAACCGCGTAGGATGCCTTATTGAAGGCTACTTTAGCCTTCGTTGAGATGTGCCCATAATTATGAAAGTTAAAGCTGTAATAATAAGATAATTAAGAGAATTACGAGCTCGGAATGTGCGGACCAAAATACGGTTTGTAAACCTGTGTGAATCATACATATTCTGAAAATTTTATTTTAGTTATATAAATGAATGATGAGTGAACAAATGAAGAATGAAATGTAAGATGGAAAGTAGAGGCTTTGAACTTTATAATGAGTCCAAACATATTAGTGTGCCATTTCCTTTAACGAAATAATCAATTTTCAAATGTAGACAATTTCTGGAGAATCGGAAGTTAGATGTTCCACATTGTATGCTCGACGTTATTTGAGCAGACCTTGAGTGAAGCTGCTGTAGGGAGTGTAAATACGTTAATAGAGTTAAATTACTGGAAATAGTTCATTTTCGCAGAGAAACGGGCGTAGAATTTGGCAGACTCGGTGGATTAATAGCCGGGGCCGCATTAATAGAATAACTGTCACATTACTAAATTTAGGCATTTACGTTTAGTATTAACGGAAACTGATTCGGGAAATCTCTCCGACTGTGCGAGTCGCGAATTCGCGGATTAATTAATTTCTACGCGAGTTGAAGCGTGCACGACCTACTGCTAGGGGTTAGAGCGTTAATATCGCCGAGTCAACCGCGAAAACGTATACAGCAAGGACTGTTTTGCGAGCCGTGGATTAAAGTAGGTGGACAAGATGTGTAGCAAGAGTAATGAGAACGAAGGTCTCTCTTCGCCGCATGCTAAGTGAAAAATGACGTACTATCTGGAAATATACGACCCGTGGTATAAACAACGCGGAAGATCTCCCGGTTGCATCGTGCCAGTCGTGGGCGCCGCTGAATATTGCATTACTGTTTACAGATACGTATTGACTGCATTTACCTCTTCGAGACCATTTCCTTATCTGTCCCTTCAGGTTCTAGACGTCTCGAAAATCCCTGTTTTCTCAAATTTCTCTCATCATGCCCTATAGACTCGTAGTCTCGTCGTCCCATAATTCGCAGCAGGAATGTCACAGATGTTAAAACAATTTGTTTCAATGCGTTTATACAATTTTTATTTTGCCTAAAAATCTTCAATTTGCTGGCAATAATTATTAGACTGCGGATCCTTGTGGATTTAGAAAACGTGTTTACAATAAGGAATTTTCTAGATGATAAATTGAACTTGATCCTCATCCCGATTTTTATAAAATAATCCATGAAAGTTAGAATTCGCATAAAGATTCGCAGTCTCATTAGACTGATGATCGTTATCATACATTTTCAGTGTACGATATTTTTTTGAGGCTGTTCTAAGGTTGTTTTCTCTTTCCTAAGAATCTACAGCAAGATACGAGTGTTTAAAACGTACAATGGAAAATTATTATGGATAGACAGTATAGGTCGCCGTGTGAAATAAACATGTTATGCAACGAAAAATGAATTTCATTTCACAAAATCATCATCACGAAATTAGGAATTGAAATGGTTACGATTCTCCGATGTAGTTAGGCAATTGCACGATAGATACGATAGCTGGGACTGGTATCGGTGGATCAGGTCTTGATCGCTTCACATGCTAGGGTAAATTGCGACCACGCTGATAATCGAAAGTTTGCCCAGCTAATAGCTGTTCCCGATACTCGGGCCCTAGTCGAGTCTCGTTCTTCCAGTCGATCGGTCAACAGCTCAAAAATTTATTGACCCAATGCGATGCGGCGATCCACCGGCTCGTGACACGCCGAAAATTCATTATCGCTTTTTCAGGAACTCATTAAAAAGTCTCGACTTATTCGAGCTGATAACCCATTAACGCTTCCTCCCTCGAACACGGAAACGGTTTCCTTCCGAGCCGGCTCCGGTGGAGGATATCCTCGGCCATAGCTCGCCGACCGGAGAACTTTTCAGCGCAAATTGTCCTCGAAACAATGCACGCATCTTCCGGAGGGACGAAACTGCAGCAACCCCCGCCGGTAGCGTTCTGGGCGTATTTGCTGCGGCAGCAAAATTACTTCTTCCGACGTTAATTGCGCAATTATCGAGTAAACATTCGCGGCGCTAATCTGCAACGATAAAATGCACCATCCGGTGAGAAACTGGAGGAACAGGAACGGGTTAACTCGACGGTTCACCAGTTCGCTGCCGAGGTCTTTTGTTTCTGAAAAGTGTAAAGTTAATGCGTAGCCCGTTAATCATCCAATTCAGATGGGTTCGTGCACGGATTGAGGGGAGAAAGTTACCCCCGTGACTGTACAAGTATTAACCAATGAGAGTAAATATACAAGGGTTTATATCTGTGGTTGTCAGGAAGAACGCTGTAGGTCACATACTTTCACTTTCCAGATATTGCCGTTTGAAGTTGTGATCACTCATGCTTTGACATTATTTGCATGATTTTTTAACTTTTCGAATTTAGTTTCATGACTTTTTCTGGTAAATACGTAAATCCTATACTGTGAAGCTCAAATCAATGCATAAATTCAATTGTTTTGAAATTGTGACATATCCTTGTTTTGTTATCTTCCAGTTGGTCGCGCGTACGTTTGGTTTTTAACGGAAAAAATGTGAGGATTTATCTAGGGCAGCTTTGTGCGTTTATCTGAGACGGTTCCAGCGAGAGATGAACATCTCGAACATCTGTCCGCCGTCCGTAACATTTGGGACCAATCGAACTCGAGTTGATCGAACAGTTGAGGTTTTGAGCGTATCTGAGCGGAGCCATTGATGATCGACCTTCTTCGAGATTGGATAATGTCCACGCTCCGGTTTCTCCATGGCCGGGGTAAGATTATAACGCAATAAAGGGGCAAAGACTCGCTCTTCTCGGTGGCCGAGCACCTAGCCACAGTCTTCCTGCAATTTTCCGTAACGTTCTGGGTCATCCCACTCTTCGAGATTTCGCTTTTCAATCTCGTTCGATCGAAACTCGATTTAGGGGAAGGTATCGTGGGTCAGGCGACAAGCTACGTCTCCACTGAAGCAACGACGAAACGATGTTGTACGCATCTTGAGAAAGTCGCGCGATGTCGCTTCAGTAGAGATACAGCTTCAGACAAAACCTGAAGACGCTCCTGAATTTAATTTGAAATTTGTGGTTCAAGGTATCCAAGTGTGCTGATCACGAACTTAAAATTTCTAGAAACAAACTGACCGACCCAGGATGGCGGACAGGTATTTTAAAAAATTATTTATTTGGTAAAATAATTGATCTCTGATTACTGTGGATCCTTATGCATTTATAGCAAAATAGAGTAGATGAAGTTTAAAATTGTTGGAAAATTGAACTGAATTGCTATTTCTTGCATTCGATGCAGACAATTTTTATTTTGCATAAAGATCCGCACTCCACTGATTACGAATCGGGCCTTTGAATTTGTAGAAACAAACTGACCGACCCAAGATGGCGGACAGATATTAAAAAAATTGTTTAATTGGTAAAATAATTGATCTCTGATTACTGTGGATCCTTATGCGTTTATAGCAAAATAGAGTAGATGAAGTTTAAAATTGTTGGAAAATTGAAAGAATTGAATTGAATTGCTATATCTTGCATTCGATGCAGACAATTTTTATTTTGCATAAAGATCCGCACTCCACTGATTACGAATTGGGCTTTAAAATTTCTGCAAAGAAAATAGTCGAATCAACGATGTGGCGATTTAGAACCATTGTGGCGATGGTCGCTGTCGCTGGCACGTAACGCGTATCGAACGCAGCGGGGTCGAAAGAAAAACTAGAAAATTGTCAAACCACGATCTGATTCTAGCACGCTCTAGCCTGATCCACTCCAGTTCACGTCAATCTGGTCACGCTGAGTCAGGTCTGTGCGACACATAAATTATCTTTTATAGCAGGCATGTCCAAACCAAGTCAGATTGAATAGGAGCTTCGGTAGTTTTATTCGTCGCGACAGTTTTATACCAAGCAATTTAGTCGAAGCATTTTCATTGTCTCGCAACTCGACCTGCTATCGTTTGGATCAATTCTACAGCCAGGGAGATACGTGTGTCTCGTTTCATGCAAAAACGAAAGAGAGACGTAGAAAATTGAGATTTTCGTGAAATGTGTTCTAGGAAATATCTCCAGTTTGAGACTGGATCTCAGAATTATTAAAATGGGAGCAAGAGAAACCCAGTTTTTGATGAATGTCTTGGTCGACGGAGAGAAATCTTGGAGAATTGAAGTATCACGTTTTTCCTCGAGAAACCACCGACTTCTACGAAAGCAGAAATCGTGATTACAGAATTAAGAAGAATTCTTAGGAAATTCGTTCAATAATTTTGGTAGGCCCTTATTTCACGGTACTGCGTGAACGAAAACTTAATTTCAGGTTCGAATGTCTCCGCGGGCAAATGTGTGGTACCGCAAATTTTTCTTCAAGCCTCGAGTATCATTTTATTCAGAAGATTCAGCACCTCAGCTTGCAATAGTTAGAGCTTGGGAATTTGTGTTTGCAGCGAGCTCCTAATACGTCAAGCTCATCCGTCACTTCTAAACGTCTTTTATGTTCACCACGGGCTCCCGAGTTTTCATTAGGCGGGTGAAGACGGTTCTCATGCAAATCCTGGCGCAGGTAGGTACAATGAACGGGATTTCTATTCATTTATTCCAGGTTATCCGTGTCATCGGCGATAGGAACGTTCGTCAGCCGAATCCGGAATATAAAATTATACGGACAGGAATATTTGCATTAAGTGATAGCGCGATGCGGCGGCGACGACGGCGGCATTTGAACGTTTCTCCGTGTGCCCGGGAGAGAAACGCTCGATGAAGAGTTGCGATCCATTTTCCGCCGACATCTTTCACCTTTGTGTTTGTGATCCGATTGGGATTTACGAGGATCCTCGTGTGATCTCTCAGGAGCAGTCTCCTTCCCTCAAAAGTAAGACGCAGACGGATACTTGGTTCCCAGAACGAATGACGCGTCGAGGAGACAAAAGTAACGGGACTCCAAGGGTGGCTAGCTGTTGTCTTTTCTTCTTTTTATTAGCTACAGCTCGATTCAAAATCATTAGCGTGAAATTGGAAAATGTTGTGCTTAATATGGACGCGAAATAAAAATGTTATTGTTCATGCTTACCATAAAATAAAAATAACATCACATACAGTGAATATAGACCCAAAATAAAAATGCTATTTATGCTTAGTCAGTTGTGATTAACATAGACGTAAAATAAAATTGCTATTAATCATGGTTAATACAAATATAAAATAAAAATATATTATCAGTTACGTTTAGTATGGGCGTAGAATAATATATCTTCTTATATAATATTTCCAAAATTTGCATAAAAATCCACAATTTCATACTACAAAGGATCTGTTAAGGTACAAAGAACATACGGGACGATATTTTCTGAGAACATGTTGCAGAGTTCGAAAGTAGCGAATGAAATATGGGAGTCTGAGTACACACACCGGTTTTGGATTGTCCTGTACATATCGGAGCCAATAATTCGGCAGAATAGGTTTCCATTGATCCAACTGTCCGAATAATATCTTTATTGGTTATAAACCGATTCGATTCATACGATGTTCGTCCAGGAACTCCTCGAGCTTACAAACACTGACCTTCCAAAGGCAATTACATTATGACGTTCCTCTAACTGAATGATACCGCAAACTTTGTCTCGTTTTATCGGCTCGATTGTGTTTGTTGTTGCGCGGCGGCCTGGTTGATCGTTATAAGCGCGAATTGCGTTTCTTTGAACCGTCGACGTTGATTCCAGCAATATTTAGCTTAATTTCATTTCCGCGCGGCCCGACCCGGCCCGACCCACAGCAATCACGTTATTTGATCTAGGTAATTAGCTGCCGCGGTACGGCCCGTTGTCACGGAGAATTTAACTCTCACTTTTCACCCGTAAATATTTACGGCACGGTGAAAACGTATTTTATAAATAATGCTATTCGAGAGAATTCGATGGAACAAACAAATAGCACGAACGTCTGATAATTATGTTCACCTTCGACAAATATTGTTGGATTTCATATTATAACATTAGTAGTCGTGTTTCACGAGTTAATTTGCAGTATACACAAAAACAATTGCCTCGGTTTTTTCCTTTTCGGTGACTGCGATATTGTTGCACTGTGATAACTTGTGATTTTCAATCAATTATATTTCATGAGAACCATCTAAAGGCACCTTGCAAACTATCATTACAGGCACAGATAAGAAATTTACTATTACCATCGCAAATTATTTACACATTAGCTAGTAAACTAATCCTTCTAACGTCTTAAAAAGAAATTCAAGTAGTTGGGCGTAATGTTGAAAAAAGTTATTCTTTATTAAAAGGTGTACGAATACTTTGTACACATCCACTGTATAAAAATAAAGGATTTACGGCAAGTTATAAAAGAATGATGGGACTTTTACCATTAAAATTGGCGAGATGACGGTGGACCATAATCATGGTTGCACAAAATGAATTTGTTCTCACTCGACAAGCGGTGCGCAACAATTTCAACAATACTTGACCGTTCTCTCGTGTTCGAGTCTCGAGAACATCGTTGTAACGGGATACCGGCTGTTTGCCACTGGTCAACATCGATTACGGTGCCGATAATACCCGAAAGCCCGAGGCTCCCGAAACATTAATACGAAGATCGATCTTCGCGAGTCGAGCGTCATCGATTGGTTAAGTGAAATCTTCCTAAACTGACAACGGGATGGATCGCCACGCAAAAACCACCGTCGTGCACGCTTCCCCTGGATTCGTCCGGTATTAAAAGCTCAATTCTTTCTGCCTCGTAACGCGAGCTTTTCAGCCCGCTACGGGGTCCTACCTCCGCTGCTGTCTCGTATATCACCGAGCTTAATCATATTTTATCCACTGTCGAATTTCGACCGATCCAACCACCTACGATCCGCTTCGTAGCGTATCCTCTTATACTGGCAAACGCTGGACGCGATTGTCGGCCGATCCCGACGCTGCGATTTAAGTAATACAAACTGCGCGCGTCTTGATTTATTTACGGATTTCGACCAATCGAACGGCTCAGCGGTGTCCCACCGACCCAGAGAAGCTCAAAGAAACACTTATCTTCCTTTTTTAATAAGCGGATTCGAGCAATTTCAATTAGCCCACTGAAAAAATCTATCCAAATTCAGTGTCGCGCGTCAATTTAGAGCAGGGGTCAGCAAACTACGGTCCGCCGCATGTTTTAAATCAGATCCGCGAGGTTAATATCTATCTTTACATGGAAAAATTAAATATTAATCAAATTACATGAAATAAAAAACTTATGTAAAAATGTCACTTTATATTCAAAAATATATGGAACCCTTGGTTTTTTGTTGCTCTGTGGTCCACCAGACCCAAAAATTTTACAACTGGCCCTTTCCAAAAAACATTTGCCGTCCCCTGCTGTAGAGTCACAGTTGTAATAGCTTGAATACATGCAGTAGAACCAGAAAGTATTTGATATAGTCCCTAATGTATAGATTAATCAAATTGTGCGAGAATATTTGTTTCCATAATTATGAAAGTGGCCTAAGTCATATGTTTCTTGTTTCGTGATGTTTCAAGGAAAAGGATCTTAACACTAAATGAGTTCCAGACAATGTTGAAATAACAAGCATTATCTAAAGGTTCATTGTCACAATATGGTAAAATGAGGAACAAGTTTGGTCCTTTTTTCAATGAAAAGTTGCGGTGTACCTTTCATTGAAAGTTCAATGGACCGACTAGAAAAACTCGTACATCAATTGTGAAGCATTCATTGTAAAGAGTAAATGTAAAAGGCAACAACCCAACTAGTGTTAGGTCTGAGAATTAATTTTCACGTCTAATAGTACGGATGTCTGCTGACAGGAGGCTAGGAGAAGATTAAAGATCGGCCGACAGACGAACCGGGAACTGCGAGGAAACGAGTATTTGGTATTTTTGCCGGGCCGTCAACCGGAGGACTGAGTTTCTAGGTCTGAGCGGCGTCGCGTCGCGTCGCGTCGCGCTGAAGCGAGTTAAAATAATTAACCTACTTAGAATAATTCCCCGGCACGTTCGAAGCTCTTAGGCGGGCGATGTTCATTAATTCTTCTCCAGTCGCTTAAAAGACAAATGGCCAAACTTGAGTGGTAGTTCCGTTCCGGCATTGCAAATTGTTGCGTGGGGAATGCGCGCGAAGCCTCGGGCCCGCTCGCGGCGCAGTTAAGCCAAGAAATCTCGAGGAGAGTTCCCGTTCTTACTATGCAAATTTCATCTGGAAAAGTACGTTTAAAGAGCGGCCGCTGCCGACGGCGGGAGGCGCTTGCTCTCTCGCGCGCCGCCGACCATTCCCTTTAATCGTGCCGCTGTCCTTAATTGCCTGCGTACACAACGCGCCGGGAAACAAAAATACATTGTTTGCGAAACTACCGGGCTGCTTCGAGCGTGTTAAACGACGTAATCCGCTCTTTAATGCCCAATTACCATACATTATCTTGGTATGCGCGTCACACCGTCGCGCGCCACCACCATGCATCCCGTACAAAGGGGATGAAATTATTATTAAAACTGGTAACCGGCTATTACACCGTGCATTCCGTGGAATATCGCTCCATAGAATCCAGGGCAATTAGCCAACTAAGGTGAAACACCTATACCGAACATTTCGAAAAACTGACAATTCTATTGAGCTTGCTGCAAAAATTGCTCCGTTCAGCTGGTTTTCGAGGGCTACGCCAGTTTCTTCCTTAGTTCTCGAGTCTATCTCCTGTTCATCTCAGATTCTTACAATTTTTGCTACTTTCAATCAATTATACAGTAAACTGTACAATGATTGGCACCCTAAGCCAAAATCGTAGTAAAAATCTTTTTATCTTTCTTGGAAATGTTTAAACGAGCTTAACTTGCTATTATTATAAGTTAAGAGATATTTTTCGCAAAATCTAACAGTTTTACGAGTCATAAATCTTTTAGTATAAAATATATTCAATGAATAACAATCGTGCGACAAATAGTACAGTCATTGGCACAGTAAGAAATACACGTCAAACTGGCTATTTGTTTTATAATTAAACATATACGCACTTATCACATCTGTAGTACAGTCCGAAATTAAGTTGTAATGCGATAAAGTGTAGTCACTCGTAACGAAAAGTTTAATATCGTGGCCATCCGTCGATCTTACTGGATGTACCAGCGTTGCTAACAGTCATATGTGGAACTCTGTTATGAAAACTTACAACGATGCTTTGAAATGTAAATAAGAGGCAATATAAAATGATTTTCTATAATGATTTTCCATAAGTACCAATAACTACTGCAGTGCCAGCAATAGTACAGTTTATCTTATATTTTATAAGATCCTAGATCCATTTCGATGACACTTTGTACGTGTATACAGCTTACTAGAACCTACCAAAGGCACCTTCTAAATTCTCATTACAAGCATAGATAAAAAATATAAATATCAAAAATAATTTTTAAAAAATTATT
Organism: Lasioglossum morio; assembly: GCA_916610235.2. Classification (NCBI taxonomy): domain Eukaryota; kingdom Metazoa; phylum Arthropoda; class Insecta; order Hymenoptera; family Halictidae; genus Lasioglossum; species Lasioglossum morio. The sequence continues at coordinate 6,586,592 of OU744324.1, read as the reverse complement.
TAACACATTAGCCATCTCCTCCTTGTATTAAAATTGGTGACCGACTATGCTGTGCATTCAGTGGGATAACTCGATATAATCGATAGCTTTTGTTCCGCGTGGTGCTTGTCGTTTCTCACCGGCTAATTTCCACCCCCACATGCAACTAGGGCGAAATCCAACGCCTCAAGGTCGACTGCCGAGCTAACGCGGCTCGTTTTGTCGAACATCTTAATGTGTAACCCGCCCTCCCGGGTAATTTGTATCGGTTTATTGCATGTCGTGCCGCTTAGTCAAGCCGAGACTGAGTTATCGTGGCGGGGTTCAGCGAGATCGGCGTCGTTACGGCTTCAAGTTGCGTTTCCCTGTGACGAAGAGTGCCGGGAACGGTGATTAATCGTAAGGGGATTAAACCATGAAAGGGACATTTCTGCTAAAACGATTTTTGCAAAAAAAACCCCGGTTATTCTTATATTTTCACGGGGAGAATCCGTTTATCGCGTGATCGGCAAACATTCGAAACGAGAACGGTCAGAGATAGAGAGAGAGTTGTGGAATTTTTAATAGCATTTCTTTAAATGACACAGTGGCACAAGATCGATGAAATAACAAGGTAAACAATTATTTAGTTACTTTTCGATGTATTCTTATTCAAATTGATGAGTTAACATACACATCTTAGGTTTTTCGGTTATGCGTTTCGCATTAAAAAAAAAATAAAAGTAACGAAGCTTCGTTTAAATTTACCTACAAATAACAGAACATTTAATTATTAAAATTATTTCATTTATATTAACCTACAAATAACAGGAAAAAACTGTGTCAAATTGATGCGAGGGACGGATGAGAGTTAATATGGTTAATAGACTGAAAATATATGACAGTATTTTTAAGTACTTCTAATGTTTCTACTGCTTTAAATTATACGCCAATTTCGTTCTAAATGCATGAAATACGCTGTCTGTAAATCAGATGAACTAACCAGGCTTACGACGAGCTTCGCGTGTCAACGGGTTCGAAATGAGTCGGCCAAGTCTGCGCCCGTTCGCGAAGTGTTTCACGTTCTCGAATTTTATAAACGTGCATAGCATGAACAGGTTTCGGCTGGCAGTGAGAAGGGGTTTGAGACGTAGCGAGCATGGCAACGAGAGTGGGAGGAGGTGGGTCGATGAAAAGGGGTCAGGCAGGTTTATCCGTTGTCGCGTGGTTTTCCAAAGTGGCTGGCGGCTGGAGAAATCGTTCACGCACGAACGTTCCGCGTTCCGTTTGAGGACGGCCCACGGTCGAGAGGGCAAGTATCGACAGCCGGCTGGAAAAGGCCGTGCTTTTGGCGCGGAAACGTGGCCGGATTTTCCAGGAGAGACCGAGAGAAGGGTCGTTCAGTGAAATTCAGCGAGCCACGACTGGCTGGAGCGGGCTGGAGCGGGTTGGGGCGGGTCGGGGAGGGTTGAAGCGTGCCGGGCACCGGAGGAGGCGACATTAAAGCGAAAGCAAGCGCGGACCGTTCGCATAGAACTTTTCTAGGGCCGACATCGTTGGCCAGTACAAACTTTCGAATCCGCCTCTCGAATCATCTCCCCAGACCAGTCCAGAATCTGTACACAATTTTAATACAACCCACGGTGCACCCGGAAAAATGTTCGGCGCACCTGCGAACCTGAATCGACGACGCTGGCAAATCCTAAAGCCAATTCCCAATGCCAGACACCTTGCCGCTGGAGTTGGACGCGAGAGGCTTTCTTCAAAATTTACGGAAAACTCGGGGAACAGTGGGAACGTATCTTGCGCTAGAGTTCCGAGAATAGTAAGATGCGATGGCCTAATTGTAAGTCGATTCGGATAACAGAATAACTACTTAAGTACAGTGGAAGAATAAGCCTTTATTGAGTTGCACAATAAATCGTATACTGAAACTAAAACTAACCAGAAGCTAAACGCAAAAATAGCTCTCGCGTATGTTAATCGATTTCGGTGAAACTTCAAGCACGTGTATAACTATCATATATGAACAAACGCATATTTTTATTTTATTAAGTACGTTTTACGGGCTCGAATAAAAAAGTTTTACAAAGCGCACTTTTCCGAATTTCTACCAATTTTGTTATTCTTATATATCATTCATAATTACACTGTACTTTTTAATTGTATTTCAATTTCGAATTAAGAAGTAATTGAATTACTTTGCAATTATAATTCGTGGCGTAATTCAATTGTAATTGAACACAACTCCGTGCACATACTAGATATGTAGAGAGTCTTATTATTTCGTCGAAGTGCAAGAACAGCTCACGACGGATTCGTGCAGGCAGCACACCGCGCCTTAAGAAATTCGCATTATTGCCAGCGGAGGTTCGCTGATAGGTTTACTTTCGTGTGCTGGTAGTTTACATGACGCGGCGACATTATTGAGTGTCAGGCAACCTTTTACGCCGTTATCACGCCCGACACGGGAACGAAACTAGTCTGGATGGCGTTCATTCAGACGGTATTACACGTGACGCCGGGCGTGTACGTGTTTCTGGCAGGCTAGCGAGCTGAAACTATTTCGTTTCGATTCATTCGCGGGGATATTAAATTCTGTATATCGCCAGGAAGTGCGCGGCACGACAACGCGTCTCGCCAAGGCTTTTGAGCTCCCTCCCGTCGTCGTCGTCCGCACCCGCAGTTTCGATTTCGCTCGAGGTACGTATACGAATATTGGAATCGACGCGCGACGCTCGCGTTCCGCTTTCATGGTTCGAAACCTGCTCCCGCACCCAGCCGAACTAGATTCACGGCTGCCCGGCAGAAACACTCTTAGACTCGCGATCGCATAATTGCTTTTCGTCGTCCGAGCGACTGGAATTAACGCCGGTTGCGGATTAATGAGCCTCGAATTCACAATATGATCGGATCGTACGGATGAAGCCAGCACGACGGGGAACTCTCCTCGCTCGGTTGGGCCGACGCACGTTGAGATAAAATGATCAATTTTGTGTGAAAATCAAAGAACTTTCGCAAAATATAAGATAGACCAATGATTTCTTGTTAAAGCTGAAATACTGCAGAATATGGGAAAAATAGAGAGATTAAAAAAAAAGTAAACGCTCTATCTCTTTCCAAAAGTTGACCAAAATACGATTTCGCAAATCTTGCGTAAGATAAAAATTTGGCAGTCTGAGCTATTGGAATATATGAAAAACAACATACGAGCGTTATCTTTTTTTTGCACTGTAAGAAGGTAGAATTTACTGGTAAATCCAAAATTAATGTTAATAGGACAACGTGAACGAGTAGGTTTATTCGAAAGGTGTATGCACGAATGAAGCATTATCCAATAAGTATTTCCGAATATCTAAAGTGAGTATAGCAGCCGACAGCGAACGAGTACAAGGAACAATTCGTGCAAGGACACGGTTCTCTGTGAAAAATTAAAATTTTAGGAAAACAGGGGCAGCAGTTCCGGAAAATTCGTTTTCGCATACGTGTATATTCATAGAACTGTGCTCGGCGCAAGTTTCTATTTATTTCGAACGAGAATCTTCATGCGCGCGAACTTAATGCGAACATGTACCGGGCCACGGGAACGGTTTAAGCCGTGGTTGAATGGAATTTGACAATGACACACGCTCGTTGCTCATCGTCGTTGTTCACTGGACTACTCTCCTATTCACGGTTCTTTCGCGGACAAATTTCTTCGAAAACACCGGGGCAGAGGTGGGTTTCGTACAGGTTTGCTTGGCAGATACGAATGACGGTTTCATCCATAACTACTATGAAGCGTTGATAACAAACAGATGTTTCTCAAGGGGTGCGAGGGAAGAGGTTAGGGGGATGGGGTTAACGGCGTCGGTCGGCCGATATGAAATGTATCAAGCTATCGTTTTGACGGATGAACTATCGTTCGTATTTTTAGCGGGCCCGTGTGCAGCAGGCCTGCAATATTTCAGCGGCTGGATACGATGGAGGAGAACAGTCGCGACATACTCTCTCCTTCTCCCTCTTTCTGTCTCCCTTCGCTCGGAAACGTAACCATCGTTATCCAAGGATTGAAATTCATTATTTACGCGACCCAGAACACGTCGAGGAAGTTCGAGCGAGGCTTCGGGCGGGGGAGGTCCGATGTCATTAGAGGCGAAAGCAATTTTTCAAAACGTCCGTTTCCCGGGTTCTTCTTGCTTCGGCGGCGTGCTTCCCGATTAATAAAGTATTTTCGCAATTAGCGCGCAAGTATGTGCGACGACGGCACCGAACACACATGAGAACGCGTCGTTTATCAAACAACGCCGCGCACTGTTCTCGTCAAATTAAAGAAATAATTACGAGCGGCGCGTGCGAGTCGGCGGCACGCGAGTGAATAATGAGAAAGGAACTGTTCGTAACGCAACTATGCGTTCACAAATTGCGATGCCGGCAATTATTTCTCGGAAGAAAATTACACCACTCGCGCGGTCCGATTAAACTCACCGGCGGAAAGAGCTGCCGAGCCGGCGCGGTGCTTGCTCTCCGAGAATGCATGCCGCTGGTAATTCGCTTCTTATTCCGAAGCTTCTTTAGCTCGTCGTGCCACAAGAACAATGGGAAAGGTTGCACAGTTAATGCGTAGCATTGTCTAGAAACAGCTAGGTTTACGATCGAGCACACTGCCATGTTTTCTATTTTGCCGTATTCGTTCTCAAGATTTATTGACAGATTATCCATCGGCGATTCTTTAATTTGGATCTTCCAGGGGCACGATAATTGATTACATTCTCGCGGTACCCGTTCTTTTAATATAAAGATTAGTAAGATCCATTATTCGCATTGCAGAAGCGTTGTAAATATACTCAGTGGAAAGGAGTTTCAACCTCAGTTCGTTCGATTAAATGATTCTGTAAATATATGTTCACTGTAAAACGGGTTTGTTGAAGCCGCGAGCTATTTCATGCGGACCATTTTAATGTTTGTATGTTAATTATGCTCCACTTAACTCTCGACTGCAGAGGCGATGCATCAGACACGCTATTGAACTTCTTCAGCAAATGATAATTTCTCTGGATTTATTATAGTAGTAGGTATTTCACTGGAACTGTTTATTTTAATATATTTGCATGTTAAACCGACTGAAGTGCTCGGTTCGAAACTAATCGCCGGCGAGGAATTAACGAAAACAATCTCAAACCACGGAACTGTGAACTGACAATAGAATCAACAATTGCTTTTATCCAATTTGCAAACTACGTTCAAGATTATCGTTTCCAGTACACCATGTGAGGAATACGTGCTGTACATCCGTTGAAGAAGTTAATACTCATTTCTCTGAAGTATTCATTATGTAGTGAGAATGAGAAAGAAACATAATGAGTAGACTGCGGATGTTTATGCAATTTTCAAATTTTGTAGATAAATTTTAAGAAATTGGAGTCACGTAGAATTTTATTTTCAGTGGTCGATTATGTTCGTTTCACTTGTCTGACCACAAACCACCCATACTCCTCTTTCCTGAACATGAATCGGTCATCTCACACTTGTCCGACCAAGAACTGTCCTATTCTACTTGCCTGGCCGTATCCCATTCTCCATGCCCTGGTCTAACTACAAGTACATAGTTCGTGTTCTACTTGTTATAGACTTCCCACATTTCACTTAACTGACCGAGAGCACTTGTCTGACCACTAGTCGTCCTTATTCTATTGCTCCAGTTATAGGTCGTCTCCCAACAGTAGAGAATTCCAACTATTCTATCGCATTCGATCATGAATCAGAGAACGGTATGTTAGAGATTAATGAATAATTTTCAAATGAGTTTCGTCAATACCGAAAATTGTTTTAGGAAAAATGTTCCGACTATTAATGTTCGAGCTAAAGTGCTGGTTAAAATAATATGATAATTTACGTATTTATAGATTTATTAATAAAATAGTATGAATATTCATTTTCTTGACAAATACTTCCATCCAGCTTTCTAGGCGAGAATATTTCCAAGGCTAGACTGTATTTTTGTAATATGTGTTTCCACTGTTTCAAATTGCGCCTACCCATTTTTATCATAAAATGTGATCTTTAGTAGGTAGGTACTTAGAAATAAAAAAAGCAATATGAAGAACGGATTACAAATTAATTAGCACACCTAATAAATTAGTCAAGAGTTGATCTTATCCGTTTTTCGGAATACTCGTTTTACTTGGCCGCGTTGAACTGAATAAAACACAGATTTCAGCTGTTGGGGTAACCAGTTAAATGTGAGATTACCTAATGCAAATTCCATTCATGGGAATAGTTCCCTGTTGGGTTGCGCGGAGGTGGGGGGTGTACGGCCGGGTATCTATTGCGAAGTTCTTGTGGGAACTTTTTCTACGGTCCAAGTAGAATTTCAAACAAATTCGAAACAACCGATCGTGCCTTATCGCTTCCGCAGCGAGATAGTTCTCAGGAGATATAAGCGCGCGAGCTTAAACTGCAGCACCCCCGGGGAAGAAGAAAATACCAGCCGGTATCAGAGTCTAATACCTCACTTTGCAACTTTCCTGGCCGACTCCGATAATGCATTCGCCGAAACTGCCGACTAATCTTGATTCAGGATTAACCCGACTTCCCCCCGACCCCTCTGCTTTGTGAAATCCCTCGGGACAAAGGGTTAATCGACATCGTCGATTGCTTTTCTAATGAACGGGTGCCTCGTACAAGCTAAGATCACACGGACGCTTTTAAACGAGCGCGTTCTACCCTCTGATGCAACGAACAAAGTGGAATGCGCATAAATCGTTATCCGAATCTTCCCGAAAATGTAAAACGGAAAACGCTTGTAGAAGAGAACGCGCTAATTAATTTTCAGAAAATTACGTGATTCGTTGAATTCATTGATCGCAAACAGGTAATAGTAATAATTAGATTGTGGATAACAATTGTATTAATTGCAAGATGCAGAAGACATTTACGTAGACATTTATTTATTTCTTTGATAACATTAATAAAAGTTGAAACTAAGACAACAATACTTCTTAAATGCGTTCAATAGTTTCATTCTCTGTATAAATGCGTAAAATCCGCAGTTTAGAAAAATCATTACATGAAATATCATTCAATTACGCTTGGCTTAATGTAAATAAGCACGAGGAACGGGATGCGAATTAATTTGTCCATCGAACAGTGGAAACACAATTGGACAAATCTGCGTGGCCGTTCGGGGTTCTCGTTCAATGAAAATCTCGCACAAAAGCGTCACGCTCTATTCTACATATCTCACGGTCTGGGTTAGGTTTCAATCTTTCGATGCATAACGACGCTACATGCATGCTGTCGGAGTTACCGACAATTTCAGAATTGCCTCGGCTATCTAACATGTCCTTTTAATAGACGAGGGTAGTATAGGGGCTGCCAGATGTGTCCCAGAAGGGTCTTGTCTGGAAAAACCCTTGACGCACCAAGAACACTAAACACGAAAGCGGCCCATAGGAATATTAGGACCCTGTTTCCTTTTTCCCGTGTCTAGTATTGCTCAAGTCAGTTTCAGTTAGTCAACTGCAGATCCTCTTCAAGGAAAGACGTTTCTTTCTGTCGCCCCGAAGTAAACTCATTTTGAAAGATTAAACCGAGTTCCAGTTGATTTCAAATACCCATTAAACCAACAAATACACTGTTGTTCATACATTCCAATAGCTCAGACGATCAAAATTTTTCATCTCGCGTAAGATTTAAAGAATCGTATTTTCACCAACTTTTCAAGAAATTGCAGTGCACACTCCGTAGGCGGAGTCGTCGGTTCGAAACAGCAAACATATTCGATTTTCGCGTCATTAACGCAATCAATGTTTTATGGCGGGTTGTTCACGGAATTGACGTACGCGAACGCGAGCGCGCATTTCGCTTGGAAAATACCGGCAGAAATAAAATCCCGGCTGCTAAATATTATTTACACAGACACGCACGGATTCGATAACTTGATTGTAAAAATGAAACGAGCAAATAAAATCCCGCGCGCCGATAATATTTATGTGTTTACAGTTTGTAAAGCGGTGTTTTACAACGGCTGCCTGTTCCGCGGCACGGTTAAATGATAACAGTCGTTTCCGGACGGCCGCGAACAATAGGTAAAGTCGTCCTGGACAAGAAGAATCTCGAGTTGTATTCCATAGAAAATGGAGACAAATGGCGGGAAGCGGAGATACTGTCGAACGGAACTCGCAGTGATGCGCGCTCGATTCTCTCGGCCGTCTTAACAGCGGAAAACCAAGCTTCGAATCCGAACGCGGACTGCTCGAAGCCCGTTCAACGAGACTTGGAAGAGTCTTAACGAGTTTGAAGAATGTTGAAAAAGCTATGAAAGTTCGACGAACACCGGTGCTCCGCGGAAACTCCAAGATAACAGACATTAAAATTCTTTTATGTTTATTTCCGATGTCTTTCGTCGGTTTTTCATGCTCTGACACGGCTTTTGTTATTCTTTAAATTCAATTCAGACAAACTCGCGCGACGTTGTTCCTTCATTTTAACGACGGACGTACCTTGCAGTCACCGTGACTAGCCTGTATTATTTATGGAAAACTTCAATAGCGAGTTTCCTCGGAAGTTTAATTAATTTTCTGTCTTAGTATGCGTTCGAACGAATCAATTTATCTAGTAATTTCCTACGAGGGTGGTCTGATGTCTTTCTATACCTTTACATAATTCTGCTGGTAATTCGATTGAAGCTGCAAAATGTTCTTTTCAAGAGAAAGTCCTCTCCGATTTAATTCGTTTGCGAATATACTATGAACTCAAGCTTCTTCCTTCACTGAATATCTCAGGATTCGAGCTCTCCATGTTCGCTGATTTTATGCAAAAATGATAAAAAAAGAAACATCCTTGACTCTACGACCTACAATCGCAACACGTTGCTTCGAGACACAACCCCTCGCAACAAGAATCACGTGTGGCTTTTATAGTTACGACTGGCCATTTCCTTTCCTGTCCACTTTCCGGTTTTTTTTCGGTGGGTACCCACAGCCTCCCTTCTAAATAGACAATTTTCCCCTGGAATGTTCCCATCGGAAAGGCAGTTCGGCGACCTCGTGATCCGTGTTATAGCTCAGACATTTCCGACCGCGTGTTTTCGGCGAATTGGTTCGCCGGAAATTCGGCTCGAAAATAATCGTTGGCACGCGTAACTTCCGGGCGAATGATTCTTTTGAAGGGTACTTGAGGGGCAGACGGTTTTGCGGATCGTAAAAATCTCAACAGTAGCTTTTACTCTTCAGAGGATTTCGGTGCTTAATCCGAGGAGTTTTATGCTGATACTCCGTCGAGACTGAAATATATCTCGAAGTCGGTGACGAGCTTTTGGTAATGACTTTCTGGGGTGTGCGTTTAACCTTCTTTTAGCACAAAAATAAAGTTTTGATATGTAGTTAAGACGGTATTTCGGTTTCCAATGCTATTGTGCACAAATTTTTGGGAAGTTGAAATTTTCAGAATAAAGTGACACTGATCTACTAAACGTATTTTTTAAGTACTCATTATAGGTCCACATAAAAAAATGTTGTGGAGAACAACTTTATCAATTGTAATTCGTTCCAAATTTTGTTTCACATCATATGGGGACGTTTTGAGGAAAGTGGTTCCGAACGGCGATCTTGACGACATATCCCAAGGTTATAGAAACCGGCAGTTCTAGATAATTACCTGAACTTCTTCTGTCGTCCATTCCATCGTGGTCGCTAGACTAATTAGAGCTATCGCGTAACCGTGTCTCCTCGGATCGCTGTTTGTCCCCGCTTCGGAAAGAAGCGAAAGGAAAGAGGGAGCGATTCATTTTCGCCGGGGCTCGGTTACCGCGGCCAACTTTCCTCTATTTTTTCATCACCTCCCCTGGCCCCCACCTCCCTCTCGCCCCTAGAGCGGCGAACTTTTTGATGAGGCCACTGAAAAATTCCAGAGAGAAACTTTTGTTAATCGGAATACTTATCAGCGGTTTTTTTTCGCCAGCGCCGTTTGATCTCGTTAGAAGTTTCTCGGACGACAGCGTCGTCGGACCAGACGCAAACAGAATTCTGTTATCGTTTGTCATGCCGCGACGGCCGCGGCCGGGCTGTTTAGACCGGTGTTTCGCGATTGTAGCTGGTCGAAAACCGAAAAATAAACTGTGGGATTATTCCTTGGAAAGAAATTTTTGTATCATCAGTCGATACAAGGTGAGTCGAATAACCTTGAATAATTATATAAGAGGATAAGAGAAAACTAGGAAAAGAGTGTTAATTACACAACTGTTATAATGTTATAACTTCTAACTTTAGCCGTACGGGAATCGAGGCGCAGTTACCAAAGATCAGCGTCCCGTTCGCAAATGGCACCGCATCAGTTATCCTTGACGGGAGGACCTAGTCGAAAGACGTTCCCATCGCGATTGTCAGAGTCCTATGTGCGTCGAGGTGTCATTGACGGATCGGTACGCGGGCCTCGTTAGCGTAACGCGTCCGTTTCGACGGGTTTATCGGGTGCGAAGACACCGTTCGTAAATCGTTTACGGGCCCCGCTCGCATTTCCCCGGCACTTGTCGTCGCTTTTGTCCGTCGTTTAAGCGTAGGAGCCGATCGAATCGATACTCTGCGGACGGGTGTCGAAGATATCCACAGGAAATTCTTTTTCAACTCTCTATCCTGGGTAACCAGACTCTCCCCACCATTCGTGTTTGCCCCTCCCACCCCGGCCCTGTCGTCGTTATCCCAGCGAGCGGGTAATCCGAAACCGGGCTATCGATAGAGTCAGCCATTTTCCTATCAGACATTGGAAAAACGTGTCTATCGAATTGGAATATATAACGCGGCCCCGGGGGTGGAGAAGATCCAGGGGAAGGATATGATCGTACGTGGTGGTTTCCACGTATCATCTTCCTCCTCCAGCTCTTCTGCCGCCCGATTCAACCGGCTCGCGAGCCTCCATTCTTCTCACTCGTTCGTGCACACCGTGCCGGGAGAATATTTCTCCTTATCGACAAGTTGCAATAGCGGGATATACTCCCCCCGGTCGCTTTCTTCTTAAAGATCGGATCTCGATCGATGAGAGCCGCGTGGCCGGTCACAATTTCTCGACTTTCCTCTTGTGAATTCAATAGTTAACCCATTCCCCTGCAATATCGTATCCGACTCGTGATGAAGATTCGAAACAGAGTCTAATAAATATTCATGCTACTAATTTCCTTTAAACCGAAATAACTAATAGAGAATATCTAAGCATATAGTAGATATAAATTTTCTCCTTTCTTAGGAAATTATACGAACTACAAAAACGTTCTAATCACTGAAACGGTAAAATAAATAGTAGAACAACGGGTGAAGTTAGTCTATCGACGAAATTTAATGGAAACTGCGAAAGGATCTAATTTCCTTACGACATTCATTCCGTTGATCAAGTCAACTCTCACCTTTCCGTCTCACCTGAATTACTCAAAAATCAAATGCAGTAGGGGAGAAAAGCTGAAGTCAGCGAGATATACATATGAACACCCCTCGAAACAGCCAAGTGGTGACTTATGGACATTGGAGAGCTCAGCACGCTAGCCAACGGAAGTTTCTTGCCAGTGTCCCGACTAGCTCCCATTTAATCTGCTCAACGTACATCTGTGTTCCGCATAATCAACCTTGGCTATCCGCGTATGATCCCTATCCGTCTGGATTAATTTATCAACGTCCCGTTCGGAGACCGGTAAGGCATTTCGTGGTGATATTCCGGTCGGCTGGGTTTTTCTCAGGCCCAACTCCAAATTCAATGAATACACGACGCGAATTCTAGCGACCTGAAACACACTATCCATTTCTTTCTCTCTCTCTCTGTATTTTCCTTTGGTGAATTTCAATAAAAAGCCGCACAGCAAGTTCTGAGCTGCGCAGTCTCGAGCCGACCGCGTCTCGGCCCGTTGGCGTGCAGTTTGCGGTCCATGTAAATTCGTCACTCCTTCCTCACCACCGTAAACGACTACGATTCCAGTGGGTCTCTATACACTATTGCACGCCATCCAATCTCGTCAAGATGCCATCCCTAATTGGAAACACATCTGAGCACACAGATCCCTTCGCTCATGTGTCTTTCATACAGGCTGCTCCACAAGGTTGTCGAGGATCAGGGCTGCAAGCAGTGTGGGCAAGACTTTCGGTTTGCGCGGCGTCGAGTACTACAGTTTCCAATAAAGAAGAAGTTTGACCTTGTATGACTATGACCTTGAAATGATCTGAATTTATGATCTTATTGGTTTTATTGATGCCGTAAACCATGTTTCATTTATATAGCATACATTAGCGTAACACTTTACAAATAATAATGAAGTATATATCGTTACATAAAGTTAAATTAATATGAGCGGTAGATGCTAAATCCTAATCTTACATTTTTTGAGGAAGTTGAAGATAAATATTAGTGCTGTAATGTAACGTAATTTTATTGAAAAGTTGTATACAGGTTTCGTTCTCCAAATACACCCTTTTGCGAATCAAATTGAACCTTTTGCAAATCAATTTCACCCGTTAAGAATATTGAAAATTAATTATACGCGTGATCACGTTTCAGACGACGTACGAACTATTTAGGAAACCTAACTACGAGACATTTCGTGATTTGAAATGTTTGTGTTGGTGGCGACTTATGTTAGGTTTGTGATCCACTGTGCGTCGGGAAGGATGTGTAGTTGTTTTGATCGAGCGTGTACAGCCGCGCAGTAAATTTCGCGCGTTTCATTGACCATTTCGGTAATGCCCTCTCCGTAAGCCGCATTGTTTCCGTGTAAACGATGCTGGCGTGCTTTACGCGGCCGACTAAATAAACGCAGGGGTGGGCGGCTTCGCGTGATGACAGCCGTCAAAGGCCCCTTTGAATTATTGAAACGAGAGACATGTAGCGCGCGGCTGTTGCCGCAGCGTTTGATCGAACGAATTGGGTCTCGCCGGGAACTTTTATCGCCATTACCATTGACGGTATTCTGCGTATTCGCGCTCAAAGACCGATTTTGACCATTGATTCCGATACGTTCCGAATACTCCTCTGGAAAAGTTTGCCCGGTTTCGCCGCGACTGATTGATACAAAGAACCAGTTTAAAAATAGAGTGTGAATCGCATTTTTCGTTTAATTAATGATGGGCTCGGTGGTTGGGCCAACTCCTAGTCACGATCGAAAATAACGATAAAATCTTCGTTTCGTTGATGCTGATGCAAAACTTGATAGTTGCGAGAATTTCCTTTTTATAGAATACCGAATCGAGAGTGAATACCGCCTATTTCAAAACATTTTCACATTTAATCTCGTTAAAAAAAAACATGTTTCTAGAGGAAGAGTAAAAGGGCGCCTATCGAAATATCGGTCGAAATGGAAAAACCACTTCTGTAAAATAAAATCTATCTGCCAGGAAACCTTTCTTCGCATGTTCAAATATTCAATAAACCATTTGCCTGTAAATTCTAACTAAGTATAGACAGAGGATTTTTATGTGAAATAAAAACACATGATACAACAGTATTACCAACTTCTACAAATGTTTGTAGTGTTTCGTCTACTTATTTCCCTCGAAAATACATAAAATTCGCAGTTTTTACCGTGTCTTTCTTTTATCAATTATCTATAAAACAAAATTTAAGGACTTTATGGCTGATTTATATTTTGAATTATAATCGGGAAACAATAAAACAACGAGACGAACAGAAATGAGGTAAAAGGGACACTCTGTTGTTTGAAGAACTCAAAAATGTTGCGTGGCTACGTTTCACTCAACAAATATTCCGACACGAACATTTCTCATACTATTTAATACGTCGGGAACATATGCAATCATTTTTGCGCGGCGCAACTTTCCGGTTTCGGTGGAGCCGTATCGTACGAGATCAGAAAAAACGAGGCGTTCAAACGCAACAGCACGTCGCGACGGACTAGTGAATTTATTTTAAAATTAAGGCAGCGATGCTGAAAAATACACGAGCGTTGGGTACAAAGCGTGACAGAACGAAACGTCTAGCACGGCCAAGTGAATTTACAGGTTCAGGGAAGATACAGCGGCTCGGGAACCTTATTTTCTACGGAACGAGTTCCTCCGGTGTTGCGTTGTACATAATAAATGTAAATATGTATATAGGGGATGCGACCGAACTAATCTCACGCGTGCGTGAGCAAGCGAGTACGTGTGTATCCGTTGAAAAATTTCCGCGTGAAGTCGAGGTTGTAATTCCGTCGCTTTTCGCAAATAAAGTGTGCACAGGACCGAAGGAAAATTATTCTAGCTAGGTACATACACCAGGAAAATCCACTCGCAACTTGCCGCGATGCCGAGTGTCTTTAAACGTACATTGTTAATTATATATATATATATAATAAATTCGACAAGAGCTACGGCTAAAACTGCGACTAATCCTCTTCACGTCCGCTTCTTCTCGCTCGTACTTTTCTGTAATCTTTTAAGAGGTTCGAGCGACGGCGTTGCTGCCGGCAGAAATACTGTTGCCGCAGAGTTGCATTTAACAGGCTCGCTCGTAATAGTTTGCAATAATTTAGATATCATGGACTGCGTTCAGCTCAGTATTACAGTCTTTAAATTATTTTTGCTACTGAAAATACGTTGGTCATTTCTCTAAGTTATACAACGAACAACAAGAAACATTTTGTTCTGTATTTTTATTGCAGTGAAAGATTTTTCTTGCTTACTCCTTTATAGTATTGTTCTAATTTGATTAAAGGCTGCTCTTTACCTTGACGGACTCAGAATTTCGGCCTTTTTCCAATGAATCATGATGTATTCGGTATGTAATTCAGTAAATTTGTACCGAGTGCGGATGCATTTTCAATCCTGTAGGATCAATGGTGCGGAATTGGGTTAAAATTGTAGTGGCTCGCAATCACCACTACAAAACCAATATGGCAGCGGCCTTACCTGTCAAAGCGAAAAATGCTCAACTTTAAGCAACCATAAATCCTGATCCTAGAGGATTGAAATTTCAACTGCATCCGCACTGGGTACAAATCTACTGAATTACATACCAAATACATCGTAATTCATTCGAAAAAGGCCGAAATTTTGAGTCCGTCAAGGTAAAGTTTACCTTGATTAAATATTCATGAACCTATGCTTTTAGATTAACTCCTTTCTAATCACACGTCTGTCTCTATAACTATTCATACAATGTCTGTAGAAAATTATTACAACAGAACAAGAAAATTTGAAACTGTCTTTAGATGAAAATGGAACGGAAAAGACTAAAGGGAAATTAAAGGGAAAAGATTGGATTTTAAGATACATATGTGTTTAATTATGTTTAATCATACTATTTGGTTGTCCTTATGCCGTCTATAACAGAATAACACATTGATTTTGATATTTCTAAAAATGTCGATATTTTCCCTGAATTTTGAGATTTTAATCCAGTAGGGTGTTTTTTCGATCCGGTCTACTGCATAGTTCTTCTCAGCCACGTCTTTTGGTGCAGTTGCCTGCAGGCCAGAAGGTTTTTCTCAAGCATATTTTCTTTTTCCTTCCATTCTCCCAGACCCAGATGCAGTTGACCAGTCTACGCTTTAATTGGCTGTATGAAGGCAGTGAAAAAGTTCGTTCCACCCGAGAAAGGAGTGGATCTGTCCTTTGAAAGAGCCGAGTTATCCACCGGTGTTCCGGCGATCGATCGTTTAATCCGCAGTTTCACGGAAGAAACGACGCACGTCGCATTGCATCTTGGTGGATCGGTAGTCCTTCGATCGTGGCGGGGAGGAGAAAATGTAGGATTTCGTACAGTGCAACGACGCGCTTCCGCATCTATAAATCCTTCGCCGTCCGGCGGATCGCGTTCTCTCGAACGGCCGAGTACCTTCCAGAAGCGTTATTGCGACTCGACGACGACAAGAAATATTCTATCGACTGGAGAACTGGTGCACGACTTACTAAGACAGGACAAACCCGAGAACCGAGAACCAGACACAATCATTTCAAACGAATTACGAAAACAACTGCTTCTCGATACGCATCTATCATTCATTTATGCACTGCTCCACATACCTAAAAAAAAAAACACGATCAAGAGGATCTCTGAACTATCTTGACTTCTTGTAAAAAAGATATTACAAGTTGCTGCCTGGAGAACTTGGAGAACGGAGTGATCAACGGAAGTGGATTCTTTCAAATTTTTAAATTCAAAGGACTTCTCCACGATTAAATAAAAATTCATACGGGTTTTCCAGTGGATTTTGAGTATCCTTAAGGTTGGTTCTCTTCGGTTTGTAGATCCTCTAAATTTTTAAAATATCTTTCACACAAATTATTTTCATAAAAATCAGTATACCCTAAAAGATTCGTCATTCAAAGATGCACAAAATTACATTGTAAAATTTTCGTCTGGGTCTAATAGTTTCGAAGATATTCAATAAAATGGATTTTTCCAACAACATGAATCTCTGCAGTTTTAACAAGAATACGTGACAAATATTATTCCGAGTTCTAGATCATACCAAAATTTCACTACAATCGGCGTGTTACGGGTAATCTCTCTTGTGAGCGCCGTAAAACATTTAAAGAACACGTAGAGCGTGAAACATGACCTCGTTGAATTCTAAGACGATTGTAATCGCTGAAGAGCGCTCTTTCGAAGACGGTCCAGGTTATTAATTGATTTAGCCGTTAATAGAGCGGCGTAAAGCGAGCCGTCTAACTCGTGTCTCGGTATAATTTGTGTGGCCCTAAAGAGAATCTACACAGACCACTTAGCCTGTAATCGAATCTGATTCCGGAACGTCGAACCGTGTGTCAGACGATCGCACGACGGGTTCCTGCCGCTGCGATTAGTCACAGAGAATAGTTGCTCAGGGAGGAATGTTTGGACTGATCCTGTAACGTGAACTGTCGTCACTGTGGACAAACGGGGCTGTAGCAAATTAATCGGTTCTCGTCTGAGGATCGACGAGACATCTATAACGGAGCGAGGCTCTCGGCGTCGCAAAAGACGTGGTCGTTGTTCGTCGATAACAAATGATATTTCATAAACGCGGCCGCGCGAGCGGAAAAGATGTTTCCACGTGGAATTGCTCGGGGAAACCTCGCGGCTAGAAAAAGCACGATGGGAAAAAAGCCGATTCCCGTAAGAAACGTGTAATTCTCCAGGGGCGGTCCGATCGCAATCAGTGCAGCAAGAAAACCTGCGAAACGAAACGTTCTTCTTCTACCGTAGGTTAGAAGAGTGGGTAATGGTTTCGTCGATTATCATTTTATTTGGAGCTCCGATCTGACCTGCACGCGGCGGTCGATAACAATTTTAGCAATTCGCCAGTGTCGAACTCGGCCAATTCGATTGTATTTTTTTTTCCCCGGATGCCGAAGGGCTTCCACGGGAAACAGTATTTCAGAAGACCGGCCAAAAGTGACAGGCCGCCGCGGTTAACTGGGGGAAATATATTACTGTTTGAACGAAAAATATTTTTCGTTCCCCAGCAACCGGTCGTTTTTCAAACCCGGTGAACCAGGATTTTTTTTTTCTCGTCCAGCCTCCACGTATTTGCTCTCCAAATTACGCGCCGCTCGATGACGACCCAATCGAACCGAGTGCGAAGGAATAATCAATATTTGATTATAAAACAGGGGAACTCGGCAACTCGCGGATCTCGTTGACCGCCAGTCGAGCACGTGGCCGAGACTCTCGAGTTTTACTTTCTCGAGGAAACGACAGTTTGCAGCCTCTTCTTCGACGACGATAATGCTCGCGAAGACGACAGCGGGATCGTCGAGTTATACAGTATTTCACGAGTTCATATAATCGACCATCGATTACACGGGTTACGGTATATATATAAATTCTTCCGCGAGCTAATATTTACACTCTCGTTGAACCAATAAAATTTCATCCTATACGACCGAAGGCTGTTTGAAGAATAAAATAAAAAGCGATACCTCAAATGATTGATTCCAAATAAATTATATTGCTCAATTGATGTGGATTGCACTTTTTCGACCTAATCCTTTGACGGGGGAATTATTGATTGGAGAGGGAAATGCAGAGAACCGTGGGCAACGATCAGCAAAATCATCGTTTTATGATACAGTTAAATTGCTTGTCGGAGTAGTCGCAGCGCGATTGGACGGAAATTGCTCGCGATTTATATTGCTTGAATATTTTTAATTTCAATTGAAAAAAATTTGGTAATTTGTGTGCCTCAGAGAATTGAAAACAGAATTCGAACCAAAAATTAATTAAACACAATATTTCTGGTTCTCGAGAACGACCCATCACGTCGTGCAAGATTGTCTTAAGTGAAACAGGTTGTCGGCTAGTAAAAGTAGAAGTTTTAAGCGTTAAAATGAAACTAGGTTCCTTTTTTGTGGATGTAAGGTTTTCTTTCATACTTTGCAACTTCAAATTTATCATCTGAGTGGACAGGAAACGGCGATAGCTTCGTACGAAGTAGTAGTAGGCTTTTGTCTATACGTATAACTCCAGACAATGAAACTTTGCAAGAACTCCAACAGCTTATATCTCAATATCTCTGTTATGAATTGATACGAATTGAAAAGGATCACGCCCATCACTGATAAATAGGGATTCTACGAATAAATGCAGTCGGGGACGCGTAATGTCGCGCGAACCCCGACAAGAGGACAAAAATCTAACTCGGCTCTTCGTTTGACGAACAATTAAGAGTTTCTTATGAATATTCATGCGGACGAATTACTCAACGCATCGGCTTTCCATTGGGCTGCCGAGCGGAGACGCGCTATCAACGATCCCTGCAATCCAGCCTGAAAACAGAGATCGACACCGAGGGGCGGTGAAAAATTGTACAAGAGGGGAAATAAAGTGAAAATAACCGTGGACGCGTATCGCTTGAACTCGTTCGCTCATTGAGCCCGTTTGACAGCGGAAGCTCGAGCTTTCGTAGAACGTTCGGCATCCCTTCCAGCAGAAAGAAACGGATAAGTGGATTACGCTACCGCACAGCGTTCAATATTGTCTCGAACTGCCAATGATGGCTTAAAGAACACTTTCCGACGCCAGAAAGGCAAAAAATAATAAATAGTTTCAATGCACATATGAATTTTCGAAAAATAGAAATTCACAAAGCGGAAACAGCTGGAACACAGTTTGTAGATAACAGTTTTTATCCTTGAAAATGTATTTAATAATTTTTTTATGAAAATTAAATTAATAAGTAGCTCTAATATAATCGGTATGCTTTAAAAATAAATGTAGCTCACCCGATCCAGAAACACGACCAAGAAACAGAATATTCTTTAACTAGTCAATTTTTAAACTATCGATAATTTGAAGGCGAAGCTGATACTGGGAAATCGTTAGTCTTGATTTTCATCTTGTAATTGGCTCGTGGAATCCAATTAAAATACTTGATGCGTGTAATCGAGCGCCGTATATACCAGGTGTGTCTAAATGGTAATGAGACTGAACCGTGTGACTTGATAACTGACAACACTGTAACCACAAAACTGACATTAGCTGATATATATACGTTCCTACTCGATGTTCAGCAGTGAGTTCGGCCGAAGAACTTTCATATGTGTGATTCGACAGTGTATTATGCAAAACTTATTACGAAACTGTGAGACTTTGAATATCAAATACGCACAAAAATATGTTTAGAGAGTCTTCTAAATTTTATACGCATTTTGCAGTCAACAATTAGTGATTTTTTTTACTACTGTAACACATTGCATATCTTGAGGGGGAAAAGGTACTCTGATTGATCTGTGTTTTTCATTAATAACCCCTTAAAAAAGCCACCGACAATATTTTCACACAGGAGAAAGTTACTTCGAACGGCCTCAGGAACCACCCTTTCCAAGGAAGTGCAACATTCTCGGGACACCCTGTAGAATACGATACTATTAGGACAGTAAGCCACTTAATTGATCTGAAATTTCTGCTGAACGTAAAAGCCTTCCACTAATTCATGGTATAATTGATTCAACATTTCGCGGACATTAGCAATAAGCTCACTCGTTGGATAATGAATTATCAGAACCATTTTGCAAGAATTATATAAAATTCAAGATAATTTTTTACGAGAGTTCATGACCTGTAAAATACAATGTAACAAAAAGTATTTTGTTTTTGGGATTTTGAATTACCACCAACTAAAATATAAATTCCTTGACACCCTATTCCTTAAAAATAAGGGTGTTTAATTTTCTGTATAAAATTGTGCAACAAAAATCCGCCTGTTTTCTAGACGCGCCTCATATTTCCGCCTCGAGTCGGTACGAACGCGGCGTTTCCGGGGTCTACGGTACGCTAATAATCTGACCCGGCGCATATCAATCGGCCGCGATTAAATCAGGCATTGGATAGACACGCGGGGGACGTTAAAACGGGGAACGTTGGCGGCTGTGACATTCGAAGGCAGAGTCGTTAATAAATATCGCTTGTATCTCGGCGATGAATCAGCCAGCTCACGTACGAGCGGACGCGGAGCACGCGTGCAGAACTGCACATGCACAGAGACGCGCATACTGCACCGCAATAACGACGTGGATGTGGGCAGAGGTGTGGGTGGGTGGTGGTGGTTAAGAACGGTGGCGTCGGTAGTGGCGGTGTTTGTAAAATACACAAGTATTATATGGCAAGACGGCAGCTCGGTCCCCCCCACTTTTGTTTCCTTTCCTGCATTATTCATGAGCGCACTTATAAGCTACTATTGCATCGCGTTGCATCTCCTCCGTTTTCGAGGGGTTTCTGGAAAGTGTGTGTGAGAGAGAGAGAGAGAGAGAGAGACAGAGAGGTAGAGATAGAGAAGAGAGAGAGAGAGAGGGTGGGATAGAAGCGACAGAGAGTGAGAAAAAGCTGGGACCACGTAGTCGGTTACGTCGACGAAGAATCGACTTCTAGCATGAACCCACCAGCCGTAACGAAAACTTTATCGGAGCGGAGCCACGCGGTTAAGCTCGAATCCGGCTTTAGTCCGGTATCGGCTTTGCCATAGCTAGGCTACTTTTAAGACCGTTGAAACCGCTGTTCGACGACGATTACGCGATTAGTAGCGTTCCCTGAACGAGCGTTATTCCTCATTGTTCCTTTGTAAAGAATGCGGTTTAATTATTCTTCGAGGCTGCAGAACTTGAGCACTGTTCAAACGATTCCGTACCAACGGCGAACCGAAATGTCACCGGATTTGGGACTCAGTAGTTGCATATTGTAATCTCGATCGGATTACAGCTTTGCGACCCAATTCCAAAATCAACCAAGAGAAACTATCGATTCTTTATCCGAATTTTATAGAAACATTGTTTTAAAATTCTTTGCAACTTTATGCTAATTCATTCGATTATGAAATTTACAAAGTTTATAGATAAGAAGATAGGGTCCACGATAGCTTAACGAATGCTTTGCAAATATTATTTTTTTCTCAAGGTCTTTTATCCTCTATCACTGTTTTCTAGTTTTATTTAAAAAAATAGAGCAGTGACTTGCCCCAGTTCCCAGAATCACCCTCTATACTACGTTGTTTATTTTAAAGCGTGCTTCTCGCCCGATATTTACCAACAAAAGGAATACCTCGTGTGATACACGAGTACGTCACGGTAACCGCGTCAGGTGAAATTCATACTTTCTCGGCGGCACGTTCGAAGAGAATACTCCTTATGAATCATTCGTGTCGCAACAGACTTTCGCTTCTTCGAGTCGAGCAACTCGCCCCACTAAACGAAATAATCCGGATTCTGCGATTAAATGGTATCGCAAGGTGAATGCATTGCAAATTGTATTTTTTCTCAAGGTCATTTTCTTCAAAGTTTTCATATTCAGAGATATTAATAGTTTTAGATACTTCTTTCGATTAATTCTTCTTTTTAATTCTGACTAGATAACAATTAGACTGCGGAACATTATGCAATTATGGCTTTCGGAAATTTTCGAAAAATGCTACGATATAAAATATGATACTTCAAATCTGGAAAGGCTGCTACCACGGAAAATAAAATTCTATTTTATTCCACTGTGTTAAAATTCGTCTACAAAAATTGAAGATTGCATAAACATCTGCAGTCTAATAATAATCAATGGTACTTTCGTAGAATTCTTTTCGAAGCAACATTTGAATATTGAAAAAATATTATTAGGTGAAATACGTAAAATTCTTTGTAGCCCGGTTACAAGAGGAAAGATTCAAAGTCCCTGCAGACTGGTTCGAAGAGTCGTAAAATGGGTATCCGAGCGGATTCTGCCGCGGAACGCTAGTCATGGGAGTTTGGTCTCGCTTGAGAGGGTCATTTCTTCCCGGACGGTGACATAATCCATGAAGTTTACAAAAAGTCGGCGATCGCCTTTGTTAAATCTGCGCGAAGCGTCACGGGTGTTCCGACATCGTGCAGGCGATCCAGATTCCGCATCTATATCCCGCCTTTACGAGGTATAGGAAACGGGTAATGCAAAACCAATGTAAGCAAATCTCCTGATAACATGCCACTGGAGGGACTACGTCGACGAATATAAGAAGAGTGTCTGCAGACATTCGAGTATCGAGTTTTCGTAGGTGGCTCGTATATTAGACGTTCTATATTGGCTGATCGAACACGATATATTTTTGTTTTCTCGTTGCCTGTATAGCAACGGAAGTTCTCCCCGTGATATCGTGAATTACCGGTGTGTTACGCGTTCGTGAAAGAACAGCGTGAAAGCTTCCGGAAGATATCCTGGTCTCTGTAGATTCTAGGTGAATCATTTATTACGGGATTAGCTGCCGGTTGCTGCGATTAAGCAAGCAACGGAAAGGGACTGGGAATAAATTCTGTGCCGGTGTGCATCCGCCTTCGAACGTCCGCGATACGAAGACAAATATTTGCTGTGATTATAAACGCGGTTCTGGTACAGCAATGCTGCACTACACTCGAAAATAATATTAATAGCGACATGTTTTTGCTGAGCAGGTTACATACCTTCTGCGAAGATGTTGCTCCGAGCACGAGGGAAATACAATGGGACGGAGGCTGTGCGTCGTTCGCTTCGTTAAAAATCTCTTGGCGAAAAATAATCATTCACTATAGGTGCATGCTCGGCATAATAGAGCGTGTAGAAGTATAGCACGGCCAAGGTATCGAAAGGCTCGTGTACGCGCATTACCGGAATAGGAGCTCCTTTGAAATAACGGGAACGTGACGCGAATTATTCAGGGTGAGTCTACGTCGCGTTCTAGGCGAACGATGCCGTTCTACCTTGTAGTACTTACCTCGGGTTACTTGGTCACTGCGACCAGTCTTTGCTCTTCCGTTGTACACGTGTCGTGCCACTCTTATCGCTGGGATATTCGGGCCCTCGTGAAATATCCCTCGCGTGAAGCACGAGGTAATACGGTAAAAAGACTTTAACCCTCGCCCGTCCTATTCCCGCAACTAAATGTGCCCCTCGTGTGTCGAATTGGTAAAACAATGGTAAAACATCCTGTGAAATGAAACGATAAATAATTAACAACGATAATAAATAGTTGAATAACGAATGTATTTTTACAGCGTTAAGAATTATCAGACACAAAGCTGACTCCTTCAAAGAAGAAATTTTCATTTATCTCCTATCTCTTACTTTAGATTGCCTCGAATTAACTTAGTTTTAATTTTGCATACAAATCTACAGTCTAGTCACCGCGCAAAATCTTTATGCAAAATAGAAATGGTCGGTAAAATTACTTTCCCTCCTTAATAACTTATGTTCTTTTTATGTCTCTTCCGTTTCAATCTACCTAATTCTGCGATAAATGCATAAAATCCGTAGTCTACTTACTTGCATAATAAATGCTTAATATATTAATTACATATACTCACTGGTTCGGTACCCCATGATATTCTATAATTGTCACAAGGCTAGCAGGGTCGTCCTGAACCTCTCGTATCTCCGCAACGGATTAACTTATAAACGCGGAACAAAATGGAAACGAAGGAGCGAGACTCTGATTAATTTTCAGTTACCTTTGCAAACGATTGATTCGCGATGAATTTCCGTTTAAATGGTCGCGAACGATTGTATCATTATTTATTCTCGCGCGGCGATGGCGTGGCATTTTTCTCCGTGTCTGGAATATGAAATGAGTCACGTGCGTCCTCATCGACTGAAAAGACACATCGCGGAACCAGAAAACCGTTTTACCGTTTAACAGCACGTAATAGGTACCAGAGTTCTTACTTACGAGCGGGCCCGCGCCTATTACCGTAGCCGTTTCCTTGCTGGTTCGCAGAGTTTCCATGATTATTCAGCGAGATATGAAAACGGGACGGTTCAAAGGGTTTCAAGTCGTCGCATTTCTGGAGGAGGATGAGGAGAGGGAGTATCATCGAAACGGAGAAAGGACCGATAAAAATTGCGTGTAGCGGAAATTTGATCGAGCAAACTGGAGGCGCGTGTTGGCGAGCAAAGTTTCGTCCCGATATGTAAAGTTTCCTGGCGGACAAACGCAGGACAATAAATATTCTCCCGACGACGCTCCCCTACTGAAAATCGGCCGTTTTCGCCGTGCGAACGGGACTTTACGCTTGGCGCGGTGCGACGCGGCGGATACAAGCGATAAAAACCGTAGAAAGTTACGTGATGTGTGTCACGTCCATAACGCGCGACAAATACGTCCACGAAGTTGTTACTGGTGCGGTGCGTACACACCTGGGCGAAAAACGTCTGCGGATCCGGCCGGCTTTCACGCTTCGAATTCTGCAGCTGCAGCTGACAAGACGAGACACACGCGCGGAAACCTCAACCGATTTTGCGCGCATTTGTTCAGATTTACAGGGAACACTTGGCAATGTATTTTGTCTGTTTTATTATGCGTTACTTATAGAGCGAAATAAAATGAAAAGTAATTTAAATTTCCGTAATAATTAATCAAAATTAATATTTCACCTTTAATTCGCGATTCTGACCAATTGCAAGTTGAATCTAAACGAAGTCAAAACCCTGAACCAGGAATCGTGATCAATAGAGATTACTCTGTTATTAACAGCCCGATCGAAAATGTTTTACTTCGTAGAATATTACGATCGTATTGACGCAACAAGAGGACAAACAATCTGACTTCGTTAGAAATAATATTTTTATATGCGCAACTTCCTGCAAGAAATCCGAGAACCGGTAAATCGTGCGATTGCATATAATTGTAATGGGAAAATTAGTTATTCACGTCTAATCAATCCGGGGCATTCACGGTACGGTTCGAGCGGCGCGAGCCTGCCAACACGGTACGATTAAATTAAACACTTCTGTCAACCCAAAACTCATTTAACCTGAAAGACAGCCTCATAATCGATTCCCGTCAAATCTAGCTGGATAATGAAACGAACCCGCCTGTGTGTGCCATGCGTGAGGCCCACGTTTAATATAACCGATTTGCCGATCAATTCATTTGCCGCGAGCCTCTAAAGCTGGATACAGCCTCCTATGGCACATCCGTGCAACTGCTCGCATACTAATCCGCCGGTGACGCTTGGATCAACGTAAATATCCCGATCTGGACAAGCCAGAACTGGCTCCCTCGTCGAAATTCAATTTAACTCGAACGATCTGCCGCCTTCGATCTTGAACACTCAGCAGATGTATATTGATCAGTCTGAACTATGGGCAATATCGTCGAAATTGTCTCGCGAAGAGCTACAAACGCAGGACTTGAGTACAATGTGGTTGCATTTCAAAAACTTTTCCCTGAAACATCTCTTCCTATCTCAAAAAGTGTAGAAGTTATTCAGTATTTTGATTTCTTAAAACCTTC
The DNA here is from genome assembly GCA_916610235.2 of Lasioglossum morio. NCBI lineage: Eukaryota > Metazoa > Arthropoda > Insecta > Hymenoptera > Halictidae > Lasioglossum > Lasioglossum morio. Next base: position 6,560,977 of record OU744324.1, on the reverse strand, counting down.
CTAGGTTACAACACCGGTATTTCACATTACTATAAAAGTTCCTGGTTACACGTAGCAGAGTCGCTAAATTTCTATAAATGACCACACATCTTCGCACTAAATTTCTCGCAGTTTAGTCTGAACAGAGTTTTGATACGAACTCGCGAATAGAGCCTCGCTAATCCAAGCTAATCCGGGGACTACTGTATTTTCTGAGGAACGTACGAGCTTCGGCGAGGTCCCGCGTTCGAAGATTGTTTAAGAGGGTGCTTCGGATGACAGGGAAGCTGGGAGGCGTGTGTTCAGAACTTAAGAGACCGTAATTACATGGTCTAAAGTACGATATTTACGAGTGGTGGTGGAGAGTGTACGCGCGTATACGTGGCCCGGAAATCTCTTGACGCGAGATCGCCGCGCAAAAACGCGCTGGGCCGTCTGCCGTTGGTGCGCGCGGTAAATTAGCTGCTCGTCCAAAGATACAACGAATAAAAACCCGTGGAAAAAAAGAGGAACGTACAAGGGTTTGGGACGCGGAGGGTGGATGGAAAGGGTTGCGTGATCATAAAAAGTCGAACGTGTAAAACTCGTGTTCTGCTCGTTATCGCGGATCCCCGCCGGTCTACCGGATGACGGAAAGTTTCTTTAAAAAAGGACACGGGACCCTGTAGACCGACGTCCGTCGCGTCGCGTCGTGGCCGAGGATATCGCCCGGTGTCACATCGTTGTCAGCGGAAAGTCTTAATGGCAGCCCTCCGCAACGCGCCGGACTATTAGCCCTTGTGATTCGCCGCTTTTCTTTTTTTTACGGCCGGTAATATAACTTACACAGGAAAACTCGATGGAAAATACTGTGAAAGTCGTTCGACGCCTGCACCCAACCCTGCCGGTCGACGAACAAAATGACTTGTTACTCGATTTTTACGAAAACTGCGATAACTTCGTTGAACTTCCGGTAAGTGCATTGATTTAAGGGAAACAGGCAGACCGCTGTTCGAGACTTTTACACAGGGCGATCCGTAACCGGTGCTACGATCGAACTGAGAGTGATTCTACATAAAAAACAAGTCGAGAAATTTTTTTCTGAGAAAATAGAGTTTGAAAACATTGAGAAAATGCTATTGATTTTCGATTTTCATTCGAGAACAAAGGCTCGTACGAAAACATTTCACTATGCTTTCGACGTATTGTTTTACGCAGAATCATCCCTTTTCCAGTTGCACCGCAGGTTGTAAAACAACAATTGCTTTATTTCTACCGTGATTTGAAAAATTGTGGATGGAAGAAACGTAAGACAATTATTGAACAGGCAGCCGTGGAAACATCAGCACGTTTCTCCAAGTTCTTAAACAAGTAATTGTAGTTTGAAATCTTTGAAAAGTTTAAACACATTTATTTTCTCTTCTTCTTGGATGGTTTACGAAAATACCGAGCTGAAGATCGACTCGAAGTAATTACGGCGTGCTCGTAGTAGGTTCCTCTTGAGAAATGAATCTTAATTTAAATTTGTTACAGTTCTTGTTTTCTAAAAAGGAATTTAATAGTCTGTGCTTCCCTACTGGGCCAAGAGAGTCGTGGATATAATTGCTTTCTGTTTTTCCTGCATATTTCTACTGCATAATTTTTCGATGAAAAAATTATATAATCCTCTTTTTCACGAAGTTTACTGTTTTATCGGAATTCGAGAAAAAAGATTGGACTTTCTATTAGGAACACTGAAGGTGACCCACATCTCGATAAAAAAGAAAAGTAACAAAAAACGGATTACAGGTGTACGAAAAAACTTTGTCGTACAACAAACAACTTTGAAGCCGTCACGAGACTAGACTGCGGAGTTTATGCATTTATGACAAAAATGGGTACACACAATTGAAAGCAGTGGACATGTTAAAAGAATTGAATTACATCGGTGCATTCTTTTCAGCTTAATAAGAACATTAAGCTTAATACAAATAATTTATTTGACTCTGCGTCTTGTAATCAATGCAAACAATTTTTATTTTACATAAAGATCCACAGTTTACACGAGACTCATCCTGCACACAACTGTTCGTCTACCGAACGGTGAAACATCCGTATACCTTCCACTTTTTGAAACACCTACAATGGATAGTCCCTTTCATTACGGATTCAGTTTCATCAAGAAAACAAATCCTCTAACGTGGAATTCTCCTTGAACCCGTTTTCCCGAGGTTAAATTTTTATGATATACATTCGTCCGGGTCTTTGACCGGACTGTCCACACCCCCATGTCAGATCCCAATAACAGAGGGCCTCATTTATCGCGGCCATCCGTTTCTGGAGAAAATGACAGCCGTCGGGCGTTAAATAATTTCGTGGTAGACAGTCGGAGCTCGCGTTTTACCATAATCGATCAAGCCAACCAGGAAACGATTCGTCTTCATTCCGATTCGCTCCGCGGAACATAATTTTTCACTGGGTCCCTCATCGCATCGGTTTGGTCGTCGCGTTGGTCGGGCTGGTTCGGTTTCAGTTTCCGGCGCGGGTGCCGGATAGATGAACACCTTTCCACCGCGAGTAAGCAAAACAGATACCTTGGCATGAAGCGTGTCGAGAGACAGACAGAGAGAGATAGAGAGATAGAGAGAGAGAGAGAGAGAGAGAGAGAGAGAGAGAGAGAGAGAGAGAGAGAGAGAGAGAGAGAGAGAGAGAGAGAGAGGAGGGGGTAATCCTATTGTTAAGCGAGGCGCCAAAATGGAAATGACAAGCCGCACACAAACGACGTCGGCGACGACGACGGGACCGATGGATGCCCAACCGTGTCTCTTGTTCACTTCGCGCTTATTCACACGCACGAGCGGCGTGTGAAGAGCTTTCGAGGCCTGTCCGTGTTCCCAGGGACACGGGCGAAACGGAGGACAAGGCTTTTCCGGCTGTATCGTACGTTTACTAAAGTACTTGGAAACGCTGCTACGCCCTGGTGGACCACTGTGTTGCCAGAGTTGCTGCTACAACGCGCCACTCGACCATCCGTGCGAGCTGTTATGCCATCGTTCCTGCCCGCTGGGAGGGGCTTTACTTTGAAATACCGGCTCCACGGAATCCTCCCGCGCTCCTTACGCGCCCCGGTCACGGCTTACGGAATCTTTTTTCCCTGTCGAACAATCGGCCCGGCGAAACGGGACCAGGAAAGAGATTCCTCCTCTAACGGATCTCGTAAAACGAATCGTTGCCCGGTACCTTTTTACTAGCGACGCGATTATGGCCCACCTGCCCAGGTAACGTCCTTCCAGCACTGCTGCAAGGACCTCTCTTCTATTATACAGAGTGTTGCCGATCTGCCGCTTTCAAGCCGCAAGCAATTCGCATGAAAAAAGAAGTCGAAAAGAAACGTTAATGTTCCTCAGTTTGAGGCTGCGTGAGAAAAATTAGTTTGAAAGTATTTTCACTTTATTTATTTATGTTTTGAGCTTCTTCTGTTCCTAAGAGCGTGTCGGCGATTTTGTCACCCAACGAGTGGGAGATAAGGATAATGTAAAGAAACGCAGATATCTTTAATACGGTTTGGCTGAATATTTGTCAGTTTTTTCCTGACAGTGAATAGAACAGAACTTTCCGAGATGAGTGCAGCGTATGAGAAACTATCAATTTGGTACCAAGTGGAAAGCGGAAAACGTCATCACCGTACTACATTGGGCATCCCAATCCCCTGATGCAAAACCCCACGAAAATGTGTGGTCCATAATGAAGGGCAAGCTGAGAGGGAAACATATTAACAAAATAAGAAGTCTTGTACACCATATTCAGAAGACATGGAGGTTGTTACCTGTAGCATACGCCTAGAAATTAGTTGAAAGTATACCGAGAAGGTGCCAAGTTATAATTGCTGTTGGAGGAGAATTGGACCCCTGAATAAGTAAGTAAAGACGCATATAAAGTTGTTTGCAAATATATTAATATTTACAGAAATATCGTCGACATGCTCTTATGGGACAGACTGTATGTATATTTATACATATGTATTAGAACTCTGAAGATTGTCGAGTTTTCCATTTCGCAAGTTAAATCTGCTGGGACGATGCACGTAAAAGGTCACGGCTCACGAATCGGAGCGAACGGATCAGACTAGCCTCGAGCTTCTTAAGGATTCCACGATGGTACGAATCAAAGGGACCTGGGGGGAAAGAGGATCAGGGAAAAAGGGAGAAAAGATTCCACGAAATTGCGTGGGTCATCGCTTTCCCTTCCCGTCCGTCGCCGTTGGGAATTGTAACGAGGGGACACGTTCACCCGGATTTTGTTTTCAACGCCGCGAATAAACGGGAACGTTAAATTAACCGTGACCGCTTCCGCCGATAATATTCACGGGATCGCACCGCGCCGGTATCGCACGGCGATTTGCTCGATCGACTCGACTCTTGATCGTGGAACGATTCACCAACGATCGCAAGGATTCCTTGGAAACTCGTGCCGAATAATCGGCAATCCTGCGCGAAGTTAACTTGCAAAGGCAATTCCACTGGCAGCCAAACTTTCTGCGGAAAGATTCAAGGATCTCCTAAAATATCTTCCTTACACTAGAATCTGTTCTAGAGGAATAAGATTATACTTTGAGCGACGCGTAACGTGTGCTCTATTCAGGCCCGTTCTAGTTGATCGACGCGCGACCGATCGTCTTCTTTAACTCTGGAAAGTTGGTTTGAAAATGTGCTACTGTTGATCTTTTGCAAAATATAAATTGTCTACATCGATTAAAAGAAATAGGAACCTCCCTTAATGATTTTAATAGAATTTACCCAGATAGCACCGAACGTCCGAAGGACATTCGTTTCATGTCCACTTTATGTCCATATGTCCCACGTCCGTTACGGACGTCCCTCGGACATCCATTGGACCTAAATTTCGGTTATCCTAGGGACATCCGTTTTTTAGGTCCTAAGGACATCCGTTGGACTTCAATTTCGAACGTCCGTGGGACATCCGTTATTTACGTTCCTCGGATATCCGTGGAACCTAAATTTCGGATGTTCCAGGGACATTCGTTTTTCAGGTGCTAAGGATATCCGTGGGACTTCAATTTTGGACATCCGTGGGACATCTGTTTATTACGTCCCGTCGGATATCCGTGGGATCTAAGTTTCGAATGTTCAAGTACGTTTATTTTTTAAGTCTTATAATAATCTTATGTGACAGGTGAGCAGAGTGACATAGTCAGAGTCAAAGCGTCACACAGTGGGGTATTTGGCCGAAAATAAGAAATGTATTTTAACATTTAAAAAATCAAAATGATTTTTGCTTTTTGTCGAAAAAAATTTTTTTCGAAATTTTAAATATAGAATTTTTAATTATTGTTCTTAATTACTAACTACTGTTCTAAGTACATATTTAAGTACTGTTCAACTTTTATTCGAAACATTTTATCCTCAGATTATGCAAACTCTTGAAAAGTAGTGATAATTGAATGCTTTGAGTGCGATGTACAGAGCACTCAGATTTCATTCAGTTATCATTTAAATTAGTATTGTTATTAATATTTATATTATATATATATAATATTATAATAATAAGAATATTACTAATCACTTTGTAAGTTTTTTTCCGATTTCAAGACTTTATAGACGATTTTCCCGTTTCTCAGCCAAATACCTCACAGTAGCGTCGCGTCTCATCACCGTGCGTTTACGTGAAGTGAGGTTAGGTTAATTTAGCACGTGCTCCCTGTGCACGTATTCGTAACATTGCAATTAATAAAAAGTGTGTGCAAGTGATTCGATACCTTCAGCCACTTGTCAGGATTGTGTTGGTGACACTCGTTACTGCGATTTCAGGTAAGCTTTTATTTTATATTTATTTTATTACGTTTTTTCAGTCATTGAAACATTATTGGCAAAACGAAAATACAAAAATATTATTAGGTTGGAGGGAAAATTCTATCGTATTTTAAAGAGAACATTTGAGTCATTTTATAAAAATACATGTTCAATATTATTCAATGATATAATTTCCATTATTTGTAACAATATGTTGCCATTTTTCAAATAACCTGTCAATTTCTGTTTTCCCATGACTCACTAATTAACATGTGTTTTTGCATTACAAGTAAAATTACCTGCTTATTTAAAATACCACATAGCTTTCCCTCTAACCTAATATATTCATGTTAAAATCTTCCCGTTTATTGAACAATGTTTCTAACCAAGAAATTTTAATTTTCAGATGCAGCGAAGATATCCAAAACATCTATACATCAGAAAGAAAGAAGTGTTTCCATACAGATACGGCGTACATTAGCAGAGAACCGTGGAAAGAAACAAACATTTTTAAAAGATTTTTAATAATAAAATTAAAAATTTATATTTTATAATTGTTATAAATATTTATTATGTTATAAATTACTGTATATATTAGTGTTATATGTGCTATTGTATTGTACTATGTGCCAAATCTATGTGTTTGTAATATATGTAATTTTGATTAAAGTAAAATTAAAATGCAGAACCCATATTCTATGTAGTTCCTGTAAACGTCCAAATAACGTCCTTATGTCCCTGGTACGTACCAGGGATGAACAAATAAAGTCCGTATGTCCCCAGATACGTCCCACATACGTCCCACATACATCCCAGATTGGTCCGAACGGGACATCCTATGTACATCACACTTTGTAAATCGTACCTCATTCGGACATTCCTGGGACGTATATCGGACATGTTTCGGACATACGGACATGATTCGGACATCCCTGGGACATACGAAGGTCCAATACGGACGTACTTTGGACATCCTTCGGACATCCGAGTGCTATCTGGGTATCACCCTCAGCATCACCAATTATACATACACCTATGAAAATCGTCCGTTGTCCGAGGGTTAAGCTAGAGAAATCAAGTAATAGTGTGAATTTGATTTGATCCGAATTGATGCGTGTCTTGCCGAATCCTGTCGCGTTACTTCTGTAGTGAATAATGTCTTAGAGCATCGTCATTCAACGCATGTCAAAACTGATTCGGTATCCATTGTACGATGGTTAATTTAAAATATCGAGAAATATCGAGTGAATCAATCATTTTTAAATTTGATATATTGTTCTGTTTCGTTGTTCGTCTTAGTTGTTCGATTGAATTTGTCGGAACGAGAACGATGCAAAGGTCGATACGGAAAGTTTTCGACAACTGGAGATCGTTGATCGGTTGCTAGTAGGTGAACAACAGGTGATTTCCTGACACCTTCGTGGATCAAGACGACCGATTTAGATTCGCCCGTAGGAAGCCACGAAGCGTTTCCGAATAAGCCGTAATTGACAAACAAAAGCCTGGCCGCGGAAATAGAAAACGGAGAAGCACGAAGAGCGAGCATTGAGCGGGTTTCTCCGTTTCGCGCTCGAAGAAAGGAATTCCATTGGAGCGGAGACAATGCGGGAGGAATCGATTCGGCTCGATGGAATTCTAGGGAAACGAGCCGACTCGTTTCGTTTCGATCCCGGCCGAGCCGCTGCTCGAATTCTGTCAGAGCCAATCTTCCGCAGCTAACCTCGTCTCGCACTTTAATCCGGGACATTCAGGTAAACGAAGGAAAGAAACTTGCGGATGCTCGAAGAATGCCGGTCGATCCCGCTTCGCCATAATGCTCGATTTTTCTAAAAACCGCAGTGCCGGATTAAGAGATTCAAGTCCCCTTAAACAAGGCTTATTATAATCTAACTAAAAGTGTTTTGAACAAAAGTTAGTGTTTCGTTCGCTTGACACGTAAACACTGAATGAAGAAGAATGAAGAAATGAAATAACTATTTGCGAATACTAATTTCAACAGACATGGATCACCGGTGTTCATTCATTGTACAGGTCACCTACGAAAAATTTGTGTTATAAATAACGAGTAGCCAGTCGAAAAGAACCGGCGTAGGAAATTGTCCTTGGTCGTTAACGCGGTTAACGAGCCCGTGTAACGTAATCGAAGCAATTTGCGCGTTGTCGCCGTAATATCGTCGAAACGTTTTGGCACTGTTTCTGAATCAGCGCGATTACAAACGGAATCGCGCACGCGAAACACGATTGTTTAGCCAGTACGCTCCTGATGCGGAGCATCATTAGCGCGAGTGTAAATACCACGGTTGGCTATTTCGCGGGCTGTATGCAGTAAATCAGAGACTTGCGACGCGGAAATGAAGTTGCTCTCGGTGCTCCTTCACTCGTAATATCTTAATCGTAATCGCGGGGAGGAAGAAAAAAATGGCATTATTTCTACCATCCGAGCACTCTTGCAGCGCGTTCTATTTCTGCTACGCGGTCCGAAATGATGATTCTGTTCGCAACACACGGGTCGGAGAATCAAACGGTTCTGTAAACGGTAGTTGTTATTATTTCCATACAGTATCTCTGTTTATCTTGTATATAACAACTGCAAAAGTGTAAATAGTGTAATGATATAGTATTGTAATTACATGTTATAATAATTGTGGTCGCTAATGACCTTGATGTTGATGCGACCTGTATAAATAAATAAGGTGTAATTTAAAACAGTAAAAATTATTTTTCTGTTTAATTAAATTAGAAGAATTTTAAAATACTATTATATTATTTTCAATATGTTAAACATGTTAACAGATAGAAAATAAATTCCTGCTTCACTCCAGTTTGTTGCAAAGATCCGCTGTCTAATAATTATTTATAATTATTTTATAATTTTTAATTACAATATCTTTCTCAGCAATTTCCCCTCTTAAACAGTGCGTTCTTATGATGAGTTCGTCCTGGGACAAACTTACCTAAATAAGAACATATATTTCAGCATAAAAAAAATGTTTTAACTTGAAATTTCGGACGCACATCCACGTGCAAGGAGATGTCTGAGTGGTCGGGTTAGAGAAGAGTTGCGACCATTATAAAATGTCCTCGCCCAAAACAGAGTAGATTTTACGTAAACGACTTTTTTATGTGACACCTTGTGTAATACAAATATCCGTCAAATCAGGCAAGAAGCTAGAAAATCAGTGTTTAGACGGAACAGTCGCCAGACAGAACATTCGAAGGTCCGTCAGACACGTGCGTGTGACAAGTCAGTCAGGGGAGCGTTGAAGCAAATGATTCCAAAGTTCTGGATGATGGATCACGCATCCGTCGTCGGGTGGGTTGATAAATCGTTGGCTGGTTGCATACGGAATGTGGGATTTTCAATTAAATATATACGTTCCTGGGATATTCGAGCAGCTCAGCCGAAGAACTGTTCCGTGGCTAACAAAGCGTAAGGCTCTGAACAGCTTCTGCGTGGGCATCGCGGACATGAGTCACGATCAGTCTTCCGGGGCTTTCCTCGTCCAAGAGTTTACGTACACCGTGTACCTGTCCCGGAGGTCTGTCGGTGTCCGCCTGTCGACTACAACGGCGACGATTTCGCTGGGAATCCGTGTAAGCCGACGATTTGCAGCGCGACAGTTTAAGGTACGTGCCCGCACGAACTAACGATGGAATGACTAACGGAGCCAGGAATCCTTAATATCCCGTCGTATTTCGGCGGAACGTCGTCCAACGGTGGCGTGACGATGCTTTCTGCCCCCCTGAAGTTGAAAGGGGGAGACAACGGTGGATATCTCCTCTCCCCTCCTCCCCCAATGTCGTCAGGGAGGTAATCGATTGACCGTGCATTCGGCGAGCCCACCTGGCCGGGACGCATCGCGCGAGTTTATTGTTGGAAACAGCCCCGATTCGCATGAATATTTCAATAGGGCAGCTCCGGCACAGATAAATGGATAGTTAGCGAGCTTTATTTTCGCTGTTTCTGCTCGGGCCGCTATACTGCCTGCAGTGTAGGACGAAACGACCTGACGCCGATCAAAAATCTGTAACTTTGCTTCTGCTTTGTATACTGTATTGAATTTTTCACAGCTTCATCATTACTAGACTGCGGATTCTATGCAATTTGTAACAAAAATTTTCACGTACTATTTAAAGCAGCGAACATGTATTCATTTCAGCTTAATAGAATAATTAAAAGAAGGGTGCTATTTTTATTTGGCTTCTGTTTCATTTAATCGATGCGAACATTTTTTATTTTGCCCAAAGATCCGCAGTCTAATCATTACATTATAGCCTTTGTATTCTGTTAAGTATCAAATATTCATTTTCAGTTCAGAAATGATGAAAACAAACGTAATATATTACAAACGAAGCTCTTCAAAGGCAAACATTGATTTTCTCTTCGCATCAGTCCTTTATTAATATTTTTTTGGATTGGTGCGAAATTGAGTGAAGAATTAATTAATGCAACCTTGTAAATTAATTTCAATTGATAATTGATAGAAATTACTTGATAGTAAATTAGTAGAAATATGCAATAGAATTGGAATATTAATCGCTTTTCGAGTTAAAATAAATGTAAAACGCTTCTTTAGAATTCAAAAAGAAAGTGGTTTCATTGGTTCTAGTTTGCTCCTCACTGTAAGATTCTTTGCCAGAATTCTTTCTCTAGATTCAGTGTCTGGACCACTGTGCAAACTACTGATTCCATCTGTTCCCGTTGTGGCAACGTGGAAAAAAGCGAGGAAGAACGAGAAGACTATATTGATTTTAGTAGCTGTTTCTTTGCAGAATGATTCGCGACAGTATCCTGGTTTTACTGGCCGAGGATGTTCGTTCCGTGAACGTATGAAAGCGAAACGATTCTTCGTCTTCCTCCCCCCATGAATCCCATATCCCCCGACGTAGAAGACACTTGACCCAACACCTTCGTAAAACGAGCAGTAAAGAAGATTTACAACACTGCTATTTTGGGGAGGACATTGCGGGTTGCTCGTCTTCGGTGTCCATAATTACGTTACCTACAGCTGTGGCCGGTGACAGTCCAATATATATTCCGAGTATCAATCAATTTAATAGCACGCGTTTGATTCGCCGCCATAAAAATAAAGTTGGTTCGATCCACTTAGGACTCGACAGCGATGCCTTGAAAAGCGCTCATTTGTGGGCATCCACTGAGAACGTTCGCCGAGGCTTGCAGTTTCACCCTTTGACGCCACGAACCAATTTGAAACACGAGCTAACACAGTTGAGCCTCCCATATCCGAACTAATGGGGAGACAAAAGCGTTCGAATAACGAAAACCCACTTTTCTGATATTTCTGATGTCGAAATGTTACCAAAATCACTGATTTTTGGAAGAGGTCAAAAATTTACTTGTTTTTATAATACATATAAAATGAAATGTTATTATTTTTTTAAAATCTTATTAATATCCCTGCACTTTAAGCAGAGGATAATTGAAGGAAAGCTGTAGTGTTGAGGTGTAACAGTTGGTATAAAGAGATAAGGGTAGAGAAAACACCAGAGTACACGAAGAGAGGATTGAAGGAAGAGAAATGGAGCAGAGTAGCGAGATATAGATTTTGAAATTAAATGAGGGAATGGGAGATATTGAGAGGAAAAAGAAGGGATGCAGGGGAAGTTAAAAAAGATATTAGCTAAAGAAAGACTGGGAGAGGGGTGGATGGCAAAGTTAGTAAGAGAGAGAGAGAGAGAGAGAGAAAGGAAAAGCACGATGGAAAATGTGAATAAGAGAAGAAGAGAAAAAAGGGTAAGAATGGAAGGATGAGAGTGTGAGAGGGTAAGAGTGAAGGAATAAGAGAGACGACAGGGTGAAAAGAAAGAAAAGAATTGTAAAGGGAACGGGATCTCTTTGTGTTCCGTAAGGGAACAAATATATTACACATATGCATACCTACATTTAAAGTAAAAATTCAAATAAATTCAAGTGATAGGTCAGATTTTAAGAAGAAATATAAAACTGCAGTAATTTTGAAGATAATCTTCATGCAATTTCTCCATCTCTTCATAATAATTTGATCTTCCTGTGGCATAGGGGTTGTATGTGGGGCAGTTGATTTGTGGGATCGATGCGAGTCCTCTGGAACAATAAAACCGCAAAAATCAGGCGTGCTTTGAAATCTCACGATCGGAAGCTTGGAGATCTAGTGGAATGGTAGTTGGCCGCATTTGGTGACCGTGCGATTGATTGGTCCGTTCCGTGACCGAGGATTCTGATCGTTAGTTTCATCACGTTGCATGAAAACTGCTTTCCCCATTTTTCTGCTCGACTTTCTATCGTCGTGGGAGCGACAGAGGGTCGCGATTGAAACGCGAACAGGCATCAGCTGGTACGACGATCGAGGAGGGAGAGCACGGATCGGTTTCACCTCCTCGATCGGCAGACGTCCAAGTGAAACAAGATCAAAAGCGTCTTTTCGGGACGTGCTTAGCCGGTCTAGTTGGCCACCGTTGCCAACCTCGTAGCGAGAAACAATTAGAGGATCGTTAAAATGGTAACGATCCGCTAACGATCGCTGACGTTAATGGCGGGGACCGGATCGATACAATTTTAAAGGCTGGTAATCGTTCCCAACTGCCGCATAATATCTCTTTCTATTGTTGCCCGCGGAAGACTGCGAATTAGTTGTTTTACCTCCGCTGCAGATATCTACCGGGTGCCCCAAAGTACCGTGTTTTTTCTCAAAATAATTTCGATATTTTTACAGAAGTCTGTTTCATACGGAAGATTTCTTTGTTCAATTTTTTATTCGCTTCTGTTTAAACTTTTTTTTTTGTTTGCTGTTTTACTACAGGGCTAAAATTTGTCGATGCCAGTGTGCAGTAAAGTTTCAACTCGGAGCAACAAAAAATTGTAATAAGAACTTTACGGGAATGCAGGGGCAAGCACTAAACCAAAACAATGGATCAATTAAATTTGCCTCGTTCCAGCTATCGCGACTCCCTGTCGTAAAGAAACATCGACGTAATTAATCTTTCTGCTTAACGTCGTCGTTACGAGTGTGATGTGTTTTTAAACACTGATTTTCTTTGTTAACCCTCAGCTGTTCCTCGTGTCAATTTGACATAGTCCTCCCGGAATAAATTATACTGTTCTGTAGAAACCTCAGAGATATAAATGTTAACTGATCAATTTGAAAAAGTTCTTCCGATTGAACCGCTAATAGCATAATAACTTAAGCTGATCACGCTTCGGTCCACACTGAATAGTAAAAATGTGGTTTATACGAGTTGGATCATTCAACAAATTTTTATAAGCCCCGCAGTGGCTGGTAATAACTGTGCCCTTTGAATCTAAACACTGCAAAGCATTGAAGCGGATTCAGATAGTACGGAAAGCATCGAGTATTCTCTTTCGAACGGTACACCTGAATCTCGTGGTTGATTGCCGACACACAAGTCCACCGGTGTTATTTTACAAGTGAGAGCCGCAGCCCTGGTCGAGCTTTCCAGCGGATAAAAAATTTGATTTTCCACAAAGGCATCGTCGGCCAGCGTGCTCTTTCATCACCGATTGAGTAAAGTATCGCAGCCGGTGTACATTTAATTAAATCGGATGAAACCGTTGAACCGGTCACTCGTTGTTTAATCGGAACGATGAATCATTTAGAACCATGTTTCTAATCAGCAAGAGCTCGAATTTTTTCGGAAAGTCATTTACAATTGGCGCGAGATCGACGCCAAAACTCGCAGAATTGTTCACACGAATTTTGTTCACATTGTTCATTCAAATTCTTTTATCAAATATACATAGAGTATACTAACTGTGGTCGTAATAAAATACTTTATAATCCAATGGTTTGTATTTTGTTATCATTCTTTATTCCCAAGGAGTTTTGTGCTTCACTTACAAAGGAGCATAATTCTTTAAGCAGAAAGTTTTCATTCGAGACCTATCCTTTAAAACGCGTAAGGAAAGTTTTTTAATTTAAAGTGGGTGCTATCTCCAAGGCACTGAATTTTAATAACACGCTAATTTTCATACCGAGATATGTACGAGAATAAGGATTTTGGGGTATTAAAATCTCTTTGTACTTCACTGCTAAAAACATTACTTCCATTTTCGGTTATTCATTAACTATGAGTTACGTAAAGAATTGAAATGGCTGCTGAAAATTATGCAATCAACAAGAAATCCTCGCGAGCACTCCTCGCAGTGTTAAGCAACTCGTTGGGAGATTCTAATTTAAGTGGAAGCTTTTTCAGAAAGTTTCACTTTATCCTTCGCAGAAGAAGCGCGAGAAGACTGTTTCAAAACATGCGATTACTAAAAACTTGCAACACTCTGTTTTTAGGAAAATTGCAACAGTTCAGCACCCACGTAGTGTTTTCTGTTTAAAATAATATTTTAAACAAAAGTGAATCAACATTTAACGGTGTTAAGATTGTAATACAAAAAACTTTATAGAATGTTTATTCTTCAAAAAATAAAAGTCACCTTTCAATTATATATATATATTTTTTTTATTATAGATCAATATATATTTTTGACTTCACAATACTGTAGCTGATGTTAAAACGAATCCAACGATCGACAATGTAAGACCCTTAAACTTCCAAATAGTGATAAAATCTTAATGAACTGCTAGATCGGCGTGGGAAGGGTAACTTTTTCCTCTCGTACGAAAAACGATTAGAAAGTGACGGGAGCACGTCGCGTCGCGCTAGAAAAATGAATCGAACACACAGAATCGACTGGCACGTGCTCGCAAAAATCATTTGTTCGAACCATCCGGCTACAGTGGCCACGTTCTACAAAATATAATATTGAACGTTTCCGCGGGTGGCAAGAAAGTGTCACGTAATTGGCGAATATTTTCCTATAAAAGCCCGGGCGAATGTTCAGTTCGCCATTAGCCTGTCGCATCATTAGGGGAGCAGGTTAACGTTGTGCGACTTCCGCGAATACTGATGGAGCCCAAGGTATGCCGGGCGGGCTGAAATAAAAGTGTATATTCAGAGACGTCTTTTGCTACGGGAACATTCATATCGCGTCCCCGGAATTCCGGACGCGGACGTGCTACTCTATTTTCTTCTGGATTATCTAACAGTGTTATGTAATCGTGGCTCGTTTTTCTCGATTATTCCAGGTCCCGCTTTGGATTCCGCTGATCGCGTCGATTGTCGCGGTGACGAATGCCGCGTTCGCACATGCACCGGTTGCTGACATAACGAGGACGGTTTCGACAGATAAAGGCGGCCGTGATAACAGGGATCACGAAGTTAATGCGCACGAGGAACACGGTCCCGGGGACAGACACAATCGTCAGAGTTACAAAGATGGTAACGCGTTTGGTAAAGGCAACACGGAAACTCTCTTTGTTTCACGGGATGGTTCTCTTGCTAAAGCTCCCAAAGGAGCTGACTCGATCCTTTTGCCTTTTGTGGATAGAAACACACCGACTATACAAGCTTGGTTCACCTAAATATGGCCATCTAAATATCTTCCTGCATTTATAACAAAATTGCGAAAATGAAATTACTGCCATTTCTTGCAATTGAAACAGACAATTTTTATTTTGCATAAAGATCCGCAATCTAGTGATGACTCAACAAACGTTTTTAATGCAATGGTATTACAATGTTTTGCAAATTTTATTTTTCTCTGAAGGACATTTTTTTCGGAGTTCTCAAGGTTATCGATATTTTGTCTTCTTGTAAATGTATATTCTTTTTCCTTGCATATTCTAGTTGACATTGAAATGCATTCAGAGATTTTAAAAGCATGATCTTGAAGTGATGATCTGATCTTGATTTTGTTATCAAGGGGCCTGTGTTATGAAATAAAAATGTGTGTAACAGAATAGTATATAATTTGAAATAATTGGACTTGCTTACCAGGAAATTTTTATATAACAATTTACCGTGGAACACTGTTTCTAGAAAGTATTGCTTCGAAGTATGATTCCTTGGGACCGAACCTGAGCGGAGGAGGGCATCGAATTGGTCTGAATCAAGGCGTGAAAGGTGCCGGAGGGGACTCTGATGACTACAGTCATGACTACAATACAGATTACCGTCACAGTCACGGCTATCGCAGTTATCACCGTCATTCCGACGGCGGTAAAAACGGAGACGATGGTTATCATGGCCGCTACCGTGTTCATTTCGATGACGAGGGAAAAGACGACGGAAATCGCGGAGTTGATCAGGATGATTACAAACAGTCTGATTACCATTATAACAATGGATTCGTAATTCATTTTGGAGATGGTGGAAAAGAGAATGGCGGTGAGCCCAGTAATAAACAGGGTCTTAACGAGTACTATAATAAAGGTGTCGATAACCACGGGCCCGATTATCACTACGCGTACACAGAGGGCGGTGGTAACCACGGGAAAGATTACCCTAACTTCGGGGATGATCGTCATTATCGTCACCATGAGCGAGACCATGATCACTGGACCTATCGTTACGGGGTTGTTCGTAGTGACCACTAAACTAGGTTGTAATAATCAACGAAAATTGTGCTGTTCGCGTTTGTGACAGACGTAGTACGGTAACGATTATATTTATGATTAAAATGATAATACTAAATCGATTTTGACTCTACTCTATTTTACCAATTGAAGCGTACAATGTTCGGAATTTTCTTAATTCTAATATCGTGAGGGAATTTGATTAACAAAAGTCGCATGTTCGCTGAACGAAAAAGAAAGCTTTCCGTTCATCATTAACGCAGACTAACAAGTAGATAAGTCATTCAAGAATTATATGGAATGTAAAACTCGAACAATAATTTGCCAAACAACAAGTACCGTTCTTTCGTAACGCAATTCGATTTCCATTTTGTATTAATACCTCCCCTATTAGTCTCATTATGCTCGATATCGACATTTCATACAATCGACGTCCGATGTTACAATTTTAAATATAATTCTAACATGCAAGGTACATTACACCGATTTTAATTATGCCACGTTCGCCGTCAAATTCAAAAGCTCGCCAGTTCTGACGCCCGTATTAATTTTACAAAAACTCCAATTAAATGGAATAACGTGTATTGTGTATAGAAATGTTAAGTTCATTAAATTTTACTCGCAGTGCGATTTAACAATGACGAGGAAAAACACTCCTGATGGAAAAAGGAACGAATGTACGTCCATTAGTCGTAATAAACACAAGTTGAAGATAATGAGAGTGTTCTTGAATATTCGCAGCTGTAATTTCAGATAATATTATTATGCCCGTTACGGGAGCGGGCAGGATAAAAATATAGCGAAATCGATCTCTGTGGCGGGCGGGACGCAGCCATAATCGGCCGGCGATATTCAACGATGAATATTTCTACGGCGAAATTGACACGCGTGTTCTGTGCATGACGCAGATGAAGAGAATTGACGAGAAGCAACATTACAGAGGCACCGAGGGATGGATAATCAAAGATTGATGTTTGCGCCTGCCGCGGCTCGTCCAATATCAGTCAGACCGGGTGATTGATCGGAACATCGAAACCTTTTATGGATAGACTGTCTGAAAATCCGCAAGGTTATTCCGTTACACGAAGAAAGAATGAACGAGTGTACCTGGACCCCTTCGTTTCCGTCATCTCAACTCCTTTCGCGATCGACGATGAAACAGATATTCTACATAAACGAATATCCTCGACTAGATTCTCGAGACTAGCATAATTTTCGACGCCACGAGAAAAGACATTATGTACTAGACTGCGGATTTTATGCATTTATGACAAAAATCGTTAGGTACAAAATAATGCAGTGGACATATTAAGATTTAAGGACGTCAGTGTATTAATTTCAGTTTAATAAGATAATTATAAAGTGTAATAAATTTCTATTTGGTTCCTGTGTCTTGCAAACAATTTTTATTTTTCATTCTAGTCTAGAAACTAGGCAGTCTAGTCATCAGATTGATGCTACTAGACCGCATACTTTATGTAACAGTGTTTTGTCACTTCCAGTTGTATTATTTCGTAATTATTCAAATTATCAATACAGTAAAACTTCCCTTATTGGAAGGGGACAGTTTTGTCTCAATTGAGATAAACGAGCCCACCACTGACCTAGGGGAAGTACTGAGTGAGAACATGAAGAAACGGTTCGCGGGATTGCGTCATCTCTTTCGTTATACAATTTCATGCATGTTATGACGCAGAATCAATACTTGAGTCTAACTAGTTTCACTCATATTGTTCCTTACAAACATTAAATCGCTCATCTTCCTCTAGATTTGCGAAATGAGAACGCGCAACTGCAGAAATGATTCACAAAAAGGAAACATGTTAACAACTTCAGAATAGGACATTCACATAGCACAGACTCCCATGCTGTAACAAAACAGGAGATAAAACTTTGTAACCGACGCTGTAACGTTAATATCAACACGGAATACATTGCGGTTGCCCCAAATTCAGAAATGCGAGAAGAAAATTCAAAAGAGCCACGAGCATTCTGTTATCATTAAACAAGAACACATGCTGTAAAAAGAGATCCTGTACGTTCCGAATTGTCTGAATTGATTAAGACACTGTTCAAACAACTTCGATGACTGACATGTAACTTACTGATAATGCAAACACGAAAGTATTCGAAGAGTGCTCCGAGCAAATTTATTTTCAATTCCAGAGGAGGTGGCAGAGTTAAATGAGACACCTCGTGTATTAAGACCGATTGGAACCAAAGGAAATTTTCAATACTTTGTGAAGAGCCCTGTTAGACTTCCAAGTAAAATGAAAAGTCTGGATAGTTCTGGTTCGGTCTGCCAGCGATTTGTCAAGGCGAAGTGCTGAACAAGTTAAACAATTTATGTGAAGAGCTCGACGATGACATGTCCATGGGACATAGGAAGGAAGCATCGATTCTCGAAGACGTTCCTTCGACAACCGGGACGGAAGTAGGAAGTATCTCCCCGTTCCTGTGCCCACGGGCGGAAACAAATTATCTGTAATCGATGATCAATCGGTCTGGCCGGAGTTCAAACTTTCGAACTTGACGACTCGTGGAAACGGTTTCGTCGTTAGGAAATTATAGTCGGGTCTCGAATCTGTACCAGCGGTACTTAGAAAGTAATTACTCCGAGCGAGGACGGTAACAAAAAGCTTCCTACATTCGCCGACGTCACTTTTAAATTTATACCAACCCGGTTGGTACACACGACCGTCAAACGTTATCATAAATCGAGGATGTAGCATGCAGGAAACGCGTTATGTTTATTACTTCTTTGCAATGAGAGGTTATGAGAATCGCTGGAAATTTTTCAGTTGAGTTGTCATTCAGATTTTCAGATATCAACTGAACAAACGGAAAGCTTTCTCCTGTGAGAACGATTTTCTCATCGGGAGCTGTTGAGCTCAAATAATAATATAAATATAACCGCGATTCCTTTAAATAAAATAAATGAATAAACGAAAGATGAGGGGGAAAAGAGAGGAAAAAAAGTGAGAGAGAGGGTGCAGAGATCAGAAGAGCCACGTTTCGCGATTAAATAAGCTACAAATGAGATTTCGCCGGCAGCTCTTCGCATTATTGGAATAAAATTCCAGTGGTGTGGTGGTGTGGACGTCACGAGTGTTCCACGGCGGCGACCCGACGGAATTCTCCGGGAAAAATGGTTTCCAGGTACACTGGAAATTTTTCCGCGACGAAATGAAGATATCTCGGACGGACGGTGGTTCTGGATGACCTTTCAACGTTTCGTGAAATTATAGCGGCATTCGTTTCCCCCTTTTGTGTCTCGCCGGCTGAATAGTAACGTCTAGGAAAACTTTCGTACGACTGAGAGCACCGCTTTACACCGCGGAACAATGAGCGGGGCCGCGAGATTCCGCGCTTTGAAAGGAGACCGGGTACCGCGGGTCCCTTCCGCGGTAAAAGCGTCCGAGCAAATTTATTTCCGGCCGGTCGACCCGACCCGACCTGCTGCGCCGCCAGACGGGTCCGAAGTTCGGGTAAAAAGCCTCTGCGACCGTCTAACCTGCTCGATCGGCCCCTCGCTCTTAAAGACAGTAGTCCCTCTAAATGGTTTTTACCACGTTTTTATTAGCTCGCTTTCTTGTTTCTTAGCAATTTATTACAAAGAGACCAATGCGACAATCCTTTTGGAATTTTACGGGCACTTTATCTAACATTCTAACAAGTAAACACAAATTTTATTATAATGAAATTAGACTTATTAAATTTCTTTTCGAAACGTCTAATAATATCATTACTAGACGGCGGATCTTTATACAATTATGGGTCTTGAAAATTTAAAAAAAATGCTAGGATATATCTGTGACTGTCAGGAAGAACGTCCCATGTCACATATTTTCACTTTGGAGATATTGCCGTTTAAAATTTTGATCACTAATGCTTTGCCATAGGACATCGATTAAATTGCATTATTGTTTGGAGCCTTTCGAATTTGTTTTCAAAAACATAACACTCAATTAATTCATAAAATCGAATTTTTTGAAATTGTGACATGTAGTGTTTTTCCTTGCAACTACGGATATAAGGTTTGAAATACCAACAGGGAAGTTGCTCTTTTCGTGTGTTTCCATTGTGAACGTACTATGCTAGTTCTCGAGCTGATGGCTTCCTGACCGGTCCCGATGATCGGGTATGCCCGACATTTTCGGGTTCTCGCGCACCTCTGGTAATTAGCCTGTTCCTGGAAAACCGAATCCTCGAAACTAGCCGGGCCCCGTCAACCGGATCTCCGCAGGATCACTAATTTGTCACGATGATGTATTGTGATGGCGTAATTAGAAGTTGTCGCCTCATGAATTACAACAACGCGCGAGCAATTCTTGGCTTACCGCGCGATCCGCACACTCTTGTACATTCCTGAGGAACGTGACACAATTGGGCTATTACGGCCATTCGTTATACCGTAATTGTATTCAGCTTAATTTCGTGTTGCGTTTTCGCAGCCGGAAACAATGGTGTCCCCTGACGTTACTGCATTGTCATTACCGGGAGAGAGAGACCCAGCCTTGCAGGACCTGCCCGCCTGCGCCAGACACTGCATTATCAGCTGCTTTCGGGCTACGTAATTCGAATAACCGAATATTTCTTTTGTGACAATCCTCCGGGGAGTTCTGTACTCGTTGAATAAACGATCGACCACGCGAAAACTGGTTCCTCCGTTCGCTGGTGTAAACGCAATTTCAGCGGAATTGGGTCGGGGATTATTCTTATAGCTTTCGAAAGTAATTGTAGATATTTCGAAATTAATGGAACTTTGGCGACCTGTACGTTAATAACCCATTCACATCTCTCTAGAAAATTCAAGCAACATTTGATACACGAATATATTCACTCTGCGCATGTGTATTCTAAAGTCAACTCTGTTCTGGAGTGTAATCACCTCCATACATGTTTTCAGTGCAAAATGTAAAGAAGAAACTTCGACGGTAGGCATGAAAAGATTCAAGAATTGAATGTAATATAGATATATAAATTCTCTAGGAATAAAAATAATAAATTTAATCATTTCAATTTCTTTATTTGAAATTTTCCATTCGACTGTCGTAAATACTTTTTGTAGTAATGACGACGCAAGAAATATTTTATCTGTAATTTGAATGAGTCTGTAGATTTCACCATTTTTTCCATACTGAGAATCAAGTTTAAAGATGAAGGGAAATGTAGAATAAGTGTAATTTCCTTCAGAATAAAGAAGTTTCGAATGATTGCAACGGCAAATGTCAGGACCCTCTGTAAAACAAATCTGTTAATCAAACTGTGCTGCACGCTTCGAAAATGAAATTTTGGCCAACGTCGGAATGCAAAGCACCATTTTTATAGCCGTGCGAAGCCATGATTCGTTCTCGGTGCACGATCGTAGGGTTTACGATCGTTGCTGATGTGCGAAGGGACGAGTTCAAAGATCGTTAGGGAAAGGTCCTCAGGATAAAAGGTGGAACAGCGCGAGCGGAGTTAGGGCGCGCACCGATGTTTTCCCTGCGATCTATAAATCACGATTGTATCGCTTGAACGAGGTTAAGGGGCTGACGTAGGTGTCAACGTCGGGGAGCATGTAATCATATTCGTCACGAACAGTCGTCTTGGTGCGTAGATTTACGAGGCCGAGTTTACGATCCCCGTACGCTCAAGCTGCGCCCGACGGAACCGCGGAAACTGTGTGCTCCCTTCCGGTGCTTTCATCGATTAGACAGGAACCGAGGCTCGTAAAGAACCGAACCTAATCACCGTCTATACGATTCACACGGTTAAATGCCATGACTGTTTCCCTAGAATTCATCCATTCATTGTTCTAAAAGCGTTTTTTTGCAAAAGACGCGCAAGCTGAACTAACTGGATGTCCCTATCCTCTTATTATGAAAAAAATATTCATTACTCGACACCGGATTTCATGCATTTGTGACAAAAACGAGTTGGTGCAATTTAATACAGGAGGAACATTAAAATCTCTGAAGAATATTGCATTAATATTTCTAAACTTGTTAAAGTTATGGCATAATCCTTGGCCTTTCAATTTTATATGATTTTCTTAATTTTATCAGTATCAAACTGATATAATAAAAACATTAGAATAAATTTTTAAAACCTGTAACGTTAGAGAATTATTTAAAAAACTTCTTTTTTATTCCAGTTTGTTGCAATTCAGGTAGAAAATTTTTATTCCCATAAACCGGTTTAGTCACGTGGCATTGTGACACGTGCCATTAATTGACATTTAAAGTATAAAAATATTCACTTGATAAAGTGCAACATCATTGAATATCGTAGAAAATTTTACGTAAGGGTTGAACTTTGCTCTACCCCTTCGAAGGACAGGTATCACGTATAATTTTAACTATAAAAACGCGAATTCTCACGAGTTTGATAATAAAACAGCCAGAGAAAATGCACGTGGGGTGGCAAGGCTCCAAAAAGGAAAATTAATAATAACTATTATCTCGTACAACCATATTTCCGTTTCCTTTCTCTCTCTCTCTCTCTTTCTCTCTCTCTCTCTCTCTCTCTCTTTCTCTCTTCGCGGTTATCTCGAGCGGTTTGTTAACATCCTTTGCATACAAATTCCCCATTTCGTCCTTAAAATATGTATGGAAGAGCCACTGAACTTTCCGAGCAACCAGACAGTTATCGACGCAGCCCGGTGCACTGTATGTTGAACTAAAGTGATTGTCTATTATCTCGGCGCGCCACGATAAGACCGGTGTTCGGAGGAACAAACGAAGTCGAAACGCGACTGCCAACGGTGTATCAACGCTGGGGTGGGCGTTGATTAATTAAAACGGCGGTCTCGGATAATCGATTTTGCGGGGAGAAGTCGAGGAGGAGCAGGAGGAGGATACGGTGGCAAACATATTCCACGGTAATTAAAATCGAACCAATATATCGGTGAACGATACAAGTGTCCATCTTTTTCATCTCGAACCGCGAATCGCACGGCGAACTGTCTCGTTTCGTTCACGAGGCGAGCATACTTTAACGATCAACGACAATAACCGTTTGGTGGAGGGGGCAGTGATCGTCTATTAACGGCACCGGAATTTCATTATTCGCGCGAAATTCTTTTCGGTGGCCGAGGAAATCGTGGTCAACAGCCACCGCAACGCGGTGACAAATTAATGGCTCCCCGTCAACTTCTCGGGCTCCGTTATAGCGTGTCCGGCTGGCACAGCCTATCACAAATTTAATTAGACCTAACTCATATCGGAGCGTGGCCGACTTCCTACGCGGTCAGGCCCCTGATTATGGATTCATTACTTCTTCGCCGGCCGTGGTTACCCTCCGTGGGAAATTAATCGCACTCTTGCGCTATTCCCCACTGATACTTTCTTCCGAAAATTATCACGTTTTCATTACGTCGATTTATGAGATCACGTTTCCTACTTAATATCGTCGGAATATACAGGGTGGCTCGCGTTCGCTTTTTGAAAGGTACTCTTCTAATAGTTCGTTTAATACATACAAAATTACATCTTTTATTATGATATGTATATAAAATTGATTTCGCCATTTTCTTTATTATATATTCACAAACAATTATCAAACTATTAATTCGCATGACCATGTACATAATTTAATGCAATCAACATTTGAATAGATGGATACATTCTAACGACTTCGAGCGAAATTCTGAATGAACTTTCTGTGAAGTGTTTCCGTAATTTGATTACATCCATACACTAGAGATTGTCGTGATTCATTGCAGTCCGGTAATCCTCGCATAATGCGGTATTCAGATTTCAATGAGATCATGCTTATTCGCGATCAGCTGGATAGCGTGTTATTCGAGACCGGTGATAAGAACCAGCAGACGTTGCCTGCTTATGCAAATTGTCACTTTTATGAATTCTATATCTGTGCACCCACCTTGCATCGGTGAAACGGGTTGAATGCGTTAAGTAAACTACGTGGAATCTAAAATCAACGTAATATGTAAAATAACATGCACTATAATATTATTTTCACTATTGAAAACTTTTCAGACAGCATTAGACATTTTTTCTATTACTTTGATTATTACAGTATATAAAATTTTTGTTAGTTTACTTGTTCCACCAAATACATTAAACGCTTCGTTTTGGAAAATGTCTTGGACAATTTAAACTTCGCATAATAATCATGAGTAAAGGGTTAATGTCGATTAATAACGACAAATTGTATGGACGAGATTCGCCTGTAATCTCCGATTGTAACCCAAGCGTAGGGGTGTGAATCGTGAATAGTGAATGCACGCTGGTCTTCCTTTTTTCTTTTAATGGAAAGCACACTCTATTGAATTCTTTAGAACATTGTACCGTTTCAGTCCGACTACTACGGCTCGCTTAAAACTGGAAAACGAACGTCAGACACGCGGCGGAAGGAAGACCCGTCCCGGTGTGTACACATTAACCCGCCCTTCATTTTTGTTCCTGTTTCCCTCAATTGTGTTACCATGCTCACTGCTGCCCCTTTCACCATCGAGCTACCAGCAAAAAGTGCATCTAATTAACCAGCCTGATTAACCACATCACTCGCGGTGGTTTAAGATCCGCGGGGCTTCTGCACAGTTAACGTTAGAACAACCACAGTTTTTTTTTTTATTCACGTGAAAAGGACATTTCACTCACCCACATTTTTTCCCTTTGTCTACTTTCATGTTGTACAATTTCGTTCTACCGCGTACAACTTTCCTCTCATTCTTTGCTTGTTCTCGGCTTGTACCACTTTAATCATTCCCTGATTCATGAATATTTCCTTTCTCCCCAAGATTTATATTTGTTACTACGTGGTATGTATTCGTTTATTATTTTCAATTATATTTATTTATTCAATTATAAATTCAAGACACTGCTGCCGGGGACCTTCTCGCCTCCTCACCAGAATGGGTTGTTGAAGTCATCGTAGAAAGAAAGTACTTTCTTCTAATTTTGCACGACATTCATCCTTTCAAACGTAATCGCGTTCTCCCCTGACGTTTTCTTGTAGCGGCGACAATAAACGAAGTACGCGTTCGCGGTACTCGAATTAGAGCACCCTGTATACGCGGAGAAACGAGTCGGAGGAAATGGGGCGCGAGGAAGAAAACGCTAATGATCATTTCGATAACGGTAATCGGAGAATCTACTAATGGATGCTGCAATCATATCGCGAACTGATCAGGCCGGCTGGTTCTGAGTCATCGCGGCGCGAGTAGAAACAGCATCGCGCTCGCGCTCTCGACGCCAGTGCACCGGCTACAATTAATTTCCTCGGAGATACCGTCGGTAATCTCGTACGAGTATCACTTCTGCAGCACGGTGTCGAAAACGATTCATCGGGGACGCGATCCCCCCGCGGCACTCGTCGTTGACAGTCCTCGGCTAACGATCTCTCCGACGACGCGGATCGCGTTCCTCTCCGCCCGTTTCCGGAAGCATCGATCAAAAAATGTCCGCGCGCCGGGGTCCGGTCTGATGATTTTCATCGCCGCGCCCGAACAATATATCCCCCGTCGCGGATTAACAGGCATCCCGTTATAAATGAACCGCGACGCACACGCGAACCAACTGAAATTATGGCCCCGCGAGTCACGTAGCGAGCACGGATTACACCGCGGCCGTGTTGTAATTCCGGCACGCTCCTCTCCTCGCGCTATCTGCCCTCTTACGCGTGATGTATCGCTCACGGCACTCCCACGGAGTTTCCTGTTTAATTAAACTTCTGATTGGTGACGGTCTGACAGACGCACCGTAATGACTGGTTTGCAATCAGTAGCTGGCGCGAGGGACGCCACCCTCGAAACTCGCGAGACGAGGGGAGCGTTACGCGAGCATTGAACCGTTCCGATTAAGGGGTTACTCTGCTTTTCAACTTTCAAAAAATCAAGTTCTTCCTGCGCTTTCTTTACGCATCAAGACTGTCGCTCGCTTAAAGGGGTACTCTCATTTCCAGGATTCTGATTAAGGGGTTACTCTGCTTCTCAACTTTCAAAAAATCAAGTTCTTCCTGCACTCTCTTTACGCATCAAGACTGTCGCTCGCTTATAGGGGTACTCTCATTTCCAGGATTCTGATTAAGGGGTTACTCTGCTTTTCAACTTTCACAAATATCAAGTTCTTCCTGCACTCTCTTTACATATAAAGGCTGTCGCACACTTAACGTCGTTTTTACATAATGATTTCGGCTATTAACTGGTTGTTAGGTCCAGTAATTTTTCGTCTTGAACATGTATTGAATGTGTATTTTGACATTGGAGTATGTCAAGAATGATAGTATTACATAAGAAAAGGACAGCTTAGGTTTATCAGGCTATTTGATAATGTTTTGTACACTGAATAGGATAAATTGGGGCAGACTGGTGAATGGGACCACTCTAATCCTACCACAGTAAATGAGGACAACCATTACATTACTGTGCGCTAATTACGTAGCTATCTGATCATTCAGTCCTCCATTACCTAACCGAGTTTGCAGAATTTAATAGGGCGAAAATGAAATTGATTTGAATTTATAGATGTGGCGTTTGTTACGTTCGATCTATGATAGCTCAATCTGACAGTGTTAAAAAGAAAACACTGACTAAAGATTTAAAAGAAAAATTACTCTGATTTCTTCATTTGATTATTACGACAAGATTTTCGCTACTTTCCTTGCAAATAGTACGCTTTCGTTGTAAACAGCGTTCCTACGTAAACTAAGTATGTTTTACCGGACAACACTGTTGCATTATTGCTTAACTTGAACCAGTTTGGATTACTTTAGCCGTTCAGTGTACTCGAAATGTTTATTAGCAGTGCTTTACCAGTGCGTTCCGAAGGACTTCAATACAGCGATGCGCGTACATGAAAGTCCACAGGTAACACGCTCGAACCACTTGAACGTAGCGACCTATAGAATTACAAAGGCTTTGATCTCTGATTTCGACAAAGTGACTACCGTTACTGGCAGGATTACCTCAAGTGCTGTAGTCGGGCAACCAATAACGTGGCTCGATCAAGTGCCATGAGTCGTTGAGATATACGTGCTATTTAATCGAAACTTATCGATACATCTTGCTCATCGATAACGATGCCCTCGAAGACATTTAGCCACCGACGTTCAGTACAATTAATGCCACAAAGAACGACGATAAAATCTTACATTTATCATTTCAACGACGGCATGGGATCCAACGATTAATATCACACTTGCTTTAAACTACCAACTTAAGTAGAGTTAACTACCGAATTGAGTGCTTTCCATAATAATAAACCCAGTTATTATTAAATCACTTGGCTATCTTAAATATAGACAGAGGAATTTATACATTTATGATAGAAACAAGTAGATGCAATTTAAAACAGTAAGAACATTAGAGAGAAGAAAGAACCACCCTTTTTTTGAAAATATCTCGCATATTTTCCAATGATAAAACATATAGGAGAAATGTAATGGAATGAATTCACACGACACGATCAGTGAGAAATGTTATAATAAATAGGAGTTATCTATTCATTTTAAAAATATAAGAAAATTATTATTGTAACGTCGCGAATTTTATCAAATTTTTATGGAATTTTTCATGCACCCTTTCTCATGCTGTCATTTTTGGAGAATTTCCGATTGAATTTTGCCCAGGTGCTCGCGCCAGTGAATGGACCTCGGCTAAGCCTCTTCATTATATGCAGTTTTATTTATTGTACTCGCGAACAATGTCCACCATCGATTCATTCGGAAATGGGGTTGCGCGTGAAAGACTGTTGCTACGTATTTTTTAAAAATTTATTCCTTTATATAAGCCTACCTAAACCGACAAAGAGCTAATGAAGTTCCATTCACCATTAGCTAATTAGACAACATTTAGCGATTCTTTATTTTTCCACAAAGGGTTTCCGAAGAAATTAATTTCCACCATCGACATTTTTCATTCTCCGTGAACTAAAAGGAGAATTTTTCATTGGAAATATGAAACCCTTCCTTCATTTGCTAGATAAAATCATATACTAACAGAATCTTCATGAATTTTTTATTTCAGATGATTCAGCTCCGAGAAATCCGGCTCGCCGCGCAGAACCTTCAGGAAAACCACTTTCACGGAAGAGACTGCCACTTGGGAATTTTTGAAGATTTTGCAGCAAAAAAATTCCCACGAGAAATCTACAATATATGCGCTTCCTAATAAGGTACTCGTTTAAAGAAAAGTCGATTTAATTTTCAGAAAAACTTACCAAACATTCACATTTTTTACCTTTCACCTACGTGGCGGTCGATGAAATTGTATCGCTACAGTCGAGCCTCGATTATCCGAAAAGAGTAAACAAAATTTGACTATATAATTAGACTGCGGATCTTTATGCAAAATAAAAATTATCTGTATCGATTGCAAGGAGTTGAAACCAAACAGAATCTTATTTTTTCCCTCAATAATTTTAATGGATCTTCAATTTAAAAAGTTTTCTTACAATTTGTAAGCTGCTATGGCCACCCGGTATATTCTTGATATCGCATATATCGAATACCAACTGTTTGTTACCAACGATAGACAAATGTAACAAAATAAAACGAACGTCTGACGTTGCGAACAGCGACGAGTCTCGTCAGGTCCGTCGTCCGAAAAAGACGTATATCAAAATAAAGTTAATTGATTCCCTTTGTCTTAATCCCGGCCATCTCTTACAAATTTTCAATTTCATTTACTCAATTCTGTTGTAAATGCATAAAGATCCGCAGTCTAGTGATCAGCCATGCTCCTAACTGTAGCTGTTCCGAGCATGCTGCGTCGAGGTAACGCCGCGCGCGTCCACGTGTAAATCAAAGTTCAAGATCCCGATTAACTTGCACTTGTCACGGTTGCCCGGCCATGCGCGACACTTTCGCCTCACCTTGCCTCGTCTTGCCTCGCCACGCCTCGCCCAGCCTAGTCGCGCGGCTTGGGGATCTTAAGACCTGTTGATCGGGCCGCGATCGAGTCCCTCGTCACCGGACGATGTCGTACACACGCCTCGTGGCGGGACACACACGGCCAAACACACGTATGTCAATTTGCCGCCGCCTAACAAATCCTCGGACCGCCGGCAACAGCTGGGAGACACGTGTGACGTGGATTGCCCATTATGCTTTCCGCTTGCGGGAACAAGTTTTGCGCACAGGCCGCTGACTCTGGCAGCTACGTTGCGCTTTGACCGATCCACCGACTGTCACTCGACGCTCGAATCGCGGAAAGGCCATCCCTTGCTCTTTTGCGATCTTTTAATCAATGGGATCGTACAACGTTGTGGTTCGACGCCCTAATGACAGCATCATAATCTCAAAGTTGTGCAGTGATGCCATTAGATTGCGCATTGAGCCCAAAATTTGAAAATTGAGGGAAAATATCGAGATTTTTCGAAACATTAAAATCGAAGGATATTCCATTACAGTTTAAATTCAGCATTTGCGCTCCTTGTCTCTGATTTTGTTTTACCTAATCGATCGAAAAGTGATTCATAGTAATAACCTAAATAGTAGCAGCAAAGAAATAGAAACTGAGCTGAATGTTATTTGTTTCCTGAACGATTAGAATAAAGGAGAAAAATCATATTGACATCATCGATTGTGAAGAATTTTCGATAATTTTTAATTTCATTTACTCAATTTTTTTATATATGTATAAAGGTTTTTCTATACAAGAGAAAACGAACGGATTCCCGAACGGATTGGAAACGAGTAAGAGGTTCAGGTATTCTTCTGACGCGATTTGCGTCGAAAGAGCGTCAAAGGGCTGACAGATCGTTGGCAGGCACCGACCACTTCCGTATTTTAATAACAGCAGGACGGTGGAACGTGGATACAAATGAAACGGAGTGCTGGAGAGCCATTGGCTTCTTAAGAGCCTGCATTTTTAACATTTCATTGCCTCGCCGTGCAGCTTTGGCAAGTTACGCTCTGAAACACACCAACACGCAGCCACAATAAAGCGGAAAAGAATGGCCGAAATACGTTTCCTTATCGTTCCTCGTTTCTCCCGCGGTGAACAGTTCGCGAGTTACATCGAGCAGCGTTATGGCCCGCGAAAAATTGTGTACGCTGTGAAATACACCGTCCGAACCGGCGACAGTCCGAGAGCTTGGTAAGGGTAAGTGTTCAATTAAATGAGAAATTTCACGAGAAATTCTAATTGAGCTGCGCAGCCCCGAGTCAGGGTCCCTGACAATTCGAGACCGACGAGAGCCGGACCACCTCGGCCTCGTCCCGCCCCATTGTTCCACCGTTCCATCGGGGCTAAAAACATGCACGGTCGGCCCGGACCTCGGCGACACGGTATCACGCACCAGTTGCAACCTTTTCTTCCGTGAATCGTGCAAAAAACAAAAAGAAAAACTGCCCCCCCCCCCTGTATTGGACATGCCCGCTTTAAATCGCGGCCGGGCTGACACGAAAATTTCAGTCGCAGATAAGCGTCACGTTAACTTTAGATTGGATTGGACGAAAGAAACCGAGTTAAAGTTTCAGCACTCCCGAATTTTTCGCGGTGAAACGAAGTGTTTATTCAACGGTACAACTAGCTGGAAAATATTTGCGAGTTTTTTTTTAATCATCGAGCAGCATTGGGTTGGTCCGATTTTTCGCATGTTTTAATTTGCACAGAACTCTGATTCGGTAAATTGAAATTAATAATGTGCGCGTATTTTCCGTTCTGTTGTAACACGTTTTACTATCTCGCGGTGTTTTCGAAATAAAAGTGTACAGATTTTGTGGCCAATCAATTTGACTTTAATTATATAGCCATGAAAAATGTGTCTGGTATTGGGGCAGCTCCTATAATCGACAGGTGTTTACAGGTCGGTTGAAGTATCGACGCCGTTTAATCCCAGCGGCTCCGGACGGTCTACCGATATTGACACGGTCGGCTATCGTTCCGGTCGGCGGTCATAATTTACGAGAAGAAACGGCGACGCGACGCGCATTCCGTCCGTGCCTTTTCTCCGTCCGCATGCCGCAGGACGCCATGCCACCGGTAAAGCGCATCGAGTGCAAATTGCGGCGGATAGTTGATGTGGGTCAAGTCGATGCGCGGCACGACCGGTATTGTCGGTCGTCTCGCGCGATTAAACGAATACACGAAGACAGAAGAGAACGAGTTTCCTCGTTGTGTCTCGTGGTCCGGTGACAGGGCCCCGTCGTTTCATTTTGCCCTCGAGCTCTCCTCGCACGCTCGATATTACACTCATGCCTGTATCGTTCCCCGTGATTTATGAGCCTCGTAACAAGAATGCGCGTACCGCGAACTTTATCCTCGAACAACAAGACCTTGCGGATTCATTTGTCCGCGAGTCACTGCCGCGCCGAGCTGCGGACGTTTCAATCGATCGCCATTCGTTCAATATTTATTTATTGTCCGACGATGCATCTTATTCATACTCTTAATGCTCCTCTCCCCGATCGACACTATCAAACGATATGGATCACAGTATCGACAGAATTATTTAATGATTGCTTCCATTATTGTTACTAGTATTATCGGTTGTGATACGGAATATTTTGAACAATAGAAGAATAGGAATTAAATATTTAAGAGCGTAAAATGAAATAGATTTTAGTAGCACAGCTTATAGCGGGTCGTACATGTAGTAAGTAGAAGAGGTCAGTGATAACCAGACAGAGTCATATATAGGCTAGTTAAAAAATTTAAGAATTAACAGCTGAAGTAAATTTTTATTTCATTCCTGCTTCCCACAACAAATGCAGCACATTTTTATTTTCCATAAAATTCCACAGTTTCACTAATTATATTTACTGTTTGTTTCATCCAACTTTATCGTCTCGTTGATTTATCCAATTTGACGGATTTTCAGGAAATCTCGAATGCAATTAAAAAGGAAATAACGCCACTTGTCACTTTACTATTATTATTCTTATCGTTTACAATTAACGGCGATCGATTCGACACAATTCATGGAAATTTCAACTCAATTTCGAATTTGAAGCTGACTATGAAAAAGAATTTGGTAATTAATTAATTATTAAGTATCATATTTCGCGAGTGCACATTTACCGTTGAAATGTAGGTCAATTCTCGTATTGTTATCCAGCAAGACAACATGGTATGCATTTAATTAGTTTCAGTATAAAATTCAATTAGAAATGATATAAAAGTTTCGTAACATGTTCGATACACAATTTATGCAAATTAAAAAGCTGAGTAATATAAAGGACGTAATTATTTGAACGTTAATTGCGAGAACAAACATAGTCATTCTACATTTCTATACTATATCCCAATATTTTGTACACATCAAACGTTCTCAGGAATTCATTATTCTCATCTACCATTTCCGTATATTTTCGACGCTGCTGTACTCGCAGCGCCATTTCATTAATTTCTTTCTCGCAGTATCGGAAGACTTATTAAATAACGGCCATCGAGTCATTATGTGCGGACAGTATAATTATTAATATATTTTCAAACTGAGAATATTAAATGACCGGCAGCTATTCAAGCGCGGAATAATTTCTGTTAAACAAACTCGGGGGCGCAAGCATATCGATCGGCGCAGCGAGGATTCGTGAGCGGCCGCATTTTATTTAAATCGGTTCCGCTAACGTTCTACTCTACGGGATACACATTAACCGGGGGAAAATGCGGCCCTATGTCCTGGGCCCTTTTAAGGAGATAGTTTTCCGTGCCATTTTGCACCAATGTTCAGGTTTTTTTCTGAAAAAGAATCTTAAAATATTCTGCTTGTGTAGTCGTTAGACCGCATCGAAAAATCATGTTTTTTCGAAATCGAAAACGATTGCGGATATTTACATTCTTCTCCTTGGTTATAAATAACGATCGGAACAACTTACCCCGGGAGCTTTTAGGCTCGGTCTCCCCTACATTATATTTAATTCGGGAATCGAACCTG
The DNA here is from genome assembly GCA_916610235.2 of Lasioglossum morio. Classification (NCBI taxonomy): domain Eukaryota; kingdom Metazoa; phylum Arthropoda; class Insecta; order Hymenoptera; family Halictidae; genus Lasioglossum; species Lasioglossum morio. Next base: position 6,527,977 of record OU744324.1, on the reverse strand, counting down.
AACCGGGCGTTTGGAAGTCCACGGACCTAACCACTGGGGCCATTTATACTATTTACATTATATTTAATTAATAAAGTATAATGAAACAGCCCCATTTTTGCAAAAAGTTGATTTTTTGGGGGTTCAGAAGCAGAGTATACATATACCAACTCCTCGCTCGTCGCATAAAGGCCTTTACACACTAGACCGCCGCTCCGCCAGCTCAGCACAGCGCCGCGAGAAAAAGAGAGAAAGAGTGGAGAAAAATTTGTTTTCTCTTTCTCTCCACCAGCTCGGCGAGGCGGCGCTGTGCTTGCGCTGCGCTGGTGGAGCGGCGGTCTAGTGTGCAAAGGCCTTAAACCGGCCAAAACGCGGTCTAATGCGTTTTGATTTTATTGCGTGCGACATTCAAGTAACTCTAGCTCCGCGTGCTCGTTCATACATTCCGGCGGGGCAGGTTCGCCGGAAATTTGAATATAGAGTGAGTATTTACCCCCGGAAAATTAAAGGATCTGCTCTTGATCTGCAGGGTGCCCCCCGGAGCACTTTACGTGCTCGTGAAAGCGGTTCCCGTGGGATTCCAGACCGATCCGCGAAACCTTTGCAGCTCACCGCTGTAAATTAGTCGGTAATTAATTTACACGTACGGAAGAGCGTGCGTAGGTATACAGACATCGAACGGTTAACCGAAACGCGTCGCTTTTCTATTTTCCGGGCTGCTCGATCGTACGAGGAATTTCCTCCTGCGCGCAGCGGACGGGTCCTTCTTTTCATATTATCTTCCATGAAGGATCAGACAAAGGGACCCCTGTGCTTTTAACGTATGCATACCTAAAGTAGAAGGACCTGGCTCCCGCACGATACTTTACTTTTCCTCTCCGCGAAGCAGAAGAAGAACGCTCTGGACCGTCGCGCTGCTGTTGGATCATTAGCGTAACCTTGGAGCTTTAACTATTTTGTCTGCCCTCTCGTGTCTCTGCTGGAACCAAGAATTTCTTTGAACTGTGTACTCCCGCTTTGGACCTCGTACAAAATTTGATGAAAATAAAACGACACCTCGGATATCGTTGCCCTGCGAGCGGAGAGTAATTAACCCTTTGTACTCAAAGCCATTTTATCAGGAAAATTAAACATTTCTTCCGATCAAGAATAATTTCACTCTGTATGATTGTGGTCTCTTTAAGTGGTCAGTGTGCAGTTTCACATCGAGATAATTACTTTTTGATGGAATATTTCACGAAAATATGAAAATTCCGTTTATATGGTTGGTGTATTAATTAGGTACACAACAGCGTGGAAGTATACAATGTTCGAAAGGTTCGGCGGAATATTTGTTTACTGAATTGCTATTTAAACTTGCCTCCCAACTTGTGAACATTTTCATACGCGCAGCAGTGCGCAAATAATAGTGAGTGACCTTTCAGTGACGTCAAAGAGACATTGTTTCCGGTGACAAAACATGCAGTAAAGGTTAAAATAGGAAAGTTTTTTTTTTGGCCTTTCGGAGTCAACTTATGTCACAATAATAGTTTGTATTAGAAACACATTTTCGGATGACGTCAGTTTAATAAAAACCGTAGATTCGTCGAAATTTTTTTCCTCACTATTCTAAAATATAGTGTCAAATTATATCTAAGAAATATCATTAAGTATAGTATATATTATAATATATATATTTATATTCAGTTTAATTATAATATATAAATTTATATTCAGTTAAATAAGTTTATAATCCCAGTAACAAATGCGGAATGCAAAGGGTTTTCACGATTTGGTGTCGCGAGAGGACGCAGAAAAATAGTTTTGTCCAGGCAGCTCCTATTTTCTGGAAAGTCAGCGTCGTCAGCGTTTTCTCGTCCTCGTAACCAACGTGACCGTTGGCGCAGCTGTTGTTCGAAAATCTGACGATTCTTTCCGGAATAGCTGCATCATTCACTGTCACGGTGCACCGTTTTCTATCCTGCGTCAAAGGTCTCATTCGACTCGGAAAATCTTTGCCGATCCCGTGAAAGCGATCTGTTTCTTTAACACCGAACGTACAGAGCACCGAGAACAGTATACGTTGCCTTCTAAACTTGACAAGATTCAATCTGTTTGGATACCGTGTCATCTTTTACACTATACAATACTTGAATACAGAGATTTATTGAATAATTTGTTTTTATAGTTCGACGCTCTGGCTACAGGTAATTTTTAAAATTTTTCAAAAGAATGATTCTATTTTTCTATAGCTGCAAAACACTAATTTCATCGTCTTCTTTAGTCGTGAGAGTTCTGGATTTCTAGCATTTCTTGAAAATTTTCGAAAGCCATAATTGCATAAGGGTTCGCAGTCTAATAATAAGATAGAATAACATGTAATATAATTTTGACTTGTGGTACTTCCATAATTATGGGCCCCTATGTTTTATAGATTTTTCTCGCGTATTACTAAAAATCGATGTTGACGAAGAGTCAACCTGAGGAGACAGCTTGTTCCTGTCGGATCAAACGCGACCGAATCGTCTCCAATTAGCACAATCCGCATTTAACATTACCAGCTACCTGTATCCTGGCGATATAATTGTTCCAGGCAAAGGATTAATTCCAGGTGAAGACAAGTGATGTAATTGGTCTCCTGAAGATGAAGTGCCTCTGCTTCGAGCTGCGGGAATAATTTACGGTGCGCGCGCGCGACAGCGACGGCGACGACGCCGCCTCCGACACACACACACAGACACAGATACAAACAAGATCCAGAGGACATGGTACGTCGGTGTGAGGGAGGATCGATCGCTCGATGGCGAAACGCCGTCGTACGCGGACGCGCTAATTGAATATATTTATATCCGGCGTTGGGGTGGTTCTCGTGTTTCGACGCGTCCCCTCGAAAGCTCGGTAAATAATAATGCTTTGAAATCCGCCGCGACCGGATCTTCCACAAAGGAAATTCAATTACCAGCGACGAACAACGGACACGTTTCCCATTCTTCCGTAGACCGGCGATCTTTAATTGGACGGTATAACGAGCCATCTTTCGTCCACCCGCACGAAAACAAATGACACTTTCACATCGATAAGTTCCGCGCCGGTAGTATTGCATCGTTGCTCGATATTGCCGATACTTTCCGTCTGACCAATAGGCCTTTTATCGATTGTCCAAAGCGCTTTCATTATTCAATCCTTTAAATCTCGCGTCAATAACAGATCTTATTGTACCGCGCGATCGTTTTAAACCTTAGCACTCTGAGTCGCCACTAAAAATTGCTATACCATTATTCGAAATATTGTTTAGATTATTAAATATGTTGTACATTTAAAATATCATATAGAAAGCGTATTTGGTTCCTCGTGAATTGTTGTAAAAAGTTGTGATATACATAAATATCCACAGTTTGCTGATCAGCGTTGAATTCATTGGCACACACTGTTCAAGAATTCATGCCAGCCAGTGGCTGCATAAGTGAATCAGGAGTGGCGATGGTTTCTCTCGGCTATCTCGGGATCGAAATCGATTCTACGAGGCACGCGTGAGCAAGAGACAAGAGAACCCCAGCTGGATTATGCTCGAGTCATAAACCGATCCGTACACGGGCAAGGAAGGTTCGGTACGGTTTTCACCGTCGACGAGAAAAGTGCATAGAGAGACGAGGATTTCTTTCGAACGGTAGCCAACTTCCGGTTGGCTCGGCTCTGTGAAAGCAGCGACTTTTATGCACTTCACCTGGAAGAAGGAGCAGTCTGTGCATCAGTCGCTTGGCATCCGCCGGTGAATCCCGCCACGCGGAATAATAACTCGAATCAGTCGGAAATCAATAAACCGAGACGGTCGCCGAGAGGGTATTCAAGGGAACGCAGTCAAACAACTTCGTCCTTTGGTTTAATCTCGCGTGTCGCTCCACGGATTCGGCTTTTCCCCAAACTTAACCCTTAGAACTCGAATGACGACACAAAGACGCCACTAAAAATTGCTGTACCATTATTCAAAACATTGTTCAGATTATTAAATATGTTGGTATCTAGTCAATAGACTGCGGATCATTATGCATTTATGACATGTGAAAATTTTCCGAAAATGCTGGAATATAAAATTCAATAGAATTTAGTACGATTTTTATTTATTTTGGATTTACAAATGCTATTATAAATTACAATTAATGTTATTGGCGAACTGACATTAATTGTAGTTTCGAATAATTGTCGATCGAGATACAGAGACCTGCTATTATAAATTGCATAAACATCCGCAGTGTATTAATCAATTACTAAACATTTAAGTATTGTATGAGGTATTATATACAATGGAATTATTCTTGGTACGAAGAAATGTATAATTTCCGAGTTAAAATAGCTCCGACTGTAGAAGATTAAGTTTAATGTAAGTTCAGACTAGAGTTCGGTTACCTCAGAATAATATTTACGTTAATTTCTAGGTCTGAGATGCATTTACGCTTCTAATAGGTAGACACCTGGCCGGGATCGCGTCTGGATTGAGCCATAGGCTGGTTCTATGTAATTATGCCTCGAGTTTGAGTTTCAGGAGGATCGGTGAGTCGAGTCGGTGGAGAAGGACGAGGTTTAAATTCGATCCAGTGTTCAAGAACCGTCCAAGGGTCGCCGATGACATCGATCGGTGGATCTCAAGGTGGCTTCCTTACTTTCCACGGGTTGTCGGCTGCACGGCTTCTCCGCTTTTCCGAGGGGTCTGGACGTCGGTGGACGATGCCCGGAAGGAATAATCCGCTTACGCTGTTCGTGCCAGGATTTATTTGGAATCTTAACCCCTCGGGAGTTCCCACTTGGATTGAATCGAGTCGGATCTACTTTAAATGCCCCGATCTCCGGCGGGTTTTTTCTTCCCCGTCCCCCTGGAAAGCCGGCTACCTCGTTCGTTTAATAGTCGAGCTTAATTCCTTTATTGTGCTGTTTGTTCGAGCCTCGGATACCTTGGCCCGGAACGCTGGTTATCCGATTGTCCTTTCCGGCTTCGAGCAATGGGGTTGCACGTTCGACCTCGTCGTCGTTGCGACACTCTTGCGAGATCTTTTTTGTTTTTTCTCGTCGAATGCTCAGTAAAATCGGATACTTCTCTGCAGTACGTGATTCTTCGTGATCCAGTAAATAGGGGAGCGCGTGTTGTGATTATTCCCTCCTTGCTTTCATTTTCAACGGAGGAAATTCATTTAATCGTTAACGCGTTCTCGACCAGGATCACATACAGAAGAACCGAAAGAACTATTTCAACACTAAATTTCCTATTAATTTCGGAATGAGAGGAAATCACACGAATTAAAACGTCCGTAAAAACATGCGGGAACTTTTCACGTGACAGAATCCACCACAGAATTGAAGACCGAAGCTTCATTGAATACTCCAAACTTCAAAATAGTTCCCATCTGTGACTAAAAATGCAGAATTTATGAAAAATTAAATGTTAGGAAATATAATTGAAACCTTCGTTTCGATCTCCATGCAGAGAATCATATTTACCCAGAGAAAGCGAAAACGAAAAGTTCATAGTTCATGGGTTAAACCTTTGAATTATACTACGACTAAACGTGTCACGGAATAACATAAATCTGATTCCAGCGACGAACTTTTTCACCGTAGGTGCTTTACGAAAATATATATGTTTGCCTGTAATGTTTTCTCTTCGTATATACGTGCCTTTGTGATATCTGTAAATAAAACTATATTACCTTACCGGTAACGCGTTCGTAAATAAAGCTATAAACTGTAAGCCATTTTAAAAAAAGAAACGTGTCTCGGGCAACAAATTGTATTGATCTACTGGGTTTGCATGGGCCAGTCACATTTTCAGGTATATACGTATTTTCCTATCCGAATTTTTATACATATTGTCGCAGTTTCCAAATATTATTCGGAAAATTTCAGATGAATTTCAATGGAATTTCTTAATCCATAGTTGATATCATACATGAATTGTATGTCAAGTGTAAGCCCAGTGAATCCCTACAATATGGCGGCGTATATCAGTACGGTCCAATCGTTTCGCAAGGAAGCTCCAGCTCCGAGAAACGATGGAGCCGTCTCTATCAATCGGTGTCAGTTCGATCACCAATTCCAAACGTTCGCGGCACGGTTCCGAAGCTCTAAACGAAAACGCGCTCGAGATGCCAGGCCGAAGAAGTATATTCGGCCGAGCTTCCTCGAGACAGCGTGTTTGAAATCAGAGATCAAAAGCTCTGATTTTCTGGCACGGAGAGCGCGTCTAACAGGTAGACCGGAAAACAGGAAACGAAACAGGAAGAAGGAGAGACACGACCGTAAAGGGTTAGCAGCTACGCGTCCGCTCCTAGCTATTTACACAAGCCCCTTTGAGGCTCCTGCGAAGGAGAGGGTCGTGTCCTCGATAAAAGGAGGACGTACGGTTGATCAGAAAAATAACGGGTTATATTCGGAACGCCTTTCCGAGCTGCTATTTGACCTTTCAAACGGTAATGATCGAGTCGCTTCCTTTTCCTTCAACCTACGGTGGCAGCCGTGCAATTGCGTGCATGTAAGGGACTGTCGTAAAGGTTGGGACACCGTATCACTTGGGACAATGCTTTCGTCAACTTTATTTCTGTTTATAAATGAACAATTCACAAGTGTTAGAAGCAACAAGTCGTGCTCGGTGTAGCTGTGCCAAGCAAAGGCTGTAGATAGCTCCTGAAAAGTTTTATTGTGTTTCTTCTTGATTCGTCATCAACTGAAAATTTTTCAACCTTCATTAGCATTTTCCTTTCATATTTTTCAACGTTCAATTTATGATCTGAATGTTTAGGGAAACGATCATTTCAACGTTCTGTCTCATCGACACGGTCAGGTGGATTGTAGCAGTGTATAACTCGACACAGTCAATTTTTGCAAAAATTTTCACTGTTTGTTTGGACATATGGTTCCTTTCAAACTTGTTCTCTTCTCGACGAGTAGAAGGTGTTGATGTAAAAAACTTTAACAAAGATAATCATTGTTATAGACAATTTTGCGACGAGCTTCTATACTTTTATACACCCTGTACATATATATACTTTCATGAGCGGTCGGAGATAATTTTGCGCAGCGTAACCCGATCATTAAACATGGTAACCTGACGAAGCAATAACCACACGTAATTTCGACTGCATCGGCGAGCGGTTTGCAGATGGCGTGTTGACAATTCCGATCGTGAAAGGTGACGATGGAGAGGGTCCAGTTCGATAGTTTCCGAGGGGAATCCTCGCGCGTGTCGTACACGCACCGCGTAACGGACTCGGATTCACGTGTATTTACGACTCAGGTGCGCGTCGCTCACGGCTCCTGGTATAAAAGCCTAGAAAACAGGCCGGAGAGTTGCAGTTCTCGCTTGGCCGCCTTAAATACCGTAATGGGAGAGATGAGATTCAAGGTAGAGTGTCGGTGTGCGAGGAAGAGTTGCCGGGAACGGGGAGTGAGCGGGGAATCGGATAGGAAGAGGGGCGGAAGAAAGCAAAAGGAGGAGAACGAGGAGAAAGTGCTCGTTAAGAACGGTTTACTTTTTCTCAAACGCGGGTGGCGAAGGAACGAAAGAGACGGGAGGGAGACAGAGGGAGAGAGAAACGGGAGTGAGGACGTGCAGGAACCGAAAGACGGAACGGTGATTCCGTTGGAAGGCGCTCTAATTGATAGTAATTTCAAAAATATAATTAGCTCTGCCAGATGAGCGTGCCCCCTCACTGTCTATGGGCCTCGTTAAGCTGCTCGAGAACGAAGTAAATAATTCTGCGAGACTCAAGATGGCGGCGCCCGCCACCACGTGCAATCGTAGACCCTTTGCATAAAGTATTTCCACTCTTGTAAATTAGAAGCAACGTATGCGGAGTCGTTGAACGACCAAACGAAATACGATTTAGTCGATGCACCGTGACCAATCGTTTCCAATAACCCCGTGTGGTGCGATGGTCGCGTAGGATTTTACATTCTTGGCATGAAGTACTTTAACATTCAGACAAGTGCGCTTCGGAGTCCATTTACAATGGTCGACAGCTGCGGTTATTTTTTTTTCAAACTGGAAGCAACGTGTGCAGAGTTGAACGACCAAAGAATATACCGTTGAAAGATATATTAGATGAATTCTGGCTCCGTTTTCTAATTGCTTCTGTCGATGCGCCGTGGTCAATCGTTTCCAATAATTCGGAGGGCCGCGGCCGCAACGACAGAGCAAACGAACCGTGACGCGTATAAAGGGAGCAGGCGGAATTGAATTTCGATCCACAACGAAACGCGAAACTTTTATTGGCTTGTATAATCGACCAGTCGCCGGCTCTGTTTTCGAATCGGAAGTCACCGTTGCTCTCCCGGCCGACGTAATTAAAACGGGATACGTCTCAAGCTTCGCGTTTCATCTCTTCTTTCTCCCTTTCAACGACAACTCCCATCTCTCCCTCGTGAAATTCAATTTTCCAGTCTATCTTACCGTGCGTTCAACATCCCTTTACTCTGACCCCGTACAATTACATTCGAATCATCCTCGTCGGTGCAACCAAGTAAACTCTTCCCAGTGTGACCAACAGGACGAAATTAAAACATTTCTGGAGAGTATACGCGAGCGAGTCACTTTCGTATTCGGACACTATACAATTTTTATTTTGTCGCTATGAGGAAAGAAAAACAGTTGTACAGTACACAATCACTAGACTGCGGAGAAATTTTCAAAAAACGCTGACGCATCAAATTCGACAGAATTTTGTAGGATTTTTTCTTATTCCAAATCTACAAAGGCTACTACCACTGAAAACAAGACTTCATTTAATTCTACTTTCTTTAAATTTGCCTATAAAAATTGAAAATTGCATAATCATCCGCAGTGTAGTAATGTAACTACACTGCGGATGTATATACAAAATAGAAATATTTTCCAACGATTGTGAGCAGCAAGAGATCTTAATAGATTTTTTACATTGAAAACAAAGTATGATACTCCTAGATTTTTGTAATCTTTCACTGTGTTTTATATTTTACCCAGTCGATCTTTTCATAAATGCATAAAAATTCGGAGCCTAAATATAACATTAAACTTTGAAATAACTTTACAATAGTTTTGGCCACCCGAGCATTGTGTTCTGATACGAGCATTGTGTTGGTTCACAATTCCGGGGAAGTCGGTCAATTAGACGTCACCCATCGATAACTCGTGAAATCTCGTCGAAGGACCGCCTCGGCTAAGTTACCATAGAAACTTTTTTGCAGGTCGCGATCGCCTTGATCGTCGCGTTGGCTGTGGTTGATCGATCGCGTGCAGGTGTGATATCCTCGGAAGGAGATGTTTTCGACGGACAACAGGTCTCGTTGGACGAGACAACGGAGCAGCATCAGCTCTCGCTCGCCAGCTCTTACGTGCAATTCCACGGACCCGTCGAGGGGCCCGAGTACCAGGTGAAAGTGCCACAGCAGTACGACGACGGGAACCATCTGCACGGCCAGGATCACGACTACACGGTGGACTACGTGGCGCATCCGAAATACGAGTTCTCGTACGGCGTCGAGGACCACCATACCGGTGACTTCCACACCCAAAAGGAGACCAGAGACGGTGAGAGAACGGGGCAGGTGTTACCAGAAGGGTTTGCATTGAAACTTTGCACAAATAGGCACGATTCTACATCTACGATTTCGTAAAAACTGACATTAAAACTCGCCGCAAAATTGACCTTGAAGGTAAGGTCAAAAGAACAGCATATTTTAGACTCCGTATAACGGTACCAGAAACTTGCTTAAAACGACTGCATATATGTACAATACAGTTACTTACATAATTGATCACACACATTTTCAATCAGAATAACCTTTTTGTGAATGGGCCAAACGACTTCAATTTCTCTGCAAGGCTAGAAGGATTAGAAATTGGTAAAAAATATCATGAGAAATTGCAATTATACCAGTTGATCGTTTATAATTCGTAAACCGATCAACCGATTTCAATGAAATTTTCAGAACGTATATAATTTACACGAGTTTACAGAACATATTTTTCAAACTTTCGTTATTGGCCCAGCTAAAAAAAGTTGTAAAAATCAATTTTCAGTATTGCTTTTCACAATTCCGACCAAATGCATTTTGTTAACATATTTATTAGACGTAATTTACTAAATTAATCCTTCTAGCCTTACAGAGAAATTGAAGTCGTTTGGTCCATTCATAAAACAGTTATTCTGATTTAAAGTGTGCGTGATCAATTGCGTGTCGCAGTGAAAGTAACTGCCACAGAAAATGTATTCGTATGTAATATAGGTACAGAGTAATTGTAAACAATCTTTTGTCTACTGTATTTTCGGGGTCCGGGGCACCAGGGGACTGACTCAAACAGCAGATACGTCCGAGGCAGCCGTGTGTCCCCGGTCGACCCGGTGAAAAATTTTCCACGTGGCCGGGCTCCTTTGAGAGCTTTTGCGAACTTCGCTCTAAGAGCGAGACCCTGCTGCGACCCGGTCGCGGGAGAAATTCGCTTGGACGCGCACCATGAATATCCGAGGAGACAGAACCGAGTTGATACTCTGCGGTCGACTTTAATATTCGGACAACGTGCTGTTTTATAACGCGTGAGGACACAGGTACCTGTTTTGAGCTCTCGCGTGTTCCCTCCTATGTGTTACACAGCCCGCTCAATCGACTTCACTCGGTTCACTGTGTTTGACGCGCATAAAACGTGCAGTGCTGTGCACCATTAGCGCAGCGCGGTGCTTAACTCTTCAGTGGCGGTTCTTGACTACGCCCGATACGTTCTAGCGCACCAAATAATTTCATTCGATGGTTTCACACGCCGTTTCAAATTATGCTCGATTTCTACGTTTCCATGTTTGCTAAAGTATGTCGTCTCAGGCGTATTTGTTGAGAGCTCCGGGTTAAGCCGATTAAAGTCTACGGAGCTGGATTCAGTTGAGTTGTGAGCGTTGACAGAGCAACCAGAGGTAATACCAAATTATAATTGCGTTCTCATCGGAACCGTGCAAAGTCAAGCCTTCTTATGTCCTTATAGAACGCGATATTCTAATCGCTAGACTGCGGATCTTCATGAAAAACAAAAATGTTGTTGTACGCAAGTTTATTTATTTTCAAAGCAATTTTTTTCATGCTTTTAATTTATCGACTTGCTCCACTTTGCCTACTATCACAATTCAACATTTTTTCTGCTACGCGGTGCAAACATTACCACTTCCATAACGTTACTTTTAATTAACACTGTAAGTTCATACGCCAAGCTTAGAGTATTTCTACTTTCGGTCAGTACACGGCACCACTCACAATGTCAGATTCCAATACACCCTATACTGGCAACAGTTCCCGAAATGACCAATTGTCGAGATTGAGAAAGCGTGTTCACAGAACAGTCGGAGCAGGATCGCATCGATTGTGCGACGCCAGAAAAATGCATCCCCAAACAACAACCGAGTTTCGTAGTTGGTCTCGCCGCTAACACGTTGAACCGGCGCAGCGCAGCGCGGCATCGGGCAACTTTTCATCCGGTTAGAACGTTGACGCCAGTTAACCAGAAAATCGACTTACACGAAAATATCCCGAGTGTCGCTCGGTTGTAAATAAGGAGAGAAGACGCGGCTTACGTAGTCTCTCGCAGATCCTCTCCGCAGCCAGGTTCCCTCTTCTATTAGCGTAGTTACTCTAGCCGGCCCCGTTATGCTAATAGCCACTCCAGCCCAGAATTTCTCCGAGAGGCGATTACGTCTCGTTACCGGGTCCGGGAATTGGTTTTGCGGTGACCATTTGTCCACGAACGTTCGTTTTCACCGTAGGAAGCAGCGTGTCCGGCGAGTACAGCGTGAAGGAGCCAGGCGGCCAAGTTCGGGTCGTCAGATACCGGGCCGACAAGGACGGATTTCATGCTGTGGTGCACACTTCCGGCGAGAACGATCATGAAACCGGCGTCCACGATGGTCAAGGCCAAACTCAGGTTCACGAACATCAACCAGCACACCACCAGGAACAAGATGTCCACGATTACGCCACGTCCTACGTCAACCAGCACGCATACTGACATACCGACCGTCTCGGACCGTGTCATCACTTGTTCCTGTATACTGAAATGTTGCACGGTGCGTGTTGAAAAAGCCCGTTTTCTGGACAAAATTCCATCACTCGAAAATTATAGTTCGACTCGACATATGCGGATTCGTGTTACGCCGTTGATTTTTCTACGAATATTACAGTAACGTCGTGATCTATAGTGTCCGTCACGAGAGAGTAAAGTCGTTTCGCGCAGCTTCGAAGATGGTGGGGATGCAACGAGACTATCATCTCTCACTCCTTGCTACTTAGTAGTTACCCACTTCTTACTTTCTTGAACCAATTAGGGCGAAGATGCGCAGCGACGAACGAAAACTGGTTTCTACACGACTTTATTCTCTCGTGACTGCTACTATGGTTCCCATCGCCTGTTCCGAGCGGGATGGAAATCACCGACACAAATTTCCCCGACAACATTTTACCGACTTCAGATTGGACCGACAAATCTGGAGTCGATGAAAACCGTGTCGGTGATTTCCATGGGACCCATCCCGAGCAGGGACAGAGATCCTGTAGAGCAGGGTTTCCCAAACTGTGCTCCTCGAAAAGGCAGCAAGTGCTCCGCTAAAAAATGTTGAAAAATATTTATTGGTTATGTGCTGTTACCTACCCTTCAGATTACACAAGGTGCCCCGTCAAAATTCAAAGACCCTTCAAGTACTTCATCAGAGAAAAAGTTTGGAAACCCTGGTGTAGGGAAACTATTTTTTTTTATGAATGCATCGACCGCGTACAAAGATGCCTAACGTAGATGCAAAGATGCGCAACAACAGAAAGCGTATTGAGCTTTTTTTTTTTTTTTTTTTATTATAGAAAATCTCATATGAGATTTATTACAACATTGTTTCCGTATTAAGCTTCTTGGCCCCTCGTGGGGAGCTACCCAGTAGAAGGGATAGTGGAAGGGATAGACGAAGGGGTAGTGATTTGTATTATGCTACTTTAGTGTATTAGGTTGTCCCAAAAGTTTCTTTCGAAATGCGTAAACAACGTGATCATCTGTTTATTAACTTTTCATTATGTACTTGGTAATAAAACGGACTGGAAACGGACTATTGAGTAACAATATTGAATGTATGCATTCCAAAAGAAACTTTTCGGATAACCTACTAAATACCAGTCTAGTACACTCGTCCTTAGCAAATGACCGATGTTACGGATTTCACAATTTCACTTTTCAGCTCACAATAATAGCCGATGTTTTCAGGCTCCTGCACACCTCTATAAAGAGCTTCCGTGTCCTGCAATGCCAAAGCAAGGGAATCGCCGTGGACAACGCGTGTGCATTGTAAATATAGGTCACACTTCTGAATAAATTAGCCGAGTCGATCCAGCCGGTTGTTGTCTCTATGCCGCTAATCATGGTGTCGACAGTAACGACAACCGCCGACCTGGCAATTTTGAGCTATCGTGTGCCTGCTCGCGCAGCATTCACGCGACAGCTAACCGGTGCTCGCGGAACGATGCGATGGCTATCTGAATGGAGATCGGAAGATGATGGGTTGACCGGTAATTGGCGGCAATAGCGTGTTGCAATTTGTATAATGAGATCCGTTTGCCAGTGTTTCCGTTCGTCGATCTTTCCACGCGTTCTTACTGCTCAGGGCTTGCTGCTCAATAGTAGCTGTACAGGGTGTTGGAACGCGCGGCAAATTCGAATGTACGATCTTGAAAATGTGGTCAATTTACCATCGTATCTTAGCCTTAGTTACCTTTACGTAATAGAAAAAAATTTCAATTTTTTACCTTTTGTACGAATTACGAAAGCGTTCCTCGATATCAATATTGACACAGTATTAACGATAACTGAAATAACACGGAAAACCATTATTGTTCGATGTTTTTTAAATGAAATCGATGAGTCAACATTTACATCTTAGGTTTTTCGGTTACGTGTTTCGCATTTAAAAAATAAACGGACGAAGGTTAAACTAGAAGCTGGCGATTCTGTTACTAAACTTAGCAAAAACATCCGTCGTGACTTTATGTACGATTTTCACTGTGAGTGACTGTAGGCTGTGCGAATTATATATATTCTCTTCCCTGAATTATACGAAGTATTCCGTCCTATTATTTTTCTCTGTATCCTCGATCCAAGGAGACCCATGCAATTTTGTCATCTGTTGGACAGTGTTCCATGTCGAATCTCTACAGGGGTCGTGATCGGGCGAGAACTATAATATCCCGTGACATGATTACTTGGTATTAGAAGGGCCGAAAAGAGCCCCGATGAAAACGGATCTCGGCCACTCCCATGACACGCGGGCACGTCGTTAAGGCGCGTCCCTTCTGATCAATTCGATACCGGCGTGGAACGTCGTTATCGCGAATGGATAAAGACAAAAGGGGAAAAAGAGGGTAATGGGATGGGGGTGGTAGCAGGAGCGAAAAGGGAATAACAGAAGAGGAGGGGGGGCGTCGAAGATAAAAGAAAGGCGCGTCCGTGCGCTAACAATGCCTCGAATGCATGCCGATAGAGGGAAAGGAGAGAGAGACAGAGAGAGAGAGAGAGAGAGAGAGAGAGAGAGAGAGAGAGAGAGAGAAAGAGTGGAAACAAAAAGACGAGCGACTCGACAAAGATAAGGGCTCGCGAGAGGTCCTTGCCGCCCTTGCGCTCATATTACTTCGTTAAAGTACTAAGGTGGCCCTCTGATAAGAGGGGTCTATTCTTTCACCCGGCGAGAGAAGATGTCCTTCATAGATAACAGACCATCGGACAACCCTTTCGACGTGCCGAACACATCAAACTTTTACCGTCCATAAACTGGCTTTTTCGAGCTTCTCAATGGAATCACTGTTTTTACTTACAACTTTTTACGCGAATTCCTGAAAGCGAAATAAGTAAACTGAAGCATACGCTGTGGCCTTTTTGCCGAAGCCTCGCGAGCGCTGACTTTCGCATCCTTGAGCTGCTTCGTCGGAACAGGGTAGAGCTGAGACTATCGATCCCTGGAAAATATTGAATTTCGAATGTCTCCTTTTGTTATAGACGTTGAGTCAACTAATATTTGTCCATAGGACACAATAATAAATAGACTGCGAATCTTTATGCAAACGAAAAATTTTCTTTTAACAAAAGAATACTTTAATTAAGAATTTAATTGAAAACTTTCAAAAACTTTCAACAAAATCATTTACTTCCAGGAAAATTGGTAATACGAGGTTTTCAGGATCTCTGTTAATTAAACTGCAGATCTTTATGAAAAATAAGAATAAATAGAATGTTATGTCTTCCCTTAATGACTTTAATAGAGGAGAAGTCATACATTGACATCTTCAATATTTTCAATTTCAGAACAATTTCGAGTTTCATCTACTCAATTTTACTATAAATGCATAAAGGTCGCAGTCTAACAATAAATTACAATAAATGTGTACAATAAATTTGATCTGAAAGTACATATACTCCCTCTTCAATTTTATAACCGACTACAGTGATTTTCGTATTAACCACGAACCAGACTATGCCGATGTCATTTAAGGTGAAAGTACACGAGCTACCTGTTTCGCCGTAAGTACAAGATCGGTAACAACGCGATTGGAAAAGTGATTACCGGCTCGAAGGAAGTGGCCCGGCACAAAGTATAACGATAACTGAAGCTGAATTGGTTTTGGGGATGTTTCGCGTGCCGAAGTTCTTACATGACGTAGCCGCACGAGGCGTCGAAGCCGCGATAATGGCGGAATAGATACTCGAAGTTCGTACGGTATTCCAGGGGACGCGGTAATTTCCGGCCGATCGCGGCAACTGCTAATTACCGCTGGCATTGCGCAGCGATTACTTCACTTGAGGGTCTCACGAATCGCCTTTGGTGATCGAGGGTTACAGTACATAGCCACGACGTCCCCCTCTCGCACGAAAACCCACCCTGCTCGACGTCGCGTACTATTACCGGGCTCCAAAAAATTCCAACATCCCTTTCAGTGACGTGAAAATCCTTTGACACGATATTGGATTACATGTAATAACTGCTCGATGGATGGAATAAAATTACAACGGTGTTTTTTAAGCAAGGGGATCAAGCAAAGAGACGTGTGGATACGTACTTTCCATTTGCTTCAGGAAGTTATTGAACATTATTCATGGTACATAGCAATTAATTATGGATACATTCATTAAGTGCTGCAGTGTTCACAAAATTCTGTACTTCTGAGATACATGCAAGCATGCAGGGTGGGTCACCGCATACTACCACTTCGATTTACTTGACTATACTGACGTTAATAGTTATTTTTGTAGTTGGCCGCGTAGAGGACGTATGAAGGTCATCACCCTTTGGTTTAAATAGAAACATATTTTTTATAGCATCGCTTAATCTCGGTATTCTTTACAAATGATAAAGAATAGATACCTTTACGGCTGACTGTATGTTCCAGTTTCAATTCTTTATGACTTGTGTTAGTTGGACAGAACTTTTTTCTGGAGAACAATTTGTTATTCGGATTCCTCATCGATATCGATTCTGAATCGATGACTTCGTGATCCGTGCGCCGTGTAACGCGAGTTAGACCGCACAGAGAGATAAGTTTCGAGCACGGTTGGCCGCGCCATTTAAAGACCGCGGCATAATTAATTGACGCTCGCAATTATCGCGTTTAACCGGCTAATTTCGAGCCCGGTTCACAACGGCGCCGAGTGCATCGGGCATAGTAACTTCGTACGGCGTACAGGCGACCGACCGCGTAATGCTAAGTGGCATCTGGTCAGTACACCGAATTGATACACTCCGGGTTCTGTCTGACATTGGCGTGTGTGTTCGCGTGTTCACCAAGGTTGCGATGATCGGTCACGTACCTACCCCGGGTTTCCATTCAATGGCGGACCTGAAACTGCAAATGGCGAACGCGAAAACAATGTACTCTTGCGTTAATTAACCGCCACTCGACAATTCCAGCATCCGTTTAGACTGGTATCTGCGTTCTATCAGTCCCGTAATGTTTAGTGGAATTACAAACTGATAAGTTTGTACTTGAATGTTCCGTTCGACGCTCTGCTTTTTGGAAAAATTTAGTAAACACTCTGTGCCTATGAAACTACTGAGCGAATCACGTGAATCACTGTGAAAAATCACCGTGATTGGAAAGTAGCAGATCACGCCATTCTTAGTAGGCTTCGTGAGAACGAAATAACAATTATCCCTCGATAACGCAGCTGACACGTTGCAGAATTAGCAAAGACAAACTGTGTTGTGACCGTGCGTCAGTACATAATGGGTCTTCGACATCAAGTAGAACGAGGTATATCTGTTGTCGGACCAGTGAACAGGAACGAGCCATAGTCAGACAAGTGTACTATGAATTTACAAGTAGAATGGGGACGGAATATTGTGGGCTGACTAGAACAGAGACGTAATGTTATCAGACAGCTAGACTTACGATGGAATAGTGTTGTACACAAGTAGAATATGAATGGATTATAAAATCCTCTGTCCAATTACGAAACAAGTAGAATGAGAACGAAATATGGCCAGACAAAGAAAATAGAAACGAATTAGGATAATCACTAAAATTGTTCAAATACGTGTGTCATTGATACTGAATTACTCGAAACCGTTGCAATCGTATCTTCGTACAAAGTGTACAGCGGAAAATGCTTCACATAAAACGAATGCACGGTAGAAATAGCATAAAAAGTTCGTAGCGCATTCATTGAAATGTAAGCACGTACATATTACTGTGTGTTCCGACAACACTTTGAAATGGAATTAAAATAAATGTCGCGAACCTGTTTTATTAGCGTTTTATTACGGTTTAATGCATTTCCAATTTGCATTTGCTTTCATATACATTCGAATTTATGTTACAGAAATGATATATTAATGCATTTATCTTATAAAACGTATTTTTACATGCAGTTTCCTTTTTTTTTCGCTGACTGTAATCAAACGGAGAACCATTCTCTCGTCGCGCGCTATTTCTGGTTTAAAAGCAGCATCGTCTCTACCTGCTTCGATACAGTAAAACTATAAAAAGAAACTCCTGGTTTTTTAATAAAAAAAATTAAGGGGTACAAAAATGCATGCTCTAGAATATACTTTTGATTCATTTGGGTACACGTCGTACAGCTTTGTCGCGTGTAGCATCGGGACGAAGGGACCCTGGGAAAAGTCTGGCGAGCATTTAACGGGGTCCCGTTCCATCTCAGCGACAAAATAACCATTGTGCTCTCGTATCTACGCAGTGAATGGAACGCAGACGTTTGGTTGGGCCGACGTGCAGCCGACACGACTCAATCTTCGCCTGCACTTTGCATGCGAAATCGTCGAGCTGCACGTGCTCACATCCGTTTCACAGGAAGGCGCTCGCATGTCTAATATCTCGCTGACTTTCCGAACGATAAACGGGCTCGAATCCGCGCCCGCATTCCGCTCGTTGATTTCACTTGAATTTTCGCGACTCGCGGGCCTGTCTTATCATAAAACAGTCGGGAACAACGAGGGCACGGGAATGCAATGCCGGTTGGATACAATTTTTCGCTTCTCCGCGGGAACAGGCTGCGAGGGAACGATTAAGGCTTTTAATTTACGCGCTTTGTTCTCACTGACAAACGGCGGGGCAAACAAAGTTCCCTGCTCGGACTGTGTATTGATAAAAGTTCCGAGCCGGTGCATTATGCGTCCGCTACTGTGAAGCTACGCTTTCCGACCGGCCCGGCTCGCGCCGCGTCTCGCATTTAATCTCTGCCCGGGTTTCCGCGGGCCCCCGGAACCCCAACCGCAAAACTATGCTCTACAGACAACGCGTTTACAAAATTAATGGCGACTAATATTTTCACGAGGTTCACCGGTCCCGTGAAACTTCGTGCCTTTTTATTAAAGCGTATCACGATCTAAAGAATTATTCACGCGTCCCGACGATCCTCCATACACTCTGTTACATTATTATTTGAACGCCTCAGCTCTGGAATTCCTTGAACTGGTCCGTGGATGCTGCGAGCCAGAAAACTTTAAACAAACTCAGCCTTTCTGTGCCCCGACCATTCTCAAAGACTTCTTTATTTTCCCGTAATTTGGTGGAACTAGGCCACATCATTTTTTCGAGAATTTCTCGCGCGTGTACTACGCACCGCAGTTGTTTCACCTCGTGCTTAATTCAATTTCATGTCAAGGGTTCAAATAGAAAACTACTATTTCATACCGTCTCGCGCTCTAGATTGACATCGGTGGAAAATAAGGTGAACTTGTCTATGAGTGACTTTTTTAACCATTTCATTTTGACGCACAAATGATGCAATAAAATTTTTTAAATCCCAGTCCGACCACAGTGATCTTGAAAAAATAAGAAACACTGCGGAAACTTGTGACAAAAGCTATGCTCGTGGATATCAACGGAATTTTAGCTGTTTTGATGTATAATACATCATAAAAAAATAACAAAATATGGTGGTCACAATATGGTGTGTCGCATTAACAAAATAGAAGTCGCGAAGTTTCCGGGCAAATTTACCTACAGATAACAGAACAGCATAACTTGTTTCAGGAAAACTGTGTTCAATTCACAGAAGGGACGGACGATGGTTAACTGCTGCTTCTTTCCATTCCTTGGAATGGAGAGCATCGTGCCGAGACACTATTTTGAAGATCCGCGGACAACACCGCAGTGACAAGAGTGTTATTGAAACGACACGGTAATTCGAGAGTGAAAGTGACGGATTTCCAGAAAGTTTTAAACAAATCATTTTGATTAACCATTTCGAGGAACGTTCGAACCACACACCTCGTATTTTCGATGGAACTTCAGGAACATCCCGGCGATGGTTCAGCAATTTCTCCTGTTCGAGATAGCTGTTCTCGTAGATGCCAGTTAAGTGGGTAGAAGGAAGAGCAATTCGATAAGTAAACTGAACGAAGGAGAACACGAGCGAGAAGGGTGACGAGGTGAACGGTAATCGCAAAATGGTAGGAGAGAGTTGGAATGAAATGAAACGGAGGCTGTGTTTAAGAGCGAACTGAATCAATAGCTCTACCCTGCGACCCGTAGGCCAAATGTAGGTCATACCGTGATCCCTTTTTCCTCCTCTATTCCCTTTTACCGCTACTCCTCTCCGTCTAGCTTCTCCCTCCCTCTCTTTTCTCTCCTCTCCGTCCTCCTACCTCTCTACCATACACATACACACACACACACACACACACCCCTTTCGTCCTGCCGGGTTTCTCTCTTTTTCATCGTTTCCCTGTCACGGTGTTCGTTTCCCTAGCGGGAGGTGCGCCGGTATATTATTGCATCGGCACCTGGTCACAGCGCGCTCGTTGCCGGTTTATACATTTTTCATAAATAAATTCCACGGACGTTCCAAAGTCGGCCTTACCACTCACTACCGGCGTATATACGCCCGTGGAATTACATATTTGACTGCAGCGCTACGCCGGATACTACGGTCTCCAAGTACCACCCAGCCCGGTTGCATCGTTCCCCGCCCTTCATTCCTCGTGATCTACGATCGAGGCTGATACGGGGCAACGTCCTCGCTGCTACGGCTCAGACAACACCCATTCCAATTTCGAAGAGTCCAAAAAATCGATCACCCATCTTTTTCCCTTCAATTGGAATATACAGATAGCCGTCCGACAACACGGTTTCGCTCTAACACGATAGGATAAATTGCTGGAACCCTCGTATAGCACAGTAACCTATAACACTGTTTCGCTCTAACACGTTAAGAAAATTGCAAAAACCTTTGTACAATACTGTACTTCTACAGAACTGGATAACGTGATTTTAGTTTAATATATTTAAAAACTAAATTACCTTAACCCTTTGCACTCGGAGCTATTTTATTTCGAAAATTAAACATGTCTTCCTATCTAGAATAATTTCATTCTATGTGATTCTTTTTATTTTGTAGATATGAAATTAATGGAATACCTCACACAATATTGAAATGTTTAGTAATTGGTTAGATCCCAACATATTTAATAATGTAAACGATATTTTGAATTATAGTACAGCAATTTTTAGTGGTGACTCTGAGTCACCACTCGAGTGCTAAGGGTTGATACAATGACGGGAAAGAATAATGAACTATAGTACCTTTACATGAAAATATATAAATAAATTATAATTTACTCATTTATAACTCTATACCGATGTTATAGCGAAAAGCGTCATGGACAATTTACGCACCATCGGCGACGAGACTTGCCGTCTCAAGAAATTTATTAAATTAAGGTTACATTAAATGAAAATATTTTTTGTTTTTTCTTTCATTTTGTGTTATACATACATTTATATTTTTAATAAAAATTAAGTTGCTTACATGGAATTTAAAAAAATGTTTGTTTTTAATAGGTTTTCGGAACGTAACCCCTATTTCTTGTTCTGGCTCTGGGTCACATATAACATGGTTTCACACAACACGGCATTTTCTAGGGACCCATCTACCGTGTTATAGGAAGGTTACCAGTACTGCAGAAGTATCGTGCTCGATTTGAAAATAAAATTCGACGATTCAATTTTAAAGAATACAGCTATATTAATGAATTACACGATTTACACTCCGTCGTAAAAATTGAGCACGAACGTATGAAATCATCTAATACAATATTATGTTGGCCAGAAAGTCTTTCCGCGTAAAAATATTTCTGAAACTGTTGACTTTACGACGTACGTTTACCAAGGCTTTTCAACTCGGCACGGTGTTGTCCTACGTAGCGAAATTGAATGGTTTTATTGGAATACTATGTAAATATCTGAATCCATCGAGGTGAGAACTTCAGTGCATCAGAAACAGGAGTTTCGAACATTAGCCACATACCATCGGGACCATAATAAACTGAATGGCAGAGGAGCACGAGCTCGTGTGGATCGGCAAAAAAAGAAGCGTCTTTTCAAAGTCTCACGTTCGAAATCCATCATCCGTTCGTCTTCAAGGTAAAGAGAGAAAGTTACTGTGAGTCTGTGTGCACGCTTTTCATCATTGCCCGGCGAATCCAGTCAACTTTCATCATTATTCTTGTCGTGACACGGAGAGAAGATCCGACGCCGCTTTCTTGTCGAGTTTATCTTTACTTGGTCTTTAATTATGCCCAGAAGCCTCTTTACAGCGACGTATTTCTTGAGCGTACGATATACACCTCTCGTCTTAACGAGTTCCAGACCTCGGTCATATCCGTAGTACCTTATATTAACCGTTCAAGACGCGTGCATGAAGAATCCCTGCTTGTACTACATAGAAGCGGGACTTTTATTCCTATTTTTATCAATGAGAACCGCTTTCGTTGTTTCCAGTAACCGTGTTATTAGAAAATATAAAACGACTGCCAGTGAAAGGAACGTTTGCGTCTTTTAAAGAAATCCGAGAAAGATAAACCAGATTAAAACCAGTTTAATCAATTTACTCGGGAATGTACATAGCTGAAATTGTTAGACAAATGGTGCTAAACAATGAATTTCATGATACCGTTATAACGATCAGAGTGGTAAATTTTCTCTGTTATTATTACCTATCAACATTGTGTATCCATAATAGAATTATGAAATTCTGTGTTCGCTCTTAAACAGGCATTGTTTAAAATACGAACACTCAATGTACCATTTAACTCGGTTAATGCTGTGGTCGAAATTGTTGTTTATTTAAAGGCTTATAATTGCGTGAAATATATTCGCTAACTTTGTTCGAAATAGTGTAGTCATTAATAATATACATTAATGATTTTGAACAATTCTATTCACCGATACTCTGGAGGGTTAAAAGTAGGTTATAGAAACGAAGGTCGTTTGACGGTCACATCTACAGATCTCTCGGCGAAACCATTGAATCAAATGACTTACGCTTTTGTTTACCACGGGTGAGACCACTTGGAAATTCCAATAAACAGAGACAATCGTTCGAGAGGGGGTGTTGAACAGAAAAAAAACTGCGAAAGGAGGTCACCGAGCTAAAAAAAGAAGGGAAGCTGCGCTTTAGTTAGCGACCGGTGATACTTTCGTATAGTTCGTTGTTAGGGAATATCGTCCGGGTTATCGGTTCGGCCGGTGTACTTTTTAGATTTTCGTGAAAAAACAAACGCGGGGTTCGGTAAAGAACCGTAGATTACACAGCAAATAAAATCGAACCCATTCCGGCGAATTCAAACGGCGGTTTTCCACCAATCCGGCGCTCTGCACGCGGGCACGTACACGCAATTCCGATTTAATATCGGCCCGGCAAACAAGCACGGGATGGCCAGGACCGGGGCGCGCGCTTTCCAACAGGCTCGCGAAACCAAATGTCACCATGAAATCGCGTGATAACAGCGGAATTAACGCGTTACTTCAACGGGCCGATTGTAACGAGAGCAATCGGTAAATTCATCCGTCATTGACTGTGCAAACGAGCCCGTGAGCCCCCGGCCCGAAAATAATTGCCGTTAATGACGGTGGAGCCGTTGCGCGACGAATAACAAAGACTGGAATCGGTTGGACGCCGCGAGGACGAACGTTTTTCGCGAGCGGAACTCGTCGAAACGATCCCCGTTCCTCGCATTCGGCCAGGACACGGATTGACCCGTCCCTCCTGATCAAATTAGCAGCTAACAAATTAACAGTGTCCTGGACGCGTTGTCGCCATTCACGCTCCACGGAAAGCAAAATTGCCACGAACCAGCGGCCTTCTGGTGCTTCCTGCCGATTGAAATGCGCCGGCCGAGCTACGCGACCGTCCACCACGTTCTACGCTTCCAATGGCAAACCTATTGATTATCCGCTCGCGTTTCTACCGCGTTGTCCATTTGCGGGCCGATTCATTATGATCGTAACGCCGAAACAGTCGTCACCTAATCCCGAGATCGCCGTGCCGCGGTCTGGGTCTGCTTTCTATCAAAAATCACCGCTACACGCCGAAGGCGACACAGAGAATCCAGGCAACACGAGTTGTACCACAAAACGTTGAAAAATTATACTTGTATGTATATTAATTCAGCTAGCGTGTTGTTATTATCCCTAAATTTATACCTACATGGAAAAATTACTGCCTAACTGATCGTGTATACGAGTTATTGTCCTCTCAAGTGACACCTACACACACCAGCTATATCATAATTAATCATTGAGCAGGAATTACTTAATATAATTTTTAGAAGAAAAATGCTACATAGCATGCTACTTAGTATGCGTTCAACGGAAACGTGGAATAATGCGGAAAGACACAGTAATTAGATTTGTCCATAATTTGTAATATATATTATAGTGGAAGATTAAACGGTACCAGCTCATGGGACAACTTAATAAATACAAGTCCGATTGGGCGAAACTACAGATAACATCGATGTCCAGCTTAATATTAATGTTAATATCGGTATAATAATGTAGATACACCATATAGTTTTGCTTCAGGAGAATTCATTGACTACTGGTTCAACTAGACTAATTGTTTCACCGTCATTCTTGAAGAAAGAAACGAACAAATGCGTAGAATCCGTCGGATATCAGATCGCGCAACAAGTATCGACGAAAAGGGAGACTCGGTTTCGTTTTTTCCGTGGCAATTCAATTATGAAATCGTTTCGTTTTCAAAGGGAGCCGGTCGCCGTACGCATTCAAACACGCATTAAGCCCATATTACTCGATGACGGCGCACAGTTTGAACGTCGGCGGTTTTCGAAAACGTCGGTAACGAAATCCAAGCGGAAACACGTAATTGTAACAAATTGCACAAAGATACGTGCTCGTCCATGATGGGCACTGTTAACAGTCGAGAACGATCATTACTCGTAATGAGGCCGACGCGGCTGCTTTTATTAATTATTTTCACGCGGCAAACAACGTGCGGTGGCGTAGAAAGCAGCCACCGAAATGAACCCGTATATTTTTTCCGATTATTAACGCCGCCGAGGCGGTTCGAGCGACGCATTCGAGTGCCGAAACCGGGTCAATGAATAGTTATGAATAATATATTTATGAAATTTTTCTGCTGGCCGGACGGAGCAGGATTTCAACGCAACGATGACCCACATTCCTCTACGATGAAACGCAATGCCGTCGTCTGTCGGCGTTTTTATTACCGACTTCCTCGCCAAGTGCTTCTCCAATGTTTGCAAATTTTTTTTCTAAACTATTCAACTATTTGCGTTAGGATTTGCGTACATATTCATGAGCGTTTGGAGTACAGTAAATGAAAGAATATGAAAGACCTATTACAATATTTTAATTTTATTCTATTTCTAGGTAATTCTATACGTTTTTAAAGTGATTGATGAGAACTACTGAAAAAATCCAAATCGTATGGTTTCTTTATTAAAAAAGTGATCGCTCGATTAATGGTGTCCGAATATTAAATCTGCGAAGAGCATCGTGAATGGCGTACAATAGGATTCTACGTAGAATTGTTCGAATGGAAATTTAAGATACCGGGCACGGCTAATTGGCGCCCGGTAAATATGATCGTGGTCCACGCGACCGACGTCCACGATTATCGATTAACCCGCTCGCAAATTTTATTCGGAACAATGGCACGGAATAATGAACTTCGCGGGGAAACGATTTGTCGCGGGCCACTGGAAATTAACTCGTTCCCGTGTCCGCAGGCTTTGGTCTAGCCCGGGATCGAGTTATCGGCTCGTTCTAATAATAATCGAGAATTTCATGTGAGCCGTAGCCGATAAATAGAAAAATTAAACGATAAAGCGCGAGCGACGTTCGCCTGGTGCCGATTCGATCAAACGGCAGCCCGAATTCCACGGTATTTCACCGGTCGGAATGCATTCCGCGAGATAATCTGCGGCCCGTTTGAGAGGAAAACCAACCCCGGGACCGTCTATTCCCGACCGGAAATCATAACGATGAATCTTCCTGTTTCGTTGATTTTGCCCGGGAAGTTAGGAAAGTTAATCCCGTTTCATAATTGAAACTTCTATCTGACCGAAGCCAAAGTTTTTACCGTATACGAACGGCAGCTTCTTTTATCGCTTAATAACTTTGGACCAGACTCGTCACCGTACTTCCAACTTGTTCATACTTGTTCCAACCGTGTCCAACGTTGCGATTGTCAACGCTGGCCAGGGACAAAAGTATAGGGCACCCTAATGATTTAATATTTAATCATTTTCATTCAAGGGTCGAAGTACAATGAGTTTCCTCCAATTTGAATTCGTACGAATTGATTAATTGTGGGTTCATTACAGATTTGCTTTCTTCGGGATTCCTACCAATGGGGTTTCCATGAAGATTTGTTCGGACGACAATGCAGTTAAGTGACCCTTTTAAGTTTCACGAAAGAATGTTAAGTCGTTCACAGTCGACTTTTGGGTACGACGGTCTAATTTCGCGGGTGTTGCGGAAACTTTTCCGACTGACTGTAACAGATATTATACTGCACGTAGTTACGACTATATTACAACCTCAGATGGAGTCTTTTATGTTTCGCAAGACGGACTGCTTTTGCGAGGAGCACGGTTACACGCTCGACTTGACGTCTTGTCCAAGACTTTGCCAGGTTAATCCGACTGGTACTTTCTAGCTTCATCCACACGGTAACATACTGAACCGTCAAAAGGGTACGGGAGTCAACTGTTCTCAAAGAACTGGTGGTAATAAATTGCGCATTTCAAGTGGTTCTTTCATTTCGAAACGCCGTAGGAGATGAATTCTAAGATTCGTTTCAGTAGAGAAACACAATGTACAGATATAAGCTGACTGTTTTATATCATATTCCTCCAACATTTGGCAAATAAATGTGAACCTCTTTCAAATCGTCTTTCATAAAATTCAGCAGGATGAAAATTTTTTATATTTCACAGTCATAAGTATCCCCGTTTTAAAATCAAGATCTGGGATTGTTACAAATGTATTATTATTATTTAGAAATTATTTTTATTATTTCAATAATTGTGAAATAAAAACTCTGCTACCATCATTTTAACCACTGATGGTTGGTTTTGTGTTAAACAGAGGGTGTGGTCGGACAACCGGGCAGGGGATGATTCTGCATGTAAAAATAAGTTAAAAAACAAAAATTATATTTTTTCATTGGACGACTCGTTTTCGAGAAAATCGACTTTAAAGATGCCCGTCGGGTAACAGAAAGTAGAATAGGTTGGTCATGGTCAGACGCGTCAGACGACTCCTATCAAATAGCACAAAAAGTGATATTCCACGTTGGACATATGTGGCTAATACAATTATTTCTATCAGCCTTGAAGGATAAATTTTATTACAATCTACTAAGTAAGCCAGAGTTTGTTAGAACACGCAATGTGCAAGAGGATTGTAACCGTAATTGCTGTAATAAATCTTATATTCTGTTCTTGTATTACGAAATAAGTTGTTCTAACTTTATGTGGCTTTTATGCGTACCAGACAACGTATTAACATTACCTGCAACAGAGGTAAAGTTCTATCTAATTTCAGTTGTCGTAATTCAAGCCGGTGTCCAGTTATTATAGGACTGCGGACTTCATACATTCTCAACAGAATTATGTAGGCAAAATACGCAAGAGTAAAAGATTACAGAAATATAAGAATATTACCCTACTAGTTTCAGCTTATTAAAATTACTAGTGTTATCAATATGAAAAGCAATTTATCTGAGATTCGAGTGGGGTCAAAGAGATGCTAGAAAGGAATTTTCCGAATTTTTCGGCGGGGAGTCGCTCGATCCGGGCGTCCTCCCGCCAATCACTGCAGAAAATTCGTATAGCAGAAACGCGGCTGAAGGAACACGATGGAAAAACTTGCAACGTGAAAGCGGGTCTCCTGATGAACTTATCAGCTGCCTCTTCACCTGCCTGGGAAGTGCGCCATAAATAAAGCTTACAAAAACTGGCGGTGCACGTGTGTCGGTGTTTCGTGCGGTTAAAAATGCATTGTCGGCGTCGTCGTTGAACAGAGCGCGAAAGCGTCGCGTTTGGCCGTTTCATACATGCGGCTCACGACCTTCCCTGCCGCGGTTTCTATTCATCATGATTATTAGTAGGGTAGAAGAAAATTATGTCTATAATTACGGGGTAGGGTAAAAATATTCCTGGCGCGGTACCGTGTGTGTTAAAGAGAGCACTTGCGGACGTGCACACACTTCTTTTGTTCTATCGATTCGCGCCTCGGCCAGCGCGCGATGTATAAATACCTCGTAAACCCGGCGTGCACGTGTTGCCCGTTAACATGCGTCGAACCCGCGTATCCTACACACTCGCTTGTTCCTCTTCACCGTGGGAATCCGCGGCGTAAAAATATCTTACAGAGCCCGTGTTTGCCCGTTCTTTCCGCGCGGAATTCACTCAATTCCGCTGGCGTATTTTTGCGATCGCGTGGACTTGCGTGAGTTCCACTGTAGTCCATTTAATTGCTCGGTTTCTGGCGATTGGATTAAATCAATCGCCTCCAAGAATTTCTTTAAAACACTTGATAAATAAAGCAGTAAATAATTCTGATCATTCTACGGCTGCAAAAAGAGACAGTGAAGATCGAGTGGGGACACAAGATTTAACCCTTCAACGGCTGTGCCTAAGTCTTTTTCGACCCGGGACGCAAATTAAATCAATTTAATTGCCATTGTATTGTGGGTGTTAAAAATACTAATGTATCTATACAAAATATTATAATTATTAATTAGAATAGAACGGTTTTAAGCATTGTCCTTTATTGGACAGCATACCTTTATGCAAAATAACAATTTTCTACTTGAATTGTAACATTCTGGAGTGAAATAGAAATTTATTTTCTTTTTCAATATGGAACAGGATTTCTAAATTGTTCTAATGTTTATATTGTTTTAATTTACATCCACCATTTTTGTCGTAAATACATAAAACCCACTATCTATCAATTATACAGATATAAAAATCGTTCGTTGTCCGAAGTTTAATCTGACGACTCCGCGTCGGCCGAAGGTCAAGTTAGATTAAATTTGCATTGTTTCAAACAAAATGAAAGGTTACTTTGGCCACAGTAAACAGATTTAAAAATTTGATGATCGGACGTTTCCATGAGAGTTTCGCGATAACGGAGTTTGCTCGCAAAAAACTGTGCAGGTACGTAGTCCCAGCAAAACTTTTTCCATTCGCCCGTATACTCATAGCGCATCCATGATGGTATTTATTCACGCGAATGTTGGCACTATACCGCCAATATTTCTAAAACGCACGACACCGGTTTGGTAGAGAACAAAGCGTTATAGTGGAACTTTTTCACGTTACTCTTTCAACATGTATTTCGCTCCCCTCTCACCCTCCTCCATTCCCTCATTAGTATCGCACTGCCGAATCGCAGAAATTGAATGTGACACCGTGGTATAATTACATACATATTTGCACAGTGTTCTTGACAATATTGCTGATTCATTATTCCAGTTTCGCAATTACAGGATCACACGCGATCGAAACTGGAACGGCGCGGATTAATATGTTAGGTGAATTAATAGTGCAAACAGCGACACTTCGCGTACAAGCAAATCCGCACGCAATAGTGATCGATTCGCGCCGTTAACGCGATAATTGCGGCAAGTTCTTAGGACGCAATATATGTATCCAGCAGCAGCTGCAAACTTCTTCCAGGAAATGAAACCCCGTAACTCTCCGTCGACTAATGAGAGCTATCAAATCCACGCTGGGTGGATCCAATAGCGATGTTGAACACAGGAACGACATTTTGGATGTTCAAATTTGAAATATTCAACACTCTGTTTTTCCTTTTAATCTCCATTCGACCGTTTTCAGTTTACGACTCTATCTAAAGAATGTGCACAATGCATTGCGGTTCTGATAAATTCAAAGTGAACGAAAAAAAGTTCCAAGAGGTCAACGGAATTTTGTTCAACTTCATAGTAAATTTTACGAACGTTTGATTGAATTAAAACTCTATTTACGATATAAAAGGTAGGTTATTCTGGTTTTGTACATCATTTTTCCGTATTATTGCAAATAACGAAAGTAGTCGAGGCGGTCAAAGTTATTGGACCGCAATGTATGTATTAACATTGCCTCCTCTCTCTCTGTCACCATTCGCGAAGGAGAAAAATATGGCGCAATGATCAAAAATCGAGTCTGTTCGTTTCCATGCGGTCACTGATTCCCCAATACACTTTTATTTGCGAACCTTCGCGGTCTCCGGGTCGCGTGAAATCCACTCTAACTAAAATTAACGAAGAGCTTTCGTTATCAACATCAGTGCGGCGGTCGGCGTGTTCTTGGTAAAAAATAGCGCGAGCATCAACCGTAATTACAGCTTAAATCCACGCTCGTGTTTTTCAATCCACAAAAAGCTACTTGTACCGAAATTTGGGTCATCTATACGTGTACACATATACACGTGCCAAAAAACGAATATACTGTTACAACGTTTTAACATCACCGGTCTGTTTCGCTCGGGTTTCCCTCCTCGGCCCGCTGCCCTGGCGCTCCGTAAAATACCGGAGCCTCAAAGCTTTCGAACGGTTTTCACAGATTACTGAAATCAGTCGATTGGCTGCGCCTAAGGAAAAAACCGCAGCTTTCGAGATTTGAAGGGCCCCCGAGCATTCACCATTTAGTTGAGAGAAAATTCCAAACTCTTCGCCACTTTAACGATATTTCGGACAGCAAAAAAAACCGTGGATATTTCCGCTTTTATGCAACAAACGTTTAGCTAATGGTTAAAAAATAGAGAGTTATTATTTTTATTCCCGTAGCAGGGAAGGATGTTTTTGATAGGATCGTGAAGCAGTCGTCTGTGATTTTTCATATATAACCTCTTTAACGCTAAAATTATCAAAAGGGTCAAAATTATTAATTTCTGGCGTTTTCTATCTAAAATTGTTGGAATCAAAAACATGTAGTCGTGAAATACTGAAGAAATTATATTAGAAGTGTTAACTTCTGGAACCTTCTGTGTAATGTTGACACTTGAACCGATACAGCGAGACTGAATGGGCCCATTCACGGTCAATTATATTGCGCAACATTATTGACCGTGAATGATCGTGATTGACTAATTAATACAATATGGATTTGGAGGGACATCATGATGCACAATAATTATTGCGCAATATGCTTGATCGTGAATAGGCCCCTTAACTGTAAGTAGCCGTAGCAAACAAGTCGTCACACCACTAAATGCATGTAAACATTATCAAAACTTTCTTCTCCATCCATTTCTACTATATATATATTTATAGCACTTGTTTTCAGTCCGAGCACTGTGTTTACTTGTGTTATCCACTGTATCCTGAAATGTCTACCGATCCAGTGGTGCAGACACACCCTAGAAGCAGTGACTATTAGTTTTCTTACAGCCTGTATCCGCTTCGATTACAACGGCGATGACGATTGTGTGTTGTGAAGGAGCCGAAGCGCGAGGATTAAGGGAAAGGAGAAATAGGTTAATGAAAAATCGAATCATCGATTCTCTGGGGAATTAGCGTCGGACGTCGTCGCGCAGGTGGCGACATAAACTCTTGCGCACAGAGTCGGTCGTATGGTCAGTGGACAATCGGGATTCTGGGGCCGATTCTGCATCCGACCCGTAATCAGGGATGTGAGAGAGAGAGAGAGAGGGATAGTTGGCGACAAGATCGGGCCGACATCTCGGCGACGGTTGTCTCCCTGCAGGCGGCTCGTCTTCGCCGATAACCTGATTAATTCATTAGCGATCGACGCTGATTACGTCGTCGCACGTAACACCCATTGTACGCCGCGGTGTTATCGTATCCTTGCACCAAGATATCGGCGTCTAGCATCAATTCGCAGGATCAAGACGACGCCGTTGTGAGCCCCCAACGAACAAAGGGATTATATATGCATTATAATCTCAATAGGAAGTTCGGGATCAATGCGCGATTCTACCTGTTTCGAGGAGGATCTACGAGCAACCAACCTCTCGCAAAGGGCTCCGAATCTAATCTGCAATTGAACCTGTCGTTATCGAAGGGAAACCGATTACCAGCTTGCAGTTCTATTTGCTTTTGAAAGCTCGTCGATACCCGTGTTCCCCCAACTTCTATTTAGATTTTGGTTATTAATCCCGCGTTAGTTGAACCGCATCGAATCTGTCCTCTATAGAACCTATTCCCAGAGTCTCGTCAAAATTTTACATCGGCCGACATTTTTTCCCGAAAAAAGATCCCGATGACCCGCGCGACCCTTTTCGCCGCTTCATTAACATGGAAACGCGATTCAAGCCGAGAGTGGCAGCTGTCAAAACGGGCGCGCACACATCGCGCCTCCGAGCTATCGACTATATTGTTGCACGATGGACACGGGTAGTGTATATACTCCGCTTCAAGCCTCGAGAGTCCCCGCATTGTCCTGGAGATCCTCTTCTGCTGCGTTTCATGTTGCGCCACCTTAGTTAATGGGGATTTAAGTTGTCAATGCACGACAGCTTGATCAACCCGACACATTCCTCGGCCACACTCTGCCCCTAATTCGGTATTAACTCCGCGACCCGTAGAGCACACGTTACGCCATGCCAGTACCTTTGATAGTATCTCCCTGGATATATAGTTTGCTATATAAGGTTGCTATAGTTCGGTGCTACGCTCGTACGAGTTTCAATCTTAAGCTTACACACTGCTATTTCAACGAAATGCACAGCAGCTGATTTATAAGCGCGAAATATTACATATTCAGCGGTTATATAATTTTTAGGTACAGCATCTTTTTACAGCGAAATGTTATATATCGAGGCGTAATTCCACAGCGTTGATCGTGTCTGGGGAAGCTATTAATTATGGAAAACGCAGAGGAAATGATTTCGAGGCACGCGAGATTCGAATCTCGCCTCGCAGTTTGACAGGTGTGTAGAGTCTGAACGGTGTCGAATGGAAAAGAACCGACGGTGAAACAACTCGCCTTTATTCCGATCAATCGCCGTTCTCAAGAGTTTTGTTTCGAGTTGATGTTTCGAATTCAATTTAGTTTTGGAGTTCACTTTCTCGCGATAAGTTGTCATCAAGATTTCCAGCAGACTGGAAACCAACCACGCCGAGAATAATATTCCGGGAGACCTGATAGAAAATTTCGTTTCACCGTTATCACGCGCACTGCCGCCATGATTAGATGCAATATGCACGCGGTGAAATTCGAGGTTGCGCTGATAACGAACAAGCAGAGGAATCCTGGACGTCGCGCTCGCACACGTAACCCCGAAATAATCCCGTTCGAAGGAAATTCAGTGAACCGTGGACCAGTTTCACGTCCGCCACCGAACTCACTGTTTACGATTATAACCTGCCGGGCGAATTTCGGTTTAATAGTCGCGGCCGCAACCGACACGGCATGACGAACAATCTCTCGCGGCCGGTTATAAATGAAATTTGATTATATCTCGCTGTTGTCGCGGCGGCGGCGCATCGTCGATCATGAAAATAGCGTGTCTCGTTCCACGACAGTTTGCCGTTATGGCAATTACGTACGGAAGAGACCGCCACGCTTTCCTACGTTTAATACTTCAATGGCCGATCATCCGATTGTCATCGAAACCCAGACTCTGATACATTACGATTGAACAAATTTTCTGCATTCGTCAGGAAGTTCCAGGAGTTACACTCATATGTATTTATCCAGTCCATCGTTGCAACCTTTGAAATGAATTAATGGGGATCGATAAGTTAAAAATCATATATAGCATCTTTCTTAGTTTTGATATTTTCGCCGTGGATTGAATGAAAATTTCTGAATTATTTTGGCGATCTCCTGAAAGAAAAAGTTGCTGATTGCAGATAGCAGCATTATGAAAAATGCGACAAGAAAGAATTTCAAGTGCTTGTACGTGTTCGTACGAACCCCTCGACTCTCGTATTTTATACTCTAATTACAACCTGTCCTCTTCATTAGAGGCATCAAACTTGTACGATGGTGGTCAGGCATTAACATCCAGACCGATGTATAATTTCTCCTCGTAATCAGTTTCGCGAGCATGCAAGCATTTCCTCGTACATAGAAACGATCTAGATTATTTAGGGGGAAAAAGTACGTTTCGAGCACACGTTATTTGAAGCGCTCCAGCTGGCTGAGAGCGTAATTGCGGGTAGTTATGGTCGGGCTTGCCACGGGCTACGATCCTTTGAGGGTGGTTCGGTCGTCTAGAACGCGATGATAAAGCCTCGTTACTTATTTTTCAAAGTTACAGTAATCCGGCTACTCGAGAGGCGTTGCCGTGGCCATTATTAAGTCGAGTTGCAGCCATCTATCAGTCGCAGCACCGGCTACTATAATCTGTGTCCACTCGTGATGCACTGCCAGTAGATATGAGCACGTCGTTAAACCATTTTCCGGGAAAGTAACCTTTTTGTTGCTACAATGAAATCCAGTCCTTTTAATCGCTCCGTACTTCCCTGCCTTCCATAGATTTCTAGATTTCCTTATCTAGATCTCCTTTTCCTACACCCCCTTCTCCCCCTACCTCCCCGGGATCTTCCTATCCCTTCCCCAAATACTTTCTGTCCTGCCATAGATCATTTCCTTCCCTTTTATTCCATCCCAGTACAGTACTCGTTCTCCTCTTTCAATTTTATTGTAGTCTTTACGCGTTAATCGTCGTGATAGCGTCAACAGGAACACTCAAAGGAGATAATTTGCTTTGTCAAATTGGGAATTCTGTGAATAAAATTGCAATGCTAATTTTGTTAGCAACGTGAATTTCAGTAAATTAGTTTTATGGAAATTGTCTCTGTAGAACGTTTTACGTTCAACTATCAGACGACAAAGCACTTTGAGAAGAGATTACCTCTTATCTCATTTTAAACGAATAAACCGAAACAAGTAATCATCTTTGCAATCAATCATTTTTGCAATGAAATACAAGTATAATATAATAAAGCAGACATGTTAAAAATATTTAAGGACATTAATGTATCAGTTTCAGCTTACTAGGATAATTGAAAGGAGAATACTATTTTTATTTGGTTTCTGTGTCCTGCAATCAATACGACAATAAAGGAGATGTTTTGGTGGGTAGAATGTTTTGGTGGACCACCCTGTATATCGTAATCGTGATAGCAGCGATTTCGCAAGTGTGCAAAAACGGTTTAGAAACAACACATCCGAAACAGAAAACACGCTAGCACGTTGCGATTCCATAAATCCATCAGCGAGCCTCGCGTGCGGTTTATATTACGTAATAGACCCGGCAAGATACACCGGAATCCTTTCTGTAGCGGGGGCATAATAGTCGGCCGATAGTTCCCGAAACGCAATCTTCCCCGCGATAATTCAATTAACGCAATTCCAAGGATTGTCGACGCTGCTGTCGTCACGGATATATACGGGCGCGTAGGTGCGCGAATTATGGTCCCGGCGCAGAAAGTACCGATCGATCGGCGTAATGGGAATTTAATGGCCGTATGAAATCCTGTAAATACACAGCTCCCGTGTCCCCTTTAGCTTGCTGCGCCCCTGCATCATCCATGGAACTCCTCTCTGTCGCTAGACACGCTGTTTATTTATTCTTTTGTCCTCGGCTTCTTCTATGCATGGCTCCGTAAATAGAAGTATCAGCAATTTACAAGATCTAATTGGCCCACTTTCAGACCAGCCGATCTCGTTCGCAGGAACTGACCGGAAAAGTTAGCCTTTTCGCTTCGGACACGGCCAAAATTCCGCTACAATAGCTCTTATCCACGAAACCACGTAAAAGCTTCCACTATTTATTTGCGAAGTAAATACGGTGGAACCTCGATCATCCCGCGTAGATCGATTCGCGATATAATTCGTTCGTCTCTTTCTGAAGCAGCCAGAACAATTTAGAGATAATGTTACATTATTTTCAACCTACTGAAAGTATTAAGAAAGGAAATAAATCTCTATTTCACTCTAATTCGTTGTAATTCACGTAGCAAATTTTTATTTTGCATAAAGCAAGTCTTGTTAGATCTCTGAAATCAATGAATTTTACGTGTGCGAGACAAACTTTTTGGCTATAATTTTGCGAGTTTATTTTATATTATAGAAAGTGTCTCAAAAATGTTGCACTTCCTTAAAATTTTGAAGGATTATCTTGCAACTTGAAAATATTGTTTTGCACACAACATCAATGAAAATTGTCCGGCTAGATCCTTTAAGCGAGCGCTAACCTTTGGGTGTCGGAATGTAGGTCCATTTCAACCCTGAATGAACCATTGGAATTGGCTAGTGTTCCATCACGAACAATAGAAAGACTGGTCCGTTGCCCGAGGGTTAAGATAAATTCAAAGGCGTAAGACATTACGACCTTGAACCTTGTGACAGCGTTGAAGTACTTCAGGCCATCTTTTCGAGGGAAATATTCGAGCGTGCCACAGAGAAAATGGCCCACGCATGTTGGCCTATCCGTTAGCACCCACTCCTCTGTTTCAGGGTGCCAACCGTACCCGTTAACCCGGCTATTTCTAGTGGTGGAACGTGCTCGAGCCGCGTCATGACGCCACTTAATATCTTCCGGAGGCCTATCTCGCCTGGGTAAATGTCTCCGGGATTACTCCCAGTGCCAGTTATTTACGATTCCCAGAGAACGTTCAAGGGTTGTCCCTTTCGATCGTTCGAGGTCGGTTTAAGGGCTATGGAATTCCCCTTCTTTGCATAAGGTGTCCTTTAGTGTCCCCGTATATGAAATCTCGACTCTCCACTGGCCCATTTCAACCTGGCAATACCAATAAAAATGTTACTACCCACGCAGGGTGTATATTGTCTGCCCAAACATGCTGACTAGGACTTGTTTCTCGGAAATCTGAAAATCATTCGACGAAGTTCGTGCTGCTTGTGAAGGCGAGTCCGGTTTATTCACCCCAAAGTCGACCTCCTGTTTTAGTTTAACCTTCCATTACTATTTTACAGTAAATTTTTATTCAATAGAATACCTACTTTATCGCAAAATAAATATTTGCTAGTGTAGTCGACATCTTTGTTTATGCTTGGAACCCTGAATTCATAGTTTTGAGATTGGAAGTATTAAATGCAAGTAATAAAACATTACTAAATAGTAATAAATAATACAATTAATAAGAGTAACAAAATAATATAAATAACGAAGATAAAAGTTAGAGTAAAAATTAGAATTGACAAAGTAAAAGAATTGTCGTCTCTGCCGCAATTTCATATGAAGTTTACATAAACAATCGGCGAAAAAAACATGCATTTCCGTCTATCGTCTTGTAACCACGGATATTTTTCGTGTAGAATCTATTGTGTCTGCGTGACTTCGAATAAAAAAAATGATGCGAGCGTTTTACGAGCGCATGTCCGCAGGCTATCGAAACATTTGCACCGGCACTGGCCGACCCAGTTCGCTAAAACTGGTAAACAGGACCGTCGGTCAAAACACATTTGATAGCGCGTTTATCCGTGACGTTTTCATGTAAAACGGGAATACGAGCCGGCACGCACCGGGCATACTAACAAAATTTTCAGCACATTAGCCGAGTTAATGATTTCACCGGATCAATTTGTCGATCGTTATTGCATTAGTCACGCGCACGGCTTGTCCACCTGTCCGTGACACTGGCAACCACTTGACACGTGCACGCCATTCGAGGCGATTTGCCTACGCGCGAGTAGCGCCGCGCGCGCGCGAGCGCGCGTTCGTGCGCATCCTGCGAAAAATTGGTGTCCATCACGCAGAGGGGGACGAAACAGGGATGATAACGCGGATAAATGATGTCGAAGGAATCGTTCTAACGGCCAGCAAATGGAACGAGGCTCGTTCTCCATTAAATACTGAAATTGTCAGAATATGTATCATTGACACAGATTCACAAAACGTATTTTTTATTGGCTCACGCAAAGAAGTTGTAAAAAGTCGAGAAAGTTAAGCGATTTAGAGTGTTTTTGACAGGTAAGAGCGCCGCTCAATTTTAAACACATAACTTTTGAACCTTTGATCCTCCATGATCGAAAATTTCTGGATACGCAAGGAAAAAACAGTCTTTATTATTTTCTTTGTAACTCCGACCCAAGTGCAATTTTTTCAAACTTTCTTCTTCCTATTCATTTTTGTCATAAATGCACAAAATCCGCTGTCTAGTCATGACAGGATTTAAGCGACCCTGCAGAATTCAAACAATTGTTTTCCATAGTCATTTCAACGGGTCCTTTTATAAGGGAATCTCCTCTGAACAATGTCCTCTAAAAAGTCGATCCTTTTTTCGTCACAGTTTTATTGTACTTTAAACAAGAAGTGTATTGCCGGTATTAGAGTACTTCGAAATACATATCAATTTATATGGGTTTGCATGTAGCGAAAGGTTAAGTGCTGATTGAAACGAAGGGATCAATGTTTCGAAGTGGCTATATCTCCGCTTAACCGGTGCGAAGATTCCTTAACCGAGGAGCAGTGTTCCCGTTGATTAGAATGACTGGATTCAACAGGCTCCTTTGTCCGCTTTCGACACACTTGTTTTCATTAAAGCGAATGTGTAAATGGGAGGGGCACAGGGAATGGAAGATGTCTGTGTATCTCGAGACGGGGGTTGCGATTAACTACTAAATTGAGATTTACCGTGAAAATCCTGTGCTTCGTTTCTTCTGCCGGTTACTTTTCCCCCCTTTCCCAGGCGAGGGTCCTCGAGACGCACAACAGTAGCCAGGCGCAAGTAAATTTACGAGGACTTTCCTTCGAACAGGGGCAATGTGCTCGGGTCCCTGGTCGCGTGTGTTAGAGGGAATTCTGTAGAAGGGCTTTTAAACTTCCTGTAATGGTACAATATTTGCTAAGACACAATGCTGCCGTCCTATTCGTACACATTGGTCCTGGCTACCGTTCTCTCGGTCGACTGCTTTCAATTCTTTCGTATTTTTTTCTCTCTCTTTCTCTTTTCTTTTATTCGATTCTTTTCGAAAGACCCCGCGTCAACCAGGACGCGATATTCAGCACCGTGTACCACCGTCCGTAAATATTTGGACATTTACACCTTCCGTGGAAACTATGAAATATACGTACGTGCGGATAAAAACCATTTTCGCAACGACACTTTCAATAAATAAATGCTATGCTATTTGCCCCGATGAAAATGTTACGATCAAAGTGGAATGGAAACGAATATTTTTGACGTGAAAAACATTTCATAAATTTCCACACTATATTTGCTTTGTGCTTTATTCCCCTGTTCCATTGCTAAGCGATGAAAAATTCGAAATTCGCCGATTTCCATAAAAACACGATGACGTTTCGTTCTCGTAACGGACCACTCCTGAAATTGCGGATAGCGCAACATAATTGTCGAAATTAAGAAGTGCCGAATCGAGGGCAGTCTACACGAAATTTGTTAATGTTTTACAACAAAACTTTTATTTGGAAAACCATGCTCAACGGCGCATGAAGAACCACTTGAACGCAAGTTTGTTACTGAAGCTTTATACGAGGCACACATGCTCAAGAGCATTAATTAACTCACATGTTTGACTAACATTGGTTACGTCTACCTACTTAAGTGGATACACACATACCCAATTGGAGTTGGAAAATTATTTATGTTACAGCTTGGTGCAAACAGATATAAAACAACAAGATTAATGGATCACCTGCAGTAACAAGATCAATTTACAGTGCAAACTACAAACAGAGAACAACGAATATGTGCTACTATTATTCGAAAATATGCTTTATGGAAATTGAATGTTTTGATAACGAAGTACAAATATAAAATCTATCCGATGTATACTGAACTTTACATTCTTTCTGTTCGTTCCAGTTTTTTAACATAAAAACAAAATCGATGCAGAACGATGTGTGTGCAAGAAATTCCATTAATAATATCTACTACAACCCGTGGCATAAAGTTTCCGATCGGAGGCAATGATAAGGATTTTACAGAAAACATTCACGGTTTGGAAGTATAAAATATTTTATGGAATTAAAACTGATGGGAAATTAAAAGGAGCTTATTAAAGAATGAGAAACAACAAAGTAACATAAGCATCCATTTAATATAACAAAGAAACGAGAAAATAAACAAAATGTTACACGGAAAAAAGTTTCCGATTTGTTATACTTTTGCACCAACATTTGAGGATATTTTTCAATTCATCTCAAAAATAAGGGTCCATTGGAAAATTGAACTATACCACGCGATAGAGCAGACTTTTATCTTGAGAAATCATCCTTTCAAGTTTGCAACGTCGACGTTTTTTTCGAACCAGAAAGCAAAATATCTTCGCCGTATCTGACGGCAACTTGTGTCGAGCGAAGATATTTTGCTTTCTGGTTAGAAAAAGAACATCGACGTTACAAACTTGAAAGCGTGGTTTCTCAAGATAAAAGTCTGCTCTATCGCGTGGTATAGTTCAATTATGATGACCAAACCGTCCTAATTTCACATGTACTACGACATATTTTATTTCGAACAGAAAGGAATGACCGAGAGGTAATCTAGCTTTAAGTGGCTGAGTGTATGAAAGTGGGCCATTCTGGAAGCGTGTGTAAAATGTTGGAAGCCGGAAGTTTCTCGGTGTCGCGTCCAGCAGTCTGCTTCGACCAACGACTCCGATTGAACACACATTCCCTTCTCGCCGTGCAGCGCAACCGGTAGCCAGATAGCGAGTGTCTTCCCCGAGGGAGCGGCGACACGAAGCGAGGAGCAGCGTCTTGCTAGGTTCTCCCTGGAGGGTTCGGTCGTTGGCAGAGGATCACGAAGGGAACGCGAAACCTTTCACCGTTTCCTGGGAGGGACGCCTCGGGGAGAGTTCAGCAAACGCGAACGGATTATTCGCAGTGACGCCCCCGGGTGGCTGCGACGAGCTCGAGCGAGGATTGAAGAAGAAAGAGACAGCCTAGCCAGGGAGAGCAGTGAAATCGAAGGAGCACAGCTACTCCAGACGGTTAGCAAGAAATTAATTCCCGTTTAATGCAGTCCCTGGTTAGCATTGCAAATCCGAACTGGGCCAGAGTTCTCGCGGCTTTTCCCGCTTTTCCTCCCCGACCCGGCCCGACGCGAGGCGCCCTCCTCCGGCTGTCTTTTCGCGCCGCCATTCGGCTACAACCACTTTTCCTTCTTTCCACGTATTAGGCAAATTTCGACGAATCCAACCTCGTGCCAAATGTCCACTCCTCTGCTACTTCCGCCCCGAACTTCATATCGATTCTCATATCGATGTCTAATCAATTGGTATTGTCTTTCAAGTATTCTCAAAAATGGAAGTGTTAATAACATTAAATGCAAATTTGAGTTGCATTTACCGAACTTTCAAAGTTGAATTTTCATCCCCATTTTTTTTTTCTACAGTAATCAGCAGTATTTTCCGTTAAGAAATTATAATTGCAGCTACAATTGTTGTATGCAATGTATTAGAAATATAGTGTTGATTCTAGAACAGAAAAATGTGCAAATTTTTACATTTCACTCACCATAGAACTTGAAGATTGTGTATAACGTAGAGACCAAGATCGTAATCGTAGAAGCAAAATAACTGGCCGAAATTCGCGTAAGCATGCTATAAAATGGTGGCAACAATTTGCAACTGTTTTTGTTTCCCTATGTTTCCAACGAAAGCGAAGCAACGTGGAATAAACAATAATCCGGTCATATTCCAACTGGATGTTACTGTGTCTGCTACGAAAACACAAATAACAGTCAATGAAAACATACAGCACCGACAGTGGGCGCGTTACATGCTCCATAAGATGGTTTGCGTAACTACGATTGATTATGTTGTTTTACATGGATGTTGTTTCGCTGCAAAGTTGCTTGACACGTGCTTATTCATCGGCGATGTTTCTTCTACAGACTGTCAAGTGTATAGACGCAATAATCGCGCTCGGAATAACGCAACGCGGCTGCAAACAATGCTCGGGACACTTAATTTAAATAATGAATGGGGACTTAGCGCTGTTGAATTGCAGAGAACACTTCGAATACATTAGCAGCGACGGCTTTAAAAGGAACTCCGGTTATTATCATTGATTATACTCGTAACTCGCGAGTTAATCTCGCAATCTCTGTTGTAAAACAGCGTAGGCTTCGAACTCGTTCGCCTGGTCGGTCACGAGACACCGAAAACATTAATATTTATAAATAATAGTTGAACTCTCGCAAAAGGTGGATGCTCTCTACGATCTCATGACAAGTGTCTCGAACTGGTCGATTCAGTGCAAATAGTTTATAGCGGGTCGAACTGAAGAATTCGAGTTTGAATATAGTTCATTACGATTTTAAATACATTTTGAACAATATTAAGAAGTCAAAAATATATATCGAATTTTCAAAATTAAAGGTAACTTTGGTTTTTTTTATAGAATAAGTTAAAGCAGTCTGGCGACACTAAATTTGGACTCGGCTCCTCGTTGAACATCTCAATAAACCAGCGGTATTACCTTATGGAAATTGATTTCCTATTTCATTCGGGTGCTTAAAGACACAGCCACCGATCGTTCCCTTAATTCTTAATTACTCGAGTCTTCTGGAGGGACCTCACGCGCGTTCTCTCTCGAGCTTCGTAATTGCGTTTCGATCGATCCGCCGTTTTTGTCCTTCCGCATTTTTGCCGTCCGTTGCCAATTGTCATTTGTCGGGTAATTTATGTGCATCCTAAACTGGCCGGCGAACGCTACTATACTTTTTGTTTTATTTGTCGACACATGTTGTTCAGGATTCCGGTATAAATTGGATTTACCGCGCACTCTACATCATCCTCTTAAACATTTATATTTGATTTTCGAACGAGCGTTGGGGATGAAGCTCCGATTCACTTTCAGCGGGACAGAGCGCGCCGGATCGTAAATCAGGGTATTATCGGTAAAAAGCACTTTTCGCACGGTCGCGGAAAAACCGATTGAACCGATATTCGGGGTCAGCGGACGTGGCCAGGCCGCGCGGAATTATGTCCGTCTCGATATTATTCTCATTCGAGCGCGTACAGCGTGGGAGAGAGCAAAGCTCGACGCTAATAAACTTTCCGTACGGCCCTGAAAATGGCTTTTCGCATTAATAGAGGGCCGAGGCTCGCCCGTGTACTTTTACTAGCAATCGACCAATCGCATTCGATATCCCATCAACTGTACGTTACGCGGATTTGCATAAAAACCGGATTCCACGCTGTGCCAGACCTAACCACCCGTCCCGCGCACATACACACAAACCTTCCCCCTCCCCCGATTCGCGACCCTCTCGGACTAACAGCATTAACGTTGAATTTCATGCGGCGCACTTTATGCAAACCATTGATAATATTTCTGTGCTGCGCGAGATGCTCGCGAATTAGTCGTTCCTATCGGCTGATATTCGCCGAATGCCCGTTCAATTTCGTGCAAAATCATATTCACCGTCATTCCCGTTCATCTATGTATGTTTTATCGACGATTCATTATCGTGTTTCAGCCCCGGGAACAATGGCCCGGCCAAATAATATAAGATATTTCATCGGGCGGAACAATTCGAACAAAGTAATTCCTGTAATGAATTCGCCTATTGTTTATTCCGATGGCAATATCTAGATGCCCGCGATTGTGTACTTTTACCTGCGTATCTCTCGAACCGGCTCTAACTTTACGGTTGAATTATTCCGCTGTTCAATATACTCTATTTCCATCCCGCCATTTTCTATGGGACATTTCTCGGCGTTAGCTGTACAATTTCATTCGTGGCCTTCTTTTCATGGTATC
The DNA here is from genome assembly GCA_916610235.2 of Lasioglossum morio. Lineage (NCBI taxonomy): Eukaryota > Metazoa > Arthropoda > Insecta > Hymenoptera > Halictidae > Lasioglossum > Lasioglossum morio. The sequence goes on along the minus strand of OU744324.1, from coordinate 6,484,525 downwards.
GCTTATTTATCATCAGAAATCTCTCATTTCAGTTTCGATAATACCTTCCTGTACAGATTGAGTCCTCAAAAACAGAACACCTGAATTTCTCTGTTGATGTGAAGGATTAACGAAAATTTTAAGTTTCCCTTTGAACTGTTTCATTTCATTTTTAAAACTTTCGTTTCTCCTTAACAGAGAAATTCAGGTGTTTTGTTTTTCGTGACTCACCCTGTACGTACGATTGAACTTAAAAATTTCTATGCGTATTTTTCAAATTTTCAATACAAATCCATGTATAAAAAGTTGTGAACAACAGTTTTAATGTTTTCTCTGTGACTCCGGACCAATTGTAATGTTTCCAAAACTCTATGTTCTCAATAAAGTTGAAGTTGTAGAAGAGTGAAATGAAATAAATTATTATTATTATTACTGTGGTTCGCTACAGTTATATCATTAATATGTTCCAGATAACGAAGATGTATATTTTCAGCTTTTACATATTCCCGTATACGATCCCGTATCTATTGTATCGCATTACGATTCGCCCACTTTGTCATAGCACTTCTTCCCGGAGTCAGGGGTATCGACCAATTACAGAGAGTCGAATCGGAATATCGACTGGGCCGCGTAAACGCGGCGCTGCAAATTTCCAGGGTGCAACGGGCTCGTTATGAGAATCCTAAGTAGTGTTTTCGAAAATAGGGCGATTGGCTCGCGAGCACGAGCAATCGATCCCACTACCGGGCAGAAATAGAACTCGCTACGATCTGGGTTGCGCAATGATTATCGGACTCAATTATCGACTGCACGCCCGTCTAACGAACGCTAATCAATCACCGTGAAACGTGCTACAAGGAAAAATGACAGTGAATTTTCCGGAATTTTCATTCACCTAAACGAACAATTCGGAAACTATAGAGGTAAACATTGGTACAGCCATTGGAGAACACACGTACAGACATACAATAAATAGAAACTTTCTATATAAGTAAACCGTATGGGTTAAAGCATAGTTATCTGTGTTCGCAGTCAGTCATAAATGAATAGCCCAATCAGGGTGATTTTTCACAGTAAAAAAACTGTGTACACTTTTATACTACGTACAGAAATATTACGGTTTCGAAATTTTTTTAATTACTGAAGTAGTGTGCGTGTTTCATTATTATCATTAAACGAAGTAAGTTCACGTTCTGTACAGAAAACGAGACGTAACATTAAATTTAGGTTATTGATGTATTCATGGAAAGGACTAATTCAATAGAGATGAAGAATTGGGATGACAGTGAGCAAATTCATTCTGGATTAAAAAAAATTACGATCACGATGTGAATGAAGTTGAAATCACGACCGTGATCGTGATTCACTATCGTGACACAACAAGTGAACGAAGAATGAACAGGAAAGTGGAGGACACAGAGGAAGCTACAACGTAGATTACTTCCCGATAGATTCTACAATCGCGATTAGCATAAATGTCTGTAGTCCGTCCACAGCGAGTGAAGCGTGCATGCGAATTTGCTGACGGGCGCGGGCGGTACGCGTGACAACGCGTATGCGCCGACGAAGGAAACAGAACGGGTAAGCTCGGAATCAGGATTACCGATCGCAATCCTGATTCGGTCAATTTCGTTGTATCCCTCGGACGAAGGGAAACTATTTATGCGCCAGCCCGTCGTCTATTTATGCGGTCTCCCTGGAAAGTAATAGCTGCCTTCGGCGCGCGGCATGCTCGCTCGCCTGTACGTGCACGGCTGAATTCGACCGATTCCGTCGTCTGTCGGAACGGCCTCCGGAATAGATAATAGTCACGATCAGCGAGACGAATCGGCCGGGATCACGCGTCGAGACGGATTTGCCGAGGCGAATGGACGGGATTATTGTATCCTGGCACTGGGCTGAGTCACTGTAAACGTCGACGTGGTAACATCACTTTTATCTACAATAGAACCTCTTTCATACGGAACCACTTAATACCAGAGCCAGAGATACGTAGAATTACAATTGAATTACTTCCTAAATTATATCAGATGATTGCACAGGTTCATAGATGTCACACAAACTCTATTGCAGGGCGGTGTAAAAAAATTATATTCTACATTTTAAAAAAATTATATTCTACTATTATTATTATACTCTACAATTAGAAACGAATGGTGACTATATAATTGATTATTAAAGCTGTATTCTTTAAAATTTAACTATTGAATTTTATTATCAAATCGGATACGAACTTATGCAATCATCTGATATAAGGTAATTCCATTGTATTAAATGATTTTGTAATTCATACTTCAGCTCGTTCGATTTTTCACATGTGTCTCACGTACATGTAATTCATTCAGGTGTTATTTTAAGTACACTGGTACACGTGTACTACTTTACGTACATATATGTATATCGGGGCGTGCTGACATAGGCAAAGATTTGAAAATTTGTATTATTATTATTATTATTAATGTCATGTTTGTTTTATTGATTGTAATTTATAAATTTTTCTTACTGTTACGTTTGTTTTATTTTTGAAGAAAGTGCGAGACAAGGTCCTTTAGGAAAATGGTTTAGGTCCTTGTTGAACGTGACCACGGGTGGTAGAATGGACACGTTTCTGAAGATTACAGTGTATAAGAAAACATGACAATATCTGTGAGATATTGATTGATTTGCGTTGTCAAGAGAGTAGTCATTTGATAAAAAAAGAAACGAGATTTTGACAGGACAAGACGTGTTATTATTTTGTGGTTCTACAGCACCCGTGAGCTCGTTGACGCATTTTAAAATGTCTATTCGAAGAAGGGGTCGGCCTGCCACGACATATATTTAAATACAAGCGATCTGATTTTTCTCAACTTTCAAATTGAAAATTCGTTTTTGATTTGTACCTGGCGTCTGACATTTGCTGGTCTCAAGTTCAATAAATGATTTCGCGTTCTCAGAAAGATGTCAATTCTCATTTCAATGGTCAATTTTCGACCCGTAACCGAATCGATGCGTCGCAAACGCAAGCAGGACGGAAGGAGCGGAATTCCGCAGGCTGCGGCCACTTAGCGCTGGAATCGCGGCCAAATACCATCAGCTAAACACACGTCAGCGCAATTACAACACGGGGCTGCGTGACAATCCTCTGTGATCCGACACAGTCGTCTGAAAATTGCGGGCCATTCAACGGGCGGGCGTCGTCGAAGAAGCCGCGCCGGCATTAATAATTGGAGCGGATAAAGGACCGTAATTGAATCAGTGCCTTAATTAAAAATCGCAATTAGTGTCCTTGCCCCGGTCCGCCTGCCTTACGTACAACAAAATTGAATTAATACCCCGTCTGGCCGGGCAACGGCACTCAACGCCGTGGCTTAATGCTGGAATTACGCGACGGAAATAAGGGGTGGAACAAGGTGGTCGGGGGAGGGGCCGGGATAAAGAAAACAAAAGAGAAAGCGTCTCGGCGATTTCGCGAACGCAGTGAAGAACGGGGGACACGCTCCGCGAATTTCTCTTCCCACGGAAACAGAGAGTCTCCCGCGGCTTTCGCACTCGCGAGTAATGTGATTTACTGTTATGCGGATTAAATCTGCGATTCTCAACCGGGGACTTTACCGGGCTCTCTCTCTCTCTCTCTCTCTCTCTCTCTCTCTCTCTCTCTCTCTCTCTCTCTCTCTCTCTCTCTCTCTCTCTCTCTCTCTGAAGACCTAGGGAATTCGATGGTGCCCATAAACGAAAAAGGAAGGTCGCGGTACAGGGTGATTCACTGAGTAGTATATCCATTACACTACTCAAAGGCTTCGCTTAAGTGTCGGCAAAGAGACCGATACCGCTTTTCCGTCATTGGGAGGTTGACGACGACGACGACGACGACTACCGCTACGTTACTGTATCTGTGAACTGGAAAGTCCGAGGAAAAGAGAATATGTGTACACGTACACGCGCAGCTTGTCCTCTTTGCCGACAGTTGAGTGTAGCTGAGAAAATGCTATTCCCGCTGTAATGTTTTGGCGGCGGCACCGGCTTTCAGTACAGTACTCACTGAATCACCCAGTATAAGACCAAGAGGCTTTTCAGTTTTCTTGTTCCTCTCACTTTTTGCACTTCACGTAAAACGAAGTACGTGCTTGTCTGTATCGAGTATAATATTTTAAGTTAATTTATTACATCTAGTTAATAATAAAGGGGATAAAGTGGATGAAGGGACGACGGTCCGCGTAAGGTTGAGAATCTCTGTATTAAATCGCAGCTAGCTGACCGTTTCAGCGGCGCGGCGGTCGAAGACTGTTGGTATAGCCGCGGAAAGAAAATCGCGACGAAAGAAGAATGGGGGCCGCCGCGAATCGTCGGCAAATGCGGATTGCATAATGAACAGAAACCCCTAGTCCGTATTTTCTTTTCCACCTCGCGTGTTCGAGCAGTGGTTACTCGGTGTTACACGGGACCGAGAACGTCCCCCTCGGTACTTGCATTCGGAAAAAAGGAACAGAATCGACCGTAAAACGCTAAGCGCTAAAGAGGCGTTGAATTTCCTCGGAGGTTGCAGTGGTTGTTCCGCATTATCTTCCGTCATCTTCCTTTTGTACGCGGCAGCGACGCCAATTTTTTAATTCACTGGAAAATTTATCGTTCAAGAAAGTGCTTTTAATCGTTCTCGGCTGGAATGGTCTAATATTCATTTTAAAGCTCGTGTCAATGTATAAATCGCTTTTCTGTGCTGCCTGCGAGAACCAAAACTGTAGCTGTTTCTATATATAAAATTAGAAAGTGTTAAAGGAAAGTCTACAGGGTGTCCTAAGATGACACTAATACATCCACTTTTCTTTATAATTTGTGTAAAGATTTTAAGTCTTCCAATTTTATATCGAGTGTCATCTTGGAACACCTTCCTTTAAGACATTTTTGTTCCTCGCGATGAACATTATATGATACACTAAAAAGAAAAATTTTACCTTGAATTTTAGGTTTAAGGTTGATTCTGCAGTAACCTTTTTTAACGAATCCAAAGGCGAAGAATACCACTAGCTACGACCCTGTACACAGTTTCGATACATTGCAGTCAGTTTCTGGACGTTCTGTTTAAAATGTCACAGGACTGGATTATGAATCACGCGAATTGCCAATACGAAAATGAAAAAGCTAGACAAAGTGTTTCTTTGACGGAAGAACACGTTAAAACAGAGGAGCGTCAGCCGGCGTAGTGTCTGCTTTACAAACAAACTCGCTGCAATTAACCCGCCGCGCAGCGCGCAGCAGCGAATGCCGGGAATAAACGAAACAGTTGTTCGGTAGGAGCCTTTGAGTGGCAGTGAAATTTCAGTTGGCGTGTTCGTGGCTTGTAATAGAAGGATATTCCGAGAAGTTCACGCGAGGCGAGAGCCCGATCGCTAATTGTTCTCTCGACGCGCGACTAATCAGCAGCTGATGCGTTCGCGCAGCGCAGCCCGTCGAATCGCCGAAAATGCAATTACATCGCGGCGAGCAATTACCGGTCGCGCCAAAGTAACTATGTATTGGCGGTGCTATCGTAACATACGTTAATTTCGCCAAGTAGCGATACGCTGTGATGCCAATTATCTCCACGTGCGCCGGTATGCGCTTAGAGGACAGCCTGCGCGACACGGACCGATGTCTTCCTTCTTTCGATGTATCCAGCACGGGAATTTCTCGATCGATACGCTATTACGAGTTCGCAATTACACGCTAACCTCGTGTACCCCCGATAAGACTCGCGAATATCTGACTAAATGAACGAACATTCATTTCCAGGAAATATGTGTGTCATGTGTGTTTCGCATTCGTCTCGATATCCTCTAAATACGGTAGAAACAAAAATATCTGTTCCTATTTGTGAAACCCAAGATGACCTCAATTTCGCCATGAAAACGAACTGTATCAATAAAAAAAAAAAACCGAACTATTTCCGAATTTTTTTTTACTGATGTCTATGTATATTGTGCACTCCATACTCTGCAACTCTTGTTCTAAACTGTAATAACAATTACAGAGGTATAGATTCACCCCTAAGACGCACGACCACTACTTTTTATAGAGCCTATACGCAAGCACGTTTTCTGCTCTCGCTGAATAATGATTTTCTACAACCTGGTAGGAGAGCAACGATAATTAAACGAAGGCGCAGGAAGTCAACGAAGGGATTAATCGAATCGCGATCGTGTCTTTCTGCAGTGACTGTGTCCGACAGTCGAAGGAACAAACAACGAGCAAGCGAAATAACCGAGTGGTAATTGAAGATTTAATAGAGTCGCGATCATTGTTTCCTCGTTGTCGCCGGCTGTCCAAAAAAATAACGACAAACAAGCGACAGAGAAAATAGTTAACGAAAGAATTATTAGAACCGTTGCACTCCGGTGACGTTGTCAGTGGCATTAGCATTTCACCCGTAGGCGATGTATCTCTGCACGCTCGTGCAATTGCGTCTCCACTTTTCCAGCGCTTATCTTACAACAGGCTATTTTCGCGAAGCTTCTGTTCGCCGGCGAAAAGACGACTTTGTAACAGCGTTCCCCTGAATTAGACAAGGGTTTTCCTAGCGTAATTTCATTATTATCAACCGGTGTAGCCGCGACGAAACAACACGCAGGCATAAAGGGATCCATGACAACGCGGAGTTTTCTTTTCTGCTTTCTATGATATGCACGCGTCCGCATGGTTGCAAGCTGGCAGCTTTCTTGTCCTCATTCTTCGTCTAAAGGGACCCTGGACCCTACGCTCGTGTCCTTCCGGAATATTGCGTTTTTGTCCCCTCACACCAGACCCTTTCTACATAGTTTGCACGCTGCACTGGCGAGCCGCGCTTTCGGGTTTCGCCACGGCAACCACTTTTCCCTGACTAACACGTTCTCCACCGCGCATGGTTCTTCTTTTCCATTTCGCCTGCTGACTGGACGGGAACCGAATTAGTCCGCGGGAATGAAAAATTCTTGTCTATACAAGCCTCGAGCCGGGGATGAAATTTTCAGCCCGGCGAATGTCGGACGTTGCATGAGAGAGAGAGAGAGAGATGGAGAGAGAACGAATCGATGCGGTCAGTGCAAAGCGGAGCGTGGATCAGGCAAACAATTAGAAACCCCTCCGTTGATGCGTCCCGAGGAAGAGCTAATAAGAAATATTGACAAACCAAACAGTACTCGACCTCCCGGCACTCGGCCATCAGGTCTGACGCACCGACACGATTTCCTCGCGTTCTGAACGACCTCCGTTGCCTCGTGCACGACCCATCGATGTTTTCCTTGATTACATTCTTCCCCCGATCCTCCACGCCGATGAAATTCTGCAGCATCATCCCTTCTGGACAAGTAGATCAATATTTTAGAGCAACTTCTTACCCGGAGACTTCGTTTCCACGAACGAACTTACTCCGGAGTTATCGGTGTGCTGTTAGCTTCGTCTGTTTGCGAGGCTCGCGAACTGCGTGAAATTAAATAAAGACTTAAGGAAGTTTGTAATCCAGTTTATACCAGTGAACTTTCGATAAGATGCATTCGGATAAATTAAAGTTCAGTGGTATTATGTAGTTGTTTTGAATTCTTTCAATTTTAGATCTGGTCGTCGCCGGAATGGGAAACTGCGATTTTACACAAAGATTCAGAAGGTTGACGGTCGACAACCGACGTGTTTACTGTCGAGTTCCTTCTTCGTTCCGGAAGAAATTTTGCGGAAATATTAGTTGAGACACGTCGGAGAATATAAGCTACTTTAAAAGATCGATACTTCACGCTTTGCTAGCCTCCAGCCCTTTGACAAGTTAACGGGGTGGTAAATCTTCGTGGCAAGGTAAATCCGATGAATACTATTGCAATACACACACAGGGATTTTATGGAAAAATTGTTTCGGCGAGGAAACTTGTTTGAAAAGACTGTATACAGGAGGGACCACCTAAATGTAGCCACCTAAGTATCTACATTAGTTTTAATCACAGAATGCTTTGCAAATGCTCTTTTTTCCTCTCGAGGTCTTTTTTCAGGAGTTTTCAAGATCGTCGATATTTTTTTCTTGTAAATGTATGTACATGTATAAGATAAATTGAGTGGTTCATGTTATCAACATGTCTGTATCATATAGAAAATATTTCCAATATCCAGATTTATTTTCAAACGACGATATTTTCGCTACAAGTAATTTTCCAAATTAAAATTTGACTTATTTCAGTTACAAGAAATATTGTTCGACTGTGGTAGCACTTGAAAAATATAAATGAATACTTCTCCGAAGTTCAACTTTCAAAATGAAGCTTGTTTCGTCAGTTTCGTGTAATTTTAAGAGAGGATGTGAGAACTTGAAGATCAAGCGAATTTTGCAATCATTTTCTCTCCTTTTCAGATTATTTTGCTTGAATACAGAGAAATGTTTCCCTCCGTTGGAAACGTTTAGGAACGCACAGTAACGAGAAGGAATAAAAATGTCTCTATCTTACCTCTGTATGAACACACCTTTATCACTGTTCCAAGACACTCGGGCCGGTTCACAACCCGGTTAGAAAATGCAGATTACTTGCATAAGCAAGAATCCCGTGCACACTGAGACGACGGTTGTCCCCTTGGTTTCCGGAACCGAGGGTTAATAATCGAACTCCGCTGACTGCAGAACTCATTTGCTCGGTATCTCGCGGTTCTTCCGCGAAGCACCCACTGAGACACGGTTCATCGTACCTCTCGGGCCAGCCCCCGGTGTCCTCTTTTTCTAGTGCAGATTCACTCGAAGCTTCTTAAGGGGATAACGTAACCCCTGAATATTACTAGATTTAAGGGTAAAAACACTGATTTCATTAACAAAACAGTGTTAGCGGGAAACAATTGTTTGTTCTTATACGAGCATACTCGGAGCTGCACAAAGGTTCATTTGATAGAGGAAGATTGATCGTAGGGCGCTCAGCTCATGATTTAAATAACAAAAATCGTTTTGTATTAGAAAAATACATGGGGACCTGAGAGTGGTTGTCTCGATTTTTTCCCCTACTTTGGACGCTCATATTATTAGATATAAACATAATCTCGTTAAATCATGAGCTGAGCGCCCTACGATCAACCTTCCTCTTTAGAACGAGCCCTCACACAGCTCGTAACATGCTCGTATAAGGACAAACAATTGTTTCCCGCAAACACTGTTTTTACCCTTAAATCTAGTAATATTCAGGGGTTACGTTACCCTCTTACGCGCTCGGAGAGCCGCACGGCACCCCGTTATTTGCTCACATGATAGGAACGCAATGAATTCCGGCGCGGAGCGGTTGTTTCGCGTGCGCGTGCCGCAATTGATTCCGCAAGCGATTGTGAACCGTGAAAAGGTATTTATCGCCTCGGCCTAACGGATCTCGAAGTTGCGGAACCGGTTTGCGTTTCCGTGGCTTAGGGGGTCAGCTTAATACTCCGATTCCGCTGACGCCGAATACCAGGCCGACAGACGATTCACGGTTTAATCCAGATACGGAGTGTACAGCGAGAAAGGGGCATAGTGGGAAAGAGGGAGAGGGAGGGAGGGATTCGAGAGAGAAATCGAGTCCCGCTGGTCGAGCTTTAATTCGAGCATTGGCAAGATTTGAATCGGGACGTGCGAGTGCCCTGCGAAATTGACCGCGAGCGCAGACTAGTTAATCCTTTCGGCTCTGATGGGATGTACAGTGGATCCAAGAAGTAATTGAACACCAATTTTCCGTTCTTCAGAAATGGTTGAAATTTGGACGGGTGATGCGCAAACATGCTCATTTGTAGCACGAAGAAAAGTATATTTGAACATATGCCTACCGGGTGAAAAATAGTAAATAATACTAGCGAGTAATACGCGAAAATGTTTCAGGCAGAAAATGTGTGGTTCAGTTGGACAATTATTGTGACGGAGAAATGTTTTTTCACAACGTCATATTCTGTGATGTATCAAGGTCATCGTCGATTTCTTTTGTAATACAACGACGTATTTTGATCAATGTATCCTTATCGCTAATGAAAAGACAAATGAAACCATGTATAATATGTGACCTTCAAATGACCTTCATGCACAGTGTGTTCCGTTGATGAAAACATTGGAACATTGTCGAAAGGTTTCCAATCCCCCACATTGAGGGGTATATTCACCCCCTAAACCTGTTTTTAATGTCGGTAATATAATCTACGTGTCAAATATGTTTGGCTAAACTGTAAAAAGATTCATAAAAATCGGCGATTGAGTTGGATGATATATCTTATAAACGATTATGAGCGACGGAAAAGTTCTAATCACTGTAATTATAAAATAAATTGTATTGCAAGTGGTTAAGGAGAAACACGTTTGGTGAAGTGCGTGGGAGGAACGATCCAGGCAGGATCGGCCCGCGAAACCCTGTGTAGAATCCTTTGACGCCTCCGTACGTGTCGCAATTACACGGAACGAACGGCGACCGACGTGTCTTTCCCCGGCCCCGTTCTTTTTCGCGACGCCGCGCGCCAGGATAAAACAGGCTCGAAATTTGCGGGAGCGAGAAAGCTTTGAAACGCAACGGAATTCCCGTCGCCGGCTTTGTGCTGGCAAAGGGGAATTGTGCGGCCGAAATTTCAATGAACGCGCACATAAGTACGCAGCACGCGACCACGCGCAGCCATCCCGCACCAGGCACCTGGTAATTATACGATGGTTACGGGAAAACCGCAGCTTATGTGCTCGCGCGTTGATAATGCGACGCGTGGATCCACCGTTGCGTCGTGTCGGCTTGTTTCCGAAAACCCCTTGCACGTGCAAAGGGAATATCACCCATTCGAAACTGTGCTATCACATGGCGTCGATGCGATCGAATGAATCGCAGAACGGCTTTCATCGATCCTTCTTGTCATTGTGGGACACATGCACAACTCATTTAAGAACGACAGGATCTAGTCATGCTTTCAGATTTGATAGTCACGATAATGCCTCGATATTTGAAAAAAAACGTGGTAAAAATCATACCTTCTTTGATGAAATAACACAATGACCAAACGAGTTTGATTTCCATTGTTCTTTTATGGAACATTTATCAATAGACTGCGGATCTTTATACAAAGTAAAGATGTTTTGCATTGATTATGTGAAGCAGGAGTAACAAAAATATTGATTTTATCCCTTAACGATTTTGTTACATTAAAAGCAGCATTACAACATTCTTGAATTGTTTAAATCTTTTACCGCAGTCTATTTATCAACATATTCGTGACACGTGTCAGAAATTGGGACCCAACACGACCTAATTTGGATCACGTGTACTTGTTTAATTGACGATTCAGTAGAGCTTCGATCTTCATTGTGCTAATACTACGCATATCACATACAGACAGCTCCATTGAGCGATCCATTGAATTACACAAATCAGTCAAGGTTTAATCTAATACTACTAGCCAGTAAATACTATTCGCGATTATCTCCTTATTCGCGATGAGTTCTTCTAATGCGTTCCACGCTCTTCAGGATTCAGTTTCGCGTCAGAACCATTACGCAAACCTATCTAATCGTATGATCCTATTATGTCAATACCAGATTACCGAAAATCCGCGGTCGTCAACGGCTTCCTGAATTTTTCCTTATTTTGCCTTCTTCTCTCTTAGCAGTCAGTTTGCCGGAATCTAGCTCACAGTTTTCTTCGCCTCATTCTCAGAATGTGAGATTCGTGCGCACGGTTAAGAAATCTCTAGTCATCTGAACTGCACGCTTAGCGCTGAGCAATCTCCGGAGCTGTAAAACAGTGGTTCTTAACCGGTATTCCGCGAAATTTCACGAAATATATTAAATATATTTAATAATATATTTATTTCTACGCGGGATATTTTTTTTTGTTTTTGAATCAGTAATTTTGGCGTTCCGCAAATTTTTAAATAATTAAAAGTGTTCCCTGACTTCAAAAAGGTTAAGAACTATTGCACTAGAGAATCAGATCTAATTCTCGATCGATTTCGCAGCTAGCGCTTTACATTATGTCGTGTTTAGTATTATTTTAATCATAATCACTCGAGAGGAAAGGTCGTAGATGCATAAAATCCGCAGTCTGATTACAGTAGAATATACATGGCAAAACAATTCGTTTGTATTTTTAGAACATTCCAGCTCCGATAGACGAATTTAGACGCGGACATGAAAGGTGATAAGCCACGAGAAAAAAAGGTCCGATTTATTTTTGACTGAGATCTCATAACTTGGATAAGGTACGAATTAAAAGTAAGCCAGGCCGACCCCTTGCTAGAATTCAGCTCGTACGTGAACCGAAGGCAGCAAAGCAACACGTAATGAATCGCACCTCATCATTTGGGTACATCGGTATTCCATTAAGCGACTACAGACCCGACTACTCAACGAAATGACACAAACCAGTCCGAGTGTGACATTACATCCCCCGTTCCCTCGACTTGTTTCGAAATTTCCCGAGGAAGTCAGTGTGCGAACGATCTGACCAACAGGAATTTCGTTAACGAGTTGACGCAACATCCTCGGTCCAGAGGTTGCCGGAATAAATTCAATAATAATATCGCGGGACAGTGAAATTCCGTTTCGAGAATTCCGCGAACGTGTGGCAGGGGTCACTGCCAAACGAGCGAACTGACATCGCACGGGGTAGCGGGACGACTTAACACTTTCGACCAGAGTTTCTCCTATTTGGATCTTCTTCCTCTTATGAGAGAAATTGGTATTGCTAGGGGATACACGTGTATGCGAAACTCGTGTATTAATATTTAAAATTGGGACCTCTGGGTTGTAACCAGTACAGCGTTACCCGATAACTAGTGGGGGCAATTCAGAAACTGAGTGACGTCACGTTGCTATAGTGCAGTCTATCCAGGATAGTGACGTAGCGATTCGTCCCGAGGGTCGGGATCCCATATAATCGAACCTTACCAGTAATCGAATTGTCCTGATTAAAGCGAAACAAGAGCCAACTAGATCTAATAAACGGTTTTAAGGTATAAAATCAAATACAAAGGGTTTCGTGAAAATTGCAAAATTCAAAGGTTTACATTTTATTTATAACCTGATAACCGAACAAATTTTAAAAGTAGTCAAAAAAAGCGATCTATTCTCGAGATGTTAGAAAAGATTACGGAACAATAAGTAAATGATTATTCGAAAGCCATAAGTCAGTAAAATCAACGGCTAGTACAATTGAAAGTTCGAACCATTTCGCGAGATATCCGGCGTGGCGTTTCGCCGATGAACTCTCATTATTTGCTACCACCTTTCGCGGATAATGTTTATTTTATAGTTTGCTTCGTATTCTACCTCGCATTTTATTCCGTATTTTATTCCATATTTTATTTCCGGTTCATGTTTATTTCGTATAAACCTAAATAAATATAAGGTACCCATCCGTTTTTGATAGATGCGGCTACGTGAACGAATTCGCGGATATGCCAGACCAATAACTGGTGGCAAGTCTAAAGTCACGTATTCGTGACAGCCGACGTGGAAACGTTAATAAGACGGGCTGTAACACACAGCAGTGTTCGGAAAGGGTCAGAAGAAATATTCAATACAAATGTCAACAAAAATCACGAAGAACATCCAAAGAGTTCAAAAATTTCAACCAAGAACGTAATTTCAACTACTACTGTGGGATTATAAAATAATTGGGTGTCAGAAATGGGTTTTTACTATATATATGTATATAACTTTATTGTATAATAAGGAAACTATAAACTAATTACGCTCGCTTACTCTATTACTCTTTTACTCGTTTACTCTTAATCAACGACTCTGTCTGCTTTCACGGGGCCTGCCTTATTTATATCGGCCGCGAATCATACACACGCGCACGCGTACACTTTTAGGGTTATCGCACCTTACGCTGCTCTCTCTTTCTCACATCATAGCTCTAACTCTCTCATACCATCACTCTGGGTCATTCACTCTAACATTGTCTGTTTACTTGTCGGCGCACCTTCGTCGCTGACAAGTAACGGGCGAACTGTTCCGAAAAACGCGTATGGGTTTTCGGATGCTCCAATTGTCTCGTCGGCTATTTATAATTATTAATCCTACTAACTCTTTATCCTACACTACCTATTATCAAAAACCACAATCAGGAATATATGGAAGTATAGAAAACTTCAACAAATACAATTTTATTCGGAAATATTTTTGACTTTATCCACCAATGATTTTATTTACTTCTGGTGATTCGTTCCAACGAAAATACAAATTTTACCACTGCATTCGCTATTGTCGTTAATGGAACTACTCTCTATATTGAAAATATGAACAAACACTGCGCTAGAAACTTGAAGCGTTTGATCGAATAATTTTCGGCAGGAGTAGTGTTTCGTCGATTCGTTTTCGTCATAAACACAACAAATACGCAGTGAAATAATGAAAACGCGACCAAGTCACGTCCATTCGTCCTCAAATATGTATTTGCTTCAGTTTCAACTGTCTGTAGTTACAGAAGCAAAGTTGTTCGCTACAAGGAAGTTGGTATTTCCATTTCTATAGTGCAGGCGCGGCGGTACATGGTGGGCTGGATCGAGTAAGCTGATATTTTGCTATAACTCTTGAACCATAAGAGATATCAGGATGAAAAATGCACTAAAATTTATTTTAAACAGTACCCATTGATAATTATCGTAAGAACACATTGTGGTCCAAAAGATATTACTTGTCAATTGTAAAAATTTTGACATTTCTCTGTCCTAGATTCAATATTATATCTTTAACACATTGCATATAATAACTTTAGATGCGATTACAATTTCTTAACGGAAAATAATACTGTTTACTGCAGAAATAACAGGGATGATGGATTAAGCAGGATCATCAAAATATCGCGAGAAAGAAAATTTTGAAAATTCGGTACAACTACAATTTGCATTTAATTTGATTAATTCTTCTATTTATGAGGTCAGTGGATATTCGAAAGACCAATTGATTAGACGTTGACATGAGAGAGTTCATTTCTTGGTAAAACGTCAATAAAATCTCCGATCCAGCCCAGTGTGCAGCATTGCGACCTATCGATACAACAATGCGTGAAACCATCTTTCGAGCAATAACTTTCTCCGCAACGAGTACAATGGCGAGTCACAGAGGCGCGAATGAAAAAGGGAACGGCGGCGGAGAGAGGCCAGCAAGGTAGCCGTCGAAACAAAAGAGGGAAAAAATATGGGGACACGGACAAGCAGGGACGTCCATCAGGCGACAGCGGTGGAAGCGCGGGAATTCGAAAACGTTAGAAACGGAAAAATATCGTTTAGCCCGGAATTGTAGAAAACAGTTTTAGGCCGGTGACCAGCGTTGCTGGCTGTTTGCCAAACGAAGCTGCGACAAGCTGAACGCGCGCGATCATTCAATTCGTTAAAAACGCCGAACTATTCTAGATCGCGAAAGACGCGTGAACAGAAACGAGAACCGAGGGAGGAGCAAGTTCGGTGTAAAGGGGGAGGGGGTGGAATAAAACGAGGATGGCGGGACACTGAGAAAATAGAAAGTTGCCATGGGAGCGCGTAAACATATAAATCTCGTTGACCGGGGGGTCGGGTTAGCTGCAGTTCGAAGTTAACGCTCGTTCCGTTTCCCTTTACTCTTCGTTGCTCGTTCTTTAACTGCGCCTCACCCCGAGCCACCCCTGTTCGCGTCCTCGACGCGTATTTTGCTTTGTCTTCGACGCGCGACGCGACCTACGCTTGCTCGAAACGCTGCGCGCCGCACAATGGTGTCGAGGCGGCTGAACATCCATTTTATAAACATTAGATTTACATTAAAAATATGTTTTCCTCCTCTCCTGAGAATTCTGCAGTTTCCAGTGCGATAGTTGTGTCATTTCTCCGTTTATAATTAAACACTTAATTAAACTCTTATCTGATAGAGATGACGTTTCAAAAAGTTTGCATTTTTTATTTATGCAAGCGTACAAAATATGTGTGATATTGGACTATTTGCGTTTTCAAAAACCCAATCACCTATGGCCACAGTTTCAGTTTAAATATCAACTTTTGGAACTCCTGATAATTATCTTAAAACAGCTAATATTTTGGATTTTGAAGTTTTGAAGCTGGTGTACAAAGAGTTTATCAGAAATTTCGGCCACAAGAAAAATGTTCTCAGACATCTGTGCGGCACGAGTCTTGCAACGATTTGTTAATTATAATAGGGCTAGGCTCACGTTCTTTTCCAATCAAAAGATAGACTTATCCATTGATCAACGATTAGGTAAACACAAAAGAGGGATCACGGACAGAAGGCCTGGCGTCTCTCAGTGTCAACGGCGCCTGATCTCCGATGCTGATCATCGGGTTCCATCGGCCCCGGAGCGAAATCCCATCGGCTGCCTCTTCCGCGAAGTAATCGTCTACGAGAATATTTGCGAACGAGTTAAGAAGAGCCCTCGACGAGGGGATACAAAGCACGGGAAACTGGAGAGATGCAACCGCCTCATCGTGTATGTTAAAGATCCGGGATCCGATCACGGGCATCCCTCTTTCCGCTGTTGATTTAATCGCTGCTGCTGTTGTTCGCCGCGCCGCGCGCCGCGCGGGAGGAACGCTGACCTACATCGCGAGCAGCTCGGAGCGCTCTCTCGGCCCTGGACGATCTGAAGCACCTTCGCCGCGCGCTTCGAACGTCTGAAACCTAAGATGAATAGGTCTTTACGTTAATCTTGGAATACCAGGGAGAGGCGAGCGAGCGCTGATATTAATGATGCTGCACGGTAGAAGTGTATCACGGAAATTTCATTCTATCGCTTGATCTTGCTGTAATTATTAGACGCACGAAGTAGTTATAATTCCATCGCCAGTCGTGTATTCTTTTATTTTATCGAATGATTTCAGTCGCTGTTTTATCTCATCCATGTTTTGTGTATCGACTCAAGATTTGAACGCGTAATAATAACACTCATGTATCCAGTGTGTGTCATTTTAAGTACAACGGGTACACGTGTGCTATTTCACGTGTATTTAAATACACGTGCATTAATGCATTCTTATATTCATTCGTATAATTTTTAGAACGTTAATATTAATTTATATATCGAGACTGTGGTTTCACGCACGATATACCCACAGTTTGCTTTCGAAAATTAAGAACTGTATCCTAAGAATTAATACGAATTAAATCTCTACTTAAGATTGACCTCTTCATGCCTTGAGTGGCCAGCAACATCAACTTATTCTGCCCAAAATTGTAACAGGAATTGTCTCATTTGCCAAAATAATCAATTCAGTAAAACCGTCGCACAGTGTTCCAAAACGCTGAGAAACTGGTGATAGGACGTTCTTCGTTCGCGCGCATTTGTCGGAAGTCTTGTTGCTTCCGGCGCGCTTGCTTCTCGCAGCGGATACCATTAAATCGGCCGGTGGGGATCGATCCCGGCACTCTATTACATCCCATCCTTATAAAATACCGGCTGTTCGCAGCGTCGACCGTTTAAAAATAGTCCGTGGAAGTGGCTCGGACGCCACGTTCCCGTGTCGTTTAACGGCTGCCGACCGGAGCGTAACGCTGTTAATTCAATATCGGCTGTTTGTCGCGCAACGATAATGCGAGCCGTTCACTTCGACGAAATATCGAGCGCCGATTATGCGAGCAGCCGCGGTGATATTCGGAGGAGCATCGTTATTCCGCATCGATCTTCTTCATCCCGCGAAATTCTTCTCCTCGAGAATTTCTCTCGCGCGTTATTCGTCGATTATCGGTTGATTCTCGAACGACGTCGTCGCCGACGACGACGGAGTCGACAACGAAATAAAACGTACCGGTGAGACGCAATATAGAGATGCCATCGGGTCCAAGCTAGATCGGGTTGTAAAAGACGAAGAAAGATAGCGTCGGACCGGATAAATGCGCAGCCAGCGATCGCTATAACCGAGCATTATGCACGCGGGCTGTTTAGGAAGCTGTATAAAGACGGCGTATTCATATTTCTTCCCGCACGTGAAACACGGGATTCTATATAAATTCGCGTAAACGGTTTTACAGCCCCAACTTCGAGGTCCACTGGCTACGGCCATACATATAACGGCCGGAATTCTCCGCAGGACATCCCTCCTGACACCGTGGCTTCGAGCTTATCGTTATTAACACCGTGATCGTGAGAACGTCCGGGTAATCGTTCCGCGATATCGTCGGGTTGTTTCCTTTTTCACGATAGCAGGCCGCGGTCGATCCGTTAGTGGACGCTTCTCCTAACAGCACACAGCGGAGCATTTTCCCCGAAAAGTTGACCAAAACTATCAGGTTGTTCGGAAAATAATTTTGTTTCTCCTGTAGAGATAGCATTGCTTCCATTTATTATTGATTGACCTTATTAAATCGCACAAACCTGTTATATCTTGAATTTCCTGCCTTGTAGTACTTTCTAACCGTTCAACCATTTTTTTTCACATCGCGCCAAATATGAAAAATCAAAATACGTGTTTCCATCACCTTTTGCTTTTTGATTATCGCAAGAGTAAAAATGCGGCACACGAAAGAAAAAGTTGTGTGCTGTTTAAATAGAGGATGTTAAATTACATTTAATGGTAATCCGCGATTTATTAGAGAAGCAGTGTGTGACGGTCGTTATACTACTTCCTCGTGCCACAAGGAAAGAAAATCTGGGACGACCGGCATTTCTGACCGGAAACTAAAGTTCCAGAACGACGAAGAATTTCAAGCCTAATACAGTTTCGTGCCCCTCCGAAACTTCCTCCACGCCCGGATAAGCGGACTGTTTTACGTGAGTGGAAATTGTTCGTCCGTGAACTGTTTCTGGGAGATGTCCCCGATGACCCTCGTGGGGACTTTTTGCAGCTTCGACGCGTAACCAAGAGCAAACTTGTGGGAATGCGTTGATAAAAAAGAACGCGGGAACTGAGGACGGTGAGACGTACGACAAAACCAAGACAGACGGGAAGATAGAAAACGACCGAACAGAAGGGGACGCCAGCCGATGAATATGCGTCGTCACGCACCGCATTCGGAACGCCCGCTGCCAAATCCTTCAGCGACTCGAGGAGAATACAACGGGATACCTTCTCGGTCCTCCACTTGGATTTATTCGACGACCTTGCGTCAATTTAGCAATTGCTCCCTCTGATCTCGAATCTCAAGCATTGTATCCTTAACATTTCACGGTTCTGAGCGAAACTGTTCACACCTTGTTGCCGTTCAACAATGCTCGACAGAATTTAGCAGGTCCCTAACATGTTCACTACTTATTTAAATTTCGATGCGGACGATTTTTTGTTCTCAAAGCACCTCCATTATGAAGCAAAAATGGTACTAGAACATGTAAAGCAAATCTGACCAAAATTTCCTATATTTTGTAAATTTCAATGATTATTCTTAGATTGTCTAATTTTTAAAATCTAAGTGCAGCAATTGTTTGCCAATTTCGCTTCTAGAGCTGTCCATGATCGTCCCACAATTTCTCAATCTCTTTTTTCCAATATTCGTTCAAACAGTATATGTATGTACAATAGCTACATCTAATCAAAATAAAACAATACAATTGATAGATCAACATCGACTGGAAAAATTTACGAAATACTCCTATTTTTCAAGACATTTATTCAACACGCAGTGGTAATGGATATCTGTTATCGCGGATTAATCCGTTATAAAAGGATACGCAATTTAGGAATTAAAGTTTTAAGGAACATTAATAACTGCATTAAAAGTATATATTGCAGGTCTTGTGGCAATCTGATATTTCTGCCGCAGTCGTGTTAAAAGCTTTGTATTTCAGTTCGGATTTTTACAAAAGTCCGCGGCACGGAAACGGTTAAGTAGATGATCCTACTGGCACGAGAAGAACTATAGACACGTCGCATCCGTGATATATGGAAATATTTGTATCGCACTCGTTGGTAGCAGCATTGTTGCAAGGAGGATACGTGCAGGTCACAGAGTTCATCGTGACGTGTTGGCGTTACCGAGCGATCGATAATCCATCCGGCGTAGATGCGGGATAACGAAAATCGTAGACGCCTCGTCAAACTTTTATAACCGGCTTCCGAAGAAGCCTGTGCCGCGACGACTATTGTGGGAACAAAATCGACTGGTCGCTCGAGGCCACTGGGGAACTTCCCTCTGTCGTCACATTGCTTCCTTAGAGAACACTTTGACTCCTGTTTTTCATGACGCGAGCTGCGAGATCTATTCATCCGTCTCTTCAATGGAGAATCGTGTAGAATATCGATCGCGTGTCTACAAATACGGTCTTAATGTATTCGACACGTGAACGCGATTAATAAACTGCCGATCTTCATGTAGAATCAAAACTTTCCAATTCAATTCTGGAGAATTAAAGTTCAATATAAATGTGATCTCTCTTTTAACCCTTCAGTGCACGGTTGAAAACAGTTTAATGTTTTAATTTTCCTTACGCTACCTTGAAAAATACCTTTTTTCTCCCTTTTTAAATTATTTGGTATCAGAAGAATTTTCTTTTTCTTCTAGAAAATATTATATTAATCGAGTTCTTCTATTGTTTCATGTAATAACTGTTCTACGACTATGATTCTTTTTAAAGTATGATTTAACAAATTAATATTAATTCTCAATATTACTCGATATTTCTGAAATTGCAACGTGTAACATTATTAAATACGAACGCTTGATTTGGATCTACATTTATATTGTGGTATTTTGTTACGATGTACTAAACGGAGAATTTTTCTGAAATGTAGTTTAATGTGGTGGTAATATTCGGTAAAATGAAAAAATGTAAAAGTCTGATATAATGAAGAACTGGATATGCTTCCGTACCTAAATGTAGACTGGATCTATTAAAAATAGCTGTAATGCACGACCAGACATTTCCGGAATTAGGTTGGCTGCTAAATTTTTCAATGAAATTAAATTCTTCCATTAGGAAATTGCAATTTTGGTTGCCAGTAGAATGGGTTACTTTATTAGCTGCAATATTCATTGATACTGTAATGTAATTGGGAATCCTTAAGCAACTTCAGGTATTCATACGTCGGTAAACGAAATAAAAATGATACAAACACGTAAAAAGCATTTCAACAAACGTTGCCTTCCGGTTGCAATAATATTAAATCTGTATCCGACATGCCATAAATGTGAAAAATATCAGCTTATAAAAAATTACGTTCTTCACATACTGTAATAATATTATATTGTGCTCCAACGTTCATCACATTAATTTTCGACTGCGACTTGTACAAAATCAATCCACCTGATTTTATCCGCTCTGTACAATGTCCTTTGGTTGTCGACGAAGATGCAGGTTCGTCGTACATTATACACGGAGGCTGCGTATCGATTTAATGACATGGATCGAGTGCTGTATCTTGCGCCTCTGGGATTTATGGGGTAGCATACACAGCGAATACACGTGTGGTTAAATTAATTAACCCTTTAGCCCTTACGTCGTTGCCAACAATTTTCTACGATGTTCGATAACGTTACTTACAGTCGTTGAACTTCATCATTTTTCAAGCGTATTTTATGAAATGCGAATTCATTGTTATAATGTTTTATCAAATGCAAACTTAGGGCAGCGAAGTGTGCAAAATTAATTTGATTAATTCATCTTTAAGTAAATTAAGAGATCGTGGTCGTGGTAAATGATTGTTTCAGGAAGTAGAAAGTGTAGGACGAAATAATTCGTCACCTTCCTTATTTTTATTCCATGAAACGTATAGAAATAATTTCGGATTCGATATCTAGCTAATACAACATCGAAAATATCCCGCTTAGGGGGTTAAGTATGGCTGTTAGAGGATACACTGCACCGTACATCTATATATCACAGAATTTTCCCTTTTATCTCAGCGAGCAGGCACCAGAGCTAGAGGCTGGGCCATCAATAGCATGGACGGTTAAAATAAAGAGTGATGTTACTGCCCGCGGTTGACAATTTCCCATTGTTCGGGCTTTGGGGATATTTGCACTGCGTGTGCCGACTAAGTATGTGAAATGGCTCGAAAGACCACCCGTCAAGGGAAATGAACGTTCAACAATTAGAGCGATTATTTTATTGGCAAGCTAAACGAACGCGTTCAGAGCGTGCACGCTTTTGATCTGTTACGGTGATACGTTCATGAATTACACGAAGCAATAAAAAATGATAGGAACACGTGTAAGAACTATCGCATGTGTATTTTATGTATGCACAATGCACAACCATGAGTATTTATGGCAGGAAAAAAAGGATCAGTAGTTTATTTATCGAAATCCTTGATGTGAGAAATAAAAATGTTGCTTTTCGTCTGATACGATAATACGTTCACGAGCTGCATGGAGAAATAAAAGATAATAGGAACACGTGTAAAAACGACAACACGCGCACTATATTTATGTGCAGCAGTAAGATTTCGTAGCTCGGAAAAGTTTTCAAGAAAGAAAGGTCATGTAGTGTACATCTGATCCATCAAAACTCTTATTGTACGAAATAAAATGTTATTCAACTCCATTTTCTTGAAACGTGTCTACGGATGTTTTGGGATGTCGGTGTATTTCTCGTCTGTCGAAAACCAGACCATAACTAACGAAAGTAGAACAAACTAGAATGTGTCCGCGATACTAAAATGTCGGACAATAACGGTGCCCTTCTGGTATTTCTAGGTTTATGGCACGCCTGTTCGCCGCCGAGAGTTAAGAGAATTTCGAAGAAAAGGAAGACGGAGTTGGCCGAAACGTTTTCGAAAACAGCGGATCTAGCGGGTGTCGTAAATCCGGCTAGCAACTATGCTAACAAGTCACTCCCACTTGCTGTTCAACTTTGCATCCAGTTCAATAGGCAAGCTCTCCCGATTTCTCACGGAGTTATCAATAAGGAATTACCCTTATCGGGGATTCTGTCTTGGGCAGACCGAACAAGGGAAGACCGAGGGTCAAGCCTAAATAATCTCGGTAATCTCGTTTCTCTCCCTCGCGTTGCCTTTCCACAAGCTCGATCCTTGACCCTAATCCCACCGACTGGTTCAAAATTACGATATTTGCGTGTTTATCGATTCGCAGTGGGAGTAGATACGAGTTCGAGTAGTTCGGATCAACGATATACGGCACCGATCCCTCTATTATCGCTAACCCCTTGAGAATTGTTCTCCTACGAAAAGAGAAGACAGTTGAAAATCGGGTAAAAGAAACAGCTCGTTGAAGGGAATTTGTTCGAACGATTCCGGGCGGGTATAAAATAATACCTGCTAAAAAGGAGGAGGTTACTCAATTCGATTTGTATGTGTCGGAACGAATCGGAACGATACCTTTTGCATCTTGTAGAGTATGTCCCCGGGGTGGTCCCGTAAAAAAAAATCTTTTTTCATTGTTTACGATTTTCTATTTGAATTCTATATCATATGAAAATTTCATTACGGTTGGATAACCTTCCTTGTAAAGTATTTGGAGAGTAAGATGAACTAAAATAGTCAAAGGGTTCAACTGAGAGTTCTCACGTGAACTTATTTTCTTCGATGATAATTAGTCGAGAAAACAAACCAGAAGCTGACCATCCATAACGTAACTCCAACTCTGATCATTTAAGAGAGGTAACATAATCTGCAGACCGTAGCGGTCGAAACCAAACGATTCAGCGCGTATGATAAATCTGCACAGCACTCGGCAGCCTGGCGAGCAAACTTGACACAGATTTTGTTATCCGGTTGCAAAGAAGCACGAAAGCTGGCTACGATGAAACGAGCGGTGAGCAGCGAGCGGCTAAAGAAGTTAATCCCGTAGTCTCGAACAACGAGCCGCTTAACCACCTCG
Organism: Lasioglossum morio; assembly: GCA_916610235.2. Taxonomy (NCBI): domain Eukaryota; kingdom Metazoa; phylum Arthropoda; class Insecta; order Hymenoptera; family Halictidae; genus Lasioglossum; species Lasioglossum morio. The sequence goes on along the minus strand of OU744324.1, from coordinate 6,460,908 downwards.
CGATCGCCGCACTGCTAACCACCTGACGCGCTTCGAATTACACCGGAAAACTTAGCAAGAAAGGTGTTGTTTGCACGGTTGTATAACGGGGTCGCCTATCGAAAATGTTCGACCCCCTTCAGAAACTAGCAGCTCCAGTCTTAATTATCCTTTTTGATCGTTCCGCGCTTCGTGTCGTCGCTATTACGATGTGTCCTATCGGAGTCAAGGGATTTCTGCTTGCTCCAGATTGCCACGGCTTTATCAAACTTCGCAAACTTCGCGCGGTACGATGAACAAAATGGATTACCTTGGGTTTCGGTTCTGGCATCCGACAATGTTGCGCCGATGGAGGATGAAGCTCCCTCCAACTTGCGTGTTTTCTAGGTTCAACGTGATTGTCTCCGAACAGGATGAGCTGTCATACAGACTTGCTGGTCTTCCGTGAATATTATCTAAAATTGCAGATTTCCGTGCAATTCGCCGCTTTTCACCGAGTCCACAGCATTCATTGCGCCACGCGAGATAAATCATTTGGCACGGCTCCACACAAGTTTTAACGCGTGCTCTCTCCTTTCATCGTTTCATTGAATTCATCGAAGTTAGGATTTCTGTTCACTTTCACAAATCCTAGTGGGCAAACCGAGAAACAACAATATTCTGCTTGAAAGATAACCCACAAAAATTTTTAAAGTACTCAATCTTACCTCCTACTTTTCACATATTTTTTCACTATTATTTCGTGTAACATCTGTAAGGAGAATTATTGACAAGATCAGAACAGTCAGCCTGACTGGTGGATAGTCAGTTTCAGGCATCGGTCGTTCGCACAGCACTCGACCAGTCAAAATTAGGTAAAACGTGGTCTGAGACACGTCTGGCTTGGTAACCTCGGAAAAGATTATCTCGCTCGAGTTATCCCGAGCCCATTCCGTCCCTTCTATTAACGTTTTAATTACAGTAGTCCAGAACTGGTTGTACTTGAACGGTTTACTCGGGAAGTATATAATTCATGGCGAAGGCACTGCGATCCTCCTTAAGACTCTTTGCCCGAGGGTCTTCCGTTTCCACCAGAAATCGGATTACCAGCGGATTAAATCCGCCTCCGACCACCTTCGAGTTACGTCTCTTTCGGGGAAAAAGGGAAAAGAAGGACGGCAAGTTGCTAACAAAACGTTGACTCCTGGGTAGCAGTTCGCTGCACCGAACGAAACTTTATCGTCCGACGACCAAGCATAGGCGTATGGGGACAGTCATATGGGTTCAGCACGTTTGCAAAATAACGCGGGGAATTTCGATCCGTTCGTTGGTTCTATTAATCGTTAATTATTGCTTATAGTTTATTACTAATTATTATATACTTAGAGCTGTGACTAACTAGTGCCATGTAGTTATGAATAACTAATCAAAAAGTTTTAACTAATGATTATTTTGCTACAACTAATAATCAATCAGACTATTAGTCATTTTTAATTATTAATTGATTTGTGCCCACTTACCAGTTTATTTCATTCAACTTTCTTAAAATTCATCAACAAAAATTGTATATGAAAATGTATATATAATAATAATAACAGTATGATGAAGTTTAGAGTGGTTCGTAGTGTCGATCAGAGTTTCCAGATGAATTTTTATAATTTCAACAATTTGGAAGAAGAGAACATGAAATCGATCATTCGACAAATCATGCGAAATTCTTTCGTGAATTCTACCCGGAATTAATGTCGCTCAACAAAGAGTGTCTCGCGCACGCTCGGTTCCTTTTTAATCGGCGATCCTCAAAGAGGGCTCAGTTGTTCGGCTTTTTCCACAAGGAAACGCAGAGTCGATTAAGTTCTGACACGGCGACAATCTCCCTTCCACGAACTACTCTCCCCACGTTACTGTAATTATGGTCCTGTCGAGTTTACCCCTGTCTTTCCATTGAACGAGGGAATGCTCGATTGGATCCCCTCCTCGAGATGTCGTGCTGATTACTGAAGAAAAGGTAGTGCGACGCATGCGAGTCCCTTTGCTCGAACTTGAATTTTGTGTATTTTCTTGTCTCGCGACTAGATCGCTGACATTAATGCAAAATCAAAATTGTACACATCTGTTAACAGCTTTAATACATTAATAATAACTTGACAATATTCTCGAACTCTCCCGACGTATTCACCGCTTTGTGTCTCACTAATCCATTTCCCCCGGGCACGAGATCGTGCTAGTCCCAAAGACCTGGCAGCGCAAAGAATTATATTAAATCCCTTGTAGATTAACTGGAGAAGCGAATTCATAGATGCTCGTATTTGATCGAGTTCTGTAATCCGAAGGAAAGATAGATAGCTCGAACGAGATGGGTACGTATTAATATTGTTTAAAAGTTTGTCTTGAGCGGGGTATCAGAGAATAAGCTGTGCCCGGCTCCAATAATGTCTTCTATCTTTGTTAGCTCTTACACAGACGCAAACAGGATTAATGGTCGCCGCGATATCGATATAACCCGGGGAAGAAAATCGGTCCGATCACCAACTCCATGGAACAATTCGAGAGAAAGAGGAGAAAAGGAAATAAAATCTCTTCGGTTTCTTTTCTTTCGTTCCTGGCGAGCGAGCCGCACGATAGCGTAATGGCAGACTTCCTGGTTCCCTAATGGCTGGATGTACCGGGAGGCTAGGGCCTAGAGCCAGCTACAATATCCTATACGCGATAATCGAGCTGATATAAGGCCGCCTGCTTCCGACCATGCAGGAAAACACTTGGATGTTAGGCACACCTGCCAGGTGCACCGTGCTCTGCTCTCTCTCTCTCTCTCTGCCTCTCTCTGTCTCTCTCTCTGTTTCAGACTGTTCGATCGGGACGGCACTCGGTTGGCGTGTTCCCCGGTAATATTGGGTAATTTCGCGTAATTTCGTGCTTCCTACGTCTAGTCGCGGTATTTCACTCGCGATCCGCGTTTGTCATACGTCTCGCGTGACGTTTCACCTTGATAAACGACCATTCCGACGTCATTATTTTCGACGGCCCGCCACCTGTCACCGGTTATCTTCACATTTTCGCGAGCACGATCCCGGAACGTTCCGTATCGTTTCGCTTCGCTCGGTGTGGTCCACCGGTTAACTTCGTAATGCCCGGCGCCGCGCAGCATGTCTGTGAAGTAGGTGACCAACGCGAAATATTCCTCTCCCTATGACAATGAAAAATGGAAGCACCGACGAGCCGAAAAAATGTTCAGCACTCTGCAATGATTCCGCAAACTTTCCGAGAGAACTGGAATAATACGCTGCGTGCTCGTTGTGTATGTAGAACATGTCCAATTTCAGAATCTGTTGAGAAATACTGTCCAATAGTGCTCAGCTCTCATCATTATAAGATATAAAGCCGATCTTCAGGTTCCTATTTTTCAATAAACTTCTTTTCAATGTAAATCATAATGGTAGCAGAGAACCATTGAAAATAAAAAATAAATGACTCCAATTTCATTGAAAGACGACATTTTTCCATTTTAAATAAACGGAGTATATTTGGTATACCAACATCGAACTCGACCATGTTCAAAGTGCTGTGAATTCGTGAGAAAACGTCGTAGAATATTCTTCCTAGTCTAATTTCAAGGTTAAACCTTCTGCTTCAAATAAACCATTGTTAAAATTTTTTTACGAACGATGCCAATGTAGATTGGGAGATTCGTGTCTCACCTTTAAAATGACTCCTCGATGGTTGAAACAAGAAATATGACTGAGACCACTTTCATAATAATGGGCGCATTTAAATGCCAGTGTATGTCTTGTAGTTTCGGTTGCTGGGTGTGCTAATCTATGTGTAAAGCGAGTATTGGCTGGCGCGAGCAGGGGGTGCCGGTATCGCGAGCAGGGCAATAACAAATCCCTTTGTGCGTGAGAAATCGTGTTACGAAGGTCGCGCGACCGAATAAAAAGCGGCCAGCGACACGCGCGCGACAATACGCACGAACGCGGAGAAATCCAATCAGTCCGGCCACGCTTTGTTTCGTGACGCCGCGCCGCGCCGCGCCGCACCGTATTTTCCACTATGCCGACGAACTGTGCTGCGTGTCGCTACACTTCCTACCGAAATACCCTCTATCGCGAACAAAATGGACGGCCCCTCGGGTACACTGCGAAAACGAAAACTCGATTTGCACCGATCACCGGAACGTCCACGCGCTATTCCTCCACGATCACGAGACGATCAAGTGTACGCGCGCAATTACTTTTCAGGCAGTTCGACAAAATCTAAATGTCGCCGGCAAAACTGCTCGATTCAATTCCCGTGCCAGAGTTCGTCCGGAGCTAGCTTTTCGCGGGGGCGCCGAAACCAACATCCAATTTTGAGAGAGACACGTCGCCACAGTGGTCCACGATCGTAAAGTAGTTGGACAAAATTCGTACTTCCTTTAACAATGGACGAGATATCTCGTTTCCACAAAGAAACGATACTATCGCCACAATGTCTCGTCACCATGATTTCATCGTACAATGATGTGGCCGAAAAATTTAACTTATAAAGTACGCCATATTTTACACAATTCGAGATTTTTTTTTTTTTTTTTTTTTTGAGAAAGCAGAGGGTTCATTATAATCGATGTAGATTTAATATATAAACATATAACTAACAGAAAAATAATGTTATATACACATGCCCACGAAACTGTATAATAAAAGAATCAGTGTTCATAAAAGCAATAGATTCATCAGAGAAAATTTGGAGTTTCTCTTGTGCATGAACGAACTCGATTATAAAATAACAAAAACGTTTTACCAAAAGTGTAGCGAGTTCCAGTTGATGAATAATGTAAAGCACGTTTTAGAGAGTAATGAATTTTACGTTCTGATATCTAATCATTCCAAATGCGTGAAACATTACAGTCTAGCGACGTCTCGAAATAACAAAATGCACATAATTAATCTAACTCTGTTTACATGGAACATGAGATAATAGTATGCCTCTGGCAACGCGTGTGCCGAATATAGCAATCTCTATGTCGTGAAATGGAATATTAATTGTGGTATGAATTAATGGAATCTGATATGTCTCGATTAGATATCAGAGAAGCCCAGTGATGAAAGAGAAGAGTACAGTAGAATGTTTGTAAAATAGTATCGACAATATTCTCTAACTTCGCAGTATGTGCGGTTACATTGTTCGCAAGCATCCGAGCCAAGTGTGTGCAAGGCTTAACACGTAATCCTTTGAGTAGCAAATTAGATGTGCCACGAACTTGCAGCAGCTGGTGGATCAGTTGCTGCCGGAAACTTTAAACGAATTCTCCGGGCTGATGTTTAATTTATTTCTCACCACCTATCCGGCTTCTCCCGGAAAAGCCACTGGCCCCACGACCGCTTATAAAAGTGCACGAGCCACGATCCGCCGAAGAATGTATAACTATTCGATGGATAACGCTTAGCCGGCGCGATCCTGGCCTTCGGACGAACTCGACCAGGATCGAAAGAGGGAAAAGCAAACTTGTGTTCCTCTCGCTTCGAAAAGCGAAACTTTTCCCTCGGATGCGCTCTGAATCGTAAAATGCCCGGAAGTATCGCGCTGCTTAAAAGATTCATAAGATTTCGCGCCTGTAGTTGCTTTCGTTACAGTAGTTGCTGCGTGGACGATCTGCACGCGTACAATTGTATTACAAAAATTACACTGTCATGTGGGACGGTGGGATTGAAAAGTTTCGAAGATTTATCGAATTCGAACGACCCCACCGAAAACTCCAACGTTGAACAATTTTTGCTGACAGAGTCTAATAAATATGTGTGTTATTAATTTCCTTTAAACCGAGATGAAATTTCATTTTGGTTTTGTTAACGTATAGTTATTGGAGAACATGTAGGAATGCAATAGATATAAACTTTCTCCTTTTCTAATTAGAAAGTTCTAATCATGGAAACCGTAAAATAAATCGTAGGGCAACGGGTTAAGGGGGTAAACTCGTTTTCAGGATTGCAATAATGCGGGATACGCCTTTTTATTTCTCGATAATGCAAAGATGAGTTTTTTCAGTAGTCAAAAGCGTGAGATAACGCTTTAAAAGTCCTATCTTTACGTTTGTGAGGCTTAATTTGTATTATTCGGCAGCATGTAGCTGTCGCAAATTTATGAAAATAGCTACATGCCCAACCGTATGTAACGAGAAACACGAGTCTACGTCCTTGAGCCTAACCTAGAACTCCCCATCTACGCGATGTTAAATCGACACTCTGGGAAAACCGGTCGGCGGGAAAGCATAGTCAACAGCTTCTTTTCTTAGGGGCAGGCCAGACGGTTGCGCGCCGTTGCGGAGAAAACTCGCGTCGGCACGGGTATGGCGCGGTTAATTGCGCATTTCACGTGGACTTTTCACAGCAGGAAAAATATCCTGCGGCATACCGCAGCTCGACGAAAAACGGTAAAGGGTACGGGGAATAGTTTTTGCCGGACCTGAACTTCGAAAAGCACACGGAGCTCACCTACGATCCCGCAGGAAAAGCTCGTTTCACAGAAACGTCAGGCATTAACGGACAGCGCGAAGTAAAATTCTTTCAAACAGCTTGGTCGTGACACGACGAAAACGGAGATCGTGTACCACGTTATACCACGCTGTCCACCTCTTACGGGCGTAAACCTTCCGCACAGCAAGAGACGTGGCATCTTTCGAGCTACGTTCCACCCTTTTGCGACGCAATTGCGCCACGAAGGGGCGCGTACGCTGTCGCAAATTAGAACGCACGCGGCAAATGAAACTTTTGACGTCGGCCGCTCAAATTAACTTTGCCAGCGGAGCGGCAGTTGTAATAATTAGAAAACTCAGTCTCTCCGAGAATGACACGCTGTTCGATCGAAAGTCATTTGAATTAAGCGATTTCACTGCTGTGCATTTTTCCCTATAAATATTTCGACACCATTTTGCGGTCGAATATTTCTGTGGTTGTACATACTTTCACTTTCGAGATATTGCCGTTTATGGTTTTAACTACTAATTCTTTGACGTAGGACATCAGTTGAATTGTATTATTTTCTGAGCCTTTTGAATTTGTTTTGATAATTTTTTTTTCTGGTAAACACGTAAATCTCTGAAGCTCAATTAATGCATAAACTCAAATTTTTTGAAATGGTCACATGCAGCGATTTTCTTACAACCACAGATTTGTGCTTGGTGGTATGATGGAAACTCCAACACAGACGTCCGAATAACAAAATCAACGACTTCAGTCCAGGTTTCCATTCTGTCGATCATCTTTGGCTCGCATAATGTCACTCCCTTTGTTAGAACCGCACTCGCGCATAACGGGTGGTACTTTTGTTAGTCGAAGCCCTGGACTGACGTCTAGTGGCGAGACACGCGGCAGATGTTGTGTTGCTATGTCGTTACGAAATACCCCGGCTGATTAATCGAGAACGACGAGGACCCTTTGCGTCCGTAACTGTCGGCTGCAATCGGTTCTACACGTTCGTTTGTCGCAGACGCGATACTCCGGTAGTTGCTCTGATAATAAATTAAGCAAATGCTGTGATATTTCGGCGTGACAACTTTACGGAACCTGTCGAATCCGCTGGGGAATTCATCAGAGAGTGAAACGTTTGTTCGCACTAGAAAAAACCACTTTGTAAACAGATCAGAAATAATTAAGAACATAGCATTATACAATAAAACTAGTAGCTCTAAAACTTTTGTTTTCTTAGAATTTTCCATGGTCACGTGTCTTCTAATATGATACTAAACCTACTATTATCAAATGACCAGTCCCTTATTCTACAATTATTAAAATTTTTAAACATTTCCGGTGGAAAATGATTGAATAAATTACACCATTCGAGCACACATTATAATAAATTCGTGTGAAATCTAAATAACACACGTAAGGTGTTTTTACTGCTCGGTAGGTTCAGTGTTAAGAATAAAAATCACTAATTCGTCGTGATAATTCAACAGTAAACGTTGTTTCAAGAAAGTCGGTGAACATTGGAAGTATTGGCATTCCATTGGATTGCGGGACACAACGGGAACACCGAGGTATCGAAGCATAACAAAAGCCCTAGAAACGATGACGCAATTTTTCTTTGTGCCGAGGACACGAAACAGAGGAAACAATTCGCGGCTCGACGATATGTTTCATATCTGGCAAACCAAATGCGTTCCGCAAACAGTCGATCTATCCTGATGAATTTTAATTTACATCGGGAAATCAGTTCCGGACAAATATGTTTGCAAACCACTGTAACGATAACAGGTAACAAAAGAATTATTCATGATTCGTGCTGAATGCACAAGGCTTCCGACAACAAATAGTTTATTAATTGGAACAACGTAGGTGTAGATCGTTGCAAAGGGATATACATATCTAGGTTTGGACCGACGAGTATTGCGGCCTCGTTTGTGCAGTCAATATTACGAGCAAATATAGTACAATGCTGTTTATAAATTGTTTCCTCGCAATGTTGTCTTTCCATATCGCGGGCATAAAATATTCGATCAAGTTGCTAAATCCGATTGTTGGAAGAATTGTTTGAGTGTTTATTAATACCGAAAATATTGATCAATATACAGGGCGATATAATAGCAACTATGAAATACCTCGGTAACTATTGTATCGAAATAAATGAAGCTTTGAGAGTTCAAAGATACCAAGATACTGTCGGAAATAAGTGCGGATAGTTACGTACACAGCATTTATTCACGAATACCTTACAAAAGACTACACAATACGTTGATCTAACTAATGATTAATTACGACCTTGTTATATAACGACTATCAACCACAACTTAACAATTAGCGCCTATCTTATATCGACTATCTCGACTGGCTTTCAACCCGACTCGACTTTTCGACTGTCTCTCGCGCCGCTCGCTTGCTCTGTTTTATGTGTTCGGTTTCTTTGTCTGATTGCCCGGGCCAATGCCCGCTTGCCCTAGGTACGGATCGTTCTCGCGTTTTTCCCCGCGCTCGGCCAAACACTTCGCTTCTTATGTGTTGTTTTTGTCGCACGCACAGCTGATTCGCGCAACAACCGCGAAGGTGATGTTCGGCGCAATGTCCTCTACACAGAACATATCCTGGCCTCTTGCATCTAGCAGCTCGCCTTCCCTATCTACACTCACAATACCAAGTTATAACTTGCTTCGCTTTTGCATTATACGTTTCACGCTGTTTCTTTAAGGAAACATGACAACATTCAAACGAAAATTAATCAAAACTTGTAAATTCCATTGTATTCCACAGTCTTCTAAAAGCATACGCTGGAAACGGACGAAAATCGATATTCTAATAATGAAAAGAATTTTTTCATAGTATCGCAAACGCGTAACGGCGCGAATTCCTTTGCGCGGACCCGACGATTTCATGAAAAATATTGACGGGGGAGGAAAAGTGAGCATGCAGCATGCAACAGAAGAATGCAACAGAAATTGCATCGCTGAAAGATCGAGATCGACAAAGGGTGAACAGTTTTTCAAGAAGGATAGTGTCGGCTATACCGAAAAAATTCATGGAATTGTCTTTCCAGTATAATAATAATATTACATTTAATTTCAAATAGTTGTACTGTTATTTTGTTTGTTGGTTTCACTTTCTTGAGGAAGTAAGCCTTTCTCTGCCGTGGACGACATATCTCGCTTCCACGATATCGAAGAAACTATTATTACTGATATGAAAAGTGTTTTAAAAAACGAACAAAACAGTAAAACAGAAAGTACTTAAACATGATAAATATTAAACAGTTCATATTTGACACGATGGGAGTGCAATTGTACTAATTTCCATGAACATTTAGAAAGCAATGTCATTGGTTAGATTTCGAGAGAGTTCATTTTTAACAAACTTGTGAATTTCTCGATCCGGACCACTGTGCGTCGTCTACGAGTAACTCGTTTCCTTCGTTGCGCGGTTAACGAACAAACGAATCGTATAAATCATCGCCTTTAATCGCTCCCCCGGCGAAACACTCGAGGAAAGAGCGGGAGCCGCAGTACAGAACGCTCGGGGATCTTCCGACGCGGCGGAATGGATGGCAACCGTATTGCAAGACACTAAAATTGATATAGTGGTGCGGCTGCTGGTCCGAGTGAGACTCGCCTTACAAAGGATCACACAAAGGCGGCGGAAAGTTTGGAAAATGCTCCGGGAAAATTATGGCACTTGTAACACGGAGATCTTGGAGTCGTCCTGTACAAACTGTTTGGCTTTGTTGCGCTTTGACCAACACAAAACGCAGCCATCAGCGACGGCGAAACTTGTGTCCACCACAGATACTACGCTTTCCTATACACGAGACGCATTTTCAAGTATGGGCAAGTGTGCTCGATCCAACTGGGACACTGTCCGCCGGCCACGTTTCACAATTTGACTAAGTGCGGAGAGTCGGTGCGCTGGTCGCGATTCGTTTTGTTAATGAGCAAAGGAGTTGTCTGGATAGAATAAATCTGCAATACGATTCCGGGTGTTGCCAGTAGGTTGCTACGTATGAAATGTCCGATTTTTAATAGTAACAAACTCGTCAAAGACAACAGAAATCGTGAAATGCAGATTTTGTATTGAAGAAAGAGCGACAGTGTCAGTGTATATGTATAAGTATTGATTAGGGACTTGTTCACATTTTTTGGTTAGGTGCACCGACATAAAAAGAAAATAAAAACCGCTTTTTCACGGTGAGTATAACAAATACTTTTTTGACGTACAGTAAAAACAATTATTTTTCAACAGAAAACAAAAATCACTGATTTTTTAAATGTAAAAATACATTTTTTATTTCACATTGTTCTAAAATAGTTTTTTCTGGTTTTTCTGTCAAACATCTCACTGTGCATCGGTCCGGAACTTTGTACTCCGTAGCGTCGCGCACCGTTCGCAATGAATCGATTAAGGCGAACGTTCCCGGAGATCAAATTGCAATTATGATTTTCACATCGTCGCGTCCTCGTGCTCGTCCTCGTCAAGAGAACAGCGATTCGATCCAGTTGACCGTTTATTAACTTATTATTTATTCCAGCGAATTCTAAAGGCGGAATTCTAAATCCGCAATCTCCGCGACTGAGACAATACCGACTGCGCTGGCTCCAGAAAGAACTGAGTCTAGCAAAAGCTCCGACCTGTAGTGCAGTCTTTGTGAATGCGTTATTACGCGCTGGAATTTTCATTAGCAAAATTACCCGTCACAATCACGGGAAATTATCTTTTCGTCAAAGGGAAACTCTGCCTCCGTAGATACTGGTCAACTGTACTACGCTATTTGCACGGCGCGCCTCTTTTCTTTAACAAGAGCGCGAGCCTAACGAGCTAATCAATTAAGCTCAAAGCGACGTTTCTTGAGAGCCTCGCGATAACGAATGAATTGCCGACTAACGAGCGCCCGAGTGTTTTGCCTACTAGTATATTTTTATATTTTTGGCCGTGATGCTCTTCGATGTTGGAAACGCGTTTGCTCTTCCGAACCGGGCTTTGAAAACTGTTATGATATCGCGAACGTTTGTTGATGTAAACGAACTCACCTCTCCCTACTCTATGAATTCGGAATTCGTGGATGACTACGCCACTACGGCTCGTGGATTTTCCATCGACAGTCCAAAAATCCAAACAAAAAATAACGTTCTACTTGCTGATAAGAAATAGTAAATTATTCGCGGAATTATTTCAATGATTTTTGTGTCAACTGAATGAATACCAGATCGTATGTTAAACTTCAAGCTTTCAAATAAAAACAAATTAATTGTCTGAAAATGGTTAAAGTTGCAGATAAGAAATAATAAATTCTTCATGGAATTATTTCAATGATTTTTGTGTTAACTAGATGTACACTAGACCGTATGTTAATCCTAATGTATAGCTGTATAAGCCACATGGGGAGTTGCATGCAAGCTTCCACAAATAAAAAAAATTAGTTATCTGAAAATGATTAAAGTTTAGCAGAATTTTGACAAAAACCTGAGACCCTCGATAGAGCACGCGGATCCAGTGGCGAACCGATTAAATGTCACAGTCAACAGCCAGTGGGGATCGAATGAAGTCAGACGTCGCAAGGATAATAACGTAGAAATGACGCGGGAGTGGTTCCGCGAGGAATGGCTCGCAATTAACGTTGCATTGGGATAATGGAGGGAATCCCGCGACGGAGCCATTGAACGGTGCAACTATTTTTCTTCTGGCGGGAGTGGCTGCGATTTTTCCCGCGGGACGATTTTTCCTTACTCGTTTCACTGAATCCCGTAGAACGGGCAGCTTAAACGCCGCTAACGAGCTGATTCGGAGCGTGGAGACGCGGCGTCATTAGTCGATAATTATCGAAGTAGGTATCGAACGTGCACGGGGAAACAATGCGCTGCTTGAGAATTTAAAGTACCCGGACACTTAGTCTCTGTCTATCGTGCCCGACATTTCCATAAAAACACATTCCGTTTTCTGTAACACTGTGACATTTCGACGATCGTTCAAGGAATTTGCATTTTCGCAGACGTTATAGCGTTCGTTCGATGAAACGTGAAAATATTGTAATAATATGTTCTCATTAAAAAATCAATAGCTGACGTAATTGTGAGCTTCTTTAATTACCCGCGAAATGGAGTTCGGTACGGAAAAGCGATCCTATTCGTTGAATTACACTTTCTGTGTAATTTTACACGCCGGTTGTCGCAGTATTTTTATCTAACGAAACCGCGTAGAATGTTTTAAAATGTGCTGCATGCGCTTTGCGGTTGCTGACAGCTTCAATCTACCGAGTGCGAATTTGTGTTACATTTTCCATGCCACCCGCTACAAACCTTATCAACAACCACCGCTGCTTTCTCGTTTACTTTTCATTACCACTATTAGGTTTGTTTTTCCGTGCTTTTTCATCCAAATGTGAGTAATCGTTCGTAAGAAATATTACATTAAAACTCATTCTCATCGGTTTGAAAAAAGGGTGACGCGTCTTCTCTTTGCACATCTCTAAAATCAACCATTTTTAACACATTCTACAACGTATTCACATTTGAACAAAATCCGAAACAGTAATCCAAAAAGTGTTCAATTTCGCTTCGAACGTAACATGGAAAAACCTGGGCCTTTGAAAAAAATCCACCGGACGCATTAAAAAGTAGGAAAAGTCTTTCGGAGTTTTTTTTTAAAGTTGTTGAATGCTGCGTTCCGATGTGTTTCCGTGTAATTCGTCAAGCAACAGTTATTTTGTAGACACGAGTACTGAAAACGGGCGATTCATGCCGAAATTTTAATTAGTCGCTCCGTTGAATGAGGACAGCTGTCGAGTATCCTGTGGGGGAGGCTGATATAAAACTTTCGATGCGGAGTGCCAGCGACGCGAGACTCGTTAGTGTGCCGTAAAAGTATCACCTGTCTCATAAACTGGTCATTTGAAAGGGAATTTTCCCCCGCCGAGCTGCTTACTCACTTTTCATCCTTCCTGTTTACCCGGCCGTATATTTCCCGCGAACAAGCGAACAATTATTGCGCGAGGGCCCATTTATCAAAACGTCTCCGCGGCTGCGAATATCATCGGGAAATTTCGCTGGTTCGGCCTGATGCACTACATCGTACCCGGCGCGACGTCACCCGTGCTCTTTCCAATTTCCTAGATAGATATTGATGAAGTCTCCTTTGTCCTGACATTAATAAGATTACACAAATTATGGCCAGTCATAGATCAAATTTGAAACAGCTCGTGGAAGTTGTAACGTTGTTCCCGGCAAAGATAAATACGTGCCGTGAACTAACAGTACATCGGGAGGCTTTTCTGATATTTTGTGACGGTGTACGCCCAATATTGGAATACGCTATATGCAGTTAAAGTCTTCAAATTTGTTTCAACAAATACTTGCTACAAGCATAGAAATTCATACAATTAAATTATGTTGACGGGAATAAAGTTTTAATGCTACGTTGCTGTGAACTTATCTTTTATTTAAAAATGTTCATTTCGTATGTTCAACTGTAGTGTAATAGTGATTCAATACTACAAATACATTTCAATGTATCGACTAAATCACACCCTTCTTCATCGTACTGTGTATCTCTAACAAGCTGTCGTGACCCATTTTATTATAATAATTGTTCCTGCGGCTATTATGAGGATTCAATCGCATCATTTCTGCCTGGGTAGTTGATCATCGCTTATGAAAATTAGGCACCTAGCGTATTCGCCTGTAGGCAGGCGGCTTCGATAAAATACCATTATTGCGATTATCGATTACGGTTTTATCAGATTCGGAACTAACAAAACTGTTTCGCTAAGCGCTGGACGAGAAATAACTTTTTCATATTGTGGCTAAACTGCTTAACTCTTGTAAATCGTACACGTTGTTACAGTACAAAATTAGGTTGAAGCAGTATAAAAGATTATCGATTGTTTTCAAATTTTCACACGCTGCAAGCGTATATGTTTCTCAGATTTATGGAATTATGGACACGATTAAATTTATTTAAATTTTGCGCTGTTGTTATTCTAATATAACTATTGTTTTATTTTATTTTGCCTAAAGATCCGCATTATAATTATTAGAAATACCGAAAATATTCGAGGTGGATAAAATGATCGGTCCACCTAGTATACTATTCTGTGTGTGAACCAGGATACTTTCTAGGTAGCCAATCAACGATCACAGCGCACGGTACATTGCATGGATATGGTACAGTGATGTTGGGTTTTCTCCATATTAAGTGCCACGGTACCTGCTGCGCCGGGCAGGTAGGTAAACGTGATATTCGAGACTTTACGTCATCGCCACGCTTAAAACTACGGTTCTCAACATCCTCTGATCCACAATTCAAGCGTAAGTATTACGATACGTCGTTGAAACTCGTTTACAGTAGCCACACTCGAGAGGCGTTTTGATTCTTCGTTAATCCTCGTGTTCGTCCGGCGATACGCTAGATAAAAGCTTGTCCAAGTCGGACATTAACGGGAACGTGGAGCCGAACGTTATTTCAGAACCGGCCGTTTGCCTGCATGAATTATTAATTGCGTGCAAGCGCGTTTATCGCCGCAGGAAAACACGCTTTTCCTTTTTTATTCCCCAGGCGATGCGTCAAGCGTCTCGAAAATCCATGCAACCGGTCCTCTCCGTATTTTATAGTCCCGTTGTTGCACCGCGAACTTTATTTCTCACACTTACGTGCTGTAAAGCGGCGTTCGAAGTCCGCGGGCCCCGCAAGTTTCGTTTCGAGTAAATAAATTAGAAACTTGCTAACGCACGGCCAACAGATGCTTAACTCATCCTGCAGTTAAGTACCTGCTGGCGCGGCTGATGATAGCGCTAGCCCGTCGTGCTACCCCTGCTGCCCTGATTTTATCTGCTCGCAAATGAACTGCATTTGCTAGCCGGTATACCAGTGATCGCCGTGGCTGATCGTCGAATTACGGTCAACATTCTTGACCGAGAACGCCAAGAATCCACCCTGCACGATTCGTACGAATTTCCTTCCGCTATGCACACGGAAATTACTGTTTTACTTCAATTATTCATCGGACTCAGATGGGGCAACGCTGGACGCACCGCTGCATAGTGTGTCGAAAATAGATATTACTTTCATATACTCTTCTTTGGGAATGTTTACCGAGTCTAATTATACCCATAATAATCATTCATCAGCGATATAAGCATAGAAGTCAATACGTGAAAACTCCGAATCCGTTATAAGGCGAAATCGTGCGTTTATATTCGTCATAAAGAATCTTTAAGCTTCGATGCACGATATCCTATATTAACATAAGTAAATTCTAGAGACAGTTTCGTGGCTCTTGCATTAGCGGACCGGAATTGGTGACAGACGTCGGTAGTTTCGTTTCGCGACTCGCAGTAATTCGATTTCGGAGCGGAAGAATGCTTGCGGGACTCGTTGAAACGCCGCGTCGTAAAAGCGGGGCTAATTTCATTCGGGATTCGTCTGGCATTTATGGAGGATCTCTCCGGTTCCGTAAACAGCGACGGGGCGTTCGGGCCCGTTCATTAGCCGTTCCTACCGCTCGTCGAATTTACTTTGAACTTCGAGCCGGTGCTCGAAGACGGTCAGCGCGTTGCCTGGGAATCGGCGATTAATTGTCCGTGAGCGTAAAGTTACGAAGGTTCCTGCGGACCGGAAGTGGAGCGAGCGAAGGACAAGCATGGGCGCATAGTTTTACGAAGAATCGCTTAGTGTTTCAGCTGGAACGGATCGATAGTCCTGCTAACGGTTGTTCTCGTTGCCGATATTAAGTACAACAACGCCGGCCGATTAGGATCGACTCGAGCCCGCTTCCGGGGTTGCTCGACCTCCTGCTCTTCTGTGTGTTCGAGTTCTCTCGTAAAGAGACCGGCGATCGTAAAACTAATGCCGCAATCGCAACGCCGCGACGGGCCTTTGCAATTATACTTGAACAATTTTTCCATAAGAATACGACACTCCTACGCCTCGGAGACCGCGATGACTGTATCTACCCTTCTACCTTCGAAAACAGTTACAACAACTGATTCGAGTCGAGAGGTAAACATTACCCCCTCTCTCTGCCTCTCTCGTATATTTGTTACTAGGGATGGGATCAAATACCTCGCAAACAGGTTCGAACTTTGATGCAATTCGGACTCTCTATAAGTACTTCGACACACAGAAATAGTACTCCTAAGTATACTCGAACCTATGCCAGACAGTTTCGAACATTTTACAAGTGTATTCGAATCTTGGTCGAACAGATTCGAAACTTTTATGAATATCGTACCGGAACCTACTTTGCAGTTTTCATTTCCAAGATTCAAGTACTACTTGTAAAAGATTCGATTCCTGTCAACATCGAAGTACTTATAAGTATCTTTTCGAAAAGATACTCATTCCAATGTTCGGTATCAGTTATTTACGTAAAACTCTAGAGTATAATTTAGAAACACTGGGTGTGTATTAAACACTCAGTGGGTGTGTGTGTGTGGTGTCAAGCCGGCTCCTTCCGCCCCCCATGTTTGTTTATAATCTCTACAGCGTCAAAACGTAAACAAACGCCACACCGGGACAGGCTTACGTTGCCGTGGAGCGTTTAGAAATACGAAAAATTCAATACAGACAAAAATTGAAATATCTCGAAAACTAAAAGCGTCCCCCCTATATTGGAAAAGGAAAAAGTTGTTCAAAATGTGTTGCTGCATAACATATTTAAATTGCATCAAAGTCGGAGGACGTGGATCTGTTGTAAATATTTACTAAAATAAATTTTCTATTTCATTTCTGCCAATTGCGATTCACGCGGAGAACTTTTAATGACAACGTAATGGAGGGCTGCCGAAAATGTTCTCGAAGAAGCATCAACGAAGTCCGACTGGAAGGGGGGTTACCCGATCACATAATCTACCCTTGTTCTTTCCAGCCCAGTTGCACGGGTTTCTAGCGCCCTCTTCGCTCCTTTTCCTTCGTCCCCGCGTCCGTGCATGTCGCGTCGCAGCAAAATTGGCTTCGTTATACCGGCGAGTGTTCGATTCCCGATACAGGACCGGGCCAATTTCTACACAACCGTGGCCTCTCCACTCCAGTACCGTCGATGGGGTGTTATGCATGCCTCCTAATGATTGAGCCAGCCGCGACGACGAGCAGATCGCTCAAACTACCGTCAACCGTGTCGACGACTCGTTAACGCATTAGAAACTCCGCGAGTCTCCCTCGACGCGCGACTCAATGCCATACTTTGGACGGTGTATGTGTACCTGTGCGTGTGGGTGTCGCAGTGATGCGCACGTGCCTCCACTGTGCACATTGCACACACGTTCTCTCGCCCCTGTTTCGACGCGATCTTACCCCTCGCGAGACTGCACACGCGACCGAATCGTCGATATTACCGGTGAAATTAGTGGTATCAAGTCTCTACTCGTGCACGGAACTGCGATACCGTTTCTTCCCTCGTTTCTACGTGCTCCCGGATTCGCATGAGCTTCTGAACTGCTCTGCCTGCTACCGGAAATACGAGGTTTGATCAAAGAATTTTAGCTTAGTATTGTAGTTGTTCTGAAAAAAATCTTCATTTATTGATATTAATTTTGTCCCCTTCAGAATACTAATACACTCATGCCAGCGCCTTTTCTAATCTTCGAAGCACTTCTCGAACGCAATTTTCGGTATGTTAAGCGATTCTGTCTTTATTTCTTCAATGTTGGCAAAGCGTCGTCCTTTTATAGTTGTTCTCAGTTTCGGGAATAAGAAGTCACAGGAGGCCATGTCCAGTGAATAAGGAAGCTGAGGCAATACTACGGTACTGTTTTTAGCCAAAATTCACGGACAAGCATTGAAGTGTGCGCAATAAACACGTGTAACATTTTCGACAACCAACAACAGACTAAGCATCCAATATGGCCACCTATGTCAACATACGTTGTAGCAATTCAACTTATACCGCCCGGGAATGTTTTTTTTGTCAAATCTCGTACAAGGGTCAGTCAGAGTTGGGCAAAAACTTTATCCAAATATAAATTTTTATTCGAACCTTCGAATAACGAATAGAATGCCCGACTTGGAGATTTGATTTTCTGTAGATTCTGTACATTCAATTTGGTTTTCTGTTCATTCAATTTGATTAATATTTTATTTTCAAGACATACGGACATTTAGAAAGAAGTATCCGTTTAGTAGTAGTCGATACCCGAAAGTTGATTTTTTGGCCAAATGGTTGACGATTTTCCTATCCGG
The DNA here is from genome assembly GCA_916610235.2 of Lasioglossum morio. NCBI lineage: Eukaryota > Metazoa > Arthropoda > Insecta > Hymenoptera > Halictidae > Lasioglossum > Lasioglossum morio. The sequence continues at coordinate 6,442,324 of OU744324.1, read as the reverse complement.
AGCAGTGTGCGGCGCCGTGCCACCCGATCGGGCACAATGTAAAGCACACTGGACGATAATAATTTGGCGCGGTACCAAAGTTCGGGATTCTGTTAGCCGGCCCGTACTGTCATCGTGGAAAAAATACGGTCGCCAAACATGGACGAGGAAATCCGAGCGTCGCGCCGCCCGCTATTCACCGCAACTTTCGGCCGGTGCTTTCCTATTGGAGGCCGGATTTTTGTTCCATCCGCTCTCTTCCTCCTTGAATCGGTTTGGCCCACTAAATGGAGGACGGCTAGATGTCGTTAAAATAAAATCGAAGAGATCCCATTGATTCGGTCTTACAATTGTTCGCGGCCCGACATTAGCCTTGTTAATGGCGATCTGCCACGGCTACTTATTCACATCACGTTTGCGTAACAACCCCTAATTATTACGTATTCTATTCTATTCTGAATGTTCTCGAATACATATGAAACACAATCGTATATTCTATCTGGCATTTTCTGGTTATATGATCAAATTATCTTTGGATTTTGATTACATTATTTTACATTCATCATTGAAATAATTACAATGCTTATTCTAGCTCACTGGCCTTTAGTATAAAGAGATTAACGATTGTATGGAATATACGAGGTACATTTAATTGCAGCGCATGGTATTCGAAGAACTTCAGCTTTAAATCCTTTTATCTCTTTTGTGTCATATTATTTTGACTCTTTTACCTTTGTTCCCAATTTCCCCATAATGATTTGTACGTAGTTGTTGTGTGGTTTTTGTTCGGGCCGAGCAAAATCGGGAAGGAAAATAACAATAGCAATTTAAAGCAGTGAATAGATTGAAACAATGTACGAATATCAACGTGTTAGTACTGTATACAAATTATACATTTAATTTCAAATAGTTGTACTGCTTGTTTTAACTTTCTTCAGATCAAAGCATCGTAGTGTAGAATTCCGACCCATTCGAAACGTCTCTAGTTGTAGGGGGCAGTGAAACAGCGTCAATACCGACGCACGGAACGAGCAGAATCGGGAAACAATTCCGAACAGCATGGAGGTAGGACGAAAATCAACATTTTCTCGGTGTCAGTGTCGATTGACGCCTGGTATGAAAACTTTCGTAGCAAGAAGAAGTGTTACATACAACGCCAACTGTAGTAAACTGCTCGAGGCATTGCTTGCCGGGTTCTCGCGCAGTATCGAACGTGTTAAACCGCTCGACGCTTAAATCTGCCGGAAAGAGGGATAAAAGGGGAAAAATTTCATACGGCCGCTGTACATAAGTTCCAGGGAGGAAGAGAGGGAAACGCGTGCTGGGCTGGGATTCTGGGAAGAAGGGTACGGTGACGAAGGCACGGGGAAAATCCGCGTAATCCTCGCGGGGTCTGAAATAGTTTATGTAGCGAACCCCCGTGGGGCTGGCGGAGAACATCGGTTTACGGAAACGGGTTTTCGTTATCGGCATAACGGCCGGGGAGTTCGACCTGTAGGGTTATCTTGCTCGAGGTTGCCGAAACCACCGACTCTTGCGTTTCCATATCGCGTGAAATGCGAGCGCATTACGTAAACCAGGATCCCTGGTAGCCCGCGATAATGAAGGCCGGTCGAATATTAACGGTGACCCTTGGAAAAATTCTCTCGGTCCCTCTCTCGCCGAGTTACGACGGCTCTACAGCCTCCGCTCGCTAGCCGAGGATATCACGATGGTAAATACGATTTGAAAACCGGGAATGAAATTCGTTCACACGCGCACTCGTTTTCGAGGAAATTAAGGTTGAGTGGCCGACCGGCCATGGACTTGTTTTTAAAGCACCGTAAATCAAGCATTTTTAAGTGAGTTTTTGTAAAAAAAAATCCAATGAAATGTAACTTGACTATTAAGAAATACAACATTTATTTATTGCAAATTAATAGCGATAGTTTTTTGCGAATATCTCGAAAACTAAAAGAGAGAATCTGTTGTTCAAAATGTATAACTGCATAACATACTTAAATGTCATGAAAATCGGACAGGTTTAGCCCTTTGTAAATAATTATCAATGTTTAAATTTTTCGGGCCCGATATTCCTATACCTAAATTTTAAGAAAGCGGCACCAAAACAAAATGCTATTTTCATTAGTAACTACTAGACTGGGGATCTTTATGAAAAATAAAAATTTTCTTCGTTAATTATAAAACACAGAAAGCATATAAAAATTCCATTCCACCTTTAACAATTTTAATAAATGGAATATAACATATTTACTGTTTTAAATTACAGCCATCCATTTTCGTCATAAACGCATAAAATCCGCAATTTAGTAATTACATTTGTGTAATTTTTTCGAAAGCTATAATTGTATAAAGATCCGCAGTTTTCTTATAATTGATATCTTGAATTCGAGGGGAACGGCCGTATTTCTGCGAGAACTAGATTTTAATCTTATTTCGCCCGGTGACCCGATCTCGCTGAGGATATCGGCGTCCCGGAGCGTTTCTTTAGAATTGCCGGGTGGACGCGAAACGATCCGGGACACCTCCAGTCCATTGCGGACAAAGGGTGGCGGCAGGCGTACGCATACAGAGGGCAACGAGACGCGCCCGGAATCAGGTGACAATAGACGCGGCAGGAAATTGAGTTGGCACTGATTAGACATTGCGGGCGTGCCGTCATGCCGCGACGGTTCGTCGGAATTTACTCCGGCATACCTGGCGGAATGCAATTCCACTTTGGATGGTGGCCGATATTACCCTGGACTTTAAATCAAGCGACAGAAAACGATAAACCCTGGGATTAAGATTGATTCGTCGACCGGCGACGTATCGGTCTATACACCGTGACTGTATACCGAAATCCGCTGACTCGGCTACCATAATACGCTCTTTCGCTGGTAGAAGCCTCATGATTCGGTTGCGGTAGCAACCTGTCCCTGCGAACGGAGCACCCTTCAAGTCGACATTATGTTGTCTGTCGGAAACGCAAATGGAGCAAACAACGACTTCACCGCGTCAGGAATCGCTTTATTATGCAACACTGTCATAAGGTACTTGGACAGCTGCTGAACGTTGCGTTTAATCCCTTAATCCTTCGTTCACTGTTGAACGCTACCCGGAATCCCCGGGTAATTCTTACGATTAGACCCCAGATGCACCAACCTCTACCGGATGAATATTATCAGAATGTTTCTTTCGAGGACACGGTATGTCTCACAGTTATGTCGCAGATTGTCTTTCGATAAGATTGCGACACGAATTACGTTTGCTTTATGATCATTAACAGTTAGTGGTTTATTGGAATAAACAAGGGACTTAACATGGCCCCACTAGAAAAAGTCTAATGGCGTCAAGTCTCAAGACCTTGGAGGCCGATCGACTTCCGGATTCCTCGATATAAACCTATCGTTGAATTACGATTTCAATAAAGCGATAAATTTTAATCATTTCAACGCGTTCAGCAACCGAGTATCTATCCGCCGCAGGTACCTCTGAAAATATTCAATGTGCCATCTAATACTGTGGTGTTCAGGTGGTTCGGAACTCATCTTAATTAACTGTAGGTCCCGTCGCGAAATAACCTTAGCAAAGAAGTTCAAAGCGACGTTAAGTAAATAAATATAAAAAAGAAACAATTCAATAACGAACATATAGCGGCTGTGAGAATTGAAAGATTTATCGCTCTTATTTGAAGAGCTTTAGATTTGAACTTGTGAAACAAGAGCGAATCTACCCCGAAAGAATATTGGAACGAAAAATTATTATCGCTGCGTGTATCCGGCATAAAATACGCGCGGTTTCGCGTCGCTCGGCAAGGGCGACACGCGCATTCATGGCGGTGCATAAACTATATCGAGGTTGCCTTGCACCGAAGGGATGCATGGATCTAGGAACACACGGCAACGTTCCCCGGCGTACTCTCGATAAACTTTTCCGCGCGGACGGAAATGAAATCGTACCCCATTACGCGCACACCGAATCACGTCTGTATTCACAATTACTCGTTCGTTTCCAATTGCTCCGCCGACAGAATGGGGACCGGCGCGGCGTACAAAGCTGCTTACTGTTTTAAAGGAACACGTAAAACTAAATATACGACGCGGCCGCGGGATGCACTGACGCAACGCGAGGATAAAAAATGGATGTGACATTAGCTGCGATCCCATAAAGGAAACCGCGTCTCAATCATATTACTACGTTACAATGAATATATGTACATATCTACACACAGTTTTCATACATTACAAAGTTAATCAATTAAAAATGATAATCGTTACGATTACAAAGTTGATAAACATTACAAAGGTAATCGCTTTTAAATATGTATTCGATGCACAACTTTGGGATAAATGAAATTTGGAATTTCTTAACAATTAATTCACATTTGATGTTTTTTACAAAAACTTACTTACAGATACTTTATTTGTAAAAGGATGCAATTGATTTGCAAAAGGGTGAATTTGGAGTGTAAAACCTGTATTAGCGACACTGCAGCAGACGCATGAAGTTCGGTATAAAGAGTAAAGTGAAATTTGCGAAGGATAAGTTTCGAATTAGAGATGAAATTGTATGAAAACTGTGTCGAGTTGCAGGCTTCCTGCAGAGAATGCGTCAAAGGGTTAACGAGCGGCCTGGTTCGACGTGGAGCGATTTCGCCGGCACAGTCGAGCGGCTGAGTCGTTTCGTACCTTCAAATGGCGAGCAAACGCGCGAATAAAAAGTTAATATAACGGTCGCGTCGAATGTTATCGAGTCGAATGCGAATATTGTTTGCGTGTTTCAATATTTGCGATCCGTATTTGCATGTTCGGGGGACAGGCGATAGCGTTGGGCGAACGAAACGTTCTGCCGCGTACACGCACACGCGAAAACGCGCGCGGATTTTTATTACAGTTTAAAGCCGTGTGCATCTGGTCCCCGCGTGCCACGCGAAAATATCAGCTGGCCGGATTGTGCAGGGTCGGGGAAATTACGCGACGAACACGGTTCCGTTCCCGTAAAACACGAAGCCGCGCCGTTGAAAAAGTTGCAGCGCGCTCATTTTGCCATCGGCGGAATTAATATTTCATTGGCGACGCTTATTTATGTTACACCGTGCTGTCCCGCGATTTACCGTTCTCCTGTGAGAAAACGTTATTGCCCCGGTATAAAACGTTCGTTTAAATATCGAAATAATTTCGCCGCGAGGTATATTATTGCTTAAAAATGCGCGCGAACGTTCCCCGCGTGAATCATTGGAAACGGACGTGACCGCCCGTTCGCCGAGTGTTTCACGATAAAATTTAATTTGGAAATATTGGCTGCTGCCGCGTATTATACGGTTCTCGCGATCAACACGGCTCTCTGATTCGGTTTCACACTTTTTCAGCCACTTACGCTGCCACCGTTGATACTCTGTTAATATAATATTAGGTCGTTTAGTATTAAGTTATAGCCAGTACTACGAAACACCAGGAACTCTTGTTAATGTTCGTAGCAATAGTTGTTTATGTTATTGATGCTGAAAGCCTCATTCTCTTGGCGCTAAATATTAATAGGATTGCGGGAGTCGTAGGATTTGTAGAATTCCTACAATGTTTAAACTTTAACTTCAGAAAATAACAAAATAAACACAGGCGAACACGGTCTTACATCTACGGCACGACGATCCAGGAGTCGCGTGAAGTCGTTTTTAAGTCATACGTTCGACGAAACATCATCTCAAACTTTAAAGTCGTGTCGTAAAGTCGAAAAGTGTAGTTCGAAACTACAGTTTTAAGGAGACGGTGTATATCATGAATATTATCATCTCTATTTGAACATCAACGTCGGATCAATAGAACATGATGTATAAATTATTATTTAAAAAATACATTTTGTAAATCTCTATGGATTATACAATGCACTGTGAATGTTTTTGAAAGACAGACATTGAATTTAGACGTTTAAAAAAGTTATCGTCTTTTTAGTACTGTGCAAATATTAGTCACTGTACGTTGAATCCAATAACGTTGTTCAGAACGCGTTCTACTTACTTTCGAAAATAAATAACCGACAGAGGCGACAGACATCCGAGTTCGAAAAAGCATGAAACGTTTTCGTGGAGCGTTTAGATGAAGAAATATTTGAATGGCGTACTTTGCAGCTTCGCGAGCTTGAAAGAGTATCAATTTCGCGAGACTTTGAAGTTTCTTCGAGCAGTTCGCAAGTGAATCGAGTTTTTTCAAAGCCGTTAACACTAACAAGCTCTCTAGCAGTAGCGCTTCCACGAGATCTTCTGATACACTTTGCTTTTTTTATCGGTGTAGCACTCGGCAATGGCGTGTGATGGAGTGACAATTGTACTCGGATCTCCAACTATTCCACTTCCATTCTCTCTAGGAAACTGTTTTATCTCTATCTCGTTGGGGGAGCTCATGCCTTGTTCGAGTGCTCGGCGAGTAACGAGTAACCATTATCCGGCCAAGCATTCCGAATAAAGCTCTTCGAGCACGGATTATTATCACAAGAAAATATTTCGCCGCACCGAGATGCAGGGTACGCGAGTGAAGAGTTCCTATCAAGGTCGATTGTCTATCATTACCTTGCTGAGTGTTCCGTGCGGGGTTTCCTCGAGAGAATCTGCGCCGAGACTCTTCCTGAGGTTTTGGAAACGCAGAAACTTGCTGGCGAATGCATAAAATCGTGTCGAGTACCGGTATTCATTTCGATTCCTAAACTGATGGTCGAAATTCTTGGACACGTGCTCCGTGCTTACCACTAAGGGGGTAGACTCCTTTCTAACATTTCCAGAATTACGCCTCGTAAACGTAAAAATAGAACGTTTTAAGGCGATCGCGGCCTAGATAGATGTTTTATCAAGCGCTTTTCATTACTGAAAAAACCATCTTTGCATTATCGAGAAATGAGAAGGCTCCTCTGGCACCCTTGCAATCCTAGAACTGTGGTTCCGTTTCACTGTGCCCATAATAATTGCTCCGAGATATTTCAAGGAAAATGATATTAACGCTAAATGAATTTAAGCACTTATCTAAAGATTCGTTTTTCACAATATATAAATAACTGATAATTTACGGATAAAATAGCTTATGGACCCCACACGTGTACCACTGAAATTAGAAAATTGTTCTTGTAGTTTAATAAAGATTCCGTCGGTTTTGAAAACTGAAAAATCAAGAAGATTGCGCTTTTCACATGAAAGTCGAAAGTATCGACCTCTCTGCACGAAATAAGCAAAGCGTGGGAGATAGTAGTGGAGAGAAAGAGAAATGTGGGAGAGAGGGAAAGAACGGCAAACTAGAAGAGAATTCCTGTCGTAAAGCGTCAAGGCTGCGAGACGTATGACACTTCGCGTGGTCTTATACGGCTTCGAGGCATCGCTCGGGTCTCGGAATCATTCGACATTTTTTACCAGCCGCATCTCACCAAGCAGATATAAAAATTCAATTGCTTTCTGGAAAAAGAGGAACACGCCGCCGCTGCCACCTCTCCCATCCAGCTCGGCCGGAACTTGGCCGAATTCCAAGCCGAAGAAACGAACACTCAGCGCGTCGCGTACTCGGGTTTCTCCTTTCATCGTTCTCCTTTTTTCCATTTGTTTCTTCCTCTCTCCCTTCCCTTTTTTCTTTCTCCACCGGAGAATTCCGCGAGAGGAAATTCCTCGTATCAAACGAGAATCCGGAAATTTTTAGTCGTGTTTGTTCGTTATTTCGCAATTTCGTTGACTCTGGACAAATGCCGCGAGTAATCCCGAACAAATCGCAGCATCCCGCCTGGTATTTTCGGCCTGTTATAGATATGCGTGAACGCGTGTACCCACCATCTTTTTTTATCACATGGACACGAGTCATTAATCGCACGCTGTTCCCAGAGTAAATAAAACAATTTCCGGTGCATATGCTTCGACTTGTTTCCGTTCACGTTATTGCCATCGATTACACTCTGCGGCAGGGCTCCATACACACCGGCAATATCGAATTAAAAGCGGTGACGGTTTACCGGGTTAATTGGAAGTGAACATCGGAAATATTTTTCCCCGACCAACTATCACTGAACAATCGGAAAGTTTTACAACGTCCAAATAAATCCAGTGTCGCGGTTAGAGCAAATCATTCATACCACCTTACTGTCAAACCTATTCTGGCCGTAAAGTGCCGGAACAAAGTCAGGTCGGGCCAATTTCAAGTTCAAGATTGGTTTAACAAAAAAAAATTGGGCTGCATTAATGTGCATCGGTGCATCCACATAAAAAAATAAGGTTATAAGAACTTAGGACGTTCCTATTTTGTTCCCCAATCATTTTTTCTATTGTTATTTAAAGAAAAGCATTAACTTGTTCCAGTTCTCAGAATCACCCTGTATTTGATACCATTTTTTTATTGATACTGTATAATACAGGCGCCGAAAAATATTTCTAAGAAGTAGTTGGGCAACAATATTCGATTAATTAAATTTCGAATTTGTCTCAGCTTCGTATGAGCACAGAATTCATGAGAAAAGCAAGTTATCTCACATGATCGAGTATATCATAAATTCTTCAGACATGGCGAACGACATTAGCAAATGGAATAGTAAAAAGGGAGAAGCGTTCGTTCAAAGGAATGCGTGTATCAAGAGATTTGTTTGAAACGGGAAAACAAACAGAAAAGAAACATGCATTAAAAGAATCGTTAATTAACCCTTTCGCTACGGCAGCCCCGTCCGCCGAAGTACCGTCACTGAACGGAAACTCGCGCCGGAAATAAGCACAGTGCGCGTGGTTTCTATATATATGTTGTTCTAAGTCTTAAATAGGAACTGTGCTGAATAAAATAATCATTGCTCTAATGTAATAAGTATATTTACATTTTTAATATGAAAGGACTTATAAAATTATTAAAATACAAAATATAAAGCTTAACGATTAAATGTTTAATATAATTAATAGCGACACGAAAATTATTAAAATATAATGTGTAAATATAATAATAATAAACGAAAACTGTTGCCATCGACTATAGATGGCATTTGTACAGATAATTTCGATGCCGCATATATGCGGCGCTCGGCGCGAAAGGGTTAAGAGAAGCCGTTGGTTCGCATTTGTCTTGCGGCTTTTTCACCAAGCAATTACTAACCTACATGTCCGTATATTGTATCTTACTTTCATTCGAAGAGCCGCACCATTTGGTGGAAGATATCAGGAGCACTTCCGTACAGCTTCCACTAATATCCTACACGACAACTTCGCTTTCCTTGATGAATTAAATTCGCGGAATCAAAGTCTCGTTCGCTCCCTGGCGAATATCTTTCCGGCCGGTGTTGGTAAACCTGCGACACAGGCGGCTGTTCCAACAATCGAACAGGGAAAAAAGTCGTCGGCCGGACAGAAATCAACAGTTACGTGCAAATATTTATTATTAATTTGGAACACCACCTGCATTCTTTTGCTACCCTTGAAACCTTCATCTCCTACGTTTTAAGGGTGTTTTAGAATTTTAAACTGTGCTTATAGAGAAAATGTGTTGAAAAGTATTTTCTGTAGAATGAGGAGAGAAAAAATTAAACATATATTTAGAATGAAGAATATAAAACGTTTAATTTTACGTTGAATCATCTAAACCGAGTCATATTTTGGATTTAGGTGTTGTCAAGGGTTGTCGCTTTTAGAGAAATTTGTTCGATGTACGAAACTTGCAAAAATTGACTTTTGGCTACGAAAAACGGGATTCTAGGCAATAGTGCGTCGGCTGTTTCATTCGACGAGCCGTTCATTCAAAAAAGAAAAGGAAGAAGGACGATGGGGAAACAGAAGGGAGAAAAGTCGTCCCGACTGACGTACCAGCTTCCAAGCTACGATGTTATAAATAACGTTTCGCGTGACGGCCGTGCCTTTGCAGAGGAGGGACCATTCATCAGTTACGCCTCGCACGTGAACCCGCCGATAACGACGCCTGGCCCGGAGACTCGATGGTTCGATGAAAGCCGGCCTGTCGAAAGAACCGCGAGTCGTTCGCTTCGTCTCGACTGAAATGGGCCGTTACAGTCGGGATGGAATCGACTTTCCCTTCAAGAACGGTTTTTACGCTGGTGACGCGTGGCGATTTTCGTTCGCGATGCTGCATTCTGTCTTCTACCCGAGTAACAGATTGTCCGGTCACAACTTTCGCGAAGGAGACACGGTGCGGTCATGCAGACATACCGACAGCCTCCGCCAACAACTGTTGTATTAACACCGGGTCATTCCGGATTGCTCGGTGAATTCGTGGCACTTCGCAAAGTTACGCCGTGATCGAAGCAGGACTTAGGGGAGAACGAGGTAATGAGAAAAAAAATATTTTTCCATGTAAATTATGTTGAAAAGATGTAATATATTATTTTAATACTAAATATCTAAAAAATACTAAAAGTTGAATTCTGCATTTTTTTATTTGGTCTTGTACGGAAAATTTCGAAAACACGTTTGGTAGATCTGTATCGATTAAACGTATTCTGAAAATTTCATCAAAATCGGCCGACGTTGCAATGAGCTGCAAACGCTTAAAGCTGGTAGAAATGTCAATTTTTCACGATTTTCAGCGTACGAAATAAAAATGATATGAAATGAAACACAATTTTGACCTTGGGATTCAATGTTAAGGTCAATTTTGCGGTCCATTTCTTGTAACAGACGTATAATTTTGAAACACTCTATACACCAGGAGAACAAGTTCCAGCGATCACAGTGGTGGAAGAGCAGCCACGGTAGAAGGAAAAGCCGGGAAAAGGTGAGCCGTTGTTTAAGCGGGGAGCCTGACGGAGCAGGATGAGGACCCGCCCAGAAGGCGAACAACTACCGGTACCTAAAGTGATAAAGTTTGCCGGGCAGAGGGACGATTTTTTCCGGGCCGGTCTTTTTTCTCGGCGACGCTCGTCCCCGACAACGCCGGGAAGGTCTCTCTGTAATTTTTATTTATGAGACTTCATTATCACCGGCCACCAATCTCTTTCGCCTCGGGGACACCGTTACTAGCTCGGAAAAAGGGGATTGGAATAAGCAACGAGCGCCCCGATGAGACCCGACGCGACGCGGACGCGAGATCCTGCCGCGATTGTCAATGAGAAATGTTAAACAGCGACGAGAGCTCATTCGGAACTTTAACCGATAGTCATAACTAACTCTCCCGGAATGATTATAACGAGCTCGGTAACGGAATGGCCTGGATGCAAGCGAATCTTTCGACGGATCCGATCTGGATCTATTCAATTCGACCCGGTCGATTATATCAATCGGGCAGATTTCTCTTTGTCGCGCGAGAGAATTTTCTTGAATGAATCATGGAATAGACCGATTCGCGCGTCAGATCCAGCCGATATCGTCGTGATAGTATTCTTAGAATGTTTGCGACAGGTGGCGAGAACTCGGCTCGTATTATTCACAGAAAAAGAAGAAAAATCAGATGAAAATTATCATTCGCGTTTATCGGCATTGGGTTATTAAAGAGGACTCTTTTCTTGCTCGTTGGTACAGAAGTTTTTCAGGGTACGTAATAGTTTTAATACTGCTACCAGCACTCGGAAAAACTTTTGTCTAAAGAGGAAAGGGAAGTACAACTTTCTGGTTTCGAAACTTCCATCTATACGTATGCACTGAATGAGAAAAGTATTGACGTACTAAGCTTTTAATGTAGGTTAAAGCGCCGGCGTATTGATAAACTTTTTCTTCTCGATATTCGGTAAAATGGTAATACTTAAACGCGTATAAAGAGAAATTGGTAAACTCGAGACGCTGTATATCAATACTTTACATGATCTCCTTCAATTGTTGACTCGATCTATGCAAGATTTCAATCGATTTGGTGCCTTCAATAGCTTAAAACATCGATGCTCTTTGTTTACTCGTCGAATGCGATTCATGTTTACTTGAATTTCCACTTGGACTCGTGCAGATAAGAACGTCTATGCAGATATACGAAACAAGGTTCGGTTAATATTTCAGTGACTCTTTCGTTATCTTCTTAAATTGTTGACTCGATCTATTGCAGGATTTCAATGGATTTGGTGCCTCTGATAGTTGAAAACGTGAAAATAAAACATTATGCAATGGAAGTGGGCACTATTCGTACACTCGTCCAGTATCTGAATTTCCAGTTGATCTCGTGCAGATAAGAACATCTACGGTGTTGCACGATACAAGGTCCGGCTAATATTTCATAGAGCCTCGTATATCATTTCCGCAGAGCTGATTCAAGAGAAATCCCAATTTTCTGCGGCTATAGTGTTCGTAGCATTGAAATCGTCGACAAGCCGGCGAGAGCATCTTCGATTTATCGGTAGTCTCTGCGACCGTTTAGCGCGTTACGGGAATAAAGGACAAAAGCGAACCCTTTCGCTCGACGGCGATCCTCTAGATTTTCCCGGCAGTTGCGGTTTTTATCCGTACAGCGCGGACACTGTCGGTGCCGTCGACGACGCGGCTGCGATACACCGTGGAAACGATCCGTGTAATTTTCAGGTAACTTGGTGGAAAGCGCTGTCGACGACCGACACCAGTGATTTATACGCGTTTAGCGGCCAATGACGCGAAAAGATTACACGGTCGGGTGAGCACGCGAGCGGACTCGCGCGACCGATTACTAAGCGGCCGCGTGCGCCTGCATACGCAGCGCAATTTTCTCTCTTGCCTAATGGCCCATAACCTTTGATTGGGCCGTGTTTACGCGGCGTTTTAAACGGGTGGCCTTCTCTTCTCTTCTCTTCTCTTCTCTTCTATGCTTTTCTCTACTCCGGCTCTCCTCTTCTCGCCACGTCGAGCCGTTTCCCTCTGCTAACGAGCTGCCTCGACGATCTCGGGAGGATAAACGAAGCACACCTCAGTCCCCAGACGGACCACCGTACCCGCTTTACATCGTTTACAGACGACAAGACGTCGCGGCAAGCTTCTTGGTACACCTCGGAGACCTACCGCCAGGAGAATATTACGTGGTAATTGGCCGATGGATAGTTACCCCCGTTTGCCACCTGAAATGTAAACGAACGAACGATCGGAGCCAGCTCGGAGTCAGTTTCCCGAGATCCCTCGCGGGGGTCACACGTTGCTTCTCAAACGCTGTACCGCAGCGTTAAAAAGGATTCTGCAGAATGAAGTACACTGGGTATTCACTCCTGACCTATATTATGAAATAGAAATGGTATCTACTATATTTTCTCAATTTTAATTACTGTTCTTGTATTCTCTAATTTTTTTAATTTCTCGATCTGTTAATAATCATTTCACAATTTCTCAATCTTTGTTTCCCACATTTACCATATGCAATTAGTATGTATATTATTTAATTTTCTATTCAAATATTATCGTATAGTAGCTACATCTGATCAAAATAAAACAATATAATCAAGCTGGAAGATTTATTCTGTGATTACCATTTTATTGAAGACTAGGGGGCTCCGTCCCCTACTCGCTTCGCTCGCCAACCCCCGCGGCGCCTCGCTCTCTCTCCCTCTCTCTCTCCCGCTATCCCTCTCTCCCGCTCCTCCTCTCTCCCCCTCTCTCTCACGCTCTCTCTCTCTCTCTCTCTCTCTCTCTCTCTCTCTCTCTCTCTCTCTGAAAAATACACACTGTCACGTCGCTCAATTTTCGGTTCCCCTTCGGAAGACAACCCGCTCTTCAATTTTCGGTTCCCCTTCGGAAGGCAACCCACTGTTCAATTTTCGGTTCCCCTTCAGGAGGCAACCCGCTCCTCAATTTTCGGTTCCCCTTCTGAAGGCAACCCGCTCGTCAATTTCAGTTCCCCTTGGGAAAGCAACCCGCTCTTCACTTTTCGGTTCTCCTTCAGGAGGCAAACCGCTGTTTCATTGTTGGTTCCCCTTCGGGAGACAACCCGCTCTTCAATTTTCGATTCCCCTTCGGAAGGCAACCCGCTCTTCAATTTTCGGTCCCCCTTTGGAAGGCAACCCGCTCTTCAATTTTCAGTTCCCCTTAGAAAGGCAACCCGCTTGTCAATTTTCGGTTCCCCTTCGGGAGGCAACCCGCTCGGCGTTTTAGCGTGACAGAACTATTTTATATAATAGAAAAGATAAGTAGGAAGTGTCCGGTAATTTATGGACAGGAGTGCGTACATATAACTTACATAAACCTACCAAAGGCATCTTATAAATTTTGATTACACAGATAAAAAATTTAAAGATCGTGACTTATTTTTTCCTTCGCAATTCGAATCCTTCTTCCGTCTCAAAACCACTCAAGCTATTGAGTCCAATTTTGAAAAAGTTATTTGCTTCTACAGGATGTACGAATACTTTGTACACCCACTGTAAGCTGTCGCTAACACGGTGATTTCTGGGTTCACAGGGTAACCAACAATTACCAGCATCGGACTGTGGGCCTAGGCAGGTAAACTTGGCACTACGGCGATAAAGTCGACGATAACGGTGTCGGCATGTGCGCACACGAAACCTGTTCGAGGAAAGGGGTAGATTGCGGGCGTCGAGCAGCCACCGGCCGGCAGGTAAACGTTTGTCTCCACCGGAGAAGGCGTCGACCTCCTTTCCAGTAGCGAACACAGCTGCAACACGCTAAGATTCCCGATATTTCGAAATTGATGCCGATAACAAGCTCTCGCGCCTGACCCCGTCGTCCGGAGCTCCTTGTTCCCGTGTTGTTTTATCGGCGCCACGCACGAACATTTCCGCACGAAATTGAAAAACGCCCTGGCCAACCGGGCCGGAGCACGTCAGCCATGAATTCTTACCGGGTTGGCCGCGCGAATCGCTGCACCTACACCCCAGAACCAAGCGCAGTTTGTTTCTCCGAGGAAACTCCAAATTGAAATCCGGTCCGCGACGCTGAACGATTTCATAACTTCGTGTTCGGTCTCGCGCTAGCCAACCACCGAGTCGCGAAACCAAATTAGGATGTAACGCGATAAATCCGCCATGCCACTTTCCCGGATAATGGTTTACTCTAACCCTCGGTTGTCATCATTAGACTGCTGATCTTTATGCGAAATAAAATGTTTATACATCTTCGGCGTGGAAGTGAAGCTAAATCAAGATTTATTTCTTGTAAACATTTTATGCAAAAATTTATTTCATCCCGTAATAGCTTTATACACATGAAAACAATGTAACACTATTTTTAGAGTCTAGCCAACTTATTCACAAATGCATCAAAATTACAACACCTCAATTTTCAGCCATATCTTAGGCACAAACAATATAAATAATATAAATATTGTTTGAATAGTAGTACGACAGTTTTTAATGGCGTCTTATTTTTTCCCATTAATGCATAAATTCCGCAGTCCAATTACACGGTAAAACGGAAATAAATGTGCCGTAGAAATGGCTTACTGTTTTTGTTGTTACGGTTAGGGGAATGCATGACCCAGTACTGTTTTATGTAGTGAGCCGTTTCTACTCGAACAGGATATTATAGTAGAGGCACTTTTTATCTAGGTTTGAAATGAACAGCTATCTCCCGTTTTTAAAACAATTCTGCGAGCCGAAGCTCGTACGTTTCATTGAAGAAAATATTTGTTCTTTTCATTTTTAGAAACCTCTTAAATTTAATGATCTATGATAAAAGTTTCGTGGGAACAACTTGTTTTCGAATATTTATTAAAACATAGCTTTTAACTGTGAAATGTCGAGTGAATGTTATAAATAAATAACGTATTCGCAATACAATATTGATGGAATAGTATTCGTTGTTTGGTTGAAATGATTGGGAATGATTTTAACGTTGTCGAACATTATCCGTTACGACCATTTACATTTGACATTTTCTTGTCTGCTTTCGTGCGAACTTTTAATGAGTGAGCCGATCATAATTTTAGTGACAATAATATAAAAACAGAGTATTTTACGCATTCATGACAAAAATCAGTGGATGAGACTTAAAACAATAAAAACATTTAATAAATGTAAAAAATGCGGAGACGTTATTTTCAATCAATTCGAATTATTTACACAGGAAATAAATCTTTATTCATCATTTCCATGCAGATGGTATGTAAACATTTTATTTCGCATAAAGATGTGTTGTTTAATAATGCATTCGAAATATATTTTATACAGACGATTCATCTCTGCGGAAAATAGTGTTTAAACGAGTGATTATAAAACCTTGAAGCAGAAAAAGAAACGATGGATTCTACTATTAACTAAGCTCTCTCAGCACAGAAATATCTTTTCATAAAGTTTCCAGGATCATCTTCTCTCAAACACGGCAACCCCGCTAATAAGTGTACAGACAGGCTTTTGATTACATACAGCAGGTATCGGGTTGTCGGAGAAGTTTTGAATCTTTTTAAATATTAATCCGAAGATTCATTTCAAACTTCTGACGATAACACGCTATTTTGCAAATTGCGTCGTTATTTCGCCAGGTTCCGGTACAAAAACTCGAGAATGTTCAATACTTCTACGATCCGACACGAACTGTAAAATAATCGGCGATTCTCAAGATCCACAAAATAATAACAACAGTAAATCTATTAAGTTGTTCCATCTGGAATGATAAAAAATACTACTATAATCTTTATAAAATCTATAAATAAAGCTTTCTGTATTAATTCTATGACATAGAAATCCAACGAAAGTGCATTTCTTCGCTTAATAGTTTTAAGAAATAAAAAGCAACCTAACAAAATTCTAATATTCTTCGTTATTGTTATTGTTAAAAATGGGACATATCGTATGCAGCAACCTGATACTATTGCACGAGCTAGAAAAACGATTTTGTAAAACAAAACAAGGAAATGAGGAAAATTCTACGTCGACGTTCAACCAGGGATTTATTCAGTGCAATTAAAAAATAATTGCATCGTTCGCGATTCAGCCGTGACGTTGAATGTTGCATTCTATACATATATCGAAGTGTCTGTGGATGATAACGGGCAGAGGTCTTTGTTACACAGGTGAGCCGAGCGAAATGAAATTGCCCGCACCGGGCTCTCTGTTGATAGTGAAGTTACGTGCCGATAGATTTGTCCGTTGTATGTCTATCTATTATTGCGACAGAAAACGCAACTTCGACGGCTCGTCTCTCCGTCAAAGGGCTAGCAATATCGGAGAAGTTGAATCCGGCGAATTCGCAGTTCGGCCCTTGCTTCCCATCATGACCGGACGACGGGTCCGAAACGTTGTGCGGGTATTCAGCTTGTTAACCAATCAACGAACTCCAACCAAGAGTAGTTTGCCCTGCTTTCTGCGTACATACGGCTCTTTAAGCTATCGATCTACGGCCCTTTGTCCGACCACGTTGCACGCAGCTTTCTGCCTCGCTTCCTTTCCCTTATTCCTTCAAATTCGAGCCAACTTCTTTACATATCTCCAATAGAATGATAATTAAATAATACAAGCTTCCAGCTTGACTTTATTGTATTGTTTTGATTAGATGTAGGTATTATACGATAATGTTTGAATGCACAATTATATATATACATATATGTATACTATTTGAGTAAATGTTGCAAGAAAGAGATTTTGAGAAATTATGGGATGATTATGCACAGCTCTAGTAGCGAAATTTGAAAGATATAGAATATTTTATTATTTATTTATTTATTTATGGTTTATTTCAATATGGTCACATTAGCTGCTAGGTCATTAGCGACCACATGGTTTACAATCGAATGTATATCTTCAGATTTATGGTCAGATTGAATTTACATGTTTTCCACGTTCGAAAAATTTAGTAAGTACCATTTCTATTAAATAATACAGGTCCTTTAATAACAAAAAATCGTTTGCATCCAAATTTGAATAAGTGTCCGGCGGCCGATGACTTATGAATTGAATCTGACTTGCAAAAGGGTGAATCTGGAGTGCATAACCTGTAGAATTCTATTTTACATGGGCCTGTGTAGAAAATTGAAAGAATGCGGCTTGCAAATATCTGTATTGATCTTTAGAAATGGACGTTTGAATAGGTTGAGTATAAAACGAAAGTTCGGAATGACGCGAAATTGTGGCGCAATGTAATACTCGAATAAAAACCAATAGTACCGACAGTATATCTGATTATCGCCGGTTGGCCATCGGCAGGGTCCGGTACCATCAAACTTTGAATCAATGCCACACACTTCCCGCCGGGTCAATTATTCAACAGACCGTAGAGAACCGGTGGTATCGTTTCCCAAAGAAACTGCCCGAGGAGAAGTTGAACGCGCCGCGCCGGCAAGAATGGCGAGGCGGTGGGCTCCATGAAAGAAATATCGCGTGGTTGAATTGCAGCCAGCCGACCGAGAGATCTAGATAGAAACCCGTTCCGAAATCCTATCCCTGTGATTCGGTCAGGAAGGAGACCGCCCACGGGAGAACCACCCACTGGAAATGTATGCGTAACGACGCCCAACCGCGTAAATTCTCGTCGGTTTTAAGGGTTTCGCCGGCATGTTAATTTTCAGTTAGCTCACAGCTTGCGGGTTGCGAGCTGCGCGCCGTGAACGAGACCCTCCAAGTACCATCGTGCCGGAACAACAGCTAAGGTTGTTAACTCGGGGCTCACGCCGCCACCGGAAGCTAACTGCATTATCTTTTAGGGGGGCATGAATATCAAAAATGATAACTCTCCGTGCCGCCGTTCAGGAAGGACCGGGGAACGTTGCTAAAATTTTCATCACTGCCACCCTTGTGGCGCATCTAGGCGCTGTTATTTGGCTGATTGCGAGAGCCACGCGTTCGCGAATCGATGTCTTGGGCGCTTTCAATTTTTGTCGAGAATTTTCGAACTGGGAAACATTTTTTTGTTTTTTGGTAGGGGTCTAGCGACGAATGTCCATTGTACGGGGTAGAACGATCGTAAAAGAACAATCTAAACCACAGTCGCCCACAAAAGTCCTATTTCTACGTTTGCAAAATATAATTTTACTGCGGAACAATGCAAATTCCCTTTGTCAAAGAGTTATAAATGAAAATTACGGACTATGCTTAACTGATTGTTCCATTCTATTCGCGAATAAGTAGTTAACAAAGCCGCGAAGGAAAAAGTTAATTGAAGCGACCTCAGGAAAGTACATTTTTATGAATATAATTTTCTTTTGATTTAAAAGAGATGAACGCGTTCATAGTGGATTATGCTCGAGATTCTCATCACTAGGCTCTTTGTAACAAGACTAGCGGTTGAAAGAACTTTCGTCTGGGTTAGATTAAGTGTAATATTTAGTTCGACAAAACTTCTGCCCTTCGTTTATCGACGTGACACGTAAAACCCTTAACCAAACGTCCCAACGGAAGTTCTATCATGAACTTCGTAGAAAGTAGCAATTCGATCACGATTTTTCTGAGCAGATCATTGCGACGAGTTTTTCGAATCGGAGAAGTTTCCCACCGAAACGTTTCGTTTCCCGTTTCCTATTGAACCAGAGCGAAAACCTTCGATGGCCGCGGCCAGGTCGAGTCGGGTCGTTGGAGCCAACCCTTCGGAACCCATCGAACTTGGAAAACTGAAAAGTTGGTCGCGGAATGGAAGCGTTTAATAGAATTCTTCTATTTAACGCCGTGCGGCGAACGAGGTACACGAAGTAACTGGCAGATAAACTTTCCGGTTTAGACCGGGAGCCAGATTAATTCAATATGGCGGCAATTCTTGGATAATTTCCAAACCGCGTGGCGAACGTAGCTCGAGGTGTACATTCCAAGATTCCATCTACGTTTCGGACTAATACCAGAATGGAGGGTATTTCGGTGGAGATGTTGGTGCAACTGAAACAACAGGGAAACTTCAATCTGTCAACCCAGCTTTCTATTACTCTTCGGCTTCCTAAGAGCAACTCCAGCCAGTTTTCCTTCACGAGTTCCGTTTGCCGCACAATTTGTTGACCAAAACTTCGCTGATTCTATCGAAAATTGTGTAAATTGTTTCGCAAGATTAAGCACACGCGCTACCGGCGAAAACAAAGAATCGTTTAGCTTACCCGGTGAAATATCGCTGTCGCGATGAAAACGGTAAGATATAAATTTTTCTCTATTTACCTGAAAGAGCGGACTTGACATTTTTCTGGCGATCAACTGGAAAAATGTCTGGTAATGAAAGAAAGGAATTACTGTTACCAGCAGGCGAGCACCAAAGACACAATTTATATCGGGAAATATTGACATAAGCGGGGCATCAATGATAACGCATTGGACGTGATTATTACAGACAAACGAGGCTAATAATTGAAACGTTGAGTTTGAACGTTGGTTATCCTTTAGTTTTCGCAATGGCGAGACCGTGGTTAATCATATTTATGTTCCAGTTAAAATGTCATAAAATCTTTAATGTGGCGTGTACATCTCTTTTTATACAGTATTTTTGCACGATTTACGTTTACATGGGTTTTTATTTCGTTTTATTTAGCGCCGCATAATATTTTTACCACGTTTCATTTGCTTGTATACAAGCGACCCAGATTCACGTATATTCATGTCTAGTTTCTCTTTATGATCATTTGCATTTACGCGAACAATCGGAGGCTAACAACAAACATTTAGTAAAAATATAACAAAAGGAGATGTTGGAAAGGAGAACGAAATTTAATTATTTACGGGGTGAAATACAGGTACAGGGTGAATCAAAATTATATTTTGCAGAGATTCGTAATTGGTAATGTATTATTAACAGAGATACGAATTTGGTCCAGCTTTTCGTGTGTCATTGATTCAAAGTTTGATGGGATCCGACGCTTCCGATGGGCAACCGGTGATAATCAGAAATATTGTCGGTAATATTGATTTTTATTGAAGTATTACGTTGCGCCGTTGCTGGAAAGTTCGTGCCATTACGGAAAACAGAAATCCCGCGCCATAGTTTCCAATTTGTATCTTATTTTACGAGAAGCTGCAGCTTCCACTTTTTTCTATTTATAATTTCCCCCACTCAGCCGCGAGTAATTTCAGCATTGCTGTTACGTGGAATTTTTATTGTCTTGGTTATGGAACTCTCCTCAGCATACTTCCGACTAACTTCTTCGTTTTAGCTTTTCTTTATTCGACCGGATTCTTTCTCCGAGCAAATAATTTTCTCGCTGCGAGTTGTATATTTAGTTGATAACGTGGATACAATAAAACAGCTCGATGAAACAGTAACTTTTATCAATGCGACTGAAATCCACCTACGTTTACAGTCGGTCATACTTTATCGCTCGTTAACGCCGCGGAAAACGAAAAATAGATATTTCATTTGTTTGGAGCGTGGCTTGGAAATGTAACTGGAGATCAGTGTGATCTGAAGAGGAGATTTGTAATACCTTTCCATGGAAAACGATACTAATCGAATGAAACACTTTAAGGGAGTATTCTCGTTCAGAGGTATCGATTTCAGACAATTTATCAGATAAAAATGGTGCAGGTTGTTACGGATCGAGAGTTTCTACATTTTCCATACCTGTTTGGCAGTATTTACTATTCGATTCCGGCATCAATATTTAAAATAAAAACGTGGTAAAAACAAAAAATCGTCTGCATCCAAATTTGAATAAATGTCCGGTGACTTATGGACGGGAGTGTACATGTTCACGTTCGGAGAAATAAGAATGGATATTGTACTACTTTTGAGCGACACCGGGAATACGAATAAATGGTCAGGAATTGATCCGATATATTTTGTTGTTCAGTGTGACAGTGACTGATCGATACCCATTTGATTGGTAATATCGAGACATGTATTACAGGTATACAGTTAGTCCGATTTAAATGTCAAACTATGTACAGATCCTTACAAATTGATCTTTAGGAGAGAAAACACGTCGGAGTTCTTTTCTGTGAAAGACTCTTTGCCAAGGGTTGAACAGTACCGCTTTAAAGATTGATGTACTGAATAGTGTATAATAAGACATTATTAAATTTTCAATATTGAGACAATAACTGAAATTTCTCAAAGCGTAACTTGCATATGCATTATAGTTTCCTCGTACTATGTCGTGAACGATGTGTAATTATAATTACTTACGAACAACCTCTAGTCTAAATATAAAGTTGATGTAAACTCTGGTAACAGAGACTCATTAGATAGCATACGAAATAAGAAACCTTTCTGACAAGTTACAGCTCGATATCTCATCTGCGAAAGTAATTACTAGATTGCGAATGTTTATCCAATTTTTAATTTTTTCAGGCAAATACAGATTTATATCACGAGCATACACAAAAAAATGAAAATTTTACAAATACAGATCCGCAGTCTAGTAATTACAGGGGAATATCGAAAAGCTAGTTTTTGCCACACTTTCCCTACACCGAATCGGAATTAAAAATTTTAGAAAAAATCCGATACCTTATATTTAAATCTACATTCAAATTCATCTTGCAATCATTATATTTAAATCTAAATGCAAATTCAACTTTCAATCATTATATGTGTCTATAATTATGAAAGTGGTCTAAGAGAAATCAGTTATTTCACATTACATTATTTTAAACTAAATGAATTCAATGTATTATTCACGATATTGTGAAAAGTGAACCGTTAGATAGTGCTCGTTATTTCAACATCATATGAAATTCATTTAGTGTTAATATCAATTTCCTTGAAATTTCTCGGAACAAGAAATATATGACCTCGACCACTTTCATAATTACGGGCAGAATTGGAGTCTAATGATGAGGAACGGGCGTCGATTTGATCCGTCTTCTTTAACTAACAGATTGAAACACGTTCCACTTCTGAGAACGGTTTCTTCGTAGGCCGGAACTCGATTTTCCGAGAATTAACGAATTAACGTCGCACCTGTTGGCTCCGACGGGCGAACTTGAATCGGACTAAGCACCAGGGAATTGCTTTGGGTATCAAGTTCGCGAACAAATTCCGTCGACTACGTGACACGCACACGCGTAGACAAAGTTGCTGGCAAGTTCACCGAGGTGATCGTGGCTCCCATGGAAGTTGATCGCCGGGGACAGAGTTAAAGCTTCGGAATTTAGACATGCTCGGAGCACGAGCCGGAAGATAGAAATAAAATACCAGCGACGTGACGGAGACGAGGAAATATTTTTCCATAGAAATACAATTTCGAGATCGCTCGCAATCAGCACCATTAAAGTATGTCAACTTCACTCGGTGTGCCTCACTTCTCCGTAAATCTTCTTTAATTTGTTTGCGCCGTTGCTGGATGGCGGAAATATTATTCAATTTGCACCCCGTCGGATTGGTGGCAAAGAAATGGCTGCCGCGTGCACAAATTAGAAATGTAACCTTATTAAACATTAAAAACTGCGCCGTTATGTTATATTTAATATCGGCAACGCTCTTCCCCATCATTATTTCTTCATTTACGTGCCGGTATGAGGATTTAACGAATGTGGATTGGCGATATTAACAAGTAAAACTTCGTTTGCGGAGTTAAAGCATACAGCTGCTATAAATCGAATGGCGGTAAAAGTATAGATAGCCAAGCCAATGAAAAAATCATTGAAATGTATGGAGATGATTCCTTTTAAAACCGTTGTCGATATCGATTTTTCTTCTTTTTTTTTGTTACATATGACGGAGCAACTTTTTATGGAGTACAAAAAAAGAGAAAAATTCTTTTGTATGTATCTATTCCTATATAAATTGAGTGAACGAAATTCAAAATTGTTGGAAAATTTTAAAAATTGAAGATTCCAATACATGATTTCTCCTCTATTAAAATCGTTAAGGGAGGAGAAAACATTTAATTCAGTTTCTATTTCTATTTCATTCTACAATGTATTTTTCCAACTGCGTCTAACTTACAATTAGTCTACATTAGTTTTGTTAGGTTACAACTAGCATAACATATTTCAATTTCATCAAGATCCGCGAGAACGTGACGTTTCGACAAGTTCGCTAAAGACGCTGCTGGCATAACTTCAGTATCGCGAAACGCGATAATCCTCCGGATGATTAATTAATCCAGCTGCCTTAAAGTATCCAGAGAAATTCGCTAGTTGATTACGTCTAAAAGGTCGAGTACTATACCGGGAATGGTCTCCATTGCGCTGGGTTCGCTGTAAAAATTCCAGCGTGTCGGGTCAGTGTCCCCGCGTTTACAACGCGTTTCGGCGTGGCAGAAGAGGACGAGATTAAAAGGGGAATGAGTGGGGCAAATTCGCGAAATGATAAATTCACGAGGGAGTTGAGTGGCTGGAAGAGCAGCAGCAGTAGCAGCAGCAACCGGGAAGTGGGCAGAGGAGCGGAAGAAAAATGCGGCCGCGGTTCCGGTCCGGGGGTGAGATCGTGGATGGCTGTTCGGCCGGATATATTCGTCGTGTTCCGGCGGATCTAGATGCCTGTAGAAAATTAATCAAAGGATACGCGACTTTAGCCAAAGGAAGAAAGGAATGTTGTGCGTCTCTGGTCGGGGGATTTTTCAAACGGGACTGCAGCTGCCGCCCGCGCGGAGATAAGGAAACGTTTTCCATTCAACGAGAAAAATTGCGCGGGCGCGGCTGATTCCATAAGAAAACGAATTCTGAATGGAGTGCCGCGCTGCACTGTCGATCATTTTACGCGGGCACAAAAATTCTTCCGCCATGTTGGAGCCGTGTCGCCTTTGAGAGAGCTGTTCTCTGCGGACAAAGGAATGACGCGACGCTCGCAAACGTCCGAGTCTTTCGTTTATTGAAACATTCATGCCGGGACAGAACGTGCTCGAGAAACCAATGGCATAATAAGCAGCTTAAGTGGAAGGATAATATTGGCGGTAAAGGTGAGCAGTCGGACGCCCCATTAAAATCACGGTGAATATTTCAATGGACGTCTGAGAGAACCATCGAAGGTGCCCGAACTGTTTGACGATGTTCCATCCGCTGTTTCATCCGGATTGTGCGAATAATTGGATTCGTAAATGAGTGATGTTTGGTAAATACGGTATTATGCATTCACTGTTTCCAATGAACTATTGTATTTTCTACGCGTTAGCGACGGGAATTGTAGTTCGTTTCTACGGTGTATGTTTATCTACGTTTACATTGTTCACGTTTTCATGGGAAAAAACAGTACAAAATATCAGTATACAATTTTTCAATTAAAGTTATTTACGAGGAAAATTAATGTTAACTTAAATCCTCTATCTTGCGATCGATGCAGAAATATTTCAGTTCGCATACAGGACGAATAAAATCACATGGATGACGGATCGGCTGATGCAAATGGTCGGAACTACTATGTCTCGGAATTGTCCGAACGCGTTTCAAATCGGAATGAATTATGAAAACGGTAACAGCGCGCGTACCTATACAAAGAACCAGTATCAACAGCGTTTCCGTCGATAATCGATCTCCTCTGCCATCACTGCTCTCGCAATACGCTCAAAAGATAGATTAGATTTATCTGAGAATAAATTAGCCACGGTTGAATTTACCATTACTACGGCATCGATTGTCCTATAGTTTAGCATACGCGCGAGTTTATTAGCGACGGGAATTATATTGACATTCGGAACAATATGCGCTGTCGACACGTGACAACTTTGTGATTAATGGTCCATGTGGAGCACTGTATTCCATGACGAGTGCCCGTACACAGATCCCATACAATTGTGTTGCAGACTTTGCACTGTCCTACTCGGCGAGGATCGATCGATCGTGTTCGCGGGATCGCGCTCGGCACGATGAAACAAGATCTATTAGGTCGTTTCGTTTCCTCAAGGGAAAACGAAAGCCAATTTTTTACCATTTAGAATAAGTTTTATGAGATTTTGTTGTATGATCTGTTGCGATTTTTCTGGCAATTTTTTTTTCTCTTTGCACTCGGCGATATTCGAACTCTAAGATTAAACTTAAATTAAATTGAACTGCACTTTATGCGAGCGCACATTTTTAGGTACCACTTTCAAGACAGTCGATGGAAATAAGAAAACTACCTTTTACCTTTAAGGACTCCAAGTTTCAAAGAAAATAAAAATTCTTCTACTCTCCATTAAACTTCGGGGTGCACTGAATTTCAAGACGAAGCGATTCCTGCAACCGCTGTAAACTGATACGCTCGCACGACCCATTGAAATCAATAGTAATCAATCGTGGAACTCCTTGAACGTGTACATCATCGAGTACAATCGTCAAATCAAGTGCAATTGATGGATTGTAATTGGGTTATAAATCCTGTTCGCAGCTCTCTATAATATATTGTCAGTCTGAAGCGGTAAAGCTGTAGAAAGCAAGCACTGTGTACTGCAAAATAAAGAGACAATAAGATAGTACAATTCTATTTATTCATTACGGCCAGATGAAGTCTCAGTTCTGAGATGAATTTAAAAATATGTAGCTTCGCACGGCGTTAGATTAATTGTAAGATAAAGGAGCCAGATCAAAATTTCTTTCTTCCCCTAATAATATATCATAAATGCATAATTTGAATTGTTTTAATGTTTTCGCCATTCCTATAAAATCCGGACTGGAATTACGAGCATTAATTCTTAACGACAAACCGAACAGCGTGTGTCTCCGTATGCGGATGACACAGCAGTGTTGAAAGGGGTGTCACTTTTCCAGGCTGACAGTGTCTTTTGTCAACGACCGGACCGAAACCCCTGTTTATGACACCGGTCAATTTATTATCTCATTATCTCGTTGCTGGCCAGATATCCTAGTCAGTATCGCGACGCCCCTCGCTGACAAAAGTTTTCGGTCGATGGGCTTCCAGGCTAATCGCGGTGTCCCTCGGACTTTTTGGACGCCATTAACCGGCCGTATTCAACCGACGACAAATTTATTTATCGATCTGTCCTCCTCCCTGAGTCCTGTCAGTCATTCGTCGTTCTCCGAGCCACTCGTGTTCCTCTGTGTTTCGTTCGGCAGCCATTTATTGCATTCCTACACCCCGATACACTCTCCTACCGAACTTCGAAACTGGCTCGACTACCGTCGTGAACGTTCCCTCTCGATTTTTTCCCCGATATCCAACCCTTCTTACCTCTTCCTGATAGCGCAGGGCTCTTACTTCCCTCGGCGAAAAGGTACGCTCAAATTGTTTTCCGATTCGACAACCGTCAAACATACGGCCGGAGCCGCGCGAATCCGTCTTCCGTGTTACGCTCCTCCGTGCATCTCTACTTTCGCAGTTTCCTTTGTAGCTTCTCGCCGGATCCCGTCTTCCTGCTCGAAATGTTTCCATGCTATATGGCAGCCTTTGTTCTACGCCTCTCATCTTCCGAACGCGTTCCTATCAACCCCGCGGACTTCCCTCGTCGCCGGTCTCGGGATTTCAATTCGATTCAGCCGATGAAATTTCTTACGATATTAACCGAGCGACTGATGGTGGCAAATTTTGCTGAAATCCTGCCCGAAAGTAATATTTTTATACAACAAGGAGAGGTCACAGCGGCGAGGTCGTCGATTTCAATTAACCCTCATCCAGAATAAAATCTACTATTCTATATTTTTGTAGGTGAATTTGCCCGAAACTTCGTGACTTATGTATTTTTAATGCGAAACAAAAAAGAAAACATTGAAGGATAACTGTTTACCTTGTTATTTCATCGATCTTTTAGCACTGCGTGAATTTGACACCGAGGGACAGACTCAGTTCGTACAATGATTATACTTCTCTGGTAAATCTAGAACAAAAATAAGTTCATCCGTCTGCGAGCGTTTCTGGCAATACTCGTTATTCATCAATAGACTGCGGACCTTTATAGAAAATAAAAAATGTCTTCACGAATTACAACAAATTATAATGAAACTAGTTTTAAATTCCTCTAAGCTTTTTACTGTTTTAAAGTACAACTACTATTCATCAAGATAATTGATATTGAATTATACGATATCTATAAAATTCATCGATATACCCTGGTAATCGTATAATGCATCAGACTCCCAGGATTGAATCGACAATAACGGGCCAGTATAGTAGCTCTGGTACAATCTAACAAGGATACACCAGTGCATCGCGTCGACTGAACAGGCGTTTCTGCGACGGCCCTTTACATTTGCATTTGTATTCACGTTTGGGCGCGTGCACGTGTCCCACGAGAATCCTAACGATGTAATCATTTAATGAAGCTCCCGGTGTATTCTGAGATCCTCGGGAAGAATCCGGGATGAGACAGAAATATTCGAGAAACTTTCCCATCCCGCGTTATTACGCCGTGATTCGCTTCTCGCGGACGACTGCCGAATAAACTGGGGCGGTCTAGGATCTAGCCAGCCTTCCTTTCATTCAATTGCGACTACCGAGCCAGTTATCATCGTTCCTCTTCCTCCACCGCAGCCCTAACAGCGAATAATTATCGTTCAGATTACACTCGGACCCAATGTTTAATCGGCGTCTGAAAGAGCCGGTTTCTTAATGCAAAATAAACTTGAATTTTCCTTTCTATGTGCACTTAGACCTTTCTATATGACTAATCCGGTACAGAGAGAGGGTAACTTTTTCTCCTCTTCTGGCGACTCTGGTGAGAGCCCCGAGAACTTGCTCCGTTCTGTACCTAAAAAATTGTTGCAGATAAAAGTTTAACTATCCTTCGGTTCATGGAATCCGCGAGGGTGTAAACTTTTTGCCCTCGTTTCACTTCGGAAAAATTACGAAAGTTGCTTTTATTTAGCCGCCGCGCCGCGGAAACGTAAAATCTTTATGCGTCGGATTCTTAACCGCCAAACGGGAACGAAACATCGGTGACTCCGAAACTTGTGAAAATATTCACTGGAAGGTTCGTTTTAATACAAAGTAAGGTTTTCATTTCAAACAGCAGAAAGACTAACAAATTTCAGAATATCAATCAATTATTCCCAACTTGTTAACGTTGTTCAAGGAAGAAACAAATTTATAACTGGCCCTATCATTTTACGATAGATGGAGGCTGTTTCTGTTTTGCAGAAAAATTCTCTCTTTTAATTATTATAACGTTACATTCCGGATGCATTCAGTTCCCTTCACGGTTCGTCTTCAACTCTGGTTTGATGCTAATTACGTTTCCTTTAACTTGGAAATTTAGGGCAATCCACGAAATTGTTCTGTACATTGTTACTACAGTAGCTTGTGCGCGCCGGAAAATAATCCTCTCCGCTGCAATTTTCACGAAGGATAATCTGTACTAGGAACTCAATGCGCGTTAATTCGGTTTAACTGTGAGGTCGAGATCAAAATTACACTGTCAAACAGCCTCGCGAGCGAGTTAATCCAATTTCGTTTTTACTTATCAACTTTATTTTATCGCACGAATGCCAGCCCGTGCAGCGTAAAGCACGCGCTGCAATTTGCCATGAAAATGAAGTCTGTCAACAACAATTCTGAATTATCAAAAAAAAAAAAAAAGAAACTGTACATATTACTCTATACGAGCGAAATGAAATTTCCGTAGAGTCCGGACGAAAAGTATTTCTATTAATATGATACCCGAATGAAAATTTATATTATCGAACCCGCCTACACGTTTAATCATGCTCCGCGAATTCCCGAATATTTTTCCTCGTCGGAGAGCACGATATTAACAGGCGAAATTTTTGGACCGAATTCATGAACGCCCGGAATCATTTATTCATTCCTACGCAGGTGCGGTATTTATTCATCCCGGTAAATCCACTCAATTAACGAAAATTGGGCGGGACAAGTAATACCACGATGCGTAGCGGACCGGTGAAATGACTAATTGAATCGATCGATTTAGCAATTAATCGGACGGCTTCGGATAATTGATCAAAAGTAACACGCGCGAAATTAATAGCGGCGCGCGTAACACGTGCGTCGCGAGCTAACGTGTTCGCTAATTATTATATAACCATTTGTAAATTTCGGTACATCTGTTCTTAGTAGAGGGCCATATTCCATTATGACAATATACTATGTCGATAATATACTGTTCGACCATAAATACTTGATGGCAAACACGTGTATGAGCATTCTAGGTGGACGAAGCTATTCCACCATTCCGAGTTGTTCACAGCAAATCGCAAAATTATTTTAGAAATACGTTTTTAGAAAATTGTGCTGTACGTTCTCAAGTTTTCAAAGTTAAAGAACGATAAAAATCATGTATTAAATGAGCGATCGTTCCTTTAAATTATACTGTACAAAGTATTCGTACATCTTTTGAAAACAAACTTTTTCAATTCATTTGATCACTGTTTTATATTTCACCTACTGATATTCGTCGTAAATTTATATAAACGCACGAAGAATGTTCATAGTTTTATGAAAACGTACTGAAATTCCGATAGTAGGATTGGTTTTCATAAAAACGCGAAGGTTGAGTTGTGTCGGTGTCACGACCTACAGTCTCACTATGATCGAATCACGTGTCAAAAACTCCCCTAGATGGTGGAACACTTTTTCTATGGACATTAGCTTCGGATTTCCTCGAGCAACGTAACGAACCTCAATCTATCCCGTTGATCTCTGTTTCAGATTGATATCTGTCCGTAATAGTAGAAAAAATTTGCCCTTATGCTGTTTCTTTATCGTCGACGCATCGATTGTGCCCGTAAGATTTATTCCGAATGAGATATTCGACCTGTGTGAACGTTATTGTTATGTTTCGACGGAATAACAGTTATAAGTACAAACGCGACCGTGTAAATGTCTTCCTTTGAAATGGAAACATAAAGGAATCGGGTTGTATAGAGTTTGTAGTTCAGCTACATTGTAAAGAGAATAATAGGAAGATCCTGTTACAGTGGAATCGTGGATGAGTTACAGTGTAAATAGGCCAATAGAGCTCGTTGCCGACTTACGATGTAAATCGGCCGATAAAGCTCTGAGTTAAGCTGCTGTGTAAATGTAACTATAAAACTTCGAGTTCAGTCGCAGTTTAAGTGGGTTAGTTTATAGCAGCTAGTGGAACGACAGTATAAACAGAAAACACAGAACCCGTTGGTTCAGTTATAATGCAACGGGCGAGGCTGAGCTATTACAAAAATTTACGCTGTTACAGCGCCTAACTTTTAGTCACCTAGACCGGTGGCTGTCAGAATAACTGTTCAAGCAGAAATTCTTTTATGCAGAAAATATATACCGTCGCGTAAACAACACGCGGCGCTATTCGACTGTAATGTAATTTTAAGTTGATTCTAAATTAAATACAAATAGGTTGAAAATTCACTGATCCAGAGAATAGAATTAATTCGTACCACGATGTTTGCCACACCAACAAATGCCCAAAATTTATTGATGCCATATTCTCTGTGCATTTGTGTAGAAATTGGTTGCGTGAAATATAGAACATATCTTTGTTAACCGAAACCTGAATAAATCAATATAATTTAGCTAATAGTGTTCCATTTTTAATTATGAGCAAATGTTATTCTTCACTTGCTCCACAACGGGGCAAAAGCTCCGCTTTGTTCAACGACGAACAAATGCATGAATAGAACAAACCTCTGACAATATCCTAATTTCAATACTTGAAATATTTGCATTTGAATAGTTTCTTGAAAATCGGAGCTTATAATCGAGTCTCCTCTAAATTCACCTTTAGCTGAAACGAGTCTGAAGCATCGACTCGCGGGGGTTAAACCAACCGGGAAGGAATCAGATAAGTCGCGAAATCGGTTCGCCGTGATCGTGTTCGCGTTCGCACGGATTCGCCGGCGACGGGGTTCGAACGTTGTAAGAGTTAACTCGGAGGGATAGATGATTGACAGAAGAAACGGATGAAGTGGAGGGCGCAAAGCGTCGGGTGGATGGATGGTCGGCGTCCTGGTAGACGGATACGCGGCGTCTCGTCGGAGGCGTCGCGAGAAAGACGATGTAAACAGGGGAGAGGACCGAAGGAATATCGGTGTCGGGAATCGAGCAGGGTGGAGCGTGTGCAGAGAGCCGTGTCTTGTGCCAGAAATCCATCCCCGTTCCCGGGGACTGGGGCGGGGATCGGGGAAGCCCCTGGTGGTCGATACGTGGGTCAGCAGCATGCTTCACTGACAGCGCCAATGGGGCGGTTTGCGAAATCCTCGAGCCAGTACAACCCCGGCACGAAGTAACGCAGGTGTCCGGCCACGCCGGGATCCTACGGACGCCGCGATGAAGACCTCGACAATGACCACAATTAATAACCGTTATCAAGCCGAACCCCGAAGGGAAACTAATCCTTCCCACGGGAATCCCTGAACTGCGCCACCATGAATTCTGAATTTGCGGATCGCTGCGGATTCCGCGCGATCGTGCCCCCGATGCCGCGCGAGTCTACAAAATAGAAATTGATGCCCGTCTTTTTTCATTCCTCGCGCATCCCCAACCATTTTTGATTTCTCCGGCCTGACGTTTCATCGATCCACCGGGATCAAATTGAATTTTCGGCGTTCCACCCGTACACCGTCTGACAAACCAATAGCACAAATTAATTTACTTCCACGTTGCAACTGAAATTTCTTTCTACAGTAGGAAGCGTTTAGGCGTTAGCCACGGGACCTACAATTTATTAAGGTGAATTCCGAACTATCTCGGACACCAGAGTTTTAGATATCACATGGAATCTTTTTACAATGAGATTAATCGGGAGATAAATCGAGGCCCGATGGATAATCGAGACTCTAAGGGATGAGCGGTCAAGCCAACAATCCGGACCGCATCCGAGAATGCATCCACGATACTTCATTCGACAACATGGAAAATTGAATGGACTTTCCGGGTTGAAAAGAATAAGGACCAAATGTGTGAAATGATATTTCAATGTATATTTCAATTGAATTTTGAGTTTCCATTTTGATTACATTGTTGAGACAAATATTGACCGGCAAACGGTGCGCGGCTCACTTTAATTTCAAATGCAAACACTATTACCAGGAATAATTTTCGTCGGTAGGGAATCCTGTGAAATGCATTGATGAACCAATCATTAATCAGCATTCGAAATTCAGTGATTGACACTGTTTTTTGAGTTTGCGTGGTATGTACCGGTATCGCGACGGTCAAATGCAAGATGATACAGTCACGTGACACTCCGGTTTGTAACCTGATCTCGGATTAACCCGTCCGGAACGCTCGGACAACATCGATCCATCGAAGCCATCGCGGGATGAAGCGTGATGAAGCTTGTCACTATTAATATCCGACCTGCTCGCCAATTATTGGTGACATAAACGTGATTCACGTAAGTGCTGTCTGTCGCTTTTAATAGTCACGGAGTCACGACGCTATCGGACTTTCGTCCGTAATAATAGATCTCTGCGAAGAGTTCACCGTACCGGTAGAACGCTAGCTTTCAGCTTTTGGTATGCAACTTTGTGTCACATTGTCTACATCGAATTTGTTTCTACAAGCCACGTTAACTCGAACATGAAGCATTAGGAGTTAAATAAAAATTCACTTCAATATTGTTGAATTTTTCTACTCTTTCACTGTTCTATGTATATTTCATTCAGCCAATTTCTTCATAAATGCATAAAAATCCGCAGTCTGTTGATAATCTAAACAATATTTTGAATCATGAAATAGCAATTATTAGTGACTCTGAGTCACCACTCGAATGCTATGTGCTAATTCAACGGATAACGCTTCCACAGAATGTGTCATATTGGTATAAATTGTGTATTATATTTAGCTTGTACATTTTACATTCGCCTTTGATAAATTAGTTTGTAACGGGGATGATGAAACATCAAGGGAACCTCTTGAAGCGTAAAACCATATTACGCAATATTATTGAAATCTACCGATACGATAATATAATAATCAACATGTTTCAGATGTAAACAGGACGACTTAAAGTGATCTATATTGAGCAATAATTATTCTATTATCCCACTAATGAATAAGTAATTGTTCGAACATTCAAACAGTCATGTCTCCCGCAGTTCTTATAATCGAGGTTCCACTGCATTGTGAAAAACGAAAATGAAAGTGTGCGATATTTCAGTATACTGTTCTATAATAAAATGTCGAGTATTCAAGTTTCAAAAAGTATGAGGAAGTGGTGATAGCCATAATAATGTATCGCACGAATTAATAATGAGAAACTGGAATAACCTAGCACCACAGTATCCGCGAACGTCCCAATATTTCAGATATCGTGGAATACGTTTCTATTGGCACGATAAATCGCATAAACGTTTGGAACATCCTCCAGACCGTCGATAATATTGTGCTACAGCGTTCGCGCAATATAATCGAGTATCTAGGGTCTTTCACAATTGGCTATACGAAACGAGCACCACAACATGTATTCCTATTGTGCGGTATTCTAGTTGACAAAACATATGGGCTGTTCCCGGTCCCATAGTATCGTAGCTGACACAACTTGCGGGAACTTCGATGCAAAAATTCTTGAACAATAGGCAATTGCAATATTCAATAATCCGAAGACGCGTTTCTGAGTAGGTGATACACGTAGACGATATTCGAGCATCGGGTTTCGAGTTTGCAAGGAACGGAATATCTTTCAACAAGAAGATGTGCTAAATTGCGGAAACAATGTCAGGTTATTTCCCCTGGAAAGGGAGTCTGCGCAATAGCAGTATCTTCCGAAAACAATTTGGATTTTGCGCAAAACGGAGGTCCGGCGGGCGAGTGCGCTCGCGCGCGCGTCAAAATTGCAACCGAGGCAGGTTTCAAATCCCTTAGAAAATTGACATTCCGCCGTTCGAGCGTGGCCTCCACGGGTTTCCTCGTCGGTTTTCTTAACCTCGAAGCCACCCCGTCCATTTTCCACTTTGAGAATCGCCCCGGCATCCTATCTCGTTCCCAGTGTTCCTATTCTCCCTGCAACCAGTTACCTTACTCTCAACCTCCGCTTCTCTCTTTCTCTTTCGTTCTCGAGCCATTTCTTCCGACCAGGATCGATCCCCTGCCCGCGATCCGATCAATGTTGGATGCATAGCCCGATGGAGAAGAGGATCCTGACCTAGACAACGCGCCAGTCGGATCGAGACACCTCTCGAACCGGGAATCGATTTTCGGCGCGGACGACGACGACAAATAGCCGTCCGTGCTCTTCGTTTATTTAATTAATCAAGGGGTTCGATAGGAATCGCATTACATTGAACTCCGCTCACCCCGCCACGGACTTCTTCCCTTCAAAACAAATATTTTCCGCGCGCGCCCCGGCGATATTTGCGCGTCGCTGATCTCCGCGAATCCATTAGGCAGATTACTATTCTGCATTTTCCGAAAATCTCGCTCAGTTTGTTTTCACGCATCTCTCGATCCCCCTCTATCTCTTGTCGTCTCTTCCGCTTTCTCTCCTTTTTCAATCGCCGCCGTTCCTCCGCCAGGTAGTCCGAGGAACATCGGTATTCAAATTTTATAAAAGGTATTACTTATCCGCGTGTCTAATGAAAATTTGTCGAAGTTGATCGATAATAATGCTCACCGGGTAATCGGTAAAGACGCATTTAACGATATCATTGTATATCGAATTGATAAATGGTCCCGCTGCTTACTCGGAATCACCTAAAGTTTAGATTCGTTTTGCTAATTCTAAATTGCTGTTAACATCTAAGAAACCAGAGATCGCTGCGGCGATTTTCCTCGAAATATGTTCCCCAAATTAATGTCATTTTTGTAAATCTGTGACAAGAAATTCTCGAAGAGAAATAATTACGACTTTTCCATTTCGACTAATAAATAGACCTCAGATTTTTATGCGAAATTCAAGTTTCACATCTGAATTACAACAACCTGGAGTAACTGAGAAGTTTATTTGTTTTTTCAAAATATGTTTGCGATTTACAAATAAGCAACCGGACTCCGTTAATACAGAAAAAATTGTTTATCTCATCAGCCTGAGAGCCTAACCTGTTCCCACGAACAAATTCGCGCAGAGTCGACGAAAAAATTGTTTGCCAGCCGACTCCACCGTTATTACTTCGGATCCGAGGATTGTTGACTTTTAATTCATTATGGGACAATGAGTGACAGAGCTTGAGCACGGAATCGTTCGCACAAGCGATTCCCCTCATTAGAAAAACTACATATCCGCCATTTGATGGGACCTTTAAATATTTACTTTAATCGCTTCCCGGTTACCTCAAAGCGACGCGTTCATTTTGTACCCCTCTGCGACTTGGCAAAGCCCGTTAACTATTTTTTTTTTCGCGTTCCATTGTGTTTGCAATACACTCGACGAGTTTGGTCTCTGTCAGGAGCGCGCAGTTTGAAAGCCTTGTTATTTTAAAGGATTGCCGTGGCGTAGAACTGGAAATCACCGTCTCGCTCACGTCCATTGATACGATTATCGAATCGATAAAACGGATACACCTTTGCAGCGCAGCTCGAGTATCTCGAAATATAGGTCATTGTTTCCTAGCTTCTGTTTCGCTGATTATACAATTTATTTCATAAAATAATTATCTTTTCTCATACGAAGAAAAAATTCGTTATCTATAAGTCGTGTATAATAAACACGCTCATGAATGATCGTAGTTAACGATCTTTCGAACAACGCGTGTTCATTGATTAACGCTTCTTTCGACTAAACGAAGTACAAAAAGTATTGCGCGCCATTGTAGATTGTGGGTTCAGTGGGTTCACGGCATTCAAGATCAAATGCGTAATAAAAGTAGTAAACTCTTGTTCGACAGTTTCTGTAAACTATTAGGCCGGAGGGAAAGTTCTGTCGTATTTTGAAGAAAACATTTGAATCAATTTATAAAACTATAGTATTCTATGAATTGCAGAAAGCTCCGTGTTTTTGATTTACCAGCGAAATTACCTGCTCATTTAAAATACGACAGAACTTTCCCTCCAACCTAATAGATCCGAAACATTTGCATTTACGTAAGTAGCATTTGCTTGGTGACTCTCAGCGGAATGAGATTTCACCGATGTTTTCACCTGGCCGTGAAGTTGCAACAATAATCTCGATTGTTCGTCGAATCTATTATTTAAACGGCGACGGATATCAAAGGACCGTCTTTTGCGGAAACATCTTGTTCCTCCTCGAGAGGAAATCGTTGAACGAGTCCCCGGCGCCGACTTTGAAGTCCCAAGATTACGGCGGCGGCGACAACTGTTTCGTCGTCACGGTAATTGCTATGCAAGTTAGCCCTTAATCCATTAGAAAAATTGAAAGCCGTGTTACCGCTGCGAGGATTCCCGGAGATCCACTTTTGTTGGACCCTTTAACCGCGAAGTCACTTCGTCCATTTTCCACTTTGCGACTCGGCAAAGCCTCCAGCGTGCCTCCCATCCCTTCCTGTATTCCTTTTTCCTCGTCGTACCCGCCCTCTCTCTCTCTCTCTCTCTCTCTCTCTCTCTCTCTCTCTCTCTCTCTCTCTCCATCTTATCTGGCTGGCTCGCCTTGAATCCACCGGCGGCTGGGGCTTTTCTACAGATCGAAGCGCGGAGCCTCCAAGTAGATGAAAAGGAATACCGGCCAACGCAATCGAGTCCCCCGATACATACATAAAATTGCAATGGATAGCCGCTACTTCATACAGTTTACCGATATCTCGATCGAACAAGTAGCCGCTACTTCGGAAACTTGACCATTATTAACCAGACGAAGTATCAACCTTTTGTGGTTAACCATATTATCACTAGGCAGCCGATCTTTATGCAAAATATAAATTTTCTACTTGGCTTGCAACGAACTGGAGTGAAATGAAACTTTACTTCCGTTCTTAATATATTGCTAATTCATGAACGAATTATTGAATTATTCGATTTAAATGTGATCTGTTCGAAATTTATATTGATTCTGAAACTCTTTCTGTTTTTTTTAGATCTTGATACGATGTTTGGGTAAAAATGTTTAATATACTTGAAGAGTTAAACTACAAAAGACGTTGTACCTGAATTGCAAGAAACCGGAGTGAAATAGAAATTTATTTTCTTTTTTAATATGCTTAATTTACATTCTTCTAATGTTTTCACTATCTAAAATTAAATCTATTCATCTTTATCCTAACTGCATAAAATCCGCTGTCTACTAATTAAACTATTATTTAATAAAGACAAGTACCCTATGGAACAAAGACATATTAAAGTATAAGACGCTTTTGCAAGAAGATTCCTACATAGTTCATACGATTAGTCTTGGTTTTTCGAGACGAATATTTCACTGGCCCTTACAACAAACAGGGCGAACAGTGTTAATAAACGTAGAAGAATTTCATCAAGTACATCGGCGCGGCGCGGCGCGGCGTTTCAAAGCTGTTCGCTCACAAAGGTAGGAATCTGATTACTCAATGAATAAGAACATGAAAACTTTAATCGAAATGTTCCGTTCAAGTGGCGAACATCGACACTAATTGTTCCAACTACAGAGGATTCCTTTGTGCCTGGGCCGTGTGATCCATTCGGAGTACAACACGGAAACAGTTGATCTAAATGAATCCCTAGCCTTTCAGCGTGCTACTTTCGACGCGGGGTTTCAATTTAATTAACGAATCTCGCGCCTCCTGTTTCAGAACAACTTCCGAAGAAACTGCAACGGGGGAGAGGGAAGGAGGCAAATAACAAAATGATGGAAATAGAAAAAAATGGACGAGACACGAATGAGCGAGAGAGAGAGAGAGAGAGGGGGGGAGGAGGGAAAAGGTAGAAGGAAAGGATTGTTTCTTTGGCCCGACGATTGTTGAAATTCCCGCTTTGCCGGTGCTCTTCAATTCGGAAGCCGGCGATTTTCCGCTCGGCGGCCCACGAAACTTTCCTCCCCATCGTTTGTTTTCCCGCGTCTCCTTTCATCCCCCGTACACTCCGCGCCCGTGGCCCCGATGAATTTACATCTCTCGCTTCTGGCCCGTTCGGAAACTTTTATCGTGGCACTTTGAGTTTCCGGATTAAGAACAGTAGCGACCGATCGTGTTTCACGGTGCCGGAGCACCGTGTGTACAAGTTCTCAATTTTCCCCGGGAAAACAGCGGGGCTCGCAGCTAGATTCTCGAATATTTACCGCCCCTGGAGTGAAACAAGTAGGGTGGGGGTTGGTATCGAGCCCGAGGCCGGTTCTCGTGGCGAGTCTTCCCCCATCCACAGGTACAGTCTGTCCCACAAGAAACCTGTCACCCAATGAAGGGGAGATAAGGATACTATAAACAAACGCAGATGTCTTTAATTCGCCTTGACTGAAAAGAACAGTGCTTTCCTACATGAGTGCACTGTACGCGAAACCATCAATTCGGTACCAAATGAAAAGCGGAAAATGCTATCGCCGTACTACCTTGGCCATCTCAATCCCAATAGAAAATGTGTGGTCCATAATGAAGGGCAAGCTGAGAGGGAAACATATTACCAAAATAAAAACTCGAAATTAGAAAAAAGAACCTAGAAATTAGTTGAAAGTAATACCGGGACGGTGCCAAGCTATAATTGCGAATGGAGGAGATTTTACCTCTTATTAAGTAAGAGCGAATTAATGTCTGATGTATAGATTCGACCTCAGTTTTCTTTTTTTAAATGTATGAATATTTACAGAAACATCGTCAACACGCTCTTGTGGAACAGACTGTATCTCGGTCCCCGTGTTCTCTCTTTCTGGTCCCCTCTTTTTCCGTTTCACGCCCGCCGCGAAAGTCCCATCTTATCTGATTCGTGCCGAGTCAACAGGGACGATCGTGGCCGCGGGCGATTGGAAATCGATTCCCGACGCGAAAGTAATTCGTAAGGAGACACCCGGGGTTCCGGTGTGACGGCGAATAAACGTTCCTTTGTCTCTCGTTACGGACGGGCCTTGGTGAAAGGCGACGTCGAATTCCCTCCGACGTTATCCCGAAATGGAAACCGTCAGGACCGGAAGCGTGTTCGAGTGCATGGAGCGATCCACCGTCTCTCTCTCTCTCTCTCTCTCTCTCTCTCTCTCTCTCTCTCTCTCTCTCTCTCACTCTCTCTCTCTCTCTTCCTCTCCATCTCCCTCTCTCTCTCTCTCTCTCTGCTCCTCGACAATTGACCTCCTCTCTTGCCCGCACTCGGGGAAGCTAATAATCTTGAGAAACTTTCCCGACGAAGTTCCCTAACTCTGACGGACGAATATCAGGAGTATTTGACAAAGAATAAACTTGACGCGTTAGAGAGGGTGCTTGTGAAAGGGGAGGAACGGTTACCGTCTCTGATAAGAAGCTTGCAGGGGTGGGGGTGGGGGTCAATTCTTCAGGCTCCAGACGCAAAAGGAAATCTTCATCCAGTTCGGTGTATTTTCGGAAAGTCAGGCGTGATCCCGTCGCTGAGTTAATGCCAGACCACCGGAAGTCGGGACGCGATTGCGCAGGATGGAAACTGAGCTTTGCGGGTTCAATTAGTCGGCTCGCGAATCATTTCGACGGTCCAATCGCCGGTGTATGTGTGTTTCATTGAAATGGAAGCTGCTTCAGTGTCGTGAAGATCCTTGGATTTCGAAAACTTCGGCGATCACCATCGCACGATTGCGCTTTTCGTCAATTTCTCTGACCGAAAGTCGATTTCAACAATTTTACCGATTGTGTACAATTTTCATTATTTGCTATAGTTCAATATATGATTTTATTGATTAAATTCATATCTATTTTGCCGGATTCTGTAGGGTTCGTATTTGGTTATCTCTGGTTTAGATTTGTCAAGATGTTAGAAGCAAGTAACGAATATACTTTAAAAACGATTCTGAGCTCAAATACGTTCAGGAGTGCTTGATAAGTTCGCGTTCTTACAAATAGCCTTCGAAAATCGACCAAAATGATCACTTTTTGCCGACCTCTGCAATAAACAATTGATTCAAGATTCAAGTTTTCTTACGAATATCTCAGAAACTAACAGTGATCGACGGGTACATGTGTAGGAAAAGGTTGTTCAGAATGTCAACCTTGACAATATTCTCCTTTCGTCAATATTTATATGATGTCGATCGTGCAAAAGCAAACGGACAATCCATCGTTGTCGCTGAAGGGTTAGACGGTCGAGCAGCAAACTATCGATTTGAACGCATCTAAAAAACTGTAGCTATCAGCCTGAGCAGTTCTGCGACCTCGTGAAACAATGAGCTGTATGATTCGCTCTTGGACAAGGTGGTATAGTGGTGAAAAAGTTGCATCCCCGCGTGGCGCATGGAAACCGAGACTGGTAGTTAATCAGCAACAAACCGCTAATGCTCCGGTTGATCAATGATCGAGCCTTCTTTCGCTCGTGCCGCGGCGTTCTCTCGTGCACGCTGCGGTTCGGTGTGTATGTAAGCTCGAGACTCGCGTTGGAACTGCGGTAGATTCAACATCACTCGCTACCTAACCCACTCAGCTTGGAATAGATACAGCCCGTGCCTAGAAACCGTTGTACGTGTTTCTGGTTGCAGCTGCGAATACAATGGGGTTTCCGCGGAGCGTTCCCGGCTCCCAAGGAGGACCGTACCGAAAATAAAGATAGATGTCGATGTTGCTTCTGCTCCGCAACCACCTAACGACGATGTTTGGCTCAGTCTTTGTGTCACGTCCTCTCGACGAGAGCGACGAACACCGCCAATCGTGAGCTGGAAAGCTGATACGCCAGGAGGGATCGAAAGGAATTTACTATGTGTAAGAATCTTTCTTCAAAGCGAGCGTCTTTTACAAAATGCCGATTTATCAGTCGATACTCGAAACGGTGATCGTCGACTCGTTCAATTGTCCGTTTGTTCCCCCTCTGTCAACATCTCATTACTAGACTGTGCGTCTTTATGAATTTACTAGCATAATTCGAATGTGAACGTACGAGACATGGTCTCTGAAACATCCTGTCAAACCAGTTTATTGCAAAGAAACAAGGAAACGAAGGAGTTTACTTTTAAGTATCCGCATACAGCATTTAGAATCTCAGAACTTTAAATTTAGTGTTTCAAGCAAAAACAAAGGTGTCGACTAGTAATTGTTTATTTTGCATCAATCCAGTTATCCTATTGTATAAAATTTTATTTATGTTGGAGTGATATAAAGTTCCATATAGAAAGTGGAGTGCGAGTAACTGAAGGTTAATGTCCTGAAACGCAGTAATTCTTATCGCACCGAGTATTTAAATCTTGATTTCTGGTTAGATTATGCATATATCCATCGATTATCGATATAACCGTGATCATAAAGGACGAGTCGTGAATATAACAGAGATACAATCCGGTATCACATTTTACGACTCCCATTTAAATTTTATGATTAAACCTGGTATATCAGCGGCTCGAAGTTATAACTTGCCTTTCGAAAGAAAGGGTATCGTTTCCATCCCCCGTTCTAGTACCCTAAACACTTCCATGTATGAAGAATTTCCTAATTTTAAATATACACTTTAAATAACAAATTACTTTTTTTTTAAATCAGTTTACACTAAAAGATTTGTCATTTAAAGACGCACAAATTGGATTTTGAAATTTTCGTCTGGGCCTCATAGTTTCGGAGATATTCAGTAAAATGGATTTCTCACCCCAACTTTAAGGGATAATTTTCACTCCCTTAATGTGAATGTCGGTAGCTATAAAAGGTGCGTGTCAAATATTTTTTTAAGTTCAATATTGTACTAAAATTTCATTAAAATCGACGTATTACGGTTGGGTAACGTCCCTTGTATATAACAAAACATAAAATTCAACAACAATAAAAACACCAAATACAATTCTTTTGTATTTATAGTTGAATGAAGTGGATTGACCCCGACTTTTATAGAATGCACGGCTGATCACGCATTCTTATTCTATCGTTCCGCTCTCTGTGTTGAACAAGTCGCGTGTCTGACTGCACACGTGCTTATTCCACTTAGCCGAGTATAGTAGTCCCGTGATACGCTAAACGCCCACGAGCGTATACACACATTTTACTTCACGTATTCGCTTAAAGGGAAGATCAGCCCGCCAATTAAATAAGAACGATCCTCAGCCACGCTCTCGAGGGTTTCCGGTTGATTTTTAATGGCGTTACTACGATTAGAGGCGGTAATGGCCGTTGATTACCGCGCGCTTAAGCGGAGTGCAAATAGAATTCATGCGCTCTTAAGAGTAGCACGTGCGAAATTTCACGGACAATAAGCTGTCCCTAATCTCCGGACCGTGGAAAACGTTTAAATGATAAGATTCTGTAAACACCGTTACACCTACGGGACGACTGTAATCTTCGTGCATTCGTTTGCAACGTTGCAAACAACGACAAACGATTTACCT
This sequence comes from Lasioglossum morio, assembly GCA_916610235.2. Classification (NCBI taxonomy): domain Eukaryota; kingdom Metazoa; phylum Arthropoda; class Insecta; order Hymenoptera; family Halictidae; genus Lasioglossum; species Lasioglossum morio. The sequence continues at coordinate 6,399,533 of OU744324.1, read as the reverse complement.
TGTTAGCAATTCGCGTAGAGACCGGCTGTACACGTCTGTTAAGGGGATTAGGCAGTCGTGCCGGTGAAAAATGTGACATCTGCTCGTATTCATTCTGAGATGAAAGAAAAGCACACGACTTGCTGTTATCGTGAACCGAATTTGTTTTTTGTTGAAAGCGTTTCATATGAAATTTGTTTCGTTTTGCATAGAAATGAAAAATGAAAGTAATAGAAAAGTAACAAGTAATGATAGTAGCCTTTGTACATCTGAGATAAATAAAGACTGTACCAAGTTCTAACGAATTTTATGAAAATCCAAGTGTAATTGATTTTAAATATTCTTAATGGCTGAATTTGATTTGCAGAAGCTTGAATTTCGTTTGTATAAGGATGAACTCGACTTGCAGAACCAATATTTTAACCTGAAAACACGTTCGACGGAGAGCATGAAAAACCAAGCGATTGGAAAATTGGTGTCCTCCGGGTTTCCGCGGCGTATAGGACGTGGACATTAACATTGAGCAACGGTAATTGAAGACCTAAATACGACGGCGTTTACCGACGTAGCAGTGTTCCGTGAAGTAGAGCCGAGGCATCCTTTACACGGGCTGTGTACTGAATCCGGCGTACTTCGTTGAAGACGGATATAATTGAAGGAAGGCAAAAGGCTCGAGAGACGAACAGAACAGACAGCCGAGTAAATTACAGTTTGCTACCGCGGGTTCGGGTGTATTCCTCCGTTTAACGGGCAGCGGCAGCCACTCCTTTTCAGTGGTGCCTCTCGAAAACCTTTTAGCCCGTGTTTGCGATCCCTACTCTCGCCCGGTAACTTCCCAAAAAACTGCTCGAGGCCAGCGCGGCTCCCGCGGATAAATACTATATGACGCAGTGGCTCATTCGTCGATCTTTTCGCCTGATCCAGCATCATCTCCGGTTTCGCGAGGCTTCGAAGTTGAGAAATGTTGGGGGCCGAGGGTATCCGACCACGTTCCTCTTTTCTTTATCTTTGATCGCTTACCCAGGCTCGTCTTCAAGTTCGACTTCGCCGAAATGAGAACGTTCTACGGTAGAAGGGCCAGAGAGAAACGATGTCAAGACCCGGCTCGAGCGAGCGGCCAACGGAAACGCCATAATTCGCTGAAAACGCTCCTTTCGCGGAGCATCGCCGCCAGCGACAGTAGGCTGACGCTCGTTAATAATAGTCGCCGCTTCCGCGAGCGCATAAATTACGATCCTGACGAACGTTAACGAGCACCTCTACCCGCGGACTGGCTGATGGAACGAGTCCAGGCACGATGAAACAATTGTCCCTGCAACGGAGCGCGATGGTAATGGTCAAAATTTCCGCGGATGAATTGTTCCGTTGCCGGGAACCATTGCGGTCGTGCGACTCGCGAGTCGAGGCCTGGATGCTGTATAATCGTTGGAGATTCAGGCTGGTTTTTCATTTTTTTTTGTAAAGTTCATTTCGACCCTTGGTTCAACTTTCACTCATAGGACCAAAAATTTTCAACGTTTCTGTATGCAATATTATACTATTTCACGGAAAAATGATAAAACTTTAAATTCCAGTGCGAGGAATCGAAGACCAAAACCAGACTACCAGATCTAATTCGCCAAAGATAACAAAGTTTCATGACCTTTAATTCGCACGAACGCATCTATCGTGCAAACTATAACCAATCACGTAAATGGAAAAAGAACAACGTGGCCAATGTTGGAAGCTAAACTATTGAAATTTCCACTTTTTCCTGGTGAAAAAAGCGAAGTTTTCAATATTTATCGACGAGCGTTGTTCGTTCTTGGATATAAAATATTTGCTTTCGAAAAATGAAAAAAAGAATGCAATTTTTCAAAAACGTCACAGTCGAATGTAGTACCTGGAGGTTGTGTTTCCGTAACGATTCAATCGCGAGTTGATTGATTATATTGTAACGTTTCTTTCAATTCGAAAGTTTGCAATATTGTAAAATCCGGTGGAGTTCTTTCAAGCGGTTCGGCTTCGTTCCTTTTAATCCCAAATTGCTCTTAATCCTGTATCGAGCGTAGATAGAACTGGATACCCGATACTGGTATTTAAGTATTCAAACGGCAAACCGTAGGTTTGTATAACCGAACCGGTTATTCTATCTGAATTGCAACGATCTGGAGTGGAATAGAAATTTATTTTTTCTCTTAACATGTTTGATAGGTTGAAAATAATATAACAGTATTTCATTTACTGTTTCAAAAGTACACGTACTCATTTTTTTGTCATAAATGCGAAAAATCCGCAGTCTAGTCGTCAGAGTATCGAAGTAACAATTAACGTTCCCTCAACGAAATATTCATATTTGAGATTTGGCCACATTTCGGCGATTTGGGACCACCTATGGCACCGCTCCGTGAGAGCGTTGACGTGTATCGAATCGGCGCCGACAGCATTGTAAAAATTGAATCCGTCAACCTAAATATCGAACGTCCTTCCATTTTGTTTTTGTTTTAGTCGTGGCCGTTCGAGCAGCAGGGGAACACCGCTGCCAAAACAAAAGCTTCTGCTGACTAATGCAGTGAATATACATAGAATGGAAAGCTTGTTTGCTTTTTTTCGATGCGAAGGGTGGTGACAAAGGGCACTAGTGTTTTCCACTTTGCGTTCCCGTGTCCCAACTGCGCTAGAAAAGCACCGGGGAGCAAAGCGGCTACAAATTTGGTGACTTTCAATTAGTAGCCAACTGATAGACCGTTCGCCGAATTAATCCGTTCGCGTGTGACAAAATTATACGGACGGTTTATCAATAATTAGCGAATCGTTCAGTGACAACATCGGGCCTTATAGCGAACCATTTATTTCTGGAATGGATGATAAACTTTCCGGAATCTCGAATTATTCGGCATTCGCGTATCCTATTCATTCGATAACGCAACCAAGTTAATTAATCATCGATTCTGCAAAATTTTCGTTAGTTAAATTAATTTCTGTATATCTTTATGCATTTATTGTGCAAATTAATTAATTGAAACCTTCATTAATTAAAACCACATTCAAATGATTCAACAAATTAATTTGCACGCTTAATAAATCGTTGAAAGTGCTCGAGACCTCGCACTTCTAAATAGGATTACCTTAGATATACCGTGAGCACAATGGATGATCAGTATTCGATACGATATTAGTGATACTTCGAAGATAACAATGCAATTCGAACGGAACGAAGAGATAACAGCCCGTTTCAAGAGGTACTTCGTTAGTAAGATTTTCATTTCGCGATCATCGATTTATAGGAACGGTAACAGACATTTAGTGTAATCGTATATCAATCGGTAACTCGGGGCTAGAGGGAAGAAAAAAAAATACCTCGGAGAAGATTAAGCAGTGATAAAAGTTTTACGGCAGCACAATCGACGCTAGACAAGACGCTCAGGGTCGTCTTACGGTTCGTTGGAAATTCTGAAGCGTTCAGCGACCTAACTTTATCCTTTCACGAAAGTATCCCGTTGGTCTAATCTGTAATGATACCACACTACCCTATAAAATTTATAAATTATTCATTGCTGAAAGATCTTGCAGTTTATCGGCCGCTGTTCGCTACAATGTTGCTTCTTGCTATCGAGATGACAGCAAAATACACCTTTTCAGTAAAAACATTCTGAATAGTTAGGAAAGAATATATTATAAAATTCATAAATATTAATATTGTGCCTGCTTCATTATGCTACCACATTTTTATTTATATCCATCTCATTCTGTCGAAAGTCTTCGCATCGTTCGTTTTGTATAAAGTAATAAAAATGAAATGAACATGGCTGAACGTTTTCGAATAGAATAGACAACACTTACCTATATACAATAAAAGCCTCGCTGGTAGCAATCTCGTTTGTTGCACCGAATCCTCCTCATTCGTTGCACACTAGCGATTCCCACCTCGAACTATTGAAAGTTCTAACAGCTCGTGGAGAGGATTGTGGTGGCTATATCTGGTCAATACGATATGAGCGAAGTAAAAAAAACAGCGATTGTTTCCCCCAACTGTATCACTATTTTGAATTTAATAAAGCACAACCAATCTATAAATATGAAAACACGTGAAAAGAAATATATGCCGGTGAACTGAATGTTATTCATCGCGACTGTAGGAATTTAACTCTAAGGTGGTGGTTGAGAAGTTGCTCATCTGTTGCTCAAGGCAAGCCAGAACAGACATTATCTCGACAATCGCGAGATCAAGATCTAAACATCCAATTACGGTTCCCCAAATATCAGCAACGTCAGGACGAAGTTATCAGCGACCGTCCACTCCTTCGGAGGATCAGATTATCCTCCCCCATCGGCCTCCAAATTTTATTTAGCCGCGCACGTGATGTGCGAACCTAATCTGTCATCGAGGCCTCCGTAAATTCGGAAATCCGGGCCAACGACTTCCCATGGGAAATCCGAGGCGCGCCGTCGATTGCAGCAGGCCTGCGGAGAAAATGGATTAATTCTAGCGCCTGATAAACAAATTTGATCGTCTCCGATTTGAAACAGGACTACAAGCGAAACATGCTAATCCTGGAGTTCAAACACGACCACCATTGTGCACTTTTTCCAATCGTTTCGCGGCAACCCAGTGGTAATATTAGATAATATTAAATATTTTAAGGGACATCATGTAGGACTGGCCTGGACAACTTGCGGTTCGTGAGCCACAGATGGACTCCTCTTCCCACTCCTGACTCCTCCCCACCAAGCTCCGGTGGAGGGTAGCAAGAGATTAGGGGACTATCCTCCTAGACACGCGAGGCAAAGCACTGTAGAAGCAATATGAAATAGTTGATAATGGGGAAGCCGGTACAATGGTAGTGAGGGTCGTGAATTGATAACGGGGAAGAAGTTGCCCAAGCCTGAGAGCAATAAGAGAGGTACACTAACAGAAACCAGTGATTGGGAGAAGTTGACGTAAGAAAGCACTTGTAAATGCAAAATCCAATGAAAATTTAATTACAATCACTAATAACACAGAGGTTATGCTGCTATAAAATATGCATTTTAAATATTTCACCTCGGGTCTCGATTATCTTTCGAGCCTCAATTTATGGCTTTATTGCGCCCCATCTATGAATATTCCATGTTCCTTCTGACATAGAGCGTTCGACAGAAAGTGAAACAATTTTGCTCGCGTTCCATATATCTTCCCACAGGAAGAATAATAGAAAAAGTTCCGAAATGCCTCGGAGAATATTTGTAAACCGGCGGCAGTGACAGCTATCCCCGAGTGGTTTAAACAGCATCGAATTGTTCCTTCGCAATGATCCTTGGAATACAGAGCCACATTTTTCCTGACCTGTTTTCTTTGTTGGCGACAGCCCATTTTCAAGACCATTCGAAAAGCGCAGGGCATTAGGAATCACCGTGACGGTAAAACATCGTATAAATTCTGCTCGGAAGCTCTGCTTTGAAAACCGCACCTCGATCGGCAATAAAATCGTTCCACCAGGAAGCGATGATTTCTCGGTGAGGGCCACTGCAATTCGTACTTGGTCGGACGACACCTGCTTGTTAGAAATTCCTCGTCGGTTTTAATGCTAACCGATGCGAACTATTGTGGGCTAATGAGATCTTCCCTTTCTAAGATTCTGGGGTAAGTGTCATTCACAGTCCCCTTACTACACGGAGGGCACCCTCGCATTCTCCACTTCGTAGTCACATCCTTAACACTAACATCTCTATCCTTAAGAAATTGGCACAGCGGACAAAAAAATAGACTTTTATGAACGTATAATACAGTACACTTACTTAGGGGTTACAGTATGCTTACGTGTAGGACGGACATCGTAGCACAACCGGACGGTGGTGATTCTTCGTGTAAAAATAAATCCAGAAAAGGAAATTCAAAGTTTTCGTTTGATGGCTCGTTTTCGAAAAAATCGGATTTAAAGATCCGCCGTGTCCGCGTGCTGTAGTATATGCAGGAAGTAAAATTGATTGGCCATGGTCAGACTCAAATAACCAGTTAATGTAATACAAACTATCAGACAATTGTACAGCGTTGCTAATGACATTTGTGCGTGTCGAAGAAACGGTATGATTTAATTAAAAAAGAAATTGTTTATACATTTACAGTCACGGAAAATACATACTTGATGTTTCTAAGAAATTATAACGAGGAAAACCGAAAGAATTCAGTCTGGCTAACAAGTATCAGGCTTACAAACGTATGCGCGCGCGTCCTCATCAAATTAATATTGAAAGACCATGTTCTCGAGAACGAAAATGCACCGAAGAAATGTTTTTTTTTCAACAGAAAATGTATGGTACCACAAAGGGATACTCGGACAACAACTGTAAGACACTCTGTAGATTAAATGTTTGATCAAAGTAGTTCGTTGAATTTCTCTATTGAAGCTGATGATTGTTTGTTTCACACAAAGTCGTTGGTTTTATGGGTTCGAACACAATCTAACAAGCCGTTCCGTTGGTTCAACACAATCTTGTAAGAACACACTTGCCAGTGACCATCGACAGCAAGGGCGACCCTATTTCGATCAGACCCAATTGAAATACTTCGGAGCACCCCTCGAGTGGAGCTTCATGTGCAGTTCCATCTTCCCCTATGGTGGGTATTGTGTCTGCTAAGGGAGTGGGCACATAATCAGCGGTCTAATGATGGTACAGGGAACCTGAGAGACTCGGAATGAATTGGGGGAAAAACCCTTATGCGACGACGCTGAGATTAGGCAACATACGTCTGAAATAATATACCGATCCACACTGTCAGATTGCATTCAGATCTCGCTCATTTTCTGCAAAAAGAAATCACAATAGTGCATTCATAATTGTACAACTAACACCAAACTAGTTGTACATAGATGAGCAGGGGTACCAATTATTAAACTGTGGATTTGATGCATTTATGACAACAAATAAATGAGATTGAAGACAGTTAAAGTAACTTCAAGAATGTCAATATGTCATTTTCAACTTCTTAAAAGTATTAATTACATTTTCACAGCTTTCTATCTCTTAATTGACCTAAAAAATCTTTCTTTTGCGGCCGTCAGATTTTGACAATTATTTACATTAATTATGGCTTCTCTGCAAGCAAGTATGCAAAATTTTGGAACACTAACAACCTAACTACTTTTGATTTATACTGTCTAAAATTCACGGCTTTGAATGGAAGTATCAAGACACATAGCCTACAGATTTCAAATTCTCGAGGCTTGTGCGACAATCGCCCAATAAGTTGGGACTTCCGGTACCGGAGAGGGGGTTACGATTTCGAAACTTGCGGGGTCTCGTGTATGAATTACACCGACTCGACGAGCGACGTTGCCTCATTATTCGCGCACTCGATACCGTGGCGAAGTGCGCGCGAACGTGCACGTGAACGTGTATTCATTGCGCGAAAAGCAGAAGTTATTATGGGCAGGTGTGACACGTGCACGAAATTTCCCGGCAAATATTTCACAAAGGAGAGGGTTATAAAGTAGATTTCATCAAACTTTCCCAGATAGTTGTTAAGCTCAAGGCACGAGGGTAATACGAGAGCCGCGCGCGCAGAGGGGCGCTGGCGAACGTCATTTGTTTCCCCGGTGTCGTCAAAATATTATACCTTCTTTACATATTTCGCATGCAGGTCCGTCCCCGTGGTGCGCATACGGGGCCGAGATTCGACCCCCGGCCTCGTCTAATGGTATCTGATCGCACGTGACGCGCGATGAAAATTAAAATTACGACCGGATTTTTCAACCTGTCGCCCATAATGGTCCTTCCCTCTTTTTATTCGTTGTGTTATGGAACCGCTCTCGTCGGCATACATCGGGCAACGATAATTCTTCCTGGAGTGGGTAATTTCGGCTTCGCTTAACTCTGCCCTACTCAGCCTGATAATGGCTTAAAACTGTTAACAGAGAGAAGCTACCTCGCGTTTTTATTTCGGGCCGGGTAATCGCAATCAGTGCCGCTGTCTCTTTTCATCCTTACGTCACACCCCCCGTTGCAACCATCGTCGCGACGCGCTTTCTTGTTCTAGTGATGCAATATCTGAAAACAATTAGCCCGCGAGTTTCATGCAAAATGAAAATATTGTTCTAGAAAGAGAAGATATAAATATCTCCTTTATTTGTGATTACATAACAAATTCTTTTAATTTAACGTACATATTATCACAAGGTGAATGCTTTGCAAATGTCATTTTATTCTCAACACCATTTTTTCTGGAGTTTTCGTGGTCATCGATATTTTTTTCTTGTAAATGAATATTTTTGTTCTTCAGACATATTAATGACATGGCCTTGAAATAACCTCTGACTTCTGTACAAGTGGTAAATAAGCATTGTGAATTTACGGTGCACCGCGTTTCAGGTGGGGCTGAATGTGGATACAATTTTCTGCCCGCATTAATTTTTCCTGATCGCACACGTACTCTGGAGGTTTCACGTCTGCTCAGTAAAGATATATTATAACTACGTATCCCAATAGCGTTTAAAATAGGTATTGCAAGCTATAATACCAAAGGCGAGAACAAAACTTACTTCTTATCTGATAGAGATAAGCGAACACCTTAAAATATTCAATATGAAAATTATAGTGTTCTTTTTATCCTTCTTTTTTGTTGTTTCTCTTATAACTGCTATATTATACTGTTTCACTTGTGCACGTTTGGTAAAAGGAAGGTTATTGTTTCAATATTAAGTAATATCAATCTGAGTTCAGTTTTATTATGAAACGCGAGTCGCTGAAATTATTAAATCAACACCTATAACATGATCATCAATTAAATCCTAAATCCTTCATTCAAACCAAATATTGCATAGTTACTCTCAGGACCCTGCGGAATTATTGTCTGCCATGAAACCAGAATACCTCACCCTCTCACGTTGATTTCGTCGCTATGACATTTTGTGACAATTTCAGTTGAGTGTATTAATTGTATTCCGAAACATCCGAACAGCAATTTAGGCAGGCTGCGATAGCACGTAACAGAATGAAATGATATAGCATGTGTGTTCCAAAATTACAAATCATTATGTTTCTCAGATATTATTGTCAACAGTTCATGTTTCTGCAATTTCCGAAATATTTAAGCGAGAAACAACGTTTATTGGTACATAGTTAAGGATGTGAAATCAATAATCGGCTAAAACCGATAGTCACTGTTGAGTTGGATTGTTTTAATGTACTTCAATGAATATAGTCATATTTTTTACAGTTAATTGTAAACAATATTTTGCACGTCTTCAAAGTAATTATGCAAATTTTTACGAGACATTGCAATCTAAATTGTAGGAGTTATTAATGAATGCAGAGAGAAACGAACGACACTTAAGCAATGTAACAATAACAAGTTCTCAATTTTACAGAAAAATAGTTACTTCTCCATAAATAGAAAAAAAGCTATAGACATGGTTGTAGGTGGAGTAATCCAACTTCTGTAATTATTGAAATATTGTAATAGAATATTTACATAGATGTCCGAAAGAACTTTTTAAAGCGATTATTCCAAGTTTCAGTTTAGTTCCACGTTAGGCTAGAAATAAATCCATAAATAGCCGTACGTGAATAAGTCCGAAGTGTCAGTTTTTTCTTCGTCCAATCGACCCAAATTCGAGAGCTCGATAGGCTCGCTACCTCGTTATATTGTTACCATTCAGTGTGCCTTCATTTCAGCCTTGGAAAACGTTTCGCAGGAGCTTCGAGTCTTGTTCAATATGCCTTCCGCGTCGAGCACATTTTCTTGTCGCCCCTATTGACAGCACGGCTTCCCCGCGTGACTCTCCGCCGACACATTTTAATATCCATCGATCTTACGGCGATACAGCTCTCGACGAGTACGAGACGACGAGACGCGACGTGGAGGAGAAATCACGCAGCAAGCACTGCGTAAGCTCTGCGAACTCGTCAAATTACGAGTTGTGCCCATAATTATGAAAGTGGTCGAAGTCATATATTTCTTCTTTCCAGATATTTTCATGGAAATGATATTAATACTAAATAAATTCCATACGATGTTGAAATATTATGAAAATTACATTGAATTAATTTAGTTTCAAATAATGCGACGTGAATTGAAAGTTGAATTTGAATTTAGTTTTAAGTAGGACACGTTTGACCGGAAAGGCGGAAAAAAAACTATTTTAAGCTATTCGAGGGAGGACTGTACATTGTACGCTCGTCCTGGACAGGTGATCGAGCTGATTGCTCCTTGTTGACAATATCGCGAGTGACACTCACTGACGCCGTGCACTCGCGTGTCCATTTTCATCTGGTTTATCCAACAACAAGCATAAATATCGTGCTTGACGGTCATCGTAACAGATTTACGCGAGCGAAAACAAAGGCGGTTGCGGTTACTGTGACCCATTGAGAACCGGCCCTTGGATGAGACAGCTCTTTCGAGCTTCCTTGACATGCTAATTGCGGAAGTCTTGGCAGACAGTGGCGAATAGAATAGCGGAAGATGGATAACCAACGATTTTATGATATACAACTCCCGTTGAACGAGCGAGCAAGTGGTTAGGCTTTGGAAATTGAATCAGTGAACCGTGTCGTTGGCCATAATACCGTCAAAAATCTATTAGCCCATAGCTTTGTACGAATAATTAAACATATAGTTTAATAGTTAATATATCCGGCAAGCTAATATCGCGTTAAACGTTTATGCGTAATCGCATTTCCGTGGATTAATTTATAACAAGTTGAACTAAATTATTATATTAATCATTAATTGTTTGATTACGCTTAATTGTATAGCATTGTTTATAATACGGAATGGCGAGTGATACGGATGGTTAGATGATGTGTATACTTTTAGTCGCGTTCTAGAAGCTACTCTAAAAGAAAACACATAAATCTTTGTTCAGAGCTGCAGTCACCGCAGAAGGGGCACCCTCAGTTTTCTGGGAAACGTTCCATCTTGTGAAGTATAGTATAAGACTGGCGACCTCTTGGAGGTTTGATATTAAAGTGGATATTGTTCCCCTTTTTATTTGTTCTTTTATCTAGAGCCGCATTCTGATGGCAAATGGTACTACTGAGCGCGAGGAGAATGATAGCGGGACTTGTCTCTATCTGTTACCTTGGTACGTTTACGAAACGCGTCATAAATTCTAGCGAAACACAGTTCCGAATTCTACGAGCTCCATTTTCTCGATCGAATAAATTTTCGAATTTTCGCAGCCTCGGCCGCGCTACGAATACCGAACTGAACAGGGAAAAAACGTCGAACAAGAAATACTAAAAAGCTATCCGGTTGTTGTTGATCGATGTAAACATCATTGTTATTCACATTCTATGTCGACGAGTCTAGAGGTGTCGGATTTATTGTTTGTGGCGGAAAGTGAATTTTATGGTGGTTCGTGTTCTTCATGTTTCAGTTACTTTCACCTTAAAACCATTAGTAATTAAAACAATTATGTACTTAAAACATTAGAAGAATTTAAAAATAGTGTTATATTATTTTCAACCTGTTAAACATATTAAGAAAGAAAATGAATTTCTATTTTACTCCAGTTTTATTTTATTTCTATTTTACTCCAGCATTACCATTATTATTATTCATTGAATAGGATATAGAATCTTCTCCTGTCTTAAAATAATACACGACATACCTGCACATACTATTCCACATTCAAAACTTTTATAATATTCGCATTCTAAAACCGAACATCTCATGTGCAGGAACCCACCGTTAAACAGCATTACACTGGTCATTACCGCAAGTGTAACTCGTTACTAACAACAAAACGCAAATGCGAACTTGTCAAGAAAGGTATTATGGTTTATAATGGTCGGTTTAAACGATGTACATAGTTGTTTCCCGCGCATGACCGTCGCTCAAAGGTCACGCGACGAGAAAAGCTACGAAAATCCACGTTATATTCTTCAAGATCCCCTGTCAAGTGTGTTGCTAAGTCGCAGGAAAAGAAAAAAAATCGCGAACAAGCGCAAAAACGTTGCACCTGTCCCCGCCTGGTGGACGATAACGAGCCACGCCGTAATTACGTAGATTTCGTTATTATTAAAGTATTATCATACACAAAACTTATTAGCATACCGTGTACAAGAAACAGTGAACCGTGTATCACGTGTACGAGAAACGAACCACGACGCTTGATTGATTTTCCTGGCGTATATTCGTTAGTTACTTTATTCATGAGCAATCAAAATATTAGGTTATCCAAAACGTTGCTTTCGCAATATGTGTGCTTAATATTGTTAAATAAATCGAGCATAGTCCAACAACGAGGTCGTGTAATAGGTTACATAACCACGTTTTTCTTTCTTGAAAAACTAGGTTGGACTTTACATTGTGTGCATTAATCGAAAACGGAACAAACTTTCGCTATAACCTAATATACATAGCAAGGCTGGCCCTGGAAAATTGTCGGAAAAATGTCAGCAAATTGGAAAACTATGAACGTGTTTAGTATCAGAATCAGGACAGTCCTATTATGGTTAGTGTGCATAAGTGTATTCTTTGGAACGGGAAATGAATTTCCATTTAATTTCCGTTTTTCTAACACTGCATCAGTTATAATTGAATTTGCATACGAGTCAGCAATCTTTTGATTGTAATCTAGCCTCGTGCTGAGCTGCACACACATAATATGTGAATTATTACATGAACACTTCTATCGAAAGATAATCTTTTATAATTTTTCATTTGGTTTTGAAGAACAGGTTTTAAATCGCTTTGAAAAAATTAGTCCAGACGTTTCTTGCTATATTCATACCTTTTACTAAAATGTGCATATTTGTACTTTGAACGCAATATCTTAACTGTACGTTAGGTAAGTCCTCTGAAGATGGCATTGCATGAATGCGAGCTTACTGTTGGGTTATCGGAAAAGTTTGAAACCTTCTCAACTTCCTCTACCAAAAACTGCAGAAATTCTAAAGGGCGAAATAATGGCACTACCTACGAAATGGTGGGAAACCATCCTTGAGTATAGGTATAGCGAATATTCGCTTACGTTGCAGTTTTGTTCCCGTTACATTATCTAAAAACTATGAAACATAGAAAAGATATAAAACTATTCAAACTACAAAACTAATTCGGAAAGATGTTCATGGTAGATGTATACTATTCATTAAATACTATATATAAAGATAATAAAATCTGATTACCTAACAAATTCCCAACAAACATACAGTTCCATCCCAAAAATCATGAGGCAGGAATATTGTCCTCCACTCTCGAGTTGCCTGAAGCATATAAAATCCTCAATTTCGAAACACCATGGTACATCGATACTACATATGTCATTGTTTTCCCGAATCTAGGTATTAACAAAGTTACATGTCCACAATAGCAACTTGTTACGTCACAATTCCCAACAAACGTACAGTTCAATGCTCTATCAAAAAAATAGTCAAACATAGCCAAACAAGTTGCAGAAAGTATAATAGTGTAATACAGTTAAATATAAAATACCACACTTAGAACCATGTCACATACGCTATCGTTGTCATGATGCTATCAGCAAACACTTCCATCTATGAGAACAATACCAGCTCATTAGCCATCGATTACTGACAGACAGAAATATTAAGTTTCTATCAGAAGATGACCAACAAAAGTACTGCTCAATTTTTCCCATCGCCCAAAATATCAAATTCTCAGTTATTAAATACTAATTACATAGATCGATGCTGTAGAAGCTATCAGCAAATATAATTAACGATCGATTACCGATAGACATAAAAATGAAATTTTATCAATAAATCCTCCATTAAAACCTCCATATAGTATCGTTCACCGAATCTAGAAGACAGTGAGTTAACCTACTAACTTGTACGATAAAATCTTGTTAACTATCCGTAAAGCGATTCAGCTGGCCAAAGGCGGCTGGTTCGAAAGACACTCTGTTACACAGGTTCCTCTTGAACCATCTATCAACGAACAGAAACCGCGACGACGTTGTACGGTGATCTCGTGGTGGTAGCGTTTGATTTCTCGCGGCGTTGTCCGATCGGTTTGGATCGGTTGAACGTGTCGGAGCGATCACGCGACTGAATCTCGATTCTCCCGTTGCAAAGGGTATATCGTAGATCCCATAGCTCGATTCGGTACTCCTTGCACGGGCTGCCACACTTTCTGCCCGTGACACACAGTGCCGTACGTCGCGGCGGACACGGGCTACCCCGAGGACTATACACGAAGCCCCGGTCTCTGAACGTGTTAGTGAGCTCCGTGCTGTAGGTGCGCCTTGGTGTCAGTGTATCGGGAGGACCTTACGTGTGCGCGGACCCTGTTCGTGGACCCTCTGCGCGTTTCCACCATCAGCAGGAGGTGGATCGGAAGCGCGCATGCTCCCACGGCCGAGAATCTCCCCAGTCAGGGTAAATCTGCCACCGAATCAAGACGTGGTGCGTGTCGCGGTCGTCCTATATAACGATGTCGCGGGCACAGTCGCGAAATTTCTGTTGAGAAAAAAAAGATCCCCCCGGAAATACCCACGGATGACACTCGGATGACACACGGATGGGAGAGAAGAGGAGCCGAGCGCCGATCCTCGGTACGTTCTCCCCCAGGCCTGGACGGGTGAACAGTGCGAACGGTTGCTCGGTGTGCGCGTAGAACAAGTTCTAGTGTGGTACATCGCGGGGGTTCGAGGTTCTAGCGAAGAGGGGGTTCGGAGTCGCGCACGTGACATCATGTCTGCAGAAACGACCGCCGCGGGCTGACGTCGGGCTGACCGAGGCTGCTTGATCTGTCCCCACGAAACGTTCCAACGATCTGTTGACACGCCGAGAACGCTGACTAAGTCTCCACAGAGAGGCGGACGAGAGACCTGAAGAGATCGCTCTTCCAGCCTTGCGGATAGCGGACCTTGATCCCGTTTCCAAGTCGCTCGAATCCTCTCGAAGATTTTCAGGACTGTATCGCGCGGTTGCCTCGAAGTTGTCACGGTTCGGAATAGATTACGAGTCTCGCGGGATCCATAGATCGCGACCAGCGGGTCTGTCGGTCTCCGGCGGATCGAGACTCCTCGGGGGGGCCGATCAAAGAGTTCAACGTATCCGATTCAAACGATCACCGTCGCGACGGTCCACTTCGGAAACGAGATTTATACTCGCGATGTAGGCGACAGATACGCGCTCGTTGTTCGAGAAACGGCTACCACCTCGGTACAGTTGCTGAAGTCTGTGACAGATCCGCGAGTGTGTGCATCTTCTCTGCGTGTGGATTACGGCTGGTGGCACACGAGCGAGCTCCAATGAATGACCCGCTAGAGGTGATCAAAGGTTCGATTGATGCTCAGCCGAGCCTCGGGACTTCGGTGAACAGTGTTTTCCGGGCTGGCGCGATGGCAACGTGCTCGAGATAAGGATTCACCAAGCGTTGTGCTTGCTCTGGTACATGTCAGTGTGTGGACGGTGCGTCGTCATCCAGTGAAGAGGATGTGAATCGCTTCGGTACCAAAGTGAACGCGCCATCAAACAATTGCGGACATGGCTTTGAGGTGGCAAGCGAGGCTCTCCATTGCTGCCATACTCTTCATGTGCACTGAAGGTAATTATACGAGCGAGCGTTTTCACGATTTACCGCGTGCGAACGGGCAGAGTCGTTCGGTATTCAAACAACGGTTAAGCGCTGCCATGTGGAAAAGTAGACTTGGAAAGAACTGATTGAAGTTCACTGAAATCTTCGCTGAGGAAATTGGTAGAGGTTTGCTGAAGCTTTCTTCGAGTTAGCGGAAAGATCTGTGACCTATTATAGGTATCAGTCGTCTCGAAAGTTTGCTTCTATCTTCCTCGGTAATGTGCATCATGGAAAGAAATAGTTCTTCAACTAACTACGACGGAGAAGTGGATAAAACTTTTGGAAATGATAAAACGTTAACGAGACGAAAATGTATATGCTCGCGCGCTTATTATGAAGAGAACTTCTAAGATCATTTAATAAATGGTCTATTGGGTGGCTAGCACCATCAACAGTTAACCTGCTACCATGAAATGGCCAATTTTAAATTGTCACGATAGTTTCATGGGAAATAATACATCACACATTAACCAATCAATTTTCGAACGCAATCTGGAGAAATTGTAGAACACTTGAAATATCATAACAAAAACAATTATAAAATCTGCGAATATCACTCTGTGTTTTTTTCATTGGAAATGGTGAAAACGAAATTGATTTTCCTTGCGTGAAACACAATCCCTGACAGCGAACGTAATAATCAATTACTGTTTAATTTGGTGGTTTCAGGGGTTGTTGTATGGAATTTGTTCAAACAACCAGATTGTTCCACGAAGCTCGTGCTAACGACAAGAAATTAATCAACGAAATAAGGCCGTAGCTGTAGTCGTAGTATTATAAAAACGGAATCAGGGTGCTGAAAGAGGAGTGGAATTTTACACACTCTGTGTCTTGATTGAAAAATGGAAGTTAATTAAGCTGGGTATGTTGCTCGGTGCCGTTCAAGATACGATTTGACGCGTTTATAACAAAAACAAGCTGGGGCAATTTTAAACCAGAGAGGAAGACCAAAAGAATTCAGGAATAGCACTATCAACTTCTTAGGACTATTAAAGAAAGAATGAAAGAATCTCAATGACGCCTGAAGACCGTATGCGTTTATCACGAAAATAGGTTGATCGAATGTAAATATGTAGGGACCTCAAACGAATTGAACGATGTCGGTGTATTATTCTCGACTTATCAAGATAATTAGAAGAGGAAATGCATTAGACAATTGGACTTGGACAATTCGTTTTTAGCGTAAAGATTCGCAGTCTAGTTATAATAAATTCACACGGACAGACGACAGCAAACGAATTTACGAAAAGAACAATGGGTTTGAGGGAAAGTCCATGGCATTGGTCGCGTGTACAATGGTCGGGTCTGCGGCCGTTGCACTGCAGCGCTGGGTGAACGTCTTGGGTCTTGAACCTCGAGGTGTACCGTCAAGCAGAGGGAATGACCGGTCAGGTTCGCAGTCGCGTAATAGTCTGGCCCCGAATCCTCGATTGATGCGACAGATGGACCCAGTCGGAGTTATTCGATCGAAAACGTAGCAGCTATCGAGCGGCAAAATGGTACAGCTAATGGAATTACCGGCGTCCATGCGTGCGTGCGACGCGAATTTATCGTATGCATTATTCATAAGTCAGTCGCCTGTGGCCCCTACCTCGGGAATGATACACGGGTGTGCGGTCGGAGGCGATTGATGCAGAGAAAGAGAGAGAGAGAGAGAGAGGAAATGGTTTTTCTTTCCGCCGTGAAAATCGACACGGTGGTCGCCCGTTACACGAAGGCATGCTAACCCCTTTGCGAAACGTCTCGCCACGCGGTGTCAATCATTATATTGTACACATAGTACGCTATCGACGAGATAACTTGCGACACAATGTCCTTCGTGCGCTACCGTGCACGAAAGATCTCGCGATGCAAAATCGTGTTATACCTTGAACGTCACGCTCTCTAGTTTTAACCCTTGGCACTCGAACGGTGACTTGAAGCGCCACTAAAAATTGATGAGGCATTATTCAAAATATTGTTTCCATTGTTAAATATTTCTGGTGTCTAATCGATAGACTGCGGATCTTTATGCGAAATAAAATCGTCTGCATCGATTGGAGGAATCAGAAATCATATGTTGACATCTTTAATTTTTTGATTTTTTCAACAGTTTTCAATTTTGCTATAAACGCATAAAGATCCGCGATTTACTAACCAATTACTGTATATTTAGATATTGTGTCAATTTCATATCCATAGAATTTACAAAATTATAGGGAATGGAAACATTATA
Organism: Lasioglossum morio; assembly: GCA_916610235.2. Classification (NCBI taxonomy): domain Eukaryota; kingdom Metazoa; phylum Arthropoda; class Insecta; order Hymenoptera; family Halictidae; genus Lasioglossum; species Lasioglossum morio. The sequence goes on along the minus strand of OU744324.1, from coordinate 6,381,828 downwards.
GGTCGAAAGAAATGTTACATTTGTGAGTTCAAATAGCTTTGAGTGAAAAAACTCTTCACCACATTCAAACATTTTTACTATATTAGTGCACACAATGGAGAAACTCTGAGTGGTTTTTTTTCCAGAAAGCAATTGGCGTGGATAGAAAGGAGGGTTAGGTTAGGGAATAATAAAACAGTGAATAGAGTATATGGAAGCATAAAGACACGTACATAGGGTGTCCAACCCTCTTATCTGCGAGTTGTTCAAGTTTCTCTGCGCCATTTTCTTGCAGCCGGAGACATTTCGAGACGTTTCGTCCGTCGATGTGAAGCGGTTAATAGCAACGTCGTAAACTAATTACCGAGCTCACGCGTTAGAACGCCGCGAAAATGAGACGCAGCCGCCCGTCGTCGCCGATGCCGATGCTTGTCGTCGTCGTCGTCGTGGGACGATGCCACGTACACCACGACTTTACACCTCGTTTACGCCATTGTCGTTCTGGGCGAACAACTTTGGCAATTTCGTTCGACACTACACACGCCGGGGGCCGACTTTGTTCGCGGCCCCAAGTTTGCTCCGGTAAATTAAACGCTTGTCTCGGGACCGCGCGGAACTTCCGCCGGACCCGAAGATCGCAGATACTTGTTCACCGACCGGCGAAAACTCGATCGTTTCGGCACGCGTTAATCTATCGGCCGATAACATTCGCTACCCGCAAGCGACAACGCGGTGGGTTTCAACTCGTGAATGAACGCGGTTTTACTGTGCCGGGTGTTTACGATCTTCTGGTGCAGTTAGAAAACGATGGCTCTATAGAAAGAAGTAACTCCAGGACAAACGGCACAATCTGTCCAAGTAAGGCTTCGTTCTCAGGAAACGTTTGTCTGGAGTTCGTTAATGAACGCAGGTTCGTTCGTAGGGGTGTTTATGATCTTCTGGTGAAGTTAGAAAGGGGATGTGTTCACTGGAAGAAGCAAATCAAGGACGTACAATGAAATTTGTTAAATGAGACTTCGTCTTGGAGAAATGTCCATCTTCAAATCGTGAATAATGAACGCAGGTTGCTTCTCAGGGGAGTTTATGATCTTCTGGTGCTCCTCTAGAAATGGGATGATTTCACTGGAAGAAGCAAATTCAGAACGTACAATGAAAGTTTGAATGAGAGTTCATCTTTGAGAAATGTTCGTCTTGAACTAGTGAATGAACGCAGGTTGGTTCTTAGGGGTGTTTAGGATCATCTGGTGCAGTCGGAAAGTGGATGATTTCACTGGAACACCAAATCCAGAACGTAGAATGGTTTGAATGAGACATCGTCTTCGAGAAATGTCCATCTTGAACTCGTGAATAATGTACACAGGTTGGTTCTCAGGAATGTTTATGATCACTGGAAGAAGCAAATCTAGAACGTACAATGAAAGTTTGAATGAGACTTCATCTTCGAGAAATGTTCGTCTTGAACTCATGAATGAACGCAGGTTGTTTCTTAGGGGTGTTTAGGATCATCTGGTGCAGTCAGAAAACGGATGATTTCACTGAAAAAGCAAATCCAGAACGTACTATGAAATTTCTTTTAACGAGACACTCTTATTTTTTGAGAAGATTAAGAAATTGTTATAGGGTATTATATAAAAAAAAAAGAATAAGGAGAAGATTCCTTTCACTGATTAAAAAATTTCTTCTGGCAAGAATTAAATAAAAATGTTAACGCTTTTGGTTATCGTACACAGCTTCTTATACTTTCAGTAGAATCGGCAGATAATGGTCAGACCTTTCTCCATACATTATTAACGTCTTTCTAGAATTCGAAGACGACTATGAATAATATCATAAAGCTTAATTAATGTAGATTAAGTTGTAATAAATCTCATAATAGGTCTCCTAATGAAAAATAATAAATTAAGGTAGCACCTGTAACACCGTAGAACGTCAGTCGCGGAAGAATCAATTGGCAGTCAGGCATCGTCCCTGAAGATTTAATGAGTAATCTTCGCGGAAACCCGAGCACGTGGGGCGCAGTATAACTACCGCAAGGTAATCAGAAATGATCAAACGATCTCAATGAATTTTAATGTAATTGAGGCTGAGCCATGAACATTTCGCACGAATTCCAAGGAGCCTCGATGAAGCGAGAAAACTACGAAGTTATTTGTAACGCGTCGGCTTTTAACGTGTCCAAAATGGTGGAAATTAAGCCGCGCACATCGTCGAGGTATGAACGACTCCTCCGAGACTACCAAGTTTTCTCGAATGTACTCGAGTTTGCGTTCCTCGCTTCTCCCGTTCCACAATCTCGGACGAGTCCTACGTTCCGGAGTACTATCGTCGCGTCGTCGCGTCGCTTTGTCTTGCTAGCGTGGAACCGATTTTTCTAATCGCTCGCTAAAAGGGTGATTACCGTGGTGCGTTTATTCAAAGGACACGCGGTCGAACGTTGAAAGTAATGACCTCTATCGCTGCTGCCACCGGAACGGCGACCCACTGACACAATTCGCCGGCGGTCTTGTTATTTTTATCGGCGAAAATTACTCGCGGACTGATCGCGTCGACTCTTCCGTTTCATTAATCCTCCCGCTTTATGGAGTACGGATTGACACAACGGTCGACGATTAGGTTGACTGTACCGATTACTGCGGTAGCATACATTGATCGTACTTTAAATTCAATATTATTCCTAATTTATCATGAAATAATATGTGTAAGCATTTTACGGAAGAATGATGTGTTCTGAATATAAAAAATTGATGGTCTTTAAACATATTGAAAAATAAAATCGATAACATTTTGTATTACTGCGGACGAAAAATGATCAATTAAAAAGTATCAATTATTGCGGATTACGTACGGAAAGAAACTACAAATTTTCATTGTTATATATTCTCATTGAATTGTATAAATTTATTCAGGGCAAGATGGTTGTGTTTACGTATGTAATGTCATTGGGGGAAAAAATACCACAATAAATCGTACAAGCCGCAGTAATAGGTACATTTACCCTAGGCCAGTCCCGCGGTGCCGTTAAATTCGAGACCCGTCGGATACGGGTCAAACGGCCGACCCGACTTACAATTAATTACGAAATATTATTTCACCGGGGGCTCGCGTGTTAATTACGGCCGCTTGTCTCATTTACATTCGCGGCCGGCCGAGCTCGGCCCGCGAACCTGCCAGCGATACCCCGCGGACGTCATCGGGGTCACTTCGTTGAATCGTAGACACCGCGATATTATGTTGCCACGACGACACAACGGTAAAGTTTATGCTAATGGCCGTTGTAAAATCCGTCGCGTTTTATGCATGCCGTTACATCCGCGCGCGCCACGCTAACCGATTCGAAACATTGCCGGTGGATACTCGAGGGGAAACGCGATAGTATCGGGCCAAGTTTCGGACCATTTTTAAACCGAGAAGAACTTGCGTTTTATTAACATCATATTGTCTAGGTGTTATTAATAGCTTCAGCAGCTTGTGAATTTTATTTCTATGAGAACATGTACATTCGAATATATGAACATTTTGGAAATATAAGGGAGAAAATGTTAGTATAGTATCAATATACATTACGTTCTTCTAAGTACGTATGAAGAATTGTTTGATCAACCTGAACATTTTTGAAATAGAAGAACAACATATTATTATATTCTAATCTTTTGGATATCTCAGCAATTATAGTAGAAGCGTCCGTTTAAGGAAGTGAGTGGAATGTGTGGAGGATAAAATGAAAAATTGTCTACCGTTCCTTTAACAATATTTTTTTGTTCCTCGTCTATTTCATGACGGAGATCGCAACAATTTGAAAAGCATCATAGTGGACCAATACTAATTTCCGCGAACGCTGGTCGATCAAGACCCATTCAATATCGAGCCACTCTACACACATTAACATGTTCCTCGCATAAATGAGGCGCCTCCGCGCGCTCGTACATGTTAATATTCCCTCAGTACCTTGGCGACGAACGTCATAAATGAGTGGACAATTTATAATGATATACGCCGAACAGGTAGGTACAATAAGTTGTGATAGAAACTCTTTTGCTGCAGATATCAGATAAATCCATGAATTGGTCGTCGGCGTTCAATTTCCCGAGTGTTCGGAGAATAGACCGGTGTCTTCTTTCGATTCGGATGGAAATTTGATTCGGCGCAATTCTCAAATTTCCCGGGCGTTTCGTAGCAACACAGAAGTGCAAATTGGAAGGTTCGGCCAGCAGGTTTCGTTGATAGTTTCGTGTTACCGAAACGATTGAAATTCTGCCAACGACCGGCTGTGGGCGTTTGCGGGATCGTTAATGCCGCGATTATTCATCCGTAATGACCGAGGGAAAATTTAAATATTCGCTCGATACGAGGATTCGCCACTTTTTCCGGTTCCGGCCACCCACGCGCTACCATTTTCTGACCGATAAGGTTAACCCTTCGCACTAAAAAAGTTTCCTTCGAAAATTTCAAGAAACTCGGACATTCCATCTTCCCTGCAAGATTATACACCAGAAGAAAATTAAAATGTTAAGTTTCTTGATTGGTGGTACAATCCGGCAGGGGATGTTTTATGTTTGTTTTTCAATTTCTGTGGACGAACTTTAAGAAAGTCGAATCAAGTAAAATCTTATTTTTCGTGGTAGTAGCCTTTCTAGATCTGAAATAATTTAAAATCGTACCAAATTCGGTCAAATTTAATGTTTCAACTTTTTTTGAAAATTTTCTGAATCTACAGTTGCATAACGATCCGCAGCCTACTAATAACAAATAGAAGCAACGTCATCTCTACAAGAAAGCCGAAATTAATACAAATCTTCTGGTCCTGAATAGGTTAATGAAAATCAATGTAATATTATATCTTCGAAGAATCATTTGTTAGTGTCTCGGAACGGGTTTAACGATGTGAAATTACTTTCTTTCGTTGTGGCGATTTTTAGAGTCGCTTCGGAGTCGTTATTCAAGTGCCAAGGGTTGAAACCGACTAATGTTGTTTGCGTGAGAACCGAGTTTCGTAGGGTGACCTCCTCGGTTTTTCTTTCTCTCCGTGAGCCACTACCATCTCCGAGCGAACGCGGAACTTTTGGGAATCTTATCTTATTGCCTCGCTTCGTCGCCGCCGAGTTTCGTAGGTTTCGCCGCACGCTATCGAACTCGGCCGACGGAGGCGGAACCAGCGTGATTCCTTTATCTGGATGATAAATTGGACTATCCCTTTTCCGTCGCTCGGATTCCCAGGATGGGAGAGGACGATCGCGGCTTTCCTCTCCCATCAGATCGAACTGTTATAATTCCCTCCGTTATGTAGTTACATAGTTTGCTCAACGTTGTACAGGATTGTAAAGCAAATGCGATTAAATGCCTAGTCTTTGCAGGCACGTGTTAACTAGAAGAGGATTAATCAGTAGAGGATGCGTTGCTGGTTCCGATGTATAGCGCCCGCGCTTGCTTGTCCCGCATCTGCGTTAATAAATGGGTGCACGGGTAACGTAACTTCAAGTTGCGTTTACAACTTCGGTTGCTACGAAAATGCTAGAACCGTCGAAACTGGTAAAAAAGCTCGATAACGTGAGCCATTGAACACTGTGTAAGCCCATCTTTTTTGGTAAGTTTGTACTTGTCGGAGTTCTGTGTGATTGTGTGTACAGAGCGTGACCGATGCGGTGGAATCAACATAAAACATTAAGTCCACCAAAAGTATCTAGTTTGAAAATTCAAATTGAAGCCGTATAAAACTGTGTTAAATGTATCGCAGCCGTAGATCTGCCACCCCATGAAATATCGAAATAGAAGGGTTGGTCCGGGTGTTCCTTGTTTGACCTCGCCGTTCCGAAAGACCCACTTCTTTCTGTAATCGCGGCGATGCGGTCGCGAGTCCTGACAACTACAGAGGCAATGGTAAAAGTGCGCATTCTTCGCCAGCGTAATTCCCGTTCAAAATAACGGTCCGCTCGTTTCGCCGGGGGCTACGGGCGCGCATTGTCCACGGAGGAGGTAAATCTACGGTGAGGAATGATTTTCATTCGTCCGCTTGAGCGTGGAGCTAAGAGGGAAAAAAAGGTCATTACGGGGATTAGCGAAATGGAAACGGACCGGAGCTTCGTTTCACTTTCCCGACTGGTTGGGACAAAAACTTCGAAACCCGTTACTACCGGTATCATCCCCCGTGCCGAATTGTATTATTTTGTCTTCTCCTTCCCCCTCGGGGATCCTGGCTTGCAGTTTCTTTCGTCGTAGACGACGCTCGCTATCGGACAACAAAATCGACTGTGAGAAAAAGATACGGAGCGGGTGGGAGACACCGCGGAATGGTAATCACCTGAACGGAATAAAACGATCCCGTTCCGGTCGTAACGAGCGCGGTAACTCGCGCGCCGCGCAGCGACTTAATTATGTCGTAAGTCCATTGCGAGAGGAAAGTTCGGGGACGAAAAACGTTCGCCGCGACTCGGCGACTCGGCACCGGAGTGGCGCCGGAAACTTTCTCGTCGTGAGTCCGGCCCCATTATCGTCGTTAATTTCCTACTTGTCGTCGGCTCGTCCGGAAATTTCACGTGTTCGACAGCCGGATCCCTTGCGACTATATTATTTTAAAATAAACTTCTAGATGGCGACCAGCGCACCCGCTCCAGCTGCTCCCCGTCGATCCCGGAAAGTTCGCCGGGGCAGAAACTGGGTTTCCCGCAGAATCGCTTTATCTCTCTCTCTCTCTCTCTCTCCCTTTCTTTCTCTCTCACCCTCTCACCTTCCACTCCTCTCCCGAAACGAAACCCGGAAAGTATGACGAACCTTGAAATAACTTTTCGCAATAATAAAACGCCGCTTCCCTCGACGGGGAGTTTGTCCCGAGTTGCACTCCGTAGCCCCAGGCGCGGCTCGTTATCGGGCCGGATCTCTCCTTTCGGCCCTCTCCCGTCTTACAGCCCGAAGCTAGCGGGACAAGCGAATGAGAATAAAGTGCCCGGTAATTATTTTCACGCCCCGCGAGTTTCCCGAGCTACCGTTTATCGTTTTGGACCTCCGGGCAACGGCCGAGCTCTCGATGCCGACAAGACTACCATTCCCGACGCGCACAATGCGGACAAACTTGGCATATCTCATTACTATTGCATATCACGATGTACTCAAATCACATAACAATCATTTGTATGCATAAATATTATTAATTATTTTTTAAACTCGTTAACTTTATTGTTAAATCGTTAGATTATGCTAAAAATTGTCGTCATAAAAGTAATTGTTAAACATGAGCGTAACTCGAATGCATTTTCTTGTAAAAGCATGTCTCGAGAAGGTTCCAACTGGTACTTAATTGACTGATCGTAACAATTTCCGTAATGAAGAAGAAATGCAAAATAAACCAAAAATCGTATCAAGACACTCTTGGCAATAATGACGAAGAGAAACGCGATCCTGTGACGCAAAGAATTTGTTTCCTGATGCCAAAATTTGGAATTTGAAGTGAGCACTGCAGTATTTATGTCTCATTTTATACATGGAACGACGTTGGTGTACAACACATCGAACATTTAAAAGCTTGCAGCGTGCACAGACGGCTAGAGATGCAAGCCTATTCGAGGAGGCCTCGGCGCGGCGGTGGAGGCAGCGGAGGCGGCGACGGTGGCGGCAAATCACTTGGAACTCCAGCATCATGACCCGTGCGCGCGTGGTACACCCACGCGGGATCCACGAGGCCTGTTACTTGAAAACCCTCGTCGAGTAGGAAACATTAAGTTCCGGCGTGTTTTAATTACGAGCCTAAGCGCGAGTACCCTCGACCTGTTTAAACGCGGGAGAGAGAGGGAGAGAGGGAGAGACAGAGAAAGAGAAAGAAAGAGAGAGAGAGAGAGAGAGAGAGAGAGAGAGAGAGAGAGAGAGAGAGAGGAATAGAGCTTGCGCCAGCCGCGTGCCTGCATTTCCGTGTCACGTGACGAGTAACGATAAACTCTCGAAATCATGGCCGTGCCATTATTTCGTGACGTGGCCCACTTGTCCTATAATGGATACGGAAGTGTCGTCGGCGCATTTTCACGGCAGGCACGGGAGAATCGACCTTTGCCGACTGGATTTGCTCGAGATGAAGAGCGACAGATGAAAAGGAAAAGAGAGAAAGAGAGGGTGGAATAGAGAGGCTGGAAAGAGAGAGAGAAAAATAGAGGAGCAGACAGGGTCGGCGACGTGGAAGGGAGTAAATAGGGTTGGACGCGAGGGAAAGAAAGATGGAGGTAGGTTTCGAGCGTTAATTAATTGCTATTATCTCCTGCTACTACCCTCGGCAGCCACTCCTTTTGCTTCCTTTTGACCCCAGCTGCCGTGTCTTCGGCTCTTTGCCTTTCTTTTTCCCGTTGAGCCGAGCAAAGAGGGCCGCGGTGCGGCACCTAGCCGGCCAACTCGCTTCGAAGGAACGGAGCAATGAAATCTGATCCATGATCGTTAACGGGTCTAATAGGGCCGATACGGTGCAGCTTATGCGCCGATAAATTGCAAGGACGTGCTGCATCCGCACGGTTTCCTCCATCTCTCTCTCTCTCTCTCTCTCTCTCTCTCTCTCTTTCTCTCTCTCTCTCTCTTTCTCTCTGACGTGTTCGGTCCTGCCAGCAGAGCCCCAACGATACGGGGATTTATCGTTCGCCAGGATTTTTCACACGACGCATATTAGCCTTCTCGCTGGCCGTGATTACGATCCGAGCCATTCATTACCTCGGAACCCCCATTAGCCCCGTTATTGTCCACGTATTTTCAATAATGACTCACTCCGATGGAATTCGACGCGGCGCGCCGCCATGTTCGACGATTCCCGACCTCGGTGACCGGTTAGATTTTTTTCCGGGAACTCGGCCGACAGTTATCGAACTGCTATGCCCCGACGAGTATTGCGCGTCGCTTGTTAACAAATCAATCGACGGCGTTCAATTTCCGCCGGCGAGAACGAATAGTCTCTCTTTCTCTCCGCTCCGTCGCGTCGCGCCGCTCCCGTAATTCTGTCATTAGTCTGAGCGGAAGAATTGTAACGACGATTCGTTCGAAATGATCGATATCGCCGTGCCTTTTTAAATTAGCCGTGGTCCACCCCGGTTCAGCTCGGCTCGGCTCGGCACGACCTGGCCCGGCCCGAACATCACCGACTAACTTGTTTATTCGTTGTCGCTATAATTGCTCCGGCGAGCGGAACTTTCAGCCGGGCAACGAGACAAATATCGCGGCTAGAACGCCGCGCGCCGACACAATTGTTCAGCCAAATAAATTACAAAAGCCGGGTGGCTCGTTGTTATTCAAATGTTCCAGTTGATTTTTCGCTTTTCACCCCTGCGATACCGGCGGATTTAATTTACCTTTCCTGCGAACTATTCGGGCTTTTATTATTGTGTAAATGTAAGTCGAAAACGGTCTCGCGCCTGCGATCGTGCGAATTTGACGATTTATGTCGCTGCTTTTGCCTGTCGCGTCTCACACTGTGTTTGGGAAAGGTACTTTTTCAAAATTCGACCTAAAAACTTGAGCTTGTTTGAGACATTAAGAGGATTAGTTTAGTACCCAATGTGTAAGTAATTCATTTTGTAAATTGTTATCGGTCGCAGTTGCGGTGGAAAAAATAAAGGTTGCGATTTAAAAATTTTCTTTATCCAAAGAAATTAGAATTTATCACTGTATAATTCGTTATGCAATTAAATACGGTACAGAATGATGGGGAGATCACAAAGAACTTTAAGTGTTCATGCTAGCTGAAATGTGTATTTCAATTTAATTGATGTCTACAGCTCCGCGGGCTATTTTCAAGTGACACAAATGGCATAGATATCAATTTGCGGACGTTGTCTTTCTGATAAAACGTCACTAAATTCTTTCACCCGGATCGCAGTGCCGCAATTCTCCGACGGTCCGCAAAATTGAAATGAGGCTAGCGTTTATCTGAAATTTCTCGGGTGCGCGCAGGCAAGCTTTCGTTCAGCGGGACAGTCGTTTAGTGGGACCGTAGCTCGTTGACTTTCATTGAATGCATAACCGTTTTAGAGATGCGAGCGGCCCAGTTATGATAACTCCGATTAACGCTATCCCGGGAACACGCATCCGCCATCGTTTTCGCTTTTTCTCCCCGGAGATGCTTTTCTTTGTGCGTGCATGCCCCGGACGTAATTAGCATAAATCGTTACCGAGGAAGAAAACCTTTCCTGATCTCCTACGGCGTAGAACCATAGCTCCCGCGGCACGTATCTCAACCCCAGGGGTTTAGAAAAATTGCCGGAACATCGCTCCGAAGACGTGCGAACTGGGAATTTAATGGGGTGGAATTGTTTCACTTAGATTTAATAGATGCTTTCAGAACGTTATTTTGCAAATAATTTCATTCCCAAGGGATCGTGGCGGCACTTTACTATGTTGCAGCGTAGTCGAACTTTTTCTTGGATTTTCTAAATCTCATGAGTTCTACGAGTAAAAATTATTATCTAATATCCACTTTCTTTGCACATTTTTTCTTCTCTTTCTCGAACGCAGTCCCACTGGCTTGTCAAGATTTTTCTGATTAAAACCAGTCCCAACACGGCGTAAATCGGACCAGGTGTAGGCTTAATGTAAATAATGAAATTATACAGGGTCTCCCGAAAATATTGTACTACCTTGAAACGGATGGTTCCTGAGGTCATTCCAAGCAATTTTTCCTTTACCGAAATGTAAAGGATTGTTTTGAATTTCAATATTTTTGGAACACCCTGTAGAGAAATGATGAAGTCCGAGTTATGTCGTATTTTGGACTCATTTTACTCGGAAGAACTCCAACAATACGCTAACGGGCTACGTCAATCTCGCTTCCACTCGAATTTGACTTCCGGATGGCAAACTGAAAATTTAAATGATGATCACCGTATGCCGTTTCTTTGAACCACAAAATCCAGGCCGAATTTGAGCGAGCCCATTATCGCGGGACTAACGAGCGCGGTCGGACGGGCGCGATCGTATCGTGGCCTCGTTTAAAAATTGAAACAAGCGAGCGGAAGTTATCGCGGCGGCGCGTATATCAATATTCCCGACGTTTTGCTCGCGTCTTGTTCCCATCCACAAATCATCCGTGGGTCGGCGGCGCGGCGGAGCTTGAAAGTTATGCGGGCAGGCCACGTACGCGTACGCGCCGGCTATTTATTTCCCGCAATCTGCGGGTCGACGCGAAAAAATACCGCATAGCTTCGTCCAGCTCGGAGACAAATCTCTGACGCGGTCACGCGACCGCCCCCGCGTGATTAAATTACATTGCCTATTTGAAAGATAAGGAGCCGCTTTATCGAACTTATTTATCGAGCCACGGCATGGGGCTTTAGCTGTTCGAGACTCGAGTCTCGATTCTGCTTTCCCGCACTCCGCTGCGCCCGTTTAATTCTCTGATTTACGTTAAATACGCACGTGAGCTCCGGATAGTTAACTGCAGCTCTGAAAAGAACAGCTTGTATTCATTTCTCTTTATCTTTCCGTTTCTCACCCCGCGCGCTGCGCCAGCTCGTTCACGATTAGCTCCGCGAATTCCTTTATTACTCGGATTAATTCGCTACTTCCTCGGAAAATTTCTCGCCGCCAAGTCGAACAGACCTTATTCGAGCTCGCGCAATTCTGGAGAGGTCGAGCGGGTGGGGAGAGAGATTAATCGACCTCCGAGTTTTTCTTCGCGACCCTTTAACAATGTACATTTGGCCGGTTTCATTCAGCTCCGCGTCATGTACTTCGCGTGTACCGCCATGGATCAGATTTTACGTCGACTGCAAATGAGCTCTGCATGCTGAGCTCATTGCTATCGCTCGATCTTCCGCGAAATGGTAATACACTGTTACAGATAGCGCCAGTCGTCGGATCTAGCGGCGCCCGTGGGCACGAACGTTGTCAATGAATTGTTACGTTTTATTCGACGCGCTTCCGGCCATCGTTCATTTCTGTTAAAATCTTTTATCCCAGGTTGAACTGTTCAGGTGTAAATCAACATTCTTTTTACGAAGCAATCAGAATAATTCAATCGTGAAAATATTCTGATATCTCAATCTCCTCACACGTTTGGTTCAACACGTCTGTTCTTTAAATAACGTTGCACGTAATCAGATTACGTCGTGTCGGGCGGATATGTTGATTCGAACCAACTTGGTTGAAAACTAATCGTACTTATTTAAATCTTAACCGTACTTACTTCAAACCTGAATTATTGCTCTTCACTTTTTATTTTGTATGTACTTCGCTGGCACAACTGTGAAGGCATTCGCAATCTGCTGCTCAACAGAGACAAAAAAAAATGCTATTTCCGCTAACGTTATAATAAGACGAACAGTTAAAGTTGCTGATAGTATCAAAAAATCCTACGAATGCGCTAATATATAAATTCAAATTGTGCAAAAGGTTGAACCATTGAAAATGGTTTATTGACGTATTGAATTTGTATGCAGTGATATATGTTACAGACATGAAAGCCCCCAAGTTCCAGACGAATTGTTCTAGATATGGCGGAGTAACGTTAACCCTTCACATGAAAAATGCGTCGAATTGACACGAGGGACACAGGAGGGTTAATGATGCGACCGGATACGTGTTAAACAAGTACGTGAGATTACCGGTTAGAGAGGATCCGAGCACTTAACAGTGTCCAGAAACAGGAACGTGTGGGTATTCACCGGAGGATCGTACGAGGGTTAACTCAATTTAGTATTACCCGGAAGACCCAAGGTGCGAGTGCTCGAAATAAGATCATAACTCTCAGGTAAATGATCTTTCAACGCTCGACCACAGGTCGCTCTCCCGGAGGTCCGGAGTGATCTAAATATTCAGATCACCAACCGAAGTCGGAAACTTCTCTCCACTCCGATCTCTCTCTCTCTCTCTCTCTCTCTCTCTCTCTCTCTCACTCACTCACTCACTCACTCACTCGCTCTTCTAGTCCTCCGCAGGGTCTTTCTGTTTAGAAATTGCGGCGAGATACATGGGGGTCGGAACGGTGGCACAGACGTAGTCCCTTAAATACCTTAATCTGAAACGCCAATGCGATTCGCGTGCAAATCCCCTGGGCCAAGGTGCGGCAATAACGTCGTCGAATCGAGGATTCCACTTGAAAGTAATTCCGACCTCTGGCACGCGCTACTGGGGAGCGTAGACACCGCGAAGATAATTCCAGGAGCGCCGTCGAAGGCGGGGAAAGAATGTGTCTGCGGCTGGCTGAATTAATTATCGCGGCTGCTGATCGTTCTTTTAACTGCTCGCGAAAATAACGAGCATGTTCTGAGACTGTACGAAGGCTCAACGCTTTGCTGATCGGAAATTTTTCCTGTGCAGTGAGAAACTGTTCTTCATTTCAATGCCAGATCAAATCTTTCTATTTTGACAATTTATCCTAAACGAACGACACTAAGAATACCTAAAATGTTGATAAAAATATCTTACATGAACCATACGAACAATCGAAGAACACTTTAATGTCCTCTTCGTACATTTAGAGTCAATATCAATTACTTTTGAACAAAATTATTATTTCTGGTTTATTCAAACATGGTCGCATTCACTGCGAGGTTATTAGCGACCACACGACTTGGAACTCACTGTCGCGGTGGCAGCAGAAGTTTAAACAGCAGACGCAAGACACAAGAACGGAACACGGTGGGCGGTTAACCACCACACGGGACTCGTTTACTCGTCGGTGTACTCTCAAACAAGATACGCCCGAATCTGAGACGGGATCGCACAAAGTTAATTCAGCAAACTTAAGACTCGCGTAAATAGATCCCCGTTTCCGTCGATTGCGAACATGTTCTCGAATCAGTAGTATAACTCTACGACAAGTCGGACGTTCGGTAATGTTGCTGATTCAATAAATAGATACGCAGATATGCTTTTTTATTGTCTTTATTTATTCGTAGTAGGTAGATGTATACATAAAATGTTTGTATTGAACATAACTTATATTTTACACATTTGTAACGAAAGTGTTGGCTTGCTCAAAGAGACTGTCTTTCGTGATACAGAAAATTCTATATGGTGAATGGTCTACTTCTAGTCTGTCTCTATCGTGTCGCACTATATGATGCTGCCATAACTGCAGCTGTTGTAATATCTATCCGAGTTCCGCGTCAACAGTTCCCCGGGGCGCGGCTTTCTTTTCGCCTAACGACCGGATCCGGCTTCCTGCGAATTTGCAGACTTCCCGCGAAATTGAATGGAATATTCTACGTTCGTTGAAGTAGTCGTCGTTAACGTAATTCCGCATTCGCGAATTTTATTTAGAGATTGGCTCCAGATGGAAAAAGGAAAGTCGAGGTCAATGGGAAGACCATTCTCCAGCTAGTTTACTCTTTTGTGAATGCTTATACTGCATCCAAACAGCACAAACGCAGTTCTTTAATGGAAAGTTGGTTCTTCGGAATGTTCTCTGCTAAAACGAATATAATAGAAAAAAATCTGCTGATGCTCGCGAGCTGTTAACTTTTTCAACATCCCACCCTCATTTTACACATAATAAGAGAAACAAATACACAGTTCACAAACGAAACAATTTAGTAAGAAAATAATTATTGTATATTCTACGATGTGGTGCAAAATTTATATTACTGAGGGTAGTATTCTTTGCCGGAGAATTAATAAACACGTCTCGATGAACAGCGGGAATTAAACTGCATCCCTTTGCTTTGTACTGTAAATACAGGAAAAAGTGGTTTCATTGTATAGTACAAAAGTGACAGAGGAATTATGAGCAAAAAAATGAATAAGAACGTCCGAATGAATGATGAAGAAGAACTGATTAAAAAGCGTAAGAAACGTCTAATTAAGCTGTGTCTTGCCGTCTTCGTTTCGCGACGTAATCATGAAAAAAAGTGTTTGCATTGTCAAGCGGAAATTGCAAAAAGGTGACAGGTCTGAGCGAGCATTTTCACATAGTTTTTCTCGCCGTTCAGCTCGTCATTTGCGAAACACAAAACGTGTCCCTGGGATGTTGGAAATTTACAAGTAAGATGTGACACAGATTGGCCGGTTGACTCTATCAAGTCCGTTGTGCGACCAAACGCTGATAACATCCCTTCCCCTGTGTGATGAATAGGGGAATTTCTTCTTCGTTGGTGTCCTCTCCAGCATCCCAGCTCGACTTTTTCCTCTAATTAAACTGCTCGAATGCCCAGCCAGCCCTGCGAAAGAGGGCACGCGTCTTTTGTCCAATGTTTGCGACACAATAAAATACAATTGCGTCGGTACACTGGAAATATGGAATGCTCAAAAACCTTGCACACCTCAATTACCACTTAACGACAATTACCGTCTGTTTAAATTAGCATGTTAACCGGCGATGACGAGTTAATTCGTCATACGTGTTAAGCTATCACACACGTGTGACGACCATGATTTTCTTCACATAAATATAATGAAATTAATTTTATGGATTTTGTATTTACACTGATTATACATTACACGATATTGTCCGTGAGTAAATATTTCCTCATATTTTATTAGAGAATTACATTGCATTTGTACATTGCAACTGTGTTAATTCAACAAATAATTCTTTCACTTTATCATGTC
Organism: Lasioglossum morio; assembly: GCA_916610235.2. NCBI lineage: Eukaryota > Metazoa > Arthropoda > Insecta > Hymenoptera > Halictidae > Lasioglossum > Lasioglossum morio. The sequence goes on along the minus strand of OU744324.1, from coordinate 6,366,345 downwards.
GTTTAAGTAAGCGTAATTTAAAACAGCAAAAACATTGGAAGAATTTAAAAATTCTGTTCTGTGGTTTTGATCCTATTGGACATATTCAGATACAGAATAAATTTCTATTTCAGGTAAAACATTGCTATATAAAAATTGCTATACCATTATTCAAAATATTGTTTAGACGAAACATATTAATATAGAATGGAATTATTCTGGTTCGGAAGAAATGCTTAATTTTCGAGTTAAAGTAACTCCGAGTGCAGAGAGTTAAAATATAAAAGGAAATTTATTGTGAGATATAGCCGTGACAAAATCATGCAGCTCGGAATACGACACAGAATATTATACAGCCTATTCGATTGTTTCCCGTTCCTGTTTCGTTGATAGCGTTAAAACAATTCCAATTAATAGCGGAATAACGATGAGATTACAAAGAGATCCCCAAAGCATTGCCACATTGACAAAGGGTCTCCGTTACATTAGTCTCTATCCAGCCTCCGCGGTTTTAATTCTAAAATTACCGTGCAGACGTTGGAATAATGTTCGACACTGATCACTGGAATCGTGAAACTTAATCATAAAAGGAAGGAGCTAATACCCCCGAGGAATACGTGCTCTATCTTACCGAGAACGGATGGGGTGTAATTTTTCGCACGGTTGCTCGCGCATAAGTCATTGAAAATTGTCATCGGAATTTATCACGGTAGGCTGCGAGAGTAATTTTATTTCCGCAGGGATTCGTCGTTACTTTCCATTATCCACGATTTACTGGCGATAAGGAATGCTAACCGCGTTCAATCATCCCGCAATTACGATCGTTCTGCGACACTGGCGTCACGACGCCGCACAAAGGTCCAGATTGGAAAATCGAGTAGCATTTTGTCGAAAAATGAACTTTATCATATCGACATGTATAAAGCTTGTATTGCTTCCTAAATATCCATCTACTTTGATAATAAAGAAAATAAATAAAGTATAATAAAAATGGTAATCTCAAAGAGTACTTAAAGCTGGACAGTTTGAAAATAGTATGTAATGTTTTTCGACAAACTTTTTGCAACAAGATAATATCATTTTTATATTACATTCATGCTGATCCGAAGATCGCTTTACTCATTGTAAATATTATTTTATGGATCTTCCCCACCGATACACGTATCCGATGTGTTCGCCCGACCGCGTTCCCTGCTTAGATATTCGAAGCGGATCACAAACACCAGCCATTTGAATAAACGAATATCTATTCAGACTGTGCCGCCCGCGGTGAGATTCTTCGATACCCCGTCGGAGGATTCCCGAAAACGTTCGAAAACAATTTCACGAGATCAGCAAGACCCTTCTACCAGTCGCCGATGATCCGACCAGTTATTCTCCCTTTTCTTATTTTTTTTTTTTTGATTGTAGAAAATCTCATAAGAGATTTATTTTAACATAATACACAATTCAATATGGGAATGACAACGAAGAGAAATATTTACAGAATAAGAATAAACAAATGCATAAATATAGTCGCAGTGTAGACGTTCCAATCACTACTCATACTTATATGAGAAATCATCTTATTAATAAATTATTTCAGTTTGTCAGGAAAGTAATTTTTCCATCATATTAATTTAGCAAGTGAAATATGCGAAGTCTCGAATTTGTATATATCAACTGATTAAATGTAAAATTAATCAATTCAATGGAAAGCATTGAAACGTTCTTCTTTTAAGGATTCAGTTATGAATAATTGAAAATGGGCATAGACTTTATTGAAAAGAAGCCACTTGCAGTCAAAAATCGTATAATTGGTTGAATGTACATAATTAAATACGATTCGATTCGGTATAATTGATTGATCTTTTTTTCCTTGAAATTCAATCTTTACACGATATGTCGATCTAGTAGCTTCGTCTGAAAATGCAGAAATTTCTGACGAATTCAAACAAATCCAATTTGTTCCTCCTTAATGTAATACTTTGATAGACATAGTTATTACGTTCATTTTCGTCATAAATGCAGAAAATCCGTTGTCTCGCCATAACATTATATACTTATCACATGTCTATAAATATTGATGAACTTTTAAAGCATAAAGTGAGCTTACTACAAAGCTACAGAGATAAATGGAAATGCTGTGGGTAAATTGTGCGTGCCTTGAGGAGAGTTTACGTTCTTTGCCGTGACCTCGATTTTATCAAATGGAATTCTACGGCTACGTCGTTTCTTGAATCAGTCATTTAATATGTCGGCTTATGTTGATGAAGTCCATAGCTTATGGCAGTGCTGGGCATATTTGCCACAATCGAGGCAAAAATGTCCTCACCGTAGCGTCTACTGTCCCCTTCTATAAAGCGCCGTTATGAAAGAGTAGGGATACAAGATAGAACAAGAGGCGACACACTTGACGTCGCTCGTTCGATTTCGAATGGTCTATCAATTTAAAAAGAGATTTCTACAAAAATAAATCGACTTTATTACATATGAAATAATGCACTTGGTGAACACTTTCCATTACACAGAATTAATGTATTATCATTCGATTTTCTAATTGAATTTTGGACAATTTTTTACAAAAATCTAAATTTAGTTACTAATATGTATGCAATGGTAATTATTCACCAAAAATGAAATTTAATAATAAAATGATTGTTATATGATTAATAATAGCAATTTCTTCCCAATACGCAGTTTCGACGAATGAAATTTATGGTACATCGTGTTATAAACGAGTATTGAGATATACCAGGTTTGTCCGCACTCTGCTACAGTTCGTAAGATGATCGAATGGCAGGGTTTAATGGTCGAAACGCGAGATCCGTTGACTATCAAACAAGGCTGTAGCATCGTTAGACGATGAAATATGTTGCTGAGCTGGTTGGTGGGAAGTCGATACAAGCGAACGAAGAGTAGACAGACGGTGGAGTTCTGGGTGAACCAAAGAGCAGTCGCCGGAATGCAGGGAAAAGCTCGTTATAAGCTCTTGGGGCTTAGTCGCAGCTACAGAATTAATTAAACCGTGCCCGTAGTAAAGCCCATAAAATATCTAGAGGTGTCGCCCTACTAGGCGCGCGACGGATTTATTATATTGCTATTCTCCTGATCGCTAGCCCTGTTTAAATAACACAGTCTCCGCGCCAGTAATGGAGCTGAGGCAGTGAAAAGCAATTAACGGCGCGAAGTTCTTGCTGCTTATAATCCACGGCTTCTTGTATGGAGTTTCTACCTTCGAGCAAATGGAAATTAAGAGTCGTCTTTGCGGGATGCATATGGATCTGCAGAGCAGAATCCTGTTCGCTGGCACGTGCTAATTTCTACATTCTTCCATCCTCTAGCTGAACAAAATTCAATTTTTATAATGATCCAGATGTATGAAGTCATAATAGAGAAGTCGATAGTAGAATGTCCATTTAGCCAGGAAATAATAATACACTAATAAGTAGACTGCGGATTTTATGCATTTATGACAAAAATGGACACGTACAATTTAAAGTAGTGAACGTGTTGAAAATATTTAAGGACATCGAATTATTAGTTTCAGCTTAATAGGACAATTAAAAGAAGACAATAATTATTCAGCTCCATCTGCAGTCTACTAATAAGTAATATCTAATAATAATAAGTAGTATCTAAATGTGTAGTTCGATGGCGTGAATGATTGTGGGTTTCTTAGAAATTCGGAGAAGCATTCTTAGAGAGACTGAAAATTGAGAGAACTGAGCGAGACATTTACATTTATGATTAACTTGTTAGTCGATTTTGAATTGACGTTAACGTTTCTGCGAGAAGGCCAAGAATTACTTTGTACAAGCCATAATTCCCGGTGCGATTTCGCGACAGCCATTCCCCTTATCCGGGTAGCAGGATAACGTTTTCTCGGCGCTTGCAACGCGATTGAAAAAGTAGCTGGCGCGGCAGTGCACGCCGGGAAATTACCATAGTTGTAACATCGAGCGGAGGGTGGGATCATGTATATTTATAACGGTCTCGCGACTGCATACGCATATCCAGGGGACACGAGTGTATCGGAGTTTCTTTCAGGCCGGTGATGGATTACGAGAAAAACAACGGAGGACGATACACACGGGTTGGGGCCCCACGGCGCGGCGCGTCGCGGCGTGTTGCGACGCTATGCGTCGTCGTCGTCGAGTGCTTTCCCATGGCGCTCGGAGCAGCTCTCAGCTTCGCCATTCTCTACCTAATTCACTCTTAAGCCGAAGTGTAATGAGCTCTGATCTAATCTAATTCCATCCAATCTCCTTCTGGCTATAGCTACGCCCCCGCGGCTATTATGGTTCTCCTGCGGAGAGAGCAGTGAGCTATAGGCACTTTGTATGCGCTTTCCTATTGAGAACGGTCGGCCTCTATTCTTGCCGTCCGCGTCCTCCAACAACTTATTTAACTAGATACGCTTAAGGGTCCTCTTTACCTTCACCCGTTCTTTCAAGAATTCCTCCTCCCTCTTGCACGGTAACTCGGGGAACGGACGAAGATCAACGTCGCGACACTATCTGCCTAGGGAGACATCAAAAGAGGACGCTTTTATGCGAGCTCGTCGCGTGTAATTGGCTGCTCACGGTGTAACACGGTAAATTCGTTCGTCTTTTGATAAAAAGGGCCCGCAGTCACTTTTCCGCGGCCCCGCGACGATTAATGCCGCGTAACCTCTCAATTTTTGCGGCGACCTCCAGTCGCAAAATTTTGCTTCTTGAGAGTCTTGAATGATTTGAGCAGTCTTGAGGCGTCCAACTTGCTCCTGGAACAGGGACGGAGTTCTATGCCAACGCTGAAGTCTAAGAGTGTGAGGGTAGCACCTAAGCGGGGAATGTACCACGTATGACTCGCGAACTTCGAGCTGGATCTCCCTGTCCTAGAGCAATTATTTTTCCGAGGAACATCCAGATTGCGCCGGAGAAATTCCAGGGAATACAGGTACTCTCCGGCGTTACGGAATTAGTCACGTGACACCTGTGACAGAAGGGGTGAGGTAGAGTAGGAGACAAGTCTTAATCTATACTTGACGCCAGGTAAGAAGGTACTTGTTTCGCGCATGTCGATGCGCGTAAGCCATGGAACTTCATGAACGAGTTCCGTTAGAGTCGTTATGCGCATTACAGTCTTAAATTCGTCGGCTAGTAAGCATCTTCTTATCTGGCGTCAACTATAGCGACATGCCCAATTCGGTAGAACGACAATTTCATATTCAGTTTATGTCCAAATGTCCTACGACTATTTCGGAAATCCCTAGGACGTCCGCAAGACTTTTTCGTACGACCTAGGAACGTCCATTGCTTAAGTTTTTATGGATAGCCTTAAGTCTTGCAGATGTCTCTAGGATATACTTAAGAGACTTTATAAGACTTATAAGTAGACTGCGGATTTTTATCCAAAATAAAAATTGTTAGCGTTGTTTGTAAGACACGGGTGCCAAATAAAAATAGCTTTCATTATTTAATTATCTTATTAAACTGAAACTGATGTCTTTAAATCTTTTTAATATGACCACTGCTTTAAATTGTGCGTACCCATTTTTATCTTAAATGCATAAAATCCGCAGTCTACTTATAAGTGTACGACAATGAAGCTTAGAACGAGCGACTGGTGTGCAAGGATTCAATGGTCGACGACTTACGTGTTAGATACATTTATTGATGTATTAGATCCGTCCGGGCAGACGTCAGAGGAGTACGCTTTTATGCGAGCCCGACGCGTGTAATTGGCTATTCAGGGTGCGACACGGAAAATTCGTTCGCCGTTTAATAAAGGAGCCCACGGTTACTTTTGCGCGATGATTAATGCCGCGCGTATCGCCTCTGAATTTTTAGTCGCCCTCTATTGGTCGAGCCAACACCCGCGACCGCGGTGCTCGATATAGAGAACGCCTGCAATAACGATTACCATGCAAATAGCGAAATAAAGGAACATTAATATTCGCCGGCTGTGATAATGTAAGGGTTACAATTCACCCGATCGGACCTCTGCGGCCGTTTCGCATGGCGCTCCTGTTTTCATGAACACACCAGCCGCAACGCAGGAAGAACCGCGAAATTTAGTGACTAATTCGAACTCGAAATTCTGCGCGCGTCCTGCACGTCTGACTGGTAAATATTATCGGCGAATATGTATTCACGATATTACTCGTTGCGGTTAATCGGTACTCGGACCTTTCGCACGCCTCTTCCAGTCGCTGAGATTTACTCGTGTTTTTAAAGTACAGGAAAATCTCCGTTGTCCGGACTAACTGTATCAATTATTTGTTAATAGACTGCGGATATTTATGCTCTTCAAAGTTAGTGGAAAATCTTACAAACTGAGGACGCGTCAATATGTATATGATTTCTTCTTTATTAAAATCATTAAGGGAAGAAATAACATCGAATTTGCTTCCTGTTTTTTGCAATCGATACAGACAATTTTTATTTTGCATAAAGTTTGAGAATTGAATTAAACTGTTTAACCCTTTGCACTCGGAGCCACTAATAATCCTTATACCATTATTCAAAATACAGAGTGAGTCTCGTAACATGACGATCTCAAACAACTCGTTAGTTATTTGTTTTTGCGAGAAAATGCTTCGAACAAAACTTGCATGGTTTCTTGGGAGACATACAGTGCTCTAATCTGTTTTTTATTACTTTACTCTTTTATCGAGATATGACGGTCACCTCGAGTTTTTTAAATGGGATGTTAAATGGAATTTTAGGCTTTAAAAAGCATTATACAAAGCGTTCTCCGACTTTTCGGGCCAAATAGCTCACTGTGTAACGTCACAATTTCGTAATTAATTCGTATGTCACGGACATCGATAATTAATCGGGATAGCCACACTGAGTAGGCCATACAATGCATTAAAAGTGTTTCATTAGGGGCGCAAATACTTGCCAGGCTCTCTCTCTCTCTCTCTCTCTCTCTCTCTCTCTCTCTCTCGTCGTCTGCAAATATTTAAAAGCATCGTTTGACGAGTGTTTAGCGTTCGCGTTCGGAGAATGGAGGTTTCCACGCACGAGGAATTATACTCTGTTGCGTTCCATTTTTGCAACGATCACTATTAAGACGGTCGTTCCAAAACAGAGAGAGAGAAAGAGAGAGAGAGACTTAAAGAAAAAGCAGAGCACAGCCGTGCTAGAGCAATTTTATACGCGAAGAAAAAAGAAGTCAACACGCGAGCACAAAAAAAAGAATGGAGAAGAACGAGAATGTAAAAGATAACGGAGGGAGAACAAATGGAGCAAGACAGATACAGGGTGCGATAAGCCGAGAGAAATGGGGGGAGAGAGACCGAGGGAGAGAGAGAGAGAGAGATTGGTGGGCAGATAGGTACATAGAGATCAATAGATAGTCTTGCGACACAGAATGACGATCCGGCACACTCTGCTGAAACAATATTGTGAATTCGGTTCAAATAGATCCGTCGCGATTTAAAACATTTCAATGGAATCGAACGGTATGTTGCATTTAGCTTCGGGATTCAGCAACGCAAAGTCAACACTCGCGCGCAGTCGAAATTGTTAGGCTCATCTGGGCAAATTCGTGTTGACTGGAGATATCCAATTAGTTGTATAGAACTTAATGAACTTTACCGTTACTATATTACTGTCACGTTCGGTCTGCTGTCACAGGAAAATTCTGTTGAACATCTGTATTTTGTCATTAGTACTAGACTGCGGATCTTCATGCAAAATTAACGATGTTTACGTCAATTGCAAGAAACAGGAACCGCCTAGACAATTGTTTCTTCTTTTAATTATCTTACACAGTTGAAACTAATAAGCTGATGTCCTAAAATCTTTTTAATATGTTCATTTTTGTCATAAATAAATCCGCAGTCTATTACTCTTCAATCCATTTCTATACAATACTAGACATATAAACGATAATATTATCGGTTCAATTTCTGAAATTGCGAACGCAGCGTTTTTTTTCGGAACCAGAGATTTGTCTTTGGACTTTCTGCAACCTGTCAAAATGGTGGCTCAACTCCTTACGAGTATCATAACGGCGTTTCCGGGGAACAATCGAGATCCTTCCCTTTCGTCTACAGATAGGACAAACTTTTTGACATGTGGGGCCGGAGATTAAAAAACTTTCTTGAATGCAACGGAAAGAGGTCAAAATGCTTCGACTTCGGGCTCGAAAACCAGCTCCTTAGCCAGATGGCTAGACAAACAGAAACGGGAATGAGGATCCAATGCGCCCAGGGTCGTTACCAAAGAACCACTGTCCCGAATTCCCCGGTGGCCTCGGCATTTATACACCAGACGGAACAGAGTCAAAGTGATTCGCTTGCTTAGGTATACGGACGGACGTCGTATATACTCTTAGCTTCTCGCGTAGCATCTTTAGGAATCGATACTCTCGGGCACCGATTCGATGAGACCAATAGGAAGTAACGAAGAGACTGTTCGACGTGAAACGTTACCCTTTTGTCCTTTGTCTTCACTATCATTTCATGGCGGTAAAGGAAGATTCTCGAACAAGTGACTGCTAGCTGTTGACAAATTTGGCGGAGAAGGCGTCCGTTGTTAGAGAAGCTTCAAAGACCTCGCTCAGACAAAGTCAGAAAGATCGTTGTACCCAAAGTCGATTTCTGCCAAGCTGATTTCGTGATCCTTTTTTAGCCTATACACCCCAGTCACGAACTGCCATCACCTACTTTTTATGTGAGCCCTCGAGCATTTTTATACTGCTACGGGAACAAATTCTGATAACGGAAAGCCAAGAGATGCGGTCTAAGAACAGAAAGGAGGAGCGAATTTAGGGTAGAGAACGGAAGGGAAGGGGGATCTAGGGGAGAGATAAGCGGAGGGAAACTTAGGATGGAAAGGAGGGGAAAAGATCTAAGGAGGAGAGGGGAGGATCTAGGATGTAGAAGGTAAATCTTGGGATGGGACGATCTAGGAGAGAGAAAGTGTGGAGAGGATCTCGGGAAGGAAAGGAAAGGGGAGGGACGAATGGTGTGAATGAAGTGAAAGGATGAAGGAGAACAGCTGATGAAAAAGCATAGGAGGGTGGTGGAGGGAACTTTCAAGAAATTCATGAGGAAATTCTTTCAAAAACGAACGACAATTATTTCGATCTTTGATTGGAAACTTGTTTGAAATGTTACAGACACGCTCAGCTTAGGGGATCGGGCGATGGACAACATGGATCGACACCAGACCCAGAGTCGGCCGCGGAATCAGCTGCTGGTCGACGCGTCAGGGCCGAAATCGAAGGCCGAGCCGACGTTCGACTACACGCAGAACACGAACGTGACGGCGCTGATCGGAAAGGCAGCCTATCTGACGTGTAGAGTTCGGAATCTGGGCGACAAGACTGTAAGATTATTTCGCCGTCGTTTCCCGTTGATCGAGTCCCGTAGAAAAGAATTCTCCACGTCATCTCGATCGAACGTTCGGTTCTATCGTCGTCGAACCTTTCCCGTCATGTCAGAATTCATTCGCGAGCTATTCGGCCCGTGAGATTGCGCGTGACAGTTGAATGCGTCGAAGAAATGCTACCGGGATGATGCCCGTCTTCTCCGAAACTTTCTGTTACTCCATGGGATCCCGACGAATTTGCGGCGGTAAGGTAATTACAAGAAGGAACGGTATACTCTTGGCCCCGGCTCGAGAGGAAATCCGGGCTTCGTAAAGACCTTAGGAAAAGCGATTTGCAGGAAATAATCGAGTTGCCTGGTCTCGATTGGACGTTAATCGACCTTCAAGGCAACTGGAAACTCAATTTTATGGTAGCTCGCGGTCCCGACGTTACAGCTATTGGTCGATCGAAAGTAATCGGGTATGGCGGTGTACACGCGGTACTCGAATTATGACTTCGTGACCACCGTTTCGGATTATTGCATCGCTGCCCGTGTATCCCGGCTGCATTCGAGCTCGATTTTTGGAGCGAAAAACACCTCGTCCCTGCCGCGTGTACCCTTCTGCCCTGGAAATGCCCTGGACTGCCGGCGCCACCATATTCTTCGAGAAATGCGGTGACTTCGATTTCTGTCTCAGATTAAAATTAGAAATAGAAGAATAGAAGAAACTTTCGATCTTTAGTGTTCGAGAAATGACACTGGACTTGCGCGTGCAATTAATTTATAGAAAATCGTACTATACAGTATAAATATAGTCTGCTAAACTTAGACGGTCTTACTAAAAGTGTTTTACATTATCTAATCATCCCCATAATTACAATTTGTAATTTTTTAATTTTAAAATGTTTTGAAAAAAAAACAAACGGTGTATGGTAGCATTCCGGTTGGGAAGCTGTGATCTAGATTCATTCGAAAAAGTAGTTCACAGCTTCCCGGAGCGAAACCATGTCAGATAATTAGCTCGTTTCTCCGCGCGTCCATTCGATTCTGGTAGAATAAAGTTTCCGGAAATCTTCAATTTACAGCATCCAAACACGCGAACCCGAGTCGATTCGCAGACAAATTTCCGTTCGAGAAGCTTCGCCGCTTCCTTCTAGAGACTTCTCGGACTGGAAGAAGTTCTTCCTGAAGTTGGTAATTACAGACTAGAATGGGGAAGACATTGTCGTTCGACGGTAATCGACCAAAGGTCGGAATTTCTCGTGATAACGGTTCGAATTGCAGGAAATCCCGAAATTACGTTGACCTCGATTACATGCAATACTTTCCCGATCGAGTCGCATTGTCATCGATGCGCGAGCTCTTTCGAAAATGTTCCATATTTGAAATGGCATAAAAGTTACCACATTCGTACCCGGATAAAATGTAATTATTAAACTGCAGATTTTAATGCAATTATAAAGTAATTAACAGGCTGAAATATAAAACTGAAAAATATAAAAATTCAAACAATATTGTTATGTTGTTTTCAACGTAAAAAGACCATCAAAGAACGAAAATAATTTTTATTTAACTACTGACTACTGCTTCCCACAATCGAGGCAGAATATTTTTATGTTGTATAAAGATCTGCGGTCTAGTAATTACATATACCACAATAATATTTCTTTCATTTAATAGTTTTCATAAGAGACGTGAGTAAATTAAAATGAGTGAAAATGGTTCGTTCTTTTAATAGTCCACTTCACATCAATTTTATCGACTTCAATACTCATACATATTGGTTATTCCTCTCTTTTTGGAGATGAAAACGTAACGTAATAATCGAGCCAATAAATACAGCAGCTTCGAACATTGCATATTCGCCAATCGTGCGAAAATCTCGTAAATTATTCGTTTGAATAGAGAATTCTTAATCCGTGCGAGTATGCAGTGTGCACGTCACCGAAACTAGGGCAAGTAAGAAATAATGAAAAGCAGGAACAAGAAATCGACTTTCGTATGAAAGCTAGAGTTTCGATGTCTGTAAAATATTCAGCAAGTACTGCCCCAGTCGTCATTCGTACGAAAATAAGGCAGTTCCAGAAGCAATCTTTCGAGCTCGAAATAAATCGGATGATTGGCTTCCGATGTTAAAAGTTTCGAGCGCTATGAAATATATAAGAGGTTATAAAATATCCGAGAGAATCTGCATTCCGAACTTCGTGATGAAGCTCGTGTTTGAAAAGTGCTCTATAAAATGGTGGAATAAATCTATCGAAGACGTTAAATTATCAGGCCGGTGACGTGTCCATAAGTATCAGAGCAGCACTAGCGGACCACCCAGTAGATTCGTGGAGCTTTTCCGCAGGAAGCTCGTAAGCAAACAGGATTATGGGGAAAAAGGAAGCTGGAGATCATGGCGGAGTACAGGGGATTCGGCTTAGAGCACAGCCGGGGCAACGGGGCTGTTCAATTTCGGCATTTCTGGGTGTGTAAACCGAATTAAGTGAATTCATTATACAGTCGGAGGCAGACCCGCCTTTAATTTCATTCGTTGTCCCCACGTCGGCCGTAGAATTCCATTTGACCCGCGTCTGTATTCGTCGGGTCGCACGGATTTCCTCGATACGTGATTCGCTGACACTGGAGTGGTCCTTATTCTTCAACGTGCAATTTTTTCTTTCTTTCACAACTGCAATTTCGGCAAACGTCGAAGAACTTCTACGCTTTCTGAGGTTCCATACCTCTGATGTGGTAAAACTATGCGTGTGAAGACTATGTACAAGGTGATCCACGAATCGTGACCAGCAGAGATTACTCTGTTACTAGCAGTCCGATCGAAAATGTATTTATCACATATAGAATAGTTTCAAAAAAATTTTCACGTAATTATAACAAATTTGTTGTAAAAAAAAATAAAAACAGCAATTTTCTGGAATTTTTTTGCAATTCTTTTTTATGTTATCATACTTACAGATAGGCGTAAATAAATTATAGGTGTATTTACAAAAATTTGAAGGTGACCTTGCAAAATAATGAAAAAAAGAGTTGCCAAAATTTGTTGTAATCATGCTCTCTTGAAACTATGCTATACCTGATACAAACATTTTCGATTGGACTTCTAATAACAGAATAATCTCTACTGGTCACGATTCGAGGTTCATCCTATATGATGGGGACAGTTTCGCCTAAATTGAGGCACATGTGCCCTGCACTGGGGTACACTATGCGGGCATTACACCACCAAACTTTGTCCTCATTTTTGTTCCATAAATCCATGAAAAAAATTTTCCTGACCAAGATTCGCAAACAAGGATCTAATGAGACAATCGCTGAACTCCATTTTACAGAGACAAGACGTGTGAATTACGCGCACCGGGGATATTGCAGGTTCGAGGATTTCCTTACGACATTATACCGCGTTGCCTCGAAGAAACACCATGAAGCTCTTACGTTCGCAGCACGGCGCATTGTGTCCCCTGGATCTATATACCCTTCATCCGACAGGCTGTACCAAAGCCAATATTTACGCTTGTATCAATGAAATCAAGCTTTCTCTCGGACCCATACCTGGTTTTGAGTTTCTGCCAGTAATCCTGATATCTTGACTCAGCCAAATCGACGTGTCCTGCGCCGTACTCTGCTGAATATGCTGAAACGACGTCCGCCGAATCTGCTATCGAGGCTGCGGATTCGATGCGTTTGTAACTAGAATCGCTAGTTTACACAGGAACACGAAAAATAGTAGAATCTCGAAATGTCGCATAGTATATGTATATTAGTTTACTTATCACAATGATTGGGAATCGTAAAAGGAATTTTTATTCAACTCTTGTTGTTTAGAATTAATGCACAAAATGTGAATTTTGCGTAAAGTAAAATTTTGCATTCACCGATGAGCTCTCTAGAAGATTGTTCCTGTGAATTTCAGTATTTAATTGCAATCACTTTTCTTGTAATGAAAGGATTCTAACTCGAACTAGAATAACTAGAAAGAACTTAGAAAGAACATATTATAACACTTGTGGAAATCATTTTTTCATACAACGCATAATTTAGAAGTTATTTGAAACGATCGAGTTAAGTTCTACGTGAAAAATATAAAAGTCACAGAGTTCCAGATTAATCGTTCTACAAATAGCAGAATAACATCATTCTTTACACGAGGGACGGATGAGGGTTGTTATCCAAACCGTTTCCATCTCTGTTACAATTTTCAAGACGAATTGATGGAACTGCAATTGAGCAAGAGGATCGATGAACCGTGTAGTAATTTGTGGCACAATGCAGTGGAGGAGGGGAAGCTGCCGATCTGTCAAAAATGTAATGTATGTACAAAGTTGCTGGCGAGTTCGCGCGGCAGACAATATGCGAATCCATTCGCAGTTTCGCTAGCAGCAGTTGTGCTTAACGTTTGGCATTCATCATCTTGGACGTCTTCCCGTAGTTTCCGCCTACCGGTGCCTGAGCGTCTCGATGCGATGGCTCAGTTCGGGAGCGTTAAACTGCATCCGTTCCGTTGCAGCAGCAGCAGCAGCAGCCTGGCGCGTTGCAACGGCTCGCCAGACGTAAACTTTCTCGGGTAAATACGCTAAGTGGTGCCAGGCATAACACGCTCCTCTTCGTAGTCGCAGGAGACAGCTGCCTTTTCCAATTTATGTACGCTTCGAGGAATTAATTGCCGAGGATCGCCGGGATGGATCCATAAATTTCGACGTTCTGCTACTGACGGATCGCATTCCGGCTCTAACTTCGATTGTTAACCCTTTGGCATGTAAATTACGCTCAGTGTTTCCTAGCAGAACTTCGATCAATATGGGCTAAGTGTTTCACGTAATTGGTCAGTCCTCTGGAAAATCTCAGCTATTAACGAATGATTGATTTGTAACATTATGCGTACAAGTGTTCGTAAATCTGTTTATATTGAGTAACCGTTCAACAATTTCCATTGAATAGTAAATTTTCTCCCTTTTTTCTATAATACGATTTTCGAACTATATAAACATAGATTGAAATTGATACACAGATGACAGTTGGATTTACGTAATTGAAACACGTACACGCGTTATCATCGCTAATGCAATTAACAGAGTAAACCGCTTCATTAATATCGACGATTGTTCGGTTGATAGTTTGAATCGCAATTATTAATAATTTGTAATAATTAACATTAAATACAAGAATTAATTTGATTTAGCCCTCGAACGACCACAAGGATCTATCGAACCAACTTCGGCGATGAAACTTATGTAGAAGTGAAATATGGAACATCTATAAAATATAATAACAAATTAATTTTTATAAAAATGTATTGCTTCGTTCAAACGTGGCTGTTTGAGGGCTAATTTGTGAATCAGCTTAAATTTTGTAGGTCCAAGGATGCCGTGTTTGTTAAAAAAACCCTATCCCTAACTATGGCAAACAGGCTTCAGCCGACGAGTAAATTAAATTTCATGGTTTGTATGTTTACTGGTCACTCTGTACGTGAGCCGAGTTTCCCTTCATACAACAGCGTCCGAAGGAAAGACAAAGTCGTAATTAGGGAAGTCCCTAGGACAAGGTCAAACAAGCTAAGCTAATCACGACTTTTCTCCCACTCTTATTCCTTCTACAACTCCCACTTTCGTCGCGTCACATGACGCGGTTTGTCTCTGCCTTGCCTCTGTCACAATCTTACGTGACGATAATGACAGAGAGAGGAGGTATCCGTATTCCCCTCAATTTCTCCAGTCTGACAACACTAGGTCAAACACGTTCAAAGTTAATAAAAAACTTCATCCCCCTCAGCCGGGTAACTTCTGAACTTCGCGGGAGAAGCGAATAAAAAGAGACACCCTTTGCCACGATTTCTAAGCGGTCGCTGCTCGGTGC
The DNA here is from genome assembly GCA_916610235.2 of Lasioglossum morio. Classification (NCBI taxonomy): domain Eukaryota; kingdom Metazoa; phylum Arthropoda; class Insecta; order Hymenoptera; family Halictidae; genus Lasioglossum; species Lasioglossum morio. The sequence continues at coordinate 6,351,224 of OU744324.1, read as the reverse complement.
CTAATTAAGAAAGCCCCTCCGCCTGGATCCAAGTATCAGAGTGGTCCGCGGATAGAGGAGCTGATGGGACCTTTATCAATGTCTGATCGAATACGAACACCGGACCTGGTTCTTTTGATGATTCCAGATTACGTGAACGGATGAACCGATCATCAAATTAGCCACTTCCTTTGTCCCTGCGAATAGTTCTCCCATGGAAAAGTTCATTTCTCGCGCAGATAGGCAGTTGAATCATTCCTTCGCGGAGCAGATCATACGGTTAGGCTTCTTCGCTCGAGATCTGTACAATAGTGCGCGGTCTTCAGGAACGGTAAGACCAGCCAAAAAGTATGATTAAACATCTGAGAGATAAGGAGCGCAAATGCTAAATTTAAATGTTTTCGCTCGATGTTTCTGAGATATGTTAACTGGGCATACGCATCAAATATGTTTTTTGTTTAACCACACTTTTCGGTTTCCCTGACGCCACTTATAACAGAATATACTTCAATTTTGATATTCTTAAAGATATCGATATTTTCCCTTAATTTTCAAATTGTGGGCTCAATGCACAATACGAGCAACTTTGAGATTTTGATCCTGTCATCAGAGCAACGAACCACAACTTTTCTCTTGGGCGTTATCGATTTCGCAGAAAATGTTTTTTCGATCCGGTCTACTATGTATAATATACATAGCGTGTATCGCACGCGAAGGATCGTACCTCTCGATCATCCTCGCAATCAGTCACTCAATCGCTCGCAACTGCTCGCCGAAACGTTATTATCCTCGGGGAAACGAGGACGGGTCACGGGTGAAAGGATATTGGTCGATATAGGTTTCGTTTCGGAGGAACTCGTCCGTGCTTACCCTCTCCATCGTGTCCCAGAAAATTGATGTGTCTCCTAGCCAGAATCTCGTCGTCACGTAAACAGAGGACTCGGTCACGAGTCTGCGGGATTTTCGGTTTAATATGGATTAGCATGGGAATATAGGAATACCTCGTTACGTGCTCGCTGCTCGGTATTCTCTGTGACACTATAACGAGAGGAACCAGCGGATACGCAAAAACGAGACGAGATTCTCCAGAATTTCATTAAAAAATTCTATCAAAACGTATTTTTTTCTGGCTCTCCACTGATTCCGGGAATTTCTGTTTGACGAATCAAACCACAATCTAAAAATGCATCACGTTACAAAATGTAACATAAATTGCTTCGTAATATACGTATTGAGTGAATGTTGTTCGACAGACACATTATTTGTAATTAAAATTTTTCCAGCTGCTGTGTTTTCCGGATTGACATACAATTTCGAAGTATTTCGCTTCAAAGACTCCTATACAATATACCATTTTAATAATGCTTCAATTATCGAACCCGGTGCAAAAATTTCTAGTTGATTTCTTTTGATTAAAAACACGTTACACCGTTCTAAACTGCTGCTACGGTAAATGAAATGCTTTAATATTCGTGCGGTACACTTCAGACAATATGTATATATTTGATGATAAATTAACTGGAATTTTTCAGTTCAGATATTCCCAGTCCTTTGTAGTAATGACAGCCGGCAATCGGTATTCCAGGGAGCTTGAAATAAACGAGTAACTAACGTGTAGAACCCAACGGAGTTTAATTTTCTGATAAAATCGTTGATTTCGAGTATACATTAATTTTTCCGGGAAATGGCGAAGAATTAATTTGTACACCGGTTACTTTAGCTGGGGGTGGCGAGAGCACACGCTCGCACACGGCCGATGAAATTACCGTGGTACCCAGGAGACGTCAAAGTTCGCCGTGGCCGAAGTTTAAATGTCTCCTTCGTCGAAACAAATTATGTATTACACAGACGAACGCGGCAGGCGTTTGCGGGTGACGGAAGTGTGCTCGTGCCGGAACTTCTGACCCCGTGTCTCGACCTAGTGAAATATTTAGCGGTACAGAATGACGAGACAGTGCTGAAATATTAACTTTCATAGAGACGCCTCTCCGCCTTGAACCCCTCCAAGAGATGTTCAGAGATTCTCCGTTGCTCGCCTAGTGGGGATACCTGTATTGTTGAGAGCAAATTTTTCGGAGCATCTTGAATAGTTTCGAATCTCTTCGAAACCATCCGCAGACGAATGCAGCCTCGGATATCCTCAGAGTCTTGAATACTTCATCCCTTGCTTGTCTTTGGGTAACAGCTACCCTTCTTAAGGGATATTCTGGTTCAGAACTTTTCAAAAATTAATCTTTTTTGGTATCGTCTTCGAGTGCAAGCGTTCCCAGCACTAGAACCAGGAATAAATGTGACAGCCTGTGTTGAGACTTCATAGAATTTGTTGTAACTTGTTTATTTATAAAGCATAAGTTATACATAAATTATAAGGACTGTAAGTACAGTGTTAACATTAGTATAACACAACAGAACAAGCTTACATTTATCTGGAGTGAATGTAGGTATTATTACAACAATCTTAAGAGGTTGAAAACAATACAGCCAATAAAAATTACTATATCATTACTATATCATTACTGCACCCGTTTCGTATGTATATCATGAGAAAAAAAACATATAGAAGGGAAGAAGGTCGGAAGAAATGTTTCGTTTTCGTTAACCATTAAACGAGTGGGAAGGTTAACGCACTTTCAAATAAGCTAGAGAGTATGTGCATCGTTTCTCCGGGATCACGAAGCTGATGTATTCATCAATGAAACTCAGTATTAAAACGTAATGCTTCGTGATTACCGATGCAGTGGCGCTCGAAAAAAATTAGCACAACGTCAAAGACGCCTACTCGTAAATCGTTTCGAGACATCTCGAGTGCCGTTACTTAACTTGAAGACGCTCTCCGAGACTGTTTCAATCTCATCGGCAAGCGCGAGGCTTGTTTTTACGGGAATATTTACGAGGTTAGGTCATCCGCCGTCGGAATTCGTTATTCTTACGCGTCGAAGAGCTCGTTAAGCTGGCTGCCGGAGTAACGGAGGCATTGTTAGAATACTAATCGCGTCTGTCGACTGTCGAACAACGAGAAATAAGGGTGGCAAAAAGAATCCACCCGTTTGAAGTTGAAACGTGAACGTATACTCTATCTCGTTATCGGGGAATTCGCTTAGCAATCGCGGGCTACACGGTTATATTCAAAGAAGCCGCGTCCGTATCGATGTCGAGCAACAAAATCATCATTGACTCTTTTTTAAAATTCCGTTTGTGAAAGGTATCCTGGGTCAGGGCGAGGGACATTCACATTTTAACGGCGGGAGCGTACACCTACACGAGCGATCAGCGATTCCAAGCGCTCCACGGGCAAAACAAGGGCCAAAATAACGAGTGGTCGGAATGGACGCTTTACATAAAGTGGGCACAGGAGAGAGACCAGGGACTATACGAATGCCAGATATCGACCATCCCCGTCAAGTCGCATCAATTTCGCTTGAACGTCGTCGGTAAGTTAACAAGCCCGTTGTAAATTCTTCGACGTCCGCTGCGAATCCCTTCAGTTAAATAAAAGTACGAGGTTTTATCAGGTTGTTAGAAGAAAACATTTCGATCAAGAAATGCTATTACAGTCTATTTTAATTCTTAACACTGAACGTACCACGACCGGTCAGATGATCGGTTCTAGATTTTTTATTTCACAATTCATGCAATGACAAAGATGTTTTTATAAGAAAAGATTTAATAAATGTCTTTATTAGAACACGTATTACAATGAGAATCTCGCAAAGTATAAATAAATTAATTCTTGTCATTTTGGTAAGGAAAATTGTTACTTTTATAGTTATATATTTATTGTGTAATTTTACTCTTAAATAAAGTCTGTTTAAACGTCAACCACCGCGACTTTCGTATGTTCATTTTATACGTCTGGAAAAATAGCTTATTGGCGATAGCATTATGTGATTTTTGGTCAAAATGTGGTGATTAATCAACGTACTAGTCGTTGATTGTAAGAAACACTACAAAATCAAGATAACATTCTTGTAAATGAAAAACGGGAATGACCATAATATCTTATTTTTACCGTAATACAATCAAGAAACATGAAATTTGTAGATAGAATACATTGGGTGCATACAATTGCGTTTGTTTAATGTCACTGCTAAAAATCGGACATATCGTATGCAATAGCCTTATACTTATAATTTTGATACACCCGGTACAAGGAAACCAAAACAGGACTCGATAACAATCGAAGGGATTTTTGATTTCAGTGCCGACAGCGACGATACTGGGTGGTCCAGACCTGTATGTGGGCGCAGGTAGCACGATAAACCTGACGTGCGCTATACACTTCAGCTCGGAACCACCAGCCTTCATCTTTTGGTATTACAACGAGAACGTCTTGAGCTATGACAGTCCCAGGGGCGGCGTCTCGGTGATAACCGAAAAGGGTGGCGACATCACCACCTCCTGGCTCCTTATCCAGACAGCGCAACCCTCGGACTCTGGGGAGTACAGATGCAAACCCAGCAATGCCAATACGGCGTCCATCAAAGTTCATGTACTGAATGGTGAGTGTTTGCATGCCCGATTACCTAACACTGTCGACACGGTGCAGTGGCGCGATTCTATAGTAACGGCTGGACATTGCCACCAAATTTCAAAGTTCAAATTTGGTAATTCGAGTGCATTCTCATGTACACGAATGACGGACACACGATTTGTTGTTATTAAAGGACCTATATTATGAAACGAAAATGGTACTCACTAATTTTTTTCAAAGAACATTCTACTGCTTGTTACTCTTTTCAAGATACATTTGTAACGCAGCACTGATAGATAGACTGCGGATTTTTATGCATTTATGAAGAAATTAACTGGGTGAAATATAAAACAATGAATATTATAAGAGATCTTAGAATATTGTTATGCTGTTATCACTGTAAAAAAGCTATTGAAGGATGTAAGAAATTTTTATTTAGCTACTGCTTCTCACGATCGATGAAGAATATTCTTATTTAGCATAAAGACACGCAGTCTAATGATAGATATTATAATTATTCAACGAAAGCAAAATACGCTCGAGCGACGCATAGGAATGTTGATAAAAAAAAATACCGTGACGCCCGCCGGTTTGTGCATCATTAACTGAACATTATCGATTATTTAAATGCTTGAACAATTAAATGCTTCGGGCTCGTTAATTTTATGACTCGGTACCAATTGTGACGTTCTCGATTGTGTCGCCACGCTCAATCAGACAGCCGAGTGTTTTCAACGAGATTTCTATAGCCATTCAGTTAATAGTCTCCCGTCCTCCTATCAACAGAACTGCGATATTTATTAACCGGAATGACCGGAGAACAATGGAATAATAGATAAAGATAATGTCGAGGTCGGCGCGGGTATCTTCGAGTATCTACGCGTTCGGAGCGCGCAACGTAGCGATCAGCTTATTAAAACTCAGCAATTACGGAGTCTGGAAGTTTTCTCCGCTTATTGAATAACGCGGGGGAGAGTAGAACCGTACAGGAAACGAGTTTCGAAGCGGCAAGAATGTTTACCGTTCCGTTCGTCGTTCTCCCCGATACGAAACGCCTCGCCGCCGGAATAGTTTCGTTAATGCGGCATTTCAAACGTAATTCCCTGTGATTTTCATTATTACGTTCGCGGGTGTAACAGTTCCCGTTCCGGGCATTTTTCATCAGCATTTTTCTACTGAAACTTTCGCAATGTCCGCCATAATCACAGAATTCCCTGAGCATACTTTCGCGAGGTCCGCCGTCGGCGACTGCGCGGAGAGTTGTTCCCTCCTTTGCGCTGCCAGCTTCTTAGCTGCATAGATTTTTCAAGTGTGTACTGATCGTCCATCAGAAGATGACAGCGAGAAATTTGTAGCGGTCTCTTGATATCCCTACGTCGCACAGTGGGACCTTTTGCCCAAATCGTGGACAAAATCAAAGAACTTTCCATAGAAATGAGATAGAGGGCTGAATTTTTCTTTACATACAGCTGAAACTTCACATGATATGGGAAAAATAGGGAGATTATGGTAAAAATGTTTTTTAACCTTGAAAAAATAAAAGTTTAACTGTTTAACTATAATTTAAAAAAAAACCAGAAGTCGTAGAAAAATTTTGAGGCCAGATTTGAATTCAGCAGGAAAAAATCTACAGGAAATGATGTATAGCATGTTAAAAAAAGAAATTTTCTGGGTGTGCTATTGAAAAAACCACAATTTTCTCGAAATTGCGCAACTTTGACGATTTTTTTCGAGGTTAAAAAACATTCGTACCATAATCTCCCTATTTTTCCCATATTCTGTGAAGTTTCAATTGTATGTAAAAAAAACAACACACACAATGCACATCTAGCAGCTCATTTGGTAAAAATGAATTGTCTCGTATTGATATGTAATGGATTTATATTACTTTCTAAATGTTCAGCAATGACGAAAATCTCGCTATTAATGAAATTTAATAAAGATCATACTTATAATAAACATTTAAAAATAAACTTTCCGTGAAAATGATTTTCGATCGAAAAAGTTACTCTTTTTTTGGCGAACCTTGAAGAAGCTATATAATATTTGTCAAAAAAATTCGTTTTTAAATGAAGAGTACTTCAAACTAAGAATTGCAGTTTGTCATTTCTGAAATAAGTAATTCGTAATGGACTAATGAAAGCTATTGAAGTTATTTCCAAAGAAAACGAATTTCTTTCGAGTCACGCGCAGTGTATCTCCTTTATGGGACTGGCCGAAAAAATTCCGGATTTATCTCCACAACACTGTACACTCGCCATGACCCGGGTAAGAGGTTCAGAGCCGGGATTCTTCGCTTAGCATGCATTTCCGAAGCGGACAATAAGAGGGGCCGTCGATCTCCGCCGACAAATTCGCCCATGTAAATCACGGGGTTCTCGGGTCACGGAATTCTTACGAACTTCCAGGCAGCCTCGCCTTGCCTCGCCGGTCCGAAATCGAGCGGAAATAGCGTTTCGATCGGTCGCATAAAATACTTGGCCGCCGCGCCTCGCCGCGGGCGACATTTAACGAAGAAAGAACAGGCGAACGGAACACCGATACGGCCCTTTCAATCCTCGCGACTCTGGACCATGGAAAAATATCACGGGCACCTTCGAATGGTATTTTTACGGCACCCTGTCCCGCACAAAAGTGGCCTGTTCACCGAACTTCGAGTATTTGAAATAAAGATCCGAAGGTATTCGATGTTTTAAGGAGCCATTTCGAGTTTTCGAATACGAAAAATCGATTTTTTGCGTTCTCTTTATGTATACGTGTCGTGGAATATGCGTGGACAAGATCGATGCACGTATTTGTCAGGCATTGTAAATAATCTGTTACTAGCAACAATCGCAATGTTCTCCTCATTACGATATTATTAATGTAATAATAACATTATTATTGCGTCGCATTATTACGTCAGAAGTTTACAGAAACATCACATATTATATATGTGTATACAGTATAAATTTCGCACGTAATCCCAGTGTTCACGAAGCTTCCTATATTTTGGCTTGTTTGCGCTAACGTAATTTTACGTATTTTCTTTGATTAAATACGATAATTTTGATGGTTCTATCGTCAAATTTTATTGAAATTAACTTGAAATTCGTTTTACTCGCAAATCTGTCATTATTATTGGAACGTTGGAATATTTTATCAATAAACAGCATGTCATTACGGAATATTTTGTGCGAGGAACAGTTAAGAGCATATAAAATATTTGTGCAAAATAATAATTCTAGTATGCCTCTCTAAATCTTATCGATATTTAAAATATATCTGAACAAGTATGCGAATCGCTGTTCAAGCGTACAGTCTCGTACTTACTGCTGGAAACTCGAGTGGAGATAAATTTCACGAAAAGAGGGACCAAGATTATTGAATAAAGATTTCCTGAGTGTAAAAGTGCAGTAAACGTAAAAATGTATGAAAGTTAGAAGCATTTCTTGAGCTGGTCTAATACAAGTAACCGGCGTTGGTGCGTTTTCTTTAAAAGGCAAAGCAAGGAAATATATTATTTAACGGAAACCTGGTTTGTGATTTAAGCAATTCAGCCCCGGCAGCATCGCAAACAAACTCGCAAGCTTCCCCAGCTTACATCTTCTGTGAAAAACTCTGTTTTCCCCCAGTTGGCAGCTGCTCGATTCGTTAAGGTCGGACGACCGAGTTGCTCGTCTGTGTTAAAAACTTCTGAGAGACGGCCGATGCGCGGAAAAACACGAGGCTTTTAATCATTTTCGTATCTCATGCAATTAATAGCGAGTCCCCGGTCGACGAGCAACGGCAATCGTCGGTAAATTCGTCCTCGAAAATATGCTCGGAGACACTTTCCACCTACTAAAAGACTCTAATGACGTTTTCGACAGTGCCATTCTTCGACGAGTAAACGCCAGTTCGCCTCGGGTATTGATTTTTCGTATGCAAAGCTTTCACCAGTTTGTTTTGACGCGAACGCTGTTCAGCTCTCCTCTTCCTTGATGCGTTCAGCTGTTTGTTTTCGAAATTTTGTGAAAATCATTTTTTCGCTGTGTATAAATAGTAAAAGAAATATTATTTATTTTTTGAAAATTAGTTCTTCACATGAAAGGATGTCTAACGCTTGCCATATGAGAATCAATGGTGTCCACCGTACAGCAACGTCTCGATTGCAACGATCCATTGGAATCAAAGTGGAACTCCAATTATACTGAAACTGACAGAGATTACGCAAGTTCTAATAACTGACGCGATCGCGTAATAATAGGAGTTCCTATAGTTTCCAGGTTTCCGATTGTTCGTGGCTAAACACCGCGCGATGCAAATGCAAAAGTTATCTATGGTCAAGTAATTGAAAAAGTAGAAGTATGGAAAGTTGTATTGATTCTTCATTTATCATGGATTATTCAGAAATAAATGGAACGATTGACATTTTAATGATTTCTTACTGCCACGATTTTCAGGCACCTCTGATAATGTGAACAAAAAACCAAAAAATCAGTTCTTTTTTCTTTTTGACACTGTATAACTTTTACCATGTGGTATTGCAGGCGACATTGAGATGAATCCAACGTTGAGTAAACTTGTTGAGAAAAACATTTTTAACGTGATAATAGTACTTACGCGTCTTTTTATTAAAAGCCTTTAAGAGACTTACGCGTCCATATCTTAAGGTCCTTAAGCTCCTTAAGTATTCTTAAGTCTCTAGAAGACTCTTAATAAAAAGGACGCGTCAGAACTCTTATTACATTGAAAATGTTTTTCCTCAACAAGTTGTAGAACAAACTCGCCGATATCGCGCTGCAGATGTGTAATAAAAGTAATACAGTGTCAGTGAAAAAAATCAACGTTCAAACATTTTTGTCTCGCATTACTCTTTTGTGATAACTCGTGACCTGATAAATCATTACGCTGAATACCTTGTATAAGATGAACATATAATAAATTGAAACTAAGCAGAAAGTACTGCTCGTCCATCAGGAAATCATTGGCATCTCGTGATGGACGATCGCAGTGCAACGTGTATCACCGACATGGAACATAATTCGTCGAGCTATATGAAACTGAATGAATAAAAAGGACGGTGTGTTTGTTGCAGGCGAACGACCGGAGGCGATGCAGACCGGAACGGCGGGACCCATTTTATCCTCGAGCTGTCTTATGGTGTCTCTGATCATTTTGTACATATCGTCGGTGTAAAAGGAACGTCGGAACGGCATGGAACGAGCGTCGCCGCACCGCTACGGCCGAGTTCGATTCTGTCGGAGTACGTTCTCGTTGAATTCAGCCCACTGTCCACCTGGATCCGCCTGTGTCAGGATCGGTAACGGGTAAAACCTATAAATACACGCTGAAACTCAGCTCCTCGCGCTTCGACTCGGCCCCACGATCCACGGGGATGTTGGCCGGGCGAAGTATACCAGAAATAAAAAAGAAAAAGAGAAACAAGAAAACCGGCGAACGATCGCCAAGACGATCACCAAGACGATCACCAAGACGATCGTCCCCGGAAGCGTGGGTGGCGCGCGTTTCCGGTAGACACATCGCGAGCTACGAGTCTTTCGAATCCCCAAGGCGACGAGGGGACTGAAAACGAAGTTTCGGGATCAAGGGGAGATTGCATGTCCCGGGGCTGCTGCGGCGGGAATCGTATATCGGTCGATTGGCGTTTAGTTAAGATGACACGTCGACGCTAATGCCGGGAGCGATGGCGCGCGGCGGTGGATCGTGTGGGCCCGGCTCCAGATCGCTTCGGCCCGCGACTCGTTCCACTCCGAGAGAAACCGGTTTACGGGGGAGTAAAAGCGCGGAACAAGCGTCGCGCGATGCGCTTTTACGATTGGTCGAATCTCGAACGACGCAGGGCCGCTTCGCGCGGGACACCAGCTCCTCGGAGAATGAAACGTGACCCGACTGTGCGATTCCAGGAGCCAAGGCTGTTCGCTTCGTCGCGATGAAAGTTTTCAAGGAAGAATCCGGGCGAGCCGTTGATTAATCACTCGTGTTTTGCGCCTCCGCACCACCTTGGCGAACCGAAAGCGACGACGACGACTCACCACTGCTCGAATTCTCGTTCCACAATTCCCCAGACGGCAAACGAACACACGGGAAAAATTAAGCTGAATGCCCGTACGCGCGCGCACGCCGATGTTAATACTCGGAGGCGGGATTAGCGTCCGCGCGTCGTTATCGGCCACCACGAAAAACCAGTGCGATCACTTCCAGCCGATTAATGCTTGGGATCGCGGGCATTCCACGATTCAATACAATTAAGGGGAAATTATTATTGCCGGCCTCCGGCCGAAATAATCGGCACGTTTTCAGCACGCGGCAAATGTGTCCTAATTTCGTGGATCGGCCTGCTGCTCGCTGGCCCGGTTTATCGATTCGCATCGTCGGGAGGAGCCGGATCAATTTGGCTAATTATTTGTGACGTTACATTTATTTCAATTGTCCGAGGCTTGGTCCGGACCAGCCTCCGTCGACCTGAATCTCTTTCGGAACCATGATCACCGGCCGATTCGTTCACCTGCTAAAAGGGTATTCTGGTTGCACGAAGTTTTATCAATTTTCTCATTGGTATTTGAACTACACGTGCAATTTTTTTTTTAAGTGAACATAATAAAAATTACAGGAGAAACATAAAATTATAGAGTGTTATATTATATTATAGAATATATTATAGAATAACTACATTAATTTTACGAATTTAAAGAAACTATTTTGCAGAACTGTTCTACGACACTTGTACTTAAGGAATACGGCGAAAAAGAAAAATTGATTGCTTGAAAATGAGACACCAGAGTACCCGTTTAGTGGAGCAACGAGGCCACTTGTATTCCTACACTCCGTGACAATACTACTGTAAGTAGTACAAGCCTATAATAGTGTGAGCCACTATACTAAATCCTACTAATCTGTGTTACGAAAATGAATTTGTCCCACTCCTATGTGAAAACAATTTTACTACATATTTATTCTTGTTAACGAGTTTGTTATCATTTACTCATTTACAATTTTTTCTATGTACATAGTCGTACAAATAAACCGATCGTTTGTTCAAAACTATTCTAAATATCCAGTGGATATCCATTGCGTGGATTGATGGAAGTCGAAACGAATTTTTGGGACAGCCTAATAGATTTGTATGGTATTGTATAGTGTCTTACAGCATCGTGGCGGAGTGTACGGTTTCCCCGACGCGGTTCGTTTCTGTACTCTGTCGCGTTGTGCATTGGTGCATCGGTGCATCGAAGTTAGATTTATGACAGGTCGAGGTGTCCGCGATCTTCTTTATACTGTTTTAATGCATCGACTGCCACGCGATCCATATAGCCGCGACTATCGTTCATACAGAACCGGGCCATCTATCTTTAGCGGCGGATATTAAATAAAATAAATTGGACAAAGGTTTTATGCTACTTCATAAAACTCCACTGATAAAGCGGGAATCGTTCGGCGCATGGAAATTTTTATCGGCGTGCTAACTATGTCTTCGCGCGCGCGGTCGTTTCGAACGGAACGAATGAAACAGTTAACAGGTTGATAAGAGATTGGAACACAGCAGAAATCTATTCTTGCAAACCTGTTGGGGGATTAATTCATTCGGACAGCACCTCATTGACTCCGCTAACACGTAACACATTCTTTTCATGTGCATGAAATGTCGTCCTTGTGCAATTGACATAGTTCAGTACAAATAAATGGCAACAGAGACATTAGACAAAGCTGTTAAAAGGAGAAGCCAATTGTTCTACGGTTCCAGTACCTCGTGATTGACTTGGAAAATTTGTAGTCTGCTTATGGGTTCCGAGATCTTGAAGAGATCATGTGCTGATGCACGCATGAACTCCATTCGATCGAACCAACAAAGACAGCAGATTCTGTGAATTCTTCTGCTAAAGTGTGAATCCCATTACAGTAGAACCTCGTTCGGTACAACCTCGTTGATTGCGCGAAATCCTCGTTCGTTGCGTAACAGCGATTCCCACAACGAGTTGTTCGAAGTTCTGGAACCCGTAGCGGGGATTGTGGTGACTACATAATATCCTGAGCAGCTTAGAGAGCAGGAACGTACGGAGTGGGGAACTGGAGAAACAGATCGCGCGATTGGCTACCTTTATCCTACCACGCATTTCCGTTTCGTGCAATAAGCGAGGTTCTACCGTATGAAACACGAACTTCATGAAAATCGACGTGTTGTGTTCAGATGACAGAAAAAAAATGAAGGCTACTTACAGCGTCGCGATTACCAAAGACGACACGTCATGTACACCAACGAATTCCGAAGGGCTCTTAAACTTTCGACGACTTGGCGTAGCTGGAACAGAAAGTTCCGGGAGGGAAAATAGTTTCCGGTTGACAGGAAATAATTTCTCAATCGACGGAAGAGTCTTCTAGCTAATTCCAGCGGAACCAAGAATTCCGAAGCGCTCGGATCGATCGATCGGTTCGAGTGTTCGTCTCGCGAGCGGTGCATGGTCTCGTCCAGGGCGTGTGAACGAACTTTAAAGAGCGCCGGCAAGAGGAACGGGAGGATGTAGACGAGGAGGAAAATGTTGGGAACGCGACCACGCGGGGTATGAGCCACGATAGTCGAGCGAGAATGTTGATGTTGGACGCGGCGAGCGTTGCCACAGTGGGAACGGCCATTTTCTTGGACATCGGGCAAAGTATTTCAATGTCGAAGCTTTGTACTTGTAGCTTCATCAAATCTTCATCCATTCTGTCTTTTGGTTCGTACACTTTCAACAACTACAGCAGCGCCTCGCTCGTAGCACCTCGCATACTTGCAATCCCCACCAAGAATCGTTCGAAGTTCTGGGACTCGTACAACAAGCGAGGCTGTACTGTATTAGATATCGTTTCCACTTGATTCTAAAAATGTACTAGGAGATAATGAAGTATATCTTTGAAGATTAAATGATCGAGACGGTGTGGCGAGTGGAGCCGTTGAATTCGATATTTTATACTTCGCGAGGATATACGATCTTCCATAGGAACTTCGCAGGACTGTATAGAGTTTCGTTATAAAGAATGCGGATGTCTGTGAAGTCTTGTGAAAAATAATATTCAAAGGAAATTCTTCAACATCATCGGATGCTTCTCTCGACATAGCGCGACTTTGTCCGACATTTTATAAAATCGAAAACAGGGAAGATAGTTGGCATGTCCAGTTACGTATTTTCCTCGATGATTCCACTGTGGCGTCGCCGCCTGGTAAAGCGGCTCATTTGCCGATCGACGGATGGGCATTAGCGTCGACGAGCGGACACAGAAACCTGTACATAGCGTCTGTATTATAAACTGTGTGGCCAGGTGATGGTAGTACGTCGCGACAGCCCTGTCTCACCTGGAACCGGTGCGCTAGCCCTCTCTCGCTTGGTCTAGTAATCGCGTTTGCCGCGTGGAAATCGAGTTTTGCGGCCGAAGTGGTTCCGAGCGAGCCAACTACCAACTCCGCACACCGCGGCACGCTACGGAGGATTCGACGGCAAGGATCGCAGCTTGCGGAGACAATCCGCTTGCGAAAAGACTCGCTGAAAAATTCACCATTGCTCTCAGGCTCGCGCAGATCTAGGGTCTCGCTCGGCTACAATGGAAACTGGGTTCGATTCGCGGGAAGGCCAGTTTTTGCGAAATCTTATCTTCTGTTCCGTCGAGTAGTCGTCTTTTGATCGAGAAACAGAGTAGTTCGATGCGGACGAGTTTTCCTAATGCTGGATACACGACGGTTCCTCAAGAGATTTACTTTGTTTGTTCTGTTCCATCAATCCATTTGGACCGTTCGGTGCCGTATTCGTTAATCCATACATTGTTTTACGATTTCTTTATCGCTAGGAAGATTGCCAAGGAATGTATATATATATGTACTTATTGTTAGTTTTACTACGCCACTTGTCAATCTGACGAGTATTTATGAGCGTGTTTTATTTATTACTATCCTTTTAACATCGAAATAATTTGTAACAGCGACGACAGTCGGTTTGATATTTTTACATTCATCATTTAATTGTTGAAATAAATTCTAGACTTTACCGACGACTTCTTTCTCTTCTTTTCACGACTGTCTCTCCTCCATCCATTAATACTGCCAACGAACAGAAATTATTCTTTATGAATATACATATAGATTTCGCTTTTTACAAACACATTGTGATATTCATCGATCGGTTTTCTAGATTTGGTTACCGTGTTGACCTGTTAACGAGATTTCACTTATTTTTACAATGTACAAGTATAAGCTAATAAATATGTTGATTTTGTAATTAATTACAAAAGCAATCACAAAATAATCTATCAAGCTTCTTCATCACTAGACTGTGGAACTTTATGCGAGATTGTATAGCAAAATTGAGTAGATGAAATTCATAATTGTTGAAAAATTTTAAAAATTGAAGATGTTAATATATGATTTCGGAGAAACAATCGATATAGAAATTTGTTATTTTGCATAATGATCCGCAGTGCGAGCCACGTTTCGCCCGTTCTCCCACTTCTTCATTCCGCTAAGGTGGGCGGTGACGTTCCTCCGCTATTTGTTACGGTCGATGGTCGTATCGCCAGAAGTACATGACATTTATAGTGGATCAAGGTTTCAGCTGAAGGGTGAAGTAGTGGGAAAACGGACTGATCGACAATAGGGACCGTGGTGGTTCGTGACGAAGAAGAAGTTGGGCAGGCGTTGTATCCGTCGTGTAATGAACAAAGAAAATTCGCGCGCGGTGAGTCGTCGCGCAATCCTCCAGTACGATTTCGGTTGAAAGTCGACCCAGTTTCCAGGAACTTTTTCCATTCGCCTCTAATTCCATCAAGATTAAATTAACCCAGTTATGTTAACGACGCGATAAGAAGGCAGGCGCATTCGACGAGGAAGACTGCGGACGATCCTCCGCAAAGTCCTGCGCGACGAACCCGCGAACGATCCCGGACTGGTGTTTTCCCGCGGGCCCGGTGGTCACCGCCGAGCCGAATTTCCCGACGATTTCCCGGGATTGCGCCACCCTGAACGGACCTTTTTACTACTTTGTACAGTACTCCTTCCTTTCAAAGGCTTCCCAAGTCGACTGCCTGCGCACGTGACGCTTGTAAAAGGGCCGCGTCGAGAAAGGGACACGCGTGATCGCGAGCCGAGATTGGCTCGGCGAGAAACCACCCGGACCCCGGAACCGGCTTGCCACGCGAACCTAAACACGACTGTTTTCACTTTCTATTTGTGTGTGTTTCGATGTGATATCCTCGCAGATAATCCGACACAAGTGTATCGTGTGCGCGCGGCTCGTTCACGCGCCGAACACGAATCGAGTTCCCCTCACTTTTGTGTTCCTAACCACGGTGTGGCGGTCGTTTCTCCGATCTGGATCACGCGCGAGTTGATGGAGAGTACCGAAACTGCAGAGGGAAAGAGAGAAAGAGAGAGAGAGAGAGAGAGAGAGAGAGAGAGAGAGAGAGAGAGAGAGCGGAGGAGGAAGGAAAAGGGGGTGCCAACTCGCCGGACGGCGTGACCCAGAATTTCGCGAGTTTTCCCAGAGCGATAGGCGAGGCGAAACATGGGGCTGAGAGTTGCTATGGGATTTTCAAGTTTTCTGACAAAAAATGGTAATAACTTTGTTATAATCATGTGCAACCTTATAGAAACCATCTGATAAAAACATTTTCGATCGCACTGCTAATAACAGAGATATGGACATACATATATTTTGAGTAATATATATCACATTTCTAATTACAGCAATAGTACTGTTGTATTTAACACGTAATTTCAAAACTGTTCGATTTTCCGAATAATTCTGTATTTGATTTTATTCGTCTATCGAATGTGTACGCGTACGATTAGCTCAAGACAGGATTTTCCGAGGTTGAGCGTCGCTTTTGCACGCAAACATGAGAGCCTGTCGCTGTCAGATGTCTAAGATTCACGCATCCATTTGCGAGTGCTCGTGCTAGGTTCATTTTCGGATCCGCGAAACTTCAGTCGAGCTTCTAACAAGGGAAGTCAGGCGAGTGACACATGTGCTTTTAGCGTGATGTAGTTGGTTGAAAAGCATATTTTTCTCTGTCCGCCGAGCATCCACTTAAAAACAGCAAGAAACTTGCTGGATTTATTGATGGGAGAACAGAAGTTTAAATTATAGTTTAAGTTTGGCGATTCGTAAAAATGTCTGGCAGAAGTCAATGCAATTTTTATGGAAATTTGGTGGACGAATTTTATATTAAAAACTCGGAATTTGTAAAAACATTTTGCACAGTGAATGGGCACCGAAATACTTGATTAAGCTTGTTTTCGATCGGCGAATTGGTGGTTCGTATTTATTCGATCAGAATGATTGCGGGCACGACGAAACCTCGAATACCTTGTCTAGCATGAAACGCGATCCGAAATCTACACCGCGTCATTTGACTGGCTTTCTCTATTGTAGATCATTTGTACATTAATTACGAAAAGCATGGAAGAATTGATTATTTCTGATTGCTCTTTCCTTTCGACAAAGCCCGCGCACGATAGCACACGCCGAAACGTAATCGGGAATCCGATCTAGTCGCGCAGAATATCATTCGCCGATTGCATTTGAAATTTATCCAGCAACCGATTGATAGTGGCGTTCGGTTTTAATCAACTTTCCGTGAAATTCTGTTATATTATCATCGAAGTGATCGATCGGTCGTGATGACGGATAAATGTTCGAGGATGCGAAGCAGTGGTGTACGGTATTTGTTTCGAGGGGCGTGTTAACAATGGGATTTAACGGCGCGCAGCATGTTTCAGGGGTTAATAGGGCTTAACACACGCGGTATCGTTTCTCTAGGCCGAGGGATTTTTATCGCAGCATCGTTGTGCTAACGAAAATTTAGTTTTCTCCATGTGTGACACCTCGTTGACACACGAAGTATTACACAGGATGGACCAGGAAGCGCGATCAATTTAGATTATTCAGATGTTAATGGTTCGATACGGAAATTCGGAAAGTGTCATAACTAATCTGCGGATTTTATGCATTTATGACTACAATGAGTAGGTGTAATCTGAGACAGTAAAAACATTCGACAAATTG
Source organism: Lasioglossum morio (assembly GCA_916610235.2). Classification (NCBI taxonomy): domain Eukaryota; kingdom Metazoa; phylum Arthropoda; class Insecta; order Hymenoptera; family Halictidae; genus Lasioglossum; species Lasioglossum morio. Next base: position 6,333,761 of record OU744324.1, on the reverse strand, counting down.
ATACTTCTTAATCTTTTTTTTTTAATAAGATTCTGAGATCGTTGATTCATTTTTGACAACGAACAATAAGTTCATTGTGCTGGTAACTTATCGATAATCTAACAATTTCACTTCAGTTTGTTGTAATTCATTGTTGTAAGTCATTTCTTAACCGTCTAGGGGTGTGTATCGTTGCTAATGAACGCCATTTTGAACATCAATTCAATTCAGATAAATAATATTGTTTTAAAGAAGGAGTAGACTTTATGATGCTTTTCGAATTTGTCTCAGTATATCTTAAAAGATGGATGTAAATAAATAGTAGGTTTACCTATAAACAACTGAAAACGTCAAGTTTGATACGATCAGCTTAATAAAAACATTTCCTATTGAACCACTAACAGCAGAATAATCGAAGCTGATCACGCCTCGTGATCCGCCTGTATTGCTCACGATCGGAAGGACTCCCGCCACGATGGGGATCGATTAGCCTCACTCAGGAGACTCTCGAAAGAATGATTTTGTTCGCGGCACCGGTGGCATTCGAATCGAATGGAGCATAGAAACTTAGGGGCGCTTGAAACGTTCTTACAGACTTTCGGGATTGAGAGTTTTAAAATGTTTGCCGAGTCTGGCCGCGATCTTGAGAGCGTAGACTTGGAACGAGTTGGTAGCCCCGGATGAAAAGCTTGACAGCCTTGATCTTGAATCACTTAAACATCTTGAATATTTCAGAGTTCCTTTCGAACCTCCTAAAACCTGCCCAGGCACTTATGAACCCCGACGAACGTCGAGAATCTCGCGGAATTTCGAAGCGGTTTTCTAAAATTGCGCCCAGAATCCGAACATCTTCTCTGATCGTCTTCGAAATGTTTGGTGTCTGAATAATTTCATGGTAGAAGACTTTTACCAGCATCGAACATTGATGGTGCTGCAGCACATTGAACGTAGCACATTGAAATATTAATTTTGTGTCAAATTCTGAGCCTTCACCTCTCGAATGGATGTTAAGTTGTTAAATTAATATTTCGTGTTTCGCTAATACGCCTTTAAAGTTTCAAGTTAATCGGACAAGTGGGTTTAGTTTAATGTAAAATTATTTATACCGAATCCTTCAAAATTAATTACTTACTGAGCCAATAGTTCATCCGTGCGATATTATCGGTTCCAGAGGCTCATTAAATATATACTGCGTTTGGATCGCATTCGTCAACGTATCGACACCAACTCAGTATTAACCCTTTGGACTCGAAACAATTTTAATTCGAAAATCAAGACATCCCTTTCCACCCAGATCATGTTTATTCTCTGTAATCTTTTTTGTATTGTGCATATCAATTTCAACCTGTTTTCTCATAGAACAGTCGAGCTTCTTAGAATTTATAAAATACAGAAAGTTTAATACTATTAATTTTATTCTGTACAATTCTTTTTACATTGGCCACATTAAGTTGAACCTGTTTTTTCATACAACAGCTTTTTACAATTTATAGAATACATACAAGTTTGATAACTTAAAACTGTTTTGAATAATGGTATGGCAATTTTTACTAGCGCTTCGGAGTCACCATTCGAGCCCAAATGGTTAAATTACTTTGTGTCCCTATTGGGACAGAGACACACATATGTTTCCACCAGAACGGTTAATTTGTACAATTTTATGCTCTTTTATTTGGGAAGACTCGCACGATTCTTGACGAGAAATTGCCGGCGAGTAAGAGTGTGCGAACGAGGAGAAATTTGGGTTGGTTTCCGGATCCGAGCGGGCGATTCTCCATTCGTGCGAGGGTGAAAAGTAATTGGTAATCGTGCGCGTAGAATGCGAAGGGTGGGTCCGAAGTGGGGATCTTTTGAAAGGCCGTACCGGACGCAAACGGGAAGAAAAGAGGCGGGTGGTTTCAGCGTGGCTCGGTTTCCGCGGGTTTTTTGAGGCTGGAATACCGCGTTTTACCGGGTTTATGAAACGCGAAACGAGGTAAATGTCGGTGGGATAGCCGAGGGGAATGGAGGGAGGGCGGTTCAACGGTGGGTGGAGCTGTAGGAGGGAAGAAGGGCGCATTGAAACAAACTCTCTGGATTTCGTTCGTTCCGGCTGGCCGGGCTCGTCGCGAATTGAATTCCGGCCGCGAATCGAATTCGATTCGAGAGGTCGTCGTGCCGAGGGCTTCGATTTTGTTCCTCTGACCGTGCAGGGATCGCTTTAGCCTCTCGCTGCCCACTTTGTTCCGGTGTTCGCGGTATTTTCGCCTCTCCCCTGCGAAAGGGAAAGTGATACCAGCCGGGCGCGGGACGTGTATTCTACAAAAAGAACAAACGGAAAAGACTGGTCGGTCGACGCCGACCGGAAAAAGCGAACGTCAGAGCCCTTTTCCCTCGTATTTTCTCTCTCCATCCCACTCTTCACATCTGTTTATTCTCTTTCTCTCTGTCTCTCTTTGTCAACGCGACCGACAGTGGACGCGCAATGGGTATTATTCGTTCGCTAAACTGACAATGAGCGGGACTGGTTATCGCAGCGTAACGAGACGGCCGTTTAACTGTGACTGAAGAAAGGAAGAAAAGGTACGAAGGAGAACGAGAGCGAAGACAACGGCGTCGACGCACGCTCGACACAACCCGTAGTTCTTAATCGACGACGCTCAGGCGACGGACGAATCAAAGCAACCGGAAGAAAGAAAAAATGAAAGAGTGTGTGTGTGTGTGAGAGAGAAAGAGAGAGAGAGAACGAGAAACGGATACATGAACAGAATCTGTAATCGCAGTGATATCGTTAGACTAGATAGGTATATTATTGTACATACTATAACATTACGATGTTTACTAAATAAAAACGTTGAAAGGAGGGTGCCGGAGATGCCTGCCGTCTTTTTCAGGGGACTACTCTGTATCCCGATCACGATTTTCACGAACTCGCGCGAAGAAATGGGCGAGATATATTTATACATCACGTGCCTCCCCTAATCTCATTTTATGCAGTCTTATAACTCTTCCCGGGGTCGACGTTTATGCATTATTTGAAAATTCATTGCACAAGATCGGACTATTAGCAAAAACTACTGAGTAGACGGCAGACCTTCATGCAGAATAAAAATGTTTTACCTGAATTACAACAAACTGGAGTGAAACAGGAATTTATTATCTATCTTAATATATTTAATATGTTGAATAAAATCCGCTGTCTGCTAGTAAATCACAAACATTTCCATTTTTTTCTCACATCAGCGTACAATGTTTAGTTCTTCAGAGTGTTGATTTAACAATTGGTTGAGCAAAATGTTTCGAGTGCCAAGGGTTATATAGTAAAATTATAAATTTCCGAGGGCTTTGACCGAGTCTACCACTTCAAACAGATTTTGCAACATCGTCTTTTCACGTTCTACCCGTCTCTGCGCGCGCGCGTCACCTTTGTCACGTCTATCTTTGAGGTGTCTATCTTCTGGGTAAGAAGAGCAGATCCCGGAAGACAGACGCAGCTTTTTTTTCAGAGGATCCTTTAGATGTCGGTGTTGCAACCGTGCCGTTGACGATCTTTCTACCGGGGACGGAGAGCAGCAGCTTTCGCCGCAGCGATAAGTATCTAACGAGAACGAGCGTCAAAGGACCTCGAGGACAGCTTTCAGCGGCGCGTTACTGCCGTGTCAATGCATTCCAGCCGTTGCCATCAGCGGCAGCCTAATCAGAATGGAACACCGTGCATCCCCGACGGGGGTAAACTTCGCGGGCTTTTCCGGCCGCAACTCCGCGAGATCACCTAATTTATCCGGCGCGATGCTAAGAGCTTGCGAGCTTTCGACTCGGGCCGACCGGAAACCGGAGTGCCCGCCGGTGAACTTCATCGATCGGCTCGTTAATGGAAACTTTTACAACCGGCCAGAAAGACTTGCTACTTTCATTAGTTTGTACAACGGTGGTTACGTGACCGAATGCCGCCGCCCGCGACTCGCCAATTAAGGGCGCGGACCGAGAACAGTACGTTGCGTTTATAATTATCCTGATTACAAGCCCGATTGGAGCACGCTATTTTTCGACCGGATCCCCAGGTAACGTAACGCACACACGATGAATATCCTTTGAATTCATTAACCCTTTGCCGTGTTACGCTGCTTTTCCGCTTTTCTTCCACACATGGACCATTTGTTTCACAGCATTTTTTCACAGCATCGGCCAGTCTCTTTGCGTTCGAATCGTGCGCAAGCTCGTTCTATTCGAAATATGAACCGTAGAAGTTTCTCGAAAAATGTTCTCGTAGATCCAGTTCGCTCAGATACACATTTTTTCGGAAAACCAACCAACAGAGATTTTTAGAAAATTGGAGTGGTATCAAAACACGAAATATAGATGTCACCCGTACTCGCGGATCATTTGTTTCGATTACGATGCAATAAAATGTGCAAACGGAGTACGTGGATTCTATTGGGAGATTTTACTGCATATTCGGTAGACTACAATATTGTTTTGTCGAAAAAAAAATTTAGCTATAGAAGTAGACCAATCACCATATGCGGTTCCTCTACGCTGACGAATGATAAATGTTGGAACTAGATTCACGAAAACAATCAAATATAAATGGCTAACGAGTTGTGTCTGTGATGTCTTGTTTGCCTCGCCCGCGTCCGAAAAATTTTCTCCGCCAGCTCAGGCGTTTTTTGTGGGCAAAAAGCTCACATCCGTCCCCTGGTATGTTTCGTCCACTCCTGGAGGGGCGGACTTTTCCTATGGACATTTTTAGCGCTGTGCGAAGAGCCGACGCGTGCCTCGCGACTGCCTCGGCCCGAGGCACAATGGCGGGGGAACAGCGTTGCGAAAGGGCAAGGGAAGAAACTAGTCTCAATCTGGCGCTACAGTAGGCTAGATCGAGAAATAATAGACATTTTACTATAACTTTTGCACCATAAGAGACATCGGGATAAAATTTCCACTAAAATTCATTAAAGAATATTCTCATCTACTGATAATTATCGTAATAAATATATATTTTTTGTAATAATTTTATAACTCATTGTTTAAATTTTATTGTCTTAAAATAATATTTGAAATTGTTTACTCATTACTTATTTAGCACTTTTGCAGATAATTGTAAATTATATTATCATACCACAATTTAGAACAATTTTTATATTACTAGCACATCCTATATCCTATTCCGGGTTTATAAGTATACATATATGGTCTAAGACGAGGCCTGCGCTGTATGGCGGGGACGGTCTTGTCTCAATTCAGACAAAATACCCGCCCCTGCTACAAGACTATGGAAATTGAAACTACAAGAGGCGCGATACGGTGCACCGGATCTTAATAACCGCGAACTGGCCGCGCTCCAAATTAAGGTTAACTGGCCGTGGACGCGGACATCTTTTTCCAAGTTTTTGCTCGAATTTACTGCTGGCCGTTCGCCCCAGAACGAGAAGAACCATGGAGAATAGTGGAAAACCGTCCTCTCGAGCCAGACAGACCGGAAACTGTTCGACGCATGGAGGATCGGTAAGTATCGGATGGATGGTGGAAGACATTCCACTATAACCCGTTCGACGCCGTTTCAATTATTGAATTTTCGCATTGAGCTCGGTGAACTGCTCAGAGTACTTAACTTTTAATTACTCGCATATAGTATTTACAATCTCAAGACTTTAAATTTAGTATTTAAAGCATAAACAAAGGTGTCGACCATACTAGCAAATATTGATTTTGCGTTAAAGTAATTATTTCATTAAATAAAAATTTAATTATTACGTTGGTGTAACGCATATGTAACCAGTTATGTAGAAAGTGTAATGCGAGTAATTGAAAGTTAATGTCATCGTTCTGTGAGTATTTTCCTGCTTTCAATGATTTCGAGGGTGGAATCGATTGGATCGGTAAGTATCGCGCGAATCGTTAAACGAAATTATCACCGGCTCGAACACCAAGCTCAAGAATATTTCACCGTCTGCCGTTCCTCTCTCTCTCTCTCTCTCTCTCTCTCAGCTCGCGCGAAATCGTTTCACCCAATTTCACGATGGCTTCCCCGGGGAGAACGTAAAAACACTGTATCCGTGTAACTTCAAATTGTTCGTAAACCCAAGGTTATTAAAACCGATCGTAAAACCGGAGTTGGACGATCGAAGCTTAATCCGAAATACGCTGCCGCCAGCAGCCCTGCGGCAATCTAATTTCCTTACGGGCTGCGTTACAGTTGGAATCGATGTAGACATTTTTAGTCATGCAGATCGGCCTTATATGCAATCATCATGTTATTGTTTAATAACCTTATCTTAACTCGTTTATTGAAATTTGCGTTTCTCGTAGTTTCGTGGAGAAGGAAAACTACTCGTTTAAATCACACCTACTCATTTTTGTAATAAATTCCTAAAATCTGCTGTGTAGTTATGAGTATGTAGAACAAAAACTTACTTGCTACATTAATGTCAACTCAACTTAACTACGACTTTCGTTTCTGAAATCATAATACTTAAAAGTTACCTTCGCAATGATCGGAGAATGTAGTGTGCCAATATTTTTCAGAGCCACAGAGTACTATATCAATTACCAAATTCTTCGTACTACCCCAGTAACAATCTTCCAATCAAGTTCATTTCCGCCGATACCATCGCCAGAAACCAACCCCTCGAACAGTGCACCACGATCGCCCGCAAACATCGGCAACCGTTCGTGCGAGGCGCAGAGAAAAAAAAAGGTAACATTGAGCCGGCCTCCATTGTCCTGCCGTTCACGTAATTCCACCTCCGTGGAATTTCTAATTATCCGCGAAATTAATTGCCACTCGGCGAACGCTCCCGGCCGCTTTCAGCCCGGCATTCCCGCAATCTCGAGTTCTACATTCGTAATGCGCATCTTTTTTCCTCCAAGTGGCGACGAACGAAACGAAACGAAACAGCGGAGGCCAGCGAAACGAACTCGGCGTACAGCGTGGTGCATGCATTGACCGTGTCTAGGAGTCGGCATGCAAAACAGGGCACACGTAACGAATTCCCAAGGTAGGTTTAACGCGAGCCACCGCACCGCCGCGAATGCAGCTCGCACTCGTCGACTCTGGCAAAAAGAGGGTGGCGACTCGTCGACTCCGGCCGGCGAGAAATATTACGTGTACAAATTCATTCTCAAATTGAAACAGTGCTAAAGATCGAAGAAATAATAAGGTAAACAGTTCTTTATTCAATTCGACGAGTTAACATGCACATTTCACGTTAAAAGAAAATCACGTAATTTAAAGAAAATTTACCTACAAACGACAGAACAGTATAAATTATTTAAGGAAAACTGTGTCAAATGGTTTATGCTTTTTCATCACCAATTTCATTGAAAAGTATGATCCGACAGTGCTTAGACATTTCTTCCAACACTGGCTGGCGAATTTAGTTACCATAATATGATGATTAGACTGCAGATCTTTATGCAAAATAGAAATTATCTGCATTGATTGAAAGAAATAGACTCTAAATTGAACGTTTTCAATGTTTTAAATTTTCCAACATTTCTGAATTTAATCTACTCAATTTTGCTATAAATGCATAAAGATCTGCAGTCTAATGATGACGGTTTTCAGTCAATGACTTTCCGACGCATTTTTCGATCTGTGCATGCGTCAGGCTCCACCAACTATTTATATTTTATTTCGGGGGGTTGAACTACTAATTTAAAGCTGAGAATTAGATTGTGCAGCCAATGTATCACGTGGTATCAGGTTTAACTCCGTTCGCCTACACCCCGGTACTTCAACCCCCCTTACAGACCGACCAGAAACCAAGATGTAAGATGTAACACGATACTCGACCCTCTCTGCACACTTTCCGCGGATGATCTTGTTCTTCAAGGTTTCTTACCGTTCGTTCGCCGAACAAAACACAACGCTGCCATCCAATCCGTGGCGGACAGTAAGATCTGCCTCTTGATTACGCCCCCCATATCGATCGTCTCAGTTCTAGGTATGCTCGGCCCGATGCACAGCTTTCGGAGAATCTCATACGGCAATAGCTACCCTCGCAGACTCAACACCGTCCGAATTGTCCGAAGATAGATTCCCGTTTATTCGAACCTCTTCACGGCACACAGTGCTCTCCGGGCGTCCAATCTAGCAGTTCATTTGATGAAAAATCAGCAATGCTGAAAACGTTGATACTAATGAATTTCAATACAGATCATAATTAGAGCAAGAACTTAAGAAGTGAACATTTCCTGAATATGATCGAAAAGATGATTACTTTTCTTCGGTAAACCCTGCCGAACCTATTGAATACATACGCCACGCAAAAAGGAAATATGTAACTACATGTAAAATTTTCCCTCTGTATCTCAATTAAGTGTCACCAGATTTCAATAAAAAACCCTTCAAAATGTCCACCTTGTTATTTCATCGATTTTCCGCCACCGACTCAATTCGACACCGAGGTACAGATTCATTTCGTGAAACGAGGGACGAGCAAGGGTTAAAATTCTTGGAAAAAATTGCAAATTGCATGAACATCGGCAGTCTAATGATTCGACGATGCGTTCGTTCTTGTTGGCTCGTGCACGGCTCGTGAACGGTACAAATGGACCCGTAACTGGAGGTTTCAGTGCGACATCGTTGCCAAACTGATCGCTACGACCGAAATGTACGTCTTTGCGCCTCGGACTTTACGGCTGTGGATCCGAAGCGACGAAGAGTGAAGGAAACCGCCAAAGAGGACCAAAGGGGTGGCCGGGGCAATGGAGTATGGAGGGACAACCCAGAAAAAGAACCGGACGGGCTAACGTCGCTGTAAAACGGCGCGTTTACGCTGGATGCAGGCTAAAGGGGAAAGATGCTGGCTGACTGATAGAGGGTGGAACGAGAGGAACGAGGAGGAACAGACAGGGTAGAGGATACAGAAGGGGTGAAAGGAGCCAGGCGTTTTATAGCCTCGGCTAGATGGTCCGGAACGTGGTAGGGAAATAAAAAGAACGGCACACCGAGCTAGGCGAGTAAGGAGGGAGCCGGCGGACATGTTACAGATACGCTTTTTCCATTAACTCTTCTCTCTCTCTCTCTCTCTCTCTCTCTCTCCCCCTCTCTCTCTCTCTCTCTCTCTCTCTCTCTCTCTCTCTCTCTCTCTCTCTTGACAACGATGAATTTACTGTTCGCCAGAAGTAACGTGGTCACGGACAGTTTAATGATACCTTTCGATAGGTGAATTATCGTGTACTTGAAAGCGGTCCGAGCAGGAGAATCATACTGGTAATTAGCGAAGAGTGGCAAGCGCCCTTCGTAAAAGGAATCTGCTTTAATGCACGAGTACTGTAGGCACGTTTCTTGTTATGAGTAAATCACGCATTTTCATGCAAAGGATGAGCGATTCTTGAGATCGTTTGGAGTAATTTCTTGCTGTGTGAAAATGTTCTTCGTGGCTTTATTAAGGAGTTATCAGCGATGAAATAATTCAGGAAATAATTAGTTTAAAGAAAAATGTTACTGCAAGTATAACATGCCTGGGACAGCCAGAACATACATGATCTAAGGAAATATCGAATGGGTATTTGAGCGGTGCCAACCGGAAGGAAGGTTAATTCATTAGATTGTCCGGACGTATCCATCGGAAGGTTAGGCCGTCTTAGAACGCGTCTCGTGTAACCGTAGCCTAAATCATCCGGTATACACCGTCGGAGGTGAACTAATCGAGGGAACCGGATAACGTACACACCAATAAATATCAACGTGAGACGGGTTAACGCCGGAGTTCCAGGTCTTAATCGATGATAAACCGCGTCTGAGAAGATCCCGCTAATGACGAATCGGTTATTGCCGGTTACGCCGGCTTGCTCCGCGGCCCCAATAAATCATCCTTTCGGGACCGATCGGCTCGCTTTCGAAACCCCAATTATCCTGCGAGGCTTCGAGAGCTTCCGGTGACATACGGTAGAAGCGACGCGCCGCCGTCTACCCGGGTTCATGCGGAAACTTTGTTTGGACGGGTTGCTTAAACCCCTCTAAGCTTGCCGGTAACGAGCAACGAGACCGGGAAAGCGAGAGGCCATCAGGATCTAATAACCTTTCGACTGACTCGAGCCTTGAAAGCTCCGCGTCTTCGGGTTGGCTCCCAAGCTGCGACCTGCGAGAACCACGCAGCAGATGCAGCCCGCTGTAAATAGATATCTGCCTGTTCTCGAGGCTGACACAAGCGAAATGTTCAACCGTGAGCAAGTCGACAAGTTTACAGGTATCGACCCGACCCGGCACAGATACTTTCTTACTTAGACGAGAAACTACGCGGACGTACTGCGATTCCGAAGCCAGCCGCGATTAAACTTTCCACGGCTCACAGTGGGCCAAACTGATGAATTCTCTGTCAAAAAATATTATTTCGACGACAATACAAGAATAGCTGGATGTTTCGACATAACGGCTGAAATTTTTCTAGTTTCTATTAATATGTAATAGAAAGTGCAGTTATATTATTTATATTAGTAATATATATATATATAGCTTTAAAGCTAACCTAGACCTAACTGAGAATTAGAAAATATTTTTGCGAATGTCCACGAATAACTTCAACGATCTTCAACCATTTCCTCAAGTTTCAAATTGATTGAACAATCATATGTCACATATAGGATGATCCAATTTTGTTCATGCTGATGCAAATTAAAATATTTCTTAAGACCCCTTACAGGAACGTAAGACTTGCCTATTTACAAAATGCAAAAGAAATATTATCGTTCTTGTTCAGCGAGATCTCCTGAGATAAGTACATAATTTTCTGCCGTAAGAAAATGAAGCAGTTCATTTCCACAGAAACGGTAATTACGCTTACTCAGAGAACTTGAATTATTCTCTTCTGGGTATTCTCAAACACTTTATTTTTTCTCGACAAATACCTCAGACAGAAGCCGTTACGACCGTCGCCTAAATACAACGGACGATAAAGAAAACATTTAGTTTTGTCCCCGATGAAAATTTACTTTCTTCCGCGGGGGTCGGGGTGAGCGAGCAACCCTTTGAAGCAACTGCACCGGCGCGGCGGTGCACAGGCTATTTATTTTATCGGTGCACTCACAAAATTTCCATATTACCGCGGTAAATTTTAAAAGTAACGCTGTTGACGTTATACCAGTTGCGGGTTGCACCGCTCACTCAAGAAAATTGGCTATTTTTCCGGCACGAGAGAAAGCACGTGAAAGAAAGAGAGAGAGAGAGGGAGCTGCAGAGTGCGCGCGAGAGCAAGAAGAAAAAACGAGATTCATTCATTCAGCTAATAATAATTCCACTTCCATTTACCCCGCGAGATAGCAGTCGGCGGTGAAAAGAGGGTGAACGAGATGGCGCAGGGACGAAGGGAATTATAACTCGGCGCTGTTTCGATGCCCTTCGTGTGCTAGGGTCTCAGACTAATCGGCGAAGCAATTTCCCGGAGAAGGTGACAATTACGTGGACAGTAATTAACTGCGGATGATAGCGGGAGGAAAGGTAGCCACGGATGGCTTCGCGATTACGTAGCTCGTGTACAGTACCGACCACAAGTATCATCACCGGACTCCGGATCTTTGCCCAAAATAAAATGTGTCTGCAGTATCAACCATGAGACAGATAATCAAAATAAAAATGTGTTGCGTCGTTTCATAATTTTAATTACGACGTACCAACTCAGTGGAATATTTCAACATGGATTACACAAGATTAGATTATTAAATGCGATTCGTTTTCGTTATTGTTCGTTTTCTAGAATGTGAAGACACGCAGTTCAGTTTTCAGAATTTGGAGATCGAGATGAAAGTTATCGCAGTCTCCAATAAATTATGATAATGCGTGCAATTATACTGGATGCGATTCTATGTATTTATGGTGGAAATGAGTCGGTATTATTTCAAGCACAGAAAACAGATTAAAAGAATTTGAGAGCTACATCAAAGTCATTAAAAGAAGGACGAAGTAAAAATCGCAATCCAGCGATAACAATCCTTCTGTCCGGTTACACAACAGATCCTTTTAATACAATATAAAACAACCATCAAAATTCATTTCGTATGGGATTGACCATTACTCGAGTATCCGTACCGGGCATATTCAATAGCACGCACGGTTCACAGTTTTTTTTTTCAATTGAATTCTCTCAAAAAAAGCTTTGTATGAAAAACTTTCATTTTATATTCTGGATCCATTTTTGCACGTAGAATCGCCGGATTTCGCGTGGCTTCACGTAATACGGCCGACATTGAACAAATAGAACAAATCTGCTGCGAATTGGTTTCAATGTATTTGATATTTTTACAGAATTCGTAACGATATCCATTTCGTGTTCCACGAATTCTTTTAAAACAGATTTAATGGTCACTTCAGAAACGCGTCGATCCTTTAAATAAACAACGGAGTTGTGTGGAATGTTTCGATAGATTCTATTTAACTGTTAATTAGTCGCATATGATACTTACAGTCTCAAAATTTTTAATTTAGTGTCTCCCCAAATATTTATTTCGCATTGAAGTAGTTATTATGTTCAATAAAAATTTATTTATGTGGAGAATTTCGTTGTGACAAAAATTGCGAGAAATTTGAATAAGTTCATTCTTGTAACTCTGATAAGAAAATATAGAATACTGGTCTTTTGTGGTCGGTACGATTAGTGTTAAGAAAGAGATTATTCTGATTCCTGGTTCCAATGGCTCTAGCACTTACGGCAGACATTGTACCCTGCGCTCGCGCGAACAGTCTGCCAGACGACGCGTCATGACGATAAGCGCTTCCAATTAACGATTCAAATCAGCCGGTGTGAAATGAAAACCGAGCTCGGGATTTCTACGGCGAACGCGGTCGGCCACGGAACGAACGAAAGAAAAAAGGAAGGAACCCTGCAGAGACCGAACTCGGGGTTGTTTGTTCGCAAGATTTGTCTCGAGTTTCGATTGTTAGGGGATGGTAACACGACCGAGTTGACTCGAATCGATAAATCTGGGCTCCCGTGACCAGGCAACTTAATTTACGGATTAGATTCGAACACAAGTGTAATGCAGCCGGTATAAACGTTCATTCGGTTCGCATCCGCGATTGCACGCTTGCATTTTTTGCCAATGAGATTGAAATACGTTCAAATATTTTGCCCGGATTAAATTTATACTATGGTCATGAAAATGGTAATGCCAATCAAGTCTGTGGATCATTTTTGTACATACGTGACTTCTCAAAAACAAATTACTCGTCACTCCACGTTCTTCGTCCAGCTAGCATTTTCCGATGAATTTATTGGATATTCTATGTCTAGCCAGTTTTTCAGATGAATTTATTGCACATCCGAAATCTTTTTTGTTTCGGACGGCATCTCTGTTTTTGATATATCAAAATCAATTGTAAGAGTGATTTCATAACACGCCAGACGTGTCTACGGTTGAGAAGAATGATTCATTTTTTTACACGTACTGTAGTAGAAAAGCACGTCCATTTATTATAGTTCGAAAAAGTTTTTTAAAAATTGTTACGCCTCACCTTATCTTACAGTTTCAATATTTATCAACGCGATTGTATATGACAACAGTTTCGTATTTTATATAAAACGAATGAAATTGTTTTTATGCACATTATTATTTAAAGCCACAATGAAGCCCGATATTCAGAGAGTCATTGATTTTTCATTTTTGTTTTAGCATTACCTTCGTATTCCATAAAAAGAGGACGAGCCGCTTAATGAAACATTGTAATTATGAAAATTGTTGCCAATATAAACGGCGATAGAAGTGTAAATCGATACCATGAATATTTAATAAATCGTTAATGAGCTCCGGGAAAAATGTAATGGATCCTTTTGAATCTCAATCGGTTTATATTCACTCGTGTGTGAAAATGTTCATTTGAATAGTCGATTACAAATTGAACCAGTGAATTACATCCGAAATAATACTAATTATCAAGAAGCACTTTGTCGCTATATTCTTTTCGCAATTTTCTTGAAAAATATTTGCATTTTAAACAATCGGGCACTTTATTGGCTTCATCTCCAGTTTAGATCTTTAATTTTAGATTGTTTACGAGACAACTAGAAATAATTTATTTAAATCGGATTCTCTTCGTTTACACGATGTAATTACTTCTAAATAAGTATTTGATGTTCTTTGTAAATGGTTGAAATAGTTCACTGAATTTTGTCAACGGGTGAAATGTTTCCAAGACACCCAGTAGATTGTTCTCCATTAGCAGATCGCGCGACAGCTGTGCTCGGTGTTTCGAAGCGCTCTTTCAGATGTCTGACACCTGAAATCATCATTAATTAGAAGGCTGGGAACAATACGTTACGCTCGACGCAGAAACGAGCCAATTGTCCGGTTAATAAAATCTCTGAGACGCAAGTGTGCATCATTGAATTCAATTATCGTATTCTCTCGGTGATCGTGGGTGTCCGAATAGTAATGATATAATTTGTCGGCAGGGGGATGAAAATGAATCCATTAATCGGCTAATGAAATCCTCTATCACTCCCCCCGATCATTGTTCCGGATTTAATGGGATCATATTGTTCCCGAAGTCGACCCCGTGTGCACAATATTTTTGTTTCGTGGGATCGTTCGCAACGAAACGGCTCCCCGAAGCAAGCCGGTTCTTAATCACTATTACATAAACCGATTATTAAAAGTTCCGAGGCAGATTGCGGCCGTCGCTATCAACGTCACCATCGTCGCACTGCGGAAATTCCAGTTTATCGGCGTTATTATTCACACCCGCATTAACGGCTGCCGCGTTTCCGATGTTTCTAATTAAAACCCGGTCGGAGCCCGACGAATAATGAACCAAGTAAAAACCACCTATTAACGTTTTCGAAAGAAATTGAACCGAGCGCCATGCTGCCGTGCCGAGTTGCAATCAGCTTTCATTAGCCCGCACACGCCAGCCTCAAACTAAATATCCACAAAACTATGTTTCTGCAGCTCCCGCAGAATTGTCGATACATCATCTTCCTCGTCTCTCTGCTTGTCCACAGCTTCTTTTATTGTGGTGCAGCGAGCGTGTCGTTCGACAGTTTTCAGATCTGAAATTTCGAGCACCGTGTAAGCGCGCACACGCAACACACACACACTGATCGGTGCACAAATATTTGATAGCCGTGTCCCTAGAGTCCGACAAATATTCAATCAATATTTGATAGCCGGAAATCGCATCGCGTTTCACGCTACATCTTCGCCTTATTCAGTTTAGCACAATAGACGGAAAGTACTTGACGGCATTGTCGACTCGCTTCCGCTCCGCCGGAAGATGCGACTTGACAAGAACCAGTTTCAACTATAGTATTCGATATTGAACGAACACCGAGCCGTGTGAATTTGAAAGACCCCTCGGTGTGATACATGTATCTCGGATACGATGTATTACTGATAACGGGCTGATAAAATGTTTCACACAGGATATCGCAGATTTAAAGTGCCGAACTGTCGGTCCAAACAAGAAAGAAATGTTACATCGACATAGGCTGTTTAACGCTTCATTGAAAATTTATAAACATAACGGGTGAGCCACCCGAATATCTTTCGCATTTTTTGAGATTGGAAGAAACATTTCAACCTAGTTTTTCTCAATCGAATTCAACCAAGGTCGTTTAAGGTTATAATGTAATTCAAGATCATTTTAGGTTAAGGAAAAATATAAATTCACCGTGAATGCATTTCTGAAGAAATTAACTCAATAGAATATAAAACATTGAGGAATGTAAAAAATTCAAGAACATTGTTATGTTGTTTTGAACGTGGAAAGACTATTAAGGGATGAAATTAATATTTATTTAACTACAGCTTCCCACAGTCGATGCGGTATATTTTTATTTTGCAGTCTAGTAATAAACTACAATTAATGTTATTTAATTAAGCAAATTTGCAAAATATCACATGAAATTTAATTCAACGTTTCGTTCTGAATTTAGACCATTTTCAAGAATGTTAATTTTCTGTATTGCGTCTGTAAGAATTTATCAATTAATTAATATATGGTTAGGCAAACGCATTCCCGAACAATTGTCGATCGAGATACAGAGAACTTCTAGTAATAAACGTTCGTTTCGAGTAGAAATGTCCGTCACTAGTCAGACGAGCGCTATCATCCGAATGTTTGAAATCGTTGTGTAAATTAATGGTGACAGAGAACAAGCTTGTCAGGTAAACAATAATTATAAATTACTCATGTTATTTAACGATATTAGACACACCCGCGTTGTTAATGATATTCTGGGTGCAGTCCAGAGGACAGAGCAGACCAAGGATAATAAAATTCGCGCTCGACTGATTTGACGTCGTCGAACAGCTTCATCTCTTTAATAGGTCCTAAAAGTGTCCGCTCGATCAGAGATCAAGTTCCTCCGATGCCAGAGATAATCACTCGCTCGTCGAGGCAAGTCACCGCGCGGGGAGTCGATCGCGTTGAATTCTAATGACAGTCAACATTGACTCAGCTAATACGGATCAGCCGGGCTCGCGTGAATTCTATGATAGAATCGGCCGAGGTTGCTGAGATAAAAGCTGCGATGTTTCCGACGAAACGAAACGCGTGGTACAGGGTATTTGTGCGTGTGGATGTGAAAGCACGACTACGTGTTGGCGTGGCCTCTTAAATGGGCCGCGCATAACGCCGTGAGAAATGGCATTGTTTTGACAGCCGACCGGCGGCCGGGCCGTTGCCGCGTTCAGACGACTGCGCTGCGAAACTCGCCGACTGGCAGCGCTTAGGTTCGCCCGTAATTCTGCGACATCGCGTGCAAACACCCGCCCACGTTCTCCCGTCGTTGTCAGCCAGACGACAAGCTATTGTTGCATCGCCGTCGACCGACGACAGAAAGCCTCTTACGCGAACGCATCGAAGAATTAGGGAACTTCCGGATGCCGGCAGCCGTGTATTTATGGAGCTTTGGGAAGGATAAGCGCGCACGGGACTGCGGGGATGCCGGTTGGCAAAATAAACTTGGACCTGCAGAAAATGGAACACTCCACGGAGAACACTCGACAAAAATTTTGCAAACACGATCTCTAAATTGCGGATCTCTATGCAAATCCTAAATGCTCATGGCTGATGTTATGAGAACCAGGATGAGCTTTTTCCTGTAGAGTGGGATTGTTTCTATTTGTTGTTACTAGACTACGGATGTTTATGCGTTTTCCAATGTTTCAAGAAAACTTTAACAAAGTGGAGTGAAACAAAATCTAATTTTGTAACGGGAACAGCATTTGTAGATCCAAACCAGACAAAAATTGCACAAAGTTCTATCGAACTTTATATTCTAGCCTTTTCTCAACATTTTCTCGTAAGCCACAAATGCATAAAGATTCGCAGTCTAATTATTACTTAACAAAGTATTTTTGCGGATACGTTAATACACGTGTATTTAAATGAACGCGCAAATCCGTTTGATCTCGGGAATCGGACCGAATTCGAATTTCAAAGTCCGGCTGGGAAATTGAGACACCGTCTTTAGACGTGCCGTGTAAAAAGGGCGCGCGATGACAGAGGACGAGGGCAAACATTTCCGAATTCGCATAGGGCTTGGAATCCTCTGAAATCAAATACAGCGTCTGCCAATAGAGGACTGAATGAAACATCGTCGGATCCAAGAATCGTCTGCGGACGGAAGTTCTGATCGTTAAGCGACGGTCCGGAGTATCAAGGGCCAAGAAATTCGACCGTGGAGAGTGTGACATCGGTCGACGACGCGACGACGGGTCGAGTTTTAAAACGAGCGCATGCTTTAACGCGTAAACAGGACGGTGAAGCAAGGGAATGTGGGTCTAGCTATCGACGTTGAAACGAAGTTCGACGGTAAATGGAGCAGGAGCGGTGTGCATATGCCAACGACTTTAGCAGAAAAGTTTGCACACCGGCTGGGAACACCAGGCGACATTCCATCGCGTTCGCTGTTTACAGGCCGTGTACGTGGGTCCCGTGTAAATGCACAGTTTACGAGGCACTCGGCGCAATTACAGTCGCTGCCGTGTCAGCGGGTTTTATCGTACGGGTTTCAGATTTATGGGACTCCGGTGCACCCGCTTCGCCCTAGCTATTTCTGGATCCGTTCCGACGATCAGGGACGACTTAACGCGCTCCTATTTCGAATTCCTTCCTGGTCGGGTAGTTCGTCGGACAACAGACGCCGCACGGCGTTTTGAGTTTCGAGGCAGAAGGTAATCAAGAGCGTATCCGGTGGCAAGTACAGTCAACCAGATCCTCGCAGCCGCCAGTCCTTTCCACTAACCTACTCTAGCGGATAACGTCGTAAAACCCTCTCAAAATTACCAAGATTATTGCCCGACAGTGTATTCAATCTTAAACGAAAACACAAACTTTTGTAACAAGAATTACCACTAAACCCTGCCGAGCGTTAAAAGTGACTGATGTATAGTTTTCGCAGAATTGTTTCTGATTTACAAGCAAAACTACTTTGCTCCAACCTAATATAATCAAGTTATTATTGATGTTCTTTGAACCGTACAAAGCGTTACTACATGATACGAACAACAACGTTAGAAATAAATAATGAAAAACATTCTTACCAGAATAGAAGTTGTTTGATTGATTTCCGTATATAGTTATGCGAGCGTTTCTCCATTTGCGAATCCGTGCTCGCAGTTTGATCGGCGCGCGTGCCGTCAGCCGTGGAATTTACGAGGGCGTCAAATTTAAATCGTTACCGCGGGGCCGCGCGATTTAAATCGAGACCGAAATTTGAGTAAACACCGATAAATCGATCGGCCGGATTTATCGCGCACACAAAGCGCCTGTAATCAGCGTAGAACGGCATAGGGAGGGGGGGTGGGTGCGCCGTGCACGCTTAGTGGTTCACGCAGCTCGACGGCCGGCATGCAAATCATTTTTCCAGCGATGGTTATCGATAACGATCTCGGCAGGGGTCAGATCCGCGACGCGAATCCCATGCGAACGAAATTTCACGCGGCCGAACGCGCCGCGTGTCCCCGTGCTCCGAATTCCGTTTACCGGTGACCGACCCCACGAGAGTCATTCCGTTTTCAGCCTGTTAATCGCGTAATTGGACGCGCATGACTTTCGACCGATGATCGAATTGCTTCCCAGGCATAATTTATGAAGCCAATTCCGCAACACGTGCATGTCTTCCCGTGGACCGGCGCGGCAGGCTTAAATGCAACCCGGGAAATCAACGCTCTCCTAATACTTAATGCGATGCATTAGCTTGATTGAAAAATCCTAATGCTTCTGCAGATCACGAATCACTTTTTCCCATTCCATTGTGTCTACTCAGCGTCGGGTTGGCCGACTTCGCGACATACCGGTTAATGACCACTGAATATTTGTGTTTAGTCGTGCACTTGATATTCCTGTGCGACACTGACGCTAACAGAGTCTTAACGTTAAACATTTTCGCAAGTCTCGAAACTTGGCGAATACATTCCCTATGAGCTGCACATGTGAATGTTGTTTCGTGCACGCAACGTAGAATAGTCTCTTTTGCAGGAAATCGTTGCTTGTGACGAAAAGTTCGCGGCGCGATAACCATGAACGTTTATCTCGTTGATTAAATCGAATTAAAATTACCCTTCCAGTATCTTGGAAACTAGGTAACGTAGAGGAAGGAAAAAAGTTTGCTTCTCATTTCTGTACTTTGAAATTAAGATTCTGGTCACGTAAGAAGCTCGAATGGATATCATTTATTCACATAATGAGCTGAAAATTTTAATTATGTATGTATATGTATGTATATCATTTAAAATTATGTGTGATCTACAAGTGAAAATAAAGAATAGGTATATATGTTTCTGGAATTCTTGCTTTGTCTATGCGACGGTAAAGCTTACTGTATCGCAAGCTATATTTGCTTATCAAAGTTTGATAGTCGAATAATATTTTCATTGACATTAGACACTTATATTTTTAATTTTAAAACACGTATATTTTGACGACAGAAGTTTTTGACGAATCGAATGAAAGAAATATTTCATTCACTATTGAAACTATTAGGGTTTCGTAAATGTAACTGTTTGACGAAAGTTTGCACTCTGCGACGATAACAGGTCGAGTGTTTGCAGATTGGAATCGGTGACGAGCGTTTAACGAATCGTTGGCTAGCTTCCATTTCCGAAACGAGTTACTACGTTCTCCGTGCGAACTTTTAGGATTCGCCTATCCCATCCTTCTGAAAAGCTATTTCTTGGCAGGCATATGTTCATAATTATGAAAATGAACTAAGTCGTATATTTCTTGTTTCGAGATATTTGAAGGAAAAGAACAAGCACTATCTAACGGGGTTCTTTTCTTCAATTTTGCCCTAGACCACTTTCATAATTATGGACACGTGTGATATCGATGGAATGGAATTTCTCACAATATTTATTCCTCGCACGAAAACTATTTCTTCAAAGGAACTTCATACATTCCCGATGACCAGACGCTATCAGTGAACGCTCGTGGTAGGTATACATATACCCCGATCCCTTTTTCTCTGCAGCTTTCGGCATTGTCCATAAACTTTGGACGAAGGGCAGCGGATTTCGAATCAGCTGCTAGCATTTTCAGAGGAAAAAATACGGCTAGAACGGGTTCGAAAATTTACGCTAGGATGCCCTGGGGAATAACAATTGACGTAACTTTCAAGTGGATATGAAGTTCGTGATAATACGCTGTTATCCCGCGATAACGCACGAAGAGAACATCGAGCTCCGTGAAATCTCCGTCGATATAAAAGCAAAGTCGCGAGTCCAGAGTTCGATAGTAGTCGATTATTTCGTGATTACTTTTGTAATCGATTATTGGTTAAATATCAGATATAAAAAATGTTATAGGAAACGATTTAATAGTAATAAATTAATCGTAATAAAAAAGAAAAGTGATCGTTTCATGATGAACGATGATTATCCAGATTACTTTTTACCCAACACTCTGGTCCCGCGACCTACATTCCCGGGATTTTATTGCTGGAAAATTAGGATCGCGTTTTAAAAGCCGTAGCGCCGTCCGAATTAAAATTGGAGACACTTAATTGAGATACAGAGCGGGGGTCATTTTAATCTGCGCATACTAATGTCTTCGGATGTACGCTGAAGTGGATCAGATACATTTAGTGGAACGGGGTTAAAGACAACGTCCGTACTTGGAAAAAATTTTACCACCGGCGATTAAAAATCCAGTTACGTATTTCCTTTTCGCGTGGTGTATTCCTCTATAATTAATTGAAATCTGGTACAAATAACAGAATATTATAACGCATTTCGGGAAAACTGTCAAATTGAAACGGGGGATGAATAAGAATTAAGACTTGTCTCCCCACTACCTTCCCCTTCTACAATGCTATTCCCCACCCTTCCGCTACAGCCCGGTCACGTGACGCGTTTCGTCTCCGTGCATGCGTCGCAATGTCACGTGTCTAACTATTTCTACTGAATTCGTATTCCATCCCCTCATCCGGTGACTCTGGTGAGTAGTAGCGAAAGGAATCAAGCAACACGATAGCCGTAGAGGCAAAATGGCGTCGGGCAATGCCCGCACGCGGCCACATCCTTTGAGCTTAACATTCTCCATTATAAGCGTGTGGTTACAGTGAATATTTTCATGGTAATCAAACTAATAGCCCAGCACGCATAAAGGCTGCTTTATACCCAACTTTAATTAAACCACAAGTTGTATTCCACACGTTGTTCCCCGTGAGCCCCGATTAAACAGACGGCTTACCATTTAATCAAGCACCCAGTATAATGCGAGATGAGTTAACCGCGTTTAGAACGTTGTAGCATGAAAAATAAGCCTCTCGCGATCCATATGATATCCCATGATATTAATTCGATGTTGAATCCCAGGAATCATCATCAGTCAAAACTTCTCAAACAATTGCACGAGTTTGATAGATTGAGTATGTCAATGTTGCAGGTCCTGATGCTTCGCTAACCGCAATTCTCTTATACGCGAAATAACATGAATCCAAATTTAGCGTTTAATGTATGCATAAAGGAATTGTACTGAAAAGAGAACGATAATCACCAACTGGCTTTTGTTTCTGGTAGACGCAAAAACACGGTAAATATCCGCGGTCTAATCGCGACTGAACTTTATCGAACGTATCAAACGGTTGTTCCCAATTGCATTTATTCAACGACAATACCGCCACGCTAAACAAACCGTGTATATTGCCCGAGTTGCCAGTCCCGGTTGCAGTTTTTCTTCGCGGATGCAAATGCGTCTCCTAAATATTTTGAGTAGCACACCTCTAGACATTCAGAAGTCTTGCATTCGGGCGGCGTGTATTGCTCATGTTTATGCAAATAAATGTAAATGCGGCGAGGCCGCGAATACGTAAGCGTCGGGACCTGATTCCGCAGAGGATCGATTTAATTATCAGAAAATGTTATTTCGTTCTTGCCCGGTGTCTGAAATCCCACCAGCAGTGCAGCAGCCTCCGACAACTCGATTTCCCGTCCCCCACTCTCTCTCTCTCTCTCTCTCTTTTTATTTTTTTTTTAGTTTCTCAGTTGCGAAGAGCGCGCATGGGGCCAGCAGCGTGCATCGTTACCACCGACGA
Source organism: Lasioglossum morio (assembly GCA_916610235.2). Lineage (NCBI taxonomy): Eukaryota > Metazoa > Arthropoda > Insecta > Hymenoptera > Halictidae > Lasioglossum > Lasioglossum morio. The sequence goes on along the minus strand of OU744324.1, from coordinate 6,311,328 downwards.
AATCATGAAGATACACACTCGTTTGATCGCCCGATCAGCCGTGACCTCGGCATTATTGGCTCGCTCTGCCAGTGGCTCTTCACGGCTCCCAGCGAAATTCAATTTCTTCGAGCGCAATCAGCCACCCCTATCCGACACCTCGTATTATTTCGACGGAAAACTACGACGGCCGGTGGGCTGCCTCCATCCGCCCCCGCGAGCCCTTTTTGTGCAGCCGGTGTCGGCCCAATGAACGGTGTATCCTGTTCCGATTGTTGCGAGCACCGGCTCTCTCTCTCTCTCTCTCTCTCTAGAGAGATACACGCAGGAAGAAGCGACGTGTTCCGATCTCGGTCCGGAAATTCTATCACGTTCCTAAGCGGGTTCCATTTGAACGGTCGCGAGGTGATCCGATACCGACCCCGTTCAAAAGGTCTTTCGCAGGCTAATTTTCTCGTCCTGATATTGCTCTGCGACACACTGCTCAATAGGCTCTCCAGCAGCTAAACATTCATATCCCCTCGATGCGCAAAGATAGCTGCAAGTGTACTATGGCTGTTACTTTCCTTCGAATGTCAAAGATTTTGAAGCTTTGACGCTTCGAAATTCTTGCATACAATATTATACTAGCAGAAACATCTTCACGTGAAACAATATTATAATATCTCGTACTTTCCTTCGAAGGTCGAAGATTTTGCAGCTTCGAAGCTTCGAATTTCGAAATTCCTGCACACAGTAATTTATACGATACGCAAAGATTATTATTTTTTTTGTTCTTTTCATTAATTTATTTATACAGGTCGTATCGACATTAAGGTCATTAGGCACCACAAGGATTATCACATATGATTACAATATTATATCTTTATACTTAGAAACATTTATAGGTATATTGTGGGGAGATCAATTTGCAGTTATTATAAACACGATTACATCAGAAACATTCACTTATATTGTTAGGGATAGCCAAACGTCTTCTTTAAAGATCATTACTGTTGAACAATCTTTTTGAGTTATGATGTCAGCTGCCTCTGGACGTTTCCATGTTTCCGGCTGGGCCCAATGTCAAAACCTGCCTCCATATACGTTCGTTCAAAAAGAAAAAGAGAAACAAGTGGTATAACTTTACTTTTACTTTGTAGAGATTACTTGCTTTGTATACTTTTGTTTTGTTTGTACCCAATGTTGTAATAAATCTCATATAAGATTTTCTCAATAAAAAAAGAATATTGTACTAGCGCAGAAACGTCACTTATCTTGAAAAATAAACATTTGATTACTCGACGATGACGATCTTACCGATCACGATGAGTTGCCTCGAGCAACGCAATTTTTGTCAGCAGAGATTTCTTGCGCGGTTCGGTTTTGCGAAAGGATCATCTACGTCGAAATAGTGTTCACGCTTCAGTAAACACTGACAACCAAGTTAATGAGTCACGGTAAAAGAGCCGAGCACGAAACTCGTTTGCAAAAAAATCCTAAGGTTGAAATGTTGCCGGACGATCCGATAAATCGATTTCGCAAACGTTAGATATTTTATTGCGAGTACCACTATCGGTGAAATGTTTTGCGTAACATAATTGCTATCTATGACCAAAAAAAAGAACGGATCATGCTGAATTATTGATATCTCTTTCAGTCTTTTTACTGAACGTTGAAAAACACTGTGAAGACTGCGTTGCGTGAATATTGTATACTCTTCGGTTGCCGTAATTGCGTGGATTAAAGTTACATGTAAATTGCGGAAGCATTATTTTAAGTTTTGGCAGCGCGCGCGTTAAATCAGTCGTCGGATAAATAAAATCGAATTAAAACCGCGGTATTAAATGAAATATGCAGAGGATTATGTACATATTATATTTCACCATGAGCACGATGGTAATTGGGTTATGTGGCGCGGTGGTAACCAAAGGGTGGCTAAGGGTAATGGCCGAATGTAACCAATTATGATTGGGGGTAGAATGCGATTTCGCTAATCGCTGTCTGACCAAAATGCGAAAGAGAAATTGAAAAATTTACATTTATTATACAATATCCAGAAAATCGTGCTATCTCTCAGCCAGAAAAGTAATTTAATCAGAAAATTCAAGACAATACATCGTTCGTAACAGCGTTTTACTGTCTGCTTGGATATATTGATTAATAAAATCCCACGGAATAATTTCTGACGACGACATTACCTTAACCGCCGAAACAATTCTGTCGGGTCACAAACCATTGTTCGGTTATACTTTAACTACCTAATTTCATAAAAGATTTGCATATCAATGTACTCAAAGCGAACGACATACCGTGAAATCCTCAAAACAGACGCGGTTAGAAGAGATACTGATTCCAAGTCGTTCGAGTGGCAATATCCGCATTACGTATTCCGCAATCGAATAATAATAATCTGGCTTATAAATTGCTTCCCTTTCGTATTAAATATTAATTTCACGTCACGTGAACAGGACGGTGTTCTATCCCGTCCCACGCGGCGAGCCGGTTTCATATAAAAACATCGAGTCGAATATCTTCTCTCTCATATCGTGAAACTGGGGCGCCTCAGTCATTTTTCACGAACCATGTGAGATCACGTGGAAACTGTCGCTATTAACCACGCGAGATTCCGAGGAAATTACATTTCTCCGAAGTTTGATTGCAAGGAAAATAAAGGAACGAAAAGAAAAAAGAACGGGAGAAGTAGAAGAAGCGATATCTCGACGTACCTCTGCGATCCCGATGTCTCCCGATCTCTCTCTCTCTCTCTCTCTCTCTCTCTCTCTCTCTTTATTTCCCCCTTCTTATTACTGGTTGCTAAGTTTCAATGGCAGTTGCCCGGAGTTAAAACGATCACGCGTTGTCTGCGCTAGAAAGCGGCGCCACGAGACCAAAGACCTCTCGGACAGAGCTCGCACGGATATTGTAAGAGAAGAAAGGGAAACATCAACTAAAGATCTAGAGATTATACGTCAGAAACACGCGGTTAGACAGGCACCAGACAGAACAGACGGTTAAACTTCTGCTGTAAGTAGCCGCTGCTTCATTCTCCGATGACGACTAGATTCCCGATGCCCGCCATGTTCCGAACACGACAAATCAGTTTTTTTTTTATTTTTGTTAAAAAAGCATAACAGTTTAGGACGATTTTTGGAAAATCACTGTATTCGTGTCTCTACTAAAGGAGTATTTGTTCGTTTGTTAGATAAAATAAGATTCTAAACACTGAAGTTGCTAAGACATATTAGTAAATCGATAATACGATGTTACGAGTAAAACAGTGATCAAATCAATAACAGAAATCATTTTATACCATTACTTTTTGGTCACCCTGTGATGTTTCATGTTCTCCATGGCGCTTACTGAAAGGGGCAGCAGACGGTGGGGACGGTTTTATCCAAGTTGAACAACCGAATAACATTGTTTCCTTAAGGTTCATGGAAATTGAACTTGCGCCATTTCGTCTATCGTTTTTAATTAATGTCAGGAATGGAGAAGCAAGAAGTTTAGCGTTCATTGAATTTGGTAGCCGAGACGCCTCTCGTTCGGCATTCAGCAAGCAGCAATTAAAACGTTCCTTGGTGGAGACGAGATGGAACTATGAGACAAAAATGGTCGCTTTAAATCCTGTTGGTTTTGAAACGCTCCTCGTTCAGGGATATAGACATTTAATGGCCATCCTTCCGCTTTTGAAATCGAGGCCCGCGAGCATTCAGCTGCAATGCTCGAAGAAAAGAAGCTACGTAGCGCGCATCGTAAATGAAGAATAGCTTATCTCCGCGTTTTCGAGAACGAGAATGTTGAAAAAGTTACTTGTAACGTAGAGAAATTTGGCCCATCGAAAAATGCCGAACGTATATTGCATTTTGAGGTTATCGGGTTTTAAAACTCGCCGGCACGGCGCGGCGCGGCGCAGAGCGTACATTTTGGAATCCGATATAATGGAGGTTTCACTGCTAGCAGAAGAATGAAATGTTTCGAAAATTGCACCATGAAAATCACCAGTTTCTTTGGCGCAGGAAGTTGGCTGTGTTCAAGCAAAATTGAAAATTCCTGTCCTTTGCGGCGTACTGATCGCTCGTCTTCAATCTTCCTTCGCCCATGTTCCTTTAACAGACCTGAATTTTCTGTTTTTCAGCGACCATGCCCTTCACTTTTCTGATCTTTTGTCATTTCATAAATATCTCCAGGCAAGAACATATAAACCGTGACTCTCCGACGCTGTCCGATATCCGAGGTTAAACTCGATTCAAGAAAATTCCAAGAAATAGACAAAGGTCCGATGGTTTCTTTCAAGACGATGGATAGTCAAATGCAGTTTTTCCCTGAATTCAATTCCTCGAAAATGGAATAAACCGCATTCACACGCCTGTCCTTTTCACGGGTATAGACGAAATACATTGAAATATCCGCACATTCTTTCTGTTCTTTACGACTTAACACTTTAAATGAATAAAATTCGAACAAGAAAGATGAACGGACGACAAAAATATAGGAAAAGTAGACATTTCAATTTTGCACTTTCCTCGCTCCTTAGATCCGACGTTTGTTCTTTTTATCGGTAGATCTGTAATTTTGCAAATTTCAATACGAACGAAGTGGTGTTCCATGGAAGATGGCGTTACAGGAAAATGTAAAATATCGTATTTTCTGCTATCTGTTTCTCTTAAGATACGAATCGTCGATCTTCGCGATAGCATATGGTAGTAACCAGCTGCGCCTGCATTCCCATCTGCATCGATTGTCCTGAAGCTTGTCAGGCTGTTCCTACCCGCCTCGAAAACGTTAAATTCCACTTCGTTTCGTCCATTTGCAGCACTCCATCTGCTTAGTGGCAAGTTTTACTACCGGGCAGCGTTCGACGAGCAACCTCGCAGCAATTCGATAAGCGATGCTCCACTTTTTCCTCCTCTCAATATCCGCACGATAGTCAGTTCGACGATAAATTTCATGCATTATTTTCATCAAAACGCCATTCCGTAGGAAATACGACAACGACTGAGCACGGTTTGAAAGATATTCGATTTACTTGTTACTATAAAAAGTTTATTATCATGGAACGCATTAGCCTTCAATTTTCCCCGAGCACTCACCTAAATGGAAGATCATTCCCCCTTTTTCAACACACAAATTTCTATGTACTTTCATTTATAATATTTCCTGCCCGCAGCTTTGTCGACAGAATTTGCTAGACACAATGCAAACCAGGGAAAATATTTAAAGAATCCCAAAATACTATTATATCGCTTTGAATTCCGTAAAATTATTCTAACTAGTTGTGCACGTAACTGCTGTCGCTTGCAACTCGTACAATCAATTTTTATTTTGAATAAAATTGTACAAATTGGAAATCAATTGAACTGTACACTTCGGCTCATTATAAAGCTGAAGCTTTTGCCATTCGTCTCTCGTTGTGATCTAAGATATTTTTCCATGATACATGTGTTCCAACTTATATGGCAAAAGTATTTTTGCCGAAAATATTGTCTTCAGAAAATTGTCTATAACTTGTTATCCGTTAACGCTATCGTTATAATTTCTACTGCGAAAATGTAGCTGGAAACTATATCTTTACGACAGTCCCTTACTATGACGAAGACCAATGAAGCAAATGCCAAACGCGTGTTCGTTTGTTCAAAACACGTATCGCTTTGATTGAAAGAAACTTTCAGTTCGGCCAGTGTGCATTTATCGAACATACGACAAAATTCCAATGATAACGCGGGGGACATGTTCAATATTCGATCGGTTATTTCGATGTTCACGATAAAGTGACCGTAACGGCAGCCTGAGAATGAATTTCCCTGGTTTTCGGATATCAACGGTTTTTGCTGACCCGTCTCCGCTCTCTGCCCCGTCGAAATTGGAAATTTTTCATGCAGATTGGCCTGACAGGAGGCACACGTTCCTCGTTCGCGTTCTTACATCTCCCACCTCTGGTATATCTCATCCAGCTCTCGAATATTACTTCTGCGATTGACACGCTTCACCTTTGTTAAGAGCGTCGCACAGTCGTGAATGGTGAATTTCCTTTCCTGCTGTTGGATTTCGCCCTTTCAGCCAGCGGAAATCAACCATAAATGAATCTTATTCGTTATTTATTTATTTGCCCTATCATGGTATAAACATAGAATTTCTTCACGTAAATCCTTGCTCTCCGAATACATATTTATCAAAGTATTCGATCACTTCGTCATCCTTACCGTTAATATTTATGTCGAATGAGATCAAATCAGAAGACGGAAGAAATATTTTTATTAATATTTGATACCTTTTAATGGCAACACTGCAAGACCCAGCCGTTTCCGTGATTCTGAACAGTACACCAACGAAGAGAGAGTGCTTTACAGCGAAGATAGTCGCAAATTAAAGGGAAGAGCATTCGCTTTGCCAATATTTAGCAACATATTGCGCGATGTTGCCTGGAATAATCTTCGGCTGACGGAAAAATGCAGTGTCGCATAAACTTGTAAAAACGTATCAAGTCCTATTGTGTTGGGTTTAGCTGGCGCCGTCCAACTTTCCTTACGATAAGCATATTTTATTGCGTCCGTGAGACCTGTAGTTATATTTCTCACCGTGAAGTTACACACACAGGTAGAGAGAGAGAGAGAGAGAGAGAGAGAGAGAGAGAGAGAGAGGCAGAAGTCCTCTTTCCACATTTTCTGGGAATACGCTAGGCACGAGTACGCGGTCGTAATATTAGATAAAAGCTCGCAAAATTGCATTTTCGGCCGCCCTTGTTCCGGGCTACCTGCCGCAGTAAATCGGATTTTCGGATTTGCTAGATGCATGCACTCAAAGAGTTCAGTTAAATCATACTCAGACTCGAAAAAGCCGGCCGACCGCCTGTTACTGAATATTTAATGTGGATATTCCGCGTGTACGTGTCCGCCTCTGCCGCTGCTAAATATACGACTTAATAAATGGCCGGAGAAATTTGTACGACGAAAATTCAGCTCGCAATGACAACGTCGCCTCGCGTCGTCGGGCCGTGCAGTATTGCGCGTGAGAATTGCATTTTCGAAAAAGGACACGCGCAACAAATCAACCGAATAATGCCGGTCGACATTAAACGTGCCAACAAAGAGGCTGCGAATTTTTAGTTGATTTTATTACATTTACCGCTGACTCTGTCGAGCGAACCATTTTGTGTTCTGCTTAGTAGGACAGATAATACAACTATAATAGTTTATAATATAGGGTTGTTGCTAAAATATTCAAGGCAAGGCATGTTAAGAAAAGTACATGTTTCTTTCTTTTTATTAGAAAATTTCCTATGAGATTTATTACAACGTAATGTACATTACAGAAATGAAAGGAAAAGGAGAAAAATATATCCAACATAAACTAGCAAAGGTAGCCATGGCTAGACTCGTAAACATTTGTAAAAAATACTAGAACATACATCCCTGTAACATCTACAAAAATATTTTAAATGAAAAAAATATATTTTTCTTTTTTCCAAGAGTGATCGTTACATTTGTGTCCGTTAGCATTTACTGTACAACGTATAGAGATTTACAACAACATATATCAAGTATCGTCTGTTTGCGAGCTGTATGTACGACTGTACGATATGTGTATATCTCTACGTGGGAAGATTTATTTTTACAGAATTTTGCAAGTTCCACGGAGTTCGACTGTTTAAAGTAATACGGCAACATACAAAGAGAAAGCTTCAGATTTACGTCGAAAAGTCCGAACCAGACGCACTACTTTTATAAAAGCATTTTTACCCGGGCGTGTTTTAACATTTTTCTCTGTTCATCAAGAGGGTAAAAATTTCCAGTAGCAGAAAATAATTCAACTAGCCTCGAAGCAGTATGCAGCTGCCTTCGCGGTCCCGTAATTTTTCATCGCAATGAATTCCGCGGAGAAACTTTCCCTCGAACGGATGAAATTTTGATCCGTTCGTACGGCTGCCGTGCGTCTCGCTGTTAATATTTCGGGAACGTGTAATTGACGAACCGCCAGCTTGGCGTACCTAAAAATTCTACGGTACGAAAAAGGGGTTTTTAGATTTGCTCATTGAGTCGTATCCTCTCCGGAACGGCGCGGCGCGGCGCGACTCGCAACGCCACGTGATACCGCTGTTGACATTGCACGAGGGAACCAAGTTAAAATTTGTTCCCTCTCGCCGAACTGAAAATTTGATGGAATGTATCGGGCTCGGGTGCACGGGCGAGTTCTTTCAGAAAACGAACAACCTGTCACGCGGAAGCATACCTCGGCTCGCAATCAGTTTTCCTATCGACGGAAAGAAGCTGCAGGATTGCTGTCTGCATTGACCCGGTATCTGGTAATTCGCAATTTTCTTTTATTTTCTTTCCTCCGTTACTCGGCTCCTTGCCGAACGAAACAAAAAAATCTTCCTATTCGATCGAGAGATCCCGGCGCGCCGCATCTGAGAAACGTGAATACCTTTCTTTCGAAATACCAGCGCCGCCACGGTGGGACGAAACGACCTGACGGCGATCAAAAATCTACATTGAATTTTTCACAAGTTAATCATTACGTTATAGCCTTTATGTTCTGTCAGTTTTTGTGGTACTAATGGACTGAGTATCGAAGATATTCATTATATAGAAATTATGGAAACGCACGTAATATATTTCAAATTACTCTTTCGACCAAGAGTAAGGAATAAACAACCATTTAACTATTGGAATCGAGGGAAACAGTATCTCTTTGCATGTAAAGCACGTAAAACCAATTAATATCTTTCCAAGAACAAGAGCAACTTCGGGGAAGCTCGTCGAAGCCATATGTAGTTCGAAAAAGACGGGAGTTGCGCTCGAAATTGCGCGGAGCGGAAATTTGGCTGGAGTGTTTCAGAAGCAATTAACTCTTCACAGGTGTTTATGAAAAGAGTCTTGGGGGAAGGGATTGGGGGTACGGTGTCTGGGCGGAGCGAGGAAGGAAATAATTTGCCGAGAATAATTCGTAAGGAACGAAGAAGGACGTTGCGCGGCGCTCGAGCCTCGCGGATAGTATACGGGTTCGTTTATTCCCGGCGCTTTCAATCGCGAAAAGCGAGGCGCAAAAGTGTGCAGCGCTGTGCAACCGCTGGGTGATCAGCGAAACGAGATGAAGGCGGTCGATTCATAATGCAGCCCCGGCTTCTATGAAAATGGTATGCACGTATTTCCGAGCTTTACAGGCTACGAAAGTGCTTCTGTGTCCATTCCATTGCGAGACTGAAAAGCAGATAGGAAGCTGCACTCTCGAGTTCATTTCCGTTCCACTCGTGGCCCCGTACTGTCGCATCAAAAAACATCATAAAGTCGGGGCACACTCGTCCCGCAGCTGGCAGCTCCCTGCATCGGCTCGAGGCCGACCTTTCCCAACGCCACCGGCCACCCGCCAACCTCCAACCTCCAACCTCCAACCTACCTACCTACCTACCTACCTACCTACCAAGCCGCCTATCCAACGAATCTCCATTCCTCTCTTTACCTACTCCGTAACCGCGACCGCGATCCTTTAACGTCTGCGTCTACCACGCCGCCGCTGCTGCTGCTGATGAGAAAGCTTAACGACACTGAGCACACCCACCACACCGCCGGGCCACTTTATTTTACACATTCACGTTTAATAAATTGCGAACAGGCCCCTCGCGCTCAAGTTTTATTCGCTCGTGACAGTTTTTACATCCCACTTCACGCGACAACCCCTCAAACTTGATCTCCGCCTACGGTCACGTCGCCTGCTTCGTAGAACCACGTGCAAAGTTTCACTCATTCGGGTGTAACGTGAATGAACGACGCGCAAATCGTCCCTCGGCTGTCTATCGGATTTTATTGCATTTAACACAGTGACATTAAACAAACGCATGTTTTGTGATACGCGAACTTACTACTGATAGAAGCAGCATTGTTATCAACGGATTCTGTCAATGCATTTCATGTTTCTTGATTGTTCTACGGTAGAAATGGTATTTTTGTGTCATCACAAGTAAAGGAGATATCTGGCTGGCTGCATTTAGGTGGACCACCAAAAATGTATTGTTTGTAATTTGGAATATTTCCAGCGAGGAGAATGTCGTAACCAATAAATTGACTCTGGAAATTATTCGAGCAAATGTACATATCCTAATTTGTTATAAAAATAATGTATAAATAACTCACTCAAAGAGTATATAATTTTTATATAATTAAATTATTGATTTTCCAGAATCTTTCAATGTATAAATTTCTCCTTAGTTTTGTCATAAGTGAATCAAATCCCCAGTCTAGTTATAAGTTAATGTTCTAAATTGGCAACAAACTTTCAAATTGAACGACTTCCCGTTCGAAACTTTAAATTCCCTTGCGCAAGAGTTATTACAAAAAAATCAGCAAGTTCTGACATTTTATTGCTGCACTTGGATTGGTTTTACCCAGTTCTCTATGAATCATAATTTCATTTGTCAGTTGTACATCGGTCCTTTTAGGGTAGTACATATGTCATAGTGCATGTGGTACGAATATTTTCATCGACTTTGAAATCGGTATAGAATATGGAATGCAATATTCTTTGAACAGCGGTATGTCGGTTGTATAGAATTACGAAACGGAACGGCTTAATGTACAGGGTGGCCCGGATTACCGAAATAGAGTAAATTAAATATTTGAATGTATGACTATATGCGGCATGCTGTATGTAGATCGATATAGCGTCGGATGGCGGAATATGTGCTCGGTGTGGATATATTGAAATATAGAAAAATTATTTAGTGCAGTTCTCACATGCTCAATTTACGTGAGCCGGCGGCGTCGAATACGCAGAAGCGGTCGCAGGAAAATATCGGGTGCACGGATCTTCCATTTTTGGTCGTGTATGCTCCTGAATTTTTTTCGCTCGCTTCAAACATTTTTATTCTTCCGTACAATCGAAAAGCATTCTAGAATATTTAATCCGAGATAGAAACTGTTCAAACATAATTTAATTTACATGAAAAATGCTCAAGTTATCTTCGTATAGGAATCGTAATTCACTTTCCAGACAATTTATGCACAGCGTGAAAATTAAAATAGAAATTGTCTATCTGAATTCCAACAAACTGAATCGATATAGAAATTAATTTTCTTTGTTAAATGAATCTAATCTGCTGTACCTAAATGATATGAAACGAATAGAGAGAATTGTCCACTTCAGATTAAAAACCGACTGCGACAAGATTTTCAGGTTCGTAATGTATAATGCTGCTCTAGATATTCAGGATTTAAATCTACGATTCGAATCGAGGAGGAAGGGGACAGCAAAGAGAGAAAGAGCGAGGAAGAGAGATCATTAAAACGGTAGAAACGTGATGTTTCATCTAATGTTTCTCGCTTATCGTCGCCGTAATGGAGCGAAGCTTTACAAGAAAAAATAATATCGTTCGAAAGCGATTGCACGCTTTCTATCCGGTCGTTTCTTCTTCCGCAACGTTTCGAATTGCCTCGCGATTCAAGCAACACGATACCGTTGCGAGAAATTCCGCGCAATTCCATCGCGACGGTGTTCCTGCTGAATGGTTCACGGGAGGAATTTCGGCTCCGCCCGTTTTTCCTTTTCATTAAACTTCTTTGAAATCTTTCTACGCTATCGTTTATGCACGCCCGTTACCGATTACATACTGGCAAGGATATACGGAACTGCGAGTATGATTTTATTACGCGCTGCCATTTAATTCGTTAGTGAATCACTACCTCTTTTTATAGCGATTGTGGTTTGCCTGTACAAGGGGCAGCTAAAAAGTAAGTTTCATTCGTACTATATAAAGTACAGCATTTAATATTCAAATTTATTTCAGAAAATATGTATGAACGAAAGCGAAAAGATTAGTTGCATTCCTATTATTCAAAAACAAAGCATTTGGTACTGCAAGTTAATTTTTTATTCGTTTAAAAATGCATAGGTAAATTGCATTGGCATTCAAGGACGTATCACAGGCCAGACTTTCCATTTGAACGGTACACATTTCCAGCTATCACAATTAATAACAAATGAGAGGCGACCATTGTGTAGAAGTCATTGATAAAACTTCAGAGCAGAGGTATTAACAAGCGCTGCTACCGAAGTTTGATCGATATAACTTTGATAAACAAGAAATTCTATTCACAACCGACCGCGTATCATGCGAATGCAGGAAAACAGAACAACAAAGGGTGAAATACGATGGAAAACCAGAATCAGTCACAACTTCAACCGCGTAAGAAAGACAATAGAATACCTCAAAGAAGTAAAAATCTTCACCAACATATAATGCGCTGAAGATGAAGAAGTTCTAGGATAATGCAACCTTACTTTTTAACTGACCCACGTGACGGTGGAAATATCGGCGCCATGCTGCATCTAATTTCGTAAGGACAAACAGTCGGGCTTTTTCAAATCCTCTATAAGCTTTTGGGAAACGATAGTCTGTATGTTTTTTTGCAGAACTGAAGTAGCTCCGAAGTAGTTGGATCTCGAACTTACTGCTCGAAGGCTGCTCCACTTTGCTCCACTTAAATGGGACAGCACTCTGTTTAATTTTCGGGTAGTGGGTTTTTCGAAGATGTTATTTAAGGTTCTTTTAGTTTTCCATCCTTGGAAATAGAGCACAGTATGGTTCGAATTCGGGCGACGACTGTATCTTCCCTCGTTCCATTGTCTCCGTGTGGCTAACAAATTTATAGCTGCAGACAATCGATGGCGTTCCTACCCTGGTGATATAGCTCTTGCATGACGTGTGCGTGTAAAGGAACTTTTGAAAGATGGTAACAGAACTAGAACGTAGCTGGACGCAACAATAAAGCGGGTGCTCGCTTTTGTTCTGGAATTCGGCCTTTTGAAAATTCTCCAATTCCTTGATCCCCTGCTTTAAATCTTAAAACTGCTTTGTACTACGCGCATATTTCCACGGTTTATGGAAAGCTTTACTTTGAACATGATCTCGTTCAACCTAGCAGCGAGACAGCAATTTTATTCTGTAATTTATTAATTATTTTCAGGCATACCTAACAAACTATAATTTGCATTTTCTTATCCGAGCAAATATTAAAAGTGTACAACATTTCAGGAACATTTTTATTGTCGTATTTTCAAAGTTCTGAAAAAACGTTCCGATCAAATGCAGAAAAATTCTACTGATACCGATTCTACGTATAGAATTTTTTCAGGGCACTAGAAATTTAATTTCAAGCTATGCAGGCTCGAAGGACGACATCCCGATAAACGATAAAAATTGGAAGTTCGTACGTCATTCGCGAAACGGAAGCAATATTCTGCAATTTTTCGGTGACAAGATGATTCTTTTAATTGGTCGTAGTGTAGAAGAATTAAATTTGTGAACTTCGGCCAGAGTAAAAAAAAAAAGTCTGAAATATACGAAGGGGCCATTTCTCCATTGAATCCCGCGAAGGGCAATCACGCGCATGACCGCGAGAATACGCGATAAAATTATTATACAGTAGTTGACGGATTTGCCGGGGGTTCTGGGGGGTTAGGGGAGCGTAGGAGAGCATGACGCGCCTCTGCCGCAGAACGGAAGCCCTTCCCAGCTTCCATATAACCCCAATCACGGTCCTTTGATGCGCATATCTGCGCGCCTATTCAGAAGCACGCGGATCACAGCGCGAACACGAACGAATTTCAAATCCAATAGAATGACCTCGATTCCATTAAAATCTCTGATCGCGGGACATTGACACCTTGTGACCCGTTTTCGTTTCGTTTCGGGCCGCGCATCAAGATATTAACCCGACCTTTCAAGTCCGGCGCGTTCGCCGGCCATAACTCCGACGCCCTGCTTTTCTTTAAATGAAAGAACGAGAAACGCGAAAGGGCAACGCTTTGCTCGCAGAAACTTTAAATTAAAGAGCCGGCCACGTAAAAAGGTTGCACGTGAAATGTTATTAAACTTGAAGCACACCGACGGCGAAAACTTTCGAGCACCATGGCTCTCTCGAAATACGTATATTTTACGAATCACAATAGCCCTGTCCGGGCGGAGCGTTTATGCTGCTGCCTATGGGAACCGGCATATCTGAAAGCGAAATTAAGAATCCCTGCTTTCAAGGCGATATTCTGCTTTTAGACTTTCCGTAAATCCAGTTTTCTGTGATTCCTTTAAGTACAAGACTGTACGAACTAGTTTGTTTTAAATGATTATTTGTCTTAAACAAACTAATGTTTCAAACACGCTGCACGTCCTCCACAGTTTATTTATTGCTTTTCGAAATTAGGAGAATTTCGTTGACCGTTCGCTTGCGCGTATATTAATATAATTTGCAGAAAATCATCGAACCTTTTCACTTTGCAATCAGCGAATTTCAACGTGCACGTGTGTACTTTTCGTTCGTATGACAGCATAATTCGTGGTTATAACAACCAGCTGTTTAAAGTGTGTTCACTTTTCCCACGAAGCCAGACGCGTTTTGCAGGAATAAAATTCAATAATATATTCAATGCGTGGATTTCATTCGAATTACGGGGTAGTGAGTTTTATGCGGATATAAATGTTTGCTCGATAATCTACGGAAATGAAAACGGGAGAGAAATGTCTAAACTAATTTGGGGATTCTATTATAGACGGAGTAAAAGAAAAAAAGAGTTAAATATTCGTATAAAAATACAAAAGCTACGTAATCTGTTTAATTTCCTTTTTATTTTCATTAGAGGAGGCATTGATTAAACACCGACTATTTGGTTAAGAAACATTCTGACACTTCGTTTAATTCTTCGGTTGTTTCATCGAGCGCAAGCCGTGCTGTCATAACCGGCCCAGTTATACATTTTCTTTTTCTCTCTTTCACGCTCACTCTTTTTTTCAATCGAATAGTGACTGCAGCGAATGATTGTTTAATGCATATCCACTTTTACCGGTGAACGCGGACGAGGCGAAATTGAACGCGACGAAACTGTACAGTTCAATTAAACTCAGAAAACCCGTACACTTTTGTTATCGGATATTTTCGACGGCCGTTTCGTACGCTTGTCGGAAAGCTCCGAGTCCGACACGCGGCAAAATCGGAGATTGGATTTTATTGTTTCAGAACGATATTTTCTCCGATGGTAGGTATGATAATTCGCGACGAGTGGAACGAGTGCGGCGGCACGGGAAGTGCGTTCGAAACAAAAGGAATTCGATATCAACGCCGTTAATGAAGACTACATATCGCAACGCGTGCGCGTCGAATCGCATCGAACAGCGAATTATCCGAGGCGAAACTCTCGTGCTAGCCGCGGCGCGCCGGTTTAACAAAATTCCGTAATAAGTTCGCAACGTGGTGTGTAATCGCGATACTCGGTCCGCGTGAGCCATAAAATGTAAATGCGAATGCAAATCGCCGCGCGATATGGTAATTCGAGCAAACGTTTAAAAATACCGGCAACACTTATTAAAAGACCGATACTATTTTGGTCGGCGAATGCTCGTTTCGAGTTGCATTTAAACAACACATTTCGCAGCTCGGTCAGGAATGGAACGGACCTAAGTTCCGCGTACCAGAGTAACGCAAGTAATCCAGCATTAAATCAGCTAACCGAGTTTCAGCTGATTTTCAGAACTGCGTGGCTCAAACGATTCAACGTAGAATCCCGGGACGTTAATAGAAGAAATTAAAAAGTTAGCGCGGAGGAGGGAGACAATAGCTCGAACAAATTTCCTTCCAAAGTCACGCTAATTGATTCACGAAACTCTCCAACGGAGGTTGATTATACCGTAGAAAGGAAATTCGTAGAGGTCGAAAGGTGTACGCTGGAATACGGGCACGCGGGCCAGACGTGCGAATTCGGTAAAATAATGTTGCTTTTAATCAGGCTAATTAAGCGACGCGACAGCAAACACCGGAAACCTCAGTGCCGGCAGACATAAGCCGGCTAACTCGATATCTATCGGGTTCCGGAGCGTCATTAAAGTTACCACTATTTCATCAGCGTTGCACAACAGTGAACTTTTCCACGGTCCACATTCAATTAACTAAAACGTGGCTGCCGTACGAGGGGGTTGATCCGCGGGATCTATCAAAGGATGGGATGCGTGCCGGATGCGGCCGTGGACGGGACACGGTGGAACGAGCGTGGAACAACGCGGCTGCAATCGGAGCGCGATCGCGTCCGAAACCACGGATCAGTTGCCAGTCATTTTGAATCGATTCCGGGGACGAGCGTGCGCGGCCGAGAATCTCCACCGGAAGTCGTTACGCTGCGCGCCGCGTCGTATCGGCTGAACAGGAACAGGAACAGGAACAGGGACACGTGTAACTCCGCCAGACGCCGCCGCCAGAGAGAGAGAGAGAAAGAGAGAGAGAGAGAGAGAGAGAGGGTTAATTTAACCACCTCAGGGTCGCGGACCAGCGTGTGGGAAGTCAGAGGTGGAGCACCGGTGTCACGGATGTATGCTAATGGAGACCTCGAGAGATGTCTAACATCCACCGTCCTGAATTGCCTATGTGCGACTAAGCGCGCTTCCACGCGCGGATACGAATCGACGCCAATGCTGATGCGGCCGACATGTAAATCGTTGACTGCGTGCCTGTTTCGGTCTTTGAGCCAGCTCCAACGTCGATGTCGCTTCCGACGACGTTCTCATACGTGATGGAACCTTCAAACACGTTTCTAGCGACAAAACTAGAAGATCTATACCAGGTGTTTCCTCCATTTCAATAGATATCCTTTAACGAAGCATAATGATGCGAGTCCTACTTGTCGGATTACATACCACTTCATTGTGTCTGTTCGTATTGCGTTTGACCCCATTCTATCTCATGTTACTTGTTTCGTCACTAGTTTATCTCCAGTATACTTGTCTAACCATATATCTGTTTATTCTACTTGTCTGACTGTATATGATTTTATTGTACTTGCCTGCCTGACCATATATAATATTATTCTACTTTTCTGCCATATACGATTTTATTCTACTTATCTGACTATGTATGTTTTTATTCTACTTGTCTGACTGTGTACGATTTCATTTTACCTGTCTGACTCTGTAGGATTTTATTCTACTTGTCTGACTGTGTATGATTTTATTTTACCTGTGCGACTCTGTATGATTTTATTCTACTTGTCCGACTGTGTATGATTTTATTCTACTTGCCTGGCTGTTATGACTTTATTCTACTTGTCCGACCATATATGATCTTGCTCTGCTTGTATGGTTACATGCTTGTCTTCGTTCTAGTTGTCTGATCACATACCACTTCGTTTTACCTGTTTGGACTGAGCTCGTTCTCATTCCACTTGTGTGACAATGGGTCGGCCTAAATTCAGTTGTCAGACTATTGATTGTCAAACTGCGCACGCTAGATAATACGGCACACCTTACCACTTACTCAGTGGTAGAATGTATCCATTCTATATTTCTGACTTATTCTACGTCTGGCCACAGGTCGTCCCCATTCTACTTAACAGACCGTAGAAGTACTCGTCGCATTTGCCTGATGACATACTACGAGGTTGTTACATGTAAAATGTCCGATTTGAAAATGCAAATCTTATGAACCGATTTAATCAAGGAATACTATTACCATGTTCAAGTTTAGTATATATAAGTTTCAGGTACAAAACTCTTCAATCTTCAGCTTTCATTGAGATACCTAATTTTGCTTTAGAATAAATTTTATTTCAACGTCACTCAATGTTGTTGTTCGTGCATTCTTTAGTGAATGCATATTGATGCTTCGTCAAAATGTGTTGATCGATCGACATGCTATTCGTCGACAATAAAGAAAACCACAAAATGAAAATAATGCATTTTACACGTGTGCCAAATTTCGAGTAAACTCGGTGATTCTTCAAAATCTGTGAGCTGATTTTGAACGTGGTGCAGAGAGGAACGTGCTCGAAGCGAGTAATCACTTGAATGTGAGCTATAACAGGCCGACGAGCATCAACAGAAACATGATGGGAATTAAAGTGGCGGAGCAGTTGTTCCGCGATGCTGCAACAAAAATTACGAACACAAACCATCTAGCTCGACAGTCCATAAATACTTGCGGTTCGATGGCACTTCGAGGAAGAAAGCATGTAATACGTCGAGTATTTTTCCAAAAATCAGGGACGAGTCGCACGAGCAGTGAAAACATGAATACGAGAGTGTCGTTCGAGTACTTCGTGCGCGGTTTAATTCGTTGCCCGTCCGTTCTCTCGTGGCGTAGAGAGAAAAAACAGATACGAAAGAAACGTTACGACGTCTGCGAGGAGCGCGTATTTCAAGGGGAATGAGCAGCGGAGGACAGCTTAATGGTAGGAGGCACTGAAAAGAGGAATCCAAAGAGACCACCGTTAATAATGGAATTATGTCTGGCGTAAAGGGAATATGAAAACGGCGAGGGAGAGAGAGAGAGAGAGAGAGAGAGAGAGAGAGAGAGAGAGAGAGAGAGAGAGAGAGAGAGAGAGAAGGAGAGAGAGAGAGAGGGGGGAGTTACCTCGGCCACTACAAAATAAAACCGCGTCTTGAGGAATGATAAAACGCGAATAAACTGTTGCGGCGGTATTACGTCATATCCCGAAGAATGGCTGTTTCCACGAGACTTGGGTACCCGGCTGTGCATGCGAGAGCTATCAAAGCGTACCGCGGAACGTATGAATCTCGCCGCGCCCAACGTACCGAATATCCTGCCCGCTGTTACATTCTGTAGTCGCATAAAGAGCGTATCACATGGATATTTATATAAATTCACAGCGGCGCGGCGGCGAGCGCACTCGACGGGACACGGTTCCTCGTAAAATCAAGCGAATCGTTTCCTTCGATTTGCATGGATCGGAAACCACACGGGATACCAGCTCGACGCAGCACGTCCTGCGAGAAGAAGCTGCAACTACTTCGAGGTGTATGTCCACCGAGCAATAGAGACCTTATTAATGGATCTTCATGCGAAATCAAAATATCCTATCCGAATTCCTACAACCTGGAGTGAAATAGAAATTTATTTTCTTCCTTAACGTGATTACAACACGATTAATTGGTTGGAAATAATTGAACAGGATTTTTCCTAATAATTGAGCAGGATTTTATTCTTGTGTATTATTATTAGACTGCGGATCTTCGTGTAAAATCAAAATTGTCTGCATCGATTGCTTTAAGATCCGCAGTCTAGTGATCCGACATTTGGATCCAAATCTAATGATCAGACGAGTAGAATGTGCGTAACATCAAGTGGCAACTAGCCAGACAATGGAGCACGTGTTAAATAAGATGTACAATCAGACAAGTAGATCAAGGGTCAGCTTTGTCCAGCCAAATGGAGACTACATAATTTTGCTCGAGTGAAGAACGACTTATTACCGGAGAACCAGAATAGCTATGATCTGTAGCTAACCGAGTAGAACGGAAGCGACCCGTGGTCACTTAAGTGGAGTAAGGACAGCCTGTAGTCAGTGAACTGGAATAGGGACGGCCGATGACTAGGAATGTGAAATCGGACACGGTCAGACAAGTGGTCTAGGGATCAACTGTGGTCAGACAAATCGAATAGAGACAAGTGAAACAGGATTGTCTGTGGTCTGGCAAGTATAATAGAGACGAGTGGACCGGCAAGTGGAAACGGACGTCCTATAAACCGACCCGATTTCGATGACTCCTGGACGGGTCAATCCTGTGACATCTTTAACGTAACACACGAAATAACCTCTACAGTTTCATTCTAATATCATTATTATTGTACGAAGTATTATACATTTCAACAGTCTTCAACGTTTTCTTCATTTCTGAAGGAAATGACTTAGGTGGAATAATTAGACTGCGGATCTTTATGCACTTATAGTAAAATTTTGAAAATTGAAGAAGTCAATACATGATATTTCTCATCTGTTAAAATCATTAATGATGTTTTATTCTTTAAACGTTATGCAGTTTCAGCAGCAACAATAAAGTGTATGTGAAACGATCGTTGGTAGGCGTTTATCGAATCCGGCTCGCACTGCAAGGAACGTGGCGTGAAGAGATAAAATTCCACAGTCCACGAGCAATTTGCATGTTAATTGTCGCGATAATGCATGCCACTTTTAAGCGGGCGCCTTCACGTGCGGGAAATCTATGACCGTGAATCATCTTGATCCGTGCGATAAGATGACGCCGAGGAATAATAAAATTTTTACAAAAATCGCTGATTCACGTAACCAGCAGCGGCAGCGGCGACTACGTGCTCAAAATATTGTCACGGCGTCGACGACGTCTGGGGAAACGAGGTCGGGGATAATCCATGAATTTTTGCTTTCGAGCCTTGGATACCTTCGAAGAGTCGACGAATGCCTCAGGAAATTCGATTGTCGGATATCCATCGCATTTTCAACGACAACGAGGAAATCTAAAAAGCGGTCGTTAGCGTGTTCAGCTATATACGAACGGAATTTACTTCAGTGTCCGAGTTTGAATACCGATTTCGCAGCGAACTCGACGGACGAATATCTTTCAGATAGACGTCTGCTTGCGCGAGCTTCCTGAATTTTATGCAGTCCAGTTAGAATTTACAGGCTGTTACTGTCCCACGTTATTATACTTATCCAGACGCGAAACACGCTCAGACTTCATTATATCGCGAACGACCGCTGTAAAGCGGTTGTCATTTATGACCGCGGGACGTCTGAAATGAGAATGACTCCCTTCGTAATCAGTGCTATTCGAAATATTAGATGATTGCATAAGTTCGTGCCCGATTTGAAAATAAAATTCAATGGTTGTATTTTAAACAATACAGCTTTAATAATCAATTACACAGTCACCATTCTTTTCTACAATTAGAATAGAATTGTTGATTGTAATCGTAACATAAATTGTAGGCACAATTTTTTTGTTGCATAAAATCTAGTTAATACAATTCTCTCTCCCTCTCTCCGTTGAATCGAAACGTCATAGTGGACAAAGCGACAATAGTATGCATGTTTACATTTAGCTTGCCGCATTGTTATACTTACGGGATTTTAGATACATGGATTCGAACATTAACCAGCACCAATACGCATTCACCTAAATTGATGATTTCACTGTGCATAC
Source organism: Lasioglossum morio (assembly GCA_916610235.2). Taxonomy (NCBI): domain Eukaryota; kingdom Metazoa; phylum Arthropoda; class Insecta; order Hymenoptera; family Halictidae; genus Lasioglossum; species Lasioglossum morio. Next base: position 6,290,423 of record OU744324.1, on the reverse strand, counting down.
CTCATAAATAGATGCAACGAGAGCCACATTTCCAAGCAATTTCATTATCGCGATTAAACAAAATTTGTATTCTATGTACGCTCGATAAACCGTAATATATTAACGGGAAAAATAGCGATGCGTCGGGATCCACTGAACCGTTATATTAATACTGTAGAGCCTCGTTTATAGATACCAATTGATCTGTCGCGAAAGAAAAACATTTATTTTGCATAAAGCTCCGCCGCCTAATTACGAGTTGGCCTCTATCTGTCAGAGTCTTATTTTCCCGGCGAAAGGTTAATCGTGATTTTAATTCGCGGAAAAGCAATTTCCGCGGCGTGATTGCATCATAGAGGAACCGCTAAATCGATTCGCTTCTATCGATCACACTCGCGCGCGGCGTTTATGCTTGCGCGCCGCGCCGCACCGGTCAGTATAGACTGCGCGGGTGTTTAAGCCGCTTCAGATATGCATCAAATTATTATCGGGATCGTCGGATAACGGGTAATAACAGATTTAACACGAGCGCGTGCGCGCCAACCGGTCCACGCCGCGCCGACGACACCCTTCTCCCTCCTGGAATCGAACGGAGCTGGTTTAATTACTTTATATCAATGAACCGCAGCTGATCGTTCGCCGGTCCGGTCCGGACCGGCTCGACCCGGCCCGACCCGGTGTATTATTAACTTGTAGCGGTCGGTCCTTTCGCGATCGAATTCGTGGATGTAGCCGCACACGCCGGTTATACGACACGCGAAATTGGATCACGTATTTCTTTGCACCGGGGGTAGATATTAAACCAGGAGTAATGCAATAAAGTGCTCCGATGTCCGTCTCCGCCCATTTTGTCCGGAGGCGAGGCGACCGTGCAGGACCGGACGCCCTGTAATCGTCGATGAAAGAAGCTGCAGTTTTATGGCTGTTCGGCGGCACGATATACTGGATAATGTATGGCAACGTATGTTGGAAACCTATTCGCCACAGTGGATGGAGACGTCTTACGCCCACGCCCCAACCTGATTGCCCATCAACGATTGAACACTTTTCCCCGATGATGCCATAGCTGTCGCGGTTTTTCAAAACCAGTTTTGTCTTGACAGATTTCCATCATTCGAAACCTGTTCTCTCTTGGATTCATCCCTTGTACCCAAAAGATATCAATATCAACTTTCTTTTTTTTTTAATGGTTCCACCCTTCGTTGGACACCTACCATGATATTACCATTCATTATGAATTCAGTGATTATAATTATTCATGACGCCTCTAAGACGTCATTTTAAGACGAGGGATTTCAAATCGCTACACTCAGGATCTTGATTCGAAGAACGGTGTTGTATTATCTTCGACTTATTGATACTGTTAACCCCTTGCTCGTAAAATATCGTGTCTGACACGTGATGAAGATTCTGAACAAATTCTCATAAAAATGTATTTCCATAATTTCCTTTAAACCGAAATAAAATTCTAATTTGGTTTTGTTAATATACAGTTTTTAGATAACATATTAGGCATACAATTTATATCAATATTCTCCATTTTTAGGAAATTACGATCTACAAAAAAAAGTTCTAGTCACTGACACCGTAAAATAAATCGTAAGGCAAGGGATTAAAAGAGGAAATGCATTGTCGTTCAGGTTGCGTTCCTTACAATCGACATAGACGATTTTTATTTTGCAAATACAGATCCGCAGTCCAAGCTTCATGCTTCAAATAAATGTTTGACACTTTGAAAAAAGAGAAAACCGGATACCTACTCGCAGGTGAACCGATGAATGCCGAGTATATCCGACGAAAGAGCTGAAAGGGTTGTAATATCTGGTTACTCGGAGACGATGGATCAAGCGATCCGTAACGGCAAAGGAAATGGTCAAGAAGAAAATTGCTCAGGGGTCAGAAGGGTAATCATCGATGGGAGGAACCGTGGCTTCGCGTTTGCCTGTCGTCTTCGTGTAATGGTTAATGTATGACATCTTCCGTTGAAAAGGGAAGCGGCTAGGTTGGTAGGTAGACGTTCGTCGGACGGGTCCGCGGATAGAGCGGAACGGGTTCGTTTGATAGAGCACGGAACGGACGAGAGAAGAAGCTGTGGATAGGGTCGAGAGACGGGAAGAGTGGCGAAAGAGGGACGTAGATCGAGGCTCGAAAGGGGAAGAAGAACGGTCGGAGGCGAAGAAGGATGAGAACCGGTAACTGCGAGTCGGTAATGGAATTGCAAATCCGCCGACATTACATGCCTCTTGGCAACTTGTGATTTCGCGCCCGGTTCTACGCCAATCTCCACGCCCCCTGTTACTCTCTCCTGTTCCTCGACATTTTCTCACTTCTCTCTCCGTCTCTATCTCCCTTTCTTCCTCAATCTGTCCCTACCTATCTCTAGCTATCTCTCTTTTGCCCGCTATCTCTCTGCAGCTATCTACTCTCCTCTCTCCCTCCGTCTCTCTTTCCGCCGCCGTGACGTTGCCTCTCTGCTTCCCGACAGTCGACAGACCGTCCCTGCCTGGTGTCAGGCCAGCGTCGCGACGCTCTTGCTCGATCCACTGGAACAAATCACAAGGACTCGAATTAACTAGCCCGCAAACGCCGACTCTCACGTGGATGTGACGTGATGACGAAGGTTCACTGGAAACCCTCCGCTACGTTCGAACCTCCTGCCCTTCCACCGGCGCCGGTCCTTGCTACCAAAGTGGTCTTTAGTTATGGACCATTGGCGGCTCGGCGCGTCGAGAATCTGAGGAATCGACCGGAGTCGCACCCGACCGAGTAAACTGCCATCCAGGTGTCAGCCAACTTCCCAACGTTGCCCATTCGTCTGACATTGTTCGGTTTAGCGGCTTACCGTACCGATCGCTTTCCTGTTGCTCTTGCAATTTTCTGATAGCTGTCCGTGAACCGGCAGGTGCACGCTTGGAATTTTTGACCTCCCTGATCCCTAGCTTTAAAGGGAATATCTAGTAAGTATGTAAAAGTTAGTTCTCCTACGGTTAAACAGCCAGAAATTATAAATTTATTAATAATTAAGGGCCTGTTGTAAAGGTTGGGGAATTGTGACTAAAATCCAGTAAGCCCAGATTGTGTAAGAGTTCAATAATTGTGAAACGCATTATTTGTATAATACTCGTTTGATTATGAAATGCAAAGGATACATAAATCCCACACTCCATACAAATAGATTATGATTTATTTTACAGACGCATAAAGAAAAGTGCATCTTTTCTTCATTGAATTTTAAGACTAGAACGAGCAAACCGATGAGAACGAGTTTTTAGGAGTTAATAGGGCAAACATAAAAGTATCTACTGAAAATGTTGATATTTGAAAAAAATGCTTCTCTCACAATTTATGTTGCAATTATTTCCATTTTTGTCTCCGCGATTACGCTTTGCTTTAATTCGCCTTTTGTCGGAAACATTATGAAATTGCCCCGACACGAGTTTATAAAGTGCATTTAATGAATCGAAATTATTGCTTATTCTATTCGAAACGTATACATTGTCATCGGGGGATTCGAACATTACTGTGTTGTCGGTTTATTGCTTTTCATTCGGTGTGTTCATTGCTTTGTGACTGTAGCTTGATTATAATTTTCTTTATTATCAAAAGACTCTTGATATTTCCATGATCTCAAACCCGGAATGAATATTGTAATATTTGGTGCAATTAACAATCGAATGCAACATTTATTCCGCGCCGTCCGATGTTCTGATGGTTTTCCAATTATCACGTTTGTACTCGCAATTCAGTGGAGAAAATTATTTATCGGCACATCTAATACCCTGTTCTATGAATTTCCAAACGATTTACAACATTTATACATTCCGAAAGCGTTGATTAAATATTTATCTTGTGGAGTGCAGAATACGAATCACAAAAAATTTACAAAAAATCGAAGTTATTTCATCAGAAACTGTAGATAATACAGAAATCGACATTTACAGAAGACCATTATTTTTTCATCAAACACTGTTCGCGAATTGAAAGTAACGTGGCAGTATTTTTAACTTCAGTAAAGCTTTTCGCTTTGTATTTACAGTAACATGTGTATTCAATAAAAAAGCTCTTTCCGATTGAAACATTTTTATAATTTTGCTAGTTGCGAAAGAAAAAATTAGAAATTCTTTTGACTGGTTTGGCAGATCTAGTGTTAAATTCGTTGGACGTTTCTACTGTTTTATTTGTTTTCGTCCTACATGCATAAAACCTTCAGCGCAGTAAGGAAATTCATTTCGAAATTTCTCTGTGTTGTAAAATCACGAGAAACGTGTTCGGCTCGGGAGAAAACGATAGCAACCGCGGTCTGCCAGGACGCGAAAAAAGGAAGCTGAGGTTGCGCGGTGCAACAGGCGATAAACCATAAGTCGTTACAACCCTGGCGCGGAATAATATCCGCGACACGAATTTCGTTGGAATTTAAATCACACAAGCGGCGGTCGGGATTGTAAATCTTACTGCGTGCCGGAGGCCAGATTTATAGTAGCCCTAGCACCTAATCCAGCTGCTCTACCGCGCATTTGCTGCCCTCTGATATTATTAGTCGGGCAGCTTGCGGAGATATCGCAATTAATTCGTTTCACCGAGACAAGACGTGCTGAACGCCGAGAAAAGTGGGCCCGTTCTTCTTCTCGGCATCCTCGTTTGATATCGGTTATCGGTTGCACGGCTGTAAAGTCGTTAACTGTTTCGTCTTTGCCGATATTTATGGCTTCTGGAGTGATAGCGAGCTTCGACGGCCGAGGCCGTTCGATTTCCTTCGTGCCTGAAATTTCAATCCAGTACATCGTACACTATCTAGTTGGTACATATGAAATTATTAACAGAAATTTCTTCTGCCAGGTAAATAGTTTATAATATTCGATGATTCCCCGGTAATCTATCTGTACTTCGTACAGTTAGAGAGATTGTGAAAGTACATAGCCATTCTAGTAATTTTATTGCTAGATCTGTGTTCGTTTATAGCTCGCAGAAATGTCGAGAAGCCAGTAAAACACGTTGATATAGAAAATTGACTGAAGACTCGGGTAATATAGAAGTAGTATTATCACCAGACATAAAACTTATCTACTTCACTTTCGTTGAATGTGTCCATGAAAACGAGAATTTGCATTAAAATTTACAGTTCTTTTATTGCCATCGCAATTAGGGAATTGATGTCATGTTTTACACTTCGACTGCCACGCTGTCGGTCGTATATGCTTGACACAATTCTTTATCAAACTTAGAAATAAATGTTTATTAAAATATACACGGCATAAGAAGATTATCATATTTATTACTGCATTAAATCTTTTAATTGTTTGAACTACAACAGGCCAGTAAACACGTTTCGGTTTTCCCAGTATTGAGACATTGATATATGATCTAACCGTCCACGGAATATTGTTTAGCAATAATATTGTTTAGTAATAAATATTGTTATCCTAAAGAGCCCTCTCAGAGATAAGGTTTAATTTAAGGAAGAGGGGACAATGGCCCTTGAAATGCGGTGATTATTTTTTAAAACGTGATTGCTTGCCATTTCAAGGAATTCAAGGTCTCCGTTGAAGTGCAGTTCCAAGACCGGCTGCTTTAACCCACGACCGTGGAGACGAATTCGATGACCCCCAGGCAGCTTCGGGGGTTGACCCCTCTTTTGAACTCTGAAAAGATGAAAAAGGGTCGTCAAGCTCAAGACTGTAATCCCAGAATCGACAGCGACACGAGACGAGCTCGTTTTATCCTCCATTCTGCTCCTCTGCTGCCACTTGAAACGCACTCACATTTAACTGTCCCACCCTCTCGTTTCCTTTTCACTTTTTAAAGGCTCATCGTGCATTACAATATCTCACATCTACAACTTTCCCTGATACTCGACTGGGGACAGAATAAGTGTTTCGAGAAGAAAAGTGTGATTCTGATCGAAAGGTTCAAAAGCCAAGTATAACATTGAAAATTTTACAAGTGAATAATTTTCGAACAATTTCGAAAATTGTGTCTGAACAGTTTGTGCTTACAGTGGTCGATAATAAGCACAGATTATCCGTCGATTTGCCTCGAGTGGACGTTTCTCTCAATTGCCAAGTATGAGACCGCAGCTTGACGGAAGTTTCGACGAGACGTATGTAAATCAAATAACGGAAAAGCGTAATGTGTATATAAACAGAGCGGTACTTCGCGGCGCCCCGAATAATAAAGTAAAATCAGAAATTATGCAAAATGCTCCTCGATATCGGTGAATTTCAATTTCCTCGTGAATGGAATCAAGGGAACGCGGTCGGGGTGAATCAGCTTTATCGGAAAATTAAATATTCCGCAAAATATTCAGTCGGGTGGAGGCCAGTTATCTTCGTGAATATCCCGAGGTTGGCTGATAAATGAATGGTGCACAAGTGGTTCAAATATTAGACGATTAAATATGCTTAAGTAAGCCCGGTGAGAAACGACACGCGGAATTACTTGAATAAATCTGTATATCTCTAATTCTGCTCTAAACAACTTTTCAATCCCTTCGAGGTCTGTCTAGAACAGTCATTTGACGAACACGCGGGGAAAAAAAAGTTGGATTTAATATACTTTCTGGCATTCCGAATTGAAGTTTGCAACCCAGTTCCGAGAAAATGAGAAAAATCGCCGTTTCTCCGTTTCCCTGGAAAAAATTTTTCTTTCAGCTTCGTATCCGCGAATGGGAGCAATTTAATTTATTTATGGGACACAGTCTTACATCCGTGATTGCAATTCAGCTGTTTAACCACAGTAAAATATGTTTCTTCAATCCGGTCTAATGCCGAGCGATTCCGTTGCAAAATCTCGGGAACTGTAGGAAGAAAAACGAAGAACTCGGCGAAGGTTTTGGATGGTTGGAGTCGAATCCGTGAACGTTCTGTGCGCGGTGGATTCGAAACAATGCCGAAGCCTCATGTTGGCTCTATCCCGGTGAGCGCGTTTGATATCTCAATTCAAACAAATCGTTGCGTGCACACGATTCGCGCGCGGCACTCGTTCCGACCCCGATGAAGTGTTTACAGTGAATGGGATTCGATCGGAAAGAACCGGGGTAAAATCGGCCGGTGTAATTGAAAACGGTGACACTGCGATATATAACACCGTTATGAATACATGAATGCTAAACATACCTGACGGAATATTAATCAGAACAATGTTTGCCCTCCCCTATTTATTGAATGATTAATGACACGACGGAACGTACTGGTCGCGTACGAGATCTGAAATTTAAAACGCATCTATTGCCCGGTGAATTAACAGCGTTCCTCTGCATTATGAATACCGACTATCGAATAACGTTCGATTAACTTTCAGACCGTTTCGCAATACACACGGGACCGCATTTGCATTGTTCGTTTTTCCACCGCAAACGACAGAACCGCATCGACGTTCATGAATAATCAAATTACATACCCTGTAGTCCGTCGGAAGTAACCCATACTCCAACAAATTTCTTCTTGACGATCTATCAATCTCGAAAAATGCACCTATGCTTAAAGAGATCTTCAGAACACTGATACTTGTTGCCGAACAGTATTATTATTAGGTACAATAAAACATGTATGCATTAATTGCAGGAACCAGATGCGACTTCTCTCCTCAGTTGATTTATTGAGTTGTTAGAAATCTAATGATATTCTCATATTCGTTTAAGTTTAATCGATCTACGGTTTCAAGAATGGTTCCAGCTATGTTATTCATATATTTATGATAATAGAGCAATTAATTTCTCAACGAAATTCATTTGTGTTAAACGACTTCATAGAAGAACTATAGGCATTCTTTAGATTCTAATTAGCTTCTCGAACAACGAACATTTTCCCCGCTCCTCTTGTCCCTTATTTATTTAATTAATCGACAATCGATGCTATGTGAAAAGTTTAACCTGATACCGACGGCTAAATGGAGAAGGAAAACTGAAATGTTACTTCTTTATTCGAGAACTACTCAGAATGAATAAACCACTACAGTAGTCAGTTTCCATAGGTTTTGATGAGAAATTTTTACCGTGCGGAGAATGAGGAATGGACGGAAACCGCAAATTAGTATGTCAGTTTCCATAGTTTCAGGCACACGCTGTGCAGCACTGTTCCTAACATATTGCTTTTAAATACCAGTGGGAATAAAAAGTATTATTTAGCCATTTAAAATTTACATGCGCTCCAGCGCGTAGAACTTCCAGAAAATCGAAGTTATTTATCCATGTAACCAGAACTTTCAGACTTTTTCAATTCCGAAGATCATGCAAATATTGAAAGACTCAACGAGTAAACACAAACATTCGTTTCTGTACGATGAAATCCCAAAAATCGATTGAATTTATGCTCGCGCGAGTAGCATAGGAATTTGTTGAACGGGACACCGCGCGTTAATTCGACGTGACTGCGGCCGTCTTGCTCGACTTTTTCTTCACGGACTATCTTGAGGGACAATGGAACAACGTTTACACGGTCCTCTATATAATCAGCTTTGTCGAGGCTTTATCTCTGATCACACAGGATCCTTCGAGTTACCCTCGCGCTCGAGATGCGTTTAAACATCGCAATGGAAAATTTAATTAACTCCCATCTTGTCGAGATTCACTTGCGCACGATTGCTTTGAATATCCATAAGAGGAACAGAGACCGGAGGGTGGGTGAGGGTGGTTAAAGGTGGTTGAGGGTGGGTAGCGCTGCTCGGGTGATATCAAAGTGCGGGAGAGATAGCTTCTGCACGGTATTCAAACATCATAATTTACTGGCTCGACCGTCGCAGCTATCTTTGTTGGATCACTCGCCGAAAGGAAGACTAACAATAATTTCCTGCTGGCTCGGCACTGTCGCCGCGATTATTAAAACAATACCTAGCCGCTCGTTAATTTACCTTTGTACGCGTGCATGATCCTCGGCTACCATGAATTATGGACAAGAGGAATAACCGTCGGTTTTCTCCGACGCGACGGCCAGTCCACTACGGAACGGTCCAAGTTTCGCGCGTTCGTCTGATATAGTGCTCGAATCCGTCTCCGGGGAACTTGGTCTCGATAAATCGAGAAAGTATACCGATATTTTTCGCGCGGCGGTGGTGCCACCGATTGGTCACTTTCCTCTGCTCGCGATGAAAAATCGCGATCAGCTTCTGTATTGTAAGGCACCCACAATTGTGCCCATAATTATCAAAGTGTTCTGAGTGAAAATCATAACATTATTTTAAACTAAATGAATTCAACGTAATTTTTACGAAATTGTGGAAAATGAACCGTTCGACCGTGCTCGTTATTTCAACATTATATGGAATTCGTTGCGAAAAGAGCGAATAAAAATGGCGAACCGATGATACGTCCTCTCTTTAACCTTTGTTGATGGAAATACGTACTTCGATTTTGCAAAACAAAAAATACTTGATTGGTTAGAAAGCACTGCAAGGCAGGAAATGACGTCAGAAATGTCAGCTGTCAAGATGTATCCTGATTTAGCGATGTAAAATAAGATTAATATAGCAAATGGAATCGATGCCATCTCTGCACGAAAAACGAAATGATTTTCCAAACGTTCTAACACAATAGAAGACCAGAAGAGTATCGTAACAACAGCGCGTCAGAAGAAGACCGACGGAAGATCTAAGCACTGCGATTCCCGTGGATCGTCTAGCAATAAGAAGAATCAGTTCCACACCGCGTCGTCATTGTTCCATCGAGGACGTTGTAAACCGGCGTGATTAAGAGAATCCCTGTGCTGTTTCCCGGCGCGGCGGAAGCTAAATAAACCAGCGTCTCATCGATGGGATCCGATGATGCGACGTCTCGCAAAAACAAACGCTGGTTCTCCAGGACGCGGGAGCTAACGACTTCCATCAAAATGGAAGAAACAACGGCGTCCCGGGTAAAGGAAATAAGCGGACGTCTTTCGCCGGTACAAAATAGCAAATTGTTCCCCGGTAAGAGCCGAGTGTCGCTACAGCCGAGACAATGGGATACAGCCCGTCGGCTGTATTGTTCCCCGGTCTTTCTCGCTCGTTATCGCCCAGCTCCAAACGAAATCTTCCGCGTAGACACCAACCCTTGGAATGATCACGACGACGTTAAATCGTTTTAATTATCTCACGTGTCGACGCGATCTCCTCGCAATCGGCCGGGATCTGGACACTTGGATGTGTCGACCAGTTCCACCACCGCTTTTTCACAGGCCATTTAACGCGGTTATCCACTTCGCGCCGGGTACACGTCGCGTCAATACCGCCGGAATACGAGTAACTGTTTTATCAGTTAATGGAGCCCTGTTGCTTTTTTTAAGAATCGATCCCCGCAACCGTGCACGGTAAATGTAGCGAAACGAAGGAACCGGTTATCGCAACGACGAATTGGCGTATAGACTTTGCACCGCGTTCGACGAGCACCCATTATTGGGTTGTTCGTTCGCTGCTCGGATCGCATAGTTGTTCTGGAGATTTATGCACTCGCTGTGCTACACCCGCGACTCCCATTTGCGATCGTGAATGTACAGAGTTTATGGATTCGGATTGCACGCCCTGCAGTTTGACGGAACTTTACTGTCTGACTTGTCTGACTGCTCCAGCGTGTATCTACTTGCGCTGATAACCGCTCCCATTGTAATTCAATTCCGAGATTTTCAACCGGAACATACTGTTCTGTTTGATGCTGCGGGCCGACTCTTTTACTTCTCCCACCTGAATATGCTTGTAAACTATTTATCGTACAGAAGGATCTTTTAAATGACAATTACTTCGCATCGAGCGGCTTGTAATAATTCGTGTTTCCGTATTTCGTTCTTTGAATATGCCATCAAAGAGATTTTTTCTTTCCTGTGAGTGGAAGCTGAATGAGCAGACATTGTTGATGTAGAAAAGAATGTTTGACGATGTTTTTTTTTTTCTTTGTTATAAACAATTCCTTTTACAAATGTTCACCGATCCAGTGATCTAGATTCATTCCTAGATCATTACTTTTTTTACACGTCGCATAAATGTTTCCACCTTTCGTAACTATTTGCTGGAATAGTTTTCTAGCACCGATACTAGGTGGTCAAGTTATGTTGCCCACCTTGTGTACCGAAGCGAACGTATGTTACAATGACCGAGGTTCATGAACCAATTAGTCCGTTGCATCACGTCACGTTGTGTATGCATAAAGTTCCACTGTTTGATAATTAGTAACGAACGAATTAGTGTTCCACCTCTGAAACACGTTCCATTATTTTGTCTTTAGATATTATTCATTCGAGCCTCCGAAGCAACGTATACAGCGGCTCTGAAATTAAAAGACCCGCGTATTAAAACAGCAAAGTTTTATACATAATTGACATCAAAGGGTTCTGTAACGAGAGAATATTGTTTCCTTCTGTTTAATTCTGTTTAATTTAATATTTCTGTGTAAATGTTACAGCCATTTCGGCCGCTCGTCCCTGTTTTCGAAACAATCGCGTTTTAAACAAACTGTCGGCATTTTATCAGGATTACCACTTCGTAAATATTAAGCTTTCTTTCCGCGACAACGGGAAATATTGTCTCATAGAAATCCCAGAACACCGGGGTCTGAGTAAACAGCAACAGCCCAGAGATAGACTGAATATAAGCAGCCAGGAATCTTCATGAAAATTCTCTAGTCGGGAATTTTTTTTCCCCGTTTCCGACGCGGCACGCGGCGCACTCGACGGAACATCTGAAATAACGTCGACCTCATTATCCGCGCGTGCGGTTAATTAATTTACCACTTTGGTCGTCCGTGAGGCTCGACACCGGGACCGAAATATATTCCAACGGCCGCAATAATAATTATTGTAATCGTATTTAGGTACGCGGCACGTGAAACGTCACATGGGAAATCTGCTCGTTCCAACGGCCGACCCCGTAGTAATTTTATTTACAGGTGAATGCTAATTCCGTCGCTGTTCACCAGCTACTTACCATCGTCAATTAGCCTGCGTGCACGGAATACAATAATTATTTCACCCAAAAAATTCTATGCAACTCGAAAAGAAATTTCAAACGTATCCGCTCGTCTCTCTCTGATTGGTCCGTGTGTTTCGTCAATAACTCCTTAACAATGTTCTTCGGTAACTATACATTAACAAAACCAAAATAGAATTTCATCTCGATTTAAACGAAATTAATAATTAGACTGTGTAGCGGATCTTTATGCAAAATAAAAAAAATGTTCGCATTGATTGCAGGACACAGGAGCCAAATAAAAATTGTATTCTTCTTTTAATTATCCTATTAAGCTGTAAGTAATACGTCGATGTCTTTAGAGATTTTTAACATGTCCACTGCCTAAAATTGTACATACCTTTTTAATCATAAATGCATAAAATCCGCTGTCTATTAATAACATGCATATTCATTGGACTACGTTCAGAATCTTAAACACGAGTCTGACACGATACTGTGGGGCAAGGGGTTAACAAAACCGCGAAGATTTTCATAGTATCTTGGTAGACTTCTGCTAACGATCTCAATGATGTTCAGCCATGCCCGCGACTGGCAATTTGAAATTATTCGCTCTCCGGCATGTTTAATCAGGCCGAGAGCCAGGGCAAGACGAAAAACGATTATAAGTTGGATCGGAAGCAGGCTTAATCGGTAGTCGGCATTCCGTAGTATAAATACAGTACCAGGGAAGAGTGGCTGAAAGGAGGGATCGAGAAGCCTTCTGCTACTAACAGATAATAACTTTGAGTTTCCAACACCCCCTACCCCCTGTCTCGAAGCGTTCGACTATCTTCCACGAAACTTCCCTGGAACTTTGTCCTCGAATCCTTCCGCGACTACGCGAGTTGGCGAGGGCACGGGCCTCGTTCCATCCCTATCCACTGAAAGGACGAATTGGGTGTCTCTCCGAGAGAGAGAGAGGGAGACCCATTTTAGCGTCCTTTGTCGCCGCCAGTCGTCCAGGATTTTCCTACCCTCCGCCGCTTTTCGTTAACACACATCCCACCGGTATTTTTCCTTGTTCACCTCTCTTAATAGAAATAAAAAATGTGACACCGGTCGAGATACATTATAACAAGACTGCGGATCTTTATGCATTTATGAAGAAGAGTTGGACGAAATATAAAACGGTGAAAGACTGTAAAAATTCAAGAATGTAATGTCGTTAAGGGACGAAATCAATTCTTATGTTATTTCTGCTTTTCGCAATCAGCGAAATCATTTGTATTTTGCATAAAGATCCTCAGTCTAATAATAACCAATCTTTTTTATACAGAAGAATTCAAACATTACGTGTTAAATATATTCGTGAATGATGAGAATAGGTTCGTTAAAAGTTCATTAAAATCTTTCTGCGTGTCGTTCCTTCCGACGGCGAGAGGAAAAGCGTAACTCGCCAGCAACGAACGTTTTCACAAACATTCTATGAGCGCTCGTGGCAAAGGTGGATGGCTAGCAATTTTTGTTTCCTCGTCGGGAATCTTTTGCAACGGAATTCATTGAACTTCTCTGCGGTTGTACGGTCTCACGTCTTAACTTCGCTGACTCTTGCAGAAGACTCGACAACCGGAGACAATGGTGTCTCGGAAGTCGAAGTGCATTGCGGGAGCGTGGGTGGTGTCTCCTTGTCCCTTGGAATGACGTGCACGAGATGGCAGCAAAAATATTTCGTAACAGAAGTTCGTATATATTCGTTCTTGTAATCATTTTATTTGATATCTGGAAAACGTTAGCATCTGAAGTCGAACGATTAATTAACTTTTACATATTCAACGCTACGACTACGGTGCATTAAAAGTAATTATTTCGCATGATCAAGATAGCTAAAATTGTTCTATTCAAATATTTAGCCATTTTTTTTAATAGCATACACTAGGATGGTTCTTATTTACCATAATTCTTTATCATAGTTCTTATTTACTCTTCTTTACCATAGTTCTTATTTACTATAATTCAGAAGATATTCAAGAAAAACGATTTTATGAGCATTTAATTAAATATTTATCCGATCGAGCTCAATCTGCACAGATTTTTTTATCAATTGGAAGAATCCTAAGGGTGTCGTAAAAGAAACTCAAAAGTCGAAGACAAGAGCCACCCTAGCATACACCCAAGGAAATAAATGTATTGAACGTCAACGAATCTTTACAATCTCAATAATCGAACATTAAAAATATATCGCTGTACCATTAACAAACCGATGAATTCTACCACACGAACGAATCATAAGAAGCAGAATTATTCGATTGCCAAAGTTCCCGCGATATTCAGGCAATTTAGCATGGGTCTAAAGAAATATAGTGGCGCGGGAATTCCAGCGCTTTCGACAGTAAAATTCTGCAATAATGTGCATTTTCAAGATAAAAATGGACGCGGGAATGCGCGGAATGCGAAAGATCGTCGGAGAGGGTGCACCGCGGCTCCCGGAATACCGTGGTGGGCGTGCATTTGTTTCAGACTGGAACGGCAACTGCTACTACGAACCGCGTTGTTCCCGTTCGCGAATCAGTAAAACCATCTGAACAGACGGCAACGGAGTGGCGTCGCCGCGATCGACAGTCCCTTTCCCGGAGACGACTTTACTCCAGGCACCAAGAACATTTCCGCGATCCTGGCGATCCTCCAATTTTCGCGGGGAAATTAGCGTCCGATTTACGAGACGCTACGCCGATGGGATTTACGTGTTTGTTAGCGAATTCTCCAGGTGACGATTCGGCCAGCGCAATTATTACGCCTCGCTGTTTTCAGAAGACATGCACTCGAGATGAGCTGTGTGCTTTCATCCCCCTACATTCCTCAGGGCGAGCGTTTACTCGTTTTATCTTTTTTAGATGTTGCGGAACGTTTTAGTTTTCCTATTGCAACGTGCATTTCAGCAAAATGTGACTTTATAAATAGAATTTGTTGATCTAATGTGTGGTGAATCTTTTATGCAATTACATCTGAGGAAAATGTGTGGAATGTGGCTAAATTATTTCATTTAAACCAAGCATAACTGGTGTCGTTTACGTGTTCTGTTCCTGTACAAAGTAAAATGTTTTTGTTGTGACAGTTAAAGGATTCAATTATATTTTTATTTTTGCTTGTACGTACTACTTCGACACATGACAGTCGTAAATAAATTGATCATTGTATTATGAGCCGCATTACGTATTTGTTACGATTTTCCCCTTCATCTACCTGAATAGAACGATCTATAAAAATTCGAGTTTGCATGGACGTCGTCGATTCAGTGACCCCTCTGCAACGACGAGACAGGATTGGACGAGTGAATTTTTCTGTCAATTAGAAACTTGAAGTGTCAGTGGTGAAATGTCTATTGTACCGCTATGGAATAGTAATAATGATATCCTTAGACCCCGTTTGCATACGTTATCTTGTCTGGATTCTTTGCTCCGGACATCGGCCCCGTCAGAACTAAATGCAACTCGCTGCATTATGTAGATTCCGGAGCATTAGTCGGACGTGTACGAAATTCAGAAGACAAGAACTTTGTTGGTTGGGTTTACAACCGTACGCGCTATTTCGCAGAAGGCTATCGCGATAACAGAGAGCCTGGCAGCCTCCCATTTACCTTCGTTCGACATTCTACGATTTCTTCTTGTTAGGTCGATGGAAAAAGCAGCCGCGAGGGAGTCATTGCGAAAACCTACAACCAGCAAAATCCTGCTCCGCCATTTGTTAACGCGAATCAAAGGCTCAGCTGAAGTTCGCGGCGAGCGTTATGGCCGTTCCGTTTATTTGGCCAGGCATCTATGTAGGCATGTACATCTATACGAGGCACTGTGTGCGGTCGAAACAGCCTAAACGCTGATAAAATGAACAATATACTGAGCAGAAGTAGAGAATTTGAGGTTAGAGGTGAGTCCAGGTATCGCGTTGTACAATTCTTTTTCAGAAAATTGCAACAATCGGAGACTCGGTGAGTAATCGTTTTGGGAACCACTGGTGGCGTAGATTCGATGTACAGAGGCTCCCATGCGCGTTTGATTTCCAACCCAACCCAACCCGGACGGTTTCGAAGGGTCCGTAACACAGCATGTGCGCGTATGATGCTATTGTGAACGTGCAAGACCCGTGCACAGGGTTCGTGTGCACTGTTGCGGAGCTGTAATCCTGCACGCTGTAAGATTTTGCAACGTCGGGACGCAAGCGCAGCGCAGTGGCGGTGGATCGCCGCATTCTCATAGAAAATTCATGGTCACCGTTGTAGATATGAAAGTCTGATCGAGCCCGGGAATCGCTTTGCGCCCGGCTTTACCTACTAACAAGCCACTTTAATGGAGAAACGTCGCGTGGCAGGTTACTAACGAGCCCCCAGGGCACCGTACGCGCGACACGCAGCAATAAACGTTTCCAATTGCGATTATAAGGGCGGCTGGGAGGGGAAGGGCACGACGGTTCGCGAATTGTTGCGGTGAACTGGAATTTCCTTCGCAGCCACGGAACGCGCGACCCTTTGTCGCCTTGCGAAGAAGTTTCGCGACCCGACCGCTCAATGAAATTCCCAATTAATTGGAAACGCGAATACGTTCCGCGGAGCGCGACCCGAACCGGCGGGAATTCGAACGGTTCCATCGTTCGATATTCGATTGGCAACGGGACTCGAGATCAGCGCGACGATCTTTATCGTTATGGGGTCACATCGGCTAACCCCGCCACGCTGCCAATAGGTTCCTAGCTTGTCGATACGGAGCCGATAGGTCCGAACGATCCATAAAATTAAATGCTCCCCACCGAAATTCCTTCGAACGGAATTTTCGAACACCTTGGCTAAGTGAACTATTCAGTTCAGACGAGAGCTGGCGCGCCGGAGAAAGGCCGAATTTACTCGCCAGGAGTATGTAACTTTTGCGTGAAACAAGATAAATTGTTGCTAATTGGGAACTGAAATATAGATTTCTTAACACATTACCGACCGGTGGTTATTGCATAATTTTGAAAAACCTATGTGACATGGCTAAACAATTTTTAATGGAACATTCAATAGCCATTTTCTTTGTGAACTAACTTTGTCTGCCTCAATAGCATTCTAACTGTTTCATTTAAGATTATAATGTAACAAAAACATTTTATGCTGTCTTTTGGTACAACACGATTATTTAAATTCTATTAATAGACTTTCGATAGGCAAAGTGTTAAGATAGGGTAAGACAGCGTAGTCGTGTCGAACTTCGGCCCTCGTAGTAGTGGGAAGAGGTTGAAATGGTGGGGATCGTTCAATTCTCGAAGGGGAATAAGTTAGAACTCCTTAAAATGGCACGTATGTGGTGCCGAAGGTGGTTCGGAACCCACCTTAATAAATTGTAGGTCCCGTCGCGAAATAACCTTATTGTTAGCAAAAAGTTGAAAACGACGTTAAATAAATATTTTAAAAAAGAAAACTGGCACGTACTCGAGCATATGTGCGTGAAATACACGTGAAATAGGGATCTCTAATATTTTCCTTTTAATTCATGAAAAGAGTCGATTTATTTTGAATTTCTTGACAATTAATTTTTTACATTTGATTTGCAAAAGGGTGCATTTGGAGTGCAAATCCTGTACTCTCTCCTGAATCGCGCGCGTCTAACGACATGTTTCGCTCCTAGAGCGCAGTAGGGCGGTTAACGAAATGATTTCAGCGCGCAGCGTACTTCAAATATGTATTTTGCCCTGAAGCAAACAGTGCCCCTTTTCTTTTCCGGCACAAAGAACCGTTCCGCTTCATGAAAATTTCTCGTCTTGTTAAATCGAACTTTGTGCGCGTACACGATGGGCCGAATTCCTTGCGAAAAACACGCGGCGCGGCGTGTGTTATTCCTTGTTGCCGCCTGTCAACGTTTCTTTGATCGGTCTCGTTCCGACTCGACGATACGTGTACGCGAGTCGTCTCCTTTTTGTTTCTCCAGACTGTGCAAATAGTACCATTCGTTTCGTTAGCAGTATCATTCTCCTCCTCTGCTTCTCTGTAACGTGGCGCTGAATGGAGTGGCTGTTTACCGGGAACAGTTTCAAGTAAGTTCTGACGGCGTGCCGGGTAACTGGAATAGTCAACGAGAACGGAATAATTGACACCGAAAGCTAAAAGCAGGGGAATAGTCGCGATGGCTTCTTCCCCCTTAAACTTGAAAAGAAAACGGAATTGTATTTCGCTGAAAATAGCGATAACAATAACGATAATAGCTGGACTCTCTAAAATTTATTCAAGCAAACTTTTCTTGGTTTTACTTTCAATGCTTCCTTGGGTTCTGGATTCTCCGATTAAAGAAACGAGTCTTTCGACGAAACTAATAAGCTCTTTATAAGACTGCATCTCCGAAAAAATTAGAATGATGTCGCTTTACTTACGGAATAACCTAATGTAGACAACAGGGGATGGTCACGTGAATTTACAACGTTGCGCCGCTTGTTTCGTGACTGCATTGGCTAGTTTTCAAGAAAGCCTTTTGTCGACGATAACAACAACAAAAAAAACTCGTTGTTTCCCCGTAAATTCTAGGCGAGATGTCTCGACAGCGCGAGCTCGCTCGCGGATATTTAAACACAGCACTTAAAGTAATTGAAGCAGCCGACAGAGATATAGGAAAGTAAATCTGATAAGACGAACACCGTCGTATACATACATACATCGTATCCCTGGTCATTACTTTCTTTCTCGGCCGACGTATTCATCATTTCATACCACTTCAGTTTCGCACGCAACGCATTAGCGATTTCTGCAAGCGAATCGGGAACACCGTTCCCCACATCCCCGCTCGCCACAACGTCACCGACCAAACTGTCCGCTCGCATTTGCAACCGAGTGTATTACTCAGCCATCGATAACGGATCGCCGTTACTTTCGTTATTTCCATGTGCCCTAGCGTGGTGCCATTCCCAAGATCCAACGATAACTTGCCATTTTGTAATGGCGATACGAGGAGCGGCGACCGGAAACGCGACTGTGACGGATAGTCGCGATCGATGTCAACGAACCAAGAAGATCCGAGAGTATGTTTGTCGTCAAGCTGACGAAGAATGCATTTTTCTTTTATTTAAGCTTACCCAGATCGCTGAGTCTGGTCTGTACAGCTGAACGTAACGTACTTTCGATTCTTGACGATCCGAAATTCTGGTTCGATCCGAATTTACTGCGGATCTCTATGGAAAATAAAAATGTGTTAATAGATTTTGAAAAGCGGGAATAATATAAAAATCGAAGCAAAGTTGGCATCTTGTTGGTATTATATAATATATTTTAATTGCATTATTATATAGTATATGCATTATTAAAATAATGCAAATTACGCCTCGTAAACATAAAAATAGGAGTTTCGAGAACGATTGCGGCCTAGATTGATCTTGTATCTAGTGCTGTTCGCTACTCAAAAATCCTATTTTTGAAATGAGAAGACGCATCCCGCACTCTTGTTATTCTGGAAACAAGTCTATCCCCTTAATAGGGACATGCATCCTACCTACGATTTGTGTCTCGAGCTGGCTGGTTGCTGTCGGAAACGCAAAATCACAAGTTTCGACGGATAACCGACATTATCCTCGGGAGACAAGCGCGTCCCTTTCTCGTTCGCGAGTAAACGGTGAAAATGGGCAGATACGGAGGCGGGATCTTGTAATCCATTGCACGCTGGTTTCATTTCCCTGGCGCACGGAAATGCTAGAACATAGGCACGCGAGAAAACGACTAAGATGGATGACGGTTGTCTCGGATCGTGCAACTTTATCGAGGCCGGGCGAGAGACGCGCGATTGAAAAGGGCAGGAGTCCAAGTCTCGCTATGTTTTCCCTTTAATCCGACTGATCCTCTTTGCCACGATCTCGTCGATCCGCTCGTTGATAAACGGCGGCAGCTCGATGATCGCATTCTTTTTCTCTCTCTCTTTCGCTCGCTCGTTGGCCGGAGCACGAGCTTGGATCCACGGCGTTAATGCAATTAGCGTCAGGCTCCGTGTGAAGCGTGCCGGTGACAAATTCCCGGGCGCGCCAGGCTCCTTCGGGGGCCGACGAAGATATATCTCCTACGAAACTTCGAATCTCAAACATTCACTCTGCCGGAATTCGGTTAAAGAGGCTCGGGGAGACTGGGTCAAGCAAGGTACTTTCATAACTCCATAAATATTGACTTTATCGAAGCTTGTTAGGGAACAGGAGGAAGCTCGGCAAGGCGCCGAGCATGATTCAAATACTTTCCCAGGCCTCCTCGATTCCGAAGATTTTAACGCTTTCACGGTTCCCGTATCTCGCTACTTTATCGGATTTCCCCAGCTGACTTTCAGCTCGACGCCTTTGATTCTCCCAGCCCCGATGCAATAACAATGCCGCTCTTATTTAATTTTATTTTTCGGTTCGCACACCTCTCTCTCTTTCTTAAGATGGATCCATAAAACTTGATAATCGATGATTCAATTTCTCTCTTCAGCTGATAAACGTTTTTGAAGTTGGACATGTTAATTCGTTTAAAAGTCGCAATAGTTCTTCCAACTTCCCCACGTGCGTATCCAATTCGCTCGGCACCTGCGTCGCCAGTGACCCGGTGTCAGCGTGTTCATTGTTTAATTCAATCTGATTTAGATTCACACGCCTGCAATACTGCTTCACCCGAAAGCTCTTTTCCTTTTTCACACGATGCTTTCCTACATTTAATTGAAAACGTTCAAGGTTCTCCGTACATTTTTGGGACAGCCTGTATGTCGACTCTTTATACGGCGCAAATTGCATTTCTTTGCAATTTTTTGAAAATATAAAACAGAAACTTGACGGGCATGGGATCTTTAAGTTGCCTGAAAAATCGCGAAAAACCGTGAAACGAAATGTCATAACTTATTGTAAATGGTATAAAATCAGCTTCCACTTTTCCTTGAAAAAACGGAATGAAAAAATTCTCCGTGAGTAGCAGTATCAAGGGCGAAGGTACGACGTATAATTTCTTCAACGACCGCAGTTTCCAGTCGACGTAGGACGAAGGCTCCGCAAAGTTGTCCGATTTCAAGCGTTCCTGATAGGTTGGGGTGCCGCCATATTGGTTTTTGTCCGGTAAACTGGATTAAGGTTAGCTAATTTGGTAATAGGTCCGGGCTTGCCCAGCACACCAATTCCCCGAGACTCTGCTGGCTCGACGATTGACCGACCGGCCTGGAAACGAATCGAACCCTCCGTGAACAAGCCTGTGCAGAGTGCTTCGGTTACAGGTCGGTCCAAAACTACGTGGTTGCTTCGACGCTAACACCTTTATCGAGCAACAAAAGACCGGCGCAACTTCGGCTGCCGACGTCAATGTTATTTTCAAGTTTCCATTATCCAAGTTTCGTTCAAACTGTTTGCAACCCGACGAAGAAATACTTGCGGAGTTTCTAACGAGTTCTGTGTTCCAGGAGCGAGTCCAAATTAAAGGATAACTCGGCTCCCTTCCCTGAATGCAATACACTAATGGATCGTAATTCATTCGAATCCACCCATCAAACTTCTTGTTCCCGACAAGACGATTCAAAGTGAGCGACTCTGATCGATGTTCCCTGCGCCAAGGATAATCGCGGGAGCTCTGAAGGAACGTTTATTTGCGCACAAGAGATCGAGATGAGAGAAAAAGAGCAGTTTGCAAGAACGCTGCGCGGATCGGGTTCGCCAGGAAAATATGAAATCGCGAAATGTTGCTATTCTTTCGGAAAGGCAAACGAGCCGTTGTTATTAAATCCCCTCGAGCCAGAGCCCCGACGTCGTTATCGCAGGGGAGATTTTTTATCGGTAGAAGAAACAATCGCGGGAGTGACCCGAGTGCTTTTATTGCGTGCTTAACAGACTCGTGAAGAGTTTATGAAGGAAAATTAACCAGACTCTCGCGGCCGGATGAAACCACGGTCCTTCAAACGAAAGTCCCTCGTTTTATATCGCTCATTCTGTTACGCATTGTATATTGTACTTGCAAACCGCGACTACTTTCACGTATTTTTACAGCGGGAAGAGAACACGCTTTCAAAGTAAACATCTTTTCATTTAGAAAATGAAATTCCTTACATGATTCTGCTGGACGAGTCACAGGTAAGGTTGGAGCTTAAGAAGAAATACGGCGAGTACTGTTTTGTCGAAACAGTGGTACAGAGATTTCTTAAGGGTTCAATTCGTAATGTTGAATTGGTGGAAACTGTGGATAACACCAACTTCTATGAAAACCTTGCTTCGGGCATATTTCTAGCCTGTTCGCACGCACACGGACTGTCATACGCGTCGCTCGTATCGATATGTAGTATCGATACATACAGCAAATCCTCAATCAAAGAAAAACGCTCGGGTCCGTGTTTTTTCTTAGATCGCGATGTGCTACTATTTTTTTCTGACCTCGCCGACCTCTGCCGTCTTCTGTTTAAATTTCTTATTGATTTTAAAGGAGGCTTCTCTTGTGACGCGTTCAAAAAATGGAAAATATTTTTTGTTCACATAAACAGCTCAACATTTCGTAAATACGTTCTCGAAGAATTGATTTGAGGCTATTATAAAATCGGCGAAACACGCGATTGCAGAGTGCGTTTTCATTCGAATAATGTATTCGCAGATGGATAACAATCGCCGCATTGTTCGAGGTACGAGTTTTATTCGCCTGATTCGTCGACGGTTAATTAACTCTCCATTTTTCTGCAGAGAGGTTTACACTGGCCAGGCTTCAGAGCTGTCCAAATATCGCAGTCAACAGAATTTCGTAAAGCCAACGAAGCTTCCTGGCAAAAAGCAAGGAATTCGTGGAACTAATTCCATGCAAAATGGATCAGCTAAAATACGGATCCTCTACGTTCTATACAACGGCTTCATATTTATTACCGCAGAAGGCACACATGGAGGGCTCATTAATCCAGCCTCGCAACGGACCAGGGTCGTTGGAAGAGCGATTGAGGCGAGGGAATAGATTACGATAGCGAGTCACGAACCGACCAATAGCAGCCCTCGAGTGCTATGCCAGCAAAGCGTGAGGACGGTGAAAAGCACGGTGCAAGAACGATTCGCAGGCGATCCCTATCGGCGTGGTTTAGGTGCGGAGCGGTGCGGCGAAGTATCGATTGACACTTCGTTCATTTTTTTTTCCTCTCCGTTCTTTCCTTGTTTCCTCTACTTCCCCACCCTCTCTTCATCTCTCACTGTGTCTCGCGACCCCTCTCGCCGAGCTGCGACAGCTGCCAACTTTTCGAATATCAATGCCAGGACACGGCTCGGTGTTCGGTAACCAGTGGACGTCAGCCGTGCTCCCGCATCTTCTTCCCATTGTTCCGATATCACGTCGTTAAGACGGGCCATCATTCGAAAACGTCTCGAACAAGACGAGTGGCTCGTTGCAACGGTGACGGCCAGCCAACGAAACACACCCGGGGGCCTCTGTCGTCGACGTTCCGTCTTACCTACAGTTTTGAACTTTGAATTTCCATTGTTCAAGGCTGTAGCCGGTTCAAGCAGCACGATCTGCCCCCAACAAAATTGTTATTTCTTCATATCACTCGAAATGAAGATTCCCAAGGAAGCTCTCTATGACAAGTGTCACCTCGTACCCCTACCTCAACGGGTATTTACAGCGTACGCATGGTCCAATGAATTATGCTCTATCTCGTTAGATCTAGTTAACAAACAATTCATTAATATTTTATCTAATCGCACAAGAAATCAATTTTTGAAAAATTCCAGAATCTTAAAATTGCTGATTTTACTTTTCTAGCAATTCACATTTCCCTAACAAAAAATCTATTTTTGAGGTCTTGGCGATGTTTTGACGATTTGGAACCACTGACATGTGTTTTTCTCCGATTTTTCGGATTCAGCAGACACGTTTTAAAAGGTTTAAACTATTCAAAAATTATTTTATATTCCACTTGGTCACTTTTGCAATGAGTGCATCAAATCCAAATGATCACTGATTTTGGCGACGTTTCGACGATTTGGGACCACTGTGCATCTTCGACGTATTGTCCGTCCAGCACGTAACATCGAGGACAGAGTGGACCCTCGTCGACCCACAACTTCTGCGGACGGTCCGCGACAAGGACGTTTCATCTCGGTCCGCGGAAGACAAACAACATTGTCAGCGTACCGCGGCCATCTCCTTTCACTCCCAATCACGTTAAGTGGCAGACTACCACGAATATACCCGGCCAGCCGTTGTGTTGTTAAGACGTAACGACCCCTAAACGGGTATAACTTGAAAATTGGAACGGCCTGAAGTATCGACGGCCATGATTGATGCGCCAGAAATAGAACCATATTCGAGCTCTACTCTTTCCACGCTTGTCACTCGAATCCTAGAAACATATACCGCGTGGGTGGAAGCCGACGGAGACGACAGGAAATTTCGTAGTTTCGCTTCGGGAAGGTTCCAGTATAAATATGTTACTTGTATATCACGGCGTGGCGTGTTCGCGATGTGCTGAAATGTATCTCCACCTTTTCTTTTTTAAGGGCGATGGGGAAATGAATTTCATGCTCACCCTCCTTCTAGGCCTAAGTACCGGTTTGGGGGGTAATATGGGACTCACCCTGTCTGTGAAAAAATGAAACTAGGGCATAACTACTAAAACCCCATCGCCCAGGAGCCCAAGAGGGACCTTCCTTCTCCCTCACTCTATCCGAAGATTATGGAGTTTTCTGCTCCTTCTTCCACACCTGTTTTTGGCTATTTGAATTGTATCTCCACTTACGATTCGTTCTCTCCAGGGTACGGCGAACGTAGTTTTTTGAAACATTGATTATAATTAGAGTCGATGAATTCGATGGTTTTATGATTGGGAATATTTTCGATCAGTTTTTAAAACCATCCCCTTTGGTCTTAGGACCTTACCAGTTCAGCTTACTATTTGTTTTCATCATCAGAAAATTTACCAGATAAAAATGTCCTGGTAGAGTATGTTGCTCGAATAAAAAAGTGCTGAGGAAAGCGAAAAAAATGGTAATCCGATGGTACATCCTTTCCTCAAACAGCACACAATCTTTTCTTTCTTTCACTGCATTTTTACTCTTGCGGTAATGAACAAGCAAAAGGTGATGGAAACGTCTACTGTGATTTTGCATATTTAACGAGACAATGCTTGAAAGGTTAGAAAGCACTACAAGGCAGAAAATGACGTCCGGCAGAGCTGCCAAGATATACCAGGCGTTTGCGATTTAAAATAATAAATTACTTTCGAAAAATTAAATTATTTTTCAAACGATCTATTATACATTTACAGCGACAGTCACAAAGGCTCTTTATCCTGCTTCATTCCGAACAGCCAAACGCCATTAACCCGGAATCATTGCACTGTAGCGGACAGATTATGATCAAAGACGTACTCGACCAGGTCAGGGTAGCAAGCTACAGGTAAGTGCGAAAGGTAAAAAGAGTGCTGTAGCTAATGCAGTTGAGCTGGGTCGCTCCATCATCCACGCATAGTGAACTCGACCGTCCAGGTGGTACATATAAATAAAGTGCTTGAAACGAGTGTATCCGATGTTGACACGATGCCACGCAGCGAACGAAAGATCAGCAAGCCGTGGGCTGCTGATCAGCAAGCGCCCTGAAATTCAAATATTCTCCACTGGTGCACTCGGCGTTCACGCTACGTAGCCGAGGGCTTATCAGCCAATCACAATGCACCTTCGCAGCATAGATGCATCTCCGCTGCAGCGTATGCTGCCGATGCCAACGCACAATGGGATATTTCGTCCGAAAAACACGCAGGAACTATTAGCTCAAGGTCATAATATTATATGCAAATCATCGAATTCGTCTTAAATCAAGGTGACCTTCATTCTTGGTAGAACGTACATAACTTTTGAAATTTTTTAAATTAAATTTTGAAGACTCGTAGATACTAATTACTTTTTCTTCGAAACATTTTTTATTAGATTATCAGAAACGCTTGATAATTATTATTATTTATTATAGACGGACTGAAGCCCTTTCACATAAGTGTGTACAAAAAAAGAGAAAGATACAAGACTACTCGTCTAATAAGAAAGAAGGGACATGCACAAAAAGAAAAACAAAACAAAATATAATAATATAATACTGGTACAATCGATAGGTATTATCGTATAATCCTGCGTAATTGCATTTTAAAATTTTGCGAAGATTCAATGGAAAAATCAATAGGATTATAAATAGTGCATTATTTTGCAATAATGCGATTCATTGGATTAATTAATCCATAAGTAGATTTCGCAGATAATATACATAGAAAGGTGTCTTACGTTTGACGCAAGATTTTTTAAATTGACTTTTTGCGCGCTACTTTCGACGCATCAACTCGAACCGCATCTACAACGGTTAAACTGTCGTCTAACTCATTCCTCTTCGTCCGCCTTCTTCGGGGTCCGCGGAAAACCGGGCATTCGCGTTTAAGTAAAATTAACGACGCCACGCGGCGGTTGCCTTCTTTTTACCCGACCATTGTACCCGCTATCCGGAGGATGAACCCTTGTCTGAACTTTTTACAACTATTTGAACTTCGGGCTTTACAGGAAAAATTCCTTCGGTCGGCCGAATCTGGTTACGAAGCACGACGCAAAGGCTGTTGGGTCGATTGTTTACGATGTATAATTAAACGTAGCATATTTGATAACCTGAACCTAAATAAATCAATATAATTCACATATTAGTGCTGTATTTCAGTAGAGTTTTAATAATTAGCAAGTTTTTATTCATTAGCAACAACTTATCCCACAACGGGATAAAAGGCAAACAAATAATATTCTCATTGTAAGGTTAGAATGTTAAAACATAATAATGTGAAAAAAGTGTCTAAACTATTCCTACGTCATTTTTTATGTTTCTTCGAGAAAGGAACGTATAGCTCTCCCCTACTCCTATACAGTTGATAGTGAATGGAGTTCCACGCAGGGTAGCGTGAGCTGTGATCATTGCAGGCGAAGAATCCTCGGTTCCAGCCAATAAAACCGAACAACAAGTAGCGCGGAGGATAGACGGGGGTCGGTGGGTGACTGCGCAAACGCATTAATCAATAAAACGTCTATCGGTTAGGGGAGCGACCGGGCCACTTTGGTCCGCGTGTGTTCCGCCGCAATGGAATCGGTCCCGACCTATGCCGGATCCGTAACGACGGCTCGTAAAAAAAAGAAGTTGGCACAGGTCGTGGATGAAAGCGCGATACCGGGTCAGAACCGTGCAATATTTACTCGGACAAATCGTAACTCCGTTAATAAATATATACCTCGCCGGTGTTCTGGCTTCCTTCGACCGGGATATAAAGCCCGACAATAACTTCGCCGAACCTGGCTATTAATTACCTTAACGGCCGTGCTTATATGCTTATCCGACCCACCTTCCTCTCGCGACACACCCACGAGACGCACCCGACGACGCGACGTGTGTACGAACCCATGCACAACGCTTCGACATTGCCATTGACATTCTGCCAACGTGGACAGGCTACACTTTCTCGGAGCTCAGGCTTCCACTCGGTCACGTTGATTTACCATACGAAAAGTCCGAACCATTTTAACCCTTTGCGCTCGGAGCTATTTTTATTCGAATATTTAAACACTTCTTCCGGCCTAGGATATTCCCATAGCCTATGATTTTTTAAATTTTATGGCTATGAGAAATTGGTGTAACACCTCATACTCATAAACAATATTTTTAAAAACCACCAACATCTCAGAGTCACCATTCGAGTGCTCAGGGTTAACACGCTGACTACGCACAAAACTTCACGAAATCAAAGTAATTTACACCCCTCCACTACACACTGCTGGAATAGTGAAAAACTATATTGAAGAAATAATATTCAAATCTCACTTTTCTCACTTGACCAGCGAGGTTCCGGGACTTGAATATTATTAGGGAATATATGTGTAGGATATTATAATAATGAATAATAATTAATATAGCATATTATAGACTTATATACATTGTGTATAGAAATAAATAAAATGCAACGAGTAACGTTGTCTCGGTTGTCGGTTCGTCTGGTGTGTCTGATCATTACCGACCAATTCTACTTAATTTTACCAAACAACACCTTTTACAACTGTCTCCCAACGTTCTACGAGCCGGTAGATACTCGTTTCGCAAAAACAGCGTGATTTCTCTTCGAAAAGGGTATTGAGTTCTTTGAAAATCGAACTTTTGCAATCATCCAATATAAAATTACGCGCGGAAAGAACGTGTTTCATATGAGATCTGACGAATCCACGTGACGCCTGATCATGCCTAATCGCGTCTATTTCCGCGGGCGGTTTTTTCCCAGGGCAAGACACCGGGGATGGTTTAACGACGCACTGAATTCCGCGAAAGGGCAGGATACATGGACTGCTCCGTGTATATTTCACCACGGACGCCGAGCTATTGTTCCGAATCCATAAATTACTTTTTGGGGAGCCGATATATAGATGCGCGAGAGGGGCGGGGGGCAACGGGGATCGGGACGAGGGTAGCGGCAGCGAGCCAGTAATAATTTCTGCTGGAATCACGGGAAGAAAAATATCCTTGCGCCCGGGAAGCTTGTCGCGGCACCGTGCTCTGAGACGGCCGCCCGAAACTTTCGGCCGGGAAAGTGGGTCGCGGAAGAAGAAACTTTTGAAAATTCTATTCTATCTCGCGCGCGTTCGCCCCTCCTTCCACCCGATTCTCCCCTGCCCACGCCCATGCCACTGCCCACGCCCACGCTTTCGTCCCGTCTACCGTGCCGACAACTATCGCTGACGAAGTCGCGTTTATGTAACGAACTTCTGATTCCATCGGGGACCCGGGCATGATTTATAATTACGTGAGAGGTTTGTAAACAACGCCCGGAAAACCACGAACCCTGGACTCCTGTTTACATAATCGCTGCATTATCAAGCAGCCGATGTTGTACGAGCCATTCGGCCGCCCTCCATCGACAGATTGAAACGATCTGCCGCCGTGGCAAATGATTTTTATTCGAATTTTTTAGGCTGTGTCCGATAACCTTATTTGTCTCAATTGTTACTCACGTGTGCCCATAATTACGAAGGTGTTCTAAGTGGAAATTTAAAATATGAGTTATCAAGTAACCCATGATAATTGGAATTTTGTGCAAAAACCCGAACTTTACTAATTATCAGACTGCGAATCTTTATGCATTTATGAAGAAATTTCGGTTGGATGAAAATATAAAACAGTAAAAGATTAGGAAAATCTAAGAATATTGTTATGATGTTTTCAATGTAAGAAATAAGGTGGTTGACTATTAAGACTGTATTCGTACCTAAACTGTGAGCCTATTGTATAATTGTAAAAATCGAAATAAACATACAACAGGTTTTAGGGGCTCAAATAAAAAAAATAATAAGGTGGTTCGGAAACCACCTTAATAAACTGTAGATCCCGTCGCGAAATAACCTTAGCAAAGAGTTAAAAGCGACGTTAAATAAATATAATAAATAAAAAAAAATGTAAGAAATCTGTCAAGGGATGAAGTGAAATTTTGTTTAAATCCTGCTGCGCAAAATATTTTTATTTTGCATATAAAGATCCGCAGTCTACTAATTACTATAGATTATTGAAATTTAAGTAATTTACATTTACCGACCATATCAATATTATAATAGTGTATCAGTTATGTTACACTACACCTTTAATTTTGTTTGGCCAGACTGAATATTTTATGTTCAAGCAGTATTCTCGATCGCTTTGGATTCGACGAGGCGAGAGTTTCTTTTTCAATCGAACGAAAGTTACGCATTGTGCTGCTGGAGTTCGTTCTTCGGGTGTGACGGTGCTCGTTAAAATGTCCATAGTTCACTTCGAAACTGAATTTTTCCCGAATCACTGGCTGGATCAAAACGTACCCGCTTATTTTTTTCACGAAAACTCTATCGAGGCTCCGTACACTTTTACAATGTGTCTGTTTCATTCGTTCCATTCGGCCGGATCCTTTTATGGGGCGCGTGGGTTGCTCGCAAAAATACCAATGCGCTACGGTCCGAAATAAAAAAAAAAAAGAAGGAACAGTGAGAACGGAAGAGAGGAGGGAAAAGAAACGCGTTATTCAACACAGTTTCAAGTGTGTAGTTAAGCTGTAGCCTAAGCCGGTGAATGAAAGCACTTGTGCCGTTCTTTCGTCCGCCGTAAAATGAAAAACGGAAATCAAACAGCGGCCGGTTGCTTCCTGTTTCATAAAGTTCGCAACTTTATTGGAGTATGTAGTCCGGCGGTTCCGATCGTCGCGATAAAAGAAAACTTGCATACAAAGTGGAAACGATTCGTACGCGTCTTCTCTGTGGACCGTGCAGCGATGAATACATAGACAGTATTATACAGGCTCGTTCAAAATTCAAGGTGTAAGCTGGACCAATAAGTACAAACAATCCATCCTTCGTGGAAAAATTTATTCTTCTACAGCGATTTTGAAAAGGCTGAATTTGGAGTGCAAAACCCGTAACAGCATTTTTGCTCCTCTTTTATAAAAGTTTTCGTTTCTGGTATGAAAACAGTGTTTAATTTTCCTTTCAACTTATCGATTCTGGGATAACCGTAAATATAATAATAATAATTCTCTGGTATAAGTACACAGAAGTTCTATTTATTTATTTATTGTTTATTTTAATGTGGTCGCATTAACAGCTGGGTCATTAGCGACCATATGATTTACAATCAAAAGTGTTTTACATGTTACTTGTAGTGAGGGATACAGTTAATGATTATATTGTGACAGGGAGTAACAAAGGTGGATTTATAACAGTTTATATAAACCGATGGATTTAACAGAAGTTCTCTTTTCTAATAAAACCAAGGAAAAACACGAATATCTTGGCTTCGCAACATAAAGGATATTTTAGGATATTTATCGTCTCGTTTGCGAACGTCCATGTATTCACAACAATATGTTATACAAGTTCTAAATGTCCCTTAAATATTCTCGCTGTTACGATGCTTCGTATAAAATTGTTCGACTCGTTCAGACCATAACCATCTGGATAACGAGCATGAATTACACGGTACACTTACCGGCATAATAACAAGGCTAAAACAAGAAGGAAACTAAATAGTTACAATTATTCCTCGAGTGATTCACGGTGAAATACTTCCTCGAACGCGGTGGCTGCGCGGGGCGTGTTTGTACGGAATTGTCTGAATCGCGTTTCAAGAACAATAGTGTCGCACTGGCGAACAGAGAGCCTAATCGGCCGGCGAAGTCGAAGAAAGGCCGGACGCGGTTGAAATCTCGCTCATTACCGGCACGCGAACTCTAAACGTAGCAGATCGATCCGAGAGCGCGCGCGGGGTAAACCTGAATGAGACGCACTTAATTGCATTCGTGCACAATACCTTACGAGGCCCGACAATGTGTCCCGTGCACGTGTAACGTTCGCGGTGTCACCGGCGGCGCACTAATTTCGTTCCCAGGGAAATGCATTGTACGCCGCCTTGTCCGCCGTACGTTTAGGATAAAATACGCGACAAAAGAATCGCCCGGGGCTGCCGGATATCGAACCGCGTTTCGTTGACGTTTACAACCAGTGTTCCTCGGTATCCATGCATTCTGTCGACACAGTATACTCCAGTTTTGTTTTTCCCACCTCCGTTTCTGTTTCTACTTTCCAAAAAATCTATTCAGTCGTGATACTTTTCACGGCAATCCGATTCTATACCTGCACGAGACAGGGTCGACCCGGGCAAGTTGATACAGTTTTCAGTTTTACATTTCTACAACTTTTTGTTCGAATCGATTACGCGGGGAAAATGTGAGGGACTGTCGAAAGTTTTTTCGGTTCGGGCAGGTTTTTGTTTTTGGAATTAAATAATAATTACTGAAGCTGAAGTGGTTTCTCAAGGAGACAACGATCATTTCGTAGAACCCTCTTCCAAGATAGAAACAACGCAGAACTTGATTATTTTTGATACCGATTTGAACGATCATTTTTGCAATGGAATACTGTTAAACGCACTTTTTAAACAGCGTCATGTTGCAGAACTATTCAAATTGAATATTTCAGATGTTTTTGTATGAACATTCCTTCCGAGTCGTCGATTGATTATGGAATGTACGATTTAACATTTATACTGTCGGATTACGAGTTATTTGAATAATCGGGGAGGGGGGGGGCGATGACGTAACGCAGCCGCGTGATGATATTTATAAACGCAAAAATATGGAAGGTGAAATTTTTACGTCCGCCCGACCGTAGTACGCGTTACCGTTTGTCTGAATATTCCCGAATGACGACCAGCATCACGTACCGATGACCGATGGCGTCGCTAAAACGAAGCTGGACCGTTACATCCGCGAGTCGGATATTAAAAATATTTTTAAAATCGACAGTCAACAAATATTTTTTAATCACTGCACGCTTTGCTCACAGTATGCGAAGGGAACGCGATTTCCGCGTTTCTCCGGGACAGATATGATACAGTGCCTGCCAAAAGTATCCGGTCAGACTGTAATTTTATTATATCGTCAAAGTAAATGGTTTTTTTTCAAAATAAAAACTGTATTGCACGTTTGTGGCTTGTTTAAGCCGCGTGCTGTATTAGATTATACTGTACTGCCAGCCGCTAAATTGTTCGGAAAAATTGTCAATTGACTTTTAAATGATAAATGTTTGTTCCCGGGAAATATAAGCTAATCGAATTTTCCGATTGTTTAAGTAAATAGCTAAAATTCATGTATGTAGTAGAAACGTTATAGATCACTAATATTCAGGTAGTTTAGCTTTCCATTCTAGATTCACGCGTTTCTTACGGATATTATTTGTAGAAAATAAATAATGATGTAACCGCAGGCTAACACTGCTTTGGCCACTTCCTTTCGACTTTACTTTCACATACGCGAGTGTAGCTTAATATAATATACCTACCTCTTCCGTAGTCCAACATTTGTTTTGGTTTCTGGGTCAGATTTTAAACAGCCCCTGGTGCACCTTGCCTTGTGCAACAATGTGTACACTCTGTTTTTATAATGCTTCTGTCCAGTGCTTGCAAAGTAGTCTTCTTAGCAATAATATTGTTACAAGAGTTGCTTTGCAGTTATGTCAATTGAATCTTCTGTTATATGTATGAATTATTTGCTGCTCTCAAGGAACTGGCGTAAAGGTTGGGACACATTTTGCTTTTTGACTATAAAATTTCATAGGATGAGAATTACGCAAACAGATTGTATACCGTTGGAAAGTTATTGTTGCCAGCTACATTTCCAGTTTATCCAAATAAGCCGGTTTTTAAACCCGGTTTGAAAAGCCTATGGTCACATCGAACTGAGCGTGCAACCAAATTTTTGTCGCGGTGGTGAACTCGTTTGAACTTGTAAATACTTTTCAAAAATTTCAGCTTAGAAAACAAAGTTCAAGCGTGTACGAACAGAGACTCGACGGTACAAAATGAGCACAGACAGAACGGTGTAACAGATCTTTTCCCGAAAACACAGTAATTCGCAGCTGGACGATATAATGTTGTGGTCCTTTGATATTTGAGAGTAGTGTGTTCCAACTTGTAATAGTTTATAATATATGGCTGTGACGCAGATATTCAAGGCATGGCTTATTATAATTAACAAACAAGCAGATATATTAATTGACAAACAAGCAGAATTTAATAATCAACTTTTGTAAGAAGCCCTACAAACTGAATTTACCGAGGTTTCCGTTTCAGGGCGACGTGTACATTTCCCAAGGGGGGTGTGCTGTATAATCAGAGTTGTCAAGATGCGATCGCGGCCAGATCAGCAGGAGCAGGTCCTGTCATGGGGCAAAGAGTCCTGTGCGCGTTGGCGCCAATACGCTGGCTAAAAGAGCGTTTTTCCAGAGAAGGGTTGGGGAGAGTGGGCAGAGATTGTAGAGTGAGGGGGTAAAGGGGTCACGAAAGAATTGCAAAAGGAAAATTCGAGTGGCGAAAGACTGGGGCGACCGCGCGAGAAGCGACCACAATCGTCGACCAGGGACAGGAAATCCAATTTCGTCCTTAGCTCCAGCAAGAGGTTGCGTTTGCATCGGCCTTAATGGAACCGAGTCGAAGGAGACAGAGGAATCGCGTTGCACTTTCGCCGTGTCTTTCGCGGAGACGTGTAACCAACCGGCCGAGAGCAAAGAGGTTTCGTCTGAACTTCCGGAGACCAGTTGACTAGCGATTCCGTTTCGCGAATTAATGTTGCTGATCGATCAACAGAAGAACTCGAAGTTCGGTTCGATTAGATCGATCCTGCATTCCACTAGCAACGTAAATATGTACGTTGAAAGGCGCACCGCGAGGCCGGGAAACAGCCTATCGTGTGCTCAATCACACGCTTGGAAGAATGAATCCGATAGTGCGCACGTCACGCGATCCATTTAATAAATTCGCGTGTCGATTGCTGCTCCATCAGCTTCGGCCGCCATCTACGATCGATCCTTATCGGCCGCGAGACCGTGCAATTTACGCTGCAATTTGTGCCGCGGTCATGTATCGTTGCGGACAGCAAATTAATCATTAAATTGGACACATTTTGCGAGCGGTTCTTTGGGCGGTCCCGCTGTTTGAACCGCCATGCGCCACTCTGCTGACTGT
This sequence comes from Lasioglossum morio, assembly GCA_916610235.2. Taxonomy (NCBI): domain Eukaryota; kingdom Metazoa; phylum Arthropoda; class Insecta; order Hymenoptera; family Halictidae; genus Lasioglossum; species Lasioglossum morio. Next base: position 6,256,087 of record OU744324.1, on the reverse strand, counting down.
GACAGTTCTTTGGCCCGTAGGACCGTTTTAAAAAATTGCCGAATTTTTGGCATTTCATACAAGGAAATCATTTTCAATGCGTAACTTCTACCTAGAAGCTCGATCTTGAATCCCTCAGCTTGAATATAGTCAGTACATAATGTGCCCATAATGATGACAGTTGCATTTGAATTTAGATTTAAATATAATTATGACAGTTGAATTTGAATTAAGATTTAAATATAATTATGAAAGTTGAATTTAAAGTTAGGTTTAATGACCGTGAGTTGAACTTAGCCCTTAAATATAGGCCCGAACAGTAATACAAAATATATGTATAGGAATACGAATGATCACCGAACTGCATATATTTATGGATAAATATGTATTTTATTGCTATCGTGGAAATTCCACACAGTATTATAATACGAGCAAAAGAGAATGATTACCGAGTTGGTCATATTTACGCGTATGAGTTTTATTTTTATCGTGGACATTGAACGAGGTATTGCAATACGAGCAAATATGAATGATTATCGAGTTGATTACATTTATGCATATATGTATTTATGTACATGATCTTGATTTGTATCGCAGACGTAAAACGAAATATTGCAATATGCACGAATATAAATAATTACTGAATCGTTTATATTTATGCGTGTCTATGAACTTTATTTATACCATGGAAGTCCAATGATATATATAACAATAATACCTCTCGAAATTTTTCTATTAATCTGAAACAGACCACGTACGTTTATTCGGAGAATAAATTTCAAATCGATTTTTATTTAGGAGAAGATTTTTCGATGTAATATATAGATAAGATTGTGCTTGTCATAGTGATTATGGGGGGTGTATAAGTGAGCAGTGTAAAATGCGTTACGAGGTCCTCTACAAGCTCCCATGAAACGTTCGCTAATCCATTGTGATTTAAAGGGTAGATTAACGATAAAAGGCGAATGGTAAATTGTCCGATCGTGCAGCGCCCGATGCATCCTGCGAGGTAGCGCTAATGCGGCTCGATGCAAGCGCAATTACTCATTCTTAATGTCTGTCGCGAGCAGCCCGTATACACAAAGTACCAGGACTGCCGCGCACTTATCGCAAATTGTAGAAACGCTGTAAGTCTCGTCTAACAGCCAACAATCCTATTCATACCGCCACCACCACCGCACCCTCCCGGCAAAATTGGTTTCAATTAAACTAGAAACTTACTTATCAGAGTAATCCTACTGTCTCGGGTACCCTGTATCGTAATGAGAAACAATTGAGCCGGTGTTTAGACGTTCGCTCGCGGAATCAGAGTTCTTACGAATATCTGCAGATTGTTTCGCTCGATTGTTCCGACAAACTAATTGAAGTTCACGCGCGCCGCAGTTCCCGAAATCACTATGCATACCCTGCTCCGGTCGTCCGGCGAACGATCAACAAACATTCTCGAAACATTAATCCTAGTGTCCCGAAAAAAGTTTCTCTAAATTAGAAAAGATCGAAACTCACTCATTATTGAGTGAACCTAATTTATAGCGTGATATCATCGTAAATCTCTTGCACAGTGCCATTTTTCGATTTAATACATCCTTGTCATAGTAGATCTAATACATCTTTTGGTAGAAAATTTGTGTTTTTTGTGGCATCACTAAATTACAAACTGTAATTAACAGCATTGCCATTACATCGTGAATCGGTGTTACAAAAGCTTTAAAACATTACGACAGGGAGGATAGCACGCATTAGCAGCTGATTTTGGTCTCTCTACTGTGTAGTTTAAACTTAATGCAAGAAACGAAATTTCAAAATGGGATTCTTTGTGACGTTCTAGTTTTACTCTATTAAAGTCAAGATATTGATTTCTATGCTCATACCACTGTTAAATGAGTCATTATGGATATAATTAGGCTCAGTAAACATTCCCAAAGAAGAATATACATGTGTACGTCATATCTAGTTTCTGACATGACTCTTTTCCACCTAAAATGGTCATTCGGTACAATGTGGAGCGGTGAAGAGCACGATTGGCAATCGACACCGGCGAACTCATCTTCGGTGGTCGCCGCAGCCGAAACGGCAACGAAATTTTGAGCCTCGCCTTAATAGTCGCTGCAGCACCGCAAAGCGGAGTTCGCCGTTCGCGCGGCTGGTTCACGGCACCATTGACATCAACCGAGATTCACCGAAACTTTCGAATTGATAGTCGGAGTTCGGTCGCAACGCCGGAGAGGCATTACCCGGGCAGAGATGCCGGTTACGACGTGACCATAATCGTTTACATATATCTTCGATAAATACCGCGCAAATGGGGGACTTCCTTAGTGTCTTGTTTGCCGTTGCCTGGGCTGCTTGGCGCTCCTGAATAATGTACCGTGTCTTTTTCGATGTCCGCCGCTGAAACTGCTTGTAGAAAAGTGCCCGATGATAACGGATCGAGCGGCCATTAAACGAATTTATCGCGGCCAGATTTGGCTTACGGCGTCCACGCGGAAGATCATTCCGAACGCCATTACGCCTTTATTCTATGCAAAAAATTTTTAGAGTAGACGGTGGCTTGTAAAGTTTCTCTTTATGGTACTACCGTGTTCGGTCGCTTCCGATGATTGTACAGTTAGCAATGTTTAACAATAACCGAGTGTAAAATTCTACTTGGTAGGCGTTACAAGCAATTGTATTTTATCGAAATGAACATTAGCATAAAGACATACAGACTCGCAGTCTGATTATACCAAAGTAGTAATAGCTGTAGTACTGTAACTACTTTATTTACGATGTTGGTGGACAGAATTCACTTAGTTCATAGTCCGCTTGATCTAGAATCTCCAATTCTAATTTGTTTAGTGGATATGTTAGATCGATGCGAACCCAATGTCCTTTGCCTATTCTCGAGGGGATGGTTGCCCAGAATAGATCCTTAGGCTCACTCGTACACTATCATCCCGCTGGAATACGTTAGAATCGAAGACAATTAGTCCATCTGTAGTCAGTATTTATTGTCGAATTTCGAAAATGTATCTCTGTATCCATCGAAACGACGGATTTCAGATTTCTTTCTTCTACAGTTCGTAAAGTTATAGAAATATTTGCTTGAGAAAATTATTAAATCCTTTAGTCAGATACGTGTTAAAAATTCTATGACATCTGAATAAATTCAATCCTGTTGTTATTACGAATTTTCAATCAATGTAGAGTTCTCGGGAAGGAAGAAACTATGCATGTCGAGAATAAATTGCAGGTGTAATTCGTGGATCACCAATTTCGTCGATTGATGTCCTCCCCACCGATTTGTGAGTATGATCTTGTTTCCGAAGTGTCGGCTGACCCTGGCATGGCACGATCCATCGAGTATGTGGTATCTTTCTCAAGCAACAACACAAGATAGCTTTTCAATCTCGTTTCGCAGCGATTCGTATTGTGTCTAGAATAGGCGTGTTCAGGAAATACGAAGGATCCTGCGCCCTCAGGCTGACTTGCGGACAACCCTGGCTGGTTGGGGAGACGTGCGGAATAGTAGACATTCATGTAGACTGGGGTGGCCATCCCCATTCTTATCTTTCAGCTGTGCTGGCTTCGAAAGTTTGCCGGAGTCAAAATAACTTCTGACTTATATCATAGGACGCAATTTCACCGACATTTTTGTTGGCCTGTCGTGGATTGTTCAACTACGGCCAAATGTATTTCAAGTCAGTCTTACTGTTGTTAACTGCCTAATTATAGCTGTCGTGAATAAATAACGAAACGTGAACAGAAAACATGGCTGTCGTTGATAAACGAGTTTAATAGGTTCTGTTCGTATTTATTTTATTTTTGTAAGTTTATTTTTACAGATATTGAACGAAGTGTAAGAAAAATTCTACGTTCTACATTATTATTTTCAAAATGAGTTTCCGATAAACATCTTATGGAATTTGTTGTTCAAAGATGAAAATAATCCGTATAAAAGAACTAGCGGTATTAGTACACTACGAAAAATCATGTTCACTAATATGAACAGAGTGCAGCGTATTGTTGCAAGTGAAGCAAAACATTCGTACGATTCATAGAAGAGCGAACAAAAAGAAAGCTGCTCGTATCCGAGCCCGTTTATCCGGTGGTGTACACGGTTCTCAATGGGAGAACAACAAGTGAGCCGCTATAGCGTGGTATCGTTCAAAAAGATGACATCGACGGAAGCCACTATAGTGGCACACAGTGGTTAAGAGGTTAAGAACTGGCCGGCGAAGCCAACTCTCGAGTATACACCTTATCCGGACTTAGGGGAGAGACGAGAGAGTTTAGACAATCGTCTAACAGCGTGCAGAGCGCCGAAAAGAGTGTCCCAATTCCTAGGACACGAGCGACCATATCCGGTGGGTTTATGGTGTTACCGTCGCGATGCGACGCTAATACCTAGCCGGGGAACGAATCGAGTTAGCATCCTGTTCCGTAGAGGGGCGGTGTAACAAATTCGTGCACACTGGCACATCGGTGGCGGGACACCTCCATTCCAGCGCATAGTTGCGGGACTCCGAGCCCTTAAATACACCGTAGCAAAACACTCGTGGCGCGTGACATTTTCGCCCAGGGCTTAATGGAATCAGCAGCGGCGGATTTCGTCGTCTGCATGCGGGACGCCGAGGGACCGACAGCGTTGACATAAACTCGAATTCGTATGCGGTCTGTGTTGGCGTTCCCCGCTTGACACCGACCGTATAGTATATTTCTCAGCCGTCAGATTCGCCAGCGAAAGGGTGGGCTCCATTTTCGGGGCCAGGACTCGCCCTTCGTCCGCGTCCGAGAACTTTGACCCGATTTCCGGACACCGAATCGCAGAACCGACGACCCCATACCACGGTCTGCTTGAAAATCTCGCCAAAATTCTATTTCGAAAGTACAAAGTGTAAAGAAACATTTCGCAAGCGCGAAACAATAAGAATTAACCCCTCGCCGTATTTTAACGAGCCAGACTCGTCATGAAGATTCTTACAAAGTCTAACCAATATTCGTTTATAATCTTCTTTTTTTGTTTTGTTTTTTTTTTCTTTTCTGCGACATTTCAAAGATACATTCGTTTGAATATTGAATTTGTTATAAGAATGTAAGCACAATATCTAATGAAACAGAAGAGAAGATTAATTCTTACTGCTTCGCAAATGCAAAATGTTTTGAAAATTATTTATTTAAGCTAGCGGATTTCAGAGTACTGTGCCAGGGCACATCCATTTTTAATCTAGAAAAATTGTCCTTTTCCCTACTTCTGTCCCATTCTTGAGAAAAATTGGCCACTGCGCAGCACGTCGCCTACGAAAATTATGACGGTATCACACGGTTTATCGAAATAATATTTTCACAATGTGCCAGCGTCGTTTCCGTCGCGGGAAGTGTATCGGGATACGTCGAATATTTTCGTCCGTGCCGCGACGTTTATGGAAGAAAAGCGGATTGAATAAATAAATAACGAAAGTCGCTTGTAGTCCGGCGTACCACTTCGGCTGTAGAATACTTGAAACAGCAGGTGTTAAATTCGTTTTCCAACTTCATATCCTGTTTTCTTATGATTCACTTGATATCCCACGGTCACGTACATAGACGGCGGACGTTTATGCGAATTCATGGTTTCGAAATACTGTGCAGAAATTCGATGAGCAGAGAAATCCTCGTGTCACATTTTCGCTAGATCGAATCATATGATTCATCGAATCCGAATCACGTTTGTAATTACTACAGATTTTCAGAGACAGCTCCGTGTTAATTGCAGTCGACGTATTCGCCATTCTAGAATCCGAGTGACTTAGTAAATAGTCGCTTAAGTGGCGGTTTTAGTAAATCTACACTTTTATCGCCGGTTGTTGCGAAACTGGAGCAAAGTAAAATTTTATTTCCTGCAGTAATGGTTTCGGTGTTTTAAAAATGTTACGAGAAGAATGAAGTTCTTCGAAAGTTTCGAATTTATTTTTCTTTGAGGATATGTATGAAGCTCATTTCCATAAAGATCCGCAGCTCACTGATAAGAATAGAACGGAAACCATGTTCTAAAAGCTACACTCGACATTTCTAATATTCTCCGTGCTCCTAACATAATTATAAAGTAAATTTGATGTTTCGGTACGATGCATAAACTGTGTGACGGGGAAAACCATTAAAAGCACGAATACGATGAAAAACTAAATATATAAAAGTATTTGGTTCTTACATTTTTACATTGCGAAACACTGCGTTGAAAAGCTGATTGTAAATCGTCTTGTAGCTTAGTCCATTCCGCGCAAGGCTGTTCCATACAAACAGCTCGGCGTCGAATAAAATAGGAAAATGTTTGTCAACGAACGTGTGTACCTACAGGAGACATTACCTATTCATAACACGCAGCGAAGTCATCTAATTGCAGCAATCCCACATTGCACACCTTCGTGACCCCGCGCGTTTAATTACAGTGGCAATGGAGGCTAAGTCCGCGACCCTGAGCCGCGCGGAGTGCTCTCCAAGTCTCGTTTCGAAGTTCGTCGAACGTTCTCCTTACCTGTTCATCTCCGCTCCGGAACCGTTGAATGAGTGTTTCATTAGCGTGGATCATTTAGATAACACGGCCCACTTGCAGACAGTGGCCGCGAATGCACCGACTCGCGAGTAATTAATCAAAAAATGCTTCGGGCAGAAACGCGCGTGCAAGCACTTCACCGCAGCAGGATGATGGATTCAAACGAGGACCGACCGAGGATTTAATTTAAGCCGAGCTATTGGTCTGCCTCGACGCGACCTGATTAATCCGGCTATTTTCATTTTATTCGCGGTGTAATTCTTCTGGTTAAATGCGTTCAGGAGGTCAAATCCCCTCGGGTCGATAACGGGACATCTGTGAACTCGCGAAGGGTCACGGCTCCGACGACACCTGCAATCGTCGCCCTTCTGTCCTTCCATCCACCGCAGAGTAGCGAAAACGGCTCCTAATAGCGCAAAATTCAAAAAACATGGACTACGCAATTTTATACTATTTCAGCACACGTGATTGTACAAGTTATAATCGACAATTCCACATCTCAAATCAGTTGTGCCAATATTATCAAAGTGGTCGAAGCCAAATTTTTAAAGAATGACTTTAATCTTGTTCATAATTATCACGTTCATGTTCATAACCATCGTATTCATGTTCGTTATTGGTCACTTTATAAGAGTCACCCTTATAACATTATACCGGGGACGTGACTGACATGTCAATCGAAGCGATAAATTTGTTCGCTATTTATCCTACAGATATTTGTCGACCATACTCGACACTCTGTGTACAAACAGTGAATGAAAATCAATTCTGAATAGAGAAGTGAAATAGCAAAAACAGTCGCGTCGAAATTGAATTATTTGCACGAGCGACACGCCAGTCATTCGAATGATGCTGGCACGAGACCTGAAATGCTTGCGATTCCGATTGCGAGTGATTAAAATCGTTGAACTGGAAGCTAGTAAAGAATGCCATGGGTTAAATGTCAAGAATTAACGTTTTTGAAGAGGGAACGTGCTGGATCGAGAACAAGAGATTTCCAATTAAATTTCTAGAATGTTCTCTAGCGACTGCATGATACACGGTGTTCAAAGACACTCTAGGGTCGTGGCGGGATCGTTCAGCTGGGCCCTAGTGGCCGGTACGAGGTAAAAGGAGCAGGGATGTTGAACGACGATGCACCCGAGTCCCGTACAGAGAAAAATATTTTCTATATCGTGATAAGGTAACGATCCTCTTTCGGGTTTTCTCAACCAAGACTAACGAAGTCCTCCGACAGTGTGGAAAATCGAACCGGGAACCCTCCCGTTCGTCTTTCGCCGACCTGAATTTCGCGTCGCCATCGCCGTCGGAAAGTTCAGGGATGGAGACTGTGCGAGACAAAGTAAACGACTCTCGTTGCAGGCTACATCCACGGCCAATGACGATCTAGCGTCCGCGTCCAATTAATTTTGATATCTGGATCCAGCCAACAATAAACCGCGTTCCGTCCTACTTTTGTTCCCCCACCCCCTGGCCAGGAATCGATCCTCTAGGTTATCTTTGGTCAAACACGAGCCGCCCCTGTTGTTTAAACTCGTCCTTCTCGAATCACACGCTTGAATCACTTTGATGATCAGGGATCATGCGCGAGCCCCACACTCGACGGCAATTACAGTAATGTCGCGATCTCGACGATCACTGTGCCTTCGCCCACTCCTTCCACTGGCCGGCATGATACGCTTTCTGTTGTTGCGCCTTCGGCCTTTGTACTTTCGGCGCGGTTGACGCAGTCATAAAAAATAGTTTCCCTACAGAATCTCTGTCCCTGCTCGGAACAGGCGATGGGTGCTGGATCGCGACTTTAACGTGTAGCTTCATCATTCTCCTCAAACATTTGCTTCCTCGGTGATGCAGCGTCTCCTGCCCGTCCGGACGATGGACCGTCAGCTTTTCTGCACACCGCTTCCTCATTTCATAGACAACAGCTAAAGCCGTAAGGAAAAGCCGTATTTATTATGCACGGATAACCAATCGTTGGTGACAGACGTGTTTTTCACGGGCGTTCATTTCGATCTGTCATCTTTTTTTCAATTCGTTGGCGATCGTAATTTTACAATTCTCCTGTTATTTTCGATTCTCTATTTTTATAAATTTAGCTATATACAGGGTTGCTGTTAACACGCATACATACACACATACATCATCCGTACTTCAACCCTATAATTGTGTCCTTTCAAAGCCGGCTGATCAACTTGCCTACCGCTTGTCTTCGCTGCTACAAATAATAATATTTCGGTCCGTATATAATAATAATAATAATAATAATAATAATATTTCAGCTTTAACTTTCTATCAAAAGTTTTTTGATTTTGGCACAAAATTCATCGGTTTACCCCACTGCGGCGCTTCGATCCGACCCGGATGAAACGCGTGGGATTCCTCGTTCTTTGTTATTTCAAGCGCGCATAAAGCCGACAAGGTGCAACGATGCAACGATGCAACGGTGCAGCAGCGAGAGAGTCGGCTGTTCGAACAGGTGAATTTCCATACAGGCACCTTTTTTCTGGTGGCTGCGGGATCGTACCGAGTCCGAACGGTCGACACGTGTCGGCGGACAAAAAACATTAGACAGCTTGAATGGAGGGCAAACATCGCATTTCAATTGCGACGAATCGATTGCCCCGCGTGGAACCAGCGTGCCAGCGAAATATCGGTTTCGCGGGTCTCGAAACAAACAAGTGGCGTATCCCGCGTCGCGTCGTGACTGCGACACCATCGAATTTATGCCGGCACGGCGACGAGCGGAGGGGACATACGAACGACGTTGCCTCCCACTTTCAGCCCTTGTGTCAATAAAAACAAGTTTCTCATGGTGCTCATTCCACACCGCAATTGAACTCTGTCGCTCGTGACATCAAACATCTATTTCTCTTAGTGTGAACAATTTATTTAGCACCGATATGCCCGTTGAAACCAAGTTGACTTCCTTAAACCTTTCCGCTGCGAGATATTTCGCCACTAGACTGCGGATCTTTACGCATTTATGGGTTCTGAACATTTTCGAATAATGTTGGAGTTTACAATTCGGCAGAATCTAACACGATTGTCATTTATTTTAGACCTTTTTTTATTTCAAGGATGAGGGAAAAGATACACTTATGTACACCTCAGAAGGGGGTAGTGTGGGACTCAAAGCCCAATTAAAAAACCATTCATCCAGGGCCTACGGGCCTTATCCTCCCAATCAACAAAGTGCCCGAGGGAGGTCAGTTCAGGGACTTGCTGTTGGCATCTCTGCCTGAACTGACTTATAATTTTAGACAAATATCACACATGTTCTTTTCTTTCGTTTCTTTCATGTATCTTTTTCATTTCTCTTATCAAAATTTCAATATCTTCCTATAGGGAGCTACCCATCGATATCCACTCATGTTCTTGTCTCATACATTTACTTCAGACCTGCAAAGGCTCCCGCCACTGAAATTTCTTAAAATTCAGTACAGACACAGTTTTCACCGCCAATATTTTCAATATTTACAACGTCTTTAACCGACAATGACATTGGCGTCTACTGTGCACGTATACGAAACGGCAAAAGTCTCTGAATTGACCGATGCGGACCACTGTGTGGCGTGTTAACGGAAAATTTCCGAATGGAAAGACTTGATAAGAATTTTTGAATGTAAGTGGTCCGAAGTAGCGAGTTTCAAGGGTCGATTGAACGTCGTAAAGTTTTCGAGTTCACGGCGGAGACTGGAATAAGAATCGGTAATTGTATCAGCTCTACGAGCAACGGGGTAGAAGAAATTAGTTTCTCTCCGATATTCAATTTTAATAGGTCGGCAAGACCGCAACGATGGGGTATTCATTCTCCTTCGTTTTCCCTTGGTTTCCATCTCATTGGCTTCCCGCCTTGCTCCGAAAGCACACCGGGAAAGAATCATCGATAAGTTCGCCTAAGGTTCCGAGATAACCGGACGAAGAAAATTCCGCGCGCGAAGGAGCAATAAAACAAAGGACCCCGGGAACAATGGTAACTAATTTCAATGGGCTGTTAAATATGGACGAACACTATTAATTGTCGGTTTTCGATTGTCCATTAATTTCGCCGATCGTTTTATTGAGATCGTGGAATAACACAATTGCATCAACGGGCTCGCCTGTGGAAGTAATTCAACGCGATGAAATTGGTTTCTTCGTGTTCTATTGACAGTTCCTTTGGAATTGCAACGGGGTCACGCAAAGCTCCCAGAGAAATACAGCACATTCTACTGAAATTAATCGCCGTGCGAATAATTTTTATGGACGTCGTACGTTTTCCGATAATGTTAACACCACGCATTAAGACGAAGCAAAAAGAAAAAATACAGTCTAGAGGAGAGAAAATGTTTCATACTTTCATAAACGCTTTTCGAACGTACGGCTTCAAAGCAGCTCACTTCGTTGGCGCTAATCCTCGTTCATCGCGCATTTAAATTCATAATCTTTCACTCTGCCGGGCTGCCCTTTTCTCCTTTTACAGAGTTATCACAAAAATTGTAAGCAAGTTGAACAGCACTTTTCGTGTAAAAACTAGTAAACCAATTCTTGTGTAACTAACGTAACCCTTTATTAACCCTCCGCAAACCAGGCGGATAAAAAATATATCCTGATCGAAAATAGGAAGAACAGACTCGAGCGAAACAAAAAATTTACATGTAAAAATAATAGTTCATTGTAGAATATGTTAACTAAAAATAATTCGATGTGTAGTGAAATTTAATCGTTCGTGTAAAAATTAACAGAATTTGAATCTCCAGCAATAGATCAGGGTATAATATGCAAATAGATTATAGATCGAGCTGTGCCTGTTGAAAAACGACGTGCTGCGTAATTAAAGGCCCATATCAGCCTGTCTAAATCGCAACATGTAATTAATTCAGGGAGTCACTGTTTCTGCACAGCGTCATTATGACATTATCCCTGCGGCTGCTATTTTGCTGACGCGAATTAACATTAAGCTGTATTACTCGTTCATTAGCTCGGGCTGCCTCGGCTGCGACTATTATACCGGTGTCTCTGGACTCGGTAAATTATGCCGTGCTTCTTTCAATTCCTCTTCATTTCCGGCCATTTTATTTCTCGCCGTGCTTTTTTCGGCGCTGGCTCGTAAGAAGCTTATCCACTTCTCCGCTCGCTTTCTATAGTTTTCGCGGCGTGCGCGCACCAGTAATCTCCACAGAGTGGCTGAAAGCTATTTTAATGAAAACCTGCCGGAGAGTTGCCGAAACATCCGGCCGCCGGCACCGATGTTTCGTTAAATGCACGAATTAAGAAGTTACGCGCGAGCTCCACCACCGTCAAAATATTTAGTTGTCCAGTTACATCGAATCGGAACCCCGGCAGTCGGCCAAATATTCCGCAGCGATCTGAATCGAAGAATTTAGCATCGTTATTTTTCCGCGAAAAAGATGTAATCTTGTAAAACATTAGCATACGATTTTATGCACTTACGACAAAAATGAGTAGGTGTATTTTAAAACAACAAAACTTTAGAAGAATTTTAAAATACAATTATATTCTTTTCAATCTACTAAACATATTAAGAAAGAAAATAGACTCCCATTTCAGCCCAGTTCGCTGCAATTCAGGTACAAAATTTTTATTTTGCACCTAGATCCGCTGTCTATTAATTAATAACACTATTTACACAAAACTGTAACCACTTACGTTTTGTTTTCAAATCAGACACGAACGTTTCCAATCATCCAATAGTAACGTGAAAATTGTTTTGAATTTTGGTACGGTATTTTTAGTAGTTGTTTGTTTAGTTTTTATTAACGAATTGAACGTTTTTTTACGACAGAAAAAAAAATTTAAAGAGAAACAGTTCTCATGAATAAAATACGCCATTTCTAACGCTCTTATTATTGTAGAGTTCAATTATTTGATAATTTGGAATACTCGTACTAACTAGAAAATGTATTCGATTTCATTTAGTGTAATCAGTTTTTGACATCCATAGACGATTATCAATGCAAATTGAATGGATATCGATTTAATGGACTTTATGACAAAAATCTCTCTAAAATTCTTGGATCGAGACCACCACCCGTGCGCAAGCTTTCCCGGTGGATCGTAAAATATTTCCCGATATCAGTCGACGAAACGAAACGATACGCCGGAATAATCGAGAATGAATAATAAAGAGACCGGTCGACGCAGCTGTCGATCGAGTGCCGAGCATCAAAAATCGAATTCCCAATTTAATGACAACCTTTTAGTGCCGTTCTTTATCTGCACGGGAAATTACCGCCTAGTCTTGCCGTATTCCGTCCCATTTATGATCGACCAACCCGTGTTGCAAACATTTTTATTTCACGCGATTGGATTTCACGTGTCGCAACTATACAATCGTTTTCAAAAGTGTACACTCATCAAGGAAACTTCGATGATCAGCATAAACATTAACCCTTGCCCCTAAAAGAAATAGCTATACAATTACTAAACACTTAAATATTACATGGGATATTATATTCGTACAAAGTAAAACATTAATATAAAATGGAATTATTCTAGATCCAGATAGTTGGACAATATCTGATTACTATGTGATTAGTTTTGTAGTTGATTATATACGAAATGTGATCATGGCTAATCGAATAAATCAGTAATCATTATTACATTTGGTAATCCGTAGTCATTAATCAGTAATCGGTAATCGCAGATGAATTAATCATCAATATGTCATTTACGAAAATTAACATTACATATAATTATACAGGCTGAGCCACGGACCGTGATCAGTTTAGATTAGATTATTGTAAATCTGTTGTCAACTCTTTTTTCAGGAGTCTTCAAGATCATCCGGCGAGCAACCATAACAAATTTATTTTATAAGAAGGCAAGAAAGAGAAAAGAAAACATTAAAAAAAAGAAAGAACTTGAAACTTAAAATTGAAAGTGAGAAAAGAAAATTGAAAAAAAGATTATTAATCTTAAGAAGGATTTGAACACGTAACCTCTACCTCCCTCGATAGCGTAACTGTTGCGACACGATTATCCTGATAAATAATGAGTATTGTCAAAAACGCTCGGCATGGTTGAATTTCTTTTTGCTCTAGATTTACCAGAAAAAGTTTAACTACCTCTGGCCTAGAGGAAAGAGCAGGTATGGTGGTTATTTTACAGGTTTTCGGGCCTGCTTGACCGTGGCCACGAGCCCTCGGCGTCGTCTTTCACGCGTCGTAGAGCTTGCGAGCTTCGGCGAGCTTAATCTTCCGTGGCGTGCTGACTTGGACGGTCTCGAAAGTTGCCGAATCTCAAGGGTGCGCTCCGGTGTCTTTTGCACACGGCTGAGAGCTGGCTAGCCCCGCCTTCCTCCTCCCTCTCCCGCAACAAGAGGAACACACTCCCGCTTAAACCATTCTCCCGGGTGCTATTGTTGGGAACACCTTTCGGGCCAATAAACTATCCAGCCGAATTCCATCGGGGAACTTTTCTCAGGAATCCGATAAGCATCTCGCTGTTTCAGAACGTTCGTTTCCGATGTCTGACCCGGTGATGCGAGTAACCCGATTGAAACGCGGGTCTACGAACTCAAGCCTGGAGCCTCCGGTTCCCTCGCAAACTTCTCGCGAAATTTCATGAAGTTGCCGGCTACGCGTCCGAAAGATGCAGAATCCTCCTGAAATAAGTACACCGGGGCTTTGAACAAACCATTGCTTGTCTAAAGCGGAAAGTTTCGGCGTTCACCCGTTCGTCTCCTTATTGTTCAAGTCTTTTCTGGCGCAAGATTTTGACGAACGCGAGTCACTGATTTCTAGTGGAGTACACTGGTATGTATTTAGGGTGACTCGTCCGAGACAATCCACCTGAAAAACTCCTATATTTTTTGATAGGGTAAAATGTTTCGCACAAAAGTGGTTTGGTTTGTCAGCTTTCTTCAGGTTTAGATTGATTCTGAACTCCTACGTTTGTAGCCCTTCGCGAGACAATTTCAAGCATATAGTCATTCAATGTCATTCAAGATCCTAAACGTAAAAAAAGGATGAAAAATATAAATTCACTATGAATGCTTACGTAATGGTATATTCTCAGCTTTACTAATAGCTAGACCGCGAATGTTTCTGTAGAATGAAAACTGTCAATATTCCCAGATTATTCATCCCTATCTATTCCCAGAAATTATTCGTTTATTCAAATGAAATATACTTTCAAATAAATCCGTGAAATCCGCAAGCTACTATTGACATTGTATTCAATGGCGCACCCAGGATTTAATCTTGGGGGGGGACGAGTTGAACAAAGTAACCTTTTTTCTTTTTTAACAAAAATATCTGTCAAAGGTAGCCACAAATATTTACTTATATATTTAGGGAAAAGTTGTTCAAAATGTTTAGTTTTACATATAACATATCCAAATATCATCGAAATCAGAGAGGAAGCAGCTATTCTACGGTTTAACTAATTTTCCAGTGTGTTGTTTCTTTTTTCTTGGGGGGGGACTTGGCCCCCTGGCCCCTCCCCCCTGGGTGCGCCACTGATTGTATTAGTAGAACTGAACTACAAAATCGATCAGCCTTGTTATTCCAAAAGTGTTGTAAACTACGTTCCGCGTATGATTGTACATATCGACGTTTGATATCCAGCGCGGTGATCATAAAACTGTCTAGACATGTTAAAAAACGGGAGGGAAGGAGTCGGGGCTAAATGGCTCATACGATCATAAACTCTCCTCTGGTTTATCGTCAAGATGAGTGCACTCCTCAAATTGGAGGGTCCGCGGGTCCACCATTTTGAGAGAGCCGAATGGAAAGCATAAACATTCGTACGAGTTGCGGGATACAATTCGCCACAATAGGTATCCACAGACCTTCTAACCGATGTGGAGAAAACGAATTGCTATGAGCCAATAAAGGAACTCTGTTGGCCGTATGTCCCGTTTCTGTCCGTCGTCGTTTCCTACACGTGTATCGCCGGTGTGTATTGCAAACGAGGATCGTTCGGTGCGGGAAAAACGTTGCGGAGAAATTAAACAAGAGATAGCTCGCAATAACGTTGCCGAAGTGTCCTCTTCAGGCGGTCGCGCGTTATTGGGGATAGCGGCCGAGTTCGCCGGCAACGCTGAAAGAAAGAACCCGTGCAGGACCTGTATAGACACAGAGAGAACGCCGAGGCTTTTTTGTCGGCGCGAGAGGAAAAAGAAAGTCAAAGAAGCCCCGCACGAAACTCGAAAATCAAAGGCAACGGGTAAACACGGCGAACTATCGATTCCTCCTGAGCGTATTTGCATTCGTGCTATGTATTACTATTCTCTTTTGTTTGCCCTCGCTCGCATACACGGCGACTGTATTAGCAAGTATTTGCTCGGTCTCTCTCCGTGCTCTTACATTATAAAATCAATAGTTCGAGAAACATATTTCGAGAAACTGTTCGCTTCGTCGCCTATCGCGAATTCACGAATATACGCGAATACGATTTTTCTTCTGTTTCTTATGAAGAATTTCCAAACATTTCGAAGTCCTCTTCGTACGAAACGACCGTGCATTATAAGACATCGCTTAAAACGAAATAATTGTGTGTTATATGAACGAACTTTATTGTCTCTCGTAAAGAATGTTATTTCGTTATTTGTTAATTCTGAAGACGTCGTTCAACGCAGTGTTTTCTTTAGTATTTCTAAAAATTTGAAAGTAACACTCTGAATGAAAGACGTTGATGTTATATGAAGTTCTTTCATATAACAGATAGTTATTTCGCTTTAAGTAATGTCTTATAGTATTGCCGCGGACTGTATAACCAGATCGTTGATAAACTGAAAACACCTTGCACCTTTTTCTAACGAGCGTTCCGAAATGAGGTTATTGCTTTAACGAACAGTTTCTGTCGGACGCGATAACAGCGCATTGTTATTTCATTCTCATTTAACGACGCCGCTTCTGCAATTGTCTACTGAATTTTTCATCTGAATTGGTCCGTTTCGCAAGATCGTTGAACGCGAAACGGTGAAGCTCCGTCATGTTTTTCAATCTGCGCACCCACAATCTTTGTTCGATGAGGAAACAAACGGAGACGGTTCGTGCGGCAAGCCTGGTACGAGCACGAAATTCATAAATTATATTTCCAACGAGGAAGAAATTCGGACACCGTGGAGCTGGGCCGAATAGACAGCAAATAAGAAAATAAGGAAGCATTCCGCAAGTTCTCGGGCTCGTACGTTACCCGGTTTGCGCTGTCCGATTGCTTAGCGTCTACGCCGCGGGAAGCCACGGTCGACTTTCTTTCAGACGATAACTTTGCGCTTTCGAGGATATCCGTAGCCGAGTTCCATACTACAACCGGCTCAAAAATCGTCGGGCGAACGAGGACAGAGTAAATTTCCACTCAAACACACCGAAACTTTCGAGCAACTAATTCTTCTATTCAGACTTACAAACAGTTCTTGTCAATTAAAACGCTTTACATTAATTCATGTTTCATTAGGTCGTTTTCGAGGATATCCATAGGTGAGATTCATACTACAACCGGCTCAAAAATCGTCGGGCGAACGAGGACAGAGTAAATTTCCATTCAAACACACTGTTGCGGATAGATTCATAGGTCCACCTCTTCTAGTGTTAGAATAAGTATTGTTACGACGACACGAGATGAAGTTGCCTTCCTCTGTGATATCCTGAACATATCGCAGAGATCGAGTGTCAGATCGATATTGCGGTATCCGAACAACGAGATTGTTGACAAGAAAAAGAAAGAAGACAGATCCTCTCGAGCCATTGAAACGAGAACACGATTATCTGGATTATCTGTTGTTAACTGTTAACTGTTATATATTTAATAAATATTTGCTACTGTGTAAAATAATGTGTTCACCGGCAAGACCGCGCCGAAGCCTACGCAACAGTATGTAGAGAGTAAGACACGAATTGAACATACTAGTTAAATAAGAATTAGGCGAATTAGGTATGGTTGTCTGTTTATTAGTATTAATTTATATGCGTGTGGTAGAACATATAAGCGATATTGTGATGTGATTCCTTCTAACTAAAGGTGTGCGAATCTCGATGGCGGAAATGCAACGACACAGGTGCCGTAATGCATAGTTAAGCCAAGCGAGTAAAGATAGACGCAAGACGTCTATCTTAGGCCGCTAAAAGACCTCAATAAGTGGTGGGAATATTTCCCAGATATGAAGGTTTAACGAGCACGGGGGGACCGAAGAGTCCACCCGGGGCCGTCAGGCTACTGGAAGAAGTCACGAGATTCGCTAAACACCAAAGAGGAAGAAGAATGTTTGAAAAACAGAGTCTAGTGCAGGTGTGCCGTCGAATGTGAACAGCTCCTGTGAGGACGGAAGGATTTGGGACCCTTGAGGGGGGTCAGCGGTCGCGCGCCAGCGACCGCGTTTGTATACAATTTCAGGGACGATGGAGGGGTCTCCATCGTTGGGTATACCTAGGCAGAATCAGCGGTGCGCGAGTTAGTATGTATCACGTCAGCCAACGTGCAGTCGATGCTAAACATTTGTACCGTAACACACACCGAAACTTTCGAGCAACTAATTCTTCAAATCAGACTTACAAACAGTTCAAGTCAATTAAAACGCTTTACATTAATTCATATTTCATTAAGTCGTTTCCGAGGACATCTATAGGTGAGATTCATACTACAGCTGGCTCAAAAATCGTCGAGCGAACGGGGACAGTGTAAATTTCCACTCAAACACACCGAAACTTTCGAGCAACTAATTCTTCTATTCAGACTTACAAACAGTTCGTGTCAATTAAAGCGCTTTACATTAATTCATATTTCATTAAGTCGTCTCCGAGGACATCCATCGGTGAGATTCATACTACAGCCGGCTCAAAAATAATTGATATTGTTCCACATCGAAACTAGGTTGCAACTAATTCTTCCTCTGGGAAAACCTTATTTTTCGAGTCAGACTTACAAACAGTTCGTATCAATTAAAGGTCCCGCTCCTGATCTGGCGATTCTGATCGAGCCTCGAGCCGGAGCGCTCATTAATTTCGAAACGCGTCGTTGTTTCCGGTAAGCCTAGGTACGTAATCACGGGGGAGATCCATATGCCCCTGACGGTCGGATTGTCAATCAGTAAACGTCACTTCCGTTAAAAAACAATGTCGGAATCACGGCGAGGGGGGGTAACGCGCATCGATTTTCGATTTACCCGCCGCGAATTCTATGCGATCGAACCTCTTCGCGGCTAAGCGGCAAGTAATTTGGGACGGACAATATCCGGCTGTGATATTATTACAGCGCGTAATAAATTGAATTCTGCGGGGTTGGCGGCGTTGTTGTTGCTGGATCCCGTCGAAATCTGTTACAACCGTTGCGTTCCGCAGTCCCGCCGGAAGTCAATGATCCACGGATACTTCCGAATTTATCGTTCGTTGATAAGCCAAATGAATCGCTGAATAAACCGAATCGCTGAATGCTAACCTGAAATGTTAATTGGAATTTTGAACAGCGCGTTTAACAATCCGGCGATCGCGTGACGCTTGCAATATGAATACACAATGATCCATTTTGCAAATTCAACATTTTTTTTTGGCGGAGAATCTCTGCCAATTTGAACATTGATACGTTTATGAGTTTTTTTTTTCTTAGATTCGTCGAAGTACCGTGGTTTCGGAATAGTATTTTCGGTGACTGCAGGCGAGAGGTGAAAGGTGGGACATCCATATTTCATGAGGATCGAGAGATGAGCATCGCGGCTGCATAAAAATCAAGAAACCGAAAGCTGGTATTGAATACTAAAACAGTTCTTTAATCAGCACAAACAAAAACAGAACAATCGGCGTAACAAGAACAACAGCCGCATAACAAGGTGTCTTTGGTCACGAATACGACATCGTCGCCGTTTTTAACGATGATGGCCTCCCTCGTGGACGATTCCGTTGCTGTTATGGACGTGAGCGACGAATCCGTCTTTTCCCGCGTGGTACTTCACCGTTCTGACATTGCCACCTGGTTCTTTCACCGTGTACTCGCCGTGTACTTCCTCGCCTGCAATTCAAATCGTTTCTGTAAATTTTCGATTCATGTGAAATCAGAACGGGGACTTAATTATCGGCCGGTGTGTTGTCCGATGCGGGAACAATGAACCCGTGTTTCCCAGACTATAATATAACGATCAGAATCGTCCGTAAAATACAGGACATCCATAAATATCCTACGCGATTATAAATGGCTGTAAGTTCGTAGCGGTGGATATTACGCACTGTATTCTACCGTTACGAGAACAAGCGGTCCATGCAATCGCTATTTTGACTACCATGGTGTGCCTCATCGCTCCAAAATGGCTGCGGCCCCGCAATAGCGTAGCTGCCGCGTTGCGGAAAATCAATAACTATTCCCAATCTAATCAGAAAGTTTCTAATCATGCGTTTATCATTTTTAATTAGCATTTTCAAGAACCTTTGCTTCGTCGGTGATACTTATTACACCGTTGAGGAAAATGGTTGTTGCTGAGCGGCGGGTCACCATCGCGCTTATGGCGTCTCCGATAAAATACTTCAAATTTGTATTTGAGAAAATAAAGGTTGAATCCTCAATCAATTTTATAACTGCTTTGTGGATAATTATTAATCCACCTTCGCGTCGTTAATAATTCCTTGGAAGTAGAAGACAATTTATATTATACGCTAACTCGAATGGTTCCATATTGATAACATTCCTTCATAGATTTTTAAAAATTTTTATCGTATGTCTGGCTCGAAGTCATAACTCGTTGAAATTGCTTGAGAATTTTTATTAAAAATTTCACATACACTGGCGGGCGTACGATCGCAGACAGGCACAACGAAGTCGTCAAATTGAATAGCGTTCACAGTTAGCTCGCAGCTAGTTAGCGGATTAACATTGCAAAACGGAGCAGGCTTGCCAGGTGCGACACAGTATTCGAAATTGTTTCGAAAGAGAATTCCAACGCGGGAGTAGTTCGCGAATTCAGGAACGTTTCTTCGCACAGTTATGTATCGTCTGCGTCGCTCTAGAAAGACTTTGAACAGTGCGGTCGGTTTTGATTTTCGCTCGTTCAATGACGCTGCAATCAGTCGTGGTTAAATCAACGAGCTCCTACGAAAACCGGGATCCGCGAACCGTAATTACTTCTCCTGCATAACGTCACGGTCTTGTTAACTGTATTAGAGAACTCAAACTAATTTGACAAGAGACTGCTGAACGATGGATGCCTTAAAGGAGACGCCTTTCGAAATGGGAGACCCTACCGCCATTTTAGGTGCGTTTGCTGCTGCATCCAACATAGAATGTCACCCGTTTAGACACTGGAAAATACTACACACCTCTGGCAACAAGCGAAAAATAATATTTTAGGGAAACAAGCGAAATATTCGACTGCAACTTTCGAAACAGTGAAACAATAATTATCTTCAATTGATGAAAACCTCAAAAAATTGCGGAACAGGAGGAATTTACTCCAATTTAGTAAATTATACGAATTGTCTGAAGTTTAAAGTGAAATATGTTGTTGGACTTGTTCACATGTGCGGAAGTGGTTTTTAATATTCAGTTATTCAATCATTTATTCATTTAGCGTTGTTTGCTATCCTGCGTGCTTCTTCACCGAGAATAATGAATGTTGTGCAGCAGTTTACGTAATTCCGGTCACGAAAAACGAGAAGTTGCTCGAAATACAATATATGTTTAGGTACTGGTAGATAGAGTCTACAGCGAACACATACCCTGCGGACTCAGTCAACTGATTAATCCTAATCAAAGTACTCCCGGCAAACTAGCTTCCCAACTGTTTGACATGCGAGCGTCATTAACATGGAACACGTTCTGATTCTAATTAAAGCGATTTTGTAGTTAAAGTGGAAGAATCTTGAGAGTAGAAACTCGCCGTGCTGTATCAACGTCAATCTTGGTCCTGCATTGGACATTGTTTAAATTGATATACGCAAATTTCGAGAAGTAGTTCACAATGATTCTGCGAATTTCAAAGCGCAGTACATAGAAACGACCAATTGCAATTTTTTCAAAATTCCGAAAAACTGAAATTTAAATGAATTGTAAAATTTTAACATGAAATTTTCATTATACGCACAAATAAAATAAAAAAATGGTAATTGTGACCTCTACTTTGTTTTGTCATTACGACAAATAGAAAACGGAATTATTTGCACGTTGCTTCACAAAATGATGCATCTAATATTCTGAAAATAATTATTCGTTTTTAAAGAACGTACTAAATGTTTGCAAGGTCGTTCTGTTTAAAATTCAGACCAGTAAATACCAGATTTAAGCTACGACCATACTTAACCTCCTTTTATCTGTCAAGAAAAGAAGAAGTCAACAAAAGGTGACAAAAAGTAGCTCAATGTTGCTTCAGTGTGCTCTATTTAATTTCCTTCTTACCATCTCTGTGCTCCTTCTGGCCGTGAAAGTCTCCGGTATGATGATCGTCCACTCCGTAAGAGAACTCGTAATGAGGATGCGCCACGTAGTTGTGATGATGATGCCCATGCTTGTCAAGCCAACCGACTTCCTCGGCATGACCTATCACGGGACCATAGAAATGTTGGAAAGAATGCGCGTGTCCGGCATCGGCTCGGCCTTTCCATAAAACCGACAGAACCACTATCGGCAGGATGAACTACGAGGAATAGTTCATTAGTTGTTTGCCCTGCGATGGAGTGCGGAATTTAAGCCGAACCGGAGTGTTTGGATAGAAAGTTAACTGTGATGCTGTTTTGTAGCAACACGTCCCGTTTCGCAGTCAAATATGAAGAATGTTTGGTGCTCGCTCGTCAGAAGTTAGAGAGTATATCCCTCACGCAGAAGAGAACGCGGGAAAGAAACACTGCTCGCTCACGCAACGAGAGACTTCCACAGAATTAATACCATCCAGCCTCTCTACTTTAAAAATACACTTTAATGAGCTTTCAGTCTACCGAAATCATTCGCAAATGAACATCGATTTTATTTAATCTTCAGTCACTTGCACACCACTTTCCGTATAATTGGTTCCATGGACCTTTATCCGGCAAAATAAATATTTGCTAGTGTTGCCGACACCTTTCTTTATGCTTGAAACACTAAATCTAAAGTTTTGAGGTGATAAGTACACTACACGAGTAATTAAAAGTTAATCTTCTGGTATTTTCCACGAGAACTCT
Source organism: Lasioglossum morio (assembly GCA_916610235.2). Classification (NCBI taxonomy): domain Eukaryota; kingdom Metazoa; phylum Arthropoda; class Insecta; order Hymenoptera; family Halictidae; genus Lasioglossum; species Lasioglossum morio. Next base: position 6,233,515 of record OU744324.1, on the reverse strand, counting down.
AATTTTCTTGCAGCTAATTGAGATTACTATTTGTATTAATCAAATCGTCCGTATTATTAGCGTTAATGTAAAATTTTTCTATTTAATGGTTCACACTGATTAAAACGTCTTCATCCCGAGAAATGTAGCAGAAGAGAAAAGAAAATTTATATTTTATGTACGGCTATATTTATTTCAATGCTTACATATTAGCTGCAAACGAATGCAATTTTATTCGCTAAGCTGATAATTTATGCACTTTCTCGGAGAGTTTCAGGTTCGATTATGCACGAGCAGTTTCTAAATCCCGCGTCTTAAGACCGGTCCAATTTCGCCAACTCGTGGGAGTATTTACGAGGGGGCGGGGCGCCTTTTCGAAAAATTTCCCCGGAGAAGTAGAAACGTAATTCGACGGAGTGATTGTGATTAACCGGGGTTACGGAGAATCGATGGAGGTACCGGCGGAACGGGACAGAACGATTTCGCGAACGGCGGACCGGCGGCCGATAATTAAATGGCACGAAACGATTGATCGACTCCGCCGTTGCGCCGCGCCGCTCGGAAACACCGGGTCCCGCGTGTCACGGGTCCGAGAAAAATGAGAAATGGTCAATCGCGTGATGTACACTCACTTTAAACGCCATGCCAACGGGTTGACTTAGTCGCGAAGCCCACGGTCGATGAGATGGGACAGAAAATAGAATCGGAAAACAGATCGGATGTAGAGTGAAATCGATCGATCGATACCGGGACCGACGATCGTCCGAAAACTGAACGATCAGCGGGCACCGCGTTGTTCCTTTTATAGGTCCACTTTAAAAGTTTCCCTCTGCTTAATTCTTCTTTGGACCCATGCCCGGAACTTCCCCGACGGTGCAGACGTTGCAAAACACAATTATTCAAGCGGTCCGACCCAGCAAAAAGCGTCGTGAGTTCCTCGCTCGAGCGCACATTAGCCAATCCCGGTCTCTAATGGAGTTCGTTGCGAAATGGGACGAAAAAAATCGAGCGTAGGAAACGACGCTCAGTTTTCTTCCTCGGCCAGGTGACATACGCGTATCGATCACGCTTCTAACCGCTCCGTCACGCTCGATAGGGTCGCGAGATTGTGCTACTTGCTTCGACTTTCTTTCTGGATACTGGTCCCCGCGATCCCACGCTTCATTTCTCCTCGAGTTACGTCTCCAAATCTTCGTCCATATAATACTTGTAGACCCGGCATAGGTACATAGTATATAGGTTCCAAGATAACAGAGTATCAGGTACCCACAAGTCACGGCACGAGATAATTCAATTTCTAAAATGGCCTTTTTATCCTTTACATATTTTGTAAATGAGAATAAAATTGAACATCGGCACACATAGTGTGCGAATGCGTGTGCGAAGATCAAAGAAAATATTTTAATCATTTCCATTTACTGGAGCTGAAATATAAATGACGATGAACTATCTGATGACGTTTGGTATATTAAAGTTTACATGACCAATTGGAAGATCGAGAAACTGCCACAAATTGAAATTTGTAAATACTTACTGGATGTAATTCTAGGACAGTTATAAAATTTAATTAAAAATCGAATTGCAAGCATGAAACATTGAAACATTGTAAACATGCGTTTATATTTATACCAAATACAACTTTCACAGTGCAATACGAATTTGTAATACATACACCTGATTCCCACAAATCAAACAGAATCGCGGGACGGAAAATGGAATTCTTTCGAATATAGATTGCAAGAAATTCAGTATTCCGAACGGGTGTCCCACTCGATCTGCCTTTTCCAGACAGTTGATAGTAGAATGACGTTTAATAACACTCTCCGATCAGTTTCCAGGTCGAGAGATCGGCAAAAAGCGAGATCAAGCGTTCGATCATCGACAGGTTCCGCGCCAAGAAATCCAATCGTGCGGCCGTTAGCGCCGTTGAAGAAAGATCATTCGCGGAATTTTTGATACCATCCTGTTATTAACAAAAACTGTGGAGATTCCCGGGCTCGGTCGGTCGCAAAGGGAAACGGTTACCGCGGCTGTAGAAACGAGCCAAGGGGTCGAGGGGGAGAATCGTATTCTGGCACACGATGTGCTGGAGCGGCGGAAGTGCTCGAAGAGGCGCTCGGCTTTTGAGTTATGACACTTTTTGAGTCGAGGAGTCGCATTGTGAATGGCGCATCCGGGTCTAGCGTAATATCCCAGCTCGATCTCTCAAGGCTGGGCCGGCGATAAATCTGCCTTAAATAAGATTTGCCGGCGACACTCCCGCGAAATAAAAGGAACGGAACGGCCACGGTTCCGGCGACACGGTTTGCCTCCCTTCGATTCCGATCTGTCGACACTCTGATCGGGGTTGATTGGTAATTTTCCTCGAACGGCTTAATGGGGCTGCCGCGTTTAACGAAACGCGCTTGTCCTACTTCAGCTTGGCGAAATCGTTTTGCTAGTCTCCTTGAAACAGGACGGCTCCCAATGATTAGAACACCGTTTCTCAACCGTTTTTGGCTCACAGTGCTGTTTTCAAAGTCATTTTCATTTAGCATCTTGTACTATCAGTAGGCGGCAGATCTTTATGGGAAATAAAAGTGTTCCATCTGCATTGTAAAGAAGTCAAGTGAATCAGACATTTATTTTCTTCCAAAGTATGTTTAATAGATTGAAAACAATATAACACTAGTTTGAAATTCTGCTGAGTCGTTCATAGTCTCGCGGCAATAAACACGCGGTAGATCAATAGCGACATTTATTATAGATGGTTTTTACACTATGACCTTCGAATGTTCTTGAAATTATTTTTATCTTTCAGTGAATTCAGTATAAATTGATACGCTATCGCTATAAAATTCGATGACAATAAAAGACTATGCTATTTAAATTTGAAGCATGAGGTATTAGAGACTTCATGTCTGGACACATTGATTGAAAGCATTATCTACGAGAATAGACTGGCCAGCGAAGGGAATTGATTTTCTGTTAGTTGGTTCCACTAAACAGCCCCCTTCCAGTGATTATAATCCTTATATCGAGTTCACGTAGACGCTCAAACTATTTCAATTAAACGAAATTTGACTAAGAGCCCAATTTACGTCTCGAGCGTTCGTCCCTCAATAGTCCTTATTTGGCTGGCTCCTTGAGGCAGAGTCAATATTAATTAATATTGAGAATCGATTGGTCGCGCCAATCGTCGGATAATTCCAACGATCCGACGACCAATGACCCACTGCTTTAAATGCTGCAGACGAAGAACGCAAATATTAATGAATAACTCATATTTCTTGTACCGATAATAATTATTACTTCCTTTGAAGACATATCGAACCAACCGTTCTTGTTTGGCTTCAGCATAGACGCAAGGCTCAAAAGCGAAAGCTACGTTACGTACACACGACAATGACTCCTAAGTAATATCACGGTAAGAGATAGAGAGAGGAATCCGAAACCCTAGGGATAAGTCCTGAGATTAACATTGCATTCCCCTTGTTCTAGTACCGTGCCGCTTCACAGATCCCTTCGACTGTTGAACTGCTTTCGAATAATTCGAATCGCGGGACCAACAAATACATATGAAATCTCTTTAGAAAATTACATTGTTGTAATCGCGACGTCATTTAATAATCTTTTAACTCACTTTCGCGATAATGATCCATAAAGATTTCTTTATTGATTCATCCATATACAATATAATGATTGAAAGTTGAATTTGAATTTAGATTTAAATATGTGCCCATAATTATGAAAGTGGTCTAAGTGATATATTTCTCGTTTCAAGATATTTAAGGTAGAATGATATCAACACACTACATGAATAAGGGACACCCTGCAGAAATTTCGACCACTGTAGCAAACGTGAAGCATGTCTAGCAGACTTCTTAAATTCAGAAGAGCAAACCCATACTTTTGCAAATGTATATAACAATTGTACGACCATGTTCTGACCACACCTCATTAGAAATCAGCATAAATTCGATCCGTCGAATGACCCTGATACCGAGAACCACTTACCCCTATCCGTAGCCAACTTCGGAGGACGACTATGCGCCGGGGTATCCCGGGGACGAATTCCGAGGAGATTGTTCCAGCCAGATAAAGACGAATAGTTCTGTTTGCCCGCGAATTTCAAAGTGCATCCAACCCATACTCGTTCCTCCCGATCCACCCCCTTTGGTTCGCCGTTCCAATCTCTGTTTCTTTCCGGGGTTCCAGAAGCCAGGAACGCGGTTCCAGGGCGTCGACAACCTCCCACCCTATATAGGTCACGATCTACTCTCTGCTTCAGATACGGGGTGCAACCACACGCTATCCTGGATACCTCCTTGACCTCCATTTGCTGCTTCGAATCTCAAAACAACCGAAACACCCTCGCGACTCCTCCTACCGACACCGACAGACCTTCCAAGAGCCTGACGAAACTTCCTTGCTGACTTTTGATGCGACGATTCTGGAACACTCCGCCGTATGGTGTGTTTTGCATGAATGCGACTCGAGTTCGCTTTCGAGAGATTCCATGGAATATCTTACTGGGAACGTTCTTAGGAATCTTCGTACGAGCCGCGAAAGAAATGCTCCGAAAACATCATCGTTTCTGCGGACCGTTTCGGGAGATTCCTCGAGTACCAAAACAGACGATTCAGTCGTGGAATGCGCGACTGTGGTATTATTAAAGTAGCTCGCAAAGTATTCGTACACTATATTTTCTACTCTTACAATTTGTCGTTCATGCTCTTTTAGGATATTTGTTGATGGTACGGTAAAATCGTGATCTATCACTATCATCACTGTTCATGATGTGACAAATTTTCTGATCGTTGTTGTTTTCGGGAAGTTTCGAAGATCGATGTTGTCGTAAAATAGTATTATAAAATAGTTGAGAACAAAATACTGTTGAATTGTGGAATTATAGGCTTCGTGCAAGAAGAAGTGTACTCGTTATAATCTATCTTTGAGCTTTCCAGCACTCAGGAAATCGTACAGAATCTTTCATACGTGATGTATTACCGTGAGTATTCATTTCCAAGTCCGGACAAGAAATTGTGTCATTCGCATGCGATTGATGCAGCTGTCAAAGCGTTAGAACTAGTGAAAGCAGCAGTTGGCACGTTGCTGCGTATGCGCCACGACTTTGCTACTTCTTCTTGTGGACGCTGGCGACAGCAGTGTTCAGATATTTCTTTGCAGCACCGGCTCTTTTTCAATCCTCCTCCATCGATTGTTTCATCGAAAAGTTTAGCAATATCAAGTGTAATTTAAAAGTGACTTCACAGAGAAGTGTTTGAGAATCGTATCGATATCGTTCATGAACACAAAATGAACACGTCAATCTACATATTTCTCTTACGACTATACACTTTCATGTAACATTGATGAACATATAGAAGCGTTTACCAGAAAATCGCTGGTCCAATCTAAAGTTATTCATGTTAAAATCAATAAAAGTCACGAAGTTTCGAATCAATTGAAATATGTGTGAAATTAACACGAGGAACGGGCGAGAGTGGTAATCATGGTAGCTTCGACGATAATAACACAGCAAGGGGTTAATAATCAGAAAGAATGTATTATTGGGATCCGTTCACCGAAGACAATTAGAAGATCAGGGACATTCGAGGGAAACCCAGCGAGCGCCGGTGTAATTGAGATTCTAGATGATCTCCAGCGATAGCCCGCCCCCTTCAGAATCCAAGGTGGCGGATACCGTTTACAGATTTGCCCCTTCCCGCCGACTGATATCAGTCTCGTTAACGAGCCGAAACATTTTCCGGACCAATCCTAATTTTCCAAGTGTCCCGATTACGGCGTCCAGGTCACGCCGGAGCCATCGGGTTAATTGGTTTTCGGTGGCAGCGGTGAAGTTAACGGACAACCGGGTCGGATTATCGTCCGCTGTTTACAGGCTTCGCTCCTGCGATCTGACACGGGCAGGTTACGGACTTGCAGTTTCGTTTCGGAAGAAATATCCGAGCAACGCGCGCACCTAGGCCCTCTCGCCTCGCCCCATGTCGTTAGGATTTAATCGCTCGCTTTGTTTGCCCTTCGTGATTCGATACCGGATTCCGAGAGGCTCCTGCAAGATAAACGGGAACTCCTGGATCGCGCTCGGGAACGGCGAGTGTAGATGCCAACGTCCAACTTTCTTATTGAATGTGGTAATTCCAGGCTTCGAGTAATTTAGAAGCGTTTAGCGGGAGTGATTGTCCTGATTGTACACCTGGTTCCATCAAATCTTCGAAATTGGCCATCGATTCGCTGCTGCCTCTGCCACCCTATGAATACCTTCAACCCTCTCGCGCTTTTCACGATTTTATGCCAGCCACGGTTAGATGCGTTCCAATCTTAATCTATAGACTGTGGATTTTATGCATTTGTGACAAGAATGGGTACATATAATTTAATGCAGTGGACATGTTGAAAATATTTAAGGACATCAATGTATTAGTTTCGGCTTGATAGGATAATTAAACGAGGAATATACAATTTCTATTTGGCTCCTCTGTCCTGCAATCGATGCAAACATATTTTATTTTGCATAAAGATCCGCAGTCTTCGTATTAGAAAGATTTAGTGATACTATTATATTTGTTTCAATATATTAAGAAAGGAAATTAATTTCAATTTCACGGAAATTTGTTGGATATTTGTATAAAACAAATTTTATTGTCACAAAGATTCGCTGTCAATTTATGACAAAAATGAGTAGCTGTTATTTAAATCAGTAAAAACATTAAAAGAATTTACTAATACTTTTTATATTACTTTCAACCTGTTAAACGTCTTGATAAATGCCTATTTCACTCCAGATTGTTGTAATCCAAGTGGAACATTTTTATTTTGCACAAAGATCCGCTGTCAATTTATTACAAAAATGAGTAGCTGTAATTTAAATCAGTAAAAACATTGAAAAAATTTAATAATACTTTTATATTACTTTCAACCTGTTAAACGTCTTGATAAATGCCTATTTCACTCCAGATTGTTGTAATCCAGGTGGAACAGTTTTATTTTGCATAAAGATCCGCTGTTCGGAAACCATTCCAGACGTCTTGAAGACGTCTTTGTACTGTCTGGGGAGATGAACCTTACGCAATGCCCTATTTTGATACACCCATCTTTTGTTCAGATGTAGAACAATAAAATTGTATCGAGTGTAACCGACAGAGGTCGAGTGGTCCGTGTGGTCCGAAAAGTGCGAGCGTATCCGCTTCGAGAAGTACGGTGGAATAAGTTCGCAACGCGTGTAGAGGACACGGGGAACTCATTAAAGTTTTATAAAGCGACGATTTCTGTCGGTCCTCTCCCCAAGGAAACTCGGTTTCTCTGCGACGCACAGTGTAACGTTTCCAACATTTAGGATCGTTTAATTCCGAAATTGAACATTTTTTAAAAATTACGTATTTACTCTTATCTTGAAAGCAATACCTCCGTAACCCAGAATCGATATTGTTTTTAACTTTTTATCGCATTCAGATATGAAAAATAAGCCTCGAATGAACTCGACTGCCTATACAAATGGTGAAAATACATCAATCCGCAGCGATACTTTACCTAAATAAAAGTGTGTGTATTTGAACTTCAATTTTTATAATATTTATTTTAGTGATTACTCAATCCTTTGTGGTGTGTTTACAATTTTTTTCGTTTTTAAATATTATACATACAGTCTATTATGATTAATAATCATACGAACTCGAAGAACTTTTCAGTATGTACCAATGTTCTACAGAGTAAAACTTTCTTATATGGGCGAATATGGACTTCAAACTATATAGTATGTATACATTGAAGTCTTGTCTAGTCGGCTATGCAAACAAATTCTGCGTTCGTCTGCGTCCATGGGAGTTTTCATTTGTTTTCCAAAGCCTTACACGGTCACCTCGCGCAGTCGTCTAACACAATTTGTCCGAGTAAGAAGAACGTGTTCATAAGCCTGCACTTTGACTGTTACTTATTAAATTGTGATAGTTTTGAATTGTTATTGTTTAACTGTTGTTGTGTTCGATTGTTATTGCATCTGATAGTTTTTGTTCTTCGTTTAGTATTATTTATTTAATTACTATTATTTAACATATTGTTTATTTTGGCGATTATTTCACTCCTTAAGGTAAGTTTTCAATATTTTTGGTTTCAAAATGTGGTATATACTTTAGAGACCCTACATAATTTATGACTAATAACAAACGATTACCATAAAAAATTGGAGAACACGTTTCATTGTTTAGCGAATATGAATTTCATTCTTCATTGAATATCGAAGTTGTGATTTTACGTAGGCGGAAATGAAAATAAAATTATATCAATGTAAATGGGGTCGTGAGAGTTATCTTTCGTTTTCAAAATGTGTTCTAGTGTTTCTAGAGCCACCTTATTCAACATTTGGTGTTCAAGCACAAAGGAGGAATGATTTAATGCATTATATTCTTTCAATTGACCGACATATGAAAATGCAGATATATTTAAATTAAAAGCTTTTAAACTAAATACCATTTCAAACAGTAATTTGCACGAGTTAAAATACGTATTTTCGGCCAATACAACAAAAGTAATGTTAAAGTGATTAGAAATCATCATATTTTGTGTAGTGTTAGCAAAATACATGATAAAAAAGAGAAACGACATCGTTAAGAATTAAACGACCCTAAATGTTGGAAACGTTACACTGTGCGACGACGCGACGCGACGGCGCGCAGGCGGTCCGCAACAAAGAATGAGGAAGGGAAAGAGAGAGCCACCGTTTAATATATTTTCTTGTCAACCGAGCGTGAAACCCGCGTCCACGGGAATGGAATATTATCCATTCGCTTTAAGAGATGTCGCAAAGCTGTCAGAGATAATTCAGCCATTACCAGGTCGACTAAATTTACTGTGAGCACTAAAAGCGTTCAACGTTGAAAGTCGCCCAGCTACTCTGCCACTGTCAACCGGGATCCTGTTCCACGGATATTTCAAAGACCGTTCGAAGTTTCGCCATCGACGCACGTGCCGTCGTGCTACGGGAAATAAATGTATCTGAAACGCCCATCTCTCTTATCGCGCGTCCCGTGTTTCAAATCTAATTCGTTTCGGATTCAGAGAGTTCCGGCGCTGTCCCACACTCGCGCGGCAAACAATCCGCGCCGGACTTTCTGTAACTCAAGGGTAGAGTTCTGGCGTAAACAATGTTACAAAATAACGGAATGAACCGTACGAATAACAGGTAGAAGATAAGCGTCCAATGAATGGACACTGAAGCTGTGTACGTCTTTTGAAATTAGTATTCGCAAATCGCTGTTCCATTTCCCCCGAGTGCTGCTTCTAATAAGAAAGCTGTGTGATTGTTCAGGTCTTACATTCCAACTATGTTTCTTTGTTCATCCTCTTTGGAATTCAGCATTCGTGAAATTTGCATTTGAAAATTTTGAAAAATCTGCCATGCATATCTCTGTGATTGTCATGAAAAAGTCATGAATTTATTTTCATGACTTTCATCAAAAAGTTCATGATGTTCAATTAATGCATAAACTCAAATTTGACGTAAAAAATTTTATCAACGTAACTCACTTATCTGCTCGCAGTTTAGTGTTCCTTCGATTTAGCAGAGAAGAGTACAAGCAGAAGGAGAGAAGAGGAAGCCCCTTAACAAAACGTCACCATTGAAAGCGGCCGGGCGCGCAAGACCCCTAAAATCCTGTGTCGCTGAAGAGGATAGGGTCGGCGAAGAAGAATGAAGAAAGCGAGGAGTAATCGCGGCTCAATTAACCACGAGTAATGCCGGCCCGTGGACGGCCTTAGGGCTGTCGCAAGAAGCCCGTGCAAACACGGTGTTGCAGGAGAGAGGGAGCATAAGGCCTCCCGAAGTATCCACTCGTCGGCGTCGTCTTGGTAATTTGAACTATCTAGCGGACGACCGTTAACCACCTGGCGGTGGTGCACACCCAGTTTCCGTCGCCGCCGGCTAGAGGCTATGCTCTGCCTTCGTAGCTGTGCGGCTGCTGGAGAAAACAGGCAGGTCGGGTGCATCGGCTGGATGCCCCACCGTGCTCTGCGGCTCTGATGCAGGAGGCGGTTGTGGAGGTGGCGACCTACGGGTTGTCGCCTGGGGGCTCCTCCAATTCATATGCAAATGCAAAAGCGGCCGACCTCCGGGCATTGTTCGCCCTCCGGGATAGTTCGCAGTGTCCCCGGGCTTGACTTACTACGCGAATTTCCGGAAAACTCTAACGCGGAGGTCGCCGTGTAATTGATACTCCGGACCACCACTCCTCTTCCGCGTCCATTCTCCCATCCCTCCTTCTTCGACAAAAAAGGAAGCGGAAAGGGACGGCAGAGAATTGAAGAAGACGGGACCGGGAGCCGCGGCGATCGTCTTTGTCGCCTTGCCATCGCCATTGTCGGCTCCTTGCACCGTTTAATGATTCTCCAGGTTCCCTTTTAACGAGCTTCTCAACTCGTCGCCCGCCTCGAGATCCTGCACCGACACGACGAGACGCCCACGCTTTTACTCGTCTGCTTCCAGACCGGTCCAACTACAACGATGGTAATGCGACCGTGCTCTTTACTGTGTACGCCCGAGCACCGTTACCCGGAACCAGGTGTTTTTAATTTTTCCAGATTTCCCAGACCCGCGCCGTCCTCTCAACGAAAACCCCGTCGCGAGAATTGCCTGGCAATTGAACCATGTGGGGATAATGATTACGGGCAGAATGAAGATCGCGCAAGGGCGCTCGCCCCGGTTCTATTGTTTCAAGCAATCCAATGCTCGTACTCGTTCCTGGGAATATATTGAATAGAGATACGATTATGCTGTTCGACCGATGGAACACGGTTCCTTTTATTCTCGGCTTTATCGCGTATAAAGCAAGAAATAATTGTTAAATGGGAAAACACACGTTTACATTCTCAACAAACATTTTTTTTCTCGCCTAAATTCGTTTAAAATATGGAATTACGAGCACGAAAAAATTGATCGAATTAACTTGCAAAATCAGAACGGCTGGAAACCATCGGATGATCTTTTTTGCAACTATTTTCGACGAGCTAACGCGGATTTACATTTATTCTGGATTTAATATTAGTCCGACACGGATACATGATCGTATTTTTCTGCGCAGAAATTCGCGAGTTTCAGCTACTGTTCGCAGTTGCAATATTCAGCTTTCAATTTCCCCCACTCCCGATCCAATCGCATCTTTTGATCGTCGAGCAAGCTGTATACGTTTGGTTTCTGATTTTAAGCACTTTCCAGATATTAATACCCGAGCACTGCTATTATGTTCGAACCTACAACGCTCGTGTAAATATTAATCTTTCAAAACTGGTGCAAAATCAATAGTGCATGCGTACCGTACCTCTCCGTTCGCGGTATGGATTTCGATAGATATTTTCCGATGATAACTACGTAAGTAATTACGCGCCCGAGTTGTAGTAGAATATTTCGTATTTAGAAGGGGAGGAAGTTCTGAGTTTTCTGTAAACATTATCAATCGTAACGCGTCAGTCCATGTTTGATATAATGAAGAATCGTGTTTCGCGTTTCGAAAAAATTATACGTTAGAGAATGTTGAAGGTTGTAGCTAATTGGATCCAGAACATTGCTCGTTAGGACGTACACGCGCTAAAGAATGATCTGTTCCAAGTTCGTAGTAGGAAACATAATTTCTCTGACGACTCTGACAAGCTTTCATGAAAAATTACAATAAAAATGGAAATACTAGAGCGAACGTATAATTTTTTGGTTTAACTCTTGTGCTTGCACTTGTACTTATCATTTCGTATGACGTGTGTATTAATATTGAAAAATCACGTTATTCACGGTATGGTTAAAGAATTACATATATTTTGCGTATACTGTAGTTAAGTATTTGAATCAAATCCATGAAAATGAGTATCCATTATGAATCGCATTAATTGTCCCTTTCATCCTTTAATCTTCTATTTAACTTCGTTTCTCCCCGTCGCGTAACTAATTCCATCGTACGGCGACCGAGATCTATACAATATAAATAATATCTCGACACTGCACTTCCACTCTTGTACAATACATAATTTCATCATTTCAATTTTGCAACTTCTTCAGTGAAAACTGTTTCTCGTTGTAAATGCATTTACTTATAATTTAGTATGTTACACGTATTAATATTTAACAAATACAAACCTGCATTTAGTAGCACTACAAATTACATTGTTCACGATGTGGTTAAAAAATACATATATTTTGCGTACTGTGGCTAAGTATTCGAATCCATTCCATGTAAATGAGTATTAATTAGGAATAGACAGCGGATCTTTAAGCAAAACAAACATGTTCCACTTGAATTCCAGCAAACTTCTTAATATGTTTAACAGGCTGAAAATAATACAACAGTATTTTTTAATTCCTCTAATGTTATTACAGTTTTAAATTCGTACCTATTCATTTTATTCATAAATGCATAAAATCACATTAATCGTTCCTTTTATCTTTTAATCTTCTATTTAACTTCGTTTCACCTCGTCGCGTAAATAATTCTGTCGTACAGTGAGCGAGTTCTGTACAATATAAATAAGATCTCGACGCTGCATTTCCATACTGATTCCGCCTCGCAGCCCTCAAAGCCGTGGTTATCGGCGGCCAAGCTTATTCCGAGTGGCGTGGACAAGGGTAGATCGTATGAGCAACAAAGAGTTAGCGTATGTCTTATTCTTGGCTCATCCCGGATTGTTTAAATATAGAAAGAACAAAGGGCTGCGGTGAATGGAGCTTCAAATATTCATGGGGCCTGCTACGTTTACGTCGACCGTGTCTGACCTGTGCCGAGTTCCGATGTAGGTGGCCGGGACTATTCTGGATAGGATGCTGAAAGCGTAAATAGTACAGCAGTCCGGCAACCGAGGGTGATTGAAATTTATGGAAGATTAAAAATTCTCCAGGTGAATTGCAACGTGTTGCGCGCGCCTATAGTTCGTGGCTCTTTGCAGCCTCGCGCCCAAAGAGTAATTCCGAAAGAATATACTTTTAGAGCCATGAATATATTACGTCTATAATTTTATTCATCTCCGTATTCTCTCTATCTATCTTTTCGCGCAGACTCCGAAGCCTTCATGCTGTCCCCCACTCCTCTTGCTTTACATGTATGTTTCCTTTGTAGCCGTCGTGTGCTTTATGAAAATAGCTACACGCGGAGCTTTATTCTTCCGAATAATGCATATTACGCCGCGTAAACGTAAAGATAGGACTTTTAAGCTTTTGACTTCTGAAAAATTCTATCTTTGCAGTATCGAGAAATGAGAAGGCGAATACTCCCTTAAAAAAAGTATCAGAGGTCTACGTTACGAATTTTCAGCCGCCTGGCATTACAGTCCGAAACACTACGCTGCGTTACGAGTTGAATTGGCAGTTGCTTCATACATCGTTCGAGTGGGCGTCTCAGTTGGATTGTTAGACGGCATTGAAAATTGCCGGACGGTTAATCGGTGCTCGAGAACTTCGGTTCCCCCGGTTGCTCGATTTTTGAACGACTTCGAAAACAGCCGGGTAGGTATGCGGGGGCTCGATCGTCGAGGCTCCTTTCGTTTTATTCTCGAGAGGTCTTATCTACGGCCGAGCCGTTTACGAATTCAAGAGCCCAAGACGATGGTTCGGTTCGATGTATTCTAGCTGCATTTACATCTTATCCTCGAGACTTCTCATCCCGGCTCTCTACTTAATATTGCACAATCCCCCGGACGAATATCGATAATACAGATTACCACGGAATCTCCGCAACCCGTTCCGAGCTGCTTCGATCCGTGTTACAACGAATTGAAATCCATGAAAAGATCAAAGAGTCTGCCGTGGTGCGCATCGTATTCCGCAGGACGCGCATTGTTCGATACCCGGCGCCTTATTATACGGTTCGAATCAGCAACAATCGCTCCCCGACAATATCCCCGGGATCGTGTAGTCAAGAGAAGGATTTGTCGAATGGCAGTGATCATCGTGCTGATCGGCTACGTACTCTCGAATACGAGCCGCTTTAAAAGGGATGAAGAACAATTTTTCTTTCTTAGCGTAAGCATGCAACGACTGCTGAGCCAGTTTCTGTGAGATTTCGAAAGGCATCACGCTGTTTCGCTTAATTCCCTGCCCCATTCCATTCGTTTCCTCAGCTTCACATTTATTCGAGTGAAACGTAAGTCCTTTTTGAGGACATGTGCTTTCAATGTCACAAATTCTCCGATTCGACTCTTGCACGCCTGTCGTAAAAACAAGATTTAACAAGAAGAAGTTACAATTGGCAAAAGTCCAAGCAGTAAGAACGACCAGCTATTGTTACTGGTACAATTCGATTTTTACTGAAAGTGGATCGTATTGGTTCGCATCATTTGTCTCGATCTCTTTAAAATAGTACAATAAAAAATTCAGTAACGAGCGGTAAGCAACGAAGTTCATTGCAGCTATTTCCTTATCAAGACAAGTTAATTTTAACATCTGGAAATGACAAGCTTAATTCCCTGCCCTACTCCATTTACTTCCTTAGCTTCATATTTATTCGAGTGAGCTGTAAGTCCTTTTTGAGGACATGTGCTTTCAATGTCACAAATTCTCCGATTCGACTCTTGCACATTTTGTCGTGAAAACGAGGTTTAACAAGAAGCAGTTACAATTGGCAAAAGTCCAAGTACAATACGATTTTTACTGAAAGTGATTCGTCTTGGTTCGCATCATTTATCTCGATCTCTTTAAAATACAATAAAAAAATTCAATAATGAGCGGCAAGCACCGAAGTTCATTGCAGCTCTTTCCTTATCAAGACAAGTTAATTTTAGCATCTGGAATTGACAAGCTGTCGCTTCCAGAGTGAAAGTCGCGATTAATAACGGGAAATGCGTTTCAGATTAATTTATCCGGTGACTTTTTTAAAAAGAGTAATAAAGTCGGTGTAAAAGAACTCGACTTGATATATATTATTCTGGGAGGCGATTACTCTTCCGGCGGCGCATCGACAGGACCGACCATTATTTCAGCCTTGAAAAATTCATCGTTACAGTAAAGGGCTGGAGAAATTAACTTTGATTATAGTTTAGGAGAATGAATAAGTCTTAGACCGTAACGAATCGCCTTGTGGCAGAAATGGCCTACAAGTCGAAGCCATTTTTGGAAGGAAATCTTTGGAGAACTTGCAGAACCTATTTCTTTTTAATCGAAGATTATTTTGCAGGATATTCCATGTATGTGCTTTTTTAAAGGTCATAAAATTTTTCGGGTTCCACTTTCACAAGGGTTAAGGTCTTATAAAGAGAACTGCGTTTAAAAAAATCCTGTGAAATGAACCGTTAAATAAATTTGAACAAACTCCTGGTATGAATCGTTGAAAAAATCGAAACGCAAACGTGTGCGTCGAACACATATCGTACATCGATCGCTGCACGTGTTGCGTTTGGGCGATGCTCGTTCATTTTCCTTCGCAAGTGAAAAACAAGGAAAAACGCGATAACAAAGCTCTGCGTCCAGACGCGCAATGGAGATCCCACCTTTAATATGGTTTCAAATAATATATTATTTGTATACTGTTATAACAGTATTTTTAAAATTTTGCTAATGTGTTTACTGTTTTATAAAATCCGCTGTCTACTAAATATTGTTCGCCTCTGTCCATTTACAACATAAATTAAACAGTTCTCGACGAAACGAGAATGGATCTCTATCGTGTTTTCAGCTGGCCGATGGGTTCATCGTAAAATCGATGACAATTGACTTTGTATCTTACTGCATAAAAGTCCGATTTACATAAAGATTGGTCGCCGGGCGATACGATCTTGGCGAGGTTCGCCGCGCACGGACAACGTGTCATTAAAATAATGATCTCGACCTGGCGAATTTTATGGACACCGATACGAGGGACGGTAGAACGCGTTCAACGAGCATCGTGTTCGTGTCCGGGCGCGCGGTGCAAGAGTTCGTGAGGTTGAGAGGTGCACAGTTACGGTGTAGCCTCGTCAGTGACTCCGCTAATTTATACGCAACGACAAGCGCAAACTTACCCGCGAGATATCCGCAAGCGGTCTGGTAATGATCGGCTGTAATAGGTGAATTTGCGACACGGCCTTATCTTCCGATAGGATGGTCATAGAGCCGTGGGTCCGCGTACCACTGACGCGGACGCATTCATACACCATCCCGCAAGATCCCTCATTATATCTTGAACCAGCAACGGTGCCAACAATGTGACAATAATTGTAATTTACGCCGGCCGCACGTACCCGCTGATGCAACGTGAACGCACTCCCGTGTGCACACGCCTCCAAATGTGAAGTTAAGCTGGTTAACGTGACCCTGTTTGACTCGGACAGAGTAATTTGCTTCGATGAACGATTCTATTAAGTTCGTCCGAATTAATTATCAACCTTTGCTGATGAGGGATTAAATCGGTCTAAAATTCCCCTGACGCCGCTCAATCCTCTTTCACCGTTTCCCGCGACTGCCCATTTTCATAGTTAACGAACGCGGCTTCTCGACTATAAGTCAGGGGACTCACAAATTAACTCTTTAAGGGTCGAACCAAGGTTCATTCCAGAGGGAATGGAACGCCCAATTTTTTATACTCATATATTTCATGGAATGTACAAGGTGCTTCAAAATTATACAATATCGCGACCATTATAGCGTGATTCTGCACCTCCTCAAAATTGATCTTAACATTGAATCCCAGTTTAAAAATTGTTTTCAATTTTTGTTAAATGCGAAACACGTAACCGAAAAACCTAAGATGTAAACGTTGACTCGTCAATTTGATTAAAAAAAAAACATCGACAAATAACATATTTACCTTGTCATTTCATTACAGATTCACAGATTCGGTTCGTGAAATGAGGAACGGACGTGGTTGGTTAAGAACGAAAGACGAACGCTCATTTCGATTGAATTTCTCAGATACAATTCGCATCGGATCGTTCGAATTCAATTTGTTTGGAATGCATCGATGATCCGGCGCTCCGGGTGCGAGAGAGACTGTTTATTTCCGCTTTATCTCGGGGGTAATAAAACATTGGATCCTTTCAGGAAAAATTAGAAAAGAACCGGTGGAGGAGATTTCGTAGGGGATCTGATACTTCGGGCTGGATAACAGCACGGAGGTAGGTTGTTCGAGGTTCCTGAGGATGGCGAGGTTTTCTCTGAGGTATAAAGCGCGGCGCGGTGCGGCGATTCCATAGGGCGAACGCAAATTCGGGCAACGATGCGAGGCAAGACTTGCATTTCACCAGCGTACGCTTCAATCCCCGACAAGTAGGTATCTTGACCTCGGTGTTTGCCAGTGACGGCACCGGAAACTCAATTTCGAGTGGCCCTCCCGCAGGCCCCCCGCCCTTTCAGCCCTATCTTCATCCACTTTCACCTTTACGTACGTTCACGAGCATCGTCGAGATGCTATCCAAAGGAAAACGTCGCGACGCCCGACGCGGCGTCTCGACACCGAACGGATCAGCTGGATCTCTACTATGCGCGATCTGCTCGTCGCAGGCTTAGCCGAATCGCGTCCGAGACACTGATTCGATTGGAGATAGAGGATCCGAACCGGATCTGCGTATTGTATCGAAACGACCTCTACGCTCCTTTTTTTCAGCCATTGCTTTTTGTCGTGGAAATAAGATTGAAGGGACTTTCGCAGAAAAATCGATGGATCAATGATTGATCCACGGTACGGGGTGGTATACGCTTTAGCAGAATTGTGCTAATTTAAATACGTTGGAATTAATAGACAGCGGATGCAAAATAAAATGTTTATACATCATTTGTAAGATCATTTCAAAGATTTATTTTTTACGTAACTAATTTTAACCGAGATCTTTATCGAAAATAACGTCTTTATATTTTTACATTTTTTAAATGTTCTTCCAGTTTTAAGCTTCACCTACTCATTTTGTCATGGATGCATAAAATCCACTGTCTTGTAATTAACTGACGAAATATAATTACATTGTTACTGCGTTACATAATTGAAACCTTCTTCTTAATTTAATTGCCAATTACGCGAATCATTAATGTAATTTAAATGGCATCTGATTGGAATAGAATGTAATTGAAATAAAATAGAATGTAATTACAAAATGTGTGCATTACACGCTTAATGTGGCAAACATCTTTCAGTTCTTCGGACAAAAGATCCGTGATCCGTGGAGAGAGATGATGGGAGACTATTAGTTATCGAAGCGTTCTCGCAAAAATTCCCATATATCTGGGACGAACCGAAGGTTGCAAAACGTGTTAATACGGCTGGGTATATCAATCGTGAGGAGCTGAGTCTCCTGTCTCCGGGAGACCGTATGAAAAGCGGATCCGCTTGGAAAAATAACGGAAACCGACGCGACGACGACGATAGCGGCGGCGGCGACTGTATGCCAAGTATATACGTATATATTGTTGCGAATGTCGAACGTTGCGAGTATCGATATCTCGCACCGAGTGGTCTTCGTTGCAGCGTCGTACAGTGATCCAGGAGCCCGTTTCTTGTTGGCAAAATTACATTTTTCGACTCTCAAACTTTAACAAAATCTTGTTTTCTCTCAACTCAGAACCCTTTGAAACTTCAAAATTAAAAATATTAGGTCTGTTAGCTAAATATTAGGTCTGTTAGCTATTCTAAATTGCAGATACAATTAAATAGTTTAATTATACAAGTACTCCTCCTCTTTATTAATAATTAGCTGCGTTTTTGCTACGACTTGTCTTTTATCGAAGGATCAGCAGCCTACGTAACAATACGTTTAAAAAATGGTTTCGAATTTGTTCGGCAGACGGGGAAAGAGACGCGGGATGCGCGGCTTACTCGTTTAATCTCGTTCCAAGAATAAATAACAACAGGATGGAATCGTGCATAGTTTCGCACGGCGTACATCGAAAGGATTTTAAATTCAGCAGACAGGCTGTAGAATGGACACGGTGGCACGGTCGCGCGGGGGGTTAATCTCATTGCAGTTCAATGTTAAATGAAATCAGACCCTCACGGCCGTTTTACATGGCGCGCGAAATGTGTGCTCGACTGATTTTCATTTGCGTCGCATTGTATTTACAGAATTCGATCGGGAATTGCCGCCGTTCGTATCAAACGGCGAATTATGAGATCGACAGGCGAGGAATATTCGCGCGATGCTTTGTTAAACGGTAATGCGGATGTAATGAATGGTTTTCGGAAACGTTTCCACGCGGACCCGGCCTATATTCGATGGAAACTTTATTTTATTGACTGCGAACTGATGGAATACGGTCGGCGGGATATCAACAACGGACCGGTGACGAGTTCATATACACGTTTCTTTCAATCTTAATGTCTGTTATCGTTGCATTTCTCTTCAAAAAGAAGGCGACGAATTCAGGGGAACATAATTCACCCTCTCTCTGCCAGTATCGGACGAATGCGTGTCAGGAAGCCGTGTGGAAGGGAAACGGTAGAGTTGGTTGTATTATCCGAACAATCTTGCTCTAAAATATTCATTGAACTTTTATCTATTTTACATATTGTTAGCATAGCTTTCAGAAAAATACGTACAAAATATGTTATAAGGTAAGGCCAAACCAATCAAGTTTGGGATTAACGGGTTTTTATGCTTAACAATTTTTATCACAATTCGAATATCAACTGGAAATTCCTTTTCTCCTTTAATAATTTCACCAAGCTCAATATAATATATCTATGTTCTTGAATGATCTAAATTCTTAGAATATATAATAAAACGATGATTGCCGCAGTTGATTTTGCCACAACGTATCGATTTCGAGCACTTGCCGCTGTAGGCGAAACGTATTCGAAGCTAACGCGATACTCAACGTTCAATCCGCTTTTTAATCAAAGCGATGCGTTCGCGAATTTTCCTTCACTGCCAGATCCCCGGCCGGATCCGTCGGCTGATCCCGGCGAACGACCACATCAAAACATCGTATCGGTTTATGCGGTTATAGATTGGGTTCTATTTTCAATGCAGATGGCTCGCGGTCCGAGTCTAGCGCGCGCGGATCGACCCTGATTTGCATAAAGCGAAAAAGAAACAGAGAGAAAACGCCGCGCGCCCCGGGTCCGCCATATTTCCAAGGCGTCGAGGCTTGCTCCTCTTCGTCGTTCGACAAACAGTCGGCCCTCGTATCGTTCTATCGCGAGTTACATTCCTGGACAAAATTCATAGCACACGTGTGCTAGCTTTAATTTTGAGAACGTCGGCGGCACATTTTTCATTCAATGTTCAATAAGTTAACCAAAACAAGAAATCGTTCTACGACCAGTGGGGGGGGGGGGTCATTTCAAAGGTGATATTCCGATCTTCGAATCTACATTGGTTTCATTGATTAAAAACGATTTTTAACGTCTGTATACGATCATTGAAATTTGCAACATTTTTGAAACAAAACGGTACGTTCGCTTTCCCGTTACATACTGTGAAAAGCTTAGTCGATAAAAATCAAGAATGTATCTAATTGTTGGATAATAGCGTAGACGCCATTACGCCAGATTTAGGATAGAAGAAACACGTCGACGGTAAAAAGAGTTGCTGTCGAACAGAAGATCGAGCCGATAGTTTCAATTTTATCCACAGCCGCTTGGAAAGTTAGCTGTTATCCCAATTGTTAAATCCTCCTCGAATCCGTTGATCCTTGCTCTGCAATCACCGAAACCGGATACTCGGACAAAAGAAGGAGCCGATACAGTGGATGTGATAGGGATTTTCCCAAAGTTCGCTGTTTACATAGCAGAATAAGTCGCTTAAACGATAAGAAGCCGTTTGCTCAGTTATTTTATTTGTTCCTATAAAAATGGGAAATGTTCAAAATTCCAAACTTCAATTACCAGATTCAACGTTTAATTTTAAAACATCAGATCACGAATTTATTCATGCTCGGAACGCGAGTGTTTCGATGGTAATAACTTTTTAATTAGATCGCGAGACTGAACCAGATCGTTTAATCGACGAAAATCGGCTTAAAGTGCTTTCTAAAATGAATATCCCGCAGTGGGTGTGAAAAATTCGCTTCCGGATCCACTATATGACTTGACAGACTGTTCATACAGTTGAGAGCCCTAGCACGCGAAATTCAGCTGCAGCGAAGGAGAAATTCTTCGGCAAACTGTGCTCCTTGAATTTCCCGTGGAACGCGCGACGCTTCTGAAGTATGTCACAACAATTCTTTATTAAACAACGAACACAAGAACGTGGATGCTGGCAGATATTACCAAATTGGCCTCCGGTACCATGGTGGAAGTTAACTTTCTCGCAGAATGTATATTTAACTTCTGTGTTTGTCTTCGGCTGGGCGGACGCTAAGCGCCGTTTACATTCGTCCACTTACTATTAATTGACAAAACAGCGTCAATTGCAGCGATTACTTGCTATCCTTTCCTACTTTCGCCCCTTCTCCTTCGCGCAACTCCTTATGAAAAATACGTATGAACATACGTACATACGTACATGAACATAAGTACATACGGGACAAGGAAATGTATTCTTGATTACATAAATTAATATTTGTCTGTAACAGGAATCTATGAGTCTTTTATACGCGTATAAAGCTACTAACAAGAAGAGATCACAGTGGTGGGGTCGTCGATTTTAATGAAACGTTTTCTAGTGAATCCAGAGGATTACCAGGATAATCAACAATTATTTTTATAATATTTGCTGGCACTTAGTTGTTCTGATATCATTCGGAAGTCAAACCTGTTGTACTTTGAAGTATATCAAGATATTGTACGCATATCATAAAATTAAATGTTAATTATTTTTATAAATAACTAGATAACTCTAGACTAGATAACTCTAGATTCACCAGAAATAGTTTCGAAGTCGATAAAATAATGATTGAAATCAGGACCGGGTAACTTCTTCCCCGCTGTCACTTCGCGACTTCCACTACCAGTGTACCGGCCTCCCCATTGCCAACTATTTCATATTGCCCTTACCGTGCATTACCTCGCGTGACTACAGGGTCGCCAGATTAAGACTTGTCTCCCACTTTATTGTTCCCATTCTACGACACTATTTACCCACGCTACGACCCGGTCACGTGATGCATTTCGTCTCTGTCGTGCTCTGCAACTCTTCTGTCTTTTATTTATCGAGGTAAGGTAAGACGACGAGGCGAGACAATGGTCTGAAAATCTTTTCTAATTAAGCATGTGTCGCGCGTGGTCGTGAACAGAAAGCGGGAAATCGAGTTTCTAGGATCAAATGGTCGGTAGAAGTCTGCGAACAATCAAATCCTCTCGGTTTCCATCCGCCGGTCGACGCTTCCTCATTTTTCCTGAGTTTCGCAGGCTCACCTGAGCCCCTTTTACCTCGTCTCGCGCGGCGGGCCGCTCATTTTTCCTCTTTGTCCGCGAATAAAGGTATTGTTCAGCGAACAATTGTCGCGTCCCGCTTCGGTGTCCAATGACGATCGGCGACTGGCAAGATACGTGGGAGAAATGCTTAAGTGCGGCCACTTGGATCGGCGCAGGAACGCATGCGGCAATGCTCCGAGGGCGCTAAAAGGTGCACCGTTCCCCGACGAGGATCATCCTTCCAGGACCCTCACGTTCCCACCAAGAATAACGATCCTTTTCTTCGTGAACGGAGAGAGCAGAAAGTGCTTCGCGTCGAGCGTACACTTCAACTTGAGGACTAGACGATCGATAAATACCTCGTACGTCAACCAGACGAGCGATAATTACGATAAAAGTAGGTACATTTCAACTCCTTCGACCGCTCAGACTCGTCAAGAACGTTTCGAACGGTGTCTGCTAAACAGCGAAGAGCAACATTTTTCCAGAATATCGTCATTCGCGTGTTCATTGAAACGGGATCGTCAAAACTTGAAGGGTAACATTTCATTCACTAGTTACAGCATTTCATTCCGGTCTGAATTTCGCATCAGTCCAAAATACTATCCAAGATTTTGTTACTAGATTTTTAATATATTCTTGAAAAGAGTAGTTGGAGAAGTTGAGGAGAAAGAGAGGAAATAAATAAACATACAGAAGAACATACCGAACCTATACAATATAGGGTTGTCTGTTGTAGATGAGATTAGATTAGGTTAGATTAGACTAGATTAGATTAACAAATGGTATAGGATATGGATGGATGGGTGGAAGAATGGATGGATAGATAAATGGAGGGATGAGTGAGCTAGTGGATTTGTAAGACCAAGACCAATTTCTTGGCCGCGAGGCCGAAGTTAAATAAATTATTATATTATATTATTACTATATATTCTTGAGATTTTGATCGCGATTGTTCATCAGCTCGGTTCTACATTATATATCAAAATTATGAAAGAATTAAAGGCAACCGAGCATATTTAACTCGTGCGTTGCATAGGATGAAGCACGAATCGTGATCTGTAAAGATTACTCTGTTATTATCTGGCCGATCGAAAATGTTTCCATCAGATATAGCATGGTTTCAAGAGAGCTTTCACGTGATTATAGCAAATCACGATTCGTGGTTCAGCCTGTACATTACATATTATACATTTCTATATCATATTTACAAACGATTCGACATTTGAGCAACTGATAATCTTAGCTAGAAACAGTCTAATGAACATGTCTCGCTTCACGAGCGAATAAATCATTAGACATTGTCTTTAGAAACGACTGAACCGAGGAAGCTCTGTACGGAAAATAAAGAGGACTGCAGCTACATCAGGGCTAAATATAACTTCACGGGTGAATAAATAAACGAGCAATAATTTCAAAGTTCGACCAGGCTTGGAAGCCGTTCAGAAATGAAAAAGTAAGAGATTGAACAAAGAATGGGAGGGTGTGGGAAAGACGAGGGGAAGTTGATGGTTTAAATAAGCTGGCGGGATGCCAAGCAATTACGAATGTAAAGTTATTGTAACATTGATATCGGTCGAGGAAGAAAGTGGAGGGGGTAGAAAGTGGTCGGTAATAAAATGGGTATTCTACTTCGACTTTCCTGCTTCGCTGGTATTCTTTCTCCTTTCTGGTCCCCGCTCTTACTCCTCCTCTTTCTCAAACCGTCGAGCGTTACATTATTCGGGACATTGTTCATGCATGATCGGAACCAACTACGTCACGGCCGGTAATTGAAATCCAATATGCCTACCTCACCTGGCAGTTTGCGGCGAGTCCAAGCGTTTTATTTCACCCTTCCATATTTCGACGGTTCACCAGGAAGTCGAACCGAATTCGATGGGACAGGTTCCCATTTTGTTCGTAACTGACAACCACCAGCCAAACACGGGAACAGACGAATACAATAATTACGCGACCTATGGGAAACAGATGTGCATAATATTTGTGGAAAATTTATTAATTACTTTCTTATGAAACTGTCGTCAACATATTTGTCAGATTTTTCTGATGAAAACGGGGCGAAACATGACATAGTTCGGAGCATGTTTGCTTGCCGAATTGACGATTTAATAGACCCTCGATTATCCGAAACTGATGGTATCTGTTTGCGTTTAGGATTCGACATGATTAAAGATTTAATCTGGTATTGTGGCAGGATAGCTGTTCTATCATCCTCGTGGAGCATTCATGTTTCATTGCTTAGTACGGATAGTCGAGGTTCTACTGTATCGCTGATTAAACAGGCAAATATGATCCACATTGTGTCGCGATCGGCGTTATTTCGATCATTTCTTTTAATGTAATTATAATTTGATTGTAAATCTGACGCAGTTTAATTTCCCATTCGGGATTGCATATTGTTCTATCGGAAGCAATCGATAAACGTGAAATGATAGTGCCGACTTCTTTAGCGTTGAATCATTACGAATGATACTCATATATTATACAGTGATACTATAGCATACGCTAATGATCGATGAACTGGTCATGTTTGTACGATATTGTCCACTGATTGTATTTAAGTATACAATCGACTCCAATCATTTCTGTATATAACTCGATCAAGATTGCTATGGTATTAATTAAAGCCACTTCATCTCTTGAGCTCGTCAATATTTTATGTTCTCGTCTAAATGACGAAATCTTTAAAAAAAATTAGTTATTTAGTTTTAGCGACGTCTTAAAGATATATTTTACAGGCTTAGAAGAATTCTAAAAGAAGAAGATAAGATATCAGGAAGGTGACCAGCATCGTCGACTGAACGTCAAAATCAATTTTCGAAATTTGCATCTCTGCGAAGTTCGAGGTGTCGTCGCCAGCACGATGAAACTTTAATTACTACTTTGCGCCCTTATGGTTACCCGGGACCTTAAAGGCGCCTACACACGCGGAATTCTCGATGGCGACTTCCCTCGAGACGGCGAGCACTTCGACCTTCGATGAGTGCAGCGCCGAGGGGTTGGACATCGAATAGACACTTTGCTAGCATCCGGTGCACTGTCTCAACAATTTCGACACTCGATATCGATCTGGCGGACAAGATTCCGACGAGTTCCACAAACACGCGTTCCAGAAGTCCGAAGGGTTTTACACTACAACGCCTGTTATATAAGTAGAAGTGTTCGAAGAATGCTTTGAGATAATCAGTTTTCTCTTGCAAGTTGACCTTGAAATACTCTATCAGAATGAAAATAAAGAAACATACTGTTCCATTAAAAACAAAAACAGAGTTGACCTTCATATCTCCTTGACGGCTCCACCTATCAAAAAACTAGTAACATCGGATAGGAAGAATTTTCTATTTCTCTCCAGTTTGTTGCGATTGAGGTAGAGAACTTTTACTTTGCATAAATATCCGCTGTCTACTAATAATACTAATATATAAGAGTATCAAATTTTATTGTTAACCTTTAAAATGCTAAGTGGGGTCCTATAGGGACCCCAACAAGTATTTTTCCTTAATAACTTTGTAAGTAATTTTTTGTAATTTTTCATATTTTATGTATTTTCTCTTTCTTCATCGTCAAGTATTGTGGATGTTTTGTTCAGCAATAAATACATATATTAAACACATTTATTTTTTATTTTCAGTTCTACAATTTTTTAACGTGGGATTCCTTGAAGACCCCATATCGTTATTAGTGTTGCTAAAAAGTATACAGAATTTTAAAGGTTAACCAAGCGTAATCTGGCTTCAGTGAAACGCATTACCGTAGAGTTTGTAACGGAACGCGACGTATTTACCAAAGCTTTTAAATCACCGACCTGTTCACAGCGGCAAACAATCAACCAGAGTTGGCAAAACATTAGGTGTTCAATAAAATGACAGGACAAAGGCGAAAACCACCTGGTAGAAGTGATGTGCAGTCACGGTTCTTGCCTTTGTTTAAGAGGGTTCGATGGGTGCCGTCTATCGAACTGCTTCACAGTCCATTGCGCCGCAAGAAGCGCTTCTATTGCACCCTGCGTCTCGTCTACACGGAATCTCTCCAGACCGGCAGATACTTCGAAAGATCTAAGATCCTCGGGGAGGGCTGTATTGAAATCCGGAGCGCAGGGATTATTCTTGGTCGATCGAGGAAGCAAGTGGGTTATTTCTTATCGAAAACTCGTACCGACTCGTCGAACAGCTGCGCTGTCGTCGAATAAGGAGGATAAAACGGCTCGATACTTCGATTAATTTACAGGCCTCGCAGAACGATCGTTATCGACGTTGGAAATTTTGGAATTTTCGATATTCACGTCTTCAGATGTGATTCTCGCAAATTACACTCAAGAAATTTATTAAACCCTTGCCTTAAACATCTAATTCCAACGTACCAGAATGAAACTTCCTACAGAGGGTGTACAAAATATTCCTACATCAGTCAGAAACGAATAAATTTTTCAAAACTGGACAATAGCAAAGGTAAAAGTGAAGGTCAAGATTTTTATATTTTTTATCTGTACATATAATAAAAATTTAAGGGTGAAAGTGGCAGATTTTCGACCTTGTTATCTTCAAAGAAAACATATCATTTGTAATCTGAACTCTATGAAAACGTAAAATCCTGTTTGACCAGCGTCGAATAACTGATACAGTATAATTCATAAAGTTGAAAGCAAGGGTCCAATCGAACGTCAGGATTAGAAACAAGTATAATCCGATCAATTAAGAAAATCGTTTGTCGAGCTGTTTCAGAAACCGCTCCGGCAGATTGATCCGAGCAAAAACTGTTCGATGAAAAAGCTTTCTGTCGTCAAACAAAGTTGTCGGGTCGCCAACAATCGGGCTTAATAGTTCGGGAATCAGTATTTTGTTTGACGGACACGCTAACACATTCCGGTCGTTAACGTAATTAGCCGGCTTTCTGTTTCACGACTGTGAGACCTGTGGAATACCGGTGGTCGATGAAAGAGGACCGAAACGACCTCGAGGTCGGGAACGACAACGACGGCTAGAGTCGTTTCCTTCGGCGTGGGCGTCGTTAGGGCCGATAAAAATCCCGTTTGATTGAAGGCGTGTCGAGCTCCAGTTTTTCTCCTTGCCACATTTTTTCTCCGGTGTCGACCGAACGCCACCACGGTCCACCATTAAATTCTTCCCTCGAATAGAGACGGCGTTCCTCCACCGACACGGTGACAGCTGCCAAAATGTTTAATCGTCCCGATCGCAATTCGCTCCGCGTGAAATATCGCGCGCGCTCATTCTGTCTCTGCGTCGATCTCGCGAATCGCAAACACGCAAACGAACTTTCCCATTCGCGCAACGGTGCACTAGCCTGCTTTCTGTGGCCAAAACTATTGCAGCGTTGTTTCAAGGTTTGATGTTGCAACTATAGGTCGTTGGATTTGTCTTGACATCAGATAAAATATTAAAGAAAGATTTTTCCTTTAATTTTGTACATTGATGCTTGTAGAAAAGTGGCTACCGATCAACTTTCACTGCAAAAATTTGGAAAATCGTACATTGAAACTAGTACATTGATATCCTCAAATATTTTTAACATGTCCACTGCTTTAAATTGTACTTGCCCATTTCTATCATAAATGTATAAAATCTACAGTCTAGTAATAGCTAGACAACGGATCTTTATGCAAAATAAAAATTTTCTTCCTGGATTGCAACAAACTGGAGTGAAATAATTTTCTTTCTTGAACATAGCAGCATTTATAAATTCTTCTAATGTCTTCACTGTTTTAAGTTACACCTACTCATTTTTGTCATATATGCATAAAATATGCCGTCGACAGGACTCAAAATCGGCGAGGTTAAACAATTGTGAACTGCTCCTAATAGTTGAAATAAGGAATGACAACGTAATATTTCATAACTTGAGACTCGATAGGTAGTTAGTACGCGCAACTCGGTGGACCGTAGACCGATTTCCATACTCGAGGAAATTGAAAAATCCGGTGAAGGGGGGGGGATGTTCCGGGGGGCGGTTACAATCCCTCCGAGACCGTCGAACGTCCCTAGAACTCCTTGAAACTGTTAAAAGTCTTTTCCCACCCCGACGCCGCTGCTACGTGATTGTGCCTTTAATTTCTGTTTCCGTACACGCTGAGTGAAAATTTCCAGATCCATTTCCTGGCTATAATTCGCCTGTCACGTGGGGCTAAAGATTTCTTACGTGCGCGACGCTTTACGTGTTCCGAGGCAATCGTTTGCTACGAAACTTTCTTCCGGGCTTCCGCGGAGCCGAGCCCGCAATGGTGTATAAAATAATTCTCGAGGGTGCTCGATCGATTACCTACGAGAGTAACGATACGTTCATCCGAGGGCGTGGAAGGGCTGGAACAAAGACAGAGAGAGAGAGAGAGAGAGAGAGAGAGAGAGAGAGAGAGGGGAGGACAGGAGCTTCGGAAAAACCAGCGCGGAGACAGCCGGACTTGAAATCTATCTTCGCCTTTATAAAGTTCCGGGCGAAGTCTCGTAATTTCATTCCCCATGGCCGGCGGATAAATCGAGGAAAAGCCAGAGTCCGTCCCTGCCTCTTATTCTCCTGCCGCCACTTCTTAACAGGTCCAAAGTCTCATTGGACCGGCCATGGAGAAGATAGTTACTCGCTGCTTCTTCTTCCTCATGTCCCCTTTTCTTGGCGTCCGGTGGCACCGACGCAAAAACTTCCTGGATACGTTCAGGGGCGGAATAATTAGCTGGCTCTTTCGTACTTTATTTAATCAATCAGCAACCGAAATTATTTAGACCAACCCGCACGCCTTTTCTTAACGTACTGGGTGTAAAGAAAAGTCTTGGCTACCATAGGCGTTTTCTACATATCTTCAAAATTGTCCTTGGCCTCCGTATCATGCAATTAAAAATAATTTTCGAGATCTTTTTCCAGGAATCCTATAAGTTCAAATGTTTCTGAACCATTGGAAAAATTATTTCGAATTCAAGTTGCTCGCTGCATATTCGAGCTGAAAATTCCGAGACAATTCTGTCCGAGGACGCCCACGAGAATTCAAGAATCGGGCCTCAGTTTTTCACGGAGAAGCTCTGGAGACACCGGAGAGGCAACGGATATTTGTCAGAAGTTCGCAGTCACTTTGTGCGCAGCTGGAACACCGTATCGGTAGGACCAGGACCGAATGATCCCATTCCTCGGTCTCCCGTGGTGTCAGCGGGCAAACTTACGATATTCTGGTTGTCCACGGGGATCACCGTAGTCAGGTAAATAATACTCCTTATTTCGGCAGGACTTCAGGTAAACCGGCGGGCTCCGCGACTTCGTCCGTGTGTCAGCAGATTTAACTGAAAACTGAAAGCGACGGAGTTTCGAGCGTGAGGTATCGACCACCGTGCTTAAAATAGAGGTCCCGGAAAGTTGGGATGCTGAATATGGAGTTGTGGACACACCGGCACCGGGCTAATTATAAAATTAATCTTCTTTTGTATCTTCACCTATTGCCCCGTCTTTGTGGCCACGGTTTTCGTAATTAACGGGTTTGTTTGCGCTTCGCTGGTAAATGAACTGTGAGAATTAATAACTGGGTCACTCGTATGGTTTCAAAACTGCGCGGAAGGTATGTTAGCCGAGTTTTAATTAAATGATGGCGTACAAACTTTCTGTTTAAAGACCTTCGAAAGGAATTAAATTGAAATCAGCACGCGGCCAAGATAAAATCAGTGGCTCGTGTATTTTATTAAAAATACGGCACCTCACACCCTGCCGCCAGACCAAATGTAAACCCGGAGGTATAGCTTGTATAAATAAAAGTAAAGTCGCGATTTAGCTACTTGAGGATCTCTACGGTCACTGTCCCTTCGCCTACCCCTTCCACTGGGAGCATCCAGTTATAAAAAAAATAGTTTCCCTACACGATCTCTGTCCCTTCTCGGAACAGGCGATCAGAGCTAAATCGTGACGTTCTTGTAGCAGGATTGTTAGTCGTGGGCGTTAACTGTAGAATGACGCGTCGAGAGATTCCACGAGGTTTACTAAAGTCAACCATCTTATCCGACTCGGACGTTATTGTCGATAATAACGGTGCATTATATAATTAACGGAGTTTACGAAGCCACGACAAAGTGGGAGCTGGGTTGCCTCGCGGACGTGCTACGAGGCCGTACGGCATGCAGGACATGTCCCGAACACAGAATACCCTCTAATTATACATCGTCGCAATGCAATTACCTCGGAGATGATGAAGCTATTACAGACACGGCAGACCCGGAGAAATAACTTCGCCCCGCTGCCTGATAAAACTCTGTCCGTTCTCGTGGGGTTAATTCGACACCGGGGCAAAGTTCTTTCAACTTTGGAAGACTTCCCGCGATTGTCCTCCGTTATCAGCCTTCTTCGAAACGAGCGTTTGTTCGAACCTCGTGCCTGGACGCGACCCCCCTTTGTTCTCCTCTGTTGCGTACACTCCGTGAACTGACCGACGATTACCTGCTGACAGAATTCACAACTTCGCAAACACCACTAATCGTATACCATTCCCTGCGTGTTGTAGCCGACAGATACATGGATGAGCCACAAGCACACCAGTGGGGACGTTGGAAAATTACTTTTCTTCTGGCTCGTTTGTGTTCAATCTTCGTTCTGCACGACACTGGCCATCCCCTAACCGTTATCCAGACAATACTTGCAATGACATTAAAGAAACGCAATTTTTTGAACACAATGTATTCTATTTACAAAAGTTTCATCATTGTATAACGGTGAAAATAACATTGTTATCTACTAGTACGTTAATGAATCACCAAATTTCGACCAAAAATCACATAATGCGTTGATTAACGTTGAAATAAACTTAATTTAAAAGTAAAATTATACATCTAAATTAAAATAGAACATAGGATATTAATATGGATTGGCTTTGTACATTAAAGTTTTATACAATAATGAACCTATCGACTGTAACAGCATTTCTTGATCGAAACGTTTTATAAGAGTTGCATTCTAGAATCGGACATTTCATATGCAACCTCTTAAGAGATTAGCTTTAGTCTGATCTACTGTTAATCGTCCTATAGGTAGTTGCATATCTGCGACATTATTTTTTATTATTCGTTCCGAACGAAAATGGCTGTCCCATCAAATTCAAATCTAAGCTATACATTGTGCAAGGACTTTTTTCAAAAATTCTATTCCAAACGCAAACTACCAAACTCAGGTTAAATATCGAAAGCTGATTAGTTCGGAGAAGGGGAACGGAAGCTTTTGAAACATTTGATCAAAGTTAACTGAACCACTGCAGCTACCGGTTGATCGTGTCTATTACAGTTGCATGAAACGCTACCAGAAACTTCCAAGGTTTCATGTATATTAATTAACGTTTGTCGTGGCCAATTTTGCGTGGTCTCACGGTGAACAGATCCACCGCGGCAGACATCAGTTTCCTTAGTCTTCCCGCGCCGCTTCCTCCTGGTTCTCGTGGCTCATAAAAAAAAAGGCGGCCGAGAACTTTTTCGATCAAACTTACATTATATATCACGCGATGCGTTACGAGCCAAACAGTGACAATGTGATAACCGCGGGTTTTACTGGGAAATTGCGTCCGCCAACTTTTCGCTTTACGCCGCCGCTGTTTATAAAACAGACAACTCGAACGGCTCCATTCAACCGTCGAATGGAAAGTTTACTGGGATTCGATCTGCCGGTGACTGTGCAACAATTTCGTTTCTCATTAATATTCGATGTTCAAAAGAACAATGTTCTTTTTCGTGTCAAATCATGATCTAAGAAATAAATGCTCGACAAATGGCGAATACGAGGCGTTCGGACTTCGTTTCAACAGTTGCCTATCAGTGTTTTTTTGCGAGAATATTGTCTTCTGAAAATGGGTTAGCACTTTTTGTATGTCAACGCTATCGTTATACTTTCCGCAGCGAAAATGCAAAACACAAACAAATTTCTAAAACATGACATATTATTGTTAAAAGTCAAGATGGTAATTTCAGGTTAACTACCCTGTGCGCGGAAAAGAAATTGATTTCGTTCGACCTGTTACACTGGAACACCTCTTTAACTTGTCCGTCCGTCAAGCCACGTTGAACGCGTTGAGCACTAATAAATCGAGAATCTTTTTCACGGGACTGTTAGGCTGCTAGTTGCTTGGATATGCTGTAATATAGCGGAACTGGTGTCATGTTTTGGGGGTTAGCTCGCAGAAACGAACGAGCTGTCTAGCGTTGACGAACAGCCTAACATTAAAATCTATACCTATCGACGGTGTTTTGACGCAGTGGAACGCGAGCGCGTTATTTATCGCGGTCTAGCTAGGTTCGCGTCAGCCCGGCTACAAAACGATCCGTGTCTCGGCTGGTTCGACTCATTTTTACTCCCATTCGAGGGACCTTTAGGCTCGAACGTGTGGAACAGACCGGAAACATCCAATTTTAAACTTCTGTTTTGTTTTATTCTTTTTGAAACTTGTTCGTGTTTATTCTATACAAACAAAAAAAAAGAAATGTTTACCTTGTTTCAGCGCAGAACAGAGATACTGTCAGGCACGAAAAACCTACCAATATCGAATCGCAGACAATAGAAGCAAACGGACAAAAGTTTCGAACATTTTGTACGCGTTAAAAACATGAATACGTTACCCAAAAGTGAACTAGTGCCGAGCCTACTATTGGTATGAATATATAAAACAGAATCGATGCTAGAAACTGACGCAGTCTCCAATATTTCGTTTATGGAATATTTAAGCAGATCCTCGAAATTAATGAATTGAATGTATCATTGAAACTAACAGTATCTCGAACATTTTCGACGTAGAAATGTGTTTGAATTAGGTGCTTTGAATGAATCAACGGATTGAATATATCAATTCTTGTTGGAATGAAATCCTGTGTTAAAAATTGAATTTCATTTAGGAAATACGTATGTTGAGGATCTCGCGGTCGACATTGTGGTCCGAACGAAATAGCCGGCAATTTTAATCCACGTGATTATGAATCCGATGCTCGTTCAGTTTAATTATCGCTGTTTTAATTTATCAATATATGTACTTCGATCAGTTCCATGCGCGACCACTTTGCAGAGTAGTTTCGGAAAATTAAGGTGGTTCGTTTTTATTTTCGTGGTAGATACGCGTGTTCAAGACTAATTCTGTAAATATTTATTATCTGTGAGTTAGAAAGAAATTTCTTCCGTGTTCCCTCGAATCTCTCTGCACCGATAAACTTGCCGTAAATATTAAAACGTCCTAAGCGCTGATTAAATAGCTTCCGTTCTCGGCGAACAGCGCAATCACTGACGGGTAATAAACTTTCAAACGAGAATTTATTAAAACTTCGAACGGTGTAATGGATGGGAGCCACCAGGCCCGTAGCGAGCTGTGGCTAACGGAGGATTTACAATATCGCTTTTCTAGAAATTCGTTCTATGATGATGCATAATCGGATATAGAGGAACGGCAAGCGAGCGTTCCTTTTTTTTCATTCGGAAGGCAAGTTGGAATCTCCGTGTATTCTCTTCCCCCGTCGCGTTTGCCACTGTTCATTATGCGTGCGAAATAATTATAAGAAGCACGGACACGACTGTATGAAATCAAGTTGGCTGTATCATTTCTTTTTTTGTTTATCTTTGTCGCAATTTTGCCCGCGGCCGTGCTAAGGTAATCCGCTTTCAGTGGGCGTGCGTGCATAAATGAGACGAAAAACGCGGAGGAAACAAGCAAACGAGCACATGAGAAATTCATGAAAGTGAATCCGATGGCAAACAACGCCGCCGGGGAAGTGAGTCGTGTAAAGGTGAAAAGAAATTGTCAACAAATACGAGTAGAAGTTTTCACTTGTTTACCTTGGAACAACTCCAAAATATGGACCGCTCCTGGTGTATAAAGGTGAACGGGGAGAACAGCAATAATTCTTCGGGACGAGAACCGTCCATGATAAATCACTGTAACAGATTTATTTCACGATGCGTTTAATGAACTGCCACGTATAGATCGTTTCCATGGTAATTAACGTGTTTTTCGAGATCCATTGATTGACAGAAATCACGGGTGTAGATACTCTGGATTATATCGCAACGGACGATCGCTGCGATAATCAGTTCTTGTCAATAAAATAAAATCGCTGCTGCGAACAGAGATACCGCGACGAACTTGATTCTATTATCATCTACTGATCACTGATTATATTATCAAGATGTTCGAACGCGATGGGGAATTTCAAAAGATTTTTTCCCGTCGTTTGTACTAATTTAAACGCATTGTAATTTAATTACGTAATTTAATCACTTACTGTACCCATGTACTTTATATAAACGGTACTTGAATTATATTGTAACTCCTAACCTTCCATTTAAATAATGGAATACAATATAATGTAAATTACTTAATGTATACATTACTCTCTAAATATTGATAAACATCATATGAATATCGTTGTAGATCATGTTAAAATAATTGTTGATTAAATTCGTCGACGGTGAAAATCGGTTTTATGGAACGAAATGAAAACGTATTTTGTTATGAAGATATAAAAGCATGAGAGTCAACGTACAAACAGTGAGACTCAAGGAATTTAGTCAATCAAAGTTATTCTCGGTGAAGCATGTGTCGACATTTTCATGGGATCCAGAAAAAAGCTATGGCCGACTTACCCTACGCGGTAGTGATTTGTTCGGAGATTGGTCTTGGTGTCAAGAGAACGTCAAGACGTAGACATCGAGTCGTAGGCACAACCGCCGAATCCTCCTCTACAAGCAGCTAACAAGATCTTCGGTTGTCCGTGAGCTCGACCGCTAAGGGGTTCCACCGCTTTTTGCCCCTGAAATCTGCCGGTAAATCCCCTAATCAGGGGCTCTTAAGCTTGAGTAGCAAAACGTTCGACCCCATCCGAAATCATCGACAAGCACGCGGTGGCGTTCAAGCGGAACCGAAGAGGATTAGGTGTGTACCGGGGACATTGTGGCTCGGAAAAACGAACAACTTTGGGCTAATTGTGATACACAGTCACGTTATCGCCGGCCTATTAAGGCGACAAATAATTCAACCAGCCGACGATGTTGTAAACTAATATCGACCGATTCCCAAACGAATATTGCAGGGGTGCGTATAAAAAGCCACGCGGAAATGAGAGCGACGGAAAGAGAGAAAAAAGAGAGAGAGAGAGAGAGAGAGAGGACGAATCGGACGGGGGAAACGCGAGCAGCGGACCGGCAATAAACCACAAATCATTGTTTTATGAATATTCAAGACTCGGCCGCGAAAATAACGTCGCTGCGAGAGATCGATCGGCATTTCCTTCCTTCCTTCGTCCTTATGCCGCCGTTTCAAGCTCGCCTTATGCAAATGCGTCGCTATATCCCCTTACCGCTGCTCTCCTCAACCGCCGTTCCATCCCAGGCAGCAAGCCTGTAACCGCTCCTTTCGACTCCTTCCACTTTTCACAAGGAAATCCTGGCTGACGTCGGAGCACGCATGCACACGCTTGCTATACTTCGCGGTCGTCGCCGCGAACGGATGAAGACAAGTTGTCGGCCCACCGGTATAGGACGCTGACGGGTCTTATCCACGCTACAATATCTCGACGACGACGGTGAATGCCGCCGCGAGATTGCCAACGGGATATAACAACTTCCGTATATTTATGTTCTCGAGAACTCTGGGCAACTTCGACCCCCGTCCACCACCGCCGAGATTCGCACGCGTTCCCACTGCTGCCGCGAGAGATTCATTTAACCACTTCGCTACCACGGACGAGTTATCTCGCGACGAAATACCGTTCGTACCGATGACCACGTTCGTGCGCTATGCCACGGACGAGTTAACACGCGGTCATCGTACGAACGGTATTTCGTCGCGAGATAACTCGTCCGTGGTAGCGAAGTGGTTAATGGGGTAACCTCGTTTATCCAGGATTGCAAGGGTGCGGGATACGCCTCCTCAATTCTCGATAATACAAAGATGGGGTTTTGTCAGTAGCATACGGGTCAAGAGTCGATTCAATCGATCCTTCCGTCTAAAGAACCAGAAGATTGATTTTATTCTTCATTTATGAAATAAATTCCAACACATAAGAAAAATTAATTAATCAAATAATTGAAGCAGGGGTTACATTGAACTGCTGTTTCTCGCAGTTGACACGGGGAATTTTTATTTCGCACATAAATCCACAGTCTAATTACCCTTCAAAGACAAGCGAATGCGTAGGAGTGAAGTTTACGTTAATCATTTTCGCGGAGTTTTCGCAGAAAATTTGCGAAGAAGCCCATTACAGGTTCTTAAGCGTCGCGACGTCGAGTTGCATTACATTTAATTACAAGCTGAACGCGCACAGTTCCCTTCACTTCGTCTAATTAGCTCGCGGGCCGAGAAATTTCCGTTCCATTTCCCAGCGACGAGGAAGCCGATTCTGTATCAGGTTCTCGCTGCGTTCTTCGTTCCTCGGAACGAGTGCCGAGCATTATCCCGACGTGAGTCCTTCGCCTCGAAGAAAAATACTCTTCGCCAGGGGCGGCACAACGCGGCGACCGACGACAACCTCGCGAAAATAGAAGGATGCGTGCAGACACATGAACTCTCCCGACGAAGTTTACCGGAACTGACGTGCGACCGAAATAGAGTTTCAGAGGCGGCCGCGCAACTTTCGTCCGAGAGTGTTGCTTTGCTGTAGTGATTTCCGCCAAGCGACCGTGTAAGTTGGCGAATTTTTTTATTATTTTCTTCGGTCCTCCACCGCCGTTTACTTGGGAGGACGTTGTTAATGTTTGCCGCGAGACCGAGTAGTTATTGTCCACCGGGAACCTTCAATAATTATTATTTGAATTCGTGAATTGTACAATATTAATTATTTCACATCACATTATTTTTAATCCTCATCCGTACCTCGGTGTCAAATAGACACAGTGGTAAAAGATAAAACGATCTCCAGCCAGGGTATGATGCTATCAGAATCATACAACAATTTAAAGAATAATAAAAATAATTGTCTATAAATTGCTCTATGCTACCTTAAAACATAGCCAAACATGTATGTAAAATTTTAAAACACTTCTTAACCTCGTTCTTTCTATCGTATACGATTGTCTAAAATTTACGGAAAGTATTTTCAAGATTGTATAATTTTTAAATAATACAAGAAGAAACTCGATTCAGTCCACAGGAGACTACAGCTTAAGCCACAAGCTCAGTACCGAGGAAACAGAATTTTCTCGTGAAATTGAATCAGACGAGCAACTGCGGCCACTTTTGCACGGTGCAATGTGAAACAATTAATAAGCGCGGCTGTGTTGGAGACGGCGGCCATTTCTACGCACGTAACAAGCCAAACGTAACCGCCGCATTATAATTCATTAACAATTAACGAACTGCTAATGAAATGGAACGCCAGTCGCCGCGTCGACCGACGGGAGCCTCGGAAATGGGCCGATCGTTATGATTTCCATCGGAGAACGGAAACATTCGACTACCGGATGCGGCCGTCTCCCCCGTCCCCGCGTGTCCCCGCAATGTCACCATCCAATCCGGAAATAAGAATAACTGAAGAGTCCTCGTAGAAAAAAATGTAAGTGCTTCAAATGAAATTTCTCAGCAGAGATAAAAAGACGATAAATTATTTATGAAATTTAATTTGGTGCTTTATCCGATATGAAATCGATATAATACCTCACGCAATACTTAAATGTGTACTAATTGATTAGAGACCAGCATATTTAATAATGTAAACAATATCGTGAATAATGGTGTAGCAATTTCTAGTGGTAAGGGTCAAATTCAGCGTATTGTACTTGTGCGATGTCACTTGAATTAATTTCGAACGCTACGTTCCTTGAATTAATTTTGCGGAAGCGTTTTTATTTACATAACAATAGGCAAACTCGGATTGGACAAGCCACATTGTCTTCGCGTTCAGGCTATTGCCGGTTAAATTCAGCTGACACACAAGCGGTCCCTGAATGGCTATTGCTCCAATAAAGTGCGTGTGCCGCGTTCCGGGCTCCTTTGGGAATTTAATTATGGCGACATTCAATTAGGACACGCACGACGCGGCTATATTTTGACGGCAGTCACTTAAACCTGTAACATTGGTTGTCTGCCGGTATGCCGAGTCCTCTGATGCGTATTAAACGTCGTCGGTGAAATCGTGCGGTTGCACCGCTGTAACGAGACATTAGTTCACGAGATTTTTCAACAAGAATTCACTATTAACCCTTTGCGGTCGGAGCTATTTTAACTCGAATATTAACCGTTTCTTCTGACCTACAATATTTCCATTCTCTATGACTTTTTAAATTTGATAAATATGAAATTGATATAATACCTCATACAATACTTAAATGTGTAGTAATTGGTTAGATACTGACATATCTGATAGTGTAAACAATTAATTTTTACTAAGGGTTAATTCTCTGTGCTGTTGTGTTATCGCATTTTCAACCCTTTGCAAATTAAGTGAAAGGTTCACATTATGTAATGCAATTACAATGAAATTCAAATGCTGTGTACAGTACGTCCTCGACTTACGCGAATCCTTATGAAGCTGATCAGAAAAGGAAATCAGATTCCGGAACAATAAGTTACGAAACCGGAGAAAATAGGTTTGAAAGGTCGGACCGGATCGTTGGGTTCGGGCAATGTTCACGAAAACCTTCATCGCCGGCGAACTGCTCGTTACCCGATTTATCCGGCTAAACGAAGCATTAGTAAACCCATCCACCATGTTTAATGAGTACAAATGGCCAGGAACGCCGGCACGTGAAACATATTATGTCAATTGGCCCCGAAACCGTGCAAGGCACAGAGTAATTATAGAATAACAATTATTAATTAGTCATACCCCGGGGATCATCTGGCTCTAATGCATTTCATGACCATGAACAATGATTACGTCGCTATGGCACGTGCGTTCACGTGCTATAGCCCCGCCCCCTTTTGCCGTCACTTTGATGAATTTTCACTTCGCACACACGCGATATATAGTATACCGGTCCGACGAGAAAGAAAAGCCGTGGGGCGCAAAGGAACCACGGCAATTAGGGTAGAAATTGAATTTTACAGCTCTTGGAACCGCGGTTTACTTTTCATTTAGCTGAACGAAACACATTGAACGGCCCCTGGGAAACAATTGCCCGGTGGAAAACACACAATGGCGGTCGTGGGTGGGGAATGAAGATTTAACGGCGAAAGGAGAAACAGAAGAAAGTCGACAACGGCCGTATTAATTTAGACGCAAACGATTTGAAACGCCGCCGTCGCATCGGCCACCCGGTGACAATTTTATTTAATGATCATTGCGCCACTCGGCCGCATATGTTCGGACACACCCACGTCATGCAGTTACACACAACACGCCATTATACTCGTCGCAACATTTTCCCGTAATTTAGCACGCTCAGAAACACGCTCGACGACGGCCCAGAGTGCTACGTGCGGATTATAAATGTTCCCTGAATTGTCGCTTGTATTCACTGCTGTCTCGAGTGGTACCCCATGCCGGCGAAATACTAGCATAGATTAGTAGCCAACGCTGCGAAGTGTATTCTAATTATCTGTTGTCGGAACTGCTTTCCCCGCCTGTGCGGAACGTCGTGCGGTCTTTTTCCCATTTTCGTAGATTAGTTCAGAGAATAGATTAAAATAAGAGTTGTGCTAGTTTAAATACGTTGTAATTGAATTACGTAAATCAATCACATTGTCTTTCATATAGAGTAAATTCTCGACTTACGCGGTTCATTCGTTCCACCGCTTTACTATATGAACGTACTCATTTGAAAGAAAAACTCAAATAAACCAACTATGTTTATGGAAATTTATTACTCAAAACTAGCTGAATGCCTGAACACTTATTGCTGCTTCCGTCACATGTACCGACAAAGCTCCCATTCAGCCAATCGAAAAGAAAAATTCATGGAACAGACATTTTATAATCAGTACAATAAGATTTCAAAAAAGGAAAAACAGGTCAAAAACTAATCTCTTCCATTTTACCTCGGGTACCTACCCTCCCGGTCGATATCAATATCCCTATTGTTAAAATTTACACATGGTTTTTTTGTCTTATCGATTGGTCCATTAGCCTTTTAATTTGACTCAAAGGGATTTTTCGACCGTCCGGCTATATCGTTCGGACAGAAATTGAGCAGAACAATTTCTATCAATTATTTCCGCGAACCTTGTATCCACAGCTTGCTGAAAATAAACCGAGCGAAACGATTCCCGGTCACATTAAACACGATTGTTTGTCGGCGCGCAGTTTTCTATGTAAAGTCGAGGCCGGGGCCG
Source organism: Lasioglossum morio (assembly GCA_916610235.2). Classification (NCBI taxonomy): domain Eukaryota; kingdom Metazoa; phylum Arthropoda; class Insecta; order Hymenoptera; family Halictidae; genus Lasioglossum; species Lasioglossum morio. The sequence goes on along the minus strand of OU744324.1, from coordinate 6,193,096 downwards.
ATCAACACGTTAATGATCCCTTCTCCACAAACAATTGAATCGGCTCGGTATTGCCGGGTCGATAGATGACCCATTGCAAACGGTCCGCGGGTTCCAAAATCCCAGGTCCCTCTGACCTATATTTATTGTCCTTCTATTTGCTAGGGCTGACCATGAATCAGCCGGGGTCGACGTTGTTGATCGCCGAGACGCTGTTTATTCAGACTGTCAACAGGCCGGCCCGTGCGTTCCAGTCTAATATCCGTCGTAGACTCGGCGTACGCGCACATGAATCGGACTTACTTCCGCGTATATATTCCGCCTATTCAGGAATTCATTACGGTCGATTCTACGCTCAGGGAGATTTACCGGATACGGAACCGCCTCGGCGAGCGGCCGAGCGAATATCAGGCATCTCGATTCCGGGTTCCAGCTCGTTGAGAACGACCTGAATTCGCCTCTCCTTCGAATACCCCGCTCGAACGGACTGCGAGTCTCCGCTCGGATAACGAGTGCCAAGATAAAACTCTCTTTTCATGGAGCCTGCCCCCTCGCTGCGCTGAGGCGGCACGCCGCAGAAATTCGCGACAACCGATCCAACCCCTTCGCGGCTACTTGCCTCTTGCCTCCTGCTCGGTCTTATTTGTTTATTCATTTACTCGCTTGTTCGACGGCTTCGCAATTTTCACTTCGTGCAGCGGTGCTTCGTTCCGAAAACGTCCGTAATAACGAAAGAAAAACTATCCATATATATTGAACATTTTTATTCTTTCCAGATAATAGCTCAAGCTATGTGTAATAAATATACTGCGGATCTGTATGCATTAATGGTTTGTAAAAATGTTCGGTAAATGCTGGAATATCGAAACCGACAGAATTTAGTACGATTTTTATTTGGTACCACGTACTTAAAGCTTGTCTACATAAATTGAGAATTGCATAAACATCCGGAAAGATTGTACAATAATTGCATTGAAAGAAGCTATTATATGTCGTGCCCTCGTTACATTATGCGGTACAATAATCAGTTTTCTTTTTTCATAAAAATTGAAAATTTATAAAATGTATTTTTTGCCGTCTCGACAGCAGTGCACGTCGCGGCAACGATGTTTGATTTACGACGAGAGGTCGCGAACTACCCCTGCATCGCCGACAGCACTCAATTTGCAAAAGCGTTTGCTCAAGCTCCCATGCAGCTTGATTGAAGCTTTACCGGAGACCGGGAGGAGTTCCAGCGTGATGCAGATTGAAGGATCGCGTGATGATTCCGGGGAAATCGTCAGGCGCCTTCAATTTTCTTACTCATTGATTTCTTCCTTTCATATTGCGATAGCAACTATTCGTGTAATTATATTACGGAGGGGAATCTCATCGAAGTTTATTATCCAAACTTATCTTACGAATTTATTTTTTAAATTCATTTTTTATATTTATTTCCCGAGACGTGGCAAGAGGGTGTGACCTTTGTGGGGACATGTATGGAAGCCTAGAACATTTTACAAGAAAATGCAGGATAATGAGGGAAGTGATGAGGATCGAGGATGTAGTGAGCGGGAAGAAAGATAGAAATGTAGAAGAGTGGTTGGAGAAGTTGAGGAGAAAGAGAGAAAAGAGAACATAAATATACCAAAGAGTATATCAAAATAACAAAACACGTGTTAGTGAGTGGGGAAGGATGCAATAAGTAGGTTAGTAATAATTAGGATACTAAAAGAGTAGATCACCGCAAGCGTGAAGTAAGACAGATTTAAACAGATAGGTTAATGTAAACCAGGTCACGTTTCATAGTTGTAAGGCTGAAATAAAGCAAATTCTATTCTATTCTATATTTATTTCCGGAAATTACGAACAAGTGCTGCCTGCCCTTGAAAATCGGCCAAAACGAGCACTTCGTGCAGACCTCTGATCTAGACTATAGAAATTGTAGTAATTAGACAAACATACGCATGCAGAACTATAATGTTCTTCTTTTTCCAAAGGAGTACGAACAATAAAGAAGTCATAGATCTCGGTAAGAGAAAGAACTCGGAACTGGATCTGGGAAACAACTTGGAGTCGGTTTTTCTCGCGTCTCTGTCATTATTTAACTAGAAAGAATGTGGAAAGTGAAGTTCCGTAACTGAAATCGTTTGGGCTCGGTTCAATTTCAGTAGCAGGCGAGCAGAGTTTGTAGATTATCGAATCGTCGAGGTATAAAATTGGGTAAAAGTGGAACGCCGAAAACGATCGGCAGGAAAGTGTACCCCGTGTACACGGGGAACGTGGTTATTGGTTTTCCGAAAAGGCAATACCTGTCTAACCGCTTAATCGCACAGCGTCCTCGTAATTTGCATAATTTTCATAATGCATTAGCGAAATTTCCATCAGAGCCGCGACGCGGTGCAACTGCGTCGTGTGCGTGCTGGCTGTGATCGATGGACGTACCCAGATGCAGCAGGACGACCGTATTCGATTGGTTGGCCACCATGGCCGTCGGAAAATATTGACAGTTTTCCGTGGGAAAATATCCGTTGTCGTTCCTTTCGTTTTCCCTTTCGTCGAAGACGATGCTGCGCCGCTTAAAACACCGTCGTCGTTTTGTAAACGATATTCATAAAACTCTGTTTGATCCTCGATAAAAGGATCAAACACTGTTTGGACTTTCATGAACAACATTTGAGGAACGGATTCGTTTTCTGAATAATTTCAATAGATGTAAGACTTTCATCGTTTTTTTTATCTGTACACAAAATGTCTTTCGACAATGTTTCAGTGTGAGAAAAACAGAAAATATTTTCGAAGAATAACTCCTTTGAAGGTCGTTCCATTAAAAAAACGAAAATAAATATATCCTAAAACATTTTCTTGTATAACAGAAGACATTCGGAAGACATTTGAAACGTCTTTAAGACGTCTGTGTGCTATCTGGGGCAGAAGCATTCGATGAATTTCTTTTCGGGTCCAGTCAGCGGCGAAATCACGTGGCACGACAAATCAGTATAAATGTGCGCCTGGCTAGCCGGTAACCGGAAATCAAATAAATCGGACGAGCGTTCCGGCGCTTTGCCGCGTGGGAAGCTTTAATAATTGAACGGGGCGAGCCCAGTGTTGCGGCACACCGTTGGCTGCAGCGTTTTAAGAAATTAAGCCGGACGCTCTCCCGTAAATTCTCAACCGTACGACGTTAATACATTCCATCGTGTGTACAACTCGCCGGCGAGAGAACTTAGCGAATTTATCGCGCGAGTTCCCCCGTTGTCAGTTCGTTATCTGCCGCTTGCCTCTGATATTACAAGCCTTCAGGGAGATCGCGGCTCTGTTTCTCTTACTTTAATCGTAATACACGTTCGGATGGCCTAGCCGACACGTTCCACCGAATCAAATATATTACGCCCCTGAAGCTGTGTATGCTAATATCCGAGATTAGAACGTTTAAAGGAAGTTAACGTCGATACGATATATTTATGAACGGAAACCGAGTTTTCCTTTAACCGAGCCCGGTCGAGTAGCAATTTCTACCGTTGCGAATCGTCGTTTCGTCGTTTGCTATCCCGACTTTGTTATAATCTCCTCTCATCTTGCGTTTGCTCTCTGAAGAACACGGGAAATGGAAGTTTATGGCTTTCGTGGAATGAAAATACAATTTCGGAATTTTTGAATCTCTATACCTAGATAACGCACGACGTCTTAGCTGGGACACCCTGTATAACTATTTTATTGTTCAACTTTCTAGATTGACTGGAAACTATGAACATTGAGCAGAAATTGGGACGCGATTAGAAATAGGACAGTTTTCCTTCCTGTGCAGCGACTTAGGGAGCAGATTCGACAACGAGGATCAATCCCATCGATCACTCTAATTATATCGTTTTGTATTCGCGAACTATACGACCCCTTCGCGACGAGATAGATTCGAATATCGGCGGGGACGATTAAAGGTTTTACGATCGTCATTAAACAGCGTGTTCGCCGAATTCGGCTACGTGTCCAATTCGTACAGACTTTCGTAGCTTTAATAGCTCTGTATACAAGCTAGACTAAAATTCATGGCACCGATGGAATTGAAAAGATAGCGAAGCTCATAGTGTAACGAAAAGCAAAACGAATAACAAAATTGTCTTAGCAGCTTTATTTTCGTTGAACAATCCCAAGACAGTTTATTCCCGCACTGTGAATAGTTTCGTTGGAAAAAATTCATAAGATATATAATTAGATTTGAGTGCAGAAGTTTAGCTAATAACTTCTGATTCAACCGTCTTTAGAATTTCACTTATTATCAAATAAGAAATGTGGAGCCGGACGTGGTACGAATGGTTTTCAAAAATGAAATCATCGGTTACGGCGATTTCGTGTGTCCTGAGAATTTCGCGGATGCTAAAGGCCAGTAGGAAAATCTGTGATTCCAGGATGCACTCGGGGATATATTGGCGTAGGATGTTACATCACGGATGCAGGAGAGCAACATTAAACCGGGCTGACGCGTCGCAATAATTCCCGAGCTCGAAACGTCACTAAATGCTCGTTGGCGCGCGTTTATCGGCCCGGCTCTCCGTTTGTCCTCCCGTCAGAATTCGAGTATTAGCTTATCAATCCAATCATTTCAGCGAAACAAAACGTCGATGTCTATCGCGTCGCCGCCGCTGCGTTCTGTCGTTTATTTAAAACGCGCCCGACGTCCATTCCCAATGACGTAGACGTGACGTACGCGGTCCCAAATCGGCGAGAAAATTTTTGGAGATATTCTTCTGGAATTCCATTTCACCTATTGAGAATATTTTAACTTGAGTACACTTGAAAGCGTCTCCCTCGAGTTGAGAAGAGGTCACCGCGGACAGGAGAGTAGTACTTTGTGCAATAAATAAAATTTTGAATTTCTTAATTCATTTACATTCAATTTGATTTTTTTTTTTTTTTCTTAGAAAAACTTACTTTAAAATAGTTGATTTGCAGGTTGAGTTTAATTTGCAAAAGGGTGAATGTGATCTCAAAGAAATGGCCAGAGAAATACGTAAAAGGAAATCGGTACTGGATGATTCCAAGGGTTCGTGCTTATATCGGCGAGCCCTAATTTCGGCTATTTTTTCTTGGTCACTGTAGCGTCCACAAAACATCTGTCGACGTCTTTAACGCAACCCCTGTGCTTTCTCGTCGTTCGAAGCGTTCGCGCAAGCTGTCGTGAGTATTAATTGACCGTTTCGGTGGGCAACGAACGAAGCTCACGCGGCGCAACGAATGTTCGGTGTGGGATTAAGGACGCCGAGGTCGTTTCTCGCAAATTGGGGTTGTATACATACATGGTCGCGGGCAAATCATTCCGAGCATATTTATGGCGACAGGAACAAACGAGAGGTGTAACGAGTGCCTCGAAGTGACTCGCGCTACGTTACTGCCCGCCGCTCGAATTCGACGTCTACCAGCTAAATCTGGACACAAATTCTGGAAACTGTTTGACTTGTGGGTTTCTCGATTTCCATGCACTCCATGCGCGTGACCAGGAACCAGCATCCTCGCTGATGACAACGAGAATCAAGCGCGAGATATTCGATAACCCCCTTCAATCAGAAAGTCCCAGCTTTGATGGTATCTCGATAACACTGTCCAACAAATTTCAACTTTTCTCATGTTTCCATATAACTGTTTGGTGGATCTTATAGAGTTTCTTGCGCTGATTCCGAATCTGCCCTTAATTTTTCTCCTACGCGCACAGTTTTTTAGAAACATCACTTTGAAGAAAAAGAACGTATTTTTCAACTTTAAACAAATATTATGATGTTATTATAAAAGATATGCATTCTCATTATAAGCTTCGTCATAAAAAAAAATCTGATTAACCTTTTACACTTTTCCTTTAACAAATTTCGGACGAAAGCTTGGCTAAAGAAACTAAAGGCTAAACTAACGGACTAAAGATGCGGTAGTATGCGGTACGCGAGGAATCCTCTGCAGGCATTCTTGCCTCCAACGTTGCGAAGCCGCGTTCTTCTCCGTTCATCTCGCGACGCATGATAACACAATCGCGGTTTAGATTTGATCCAGCCTCGTACAATAAAAAAGCAATCAATTTTTTGGACGAGTTGCAATCGCCCCTGAAATTAGGTGGACGATTAGCGGTTCCACGGCCTCTCCGTCTCGATTGGTAAGTGCAGCGCGGCAGACGGTGTGGTGGCTCGCCGCGCCAGCTAGATTGGCTTTGCACGGGGAAAAGTTTTGTTTGATGTTTCGATAGACGCGCATCCAATTGGCCCTCTCTTGCCAGGAAGCCGCACACGTACACGCGCCTCCGCTGCACCGGGTAATTTCGTTTCGAGTGGACTCATGTGACGAGGCTCTGGCCTCGAGATCGGAGGAAACGGTCAGGCAGAGAGGGTGAGAAGAGGATGAGAGTGATACAGAGGGAGACAGAGAGAACGAGAGAGAGAGAGATAGAGTAGAGGAGGAGGGATCAAGAGGGAAGCGCTCTCGAGTAATAAAACTCTAACACATGGGCGGGAGAAAGGAGAGAGCACCCATATCGATCCTATTTGCTTCATGGACGCGAAACGCAGGAATACATCACAGTTTCTCCGACGAAACAGGGACAGGTGAAGCGAGGCTGGGTCGTGAAACACACTGCACCGGAGGCAGCATCACCGTCACGTGGATATTTATATTCGGACGTTTAGTCTGTTCCAGGATGTACGACATCGTGGAGTCGTGCTACGTCTACACCATCGCCGGATCAAGTGGAGTGCAAATACTGATGAATCAGCTGAACAGCTCGAATAAATTATCTAATCAGATGTTTTATCGTGTCCTAATACTCTTAGAGAGTAAATGTGCCTGTTCAAAATAAATATTTTGTCTTGAATAAATAAGTACAGTTTAATGAGAATGTATTCTCTTATTTTTATTACAATCTAAAATCACTAGAATCATTAGTGACGACCTTTTTCAAACATCCACGACTTCGTTTTTTTCAGTAATTTAAACAAACCCTTCTGAAGACATACTTTCGAAGACATGTACTTTTCAGAAAAAAGCAAAAAAAATAGAAAAATCGATCTTTCGAGTCTCTAGACGAGAATTCGCCAACACGCGCCACCGGAACTACAGCTAGTCCTTTCCCTCTCGTTTTTGTTTCTCTCCCTCTCTCTCTCTCTTTTTCTCTCTGTCGTATGCTGACCGGTCATCGCACGGCACCACACGCTGCCAATCGGCATCGATTATCGATGAAAAAAGCCTGACTATGATTATCTCCGCTGCGTATAGTCATATCCTGCCGTGGGAATAAACGCCAGCCATTGTCTGTCAATCAATCACCGGCGGATACTTTCGGTGCCGATAGCGACACGTTTCGATATACACTGTTTTCCGAGATCATTTACCCTAGTGGGGTTTCTATACAGCGATAAGAACCATTGCTCGATGCACTGATTTCGTATAGATCATTGGCTTCGAAAACGTGGCGAACATTTTTCAGAGTATGGCGCGGCGTGAGAGTTCCAATATCGCTGGATTTCGTAGTAAAGTACAGTGTAACCCCGTTCATTCGAACACCTCGGGATACAAGATCGTTCGGATGACACAGGCTTCAGAGTCGACAGATTAATATCTATGAACGCCTAAATAAGATCATGTTTTTATTGGTAATAACTAGACTGCGGATGTTCTTTGTGCAATTTCCAATTTTTATAGACAAATTTTAAGAAAGTGGAATGGAATAAAATCCTGTATTTCATGGATACAGCCTTTGTAGATCTAAAACATATAAAAATCGTACTAAATTCTACCGAATTTTATGTTACAGCATTTTTTGAAAATTTTCATAAGTCATAAATGCTTCAACATCCGCAGTCTAGTAATAACATTTGTACCAATTTCTGTTAAATTTAGTACTCCAACATTTTTTTCAAAAGTTTTTGTAAATTATAAAGATCGACAGTCTAATTATTTATCGAATAAACGACGAACTTTTGAGGTATGCATTGTCAAGGTGGAAGAACGCTCTTTCTTTAAAAAGAAAAATGTTTTAGAGAATATTTTAAATAGGTTCGGCAGAAAATCATATTCACGAAATGTTCATTTTTAAAAATGCTTGTTCTAATTACAATTTTCATTAAATTTTTTTAATATCGACATTTTCGGCATTGCTAGACATTTCGAAAGGAATGTATATTAGATGCATTAACTACCGATATGAGACTAGTCATTTTTTATATTTCTAGTTTATCGAAGTAGATGTCTGAATAATAATGAAATCGACTAATTGATTCACTAATAATATTGGATATTATCCGATCACAGTATTTTGCGCGTTAATCAGTCCGGTAAATCAACAAATCTTTCGAGACTCGTTTCGGAGGAGAAACTAATCCCGACATTACGTGCCGAAATTAAAATTCGTAACATAAATCTTACCGCCGCGTCGTGCCGCACCTGTCCTTAACGGGACGGTACGCGTTTCAGTACAAATGCACATATTGGACCAGAGATTCGGCGTTATTTATGGAAATGTTTGGGCGGCTTCACGTCCCATCACCGTGAAAATTTTATTTCCGTCGAACAACGAGAGTGGGGGAGGGACGGATAGATGATTTTCCGAACAATCGTTTACCCGATTAAATAATAAATCGTATGGACGGATAGTTATTGTCCTAGTAATAATGCTATTTATTATTCACAACCGACGAAATTCGTTCGTTTATTTCGATCGTTCCTCGTTTCAATCAACCGTTTCAAATTACACTTTTTACGGTGTCGCAGCCACTGAACTTGAACGACCGTTTCCAGGGTCGAACTGCTCGTCGCACTATGTTGCATCCACGATGACATAACTGCGAATTGCATTGTGCGTTCGCGATATAAAATCCTGTCCGAACACGTATCTTGGTGCGACTCATCATCGATTGCAATTTTATTATCGAGCACAATGGTGTCATCGTGAACTCGAAAATCACTTTCACAAGGATTTCATTAAATGTTTATGGACGATGCTCAAATTATTACAGCCACTTTGCATAAAATGACGTGGTCGCATCGAAGCAATAAATTATTTATTTGAAAGTCTAGCTGCATCAAATTCGTTGTGCTTTTATAAAGTCGTTCGAGAGCTATTGACATGCAAATGAAGCTAGAGGAGCAATAATTGTGACAAGTGAAACGTGTGGGTGGTACTTTCATCGTCCATTAGGAGTTTTAAAATTCACTGAAAATTTGATTCCGATGAATGTCGACAACAGAGCGAAACGTATTTCGGAACGTCACCGAAGAAGCATGCAAAATTAATAAAACTGTCTAGCCGCACCCGTCTGTCATTTTAATGATTTAATTATCTACGGCATCGAGGTAACATTCACTCAAGTTAATTGTGTTTCCGGCGAGGTCCACGCAGAAGTATTACAACGAATGGCCGTAGCGAATATACATCGCCGGATCCGCCGAAAATTAATTACTGCTGGCAGCCTAGTTAATGTGTTAATAAGTCTATTAGCGATACCACGCTGCGTATAACAGCCCGGCCGTGCCCCCGTTGTATAATTAAACCGGGTGAGAGTTTTCGAAAACATCATCCGTCAATCCATCAGCCATTTTGTCTCGCCACTCTTCCATTTGCAAATTTCAATCCTAATGAAATCTTTCTACGGTAAAATCTAGGTAAATCTTTCCACGAAAAACACGAACCAATCGTGTTTTTCGTTAATAACTTCTTTAATAACGCCGTAGACCATTTCCGGAAAGAAAAACATAATTGAAATGTCGCTGGGAATCCATTCAAGAAAGCGCATCTTTGGAACATTCAGTACTTGAAACAGTGGTGAGAGATTTGAGATCCAAGACTAATAAAATTTATGAGAAAAAATGTTCAAATATGCTCAAAATCATTGGAACAATTTATTCTCGTTTAGTAGCAAAACGTTTTCTCGAGGAATCGTTGAACAAAATTTTTAAAGATAAAAATGACGAACGAAATATCTGATATCTGAATTTGCTTTTATTGTATTATTACTGTATTCTATATTATTGTACTTACTTAAATTATCCCTGTATTCTATATTATTGTACTCAGTTATATTATTCCTGTAAAGCGAAATAAATCCAGAAGAGTTTCAAACAAATATCTGAATTTGCTCATTATTGAAAATGTCAGTGGGACAACGTAATTCAAACCATTCTACAGCACCGTCCGTCAAAAACACGTGTTCAAACGACGTCCAATGCGGACGTCCGGTTTTGTATAATTTTATTCGAGGAGGGTGCAATACCTGCAGAAACGACGTTATTAATTCCACTTCGGACCGTGTGATAACGAGTACACGATGGTGTCTTCGGGGACACGGATTCTGCAAGCCCCGTAGCAGCCCTCGAGGCTTCTCGTCGCTTTTAATTGCCCGACGACGAAATATTGCGCGGCACCACGGCCAACGGTAAAGAATAATCCCAAAGCAAAAAGCGAAATCTGTCGCTCTGAGCAATTAACGCGGCGAAATATTCATTTAGAATATTACGAATCCGATAAAAGTAAGACCAGACGATCAAGAAAGATTCATGGTGTTTTATCCGCCCCGGTGGAATATGAGTGAAGCTTAATTAGCAAGTTCCGAGGTCGGGGTATAAATTAATCGCGCCGACTAAGCGAACCATTGAGAGATATTATCGCTTTAAACACGGTTATGGTTATCGACGTGAAAGGCGTTTATCTTTTCACTATCAGACTGATCATGAAATTTCTCTTGCAATTTTCCTCTATTATATTCAACTTCTGAAGTGAGTCTTTTAAAACGAATTATTAGTTTGATTATAATTAAATTTACAGAGACGTTACGCACTACGCACCTATTGTGATATAATATTAGGGGAGAATACAGGGCTGAGGCTAAATTGGGGTCGGACAATTGATGGACGCGTTCGAAGATTAATGAAGATGTATTAATAGTTGTAACCTCCTGTCGTTTTTTGATATATTAGAATTGATATCACAGTCTGACTAATTTTGAATCAAAACTTTCGTTCGTTAGAAATGTTTTAACTTTTTACAGATCCAATCACGTTTATAATGTTTCGGTTTTAAGTTAAAGATATTACAAACCACGTCTTGCGGTAACTGTTTTATTTGAATGAATATAACGAATCTCTTTGCTTTCTTTAAAAAAAACAAAAACTAGATCGAATTTGCATTGCGTTCATCGAGAACGAAAGAAACTTTTGGGACAACGTCCGAAACGAGTATAAGCACCTGGTTCAGGAGATTGTAAAGAAGGTTCCCGGACTCTTGGTGTTTCACGAGCCAGCGAAGGGGCGCGGGCGTCGTGAGCAAACGCCCGGTAAAAACGTGAACGGCAATTAAGCAAGGCCCCATAAATCAGCATCGGTGTTTCGCTAAAATGAGTTAAACGGTTCGAGGGAGGGTGGGTGCGAGGCCAGGTAAGCGTATTTAACGAACCCGCGCAAAAGGTGGTGAATTTAATTAATTAACCGGAGGTGCTGCGATTTAAGTTGCTCCGCGAGATTTACGAGCAGCCAACTTGTAGCCGGTACCTCGGTTTTTCGGCATTGGAAGGCGCCGCGTTCGAGTAAATGAATAAATTAAAGTGACGGGCTGCCGCCGGAAGGAAAATTGGAGAGCTGGAAGGGTTTTGGGTTGGTTAGCTGGTTGGCTGATTCGCTATGATACGTCGCGTCGCGTCAAGCTCTCTCGTCTTTTCAACGACGATCTCTCTCTCTCTCTCCACCTCGTGTTCGGAGGTTTCGACTGATTTTATCGGGCTCGTTTCATGCGAATAGAGAACGGCAACCTGTTCAGCCAATTAAGACGTTCACCTTAAAGATTGGTCTGTCGAGAGGACGACGCGACGCGTCGCGAGAGGGTCGTGCGCTTTCGAGTGTGGTTCTCGCTTTTGAATGAGAGCCTCGGTTTGAAAAGGATCACGGGTGGGTCAAGCCCGACCGTGAAATTGGTCCTCGCGCTCAAACGTGTCGCATGATAAACGCCCTGCTACAGGCTGGTTCAGAATTGTATGTCGTGACCACTGTAGCATGATTTCGCGCCTCTGTATCTTAGACTTTTACAAGGAATAATTTGATGGAACCGAAACTTGTGTAAAATATAAATGTATATTAAAGCTTATAATTAGACTGCGGATTTTATGCATTTTTTACAAACATTGTGGGTCAAAAATGGAAGGAACATCAGTGGAATTTAATATTACTGGCGCGTCATATACTAACCGTTCAAATTATTACCAGAGGAAATACATTTATATGTCGCTCCCCATTCTTGCAATTGAGCCAGACAATTTTTATTTTGCGTAAAAATTTGCAGTCTACTTATAATACTAAAAACAAGATTGTTTTGAAGTACTATTCCAATATTAATTTCGCTGTGCCGGTCAGATATGACCACCGTGACGTCATTAGAAAGATCAGTGGCGGTAAGAGGTAACCCGGCCCACGATAGTGAACGTGTTAAAGCGCGATACGCCACTTTCGTCTTTACAGTCCGACGGGTCGCGAAACAGGTTAATTTCGACGCTAATTAATAGCTGGCGTTGCGAAGCACGACGAACGAGGTCAGCGTTTGAAGAACGCGTCGGCTGGTTCGATCATCAAACGAGTTTTCACGTTTCGGAGATGGAAGGGAAGAGATTCTCTTTCTCTCTCTCTTTCTCGATTTTCTAGTGTGACGAGGTCCCGCTTTTTTGCGAAAGCCGTTCGCCCGCAGTCAAAATGGCACAGTTTCCGGCATCGCTCGCGGCAAACAGGAACAAAGTGGGTTCGCGAGTTGATGCCGCTATTAATTTATCGGGCATCGTCGTGTATCGACGGCCACGGAGTGGCGTTGTCGAGGATGAACGATCTTCCTCCTTTGAATACGTTACCAGGTGACCCGTAAATTTTCTTCGAGAATCGGTTTTGGAACGGTTCCACGGGTAGAGCACGTTCGCAAAAACCCTCGACATCAGCAACGTAATTGGCTGTCGAATAGCTTTAACGAGGACCAAGAAGATTTATGCGTGGTTTTTTATTCAGTGCCTCGAATACCCTCGGACGCGAGGGCTCACCAATCGACAATGTCTCTTCCTACCAACCGTGAAAATTGTTATGGTGATTAGCTCATAATGTGCACGGATTAGAATCCGATTAAACCTGATCGGGCCACGCGATACCGACCGATTATGGATATTCATAAATAAAGAATTCGCTCTGTCGGTACTCGGATTTGATCGGTCAACCCGTGAACAACCCCTGTGTTTTGCCGCGGCGAGATTAGGCTAATTGCGAAGTATAATGCGCTTGTAGTTTATCTGATTAGATAGTGAACGTTGTTATCGCGTTGTCAATTTATCAAAGAAAAGGCAGGCGAAGAAAAGAACTTATGAAATGCATGGCCGAATAATATGTACAGGGTGTATCAAAATGGTCGGTCGTCCTAGAGGAATTGCAACACTAAACTTGTTTATATTACACCAATTACGAAAATAAAAATTGTCTGCAACGATTGCAAGTGGTAGAAACTGAATTGAATGTTATCTCTTTCCTTGATGATTTTACCACAGGAGAAATCATATATTGTCATGTTCAATTTTTTAAATTTTACAACAATTTTGTATTTCATCTACTTAATTTCCCTATGTAAATGCATAAAGACCCGCAGTCTGGCAATCAATGTAGCAGTATTTGTAAACCGATGATCGAGTTACCACTGTGTTCCATAGAAATTGTTAAAGAAGCGGTAACGCTGTTGAAGTCCGCGAAAATTTTGTCCGAGATTGCCGTCCCTCATCAATATCTATAGTTGTCAGAGAAAAAGTTGCAAGGGTGCGACGAGGCTAGGAAATCGCACGTACCGGCACGTCGTACTCAATTTGTCCCATTATAACTTGGGGTTACTTTCACCCTCGTTCTTGTTAGGAGGAAATTCCCTCTCGGCGACGACGGGACTTACCACTCTCACCCTCGCCAAACAGAAAATTCCTATTTCGGGGAATCCGAGTGTTTTTCCTGTGGCATGCGTGCTACAGGGGTGTCAAGCACTTTGAGGAAACTTCCCCGGTCACGAGACGTCACGGCTCGCAAATCATGTGACAAGGTAAAGGCTGCTAACCTTACACAAGACCACACGTTGCAGCTTAATTACCTACCAGCGACTCTGACCGTGATCTCGTCGGAGTGCACGGATGTCACGGGTTATCGGTACTTCCTATACCCACTGCGACATCATTTCCAAACGTTGCGTGGCAAACTCTGGCTGCGGACTTTGCTAATTCGATTCGAGATTTATCGAGTACAGGAACGACCTCCTCCCATGCTGTCTACGCAAATAGTTTCACTTCAACTGATCACAACTTCTTTGATCTTATGTATAGGTTTTGCACAAATTCACCTTTCTGCAAGTAAAATTCAACCTCTTGCAAATTAATTCCACCCTTTTGCAAATCAATTTCACAATATTTAAAATTATTCATTTAAACATACGTGAACGGTGTCATTACTTGAATAAGTATATACTTTCATTTTTAAAATTGATTAATCAGAAAATGGCTACAATGAATATACACATTTACAAACAAGTGTTCATACATTAGAAAGTTAATTAATTGGTAATTACTTTTGAACAAGTGTTTGTTTATACATCTTTGCAATGAATAAAATTATGAATTTCTTAACAAACAATTTACATTTGATTCGATTTTTTTTTGTACAAAAACTTATTCAAAAATAATGTATTTGTAAGAGTTTATACTTTTTCTAAAATTACTTTACTGCCTTAAGATTGATTGCAGAAGAATTAAATTCTCTTTCGATCTAAAAGAAACGGATACCGCAAAACATAATAAACCACGAAACCATTTCACGAATATTAGGTGCACCGGCCAAATGGTAATTTATTGTGAAAATGTTCATCGGGGAAAGTACAACATTCTTGGGACACCCTGTATGTGTCGTTGATTATTTCGGCTCGAGCGTATACATTTCGGTCGTTTGTTATAATCGTTGAAATGACGTTTTGACACCCGTGTTTAGTGTGTGTGCCAAAGCTTTGCGTTACAACAAAATTGATATGTTATTCAATCTACGTTGTATTCAAGAAATAACGAATCCGTCGAACAATGTGTAACAATATACTGAAATTTATCTAGTACCCTAACATTTTACCCATTAGTTCTCGTCGTAAGCGCATCGATCTATGTTTTATTCAAGAAATAACGAATGCGTCGAACAATATGCAACAGACATTCGTTCTTACCATAAGCGTAGAAAATGTGCAGTCTAGTCTACACTGGAACAGCTGAAGTATAAGATCCAGTTCCATGACCGAGGCAGAAACCGAAAATTAAGGTACAGAGAGCGTCATCAGTCACGGCGCCGCTCCGCGCCGCGACATTTTCAGAATAAATGATCGCGTTTCTGCAAACAATGCTGCGCGAGATTTAAAAATTTCTCATTTCCCTGGAACATAAATCAGCCCCGTTGACATTCAACTGTCGAACGAGGATCAGCGAGTCGCGAGGTTTTTCAAATTTTCCGCGACACGATCGCGATTTGGGAACGGGGCTTTTCAATAGCAAACAGAGAAACGTAGAACCACCAGCGTTTGACGTTCCTCTTCCTAATTCCAATCGCTTGCTGTTTGGTGGTGCAAAAAAAAAAAGAAGAGCTCGCGATCTGACAAAGCAGTGAAAGAGTGGCTTCAATCCCATCGGCGATTCCTTTGCAAATAACTCGGCTTCTGGAAACACCATAATATCCTTGCAAAATAATACGGAACAACAAAGAGCCTCGACGCTGCTATTATCATGCAAAGAATCCCGAAGCAGCTTCTCACAGATTCTGCCGTTCGGTCCTAACGACTTCTCGTAATACAGTGCACAGCAATTAAGAGTTTTTTGTTCGGTCGAAGTGTATTCACCCTGGAGGAGACTCGGGGAGCGAGTAAGCGAGAGAGAAAGAGGGGGGGAGAGAGAGAGAGAGAGAGCAGAGGGTGGATATGGGACGAGCGGAGTCGATTCGAGTCGAGTCGGTGATGAAGAGGTGAGATCGTAGAATGGGAAAAGGGTTCCTGAAGAACGAATTGTGGCGTGGACGAAGGGACGCAAAGGAAGCGATCGAGAACAAAGGGGCTGCCGAGACAAAAGCTCTCCGTCGCTGGTACTTTTGATTTTGCGATCGCTCGAACGAGGAAAATAGCGATTCGATACTCGACGCTCGAACGAAAAGAAAATGAATCTCTCGGTTTGGTATCGTCGGTGATGCAACCGAGAAGAGGTTAACGCTGTATTAATTCGCGAGTGAAAACAATGCTCGAAACGTCGACTGGCATTAAACATTCATGAGCTGGTTAAGCCACGCATGAACTTCCCATAGGTGACGCCCAGCTAATCGGACAGTGTGGATATCAAATAATAATGTATAATCCGAGAATGACACGATTCCCGCGATTCAGCCGATAGCAGACGCGGAAGTACAATTATTATCCATCGGGCACTATTCGGATCGGTGGATATGCGCGAACATCCTGCACTGTCCGCACGTACGCCCGTTTTTCAGAGAGATTAGCCCGACCACACCGAGTGCCTCGCGTTTTCGAAAGTCCCTCGACCAGAATTCTCGATAATTCCATCAATTCTATCGTCCGGTTTTTACAGTTTAACAAGAACAATCCACGGCTCGGAATAAATGCGAAGGGATATCCGGCGAACGAGCCGATCATAAATAACAATCAGCACACGCAGATGACAGTTCGGCTGACTATATTAACCATCGGACAGGCTTTACGAGTTTGCGGTTAACCGGACGAGTTTCGCCGAACCAAATGCTTAATCACGAATCTCGTGTTAGATGCCGATCGGTGCCGTTAATCGATCGAACTCGCTGCTAGAAGTTTTTATAGGTTTTCCACTCCACATTCACGTTTTTGCATGTCGAATTCAACCATATGCAAATCAATTTCAACCTTCTGATTATTTATTTAGTTAGATTTAATTTTTTTATGTATTTATTTGGACACACGTGAACGGTATCATTACTGCGAGGGAAACGTATATGATCCAATATTCAATACGCTTCAATAAATACATATGTACTTTTCTGTAAAAAATGTATTAATCAGAAGATATAGCTACAATCAATATACGTACATATCTACACACAGTTTTCATACATTAGAAAGTTAATAAACTTGTAATTACATTTAAACAAGTATTTCATGTACAAATTGCAATTGCAGTAAATAAAAGTTTGAATTTCTAAATATTAATTGGCATTTGAGTTCTTTTTCAAAAACTCAGTTAAAAATATTGTATTTGCGAAAGAGTGAAGTCGATTTTCAAACGAGTGAATTTGGCAGGTGCTCGAAATTTTCGTCGATGTATCGTCCATGGCATTGTACCAGGAAATCATGGTGACGAGATATCTCGTCTATAGCATCGTGTTTCTTCGACGTCGAGGAAGCGAGATATCTCGTCCATTGTAGTGGAAGGGTTAATGAAGTCGTAGAATTGAATGGAGCCGTCGGCAGATATCGTGTGGCAGGTATCCCAGGGGAGGCGGAGAATCCGTAAAGAGGATTACCACCTCGTCAAAAAAAAAAAAGAATTAAATTGAACCGTACAATGGTCCTAGTCGGGAGACTTTCATATTTGATGAAGCTGCGAAGGGATCCGCGGACACCGTTGAAACCATTTTGGACGGACCATTTCTTCTACTTTAGCTCCCAAACACGGTCCAACAAGATTCCCAGCCAGGAACGTCTCGCAGAGGGAGGCTTTTTCGCAGCCAATAGACGTTCGTCGTCGCAGAAGCGCTTTTCGCGCAGGATAATTCACGTCGCGACGTTGACGGCTGCTGTTTTGAAATCCAGTTACAGCTTGTTGCCGGAGCAAACGCCGTTCGTCCTCACGCTGGGCCGGGGGAAAGAAAACACCGGCTGTTTGCCAGAAACAAGAGTCCGGGTCTTGTAGCTTCAGGCCGGGACGTTCAATCTCGGCCTCGCAATGAAGAAAATAATGCACGCGGTCAGGAACCTTCCGTCGCTTCCTTTCCCCGTCTATATGTACACCGTAGCAACGTCACTCCCGACGCGAATAGGCGGCTGTAAATCAGCTTAAACCAACCTACGAGAGCCTGATGCTCCCAGTAACCTTGTTCCTTAAGGCCAAAGGAGCACCAGCCCAGGCCGCATAAAAGGGATTCGCAAATATACCAGACACACCCACCCTAATTTACAGTGACGTTGAAGCGAGGAAATATTTATTCGTAAACTCAATTTCCCTTTCTTCGACCACGCTCCTTGCGGCGTGCTTGAACGTTTACCGGCGTGTATCATAACCAAGTTTGACGCATTTACGACAGAAATGATTAAGTGCAATTTAAAACAGTAAAAACATTGGAAGGATTTATTCAACTTATCAAATACATATTAAGAAAGAAGGTAAATTTCTATTTCACGACAGATTGTTGCAATTCAGGTGGAACATTTTTATTTTGCATGAAGATCCGCTGTCCTATTTATAACCCTTCCAAATCTCGATGACCTCGGAAGCTCCAGAAAAAATGACCGTGAGCAAAATTTTATTAGAAACATTCGTTATGTCATCACAAATAAAGGAAATATTTAGGTGGCCACGTTTAGGTGGACCACATTCTATATTCATATCACAGGGATACCTTCGGGGAAGGATGTGAGTTAGTAGAAATTGTAAAGCATTTTCAAACAGTAAAGCATTAAACAGTAAACCGTAATTGATTTAGAAAATTCAAGAACACTTTAATGTCGCTTCTAATGTAACGAAGTCGTTACGGGATGAAATCAATTTTTACAATGCAAAAGATTCTTATTTTGCATAAAGATCCGCAGTCTATTAATCAGGAATAATTGAATACAAATGTACTTACAGTTCTCTTTACAATGTGCACATTGGCAGCAACGGAAACTGAAATTCTTGACAAACGTCTCCTATCTGCATGGAAGCGACTGCATACATCTTTTACCGGGTGACTCGTGTCTTCGTTAAGGCCTCGTTGTCTCCGGAAACAAAGAGGTAAATAAAAATCATGATATCCAGTCTCGTAGGTTCGTTCAAAGCCAAGCAGTGTCCCCATTCAAATGCATTACGAGAGAATTCTATACCGAATCTTGCCTGGTGTCTCGTTGCCACACTTTCTTGCTACTTTAGAATCCTATTTATTTAGCAATTCTCTCCGGTGGCCCTCTTGCCCATCGTGTTTTTTTAGTCGAGCGCAAGAGAGCCGTAGAGAACAGTAGAGCGAAGATTTGTTTATAATGGAATGAAACGCTTTATTGTCCTCGGCCGACGCGGAATGACGGAGCTATGAAAGTTACACGCAATTCATCGTCCCTTTTTGCGCCCGTAATTCCGCCCTCCCATCTCCGTGAACTTCCCATTCCAATTCCGCTCGTGTTCTATTTTTCTCTCCCTCTTCATGCCACGCGAGCGAACAAGCAAGCGCGAACACGTGACACGCTAATGCTAGACATTTTTGTTGAAAGGTTTATTTCGTCTAGCTGAAATTATGCATTCCGTCTGACTCATATCAAACTAGCTCCACTGGAGAGATACAGAACAAATGGCGGAAAAAGAAAAGGAAAACGTGAAACGGATATATTTGAGCGAAATCTAGATTGATCTACATCTTGAGATAGGATGCTTTGTACTACATGGTCACAAACATTCGTGACCATATTTATTAGTCAATTGTACACGGTATTTTGTGATTCTATGGAAAATAATAAGTAAAACAAAAATAAAATAAAAATTCCTAAAAAATACCTAACGTGCATATTTTCGTTGTTCCACTCTATCCTCCCCTTCTACGACGCTGTAACACCCATTTGCGTCACGTGATGCGCTTCGTGTCTGTCTTGCATGTGTCCTGTGCTAACAGAGATTCGAGATTCGATGGAGTGGGAGAGAGTAACTTTTCCCTTCTATTTGTACTCCCTCTCCTCATGCAATTCTGAACTGCTACGACATTGATTAAAGCAACATCCTGATACATCTTTCCGAATGGCACCTATGGACGTCTCTGCAAGAACATGTAATTTCGAATACTTTCCACGTCGAATAGACAGAACCCGTAAACAGCTGCCCGCAGCCTTGCCCGTCTCTCCCATTTTCCTTTTTGAGATTCAATACGTTTTTTAGCGAGCGCTCTTTTGTCTGACGTTCGTGATCGTATTTGTCCATACTGTAAAAAGAGCACAGCGCCATCCGCAGCCCTATAACGCTGCCCGAGGAGTTACATCGACAAGGAAAATATTTGAAATTGACTGGCTGAATACAGGGTTTACCTATTTCATTCGTTCATTTCGCACCGGAGGACAACGAAAACGGAAATAATTCTGGAAATATATCGAGATTATGCATTCTTCGTTCAAACCACGAGAATGAACGAAAATAAGAAGATTAAATGTGTTCGATATGTGAAAATACAGATGATATTGGGTTTACTGGAAAGTACTGTACTTCTTTCAATATCTTGAAATTCGTCGTGACCGATGGTACCATTTATTAATTAACACTGAAACTTACTACGTTTAAATGATATTATCGAAACGTTTCCATCAAAAGTGACGAATTAATTTCATTATTCCACAATTTATAGAAATTCCATTTTCTCCCATTTACAAAAGAACACACTTGTCGTTTGTGTAAGATTAACAATTTATGTATTAAATTCAATAATCGGTACATATTCCTGAGGTGGTAACAGACATGTTGCTAAATAATTTGCTGAACAATGCTGCGCTTCAATGTATTCACAGGCTATGAATTCAGAAAATTTATAATTAATATTAATAGTACAATACGTATTTTTGTATATATGCGCATATTATTCTCGGTAATATTATATAATTCAAACAGCGTGTTAGCAGAAATGTGTCGCGTTGGTATCAACAAACGCATATATGCCGCCATGTAAATTCCGTTCCTATATGCATATTCGCGTTGGAATTTGCTGTTGTGGGCGTTGTTTTAAGAGGATCTTTCGGATACGCTGCCGGCCGGATGAAAAAAGATTTTAAGCGCCATTTTTAAATTTTATGAGCCAATGGTTTAATACCTTGGCATATTTTAACAAGTCAGAATCGCGACGAATATTTAAACAGAGCCTAATAAATATGCATTATGCGTGAATTTTAGATAAAATAAAATTTGATTCGTTTGTAATCAATATTTAAGCATTCTTTTCTCTTCGCCGACATTTTTCGGGATAAAGACGTTTCAATCACTACAACTGGGTTCACGTTATATTTCTTTAGAGAGAAAAAACGGGTTTTAAAAAAGTATACTTCGAAAGATTTTAAAAGCCAATAGGCACCCGTGAATTTTAAATATCCAACCACGAAGTCCATGAATTTAAAAAATGTGTTCGAGCACTGCCAGCTACGATAATCCCCGAGCGTCGATTCACTCGTAAAAGAAAATATATCCAGATAAGAATTACACAGTTGTTTTATTGTATTTTACTGTCGCGCAGCGTACACGTGTTCCAACTATACCGCTGTTAATATTTGATATTTTTGTAAGGGTATCCAGGTGACTATAACAATGAAGAACATATCGAAAAATTGACCTTTTTAACAGGATCCATTCGTATCTTTTTCAGATCTAGATTCACCTCTACACGACATTTAAATTTAACACTATCCCCGGAAACCTATTAATAGGCTTCTGAATGTCAGGGCGTCGTCAACGAGAATATTTAAGACCTCTCTTGTCATCGAAAGAGAGGTTTAAATTCGAATCACGATTTTATTACCAAGATAGATTGAATGAATTACGTAAAAACAGTACAAGTCATTTTTTACAAATTATTCATTTCAGCTTGAACGAAAATTTCAAAAATATGTTCTGGAGATCCATAAAATTTCATCGATATTGGTTAATTGGTTTACGAGTTATAAACGATGAGAAATGGTCGTTTCAGTCTACTATTCGGCGGTTTTAACCATTTTTAATCGTTCATAACTCGTAAATAGACAGCGGAATTTTCTCCAAATTTCCAAATTCTCCAATTGAATTGCAACAAACTGAAGTAAAATGGACATTTATTTTCTTTCTCAATAGGTTTATTAAGCTGAAAAAAGTACAACAGTATTTTCTTAATTGTTCTAATGCCTTCACCGTTTCAAATGGCATAATAGATATTTGTAGATACTTCCTTCTCCATATCAAAAATCACGTGTGACAAAAGAATCCTGTATGAAAAACCGTATCGCAAGAATTAGATTGCATTTTCGAAATGATTTGTTGGTTGCTGAAAAATTGAAAAAGATCCGAGGCAGCGATTGGGATATATTCCGAAAGATTTATTATACCCGTTGAAACGTTGCCGGCGTGAAAATAATCATCGATCGGATCGGTGCATATTTCATTTGATTACACATTATCGGATTAAAGCAAAGCTCTGCTAACGCTGAAAAAAGCTGTGAAGCACGTCGACCGGACCAACTGGCGATACCGGAACGGCGATGAAAGAGGGCGTACCGTTACTTTCTGTTCGCAATATCGTGATCGACGAAAATATCAATGGACGGTTGTCGGTTGTTCTAAAAAAAAAAAAAAAAAAAAAACAGGAGCACGATCCTGCGGGACGTTAACGTATTTACGAGATGTCCGGAGGCCAAGACAGGACAGGCGTGACGCCGGGAGAAAATTAAACCTGTCGGCCGACGCGGGTCGATAAGTCGAAAGCCGAGGAATCGCAGTCGGTATACATACATAGTATAAATGCACGGGACGCAATCACGACACCGCATCGTGGGCTGGATTCCCTCTGTTCGCGACGGTTTCGTTTCCGTCGACTATCCTCGAGGATTCAAGCTAGTGAAACAGAGTTTAGGCGAACGCACGAGATCGGCCGACGCGCGTTTTCATTCCAACCGGATCGATTTGCTGTCCCATCTCTGCCCTGCCATAATTTATTTAAACCCGATTCCGCTCCACTCGTTCTCCGTCGTATAACCCACAATTAGTGACCGACGTATTTCGGGGGTTCGTGCTGCGGATCCTGATACAGGAAAGTCTCCTCTTCGTTGCGTGACGGTTCGTCGTCCGCTCTGATTCGATCAACCTTGCCGCTTCGAACATTTTTCGTTTCTTTCTTAACCCTTCGCACTACGTATAACATCGAGTCGGACTCGTTACGAAGATTTCCTGCAGAATCCCCTAAATACAGTAGTTAGAGACTGTCGTAAAGGTTGGGACACGTTTTGTTTATTAGCTATAAAATTTTATAAGATTATGCAAAAATATATACAGGCTGATTCTGGGACTGGGACAAGTTACTACTCTTTTTCAAGTAAAAAT
This sequence comes from Lasioglossum morio, assembly GCA_916610235.2. NCBI lineage: Eukaryota > Metazoa > Arthropoda > Insecta > Hymenoptera > Halictidae > Lasioglossum > Lasioglossum morio. The sequence goes on along the minus strand of OU744324.1, from coordinate 6,169,829 downwards.
AGAAGAAAATGATTGAGGATAAAATCCTATATTAATTGCACTTTAGTTTCTAAAGCAACACGATTTTTTTGTTAAACCAATCGATTCCTTTTATTATCCTACGTATAAAAATACTAACCAAATCATCACCCGATCATCGAAATGTCAATGCATCACGAAACATATTTTATTACCAGTATCCAAACTCTCAATATGAATTGTATGTTAATATTTCATACGTGTCATCATAAAAGGGTTCAATTGGTGTATTATTATTTGACAATTTTGGGTCAGAGTAAAGATGGCATTTGTTCCTACCGAGAGTTTCGATACCTCTTGTAGTACAGCACGTTTCTACGTTGCAAATAATTCTGCCTGCCATTTCTGGAACAAGACAGATATGTTGAAAATGACCTCAAGTCAAATCTAGGCGATGACAACATTGGAAACGTCCTCCTTTTTTTAAATCTATCGGCATTTATGAATTATTATAATTAACTTCCCGATTTATAGGGAAGTTATTGTAATTACCCCGAAAATCGAAAATCGAATTTTTTGCAGATCTTCACGTTTCATGGTCATTGGAGTCATTTTAGACTATTTTTATCAAATTGTTAGTATGTGTGTGTGTGTGTGTGTGTGTGTGCGTATGTCTGTTTCTATGGTATCAAATTTTTCGTTAACGTTTTCTGAAAAAGTAACAACGCGATCAGAACGATGAATGATGCAATCGATGTGCCCCGCTGTAACTTAGAGCTGATTAGATTTTGGTCCATTTTGGTCAAGTAGTTTTTTAGTTTTTTCGTTTTTTTCGAAAGGAGTTGATTCAACATTGCAATTTATACGAAAGGCGTATCCACCGAAGAAGCAAACGTAACTATATATATATTTAGACATACTTAAAAAAAAATTTTTTTTTTTTTTTTTTTTAATTACTTTTTTCCAATTATGCAACTAATGCGACGCCATATAGCAAACATTTTGATAAGTAGAAAACTATTGAAATTCCCTGAAAACATATAATCATCTTAAATCGTGCACTAAATAAATAATGATACTAATATACTACAACTAACGAGTCGGGAAGTTTTTTGTGTGGCTCGTGGAGAGTCACACACCAAACAACATCCGTACCACTAACCCTCTCGCGGGGTCGCAATGCGAGCTACAACTCCCCCACCTGCGAAGCTCGCGAAGCGAGCGAGCAACAACCCCCCTCTAGTTTGTTTGTTAATATTAACCGTAACCCTTTCAGTAACATGTAATATATATTTGTTTATAAACCATGTGGTCGCTAATGACCTAGATGTTAATGCGACCACATTAAAAAAATAAACCATTAATAAATAAATAAGACAGATATGTTGTAAAAGAAACACCTTGCGATAATATGGAAGCATGTATGTCCGTTACGCGAGGAACAGTATCGTTCTTCGAACAGTATTATGATGCGCGGTTATCGCCCCTATTTTGTCTTAGGACAAAACAGTTGATCGACTACGACTCGCGCTCCAAGGCCAAATATAGAAACCGCGGACAACCAGGCCTTCCTTCGAATAAACCGTTTGGAAAAGGTCAGTTAGCGCCCACACTCGAAAGAGTACAGACGAATAAAGTATTTTACATCTACACGATTTGATCTCTCCTGAGAAACCCTTCCACTCTACAATGTCGTAATCGTTGAAACCGTTAAGAAAATCATACAGCAAGGGGTTTAACAGTGCCTACGTACATGAATGTCGAGATTCGTTATTTACCAGAGTATGTTCATCATCGGATAACCGTCAAAGTTCACCGTGAAGTCAGTATCGGCGTAGATAGGAGGAAACGTGATTCGAAGGAACGACTGCGATGGGACTATGTGGAACTAATGGTGGGATCCAAGTCGGGTCGCAAAGATTAAAGGAGCATCGAAAGGGCGGCGGAAATAGAACGAGGGTGGAAGTCCCGTCCGCAAAGTGAAACAAATTGCCACGAACGAGGCTCAGCCCACCGACAAAGTCGTTGATTTTACCCCTAATTCCTTCATAGAGGAGCCGAGCAACTTTTTTAAACTCGATCTTCGATTTCCTGTCGCGTTGGTTCCGTTTCGAGTTTCGAATAATCCGTGAACTCTTTCTCTCTCTCTCTCTCTCTCTTTCAGTCAGTAGCAAGATTTCGTCGTGCTTCATGTCCCTCGGAACCGCAATTTTCCGGTGGACGAGCTCCGCCGTAAGAAAAAGAACCGTTAAAACACGCGATTTAAACGAACACCGGGACAAGGAGGGATACTCGGTGGTCGCTATCGAAATCTTGATCGTGAGACCGTTTAATTCCCGCTTTTCCGCCGACGAAAACCTCGAGAAGGCAATTAAAACTTCTGCGGCGTTCCCCAGCGATGAGCACATCCGCGAAGGGACAGGTAAACGGAAAACTCTAGTACGAGAACGGACATGAACATCGCGACAAACCAAAATTTCTCCTCTCGTAACAACGTGCGCGATAGTTCTTTTAATCAGTACTCGAAATAAGCAGGCACCCTATCGTTTTTAAAAAAAAAATTCTGTTGGAACGTTTCGTTCAATATCTGCTCCCGTGGAATTCTTACGAAGAGAATTGTTGTCTCTTGGGAACCGTTTCGAAAACTGTTCTTGTGGAACGGAGATTTTAGAATGTGTACACTGAGAGGTCCGTGGGAAAATGTCCCTGTAAAATAAATAAAACGTCGAATTGTTTTGTGCCAGATTTACTTGTGTAATATTATTTGCAAATTGAAGGAACGCTACTATTACATCAATTGCATATCCATAAAATTGATAAAATCATGTGGGAATGGAACTATATTGGAGTGCAAAGCATTTCCTTATTCTGTAAACGCCTTTACTGTTTCCCCTGCCGCCCTCTTGTTGTTGGTATAAATGCATAAAATCCGCAGTTCATTGATGACACAAAGAACGTCGGTCGAATACACGGTTTCGTTTGAAGGATCAAATATTACGGCGGAAAGAAAATCTTTCTGAAATTCCTTTCCGTGGAGAAAGCTGTAATGAAGTCTTTATTGTATGGATTTATTCTGGCATTGAAAGTGTAGTGAATAAAATTTCAAGCTGTGCAAACTGTGAAGAAATTATACCTTGTAAACGGGCAATGTCAATACTGGAAGCAAGGCTTGCAGAAGATTGTGGAGTTACGGAAACGAGCATTTGATCAGCGGTTTTTAGGGCGCGCACAGGTTTCATGAAAAGTTCGTTGGCATTACCGCGAGGATATCTGTAAACGTTTGCACGAACCGGCAAGAAACTAGATCCCCGAGTCCACTTTGGGAAATTACACGTAGATCATAAGGATCGCTCGGCTACGGAACGCCTATACGTTTACATGAAACGGCCGTTCTTCTTCCACGACAATCGCCGGCCCCGATGCAACGCATTTTTGCCAAGACCGCGCCAGGGAAACGGGATTATTTATTGAAAAATTCCAGCACGGTGGAACTCGCATCGTGTTATTCCCCCACTTACGTAACAGTCGAATTTATCGATCTATATCGAATGCTGCCGGCCGGTAAGATTGCCCCGGTTCATTTCAGCCGAGGTCAAACGAAATTACTGTCCAATCAGCTCGTCAACAGTTCGAGACCAATTGCTGTCGAAACGAAGTGCAATGTATTTGCAACAGTCGAAATCTGACAGGCCGGCGAGCTGCACTTTTAATTGGCGATCAAATCAGTTTCATAAGTGTATTGTTCCGCTAATTTTCTTTTTGTCAAGATTGATTTGCAAAAGGGTGAAATTAATTTGTAAAAGGGTGAAATTGATTTGCAAAAGGATGAATTTGAAGTGCAAATCTGCAAGATGGGTTATCAATTTTACACCAAGAGGAGTTAGGGTCGTTGTAATAATTCCAAGCTGCCTATACGGAAACCTTCGGAACTTTTGCATAATAATTACTATCCAAGATTCCGAAGATAATATAGACCCTCTCGGAGCCTGGTTAACGCGTCATAGCCTAACTTTCAGGGAAGCATTATGAAACGAATTCCTTATCCGCGAAATAAGCCGCGCCATCGAAGCTGTCTGACGTTTTATAAAGCGTCACTCTAATGTTAGCCAGACGAATAACACTCTTAAGACAACGGGATCTGATGATTCACCCGATGCGATTTATCAGCTTCAAATGTCGCTACGAGCTATGGTCTGGCGACCATAGATAAGGCGTGCGAGTGGAAACTTTTTTGGAAATATTTCAACGGTCTCAGAATTTATTCATTGGAGAGTATATTTTTCGGGCTCCCAAGTTGTATTCGTCGTTCGACTCGAAATAAATTCAAGGATTTACCGGTGTGAATATCACCATTGTCGATGTGCGATCAGTGCTGTTCAACTATAACGGTCCTTGCACAGCTATTAACGTTCTATACTTTTTTTTTTATTGTTAGTGATGTCCGCTATTCGGTATTTTTAATATCATCACACGTGAACGTTCAACAGTAATGACAGCGGCAAGATGTCCGTTCTGTTACAACAACAATGTATAGTAAAATTTTCAATAAATGCTAGAATATTAAATATTTTTATGAATTATTTCAGATCTTAAGAAGGCTACTACCACAGAAAATAAAATTTCATTTGATTCGAGTTTCTTAAAGTTCGTGTACAAAATTCATGTACCATATTTTATACAAAATAAAGCTGCAAGAATAAACTATTCGTAACGGGCGGAATTGATTTGCAAAAGGGTTAGTTTTTTCTTTCTTCTTTCCTCTCCTTCTCGAGGCAACGTCTCTGACAACTTGTGAATTATCTGTAACGCAACAGATATCTTAGCGGTATTCCTCTGCACCATAATTATTCGACAGAAAATTCAATTACCGTTCGAGTTGCGAGCCGTGAATCCCACGGTTATTCCTCCACGGTGTACTCACTAATTATCGAGATCGTGGAGGTTCTTCTCCGAATATTGATAGATCGTTTCACGATCGTGACGAGCTTCATCGCGGCACGATTTACTTCCGAGGAACACGGTGTCCGTCCCCGATAACGATCCGATAATGCACCGGCAGTAGGATAGAACCGAATCCAAGAGAACCGGAAGTTCGAGATCTTAATCTACTTTTAATATCCTGCGACTGAAAGGTCTTGGTAGCTCGGCGATCGCGGATCAACGACAAGGAATGGAAAAGTTCGTCCGTTCGAATGTCATGACGAGATGCCGCCGCCGCTGGTCCTTCATTTTCTCACGGAGATTGCGCTGGAAAAGAAAGGAAAACGCGCCGCCGGAAACCACATCCTCGGCCAACCAGATCACGGCTACAGAGAAAAAGGGTTTGTCATCGTGGCGAATCCGTTGAAACCACCGTTGCCCTTCCATCTACTGCTCGGTCACATTGAGTTTAGCGAAATTCATCTCTACGAGTCAATCTCATTCATTCGGTGGCAAAGAAACGCTAAATATATTTCAACAAAGTTCGTTCCCAATTACGGTGACTTTTCACAGTGATTCATGAGTTTCCTAATCGCTTATCGACACAACCTGTACGTTATATATTAACGACATCAAATTTATACATTTTTATCAAATTTATCAGATCTCTAAGACGTTTCTCAATCTTGTAAAACTTTATACAAACCATATACATGTATAAACATAAAAGAAATGGTCTGCTCCGAATTAGTCATTTAGTGTACTCTTACGTTGAGAAGAAAACTGAAAAGAAACAAAAGCTATTATAATTTGCTCTACATTCAGTGTGCAGTGACTCGGTCGTCGTGTTTACCGCTTGGCTGGTTCCAAGGGGAACTCACAGTGGTGGGGAGATCAAATTTAGACTGTTACGGTAGAGACACCTTAGCGACAATTACGGAGAGAATACCGTATACCTTGATTATAGTTGGTCACCAGAACGCTCCTTTAACACCGAATAGGATCACGCGCGATTTATTCGATCGGTCGTGCAATTAAAACGCGACGCTATTTGTTCCGTCGATGATTCCACGATTAAGAGCAACGTTGACTAATTACGCGAGCCGAGCGGAAGCCGGTCGAGCCTGTGATTAATTATCCCGGCTAATGAATTTCACGCAAATAAATAGATATAATGCAGTGACAAGTTCGATTTTATGACCGCTACACCTGGAAACAGTCGTGATATATCGTTCGAACAACGATATTTAAATCAATACTGCAGAAACGGCGCGGCGGGTCTCGTTCTCGCGCGATTGGCCAACGAAACGTACTCGATGATTAAGTACTTTCGATGGCAAACAGATGTATGCATACGAATAGACAATAGGATAAGAGAAATCGAAGGTGGGATGAGCGTGGAAGAACGTTAACTTCATTTTAGAATGAACTTTACCGCGTTCGTTAGCTTGATCGTGACGTAGATGGCCGAAATAGTTTTCATAATACTTCGAAGGCGGCAGCGATTCCAACCGCACACCCGATTTTTCTTCGGCAATGGCTGGAAACGAAAACTGTTCGAACGATCTGCTCGGTCTGGAAACACTTTACCGGGAATTCCATACGTATCCATTCTAATTATTTTCTCGTTAAGCAGCTACTTATTGTTACAGAGCTGCGCACCCTCCTCTAACACGATTCTACACTTAACGCGATACCGTTTCCGTATCCATTCCCTAGAAACTTTGCCCTCGGCGACCCTTAATTTGAATGTAAGTCGATGGTTACGATAACTTCTTATTTGATTCCTGCTTGCTGGCAACGAACATTTTCACAATACGTTATCATTTGACCGGCGCACCTGATATTCGTGAAATGGTTTCGTTGTTTATTATATTTCGCGAGAAAATAGTTTGCGTTTCTCGTATACGTTCGGACGTTTTATATTAGGTCGCTAGGAGTCTCGCTTGAAAATGTTACTTCCTTGGAAGGGACGATTCCTGAGGTGATTCGAAGTAATTTTTTCCATTGCGCAAATGTTCTCCGGCGCTTTGTTAAGAAGTTATTAATGAAAAACACGGACCAATCAGAGCGTGGCGTTGGCACTGGCCGAGTCGAAATCCGGCCATTGTAACCGCGTTCTGATTGGTTTGTGTTTTTCGTTAATAACTCCTCAACAAAGCTGCAGAGATTTTCGCAAAGGAAAAAGTGACTTAAGAGACCTCACGAATCATAATTTCTATCTTCAAAGTAACGGAGTAATAACATTAAAAAAATATATATATATATTGTATTATAAATTATATATTATATTATAATTTATGTATATATAATAATTAATTATTATGTATAATAATTAAACTGTAGCACCCGAATAATACAAACTATGTACCAATGTACGTTCCACGTATAAACCAGAGGCTAAATGAAAATTTTACATGAAACTGACGATAGGATTTTTTCGCGAGGTTGTTGAGCCTGTTTCCTTTATAATCATTATATCGAAGGTTGCTCTATGGTAACTGTAATTTCCAATTTAATTTTCGTTCAGCGGCAAGAGCAGACGCCGACTGAAATGATTTATAATGTAACAGGCACGACAGTTTTGACAGTGGATCCGACGCGTTCATTAATTTATCAAACCGCGAGCTGGTGTTAATGAAGCGGCTAACGGAATAATAATAACCGATTTGAATTACAATGGTCGTAATTAATGAATCAGTGAGTGGGCATTAGCGGTAGAAATGGTTGCCATCTAATACCGGGATTGAACCGCGGGATAACTTTACCCCTCTTCCCCTTCCCCTCATCCCTATCATTAGAGCAAACCCTTTCGTTAATTTAACTTCAGTAACAAGATACTTTCGTGGCATTCGTTCTTCACAATCCTCTGAATGCGCTGTATCACATCGTTTATCCGGTACTCGATCATGTAGTATTGTTACATACATATAGTAATAAACATTTTAACTGCTGTTAAATGTTTACGTGTATCTATTCTTTCGCAGAGACTAATACAACAAATGCGAGATCTGTTTCTCATTAAGAGGATTCCAACACGTTAGCAACCACACGCCGACATTAATGAATAATGCTTTCAAGCGTTTACATCTGGTAAACCAATTGACCGATTTCGGTGAAACTTTCGGCATGTACGTAGCTTATGCGGATATACAAATAAAAATGTTATAAACAGAAACTTCTACTTCTACTGACCTAATAGAATGGACTTATTCTAGATCAGAAGAAGTGTTTAATTTTCCAGTTAAAATAGCTCCGAGTGTGAATGGTTGAATCTGTGGTTGCAAGGAAAAACGCCGCATATCACAATTTCAAAAAATTCGAGTTCACGTATTAATTGAGTTTTGTAGTACAGGATTTACGTATTTACCAGAAAAGAAGTGACGAAAACAAGTTCGGAAGGCTCAAAAAAATAATGTGACTCAACCGAAGCCCTATGTCAAAACGATGAAAACATTAAACGGCAATATCTCGAAAGTGAAACACAGAAATATCTTTTAAGAAATTGCTGGTTTTAAGGTAGAAGCGGCACGGACAGAGCAATCGAATAAAAACGGTATCAGCTTTAATCCAAATAACTTAGCTGTGCTTAAAAAAAATCGCTTTGTACATGCGAGTGTCTCGAGTACGGTACTTTAGCGTGCCCGGTTTCAAAGGTTGTAATTGTTCTTACGAACGAGTGTCGGCGCACGTGTGCGGCAACCAGAGGAACAGCGATGAAACGATCGCAGTATAAAAGGAGCGGCACAAAGGAAACACGGCCGCGTATTTCCCTGCGGATTATTCGGCCGAGTGAAAATTAAATTAAGATGAGGTATCTCGGTATCCCTTCGAGCGTCTGCGTTTGTTACCGTGCTAGTGCTGGAACAGTCCGATCGAGCAAGGAAAATTCGTGAGATCCAATTCGGGCGAAAATAAAGTTTTTGCCGAGGACTTGCGGTCAAGAAACGCATCGAGCTTCAATAATAATCGGCGGTATCGACTGTTTGTTGCTCGGAGAAGTAGAATCTTTCATTAACTTTGCCCCGACTACCTCCTTTCTTCCTTGGTTGTTTCGTAACATCGTATCCACGAACAACAACGTTTCTTCTCTCAGTTTCGAAATACAGGGATGGTATAAAAATCCATTCTCTACCTTTTTCTGTTTTCTCACTGTTGACTTCAACGAGCATATCTTCGTTGGCTGCATTAAGAACGATACCTATATGTACACTCCCTCTCTTTCACCGCGTTTCCACTCTATGCATATTCATCCAGGGGACAAACTGGATTTTCTTGGCGTCGCGCGGAAGTTCCCGCCGACAGAACGGGACGAAACTTTTTTCCCTGATGAAAGGACGCTCATCGCCTATATTACGCTCTGATGCAAGACCCGTGTACGCAATTTCTCTCCCGTTGGATTCGAAACTTCCGCACCTGCCTCTCTCGCGACCTGACTAAGCCTTGTCTCGCCTCGCGTCGCCGCACCGTCTTCGGTCGACATTCAACCACCATTTTGCCCCGGATTCCCGACTCTTTCCATCTGTTCCGATAATGAAGATTTCCTGCAACGTCTCCAGAGATGCCGCGGCTTCTAGAAAGACCAGAATCGCCGAACGGCTACCTCTTTTCGCCTTTCGACGAAAATTCTGCGGGGAAAACAACCACCACAGGAAAAGAGAGGAGAAACGGTAGTCTTCTTCCGTCGATTTCACTTAATTCCACATTTCCTTGCTGCTCGTCGATCTATTACAGATTGCTTCGCCGATTCCCATGGCGGCGTGTTCACCGCGGCCGAACGTTTCCTTTCCGTTCCATAAAGTTTCATAAAACAGGACGTCGCTGACCGGACTCCCTGCTACGAAAGTCGAGGAGAGCTTAATCGATACCGAGAACAAATGACACGGCACTGAACATCGATAACTAGACAACGGATTTGATGCATTTATTTGAAGAATTTAAAAACGCTGTCATGTTATTTTCAACCTGTTAAACATGGTAAGAAAGAAAAGTATTTATGTCGCAAATGTAAGTTAATTCTCTCTGACCATGTTACAAGTGTTAAAAATGTTAAAGTAGTATTAAAAGAAATTGAAAGTGCTTCGATAACAGCGCTCTCAATTTTTCTTTTTTAACCCTTGAAAAAGTGGAACCCAAAATTCTTTAAGACTTTGAAAAAGCACATTATATGGATTATCCTGCGAAATAACTACAATTAAAAAGAAATAAGTTTGCGGATACGCATGTGTCGGTAAATTGCACCTTTTGGGATGCCGCGATTGACAAGAATATTCTAGAATATTCCTCGATAGAGAGAAGATAATGCGATATTGTTTCTTGACGTAGACGCACGCGTCCAGACACAGTTCTCATGAAGTATGACGAATGGGGTATAAAAGGGGCTGGGATAACAAAACGCTGCGTCCAGACTCGCAAAGCAGGTCCCACCTTTACCGGGATAACGTGAAACTGTAACGCGTGCAGTTTCTAACGGGATGGGGGTGTGCCGGAACCGAGGCCGACTGAGAACAAAAAAAATCGAGTTGACCGATTCGTCGGTTATTCCATTAACTTTGGTCAGTGAGCGGTAACGAAGCGAGGTTCGGTTCAGGGTGCAATGTAAATTGGCGACGAAATGAACAAAAAAAAAGGGAAAAAAGTGAACAAAATCGATCGGCGAAGGGTTAGGGGCCGAGTGGGCTACAGTCGCCGCGTGTATGGAATTCCCGTTGATGTCCTTTGAGCCTCCAGTGCTGGATGAGAAGCAAAAAGTGCTGGAAACAGGTGTATCCCTCTCGCAGGTCCTGTTTTCCCCGTCCCTTTTTCTTTTTCATTTCGAAGCACACGGTGGATCGTTCGACGCTGTCAATGAGACGCCTTTGAACGTCAAAAACCGTTCCTTGTCGCAGTCATAGGTGCGCGCTATCCTTTCACAATACAGTAATGTCCGGATACATGGCTTCCAACTGAGATATCGCCGTTGACGAAGTATTCGTATACCTTTTACTAATACCTTTTTCAGAATTGGACCCAATAGCTTGAGTTTTGTTTTGACACGTGAGAAGTACTAGTTTACCAGCTAATGCGTAATAATAATTTTTGTTTTTAACGTTTTGTGAACAATCGTTTTAACCGTTCACGTATAAAAAAATATAGTTTTATAGTAACATGATATTTGGTCCCCTCAGGGTTTCAAATTCATTTACCAATCGTCTTCCACTTTCCACTCTCACCATCGCCTTTTCAGCGGGACCTACTGTTTATGGTGGGTTCCGAACCACCTTTATAGTTTTATAGTATTTTATATATACTCTTCCTAATTTTCAACTATACTTCCACCACTGTTTCAAACACCCCCTCCAACCAATCATATACAATTCTCTTTATCATAATACGGTACGGCCCTGACCTGTCCTCCCTGTTGACGTTTTATTCACGAAAGGATTTATCTTCGCTCGATGAGTACCCGGGAGTTTCTCCTGAGGAGATTCCATGCATTTTTTCACCATTTCCGTTAGAAACCCTCTGTCGGACTGTCGACAGTGAAATCGATATAACAGATTGGTACCGTAAATACCGTGGAATCGTCGAGCCCTGATTTCACTGAACCGTGGAATTCAAGCGTTCACACCGTCTCACGATGAAATTGCTCTTTCCAGAGATCCCACGAACCGGCCGCGAGATCCCTGCCAGCCAAGGAACAATTACGTTCCCAATTAAATGGCAATAATCGGCGGTGATGCATCATCGGCCGATCCATCCTTCCGCGCCCGAGATATATCCAGCAGCGACCCCCAAGCGAGAGCATTCTTTGTTTGATTTCAATTTCTCGAGAAATAGAACTAGAAAAATATTTGCTCTGCGACCCGTCGAGTCTCCGAGTATCTCGAACTCTAATAAAGTAATTGAGATACGATCAGTAATGGAATCAATAATAACTGCATGGTCAGTAGTACGATAGCAGTTTCGAGAAGCAGTACACATTTTATAAAAGAACGTATTAAACCTTATTGGAAATGGGTATTAATAAATGCACACTAGTACTTTTCAAATGAAACTATTCACTATCACTGCGAAATCTCTGTTTATCACCGATATTAATGAAATTTTAGGATGATATAGAACTCAAAAAATATTTGACACGTATTTTTTATAGCTGCCGACATTCGTGTTAAGGGGCTGAAAATAGCTCTCAAGGTGAAAAATCCATTTTATTGAATACCTCCAAAACTGCTATGCCTACACGAAAATTCCAAGATCGAATTTGTGCGTCTTTGAGTGACCAATCTTTTAGTGTGAACTGACTTTTTACAAAATAATTTGTGTAAAAAATATGGTAAAAATTAACTTTTTTGGGCGAAATGTTTGTATAAAACATTACAATATTTTCATCAAAATTTGTATACACAGTCTATATACCTTTTCATATTCATTTTTTGTGTTTATACAGTACGTTTAACAAAAAGATACTCGGCTACGTCGAAAAACCTCTCCAGTTAGGGGATGAAACCCTTGAAAGACAGAAACCGTATGATGGTGTCATCTACCAGCAATATGCTGAAACTGTTCGTGGAAGAACGATGCTCTCCAGCTATCATAGTTTTCACAAACCCTAACCCTAACTGATCCTTGCCAGTACCACCATACGTCACTGCGTTACTTGCGGCATGGAAAACATGAGCGGGAGACTTCAATGCCAAATAAGATATGTGCTCGCATTTCTTCCAGAATGTCGTGCGATTCATTTATGCCATGTCGCTCGTATATCAGCACATTGTATGTGTGTATGTAGATGGCAAGAAATACATGTGGCTTCGAGAATAGAATTTCGATTTTGTGACGAGGTTTACGTTCACCATTTCTTCCAGATACGATTCAATTATTAATGCTAGTATAAAAATAAAATAATTCAAACAATATATTTTACACAAAAATATGGCTACTATATTTTAACTCCTTGTCGTGTGTTTTAACAGAGATTTTAACAGAGTCCAACAAATGTGAATGTTACGCCTTCCTTTTTAGAAGAAATGAAATTCGATTCATAAAATTTGATTGAGACATACATTTTCTCGTCTACGTTTTCCTGTAACTGTAAATGTAAAGAATACCTTCACAGTTTTATCGCGACCGCGATACTTCTCATCGAGATAACACCGCGAAACCGTCAGACAGGTTGAAACTTTCCGTAGTCGTACATCAGCCATCGCCGTTGACAAAATGTTCTCGCGAACCGTTCTGGTGCTTCTATTGTCTTGCATTGCCAGCAGTCTGGCATCAGAACTCTTACTGAAGTTGGTACGTGCATATTAACCTTTCCACCTGTAAATCTCATATAATGTGTGAGTGCATATGGAGAATTGTTTCGATAATACCTTAAACTGTGAGGCTAACTAATTTCTATGAGAAAAGTTCAACGATTTCGACAGAAAGTTTGTCGCTCGAATTTTTGCGAGATTCTGGCGAACGGGTTTAGGCAGGGTTCTCGAACGTTGCAATTCAGCGAGCTGTGGGTCGGGCCGGGCGGCGTGAACGCGTGAACAGCAAGGGAATCGGAAACGCGAGCGCAGACGTTTCCCGGTTAAACGTGCCAGCCAACCGTCCTCCGGCAATTGGCGTTAAATTCGCAGTCGGTGATACACCGTAGGCAGCCCTCGGGTGGGCGTCGAACGGCACGAGTGAACGAACTTTAAACCGGAAGTCGCCCCGTTTTCGACGGAACCCCGTAACAATCGGGTGAACGAGAGTGCCAGCTCGGCGGCAGGCGTTTCAGCCTCGTAAACTAGCCGGCGCGGAAAGTCCCGGTGCCCTTGTCGCGCGATTAAGCTGTTTATGCGGCCGATACCGCGTTTTCGGCTCGAGCGATCCTAACGAAGCAAGTTAAACAATAAGCCGGCCTGCTGCAGAGGAGCCAGCCTGTCCTGCGGAAACTTTTAATGAGAACCCAGGAGGGGGATAAGTCGACGATTCTGCGACGACGTTGAAAATCAGCTCGATTCCAGTAAGAGACCTCCGCTCCGCGCCGAGCGAAAAATCGGCGAGAACGATTCCGAAAGAGATCGTGCCTTATCTACCTCATCCGAGCCTCGTACTAGCTACTGGAATCTACCAAGCCTCGCCTCTTTTATCGCGCTCCTACGGAAAACGTTCCAAGCAGATTAAATTTCTTCGCAAGCCCGAAGCAGCTTTGTTTTGAAAGGCCGGCGAATCCACTTGTAGCACGGAGTATTGTTGTTGATTCAATTAAGACATTTCCACCGGTATTCTTCCCTCGAATTTCGCTTACTCTCCTTCTTGGATGGAGATTCGCCGATCTTCAAAACAAAGACAGATCCTTCATTCTTCATTAATTCGTTCACTTGTTGCAAATGCTGTGAGAAAATGTACACAAACGTATTGAAAAATTCAACGGGAGTCACATCGAACACTATTTTTAAAGCCCTATTATCAATCGTCATCGTCCACATTTTCATTTGACAATAATAAACCTAATGGCCACCTTGTTTCCCGAAAAATAATGGAAATATTATAGTATAAAAAGTTCACATACGGATAGAAGAATCAGTGACATCGACATTAAAAAGTAAGGATCGAATGTTCCGTTTTATCCGTTGTTGTCGCGGAGATTCGCGGTATCTGGATAATATAAATGAGCTCGATGACCGAGTTTGATACGGCACGGGCGTAATTTCGAAGAAAGTACGGAGATCGCTCGATTTAAGGGACGACTCCTTCTCGGTGCCTTCGCCGCGGCGAACCGTTCGAGGGAATGACCGAAGTTTTCTCGGGTTTAATTAATTTCTTGCTCGTCGAGGGGAACGGGTGAACCGCCGCCCCGCGCCGGGATTTTGTTTGACTAGTTAGCCCTCGCGCGTTTGGTTAAACAGAACAATGGGCTGGTCCTAGGCGCTAGAGGACCGCGCTCCGAGGGAACACGCGTCGAAAACTGGATTATAAAGTTCCGTTGTGTTATCACTACTTAAGGGATTAACGCCTTCTTGTGCGACGCCCGTGCAGAATCCTAATCAGCTGTGCCGCCGTTTGAAACTCAATCCCGGTTGCTTGGTTCTCGCACAAAAGAAGAACGACATATTCGCTTGCGCGGAAAGTTTACATCGATTTTTCAGGAAAATTCAAAGGCAGCGCATTTTCATCTCAATATACATATACTGGGTCTTTCAAGATTCAAGGTAGAAATTAGGTCAGGTCGATTCTCAGATTGGGAATAACGTAATTCCGTAGGAGGCTTGTTTTCAAGGAAATTAATTTAAATATCAGTCGGGTACACGCGTTCTTAATCCCTCGCCGTATTTTAACAAGTAAGATTCGTTATGAAGATTTTAACAACAAATATGAATGTTGTGTTTCTTTTTAGATAAAAATTATTCGAGAAAAAATTGATTCATTTGTAATCAATATTTAAGTATTAAAATATATGTAGTCATACGAAAAATGTACATATTTTTTCCCTTCTATGACATCTTTTTGTTAAGAAAATGGAACGGCAAGGGAATAATAAATAACCAATGTCACGATAAAACTAAATTCAATGAAAATTATTGCATGATCGTGACAGAACGTGTATGTCAAAACGATTTACGTAGCCAAACTTTACAAAATGCTCGTTGACGGGGGTTTAATGATATTATTAATATAACGAACATTTAACCTAATGAACTTTTAAAACATTACAATGCATTTTACAGGAGACCACAACGGAATCCAACGTGGTATCCAGCTTGTCGGAAGTGGAAGTTCTTTTATCAATAGCGGTGTGTGCGTTCGGTTCTGTGGCCATTGTCATTGTGCCGACGTTAATCTACTAGTAAGTATGCATTTACAATATTGTTTTGCCTTGGTGTTATCGTTCCTCCTATAGATATAACAACTGTAATACGCAAAAGCGTACGCCACCGTAATATGGTACGTCTCGTGTTAATGAAATACCAAGGCTCCTGGAAATGATAAGATTAGTAGTATCAATCGTGTTTCGATCGTGGCTTCAACTTAGTCTTTATCATATACCAACGAGTATTAAGGAAATCCTTTCATTGATCTTATGAAAGTACTGTAATCAATTCTTAATTATCATTTC
This sequence comes from Lasioglossum morio, assembly GCA_916610235.2. Lineage (NCBI taxonomy): Eukaryota > Metazoa > Arthropoda > Insecta > Hymenoptera > Halictidae > Lasioglossum > Lasioglossum morio. Next base: position 6,153,877 of record OU744324.1, on the reverse strand, counting down.
AGCAAACTCTGGAGCGAACGAGTTCCAAGACCGAGTCTACTGACAAAGATGAAGACGTTCGAAGCTGGAAAATGCTGATAGCGTCGTGTTATCGTTAGCCTGTGGATCTAAGTATGTACTTTCGTAGGTTCGCTTAAAAGATAAAAAAGTTTTATCTTCGATTTGATGAAATCCTAAAGAATGCGAATAAAGATATGATATTGTACGATGATCCACGTTCTAATTGGCATGCAGTAAACATTGATAGTACCCGTCGTTTAATAACCATAGCAGTTGAAAAAGCGACGTAAAATAATCGAAACAAAGTAAACATTGATAGTCGATCGACAGCGAAACAATATCTAAAAAATGTATTACTCTTTCGACCTCAACTTCCAACACGATTCCAATAGAATTTCAACCCGAGTCAATAAGGTTCCGCATTGTTCGTTGGCTGATCAAATCCAAACCGATATCACCAATGGATCCGAAATTCTATTAGGGTCGACGAAGGGATTTAATATTAAACTGCAAAACAAGCAACACGTGCAATTAGCAATTTCATTGGTAGTCTCGAACGAGGCATACAGCGGACCACTAACGTTACACAAAACTTTCCAACCTCGCTACTCGTGCATCGTAAAACGACACAAACTCCTGCAACGCCGCATCCTCGACAGATATTAACCGTAAAATTGACGAGAATAAACAACAGCCCTCCGATCGAACGAGTTTTTACGACTATCAGACGATATAGGAAGGTTCCATAAACTTTTCACGCCTCCAAATAATAATTATTGATGTACTTCGGTTTCTTCCTCTGTTGATCAAGCCGTCGAGGACTGGTTTAGGCCCTCTGTTCACGATGCTTCGCGTCGAAGACACATACACGTAAAATTTTGTATCATTACTGAAAAAGATATATATATATATTTCCACTAAAATTCATTAAAAAATTATTCCTATCTACTTTATTAGCGAGAAATGTTTTTCTCAAACTTGTGAAATTTCTTCCTTTTTAATCTATTTAATGAACACGTTGTTTAATGAAAGGGAGTAAATCTAACTTCGAATAACGTTGGATTCACAAAATAGTAGCCCTACACAATCATCAAACATTTTGACTTAGACTCACCACTAAAAATTGCTGTACCATTATTCACAATATTGTTTACATTATTAAATATATTGGTATTCGCCAGCACCTCTGGAAATATCCCATGTGCCATCTAATACTGTGCTGTCCAGGGTGGTTCGAAATAACCTTTAACAAAGAGTTGAAAACGACGTAAAATAAATAAATAAAAAAGAAATATATTAGTATCCAATCAATTATTACACATTCAAGTATTGCACGAAATATGTATATAAAAATTTCATATCCATCAAATGAAAAACATCATATACAATGTAATTAATCTAGGTTGGAAGAAATGTTCAATCTTCGAGTTGAAATAGCTCCGACTGCAAAGAGTTCTTAATTATCTCGTCGGTGTCCTTAACTTCCCGTTTCAGCTTACTTAGTCTAAATACTTTTCCACTATCTATGTACATTCCGTCGCGTTTTTAATGGCATCGCAATGAAGCCGTGACTTTAAGAGCCATACTTCCAAGGTATAAAAAGTGTTTAAAAAGTTCTCCTAGTCAAAGTAGAATTTCCAGTGTCGAGAGGAAAGAATGAAGTTTACCCCGACGATTTGCATTCAGAACCGCATATCTATGCATAGCCAGAGAATTATAATAATTTCGTCGGTGTGTACGAAGAAACATGTAATCGCCTCGGTTATCCATAGAAATTGGGGCTCGCATAACATAAAAGCTCGGCGCGCTGTTCATTTTTCTTATCGGCTGTTCATCGGGATGGCTCATTTCAATATGTATGACGAAAAGTCAATTTTCCTTGATTATCTGAAGCGAACTGGACCACACACAGCATTTATATAGCCGACTAACAGAGTGCGTGTGCGACTATGTCTGTGTACGACCAACAAACTACAAGCACGCTGCATCGTGTTATTAACACGACTACTGAATAATAATTCGCAAACCGGTGCGGCATCGGGACACACGGATGTAAAAACGTTGGCCAGTTGTCGTCTATCATCTACCTATATTCAATGTTTATTTACGCCAAACCGGGTGTTTCGTTTAATGGAATATCCGTGCGGCCGAGCAAATTGATCGGCAAAATTTATCATATTATTACGGAACGGCGGGGAAACGCGTCGCATTCCAACTCGTTTGTTTGCCGAGGTCGTCACGCGGACAACAGAGTCGCCGATACGTTTCATCGAATAGGCCGATATAGGCACGCAACGCGGTGCTCATTCGAGAGCTTTAATCGTATCGGAAATTGATTTTTGACTGGGATCCGTTGCGGTCTCCAATTTCTTGGATGGCTTGACACCCACCTTTTCAATTGACCAGGGTCGATTGGAAGTTATCAGCCGATTTCAACACAGTATCGCGTCCAACATTTTCGCACAGCCTCTTTCCTCGTTTAGAGACCAAACACAAAATCAGTACATTTCTAGAACTATGTGCAAATAAACATTATCAAAAGATACATAAAACATCATAACTAGACTGCGAATGTTTATGCAATTTTTTTTTAGGAAAGTTTGAGAACATGGAATCATGTAAAATCTTATTTTCTGTGGTAGTAGGCTTTGTAGATACGAAATAAATAGAAATCGTACTAAATTCTGTAGAATTATATTTCCTAGCATTTTTCGAAAATTTTTGGATCCCATAAACGCATGAAGATCCGCAGTCTAATTATATCGAACCTTTTGAAAGTATATTTAAAAATAATAAAAATGCTTGTGTAAACTTCCGAAAGTCGGTCGAATCGGATTGAGCTAAACTGTTGCACATAGGTTTATTTTGTCCAACGTAAAACTGTTTGAAAGAAAATGTTGAATGTTGCAAGAGGAAACCTGTAAAAAAATGCCTCCGAAACTGGATTTCAAATTGAAAAGTTCTTACAACCGTGGACATAACCAATTGGTCCATCGGCGAACATTCGTCGAAAAACAGAAACATCTTCGCACGGTCGTGATCCGTGTTATGGCAGGCGCAATCGTGCGTACAGAAACCGTAGCTCATAAATTCGCGACTGTCGTTGGACGTACGGGACCAGGCGTGACAGTATAAACCGTGTACATAAAACTCTTACAGCGGGCATGGTAATATAAAGTTTAATACGGCCTCGAACTTTCGCGGATTACGATCAGAAAGGCTTGTCGGTGGCACTGGCCCGGGCGTTCGTCCACGTCGCATTGCAAATTCGAAACGTTTCTTTAAGGCATGAGGACGGTCGGGATTTTATAACCCGCGGAAAGCTTACTCAGAAATTTCAGAGCCACTCACCTTGGGACTCGGTAGGAAGTTGTAACTCTTCAGCCGGCGTTCGTATATATGGAAAGTTCCCAGTCAGTAATTTCACTCGGCTCCGTCGAATAACGTGAAAATATACCGTCGGTCATTCCATCGACATTACGATTTTTAGTCTTCGTCGCTCATCATGTAAATCCATCTCGTCCATCGACAATTTAAAAAACAAAATGATTTTATACGCTCGGTTACCATCCAACGTTTATTTCGGCACCGGGTATCGATCGCCAGTATGTTCCCGTCGAACGGTAAGCCAGATTTTATCCGCCGTCGACAAAAAGCTGCTCGACGAAACCGTGAACGTTACTGGTGTTACGAGCCAGGACCGCGAGCAGCACGAGTGGCCGGCGAAGGGTTGTTACCCTAGGAATATGGTCTCAATTTGTTAGTTAAGTTACGCGGACGAACCCAATGCGAAATTGGGGAGCCGCTAGGATTATAGACAGCGAGGACGAACCTGATGCGAAATCAGGGAGCCTCTAGGAATGAAGACAAGCACAGACAAACCTGATGCAAAATCAGGAAGTCGCTAGGATAGTATAGTTTTCGTGGACGAATTCAATGCGAAATTGGGGAGCCACTAGGTTGGATAAATCTCTGTTTGGATGATTGGAAAGTCGCGAACGAACCCGATGCGAAATCAGGGAGTCGCTAGGATTGTTAATGGGCATCGTAACAAGTATAATCTAATTGATACAATCCGAGCGGCAAGATTGTATCGTGTGGGGACGTTCAATTACTCGATTGGGATATTGGACAATAATTATGGGTTTAGTGAATTTGTACGAATTACCAAATAACACAAATATATTCTCGTTATAAGAAAATTATTACAATTAGAAACAATTACCTAAGACGCACGGTGTTAACGTACTGGCAATGCGGGGGTCTCGAAGCAACTTTATAAATGAATTTTATGCAACATCCAACGAAGTCAAAATAATGTAGTCAATAAAACCAAAACTGGTACGATAAAATTTGTCTTTGATCATTCTGCACCCTCCGGTTCTAGTGAGAAGTTTTATTGTCTTTTTCTTGGTCCACTTGTTCCTCAAGAGAGGCCAAAAACGAACCAAGAAACTCTGATTAAAACAAGAATATTATCGGAAAATTTGAATCCGCGTGGACTGTTCCGGGAAATAAAGAAATGTTAAAAATATATGATATAGGAATATTATTTTAAATAGAAAACTGTAACTGGACGTACGAATTTATGATTCTTCCAAATTATTAGCACAACAATGTTTCGCTTTTCTTCACATTCTACAATTTCTCCGAGTATTCTCCGAGTGTCTTCACTTCTGAACTTCCACTAACTCTGTATTCAGGGTTTCTACGTGCTGTTACAGACGCCTGTTCCTGGTCAAATTAAAGCACTCGGCAACATGCTATCGAGATTGCACGAGTTCCACAAGCTCAAGCAGCCTGTTCTCACGGGTCAATAAAATTATTACAACCAGCGATGAATCTTGATTACATAGCGCACCGAGTGTAGCTTAACTTATTCACTCGTTGCAACGCTCGGCGAAATAGATAAATGACCGAGTAGCAGAAGTTCATGATAGGGTCCATTAACGTTTCACGAGGGAATGTTGATACCGGGAAGTTTCGTTCTCGTTATGAAAGTAACAATCTAGTATCCGCGAGTGTTAGAGGATAGAGTCTATCATTGCTCTCGTTCGATCAGTATGGGATATCGCGTGACGCCAAGAATGGCAATTGCTTTTTCAAAAGCCAGCGTTGCTCTGACATGTGCCTGGCCACCCCCGTTGCACGCATCGAAAACCGAGCTTTTTATCTTCAACGTTTCATGGTGTGCATCATTGATCAGCTCGATCGGACTGCTTTTGCCACTGTTCAACGCGATCTGCGAGGACTATAACGAGCCTATAATTCTTGGGAAAAACGTGAGCCTCTTCGCGGCTGTTGCACAAGTGGTGATAAAGATGATAGTGTGTCGTTTGATGCAGGAACAGTTTCAAGTAAGTTAATGCTTCGCTTATCGGTAAATTCTCGATTGTGTCCAGATTCCCGAAAATGTTCGAGAATTCTCGCACATCCCTACTTATTAGTATATGTAGTTAAACGGAAGCGTTAATTGCCGACGATGACAATCGTGAAATCAGATTTTTTACGGTAGCGATTCGCTTTCAGAGGTTGTTCTTCGACATGGAGGAATTTTGCAAACATGCGACGGAGAAGGAAAACGCTGTTCTCCAACGCCACGTGGACAGATATAAGTACGTTCACGGGGTTTACACGTTATCGTGCTTTCTGACAACAATCTTCGTTATAAGCGGCCCGTTGTATTCGCCCCAGGCATTTCCGACACACGCTAAATACCCATTCCCGGTGGAAGAACAGCCGCTGAGAAGTATTATTTTTTTCCATCAGTCGCTAGTCGGCTTCCAGGCTTCCGCCGGTATGGCGATCGACGCACAAGTTGCACTTCTACTACGATACGCTACCGCCAGATTCGAAATACTGGCGATGAAACTGGAGAGGGTCCAGTCCGAAAGTCAATTGAACGCTTGTATACGAGAACATGCGAGGCTTCTCAGGTAATTCGTGCACCGAATTTTAGACCTCGACTATAGTGCCAGTCGGGTACGAACAGACCGAAAAGAGAAATTATATATAGTCACCATTCTTTTATAATTGTAGAAGAGAATAGTAACTACATAATTAATTAATGAAGCTGTATTCTTTAAAATTTAACCATTGAATTTTATTTACAAATTGGACACGAACTTATGGAATCATCTAATATTTCTTCCCAAAATCTGATTCATAATTTATGGGGGTATGCAATCCTGTAAGCCTGATCAAATGGAGTAGATCTAACATTTTCTCCGCATATAAAAATATTGTAAAATGAAAGATTTTTTTAGGGAACAGTAATGTTCCCTAAAGTCACTTTTGCCGACACATCTGTTCTTACAATAATAAACTAGCTAATTATACAATGTTTCGAATACTTTCACAACGAACAAATTTAAGGTACACAAAGAGCATATACCGGGCTGTAAGATTCATATGCCTAACCACCGCGGTCACGACAAACCTTGCAGTAATTTTTGGCAGTCTGAATCTGGTTACTGTAAGTATTGCCGACGCAGAAACTCGCGTGCGTGCTCGACACTGGCGAGTTTACAGAAATTACTGCTGAACAGAAACAGCCGTTACCATTGAAAATTTTATACGCCATCGTTGTGGTCAGTGCTAGCGGAGAACTCTTCATGTACGCTTGGCCGGCCGATAGTTTGATACACCAGGTAATAAATCGATCGTGTTGAAAGAAGTTTCACTAGGATTCACCTTTGTGGTTCACCTTTGTTCAGAGCACAGGCACCGCTATGAGCGTTTACAATTCAACTTGGTTCGAACAAAATGTGAAACAACAAAAGAAGATCTATTTCATGATATTGAGGTCCCAGAGACGCGAGGCAATACAAATAAGCGGTTTTCTACCACATATTTCGTTGTTTTATTACGCGAAGGTACTTGTTCCTTCTGATTCGTGTAAAGCGTGTAATAAATATTTTTTATATATATTTTCATTTGCTTTCAGTTTCTGTACACAGCATTTTCCTACTTCACAGCGTTGCGTGTAATGGTTGAAAAATCCAACGTCGATTGAGACATCGAATAAAACTATAATTAGTCGAGATGAACTTTACATGTTTACTCGAACTGAGAAAAACAACGAACATCGTCAGAACAAGATAAAACAAGAACTTTTGAAAATGTTGATGAAGTTCTTTCGTTTTCATATCGTTGTTTATCAGGCTATATATTTGCATTACAATTTTGCACTCATATATATATCCTTTCCAGCCTACCGGCTGTAGAAAGGATCTCGGTTTACAAAATTTATATATTAACCCACACATTTTTTCGTACTTTATTAAAAAAAAGAATAGTACGAACACTATATGTGTGATATTAAATACTAGGGGGCTCCGCCCTCTCTCTCTCACTCTCTCTCCTGCTCTCTTTCTCTCTCTCTGAAAAATACACACTGTCACGTCGCTCAATTTTTGGTACCCCTTCGGAAGGCAACCCGCTCTTCATTTTTCGGTTCCCCTTCAGGAGGCAACCCGCTGTCCAATTTTCGATTCCCCTTCGGAAGGCAACCCGCTGTTCAATTTTCAATTCCCCTTCGGAAGGCAACCCGCTGTTCAATTTTCGATTCCCCTTCAGGAGGCAACCCGCTCTTCAATTTTCGGTTCCCCTTCGGAAGGCAACCCGCTCTTCACTTTTCGGTTCCCCTTCAGGAGGCAACCCGCTCTTCAATTTTCGGTTCCCCTTCGGAAGGCAACCCTCTCTTGAATTTTCGGTTCCCCTTCGGAAAGCAACCCGCTCGGCGTTTTAGCGTGACAGAACTATTTTATATAATAGAAAGATAAACGCTTACTAGTTTACACCATTTACACCATTTAGAATGATCTTATGACGTTACTTGTGGGCACCAGATAGTTCGTTATCTTGGAACACTGCGTCCTATGTCGGATCTATAAGAATATATGATCTAAGGTTCTAGAATTCGCATAAGCCGTTCGTCGCAGCACTATAGCGGTGTTAGCAAATCTCCAGCTACGAGCACTCTCACTCATCCTCTTCGTTTATGTATATTTTCGAAAAATGTAATTAATCGCAAAACATTGATGAATATTATTCATTACTCCATCATTGAATATGACAAGATATAGTAAAAGTATTTAATAAACAATTTAAAGTGTAAAGATTACTGTACGCGGAAGCAATAAAAACCATAGTCTACACTCAACACATTCGTGTTGCGTTCATAGTAGAATTTATATAATGTGCAAGTTTGAATTTTATAGTAATGGTAGTGTGATTTTACAATGATTCAAGCATAACAGCTCGAACAATATGTATTTGTTTTAGCCTAGATGATCCGGTTCATGACATAACTGACATAACCAAAAAAATCTATTTCGTATGGACTTTATAAAATTATAAATACATCATGATTCGTGTATTAGTGTTGTGTTCGAGGATTTCTAGTGGTAGCACGCGAAAACTTCATAGCAGCAGTCGTTTGTTAGATTTTTGGGAACCGAAGAGATCGGGTTATCCGGAGGTATACGATATCGTAAAGAAAGGGGAAAAGAACTTGAGCCTGCTCGAAAGATTGAAAGCAGGATGTCGCGACATCAAGGAGGAGGGTTCTCTATTCCTGACAGAAATACGGGACAGTTTCAGAATTTATCACACCGAGGTATTACCGGATTCCGAAAAAATTCTGTGGAAGTTCGATGGAACGGAAGATTGTCGAAACAAATGGATAGTTACTTGCGACAGCGACTACAACGAAGGTTTCTCGACTGCTAAGTAAGACTCCAATTCACATTGTTTACCGAGCAAAATTATTATAATTTCCACTTGCTTCTATGTCACTTGAGATTTTTATGGAACCTGATGGATTCGTTTAGAAGATAATGTGTAAACAGTTCTTTTTTTAAAAGAATTCATAATAGCGGATCGTTTTTCACAATTTTTTATCTGGGTCTATAATAAAAATTTAAAAAATATATTTCATAGATTAGTTTGAGCCGTTCACAGGTCAAATCAAGTAACTTCACTTTGTTAATTTGAACAAAAATTGAAAAAATCTTTAAAAATGAATCTGCTGTATGTCATCAAATTTTCTTTACTTCTCTGTGTAGTTAATCGATTTAGCAAACGAGCGACTCGGTTATAAATATGCTGAAAATATCATTGAAATCACAATTTTTCTTTCACGATATAAACAACAAAGAAATGGTTTACGTGTACCTTGTTTTTCTTTCAGATTAGACTTTACACTTTCCGGTGCAGGACTGTTCTACGGCGAGCTAAATCCTCGTCTGCCTAAGGATGGCACAATTGGGAGAGCCGGTTATTGTAATATGACTACCGTAACCAAGAGAAAATCTTTTAAACGAGCAACCACATACAGTCTTGATCCTTACAATTGTTTAGTTTTAAGAATTCGGGGGGATGGCAGATGTTACATGTTGAATCTGATGCAAAGGGGATATTTCGATATTACGTGGTACCGTAATTATCACTATTTCCTGTATACCACAGGCGGCCCTTACTGGCAGCACGTTAAGATACCATTCAGCAAATTTGTATATAGTTCGAAAGGTGGGGTACTGGACGAGCAGAATGCTTTACCGCCCAATATGATCACACATTTTGGAGTCACGATCGGCGACCAGAATCAAGGGCCCTTCAGACTAGAGATCGATTATATCGGAGTGTGTTACGATGTAGCTGTGTTCGAGGACTGTGCCTACGAAATGATCGACGTATCCAAACCTTAACTGCCGTAGAAAGAATGTAATAAATCTATTAAGAGTCTATTAACAGTGTATTTCTTCATTGCTCAGCAATTAATCAATCGTACACACAATGTACCTAGCGAGGTGTCTGTCTGGTGTCCGTCTTTTTTCTCAGAAACTTGTATGTGTTCTTCGACAGCAAGTAGCTTATACCACCTGCTAGTGTTGTCAATGCTGTCAAGTAGCACAGACCCACCAGAACCGGGTGATTCACAAAATGGAAAATAGGGGCAGCCAGAGTCCCAGCAGCAAACGACAACTGAACGCCAGTGTTAATTTTACTTATGTATGTCGGGGCTAACTGTACAGTCGCGTGCGTGGGGTCGAAATACCTCGCCAGGGTTTTCTGAAACATTTCGATAAACTGATCTGCAAACTATTCATTATCCATACACATTTAGTTTCTCTATCTTTGCTCAAGGAACTGCTAGTATTCCTTATTTAATTCCTTAAGACACATACCGGTGGAGGTAAAGAACGGTATCTAATGTACGAAGCAGCAGAAACTAAGGCAACGTCCCTCACAACGACAAGACACGTTAGAGGAATAGGAACCAATCCCACACAGGCCAGTGATAAGAAGAGTGTGCCCACTAGCAATTTGTCAGCAACTGGGTCTAAAAAACTACCAAGCTTTGAAGCTTGCGTTATCCATGTACGCGCAATCCATCCGTCTGCCATATCACTGAATCCTGCAATTATTAAAAGCCACAGTGCTACCTGTAATGCAAGCGAAGAACATTAGTACAACCGAGTCGCAACGATACCTTAGATGTTGTCACATGTTACCTGATAGTCCTGTGACAAAATTAAATAACTCAAATAAGGGGATGCTACAATTCTACCCATACAAAGAAAGTTTGGCACAGTCCAAATGTTCTCCTTCTCTATAATCTCCTCGACTTTTCGTTTGGTGTGTTTGATGTCTTGGAGTATCTGCGTTTTTAATGCTTTCCTCCTAGCTATTCGTTCGTTCTTCGAGACATAGTTTTTGTGATGGTCGTTGATTCCAGTGGAGTACACACTGGTACGATATGTGAAATATTGTTTCAGACATTTCTCTAGCAAGCATCTGCTCGATGTTGCGGTCTGCTTGAAACGTAATATGGTACAGTAGCTCATTGCCATTTTCCTGTTTTCGAAACGGTACAAAGAAAAGTAAACAACAGCAACGGGGTTCGTGTTCGTATTCGAAATTACGCATTTCACGACGTTACAAATACCGAGAACATATCAAAGATTGTGTAGTACCTACAACATGAAACAGACGAGTTTATATTTCAACGGTACGAATGTATTTTGCCTGAAATTTCGAATCTTCTGAATCGTCTTCAACTTTCGGAACACTAGAATTAAAGCAATTCATGAGGAACAACATTTCATTCGTGTACATGTTTATTTAAACAGCGTTCTCGCGATCCGTTTTTAATTAAGCGTTCACTTGACATCGAATTAAACGAAATCGCGAGAGGTTATGTTAACCAAAAACAAATAACGCATGTGCCTTACCCCTATCAACTGAAACATTGCCGAGTCTCGTGCGGCAGTAAAATTAATTCGAGATTGTCACCGCTTTTGTATGTAAACTATACCTATACCAATTATAAAATTGATTTGATCTTTTTATTCGATGTGTTTACTATTTAAATTAAGAGACATAATTTATCTACAAGTGATGCTGAACAATATGGCAGAATGTGCATGCATGCGGTGTCTATATTAAATAATGTTATTCTCGTCGAGAACAGAGTCAACAACGACATTGTGGAATCAAATTATCGATTCTATTTCGATCGACGTTTAAAACGTTTCGCAAACGACATAATGTGCGCATCAAATGGAAGAAGAACATAAAATATACGTATCATTTTTTCGAATACGCGAGGTGAAGGTGCGTTAATAAAATATCGATTATCGATAACGTGAACCATCGTTTTTCGATATTCATGCCTTAGCTCCCGCGTTAAAATAACAATTTCGAAAGAACCGTCCTGCGATTCACATTGTCAACGATTTAATTGTTCCGGCCTCGCTCTTTTTATTTATCTAAAAATTTCTTGAGAAGAATCTTTGATGAAACTCAAGTCATTTGATCCAATCAAAAACACTTTTTGATCGATCGTTGAATATAAACGTTTTATTTAATATATATGTGTGTAAAAAACAGCAAAGGTGCTGGTGAAAATGATAAATAAATCTGTTTTTCAATTAAAATTTTATTTATCATCGTCAGTCGACTACGCGTGCTGTTGAATAGGAATCGTCTGAACACGACCGCCTTATTCTACTTCATGCGAACGGAATATACATATTATAGTTAACGCTTGGCCTGTACTTAAGTCACTTTAATGTTAAATTGATTTTTGATTGTACCATTCCATGAGGTCCCTAAAGATAGTCCTGTGTGGCAAGATTGAAATCGGTAGCTCTACCACAAGGATAGTTATAGGGTGCACATGATTCTAACCCTTTGCGCTAATAGAATACAAATGTTTTATTTACAGCCTTCCGGCCATAAAAAGGGACTCGGTTTACAATTCCTACTAACTCATCGTACTCACGTTGCTTTGAGCTATCATTTTCCTATCTTTCTCTCTACTCTTTTCTTTCCTTTTTTCCTTAGCTTCCTCAGCTATACTACCGCTTCCTCCGATCCCCTCTCGCTCAATATTTCCTCCATTCACACACCCCTTTCAAGTTCCCTACATTCTTTTCCCCCTTTGCACTAATCATTCTAACACCATTATTCAAAATATTTGTTGCTTTATGAAATTTTTATTCGATAAATTACTGAACGTATTTAATATTTTAATAAACTACCCAGACGGTATTCTATCAGTTTTTCTATTGATAAAATGAAGAGAATCATATAAACTGGAAATATTTGAGGTCGGAAGAGAAACTCGGTTTTCGAATAGGCTCCGATTGCAAGGGTGTAGGATGCTCCTTCTCGTTTCTTCAATAATGCAAAGATGGGGTTTTTCATTAGTGAAAAGCGCTAGATAAAAGATCATTCTAGGCCGCGATCGCCCTCAACAGTCCTATTTTTACGTTTACAAGGCGTAATTTGCATTATTCAGCAACACATAGCTGTCGCAGCTTTATGAAAATAGCTACATACGCATCTGTATGCTTCCGAATAATGCTAGTTACGCCTCGTAAACGTAAAAATGGGACTTTTGAGGGCGATCGTCAAACAAGAAAACCGTAAAACCCCATCTTTGAATTATCGAGAAATGAGAAGGCGTCTCCCGCACCCTTGCAATCCTGGAAAAACGAGTTCTACCTCCTTAACGAATTATGCTCTACGTGGACGGACAATGGGTTTTCCGCAGAAGCTGTGCGACCACCAGTTTTGCCACTGCCTGTATGTATTCGTATTGCAGTGAGAACCGCTGCCGATCGGAGTGCCCCTTGTCGGAGCATGCGAGCGTCCTGTGTCGCGCAGGCGTATGGCTGGTCGAGGTACTGCAGGCGCACACGTCTCGGCGAGCAACAGAGTGCTGTGTGTACAACCCCCGCCCACGTATTATTATTCGGTCAGCTCGTGTACCCACGTTTCAACGGGGATCACGAACACAAGATAGAGGAACCGCCTCGTGTCGGAAGAAACAAGGCCCGCGGACACCGAGAGCGGATGATGAGTCGTTTATTCCAAGTCGTGGACTCGCCGCGTCGTCCGATCGACACAACCACGTAAAGAGGAAGGCTTTAATGCGACACAAGGACGAGCATGATTCTGGCTGGATCAGACCATTTTCTGGCGGGTAAGTCCACTATACCCAACCCTCCCTTTCATTTTCTCTACGATAGAATCCGCTACGCCAGCGATCGGGGATGCTTGATCGATCCCCAAAAGCCTCTCGCGACCATCGTTCTCGACGAAATTAACACACCCGAGAGAGCCTAATCGTGACCGATCGTCCCGTTAGGTGGAAACCGACAACCCCTCCGCCCTTCACCCTCCTTCTACACCCCCCCCCCCCTCCCCCACTGATACATGTGTGCCAACAACGGTCAACTTTTCATGGCTCCGACAAACGCGACGATTCTGTGTCCCTGTGTGTGAAAACTGTCTACGCGATAGGACCTCCGTGTTCGTGTGCGTACGCGGGTGCGTGTTACTTGAACGTGTCATGTTGTCGCGTGCCCATTGGTGTTCGTGCGCAGCGGTGGTGGAAGTGTTGCGTATCGGGAGGGTTGCATTAGCAAGGGATGAACACCAGGAAATTTTCTTTGTATCTCGTTTGTCGAACTGATCATTCTAATTAAAACGACGACCTTGCATACGTCACGCTCCGATTGATTTGATAGTTAGACGCGACGAGAATTAAGAATGTGTCTTGTTCAGCCGAGAACCTAGTCAAACATGAATGAACCAACCGCTAACCACGATTTCTCTGCAATATTAACCACCCTAGGGGCGACTCTGAGGCACCACTAAATATTGTTATATCAGTAATGTAAAATAATTCTCACGTTCTTAAATTACTTTATATTATAAATTTTTGAAAACGTTGCTCTGACTTCTCAAAAAAAAAGTTCAAATCGTATAGTCCAATATTAAAAGAGTTATCGCTTTCTTTGGAGCGTCCGAATATTAACCCTTTGAAATTGAAACAATTTTAATTCGTAAATCAAGATATTTCTTTCACAAACCAAGTCATTTTTAATCTACGTAAGCTGTTTTACATTGTGCATATTAAATTGAAACTGTTTTCTCATACAACAGTCGAGCTTTTTACAATTTGTAGAATACAGACGAAATTTACGAATGTTACAACTGTTTTGAATAATGGTGTAACTATTTTTAATGGCGCCTGGGAGTTACTGTATGTAGCTATTATCTGATGACCCTTTCTAATAGTGCAAGAGGTTAAGGATAATATTTGTTTCTCCAACGTTGTGAAAAGAGCCAGCAGTTCTCCGTGACAAACTATTGAAGTGCATCGTGTGAATTGAACGGGTGAAAAAATGCATTTGCGATTCGAGGGGGAAGAAAATATCGATGATCCATCGTGGATGGAGACTCAAGGTATAGTTCCGTTGTCATGGTAGCTGGGTTTCGAGCAATTTCGAGAATGATCCGCTCGGATTTCATCGATCCTGAGGACGACTGTCCGTTCTCGGGCGCGTTCATCGGCCGGTCGAGAATATTTCAAGGCGGACCGGCCTGCTTCTCGTCCGCAATGCGCAAAACGAGGAGTTTTTGTTGGAATGCGCCGGTAAGCGACGCCTCGGATAATGCACGGTTCCGTCGTCAAAGGGCGGCGATTATAATTATCGCCGCGAGGATCGGCCGATCGAACCGAAAGTCCTCGGAAACGGAAACGGAATTCTTCGGCGTCGCTGGCCTCCTGAGCAATACCATAGCACGACGTTGACGACGGTGGCGGCGCGCAGTGGACCGTGTCGACGATTTCGCAGACGTCCTCGAGAGACTTTTGAATCGCGAAACACATTCCAATGAAACTTTCACTGAAAAATACTAAAAAATCATACCTTTCGATTCTGATGCATTTTGGATTTTTTTAATAGCATTCCTTGTTAATTTCTTTAATTGAATCGCTTCGATAAATCGCGGCACCCCTTCATAAAAATAGGGGTGTGAGACAAGACATGGGAAATGGATATCGTATTGGAAAGTATGAGAAAATAAAATACTAAGAAATCATTCCTTGCGATTCACGTAAATTATAATACATTTTTGATTATTTTACAGTATTCCTTATTAATTTCTTTAATCGGATCGCTTGATTGGTACACATTAACTCCAGAAAATAAAAAAGGAGAAGATTGGTGAAGTAGTGTGTATTTCAACTTTGGGAAGTTCATTTTATGAAGGAAATTTATTTTCATTTATTTTAATTGTTCTCTTCCGCAAGTTAATTTTATTCTAGCACACTTCGCCTATGATATTTTATGCTATCTATTTTTGTCGCTGGAATCAGATTCAGCAGCAACCCTATCTCTGCACGTTGCCTTTTACGCGGCAGTTCCTGATTGTTCTTCAGTTTGTCGTTCATCGATGCATCGAAAAAGTCGTTAACCCTTCCGATACTAACAATAAGAGTCGCTAGAGAATCTGTGCCAGTGGGCCGAACGAGTGAACGAATTCTTGAACGAAACGGACCCGGAAAAATCGAGTTATGATTTTCATGTTTTCCATGTTCCAACGAATCAAACCATAAATATCTTACTCAATGGCGAGACAAGAACATAAAAACGTACAATAATTTTAATGTTTGTCAAGAAAAATATTAAAGATATTCAAAATCTTCACCTCCATTATTATAAGGCAAGGCGTTAATTAGGTCACGTTGAGGCAATTTGACCAACGTCTGAATTACGTTTTAATAGAAGGAACAAGGTGTAAGGGACGGGAAAAAAGTGTCCTCTAAAAGGGCAGTTATTTATCGTGTACGGGGGAAAGGCGTTCACCCGTGCATATATTGAACGCGTTCAAACACCGGCGATACATTACGTCGTAACGACCTGGAATAATTAATAGTTGCTCCAATTATCGTTAGAGGTACCTCGGAATGATCGAAACTTAACAAAATTTAACAATTCGGATTTTACATTGCTATTTTAGTCCAATCGACCAATTCCGTTTTCGAATGATAATGTACCTGTCTGATTTTTTCCAGTACCTGTGGAAGCGACAGCGTTTCTAGCTGCCGTTGCTGGTTTCGTGTTCCTACTGTTGGCTCTGTTTTTGTACCTGTCCCGGAAGTGGTGCTTCACACCGCCGTCCACCACCACGCTCTTCGGCGGCGTTTGCGTACCCTTATGCGAGTCCAACAACAGCTCTACTTCTCAGATCGCGAAAAACATAGGTAACTCTTCTGTCTTTTCATTGCGGTCTTCATTTATTACACCGGCAGTAGTGCACGGTTAAATTTACACGTTTCAACCCTATTCTCATTTTCGAATGAAGAACATTTTATTTCAAGTAATTACTGCCCTACCTTTAAAATCGTCGCACCCTGATTGAAATTAGACTAATTGGCCAAGGGTTAATCAGCAGGATGGTTTCCCTTTCCGATATTTTAGTGTATGATTTTCTGCCGTAGGAAAAGCATTTTCCTACTCGGATCCAGAGACCAGCTCCGATTCTGAAGAAGACGCTCTTCGTCGACTCAATCCGCGTCCTCCACCACCCCCGGACACCCTCACCATACAAGCTGAAGATGGTCCCACCATCGTGGGTGAGTAGCTTTATTCAATCCTACGATTTTTACCTGAAAACAGTATAAAAATGTTCTGTATCAATTTCGAAAAACAGAAACCGAATAGTAAGTTCTTTTATTCATTTTCGACTTATATTGTCATGGAGAACTATCCCTTAAATTGTTTCCCACCTGTAGTCGAACACCCTGTATATAAATATTTTATAACGTTCGTTCTTTTCAGACGCTGGCAATACCTCCAGCAGCTGCACGGAGGAGCACACCCCCACCGATCAACAACAGGTGAACCAACAGGAACTAAACTGCGAAGACGCGGTTTCCACGTATCACGATCGAATATCGTGTTCTCGATCCGAGCCGCTGGTATATAAATAATTAATCGGTCCCCGGGCATCCGCGCGTGTGTTTCTTGTCACGCAACCCTCTACCGCACCGCATTGTACAAACCATTCGTGCCGGTTCTATCATTTATCGCTACAGCTCGTTGGATCTGGCAAGATTAAATTCTGAAAAATATTCTTTCAATCCTTGCCACTTCTAAGAAATAGTTTTTTCACCACAATAGCCTCAAGAGATATTTAGTTGACCTTGCTTAAACGGACCACCCTGTATATACTTGAGTGAAAGGATTTCAATAATTGTAATATACAAAAGGGTCTAGCCGGATAAGCATGGGCCAGCGGCCCCCGCTCCGATTTTCCTGATTCCTGTCTTAAAACATCGTTTTATGTCTAAAAAAACATTGTGTAAAATTTCAAATGTCTACCCCCACCGATAGGGGTGATATTGGGGTAAATTCCCCCGCACTTAAATGCAATTTGCTCTAAAATGAGAAAAGATATCGACATGGGATAAACGGCAAACCAAAGATATGGATATACTCTATATTTCAGATTTTTTTCAGAATTTTTTGCTAATTATTTATAGTTGAAAACAATTAATTAATTTTTTGGGAATTTTTTTAACCATCTTCCCCTGGGTTGACACCCACCAAAAAATTCTAAAATATTGCTATGATGCTAAACTATTTTGCAAAAAAATCTCAGAAGTGTCCGTTTGGTGGAACAGTGTCAAAAAAAATAAAGTATGCCGGCGAACGCTCGTAACGGCTCAGCGACGGAGCCTCCTTGCGGTGGCTAGTGATGGCAGCGAACGGGAACTTGGCGCATCTACGGAAAAGCTGATACATGTGAAAATGCGACTAAATCTTCTAATACATGATTACAGTTGGAAGTCTAAACAATTATATTTTAGGAAATTGCGTACATTGAAGAATAATTGAAAAATACGTGTAAAGCTGGTTTGTTGCTATCAAGTAACAGAAAGAAGAAGATTCTCACAAGTATGTTGTATGGTCACGGTGTTAGAGGTTCTGCTCGATGCTCCGGAGGGTTCGGGTTCGAATCCTTCTCAATTCAACTTTCTTTTCTTGTTTTTTTCTTTTTTTTATATGTATTTATAAACTAAACGATTTTTATTGTTTGCACTTCAATATTCTATAAAACAAACATAATTATTAATTTGTAATTATTATATATAATAGATTAAAATGTTTTACATGTTTCTAATTTTGCGGAAATATAAATCTAGTTTTTATTATTTACGCCTATATAATGGATTTATTCTTTTTATTTTTACTCCCTATTACTTTACTATAATGCAATATGCTGCTTTGTACTTCTGCGTTCAAATCCTGAAGACTGTGAAATAATAACATCTTGCGCAAGTATCAAGACCGCGAAGGGATAATTGCATAACAACAATAATTATTTCTTTTATTATTGCAATCCAGCCGATGAATGGAAGCACACTCATTCTGATCGTGTTTGGCCAAACGAATGAGCATGTGACCAATAACATTGTATCGTCGGCTAGCGATCAAAGAATATGCCGACTTTGTAACATGTTCAAAGGCGGCTTGCCGCGAAATACGCAAAACAAATTAATAATTATGTTTGTTTTATAGAGTATTGAAGTGCAAACAATAAAAATCGTTTAGTTTATAAATACATATAAAAAAAAGAAAAAAACAAGAAAAGAAAGTTGAATTGAGGAGGATTCGAACCCGAACCCTCCGGAGCATCGAGCAGAACCTCTAACACCGTGACCATACAACATACTTGTGAGAATCTTCTTCTTTCTGTTACTTGATAGCAACAAACCAGCTTTACACGTATTTTTCAATTATTCTTCAATGTACGCAATTTCCTAAAATATAATTGTTTAGACTTCCAACTGTAATCATATATTAGAAGATTTAGTCGCATTTTCACATGTATCAGCTTTTCCGTAGATGCGCCAAGTTCCCGTTCGCTGCCATCACTAGCCACCGCAAGGAGGCTCCGTCGCTGAGCCGTTACGAGCGTTCGCCGGCATACTTTATTTTTTTTGACACTGTTCCACCAAACGGACACTTCTGAAATTTTTATACAAAATAGCTTAGCATCATAGCAATATTTTAGAATTTTTTGGTGGGTGTCAACCCAGGGGAAGATGGTTAAAAAAATTCCCAAAAAATTAATTAATTGTTTTCAACTATAAATAATTAGCAAAAAATTCTGAAAAAAATCTGAAATATAGAGTATATCCATATCTTTGGTTTGCCGTTTATCCCATGTCGATATCTTTTCTCATTTTAGAGCAAATTGCATTTAAGTGCGGGGGAATTTACCCCAATATCACCCCTATCGGTGGGGGTAGACATTTGAAATTTTACACAATGTTTTTTTAGACATAAAACGATGTTTTAAGACAGGAATCAGGAAAATCGGAGCGGGGGCCGCTGGCCCATGCTTATCCGGCTAGACCCTTTGAATCTGATCGTTCGACCAGTGGTGGTTGGCAGATCCAACGTGTTCATGCCCCACAAACGGTTCTCACATTGTACAATTCAGATTTGAACGCAGCACATCTTTTGTTTAGTGCGTAGTGGATGTCGGGGCATCCAGTATCTTGTTGAGCACCAGGGAACAAGAGGTGGAGGTCGAGCAGAATGGACCGACGACCAACGACGTCATCACGACGATGGGCACCGTCGCTGAAGAAGTGGGCAGCCTCGAGGTTGCGTTCTTGTACGACGCCCCCATGCGCGAGATGACGGTTCGTGTCTGCGTCACGCGTGAAATTAGACTTTCCTACTTGTAAATCTGTTTATTTCCGTTTAGGTACACGTACTCCAAGGACGAAACTACCCTGAGGGCATTGGGGGCAGTCAAGTTCGACTGGTGTTGCTACCATCGAGGAAGCAACGTCGCAAAACTCGGGTGCGACAGGGCTCGTCTCCACAGTATATGGAGAGTTTCCTGCTTCCTCGGGTAAACCCTGAGGACGTGAACGCGATGGGGGTGCGGCTGCGAGTCTACTTCTGGGGTGGAAGAATGCGTCGAGAGAGACTGCTCGGCGAGGCCAGAGTCTCCTTCGATCAAATCAATCTTCAGCTTGAGACGACTCTTTGGTTGACGCTACAGCCGCCTCCTTCGTCCTCGGTAAATCTTCATGGTGCACACCAGGGATGGGCCCCTTAAATACGTCTCCTTTCACGCCAACCTCTCTTTCGCATGTGACGATGACTTTGTTATGTTTTTTTAAAGGTACAAGACTGGGCGACAACCGGCAGCTTGACTCGCAGCGACTCGACAGGCTCCCAGCAGTCGGTCCAGTCGTACGCCTCGCCCACTGTGCCTCCTTATGGCAGCAGCATGAAGGGCGGAAGCGTCGCGGAGATTCTAATCTGCTTGTCGTACAACGGGACGACGGGACGTTTAGCAGTCGAAATAATCAAGGGGTCACACTTCCGGGGTGGAGGTGGCAACGACACCAAGCCGCCGGATACGTACGTCAAGCTCGTTCTTGTGGACAGCAACGACCACGAGATAGAACGGTCGAAAACGGGACTGAAGCGTGCCCAGCCGAATCCTCTTTACAAGGAAACGTTCATTTTCCAGGTAAACATGCATTTTCGCTGCTGAATATTAACATAGTTAAAAAATACCATTTACAATGACGAATTGAAGAAATGCCGCCTAAAAAGGCCACTCTGTCCCCGCTATCAGTCCGCGAAACAATAATTACTAAACTGCGGATCTTTATGCAAAATGAAAATGTTCTGCGTTGGTTGCGAGCAGCAGGAGTAGAATAAAAATTGATTTCATCCCTTAATGATTCCAATTTCTTCATAAATGCATGAAGATCCGCGGTCTAATAATTACGTAATTCAATTACAATGTATTTAAATTGGTACAACTGTATTTGCAGGTCGCCCTGTTCCAATTGGCGGACGTGACGCTTTTCCTGTCGGTTTACAACCGACGAAGAGGAAGCATGGGCAAGAAAGGCAGAGAAATGATTGGCTGGCTTAGCTTGGGCCTGAACAGTTCCGGGCCCGAGGAACTCCAGCATTGGAACGACATGCGTGCAGCGAGCTACCCGACGCAGGTCCAGCGTTGGCACTCGCTGCTGCGACCTTGAACACAGAGTTCCTGTTCACGGAGAAACATTTTATGATAAGGACACGGACATGGTACGCATCAAATGATCGACGGAGACACGGTCAAAAGAGACATGGACTTGTTGCCTCGGCGATCGTTACACCATGCACCAACAAAATATTCTTGAAAACAAAGAAACACGATCGTTTCACAACGAGAGACAAGCTACAAATGAAAAAGAACAAGCAACACCGAAAAGAAGATACGTATATACTGTTTTTAGAGGCGATGCCCGGGTCTAATGGGACCTCAACCGGGCCCGTCCACTGCCTGACATGTCTGTCTGTGTCGTCGATCCTGCGAACCAGAGCCTCGTCGTCATCAATTTTACGCACGCGGTAACGCTCCGAGTTACAGAAACTCTCTATTGATGTACCAAGTACATTATCCCCCTTTTTGATACGCCGGACGGAGTCGTGGGTGTTTTCAGCGTACGATACTACGTATGTATATCTAATTAGACACTAACGAACCGTGGTACCGCGAGACAAACACTTTTCACACGGCCACACTACCGCGCGGTTCCAGGGTGTTCACTTTAATCATCTGTTTCCCGAGTTGGCTACCAATTCTATACTATGCCCAACGAGTCTGGTCAGTAAGGCTAAACAAATGCATATGATTACCACTCGTTACGAAGTGGAGTCATATCTTTCATAGACGTCTTTGTTAGCCCCTTGCAATACGGTTTGTTTTACGATTACAACGACTAGAACTCCTTTGTCGTTTCCAATTGACTAAGAACATTTGAAATCATTTCTATTCTGAATTCTTGAATTGAAGTCTTCGTCACGAGTCCGACTCGATATTATAACACGTACGGGGTTTACAAGGGAAGTACGCTGATTGTTTCGTTTATATCTGACTTATCTCCTTGGATAAACTATAGCGAAAAAATGATCCCACGAATATGTTACTTGGCAAAATTATTTCTTTGTAGTTCCAAGGAAATTCGAAAAGAGAAATTCAGTTGTTAATATTCTCTGATGGATTCGGACGTTGATTTTTTATATTCCAAGCTAAAGTGAGAACACCCTGTACACACGCAAGTACACGTACTTCGTTTGTCTTGATCATCTTACACGAGAAGAGAAACATTTTCCTGTGCTCTTTTCAATGAATATTCGCGTCGTTCAACGAAGAAAATTAGTCGAAACGTAGTCGTTCCATATTCAAATTCTCTCTTAATGTTTTCTGCTTGTTGCATTTTCGTTATCGGCGTTGAATCCTTTGTTGAATACTTTACTTTACCAAAATAAAACGATGTTGCAACATACAATGTTCACTATCGTGAACTAGATTTTTCGAAGCTCCGGATCAAGACTGATCCGGTCACCGCGAGGGTGGTCAAGATGAACGAATCTACCTCGTGTGCGGTACGTTGTACGCGGACAATTCGGTTCCGAATCGCTAGCGCGAACACACCGGGAAAAAGAAAGAAACAAAGAGAAAAACGGAAAACCAGTATGAAATTGCGGCATCGATACAAAAACTCTCCGACTCGATTATGTGCCTGAGCCAACATTGACCGTTTATTTTTTACTTTGTGCCTTTCACCATTTTTAGGCCGCGTGTCCGTCGACGGAGAATCGTCGTGGGATACACAGCCGGGTCGAGAGTTCGCTAAGCAAAAACGTACAATTCTCACGTTCACTTATATCTCTCTCTACTGTCGTCCACCTATCTGTCTCCCGGCTCCGCGCGACACTTTCTCAACGGATATCACGTTTATTCGAACGAGTCGATTGCGACGAATCCCGGTGTCCCTCCCCCGGGTCATTCTCGACCCATCGGGACACGCGACACACGGTTCGAGAATGGATTGACTTGCGAAAACCGCGAATTAACCTCGTAAGGGGATCCTCCGGTTGGAAAAAACGAATGTTGGGGAGCGTTCCCTCCGTAACGTCGCGCAACGAGACGTAGAACGTTGTCTTGAATTTTTCCCTTGTTGACTGGCGACGCTAAGGGGGTCGCCGAACCAACGTATTTTCGTAGTACAAAATCTGAAAAGCGAATGGCCAATACTTGTTAGTCAACGAGAATAGAAGAACATACTTTAAACGCGTTCTCCTCGAAACCGAATTTTTTTTCAAATTGCAGTCGCAGTTTTAGAGAAATTTAATGAACCGGGCTCTCGTTATCGCGTTGTCTACAAACATAACTTTTTTATCTACATTTCTTCCTTGTAGAGTACTATTTTTTGGCACCTCACTTCAAACGCGCACCGATCACCTTTGTCTTGTTGTCACGGTTGCAGATAATGCGATAGCCGATGAGAAACTATTTTGAATGTTGATTTCGAAAAGTCGCAAGTATTGTTTGAATAAGATTAAGATGTTGTAAAAGATAAAACATGATTTTTAGACGTCGGTTGTTTCTCGAGAGTTTTGATTGGAGGGTTCCCTTAGTTGCGATGATCCTAGGACCGGTACTAACCGGTTTCGAACAAGGAACAACTCGAAGAGGAACGCGAGGCTGTGAAATTCTTGTATACTTTTTCGTTTCTCGTGCGCTCGCCGCTCACTCCATAGGATCGCGTTCGCTGACCCCCACCAAAATTCGTCACAAGTCCCTATTTCATAGATTTGATCCTTATACATAATATATATGATCAATTAATAATAAATTGTTATTTCGTAAACGACGCGTCTCATTTAAAATCATAACGCAACATTTAAAGAACATATTTTCATATTATGTGAAAATCAGAATTCAGTGAAAGTTTACACTGAAAACGGATTGGTGTTAATCTGAAACACTTTATCTGCTTTAAGTCGTTATGGATTGATTTATAACATTTATAAAATGTGGTGAACTCTCAACATTCTCGAAACGAAACAAATCTTTGGTAGCCCATTGCATAGGCAACCAGGAACCGAAAACTCGTTTACTATGTTTTCTTCAACAATTTCTTCTGTTCGTTTAAAAGTATCACGAGATTGCTATAAACGACCGTTCTTTAAAAATTCTATGGCATCGATTCACACTTTCATAACAAAAAGTTAAAGATTCTAGCATTAGAGCTTTGAAGTCGTTCGTGCATTCTGGTTGCCTACGCAAAGGATCAATCGTCGCTCCAGTCGGTCGTTACCGGAGAGCTTGCAAGCTTTTAAATGTTCAAGTCGCAGAAGACGGTAGCAAGGTCAATGTGAAAGGTCAGCGAACGTGTTGAGACGCGAGTAGAGGGCGGTGTAAAATTCGAAGCGTTAATTAAGCTTCATTAGATTCTGTTAGATGATCGTCGTCTGTGGAAACAATTCGCACCGACGCGACGCGACGCGACGCTTTCTTCGTGCGAGACACGGTGTTTCCCTCCCTATCGTCCAACGAATCGACGCAGCGAGACACTACGGGTTAGTGGACTCGATTTCCTTTTGATTGGCGACCGAACGTCGCCACGTGACCAGTCTCCCAGTGGAGGGGGAAGAAACAAGACGCTAAGGAGGGAACGAATGTAGATTCGATAATGCGCGGACGTATGCATGTGTGTATGAGTATGCGTGACTATAGGGACGTGTGAGCGACTCAATCAGGGCATTGAGGGGTTAAAACAGTTTGCCATTTAAGGGACGGTATACGAGGACAGAGACTCACAATTCAAACGACGCACAATAAACTCGCAAAAGCGCACCCCGTAAACGCAGATGTGATCGTAGAGTTGATATAATTACTTTAACTACCAGAAGTTTAGAGGCATACACACGTACGAGTAATCGCGTGAGAAATAACTATAGAAAACGTAGACGAAATCCGTAAACGATCCACGCGTTTATACACGTATTAATTAGGAGATGGGGATTGGTTCAACTGAGCGAAGCGGGCGACTGATTAATGGATTATATAATATATTATAAAATATATATATATAACGAACAAGAAAAAAAAAACATGAAATAACAGATGCTGTGAATCGTTCAACGCTTGACTTTTTCAAGCTTTAGTGTTCTAGGTATATTAACGATGATTAAATCCATGCTCGAACTATTCTCTCCCCCACTTTCTCTCGCTCATGTCTCCTTTGGACTTACACAGAGACTCAGCTTTCTCTTATCGTTACCGCGATCTAAGGGAGGGACACTCGAGCCGGTGAACCGGTGAAAATAACGAAATTTTTCGATAACTCAATGAAATTTTCTACAGTCTCTTATATATTTTCGGTCACATTTAGAAATATGAATACATTTTTCCTACTTGAATATGAGCTTTTCCTGCGGAGTTAATACAGTCAGATTTTAATTTATGACAAAAATGAGCTGGTGTAATTTAAAATGGTAAAAAACATTAGAAGAATTAAAAAATACTTTTATATCAATTTTAATTTGTGAAACGCATGAAGAAAGCAAATAATTTCTTCGTAAAACTGTGAAAAACTGCAAATTTTACAATAATACAGGTCTGCGTTTAACAGAATTGATTTGTGTAAGAAATAAAAAATCGATTTGTTAGCTATTACTCGGGCCTGCCTCCCTTAGGGAACAGAACGAGACACTGCGGAACAGTGGACGCTGTTTTCGTGATGCGATCAGTGGTTTGTTGTATGAGACCAGGGATGGTGGGGGCAGAGGCGCGACGGTAAGGAGGGGAAATTGAATGTTGTCCGTCACGGAGGGTTCTCGAGTGTTTTCACGAGAACGCGAGAGACCATGGTGGAGAGACGTGTGGCGTGCGAACGGATCGTTCGCGTCTACTTTGATAAGCCCTTTAAGTGGGTAGACTCGTTTCCAGGATCGTTCCCGCACCCTTGCAATCCTGGAAACAAGACTACACCCTTAAAAGCGTAGCGCGACCCCAGCTAGCGTTCTTTAGGATAATTTTCACTTCTGAATCCTGGCGACAGGAAAAATTGTATATTGTACAGTCTGTTTATAAACATCACGATGATTAAGCGATGAACGGGTGAAGTAACGCGCCTTCAAAAGTGCGAGAGGGATACGAAGAGAATAATGTTAACCCTTTCTGTCCTTTTTTATTTACTGCGTGTATTGAAGATTGTTGAAAATGTCGCGTATGCTAAGAACGAGAACGATTTGGTAATCGTTGAAATTGTATTAACTTAAAAAAGGAATGCTAATGGCGCGTTTTATGTAATCGAAGGACATAAAGGGCTCGTCTCGATGGGCGGCGCTTTTTCAGGGTAATTTCTGTACCTTTCATTATTTCCGATTCGTAATATTATATCGTGACCGTATAGATGTAATATAGCTCTGACAACGCTGTTCAACGAATTCCAATCGATTCTCAAGTTTTTACTAATCTTCGATAAATATTTTGTACTTTAATAACAACAGTTTTATACTGTTGTTATTTCTTCGATACAATTGTTCCGTGTACACTCTCCGTAACAAAATTATAGTTAGTATTACATTGTTTCAGTAACGATTAAATTGATAGATTCATTTTAAAAAAAGTAGGAACGTAGGAAGAAATCTAATTACACTACGCGATAGGGTAGATTTTTATCCTAAAGTAACCATTAAGATATAATACATATTGTATTTTCGTTTTATTATATATTTGGCAATTTTAACAAAGTCACTTTGACGAGGAGATTATGACATTGTAACGCGACATATTTGTTCAAAAAGAATATTTCTATGCAACAAAAGTATTAATGCTAGCAAATAAGTGATAGGGATTTAATAGAAATTTGTTGAACAGTATTGTGAGAGCTGTATAATGAAAATTATGCGATTAGCGATGGGGATAGTCCAAGCATGGCCTTGAGCGGACAATTGATTTTGTTCGGAGAGTAGTTGAAGGCGACTGAGGGTGACTCGGTCGAAAACGCTTTAAAACATTGATCAGACGGCGGGAACGTATGGGAATGTTTAAATCTTTATTACTTAAGTACCGTTATCGGCGACGTATGGATGTACACGTCGAATTATAATTCTCACGTTAACTCGTAAGCTGCATTGTTCTCCGATATTCGAATTCTATCGTGTCGTTAAGTCAGTCTGGTTGTATTACCAATAGGGAAAAACAAACAGAAAAAGAGAAGATTTACGAGTAGCAATCGCGAGGATTATAAACAGACTATCGTTGAATTTTTATCTATATATTTTATCTACAGCACTGTCTCTCTCTCCCTCTCTCCTGTCTCTCTCTCTCTCTCTCTTTCGATAAGAATTAAATTGAAGTTTGAACGTCTACTGCACAAAGTAATTACCTTAATCAATGTTATTACTTACAAATTAATAATAATATTAATAATAATATTAATAATAATAATAATGAATAACAATTATTATTATATCTATCGCGTTTTATAAAAGTGTACTCTAATACAATTAAACGAATAAACTTACGAAATAGTTGTTATTGAACACGCATAAGGAGAGAAACAGAAATAAAACCTGTCAAAGTACATATTTCTCTAATAGCTCTTGCTTCTTTCTTGCGAGCAACGCTTCCTGAATGTCTTGCTGCGACGGTATAGCTCTTTGCGCGGTGATCTCGACTTCCGGCTCCGCTTCCGGTTCGTTTTTCTCGTTCAGCTCCTGCCACTCTTGCACGGCCCTCTTCCGACCTTCCTGCTCCGCTTTCTGCTCCAATGGTAACAAAATACCATCGTCATCGTCCCTGTAGCCATAGTAATCGGCGTCAATGTCCTTCATCAACTCCGCGCGAGTTTTCCGAGGTGGAGGCGGAGGCTCTTGTTCGAAAAGCTCCCTGACCCCTGGCAGTTCCTTCGCTGCTCCAAAGTATTTGTATCCACGATTCCCGGGGACCTAAACCAATTATCTGCGCTGTTATATCTTATCGAAAATAAGTGCAATATAAGAAAGAATAAGATTCAGTAATAAAGTAGACAGCGAATCTTTAAACTGTTTGGATGAAATATGATATACAATCAATGCAGAACATTTTTATTTTGATTAAAGATCCGCTGTCTACTAATAACTAACTTAACACGTTGACTGCCATGCTAGTCATCCACCAGAATGCATCAAGAGAATAGCATTTCGGCCCTCATGGGAAAACACAGAAAACTGGCATGGCAGTATACATGTCAATAGATGCTCTACCTCGCGCCCCTCATGGTCCAGCATTCGTGGACCCACTCTGGAGTAATCAGGCCCTCCCAGCTCCTTTATTTGTGCCTCCCAATGCCTTTTCTCTCTCAGCAGCTTGTTAATCTCATCGTTCAAATCTCTGATTCTGAATTCGCCTAGACCCGCATTCTGTATCTGCGCCACCTTCTTTGCTATTTCTCTGATGATCTGCATCCTCCATTTCTCTGCTTTCCTTAGGTCCCTGCATTCCGATGCCAGGTATGGTCTTCTCTCCTGCTCTCTCCTGGCCCCTTCATTGTTTTGAGCTGCTCTCCAACGAGCCAGAGTGGTCCTAGGAAAGCAAGCATACTTGGATGTTAAGAAACTCAAACTCATAAATACAAGAGATAAGCTTAATTTTCATGTACTTACATAGCCTTCTCCGCGTTTCTCGCCTGAAAGGAAAACGAATTTCGTAAATTGACGGAAATTATATTTATTACAGCGTATTCGATATTGTTTATTATACTTACCATTCTTTTAGATGGTTATAGTAACGTTTCACTAAAATATACACAGCTTGTGTTTTATATTTTGTACAACCTTTCGGTTTTTAATCACCACAGTACCAATGCGTAATTAAATATACTCTTTTATGATTACTGTTAGCGGGAAAAACGTATTTTATAGGTTATCCGCACGTTTTAGGTTATGACAGTATATACACAGTATGTACACAACAGTTTCCCACGTGCGTTTGCAATAGTGTGTGTATCAAATAGGTATGTATAGGATATGCATTGGACGCAGTGACTTAAGATAATTGAGTATCTAGTGCCCACAAGTCACGTCACAAAATAATTCAAAATGGTCGATAGCGATATGAATGCGAGGTATAAAAATGATAAAAAAATTATGACATCGAGCCAGTTATTTATCAATTTATTACTTGATTCCTTGAATAGTTTAATTATAGGTCCGGTGTAACTCCAATTCCGCTTACAGCTACGATTATTCTTGATAATTATTAATGACGTTTGTAGGGGGTCAAAGTACACTCATATCGAATTGTACGTTTAATTTGATTTGCACAAAAATCTGTTCGTTTATCTCCTCATAATCTGATTGTTTAGAAACAATGTATGTCCGTGCGTGCAGATTAAATATTATTTCATCAGTTCCTGAAACGAGCAATCTACGAATACGTGTAATCAGGTATAATCTTGCTGATTTGTTTTGCGAGTTTTGAGTCAAGTATCCGTGATGTCACGGACTCAAGGTCGTGTCTGGCCATTGGTCAGTCGTTGTTTGCAGTTTCTTAAAAATTCTGCACAAAGCCGAGATCGACGCATTTGTGTTCCATCATTCGAGGAGCTCGAACATTTTCGAATCTTGTTCCATATTTTCGCGGAAGTTTCGTTCTCTTTTATATTTCCACTTGTAGATCTGGACAACGATTGATTTTTCTGGATCATCGATATTCTACGATCCATCCCGGCGTTTTATCTCCGATAAATATCCGCAGTGCGGCGACACATTTCTCCAAGCAAAATGTTTAGTGAGTAACGCAGTTCTAGAATCGCTTGAAACGTCTCATTTTCACACAATTATTATCGTTAATAAACAATAACATTACGATAATGTTTTTTTTTCCGGTTTTGTCGGATATGCGATTCGTTCGCGCACAAAAGAAGACGCTCAAGGTCGTCTTCTCCTTGTCAGTTTTTTTTTTTCAATGATCGCGCGAAACCGGCTCGGGAACAATGACTATGAAAATTCGCATGGAATCGGCCAGATCGCAATGTATTTAGAATGCATTTTACATAAATTACTTGTTTAATAGCAGTTTAATTACTGGAACATTGTTAACATGTTTCCTGAATAGTTTTGTTTTAATCCTTAGCACTTGAGTGGTGACTATAAGGCACCACTAAAAATTGCTGTACCATTATTCAAAATTTACATTATTAGATATGTTAGTATCTAATCAATTGTTAAACGTTCAAGTATGTATGAGGCATTATATTAATTTCCCATTTATCAAATTTAGATAATCATTGAGAATATTCTAGATCGTAAGAAATGTTTAATTTTTCAGTTAAAATAGCTCAGAGTGCAATACACGAGTATTTTATAAAGAATTATAAAATACTTCCAATGAATTTATTTCATTTCTCGCATAAACGCATCAAATCTGCTGTCCAGCAATATCGTATTAGTTTTACTTCTCTTTTCCAGAACTGCTAGTTCTGCTCCTAGTCTGTGCTGTGGCCACAGCTCAAGACTGTGACGCGAACAAAGAAGAGTGCTCTGCCACAACCTCGACTTCTTTCAACCAGGACAAGGACTGGAACTCTGCTCGCACAATATATGACTTCCATGCTAGAGATATCAAAGGCAATGACGTATCGCTGGCCAAATACCGTGGGCACGTGTGCATAATAGTCAATGTAGCGAGTCAATGTGGATTGACAGACACAAACTACAAGGAGCTGGTACGGTTGTACGAAAAGTACAGCGACAAGGAGGGCTTGAGAATTTTGGCATTCCCCTCGAATCAGTTTGGTGGCCAGGAACCAGGCAGTGCCGATCAGATTTTAGATTTTGTTAAGAAGTACAATGTCACGTTCGATATCTATGAGAAGGTGAATGTCAATGGGGAGGATGCTCATCCTCTATGGAAATGGCTGAAGACTCAGGCAGGTGGATTCATAACTGATGGCATCAAGTGGAACTTCACTAAGTTTATTATCAACAAGGAGGGCAAAACTGTCTCCAGATACTCGCCGCACCAGAATCCCCTCGAGATGGAGTCAGAGCTGAAGAAATACTTTTAAGTATCCCTGAGATCCTTCAAAGCTTAGAGAACATTTAATACTCATTACTAACTGTGTAACTGTTGGAAGAACAAATGTAAGAACGATATAACATTGTTTTTATTGCCCACAATACGTACATTTGTGTGGATACTCGGATACTCGTCTGTACAACAGTCTGGTGTAGAATAAGTCTTCGCCCTTTGTTCCATTTCGTTGTATTTTATGTACCAATCGGGGACGATGCCAATAAATACATTTCTTTATCTCTAACAACAACGTGTCTTGAATGAACGAACGAACGAACAAGTTCTACGTCTCGTATGTATACACATATACAGGGTGTTCATGCTATTACTAGTCAGCGTTTTTCATTTCTCCTAAGATTTATTATCTGCAAGAAAAGTGCTGGCTGACAATAGCGTGAGCACCCCGTTGTACATAATAGATCTCTAAACAGATGTAAATGCGAACTGTACAAAAGAAAAAACGCAACTGGGTTGTCGACGCCCACCGGGGTTCCTTAATCGCGACTTAATCAATTAACTTTAAATACACAGAGAAACAGGCGTATCAATTCTTAACGGTACAGTATAGTATCTTATCATCTAACGCGGTCATTGTAGTCGGATCGGAATCAACGATCCCCCAGGAAACACTTTCTCGTAAATAGACACTGTGCAACGCTTCTGACCCGATTTTTTAATATCTCGTTTATTACTGATTAACAATTTTTATCAAGATCGTCGTTTGCGAAATCTCAAAGTGACGATTTTTGATTTTCAAATGCGACCACCTGTTTTTATTAGACGAATCAAAATCCAATGATCTTATCGTGACCTTCGTTTGACCTGGAATACCGAAAATGGATAAAAACTCATACTCGTCATTCATCAATCAAAAGAGGAAAAAGGAAGTTGCAGCTGGCCAACGTTTCTATCGACGTTCTCGTTTTTCTGTCGGAGATGCATGAACGTCCGCGACCTATTTATAGTAATCGTGATGGGTTCAGCGACCAGGGAATCGATTCCGAGCCGACTGCAGCGTCGCATGACACCGCTATTTACAAGTTTTAATACAATTCCACTGGCAGGAACGAAAGCGAACGAGACGGTCATCAAATGATTCCTCGTCACCCATTTGTCGTCAACCTTTCCGACGGTTCAAGGCACTTCATCCCTCAGAGCCAACGTCTGCAAGGGAGTTCTTCGTGGTATCGCTCGACGATTTCTTTCTAGGATCGTTCCTCGGCAGTCTCGCATAAATAAATACAATTTTTCAAATAAATTACAGGACGTCAGGCGGACTCTTTGACGTTGCTGTTGATGGTGACCATCTCGTGCTCCGCGTTCTTGTTCCTGCCGTTCGACATCGCTACGGGATCCTCACAAGTCTGAAAACATCATCGAACATCGTTAAACACGCTGGTAATGGTTGTTTAATTGATTTTTAAAAAATTCATTATCATTAATTACACTATCCCTGGCAACAAAATATTCGATCGAAATCGCGAATACGATTATTCAATGAATTATTTATTGGAGCAAATATTCCATATGAATATGTATTAACCTGCTTTTTACCAGCATATAAAATAATATATAAACTGTTCAGCTGAGCCAGATAGACATCTCATATTTTCTCGAATAATTTTAATAAATCAGAAATTGTTAACTGTTTTCATCTTTCTGCTCATTGAAATTCCTTGTTCGTTCGAATAATTTTTGCCAGGTGCACTAGTCCAACCGAATGGATACAGATATATAGTTAATTAACTTTATTGCTTTCTTAGAAATGACTACGTGTCTCTGAACACGGTAGAAGTCGAAGCGACGATTTAAAGTTGGAAATTTCCGAGCGCAGAGGACATACTAC
The DNA here is from genome assembly GCA_916610235.2 of Lasioglossum morio. NCBI lineage: Eukaryota > Metazoa > Arthropoda > Insecta > Hymenoptera > Halictidae > Lasioglossum > Lasioglossum morio. Next base: position 6,120,780 of record OU744324.1, on the reverse strand, counting down.
TCAATTGGCCGGCACAATTTCAGTAAACGGATCAGTTTAACGTATTAATACAATGAGAGTAATTTACCCATAGTCTCTTGTTGTAATTCTACCTTGTAGGAAGGATTGTCGTAGGCGGATGTGGTTTTACGCGGGGATATATCGGCTTTGCTGCTGGTCCGTCTCTTCATCAGCATCATCAGCAGAATCAAGGTCGAGAGGATCGCGAGGGACGCGACGATCGCCACAACCACCAGCGGGCCATAGTAATCGCCTTCGTGTAGAGGTACCGATGCCAGTTTCCCTGCTGTGTATGGAAAATCAAGTTAATAATCTCGAACGAATTCGTACAAAGCAAATCCAATGGGGCCACTCGGAAATTCTGATTCGAAATATTCCAGGAAACAACACAGAACTTTCAACTATGAAGATTATTCCTGAAGCAAAAGCAACGATGAAACTATAACAGTGGCCCATTGTCTACTATCTTGAGACACGATTGCCTTCAAGTGTGCACACCTTGTTGAGAGATTGTGGCGGGTAAAAGGACTCCAGGCTTGGTGACAAAGTCCTGAACGTTGCTCTTCTTGATCCTACCGTTGGTTAGATACACCTCGAGCCATAATCGGTACCTGGTGCCGGGCTTCAAGTCGCCGATCACCGTTTTCGGATGCGAATCCCTCTTAGCGATCTTGAACGTACTAGTATCCTCTTTACCGCTGTCGCTCTGGTAGATCGCCCTGTAGATGTTCACGTACTTGTCTTCGGGATAGGGTACCCCGCTCCAAGTCACCTCTACATCCGTCGACTTGATGGTTTTAATTTCGACCTTGACCTCGAACGAGTACGGATCAGGTTCCATCGATGTAGTCACGTGGATCTGTAAGAGGAGTCCTTTGATCAATCTTTGATTACATATTGAGTAAAGATCCGCAGTCTAGTAATAAATAGACAGTGGATCTTAATGTAAAATAAATTTTTTTCTAACTGAATTGCAACAATCTGCAGTGAAATAGAAATAGGTTGAAAATAATGTAACAACATTATTGAATTCTTCTAATATGTTTACTATTTGAAACTACGCCTACTCATTTTTGTCATAAATGCGTAAAATCCGCTGTCTAGTAATAAATCATTCTAACCGTCTTTTCGCTGACGAGTTCCGTCAGTTGTCCAGAGAACGGCACGAAGAATATTCCGATCTCGTACATCGTCGACGGCTTCAGGTTCTCGATCACGAAATTAGTCACTGCCCTGTGGATCAACGGAGTACCAGAGTAGACCTTGGCATCTTGCTCCTTGTACCTCAGCTGGACACCGTCGATGAACTGTAGCTCGTACTCTGTGAACTTCTTCCACATCACGTTGATCCAGGTGGAGTTCGTCTCGGTCACTTTGAGCTCAGCGTCTATGGGAATCTGCGGTGGTAGCGTTGTCATCTCTGGTCGTCTGTCGTGGGTCCTCACAGTGTAGATTTGGCTCGTAGGACTGTTGTCCAGGTCCTTCAGCTTCACCGTGATCTTCACTTTGTACTCTGTCGATGGTTTCAGATCGCCTAACTCGAACTGCAACTGAGGCGTTGCGATCAGGTCGTCCGGGGGTGCAAACACCTGAGCTTTCCAGGTAGAGACGTCGAAGTTCCTGCATAGAAAGTGTTGTTAATGATTTTCTGTGCAAGGAACAGTCAGAAAGAACCAGTTCTCTTTGTTGTATAAGATAAATGCAATAATATTGGTTGCTGTAGTCGTTTTACTTATGGTAGTCTGTGTGATATTTTGTAGGAAACACATACTTCTTATCGTTCGTGTACCGAAGCTCGACGCGTCCATGAAGACCCACAAGGACCTGTGGTACAGTGAAGACAAGAAGGACGGTTTTATCGTCGAGGGCATCGAGGACTAGCACGGAGATCTCGTCCGACGAAGACGCGCCTGGAAATCCGGGAACGGCGCCAGGTAGTGGGAAACCTGGTGGTAAATTGTGATCCATACCTGAAGAGAAAATACACAGTTTATTAATACTTTGTCTTTCGTATTGCAGATGACAAAGAAAGGGATTCTAACGAGAGCCTGGACAAGGCTAGACAATATTGCTCGTCATCAGACTTAGAACGAGGTAATATAATTACATAAGAGATAGCCTAAGCTAAGTTCGGCAGCTCGTGATTATTGTTAAACAGTAGCGTAAGCAAATAGCTGCCAATCTTCGGGGCTAGTACTCGAGCAGTATAGGAAGAATTGTAAGGATACTCTATTTGAAAATTAATTCTCTCGCTCTCTGCTGACAATATAAGATTATTGCTTAGGTAGTAATATAAATAGAAAAAGCGCTATCTAAATCTTCCGTTTGTAGCTCGAGCAGTAACACAGTAAACCCCCTTCCCCTCCAACCCCCTACTGCGACTATCCCTTGTAGTACACGATCCAAGTGTCGCCAGATTAAGACTTGTCTCCCACTCCTACTTATCCCTTCCACGACGCTCTTCCCCAAGGCCCGTTTATGCGACGCGTTTGACTTTTGTCGTGCATGTCGTCGGCCTCATATAAAAACTGCTTAAGTCCGTTTTTCATGAAAACTGGGTTTCCAGCTTCGTCTTGTTAGGTACTTCAATTTCTACGATTCGAGTTGATAGTTTGAAAAAATCTCCGTGTAAATAGTTTCGCTTAAAATCGTTTTTTCCGCCTGCTGTAAAATTTACTTTTTTGGACTTTGGCAATTTTCATACGAGTCATAATGTCACGTGACTAAACCGGTGATTACACAGAGAGGGTAACAACTTCATTTCCCTGAATTTCCTCGGTCTGGCGACACTGCTCGATCCCGTGAATAAAAGATCGCAGTCTCTCGATAGGGGCGAACCTGACTGGTTGGGCGATTGTGCAGCGAACGCGTGGTTCAAGTGCGTGAGTCCCGGGTGCGGTATATGGACCAGCCGAGTGGTCTGCGTCGGGCCGGGATTGAGATCGTGTTCATCGATATGTGCTAGCAGCTCCTCGATCTGCTGTGGCGTACTGGGTATGTCCGGTGTATGGATATGATACGTGGTCTCGCCGTGTTCGTTCGTTTCGGTGTACACGTGCGGCTTCGCGGGCTTCTTCGGGCCTGGGTCGGGCCCGTTCGAGTAGCCGGGCTGAATCTGATTGGTGCTCGACTGTTTCTGACCTGCGATTTGCTTGTGGAGATCGTACAGACCCGGGTGGGCCTCTGGCGGACCACGATCGAGCTGCACTAGCCCAGGATGATGAAGATTGATCAGATGGTACAGCTCCTCTGGCAGGATCTCTCGAGCAGGATCCCGTTGTCCTGGCTTCGGTCTGGTTGGCAGTCCTTGAAGTTGAGGCTTGGTCTTCTCAGCATCGACAGGCTTCTTTTTAGGACTCAGAGGTACTATGACATTAGGGTCCACGTTCTCTTGAAGAATAGGTCCACGATAAGGAGGTCCGGTCGGGTCCAACTGAGGACTCAAACTGTTCTGAGGCACGTTCTGTCCAGCTGGCACGAACGCGAATCCTGAGTTCTGATGAGGATTCAACGGCATGAATTGCTGCTGATCGGTTGGGTGTCCTCCTTTCGGCAATTTTTCCGGGTTCACCGGGCCAGGAAGTATATGGCCAGCGTCCATAGGATACGGAACCGGCGCAGACTTGTCCGGGAACTTGTCCGGTGCTAATGGACCTGGGAAATAGTCGTCCTTGTGCGGGATAGGTTTGGCCATCGGCTCTAGAGGCTTCTTAGCGTCAACCTTTGACTTTGTCTTCTCTTTCGCTGGTGTCAAAGGTTTTTCCGGAACCTGGGGCTGATGCAGATGGAACACGTCCTCCACGCTGGGGTGCGTGGGCCTGTAGTCTGGGTTGTAGGGTCCGTTGTAAGGGATCGTCGGGTGTCCAGGGTCCATCGGGTAGTGGAACAACTCGTGGCTGCTCGGAGTCTCGTCGCTGGTCTCTTTCTGAATCTGGCCCGATTCGTTACCGGGCCTTTCGAACGCGTCCGTCGCGTTCATGCCTGCAATAGAGCAAAGTCCAAGGTCACAGAGTCAGCATGCCGGCTGCAAGTCGACGCTGCAGACACGTCGCTGCCTCTCCTGGCCCACGATCTCTTCATGCATATTTACAGCCAAGGTCGTACAAAGCATGCAGAATTTTTGTTTATGTTTTTTTTTTACAGTGCTCGTTCCCCAAACTTCGCCTCTGGACGCTGCGAACACGTTGGAACTCTCTTTTCGATGGATAGGCTGGGTCTTCGGTATTAATGCGAGTGCAGAGTAATCTACTGTGTAGTTTTGGGGGCTGTACTTTTGGGAATGTAATTTCGGGATTTAGTATTGGAGATGTAGATTGGGGGGTGCAATTTGGGGATGTATACGCTATGTGTGAATGATGTCAGGGTGTATGTACATTCGCATATGCACTGGAGGACCCAGTCAGGCCCGCGCAGGAAGCACTTGCAACATTGCAATCCATCGCACCCATTACCAAAGTGATCCTCTTCGGAATAGCGGTCGCTTGGGATAGAACGGTGTCCAACACCAATTTTTGCTGGATTCAGAGGTCGGAAATAATCGATCACAGTGATTGTACCTGGCAGCTGGGCAGCTTGATGATTGCAGGTCCATTCCTTGCAGCATTCGTCGCCAGGTAACTGCGTCAGAATGGCCTGATAAGGTGGACAAGGTAAATTCGAAGGTGGGGAAGCTGTAACTGGTGGACAGGCAGCCTGGCAAGTCACTTTTCCCATTTCGCAGTAGCATCGCTTCTCGCAGCCTGTCACGTTTGATGGCAGTTCGCTCCAGTTGTCGTAGGTTACGCCCTCGTACGTGCACGAGCCGTTGTTCTTGCAGCGCATTTCCTGTGGAGATTCACATACTTCTTGTAAATTGATCTTTTCGAAATTCGTTTCGTCGAGAATTGTCTCAGTTCTATCTAGTTTGATGTAAAATGATAATATGTTATATGTATGTTACTACAAACGGGATTTTCTAAAAATGGGCCTGGGAAAATGGCTGCCACGTCTTACTACTTTGAGATATCTTGCTCAAATTTTCAGTGAATACTACCCAAACCTCCCAAGGTGTACCAATTGATTTTCTAAAGGAACATAATTTTGCATATAAAAGAAATCGCAATTTCTCTTTATTTCTCCACCGTTCACCAGGTGAAACCTGTGCAACTCACCTGAGGACAGCAATGAGGCGGTCTCCCCACGAAATCAGGTGGCACAGTCTCCCAATCCAAGCAATGAGGATCCAAAACGTCCAATCCGAAGTCGTTAGGACATTCTATGGTCACACAATCGGCCTTACCATTCTTATAACACATGCAGTAGTAAATGCACTCGTCGAACCATTCTGCATCCACTTTGTACGTTTTCCCTCTATGAGTGCAGCCGTATATGTCTCCAGCTGTTTCAGAGATGTTCGTCTTGATCACTTCTGCTGGGAGGAACACCTGTAACGCAGGACCTGCTCGATTTCCTTCAGTGACGCGAACTGAATAGGTCCTTGCTGGTTCTAGGTTCGAGATTATGCCGTCTGCAACACAGAAATGTCTTCTTATCTTCTATTATAATATCAGAAGAATTGAAGGATTCCAATACGCTATTTTCTCGTGATGAAAATCCTTTTTTCTTCTATGAAATGATTGTGGACAGAAAAGTTCCTTCCTTCAACCTCTTGCCATATGATTTTCTTTAATAACTAGAAGGAATGAGCAACTTTCTGTTTAAGAAGTTCTGTCAGAAGCTAAGCAGCGATTATTGCTGACCTTTGTCTGGCTTCTGCTGCCTCGAGACATGATTCTTGTCGGAAATCTCGATGGTAACGTCTTGCGGGTTCTTCGTAGAGAGCTTCAGCATGATGGCCGTGGAATTTAGCACCTTCACATCGGTTAGGTTAACGGTCAAATCGCCTGAAACCTCAGGCCTGATCTCGTGGTCGCCAAGGGTCACGTCGCAGAGGGTGATCGTGCAACAGGAGTCCCTGAACAAATGCGATGAAACACGATGAAACATGAAGGTGTCGAAGAAATTAACTTTCATCTCGATCTCTGGTACCTTGGATCGGTGAGGACGACGCAACGATCGTGCTGATTGGTCGCGGACGTAGTCTCGTTCGGAGGACACCTTGGCTGACACTTGAGGACACCGCCTGCCTCGCAGACACAGACTCTGCTGCAACCATCTTCGACTCTTTGACCTCGCATAATCGTCTCGTTCCCGAACACGCAGGTCTCCTCTGGTTCTGGCGCTGCGGCAGAAACTAAAGATCCTTTGCGACTGCTCGAGAGCTCGAGGATGATGTGAAGCATAGCCTAGAAAACTCTTCTGGGCTCGTCGAACGACAGAGTTCACCGAGTTCATCGAACTGTTCGAACTGCTCATTGAATTTTAGATTGAATTTTGAGTTCTCGATGAACTCACTCTTCGAAGGTTCTAGCAATGATTTAAGTATCAGATTCGAAGTGTTTTAGAGATGGATTGTCGAACGTGTGATGGTTTTATAATCATTTTTGAGATTTGTAGGATGAAAAAGACACAATCTATTTGGAATGAAGAGACTCACCAGAGTCAGCAGCGCAGACCAAGATTGCGCAACAAGGTTCTTCGTTAACCAGCTTCTCGTGGCACAACGGATCCTCGATTCCTCTGTTCGCTTTGGCATATGGCGACGTGCAAATAGGTTTGCAATCTATCACCAAGCCACCTTCTCCACAAACGCATTTTTCCTCGCAACCTCTGATGATCTTCTCGCCGATAGAGTATGTCTGATTACCTTCGACGCATACTGTCATCGCTAGCAGTGTCGAGGAGATGTTCATTGACGTCTCGTTGTGAGCAGCCACGTACTCTCCGCCTGAAACAATAGTTTGGTGTTGGGAATATTTCTGAAATTTTTCATCAGGTGTTCAACTCTATGTATGTATATCGATGAAATGATAGTGTCCATTTCGTAGAACGTAGTCAAACACGGTTGAATAAAGTCGATCGCATTCAAACGCAATCAAAGACAATCAAGTACAGCCAAACATACAATCAGTAATACAATCATCAAATAATATATTACAGGTTCGTAACTTTGAATAAAGTTGGACACATTTAAACACAATCGAAGACAATCAAATATAGCTAAACATACAATCAGTAATACAAGTATCAAATAATACAAGTTCGTAACTTCGAATACAGTCGAACACATTCAAACACAATCAAAGACAATCAAATACAGCCAAACATACAATCAGACAGAATCGAACGCACTGAAACGAACATGTACACAATCGAGCAGTGCCAAGCACAGTTAAGAACAGCTACCTTCGACATCCTTGTCATCGTCGTCCATGCTAACATCGCTGAGATCAGTGATATTCGAGTGTAAAGAATTCGTAGGTTCCGGAGCAGAAATATTCAAAGCCCTCCCTCTGGACGCTATCGTTTCCTCGGTGGTCCTCATTTCCTCAGTACCATTCTCATTCCCTGAAGTTTCCATCATGACGGTTGTTCCATTCGACTCATCCTTCACAGGTAGAATCGGTTCACCGTGGAACAATAACGGAATCGTCACTCCCATCGTCTCCATTATTGGCCTCGTAGTGACATTCGCCATAGGTTTTGTCGAAGACATCCAGGACATCGTCGTTAACCCTGCATCATTTGCTTCTCCTCGCTTCGAGTCATCGTCTTTGATGGGTTTTTGGTATTTCTGATCAGTTTTCACTTTGAAGTCCACAGGCTTCTTCTTCGGCTCGATCGTCGTCTTCGAGTCTTGATCTTTGATTGGATACTCGGACTTCGTGTCGTTTTTCGTGTCGATCCTGAGTGGCTTCACGTTTGGAATTTCGGTCACGTCGATTCCTGAAAGCAGAAGAAGTATTGCTGTTTAACCAGAGTAGAGCGGCGTGAGTAATAATCGGACAGCGGATTTTACTGTAAAATAAACATTCAATTTACTTTCCCTAAAATATCGTGTCAGACTCGTGATGAAGATTCTGAACAGAGTCTAATAGATATGAACGTTATCAATAGACTGCGGATGTTTATGCAATTTTTAATTTTTGTAGGTAAATTATGAGAAAGTGGAATTAAATAAAATCTTATTTTCAATGGTAGTGTCTTCTCAGATCTGAATTATAAATAAAAATCGTACCAAATTCTATCGAATTTTACATTCCAGCATTTTTTGAAAATATTCAGGTGCTATAAATGTATACAGATCCGCAGTCTAGTTAATCTCTTTTAAACCGAGATGAAATTTCATTTTAATTTTGTCAATGTATAGTTATTGGAGAACATGTAGGCATAAAATAGATATAAATTTTCTCCTTGTTTAGGAAATTATAGTACCTTCGTCGGGAGCGTTCTTTGCAAAATCGACTCGATTACGATAAATAATGGAAGATGTAAGAAACCGTCAGGTTCCCATAGGAAGTCGTCAGATCCGAACGATAAAACTAAATTTATACAACGATCGTCAGAAAGCTGCGAATCCTGGAGGATCAGGATAAGGAAGCTATTCTTTCGCAATTATTCGAAACGATGCGACGACTAGGCGCAGTGTCGCCGGAAAGGTTCGCGTAACGGTAAAAGCGTGATCGTAGAACGTGTTCGTAATGTGTGTGTGTGTGTTCTGTGTGCACTGTCCTCGGCTGCTCGACCCGTGAACTTGAACTTACCCCGATACCAATCGCCCTCTCTGAACGCTCAATTATCGGCCCTCGGTTAACGAGTGTAACGAGCAATTAGCGGGCCTTTAATCTCGCTACGATTACATTCGGACACGCAAGCTTCGTTTCGCGAGAGGTTGGCCATTATTTCGCTTTGAAATTGGCAAGAGCTCGGATAAACATAGTCAAACGTAGCCGAGCATAAATGCTTAAAATATTTCCACGAAATCAGACGTGAAAGTCCAAGTTAGTTCACTTTCATAATCCTCTGCACGAATACCTGTCGAATCTATTCGAAACCGAAAGTTTTGCAGCTGTTGCTATTTGTTAAGTAGATAGTTTTGTTGTTTTCGACGCGGTTGGTGGGGACGTTGCGTCACGGTTTCGCTCCGATTCCTGCAGAAATTTGTCCTTGGCAATCTCGTAAATCTCGGATCCGTGATCCGTGATTTTTACGCGGTTCTCCAGAGAGGATCGAAGGAGTTCGGTCTGCAATTTCACCTGGGATCGCCGTTCTATAGTGATTTCTCAAGACGAAGATCCGTCAGCGATGTACCGACGATATAGTGTAGCACTATAGTATGCTAGAAACTTTCCATCCGCGGCGATCCGACGCGAAATGCGCTCTCTGGACGTACTGTTACGTCAAACGACCTGCTATCTGCCCGGTCGTCGTTCCCGTCGACCACTTCTTCTGCTGGCCACTCGACTTTTTGCCGATCCATCATCGATCCTAGCGGATCCTGGATAGATCGTTCGCGAACGAACTGCCCGACGTACAATAATCGACTATTCTCCACCCCTGATCTATGCAAAATGCAGCTCCACGTTTTTTCAATTATTACGGAATTATACCAGCAAAATTATGCTCACGATGCAGAAGTTTCATAAATGGACGGATGTACTTAGAACAGCTACTGCATCAATCCAAACGAACGAAACATGATCCTAAGATTTTAGGAATCCTCGTTTGACAGGAGGAACATTTGCAAGTCTTCTAAAAACGCGTGCGTGCCTTAATTAAAGCATACACTGTATTTAACTAGATCATCCTTATTACCAATAAATCATATTACCAATGAAATCTTATTACAAATGAATATGTGTGAATAGACAGCGAAAATGAGAATTTTCTATCGGACTTGCGAGAAACTGGAGCGAAATAAATACATATATTTTCTTTCTTAATATGTTCAGCAGGTTGAAAATAATGTAACAGCATTCTGAAATTCTTCGAAGGTGTTTACTGTTTTAAATTACACCTACTTGTATTCGTCATAAATCCATAAAGTCTTTTGTCTAGTTATAAATAATTTTTGATGACAATTTGTTGGAATGGTGTGAGGTACGACTGATCAGAAACAGGAATCGTCGTAGTCCGTTCTTAAAATAATCGTCCTTGAGGAGGTTAACTGTCTCTTAAACAAGTAGCACAAGAGAGTTCCTCTTGCAATCTTTGCTTTCCATGTGCTACAGTACAGGAATGGGAAACAGTTATTTCCAAGTCGTTTGCTTTTGTCGTTGCAGCCTTCGTGCATATGGAAATATATTCGTAGCAACGTTTAAACAGCTACTTAAATTGCTATTTCTCGCCTCACTGACAGTCCGTTCACATTTTACTCACGGGATGTCCTCTCGATCATAATCTTTCAACCATCCGTTCCTCTTACGTGTAAGACGTTCTCGTTCGAAAAACGAACACGTCTTCGGTTTCCCACCTACTACATCATGCGAAACCATCAGCGAACAAAATGAACGACGTATTACGAAACTAGAAATTTCAAGCTTCAAAGACGGTTTCGCTTTTACTATTATTACTGTGAATTTTCAGAATGATGCTTCTGAAAATTTTCAGAAGATGCTAGGATATAAAAGACGACAAAATTTAGTACGATTTTCATTTATTTCAGATCTGTAAAGGCTACTACCATTGAAAATAAGAATTTTTTTATTTATTTATTTTACGTCGATCTCAACTCTTTTTGCTAAAGTTATTTCGCAACGGGACATACAGTTTATTTTAAGGTGGGTTTCGAACTATCTTGAAAAAGAAATTCTTTGATTCGAGCTTCTAAAAATTCGTCTACAAATATTGCAAATTGCATATACATCAATAAACATTATTGATTACTATTTTCGCAATCAGGCAAGAACTTAGGCCATTATTTAATACAAAGTTACAACAAACAGTCTATTTTCGACTGATTCAACGAAAGGATATCGTCAAGGATAGAACGACGTTTCTCGAGGCTGGAAGTGGTAATAAATAAATTACAAGATATCGCTGATGAAGCAGGTAAGGAAGTGGGTCGTTCGAAATTCAAGGTGTGCAGCCCCCTGGAAATGTTCTGTCGATGGAGGACCCATCCACGGTTCCCCATCGAAAGTCGGGTCCCCGGCCGTGACTTTTATCGTCCCATGAATGGGGCACCGTAACGGTGCGACCGGTTAGGTTCGTTCACACGAGGCCGATGCTCATCATCGAGGATCCACCTGACGCAGCACACCGTGTAACGATTTTACGTGGAAGTAGGTGACGGTCTCCTTTTCGGTTCCGCGCATACATACACATACACCGTGCCCCGAAAACGAATCCGGCTCCCTTCTGCCCCCCTCCACTACCCGCCTAAGATATTCCGAAAATTCTCACACCGACTCAGAATTCATTACACTCCACCGAATCAGAAGATCGTTAATCTTCTGAGGATAGCCGAAGAGGGATTTTCGAAACGCCGTAACTTTTGGAAGAAAAATCTTCTGAGATCTATCTCAGCTCATCTTGAAGAGTAAGGTCTCTACTTTTATGCTCCCTTAGTCGATCCTTTTTAAAGGTTTTCTTTTCGTTGGCGAATCGAGTCGAAAGCTGAAGTTGGTGCTCGTCGATTTTTGTCGATTTGCTGAACGGTTGAAAATGGTAAAACATGAAAGTGTACAAGTCGTGTGTTCGAGTTAATGAATGAGCAATTCAAATGCTCCCGATTAATTCGCCACGGGGCTCCATGCTGTAACATTAAATAATGAAATTTAGATTAAGATCCGAGACACAGTCTTCCATCGGGCCGCCATGACAGTCCCCGAGTCTGAGAATCGACTAATTGATCTTTCCCATTGTATTAAGATCCGTAATGCCCATTGTCTTGTCAAATCTACCGTGTACAGCACGAACAAAACTGTACTCGTTAATACATTATTAATTTACTACACATGGGATCGAAGTACGAAACATAACTGGGTCACTGAATTATGCTCACCGGGAAGTATAGAACGGACAGTGGTGCCAGGAATTTCGTGGGAGAGCATCTCTCTCTCTGAAGAAAAGGAAAACGATGGCGCCACGAGATACCGTTTTACCGTTCGCGAATGGATCGGGATTACCAAACATCAAGGCGATGTACCGTAACTGTCGAGCCTCGATCCGATCCAGAAAAGATCCTGGCACACACATATACGCACACGCACACTGTCTGCCGTAAGAGATATCGATACACCGGACGTCCTTCGCACCGGATCTCCCGTTCTCTTTCCGAACAAACAAATCTGGGAAACTGGAAGCGATCAATCAATAACAAACGCTTCCACTGTAAACTCGTGGCTTCTATTTGTGGAAGATGATCGGATTTAATCCAAAATAGAAGATATTAATAGAGAAACTGGCATATGGCTGTGCTGACTTTTACTAGACTAGTACAACTCAGATATGTTACTCACTTAAACGTTAATTGCATGTCTAAAACTATTATTTACCGCAACATCTTTATCTATTACTTTTTTCAAGTAATTAATCTTCAATAAGATTACAAAAATTAGTTTAACGCTAGTCTCTGTTAATTTATGAATCTCTTTTTGTAAACTTCAGACGAAGAAGAATTCTCCAACCCATTAAAAGTTGTCATCGACTATTTTAGGCGACCAGACTCGACGAAACCCGTCGAAGGAACGCGGAATTACTCATCGACCGACTAAGAGGATCTTCACTTGGATGCCTCGTCACCGGAAATCTCACCACGAGGTCGCCGACGAGTCTAACAGGCGACGGAGCCCCGAATTTAAGCAGTTCATTTCTCTCGTGCCGTTATACAGGCAGGTAATGACGCAATCGAGCTCGCCGTTTATGAAGAAAACCTCGGTAAGCAATTAACGAGTCACTTCTCCAGCCATTTTGATCTCTGAGAACGCGGGAACGCTTTTAGATTGCTCGAGTTCCCGGCGAAGAAAGTTACGAGCCGTTTAGCGGAACTGAAATTCTTCTCTTTCAGTTAATTGTGCGATTGTTTTTTTTTTTAACCGGGGTGTGTGGGTGTCTGAAAATTACGAGAACCGCAATGATCGCCTAGTTTGAACACACCTTCATTCACAGCGGGTATACATTTCATTCTAACCTCCATAAATCGATTAGAAAAAATCGTAGATCGTAGATGGTTGTAAAGGGGATGAGTTAATCTTGAATTCTTTGATGGTTTCTAATTTTTCAATCTATTTACAGACAGTTCAATTTGTACAATTTTTGACGAAAAAATATTTTAACAAGCATGAACGATGAATGGTGTAAATGTAGAAGCTTGGAGCTTTCAAATGAGTCCAAGTTCAACGTTGTATTATTTGCTTTGGCGAAATTGTCACAGTTCAGATACCGAGAATTTCTAGAGTATGGGAAATTTCGTGTTGAAGCACTTCTCGGATCTGCTGTGTATGACGTAAGTGGCAAGGAATTATGGTTCTGAAACTATGCGTGCAACGAAGATCGATGCTTTTATGAAATTCCATCGACGAAAATTCCTCGGTGCCGTCGGAGCGGCGTGCATTATTTTCACGCCAGCGTTCGCGGAATCGTCGGTCATAACCCAACGAGCAGAAACTCTCGAAGCCAGCTTCTGTCCATGCTATGAGAGAGAGACCTTGAACCGTGCTACTTCTCGGTAGAACTAGCAGCACAGGTTCTAGCCGAAGCCAGGTGAGCGTAGACATTTGCCGTGGCCTCAGATTAAACGCGGTTTTAGCACCTCGACTTTAGTGCTCCGCGATCTCGTGGCAGATCGTCTAGCCTAATCGTCCCTTTAACTCCTGCAGCGCAGCTCTTTTTCTTGCGAAACCCTTACTGGATCGTTCCGGCTCTTTTACGGAGGTTATTCTGGTTTTGCAGTTTCAGGAAAATGTATTTTTTTTTCATTCTACAGGTTTTCCACTCCAAACTCACCGTTTTGCAAGTCGGATACACCCTTTTGCAAATCAATTTCAAGTATTTTCAAGTAAGTTTTTGTAGAAAGGTCAATTCATCAAGAAATTCAAAATTGTATTCATCGTAACAATGTATTGGGTTGGTAAGAAAGTAATTTCGGTATTTTAAAATAGATCTACAATAGTCTTAATAATTCAACAATAATACGACAATATTTTTAAATCCTCGGAATATTTTCACCGTTTGAAATTGATCTTATCGTCACACTAAAAAGTAGACACATTCGAGCCATCGAAAAATAAATTAGAGAAGGTTCTCGATTTCGGAGGATCAGGTTTCGCGAAACGTGTCTTAGCTGCGTCTTAGTAAAATATTTTAATTTTTAAGTGTTTGTTGTTTTGACTGAATGAAATGGCGACGAAAGTGGACTATCCAGATGGCAGAGGAAGCTGAAAATAGTCGGTCACTAAGCGCGCCTTTGACCATACGGTACCCTATCCTACTTGTTAGTCGCCACGCAATCATTATTTCGTCTCGGGCGGCGCGTTTCGGTGGTCGACGATCATCAAACGACCGATGAGTCGATGCATAGAGATCCTCTAACTGTGAAACCATTATTTTTCCACGATCATTAACCTGTCAGCGGCGCTAGTTTTTCGTCGTAGCCACTCTGAACGCAATTAAGGACAAAAAGAGAACTGGACTTGTTCCACTTAAAACACTAATCTTGATTACAATCACTGAAATGCAAAGTGCAATTTATTAATACTTTATGAACGTTATTACCTGGGTAATAACCACATCTGGATAGCACGCGACGTATTTTTTACGTCTATTTTAGATCTGAAAGTCTTACGCCCTAAAAAGACGTCTTTTTCGAATCGAACAGGCGTCTAAAAAACGTCTTCGTGCTACCTGGTTGGATTACCCAACAAACTCGATAAGACAATAAGATTCTTTTTCTAATTTCTCCAATAATGGTTGCTTTAATGTTCTCCCGAGTGGCAAAAGTGTTTCGGCTCAGGATCGAGAGATCTACACGCGCTACTTGCTCGACGATCGACAAGTTTGCCTCGCGTGCGCGCGTTACATTTCACTGGCCGTCTATCGTTGATCGTGGGGCTTTTCCAGGGGACTTTTACGAGGCTCGCGTGACTTCGTGAAATGGTACCTGTCCCTTGTCGTCGCGGAATCTGGACTGTGAACGATCCCGATACTCGTTTACGTAAACCGTTCGAAAGTTTAGCCAGCCGATAGATCGTGCCGACGATTCCCATCAAAATCAAGCAAAAATTGCTGTGCTTGTAATCGATTCGACATCTGAAACAGTGATTTTAATCAAGGATTACCGATAAATAAAACACGACAGAAAAAAGGTAATAAAATGATTCTGTCAGAATGACGGCTGTCTCCGTTATCTGGTTTACGTTGTCGCGTGTCAGAGGTGGCCGCGCGAAGCTAACGGTATCCCATGGTGGAAGAATGAGCCCGCGATACCGGAATGCAACAGGCAAATCGAATCGTTGCACCCGGGCCCCCTGTATGCAGCTATGCAGGTGCTCGTGTGCTCCTTCCTTCGTCTGATCTCTGGGTAATCGGGCGCCGTTCCATTTGCAAAGCCAAGTTCCCTCCATTTCCGTCAACATCAAACCGGTCGGGTCATCGATCCGATAGATCGTATCTCGAATCCCTTCGTCATGCAATTTATTTACCATTTTTTCCCTACATTCTCCATTCATTTTGTATTTGTTTCATTACCGTAACTGTTTCTGAAATCCTCGCGTTCTACGTTGCGCCATTTATTTTACATTCATTTTATTGTTACAAGAACATTTAAAATCCTCTCTAAATTCTGTACATTCTGCCACTTATTCTTCAGCTATTATTTTACCGATTATTTCTTGATCGTAACATTTTCTGTTTGCAAAACTTTCGAAGCAGTTTCGACGACTCCTTCCCCCTAATCGAATTTAGCATCTCCGCTGGGCCGACAATGGGGATTCATCATTAGCCGCACGATCCTAAGGAAGAATCGCACTTGTTCGCCGCTTCCTCAACTAATTCACAGCCTCAGAGGCCAGTCATTCAACTCTTCCGCGAGGATTCGCACGGGAGAAAGTCGTGCGCGCACGATGCGTGCACGCTCCTCGTCATCCCTTTTGCATCGTGTGGAAAAATCATACTCGGGATCCAGGTCAAGGGCGATCGCGGCGAACTATACCGCGGATCCGATATGCCGTCGATCGTGGATCATACCGGTGGGTCGGTGAAGTAGCGAAGAAAGTCGATTGATCATTGTCTCGGACGAGAACGACCCTGCACGTTTTTTATTCCTTCGGAGTTGCTTGAAACAGCGTTCAGATTAAAACAGTTTAAGGCGATCAACGCGTTTCTTAAAACATTAATAAAGCCACTAAACAGAGAAATTAACTCCTATTTTGTTCTTATATGTTAGAATTTAAACTATTACTTATATGTAAGAAACGAAATTACTTTCCGAACGACCTAAATTCATCTGTACACCCGATAGGATATCCAGAGTGAACGGAAACTCGCCTGATGAATGTTCCACCTCTAATGAGACCCCTCCCAAACAGAAACAGATACGGAATCAACCACTTTTCAACCCACTCGAGACTCGTGGAATTCAAAGTTCCACGATTCCATCGGCATTGTGCTTTCACTCGGCTTGTTCCGAGATGCCCCGCCCTTCTTAAACGGTATAAAGGTTGGATAATAGAATCGAGCACAAGTGCTTTAATGATGCAATCCGCTCGCAGAAGAGCCGTTCTATGTTATAACAATAAGATCGCGCACGGAGACCTCGACGTTCGCATAAGCGCGACCCACCGACCATCGTGCTTGTGCAGGCGTTCACATCTCCGGTCGCGTTGGCGTCTCCTAAACGATTTTACGGCACGTAGGACGTAATTTCTCATTTTCAACAATTTTAGAAAAGATTCGAAAGCAATCCAGATTGACCAAGTCGCATATAATAAAGTAATACATTCGTGTTAATCAAGTGAAAGGTGTGAATTCATATTAGCTGTGAATGTTTTAAATGAACATTGCTGATTTCCGTGTATAGTTGCGATTGAAACAGTGGATTAACTATGACAGAAAATCGGTAAATGTCCGGCTGCCTTTAGCCCAGCGTAGGAAGCTAACCCTCTAAATTATACACTCGCCTAACCGAGCGGTTTGACACGCTATCACGCGAGCCGGCGAGCGTATTACATGGTTCTCGCGTATAGCACAGCAAAGGCAGCAAACTCGGATCAGAATCAAGCGCGAGAGAGGGCAGGGAACTCTCTGCGTGTCTGTGTTCGCTGTCTGAGAGAGTCGTCTCTCTTGCCTTCGTTCGCCTTCTTGCGAATATCAAACTCTGTGCGTTGCGCCATCGATACACGTTCTAACTGGCTCGATAACTGGCAGACCGTCCGTTCGATATCGTTCCACTTTACAACCTCTCTTTGGTTATTTTATGTACGACCGCGCGCGGACCAGAAGCGTTACACAGACTGTTACGTATCAAATGTTCTGCGGCAATTGATCTTTTGCGAAACGACGCGTCTTCGATTAACGTTGAACCTGGTAAATCTTGGGAAATTTATTCCGTTATTTTGCAGAAATGAATATCTGTGATTTTAATAATTGCAGAATGTAACATTACGTACCACTGGTGGTACACGATGTCATCTTTATTTAAACCCTTGCCTTACGATTGATATTACGGTTTCAGTGATTAGAACTTTTTCTACAGATCGTAGTTTCTTAAAATAGGAGAAGATTCATATAAATTGTACATCTATATGTTTTCCAATAGCTGTATATTAACAAAACCGAAATAGAATTTTATTTCGGTTTAAAGGAAATTATTAACATAAGGTAAGGCAAGGGGTCAATGCACCACAACCATATTTTATAACAAGTTTAACGTTGTAGAATACATTTCCATTAAAACAACGTGGCATTATAAAAAATTCAGTACATAACAAAGCACATAACATTGTTTAACTGCTAAGCAGAAACGGCTCGACACGGAACGTGTTAAAAGTCTACCAATTTACCAGTTTCAGCTAAAGAAGATTCTCAAAGGTCAGATAATTCTGGTAAGTTGGCGTTTCTCTTTTTCCTCCGGGGGATAATCATTGTTATCGTTGTTATTAGTTATCCAGGGAGATTTGTGGAAGAAGAACGCGAGAAAGCAGCTCAAGGGAAAGCCGATCGAAGGAAAATTGAACGGTTTCGGGAAATCGAGGGTCGATAGCGATAATCGACGTCCTCGGAGAGCGTCCGACAGCCATCGAGTGAAAGTCGCACGTCTCGGACTGGTCGTCGCAGGAACAATGACGCGGGAAGCGGATTTAATTAACTATAGTTACAAGGAAGAATGGTCGCGTTTGTTCTGCCAGAGTGTCTCTTCCCTGGAGAGACGGTTCTAAAAAGAAGAAAGTCATGCGCGCTACAACAGTCTAATCTAGAAGAATTACAGCTGAAAATTTATTTATTTATTGATTCATTCGTTCCGTTAATAAGTTTCCAAATGATTCGACAAACGACTCGGCCGGAGAATGCGACGTGAAAGGCGACACACTATCGATTATCCTTGTAAATCTCTTCCTGATCGTTGTTTTTTCCCGAACGATCGAATAATGCCAATAACAAAGACGTTGGCCGAGCGGTCGCGCTGAGAATTATAAAGGACGCGGTACGTTCACTCGCATATTTACGGTACCGTTAACCAGGTTACTTCGCGGGCACGACCGTTTATGAGAGCCTGCTGATCCTCGTTTACCATCGCCAACAAAACTGCTATTACCATTTACTTGATCCATCAAGACGTTGCGTAAACTCATTAACCATTTCACTCGCAATTCCCATCCCTCTAAATATTCTGTTATGGCACTACGCTCCTGCCACAGGTTCAAACCATTGCAAAAACGTAAAACAAAAACCACTGCAAAAACAAATGTTTCGTCAATAAATTTGATCCGACGATCTCCAAACAAATTGTCTAACGTTCCTACGAACGTGTGATTTATAAAAATTGTCGAGACAACAGGTCCCTTCAAGTTGCCCATTCGCAATGCAAAAATCTTGTTCCGACGTGAATAAAAATGGCTGAAATATCAATGGAACTAATTGCGTTAAAAGAAAACGGAAACGCAGCAATGTTCGCTTCGGATCGTGAACGCAAACGTTTTTAATTGCGTCGGGGTAATTGGAGAAGCACGTCCTTCGGATTCGGCTCGCTTGGAAACGCTCTCGGATCTTCTCGCGCGAGTTGCAACACGCTGCAAACCTCTCTCACCTGTTT
Source organism: Lasioglossum morio (assembly GCA_916610235.2). Classification (NCBI taxonomy): domain Eukaryota; kingdom Metazoa; phylum Arthropoda; class Insecta; order Hymenoptera; family Halictidae; genus Lasioglossum; species Lasioglossum morio. Next base: position 6,101,651 of record OU744324.1, on the reverse strand, counting down.
GGATAACGTTCTTAATTAAATAACGTCCCAGTGATGCGCGTAATCTTGCTCTTATTCGTCTGATTCTCTTTCTTTGAATTTGCGCAACCGGCGAACGACTTTCTAACCCGTGGTCGATCCCACGCGAGCCTCGTGCGTTCCCGTTTCGGTGTTCACACGTGCTCGCGGATCGGCCTAGCCGCAATTAGGCTCGCCGCGTCGGCTCGGCTCCGTTTTCGGCGACTTATCCCGACGTTTGTAGACGCGCGATACGTGTACAGTGTTTTCGCGAAACGATCTCGATTTCAACGGAGAAAGGCATACACGTCGATGCCGATGGACAGGTGAGACTGCACAGGTGTGCTCGAGGAGGAACCATTAGGCCATTCTGATTGGTAACGAGTGGAAAAAATGATGTTTAAGCTGGTTCAACTGTGGATTTTTCCCTGCGTTCGACGTGTATACTCGTCATTGCTAGATTTGAATTCCGCACTCTATCGTGCACGTTTAACACTAAATATCACAGTTAAGAGGTTTATCAACGATAAAATGATTATTTCTGCCAACAAAAAATTCTGTTATTCGCTCAAAGGATTCCTAACACGCTCCACAAAATTTCCGATCTCCACGTATGGCGTATGCCGTTCTCATGTTAAATGAAATCAGAAAAAAGTCTAACGTCATCTGGCGTTCCGCGAACAAACTTTCTTTCGCAAAAAGGGAACAGTTTCGTTCGGCAGCAGACACGAAAATCATCGTTATCACTGGAGAATCAACGAGAGAACTCGTCCCATTGTCTCCGTAAACGTAATCGCGTGGCGATTGCGCCGTCAAAGAGGAACGCACGAGGTATACAGTCTGACAGCTCTATTCGAGGAAGATCGAACCCGAGAGCGGAGAGAAAGAGAAACGAACAGACCGAAAGAAATAGGTCTCTCGAGGAGAAAGGTAGGCGCACGAAATTCCAACTCGGATATATCGCGCGCAGGCGTGTGTGTGTCTGTGTATGCCCACCAGGCTAGAACCCCGGCAACAAACCTAACCGGTTCGAGCAACAAGAAAACGATCGAATCGTTCCCGGGAAAAGAGACGTCATCGGAGAGGAGACTCTCTTCAATTACCATTTCCTCAGGATATAAGTCTGCCTCGATAAGAAACTTGCTGGCACACACTACGGCTCCCCTCCTTCGCTGTAGCTGTACTATCGTCCCGGTTAGTCACCCCGTTTCGTTTCGCTATTGACAAAACATTCGACCGGTTGAATCATGCACGCCCACGCAAGCTTTTAATATCGGTTTCATGTGCAGCTCCACTGCCTTCTGATCGGGCGGCTACCATTTCAACGTGTCAGGTTTCATAGTAATTCATAATGATTGAAAAATTAAATTTCATAATGATTGATCGGTTTTCAGATCGCAGGTCTGAGGATTGCTTGGTGAATTTTTGTCCCAGAATCGAGAGATGCAAGACCGAGTAAGATGATCCTCGATTTCCCTGAAGGAATCCGTCCCGTGGAAAGTAATCGGTCGCGAACTTCAGGGCATGCGAGTCCGCAACGCGTTTTTTGCGATACGCTTGTCTGTTTACAGAAGAAACGAGTCGTTCTCGGGAACGACCGGAGAAATCATTGAGCGTTTAACTTTTCCAACGACAAAGCACACTGTGTCGCCTGAACGAGGATTATATTCGCTTGTAAATGTTTCCTCGATCTAAAGCAGTTTTATACAGGAATATATAAAATTGTATATTCATTTCGACACGTGAACGGTGGCATTTCTGTGAGGGAAACATAAGACTCAATACTCGATACTCGATACGTTTCGACAAATACATATATATATACTTTCGTTTTTAAAATTGATTAATTAGAAAGTGGCTACAATGAATATACATATCTACACACAGTTTTCATGAATTACGAAGTTAATGAATTGATAATTACTTTGAAATAAGTATTTTGAATTTCTTAGATATTAACCCTTCACTGCAGGATTTTTTAAATTGGGATGAAAAAATTGTAAGAAGGTCAGTTTTTGTGTTTTATTTAAGGGAAAAATATTTTAAAAAATTAAAACAACATTTTCAGAAAAATAAACATAAATAAACATAGTAACAAAACATATTCTTAGTTTAACATATACCAGAATTGTTAACCGGAAGGGTTAATTCATATTTGATTTGATTTTTACTTCAAAAACTTACTAAAAGACATTTTATTTGCAAAAGGTTGAATTTGATTTGCGAAAGGGTGAAATTGATATGCAAAAGGGTGAATTTGGAGTGCAAAACCTGTAGCGATCAGTTACTCGGAGATTTCTCGTGTCTTTTCCACCGCCTTCCGGCGAAATCCGTCTTTTCTCCCCTTTTGGGCAGATCTTGCCGCGCGAGTGTCGAGGAAAAGCCGGTCGCTCCGAAGAGAGACACTGATTTCGCACTTGGAGGACGTGTTCTCTCTTCTTGTCTCTTCTCCGTCTTTATTCGCATGGATGACGTCAGTCGACGGACTCCGAGGCGAGGAGACGTGACGGAATTCGACGCCGATACCGTTACTGACGAGTATTGGTCGAACAAAACGAAATGACCAGAACAAGACGAAAGAAAACAACAAGGAGAATCATCAAAGAAATAGTGTATCGAAATAATGTAATAACTTCACATGATCAAACTTTAACAGCTAGATGAGGTGGTGTACATATGGACAGAGATAAATCGTAAGAAATCACGGCAAAAATTGTTCGAACAACACGAAAGGACCAGACGAAGACGGAAAAAAACAAGAAGGAGAATCATCATAAAAGAAAAGAAGTCAAGAAACATTGGGAAGAGGTTGTTCCCTACTTAATTCTCTTCACAGCAGTCTACCAAAATAATTTATAACTTCACACGATCAAACTTCAACAGCCAGACGACGTGCTGTGCATATGGACAGACAAGTCTTAAGAAATCACGGCGAAAGAATCGTCAAACAGAAGAAGTGCAAAATCGTAAAAATGGGGTGATCCTCCCTGCTTAATCCAACATTCAGTGTCTTAACCAAACCGATTCCACTTCCACCACCAAAAATCCCGGGAGAAACCCACGAAACCTGAGGGACTCACCATCAACAGTCGGCTGGGTCTGCAGGTCGAGTGCGGCGACCGCAGCATTCCCGGCCAGCAGACACAGTCCCGCGACCGCGCACAGAAAGCATCTTCCCTGGACCCGCATCCTACCGCATTCTTCAGCAGCGTTGTGTTATCACAAACGTGTTCACAGAATTCTCTTCAACTCCCGAAAGTAACGTCGCTCTCGAGCTTTAAGTCTAAAAAACTATGGTGTCACTGCGTTGAGCACTCGCGGCAGAAAGAGAGAAAGAGAAAGAGTAAGAGAGGGAGAGAAACAGGGAGAGCTCGACGCTGTTTGTTTGTAACAACCAGGTGCGGAGCTAGGCGAATGTCCTGGTTGACACTTGCGCGGCACACGAAACCGATCGATCGCGAGAGCACACTGGCCGAAGTGATGATGGTAAAACGGGCAACGGTGGACGCGTAAAAACAACGATCGATAGATCCAGGAGGTAAAACTCGTCCGTGGCGTACGCGATCCGCGCCGAGGCCGGAGGTGAAGTGCACCGGTGAGCGGGATCTACCTCCTCCTCCTCCTCCCTCCTTCTCTTCCTTCTCTTTCTCCTGTTTCGCCTCTTCCTCCTCCACGCAGAGCTCTCCTTTCATTCCTCCACTCCGGCCAGCCGGGAAATTCTCCTTCACGCTCACCTTGCTACGGGGCCTCACGCTGGACACTGTGCCCCGTGCTAGGGTCTCTTAGATGGTGGGGGAACTTAGGACAGTGTGCTGTACTAGGCACCATGACATGGTGGGGTTTCCTGGGACACTATGTGCCCTGTAACTAAGGTGTGTTGAATGGTGGGGGAACCTGGGACACTCTGGGCCCTGTAGCTGGGCCTGGTGAAAGCCTGGCGAACCTGGGACACTCTTTGCTCCCTAGTGTGACCCATGGAACCTGGGACAGTTTGTGTCGCATACTACGGCCCATGGTATGATGAAGTTTCCTGGAACTAGTTTGACATGTCTCAGTAGTCAACAGTACGCTTCGTACTAAGATCTGTCGAATGGTGGGGGAACCTGGGACAGTTTGTACCGCACACTAGGGCCCGTGACATGGGGAAACCTTGGACACTCTGTGCTCCGTAGCTAGGCCTATAAACCCTGGCAAACCTGGGACACTCTCTGCTCTCTGGTATAATCTGTGGAACGGTGGGTGAACTTGGAATACTCTGTGTCTCGTACGAGGACCCACAGAATAGTGGGGGAACCTGGGACACTCTGTGTCGCATACTAGGGCCCATAAAATGGTGGTGGAAAGTGAAACAGAGTGGGAGAACAGTGTAACAAGATACCGTCACTGGGACTCTGTCGCATTAATCTGTTTATTGTCCCCTTCTTTCTACTACCTGGTAAATTACGCCAGACCTGGCGTAAATCGCAGCTATTAGGTAATGTTTTAATGAATCATGAAAAAAATGAGGAAGTTTAACTGGTTAAGTAACCTGAAACGATTAACTTTTTTTTACATTCTATTGCCAAAGTATTTGATCGACGGTTAATTGTATCCATTTAGAATTAATTTTCTGAATAATTACACTTAATGTAATAACCAAAAACATGTCAAACAAATATTCTAATTCAATTGGCGATATTAGGCATGTTCCTCCAAATGATCGAACTTTTCTCCGGTCCGGAATGTTTTCCAGTTTAATTGCCCGTGCAATTCCGCGTATCCTTCGCGGAACAGCTGCTTTCGCGATCTTCCTAAGTAATTTTCTCGCAGAGTCGATATTAGACTGTCCACAAGTCGAATCGAAGAACAAGCGACGCTGTCAGCGCGGCGAAAGCGGTGAAATTGAAAGTGAGCGCGTGTCATTCGGGTATTTTCTTTTCTTCTCTCCTCTCCATTCAATGTTCTATCAAATTTCTGATCGAAAACAGCCAAAAAAATCGTCACCAGAATCACTGTATTCCCTTCAGTTTCCAAAAATTCCGAATTTCCACTCAGAAACGCTTCACCTCTCAAAATTGAGCAAACCACTACAAGCAACATCAGCAAGTCAAATCTCTTTACTGTCAAAAATAAAGTAGAGAGCAATGATTACATTTTGTAACTTTTAAAAACACTGTCGTAGGAAAAGAATGCTGAGAAAATCCCTAACGATCGAAAAGTATATAAATAACATAAAATAAAGTACTCATTGTTAAAAGAGAACTCATCGTCAATTATCTCCGTAGCCATAAACACCATTCTCCAACTTCTCCAAATTTCCATCGGATTTCTTTCCATTCACGGACGCGCACAGTTGCAACAACACACCACCACGAAAAAAAGTAAAATTTTCTCGCGCCAATTTGTGAAGATTGGCTGGAAGAACAGCTACGCTTCCTCCGTTAATTATTTTAAAATGTTAATAACGTTCGTTCATGAATCCGAAGTATCGATGCAGGAAGGATAACATCGACTAAAATCGCGTAGCATATTCTTGCACGGTTTCTCACAATCATATTCGCAACGGGCACATAAAAATCCGCCGAACCGTCTTCCTTGCAACAGTTCCAGCTCTCGAAATCATTCAGGTATTCCCTTTCTGTTCTCGGTTACTTTTTCTTTAACGATCTAATTAGCACACAATTGTTCCGTTCCCGATGCAACAATGTTGCCTTGAATTACATTCCGACGCGGCGCAATAATCCGTCGTATTAATTACGAATTCATTATGTCGTTCCGAAGATCCCTGAGCCGAGAGAAATTCTCTTAATCGAAAAAATGTCGATTATGCATAGAACAGTTTATTATAGACTTTTGCGCGAAATAAAAAATGTTCTATCTGAATTGAAACAAACTCTACTTTCTACATAACTGTTTACATGGAACTTTATATGACTCCAACAAAAATCAATTCTTATTCAATAAAATAACTATTTTAATGCTGGATAAATATTTGCTAGTGTAGACGGCATCTTTGTTTAAGCTTGAAACACTAAATTTAATGTTTTAATAAAATAAAGTAACAATATCTTTAAATTCTTCTAATGTTTTTACTGTTTTAAATTACATCTACGCATTTTACAGAATAAAAGAATAACGTAAGAGATCAACTGGTGAAACCGAATGACCATCGAACACGGATCTACATGTGCGAATGATTCGGAGACGACGCAACAAGGTAAAAGAATCATGCTGCTCTGGGTATTTCCAGCAGGAAGTCTGTGAATCTTTCATGGGATGTTGCAACCTGCCTCTCCTACTCGTCTTGTAGCCATAAAACTCGCACAGTTTCAAAAATTGTGTAGATTATCATTGCGTAACATTGATGTTCAGTACGTGCATTATAATTTCTATGAGCCCGTGTCTATCTTTTATGTTTAGGCGATTCATTTGTTTGATCCGTTTGTCGAACACAGAACTCATTGGAACAACAAATGGCGTGCAAACCTTCTCCTGGAGAAAGCGTCAGTGGGTCAGGGTGACGACACGCCTCCGTTTCTGCAAAGTCAAACGCAGACGCTTCTCGAGAGCCTTGTGCGTCGGCCATTATCGAATTATTGGGTCATGCAACGCAAAATAGCTGGAGCTCGACATCTAAAAGAATGAACCACCTCTAATTACACCAGAGGTTGTATCTTTGGTAACAATACTTTAGGATCGAGAATTCTTTTATGGAGAAAAAGCGACTGGGATCTTAAGAGCTGCGCTGGCGCACGTGTGTCTACGTGATCTACATGTGTACGTCGCCTTCCTAATGATCTAGCTTGCTTGTGTTCGTGTCTTATGTCATGCAGTCGCTGAACTGGATTCGAAGTTCTCGAGGCTAGAAAATCGCTCTCCGGTTGGCTTTATCTTTCTAGACGAGTCTCGATCGATGTCTTATATTTTTTAATCGTTGGGCAACCGTGATCGATTATTCTAGCTTTGTTCCTTCCATTCTAATAACCAGACTGCAGATCTTTGTGCAAAATAAAAATTGTCTCAGCCGATCGAGAGAAAACAAATGGTCAATGAAAATGCGATTCCTTTTTTAATCATTTTAATAATAAATGTGGCTTTCATAGTGTGTATCGTTTCATTCTGCGACGAATTCGCGTAAAATAAAAATCGACTAGAAATTGATTCAGTAATATACGTTTTTAAATTCTACTAACGTTCGCATTGTTACGTATATCAGCCACCCATTCTCATAATCAGTACATATTAATACCGCGCGCTGGTGATTATAATTCAGCGACGGTCGTCGGCGAAGAACAATCGTGCTCATTGTAATGCTAAGGACCGGGTCGAAATACGGCGATTCTCGAAACAGATAGGCCATTGGAAAATCCGGGAGGTGTACCCGATGACTAACCATCTGGTTTTGTGAACAGAAACCCCGTGCCGTCTCATGGGGCTTTCGAGCATTTAAAGAATGAGGCGTGGAGGACTTCCGTTTTGTCAAGTTACGAGAACCGTGTAAACCTTTTTCTGGAAAAAATTACAAACACACAACTTTTCTGTTACTCTGAATCGATGGGATACAGTTCGAGAACGACAAACAGATCGAAACTGACATTTGTCGCACGCGCGCCCAGATACGGCAGGTAATTGCACGAATTCCCGGTGGCGCTTGGGATCGTCGCAATTATCGTTGCCTCGCGAATTTACGCGCGACCCTGTCGTTAATGACGCAATTACGGCCGCCGAATTACGCTCGATTTATTTAACGGCAGGCGAAACAGCTGTTTGTCAGCCGTTCGACCGTTCATTGCCACGCACTCGCAATTTCTCCTCCGTTTTTATTTAGGGCCATTAAAACAATATATTCGCACGGCGTCGCACACCGTTCCACGCTTTCGATCAGTGCCTTAATTACCCGAGTATCGTAAAAATTAGTAGAATTTCTCCGATTATTCATCGACTGAATTATGCACTAATTTCGCAGAGTAACTGACTTGTCTTGTCGTCGTCCGATTGCAAATCTTCCTGCAAATGTTATAGATTTTTATGGACTATTTTATGGGAAATCGTGAACATTTATCTTGTTTTCAAAGATGGCTCTATTATTCTGTTAATCCTTGCACATTTGTTCAGAATATTCATACGAGTAGATAGTTAGACGATAGACAAACTCTCCTACGAAATTTTCAAGACAGATAGAAAACGGGTTAGTGTGCGAGTGTTGACATGAATTTTTAGAATGTTGATATATTTTTCTTGATCTGTTGGAATTACTAAATACGTAAATACATTTCAAGTACTAAACGTAGAAATAAATTTCTCTTCAGTCAGAACATTTTTGAGTACTTATGAGGAGATGGAAACATCAGCACAGTTCTTGAAGGTCTCTTGAGGCCCACAGCCTACAGCATGGCTACCGTCAGCGCACTCTCCCCAGTTGTTTCCGGTTCTGTAGGTCCACCTGATGACACACTGTTCGCAGGTCACATCTCCAGGTAGGCGAACAGGTATTTTGAACTCGTATTGATTGGCAGGGACTGTTCGAGACCAGGTACCGTCGTTTAACTGAAGTGGATGACGGTTGAAACAGTTCTCGGATTCCAATTGCTTCTTTGATTGAAGAGGGCACAGGTGGAAAGTGAAGGTTCCCTTGTGGTTGGCAGTTAACTTCACGTTTATGTTGATTTTCTGACCACGTTTGTACCTAGTGTATTTACCATTGTAATTGTGAATTCGTTCGTATTCAAATATGTATTCGTCTAAGAATTCGCAGTTTACGTCCACGAATAAGTTACAATTGAAAAGAATAAGAAGTGCAATTTGTATTATATAATACTATTAACACGTGATCATCATTCACCTTTGAACAATCACACCTCGTCCATACGTTCCACCGTTCTCATTGGGTCTAGGTTGAGGAAGAGCATAGTTGTCGCCACAGAGACCACATCGTCCACCATTTTGTTCGAACTGAACCTGTAACAGATGGTGATTATAGAAGTCTATAGTTGCAGTCTTCAGGCCCCGCGTAAAAATTCAGAGGTGCACTAAAAATTGGTATACCATTATTCAAACTATTTTGTACAGTATCAAATTTGTACTTAATAAGTTACTAAACATTGCAGCATTGTACGTGTAAATCGGATCAGTTTCTTACGCATGGAATAAAAAAATTCTGTACAATAGAAATATTCTAGGTCAGAAGAATAATTTGGTTGTAGAATGAAAATTACTTCGAGACTCATTCGGTATAATAAATTCTAATTGGGTAGTTTCAGTCGTACTAATTAAGTGACATTGATTTTATGTGACTGCTCGAGGTGGAAACTTGGCGCAATACTGAAAAATCTGTCGAATTAGACTGATTGACTATACTACTTCAACTTTAAGGGTCTTTTCAAGATGTACGCGTGTCAGTCAACGTGTCGATCATCTATAATGATCTAGCCAGGTTCTTACGGTGTATCCTCCGCAGAAAAGACTCATGTCGTCATAGTTCGGCGCAACGGGGAATCCTTTCCTCCAGGCACTGCTCCTGGACACGGGGTCCATCATCATCCCATGACCATAGACCTCCAGAAGTTGGACAGCCAGCAGACCGGTGATCACGAAAATTTTTATTAATGCCATAGTGAACCGAATTACGCGCGATCGCGAATACTGTACAATTAACGATTGCGATCCAATCCTGTTTTATATACCTCGTAAAGAATTCAGATCCGCGATTGCTCAAAGATTAGCAATATTTGTTCCAGTAAAATATTATTTACTCGCGAGAGATTCATCATTTTTACCCGATAACGACACCGGTCGCTTATCTTGCAATCTATATGAGCAATATCTCTCCAATAAATCTCCATGAAGATTTCCATAAAGTTCGTGTCAAAGTTCTCGCTTCTATTTTTTCGCAGCGCTTCGATTATCCGAACACATGTTCCACTTTTAATTCGGATACTCGACGTTCTGTTGAATCGTGTATCGAACGAACAAACATGGTGCGAATTATATCGTGTTTGGTCTCATTTTAATCAGCATTTGTCGCAAATATGATAATGAAAATTTCATAAAGAAAGAATTACAAATTGACAAAATTTGCTGTACCATTATTCAAAATATTGTTTACATTATACGTCAGTATCTAATCAATTATTAAACCAATTTAGAAATTGGTATAGAAATATTCTAGGCCGGAAGAAATGTTTCATTTTCCTCCCCGAACGCAAAGTGTTAATATTCTCTCACTGTCCATTTTTTCACAAACATCGTACAGAACAAGTTTCTAAGAAGTTTTTTATAACAACTTTCGACGAATTCATTTCAAAATCTTTCTTTCTTGCCATCAGAGAAAGTTTTGACCGCCTGTTAATAATTCATTAGCAAATAAAACGCACGAACGATCTCTGCAAATGAAAAACCAAGGTAAGACGAAATAATTAAAACCTCAGATTATCTTAGTCGTTATAAGAATCAATAAGAACATAATGTTTATCTAAAATCAGTAAGAGGTATGTGAGTTTAACGCGATAACATCGAATCGTCTTGGTTTGAATATTTAAATCTAATAAACAATGATAAGAGAAATAATAGAACGGCGTTTTCACTTAGTGGAATGAGCTATCTAAAGCTAGAAGCTTAATTTGAGGATGACACGTTCTGTTTGCGTTAGATTTAGTAGGAAAATGGAGATTTTTGTCGTAAACGTAGTAGTTGTAATTTTTATATGAGTTTCGTTCAAGATGGTCACGATTGTAGCATTCGGTTGTGTTTGATCTTAACGAATTCGTGCGAGTGTTTTTCGTTTACTTTGATTTGCATACATTTCTGTATTGGCAGAATGACAGAGTAGCAGACATAATAATTAATCAGAGTACGTATTCATTTCTGCATGCGTTAGGTCGTTCGGAAAATAATTTCGTTTTTCGTGTTGCGATGCAATTGCTTCTATTTGAGCTAACCCAGAGAATATTATGTCGGCAAGGTAGAAAATGACACGAAAACGACAAGAAATTTTTTATCTAAATTGAGAAACATGTTTTTAATACAAAACGAAACCTATGTGCAAACTTTTTTCTCAATCAGATTTCACCGACTTTCGGAAGTTTACCCGTAGAGTGTCTGGAGTAATGATCGTTTGTCGATGATGCAGCTCGCTGTAAATATTTTCAACAATTTACAATTATAATTAAAAAATATCTGTTCTCGAAACGTTGCTCTATATTGTATGCTTTGTTAGATATTTTTATTGAAAAACTCAGGTGATGAAACATACGAGATTGATAACGTGTTTGTTTGTGCCTGGTATTGAATATTGTCAAAGAAAAATTACAGAGAAAGAAAGGGTTGTTGATAGTTTCAACTTGAAACAGAGCGTAGGGATCAGAACTTGTTTAAAACCATAGTACTGTAAAGTTGCGATCTAGCTCCCATAGTCTGTTTCGAGCGGGGACAAGGATCGTATAGGGAACCTATTTTTTTTATTGCTGTGTCGTGAATGGCCCCGTTTTTATGCCCCCTAGTGGAAGGGGTAGGCAAAGGGACAGTGATCGTGGTGATCCTCAGGGAGCTAGATCGCGACTTTACTGTACAGAGTGTCACAAAATTATATGTCGCGGACACCATAGCGCGATTCTACACTAACGGGATTCTAAGGAACCCCTAGCAAAATTGATCTTCAACATGAAAAAGACGGAAGAAAATCAAAATATACTTTTAAGATTACAGATTGTTTTTAAAGATTTAATATTTTTTAATCTTAAAAAAATTGTTTCATTTTTTTACTGTGTTTGGAACATTCAAGGTGAATTTTGCGCGGGGTTCCTTATGTCATTTTCAACTAAATCGAGGGTGTAGAATCGCGCTATTGTGTCCACGACATATAATTTTGTGACAGCCTGTACAATTGTTGATTTCTACCGCGGGTCGAATAAAAATCAAGGAACAGGTCGGACGTACATCGTACGACATTTATTTTTCTCGTTTCCCTTAAATCGATATCCTACGGTACGGGTAGATACAGAGGATCCTATAAAGGTACACGAATTTCCATGAACCCGGAGAACTCGGGGACATACACCCTCGCATCCCTTCTATTCTACGCTGTTCTGTGCGTGTACAACTGCGTGTGCGTGTGTTTTTTGCTTATCCATGCCGCCCCATACCTCCCCCCACACGAACACCCATACAAGCGCGAAAACCAACAATCGAAAATACAAAAACAAATTGATCTCCGAAAGCCTCGGTGTGAAACACTTAAAACGCATGATCTACAGAATTCTTCGTACTACGATCATCGATCCGCAAATAAAGTCACAAATCAGTACGTATACAAACGGAAATTGTCCGCTCGCAATTTTTCTGGCAAATATTTACAAAACGCTCACGGTCTCGATGATTTGTAATCGATCCTCTCGAATATACAAGCAAGATAAATTGCATTTAAAAGCGCAGATTATTAGCTAGATAAATCATGCTGGTTTGCTATCGACAAACACGACGTTTACGGGAAAAACTTAGGCAAAATTTGGACCTGATTTCCTATATAATCTTACGAATCGTATTGTACAGTTGTACTACATTCTTCTTTCATTTGTGCTTAACAATGACAAATTTTTTCCAGTTTTTATTGTTATGGAACAACCTGCGAAAATCACAATTTAAAACAACTGAACTAGGTTTGTAATTAATAATTGATTGACATTAATAATGTCCAATGTCCAATGTTATATAATATAATAATATGGACCAAATTAGGCTAGTTTTTCCCGTCGAATGGGGAATACAGATATTCGATAAGGCCTTGCTGCAACGAAATCGGTTTTGGGTCATGCGACGAGAGTTTTCGGTGAGTCTAATGTTAACGAATCGGTGGATTAGTTTGTAGATTGTTATAAAATTCCGTCGAAAGAAGATGGGGGGTTTGAAGGGTGCCACGAGACAACAAATTCTCCAGCTACACGTTTCTCCGAGCAAAATCCAACAAGTTCACGAGCGCCTCCTACGAATATTTCTCTTATTTTACAACGGACGACGCGTTGGAACCGTGATAATCGACACACGCGGCCATTTTGTATTTCCCTCGGTCACTAACTACCATTCCTCTGTTTCAACGATTAGACAGCGGATTTGATGCATTTATGACAGAAACGAGTAGCTACGATTTCAAACAGTAAATCAATTTCGAAGAATTTAAATATACTGTTGAAAAATAAATTTCTATTTTACTCCAGGTTGTTGCTATTTACGTAGAACACTTCTACTTTGCATAAAGATCCGCTGTCTATTGGTGATCAATTACTATTGTCGTTATTCGCTGTGCATCTCGCGTTCGACGAGCTCAAATTTCACTTTCTAGTCTTTTTAGCTGTAATTTTTAATGAAAAATGGAATCGTGTGAACATGCTGGGTCACAATGGACCCAGATATTCTTTTCAGAAGGTTAACGTGTTCAATGCCCTGCTTTTACGAATTTTTCGAGGTGTTTGCTCCGCCATTAGCATATCCCAGGATCGGAGCAGACAGGTCTTGGCCGCGTTCAATCCCGTAGAAAAAATATCCCTGGTGTATATCTAGGGAACCGTGCTCCGGCAATCGGCAGAGTTACGGGTTCCCTTTAAGCTCCCGGGGGCTCTTACATTAACCCCGTAAAGGGCTCCGCTCTAATTCTCAGCGAACGTTTCCCCTTTGACGCGATCAAATCCTGGGCAGCAAATCTGCCGCGAGTCCGATTCCTCGGCTCTCGAAGAGCCAGCTCTTCTGGAATAACAGAAATCCTCTTTCCCCTTCTTCCCGAGGAAGCCACTCCGATTTCGAGGGTCCCGGCAGCTTTGAATTCATTCCTTTTCTCTCTGCCTTTAGATTCTCGGCAGAGTCTTCAAGACTCAAAAAGAAAGATCATACACTTTAGCCTTAGTTTTCGCTATTTCATTATACTTGCAATCGCACCCACTCATTTTTTTCGTAACTACACGAAGTCTAACAATTATTCAATCATTCGTCTGCGAGCTCAACCCTTTGCACTCCGAATTACTTTTCAATTCTGTTGAAATTTCGTTCAAAACACAGTTCTTGTTTACTAATTGTTAGACTGCGGATCTTTATGCATTTACGGCTCTTGAAAATTTTCAGAAAATGCTAGAATAGAAAATTCGACAGAGTTCATTACGGTTTTTATTTATTTTAAATCTACAAAGGCTACTAACATTGAAAACAAAATTGCATAAACATCCGCAGTCTACTAAATATATTAAACATAGCTCTCGAACTTTTTTGTAACGTATATTTGTTTTAATTAAACAATAAGACAATTAAATAGATAAAAGAAGAACGAAACACATATAAAAACCCGTTGTATTTACATTCTTCTTTCTCTAACGTTCAGTCATATTAGACAAAGAAGTGTAAAGGGTTGAGATACATGTAATTAGTCGCGTTTGTGCTCCGAACTTCTATTAATATATTCCAGTTCAATTCTGATCGCGCATTATCGAATAGGGAATTGAATAGTCAAGTACACAGCCCGTGAAAATCGATTCCGGGGTTCGAGCTCGAGTGGAAAAGGGCTCTTTCTTTCCGTGCATACGAACTTGGCATTCGAGTCTCGGGGAAACCGGAACGAAGGGGCCGTTTAGCTCGATCCTTTACGAGGGAAAATATGGCGGTGGAAAGGAGAGGGAAGACTCGGCTCTCGAATAGGAAAAAGGCTCTCGTACAAAAATACAACCAATCCTACTTCGGAATTCATTGGTTTGCCCGGTTAACGTTAACGTATCGTGATCGATGCGGTTCTTATTTCGTGAGCGACTTCCTGGATTCTCTAGAAAAAAAGTTGATCATCTATTAGAGGGAACCCACTGCGCGATCATACGCAAGTTTCTGATTTTACCATTTGTTATTACTAGATTGCGGATCATTATGCAAAATAAAAATGGTCTGCATCATTTGTGGGAAGTATGAGTGAAATAAACATTCATATCATCCCTTAACGACGTCTTTACATTAAAAGCAACGTAACACCATTGTTACATCGTTCTGATATTTTATTGTTTTACATTTCAGCCAGTTCATTTTTCCATAGATGCATGTAAATCCGCAGTTTGATCACTGCTTATTTTAAATCGCAAAATCATGGATCGATCTTGACAACTGGCGTTTCGGATGTCAATCAAGCATGTTTTTGTAATCGCATCAAATATGCAAAGTCAAAGTACGCATTTCCATCACCTTTTGCTTTTTTTTTAATACCGCACAGGAAAAATGTACGAAAGAAAAAGTTGTGGGCTGTTTAAGGGGAAGAGGTACCATCGGATTACCATTTTCTTTCGCTTCTTCAAACATTCTTTAAGAGGTGCAAATTTCATTTCAAATAAAGTTATACAAATTTTTCTTACGAACACCTCGTCCAGAGCCTCGATCTCCACATTCGATCCCTTTGTACTTTCGTCTGATCGATGGTGGGGGATGATCGAGCGGCACTATCAGAGAGATCGGAATCTCGATAGTCAATCTGGATCTCGATCGACGCGCAGCCGGCGAAGAGAGGAATTGCGATGGCGTTTCTTTGCCGATCGGATTAGAAAATCGGGGGCCATGGCGTGGGTCATAAGGGTCGTTGGAAATTGCTCGGAGACGTCGCGCAGCCTACCGGCTAGATCTTGGGGGCTAGATCTTCGGATCTACGAGCCTATTTCATCGAGATCGTTCGCCGATTCGTCTCGAGTTGCCCGGTGCTGGACGTTGCGACGCTCAACGCTGCTGCTCGTCGTTGCGAAGTCGTCGACGTCGAATTCGTTGCCATTGTCGACGGCTTCTCTGGACTTGGGGGTGTCGTGGTCGCCGTCGATCGTTTCTGTGGAAAAGAAGGAAAGGTCTAATCAATTCGAAACCTCAAATTAAAGTATTCCGATCGAGATATCGATCGGAACGGAATCTCGCAGAACAAAATCTCGAGTTTCCTCGAAAATTACTGGCCAAAACTAAGTTATCGAAGCTCAATAGCTTTTGAAAAACTTCTTTTGCTATAAGGTAACAATACTGGAAACCTTTAAAATCCAAAATATTCTCCATTTCAGATAATTGTGTAATCGAGGATAACGTTCTAAAGACAAAACTTTGAAATTCAAGATGAAACTATTTATTTTAACAACTAGAATATGCAAGGAAAGAAAGACATACATTTACAAGAAAAAAAACATCGATGAAATGACATGTTATAATGATTTTTATAGTCAATTTGATAATCATGTAACATTGTAAAATCGCGTTCTCGGACCACCGTGCGATCGCTGGTCGACAAAAAGGAGTGGGGAACAATCGACCGTCAGTCAATTTGTTCCTCGTAGTCGAAGATTCCAATAACTCGCGCGGCGAATCGTCTCGAGTTTCCTCGAGGCGTACGCGATCGGAAAAAGGAAGGGAGTTTTATGTTCGGCACGGCCGCGGCCCGGTGAACTTTCGCAATCAGACCAGGGATCACGTAAGCCCCGGTGCCGCACCGGAAGGAAACCATCGGTCACTTCCGGTGTGTGCCGGCCTCGAGTCCGTGCACGTCCTCGTCAACGGATCCCGGAAATTGCGGCACGTAAAGGCGCGATGCCCAGGATTACTTCCAATTCGAGTGTCTTTCCAGCTGCACCAGCTGTTTCGAGCTTCTCTTAAATACTGTCCCCGTAGCACAAGCCTAACTGATGCTAGGACCACGCCAGAGAGGTCAACACTCGTTAAACCGACGATCATGTACCCAACTCTTGCCAATTTCGTTAAGCACTCAACATAACTGCTGTCTTTCCGAATGTTTTTTCGCAACTTGCAGAGTCGAGCGTCTTCGGGAAGCCTGACAAATTTGTTTCGTGACTGAAATCACTGTGAGGATGAAGACTGAAGTGTGCTCTTCGCAATAGTGTTTTTTTTAGCGAGTCATCGCAAATCTTTCGCTTTCCTGTGTTGATTTTCAGAGATTTGAACATCTCTAAGGAGTCTGAAAATTTTCCTCCAGGATTGGAGGAAACGGGCTGAATTTGGATTTGTGTATTCGAACAAGAATTAAAACTGTACAGTCCTGTTTGACGATTGTGTCACGGGGATCGAGTCGAATTTTACCGACTTTCGGTCTGTTTACCCGCCGCGCCACTCCCGCTCCAGAGAGAACTAATTCGAGAGCAAAGAAGACCGACGTTACTTGAAACCTTCTCCTTAAAGTCGAGGTAACTAAAGTTTAAGGGACCAAGGAGCTGGTAAAAGTCTCTTCGAAGTAGACGCTCGAGGGTCGCGGTGATAAAGACAAACGATCCACGATGGATCAATTTGGAACGGGGACGTGGGGAGACAAATGATCCAGAGGGAAAGCATTCTTCCAACAATGTTCCCCGTGTACCATGGGAAATAGTCCGAAAGAAATGGGAAAAGCCTGTGTTACTGTACAGGAACCTTCCTCATCTCTGGATTCGAGACGACGATGCGTCTAAGTGATATAAGTCCGCCTGTGGTCAGACGTAGACAATCAAATCATACGTGACCGATAGACAGTGGATATTTATGCATTTATGACAAAAATGGTTACGTGCAAATTAAAGCAGTGGACATATTAAAAAGGTTTCAGGGCATCAGTGTATTAGTTTCAACTTACAATTAGTGAGATAATTAAAAGAAGAAGGAAATTTTTTTTGGACTCCTGTATCTCGCAAATAATGCAGACATTTTTTATTTTACATAAAGATCCGCAGACTATTAATAACACGCGTGTATTTACATACACGTGCTTTCGTGCGTGTCATTTTAAGTAGAACGAGTACACACGTGTAGTATTTCACGCGTATTTAAATACACGTGCATCAATGCATCCTCATTTCAATTTGTATAATATTTTGGAATATTGATATTAATCTGTGTATCAAGACTATGGTTTTAAAAATTATATACCTATATTTTGTTTTCGAAAATTAGTAACTGTATCTTAAAAATTAATAAGAACGAACGGATACGTTAATACACATGTATTTAAATATACGTGAATTAGCACACGAGTATTCGTGTACTTAAAATGTTAATCTTTATACAAAGTTCTATTTTTATGATGTACATATTCTGTTCGACGAACTGCCGATAAGTGATTCAAGTCAATCGTTGATCAGACAAAAACCAAGCAGGTAGTTTTATTCATTTAAAGCACCACAGATCCATAACGAAAAATCGGAAATCAACTTTCGAAAGAATCGTTTGAATATTGCAAAATTTCGAATTTCAGCAAAGATACCGAAATGGGTCTGATTTCTGAATTAGCAGTTGTGGAACTTTCGGTCACGTTGTCAAGAGAGCTCGAGAGTGATTTACTCTCGCGACCAGTCGCTGTCGAACTTTTCTACGGGATCCAATCCCGCGTAACTTCGGTTCGGAACGACCATAACTCCCGTGACCGTCAGAAGGCACGCTCGATAGACTGGATCCGAGGAATCGGTCATGGACCCACTTTCTGGTCTAGTCTCGATAGAA
Organism: Lasioglossum morio; assembly: GCA_916610235.2. Lineage (NCBI taxonomy): Eukaryota > Metazoa > Arthropoda > Insecta > Hymenoptera > Halictidae > Lasioglossum > Lasioglossum morio. Next base: position 6,083,210 of record OU744324.1, on the reverse strand, counting down.
TCTACTTCCGTATTTTTATATCGGGCACCCTGCTTTTCTTAGTTCGTTTCTGCTCGATTAGGTGTTCACTGAGTATTCACCTAGCTTTTAGCGAAGATTTTTGGACGTCGTAGGGAATGATGAAGAATTAATGAATCATTTTCATTTGTCGCCGCTTGTGTAAGCGGACAATTTCACGTTGAAACGATCAATTTTTCAATAAAAACCCAGCTACACAGTTGCGATTTAATTTTTAATCAAGAGACGGATGGGGAAATTTGAAACACTGTGGATCGCAATTCAGATCAATGTTGGAACGAACACGGTACTTGATGGCAAAACACACTGTTAACAAACAGAATATCGAACGTAATAGCTCCTGCCAATTTACGATACACAATATTATATCACGATTGGCTAACGTATGTATCCGCGAATTCGGGCACGTAGTTTACCGGGATCTTCGTGCGTCCATGGTTTATAGGATTTGCATAACTTAGTACGATTTTTATATATTTTCCATCTACAAATGTTATTGTGTGGCTGCGGATGTTTATGCATTTATGAAGAAATTAGAAAGAATGCTAGAGAACAGCTTTCTGTTTAATTCAGCAGCGCTTTCTGTTCTTTCGCCGTCAGTATATACTTTTTGTTAGTCGTTGCAGTAATTTGTAAGATTAGGGGAGTCCATGTTAATCAAATTATGAAGATCCCAGGGGAAAATGAGTGCCCAGGCTCCTTTCATTCGCCTTAGCCAGCACAGACCGGATCAACGATGTTCCCCCCTAATCCTCCCCGTAATCCAGAACCCTGTCCCCTTAACAGTATTTCTATCGACCCTAGATCTAATTCCTGCGAACTTCTGAATCCCCTTAAGACAGTTCAGTCCAGAACTAATTCGAAACTTACGTGTCCCTTCAGCGGTATTTCTCCCTCGTACTGATTTCGTTCGATACACGCCCTGCGGAATTGGGTCGGATAAATAATCCGCTTCCTCGATGCATCATAATATTAAGTTGGACGGAACTTCTGTCGTATTTGAAAGAAAACGTTTGAATCAATTAATAAAAATTTACGTTATTTGTAACAACTTGTTGCCATCTTTTAGATAACCTGTTAATTCCTACTTATTTCTAATACGATAGAACTGTCCCTTCCACCTAATACTATATTTCTTATGCTTTGTTTCCTGAATATTTTCTAACAATGGAGGTTACCCAACCGTAACACGCCGATTTCAATGAAATTTTGGTATGACGTAGCACTAAATAAAAATATTTCCGACAATCGTGTTAAGGGGATGAACTCAGCCCTCAAAGTGCTGCGAAAAATCCATTTTATCGAATATCTCCGAAACTATCAGGCCAAGACAAAAATTTCAAAGTCCAGTTTGCGCGTCATTGAAAGACAAATCTTTCAGTATAAACTGATTTTTAAAAAAATAATTTGTTCAAAAAATATCTTAAGAATTAAGCCCGATGATTTTCACGATTTTCTGCAAGCACCTTGTTCCACTCGAAAGAAGAAACGAGCCAGGCGGCAAACACGTTAGAACGTTCTCTGCGGGGCGTTTAATTGAATTTTTGCTCGCGAACCTTCGAGATCGATACGGCGGAATCGAAAGCAGCGGAAGTGCACGGTTCTCCAATTCGGATGCAAGGAGGTCGGCACATGTGCGTCGGCTATCCAATCACCTTAAAAATTCGACCGCTCAGCGCCGGTGCAGCAATTCGCCGCGAACTTTCATCGGCGAATTAGTTCGCGTGCGAGTTCCATGTTAATTCACTGGGAATAGATTCAATTAAATATCGAGAGGGGCTTCTGTTCCGTGTCGCAATTTAATGAAACGCGATCGAGCTCACCTCGGCGTCGTTCTCTTTGTAGGAGGACCAGAAGTCAATTTGTCTGAGTGCCTCCAGCTCGTTCTCCAGCGGGTCGGTGGTATTGCCTTTCGTCGAGCCCGTTCTGGAGCCAGTGTCCTTCTTCCAGGCGTAGATGGGTCGCTCCAGACCCACCTGCACTTGATTACCGGACCGATCTTGCTCCTCTGTCCTTCCGTTCTCGTTCCTGTTCTCGTCCTCCGACTTACGCCAGTCGTTGCTCAACGATTTCTGTGACGACACCGCGGACACCGCGACGAACGCGTTCTTCGACTTCGCTGAAGACGCGTCCGCTGTCGTACCTGGCTTTGATATCGGCACTGCTGTCACTCTGCGGAACAGACGACACGTGTCAAGTTGTACAACCTTCGAGAAAAGAGAAACGACGCACAGTACGGACAAACCTGGCATATGCTCGAATTAATGTTCAGACGCTTGAAAAAAGGCGATAACTTTTTTTTATATTGTACTATGCGATTTGAACTTTTTTGGCAAGCCAGAGCAATTAGTTTACTGCAGGACGTGAAAAGAAATTTTTTGAAAAATTGCAATTGATCAAAATTATGTGGACCTGTATTGACAATTACAAAAATACGTTTTGTAGATCTGTGTCAATTATATGTACTGTGAAAGTTTCAAATCGGTTGATGCGGGAAAAGACGCTAGGCATTCAAAGATGTAAGAATCCTTAGATGTATGTAAGAATCTTTAGATTTATTGCAGTTAGAGGCTGCAAATCTTGAAACTTATCTAGCTCATTGCAACGTCGACCGATTTTGAAGAAATTTTTAGAATATGTTTGATTTCGAGTTATGTTACATTTAGAGAAGTGCCGAATTTTTGCCATTTGTTCACGGTGTGCGACGTAGCAACAAAAAGTCAAATGCAAATATTACGAAGTTTGTTATATAAAGAAGAGAGTTCAATCTCCGGATTCATAGTGATTCTATCCACAAAAGAAAATTTTCCAAGTCCAAGGCAATTTCAATCACAAAGAAGTTTCAAGCTCCAGAGAGTCATTTGAATTTACAGACTCTTTATCCTTATCATTCCTTATCTCGAACTTATCATCCTACCTGTGGTAGGCAAACTGCTTCCACTTGGCCGGCCAGGTGCCAGTGCTGCTCTTCCCATAGCTCCACTCGTCGTTGATCTTCTGTTGCCAAGGAGTCAGCTCATTGCTCTTGGAGCTCCATCCATTCCTCTCGGCCGACTTCCTAGGCCAAGTATCCCCACTTTTCCAAGCTTCCTCCTTCACCTTCACCGGCCAGGACTCCCCATTGAACTTGGCAACGTCGTCGTTCGCAGCTTTAGACCCCCAAGCCTTACCATTCCTACTAGTCCAGGACCCACTTTTGCCTTTAGCAGTCCAGGACTCGTTCTCCCCTAACTTCGCAGCCCAAGAGGACTCGGGTTTGCTCAACCATTCTCCCTCCTTGTTCTTCGACGTCTTAGCAAACCAGGATCCCGATTTAGGCTTCCATAGTTCGGCAACGTGTTTCTCGGGCCACAAGTTCTGCTCGCTTCGATCCAACCAGGAATCATTAATCTTCTCTGTCCAGGATCCTTTGCTAGCCCATTTGTCCTTTGTTTTGGACCATCTGCGAGAGGATGCTTCATCCGGCGACTCCATCGGCTTCATCTGATAGGGCTTCCACGTTGATTGGTCAGCAGACATCACCCAAGCGCCCACAGATTGAATCTTAGGCAAAGTTGCAGGAGGATCATTGCTCCAAGTAGGCTTCTCCTCGTGTTTCCTCCTCCAGGAATCATCGTTCTGCATCGATTCCGACTTGGTCCAGTCTTTCCCACTCTTTGTCTCTCCTAGAATTGTCCAGGACTTTGGAGAATCCTCTGGCTTTGTTTTATAGTCGCTAAAGTTGCTCCTTTCGCTGTCTGGCTTGCTATAATCGAAGGATTCGGGATGAGACAGGTCCTCTTCCTTCGATATCTCTTTCGAGATGAACATTCTGTTCTTGTCTTCTTTCGATTTCTTTTCAGAGTTCGACTTCTCGGATTCTTCCTTCGACCAGGAGACATTCTCCTGCTTGTCCAAGCCTAGTTTCTTAACTAAGTCCGCGTTAGGGTTGTAGGATTTACCGTTTTCGTCCTTGGGCCAGGGTTTTGCGCCTGGGAGCTTGTGAGGCCATGTCGCCGGGTCTGAGGTCAGACTGTTCCATGTTTTCATTGTAATTTGGGGAAGAACTATCTTCTGTTGCGGCTCGTGTTTCGAGGATCTCGAGTCGTTTTGGTTGGTGGGCTTTTGCCAGGGGGTGAGGCTCGGTTGGTTAGGGTCGTAAGGTTTTAAGGACCTCTCCGAGTCATCCCAGGGCGCGTAGACCTTCTGGCTGTTGTCCAGGGGCCAGGAGGATCTGCAAGGAACAATTGAGCGAGTTTTGTAATTAGTAGACTGCGGAATTTTATGCATTTATTGGATAAAATATAAAACAATGAAGGATCAGTAAAATCTAACAATATTATTACGGTCTTCTCAATGTAAACAATCTATTAAGGGATGAAGTGAATGTTTTATCTGACTCGTGCTTCCCACAATCGTTGTAAAATATTTTTATTCTGCAGAAAGATGGGGCCAGGAGGATCTACGAGGAAAGATTGGCATAGATTAATTAGTAGACTGCGGATTTTTATGCATTTATGAAGAAATGGACTGGGCGAAATATAAAACAGTGAAATATCAGACAAATTATGAATATCATTACGTTGTTCTCAATGTAAAAAATCTATTAAGGAATGAAATGAATTTTTATTCCACTCCTGTTGCCCACAATCGTTGTAAAATATTTTTATTTTGCATAAAGATCGGTAGTCTAGTTTTAAAAGAAGTATCCTGACCTGTTTCTGTCCCAGGAATGATGCAATCTCTGTTGCTGCATCTTGTCGGGCAGGTTTTCAGGGTCCTCGTTGATCAACGGCGACCAGTATCCCTTGTCCAAAGGGAGAAACTTGCCTCGCTGAGGCCAGTATTTGACCTCCTGTTGAGGCTGCCTCCAGGGCCATTTCTCAGAAGTGAATGGCATCAACGGTCGTTCCTCCATAGTCCAGGATGGACTGTATTTGTAGGAGATATCCGGCCAGCTTCTGCTAAGCGGTAAATCGCGAGCGGGTAGCTCGTACTCTTCGCTCCTGGCGAAACTGTCCGCCTGTGCGCCACCGAAGTCGCTCGGATAATCCTCCTCCTGTCTGCGCAGAAAGTTTCTTGACACCGGAGACAGTTGATTGTATCGCAGCCGTCGAGGGTACGAGTCGATCGCTTCGTAATCCGGTATGCGTCCCCCGTCTGTAAAGTCGATTAATTGCCTATTGAAGTTACGGAACGCTGCTTGTCTCTGCCACCGGCGCGCGGCGCTGCCGATGGGTTTAGAGCTTCTTGCTCTCCAGGTGCTGAGAACTTGGTTCAAGGGTTTGGGAAATTCGAATATCGTAGGGTTCGATCGGTTCGTTCTGCCAATAAATCATCGAATTAATATACAAATAAATCAATGAATCCATCTATTCCCACATATCAATGTATCCACGAAGCACACGACAGAAAATGTATAAAAAGACCGACACATTTACCGAAACCACGTTTCACGACGACACTCGTCGATCCACGAAAAAGCAAAAAACGAAAAGGCATGGTTCAAATCCACCGCAATTTCATCTCGGACCAAAGTTAGAGAAAAAGGGGACCAACTGGTAGCAAATTGTCGGCTTTGTCCGAAAAATTACACGAACGAGGGGGGGAGCGAATGGAACGAACGAACGAAGGAAGGAACGAACAAGGTTTACCTGGGGATCTATCGTACACGTTCCCGAAATCCCTGAGCCGTTGTACTCGTGCGTCCAGACCGTCGAGCTGACCGAACCCAGGCTTCCTCTCGAACGTGGAAGAAGAGAAGGTCTTCGTGTGGCTCCTCGACTTGTTCCGTTCGATCAGATCCCGAGAGCTCGGCGAGATCCTTGGATTTTGGCCTGTGCCAGAAGCTCCTCCAGCTTCAGCTTCAACGGAGGCGGCTAGTCGATTATTCGTTTTCTCAGGGTCCGCCGTTAGATCCTGCCGCCAATGGGGGCCGAACAGTCTCTCGGCGACAAGGTGCCATTGAACGGGCGTCGTTTGTCACGACGTCTCGGTCGTGGTCAACAAAGGCGGCGTCGCCGGTGCCGGCGTCAGCGTGGTCAGCTTCTTTTTCTTCTTCTTCGACCTCTTGCGCAATTTTCGCGAGTCCAATGACGGCTCCGTCGTTCCCAGAATCGTCGAAGAGGGCCTATAGTGCTGCTCCACCACTTTCACTGCGTTCTCCAACCGAACCACTAATCATACCAAACGTTTCGTCATATTTCATTTTATTAAACCTTATCCTTCTAACTCGTCTCCTAACTTAAACCTACCGACTATCAAAAGTGAGTAATGTGTATGGTATTATAAAAATAACAAGATTAAATTTATTATATTTATATTTTGTGCGAACATATACTGGAGTCAAAAAATGTATTCAACCGATTCCCATGAAAACACCTTCACAATTTCAATAATTGGCAAATAAAAAATCTAAAATAGGTTATTTCACCCCTCGTGGTAGGTGTAGCGTTAAACCCATCTCGTAATAATAACGCAAAACGGCGAAGTCTCTATTTCCACAATCCCAATTTGTTTCTATGTGCACCGCTATCCTAGATCATCATCGCTCCGCTATATCTGCACCCCAAGATCGGTGTTTGTTGCACGGCAGAGTGAAATATTCACCCTTTGCACTCGGAACTATTTTAACTTGAAAATTAAACATTTGTTTGACCTAAAATATTTCCATTCTCTATGATTTTTTTAATTTCATGGGTGTGAAATTGATCTAATAACTCATACAATACTTGAATGTTTAGTGATTGATGAGATACCGACATATATAATAATTTAAATAGTATTTTGAATAATGGAACAGCAATTTTTAGTGGCGCCTCTGAATCACGGCTCTTTAGAAATTTCATAAATTCGCGCAACTGCGTGGCGTGGAAAAAACGGTTCTTGCTCGCGCGAGGTTCTCAAATTCGTCACCGCCAGCAAATGGGCATTATCAAAGCGACATTGTCTCGGTTAATGGAGATTAAGACGACGCCGAGGCGCGCCCAGGCTCTTTATGCAGTGTTCCACGAGACGGCGCGTTTCAGACAGGAGAGACTAACTTGCACCCGGATTATTCACTGTCCCCGTGTAAATATTAACCACCGTTCTAGCGACGGCCGCGCGTTAACTACCAAATTAACGGACAGCCTACGTTGGAAACCCTGCGCGACTCCCGCTTATTATACCAAGGATTCGCCGGAGAAATGATCCAGCGTTTGTCTTTCGCTATCAAGCGCGTTCCGAGGATGTCGCTAATTTCTCACCCACCTGCGGAAAGAAATCAAGAAAATAGTCTGTTGCTTGTTCGGTCGCTCTCTTCGCGGAGGTTCAACAGAACAAATCAGTGGAACAGATTTTCCTCCAACTGATTTCAAGATTTGTCTTTTACGAAAGTCAATGGAATTAGCGCCTCTCAACGGAAACACAAATACGAGCCAGAATAATGAAAAAAATATATAAAAATTAGCGCTAACGTCGCTAATTTCTCACCGATCCTCCGGAATAAATTAACAAAATAATCTGGACTCCAGCTTGGACTCTTGAAAAGCTTGGACTCCAACTGACTTCGAGATTGGTCTCTTATGAAAATCAATACCATTTCCGCATCATAACAGAAATACAAAAATTTCCGGCACGATTATCGCGAAAGAACGACCACTGAAACAAACAAAAAAAAGTTCACGTCTGTGTGGCATTCGATCGCGTTTCGCCCCGGTCCGCCGGATCGGAACGACAAGAATACAGGTTGCCCCGGGCTCCGGAAGTAATCGAACAAGATTACGGGATCGAGCGAAAAATGCTCGATCACCCTGGGTCTCTTGAACCGGGTAGAGAGAGAATTGAATCACGGAAAATGCAATCGGCGGAGCAAGCGAGTCGCGTTGATTCCCTCGTAATACGACGGTCTAATTGTCAGGAGGCAATTATACCAGGCAATAATGCGGACGCTATTCACCTAATCGAGCGATTGCCGAGGCTTTATTGGATTCCCAAGTGGACGCGGAACGCGATTAGCCCTCTCCGCCCTTTCTATTTCTTTCTCCTTCTCTACCGTTTCCCCGTTCTCTTCCTTTTATTCCGTCCGTTCTGCGAAACCACCGCACCGGCTGGAATCTGGAATTTATTCACCGTCGAACAACCGTTCCACCGTCGACGAACCGACGGAACGGAAAGGAACGGCTCTGTTCTCCCGACGTATTTTCTAATCGCTCGGACAGCCACTTCGCCGCGGGAAATTTAAATACTTGTTGCTCTCTCATGCTCGCGCACACGCAGATGCTCTGTTCCCGCCACCGCCAGATGAAAATTAACGGCCCCCGGTTCCATTACCCGACTCGCAACAGGTCCCTTATTCTTAACTTAGCGTATTACAAACTTGCATTTGCAACTTCCGACCCAGCGATGCTACCCGCTAACACCTTTGCCGTCTGATTTTCTGCCCTGTCACGGTAATTAGAACTTTCCGAAATAATAAATAGAATTTCTGGAAATTGTATTCTTCTAGAAACAATAGCTTTGAACCTCTTTGTCTCGAGTTTGTTGCCGTACAATTTTATTCCGACGTTTCTGGTTAAAGCGTACCATTTCCATTCTATTCGCCATTCTATTAGGTCGTTCGGAAAGTTATTTCGTTATCTCAAGGAACATTGAAAGCCAATTTTTGTACCATTTTGAAGACTTGTAATAACTAGACCAAGGATCTTTATTGCAGGACACAGGAGCCAGATAAAAATTGTGTACCTTTAATGATCCTGTTAAGTCGAAACTGATACACTGATGTCCTTAAATATTTTTAACACATCCACTGTTCTACATTGTACGTACCCATTTTTGTAATAAATGCATCACATCTGCAGTATAGTATAGTAATAACAAACGGAAGCAATGCGAACTCTACACGAGAAACGAAATTATAATACTTTCTGAACGAGCTACTGAGTACGCAACAATTAAAAGTTAGATTTGGCCGATCAGCGGTGGAAAATAGAGAGTTCAACTATAGTTTCTAGATTGCTCTGAGCGAGCTCTCTTTGCTCTAGGATGGTATAGCAGCTCGACGGCTGGTAGTCGATAATCGATAAATCCCGGCGAAGCGAGAGCAACACGAAGAGAGAGGACGGTTCTTCCGTTGCGTTCTGAAGCGATTCGAGGTTTCGCTTCCCGAGTAAACAAACCGGGTTGCTTCCCTTTCGGGCCACGTTACGAAAGCCGATTCACTGGAGGCTTGGCGACGAGGCTTCCTCTCTCGCACTGATGGCAACCAAATCCATCAATCGCGATCGCCGATTAATGGGAACCGAATTAATGAGCGGAGCTATCTCGCGCAGCAGTTCCTACAAGAGAGATCTACGAGAGATCTACGAGAGATCTACGGCCGCTGTGCCTACTCACAGAGAAGTTTCTGCAGGACGTTCATCTCCTGGGCCATCTTCTTCATAGAGTTCACGAACTCCTCCTCCTCCTCGAGGACGTCCTCTCGGTCCTGATCGATTACAAAATAGATGATTCGTAATTAGTTCCCGAGCTGGAGCGATCGAACATTTTATTATCAGTTCGCTATTGATTTATGATAATAACTACTTGGTATGGCGAGTTGAAGAAATTTGTGTGTCATACTGAATCATGTCTGAATTAATTGTAAAAAGATTTTCTGTTTTATCCTGTTTAGTTTGCTTGTAATAATTCTTCTTTCTTGAAAATGGTACAAATTGAAACATCTGTAAAAACATCGGAAATTTTGTTTTCTGTGAACGAGACTTCACAGATTCAAAGATTGAAGCCTCCTTTTTACAACCATCCCTCGAAATATTATATACCATGTTTTTTAGCCGTTTCATCGAGCTTTGAATGAAAGGCGTACCGGCAACTTCGAGGTAACGTGAGAACGAACTTGCTCCCGATGTATGTTCCATAAAACAGCCAAAAAATCAATGTTTGGAGTATCGTTATAACGAGGAAGCTTCGATCTTGAAATACACGGTGGATTCATTCACGAGAAAAATGTTTCAATGATTGTACAGACGTTTGAATTCATAGGATTATTCTTTCAAAAGAAAAACGTGTCGAGGTTTCCAATGAAAATTGAATTAAATGTTTTCCGAAACAATCACCGTGGCAAAAGTTTTATGGAAAGTCAAATCGATTGAGGATTAAATAAATTGTTTCGATATTTCCCAATTTGTTGTGAAAAATATATTGTAATGAATATTTCACCGGAAATTAAATGCTCATCAGAATTTTCAGAAATATATACATTGGGATTGTAAAATTCTACAGCACGATGATATTACACCGAGTAATATTGCATTTTATTGTATATTTTATCGTTCTCATGGTTCCCGTTTCTAAATATTTTAAAAGATATTTTAAATTATGAACATTCTAATGGACGGTCGAGTGCAGTGAATTAATTAGTGAAAATTGAACTGATCCTGAAACATTACGATGTTTGTCAGATTTATTTGCGCGAAAATATGTATCAATGAGAAACAGAGAATCGTGAAATTTATTTATTCAAGCGGGAGATGCATATTTTTCTGCTTGATATGAACAGTTTCGAAAAGAGATGAGAAGATTTATCATATTTGGGTTTATCTGAAAGCATAGAATTATACGCAATTTACTGTACCTTGACTGAATAATTATTATATACATTTTTAAGGATTGAGTATGTATTAATTCACCGTTAAAACCAACAGAAATATTTCAAGCTTTAATCAGAGGGGCTAAATATAATCTGATCGCACGTTGTTGATCACGACTACAATGTAACTGTTAATTCGGTTACGAGTTCTGTAATTAACAATTACAGCGAGCAACTACCAATTAAATGCACGGTTACATTTGTATTGTGATTATTAATGCGTAATCTGATTACGAACTGACCAACTATGCTTTTAATCCCACGCAAACCATTCCGAAAATATGTGTAGAGAAACGATGGCAACCAAAAGATTATACTCGATCGTTGATTTTCATAATTAATTCTATTCTGGCAGGGTGAACCTGGGATTCATTTTCTGTCTCAAGTACATGCGTGTTCAAACAATTCTCTGACGTTTTTCAACTGTGAATTTCAAAGTAAATATAATATGATTAAATTCTCGACTCGATTAATGATGCGTCAAAACTTATCGAAACACTTTCGACTTGCAAAAGAAATGTTTGAAATACTGTATCTCCGTGCGAAAAAATCGTACGAAAATCTACTTCCGCTAATTTTAAAGGGCGGAAGAAGCTCTACAAATGCTTCCACACCCCTAAATTTTCTCGCGACTCTTTTCATTTTCTTTTTCTTATTTCTCGAAAATGCGAGAGATAGAATTCATTTTGCGGATTGAACTTGACCTAACCCAACATCGTCTGCGAATCCCATTGGCACGTCGAGAGCGTTAGCCGTCAGCCAGGCGACGACGTCTCTCTCTCTCTCTCTCTCTCTCTCTCTCTCTCTCTCTCTCTCTCTCTCTCTCGCTGCGGTCGTTAATGATCGTCGAGAGCTGCGTATTTTCCGTGGGCTCGGGAAAATATTCCGTCGCCGACGGTGTATTTCGCGACGAACGTTCGAGCTTGCAAAAAAGCATAAAACCAGGGGGAAAACCGCGGGTGCGACGACGCGGAACCAGCGCGCGGTGGAAATTCTCGCACGAGTTGCCGTTTCACGAACGTGCTGGTAAGCGTTCGTTAAGCGGCTCGCATTTTCTATATCGACGATTTGTTAATTTCGCTGCCGAACCGACGGGATTCAGCGAGGTGGATTTTTATCGACGGTCAGCTGCGTCTGATTCCCAGACAAGTATGTCCGCACCGTATATTACACGAAAAGACCGTTCCTTCGGCTTCATAATTCCGATCTCCCCGTTATGTGTCTCGTCGAACCACTCCACGGGCAATCGTAAATCAGTGTAATTAAGATGAAAAGCTCCCTTGTCCCGTGCGATCCTCCCTACACCCTTTAAAATCCGTCCGCCCTTCTTCTTGTCTCTTTAATGCTCGGTAGCTCTTTAATAAAAATTAATGAGTCTCTCGCGGCCGATTCCACCAAGCTCTCTCGCTCGATCAAAAAAAGAAAAACCTCCCGGTTTTCCTTTGAATACGAGCAGCCTAAAATATTATATTCTACGTACAAGCGCCGCTGCATTCAGCCTTTCATAAACTTTTTAAATAGGCTCTCTCTCTTTTTTTAATAAAAATCAACTGCTGCTCTCTCAGTATCCTCCGGCGCGGCGCAAAAACCTCCTTTCTATTATTACAACACGATCTTTCCTCTCTCCACTTTCGTCTTTCAGCAATCTTTTTTATCCTCTTTCTCCGAGGGAAGCTTCACCCCGACGATCTAAAAACTGACACACCTAGCAATCTCTCCTTTACCGTCCTCCGATGTAAATCTCAGCTCGAATCGGCTCATCTAACACAAATCAAAGTAAATCTCTCCCTCTGTTCTCGACTTTCCGTGACTTCAATAAAACCCTGCGCCATTCTTCATCCCCTACTGTCCGTCTTTCTGTCGGCTCCGTCTCGCTATACTCTTCTCCTTTCGATTTCGGACTCCCCTCAAAGGAGGATCGACCTCCTTTTTATATACACTATTGCCGGTGGACGTATCGTTAAACCTCTCCGGTGTCTCGACGATTTTGCTGATTCCTCCTGTCGATTTTCGAAGAGACTCGAAACATTTCAACCACTTGTCTCGTCGAGTCAGCCTCGTCGCGAAGATTTCGAATTGAATCCCCTAGATATTCCTCTCGATGACGTTTCTGTACTGAGATATTAGTGTTAGGTCGTTCAGAAAGTTATTTCGTTTTCTCGAGGGGAAGTGAAATGCAATCTTTAACCATTTAGAATAATTTTTATGACATATTGATTTATGATATCTGCGATATTTCGATTTTTTTTTTGTACAATTTCTGACTTTGAGTAGCAAACAATTGAGTTATACGACTTTATTTGAAATGAAATTTGCAGTATGTATATTTCATACTTTCAATATACTTGTATCGTAATACACGAAGTCTAACAATTATTCAATTATTCGTCAATTTAGTTCAAAAGACAGTTCCTCGACAGCTATTTTAAACATTTTTTTTTATTTTAATCAATCTTGTTTGCTAAATTATTAGATCACGGATCTTTACGCATTTATGGCATCTGGAAATGTTCATAAAATGCTGAAACGTAAATTTCGATAGACTTTGGTACGATTTTTATTTATTCCACATCTAAAAAGGCTACTGCCACGAAAAAAAAGATTGTTTTTGCTTCTGGTTTCTTAAAATTCGTCTACAAAAATTGCAAATTGCATAAACATCATACTCTAGTTATTCGACTTTAAGTGAAAACCTGTGCGACTGGGATAGCGGCGATCAAGATGATAAAAAACGATGAACTGTTCTGAACAGCAAGATCGCGGCCGATTTAACGTCGGTCGGCCGAGCGATTTTGCAACGGTGTGCCATTTTCTTTCAGCGAAATCCCGCGGATCGGTTCTCCGTTCGATGAACAATAACCTAGCGAAGCGAGAGAAAGAGGGAGAAAAGAGGAGCACCGTGTCGGGTACAAACGGGAAAGTTCCCGGGGAACGATCGAGCGAATAAAATGTGGCAAGATGATAAATGCCATCTGTCCTTTATCGCTGTGGAGAGACAATGGTTCTGGGTTCCAGCCTGTTCTTCCCCTCGTGCTAGTGAGAAGACGAACCGATTTGTCCTTGTCGCACGAGCAAAACATCCTGCCACCTCCAATGTCAACGAATCACTGCCGACAGTGACCCCTTCACTTGCCAGAATCTCGAGAATTCGAATAAAATACGAAATCGTTCTTCCGGCGAACTGTGAATCCTCTCGAAAAGGAACGATTCAGCCTAGGGATCTATTCGATCCGATCTCCACCTCTTGAGTACCTTAAATTCTCATGATTTCGTTTCGTTAAAATTCCGAAAATCAAAATTAATCTCACACGACTCGAATTATTATCTTTTTTTGAACTTAACTCCCTTTGCCGTAACTTGTTCTGTACACTTACAGCGATTAAAAGTTTTCTGTCCTATATAGAATCCTTTTTATATTCTATATAAAATTCCGAAAGTCAAAATTAATCTCACACGACTCGAATTAGTTTTGTCGAACTCAACTCTCTTTGCCGTAACATTTTCTTTACAGTTACAGCGATTAAAACGTTTTTATCCTCAACAATGTTGTCGAAGGGAAAAGAAAATTTCTATTTTTTTGATCAAAATTTATTTCATCGGAAACGCGTAACGTTCGTCATTGTTACATTTCGTTCAAAATCTTCATCGTGAGTGTCTGTCTCGATAAAATACGGCAAGAGGTTGATACATTAATTTTTAATTTTTTGTATATTCCATTCGCTTGTACCGCAGTCGAACGAGTCCGATGAAGGGGCGTGCTGCAATCCGCTCGGTTCCGAATGTAGGAAAACGTGGCGAAGGCGTGGCGCGCGACGAGTTAATTCGTCTTTGCCTGTTAACAGGTTAATGCAACGTCTCTCCGGGCCTCGGTGATTCAATCGCCGTGGCAATTGAGGGCGGCTGGGACTGCGACTGCATACGGGCGGTCTCGCGCGAAGAATATTGAATTAGCCGCGAGAATGCGCCTCTTTGTGCCAGCTACACGCCCACGACGATGAACACGCTGCGCCAGGTAGCTGAACAGTGCAACAGCCAGTGCAGCTAGTGCACTACCAGCCAGATAATGGACCGACGAACCGTGAGACGTCGGAAGAACGCGTCCAATCTGCGAGGACGCGGCTTTTAAGCCACATAGACTCCGACCACTGTCTTATATTCTGCCTTTTATTCCGACGAATCGTCAGAGATACGCTGTGTAGGACTGTCAGCAGATTCACCTTTGGTTCTGTAATTATTTCTTTTCATTCGACAGCGCACATTGGGATGCAGCGCGGTGCACTCACTGTACATCAATCCCGAGCACCACTGTGTGCTGAATTAGTTCAATTCAATTGGGACGCTGGATTTATTTTCATTCACTGTGTCATTATTTTCTCTGCTAAACGAGACCACTTGCCTGTAGCGAACGAAGCTGGTTATAATCAGTAGACAACGGATTTGATGCATTTATGACTTAATTGAATAGGTGCGATTTGAAACGGTAAAATCAGCTTGTTAAAAATCGTTGTTTATTATATGTGTGTGTTGCTCGGTTTACAGTTTACCGTCAGCGAGGTACTGTCTCCTGTCATGGCAACAGACAGAGATTATAAACTATTACAACTCGGCCATATATTAGAAACTGTTACGCTATTAAATGTATTAAGAAAGAAAATAAATTTCTTATATTAAAAGTTCCGCTGTCTAATAGTCAGCGAATGAATGGTTTCATTTTGCTAAATAGTTTTAAAGAGTGACGCGTGACACTTGAGCTTTTTTTGTTGATGAATATCCATCTCGATGGGGCGAATTTTGAGATGGTCTCTCTTTTCGAAAACTGTGCAGTTTCTCCTCTTTTCACCGAATGCGTGAAACTTGTAAATTCTTTTTTTTTTTGTTTTAGTCGCCAGAGAAAATCGTATACACATCTGTCTTCCTCGAGGCGCAAAGTTCGCGCGAACGAAAATCCGATTTCCTGTCTGGTTGTGGCAATTAACGGAAGCATTCCTGTGGACGAAGAAATTTCTTAGGTGCCCGTTTAAGCTCCATCAAGGAGAAACGAGGGTGGAACGGCGACAAAAACGCTGGATCCAATTGTCGCGGCAATTGCCGGATCCCGGGGCTGGAACGGCGTGTTAAGAATACCGAATTAGCCGGTAGAGTGCGTCCTTTGTGAGACTTTCTCTGGTCAAGCGGTCGCGACAATGAAACCGAGGTTCGACGATCATTCTCGTCCATTCGGGGACACTGTTCGAGAACTTGTTCGATTCTTCGCGACCATTTTTATCTCCTCACCTTTCACAGACACCCCTCCAATCAATGCGAGCCTCGGACGTCTTGAAATCCGCTGGTCTACATTCTTAAACTTAAGTCTTTTATTGTAGATTCAATTCCATCTTGAAATCTAGATTTTCCCAATCTGCTGGTCTCAATCTTTGAACATAAATGTTTAAATCTGCTGGTCTCAATCTTTGAACATAAATGTTTAAATCTGCTGGCTGTACTGTCACCTGATGATTCTATAATCGTTAGACACCGGATCTTTATGGAATATAAAAATATTCTATCTGAATTGCGACCAGAGTTGTGTTGAATTACAATTGAATTACTTATCGAGTTATAATTAGAAAGTAATTCAATAACATTGTATTCAATTCTCTCGTACCTAATTCGATATTCAGTCGCTTCGTTCAATTAAATTACAATATAATTTGTAGTTCTGGACACTTATACAATTAAATTACGACGTAACTCGTTTTTACATTTGAAGTACAATTACAAAGTTCAGTACAGAGTGTATTTCTATTACGCTCATGATTCGCGTGATTGGCAATTAAATTAAGTGAAAGGTTCGAATTATGTGATGCAATTACAATAAAATGCAAATACTGTCTATACCTATAAAATAAAATGTAATTCCATTACAATGTATTTAAATTAGTGCGACTCTGATTCGAACGAACAGGAATAAAACAGAAATTTATTTTCTTTCTTAATACGTTGAATATGTTGAAAATAATATAACAGTATTTTGAAATTTTTCTAATATCTTCACTGTTTCAAAATACGTCTGCTCATTTTTGTCATAAAAGCATCAAATCATTTGTCTAATAATCATCACTATTTTGTTTAAATTGTTTCCATGTTCGGTTCTCCTTGCCTGGACGAACCGATAAGTATCGCGAAAAGTTCAGCGAAAATGCGAGTCTCGAGGGTGGCATTTTTTTGTCTCGGGGGATAATCCACTTTCTGGAGATCTGAAGGGTGGAGAGATGGGATCCTCGGACAGCAGTATCCGGCTATGAAGACACAGAGCCGGTGATGTCGATTTCAATCATCGTCCCAGAGGATCAAAGCCTCGACTCTGGCTCGTCTCGCCGCAGGTGGTTGGGAAGACGCTTCCGGTTTTGCTCGGACATTCACCCAAGATCGTCAAGGGTCCATCGATCGTGGATCCACGGCCCTTTGTGATCGACCACGCGGAACAGCGGACACGCTGAATATATTTCCTCTCCTCGTTGTTCGTCGTTCAGCTTCCAGCTACGCGACAAAAATTCCTTCCCGCCCCGATGAAGCCTTTGACTCTACCCCTTCGTCGCGGCTGTTATCTAGTCGACAGCGAGTGTGTACTATCGATAAACGATCGAGCGATCGGTGATGGTCGTTCTGTTTTGATGGAACTCTGCGTTAGGTCATGCGTGTGTTTTGTCAATCTAATTGTAAACGATCTAACTACTTTATTTTTTAAGTGTCTCTGTATTTTTCTCTATTGTCCGTTTCGTATTTTTTACAGTGCACTTTGTTTTTATTTCCCGTAAATTGTTTTCAAGCTGCGCTTACCCTGTGATGTCTCTTGTCAAGCTTCTTCGGATTTTCTGATTCGAGATTCGAGTATCGATTATCTCCAAGTATCTCGCCTCCACCAGTCCTCCCAGAGAATCCACCATTTTCCGATTTTATCGACTGTAAACCGAAAGAGATGTAACATTGGTTAGTCACGAAAAATTGTAAACCCAGTGTAGAAACAATAGAAAAATATTCGGTTGGTGAGAAAGTAATTTTGGTATTTTAAGGGGAAATAGAGCCTAATTGTTTTATTCAAGCAATGTACTTCAATGAATTAAATATTTTCCTTCCTGTTCGATGATCTGTTGCCAAAAAGAATAAATAAGAAAATATTTTATTGATTAAAGTTTATCGCTTGATTAAAGAAATTCGGCTTTATTTCACCTTATACTATCGAAATTATTTTCTTGCTAACTCAATATAACAAAGAATGCACGGCAAAATGTTAGCAATTCAAAAATGCATATCATTGCACGAACGCGTAGAACCCGGAGAAACATTAAAAGCGATTCGCAAAGGGGGTAAAGCGTCCGTACGCGCTGGCGTAGCTGCTAAATATCTGAGAGAAGCTTCAATCGCTTAAGTCTCCTTCAATATTTAATTTGCCGAGAAAGCTCGTTCAACCGGGAGCACTATGGAAACCGGAAGCTTCGTTCTCGTTCGCGCGCGCTCACAAGTGGAATAAGGATAGCCGGTAGTCAGACACAGAGGAGAAGAGGATTTCGCCGAGCGATTAGATCGCCGGAAAAGTTTTTTCGCGCGACGTCGATAAAAGTTCGCGACTCGTCGTCCTTGGATCTCGAGGAGATCGATTAGTCATTCTGTCGAGGATCTTGTCCGGAATACGAAAACTTCCAGAACGTTTTACAATGATCCGCAACATTGTTTGAACTGTTTCAAAATTCCATTAGTACGCGAATCGAACGAAACTATTCAATGTACAAATTCATTCGTTACCCCTTCGTCGCGAATCGAATGATACTTTATAGACGATTCAAATATTTTCTACGTCTCCCAGTCATCGAACAAATTAACTTTGAATTCTTTAAACAGGTTGATTGTATCGCGTTGCTTTATCTTTGAGATGCTAAATCTTGATTTGGGACCATTCTGGCTGGGAGTTTGATAACGATCAATGTTTCTGTTGTCCGAGATCTCGAGGACACTCACTCCACTTCGAGGGTTGTTCCTTCTACGGATGGCTTCGGCATCTTCGTTCAGTCGATTTAAGGTGTCCTCTGCTGGCACCAGACTCTTCGGCACCTGCGTCTCGTTGCTGCCCAGCTGGATCTCTCTTTGTGTGCTCAGCTCCTTCTTCACCGTAGGCACGCGTTTCGTCTTCGTTCTGCTACCCGAAACGCGTTGCTTCTGCTCTTTTCTGTATTTTATTAACTCCGCGACCTGCACAAAATTTTCATTAATTAGTCGCTTGTGATGGGGAAAGTATGTTTGAATTGTTCTTTGAATTCTGTGAATGTGCTGCTTTGAAATGAACTTGTTCCTTTTTAATGATATAGCGCCCGAATTTTCTATAAATTTTTTGGTGAAATCTTATAATTATGTGGTAGTAATGAGAATTTGATGCACAACAGCATTTTAGGATTTTTAAAAGAAACCATTTCCATGATTATATTCATAGATATATTATTTATTCACAGAAGAACGTAAAGTTATGTTGTTTAACAAAAAAACGAACTGCGAAATTTCCATAAAGTCACATGTTGTTTAAGTAGATAACATCAAGATTAACAAAAATTTCTTTTATATGTATAAATTGATACTTAGTATAATTGCCATTTCTTCTAATAAATTCATGTTTCTCCTACCTCTTTCCTCTGAATATATACATATTTCTTTCATTAATCCTAAAATGTTATCGTGCATCAAATTATCATTACTACAACATAATTAAAAGATTCCACCAAAAAATCAGGTGGCTTTATAGAAATTTTAGGCACTGTAGAATAGACAGCAAACCGAGTAATGAGAATAATTACAATAACAGTACAGTTAATAATATAATTGACAACGCAATATTGAACATGTACGTTGTCAGAGGAGTTACAATAACTAATTCCAAATGTTACGATTGTTATGACTCGACAGCGGATTTTATGCATTCATTACATTCTTTTTAATTTAGATCAATAGAATATATCGACAAAGTTTAACACTTTAAATCCTCGATTACCCTCTATGAAGGTAGTTTACAATTGTTCTTATTTATCGTAGGAAAAGAAATTACTCTAAAATCAGATTCTACGATCCGAGCAACCCCTAAATACGTCCTGTTCAGAAGAAATAACGTATAAAGAACAATGCTATGAATTTAGTTCGCGTTTTCACGGTTTCGAACCATTGTGCGCCCTCTCGATTCTATTTGTCAGCGGGTCTCGGAGGGAAACAGATCCGCGTGGCCACGCGCAAAAAATATTTAACGCGAAAAACAGGGCGAGAAGGAACGAGCGGCGCGTGTCCTGGAAGGCACCGATAAAATACGATTCGCTCGTGACCTCGGCGGAAAGTTTGCGGAAACACGGGAGAACCGAACGGCTCGCTCGGGCCCGTGCACCGGGAAACAACAAACGGGGAGAACGACATAATTGAAAAATTTAATTAGACCGGCGCACGGTTCCTTGCGCCGGCTAGCCGATAAAAATTAGGAAACCCGTCGCGCGAGGGGCGTTTATTTGCGCGCGCGAGGTTAATTGAACGCTGCTTCTTCAGCGATCGTTCGATTAGCCGGAATTTTTGCTCGAATCTGATTTCTCGCGAGAAACGCGACGAATACAAATGTCTATAGTCGATTGATTCTGCTAATTCGTTTGTCCCTGCACGTGCCCGGTTTGCTAATGTTTAATCTAATCCGGAGATGTTTGGGAGTTTGCGAGAGACAGTTGAATCAGCTTGATTGGGAGTGGGAATGACGTATCGGATTCTTTTCTAGGGAAGGGATTGGTGAGATCGAAATGGTTTTTGTGGGGTTTTTTTACGTGGTCCTTGAACCGAATTATACTTTAATTTAACATTCCTTTATTCTTCTTTCGCTTCTCCGGAGTTCCAATCAAATGAAAACAATATTCCGTGCGAATAATTATTTCTATCTCCACTTTAGATGATTAGCAATTCTCTCGTAGCGGCAAATGGTGTATTCTTTAACTTTATCGTCCCGTTTGAGGATAATCATTAAACAGTGCGGAGCGTAGTTGGAAAAGTTTCATTTTCTAGCAGATTGCTTTTTAAAAGTTATTAATAGGGTAAAATGTTCTTTCGTCGAGCAGAAGCGGCTTACCGGCGAAGGTAAAATAAAAATCGTACCAAGTTGGTTAATGTACGCGATTCCTCGCATTTAGAAAAATTTCCGCGTGCCATGAACGCATAAAGATCCGCAGCCTAGCGGTATTAAACTCGCGTGAGAGACCTTTACGAGCACAGTGTCTCCTCTGACGGTCGGCGAGCTTTATTTCCCCTCGACGAGATGAACTCCAGCTCTTTTCTAATTAACTCAAATATTTTTTACAATCCGGCCGGTACAGGCATTAGGTAATTTGTTCTATCCAGCCTGCGAATTTTTATGGCGAACGTCATTTCCTTGTAATTCGAGCAAACACCAGTTAAAAACGTTTACTGACGATTTTTTAAAACCGAAGTTATCGATGTTCGGTAATCGACAATTTTTCTGTTACAATCGTTGCTTCGCTCCTTGAAATGGGCATAGAATAAATAAATAATCTTTTGACGTTACGAAATGATGTATACTTCTTCGATGGTACCAAAAATGGGTTTGAGCTTCGCGTTTACAAATAGAAGGTGAAAACGATCGAAGAAAAGGCGTCTGCGAGAATCTGTAGCTTGCTGAGCGTACGACCTATTCTACTAGAAGATAGAGGTAGGGAGAGAGAGAGAGAGAGAGAGAGAGAGAGAGAGAGAGTCCCGTCTGTCGCTTAATGTTTATCGGTACATATACAATATACACACAGGTGGAAAGGTACCGCGGGAGAACTATCGGAAAGTACTTTGCATCGACAGAGGTCCGAGAGCTGTTTCGCGATTGGAAAGCCATTCGTATCGTCTTAAAGGGGAAGTTTAAATGTTTCCTGGCGCACTATCTGTCTCACGGAATGTACCCTCGACGCGTGCTGCGACGTTTTCGCATCGCTGAGCTGCCTTTTATTGCAACCTCTTATTTCAGTCCTGCACACACAATATCTCTTTCTTTCACATTAAGTCTCCTTCTTGCACTCCGAAAACACAAACTACAATTTTCAATGTAGACGATGTACGAGGATTAGCCAAACTTTGAATCTTTATGTGGAACCAAAATTCTTATCAGTTTTAAGAGACTGAATTAAAGAGGAGGAAGTCTGTTTCATTCTTTTAATAATTTTAATCAGTTCAACAATGAAACTGAATTAAAAAGGGGGATGTGTGTTTCACTCTTTTAATAATTTTAATCAATACAAGAATGAGACTGAATTAAAAAGGAGGAGGTGTGGATCATTCTTTAAAAATTTTAATCTAATTAACAAATCTGGTATATAGTAAACTGAGAATGTGTTTTTTTACTATGGTTATTTAGGTTTATTTTTTTTGAAAATGTTGTTTTTTAAAAATATTTTTCCCTTAAATAAAACACAAAAACTGACCTTTTTTCAATTTTTTGTTATCACAATTTAAAAAATCATGTAGTGAAGGGTTAATTACGAGCACTGCAATGATATAAAAACACAGACAAGGACAATGTCTCCAAGCTAGCACATAAATTGTAAAGAAACAGAAGTCTAGAGAACATGAAGGTTGTAGTTGAAGGGATGGACGCTGTCCTAGGACAACAGTTAGGCAACGAATCAATCGGATGATCCTGGCAGAGGGATTGAAGCGATCCACGTGACAGGACGACACAGTCCTGGCCAGCAGCCAGCTTAATCGTAAATGGAACGGTGGTAACAAAGTAAGAGATGAGCTGGGGTAGGTCAGGGTTGTGCCGTGGTCGGGTCACGGTTCTCGTTTCCACAGCCCTTCCAGCGTGACAGTGGTCAAGGCTCGAACGTTTCCACGGGAATCAGGTCAACTTTTCTCTCCCTCTGTGTTTCTCTTTCACTCCTCCTCTCCGTTTTACCCAATTTCACTCCATTTTCATTTTTCACAAAAGAGAAATTCGTACATGAAATTTTCAGGACTTTATTGCACAGGAAAGATTTCAATTTCGAAGTCCATAGTGATTTCAATGACGAGAAAAATTTTTCAAGCTCCGACGAGCCAGTTGAATCTATTAAAATTTCGAGAGAAACGAAATCCATTCACAGGCGTGAAGAATATGCAATGAAAAGGGAACAAAAAAATCGTAGAATGAAATTTTATTACGTGGTTGTGGAGAGAAGATTTTAATTTTGAAATTCACAGCGATTCCAATCACGAACAAATTTTTTCCAGCTCCATAAAGCCATTCGAATCTGCTAGAATTTCGAGAGAACAATTAATAGGAGTGACAAAAATGTGACAAAAAGCGAACAAAACAATTGTAGATGAATTTTTAGGTGACGTCAATCTTCGAATCTATGGTAGATTGAATCGTGAACAAAATTTTCCAACATTTTATTCCATTCTGCTTCACTGTGTTTCATTATTTCTCTCTCGCGGTCTCTCTTTCTCCTACTGTGCGTGCGTAGAGACCTATTATTATCGATTCTCTCGCACACCATGGTCTGGAAATATTGTGAACCGTTCGGGAATGTTTTGGATCTGTTTTGCAACGCGTGTAATGCTCGCGAAAATGCTGGCCGATCTGCTCCGAAATTCTGTACAGAGGAATTCGAGACGATAGAACAATAGTTAACGTTGTTACGAATCAGTATTATTATAGACCGTGGACTGTGTGTAAATTTATTATAAGGGAATTGTTTTTGGATGGTTTGATGAGAGTCTTGAAGCTCGTTTTTCTTGGCAATGTAGCTTGGTTATGGTTCTGTTAAAGTTTCTTGCGAATAAGCGTTTTGAAAGTAGAAGTAAGGAGTGCTGGAAGTTTGTTTTACTTTATAACTTGTTATGGTAACTTTACGAACTTTGTGCTACTGGATGGAGCTAAGGAGACTGTATTTATTTTCATTTTCAACTGTTTCAGTTATAATACACATCCGTGGATACTGATTTATCGGATCATTTCCTGCACATACTGTTTTAATAATATAATCGTGAATGAAACAATTCGAATTTGTCAGCTTTCCAAACGATATCGACTTCGTGGAAATTCGTTGCTTATTTCAATCGCGAAAAGAATTTTTCAAACTTTGTGTAGACACGTCAATCGACCAAACTTTTTGGCAAAGGAAAACAATTTAGGTGCTGCGAAAAATGTAGTTAAAATTGTAGTAGATTGTTGTAGAAGAAAGGAAAATTCCAATACTCCGGTACACAGTAATTTCGGTCGAAGAATTTATAACAATTTCTATAGAATGGAAGGGTACGCTAAAAGGTACATATTCTAAACCCCCCCCCCAAAAAAAACAAAATCTACAATAAATGTTCAAAAAGAAAAAAAACCAATCAAAACAGAGTACAATCTACTGTTCAAAGACACTGTCTAAATTCACTCGGTTCACCAAAAAGAGCACTCTAAACCACAGAGAGAAATATCACCGTAACAACCCATCCAAATCTCGATAAACAAATGCAATAGACCAGAAAGAGAAAAATGAGGAAATATAAAATTCTATTCACTGTCCAAAGACACCACTTAAAACAACAGTACAAAAAGAAAACGTTAAACCACAGCTCTTCCAATCCTCAGGAACAAAAGGTAAAAGAGCAATAAGAACGAAGAAAGAGACACAGTTTAAATACAAATAATAAGTCAACGTACCTCCTGGTCGTATTTGTCGACGATTTCGTCGGTGATGGCCTCGTTGGAGGCAACATCCTCGTCGGAGTCGTTGACGGTGATCACCTCTTTGGAGTCAAAGTTGTTGGGAGCGGCCGGGCCGGTGGCTTCCACGATAGTCAGCGAGGCAGCAGGAGCAGAGGCAGCGGAGGCCTGGGTTGCCGTGGACGCGTTCGAATTTCTAGTGTCGTCCCTCGACATCGCCTCATGCGACTCGGCGACGGCCTTCAGCTCGTCCTCGTACTCGTCCTCGGCCTCTCCTTCGTCCTCGCCTTCGTAATCTTCCTCCTCCTCTCGTCCACCCCCTTCCTCATCGTTCTCCACCCCTTCTCCGTCGTCATCGGGCCGATCGTGTTCATCGGCCTGTTCGTTTGCGGCTGGTTCGACTCGCTCACGCTCCCCTAACGTCCTAGGAGGATGTCCTCGATTGATAGCTCCCTCCACCGGGCTGCTGGACGTCGTGCTGTTCACCTGGCAGTTCGTCGCAGACTGCAAACAGTTCCACAGGCTTCGACATTATAAATATTTTTGAGAAACAATCGTTCAGATAATAATCGTGAGACCGTTTTCAAGGAAGCATCATTTTTGGACACTCTGTACACGTATTATAAGTGAAGGACTGTACGAAGCACAAGCTTCGACGTTATAAATTATTTTTCAGATATGATCGTTAAGATAATAATCGTGGGTCTTAGTTTTTAAGGAAGCATAATTTTCGGACACTCTGTACACGTGTAATCAGTGAAGGACTGCTCGTTAGGCGAGTCGTGGCCCGGTTTGAGGGTAGGGGATTAACCTTGTGCAGAGGGTAGTGGAACGTGACCATTTCTTTTGTGTCAGATGGATAAGACACACTAGGCATAAAAATAGTCTTCGTACACGCAAGTCTTTCCTTCACCTAGTACGTACACTTTCGTGTGAGAACTTTCGTTTTGCTATAAACAGGAAAATGGGTCATTGATATGCATCTCGTTGACTGGATACCATCTATGGTATTTATTGTAATAATTTTATTCATATTTTAATTTCACAATGCCAAACACTTTCTTATTAATTTCTCCGCGCACGGAAGCCCTTTCGACATTGCTTTATCGTCAACCCAAATTTGAGGTCTCGGTTAAATTGTTACTTTTAATTTAACCTACTTTTAATTTGTCTAAAGATCGACGGTTTAATAATGGATACGATGCCTCCTGAGAATCATGCGAGCGAATGGATACGTAGATTGATACGTTCCGAATTGGGAATCCGTGATAAACGTATCGGGACGGGACTGCGATCAATTACAATTGCAAGCCCGCGCTCGTATAAATAAATTGGAACGGCGTTAGTCCGATTAAAAAGAGTGAAACGCGAATCGGTCGTCGTCCATGTAGGATCGAAAGTTGTCGTTCATTTAGTTCACCTGTCGACGTGATTACGAGCAGAAACGGTTTACGATTTGCTAGATTTGCTAAATCTAATCCATTCTTCTTTGGAAACCTCGCAAAAGGTTCTTGAAAATCAAGGTCCATTTTTTTTAGCAGATCTCCAAGAAACATATTTTCAGTTCATCCAGTTTCCTCATTCGAGCCATATGATTCGGTATTAACAAGATCTAATTGATTAGATACTGATATATTTAATGCTGTTACAATAAATTTAATAAGGTAAGAGTCTCCATTCCAGTGCTAAGGGTTAAAATTGATATGAATAAAATTTTCGAACATTTTCACTTCTTGTGATAGAAATGACGCCATAAATTATTTCAAAAGGGGCTAGAGTACGAATGAACAAAGGTGTAAAAACCTTTCGCAAAGATTCTCATCAGCATTGAATTTCAAAATGGCCGAATTCGAGCGCGTTCACGGTTCATCGACGGGTCGGAAGCGATGCCGGCAATTACACGGAATTAATTGGCGGTGTGTGAGCGCGTTCACCGCGCCGCGCCGAGAGTAATGGACGGGCCCGTAACTCCGAGAATTAGAATCGAGTAAAATATTCCCGCCGTTGCGCGTCACCACCCCCGCTGAAAAACCGCCCTCGAGAAACTTTAATAATTTCGTCCAACTGTTCTACGTCTGATTATATCCTAAATTGCGAATTTTATCGCCGCACACCGCGGTCCTTTAATTTTTCAACTTTGCCATTCTACCACCAGCTGAACTTCCACTAAAATCCGGCGAGATTTCAATCGCTTTTCGAAAATAATGCGCGAAAGGCATTAGTTCATTAGCACACCACTATCGTGGAACAAAGATATTTCATAAAAACCAATTACTGTGTGTACAACTTGCACTTTTTCTCAAAAATGTTTTTCACGTTGTCCAATATTTACAAAATTATCGTCTTTTTATTAACCTCATCCGTCCCTCGTGTTGACACAGTTTTCCCGAAATAAGTTATACTGTTTTGTTATTTGTAGGTACATTCTGTCCCGAAACTTTGTGTGACTTCTATTTGTTTAATGCGGAACACATAACTGAAAAACCTAAGACGTAAATGTTAACTCATCAATTTGACTAAAAAAACATCGAAATTTTTTTTATTTTGTATCACTGTGTCATTCTGACACCGAGGGACAGATTTGCTTCGTGAAATGAGGGATGGATGAGGGTTACATGACGTATCGTAATCCGATGTTAGCCACTATGAAAGTCCTCGTAACGGTCCACAGATTAATATCTATGTATAATGTCAGAATTAGGGTGTTTTCTACAATGAGGAGACCCGAGGTAGTTGTTTAGAGGACGCTTCGCACCCCATGGACAAAAACGCCCGAGGGTAAGAAACGATTTACGATAGATTCCGAGCACGTTCCCCCCTCTGTACACTGTGAGCCACCGCTTTTGGCAGAGGTACAAACATCTAAACTACGATTAGGATTCCGCGATACTCACCGGTGCGGCTGGTAACGTTGTTTCCTCCGCGTTGCTTCCGGCTGCTGCAACAGACAGAAAGATAAAGGGTTAGTTAATGATTGAACAGATGGATGTTTGTGAATTAGCGAGCTTGTTCATAACTATTATCTATTTCTGTAGTAGTCATTTAGGTTACATTGTAACTTGAATAACCAGAAACGTTTGCCTTTCTCCTATGTAATCCAGTAGATTTGGGATAGAAAATGCTAAAAATCCAACTTTCAATCCTAGAAGATCAATGGTTCAAAAATTAAGTGTGTTCAAAGTTGAGCGATTTCACAAGTAAATCGCTTAACTTTAAACATTCGTAACTTTTAAACCACTAATCTCCTACGATGGAAACTTGAATTTTTGAAATATTCTCGTCCAAATCTGCTGGATTACATAGAAAAAGGCAAAATTCCTGGTTACCCAAGTTATAGAGCAGCCAACCATTACATCTTTTATGATTTTTGATTTCTTTTTTACGAAATTTTTACCGTCGAAGTTATTACGTTTTTCTAATTAAAACGACACCGAACAAGATACAATATTAAGTTGTTTGGTTCACGGATTAAACGCACGGAATTTCGTGGGATCATAAAATATTGAACACAGTTATGCAAAAAATTCGTTGGTCGGTTTATTAATATTTCCGGGTATCTATATTAAATATCGTAGACCGGCGCGTGCAACATGAATGCAACACGAACACCAATAACTTTCGTCGAAAACATTCTCCGCCGCGTCTTCCACATTTTTCGCGATATTTCCCCGGGGAGATTAAAAAAAGCTGCAACATCCCGGCTCGTATACATGCATACCGGGGCGTGCACGTGTACTCCCGATTTTCCGACGGTTTCTAAAGAGCTTGTTAACAAATGAGACTACGATACGCACAGGCAACCTCCGCGTAAAAAGGTCCGCGCTGAAATAAATTTAGTCTAATCTGGAAACGAACGGGAATGAAATACTGGGGACAATGCGACGGGGCGCGACGTTCTGAAACCTAAGGCGGTTATAGAGAATTAGTATGCAATTTTTATTCTGCCGAGAGAAAGAGAGAGGAACATAGAAGCAGCCGTGAAATTAAATGATAAGAAATGAGAGCGGTATGCACAGAGATAGGGAAGGTTAAAACAGAAAATAAAAACTAGCAATTTGAAACAAAAAAAAACCAAAAAAGCCATAGAATAGACAACATAAAGACAGAAGCAAGAGTCCAAAGTCCAGTGCTCGAAAACATGAACTATATATACATGAACATGTGTAGAGAACTTAGAGCATCGCTAGGAGAATAGAGCATAGAGAGCAAAAAGTGTGAAAGGGGAGAAGAGAAAACGAGCTAGAGAGATGGAGATAGAGCAAAGCTGTTAAAAAAGAGAAAAAGCAGGGTAGTCGCCGTTGAAAAGGGAGATTTTTCGAGCGTCGCGAAAGCGCAGCGTTTCTTGAATGCGGAAGCAACCCATTTCCCAGACTCGCCTCGTCATCATAATTAAGTCTGGGAATATTAGAGGGCTCGGACGACACCGGAGGCTGTCCCCACCCCGTCTCTCTTCCCCGGAGGAAATCTCGGGCCACTCGTTCTCAATTAAATTCGAAACTCTAATTATCTGTTTGCGCTTATTTTCAGCAACCCTTCATTCAACCTCTCCCTTCTCCCTGTTCTCCAAGAGACCCGGAGACACTCTGAAGTGTATCCTTGCAGGATGCACCTTCAGGAACTCGGGATACATCAGCCGTTTAAACGACTCGATTGCAGGCTGCGGCATGTTTGTGTCGCGTAATTACACTGGTCGGAGTGTGTTTACACACTCGCCAAGACGTTTGCGCGTGGACAATCGAACTCGGTTAATTAGCTTGAAAGCTTCTGAGATTGGTCCTCGCGGATCCAAACTACATGAATGATTGCTTCGATGATTTTAGAAACATATCGATCGAAGCTACCGTTCTAAGATGGACTCTTCTAGGTTTCTTCTGGGATTACAATCTTTGAAGAAAGCATGAATACAAGGACAAGTTTCAATTCATTTGGTGTCGCTCTGACTGTGTCTACATTTAGAAGTGGTTGAAAGCGCGGACTAAGTAGCGCGTTTAGTAGCTTGCGACTTTGTGAATTATACAGGGGATGATTCTACATGTAAAAATAAGTCGAGAAAAAGGAATAACATTTTCTCATTTGACGCCTCGTTTTCGAGAAGATGGAGTTTAAAAATTCGTCGTGTCGGTTTCGCGTGCTTTAGTTTACGCAGCAAGTAGAATCGGTTGGTCATGATCAGACACCTCAGACGAGTGCTAACAAGAACACGTATAATTGCTGCATTTTCGAAATCGATTTACTCGAGATCGAGCCGTCAAACGAGAAAATGTTATTCCTTCTTTTCGACTTTTGTTTACATGTAGAATCATCCCCTGCCTGGGTGTAACACCCGTCCGGCCACACCCTGTATAATTCACAAAGTCGCAAGCAAATAAACGCGCTACTTAGTCGGAGCTTTCAACCACTTCTAAATGCAGACACACTCATAGCGAAACCAAATGAATTGAAACTTGTCAATCGTGTCAATTGTGTGTATAATTCGCATTGCCGTATTAAGTGATCAATGGTTTCGCAGCTCTGCATTTACACTACAAAGACTGCGGACCTTTATGCAAAATAGAAATTCTCAGCGTCGATTGCAAGAAATAGAAACTAGATTGAATGCTACCATGTATCGACATCTTCAATTATAAAAATGTTTCAACAATTTTCAATTTCATCTATTCAATTTTGCTGTGAATGTATAAAGATCCGCAGCCTAATGATGATCGATGACCGGAATGATTACTTTAATGAGTTGAGCACGTCTCTAAACTGACCGAATATTTGCGCTATTTTAAACTGCGTATTCCCGTCGCGAGTGCATCAAATGAATAATACAGGATTTGATAACGGTAATAATACATTGACCGAGTTTCCCGTGGTGCGGGCGGGTTTGCGCGAATAACGAGAATAATTCTAGCAAAACGGGACAAAAAGCTTCACGATATTATAAAATAATCGCGTTCTCCGGGGACCGGTCAGAAATTTCGGCTTTCCCCATTCGCAAATCCTCGACAAACCCTGGATTAACACAAGGCCAGGAGAACGTCCGAAGTTATCCAGCGGGAGCGTAAGATATTCGTTCGCGTAATACGTAGGTGGAATACGTTCAGCTGGATATTCATCGATGCTGGAATTTCGATGTCGCGGGCTTATGAATTAGAAGCAGGAATCTCGCGGAAATCCCTTGATGCGCTCGTTGCACACTCGTTGCGCTCGGCTGCGATCTACTAAGAATTTTAATTCACCGTTGCGCGCGTCGCGACGCGCTTAAAAATTCCGCGCCGCCGACCATCCATGAATTCCGAGAGAATATGACACGCTGGGATTCTGCGAGATGCTCCATGAGAGAGAGAGAGAGAGAGAGAGAGAGAGAGAGAGAGAGAGAGAGAGCTGTCTCTCTGTCTCTCTTAGGAGTCGATTGCAATCCGACCGGAAAGTCGCCAGATTAAACTCGCCGGCCGAGAGGAAATTCTGCGAAGGAGTCGCTTCATGGAAGAAACCTATTAACTTTGACTCTTATATATTTCTTCCGGTGAAATCGAATATTCTCCGTCGCTCCTTCGCCTTTTCGTTTCCATGATTCTTCTCCCTCTATCAAGAGAGATTTTATTGCGCAAGTATTACGCGAGTCATTAGCGGTGTTCGTCGCTAAGATTTCATTAAACTCGAACTTCTGTTCGGGTAATACACGGTTTAAACGATCAAACGGCTGTCTGTGCCGGCATTAATTGCTGCCGTGAACAACTCGGGGACACTCGAGAGACTTCTGGAAAGTGGCGCGGTTGCTTTACTCCTGATTTTTGAGAGAACTGTCCGAGTAACATAGGCGTTTGCGATTCTCTTCTGGTCTTTCTTGAGCAAAACTGCCTCGTGAAATGATTTCTTTTCATCTTCATGAGAGATGTAGTATCTTCGAAAAAATATACGAAACAAAGCTGATTCGTCGCAATTGTTTGCCGCTGGATTCGTTTGAATATCTTATATAGAAGTCAAGAAAATGATTGAGTAAATAGACTGCCGGATGTTTATGGTAGTAGTGTCTTGGATATTTGGTCCCCTCAGAGTTTCAAATCCCGTTCCACACCTCTCATCTTTAACAAGCACTCCCTATCGCCTATTTCAGCGGGACCTACTTTTTATTAAGGTGGGTTCCGAACCATCTTGGGCACCACAGTTTTTGAAAAAGCACATAGAATTAATTCAAGAGGTGCCCGGGCGCGGGGATTCGAACTCGAGACCGCCTGGTCGCAGTCGCGCGCTCTATCCACTGACCCACTGTGTGCCCTTTTCGCCGGATGTTTATGGAATTTTCAATTTTTCTAGACAAATTTTAAGAAAGTGGTACCAAATGAAATTCTATTGTCGTTGGTAATAGCATTTGTAGATCAAAAATAAATCAAAGTTGTACTAAATTTTGTTGAATTTAGTACTTCAGCATTTTTTGAAAATATTTATAAGCCATAAATGCATAAAGATCCGCAGTCCGAAAATTTCGAAAAGAATCCACACAGTATAAATAACATGCGCTTACCACCTTCTCTTTCGTTTGTTCAGATATCTCGTATAAGTTGTCAGAGATTCCCACATTAGTTCGGTGACTGCAGAAGCATTTCGACGGGCGATGGTTGTCGATCGAGATAAATCTCATGTCGTAATCGAGACATAATGGAGCGCGTCGCGCGACGAATGTACAAACTCGGGGACGCTCGGTGTAATTGGCTGCCGTGGGTAATGACGTCGCCCGATGGGAACCGCATCAATTAAACATTTTAATCGGGCGCTAACGAGTGGTTGAAACGGGTAGCCCCGAGTCCGGCAATAATTTTCGCGAGAGCGAAAACTGCAACCCCCTCTCCCGGTCGATGATGTTTATGCGAGAGGAACGAGGACAATGAAATCGGTCATTCCCTGCGTGGGCGCGCGCGTGATATGTGTATGAGGAGCTTAATCTGTTTTTAAGCGGACCACTCGAACGTACTTTCCCGGTTTTCGAATTTACGTCAAATTAACAGGTTTCTTTTCCAGGGGCAGAATTAATGTTCATGCGCTTCGCATAGATATTATGCAGGAAGTTAATGCGATGCTTCGGTCTTTCATTGAGATCCGTGAAACGTTGAATATCTGCAGCGTAATTAACGGAGAGCTTTGTGATTGTCCTGGATTTTTAGAATTAAAACAATACTAGATAATACTTGAATATACCAGAATATACCATAATAAACTGGATATACTGGAATATACCAAGGCTACGTCAGAATAAACCAAAATAAACTAAATATACCTGAACATACCAGAATAAACTAGGCGCTTGTCTCTTCTATTTACATCATTAATGATAGCGTACCAGTGGAGAGGGCAGGCGAAGTTCGTCCACAGCACCGAGTTACCACAAAGAATCGTGCGAATCGAGTGAATTGATTAGAGTGGCCTTCTATCTCGCCTATTTCCATCAACGTGGGGGTACAACAAGTATCGTTTCAGTTTCGCTTTGAATCGGCTTGCGTACGATTCGCGAACCGATTCGACCGGCATCCGATTGTCGTGGCAAACGGTCCCGGCCGTCCTTTGTGCGGGCTTTTTGTTTGGCAAGCGTCGGCCACGCGAAAAACGCAGCCCATAAAACCGGATCCTCCTCTTCACCCGCGCTTCGGAACTCATAAACGGTCCCGGAAATAACCGGTGATAGAAATATCCACGTGATACACTCTTTCTCTCTCTCTCTCTCTCTTTCCTACCAACGTGCTCACACGACTATTCACCGACACGGTGTCTATAGCGTCCGAGGACAACGGTCGCGCGTTAATGGCGGACGCTGAAAAATCACCTGCGACTGGAAATCGACCGGCACGCTGCAACACGCGCGTTGCATCGTGCCCGCTCGATTGCAATAACGAGCCCCGGAGTCCCGCAAACGTTCCTGTTTCCATCCGGTGACGTTGACACCGTTCTTCCGTTCGGATCACGCCCCTCAACAATCGCAATATCGTTTTCCCTCGGTTTTGTTTGGTTTCGCCGCGATTTTTCTGCCGATCGGCAACATTCTTCTTCGGATGATCTGATTGAAGTCGAGGACACTATATTTCGGCCCGTTCGAGGACTCTAAAGGTTATTGCTGCACGACATTTTCTAAGAGGCCACGCTGTATTATATTTTAACACTTGTTTCAAAAATATCTCAGTAATTATTCATTTTACTGTTCCACTTTGTATAATACTTTTTCACGCAGAATTTCATCATTTATCTGAATTTGAGATAAATAGTGAACGTTTCATTTTAAAAAACTTAAGATGACCCTCATATCTCGATAAAAAAGCAAAGTAATAGAAAACAGATTAGAGCACTGTTCATCCCCCAGGAAACCGTGCAATTTTTGTTGGAACATTCTTCGTACAGCAAATAACTTACGAGTTATTTGAGGTCGTCACGTTACGAGACTCACCCTGTATTTACCTACACTTTTCCTATTTTTATTCGAAGAAATCTTCTAGTTAACACTCCTGCTTAATACCGAAAGCTTTTAAAAAGACTACCGGAGAAATAGTCCACGAAATAGTACGTGAATATTGAAATTTGAACAGATTAGTAAAAAGAATACTGAATGTTGGTTCAACCTCCTTCATTTCTATTTTCTAAAGAGTCAATAGATTTGGCTTTATCGGACAGTACGTGATCGATATAAAAATATTGGAGGCCTGTTAGTGGTAAAGGATTTGATAGATTGATAGTGGCACACTTCCTTTGTAGCAATACAATTGGAAAACTGGTACAATCTCGGGATGAAACGTTCGCAGATTTCGTTCTCCTTTGCTGAAATGCTCGATTAAGCGAAGGAGGGTTGAGCCACCGCCAGGGGATCGATCAGGAATTAATATGGACGCGATCCCCTCGATTGCACTCGAGTGGCCTACTAATTATACCTCGAGAGCCGAATCCCCAGCAAAGAAGGGATGATTTACTATGCTGAATCCGCTTGGATCTTGCCAGCGACTCGCGCCGGTATGATTGAATCGCAAACGTAATGGAAATCTGATACCGGGACTCCTGCAATGCACCCTTCCGCCGCTTCTACCCTTTACGTCTCGTTCTTTCAAATATTTTCATCGTTCTGATCGAACCCTCTGTTGCGAGACAATAGAAACTATAATTTTCGATATACATATATCAATTTCACACATTAAGAATATTTAAAATTAATTATTGTATGTATTTTCATTTTAAAAATGGATTAATCAGAAAATGGCTACAATGATTAAACATATCTACACGCAGTTTTCATTCATCACAAAGTTTTAGTTTCTATGCATTTATGAAGAAATTGTTTGGGTGAAATATGAAACAGTAAAGGATTAGAAAAATTCAAGAATATTGTACTGTCGTTTTTAATGTAAAAAAGTCATTAAGGGATGAAATCAATTTTTATTTTATCCCTGCTCCCCACGGTCAATGTAGAACATATTTATTTTGCATAAAGATCCGCAGTCTAGTAATTATATTTAAGTATTTGATGTACGTCTTTGTAATAGATAAAATTTTTAATTTCTTAACAATTCATTTACATTTGAATTGATTTTCTTTTTACAAAAAGTTACTTAGAAATGCTTTATTTGCAGAAGGTTGAATTTGATTTGCAAAAGGGTAAGTTTAGAGTGCAAAACCGGTAATAATTTTTTAGTGGATGAATAAATTTGACTATATATATATATATATTCAATTTAATAATTAGTATACCATAAATGTGTAACTCGAAGTTTCCAAAATCAGAATTGCGGATGGTGTCGACGATAGATAGGGCAATAATAATCGAATGATTGATGGGTATGTGACAAAAGGACGATTTCTCAGCCACCAATGACTGCCAGAATCCATGGTATCCGTAGTCCGCGGTGGGGCCGAGCGGTTGTTATCCTTGGCAACAGGACGTACGTGTTCAGGAGCGAATATCGGTGCGCCGAGTGATCCGAGATGATTTGTCTGACACGGTCTGATTAGGTCGATCGATGGTCGGACACGCAACCGTACACCCTTAACGCCGTCAGAAGGACCACGGTATTAATCCCCGTTGAAGGATTATAGATTCAATCGATGTTGACACGGGCCTCGAATCGATACCGGCGACCGGAAGCGTATCGCGTTGATCGCGACGCTTCCGCTCCGATCTTAACCGTCCCGAGGACCGTAGATCCTGTCCCTTGTCCACGACAAAATTGATTGGAGACGGTTCCGTTGTTTACAGACTCCGTCTAATCACTATTCTATAGTACACTATTTTGTTTGTCAATTACGTGCCCTGGGAGAGCGATAAAATTTCCTATAGCTAACTGCAAATTTAAGAATAAATTTTTAATGTAATATCCTAAAAAAATTGATGAAACACAATTTCGTACGTTCACTGTGGAACATTCTATTAAAATAAAAAATACAGCATAAAATTCAGTAATTAGTGCGCTGTTAATTTTATGTACTCACAGCATTCGCTACTTTTTAAACATATACATACTTAATTTACATATTTAATTTCTAGATATAACCTGAAAAATGTGATTTTTCAACAGTTTCTTTGCGCGACGCGAAACACGTAGAAACTGGGGTAAAATATTTTTTAAAAAATCCCTCGAGATATTTGCTTTCTCCAAAATTGTAATAAAATCGTAACAATCCATGATAAACTAAGAAATCACTCTTCCGATTTCAGTTTCGTCGAACTACCCTATTCGCATAAATGAATCCATAAAACTTTACATCGCTATGAAAACTTAAATGATCATCTAAAATATCGTTTCAATCTTCGGATTCTCTTTTACGTTCTAAACTAATGCATAAAGGTAGGTGATATTGAAAAATCGCGAATTTTCGAAGCGAGAAATGTTTGATTCGATTGGATGGAATGGTTGACGCGAACAACTCTCTCGAAATTAAAAATGAAATTTACTTGGCAAACATTATAGTTCCTAGCGGTACAATAACCGGAAGTCTCTCTCTCTCTCTCTCTCCCTCTCCTCTAAATTGATTTCCGTTGGCGAGAGATATTTGGAATAGAAGATGCAAATATTCCATTGGCCACGCGTTCCGGATTATTAAAGTGGAAATATTTTATTCGTTGAAAATTTCGCTTTCAGTTTGAAATGTTACTTCCGCCGCGCCGCACCGTGTAGTGTTTAATATTTCAAACAGTATTTGAAACACGCCTTTTTCCCCTCTGAGCTTTACCCAGTTGTGAGTTCCGCGAAACAGATTTTTTAAATCCTTCAAAATTCAATGCAAGCTTTCCCGCTTTATGAAACTGAATGAACTAACATCGTTGCCCGTACAAGATTTAATTTCATGCCGGTTTTAATCAAATTTAGCGAGGTTCACCTCCGCCCAAAATTAACCAATGCCGTGTTAACTCGGCATGCTAATTTCTTTTTCGTCACAGATTCTTCGAAGTGAAGAAACGAAGCCTGGAAACTCATTTTATTTCGAAACTCGATTTCTATTGCAGTGTAAATAAAATTAACCCGACGAATTTAATTCAATCCACAGAACTACGTCGTGTATAATATTAGCGCGAATTTCAGTACCGTGTTCGGACTTATTTCTGTTTGATCACAGTGTTTTTAAATTTTTAATCTTTAATACAAAGTGTTTAATTTTGAATACAAACATCTAAACATCCAAGGAAATTATAAAATTCTGTTGCCGTTCGGTCTAACATTAATTCGATTGTATTCGATTAACAATATCATAATCGGGGCGTATTCGGGTACAACCGTACAGTTAACAGACAACAGTACATTCGCCGAATGGCCACACAATAATCTGCAATTACGCAAAGATCTACAATCGCAGTGATCGACCTGAATGGCGGCGGAGCACCCGGCTGAATAGACCCCGACAGAAAATGTATATTAACGGGAGTAGCGTACGCAATCCGGTAACCCAATAATTAATACTAGTTTCGCTGAATAATCCATGCCGATTTAATTGTACGATTCAGGCCGGTTTAATTGAAATATAATTGAACCGCGTTTAACGTTAATGTAACAATTAAACGATGGTACAGCGAGCAAGTACATCAATTTCTCGCTCGCTTTTGCCTGTCAGCCGATTAACGAGTACTATGTATAGGTACACCGGTACAAGAGTGCTATGTTATCTCTTCGCGGCCCTTGTAATTGTAAGTATTCGCAGCCGTGAAGCACGCTAGAACCTCGTATCCTCGCTGTTACATGCAAGAATGCGTTCCCCGGAACGCAGTCACGCGAAATCCGCCCTAAACGATCATGCGAATCTCTCAGACCTCGCTGGGAACACGTGTCGTTCACAGAGTCCCTTTCAAGCCTCTTCCGCGCCACCATAATCACTAGACTGCGGATCTTTATGCAAAATATAAATTGTCTGCATCGATTAAAATAAGTAGAAACTAAATTCAATGTTATTGCTTCCCTAACGATTTTAATACAGAAGAAATCATATATTGACATCTTCAATGTTTCAAATTTTCCAACTATTTTGAACTTCGTCTACTTTTTTCCCCGTTTTTTGCTGCTGAACTGTCTCTGACGACGTCTCGAAGACTGAATTTTCAGTAAAATTTTTTAAACAATTCCTTCCTTCAAAAATTCCTCTAAGCTCCACAATGTAACATGTAAAAATATATATAACACAGTGCCATGTAGCTAAGAATAATTAATCAAAAAGTTTTATGTAATGACTACCCTGCTATGACTAACAATCAATCCGACGAGTAATTTCACTTCATTTCCTGAAAATTTTCTTCGCGTAATATCAAGTTAAAAATTCAACCTTATCACAGACTTCACAGGACAGCTGGAAGTTTA
This sequence comes from Lasioglossum morio, assembly GCA_916610235.2. Taxonomy (NCBI): domain Eukaryota; kingdom Metazoa; phylum Arthropoda; class Insecta; order Hymenoptera; family Halictidae; genus Lasioglossum; species Lasioglossum morio. The sequence goes on along the minus strand of OU744324.1, from coordinate 6,045,100 downwards.
CATAAATAAAGTGTAATGACTCGATAATTATTAGGTTTAGTGCTATTGACGGTCAATACTTTTTTTACTCAGAATTCGACATTCTTCCATATTTTGGTAAAACAAATATAGTATGCCATTAAAAAAAAAAAAAGTCGACTTTCAAATATCCAAAACGCTTTCACCTGTAAAAGAATAAATACTACATAATATACCCCTTCCAACCAAGGAACTACTATATACAAAACTTTTTCGTGCAACGCGTACCTGGGAAGCCACACAGGTGTGCAAATTGCGTGAACCACCCTGTATCATTACAGATTACAACATATCGAAATTTGAACAAAAATCCGAAACGGTGGTCCGAAAAGTATTCTGAAGTAGTGGGTCAACAAACGCATGACTCTGCGTCTGAACTGCTTTGAAAGCAGTGCTTCAAAAAATGCTTGTGTTTGGGCTTGGCGCAACATTCAGAGGTTTCGAAGCAAAAATACAAACGCAAACGTGTGCGTTGAACACATATCGTAAATCTATCGACGCACGTGTTTCAATTTGAACCATTCTCTTTCGCTTTTCTTCGCATGTGAAAAAAGGTAAGACATACCAAATCGCATTATAGGAACGCAAACTTGTTCGCCCAGAGGTACAACACAGGGCGAATGGAGTATGGATAACAAAACGCTGCGTCTAGACGCGCAAGGAAGACCCCACCTTAACGAAGCCGTGACAAGAGCGGTAAGAGAGACTTATTGGACCGAGTATTGGCCAGCATTGCATCGCTTTTGGTCGGCTACGGTTTTCCTGATACTTCTCTCATAATCCCTGTTGGTGATCCCCAACTCCCTCTCTCTCTCCCTCTCTATCTCTCTATTTACTATCTCTTTTCTGCTCCACTGCGGAGACGCAATCTGCAGCGAGCGATGAAAAGGAATCCACGTGGCTGGAGATCGATTAATACACGCCGAGTAAGCACCGCGGCACAGCTCTCGGGTTTGAGTGAACTTCGAAACGCGATACGGCATTTATGCGAATTCTGGCCGGACATAAGTTTCATTCGTTTCATATATCGCTACGTCAGAAATTACACGGAACCGTTGGTATTTAATCAATTATCAAACAAATTATTGTATCAGATGATTGCATAAGTTCGTGCCCGATTTGAAAATAAAATTCAATTGTTAAATTTTAAAGAATACAGTTTTAATTTAATTATATCATTTTTACACTCCGCGGCGTGTAATACAGTTTGCAACATCTATGAAAATCGTGCATGAACTTATGCAATCCCCTCATATGAGGTATTACATCAATTTCATATTCACAAAAAATAATATCGAATGAAAATATTCTAGGTAGAAAGAGTAGTTTAATTTTCTAGTTAACATAGTTCCGAGTACAAACGGTTAAATAATTCGGCAACGATGTGCAGAATTCATCGAACATGATCGTTCGACGTCTAACACATTCGTAACTATAAGGCCGAATATTGGAAACATTTTCAAACAGCACACGAATGCACAGATGGATAAAATAATATTAATATTGTACCCTTCTATCACGCTAATGAAAAACTGTCGAAATCAGAACAACTGCAATATTTCAGGGACAGCAACGCGTTTATGAAACACAAACATAGTTGAACAAAAAACCCAACGCCACGCGGGCACATTCGTTATATTAAAACCTTGTAAATTTAAATGTAACAATGCGCGTAAAATTAATTTTCCACACAACTTTCGTCGAATAACACCCGGGACAGCGTTAATTGGATGTCAGAAGAAAATCTTTGTTTTTAATAATATCGTTCGTTACAGAAACATACAAATTAATTGAACACCGGTTCGCTCGCGTACTTCGAATCAGTACGAAAACTTTTTCTCTGTAATTAGATGTCAACATTGATGCTCTTTAATTAACAAACTATTAATACTATACAATTACCTGACCGACGAACAAGAGGTTGAATTCGAAAATGTGTGCGTTCAAAGGACTTCAAAGAGCAGCGTTTAATTATTCAATTATGCGATTCGAATAATATTAAAACGAAGATTAACATGAAAAGGATCCAGATTACATTTTTGTAGAACCTCTATTCGAATTAAAGAGGAAAAATAAACTATTGGCTTTATGAATGTATGAGAGAAAATGTAGTTGTCATTGAAAATTTTCGAATGCGAAACAGTAAAAATATACTATTGAAATTATTAGTAGACACATATAGACCGAATAATAATATTATATAACAATATATTATTACAGGTTCAGAATTAAAGGAATAGATAAAATATAAACAAATATGCGTTTAAATATGATTATAAAGGGAAATAAAAGATAAAAAATAACAAATATATTTTCGAATATAAAGTACATTTTAATTATTACAAGCCGATTAACCGAGGTACAACTGTAATTTTGAAAATTGATTTAGGAGTTGACCGTTTTATTTGGACAGCGATTGTTGGTCAATGAATTAGGTGACGAAGGGGAGTCGCGGAAGAAATCCTCGACTAAACGAAGAGGTTTTCGGGACGGGCCGTTAAAACCCCCATAATTCAGCCGGGCCGGGGTCGAGAGCTAATTAAATTGAATTCGAACCGGTGTTCGCCGTCTTATTACTCCCGCGCAGGAGTCGATCAGCTGGCCGGACGATAATTCGTCCAGGAGCCCGTTGTTTCCACGAACGGTGACTAATCGACGGATTAAGGCACCAGAATTGGCCGTGAGGGATCGTTTCCGGTCGGAAGGACGTCCCCGAACTGAGCTTGTTTCCAGAAAATCCTCCACCAACGCGAACGCTCCCGGACGCCTTTGTCCTCCGCAGTCTGCTATGAATTGCAAATTGCCTTTGATCCCGATGGAACACCCAGTATTCGACGAGACACTGACCCACCCCAGACGCGACGCCATTCTGCGTCATTATTTCGTTACATACATCCCCCCTCGCCCCGTAGGATTGCTTTATGGCTAAATAACGACACCATAACGACACGGTTCCATCCACCGTGCACCCTTTCGCGAGTCCCATCACATAATTACCTTTCGATTAAATTCCAACCGTGATTAAATCTCGGAAACCTCGGGGATTTTTAGCTGGTCTTAATCACTGTGGTTCAGAGAACAGCCCCATGAAAATTTGTTAACGTACCATTGCTATCAACGGAGTTATGGTAAAAAGTTACGGAAGATACGTTTTTCGAGCTTGGGACAATTATTGCAGAGAAACCACTCTATCGATTTTGTTTATACTCGATAGACGTGTTCGATACCCCACCCTGAACAGCCAATATGAAAATACATTTCCCGGACTTCAAAACTTGAAAGTTCGAATTTAGAATTTCTGGATCGGAGAAGCCCCGGTCACGGTCCACCGACTGCAAATTGAATGTTCGCGCGAGATGCTCAAAGTCGCCACCAACAAGCACAAACAAAATATCAGCGAGAGTCATCATTTACGACGAAAGTCTCGTCGGTCATAAACACGCTCTGTGCGCAAACTATTCAACGGACCTCATTTCGCGAATGCACGGTCGTCCACAGAGCAGATGCGGCAACTTAACGAAGCAAAACAGTAACTGGATATTACGTTTTGCTGGTCTTTGTAAACGAGTTTGTCCCGGGCCCCTTTTTAAACAGAATAGCGCATAATTCATGCCGTTAGCTCGTCCTCTTTTCGCGTTCGCGGCGAGGCGAACGCCAAGGCAGGGCAGTCGACGCGACGGTTCTATTACATTATATGTTTGCTTTGCCTTCGTTTTACTATTCTTTAAGCTCTTCCATTGTGCCGTGGCCAGGATAAAGACGACGGTTATAACCGGGCGTTACGTCACGGTTATCCCTCGCAGACCTTAATTCCGAAACGACCGAAAAGCCTGGCTGGGTAATACGTTCAAGAAGCAACAGTACACGGTAGCCAAACACATCTTTTCCAGGACTTTTAAGATTTGTGACCCTTCGTGCTTATCTGGTTGATTTCTGGCCTTTTGTGTTTCTTCTGAATTCTACCCCTACAACATTCCTGCATTCTTAGAACTTTCAAGAATGCTAGTCCTTTGTGTGGACCCTTTAATCCCTTAGAGAAGGTTCTTTGCACTTGTCAAAGATTTCTATTCCTCCTGGTTTCTAGCCCTACAACATTCTTGCATGCCTAGAACTTTCAAGAATGCTAGTCCTTTGTGTGGGCCTTTTAATCCCTCACAGAAGATTCTTTGCACTTGTCAAAGATTTAGATTCCTCCTGGATTCCAGCCCTACAACATTCCTGCATTCTTAGAACTTTCAAGAATGCTAGTCCTTTGTGTGGGCCTTTTAATCCCTTAGAGAAGGTTCTTTGCACTTGTCAAAGATTTCTATTCCTCCTGGTTTCTAGCCCAACAACATTCTTGCATGCCTAGAACTTTCAAGAATGCTAGTCCTTTGTGTGGACCCTTTAATCCCTTAGAGAAGATTCTTTGCACTTGTCAAAGATTTAGATTCCTCCTGGATTCCAGCCCTACAACATTCCTGCATTCTTAGAACTTTCAAGAATGCTAGTCCTTTGTGTGGGCCTTTTAATCCCTTAGAGAAGATTCTTTGCACTTGTCAAAGATTTAGATTCCTCCTGGATTCGAGCCCTACAACATTCCTGCATTCTTAGAACTTTCAAGAAAGCTAGTCCTTTGTGTGGACCCTTTAATTCCATAGAGAAGGTTAATTCTTGTTCATTCTCAAAGATCTAGGAGAAGTCAAAAGCCTTTTGCAAACACGACCCCCTTTAAGAAATCTTTTTGTCTTGCATTCCTAATTCACCTTGCCATTCCTGGCTAAAAGACCTTGAGGGCTGATCCTTGAAAAATAATATCCCTTTATAACTAGCCACAACTCCGAGGAGACACCGGACACCGTGGAACACAGTATATACATTCTGAGTGTTAGTACCACGACGAACGTTGTTTCACCTGAGATACCAAACTGGTAACCACATCTCGAGGCACCCGGATCGCTACAACTATATTCCGATAATTTTTGATAGACTTAGAACAATTATATAGATCTACGATCCTCCGTCACATTTATCCAAGCCGATCGTAATATCCACGACCATAATACGCCAAAGGGATATTCCAGCACAGTCACAATTTTCGGACCGAAACCACCGAATCGCCGATATTCTCTTCCGGTAATGTGCCACGAGAGACTTCGTTTCCAGTTACAATTATCACCGGCGATATCCCCGCCTCGTGAGTCAAACCCGAAAATCTGATATGCCCCCCGGCCAACGAATTTCATTTCATCACGAACGGCTATTATTATTAATCCGCTCGGACTTATTTCGCCTGGCCTACGGTCATTTTCCTTTTATCGCGTACCGGTGTTCATTAGAGCGAACGAGAATTGCTCGTGCCGTTTTTGTACGAGTCTATTTGCTAATTAAATGATAAATTCTTATAATTGCTTTCGTTGTTTCGTCTAATTTAATCGGGCGATCGAACGAACGATCCGACGAAATAGTTTTTGGGTGATTTAAGGGCTGCTTGATGCAATTTCTTGTAATTTTATTTGATTTGTACAATAGTTTCACTTGTTCTTTAAAATATACGTTTGTAACGGGTCCGGTTTGTCGGTCGAAGCGTCGCGGTGGTATCTCCTCGCGTCCGAATTTCTCGCCGCGCCGGGGTTCGATAACATTGTCCAACAAATTTTAACTTTTTTCATGTTTCCAAATAACGGTTGGGTGCAGTGGCGGCTCAAGTCAAGTGGAGGCGCCAAGTTAAAAATTTTGGAACCCTCAAACTCAAGTTAGAAATAGAAGTTGCAAGAAAACTCTTTTAAACTTATTAACAAAAAAGAAAGGTAGTGAAAAATTTCATACCGTTACACATTAAATAAATTTATTTAAAAATTTATAAATATCTTTAAAATTCGGGGCCCTATGGTATCCCTGGGCCTCAAGCGGCTGCTTAGTCCGCTTACCATTAGATCCGCCACTGGTTGGGTGGATCTTATACAGTTGTATGCGCTAATTCCAAATCCGCCCTTAATTTTTCTCCTACACGCACAGTTTTTGAGAAACATGACTTTGTAAAAAGAAACGTATTTTTCAACTTTAAACAGATATTGTGATGTTATTATAAAATATATTGAATTGTTCTTTACAGCAAAAGATTCTTTAGACTTTTCCGAATCCGAGTTTAAACATGTTTAAACAATCATTAAAAATGGACAGACACCGGTTTTGCATACATTTTTGAGGATATTTTTCAATTTATATCAAAAAGTAAGGGTTTAGCGGAAAATCGAACCAGACCACGCGATAGAGCAGACTTTTGTCTTGATAAACCACCCTTTCAAGTTTCCAACGTCGATCATTACTACAACCAGCCACTGTAGGATAGGAAAGCAACCAAAGGGCGAAGGGCCGGCAATGTTCTCGTCTCCAGCGGTGCAGAAGATGCACCAAGCGTTCCCAGTGAAACAAAGCGCAGAGAGCGCGTGTGACTGGTAGAATCAGTGTGTTCCTGTTGACTTAACCCTCTCTTTAACTCAATTCCACGGCTCCTCGTGATTTCGGCTCTTCTCTCTGCGGCCGTCTCTTTAATTAGAACGACTCTCCTCGCGGATACTAGACGCGTTCTTGCCTCCGCTCCGCGGTCCTTTGCCTCTTCATATTCCTTCGTCCTCGTTTCTTTGTTGGTCCCCCGGAACGTCGTGGTTAGTTCCACACGGTCTCAGAATCGCGTTTTTAATTGCGTTTCGGCTACCAGTGCGGCGCGGCGCCTTTTTCAATTCACTTCCCGGCTTCTCACAGAGTCATTCAAACGTCTGACCACACTCTGCGACCGACAAGAGACATTTTCTAATTGATTCCCGGTGTTCCGAACCTTATTCTACCACCCTTTGTTTATAGTCCCGCAGGAAGGCAGTGGACAATGCAAGAAGTTTCTCTTCTTTTTTATTTAAGCTCTTCGGACCCTTAAATGGATCCATTTCGTTTTACAATTTGGTGTTACAATGCTATAAAAAAAAGGAAGTAAAGGTAACCTTTTTACAAATAGAGAGTACCGGTGAGATATGATTTAAATAGATCTAAATAGTTTAAATAGTTTAGATGATTTAAATAGTTTACAGTCTTCGAAGATGGAATTGACACAAATGCAAGCCTTAACATTAGGTTCCGTTATAAACAGGTTGACATTTAGGGGTAGTTGGTGGCCCATTTTACATAGAGATTCGATGCAAACCCCTTTTTAAACCTATGTAATGTTGTAATTCAAAATAGTTCGAAACGAATTCAGTTTCATCGCAGCACATTCTTAAGATAAATGATAATAATTTGAATATCAACATCTATTAAAAATTGAAGTAGCCATTGTATGAAAATGTTTAAAATAAAAAATACCGCCTGAGGGTGGTTTACCCCCGATAATATTCTTCCACGGTTCCCGGGGCAAGTCTGCTCGCAGCAAGCTTATTCGCCATTGTTTTTATTACTGCAGGAAGTTATTGAAACGTTCGGGGGCAGCAGTTTCGCGAATGTAACAGGAAACGCGATCCCACCGCTTGCTTTTCGCAAAATGAACCGTTCGCGAAATGATCGACAAGGAGAAATCGACCGTTCGACCCTCCGAGACCCTTATTTCAGACAGGACACAGATGGACACGTCATCTGCTGCCGATTGTTTGCCATGGGAAATTGCGAAGACGTGTGTATCTAGAGTATTTCATGTACAAGGTGTTTCAAAATTAGATTCTGATATTCTGCACCTCCAGATCGGTGGAGATCTGTTAAAAGAAAAAACGAATCGCAGAATTTACCTTATATTTGATCAATCTCAATATGAAAATTGCTTTTTATTGCATCGTATAGTACTCGTCGTGACGAACAGATAGGATGAAAAAATGTTTTATAATTCTTAATTTCCTTAGATTTTTCGATTTTTGTAAATCGAGATTAAATTAAACTGTCTAATCCAATGAGATAAAATTTATTTACATGTTTACATCAAGTCAACCTAAAATCTGACAACACTGTGATCGGTGGAGATCTGTTTTAAAAGATGAATCGCAAAAATTACTTTAAACTTGATCAATCTTAATGTGATAATTGTCCTTTTGACCTTACAAAAGGGTCAAGGTGAATTTTTCGGTCCATTTTTTAAAAAGATCTCCACCTATCCTGTACTCCAGAATCACGCTATAATGGTCTATATATATATAATTTTGAGACACCCTGTACAATTGCAGCTGTAAAGTTCGATCTTGAACGATACACGTCGGATTAGAGCCGGTTCCGACACGGTCGAAGTAAAGAGGATAAGAGAAAGAAACGGACCTTGTTCCCTTAAAAGCATCTTTACCCGATCGTTCCGCGAGCGATCTCATAAGCAGTGGATTTCCAATCTTGATCCGTAAACAAGGGAGCCTGTTTTCATCCCTTGTCTTCCAATAACGAGTCCGACTTGCGCGGAATATTCGCCGACGGATAAGGAAGCTGAATCTTGTTTGGCCTCGGAGCCGGGTATGTGCGCCTTATCAAACCCTTCATGTCGAGGAATAAGATTCCGGAGTGTTTTCTTTCTATTTTTCCGGATACACGGCCAGTACCGTTTAGATTGCGGATTATTGTTGAGAATCCTGTGTGAATAATTTTGTGGGAGCCGGGAAAATTCCAACTATTTTCTTACAAAATGACTTTTTCAAGTTACTGCTTTCTTTAATTGAAGATATAAAAAATTATACTGGAAAAAATCTATCTCCTATGACCTTATTTATTATGTGGATGCACCGATGCACTCGCTAGGCACAATTGCACTTTATTCTTCAATGCAACCCAGTGAAAAATCTTGAAAACTTTTAATTTTTGAATAACCAAACATTTGAAATTATTCGTTCCGGACTGTGTTTCCGTGCAAGAGAATTCTTTGGAGTAATCGTTCCGTCAGGGGACAGACAGCAGGAAAATAAATTCAAGTTGAGCGACGGTCTCAGTCGCGAAAGATGACAATGAAGGAAGAAGCTGTGGTAGCTCTGCTATATTCCAGAGGATGTCAAAAATAAGACTAGGATCTAGTAGTCCCGAGGTAAGCTTGTGTATCGTTTCCGAAAACGGTCCTGCGGCTACCAAAATGTCCTCGAACCTGATTCCCATAGTAAACCGAGGCAAGCCGCATCGCTGATCCCCTAGCCATTTCAAATCCTTTACACAAATTCGAATCGTTCGTGCGGTACGTTCACAAAACCGACCTGTGTTCACTCTTTTCTATTTCTTTTCGTCCTTTGCAAGCTGCCTGGGATACCTCGAATCCAATTTATTTCGACTGTGCACAAATAGAACAGTGAACAAAACGGCAAATTATAATGTACAATTGCGGAAAGTTCTTTGCATCTTCATTTTAGACAATCTTGAAAGTGGAGACAATTTTACATCGCAAGAATCTCTTCGCTTTTCCATTTTAGACAAATTCATGCGCAATCGCGCGTGTTTTGTTTACTGGTCGCAAGGAAAATTCACGTATAACGTTGAACCATGCCTGAACGCATAGCAAAAAGATTATTAGTTCTATCTTGCTAAATTTCCCTTTCCGTTCCGAGAAACGAGTTCGACAATACTAAAAAATTCTGAATAAAAGGAACGGAATAATTTCAACTGGGTCTCGCTAGAATAACCAACAAATAAGCTCGTACAAACAATGGGTCCCGTAAGAAAACTGAAGCATCCAATCTCGCTGCAGCAGCCAGCATGTTCGCCGGCAAGCAGCTCTTTAATATTCGAAAAGAGAATTTGTAGTTGCAAAAATATCGAAATAGCAAGGCGAAGCTAGAGTCCCGCTGGATGCATTCAAAACCTTGCACTCCGGACTAGCTTGCAACGGAAGATGTGGTGGGTGGGAATCCTGGAAAAACGGGAGAAAGAGAGAGAGAGAGAGAGAGAGAGAGAGAGAGAGAGAGAGACATCGTAGTCAGGTATTTTCGCGTCGCGGCAGGAAACGGACGGACCCGCGTGTACGCAGACACATCGTTTATGGGCGACATAAAACTTCACTTTTGCATTCCCTGTGAACACGGTCTGATGTTGGATGCGCGAAGCAGCATGATAATGTACGACGTGCTGGGCGTGATGCGCCGCGACGCGCCACGGGACGCATTAAACCCCGGAAAAGAATCACACGTACCGTCGAGAGCTAGAATATAACTGGGAACAACCCCCGAGAGCATGAAGCAAGAAATTAGGGGTTCGCAGATGATCAGAGAGTATTACTTCCTGCACGGTCATTTCCGAATGTTCCGAAGAACGGAAAATGTGCTAGAAGGATGCTGGGAGATACTATGTCAGAGCTGTTCGTATGTACTGGTCACACGCATTGCCCTTACTGGCTGAAGACGGTGACAGAGATCGACTGCAGGTCACGCCGACATAGAGTGGAAAAAATTTTATAAAAAAAAATTAAACCGACATCGAAACGCACTAAAGAAATACACTGAAAAGTATGAAATAATCTCCATTAAAATTTTTTTATGAATACACACCAACTGTTAATGAAATTGATTAAAATAAAATATTGAATACAATACACTCTTTCCGGAGGCGGCGCAAAATCGAAAATTTTCGATACTGGAAATTACGAAAATCCTTAAATTCTTCTGTATACTTTCACATATTGATGTATACTCTCTTTCCACCTACTGATTACCAAGTCCACCATATTCCAATGAAATCATGATCATCAATATTTGTCATTTGGAAAATTTTCAATTTGCAAAATTTGTATTGCATTTAGTATTTTATTTTAATCAATTTTATTAACAGTTGGTGTGTACTCATGCAAAATGTAATGGAAATTATTTCATATTTTTTAGTTCGTTTCGAAGTCGGTTTAATTTTTTCTTATAAAATTCTTTTATTTCACACATTTTAGTGGAACGAGCAGAATTTGTAGAACACCGTAGGATGATTTTTCAACTCAAAAAAGTCCATAAAATTGTTTACTGAGCGAATAGTGATTTCGTTTCGATTGGTCCATCCATCTCTCAGTAATTTGTGAACATGAATAAAACGAAGTCGATGCATGAATAGCACCTTTTTATTTGGAATAAAGACCCCAAAGAATAAAAAACGGCAAAATTTGTTTTCAAAGGACCACCCCGGGGATATACTCTACAAGATGCAAAAGGTTTCGTTCCGATTGGTCCATCCATCTCGGCGTAATCGGTGAACATAAATAGAAAAAAAGAGCACATGCAGATCGAATTGAGTAACCTCTTCCTTTTTCGAAGTCGATTAAAAATGAGCATGATCTCACATGAGAATTGGGTTTTTAGCTTCATCTTGTTAAGCACTTTAATTTTTGTATTTCGAGGGTAATAGTTCAGCGATAAATTGTTAGATAGCGCCACAATATAAAAATTTGGAATTTCCGTGCAAAGAAACACAGTTGCTTTTTTCGCAACCTGTAAATTTTCTTTGGACTTGGGTAATTTTCATAAGGCTAATAATTTTCATATAGTGATAATGCGTGGGAGTGAGAGCACAGATACGGCTGTACTATTGCCTACCCACTCCTCTAAGTCCACTTGCCCTTAGTTTTGCCCGTAGAAACCCCTTCTCGACAAAAAAAATCCCAAACGTTATTATCGCCCCCAATCAAGCTGATCTAACTATCTCTCGATTCGATTAATTCCGTATGGGTTACACGAATATTGTTGTTGGAGAATATACTTGGTGAGTCAGTAGAATCTTTGCTAAAGCTGAAGGTCGACTTGGTAGTCCACTAAACCCGTGAATCGCAATAGAGGATTATTAATAGGACTGAAATCGCGGGAAAAGAGGAAGAAAGCTGTGCACCGAAGCAAAAAGGAAATCGAAGAGAAGAGGAGAGACAATGAAATTAAGTTTCTCGAAATAGGATTTGAATGAGAAGAAACGAAAAAGGAAAAAACACGAATGTACAAGTATAAGAGAAAAAAAAGGAAAAAGGAACAAAACAGTCCTGCACAGTACACGATACCCTAGAGAGAGGCTCCCATGTTATCTCATTAACGAAACACCAAAAGTAAATAACGCCGTAGAACGAACAAAGCGAACGAAGCAGAAAAACGTGTTGCCCCTCAAGATAAATAATAAAGAAACTAACTGAGTAACCACGTTAAAGCGAGAGAAGTTCAGCGAACTTGATTGACGTAGAGAGACATACACGCATACCTCGTACATTCTTCCGGGATTCTGCACCTCGCGCTTTCTCCGGCTGATTTACCGCAACCATGGGATGTTTGACGTCAACATATTTCCACGGCGCGGCGAGGCCTGTGTGTGTGTGTGTGCGTGTTGTGCGCGGTGCTCAACGATATGGAATGCGCGGAATTACACGAAATGAATGTCTGTGAGAGAAAGCAGGAGACGAGAAGAGAGAAAGAAGCCACAGACCGACATAAACAATCTGATACGTATCCCATTTCCAATTTGTGGAGAGGGTGTCTGACAGAAACTTCCATAGATAGCACTCGTCGTACCACCAGTGCAATTATTGTTAGACCATTGACCGCTTCATATCACTGATGAACTCACAGCAATTATATTTTATAGTGCCATGTCCATTAATAGCAACAATTACGAATTAAATGTAATTCCACAAGGAACAAACATACAAATACAAATTCAAAATTGTATTCTAGGGTGCCATATCCATTAATAGCGACGATTAGGGATTAAATGTAATTCCATAAGGAACAAACATACAAATACAAATACAATTCAGAATTTGATAGGACTCTCATAGATACCACTCATTGTGGCATCAATACAATTATTAGACCACTGACCGCTTCATATCAGTGATACAATTCATGCCAGCTGTATTGTTTGGTGCCACGTTCATTGAGAACGACAATCAGGAATTAAATGTATTTCCACAAGGAACAAACATACAAATACAAATTCAATTCCGAATTTGGGGGTAGAAGGTGTTTGACAGAAACACCGTTGATAGAACTAACACCAGCCGGTCCCGTTCACCTCGCAGCCTGCATTCTATGGTGCCACATCCGGCCGTGGCGACAACTAGGAATGCATCCCCCCGGCTAATTGTGTGGCGATGCCGTTGCCCCGTCAGAAAATCGTCCGGGAATAATTTGCGGACGCTGCGTCGGTGTAGGGTAGCATTCGGCCGACGTAATACGGAATTATGCAATTCGAGTAACCGCATTTCCATTATGCAGTATTTACTCGCGGCCATGTATTCCGGCCGGTGCAATGTGCAGTCGCACATGTAACGGATGATGTAGGCGCGCGAGACGCTGCTGCGGCGGCGAAGCGGAGAGATAGCAACCAAGGAAAATGAGAAAGAGAGAGGAGAACGAGAGAGAGAGAGAGAGAGAGAGAGAGAGAGAGAGAGAGAGAGAGAGAGAGAGAAGGAGAGAAGGAAATAGAGGGAACACTTTGTGGCATGTATGCACCTGAATCGCGCCAGAGGATTCGGCGTTCCGTCGAAAATGAAATTACTTGCTCGTCCCCGGTCTCGCAGATATCGCAGCCTCGCGCGCGACCTCGATCTCGAGGATCCTGAGATAAAATCATCGTTTTCCTCGGAGTGGCGGTTCGTGCTCGAGCGAATTACTGTTATTACGTACGTATTAATAGGAAAACGGGGCTGGCTTCCCGAGCCTCGTTTCCAGATGCATTTCTGGGTCGCGATGCTTCCTTCGTTTTACACAAGCTGTGATCAAAAAGAATGTCCACGACATTCATTATACGCACACGTCGATTAAATTATATAAATTATTTAATATCCTAAACTCCATCTTTTTGTTCTCTCTTCGAATCGATTAAATTGGAGAATACTTGTTCCGGTCACAAAGTGTGATAAAAAAAAAATGTCTACAACATTCATTATATACACACCAACAACAATTGTTTTCCATTTGTTTTTTAACTGACATTCTTAACTCCATCGTGTTGTTCTCTTATTCGAATCGATTAAATTCGAGAATGCTTGTTCAGGTAGATCGTCAGGTGGAATTGAATAGTATGTTTCAGTGGGAATTAAATCCCAAGGGGTTAAAGTGCCACAATTTTCCAGATCCGAAGCGTTTCCTTCTCGCGGCGATCATTCTTTCTCTTTGCACCGTTTGCGGAAATACGTTTCGCGCGAAAATCGTTTCAAGAGAGAAAGAAAGGGCGAGAGAGCGAGAAAGAGAGATGAGGGGCTATTCGAGAGGGTTAATCGAGTGGGCGTGCGGGGGTGTGGGAAAAAATCTGGATCCCTCCCTAGCGTTTAACGGCCGGCGAATAACCAGCCAATATCCGGGGCCGTTCTCCGCGATTTATTCTCACCGTCAATTACAAAATATTTTCGCAATTTATGCGGCATCCGGCGGTGATTTACCGCGACGCGTATATATCGCACAGGGTGCCGCGCGCCGCTCCGCGCCGTTCCACGCGTCGCGTCCCGTATGAAATATTTTTAACGCGCCGTTATTTACGGCTTGATTTCACCCATTTATGGCCGAGCGAAATAGTCGGCCGCGCGATGCGGCGTCGCGACGCTCGCTCGACGACGCTTCCTCTTCGATCCCTCCACTCGAAAACAAAACGGAAAATGAATCGCGATGCCTCGTCTTTTTACTCTCGCGCGGTCTTACAATTTAAGATCGAACTTATCGAACAATATTATTATATAATTCTTTTAATGTAAAACCGTACAACTTGACTTCCCGACGTGACCAAGACATTATGAAGAACAATGCAGAGAGTATATTAAAAGTTGCTTTTTACTGTTTGTAAGTTCTTTTTTACAGCTACTGACACGATCCCATAAAGAGACACCGAATGGAAGAAAATGGAGAAAAGCACCGAGGACGAACGATAATCGGTTTCGATAGGGAAACGGTATTTTACGAGCAGTTGGTAATTAACAGGGGCAACGTTTTATCGTCGTTGGAGGTTTGGAGTCGTTCAATTTTGTACGAGCTTTAATTGCTGGAGCACCGCACCGACACACGCTCTTTCTCTCTCTCTCTCTCTTTCTCTCGTCGGATGTCCTCTTCTTTGTGCAAGCTCCCGTGCCCCGCGGTTTCGAATAGTTTGCAGCTTGTCCGCGAGGCTACCTCGAAATCGAACTCGACGAGAGCGTACAGTTTGTTTCGAAACAGCCCGTCGAATCAAAGCTCTCTCCAAGCTCGCTCGGTCGTTTCCGAGTCAGTTTCGATGGTTTTCAGCCGCGCGTTAAAAACCATGCCTGCTTGCTTTTCCCTCCCTTTCCCTTCATTGTCCCCTCTTTCCAAACATATCGTCGCCGAAGGACTCACTCCGACCAGCTTTGTACAGTATCGCGTAACCCCTTGCCGTATTTTGACGAGTCAGACTCGTGATAAAGGTTTTTAACAAAGTCTAACTAACATATATGTTACGCGTTTCATTTTAGGTGAAATAAAATTCGATTCGTTTGTAATCAATATTTAAGTATTCAAATAAATATAGCCAAACAAAAAATATACATTTTCTTTTCCCTTCTACGACATTTTTGGGCATAAAGACGTTGTTTTAATCACTGTAACTGTAAAGAAAATGTTACAGGGGTTAATACTTGGTTCACGCACCTCTAGAAGTGACTATTTCACATTACTTCATCAAAATAACGCGAATGCATCTATCCAAATTTTTAGCCATTTTTTAAATAGCACATGTCCAAACAAGTTTCTTGAATATTGAACATTAGAGCTCGTCATAGTTGCTTTGTACAAAATGTGTAAAAAATCCACAGAATTCTATAGAGGCGCTAAAAAATGTATAAAAGGACCACAAAGTTTATAAACGGTCGACAAAAGAGCTGAATATAGTTCGCAAACCGCTTCTGTACATTTACCGTGACAATGCCTCACTTGTTGCGTTTAAACAAATTATTAAAACAACTGTAGAAGGGAAATAATTTCCCCTGCGGTGACCAAGGACCGAAATGGTTAACCAGTGGAATAGGAAGCACAATTTTCCAGTCTTTGTTCCGCGCACCCGACTACATGTACGTCCGGTAATTATAATGTTCCGCGGCTTTTGCGAGGGCGAGATCAAAAACACTCGTTCGAGGGAATATTTTAGGGCACTCTTCAGTATTACCCGGAGTGAAGAATCTTCCTTCTCTCTCTCCCTCTCTCGCGCGCTCTTTGCTCCGTTCTCCCAAGGCAAGGGAGAGCCTCGAATAAAAGAAGAGCACCCGAGGCACCGTAAAAGACCACTTACGCTCAATTCCTTGATTCACGTACGTCGGGAGCGCATAAAAAATCTGTAACTTCGCTTCTGCCTTATATACACCGTCATGAATTCTTGAGAGGTTAATCTCTGTGCTACAGCCTTTGTGCGCCATTCAACCCAATCAAATTACAGCACCGAAATATTCTTCATGAGAGGCACCGATGTGTTGTAAATTAAGATATTTAGTCGCAGGTTTAGTCAATAACTTGACTAGTAGACAGCGGATTTTATGCATTTACGTCAAAAATGAGTTGGCGTAATTTCAAAATACTTTTATATCATTTTCAAATTATTGAACATATTAACTCGCAGCTATTTCAACTCGAAAATTAAACATGTTTCTTCGGACCTAGAATAATTGTCTTTTACAGGATTTTTATCTTTTCAAGGATATGAAATCGATACAATAACTCATACGTAAATGGTTAGCAATTGATTGGATTTTTTTAAATTATTATTGTTTAATAATGTAAACAATATTTTGAATAATGGTACAGCAATTTTTAGGTGGACAATGTTTAGTTTGCAGAAAGGTCCGCTGTATAATGATAAGTTACCTCGGAAATGGAAAAATCTTGTACTTCGTAGGGAAGGGTTATTCCTCTCTTTTGGGACACCCTGTATCCGGCGATCGGCCTGTACAGCTTTTACCGATCCGTCACCGACGAAATTGGAATATCGTGACGGAATATGCACCGTTAACGGCGAAATAATGGCGCGGCGCCCGAGTCGAGCCAGCACGCGATACCCTGCCAGCGGATAAAAGTTACGAGGCCATAGAGCCACGCTACCCCTATCGATTTGGCCCGCCATTACGGCCCCTAAGATGCAAAATGAATTACATACAAAAGTCTATCCACGGACAGCTTCCACTTATATGCACGACTTTCGATTCTATACACTGAATAGTACACAGGAACGAGTCGCGTGCTATCAATTTTGTATATTGGTAGTATCAGGTCGTTCGTAAAGTAATTTAGTTTTTCGTATAATTATTACTGTGTTTGTTGTTTTACTTAATATTATTTTAAATTGCAAAATCCTGGTATTTTTTATGCGGTGCAAATTGCATTTCAAATAAAGTCGTAAAAATCTACAAACATATATCCTAAAACGTTCCTGAAAGATCATAGAATGAAGTGCCATGCTTATTTTAAATGGTAAAAAATTGGATTTCATTTTCCCTTGAGAAAACGAAATGACATTCCAAACTAATCCAAACGATCTAACAGTATACTACATATTATACTACCTACCAGACGAATGTTTCTTAACACACTTCGTGTGTAATGGTTGAAACTAGCGTTGCATGAGGATCGTGATATACCTGTTCAACGGTTCGAGAATTCCGTCTAGGTATTTCGCGACGAGGCCGCGTTTTCGGCGCGCGTTTCCTTTGCCCCTTTTTCTAGCCCAGTTAATTTTACGGCTCGTTGCCAACGAGGGGTTGCGATTCGACGAACGGAGCTTCTAATTTACACCCCCAAGATGGCTCTGTTACTTTTACTACGAACATTCTCCACCGTGACACTGATTTACGCCTTTCCACTTCGTCCTCGGGGCTCAATTCTTCGGGGGTGGGTCTCGCGAATCGACGAAACCGGATCAACTCACCGTTTCAACCATTTCAACCCTTGTAACAATTACAATCTTCTCCACGATGATATGAAACATTTCTAGCGGAATTCTTAAGGAAACTTGGAACCACATATTAGGCATACAAATTAATTCCTAGGTGATAATACAGGGTGATTCATCAATCGTGATTATAGCAAATTTTTTATCAACTCTTTTTATTCGTGATTTGTCAAGGTCACCTTCAATTTTTTGCACATACACTGTTATAGGATTTCAAGAAGAATTCGTTAAGTATTATAACATAAAAAGAATAGTTCTTTTCATTATTTAAAAATTTGTTACAATTACACGAAAGCTCTCCTGAAACTATGTTACATCTGATAAGAATATTTTCGACCGGACTTCGATAACATAAAATCTCCAAAAAAGAAAGAAAGTCGAAAAAATACGAACTGTAAAATTCATGAAATATAAAATGGACCAAATCCATTGCAGAGAAAATTTGAACGATTAAGTGCACGTGTGCGCCGGAGAATCTCTCAAAGAATAATTACAACGTTCTACAGTTCGTTTTAACGAGTCTCGGTTACTCCGGTGATAATTTCAGGCGGGTCTCCGTTTTCTCCTAGCCGCAACGCGTTGGAACACGGTGCAGCACGGTTGCAACGCGTTGCAGTGTGCGCCAAGGGGTCGCGGGTGGGATCGGAATCAACGCGATGGCGGTCTCGCGGGACTCGATACACGAGCGTTGTTCCCGCGAAACTTTAGATTACAGTAGAAAACTGCGGCCAGTCGCGGCAAGCTCGTGAAATAGCAGTCGGTGTCGCGTTATCGCGCGATACAGCCTCCCGGGGTGCAGCAATTACTTAGCATCCGGGGTACCGGACCCCGGAAATTACGGGAGCAGGCCACGGCTCCGCGGAATTGTGAATCAAATCGCCACCGAACTTGCAAAGTCCTGAGTAATGGTCCCGCGAAGATACACGTTCGTTCTTTGTGGAATTAACGCACCAGACTAGCCCGACACATTACACAATACTGAATTCACTAGTATTTAACGTAATTACTTACAAGGTTATTCTAAATTAACCCTTCGCTGCATAGTGTATCATATCTGATACAGTTAACAAATCTGGTATATAGTAAACTAAGAATGTGTCCCCTTACTATGTTTATTTTTCTAAAAATGTTGTTTTAATTTTTTTTTAAATATTTTTCCCTTAACTAAAACACAAAAACTGACCTTCTTTTAATTTTTTCATCTCAATTAAAAAAATCATGCAGTGAAGGGTTAATAAGTCCACATTTCGTGCCAATTCTTTTTTTCATGATATTTCAACATCACCAACAATTTTTTGCAAATACACCTATTATTTTTTTACGTCTATCTGTTATAGAATTTCAAGACAAATTTCGCGGAGTTGCGAATAAAATCGCCAACGAACTTGCAAAGTCCTAATTCGTTCTTTCTGGAATGAACGTGCCAGACTAGCTCGCCAAGTTACACAGTACTGAGTTCAATAATATTTAACTCAATAACTTCGAAAGTCGTTCAAGGTCATATATCAGGATTAAGAGAAACATGCAGATTTGTAAAGAAATTAATAAGACTACTGTGTCGAACACATTGCAGGTACGGCTAAATCATTTTTGAGGAGGCACTGCGAAATTTCTTTTGAGAAAATGATTTTCGGGAAACGTAAACGCGCTTAGCTAACCAACCGGTAGCCGCCACGGCGCGTTTCGAGTGTATTATTTTAGCGGAGTTTCCGGGACAGCGGCAAATCAAGGGACCAACTTTTCCTCTGATTAAATCACCGCTCCGAAACTGCAAACCGGGGGGACTGTGTACCTTTGAGTCGCAGCCCCAAGATTAATATTGATTCTCCGTGGTGGGGGGTACGAGGGGAGGGGCCAAGCATTGAATGCCAATGGCGTCTTCGTACCGCGATTCGGCCCGAATCGAGTTAACGGGAATCCGTTTAAGAGAAACTTTTAAGCGACTTCCTCGAGATTTATCTCGACCGAGGGAACTTTCACCTTCGTGGCTCTGGCTCGCATCGATCCACCGAAAGAAACATTCTAGATCTCGATACTTCGTACTGATCCAACATTAATTTGAGTATTTGGATTGATCATCTGACGTCAGACAATTGTGCCTTCCCGCAATACAAAAATATAAGAATAACAACCAACTAAAAGTAAACCCATAAATATCCTCACAGAAACGAGTATATCTATATTCCCAAGTTAGTACACCCGATTTACATTAGAGTACATTGCCAGCACGTACGTTATCTTTATCTTGGTCCAAAGAAGAGAAAACTTGGTAAGAAAGTTGCAGGCGTACAGGTTGCAGTTCGATGCGTTGGAACTTTTTGACCAAAGAAGCGAGTTTCGAATCCCGTGGGGATTTTCATTTCCTGCTTCCTGACTCCTTGCGGAAAGGAAAGAGGGCGGAGAGTCTCTCTGTCGGCTGAATATTAATTGAAAAATTCCGGAACCGGAACTCTCGTCGGTGGAAACCCAGCGATCGAGTTACCCGCGCCGGATAAATAATAAATTGAGCAATGTCTCCCGGGAAATGAAATGAAAATGGAAATGGGAAATTATAGACAGCAACCGCGCGCGTTTACCGGCCGAGATACTGTGTATTTATACGTATAGCACAGTATACTATAAGTTGCCGCGAAGAAGATCAATGGAGAATTTCATGAGCGAGGAAATATCATGGGCAGAAATCGTTCTTGGAGTCGATAAAATATAAAATCAATGTCGACAAGTATTTCGTAAATCTTTATGCAAAATAAAAATTTTCTACCTGAACTGCAACAGACTGGAGTGTAATATAAATTTATTTTGTCTTTTAATATGTTTAATATGTTGAAAATAATATAATCGTATTTTTAAATTCTTCTAATGTTACTGTTTTAAATTACATCTACTGATGTTTGTCATAAATATATAAAATCTACTGTCTTATAATAATATATCGTTTAAAAATGGGTCGATCATAATCGCCACTATCGAAAATGAGAAATTAGTTGTTTAAAAATGAAAGATTCGGATCGCAGTCGACGCGCAATAACGAACATCCGCATTCCAAGGATTAATTAAAGTCTGGCCCGCGTCCTCGACAAGATAACGCGTCGGTTGACCAACGTAATTTCATTGTACTCGTTGTTTGTTCCCATTCGCGGCATTGCCCGAGGAATTCCTCGAAGATCGCCGGTCATTAAATTCTCCGCGAAAAACTACGGGAACGCTATGCCAGCGCGCGTATATCCTCCGGGATGTCATCAGGATGCGCTCGCGCGCGCATTTAAATTGCATTAAGGGAAACAGCCCTTTAAATTACCTCTCGCGATATCGGACAGTGGTAGAAGAAGAGGAGCTCGGCGGAGATAAGCTCGCTAACTGAAATCGCGACGACAGCTGAGACGCGCGTTACTCTTCGCTGGAGACAGCTCCGGAAAAGAATTAAGGTCCTGTTCGGAGAAGAATCCTTTCTTGAGGATCGCAGGAAGCTCTGAGCCGCTTGAATTTACTAGGAAAAAACGCGGTAAACGCTGTTGATGGACCCAACATTCTGATTGCTATTAATGAACTTGGAGATTTCGTGATTCATGGTGTGTGCGACATTTTTAGATTTTTTTTTATTTATTATTACAAGGTTTTTTACGTTGCATCAACATTTAAGTCTATTAGCGACGAACTTGCACGATGGCTTTTAGATTTTTGTACGTAAATATTTCACTTCAAATTGATTTTTTTTTTAACTGTCGACAGCGCGAAAAATATTGGCATGGAAATGATTTATTTGATAGAGGTGTGCTCTAAGAAAAGAACGAAGCAAGATTTCGAAATGCCACTATTCGCATTTATGCATGAATGTTTAAGCTTCAATTCAAGACACATTACAGCCCGATCGGACGGCGCGTAATGCTAATATCAATGGTCGGAAGAGCACCATCTCTCAATTTGAACTTCATAATCGCATAATTTCCCCAATGGAATCGATTCGCGAATTATAGGGGGAACAAAAGTTCCGAGCGGATGGCCAATAATTAAACAGAGCCTTTCATCGGCACGTGAACAGAAAGCGGCTAGAAAAGACAGAAAAAGAGTGGTTGGATATTACTACGGCTGATCGGAGGAGGCCTCGGCGCGGCCTCCGTTTTCCTGTTTCTGGTTCGCGAGAAAGGGACTGCTCGAGTGCTCGTTAAATATTCCGCCGTGCGTCGCGAAACACTCCGCGCCACTGTTTATTTTCTAAACAGCCGCGGAACGCCCGGACTATTTCCTTTAATTGTTAATCTGCATGGCAAACAGCGCCGGCAAATACGCGACGGATGCCCCGTTAATTCCGTAAGACGGGACACTGTAAATACTGCACGATCATTCTGTCTCTCTCTATTATAGCAATACACTCGCGCGTTTCTACCATAAGCGATTTTACACGTGGACCAGTCACTTTGAAACTGAGACGGCCATTTCACTCTACTCCCGGATAAACGAGCGTTCAAAATCCCGACTAGTTCTCGTGCGTTTAGTTGTATTCAATTATTAGCTGTATTAATTAATTCGTGGCTCGCACAATGCGCAAATCGTAACTACATTGTTTCCAATACGTTGTAAAATATATTCTGCTTTCCAAAACAAACTCCATCATTCTCATGCTTTTACTCTACCCTACAAATATTTAATCATTGTCGAAATTCAATTATTAGTACGAATAATATTCACAATTCGCCTAAATGAAATAATTTTGGAACTGACACATAATGGAGGCATCCGGGAAATGTGCGACTCGGTGACAAACGGGCCGAGATCGATAGTCGCCGGCAATAATTCGATCCGAACAATCTACTAGGTGGGAAGTTCGGGTACGGGAGTAATTGCCGGTGTACGAGCGAACTCGCGGCGGGTAAACGAGCTCGTCGAACGCGGTTCCGGATCGGACACGGTTCTCCTAAGAAATCCGCGAAGTGCTGGAAAGTTTCGCCGTGCGAAACGACCCGTCGCGTCGCACGACCCCGCGCCCGCTTCTCATCGAGTTTCCAAGGGGAAATTGTTTCCCGTGGCGAGCGTAAACTCCGCTCCCCGTGGATTTTCCTTTCTATCGATCCTTGCCACCGAGATTCGCGTTATTATTTCCGTGGCTGCACGGCGAATGCGCGGACCGAAATCAATTGACTCGAAAGCAGAGGATCTTCATCACATACCCTGTCGCTTTCTTCTTATTGTTTTATCTAAGTATATATAACTCGAGCAATTTTGCTTGTTCGTCGTGCTCGAAGAAAAATGGTGTACGTACTTCAAACACCCACGAACGTGTACGCAAGATCCTACTACAGAGAGTTTAGGAGTTGTACTAAAAAAAATTGTTAAGCATCCCCGAGACTGTTGAGGAACGTTATATGTTTCATCATGTGCAGTTGGAATTAGGTTCTTGTAAATGGAAGGAGCGTGGAATTCTGGGGCGGGACATCTTGCAAAGGGTAAACCAGACGGGGATGATGGAGAACAGGGGTAGCTAACCCCCTCGCGGTTCGCTACAGTAATAATTAACCCGGCGCGAACGTGTTATCGCGATCTGACCTGCGCTGTAATCCTGCCGCAAAATTAGGATTTATTGCCGGCCGTGACACGGAACTTTTCATTAACTATTTAAAGGTAGTATGAGTGAGAGAAAGAGAGCGGGAGGGAAAGAGAGAGAGAGAGAGAGAGAGAAGAAAAGAGAGAGATCCCAACAAACTTCCGTGGGAGGAACCGTGAAAAATGGATCGCGTTAGAGAGCGGAGTTTGAGGCGCGGTACAAATTACCGCGAGATTACGGCGAACGGAGACAAATGGCCCCTTCAGACCGCTCTCCGGGTTAACCCGGGGCCAGACAGCTCCAAGACGCGCGTATCTAATTGCAGGTGCGCGCCGGTGGACACGGCTGCCTCGCAATCGGATTAAACGGAAGTAAATGGCACCGTGGAGTGTCTCCAGTCGGATGGAGAGCTCCCGGGGATATTCGACTGTACAACAGAGAATAGTCGGGCAAGAGGATTCTTTTCCTCGAGATCCCTTGATCGGAGGATCTAGCCTTTTTTGATGAATCTGTTCCTCGCCCATTGTCGTAAGAGAGTTGCTTGCTGCTTTAGGAAATTCTGTTGTCCTCGAGAGCGGTTTAATATCGTCCGGATTTTGTGGGGTTTGAAGGGTTCACTGGGGATTTTCTTGAAAACTGCGGGATGAGATCTCCAAGAGCCGCTGTCTGCATTTTGTGCTTCGATGTGGTATTTTTTTAATTTTAGACAACGTACGGGTTGAGGCTTTGAAAACTGATGTGAACAGCGAATAACATCCATAAAGTTTCGTGTAACGTAAAATAGTATTATTGTAATCATCTGGTGCATGAAATAAAATACGTTTATTTCGTTTTGTAGCCATGAATTACAATGAAGAATGCACAGATATTTGAAAATAATGCTCAACTAAACATAAAGCATGATGCATCGAGTAAAATATTCCATCTCATTATTTCATAAAATTATCATTATATTCCGTAGAATCACAAATCTACCGATCCCTGTTTCCTTTGAAATATCCAGGTTCTTTAATTACAATTACTGCTTGGTTGAAATCATGATTTCAAAAGGTAAACTACAGGCAATTTTCATTTCTGGTAACTCGTTTGAACCGACAGCAATGTACAACAGTGTAAAAGTTTATAATGGATCCCAATCTGCTCGAATTAGAGCGTCGCTTATATTCGCACCATCGTCCCGTTCTTTGAAGCAGCTAATTAGAAAAAACAAAGCGAATTGCGCACGAATGAAAGTGACGTGTCGACCTTTTGAAGTGCGACCAATAGTGTAATGGCGAGCATGGAAAAAATTCAGCCAGAGACGCGACGCGTCACTGTAATGGAGCCTGCTGACAGTGGAACAGGTCGACCAATAGTCAGACACAGGCTACTCGATCGGAGGGCATGCTTAAAATCCGCGTGCGAGCGTCAACCTTTCAATCACCATCGGAATAAGCTCGACGACACCTGAGATACAGTTCTGTTTCACCTTAATTGGATCGTCGACAAAAATATCGATCATAAATCCTCGCTGTCAACGCTGGAATCACTCGCAAAAATCGTAAGCAGCACTGTCAATCTTTCCTTCTAAAAATTATTATTGAAATCATAGGAAAGTCTTTATAAAGGACTAGCTGACCCGACAGACGTTGTCCTGCCCAATGTTCAATGTTTGTAATCTTTTGTGAATTTGTGAAAAGCTACTAGAAATGTGTAAACAATGTAAAAATGAGAAAAAAACGTATTTCTGAGTGATCATTGTATCTATTAACGACTATTAACGACCTAACCTAACGATTGTGGCCATGGATATTCAATTTAAAGGAAAGTACATTCAGAAGTACGCCAATGGGTACATGCCAGACAAATTCTATCAGCAGTACACCGCAGAAATGCTAGAAATATGTGATAACATGTCAACCTGCTACTTGTACCGATTCAAAAATAATGATTTTTACAGTATTTCCGAATTTTCCGACTTTCCTTTGTAATTGTCTCGAATTTTTTTCCTGGAAACTTTTCCAGGACCATTACGAACAAACCAAAAAGGGAATTACGCATATCCATCGTTCGAATCGTGAGTTATGGTCTAGAGTTCATATAAAAATCCCACAGAAATAGCACTTTAATTTTTTCCCGGACGGATGAAGGTTAAAAATACTTTATTTGTAAAAGGTTGAAATTGATTTGCGGAAGGGTAAAATTCGAGTGCAGGGCCTGCAAGGAGTAGCGAGAGAAACCGTAATAAAAATAATTGAACACCGTTTTCAATCACATCGCGTCCTCCCACCACACGCGAAAAACAAAGATACCTGGGTGACTTCGGTCCCGACTCGTTTTAATCTCGGTCGGAAGACACGGGGTAGGAACAGAAAAGAGGATCGTCGTCGAAAGACAAATATTTGAGGTGAGCGACGACTCGATTGCAGCCGACCATATCCTCGCTTCTTCCTAAACTTCCTACCTCGGAATCCTTCGGAAACTCGCAACTCGACTTGACGTTTCTGTCCGTCGCAACGATGACGGCGACGACCGCAGCGCAGAAATTATCATTCCCGAGATTCCTGGAGCTTCTCTGGACTAGAAGACGACTCAGTAACCGGCAGAAAATTAACAAATTCATAGATAAACTTCTCCAAGTAGAAATTACACCAACAATAAAAGCGAATAAAAAAGACTGAAGCAGCCTCTTGACGATAGAATCGCAAAACTGTAGCAGCATTTCTAATTAGAGGCCGAGAGAAATTAGACTCTCACTATAGCGATTCTATCTGGCGGAACAACAATCATGGCACCGAGTACTAAAGCCACGTCTTCTTTCGAAGATGAGAGGAAACCAGAGAACAAGAGAGAGAAAGAGAGAGAGAGAGAGAGAGAGAGAGAGAGAGAGGTCGCTTTTGTTCGCATTTGGAACTCAGACTCGCCTACAACAGCCCGTCGAACAGTATAACGTGTCTTTAAAGAACCCGCGTCCCGGAAACTCTCGCGATCAAAGCTACTTACTGCACGGCGAGAGCTCGTCTCTCGGAGATAGAAAAGGGATTATCTTTTCGGTGTAGGCACGATCCCCTCTTACCTTGCGCGGCCGTCGGCTCTGCAACAAAGAGACAAACACGATCGTTAGTGCATGGATTCGTGGCTGCTTTACTTACGGCGATTAATACGGCCACGTGTTCCCTCTTTCTTTCACTCTTTCATTCACTGCGTCGCTCTCTTTCTACATTTCTTCCCCCGTTGCCGAGCAATTAGACAAAAAGCATCCGCTCAATGAAAATTCTGCACCCCGAACAGTTTCCACTAACCCCTCTCTTACTCTCGTATAATCTAACGGGATCGGCGAACGGGCCATTTCAACGCGTTCGATTAATCGAAGTTCTGCCTTTTGTCCTGATTAAACTTACAAGGAGAGTGCACCAACGGTGTCTCACCGATTTAGTTGAGACTCTGTATACTTATAGATCTCGATCTCCCATTTACGAATATATACCATTATAGACGCTAATACTCAATAGTTGTCGAGATATTCATAAACAAAGTTCTTACATTACTGCTTACATCTGCTATTGTAGAGGAGGTATACAACCAATAAGGCTTGGTCTATCGGCAACGTACGAGACTTCCACCCGGTGGGCTAGGGTTCGATTCTCGTCTGGTGAAAATTTTTTTTTCATATTTATTTATATTATTTATTCGCTGTGTAACATTGACTTGTTCGTAACAGATTGCACATTTATTACAAGTTAAAGAACAAAAGAATTAATAAATTATAAATAAATTAGCCAAAATTAATAAAATAGTAAATTTCCCTCTCGTGTCTGAAAACAGAAAAAATAAAGTAAATATGGGAAAAGAAAATATGGTATACGATAAAATTAATAATATTGCACTTACATATTTTTAATTACAACAGTGGTACATGTCGTAAAAGCATACGAAACATAGCATACAGAAACAGCTTGCACATCGAATAAGTGCAGTATTCTTGCATTGGCACATGCTTCTTTCCACTTCTACGGGAAAGCAGACTTGATTGACGTTTTGAAAAATTTGTCTTTCTGCTGTTAATCCAGCTGCATACCATGCATATTCTAGCATAGGTTTAAAAATTGGTGCACGTAATTGTGTATGTATTAAAGAATGCAATTTAAGTGCATCTTCTCTACTTGCAATTTCTCTTCCTTTTTCTATTAAATAATTACAGTTCTGTACCTTTTTTAGAAAATTTTTTATCTAATCAAATCTGCTTTCCCGTAGAAGTGGAAAGAAGCATGTGCCAATGCAAGAATACTGCACTTATTCGATGTGCAAGCTGTTTCTGTATGCTATGTTTCGTATGCTTTTACGACATGTACCACTGTTGTAATTAAAAATATGTAAGTGCAATATTATTAATTTTATCGTATACCATATTTTCTTTTCCCATATTTACTTTATTTTTTCTGTTTTCAGACACGAGAGGGAAATTTACTATTTTATTAATTTTGGCTAATTTATTTATAATTTATTAATTCTTTTGTTCTTTAACTTGTAATAAATGTGCAATCTGTTACGAACAAGTCAATGTTACACAGCGAATAAATAATATAAATAAATATGAAAAAAAAATTTTCACCAGACGAGAATCGAACCCTAGCCCACCGGGTGGAAGTCTCGTACGTTGCCGATAGACCAAGCCTTATTGGTTGTATACCTCCTCTACAATAGCAGATGTAAGCAGTAATGTAAGAACTTTGTTTATGAATATCTCGACAACTATTGAGTATTAGCGTCTATAATGGTATATATTCGTAAATGGGAGATCGAGATCTATAAGTATACAGAGTCTCAACTAAATCGGTGAGACACCGTTGGTGCACTCTCCTTGTTAGATTAATTGTTCCGAAGAGAGATCGGTGCGAGCAGCGTTGCCTCTCGCGTCATTCATCACTTTTATTATTTTTTTTTTTTTGTTTTCGAGGAAGGGAGTGAGGGGATTAGAGTTTTCGAGGGTTTTATGGGTGAAACAGAGTGCAGCATTTGGGAATTTTCGTAAACGAAACTGATGAATGTGTTTGAACCTTTAGAGAATGTAAAAGCACGTTTTTAAATACACAAATAGTGACCCCGTACGAAGGAGTTTAATCAGAAAGCTGCGATATACAGCCAGCACAAATGTCTATTGTAAAAACACCTATTGTCGTTTCGAGAAATAAATAGTCAAAAGGATTTTTAATTCGCACGAGTGTGCCGGCTGTTGTATGAACTACAACGAACAAGAATTAGCGGGAAATGAAAACCAGCAGCTTCTGAAATACGCAAAGTCCGCAGCTTTCATTTCTGTCCGAGAATATTTCGAACATTTTGTTTGTTATCAAACACGGAGTTCGTGTATTTATTGAATACAGAAAGAGTCTGTTAATCTATATTCGCCACGGATGTTCAATTCAGAAATATGGAATTGGAAAGTATAAACAATTAGCGCGCCGCGAGTATGTTCCGTTTGCTTGAAATATTGTTTAAACATTTCCAAATGTTTGCCATTTCTAAATGTTCCATTTCGGGAGTGCATAGAACCTATGGAACTCTTAAAACAGACATTTAAACCGCCTCGACAGTGAGAAAGAAACCGCAAAAAATGCACGAAGTTAAAAATTCAACATTGTTTTTGATATCGAATTCCCCTGGAAAAAAAATGAAACTATAGTTGGTAGAACCAAAACACAGTTTCAAGTTCCCTGCATTTTCAGCAGAAAAAATCTACAAACCCATTGCAGCCGACCACCGAATATTGAAACACATACAAAATTGGTATTTGTATCATGGTGGACGGAATTAGCGATTGACGAATATACCAGTCGCTCCAAATATTTTTCTAAATGTGTTCAAACGTATTGAATATTATAAAAAAAAACCATTTTGTTTGAACGAGCTCGATGTTATAAAAGATACATGTCATTTTATTCAGAAAGGTCCAGAGAATCTCGTATCTGTTGAAAAACATTTCGATAACTGTCGCAAGAAAATCACAAAAAATGTGCAAAGTCGAAAAATTCATTTGATATATTCATAATTGGATATTCCGAAAACAGAAAGCGACAGAGAGAAAATGGTTTTTGAAATTTTACATTGACCGTGCAAAAATCCGAGAACTGCTCGATTGAAACTTCCAATACAAAAAATCGACTCTGCTCCGCAATATAAAATATTAACATCGAACGAGCGGCTAGTTCGCTTCAAACAATTTTCAAATCCCTCAAACGTAAACAAAATAATAAAAGCATTCCTTGTAAAAAAAAAAACGTGTTTAAGAGGCGCCGGTAGAAAAATATTTTTCAAATATGCATCGGTCGTAGAAAAAAAAATCCGCAAAGCCTACCAAACACGAAATCCTCGGGAAAAATAAAAAAGTGAAAGAGCGAAACTTCCACGGCCCCTTTGCCGGCCGATATTTGATTAATTAATGCAGCGCGCGGGTTATACCGCGATCGATCGATCATTCTCGTGTAGGGAGATCGCGCGGAAAGAGCTCTAGCGAAATTCCCCATTGGAAATTGTCGTTTCTAGCGACGACATCCGATTGTGCGAAAACCGTCGAGAGCAATTCGTTCGAAAGCGTGGCGTGATTAACGCAAATATCATCGAAACGTCGAGGCTCGTTAATTATTCAACGCGTGGTTGAATTAATCCGAATTCGTTCGTCAATTAAGGGTGTTGGGGGTGAAGAGAGAAAGAGAGACAGAGAGAGAGTGGGGGGGTGTTAACCCTCGCGACCCCGAGATTTAATTAAACGATCGTTCAAGGGATCAGCCGGATGGATCCCGCTCGAATAACAACGGAAATACGATCAACGGTGTCGATAACAGGTCCGGGACCGGTTAATCGCGTTAGCCGGTCGACACGATCGATCGATCCCGTTCATTCGATTCTTTCCCTGCTAGGAAGCACTTTTGCGCGAAAGCTGAAATGGAAGCTCGCGAGATTAAAACCGGATAAATCCAACCAGCGATGGTGCTGATTGCACTTTTTCAGTTCAAGAAGTCTCCTCCAACCACCTATACTACCATGACCGTCTAGTGACCTTGAGTACAAAAAATCCTAAACACTAGGTAATTGATGGGAATGGTGAAAAAGCTCGGATTGCAGTAGTAACAAGTAAAAATATCTACAACTATTGAAAAAAAACTCCGATGACCTTGATATTTCGAAAAACATGACCTCGAGAAAAATTTCTATTGCATCGCAGTATTTGCCGTTTCGAACATAGTAGTATTTTCCTTAGAAAACAAGCAAGATATCGAAAACATTCGAGCTAGGTAGGACACCCAGTATATTGTTAGAAGTGGTGCAATTATTTCCGTGATAAAGTATCGCGAATCCTGAAAACCAGCACGCATAATGTGAAGGTATCGTGTGAGCACGCGTCAGATCGTGAATACAACTATTTCGACGCCCTCGGTGACACCAGAACAAGAGAGAGTGGGTCGAAAAAGCTCGATGACAAATCGATTCGGGTGCAGCAGTGTCCCCGAACGATATCGGCATCGACTCCGGGTTCGAGAGATGCGATAAAGAGGAAAATCGCCGCAAGGTTCCGCAAGCGTGGCGCGGTTCGTTAGCCGTCGTCGAGAGATCGAAGGGGTGTGCAAAGGCAATTTCTGGCTTCTGGAGGGTGGCTGTCGGTTATCTGATCGGTATAGAAGGGCGAGAGAGGGCGAGAGTGAGAGACCAGCAGGTTGCGCGGAACGTAATGCACTTAGGGTAGATTGGGGCGTGCGATAGTCGGGTTAGAGGCGGGCAAAAGAGAGTGGATCGCGGTGTACGTGTACATCGGAGGGTGTAGAACGGTGTAGAAGGGGGTTGCCGGAGGATCAAGAGAGAGGGGATGCAGAGAGGGAGTTTGTAGCTGGAGAAGCGAGAAGTGGCCGAGGAGAGAAAGTAGGCGAGAAGACACTTGATTCTCTCCGGCTCATTTGTCTGATGTTTCTCGCGCGTCCTGAAGTTCCTTCCCACCCCTGTAAATTCCGTCTCTTTTCACCCCCGCGACTCTTAGACCAGTAGCTGGCTGCGCGACCAGCGAGCGCACTCCTTTCGATTTACTGACGGGGCAGAATGAAAAAAAGGAGAACAGCCCCGTGACAAAAGCGTCCCTCGCACCCTTTTCCATCGGATCTGGGTCATCGAACACTCGTTTTCTTTGGGTCTTTTCTCAATTTCTGCTGGTTATTAAGGGGGTAGACTTTTTTTCCAGGATTGCAAGGGTGCAGGATGCGCCTTCTCATTTCTCGATAATGCAAAGATGGGCTATTTCAGTAGTCAAAAGCGCCGGATAAAAGATCAATGTAGACCCTGATCCCCCTCGAAAGTCCTATTTTTCCGTTCACAAAGCGTAATTTCCATTATGCGGCAGCGTGTAATTATGTAATATAAATTACGCTGCCGAATAATGGTAAATGTAAAAGTAGGACGTTTGAGGGTGACTGCGACCTAGATTGATGTTTTATCGAGTGCTTTCGAATATTGAAACCCCCATCATTGCATTATCGAGAAATGATATTCTGGAAACGAGTTGACCTCCTTAATCATCGCAAAATCCACGATACTGCCACCACAAAAATAGTTTGCGCGTTTCCTTGCACTCTCCGTGCAAACACTGTCACTCGGCTTCTGTCGGTGTCCCGTGTTCATTTAGCATATATTTAGCAAATGATATGTCGCTGGGTACAGCATCCACGGCGATTACGTAGCCGGGCCTTGTTTCCCATACGCGATCCCATAGCCGAATATCAAGGCCGGTAAAAGCCGTAAAGCCGATTACGCGATTCCACAAATTGCATCGCTTTGTCCGTGTTCCGGCCAGTTGGAAAGCGAGAGAGAGAGGGAAGCAGCATCGTAACACGGCGTTGATGTTGATGTTGATGTTGATATGCAGCTATATGCCTGACACATTGAGCTACGGCCTACCCAGCGAGATGCATGCATCACCGGCGCTAATGCCTTCCACCTCGAAGCTTGCCAATGGCAGAATGCCTATGTCAGTACTGCCAAACTGTTTCTTGTTCTGTGTACGCCGCCTCGAGCACTGACAACGTTCTCCTAATTTTCCACTTGGAAAACTATCAGTTTTTGGAGAAATTCACCTTGATTCTTCTTTAAAAAAAGTCAATATTGTTTCTCATTGAAGAACACGTTGTCTTCAGCAACAACTTTAAAGTTTAGTAAACTTTTTATTCCATATATGGAGGGGATGATTGTACACTTAAATAAATCATGTTCGATCCGGTCTAGCCTGCTGTTCTCCTAATTTTCCACTTAGGAAACGTCAATATTGACATCATCAGAAGTCAATATTTTTTTTCATTGCATCCTACGTAGTACGCATCGCGAGGAACACGAGTCTCACAGGAAGTCCAGACCTGAAGTCAATCGTTGTTTTAAACATAACTTTCAAGTTTTGTTAACTATCTGATTCCATATATGGAGGCGATGATTCTACATTGAAATTGATCTAGTTTGATCCGCTCTGGCCTGCAATCACAGCAGGCAACGCCACCGATTGAATTCACCGTCGCTAATGCACCACGATTCAGTAGCAAGCCTCGATTCATTTCTTACGGACGCCATTAACGCACATCCAATCAACGTTTCATAGATGCATTCGGTCTTAATTCTACGGGCTTTGACGTTCATCGAACAACTCGGAGGATCCTGCGAATGTCCAGCTTTCATACTCGCGATTCAGGAAATGCGATTGATACGACCCCGACACTGAACCGATGAAAAACCTTCTGTGAGCTGCTAATTAATTGCCGAGCCGGTATTCCTTTCATTTAAATCAAGCCTTCGAACTGCCAGTCTATGTACACACGCATGAGCAATACGACGGGGGGCTGATACCAATAATTTTTCTCACAATTTGATCTCTCATTTTTTAGGAAACAAACAATTTTCCCTCTTTGCACTTCTTTCATGTCGATTATTTCTTTAGAAATAATTTCCACAGCTCAGTCGAATAAATTCCTTTAATAAAACTTCTCGAACATAATCACTCGGTCTTCAGTTTTCCTTATAAACGATATTTTACGCGTAAAAATTGATTTTCAAAGCGCGAACGAGCAGAAGTCATGAAAATTCAAAGATTAATCTTTCCGTCCGCGCGAATGGCGGCACATGACACGCTTTCCTCGAGCATCTTTTCACAGAGAGAGAGAGAGAACGCGATTTATACTCCACGCGATCCGCTAATTAATTGGCAACCCGGTGAAAGGATGTCGCGCGGAATCCGATGTCGGTTAATTACGCGACGCGGGTACAAACGGACCCGACCCGTTTTTATCGCGCCGAAGACCTTCGTTTATTGTTCCCGGGGACAATGGAAGGCAGATTCCCGAGCAGATTTTCGTGGAAATCGATTAATTGGAAATGCAAACGCTGGAGTGCTTGGACGCGAACGAGAAAGAGCTTCCACCGACGACGGCAACCCTTTGAAGTATTTTTCACGGTCTTTCGGTTATACTTCGCCGAGTAGAAGCAGGTGCAGTCCATTTCCATTCGAGAACGCGTGGCTGGAACGAGAGGAAAAAATTTTATTCTGTGCTGTGACCTAAGAAAGTCGCAGTCAAAGGGAAAATTCAATTTTGTCAACAACGACGACCGGAGTTTCGAACGCTGCCAAACATGTGAACGCTGTCAAATTTGTATTGGTGTAGGTAACGTATGGTGAAAATTTCTGTCGGATCGGATAACGGATTGTGGTATTAAAAGTTATTAAGCGTGCGGGGAGATTGGTTGAAAAATACAAAGAAAAAAAAAATTATTTTTTACAGTCTCAGCAGGGAATTGGAGTAAATGTCGATCTCAGAAAAAAATTCACGAAATACGCGCGGGTAATTAGAGAATCCCGCAGCGAACTAGCGGAGAAATTAATTGTGCAAGACACACCCCGGGAAAGGGGATCGGGGTGTCGGTGCTCGGGGGTGGAAACACCGTGAAAAACAGTTTTAATTGTAGCCCCTAATGGCGACGCTCGCTTCATTTTTGTTTCGTTATGGGCGTTAAAATCATGTATTCGCGCGTTACGATACGCGCGGGAGGAAGCGCGTCGGATAATAAACGCGACGAGCAGCCGCCCTTCTACGCTAACAATGTTGCAAATAACGAACGGCCCTTCGTTAGAATTAACCTCCTGAATCATGGACGACCCGCGCTCGATTACTTTTAATTGCTCGCCGCTGATGAAACCGTTTCGGCCAGTCCGTTGCTCTCCTATTATCTGCGGCGATCGTTATCGGATCATTCTTTTACACGGGATTTCGCGATTCAATTCGCGCCCTGGCTGTCTCTGTCTCGTGACAGTTGACGATTAAGTCGCATCTACCGAATTCCCGCTGCTGTTCCCCGATTAATCGTTGTGATCGATGTTTCGGCCGGTGGCGCGTGCTCTCGGGTGATTTTGCCGAATTTTCGTGCGGTTGAAATTCTGGTTTGGCGAAAAATTGCTGGAAATGTCTTTGCAGGATTTTACAGAAGAAAAAACATACAAGTATTGTCGTGATCCTGGAAGGAGAGCAACTTTAGAATTTCGAAGTTACTATGAATTTTGCTGCAAGGGTGGTCAGAAATAGATTGCAGATCTTTATGCATTTATAGCAAAATGAATTAGACGAAATTGAAAATGATTGGAAAATTTTTACAATTGAAGATATCAATATATGGTTCCTCCTCTATTGAAATCGTTAAGGGAAGAAATAACATTCAATTTGGTTTCTATCTCTTGTAATCGGTCAGAAAATTATGATAAATATCTCGTGCAGACAATTTTGATTTCGTATAAAGATCCGCAGTCAGGAAAAATGGAAGAAAGGATGATTTTAGAGTAGGAGAATTGTAGGGGAGGAATAGTGAAAATTGATAGCGAAGAAGTGCGTGGTGAACACAATAATCAAAATGCCTCCCTTTATAAGATCTCTGCAGTACTTCACACGGTTGTTCTTTGTATTGTGCCGTGTACCGTCCGCGGAAGAGAATTGAAATCGCTCGATAAAGCCTGTCGCGTCAACGTTTCCGCGTTATTAAACGTCGAACTCGTCCCTGCTCTGTCCCCGAACGTTCGAGTTCTACAATATGCTGCGTCGATCACAGAGAGATGCGCATCGAGCTGATGCATTCGAACTACAGCTGGTGGGAGTCGGCTCCGGGGAGGTGAGGGGCCAATAGCCGCGCGTCGAGCACAGACACTATACAATCAGAATGTGTTATGGTCCGAGAAGAATTACGACCGGTTGATAAATACAGCGTGAACGACCTACTTAACGAATTATGGATGAAAGATCGACGGCAAGCTAGGTCGACTTTGATCATTTTTTATTGGCGTTAACATTGCATCTTAGTAGTAAATGAAACTCTCGTTTTATAGGGAGATCTCTTGGGAATATCTCCGGAAAATTTTCTCGAAATTATGTGAATTATTAAACGTGGCAGTCATTTTGCGAGAGCGGTGTTTCAACGAAATTTATCTACTTCATCACTGTACAATCGGGTTGAAATAACACATTTTTTGTTCGAGTTCATAATGAAGATATACATATTGTA
Source organism: Lasioglossum morio (assembly GCA_916610235.2). Classification (NCBI taxonomy): domain Eukaryota; kingdom Metazoa; phylum Arthropoda; class Insecta; order Hymenoptera; family Halictidae; genus Lasioglossum; species Lasioglossum morio. The sequence continues at coordinate 6,009,183 of OU744324.1, read as the reverse complement.
GAGTGATCTTTTGAGAATATTTTCCGAAAATTTCCATCACGAATACTGCGATAGCAAAGTTTCTCGAACAATGTTTTCAGGTGATTACATATGCATGGGCTGATCAACCTAAAACACAAGGTGAAATTTCTGGAATTTTTAATGGAACTGAAACTATGTTTGATTAGAGAAAAAGAAAGGGTATTACAGAACGATCGTTTGGGAATATTTCCTGGAAATGTCATCGCGGATGTATGAATTATAAGCTCGTCGCAGCCATTTCGTCGTACATGAAAACTAAAGTTAAGTGGAGAACGACAAACACGTGTTATATGTATAGAGCGATCTTTCGAGGACACCACCTCAAAATTTCAGTGCGAAAGTGTGAGTAGTAACGTTGCGACAGCTGTGACGTTTCCCCAAACGATATTTTTAAGAGGTGACAAATATTTGATTAAGTCAGAATTAGGTCGGACTCGATTCTTTTTCCAACTGTGTTTCACTAAAAGACGAAGTGTCATGTACGTAGAGTGATCGTTCGAGAATGTCTCGGTCTAATTAAAAGCACGTGACAGCCATTTCTTAATATGTCCCCAGTCAATCAAAAACATCAAAACTTGACACTCAGATATATTCACGACTTCCTTATAACTAAAGCAAACCCCCACTGAAGTGAACCACATGTGGCGTGACCAAGAGTATGCAGTATATACTACTCGAATGTTCCAGATTCTCTTTGGAACGATCCAGGTTCTCCATCGAAAATGACCACAAGTCGAATCTAGGCGAGGACAACATCAAGAACCTCCTCCTCTTCTTTAGATCCATCGATATATCCATGGTTGTAAGGAAAAATGCCGCATGTCACATATTTTCACTTCCGAGATATTGCCATTTAACGTTTTGATCTGATGGATTATTTTTTTGAGCCTTCCAAATTTGTTTCCATAACTTTTTTTCTAATGAAACATAAACCTATACTCTAAAGTGCAATCAACTGAACCACAGGTATATGAACTGTTGTAAATTTGTGTTGTTGTCTCCCATCCTGATGCCAACATAAGCCGTAGCCCTCTCTGCAACTTACATGTAAGGTATATTATAATTTATAATCAAACTAGCTGACCCGACAGACGTTGTCCCAATTTCAATAAATTCGTTTCTGATCGTCGATAATGTAAATTCCTATTGAAATATTGATTAAAAGCTGCGATGTTCGTTTTTTTATTGTATTGAAATATGATTCAGGAAGCACTTTTAGTTTTTCCCGAATTTTCCATTTTTCCGCGCAACTTTACCAATTTTTCTTTCCCTAAAACCTTATTCGGATTATTACGAACATTTAAAAAAATAGAACAGCAAAACAGCAAAAAAATAGAACAGCATTTGTCCACATTAAATTCTACATAAATAAAAAACAAATGTTGTTCGTTGGTAAGCGCATCACTTGAGAACGGCAGGACCGATTTGGCTAATTTTTTTCGAATAGTTCGAATAAGGTTTTAGGGAAAGAAAAATAAACTATAAAAATTGTGTGCATCGTAATGAAACATTTCGTTTCTAATCGGCACGCGTGCAATTTTATTCGCGTAATGGCGGAGCGTTTGATGTATGATCAATAGTGGACCGGCGACCAGGCGAGAGCAGGTAGGTAATTGCCGGGAATTTCGCGACTCGTTATTCGAGGAGGGGGCAAAGACGGGGAAAGAAGTTTCCGGCGAAACGACTTTGCTAATTAGCGAACAATCGCGAGACGGGCCGGGGCGTCGGAGGTGCACGAGAATTTGGAACTGGTCGTTAGAACTCTCTCTCTCTCTCTCTCGCTCTCTCTTTTTCTCTTGCTCTGAGAAAGTTACCGCGGCTCTTTTTCCATCTAGCCCCGAAACTAGACGCCTTTATTAAAACTTTTCATTGTCCGGTCGCGAGCTAATTCTCCCTGGGCCGATCGTTTCCCGTCGAATTAACGAGAGTTGAAGTGTTGCGGGAACGACCACGAGAAATCCTGACGCGTCACCAATTTTTTCCTCGCCTTTCCCCCTACTTTTCCGCCGCGATTCTCCGATTCGGCACGAACCTCTCGGTCCCGCGAAGTTTTCATTTCACAGCGACCTAATCGATCCGCGAGCGAAATTGCCCAATCATTGTTTCGCGGTGCGACTTTCGAAAGTAATTGGAAGTTCTCGACCTACCAGATGTCGGATTTGCAATTTGAAAAATGAATAAAGAAGCGATGCGGATCGTTGATTGAAATGAAAAAGGAGTCGACTCGATCGGGCTTGTGGTTTCTCAGATAAAAAATCGAACGCGCAGTGTGTTTCGAGTTGTAATAAGGAAATGATTAAAATAGACTGAAAACTCTCGATAGAAATAAAAAAGAATTGAATTCGATCGAAGAAATAGTTATCGAAATAAAAATTTACATATACAGTGTTTTTCATTTTTTAATTGATTTAAAAAGATTAGAATTGCTAATTGAAAGAAAAATGAAAAAGGATTTTTAAATCGGTATGCCAAACAGCTTGCAAGATGAGAAATTAAATTTTCGGAGTTTCCCCAGCTATTCGTTAGAGGATTTTCAATTTAAAAAATATGGCTGTAATTGCCAGAATTGTCTGGATTAAGATGGGAAAAGTTTCAATTGGATCGGGCTAACAATTTTTCAGATAAAAATTCGAACGTGTATACGGCGCGGCCTGTTCCAGAGCATAACTTTTTTTTAACCGAGTTTAGGAGTCTCGTTACCGTGAGATTGCCGAGCTACTCGGTGTCGGATTTTCAATTTTAAAAAAATCGTCATGGTAGGCTACAGGCTTGGAGATTAAAATGGAACAGTATTGAATTCGATCCGACAGGTTGTTTGCGAAATAGAAAATCAAATGCACTGGCTGTTTCAAATGAATATGTTTAAAAGTCCTTTGACTTTTAACGAGAGATTCCTTTGGTTATTCGTTACCGGATTTTCAATCTAAAAAAAAGAAATGATAAAAATAGCCTGAATCTTCTGGATTAAAATGAAACAAAGTTCACCTCAATCCGGCATACAGCATCCGAGATAAAAATTCATAAATACAACCTGATTCCACGTTACGGCCTGGAGTCGGATAAAAATGGAAATAGTGCAAAAGCGAATGTTTTATAAGCAATTTCGACACGATCGAAACGATGACATGAACTTCACCCGAAAGTCGGAAAAATACCTACACCTCCAGAACACATTTCGAGCGTGCTGTATCGAGGTGAATATATTCGGTAATTATAGGGTGAAACGCAGGGTAAAGGGCACGGTGCAGAGTTCAGGATGATTCGTGGTTATGGCCGGTTAATTCGATGATTTTCGCGGGCACAGTGGCCGTCGCGTCGCGGCATAGCATATTGTCGATCGGGGTGGTACGGCGGGACCGTTGTTTGTCGTATGTTTCACAAGGCTCGGCGGTATTATTTATAATAGCGGGTCCGCGCGTTTATTATTTATAATAGAGCATGTCTCCCCGTTGCGTTGGTCGCAAACCTCCCGATTGCGTTCGCCGGCCTCTGGTATGTATCGAATTTCATTAAACCGTCATTAAACAGGCGAGTCGCGGGCCATCGTCGCCCGCCCGCCCGGTTTACGCCTGTTCTCCCTATGGAGATTAATTATCGCGTCGACTCGGCCGGCCGTGTACAATGAATATGGAGCAGACCGAGCTATGAATTAATTTCCCTCGATCTATCTATGCGCACGGGGTGCACGGTGCACCGTCTGCGCAACCATCGCGCTAGAAAGTAACCGCGCGTGGCCCTAATTGGCTTGTCCGAAGCCAAGGAGGACCTCCGATCCTTATAAATATGCGGAAGGTCATTAAGACCGACGCGACCGTCCTCGAGGATCGACCTCTCTCGCATTTGGAATTCCGATCGCGACGCTCTCTGACCAACGCCACTCTCCCTCTCTCTCTCTCTCTCCCTCTTTGCTTGATCGTGAGTTGCCGGGCTTCCAGATTTGTGGAAATCTCCGCGAAAATTACCTACCCTTGCAAACTTTTCTGAAAGCTTTCAATCCTTTTTAAACTGAATTCCGATCTTTTTTGGTACCTGACTGCACAATTTTTAGTAGAAATATATTTTGTTCGATTTAAAGGTGCGACCTCCTTCGCGCATCTGGACGCAGCGTTTTGCGATTCATACTCCATTCGTTATAGGTTTCTGCTGTGCTTCTGGTTGTATAAGTTTACGTTCCTATGATGCGATTTGTGGTATGTCTTTCCTTGTTTTTTCAATTGCGAAGGAAAGCGAAAGAGCATCGCACATACTCAAACACGTGAGTCGATCGATTTACTATATGTGTTCGGCGCACACGTTTGCGTTTGTATTTGCGCTTCGAGGCTTCTGAATGTTGTACCAAACCAAAATGCAAGCGTTTTTTCATCCACTGCTTTCGAAGCAGTCCAAACGCAGAGCCATGCGTTTGTCGAATCACTGCTTCACAACACTTTTCGAACTACTGTCTCGGATTTTGTTCAAATTTGTGTTTGTAAATAAAATTTTTAATTGTTCATTTGTTACTTATATAGTAGTTTTCAGATAATTTAAATCACCGATGTTTTTGATTCTAAATTTCTCTGTATTTCGAGAAATACTCATAATGTGAAGAATAAATGTCAAGAAATACAGAAAATAGCCAAAGATATCGATGATTCAAATTATCTGAAAAACTATTAAAGAAGTAACAAATGAATAATTTAAAATTCTATTTTAAGAGAAGAAAATTGAAAGAATTAATTAAAGAAATGATTAGAAAAAATATATATTTATTACGGTAATTATCAGAACATAAAAACTGTTCCTCTGTAATCGAGCAACAGTTGGCGAATAAAAAAAAAAGTTGATATTCTTCTTTAAACATATTTATGCTTATCGAGTCTAGAAAAATTCCTAAAGCGCTGATTACATGCACGAGTCGAGCTATTTTTGTAAAAAAATTTTGTAGCACCGTTTGACCATTCAATTTTTTGGAAAAAATATTCCTTCCTATTCAAATGAAGGCTGATGAACATCCTTGTATTTTTTCGTAACCGTCTTCTTGTTTGTTGTGTGAAAAAAAATTCTTGAAAGTGCTCGTACATAGTATTTACATATATGGGGGAGTTTTTTCTACAAAAAATATATTCCACAGTACGGCTCCGAAAGTTTTGGGAAAAAAATACTTGTCTCTGTTAAAATAACGGTTGATGAACATGCTTGCATTCTTCTAAAAACACATCTTTATGCTCGTTGCATTCGGAAAATGTTTTAATCTGCTCGTACATGGGCGATTTGTGATTTGCCTGTACAAAAAAATTTGTTTGCTATCCACTTGTGTAATCTTTTTATACAAAAACGTACCTCTCTGTTTAAATGAGACTTAATCAATATTATTTATACAAAATTCATAAAGTTGTCTGTATATAGACAATTGGGCATTATAATAAAAAAATTCTTGTTCAACAATAAACTTCTGAATTTTGTAAGTTTTACATAAATTCTGTCTAAATGAAGTCTCGTAGTCACGCATGCGTATCTAAAAATTCCTTCTTTACATATTGAAACTCCCTCGTCCATACAAAAATGTATTTCTCTATTAAACTGAACTTTGATGAATATTCCTACTGTATATCTTTTTTAACGATTCTTTCGCTTGTTACTTCCTAAAAATTGTTGAAATTGCTTACACATGGGCGATGCCAGAGATTCCGGAAAAAATTTTTATTTACTACCCGTCTCCTCAATTTTTGTCAAAAAAATCCTCCCTATTCAAATGAAGGCTGATGAACGTTCCTGTATTTTTTTCGTGTCGGTCTTTCTGTTTGTTGCGTTTGAATAAATTCTCAAAACTGTTAATATGTACATAGATACTACAGCGATGCGTGTAGACAATTTGAAGCTATGATACAAACATAGTTTTTCGTTATCCCTTTATGTTTTGTCAAACAAAATAATGTTGCACGATTCGGATAAAGGTTGATGAACATTCTCATATTTTTTTCATATCAATCTTTGCGCTCGTTGTGTTTAAATAAATTGTTCAAACTGTTAGTACTTACTTACGTATATGGTCACCTCGAGGTACTGTTAGAAAAATATATTTTCACTATACAGCTGCTCAATTTTTCAGTAAAAAATCCGACTACATTTCTCCGAATGTTATGAAAAACAAATACACAGAAGAATGTAATCAAATTAATTTATTTAATCGTTCGGAAGTCATTAAATCATTTCGGTTTCTCGAGAGAAAATAGAAAATTACGTTATTAACTTCCCGATTTATAGGGAAGTTATTGTAATTTTTAATGTAAAGAATTTATATTTAACTCGCACCTCCCACAAATGACGTCGAACATTTTTATTTAGCAAAATAAAAGTTGTGTGCATTGATTGCAAAATATAGAAACTAAATTGAATGTTATTTCTACCCTTAACGAATGTAATAGACTGCATAAAGATCCACAGTCTAGTAGTAACAAATGGAAATAATAGAATCATTTCATTAGAATATTCGAAATTTCCATGTCCCTGTATGAAGTTGCAGTTTGAGGCACGAAATGGTGAAACATGGTAAAGCGCAAAGACTAATCCAAACCAGCCACGCAAATAGCAACTCCGTGGCACGATTTCTGCGAGGATCTTTTTGCCTGGTGCAGTTTAGAACGGGTGGTCGAGGGTCGCGAAGCAAAGCACGTCGACAAAATCCCGGGCCATTTTCTTCGGGTGGATCGTGTAGCGTTCATTGGCGGGATCTAAACAGCGACCGGCATCGAGATGGTTGTCGTTACGGCTTACGATTACGACGGGATACGGCTTTTAACCCGGCGACTAACTTTTACTCGAGTGTTCCGGCCTCGTTCGAATTTAGTCGTCGATATTACACTAATAAATAGTCGATTGCTGCGGAACCATGCTGCCACATAGTCTCTACGCGTTGTAAACTCGATCTACTATAAAAAAAAAACGAATCGCTGAGCAAGTTGAGCTTTGATCGTAAAATGTTAGCTCCTTTAATCCTTGAAGACCTCCAATTTTTTAGCAGGCATCTTCCTTGCCGTTTGATAGGGTAATACCCATCATTTTCATCCTTAATTTATCATTTTTACTCTTAAGTAAATAATGTTAACTCTTAGACATTTTAATATGAATCTTTCTGTCTGTTTTAGTATCGATTAACAAGAATTTCTTTAAGTACCAATATATCTATTTTTACCCTCAGAAAATCAATTTTTCAGTCTGTTTAAATATTGCAGTACTCTTATACGAATTGAATTTTAAATTAATAAATTCATTCCATCATTGAATAAGTTTTTCCTTAAATAGAAATGTTTTCGTTTCGACCTGTAGACATTTTAAAATCAATTTTAATATACTCCGATGTCGCTCTACTTTTAGTAATTTAATTTTAATGAAATGGAACGATTAAGCGGTGTTCACGGATTTCTTGAAATACAAAATTTAATTTTTAATCAACTTGAATATCAATCTACTTTTAATAACGTCATTTCAATTGAATTGATTTAATCGTTTTAATAAAAGCATTGTAGCAAACATACACAATCCACGATCTAATTATACATTCGTACGGACACATTTCCAGTTTACATTTTCAATCTTCTTTGCAAAACGTATTTCGTCGATGCATTATTTTCATACGTTCGATTTAGACGTTCATTTCACGCGTTTGGTTATTGTGCTATTTGTGGACATTCGGTGTAGCGTGATTATGCTTTCAACGGAAATATAGCCGTGCGTTTTGACACCTTAATGCACAATGTTATTCGCGCGTGACTCCGAAAGCTACTCGCACGCCATCAAAGTGTATCATTGCAGCCATGAAAGGATAGGTGTCGAATGCTTTTTCGAGCACTATGTCGCCCTAAAAGCGTATCAGAATCGACGTGTGTCGCCCGCCTCATTTCCCTTGCAAATATAAACTGCGCCGGAAAAAGACGGCCATCTCGGAATGGTATTTCTGAAAATGGTGTACACCAAGAATATACTACAACGAACCAGCGAACAGATTTACGGAACGATTCGCTGCAATATTTATTGCACTTTCTATACTTGTCACTATTTTCTTCTCGGAAACCGGCGATTTTCAGAAAAATCTTTGCGCGCTGCAAAGGACTAGCATTTCTTTGAAAAATTGGGATTTTCCTTTGAAAAAATATTGACACAGATATTTCCTGAACCGCAAACATTAAATTTGAAAATGTTTTTAATAAAACAGAGCTACAATTCCAACATTCTATTACATTTTATTACGGGAACAACGATTGTAGCAGTTTCCGAAACTTTGAAACGAACATATCAGTGCTTATTTTCGAGTTGGCGAGGGTCTGAAGGGTCACGCTAATTTCCTGATAAAGTAAACGGTTTTATAAGCAAAGATAAAGCTCCCTTTCTAAGATAAAGCCTCTCTTTGATCGCTCTTAAGCGTTCTCAGCCGCTTAAGCTACCAACAGACCGGAAGTTCGAACAGCAATTCCTCCAGGATCGCGGGGCATAGAATTTTAATGTCCGTTGGGCGGAAAGTTCCCGCGATTACGACGCCTAATCGCGAATTCGAGCGCTCGAGCGCGCAACGGTTCGATACTGGAAGGAGGAACGGACAGAATTGCTGCTCGTTACATCCTGCGAATTACCTGGGTTGGGATAGACGTGTAGAACTACAATGGCAGAATTCTTGGGTTTCGAGAACAACAATTGTTTCGCCACGTAAATATATCCGAAGATTCGTACAAATTTGCCTATCTTAACAGCGAAGGCTTCCAAAGAAAAATTCATAAAGAACGTGGAACATATTACTTGAGTGTTTTAACAATTTTTAGTAATGAAACGACTCTGTGTAAGCTTGTCTAACTTTGTCTGTGTTTACATGGGTCTTCAAAGAATATGTACAAAAATTATCAACTGAACACGGTCGTTACTTAATAATACAGAGTGTTATTCCTCCAAGTTATTCGTCCTAAGTGAAACATGTCGCTCGAGTACTTTAGCAATTTTTAGTAATGAAACGACTGTGTGTAAGCTTGTCTAACTTTGTCTGTGTTTACATAGGTCTTCGAAGAATGTGTACAAAAATGATCAGCTGAATACGTTCACTACTTAATATGTAATACAGAGTGTTATTCCTCCTAAGTGAAATATATCGTTTAAGTACTTTAGCCATTTTTTTAGTAATGAAACGACTGTGTGTAAGGATGTGTAACTTTTTCTATGTTTACATGGGTCTTCGAAGAATGTGTACAAAAATGATCAGCTGAATACGTTCATTACTTAATATGTAATACAGAGTGTTATTCCTCCTAAGTGAAATATATCGTTTAAGTACTTTAGCCATTTTTAGTAATAAAACGACTGTGTGTAAGGATGTGTAACTTTTTCTATGTTTACATGGGTCTTCGAAGAATGCGTACAAAAATTATCAGCTGAATACGTTCGTCACTGAATAATACAGGGTGTTGTTCCTCCAAGTTATTCCTCCTAAGTCAATTAATCGTCGGACGCTGGAGTAAAGTCAATGTTCACGCGGATCCGAACGGCGAACGAGTCTATCCGGCGCGTTCGCGCGAGGAACAGATATCGATATTCGCTCGTGTGGCAGTCAGAGCGCGACGAATCGCAAATGAAATAAAACGCGGCCAGATAGTGCGGCCGTAATCGCATTTTTCGCGTCAGCTTCTGCCTGGCGATATTTCCGGATCAAGCGATTCACAATTAGCCCCCGTCGAGCGAGATAACGCCTGGCGGACGTTGAATAACGTTCCGTTCTTTTATTTCTCTTTTTTTTCCATCTCTACCTCTCCTCCCGTCTCTCTACGTTCTCGCGACCGAAAACGTTTTCCGGTTTCGCGAGGGGCGCGCATATTTTTTTTTTTTAAACGCCAAGCGAAATCCTTTCGGACACTTCCCGCCTCCAGATTTTCTTCTCGAAATCCTTCGCCCACCAACAATCGAAAGTGACGGAAACGAGCATTTCGTATTTTTTTTTTTGTGGTCGAACCACCGGACGTAACAGTTGCAAAACTGTTTCCGTGTTTAGACGGGACTTTGAGGATTGTATAGACAATTTTTAAGCTTGGTGGTCTGACTCTTTAACATGGTGCAATAGTTTCTTTGCAACCCTGCTCGATTTGCAAGGGAAACGTTGTGAAATGTTAAAAAATAAATTCCTGCAGCTGACAATTTTTCTATGCGTTCCTCGAAATCTCCCCTAAACACAGAACAAGTTGAAAAATTCTACGTTCATGTGTTTTTGATGATTAAAAATGCCGAGAATACTAAATTGCTGGGACAGAAATTAGCGTGACAAACATTCGAGGTACGCAGCAAAGAGTGTTCCGAAATACTGCGAGGCGGAAAAACTGGAATTTTTGAGAAGAAGCCACTTTAGAGTCAAAGGCGAGTCAGCTGAAAATTCGGTAAAAATCCGTGCGTCGGTGGCTTCGCATGCCGTCGCAGTTGCAGAAACAGTCGGAACGGAACGACTTGCAATTATTGTGTCAGAGGACTTAAACCGTGCCAGGATCGAAACACGACGTGTTTCGCAACGGAGCATCGTTGGAAACGGGACAAAAGCGACGGGCTGACGCGATCGCGAGCTCTTTGAGCTGCTCGGCCGCTCGTTACCTTTTGTTTCGGCTCTGAAAACGCCTCTGCGGTCGCGTTCTCTCAATTTTCGGCTGCGAGGTCGGTGGAGCACGTTGGATAAACAGCAAGCCAATTTTTGCGCGAGCAACCGCAGAGAAGACATTGTTTTCTACGTCTTCGGGGAATTTGCGGAGTGCGGATGCTCTCCGGATGAAGGAACAACCGGTGAACACGGTTAAACGTGCCCGTGAATAATTCGAATTTCAGCAAGAACCGCGCAAGAGGTCTCCAGGAAGAATGCACCGGGCGAAACGAGACGCGGAGTGCACCAAGCGACTTGTTAAATGCACCGTGGCGTTCGTAGTGGCCCATCCCGCGGGTAATGTGGCTTTTCCGGCGCGTGTGCTCGCCGAGAATAAACATTCGACAACGGGATTGGCGGAATTGAAATTTTCTGCCGGAACAACTTTAAGAGAATACGGCCGGTAAGCTCGCTTTGCATAGGTGTGCGCGAAATCCGACGCTGAACAATTGTTGCGCCCAAGAAGTTTGTTGCTCGCATAATATGATTAAGAAACTGTTGAAAGGAAATTTCGTGTTTTGTCAATAGACAGCAGGATTTGACGCGTTTATGAGAAAAATGAGTAGGTGTAATTTAAAACATTAGAAGAATTTAATGATACTGTTATCTATTTCGCTCCAGATTGTTGTAATTCAGGTGGAACATTTCTATTTTGCATAAAGATCCGCTGTCTATTTCTCAACTAACGATATTTCGGAGCTGCAGAAGTTTCTACACCTTGTTCGAAGGCTTATTCGATTACAGAGAAACAACTGTAAATGTATTTTCAAATAAAATATATACTCGACATGTTTTCGAGAAACCTATCGGATAAACGCTGTCTAATTTAGTACATCCTACGCCATATCGCAAGTTCGAACTACGCCAAAGCGATCGATTTCGTATAAAACGAGCATCGACAGCATGTTTTCGCGAAGCCAAAGAAAACTTAGAAACTTCAAACGGCCGTGTTTCGCAACAAATTCTTGCCCAGCAAAACTGATGACTTAAACCCTCTCTAATTTCGCATGTATTGCAACTATATTGCATTTTAAACTGCATCAAAGCGATCGATTCCGTGAGAAACGAGTACAGCGTGTTTTCGTGAAAGCAGATCAAAGCTGCGAAGCTCTTGGTTCAGCTTCAAAGGCCTGTATATTATAAACAAATTCGACGTTGGGAAAAACGATGAGTTAAACCCGTCCTAAATTTACCGTATACTACACCAATAAAATTCTATAATAACCGAATAACAACCAAAGCAACGCGAATCGATCGTCACGTCGCGCAGGAAGCCGGAGGACAGTTGAAAACAATTGCCAATTAATTCAGAAAGAACATGATTCGCGGGCTCGCGTGTCTGGACCTCGTTATCGCGGCATAGCCGTTCGCCGACATCTTTATTTCGTGCGTTATTTAGACTTAACGGGCCGGATTAAGTTTCGTATTCCCTTTAAAGCCGCGACTCGGCCGCTCCGAGATTCAAGTTTACGCTCGCTCTCCGGACGACGGCGGGTTTGCTCATTACGTATGCGTTTACACTGCTTCATCAAGTATATCTCGAGTTTCATAGTAAATTTCGGGGTCGCCTAAATTATGCTGTAATCCCGGCGACCTTAGCCGACGAGCCACCCGAGCTAGAAACGATCGACGAGCCCGGGGCGCTCGCCTCTGACAAGACGGACCTGACCACCCTCGTATTTTAAGCGAATCTTCCTGATAACGTCGATCGCGAAGATAACACGCGCCCCCCAGGGAATAGCCTGCTCGCGGCACGTGGCTGAACGAGTCAGGCTCGTCTTCGTGGATCATGCAAGGGGCTGTTCATAGTGTCGTATACTCATGGTGACCATACGTCCATCATTTAACACGAATATTTTCTTGAGACAACTTTTTAAAGCATTTTCTCTTCAGTAGAGTCCGTAGAATCTTTTATAGAAGCTTCCCACAAGAAGAGTTATACATATTCAACTTAATCTCGACCTTCTACAAAAAAATAAAGAATCGCCGGCAATGAGAAGACTGACGCAGCTGCTAAAGAAGCCATAGAAACCTCACTTTAAAATTTTCCGATCTCTCCCAATGATCTAATTAGAGAACTTAAGTTAAGAATTCAAAATAGCTGGAATGAAAAATGAACTAGCTTCCTCCCTGTCAAACTATTCAAAATAAGAAATGATATGTATAAGAACAACTCCCTTAACATTATCCACAGGAAAGACCAAGTAATCACTACGCGACTTAGAATTGGCTACTCAAATATTATACACCTCTATAAAATCACGGAAAACCCTCCAACTCGCTCTCCCTCGTGTAACATATCACTATCTATCGAACATATCATTCTCGAGTGCACAGCCCTTCAAGCACAACGATAAGCACACAACATCTAAACCAATACGAGTGAATGTCCCAGCGATCGAAAGACTATTGCACTCGCCCTTACCTTCCTAAAAAAGGTAGACCTATATCAAAGTATAAGTATCTCTAAACTCATGCATATACTAACCCTTGACTGTTATTGCACTAACAAATAATTGTATTTATAATTGTATATTAAAAGTGGTCACTAATGACCTCGATGTTAATGCGACCTTTATAATTCTATATAAATAAAAATGAAATGCTGTTCGTTGGTAAGCGCATCACTTAAGAACGACTAGACCCATGTGACTGATTGTAAAAGAAATGTTCGTAATAGTCCGAATAAGCTTTATAGGGAAAGAAAAAATGGAAAAGTTGCCCGGAAAAATGGAACATTCGGGAAAAAATGAAAGTACTTTAATCAACGGGATTTTTGTATGAACTAAAGACCATAACTCATAATTCGAACACAAAATTCTTTGGACTGGACAACGTCTGTCGGGTCAGCTAGTAAATAATATAAAAAAAAGAAGCGTTACAATAGTGTTCACAGAAACAACACAAAATATTCTTATAGTCGAAGGTTTGAGTGTTACATTCTCAACTAATCAAACCTAAGGCAATTAGGAAAGTCTCAAGGGACATGGAGGAATGCGAGTTCTCCACAATTCAAACATCACGTAAGACTCATTAAGGTGTGTCTGCCCCACGATTTCTGCGGGGGTGGTTCCGATGATGCACGTGCATGCTCGGGGGCTATAGTAATCGATCGGTTTCCGGAAGATGTGCCACGCGGTTCACCGAGGACTAAAGCGGCCATGTAATATTCAGCGGTTCGAACTAGGAGTATCAGCTGCGCGAATAGAGAACAGCCGAGAGACTCGCTCGAAAGGGTAAAAACCGTTGTACTGCTCTGTTGCAGTCGCAGTTGCATCGGCGTGATGCACCGGGGAAATCAGCTGGCAGTCTATCGACCGGTTAGAGGTAGCCGGTTAGGTGTCGATGCGACAATCCGGGGCCAACCACCTGCACCAACATCATCCAAAACGTATGCACGTTGCACTTTTTCGTTTTTCGGTCCTGCAAGCTGAGACATGCTTGCTGTTGACAACGGTCCCTTGGCGAATTCACAGGTGCGTACGTGCACGTGTGTGTACCTGTGTCCCCGAGGAGTTCCTGCGGGAAATAAGCTTGGACAAGATCGTGTCCTTAGGGATCGACATTTGAGTGTCGTTTTTCTTTCTTAGGGGAACGAAGGTTTTATGCGGAACGAGTTTTGGTCTTCCGGGGTGCGCTTGATTTATTAACCCTTTGCACTCGGAGCTGTTTTATCTCGAAAACTAAACAGTTCTTCTTCTTGAATTATTATTTCAAGTCTCCCCTATTCCATGATTGACTGTACGAAGGTAGCGTAAGCATTTGTCTTTTAATTAATGGCTGGAACGAATGGGAGAATGAAATATAAACTGTTTCAACATTAAAACATTAATTTAAAAATTTAGTAAAAATGCGGAAACTGTTTTAAGGGACGATAAGACCCCATAGAATTTTATAATTTAATTTTTGAATAATTCTGTTCTATTTTTTACCTCATACAATATTTAAATGTTTAGTAAATTGGCTATATTCTAACATATTTAATAATTTAAACAATATTAAAGAAGGGGAACGAAAATCGAGATTCGTTGTTCGAACAGGCAGTAAAATTTCTTTGAAAGTAACATTTTGTGCAATATCACTTTGGAAAGGGATTTCTTAACAAGCGATCCACACAGAGAGAATAAGATCTTGAAAATCTAGAACCACTCATTAGACTGGTTGCTTTTTTTCGGTAGCGGTTTGAAATGAATGCGACTCGTTGGAATTGTTCTCGGGGATAATTCGGACACAGTATGCGGCGGTGCATTATAGTTCCGCGTAATTCATAGCGACACAGGCTGAATGCACCGCCTAAATCACTAGCCGAGCCTAATCACACGCGGCATCGCTCTAAAAGCCGGGTACTCTGCCCGCTGATAGACGACCGTGGCCTGAAATAAGGACTAATTAAGGACCCGGAGCCGTTTTATGGAGTACGAGAGGCAATAATGCTTCCGACAGGAGGACTCCGGCGATAAACAGGCCACTCGCGACGCGGTTTAAAGTGCACGCTGCAAGACTGATGCGCTCTATGCACCAACGTTGCGCGTCGCGTCGTTCCCCTTGTTGTCTTATCGGTCCTCCTTCTGCACCGAGGATTCACTTCAGACGAATTCACTCGAGTCCACCGATGCCGAGATACTCTTAAGAATGTTGGGCATAGTCGAGCGTAAAATTACCGTTTCAAATTATATTAAATAACTAGTTCACCCCACAGACGTTGTTCTGTCCAAATTTCTATAAATTTAAAAGCTACAACGTTCGTTTTTTTATTGTATTGAAATATGATTCAAAAAGCACTTTTAGTTTTTCCCGAATTTTCCATTTCTCCGAGCAACTTTTCCAATTTTTCTTTCCCTGAAACCTTATTCGGTCTATTACGAACATTTTTTTTTAAATAATTAGCCAAATCGGTCCAGCCGTTCACGATTTTTATTTATATATAGATTAATATTTCTTCTCCATTATTTGAAATTATTGCTTTTCATTTTAGTATGAAAATTTTGTTCGTAAGTAGAGCTACATACTTCGATTTTTTTTTTCAAAAATATATAATATTGTGTAAGTACAAATTTTAATGAAAAATTGAAAGTTTACATAGCTTTTTAAATTGTGTAATAAATATAATTTTAAATGGAACACTTTGAGGAGGAATACGTTCGGAATTGTGTTGGCAACGATTGCCGACTTATGGACACCTGTAACATAAATCTTGCTGTTAATTTTCCATTAGTTTCGCAAGTTTTCGAATGAACCGGACAACGTACGAGTCTAAACGGCGATCGATGCATGCGGGGATGGCACGTACGAAATGTTCTGCTGTGCAACGCGTGGTCCCCACTGCGAAATGGAACCACAAGGATATTAATGAGACTCGTACGGTAATTCCAAGCTGCAGTCGAGCTAACTGCAGATCCAGCTTCTCCAACTACTCCACCGTCGACTCCAAAAGTCGAAAATTGTTCATTTTCCTGGCATCGAGGATACGCAACTGTTAAATCCACTCGTAAATAATTCCTGTTTTTGAGAACGAAATCGTAATGATATACATTCATCATTATCTAGATAAATGGCAAGCACCTAAAATGGAGGGCACCTGAATTTCGACCACTGCCTCGATTACGCCTAATTTACAACTAGTGAATTAATACCTTTACCTCTTTAATCTATTTTATCTAACCTACACCATAAAAAAAATGAAAGTCATGGAGGAAGCATAAGATCGTTCGACAAAGAATTCAATCTTCGTACTAGACGATTTTTAAAATCCATCCCTATACACGTACATCATTAAAACTTTTTCCCCATACTTCCCAACATACCCCGTAAAAAAATCACGATCGAGACCAGAGTACACAAACCCACAGAAACAAAAATCATAAAACACGGTTCTCCGACAACCGTGTCCCATAAAAAATGGAAACCATTGTTTAAAGAAGCAGAAAAGCCTTCGATCTTTGTATCAAACGATTTTCAAAATTCATTTCCCATTATATGTATCTACCCCGTAAAAGATCACGATCGAGGTCAGAGGACACAAACCCAAAGAAACAAAAATCACCTGAAATTGGTATTCTCCGTCAGGGCGGCCATAAAATCATAAACCACGATTCGCCGACAAGCCTGCGTGAGGAGGATCCGTAATAAAAAAGAACTGCGGCTCCCACACCTTATTCGCAGCCCATAAAGAATCGTTCCACGGTGGCTGGTGTTCGATCCAGGGGTATAAATCCCCGTTGGTAGTCCGCTCGCGTAAATCCGAGGAGCCGGGTGTGATCCTTTCGCGGGTAATCCGCCGATTAGACACGGCGATCGTTCTGTTTCGAGTTAACGAGCGAGAACCGAGGTAGTAGTCGTCGGTACCCGTCGGTACCCGAAGGCACTACGAGCTGTTCGAGGTCGGCGGAGACTGAAGAGGAAACGTAGAATCCTGGTTCGTTTTTCCCTTTAGGCGAGGCGAAGTCTAGCTCGAGGTTCCGCGCGAGCGTGTAGCCTTTTAAAATTAGCTGTTTCCCGTGAATAGAATTAAATGAAAGGGACCGGGAGCTTGAGGGTAGAGGGTGCACAGGGCTAGGAGGGTGCAGTGTAACCGCAGATTAAATCACTTTGAATGAGGGAAGACTGGGGAAGAAGCGGAGAGAGAGAGAGAGAGAGAGAAGCGGCGCATTCTGAAAACTCGGATCGGAGCGCAAATAATAGAATACCCTCGTTGCGGTGGAGGGCTGGTTAATTTTGCGAAAAGTCGCGGGCTAGGGCCAGGCCCCGAGCCCTCAACTTTAGAACCCTGAAGAGTTGAATTTTCAGCCTGGAAGAGCAGAGCTTTTAGTTTCCAACCAGTATGCGTATGTACATATGATAAGTATATTTTACGGAATTTTTGTGAGTGTGTACAGTAGATCACTGTGTACAGTATACACATACCTGCTGTAGAGTAATATATCCGTATCTGGTAAAGCGGCCAGTAATTACGTTCTGATCAGGGACAAGACGAGAAACGTGTCCAACACGTGCGCCGTGTCACAGTCCGTTGATCGGTCGAGTAACTTTTAATTGGTCAGCTGGTCCATTAAAAGTTCTGATTAGCTTGTCTGTGTACGGGACCGTACTACTTCCGAGAGCAGCAAGATGGAACTGACTCTTCGAATTATAGTAGCTACCAGAGCAACTTCAATCCCCGTGGTATACATTTTTATATAGCCTCTACTTTTTCATCTCGACGAAATTGCTTCGACGTGTCTCTCGGTGTTTTCGAATTAATCTGCTTAAACAACTAGGTTGCGGAGAAAAAAATGTTTCGCGCAGGAAATGGGCCCACGGTGTTTTCACTCTTTTCCCACGAGAAATTGTAATAAACTTTTTTGCAATCAAATCACCAAGAAATTCCCATAATTAAATATCCGATAGACTGTGCCATCAGAGTTACACGTCTCGATCCTCTGAAACTTCCAAAAACATGGTTTCACATGACAAAACAAAAAGCAAGTTGCAGAGAGATTGTACGTCTTCGAATTTCAATGAGCCATCGAACAAATTCCGGAACACGAAGCAGGCGTTAAACGGTGATAATGAATTGATTAAAGGCAGGCAAATTTCGCGCTTGGCTTCTTCGGGCTCAATGCTCCGCAAACATTTGCACACGATCGACAACAATCCGGCAAACATCGCTAATCCTCTGGAAAAAGGAAAGAGGGAATTATATCGAGCTTTTAAGCGGCGGAAGGCGAGAGAGGAGAAACGCGTCTACATTATGAAAGTGACAGCGGATTCGCAATTGGCGGAGAGAGAGAAAGAGAGAGAGAGAGAGAGAGAGAGAGAGAGAGGGAGTCCGATCGGGAAACGCTCTGGCCGAAGTTAATTAAACTCCGCAGAACTAATCGTCGCTTTAAATGAATTCCACACTCGGCGTCCCCGTGTCGCTTCTATTTACGCGAATTGTCGAAACGCGGTCTAATGCGAGCATAAAGCGCATTAGATTGCACGGCATTGAATCGCTCGCTGAAAACTGTTTTCGTAAATTTTCATTCGCACCACAGCTTTCTCTCTCTCTCTCTCTCTCTCTCTCTCTCTCTCTATCTATCTCTCTATCTCTCTCTCTCTTTCTCGTGTTCTCTCTGGCTCTCCATCCGTGGAAAACGTCCCTGGGGTGAGATCCCAACCGATTCTCGTTATTGGCAAGACGTCCCCCGGACAAATATATGGAAACGAAGTCCGAGGAACTTCCGCCTATTCTATTGCAACGACAACAAGCCTGAAAAAGTAAGACGCATGGGGGTGGATCCCAGAAAACTTTCGGATCTCTTAATCTCGTGCCTCACCCTCCACCGCCGTATATTTACAGCATTGTTCAACTATTGAAATCGTCGGTGGATAATTTCTTTTCGATTCGGGATTTACAGACAGTCCGAAAGTTTGCTCGCGGAGATTCTTTGGGACTCGTTAATTTATTAAAGGACTTTTGCTTGACGCGTTGATAATGACGGTTGATTATTTATTGAGGGAATTGTAGAGATACGGTTCAGCAGAATATTTTCTTACAAGATGTTTCTGTGGTGCGCTCTGTCGATGGGATTGTGCGAATCGATTTTAGAATGTGTTTCCGAGGGAATTTGTAAAATGTGGAGGTTTGAACTCTAAGCTGGAAGATGGTGCTCGGTGATAAGGGCACTTAGGTTTCGATAGAAATGCTGGATCACGTTGAAAAATTAATGGAACTCGACCGTCGCTTCAGCCGAAATTAATTCAATCTGAAGGAGATCCTTCGAGGCAATGTTGGAATGTGTTCCTGTAGGAGTTTTTTCATGTTTGTGGGCTGAAATTGAAGCTAGAAAACGGAACTCTATCGTGAGGGCACTTAGGTTTAAGAAGGAATGCGAGGTCATGTTAAATAATTCATGAAACTCGAACGTCACTTCAGGCCAAATAAAGTCGACCTGGAGAAGATTCTTTGAGGCAATATTAGAATGTGTTCCTGTAGGTAATTGTTGATGTTTGAAGGCTCAGATTAACGCTAAAAGACGGATCTCTATCGTCAGGGCTTTGATAGACTTTGTAGGTTTTGATCGATAGAAATGCGAGACCGCGTCACTTCAAACCAAATCAATTCGATCTTGGGGCGATCCTTCGGGGGATGTTCATTATTTGAAACGTGTCAAAAATGAAGATAACCTGCATTTGAAACTGCACCGAAAACAGCACTGTTCTAGCAATTCCCCATGGAAACACTACTGTATTTTCAGAGCACACACGGTCGAACGGTCTGCCTCCCCCGTTACAACCCCTTCACACCCCCGTTACACCCTTCGTCATCGCGGTATCGATTACGTTCCATCGGAACCGTGTCAAAGAGCGGTGGGCGAGTGAAATTACGTCGCCGAGGGTGATCGAGTACCAGCAATTTTCGATCGAGAGTAACATAAACAACGCACGGACACACCTTTTCCGCGAGTGTGGTGCGTTTCCCACTTAACAAAAATTATGAATCCCGGTGGGGTTGGCGGCGCACGGTGTTCTTCTCTGTCCGTGGTTCGCGGCGGTCTCCGTTGTAACATTTACAATGTTCCACGTCGTAAAGCCGCGCTCATAAAATTCCTACGTGCCCGCTCGCTCGAGAGCCACGCTCGTTTATCAATGTTTCTTCGAGGTGCTTCTGTCCGACGCTCTGCCACCGTCCTCGTCGCTCGAGTGCCCTTAAATAACAGAGATATCTCGGCCGATCCTTGCCAAACACGATAACAAAAATCACCTCCGCCGATTCCGTTTATTATCGACCCGTGGCGAGTGCAGAAATTTCCGCTGGCGCATAGACACAACAAACTGTTACTGTATCTTCTCAATCGCTCCAATTCTGTTTATGTGACTGTATATCATTCCTTGGTTCTGTGTTGTAGCCTAGGTATGAGCAGGATACTATTTTTTTTTGTGGCTTCAAAGACTGCGCCGAACAGAGAAAAGGAGAAACTAATCCAATAACAAAACTTCTTTGTTTTTTTATGGGACTTTAATCAACATATTCGTAGCATTTTTTTCTAATGAAAATCATACCAAATATGATATAATTCCAATTATACTCACTTGTGTAATGAACGATGAAAGTTTTCGACGCAATGAAGGGCAGCGTATGGGAAAGAAAGAAACGCGGAGAGGCGCGGCGTGTCGGCATAGTTAAAAGCATTTCTCATACGCTGAATTTTTTTATTGTACAGTTGTAACCTCAAATAAGAGGATATTATGCAGTCTATATTGCATACACAATATTATAATAGTAATCTAACGGAATATGTGGTTAAAGTAATAATTACATGACGTTAATAGTTACAGTACGTGATATATTAACAGTACGCGACGTTATACAATACATAATTCACAATCTTTCAGGAAGGACCATAAGATCTTACAAATCATCGTTCATTACACAAGTAAACCTCATCGGAATGATATTGTTCAAATAGAACCACAATTAACGGGATTCTATAAGGATTATATAAGGATTACGAATTAGAAATATCGTGGAAAGAGGATGTTCACATTCGTGTGTCAACGGCTAACAACCAATAGCTACTGAGACGCGTCTCGGACGCCTCGATCGTCACGCGCTCACACGCACACAGACGCACACATAAGTCTCCTCGGAGCAACTGCACCCTCGAAAAACGTAAACAAACGCTCTCGCCCAGCCCTCTGACTTTGGGGAACTACATACACAAAACACGCACTCGTCGTTCGACCCTTCAAGGAACACGCAATTTAACAGATATTATACCGCCGCCTGAATATAAGAACTAGCAGGTAACTTGGAACTTGGACATTTTGCATTATCTACTTCCTATTAAAGAAGAAATGAAGTAGAATTTAATGTAAGAACTAGGTAACCTATCAAAGTAATCTACGACATCTAGTGAACCATAATTTAGTTTAATCTTGTTAATGTAAAAAGTAGGCAACTTCTGTTTTGCAAAAAAATTTCTCTAAAATAAGGAATTTTAAGTTACCTAGTTGTAACATTCAGACGGCGATATTTGGTATGATTTTCGTTAGAAAAATGCCATGAATATGTTGGTCAAAGTCCCATAAAAAATAATGATGAAGAAAGAACCATATTTACACTGCTGTGAAATGGACAGCGTGGAGACAACAGTCAAGCTTTCATCAAGACTTAAAGTCGAACATTTCTGTGTCCTAGTAGTGGGAGTCGCGAAGCGTCAGACCTATAAGAAGGTAAACGACAATCGGTGAAATTGAAATCAAGAATTTACGCGTTCAACTCTCGATGCACCGTGCTGCAATCTTCGACCATTTCCATCGTTGGTTTATTATCGTAGCAATGAATCAGCCGATAATAAAGGTCGTCGCGTTCAGCTTCGAGTCTCGTCTGTTCCTCTCCTCCGCTCGGCTATGATAACGTCCCACGAGAGAGAAATATCGTATTACTGTTACACATTACCGTATGCCATTCCAGCTTCCACCGTATCGGAATTCACAGCGATCGTATCGCCGAATAATGCTACTAGCCGAGTATATGTAGAACGCGAGCGGTCGTACCACAACCGGGCCGTTATAAAATCGACGGTGCTGTCGATCGCTCGTTCCAGTTTTGATACAGTATGACTGGACGTTGTCCTATTCCCTTTTAGAGATGAACAATCGACTCTCGCTCGTCGATCCTGACGTGGGAAATTCGTGGTAACTAGATTTCCGGAATGATCCGACTATGGAAAAGTAGAGCCGGGTGAAATGATTGATGTAAATGAGCGATTATGGTCGCTCAGGATTTGGGTTTTCGATGATAAGGTTTCTTCTAGATTTCTAATGACGCACGGAGCACCTGACGGGACATTGAAAATTGCATCACTAGGCTGGAAAAAATTGTAGAATTCTATCATGTGGAAAATTTGTCCACTATCGTAATCAAATTATATTCCGTAACAAAGTGAAAATGTGCTTATTATGGTGTTTAAAGATGTGTATATTATCGAGGTAAAATATGTTTGCTATCGTGTCGAAAATGCATCCATCATCGTACAAAAAACGTGTCCACCGACGTAAATAAAAATTCCGTCCATCGCCAAGGTAAAAAACGCGACTACTATTGAAGCACTACCGTAATATTCTTGCCAACTCCTTGTTTCGAGGCACGCGGTTATTGCCTACCGGAACTTTCCTCCACTGTTCTTCCGACGACTTTGCCCGACCAATACCGACTACCCTCGTTTCCGGTTCGCTAAACTTCCGACACCGGGAGCGTATATCATCGAGATACGACCCAGCGAGCTAAATTCTTCGACTACCTTGCTCTCGAAACGGTCCCAGTGGGCCCGGAAAAGTTTATTTTAACGCTTTCGTTGCCCAGAGACGATTAATAAATTTTCCGACTATCGGAGAAAGCACCTTCCTAGCGATTTTATCATGGACGACCATTAGAGTCTTTAAAACAATTATTTATTAATTTCGCTGAGCCCCAGAACCACTGCTAGCCACGTACTACTGAAATCTGTCAATCGTCTTCATTTTGTTAACCCGTTAATATTATTAAATTCGTCTGTATTTTATAAACTGTAAAAAGCTCAATGTAAAAAAGATTACACAGAATAAAAATGATCTGGGTTGAAAGAAATGTCTTGATAATGGAATTAAAATTGCTTCGAGTCCAAATGTTTAACAGTAGAATTACCCACTGTAACAATTTTGCTTGTAATTTGTACTGGAATAATTCAGTCGAAAATTTCTGATGCAAATATTTTTATTTTACCGTTGATCCGTCCACTTTGGACTTCATTAATTAAAATCCGAAATTTTGCAGGTCGAGCAATCTGAAGAAGCTTCGAGTTTCAGAAAGCACGTTCTCGACGCGTGCGGCAAAGAAAACCACCGGCTACTTCCTCCGCCTGCATATCCGGATACCTTGAACGAGCTATGAAAGTATCGCGCTCGAGGCAGCACTGCACCGGCGCGGCACTTGTTAAGAACGCGCCGCGCGCCACGGAGAACGGTGTGCTCGGTGGCTTTTACATGAAACACCGGTTCCGCCGCGTTTATAAATAAAACATCTCCACTGGGGAATATCTCGAGCCGAGTTTCCGCCTTTATTCCCCGAGTTTCCGCGGCGCGTCGCGAAATTCTTCCATCCCCTGCGGTCGGAAGCCGTATCTCGAGAGCCGGTTTGCAAATTTTCTTCGATCGTTGCACCTCGTCTTTCGACCCTCGCGGACCGGAAACGTTATTTTGCCTGCCCGAGGCTAATTGGCCGCCGTTGCTCGCTGTTTCCGCTCAACTCCACTATTGTTATTATTCCACATAAAATATATATATATCTACATGTTCTTACTTTGTATTAAATATGTTTCTTCATCTTTTCTTTTATTTTCAACCCTCTGCACTCGGAGCTATTTTGACTCGGCAATGAATGTATAATTTCTTTCGACCTAGAATTTTTTCATTCACAATGATTTATTAAGTTTGGTGGATACGAAATTGATATACTACCTCATACAATACTTAAATGTTTAATAATTGATTAGATACCGACCTATCTAATAATGTAAATAATATTTCAAATAATGGTACAGCAGCTTTTAGCGGCGCCTTTTCGAGTCACCACTCGAGTGCTAAGGATTAAAAACTCGTCGATAATAAAATCTGGGTCTAGAATAGAATTTGATTTCGTTACGAGCGATATACAGGGTGAACCTCGAATCATGACTAGTGAAGATTACTCAAGAGAGCTTCCAAAAAACAATATTTCTTGCAACTTATTTTGCAATTTTTTATGTTATGATAATTGACGAATTCGCTTTGAAATCCTCTAACAAATAGGCGTAAAAAATAATAGGTGTATTTGCAATAAATTGCAGGTAACCTTGAAAAATCATGAAGGAAAAGAGTTGACGAAAAATTTGCTACAATCGCGTGAAAGCTCTCTTAAAACCATGCTATACCTGATAAAAACATTTTCGATCGTACTGCTAATTACAAAGTAATCTGTACTGGTCACGATTCGTGTGTTCACCCTGTATGATTGTTTTCCACCTAGATTGGTCATTCGGTACATTCGGCCTAGTGATATTCTGACGTTGTGGAAGGAGTACTATAGGTTCCCTAATTTTACTTGGGAGAAGAGGGCTGAGTTTAAGCGAGGAAACCGAAGAAAATTCCGGCCGCAAGCTCGGCCCGAACAGAATCCATTTCCATATATCGTTCGCGCATTGTCCCGGCCAACGAAACCTATATACAAGCGCTGGGCCACGTCTATTGTGACTCTAACAATGGAACTTTATACCGGCACATAAAGCTGCGTGTGCCGGCTGACAGCTGTCACCTCGCAGACTTTCCAATAATGGAACCAGGAACGCGGCGGCTCTCTCCACCATGCCGCGCCTCGCCGTGCTTCTTACGTTCGAGCGCGCCAAGAGAAACCAGCCCGCGAACAAATTCGATTACCGTTGAGAACGCGGCTTTCAAAAAGTCCTGTCGAACCGGGGAATAGACTGCTCCGAATATTTGTTCGACACCGGCGATACGGGACCCCGTTGTCTTCCGTGTCCTTTACGATAGAACGCCCAGAGATCCGTAGATCCATT
The DNA here is from genome assembly GCA_916610235.2 of Lasioglossum morio. Taxonomy (NCBI): domain Eukaryota; kingdom Metazoa; phylum Arthropoda; class Insecta; order Hymenoptera; family Halictidae; genus Lasioglossum; species Lasioglossum morio. The sequence continues at coordinate 5,983,971 of OU744324.1, read as the reverse complement.
CGCTCGCAATTCTCGACGATTTTTCCGCCGACACTTTCGACCGCAGCTCTTAGAAAATTTATCAAACGTTACACATATATCTCTGTCCATTGTTACGAAAGTGGTGTATGTAAAAATTTACAAAGAACGAGCTTCAATATAATTTTTACGATCTTGTGAAAACTGAATCTTTAAACGCTGCTTGTTATTTCAACATTATATGGAATTTATAATTCATTTACTGTTAACATCCTTTTCCTTCAAATGTCTCGAAACCAGAAATACCGGGTGTTTCGTAGATCACGATAGAAATTAGGCCAGGTTTCTCGATTCTACGGCTGGAGATAAGACGAAAGTCAAGAATAATGAAATTGCGTGAGGGGCTTCGTTTATAAGAAAATTATATTTAATTGGGATTTTTCATCCCAACTTTCACGGCTATTTTCACCACCTTAATACGAATGTTGGTAACTATAAAAAAAAATACATGTGAAATCTTTTTTTGAGTTCTATATCATATGAAAAGATAACCTCCCGTGTTACACCACTTTCATAATTATTTTATACGAATAATTTCCTCGGTAAAAATAAGTACCAGACATGATTAGCAACTCTTTATATTGTCTCTACGCTCGCAGCCCTTTGTTTACATTATTATCGAGCGCACCACTACAATGCTCGAAGATGTATATCTTCGCTTGCGCATGTCATCCTTCATATAATAATATCGCATACTGTATCCAAAGTAACTATGCAAGATTTGAAGTTTCTGTGCTGTGCGACAAGAAAGTTCTAGGAAATTGTTAATTCTAAGTTCGCAATAGCGGAAGCTTTCGTTTCGCTATCGGAGGAACCGAAAGAAGGGGATGTTCACCCCTTCGGCGATCGATTTCTAGAAATAACTCCGAGATTCCTGTACGTCCGGGGTTATAATAGCACCACCGTTTCCGGTGGAACTTGATTCCACCCTTGAAACTTTTATTTCGAACCCCGTGGCTCTGTAGAGCACGACTTTCCTGAGAAACTTACGTACGAGACGTATGATTCGACTCGGAGACTTGGATATGTTTCGTGGTACACATGGATAGGGTTGTGATACTTAGGATAGAGGTAGAATCACAAACATAAATAAACTTTTAATTTGAACAGGAAGGGGGGAGGATTATAATTTCACGCAGTATTCAAAGCTTCAATATTGTTCAACGCCACGACTTTTCCGGATGAAATCGATTCAGAAAAACCAATCCTCCGGAGCGAGGTCTAGAAAAATAGCACTTGTGTAAGTTACACTCGTCGAATTAGAGAAGTCACGACAGAGGCGTAAAGCGTAAAGGAACGAGGAGCATTCGGGACATCGGAGCATCTCCAGCTCGAAAAACTGCGCCGAGCGAGAGAAACTTAATATTCTATGGAGGATATTAGCTCCCGTGGAATGCCGAATTCTCCCCCGGCTGAATTGCCCGGCCGGGACACTCTCTGAATGTACCGAAATTTACGGGATGGGGCTCCGGGAAACTTTTTCAAATCCCCGGACGAATAGCGTCTGTACTTTATTTCATCTCCTCTGGAATGAGTTCTCGGGAGAAAAAAAGGACGTTTCTCAGCGACTTTACCGGCGTAGCTTCTTGTCTCGTAACACCCGGTAAGTATTCTGCAGAATTGATTTTTTCATCGTTGTAACGTACGAACTTAATGAAGAAGATTGGGCAATTTCTTAGTGTGCTAACACATTCACGAAGTGCGTATAGTATTTTTCTTAAAGTTATATTAGGTTGCTGCATACGATATGTCTGACTTTATTATAGTCTGAATAAACTATATATGTCACTTGCAATTGGTGGAAGCAATTTTTATTTTGCATAAAGATCCGCAGTCTGCTAATCAATGCAATTATTCGTGGATAATCAAAAGAACTACAAAATAGAGATGACAATTTCTGCCATAATACAATCAAGAAACGTGTGATTTAACGTTACTGTTAAAAATCGGACATTGCATATGCAACGATCTAATAGTAATTTCTTGGAACACTTCGGAATGGTGACAAACACGAAGTCTGTGTTTCAAGAATTTTTTAACGATAAACTGTCCGACCAATCCCGTTTAAACTTCGCAGACTACTTATCGTATGTTTCAAGAACCTATGCTGTTTTTTTTTTCAAGTGAAAATACCAAGTTCCCATGAACGGACGAAGGATGGTCGCATGCAGCGTCGCTCCGATCGTTTCACCGAGAAGCTGGCAGCAGACTTTCGCCGGCCTAGTGGGCGTTTTTGCAAGTCGGGTCTCTTTATTTAGCTGGGTTTCTCTGGTCGGGGGCGCAATCGCCCTTTCCAGTGCCATAATACAGTCAACTACCGAGTTTTAAGAGGGCCGCTTCACGAAATTCGCAGTGCACTCGAACGACAACTGCCGGCACTCTTCCCTCTCTCGCTTTCTCTCTCTCTCTCTCTCTCTCTCTCAAGAGGAGCCGCCGTGCTCTCAGCCTGCACGACGAAATACGACGAAAGGACTCTCCAAGACGATGGCCCGAAAATATTCCCGTTTCCATGGAGGAAAAAGCGGCGATTGCAGCCTTGGAAGAAAAGATCGACGATGCAGAAAGTAAGCGCGACGAGTACAGTTACCCGAGAATAAAAAGAGAGGAGAGGAGCGAGAAGCTCCGGGCCAAGATGGAAACTAATTTTAGGCGTCGGCTTATTGAGCAAAGCCTGGTACAGCCGCCCGGTAATCGTGACCGGTTGATTGAATTCCTTTATAGCGGATTCTCTCGACTTTGTTCCCGGGCCGATCCCCTATCCAGATCTCTTATCCTCTTCTTCCACGACTACGACGCTTCTTCTTCTTCTTCTACTTCTTCTATTCTTTCTTCTTTTTTTTTTACCTTTGCCAATCGCTTCACAACGTCGCCCACCTCTCTTCAGCTTCTCCTATATTCCGTCGACTATCTCTCTGATCTGAGTCACGTCCTCGAACGGCGACGGATTCGCCAGCAAATTTACGAGCCGGAGCTGTCTCCTTTGTCGCCCGCCAAACTGAACCCTTTGAACCGACTGTCGAACACTGGCGCGACCAATTCTTTGAGAATTAAGGGCTCTCCCCGACACGCTGTCCCGAAAAATTGATTTCGCCTTGTTCCCGAGAAACGTTCTGGCTGGTAGCTTCGTTGACGAAGTTTCTGGGTCGACGGTGACCCATACTCCAGACCTAGCTGATGCGCATTCGTACGTAGAATTGTGATTTTCGAGGGTTTTTACAAGTTCAACAGAAATTGTCAAAGATAAAATTTGGTCTTCTTCCCGAGGAACGGCCTGGCTGGTAGCTCCGTTGACAAAGTCCCTGGGTCGATGGTGACCCATACTCTAGACCTAACCGCGTTTGCACGAGGAATTGTGATTTTCGAGAGTTGTTACAAGAAAGTACAAGTTAAACATAAAAAGATTAAAGTAAAGAAACGATATGTAACCACACGAGAGTACATAAAAAATTGCCAAAGATATTGAAAAAATTGAAAAACGATAGCGTTGCATGGATCAAGCCAGACAGGCCTTCCAGGTCTACGCAGCTGTGATAGGCCGACAAATTTAATTATGTGATGCCTAATTGCAATTACAAATGCATTTTTAGCGGAGCACATCAAGTATTATAATATAATATCGACTACATAATGACACAATGATAGGTAGTAGCGTTAACATAGTGCACGCTTTCAAAGGCCAATTACCTATAATTCACGAGGCATTAACAATAAAGGTGGCTCGGTGTTCATTATTCAATAGCGATTCCCAGTAATTCGATTATTCGTTGTTTCGGCGTACCTTTATACGAAATTCTCGACAATAGCAAAGCTAGGGGTCGACGAGCAGGAATCGGAGCGTTTACCGCTCGTGCCAAGAATCATCCCTGAACATCTTCCACCGTCTTCGAGGTTCGTCCCTTTACGAGGTGGTTGTAAAAATTCCGAAACTCGTCACCTCGCGCCCTTCGAAATCCACTGGAATCGGTGAGTTTCGAGGCGAAACGAGACTCAGGGACCCTCTTCGGGGTTCCAGCCAGCTCTACAAACCTCTTCCGGATCCTTTCGACCCTGTCCACCGACCGTTTTACGCTCCTCGAGATTATCCGTCGACACCACCGCACCGCACGGATATTCCTTAACAGGTACTCGCTCTGCTCGAGACCCCAGAAATTGCCAGTTTTCGGGATTTCCCTTTTTAATAAAAACACTACCACAGGCGAGCTTTCTTTGCCTTCTCTCCAGTCGTCTTTCCCGGCAATGCCTGCAGAATTTCACTTGGGGAAACTAAATATTTCTCGAGTAATGAACATCTCGTCTCGAGATAATGGAATGAAAATTGTATACGAAGTATTCGTACACCTTTAAAAACGAATATCTTCTTCAAAACTGAACCTAACAACTTCAGGTTTTTTTTTACATATTAGTTTTCTAACGAATGTATAAATAAATTTTTGTTGACATTGTTATCGATCCTCTCCACGTTTATGTCATTTTAAGACATCCTGTAGACACATGGAATAAAATAGTTGGCGAATCTTTAAAGTCGTCTTTTAAGAAAACGGTTCGATCGAGACCTATAGTTCCTTTCAGACTATTGACACTGGGATTCAATGTCAAGGTGAATTTTACGATCCATTTTTGTAACAAATCTCCAACTATCTAGATGTGCAGGTACACCCTGTATAATTACGTTCGACGTTGCTCCTTTATTCTTCCAGGTTTTGAGGACCCCTGTTCCCCTTATTCTATGCAACCCTGTTCCCCAGACACCCTCGAGGGATTCTCCCGCTTCCGTTCCATGAAATTTGATTTCCCCTAGCCGAGACGGCCCGGACAATCTCGCTGCTCGTTTCGCTCGCGAAATTTTCCAAGGCCTGGACATTCGCGAGCGAATGGAATGGCCGCGGAAAGTGAGCTCGGCACGCTTTAAATTATGTATTAAGAGAGTAGATTCGCTTTTCCAGGATTGCAAGGCTGCGGGATGCGCCTTTTAATTTCTCGATAATGCGGAGATGGGCTTCTTCGGTAGTCAAAAGCGCTAGATAAAAGATCAATCAATATTTACGTTTAGGGGGCGTAATTTTCATTATTCGACAGCATATAGCTTCGCATGTAGCTATTTATATAATTTATATTATATCTACATGCTGCCGAGTAATGCAAATTACGCCTCGTAAATATAAAAAAGGCGTACGATAAAAGAATAGTACGATCATAAATATTGAATCATTTCTTCCAATGAATACTGATTATTCCAATCAGTTGTCAAACAACTTTCTGAAAGGGACGACGGCCGAGAAGCACGAGAAACGAACGTAATTAAGTACAACTTTGGCGAACGACTCAAAGTTAATTGAAAGGATTACGTGGAGCAGGACCAAAAACAATGTTACAGCGCACAGAGGTCGATTTATAATTGCGGCACAAACAATGTACCTATTGTTTGCTATTTGCTTGTTGGTTCATTGGTTCGGCTTGAGAACGCTCGTGCATAAACAATTCAACTCTTTATAGCCTTCTTACACTCCCGAATACCAAGATAAAATATCTGTTCCGAATATTAAACTTATTTTTCCCGCATATCCTATTAATTTTATATCCATACTAATTTATAATTGAAATGCACTGATCACCTTTGAACGATCGTTGAATGCTACGCGGAAAATCGCCTCTATTCAAAATACTGTAATTTCGCGGAAAAAAATCGTGCGACAATGAACCTAGATTCATTTATCGAAGCGAAATTTCTTTTTTCGAACAAGTCTAGGTAGATTATGCTACGATTTTTCGCCGCAAAGTTATAGTTGTTTGATCGTCCACAATTTCTCGAGGTGTTCAATTTTCAATGCAGCTTCGGCGCTCCGTAATTTAAAGCAATTTCGCAAAATTACCTGCAGCTTCAATAATACAATATACGTTTCCAGGGGGTTTGTATTAAAGGTTCTCGCTAAAGGAGAATCTTTTCCCGTCAATACCAGCGTTGACTTTCCGGAAATCCTAAGAATCGAGTTTGCTGGGAAAGTTTGTCAGCAGCTCGGATTCGTTCGAGTTTCGGAACTGTTGCATTTCCAAGCAAGCGAAATCAATTCCCATGCTGGATCGGGGTCCGACTTCGAACGGTGTGTCGAGCGTATCGAGATATTCCCGGGGATCGTTTGCGCGATGACGAAACAATGAAAGCGAAACAGGATCGAAACAATAGCCATCCTTTTATCCTCGTAGCGTCCCCTCATTTCCGTGTGCACAGCTCGCTCTACGGCTGTCGTTTTCGGCTAACAGGATAACTTCGCGCGGAGTACTTATGCGTTTCAGAAAAATGCTAGAGGTTCCTCAAAGCTGTGGTAGCGGACTCGCGAACTTTCAAATTGATAGGTCCACTAGTTTTCTCATTAAAAATTTTGTAACGTAATCCAGACCGGATAATAAGTTTCTCAACGACACCAGCTTAGGTTACCAGTAGATGTTCCATAAGTTCGTATAAAGTTCAAAAAAATTCTTCTTCGAGAAAAATACTATACATTTACAAAGCTTGTGTTACCTTCGTTAAGCAGTTCGTAACCAAAACTGGATATTAACCGGTAACACGAGGTGTGCCGTGTTTGCTGTATCTACACACAGCAAAGTAAAAATTGCAATTTTTCATGATTTTCTTCGTAATTTTAATTCCTAAACCAATTTCAATGAGAACGTATATAATTTTTAGATTTTTCATTATTGGCCCCGTTAAAAAAGTTGTAGAAATCAATTTTTACTATTGTTTTTTACAATTCCGATCAAATACATTTTTCCAACATATTTATTAGACGTCATTTACTAAACTAATCCTTCTAGCCTTACACAGAAATTGAAGTCGTTTGGGCAATTCATAAAAAAACATATTCTGATTTAAACTGTGTGCGATCAATAGACTGCGGATCGTTATGCATTTATGGCTTACAAATATTTTCAAAAAATGCTAGAATATATCATGAAATTCAATAGAATATAGTAAGATTTTCATTTATTTCAGATCTACAAAGTTCCCATTAAAAAAGGATTTCGTTGCATGTCACTTTCTTCAAATGTGTCTATAAAAATTGAAAATTGCATAAACATTCGCAGTCTAATAATCAATTATATGCGTAATTGTATACTATCCAGTAGAGTCCGTTCTATCTTCAGTATCTATCTCTTGAAGAAGCCCTTCCGACGCCCCTAGGAAGATCACTGTGCCATCGCAGAGCGCAGCGACCGCATAAAAATCACCGTGAAACGACGCCAGAGGCGAGTTTAATGTGCGCTCGTAAAGTAAAAAGAAAATTAAAATCTTCCTTGTCCCTTTTCCGTTGGTAGAGGAGAAGGGGGTGGAGGGTATTCAAGAAAAACATACGCTATCAAGGGTTTCATAGTCCCCGATAAAAACCGGACAAATCCCTGTTGCCAGGAGAAGAATGGAACGTGTCCCGTTCTGTACTTTTACGAGCGGGACACACTAGAGAGATCCGTCCGAGAGCCGCAGCCTGTCACCCTTTCTCCCATCCCCTGTTACCACCCTCTACCTACCCCGCGGTGGCTGGCCGAAATCCTCTGTCATTTTCCGCGAAGTCAGCCAGCGAACCGAACCAGCCGGCACCCAAATCCTCGGGCCCGAAAAGATGGAAACCCTCGAGATGGAAACACGATTCTCCGGCTGGCAGCTGGCCACGTTCCTTAATCGGAAGCAAACGTTTAGATCCAACCCCCTCTTTCACCCTGTAGATTCTCCCTCTCACCCCTCACTCGCTGGAAGATGTAGAATGGCGATCGTATGTAATGCTTTTAACCCTTAAAGATTGCTGTACCGTTATTCGAGATACAGTTTAAATCATTAAATATGTCGGTGTCTAGTCGATTACTAAACATTTAGGTATTGTACGATTTCATATCTATAAATTTGAAAAAATCATAGGGAACGGAAAGATTCTAGAAAATTGTTCCGAGTGCAAAGGGTTAATTTTGTAATGATTTCAAACATGTTCCAGCTTTTCTGTGGCAATGTCGAATTCAAACCGAAAATTCTCTTTCAGGATCAGAGTGCGTGCCTGTCAGGGAACTCTCTCTCGAGCAAGCATTCAAATTCAAGTATTAATCATTGTTGCGACCAAGTTGTCAAAAGGGAGAGAGTAGCGTTGTTGGAAATCGCGATCAACATTTCAAAAGAATCGGTGGCCGAACAAAAGAGCTTCCAGCCGAGGGCGCAGGATCCGCGATGGGAATTCGCCGGTGCAAAAACCGGTCGATGGATCGCGTGTTCGAGATCGGCATACACGAGAGAGAGAGAGAGAGAGAGAGAGAGAGAGAGAGAGAGAGAGAGAGAGAGAGAGAGAGAGTGAGAGAGAGCGGGAATCCATTTCAGCGAATATGAAGCCGCTCGGATCGAAACTCTGCGTCCAGATGGCTTTATGCGGTTGTCACGGCGTTGTTTATCCGCCGATGAAAGAGGATCGAGTGGCCGCGAAAGCTCGTGTCCGTGTCTATAATCGATCTCTCGGCCTCGATGGATATGCTCGACAGCTTTTAATCCATCAGCATTCGTCGGTGTCTCTCCCCCTCTCTCTTTCTACGATCAGGAAATAACTGAGCGTTCCTTCCGCTTTACGCATTAATGCGATCGTCGACTATGATCCGCGTCGTTCTCCTAATTAATCGCGATTTTTACACGATCTCGTTTTCAGATTACGCGTCTCATTGCGGAAATGATTTATGGAGATCGAATGGAAATGTCGGTGCAGCAGGAATCTCTGGAACGCGTACACATAAAAACTGTTTACATCGGAATAATTCCCCTTTATAATTTTTGTGTACATACAGTACAGTTATAGTCGCTAAAAATTACTTTTTTCCATTCATTTCTAGTCTTATATTGTTCCGTTAACCCTCATCCGCCCCTCGTGTCAATTTGACACAGTTTTCCCGAAATAAGATATTCTGTTATTTGTAGATTTTGCCCGAAACTTCGTGTTACTTTTATATTTATCACATTTTTTGAAAAATTCACGCGGTATATAGATCGTTTGACGATCGTAGCGATATATTTGTAGAAACAGTTGACGAGCGGTAGAGGTGACGGAAATATTCGACCACCCCGTGCATTCAATGCACAGACAATACGGAACAGATTTTTCGGTCCGCCGGTGCAAAAGCCACGCACCATTGTCCGTAGCATTGTTAATGGAGGGCACAGGTGTTGCGGACGGTTAATCGACGAGATTTGTCCGGTGGTAAGTACGTACTAGCGGCGGCAGGTTAATTGAAAGCTACGTGGCCCTTGCCGCGCCGATTATTTCGAACGGACCGCGTCCAGACGAGTTACAAGCGCGGTCTGGCCGCTGCACTCGCCGATTAATCCTACCGACAAACGTATCGCTGTTCCAAACCACCCACGGAACCAGATTCACGGATATTTCCGCACTGCGAACAACCCGAAACAAGTAAGACATCTTAGAGAACCTTAGAACTAGAATATCTAGGATTATTGTAAGACTTTTTAAATCGTTTACTTAAACCAACCATCTTAAAGTTGATTCTTGATGCGCAATGATCATCAGCAATTTTAAAGATTTTTTAAAAGTGGTCCGAAGATACCCTACATTTTAAAACTGATCAAAGTTATCAAGAAAATGGATCTAACTATGAAAAATCGAGCAACAGCCATTTTAACCATTTTTTAAAAAAGCTCCAAATATTCCCTACATTTGAGACAGAGCCTAAATGTTAAAAATTGAGCAGCAGCCAGTTAAAACATTTTTTTAAAAATGCTTCAAATATACGCTACATTTGAAACAGACGTTTTTTAACAAAGTTCTAAGTACACTACAGATTTTAAAGAGGAACCTAAAGCCTTCCACAACTCAGTTACAACGAAATCGATTTGCAAACAAACTTTTACTTACCTCGAAGTAGGTGCCATCCGAGGACAGTTATCCCAATGCTATTCCTTCGGAGCGATTCAGTCGCATTCTGTTTCGAGAATCCTCGACAGACAGAATTGCTTCGCAACGAGGAGCAGTAACTCGAATCGACTCGTAAAAGCGAACAGTCGAAAGAGGGTGTGTATTAATTAAACGCGAACGCGAACCTCCTTCTCGTCAAGGTACAATGTCTGTCCCGTTGATCGCGAAGATAAGACCTCCACGTTTTCTCGGACAGTCTGATGCTCAACAGGCTCGGACTCAAGTAATCTAGAAGTTCCTCGACTCCGAGGCTCCTCGAGTTGACTAAAAACTAGCCGGTTCTCGGCGAATGACTTTATCAGCGTTTCTTTTCCTCGTTCTCTGTTTGCTTTGCCGAAGCGCTATGCTTCAGCAGAGTTGCTAACTATATTTTTAACGTTGCTCGCCTACGAGCTCCGTTCCGAAGAAGTTATGCCGGACCTTTATAATGGAGTCGTTCCACTGAGAATTTCATGCTGTCGCGAATAAGCCGAGTGAAAAAGAACGTTCGAGAAATTGACAGGGTTTCGGAATATTCACGTGCTCATTTTCATTGAAATAGATAGGGAGGGAAAGTTCCTTGGAAGGGTGTTTTTTGTTGGACCATTCGATAAGGCTCCAAAACAAAACCGTATGTGACAAGTTTCAAGTCGGTACCCCCACTGCAAGGGTAGTTACAGGGTGAGCTCGGTTTAATGAATTATACTCTATTTCTTCTGTTCTGCTGGACAAGAAATTACGAAAAAATTCTTGAACATTTACCTAATAGCACACACGACAGTGAATTATTTCAGAACTTTTGGTTGCAAGATCGATTATTATATAAACAAATCCAGAAGCATGGAATCGCCGATTTTATATCGAAGTTTACAGAGTACCAGGTTTATATTAATATTAGACTGTGGATCTTTATGTCTGTGGTATATGAAAATTTTAAAAAAATGCTAAAATATAAAATTCGATAGAATATAGTAAGATTTTTATTTGTTTTGGGTCTACAAACGCTGTTTCCATTAAAAATAGGATTTTATTTCATGCAACGTTCTTAGAATTTGTGTACAATTAATGTGTATTTTGTCAGATTTTACGAACAGGTTTAAAGAAATTAGAAAATCATCTTCAGATGCAATAATTGAATAATAAAGGTGCAGGACAAAAAGAATAGTGAAGAGAAACATCTGCTGTTTGGCGAGGGACAGCGTGATCCACCTGTGCGAGGGCTGTTACCCAGGTAAACACGGAGTCGTCGGGTGTCGGGGTGGTGCATCTATCTTCGTTGCATAAAATCGGCGGGCAGCTATCATTCACAGCCGGACGTTTACAGGATGATGCAGTCGGAGTGGGCATCTGTGTGTCCTCCAGCCAGCTCGGTAGGTTGTGCATCGCGAGGTCACGGTTCATCGGCGTCGCGTCCCCGTGGCACACGCCTAATTCATTAATCAACTCACGCGTGCGCCGAGTCACGACCGTCGACGCTGCGCGATCGTAAATCATGCGATCGCGTTTGCGCGCGTGGATCCACCGACAACCGCGTTAATTATTATTAATCGAGTCGCGGGTGACATTTGTACCGAGTTTTCCAACCTTCAATTTTCATCATTTTTCTGTTGCGAAAAATTCTCATTCTGGAGCATTACAATCACTTGGCATATTTCATTTGAACGTTTTATATTATAATTAGACAGCGGATTTTATGCATTTGTTAAAAAAATGAGTGGGTGCAATTGTAAAAGAGTAGAAATGTTAAAATATTAAGGGAGAAATTGAATTTCTATGTCACTCCAGTTTTGTGCAATTCGGGAAGAACATTTTTATTTTGCATAAAAGAGTCTATTTATAATTTTGCAAATTTTTTCGGTGAAATATCATGTTTGATCTTTGCAGGTTGTACTGAGAAACTATCCTGAATTTTGTTACGAGGACTTTATACAAAATAGAAGAGCATTGTTAATTGTGGGGAACATCGATCTTGTCTGACCATCGATCGCCGATACTACTTCCACACTGCAGGCATACTACATCGATACGTTATTCACCCACCATTGTTGAGATATATTAAATTATTGCTACACTTTCATAATTTATGATCGTCGGCAAACCTGGATAAAGCCGATTATGAACAGACACACCCGCTGGTGCTTAATCAAACTTGAATATCGCCGGCAAATATTACATTTTCGCATGTTGGCCAAGCGAGAATTGAAATAAGTTGTTACCTAAATGTTGTTTGTGGTAAACAAATGACCACGGTCTGATTCATTTGCGTCTTGTTTAAACTGTTCCACTGTGGAGCTTGCCAATATTCTTTCGGAGTTCCTCAGTCAATTACATAATGAAAAAATGAGCATAAAATTTTTTCAAAAATCCTCATGCAATCTATAGATATCCAAGATCGCTCTCCCACTCTCAAAAATGTTCCACGAGAATAAGAAGCGAAAGGGACCTGAAAGAGAACCTCGACAAAGCTCCTATCTCGAAGTTGAAGAATGAAGTTCCCGATCGGATGTCGTCGTATCTCCAAAGTGAAATGTTGTTTCGCCTTACTGACACAGATATCTGCATAAGCATCTGCGCCGACGAGGTCGGTTCAATGCGCCGGAAAATTGATGGAGAACTATCGCGAACCGTCCGTAAGATTTTCGCGCTCGCAGACTTGGAACCGGATCCACGATTTATGAAATGAAACCTCCTTTGCCTCCACCGATTCAGGATTAGTGTCGCACCGGACTTTCAGCAAAGTTTAGGCTTCAGAAATCAAATTCCTGCGTAGTTCGTCGATCGTCAACGATCGTAAAGAATATTTCAAATTCCAATAATTTTTTTTCAAAACGAAACGTACATGAAAGGTGTAATCATGCTAAATTTCAATCACTTCTTCTTACCTTTTCGAAAGTGGTTCCAGCGGATTGTTGAGATTCTCCCGATTAGAACGAGCCCAAACACGAGATAAATCGATTCCCTGTTATAGACATCGTGCATAGCAATCGTTTACATCGAGTTTGTAAAACTAGTCCGATATACATTGTGTTTGGATTCGTTTTAATTGGGAGAGTCTCAATAATCCACTGTAACCACTTTCGAAAATGTAAGAAGAAAATGCTTGAAATTTAGCAAGATTACCTTTCACGTCCGTTTCCTTTCCTCCGCCAGTTTTATTCTGTTTCCTTGTCGAACGTGATTAGGCTGCCCGATGTACCGAGTAACGTGGGAAGAATGGTGATGGCTCGTGCAAATTTAAGGGTAACAGATTTAGTCGAATTTAACTGAACACTACTGTAAATCGATCTTGTCGGCCGAGTTACATTCTCAAAGGTCCGTATTTGCATAAGGCAGTCGCGCTGCACTTAGCTACGATCTATTAGTAGCCGAACACGCTGGCCGCATTACCCTGGTGTTGTCCTTTGACGTCAGCCTAATTAACGATTATCGATCCTAAGTGGCGGAAGTGCTTCTAATTAATTTACCACGGCGCTCTGGACGCCTGTTCGCACCGACGTGCTAGTGCCGCACTGTGGATTGTTAATGATTTTCGGCACTTTGTGAAAGTGAATTGAAAATTGTTATTGTTCGATCCACAAGCTGGAGAATTTTTTAAAAAATGTCCTTTTAATTGTTCTTTTAATGAAATCCTAAAATTGCCACGATTTTTGCAGGTTCCTGTACATTTCTCTCGGTCGCTCATTAATTAATCTTGCCCGGCGCTGTTTAATTAATTTGAGCCCCGAGTTAAAATAGATAACGATTGTTTGCTTCGCCGTCGACGCAGTTTTCGCAAAAGCACAGTTGCAACGGGACAGAAGTACAACCGGGAGTGCAAAGCTCAGAGCTGCAGCTACAGCAGCGGCGAACCAACGACCGATTCATGTTTAATTCGATGTCGGAAGTTTTCGGGGCAACAAACTTCATCAGACACCGTTTATTTATTCACGTGCCGGGGGTCCGTGGAGTTTTTAACGCGCTGCGACATACATAGGTTCCGTGTGCATAATTTCACGTCTTCGAAAAACGTCGCCGGAAATTCCCCAGAGAGAGACGCGAGCCTCGAGGACCCGAGCTAATCCAGCAAAATGGTAGAACAATTCATCAACAATTAATGAACAATTTATGCGGAATTTCTCAGGGACTCCGGAATCAAATTTTAATATTTCAACCGGAAATGTTATCGAGTTAATCCGTCAGTCCATGAATTTCTATTCTTCTTATTTTTTAATTAACGAGTGATTGTTTCGTTTCATTATTTTATAGTATAACAGAACATATAATGTTCGCGTGGAATACTTAGTTTTCAATTCAACAAATTATTCGTTGTTTCATGCTGTCATAAAACATACAGTGAACGAACTACACGAAACTCCCAGTTATTAAATGGATGAATTTTTACTTGGTTGTTTCATAGTATTCGTATTCGTATGAAATATAATGTATTTTAAAAATATCAAAAATACTATTACGTTATCAACAATCTGTAAACAAAAATAATTAAGTGGTACAACATATATTTTTGCTATTTTCCTGTTCCTACCAATCGGCATATAAAACAACAATCTTTTTAGACGCCATGATAAAGAAGATCCACGACTCTACTTTGATATAATAGTAATCGTACACATTCGTCGTTACACGTGACGCGACAAAGTCGTCGTTATCGTTATTATTATTCCCATCTCCATCGACGGATTTGCCAATTCGAAGCACGCGCCACGGTGCGCAACGCGCTCGTTATTCGCGTAATGAAGACGTTAATAATTATAACAATAATAATAATAATATCGCAGCACTAACGAGTGCTGGGAGGGTTTCTCAATCGACGACTAGCGTCGAGGAAATTCGTGTAATTAATCGCGGGTTACCGCGACTCGCGGAATTATTATTGAACATTTCCACGAAGGCAAGCGGCGACAATTTGGAAAATTATCGGGTAGAGGGAAATCTGATTGAAGCTGTGGTTTTTTTAATTGAATAATCGCTTTTCTACTTATTTCTATTGATTCCTTCGTTTATCAATCTTTCTTAAATATATTCTTTAATCAAACAGCTTACTTAAACATTAATTCCTTCTTCTGTCTGAAGAAATGTGTAAGTACATAGTATTATTTTTTCTCTTAATGATTTTTAATACAGCAGAACTCAAATATTGACGTCTTCAATTTAAAAAATTTTTCAACAATTTTGAATTTCTATGAATGAACAAAGAACCACGGTCTAGTAATTAGCAAACTGTGGGCTTTATGCGTTCTCGACGAGACAATTCGAAACATAAATTCTTTTCGACAATCGCGGTTATCTGAATTTGCAATGATGCGCGATCAAATCGTTCGAATTAGATATTTACAGGCGAACGAATTCGCGAGTCGGAATGAAATCGTGGAAAAAGGTGGTTCTGGTGTTCCCAGGAGCGTAATCGTATTAGCGGGGCTGGCGAAGCGAAATTTTCGAACGAACAAAATTACGGGGAAGAATAGTTTATTTATCTACGGCCGGCGCGCGACACGACGCCAACGGTCCAACAAGTTTTTCTGTTCCCCGCAATCCTCCCACAGCGCAAGTATTTTCGCGATATCTCCCAGTGTACACGCTCCAAATACGTAATGCGGCATTTCGACGATCAATGTTGCATGTATAGCCACGCTTCGATTCCTGGCATGCATAATTCATCGCACCGATTTCCGTCCCCTTTCCGGATGCTGCTGTCTCCCCCCTCTCTCTCTCTCTCTCTCTCCCTCTATCATCATCGTTATTCCTCTCACTATCTCGCTCTCTTTCGCTACGGTTTCGGTTTTTATGCACTCGACGGTCAATGCACATTTTCCACGGCCATAATAAATTGATCGTTTATTGGAACGGCGTTTTCTTCCACCCGGGATACGAAACTACGTACCCGACGACAATAGGCGAATTTTACGTGCGTATACTTCGCGACACGTAAACAGCTCGAAGCCGGAGCGTCCCGAATAAAATAGATTGTAATTGATGGCGCGAGGAGAAACGACAGGCGTTGCACGATGCACCGAGCCTGATGCAATCATTCGTCCAGCAGACAGCTTTCTGTGCCCTGTCTCTTACCGCGGTGATCGTTGCCAGAGCGAAATTTATTGCGATCTTTTAAGCGATTCGAGTGTCTCGGGCGAATTTATTCTGCTGGCGTGACAGTGAAAATATAAACGTGTTCGAAACAAGTAGAATAATATGTGATATTATTTCTGACGAACCAGTAGCAAAATAAACATTATCCGACCCAATAGCAAGAAACAGCAACGAGATTAAAATTGCCCGAACCAATTCCACGAGACAAGAGTATAATTAAAAGTTTTTGCAAGAGACAGCAGCAAAATAAAAATGATGCGAACCAAGATAAAAAAAACAGCAGCAAAATATAAATTATCCGGTCCAAATGCAAGATTAAGCAGCACACTAAAAATTATTCGAACTAATGGCAAGAAACTATAAGAGCAGAATAAAAAATGTTTCATGAGAAAATGTGCGCGGAAGATTTCTTGTGGTGCGAATGGACTAAAAGCATGGCGGGGTTCTCGTTAATCAGGTTTTCCCGGTATCAGGAAATTTTGTGGAGACCGCGAGCCCATTAAGAGCCGCATCCTAGTTACGCGTGTTGGTTGGTTTAAAGTAATTTATTCGCGCCGAAACCGGAAGCGATTCAACGCGTGCGGCAGCGTCTTTCATTTACTCGGTGCTCGACCTTTACGCGGAATCCGGTGCACGTTCGGCGAATTCTAATTGCATTCTTGTACCGCGGTACGACCGAATATCAAGCCTTAATGAATCCACCGTCGGACCCTGTCCACCCGCGATTTCATGTCCGCGCGAATGTTCGGCCATCAAGCGAAATGAACTCTCGTGAAATTTTTCGAACCGGTGCGCCCGGTTTATGGATCGTGAAAAGAACTTGATTACTATTTTATGACGTTTAGGCTTACGGTGTATTGCGCATGCATGGTTCCAGGGGATCGCTGCGCGCGACCCACTTCCTTCATATTCACTTTGTTCAAAGTAATTAACCGGGAATCATGCCGGAAGTACGTGGAGGATGAACGTGATTGCGAATTTTCAGCTTTTACCTGAAATTACTATACTGAGGAACGTAAGCATAGTACAGTGAGGTCTCGATCGACGCAAAGCCTCTGGGGGATTTGTTTGCGTTGATCCCAGACGGGTAGCTATTTTTTGAGCAGCAAAGATCAAGCCGTAAAAGATCAAGCAGTAAAAAGAGACCGCGCGCTGTCCTTCCTTGCACCCGGAACGCTCGTTGTCCATTACACAAGTAAATATCATCGGAATTATATCATATTTGGTATCGTGTTGCATTAGAAAAATGCCACGAATATGTTGATGAAGGTTTCATAAAAAAAATAAGCGATGATAAAATATGACTACTGTACTGTAGTTTGAATAATTTATTTCAATACAGTAAGTGCAAATTGTGAATAAACATTTACGAAAAGTCCACATTTTCGTAGTTTTCAATAATCTTTCTGCTCGAAGCGTGGATTGAGAAGTTGAGGAGAAAAAGAGAAAAGAAAGCATAAATCTTCCAAACTAAAACGAAATGTTAGGGACTAGGGAAGAGTTCAATATAATTACGTTAAAAATAATATAATTAGGATATTGTAAACCAAGTCATATTTCTTAGCTGTAAAGTTAAAATAAAGCAGTAATAATTATAATAATCATCATCTTTCTGTTAAATCTCTGAAAGGAGGATCGTCAAGGATTCTGCGGTTTTTTTTTTATGGAACTATGAGAAAAATTCAGTTCGTCTAGCAGAGGTTCTATTATCTCCCGAGTAAGTTGAATATCTGGTTAAACTTTTCGAAACGTTTTACGATACCGAGTTTTAAAGGTGGCGAACAATTTCGAAAGCGGTTTTACCGGGAGAAGATTATTTCGAGTAAAAAGAATGTGGTGTATCCCTATTCTAGGGATTTTCGTTTAACGTGATTTACGGCGTTTGGCAGATATTCGGCGTCCATTCGGTCGGCAAAATCCGTCGGCCCGTTCAATTTTCAAGGACGATAAGAGCGAGCGCAATAAACAGCTCCGCCCGGGGAGGATTCATCGGATATCGGATCTTTTACGGCCGCTTAAAATCTCGCCCGAGATATTTATACTTGCTGCAGTGGCGTGCAGTGACTGCCACTAATATTCCGACACTTTTTAGAAGAAGATTACCTTCCCCAAATTCAACCAGACGACTAGAGTTTGGATAAAATGTTGCAAAGATATTAATTATTATAAGAATTCGGCAGCTTTCAATGTTTTAGCTGGGATTCTGGGCAGTTGGAATTTTCCGAAAATTCTGAGAAAAAGCGATTTTAGAAGTGAAGCGAATTCTTCGAGGTCCGAAAGCTTTATTCCGATAGGAAGCTTCCGTGAGCTCGATTCGCCTAAACGGAAGGAAGAGTGGCCGAGCCGTTAGGCGTTCGATCACCATGCTGTCTCGCGCCAGCTGGAAAGTGGTCACCGTTAATTAGAGCCCGGTGATAACGCTTAGACCGCGAGAGAGCTGGCACTCTGCCGACTCGTTCCGCCGAATTTAAGGCAGAGAGATGCCTTTTCATTTTCGACGAACGTTTCACCCTACTCTCGCATGCATAATTCATCGTGAGGACCGCTCCCCCGCTCTTATACGACTCGTTTCTTCGTTCTCCTAACTCGTCGAATACGTACGCGGTCCACGCGTTAACTATCATTATCAGACTTGTCCCGGAAGGTTGAAAACTGCTGTTGTTTCTTGAAGTATATTGTGATGAAAAACAAAATGCACAATGCGTAGAAGTATTTTAGTAGGAATTTTACAATCAGTAGTTCAGCAACATTATACAGTCAGCCACTGCCGATCAGCATATCACAATCAAATTTACTCCACCCTGGAATGATCTTGGAATTTTGTAATCACAATCCAATTTAGTTGACCTCAAGAATGTGGCCTTGCAACGTTTTGCATGTACTTACTCTGCGCACATTTTTAATTGGTAAGAAATGATTTTTTTCAAAGTTTTCAGGAACGGGAGAGATAATGTTTCCTCCGTTGGGTCCCCAATGAACTTTTCTGCCACTGGTTCGGTTTCTTTCATTTCCGTAATTTCTATCCGAATTTTCCGGCAGAAATTGAACCTACGGTTTTCTCCAACTCGTTCCTGAATTCCGCATCGTCGTCGGACCCGGCTTCCCGTCCGAATCCTCCGTTCCGTGGAACCTGATTTCGATCCCTAACCCGCCGGGAATGGTCGCGAGCGTGCGCGCGCGCTCTCTCGGGTGTCCCCGTACGTCGAATAATATCGCGCAAATCGAATTTGCGACCGAATATGAGGCAACCCCCGGACCAAATATGGCACACCGATTTCCGGGAAACCTCTGTTCGTCGTCTCGAACGTCGCCCGATCGATTTCACCGTGACGCTGCCTCGTATCCGCGCAATTTATGGGTTTAGATCTATTAAACACACAGTGCGGACAAATGGCCGAAATTCGAGACTTCGCTTCTCTAAATTCGGTTACTAATGTATATTGTATATAGCTAATATATTATTTACGGAATTTATGAAGTCTATGGAGAATTTTACGGAGTTTGTCTTTAGAACGTTATATCTCAGCACAGAATAATCTGAGATGAATTTGGATTTTGTAGCTTCGAAAAGTTCAAAAAAATTTTTGTCAATATCTTCATCTTGAAAATTGGGAGGAGGAATAGATTTATATGGCTTGATTTTAATAAACGAAAAATTTACTTCCGAAGGGAAAGGAAGTACAATTTATTTTGGATACCCTGTGTACGTATGCGTACGAATGCTCGACTATTTACGCTATTTAGCCAGTTACTCGACGAGCGAATTCTACGCCGAAGAATAGCTCGCGAGTCCGCTGAAAGAAGCATTGTGTCCTATTTCTCGGGAAATTAGCGCCGCTCGCAAATTGCGCGGCCATTGTGCTTGGCGAGCGACGAGCGAGTTTTACGAGCGAGACGAGCTCTTCTGCCGCGGCAGCTTTTCCGAAGGAGAGAAAACCTCTTTTCCCATGGCCGCAATTTCATCGGAAACCCAGCGTATATCGTTTCAGTTTCTCTCTTTCTCTCTCTCTCTCTCTCTCTATTTCTTTCCAGGGCTAACAATAAGTAATACCTCGCATCAAACAATTACGCGGACAATGCCTGGAACATCGTCAACCTGCACACTGGTGTACAAGTCAACGACTCGAAGTCGAGACGGCGAAATAAAAGCTGTACGAAGGCAGACAAACCTGAAGATCGGTCCTTTCATGTACCACAATCATTTCACATGCGTTTGTAACAACAATGAATAACCGAACATACGATACTGTGAACACTGAAAAAATTGAACAATAACAACTTTGTTCTCAGGGATTAAAACAGTTTCAATTTCAAGAGAGAATGTTACAGACAAATTTCAACATCAAATAAGTCAGATCGTGATAATTTGTTGATTGTACGACATTACCAAATCACTAATTACAAGATTGCTATTAACTGTTCATTACTCGCGTATGATACTCACAGTCTGAAATATTGAAATTTAGTGTTTCAAGTATAAGTTTAATATTTCCAATTGAAGTAGTTATTCTTTATTTAATAAAAATTGATTTGTGTTAGAGTCTTCTAAAGTTAAGCCTTAGTGGTTAACTGAACTCTGAGTCACCACTAAAAATTGATGTACTATAATTCAAAATCTCGTTTACATTGTTAAGTATATTGAGATCTAACCAATTATTAAACATCTCAATAGTGTATGAGGTATTCTATTAATTTCGTATCCACAAAGTAAAAAAAAAATCATATAAAATGAAATTACTTTAGATAGGAAGACATGTTTAAATTTCGAAGTAAAATAGCTCCGAGTGCGAAGGGTTCAAGTACTGGTTTGAAACAAAAATGCTTCTAAAAAATGTACACGGAGGGAACGTGTAGGTTTGCTATTTTGCAGGATCAATAGTTTTCAATTTTTTCGGAACAGGTATGTGGGTCGGTTTTCCAGCGACAGGTAGGTGTAAATGAGAAGGGAAGGGGGTAAAAAAGGAAACAGGTGAGAGCAATCGATCCACCGGACGATTCGGGGGACAGGCAATCGACTGTACAGAAATAACAATTAACTTCACGTACCAGCGGACCGCAATCTACTACAAAGCACGCTGTGTAATGCCATAATGGAATTTCTCGTACGGGCGCATCCGCTGCCCGCAAATTCAGTTTATCGGATATTATTTGATCACCGCAGACACCGAGGCTCGCGCTCGCGCTCGCGCGCGCACCTTTGTGATCCGGCGAAACAATGGCCGAGGATAATTCGATTCGTATCTGCGGGGAAAAATTAGTTGCGACGTTGTTTCGCGGTCGACTTCGCAAACACGATGCTCTCTGCGATCCGAACAATGTTACGTTTCCCCCACCTTGCCAGTTTTATATAACCCGAGAAATAGCTCGTGAAAATATTTCTATCGTGAAATATGAACCGTTAGATAGTACTTGTTGTTTCAATATTCTATGAAATGTATTTAGTACTAGTATCTTTTTCCTTGAAATATCTCGAAAGGATCCTCGATTAAAAGTGTATTGACACTTGTTCGATTCTCCTTCTGAAAGAAGAAGAATCTTCAAGGGATTTAATCAAATTTCATGCGATCTGCTTGATACAGTATTGTAGAATTTATCTGAGCTAATAATTTATTAGTAGACCCCGAATTTTATGCAGTTATAACAAAAATTATTGTTTACTGCATAATTACTGATTTCTCTAGAGGTTGGACCTAAAATATATATTTGATTTTTTATTTATATTTTTCTGAACAATATACACTTTCTTGAACACAGAAATAAGAACATTAGTACTTCAATTAAACAAGGTATCTACTTACATCTAAAAAAAAGATTCTTAAAAATCATTTTTTTACTGAAGTTCCACAAGCCTTTTTTCAAAATACGATTCTAAACATTTTCAAATATTATTGTACCCAGCTTCGTGAACAATAAATGTAGTCTAATAACAATCAAATAGTAATCAAATTTGAACGATAAGTGTCCATATACTTTTGAGCTGTGGTGTATATCACTTACACTACTATCATAATTATGGGCACATATAATTTTGAAACATCAGATGTCCAACTGTGTATCGAATACTAAAAGTATCGAACTACTAGTAGCTGTTGCGTCACGTTGCTTATTGGAGTTGAATAGAGCTATTTTTGAAGTAACCTCAGGGAGATCGAAGTTCCAAACGGCAGAAGAAACGCGGATCTTTCGAGTAACTCGAGCCGGAAGTTGCACGGTTTTAAAACCTCTCTGGTCAAAGGAAAATTAATCATTCCCCGGGAACTTTGGAAAGGCAACATCTAGCCAAGTGGCCCAGCTAAACTGGCCAGTTCCTCTGCCCTTAACTTCTTCGGATGCCCATCTCGTCAACCTGCCTCGCCAAGAATATTAATTATCGAGCCAAGCCTCGATGGGTTACCTTTCACTTGGCTCGATAATTAATTCGTAATTAATAACGAAGCCACTTGTACATTTCGATTTCGATTACAGCAAGACCTTTACACTTATGTTACAACTTACCACATAATAAGTCCGTTTATCCAAAACGTGCGTTCTATGAATTTCAATTCCAATACTTTTCATAAAAATTGATTTTTAATTTTAATGATAATGAAAATCTAAAAGATGTGTTTTGTAAACTCGTATAAATTATATATGTTCTGGAAATTTCATAGAAATTGGTTAACGAATTATAAACGATCAAAAATGGTAAAAATGGCAATTGTGGGCTGAAAATCATGAAAAATTGCAATTTTTACCACTTCTGATTGCTTATAATCCCGTAAACCAATTTCAATGAAATTTTCAGAACGTATACATATAACTTATACGAGTTTGCAAAACACATCTTTCAATTTGTCGTTATTGGCCAGGTAAAAATAGTGGTAAAAATACAGAGAAACGAAGTCGGTTGATCCATTCATAAAATAGTTATTCTGATTTAAAGCGTGTGATCAGTTATGCTCGTAAGTGTACAATGTGTGTAGATACAACGTATACAGATCAAGAGCAGATTCACTCGATTCTTCCTTCTAAAGAACTAACAAATTGATTTCGTTATTGATGAAATAAATTCGAACAAAAACAAGTTCGTAACAATGTGATTCTATTTAATCGCTATATCTATTAGCTGATAAAATGAGAAGGTAGTAATTAACTAGTAATTACCTAGCGCTTCAAGTAAAGAGCTTCGGAGGGAAACATGCATCGGTTCAGGACCGAGTAATTCTCGCGCGTACCGTGCGATTAATTACACAGCGATGGTTTAAATTATTTACCCTCGGAATAACTTATCAGCGTCGGTATAATGTATGACGCGTGGGGGGGAGGGCGCTAGCGTCGGACGTAAAAGTCAACGGGGTGCACGCAACCCGATTCCCTGGGGACTTGTTCGGTGTGGTTAGCGTGTGCCAGAGGTACGACATCGCTAACAGGCGATTTCTGTGTTGATTAATCGAACGATTGTGCCGGTTGATTGGCGTTCAGAGTGTTAGACGGTCTCGGACTCGACGGGAAACTCGCGGGAGACCGTTTAACGCCGTCCCGAAGCGACGCGACGCGACGCGATGCATCCCCCAATCCGACGTCGACGGTGCAGCTTGTTGATTCCGAATGCACTCGACGGGAGACGGTGATGCGCGTTGTTTGCACTCCCGTGAACCACCCGGCGATATACGGAACGGTACGTCTCCTAATATCGGAAATTATTGTCGATTTCGAATGGTTTAAGGGTGTGGAGACGGAGCGAGAGTGTGGTGGCACACTCACACGCTAGACACATTTACGTACACGAGGATTGCAAGGATTCGGCACCTCAGAAACTATTTCTCGATAATGCACATTTGGGGGCCTCTTCTCTGAAGTCCTATTCTTACAATTACAACGCGTAATTGCATTATTTACAGTTTTATGCTTCCGACTAATTCAAATTACGCCCTGCAAACGTAAAAATAGTACTTTTGAGAGTAACTGTGACTTAGATTTGGACGATATATGTGTGTGTATGCGTGTTAACAGACAACCCTATATATAGCTAAATTTATAAAAATAGAGATTTAAAAATAACAGGAGAATTGTAAAATTACGATTGCCAACGATTTGAAAACTAAGTCAGATCGAAACGAACGCCAGTAAAAAAACACGTCGGTTACCAACGATTGGGTTATCCATGTATAATAAATACGGCTTTTCTTTACAGATTGATCTTTTATCTAGCGGTTTTCACTACTGAAAAAGCTCATCTTTGCATTGTCGAGAAACAAGAAGGCTCATCCCGCACCCTTAGAATCCTGGAAACGAGACTACCCTGTTAACCATCCACTCATCATCGAAATCCGACAAACCGGACCAATTATCGACTGTCACTCGCCGTGTCTCCACTTTGCGAGATCCACGATGACGTTTCCCGTTGACATTTCCACTCGCTGACATTCGGAATCAGTGACACTTTAAAAAAAAACTCGGTTATTCACAGAGATCCATCGTCGAGACACCACGTTTTCGTCGTAGCCGTCCGTCAGAACGCGTAATTAAGTTACCGGAGGAGGAGACAGGACGAATTTAGATTGGGGAAAAGTGGATCAGAGGTGATAGTTAACAGTTAGGGGATAGTAACCGGGCGAGAGTGCCGGCAGAGCAACCGTTCTCGATTTCGGATCCGCTAAAAGCCATCGGACCGGCCGCGGCCGCGGACCAGATTCGATTATCGTCCCCCGGACGCAGTTATTGGCCGCTTAATTTCTAAATGCACGTTGATAATTATTTTCCGATATAACGTCCCCCTCCCCTCGCAGCATCCTCACCAATCACGCATTATTGTGTGGCTCCTAGAACCCCTATTTAAATTGACACGCCTCTGTTCACCGCAAGAAATCCAGGACAGTTTCTGTCTCTCGCTTCGTATCGTTATGTCTCTCCGTTTCCCGAAGAGAGGAGACGAGAATCGATTGCGCCGCAACTGCAATTTATTGCTGTTAATATCGAGGGAAACGGTCAAAGCGGTGCCGACGGGGACACGTTTAATATCGGTCATATAATATCGAGGCTTACCGACTGATTCGCACGTCTGACGTTTGCCAACCTGCATCTGGCTTTGCCTTGTATGAGAACGCTCCGATATCGACGATTTCGAGAGCGCAGATTCTTCCTTGGACCAGCAAGGTAATTTTGTTGACGATCGATATTCGATTTCTTTCGTGCGACATAAACCATTGAAAGATTGAAGAAATCTAAGAATATCGTTATATTTCTTTCAATACATCAAAATGACTCTGGAAAGAAATGAACTTTTATTCAGATCCTGCTTCATAAAATCCGCAGATTTCAAATCCGCAGTCCAGTGATTTCATTATTTATTATTTATGCGTATTGGGATGGAAGATAAATTCTTTTATTTTTTATAAAGAATTGTTAATTTCTTCAATAACCAAATTTAGAGAACTGCCGAAGTTTGTAAAACGTGAAATGTATCTGGTTGGTTACATTAGTTTTGCTGTCGAATCGATCTCCTCGTATAGATAGTAGACGGAGAGATTCGATTCCGGCTGATGCAGCCCGCCGATGGAAACTTAATTACGGTTTACCGACGACGTAGCGACGTTAACATTCCATTTGGCCGCGGTGCCAGCGGAAATATTAAAATTCATAAAGCACGACGCCGGCAAGACGGATACCGGGTAATGGAATAGCGATGGCCATTTCGGCATGCCAAATCGAGAGTATTCGGCTCGGCAGGAATACTGTTTCACGCGCGCCAGGGAAACCGAGCCTGTATCGTCAATATCTTCGCGAAACGACCGTAGAAAATTGCTATAATTTTATACTGCCGTTCCCGACTCGCTACCTCATCTGATTATCACTCATTTCAATCGTTACGACGTCGTTAAATATGCTGTTAACAAGCGAATTACATCTTTCATATGTGCCCATAAGACATATATTTCTTGTTTAATATAATGATTTAAAGTTCTATTTGTGGCTTTAGATTTAAATGTAATCATTGAAAGTTGAATTTATAGGGTTGATGCGTCTATTGTACGTGTGTACAGCCCTACATATGACTGAATTTTTAATAACAAAGAATCGAAAATAACAGTAGAGTCATAGAATAATGATCGCTGTATTGCAATAAGATTATCAGATCGAAACGAACGCCACTACAAGAAACACGTCTGTCAAAACGAATGGTTATCCGTGTGTCTTCACGGCTTTTACAAATAAATACGGCTTTTCCTTACAAATTTGAATTTAGATTTAAATGCAAACCGTTCACTTAAAGAACAACTTTAACATTTCATAAACCATTTTAGACCATACCTCTACAGCGTGTCCTAAAATGGTGTAAACGTGGAGGGGGTAATTCAACATGATGATTCTCTATACGATGGAATAAAAAACAATTTTGACCTTGTGATTCGAGGTTAAGATCAATTTTTTGGCCGCGGCATATGATATTGAAACATCCTGTACAAGTGTAAAACCCGCAAACGATTTGTTCACAGCTTGGAAAACAGGTCTGCGTAGCCGAGAGCGAAATCGATTAGCCAGCGAGAGCAGCCGATAACAGTTTCTGATCCGTTTATCGGTAGCTCGTCTTCGACCGGAAGTTACGTGCCCGACGTAATTTCGAAATGTGATTAGAGCGCGCGACAGCAGTTTGGTAGAGGAGGGGAAGGTAGGAGGGTTGTATCGCCAGCCGATAGCAATTAATGCCTCTGGTGATTGGCCGAGGACCGTCCGGTCTCGTTAATGCTTTTAACCGATCGCTGGGGGATGAGAGAGGCCATCGCCGGACATCGTCCTTATTAAAATCGCTCGTACGAATCTCCCTATCTCGTTCCCTTTTTTTCTCATTCTTTCGTTTTTTTTTTCGGTCAACTCTTTTCTGGTCTACCGTCGAAGAAATTTTCGTGGCCGAGATGCGCGTTTCGGAGTCACCTGTTGCTCCGTGCTCCTGCTGTTGCTGCGCTCCTCTACTCTTCTCTGCTGCTTGCTCTCTTCTTGTCACGGAATTGTGAAGCGCGATAGTCTGCTTCTTTTTAGCTGATCTCTCGTCTCTTTCTATCGGCTCGTTCTGCAAGTTCCCACGGGATTAAGCCGGCCGTTTCGAACAAAAAAAAAACGAGGCAGCCAGAAATTACCCGTTCCGATTCCCCACCAAAAAGATCGCGCTTAGCGATCGCCAGGACTCGGTCGAGTGTTTCTCATTTTCGTTTATGGGTTTTGGCGGAGGAATACGAAGTTTGATAAAAAAAATACGCGGACTTTTAGTCTTTCTCGAAAAATCTTTATTTATTTATCGATATTAATTGTTCCCCATTCAAAGTACTTCCATCCAAATATAGTACACTTGTCGAACGCAATTTTCGGTATGGTGGTTAGCTCTTTCAGCGATTCTGTATTTATGTCTTCGATGTTGGCAAAGCGTCGGTATTTTACGGTTCTTTTCAGATTTGGGAATAAGAAGAAGTGACAGGGTGCTAAAGAAGCTAAGGCATCATAATAGCATAGTCGTGTGCAATTTCAAAAATCGCTGAGCACACCTTAAACACCGAGTTTATTAAAAATATTTTCCAATACTTTTACTATGCTATGACTTATTCCATTTATAATGAAAGAGACGGGCAATTTGTACACTAAATAAAACTAATTTCAATTTTATTAATTTATTAAATTTACTTTTCAATTTTATTTTAATTAAATATTAAAATTTAACTAAGAAAATTTTGTAATTCAATATAACTCATTATACTTTAACTGTACCGAGACACAACAAAAAAAAAACATTGTAGCAATGGGACCTACACGGCCCGGAAAATTTACAAATTCCGCGTAATTTTTAATAAAACCTCGTACGTTTGAATTTTAAGACTTCTGTTTTTGTTGCAGCAACGTTCGAATGATCTTACTAAAAACTTTCGAAAAACTTCGATCCGTAGTTGCAAAAGTGACAGAGCGTTCCCCGATTGTTGGGGGACGTTGGAAGTCGACGAAACAACAGCCGATGAGAAGTTAGGTCGCCAGGAAACCACAATCGCCGAATATTTGCCCGTCGGCGGTTGATCTGGAACCGTGTTCCAGCAAACGTTCAAAATTCCAAGCAAACGGAAAACAATTTCGAGGCAACCGGCGAACGCGCGCGCATTACTTGCCGAGGTTCATAAACCCCGAGGCGTCTACCAGCATAATACGTCCCCAATTAGTGAACTCCTCGTCCGTCCCGTTAAGTCGGCCAGTTAATTTGACTTTGGAAGTTTCACCGATTCTCCTCTCTCTCTCGCACACTCTTCTCCCACTCTCCCCTCCCCCCCCCTCTCTCTCTCTCTCTCTCTCTCTCTCTTTCTCTATCACTTCCTACACCACTTTAGAATCTTCGTCGCCGAGTGGTTTTGCAATTTGCCCGCGAACGTCGTTCGCCTGGGTGTAATCCGGACCCTTGAAGAAAATCTCCGTAATAATAATAGTACTCCAACACACTTCGGGTGCTTCATGCTCTGACTTAACGATGAGTGAATGGATTATCGACACGTTATATATCGATAAAATATCGGTAACAAATATGATGTTAATTAACGATACGTTATCAATAAATAAACTATATGTGTGTATGGATTAAAAAGATTTTCAGAAAATGCTGGAATATAAAATTCCACAGAATTGTATACGATTTTTATTTATTTCAGATCTACGAACGCTACTACCACTGAAAATAAGATTTTATTTATTACCAGTTTCTTGAAATTTGCCTACAAAAATAAAAAATTGCGTGAACATCCGCAGTCTATTTATTACATTTTTAGTTATAAACATTTTTATTACAAGGGACGGTTCAGAGTTAAGGATATCAATGAGACCATCCCTTTGTAAAAACACTAGATTGCGGATCTTTATGCAAAATAAACATATTCTGCATCGATTGTGGGAAGCAATAGTTAAATAAAAATTCATTTCAACCCCTAATGACTTTATTGCATTAAACACAACATAACAATATTCTTATATTTTTATAATTTTTTACTGTCTTATATTTTACCCGGCCAGTTTCTTCGTAAATGCATAAAAATACGCACGAGGCCGTAATTTCGTCCAAGGTTTTAAGGTGGTTGGATAGTAGAAGTTGATAATGTGACCGGGAAGTATAGCAATATCTTTTTGTCAATATCCGAATGAATTTCTTCTGCTCGCTCCGTGTTTGTCGCTCGGCAAAGTTTTTCCTCGGAATCCGAGTAAATATTTTTGCAAACATTCTCGCCGGAACTCTCGGGGTTTTTACGCCTGTTATAAATGAACGCGACTATTTGTAGTTTACCGGAAGTTTGTCGACTTAACAAGCTATTTCCATGACTCCGAGGAGCGATTCGAAACTTTTCACCGGTGGGAGGGAGAGGAGGAGTCGAGCTGTACGTATTAGGTCGGCGAAAAAGTTCTTTCCTAGGAAGCTTTGTGTTGCAAAAACATTTATTATGGCAAACAAAAAACGGGCCACTGGATTCGACAAGAATTGCCGTTTCAATTCGCATCTGGACTTTGAATCCTTTATTAGCATTCGAAACGATTATTAATAACAACGAGAGCAAGAACGGATTCTCAGATTCTCTTCAATTAAACCTCCGCGATTTTTCAATTCAAACTACGAGACTGTTAGTAATAATTGAGTTGCAAGCTATGACTGGCACGTAAAAATTCCAGCCTACAAAAATCAATTAAAAAACGTTTACCCAACAAACTGGCAACTAACGAAATCATTAAAAATTCAAAATTCATTAAAATCGTTTCCAGAGAAACAAGCAATTAACCAACAATTAATCAAACTGTCAATTACCAAGAGCAATGAAACATTTGCAATCACTCTACCGTAACGCGAGTTTCACGACGCAAAAAAAAGAGTTTAAAATTGAAGGGGAACATTTGAACACAGCATTAGAAAGTTAATTTCACCGATAGAACGGTTCCAATATAATTGCACAATGACGCTAACATATTCGCGGGTACACGGACGAAAAAATAGGCAATTCGCGTCCCTGAAAGCTCGTTAATGACTGTTTCAAACGCGACGCGACGCGAAATATGGCGACCGCGCACGTCGACGCGTATTTCCAAATGACTCTGTTTTTTTTTCCTCGTAGCTTGTTGGACAACCTCCATTTCCCCCACGAACTACACGTAAATAACGTTTTTAACAGGATGCAATTCGACCGCGACGGTTTCCGGTTACTCGATTAAACTGCTCCACGGAATCAAATGATCATCGTACGTTTGTTGCTCGGTGAACTATTGCTGGAACAGTGGTGCGGAGAAAGTGGGAAAGGTAAAGGTACAAACTGTGATTACCAATGGCGTTTTTGTTCTGCGTTCGATTGCTTCTGCGATATGGAAAACGAAAGGCAAAACACTATGTTTGTTATTTGAATATTATTAATTGAAACGGAACAAGAAAGTAAATGGAGTAACGAAAAAGAGTTGGGAGATCGATAGTAAGTAGCGGATTTTGAACAAGTTCAAACTACCGGTGTGTCCTACAACTATTTTAATATTTCCACCGTTTTAAATTGCACCTGTCCACTTCTGGTAAAAATGAAATTAACGAGATGGCGAACAGTGAAAATTGTTTAGATGATTTAAATATGATAACTAGACTGCGCATCTTTGTGCAAAATAAAACATGTTTGCATTGATTGCAAGACACAGGAGAGAAATCAAAGTTTCTTTCTTCTTTTAATTAGCTGATTAAGCTGGAGCCAATACGCTGATGTCTACAAATCTTTTTAATATGTCCACTGCCTTAAATTATGCTTACCCATTTTTGTCATAAATGCATAAAATGATAACTATTAATTAATTTCTTTCTTACATTACCTAGCAAAGAGCAATTATTCTGACATCTCAACAAAAACCGACGTGGTTAGGTCCAATTTGAAATGAGTTTCTAAAAGGTTGACTGTAGTTTCCACCAATTCAACGACAAGAAAATGTTTCAATTAATTCGACCGATTTTATAAAAACGGTACCACAGCGCGCCGGAATTATTCCGTGGGTCATTTGCTCGGGCCGTAGAGAGACAAACCGTCGCGGTGGGGGAATAAAAATAATCATGGCACTCGATGATCGCGGAGCAGAGGTAAAACAGGAGAATGTCGCTCGAAAACGAGGACAATGCGAGCAATCACGGTGTGTAATAGGGCGGATCCCACCGTGTGCAAAGAGCTGTTGTTCTGTAACAGGCTTTGAATATCGCTGAACCCGTAGTCAAACAACGAATCGGCGCGAACCATGCCGGCAGTTCCTCGTTATTTGCTGAAAACAATTAATGAAACGCGGTTTGGAACCTCCGGTGGTGTCTGGACCGTGAAAATAACGATCGTCGAAGATACGAAAACCGACTCCGGGGGTTGTAAAAGGGGTTGAAGGACTGTGGAGGGCGGATAGAAGAAATTCGTGGGTTCCATATTCATGAGACGAGGAACGACGAGCCGCGAAAACTTTCGCCCTCGTTAAATATAACGACCAGATATTAGAATAAGAAATAACGCTCGGCAACGTACAAAAAGCTGCGTGCAATTCGGTGGCCGACTATAGTTTCCTTGAACGGGAAAAACACGGAAACGCGAGTTGCCTTTGGTTTGACTGTCTGACCAGTGCTAGACTAATCTACTGCGTGGCGTAGGTTTTGTCAGAAACCGCAAACGTGTGTTACAGTTTGTGGGTAACCGAGAAATGGCGGATGGATGGTTTGAACCTTGAGTAGACTGTGTCTTCGAACATTCGAACTTGTTCATTTTAGAAAGCTTTTCTCTGTGTATTTCTTTTGCATTTTTTCGTATTTTGGGTTTGGTCAGTCCTGGTCAACATCTGGCGACCATGTTTTCTTAATATAGATCTATTGGAGAACATATAGGCAGTTATATCAATTTCCTTCCGTTTTAGGAAATTACGATTATAAAAAAGTTCTAATCGGTGAAACCGTAAAATGAATCGTAGGGCAAGAGGTTAAATACACGTGAAACAGAGATCTCTAGGGTAGACCCATATCCGTGCATTTGTTTGGCCAATGACGAGACGCTTTGTTCATAATTGCCATCGACTTGTAATAGGGATCGAGACAGAAGGATTAGGGCCAAGTGCTTAGAGAGGAATCGATTTTTTTCCTCTCTACTGGTAGAATGGAGAGTCCTCCTTAACCGGAAGAATTGGACGTCGGTGGACGAGTGGATTCGAGGATGGGGGAATTCGACGCGTGCTCCATTAACCCACTTCACTGTTACGTTTGCTCGAGAACCTTTTACCCTTAAATCCGCGCCATCATTTCGCCGTACGTCGTCTTTTCCATTGAGACATTTTTCTCTCTGATGTTCGCTCCTTATTATCGTCTTATTCCTCTCGCGGACGATCCATTCGTACATTTGTCCGACGTCGTTCTACTCGGTTTGCCTCGGTTTCAACGCTTTACCTGCTGAAAGCCCATTAACCTCTTGCTTTAAAACGGCCATCGCGCCAGGATCACGGTGAAACGTTTCAAACTCGGTTTCAATTCTTAATACCCGGGGTCTTTTAGCAGAAAAACAGGAAGTTCCCTTGAAACACTGCGAACTATCGTTTGCTGAAAGTAATCGTTCGTTTTGCAAGCTTTCTTCGAGCTGTTTCAACGATCTAGCTGAAACAAAGTGTAAACGGTTAGGGATTCAAGCAGTTCGTCGAGTATCAAGTAATTGAAAATTCAATTCAATCTCGACAAAACTTTACTAATACACGTTCAGAACTTGACTCTCGATGATAAATCAAATATACGTTTCGTCGTGGAAGTTTTCTTTATGGAATTCTCATGGAAGCAACTTTGGGTCGCGTTCGTTTGACATACCCAAAATGAAAAATTGAATGGAGATAATTTTATACATTTTTAACTGAATGATACATAAAATATTTGCTTCTTCGTGGAAGGTATCTTTATGAAATGTGCAAGTCTGGGTCGTTCGTTTGATATTTTCTACATTGAAATTTCAGCAGACACGATTCTATATGAAGATCAAACGAAAACAAGATATACACTTCAACCTCGAAGGAAACATTTTTACATTAAAAAATCAGCAGATACCTTGCTAAATGAAAGTCGATTCAAAATCAAGCATATATTTAATTTTACAGACTCCATTTATAAAATAAAAGTTGTAACATTCGTTTGACATGTTTCAAATGAAAAATATCATCGCACATAGTTCTACACGAATATCAAAGGAAAATAAAATGGAAGGCCTCTTTATGAAACGATCAGCTGCGGAACGTTCGTTTCATATGTTCTAGATTAAAAATCCAGAAACAATTCGACGTGGAGCTTGATGAAAAATAAAATGTAGAATTAATCGTCAAAGACTCCTTTATGAAATAATTAATCTCGGCACGCGTTCGATTGACATGTTTTAGAGCAAACATTCGGCTGACGTGGTTTTATACGAAAATGAATCGAAATTGAAATATATACTCTATTGTAAAAAGCAGCTTTGTGTAATGAAGTTTGGAATGTTCGTTGAACGTGTTCTATGTGAAATATTCAGCGGAGGTATGTCTGTACGACAATCAATCAAAAATGAAATATTTACACTTGTTCGTAAAAGAGCCCTTCGTGAAGTGATCTACTTTGGAACGTTGATTTAACGTGTTTAACATTAAATATTCAGCAGGCGTAGACCTCTATGACGATCGACCAACAATCAAATATTTACGCTTCTTCGTGAAAGAGCCCTTTATGGAAATATCAACTATGGAACGACCGTCTCGAGCGAGATTAAAGTTGATTTAATGAAACGACAGTTTTACAAGTTAATAGGATTTTCAACAATTGTGCAGTACGAAAAGGAAGCTTGAAAGTAACATTTCCAATAATAATTCTAAGCAAAACTATTCTATTTGGTTATTGGGGGTGAGTTGTAGGTTCACGATTAAAATTGCTATTGCTGACGAAGGAGCTATTAAAAAATCAGTGGACTTGCAAAAATTAGGAAATAATTGCCGGTAGATAATGTGTTAAAAGCGATCGAATTAAAGTTTGAAACAAAACCAGGTGAAAAACGCAGAACGATTTATTTGGAAGGATCCACGGTGTAATTTTGTTCCGAAGGATCTTTGCAAGGTTTAACGCTGTCTATCGTATAGACTGGCAACTTTGAGACCATTTGCCGTGATAGCGCGCAGCGTGACGCCTGCATACACTTTCGTGTAATATTTTCGCGTTACACGCTGCGTTCGAGGGAGCTAATATCGGCAAAGCCTCGGCCTGACAGAAAGTTAATATCGCGGTGCAGACCTCGGAACGAGCGAGCAAACTTAGGCGAGTAACCCGTATCGCGCGATATTGTAACAATAACCACACGCTAATATAGAGTTTTACCGAATATTTAGAGTAGGTTCACGCGTCAGCTTTACACGATTATCGCACGGCAATGCAACGTTCAGTTTGCGGTATCGATGCAAATTTTGCTCAGAAATCCTGTTCATCTCTATTGTTCGAAACCGCAAGTTTGTCCGAAAAATATTGCTGCGTTCTCCGCCTGAGTGAACAACGTAAATACAGAATAACTTTTTAGAACATCCGGGCGTGATTGCGTATTTTTACTATCTTGAAAGAACGCAACCTGCGTATATAACCCGATACGCTAAACAATAATATCATTTAGATTGCATTCTGTAACAGAATTCAAATTACATCCAGCTGTATAGACTCTATTTCGAGTCTGGGTAAGCTTAACCCTTGTGTAGTCAACCGGGTATCCATTTACTAAATTTCTTTCAATAATTTGTTAATGTTCCTCGAATAATTAATTTATAGTGTTATCCTGAGAATTTAAAGAAGAATGAAGAAGAAGAATTTAAATAATAGAATAGAAATAATTTACATATAAATAATAGAATAGAATTTAAATAACCTGTACATTTTGGTTGACTATACATAAGGATTAAGTAAAAAACAAGAATAAAAAGAAGAATGAAGAAGAAGAATTTAAATAATAGAATGAAAATAATCTACATATAAATAGTAGAATATAATTTAAATAATATATACATTTTAATTGACTATACATAAGGGTTAAATTTAAAAAAAAAAGAAGATTGAAGAAGAAGAAGAGCTTAAACAATAAAATAGAATTGAAATAATCTATATATTTTGGTTGACTATGCAAGGTTGACTTTTTTTAAATAAAAAAGAAATGGCACGATCAATAAAGAATAGAACCGACTGGTGGGCGTATCGGAAACAAGACTCAGATTTCGCAAAGGCACAAGATCGCGCGAATCGAACGGCAATAATCCAGTGGATAAAAGAATCGCGAGTACAATAGCAGTCTGATTCATCTTGTCGCATGCGGGACAGTCGATTTCGCATTTCGGTCAAGAGATAATCACGGTTCGAATGCTGCTCAATGCTGATCAAATGAACTGCACGTTGCACCAGGACGCGTTTGTCCGCCTCGGTTCTCGTTCACGCCTCGGTTACCGATCGGCGAAGATAGACGAGTGTAGACTGCCGGCGATTGGGTCGCTAATGAAAATCAAACTGCGAGTTTGCTTATCCGAGGCCTGACCCGGCCCGGAGACGATCATTGTTTCATCACGCCGCATTCAATACTCGTTAACACCCGCCGCCGCGGTGAGACTTGCTGTTTTCGAACGCTAACTGACACAATGCCACTCGGTGGTTTCGCTGACATTTGGATCATTGTCGGGTCCGTTTTGACCCGGAGTGACTAACCATCCATCGATATGCGGATTTTCTAGCGGCAAATCCGAATTATTCAACGAATTAGGTAATACATATATCAATCGAACTACGTATTATTATTTATTATTTTTATTATTATTATTTATTGTAGACGGACTGAAGCCCTTTTACATAAGTGTTTACAATAAAAAAAGAGAAAGATACAAGACTACTCGTCTAATAACAAAGAAGGGACATGCACAAAAAGATAAAAAAAATATAATCATATTTCGCTTTTAAAATATTTAATATTATTTCATTCTGTTTATTAAGGTGGAGTCGGGTAAGTGCGTAAACGGGGCAAGTACATAATATGGTTATTTTTATTATAACACGAGCCATTTTTGGCTAGCTTATATTTATTAATGTACTGTAACTTAGTATGAACTATTCGACATAGATATCGCCCAAGAATAAAGGGTTTTCATCGCTTAAATCAATCAGTGCTAAACAGTCACGTGAGAAGTACATGTACAACTTTTAGGTTACCCTGAACGTGCAATAGTTTATAAGTTAATTATATATTCTGTGTTGTTGTTTTAGGTAAGCACAACAAATATTGATGTAAGTTTACGTTAAATAAACAGTTTCAATTGTATTTCTTTTAATTTTTTGAGAAAAATACTAGTCTGCTGTTGTCCCGTGAATATTATTACATGGGGTAAGTGCAGACTATCCGATGGGGTAAGTGCGTACTAGGTAGTTCATGTGCGATAAACTAGGGACGTTTTATGAGAGTGGGATAATGAAACTTCCCAACAGAAGGCAAACCGTCATCGAACAAAATGGTGCATATCTTATTCAATACACTTGATTGTTAGTATAATTTTTACGTTTTCAATTTACTACAAAAATAGGCGCAGACTTTCCGAACAACCCAAAAGTACTTGTTCGTTTAAAAATGGATAACTGTAAAACGAAACAATAGAATTTAATGCAATAAAAAGTATTTTATAGTAGGCTTGTTAATAATTCTTTTCTTGTCCCGTAGCACTTGAAGCAAGGTTTGAAAGCATTGTTAACTCTAAGTTACGCTTCTGCTCCATTTTCGTGGCAAGTGCAGAGTAGTTGACATTTTGTACAATATCCTATCAAAATGAAACTTTTCTAGAAAAGTTAGAATCCTACGTAACATTAATTTACCAGTAATAATTGTGCAAAGCGTTTGATACCGACACCGTTAAGTATTTACATACCAGACTGAACATACATAGGTTTAAAATACAACTTTACGAAAACTAGTCCGCGCTTACCCCACTTCACCTTATCATCTTCTTCAAATAATGCATCTGTTCAAGAAAGGTGAAAGGATCGAAAGATGAATTCAGAGTAGAAAATTGATAAGAGAAGTTTCTATGAATTGCGAATTTTGCCGAATCGTATATACGGTATTTTGTCCCGTTATGCGCACCATTCGAAACGCTATGAAACACTATGCAACACCGTGAATTCCAATGAACCGGCTCCGGGTAAATCCGCGGCACCCACGCGCCCCGTTATCTCGAGTTATCGCGCCGAAAATCTCGCGCGTGTATTCGAGTATACTGTAGAAAATCCCACGATCCGTGCAACCACTCGAGAATCTCAGGTGATAACGCTTAACGATAGTGGTTTTCGACCTTTATTAAGACATTAGCGGATGATTCTTGAGGTGCGAGAAAATTGTCCTATTGAACGCGCTCCACTCGAAGATACAAGATCGGTATGTAATTATTAAACAGCGGTTTTTATGCATTTATGACAAAAAGGATTGGTGTAATCTAAAACAGTAATAACATTAGAAGAATTGAAAAATACTCCTATATTATGTTCCAACTATTAAACATATTACGAAAGAAAATAAACTTTTATTTCATTCCAGTTTGAAAATGTTCATTTTGCATCGAGATACGCTGTCGAATAATTATTAGATCATCAAACTCCTTGCACTACAATTCGTTTTTCAAAATTAATGTATAACAGACCATTTTGTTCTAAACTGTAGCTATCGGTGAATGGTTGTAGTGCAGATGTTAGACAAGACGAAATATATTCGAAAGGAAAAAGATGTACAAAATTCGAGTGAACAAAATGATTGAATAAATGAACGGGATGATTACACAGAGTTCATGGGTCCAATCACGAAGGTGCGCGTCCTAACATACTCCGTGCGACGATAAACGCCCTTACGAGCCGAAACAAGCATGTTGCAACCATAAATCCGCTAGAGAAAGCTTGCCCATTTCCGTCGATCGTAACATCTCGGAATGCTCTCGCGCGACTCCGCGGCCAGATCGAGGACACACGCTAGTACGTTCAATAAATGTTCGCATAATGGAGATTCTGGGCGCAATAGCGTCGCGTATCGTATCGTATTTGCAGGAACGTTACCTGCTCGCGTAAAAGCTCTCGATATCCCCCCGGGAGAATAAAAAAATCCCGGAAGAGAACGGAAGCGACGGGAGCACGCGATAACATTGGCAGAAAGGCGAGATGGGGGATGAAGAGGAAGAGGAGGATCGTTTGCACTCCCTCTCTCTCTTTCTCTCTCTCTGTGTGATAGGGGCGGAGGGTGTGTCCCGTCGTCGCTGATAAAACCAGGATCGGCCACGCGTTCGTTCGTCGCGGGCCAATAATGCAGTGGTGCTCTCCTAAATTGACTAAACTATGCATTTGTCTCAGGATTTTCGGAGATTTTCAATTTTTTTAAATGTGGTCGTTAAATTCAGAAAATTTAAAAAAATACGCATTAATGGTCGTTAGACTGCAAATCTTTGTGCATTTATGAAGAAACTGGCCGGGTGAAATATAAGATATTAAAAAATTAGAAAAATATAAGAATACTGTAACGTTGTGTTTCATGCAATAAGGTCATTAAGGAATGAAATATTTATTATTGTTCTTATTATATTATTGTTACTACCATAATAATATAAATGTGATCATCATCACGTGAGCAATTTAAAGTTCGTGGAAAACAATTCACAGTCGTGTGCCATACCAGGTAGAATGCTCACGACATTTTCCTTAATTGTTTGCACAATTTTGACTTCCGGATCTGAAACTTTGCAAATTTAAGTGAGCACCGCTGAGCGGAAAAAACGACGCCACTTTGTAGCCGATTCGTCGCGCAAATATTTGCAAAGAAACCGCAGGGAAGCCTCGACCTTTGCTCTCTTTCTCGATTCCTCTCTCTCTCTCTCTCTCTTTATTGCGCTTTCTTTTGCTCTTTCTGTCGTTCTCGTTTTCATGCGGGCTTGGTTTCTCTCTCTCTGTTTTACTACGTTTCGGTCTCCGTTGGAGAAAAAGTCGATACGCGTGCGATTTCCACGCGCGTTAGTTCACCGACACCTGTGACATACCTCTCTGTCTCTGTGTGTGTGGCCATTCTTTCGGTACCGGCAACCTTTGATCCATCGAATAAAGGAACAAAGAGGTTGAACGCGTTCGTTTCGTTCTCCGACGTGGACGCGCGGAATGCGAGCGAATTTATGGTTGTCTTTGCACTTGCACTGTGATTGTACCGCGCATCGAGAACACAGTTACTCGCATTCACACTACACGTAAACACTAAACTTCGCTGGCGGACATTGCCTTATGAAAATTATGCTGTACATGAATTTACTTGTACGTTCACGTACTGTACAGTTTGAATTGCCTCACTTGGCAATGACAAACTATTCGCACACGTTCAGAATATACAATTACACTTTGTGTATACCAGTTTAGGTAGGCGTACAATAATGATAATTCATCATTCATTTTTGTATAATTGATTGTAATTATAACGGTAACCGAAGTAGCCGATTCCTGACGTCATCTGAAATAATTTTGTTCGTTTGCAAAAATGTTCTCCGCGACTCCGTTACGGATTTATCAACGAGAAACAAGTATATAATTCATTAACATTATTTGAAATAATCTAAGGGATCACCTGGTTCGAGTACAACATTTTTGGGACATTCTGTATAATAGTAAGAGTTCAAGACACTTGTCGTAACTCTCTGTCCAGTTTGTATCGAAGTTTTTTAAAAGCGTTCGACGGCCAAGAAGACGATTTGTCCGTGGTCCATTCTGTTCTTTGAGTTTCGTTACACCTTCCGCGGAGAACGTGCTCTCTCTTCGTTAACAGGAGAACCTGGTCGCATACTTCCAATAGCGCGCTTCGCCGCACATCTTCAAGGTGCACGCGAAACTTTGCTTTTATCTTGCGAATCTTGATAAGCACGAGGAACTGCGGAAACTTCCGGTTCCACGCTCTATCTTCATCGTACCCTCTTGTTTTCTACAATACAGGATCGAGTCGATCGTCCACAGAATCTAGCCAGTGTTTTTTTTTTTTGAAAATATAGTAGAGTCTCGTATAACGCGATCACAAAATTATTTAGAAGTACAATATACATAAAGCATATATAAATGGTGAGGCCACATTTATCCTGGCCACCTGGAATATCTCGAAAACTATATCCCGGAGCAAAAATGTTTCAAATAAAAAGTTCAAGTCAAGGAGGGGCTGATGCAGCAGTCGTATCCATTTAAATTTTTCATCATGTTTTCAAGCTCTTTTTAAGGTCAACGTTATTTCTTCAAATGAAAATATATATTTTTTATTACAGATTCTAAATCTACGACTTCAAGCAAATAAATTTAAAAAATGTAGATTTTTAAAAATTTTGAAAAATGTATCCAGGCTCAAGGCCAGCATTTTGAACACTTGTTAAATTGATTTTCTTGTGATTAAGCTGCAATTTTCCTGTATTATTATTAATGATATAATTATCTTTCCATTTAATTGAGATTCTTTTTTCCTAATAAAGTCAATATTCTACAAAATAATCGGCGGTGAAAAAAACATTTCAAATAAAATTTATTTGCTTAAACTCGTAGATTTAGAATCTGTAATAGTTTCGAGATATTCCAGGTGACCAGGATAAACGCCTCACCCTGTATGTATCTCTTGTGACAATATATGTATACTATAAGTGCATAAAGAAAATTTTATGCAAAATAAAAACTTTGTACAAGACTTGCAACAAACTGAAGTGAAATGAATATTTAATTTCTTGTTGAATATGCTTGATAGTTTGAAAACAATATAATAGTATTTTTAATTCTTCAAAATCTTTTACTGTCAGATAATAGACCGACGTGACTTTTCACGAACAACAGTATTTGCCTTCGAGCCTGAAATCCACAGATCCCCGTACCATAGTATGGTCTAGTATAATATAATATAGAGTAGTAGCCCGTCGGCACCCTGTAACGCGGTTATTATGCGGCGCACGCGAGCTAGCCGGCAAGATTAGGGTCTTTCGTCTTCACCTTTGAGCCGATCCTCGATAAAAGGACAACGCGGTGAATGCGGTGAATGCTGAACCAGCCTCGGAACCATCGATGGTCCACGTTGTTCATTATGTATGGACGGTGTACCATGTAATTATTCGAATAGGAGATTACACACTCGCTGTTCAAAGAGACTTCTTCATTTTTGTAGCGTGAACTTTGAAATTAGACGGTGGCGGCGCGCAAAAAGTAATTAACGCTATGCCTGTCTACGTGGCAATATTACACATTTTTTTTCTTTCAAATCAACGTACAGGGAATTTTATAATAACACAGCATTTGAATTATAGAGAAGGTGGGAGCATTAGATAGCCAGTTTATTTTTTAATCTAGAAA
This sequence comes from Lasioglossum morio, assembly GCA_916610235.2. Lineage (NCBI taxonomy): Eukaryota > Metazoa > Arthropoda > Insecta > Hymenoptera > Halictidae > Lasioglossum > Lasioglossum morio. Next base: position 5,942,562 of record OU744324.1, on the reverse strand, counting down.
TTCTCAGAAAAGTAGAAAGGAATATCACGTGGAAAGTGCTGGATAAACATAAGTATTGTGAGATAACCAGTTCATTTTTTTTTAATCTAGAAATTCTCGGAACAGAGATGAAAAAGTAGAAAGAAATTAAGAAACGAAGAAAAAGGAATTTCCGTGTGGAAAGTGCTGGATAAACATAAATATTATGACATGGCCAGTTCATTTTTTAATCTAGAAATTCTCAGAACAGACACGAAATGAAACGTAGAAAAAGGAATTTCACGTGGAAAGTGCTGGACAAAGACAAATATTGTGAAAGCAATTTGATTTTTTAATCTAGATATGCTTGGAATAGTTTTAATGAAAAAGGAACTTTACATTTTGTATGAGATTCAAGAAAAATTTATGGAATGCAGTTGAAAATATTTTCTGGTGAGCAGAATACGTTTATTTGTGATAGTGTTCAAGACCCAGAATCCATTTCTCAAGGTGGCATTTTTGTTTGCGGCACCCTAAAATCGATTTCTCAGTTACAGTATTCAACGCGCGTACCATTAATTTCTCAGTTTAGTCGATCGAAAAGCACCGAGTCCCACAATCTCGCAGCAGCAAACGATCTAAATGGAAAGTTCACCGATGCTCGTCGAGGTGAAATCAGCATTCAGCGGGTTTCTTGCTCGGGCGTTTCCGGGTCTGGAGGATAACACCGTGCGAATTCGACGCGCCGGGTCTCGTTCGGCCACGTATTAATTACTCCGTCGTCGCTAATGGCGAGGAAACAGCAGAACAGACTCGATAAATAATCGATTAAGACGGAGCGCGCCGGTTGCTCGAACAAGCAAGTCCCCCCGGATTAAACGGGATCCGTATTTTTAAGCCGTTCCCGATATCCGTGTTTTCGCGCTGCAATTTCTCCAAAGCGATAAATACCGATCGCACACCGACGATCTACGATCTACCGCGAAACTTTCCCGACGATTTATTCGCGCGATCGCGAATCGACCATTACGGAACGAGCTCTCGAGTTCCACTCGGACGCGCTTTGAAAAACTTCATTTAGAAAATATTGAGATCTTGTCAAACAAACAACGAAAGCATATCCTAGTATAACTGTCTATGCAGATCTTTCCGAGCATAGTTATTAAAAAAAAAAGAGATTTTTCAAATCGCTCCACCAACAATTTCTGTTTCTCGAATTTTAGAAACAGTTTTGCTCGAAAGCGGAGTCCCGGTACAAAATGTTTCGCTCTCCGTTTTTAGCTCAGTTTTTTACCTGGTGAAAACGTAGTGTACGTTTTTTTCACGTAGTTGTTATACTATTAACAAGATGCCGTTATAATTACGTGCAGAGTTTATTTTTCGGCGCTCGGAGCTGCGAGAAATTTCAATAACCCAGTTTTATCGATCCGTCGTCGGCGAGTTTCGCTGGCGAAAATTCGCGATTACGCCACGGTTAACAGAAAATGATAGCCGCGAGAGGTCTCTCGGGTTTCTTCAAAATTATTCGAGCGTTTTACACCTCGGCGATTCCTCGAGCGGCCAACGTGGCGCACAGTAAATCAACGGCGAGTCGGCCAAGGAAATTCGTCGGATTTCCGGGTAAATCAACGAATCGGGGCCACGGATTCTTTTCGCGTGCCACCTGCCGGCTGTGTAAAAGTATAATCGGCAGCTCGAGGCCGCGGTCGTATCGCCCCGGGTTTACGATTTCCGAATGCCGTATTCGCTCGACTCCAGCTGCGCCGGAAAAATTTCCCGAATCTGAGGTGTTTCGTTTAAAAAATTATTTGTTCTGATTTTTCCACCGATTAATTCATCCTAGCCAAAATATGAAGCCAGATCCACCCAAATTCTCACGTATCGATCCTCATTCGTACATTTAAATGAACTAAATGGAAAAGATTTGATGATAAATTTAATCTAGAAGCTCGGCTATAATTTCTCCGGAAGTCTGAAAGAAATAATCATAGCCACGGTCGGTCCGACAGAGTTTTCCAGTCGGGAAGCCGGAATTACAAGTTTCCCGACAACGTCGAGCCATTTAATTATTCCCAGGGGACAAGGGAGAGCATTCACTCAGGAAAGTCGTGGAGGAGGAACGTTCGAGTCGGTAGGATCTTGTTCCAGAGAATCGGCGAGCCCGAACCGTCCTGGATGGTGGAAGGAAACGGAAGAAAAGCGACCGCGTTTGCCGGACACTCGCCATTCGTCTTCGTTCCGTGAACCGAGCCAGCCTGGAAAAGTGTCGGCCGGTCTTGTAACCTGTTGTACCCTGGCCGCCTGTTCCGCGACAGTTCCGCGATTTACGGTCTCTGCTTAATTAATGCCAATTAAACGGGCCGCGCGCGATCGACAACCTCGCGCCCATAAATAACTCCGGTTAGAGCATGACGCCAGTTTATTAGGGACGACGCGTAAATCCACCCAGTGTCGCTGCTGCATCGATGCACCCTGCAACGTAATATCCCGCACAGTTTTTGCACCGCTGTTCTTTAATATGTATTGTTCAGCGCGCGTTACAAATGCACGCGTATCGATCGGCTGGAGTGCCTGTAAATATCGTTGCAGCACCGGCGCGTAAATATAGTTTTACAAAATTGTAACAACGTCTTCTAATTCTACATGAGAAACCGAGTCGACTACCGAGAATATTTCTCGAGAAAAAATGCTTGCAAAATCCGAGAGACGAACGTAACTGCATTGATTAACTCGGTTGTTATTGGACCGATTTGAAAAATCTATTTCCCTAATTGCTGTCCTCCACGAAATCCGTACGAAGATTTTGTTAATTGACGGGAAATTTTGCGGGCACTTAAATGTTGGTGAAAATTGACGAATCATCGTGGAAAATCGGACTGTACGAAGCTGCAGGAAAATGAACGTTGACTTTCTTTTCCGTGCCAAACACAAATACCTAATGATTTAAACAGTCGGCTAAAGAATCGGAAAGTAGGTTAACAGAGTCCCTTGTAGTTCCAACGATCGAAGCGCTAACGTCTTCGACGTAAAACGGACTCGTTCGTTTCGAACCGAGGAAAGGGTCGCGATAAAAATGCGAACGAAGAGCAATGGCATTTCCATTTTTGCTTGTATCTCTCTGCGCGCGTTCGCCTAATGAAACTGCGGGGTAGAACGTCGCGGAAGAAGAGAACAAGGAGACGGAGAGGGACTGGTAAGAAACGAGACTCTAACTCCAGCCGAGGGATTATGAAACATTTCGTTTGGACGGAGACGTTATTACGCGGGTAGAAGCGGTAATGCATGCGAAAGGAGGCGGAATCTCGAAGACAGATTCGGATTGAAACGGCAATGTAAGATTCAGATATTCGGCGCGGCAATCTCGTGGAACGTGTCAAACCGTATTCCACCTACCCTCTGGATCTCGAGAGCGGGATCTCTGTCTGTATCCCGGACACGGAAACTGTTCTTCCCAGAGTTTCGTGACGACGCGACGCGGAACCTCGATATTCCGCTCAACTATTCAGATTTCGAGAACGACCCGAGTCATCGCCGTTGTTTCGAGCTGACAGCGGTTTTTATTTACGTTTCCGGGAGATCGTCCACCGAGGAGTCCCTCAAAATGGGTTCAGCGATCTTCTGGATCGACGGGAGAATATATCGGGAAACTTGCTGAGGCGTAGAGTTGTGTTGAGTTACAATTTAATTATCTTAAATTCATTATTATGCATTTATGAAGATTGGGCTGAATATAAAACAGTACAAGATTTTAAAAATTTTATTTTTTACTTGAGAATTAAATAAATATCAGTCGGTAGTGTAGAAACTTGCACTTTAATAAAATTAACAACTAAGGAAAAACACGTACCCTAATATATTAGATTGCAGGGCCTGATTATAACAATTAATCCAAGGACGACTAAAAGTCCCACCGGTAAAACTTCCTTAAAAATTAACGAAGCTCAATCGGCAGGGTCACAATCACCCTTTTAAACGTTTGGCAAATTCTAACTTCGCGTCGTAACAGGATGAAATCAATTTTGCATAAAGATCCGCATATGAGACCAGCGCCGAGTTTAAAATTTTTTTAGTGGCATTGATAAATATATTGCTAAAGCCGGTACATACATTGATAAAGCCGAATCGATAAATAATCTATAAAAATCGAGAAATGATACGAAATATAGTTGCAAGATTTACCATTAATTTTGAAATCTGCTTGACTACGTCGTCGAAGGGTAGAAAATTATACGCAAACCAAATGCAACTCGTACAGTGCTTCGCGTAACAGGCTGGAACTCGCGGACTCGGTACATATAAATTCCCACAGCGCAACGTCTCCTCAGCAATCTTCCAATCCGAACACAGTCGAGGCGAATATCGAGCGGAATCGCAGAAGTTTGACGAAATTATTCTCGAAGAACGTAGGAACATCTCTGGGTATAGGGTACAACTTGGTGATCTTCGAAAAGTTAGGGACCGAAGAGCGGGACACATTGAAATTACATGGGAAGAGGGGTGGGGATTTATGTTATGGTAGTCGAAGCCGACTCGGCCCGTTTAGTACCGGATGGACTGATAAATCGGCGGAACTTTCGAAAACCTCGTTTTCATTTCTGCTGTGAATCTGGTACAACCCCCAGACTGGCAATTAACCCTTACCACTCGAGTGGTGATTCTGAGAGAGGTGCCACTAATAATTGCTGTACCATTATTAAAAATATTTGTTACATTATTAAATATGTTGGTATGTAATCAATTACTCGAAAAATAAGTATTCTATAAGGTGTTATAACAATTTCGCTGATCTTCGAATAAAAACTTTCGGAATCTTTCGGAGAATTTATAAAATATTAATCAGACTTGATATCGATATAGCTTAGAATACTATTTTAATCGTCCTTGACATTTGAATACTTTTCATCTCTAGGTACACAGCAATATGATTTATTGTACTGAACGTGGAAAAGGGCAGTATTAATCAGACTTAACGCCGACGCAGCTTGCACTAGTATTTTAATAGCGACGTTATTTGAAGAAGGTTCTTTTCAACCCAGACTTTAATAAACGGTAATATAATTTATCATAAATTAAGTGATAGGAGACAGTGGTACTCAGACCGTAGCTTGGAACCCGATTATATTGGTACGATAATTGTATTTGATATTTGAAGCGGACTTTTCTTAATCTAGAAGATAAATGGCTAGCGATATGATTTATTGTAATCTGTCTGGAAACGGGTAATATTAATCAGACTTATTTCCGACAAAAATTCTACTAACAGTTATCTAGCCTGTTATCTGATGCTTCACAGAGATTCCTTTCAATTCTGACTGAAATCAACAGAAATATAGTTTATTATACTCAAAGTAGTAACAGACAATATTAGTCAGACAATTCAATCGATCCAAGGTACACTATCATTCTAATGGTACTAGGTATTTGGAAAAGATTCTTTTTAACCTAGATACAAATACAGAGCAATATGAATGATCATTATTTAAGTGGAAAAGGTTGATATTAGTCAGACGTAATTCAAATTTATTTTATACAGAGATTCTTTTTAAATCTGATTTAAATGAACAGAAATGTAATTAATTATAATCTAAAATGCTTGTAGATATTCTTCTGAACCTGAAGGTAAATACAGAACAATGTGAATGATTGTAATTTAAGTGGAAAAGCTTGATATTAGTCAGACGTAGTTCAGATTTATTTTATACAGAGATTCTTTTTAAATCTGACTTAAATGAACAAAAATTTAAGTGGGCACAGACTATTTTAGTTAAACATAGTACCAATCAAAAATACTTGAAGATATTCTTTTCAAGCTGGAGGTAAATGCAGAACAATATGAATGATTGTAATAGAAGTGGAAAAGGTCAATATTATTCGCACTTATTTCAGATTTATTTTATACTAGGATTTTAATGGTATTCAAGTATTCGTGCATGTGTCACGTGACGAATCCAGCACTGGCAGAGAAAAGGGGTAACCCGTTCCTCTGAATTAGAGTCTATTCCTCTGATCTGGCGACACTGGTTCACAGCCGAATGGACGGAGTGGATCGTCGACAACTCATTTGGCCGACACTGTTTTCATCGAGTCGATTTGATCAACATTAACTTTCGTCGACACTATATGATTTCATCGACATGATTTGACCGACACTATTTTTTCATCGACACGGTCAAATCGTCGATATATGTTCTCATCGACAGACCGTGTTTAGCGACAGGTTTGCGTTAAATCGTTTCCACTAACTGATAGCATTTACGAAATGATTGTTATTATACACCTCGATTTGTGATGCTGCTACGTGTCAGTACGGTTCCTGTTTTGGTACATGATTGTGGTGTTAAATTGTGCGTAAAACAAATTTTACGTTCGCAATTTTCGTTCATTTGTGTATACCTTAATAGGTATTAATATACAGTTTGTTTATTTGTAGAAATTCTGAGTAATAAAGTAGCAATTTTTCTGCAATTTAATTGCTTTATTATACAAGCAACTAAATGCGTCGAGAACATAACAATGATAATATCGATTACTCTACATTAGCAAATACGAATTTGGTGTCAGTGGAAACGGATGAAACTCAAACCTGTCGCTAAGCACGGACTGTCGATGAAATCATACGTCGACGGTTTGACCGTGCCGATGAAAACATAGTGTCGGTGAAATGAGGTGACGACGTTCTCAGGGTAACCCGAATGGACAGTCATTGAAGGTACGTAGAGCACGCGGAAAGAACGAGGCCAGAGTCGTAGAAGTTTCCTCGCAACGGACTTCGCGGGCGCGTAATTTAATCGGCGTGGCGCGGGCTCGCGGAATTGCCACGCCGTAGAAACTTGCCGTGACAAAGTGTGCAACTCCTAACGCGGCAGCCACGCCGTCCTTAATGACTCTCGGCCACGACTAAGTGGGCCGCGATAAATTATGTGACGCGCCGCCAGGATTTCTATCCGACCACCACGAGGAGAGGCTTCCCGCGTTCTTTGCATCGTCGACCGGGACACACCATTGTTCATCCCTGTCTTACGGGGACACCTGGTCTGCCGAAACTTTGCCAACTGCACGGGAGGAAACTCGCCCCGTTTTTCTAGCCCCCCCCCCCCCCTCCCCGAAGCAATCTGTTCGGTCTAACGATCTTGCGTTCCCGTGGAAAAAAAAGAAGTTGTGGTTTTGCGGGATTGGTCGTGGAAGTCGATGGGACTAGCTGTTGTTTTTTCAAGATGGAATACTGGTTTGTACAGTGACTTCCCGTCTGTTCGGACGCTCTCAAAGAACCCGATAACTTTCTTAATATTGGACCATACGATTCGGACTTCTTTTGAGGAGCTAGAGAAATTATTTGGGCCTATATTAAAAATTTAGAGAATACGTTTTGTAGATCCGTGTCAACTATATGTATTGTGAAAGGTTAAAGCACGACACACATTGAAAGATGTAAGAATCCTTTGATTGGTTGCAGTTAGAAGCCGAAAATTATGAAAATCTGCAATTTTGACAATCTTTGACATGAAATTTTCAGAATATGTTTCATCGATAGAGATTTACGAAACGTGTTGCCTAAATTTTTCGTACAAGCCCACATAAAAACCTTGCAAAATATAATTTTCCCTAGAATTCCAAATGCTTGGATTTATTTCAAAAATTTTTGTTACGTTGCTTATCGAACCAATGATTCGACCTTCTCAAAAAAGTTCAAATGCATGTGTCCGAAAATGCATTCGACAATATTAAATATTTTTACTATACATGTGGTATATGTAAATATTTATTAAAACATCTTCTTAACATTAAATTAGTTTATAAAACTGTAAATTTATTTTTCATATCAATCCTACATACGATAACGACTATGTCGATAATAATAATAAATTGTTATCGAAGAACTAGATACATAGATATAGGTGTAGTATAGACGGAATCAATACTTTCTTAAAGACTCTATATTGAAGATACTGAGGTAGAAGTTACGCAAGTTCGTAGGAAGTACAGTGAAGTTGTTATCTAAAGGTTGGAAGTTTCATTAAAGCTGGTGTAATCAATCTTTAATAACCGTGGATTTTTATACTCCACGTGAAAGAAAGTGTTGTTGCACTCTATTAAACAGATTGTTGAATAAAAAACTCCTGGTAGCTAGTCAGTGCACCGATCCTTTTGAACATTTTCGCAATGAAACTTGAAGACAGTACTTACGAAGTAGTCCGAGTCCCGTCTCGACATCTGTAAAAGAATTTCATTATTAATATTTCGAAGTTATCTATCTTTTTGAAAGCGTGTTCCCAGTAAATGATCAATAAGATAGGTGATTTTCAATTATTTATTACAGGGAAACTAAATGACGTGGAGCTGTGAAACTTTTTGCATTATATTCGGGGAGGATTCGGTATGGTTCACAAATGTTTGTTAGTGTAAAGAATAATTAGTTATCTTGTAAAAAATTCCTCAATTATTAAAGTCAGCTTGCTGCTAAAATTCCTCAATTATTAAAGTCAGCTTGCTGCTAATCTGTATTTATCTACATTACCAGGACTTCGTCGAGCCAATTCTACTCAGTTTTGAACAAAATAACAATAAATAACGAAAGTTCGCCAGCCAAATTAATTATCGTCGGATAAAATCGCCGCGAGCCCGTTCCGAACGTGAGATCAAGGTCGCTATCATCTTCCATAGCCCAGTGCGCTATCAACAGCGGAAGTTGCCAGAAGAGGATCAGTCGGCTGAGCCTCCGGCAAGTGGCAGACTGCTCTTGGTATCTTCCGGGACAGGAAATTCGATTTTAATCGAGGCTTTTCTGCTCCTAATTCCTGGCCGCTCCTCCGGTTAATCGTTGTTAATTGAATATTCAGGGGTTATTGCTCGGCCGAAAGTTTCGGGGGACGTTCCGGACCAGCTGCTATAGAGAGAAAACCTTCCTCATTCGAGAACCCTAACGGAAGGAGTAGCCACGACTTCAACGTATTCGTGGCAAAATATTCGCAAACCGATTTTGCCGGAGGAAGAGAACGCGAGCTTCTCTCTCTACTTCCGTCGCCGATGCGTTCAATGCGAGTTTGTAACAGAATTTGCCTCGGGAATTTGATTAAATTAAATTCTACGGAGCGTCGATGAGCCCCGGAAAATCTCCCTTCATCCGATCGACCGAACATCCGGTAAATTATTCGCGAGATCGGCTGGCGATCGGCTTAAACGCGAATTTATTGAAAATCGAGTCCCTACGGGTCGCGGCTGCAGCATTTCTTAAATCCTTCAATTCGATCATTAGCTGCGGCACGGACATCGTTAACCCGTGATCGACGATTTTATCCATGGGTTCAGAGTGATTGCATTTTTATAGTCTTCAACAATTTTATGTTAATTCTACGCTTCTGTTTACCGCAACTCCTTGACTCTTGATTCAAATATTCTTATCAACACGTTCCGTGTCGAGTCGTGTTTCCTCGACAATTAAGCAAACTTGCGTGCTGCCTTCTATACTGCATTTTCTATGATGGTGGAAATTCTTCTCTTGGTGGAAATATATTCTACAGTGTTAAACTTGTTAGAAAATATATGTTTTTAGCGGATTTATGTCATGGATGGGTAGCTCACGGATAGTTTAATCCTTTACTGCATGATTTGTTCAATTGGGATGAAAAATATTGAAACAAATTAAAATAACATTTTCAGAAAAATAAACATAATATAGAACAGTAAGAAAACACATTCTTAGTTTACTATATACCAGATTCGTTAACTGTATCAGATATGATACACTATGCAACGAAGGATTAACGTTTGCCATCGGTGGGGTAGAGGTACGGAACGTGTTAAATAAAATTGTCCGGAACTGTTCCAGACCTAAAATCAAACAAAGAAGACGGAAGCTGTTCGAACGTGAGGGAAAATCGAATTAGCGATACGTATCAGTTTCGACCGTAGGTTGGACGGCTGGCCGCGTGAATCACGGCGTTGGAAGCAGCGGGTACAGAGAGGAGGAAACTTTGTCCGTATATCGAGGATCGAAGAGTTCGTCGTAATTCGCGAACAAATGTCCGAAACATTTTATGCATCCGCTATCAGGGCTGCGAACAAATGTCCGAGTCCTAGAGCCGCGCGGCGGCAACAGCGGCTCGTCGTTCGCGAGAAACAGTTTCGTCACTGCTTGTAAACGCGCGGAAATAACGCGATCCTGTTTTACGGGTATCGTGTCGGCGGAATGTTTTTACGGTTAACGGAACGGGTATACACGGTTTTGTGTATTTTTTTCGTTTTTGTTGTTTCTCTCTGGCCGTGTTCGTTTCGTTGTAACTCGCCCGCGGAACGTATCCGCGACACGATAAGCCGAACCTAGTTCCGTCATTGAATTAACGCCGCGGCGCCGGGAGTTATTTCCAATTTGCACGGAATCGCGATCGATCCTCCTGAAAAAAAAAAAATAAACGCGTCGATCGTGATCGGCAGAGAAAAATTGCGACGGTTTACATCGGCCACTCACCACGGCACCGTGGTGACCAATTACGGATGCAGTTTGCATTTATAATCTCGTTTCCGATAACACCGGCTCGCGACGTTTTCTCTGGACACTCGGCGCGATTAATCCGACGCTCTGTTAGCGCTGATAACGAATCGCAATTTTTCTGGCTTCGCCCTTTGTCTCAGCATTGCTCCTGATAGGCATCTTGTTCTTTATCCATGTCTGCACTATCGCGAAATGAGAAGGCGCATCCCCCACCCTTGAACGCCTGATTCTACGTTTCGCTGAGTCCCCAAAAATATAAGAGTCGGTGAAACAATTTATATATAGTCATTCGAAAATACAAAACGTATCATTCAATTTTTGTATTGAGACGTTCCGCGTTCCCAATTACATTAGGGGACTCGTAACGAATTGCAAGCTCGTTCCTTGGCAATTACAAAACAATATCTACCTAACAGTGGCGCTTGACGTTGGATAATGTAGGAGTATGAATGTTTAGAGTGACTATGGACGCGACAACTTGTTCGGGTCCTGTATGAAAGGAAGTCTGTTTGGGCCGATTGGGCCGAGGTGTGAAAGAAGAGTGTTTTGGTTTTAATGTCAAGCATCGAGTGGCTGGGGGTGCAAATGCAAGGCGCATGTGAACGACTGACTTTTCCGAATAGATGCGAGACTGATAGAGAGAGAGAGAGTGCAAGAGCGAAGAATGGAAATGAATAAAAGGAACGAATGCAAGGGCCGAGAGATCAGAAGTGTGATAGTCGAGAGCGAGTAGAGTTGCGAGGCGCGAAGAATTAATAAAGAAAAAATATTGGAAGTGTTAGAGTCGAATTATTTAACCCGATACGCCACACTGAAGACGTAGGAGTTTCTATAAAATATTCCAGAATAGTTTCAGTTGATCTCAGTAGAATTTCAGAGTTAAAATCAGTGCGCGATAGACCTAGGTTGAAGCAATGCAATTTCAAAACGGAATCCATTCCCTTCAGAGATGACAATCTCGATCGAAAGGAAACCAATGCGGTTATTCTAATCAGGCGGAAAGCGTCCGGCTCGAATCGACTTTTTCCAAAGCCTAGTCTCGCTTTGATACCGGAACCAAATCCGATAAACGAAGGGCGAGAAGACGCGGAAACCGAACCGCGTAGAACGTTGCCGTGTGTTCAGTTACAAAGAAAAAGCTGCAGCGCTGCAGTTGGCGCGCGGTAGTTGCAGTGGCAATAACGGCCGTCTTCATTATACGGTCTCCAGGTAAACGGCTAGGCCCGACGAAGACCAGCGACCCGGAGCTGTTTCTTTGAGCGACTTTGCCTCGCCTTCTCTGCCTCGCTTCTTTGCCTCGGCACGCCTCTAGCGTGTCGTTAAGAAGCATCCACTTCGCTTAATTCGCCCCTAATGAAATTATTAAGTCCGCGGGACCGTTCCGACGCAGCTCGCGGTGCATCTAGCGCGTGAAAGGAACCCGAGCGACCCAACAATGCAAAGAACTCTCCTCTCACTCGCCACTTTCGACGGTCCTTTCCCTTTGAGCTCTCCCTCGCCGCTTCAAATTTACCTCCACTCTGCTCGCAAGCCCTCTTTTTTACCACGCTTATTTTTCTTCTTCACGACTGACAGTTAGACAAGTCCCGCAATACTAGAAATGCTTCGATCGTTCCGTTCGTTTTCGCGCCTACCTCGCTATCGTCCCTAATTCGCTCTGCTTCCACTTCACTCGAAATTTTAACACCGAAATGCCACTCGTATCGCGTGCAGGGTTTATCAAAATTGTACAGTACCGCTTAAAAGTGTCAGGATACTTGTGAAATGTGTAATAGCAACGCATAAAAATTACTGAAGCATCGAAAATAGTGACCAAAATCGATCTTTATCACTTTCTTATGGAATATCGTTTTAAGTTAAAAACTACTTCTCTCTCTATGTGGAACTTATCAATATTAAACTAATATTATAGTGTAGCGTGTGCCTGTAATTATGAAAGTGGTCTAACAAGAAAAGGAAAGCAATTTTCGTATGATATAGAACTGAAACAAATGTTTGACACGTATTATTTTATAGCTGCCGACATTCATGATAAGAGGATGAAAATAGACCTGAAAGAAAAATGAAACATCCATTTTATCGAATATCTTCGAAACTGTTAGGCTTAGACGAAAATTCTTTGAATGACGAATCTTGTAGTGTACACTGATTTAAAAAAAAAATAATTTAATGTGAAATAGCTGATAAACTAATTTTTTTTAAATTTTCACTTATACCATTTTTATAATTATGGGCACATAATGTATCAATCTGTCAAAAACACGAATCGCAGAATTGACATTCACCTTGAATCTCAAATTCAAAATTGTTTTGTTAGTGTTTGGACACATTTTAGCCAGAACAATGTCGCAAATATGTTCGCAAGAGTTCCCTAAGAAAAATAATTGAACGCCAGATGCATGATACTAATAACTTGATTGAAATGATAACGGCAGCGAAATATGGTGATGATCCCCTGGCGACCGGAAATCCTGTATCGGTTCAGCCTCGTTCCGGAAATAATCGCGACGCGTTCCGTTTTAAGTTTCCATTCCGCTCGGCAGGAGTAGGACAGGGTTAAAAAAATAGGTTTTTCGTCGGACGTCCCCCCGGGCTGCTTTATTGGCCGCATAATACTCGCCGCTGCTGAATTATTCACGCGCGGGACTGCGCCGCGATATCGATTCGAATAAACTTTGAACTTTGCGCTTTGTGGACGCCGCCCGGCCTCGAGCTTCTTGTTGAAACACGCTGACCGAAATTAATAGGGTCACTGAAACTTCGGTTGATAAGGGCATTTTTCACTGTACGAAACTATACAATGCTCTATTTATTTTTTCCACCATCAAGATTTTTCAAAATTGCAAATTCATCTTCGATAGTTCTAGTAACGTTTTAGTTATTTCATCGCCTCTTCTCATTTCTATTTAATTTTCGAGTAAAATATAATTCCAAACTTTTAAAATCGAGGATGATAAACTACAGATTTCGAGCTTCAAATTGAGCATAGACAGACAGCCGTAAGATTTTTTATGAACAAACCTACAGCAGTTCAAAAATCCACTTGCAACTAACCACTAAAAATTCGATTATCCTTCAATAGAAGGCACATATCTCAATTGCAGCTGTACGAATGATTTCGCATCATTTCTGCGAGTCGTCAGGGGCCAATAGGAATCGGTCCAGAAAATCTCATCAAATTCTGCCTGGTATTTCTGGAGTTATAGGATTTTTTCAGGGGCGAGACGGCTGGCGCCGTTCGAATTGGCGAGAATCCCGACGCAGGAATGGCTTTCGCGGAGTTGGCGTAATCTCGATGACCGTGGGGAGGAAAGGAGGGAAGGGATACATTTTTCTCGCGTTCCCGAACCGCTGGGCAAGAGATTCCCCGAACTTTCTCGCGCGATCCTCGGCGAGTTCTCTCTTAATTGTTTTCTCGGATCCCCGCACAGGAAACGTTTCCGCGGTCGCAAGCAATATCCCGACTTTGCATCGTTCTCGCGTAAATCGCTCGCTCCGGAGAAACTGCGCTTGCGGGACTGGTTGCTCGTAAACTTTTTATCGCGGTTTATCACGCGTGAACAGCAGCCCTGTGCTCGACTTATCCCCGTTGGAATTTTTCATTAGCCCCGATTACGAGGCGCTTCGGCCTGTAACGCGACGCGCGACTACTGTTTCCGCTGTAATTACGGGGCCCCCGTGTAATTCCCGCGTTCTTGCGATTGTGTCCCGTTACACGGCCATTAGCCGGCCCTACGTAAGACTACACCGCCCTCCAGAAACGCCCACAAGCTTCTTCCTCGCCACCGGAATCCGATTTGCCAAGCTTTCGTACACGGAGACTCGTGAAAATTCTTCTGATGCGACTTCCTTTTTTCTGTCCTCGACGTACAGTGGCTTGCAGTAACAACTACAATGATTAAAACGTCTTTATCCTAAAAAATGTCGTAGAAGGAAAAGGAAATTTATATATTTTGTATGGGTACATTTATTTTAATCCTTATAAATATTGTTTAAAAACGAATCAAATTTCATCTAAAATGAAGCCCGTAACATTCATATTTGTTAGACTTTGTTGAAAACCGTCATCGCGAGTCTGGCTCGTCAAAATACGGCAAGGGGTAAATGCTTAAATATTAATTACAAACGAATCAAGTTTTATTTAATCTAAAAAGAAACGCGTAGCATTCATATCTGTTACAGTTCGTTAAAATCTTCATTAGCAGTCTGACTCGTTAAAATACGGCAAAGGGTAAAAACACAGTAACTTTTCGCAAAATTGCAACAGGTGAGCTGAATTTTCTTTTTCGAGATGCTAGAAGCATTTTTTCAGAAATGTTAGAAACCGTAGTGTTCCGTCGCGTAGGAACCAAAAAACGTAGATTTCTTAAGGTTAATATTTATGGTTCGTTCGTGCCTAAGGACCGTCATGGAGAATCAAGCAAAACAAGAGACATTCGGTGACCAGTCGGGGCATCTGCTCAATGTTTGGTTTTTTATGCATCTTTGGGGGCAGCGTGCCATAAATCGCGTCCCTTGGAAGGATCACCCGCGACCGTTAACCGTACCGTGTCAAATTACTAAGACGCGTCGTCGACCGAGTCAGGTATCGCCCCACTCCTCCTTCCCGAAAGCCTCCTTCAGAGCTACGAGAAGGAGGTCCTAACAGTCAAAAGTGTACTGATTGGGAAATGCAACTTTCTGTAGGAACCAATCAGTGCATCTTCTTTCTTCATAGAGAAGCCCAACTAGCATCGCGTTAGGACTGGAAGTCGAGCTCATACAGTTCAGTTTTATTCTCGAACGCCGCGACACTTTCCAGTCCTCGGGTAGACAAGTACAACGCACAGCCGTTGTCTTGTCAGTCATTCGCGTTACCTTCAAACTCGACTTACGACAGTTAATTGTCCAGCGATCAGGACACGCGTCAACCGGGATCGCATCTTACATTAGATCCGCGATCGTCAGTTTTATTGTATCGATTCAATCCGGATTAGGAGTATTCACATCTGCGCGCGTATAAGGCAGGACCTGCTAGATCAGCCTTACTGATGAGTCCACTAGCAGGTCCGGGACGAAACGCTTCTCTTAACGCAATCTATTGTCACGCGAATCAATTATTGTCTCCGGCGTCTTTCACACATCTAAATTTCTTGAACTACTGGCCCAATATTAATTTGGTGGGTCAGATCCAAAAAAGGTTGCGAACCCACAATTCGCGACTTAACATAATGGTCCTTCGAGCCGGATCCAGTGATCTAGGGAGTGCAGTTCGTGCATAAGACAATCGTGTACAAGACAATTGTGTACAAAACAATCGTGTCCAAGGATATTTATACAGTGGCCTGCAGCATCCAGCAGTCCACCCAACAACGTTAAGGGAAGCAACTAGCCTTAGCCGCGCTAAGATCCATCATCGCCGTGAAGGCATTCGAAGCAGCAGTCAAACGCAGGACTCATTCGAAGGCAACAGCCAATCAAAATCATTCACATTCGAACCACATCAGTACAAGGTAGACACGTTATTGAATTTACCAATCAGGACCGTCGAATTGACAACTTATCACAGTCTTATTCATTACGAGAAACACAATAGCTAACGCGAACGAAACGAATACGCATTCGCAGATTTATACACTAATTACGTGTTTCAAGTCGCAAATAACGATCGTCGCGAATAACCGCTAAGAGTTTCATAATTCTACGACGCGACAAAAACGAATCAAACTTCGCGAACGCATCGAACGTTGGAGGAAAGAATTCGAATTCGAACGATTTCGATTCGTACCAATCCTCAACGACAGTCAAACCCGAAGTCGAACGTTACGAAGAATTCGACAAGAACGAACGATACCAAACGCGAAAACCGCGACCGTTTCATACAACGACGTAATCGCGGACACGGCTAAATTGTTGCAACATTAGGTTGAACTTCAAAGAACAAATGCGAGAATCACGAACGACTCGTTCACGCTGTCCACGTACACCCACAACATCATAAAGTCTATTGCCAGAAAGACGCATTCTATGCTTACGACATACATACACTAGACTTTCGACGTCCAACATCACAATCATGTATTTACGAGTGTCAGTTTTCCGAAAGGCCGAATACGCGATCGAGGATAGACTACGACAACCATCGCGCTCTTGTCTCACGTCACAACGCGCTATCAGTAAATGCATCCGCCATGCCGGATACTTCATTGGATTCGATGAACAATCGAACTCACTACACGCGATCGCATATCCGATCATTACGATTCCTCAGCCGATCATCGAGATACACCGCGAATGATTTTCTCACGAGCATCGCGATCAATCAATTAATCCAGAAACGCGACGCACGAACCTAGAGACCGACCGCGAGCCGTCGTCGGGCGAGCACCAAGACGTTTTTACAAAATCACAATATTCTCGAAACGAATTCATCGTTATCACCTTCGCAAGGGTACGCAAACACGGGAACAACCGTTAGCAAACACGCGTATGTCTAACGCTTCGGATTTCTTGAAATATCGTCGCAACGCATCACATCAGATCAAATCGTATACAACGGTGACGAACGCGAAATATCCGAAACACGCGCTCGTACAAACCGAATAATACTATCGAAACGGAAGTCATCGTCACTACTATCGTACAGACTCGCAAACGTAAACTAAAAACGATTAATTCGCGATGATCAAATCGCGATCAACCCTGACATTCTTCCGGTACAGCAAAGTAGAACGTTACCGAATATTCAAATCAACCGGTTTCCATCATTCGAACGGAAAGTCAAACACGAGTTACAATCGAAGCAACGGTACCGATCTAACAACAGTATGTCTCACGCCGCAGCACATAAAACAGTTAGAAACTATCCAATCGCCAGGTTTCTACCTACAGCATCACGTCATCATAAACTGTCACCCTTCCGACAAGTATCTTATTGATTCCGATAGCTCCGCGAAATCACAGACCGAATACTATAAACACTCAGGATAATCCAACTCAGTTCAGCTCAAACTTTCGCGGATTAAATATCAATTTAATTCCCAAGTAGTCAATCTGCTACGTTGGATCAGTCCAGTTCTTATTTCAGTGCCACGCTTCTTGATTCGATCCAAGGTCAAGCAAAGCACATTACGACTTCCTGTGCACATCCAGGACGAGTCAGCACGGATCGTGCATCCGTGCGCCCAAAAGGAAACATCCTTTTTCTCAGGCATAACAAGCACTCGGAACGAGTTCGTTCAGTTTAAGCTTTCGAACACGCGACATTGAACATCACTTCGCAGCACTCGATCTAGCGGCTCAGTTCAGTGTTTCGGTTAAAATGCCACCCCGCTTATATGCACCACATGCAAGCGGAGCAAATCACGACTTCTTGAGCTGCAGTCAAGACAAGTCAATACGGATCGTCATCACAGATCCACACGCATCAAGGCAATCGTCTCACAAGCCTCTCTAATCATTACATTACACGGACAACCAAAATTTCCTGATCAATTCTACTGTTCTGAGTTGGTCAAACATACAATCCTCGACGTGAAACCTTTCGTCGCGAACCACATAGCCGACTTACAACGGAAACTGACATTCAATCAAATCAAAATTCAATTACTATTTCTGGCATCCACATTCAATCTCGGCGATACATTCAATCGGCAGACAATTCGCGTCAAATCTACGCGTCAAGTCTGCGCGTCAAATCGCATCAAATCTACGCGTCAAATCTACGCGTCAAATCTACACGTCAAATCTACACGTCAAATCTACGCGTCAATCGCGTCAAATCACGTCAAATCGCGTCAGGTCGCGTCAAGTCGCGTCAAGTCGCGCCAATCGCGTCAAACTACGCGTCAAATCTTCACATCGACTCACATGTCGAATCATTCGACCACGCATCAGATTACAGGGACGATCAACCTTATGATCTTACCTGCGGCACCCGTCTACAAGGGTCGGCCATTCATGAACCACCGCGCGATTTATTGCGGTCCGTTTTTCCAGAACAAACAACGCTTCAGAAATCGGGCCCAAAATTAGACTCACGCGTCGGTGTGTACCTGTTTTCACAAACAAGGCCGTTCACCTAACGTATTTAGCAACCGGACAACCGAGGTCTTTATCGCTGTTTTTCACGCGATTCTTTCATATAACTTCGGAACAGTCATTCGAATAACGGTACTACCTGCGACCATACGAGACACCCTTTCTCATACGAGAAGTATGCATATCTCAATCGAACTTTGAGAAATCCTTACCTTGTCCTCCCAGCAGGACAAGTTACGTCACAAAACCGGATCACATCAGTCGAGATCCTTCGCGTACGGGATCGCACCAGTCAAGATCCCTCGCGTACACTACTAGATCACATAAACAGATCTAGCTATCTAATCACCGAGACCTTCATCGCTGCTCACAAACGATTCGTCGCTTAACAGTACCCTAACGAAATAATTTATTCGGAGAACGGTACGAATTTCGAATAACGATACGACATCATCGCAAACAACGAACTGACGCAACAATGCTAGGTTCTATCGACAGACAAGAAATTGCGCCAATTTCTCATGCCTAAAAATTTCGTGACATTTCACTATAACTTAAATCTCGTAATTATTAGAACCGACCGTCAAATCTTCCAAGACCACAACAAACGTGTCTTCGGCAAAGACTTGTTCACGCATGAACAATCAGCACATTCATTATTACGTTGAAACGGTTTTTAAATTCCTGTCATCGTACGTCTCTCTCTCGTCAGAGCCAAAAAACGATCAACCAGTATTTATTTCCGAACATTTCCTGATTGGTGATTCTTTAATGTGTATATCATACCTTACTGATTTCAGCAGAACGTTATCAACGCGTAATTCTTCGGAATACAGACAGAGCACATCCATGCGGTGTCATTCGTTAATGTAACCCACACGCATACCTAAACGCGCAAGCGAATTCATATTGATCGACCGAATCGATCAACGTGGGGGAGTATGTTCCGTCGCGTAGGAACCAAAAAACGTAGATTTCTTAAGGTTAATATTTATGGTTCGTTCGTGCCTAAGGACCGTCATGGAGAATCAAGCAAAACAAGAGACATTCGGTGACCAGTCGGGGCATCTGCTCAATGTTTGGTTTTTTATGCATCTTTGGGGGCAGCGTGCCATAAATCGCGTCCCTTGGAAGGATCACCCGCGACCGTTAACCGTACCGTGTCAAATTACTAAGACGCGTCGTCGACCGAGTCAGGTATCGCCCCACTCCTCCTTCCCGAAAGCCTCCTTCAGAGCTACGAGAAGGAGGTCCTAACAGTCAAAAGTGTACTGATTGGGAAATGCAACTTTCTGTAGGAACCAATCAGTGCATCTTCTTTCTTCATAGAGAAGCCCAACTAGCATCGCGTTAGGACTGGAAGTCGAGCTCATACAGTTCAGTTTTATTCTCGAACGCCGCGACACTTTCCAGTCCTCGGGTAGACAAGTACAACGCACAGCCGTTGTCTTGTCAGTCATTCGCGTTACCTTCAAACTCGACTTACGACAGTTAATTGTCCAGCGATCAGGACACGCGTCAACCGGGATCGCATCTTACATTAGATCCGCGATCGTCAGTTTTATTGTATCGATTCAATCCGGATTAGGAGTATTCACATCTGCGCGCGTATAAGGCAGGACCTGCTAGATCAGCCTTACTGATGAGTCCACTAGCAGGTCCGGGACGAAACGCTTCTCTTAACGCAATCTATTGTCACGCGAATCAATTATTGTCTCCGGCGTCTTTCACACATCTAAATTTCTTGAACTACTGGCCCAATATTAATTTGGCGGGTCAGATCCAAAAAAGGTTGCGAACCCACAATTCGCGACTTAACACGTAGCTTTTATCATCTCGATTCTCTCAGCCTTCCTATTTTTTTTATACAGCGTAGAGAGAACGCGAGTTGTGCCTATAGTGCGACAACCTCTCTTATGATAATAATTCTGCTGCACAGTGCGCTGTCTCAGAGAATTCGATAACGTTGAAGGGTGTTTACGAGGGCTGCTCGTCGAGCATCCACTTCCGGTTGGCTTCCTTCGCCTGTCAGCTCTACATGGTCCCTTTATTAACTTCGATGGCAATTTTTCTCGTGGAGAGAACGAAAATATACTGCTCGCTTTGTCAGTCAGAAAATTATAAACGACGAAGACACTCGAGTTAACGGAGCTGGCGAAAATATCATACAAGACAAGAGATTTAATATCGTCGGAACATCCTCCCAGGATGGCAAACATCCTCCGAGACTACAGCATCGAATAAATGACACCTTTTCAATCAGTTTACTACATGTTGTGAAAATAAAATTTTTTCAAAAATTGCAACTTACAACTTTTTTTATGTGGAATTACATATATTGAAAATTTTAAACATACATTTTGACAGACAGTGAAGTATGTAAAAATCCTTAGAATTATTACAGTTGGAACATCTCCAATTTTTACCATCTTTAACCCCTTGCCCTACGATTTATTTTACGGTTTCAATAATTAGAACTTTATTCGTAGTTCGTAATTTCCTAAAAATAAAAAAAAAATTGATATCTATTGTGTGCCTACATGTTCTTCTCGGTGTGAAGGAAATTAGTAACATAGATATATTTATTAGACTGTGCTCAAAATCTTCAACACGAATCTGACACGATGTTATAGGGCAAGACAAAAAGTTGTAAAATACAACTTTTAGTATTTCCTATGCAATCCTGACCAATTGAAATGTTTGGCAAATTTTCATTTCACAGCATGTACTAAACTGATTGCTGTAACTTCTCGAGGAAATTCAAATCTTCTGGTCGAATATTAAGAATGTGATCGTGTGCCCTCGTCTAAACTCGGCAAACCTTATCCGAAGTCGCTCGAAGGACCAAACATCCTTCCAGGATAACAAATGCTATATGCTCTCGCCGTATCTCATGACGTAGCCAGGAATCGATCTCCCATCGTGGGGTGTGAGTTTCAGTTTATTTCTGCAGGATCTTCGGTGTTTCCCGCGCGACTTAGGGTCCTCGGGACAACGCGTCGCGTCGGCTGCCGACGGCGGGCGTCGTCTGTATCGGCAGGATCTTCTCTCCGTAGCAGAGGGAATAATTCTCGAATGATGTATCGGCTGTAGCCGTCGGCGAATACGGCACGTTCCACGTCACTGGATTTATTTATATTCCCGTCACGTAGGCGGGATCGGAACGTGAAGCGGTAGACAAGGCTCAAATAAGACTGTTATTTCGTGGCGGAGCTTCGACCGGTAAATTCTAGATGCGATCTATATAGATCTCGCGTTCTTTCGCTCTCTATCTCTGGAATCTGGGGCTTTTATACTATTTACGGACACGTCTGCCCTGCTTCTGCGTCTCGACCTTTTTGGTAATTAATTCTGCCTCGAGATGTGCCATTATGCAGAGACCGAACCACTTTAGAGGTGACTGAGACTAGACAGACTGTCACTAGACATTTATGAAAGAATTGGTTGCAGAAAATGTAAAAGAGTGAAAGATTTAGAAAATTCAAGAATGTTGTAACGTTGCTTTTAATTTCACGAAGTTGTTAAGGGATTTAAAACATTATTATTTTGCATAAAGATCCGCAGTCTAGTAATCACTTATAGAGTTAACAGAATTTTATATCTAGACTGCGGATTTGTATGCATTTATAAAGAAATTGGCTGAGTGAAATGTAAAAAAACAGTAAAGAATTAGAAGAACTCAAGAATGTTGTAATGTTGCTTTTAATGTAACAAAGTCGTTAAAGGATGAAATCAATTGTTATGTTATTCCTGCGCTCCACAATCGATGCAAAATATTTTTATTTTGCATCAGGATCCGCAGTCTATTCATATCTATAAAATGAAGAAGATCATATAAAATGGAATTATTTTTAGTTGGAAGAAATCTCGCTATATACAGGATTCAGACGGCGTTACTTTCATAAAAATTAGCGAAGGTGACATTTTTTATGGATACAAGAGAACGTATGAAATTGCAATTGATCGTCGACGTATGCTGGAAGCGCAGGCGTCTGCATCGATTTTTACAGAACGGTTGTGGATATTTTGCAATGAAAAAACTCTCAAAGGCTATATGTATGCATACTTTAACCCCCTATCCATAAAATTTCCATGAATTTTGAGTTTCTCAGAAATAAATCGCAAAGAGCACCGTTTCGTGTGGTCCATAAATATTCATAATTATTCTTCAAATAAGACAAAGCAAATGAAATGAACAAAAAGACAATTTTGCGAAGAATAAATGATAATTTCCCTGGCGTCTCGTAAAATCCGGGTCAAACAGTTCTCTCGCTTACATTTCACCTTTGTTCCCGACAGTACGACGATATCAGAAACGTTTTCCCAAACCGATGGGGATTCGGAACAAGAGCTTGTTGCCTCTCGCCGTCTGAGAATGAGCTCTCGATACTCGGATCGACGGTACAAAAGTATTCTCTAGATCTCAAAAGCCGGAGGTAGCAGGACATCGGAGACTTTCTCAGCGAACGGTGGATCTCCACTATGGATAGCGTCTTGGAGAAACGTCGAACGATTCAACCGTGGTCTCATATCTGAACTCGATACTCAGGGGAACGTTCGATTTTGGTCTGTTGCTTCTCCTTGACACCTGACATCGAAACCTTTAACGTGAAATCTCAGGCTAAATATCAACCTTAATAATTACAGAGGCAGAAAGGAGGAAACTAAAAATTTATTTCTTAAGACAAACATGTTAGAAATATCCTAACGAAGAATACAGAAAAAGAGATTGCACATCTGTAAGGTATCTTTTAAGTAAGAAGATAACTAAATCTCAGGATAAATTTTAATCTAATAATTCTAGAGGCATAAAGTGAGGAAAATAAAAATTACATGCTACATTTAATAAATGTTAGTGGAATAAGAGAGGTGATCAAATCTGAAATTCTTCTGCTAAGCGAAATCTTAATAAAAGTCGGAAATACGGGAAAATAAATGCATGATAGAAGAAGCGGCTGGATGATTATCTGGCCGCTACAATTCCGCTTCGCGGAGAGAGGATTTCCGGAATTAGAGGAGGGAGAGAGAGAGAGAGATGGAAGAGAGATGAGGAGAGACACGGAGAGACCGCAACGAAACACGTACGCCGAGGAGAGCGGAATATAAATGCGATCGCTCGCTATGATATTCAGATTAACCTGCGACGTATTTAATGTCCCCGGATGAATTCCACTATCGATGCGATCTAAAACGCCCTGTAACAGTCTCGTTGAACCTTCTACCTTCTTTCCCTCGTTTCTTGCAACTACCAACCCCCAATCTTCCAAACTACCCATAGAAAACCAAGGACTAGCAATTTCAGGTCTTCTGGACCGGAGGTGTTGTTTCGACATTTTTATAAACAAATTAGACGAGCATTGTGTATTGAGATTTTGCATACATATGTATTTTCTATTTTATATATTTTAAATGAAATAAATGAGAAATGCCATAGATTCATAAAACTCGGATACATAAATGTCCCGGATGTGTAAATACAATTTAACCGATCAGATTATGGGTGTATTTGATATCGTCTTCCGTCAATATCCTCTCGACTTCTTTTTTAAGCGTTAATCGATTTTCTGAATGAACCCGAATCCACTCACAGTTAATTTATACATTTGCTTTTGCCTTGGAGACTTACAAATGCTATTGATTCATGAAAATCCGATAGATAAAAGGTCCCGGATGTGTAAATACAGTTTAATCGATCAGATTTAATCGGTCAGAGGGTGAATTCGATTTTTATAAAATTCCTCTTCTCGTTTCTGAATCGCTGTTAATTTACACTTTATCTCCGTGCTGCAACTAAATGCGATAAACTTGTGAAGACATTGAATAGATAAAGGTAAGGACAGTGAATACATATTTTAATTGGCGCGATCAAGAGTAAATGTGAAGTTGATTTCGATTTTTGGCGAACGCGCGATTGCGAATTCCTCTCGAATCGGAGCTATCAAGAGATACACAGCGAGCTCCGTCCGAATTCTAATGAACTTGTTACAGAGCGATGGAATCCGCCGGAGGGATTCCGTTGATCACTGTCATTAACAGGCACGAGGAGCTGATTTACGTAACAGGAGGATAGCAACTTCGCTATGTTGAACGTCGTGTCGAGGAACCGAGGGCGGATCCTTGTTTCTCTGTGTCGTTCACGGTTCGATTCCGGCTTGCGTAACAAGTGGCTCCGTTTTCGTCGATGAATTGGCAAGTTTACGCGAATCAGAATTCCCATTTGCCACCATTGTGGCTTTGAAGCTCTATTTACTCTTGGAACCTTGGCAAACCCTCAACAATTCTATCCTATCCCGAACCAAAAATCATTTTCCTCGTAACTTCTCAGCACTCGAACGAATTTGAAATTATTCAATTCTTCTGTATTCTAGAAATTGTTTCATGCGAATAGTGTCAAAAAGATTATACGAAAGAAAAACCTTCTAGGGTGAAATATGAGACTCCAACGAATTTGAAATTATTCAATTCTTCTGTATTCTAGAAATTGCTAAAAAATTCTGTGAGAAAACAGGTTCAGTTCCATGCGAATAGTGTCAAAAACAGATTACATGGAAGAAAAGCCTTCTAGGCTGAGAGATATGTTTTGATTTTGGAATTGAAATTGCTCCGTGTCCAAAGGTTTCATCTGTGCAAATGGAAAGGAGTCTTGAAGAACGATAAATCTAAAGCTCTGTAAAAACGGTGAAAAATTTTTCTCGCCAACGAATTATTCACAGATTTGAAGATTGAAGCCTCCGCTTTGCAACACCATTTTTAAAATTCACTGTTTCTTTTTTCACTGTTTCATGGAAAAGAAACGAGGACCAAGTTGTCTCTAAGAATGAAGTCTAACCGATAACGTCAATTTCCACTGAAATTATACTAAATAAGATTGCTGTCGAATTAAAATGATCGAAGAATCATCGAGAAAATGTTGGTCAGACGACGATCGTGTTTCAGAGTAACGCATTATCGAGGCGCATCAAGAAGCAGCAACGCAAATTGCATCTAAATTTCATCAACTCCCAAAGTTTCGTATTTTCACGGTAACGGGCTGTATTATAAGGGAGCGGAGAAACGAAACATTATTGGATTAACGAGAACATGGATAACGGAAGGAATTTGCGAGAAGATGAGCAAGAGATTACCTCTGAGTGAAGGGGAGGGGCAGCAGTCCGAGTATCCAACACAAAAGAGTAGGAAAGAAAAGGAAGAAGTGTTGATGGAAATGAAGAAGAAAAAGAAAATCTTATAAAAGAAGTTATACCTACACCGTCGCAGACAAATAGATGTGTGTGTGTGTGTGTGTGTATATATGTGTATGTTGCATTACGGAATTTGCATCTGAAGAGGACGCGAGCGAAGTTAAGCGTAATTTAGTAGAGGATGTAAGCGAACAGATGAAGGAAATAAGAAATTCTGTGGCCGGCTACGACATCGCTGCCATATCCTTTCATTTTTAGTAGCTTCTCCGCGAATTTTCTTTTTCCATTCTTCCCGCGCGCCCGTTTCTCTCACGGCAATCGGCCAGCCACCGCACTCTCTGCTCACTCTTCATTACTTTGCCATTTTCCACGGGGCTTCGCCATTTTCCTGCTTCGATTCTATTCCCCTTCAATCCGAATTTTTCCTGCGCTGATTCGATTCGCTTTCGGGTTTTCGAACCGAGTTTTAGAGGCGAGCGTTCTCTGTGTACGCATCTGGTCTTGAGATTCATGTTGGAGTTTGTCGATAATGTTCATTCTTTTCTTTTATAATATTCTTCAATTGAATTCGCGTTGAAGGTTAAGCCGCAAAATCGTATCAAGGCTTTTGCAACGAGCCGACACGTTGCGACTCGCCTCTAAGCAGAAATCGGAGAAAACTTTTCGCGGAAGTGTCGAGAATGCGGGGGCATATGTGGAAGGATGAGAGGATTGATCAAAGGCGGTTCGTCGCACGGAAAATAAGGGAAAATAGAGGAAAGTTTGCCGGGTTGTTCTGTTGGTCACGTTCGCCATCGATCGAAACGATCCTCTTTTTTCCTCGACGAAGCTTCGCAATAATAGGACCGCGGCACGACGGGGCGTATCGAAAATATTACGTGAAACAATATTTCTGTTTTCCCCGTGGTTGCTGGCCCACTGTCCAGCCGGCGGCCGTTCAAAGCGTGAAAACTAAAAACTTTTCTCTATCGCCGTTTGTTGCTAACCGAAATTCTCAGGCGTTCCGAAGTCTCTCCTTATTCGATCGATCCTGGCGCTCTCCCATCTTTAATTCAAATACTCCAAGACTCCTCTGATCGACGATCAATCATTCTCTCCGATTTCTCGACCGGTTCCTTTCCAGTCGTTTGTATTGTTGCTCGCGGATGCACGCGTGGAATCACGACGATCCGTATATCGGTTTTATATTTTTACGGTTCGATGGAGACGACTGGGAATGTCGGGAATCCCTCGGTCCACGGTTAGGCGAACGGAAATGTGACTGGGAGACGGAAGTGGCCGCTGAAATCGATCAGCTGCTCGGATTAAATATTTAAAAAGAGCGAATCGAAATCATTTCGGCAATCGATTAATAGCGTTTGCGGTGCCTAAAGAATTTTATACCTAACCCTTTGCACTCGGAGCTATTTTAAATCGAAAATTAAATATTTCTCCCAACCTAGAATAATTCAATTCGATGTATATTAATTTATATAACATAAATGTTTAGTAATTGATTAGATAGAAACATAATTTTAGTGGTGATTGTCAGTCACCCCTCGAGTGCTAAGGGTTAATATATGTACTTGAAAAATATTCTATATTCTTTGTTTTTATTTTCTTTGTTTTTACGTCGCATCAATTGTTATGGTCGAACCACCTTGGGCACCACAGTTTTTGAAATCGCGTGAAACCTCTTCCAATGAAAAGAGCGCATTGGAAATATTTCTTGCATTTTTTAAATTTGCTGATGGCATAGAATTGGTGGCGATAGCGTGTCGACGGTCGGTGACGCGCGAACAAACGGGGATCGAGGGAAATCGGCGAGGCTTAAGGGCGAATCGACGCA
This sequence comes from Lasioglossum morio, assembly GCA_916610235.2. Lineage (NCBI taxonomy): Eukaryota > Metazoa > Arthropoda > Insecta > Hymenoptera > Halictidae > Lasioglossum > Lasioglossum morio. Next base: position 5,915,087 of record OU744324.1, on the reverse strand, counting down.
GAAAAATACGGTCCCGTGGAAAAGCATTACGCGACCATCCGCGTGGCCAGCCATCATTCTAGCATGATCGATGCTCGCGCGAGCATGCACCGCGAGCGGAAAACACCGGCGGGTTATTGGTTGTCATCCGCGAAACGCGATCGTCGAACCTCCATCAAATTTACGAGGGCTCGGTGAACACGGCAATTCGAGATTGCGACCGGCGAAAAATAAGGGGACGAGTCGGACAGGGATCATGGTCTGGCGAAATTCATGATACACCCCGTTGCAGCCTCGAATTTGCACTGTATTGCGCGCAAAGAGAGATTTCACTTGATCTAAATGATTCCCGTTAGTTTATAGGTGTAATTTAAAACAGTAAAATATCGGAATAATTTAAACACACTGTTATATTAATATTAGGTATACAAGTTAATTCGTCGCCCTCACAATTATTATTTGTAATTTTGTTTTACATCCGAATCTTATAATGGGATCCATCGCCTGTAAAAGGGTGCAACTATATAAGAAATGATGGGAATTATTTTCAAGGCTTGAGTATATTATAGTTGTTCGTAAATGAACACCAAATATACGAAGACAAAGCCACGAATTAATTTGTACACCTAATATTATTTTCGATCTATCAATTTCTTATAATTCGCATACGAAGATTCTATTTTCCATAAAGATTCGCCGCCGACTTATTAAGATTATCGAAACAGGAGGAAATATTTTCCCGAAAAGTCTGTCTAGCGATAAATCAAAAACGTCTTTACACGGATTAATAAATTCGACCTTGTGTAGAGGATTGCAGGCGTCCCATCGATTTCGGTCGGGATTTTTGCGAAGGATCCTCGCGGAAATTGCTTTCCACGGTCCGGCGGATTCCAGCTCTTATTTCCGCGGGGTCATTTCTCTTTCTTTTGCGCTCTTTCTGCAGCGGTGGTTCGTTCGTTTACTCTAATTGAAGCTGCCGCCGGTGTTCCGTGCGTTGCGGCTCATTTCGAAGTCGGGCTCTCTCCCTCTCTCCCGTCTCTCGGCCTCGGTCAGCAGCATTCGCGCTGCCAGAATTTCTCTGATGCTGTGGTCCCCGGGAAACGCGGGGTCTAATAATTTCCTATTAGATCTCAGTTTCGCGGCGTATTGGTCTTCCAGAGTCTCTCTCCTCTCTGGCTCTCTTCTCTAATTTCTTTTTTCTTTTTTTCTTCCTTGCAGAGTTCGCCACCGCGTCGAGTTTCCTCTCTCTATCTCTGTCTCGATGGTTTCTTTTAAACGGCGCACCGCACCGAATCGCTGCCGGAAATCACTGCCAGGATCTCTCCTCCTCGCGGAAAGAAGAGTTACGCTCTCCCTCACTCTTTCTCTCTTTCTCTCCTGTTCACTCTCTAATTGGCTAACTCGTTGAGACACCGACACCCAGGAAATCGACCGCCTTTGCTTTTCCATCGGGCTTCGGCAAGGTTCGTTAGCCCCACGTTCCGATCAACCGACAACCACTTTCTGCGAATTGGCTGCGATTGTGATTCGATCGCGTCCTGAACCGATCCTGTCGCGATCGCCTGAAATCATGCGCTTGGATCGTTTGCCGGGATCTATGAAGACTGTCGCAACGTACCGTGATTATCTTAACCACTTCGCTACCACGGACGAATTATCTCGCGGCGTAACGTCGCTTGCGCTATGCCACAGACGAATTAACTCGCAGCGCAATACCGTTCGTACGATGGCCGTGGCGCAGCGCAAGCAACACTGCGTCGCAAGATAACTCGTCTGTGGTCATCGTACAAAACGGTATTTCGTCGCGAGATAACTCGTCCGTGGTAACGAAGTGATTAATATTACACTAATATAGTATGCACATACTATATAATTATATCTTAACAGTTTCTCGAAAACACAAACTGCCGCTCATTGAAAATTTGCGCAATTTCTCGCACAGGTTCTAAAATCTCTGAGCTCGGCCAATGAGCCGAAATTCGAACAACCGTGTATTACGGAAGCATTCTGATCCAGCGTTTCATAAACACGATATCGCGAAATCAGCGAGAACAGAGAGACACGAAAGCGAGGGAACGGTCTCGCTGATTCCTTTTTCTGTGGAATTTCGTTTCAGTCCGCAATAGGTACGAGAAGAAAGCCGGTCATGCATTATTTATCCGTCGCGGCGGATCACGCTAGATCCTTTCCCCGTCGTCCTTGGGGAGCGCGCGGGCGCGACGAAACGCGAGAAACACTGTTATTTAGGGGACTCTGATTAAAACGGACCTAGAGGGCGTTCGCGGGGAAAAAAAATGGGCTCTAATTAAATTTCAGACAGGGTCGCGGACCGTGTCGACGCAATAACTAAACCGAGCTTAAAGTACGCTGAAATTTAATTAAATTTCAGGGCATCGATGCGCGGCCCGGTACAGGAGAGCTTACCGTTAAAAAGCGGGTTCCGATGAAAGTTCGATATCCGTGTCGACTCTTCAGCGAAGCGAAGCTCTCTGAAGAACCTTCCAGGAAGCTCTGCGAAGCTCCAATAAGGAAATGCTTAACAAAACCGCGGCGAACATTTTCGCGAAGGAGAGAGTTACTTCGAATGATCTTAGGAGTCCAACGTTGTTGGGATAGCCTGTATTCTGGAACATTCACTGTTGAACTCTGATACTTAACCATTGATCGTTCCACCTTGAAACCTCGAATCTCGAACCTTGAAAAATAGAAGTGAGCGAAGTTGATGTGAAAATCCCATGAAAGAAAGTCCATTCCTCTTTCCGAGACACCAAAACAATCCCAGCGAGCCAACAAAACATCGACGAAACTTTAACGAGCGCGAAGGATCGAGCAGAGAAGCTGGCTCGTGAAAACCGAGGAGCAAAGTTTCTCACAGCCACAGCCGGCTTGGCCCGGTCCGACCGCGACCCAGCGCGGTTAGCAGAAATGATGATCGTGTGTGTGGGTGGCTCTCGAGCCCGAACGTGTCGCAACCCCTATTTTTTCCGGGTTGGGACGTCTCTCCTCGCGGTATCGCGCGGAGAGGAGTCAGAGAGGAGAGGAGAGAGAGGCCGCGTAGCCAGAGTTGCGCGTGACACGAGAATTGAAATATCGCGGACCAGCCAGAAGTTTCGTTCCTCCCTCGGAACGCGAACAATAGGCACGGATAAGGGAAAAAAGGGGGTGGAAAAGGGGTAAATGGCCTCGGTGAATGGCGGCCGCTTTGGGTCGAGCGTTCCGAGGCGTGCTTGTCTCGTACGAATAATCCTTTAGTCTGCTAGGAGTCGCGAGACTTGCTGCTCCCTGCTCTCGGTCCCTTTACGTCCCTTTTAGCAATCCTTTTTTACACCTAACATTGCGCGTTGAATACAGAATTACCAATATTCAATGTGGTATGTGGTGTATTCAATGTTCAAGGTTCACTCCACGATAGTCAACGTTTGACTATCATCAACGAACGCCATAACATTAACAATTTAAAGCAGCATCCACGTCTACGGCTCACCCCCAAATTTCTACTACTATTCGTTACCACCTTCACCACATTTTCACATCCCTTAAGAAGCACCTTTCTGTTCTAGTTTTCGGTCTTCAGCTTGTTGTCGCATAAGCCACAATTTTGTACAGTCGTCCTACGTAACATATAAGTTAGTGTTACTAGTACAATTTATACAGTTATTCCACCATTACCTAGCACAGTTTTAACCCTCATCCGTCCCTCGTGTCAATTTGACACAGTTTTCCCGAAATAAGTTATACCATTCGGTAATTTGTAAGTAAATTTGTCCAAAACTTGGTGACTTTTATTTTTTTAATGCGAAACATACAACCGCAAAAACCTAACATGTGAATGTTAACTCATCAATTTGAATGAAAAAATATCGAAAAGTAACTGTTGGACTTGTTATTTTATCATTTTTTTCATCACTGTGTCAATTTGACACCGAGGGACAGATTCAGTTCGCGAAATGAGGGACGGATGAGGGTTAAGCAACCATTCCAGGACTGATAGATGCGAGAAAAGTCTTTCACCGGTCCTTTCAAATATCAATTTTTCAACGTTCCCGAAAATAAGGTACTGCTGTTAATAATTAGGATCTTTATGCAAAATAAAAATGTTCTACCTGCGTTTCACCGACCCTTGTTGTGACTGAGAGTCTGCGAACTAAATATGCAGGATCGAGTGCGGAAAGGTGAGCAAGGGAACGCTCGGGAATCGGGTGTAGAACACTATCGAATAACCGACCTGAGCCTTCAGTCGATGTGTTTCGGTTTCACTATTTATCTTTATTTTATACACCACGTCGTTGGTCACGTAAGATCACGTCCCGAATTATTCTCGCAGAGGAGAGATTGTTCTTAAATCGCGGCTTTCTCACAGGGGAGACGATACCGGTCGGTTTAAGAATTCGGAATAGCGTTAGTTGATGTATAATTCGCGTGTGTACTCGCAGACGAGGTTACAACGGAAGAAGAATACTTATTACGGCTGGGGGTCCTATTTACAGGAATCGATAGGTGCCCCCACCACGCTCATACACGGGAGCTCGCTCGAGGTGACTAATTGTCGCGTCAGCGGCGAGGCGTCAAGGGATGTATTCGCGACACCAAGTATACCGAATATATCGTTGAACGTGTCTAACAATCTGAATACAACAAAGTGGACAGAAGTATAAGTGTTAAAGGAATAGTAGGTTCGTGGAAGGAGGGGTAGAATAACGGCACTAGCACTTCAAGTTTAATTGCAAACGGCAATAGTCATTTGTCCACTTTATTAAACAACCCAAATCGAAGGGAACCCGTCACCACTTAAATATGGTCACAAATAATATAAATGAATAGAAAGGCTAGAATCCAGTGTAGGATGGAAACTAGAAGGCCTGAGAAGCGCAGAAACCTTTCAAGCAAGATTTAGCTCAAGCAAAGCTATAGATCGGCAAGAACTTATTAACAACCCAAGCGAAGCTGCTGTTTTAAGTAACTCTCGTAGCAAAGATCCAGAAACGAAAAGGTAGACGGCCAAAGAAGCGCAATGGCCGATTTAACCGCTCAAGTAAAGCGTGAGTGCGTATAATAAAGTCCAGAGAGCAACTGCCTCTTCGGCAATCGGTTGTGTCCTATGAGACAGACCGGCGGGGGGGAGAGGTGAAGAGGTGCCTTTCCTATAGCAAGTCGTTATTATGGTTTTGGCAACCCCCGTCACCTCTCTTTCCCCGGTCCAACAAACTAACTCGCGTGCTGTAGCGCGGGTTGCGCGCGCGATCCGCAACAATAAGTTTATTTTCTCTCTGAATATGGTTGATAGGTTGAAAATAATATAACAGTATTTTTAAATTCTCTTCTGATGTTTTTACTGCTTCAAATCACACCTACCCATTTGTGTTATAAATTTATAAAATCCGCTGTCTATTAATAATGAATGATCGAAACAGCATGGTTTCCGACCGACAGTTCTCCGGCGTTTGCTATTGTCTTGTCCACGCGGTGCTCGCCGTTTCTTCGTGATTCAGCATGCTCTCGGTCGATCGATCGTTCCCGACAAGCATGATCGCCCATCACGGTAGCTCGGCTCATCTCGGCCTCGGCTTCTGCTTGTCTATTCATACAGGCTCGCCAGGCCATCGAGGCGTGTCCTTTTGATCACGTAGCAAGACCGAGCTCCGAATCAGATACAAAGTGACGCTCCTGTCCCCGTTTCTCACCCTGGGAACGGCAAGATGAATCAGCTCGTAATACAGCATCACCTATTCGTTCCCCTACTCCGTGTACCTTTCGAATAATTTCCACCTGCCTACACGCGTTACTTTTCTGTCTATCGCCCGGGGAAAAACGTTGAATAGCTTTGCCAGCGTATTGCTTTTCCATTACCGTCCCGTCACTGTAGCCAGCCACCGATGATATCCTCGCTTGTTACTACACGCTTTCTCTGATTCCATACTGCGAACCTGAATCTGGACTGCTGCTGCTGCCGCTTTGTAATTATTATACCGGACCGTTTGTTCGCGTTGAATTAGCTTCAAAGTAATTGATTCGAAGCGTCCCCTTTGGATAACCATCGACAATCCGGCACACGGTATCAGTTTTCATATTTCTGTCAGCTTTCATTTTGTTGGTTTTAGGAAAGCAAAGTGATATTGTAATGAAAAGACAGATATCTTTTCAACAATATTTATAGGATAAACTCTCAGAACGTATAGAATTTATAAAAAAAATTGATAAAAATTTATTTTTACTATTGTTTTCAAATGTAGTTTTCAACATATTTACTAGACGTCGTTTACTAAACTAATTCTTCCAGCTTTACGGAGAAATTGAAGTCGTGTCGTCCATTCATGAAAAAGTTATTCTGATTTAAAGTGTGTAATCAGTTATTCTCCTAACTGTATATGTATGTTGCATATGTATAGTTCTGGAACAGTATTAATTTCTGTGTCATCATACATACATGTATCAATATATTTACATCTGCTTTGCTTCGTGTATGTTTTTAACAAAATATTCCGGAGTGTTCCGATCAATTCTGAAACATTTCCCACCGTCCTCCATCTACTCGATGATTTCAGGCTCTTCAGAACTGTGGAGTTCTTTGGAAACAGTGGCCAAGCCGTAAAATTGAGAAACGACCTCCAAGGCGAGATAATTTGAATTTTCGCGATGGCCAGCGATTAAGTGGAATTAAAGGACAAGCGCGACTGTCCAGGCGGGTCACAATTATTTTCGATTCACCAGCAGGAAGCGCGGCCCTCTCTCCGCTACAGGAGCGGAATGTATTTTCCAGAACCGATATCGTTTGTCGACCGGAGTTTATATTCCTGGGTAGAAACGATTCCAGCCCGGCCAAACGACGGTAAATGAAGAATTCACGGGTCGCTCAATTGACCCGATTTTAATCGCTACAACCGGCCGTTCGTTACCTCGTAAAGTCGCGAGTGTTTACGTCGGGGATAAGAGTTAGTTGCAGGCGACTAACTGTGTTTATGCTTTCCTCGACAAGTTTGATTCGACCGAATTAGCACGGGCACCATTGCGTTCAAAAGCTGGAATTTCGAATTCGCGAAGTCGGCGGATTCAACACATTAAGGGTCTAAACATTTCACCTTCTACTCTCACTTCAACTTCCATGTTTCAATATTTGACCCACAACTCTGATGCTTCAACATTTAACGTACAACTCTCAAACTTCAATGCTTCGCCTTGAACACTCATGCTCGAACATTCGACCTCCAAAAAAGCTCTGACTCGCAACCTAGTGAAAATCCCCGAGCTTTTCTCTCATCCGCGGCAAGCTCTCTTTCAGATCTTGATTTACACTGTAAGATCCCGGTCTCCGTGAGTATTCCTCGACGACGCGACGGTACGATGAACCTTCATAGAAATGGTTGAACCCGCTTCTGGTCCCCAGGATCCTTTCATTCACCAATCTAGGTGCAGCACAGAGATCCCGGGCTTTCAAACGGCATCATACCGCCAAGGATATCGAGCTTTCGGGTGTAAGCCGCGCCCTTTTGCCCACGTTATCTCGATTCGGTCAGTGAAACGATTAAAATCCCTGCTCGGCGACCGTTCGATCGGAATAACTTGCTCGCAGCCCTTCCAGTTCGGTGGAAAGCACCCGTGTCGATGACTGCAGGTAAAACTGCATTTATTCGCACAGCATGATGCGTTACATGGATTTTTTACGCTGCGTGGCCGTCGATCCGCTTTAGCGGTGAGCTAACTTTTCAGCGTAACTGGAAAGCGGTCTCTGCTCACTGGTGAAGCGATTAACTTCGAGCATTGGCAACGCGGTAAAGAAAATTTGGTGTAAACGTGCTGGGGCGGGGCGACGACCCCTTTTTCTCTCGAATTACGTTGATGACTCGTTTTTACAGTGACCGGGCTCACGCGGAGGCGTGAGGGAACAGCATCGTAGAAGAGGAGGAACTGGTACGTAGCAAACCTTCTCGAACACACTTCAAATAAAAGACAACGGAGAATTATTATTTGGAAAAAAGCGATACTAACAAATTACAAAAACAGCAACGAAAATTTAAGGGCACAGCACTGACCCGAGGATCTCGGCCCTCTAAATCTTGCGATGATCGCCGACAGATAAAAAAAAGTGGATCCAGCGTGTGCGACGGGCAGCCAGGATCGATGGATCCGGGTTACAACATCGTTTCGCGCGTATCGCGCTTCACAGCCGGAATTAATGTTTGCCTTACACTCCTCGCCGTCATTCCGAAAAAATGGATTTACTCGCTCTCTCTCTCTGTCTCTCTCTCTCCCTCTCTCCCTCTCGCCCTCTCTGTTCTGGTTCGAGCATTTTTCCTCTACAGCGTTTTGCATGATTCGATGGATCGCCAAACGAGTTCCGCGGCTCTGTAAACTTTTGGATATTCGAGTCCGACGGATCCGAGATCGGATCGAGCAACGTTTGCTGTGTTCCGCCAAACTGTTCTGGCTTAATCGAATACTGGGTTTTGTATTTCAAAGCGAGCGTGGAGAATTACGAGACAGGACCCTTGCGACATCAATCCCATTAGAATCGACGGACTCTCATTGTGTTGGAATTCATAAATTATTTCAATGATATGGCAATTAAATGTTTGAAGACGTTGTTGTTTGGAAGTACCAAACAAATTCGATATTGTCGAGCTTTGTGAATGTTTCATTGAACTTTTTATCAACACGATTGACTTTTTATAGGGCGGCGGATCACCAGTCACTTTTCGTGCTCGTCAGGTTCGGTGAGATTAAGTGAACGGTTTCTGGGACGAAGTGCGAACGTCTGCGCGGCTAAAACTCATTGTTTGGCGAACGGTTGGCAGTTCACTCTGGCAATGAGCCACCGTCTGCCAAATTATCGGATAATTCGGCCCGCCTCCTCGTTCCGATCACGTCCGATACCATCTTTAAAGAGACTTTATGGACTGGTCTGAAAAGCATAGTCCGCGGACACCAGTTCCCCAGTGGTTTATTGGATCGACTGGTTCTCGTCCGATAATGTTCGCAGCGGCGAGTGTCCTCCCGATATTTCCGCCCTAACTTATCCCTTAACGGCGCTTTATTTCCTCTTTGGAGCTAGGCAAACCTCCTCCTTACTCCATAAAATAAATTCCAGATGGTTTAAAACGTGACATCTTGTATCGCACGACTTGAGCATTCGATGTTGAATTTTCAATGTGGAAGAATTAAGGTATGTAGATTACTTTTTTAATGTACAGTGGAAGAAATGTTAGAAACTTTCAATGTTCAAGAATGGAGGTCTGCTATTAAAACATAAGTGTTGAAGAATTAAGGTATGTCCATTGATAATAATGTTGGTTATTAGATATATTCATCGTTAAATGTTAAGGATGTTAGTTTATCAAGAATCACGGGAGTGACTGCTTAAGGCATGTCCATTGATAATAATGTTAATTGTTATATATATATATATATATAAATATATATTCATCGTTGAATGTTCAGTGTAAGGAATATTAGTTTTCCAGGAATCGCGATACTGGCTGCACGTTGCTGCTCGTTCCCTTTGCGTCGGCCTGTGCATTTCAATGCACTCTTGCAACTCCTTTTTTCGCAAAACGCACTATACTCTTTCTCACGCAGAGAAAGCTCGCGCCGGCTACTGTATTTTATCTTGGAAATTCTCTGTTGCCGAGGAACCGGCCGGATCCAGTGGCCTCTCCGCTACGCCAGCATTCGAGATGTTTCGAGGATCAATTGACCCCCTTGCGTTGCACTACCTCGCGCCGCCAGGTGTAGGATTTCAAACCTGAAATTCTTTTAGGAAATTTCTGCCACTCGATTCACGGCTTCAATTGCCACTATTGTTTCTGGAACTGGCGGATAGCACCCGAATGACGCATTTCACATTTCTTATTGCACCATCTGTCTTCAAGCATTTCCGCGAATTTTAATATCAACACACGTGGTCGTACATTGTGCGATCTTAACGGCACTAAATCTTCCTTGCGCTTGTGTACAATTTTTCAAATGAAAAATTTCATTTCACGATTGACGAAAATATTTTGACGAGCCGCGAATGCTTATACGTTAATCGTAGAAGAGGATTAAAATGGAAAAATCTTGCTAGTTCGAATATATGTACATCATTGGATTGAGTAGATGAAATTCCAAACTGTTGAAATATTTTAAAAATTGAAGAAGTCAGTATATGATTTCTCTTCTATTAAAATCATTAAGGGAAGATCTGTCGATCAATTTACAGTAATTTGCAGTTGTAGTCTATTTCTTGTAATCAATGCAGAAAATTTCTATTTTGCATGAAGATCCACAGTCTAATCGTGAAATATATATCAAGCGGACTTTTTAGAAAACGAAATATTTCCAACGGGTATGAAGAAATAATTTGGTGTTCAGGCTCTGTTGTCCTCGGAAACAGCGCATGATCGTGTCCAGCAAACAAATGGAACAATCGTGGAAAAAACGCGACGCTAACGGAAAACCGTGTGGGCCAGAGCGTCGATTCAGCCGCGAAATTAAATTCGAGCATCTGAAAAGCGAGCGCCGAGAGCTTTGCCGATGTTTCGAGGACGGTCCTCGAAATTCCGGAAATAACTTCCGGGGAAGCTGACGGGGTCCGTGAAGTTACAATCACCGCCCCCGTGATATCCAATTTTTAACTTCCATTTCGGCCGGTAACGATTAGCGAGCGACGCGACGCCGAACGAGCATCGAAAATGAACACACACACAGAGAGAGAGAGGACTGACTGTCAATGAAAAGGAGATAAAAGTACTCTGTACGCTGTCGGTAATAGTAGCAAGGAATGTTCAACGATGAACATTCAATTTTCAAAAATGAGTTCACTGATAGACAACGGATTTTGGAGAGATGAGGAGAGAAAAGGAGAAATAAAGAAAGGGATAGGAATAGGATTAGGATAAGGAGTAGTTAAGACAGCTGTATATATGTATATATGTAGGTTAAGTTAAGTAATTTTAAGTGAGCGAATAGAGTTATATAGTTAGGAGTAATTTAAGGAGAAAGGAAAATAGAATTGTAACCCCTAGGGGATCAATAAATATATACTACTACTACATAGACAACGGATTTTATGAATTAATACAAAAATGAGTAGGTGTAATGCGGCGCAGTGAAAACATTTGAAGAATTTAAAAACCACTGTTATATTATTCTCGACTAATTAAAAAAGAAAATCCATTTCTATTCGGTTGCAAATCAGGTAGAACATTTTTATTTTATTCGATATTCAAGGTTCGATATTGAAGTTCAAAGCTAAACATTCAATACTGCATGTTGAATAATAAATGTTCAGGAATGAAGGTTTAATTTTCCAGAAATTGAAGTCGAACGTTACAAGCGTTGTAAATTAACGAAAAGCGAGAGACAAAGAGAGAGAGAGAGGGAGTGGAGAGCGACGAGAACACAAATAAAAAGACCTCTGCAACCACCAGGTAACAGCAGGAAAAAAGCTCGCTTTTCATTGGACTCTTTCGCGCGGCGGGCGGTCTTTGACAAAGCTCGTCCGGGGAACGTTGTACGTCATTAAAATAGCTCGCATTAATGAAGCGTTCATCAGCGACCGGTCCATGGAACGCGCCTCGCCGGGTGCAACCATTTCCGGTCACGGACGGAACCGCGATCCGCCACAGTGCGAAATAGAAACGGCGAACAGTCCGACAAATAGCCAATTTCGGTCTGGTATTAATTAGCGTGCCTTCTATTCCCTCTGTAACCGTGTCAGGACACGCTCAGGTGTTGTAAAACTGATTTAGCTGCCGGTCTCTGATGAAAGAGACGGTATTCCTATTTCAAAGATAAGCAAGAGATTGCGTGACCTAATTTTTCGAGGACAGCGAATAATGAACGTTCTACCTAAAACGTGGAGTAATTCAAGCTCTTTCAATATTTACGAAAATAAGCAAGCACATTTGCTCCACGATTTCTAAAGACGACTAACCTGTATCAAACAATCCAATTTAACTTAAATTAATTTAAAATTGCTATCTGTAATTTAAAATAAACCTAATATTTATTTAAAGGTATCCTAAACCCACCTACCGATTAGCTTAAATTCGTAATTTGTTCCTCAATTCCTAAAGATGGCAAGTCTGAATATAACAAATTAACTACAAAAATAAACTGAAATTAATTTAAAATTGCCATCTACGATTAAAAATAAACCTAATACTTATTTGAAGCAACTATATCGATTAGTTTAAAATCGTACAGCGTTGAAAACGAACGATACAAACGACACGGAATCGCAATGTTGTTATCACATCGTGGATCGAACCACCGAGAGGATTAAAACATGAACATTAAACTGAAGAGTCGAGAGTATTTGTTAGTTATCGGAACAAAAGCAGACAATCGAGTGGCCCGTTGCTGCGGCGCATGTACTCTGCGCTGCATCGACGCCGCATCAAATGCAGGAGCACAGTGCAGCAGAGAACGAGGCAGAAATTCGCGCGCTGTTCATTCTTTCCACTAACGGAAAGTGTGCTTTGTTCAAAATTCGAAACCGCGAGCGTGTTCGTAAGCCGCGCGCGATTTTAATACTTGGCTGGTACGCGCCGCGGACCGTTTCGGTTCTTTGTGCGAGCAAATCATTTCGCCGAGCGTGTTCCTACAAATTCAAAGACACCGCGATATATTGGCAGACAGGGAGAACGAGAACAAGACAGAGAGAGAGAGACTGTTTCGTCTCCGCCCTGCTCTCGGGATCGAGAATATTTTTCGCGGACCGCGAACTTTCCATTAGTCCGTGAATGGAGCCGCAAATGGGCGGGACCAGGGGAAACACAGAGAAGAGAGATAGAGGGAGAATGAAAGGGTAGCAGAGGAAAAAAGAATATGAGTGTGGAAACGCGTTCCTCTGTTCCCCGGTCCGGCGTTCTCTATCGCGCATTAATCGGTCCGCTTGCTCGGAAAAATCATATTCCTGGTCTCGCGGCGGCGCTGATTTCCATCGACCTGTCTACAGCCCACCCACGCTTTTCATCATGCTCTCTAGGCTCGACTTTCATTCTGGCCCTTTCCTCGCTTCGCAGCCGTTTCTACCCCTTTCGTATTTTGTTTTACAAGCATCGCACAGTTCAATCTACTTTGCTATGCTACGGTCTAATGGCTATGAAATGGTTAGATACAACGCGTGCGTCCAATGGGATCACTCGCCCATCGCCGACGAACGCTTCATTAAGGGAGAAAACTCGTTTCTAAGATTACAAGGGTGCGGGGTGCCCTTCTCAATTTATCGATAATGCGAAGATGGGCTTTTTCAGTAGTAAAAACGCTAGATAGAAGATCAATCTTGGCCGCAATTGCCCTGAAAAAGCCCATTTTTACGTTCACGAGGCGTAAAATGCGTTATTCGACAGCGTAATTTGCATTATTCAGAAGCATAAAGCATGTAGCTATTTTCATAAAGCTACGATAGCTACATGCTTGTCTCTGCCACCGGCGCTGTCGATGGGTTTAGGTTAGGCTTCTTGCTCTCTAGGTGCTGACAACTACGTTCGAGGATTTAGGAAATTCTTCTCGTTTCAGTCTCGTTTTCAGAATTGCAAGGGATACGCCTTTGCAATTTCTCGATAATGAAACGATGGGGTTTGTCAAAAAATCAATCTCGGCCGTAGTTGTCCTCAAAAGATCCATTTTTACGTTGTCGCAGCTTTATGAAAATAGCTAAAGGGTCTTTCAATAAGAGCGATAGAAAAATACGGAAGATAATATAGTACTCACTGCTTTTTATGTTGAAGTACATTCGAGAAAATGGTATTGTACATTAAATACTAGACAGAACAGAGTGAATAATACATGAAATACTCGAAATAATCGAGTGACGATTTAAGTTGCCTGAAAAAATCGCAACAGATCATCGAAGAAAATGTCATAGAAGTTCTTCTAAATGGTAAAAAGATGACTCTTCATTTTCCCTCGAGAAAATCGAATCGGCTTTCCGAACGAGCTGATAAAAGCAATCCAAGTCGCCGAAGAACTTTCGGCCGGATTCGTTAAACAATACCGAAACAAATGCGGCGCGTCTCTCGGCACAAGATTTTTCCATCAAAGCAATGGGTAGCACAAGTTGGTATAGCGGTTCTTATTGACTCAACCCGTATGCGCTGACGGTTCTCGCTCGCGGCATAAGCTCGGGCCGGGTCGGGTCGTGTATCTGGGTGAAACATTGAACAAAAGCGTGCGGATGCAACAGCGCTGCGCCGCGCGTCACGAAACGAAAGAGCCGGGAAACGAGCCGAGAAAAAGATATAAAAGGACAATGTAAAATAGACAGGGAAGAACGCAGTGTGCACGGGGCTTGCTGGTGGTGGTGGAAAAACGGAAGCAAGCGGACGGAGGATCGAGGAAAGAGGAACGGAGGGAGAGGATCCGCTGGAAACTTTATCTCGCGGAAAGTTCCGAGTCACTAGAAAAGTAATTTCGTGGACGATACACTCCCGACGATACATACGCGTCGTTGCGAATCTTTCGACGAGAACAGTAGCCCCGACTCAACCCGGCCCGGCCCGACGTCCCACGGGATGAGACCGGCAAAGACACTGTCCGCTAAATGGGCATCAAACTTCTCGGAACGATTCGATCGACGTTCTTGCGAACTTGAGGCATTTGTCTTCGTATTACTGAAGATTGTTGGACAATTGTGTAAATGGGTCGTACCGTTGCGGGACAGGTGGAGCACACAGGCTGTCACTTAACTGTCCCACCTGAATTTACTCATAAATAGACGGCTGGATTTTATGCATTTACGACAAAAATTAGTAGGTGTAAAACAGTAAATAAATTAAAAGAATTTGAATATGCTGTTATATGTATTTTCAATTTACTAAACATATCAAGAGAAACAATCAATTTCTACTTCACTTCAAGTTGCCGCAATTCAGGTAGAAAATGGGTAGATTTTGCACAAGCATCCGGAGTCTAGTAATCGTAAAGAAGATTTTGTCTAGCTGGCACCCCGAATCGCAGCACTATGCGCAGCCTAGGTACTCGGCACTAGAAACACGTCGAAGTGCAACTCTCGAAAGTATTCGAACTATTCCTCAGCATAATTCCATTGAACAAAGTAACCACCGTTGTACAAGCATCTGCTCTCTCGAGCGATGCTTCTCGAAGCAGAATCCTTCTCTCAAGCATTCTTCCGGCATCGAAAGCCTCTGCTCGCGGAAAATAAACTAACTGCTTCTTTGACCTCGGCGTCGTTTATCGAGCTCCTAGGGGTTGATGGGGGCGTATGGGGGTTGAGAACAAAGGGACGAAGAGGGGGAAGAGAGAACGCGGAGCGTTTCGCTATCGAAACGTCGCGGCGCGGATCTCCGCGGAACGATGAGAAATAAGTTCTCGCGAAATATGTCGGAACGTTGGGAAAATGAGTTTCCCGTGAAAAATTGCAGGGCGAAAGAGAGATGCAGAGAAAGGAGATGAAAGCAGGAGAGAGAACGCCTTGGGAACATTCATCGTTATCAACGGAGACGCACGTGAATAAATAAGAGATCTCTCGCCGTCGTGCCGGAGCGAAAGTAGAGAATTATCCGACGTCTCTTCCGTTTAACGATTTGCTTGTGCTCGCGTTTCGAATATTCATCTGCCGGCAATTTTTCCGTTGTTGACTCTCGAGACAGACGATTCCACCGCCGCGCCGCCGACGACGAGGCGAAGCGAGGCAAGGCGAGGCCAGACGCAGCGGCTGGCAAGTTTTCTCGTTAGGCGGTTAATTCGCGAATCGATCTCCTCCCAGATTGTTAAAAAGCTGCGGAAGCCACTCGCCCACCGATCAACGGAACGCAAAAATATTCTCATGAATATTCCTTCCGTGATACACTGTCGCCACACTGTACAGAGTGGTCTAAAATCTTTGTCGAATGTACAGAGGTTTCTATTATTCCCTGGTTTGCTCTTCTATCGACTCCTCCTACTCTTCTTCTGTCGTACTTCTCTTTTACCACGTTTTTATTAGCTCGCTTTCTTGTTTCTTTTACTCCAACCAATAACAAAGTCGACCGCCACGAACACGCAAAGAAGAAAGTTGTTGTTCGGAAGGTTGATTTCTATGACATATCCAAAAATCATCAATATCTTTATTTAACCCTCATCCACATGGGTAACTTTTTATACCAATTTAATAATTTTTTATACGAGGGTTAATAGTTGCTTGCTGCACTGTGATCAACCAAATGTTGTCAATATGTCTTTATTTAGAGACTTATTTTCTATTTTCGTAGTTTGTTAACCATCATCCACACGGGTAATTTTTTGTACGATTCTAAATGAATTTGAAATAGGTACCCGGGTACCATGTCGTGTGGATGAGGGTTAACTCATACTTTCCACACATGACGCAGAGCGTCTCTATTTTTCATAATGATCCGCAGTCTAGTGATAACAAATGGAAAGATTGCCGTCTCTACACGAAAAACGAAATGACTTTCCAAACGACCTAATTATATGGAGATCTTGTTGTTCGTTCGCGAATATTACCCGTCAAATTAATATTGGGCAATTGATTAAATATTTCAAGAAGTAAGGCTGCTCTGACAGACTCTGACTTAAAAAATGGGAAAAGCGCGACGTTTCCTAAAACAATAACGACAAAATGAGAAAAGACAAGAGAAATAAAAACGTCGACGTTCGTTCGGCACGATGGTACGTTTGTGAATGCTCTTGTTCTCGATGTTGATCGTAACTGTTTCTTGGGGGGAACTTCTCCGTCGTGAGGAAGGTTTCTAATCAGCCTATGGGGTGATTTTCAATGACTTTTCATTGATATACGCAAGGCAATGTGTTGATTAGGCATTGCCGAACGCTGCATTTCCCGTTCAACACACCATTGACGATTCGTGATCCTTCACGGCCACCTCGAGCAGCCTTCAGGTGGAAGAAGAGAAACGATATTACTTCAGTGGACAGTCCCTTGCGATCGAACACTTGTGTTCTGCGAATTCAGCTACGAACCCAGATCTAATGAACTCTGAAACTTGAAGAAGGACCAGTGAACCTCGGCGATTAAGTATTGAACCTTTAGAAATGGACTATGAACGTTGAATCTTGAAATATGAAAGATTGAGTTTTGAGCCCCGAGACCAGAGCTTTGAACTTTGAAAAGTGAGCGATATATGTATCTGGCGATTTGATCTTGAAACCTTGTCCGCGACTCCATCGAACAGAGAATCCTCGCAGAAAATGAGGGACTCGTCAAGCGAGAAGATAGCAAGGAAAAAAGATAACACGAACAGTGGCGCGCGCGGAGGAGGAAGTTGCAGGAACAGGCAGAGCCGAGCCGCTTCTCAAGTTATGCAGAAAGTTCGGCCCGAGGTAGCTCGAAAGTGCTGCAAAATATTACTCGAAACGGGGGAACGACGCGGCGACAAGCGACGCCCCGGATAAATGATAGGAACGTTCGCTTCTTGACGAGTCAGCGCTCTCTTCTTTATCGCTCCGCGGAACTTTCGGCCACCTTGTACTCTATCCCCGGTACCGAGAAACTTTTTCGCCTGGATTCGATTACCATCGACCCCGCTTATGAGTGGCAAACATCGACCCCGAGGTTCCCTCGAAACTCTATCCAGAAGCCGAGGAAGAACGCTACCAGCTCTGAGAACGGTATAGCGATTAATTAGGTGGCTGGTTATTTTTCTTTTTTTTTTCTCGTGGCAGATATTCCCCGCGGGAAATAGGGTTCCTCGGAAAAAGAGACCTCCTATAATAACCACAAGAGATCCAATAAAGAGCTGAACCTCCAATTAAGAGATGAAGAACAATTACCCGAAAGTTTTCCGGATTCAGCAACGATTATTTAAACAGGGCATTTGAACTCGTTAATAAGTCTGATAATAAGAACAAGATGCTCGGGTTTGCTTAAATTATTTTCATTTCAAGCAAGACAGTTGCCAAGTTAATTGAACCTCCAGGGATGAAAGAAGAACTAGAGAAACATTGTTTCCCTCAAACGGAGAGGGAAAGTGTTTTTAAACTTCCTTCGCTGGATAAGGTGTTCGGAATGACAAAATTCGGCTCGCCTCCGTACGCCCAGGGGCACAACGAGAGACAAAGACGCTTTGCGTCTACGAAATGTGTACCTACAAGGGACAAGAAGTTTGTGACCCAAGGGACAGGGTCAAGAGAGGCTCTTGCTTTTCTCCGAGGCGTTCCCTTGTCCTGAAGACATTTTTCCATGTCGAATACGGCGCAATACAACCGCCATGCTTTTTCAACGATGAATTCAAATTCAGACTCGTCAATTATCGAATGTGAATAAGCTGTTCAAGAATATTTGCGAATGTTTCCACAGGATTAAATATTCTTCAACTGTAATCATTTTCTTACTTCGTGTCGTTTCCAGGTAAACATACTTACCTTTAAATATTTGCTCCGCAAACTCCGTGGTTATCAGGAAGAATGACGTACGTCACATACTTTCAGTTCCGAGATAAGATATTAAAGTTTTAATCACTTAGTTTACATATTACTTCGGTTAGATTGCATTATATTTTTTTTTTGAACCTTTCGAATTTATATTCACGACTTTTTCCTTCTAATCAATGCATAAACTCAAATATTTTGAAATTGTGACGTAGTCGTTATTCTTGACAACCACAGAATTTTTATAAATAGCCAGAGCTACTTCTGGTACAAAAGGTTCCTCTATTCAATCGCTTGAAGCGAGCTCAATTTTCATTTCCTCTCCTCCAAAAAAATTTGTCCCAGATGAAAAAGCCTTGCGTTTTCCTGACAAAGAATTGCTCGCATATTACAATCATTTCCCCGCATCCAGAACGATATCGAAACATCAGTGATGACCCGTTTTCCTCAGAAGAAACAGATGGGGCCAGTGTTATTGGTTTTTCTGTTTCCGTCGTGTGAAGTAGATAACGTACGACTGCCGATCGACGGGAAAAACAGCTGCGACGTCGGCGCGTTACAGGGGCGAACAACACTCCTCGGTTCCCACGAGTAATAATACACCTTTCAGTTACTTTTCGCGTGGAGGCGACCGCCTTCCGTGCTATGTATATTTCATACGCGTTTCTAGAAACGCGTGCGCTCCGAGCTCTCTCTCTCTCTCTCTCTCTCTTTCTCTCTCTCTCTCTCTCTGGTCGATCCAGCCGGGGAAAACCGTGGCCGCACGAGAACTTCCGTGTTTTCATTCGAGCTTACTTCTCACCACCGACTTATCTTCCGAACCTCTGCTCTCGGATTCATCGCACTGAATCCCCGATGATATCTACGCGCATCCACAACCCGATAATATCCATTGGAAATCAGCCGAGAAAACAGGAGGAAACTGCTACTCCCTGTTCGCCATTACGACACGCTTCCTTCATTGAAAATGTTCACCATATTTATCGTCCTTTTTCAAATTTTCTAATCAATCTTCTTCTTGTTGTTCTATACCAATTTCATTCATTCATCATCAAAGTATTCGTACACATTTCAAAAACGAATAAGTTTCTCAAAATTGCACACAACAGCTTGAGTTTTCTTCAGACGTTACAATAGTTTTCTAGCAAATGCGTAGATAATTTTTTTCAAAAATTGTCATTGGTCGCAATTTGCAAAGGAAAAAGTAAAGGTCAAAATTATTAAATTTTTTAGCTGTGCCTGTAATGAATTTAGAAAGTCTAAGTAATTAATGTCTAAAATTTTGTAGGTCCAAGGAATGTTATGAAATATAATTGATTTGAGCATAGCAAAAATTGTAAGAATCTGCGATTTAAACCGTAAATTCAAATATTGTTACATCTTACAGTGCCCATAGCTTTTTTATGCATCAACCGATTTCAATAAAACTTCGCACATGGAAGTTTTCATTACAGGAACAGATAAAAACGTGTTTTCAAAATAAAAAATTTGTGCATATACTATATAAATTTATATCTTTCATTAATAATATTATCATGCAGAGTAAAAATGATATAATAATTAATACTCTGAAAGTTTTTTAATTTGTTCACTGATTTTTTTATAAATGCATAACATCCGCAGCGTACTTATAAATAAAATATTAATTAACGGAATACAACATTCTTGTAGACACCGCGAACATATTGTAGGAGCAATACTTTCAAGAAACTTTAAATTTGTACACATTGGGTATAATAATTGCGTTTGTTTAATGTCACTGCTAAAAACTGGACATTTAAATATGCAATAACCGAATATTTCGAGTGACTCATCCGTCAAGTCTCTATCGACAGATGATCGAGTATCAGAGATCAGATCGATCGGCGTCGCCCGAGTGTAATATCCGGAAGATGCCGATAAGAATCGAAGAAGACGCAGCGATATTTGTCGAGCTTTCTCGTGAGGCGAATCGGGAAATATCGAGGAGTGTTCGAGATATTCGACCTCGATTCCAGTCGAGATAGATCGTGAATGGTGGCTGATTGTCGACGCTGGGATCCATCAGCATCGCCGCCACCGTAATTCGTCGTTCGCCACGGGCTTTCGAGTCTAATTATCAAGCGCCGCCGAAAGCTTTTACAACCGGGCTACCGATAAAAGCTGGGCCAACTAACACGCAGTTATCGAATTTCCTATTTTTTTTGTTGCCGGCAGCCGCGCCCCTTTATATTGTTAATGGATCACGCCACCCACGCAATTTTAACAAGCCCCGCGCTTTCTTTGATTTCGAAATCCCCGAGAAATTAATTCCGCTTTGTTCCGTCAGGTTTTAATAAGAAACTGGCGAAGTCCCGGCTGGTGAAGTAACTTTTTTAATATTTAACTTGTAACCGGCGTGTCGTCGCACTTTTGTTACGTAAACGGTTTTACGGTGCCCCGGAGTGTACAGAATTGTTTCAGAAATAAAAATTGTCAAGATACACAATGCTCGAATTACAATCTTCTCTTTAGCTGATTACTCGCAAAGCGAGTTGAAATATTAATAACGGGCTCGTTTGAAAATGTTGTACAGCAGTTCGAGGTCAGTTCTCTTCATCAGAGCGTCAGAAGGATTAGAATAGTCCATCGGGAGGCACCCAGAACTATTTGTCTCCTCCAATTATCCGACTCTGACCGTTTTTTTTTTTTCAAGACGTCCCAGTTCGAACGGAGATTATCGACGGCAATCGCGCTCCGCTATTAACCTCATTACTCCCGGTTGGTATTCTCGGGGCCATCTTCGAGGCTAATTGACCGCGTTGCCTCGTACAAAGCAACAAGCTCTGCTCCCAAACGAGCCCAGGCGCCCTCGCCGGAGGACTCGTTAATCGCGATAAGTATTCCGCTGGAATAACGATCGATCGGCGCGCCCTCGAACTTTGTTATTCGGCCAGTGGGGATGGGGAACAGCAACGAAAGAGGGAGAGAGAGAGAGAGAGAGAGAGAGAGACACAGGTACAGAGTGAAAAACAGGGAGAGAATGATAGAGAGAGAGAGAGTATGAGAGACAGAAGCCATCGTCCATTCCGCGCCCGAGTAAACTCTTTCGGGAATAACAGTCATGATCGTGGGCGTGACGGGAGGGTGCTTCCTGTGACGAATTGTAAATGGAACGAGTATCGATCCTCGTTGCCACCATGCAACCGGTCGATCGGGGACACGGGACCAGGAACAACTGGGTTTCACGCGATCCTACAAGAATAAAGAACGACAGACGCTCTTCCTTTAACGACGTCCTCTAATGCTACACAGCAATACTCTCCGACCAATCTTCTACTACGAGAGCACCCTCTCGCAAACTTTCCGTGCATCGACTGCAAACCATTTCGGGCAATCT
Source organism: Lasioglossum morio (assembly GCA_916610235.2). Taxonomy (NCBI): domain Eukaryota; kingdom Metazoa; phylum Arthropoda; class Insecta; order Hymenoptera; family Halictidae; genus Lasioglossum; species Lasioglossum morio. Next base: position 5,893,423 of record OU744324.1, on the reverse strand, counting down.
GGGATCTTCGAACATCATTGTTGCTCAACATAATCTTTCAAACCTTCAATCTTGAACCTTAATCTTCCGATTCCAACAAAAATCGCCCACAGAAATCGACCAACAAAAATCCTCTAATGAGCCACACAGGATTATACTCTCTAATTATGAACTATTACATACCTTAACACTATCCGTACCGTTTCATAAAAATGACAAGACTGAATTTATTTTAATATTTTTAAATTCATTTAATAATTAATTTCTAATGGAATTATTCTTGCAACTTCAATGATTATTACGTAAGTACGGTTAGCGTTAATCTTCCGATTCCAACAAAAATCGCCCACAGAAAAACCTACCAACAAAAATCCTCTAATGCGCCACACAGGATTAAACTCTCTAATATAATTGTACTCTCTAATTATAAAGTATTAAATACCTTAACACTAACCGTACCGAGCACAAAATGCGACTGCTATATACTGCTTCATAAAAATGACAAGACAATTTCTATAATAATACGTGCTTGAATGAATAAATTCGTTTAACAATTAATTTCTAATGAAATTATCCTTGAAACTTCAATGATTATGACGTAAGTACGGTTAGCGTTAATCTTTCCGATTCCAACAAAAATCACCCACAGAAACCGACCGATAAAAATCCTCTAATGAGCCACACAGGTTTATACTCTCTAATTATAAAGTATTAAATACCTTAGCACTAACCGTACCGTTTCATAAAAATGACAAGACTGAATTTATTTAAATTTCTTGCAACTTCTATAATAATACGTGCTTGAATGAATAAATTCATTTAATAATTAATTTCTAATGAAATTATTCTTTCAACTTCAATGATTATGACGTAAGTACGGTTAGCGTTAATCTTCCGATTCCAACAAAAATCACCCACATAAACCGACCGATAAAAATCGTCTACGAAAATACCCCGAGTCCTACGAAGCAACGCTCCGCCGGGGAATCGATTGCCGCAGCACTTTCATTGCCACTTTTTCGCCGTAACAAGAATGCGTCGCGTGTCGCGTCGACTTTCGCCCGTCGCCCCGGCACTCAACTTACCATGCCGAGGTATCGCATAACTTCGACGTGGCCCCGAACAAGCATTAACGAGGGTAAGCCACGGTAATTGCGCGGCGAACAAATAATCCACGAGCGGGCGAGCTGCGCAATTATAAACTAACCTCTGGCACGCCGGAGAAATAGTAGCAGTAATTACGTGGCCCGCAGGTGTTCCGCGCGTGCCTCTACCACAACAGAGAGCGACACTCTAACAAAGAAAAAGCAAAACGAGAGTGAAAAACTCGGAAAAACACGACGCATCGGGAAGAGAGAGTTTTCCGTCCAGCAGCTGCCGCGATGGCGGGGCAAAAAGCTCGTCCGATTTCCGCGCCGAGTATAAAGCTCGTCGCTGCTTCCTCGTCAACTTGCAAACCCCCTTTCACACTCCTATCCCACTGGCACCCCCTTTCTAACCCCCTTTTCGGTCTCTACGGGTAGCCGAGAAAATAAGAAAAATCAGTGGAAATTGCCAGAGAAGCACGGTACAGCTGCGGAACGAGGTTTACGACGCGGCAGCGTTGCGTATTCGTAAAATTTTGAGTAGCAATATCCTCCACACTCGCCAGAAATCGAAACCCTCCCACCCCGACCTCCCCCAGGACCACGTGCCACCCCTTTGCACTATAGCAGCTATAGTTGTCCGAAATGACGACTGAAAGAATAATAAAGACGCGTTTGGTGCAGTTGTTGCAATGTACCTCTTGAATCATCTACTTCTTATCACATCATTAACCCATTCGCTACGGCAGCCCCGTCCGCCGAAGTACCGTAACTGTACGGACACTCGCGCCGGAAATATGCACAGTGCGCGTGGTTTCTCTATATATGTTGTTCTATATTTATTTGTTGTTAAATAGGAACTTTGCTGAATAAAACAATCATTCCTCTAACGTAATAAGTATATTTACATTTTTAATATGAAGAAACTTATAAAATTATTAAAATACAATATACGAAATGCATTGGCCTCCGCGTGGATGCAGCGTATATGCGGCGCTCGGCGCGGAAGGGTTTTAAATAGGAACTGTGCTGAATAAAACAATCATTACTCTAATGTAATAAGTATATTTACATTTTTAACATGAAAGGACTTATAAAATTATTAAAATACAAAATACAAAATGATAGGTAACATAGGTATTTTTATAATTACAAAGCTTAACGATTAAATGTTTAATATAATTAATAGCGACACGAAAATTATTAAAATATAATGTGTAAATATAATAATAATAAACGAAAACTGTTGCCATCGACTATAGATGGCATTTGTACAGATAATTTCGATGCCGCATATATGCGGCGCTCGTACCCAGCAGCAGTGATGCCAGACGGAGGAACCTGGAGGAACTTACCCCTCCAGCTGGGCCCCCCACTCTTACTTCTACTGCGCACGCGGTACACACGAACGTACCTCTACTCTGCCTGTGTGAGACCAGTGTTGGGCAAATTTTATTTTAAATAATAAATAATTAAATAATAAATAAACGTGTGATTTTATTTGCAAATAATAATTAAACTTGTTATTTAAATTAAAGTTATTTAAATAATTCCATAAATAATCTATTTATTATTTCTTATTTGCAAATAAAAGTTTATTTATTATTAACTTCCCGATTTATAGGGAAGTTATTGTAATTTGGATTGAGGTGGAAATCAATTAAATAGTTTTTCTCTGCTATACCAACCTTTTCAGGTATACCGCCAGTGTTCGGGCTCGTCCGGAGGGCGGATTAATGAATGAAAATACAATTTAATTTATTATTTGTTGATACAAATAATAATTGAAAATTTGTATTTGTAAATAACAATTAATTCTCTTCAGGTTCCTCCGTCTGGCATCACTGCCCAGCAGTCGTGGCGTGGATGCCGCGTATATGCGGCGCCCGTACCCACAGGTCGTCGAGTGGGTGCCGCATATATGCGGCGTTCGGCGCGAAAGGGTTAATTATTAGTTTCATTGCTGAATCTCTATTCTTTAGAAAAAATATGTTGATCGCAAAAATCCTCTTTCCCTGAAAGAAGCTAACCCGAGGCGAATTCTAGACACAGTATAAACGTCTCTGCGTCATTGCCACCTTGCGCCGAGACGTGATGGGATTATCCCGGTTGTATTCGCGGGGGTGTGTCATGGGGGTTGGCAGTAACCGTTCGCTGGTATCGGCAATTCTCAGCGGAAGGAAACAGAAACAACGAGCGGCGGTCTCGATATCGGCGAGAGCAGACCAGCGGATCAGGATTTCCCGGCCGTTTAGCGAGAGGTAATCAAACGTAATGATCGCGAGTAGGCGATAAGAAGGAATTGTAAGGGGTTGGACCCGTTTACTTGGAGGTGCATTCGCCGGAGCAAAGCGGAAAGCTATGCGGAGCACGAGCGGTCAAAAGAACACGGCGGAACTTCCGCAAGTCCTCGAAACTCTCCGGGAACACGTTCCACCCTTCGTCGGAGGGTTCTGTTGGTTGTTATGCGAACGATATTCAATTTGAATTAAATCTAAACACTGGCTGAGCAGAAATGTAGCTCGTTACCAAATGTTGCGAAACTCGTAACGTACGGGTTTCGTTGAAACAGTTTCGTCGATCTCGTTTTATTCAACAAATACTTGATAGAAAAAGTATGTAAAATTATTTGTGGAATTAAACGTTTTGGTAGAGCCCTTTAAATTAAGTACGTCGATAGATAAATCTGTAAATACTCCAACAAATAAGTCAACAACTTAAAAAAGATACTTAAACAGCATAGTTAAAATATACTTGACGCGCGTTTAAGTTCAACCACTGTCGTGTATTGTCGATCGCGACGCAATTCGATTGGAAGATCGACAGGGTGGGGGGAGGGGGGAATCCAGACGGCGACGGTGGCAAAGTAAAATGAGGTTCAAAGGTTTAGCAGGACAGGAGGGAGTCCTTTTCGGCGATGGAATTTTATCGTGTTCTCTGGTACCGGGTACGGCAAGTCGCTCGAGGACAAGAAGCGATTGAATTTTCCCGGGGAAAGATGTTTGAGATCCCTCGATGCTCGACCTGTGTTCGTGATCCTGTACGTGTACGTGTGCGTCCCCCGATCGTCGATCCGTGAACTGCAGCTTATATTTTTGCGCTCGACGGCCTCTCCACGGTAGAAGCCCCCCGTTTACGCGTGATCCCATTATCCGCGAATCGATTTGCGTTTGTCCCCGGTCCGATGAACTCGACGAGCAACGCGCATAAATGTTCGTCTGTTTGTCCGGCGATCGACGCTTTAATCCATTAACGCTCTTCTCTCGATTAATTAACCCCCTTCGCACGGCAGATGTACACCGGACCGTGAATTTTAGTTGTCTTCGTTCATCCGCGAATTTTCTCTGCTCGATCGGTGCAATTTTATAGCTAATTATGACGGTGGACATTCAATTATTCGCTTAGTTTGTTTTCCCTTCTATTTAATGGACGGGCGTCTTGAAATTATCGAACTTGAAGATCACGATTCAAATTTCTGATTGAATATAAAATGTAATGGATCGTGGTAACGTCAAAAGGGATTGTGCACAGTGGTAGATCAACGGCCTCCGATAAAGCAAGAAATCACAGGATTGTTCTGGCGCATGGTTGCGGAGGTGGATCATGAACTGTGCGATAAGAGCGGGTATTTAGGCCAGGGAAGTTCAGATCAGGCTCAGTTAGTAAAACGCGAGCAACATTTTCCCGAGGGTTGTTACAGTTTTCGAATTATAGTTGGTCGTACGGTGTGCGAGCTGTAAACTGCAAGTTGCACGGGTGTGGGACGCGCGCGCGGACTCGTGAACCGTACGTGTTTACAGTGCGTGCATAAAAGGGTGATTGCAGAGCTGAAGCGAGCTGCGAGAGAGCTATGCGAGAGCAATCCGAAAGCTGTCCAACAGAAAGAGAGAGAGAGAGAGAGAGAGAGAGAGAGAGAGAGAGAGAGAGAGAGAGAGGCCAGGTTTGATCAGTTTATACGAGACTAGCCGTTTTATCTCGCAGCGTTTACACTGCACGGGGGCCCGCACTGCCCAACGAGCTGTACGGTTTACTTCCCGCCCACTCATTTACACACTAAGACCGTCTTCCCGCGTGAACACCTTGTTGCAATCCGTGTGACTGACTCTGATCCCCTTTACCACTTGCAAACCAGACTGTTTTCGTACTCAGAAACGATCTTAGCAGAAAGAATTTTTTCAGGGAGAGGGAAATTTTAAACTCGTGGATATATTTTTACACGGTATCTCATGTTTTCTCTTCAATATTCTTGTAGAACGCGAAAATACGAATCCAACGAATACCACGAACATACCATTCTGATCATTCAATCTCGAGATATTCGTGTATGAGAGGTAACCTAATCGATTGTTTCCAGCATGAATATCTCGAGATTGAATGATCGGAATGGTATGTTCATGGTAGTCGTTGGAATCATCTTTTCAGACTCTACAAGAATACCGAAGAAAATGCATGTGCTACCCTTCAAAAATAAATGTGTATACTTTGAAATTTCCTAAACGATTGCATATCCCCTACTCTGTCGTACATGGAAACCGTGTTTACGAACTAACTGACCTGTAAACATTTTCGCAAAGTACTCCGGAACAGATTTCCCGAGCAAAGAAAAGTGTCCGAAAGTTAACGATTGGTTTTTTCCTCCGGCCGAAACGATACGTTCCCGGTGAAACGGTTGATCGGAGGCCGCGGCGACGGGTTTGCGGTGGAATTTATGGCAGTCGGGCGCGGGTTATGCTCGCGGTCTCGGCTGCGTCGGCATTACACCATCGTTCGCGGCCTCGTAAATTCAAGAACAACCGGCGAACCGGAAGTGAAGATTCCGACGCCGGAAACGTTCGACTGCCGTAGCTTTTTTACGCTCGAAGGCGCTGCTCGTTTCGTCGACGAGCGACACCACGATACATTGAGAAGACACGCCGTTCTCCCTGAAGAATTTCCAGCTTGTCACCTTTTTTATCCGAGGTTCGAGAGTTTCTTTCGAAGAGGATCGCGCGCGATCAACGGCGGCTGTAAATTTTTACTACTCTCGCTCCTTGCGAGCTGGTTTTGTCGACTTTCTGTGGTTCGGTGTGACATGAACTCCTGCAACCATCCGATACAAGTATGTTCAAATTTCTACGATTTAACGATTTCATTCTCACTGATTGGAAATGCGGATAACTGTGATTAACACTAAATCTACCGAGCGTTCAAAGTAACTGGTACATGTTCCCTTATAAAAATGGAAAGATTGCTTTTATTTAAACTTTGCGCGGCTCCTATTATAATACGTGCTGTACTAAAGATATTTACAAAATCAATTTTATTATTTCAATAATTGTAAAATAATAAATCTGGAACCGGTCATTTTGACCGGTGGGAACAAATGACCCATTTCAGATTTTTTATTTGACAATTATTGAGATTGTAAGGATGTTTTCATGGGAATTAATTGAATACTTTATTTTTACTCTAGTATATATTATAGTAAAAATCACACAAAATGTAAATAAATTTAGTCGTATTTTTTTAATAATACCATTCACATTAGTCACTTTTGATGGCCAGTAGGTTTCGTGTTAAACCTTGACAACTAGACTACGGATTTTGTACTATTTCTGAGAAAGACCAATTCGAAGAAGTACCGGATTGATTAAGGGAGAATGCGCAGAGCGTTAAGAAATTCTGTTGGCAAACTTCCGAGAGCTTTGCCCTCACCTACAGGATACGTATCCCCTTCCTACCTTATCCCATTTCAGGCTCGAACTTAACTAATTGCAGTTCCAATCTCATTTGCGTTTCAAATAAGCGAAACACGCAGAGCGACACGTTATCCTTTCTTTTTCTCCTCGCACTCGTCCGATTTCTTTCCCCTAGAATTACTAGGACCATTCCAGGTTTTTTTTCTCTTACAACAGAAGGTCAAAGGGAAAAGAGACATCTTTCCCTCTCTCTCTCCTTCGACACGCGGTCATTTATCTTCGCGGGCCGGAAACTCATTCCAATCATGTCGGGATTCGACGTCCTGCCTCTTATCGACGCGGCAGGACCTTTTTCATTCCAGCTCGTCGACCAGGATATAGATACGTCCCCGACGCTGTCTAGGACGCTTCGACAGCCCCGAGGAATCCGTGTTTCTTGCGATATTCCTGGGACCGTTCCAGACAGCTTCTTGAAATTTATTCGGGATTACGGCGCTTCTTGCGACAACGGTTCCCCGCTCTTATTTTTCCAGCTGCAGCCCTGGACCAGGCGTCCCTGATGAATCTACGGGCATTCGCGTCGTTGCGGAGGTTTCTGGGAAATATGGAAGCTGGTCCAGTGTTGTTGGATCAGGGAACTTGACTCGAATTATCAGGTTAGTCACAGGAAAAAGTTGCAATCGTTTTCTTTCTAAGTGTCCCCTCTTGTTGTATCCCTACTCGGGTTATTAATTCAACGACAATCGTTTCACCGACACGACTTCATCGACATCTAACTTCGTTGACGATATTAACTCATCGACATTTTCAGATCACCAACCGATCACCAATTTCCTCGACAGTCATTTCATCGACAATCATTTCGCCAACAAACGTTTTTATTGGTACCGAGTTTCGCCGACAATAGTTTCAACAATAATTCATAATTGTTGATGTAGATTGTTATTTTTATTCAGCCAGTGATAATATGTTCACGTGCGTGCAGTTATCGGTACAACACAACAATGTATATGTTCCTTGCATAAAAAAAAAATATGTAAAAACCAAGATTTCGCCGAGCTATTATATAATATAACTTTAACCGAAAACGACTTTGATCGACAACGAATTTGTTCGACAACGATTTGGACCAACAACGAATTTGTGTGACAACGATTTTAGATTCGTTGTCGATCAAATTCGTTGTCGATCAAATTCGTTGTCGATCAAATTCGTTGGCGATCAAATTCGTTGTCGATCAAATTCGTTATCGATCAAAGTCGTTTTCAGTTAAAGGCGTTGTCGGCCAAAGTTATTGTCGGTCAAATCTAGAGTCGATGAAATGTTGTCGGTGAAAACCGTGTCGGTGATTTCCATGTGACCCCGACAGCATTGCTATTTTTCTACGCAAAGAAACGAATATAGATATCTACATAACTAAACGCATATAAACACATTATCATAAGGGGATAAATAGAGTGGAAGACGAATCGTAATCTGAAAACATCGAAATGCTTTCCCAAATTGTTCAAAACGCTTCGAACATTCCCATTCGTATATTCTGTAATTGTTATCAATGGTTTTCTACGAATAACTTTTCACACTCTACACAGGACGGGTCAATAACACCGCAAGACAGTTTCTCTCGCGATCCACAACTCGCACTGCCACGATCTAATTCGAGATCTTGGCTGCGTCGAGTCCGGAAATTCGAAATTGGCTGCACGCTAATAATTAAAGAGGTTTCGATGAAATTGCTTGCAGGGTCCGTGAACTTCCTAATTAAGTTTTCCACTTCCGGACGGTTCCGTTCGAGAAGAGACCCTCGCTCCGATCGTGGAAAAACTTTTTCGCTCTTCTTCGATCGTCCCGCACAGATACGTCCACGTAATTTCACTGGTCGTGATTTAGCATTGCCGACAGTGTCGCGACAACATTCCCGGTGATAGAGGACCAAAAATTGTAATGATAACTATTCGATTCGAACACGGAAGAGTCATACAAAACAGATTAACTGATTTAAGCGATGAATTGGTAATAAACAACATATGGTATGAAATACCTTTGACCTTGCCGATCCAGACCTCTTGAAAATTCCATAACATCAGTAAAAACTTACGGGTTCCAATTAAACTCGATACACTGAGTATATCAACGTAAAAAATTGCTTTCCAAGACGAACAATTCTTTTCCCGTTTCTGGGATCCTCGACACTCGTAGGGACGAACGTTCTCTTATGTTTACCGTTCGTAAAATCTCGAACAAAATCACAGTAACGCAAAGCGTAGACAAAATGCCAAAGTAACGCGGCTATCAATTGCGCAATTAATCTGAATTGAATTTAAACCGCGGATCGTCGACGCATTCCCTGGACGTAATAAACGATTCCCAAAATGAAATCGAATTCCCATGACGTACCGCTGCACGTGTATATATATATATATATATATATATATATATATATATATATATATATATATATATATATATATATATATATATATATATTCTGAAAAATATGTGTTAAAGGGTTAATGCTCGCAGCAGCGTTCAAAACGAGCAAGCGAGCGCGAGCTAAATTGGATTCGCGTTCGCCCGAACGGAATCTTTGTTACATCGATTTCATTTGTCCGCGGACAGTCAACATGATTGTCCATTTGTTCCTCGGCCGTATACAATACGCTGTATACACCGAATATCGGTATCGATTATGGGGCTTGCGGGGGTTGAGAACCCTCGAGGGGTTGAATGCCAGAAGCTGCAGCCGAGCCAGAAGCCACGGCCACTGGTTGAATGTTGTTCTCGCGGAGCAATGTTTGTTCGGTCGGTCGGTCGTTCGTTCGGTTGCGGTCGAAAAAGCTCCGAGAACCCGGAAGAAAGAGGAACGACGCTCTGGAAAAACCGAGCCACCCACACCACGGGATCCGAGGGAGCAAAACATCACTGACGCGGTGTTCGTCGAAACAATTCCACATGAATTAATACTGTTTTCTCGGGCATCGATCGCTAGAAATCTGTTGAAGCTGCGTCGGTACTCGTGATCGAACGCCTTTCGGAATGTTTAGGCAACTGGTGTATTTATAAATTTTTTGAAACATTTTTGAAGGTATTTCTTGTAGACACGTTGTCAATGTTTAATGCAGAACGAAAATGATGAAAATCACAGTTACAGAACGGAAATGATGAAAATCACTGTTATAGAAAGGAAATGATGAAAATCACAGTTACAGAGATGATAGGAAGATCGAGGAATTTAGGAGTGTTTTCGAACAACTTTCGGGATGTTTGGGTAACTGGTGTATTTATTTTTTTGAAACATTTTTGAAGGTACTTCTTGTAGACACGTTGTCAATGTTTAATGCAGAACGAAAATGATGAAAATCACAGTTACAGAACGGAAATGATGAAAATCACTGTTATAGAACGGAAATAATGAAAATCACAGTTACAGAGATGATAGGCAGATCGAGGAATTTAGGAGCGTTTTCGAACAACTTTCGGGATGTTTGGGTAACTGGTGTATTTATTTTTTTGAAATATTTTTGAAGGTACTTCTTGTAGACACGTTGGCAATGTTGATTGCAGAACAAAAATGATGAAAATCACAGTTACAAAACGGAAATGATAAAAATTACAGTTACAGAACGAAATTGACAAAAGGAAGATCGCCGGGCATAGAAGATGGCTTCAGGCGTCGGCAAGGATCGTCCCATGATTAGGGTACCACGGGGCAGATAAAGGATCCTGCACGTAATCGCACATTCTGATAAGCTGGATGCTTGGGGTCCCCGAAGTGTGCCAGGGTAATGCAGCAGGACAGGTGTCGTCACAAGAGGTTCAGGGCCGTAGTCGGCTGGATTTCAGTGTGGCAGGTCTCAGTAGCGCTAAAAGCTAATGGACCAGGCTCCTTTGAAGGCAGACAGCGGCCGCTTAGTCCCGATTCTCTCCAGAGACATTCCTGCCGAATGAGTGCATCGGGGCGTTCGTAAAAAGATTAGCTGGCCGACGAGAGGCGCGCCGGTAACAATTAACGTTCGACATGGCGAGCGTCGTAGAAGAGAGAATTAAAGAGAGTCGAAGAGAGACGAGAAAAGAGACTTTGCTGGGAATTTAATTTTGTTCGACGAGTTGTTGGGCAGTTAGCTTAACAATAAGTGCAACTGTGTGTGTTCGTTTTTTGGGGAACGTTGCCAAAATGCTGTAAAAAGTTCGTATTCGTGTTGGAAAATTAATCCGGACCTTGAATTTCAAGGTTAAAAGGTCAACAATCTTTTTGTCTCGACCACGTTTGAGCCCGTTTGAGCGCGTTCGAATAGTGACCCAGGTCGCGCTGTTTCTTTGGCGCTTCGCACAGGCTTCCCTCGCTCTCGCGAATCCTCTTCCAAGGCAGTACGGTATTAGGAAATCCGTTTAAGTAGAAAACCGTGACGGAATCCGTGCAGCACGCGCGCCGAGAAAGAGTCGTTGCGTTTCCGAGGGAATTTAATTCACCGCGATGGCGACCTCACGACGTTCCTTTTGCTACGACAACGAAGACGCGATTTCCGGAAACGAGATCTCGAGAGGACAGAGGAAAGAGAGTCGACAGTTAAAACACCGGAGTCAGAGAGACTCTGGTTCAATTTTGTACTCCATTCTGAAACAATTAAAGTTATTAACCCCCTTGCGCATCGAGGCAGACTCGTCGCGAAGATTTCGATGAAAATCTACTCGATACGTAATTTCCGTTAAACCTAAACAAAATTCGAATTTGATGTTGCAATATAGCCACCGAAATTGTGTTAATTATTTATAACAATTAATTGACGTACGCTTCCGCTGAATATAAAATCGTCGAGCGCCGAGTCAAATTAATAAGAAAGAACGAAGCTACTAAATGATCCAGTTACTCATTAATAAATTCAATTTTCCGGTCGAGTATTTGCGTTCCCAGCAGCGCGGAAACGAAATTGGTAATTAATCCATTAACGTAACCGCTTGTTTTGTGACAGTTACAGGCACCGCTCCAGCAACAAGAATAATTCATTTGGAATAATGGAATATTGACAAGCAGCGTTCTATGTAGTTTATGTTAATAAATAACAGTATCACGACCCAATGTTATTTCGGCTGAACTAACTAGGAAGTTGCGCACATTGTACTATGGGTTTTGTGTTTTATAAACTAAAGTCTGAAATTTTCCATTCCGCGCAGTCATTTCGAAGTTATAATCGCTGAAAATTATAAACGTTTGATTTCGCATTGCGAAGTATAATATACTCGGAACTTCGTATTTTTCATAACTTTCCATTAACGGAGTTGCAACAAAAAGTTGTGCTTACGTTAAAACGTGACATTCGGTGAATGTTGAACAGATGGTAAAAAGAAACTGCAGATATCAGGTCGTTAAGTAAGAGACTTGACAATATAACGGGAACAATGGATGGCCTACGGAACGCGAAATGGAGGATCTAGACACCATCTCTTGTGGCAATGCTGCTAACTGATAATTTACACAGGATGGGGTTCTTTCTGCACCTCAGGGTCGATACGTTTTTTATCAGACACAACATTCGAGCGTGTTTGCGTATTTTTACTTTCTTTAAAGAATGCAACCTACGTCTTGAACCAGATAAGCTAAACAATAATGTCATTCAAACTGCATTCTGTAACACAATGTGAATTACGTCCAGTTGTATAAACCCCACTTAGGGGCAGAGACGCTTTATAACTAATTGGGGCCTTGGGCAAAATAGAATTTCAAAGCCCCTAACCCCAGCTAAATAACTTTCAAATTGGAAAAAATAAAACAATTGTAAAATCATCTACATATTTATTATTGAATAAAAAATGAAACGAATTCGCCTTTATCCATGAAAACCTTTTACATGAAAATACAAAATATGTGTCTGAACAATTACACATAGTGATATATAAAGAGCATTATTTCTTTGCCGCAAAATTATTAATTCGTATGATATGGATAAATTTGACAGTTTTTTTCTGCCCTAAAGTATTTCTTAAATAGTTCTGAATTCATTTATAAGAACATTGAAAGAACGTTCTGAATTGTTAGAAATATTGTTAAAATTACCTTAACATTTGGGAATGTTGAAGAAAGTCTTTGTATGGTTTCATACGAAATTGTTTTTATTAGAAATACATAGAGTTTGGATGTTGGATCTTGGATTGTGTTCGGGGCCCCGGGCATTTACCCGAGTTGCCCATAGGATAACGCGCCACTGCTTAGAGGTCAAACTCGTTGGCATCGTTCGAGTTGGGAGCGACGGGTTGGCGAATCACGGTTTTGCTAAGTAGCCTGGTCCGTAGGTTACGTTATCGAAGAATATGGTGAGCCGGTCGCACGGGCAGGGTTCCTGGAGGCTCTTTGTTAAAAGTTCGCGTAGCGTATCGATGCCGGGTAGCTAGGAACCAGCGAGGCAAGCTCGCGGGACCATGAAGCGCGACAGGTCGATAAATCAGGGTGAAAGGAGTCGTAGACGGGGAAGAAGAAGAAGAAGCTAGAGGGTGGAGAGAATGATAGAGGAGGAGGAAAGATGAGAACGGGAGGAGAAGAGTTGGCGAACTGTCCTTCGTGTAAATAGACGACTGCTGGCTTAGCACCGGGTCCGGGGGACCTTCTCGGGAATTTATCAGCGAGCAGAGTCCCTTGGCCTCTTCATCCTCGCATTTTCATCTTTCTCGCATCCCTCCTAGCCGGACGGTTCATCCAATCCGCGAGACAAGTGAGAAATAGTCCGGGATAAGTCCGAGAACTGCTTCCGACTTGATCACTAACGGTGTGACTGATAGCAGCGGAGATTGATAGCTGGGCTTCTTTATCCGGCGTACTGATACAGGAGCCGATCTCGTATGATTCACTTCGATTCACCATCAATCCCCGCAACGCTAAGTCCACGGATAGACTCTACTTTGAATACTCTACTATAAATATTTGTAAGATATGGTCGGGATTAAAACGGTAAATGCGATAACAATGAATTAACTTTATTTAAACGTCTTTTTCCGGCGTCGGACCTGACAAGACTGCTCTACGTTCGCTTCGTTTTCGACGTTCGCTTGTCGTTGGCAACGAACTGCTTGTAAACAACATGAACGATATACCCGGTGGCGCAACACGAACAACAGCTTACATATAGTATTTACAACACGACCATGTGTCGTAAACATTGACCGCAGTAGTTTCGTGCAGTAATAACAGCCAGCAGGATTATTATAACGCTGCGGTCGCGTGAAGTACCAGAAAAACCTATACATAAGTATAAAGTATAAAGTACCAAGATAATTAAAATTTGTGTTCTTTGTGTACAATATTTGCGATCTTTCAGCGATTTGCCCTACGTATCTCGGATTTGATTTCGAACGTGTCCGAGAAGACGGTCCGCGCACACACAATTCAACCTGCCTTTAAATTCCTCGGCGTTCCTCGGTGCTGTTTTTCTTGTTTTTCCATTTCCCTGGCACGTGATACAGTTCGACGTTACGAGGCTGGCGAAACAGTTTGCCTGGTCTGGGCGCGAAGTTACGACGCGACCTAACTGCGAGCTAACTGGAAATTATGTCGCGTCGGAGCGCAGTAATATCGCTCGGACAGGAGAAGCGTTTTCGTCGGGTCGAAGGCGCGAACGAAGGTTTGCGAGCCGGAAACATAGCGATGGTGGCTAGCTACCTCCGCGGGACTTTGCTCTATTCCTCCCTTGGAACTTCGGGACAATCCTGAAAGCACCGTCGTGGTCGCCAACGAGTCCTTTGTAATGTGGATCGGGATAGGAACTTTTCCCTGTCCATGACTCCCTGTTCACGCTCAAACTCGATTCCGCGGTGTCGCCCCCTGCTCAGCACCCGCAACTTTGCCGCTCCTGGCCCAAGCACCCTCTATAAATCCTGGGTGCAATATTACGTATTGTTCGCGGATCAAACTGTGGATTTTGCTCTGGAGTACGATAAAGAAAGCAATGTTTGCCTTCGAGGGTCTTTTTCGGTCCATTAACACCACGTAAATTAACAGGACACAAAGACTGTATTGTTTAATTTGTCAAAAATTCAATACACAGCATTTAAAGCAGAAGCAAAGTTGCAAATTTTTGATCGCCGTCAGATCGTTTTGTCCCACTGTGTGTCGGTCGATCGATGCTGAATGGCTTATGAATAATTTCAAAAAGTGCTAGAATATAAAATTCGATAGAATTTGATAAGATTTTTATTTGTTTCGAATCTACAAAGGCTGTTCCCATTTTATATAGGATTTATTGCATGCCACTTCTTTAAAATTTTGTCTACAACAATAGAAAATTGCATAAACATTCGCAGTCCAGATATTACCCTAGTAGATTTCGAAAAAGTTAGTTCTTCAAGGGTGTCCACTGAATTTTCTCCTCGATTGTAGATCACGTTGATTTTTTCCAGTTATCGACGGCTGAAACAAGAGGATGGAGGGTCGGTTTGGTGTTTCGCAAATGGAGAAGGCAGAAATTCAGTCGCACGGTTTGCAAAAGAGCGTCTCGATGGGCTTTTTTCCTGGCGATCACGGTTGCCGATCACGTGATCCGATCGATCATATCGCGGTCATTGAAACAACAGGCCTGTCTCCGGCTCGGACGCAGCGAGGGTTGTAATTGGCCGGGGGCTTTGTCCGAGAATCGATCCTCCGATGTTTCCGGTTTGCCGGCCGGGCGAGTGAGCGAGCAGGCGACTACGACCAAGTTTTTATCAATTTCTTCATCGTCGAAGATTGGCTAGAAAGTTTGGCAATAACGGTAGTCGATGGCGTCTTTGGCCCGGCGCGCGGCCCGAAGCTCTCTGTGTTTCTCCATCGTCTCCGAGAAATATAGACTGTCCGCGCGCAGAGACTCTTGGAATAGCTTCGGTTCTCACGCTTCTATTCGACGCCGGGAAAGCTTCGCTCCAAAGAATTCGTTCTGGACAGCGCTGATCCTCGCCCGAAACCAGAGATTAACGGAGCACCGAAATCCCCCGAAATTTTCGATCCGATCGCTACCGGCGATTTTTAACCACGAGAACACCGGCTGACGATTTCGGAAATTGGGCCTTTTTATTATTATTTATTATAGACGGACTGAAGCCCATTTTACATAAGTGTTTACAATAAAAAGAAAAGAGAAAGATAAAAAAAACTACTCGTCTAATAACAAAGAAGGGACATGGACAAAAACTAATGTAACAAACGATATGGTATTATCCAATAATCCTGAATAGTTGCTTTATAAAATTTTGTTAAGACTCAATAAAAAAATCAATAGTGCTCGAGTCTGCAATAATGCGATTCATTGGATTAATTAATCCATAAGTAGATCTTGCTTTAAATGATTGAAATCCAGCTCGAGTTCTCAATACACGTTCGGGTACATAGAAATTGATTTTCGCAAGTAGAAAGGGATAATCAATATGATTATTAATTAAATTAAAAATAAAGCACTGGTCGGATACTATTCTTCGAGCAGACAATGTTCCAAGGTTCATTGTAGTTAATATTATGGAGTAATCATGATCAAAGAATGACATAGGATTATTCAGCTATGTGAACCATGCTTTACTGGTTTAACCGACTCGACGGTATACCGATCGATACGGAGGATCTGCAGCATCTATTAGAAGTGGACGTGATTGCGGTTTCAAATAGTCAATGATCAAAAAACAGTTATCTGGGTCTTGCAAAAAATCCGACAAGTGCACGTGTTCTACGGCAATCCTAGCGACGAATAAATTCAAATTGATCAAACGAATGCGGATAAACTATTTGTATCTTTAATTTTTTAAATAACAGAAGAATCGTAAAATTACGACTGCCAATAGATTGCGAAAAAGATGACAGATTGAAACGAGTACCCGTGAGAAACAAATCGGTCGTTAACTCCTGGTTATCCGTCTGCCCAATTTTGTAAACAAATCCGTTTTTCCTTGCGGCTTTTTCTTGCATAATTAACATACAAACTGATATTTACGATCACAAAAACTAAAAGATTTTATTATTTTATAATAAGTAGTCACCGACAATTGTCCGGTTCCAAGAACATTTAATTTTCGCATTATTCGTCGGTAGAATTGCAGTTTGGCCGACTGTGCGACGACTCGAGTGAATTCTGCGGCAGATTTGGCAGCGCCAGGCGATAACACGATGATAAGGCGATGATAACTTGTCAATGAAACGTCCGTGGAGGTGTCCCGAGACGCGTGGCGTGCGAGTAGGGTTCGTTGGGAGTTAGGCGAGGGACGAAACGACCTCAAAACAATCGCCCGGGGCGGCTTTTGTTCTTGTCTTGGCCAAATGTCAAATTCAAGTGTCCGAGAGGGATGGACAGAGAAAGAGAGAGAAAGCGAGAGAAAGAGAGAGACACCACACCACATGGAAGCGGATAGAGATAATGTCGTCCGAGAGGTAGAAGAGGAAGACAGTGGAGGAAGTGGTCAGAGAGAGAGAGAATAAATGATTCTCTCGGAAGCAAGACAGAAAGAGAGCGAGAGAGAAGGAGACAGGGAGAAAGGAACGCTACCAAGGACTATGCGACGTCGACACGCTCGGCATCGCAGAGGTCGAGGGATCGATATGTGGCTCTCGCCCGTAAATATAGAGGCTCCTAACAAAAGCAGGCCGGACGAGTGTTTTCTTCGCGACACACCGATGACCCTCTTTCTGCCATGTCTTGCCACCGCGACGATCAAGCTTGTCGATTTATCTTGAAACCAGTCTAACGTCTCGTTTCTATCTGAATCGCTGTAACGAGCCCCGGCGTTTTTGCACCGTGCTCTTTCAAGCGACTCGATGCACCAAATCCACGTGAATCGTTCTAGATGGATTGATAAAAATTTTAAAAGTCGAAGTCGAGCGTTCACAGAGTTGACTTAATTGTTGAAAGCGTCGATATCAGAATTTATTTCTCAGTGCTAGATGTTTATTCGAATAGCACAGTACAATGAAAAATAAACGTTGTTCAAGTGTGAATAAATAATGTTTGCAATATAATGGAACTTTATGTAAACCGTGTGAGAGCTGTGACTTTCTTGATAAGCCTTGTTCAAACTAACTGAACTACAATATTTCACTAGATCGTTATAATTATCATTAATAATTCATGTTATAAACGTCATAATTTAAATAAATTCTGATTAATTGAATAAAACGCAGGTCAACAGACCTTTGCTTCGTTGCTCGTGCATTTCAGTGCATACTCCAACGCTCCCCAATCAGGTAGCACAGCTAGGCTCGAGTGTCAGCCAGAATTGAGTGATAAAAATCAGCCATAGGTCGACCCTGGTCACGTAGTGCAGATCAAGGATAGGGTAAACCGGCGTTCGGCAGTAGATACAGGCCGCTATATGTCAGACCCGTGTAAGTGGCACCAGTCTGCCATTCGTCCGACAGCCAAGTGAGCTACTAGTCAATCCTGTTTCCCAAGGAAACTTTTAACGGAAGCGAAGGATTTGCCAAACACATTTCTTTCAATACAATTATACAGCAAAACTTTATAGCAAATAAAAAGTTTAACCCTCATCCGTCCCTCATTTTACGAACTGAATCTGTCCCTCGGTGTCAAATTGACACAGTGATAAAAACAAAATCGATAAAATAACAAGTCAAACAGTTACTTTTCGATGTTTCTTTCATTCAAATCGATGAGTTAACATTTACATCTTCGGTCACTAAGAAATAAAATAAAAGTCACCAAGTTTCCCAAATTGGTCAAATGCCCGGTGCTCCAAGTAAAAGGGGGCCCCGGTCACAAACCAAGGTTCCAAATTCTACGTTTTTCTCATAAAGAACTTTCGAAATCAAACTCTAATTTGGGAAAATTCATAATACAGTAAATTCGCGATTCTTGTCAAACAGTCTGTGTTCTGCACGAACAGTGATCGCATACCGACATAATGTTTTTTTATGACTGCGTCTACCGCGCCGACCAAAAGTTGAGGTAATTTTGACAATATTTCTAACAATTCCAGCTTCCAACTTGGAATTGTTTTATTTTTTCCAACGTGAAAGTTATTTAGTTTGGACTAGGGGCCCCGAAATTCTACTTTGCCCAAGGCCCCAACTAGTTATAACGCGCCACTGCAGAACGGTATAACTTATTTCGAGAAAACTGTATCAAATTGACGCGAGGGACGGAGGAGGTTTAAATGGCGGAATATGGAAGGTTCGAGGACAAGGGACTTGGAACAATCGTGGCCAGGGTGTTGATCACGGGATTGCGGAATTTTCGCGGAAGCTTCGAGAACGCGACACGATAGGACGTGACTCCATTGGCCGGAAATTTCCGCGGGCAAGAACATTCAAGGATGTTCGGAAAAGCGAAGGTGCATCCAGTTTTCCACGGACGCATTCTTGTTCGCCGCATCGTTTCATGAAAATATACCGAGCGCGCGGGCATCTTGGAATGGATATTGTGGCTCGCGGTATACACCCGCCGACGAATAGAAGCTGAAGACGCTAGCGGAGCCAAACTACTTACAATACCGTGTCTTACAAGACCCTCAGCGATGTTTTCACCTGATTTGGCATTGGCTTCTTGGAAAATAGCAGTTCGAGGCTCGTTGACCCTTTCACTTAACCAGTTATGTTCAAAATTGTTTGCAAGTTACTGCTGTTCATCAGCGAGTTTAGAAATTTCCTCTAGATCCCAAGCAAAATGATTATAAGATTAAAAACAAAACAGATCGATGATCTTTCGTTTAGAATCCGAGAAAATTAACGAACCCAACAATTTTACCAGTCTCTTGTGCAGTCACGTTTGTTGTAATTTCTTAAATATTCAGAAGTTCAGTATCAAGCCAGTATACTAAAATGCAGGTTCGAGAGGGAATGATTCCACGTCCCATACTACTCTCTCCGTCCTCTCACGCGAGATACCCGAATTTCGTGGTTCATTTAGCTACCCTGGACATTCCGCTATCAGAATGCTGATGTTTATGCAAATTTATATTTTTATGGCGGACTTAGACAAAATGAAATTAACTAAATTTCCATTCTCTTACCCGAGCAATTCGGAACGGTGAAAATAAAATATTGTACCGTATAATCCTTAGAAATCTTTGAAAATTCAATAAGTACACAAAAATTTTCAAAAATTTTCCAGGTTTATACTTTAAAGTCGTTTCTAAAGAAAACAATTGATTCGAGACCTATAGTTCATTCGAGATTTTTGTTCCTCGCGATGAGTAGCAGAAGATACAATAAAAAAGAATGTTTGACCTTGAAGAAAGAGGTTGTGACATGTAATTTTCAGACACCCTGTACAAAGTTTCTCGATTGGTTATGTCCAGCTTACAGTTTTAAGACTCATTAAAATTCTTGAAGAAAGAAGAAACTTTTTACGCTGTCAGAAGACTAATGATAAGACTCTTCATACAGTGTTTCAAATTAGCCAGACACACCTCCTCGGAAATTTGAAAGAACTTCAAAAGAAATCGATATTTTTCCCCGCGAAAGAAGGAAGCTCGCGTTAAAGCGATTGGTCCGCCAGTTTCCGTGATCGAAGCGACTTCGGGCGAGAAGATATCATCCCCTATCCGGCTTTGCCGGGTTTTAATCTCTTAGCCGGGGGTGTTTCTGTCTCGAATGGAAATCCCTCCACCCCTCCTGGTGCAGCTTCACGAGCTACCGGCTGGCATTCCGAAGAAATAAAGCCGGAAATGAAATTAGATTTGCAAAGTGGCGCGTCTCGTCCCTTCGACGCTTCTTTCCACCATCTTTACCATCTCTATCTCGCTTCTATAGAAAACTGGTGCAACGAAAGATGAAGAAAAAAAAAAGAGAAGACTATGGAAGAAAACGAATTCGACAGGTTCCCCCCGTGTCGCCTCGCCGCCAATTAGTTTCCGGGAAATTATAATTCCACCGGAAACCTGGTTCGATTCGTTAGGGAGGAATCGTAAAGAGTCCAACTCTCCCGCAGGAGTAATTATTTTCGACGGTTCAAGGACCCACGATGATCACCTAATTCGCCGGACTTAGGAATCTCGTTGTTCTTAATTGCCGCCGGGAATATCGTTTCCTCAACCTCCTTCATCCTCTTCTTCGGCGTCGACTTCGGGAAACTCTGCTTTCCGATTCGAATGCTAACGAATTTCATCGTCAGTCTCCGCGAAGGAAGTTTGGATCGTTTCCACAATTTGCGCACGCCAATTAATCGCGATAATTTAATGGCGAAGTTGCCCATTGTCGCCTGCGAGGGAGCCATTTTTTACGAATTTTTAAGTGACTTTTCAGACGACAAGGAATTGTTGAAATCTATCGAATCTTATTTTATTCGTTTTCTACACCGGTTTCTGTAATAATGAAAATACTGTATTCATCCAACAAGAAACGACTGAATCAGTATTTCTTGTGTTTTGCTGGATATTATTCGTCCGAATTTATCATAAATGCGAAGAGATCCACAGAATCTGTTTACATCAACAACAATCGTAATGAGCCTGAATAAACTCCAGGTGGATCAATATCATACCAGACAATACAACCAACACGGTATAATAATAATTCAACACGCCACTAAAAATATACACAGGAAAGTAGAAACAATTTACAATCTTATTACAGTCATAAATTCGTGTAATAGTAATTCGACTGAACGTTAAGAAAAGATGTGAATTTCTGATACTGTAATAGCAATCAGTCACTGTTCGCGTCAGCCACGATCACGATAATCACTCTTTTCTCTCGTGTCGCAAAAAAAAAATAAAGAAATAAGAGAGAACAATGTTTTCGGACTTGGAGAGGGTCGATGCAACGTTATTACTAAAACGCAAAAGGAGAATTATTAATGAAGTGACGTAGGTAGAATGCATTCATAATTGAATGGCTGCAGCTTTTTTGAAATTTGGAACGAGACGGAACGGTGCTGCGAAGAGAGAATGGTAATGAATACGGATCTCTATGCGGACTCTCGTTTGCCAGGAATATTTGATAAAAACCGAGATGATGGTGGGGACGTAACTTGCATCTAATTTGTTGCTGTGTCTATGCTAATGGTAGACGCGGATCGTACTGCGACAAAGAAAACAATTTTCTACGCAGTGTTCCAAAAAACGGTTCACTCTTTTACAATCTTAGTATTACAATTTTTTTAATTCTTCTACCATTTCAAACACACTAAACTAAACAATAATTGCAAGTTAAAAATATTAGAGCCCGTTTCGTTAACGAGTCCTAGACCTCTAATGTTAAACATTTCAATTTTTCTTCTCTGGGAAAACCGCAAAATCAGAGAAAGAGTTTCCGTCGCGAAGGATTCGTCGCGACAGAAACTAGTGCGGAGATGTTATTGATGTTAACATAAACATTGCTCCGTGCTGTACAAATAGATGGAGGAGACAGAGAGACAGAAAAATGGCGTGGCTCGATAAATTCGCATCAACGACGTCGGGAAACGGGAGTGAATCAAGGGAACTCGTTCAGTTATTCTTGGCGGGCCGCGTCGATAAATTTCCTCCGTTCGGACGTTTAATCCTCGGAGCCCGATAATTCACGGGAAACAGATTCCGCGGACTATGAGCCTGCAATTTTCTTCGGTTGGTTTCCACGGGACGAATCGGTCGCGTTCAAAATTCTATTCGCCACGCTGCGATACGTAACCGGTTTCCTTGAGAACGACTCACCTGTGGACTCCATATGTCTGGTTCCGGGATTTGGTCAAGAACCACGGTGCTAGGATGAACAATTTTGCCTTCTGGGGCACTCGCTTGCGCCTCGAGTGCTACGAAGCCACGCCTACTTGGGATTTGTCACCAAGAGAAGATGTTGTGATCTTGAAAATGGGGGTTCTAAGAGGACTGAGACTGCAGGTCTGTGTCTAGGAATTTATTGTCCTGTGTGGCAAGCTTTGGAGACATAACTCAAGAAGAGAGAGTCATCGTGATCTTCAGTATTGGATATTTTACTCTATAATCTCTATACTCTACAAGTGTTTGCAGTCTTGAAGATTGAATTTCTACAAAATACTGAATCGAGGGTAGCTGATTAGGAGCCAGTAAACCACGCCAACTCGAAACATCGAATCAAAAGGGCAAATCGACTAATACTCGAACGCTGTTTTTCAAGGGGTTTCGAAACACACGTACACAGTCCGCAAGAATAATGACTCGAAAACCGAAACACGAACCGCGATGGTAAACCCAGAAGCGAGAAGCGTGTTTCGACTATAACGAATCACTGGCTTGCAACCGAAAATCTGGTTGGAACACCATTGTGGCGGATGTACACTGGAAACTTTGCATCAAACTCGCGTTCACCAAATCGCTGGGACACAGACCGTGCTCTCTTCCGGCAATGCAGGAAAAAAAACAGAAGCTATTTCCGTGTTCGGTTCACTCTTTCAATCTGTGTGAAACAGACTGGCCTAAACGAATGGGCCGGGAACACGTCCACCAAAAAATCAAATCCAATTTACATAGTACAACCAAGCTTGCGCTGATCGACCGTCGAACAAAACGATGATTGCACAACAAAATGTGGCCTAACAGATACAATAATTAATAGAGACGCGAAGTGAAAGCCATATCCATTTTCATATACAATGTTAAATATTTTAGGCTTCGTTTCGTTTTAGCCTCCAAATGAATTGCAAAACAGTGCGAATTGCCAAACATGCGCGACAATGACATTTGCTAAGCTTCCGAACAATTTGCTCGGCCATTCAGCACCGAACAAACTGTAACGCACATAAACGAAACGGAGGAAAACGATCGAGTGTACAGGCGCGTCGACGGTCGCGTTGCGAAAAGTGCAGTAGAATGATATTCGATTCAAACTGTTCTGCAAACATTTGCGAGAGCTCGAAGTGCGTCGGATCTCGAATCAAGCCTCCGTCGATTGATCGCGTAGAAATTCAACGTGGGGAATGGATAGCGGAATTTTTGCACATCGGAGCCAATTAACCGGTATCGTCAACAGCGAGATCGCCGGCAAATCCGTTAATCCGATTAAACGTAGAGCGGACTGCGTTCCCCGGCTACTTCATTATCCAATTACACCTATCTAGTAACAAACTAGCTGCCCTATCACGTTGTCCCGCGAATTGGCATGCCGCCATCGACGCACAAGTTCGCTGGAAACCCGTTTTTCCCTGTCGAAATAGAATTTTTGACGTTTCATATTTTCGAACAAATTTGTCCACCTATTGATCGATAAATTACTAGCAGACTGCGGATCTTTGTGAAAAATAAAAATTTTCTTCGTCACTTACAAGATGCAGGAACTATATACAAATTTATTTTTAACATATGGATGTGCTTAAATTGTCTTAATGTTTTTACGGTTTAAATTACGTTATTTATATTACTTTTTTAATTAATAATTGTTAGTCATCTTATTTTACGTTTCTTTCGCGGTATAATCGCGGAGAACGCGAAGCGGAGAGTTAATCTAGAAACCTGATTCGCATGATTCACCCGATACGCGATGGTAGTTATTGTAAACGACTCCGTTAGATAGCAGACCTAATTAATATCAGGAGCGATCTAAAAGCTGAGACAGCGCTCGCAGGAGCCGATTGCTCGCGCGACTCGCTGCGAGATTGCTCGCAAGCGTGATTTATATTAGCTTCCGAAGTAATTAAATTGCAAGGGAACAACGCGGGCCAACTATACCGGATTATTGCACGTTGGCACGCCCCTGTGGGCGGTCCCTTTGATCCCGTAAACGGGTTTAAGGTCGCCCGTTGGCCCTGAAAACGCCTCCGTCGATTTCTACTCCGAGACGCAACTGCTATCGAATTTTTATGCTTTCCATACGTTCGATAACTTTCAGCGGGCACTATATTTATAATTAGACTGCTGATCGTTATGCAATTATGGCATCTAAAAATTTTCAGAAAATGCTACGACATTAGAAATGACAGAATTTAGTACGATTTCAATTTATCTAAGATCTAAAAAGGCTGTTACCACTAAAAATAAGAATCTATTTTATTCCACTTTCTGAAAATCTGTTTGGAAAAATTTAAAATTGCATGAACATGCGCAATCTATTTATAATGTTCATTTATAAGTGCAATTTATAAACTGCAAGGTTTCGAAATTCTCGAATAAGTGGGGCATTTTACAACGTATCAGCATTCCAAAAATTGCAATAGAAGGTTAAAAGGTGCCTCTATTCATCCGTGACAAACTTGGCAAAGGTTCATTGTCAAGAGCATCGTTCAAGACGTTAACAGTAGAGTTGCGAGACACTTTCTGTTTCTTGTTCCAGGTTTCCGGCCGCGCGGAACGCAGGGTACTGCTTATTAAGCGTCGCAAGGCAACCGTTCTTCACCTTCATGGCTTGTGGTACGAGCGAAATCCATAATTAACCATCGTGAGCACCTCTATTGCTAATTAAGAGCTTGGAGTCTTCGGCGGCGAGCATTGTTCCATCTCTCGTTCGCAGCTGCGGCTCCGTTTATCGAAGCTCTCTCGATTGCGGCTCCCCTTGGCCAATTAGAGCGTGGCTTCAAACGAGGCTCAGCATGGGAAAAGTTAGAGGACTTTCGGGGAAAAGTCGGAACCGTTTCCGGTCTTCAAGAACAACTGGTCAGTTGTGGAAACTCCACCGGTTCCTTTATTTATAGGAGCTCTACAAATGGTTCGCCATAATGTTCCACTAGAATGTTCGACCATGATGTAAGGAGTACACTCCCTTCCATAAATCGCTGAACATTTGTTCAAATATCGAAGGACCTAATTTTTAAAATTTCAGTGGGGTAATCGATTTCCAATTTAACTTCTAGAGTTGTCCGTAATCATCCTAAAATTTCTCAATTCAATATTTATTCAAATAATATACGTATATATTTAATTTTAATTTAATCTAATCAAAATAAATAAATAAAACCATCAAGCTGGAAGCTTGTACTCTTTAATTACCATTTCGTCGACAATAAATAAACGTCCGGGGATTTATGGACGGAAGTGTACACCATCTAAAACGCAAGTAGCTTGATAAAAAAATATTTTTCTGAATTCTGTAGAAGACTGAAACGTTCGTTGTCTCGTGATCAGTGGAAAGAGCTCGTTAAAACACTACCTAAGACGCCACCAGGATGCGAGGGGTTGGAAACCCGGGGCGCAGATTCTGCAAAGGGGCGTGGTGCCGATGGATCATCGCGGTTCACAGTTCGTTAAGGGCGGGATCAAACATTCAACAAGTAAATCATTCGATCAAACACTCTTAAGCCGGTCTCTCTCTCTCTCTCTCTCTCTCTCTCTCTCTCTCTCTCAAAGAGTTCGTAGAACACCGAAGGAGTGAGATTGGCCTTGCCCTGGCGCGTCGAACGAAGTTCTGGAAATATCTGCGTACACAGACCCGAACCTAATTAGCTACTGGTTTGCAAATATAAGGATTTTCAAGGAATCCAGGGAGAGAGGGCCATCCGACTAATCAGCGGAAGTGAAGAGAGAGAGAGAGAGAGAGAGAGAGAGAGAGAGAGAGAGAGAGAGAGAGATTGCGTCGGCGACGACAAGATTCACAAACAAACTTGCACCAACGACGACCTGGTCTGGGACCGTCGTCGTCGTTGCTGTCGCGGGAACGAACGGGACTGGCAAAGTCGCGGGGCAACTTTCCTTCGGGATATTTGCCGATACGTCTGTCTAAACGTGGACAGAGTGCAAACTGGATTGAGAGTTTGCCTCGCGGTAAACTACCGACAGCTTTTTTGTTGTTTGCAACTGGAACAGCGGTTCCGTTTCCACTGAAATCCCGCCGGTTCCAATTCCCTTGGTGAACGACTCGCGACATAACGGGTGGCGAGCTGTTCAAGGACCGTTCGATTTTTTGTATCGGTGAAGTGTTGCAGTCAATCAATACAATTTTATGTAGTTTCTGGAAAATCCGTTTGGATGATCGAATGGAGAACCATGAACTACAGAAATTGTATATATCCCCTCTCTTTTCTACAGTTTACAGTTTTCCAGATAAACGACGAAATGTTAAAAGAGCGTACACCCCCAATCTTTCTACCAAGAGAAACAGCTTGGAAACATTCTTCCACCGATTCTTTCCACAGTTAAGGAGGTACAGTAAATCCTTAAATACTCTCCAACAGGCGTATTCTGAACAGACAGCGTTTGCATAGAAAACTCTATTTTTTGATTTATGACTGCGTCTATCGGAGGCGTGCGAGACTTCAATAGAGAGCCGAACATAGAGAAGGACAGAATGAAATACAGATCGCGTGACCGAAAAATGTTTTCACCCTCGGACAGTATTTAAGGTTTTACTGCATACTCGTTTTTCCAGGATTGCAAGGGTGCGGAATGCACCTTCTCATTTCTCGGTAATGGAAAGATGGTGTTTTGTTTTCAGTAGTGAAAAGCGCTAAATAAAAGATCAATCCAGGCCGCGATCAACCTCAAAGGTTATTTGCATTATTGGGCAGTATGTAAGCTGTCGCAGCTTTACGAAAGATATTTTATCTAGTACTTTACACTACTGAAAACCCCCATCTTTATCAAGAAATGAGAAGGCGCATCCGGCAGCGTTGCAATCGAGAAACGAAACTGCCCCCTCGAGAGGTAAATTATACCAGTCTGCAGTCGTCGAGCCACTTGCACAGTGGAAAAGTGTGTCAAGTTAAAGAAATGAAACGTCGTACGTACACAAAAGGGATGAAAAAGCCAGGGGTTAAGAAAGATTCGGGTGTCGAGCGTATTTTTTTGTGTTGAAAATTGAATCGGGTCGTAGATGCGAGAACCCGAAGCGTATAAGCGGAGGGGTTTAAGTTGTTCCCGGGTTCGGATGTGTCAACTGCGGGGCAACCCCGATAATTATCTGGAACGGGTAAGGGTTGAACAGCGTCGGTTCGTTAAATCCGGCGTACGCGACTCCGGGAGGGCCGGTTGGTGAGAGTGCACTCGCTCTCTGTCTCTTCTCTCTCTCTCTTTCTCTCACTGTTTTCTCTCTCACATCAGTGGCCATCTTTCTCTCTCGCTTACTGTGCGAAGGTGTACGGGCAAGTTTCGAGAGAGGCGCCTGCCGTCAGCCCGGCTTGCTCGCCTGCTCTTTGTCGAGCGAATTACGTTCCGGACGGGGCCTCTATGTTCGCGCGGACGCCACCAGTCGACAATGAAAGAAACGGACCGGAAGTATACATACATATGTACCGGCGGAACATTTTCAGCGGTTAACCCCTTAACCGAAACGAAACTGCGAACTACGCGGAGTGGATGCGTAACGGTACCGAGATCGGAACCGGAATTCAACGAAAAACGGAACCGCACGGAACACGCGACGGTGTTGTGCGATACAAAACGGAATCATATTAAACGAGGGGAGACGGGACGGTATTAAATGGAGGACGATATTAAATGCGGAGAACACGACGCAATATTAAATACCAAACGGAACGGAACGGAACGAAATTCTATAACGCGAAGAATGAAATGAATTCAAATGGAGGACAATATGGAACGAATTGAAGGAGGACTAATGTAGAACGAATTAAAATAGGGAACGAAATAGAGTCACTTAAAAGGGGGAAGAGAATAAAATGAATTAAAACGTGGAACAAAGAGGAATTAATTCAAGCGATACAGAGAACGAAATGGAATGAGGAACGAACCGGAACGAAATAAAATGTAGAACCGAATGGGACGGGATAAAGCGAGATACGCGATAGCACGGATTCAAACGAGGAACAAGACCGAACGAATTAAAATGCGACACAAAAGAGGCCGAATGAAGTACGCATCGGTGGTGGGGGAAAAAGCAAATGAGGAACGAAGCGGAACAAAATTGAATCAGGTACAAGCCGGAATGAAACGAAACGAGAAACGGAACGAAATGGAAAACGGAACAAGAATGAACGAGAAACGAAGTAAAATGAAAAAAACAGAATGAGAATGAATGGGGAACGAGACGGAACCGGGAATGGAATTCGAAAGGCAAGTAGAGGAAAGGTGGGCGCGCGGCGCGTGCAACGGGGTGAAACGCGGAATGGATCAGTAAACATCGAGCCAATGATTTACGGGTGGGTAGACCGAACTGTGAATAGCGTGTTTGTGGAGACGATAGCATTGAACATATTAAAAAGTTCGCAAATTTTCGTAGTCGATTAAGTATCAATGCACTCCGAAAAACTGAATTGAATCGGCCGTTCATCGACTTGTACTACTTAAAGTTCGAGTTCTAATTCGAGATAGACCATCGGGCGATCCTAAACCCTCTATCGCCTGTAAGCGGTTTTGCAATACTGCTTCTATTTAAACGTTCCCTGTGAAACGTGAAACGCGTTCGGGTATTCTCGAAGTGTTTATGTTAAACAAATTCTCGAAATATTTCGCATAAAACTCATGAAAGACTATCTACAATGACGTTGCCAGTGAAAAGCGAAAAGCATATGCATATTATTGCAATTCGTAAAGGGTTAATAAGATTATAGAGGCTCGAGGGTGGAGAAAGGGGTAATAGGATTTGCATTCATTCTCGAATAAAGGAAACCTATTCCAGACAACGTTTTTTACAACCCGCATTACCCGAAATTTATCGAAGCCCACGAACCACAGACGAGATATGTCTACATGGTTTGTTAATTTTTCAACGATAAACGTTATTTATGAACTCCGTGCGGAAAAGCATGCCGTTTAACGAGAACAAACACTGGCCAGTCGGATGTTATTATTTTAAAAGCGGAGACAATGAAGAATGCGATAATAATTAATTGCGAAAAAATACGATG
This sequence comes from Lasioglossum morio, assembly GCA_916610235.2. Lineage (NCBI taxonomy): Eukaryota > Metazoa > Arthropoda > Insecta > Hymenoptera > Halictidae > Lasioglossum > Lasioglossum morio. The sequence continues at coordinate 5,864,035 of OU744324.1, read as the reverse complement.
TTTTAAACGATGATTTACCTACTGTTAATTCACGCGAACACCGTTCCAAGGTAACAGGGATCCCGCGGCGTTAATTAATCGTGTACAAACACAATAATGATTTTACACAAGCGGATTACCTTGAGAATCGGACACACTCCCGTGGGACACCGTGCCGTTCATTTAATTAAAGAAAAATGCAACCAGAGGGGGGATGATTTTAAAGGGTTTTAATATAGGAATGACTCTGCTTAGCTACCCGGTGTGCAACGACACGACATCAGTGTTTACTTGCCCCTCGAGGCTTGGCCATACTTCCGTATTCCATTCAGTCGGCGAATAAACATGTGACTACGCGAGTCAAGTACAGTTACAGTTATGAATATACCAGCAACTATTATGCCCTCTCTTACACGTGCTTAATGTCTCTATCTTACGCCCACTTCAAAAGCTTCTTCGATACAGCTCGAACAGTCCCGTGATTCTTTTGCCAATTGTCTGATCTCATTGTTTTGTACGAATTGAACTTAGTCGGAAAATTAATCATGAAACAAATGCATCAAAAATGTACACTAACAATTTTTCATTTAACGCTTTTGTTTTCGAGAGACTTGTGCTTAACTCGTTCACTGCCACGCGAATTTATAGGGAAATCTCCGTCAGGCCACGCGCTCTGTTTAGAAGCGCATTTTATTTTACACTGTCAGTCAACGGTGACTGACATATGGCACTCAACGTGTTAAATTCTTATTATTATCGCACTTTTGTTGAAAATGAAAAATTAACAGTTCCTTGAACGACAGATTATTATTATTTCGTATTCCTTAATCATTTCGGAATTTAGTCAAGAGCCCAAAGTACAACGCTTAAAGCGGCTAATGGATAAAGCAACGCTGATTTTGCCTCTTCCACGAATGACAAATTAGCTCGTCTTGCTCAGTTGTACGTTAAAGATTAAACTCCGCTCTGCTGTACTAATGCATTCAAAACGAATAACCCGGTACAAAGCGAGAGGTGTGAAATACAACCAAAACTCCTATCAGAATATTCAACAAGATTCCTTAATTACTAAAAAGCATCGAAACCCTGTATTTTTCTACCGAATTGAAGTCCGATCTCGTAAACGTGCACGTTATCGAATAAATTCCAAATATTCCACGGAAAATAAATTCGCTGGTCATGAAAAATTTTAAAATATTTCAAAATTAATTTTTCGATATTCTATTGATATGTCTTTTTGCAATTTTGTTAAAAACATACTACAGACGATAAAAGTATTCAGATATCTGTTGTCAAAAGTTAACGAACAAAATTTAGATACCTTTTGGATATTCTTCAATATTATCTGATTTATTATTTCATCGTAACAATATTTCCGGCTGCATAACCTATTGTAATTCTGCATATCTTTCGACATTTTGTGTAGCCAGCAATTCAATTTGAATTCTATGAATATTCGAACGCTGTCGAATCGATTCAAAGCATTCCAAAAATCATAAAAGTATTCGGATGCGTGCCGTGAAACGTTGTCGAGCAAAATATTTCATCGTAAATTTTTCGATGTTTTAATAGCATACCTATTATACCGTGTATAACAATCTGTTTTCTATTTTAACATAATCAATGTTTAATAATTCCCGCGCGCAGTACGTGTCGATTACAATAACCTACCACACGCAACAATACGCCGCGAAAATTGCGACGCCGTGTCCAAAATCAATTCAAGAATATGTTACAGAATTTTATCGAACAGAGTTTCATTGTCGACGATGTCGAATTTGAATATTTTATGAAAATCGACGGCGCCGAATATTATCATCTATTTCCGATTAAACGGCCGCGAACGATTTCCACCGAATGATCGTTCGAAAATGTACAACGGTTTATCGCCGTCACTAAATGCTAGGTTGGATGCGTTAGCGAGTGCTAGATTAGGTTAGATTTATCGCGAATCCACAGGTACCGATTCGAAACATGTCGACGCTTCGCCAAACAGCTGACAAAAACTTTCGAACGTGTGTCTCGGTCGAGAAAAGAATTTCATTTTGACTCACTTTTTCGACAAAAAGACCGGCAATTTCGCACAGACCGTTCGGTCAAAATTCAACCTGTCAAACTGGCAATATTCCGAGCCCACATGATCGTGTAGGCGAAATACCAAAGCGAACTCTAACATAATTCTGCAGCCGAGTTGTTAAATTATCTATCAAAATTAAATGGAAATTCTACCTATTCCGTGCTCGTAGCGAACTAGATAAAATGATTACAACCAGAACCACCGATATTTAAATCGTAATAATTAGACTGTGACAAGTCAGTTGTAAATAACAAAGATTCATTAAAAACGCATTTCTTCTTTCTACGAACAATTTATACAGAACCAGCATGTTGCGCGAAATTCCATAAAATTGTTTAAACATCCATCCGATCTATTCCGGTGCATTGAAACTTCTCAGGATCGAAGCTACGCAATATCAAACTGGACATTTAACGGCGGGAAAATTTTGTTCCCAAGGTCAAGACCTTGCACGATTACAAAACTGTGTTACATTGGCTCAACTCGGAATAGACTATAGCATCTACGAACATCGAATGATGGTCAGAGACAAAAATGGGCCTATTGAACAGGTTAGTTAATCCCGTTTTACAGGTGGACAGTTAAAAGAGAAGAGAAAAGAGTCTCACGAGAGGCGACAGCAACGGTGATCAGCAGGCAGCAGATCGAGACGCAGTGCAGCGCACGTTGATCCATGCTCGCCGACGAGATAAATCACGTCAAGTATCGATCACTTCATTACAACTTGGTATCGTTCGGTTCAAAAGTAAACTAACAACCACGTGAACAATGCCGGAGTACCACGAGACCGTGTTAAGTGACGAGACACCGCACGACACAAGCAACGTGACCGTCGAACGCGTACTGACAGTTCGGCTGGTTGCTCGCGTGCTCCCACCACCCGCCACCCCTCCGTGGACCAATCAGAGGCCGCGTTCGTTCTCTCCCAGTCTGTTTTGTAACGTCGACGCTCGTCCAACAAACGCCCGCGTTCTCAAGCGAAAACACGCGCGACCGTAGCGGCGCTGCTGCGCCATGAAATAGGAAACATTCAAATTACAAAGTAATGAAGCGTGATTATTACCGGCACGTATCCGACGACACATCCCCGTGCCGTTCGCAAATTACAGGAACTTTCCGCGACTATTTCGCGGGCCGCAGTCACATAATTCCGCTTTGATGGCGTCGATCGCGAAGAGTGCGAGAGATCCGCCGTGCAATGGATAAACGCGATTGTCTGACGCGGTGCAGCCGTGCGGCAACGTGATTGCAGGTTTACGGTAAAGCTTTCTGCTATTGTCAAGATTATTCTTGTGTTTTGTGTATCCGGTTTTCATGTAAACGGAGATTGTTTTTCGGGCTTGTAATTGGAAAAGGGCTGAGGGGGGGACAGGAAAGTGATTTTACAGACACCATTGTCCGAGAGTGTTTTTGGTGCACGTTCGGCTCAATGTGGCCGACGCCGCATTATGGGCCAAACCGATGAATTCTGTGTCAAAATCGAAGAACTTTCGATAGAAATGAGATAGAGCGATGAAATTTTTTTTAATGAAAGCTGAAACTTCGCTAAATATGAAATAATTGTAAAGATTGTGGTACGATCGTTTTTTAACATTGAAAGAATTCGTTAAACTTGCACAATCTCAAGAAAATTGTGCTTCTTCCAATACCACGCGCGGAAAATTTTTTTTCGAAAATGCTATACATCATTTCCCGTAGATTTTTTTTCACGCTGATTCCAAATCTGGCCTCAAATTTTGTTTACGACCTTCGGATCTCCCACAAATCGAATTATTGCTAAAAACTAAAATTTTCATTTTTTCGAGGTTAAAAAACGTTCGAGCCATAATCTCCATAATTATCCTATATTCTGTAAAGTTTTAGCTTTAATTTAAAGAAAAATTCATCGCTCTATCTCATTTCTATCGATAGTTCTTTGATTTTGACACAGAATTCATCGGTTTGGCCCATAGTGCGCCGTTTGTCAAACCACGGAGGTTTATGGATTTTTAAACACGTAAATGGGGACTATGTTACATAATATCGAAATGATAACTGCGACAATTCATATTGATTTTAACTGACGTTTATTCATTTATAAAGAGTATGAGAAATTCTCGTGCGTAACGAAGTAGAATAATCAATGCAATAATTGGTACAAAGAATGTAAATACGAAAAATATGAATCCGATAAAGTATTCATTCGTTCATGAAAAAAAGGTATCAATATGAAAAATATGAATGTAATAAAGTATTCAAATGATACGTACAACAATTAGTATTGTATAGTGTAAATACATTCGGTATTGTTTCTACCCGATATTTATGCGTCCATGAAAACTGAATAATAATAGAACACGGTATCGAGGTAATAAATGCAATAATAAATATGCTACGGCACAAATAAATTCGATATTATTTTTTCCTGTAATGTATGTGTTCACACTAAATACGGATATGAACAATATGTGTACGCTTCAAGTATGACACAGTACTAAAATAATAAACACGATAATAAATACGTAGTAAACTAAAAGTGTAAACATTAACACGATGTAAGATCAAATAAAATTGAAGTTTTATATGGACAAAATGAGATTTCTATTTTGGAAATTTTGAAAACTATTAGTATTGAAATGGCATTCTTAAAAATTCCTTTTGGAAGTGTCCTTTCCTATAATAATGTGAAAATTAATGCAAATTGAATTGTAATCGCATTCATTGAAGGGAGCCAGCTACGGACCTTTATCATTCCGTTTTGCTTGTGCCTGTATTCTGTATGAATATTCTAGGACTATGAGTTAACAAGTTAAAGCCTCTGGTTGGGTACTATTGATCCGGGACATGGATATAGTAGAGTATACTTTAACCTTTTATGTCCTGTAGGCACTTAGTATCACTTCCATTAACGCATCGAACGTTGCGTGGGCCTGTTTCAACATTGCTTTGCGTCTGTATTGACTATATCAAGAAAAATCGTCGTATGGTCGTTAAATAATCCTATACTAATGATCGTTACAATCCCGAAATAATACTTTATTATCATGCTGCACATAGTTCGTGAAATTTACATTGCACGGAAACCGTCTGAAAATAGTAGACTACAGTTGTCTACGTGTGAAACATTTTTTTCAATTTGTCTTTCAAACAAATGAACTTTTCATAGAAGACTATGAACTGCACAATTTACACAATAAAAAATTATGTATACATTAGTTAGTAAACTAATCATTCTAACGTCTCAAACAAAATTGAAGCTGTTGGGTTCAATTTTGAGAAAGTCTTTTTCTTATATATATTTACTTAACGTCGCTTTCGAGTCGTTGGGCACCGCAGTAATAGATAGCACGTGGAATATTTTGAGAAAGTTATTCGTTGTTAAAAAATGTAAGAATACTTTGTACAAAAAGTTTAAGCAAAAAAGTAGAACTTGTAGACGATCTTTATAAGTTCTTTAAAATGATCGAGTCGCGGCCATAATTCGAAACAAGATGATTTCCCGATGGAAAAACTAATGGAATAAGAAAATCGCTGGAGAATACGCAGATCCTTGGTAGACGCGCGGCTAAAGAGCGGTCGATTTAAAAGGCTCGATTTCATGGTTGCGGACAGGAGGCGGTAAAGTCGAGTCTCCAGGGCATTTGCGGACGTTTCGAGCCATTAGGTGAGGCGTCGCAATTAACACCGTCGCCCATCGACACCCGCAAAGTCCATTACCGAACGTTCCTTGTTCCCGCCCGGCTGTTTTTCCTCGACGAGCATCGTCTGGGACCGTTTCCACGCCACCTGTCCGGCAAATACTCCGATTCCCCATTAAGCCTGCCACCGACAAACCCCCTGGCGTACCAAGATTAGCAAACACACCCCCTGTCCGACCCTCGTCTCCCTATTAGCCTATACCAATTCATTCGTTGCCCTTTTCAACCCTCCAACAGCGCACTTTTCCATAACTGCGCGATTACTAACAATCTGATCGGTCCAAATATTTATTTGCCAATTTTTCTTATTTTTGGCTCACTTTTCTTTATACAGAAATGTCGCCATTAAATATGTTGGTACCTAATAAATTACTAAACATTTAAGTATTGTATCAGTGTTATATTCGTATGAAGAAAAAATTTAATGTAATTTTATTTTCGAGTTAAAGTAGCTTCAAGTGCAAAGGGATAAGTTTGTCTTATGAAAATGTAAATTTGTAGAAAGCTTGATGATGATTTCGATTCGGTGGTTGAACTGCTAGATTTTTTCAGCAATTCGTTACGGAAAAATAGATATGTAGCTGTTACATGGCGGAACGACTTTTTTATAGAGTGAATTACGGTTTTATCCCCGGGGCCGATAAACAGAACGTTCTCCGCACTCTTTCGTCGCTGAAATTAGCAGCTCGAATAGATCGCAATAGACTCGTAATAGTCGGCGTGCCCGTGATACCCCATAAAACGCGTAGTAACACCTTCACTCTTCTCGCATGAACGATGGTTTCCACCGTCGATGTTTATGATTGATCGGATTTGCTCCATGACTTTCCCCTCTTAGGATCGTCACACTGAAACCATTTTTCATCGTTGCGAAAATCCGTTGACCCTTGTCGCCGTGGACACGATAATGCCCTGTCTTTTTTCGCTCACTGTCCATCTCGTCCGAATCTTTTTCAAACTTCCGAACTCTATTCTCATGAACGTCCGGCGATTTTCACAGCTGCTGAAATTAATCAAAAATATTTCCAAGACCGGCCTTATTGACTTTTCGTGTAATGTAGAAATATTCCACGATTTCCCACATCCCTTTATACATTCGCTGATTTCAGAACAAAGCCTCTGAAATTAAGAATCTCATCCCCAATATCATCTACGAAATAAAATCATGCACTTGAATTCTTCTACAAACTTTGTCACGAAACATCCACCAATTCTCAAACATTAAAATCAATTAAAAAACTGTTCCCACAACATGTGTAGGCTGTATAAAAAGTAATGGTCATTCGTTCTATGGGTGAATCGCGGTGAATCTCTGGATCGAAGAACATTTGTAAGAGAAACTTGCCGCAAAATACTTTATAACAAAGAAAATTGTTGGTAAAGTTGTTTTTTACATCCACACCTTCCACTCATCCAGAAGAGAAAAAATTTGAAAGTCGCGAACAAATAGTTGTTGAAATATAAGCTGTTAAAGATTTTTCAAAATTTTTTCAGACTTTGTTATAAACAATTTTGCGGCAAGTTTCTCTTACAAATATCCACCGATCCAGGTGACCTTTTATAAACCCTGTACAATATCACAAGTCTTCATTCATTCATGTTCGTTAAATCTCACGAACAAAGAATCGAGCAGTTTCAACAGTCCTGTTAGTTCCAGCATTCAAACCAAAATCATGAACTACTCCGCACATCTACAAAATTAAATCCTGCAGCTGGTACTGTAGAAATGCCTGTCCGATATAAAATTACCCGCAAAACGGTAAAGTAGTATTCACCTGTCCCATTGTTTCTCGCTCAATGCCGGGTTCTCGTGGAGGTCGCACGGAAATTCGAATTTCACGTTCCCCGTGTATTCGTTTCGCGTTTCTTGCCGTTTTCCGGGGCAAGAAACAGGGTTCCCAGAGTAACAAGAGGTAACTGCGTTGCGCCGGCCGGCCGCGGCCTGGCAAATGATTTCCCGTGGAAAAACTGCAAACGAATTTTCTTGCTTGGCCGGTGGCGAGCCGGTTCTTCATGGTGGTCGGGGTTAGCCGGAAAGTCGAGCAATAAGTCTGATCTGTCGCGAGATTGCGATGGGATAACGTTCGAGGGCATGGGGACCAGAGGGAGGCTCGAGCTCGTGGAGAGAACTGGTGGAAAAGGAGAGAGAAAGAGGGTGTGAAGAAGTGAGAGAGAGAGAGAGAGAGAGAGAGAGAGAGAGAGAGAGAGAGAGAATGGACAGGAAAGGGGTAGTTAAGCAAAAAAGGAAGCAGAGGATCAATTCCCGTCACGTACGTTCATCCCTCTTCATCCCGGCCGCCTTTTTTCAGTCGGGGAGCGCGACTTACCGCCCTGGCTCGAACATCTTCAACGTCCCGTGATACATCATCCCTTTAGCACGCCGATCTTCCCCTTCCCTCCGCTCCCATGGCAATTGATTCCGCATTAACCCTTTGCGCTCGGAACTATTATAACTGGAACATTAAACATTTCCTCCGACTTACAATAATTCCGTTCTATATATTTTTTTCATAGATATCAAGTTGATATAATACCTCGTACAATACTCAAACGTTTAGCAATTGATTAGGTACCAACATTCAACCATTTGCACTCGAAGCTAGCTATTTTAACTCGAAGATTAAACATTTCATCCAACTGTTACGAGCCGAGGGTTCGGCAGCTTGCGGAAACCGAGGGAGTTTAGGGTTTTTTAAGAGTTTTGGGGTATAGGTAGGAAAGGTACATGAAGGACTAGCCGATGCCTGTTTCATCACCGGTGCGCCTTGCATGTGGAACACGGGAGTGGACTAGCCGGTGTCTATTTCACCACCGGGGCGCCACAATTAGGGTACACAAGGACTAGCCGATGTCTGTTTCACCACCGGGTTGCCACTGTCGGTTACTAAAGGACTTTTTGGGATAGGGTTGTGGTTCCGCTGACTCGTAACTTATAAATTTGATTCTGATACACCTCGAGCGGTAAAGGTGTATCGTCGTAAGATACTAACGACTGGAAATCGAATAAGGAATAGCGTGGTTGAAATAACTGCAAGTGAATTCACACACAATAATATAATCTTAACAATGTCAATACAAATGTTTAGTGTAAGATGTCGCGAACTAAGTCTCTCTGTTGTAACGCACCGAGGAATGCGGGGGCTATGCTTCTACAGAATCCCGTGGATTGGGATTAGTACGAGAAGAAATACAACGATTAGGAATTGATACCCGATCTTATAATGAAAGAAATCACGACGTGGACCGACGCGCACAACGTGAACTCTAGAGATGAAAGCCCAACTATGCAGGGAATCTATGCCCTTATATACTGTAAAACCCAAGCCAAAAATAGACTAGGCAAGGGTGGGGATCACAGGAAAAACCCGATTCCCGGAAACGGAGACTCTAACAGCCGCGGCATCTGCATACTCTTATCTTGTAGAAACTCGTAGGAAAAGATCCTTAGAGTTCTTAAAAAGGCCATGTGTTTCAATGCATATGTCCAGAAGGGCCGAAAGTCGGTAACGGTCGCTGCCGCATACGTAACACAACCTGAAATAATTCCGTTCTACAGTAAAATTCTTAAATGCTGTCCGAGGTCGTCTACATATGTAAACGTTGTTGTCCAGTGCCTATTCACTCAACTGTCTGTCAACGCTGCGCCAGCAACGGCGACACTTCTTGGTCATGCGATCCGTATTTCATTCTGTCCTGTTTTATGTTTGGCTCTCTATCGAAGTCCCAAATAACGCGAAAAATAGTGTCTTCTATGCAAACGCTGTTCCGTCCAGAATACATACGGTTGTTTGAGAGCATTTGAGGATTTACTGTATATGATATTTTTTGTTTCACTAATTTTTTTTAATTCCTCGTACGCGATACTTCAATGTTTAGTAATTGATTAGTGTTGGTATTCCTGATCGCACACGTCAACTTGAGTTTTAGTTTTTTATAACAGTTGGTAAAACAGACGTACAGAGATTTACTGATAGATTAGAACGAACATGTGACATTATTATATCAATCCTTTCTTATGTATAATTCTACTTATCATTATTAATAAATATGTACATATATGTATACAAAAGGTAAAAGAGTTTCTCCCAATTGCTCTCCAACAATTAGTCACCAACATATTTAATAACGTAAACAATACTTTGAGTAATGGTACAGCAATTTTCAGTGGCGACTCTGAATCACCACTCGAACGCAAAGGGTTGATTATGCTACACCAGGCATTGTCTTCGACACCTACATCGGTAAGCAGCGAATTCCAGGCGTGAATAATTAAAATTGCGGCTGGCAATTTAAGATTGGCCCTTCGAATAAAAATTAAATTGTTATAACAAAATTGAACGTTCAACAAGCGCATCTGACGCGGACAAGACACGCGGATAAATTGTTTAAAAGCCCCGGTTCGAGCACGCGATCGGATAAAAAGTTTTCCGCGCAGTTGTTGAAGCGATCGCGACCGGAAATGGAACGAAACGAGAGGAGGGAGGCTCGGTGGTGGTGGGACGAGGGAAAGAGAGGAGGATGGTAGCGAAGAAGGTAGCGGAGGATAATAGCTCGGAAATCCGGATTCGACGAAGCACTTGTACGCAAACTTCGGCCATAAATTGCCACGTAGGTGCGCGGGGTTCGACAAGAAACGGAAATCTGAACTAATACCGTGGAGAGGATGAGAGACGAAACGGGGTGGGTGATATGTTCCTGCGAGAACGAGAGAGAGAGAGAGAGAGACAGAGAGAGAGAGAGAGAGAGAGAGAGAAAAGGAGGGAGATATTCTCTCTGTTATATTCGAAAACGACGGCGTTGCAGGTTAGAGAGGACAGGTAGGAGGAACAACAGATTGATGGTGGAGGACGAGCGAGACGGACAGGCCACCGCGAAATAAAAGAACCGTGGGGGATTACTAGCAGCCGCGTAATATATTTCGCGGATCGCAATATCGCGTTTGATTTATCGCTTCCCGGTGATCGAGAAAGGAAAACGCAGACGATACACGGGGTCCCGTGGACGGAATACTGCGAGGATTCTATTCGGCCAACTGCTGGATTGGTTAGGCGTGACTAGTCGCTCTCTTTCTCTCTCTCTCTCTCTCTCTCTCTCTCTCTATCTCTCTCGATCTCTTTCTCTCTGTCTCTGTTTAGTTAGATTCGCTGCGATGTTCTCACCTTCTTTTCCGTTCCATAAATAGGACGATCGAGCTATCTAGAAAACAATAACGACGGCCCGAGGAAATCGCCTGTAAATAATAACCTTCTCGCGATAGAAAAAAAGGAGAGCGATGGTAATAAGCAAAGAACTCGACGTTCTCCGCAGACAAGGAAATATGGGGCGACTGTTCCCGTAGTCAGCCATCTTACACATTATTATTATTAGATTGCGGATCTTTATGCGTTCATGAAGCTATTAGCTGTGTGAGATCTGAAACAATAGATGAGAAACGGTCAAGAATATTTTAATGTTTAGACTGCGGATATTTATACAATTTTCAATTGTCGTATACAGACTTTAAGATAGTGGTACCAAATAAAATTCTTTTTTCAGTGGTTTTTCAGATAGCGTTCGTGGATCCAAAATAAATAAAAAAATGTACTAAATTCTGTTGAATTTAATACTCCAGCATTTTTTGGACATTTTTATACGTCATAACTGCATAAAGATCCGCAGCCTAGTAATGTTGTTTTTATCGTAAGAAATTCGTCGAGGGATGAAATCAATTTTTAATTTATTCTCGATTCCCACAATCGCGCCTTTTCCTTTTCGCTTTCGGTTTAACTTCGTATCATCGTAGAATTAGGAAGGGTGAATCGATGAGTTATCCTGTTTCGGATGATCGCGGTGCAATTGGCCGTCCGCCGCGATCAGTCGACCGCAGATCGAGTCGCGTGACTCTGCACGGGGAACATCGACCACGTTCTCGCGAGCGAGTTTGACCCTCTTCGGCGATGCGTTAAATGCAGCAAACAGCGGAGAGTGCACACGATGCACTCGGTTCTCCATTTCGCGTCGTCGTCGTCGACGACGGTGGTTGGGACAAAGAAGGAGCTCGTCTGCCAAAGTTCCAAGCCGGGACCCGTCTTGTCGGGCTAACTTCCGGTTACTCCGCTTCCGTCTAACGACCCATCTAACTTCGGCACGCTCAAAGAGTGGACCGGAACGAAGCTGAAGCAGAGCTGAAGCAGAGCGTCTGTCGCAGTGGGGAGGCGTCGGCGTCGCGTCGATGCAGTTACTCGGCTGCACTTCGTGCCGGTGCAACTAGCAATTTCCTGCGATGGCGTTAACGAGACTTACGGAAAGGGACTATCATCCCCCCCCCCCCCCCTCTCTCTCTCTCTCTCTCTCTCTCTCTCTCTCTCTCTCTCTCTCTCTCTCTCTCTCTCTCTCTAACCCCATCTCTCTTCTCTCGCTGTAGCGGCCTCTTTCTCGCATGCCCTGTGCGCGAGAATCTTAATGGAATTGTCAACCGTGATGCCCGTCGTTAAATTTTACGGGCCGTCTCGATGCCTGCTAAACTATTTTGTATTTCCCGCGAACGGTTTTTCCTGCGACGATGGCGGAACTTGCTGTTTCGCTGTTTTTATTGATGATAGTCCACTATACCGGGGTGCAACGGTGGCTGGCTTAATAGAGCGATGGTCTCTTTCGGCCCATTTCGGTTTTTATTTTTAACAGCGACGAGCATCAATATTCTTAAGAAATCGAAAATAATATAACGATAAGAATCCTTCTTAAAGTAGACTCTTATTTCTCAGTAATGCAAAGATTGGGGTTTGCAGAAACGCTAGATGAAAGATCAATCTAGATCCCGGTCGCCCTGAAAAGTTCTAGTTTTACGTTTACGAGGCGTAATTTTTCATTATTCGAAAGCATAAAGTGGCACGCGCGGCTATTTTCATAAAGCTGCGACAGCTACGTGCTGCCGAATAGTGCAAATTACTCCTCGTAAACGTGAAAACGGGTTAATCTTTTATTTTACTTTCCACCCTTGCAATCCTGAAGACGAGTCAACCCCCTAAGTATCTTTTCAATTTTCTTTTTCTGAGGCCGCTATTAATCTTTGTTTCTCACGAATCTCACCGTGAAACTGTTAATAGAACATAGTCGACCCATATCAGCCCATCAATCTACTCCCTGACACTCTGGATCGCAATGATCGGCCAAATAACCCCCTAACTTTGCGCTCACGTTGATCGCTGCCTATCGGTAGAATCGATATAACATAATTGGTAGACACCCGAAGCAATACGCGCGTGACCCAGCCACCACTAGTCTTGGAACAATAGTTCGGCAAGTTTCGCCGAAGTTGAGAAACTTGTTCTCCCTCTGACTAGTTATGGTAATCACTATTGTCCGACTAGTTACAGTGCCGTACCGCGACCCCTAGCTAATTAGTGGCACAATATGAGCGAATTGCGCGGTAGCATTCCTGCCAACTTCCGGTCTACGACTCGATTAGCCTGCGGAATCTGACGAGGCGTGTCCGGGCAAACATTTGCTCACCAGACAACTTCCATTCTCGATCGCAGGAATTACGTCTGACTCATCATCGTGCTATACCACTGCGAGTAAGACGGGAATCTCTCTATGTGTGTATGTGTTTGAGAAATTTCTGGCTCGGACCCGGGGTTTATGGCAGGGACGTGATTCTCTTTCTGTTTTTCAGATTCGGCAGCTCCACGAGGCTGTTCCTTCGTTATTTCCATTTATTGCCAGTCGAGCTCCCAAAATCCTGCGCTCCAATTCCTCCTTCTCTCTCTCTTTCTCTCTCTCTCTCTCTCTCTCTTTCTCTCGCGTTCTCAATCAACGGACCTGGCGAATGCACGCTAAGATCGTTGCTCGACGTTTGCTGATTGTATTAGATCCGCGATTTGTTACCTCGTGGTAGCATGGTGCAAATGGGAAAAAAATATATAAAAAAAACTTTTTAAAAACCACGCTTATATTAAAATGCACTAAAAAGGAGAAAATAATTTTTTTACATATTAGTGATGATAAATAAAAGCGTTGTGCGTCCACGAAGATTACGTTAATATAGTTCAGCTGCTTTTTAGTGCATTTAAAAAAAAAATCCCAAAAACTTTCACAAAAACCCAAAAGCATAGTTTTTTAAAAAATATTTTTTAATATTGCATTGTCATCCAGTTCTGAGCTATGTTTAAAGCTTCAAGTCTCTAGCTCATCGGAATGTGGTTTAAAATTTGATTACAAGATTTATTACAACACTGCAAGCTAATATAAGCGTGGTAAAAAAATGGAAAAATTGTTTCTCATTTTTCACGATCAGTTGTGAATGAAAATGTGCAAACGAACGAATTGTTGAACACAATCGATATTTTTAAAATACGTTGTATACATACCTTTCTATATTCAAAAGTAAAATCATGAAAACAAACGACGTACGTTTTATTCTCTTAATTAATTCTGGTAATTATATACAATATTATGAATGTTTTCTATGCAATATTGAACAAGCTAAAAGTAGGCAATAAACGTCGATAAACGGAGAAATTTTTGTTGCTAGCATTAGAGCAGACTTTAAACTTTCTTTTCGTGTGTATTTTCAAATGTGGAAATGAATAATAATATTTATATTTTTAGTGATCGTCGTTCCACAACCTGAATTTTTTGGAAGTTTGGAGGAATTTTCGGAAACACAATCATCTTAACGGATCGTATAAATATATTTTGAAGAGATCGTATATAGATACGTTATTTGAAGAAACAGAAGAATCTGTATGTGTTAATATTTCCAATATTAAAACATAGAATCGCAGCAGTGTGCGACAGTTATGGCATAGGGTAAGTCCAACGTTAGTTAGTGATAAAACCGATTTTCGGGCGGTTGAGCTGCGACAAAAGAAGGTTTTTCCCTTCGTCCCATTAGCTCTCTTTGGATCGTACGTCCGGCCCACCACCGTCCCCCACGGTTCGAAGGCCGATTTAAGATAAAACATCGCATCGGGACGTCGGGATTTTCGAGCTGACGCGATCGTTTCGACGGGATCGCTTCGTTAGGCATTACGAACCGTCGAGTCGAGTTGGGGAAAAATTCCAGCCGTCGTTAACTCTCCGTCGAGGGTCCCATTGTCGCCTGTTCCACCGGCGTCTGTCTCCACGGAAACAAGATCTAGGTGAACGCGCCCCGGGAATCCGTGCGATCAAGAGAAAAATCTACCGGCGACGATCTCCTCGTCTAGGAACGTCTTCCTCGGACGTGTTAAACGGGGAATCTCATTTACATCCTACGAAACGTCGATTTTCCTTTTGCTTTAATCAATTTCAGGTACCACGGAGACTGTATCACGCGAGAGCTCAAGTTACAACAACCGTACGCTCAATTAATTGACTAATTGATTTCGAATGAGCCGCTTCAAATTTTCCCGAATCGGTGAAACCGCGCCTATGCAATATACAGAAAAATATGATCGACCTCTGACGATTCTGGGACGAATCAAACACGCTGTTGCCGCGATCGAACGGAATTAATTCGCTTGTGGCAGAACAATAGCGGATTATCGAACGATTCTGTGTCGCATGGTTGGCGGCGGACACTCTTTTAATCGGTTTATAATCGCACAATAACTGTCGGGATTTCGGCCGCGCGTCACAATTCGCTAACCGAATTTACCGAAACCAGTCGCCACCGGCGTCGACCGTTATCGCCATTGCAATACTTCATCTGCGATCGGTACCGTGACCTGACACTTAAGCCGCGTGTCCGTCGAAATTATTCTAGTGCTATTTCCTTAAGAAAACGACGTCGTTGTCGAGATCTTACCTTCTTCAAGGAATTGAATTTTCAGCTCGTCAGAAAATGATTTTGGTGGTTGATCTAAATATTAGATCCCATATTTTTTATCGGACTGTGATAAAAAATGTGATAAAATATGGATACGAGAAAATCCTACGACGTGAATTAATATTCGTCCTCGAGCTGATGGGTTGGATCCAGCGAGAAATCGGGGAATAGATTGATACTACTAGTAACATGATATTTGGTCCCTTCAGGGTTTCAAATTCATTTACCAATCTCTTCCCCCTCTTTCCATTCCTCACTATCGCCTCTTCAGCGGGACCTACTGTTTATGGTGGGTTCCGAACCACCTTTTGCCAACAACACGTGAAAAACACCCGGGTGGGTCACTTTCCGGTTTTTTACCAGACGGTCACCCATCCAAATGCCACTCACGTTCCACGTTGTTTAACATTGGTGATCTAATGAGAACCGGTGCTTTCAATGGGACTACGGTTGTTGACTAGAATAGATTGATAAAAAAAAAAATATTAGAAAATATGATGTCCTATATTTTTATTGATTGTGTCATAATGAAGAAGAGTTAAAAATGAACTGGTGAAGAAGGCTCGTTCCGATGCTGATTGCCGACAACAAGGGGCGAGAGGAAATCCTTCGACGTGAATTAATATTCGTCCTCGAGCTGATTGGTTGGATCCAGTGAGAAATCGGCCGCGCTGTAAATCAGCGGTCCGGTGATTTGTACGTCGCAAAGATTTGCTAGCATGTTAGGTATGCCGCGAAACAACCGGCAAACCTAACGCATCCGACCAATTATCAGGAGTCAACTATTATGTTACCGGGCCCGCTTAGCGGAACGACGCGTTACCGGATATCCGGCGCCGCGATTTAATTAATACAGCTATCACCGGCTACCGTCATTAGTAACCGGTTGCTTTCCGCTGCCTAATTGTTCGCCTAGATGCCCCGTGTAATCGACGGCTGACTACACCTGTCCGCTACTACTGTGACCGAGAGAACCATCATCAACCGACCAATTTTTTTCCGTGATAAAGGCTGATTGACTGTAATTTTCAGGTACAAATTATTCATGATAATAATCCGACGGATTATCGAAATAAAGTGAAAAGATTCTCCAACAAACATTCAATCTCGTAACTTATAATCCTAAATAAAAAATGCTACTAGGCTCGCGCTTCGTTTCTAAGCAGTTTAGCGAATTGAAGTAAGCGCTACTGTACAGGGTGTAAAGAAATCTTCGGATCGATCGAGATCCGTAAAAAAAAGCTGCCGCAAGATTGTTCTTGACATTGAATTTCAAGGTAAAATTTGTTAACTTCTCGATTTATAGGGAAGTTATTGTAATGACAACGATAATCGAAAATCGACTTTTTAGCAGATGTTTTAATTTAGATTATGTTCGTATGTGTGTGTGTGCATATGTATGTCCGTGCGTATGATATCAAATTTTCCGTGAACGTTTTCTGAAAAGGTAACAACGCGATCAGAATGATTAATGATACAATCGATGTATCCCGTTGTAACTTAGAGCTGATTAGATTTTGGTCCAATTTGGTCCAGTAGTTTTTTAGTTTTTCGAAAGAAGTTGAAATATATATATTTCATATTGCGTTTATTATTCCATGCATCATGTGGATAAAAGTAGAATAGAATGCAATTAAACCAAAGACCGTGAGATTCAAGATCAAGGACGAATTTTGCGGCAGCTTTTTTTTACCGTTGTTCATCGATCCGAAGATGTGGAATACGTCTATGGCAGCCAAGACCATTTCTTTACAAACCTGTACATCGAATCTGACACGTTAAATCCCGATTCGGGCCGGCGTGCGTCGCGACGCGTCGACAAGTCGAGCCGAGGTGAATGTCGGGTCGCGGCGTCGCGTCGGCGTCGGCGTACCGCGAACAAGTGGCAGGAATTCGTGTTCCCCGGCATTTCGAGAGCCCGTTGAACCCTTACGAACGGTTGCACGGCGGATCAGCGGCCGTGGGGAAAGTGGCGAGTGCTAAACTTTTCCATTTAGTTCGAAACTCCTGACGTTCCTTCCGGTTTCGTGACTCCTTTGCATTTAATGAGACAACCCCTGAATATTCAGAAACACCGTGACGAGCGGCTGGGCTCCCTGTCCCGCGCGCGCTCTCGCAGGCAACACACCGTTTTCATAGAAACACCGGCCGTGCGGAACGTTCGCGAAAAAAAAACGGGTCGCCGCGTCGGTTTTCTTAATTAGCGTTCCCCAAGAGAGCGGGCTCTCGTTTTTTTTTTCCCCGGCCGCTTCACCGTGTTGTTAATACTCGAGAGACAGAAACCGTGCGACGTCGAATGCCAACCTAAACTAATTTCGCGACCCCGTTCACCGATCGTTCGATGCTGCTCTCAAAATCTCCTTCGAATTGGCGGTTTCGTGTGGTTCTTAGCCACGATTCAAGAATCGTCGCTCCTGAATTATTTCTCGATTCTTTTATCTGTAGACACCCGTTATTCGGAACACTCTAGTTTAACGTTCATATTTCATACGAGAAAAGTTCCGAATGCAAGCCTGCGAATAATTTAGTGCGCCGCCGGTGGAGCTAAAACGTAACATAAATACTGTACACACCGTTGAATTATTCCCTAATTTTACAGTCGTTATTCCGAGACTTCCTCCTTCCTATGGACACCATACTGTGTCAGACGTTCTCGTTCATTGTCTGCGGAAAATTAGCTGTAACTTTGCACACCTTCGTGTGTGAAATGATACTTTTTCTCGTTATTGATTCTCGACAAAAAATGTTTTCTTTAATTTCGGCTTCTATGAAATTAATAAGGACCGTTGCGCGTACCGTATTCCATAGTTCGCGTTGCGTTTTTAACAAATACAGCCCAGCAATCGACCGGCCCTATCTTCGGACATTTTTGCGGATATTTCACGATCTAATTCGCGAACGAGTCTCGTTTCCGCGCCGATGTTTATCGCTCGGGAATTTACGCGAACGTTGAACGCAAAACGTTTCGCTGAAACACGGACACTGCAACATGGTGAGGAGGGTGTGTAGCATATAGAAGTCATGGAGTACGCGTGTTCCACGCGAAACGGATATTTACGAGACGATTGTTTACTTAACGGAGCGAAGCGCCGGCGAAACGCGCGCCGATATTAATTCCGCTCGGTGCAACGGCTATTCGAAAGTTTGCATCCGTTGGCCGACCATAACCGGGACAATTCCACTGTTCCTTTTACGGCGCGTCTACGATGGGGAGGCCTGGCTCGCCACCGCTAATCCGATTTGAATCGCGCGCTATCGCCCAGTGCGATTAAAATCCGACAAAAACAGCTTCCGCACGGTCGGGCTACGACAAAAGACGGTTTTTCGCAGTTGCTTTTGTCCCACTAGCTCTTCTTCATCGATTCGCCGTCCTGAAGGCACCGTCCCACGTCAACCCCGTATTTTACGGTTTCTGTGATTCAAGCTTTTAGTTGTAGTTCGTACAATTTCCTAAAAAAGGAGAAAATTATATCTGTCGGTACGTGACGACATTGAAGCGTAACGCTTGTGTTGCTTTCGGGAAGCAAGGGTAATTTTGTAATAAAAAGGCACATATCTTTTGAACGATATTTATAGGATGCTCTCTCTTCCGAAGCTAGACTTCGACTGACGAGTTCGTTAATTCGTCGATGCATTTGAAATCGAAACAGTTGAACGTGAGTCATGCGAACTCAAAGAGCCATTGTTCTGACTTTGATTTCGAACCTTTGATACGGGACCTCCAACGTTTGTATAATAGTTCTCGGAACAGATTAATTTCTGTATCATACGTTTTACATACATATAATAATAGCTCGTTTATCGTACAAGAAAATTATATTGTAGGATCGAGTTTATAAATAACTTTAAAAACAGACAACGAAATATATATTTATTAAAACAATAACAAATAATAAACAACGAAACTAAACAAGATAAACAAACGGTATATAACAAAACACAACAATAACGAAAAGCTAGTAACAACGATAAAGGAGTTGTCCTAACAAAGCCAAAGATATCGCGTGTTACAAACGACTCAAGAGCGAAACGTTCTCCATGAGCGTCAAAAGCTTTCTGCCTGTCCTAAAATTCGTCTCTGGTGAGAGGTTTGTCGACGTCCGAAAAACCGTTAAAAAGGTGGGGATGATTTTTCCGTTTCTCA
This sequence comes from Lasioglossum morio, assembly GCA_916610235.2. Classification (NCBI taxonomy): domain Eukaryota; kingdom Metazoa; phylum Arthropoda; class Insecta; order Hymenoptera; family Halictidae; genus Lasioglossum; species Lasioglossum morio. The sequence continues at coordinate 5,844,368 of OU744324.1, read as the reverse complement.
AGAGTACGAAGAAAATCCTCTCCCCCGAAACAAAAGTCTTCGTAGTCGACACTGCCAAGGACATTGCAACGGCTGGGTCAGGGTTCTGACAATCGTCACTTTAACGACCGTACCCTTCGACCCAACCGTCTAAAGTGCGTGCTTGTTAAAGAATGGAATTTCCGCGTCCGAAAAGTCCATCTTTCCCACGCACTGTGTCCGCCACATAACAATCTAGGCATTTAGTTTATGTGTTTACCGTCGAATAGCTGAGAACCAGATGCTTGGTCGTACCTTAGTAATTATACAGCGAAAGGGCGATAAAATGTTTCCCATTTGCCTTGCATCCCACTCCGTGCGCGGCGCGAGGAGAGATGCGAAATAGGGTGCCTTGGAAAAATGGGCTGAGACCTTGTTGAACGTGACCACGAGCGGCAGAACGGTTTGAGCTACGCTGCAGTAAAGTGCGTTTGAGTTTTGGAAAGCGATCGCAGTGGGTAGAGACGGTAAAGGTCAGACGTGAGGTTCTGTATGAAGATTCTGCCAGGCTCGTGGGCTAGGGTGCACCCTCGCGATTAGGGTGGTTAACAGCAATCGTTGTTTCCCCGTTCTTTCAATTTCGTGCGCGTGTGGAAAGATGAATGAACCGATGAAGAATGTCTCCAGTCAAATTCCGACGGGTTCAATGGAAAATCTAGCCGACGTATCTATATTGTATGCTTATACCGGGTGGTACAACCAGGCAGGGGATGATTCTACATGTAAACATAAGTCGAAAAGAAGGAATAACATTTTCTCGTTTGACGCCTCGTTTTCGAGAAGATACATTTTAAAGATCCATCGGGTTCGCAGCTTTAGTATTCGCAGCAAGTAGAATTGGTTGGTCACGATCAGACGCGTCAGACGATTCCTATCTAATAGCACGGATATTTGCTGCATTTTCAAAATCGATTTCCTCGAAAACGAGGCGTCAAACGAGAAAATGTTATTCCTTTTTTTTCGACTCATTTGTACATGTAGAATCGTTCGGCCAGACCCTGAATATTCTGCGATAGCTGTACATTAACAAAACCAAAGTAGAATTTGATTTCGGTTTAAAGGAAAGTAGGATACATATTTATTAGACTCTTTTTCGGAATCTTCATCGCTTATTGTTAATGATTTTGTTGCGATGAAACGAACATTACGATATTCTTAAAGTTTCTTATCTTTTACTGTTTTACATTCCAGCCAGCTAATTTATTTATAAACGCGCAAAAATCCACAGTCTAGTAATAACTATTGACAATAACGCGTCTATATTTAATAATAATAGATATATTTTATTTTCCGCTTTACAAAACTGTATATTTATTAGTTAGAACACTAACTGAACATCGATGGCATCGCAAAACAAAACTGCAACGAAAAGGGCACAGCCGATCTTGCAAATCGGTGGGTACTTTCCTCATTGGCCATTGTTGGAATCCAACGATAATATTATAAAGAAACAGACTGTGGTGCGACTCCGGCCGGAGTCGCAGCGTTGCCTGGCTCAAGTGGTTTATGGCACCCCCACTTGCGAAAAGGAACCGGAGGTTTTTCCAGGGACGAACCAACTCAGTCGTCGTCCCATTACAGTACAGATCACATCACAGCATCATTTACGCTACAGCATAAGCTTTATCCTATTTCAATACAGTTTGACTATTTCGTATTCACATTGGGATCACTGTTTAATCCACTTCGTAACTTCATTTGCATTGAATAAATAAAGTCATCTAATTTAAGCCAATAAAGTTTTTCAACAGCCATTGTCACAGCTATGAAAAGCTTACTTTCCAACAATAGCAAATGGAAGCAATGCCATCTCTACACGAAAAACAAAATCGATTACCGAACGACAACTAATATTAAAGTATGCACTGTGTACAGCAGTAGGATTCCTAGATCAACACGCTTCTATAACATTTGCGAGCTAATAGATAGTTCGGGAACGAATCGCGTGGGAGAATCGGAATGGGCCAGCGCGTTCGACGGACAACAAAGAGATGCGGGAGGTGGAAAACAATGTCGGTGGGAGGATGGACGGTTCGATGGCCGCGGAGCAGAAATATTCGTCTCTGGCGTAACGACGGTCACGGTTCGAAAAGTTGGACGGATCTCGTCGGGACATAGGGTCGGAATAAGCCGGAATTTGCGGGCACCGGGGTCGCCGCGATAGGAGAGAAGTTCTACGTGGCAGCGAAGTAACTTCCCGACCTATCCTGGCCACCTCGTTTAGCGCGCGCAGTCTGTGCGCGCTGATGTATAATTAGTTCCGTCCAATCCCCTTCTTCGACCTGTTACAACCTAAATACCTCTATAACCGGGCTGTGTTTGCTCGACCGATACGGGGACAACCGGCAACCTCCTCCCAAGCTTATTAATGTCGGCCGAAATTACTCGTGAACCCCACAACTCGTTAACCCAGCACGAGTTTACTCGTCCACCCCCTTTCCATTTTTTTTTTCTTTCTGGCACTCTCTCTCTCTGGCAGTCAGCTGTTCCTCTTTCTTCAAAATTACAACATTTTCGTGTCTTCATTCAAGATTACAATTGTACTTTTAACAATCTGTAATCTACACTTTTCTTTTATGTGTTTTATTTACTCGATTAATCCCTTCGATTTTTTCTGAGACTCTATTTCAAAACCCCATTTAAAATGTACATTTATATGTTGAACCCTCAGACGTTCCTCAAGGTGAAAATTCACCGATTCAATATTTTCTCATACTGTAAAATTAATCATCCCTTTACGTCTACGTCATGAGGTGTATTTCTTTAAAATGCGACGCTATAAATGAAGCATAACGTGGTGATTGAACGTGTTAAACAATAATGGGTGAATTGTTATCCTAGTCTCTTTTATGCAACTATTTTTGAGAAGCGTACGAGTCTCCAATCAAATGGTTTATTCAACTCAAAATTGTTTAAACAATCTTTAAATCGAGATACACGCCTCCAATATTCCAATCCTCTCAGCTACGTTTGAACTAAGCTGTTTACCCAAATGTCTCCAATTAAATGGCAAATATCTACGCGATTAATTAGAAGAGCGCAACTAACTCATAATTCGACGAGTTTGAATCGACACGAAGCTGGAGAACGTGTCTTAATGATCAATAACCCCGTGATTCGATCTGGTATCAGTACCGAGGATCTCGTTCGTTCAATCTTCACACAGTGCCGCGTGCATTAACAGTTCGAATCAGTCTTAATTACCGACGGTGTCTGGTAAATCAGAGGACCAAATAGCTGCAGGAAATATCAGCGTAACGACGAGCGATGTTTTCGCTCCGTGGATTAAATTATGGCGCATCGATCATGTCGTTGGCGTCTCGCCTACACCCGTATCCAAACATTTCGTTCTCAACGCTTTATATTGCACACGTTCAAGAAATTTTCGTTACCGTATTCATTAATTTATTAACTAATTTATTATTATTTATTCGATAACCAGTGCGGAAGTTTCAACAATAAATTCATGTATTTATCTAATGCTTAACCATCGTCCGTTTCTCATTTCACGAACTGAATCGGTCCCTCGGCGTCAAATCGACGCGGTGATAAAAAATCGATAAAATAAAAGTTGATGAGCTAACATTAACATGATAGATTCTTCGATTATGGGTTTCGCATTAAAAGAATCAAACCCACCAAGTTTCGGACAAATTTACCTACAAATTACAGAACACAGTGTAACTTATTTCGGAAAAACTCTGTGAAATTGACACGAGGGACCGATGAGGGTTAACCATTATGTATCCAACCGAAATGCATAGATAACACTGTCCAACACATTTCAACTTTTTTCATGTTTCCATATAACTGTTGGGTGGATCTTATAGAGTTTTTCGCGCTGATTCCGAATCTGGTCTTAATTTTTCTCCTACATGCACAGTTTTTGAGAAACATGAGTTTGACAAAAAAGCATATTTTTCGACTTAGAACAAATATTTTGATGTTATTATATATGATATTGTATTGTTCTTTACAGCGAATGATTCTCTAGACTTTCCCGAATCCAGCGATGTGCTACAGTAATGCATTATAATTGTTTAAACATGTTTAAATAATTATTAAAGACGGAGAGGCACCACTTTAGGAAAAACTCTATGAGATCCACCCAACAGTTATATGGAAACATTTTTGTTGTTGGACAGTGTAATTTAAAACCTATTTAACATATTTGCACGAATTCTCATTTTGAGACAATTAATTAATCTATTAGCGTACAAAGAATAGACATTCAAAAAAAAATTTGGAATAATTTTAGAGGAACATTAATAAGTTAAGAGAAGTGCTCTTCTTCGATTTCATTCTTCGAAAATTGGACTTTTCAGCATCGTCTCGAACACTGGTCGGCGTTTTCGTTGAATCCTCGGGTTCCTGATCGAAGCAGGATCCCCAGGGAGCATTATAAAACGAGAATGAATTCGACAGGGTCTGGGTTGACACCGTTGACGGGGACGAGCCCGGAAATTCCATCGCGGGGAATTTTGACGCGACGCTGGTCGTCGCGACGCACAATGCTGCGCCGATCCCCCGTGTTAAGCGCGGCAGAAGTGTTTTGAAAAGCCGTCAGCGCAGAGTGATCGAGGAGCATAAGCGATCCGTACGGTGTCAGGTGCACGCGCGTCGTTAATTGTCCTTCAGCTGTACTCCATCCTTGCACCGCTGGATAACGGCTCGCTCGTTTAAATCGATGTCCCCTGTATCCAATTAGAAACCGACACGCGGCATCGCTATGCCCCGGCAAGGTGAAAGTGCTGCGTCCACGATGCCGATCACTTCCGATTTGCTTCTTCACTTCCTGACATATACAAAGAAACTGTTAATATACAGGGTGTCCCAAAACTACCCTAGGAGCCGAAAATGGGAGGTTCCTTGGGTCATTTGAAGCGACATTTTCCTTAACAAAAATGTTATCCGCGGCTTTGTTTAGGAGTTATTAACGAAAAACACGGACCAATCAGAGCGCGACCTAGACGCGAGTTGGTAAAATCGGCTCGGCGCGCCAACTGTCCATTGGCCAACTGTGCCAACTCGCGTCTAGGTCGCACTCTGATTGGTCCGTATTTTTCGTTAATAACTCCTAAACAAAGTCGCGGATAACATTTCTGCAAAGGAAAATGTCGCTTCGAATGACCCAAGGAACCTCCTATTTTCGGCTCCTAGGGTAGTTTTGGGACACCCTGTAGAATGGTTAATGTACTCGGCGCAAGGTTCGATCGTTTCTTACTTTATTATATAAAGCAATTTTGAAAATTACCAAGTTAACCCTTTGCACTCGGAGTTATTTTAACTCGAAAATTAAACGTTTCTTCCTCCATATTATTACTTTACTCCTATATTATTTTTTTTATCATTTGATGGATAATATATACAAATTGATATAGTCTCTCATACAATACTTAAATGTTTAGTAATTTATTAGATAACAAAATATTGGGTAGAGGAGACAGTCATAAGCTCATAGCGCGGGTAAGATGCGGAAATTCAGAGAATTGGAACAGATACTGTCTGGAGGAAGAGGCATGAGGATGCGACCTATGTGGGGACAAATATGGAAACCTAGAGCATTTGACAAGGGATTGCAGGATAATGGGGGAAATGATCAGGCTCGAGCATGTAGTGAGCGGGAAAAAAGATAGAAAGGTTGAAGAGTGGTTGGATAAGTTGAGGAAAAAAAGAGGAAGGAGAGCATAAATAAACCAAAGAGAATACCAAACCAAAAAATGCAAAAGTTATGGCGACTCTGAGTGACCACTCGAGTGCTAAGTATTAACCCTCATCCGTCACTCATTTCACGAACTGAATCTGTTCCTCGGTGTCAAATTGACACAGTGATAAAGATTCGATAAGATAACAAGTAAACAGTTACTTTTCGATGTTTTTTTATTCTAAATTGATGAGTTAACATTCATGTCCATCTTAGGTTTCCGCGGTTATGTGTCGCATTAACAAAATAAAAGTCACCAAGTGTGGAGCAAAACCAACAAATAGCAGAACAGTATAACTTACTTTGGGAAAACTGTGTCGAAATTGACACGAGGGACGGATGAGGATTAAATACTCGACGTTTCGATCTTCGTTTACATCATTTTCAACATTAATTAAACTTACGTCTGTAAAATATTATACAATTTTCAAAACACTTGGTGAAATTAATTAGTACATATGTTATTCAGAAAAGTTACTCACTTGCTTGGTGATGAAATTAAATAAATTCTTTAATACTGTGAGATACATGTTAAACACATGTCGGTTATCGTGACACTGAGGTAGAAAGTAAACATTTGGCAAGAACGTATCAGATCAGAGATCGAGGTTAGACCAATCAATATTTGGCGGCCATGCAAACAAATAAAGTGTTTTTAAAATTGAATTTATTCAGGTTCACGTGTGTCTAAATAAAGAAATAATTAATCTGAAATATTCTTACTGAGTAAATTGATTCGCATAAGATTGAATTTGACAGAACCTTTAAGTAGACTCCGGATTATCATGCGAAATAAAAAAATTGTGTATCAATTGCAAGGCAGAGGAACTATACATCAATTTCTATTTTCCATTAATACTTTTAATGTAGTGAAAATAATCTGTTTGAAATTGGATCTTCTCATTTTTGTTATATAAATGCAGAAAATCCGGAGTCTACCTATGTATAAGAAATGCTACTTACGTAACGTTCCGCACTTTTCTATCGCAGCTGGGGTACTTTTGAACCCGAATAAGTACGAGCATACGTTTCCCTGGTAATTTTAGTAGACACTCGAACGTTGAAATCCGTTCGTCGGACAAATCGTTAGTCGTACGGTGGAATTACGACGGGTCTCGTCGCTCGTAACGATTCGCCATATACGGGACAGTACGGCGCGGCGGGTAGATCGTAACGCGTATGGGTCCCGTAAATGCTTGAGTCGTTGGGGACGCCTATGGGAGCCCCTAATTGACGTCTACCCGCTCAGCGTCCCTGTACCTGTCGCCAGGGAACACATATTCGCGGCGTCGACAGCGGTTTTCCACGCGACCATTGTGCGTACGCGGACGGTTTCCACGACGAATCACGAATCACGTTGGAGGTGCGTCTCGCGCAAAGGCATCTACGATCTTTCCCGCGGAACCGGAAGCTAACGACAGGAAAGCAGCAGCCGGAAGCGCGAGTGCTCTTCAAGGAGATAATTTAAGAGGCGGAACGGAGTGCAAGTCACTTTGCTGCAGGGGAGAACCGCTTCAACCTAGATTTACTATCGACTATACATGATTGCTGGAATTATGGACCTGAATCAGCGAAACCATGTTAGCACACCTTTACAACCTTCCTCGCGTTAGGCGTATGAGTTACTCCATTTTTTTTGTTACTGTTTTAACCCATCAATTGAAATATGTTAAAACTGTTATTCAAAACAGTTTTAATATTATTAACCCCTTGCCCGACGATTTATTCTACGGTTAGAACTTTTTTGTAAATCGTAATATCCGAAAACAGAATAAAATTTATTTGTGCAGTTTAACAAAACCAACAAGGAAATTAATAACGTTTTTATTCGGCTCTGTTCAGAATCTTCGTCACGAGTCTGACACGATATTGCAGGGCGAGGGTTTAAATTCATTGTAAAAAGTGAAAAGTAAGGGTAAAAATTCATTCTAAATTCATTGTACATTGTGAAAAGCACAACTGTGATACGAGAAAATGATTCAATTCGATGTGCACAATGTAAAAAAGATTACGTAGCATAAAAATGATCTGGGTTGAAAGAGATGTCTCGATTTTCGAATTAAGGTCGAACTCGATGACCATTTCAAACAGAATCTACCAGATACGAATGCTATTCGACTCTTCTAAATCGAAATAAAATTTGATTCTTCGGTCATCAATAGACAGCGGATGTTTATGCAATTTTCAATTTTTGTAGACGAATTTTAAGAAAGTGGAATAAAATACAAATGTTAATTCCAGTGGTTATAGCAGCCTTTGCAGATCTTAACAAAATAAAAATTGTACTAAATTCTTTCGAATTTTATATTCCACCCATTTTAAAAATGTTCCGCAGTTTAGTCATCAATATTCAGGCAATAATTAAGCATTAACTTTTCATTACTCGCGTATAACAGTGTTTAGAACTGCATCGAGTCCCATTGCGCTGCTTCTCGCGCGAAAAGCGAAACGAAGCGGGAACATTTAGCTTTTATAGTCGGTCGGACACGATGGTGTTCTAAAGTAGGGTGTTGAAGGCGTCGGTGAAGCACGCGTTGGTGATCGGTACGTTTGGATCGATGGTGAAAGTATAGTGGAATGAACGAGGAGGACAGGAACGACGGTGTGTACACGGCGCGGTCTGATTTATGACGTTAAACCCGACGCGAAATTTCGTCGGCGGCAGTGGCACACCGTTCTATATTAAACGGTGGCACGTGCACTCGGCCGGTCGCAGCAGGTGTGTGCACGCTTGGAAACGGTGCAACGATGCAACACACTGCAGCGGGCGAGTGCACGCGCCTTGTGCACCAGACCCAGCTCCGTGCAATGAAATCAGTGCCGCAAGTACGCGCATCGCTGCGACGCGACATCGCAAATCCGCGATCGTTTCACTATACAGTATTCACTTGATTTTTGTCCCAGGGGCTGTTCGTGGAGCGGACAAAAATCGCGATGTAGACTTGCTTTTCTGATTTATGGCTGGGTCTACCGCTCCGATCGCGGCGAGCGAGACTACAATAGAGCAACGGTGTCGGCGACGGCTACGCACATTCCCAGATAGCCAAACGTAACTCAGGTAGAAATAGGGTAGGGCGTACCGAGGTCAGGTATAGGGAATTATACGGGTTGAACGTCGCTTGGACGTGCCGAGGGTAGCCCCTACCGCGTTTCTACCGAAGGCCGATATGTCACTGAGGGCTCGTACCGTACCCTCGGTAGAAACGCGGTAGGGGCTACCCTCGGCACGTCGTTCCTCGTTTCTGCCAAGTTTTAAGTAGGTCCCAGATTGTAAGAGGGCAGCACGGTCCCATTAATGTGCACATTATTTTATATATCTACCCTCTCCGTGCCGAGGGTAGCCCCTACCGCGTTTCTACCGAGGGTACGGTACGAGCCCTCAGTGACATATCGGCCTTCGGTAGAAACGAGACATTTGGCTATCTGGGTTGCGACCGAAACTTTCTTCGTCGATTACACCACTAAATTACAATTGAAACTATATCATGTTTGGTCTTGTTTTACTCAGAAAGATGCCAGAAATACGTTTTCAAAAAGTCCCATGAAAAAATAATGATTATTAAGAAGTTTGAACATTCGATTCATTGAGTCAATGTAGTGGTGTTCACACCGATATACCCGGGCCGAGAACATTAGTCGCCGCCCTGCGGCGCGGGACAGCGTCGACAGGCAATGGAGTGAGTAGGCCTGGACAAAAATCGAGTCGTCGGACCTGGGACAAAAATCAAGTCTGTACTGTACTTCGCCTCGCGTAATTTCCGCCGACAAGACTCGTGCCCGTCCTCGTTTCCTGTCGGATGCCCAAATCACGAGGGAAAGCGACTTTCCCTTCTCTCCCCACGGAAAAACGATGCGTTTCCCCATTCGGCTGATTCCGAACGCTTTACCACCTCTGCAAGCATATATCTATGTATATTGACCTCGGGGGTTGAGTAGCCGGAGAAATCCCGCACATCGAGGAAATTATTAATCTTCCGGATGACCCTCGAAATGTTCTTTCCAAATGCAATCACTCTATTACATATTTCTTGACAGCATATTTGCACGCAGGATGTCCCATAAATGTAATTGCTCGAAGGGGCTGGTTCAGAGTTCTTTCCAAGTAAACTGTGTAAATCCGCAAATAATTATTAGCATGAATTTGACAGGATCCGCATCAACCCCAATAGTATTTTAGTTTAGTAAATGAAATCGAGCGTTTGTTATTCCACGTTTGAAATAGTATCTTGCTTGTAAATCGCGAGTACAACCCATGCGTAATACAAAGAACCCCGCACTAATCATATGGAAAATCTATCCCGGTAAAATCAGTCGGATTTTTCATAGGTTGCAGCTTATGATCTTCTGAACAAAAAGATGGGCACGAAGCTCAATAATGGAGAGTTATCGAGTTATAATCAGTGAAACATGAGAAATTTGAGTTGCCGAATACTCAATCTCGGGAAGGATTTATTCTTTGGAAAGATGTTTGAAACAAAACTAATAGGGTTTCACAAAGTCTGAGTGGTGGTTTTCGGAAATAATCACGGAGGAGTGAATCAAAGAAAGGGCCCTCCCCGTGATCCGAACCTATAAAGGAAAAGAAAGGGTTTCACAAAGTCTGTTAGGTGGTCATTATTTTTGAACTTTGATAACCTTGGAAATTAAAAAATAATGACACCACCTAACAGATTTTGTGAAACCCTACTGCTTTGTAACCCTATGTTTGTTTCAAACATTTTTCCAAAGAATAAATACTTCTCGAGATTTGAGTATTCGGCAACTCGAATTTCTCATGTTTCCCTGATTATAACTCGATAACTGTCCATTATTGAGCTTCCTGGCCATTACATCTTCCGTTCAGAAGATCATAAGCTACAACATATGAAACATCCAACTGATTTTACCGGGATAGATTTCCATATAATTAGTGCGGGGTTCTTTGTAACAATTACTTCTAAAGCTTACTATTGTTTTTGTAGACAGAACAATACGTTTCCGTTCAATTAGTAGTTCCAGTCTTACAAAAATCAACGCCACGACTGGACAGCGGATCTTTCCGCAAAATAACAATTTTCCACCCGAATCGAAACAAGCTGAAACGAAGTAACTGGAATCTACACGGTTGAAAAAGTGTACGAATCAAATGGGAAAATACGTAGAATCTGCGAACACTATGAAAGGTATGCGGAGCACCGAGGATGGGGAATTTTATCGAAAATCAGGGAGGAAGTATTCGAAAGTAAAGTGTTCTGTAGATTCCGTGTAGCGTGTAGCGACTCTGGATCAATTTCGAGCATTCGCCTGTGGCGTTTTCGCGTCACGGGGAATTTCAGAAAATTTAATATTCCGCGAGGCGGGTAACATATGGGAGAGTGGCAACCTACGGTAGAAAATGATTTTCCGCTTCGGCGGACGGCCTAGTCTAGCCGGGTAGCAGGAGATTCGCGTCGCGTCGCATCGAGTCGAATCGGGCCTGGACCCGGCACACCACGCAGGACTCGTGACAAATTGGCACGCGAATTCACCGAACGACTCGCGATTTTTCTAATTTCGAGCCGAGAAATTCCAGCATAAATCACGGTGCGTTCGCGCCTGGTGAGGTTTGCGAAATTGCCGGCATACATCTTGCGGGAAATGGCCGAATAAATCTTCCGCTTACCCTTTCTCCTCCGCTGAGAGGGAAAGAGAGCAGAGAGAGACGACGACGACGATGGAAACGGAGATGCAACGAGAATTAGAAAAATAATATGAATAACGCTGTCGAGGATTATCGGAACGAACACGGCGCTAAACTTTAGACCGCTACGCTTTAGCCTGTCGTTATCTGTTGGCAGCCATTATGTACTCGTTTTTATTTTTATAGAAATTCTGGGTGCGCTGGGTTTTTCCAGATGAAAGAGTTCATGAAAATTGACTTGTTCTAGACTTTAGGCTTGACCTAGAATTTAATTCGCTTGATCGGCAAGAACTTCTACATTTTATAGTTTCTACAATGAAATTAAATAGTTTAATACAAAACAGATATTTGCTAGTGCGGTCGTAGCCTTCGTTGCTTGAACCACTAAATATCAAGTTTCAAGATTATAAATACTATATGCGAATAATTAAATAGCATTCCGCGCGACACGAACTCCCAGAAAGAGTGACCTCGACGAAGAAAAGAGAAACAACAAAGTTCACCGAGCTGGCGTGGTAATATTCGTTTATTATAAATAACTATTGACACGTTCTCCTGCCACGTACATCGTTTGTTACCTGCGTTTCGCTTGTTTTATTTTTTTTTTCGCTCATTGCTTAGGAATCCATGCAATAGTATACGTTACATCGGAGCAGTGTTTTTCATTTTTCTTTTTGTATCCAGTTACTTCGGAATTACAAACATTTACTTGTAATGCGGTACAATTACTCGTGTGTGTGACGATTATTTACAGGAGAAGAAAGAAGACAAAAGGAAAACGATCGTTGACGTTTGGCGGCGCTTCTCATAATAGTTCGTCTGCCAGGCAAATTCACTGGCGGAGAACCGTAATCAGACTCGGCGACGGGGTGAACAAAAAAACTTGAGGAGGTTACGACGCTGTTGTAGACACACGCTTCAAATGCAAACGGGTGGGAGTAATGACGGAAAAAATGCACTTTCTGATTCCATTTTTGTTCCCTCTCTCCGACGCGGTGCTCATTCTACTAGTTAATCGAGATAAAAATAAAAATAAACAGAAATAAAAATCCGATGCATTCCGGACGCACGTTCTCGTTTTAAAAAACTACACAGGTAAAGGGGGAAAAACCATGAAAATCACACACTCGCACCGCGCTCCCGCATCTATTTGAGCGCCAGCCACGCGTCGACGGGCGTTCACCGAACGAGATTTGCTGCTGCAAGAACAGTTTTACAAAATACAAACGCGGGCGCGGTTTTCGGTTCGCAACGGATTCGAGAAGAAACGAGGAATCCCGTGACGAGACGGTTAACAACCGAGCCGAACCGGAAACATTAACAGAAAACAGAATCGTACACGCGTTACTCTGCGAGCCGGTGTCCTTCGTCGACGTGAAATGAATCCATTTCTAGCGCGCGGCTAGGTTTCATCTGGTTATGTGTTTGGTAGCCTCGCAATCGTCTCGCGTGCCACGCTTTCTATGTATTCTCGTCATGTTTAAAAATCAGTCGCATTACGAGTAGAGGGTACCGGCTACGTAAACGAGGAACACGTATAATAAATATTGAATAACAGTTTGGTACTTATAGTAATACGAAGTAGAATGCAGCGTACATATAGCATAGCAGTAGCCACAGATAGTACCTACCACGTACGAGTTTGTCACATTCATACTTAAACTTCTGTTTATAATCGTCGGTTGGGCGCTCTTCCCTCTAACCAACCCAACCCAACCCAATCTCTCTCTCTCTTTCTCTCTCTCTCTCTGTCTCTATCTCTCTATCTATGTCTCTCTCGCTCTCTCCCTCTCTCTCTCTCGCATCACGCATCTATACATACACGCACACACGCGCAAGCACTCAACAGACACACTGTCTCTACCCCCTAGCTCCTCGTTGATCCTCCTGGCTTCGTCGGATGTTGTCGGTGTTCGCTTAACCGGAAGTGTTCGCCGAGAAAACCCTCTTTTCTCGCGTTCGATCAGCCGTTTCGAACCTAATCGAAATCGTCCAAGGACTCGGCGAGGATGTCTGTCGTTTAGGATTCGTGCTCCCCCTTCATTATTTTTGTTTTCATTTCTCCTGCCTCGACCGGTCAGTCCGTTATTTTTTGTCCGTCATAACACAAACAATATAGACTTTTCAAAATGTCCAACAATGTCTATTAACATCCTGTAGCTATTCACACACTTTCGAAACCATCTTCTCCATCTCAACGTCCGTGTCGATGTCATGGTGAACGTGGTTGCTGGCACTTGCGTTGCTCATCGAGACGATAGAGTTGCTGGTCGAGGTGGAAAGTGCAGTCGTCGGGGCAGCCGTCGACGTCGGCGTCGTCGTCAGGGTATCCGGTGTCCCGGAAAGCTCTATGGGGGATCCCGGGGACGCCAAAGGCTCCACTAGGTCCTCCAAGCCCTCGGGGGTCGGCAGCTTGTTCAACTCCTCTCGCAAAAGTCTATAGTGCCTCTGAAATAGTTACAACACCGTTAGCTGTGTTCTATGAACGTTAAGATTGCAGATCGTACGGGAAAAAATGGGATGGTGTCATTTCAAGCGAAATCACTCGGAGTGATTCTAATTCGAAAACCGAATTTTTCTTCCAGCCTGAAATCATTCCATTTTATATCAATTTGTAATTTTACCGATATAAAACTGATATACTACCTCGTACAATACTCGAAGTAGTTAATTAAAATACTAGCATAATTCCCTTAACACTAACCGTACCGAGTAAAAAATGTGTTGTTTATATGTATATTGTTTTATAAAAATTACAAGACTGAATTTATTTCTAATGCAAGCATCGTTATAATTTCAGTAATCACAAAATAAAGAATGTGAAAGCGGTCATTTCACCGGTCGTGGTACGGTTAATGTTAGATAACACCAATTTAATTTTAGCACTTGATCCTGAAGGATTTTCAAATTTCAACTTTCAAGTGCAGACAATTTTTTTGATGTGTCTGTACGTATAATGAGGGCTAAGGGTTAATGTCCTCTGTACGGAACAGTATCGTAACACTTACCCTTAAAGCTAAGGCGTTGAAAGAAAGGGTGCGACCGAAGTTCCGGTCCGTCCCGTGCATCTCCATGTCTCTTATCCAACTCTCTAATTGTGCGACGATTTCGTGTCTCTTTATCCAAAAGTGGGTATGTATAATCTGAAACGTTCGCGTTCCTTGAATTACACTGTTCAACAGACGTCCAAGAGCATCTTTATGTCAAGGAATGTTGAGATTCTCTATCTTAACAATCCCCAAAAAATTCAAGACCTTGGCGCTAACACCGGCCGGGTGTTTTGCAGTAAAATTTACCTAATTGTTGAAATTCTCGAAATTTTTATAAATTTGTGAACTCGGAGAGAATTGTTAAAATGTTAAATTTTGACGTTTGCACCACGATCTTGAATCATTGAAGAGGAAACAGACTGTTGGACTTGTTAAGACTTTACTGCTATATCAAGAAAGAGTTTAACAATCTCAAGAGAATCCTCAATCGCGTGCCTTCAATTTTTTTAAAGGATTATTGATCCCGTAATGATATAGATCCCAGTGTGGTATACTTCTTAGTCTAACAGTATACCACTTCAGGGTTACGTGACTAGCGATAAGTGTTAAGAAATCCTAATCTGTTTCATCATCAACAACAAATGCGTCAAGTTGTTGAGTGTATAACGATAAACACGCGGTAATCTTCGTGAAACTTTTACACGTTTTAGAATTTGTTAGAAGGGTGGAGATTGGTACCTCTTTGAAACAAGGACACGGATTGCGAATCTGATCGAGCATCGCCCACTTCGCAGTAGCCTGACAAATGTTCGCGTTATACTCTTGACTAGATTGGGCTCCGCTCGTCGTGCCACGTGACCGTTCGTAGCCTGGTTCATTAAAATATGGCTCCGACACCAGGATCAACGACTGTATTGAAACTAAGACCTGTTCCCACGATAATCAATAATTAGATTTTTCATTGGACAAACGAAAATCAAGTTTAAACAACAACAACAAACAACATGAACAACGTTTTTCGAAGAACGTTTTAGTCACCTGAAGGAAACTACTAGTGTGTGCATTCCATTTTTCTTCCGGCCGTCCGTGCCACGTGTTCAGTATACTCAAACAGATCTTTCCATCGTTGTACAAATTAGGATTGAACCGTACCGTGTGGCGACCAGTGGTCTCTAGGTTTATTAACATCGGACTGTTAGGATAGTCCGGGGGGAAGTACACGTCAAATTCGAAGCATCCGTTCGCGTACGGTGTTTCCGCTGGGCCTGTTATCAACACCTAAAACAAAAACATATTCAAAATTTTCACAATTTCGAGAATACGCTGGAAATACAGTGAGTCCTCAACTTATGCAAATTCGTTTTACGCAGATTCTTAGAAGCGAATCAGAATAATTCCATTATTCGACAGCATGTAGGTGTCGCAGCTTTATAATAGCTACATAAAAGTAGGACTTTTCAGCGTAGGTCTAGGATTTACTGTACCGTGTTTTCATTTAGAATCCAACACTCTAGGTACCTTCATCACATCCAGCCTGTCCGTGTCGCACCTAACGAACACGCTGCTGCTATAAGACAAAGGTAGCGCTGTCGATAAAGTGACAGCTTCCTGTGCCAGTCTCTTAACCCTGGTGGGATGACTTCTCTCGCCAGCTGTCCTCATATTGAACTCGAAGTGGTACGAGATTGCGAACTTGTATCCCCCAGACTCTGGATTCTCAGTGATCATTTCGTACGTATCTGCAAATTCCACATGATTCTCCATTTAGAAAAGTTTCAATTCTTAAATAACATTGGGTTCGAACGAAAGTTCGTAGCGTTCTCACAAAATCTTACCAAACTGCAAATTCTTCATAACCTCTAAATACCGTTGCTCTATCGACCTGAGCGGCAGTTCAGGTCCCGCAGGGCTAGGTCCAGCCATATCCTCGTCCATGGCCGCTAGCCTAGCCGTAGCGTTTTGTACTATGGTAGCGCTCTCCTGAATGTCAGGGATCAAAGTAGCCAATCCTTCGTCCTGCTCGGCATCATCCGGGTACTTGAACAATGTCTTAGACTTGTTTCCTCTTGTGCGGTTGATCTTGTGTACGTAGATATCCACGCACACTTTCATGCTAGATAGCAAGGACACGATGGATGGTTCGCTGGACTTGCCACCTTTAGGCAGAAGAAGCGGAGCTAACTGATTCGATCGAGCCATAGCTCTAAGCAGTTGCAAGACGGCGCGGTAGAGGGGAATATGCCTGGCCATGTCCAAGACAGAGTCGTTCCTCAGGTACGAGGACAAAGCTGGTAGCAAACAAGACATGGCTAAGAGGTCTGGGAATGGTGCGGGAAGTTCCCTCTGTTTCTGTCCGCCCGGTCCAATGTAGCTAGCAAGGACCTGCAATAATACTGTGACGTGTTCTTCCTCGGATCTCTGGCGTAGCAGAGCTTGCTCGATGTTCCAGGATTGCTGAGTGGACCCGGTGCCGAAACCGGTGCCCTTCGCCCAATAAAGGTGCGAGTTGTCTTCGCTGCAACCCGCCTCGCCTTGTATTCCGCCGCCATTCTGCTCGGCGTTCTCATTCTGGGTGGTCTGGTGTGTGAAGATCGCCAAACAGTTCAGCAAAAGGAGCATGGCGCCGACCTCGATGGTCGTCTTTCGTAGCAGAACACCGTCGTCGGTGTTCAAAGGTGTGGCGTCGAGCACTTGTCTTAATACTTGGAACGGTAACGTCGGCAATGAAGCCGCCCATGGGGATGTCAACACGTCCCCACCTTCGCCGTCGTCCGAAACACCTAAGGCGAGCCTCAGCAAACACTGGGCCCGCTTCCGATGTCTTAGAAGCACCTCCGCGTATCCCGGAAGCCGCAGGAACAGGCCAAACGCTGCCAAAGAATGCGGAGGGACATAGGGAGCTACAGACGAGGCTTGCGGGGACGACGCACTGCCACCACCTTCCTCCAGGATGTCGTACCCGTTGTCGCTGTCCTCTATCTTCACCCAATCCGTGTACGTCTGCTCCGACGACGGAGTCTTTTCGGCGACGAGTAGCGGTCGCCTAGAGTCCGGATACACCAGAGGCAGGTGCCTCGCCAGTATCGCCAATCCACCACCGGCGCTGAACACTCCCAACGAGCTTTCGATACTCCTGTAGTTTAATAAATCGATTTCGTTTTGCTTCGTTAGGTCCTCTGAAAAATAAGATCAGCCGGTTATGTGCTCTGTCCTCGGCGCTCGGTGATCACACAGCGGATCTTTATGCGAAATGAAAATTTTTCTAGCTGAATTGTCACGAACTGCGTGTGAAATCAGCATTTATTTTCTTTTGTAATTTGTTTAACAGGTTGGAAGTGTAGGAACGCGAATTGTAGGGACATTCAACGAAGCTCGACCCGATAAACAATAGACGGTCACGCATTAGAGGAGAGAAGCTTTTTCTGGATGCGAAAAAAGTAATATAACTGTTTTAAAATTCTTCTAACATTTTCGCTTCCCATAATTTTTGTCATAAATGCATGACATCCGCTGTATATCGATATACTGTCCAACAGAGTCCTAACTAATGTTGGACAGCGCAATTTAACCGTTCAGCGCGCGTTACCTTTCGAGTCTTTGTTACGCTGACGCAATATGAGGTGCAAACAAGGCTTCGACAACGATATCCCGTTGTCCTCGGCAATAGCTAACAGCTGAGCAATAGTCAATCTTGGTGGTAACGGGATGTTTGGACTAGTCGGGTGTATCAAATACTGCTGATTAGTGGAACTGCTAGGATTCGGTTGCACGGTATTATTGCTCGTTGTTTTAGTCGTCGTACTAGTTGACGCCTCTGCGGAAGATCGATTAGGTCAGTATCATGAACAGTCGTGATTACCGTGAACGGTACAGACAACATACCAGAAATCGTAGGAAATCTAAACTTTCGGAAAACAGGTCCATGGGCCTGTGATCTATTCGATGCTTCTTTAGCCCTTTTGTCTTTCGCTGTATTCCCTGCAGCTACGCTAAGTTTGTTCACTATAATAGCCATGCCTGACTCCCAGACCTCTTTCGACCGATTGTTGGTAGACGCAGGCTCGTTGCCTTTGTACGTATTTGGCAGCAACAGTAGGAACCAAGTACCTTTAATCGTGTTGTCGGGGATTACAATTATACACAAGTATACCAGCATACACATAATTATATACAGCAAGTTATATACATAAACATACCAGACACTTGCTGTAGTATGTCCGCCACAGTCGACTGCGTAGACATATACAATAATTGGTGGTAATGACCAAGAGGATGAGCAGGGTGCGGAGGCATAGATGGCATACTATAATTCGCCGCCCTGTTCGAAACCTTCACCGGTGCTTCTGACGTCACAGACACCAACACTTTCTCGCCTTCGAGCAACAGTTGCAGAATCAACCGTCTCGTGAAGCCCGAAATCCCGTGAAAGTACCACGCATCTATAGAAAAAGATAACATAACTTAACTTACTTACTAACATAGCTAACGAAAAAAAGAAGATGCAACAAGCTTACTGGAAGTTATTTGCTGCTGCGAGATGACATCGGTCAACAACTTAGCGAGCAGCTTTTGATTCTCGAGGTGGCACCAGCAACACCTGGATAAGAACTTGATGATCGCGCTCTCCAGCGTAGCGTACGAAACGCTCGTTTTCGAACACCTGCAAGATATGCGCAGAGTATTATCCAGAGACGTGAGAGCGATATGATTTTGGTACATAATTATATTATGTAGAAAGTGGTGTGCGAGTAACTAGAGGTTAAACGAACAAGTTTGCAATTCGCGCCGTTGTGCAATGCCAGTACAATGAAGTGGATGATATTATCATAATGTTCTACCTCGACGAAGACACGGATGGACTCTCTACGACTCGGTTGCTGAGGAGCGAGAGAAGAGGCAACCAGAACCCATGGCCCTCTTTCCCAAGCCAATCGCGCATTCTGCCCTCCGAGCATACCAGCGTCAAGAACTCTAACACCATCGCTATGCTGTCTGGCTCCGTCAGACACAATCCATCTAAGCAATCATCGTCACAGTATTAACAACAGCTGCACAAATTATACAGGCTGATCCATCTACCAGAGACCATGCAAACTCTGGGAGAAAGTGTATCTTGTAAAAATCTCTGCCTACCAGAATTCTGAGTTTGTCCCGATGTGTCGGCTTTATCCCCATCGCCAAAGCTCGCGGCAGCGGAGTTGCCTTCACAATATTCTTCCTCCGACGATCTCTTTCTTTGCTGCTGCTGCTGTTGCTTCGACTCCTCCAGGTGACAAAACTCTTCGGAAAGAGAAAGGCTTTGATGTTTAGGTGTCGCTTTAGGAAAGGCTTTAATATTGTTTCAATGTCCTACCAGTGATCGATGCGATCAACAGAGAAGGAAGCCCGGAATCGATCAACTGTAGAATACCAGGATAGGACCGTGCAGCCGCGGCAACAGTCAACAGCTGGCCCTCTGTCAAGTTCAACTGTTTACACCCCGACAGTTGGTAGTGACACGACCATTCCTCGCTTGCGGAGAACTCGTAACTTTTATCGTCGATCTGCCCGTCTATTTCTCTTGTATCGTCCGACACGGATTCAGGGCAATCCGTTGATGATTTGGCTACTAGAATCCGTACCCTTTGGAGGAGCAGAGGGAACAGCATCGGTCTCACGTAGCAAAAGGCACAGAGAACAGAGTCGATCGCCTGTTTCAGAGCTGACCCCGTGTCCAAAGTTAGGGTCCATTTATAGAGCGCGCTGAGGAGAAAAGAAACAATTTTTTTAAAAAAGAACCACATACGACTGTCTATCTCATTGCATTCAAATAAACTGCGGATTGCTTACTTGAAGAGCTCGTCCGTTAACAGTGCTGGCAGATCGTAATTGAGATTCTGTTGATGGTGGGCTTTCCATATAATGGAAGACACACAGTGAATATATACAGCAGGTGGGTTGATGGAATTTGGACTTCCGCTTGGCCTGGAGGCTCCGTTCAGCGCTGAAGCTTGAAGCCACGACAGCACAGCGATCATACGGGCTTCCGTAGAAGAGTCTTGAATGAAGCAGAGCTGTTGGAGCAGCTCGACGACCAACTGTACCGTCGATGTCTCCTGAGTAGCTACAACACCTGCGAAAGTATTCGAAATTAGATACTCGAATGGACGGGAAAAGTAATGTAACTTTTTAATTAATTTCAGAACATTAAATTTAGTATTTCAAGCAAAGATGTCGACTACACTAGCAAATATTTATTTTGCATTAAGCTAGTTATCTTATCGAATAAAAATTTATTTATGTTAGAACGATATAAAGTTCCATGTAACCAGTTATCTAGAGAGCGAAGGATTCGAAATATAGATTCGAGACTGTTCTCACCTTGGAAGAAGGGAGTGGACCGATTGTTCAGCAAGAGTCCGATCAATCGCAATCCAAGCTCCCTAGAGTGCAAGCCCAGTTTAAATAGAACCGTCTCCAAATTCGGTGTGAAAAGAGACGGCGCCGAGAGCAAGAGAAGATTACAGCAAGCCTCGATCAGTCCCTCGACCGAGGCAGCAGAGTTCAGCACCTTGGTGGCAAGATTAGGGTTCAACGCGCTCACGAACAGACATTGATGCAGCAATCGCAACCAACGTGAGCTGTACACATCGGAAAAAGAACGGCTTTACACGTTATCGTCGCGACAATAAACGCGAACAAACAGAAGATACCTAATTTTCGTTAGCTGTTCCTCGTCAACCGTGTCATGGTTCGTTTTGATTTCGCCGAAGGCAGTTGTACCCAACAATCTGATCTGACTGAGACTGATGTTCGACGAGTCGCGCGGTTTGTACAGTCGCACCAGCACGCAAGTCACCACTTCCGGTTGAGAGAGCGTGATATTGATGAACGTCAACCCTGCCGTTGGCATCGGCGGACAAACTGGTGTTAACGGACTGTCGCTTTCACGAGATACCTCGATGGCCACAGCTGATGGACACGCTGGTAAAGAGAGAATTTGTTATTTATGCATTTATGAAAAAACGCCACCGAGTGGATTACAATTAGAGCTGTTACTTTCCTTCAAAGGTCGAAGATTTTGAAACTTGTTATTCGTAACTGGTTGTATCTAAAGTATTCTAAAGGAATATCGTCTGAAAATGTGGGCAACGTTTCTTCTAAAAACGTAACTCTTTCGATAATCTTGTTTGGGTACGCTTATACGTCACCTTCCGTTAACGGTATACATCTTATGAGTTATAGAGATAGTCAAACTATATCTATTTATGAGTCCAAGATCATTTAAGAAACTTAATACGATTCGAAAGTTTCGAAGCTTGGAGAAGCAACAGCCCTAATCCCAACTACTGTCACGACTCGTCTTACTCGCTAGAGACGCGAGATGCGGCTGCAACTCGACTTTCCTCAGCAGTATAGCGCAGGGAAGAGTAATCGTGAGATCCACCCACGCTTCGTAAGGGTAGCAATGATACAACCATGCGGCGGTCCTCGCCCGTTTCTGAGGCGTGTTGTTTTGAATAAGAATGTCAGCTGGTTGGGCGGTGGGGCTCAACCAGGATATTGTTCCGAGAGGAGCAAAATTAAGCAAGCCACTGCGATGGGTTTCTATGGTGTTTGCGGACTTCTTGCTGCTGGTTGAAGCCGCTGGTACCAACGGGGCGGTTGGTGCGTTCGAAAGGTGTTCCATGACTAACGCGATCACGCCAGGCGATGCCGAGCTGATATTACTACCGCTTGCTGACTTCACTAAATTCTCGCAGAGCACTTTCACGCCACCCATTGCCGTGAACATCGCCAGGGACACTTCGTTGTCCAAGACCCACAGGATGTACCAGAGAAGAGGCTCGGACAACTGCATCACACCCAACTGACGGTCCAGCTCCCTTTGCCCTAACGCTGCAAGGTTATTTGCTTATCAGAATAGAAAATGATCGTTTCGGCAGCTCCCGGTAGCTAAAGTCGACACCTTTAAGGGTAGATTCGTTTCTAGGATTACTATTTTTACGTTTACGAGGCGTAAGTTTTATTATTCGGCAGCATGTAGAATGGGTGTACAAACTAATCGTACACATTTTAAAAACGAATAACTTTATCAAAATTGGACCTAACAGCCTGAGTTTTTTTCAGACGTAAACGTAAAAATAGGACTTTTGAAGGTGACTGCTGCCCACATTAATGTTTTATCTAGCCCTTTTCGTTAGATAATCGCTCTCGCAATCCTGAAAGCGAGACTACCCCTTAACGTTACGTCTCCAAGAAAATATGATTACAGGAAGAGAGATACTGATAGAGCGGATTCAAGACCAGACTACGATTGCTGGCTATCTTGGTGAGCATGGTTAAAAGTTGGAACGTGGCTTCTGGAATCGAAGCCATATCGTCCAGCTCAGTCGTTGTTCCTGTTCCGGTGCTCTTTGCTAAAAGCATGGCCAAGGACGAGCCGGTACTGTGGCCAAGGGCGCCCAGTAGCCGCATCATCGTAGGCTCGTGTTGTAAAACTAAAAACATATTGGGTAATTTAGGATTTTGCTGATCGAGGATCGTCGCTCCTTCTCGTCTTACCTGCGTCGGCAACGAAGCCACGCGATTGAGTGCTCTTGTTAGGCGGAGATTGCTGCGAGCGAGAAGAAGATTGTTGTTCTGCGGCTTTACTCTCGTCGGTCTGCGAGGCGTTCATCGTGATCGGGGCGTCATTGATGTCACTCGATGTCCCTAAATCGCCCTTCGCAGCATCGGGTACCGTCTGCGAACAAAATACGTTCGAACGTGGAAACGTTTCTCGTGTGAGATTCTGCTAAATAGAAAATTCAGAACCGTTTCAAGCAGAACCGAGATATTCTATTAAGTCAATAAACAGTTCTCAGGTCCTGAATCTTCCTCTGAATTGCAATGATACGTACACCACCCAGAGGAGTTTGAACCAGACGCCACACTAATTTAATCAGAGCAACAACCAAATTGTCCCACGAAGCAAGACGATCCTGTCGAACATCTCCGCCCAATACGCAAGCGAACAAACCACAGAATTCACCGGACGGTTTCGTTAAATCCGCTATACTGCCGCATTGTACACCGACTGCAAGATAACATAATATTTTTTAACCGACATTCTCTAAAATGGTATTCCCTAAAAATATCGGATGCAAAATTTCGGAACTTACCTCCGGAACCCCTGACATAAGTGAACACCAACACACCGACGCACTCGATCACATTCATCGCGGTGTCTAAGTGCATCCTGAGAAAGTTTAAATTCGTTAAAAACGTAATAAATTTGTACTGTGCGTCTAGAGGTCCTCTCCTCGCGGAAAGAGCTCCGCCGGGTTGTAGAAGCTGATACACCACCCATAATAGTAGCTCTTTAAATGTACTGCCTAAACCTAAACAGGAATCGGATCTTATCCTTAGCCTGCTCAGAAATTCTTGTAGCGCTTGGCAAACGATAGGTCCGGCCTGAAACGATCGCAATGTTACAAATTCAGGATAAACACAGTAAATAAACTCTCGAGAGAGAGTCTACTATTAGTGGGACGATTGACAGTATACCATAATGTACTGTTTGTCCATGGCATTAATGTTAAGCCCACTGCCGGAAAGCAGACGCAGAAGCATTGGCCCCAGGTTACGATCCTTTATAATGCAACCGGTCATAGCCTCGAAGAAATTGTACAGCGGTTGCCTGCTGTTCCCTGGTTCCTCGGGCTCTACTTCTTCAGGCTTCTTGCTCGCGAGACCCAAACACTCCAGAGCGAGACACCAAGTTCTCAGAGACACTCCTGGATGCCTGAGAAATAATTTACTTGACATATTTCCCACTAAAACGATTCCTCAATAATTTCGACGAACATTTACCATGTTAGCGCAGATATTAAACTGGAGATGGCAGCGGAACTGAGAGTGTTAAGATGTGGCTTCGAGGAAGCTGCGTCACAGTTCAACGTCAACCATAATTGCAAGATCAGCTCCAAATCCGCCCCTCCGTTCTATCATAGAAAGGATTGATTAGCGTTAGAAATGATCTGAAAATCATTCTCGTTCGACGAGAAACGCAGTTCAAGAAACTGCAGTAGAATAGAAATTTATTTTCTTTCAATCCTTTCGGTCACGAATTATTTATTCCAGGAAATAAATGGCTTTGCTAAGCAATTCGTTGAAAATATAAATGTGTGCATTTATTTAGTATGTCCTTATATGAGGACGCCATGACCGAAAGGGTTAATATGTTTAATCGGTTGAAAATAATATAATAGTATTTTTAAATTCTTCCAATATTTTCATTGTCTTAAATTGCACCTATTCCTTTTTGTCATAAACGCATAAAATCCGCTGTCAAGTGATTATCTACCTGTAGATACAGGTCCGAAAAGATTTTGTCGAAACATCTGGTCAACATTAACGCGCTGGACGCCGTGGTATCTTTGGATGGTGGTTGAGGTGGACATCGGTTCGATTCTGTCGGAACCTGTTTCAAGAAAATTAATTAATAAATTGTCTATCAGTGATTCGTCAACAGCAAGGGAAACATGAACTCACGTATATCGGCGCGTTTATACTGTGGGGCAGATTGTACATTCCCAAAGTGGATAGCAATCTCAATGACACTTCTATTCCCATGTCTAATCCATACTCCAACCTCGTGTCCATCGCCGAAGAAATGCTGGAATTTTTACCACATCATTTTTTAATCAGATCGAAACGTTCTTCCCGTTCTCGGATGCACCGTATGAAAATTACCTGCAGCTGGTCTGGGTCTTGAACTCTTTCATCAACTCTTTCTTTAATCTATGTTTATCAAGCTCCACGACATTCTCCAAGAAATCCTCAGCTTCGCTGTCGTCGGACTCCAACAACGAGGAGAGGCATTTAGATTTCGATGTCGAGGCAGCAGCTGTTGGGGACGTCACTACACTGTCCTGAGTGTCTTCTTCGATCGAAATCGAGATCACTTCCTCTTCATGGCTCAGGGCAACAGACGTACCGCTTGTCCCAGCTGCGCCGATCGATTCTTCGTCGATCGGCTGACACTTCTCAGCCGCGAGAGGCTTGAAGCTCTTATCCGAAGGACTCGTCTTGTATGTGGAGCACGCTTCTCAAAAATAAAATGCTCGATAAACATGCATATAATCATGTAATCGTCGGTATAATTATAAATAGACAGCGGATCTTTATGCAAAATAATTTTCAGGCTATTACTAGCCAGCGTTTTTCTTGTAAATAGTAAAAATTGTAAAAAAAATGAAAGAGGAAAAAGTAAAATCCGCTGTCTATAAATTACAGAAAACTACCCCTTATACGGTCTCGCTTTAATTCTACAGTTAAAACACTCGACTGCAGAAGTCTGTGAAAATTTCGATTCTGATACAGTTCGTCCCGCAGTCCGGGTATTTATAATATTTATGAAGAAACGTGTATCTGTGTACCTTCGAATAGGTCCTGCAAGAGACACGAGACCGCGTGCGAAGTCCAGGCAGCGTCGGATGTACCTGTTGCCAGTCTGACTAACTTTAAGAGCTGCTCCTCGCTCATGAGCTCGCACAAGCTAATTGCAGGACGTGTGGATATCACTAGCCTAGCGACTACCTATAACGCACAAATTCAACTCAAATTCAATTCGGAGAAGCACGAACAATTTATAGCGCTCCTACGGGACAACAAACACACGAACGATACAACGGATACGGTAAACGAATGATAATACTGACCTTACAAGCTAACAAGAACATGTCCACGTTAGCGGAGTTGCACAAAATCAGCGCGATCAGTCCTCGAGCTACTGGCAGAACGTGCTGATGGGACAGGTTCGATATGCACTCCTCGTCCGCCTCCATTAAATCAGGTTTACTGCTAGAACTAAGTCCAATGAAACATGGATTAGGTGAGCTAATAACGGATTGGCAAACATATAATATAAGATAATAAAAATGTAATATACGATAAGGGTTAAGGGAGTATAGACTCGTTTCCAAGATTGCAATTTTTCAATAATTCAATGGTGGGTTTTTTCAGTAGCCAAAAACACTAGATAAAAGGGCAATCTAGCATCATAATTTGCATTACTCGGAAGCATAAAGCTGCGACAGCTCCGTGTTGCCTAATAATTACACCTCGTAAACGTAAAAATAGAACTTTTGAGGGCGACTGTGGCCTAGATTGATCTTGTATCTAGAGCTTTTCACTACTGGAAACGAGACTACCCCGTTAAAAACGATAGCGAAAATGCCACAGTTGTGATGCGGACCTAGGGGTTGGCTGCGACTGCGATTGTGCCCGGGAACTTCGCGAAGAATGCTGCCCGTCATTTTTTCGCAACATCAACAGATCTTTGGACTGTTTGGCAGTAAGCTTCT
This sequence comes from Lasioglossum morio, assembly GCA_916610235.2. NCBI lineage: Eukaryota > Metazoa > Arthropoda > Insecta > Hymenoptera > Halictidae > Lasioglossum > Lasioglossum morio. The sequence goes on along the minus strand of OU744324.1, from coordinate 5,817,668 downwards.
TGAAGTAACGCTCGTGAGTCTTGATCGTCACTATCTTACTGCATAGCGAGGAAAGAGTGTCCCAACCCTGTAACAGAATCGTTTGTCATCTACCGTTCCTTTAACTATAACAAAACCATGAAACTCTCAACGAAGATCGAGCATTTTCTCGTACCTGTGACGATGGATGAAATGCTTTCTTAGCTTGTTCCAAATCTTGGAGGTGTTGATTCTGTTGCATTATACACTTCTGCAGCTTCTTGCGGTAGCTGCAAGGAATGACAGAGCGATTGCCGCTGCCATACTTCCTCTCCATCACTGACTCTCCCTGTATGAACTCCCAACGTGACGAGAAACCTTCGACACATCATTTCATAAAATATCCGTGAAGAATACAATATAACAAAGAAGAAACGTCAAAAATACCTTGCTCTTTGCTCTTCTCACCGTTTCCTTCCAAAGAAGGAGACGGAATGGCCACTGTATCCAAGCACACCGATAGAAAGAGCAACACCCAGCCAATCAGTGTTATGTCCAAACGATTAGCGTTCGACGTCTGAGGAACCGACAACGGTGCTAGCAATTTCCCTAGAGTGCGAACCATCGCGTCGATCACCGAGGATCTATTCACTCCAGCGATCAGCGATTTCCGTCCAAGGTACGTTAATAGAATGAACACCCTGAACAACATGACAAAACGAATTACTTTCTCAATACACCATCCGAACTATCATTCGCATATCGATTCAACCCCTTGCACTATAACATCGGACTCGCGATTATAAAGTAAATCATAGTTTAAACTGTGGATGTTTATACAATTTACAATTATAATTTGCAAGTTTTGTAGACGAATTTTAAGGAAACGGAATCAAATGAGATGTTGGTTTCAGTGGTAGTAACCTTTGTAGATCTGAAATGAATAAAAAGCGTACTAAACTGTCGAATTTTATGTTCTACCATTTTTTTTAACATTTTCAGGAGCCGCAAATGCATAAATATCCGCAGTCTAATCATAGTGCAAAGAGTTGAACAGCAGGTAAGAGCACCTCCACGTTGCACAGTTAGCTGGAAACCCATTTTTCTTTTTTTTGTGGCCAAAATTAAAAATACGATTTATCATTGGTCGACTGGACAATGTGAAAACGCTCTCGAACAAAGATACATCGAAAGTGATGGCTGTACCTATCCTGTGGGAATATGTGCGTGGAAGAGGACGAGTACAGGTTGATCAGCGTATTAGAGAGGCAGTTACCCCACCAAGGTTGATGACCAGCCATGCGTGCTAAAAGTGCGACAGCGTACAACTGCAAGCGCGGAGCTGGCGTGACCACGCAAATCGAGTGGAAAAACTGTTCGCACACTGTCGGCGTAAAGACGTCACAAATGGACATCGGGATCTAGAAAAGACACGCGACAATACGCCTCCTCAGTACTGGACAAAAGGAAACTGACTTCGGCGCTAAATGATTATCAATGAAACGTACACTTGGCACGGGGCCGAGTTCGTACACAGAGTATAAAAGAATGTCGAGCACTGTCTCCCCTAGAACTCGCAGTTTATCGGTGGGCGCGTTCGATAGAAGGGTCGATGGCGCACATTGTGATCCTCTCCAGGACTCCAAACGTCTCCACACGCTGTGCACGACGTTCAATTGATGTTGAAACATTATACATTCCTGCAACGTTCGACAACTGTTTGTAGTTCCACTTCAGGGTTCGTTCACCCGACAGTTCCAACATTGTTTACCTGGTAGGTTGCCAATATCTTTGTAGACGGCTGTTCCTTATTTACATTGGGAATCTTATTGTAGCAAAGGTAGTGCTGCATATGCATAAAATTCGTGGTCTCTGAACACAACAATGGATTTAGTAGGCTCTTTAATCGTTCGGTAGCTAAACTGAACCTGAAAGAGTAGTTAACGTTGTTATATTAGACCCTCAGTCAAATTATATCTATTAAAAATGTGAAATGTAGCATAAAGGTTGGAAACCTCTGATCTACGCTGAATACTAAAGATTGCAAAGGATAATCTCACCTGCATTGGACATCCTCCGCAAGGGCAGACAAAATGTTACACTGCGTGTCGATGGTAGCCTGGACAGAGGCGTCGAAGCTGTCAAACGTCCCAGAAGTATTGTGCAATTCCGCGTAGTCTTCTCCTGGTAGGACCACCATGTGCCCATAGAACAGTCCCAATGGTATTTTGCATATGGTCGGTGTCATGCCGTAGCGACCTATAGTTGTAATCTAAAAACCCAGACATGACTTACAGTTCGCAATCCCAGCGTGTTTTTAGATCGGGTAACGTTTGTCGATGTTATTACCTTAAGATATCTACACACTGGTGGCGGTTGGAGATCGCACACGACCAACGGGTTGCTCGCAATGTCCGTAGTGACAATTAGCCTGGTGCTGTCAATGTCCTCGTTGTTAGTCCATATGTCTATTGTTAACGTTGCCAAGTCGCTACAGGAAGGAATTATCAAGTCGGTGAGCAGTACCGGTGATCCAAAGTCGAGAATAACGAAGCGGCGAGCCCCAGAATGCAATCTGTCGACCACCAATGCTTGCTGAGGTGGCCAACACAGTAATCTACCCCATGGAAATGCAATGTCCTCCCGCTGCAACGTATACATACAAGAGTTCTAGTTGGCGATAATCTTTCGAACGCAGTCAATACAGTCTACTATGTTTCTACTTTGTCACGGATACGGACAGTGTGGGAAGGAATAATGTGGGATTTCAGAACTGAGAACGTTCCAGAGATATTGAAATTAAAAGTGGATTCGATGCTCCGTTGAACACATTGTGAGTGCGATAACGAAAGCACTAAACTGAGGCAGGGCTAGGCAATGTTTCATGTAAATATGTATTTGATTATTAAGCGTGATCGAAGACCAATATACAATCGTACAAAAATTTCAATCGATTACTGCCCAACTCTGAACCAAACCAAACCCTCGGTTCGTTCAAGAATATCGAGAAAGCTGATGCGTGAAAAAGAAAAGTATGATCTCTCGCCGACAAACTCAGGCAAGTTATGCAGCCATTCGTAAAGATTGCAACGGCAGGTGAGGCCAGACATTGTTTCTCAACGCGTTGCAATTTTTCTGTGATAATTTCGAATGAAATAAAAATCGTAGCTGCACGAATGAGCCGTTGAGAATTTTTTGGGAAACTTCTGGGTCCACGTTTTTCGAAACTCAGTACAACACGCTGGGCTGAACGGTACAATATTTTAACACCGAATGCGTAATGCGGAATACTTTCAAAGCCTGTCATGCAAACTGCACTTCCGTGTGTCTAGCTGCGTGTCTATGTGTGTGCAAGAGTTGGGCATCAATCACCGACTGTACCAAACAAAATTATTAAAAAAGAAACTATTTCGACACGAAGAGAATTTGTTTGTGGAGATATTACAAGAATTGAAGAATTAAGTCTGATCATTAATTCATTCGTTTGCCCAACTCTGCGCGGCAAATGCATGTGCAACCGACAATATCAATGGAAAAACAAATGGTATAATAAACAGAACGGTAAAGAGCGTATTAATAAAGCTGTACAAAAAGAAAAAAGAAACACCGTAATAACAACAAGAGACCTGTCGAAGTGAGAAACGGAGAGGAAAAAATAAGAAGGTACAACTTCTCTTCTATGGTAGTCTACCTTTTTCGAATTGCTGTCTTCGACTTTGTTTAGGGTAGTACCGAGATTTTGTACGGGCGACTTTTCTTTGGTTAAAGCAGAATTTAATATATGCGAATTAGGCATGTCGGTTTGCGTGTCATGCCACGTCTGATTGTTCACCGACATATCGTTAGCCTCGGCACAGTCTGACTGAAGATCAGGTGTGAACATCAGTTGCGAAGCTGGCTTCTTTAACGCTCTTCCTGTACAGAGACTAAGCAGATCGCTTAACTTAGGTGTCGACTTAGCCTGAACATCTGGTCCTAGCGATCCAGCATCCAAGTTCTACAATGAACAATCATTTCGGTTCTGGATTATGTTTCTTCTAATAGAAAAAACATCTAATACAACAATAACACGACCACGGGGCGAATCACAAACGGTTCTCTCTTTCGTTGGTCGGGAGTTTTCACGAGAAACAGAAAACTGTACACAACCCCTGTACTTGTTTCTATTCGAATTATTTATGGTGTCTCGATTATCAGACAAACAAACGATCCGATCAACGCGCTCAGACTGATCATGCTTCCGAGATACAGATCGTTCCGATTCAACAATCTAACAGAAGACAGAGCAAAAGGAGAAACAGAAAGAATGGAAGAGAATCTTGATGCACTAATAAAGAAAAGAAAACATCTCGCTTGGGGCTCTTGGCTCGCCTCGTCCGAAGACACTTACGTAGTTCATGTTAATTGTTTTGATATCAGGCGCGCTGTTATTGTTCGTGACCGTGCTGTCGTACAGAGGAGCTCCCATACTATTCATACTCATGCACGGATCGATTTTCTCCATTTTGGTGCCGTTCGACACCGAGTGGCAACAAAAATGCAGCGGCTCCACCTGAAAATGTTTCCTCGTGAAAGATTGCTCATTAATTCGATAAAAAACGGAAAAATCTCGAACCCGAAAATTCAGAAAATTACGTGAAACACTATTTATACACATTTATAGACTGTGGATTTTTATGCTTTTATGGCTTCTAAAAATGTTCAATTACAATTTTTCAAGTACAATTTTCATTTGTTTTATATCTACGAAGGCTGTTTCCATTAAAAATAGGATTTGATCTGATTCCACTTTCTTAAATTTTGTCTAAAAAAATTGGAAAATGCATAAACATCCGCAGTCTACTCATTTACTATGTTAATATTCTCTACATGTTTCGAAAATTTGCGGGATAGAGATCTTCCCTTAAGAATTAAGCATCGATACGTTACCTCTAACAGCCCCTTCATACTATGATTTACACTTAAACGCTTTAGTTTACTAAGCTTCACCAGTTCGTTAGTTGGATATGTAGGCAGCGTGAGTAGGTCCCTCAAATCAATAGCATCCTGAGAATACATGGAGCTGGATAAAGCGGCTAATGTCACTGTCTCGTCGTTCGCTACCGTCGACATGTATGCAGATGGCAACGGGCTGTATTTCGGAGGCATTGGCGGATTCAAATCGAAAAGCTCCGTTTCGAAAGGTGTACTGTACAAGCCAAACCTGTGGAAAATCAAAGAGAAACATAGAAAAAATTCATTGGCTCTCGAAGACGAATATATACCTTGTTGCAAGTAATAAATGATAAGGGTTCGCTCGATTTGCTATTTCGGCAGCGATTTGCTGTATCAGAATGACACACTGTTGAGCGATGCTGTGGTCTCTATCCAACGGTAAAATTCTAGTAATTAACAACTGAAGCCATCTTAACGAGCCGGCCCATTGAACCTCTACGATCGACGGCAACAGTTTCACTAACGCGGAGACCAAAGCCTCGTCGAAAAAATTGAACGGCGAATGCTCTAAATTATAAAAATCCCTGAAAGCAATATTTCTCGATATTACAATTACCCTCGTATATTACTGTGAGACATTAACCCTTTGGGGACGAATGTCGTCTATTTTTCTATGATTCAACTCCTAAAGTTGCAGATAAATAATTTAATACGTGATCTACTTTCCTCTGAGCAATATATTCATATTTTAAAAAATCTTCGTTCGCAAAGGGCTAATACCGGTAGCAGTTGACATACCTGCTGCAAAGCATAACTAATTTGATACACTTGCGCGCAACGCTCCGACCAGCATGCAAAAGGCAAGTTTTCAGTAAACTAGGTAACCACGCTTGGACAGAACGGATCGTTTTCAATTCGAACGATATTATCTTCGCATTCTGATGGCTGCTGCGCAGCCTCGTTAGTCTGATCGTCGTTATCCATATTAAAAGGTCTAACGCGAGAGCCTGCGTAACAGGTGACCTGCAAAAAACAACAAATTAAACATTCCCTGGCATGTTTCTGTACAGTTTGAAAATATTGAACACGACGCTCCGTACTTTTCAGCCGTTTCCAAACAGGCTACTCTCAGCAGATTCTCGAAACAAGCCTTCGACTCGAGCATAGCGCAGCGCTCGGCTTTCTCGTTTGGTATATTCGTCTGTTGCATCGTTCGAACGGTGATTGCTATCTCCTGAATCCACTCGCCCCCTTGAAATCGTTATACAAAATTAATTACAAATATTTTTAAATACAAATAAATAATCGAACAACATTTACCCATATCGCAATCCAAGTTCTTGCCGTTCGAATCCTCCCCGAACCGTTCTAAGGTGTCTTTAGAATGGAAAGTGTGCCACAGCATGTCGAATCTCCTCAATTTTTTCGAAGTGGAAGGTTTGCTGGTCGATGCGTTCGTTTTCGGCTTCATCGTTGACTGAAATACATTTTTAATCAATTTTTTGATTTTGATTTTGATTCAAATATGTATGGTCAATTCTTACACTGTCTTTCGATGGATCCACCAAAGTCTTTATATGAACGAGAAGGGTTCTGGCTTTGGTACGGAACAGTTTCGGGCTGGTTAGCGTGACACAACCGTAATTACACGTTAGATCTATGTAACGATGCAACTCGATGGGGCCGCATAAGATTTCTGTATTGTGCTGTCTCTGATACTCCTCTGTTACCACAGGATTCTCTGCTCTCTGCTCACTGCCTATGTTAAAGTCTATTCTCTCGTCCACCGGAGTCAACGGGGGAGGCTTGTGGTTACCGATCCGCCTTACGTTCTGCTTCAGCAGGGTTATTTGAATGATCGGTAGCTCCTGGAAATCCGAGCACACGCTAAACTTTACATCCACGTGACCAACGTTTCCTGCCGCGCTTCGAGGAAGCGTCAACTCGAACACGTACTCGTCCCATGTGGGCCTGCAAGTTCAACCAAACATACTTAACACTCCGGAAGACGAACACGAGTCTTATTCTAGCCAGGGACTTAAGGAGGTAAATTCATTTCTAGGTTGCAAGGGTGTGGTCACCTCATTTCTGAGTATTGCAAAGATGGGGGTTTTCTGTACTCGAAAGTGCTAGATAAAGATCAATCTAGGCTGCTAGCTATCGCCCTCAAAAGTCTTATTTTTTCGTGAACACATACCATTCATCGTGCAATCGCCAAATTCTCGTATGGTGTTGTTGCGGGTGTCGTCGTTGCTTCTTGCCCTGCATCATTTCGTGCCAACAAGGTGGAACAGTGGCACCGTAAGCGGGAGCCTCGTGATCGAACCTTGTCAATTCGTACAGAGTGCGTAGATCCGAATACGAGAAGCTTGGATTGTGCGCAATCAACTGATCCCTGAAAGAATACATTATCTCGCACTGAAATTATCCTGCACACCGTTTTGTCTAGTTGCTGATTTTATCCTTACTGAACACCAGTCGACGTCGACGTGCTGGGAGTTGTGCTCTTATTGCAGATCTCCCCTGTTGTCATCATAGCAACGTCCTCGATATCATCCCTCTCGTTTAGAGAGTCTTCCTCGTCGGTAGTAACGTAGAAATGCAGCTCGCCATCACTCGTGCACGCGCACAGCCTCTCCAAACCTAGAAAAAGCAACAGTTGTAGAATAGGTGCTACATTGTTCTGAATATATTAAAGTATTAATGATCTTTTTTGGAAAAATTTCTATAGCACTGCTATTTTTGGTCTCTGGTTTAATTGTCACGGGACTATCTGATTGCTCTATGTATTCACACCTTCGAAGACTAAAGTACTTTTAGACCTCCAAGGTGGTTGGACCATTAACTGTTTTGATACAGTATTCAAAATGCATTGTTATCCAATTTATACAGGGTGATTCTAGGAACGGGGACAAGTTACTGCTCTTTCTTAACGCATAGACTGGCCCACTCGAAGTTTCATCCACAATTCAAGCTTACTGTTGCAATAAGCAGCGGAGACGAATTTCTTTCCCTCGACCCTCGCCTCTGTGACAGTCTTCAAGGACGACAAGTTCAACATTCTGATCACACCATCCTTGCAAATTAAAGCCACCTGTCCGACAGGATCAACGCTTGGCATAGTGTTCGGTCCTTTGCTGGTATTTTTCCCGAACAGTGGGAATTTCGTTTTCCTTTGGAGAGGGAGAAAGACGTGTTCCAAAGGTGCTTCGTCAGCAGACAGCTCTCGCCTGGCCACTGGCTCAGAACAAATCTTGACGACTTGTCCAGAGAAATCCAGGGCGTACACCAGCAGTATAACGTTCGCATTACCGGCATCCTCGTGTACTTCACCATTGATCAATCTGCTGGATTGCGTGTCGTGGTCCCAATACACGTATCCCTTCTGTGGGAGAAACTCGTTGTCCTCGTCGATGTCCATCCGATTGTTGTTCGTAGCCGAAGAGTCCGCACCGTCCGTCGTGGGGCACATGGCTACGTAAACATGTCTCCCATCGGCGGACGGTCCGACGTACGTGATCTTCACGTTGTCGGGTGCCTCGATCGGCAAGGTCTTTATAACGACCGGCTCAGTCTTCGCCATCTTCAAAATGTCCAGGCCCTTTTTGTTCACCGCTGCTAGATCGGACGTCGACGCGAAATGCTCCGGACCGTTGATGGGATTGAAGTTCGCGTCGAACGAGCTCGAAGTAAGAGGTACCGTAATCCCAATAGGAGTCGAATAAATACCATTAGAGGAGGACGCGGTCAGAGCAGGCGTCGAAAAGATACCGTCGAAATGCGAGCCGACTACTAGATCCGAGTCTACGTCCTCTATCACTGGAACTTCATACAAAAATTTGCCGAGTACGAAATCTTGATAAAGATTTTCTTGGCGTTCGCCGTTTGAGCTAGCGCTGGTTCCTGTTCCCGACATTGTCTTCTTCGCTTTCGTATCCTTACCGTTGTCCTCCTTGATCGGCTGCGCGGTCGTTGTTTTATGGTGGAAATCGTACAGTACCAGATAGTGCAGTTTCGACGGTGTATACCTATCACCGGCCACCTTCATTATGTCTAGAGTGTCACTGGCAGCACTATTTACACTGTTCATCGCGCGGACGAGGGACGACGAGGGCGCTAGATGCGTCGACGCGGCCCACACATTTTCTAAAGTCCTTAATTGCGACGGGTTACTGACCGTCACCGTAACACCACATATTACACACGGCCTAATTTTAGAGTCCGACGGCTCAGCAGGCAACACCGACGAGCCGGAGGTCTTTGCTACATCGTCGCTGTTCGACGAATTCGGAGGTCCCACCAGAGACAACGCTGTGATCTGTACTTTATGCGTCGCCGGGTATTTGTACTCTAACAGAGGATCCGTTTCCGTGTTCAGCGTTCGAAGATACGAGGACAGAGTTCTCGTCGAACCAAACTGTATCGACTCTTTATTGTTTATTTCCTGTTCGATCGGGGCCACATAGAACGACACCTCCTTCTGCAACAGTAATCGCAACGTTTGCATAACTACTTCGCGAGATTAACTGCTGGAAAGATCGCGGTTTATCCAACAGACACGTACAAAATATTCTAAATATTTTTGAACAGAAACGTTCTAGATAGACAGCGAATCTTTACACAAAATAGAAACATTCTACATCATTTAACATCAATGTAACGCTATTGTTAGATTCGTCTAATATTTTATTGTTTTATATTTTTCACCCAGCTAATTTCTCCATAAATGCATAAAAATCCGACTTAGATTTTTTAGACGCGCGTAATAAATTGATTACGGTTTTCTGTATTAGTACTACCTTCACTGTAGAAGTTACGCCTAAGCAACGCGGCCGCCTACGTAACAATCGGACCAACCACGACCTTCAGAAGGTTAAACAATTTACGATCAGCGTTTCACACCGAGCATATTTTACCTTCAATTGTTTCTTTACACTCCATATGCTTATAAAACCATTACTGGAAGCTGTGCCCACGAGACCACCGACATTCGTAGTACTAATCACGTCTATCACATCGCCAGTCTCTCGCGCAGGAGCGGTGGCGAGGGTAACAGACAAAGGAACGTTTTGCGTGTACTCCCCTTTGATGAAGGGGCACATGGGAGAGTGACGTTCGTGTTCCGACCATGGCTCGTCCTTTGGTTCCCAACAAACTAAACAAACGTTGCACGTGAAGCACATCACCCTGTCGTCAGCTGCCCCGTTCGGATGATGGTAGAGACCGTACTGAGCCATTTCGTCGGGCAGAGCCCATCTGAAAGGAACACTATAGATGAATTACACGTACAGCAACTTGTTGATATTAGAAGTGTGTAGAAATATCGAAATGGACCGAGAATTAAGCTAAAGTATGAGAAAACGCAATACTCGTTATTTATATGCGGCCATTTCGAAAACGTTTCCCTGCGAACTTCCTCGCTAAACATTAACGCTCTGTCAGCAGGACTCCCATCTAACGCCAGACCCGGTAGTAGGCCATTTAATCGTTCATTGATACCAGAAGCAATCGGCAACGCGGGAATATGTTTGTTTAATCTCTTCAATTCTGCTACTAATCCCAAACACACGAGCTTCAGAGAACCATGCGGTAGTTCCAGACATACTGTATTCCACTGTTTCAAAAGCAACAAAAATTTAAATTAGATACAGATCAATTTAGAAAAAGTTTATTTTCTTTCCTCTCACTCTTAGTTTCGCTTACTTTTCGGGCTTTGATCCCCTTCCTTTGACTGGCTTCAACAGTGAAAGTTTTACTCGTTAATTCTTGGATCACTTCTTGTACGTGATCCGCACCTGGTAACTCTACGCATTGCAGACACTGATATAACAAATTCGCTTCGGAGAACAGTAACTCTAGCTTTACAACATCTTCGCTTCGTGAAACAGTTGTTTGTAAAAGAGTGTCCAAAAGGAGTATACCATTGTATTCGCTACGCACTCCTATTCCTCTTCCGTCTGTATATAATATCTTATCTACGCCATTCGATAAATATGTACCTTGGAGTTTGCCGTGTGACTTTCCTGTGAAAATAAAAGTTATTCTTAGTATTTGTTCGTTCAACCTTCCCTTCGAGGAGAACAAAGTTTCTGCGTGAACATCCCTGCAGAGGGAAACAAGGGTGAATGCTGTTCTGGTGAAAACATTGAAAGAGTCGTAGGGATTCTGTGGGTTTCAAGGAAAGAGAAAACGGTGACATCGGTAGATGACCGTTGGTGAAAAAGCCGATCGTATGTTTCGTTATGAAAACACTTGAATGGAAAAAAAATAGGAAACTTTAGTCACGCCTGACGTTTTCTACGCGTATACGACCTTGACCATGAGGTGTAATTGGGTCCGACACGAGGAAATCGTCGACGGGACTTGCGGCAAAACGATTTGTTGTTAAACGAACGATTTATATCTGCAAGACAACGATAAACCGTGATGCTTACCGGACAACGAACTCTTTTGCAATATTTCTCCTGAGTTGACATCGACTACGTATACTTGCGCACTGCCAGTGGTGATTAATAACACATTTAGATTAGCATGATAGATTATATTCTTGCACTCGGTGTCCACGTTTAAATAACCGTCTTCCTTTAATAACCACGGGTCATCATCAGCCATTTTGCTCATACGGATTACGATTCTCAAAAAATTTGTCTAATGCGCGAACATCACAAAAAAACATGGCGTACTCATCACCGCCATCTTTGAGTAGAACGTCAGCAAATCGCCGTGAAGCTGGTTAATAACCGTCGAACGACCGCGAGTTCGACAACAATCTATCGATACATCGTTCCTTACGAATTTACATCACGAAACATATACAGGGTGGTCTCGCTCGAATAGAAGATCTACTCAACTCGTGTTTAGTAAGAAAATGAGAGGAAAGAGGTCTCTGATTTTAAGCTTAATTCTAGCATTGTATTCCAGATGACACTGCACGCTGCTTTTCAGACATTGATTTCCATATTTTTATCATATTACAGTAGAGATTCGATCTAAGTCAACCTCGGGACCGTGCCATTACATAGATCGTACAGTTCCGCTATTCTTTTGCGAACTAGTCGACTGAGTCGTTCGTAGATAAGGACAACGCGTGTACAACAGTCTATTCGACATTCTTGTCCCAGTTATTGAACTATTCGGACGTCTTTCGTCTCAGACATCTTCTCGTATCCTTCAGCGTGATTTCTGACATTTTCTGCTAATTTTTTAGCTGTACAATTTTCTAGTCCTGTTTGTTTCTCAGTTTTCTATCGATTGTTACATATAGTGACTATTTTTTTTAAAACATTAGTAATATTAGTTTTTTTAATTTTTGTATTAGTTAATGCTTAGTTGAAACGACAGAAATGGCTAGTGGCAAAAGAGTTGTGTTGACTATGCAACAACGTGTGGATATTTTGAAAGATCTGGAAACGGAAAGTATCGCAGATGTCGCTAAAAAGCATAAAGTCAATCACGTGACAGTTTGGCGAATCCAACAAAACGCTATAACAATCACGGATTTCGCGAACAAAGGGAAATTAGAGAGACGTCGGAAGAATTTAAAGAAACCGACGTACGACGAGTTGGAACAACGATTGCTCGTGTGGGTTATAGAAAGGAGAACGATAGGAGAGGTTCTATCGGATGCGTTGCTTTTACAAAAAGCAGCTGAATTGAAAGAGCAGTTTGGAGCGTGTTCGAATTTCAAAATCAGCAGAGGGTGGCTAGCGAATTTTAAAAGACGTCACAGGATTCGACTGGTTCGTAAGGAACGGAAAGAAGAGGATAGTGACGGAGACAAGAACGAAAGGAGGGGTGTGGTAATAAAGGAAGAAAGGGATGTAAACATCGATGAAGGTAGGAACCATTGGTGGGCAATATTAAATAATTTCCGGTTATATTTTATACGTACTGATTCTTTTGAAGAATACATGCATAATATACACTCCCATCGAAATGGTAATTAAAGAATAGCTTCCAGCTAGATTTCATTGTTTTATTTTGATTAGATGTAACTATTATACGATAATATTTGAATGGAAAATTAGTACCGTTCGCTTACACCCTCCACTGGGTAGTGTAAAGTATGTATATAAACATGCCGCGTAATCCAATACCGGGTCGGGTATATCGGTGTGAACCACTACTAATCGAATTACAAAACTTCTTTATTTATCATTAGCTTTTCATACAGTATGCAGCAAATTTTCGACCGCGCTGTCCGTGTTTATAAATAATTTCGTATTTAGAGAATGCCCAACTCTGGAATGAACAAAGAGATGAAACCGCAGACGAAGTAGCAGAAGAAGAAGGAAACGGGATCGAACTGAATCGAGAAGAAAGAGAGGAAATAGAGGCTGTTTTCACATGTTTCGAGCGTTATAGAAATCGCATTCCACATTCCACACGTTTTCACTTAGACGGACTAAAAGTAACAATCTTAGGTAAGACAATTTTCATGTTTACGTCGTACTACTCTAAGAATAACAAAACATTCTTTTTTTTAGGCGGTAAAACGCCGAAGGGACAAATCCACTCCCGTGAACCATGTTAGAGGATATTTTTAAATGATTCATTTTAATTTTTAACCCTTTATCTGCGGGTACCTTTAGCACAGCCGCAGTTTTAATTTTAAATTATATTACTGAAGTGATATTCTATTTAAAAATTTTTTTTTATTTTTAGTTTAGTGGATTTAGTTGATATTAGCATAAATTAACATGTTGTTTATATACCACACTCGCCTCTGGCTATAATTTTAGTATGTGGTTTATAAACCATACCTGCAGTTAAAGGGTTAAGGAAGTTTAATTTTAAAGTTTTTAGAAAGGTTGTACAAGACGAAAATTGAAAATAAAGAAGTTTTGTAACTGGATTAGTAGTGGTTACATAATTTACACTTTTCACTGCTCGTGGTGACTGAGGTGCCCTGCAGTGGTGGGGATAGGCACTAAGATCATACAGTTCTCGTTTGTTTAGAGTTTAGATCGACCCTTCACTATATTTTTGAATGTTTCTCAAGGCTTACTCATCTTTTATTGAAACATTTGATCAGTATTTAAAAAAATAACGACACGGAAATTGTATATGTACAACTTGTAAATCTATATTAAATCGATACATTTTCATGGATATAATATATTAAACCGCTGTTCTGAGTAGTTTAGCTTCCCTAGACAACTTCATTTCTTCCAATACCTGTTGAACCTTCTCTTCTCGCTGTTTCATAAATTCTGCATGTTCCTCAGGGTCTAAAGAACGTACGATTTGAATTCCACAGGTGCGTGCCACACCGATTAACATCTTGCAAATATCCTCTAAAGTTGTTAATGCTAAGGGTGGGTCTTGCGACTTGATGTAAGCGATTTCGTATAAGTGTTTGAATGTAATTTTACCAGCTATGTCATCTGAAACACAAGTATAATTATAAAAGATGTTTAAAGATCGAGTCTTGTTGCACTTACCTTTCCCCATTTGTCCCCTCGTTATTCCAGCCGCCTGTTTCAACAAGAACGTGGCTGGTGGACTGTGTATCACTAAGTCGAAGCTACCATCTGATTTTACTTTGATTCGACATGGCAGAGGAACACCGCGTTTAATGTCTTCTGTTCTCGTATTAAACTCCTTGCAAAAATTTTGTACATTTATGTTCCTCTGGAAGCAGAAATGTTATTCTGTTAACTAGAAAATATCTTTACATATAGTTAGCTTAAAAACAACTCTTTTAACCTGTCCAAGTTGTGATCCAAGAGGTGGTTTACTTGTTGCCATTCCCGCAGGAATCGTTACTCGCAGTGGCGTCTTATGCTCTACTTTTGGTAGAACTTTCTTCAAATTTCGACCCTTTGCCAATGCTTTCGACATTTCTGTTAACTTTTATCAAATTCTCTTATACAGTATCTCCTCATAACACAGGACTGGATTTCTCCTAGTTCCTGGAACGAGATAGTAAATTGACTTCGTTATGTTGGCTAAACTATCACTGTCTTCTTCATCTTTTGAATGAAAATAATGAGGCATAGCATGTAATAAACAAGAATGAACAAAACGCATTTAGTTGCGTCTGTATTCATCCGTATATTTCATCAACGCTTCCATTTTATTAACGTAAATTGTAAATGAAACAGTTTTTCAAGTAGCCACGTATTCGACCTTTAAAATTCCGCGCCTATTTCTATCGGCGATTTTGCAGAAATTATTGCGCTGGCGTGCCTAAGTTCAGGCGGTAGAGAATGTATTATATATATACATATATGTAGATTCTCTGTATTTAGAGGTTTGGTATTGAAATCTTATCGACGAAATAATAGTGGCGTAAATAATAAATATTGTTATTCGAAGATAACGCCTCTTATTCTAAAGAAGCAATAGTGGTGTGAATAATTATTTCGCTGAGAAGAGATTAAAGAAAAGGCGTGAAAATGGGGAAACGTCAACATCAAAAGGATAAAATGTAAGATACAAAGAGGTTATATTAATTCGATCTACAGTTTGTCTCATCGAAGAAGGGACTTGGCTAAAAACCAGTTTTCGTCGTTCGCTGCGCATCTTCGCCTTGATTGGTAGAATTCCGAATGCACAGCGCATGCGCGCAGTGGCACTGAAGCGACGCCACGCGCTGCAGCGCTGCAAACTGCCTCATTCGCAGTCTACAGGGTGATCGTTACGTACGCTACGGATTCTTTCGCGCTTTTGGCTTTTGTTTTATTATACACCACAGTTTTTGTACAAGTGTTTTGAAAGAAAATGGAACCAGGGCCATCCGGATTATCTCCATGCAAGAAGAATCGAAAAGGAAAGGTATGTACAATACAGATATTAATTAAAGAGATCCCTATTTCACGTGTATTTAAATATTAGGGTTGTTACTTTCCTTCGAAGGTTGAAGATTTCGAATTTCGAAGCATCTTTTATTTTGTAAAATGCGTTACATTGCAAGCGTCGGCAATGCGAAACGTTTTTTAATTGTTCTTTAATCAATTAAAAATCTTTATTTCAAATCTTTTTCCTGTTTTTAGTTCGTTTCATCTGGCCAGAAAGAGATTATAATAAATCTCTACAAGAAGATGAAAGAGGCCATGCCAGATGTAACATACGTGGATCTCATAGAAGCACTGTCGGACCAGACAGGTATTGGAAAGAATACCATAAAAAAAACTATTGCCGAATATAAAAATACAGGTAATAATACATTGATGATATCGGCGCCAGGTTCGATCATTTATAGAACAAAAAACAACAAATGTGCAATTAATTCATGTTTCTAACAAATTAAAATTCTAAAATACAGGCACTGTTACGTCGCCCAATAAAACGAAGATTCGGTGTAACGTATTGGAGAAGACGTCGGAGGAGCACATCTTAGGCATCCGAAAAAAAATCCATGAATTTTGGGCCAGGCGCGAAGTGCCTAATTTAGATAAAATGCTCCAGGCCGTAAATGATGATGAAGCACTTCCGTCATTCAGCCGAGCAACTTTTCACCGGCTACTAGGACGGATGGAATTTAGATTTATGAAAAAAAGGCGGGCGAGCGCTCTCATTGAAAAAGAGCACATTCTAAGATGGAGGCTACACTATTTGACCACGATGGCAAAAATACGACAGGAAGGGCGTCCAATATACTATTTGGACGAAACGTGGTATAATGCCGGGGATTTCGTCCGCAAACAGTGGGTAGATACCAGCGTCAGCTGCCCAAAGAATGCAGCGAAAAGGAACCTGACGACTGGTATACCTGCGCCAACATCTAAAGGGAACCGTCTAATTATAGGACACGTCGGGTCAGAAGACGGGTTCCTACCTGGAGCCCTCCTCTGCTTTGAGGCCCAGAAAGCAACGGGCGATTACCATGGCGAAATGAACGGGGACACATTTCTTAAGTGGATAAAAACCATAACACCAATGCTGCGTGATAGGGCAGTTATTGTCATGGACAATGCTCCCTATCACAGCGTGTTAAAAGAAAAATATCCAAATGGCAATTGGAAAAAATCTTCAATAATGGAGTGGCTCCGTGGTAAGGGGGAAGAAGTATTCCCTGATCGCATCTTAAAAATTCAATTGCTGGACATGGTTGAAAAACATAAGGTACAACCACATAGGAATTATGTAATAGATGAATTTTTAAGGGAAAAAGGACATACTGTAGTCCGCATTCCCCCTTACCACTGCGAGTTGAACCCGATAGAACTTGCGTGGGCAATGATAAAAACTTTTATCAGAACCCGGAATACGACCTTCAAGTTGGCTGATGTCCGTCAACTTGTAGATCAAGCCGTAGAAAATGTGTCCCCCGATAACTGGAAAAATTTCATTCGCCATGTAATCGGGGAGGAACAAAGGTTCCAACAACTCGACCATACAATGGATTCGGTTATAGATGAACACGACGAGTTGTTGGAATCGTCTGATGACTCGGACATCGACGTGTAAATAGTTTGTAAATAGTTTTTAAATAGTTTGTAAGTTTGTAAATAGTTTGTAAGTTTGTAAATAGTTTTTAAATAGTTTGTAAGTTTGTAAATAGTTTTTAAATAGTTTGTAAGTTTGTAAATAGTTTTTAAATAGTTTGTAAGTTTGTAAATAGTTTTTAAATAGTTTTTAAATAGTATGTGTGTAAATTGTTATTTGTACATATTAATTATATATATATATATATATATATATATATATATATATATATATATATTGTTTAAAACAAAATATATCTAAATATATTATTTAATTAAATATATCATTTATTACGCGATTTCCTATTCCGTATAATTTGATGCTAACCGGTTTCATTCCGGTACACCGCGTACATGAAGTCTCGCAGTCGAGACAGTGGGAGATGGGTGGTGGAGTGGGAGTTGGGAGGCTCGCTGCGCCGTCTGGCGCCGTCCGCGATCAGTCAAGCTGCGCGAAACGAGTCCCTTCTTTTTTGAGACAAACTGTATGTATTTATAATCCGTTTCATAAATACTGATTTTTATAGGTATCTAACGTACACTGAATGGTCCACGTTATACGGTGGTAGAAAGGCTGGAACTTCAGAAGAAACCGAAGACACAACATTCCGTCGTTTGCCTTACGATCATTGTTGTTTATGCTTACAACCATTTAAACATCCGTACTGTGATCCACAGGGAAATGTGTTCGAATTGGAAGCGATATTGCAATATATAAAAAGATTCAAACACAATCCTGTGACAGGGAAATCGTTAGATCCAAAGACGTTGATAAAGTTAAACTTTGCCAAGAACTTAGAAGGACAATATCATTGTCCGGTACTCTTCAAATTGTTTACTAAGCATTCTCATATCGTTACCATTAAAACAACTGGAAATGTATTTTCATACGAGGTTCGTATCAATGCAAAATCTATTTCTGAACGTGTCATTGAATATAGGTATCCCGTTCTTAGGCGGTAGAGCAACTAAATATAAAGACACGCAATTGGAAAGATTTACTAACCGATGAGCCTTTCACGAGAAAAGATATCATTACAATCCAAGACCCGAACGATGCGACAAAATTTAATTTGTCCACGTTTCATCATATTAAAAATAATATAAAAGTGGAGGACGAAGGTAAGAAGATAAATATCTTAAGTTTTGTGTGCTTGAATTTATTTGATTTCGATATTTCTTCTAGAAACTGTGAAGGAACGAAACAACCCGAATGCAAAATTAAAGACAGTATCCATGGAAACAAAAGAAATATTGGCCGAGCTGGATAAAGAGTTCAAACAGTCTGAAAGCAAGCAAGAAATTTCCAAACCGAAAGCAGACAAGTTCAATGCAGTTTGTATTCTAATAGATTTCTTCCATACTGTCTCCGTTCATGCACAAATACAATTATGTATATGCGTAGGCACATTATTCTACCGGAGCAGTAGCTGCTGGTTTCACATCGACGGTAATGCCAACAGAAACAACACATCAAGCAGCGATCATAGCAGAAGATTTGGTGCGATACGAACGAATTAAGAAGAAAGGTAAAAACTGCATCCATTTTCTACATGGTTTGGTTTAACTATACAGTCCCACTACTACAGGATACGTGAGACTACTCACAAATTTCGGCGCTTTAAACTTGGAACTTCATTGCGATCTTGTTCCAAAAACTTGCGAGAACATTATAAAACATTGTCAAAATGGTTACTACGACGGAACGAAATTTCACAGATCTATACGAAATTTTATGGTGCGTAGATCGATCTTATCATTTCGAAATTCCAACAGATAAAAAAATTAATATTAATTTGTTCAGATACAAGGTGGTGATCCTACGAATACTGGAAACGGAGGAACCTCTGTTTGGGGTAAAAAATTCGAGGATGAATTCAAACCGAACTTGGTTCACCAGGGTAGAGGAATTTTATCGATGGCAAATTCTGGTCCAAACACGAATGGATCGCAATTGTATAAATTCTGCAATACAAACATATTTATACATATATAAATAGGGTCTCTAATCGTATGTATATCAATTGCAGTTTCATCACGTTTCGATCGTGCAGGCATTTAGACCGCAAGCACACCGTGTTTGGCAGAATAGTCGGCGGATTGGAAACTTTAAACGCTATCGAGAAGGTCGATGTAGATAACAAAGATAGACCGATAGAGGATATAGTGATTCAGAAAGCGCAAGTTTTCGTCGATCCGTTTCAAGAAGCGGACGAGCGATTGACTGCCGAACGAGCAGCCGAAGCTGAACGATTGGCTCAGGAAGCTGCAAAGAGTAGATCCTCCGATAGGAAGGAGAAGAATGAGTTAAAAGTGTATAAATCGGGCATAGGGAAATATGTCGAAATAAGTGAAAACGAGTAATACTGCACCTTATGTACATATGAATTATGATGTATTAGGCTATTGTTAACTGTTTAATGTTGTTCACAGAGTGGAGAAGGCGGCGTCTAGCATCGACAATGTAGCGAAGAAGAAAAAGCTCATGACGAATTCGTTCAGCAACTTTCAATTTTGGTAGAAAAAAATTAAATTTTGTTGGAATTCTTTTCTTCCATAAAATATTTTTAACATTGTACATCTAATAAAACGAATAAAAGTATTATTTATGTATTCTCGTTGTTGTTGTAATTGTGTCGAGGGTGGGGGGAATTAAGGATCGACTAATCGGTCGACTTATGTAAAGGTTAGACGCGATAACTGGAAATTCTGTTCCGAGGACCGGGTTCTCCATATTTGATGTTTGGTTTGCCCAACCCGGACAAGTTGGTTGGGCATACAGTTTTCACGGTTTTTTGTCGCGATACCGTGTCGAAATCGTCAAATTACGCGTGTGAGTTGTGAAACGGTGTGTTCAAGATCGACGTACATTAAGCATGGATGATTTAGGTGAGTAATTTTCAGATGAATCGTTGTTCTTTGTTGTTAATTGTAAGTTAACCTCAAACGCGAGTCTCTCGGTCTGTCAGAGCGTTGGAACATATACATACATAGATATCGTAATTTTTATCGTTAATAGCATTTTCTTTCGATTTCATTCGAACGTTTTGTCTCGTAAGTCCGCTTTGAGAAATACAAAATAATAATCGTATTGTGTATCCGTTCTATCGGAACACTTGCATGCACAACATGGAAATATTGATAATTTATCCGACAGATGTTTGTTTATCTGCAGGATATTTACAATCGTACGAAGTCAAGTAGACAGACTTTATTTAAAAGTGAATTAGTTGCAAATACATGGATCAGCATTAACAATATTATAATTGCGATCGCGTGTTTTATGTATGTTTGTCGGATATATCAGCATCGCAAGTAAATTGTAAAATGAAAATCCTGTAAATAGCAACAAGAAATCGCTTAGCTATTATCTTAATTCCCATGGTGACGTCTGCAGTGCAACTCTGTCGATTACGTTCTCGTTCCTCTGTCTTGCAAATTAATTAGTTCTAAAGTCATAAATTTAATGCGCTCGGACATATTATACTCGTAGAAAATACGAAGTACAGTCTCCAATATTAATTTGTCTTATATCTTCGAGATTTTTAGACTACTGCGACTGATTCGATAAACAAATATTATAAATTCGTTTGGAATTTTCACTTACACTACTTTCATGATCACCGGCGATTTATTTATCGTTTTAACCTTCGATTACTCGTACTCCACGTTCTGGATAACTGGTTACATGGAAAAGACTGTATATTATTCCAACATAAATAAATGTTTATTTCACCAAATATGTAGCTACCTTAATGCGAAATAAATATTTGCTACTGTAGTCGATATCTTTATTTGTACTTGAAAACACTATATGCGAGTAATTAAAAGATAACGCTTAAATATTGCCCGAATATTGATGACTAAACTGCGGAAAATTTTCAAAAAAGGGTGGAATATAAAATTCGAAAAAACTTAGTACAATTAACTTCCCGATTTATGGGAACGTTATTGTAATTTTTATTTTGTTGAGATCTGTAAAGGCTACTATAACCTCTGGAAATAACATTGTATTTTATTCTACTTTCTTAAGCATCGTCTACAAAAATTGAAAATTGCATAAACATCCGCAGTCTATTGATGACTGAAGAATCAAATTTTATTTCGATTTAGAAGAGACGAATAGTATTCGTATCTGGTAGATACTGTTTGAAATGATCATCGAGTTCTATGTTATCTTTTTTTTACGTTGTGCACATCGAATTGAACCTGTTTTCTCGTAAAACAGTTGAGCGTTTTACAATTTGTAGAATACAGACCAATTTAATAATATTAAAACTGATTCGAATAATGGTATGGCAATTTTTACTATTGCGTCTGGGTCACTATTTGGGTACAAATGAATGGTTAAGAACTAATGAACCGCGGGGATGACACTCAGAACCGGAAGACACTACTTTCAGAGTCCGCGTACGATACCGTAGACCAGTGTTCTCCGGAGTTGTCATGTGCCAACGATTCACGTATTTTTAGTGTATTCACAGAGGCGTTGTCCTCGTGTTTTTGGCGTCGTCGGGGAATAGGATCGACGGGGTCCGCGATTGCGGGCGAGCGCCTGAAATACACTTGCACGTTTGAACTTCTCGTTTTCCCTTGGTCAAGCGCGGTCCATCACGGAACAGTCGATAGTACACGTTGTTCCGTCGTATCAACGAGCTAGAACTACCGGTTTGCTCAAAACAAATCTATACAGCAACGTTTCGATACGTGTGAAAACTTTGGAACCGAAATCTTATGAGATATTATCTCTGTAGAAAAGTATAGCGAACGTAGACAAGGATAGTGAGCCAAAACAAACATTAGTGAGGCTAATTCGATGATAGCAAACATGTTTTCTTTTCAATTCTTTTCCAAGGGGTTTCTTTTTCGAGGGTTAAAAATATATTAGACCAGTTTTATAATTATGGGCACATATTTAAATCTAAATTCAAATTCAACTTTCAATCGTTATATTTAAATCTAAATTCAACTTTAACTTTCATTCAAAGTTCCCAATTAATTATAATGATTGCTCAATGATTCTTGCGAGTTGAGGATCGGGTTGTTAGGGTGATTATAGTTGGCTCTCGAAAATCCTCCTTCTAAAGGTGATAAAAATGACATAGATGGTGTCGGAAGAATTATCGACGAGCTACTACGATTTTTTCAGTGATAAAATTCGTCGGAATCGAGGTGGTCGCGTGCTAACGTGTAAAATTTACAGACGTCATTCAACAAGTGGCCGTTCTGTTCGGTGTGTGCATCATCCCCGCCACCTATCGATCGCCTATACAGCTGGCTCGCTTGTGATAGACTGCAAAGAGAGAAACATTACCGCGGTAAACTGCCGCATAATAGTATAATACGTACGTTGGGTCCAGCGCATTTCTGTTCACGCGTGTGTATGTGTGTGTTGAAAACGTTGATGGATATCGGTGAGATAATTGATAAGTGGTGCTACAATAAAGGAAATAGAAAAGCATGGCAATGGATAGGAGCATGTATGGAAAGGTAGACCCGGGCTCTATCTATCAGCCCTACAAAATCACCGTAAAAAAGGGATTGCCGCCTGGATGTGAGTTGCCGATCATTCACGTTTACTTTCGCTGACTTTGCCGAGATTATTTATACGCGTACTTCTTCTCTAAATTCGAATGCACGTTCAAAATGCACTTCTAGATCAATCTATGTAATTTTGATAGAACAACGTATACCCAAGTCACATCTTCTGCTCGGTACATAATAAAATGAATTACTAGTATGTACTTTGATACAATACATATACATCGACAGAATTTAAGTACAGCATTAACAAGTGTTTAGAAATTGAAATAAAATAAGTGCCGACGGAACAATGTCCTACAAATAATGTTTACCGTAAACGTGAAATCAGTAGACACCGGATTATATGCGTTTAGGACAAAAGTGAGTAAGTGTAATTTAAAAATACTGTTGTATTATTTTCAATCTATTAAACATACTAGGAAAGAAGAATCCATTTTGATCCAGTAGGTAGAAAATTTTTATTTCGCATAAAGATCGCGCTGTCTAGAAAATCACCGTCGACAATTGAAATTCATATGGTACGGTGCACGAA
The DNA here is from genome assembly GCA_916610235.2 of Lasioglossum morio. Taxonomy (NCBI): domain Eukaryota; kingdom Metazoa; phylum Arthropoda; class Insecta; order Hymenoptera; family Halictidae; genus Lasioglossum; species Lasioglossum morio. The sequence goes on along the minus strand of OU744324.1, from coordinate 5,794,268 downwards.
TAGTTTTTCCTCCCACAGTGCGTGCGACCTCTTTGCATACCGAATAAGAATGCCGGTCGGAAATATGAAATAGAAATGATCGTCGACGTGGGCTTTTTTTATGGTACGAATACAGCAAGTTCTCTTTGATGGATTTCGCAGTCACGAAGCCGCGCGATAACGTGTCATTGTGGTCTTTTAAATTAGGTTCAATTGTCTGTCACGCAACTCCTCTTTTTTGTCGGTTCGTGACTGGAGTCAAAACATTCCAAAGCGGACGAATTAAACAACCCAGCAATCCCAATTCAGAACATATTTGTACGCTTTCAATTATGAGATTTATTACGGGTAGAATGGTCTAAAATAAACTAAGCTCGTTTAATTCAACTTATCGAATTTCAATGTTTACTCCAGTTACGTAAAATCCGCAGTCTAGTAATTCATTCACTAGAAATATCCATTGACGCGATAACCTTTGATTCATGTCACGAATAAATAGTTATTTAATTTGCTAATGCGAATAATGTAACATCGCATCGTGAAATTTACAGTGCACTTGAACCGCTGTCAAAATTGTATTTCTGGCGTATTTTCAAAGGTTAATACGCAAATTGGTGGCTTTGATGCGCGAACGCTTCCGCGTCGCGTCGTTAGCCGTCTCCGAATCCATTATAAATGTCTGCGAATTATTTTTAAGTCACCCATTTAATTCCGTCCGAAGGGGATGACTCACCGTGCATCAGTTCGCAATGATTTTTTCTTCTACTGCACCTTTCACCTACAACGTGGGTCGCCTTGACACTAAACTTTCTGAAATAATTGTTCAAGTCATTATTTACCGACGATCTTTTTATGGAAATGCGTGATTCGAAGAATGTGGTCGGTCTCTGTACCAATTGAATGAAATCGAATCGGAAATATATAGTGCATCGAGTCTGGGATGGGCGTCATCTTTCCGATAATCATTGTACCACTATTGTATTAGTTTCATCACGAATATCTGCTTTATCCACACGATGTCTCTACTTTACCGACAACGCGTGAACGGTAACAAAGATGGGCACATCGTTGCCGTAAAATATTAACGAAAATATTATTTCCGTAGTTTATCAATTTAAGAGGGTAGACTTTTTTCTAGGATTTGCAAAGATGAGGATTTTGGCTACTGAAATCCTTGCAATCCTAGAAACGAGTCTACTCTCTTAAGTAAATCAGTTTTTCTCATTTAAAGCGTTTCGTTTTCACTTGAACTAGTGCAGCCAAAGATTGTAATGAGATCTTCGCACGTGGCATTTCAGGAAAATCGTGTGATTTGCTGTGAAATCGCGTTTGTAGTTAAGTAAATCAGTTTTTCTTATTTCACGTTAATCCGTCGGGTGAATGGGTCGAAGTTTCAACCTGTCTGTCCGATGCGTTTCGTTTCTACTTGAACGAGTGTACTTGAATTTCACGAAAATCGTGTGGTTTTCCTATTCCGGGTGACCTAACAGTTTCAACAAATTCCACGGAATGAACATGACTGGTGAGTTGTAACGGGAAAACTACAATGTACCACGCGATTACCAAGTTTGGTGTTTCGTCATTCTTTTCTACTCGCGCGCAACCGCAAGCGTTGAATCGTAAAATACTTTCAGGCGTACGGGGGCGTTACGTGGTTTGCAATGTACATATTTAAAAGAAACATTCTTGAAATGATTTCCGACGTTTCGTACACGATAATTCATCATAGCAGACTTTTTTATGCACGGAAGTCACGGTTGCTTATAGTATAGTATTACATCGAAGATCATTCAGTGATCCAAGGTAAACACGCGTAGGCATTCCTTCTTCCTGGATCACACCGTGATCGATCTACGCGCGCCCATGTTGGGCAGGACCTACGCATGATCCAACTGCCTACGCGTTTATAAAGTAATTGCTCGAATAGGTTAAGCTAGACTTATATGTCTCGGCATCGTATTCGGCGATACTATGTAGAGCAATAGTTTAATACTATTTCTCGCTGTGGGCTGACTAAACGCTATCAATTACCCTGTCAACTGAGAATCACAACTTGATTCGTTCTGCAAGTTTAATACTCCATAGTGCATGTCTTAATATGTTTAATAAATTCAAAATAACATAACAGTATTTTTAAATGCGTCTAATGTTTTTATTGTTTTAAATTACACCCACTCATTTTTATCATAAATGTATAAAATCCACTGTCTAGTTATCTTCTATCGCGAACAGAAATATTTCTCTATTTTTCTAGAAATTTTCTGGAACTTGGGTCTCGGACTCTAAGCTCTTGTTTCCGCGTTCGGTTGTCCCAGTGTTCGCAGAGTTTGGTGTTTCTGTTTTGCGGAGGCTCGTAGTGTTGTCCTTCTCGCAGACGGAGTCGAGGCAAGTCTAGTTGTGGTTATTTTTGGGAAGTTTGTCGTCTCGGTGGATATCTAGGTGAAAACGTTCGCTTATAACTATCGTGCGTAAACGAAGATGTGCAACGGAGACGGATAGCAACAAGGTTGAAGAGGGGGAGGTTTTACGTAGGGACAAAGGGGAGAGGAGAAGATGAATTCACGTAACATGGACACTATAGCTGCAGCTTGAGAAAACAACACGTGCTGCCAGTTCTATCTGATCCCGCAGCACATCCGCGGCTTCTATCGATAATCTCGTTACTCTTGATCCTCGCGCGTAAGCTACCCTGTAATTTCTAGATCGTCGCGTGATTAATAAACTATTCGTCGCCCTAACATATTCATTTTTCATTAACGTATCGGATATATCCACAAATGTAATGTCCGTTTCATAACAGAGACAAAAATCTTTGCTAACGATTACTTATTATCGCAGTCATACAGCTTTTATTTCCTGCTAGTAAAGAATACTTGCTAGTAATTGTTTTTAAACGGTCGTCATAGGCAGTGTTGGGCAAATTTTAATTTAAATAATAAATAATAACTAAACGTGTTATTTTAATTGCAAATAATAACTAAAATTTTGTATTAAATAAAAGTAATTCAAATAATTCCATAAGTGATCTATTTATTATTTCTTACTTGCAAATAAAAGATTATTTATTATTTGGATTGAGGTGGAAATCAAATAGTTTTTGGTCTTCTATTATTTCTTGTATTTTGTATAAACAATGAACACGTGAGCGTTTTTTGTCTGCTATAGCAACCTTTTCAGGTATATGTACCGCCATTGGTCGGGCCCGCCCGGAGGGCGTACCATAGGCACGCCGCATGCAACTAATTGTTTTTCTTTTTGGTTTTACGTCGCTTCTCGACTGCTAATGGTTATTAGCGACGGGACCTACAGTTTATTAAGGTAGGTTCCGAACCACCTTGGAGCAGCTAGTTGTTAATAAATAAAAATACAATTGAATTTATTATTTGCCAATACAAATAATAATTGAAATTGTATTTGTAAATAACAATTAACTTTATTATTTTAAATGATTCATTTAGACTTGATCAAATAATAATTAATTATTTTTGCGTTTTATTTGAATATCCAAATAACAAATAACTTGTTATTAAAATTTTTATTGTAAATATTCATTTATTTAAATATTGCCCAACACTGGTCATATGTAGGAAACATTTACATTTTCATAAGCATGATACATCGTTGCTAGCAATTACTTATTATTAGACTGCGGTTTTGATGCATTTACCATAAACATGTGTACGTTCAAAAAGATTTAAGGACATCAGTGTACAAGTTTCTGCTTAATAAGATAATTAAAAGAAGACCAAAATTTTTTCTACTCCTGTCGATTGCAATGAACATAAACATTTTTTACTTCGCATGAAGATCCGCAGTCCACTTATTATTAGTGATACAGCTTTCATTTTTTGTTAATAGAGAATATTTGTCTGACGACATTTGCATAGTAATTATTTTTAATACGATCGCCTAAAGAAACGTTTATTTTTACGTCCGTTCGCGTTGCGGCAACACGTGTTCCTGGGTGATCCGTATAATGTCCGTAGTAAACATAATTGGCAAACAGAACAGCATTTATTTTTAACGGTTTTTCTTCGGTCAAATCGTTAGCCCCTCCACCGTGTTTATAAACTATAGTTGTAGGGTCTACGAAAATCAGTGCTCAGTGATTTCAAGACTCGAATAGTCAAAAAGTTTTCGTTTCGCTCGTTCGCAAAAACTTTAATGTAAGATGACCGACATTATGAAATCCGCGTCACCGATCCGACCGGCTCGTTTGGCGACTATCCAGAAGCACGCACGTTGGGAACAATATATCAGTAAGTAGCCGCCCTCTAAGGGTCCACGCTCATCAGAGATACGAGAATACCCTTTGCAATCGAATAGTAACTTTGAGGAAAAACACTTTCAATATTGTTAAATTCATCTGGATTCTATGAATTGCAAAAATCTTCGCCGATATATGAGAAAACAGTTATAATTTTATGTGCCCAATGTACAAAAGATTCCGGCAATAAAAATGATCTGAGTTTAAGAAATATTTTGATTTTGGAATTAAAATTGTTTCGAATCCAAAGGGTTAGTGACTCTCGCTAATATTCTGACACTACTAAAAAGACAATAATTATTAAATATTGAACGTAAATTTCAGCGTTCAGTATTTCTTCTACAAAAAATATTTATTCACATCATCTGGTAAACTAATTGCTCGAACTTCTCAGAAAAGTCAAAATAGTATAGTTCAATATTAAAAAAGTTATCATTATTTTTTTAGAGCGTCCCTGTATGCGAACAATCGGTCGATGAACCGTACAGATTTTTGCGCGTTAAGTATGAATCTGAAATTTGTTTGAGACTGTTTGCTTCTTAAATCGGGTATCATGTGACAAAACGACCGTATGATTGCCACCAACGATCTTATGAATCGTATTACGTCAACCTCGATCTCGTATTCGTCGTTTACAAGAAGATTGAGTACGAATCAGGATTCTTCCGTATGATTTATCGATCGTGTTGCAGCATGGCCAGACGTTTAACGCCATAGAGATTTACAATGATCCTGCGTTACGCGTATTTACTACGTAATATTCCTGTCCGAATCGACTGTATGATTCATAAGTATAAAAATAAAATAGATTCGGGGAAGCTCCGGCAGGCTGGTTGCCAATGTTGTGCCTCATTCAAGTGGACTACTGTTCATAGTGTACAGCCTCTGTACATTAAAATAAAACGTGTATCTGTTTCGATCGGGTTATAAATGATGAATTGCTTTCTTTATTAACTTTCAACTACTCGCATATAGCACTTACAATCTCCAAACTATAAATGTAGTAATTCAAGCGTAAACAGAGTTGTCGACTACGCAAGCAAATATTTATTTTCCATTAAAGTAAAGTTACTTTATTCAATGAAAATTTATTTATGTTCGAGTCATATGAAGTTAAGCGAATACGTATGAAATCACTATAATAACAACGGACACCTGTTTACGTTCGTGACATAATCCGCGCGACCTACTTTACCGACCGGAAAACAGCTTATGAAAGCGAAGTTGCAACAGTGGGCCACCGTTTTGAATTTTTCACCGGTTAACCGGGTCACATCTCGACCACGAATACGCATCGAGTTTCAAAACGATTTATCCCGCGTTTCGTGCAATTACAATTTCGTCGAGGGCAAGGGAAACGAGAAGTTATTTCGGTCAATAGGTTAAACAAACACTGAATGAAGCACCTTCGAATGCGAGTGCGTTTCAGTGTTGAAATCAGCGATTCGTATTTCAATATTTCGTAATCGATCGGGACTTGGGGACAGTTACGATGACCTCAAGCTTCCGTAACTTTCGTAGAAGAATGCCAGACGATCTAGAACGATTCAGAGAACGCTTCCGATTCCGCGAACAACCATGCGCGCTTGCTCGATTCGGGACTACCGCGAGCACACAGGTTCTAACATGGTACATACTTCTTCGCATGAGCAAGCCGACTAGGTTACGCTGTCCTCCAGAAGATGCCAGTTAACTAGACAGCCTGTATTTTTCTGTTTCCTGACTGCAAATTGCATCCAGAAAAGTTGCTGTTCCTCTTTCGTCCCAGAACTTTGCTACAGCCTCATTCTTTTCATACATCACCAGAAAAGATGAGCGCAGGACGTTAAGTAGCGCCACCATTTATATAGATTCATAATTTAGATTAAATTAAATTATATTATAATTTAGATTAAATTAAATTATACTATAATTTAGATTTGAAAATAAAATTCAATAGTTACATTTTAAAGAATACAGCTGTATTAATCCAATTATATAGTCACCATTCTTATCTAATCGATTAGAGTCAAAAGATGGTGACTTTATAATTGGATTAATAAAACTGTATTCTTTAAAATGTAACCATTAAATTTTATTTTCAAATCGGGCACGACCCTATGCAATCATCTGATGTTTAATTTATTGACGTGTTTAGGCCCGTTACTGTGACCAAAGCCAAGCTGAAAGTCCTCGGTAACGGAGAATACAATTGAATGATATTGTAGAAAGTTTTCGGACAGAATCAAGGGAACAAATCGAAAAGCAAAGGTTTTGGGCTTCGTCCAGCTAGCATGAACTATCCGGAACAGTGTGCAGCGTTCCCTCGTTCGAACCATACTCCCTCCACGTTCTTTCTCCTTCTCCAGGTTGAATTCGCCTCCTCCAGGCTGCGGTCTCGAAGCCGGTCGCCTTACCGAGCAGCTTTATTGACAATCAGTACCGTTTCGCCGATCGTGGAACGCACGTTCGCGCGCGCGCGCTAATCCTTTCCACATTCCATGTGGCACGTGACACTCCGGACGTTTCCATTGGTGCTCTCGGAAAAGTCTAAAGGCTCGTCTTTCACCGGTGAAACGAACTTTCCGCGTACGCCGAGGCGTCTACAGCGTTGTTCTTCGTCGATGGCAAACTTTTTTGAACGCTGTAGAAAGAGATAGGTATCAGCAAGAGAGTGAGAGGGAGAGACGCTTATCGCAGTCTCGACGAGTAGGTGTGAAAGTTCTTTTTTATCGTCGATTCAGCGTCCTGCGACCCGTATCTACTAGAGGTGACGAATTTAATTCCCCGTATACGTTGCACACCAGGAAAACATTCTCAGTTCCCCGTAACAACTCGCCGCGCGAGTGTCTCAGTCTCGGCCTCAGTTTCGGCCCGAAGTTTGACCGGAAGTTCGTCGCGGGTGTGTCGTGGTTTATTTTCTGACGATGGAGGAAGCGTGCGAGTCACACACAGCCCAAGTGGAAAACCTGTACGAAACCTACAACACTGGGAAAAACGAGACGAATCTGTTCAGCCTCGGTAAACTATTCTGTACCATTTGGTTGTATCGAGTAGACAGGGCCACCTTTCGTGTTTACCTTGAAGCTTTGTCAAGCTCGCGTGATTGTCGCCTTTTCGATGCAGAGACATCGATAGTTTTCGATCACGATGATCGTCGATAATTATACAACATCGTCTACCGTGGAGATCGAATAAATTGTCGAGGAACTCCGCATACTTTTGATGCATCTATGACGCCGTTCGATTGTTGATTCCGTAATGGAAACGGCGACGTCATTCACAAATATAGTACAGACTAGTGAAATTTCAAATGTTCGCTCGAGGTTAAAATAATTCGAATGTTTAAAGCTCTAGCATAATAGCGAGTCGGGGATTGGTAAATTTAGTTGAATCACAAAGTTGGAGGGAACGGAATACGGTTGCGCAAACCAGCTGCTTCTGGTTTTCTCAGAGAAGTTTTCTCGGAGAATGCTAATTGCAGTGTGCGATTATCGCAATGTGTGCAATTAGAAATTCAATTGTAATTCTATAGAAAAATTAGTGAGACTGTAGGGTACTCGAATGATAGTCAAGTACTGAGAAAGATTGAGGCAAGGGCGTAGTTTGGTATTTGCGGATCCTGGGCACTTTTTTGCTAGATTACGAATTTTATTATGCGTTTGTAACATCGTTATTCGAGTGGTGATCCAGAGTCGCCTCTAAGAATTGCTGTACCATTATTCAAAATATTATTTACATTATATGTTTGTATCTAATCTATTACCAAACATTTAAGTATCGTATGAAGTATTAGAAAAATTAGTAAAAGATAGAAAATCATATAGAATCGAAATATTGTAGGTCGAAAGAAATGTTCAATTTTCCAGTTAAAATAGCTAGCTCTGAGTGTAAATGGTTAAATTGTAAAAATTATTGTTGATATTTCTGACTTCAGACGCGCTGCTGGCAGACCTGCAGAACACAGTGTCGTCGGAAGGGAATCATGTCGGGAGCAACGCAACACCAGGTTATGGATCATTGAACGGTGCCAGGACCGGCGCATATAGATCCTATGACAATCGCACCTCCCCACTTCCGGCGCAGTCGGTATGTACTTAGATCATATTTACGAGTCAATAAACCATCTAATCGCTGACGCAGACTAGTCAACTGATTGACAACAATCTGCATTTCCTATTGTGCACCATAAATGTATTTATTATAGTATATAGTATTATAGTACAGTAGACTGTAATCGGATCAAACGGGACGAGTCGGTGTAGATAAACGAAACACAATTTTGTCGCGACCGGCATTTATTTATTTTTACTGTCCGAACCCGTTGGACGAAGATAAACTGCGAATTCGATGCATTTATGACAAAAATGTGAGGCCAAAACTTCGTTTAAGAAGATAAAGATTATGTTTAATTTTAGTCATTCCAGGACGAAATAAAATGATTTAAAGAGGCAATTCGTTTTGGTTGGTCAGTGGATTAAAACTGATAGGTGATCGGTCATAAACTTCTCAGAAATCTACGACCGTTTGTTTAACAAGAGACCGTACAAGTAAAAACGTTCGTCACTGTCCTGATTCTTCGGGCGTTGCCAAAATCTGAAGAATGGAACGATTTGTTTTGTTTAATATTTTAGCGTTAGCGTTAATATTTTTAGTACGTGCGACACGATCGCGATGGTTCGTATAACCGACGGTCGAACGAAAAGGAAATTCGAAGTGTCGTTTTATCGACGGATGTCCGGAGATGTCGCGGACGTTCTGAGATAGATGGCGAGGGTGACACTTGCAGCCGTGTTCATACTAAACTGTATTCAAATCTATAATTTAATTCGCTTGTTACTGTGAATAGCCACGATCAAATATTGCATAAATACATTGTTTAATACCGATGACAAAATGTACAATGCAGGCATACGTCAATTAAAACCGTCGCGATCTTCCTACAATAATAAACCTATGTTTTCTCTTATCAGTCAACGTGATTAGACAGATTTAAATAAAATATTCTCAGGACATCGAAGCGTTCGATTTCAGAAGAAATGAAGTCGATGATTGTACGGAATCGTGCCCGTGCAAAATAGATACATTCCAAAATGCGAGTCGATGACGCAAGCGATAGTTAAAATTAGCCTCGATATTGCCTCTAAAATTGACCGAACCTCCGCAGCCGGGCTACGAAAAATTTGGGTGCGTAAAAATCGGGTGCGCGCGACTCCCAATTTTTATAACTGGACTCGGGTTACGCGCAAGTCACGGAACTTTTAATCGCGCACTCGCCAATTTTGGTTTTGCACTCGAAATTCACACGTTTCCAAGTCAAATTCAATCTTATTCAAAGTTAATGAATTGGTAATTGCTTTTAAATAAGTATTTGATGTATTTCTTAACAATTAATTTACATTTGATTTGTTTTTTTTACACAAACTTACTTAAAAATACTTTATTTGCAAAAGGGTGAATTTGGAGTGCAATAGCTGTACGATTTGTAATTTTAACCTTTGCATCATTAAGGGGGTGGAGTATACCTTATGCTGATTGTCATATTTTTGAATATTATTTTTGGTGATCAATTCTGAAAAATCCTGAACAAATTACTCGTTCCATTGCCAATATGGTTTTTCTACAAACGTGATCGGGTCTTTTGATTCCTGGCTGAAATGTGTTTTCTTTTCAGCTGTAAAGCAACATTGAGAAAATTCAAAGATACGGATTCGGATATTTTTACTGCATTTATGAAAATGAATATTTTGTCGGAACGTGTCCAAGGACCGCCAACTGTGGCAGCAGTATGTTTTAATTGCGTGACAGTGTTATCGCGGCCCATTACCGTGGATTGTTCAATGGTCCCGAACGGAATTGACCGATCACCAAAAATATTTTCGCAACGATAAACAGTCTAGCATAAGCACGTGAGAATTTGGCTCGTCTCGGAAGGACTCGGCCGCGTTAATAATATCTTTTTAGTTGTTCCCAAAACGAAGAACAGAGCAAGGAGAACAAAACGCGAATTTTCCGCGAACGGAAAAAGACTGCGCGCGAATTTCGATCGCATACTGCACATACATATACTGTGCTCTCGCTTGTCGCAATCACCAAATGCATTCATTCGATCAGATAGCTGAATCGCGACATGAAATGGCCGCAGAAAAAAAAGAAACTAGAAAGAGCCACTCATTTGCATTAAAATGATGAATTTTTATATGAAAGTAGCTGCACAGTACTCTTAAATAAATTTACAGCAAGGAAAAGACCATCTTCGTTCTTCGGCCATCAAACGTAAATTAAGAACATTTTGAAACATGAGAGACCATTCGAGATATCCCACTCTCTAATGGGAATTCTAGTAATGCAAACGATTGTTTTAACAGTATCGTGTGGGAGTATCGAAACGTGACCTCGATATAAACATCATCGACCCGCCTCGCCGGGGGTTAAACCACCCGGTTGAATGATTCACGAAGAAAAACGAGCGGGCGTAGCGCGACGATGATCGATGCAATGACCCCAGCCGGGCCGTTGGATCGATCAAACCGAATTAGGTTTAATTAACGTTTCGTGATCCGACGAGTGCTGCCTTATTGGTCATCGATCATCGACGAGAAACGCGTTGGTATGCTACATCAGGAAATCCCATGCGTTGTTTACTCGCATACAGTATTTACGATCTCAAAACTTTAAATTTAGTGTTTCAAGCATAAGCAAAGAAATAAATTTTGCTTTGAAGTAGTTGTTCAGTCTGAATAAAAATTTATTTATATTATTGCGGTATAAAGTACCACGTAACCAGCAAAGAAATAAATTTTGCTTTGAAGTAGTTGTTCAGTCTGAATAAAAATTTATTTATATTATTGCGGTATAAAGTACCACGTAACCAGTTCTTGCAATTCGAAACTTGCATTGTAAAAATCGTAAAAAAATTGTTAATCTGCGATCCACCAATGCGAGATCAAAGAGAACCGTTTGTACACGATGCAAGCGTCATTTCGGTCCCGAAGTGTTTGACATATATATATCGAAGCATTACTGCACCGCGATGATACTTGCGCAATTCGAGAGGCCACATCGATGGAGCCGTGGCATTGGGCAAGGCGGATCGAAGCAATTAACTTTCGGATGAAGTTGTATTTTATAGTAAGTATCGGTTTTGGCAATACGCAACTGTGCAGTTGGCTCGGACGTCCGCAGAGCTCTTCCACGCGAGCTGGGAAATTTTCTGGCCGAGCCGAGTACGTCGAAAATCTGAATAATAGATGCACGCGCGGACAAGAGAGTCGATACCGCGACGGGGAACGTAACAGGTGTTCCACGGGGCCTCTCAGATCGATAATGCGATTGCAGACTGAGCCAAGAGTCGCTATTCCGCTTCACCTAGGAAACATTTACCCGCATATTTTTCCGATGTTCTACGCCGAGCTTTCTTCTATGTGCGAAACGTTCCGAACAGTTGTCTCGATTCTTCCAATACGTTCCGCGTCGGAACTGTTATCGAAACAATACGTTCAGCCAAAATGAACAACGAGATCGATCAAAACAATCTAAAAGGATTCTCAAATATGTATTAAAGTCACTATTTTAATATGTGTGTATATAGCCGTTGAAATGTGCAAAGGATTAATGGGAAAAAATTAATATCGAAAAGGAAGAAATTTAAGAGTGAAATTTCGCTGCGGACATGAACCACCTTGGTTGCCTCCAGAGGGTTAACCCTTTGTACTCGAAGTTATTTTAACTGGAAAATTAAACATATCTTCCGACCTAGAATAATTCTATTCTATACGATTTTTTTCTTTTTATAGATATGAAATCGATATGATACCTCACACGTTACTTAATGGTTTAGTAATTGATTAGATACAGTTACAACATATATAATGATGTAAACAATATTTTGAATAATAGTCCTGCAATTTTTAGTGGCGACTCTGGGTGACCACTCGAGTGCTAAGGGTTAAACTTATTCGTTCCCGATCTAGTTAAACAGTGTCGGGTCTAGTTACCCTACGGCGAAAATGTCTTTTCGATGCCGGCTGGAGCTTGTCGTTTTAAATAGCTTTTATTGCACCCACGCGGTCAGCGGGTTCGGTTCTGCCAAAAATCTTCGGACATTTACGAAAAAACAAGTAAAAAAATCGACCTGCAAAAATTGCGGTAGAGCCAACAGGAGGATGAGGAGGAGGAGGAGGAGGACTCCTCCACGGGTTGGTGGAAATTGGAGACTTCCGGCGTGGTAAAATCGCAGCAATAACGAGCCGCGTCGACGCCGCGTAGATTTATGGTTGTCGCAGGGATAATGGTTTTCACGGTTTAACGAATATTCTTGGCGGTAAATCATAAAACGTGACGCTCGATCTTGGATCTCTCGCCAAGGTTCCGCGAGATCACGATCGACTCACATCTCAAAGAAGAAGAAGAGGAGTAAGCAGAAGAAAAGAAAAAATCGGACGAACGTCATCGAAGGTCGAGACCGTCTGCTTTCCCTTCGATTCGAATTTAGCACGTCGTAAAACGGTTGCGTGCGGTGTTACCGCGCGATTTCGAAGACGTTGCATAAACTGTGCACAATGCATCGATTCATCGGCGGTGCACGCGCCAACAGCTGCCACTATAGAACCGGGAAAAAGCATAGTGCGAGGCTCTAGGAGCTTCTTGCGGCTTTCTTCCAACGGAAACGATGCCATTGCCTCGGTGAGAGTCCATTTTTTTCTTGCTTCGACTCCCTTGATATCGATTTGGTACGCTACCAACTTGGACGCTTGACCGTTCATTGTTGTAACTTTTATATGGACAAGAATTCATTTAGTGTTAATATCCTTTTCCTTTAAATATGTCGAAACAAGAAATATAGGATTTAGTCCACTTTCATAATTACAGGCAAATTCAAATGTAACTTTCAATCATTCAAGTTTATCGGTTACTTCACGTCACGTTATTTTAAATTAAATGAACTCAATATAATTTTTACGATATTGTGAAAAATGAACCGTTAGACAGTGCGTGTTATTTCAACATTATATTCGTTTAGTGTTAATATCCTTGTCCTTTAAATATCTCGAAACAAGAAATATAGGTCTTAGAGCATCTTCATAACTATAGACGCGTATGAGAAGCTATTAGCATAAATTTCATTAGTTTTCGCCGAAGTTGAAAATTGGAATTTTGGTTGTGTTTTGACGATTCCGGCTCAGTGCGCGGCGTCTTCAGCGAAGCGGGGCGTGGATTTATGGGTTCCGCGGATGTAATGGATGTTTATTTTTTGATTCGTGCCAGCCTTGAAGAGTCGAACGGTCGGTTCTGTTTCGAGGCTCGATATGTATTCGAGGAAGAACTGGTCCGCGAGATTCAAGCCAGGCGTGTCCGCAGGACTCGCGTTGCTACCGCGACATGTTTTCTCCGGGTGGACCTATACAGTTCTATGGATATTTTCGGACCGACAACTCATCGAGCAACCTAGTTTCCATCGGGATGTATCGTTCTGTGTTCTGATCACGAAAAAATACAAATCTCGATTCTCCGCGACTCGAAACATTCGAGACCCTCTAAACCAGGGGAGGCCAACCTGTGGACGATTAGAAATGGCGCATCTTCATATGTATTTTCAACAAGTGACTGCTCTCGGTTCAATTCATGTACAGCTTTCTTATTCATTGGTTCATTGGAATTTTTTCACAGTTTACAATTGTAGAGAATCAAAAAAGAGATCATTTATCAATAGACTGCGGATCTTTATCCAAAATAAAAATTTTCTGCATTGATTGTGGGAAGCAGGAATAAAATAAAAGTTGATTTCATCCCTTCATGACCTTGTTACATTCAAAACAATATTACAATATTCTCGAAGTATTCTAATCTATTACTGTTTTATATTTCACTCAACAAATTTCTTCATAAATGCATAAAGATCCGCAAGATCCCTATTTTCCAACCTCCATAATGAACGTAAGATTTTGTACACTGAACTCCTTTGCGAAAAAAAATGATGAATGGTATGCAAAAGGTTGGCCACCCCTGCTCCAAGCTCTTGAAGCAAGATTCTCTATGCTTGTTCCTCTTCTTCTTCTTTGTAGATGACCGTGTTTCGACCTTGGACGGTCCGAAGTCGATCCAATGTCCTTCCTCGGCTTCCAAAGCCGGGTTGGATCGCGGATACATACTCTGCAGGTTTTGCAACAAACGTGAAAATCCGTCGGCCGCCGCGGGGCTTCTATTAAAAGTGCATGACGCCCTGTCCTCCGTCGCGGCTCGTCCACCCAATTGATAATGTATTTACAAAGCGGCGTGCACGGCATCCAGAGTGACATCATGCTTTGAAATAATATGCTTGTACGGGAACTTGGCAAACGCGTCAAGCCTTTTCTTTTCCATCGAGCCAACGACGACAGGAGAGTTTTCTTTCCGTCTGACCCGCGATTCGATTACGAACCACCAAAATTGGTTCCTGGCTGTGTTCTAATCAAACTAACAATCCTCGAGAAATCTTTCCGCGTTCTTCTGACCTACAACTAGGCTGCAGTTGTTTATGCATATGAATATGATTATAAGAATACAATGTTGTTTATGAATATTGAAAATTTAAAAAGTACCTTTTGTAGATTTGTGTCAATTATGTGCACTGTGAATGTTTTATTGATATCGATGAACCTTGCCGTAAACTACAAATGTTTAAAGATGGTAGAAATTGCAGTTTTTCAAGATTTTCTTACATCTTTCAATGTCTGTCGTTTTTCCCGTATCAATCGATTTCGATGAAACTTTCACAATGCATACAATTGATACAAATCCATAAAAAGTATTTTATAAATCTTCAATATAGGCCCACATAAAATTGTAAAATGCAACTTTTAGTATTTTCTCTACCATTCCGACAACCTACAATTTTTTCACAAATTTCTTTCACGTTATATAGGTAGCAAACCAATTATTCTAACTTCTGAAAAAAGTTCAAATTGTATGGTCCAATATTTAAAAAGTTATCGTCGTTTTTCCATAGAAAATAGGTAAACCAATGAGACCTGGGCAAAGATTGATGTGACGATTAAGTAATACCAAGTATATATTTTTTATTTTGCGCATTTAATATCGCCTGTATTGTTCTCTTCTTACTGATATCGTTGAAAAAGAAATGGAACTTCCATATAGCTACTGTTTCCTCACAGTTGAAGCAGACAATTTTTATGTAATTTCGCAAAGAGCCACAGCGTCGTGACGGATGTCGATAATGAATTTTGTTGCAGCCGACTTACCAGAACCGAGAAGCGATCGAGGAGACAATCGGGAAAAGCAGTGCCGGAGGAAAAACACCCTCTTTGAACAATAACCTCTCAGAATTGGACACTCTGCTCCAAGACCTCAGCAATGCTCATTACAACGCGCATTATCAGGAAAGAGGTCAGTATCCTATTTTTGCGACTGGTGTAGCAACACTGATTCAGTAGTTACGCTTTTCTCGATGTTACCGCGAATCTGATTATGAATACGAGTGCAAGAAAACATGCTGCATCGATAGAATGCGTTTATGACTGCAGAGAACCGCGTGTCCTCCGGAATGAATGGGGACTCTAGTCCGATGCTTCGATCTCCGAGCAGCATGTCCGCTTCGAGGCCAACTGTGGACTCTTTGCTCGAAGAGCTGAGCACTGCGGTTCCTAATGGGTAAGTACAACGCTTCATCATGTCTCAAACTTATTTATCCAAATATTCACGAATCGAAATGAATCGCAGTATTCCTATCAGGGATTACTCTTCCGACGGAAGAGTGAAAGTTACCATTCAGGAAACGTCCACCGAGATCCAACCAGTTTACGACGGTTACAATTCGAGACACGGCTCTTTGAATCGGTCCGAAGTACAGAGAGGCTACACAAATGGTCACACTGCTAGCAACGCTACCAAGGAGCTCGATGATCTTATGGCTTCCTTGTCCGACTTCAAGGTACAGTAGATTTGGAAGAATAGTTCTAACTTCTAACCAGTTGTAACCACCTCCAAACACTTATTTCCAGGCATAATTAATTTTACAGTTCGAACAGCAGTCCTATCCTTTGATAAAAAGCAGCTGATTCTTGTAACAGTTGATGTTTAACTTTAAGAACTTTGTCGGAATTAACTGTAAAACTTCGGAACTCTTACGAACGTTGAAACACGTTTGAAAAATTTTTTCTTACGTACGGTTCTCGTTCTGAGAAGCTACTCTATAAACACATTTTCTAAAAAAGTGCATAATACAAAATTTGTTTAAAAGTACATTGCACACAGCCCCGACATTCAGTCCGATTTCCCCGAATATGAATGACGGTCCCAGAAACGAATGCGTCTCTGCTTAGATTTCGCAAACTTGAGAAGGATGGGGATGGCGTGAACTGATACTTTTGGATCACTGTGATTCGTGATTTTCGTGACTCGCTTCCTGTCTGAACTGTTGTTCGCGCAAGTCATAGAGACATAATCTGTATGTTTGAATGCGCGGTCTGAATTGCGCGATTTGTGATGCCGGTTAATTGGACGCGGGTGCAATAAGCTTTTGTAGTGTTTGCTTACTATTAAAAGTCACTACAGAATGAGAAAACAGCCGCGTGAAAACTACTCCTGCCCATTCTTGGCTCCCTAGGTTACCAAAATAGCTTCCATTCCACGATCTACCACCAGTCGCGGGTCCGGCCGTCATAGTCTGCTCCTCCTCCTCTCCTTCAACTTGTCTCCTTTTCCTCTCCGCCGATTTTCCGTGGCCCCTTCAACATAGAAGAGCAGAGGGAGGGAAAATATGGGAGGTGGGGGTCAATACTGATCCACGAAATCTCTCAAAGCTTGAAAGCCAGTCTGCAAGCTCGCCTGTGCCAATCGACATCGGTGGACTCGCGGCTACCCTTTGAGAATCTTCGTTTATCGGTACCTTGACATTTTCCCTCGACCCCTAAACTAATCAGAGATTCGAGACATTCAACACCGGACACCGTACATCAAGTCTTTCCATTTCGAATCATTTTCCCATCGTTTCGCAAGCCACCTTCAGCAGAAGTTAATAGACACGTTGCTACTGGTGTCTGTTCCATCGAGCTCTTCTAGTGGAGGTAGATCATGTTCCGGTTCACTGCTTGCCAATCAGAAAGGAGACATTCGAAGACTGGAACCATGAGCTAGCTCCATTATATCAGCAGAGCTCCCACGAGTGAGGATTTTGTAGTGCTCTGCTAATATATTGAAGCTACATCATGTTCCAGTTCATTGCTCGCCAATCAGAAAGGAGACATTCGAAAACTGGAACTATGAGCTAGCTCCATTATATCAGCAGAGCTCCACGAGTGAGGATTTTGTAGTGCTCTGCTAATATATTGAAGCTAGATCATGTTTTCCGGTTCACTGCTCACCAATCAGAAAGGAAACTATTAGAAACTGGAACATGAGTTGGCTCCTCTAAGTTAGCAGCACACCGCAAGACATCAGCACATCTTCAACCTCCTACCGAAGCTAACTGCAATGTTTGCGAATCATTATAATCATGTAATCACAAGAGCGTTCTTATTTTTTGTTGTACGTTCACAGATCAACAGCGGATCCCACCAGCATCAGACAGTGACCGATTCCCCGTACGCAAAACCGAACAAAGCCACCAAGAGCTCGCAAAGTCCGCTGCCACCCGAGGGCACGCAGACCAGGATCCACATCACCGAGACTCATACCACTCATCACTATCAACAGCAACACGGAGAGTCTTATCCTCAGCAACCGGCGGCTCAACACAAACAGAACCAGTTGGATTCTATGCTAGGTAACCTCCAAGCAGACATGAGTCGTCAAGGTGTCAACACTACTCAGAAAGGATGCTGCAGCGCCTGCGAGAAGCCTATCGTGGGACAAGTAAATAGCATACCTCGGAGTGCCGAAAAAGTATCTTGTTCAGAAAGTTAACGTGTTCGATCTGTCTCTAGGTGATCACTGCTCTCGGGAAGACGTGGCATCCGGAGCATTTCACTTGTACTCATTGCAACCAGGAGCTGGGCACGAGGAACTTCTTCGAGAGGGAGGGACAGCCCTACTGCGAATCTGATTATCATAATCTGTTCTCGCCCCGTTGCGCTTATTGCAATGGACCCATTCTGGATGTAAGAATTCGTTGGAAGCCAGGCTCGCATTTATCAAGGATTTGTAGCCACAATTTTCATCAATTTTCGTTGTTAAGGGGCTCTTCTTCTTTCTAGGATCGCGAGGGGGCGCGTGGCGCCTTTTTTACGTTTACGGGACGTAATTGGTATTATTCGACAGCACGTAGCTATTTTCATAAAGCTGTGGCAGTTGCATGCTGCCGAATAATGCAAATTACGCCTCGTAAACGTAAAAGTAGGACTAAATCGATTTTTTATCTAGCGTTTTTGACTACTTAAAAATGGTGCTTTAGAAAGGTGAATACCCCATTAACTTGTTTAATTGTGCTTTCATGATCAGCAAAAGTCTGGATATTTGAATTCTCAAGCTTTGTCTTGAAACGTTTCTCCAACTGTTTCCAAACAACCTGCGCAAGTTGCGCGTTTAAACTAGTCATATTCGCAAAGGACAAATGAGTTCAGGAATCACCTCTCTCGAGGAAGCACAACATTTTCGAAACACCCTGTATATCATTCTAACATTTTCCATCTTGAATGGAACAAGGTCCTCACTAACTCGGAAAACATCCCACATCGTCGTTAAAGAAACGAGAATACAAACGGCTCGAATATCCCCGAACAGCCAGGGTTAACTGAAATAGCCTGGACCTCCGAAAGCGTGAAACGCGTCCATGCTGTCAAGCCTGTCTTCCCAAGCCAGACGGTTACACGAAACTATTTTCAGAAATGCGTGACGGCTCTGGAGAAGACCTGGCACACGGAACACTTCTTCTGCGCTCAATGCGGCAAACAGTTCGGGGAGGAAGGGTTCCACGAGCGGGACGGGAAGCCGTACTGCAGGGAGGACTACTTCGACATGTTCGCGCCAAAGTGTGGGGGCTGCAACCGCGCCATTATGGAGAACTACATCTCCGCGTTGAACAGCCAGTGGCATCCTGATTGTTTCGTTTGCAGGGTAGGTTCTCCATTTGCGAAGACTATCACACTGAAATTGTTTGCTTTGGTTACAGCCTGCGATCACGCTGGAGCGCATACGGGAATTTCAGGGTCTCTAGCAAACTTTGTCGGTCCTTACCGTTGAAGAAGTTCCGGTGGAAAGATTGCTCCAACAATAAATAATTAGGTTCCATGGAAATCACCAACAATATTTGACCGACTCCAGATTTGACTTACAATAACTTTGGCCGACGACTTTAGTTGACGACAGTATTATTCAATGTTCACATCGTTTGACAACGTTAACCGAGCCTCATCTAACTTCTTATGGTGTAGTAATTATATCGCACCCCGGCAAGAATAGTGACAACTAAAAAATGCAGTATTCTCGCAGTAACGATTTCAAGAAAATTATAAAATTTCCGTCGACATAGTACAGACAATTTTAATTTTTCAGAAAAATATTTTTAGAAGTAAATTCGACTGGCTCTGTAAAATGATATTACGAATGCCTACGTCAACTCTAAAGTGACACTGTCCCTGCCACTACGGGTATAATCGTTATTTTTTTAATTGTTTTATTGTTCTTATCGGGGTGCGATATGTTTATATTAAGTCGTGTCATAGATAACTTCCGATGTGGCTAGGTAAAATCTATTGTTCGTATCGGAAGTTATTTATTACTCGACCTAATACAAAAGTAGAAAAACAAAAATGTCATCACTATCCTTAGAAACGATGTCACTATCGGATAATACTATTGTCGACTAAATTCGTTGTTGGTCAAATCTGCAGTCGGTGAAACCTGTGGCGACGTCATGGGACCTCAACAACCACGTGTAGACTGCGGATACACGGTTCATTCATATTTCGCATTAAAAATCCACAGTCTAATGAGGTGCAAGGGTTTGGTAGCTTGATAGCTGGAGCAGTCTTTGGGACAGGTTCGAAAGCCGCAACGGTAAGGACACGGTTGGGCAGCACAGACTCACATGTCCTGTGAACGTTGCAGGATTGCAAGAAACCGGTGTCCGGAAAGTCGTTTTACGCGATGGAGGGCAAACCCGTTTGCCCGAAGTGCGTGGGCGTCGACGACGACGAGGAAGAGGAGGAGGAAGCATAAGCGGATCCCCGGTGTCTTATGTTCCTCCGTATCTTATGTGAAATGCCCTATCATCCCCCCTTGACCCCTCTATGTTGCTATGTCGCTCCACGAATGCGGAGCATATGTCCCCACTCCCCCGAATTTCTCCAACAGGTGTTTAGGCGAATCCAACGCGGAGAGGAACACGCAGCGACGAGGCGTCGTCGTCGTCCATTCCGCTTCGAAATTCTCATTGATCGCATATGCCAACACTACACGCACAAACACGGACACGCACACACGGATCAATCTGTACAGTACACAAACACGCACACAGATCATTAAACGCGTTAGGGCATTGTCGAGGATCTTATAGTATTTCCGCCGGGATATTTGATCGGATGAATTGTTAACGAGGTTCAGATCGCATATTTTTTTCTAGTCTTAGAAAATCGATGTTAACGAGTCGCGAGAGCTACGATAGCAGTTTCTAGTATTGTATGACGAATAAAAAATAAAGAACAACAACAAAAAAAAAACACAAAAAAAAACAAAAACACACAACACGAAAGAGATGCACGGCTGCAGCGTGTCCGCTGCGCGTATCTTCTCAGTTGAGCTGCGGCGGAACGCCAGCCCCTTTAATGCTGTTTTATGGTTGTCGGTGACGAAGAATTCTCGAAGTTGCTATCGTAGCGAGCGCGTTGCGTAAAGGTCGCTTTTACGAGAGGGATAATTTCATTTATATGCAGCTTTCGCTGTGTGCGTATCTATCGTGGAGCGTGCATGTGAGGTGGTCGTTCTATCGCGGTGTCATTGATCACTAGTAATGTTTATGTTTGATTGTTTATGTTGTTCCCGTGTCACTGTCACGTTCAATGACGACGATATTCTTGGACGCTGGTCGAGGCTCACGCACGAATTTTTGTTTGGTCCGTAGGACTGCAGACAAAAGTTCCAAGGAGGCTCGTTCTTCGACCATGAAGGCCTACCGTACTGCGAGACACACTATCACGCCAAGAGAGGGTCCCTATGCGCAGGATGTCACAAGCCTATTACAGGTTTCTTAATTAACCATTTTTTTTATGGGCTCAGTTTATACAGTCGGTGTACGAAATGTATTTGTACATCTTTCAACACTAACCGTACCACGATCGGTTTTACATTTATTATTATTTTAATTATCGAAATTATAAAGATGCTTCCATTAGAAATTATTACATGAATTTCTTCATTCAAACACGTATTGTTATAAAAATGGCAAGAGATTTAAATAAATGCAGTGTTGTCATTTTTATAAGACAATGTATAACAGTCGCATTTTGTGCTCGGCCAGCAGCTTCGTTTATCAACGAATGTATAAATAAGCTATTTGGAATTGTTATTGGTCGCAATTACGAAAGAAAAAGTAAAGGTCGCGATTTCTAAAGTTTTTATCTGTCCTGTAACGTAAACTTGAAACATGTATTTTGTAAATCTAAGTAAGTTATGTACGGGTCCCATGAAAATCACCGACACAGGTTTCACCGATAATAACTTTGCCCGACATTAACATGATTTGACATGATACAACGTTAACCGACTGCATCTGATTTCTTATAGAGTAATAATTAGACTGCGGATCTTCATGCATTTTTATGAAAATTTTCAAGAAAGACTAGAATATAAAATTTGATTTTTTTTCATTCCGTTTTCTGAAAGTTTGTCTACAAAAATTGAAGAATGCATAAACATCCGCAGTCTAGTAATAGTTATATTTTTCTACAAAAATAAAAGTGTCAGTTGCAGTTACTATCGGATAATACTGTCGTCGACTAAAATCGTTGTCGGTTAAATTCGTCGACGGTCAAAGTCGTTGTCGGGCAAAGTTATCGTCAGCTAAATCTGGAATCGGTGAAATGTTGTCGGTAATTTTCATTGGACCCGATAAATCATGGTCACAGCATCGCAACGCTAACGCACGTTAATGTTTCAGGCCGTTGCATAACAGCGATGTTCCGGAAGTTCCATCCGCAGCACTTCGTCTGCGCGTTTTGCCTGAAACAATTGAACAAAGGCACCTTCAAAGAACAAAACGACAAGCCGTACTGCCACGGGTGTTTCGACAAGTTGTTCGGCTAAGGACTCGATTAGAAGAAAAAAGAAAGTATTGATAATTGTAACATATAACGGATAAAACGAGAGACAAACCAGTGGACTGTTTCGCTCGGTACTATATTTACAAATGTTACGTACTTTCCGTACGCGTTACACGTGTTCACGCGCATTAGAGAGAGAAAGATAGAAAGAGAAAGTAAGAAAGAAAGAGAGTGAGAGAGAGAGAGAGAGAGTGAGAGAGAGAGCGAGCGAGTGAGAGAATGCAATCGCTTTAGTCGTTTTTAAGGAACA
The DNA here is from genome assembly GCA_916610235.2 of Lasioglossum morio. Classification (NCBI taxonomy): domain Eukaryota; kingdom Metazoa; phylum Arthropoda; class Insecta; order Hymenoptera; family Halictidae; genus Lasioglossum; species Lasioglossum morio. Next base: position 5,771,539 of record OU744324.1, on the reverse strand, counting down.
ATTACAATGTACTTTTACGAATTAATACGCTTGTCGTCGCGAGACACGAAACAGTCCGTTGAGAGATTTTCTTCGCGACCAGCGACGTGTTCGACATGGTGCAACCTTATGCAAGTTAAACATACAAAACGTATCGTTCATTCGCTCTTTGTCGCGAACGATAAGGTATTAAAGGTATCTCACAAGTCATCGTTATACTTCCATTGTCCTTAATAAGGGCACGTTGCTAATATTTTTAGGAGCATTTTATATCAGGTACTTTACATTGACCGTATTGTCTAAGGATTAATAAAGGGTGCTAATTAGTAGCTTGTTTTTACTAATAACGTGTCCGTTAAACATAGGGGTTACCACTGGGAATTTCGTCGAACGTATTCTAATCGATATATAATCGTGTTCAGGATTTTTTAATGTGCCAGTTTTAGGTTGAAAAAACCATCAGTCGACTAATTTGCATTGGGAAACAGCAGCGCTTTCAAGTGGTAGAAAGTTTGCCACCATTGAAATGAACTTCTCATAAACTGTTCGTGTTTCCTAATGTACGGTAACCCTAGTTAAATAATGCATCGGAACGAACTAGCTGCATTAGGGATCAGGATGGTCGATAACTGCAGCTCTTGTGTTGAGTAATGCACTTTTATATAGCGTACAGGATGTCCCGTGTTTGGGGAACAATTTAGCGACATCATTTATATGCATAGCTATAAATGTTGTCCGTCTTTTTCAATGTTTTACCCGTAAAAAAAATAATTTTGCGGTAACTTTTGGAATTGTTCATTGTACTACACCGGGACAGCCCGTCTGTCGTCGATAGACAGCGGATTCGATGTGTTTGTGACGAAAATGAGTAGATTTAATTTAAAACATTAAACGCAATAGACAAATTTCTAAATACTGTTATATTAGTTTCAACCTATCGAGCATATTAAGAGAGAAAATCAATTTCTTCAATTTTCAGCTGGAAAATTTCGATTTCGCGTAAAGATCCGCTGTCTGGCGATCGCTATTGCAACGCACTATAACAGTCAATATCTCCTAATTAGGTTTTCCTTGTTACTTACACCGAGATCATCGTCGACGCTGTATCGCATAACGATAACCCCTAATATGTGGTTCAAGATAATCAAAAGTAAAGAACATTCGACTGATAAGTGTAAAAAGAAATGCAAGTGTTCCGGCTTTAGATCCGTTTATTCGACATACTGTTGCACAGCAGTACACCACTTGTTACCTCGCTAGTAAACATCTAATAAATATATATATCATATATACATTAACAATCGACCGTAAAAGGTAAACGTGTTTTTCAAAATTTTTTACGGCGACTCCGTATAAAACTGGGTGTTCGTCTCTTTCACAGAAGAAACTTAATATCATCGTAATAATTATAGCGATGCAAATATCGAAGAAAAATCGTACGAACACGTATACACCGTACAAAATAAATATGTAATCGCATGTACGCTCGAGATTGTACGGACCGGACCGTCTACGTATTTTAGAGAATTGTGTTCTGTATCGTGTTACAAAAATTGTGCTGATTACGATTTTCTACCGAGTTCGTAGAAAAAACAAAACCAAGGGAGAGATATACACATATAATACGTATACAAGTCTCGAAATACAAATTGTCAATTAAAAAACGATTATTCTTTATGAGGTGTGCGAGATCCCGACACTTTTGGGTTCTCGCAGACCCCTGGCATGTTTGTCATCCATAGACTGCGGAACTTTATGCTAAATCAAAATTGTCTGCATCGATTGCAACAAATAGAAACTAAGTTCAACGCTATTTCTTCCCATAATGATTTTAAAGAGGAAAAATGATATATCTTGAATATTTCTCAATTTTCCTATAAATGCATAAAGATCTGCAGTCTAGTCATATAAGCTCCGATTGATCGCGTGTATCACAGACTGAGGAAAGGCGGTCCAACGTTCGCCGTCTTGTTGATGCGCCGAAAGTGTCAGGCCAGTGTAGGGAACAGCTCTGAGAAGCTCTCGTGCCAGAGATCGGCTAGTGCCATGTTGTTCTTCTCGTTTTTGTTATCGGGCGCTGGAGAATCGTGGGATTCGTATCCGCAATCGGACGCGCTGGAGTCCAGTTTCGTTTGCGTGAAACTCGAGTCCATGTCTTCGGAATGTATACTAGACGGCGACATAGTATCCGTGCACGTGTAGGTCGGTGAAAACTGATTGTTCGAATAGTAAGAATTCGGTGTGTAGTACGCGGAGTCTTCGGCCGAGCAGGCGGCGCCGTCTGTGCTCACTTCTTGGACACATTCTTGAATACCGACGCCGTTCTCTTCGCCAGGATAGATGATCGTTATAGAATTCGTAGTCTCGTCGTAAGTACCGTAAACTGTGTCCAAGTCGTGCGTTTCGACTTCTTCTTGCTTGACCTCGACCTCCGATTTAATCGATACAGGTGTGGTCGCGTTCGAACGGGTACAAGGTGTACTGTTGACTGTGCTGCTGGCAACAGGATGCCACGGCTGGTAGCTGTCGCTCATGCCTCCACAGGTTCGACCGGCTTCCACATTTTCTGGTGTCGGCCCCACCACTCCTTCTGGATGATCACGTTTCTTAACGGTATCTTCCTTGACTGGCACCTACGCAAGACGCAACCGAGACGCCGTCAATGAAGGGAAGACTGAGACGCCAGTGAACAATATTTATTTAGGAACGAATGAATCGTTTTCAGGCTTCGGACGAATCTCGGCGAGCTTAATGAGGTAGACTCGTTTTTCCAGAGTTGCGAGGGAGCGAAGCGGCTTTTCATTTCTCGATAATGTAAAGATGGGGCTTTTCATTAGTCAAAACCGCTACATGAAAGATTAATCTAGGCTGCAATCGCCTTCAAAAGTCGTGTTTTTACGTTTAGAAATTACTTTTGAGGGCGACTGCGGTCTAGATTGATCTTTTATCTAACGCGTTTGACTATTAAAACACCCCATCTTTGCATTACCGAGAAATGAGAAGGCATATCCCGAACCCTAGCAATCCTGGAAACGAGACCGGGATTATTGTAATCGAAAATTAACAGTTGTAGAAGAGATGCTACACTATTAAAGTATCAATGATCTTTTTAGGAAAATTTTATAAACTACTTTTAGGCCTCCGAGTTGGTCGGACTATTAATTGTTTCGATCCAGTATTATAAACGCATCGTTATCCAATTTATACAGAGTGACTCCGCGAATTGGGACAAGTTATTGCTCTTTTTTAAGTATAATTACAAAGAAAATCGATAGAGAAGGAAATTATATGACATAACACGTCCTAACTTCCTATGACCTTATTTTTAATGTATTGTACACCAATCGATCCCTTTTATTATCCTACGTATAGAAGTACTAACTCAGGGTCGTCGAAATGTCAATACTTCGCGAGATATTTGTGTCAGAAACGTTCTTTACTACAAAAAGTATTGAAACTCTCGATATGAATTATAGGAACTTTCTTTTTATTTATTTTACGTCGCTCTCAACTGTTTGCTAAGATTACTTCGCGACCTACCGTTTATTAAGGCACATGGAATATTTCCCAAATTGTAAGAACTAGTGCCGTGTTTACTCTGACCAAATATCTCGTGAAGCATTGACATTTTGAGGCCCATACACAGAATAATAAAAAGGATCGATTGGTTCGAGAAAAAAATTGGGTTGCATTAAAGAATGAATGCAATCGCACCTGGAGAGTGCATCTGTGTATCCACATGAAAAGTAAGGCCATAAGAAGTTAGGACGTATTTGTTCCTCTGTCATTTTTTTTCTATTTTTACTTGTAGAAGAGCGGTAACTTGTCCTAGTTTCCAGAATCACTCTGTAGATACATTCTAGTTGATCTGGTAGGTACGCTTCGAACGGTTCATTCATTACTATCACACGTATGGATTGCAATATCGTTTGAGAATTTTGTAAGTTAGGATTATCGTGATACTCACTTGTTCATTTGTTCTACAAGGATTCGTTTCCACTTCGGCGGTAACCTCTCGCAGAAGGCTTTCTGCAAGTTCCTCAAGTCGCTCGATGTAGTCATCCCCTTGGAGGTCACCAAACAGTTCTTCAAGAGGAGGTAAATGGTCAATATCTTCAGGAGGATTGCTGCTCCGGGTGTTAGTGTCAGAGACTGTGCCAGCTGTGTTGCTCCACCCTGCTGCAGAGGGTGATTGGGGGACACTGTAGATCCCAGCGAGGACACAGCACAGCCAACACGGCCTTGACACAACGAACAGAGCAGTTCTCCCGTGTTCTTCGTGTCTTTCTCCTTCCTCAAACGTTTTGTTTCGGTGACCAAGACTTCGTTTTGCGACCTCAGTATCGTGCATTCTTGCGTCAGCAGTTCGTTGCGTTCCTTCAACGTTCTCACGGTCTCCTCGAGCTCGTCCAGTTTCGCTTTTTTACGGTCGCGAGAGGTTTGAGCCGCCACTCTATTCTTTAATTTCCTGAAATAAGAATATTCATCATTTATATCGAACATTATAATCTCGGATCTTATTGTCCTTACAATTAGAAGAAAGTTATTAGTAGACGATCTTTATGCATTTATGAAGAAATTGATTTGGTGAAATATATCGTAATGTTGTTTTTAACGCAACAAAGTCATTAAGGGATGAAATCGATTTTTATTTTGTCCCTGCTTTCCACAATTAACTGCAGAACATTTTATTTGTTTTGCCTAAAGATCCTCAGTCTAGTTAGAAGGTATTGTATCCGATGATGACACAATTTATTGTTAGTAGAAATAGCTACTGAATTTTATCAAGCTGTTTTAGGGGTTGGAGAATCAGAGATTTTAAAAAATTTGTAAATAATCAATTATTCTTCGGACATTTAACATGTCATGGATACTTAAGAAATAATTTTTGAACATATGAAAATTGTCAATTAATTTTTGGATATCTAAGAGAATGGACATGGTCATACGAGAAATAAAACGATCGTTTTCAAAAATGTTAGAAACATTGTATACGCTTGTAGTTATTCTTATAAAGCGAAAAAATCGGGAAGGGTTTAAAGTTTAAAGTGCTTAAAAAAAAGAAAAAGGGCGGGAATTTTTATCAATTGTTATTTTACAGACGCTGAAAATCATAGTCGAGAGAAAATATGAAAAACGTGGAACTTCCAAGCGAATGGTGTGAAAACATCAACAACAAACGAAATGTTTATAGAACAAAAATAAACAAATAAACAGAGTATTCGAAATTCAGGACGCACAACTATCGTGACGTAGCTGTTTTCAAACGAAATTTTCCTACCATGGAGACGAATTATTCAAAAAGCGCCACTAAAACTTGCTGTATCATTATTAAAAGTATTGTTTACATTGTTAAATGTCCACCAAATTTCAAAAATCATATAGGACGAAGATATTCTATGTAGAACAAATATTTAATTTTCCATTAAAAATAGTTCCGAGTGCAAAAGGTTAACATTGGTATCTTATCAAATCCCAAACATTTAATTATAAGTGTTGCGCGACGTATTATACAAAAATATTTAAATATTTCAGCCAGGAAGAAATGTTTAATTTTCCAGTCAAACTAGCTAGCTTCGAGTGGTTAAATGTTGGTATTTAATCAATTCCCAAATTGAGCTGTTACACAAATTTCGTATCCACCAAATTTAAAAAATCATAGAGACTGTAATTATTCTAGATCGAAAGGAATATTTCATTTTGGAGTTAAAACAGCTACGAGTGCAAAAGGTCAACGTTGAAATACATGAAAATACAGGTGAAGTCAACGTACTTCCTTTGTAGCTTCTCCTCCCACGTCAAATGATCCAATCGTCGTTTCTTTCCGCGAACGCAGGTATCTGCCTTGAACATTGTACCGTCGTCCTGCATGCTGTCGTGTTTCGTGAATCTCTTCGGGTCCATATTCGATTTATCGGACAGGAGCGAGGTAAAATTTAATTTAGCAACAGATCTGTGTAGTTCGTTACCAGGAATGATTCCGGCCGCTTTTGGCAAGCCTTTGGGTAACGTAATGATGACACTTTTCAGTACGCTCATAATCTGCCATTCGATGACGCTACGTAACTTTTGCTCACTTGATCTTAGAACTTGATCTTCGCGTGCGAATATCTCCTGTGCTCGTTCTCGTGAACCGTCGGAAGGCTACTGATCCGACACATGCTCCCCGTCGAGGGAAATTCCGCGGTTTCGGTCGCGTTCTTAGCTGATGCAATCGAACTGACGGCCTGCACCATTTCACACTGCGCGGATCATCCTAGAAATATTGTTGGGGCAATGCTCGAGCGCGACTGGCGGAGACGAGCAATGTTACATGTGTCGTACCGTTATTGGCTGCCACGTCGCTCTTTTCGAAGTACTTCGTCTCCTACTACCAGCGTGTCGTACACCAACTGACGTCATCGGTGTATAGTATACTGTGTTATCGAATCAGGATGTAGGCTTCTTTTTTTATCGTTGCAGCACCGGTTCCGCCTATGATGACGCTGGCACACTCATTCCCTCGTCTCGTGAAATTCTCTGCTGGATAATCGTCATACATTACGCTCGTTTCGAAGGTGTGTTAATTAACGCTAACCATATACCGGCTACAAAATATGTCGGATATAACATCATTTTATAAAAATGACAAGACTGAACTTATTTAGACTTCCCACGATTTTTATCATATTTAATACGTGATTAAAGAAAGAAATTTATTGAATAATTTCTGATGGAACATTTTTATAGTTTTAATAATTATAAATAAACAATATGATACTGGTCATTTGACGTGGTGGTGTTAGTGTTGAAATATCGTTACATCATCCCCGGTCGTTTCCTATTTACTAGAAAACCATCATACGTTAAAGTTCTTATCTTATTATACATATGTTCTTTGTAGATTTGTAAATTCAAGGATAAAATGGGAATTATAAAAGTAAATATATACATAGAGGTTGTTTTGATCACAGACGAGATTATGATCACCAGCGCCTGTGCTATTCAGCGATACAGGCAAGTAGGCGCAGGTGGGCGCGAGGATAACGTGGAACTTACAGTGATCTGAAATACCACATCGCTAAAAGTTCCACCACTGACGAGAATAGTATCAAAATAGTGGTGAAGCATCGTCCGAAATATGGCGGAAAATGTAATATTTAATAATAATCAACACCGACGAAATACAGTTAAAGACTGCCAGCCTTATGGAAGATCGTGTCACTCGAATAATTCGGTGTTTTCTTACGCCCTCTAGAATATATTCTGGCTAGAGTAAAAAACAAAAGGCCATCGACGTGATCTCGTCGGTACAGAAGGCCACTGCGGAGATTCTGGTCGGCGTGAAGTGGTGTGAAGGCAAATCGTCACGCAACCATCTTGACACCAACGAGAGACTGTTAGTATCTCGTCGGTGAAATCCTGCATACTGCACCGAACGTATTCCAAGTTAAGCAGATACTTCAGACGATGTTTCAGTATTGGTTATTTAAGGTTTACAATATTAAAAATAAAACTCAAAGACAAAAAAAATTCCTAGAAATATTCAGAAAGTATTGAAGCATAATTTTAGGAAAGTTAACAATTCCGACTTTAAATTTTGTATCAGATACCCCAATTTGTAATTTCGATTATAATTTGTAATTTCAATATTTCATAAACGAGAATTATTACCTTACACTTTTTAATTCTTTATAACATTGTCTTTATTCACTGCATTTTCAAACATAAAATGTTGATATTGTACATGTACGTAACTTATATTCTAACGCATATACATACATACACATAAAATAAATTATCTGTACTTTTATACTATTTAAATAAATATTACGATTTCGAAATCGAGATGACCATTTCGGTATCGCATCCAATATAATCCACAGTTTGTATATTGAGGCGTATTTGCGAGAACTGAAGATACTGTATCAATAGTATCTCGTCGGTGACTGATGAATGACAAGCCAGACGGTCGAAAAATTTCGAAAAGTCAGTAGTACAACTCAACGTCAAGCTAGACAGTCGAAAATTTCTGAAAATTTTTCGAAAACCTAGAAACTTGAACATTATATTAGGAGAACCTGATATCGAAGGAGGTGGCACGAAATTCAGTAGTACAACTGAACGTCGAGTCGAGTGTATATTCATATACATATATGTACATATTCATGTACAGGCTAGGGTAGAAAGAGCACATTAATTGTTGTAACTAATATTTTTTATTTTTCACCAAAGGATCACAATATTATTATTATTATTATTATTATTATTATTATTATTATTATATTAAATGTGTATCGTGACGAGATGAGACGAAGGTGTCTGGCAGGAATGCATTCGAGGTAGTAACACTATGCGAGGAAAGTATTGACAATCGTAAATCCCGTTTGGGTTGCTTGCTACAATACTGAGGAGCCCAGGCTAAGTTTATCTTAATAGCAATACATGGTCGAAATGAATTGAACGATTGAATGAATCAACACTTCGTATATATTTTAAACTTAACAACGTATTGATACAAGTTTATTATTTTTGATCCTCCCTATCGTGATATTCTGAGTTCTGTCGATTCTAGTTGTGTTCGGTCTATTGTCAACTCAAGTACATAAAGTACTTTCTCCAGTTTCATTCAAGACTTGTTCGCAATACAGAGAAAAACGCCATGGAACTTTTTACAATCTGTTAAAGAAATGGTGAAATATCCTTTTTGTAAGTTTTAGATGTTTTACCGTGAATGCAGTTTTGCTATCTTTATTGATCGATTGAAACAAACGGTTTTACTTACTTCGCTGAAACCAAAAAGCGTGAATTTATAGAATTTCCCAGCCATTAAATGCTGCGCTTGTTGTCCGTTCAATATGCAGATTACCAAAGATTTCCTGTCACGGGCTGCAATGTCTGTCCAATCGGTCTCGTAAAACGCATGACCTACGTTCAGCGACTAAACATTATGTTACAGTTATTTCAATATTAGAATACATATTAGTGTAAATGAAAAATTGTTGAACACCTTTTGAAGTACGGTGCTGACGTTAACGTGTTAGAAGTCTGATAATATTAGTGTAAATGTATGAATACGAACCTCGTAATAAAGCTGCTCGCCAATGTAAGAGTACGCATATAACCAGGTTGCCACGATCACGGAATACAGACAAAAATTAACGAAAGCTGCCGTATCGTTTCCAAGTGTCTGTGTAATGTCAAACATATTCCTCACGTAATACATTTAACATTTTTACTGTACTTACTTGAGACTAATAAATATTAACTCGAATACATTTACAAGGCAGATCCTCTATGTGGCGATAAAATTTTAACAGTTACGGTAGAGAGCTTTACGACAGTTACGAACATAATTCTTCTAACAATATCCAATAGAATTTCGATAGAACATAATAAAAAAAAGGAATTTTGGAAAAGGAATTTGTTCCTTTCAGAAGTAGTATAACTAATCTTCAGGCTACTCTTTATTATTTTCTATGCAATCTATTAATGTGCGTGCTTTAAAGAGATTCCATTACGTACGATTAACATCACGTATATAGAAATGCCCAATCTGAAGCTACAGTTCAGATATTCTATCAGAAGGACATCTTTAAAACAGTCATTCAGAAAAGCTGACAACCTGAAACACACACGAACACAATTATTAATACATAGAGAATGAACCCGAATACGTAAATAGTTCTATCGAAAGTTAGCAAACCAGTAAGCGATCTGCTATTGATTTACGTACTCACTCCGTCAATTCCAAATGCTCGATCACCATCAGTCTTATTCTCTGCTGGAAATGCGCGGGAGATTTCGTAAGAGACTTTCGAATTCGACAAGCCAACACCGACAATCTTGCGCAAACGTGTAGCGTCGAGGTGACGATGAGACTAGCTTCCGCTGCATGGCACAACGACGCATACGTAGCAGGTAGTTGATATATGTATATGAGAGTGTACACTTTAGCGTTATAGTGGTAGTCGAAAAACGTGTGAAATCGAAACGGTAGCACGAAGGGAAGCGTGTTGTTCTCCGCATCTGCAATGAATTTTTTGCAGAATTTGTACCTTCGCAGGATCTTTATGCAAGATAAAAAGTTTGTGCATCCATTGCAGAGGTGGGCATTACTTGACGAAACAAATATTTCAAATACCATTTAATATTTTAGACTTTATTTTGCTTAAAGGAAATAGTATTTTAAATAAGATATACAATTTCGAAAATAAAATATTTCGAAAACTAAATTTGATTTATTATCGGCGCTACGGTTCGATCATATGCTACAAACAATATAATTTTTATGCTTATTCCTCAGTAATAAAATATTTCTATTTTAACAATCGGAACCACAAAATAAAATATTACTATTTTAGCAATGGGAACCACAAAATAAAATATTTCTATTTGAACAGGCGGAATCACAAAATAAAATATTTCTATTTTAGCAACGGGAACCACAAAATAAAATATTTCTATTTTAACAATGGGAACCACAAAATAAAATATGTCTATTTTAATAATTTGCAACACAAAATAGAATATTGTATTTTTTGTGCCTACCGAGGTTTGTTAATAAACATACAGTGTATCTTATCACCAGGACACTATTTCTACTTATAAATCTATTGAATACGAACCATTATTTTCAGCAATAATATTTCAAATTAAAAATAAAGACAAAGTCCACATATTTTTAATATTCTTAAAATAAAATACTATTTTCAAAAATTACTGCCTAAATAAATTACTTTATTTTCAAAATTTTAATACATACTTTAAAATAAATGGGATTATTTATTATTTACTATTTAACCTTTTGGTTACCCTAGACGAGATATCTCGCGCCCCGATACTTCCCGATAAACGCCTTTTGCGAGATATTTCGCGCCCTGATGCTTCCCGATAAACGCTCTTGACGAGATATCTCGCCGCCCCACCTAGAAACTATAGACAAAAATATTTTATAAGTAACTATATCCTGATTTGTAAAAGGGAGAAATGAATATTTACCAACATACTGCACACAATATACCACAAGGGATGCAAGAGAGTGTAGATGAACATTGTAAACATACACGTCTTGGGTACAAAAAATGACCAAACAGAACAGAAAATATTTCGTCTATAATGTCAAACCACTGGTGCTAGGTGGCGAGATATCTCGCCAAAAGCGTATATCGGGAAGTATCGGGGCGCGAGATATCTCGTCCAGGGTAACCAAAGGGTTAAAATACTATTTTCCCCAGCTCTGATCCATTGCAAGACACAGGAGCTAAATATGTTATATTTTTCACTAACAAATATTAATGTAATAACCATAACATGTTAATACAGTGGAAACTCGGAATAGTTTTGCTTCGGAGTGCGTCCAAAATGTGTATAGTGCCACTAAATATGCCCCATCATATGAAGAATATTTTATATAAAACATTTTTTCATATTCCTACTGGTTTCCGTAATAATTGACTGTCTCAAGATAAACGGACCACCCTGTATAACGAGGCATTGTCGAAATAAACATTTACCACTGGTTAAGGGTTACCTGTGCGAGGGTGGATCAGCAGACCGATCAAGGGACGAGTGTAATACAAGTATACGGTGACGCTCACAAACACTGACACGAATTTGCCGATTTTATCGGCGACGATGTTGTACTTTCGATACAATCGCTTCTCCTCGTCGCTCTCCAACAACAACGAGCCGTTAATCTCTTGTCGGATCTTCTTAAACACCATGATCAGCTTTTTGTTCGTTCGAATCAGAACGAGCGAGAGCAGCATCGAAAGCATAAAAGGCCATTCCGTCGCACTCACAAGCCACGTTTGTAAATCGTGTAGATTATCGTACATATCCCAAAGTTGCATCGTCACCAGAAGGAAGAAATACGATATTACTAGCTTGAACATCTTCGGATGGTGTTGATGCGGTAACACACTACCAATGGCGAACAGTCGTTCACAGTACACAAAGGCGTCCTTGATTTCGATCGAGTCGCTGCTCTGCAACGACAATTTTCGACGAACAGATGTCCACGCGTGAGAAACGTAACGTTAATTATCATGTGATCATAAGAACGTTGATACTTTACCCACCGGCGATGATCTGGTCTTTTTAGTCCAGTCAATGAAAACTTGTAGAGAGAAATGGAAGGAACACAATTTTTGACTTTGGGGCTTTGTGCGGACTAGTTAGTTTTCAAAATTAGTGAAATTTGAGCGCGGATATCTCGGAAACTATGCAAGATAGCGAGAAACTGAATAGTACCAATCTTGTAGCACATTTTGTCAGCTTTAATTTTATGTAGAATAATCTTATCGCTAGGACACATAGTTTCCGAGATATAAGCGAAAAACCGAAAAAAGGACCTTCTACACCCCCCTGCACCCCGCTCGCCACCCTAAGAGTGGGGACTTTTAGTATGTTTGCCTCCTAACTAGTCCGAACAAAGTCCCAAAGTCAAAAGTTATGTTCCTTCCATTTCCCTCTACACCCCTTTTTAAGCATTCATTGATTGGACTATTCGAGTCTTTCAAAATTCTCCGAGAAGTAATTTCGGCACTCCTGAACGTTGCATACTAAATACCGAAATCAAAATCACCGATTTCAATGTCATGCTACGATTATGGAGATTGCAAAGACACATATATGGAGGGGTAGTCTTTATATTCATTTCTATGTGAGGAAGTGGGAAGAAAAAGACATCAATGAATCTAGTAACCAGTTTCCGGTAGGTAAAGTGTTAACACTAACTATGTTACGTACGCAACGCTTGGGAATCGCACTTTCATTGAGTAAACGTTTGATCTTCCATTGAATTTCCTTACTCAAATCTCTCCGAATTAAATAATTTCTTTGAATGAAGTCTTTAAAGAACGAAATTTTGAAAATCATTTCTTGACCTGCAAACTGAGTTCCTTTCAAAAGAAAAATGTTATTCTATGACTTTGGTAGATTGGGACAAGCGTTTCGCACGGAACGACCAATATCAAATCACGCTGCCACCTTTACTGCCATCACGATGCTATTCTCAGTCTCGAAACTGAAAAGACAGCGGGATAATAATTGTTTCTTATGTAGTTGCAAACACACAGTGGACACAGTTGGACATAGTAATTCGAGCACGGAATAGAAGTAAAAGAACTGTTCTTCTGTCGAAAGTAATTGTAGAGAAGCTTCGCGGTACTTCGATCAATTTTTATTTCTCGTGCTACTTCGTGCGCGTGATTACGTTTAATGGAGACGTTGCTTCAAGGGTCGGTGATTGCTATTCAACCGGCAATTATTGCACGAATATTGAGCGGCGGAGTCCTGCAATATTGAACAGGAGAATTATTAACTCTCCGACCTGAGATCAGTACGCTGTACTCACCTGTCCACCGCGGGACTCAATATGTACACGACTACCAATCTGTCGTCGCAGTGGTTCGAAATGGCCGAAACGCGGACTAAAGTCTAACTTTTGTTCTCATTGTAGTCAATTTCAATAATCAAGTTTCATTTCATGGATTTCGATTACTACTTACAGGGGGGTAGGTACCCAATCGTTACACGCCGATTTTAATGATATTTTGGTATAATATAGAACTCGAAAAAATATTTGACACGTATTTTTTTATAGCGGCTGAGATTCGTGTTAAGATCAATGTTAGAATGGAAAATCCGATTTTATTGAATATCTGCGAAAGTAGATAGGCTAGATAGCCTAGACAAAAATTTCAAAATCCAATTTGTGCATCTTTGAATACCGAATCTTTTCGTCTAAACTGATTTAAAAAGAAAATTTGTTTTAAAAATAATTAAAAAATTAACTTTTTTTTTGTAACGTTTCGCGATAAAACGTTACAATTTTTTCATGAAAATTTGTATACACAGTCTACATACCTTGATAAAAAATATGAGGAAAAAGGTTTTTTTCCTCCGACTCATCTCGTTGCTCCGAGCAACCGAATATCAAATTCATTTCAAAGTCATGTTATTGTACATATCTGAATGTATTTTTCGATCAGTTACACGATGCAATAAAAGAAGAATGTAGTCATGTGTAAAAAATAAACAAGGAACACTAGTGTTCCGCGGAACATAGTTTGGGAAAACCCTGGTATAGGTAAATGATATGAAAATTAATTTTTTACCAACAAATTTTGGCAGCTCCCAGACTGGAAACATAAGATACAATGTCTGTACTGATTCTTGATCGCAATGATGTCGCTACGGGGCTACGTCACTTCGGGATTTCCCGTATCATCGCACGACGTACGGTGTTCGCAATGATGTAACAAGATAATTAGGCTTAATGCAGACTGTCGGTCTCTGCTCCTGATTTTTACATGAACGAAAATAGATTCATCAAGAGTTATTCTAGTGTAAAGTGTCTGGCATCAATCACGTGACTGATTGTATTTATGAAAAATCTGCTTGTAATAGCCGGCATCGACTTCGAATGTTTCAGTACCGTTTTAGCTCACGAGGAAGACAGACACGAACGTCATGAGTGCTCCTCTCGGCTGGTTCTTCCTCTTGGTCTCAGTTTTGAGTTCTTTCGATGAAAGTCACGGGCAGTATGATCCTCCGACGCCTACCATTGAACCTCTTTATCCGAAAGGGATCCGAATTTCCATCCCACGTAAGTATTGATCTTAAATTTTCTTAATATCCCCGCCTGAATGTAAGAACTAGGTAACTTACAATTCCTTATTTTAGAGAAGTTTTTTTGCAGAAGAAAAACAGAAGTTGCCTACTTTTCACATTAAGAAGATTAAACTAAATTATGATTCACTAGATGTCGTAGATTACCCAGTTTTTACATTAAAATTCTACTTGATTTCTTCTGTAATACAAAGTAAATAACTCAAAATGTCCAAATTTCAAGTTACATGAAAGTGATGTAATAATTGTAGTAATAATGAAAACAATCAGTTACACTTTTTCACTTGAATATTTCATTGATTATCGCTTTTATTGTTTCTCAATTTTATTATAAATGCATAAATACCCACAGTCTACTTAATAATGAAAACAATTAGTTACACTTTTCCACTTGAATATTTCATTGATTATCGCTTTTGTTGTTTCTCAATTTTATTATGCATGCATAAAGATCCGCAGTCTATTAAACACGAATGTATCGTTGAAGGAAAAGAAAGAAAAAACAACTGCGTACGCAGCCTTGAAAAAGCAGAATGTAATGTTACATCACTGAGCAAAGCCAGTCATGAATATGGGTTTAAAGTATTTTGAAAGCGAGCCGCGCTATCGTAATTGTCAATCACTAAACGATTAATCAGATAATATTTAAAACTGTTTACCAATTAATACACAATGAACTATGAATCATATATTAATCCGCAAAAATGAATAAATCCAATAATATTTGATCTTGGTAAAAGTATTCTGATTTGACGAGCGTTAACTAACTCAGTTGCAGATTACGTTCCATAATTGTCAATATGACATAATGACATGTCTATATCTCTGATAACCCTATTCAGTACCACGATAACTCATCATTGAATTCTCGTATCTTCAGTCTTTGCATAAACATGTAAACAGAACGAAATATCGTCAAAAGTATCATTTTATCAACTATAATGCAATGCGACAGTAGTTCTCCAGTAAATCGACGATTAAATGTATTTTCAGTCTTATTAGTTTAACAGATTCATGTTACAATTATTAAATATCGCCAAAAATATCATTTTATCAACTATAATGCAAAACGACAATAGTTCTCCAATAAATCGATGATTAAATGTATTTTCAGTTCTTTTAGTTTAACAGATTCATGTTAGAATTAATAGAATTAAAAAACCAGGAGGATCAGAAAATAAAAAAAAAATCATATACAATAGAATTATTCTAGGTCAGAGGAAATGTTTAATTTCCAAGTTAAAATAGCTCCGATCGCAATGGTAAAAGTCTATATAGTTTGATAAATTAAATCGAACAGAATTATAAGATGCAATGTTTTCTTCAGACGAAGACGGAATAACTTTGGTTGCCTATCATGCAAAAGTTAACGACGAATTCTACAGTATCGAAGCGGGAACAATCTCCGTGGATGTTATCAAACCTAAAAATGGCCGCTGGGTTTACCAGGACCGCCATACCAAACTGAAAATCGGAGATATTGTTTATTTATGGGAGCACGTGGTCTACAATGGTCTGGGTTACAATTTGCTAAATCAACAGCACGAAGTTAAAGGTTCGTTTTCTACGAGGAATAGTACAAGCTCAAGTACTATCCATCAGTAAAGTACTAATAACACGATCCAACAGCCAAGAAACATGTTAAACATGTTAAACAATCATAATATATTACTATTGCACATCACTGGATTCGGGGAAGTCTAGAGAATCTTTTGCTGTAAAGAACAATACAACATCTTTTATAATAACATCACAATAGTTGTTAAAAGTAAAAACATATATGGCTTTTTTCAAACTTAAATTTCTCAAAAACTGTGCGTCTAGGAGAAAAATTAATATAAGAATCTATAAGAATCGAAACGTTAACAAATGTTTCATTTTGTTGGACCGTGTAATTGACGAATGCTGTTTTTAATGACTCTAATTTGTTGTCTCATTTTAGAATTTTACTATCTCAATGGAACTGTAGTGGGCCCCACACCTGGCGGCGGCAGCGACAGCGGCAGCGGCAGCGGCACATGCACAACTACTTCCGAAACGAAGATATACTCTCGTGACCGAGAATCCCAGCAACTGAAACGCAACGACGCGTGTGCGGGCCAAGTAATCTTCGACGAGAACTTTGACACGCTCGATACGAATCGTTGGAAGGTTCTTGAACGTTTCTCAACAGCTCCGGTAAGTGTTATCCTTGGTAACCGGTTTTGGAAGACATTCTTTTTGTCACTAAATCAATAGCATCGTAGACACGACAAAAATAAATTTACTTCTTTCAGAACTTCGAATTCGTCGTGTACAAAAACAACCAGGACAACGTTTACGTTCAGGATGGAAATTTGCGCGTTAAACCAACTCTGGTTAAAGAGAAACACGGTCTCACGTTTGTGCAGGATGGTACTTTGCGATTGGACAAGTAAAGTCGCGTTCTCATAAATCTGATAATAGTTTTGTTTATTAATTCGATGCTATTATTTCTTGTGTGTATTACAGATGCACGGCACAGGTCGGTAGCAGAGATTGTGAACGAACCGCAAATGGCTGGGGTGTTCTACCGCCTGTAATTTCTGGACGATTGAATACTAAACCGTCTTTCAACTTCATGTATGGAAAGGTTCAAGTTCGTGCTAAATTGCCACGCGGCGATTGGATATATCCCCGTATGTTTAACATACAATTTCAATTACTTTGTCATTATAACATTGCCAGTCAGTAAAATCTGCTCGAGTAGATTAAAACTAACTGTCTGCGATCGTACTTTGCGAGAAAAAGGGGGTCCTTTTGTTGCCAAGACATGCTTGGAGTAGAAGTTGGTCCTTATTTGCTACGAATCTGTTAAGGTCTACTCTTATTGCAACCGACCTGCCCTCTATAATGAAGACAAGATCTGGTCTGGATTTGGCCTCCATCTGGCATGGAATTTTTTCATCAAACTTTGTCGCCAAATACCAAACCAAGAGCAGATTACTTACTGGAAATGATTGTTATCGTTCCGCTTATTTTTGTGTATTTCGTTCCAGTGATCACTCTAGAGAGTGAAGACAGTTCACCAAATTCAACATCGTTCTGCAGCTTTGTGATCGCCCATTCGTTTGGCAATCCGACGCTCATAACAGAGGATAGGAAAGACATAGGCAATCATCTTCTTCAAGGCGGTGCACACGTCACTATCGTAGATGATAATAACCTACAAGACAACCTAATCGACCTTCCGTCGAAGTCGTCAGGTTCTCTGTGGTCTGATGACTATCATGTCTACGAACTTGAATGGAGACGCGAACATCTCACTCTTAAGGTCGATGGCGAACAGTATGCGGGACAGAGGGTGCCTGCGCTTTTCGATACTCCAGTAAGTTAAGAAAATTGTTCCGATATACAGTAATGTCTCGATTAGAGCAACAATGCTGCGCACGATTGTTGAGACAACATTTCACCGACTCCAGATTTTACCGACAACGCCTTTAATCGACAACGTATTTGAAATCGTTGTCGGTCAAATTCGTTGTCGATTAAAGGCGTTTTCAGTTAAAGGCTTTGTCGGCCAAAGTAGTTGTCGGTCAAATCTGGAATCGGTGATTTCCATGGAATCCTCTATTTAAACGCGCTGTCCTTCTCTCATTCGACTCGCTCTTTGTAGATAAAAATAAAATAGTGTCTGCGCATGGTTTCTGCAACCAAATCCCCCCGAGGCTGTTGCTCTAATAGAAACATTACTGTACATTTCATATGATTTTTATAAACGTACTCTGTATAGATTTCAAAACGATACTAATTTAGTTGTACACAATTATAGGCGTACGTCAACGTGGGCCTGGGAGTCGGTGGCCATAGCCTTTTCCCTAACGGATGCAGAAGCGGCAACTACCTGAAACCGTGGAAAAACAAGGGCGTCAAGGTACGTAAAACCTTGAAAACAATCATCGAAAATAGTAACATAATACAACGGTTTTCGTTGCAGGCGCTGTACGAGTTCTACAGCTCGGATAGTTTGTGGGTGGACACGTGGAGACAAAATGACAATGTCCTGTCGATAGACTATATTAAAGTACTAGCGCTGTAATTCTGAAACTATTTTTTGAATTCTAAAAATTAAACTATAAGTTTCTAAGCAATATATAACATGTAGCTTGATTTGTAAAACTGTACTGTACCATTCCACCAATCCCTTGTATTTGCAACTTGGTGTGCTATATAGAATTGATTCGAATTGGGGCAGAAACTTACCCCCTCCATGTCGGCTCCGGATTAATCACGTGACAATCTATCGTATGTGCAACATAGGGCTGTATAATGAGTAGGGCTCAAGATCATGTTATTATACATATCTGAATGTAGTTTTCGATCAGCTATATACGATGCAATTAAAAAATAATGTAATTATGCATCAAAAAACAACGATGACCTTGATAACTTCGAAAAAAATGACCTTCGGAAAAGAATATTCTTTGCAATATAGTGGTTCCTTCAAACCATTCAAATAGAGAGAACACCCTGTATACTAATGTTTATAGGTACTTACAAATTTTTCAGAATCTTCTGTTCCTCCGTCGGATCTACAGTACACCGTTCTGCGTTCGTTCGGATCTACACAATCACTGAACACTGCAAAACACACTTTCTGAAATTGTGACAGCGAAGATCTTACTCCGACCACGATCAAAATAGTTCTGCAATTGTCACCTCGATATTTTCGTGAATGGCTATAGGTGGATGTAGGTGGGGAAGAAGAACTTTAGGTTGAGGAGTGGGAGTAAAAGCGAAGAACAGAAGTGGAAGGAGGAGCCAAACTCCATAATTTTAGGCTGGAGAGAAGGATTCCTTTGGGGTTTTAAAAGGTATGCTCTAGCCTCGTTTTTCTCAGACAGGGTAAGCCCTACACTAACCCCTCCCCCAACCGTCGTCTAAATTTGGAGGGGAGTGTGCGTAAAATACATTTTCCCATCGCCCTTAAAAAAAAGGTTGAGGAGTGAGAGGAGCGATCATATGTTGTACATATTCAGTAGAAAACCACATTAAGATTAAGGAAATGATATAATATAGTGTTCGAAAGCAAGTTCTATTTTATTTCTTGTAAACTGACGGTGAAATATGCAGGCTGTGAAAGAGTCAATGCGATTAATGTATTCAAGTTTCCTGGATTAGAGTACAGCAGTTACAAAGCCTGTACTTTAATGTAATCTACAGCCAAGAGTCGTTGTCCCCAAGTAGCTAGCCACAAGGTGTCAGCTCTGTAGAAGTCATACAGCGCCTGCAATTAAAGCTGTTGTATTATGAATGCTCTCAGTCACAGCACTGTCCAACAAATTGTTCTTTGCAACAAAATATTCTGTAGACTTTCCCGAATACTTGTACATTCTGATTGTTTAAACATGTTTATGTATTCGGGAAAGTCTACAGAACCTTTTGCTGCAAAGAACAATTCAATATCTTTTATAATAACATCACAATATTTTTTTAAAGACGAAAAATACGTTTTTTTTTTTCAAAGTCATGTTTCTCAAAAACTGTGCGTGTAGGAGAAAAATTAAGGGCAGATTCGGAATCACCACAAAAAAACTCTATAAGATCCACCCAATAGTTATATGGAAACATTTTTGGTGTTGGACAGTGTAGTCTGTCAGTTCGCCAGAAACGTTTTTACGTACCTTGACGCCCTTGTTTTTCCACGGTTTCAGGTACTTGCCACTTCTGCATCCGTCAGGGAAAATGCTACGGCCACCGACTCCCAGGCCCACGTTGATGTAAGCCTACAATCGTGTATAGCAACGAAGTTAGTAATGTTTTCAAATATATTAGAGCACATTTACAGTGACTCTCACTAATATTCGAACACCCTTAAAAAGACGATAGCTTGTTTAATATTGGACCATACGATTTGAACTTTTCTGCGAAGTTAGAGCAATTGAAAGGCACGTGAAAAAATTCTTGAAAGAAACTGCAAGTTGTCGGAATTTTCTATCTATAAAATGAGAAAAATCATGTAGAATTCAATTATTTTAGGTCGAAAGGAATGTTTCATTTTGGAGTTACAATAGCACCGAGAGCAGTGGCGTACCCAGTGGAGGAGTCAGGGGGCCAAGTCCCCACCCCAAGAAAAACAAAACACTGGAAAATTAGCTAAACCGTAGAATAGCTGCTTGCTCTCCGATTTCGATGATTTTTGGATACGTTATATGTAAAACTAATTTTGGATATGTTATACATATAAGTAAATATGTGTGGCTACCATTGACAATATTTTTGCTAAAAAAATGTCATTTTGTTCAACTCGTCCCCCCCTAAGATTAAATCCTGAGGGCGCCATTGGCCGAGAGCATTAATACATCTTTTATAAACAACTATACGATCGATAAAAAGGAACATTTATCATGTGGAGTTTCGTTCAGCAGAAAACGAATGCGGTCGGACAGCCTAAACTCACTGGAACTTCGAACTGAGCTTGCAATCTCTGTTCTCCATACTGTTGGCCGTCGACTTTAAGAACGAGGCGCTCGCGTCCCCATTCAAGCTCGTAGACATGATAGTCGTCAGACCACAGAGGGTTCGATGTCTTCGACGGAAGGTTGTTTAGATTGTCCTGTACATCACTGTTCTCCAAAGTAGTTACGTGTCCACCGCCTTGAAGTAGACGACCGCCTATGTTCTTTCCACTGGTTGTTATTAATGTCGGATTGCCAAAAGAATGGGCGACCACGATGCTACTGAAGACTGTTGCATTTGGTGAACTGTTATCACTCTCTAGCGTGATCACTGGAATGAAATATACGAAAATAAGCGGCACGACGACAATGTTACAACGACGAACTTATTGGATTGAAATTGTACAGGGTGTCTCAAAATTCCTTCAACATCCGGAAATTGGAGATTCTTGAGATCATTTGAAGCAACATTTTCCTTTGCAAATATAGCGTCTGCGGCTTTTATTAACGAAACACACAGACCAATCAGAGCGCGGGCCGACTGTGCCAACACGCGTCTAGGTCGCGCTCTGATTGGTCTGTGTTTTTCGTTAATAACTCCTTAACAAAGCCGCGGACGTAATTTTTGCAAAGGAAAATGTTGCTTCAAATGAACTCGAGAACCTCCAACTTCCGGATGTTGAAGGAATTTTGAGACACCCTGTATATGAAACATACGGGGATATAACCAATCGCCGCGCGGTAATTTAGCACGAACTTGAATCTTCCCATACATGAAGTTGAAAGACGGTTTTGTATTCAATCGTCCTGAAATTACAGGCGGTAAAACCTCCCAGGCATTCGCGGTTCGCACACAGTCTCTGCTACCGATCTGTGCCGTGCATCTGAAAGAGACACAACAAATAAAACATTCCGTCGTGAAATTCTCTGCTGGATAATCGTCATACATTACGCTCGTTTCGAAGGTGTGTTAATTAACGCTAACCATATACCGGCTACAAAATATGTCGGATATAACATCATTTTATAAAAATGACAAGACTGAACTTATTTAGACTTCCCACGATTTTTATCATATTTAATACGTGATTAAAGAAAGAAATTTATTGAATAATTTCTGATGGAAGCATTTTTATAGTTTTAATAATTATAAATAAACAATATGATACTGGTCATTTGACGTGGTGGTGTTAGT
This sequence comes from Lasioglossum morio, assembly GCA_916610235.2. Taxonomy (NCBI): domain Eukaryota; kingdom Metazoa; phylum Arthropoda; class Insecta; order Hymenoptera; family Halictidae; genus Lasioglossum; species Lasioglossum morio. The sequence goes on along the minus strand of OU744324.1, from coordinate 5,749,333 downwards.
GTTGAAATATCGTTACATCATCCCCGGTCGTTTCCTATTTACTAGAAAACCATCATACGTTAAAGTTCTTATCTTATTATACATATGTTCTTTGTAGATTTGTAAATTCAAGGATAAAATGGGAATTATAAAAGTAAATATATACATTAGAGGTTGTTTTGATCACAGACACCGACGAGTTACTGTTAAAGACTGCCACCGCCCGTGTTATCCCGCGGCAGGCTAAGTGGGCGCAATGGGCGGGGTGGTAACGGTGGAACTTACAGTGACCTGAAAGACCACATCGCTAAAAGTTCCATCACCGACGAGATTCAGTTGGTGGTTCAGCGCTCTCTACCTAAATAGATCATTTGTTCGTGAACCACGCGAAACTGCGTCAGTGGCTTAGGTAAATAGATTTAGTACCGCACGTAATAATTAAATGTAGAATGCTGACATTACCCATTCTCTAATTCTTAGAAAAACATTACTTTTTATTGTATAATTTCATTACGCACTCTTATTGCTTTCTTACTTCCCTTATTGTTCACCATTGTAATTATTGCTTTATAATCGTCAGTGTATAGATTGTATGAAAAATGAAAGTAATTACCACGAAATATTCTAAAAAAGTATTGCAATTTAAAATTAATTTAAGAAATATTGCGATATTTATAAATCAATGGTTCGTATACGAAAGGTATTTTGTAATAATCGTTATTTATTGTTATTTATAATTCAAACAATTTTTAAAGAAATACATTAATTTTAATAATTTGTTTCTATATACATTTTTGAAATTACTATTTCAATACTAATGTATTGTTAAAATAATTGTTTAAATAAACAAATTTATAATGTATAGAAATTTGTTTCTATATTCATTATTTTAGTTACTATTTCAATAACAATTTATTATTGAAATAATTGTTCAAAGAAATGAATTTTATAAATTGTTTCTATATTTATTATTTGAATTATTATCCCCATAATAATTTATTTAAACACTTATTTTAACAAGAAATTATTGGAATAATAATTTAAATAAAGATTATAGAAACAGATCTTTAAAATTTATTTGTATAAAAATTGTTTGTATTAGAAATAACAATAAATAACTACTTAAATAATAAATATATAAAGCCAAAGATAATTCGGAATACAAAATGACAGAAACAAAACCGTAGCCGATGACGATATAGAACAGATATTCTCGTAACAGTTATAACATCATCACGCTTTTAAATTCCTGCTTTTAATGCATTTTGTTTTCTTCTGCGTCAATCGATTTTGATGAATTTTTCATTAGTGTATCATTAATGTAGATGTAAAGACACATATTTTAAATTTTCATTGCGGATTCAAATAGAAAATTTTTAAAAAGTGTCTTTTATTAACTTCCCGATTTATAGGGAAGTTATTGTATTTTTTCATGTAATTCCTACGAATTGTAATTTTTTAAAAATCGGTTTTACACATCATTAAAATAAGGATTCTTCGCGTCTCTGATTCTTTTCCGACGCTATCCTTTGCGCCCGAAACTTTTGTCGTGCGTTGCACAAGCAAATATCGAAATTAAAAGACCGAGCCGAACGTAAAGAAGGACAGCGCGTGTAAAGAGAGACCGCGCACGGCTAAAGCAAGGTGAAGCAGGCCGAAGCGACTGCGATTCTCCGCGTCGCAATAGTAGTGGTTCACACCAATATATCCGGTCCGATCAGTATCATGCTTCAATGTTTCACTCCTCGGCGACCGAGGCGACCGAGGCTTCTCGAGCTCCGCTGTCCTTTTCTACGTTCAGCAAAATTCAAAGAATAGTATCCCTGGCGGATAATCTCTGGGAGACCTGTGTTGGGGATAATTATTGATAAAATACTGTATTGACATTTGAGATTTTTTGTGTTGACGTGTTTGAAAAACACGTAAAACTCGACAAATGCAGATTTTTTATAGAAATTGAAAAACAGCATTGATCATATTTTTGCAATAGCAACATATTATTAGTACTTTTTTAAATCGGAAAACTAACTATTTGAAATAAACTTTTACAACAGAGTCAATATATATTAATGTGGAAAGTTAAATTAAACCAAAAATGAAATGATGCAAAAGTTAAAAAGTCCAAACAGAACTACGATTTAAAAGAATCCACAGGTTTATTCGATCCCTGCTTTGGTCATTGGGCGATACTACGTACATACATTGTAACGCGCGTTTCATTGTTTGACTGCTCGGGTGTTCGGTCCTTCCAACAGCATTCGAACGCGGCTCAGAAGATTATTCGAAGTCGAATAAACCGTCCAATAAAGATACACATGAAGCTGAAAAGTTTATTCAACGCAAAAAGATAAATTTTCATAGAATAAAACAATATTCTTCATGCGTTGAATGAGACAACCAAAATTATTTTTATTTGACGCGTGACAAATGATTTTTTTATCTCTTATTCGCTATTTGAAATTCTTAATTCAATAAAAACTTATCTATCTCTGCTCCTACAATTATATTATATTTGTCAGCTTTTTGAATTTCTAGACGTTCCTACACTTTCCCTCTTCGCGAGGGGACAGTTGTATATATTTTCTTTGCGAAGAGGCTAAGCGGAACGAAATGCGAGAACAAGCTTTGGGCACGTCACTTAGGACCTCCGCTATTTTCCCACAGATGTTTTCCACGCAGCACAGTATGCCGTCTAATGGAGAAAAGTCCGATAATCACAGTGTGTAAGATCTGCAAAATGTATCATAAATTTTCATAACAAAACGTAGTTTCCAAAAAGCTACCTCCAATTGTATTTTAATATATCAATTTGTTATTAAAGTTGAAGCTGAAACTTCACTGTCAAATTCCGTGCATTTTTTTAAACATATTAATTGCAGGAACAATATGTCAAATAAAAGGTATTCTATTTTTCTAGATATTTCTGTTTCCACAGCTCGATTCTTGGAACATTTATGTATAAAAAAAAGTGTAGGGAAATAATGCTCATTTATGAAATATTTTTAAATTAAAAATTCAGGTATCTGATATGAAATTTGATTTAGGGATTCTAGATTTTCCTAAAATTATGCTTCAGTACTTTCTTATGTACAATATTTCTAGGAATCTGTTATTCTTGAGTTTTACTTTTAATATTTTAAACCTCAAAAACCAACACCAAAACATCGTCTGAAATATGGCGGAGAATATAATATTTGATGATAATCCATATGGTTTCGTGATAATTCGTCTTCTCACCGACGCGTCGCGACGAGAATCTCTCCTCAGTGGTCTTCTGCACCGACGAAATGTCGTCGATGCTTCTGTTTCTCACTCCAGTAAAAATAAATCCCAGAGGGCGTAAGAGAACACCGAAAATTTTCCCGGGACACGTAGTCCCGTAAGGCTGGCAGTCTTTAACAGTAACTCGTCGGTGTCACAGACGAGATTATGATCACCAGCGCCTGTGCTATTCAGCGATACAGGCAAGTAGGCGCAGTGGGCGCGGGGATAACGTGGAACTTACAGTGATCTGAAATACCACATCGCTAAAAGTTCCACCACAATATTGTCGAAGCATCGTCCGAAATATGGCGGAAAATGTAATATTTAATAATAATCAACACCGACGAAATACAGTTAAAGACTGCCAGCCTTATGGAAGATCGTGTCACTCGAATAATTCGGTGTTTTCTTACGCCCTCTAGAATATATTCTGGTTAGACTAAAAAACAAAAGGCCATCGACGTGATCTCGTCGGTACAAAAGGCCACTGCGGAGATTCTGGTCGGTGTGAAGTGGTGTGAAGGCAAATCGTCACGCAACCATCTTGACACCAACGAGAGACTGTTAGTATCTCGTCGGTGAAATCCTGCATCCTGCACCGAACGTATTCCAAGTTAAGCAGATACTTCAGACGATGTTTTAGTATTGGTTATTTAAGGTTTACAATATTAAAAATAAAACTCAAAGACAAAAAAAATTCCTAGAAATATTCAGAAAGTATTGAAGCATAATTTTAGGAAAGTTAACAATTCCGACTTTAAATTTTGTATCAGATACCCCAATTTGTAATTTCGATTATAATTTGTAATTTCAATATTTCATAAACGAGAATTATTACCTTACACTTTTTAATGGTTACTCGGCTCGGCTCGCCCAATCGAGTCGAACTTAGTTCGGCTCGCATTTTGCAGATGTTCGCACAGCCCTACCTGCTTGTAATAGCCGGCATCGACTTCGAATGTTTCAGTACCGTTTAACTCACGAGGAAGACAGACACGAACGTCATGAGTGCTCCTCTCGGCTGGTTCTTCCTCTTGGTCTCAGTTTTGAGTTCTTTCGATGAAAGTCACGGGCAGTATGATCCTCCGACGCCTACCATTGAACCTCTTTATCCGAAAGGGATCCGAATTTCCATCCCACGTAAGTGTTGATCTTAAATTTTCTTAATATCCCCGCCTGAATGTAAGAACTAGATAACTTACAATTCCTTATTTTAGAGAAGTTATTTTGCAGAAGAAAAACAGAAGTTGCCTACTTTTCACATTAAGAAGATTAAACTAAATTATGATTCCTTAGATGTCGTAGATTACCCAGTTTTCACATTAAAATTCTACTTGATTTCTTCTGTAATACGAAGTAGATAACTCAAAATGTCCAAATTTCAAGTTACATGAAAGTGATGTAATAATTGTAGTAATAATGAAAACAATCAGTTACACTTTTTCACTTGAATATTTCATTGATTATCGCTTTTATTGTTTCTCAATTTTATTATAAATGCATAAATACCCACAGTCTACTTAATAATGAAAACAATTAGTTACACTTTTCCACTTGAATATTTCATTGATTATCGCTTTTGTTGTTTCTCAATTTTATTATGCATGCATAAAGATCCGCAGTCTATTAAACACGAATGTATCGTTGAAGGAAAAGAAAGAAAAAACAACTGCGTACGCAGCCTTGAAAAAGCAGAATGTAATGTTAAACTATTTTGAAAGCGAGCCGCGCTATCGTAATTGTCAATCACTAAACGATTAATCACATAATATTTAAAACTGTTTACCAATTAATACACAATGAACATACATTAATTAAATAGAACATTAAACAATCTTACAAAAGTAAATTAAACATCCGCAAAAATGAATAAATCCAATAATATTTGATCTTGGTAAAAGTATTCTGATTTGTCGAGCGTTAACTAACTCAGTTGCAGATTACGTTCCATAATTGTCAATATGACATAATGACATGTCTATATCTCTGATAACGCTATTCAGTACCACGAAAACTCATCATTGAATTCTCGTATCTTCAGTCTTTGCATAAACATGTAAACAGAACGAAATATCGTCAAAAGTATCATTTTATCAACTATAATGCAATGCGACAGTAGTTCTCCAGTAAATCGACGATTAAATATATTTTCAGTCCTTTTAGTTTAACAGATTCATGTTACAATTAATAGAATTAAAAAACCAGGAGGATCAGAAAATAAAAAAAAAATCATATACCATAGAATTATTCTAGGTCGGAGGAAATGTTTAATTTCCAAGTTAAAATAGCTCCGATCGCAATGGTAAAAGTCTATATAGTTTGATAAATTAAATCGAACAGAATTATAAGATGCAATGTTTTCTTCAGACGAAGACGGAATAACTTTGGTTGCCTATCATGCAAAAGTTAACGACGATTTCTACAGTCTCGAAGCGGGAACAATCGCCGTGGATGTTATCAAACGTAAAAATGGCCGCTGGGTTTATCAGGACCGCCATACCAAACTGAAAATCGGAGATATTGTTTATTTATGGGAGCACGTGGTCTACAATGGTCTGGGTTACAATTTGCTAGATCAACAGCACGAAGTTAAAGGTTCGTTTTCTACGAGGAATAGTACAAACTCAAGTACTATCAATCAGTAAAGTACTAATAACACGATCCAACAGCCAAGAAACATGTTAAACATGTTAAACAATCATAATATATTACTATTGCACATCACTGGATTCGGGGAAGTCTAGAGAATCTTTTGCTGTAAAGAACAATACAACATCTTTTATAATAACATCACAATAGTTGTTAAAAGTAAAAACATATATGGCTTTTTTCAAACTTAAATTTCTCAAAAACTGTGCGTCTAGGAGAAAAATTAATATAAGAATCTATAAGAATCGAAACGTTAACAAATGTTTCATTTTGTTGGACCGTGTAATTGACGAATGCTGTTTTTAATGACTCTAATTTGTTGTCTCATTTTAGAATTTTACTATCTCAATGGAACTGTAGTGGGCCCCACACCTGGCGGCGGCAGCGACAGCGGCAGCGGCAGCGGCACATGCACAACTACTTCCGAAACGAAGATATACTCTCGTGACCGAGAATCCCAGCAACTGAAACGCAACGACGCGTGTGCGGGCCAAGTAATCTTCGACGAAAACTTTGACACGCTCGATACGAATCGTTGGCAGGTTCTTGAACGTTTCTCAACAGCTCCGGTAAGTGTTATCCTTGGTAACCGGTTTTGGAAGACATTCTTTTTTCACTAAATCAATAGCGTCGTAGACACGACAAAAATAAATTTACTTCTTTCAGAACTTCGAATTCGTCGTGTACAAAAACAACCAGGACAACGTTTACGTTCAGGATGGAAATTTGCGCGTTAAACCAACTCTGGTTAAAGAGAAACACGGTCTCACGTTTGTGCAGGATGGTACTTTGCGATTGGACAAGTAAAGTCGCGTTCTCATAAATCTGATAATAGTTTTGTTTATTAATTCGATGCTATTATTTCTTGTGTGTATTACAGATGCACGGCACAGGTCGATAGCAGAGATTGTGAACGAACCGCAAATGGCTGGGATGTTCTACCGCCTGTAATTTCTGGACGATTGAATACTAAACCGTCTTTGAACTTCATGTATGGAAAGGTTCAAGTTCGTGCTAAATTGCCACGCGGCGATTGGATATATCCCCGTATGTTTAACATACAATTTCAATTACTTTGTCATTATAACATTGCCAGTCAGTAAAATCTGCTCGTGTAGATTAAAACTAACTGTCTGCGATCGTACTTTGCGAGAAAAAGGGGGTCCTTTTGTTGCCAAGACATGCTTGGAGTAGAAGTTGGTCCTTATTTGCTACGAATCTGTTAAGGTCTACTCTTATTGCGACCGACCTGCCCTCTATAATGAAGGCAAGATCTGGTTTGGATTTGGCCTCCATTTGGCATGGAATTTTTTCATCAAACTTTGTCGCCAAATACCAAACCAAGAGCAGATTACTTACTGGAAATGATTGTTATCGTTCCGCTTATTTTTGTGTATTTCGTTCCAGTGATCACTCTAGAGAGTGACGACAGTTCACCAAATTCAACATCGTTCTGCAGCTTTGTGATCGCCCATTCGTTTGGCAATCCGACGCTCATAACAGAGGATAGGAGAGACATAGGCAATTATCTTCTTCAAGGCGGTGCACACGTCACTATCGTAGATGATAATAACCTCCAAGACAACCTAATCGACCTTCCGTCGAAGTCGTCAGGTTCTCTGTGGTCTGATGACTATCATGTCTACGAACTTGAATGGAGACGCGAACATCTCACTCTTAAGGTCGATGGCGAACAGTATGCGGTACAGAGGGTGCTTGCGCTTTTCGATACTCCAGTAAGTTAAGAAAATTGTTGCGATATACAGTAATGTCTCGATTAGAGCAACAATGCTGCGCACGATTGTTGAGACAACATTTCACCGACTCCAGATTTTACCGACAACGCCTTTAATCGACAACGTATTTGAAATCGTTGTCGGTCAAATTCGTTGTCGATTAAAGGCGTTTTCGGTTAAAGGCTTTGTCGGCCACAGTAGTTGTCGGTCAAATCTGGAATCGGTGATTTCCATGGAATCCTCTATTTAAACGCGCTGTCCTTCTCTCATTCGACTCGCTCTTTGTAGTTAAAAATAAAATAGTGTCTGCGCATGGTTTCTGCAACCAAATCCCCCCGAGGCTGTTGCTCTAATAGAAACATTACTGTACATTTCATATGATTTTTATAAACGTACTCTGTATAGATTTCAAAACGATACTAATTTAGTTGTACACAATTATAGGCGTACGTCAACGTGGGCCTGGGAGTCGGTGGCCGTAGCATTTTCCCTGACGGATGCAGAAGCGACAACTACCTGAAACCGTGGAAAAACAAGAACATCAAGGTACGTAAAACCTTGAAAACAATCATCGAAAATAGTAACATAATACAACGGTTTTCGTTGCAGGCGCTGTACGAGTTCTACAGCTCGAATAATTTGTGGATGGACACGTGGAGACAAAATGACAACGTCCTGTCGATAGACTATATTAAAGTACTGGCGCTGTAATTCTTAAACTTTTTTTTGAATTCTCAAAATTAAACTATAAGTTTCTAAGCAATATATAACATGTAACTTGATTTGTAAAACTGTACTGTACCATTCCACCAATCCCTTGTATTTGCAACTTGGTGTGCTATATAGAATTGATTCGAATTGGGGCAGAAACTTACCCCCTCCATGTCGGCTCCGGATTAATCACGTGACAATCTATCGTATGTGCAACATAGGGCTGTATAATGAGTAGGGCTCAAGATCATGTTATTATACATATCTGAATGTATTTTTCGATCAGCTATATACGATGCAATTAAAAAATAATGTAATTATGCAGCAAAAAACAACGATGACATTGATAACTTCGAAAAAAATGACCTTCGGAAAAGAATATTCTTTGCAATATAGTGGTTCCTTCAAACCATTCAAATAGAGAGAACACCCTGTATACTAATGCTTATAGGTACTTACAAATTTTTCAGAATCTTCTGTTCCTCCGTCGCATCTACAGTACACCGTTCTGCGTCCGTTCGTATCTACACAATCACTGAACACTGCAAAACACACTTTCTGAAATTGTGACAGCGAAGATCTTACTCCGACCACGATCAAAATAGTTCTGCAATTGTCACCTCGATTTTTTCGTGAATGGCTAAGGGTGGATGTAGGTGGGGAAGAAGAACTTTAGGTTGAGGAGTGGGAGTAAAAGCGAAGAACAGAAGTGGAAGGAGGAGCCAAACTCCATAATCTTAGGCTGGAGAGAAGGATTCCTTTGGGGTTTTAAAAGGTATGCTCTAGCCTCGTTTTTCTCAGACAGGATAAGCCCTACACTAACCCCTCCCCCAACCGTCGTCTAAATTTGGAGGGGGGTGTGCGTAAAATACATTTTCCCATCGCCCTTAAAAAAAAGGTTGAGGAGTGAGAGGAGCGATCATATGTTGTACATATTCACTAGAAAACCACATTAAGATTAAGGAAATGATATAATATAGTGTTCGAAAGCAAGTTCTATTTTATTTCTTGTAAACTGACGGTGAAATATGCAGGCTGTGAAAGAGTCAATGCGATTAATGTATTCAAGTTTCCTGGATTAGAGTACAGCAGTTACAAAGCCTGTACTTTAATGTAATCTACAGCCAAGAGTCGTTGTCCCCAAGTAGCTAGCCACAAGGTGTCAGCTCTGTAGAAGTCATACAGCGCCTGCAATTAAAGCTGTTGTATTATGAATGCTCTCAGTCACAGCACTGTCCAACAAATTGTTCTTTGCAACAAAATATTCTGTAGACTTTCCCGAATACTTGTACATTCTGATTGTTTAAACATGTTTATGTAGTCGGGAAAGTCTACAGAACCTTTTGCTGCAAAGAACAATTCAATATCTTTTATAATAACATCACAATATTTTTTTAAAGACGAAAAATACGTTTTTTTTTTCAAAGTCATGTTTCTCAAAAACTGTGCGTGTAGGAGAAAAATTAAGGGCAGATTCGGAATCACCACAAAAAAACTCTATAAGATCCACCCAACAGTTATATGGAAACATTTTTGGTGTTGGACAGTGTAGTCTGTCAGTTCGCCAGAAACGTTTTTACGTACCTTGACGCCCCTGTTTTTCCACGGTTTCAGGTACTTGCCACTTCTGCATCCGTCAGGGAAAATGCTACGGCCACCGACTCCCAGGCCCACGTTGATGTAAGCCTACAATCGTGTATAGCAACGAAGTTAGTAATGTTTTCAAATATATTAAAGCACATTTACAGTGACTCTCACTAATATTCGAACACCCTTAAAAAGACGATAACTTGTTTAATAATGGACCATACGATTTGAACTTTTCTGAGAAGTTAGAGCAATTGAAAAGCACGTAAAAAAATTCTTGAAAGAAACTGCAAGTTGTCGGAATTTTACAGAAAATGCTAAAACTTGTATTTTGCAACTTTTCTTTTTGTGGGCTTATATGGAAAAATTTAGAAAACACGTTTCGTGGAATAGGTGGTTCGGAATCCACCTTAATAAACTGTAGGTCCCGTCGCGAAATAACCTTAGCAAAGAGTTGAAAGCGACGTTAAATAAATATAAAAAAAACGTTTCGTGGATCTGTGTCAATTAAGCATATTCTGAGAATTTTATCAAAATCGATTGACGTTGCAATGAACTACAAACGTTTCAGTCGGCAGATTCAGAACAGGTAAGGACCAAATCCTGTTTTAAGTATATCTTGGCACCAAAGTGACCGTGTTTTGATCGCGAAGTATGATTTCAGACATCTGTTAAGGCATGTGGAGTTTCTAAAAGATGTATGAACCCTTAGCACTCGAGTGGGGACTCAGAGTCACCAATCAAAATTGCTGTGCCACTATTCTAAATATTGTTCACATTATTAAATATGTTGGGATTTAACCAATTACTAAACATTCAAGTACAACATGACGTATCATATCAATTTCATATCCATAAAATGAGAAAAATCATGTAGAATTCAATTATTTTAGGTCGAAAGGAATGTTTCATTTTCGAGTTACAATAGCACCGAGAGCAGTGGCGTACCCAGTGGAGGAGTCAGGGGGCCAAGTCCCCACCCCAAGAAAAACAAAACACTGGAAAATTAGCTAAACCGTAGAATAGCTGCTTGTTCTCCGATTTCGATGATTTTTGGATACGTTATATGGAAAACTAATTTTGGATATGTTATACATATAAGTAAATATGTGTGGCTACCATCGACAATATTTTTGCTAAAAAAAGGTCATTTTGTTCAACTCGTCCTCCCCTAAGGTTAAATCCTGAGTGCGCCATTGGCCGAGAGCATTAATACATCTTTTATAAACAACTATACGATCGATAAAAAGGAACATTTATCATGTGGAGTTTCGTTCAGCAGAAAACGAATGCGGTCGGACAGCCTAAACTCACTGGAACTTCGAACTGAGCTTGCAATCTCTGTTCTCCATACTGTTGGCCGTCGACTTTAAGAACGAGGCGCTCGCGTCCCCATTCAAGCTCGTAGACATGATAGTCGTCAGACCACAGAGGGTTCGATGTCTTCGACGGAAGGTTGTTTAGATTGTCCTGTACATCACTGTTCTCCAAAGTAGTTACGTGTCCACCGCCTTGAAGTAGACGACCGCCTATGTTCTTTCCACTGGTTGTTATTAATGTCGGATTGCCAAAAGAATGGGCGACCACGATGCTACTGAAGACTGTTGCATTTGGTGAACTGTTATCACTCTCTAGCGTGATCACTGGAATGAAATATACGAAAATAAGCGGCACGACGACAATGTTACAACGACGAACTTATTGGATTGAAATTGTACAGGGTGTCTCAAAATTCCTTCAACATCCGGAAATTGGAGATTCTTGAGATCATTTGAAGCAACATTTTCCTTTGCAAATATAGCGTCTGCGGCTTTTATTAACGAAACACACAGACCAATCAGAGCGCGGGCCGACTGTGCCAACACGCGTCTAGGTCGCGCTCTGATTGGTCTGTGTTTTTCGTTAATAACTCCTTAACAAAGCCGCGGACGTAATTTTTGCAAAGGAAAATGTTGCTTCAAATGAACTCGAGAACCTCCAACTTCCGGATGTTGAAGGAATTTTGAGACACCCTGTATATGAAACATACAGGGATATAACCAATCGCCGCGCGGTAATTTAGCACGAACTTGAATCTTCCCATACATGAAGTTGAAAGACGGTTTTGTATTCAATCGTCCTGAAATTACAGGCGGTAAAACGTCCCAGGCATTCGCGGTTCGCTCACAGTCTCTGCTACCGATCTGTGCCGTGCATCTGAAAGAGACACGACAAATAAAACATTCCGTCTTATTAAGTAACAAAACGATTGTCACATTTATAAGAGTACAACTTTACTTGTTCAATTTCAGAGTACCGCCTTGTAAGATTGAAAGACTGTATTTCTGTTTAAGGAGAACCGGTTTGATGTACAAATTACCATCTTTCACATAAACGTTCTCTTGGTCGTCTTTGTACACGACGAATTCGAAGTTCTGAAAAGGAATGAATTGTTTTTTATTTTTAAATTAATGTTTTCGGCGCAACCGTTCCGATCAACTTTTAATCTAATAGCTATTTTGAAATAGTGCCTAACGGGTAGTCTGATGCTTCCCAGGCAAAAACCACGGACTATTTACAGACTACATTATGTCCGTTACTCACGCCGTACACCTTTAACAGTGTCATAAAAAAAAAGAAATAGTGCCTAACGTTTCGGTTCTAGTTTGAACCTTTTTCAAAGGTAAATTACGTCTAAAAACCAAAAATATATATATTGAAAAATATGTACTATAGATGGATTGAAAATAAAGAAAATATTAATACATACTTGCTATTAACTTTAGTTGTGTAATTTAAACATTGAACTGATACGATTTAATTTGTATAAGACATTGGTTGGAAACGTACTGCGGTGAAAGTGATCGTTAGGACAGAGTCAAAAACTAAAAATATGGAAAAACTGTATACATAAATAGACACCCTAGTCTGAACATAAGGATCGACGTTCTTGAAATCAATGTATTGCGGTAAATTTGAAAATGTCCAACCATTTTAAACGCATGCTATTATATCAACGTGGTAAGATCGAGAATCGACATTCCTAAAGTAAGACCAGCAAAAAAAGAAAGAAAAAAATGTGATTTCTACTATATGTGAGAGAACAGGTTGTGTTTATAATGGGTAAGACCCAATTATAAATATATGAAAGGAAACTTCATCATAACACATTACTGGTTCAGTAATGCTGCGTAATAATCATGTATCTTAGGCGTTTCGTACCTAAGATTGACGCTATGTTGTTTAATCGTGTGAATTGTTTCCAGTGATAACCTTTCTTGTAGGTTAAGTTCTCTGTCAATCATTTGAATTGTTTTTGTTGCTATGAGAAACCGGTTATCAGGCGCCGCACTTACCGGCGCTGTGGAGAAACGTTCGATAATCTTCCAGCGATTTGTATCGAGCAAGTCAAAGGTCTCTTCGAAAAGTGTTTGGCCCGCGCATGCATTGTTAGCTTGTAGTAGCTGGGTTACCCTATCACGAATATATGTCTTCGATATGGAACTGGTTGTACATGTGCCATCGCCGTCGGGTGCAGGTGTCGGGCCCACTACGGTTCCGTCGTAATTGTAAAATTCTGAAGGAAGACAACAATTTAAATCACGTAATTATTTCACGAAGTATAAAATCGTAAGCATTTAAGCCAATTGTGCTGGCTGGCCAATACTATTTTTTCGGAGAAAACGAACCTTTAACAGGATGTTGTTGATCCAGCAAATTATAACCCAGACCATTGTACACCACATGCTCCCATAAATAAATGATATCTCCTTCTTTTAATTTGGTACCGCGATCTTCGTAAACCCATCGGTTGTTTTTAGGTTTTATAACATCCACAGAGATTGTTCCCGCTTCGAGACTGTAGAAATCGTCGTTAAATTTGACATGATAGGCAACCAAAGTGATCCCGTCCTCGTCTAAAGAAAAAAATGTATATTTATCATTCTGTTCGATTTAATTTGTCGAACTATTGAACAGCAAAAAATTGATTCGCAAAACGGTGAACTTGGGATGCGAAACCTGTATATGTTAAGGTCAAGAAAAAAAGAATGGGACGTTTGTGTTTTTATAGATATTATTCGGCAACTTTTATTAACCTTTCAATTGTAACTTGCGTGTAATAATTGTAATTCACAGTAACGCAGACTTATATTTGAAATTAATTCGCGGGGTTTTAAAAGAAATGTCAATCCTTAATAATCGTAATTATTGAAATTAGCTTACGTGGTATGGAAATTCGGATCCCCTTCGGATGAAGAGGTTCAATGGTAGGCTTCGGAGGGCTGTATTGTCCGTAACTTTCATCAAAAGAATTTAAGATTAATACTAAGAGAAACAACCAGCCGAGAGGAACACTCATGATGTCTGTATCTGCCGTGCGTGCTAGCTAAAATGATACTGAAACTTCTAAAGTCGATGTCGTTGGTTGCAAACAGGTTTTTCCATAAATACCTACCGGTTTGAAGACACTAGGCTGTTCCAATTAGTCCGGTCCATTAATACTGCAAAAATCTACGAGATTATGGTCCCCTTCCTGATGACTTTGTTATTTCTCGCTGTTCAATGTTTATAACAATTCCTTTTGCAAACGATGCCCACAACCACTCCCTTGACCATCTGACCAGCTAATTTTTTTGTAAAAATATGCAATAGAACTCGAGATATAAAATAACATTTATAACATGAATATTCGCGCGCGTTAATTTATTCGATACAATTCACAGAGAAATTTATTATTTCTCGCTGTTCAATGTTTATAACAATTCCTTTTGCCAACGATGTTAACCAGCACTCCCTTGACTATCTGGCCATCTAATTTTTTAGTCAAAACAGGCAATAGAACTCGAAATACAGAATAACTTTTAAACCATGCACATTCGCATTAATTTATTCAACATAAATACTACGATTTTATTGATTCTATCTGTTCAATGTCTATAATAATTCTTTTACCATTTTAATTGTTTACAGTAAACTCTCCCTTACTCTGTTCTTCAACATATTCCCTTTTCCACAGATAGATTGTTCGAACATGTATGTATGAAAAAGTGTAAGGTAATAATTCTCGTTTATGAAATACTTTGAAAGTAGAAATTGAGGTATCTTTCTTTTCTTTCTTTATTATATAAAATAATTCTGTCACGCTAAAACGCCGAGCGGGTTGCCTTCCGAAGGGGAACCGAAAATTGACAAGCGGGTTGCCTTTCTAAGGGGAACTGAAAATTGAAGAGCGGGTTGTCTCCCGAAGGGGAACCAAAAATTGAAGAGCGGGTTGTCTCCTGAAGGGGAACCGAAATGTGAAGAGCGGGTTGCCTCCTGAAGGGGAACCGAAAAGTGAAGAGCGGGTTGCCTTCCGAAGGGGAATCGAAAAGTGAAGAGCGGGTTGCCTCCTGAAGGGGAACCGAAAAGTGAAGAGCGGGTTGCCTCCTGAAGGGGAACCAAAAAGTGAAGAGCGGGTTGCCTTCCGAAAGGGAACTGAAATTGACGAGCGGGTTGTCTTCCGAAGGGGAACCGAAAATTGAGCGACGTGACAGTGTGTATTTTTCAGAGAGAGAGAGAGAGAGAGAGAGTAGGAGAGAGAGTGAGAGAGAGAGAGGTTGCGGGAGAGTGCGGGAGAGAGGAGGAGCGGGAGAGAGAGCGAGGCGCCGCGGGGGTTGGCGAGCGAAGCGAGTAGGGGGCGGAGCCCCCTAGTCTCATATAAAATTTAAAGTCGGAATCGGTGATTTTCCGAAAATTATGCTTCAATGCTTTCTTAATATTTCTAGGAATCTTTTGTCCTTGAGTTTTGCATTTAATATTGTAAATCTTAAATAACGAACACTAAAATATCGTCTGAAATATCTGCTTAACTTGGAATATGTTCGGTGCAGAATGTAACAATTCATGATAATCGATTTCACCGAGGAGAAACACAGTCTCTCGTAGGTGTCAAAATGCTTGTGGTAGCAATTTGCCTTCTCACCACTTCTCACCGTCGAGAATCTCCTCAGTGGCCTTCTGTACTGACGAGATCACGTCGATGGCCTTCTGTTTTTTACTCCAGCCAGAATATATCCTAGAGGGTGTAAGAAAACACCGAATTATTCGAGTGACACGATCTCCCGTAAGGCTGGCAGTCTGTGACTAAAGTAAGAAAGTTGGCCGTGCCACTTTTGGCTACGCATCATCTTTTACTCCGGACAAGAACCTACATCATCTTTTAGTCCGGACAAGATCCTACATCATCTTTTAGTCCGGACAAGATCCTACATCATCTTTTAGTCTGGATCAGAACCATCAGCGAAACGTGTTTCACTGTTTTTTAATTCACACACATCGCCGTTGGCTTCTGTCGGCGTTGGCACCGACACATCTCGTTTCGTCGATGCTGTTCACGTTCACAGTTCACGTGCTCTTGATGATTCATTTGAGTTTCACTTGTCGAAGTGCTAGCAACGAGTTCACAAAAGAAGACGTCTTGAAGTGGATCTATTGTAAGGTACAGCTTGTCAAATCTAGCTGTGCGGCTGAATGTCCCCGCAAGGGGAAATTTCAGTTCATATGTTTTTATTTTTGTCTGCGCATTCCTAAGTTTTGGTCAACCGCACAGCTAGATTTGACAAGCTGTACATATACAATTTTCCTCACTTCTATACTTTGGTAAACATTCACGTCAACATTTATTAAAAAAGAATGAACCTTATATTCTATTAAAAGAAAACTATGATAGTTATTTAGAAAGAGGTACTCCTCTCCGAACGCCCTTCAAACAGAAATTATAATTTACAAGGTTACATGCAAAAATAAAAACGGCAATTTTTAAAACGTTTTTATTTGGGCCCTTAATGAAAATTTAATTTACAGGCTTTCCCTAAATTCTCCTAAAACCCGGAAATGGTAGGTTCTTTGGGTTATTTGAAGCGACATTTGATAAACGTTTATTTTAGGGGAGGCATCTCCGATGACCTTGACCTTAACCTATGTTGTCGATGACTACATTCTGAATAACTTTTGTCATTACATCTATCTGGCGCTCGATCTTAGTTTTCGAGATATTTACAAAAAACTATCGCTAATAATGTATTGAATTTTCCGTATTCGTGCACGCTCCGTGGCAACGTATGCCTGCTCCGGCACGGCGCATGTTTACTTTTGTTTGTAAACATGTTGTGGAGATGAGAGAGAAAACTTTCGATTTTGAAAGATTACTCCTGGATTTTCGTATGCGTGGTCGGCAACTCATTCTGTTCGCATAATCTTTGCATTGTAGTTGTCATCCAGAATTTGAACTATTAATGGAAAAATCATGCGAATAGAATAAGTTTATAGTTAAATCGTGGAGGAGGTGGCGAACGCGGCCCGACCATGCATACGAAAACCAGGAGTAGTCTTTCAAAATTGGAAGCTCACCTTATTGAAGTAAATTGAAGTGAAACTTCTTTTGGCAGGGTGTAAGCCTAATTCGCGTCACGGAATTCGCGACAGGATAAAGCGTAACGGTCAATAATATAAGTGGGGAAATATATTTTATTTATATATGTACACCCCCTCTTCTCTCCGTTCAGAGCGGTGAGTGAGTGAGGCCAGCGCGTTACTCGCTTTCCTGTTGCTGGCAGCTGTCCTATTATATATAGTATATCCCCCCTCACTCTTCCCGAACCCAGTGAGTAAGGCAACCGGGTGACATCGTTTTGGGTCACAGCAGTTGCGTTTAAACTTATCCACGAGTAGGATAATGTTTGGAGTTATTAATAATTTAATAATTTAAAAAGTGCTATGGCGAAAACACCGGCACAACGAGCAAAAGAGTTTCGTGACCGAAAACGTGCTAACAAGCCACCTAAAAAGCCAGCAAAAACTAACCGCCAATGTTGTCGCGAATACAGAGCACGACAAAAAGCATTACGGGCTAATAGTAGCGAAATTTTAGATGGTAATACCAGTGAAATTGCCGAAATTAAAGAACATTCTCAAGATTACAGACAAAGGAACGCAGATTTGCGAATTGACGCTCAACCATCGACTTCAAGGCTCGACACAGCACGTGTAACTATGAACACTTTTGATTCGATCGATACATCATACACGGATTTCAATGCTCATCGAATCATTCGTAAAGAATTAAAAAAAAAACCACGTGTGGCAGAAGTGAAACTTGCTAGTAAAATGCAAAAAGTTTCACTTCTGACCACACGGTGATTTTATATGTAGTAACCGGAGTGAGACCCCGTTTTCTCTCTCATCTCCATAGCGTGTTTACAAGAAAAGGTAAACAGATGCCAGGCCGGTGCAGGCTTACGTTGCCACGGAACGTGCAAGAATACGGAAAATTCAATACAGTATTAGCAATAGCTTTTTGCGAATATTTCGAAAACTAAAAGCGTCCCCTCTATATGTGAAAAGGAAAAAGTTGTTCAAAATGTCGAAATCAATAACATATTTAAATTTCATCAAAATCGGAGAGGAGCACCTCTTTCTAAATATGTAATTACTCAAAATTTATATCATGTCGGGCAAATATATATTAATTATTTCTCTACATATTGTGTAATAAAAGAATGTTTCTTTGTATAAACAAGAAATGCGCTAATACAATAGAAAATCTGCATTGGGTCTACATTTTGATTACAAATATTATAACAAAAACTAACACAGTTAAATGTACAGTCCCAACTGTATATTTTCAATTCACTACATATTCTAGAAAAAAATGAATGATGGTCTGCGAAAATAGAGGCTCTGATCTTTAAAATAAGTTATGGTAAACAGACTGCAAATTAAAACGTAGGTACTATAGTTAAAGGTTACAACACTGTTAATATGTTTTAGCTCTACGTAAGAATGAAATCGAGCGCAGGAGAACCAGGATCGACTCAACCAAATCAAAAGCTGAGTATTTCACAGGAGGAACGCTCTGAAATTGCTCATCACCTTGAGGCTGGTGTATCTATTCGAAGAATAGCAGAGGAATTCAATATTCATTTAACTATGGTTCAAAGTATTCGAGTTGAGGAATTGGATCGCCGTCTGTATGCATGGTATCTAGAACGTAAAGTGAATCACAAGACAACATTGAATTCAATGCTGTCGAATAAGGCGGTAGAGATCAATAAGGAATTAGGAGGACCGGTAGACTTCAAGGCGAGTAAAGGATGGATTTGGGGATTCAAAAGGCGACATCGTATACGTACGCATTACCATCCCTCCAGGCTAGATCCTAAAGCTGTGAATGTGGAAGAATTTATTAGTAGATTCGCTCAACAGATAGAGGAGGAAGGGATTGAGTACGAAAATGTTTACAGCATGAAAGAGACTAATGTCTTGTGGAATGCCCTCCCTCTAAAGACACAGGTGCAAGGGGAAGGACAACCAGTTAAACTGAACGAGGATAGAGTAACCGTCGGTTTTTGCACCAATGCCACAGGTAGCCATAAACACGCTCCATTATTTATAACTAGATACGAGAGTCAAAGTTTGATGAAACTAGCTGAACATGACTTACCTGTGATCTACAAGTTCCATGAGAGCACCAAGGTAGCCCAAGAACTTTTTATTGACTGGTATCAGAATCACTTCAAACCAGACGTGATGAAATATCAGTTGCAGCGCAGAACATGTGGCAAAGTCATCCTCCTATTGGATGATTATACGACATACAGCTTTGATATACTTGATCAACTCGAGAAAGACGAGAAATTCGAGATTGTTCTCTTGCCTCCTAATACCAGCCATTTAATTCAGCCTATAGACAAATTGATCCCGAAGACGAAGAAGTCTTATTACGACAAGATGTCGCGAATAGCAAAGTTTAGCAACCAAATTGAAGACTTTTGTACCAATTATGACCTTAAAGACTGTATTAACTTGTTGTACGAGGCATGGTCTGAGATTGATGCTGCTGGTATAAGAGATGCATGGAGGAGTCTTATTAAAGGTATTCCTAAAGCATTGGACATTGAGAAGGAAGATGATTTTTTTGAATTCCATCGACGAGAAATGGCGGACTCGATAAATAGCGATGGGGAACCTGTAAATGGAACTCTTGACTTGTCATTGGGCTACCTGACAACTAATGATTTAGAGAGTAGCGAAGTAACATCATTGTCCAATGCAGTCGCTAATGAAGAGAACATTACTAGGGCCTTTAGGATATTAACGCTCTGGTCACAAAAACAACCAAAAATAATTGAATTAAGTATGAAATGTTTACAAAATTACTACAAGGGGATGTACAGTTTGATGGTGGAGAGATAGTATAGAAAATTATTGAGAAGATGTGCTAATGGACTGACAATATTCTACACATAATTTTACATTGTTATACTAATCTGTATCGAAAGAAATATTGTAGTGTTAGATTGATTAAGAAACTATTCATGCATTTTGTTTGAAGAAGATACTGTTACAATTCAGAAACAAATTATTAGGAAATTAAAGCTCGGGTTATTTTATGACATAATTAAAAATAATAATTTTTTTGTAAATACTAAATTCTGTATGAATTTTAAATCTGTAAATAAACGGATGACGTTACAGAATGTCGTGATCTAAATTGACTGTCTCTTACCAAACAAATCCAAGTTCTAAAATTTCTTAAAGTGTATTGGAATTTGGAGGACGTATATTGTGAGGACATAGATGTATATTTTCAACCCGTTAAATATGCTAGAATAAAATGAATGATGATCTGCGAAAATAGACTCCGATTTTTAAAATGAATCCTTTATTATTGTGGACACTTATTAACAAGTAATCAACTTTATCGACTGTTGGTTGCGCAAACGTGTTTTACTGCTTTTTAGTTCAGACACATCGCCTGTACATTTATTCTGTTGGTACATTTATTTGAGCTTCATTTGCCGAAGTGTTAGCAACGAGTTCACAAAAGAGACGTCCTGAAGCGAATCCAAGGTACATATACAATTTTCCTCACTTCTATACTTTAGTAAACATACACATTAACATTTATTAAAAAAGAACGAATCTTATATTCTTTTAAAAAAACCATGTATCTTATATACCATATAAAGTGTTCAGCCCGGCATAGCTAAGTCAGAATTGCAAATTTGGTAAACAAAAAACTGCAATTTATAAGGTAGGTACTATCGCTGAACGTTTCAACACTGTTAATATGTTTTAGCTTTATGTAAGAATGGAATCGAGTGCAGAGAAACCAGGATCAACTAAACCGAGTAGGAAGTCGATGCTTTCCCTGGAGCAACGCTCTGAAATTGCTCAACATCTAGAGGGTGGTGTATCTATTAGAAGACTAGCAGCGGAATTTGATATTCATCCGACTACAGTTCACCGTATTCGTCGATCTGCTGACATGGTAACTCAGTTCCTCAAGGAGCATGGTGGGAGAACGAAACGACGAAATATAAGGAAATCAGTACATAAGGAATTGGATCACCGTCTGCACACATGGTTTCTAGAACGTAAAGCGAATTGCAAGTCAACATTGGATGCGATACTGTCGGATAAAGCGGTAGAGATCAATAAGGAATTAGGAGGACCGGCAGACTTCAAGGCTAGTAGAGGATGGATTTGGGGATTCAAAAAGCGACATCGTATACGTATGCATTACCACCTCTCCAGACCAGATCCTAATGCTGTGTACGCGCAAGAATTTATTAGTAGATTCGCTCAACACATAGAGGAGGAAGGGATCGAGTATGAAAATGTTTACAGCATGAACGAGACTAGTCTTGTATGGAAAGCTCTCCCTCTGAAGACCAACGTGTATTGGGAAGAACGATCAGTTAAATTAGGAAAACTGAACAAGGATAGAGTGACCATTGGTTTTTGCACCAATGCCACAGGCAGCCATAAACATGCTCCATTATTTATACATAGATATGAAAGTCCAAGGGTGTTGAAACATGCTAAACATAAGTTACCTGTGATCTACAAGTTCCACGAGAATACCACGGTAGACCAAAAACTTTTCGTTGACTGGTATCAGAATCACTTCAAACCAGACGTGATGAAATATCAGTTGCAGCATGGAACATGTGGGAAAGTCATCCTTCTATTGGATAATTATAGGACGTACACATATGATGTACTTGAGCAATTCAAGAAGGACGAGAGATTCGAAATTGTTCTCCTGCCTCCTAATACCAGCCATTTAATTCAGCCTATAGACAAATTGATCCCGAAGACGAAGAAGTCTTATTACGACAAGATGTCGCGAATAGCAAAGTTTAGCAACCAAATTAAAGACTTTTGTACCAATTATGACCTTAAAGATTGTATTAACTTGTTGTACGAGGCATGGTCTGAGATTGATGCTGCTGTTGTAAGAGATGCATGGAGGAGTCTTATTAAAGGTATTCCTAAAGCATTGGACATTGAGAAGGAAGATGATTTTTTTGAATTCCATCGACGAGAAATGGAGGACTCGACAAATAGAGATGGGAAACCTGTAAATAGAACTTTTGACTGCTCATTGGTAGAACTGACAACTAATAATGGTTTAGAGATTAGCAAAGTAACATCGTTGTCCAATGCAGTTGCTAATGAAGAAACCATCAGTAGGGCTTTTAGGACGTTAATGCTCTGGTCTCAAAAGCAACCAAAAATAATTGATTTAAATATGAAATGTTTACAAAATTACTACGAGGGGAGGTGACGTTTAATGGTGGAGATATAGTATATAAAATTATTGCAAAGATGTACTGATGGACTGAAAATGTTGAAATATTTCTACACATAATTTTACATTGTTATACTAATCTGTATCGAAAGAAATATTGTAGCGTTAGATCGATTAAGAAACTATTCATGCATTTTGTTTGCCGCAGATACTGTTAAAATTCCGAAACAAATCATTAGGAAATTAAATTTCGGGTTATTTTATGAAATAATTAAAAATGATTTTTTTTAGAAATACTGAATGCTGTATGAATTTTAAATCTGCAAATAAACCGATGGTGTTATAGAATGTCGTGGTCCAAATTGACTACCTCTTACCAAACAAATCCGAGTTCTATAATTTTTTAAAGTCCATGCATTATTAAACTCGATTGGAATTGTGAGGAAATTTACTATGATTTACTATGATGACATACAAATCGCTGACCGTACCTAGGAAAATAAAATTGATTGCACAAGCTTTGGAAAAACCATGTATTATAGAATAATAATAGATTACATTGTTCGTGGTAATAATGATATAATAAATCAGAATATACCTGACAATAGTAGTAAGAACCTAAAGTAACGCGAATACTGAATACATATTATTAACAATAATGAGAGGAGGGACTTTGGGGGGTGTGTTGGCAAAAGGAAGGGGCCAAGCCGCTCAGAACTGCGTTTCAAGTAAAAAAAAAACAAAAGATAAAGAAAAATTACAGCGACAGCAGATTCAATAAAAATTAGGTAAGATATTTGAACATTAAAAACGTAATATTCTACGATGTTGTGGTTTTAGCATTCATTGTTTTCTTCGAATTTATATAAAAAGAATCGATCAAACAGCCTGCGACGCGAAACGATTTCAGTCACGTACACAGATCCGCTCCTCTTCAAAAATAAGATATCGTTTTTCGAGTAAAAGATTGCGACAACGCACAAAAAAAATAAGATCGAGGAAAATAGTAAAATAGAAAGAAAAACAACATACATTGAGGAATGATAGATTGGCCGCATTCGTTAAGACTTATTGTTAAAGTAATTACGGTCAATTACCGAGGAAACAGTTTAACAATTGTGTTCGTTTAAAAAGAAACGCATCCGAGGCGCTGAGTTATATAAAATGTAACGTCTTTTTCTGGAAAAATAATAAAATAGACAAATTTACGTTCTCTCCGGTTGGACATGAAATTACGCGCTGTCGTGTTAAAAAGGGAGAGACAGAAAGAAAAAAAAAATAAGTGAAAAATAGAGGAAAAGCCCACGTGTTTGTAATATATATATATGAAAAACCCACGAGTTGTATATCGTCCGCGTACCGTACACATAAACGTTGCGTTCCTAACAATTTACCGTCTGACGACACAAGATTATTGCCAAACAAATAATCGACCGTGATTCCTTCCTTTTTTCTCTTTACGTGATTTTAAAAAGACAACAGGGGGTAGAGAAAGAGAGAAAAAGAAAAAGAGATTAACAAGAAAAAAAAGAAAAAGATGATCAAGTACAATTTCCATTTTTCCATTCGAGAGCCAGCTCGTTTTGGGAATAATTCATTATATCCAGACATCTGGAAATCGTTTGGTCGCACCCTGGTTTTGCGGATTGGTCCTTTCCCATCGGCGCCATGTTTATCAATAATTACGCTAATTTATTCACGAGCTGAGATCTTAATCTTATGAACGAAAGCACCTCGAATACACTAAACGAGAATAACAAAAAAAAAAAACAAGAAGAAAAAACAAAAGAAATCGAGTAGTGTTTCGGAATTAAAAAAAAAATAGGGAGGACGACCGAAACGAGAGTGTCGAGGTTGTGATTGGCTAAATTGCACGGACAGATCACGCCGACATGTGTTCTTGCTTATTTCATTCCTTTTTTTTTTGGTTTTTGTATTTTTCTTAAATGTCAATTACTTAACGACTGTAAACGATCCACGAGAAGGGCGAGTATATTGTTTTTCCATTTTTTTTTCTTCGTTTAAATATCAAAGCATGCAATTCACGAGTCGCGAGAACGCACGGCACGAGACACTGGTCTAAACAACGCTAGATAGTAAATCGGTAGGACGATGTCGTTTCGCGTGGCAGCGATTACTTCTTCCTGGCTTTTTTTGCATTTAGAATGCAAAACGGCACGTCGAATTTACGGAGGCCTCGCGGTTATCCGATACAGCCTAAGTGTATCGAACATGATATTCGAAGCCGGAGTTCATTAATTGACCGTCACGTAATTTCTATTACCCTAGAGTCAAGGATAAGTAGACCAATGACCGAAACGAACTATTTCTGTTTTAATAGTTTTACGAACCATCGAAAGCTTCTTAGAGAAAGCTCGGGAGGTTGCGGCGTAACGGTACGCGTGATTCGACAAGAAAAAAAGCTGGTCAATCAACAAATTGTTCGAGGAAACGTTCCTCCGTGACGCTCACTTTGCAACGATTCACGAAGGTTTGGCAGCCCTGTGTTTCTGTTTGCAACTAACATACTATGGCATACGTTAGAGCTTACAGCTATTAATACCCAATATACCCGAGCAGAAGAAACAATGCTCATGAAAACTATGAAAAGTCAGATTACACCCGAGTTGAACAATTCGAAACTTCTTTTGTTAATTATATTCATGTTTTGCTTCTCCTAAAAAGATAAGTCAAACCATTTAATTTCAGCGACAAAGAATCGATGTTGTAAATTAGTCAAAGGAAATTATTTCCCAGTTTTTCCATGGTCACAAGATGGTTGTACAGTTTCATAAAAAATGCATAAACAATAAGCTATTCAGCATTATTCATTCGCGTCGAACATGTTCGATTTCCTACCCTTGTAGACAACAAAACTTAGTATCTTGGTACTAGTGTTCAAGAAAATTTGTCCACCCGGGCATCTTGGGTACTTGAATCAATTTGATAGCTCTAATTAGAATGCTGCGACAGAATTAGTGGGTGTGTCGAATAGTCAAAACACGTTTTCTTTCCGTTAGCGTTAAAGATCGTATTCGAGGTCTCACGGCACGCGCAAGATCTTATATTATCAGTATGAAAAATAAAGAAGGCAAAAAGGGTAATCGCATGAGAACATGACGCACGGATGAAAACTCAAACACGATCTTTAAGGTGTACAAGTATGATTACAATACTTCACGTGTATCGATCTGCGTCACACGATAGAATTCCAAAGATAAATTTCACTAACTGTTTTGTAAGAAAGTAAGTACGCGATGACCGACCATTACGCCATCCTGAAACCGTCTTCTCGGGCTATCCTATGGGAACGACTCAATTACGTTGCATAACTTACATACATTACTCGGATCGAAGATGCACTAATTGGTTTCTCTTTTTTCCCCTTGTAGGTAAATTCGAAACTGTGCTATTCCGGATGCGTATCTAATCAAATCCAAACTTGAGAGTTGCAATTCGTGTTTAGTACATCCAGCATAGAGGAACGTTGATAATGTCCCATAGTCTCGCTTTGAATAGCGTTGTGTAGTTGCAGTTTAACATTAGTTCTTTTCGCACGGTGATTTAATCGACATGCGTTACTGGAAGTACAAGTCAGTTGACGGTATTCGGCAAGCGAAACGTGTTGTGTTACGACCTTTGGTCGTTCGAGTTTATAACTCTCTATATGGGAAAATTATCACGGAGAACATCTTGTCTTTGTCGATGCAGTGTTTAAAAGCAGTTGCCCTGCTTTAAAATCCAGTTAAATTAAGATCATTCGTTAAAAACATTTTTTTTCGTGATTGGTATTCGTTTTGCGAACATCCAGAGAAAATAGATACGTTTTGGTTGACTGAGGCTTCAAGAATTCGAGCAACTCTGACTATGATCCGTCTTCATAAAATTATGCTAAGGAAGACGAGTGGATTCGTCGGAAAAAATAAACGGCGGTTAGCAAAAGCACGTCCTATCGTTTCTCAGATGTGTTATGATTTCGTGTCCCCCTCATTAGCATCTGCTTCATCCTGACTTCATCTTTTATTGGTTGACGTTCTATCTATTTACATGGGATTCATTGCTCTGTAAGCTGTGAGCTGGTACATCATACCAGCTGTATGCCAGGCTATCACGAGAGCACAGGACTAACCTCGGTGGCATCCTTGCAGTCTTGAATAGATATCTGAGCTAATTCATGTACTACCTCTTCCTGAGTAGTTGTCTCGGATTTCTTTAATATCGTATATCCTTGCTGCACCTCTTCGTTCTCGCCGTTAGACTTAACATTACTCTTCGCTTGTCCATTCGTTTTCCGTTTACCCGAAGTCTCATCGTTGGAAACTCCCGGATGAATTTTGAACACGCTCTTGATAATGCTGTTGACCGTAGTCTGAGAACGTTTCGGACTATCGTTCTTCTGGTCGGAAACAAACCTAATACGGATCGTTCTGTTGCTCTCTGTGTTTTCTTTGTGTTTGTTTCCCTTCGTCACAATGGTCTTCGACTTCGAATACTTCTGCTCTGAAGAATTTTGCCCGTTTAGAACGTCCACGTTCTTTGTCTTTTGCACCTTTTCCTCTAAAGGAGTCACATTCTCGGTAGAGTTCGATGTGTCTCGTCCGATAGTCGCCGAACATGGTTCACGAGTATCGTGTAGCTTTCTAGATGATTCGAATCCCTCGTTTTCGGTATCGTTACCCTTCTTCACGTCTTCGTCCAAATCTGTGACTTGAACATTCTTTGCCTCTTCGATTAAATTTTTCTCCATAGGTACTTTATTATTATCTGCGAACACGTGATTAGCCATGCTCTCTTGTCTATCGTTCAACGGCAATTCCCTTTGTAAAACCTTCACGGGACTCTTAGGTTTTGTGCTATTGTCGGAAGCTTCTTTGTTTTGACAATTTGTACAGGAAGATTGTTTGGAATGAGTGGGGGAGTTCACTTGTCTTTTGCTCGCGTTGTTCTTTTGGGCAATGCCCATGTGCGGTCTACCTAATCTCAAAACGTTAATCGACGAGTTGGAGTGAAGATTGAACGACGTCGGTGGCTCGTATTGAGGAATTAACTGAGCGCGATTCAAATGTATCTGTTGTTGTTGCTGCGGTTGCATCCTATTATGCATGTCGTATTGCATCGTGTTATCCATTCGTTGCTGGTAGTTGATGTACGGTGGAAAAGGTGCTCCTAAATTTGGATTCATATTTGGATTCATATTCGCGTTCGTGGTTGGACCGTAATTAAGATTCGTGTTAGGATGGATGTTCGAATTCACATACTGCGGCACCATCTGTCTTGGCAATTGTTGAAATTGATACTGTGGACCCGGATACGCAGGGCAATTTTGTTGGGGAATATTCTGTACTATATTCTCTCTACCACGTTCTCTATAGTTGTAGCGGTCTTGTGCAATCCGTGGAACGTTACCGTGATATTGCTGTTGCACTATTTGTCCGGATTGGTACATTTGATCGTTTTGCGGAATCACTGGAGTCTGAGATTGATGACCGTAGCCTTCGTAATGCATACCTTCATTACTCATTGCCCTACCATATGTTACACTTGTATGATACTGAGGCGGTTGCGATGTACACTCTTGCTGCTGATGCTCTTGATATTGAGGATACTGTGGAACCATTGGTTGCGCATCGATCCAAGTCTCCTGTTGCGGAGGTGGTTGCTCCAAGTCTCGTTTGGCTTGTACCGCATTCCAGACTTCTTTTAATTCGCCGGTGATATCACGGTCCTTTAATATTGTATATTGTCGCGTGAAAACTACTCCTGTATTCACCGTTTCCACAAAGTCTAGTAAAAGCTCAATTAAACTGGAACGCTTCTACAGCAAAAAGACACTGGTATCAGGAACTGGTCCGTAATTATTAAACGTTATAATTAGAATGCGGATTTCATGCGTTTACGATAAAAATGGGCAGGTCTGATTTTTGACAGTCAATAAATTTGAAGAATTTCGATATACTACTACATTATTTTCAACCTATTAAACGTATTCAGCAAGAAATTAAATATTTATTTTTACCCTTTTTATTTTGCATAAAGATTCGCAGTCTTGTTATAATTCTGTACTAGAAGATACCTTTGGATCCTGAGCATTCTTCCCACTGATTTTAAGAATCTCTGGATTAGCTATTACTGCGAATACAACAGCTTCTGCTTTTGTACGAGGCGGTCGTACTCTCATCCCTCCGTAAAGTGGTACAGGCTGGGTAGGTTTCAAAGGCATCGCAACTTTTTCCCAAGATAAAACATTTACATAACATGGGACTGCAGTACCCTGAAACAAAACGCAACATCATTTATGTAAAAGTAAACCTTCAGCGATTATCCTTTATAATCAAAGTATATACCTGTATAAAGTCTTGTATACACATATGAGGTTGAGGTGGGTTTTTGAATTGACGAGCGCCGTTGCGCTTCATTCTTGTAGTACCACCTTCAGTCATTTTGCAGCTAAAAATAAGCGTTTATTGAATTGTACGTGTAACTGCAGTGAAATGCCACGAACATAGATATTCTTTCACAGACTTTTTAAAAGGAATTTTTCAGATTAGCGCCCTTATCGTACCACCACCGCGAAAAAATCACGCGTTACTTCGAATTAACTTCTTTACGTTATCGTGAACGATAAAAATCTACCTCGCGAGAAATTTTATTTAAAACTGAAGCAGAATTACGAAAATATCGGCGGTCAAATCGCACAAGCATTACCACGCCGTGAGTAGCAATAGTAGACGGGGTGGTTGACAATTTTTAACAACAAATGTGGCGCAGCGAATGCGTCAAATTGCATGCTGCTCCGTATATAACGCGTTACCGAGCTTATCGAACGAAAACGAAAGAAAATTTCCGAAAGGAACGCTTCCGATGCAGCTCCGATAGGGGTAGTTGTGTTAAAAAATGGTAGAATTTTTCCGAGATCTCTGATCCATTAGAGCCCTCTCTCTGGCCTATCAACGTAGATTGTCAATATAACCTCAAAATACTTTCAGTTTATACGCTAAATATTTGGCCGAATCTAAACGAAAGGATTATTCATATGACGCAATACGTTACCCGAATACTATGTAATCTCCAATTACGTAAACTCACCCCACAGAATTGTTTCACAAGTAAAAAACACTCAAACAACTAGGGATACGAGACGATACATTATCGGACAGCTTCGGTGGAAAAGATCCATCGCTCCTTTTGTTTATTATTTTTCTGGAGTCTGCGCGATTAAAATGACCATAGGCGCTGTGTCGCCTTTCGTGTACGCCTCTGGAACTAAAATATCCAACATGGCCGAAAACGGAAGTCGCAGCTCGTGCGTAACTGTGAAGAGGCCGAAAATGTCACTAGATTTTATTTTGCGATTCTCTTTACAATCTGATTTATCTCATTTACAATAAATGTAAATGAACTGTTCTCTGCCGTTGCAATTGTACTATTTAGTTTACGAAGTAACGTAGATTATGATTTACTTAGTTTTAATGATCTAATTGGTTTTAATTATAAAATTGACAGCAGGGCTGTACGGTTGATTTTCTCAGCATGATGTAAGACTTCGAAATGAAGTTTGTAATTTAAAATAATACAATAAATCGTATACATCAATTTTTTAGAATAACATAGATCAATACATTAGGGTATTAGATTGTCCCAAAAATTTCTTTCATCTCTTTGTATCATAGCACAAGACAGGATATTTCTTCGAACAAAAAGATTTTTGAATCGTGCTTTCTAAAAAAGCAATTAATGGGTCGCGTTGTACGCAAACATGTAACGTAATGGATCAGCGACCAACATCTATACATTGTCGTATATTTCGCAACACGTTTTTATTTCATTTACGGATCACGTTACCACAATACGTATTCCGCGCGATATTTCTAACGTGTTATTATTTTTGTTGGTTTCGCGTCGAATGATTCACCAACATTTACCCTCGTATATCCCGTGCGCTTTTACCATTCCACGATAACACACAACCCCGAACGTTGTTTCGAAAAAGCTGAAAAATGTATATCATTACGTGGATTACATTCTCACTGATACTTATATTATTATCACGTTTCGCAGTTTGATACACTTCTCCTCGCAGACTGTAAAATCTGGTATTTTCGTTGCCCAATCCACCGGGGCAAAAATAAAATAAAAGCTTCACGAGACACCTTAGCTTCTGCAATTTCAAAGAATTTCCGTTTCCGAGCGACTGCGTTATCGTAGACAAATCGTCTATTTGGATTATCGCCCTTTATTTCGTTTCCTGCAACTTTATGGTACTTGAAATGCAATTGTTTAATCATCTCGATACATACATGTAGTGGATGCACAAGTTATTCGTACACCCTTTAAAAATGTTTCTGCGACGTTAGAATGATTAGTTTACCAGCTAATGTGTAAATAATTCTTTTTCAAATTGTTATTGATCGCAATTACGAAAGAAAAAGTGAAGGTCACGATTTTTGAATTGTTATCTATTTTATTTATAGTGATTTATATCCAATAATTTTTATTTATTATAAAAAACTCTTTTAAATTAGAACATATTTATATATTTTACTCAATAGAATAGACGAAGATAACGTAATTATTTTTCGGCGAAAAGAGTTATACACTGCGGTTGACTATTTTTCAGGAGTGATTATATGACCTCGACAAGGTACGAAAAGAGGAAGGATAGAAATTTGATAAAAGTGTCTCGGTCAAATGACGAGATTCTAAAAGGCTTCGTTCGTAATTGCTGGCAGTTGGTGTCCCGCGAAGCCTATAATTTATTACGGAAGCTCGTGAAGTTTTCCTCTGCCTTCTCACCTCTCCTATCCCCTTCCCTGTTCCACCGTCTCTTCTTATTACTAGCAAATTTATTTATGGCGCGATTATCACGGGGCGAACAGTGAGAAACACGCGCGTCGATTCCGTGGTCCCATGAGCGCAAACCCGGCAGAAAAAATCCGGTACCAGGCCGGGGTAGGTTGTTGGAACACGCTGTAGAACGCGAGCGGCATGGAAGACTGTAGTTAGCGACTATTAATATCATCGATCGGGATCGATAGTTGCCTGCGAGGCGTCATAATGATACGGTGGGATCGGGACCGGACCTCATCCCGATGCTCTTCCGATATGCCACGTACACACGTCGGTAACCGACGTGCACGAGTGGCGCCGCTAACAATCCGCAGGATGATCCTCCTCGAGGAACGAACTAGGCAGCGATAACTTATTTCAAAACGTTTAATTGTTATTCCTCTCGTTGCTCGATCCGACTAGACTCATCCCGGAACATTCCCGGTCACTGCGCCACCAATTACAGTTGAATCTTGTTTGTACAAACGTGTCGGTGAACAATGCAATTCCAAGTATATAAACTATACAATGATTGGCACCCTAAGCCAAAATCATAATTAAAATCTTATTTTTCAGCAATCTCAAACAGTTTTACCAGTCGTAAATCATTTACTGTAAAATATATTCAGTGGATAACAATCGTAAGACAAATAGTACAGTCGTTGGCACAGTAAACAGTAAACGTTAAACAGGATATTTGTTTTATAATTAAACATATACGCACTGATTACATGTGTATAGTCCGAAATTAAGTTATAAAGACTAAGATGAAGACTAAGACTATAGACTAGTTATGAAGGTGAAGTTATAATATCCAGTTATACTTACTCGTAACGAAAATTTTAATGAAACACTATTTACACTTGAAATATAAATAAGAAGAAATATAAAATGATTTTCTATACCAGGAATTCTTAATATTTATCGTTTAAAGTAATAGTGCCAGTAATAGTACAGTTTACCCTACGCTGGCTGTCCCCACAGTGGTCCTTTTCATTGATTTTGGTAGCCAAAATTATTTATAATTAGACTACGGATTTGATGCATTTATCACAAAAATGGATAAACGTAATTTAAAACAGTAAAAACATTACGACGATTTAAGGACATCCATATATGCTACTTTCAATTTATTACAATTATTAAATATAGGAAGAAGTTTTTGTATGGTTCCTGCATCTTGGGAGTGACGAGGAAAATTTTAACCCTTTGCACTAGAAGCTATTTTATGTCGAAAATTAAACATGCTTCCTATCCAGAATAATTCCATTCTCTATGATTCTTTTTATTTTGTGGATATGAAATTAATAGAATACCTCATGCAATATTGAAATGATTAGTAATTGGTCAGATTCCAACAAATTTGATAATGTAAACAATATTTTGAATTATAGTACAGCAATTTTTAGCGGTGACTCAGAGTCACCACTCGAGTGCTAAGGGTTAATTTTACACTCATCCAACGCTCGTGTCAATTTGGCACAGTTTTCCCGAAATAAGTTATACTGTTCTAATATTTTTAGGTAAATTTTCCCGAAACTTTGTATGACTTTTATTATTTTTAATGCGGAACACAACCGAAAAACCTAAGATGTAAACGTTAAGTCATCAATTTGACTAAAAAAACATTGAAATTTTTTTCATTTTGTGTCACTGTGTCAATTTGACACCGAGGGAAAAATTAAGTTCGTGAAATGAGGGACGGATGAGGGTTAATCAGTCTTGCGTTGACGCTACGGCCAGTCATCTTAGATCTCTGCAATCAGTGGATTTCACGTTTGCGATAAAAACGTTTTTGTTACAATGCTACGAGTATACTACGTAACGTGGGTTGTATTAAAAAGAAATTTCGAATCAGACGTCCTCCCCGAAAGGTTGTTTTTCGGAATCTCCCAAAATTGTCTTGTACACCAAGGGTGTTAACCCTTAAAATGCTGTATATTTTTGGCAACACTAATAACGATGTGGGGCCCTGAAGGGACCTCACGTTGAAAAATTGTAGAATTGAAAATACAAAATAAATATGTTTAATATATGTATTTATTGCTAGACAAATCATCCACAATACTTGACGATGAAAAAAGAGAAAATACATAAAATATGAAAAATTACAAAAAATTACTTGCAAAGTTATTAAGGAAAAATAGTTTCTGGGGTCCTTATATAGGACCCCACTCTTAGCACTCGAGTGGTGATTCTAGAGCCATCACTAAAAATTGCTGTGCCACTATTCTAAATATTGTTTACATTATTAAATATGTTGGGATCCAACCAATTTTACTAAACATTCAAGTACAATATGACGTATCATATCAATTTCATATCCATAAAATGAGAAAAATCATGTAGAATTGAATTATTTTAGGTCGGAAGAAATGTTTGATTTTCGAGGTACGATAGCACCGAGTGCAAGTTGGATTAGAGGTGCGAAACAGATGGAAAAGACGTCGTTCGTAGCAAGTTCCAGTCACTTCGCAGGATAAACGGTTGTGGCGCGGTATCTCGACTCTATCTTCGGTTTTAATTACGGTGTTCGCGCCTGCTAAACAATTATCTTTGAACGTCGGCGGAGAGCAGGTTCGATTTGGTACACGGGCCCGCGCGCGCTCGCCAGTTTGTGCTCGCTTCTCCTTTTATTTCGACGACGTGTAGGCACTGTTTGGGGCCCCATCGCATCGGTCGGCAAAAGGAGAGGCAGACTTCGGGCTGACCGAGGGCCGCGTCTCGTGCAATTTTCACCGAGTGGGTGGATACCCATTATTTCGCATTACAGACTCCTTACGGGGCACCGATCGCTCGGCCCCGAATCGCGGTCCATCGCGACGACGCGTTTCGTTTCGTTGCGTTACATTCGCACATCTTCCGCCTTGTTAACGCTCTCTCGCGCCGCACCGCAGCTCTCCAATCATCTGCGCGACGGAGAGGAAAGCCGACGGATTTCTGCGGCGTGAACTGTAATTTTGGAAGCTCCTTTTTCATGGAAACCGAGTCGTTTAACTGCTCGATCATCGGCCCGGTGGATATCATCGCTGGTTTTCTTATCCGTATAGAGATCTTTACTTTAATTACTTACAAAGTTGATCGCGCTACGCTGAAAGAGGCGGAGCTGTGCTTTTCGAAATGGAACTAGGGTAAACTGTACAATAACACTGTCTAACAAATTTCAACTTTTTTCATGTTTCCATATATATATAACAGTTATAACTGTTGAATGGATCTTATAGAGTTTTTCGTGCTGATTCCGAATCTGACCTTAATCTTTCTCCTACACGCACAGTTTTTGAGAAATTTGAATTTGGAAAAAGACGTATTTTTCGAATTTGAACAAATATTGTGATGTTATTATATGAGATATTGTACTGTTCTTTACAGAAAAAGATTCTCTGAACTTTTCCGAATCCAGTGATGTGCAATGCTAATACATTATGATTGTTTAAACATGTTTAAATAATTATTAAAGACGGAGAGGCACCACTTTAGGAAAAACTCTATGAGATCCACCCAACTGTTATATGGAAACATTTTTGGTGTTGGATAGTGTAATTGGCACCCTAAGAGAAAATCGTAGTAAAAATCTTTTTATCTTTTTTTTGAAATGTCTAAACGAGCTTACCTTTCTATTATTATAAGCTAGTAGAGATTGTTCAGCAAAATCAAACAGTTTCACGACTCCTAAATCTTTTATTATAAAGTATATTCAGTGAATAACAATCGTAAGACAAATAGTACAGTCATTGGCACATTTGCTAACAGTCATACGTGGAACTCCGTTATGAAAACTTACAAACGTTGCTTTGAAATATAAATAAGAAACAATAAAAAAACTGATTATTTATATTAGAAATTCTTAATATTTGCAGTTTAAATCAAAAGTGCTAATAACTACTGTAATGCCAGCAATAGTGCAGTTTACCCTAGTAGCCACCGTGTTTACCTTTACTTGAACAGGCGGGATTGTTTTATAAACGTTATTAGAAAATTGTAAGCTTACTGTCTTTTAACTTCGTCGTTTTATTCGAGAAATAACTACGGAAGAGAAACTCTCAAATATTTATTATGTGATATATTTTCGTTGCTCGCAGTTTTAGATATTGTAATAAAATTGTTCAATTTTTGGTGAATTTTCATTGTTCATTGATGTAACAAACCCGACAGATTGTCGCGTTCCGATGAATCGCAACCTAGGCGTTTGCTCATCGTGAGTAAATTGAATAGAAATTTGTATGATCAGAGGCTGTAGCTTTTCAAAGATTTCTCAGACACGAGTCG
The DNA here is from genome assembly GCA_916610235.2 of Lasioglossum morio. Taxonomy (NCBI): domain Eukaryota; kingdom Metazoa; phylum Arthropoda; class Insecta; order Hymenoptera; family Halictidae; genus Lasioglossum; species Lasioglossum morio. Next base: position 5,713,756 of record OU744324.1, on the reverse strand, counting down.
TGCCGGGGCAAGTTCGAATATGAGCGGCGAAAGCAAGAAGAAAAAGCTTCGAGGGAAGCGAAACCCCAATCGAACCAGGTGCGCCGAGCACGGTGTGCCTGGGTCCCCCGACCGTTCGAATCAACCGTGGGATTCCTTATGAAAATTAATTAACATATCGATCGGTGCCGGTGTATACCTATTGGTTCGCAGGCGAGCGTTCACGTCGAAAAAACGAGGTAAATTAAGAAAATATATAATAAAACTTTTTAAAAACCACGCTATTATTAAAATGCACTAAAGAGGAGAAAATAATTTTTTTACATATTAGCCTACATAAAAGCGTGGAGCTCGAAACTATATTAATTTAATTTTCGTGGGCGCTCCACGCTTTTATTTATAGTCATTAACATCTAAAAAAATTATTTTCTCCTTTTTAATGCAGTTTAATATAAACGTGGTTTTTAAAAAGTTTTTTATAAATTTTTTTATTTTCTACTTCTTAGTCTTTACTACCGAGCGTAGTAAAATTTGTGTCGATGATTTCCATGGGACCCGAAATAACACGGCAAGCTAATAGAAGCGTGGTAAAAAGTGAACGACAGGGAAAATCGAAAACCAATATGGAGAATACAAGATACAGTGGGGTAAACCGACGAATTTTGTGTAAAAATCAAAGAACTTTCGATGGGAATCAGATAGAGCGATGATTTTTCTTTTAAATTCATACTGCAATATTGCAGAACGTGGGGCAAATAGAGAGAATATGGTGCGAACGTTTCGTAGACTTCTGCTGTCAGGTTGAAATCAGCGTGGCAAAATCTCCAAAATATGATGCATGCTAGTTTAACACAGATTTTCAATGTTAGAAAACATTTGTACCGCAATCTCTCTATTTTTCCTATATTCTGCAAGATGTCATCTTTAATTTAAAAGAAACATCATCGCTATATTTCAATTTCTATCGAAAGTTCTTTGATTTTGCCCGTGCGGCGGACGGACGCGCGACAACAGCGGTGATGTAACGCGATCTTTAATCGCTGTATGAAATCAACGGAACGAGCATCGACGCGTCGCGACGTTATGTTTCCGTGACACGAGGCGGACCGATCCCGTAAAAGTCGAACCAGTCATTGTAATTAATTCACACCTACGAACGGTGTAAGGTAAATCTTCGTAATCGGTAGAAGGCGAACCGATCGAGCTGCAAGTTTGTCCGATGAAAATTGAACGGTGGCATGGTTAAACAAAACGCACCATTGTACAGGGTGTATAAAAAGTCGTCATCCGTCGTAAGGGTGAATCTACACCCCTGGATCGGTGGACCTTTGTAAAAGAAACTTGCCCCAAAATTGTTTGTAACAAAGAAAATTGTTGGTAAAGTTTCTGTTTACATTAATACCTTCTACTCATCGAGGAAAGAAATAGTTTGAAAGCCGTCACATGTCGCCAACAAATAGTTATTGTATATTAAAAATAAATAATTATATGTATAGACAAAAGCCTACTTCCACAATCCACCCGACCGTTTTTCAACTTTAAACAAAAATTTTGATGTTATTGTAAAAGATTGAATTGTTCTTTGCAGCAAAAGATTCTGTAGACTTTCCCGAATACAGTGATATCAAATATGAAAATATTATGAACGTTTAAACCATGTTTAAACAGGAAAAGGCATTTTGTTAAACTTCTATTTGAACCCTTAATGAAAATTTAAAATATACGTTTTGTAGATATATAGTAGTTATGTAAACACATGCTGTCATGGAAATAGATTGATATACACACGAGCTATGTACAGGGTGTATAAAAAGTCGTCATCCGTCGTAAGGGTGAATCTACACCTCTGGATCGGTGGACATTTGTAAAAGACACTTGCCGCAGAATTGTTTATAACAAAGAAAATTGTTGGTAAAGTTTCGAAAGAGAAAATGTTTGAATGAAGTCACATGTTGCAAGCAAATAGTTATTGAAATATAAGCTGTTAAAGAGTTTTCAAAATTTTTTTCAGTGCACACGACCGTGTCGATGAGATAGAACATGATCGTGTGCGTGTCTCGAGCAAACGAAAGGGACATTCGTCGCTAGGCCCGTATCAAGTGATTATCTCCCGTTCAAATAATAAATTTGAAGTTACAAAATATTTTTATACATAAGAATATTAATTCTGGGTTATAAAATACTAATTTCAAGTATAGGTACTTACATATTTTTCAGAATCTTCCATTACTCCGTCGGATCAACAGGACACTGCGCTACTTGCGCGAAGCACAAAACACATTTTCAGAAAAAGTGACAACAAGCGGGAAGAAGTTACTCTGACTACGGTTAAAATAGTACTGCGGTTGTCACCTCGGTTTTCTGTGAATGGTTAAGGGTGGACTTGGGTGGGGAAATGTTGCGTTTGCTAATTGGACGGGGTGTGTTCGAAGGACTTTGGGTAAACTGTCACCGAAATTCCTTTTGTTATTGTCTTCGATCGTCAATAACGAGATTTATAAGGGTAGTCCGCTCGCCGCTTCGATGAGTCCGTCGCACGTGTCGTTCATCTGTCGGTGTTGAAGATTCGCTTGCGATTGTACCAGTATTATTTTATTATATTTTGTTTTTCTTTTCTTTTTTTGCACGTTCCTTCTTTCTTATTAGAAGAGCAGTCTTGTATATTTCTCTTTTTTTTTTGTAAACACTTATGTAAAAGGCTTCAGTCCGTCTATAATAAATAATAATAATAATAATATCACCTAATCCGCTGGAGGAACGGTGATGTACGGTAACATTTTATAATACACGATTGATATTCTTATAACAATGGATATAAGGTATTCATTCATATTTTGCAACATCAAAGTATTATCATACAGGGTGGACAAATAGTCCTAAAAGAGTACTAAATCCTGTTGTTTTTTATATTCTGGCATTTCTTGATAATTTTCAAAAGGCGTAATTCACTCTACACGAAATGCGAAATTACTATTCGGACAACCGAATATTCCCTTTGAAGAATTTCTCGAGAATCGGAAAATTGATAAATACTTTTTGGACTCACTGTATGCGCGCAGAGAGGAAGAAAAAAGAATCGGCGTCCCACGATTCGATCTCGTTTACATTGTTTATCGGGTTTCGTGCTAGCACCGCGGGGACAAATATGTCGGGCATGCTCGTCCACGATTAGGAAGGACGTCTCGGATAATATAATAACGGGAGGGAAAAAAGAGAGGCATGTAGATATAAAAATAAATAGTCGGGGAACGGAGAACCCGACGTGCCACACGCAGAGACCACGCGAGACGTGTTTATAGTAATGAGCCTTGTCGTTATTTGTCCAGCGAAAGGGATTTATCGAGATACCTCGTGAGATCTTGTTGCTCGATCTTCTTCTTCTTCTTCTTCTTCTTCTTCTTCTACGTCGTCGTCGTTCTCTTCGTCCTCGTAGTCGCGGTTCTCTTCCCTTCTTTCTCTTCCTCCCTTTCTTTCCCTCTAGTCGACTGATGGCCATTCAATTCTTCCCGTCGCAAGGTTCGCAAGGCGTTTCAGTAATATGAAAGGTTCGATGTCGCCGCAGTTACCCGCGTTTAAAAATTCGTCGGAACGCGCCAGTTGTAAAGATATGGATTTTCCACGGCGAGAAAGTTATGGCAGTTCTTTCGACTGGCGTCCCGACGATTCTCGCCAATTTTAGTGCACCATAGACTCGCCCGAAAGACATTCGAATTATTTTCCAGCGTGGCTCGTACCGTTCACTGCTGTTTCGGTTGGTTCCAGCTCAAGGGACGAGTTTTTAATCGATGCGTTCCTTCATTTATATAGAATTTCGGAGTTGTTTAATCCTTTTGTGGCCGATCGAGTATCTAAGTATCCATTTCTTCGTTTGTAGGAGAAATAGGTGACAGTTTCATAATGAAAGATTTTAGTGTTAAGAATTAATATTATTGTGTAGTTATTCAGATATTTTCTTAGGAGTTATTTAGAAACAGGGGGGGGGCAAATACAGCGAGTACATTTTAAACAATGTTTTTTTGTAAGTTTACTACTGTGCATTTACTGCACACATAAAATACGTATCTACAGATTTTTTGATCGTGTTATATGGAAGTCTACTGTATCGTACTATCGCATCAATTTATGTACCTTGGAATGAAAACGAAATATTTTCTTTGCTGCAGAAGATTTGAAGCCAATCCACTTGTGAAGTTTCGTCGTTCGAATTTTTCTTGTGCATGAGCGACATATCAATTTCGTGTATATAATGGAAACTTTATTTCCCCGAGGTCTGATTCTTCAGGAACATGATATCGAGAAAGACTGACATCAATGAGAGAAAAATAAACCGATACTACATAAATCAATGGAAACTCATGCTTCGTCGTTCCAGAAATAATAAAGTGGGACGTCCCATTTTCGTGGATCTTAAATATCAGCCAGGCTCGAGAGACACAAATCATCGGAATCGTCACGCATTAAGAGCGTATTACAGTGATTGGAAAGTGATAACCGTAATAACCACGGCGAGCCATAGCCAGCATGGCTGAGCGTGTGTGCCCGTGGGTGTGTTAGTGTGCCGGTCGAGGAGGAGGCGTCGACCGATCAGGGAATCAGCTTTAAATCGCCGATAATTTCTTTCTCCATCCTCGTCTATCGACCGAGGGACGTGCTTTGGGTATCGAGTACCAGGTACCGGGTGATCGGCTCGTAAAATTTTGTGACATCCAAATTATCTGAATGCAAACCGTACGTCCCTGCCTCCTAACCAACGGTAATTATTAGATATTTGTCTTGTTCTCAGCAACATTGTCGAAGGACCTTCCATGTACGAAAAGATTGGCTCAGCAATTTCGTCTGGAATTTATTCAGAGAATACTTCATTTTTTACCGAGATCAAATGCTGATTATTCGTTTTCGGATCGCTTGTGAAAAAAGGCTACACGCATGAAAAAATACGTGGCCCTACGGAGTACAGGTTTAGGATATTAATTGTGCCCTTAATTGTGAAAGTGGTCCGAGTCATATATTTCTTGTTTCAAAAGGATATTAACACAATCAACGTGTTAGAGAAAATCCAAATAGTTTCCTTTGCCGGCGAAAAATATTTGTAGTCGTTTCTGCTGATTTCGGAAATAAATATGTGAAATAGTTGTTTAGTGTAGTTGCGTTGTTGAAGAAGGTGTAAACACTAAACAGTGAAGTGTCCCTTTAAGTTCATCTGGACCGATCTTTCCTGGATGAAGCCATGCGAGTAAAGCCGCCAACCTATCGACGGTTAAAACAGAATCCCTACAAATACATAGAATACGATTTAGTACTACGCTGTTACACATACATATATCCCTTCGGAATAAAAAATCTGAAACCGGTCATTTGATCAGCGGTAGTAGGGTTAGCGTTAATTAACTAGATATAATGACGGTAACTCATAGAAGGTGAGAATTACGAGTTTCCATAACTGTTTCGAAAACTACGGTACAATCTCGCAGTGAAAATCCATTAAGGGAAACCAAACATTAGTGTCGCGCTGTGTCGCAAATATTAGCCATTTCTTCGTAACGTTTTCATAACATAGCCATCTAAAATAAAATAAATGAAGGCTCTCGGAAAACTTCGATGAAAATTATGTTATACAAGCTTTCGCGATTAAAATCAACAAAAAATGAAAGCTTGAAGTCTTCCCGTTTTCATCGACACCATACAAGTTAGCATGAACAGCTGTTTCTAATGAGTACGACTTTTTTCCAGCTAGATGGGACATTTGTTCTACTGTACAGCGGTTTAGTTTCAAAATTTTTGGGCCCTCAAACTCAAGTTAGAAATAGAAGTTGCAGGAGAACACTCCTAAACTGAATTTTTCGGAAATAAATTGAATTTTGTTGGAAAAACAAATGAATGTTGCGAATTCGGGGTTCTATGGCATCCCGAGGCCCAGTGGCGGCTCGATGCAAGTAGAGACCCCAAGCGGTAAAAATTTTGGGGCCCTTAAACACAAGTTAGAAATAGAAGTTGCAGGAGAACTCTCCTAAACTTAACTTTTCGTAAATAAATTGAATTTTGTTGTAAAAACAAATGAATGTTGTGAATTCGGGGTTCTATGGCATCCCGAGGCCCAGTGACGGCTCGATGCAAGTAGAGACCCCAAGCGGTAAAAATTTTGGGGCCCTTATACACAAGTTAGAAATAGAAGTTGCAGGAGAACTCTCCTAAACTTAACTTTTCGTAAAAAAATTGAATTTTGTTGTAAAAACAAATGAATGTTGCGAATTCGGGGTTCTATGGCATCCCGGGGCCCAGTGGCGGCTCGATGCAAGTAGAGACCCCAAGCGGTAAAAATTTTGGGGCCCTTAAACACGAGTTAGAAATAAAAGTTGCAGGAGAACTCTCCTAAATTTATTAACAAAAAAGCAAAGTAATGAAAAATTTCATACCGTTACACATCAAATAAATTTCTTTGAAATTCAGGGCCCTATGGTATCCCGAGGCCCCATGGGGCCTCTTAGTTCGCTTACCACAAGATCCGCCACTGCGCATAACTGACGTAGATCTACAAAACGTGTATTTTTCATTACGAACTGAAATGAAAAAATGTTGGAACATGCGTGTTACATTTGGAAAACGAATTCTTCACAAGTCAGGCGGTTTGGTCGGATTTGAAAAAAGTTGTACCGTTCTAAAGAGTATTCAAAACACGTTTCGCGAGCCACTGTGCATAGTGCTTAAGTATTAATCATGCTGAGGGACTGGCACTGATTGGCTTCTAGAGAAAAAAAAAGAAAAAAAAAAGAAACGAAGCTAAAAGGAAATGAAAATATCCCGCAGTCGAGCGATACTTTCCACCTGTGGGACTTCCGGCTGTGCCGGTACAAATCACCGGAATTGTCGCACATTACGAGCGTATTACAGTGATTCTCCCGTGGAGATAGCCTTAATAACGAGGCAACAAAGTACATGTGTATAGGGGGCAGAGCGGGGAGGCGTCGACCGTCGAGAAAATCATCTTTAAACCGCCGATAATTTCTTCGTTCGTCCTTTCTCTCGCCCTCCGGGTGGATGATGGTTGGGGGTTGCTATTGGAGGGATGGGAGTGCGAGGAGATCAGCCTTTGAGAGGAGAGGAGAGGAGAGACGGACGATCGGGGGAGAAAGGTGCTCGTAAGTATATCGCAGGCACGAGGGTCACGAGCGGCTCGTTCGGGGCCCCGGTTACGGTGTGATCTTATTATACCGCAAACCGATGATGACCGTGTTTAGGTGTTGGCTTGCCAGATTTAAGAATACACCGGAGCCCCTTCTGCATCGACGATTATGGTAACGAGGCCTCTTTAGTCACGTTGACGTACACCTTATTCGCGCGTTCCCTGTTTCACGGGCGCTATCTTATACGCCGCTTTACACGGTCCCCGACTATAACGCCACGTACATACCGGTTCCGAGTGGTTTATCCGGTGCCTCCTTATTGAAACTTTGTGGTTACCACGATGGCCGCTGCTCGCCTCGGGAACTGTCAAAAAGCGTTAGACGCAACTGCGTCCACGAGCGAACGTTCCCCGATCGGGCCGGGAACGGTCCTAGGAGATTCGTCGAAGAGGATCCGTCGCTCAGACCCGACTAGCCCGAATTTCCCATCGCAAGTTCAAAGACTCCTTACGTGATAATATTCACCGATTCCGCTAGCGTTCTAGAGAGCTTATCTACCCGGAAAACCAAGACCCCATCATTATACATATCATCGATGCCTTAATCAAAGCTAAAAATGACAACAAACATATCATTTTCTCATGGATCCCCTCTCACGAAGGGATATCGGGCAATGAAACAACGGACGATGCGGCTAAGGAGGCCTCCAGAGAAATACCTTCGAACAGGATACCTCTTCTTACAGAGATTTGAGCAAACAAATTAAAAGAGAAATTAAAGATCGATGAAACAAAAAATGGACTAGTTCCCCTACCTCTAAACTTTCCTTGGTAAGACAAGACCTCCGTAATAACGACTGTCGTCGACTCCGATTATTAACAGAAGAGACCAGGTAGTTATCACCCAAATTTTGAAAGACCCCCTCCCCGTATGACCCGATGTAATGCACCACTTTCAGTTGAACATTTCGTCCTGCAATGCCCCCTTTCTCCTTCCAAAGAATACGCTTGGCTATCCCTAACAATTTAAGTGATTGCTTCAATATTAGTTCGAATATAGTCCAAGTTTTAAAATTTCTAAAATCCACAAAATCTTCCATACTCTGTAATTCTGTATACATATAAGAATTACAATTTTTTTTCCCCTCAGTATACTCATAAATGATTTTTATGTTAAGTACAAAAACATAATATTGTAATCTTATGATATAATATCTGTGGTCGCTAATGACCTAGTTGTTGATGCAACCTGTATAAATAAATAAACAAAAAAAAAAGTTCAAAGACTTTTTGCGTGTGCGGGTTTTACGACGGATATATGTGAATGAATATCGCATTCGGACATTTTAAGTTATCTACTTCTTTAATACGAAGTAGACACATTGAAAGCCTCAAATGTCTAATCGAAAACAAAAATCGCGCGATAAAAACGCGCCGGGCCTGAACGTGGCACATGCAATACCAAAATAGAAGTAGACGTGCTATATATGCAATTAAATTTCGGAATGTATCGTGTTAATGTAGTAAAAAACAATGCAGAGAGGTATTCTGTAAATTAATATATTCAATTATGTTTTCTGAAATGAAATTTCATATTTCGAACAACGACGAGCCTGACGCGTTGCAACAAATACAATTTATGACGTGCATGTTATTAAACATATGTATGACACTCAATACTAGCCACGATATAAGAGTTTGTAAGTATGACAGTTTAATTTACTAGAAAATTTTTGAAGACGTTTCAATTTGCAGCATTTTTTAGGAAAATTGGGTTTTCAATTCCATGTCTGCTACATTGTGTAAAAATATCTTGGAGGAAAATGAACGTTGCTTTGAGAAAATAGAGGCTTCAACTTTAAAAATGAGTCCAGGCTTAAAGACGTACTATTTGTTTTTATCGCTGGAATGATCATTTAAATACTTTTAGGATTGAAATGTCGGTATCCGTAGCAATGAGTATACCTAACCATTGTCGATGTGTTCAACATGACATTGTAGACAATCGGTTCGATGTATAGTGGTGCAAACGATTCGATCGTTATCGGAGAAGGGGTCTCGTGTACATTCGTGCGTTCGGATAAATTAAAAAAAATTGATTTGCACGGAAATCAGACTCTATGCAAAGGGGCATACTAGTGGCTTCGCGAAAACAGGGGAGCTTTCGTACCTAATTATCGGTGCAACCAGACCTAGCCAACAGAAACTGGACTCAATTAAATTAAGTATTCTCTGTACAGAGTAATTGTGTGAGTGGTAATCACTGCGAACAATCGATTCCATTGCGCAAATTCAGAAACCACAAAACATTAATCCACTAAAGGTTTATACACATATATAATATATACAGGTATAATGAAAAATGGTTTGTTCTATTTTCCAGTGTTTTCTATAAATAAACTGTCAAGGCATAAGAAGAATTAAAAATTTTTGTTACATTAATTTCGACTGGTAAAAATGAATGAAAGAAGAAATACGTCTGCATAAGATCTGCAGTCTATGTATAGTGATTAGATACTACATTTGTTAATCGAATTCATGAACGTGGCGAATATTACTCGTAAAACAGGTTTGAGTGTATGCACTTATTCACGACGAGAGTCAGGACACAACTAGTAATAAGACGTATTTATACATAGGATAGAACATAGTGCTACATAAATCAGGTAAAGCGACAAGCGACTTAACTGCTCTCCTACCGATCAAATTATCAATGATTTAAATGATAGAGATAAATGAATAAAATCTCCATAATTGATAGAAGAGTGTCTCTTTAACATTTTCATAGTACGATGGCTGGTTTGTGCTTTTTGTGTCACTTTTCCCACAAGGACGTACACCTGCATACATATGTATACAAGAATATGCTTGAATATACTAGAATGAAATGGAATATACCAGAATATACAATAACATGTAAGAATATACTAGAATAAATTAGAATATAACTGAATATACTAGAATAAGATATAATATACCTGACTGTAACAAAATGCACTAGAATGTACAAAAATAAATGAGGATGTACCAGAATATACAAAAATAAATGAGGATGTACAAGATTATACAAAAATGAATGAGGATGAACCAGAATATACAAAAATAAATGAGGATGTACCAAAATACACTAGACACACCAAAATAAATGAGGATGTACAAGATTATACAGAAACAAATGAGGATGAACCAGAATATACAAAAATAAATGAGAATGTACCAAAATACGCTAGACACACAAAAATAAATGAGGATGTACCAGAATGTACTGGAATATGTAAAAATAAATAGACATTATATACTTTGACGAGTCATCGCGTGTTGTTGGTTCGCACGTGACCTGGAATCTACCAATCAGCGAGAGGTGCATAACGCAGTTCGGTATCCTGAGATTTCTCACGAATTGTCCAAGCAGCAGTTGCCGTGGGGTTGGCGGCGACGAGGGTGGAGGAGGCGTCCAACGTTGTTGCTGGTACGCGCAGACGCGTTAATGGCCGCGAGAGCCAAGGCTTCGATGTCATTTCTTGTTTGCGATGTGTTGTTGCCGGTATGAGATATATCCGGCCTAATGACAGGCCACGTCGCGCCGCGCCGTATGCGAACCTCGTACCCTCCAGCGGTTCTTTCTATTCTGAACACCGGCGAATCTTCCTTTTCCAAAGCCACGACGCGACGCTTCGTCCTTCTCCGTCGTCAACGCCATTTTTCTTCTCCACAGAATGATCCTTGGTAATATGTCGATTGTCGAACTATAAACATTTCGCAATGTCGAAATTGATCACATTTACGAGGGATCTTTGGTGACCGGAAAATTTGGATGTTTGGGGAGGACCTTAAGAGAACTATTAAGCAATTTCTTTATTCAGCCTAATTTTGGTTCTTCAGGGCGGAATCACCCCTTACTGTATCTTTAAAAATATACAACTTATTCTTTTGTTTAAGTAAAAAGTCCCACATCATTTTTAAAAAGTTCGAGTTTTAAATATCCTGTATCCTGATGAGTCTTGAGAAGGGTCGAGATCAGAATTGAAGTTTTCCAACGAATTGTACGAACCAATTTATTACACAAAAAATAGAGGAGCACAATTACGATGTATAAAGAAAAATATTTGTAGCATGTATCAGAATTCTATTCAGTCTTGAAAAGGGTCGAGATCAGAATTGAAGCTTTCCAACGAATTGTACGAACCATTTGATTAAGCATAGAATAAAGGAGTACAATTGTGATGTATAAAAAAAAAAGATTGTAGCATACATCCGAATTCTGTTTAGTGTGGAAGACAGAACCAAAAGCTTTCCAACAAATCGAGCAACGTCTATCGGTGGCCGCAGCCGCAAATTTAATTCCGCGCACGGCGCAACGAGGCTGTATCCAACGCATCGATCTCCCAATGGTCAGGCGAGCAGCGTGGAATATTCCCTTGACAAAATCGGGATTTCTTTTTGCTAGAGCAGGGAAGAGAGATCGCCAGGGAAGATCGTATATCGCGTTCGGAGTGGCAAAGGTGGTGGGTTTCCTCGTGGCTCTCGCGCAACAAACCACAACGGCACAAGAGGCTCTCTTGCCATTTTCCAAGGTGGCTGCTTTATTATTGGCACGGAGCCTTAAATCTCGTAGGCGCTCGTAGGTCGTGCTCGTCGAAGCCTCCTCCTTGGCAGTCGAGTTGTTGCCGGCTATAATACATTATGCCTACCTAAGGCTGTTAGTGGCCACCTCGTGCTGGCGCGTTAAGTTATTAGAGAATCAATTACTCCTTGCTATTGTTTATGACGGCCCAAGGGTCTGACGTGGTCCCCCATCCCTCCGTCCCTCTCCAACCCCTTCCTCCCCTTAACTTCCCACGTCCCTCCTCTTCGCCACGTCGCTCTTCCCGTCTCTCCCTCTGTCTTTTTTTACTTCTCCTCCCTCGTTCTCGTTTCATTCGCCTGTGCCTTCCTTTCTCCGCGGCCGTTCATCGTACTGTCGGCGCTCTTCCGACCGTCTAAACAGACCTCGTTTGCCCTGCCCTCCGCCTCGCCCCTTCGAAGAGTTAACGTTGCTTGTTCCGCTAACGAACGCTCGTCGATCACGATTCGTTTCCGTGACGATCGTTGCCACGTTCCCCGTTCCGCTAGACTGCATAGACTATTTCTCCGCTGAACGGCAGTTTTTCCGTGCCCTAATACCTGCAGGATATTCGAACTCATTTTTTCTTTTTCAAAAACATTAAATGAAAAGATGTTATTCTTCTTTTTTTTAACGTATTTTTACATGTAGAATTACCACTCGACTGGTTATACCACGATTTTTTGGGACACCTCGTATATTTAATGAAAACATCTTCTAACTAACAACCTCCCCACAAACCAAGAAAAATTCACGAGCCCTTGACGAACGCGCGATCGAAGCGACGCGTCTGAGAGCATCCCTCGCGGAATTCAATAAATATTGAGCGAAAATTTACAGTCTCGGGGTTCCGGTGATTTTCTCTTCTTCGTGGTCGGTCGTACAGAAAAGAGGAAAAGAAAATTCCCGGCGAGAAACACGGCACTCGGCATTTATCAAGGCTGGCGAGCGTCTCGTTAGAGAATATGCAACGAATTCGCAGCGGCCCCGCCGCCGACGGATAATAACCGTGTGTACCGCATCTCTAATTGCGCGGGCGAGGGTAGAACGTTGAAGTACGGTGGCAACGGCAACAGAAACAGCAACATCAGTCTAGGAAGGTAAGCTCCTCGCGGTTCCTCATTCGCGCCGGATAAGAGATAAGGATCGGGGTCGAACCCCGAGAGCCACGGTTACGTGGATCGCGGCCGGTTTCGAGCGGCTCGGACGGACGGAAGAAATACGACGGGCGGGGAATTAATACGCGCCGGCTGGAATATGAATGGCGTTACGCAATTATCGGTTAACCCACAAATTGATAAAGAGTTATGGCCGCTGACGGAGGAACGCTGTCTACCCCCGGTCTTTACCTCCTTCGATGGCGAAGCTGTTTCGGGAGGGCTGGTCACGTCGATGCCACCTCGAGATAAATTTGTAAAGTCTATTTAATTAGCAACTACGCCGCCCGTGTTCCTCGTATACTTTCTGCCGCGTTATCTTGTCCATTAAAATTTCTTTCGCAATCGCACGGCCATCACAGTCTCTTCGCAGTTAATCATTCTTCTTCTTCTTCTTCTTCTCTCGTTCTTTCTCCTTCAGAGGATAAAGAAATTCTATGTTTATTCTGGGGAAAATTATGCGTCCTCTAAGCGCACAGTGCATTAAACAGTATCTACGAATGCGACTGCATGATACACCTATTTGTACTCGGAGCTATTTGTTAAAATTAAACATTTCTTCGGACCTAGAATACTTCCATTGTATATGATCTTTGTTGGTGACTTCATTACCATGAATTCATTACCATGAATGCTTGGTAATTGATTAGATGCCAACTTATTTAATAGTGTCAACAATATTTTGGATACAGCAATTTTTAGTGCTAAGGATTAATTCAGGTATTTTAATTGTAAAGGATTTTTCGAGGTTCATATGCGGCAGTTTGAAACGCAAAGGTATCCAAACCTATTCGAAAAAGAAGACGCCTAATCGTTGGACTAGAAGAGATTTACGAGGAACTGGTAGCAACACTATCTGCCAAATGTATAATTAAAGGTGGGCCGACAGGGTGCTTCAAAAAATGCTGAAACTCGAGCTCCTATTGGGCGCGGTCGCTTCTGGGGCGAGTGATTTCGTCGCCCCAGGGCCGACCAAACCATTCCGTGATCGATCCTGCTGATCGATTGTTCTACCTACCTGCTCCCAACGATCAAGGAAACCCGCGGCAAGCTGCCATGTACCGTTCAATTACAATGGGAATACTAGAAATCAATCCGTACAGACGTTGGATCGATAAAAGATACTGTTACGATGGATAGAAAGCTTTAAGGAGAACTCTTAATCAGAAAGCTCTTATTATTCACATGCAGATAGTGCGCACTCGGAGTACGTAGAAGATTAATTCTTCTTGCAACGAACAAAAATGTTTAACTCTCCACCGTTTCTCATTTCACGAATAATTGACACAGTGATACAAAATAAAGAAAATATTCGATGCTTTTTAGTCAAATTCATGAGTTAACATTTACATCTTAGGTTTTTCGATAATGTGTTCCGTATTAAAATAAATAAAAGTCACACAAAGTTTCGGGAAAATGTACCTACAAATAGGATGAGGGTTAAAGCAATGATAATTGTAAAGCTGATCATAGTAATTCCTTTCATTCGTATTTGCTCTTTTACTTGTAATTTGTACTAAACGTTGCAAGTATTATCAGTGGTCGATTAATAGCTTTCTCGTTTTCAAGGATGCTCAACTTCTGACACAATTCTGGAATTATCAAAAATAATGTCTATAAAGTTTGGATAACACAATTATTTTAAAACATTTATCTTCGTTACACAATGTAAGAAGTTCGAACTATTTACTGTTATTCACGTAGAGAAATTTTCTTAACTGATCAACTATTGGTGCTTTCACCTTAAACGCTGAAATATTTAGCGTGAATATCTTATCTGTGAAAATCGAAGCCACCGTATGGGAGGAAGGTATCCATCGATAATGCGTGCGAGCACGAGAAGAAGAAGAAGAAGCTGAAAAACATAACGAACAAGCTGATAGAAGACGACCCTGACGGTGTGTCCGAGTGAAAGCTAGAGAGAGAGAGAGAGAGAAAGAAAAAGAGAGAGAGAGAGAGAGAGAGAGAGAGAGCAAGTCGTGTAAGGAAGGGGGGAGGGCAGGAGCGGGCCCTCATGGGCGAAACTGGTGTGGGGCTAGGTGTTAAAACACGGTAATTAACAACGAAGAACGCCGCGGAGGAATGGACGAGGACGAGAGAGACCACCTCCGGCCGCTCACGGTGGCTACCAAGATTTACTGCCAAATGGCGGCGTATTTATGAACTACGCCTCGCGCAACCACACCGCAGAGACACGTACAGACGGGACTCGGGCTTGTGTAATCACACGCACGCACGAAGACAGAGCCGGAGGCCCGGCCATAAGGGCCGGCGAGTGGAGTGCTAACCGGCCATCGATCATGTTTCGTGGATAGTTAGGAGCCATGAAACATTCATGCACGATCGACCACCCATCGCAGCCTTCGTCTTTTCGCTTGGATGGGCAAACCAGGCCCGTTTTCACCCATCCTGTGTTCTGCGCGCCCGCCAGACGTTTTCCCGAATCGATTGTCCATCCGGATCGATCTATCGGTGGCCTATCAAACGTTTCAACCTGTACAACGATTTTATGGATCATCTCTGAGTTTTAACGATTTAATGGAACTCCGTTTATCCGAACTTGTTGGGACAATTCATACGGCTGGGACGTTCGTAATAAGAGTTCAATCATTATCTTTACTAATTGCTAGATTTTATGCGTTCATGTGAGAAATGAGTAGGTGTAATTTAAAACGGTAGAAACATTAAATATTTTCAACTTATCAAACATATTAAGGAAGAAGATCAATGTCTAGTTCATTCCAGATTGTTGTAATTCAGGTAGAACATTTTTATTTAATAGGATGATTGAAAGAAGAATATAATTATTGATTTGGTTCCTGTGTCACGCAATCTGAAAAATGTGTTTGTCAAAATCTGTAGATTGGAGAGGCCGCGGCTTTTATATCGTACTACTTTTCTTCGTAAGACAAAGGGCTTCCGGTAAAATTGAGAAGAATGTCGGAAATTGGAAATTTGAAGAGTGCTTCTTTTAATTTTTAATTTTTGCAGGCAAATTTCAAGAAAGTGGGAATAAATAGAATCTTATTATCAGTAGCAGTAGCCTTTATAGATCTGTAATAAATACAAATCGTACTTAATTCTGTGGAGTTTTATATTCTAGCATTTTTTGAAAATTTTTGGAAGCCATAAATGCATAAAGATCCGCACTCTAATGATTGCATTATATATTTTCAGTCTTAAAAATTCCACTTTCCCAGGTCGAGATCTTATAAAGGGAACTGCGTTTAGAGAAATCGTGTAAAATGAACCGTGGTCTGAATCGGCTGAGCGAGGCAAGCAATGCGATAACGCGTTGTATGCCGCGGCCCAGCGAGGCAACATGTATTGTTTGCCTTCCCCAAGCCCGAAAAATTTTCTCGGCCAGCTCAGGCGTTTTTTGTGGGTAAAAATCCCGTCCTCGTCCTCCATTAAGTTTCACCCTCTCCTGGAGGGAAGGAGTCTTACGCGCAGATACGGGGAATGCACTTTTCCTATGTAGAAAAAACGTGAAATGGCCACGCGATACGGTCTATTGGGTAATACCGAAATCAGCTCGGGACAATGTGATCCACGCGCGAAGAACCGAAACTCGGCCTAGCCGTGGCCCGAGGCAAGAGTGAGGCAACAGCGTCGTGGAAGTGGAAGATAAGGGACCTTAACACTAAACAACCTTAAAAGTAACTGGTACATGTTCTCTTATACAAATGACAAGATTTTGTGCAGCTTCTATTGTAATATGTGCTCCACTAAAGATATCTATAGGTACAATCATTTCTTATGAAATTATTTTTATTGTATCAATTTTAATATTATCAAATTTATCTGTATTCTATAAATTGTAAAAATCTCAACTGTTCAACGAGAACACAGGTTTAATTTTTATGCGCACAACGTAAAAAAGATAACATAGAATAAAAATGATCTGGATTGAAAGAAATGTTTTGAGAAAGACGAGACCCCGTTCAGAAAGAAAATAAATATCTATTTCTGACTCCAGATTATTTAATATCAAATTAAATGATATTGCCATTTTCTGCGAAGAGTAACTTGGGGCAGCATGGCTCCGCGGCGGTCAGTGTCAACTAGGCCAGTGCCCCACGGGGCATTTGAGGAAGAGCCTGGTGAAGAGGAACCGGAAGGGTGACGCAACCGCAGCGAAGAAAGGACATCCGGGTCTCGGAAAGCGGTCGGCCGCGACGGTTTTAACGCGACGGGGTCGGTTCCGGTGTGGTCGGTTGTGCATCGATATGGAGAACGGTGTCGTGGTGGTGCGCGAGAAAAAGGGCGTGACGTATGGTACCCCGGGGTCCTCTGATACGAAAGAGGCTCTCCCCCAAACAGCACCACCACCGCTGCCGCTTATATTATTACCGGCATACATATTTATGCGTGGAACACGCAAGACACCGGCGAAGGTGCAGAGAAAGAAGAAGAGGCAACGAACGAGAGAAACAGAGACGGGTGGGTGGTAAGGGTGGGGAATGGTGAGGAAACGAAGAGGGAACAAGGTGAGGAATGCGCGAGAGAGGAGGACTCACGTTGGCTCGGTTGAGTTAGTTATTACTGAATCAATTACCCGCTCGTATTTATAGAGTGTACCGTGTTTCTTTTCTGTTTCTCTCGACGCTCGCCACTCGAGCCCTCTCCCCTGTTTCTCTCTTCCTCTCGCAACCTTGTCCTTTCCCTTCCTTCTCACTCCCATCTCGCGCTGTGTACCTCGACCTCCTCCTTCTTCTTCTCCTGACGTTGTCTTCCCGCGAGAGTCTTCGACCGGATCGAGAAGAATCTCCTCCGCGAGCACCGCCGAGATTGCGTCGAGATACGACCGGAAATTCACGGCACCACCTTGGAATATACGGCACCCACTGGCGACGCCAGTCTCACTTTTTACCCTAGCTAGAGTGACGAAGCTCGCATAATGCCGGGGACCGCGCACACCGCGCCATTTCTATTAAAATAGAATTTTCACGTCATGAAATAGCTGTTTCGTCTTTAATTTTCACGCACAGACATTTTTATGCTTTACTAAATCTGAAGATTTGCTTTTGCATCCGCGAAACGTTATTTTACTGGAAATATCATATGCGACTAGACAGCCGATGTTTATAGGTTGAAAATAGTGTAACATTAAATTTTGACGATCCTCCTCGGGGGAGGAATGCTGCACCTCGAAGTTTCCATCTATATCAGCAACCCTGCCCTGGTTCTTCGCGCTTTTTCCCATTTCTTTTGTGCACCTACTGTTTATAAAGGTGGGTTCCGGACCACCAATTTTGTCAACGACACGTGATAAGCACTCGGGGGTTACTTCCCGGATTTTTACCCGGATGTAACAGTATTTTCAAATTCTTCTAATATTTTTACCGTTTCAAATTATACACCTACCCATTTCTTTCACAAATGCCAATACGATTCTCCGCCCGCCGAATCAGTGTAGGCGTGCACATTCATAGAACCGAAAGAACAACGAACAACCTTATCAATATTGTATTTCACGTGTCTAAAAATCTCGCCACTTTTCCGCCTCGTCTGTCCGTAGTTCCGGAATCCGATCGCAACTCGTATGTGGGTCAGACGATTTTGAACTTGTCGATCCTGCTGCTCGAAAATCGAGCCTCTCTCCGGCGTATCCCATTTTCACTAGTCACTTCCTATTACAAACGGCGATCCATCGGCAGTGGTACCACGTGACCAAGATTTATCGCCGTGATTTTTACTCGACGGTTATCGACGTTTAAACGAGCAGCAAGACCGAATTTGTGGGAGACCGCTGACAGATAGCAGCAAGAGATGCGGTGAGGGGGTCGGGGGGAGGCTTAATGTTGCTCGCGTTCGATGGTTTATCGGTCCCATAACCAGCAATAACAACGAGGCCAAACGTTGGCAAAACAATTACCGCGCTACTTTCTCGCTCCCTCTTTGTGGTTCCTGTTCTGCGGTCCCTCTCTCCAACTAACTCGCGTGTACGTCTGCATCTTCTTCGAGTAAGTAGGTAGCCAGGCTATTTACGACTATTGCCTCTCTTGCCAGGCTCGTTTCATTACCGATGCATTGCCGGATGCCAACGGCACTGGTCCCCAAAGTCACGCGACCATAATGCTCCACGACTCGTAAATACGTAGAGAGGAAACGAGCCGCGTTGGACACCATTGTGATCCCCGACGGGTTCGCCACGAAACAATCCCCACGCTCGCGACTAGGAAATTGGATTTCAGATTACGAACTGGCCTTCCGTGTAGCCCGGGTTAATTACCAAGCTGGATGGATTCAGTCCCAGAGAACGATCGACGATCGTGTACCTTCGAGATCGATGATTTCCTAACGGTAGACGGTTCACCGTTCAACCAACGATCCATGAATCATCCGTTCCTAAGGGATTTTGTCGTTCCGGCATCAGGGACACGCGTAACGATCCGTGCAGAAATACTGGGCTGCGATTACCATTTTCAATTTAGCGCCGGGTTCTTGGTTCGTCCACTGCCGCCACAGCTCGAGGATATTGACTAGAAACCGGCCCCTGAGACTCGGTGATTAAACCCGTGGCTGTTACTTCTGCCTTTTGCATCGGTAAAGGGTGAACTGTGAACCGTGGTCGTACGATATCGCGTCTCGGGATGTAGACGGCCAGTTTATGGTTGTCGCGGAGAACTTTTTCTCAGCTTTGCGATGACCGCCGCGCCGTAGACCACCGTTTACATGATAATCGATGGGATATTAATGACGTTCATACTAACGTGGAGTATTTGCTTCGAACAGTTTCACCAAAACACGATTTTTCAATGCTTCCGTGAGATGAAGAATTTTGGTTGTCTCTCAGCTATTGAAATTGTATACGTATGTGTCCATAATTAATTCGAGATATTTAAAGGATTACATTTGAATAGATATCTCTTTTTAGAAAATATCTTTATATATTCTCACCTTAATGGAGGCGAACGAAATCGCGTATTTCCAAGTATTAATCCTTAGCACTCGAGTGGCGCCTCTGAGGCGCCACTAAAAATTGCTGTACTATTATTTAAATAATTGTTTATACTATCAGTATCTAACCAATTACTGCACATTTAAGTATTGTATGAGGTATCATATCAATTTCATATTTATCAAATTTAAAATATCATAAAGAATAGAAATATTATCGGTCAGAAGAAACGTTTAATTTTCGAGTTAAAATAGCTCCGAGTGCAAAGGGTTAAACTCGTAAACAACGTTACGCATGACAGACATTTATGCGAACACCATTATTTACAGGAATTGAATCAATCTTTGAAATACTGTTTGACGTTTGCATATTCTGAGTTTTAATATGTGAGTTTAATATCTGAGTTTTAATATGTAGAATAATGATGATAAAAAATGAGACAATTAACATTTTCAAAAAATTTGTACTTCTGAAAATACCAGTGCACAGTATGTATAAACACAAACTGAAACTAAACCTCTATGGACTTATACAGGATCTCTCATTCAACTCTGTCAGTCCTAATAACTTTGTTACTTATACAGATACGAAAAAATGTATCGAGATTTTAACGGTTTAGTCGTTATTGTAAATGTATCACCTGCATAGCTGTGATTGCAAAAGAAGCCACTTACAAGGAATTAGAATATCACGCTACCGAAGACAGCAAGATCAGAGTTCGCGATTAACGTAATCCTATTTTATAACGATACACCAACGCTATTAATAATGTCTGGGTCGATTGAGTTCGAAAGCTTTTTTTCGTGAAATTCGGTACGCGAAAAAGTAGAAAAACACGAGCCTGTTCCCGAGGAGAAATTCGGTTAAGAGTCCCGGAGGAGCTCCGGATTGTGGAACAATCATCAGGTTGCAACGATGTTGGCATGGTCGCTGTTGATGGGGACGACTCCCGTTTCATGGGACCTGCCAGGGACTCCCATGTCGCGGGACACGACAGCGACCACCCCCAAGTTGTGGAACCTAATAGCTGCGACCCCCGAGTCGTTGGACCCGATATCGATGACCCCGGAATCGTGGAACCCCCGATTGTATAATCGAAAGTGTTTGATACTATTACAATCATTCGAGGCACAACAGGTCAACTCGGATTTTTCTCTGGGGACGATTCAAATCAATTATTATCTTAACCATTATGCTGATTAATGGAAAACTTGGTTGAAAAGACTGTCATAGAAGGGATCTCATGGAAATCACCGACACAATTTGATTAACAACGATTTTGATCAACAACGATTTTGACCGACAACGAATCTAAAATCGTTGGCGGTCAAATTCATTATCGATCAAAGTCGTTTTCGGTTAATCCTCATCCACACGACGTGGTACCCGAGTACCTATTTCAAATTCATTTAGAATAGTACAAAAAATTATCCGTGTGGATGTGGGTTAAAGGCGTTGTCGGTCAAAGTTATTGTCAGTCAAATCTGGAGCCGATGAAATGTCGGTAAAAACCATGTCGGGGAAATTTGTGTCGGTGATTTCCATGGGACCCCATAGAAGATATAGATACACAATAACTTTAACTCTTATCCGTCCCTCATTTCACAAACCGAATCTGTCCCTCGGTGTCAAATTGATACACTGGTAAAAGATCGCTCACATAACAAGGTAAACATTTATTTTTACATCTTAGGTTTTTCGGTTGTGTGTTTCGCATTTATAAAAAATTAAAGGCACGAACTTTACGTACACAAATAACAGAACAGTATAACTTATTTCGGGAAAACTGTCAAATTGATGACGGATGAAGGTTAAATAATTTCTTCATCCCGTTATACGAGGATCTATTGTATCCACTTGTAACTATCTTTTGAAAATTTGTTGTACGCTCTTATTTAGGCTCAACAATAACAGAGTATCAGTCCATGCGAATAGCGAAAGAGATGGAGCAGTGAATGCGAACCGTACGAAAGGAGCAATTTGTTTGGACACGATAATGAGGGGATCGTTAAGACGAATAATGATCCGCGTGTGCCTGTCCTCCCTTCCTCGTGACCCGTGCCTTCGTGCTACTCGCCCTTTTATCCTTTAATACGCCACGGAAGGCGCATCATTGGGATTCAAAACCGATAATGCGCCGGCGCCACGTGCCGCTAATGTGATAATGCTCACGTGCTGCGAATCAGTTTCGATTTTCGTTGATCCGGGACAGGTTTTCGTTTCACTTCGAATCTATTATCGCGGTGTTTCCGACATCCAGAATAGAAATGTTATTCAATAATCTTGGCGATTATTAGACTGCTGGACGAATGTAACGAACGAATTTATAATAACATATTTATCACTGACATTAATATTCTTCTTTTTCCACCTCTTACTCTTCTTGTATATAATTCATAACTACACTGTACTTTGTAATTGTATCTCAATCGTACAAACGAATTGAATTTAATGGAATGAGAGAATTACGAATTACATTGTAATTTAATTCAACGAAACGACTCGATTGCGAATCACGAATACAATCGAATACAATGTGACTGAATCACTTTGTAATTCTAATTCGTGAAGTAATTCAATTGTTGTGCATCAAAAAATATGCTGTATTTTTGGGAAATAATGATTCTTTTTTCTTTTGTATAAAAATTCGCAGTCTATCGATAACCGATAACCCGGTGGATGGGTTGGTTGAAGGAGCTCTCGATTATGGCGGCCGTATATTCCCGAAGCGCAGAACGCTGTCAAATTAAAGCGCAGTCATTTAACCGAACGCCACGACCCAGATCTTCCCTCGGACCTGTTGTGTACCTGTTCACACCGCGACCCTCGTACGTCGTACGTGAGGACATACGACGTCGTTAATGCGTGCACGGAAGTTTTCCTCGTAACTGATACTTGTCTCCGTTCTCCAGTTACCACGGAGGAATGGTACCGCGCAGGGTACCATGACCACCTCAGCCGTCGCATTCGTTGCGCTCGAACGTGCAATTTCGAGACACGGTTTTGCCCCCTCTTCCCTTCCAACATCACGTTCTCCGGCTGGCCCCGATAGTCTAGAGTCGGCTAGACAACACGCTTGCCGGCAGGCTCTTTCCTACAACCTTGCCGATCCGTTCCTGTGAGAATCGCGCGACCGTTTCCAACGAACCATTCAATACCGTCGACGTCACCGTCCTGCTCGGCTTCGAGTCCCGTGGGAGGTCACTTCGAAACCGGAGCAACCCGAAAGCGTTAACTCGCCCGGTTACACGTAACAGGTTGCTACAACTTCTGAAACCAGCTGAAAAAGAATCACCGGCTTTAACTTTCAACCCTTTGCACTATTTTAATAGGAGCTATTTCGACTGGATAATGTAACGTTTTTCCCAACCAGTGGCGCGTTACCCTATGGGCAACTTGAGCAAATGCCCGGGGCCCCAAGCAAAAGAGGGCCCCGAACACAAACCATGATCCAAATTCTATGTTTTTCCCCAGGACCCTCGAAATTCTACTTTGCCCAAGGCCCCAAGCAGTTATAAAGTGCTACTGTTCCCAACCTAGAACATTTCCATTCCCTATGATTTTTCAAATTTTCAATCAGCTAAAGGGCACCATTTCTATGATCGCGCTAAAAAGGATTTTCTAGAATTTGCTTTATTTCAGCCTTACAGCTAAGAAATGTGACTTGGTTTACGTTAACCTATCTGTAAAAAACTATCTGATTTCACGCATTCTTTTAGTATCCTAATTATCGCTAATCTATTTAATTCTTTACTTATTGCTTCCTTCACCATTCCTTAACTTTTGCATTTTTGTTGGTTTGGTATGCTCTTTGGAATATTTATGCTCTCTTTCCTCTCTTTCTCCTCAACTTTTCCAACCACTCTCCAACATTTCTGTCAGAAAGAATTTTCGAAAGATTGTTGCAACACTAAACCTACTGAGCTTTGGAAGTAGCCGATATATGTTTCTTTATAAAAATAACAAGATTGAATTTATTGAACTGTTCTTTTGTTGAGCTCTTATCAGCTAAATGATATCACTGTG
Organism: Lasioglossum morio; assembly: GCA_916610235.2. NCBI lineage: Eukaryota > Metazoa > Arthropoda > Insecta > Hymenoptera > Halictidae > Lasioglossum > Lasioglossum morio. The sequence goes on along the minus strand of OU744324.1, from coordinate 5,689,967 downwards.
CGTCTCTGATGATTCCTCGTTATTCCCAAGGGCCTGAGGACCCACCGTCATCTAACTAGGTTGCTTTGCGGTTGTTGTCGAAGGGTGCACAATATTTAAGGGTGGACGATACCAGGACGACAAGGGAGGAGCGTAGCTTTCGATCATGGCATTTCTCGTCCCAGACACCCCTCGATGTCCGTATCGATTATACACCACCCTCTGACGGCCGATACCGGTGCGTGAAACTTGGCCGGGCCGAACCGGGGGGCCCCAGGCTTTTAATTATCCCGTCGTAGTAATTACGAAGGGGGTTGAAAGTGCAATCGATAAGTCAAAAATGACTTCGCGAAGTACTTCCGGAGCTCGCTAGACACCTTCCGACGTTTCTTCATACTATCGCACGCATGAATATTCAACCGCGAAGCGAATCGAACACTTTAAAGTTCCCTGTTCTCTCTCTCTCTCTCCCGCGAACCATTAAATGGCTTTGCCTTTTAATTAGTCGGGACCCGGTGCATTAAAGTTTTAATTGCCATCGGAAGACGCAAGAAACCGCGGAGGAATTTCGAGATGGCCATTCGTTATCTCTTACAATCAGAGACGCGCGCTATTAAGGACCGGGATTCGTTTGTTCGTTGTTAACTTTCAATACTAAAATCGTATCATATTTTAAAAAAAGGCATTGATGATTTCGAAGAAACTTTGAATAATTTTGTAGTGACAATTCCTGCATAGACATTCAGATATTCCATTTCCCGCGACTTTACACACGTTTCATGAATTCAACATCTATATTATTATTGTCAATAGAATGTATATTATTGCTATGGGAGCGGGTGCAATACTAACCTGCTTCACGGAATCACGCACGCCGCGTCAACAAAATTAACCGTGCATAAATGTTATGCAACATCTAGATAGATAAACAGGTGTGTTTATATTGTTTTGCAATGAACCGTGCGGTAATATTGTATAACCACTGCGTTGTCGAGAGACAAACAATTATTCGAATAATTAACCAACGAACATTGTTTTCCACTTTTTCTGTATCGCGTTTTAAAAGAGATTATTACATTTAACCATTTATTATACGTCTCAACCTGTTCATAAAATGAAAAATGTCCACCTGAATTACAACAAACTAGAGTAGATATTTATTATTTATTTTGTTAATATTCTTCTAATGGTTTCGCTGTTTTAAAATACACCTACCATTTTTCTCAAAAATGCATAAAATCCGCTCCACAGTTATGGACACACAAAACACATCTGAGAACTGTTGGCATAATTATGACACCCCCGTAGATGTTCAATTCTATTTTCGACAGGCTTGTTACACGCTCGTCACTGTCAACGCACCCTACGTAAAAACCCCGAGGGACTCCGTGAACAAGAAAAACTCGAAACTGCTGTCATAAACGTTTAGTTTCTTAAATTACGATATTAATTATATTTATCGTGAGCCCGATCTCCGTGTATATTGTTCTCCTTGTCGAGGCTGTGGAAGCGGGTGGCGAGTGCGCGGTGTACGTTACACGTAATTAACCATTCAGTGCTATTTGTCACGACACGTTTTTCGCAAGAAAAGGTGATCGTGGCCGACAACCAGCCCCCGAAAACCTATTATCGTACCCATCGCCTCTGGCCACGTGTTGATTCACGTGCGCGCCGAGAAACACTCTCCCGTATACTGTACATACGCAGGGACAACCACCGACAGACAGTGTGCGAATTTCCGTGCACGTTGCCAAAGAGGAGATGATGAAGCGGCACCCGCCCCAAACAACCGCGGTGGAGGATGGTAACAGTCGAGGGTGTCGCGTAACGAGATCATAGCCCCGAGGGGGTAGTTCGTGTGCGAGAACCTATCATCTCATCTGATTCACTCTAATTCGTGGCTTCCAATGTCGGCGACGAGCTCTTGCACATCCTGCGACAAAACTACAGTATGTTCAGGATGGGACATCTAACTCGATCATCTCGAATAACTTTTAAATCATGCGTCGTACAAAAAACATGCCAATACCGAATGCATAAGACCACACGACCAAAGTGAAAACTTCTATGGCGATTGCATACTTGTCTGTTTCTCACCCGCTCGGCTAAACTCGGGGGAGCCGAGTCTAACCGAGTAGCGTTTCACCTTGAAACGTGATGGATCAGACTAATTCACTGCAAAAAAACTGTGCACTTGAAATGTGCTAATATAATAATAATTTATTTAATTTTGGCCCCGCGGCTAAGAAATTGGACTTGGTTTTACTCATCCCTCCATCCATCTATTCATCCATTCTTTCACCCATCCATCCATATCATATGCCATTTCTTAATCTAATCTAGTCTAATCTAACCTAATATCATAATCTATAGCGTATATCTAACGTAATAGCGTAAAATGCTTGCCATGGCGCATGGCGGTCCTTTTCGAACCTGCAGCTGGAATCCTAATTTTTTTCTTGCAAACTTCAAACGCATCAATTGATTAACACGCTCGCTACCACCGTCACAGATTTGTGACGTCCACAATCTAGCGGTGTACTTAAAGACAGTCAAATTAACATTATACAGTTTGTCGTTTAAAGTCATAGTACTCGTCATAGTATACAGACAATTCCTGACTTTCTTCTATTAAATTGTTTTGATCTTCATAAACGAGACACGTTGCATTTAATTGAGCATTTCAACATTGAAGGTAAACCGCAAAACAAATGCTGGTAGCGAACGTGTGAATCCAATATACAAATGATCGAGGAATTACGTGACTCAGTAAACATGGGTGGCTCAGTAAATGAGGTATAATATCTCATCTGTAACAGACAACCCTATATTGTATAGGTTTGATTTGCTCTTTGGTATATCTATGCTCTCTTTTCTCCTCAACTTCTCCAACCAATCTTCAACATTTCTGTCTTTTCTACCGCTCACTACATCTTCGAGTCTGATCATTTCCTCCATTATCCTGCAGTCCCTTGTTAAATATTCTAGGCTTCGACACTTGTATACTTGTCCCCATACAGGTCGCATCCTCTTGCCTCTGAAATGTGCTAACATATTTGCAAGTTATTTCACATGCAAAACAATGTGAAAGCGAATCAGACGATTTAGCTGGTTATTATTGAGCTTTGAGTTATTATTGCGAATTATAAGAAGATATTTTTTGGGTGTCCTAACGTATACCGCGAAATTTTGTTTCGCCGAGAGCATTGTCTTCAGAAAATTGTTTTTCTTTAACGAAAATATAGCTGGCCACTGTACCTTCCCAACGGTCTATACTTTTTAACCCTCATCCGTCCCTCATTCCACGAACTGAATCTGTTCCTCAGTGTCAAATTGACACAGTGATAAAAAAAATCGATAAAACAACAAGTCAAACAGTTACTTTTCAATGTTTTTTTCATTGAAATTGATGAGGTCACATTTACATCTTAGGTTTTTTTCGGTTATATGTTTCGCATTGAAAAATGAAAGTCACCAAGTTTCGGACAAATATACTTACAAATAACAGAACGGTACAACTTATTTCGGGAAAACTGTGTCAAATTGACACGAGGGACAGATGATGGTTAATCTTATCTTATTATTACAATGCAAAGCTTCATGCAATTATGGCTTTTGAAAATTTTCAAAAAATACTGGGATATAAAATATGACAGAATTTACTAGGATTTTAACCTAATTAAAAAATAAAAATAACCTAAACTAACCATTTTTACATAAACCCTCATCCGTCCCTCATTTCATGAACTGAATCTGTCCCTCGTAATAAAAAAAAATCGATAAAAGAACAAGTCAAACAGTTACTTTTCGATGGATTTTCCATTTAAATTGAATTAGTTAAAATTTACATCTTAGGTTTTTTTCGGTTATATGTTTCGCATTGAAAAATGAAAGTCACCAAGTTTCGGACAAATATACTTACAAATAACAGAACGGTACAACTTATTTCGGGAAAACTGTGTCAAATTGACACGAGTGACAGATGATGGTTAAGTAATTCTGATCCTATGAAATTTTATAGCTGTAAAAGAAAATGTGTTCCAACTCTTTACTACAGGACTGTTTCAATAAAAAGTGTGAAACTTTGTTTGCCTACTGAAAATCATTCGCTCGCCGATTAGCCAGGAGAGCGAAAGGCTGGACGGTAGAAAAAAGTATCCCGTCAATCCTCACCCCCGTGGGATATAATTGAGTTCTCCCGCGCCTCCCAGCTCCTGGAGGCCCTCTCCCGAAGACGTGGTGGACGAGGATGGACGACGATTGTTGCGTTTCTCTTCATCCAATGGATTCACGGTTCGCGGATGAGTCTACGTGGAGGATGGATCGTGGCCACGGGAGGACGAGCAGCCGGAGAGAGGAGGCTGGAGGAGGTGGTAGGAAAAGGAACGGAGGCGGGTAAAGGAGCTCTCACGTTACCTTCGGTGCGGCCAGGTGTCGGGTTACCTCCGACCTCATCTTCCTCCGTGCCTCCGCGAGTTTGCCACCATCGACATCGGCCGCGTCTCTACGTCTGTCCTTACGCACGCCTACCATCCGTCCTGTCATCTTAGTTTCGCACATGTCCCGGTTTTTATAGCCACTCCGTGGCAACGACGTTCCTTCCACGGGGGATGATAAACCTGCGTAGGATATCCGAAGATATTTCCACCGTTTCCTATTCTTTTTCCGCGCGGCACAGTCCGCCGTAACAAATAGTAAACAGCGGATCTTTATGCATTTGTGAAGAAGTTGTGTTGGGCGAAATATGAAACAGTAAAAGATTTTAAAAATTCAAGAATCTTCTAATGTTGCTTTCAATGTAACAAACTAGTTAAGGGACGAAATCTATTTTCATGTCATTCCTGCTTCCCGCAATAAATGTAAAATAAAAGTTGTCTGCATCGGCCACAAAAGCCTTTTAACAGAGGAGAAATCACATTGAATTTCATCTACTCGATTATACTATAAATGCATAAAGATTCGCAGTTTAGTAAGTACGAAGGCGTCTATCAATAAATATATTGTATTTTTATTCGTCTAATATAAAAGCGTATTTTTTAATGTTCACAAATTCTAGTGTAATTGAAGTTAGTCATCGTCGGATTAAATCAATTTCATGATTGTGATATACCAGGTCCAGATCTGTTACCAGGAAGCTTGAATTTCGAATTGTGCGCGGTTCAGAAGTGATCCAAAGTGAATCAAGTATCAATTAATTAACAGAGCTTCCGTTTACGTGGTTCGTTAAGATCGAGTACCATTGCAGTTGCCTAGCAATTTGCTTCTAATCCATAGGTTCTTAATAAAACCGGTACCCGGGGACCTTCCGCCGTTAACTTAACGATGCAATCGAAGATTACAGAAGGCAGTTCCATAAACTCCAACGAAATTAAATCCCCCTGTCTAGCATTAGATCTCGCTGGTATCCTTTCGCTGAACTCGCCGTCGCCATTCTTAGCGAAAGCTTAATGACAAATTGAAATCCACCGTCTCTTTTCGCCTCTTTCTTTCTACCTTGCTATTAGCTCATTAACGAGTGGTATACGGCTACTGGCCAGTCACGTAATTCCGGCATTAAACTCTCCCGTTTAGATGCTCGTGAGAGATCAATGACTACTTGCATCTCGGCCAGCCTGTCTTTCACCGTGCCAGCCACTGTCGCATGTCGTGTTCAGAATTATTATGCTCGATTCATTTCTTGATCGAGGATAACGTGGATATTAGGCTGTTCTATATGAGATCTCCTGTTTTTAACAGCATATGCTCTATTTTACAGTCTGGAACAGTTAGTTTGTATATTTACCACGCTTATGTTAGCTTGCCGCGTTGTTTGTTGTTTGTATAAACTCTTGTAATCGAATTTAAACCACTCTCCGATGAGCTAGAGACTTGAAACTTTAAACATAACTTAGAACTGGATGACAATACAATATTAAAAAACAATTTATTTTAAAGAACTGTGCGTTTAGAGGGAATCATCGTAAAGACAAAAAAGTAAAAAATAAAAACTATTTAAAAACCACGCTTATATTAAAATGCACTAAAAAGTAGAAAATAATATGTTTAGATATTAGTGACTATAAGTAGATGGAGCGCCCACAAAGATTATAGTGACTAATATCTAAAAAAATTATTTTCTCCTTTTTTAAAAAGTTTTTTTTTATTATAATATATATATAAAATTTTCAAATTTTCTACCATGGTATAATATAAACAGGATTGATGGGGACATCATTTTTTCTTATGATGTAAATATTGGTTAACAAGCAGAAAATTGTTTCCAAACAAGCAACATATTCTGTCCATGATTTAGAAGTTTTCTGACTGCATTACGGTAGAAATTGAATTTTGTGGTCGTTCGAGTTCTTCGTTTATAAAATTGTCATCTTCATTTCAATTTCTCTAATATGTTGATAAATACTTTGGTGTTCTTCTTTGTTATGCGCAAATACAATGGACGTCTGAAATTTGGTTTACTATGACAGCGCGAGTCGCAATTGCAGGTTTCGTACTGAATGATATTGCCAGGATATGCCATAAATCGTACAGTCATCGTCGATTCAGTTCCCATTCGTCAAACCGTGTTATCTCGATTGGAAACTCGTCGAGTTCTCACGATTCTGATAAACGCGTCGCGAAACTGAAAGTAACGGGGTATGATATACTCGGTAATAAGGCCAATGGGATTAGGTCAGATTTATAGAAAGTTTCTATCGTGTTAATTTCGAGCAAAATTGTTGTTTTGTTCAGCAGACAATTCTGCATTACACAATTATCTACAATAAAATCAGGTTTTGCATTTCGATTTCCCAACTGCTATATTGTTTACTTATTTTCTATTATCTTGTTTCGATTACGGTAATAAAATTGAGGAAAATTTTTATCATTCTCGAGTAACGCGTATTCGCGATCCGTCGGTGGATGGTCAATCCTAGAAAGAGTAAGGTAAAAGTTCAGTTACAAAATACATTAAAAATATGTTAATGATATCCTCTACAATATTTCGAAATTAAAATGTTTATCGTCACTGTTCTTAGGAATCGTTTTTGGCTTTCCTGCAAATATTTTATTTCCATATGAACAAGATAAGAGATCAGATAAAAATTCTGTTAATTGTTACTGTAACTAACCGAAACTATAAAAAAATTTTTATCAAAGTAGCGATGCTGATTTTTCGAAGTTAACTTTTCTTTTATATATTGTTGAACTTGCTTTTTCGAGATGATTATTCTTATATTTGACTTAATCTCTATCTCTATCTCTACATATAATAAAATCGTGCCTATCTGTCTGTTTGTGACGAAGGTTTAAAAGGCATCCGCATTCGAAAAAGTCCATTCGTTCATATGTTGTGACGTCATAGTGACCAATGACAACTTTCTCACCCTCTTTTGGTCACGATTCTGCTTATAACTTTTGACTGGTAGCACCTATATTCAATTTGAGGTACTCATTGCATTCAGCTCACCGAGTTCTTTCAAACGAGCACTGAGCCGATTCTGTAGGTTGCATAGTTTTGGAGTTATAACACAAAAAGTGTGCGTTTTTCTTAAACTTTATGGTTTACCGAGTTTATAACAGCTGTAGCTTCTCAACCGTAGGTTTTAGGAAAAATCTGAAACCACCTTGGCGATTGGAAATTTAATTACGTTAATAATCAACCAAGATTGCACATGGACAAAGTCGCGGGTACAGCTAGCACGATATAAATTCCATATCTATCCTGCGGGATTGCAAACCCTACTTAAGATGTAAATATAATAATAATTTATTTAATTTCAGCCTCGCGGCCAAGAAATTCGACTTGGTCTTACAGATCTACTATATCATTCATCCCTCCATCCATCTATCCATCCATATCCTACGCCATTTGTTAACCTAATTAAGATGTAAATATTAACTCATTAGTTTGAATAAAAAAAAGCATCGAAAAATAACTGTTTACCTTGTTATTTCATGGATCTTTTAGCACAGTGTCAATTCGACATCGAGGAACAGATTCAGTTCGTGAAATGGGGAAAGGATAACGGTTAAGGGTTAAAATTGCCGCGATTGAAGCGTATCCAAGAAAGAAACAGAGCGAGAAAGAGAGAGAGGGAGATACTGGTCCGTTTGCGGGACACCCCGTGGAAGAAAAATGTATCGATACAGTTCCCGACGGTAGGTTAAGTAAGAGAGTTGCCACATAGGGGCTCGCGGTGGTAATTCAATCCCCCTTGGGCGTAGGTAGGTACGTACTTACATCCAGTCGTGTACATGCTCCGCAGTACGTAAGATCGACTACACACTGACGGTCGAAGAAGCGGGGAAAGGACGGCGAGAGGAGTGAACAGGAGAGGAGAGGAGAAGAGACGATTGGTAGCGGTCGACGGAGAGACGGAACCTGCGGAGGAGACAGAAAAGTCTCACGGAGGAAGTTCGACGCGGTGGGAACTCTATCGAGGATGATGGATCATTTTGGATGGGACAGGTGACGATTCGATCAAGACGTCAACCTTTCAGGCTCCTACCTAGACGTCCCTAGTCTATTCGAATACCACGTGTACTCGTGTAATAAATGAATCCCGGATCGTAATCCGTGTAGCATTGAATGCACGGGTACACGTTTACATTACACTTAGTCGCTTTATTTATCGTCCACTGTTTAACAGATTTGAAACGTTCAGGATTCACAGCTGAGCATTTCGTAGAATATTATTCGTTATTACTTTTTACGTTCCTTTTTCATAGAAAATAATAATTGAGAATCTGGTAATAAATAGACTACAGGTCTTTATGCGTTCATGAAAAAATTGGTTGGGTGAAATATGGAACAGTGAAAGATTACAAAAATTTCAGAGCGTTGTAATATCATTCTTAATGTAACAAAAGTCATTAGCGGATAAAATCAATTTTTCTTTCACTTCCCACAATCAATGCAGAACAATTTCATTTTGTATAAAGATCCGCAGTCTAGTAATAAGTGTACACCAGTCTCGTTTAGGGCTCGTGTTAAAATACAAGACGGGGAGGGGTTGAACCTCGGAGGATACATCATTCGAGGAGATCGCGAGAACCGTAAGTAAGTTGTACCGGAGGCCCCGAAAAAGTAGAACAAGACCGCGGGAGTCGGACCCGAAACTCAGTAGAACAAGACGGCAAGGGTCAGCCTCGTTATCAAGCCAGACATCCTAATCCCCTAATTGTAAGACGAGCCCAGAAGGGCGTGTCCCTTTTTGTATTTTTCGCTCGGTTCTCTAACTGTATTTGAGAAAAACAAAAAGAAGAGGAAGGGAGAAGAAAGACCGACAAAAACCGATTAAACAAAGCGAGCATCGTCTGCGCTGCCGGAGAAAGAGAGAGAAGAGAAGTTTCTCTAGACTATGCTGGAGGAAAAAGGATGGAGGTATGGAGGAAGCTCGGACTGGACACCGGTGTAGCAAAGACGCTCACCGAGAAGGAGAGCGAATAAAAGAGGAAAGGAGACCGGTTCAAAGGTGACGGGAAGGAGGTGGAGGAGGCACACGAAGGAAGCTCGCCTTGCATGGCGGCCTCGAGTACCTACCGACTCCCACCGACTGGCTGCACCATCGCCATCGCCTCCACCTTCTTTGCCCCACCTCCCACCTACCTATCCTCGACGCGTATCCTGCACCTTCAGGGTGGCGTCACGCTCAAGACGCTTCCGGTGTTAAATTACTCGGTGCCTCTCTCTTTTTCGCTCTCCTCCTCCTTCACCTCCTCCTCCTTCTCTACCGCCATCACCTCTTCCTCCACCGCCGCCGCCGCCGCCACCGTCGCCGCCGCCACCGTCGCCGCCGACGACGTCGACGCTGCCACCTCTTGCTTCCTCTGTTCGGCAAACTTCTTCACCTCCATCACCGTTCTTTTCTCATCTCCGCGCTTTTTGTCTCAGTACATGGCTCCTCCATCTCTTTTTTTTTCTTCCTTTTCCTTCCCTCCTACCACGCTCTTTATCTCTTTCTTTTTCCCTCGTCGACCCTTTTGTTCCCCGACCAGGATTTTGTTTGTTGCTTTCAGCGTAAGTGGACCGATCGGGTTGTTGGTCTTTTGCTGTTGCTTTGGGTGCGAATCTTCGGTGCTGTCGATCGAACTGACTCGGTTGTCCGTTCATCGTAGCGATCGCTTTGAATTAAAGATGCGCTGCGATCTTTGCAGTCATTTATTCCTCATCTTTGTTGTAGAAAACAGACAAAATTTTGGAAATTGAGAGTGCCTCAATGCTGTCGTTGGAAAGGGGAAGGTTCAATCTTGAAAGCACTTTGAGTGAAACATGTGCTGCGATACTTAGTCATTTATTTCTCATCTTCTTGTTGTGTAAAACAGATAAAAATTTAGAAATTAAGTTTTTAGCAGTCGTTACAAAGGGTATGATTGAATCTTCAAATCGCTTTGAGTGAAACATGTGCTGCGATACTTAGTCATTTATTTCTCATCTTCTTGTTGTGTAAAACAGATAAAAATTTAGAAATTACGTTTTTAGCAAGTGTCATAAAGAGGAAGGTTCAATCTTCAAATCGCTTTGAGTGAAACACGTGCTGCGATCTTTACATTTATTTATTTCTCATCTTCTTGTTGTAGAAAACAGACAAAAATTTGGAAATTGAGAGTGCCTCAATGCTGTCGTTGGAAAGGGGAAGGTTCAATCTTGAAAGCACTTTGAGTGAAACATGTGCTGCGATACTTAGTCATTTATTTCTCATCTTCTTGTTGTGTAAAACAGATAAAAATTTGGAAATTAAGTTTTTAGCAGTCGTTACAAAGGGTATGATTGAATATTCAAATCGCTTTGAGTGAAACATGTGCTGCGATACTTAGTCATTTATTTCTCATCTTCTTGTTGTGTAAAACAGATAAAAATTTAGAAATTACGTTTTTAGCAGTCGTTACAAAGGGGAAGGTTCAATCTTCAAATCGCTTTGAGTGAAACACGTGCTGCGATCTTTACATTTATTTATTTCTCATCTTCTTGTTGTATAAAACAGACAAAAATTTGGAAATTACGATTTTAGCAAGTGTCATAAAGAGGAAGATTCAATAGTCAAATTTGTGACAGATTCATTGAGAAAATAAATTTCTTGATGCTTCAATAAAGGGGTTAGGAATATAACATTTTCGACCAAGTACGTGTTCTCAGTGTTTTCAGTTCCTTTTGTCATAAATACACTGCGGATTTTATGCATTTATGACAAAAAGGGCTTGTGCCATCTTATTTCTGAATAAACTTCCTCGGCACGCATGTCTCCAGTGTAGTTTATTGTAGTTCATGATCTAATAAAAACAACTTCCGACAGACTTTCGAAACGCATCGAACCGTCCTCGTCGGCGCCCCATTAATCACAATCAATCCGCGCCCTATTCGACCGTTTCCTGCAGATGCGAACGGCCAGTAGTTTCTCAACTTCTCACCAAGACTGTTCCATTAGCGGCTCTGAAAGGAGTTGAAAGCGTTCAAAGTACCTCAACGCGTCGTGTGTGGCTTGCCACCGTGCCCGATGTCCGGCGAAGATGAAGAAACCCAGCTTCCCGTTACCGGCGGTTTGTTTACAAGTGTTTCCCTCGTCGAACAGCGATCCTTCTCGATCGGGAGGAGGTGTCTTACTCCTCCCCTCTGCCCCTCTCGAACCACGGTAATAATGAAACACCTGAACAAATTTTCCCGTTCGGGTAACGATCTCGAAACCGCGCGATACAGATCGGAGAAGACGACGCGACGCGTCCCTAGCCCCTCGAGTTCGGCTTAACGAGCCGGATCTCACGACGTAAATTACAAATAATAAATATCCGGCCTGTGAGGTTTATCGTGGCCGAAAGATCGGGGATTTCGGGATCGGATAGGGCGCCAGGACCCGTCCCGCGATGTGGGCGGGCATCGGGGCCCTTCTACGGGGGCCCCCCACTGACAACGACGCCGCGTGGTGCCCCGCTGTCTTGCCTGACCCTTTCTCGCCCCCTCGTCACCTCCGGAAAAAACAATGCTGCCAACGGTGCACACCTGACCCGCGAGAAACGACATACCCCTCGGTCTCGTCACTCCTGTTGTCGATTTTTCAATGCCCGGACCCGTTGCTCCCCAGTGCCCACACTAACTGAGACGTATTAGGTGTGCAAATTAATTCGCTGCTTTCTTTTCAGTGATACTCAGCTTTCATTTATAAAGATGTATACCGGATTGTGTTTTAATCAACAATTAGATGGACTGGCAAGGTTCGTGCGATCAATCCTTTCAAAATGATCTCGACATACACATAAATAGACTGCGGACTTTATGCATTTATGATTAAAAGTGGGTTGGTCTAATTCTTGAGAGTAAATAAGTTTGGAGAATTTCAATATACTAGAATATTAGTTTTAAACTATAAAACATATTCAATAAGAAATTCAATATTTACTTCACCCCAACCTGTTGCAATTCAGGTGGAAAGTTTTTATTTTGCTCCCCGACGTCAATTATAACTGAGGTGCATTTAAAATAATAACATAAAAACAAAAATTATTTTGGTATCGTGAGAGCCCCATTTTACCATTCAATTTTGTTCTCAAGACTGTATCTTTGAAAATAACAAAGATATTTGAAGTGAAAACGTTAGGTGACTCACCTTGTATATTGAAACCGCGTTATTTAAATTTCTACTTCAATCGTTAATCGCAATTAACGATTGATAAGTATTTAATATAATTGAGTATTTAATAACGACTATTAACCGTCAATCGGATAATTGATTAATGACTAACTGTCAATTCTTCATCCGCTCTCTGTCTCTCTCGCCCTCCACATTACAATTTATGGATATACCGTATGTTGATTAACTTCAACAACAGATTAAATCAGTCTCCTATTTCTCGATGATTTCTTCGCTTAATCAACGATTGCCGATTAACTTCATCAACCGATTGAATCAATCGCTGATTTCTTTTTTTAATCGTACACATTAATCAACCAATCACGATTAAAATGTTAATCGATTATTGTCCAACACTGGTTAGGTGCTACCTTTTAATCGCGGAGTGTATGCATGTATCTGTACGAGAGCAGCGGTGCCGCGACCATTGCACCAGCTTCCTGAAGAGAAAGAGGAATAACATTTAGCAGGAGCATTAGCCTAGATCGAAGAAGGTCATCGAAGCGTTCGGAACGTTTCGGAGGGAACGCGCGGAAAGATTCGCACGCGGATGGGAACGAGATAAAAGAATCGAATGCCCCTCGTAAGATAGGAGGTGTACGGGGGCAGGGGCTCTCTAGAAAGAGGTGGAGAGAATCGCGGTGTGTCTGGCCACTCTATAATTTGTCGGGGTGAGTTACCGCCCTTGTCTTTGCTTAGCGCTGGGCGTTCGTTCCGTTTGGTTCTCTCTGGTGATGCTATCGGCGCATACCTCGCTAGACAGGTGGCCACCCCGTGACACCCACACACCCGCCACAGGCACGCAACGACGTGCACCGGGCACACGCACCCACCCAGTCGGCCGGCTCGTGAATCGTGCCGCGTCGCATGCGTGCGTGAATGCGTGTAAAACGGGCGCCCCCTTCTGCCCTCTTCCACTCCCACCCTTCTCGTACACCTACTCCTGCTGGTCCTCCACCACTGTTTTCTCTTCATCTCTCCCACCTCTCTCTCTCTCTCTCTTTTTGCCTCTCTGTTTTGCTCGCTTTGTCTCTCTGTCGAAAAGTTATCACGTCGGGCCGCCTGTTCCACACCCACGTACACCCCCCATAGGATAATGCTAATTTCCGATGGATTAGAAGAACGCGATCCCGCCGATCACGATAAACGGACCGTCACTCTCCGGAGTCCCGGGAATTATGGGACCGACCCACAATGGCCAGTATTTCCGAATACGTTGGCAAATTGAAGAAAGAAGATTCTCGGTTCGTGCAATCTTGTATTATTCTTATATTAATTATAAGAAGGTATTTTTTGGGTGTCCTAACGTATACCGCGAAATTTTGTTTCGCCGAGCGCATTGTCTTCAGAAAATTGTTTTTCTTTAACGAAAATATAGCTGGCCACTGTACCTTCCCAACGGTCTATACTTTTTAACCCTCATCCGTCCCTCATTTCACGAACTGAATCTTTCCCTCAGTGTTAAATTCACACAGTGATAAAAAAAATGATAAAAGAACAAGTGAAACAGTTACTTTTCAATGTATTTTTCATTCAAATTGATGAGTTAACATTTAAATCTAAGGTTTTTGTGGTTATAGGTTTAGCATTAAAAAATAGAAGTCACCAAGTTTCGGACAAATGTACATACAAATAAGAGAACGGTATAATTTATTTCGGGAAAACTGTGTGAAATTGACACGAGGGACGAATGAGGGTTAATCTTATCTTATTAGTACAATGCAAAGCTTCATGCAATTATGGCTTTTGAAAATTTTCAAAAAATGCTGGGATATAAAATATGACAGAATTTACTAGGATTTTAATTTGTTTCAGATCTAAAATAGCTACTCCCACGGTATTTTATTCCAACTTCTTAAAATTCGTCTGCAAACATTGAGAATTGCATAAATATACGCAGCCTTCTTATCTATATAAATAAAAATGAAATGATGTTCGTTGGTAAGCGCATCACTTGAGAACGGCTGGACCGATTTGGCTAATTTTTTTTTTTTAATATTCGTAATAGCCTGAATAAGGTTTTAGGGAAAGAAAAATTGAAACTAAAAATACTTTTTGAATCACATTTCAATTCAATAAAAAAACGAACATCGCAGCTTTTAATCAATGTTTCAATAGGAATGTACACATTTCAATAGGAATTTACACATTTATTGAAATTTGGACAGGAACAACGTCTGTCGGGTCAGTTAGTTATTCATATAATAACATTTCGGTTATAGTGGGAACGGGGAGCAACACATACTTATGTGTATGTCAAAATCGTGCCATTCCATTTAATTGTTTATTAAAACAATTCGATAATTTCATTATATATTTCGAACAAAGCTTACGATAATTACTTCGAAAGCTGTACGATTATTGTTTTCCGTCGATCGTCGATTTATATGGAGAAGTAGGTGTGAAAGAGTCGTGTTCGACAGTGACGTCGTTTATGGTAAATGGGTCATGGTTTTGCGACAGATACATTGCGAAATTGTGGCAGTTCTTTGAACTTTTCTTGCGGTAATGGAAACCGATATTTCCAGCGGCTGTGTGTAATTATTGATATTACGCCGCGGTGAATGCGAGCGGGCGACTACCACGGCCGCGACGAGCCCTAGATTTCTCTGTTCAAACATGGTCCGAGAGGGCTGATCGGCAAAGAGTGAAACTTGCACCGGAAAAATTTCAATAACTCATCGACCAGAACAACGTTCTTCTTTCTCCGTTATATCCCGAAGCGAACCAACGGAGCATAAATATCCATCATTTTAAAACGAGAACGTCCAATGAAAAGAGATATTTTCCGACCGAAAAAAAAGATGTAGACCAGGTTATTAAAAATATTATACTCGACCTTCTATAAACTTATTTATATTCGGGATTAAAACTCGTAGTGTGGATTATACAATTTCTCAAATAAAAGGTTTCACGCACGATATTCCAAATAGAAGTGGAACTTTTAGTAACTCCCCTTGTCTCATTTTAAATCAATTTGTTGTTGCACATACAATAGAAGATTAATTATTGGTAGCTGTATCTCTTATCTTACAAAAACGAATAGCCGAGATTTGAGACAGCAGAGAGAGAGAGAGTATGGCAATATGAAACTGTTTTTATAATTTCAATAATTGTGAAATAGAAAACTGGTCGTTTCACCGTGGTACGTTTAACTACTGCAACAATTACTGACTTTATAAGAATTGTCGAATCATTCCCTCGATTTGCTAAAAAGTTTCGTTCTCGAGAGTGTTTTCGAGAAGGATCAAGTCCGCGACGAGATGCCAAGAGGTCGCCACGAGACACCAAGGTTTCCATTTGAACTTGTAGCATGATTGGACGTAGTTAGTTCGGGACCGAGGCAACACGCATCCCAAACTTTGATTAAACGAGTCGCAGGGACCCGCGGCCCGACTCATTTGTCTGCCGTCTGCCTCTTTCCTTCTTTACCTCTTCGTTCGTTCTCGTCCCCATCCCCCTCGCCTACTTCTTTCTTTCCATCCCCTACGATTTCTCCTCCACGCTACCAAGAATCGCAACGATTCCTTGAAATCCAGCCGCGAGGGTGGTCAAAAAGTTTCGCCCGTTTAAAACAGGTGCTCGCGATGTCTATCTAGCCCGTTCCGGTATCGATCACTGGCGCCAGTTCCCAGAAAATCAGAACAGTTTTTTTTTCGATTAATCGCGGCCGTCGCGGGGCGCCTCGTTCCCATATTCCTCCGTACCTTGAACCTAATCTGAAACGACTGAATCGAACAGTGCTTTCAGACATTTTATTCTTTATTGCAGTTCACCTTGAGCGACCTTGAATGACCATGAATGACCTGCCTAATAATAATTGCATTCGTCTCGAAGCACACTGTCAGAATGTAAAGCTAATCTGAAACGACTGAATCAAAGAGTGCTTTCAAACAATTTATTTTTTATTCAGTTTACCTTGAGTGACCTTCATAATAGGTGATATTATCTTGAAGCACGCTATCAGAATGTAAATAAAAAACCATACCGTTCCATTAAAAACAAAAAAGAGAGTTGACCTCCATATGGACCTCCTTTTACACAAAACAACTTAGCCGTTTTTTAAAGGCTTATAACTCTGCACAGGAGGCAGATGGAGAGATGTAATTTCGTACACTTGTTAAATGCTATCATGTCTCCATATTGACAAAACATTAATCTTCCAACATTAGTAGGTTTCGAAATGTAGGACCTCAAAAATCACTAAATTTCTCACTGACTGATTGACTGACAGATCATCAAAACCTTTTCGGTACTTCCCATTGACCTACAAGCTTGAAATTTGGTACATAGGTCCACTACGGCAAACACTCAAAGGAATAATTATCAATGTTTTGAAATTTTACACCATGAAGGGGTTGTATTTAAAAAGAAACATTACGAAATAGGTATGTAGAATAGAACATAGCAGCATAACATACATAAGTATAAGTTTTATTAGCTTCGAAGTCGCAACAAATATTGATGGAAAAAACAATCGCTCTAAGGTAAACAAAAGAAACTGCACCGTTACTTTTTAAACCAATGGCCATATTGAATAATTTAGCCCTCTCCATACAGCTCTTTAAAAATTAAACAGCGTTCTTTTAAACTAATTTTTACGAACGCTTTTTTCACTATTGCGAGAGATATTTCTAAGCTAACGAACTTGGCCGTATTTTGTTTGATCTCAACTTTTTACGGCCACAGAAGCTGGACTGCTGTTTACAAGATGTTTTTGTTGGGATAGCAACTTACAATTAGTAATATCAAATACTAAGTAAGTTCGATGGATTGTCTTCTGTCTTGAAAAGCAAGCGAGTTATTCAGGTGGAAAATCTTCGAATTGATTTGAACGTCCGTACGATTTCGTTCGGGTCGATTCCGGAGTGGAAGATCGACAAACAAGGAACGGGACTGCCGAATCGACGCGACGGATGAAGGAAGTGTCCTGGGTGGCTTGTAACCGTGGAAAGCCGTCCGTGTGTGGTCCCGGTTCGACCAGGGTCCTTCTGTTTCGTCGTTCGAGAGTCCCTCTGTTCGGCTTGGATCGGCAACGATGACGTTAGTAACCCGATATCACCGCCATCCACGTCCCGCAGACGGCTTCCATACAGATGTTCCAAAGGGAATAGGGCCGTAGAGAGGTGGCGTGCCATTATCCGTTTATGGAATGCCGTTTCGCGATCCACCCCGCGGTCTACACCCATTCGCCATCGTGCCATCGATAACGGTAATCGGTTTTGTTAGATGCGCGTCGAATCGTTGACGATAGAGCGAACCGTACAGAGCGGACTCTACTATAATGTAAGTGCTCGCGGCCCTCGGGCCATCGGGGCTTTCGATGCTTGCCGTTCGACGTAACAGTATTACTTCCTTTTTCTTTTCTTCTCTTTCGCCCGGCTTTTCTTTTTCATTTCTTTCCTTTCCTTTAGGTAATTTTATCGTATTATCACGGATAACCGGACGGTGCTGGGAACGTACAGCAACGTACAGCCCCGGTCAAGCAGGCGGAACAACGTTTTTGCACTGGAGGACATTGGTCGCACGGTGCTTCAACGTTAGAATGCTGTATTATAGTATTCTATGCAACTTTCTTCGAGAGGACCCGACTCGCAGTTATACAGAATAGAGAATAGTATTCTCTTCCGGATATCATAACCCTGATTATGGAAAATACTGTTGGACGGTTCTATCCCGTAGTGGAGTCGCCCCCACTCTTCCTTTCCCTTCTACGACCCTATTACGTCACGTGACTACGGTACTGGGAAAGAGAGGGTAGCTTTTCCCCTTCAAGTATATTCCCCTGAACTGACGACTCCAAGCTAATCGGTATATTAACACTAAACCTACTGAGCTTTCAAAGTAGCCGAAACGTGATGCCTATTAAAAATAACAAGATTAAATTTATTCGAACTTTGTTCAATAATTGTGAGAGAAAAAAATCTGGAATCGGTGATTTGACCGGTGATGTTAGATTTAATGCTAATAAATGAACTCCGGATCCTTAACGTATCCCAAGGATACCAAGACGTAGGAGCTAAATATAAATTTATACTCTTCATTAATCATTTAACGTGAAAACTATATATCAGCACTCTTAAAGTCTTTTAATATTTTTTCACTGTTTTACTAAATTGCACTCGCTCATTTTTGTTATAAATACATAAAATCCGGGGTCAAATAAAAGCAACATTTTTCTACTTTATTCGGAGAGTTGTTGAAGCAGCACAAGTACGGCGCGTGGTGTTTTTAACGAAAACCTTGAAGGCTCGTGCGGAGGGGATGAAAAAGCGTGGAAGAATAATGGAAGGCGCCACCGGAACCGTTTCGGGAAAGATGAAAACGCGAGGAATCCGTCGTGCGAGAGAAAACACAGAGGAGGGATGTTGTATGTATACGATTCCCTACCGGCGATAAACGTCCCGACGCTGAGGAGGAGGTTTCGCGTGACGGAAACACGCGAGAACCGTGCATACATGCGTGTCTCTCGTGGAGCGACGCATCGCGTCGCATAAAGTAGGTGGATATGGCCGTCCCAGCGAGCAAGCGCCTCGTAGATAAGCAATTACGATGGAATCCGCAGATAACAGGGACAAATTCGAATTCCGAGATTCGGGGCTCCGATAGGATCGACACGAGACCTATCCTTCTCCCTCTCTGTTTCTCTTTACTTCGTTCCCACGACGGGATTCTTTTCCTCTCTTTTTTCCTTACAACTCCTGCCGGCTCTTTCTCGGTTTGTCGTCCTTCCATTTTCCACTGAAAAATATTTCGCTACACTCGCGCGAATAATTTACTGCAACGCGCTCCTTCAAGTGCTGCGTCGAGGCCGTTTTTTTTTGCAGAAATTTTTAGAGATAAATGATGTACTTCATTATTCTAATAATAAATACGCAAATCACGAAATTTTTTAATAAGTACATATACAGGGACCACCCCTTAAATTTTCTCCCATCTGTAGTCGATCACTATGTATATTTTAAGAAATTTTTAAATTCCTACCAATAATTCTCATCAGGAAACACACGCTGCGACTGTTGATGCTCGTTGCACAATAAATTTTGATTTTTAAAATCTAAGAATATGTTATAATGTTCCCAATGCAAAAGATCTGTTAAGGGATGAAATGAATTTTTATTTAACCCTTGCTGCCCCCAATCGTTGCAAAACATTTTTATTTTGCATAAAGATCCGCAGTTTAATGTTCAGAAACCCTTATCGAATGTAATGATACTCGTCTCGATATGGCATTTTACTATAACTTTTGAACCATAAAAGATATCGGGATGAAACTTCCACTAAAATTCATTAAAAAACTATTCCTACCGATAATAATTATGGTAATATATATATTGTAATCATTTTTTAATTAATTCTTTAAACTTTGTTGTCTTGAAATAAAATTAAATCAAATTCATAATATGAAGAATAAATTTTGAGTAGAAATGAATAAATTTTTTTTGGACACACATCGTAAATCGATCGACGCACATGTTTGATTTTGGTCGATGCTCTTCCGTTTTTCTTCGCAAGCGAAAAACAAGGAAAGACATACCAAATCGCATCATACGAACGCAAACTTGTGCGTCCAGAGGCACGACAGAGAGCTACGACGGATGAAGTACGGATAACAAAACGCTGCGTCCAGACGCCACAAGAAGATCCCACCTTAAGATCGCAAAGCTATAAAATCACGGGTAGTACAAAAGTACTGCACGAGTGTAGAAACAAGAAAAAACAATACCGAAGCCTTGTTCTCCAGACCTTTAGTCCCACCCTGTACATGACCACCGTATGTTCGAGATCCGTTCGTGGAGACACGCGTGTGGGATAAGAACGATCTTCTGGAAGATAGTAAACTGCGATCGTTGGAGATCCCTCGGGAATTTTTCGCTCGTTAGGTGTCCGGGATGATAGCGCGTTTACTATTCGAATATTATTTCTTGGTGTGTCGTTTGTCCGCGTAGGATTCGTGGCTGGGAGGCGAGGCGCGCGTTTAGCCTTATCAACGCGAGACTCGTCTCGCACACGGGCAATCGTGCTTGCACACGGTCGCGCGTGGTGCAAGAGAGCACAAACGTATCGCGTTACGATGGAGCAACGCCCATCGGTTTCGGATAGCAGAGAACGCACGAAATCGCCTAGCCGGCTAGCGCAACACGCGAAACGTGTCCACGTAGACGCGCCACGCCACACCACGGCGGGCTTAACATCGCCGCGATTGCCACTTTGATGCCACCACCGTTATATCGTACTGTCACGGTAATAACGACAATTTTTCGCTTTACACAACGGACGTTGACTTGCTCGGCCTTTGAGCGACACCGTTGCTTTGCCAGCGCGATTCGCGTTGCACACCTAGAGCGATCCCGCCACAGTTTCACGCGGATCACTTCACTATTCTATGAACAACGTTGCTACACAGATCTTTCCGATTTTTTATTGATTCCCTCGATCGACCGAATCGGTTTTCTTCGCAGTCGTCTATGCTGTCATTTAGTCGAGTCAACTAAATCGACATTATTAGACTGCGGATCTTTATGCAAAATAAAAATGTTTTGCATTCGTTATGGAAAGAAGGAATAATGTATCTTTTCGCTCTTCATATTTTACCCGACCAATTTCTTCGTTAATGGCCCAGACGATTTTAGATTTTCTGCAAATTAGATGGGGTAGTCGATGTAATGAACATTTCACAAAATTTTGCGTTTCTCTGGATCGACCGATTCGGTTTTGTTCGCAGTTGTCTGTGCTGTCATTTAGTCGAGTCAACTAAATCGGCATTATTAAACTGCGGATCTTTATGCAAAATAAAAATGTTTTGCATTCGTTATGGAAAGAAGGAATAATGTATCTTTTTGCTCTTTATATTTTACCCGACCAATTTCTTCATTAATGGTCCAGACGATTTTAGATTTTCTGCAAATTAGATGGGGTAGTCGATGTAATGAACATTTCACAAAATTTTGCGTTTCTCTGGATCGACCGATTCGGTTTTGTTCGCAGTTGTCTATGCTGTCATTTAGTCGAGTCAACTAAAGCGACATTATTAAACTGCGGGTCTTTATGCAAAACAAAAATGTTGATTGTAGAAAGAAGGAGTAATACAGAAATCGATTTGATCCTTTCATGACTTTGTTACATTAGCAAGAACATTGTTGCATTCTTGAATTTTTTTAATCTTTTCGCTCTTTATATTTCATCCAATCAATTTCTTCATTAATGGTCCAGACAATTTTATTTTTTCTGCAAGTTAAATGGGTTAGTTAATGTAATGAACATTTTACAAAATTTTGCGTTTCTCTGGATCGACCGATTCGGTTTTGTCCGCAGTTGTCTATGCTGTCATTTAGTCGAGTCAACTAAAGCGACATTATTAGACTGCGGATCTTTATGCAAAACAAAAATGCTGATTGTGGAAAGAAGGAATAATATAGAAATTGATTTGATCCTTTCACGACTTTGTTACATTAACAAGAACATTGCTACATTCTTGAATTTTTTAAATATTTTCGCTCTTTATATTTCATCCAATCAATTTCTTCATTAATGGTCCAGACAATTTTATTTTTTCTGCAAGTTAAATGGGTTAGTTAATGTAATGAACATTTCACAAGATGTTGCTTTTTTCAACTATTTTTTTCGGACTTCTAAAGAAAGTTTAAAATATGTGTCTTGCAGATTCATATATCTTATACATTCTGAAAACTTCATTGAAATCGTCTATGAGGTCATCAAATTTTACTACAATTTCGAATTTCATCTACTCGATCTTGCTATAAATACATAAAGTTCCGCAATCTACTCAAAGTTTCAGACCTTAAGTGGACCTACAAAACACATTTTGTAAAAAAAAAGTATCTTGCGTCTGCCAACAATTGAGACTGACTGTACAATTTAGCGTATTCGTATGATAATTTTGGTGGCGTTTTGGTGACGTTTATTGCGTCGGTATTTTGATCGAGTTCCCCGGAAGAAAGTGGGCGAATCTTCTCTTTTTGGTGGCCGGGGTCGCCGCGAGACCGTGTCCCACCAACACCTCAGGCTTAATTAATTTTAAACAAAGTTAAAGTCAGGTGACGTGCAGCCACCAACCCGAGCGAATGCACTCGAGCGAACGTCGCGTTGTTGGTAACGTAATACGGAGTCGGACTACCTGACCGATCTGACAGTAAGCTCGAAACAAAGTCGAATCGGTGCACGAGGAGCATCCGTATAGCTGAAACACGTTTATAAACAAGTGTCCCCTTTTGGTTTCTCTTCCTCTCGAAGTCATGCTCGAAATGCAAGTAGCAATCATTGTTCTCTTAGATGAAACATTTAAAAATCGTCACCTTTCATTTTTCCTTCTCAATTGCAACCGATAAAAATTTAAGACGAAATTATTTCCACACTAGCATACCCGGCAGACATTGTCCTGTCCAAATTTCAATAAATTTATTTGTGATCATTTTGTGAAAAGATATTGGAAATGTGTAAACAAAGTAAACCCGCTACTTGTACCGTTTCAAAAATTATGACTTTTGCAGTTTGTCCGAATTTTCCGACTTTCCTTTGTAATTATCTCGAATTTCTTTCCGGAAAACTTTTCCAGGACCATAACGAACAAAAGAAAAAACGAATAACGCATATATCCATCGTTCGAATCGTGAGTTATGGTCTTGAGTTCATAGAAAAAAAGCACTTTCATTATTTCCCGAATTTTTCATTTCTCCAGGCAGCTTTTCCAATTTTTCTTTCCCTAAAAACCTGATTCGGACTGTTACAAACATTTTATTTTAAACAATTAGCTAAATCGGTCCAGCCGTTCTCAAGTGATGCGCTTACAACGAACAGCATTTAACTTTTATTTATATAGATTAGCCTTCAAACTAATCCTTAAAAAAACCGAAAGCCGTTGGGTCCAATTTTGAAAAAGTTATTCGTTTTTTAAAGGTATACGAATACTTTGTACAACCATTTCCAGTATGTTATTGTGGGAAAAAGCATTGTCTCAACTTTTACGGTGTCCCAACCTTCACGACAGCCCCTTAAAGTTTTATGATATTCATTAAATCGCTTAAAAATAACTCTAAGAAGTTCCATAATTGCATTCTAGGAGAAATAACGAGTTACTAGTCGAATACTCGTCATAATAATTTCGTACGACTCGGGTAACGATGGACGTACTTCCGCAATAAATCGAAAAGGAGCAAACCTTACCGAGGTGAATATAAGTTTTCTTTCTTGTGTTTCATTCGAATCGTAAAATGCCAGAACGATGGACGGAGTACCATTGGAGCATGCTCCGTTCCGGAAACAAACGTCAACGGCGAACAGATCGATGATTCGCGTCCATGGAAACCGCGGCTGGACCAATGCGGGACGGCCGCACCGTTCTGCGCACCCGACTTTTTGCTCTCTCTCCGCTGAGAACTGTGTATAACGAGCGAAAGAGAAGCATTTGAATCGTCTGCGACGGGACCGAAGCAACATTTCTTTCAATTCATGCGACCCGCGTTCCGGCGAAAGAGTTAATGTTATACATGTTCGTAAACTCAAAAGATGTACAACAACATCAAAAGAATTTTTAAATTGTGCAACTTTGCAACTAGAGTAGGTTATGCGTAAATCAGTCGCGATAAATCAGCCCTTGAAAATATTCCAATATTTTTGCGAGCTCAAGAACGACAAATGATGTTTATTATTATTATTATTTATTATAGACGGACTGAAGCCCTTTTACATAAGTGTTTACAAAATAAGAAAAGAGTAAGATACAAGACTACTCGTCTAATAAGAAAGAAGGGACATGCACAAAAAGAAAAAGAAACAAAATATAATAATATAATACTAGTACAATCTATAGGTATCATCATATAATCCTGCATAGTTGCATTTTAAAATTTTGCAAAGATTCACTGAAAAAATCAATACGATTATAAATAGCGCATGGCTTTGCAATAATGCGATTCATTGGATTAATTAATCCATAAGTAGATTTCGCTTTAAGTGTTTAAAAACCCGCTCTTGTTCTCAGTTCACGTTCCGGTGCATAAAAATTGATTTGCGCAAGTAGAGAGGAGTAATCAATATGATTATTAATTAAATTAAAATAATAAAGCTCTGGTCGGATACTATTCTTCGAGCAGATAATGGTTCTATGTTCATTGTAGTTAATATTGCAGAGTAATCATGATCAAAGAATGACATTGGATTATTTAGCTTATATGAATAAAACCTGAGATGTTTAAAATGATTAAAAAATGTCGAAACGAAAAATGCAGTAAAAATGAATTTAAAATAATTTCTTTTTCACACAGTTTGGTAGACACAATAATACCGTGGAATTTTCGTGAATGCGAGAAGCAGCATGAAAGAAATGAAAGGTTTCATAGTTCTTTTTGAATTCACGGGTTCGATGACTTTCCTTGTTAGACGAAATGAGCGAGTTTTCGGAAAAGTTAGGAAAGGAGGCTGGTGTCGTGCGAGATTCAATTAAACGTGGCTAGCGAATCGATTAACAGCGAGTCGGGTACTTTTCGAATCTAGTGAAACGCGAACTCGCTCTCTCCCCCATCGTACTATAAGTACTCTGACTCTGTGGTTCGAGAACTCGGCGAGTTCTACTCATTAAGACATTATCCCCGGCCGCGTCTGAAGCAGCGTTCCGCGATATGCAATCAAGGCGCACAGACGCGCACTTAAATTACTCCTCGAGGGTATCGAACGAACGGGACGAGAACTTGGATCGTTAACGCGACGTGAAATCGCGGGACCAAACTTTCCGAATTCTCCAGTTTTCCAGCCGACTAACAAACCTCGCGTTAAAGTTCAGCAAATGTTTTCGTTTTCTGTTATTAATTGATGAAAAAATATTATCCATTCGCCCCTCTCCTAGAAGCTGTAATTTCTTTTTATTTTGTTACCGTTAACCGTTACGGTGAAACTCGAATTAAATTCCAATCCCGTAAAGTTTCATTTCGTTTTATCGATTTCGTTTTTACCGCTGTCGGTTCATCGAAAATCGTATTTATAAAATAATATTTTCCGATGAGAATTCCATTTCAGGTTTTAAGATCGGATGGAATTTTCTGTGTTTCTATGAAACGGTAACTTCGCTTCGATCAACCGAATCGGCCGTTGTCTCTCGACACTCAATTCACACGGGTCGTGTAAACATTTCTGGTTACTATCGAATCAAGACCATGTAATCGGTCGCAAAAATTCTCCTGTAAAATTTCTCGTGATGTAAACAAGTTTATTTTCCTCGAAGGATCCAGGGGACACTCACGGACACTGACATGAACGAAATCAAGGCATTGACTTATCGATCTCTGTTGCCGAATCTCAAGAAATCCCACTTGGTACGATCCCAATTAAACCTCTCGCGATCTTAACCCTTAAATACTATAGTACATAGATCGTTTAAAAAGCTGCTTCCAAATTTTATTCATTTTTATTTCAACATTTTTAATGGCGAAAACATTCGTTCTCCAGTATAATTAATCCCTTATATCAATGGTAAATGTTGAATAAATTTGTTAATGCTTTCGGCGCACAGGTTCGATCAAATATTAACTATAATAGCAATTTGGGATTAATATTTGATCGAATCTGTGTCCCGAAAGCATTAACAAATTTGTTCTCCAGTATATTTTCTATTATTCAATGAAAGACCTTGATATAAATGCAGGGCAACTTCAAATTTTAAGGATTGTTTAATTCTTACTTCAAGCAATCAGCAAAATATCAAAAATGGTGGCTTGTATGTAAGCCAGAGGCGCTAGATCAAGGGAATTGACTCAAATCGAGGGGAAACAGTACCGGACTGACGTGCTTCGAGACATGTGCACGTCAGAGGCGTCACGTGTCCGTGACGTAGAAGGAAAAGGCTAGAGTGGGAGACAAATCTTAATCTGGAGACTCTGATGTGATAGGGTTGTCATCCGTCCGGTTTTTCCCGGATTTGTCCTACTTTTTAGTGAGTCTGTGGACGTACGGGGGGAATTTCTTTAAAGGTTTTTCGATGTTACTCGCTCACACAACATACTTAAAAATTGCTGATTCTACAGACGTGTAAAGAAAAGTGTTGTTTGTACTTGTCTTGCGTTCGTATTATTTGAGGGACTGTCCGAGAAAATTCAGGATTGATATCAACGATTTCTTGAGATTTTCTATAAGGGATTTTCCATGTTACTCGCTCACACAACATATGTAAAAATTGTTGATTTTACAGACGTGTAAAGAAAAGAGTTGTTTGTACTTGTCTTGCGTTCGTCTTATTTGTGGGACTGTCCGAGAAAATTCCGGATTGATCTCAACGATTTCTTGAGATTTTCTATAAGGGATTTTCCATGTTACTCGCTCACACAACATATGACCAAATTGTTGATTTTACAGACGTGTAAAGAAAAGAGTTGTTTGTACTTGTCTTGCGTTCGTATTATTTGTGGGACTGTCCGAGAAAATTCAGGATTGATCTCAACGATTTCTTGAGATTTTCTATAAGGAATTTTCCATGTTACTCGTTCACACAACATACATAAGAATTGTTTTTTACAGACGTGTAAAGAAAAGTGTTGTTTGTACTTGTCTTGCGTTCGTATTATTTGAGGGTCTGTCCGAGAAAATTCCGGATTGATCTCAACGATTTCTTGAGATTTTCTATAAGGAATTTTCCATGTTACTCGTTCACACAACATACATAAGAATTGTTTTTCACAGACGTGTAAAGAAAAGTGTTGTTTGTACTTGTCTTGCGTTCGTCTTATTTGTGGGACTGTCCGAGAAAATTCCGGATTCATCTCAATGATTTCTTTATTGCGAAAGTAAATGAATGAAAAATATTTTTTTACCAGTGGGAACAGCAGAAGAAGTTCAGCTCGACTGAAGCAGGAATATGGGAGCCGATTCGATCGATCTACGAACAGTGGACAGGGGCGAAAGGGGAGCTAGGCTGGGTGGAAGTTCTCATGCCGCGGGACCCTCACACGAAGACACTGACTCGGATGAGCCGACCGCAACCGGAAAACAAAAAGGTCGTCTTTGGGGTGCGATGCAACAGGCCGCCACCAAGAATCGTGCGGATAATGGCGGACGATTTCCGCCGCAGAATGATGAAAACGACTTCCAAGATCTGAAGTTCATCTGCTCGAAAAAGAAACGAAATGGGAAGAAGAAGTCGCGGAACAGAAATCGCAGAGTCACTTTTGCTGTCTGAACTCGAATCGGTCGTTCGCCAATTTGATTAACCATTCCACAAAGTGGTGGACACCAGAGAATTAGAATTATTCAAAAAATTTTAAGTCACGATCTTAAAATTTGCCCAAAAACAATTTTGTAGAAATCTGTTGACCCATTATCTGATAAACTAATTTGTCTAATATTTAATGAAGATCGGGTGTTCGTAATCACCACTTTCAGTATACGTAGTACATTTTGGAAAGTTGTTTCATCTTTTTACACGCGAACATTTAATATAAATAAACAAGAAATGTAAAGACGCTAGGAAGTTGGTTAATCTCATTGGCTGATGAATGGTTCAGTTGTAAGATAATACTCGAATAAAAGTTTCATCGAAATTGTACATATTGGAGATATTAATGACATGATAATGAAATTAACTGTTACGAGAATGATAATAAAGAACTCACCGATTTATTAAAAATGAAAATGAAATGTGAATAAATCATTCTACACGTATCACTATAATTGTTCAGTTTAATTCTTCGAAATAGTTTAAGATCTACGTTTCGAGTAGCAATGTACATATTAAGAAATGAGAAACAGCGAGTGCCGAAAAGCAGCACGTTTCAATCGAAGACGTCTACAATCGATTCGTCGCTGTTTCATTCGATCTTCCGTTGTTCCGAAAATTTTCTGTCATTCTCGTTCAAAAAATTTCGTTTGATCCTGGAACACATACCTACACAACCTCTATTTAAATTCCAATTATCGATGTCAAAATTCCAAGTAATCGTGAAAAATTGTATTACAACGTTTCCACGGAACCTCGCTGACGATGAACGGCCTCAAGACTTTGGTGTTGCAAGATCTCACTCACGTGCTTCCACCGAAGAGTCTCCCATTACCATCGAAGGTAACTTTTATAATGTTTGATATGTTTTTCTAATTTTTTATTCTTTTATAATATTATCTGTTATATTTTTGTTCATTCCTGTATAATTATCATTTTCCAAAATGCTACACCATTTTGACACAACGAACTGTTTATCCGACATTGATGGATTACCGAAAAATACAGGATTTATAAAATTTAAGGAAAGAAAAGTTGGAGTACAATTTTGATGATATTAATGAATTAACACCATTATTGAGTGCCTTTAAAGATCCTCAGTTTAACCCTTAAGTGAATTATTGCATGGGGCCCTCGGATAATAATAATTATTCAAAATGCAACTGAATATACTATTATTATCTGTGGATTTAGAAGAAATTTTACTATTTCCCTTTGCAGACCCTTTTGCAGATCAATTCCAGCCATTAAAAGTATTTAAAATTAATTATTGATTCATTTAGTAAAACTTACTTAAAAACACTTGACTTGTAATAGGTTGAAATTGATTTGTGAAAGGAAGAATTTGGAGTGTAAAATCTGTAAGTGTCAATGCAACGTGACCAATGCATTTCCAAACTAAATGTTGAAGGTTCACATAACATTTGACAAATAATTTCCAGGTAAAAAAGCCTAATTAAATTACCTAATTCAATTATCTATCGAATTATTTCAGCTATCGACCTGTAACCTGCACACAGCAGCTTCGTCGCGTCGATTCTGGAACTTCTTCGAGTTCGCGAACAAAGATGAGGTACCCCGCGATTCGGAGCAACGTCAAGCGTCGAAGGACATCGTTCTGCCGGAGCAGATCGCTGGCGAGATGCGAGAGATCGGTAAAATTCCGCAGAGTGCTCCTGCGGTAACAGCGATCACCTCGATATCGATGAACCCGAGGATGCACGGGTACCAGCAGCTGCCAGATTCTCCAACGAATTGCTGGAACGCGTCGGAGTCTCTTAAAGAGGACAACCTGATGTCCTTGCTGGACGGTAATTCCGTTCCCAAGACAATGAAATGGAAGCTGAAGGGATACAAAACTCTGCGACGTCATCAAACCGACGAGTTCGCGTTCGTGCCGGGTGGGATCTACGATTTCGACGTGGACTTGCTGTCGGACATTCAGAACGTGCCGAAGATCAATTTCACTGACGTGTCAGCGAGTCCAGCGAGAGAGCCAAAGAACGATATAATATTATCGACGAAAGCGATCGAATCGAAGGATCTTCCGTCGAATAACACTGGAACGACGAAGCTCTCAGAAGGAAAACAAAAGTTGGAAGATTTGAGTACCGTAGATCTTCCGGCGAAGACTCCGGAGCCATCGTCCGGTACGAAGGCACCAGTCGCGCAGAAATTGTTGTCGCTTCCTAAGACAGAGCAGATTAAATTTCTGCCGATCTCGAAGCCAGAAGTGCCAACTCTGTCGATGAAGTGTCAGTCGCAGCCGACGGCTCGGTACTCGTCGCAGCCGTCCGACAACTCGCAGAAACCACCTCTGCACAAGCCGTGGCTACCGAAAACGACCGGTAACAGAAGGAATTCGGATCGTCAGGGAACGATGAAGACTGCACCTCAACAATCGTCCCCTGCTAAAGAGAATTGGAGAACGGAGGCAGAATCTAACGTTCGCGAAGAATCCATCGAAGCGGCACCAGCTAAGCAAACAACGGAAGAGGCGTATAACCAGCCGGATCGGCTAGAAGCTAAGATGGATGCGGTTGACCCTCATGAAAATCGGGTGGCGAGTAACAGGCGGGATTTTGCTAAAGCATCTGAAGCGACGACGTCGAGGAACAAGGATCCGACAGATTTTGCGCCGGGTCCATGGAAACATCAGCGGAACGAGAATGGGCAGACTCGTTTCCAGGGGAAGTCGGATCAAAAGAGTTTGTACAGCGTCTACGAATCCATGGGAATTCCACCTAAAGAAGGTCCACCGTTGAAAATCGTTGGTCCAGAACTGAAGCAGCAAGGAAAGACATCGCCGTGCGCGGCGACTCAGGCCAGGTTGCAGCAAAATGGCGGCAACGCTTCACAGAGACAGCAAGGTTCGTTCAGCTTCGATGGCGGCTCTTCGATGGCGGGGAATGGTGGAGGATCGAGGAAACCACCGGCTCCTTATCCTCCGTTTACCAGCCGACGATCGTCCTCGTCGAACAGCTCCGCGCTTCGAGTTCCTTCGAAGGCGATGCTTAAAGGGGTGCCTAAATCGAAGGTCGTTTCTTCGAATATTTCGACGACCAGTAAGAGACCAGGACCTAGGAAGTGCGACGACGAGGACGACGGCCAGATGATCGAGGGGAAAACGATCTGCACGAAACCGAGGGAGAGCAACAAATGTTCGCGTAAATGCGACGAACCACAGAAGAAGTCGAAGCCGTGCAAGCGTTACTGCTGTCCCGCGTTGCAAACATCCGCTGAATGCGACTGGTCGAAATCTCAGTGCCACAAGACGAAAGGCTGCGGTGGCAACGAAAGAAGGACCGAAAAGAGGAAGACCGATCCTACGTGCCTACCCCCGCAGCCTGAGTGCGGGTATAATGAGGAGAGGGGTCGAGAAGTATGCACTACCCAGAGGCGGTCTTGCGGGAGGAAGGACAGGTAGTACAGCAGTGACTTGCGAGTACACTGCGGATTTGATGTGTTCATGACAAACATGAATAGGTGTAATTCGAAACAGGAGAACGATTGACAGAGTTTAACGATGTCGTTATACTACTTTGAATGTATAAAGATCGTTAACGAGGAAAATCAATTTTTACTTACAAGGGAACATATTCGGTTGATACAAGCCGATTTTGATGAAACTTATGTGAGATATAGTTCTTCGAAAAATATTTGACAAGGGTTTTTTTTATTGGCAACCATCCACTCTGAAGGGGTGAAAACAGCCCTCAAATTTGGGGGTCGAAACCATATTTTTTGAGATATCTCGGAAACCAGTGGTCGAAAAAATTCGATTTCTTTTTTTTTAATTGAGTGTTTTTAATGGAAAATGTAGTCGTGCAAGAAAATTTTAGTTTTCTTGCAGTTTCTCGTATTTTTTGTTAGTTAATTTTAATGTAAATTTGGGTGTGTGATCTTTGATCCAAAATAAGGGATACGTGTTTCAGGATTTTCTGTTTTTTTTTTTGCCATTCAAGAATAATTATGCATAATGAAAGATAATAGTCTTGCACCTTTAGATTTGATTTTGCATCAAGGTCCGCAGTTTACTAATAATTATGTATGCATAGTTGTGATTATATAATAAGACCTCGATTTCCCCGTACTTATTACTTAACAAAACAATGTTCGTTCTGGGGCAGAAGCAAGGTATTTGAGAGATTGAGAAGTTTCAACAATGTTCTAGGGGTTGCAGCCAGATTTGCAATCAACAGGCCAGTCCAAGACCGCGATGCAAGCGCGAGCGGCGCAGCTGCGAGCGAAGGGAACGGTCCTGCGACAAACAGCAGAGACGACAATGCGATCGCGAGCAGGACAGGGGTGGCCGGGAAATCTGTACGAAACCTCGAAGACGGGAATCCTGCGAACGTCGAAGAGACTCCTGCGAACGCCGAAGAGACTCCTGCGATCGCGATTGCAATCGTAAAGCGACAAAATGCAGCGGTAGACGAAATTATACGCAATCGGCATACACAAGGAGGCCGCATACGCGCCGAAACATGAATCGATTCTTCTCGCTGACCACCCTCGGATTCTCTTTGGTCGGCACGAAGCATAATGAATCGAAAAACTCTCTGTTCCGTATGCCATCGCCGATTCGATTCTACGGAAAGAAAACCTCACCGTGCGACAAACCGACAGCTTGCAAAGCAGATGAGAAGAAATGCAAGAAACCTCCGGCTAAGTGTCTGAACAAGAAACCGTCCGAGTCGAAATGCAAGATCGAGACCAAGAGCAAGACCGAGTCCAAGTGCAAGATCGACTTCAAGAGCAAGGAGAAGGAGAGCAAGTGTTCAGCGAAGAAGAACCCGTGTCAGACGTCCTGTGGAAAATCAGCGAAGAAAGAGAGTCCTTGCAAAGCTAGTAGTGGCGGGGCTGATCACTGCGCTAAACGAAGACAACAGATTTGCAAAAGTAAAATATTCCAATACATTCGGCCTGAGTAGGAAGCAGGGCCTATGTTAGGTTTTTTCAAACTTTCTAGGAGCGCAATTAGAAACTCATTTTGATTCAACATTTAATAAAACAAACCGTAAAAATAGTCCTTCAGTTTTCAGTCTTTTTCCAACGGAAGAAGAGCCTATTGTGATTCCGGCTAGTTGTTATTATTGCAATTCACGTTCGAGTTCAACATTGCACTCTTATTAGAGTTAAGAAACTTGATCATTCGTTTAAGTATCGATAATAGAAGATTTTATTTTTGTAGGGCTTTTATAAAAGTAATTTCAGTTAGCGAGTTACTATCTTGTAAATTATTACAGTTTCTTCTGAAAGGAATATTGCGTGTAACTCATTTTTGGGACTGCCTGTAGATTTGAAATACTTAATCGCATCATCGTTTCGAATTCTTCGATTTATAGGTGCGAAGACGTCATCGGAGAAGGAAACCGAGAGCACGAAGGAACGGGCGGAGAGAGAACGGAAGGAGATGCAGGAGTGCAAGAAAGATATCAGCGGTCGGAATAAGAAAAAGGGACAGGAAGGGAAGAAAGCAGTGACTGGTTTAGAGCGTGTCATCAGCTCCTGTAAACAGCCGAGTGGAAAAGGGTCAAGCAGCTGTGGAAAAACCTCGTACGCTGCAACCACGTTGAATACTCTCTCCAGCCCCAAGTCGTCCTTGTTTCTCAATCCGGAGACCGACTTCGCGGTCAACAGTGTATCCGATCGACTGTTCTCCACGACAAAGTTCAGTCAATCCGATCACAATGATGAGGAAAACCCGTCCGATGCTCCACAAAATCATTGTATGAACATCGGCAACGACTTTATCGCTGATAACGGAACTATTACGAATATCCACCAGCAAGACGATATGGCAAATGATGGTTCAACGATCAACAACTGGTTCCTCTCGTGGTTCCATAGCTGAACAATCTGAATGAAGAAAAATGATGCATGGTACGTGCTATTATCTTTTTGCACTCGACTGTCCTTTCTAAGAGATCATTGTAAATTTCTCTGTCCTTGACTGGTTATTAGACTTGCGGATCTTTATGCATTTACAGGAAAATTGAGTAGATGAATTACAAAATTATGGGAGAATTTTAAAAATTCAAGATGTCAATATATCCTCTTTATTAAAATTATTAAGGAAAGAAATGACATTCAATTTATGAGCATGTCTGGTAATTATAGTTCTAATGAAAGGGACTATCGTTACGTAGGTGTTTCAAAGAGGGTGTTCCGTTTAAAAAAAATGAAGGTGACCTTGAGATCTCAACACCATAAAAACGAATATGTTTATGGAGTCGGGTGAGCCCCATTGAACCGTTCAACTTTGTCCCTGAGACGTTTCACGTGTCTTTAAAAACCACATAATTATCCGAATGCTCTTCGTCGTTTTTTCACGAAATATTTATCACAAGACAGCGGATTCTATGCATTCATGACAAAAATAAGCAACTGTCATTTAAAACAGTAATATAAGAATAGTAATACTACTGTTGTATTACTTTCAACCTATTGAACATGTTAAGTAAGAAAATCAATTTCTATGTCACACCAGTTTGTTGAAACTTAAATTATAAATCTTTATGTTGCATGAAGATCCGCTGTCCATTTATCACATTTCACAAGTGATTCTTTCATTGTACAGTTTGTGTAGTATTTGAAATATTTATCATCGATCTCTGTAGCTTGCTAGGCAAGTTCGTGTTCCCCTCTCGCGCTCGTGCCAGTCACGGTAGTGGGGGTAGCAGCTCGAGCGTCGTCGGCTCGCGAGCAATCAGTTGCCCATGTCTGGTTTACTCGATAACCACAAGCTCGGTATCTCGCTGAAGTCGAGATATTATTCGAGATCGGTTAAGAACAAGAAAGCAGACCGCTTTAGACAATCCTAAACAAATTGGATAGGAGTTTATTGAACCGGGGGGCCGGGCCCGGTAGCGGTAAACGGGGATGTCTTTGCACAATGAGCGAGGCAGGACAGGGGCGTGCACGTGAATGGAGGGGTAGCAGGAGGTGCAATTATGGGTTTATTCAGGTCTCGCTACGGGATACCCGGGGTGCCGTCACCATGGAATTTTTCCTGGCGTGTATAGTATACCTGGCGCCTCTTCACGGCCCCTTTTTACGTGGTTGCACACGGTCTCTGTGTGTGCGTACGTTCGCAAAAGAGAGATGGACAGTCTGGAAGGGAGACACGCGCGAAAGAGAGAAAGAATAGCTCATGGGGAAAGAACGACGACGGGGTTAGGGGGGAGGAAGGGGAACGGAAGCGTGAGGACGTCTCCGCGGGGATCCCCCGTACTCCGCCACTTATGGGAACGTGATACGGAGCTTTTCGTCGGATGCTCTCTTGCGTTTTCGCATTGTTGCGCAACCGTGTCGTCCTTCTTTCGCGTCCCCGCGCTCTCCTTTCCCTTGTTCTTTTTCCTTTTTTTCTTTCGCTGCCTCATGTCTCCTCGACAAAGGGAATCGATGTCAATGGCGACGCTTTGTGTTCCGTGCTCCTTTGCCTTCCGACTCGTCCCACGAAACATCGGAAATGTACGTAGAATCATGGGGATCCTCGGTTGTCAACATCGATTGCCAATTGTTCTATGCTCTAACCAAATTTCTCTCTAATTGATAAGGTTTTGCTTTTTTTCTTATGGGAAGTTCATAGTCGCATCAACGTCTTGGTGGATCTTGTTGGTTTTGCATTCAGCGTTCGAGTGAAATTTTCCATACAAATGTATTTACAGTTTATAATATTAAACATGATAATATTGACGCATGTCTGTCTAACCAATTACTAAACATTTTAGTATTGTACGAGGTATTATATCAATTTCCGATTGCCCATTGTTCTATGCTCTAACCAAATTTCTCTCTAATTGATAAGGTTTTGCTTTTTTTCTTATGGGAAGTTCATAGCCGCATCAACGTCTTAGTGGATCTTGTTGGTTTTGCATTCAGCGTTCGAGTGAAATTTTCCATACAAATGTATTTACAGTTTATAATATTAAACATGATAATATTGACGCATGTCTGTCTAACCAATTACTAAACATTTTAGTATTGTACGAGGTATTATATCAATTTCCGATTGCCAATTGTTCTATGCTCTAATCAAATTGTTCTCTAATTGATAAGGTTTTGCTTTTTCTTATGGGAAGTTCATAGTCGCATCAACGTCTTGGTGGATCTTGTTGGTTTTGCATTCAGCGTTCGAGTGAAATTTTCCATACAAATGTATTTACAGTTTATAATATTAAACATGATAATATTGACGCATGTCTGTCTAACCAATTACTAAACATTTCAGTATTGCGCGTGGTATTATATCAATTTCATGTCGGTAAAAAGAAAGAAATCATATATGTACATGAATGGAATACGCTATGTCGGAAGAAATGTTTCATTTTCGAGTTCAAATATCTCCGATGCTGCAAAAGGTTATAACTAGACTGCGGGTGTTTACGCAATTTGCAGTTCTTGTAGACGAATTTTAAAAAAGTTACAAATTCGAATCAAAGAAAATCTTATTTTCGGT
The DNA here is from genome assembly GCA_916610235.2 of Lasioglossum morio. Lineage (NCBI taxonomy): Eukaryota > Metazoa > Arthropoda > Insecta > Hymenoptera > Halictidae > Lasioglossum > Lasioglossum morio. The sequence goes on along the minus strand of OU744324.1, from coordinate 5,653,702 downwards.
GGTCGTAGCTTTTTAGATCTGAAATATATTACATTCTATCGTATTTTATATCCTAGCATTTTCACAAACCGTAAATGCATAAGGATCCGCAGTCTAGTTATAACAATATTATTATTATTTATTATAGACGACTGAAGCCCTCTACATAAGTGTTTACAATAAAAAAAAAGAGAAAGATACAAGACTACTCGTCTAATAAGAAAGAAGGGACATGTACAAAAAGAAAAAAAAGACAAAATACAATAATATAACACTGGTACAATCGATAGGTATTAATTAATTGTGGTTACAAAATTATAACTGTTGTGGTTTGCGCAGTTGGTGGATTTTTATTGAGTTCGGTCTCGCCTTGTTCTATCAACTCCAGTAATCATTCAATTTTTCGATTATTTTCCTGGTCTTTGGAAATCGATAAGATTCTTCAATCATGTTTCTGAAATATCTGATTGTAACGCGACAATGTTGATACAAGGTACTCTTAATGAGGCAATGAGTAGGTGCAGACACAGTCGGACACTTTTGAGCAAGTTGTCATCGTGATGATCGAACGGTTGATTTCACAGTTTCTCGAGAGTGGGGGGATCTCGAAAATCTAGACGTCACATTACGACGTCAACGACTTTTTCCTGGACCACAAACCGCCGCGTTCGTGTGTCCAGGATGAATGGCGACGCCACGGGTGGCACCCCGTCGGCGAGAACCGCACACAACCACTGGAAACGTGTCAATTTTGTCAGAATCGTTCAGACCTGAATGAAAGTGTCATTCTCGGGGCTATAGGCACCAGTTGAGAATTTTCCGTTATTCAATTCCGAACGAAATTCATTCACAATCCATACAATTGAAATCCACGAGGTCTTGAATGTTTAAAAAGCAACTATAATTCTGAATCCAGTTAGAACGGATTTTAGGCATTTGTAAGTTCATCGTAACACAATTTTAACAAAGGTAAAACAGCGGTAACCTGTGAAAAATTTAACCCTCATCCGTCCCTCGTGTCAATTTGACACAGTTTTCCCCGAAATAAATTATACTGTTCTGTCATGTGTAGGAAAATTTTCCCGAAACATTGTGTGACATTTATTTTGTAATGCGGAACACAACAGAGAAGCCTAAGATGTAAATGTTAACTGATCAATTTGAAGAAAAAAAACATTGTAATTTTTTTACTTTCTGTCACTGTGTCAATTTGACACCGAGGGACAAATTCAGTTCGTGAAATGAGGGTTAAAGCTATTGTTGCATATAATTTTCAACTGACTAATTTATATTTCGTTTAAAAACCGGCAGTCTAATGTTAAGCGTCGAAATAGTTGTAGCTCTTTTGCATCTCTAAGGAGGGGGAAACTTGAAAAGTAGAATCGGAAAGATGTGCTCAGTATGGCGTCTGTCAAGGAAGTCACGTGTCGATGAATTTCATTTCCAGGAAGATCTGCCAGTCTTTGCCGACCCGCCCGGCCGCTGTTATTATTTTTTTTAACTGTGAAAATGGACGTTGGACCGCGGAAGGAACGAAACAAGAACAGAAGGGTTTCCCGCGTAACACGTGGACTGCCATCAGCGGAAGAGTCCCACGTCAATCAGAAGAGAAGAGAGGACAGATTGTACAAAGAAAGCAGTGTCTCGTCAAGGTCCTGGGCAAGGATGCGTCGAGCAATCTGGCGGACACTCATTATTTTAGGAGGCGGCCTCTTGTTTTTTCAAAAGTCCTTGCGGTCTGAGAAAACAAGGTGTTCTTCATCCACAGCTCCACACGATCGACTTGTCTCGGCCCGAGCGCTGAGAAAATGCATGTGAGAAAATTCTGGTTCGAACGGGATCGACGATCTCGTCGCATTCTTTTTTGTGAATACAAATTCTTTTTTGTTTCGTCGTTGATTTTACTTTTTTCTTTATATAACGCTTGTATGTATATATCGATGAATACGCAAAATAAAATTACACGGACCACGACGCATTGCTATAAATGATATCTTCTTGTTCATGGAAAATTACAATAATCAATCTGGGTTTTAAATTTAATCTATCGAGCCTTAAAAGTAACTGGTACATACTCCCTTATAAAAATGACAAGATTGATTTCATTTAGACTTTGTGTCTATACAAATCGTTTCTTATGAAATCAGTTTTATTATTTTTCTAATTGTAAAATAATAAACCTGGAACACGTTTACAGTCTGATTAAATAGTACTTTACTGTGTCAAAGCAGTTTGAAGCTGACCAATACTTAAATATTAATTACAAACGAATGAAATTCTATTTCTTTTAGAAAGAAAGGTGTGACATTCATATTTGTTAGACTTTGTTTTAATTTCCACCGCGAGTGTGACTCGTTAAATTACGGAAAGGGGTTAATTGATGTTAATTGATCGCAAATTGTATGCTTGGCTATGCCTTGAGGAAGAAAAATAGTATTAGTCCAACTAATTGACTATTATAATAATATAAGGCCTAGTCTAAATTCAATTACTTTCCAATAATTTTGCAGCACTGGTATACACGATGGCGAAACTCTTTCTCAAAGCGCATAATATTTTCTTTCGGGCTAATAAATATAATTTCGTACTTCTACATATATTTTACAGCAATGATTTACTTTACATAATGGAGATCGGCTATCAGCTCGTACGGGCGTTCTTAAGTTTTAATTGATTTACGGGATCAGTTGATCGACAGCTTAGACTGCACATCGATTAGCAGTGAAAAGTCGATAATCGTTTCTGGAATTTATTTACGGCCGGCGGCCACGGCGCGGTAACATCGCGTTTCGTTTTGCGTGTTGCGTAAATGGAAAACGGTTATTAACATCGACTTCTTCGGCGCGAACGGGTTCAGCTTTAGTTAGACTCACTGAAAAATCGATTTATGGCTGTAGCATGTTTATGAACGCCTCGAAACAAGAAGACAGATAGAAGGTGCTTAACAACAGAAGTTGGATAATGTTTCATGGTTGTAGACTGACACACATGAATCCCATATACACTGTGAACGTGGAACGAAGGATTTCGTTTTATTCGGAAACAAACGAAAAAGTTTATATCGTTCGCAGAGGAATACGAACATCCAAAGCAGGAAATGGAATAATCACGATGATCGATAAAACAAGCATGCAAAAACGATTAACGATATTTCTAAAAGAATAACGAAGTACGCAGTTATATTTGAAATTGAAAATTTCAACATTTTTACACAAACATGGCACGGATTCACGCTGTCCGATTGCTCTTGAACTTTCCACACAGCATTTTCCCAACAATTTACTACGCATAAGACTGTTTTTAGTAATTTTTATTGTGTATAAATACTTGCAGTATAACTATTGCACTCTAAGAAAGAAACAACGGGCTTGTGATAACTAAAATACGAGGTAAATATTTGGTCAGCAAGAAAGTATCTTTCTTATTTATTCCTTTTGGCTTTGTCGGAATATCTAATATTAAGAAATTGGGTTCTATTGTACAGATAGTTTTGATTTGCATCTTCCTAAATGTCACAGTCTCACTATTACACCCTTAGAAAGAAAAAACGGGCTTGTGATAACTAAAATACGAGATAAATATTTAGTCGGCAAGAAAGTATCTTTCTTATTTATTCTTTTTGGCTTTTTCTTAATATCTTATATTAAGAAATTGGGCTCTATTTCACAAATAGTTTTGATTCGCATCTCCCTAAATATCTAGAAACGAGTTTACACGAACAGCGTTTCACGTGGGAGCGTGACGAATCAGACTAATTCACTTCTAAAGACGTTTTCGCTTCAAAACTGTTACCTCCACTAGCTTAAGGGCGGACCACTTGGATGCACAGTGCGCGTGTAACGTATTCATTCCGACAAAAACCTAAAAAAAGGAAGTAAGATTGAATATCGACGCAGTGCTGTTACAAATGAGTGGACCTTTAATAGCCTTTAATCTACGACAGAAAAGTCGATCTCGTTCGATACTTCGCGATACGTGTTAGGCTATGGCTTCGGGTTTGTTGTCGCGGGGAGGGGGAGGGGAGGGGGGAATTGATAAAGGACAATGAAATAGTTGGCCAATCCAAAAATTTAACGAGGAGCAGGATGGATTTAACGCGGGTCTCGGGATGGATTCGTTGGATTCGGTTGCGGATCTCCGCAACTACACTCGCACCAGAGGCAAAGAAGCGAGTGCGAGTCGGGGGTGTAATGAGGCTTATTTATCGTCGCGCGTGGTTCAACCAATAAGATTGCGGGATGGTGGTCGTGGCCATGCCCAGTGTCCAATCACGTTGCACGGTTAGTAGCTGTCAAATGGGCCACGCCCCGTCCAATCGGCGTTCAGCTGCGCATGACAGAGTGGCTTGGTCTCGAAGCACGCCGGAGCGGCAGTCCCTTCTGGTGCGTGCGTAGGAGAACGTCTCTTTTTCGCCCGATCCCGAGACACACACACACACACAGAGAGAGAGAGAGAAAGGGATTTGAAATCTGACGTTTCGTTATCAGAGACTATCGGACTATCATCGAGGTCGGTGAATCCCGAGACTCGATTGTCAGCTGCTGCGTGTCTCGGTCGGGGTGTCGCGCGCTGTCTGTCAAACGGTAGTGTTTCGAGTGCGCGATAAACATCGGGAACAGTGGATGGCACTTTTGCAACCCTTGGAGAAGTGACTGTGTCCGCCGGTCAGCCGGAAAGTCAACGACAGTCGATTATCCGCGGAGAGAGACGTTCCCTCCGGGCGAGAGGAGCTGCGACGAATCGAGGGTGATAAAGAAAGAGAGGGACAGAGAAAATGGACTATTTAACACGCTCCTAAGAATAGCCGGTGCGCGTTCGTACGCGAGTATACTAAGCGCCTATAAATACACACGTACCACGGGCCGCGCGGAAACACGAGCTCGTAGATTTCACGGTGCAACCTGCCACGAGGAGATAGAAAAGACGAGAGTCGAAGGGAAAAAGAGGGAGAGAATATAATCTTGAAGGAGGGCGCACCTGGCGCTCCGAGAGAAACTTGCCATAATCGGATCTAGTCGCGGAGGTAGTAACGCAAGATAATCGCGGGAACGCGGGGCGCGAGGGAACACGGACAAAGATACAGTGCGTGCGTGCGTGTGTCCGCGTGTTTGCGTGTACATGTCTCTCTGTGACCAGAGAAAAAGAGAGAGAGAGAGAGATAGAGAGAGGGAGATCGCGTATGTGTATGTGGCAATCGGTCCATTGCCGGTGGTACCAGTCTGAAAGCAGATTAGAGAATAACCGCACCTGAAGTGAGATTTTATTATTTCACTGGTATACCCTTTCTTTCCCTCTCGTAACACGAGAAACATCCAGGCGCGGAGTCGCTCGGCAGTCGAGCTTGCGGCAACTCTCTACCAACCGCTCGCCTAAAAATATCCTCCTTCCTGCATATTCCGGCGCGTTTACACCGACGCTCGTTGTTTCACTCTGCCGTGCCCGTACACTTTTTACACTCTCTTCTCGGTCGCTGGAAATCCGGATACGATAAAAAGTGTCGAGATTCGATACGACAACGACAAGAAGGGGGACGGAGAGTAAAGGAAAATGCCTCGCGGAGAACCGAGAGGGATACGAGGTAGGGATGTTCGATTCGACTAATCGGAAAATCGACCGTTTCAATCGATTTCGCACACGAACTTTTTGGAGAACCGATTCTCCGAAGGTACGACCTTGTTTGTTAGTGGTCCGGCATCGATTCTCGAGAATAACTGGACGACAGTCTTAGTACGGCTACTAAGAAGAAGAAGAAGAAGAAGAAGAGAAAAGGGTGATCCGATTGTTGAAGGAGAATGGAACAACTCTAGTATGAGGATCGTCGTACACCCTCGAAGTGGCTCGCGCAGGTACCCGCCGTCGGAACGATTCTCGATAGGACCAGGTCCCATCCGTCGGCCGAACGACCCTTGTGTGGAGCCGCCGCGACCTGTCGTCGAAGAGGAGGATCCGGAACAGTGAGTGAAACCAAGTGTGCAAAGCAGAAGAGAAGTGGTTCACGGTGGAGGGTGTAGGGAACGGTGTGCAAGGGGTCACCGCGGTGGGCCCCGGAGATGACGCGATGATGGCCTACGGAGGAACCACCGGGAACGGTGGAGCGATTGGACCGGCTTCCGGTCGCACGGAAGTTTTACGATCCACCGGTGATTATAGTCCTCAAGGGACACCAACGCCCCTCACGGGTCACTCTGCCGGACCTGTCGAGGCCAGCACTTATGGTCCCGCGACAGGACCCGCTAGCTACAGTCCCCAGGATAGCCCCGCAAGCTCCGCCGGCGGAGGCGGAAGCGGTACCAACGGACAACTACCCAGCTTCGGGTTCACCCAGGATCAGGTTGCCTGCGTTTGCGAAGTAAGTTCCCGCCGAGTGTGACGTTTTGCTTGGCCATTCAGCTTTTTCATATCCTTCTTCTCGAACGCGAAGGTAGTCGAAAATTTTCCCCACGTGATTCGTACGCTACAGATTTACCAGGATCATTTCTGTTCAGGAACATTACTGTTCATTCTGGTCAGGAACATTACTGTTCATTCTGTTCGGGAACATTCCTGTTCATTCTGTTCAGGAACATTCCTGTTCATTCTGTTCAGGAACGTTTCTGTTCATTCTGTTCAGGAACGTTTCTGTTCATTCTGTTCAGGAACGTTTCTGTTCATTCTGTTCAGGAACGTTGCTGTTCATTCTGTTCAGGAACATTTCTGTTCATTCTGTTCAGGAACATTCCTGTTCATTCTGTTCAGGAACATTCCTGTTCATTCTGTTCAGGAACATTCCTGTTCATTCTGTTCAGGAACGTTTCTGTTCATTCTGTTCAGGAACATTCCTGTTCATTCTGTTCAGGAACATTCCTGTTCATTCTGCTCAGGAACATTCCTGTTCATTCTGTTCAAGAACATTCCTGTTCATTCTGTTCAGGAACGTTTCTGTTCATTCTGTTCAGGAACATTCCTGTTCATTCTGTTCAGGAACATTACTGTTCATTCTGTTCAGGAACATTCCTGTTCATTCTGTTCAGGAACGTTTCTGTTCATTCTGTTCAGAAACGTTTCTGTTCATTCTGTTCAGGAACGTTTCTGTTCATTCTGTTCAGGAACATTTCTGTTCATTCTGTTCAAGAACATTCCTGTTCATTCTGTTCAGGAACATTACTGTTCATTCTGTTCAGGAACATTCCTGTTCATTCTGTTCAGGAACATTCCTGTTCATTCTGTTCAGGAACGTTTCTTTTCAGACATTCGATAGTTACGATTTACCACTAATCTTCTTCTGCTCCACCCTTCTGCGGATGTTCCATTCTTACGTTGATCAGAAAAAAACGAGCGAACATTGTTTGTATTCGATGCATTTCAACTACACGTCTCTAGCATTTTCGTTGGTCGCGGCGATGTACGACATACGTATGTGCATACGAGTTCGTACGCGTTGTCGTATCTACTGGCAGACAGTTAGCCTCTTAGCTACAACGAGATTAAACGCGGAGCCTGTAAAAACGACGTTAACCCTCATACGTTCCACAGGGTGAAAATTCACCCATTCAATATTCTCATATATTGTATAATTATTCATCGTTTCATGCCCACGTCGTGAGATGTATTTCTTTAAACTGTGACGCTGTAAATGAAACATAATGTGTACAATAAAAATGGGTGAATCGTTATTCGCGTCTCTTTTATACAGTTATTTTTGAGGAGCGTATGAGGGTTAACACCGAAATCAGCGTTCGATGATTTTCGCTGTACATTTCATCACACTCGTATTTTAACTTGACTTATACCATTATTCAAAATATTACAAATGCATAAACTGAAAAAATCATGTTCAACAATGGAAATACGCATTCCACGTCGGAATAAATGTTTTGAAAATAAGCACCGAGTGCAATGGTATAAAATAATATTACAGTTGAATAAGTTTCATTAAAGATAGTTGTAAAATGACATCAATTATTTGATAGTTAGTAGTTTAACCCTTCGCCGACGTACTTGAACGTTCCAGACGAATTCTTACTTCATTATTAATTCTATTGCTGACAGGTTTAAATATCCAGCGAAAGTAATGAAATGTTATTGAATGAGAGACTATAATAGTTGGAGAATTGTTTCAGAGTTAGAAAATATAATAATCCGGTCGCGTTAGTGAAAATGAACATTGCCGGCGGAGGGTTGAACACGAGATAAACAAGTTAGCATTTTAACCCTTAGCACTCAGGTGGTGACTCTAAGTCACCGCTAAAAATTGCTGTACTATAATTCAAAATATCGTTTACATTACTAAATATGTTGGGATCTAATCAATTATTAACCCTTTTTACTGTTCTGTTATTTGTAAGTAAAATTCTCCGATCTTGGTGACTTTCGTCTTTTTAATGCGAAACATATAACCGCAAAAACCAAAGGTGTAAATGTTAATTCATCAATTTGAATGAAAAAAAAACGTCGATAAGTATGTAACTATTATAAATTCATCATTCATCATTCATGAGGTACAGATTCAGTTCGGGAAATGAGGGACGGATGAGGGTTAAACATTTCAATATAGTACGAGGTATTCTATTAATTTCATATCCACAAAATGAAAAAAATCATATAGAATAGAATTAATCTATGTAGATAGGAAGACATGTTTCATTTTCGAAATAAAATAGCTCCGAGTGCAAAGGGTTAATAGCAGTTTGGATAGGTATTGTTCGGCTATAGTGTTCCATAGCTAAGAGGTTGACTGTCTAACATATTACTCGTGTGTTATTTAATGAACACTTGGAATGAACATTCCGAGAGGAAGTAAGATAGAAGGAAAGTCACAGTCGGAACAAGTCGCAGAAGATTGTCAGTTCTCGATTCTATGATCTGAATAAAAGCGAACGCGCGTAAATGTTGAAATTTTCGAGCACCTTCGCAATGCGAGTCGCCGATTGGTCGACAAGAATCTCGCGCGCGGTGTTGGTTGGCACGATCCGACGGAAAGGTGTAATGCGACGGTTTTTTTTCCAAAGAACTCGGGTATCTACATACGTGGTGGTCCGTCGGTAGATACGTTGAGGCTGCCGAGAATCATTTTGCAATCCGTGCTTGTTTATAATTGCAGGCAGACGAGCCACGCTGGTAGCATTGATAAAATAACGTGCGAAGCAGCACTTAACCTGTTGGCCGCCGCGAACGACTGTTCGCGGGATACTTAACAGCACCCTTAACATAAATTTATGCACCTTGCAATGGGATGACGAAACCAGCCCTGAAATTCTGTTTCGCCTCAAGGTGTATCGTGCGCAACAATGTACAGCACCGCGCCAAGATTCACTCGCGTGTCACGCGGCTAATGGAGTTCATGCGTTTTTACTGCGACCATAAATTGTTTTGTGTGCGACGTTTACGCTCCTCGGCGTCGGACATACCCGCACGTGCGCGGGCGAGCCAGTTTTCTTTCGCGCGTTCATAAACATTTTCTTCTCGAATGCGGAGACTCGTTTGTTATAGCCTCGAATTCGATCTTTCATTGACAATAATTATTATTAAGCTGCGGATCGAGCCTGTCGTGTCCAATAGGCATCTTAGACTCGATGAACACGTTTCAAAGTAAATGCATGTTCTATATACGTTGAATCAACATTCGACATAGATATTGTTTATTTCCGATGGTATTCTATTTAATTCTGGTGAAATTAACAGTGCCAAAAATATTTGCTGCTCACGCTAGAACTACATTCCTTATTTTAGTGAAATTGATGAAACAGTATTTTAAGGTTTTAAGATTGTGGTAGGGTGTCCGTTGTTTTAAATATAATACCAATATCTGCTTATATTTCTTTATTTTAAGTGGAACAATACATGAAAAAACATTATTTTCAATTTTAAAAAATTTTAAACCTTTTTTTTTGCACGAAGAAACGAAGTTGCCTATTTTTTACATTAACAAGATTAAAATAAATTGTGATTCACTAGATGTCGCAGATTACTTTGATAGGTTACCCAGTTTTCACATAAAATTCTACTTGATTTCTTCTTTAATACGAAAAATGTCCAAATTTCAAGATACCTGAAATGAACTGACCTGAAAATGTCGGGTCTTGTTGAGAATTTGATTCCGTATCGGAGGGATGGGATCCATATCGGGTCTCTTTTTAAATTATCCAGTTCTCGCACACCTCTGCACTTACGACAGTTACGAAGTCCTAGATATAGTTCTAGCAGTAAATATTTTCGACGCTACTCATTCCTATATATGAACCGATAAATTAAGGGAAGATTTTGATGGAAAAATCAGAAGTGCTTCGAACCGTTTTAAAAATGGCAGCGGGTTTAATCTAATTGCAAAAGAGATTCGCTAGAGGTTAAGAAACGAATTAAATAGAAAAACGTCTAAAATGTCTTACAAAGCATGACACGGTCCTGCCGCAGCTGAAGTATTTTCGAAAAGAAGAAAAACAGACGTTTAAGTGGCCGCTGTACAGATAGATGCGCGAGGAACGTCCACGTTCGCACACGTTTTCCCATAAGTGCGTTGCGCGCACGGATAGGCGTTTAGCTCCTTGCCCACGTCACATGGATGCTTCCCTACCTCGTAATTTACGGCAAAAGGTTTTGCGCTTTCGATGAACTACTGGTGCCTCGGCATCGCCTCGAAATGGAATCGTTTAACGCGTAATTATGTTCGGATGGCAATAAGAAAGGACGCTTACAGAGTGGTCCAAAGAGCGTTTACGATCGAGCCTCTCAATAATTCAAGCGTTCGTTTAAAAGCATACCGTGCCGCTTGACGTTTACAGTTATTAAATAATCGCGCAACGACGAGCATCGTTGTCGCGCGAACAGAAGCGAAAATTTTACGCGAACGACAAAAATTTACCCGTCGACCCGTGGGATATGTCGTTCGCCCTGTTACGTGGCGTTCGTTCGCGATTACACCGTGAGACGTGGGCGCTAGTTGTCTTGTATCATACGAAAAACAACCGCCGATTTCACGTTCGAGAAAAAAAAAAACAATATGTTATTTATGCTTTTTCTCTATTTTTCTCTTTTTCTCTGTTTTTTTCTCTTTCTCTCGTTCGCCGCCGGGTGCCGTCGCTCGTTCCGCCCCACCCCCTTCAGCTACCTGTTTTCGAGAGTGAAGACAAATCGATTCCCCCCTCGAGTAGTATTTCAAATAGCATACTGCGAACAGTCGATTTTATTTTCACTACAGCATTGACAATAAAAGATCTTAGGCAGTGCTACAAGGTTTTCAGTTGGGAGGAAATGTTTAGTTTTCGAGTTGAAATAGCTCCGAGTGCGAAGGGTTAACAACTATTCAAAATATTTCAGAAGTATTCAACAGATATATTTTTTTGGGCATGTGTGCCCATAATTATGAACCATAGTTTATTTTCGAATAGCATAACAGTGCTTGTTATTTCAACATTATATGGGACTCTTTTAGTGTTAATATCCTGTCAAGAAATATATGACTTGGATCACGGTCATAATTGTGGGTACATATTATGTACAATAGGAAATGCTAAGGATAGATTCTTGTTCTTTTTACAAAGTAATGTACAACAGTCACTTGCAATCACTTGTCTTGATTAAAACAAATTATTTGGTCTAAATGTGTACCAATTAATTGGAATCCACTGTATTAATTTTGTTTGAGCCACCAACTATCATTTTAAGGCATATTTAACGTTTCACCCTCAAACAATACTCTAGGATGATCTTAACAAAATTGTCAGTCAAATATGATGTTTCTTTAGCTCGAACGTTTGTACCCCTGAACTTGAAGTATCACAGCAGAAGGGAAATTTTTGGAGGGTTAACCCTTTGCACTCGTGTGGTGACTCGGAGGCGCGACTAATAGTCCTTACATCATTATTAAATTTATATTCGATAACATTACTAAACGTATTTAACATTTGAATAAACTACTGAAAGTATTGTGCCAGGTATTCTATCAGTTTTCTACCGATAAAATTACGAAAAATCATATAAAATGGAAATAATTTCCGGTCGGAAGAAAGATTCGATTTTCGAATTAGAATAGCACCGAGTGCAAAGTGTGTGGAAGTGTGTTGGAAGGATAGGCAAGGAAGGGGATCCCCATTTGTGTTCGCTCGACACCGTACGGTTGATTTGTCGTCGGGCAATCGAAAGCTTCGTACATCGTCATTAGGGTCCGATCACGATCGGGCCGTCGTCCATTTCTCTCGGGCTTTCGACACGGCTCATTTCTCATTATGCTCGGCATTTCTCGCGCATCGTGATTAATCGGTCGTCAGGGGGGGAACGGTCGAGCGCGAAAACTAGATGGCACCCGGCGCGGCGACGCGAATGAAGAAGTAACCGTGGCAGGTGCTCACGAGCGTGCGCGAGCTCGAGCAAGACTCGTAACAGGCGTCTCATCTTAACCCGGGGACTCGTTTTCGGTAATTTGAACGGTAATGAACGATCGTGTGTCGATCGTGTTTGTCATTATGTTTCTCCGTCGTGTTAGGTGCTTACTTTTAATGGAAATTTAACTGGTTACCATCCATTATTCTCCCCTCTCCTCCTCTTCTCCTCGCGATCAGGCGTTACGAGTCTTGCATCGAAAGTAGCGCTGAAAAAAAAAAAAATTCAAATGTTCGAAGCTGATCGAACACGAACGTATCGTTCGAGCCTCAAATTCTGCTGAATATTTTTCCATTTTATCAAGAATTATCCGAGAAACATCTTTCACCTTGAACAAAATTTTTTGGTTCAATACTTCTTTCTTCGCAATTCAATGAATAGCTTCGATATAAACATGACAGGATTTTTCTGGCTTCGATGTCGAGGATTAAAAATCCAAACGATCCGAACAGCTATAAGTAAAAAGTGATAGTCCGATAGTTCTTGATAAGAATGAGCTTCGGCTGGCTAGAAGTATTCGGTGCGATTCGAGGTTCGATGTTCGAGTGCGGCTCGAGCATTGCAGCCCTGACTGAAGGTACTGAACTCGCGAAAAGGGCGTGCGTGTCACGGGTTTGATTAGATTGTTTGTCGATCGACGAGATCTCCTTCTCTTTTTTTTTTTATTTGTTGTCGGGCGGAGAGCTTGGCTTCGTTGTCGTACACACCTCCGCGAGAACCGTTCTCCTTTGTTTTCTGTTTTGTCTCGAATTGAGAAGCAGCAGCAGCAGCAGCACCCTTTTCGCGCGGGATAGAGACACGAGACGATTTAATCTGACAAAACATATACAAGATACACTAGAATAAGAGGAGACCGGGATGAGTTCTGCCGACTAACAGTGTGCCCCCCCTGTCTATCGTCTTCAAGGCGATGGTGTCGTCTGTCCAGGTTCTCCAGCAGGCAGGATCCGTGGAGAGGCTCGGCAGGTTTCTATGGTCCTTGCCGGCTTGCACCAGGCTGCACCGACACGAGAGCGTGCTGAAAGCGAAGGCGATCGTCGCCTTTCATCGGGGACATTTTAAGGATCTGTACAGGATCCTCGAGAGCCACACGTTCAGCCTGCACAATCACCAGAAACTACAGAATCTCTGGCTCAAGGCTCATTATATCGAGACCGAGAGACTCAGAGGGAGGCCTCTCGGTGCAGTCGGTTAGTATTTCTCTCAGACATTAGCGTTTTTCTACGATCGAGGTACAGTATTTCCCCCGTAACGTCCCGCGGACACCGAGACGTTAACGGCTAATCGTACCGAGCACAAAATGCGACGGCTGTACATTGTTTCAGAAAAATGACAACACTGAATTCAGTGATATTTCTTCCAATTTTTATAACGATACGTGTTTCAATGAAAAAATTCATTTAATAATTTCTAATGGAATTATATCCTTGAAACTTCAATAATTGTAAAGTCAAACATGTGACACCGGTCGGGGTACGGTTAGTGTTAAGAGGGTAGTATTCGTTTCTCCCCATACGATGGGGTTTTTCAGTAGTCAAAAGCGTTAGATAAAAGATCAATCTAATCCGCGGCAGCCTTCAAAAGTCTTATTTTTACGTTCACGAAACGTAATTTGCTTTATTTGGAAGCATGTAACTGTTACACCTTTATGAAAAGTACCTGAAATTTCCAACTTCTTCTATCGTATGTGACAGCGGTTTCCAACCTGCGAAACGCCAAAATTTTTTAATAAAAAATTAATTTTGGTACCATAATATCTACAATATTATTGTATCTATCAAAAAAAAATATAGGATGTAGCTATTTTCATAAAGCTGCGACAGTAAACGAAAAAATAGGACTTTTGAAGGCGATCGCAATCTAGAATCTTTTATATAGCGTTTTTGATTACTGAAAAACCCCATCTTTTAAGAAGCAGAGGGAATGATCACCGGGTCTTCGGCCTCGTTGCAACTTGGCAAACGGTTGCGCAACATAAATGCCAGATAGAGAAACGCGACGCTATGGAGGAAATACTGTAGCGTGTCAACCATACTGTGTGTACGATCCGACAGCAGTTGCACTTACAGTGAACTTGTCAGGAATATACTTGAATAACAAGGTGAAGTAATGGACACTCTTATTCGACGGTGTGTCGGTGTTTATTTAATAGTCCAGTCTCTCATTGAAACGAGAAAGCCAGTTATAGGATACAACATGATCTGTTGTGAGTCATGCTACGGACTTTTAGGTTCGCAAGTTAGATGTCAGATTTTGCGATCGTTCTCGGTGATAGAAAATGAAATATACAAAGTGTTACGTACAATTTTATCAGTCGAAATGCCCTCCTCGCGCGGAATATTTTACTATTATGCAAACAAACGCGCAAAAGTTTATTTACCTTTGATCGCCTTCTGGAAACTAACGAAAATATTATATTCGAAGCGATAAAACCACTTCGATTCGAAACATTTTAGTATCCTCTTTTTACTATCTTTTGTCATAGGACAGGATATTTTATCGATTGTGATTTATTATTAAAAATTACGAACTTGTATCAAAAATATCTATTTTGAAGATACATTATAAAAGTACTGATATCTCCAGTCTTCCGATCAGAAGGTTTTGATTCGGTTTTTTTTCAATGGCAAATTGATGCTTTCAAACGAACATACCGTTTTCGAGTGTTCGTATAATATAAAGTACTTCGGATACGTATAATTGTAGAACTCTGTACAAGTCCTTAATGCAGCACTGAAACTAACTAACAATCATTGGAACACTTTTGTGTCATACGTATAACTAACAAGAAAAACTATTTCATTATTACTAGACAGCGGATCGTTGAGCAAAATAAAAATATTTGAAATGAAAATTCAGTCGTAACATGTTTAATACATTGAAAAAAAATACACAAGTATTTTTAAATTATTTCTAATGTTTTTGCTGTTCTAAATTACATCAACTGTTTAGTTAATACTTGTGTTTAGTTATTCCGTCCATGTTCGTTCGAATCGATACGAAATTTTTCGCACAGTTTTCTTCCCCTCTACGATTCCACGAGTTCGTTTGACACTAGTGACGCGTACGTTAAAAATACAACTAGCAGCGGCCGCGACGAGGTTGTAACAACGCCTCTGGATCTAATTCACCGGCGATCATAATGGCCGCGGCAGAAACATATCGCGAAGGAATAAGCGCGGCGCGCGGCAATTCCGCGACGGACCATGCCAGTTTTATTTCCGTCTGGCGCGTTGCGAACAGGAGGATCGCGAGTTTAACGAGCTGACATTCTAATTAGATCTTTCCATTTACTTTCACGGACCGAATTCGTGTCACCCGATCCCTCGAGACTACTAAGCCCAGAAAGCAAATAGGGAAACGTTGCCTCTTCGTGACGATTTCCGGTCGACGGAGTCCTATATCTTCGGTAACGAGTCCCTTTGAAACTGAACGCAAACACACTTCTCGCACGTTCATCGACCACGTACTACTTGCTCGTTCGTAAATTATTTAACATCGTTACCAGAACTGCTAGGTTAAAAGTAGACGACCACTGAAAAACGGAGGATATAGGAATTCCACTTGTCACCGCGTAGCCATTGTAAATTTATCAGTGTATTTTTTTAACGTCAAATAAATCTAGCGCAACGAATCACTCTTTCGAATGGAGCCGGTATTAAATTGTTAAAGAGAAGAAGGAAGTAATTGTATTTTTATTAGTTGAACTCTCGAATGTGAACCAACTTGTTCGATAGAAAGAAGCAGAAATAGTTTCGATAGCTCGTTTTTAAAGAAGAAATAGTTTCGATAACTGCTACCGTAGAATATTAACCTCGCGGAGCGCGTTAGTCATGCGACATAACTTCTCTCGTGGATTCCAAAACGTTGGCAGCGGGCATACCGAGGTTAGTTCATTGAGGAATTCACGATTTTCTGTTTGCGTCACGGCGCACTATTTCAGCGATGTTGATCGCGGCTCTAATCGTCTTTATTTACACGCGATACCGAAAAGGGGACCGATAAAATTCCGTTCAGCTCCGGAATACCGTGGAAATGCGAAACAATGCACACCGGTGGTGTTATTTGCAGCGGGATCGAACGACAAAAATAAAATGGACTCCGTTGCGTGCACCGTTTCGAAAATACCGCGACGTTATTTCGAACGGCTTTAACGTGAATCACGTAATCCACCCTTGACGCGGTTTTCTTTGTAATTAATGACGACGACACGGCCGACTTCCCTGGCAGGGAAAAATATTGTTAAGCCGCGTCCACGCTGAAGCAACGTCGAGCAAATTTTTGCCGTCTCTTGCAGACGTCGCCAGATAAGGGAATTGAGTCGAACTCAGGGGGAACAAGTTACCCCCTCCCTGCCAGTACCGGATTAGTCACGTGACATTGTGGCGGAAGCGTGGGGGAAGGTAGAGCGAGGACAGAAGTTTTAATCTGGCGACTGTGGCCTCTTGTTGCTTTCTTCTTATTTTATTCGCCACTTTTTCACGAAAAGTTGCTCGTTGTTGCTTCAATGTGCACATAGCTTTTAACTCGTTCCGTGCGTAGCCGTTTTTTTTACTCTGTTCTATACTGCATGTTATATAATGTAAATAAAAAAAATTTATTCATTTAGTAGAAATATATTCTACAGTGTTAAACTTGTTATAAAATATATGTTTTCAGCGCATTAAGTAAATTAGTTAACGTATACTATCAGTGGTATACGCGGCTTGAACGGATAGTTTAACATGTACCATCGGTGGTACACGTGGCTCGGAAAGTGTTAAATAATCGACGCTATCATTGACCGCGGAATAACTTCTAAGTCTCGTTGAGAGAAGCCCGAAATAGTTGTCGAAATTTTTAGGTCACGATACATACTTTTGATCCACTGCGAAACATAGAAGTATTTCCACAAGAAATTTAAAATAGAAAGAATTTTGTTTTAGAATCCTGTAACACGATTCTCCATTTTGCAGATGTATAAGTTCTATGAATTAGTACATTCTTGTTACGTTGTAGCTCTGAACCAGTAGCTACAAACCATGGTGTTTGTAGCTGACCGAAGACGTTTGAATTACAGGCAAGTACCGTGTGCGACGTAAGTTCCCCCTGCCCAGAACGATCTGGGATGGCGAGGAGATGTCTTATTGCTTCAAGGAAAAGTCGAGGAGCGTCCTGAGGGATTGGTACGCTACCAATCCTTATCCGTCGCCCCGCGAGAAACGGGAATTGGCGGAAACTACGGGCCTCACCACCACGCAAGTCAGCAACTGGTTCAAGAACAGGAGACAACGGGATCGTGCGGCTGAGCACAGGTATTTATCGCATCTTTTCTTCGTGGTTATATTAGACAATACAATATCATGTATTGCAATTTTTGTAGCAATGAAATTTACGCGTTACGTAACTGCAAATCGCGACGTGCTAGACACATCTGTCTGATTTTAGTGAGTAACATTGATACTGTTGCTCGTGATTCTTCTTACAATATTGTATATACATATTTCTATGTATGGGTCCCATGGAAATCACCGACGCAAATTTCCCCGACACGGTTTTCACCGACAACGATTTTAACAGACAACGAATTTGTCATTCTTTGATCATGATTGCTCTGCAATATTAACTACAATGAATCTAGAACCATTATCTGCTCGAAGAATAGTATCCGACCACAGCTTTATTTTTAATTTAATTAATAATCATATTGATTGTTCCTCTCTACTTGCGCAAATCAATTTTCATGTACTGGAACGTGAACTGAGAACAAGAGCGGGTTTTCAAACACTTAAAGCGAAATCTACTTGTCGATTAATTAATCCAATGAATCGCATTATTGCAAAATCATGCACCATTTATAATCGGATTGATTTTTTCATTGAATCTTTGCAAAATTTTAAAGTGCAACTACACAGGATTATATAATAATACCTATCGATTCTACCAGTATTATATTATTATATTCTGTTTTTTCTTTCTGTTTGTGCATGCCCCTTCTTTCTTATTAGACGAGTAGTCTTGTATCTTTCTCTTTTTTTTTGTAAACACTTATGTAAAAGGGCTCAGTCCGTCTATAATAATAAATAATAATAATAATAATAATTTGATCGACAACGAAATTGACTGACAACGAATCTAACATCGTTGTCGATCAAATCCGTTTTCGATTAAAGGCGTTGTCGGCCAAAGTTATTTGCCGGTGAAATCTGGACTCGGTAAAATGTTTCGATGAAAACCGAGTCGGGGAAATTTGTGTCGTTGATTTCCATAGGACCCCTATGTATACATACAATTTTTCGCGGGTGGCCTTGTTCGAAGTTAATCGACACCGGCCGAGGTTAATATCCGTGGAATTCCGGCGAGCGCAGGCGTAGTTTCGTGTTGTTTGGAAGGTCGTTGCTCTATATCCGATTTTAGAAACGACCGAGCAATCTCGAAGACGGCCTCATAACTGCGTAACGCAGCCGCTGCTTGTCCCTCGCGTGATTCGACTTTTCCTCGGATGTTTAGCACTATCCGCTCGCCATTTATCAATTTCACGCGTTGACAAACTTTGTCGCGTTCTTCGAATATCTCTAAGACTTTATGAATCTTCTGAACGGTACTTCACGCGATTTCTGTTGGGAGAAACTATTTGATTTACTCGCGGAATCGCTTCGCTTCTCGAAAGTACGATTTCTTAGTTCGTACTACTGGCAGCACTTGCACAGTTGAATTGTTCCTCCATCAAATCCTGCTCTCCTGTAAAATTTGCACTTTAGGTCATCCAATGCTGTTCTAGCTTTAATTATTGAATTGTTAACTGGAACAACGTTGGATGATACAATCCAATTCAATTTTTTAATTAGCAAACTCTTGTATTCTCAATACTCTCACTGTACAAACCACTTAATGCGAAAGCGGTGTCAGTCAACGTTTGTCTGTTTAGTTTAGCACTAAATCATAGCTAAATTTAATGATTGCAATATAGTTTACCAAGGTTTGCACATGACTTGACGAAACGTGTTCAACGATTTAAGACTGGAACCATTTTTACATAAACCCTCATCCGTCCCTCATTTCATGAACTGAATCTGTCCCTCGTAATAAAAAAAAAATCGATAAAAGAACAAGTCAAACAGTTACTTTTCGATGGATTTTCCATTTAAATTGAATTAGTTAAAATTGACATTTTTGGTTTTTGCGGTTATATGTTTCGCATTAAGAAATAAAAGTTACCAAGTTTCGGACAAATTTAATTAGAAATAACAGATCGGTATAACTTATTTCGAAAAAACTGTGTCAAATTGACACGAGGGACGGACGAGGATTAACTGTGCATTACTCAGCATTTCAAATGTTATAGACATAGTTACTTGAAAATAGAGTAAGTCTTGAATTTGACCGGCTCGATATGTCAAAATTACCAGAAACTATTTTAACGTAGCAGAGAATGATGTTAATATTTCCGAAGATCTTCATAATAATGTACAAATGGAACAGACACCGTCGAAAACGATCGGAACTTAAACGGATATTAATTTTCACTCCATTCGCAAGCCCGCAATTTTCGAGGCAAAACGAAATCGTCCGAGGCGTAACACGACCCGCCGATGCCCGCTTAATCGAAGCTTCATTACCCTCGGCCGGAAAGTGTTAAAATTCTCGACTGCTCCGAGTCGATTTAGGTTCCGTTATAATATATACCCCCCTGAAATCATACAGAAACTGCTGTTCAGGCTTTCTGAGTGCCTGCCCCTCAAGCTACACCGCCATTTTCCTTTACTTTTTGCACTACACCAAGAACAAAAACCGAAAATCTCGTTCAAAGGGTCCCTTCATCCTCTTAACAGAGTAAAAAAAATCTTCGTCTTCGGCCCAGGAAAAAACTTCAAATTAACCGCATTCCTCCCATCTTTAGCGAGGCTAATAGGTGTTTAAAACGCTATACGCTGTAAGATCTTTATCAAACACGTAATAATACTTCGTTCCTGACTAGATTTATTTTCGTGATAACAGAAGATATTAATTTTTTATTGACGTTGCTGTCTGGGTCCAAATGAAACAGAAACCTTATTCAATGTTTCCACATTTTCCGGCTAAATCGTATTTTACGCAGTCGCAGATGCTACGAACGAGTACAGAAAATACTAATTAATTGTTTGCAATGTAGCCGAAATAAGCGAACAATAAAATCAACGTTGCCCCAGCCATCAAATAAATTTATCAATTTGCAAATTTTTGTATTCTGAAGACCCTCACCGTGCGAGTCATTTAATGCGAAAGTGGTGTCGGTCAATATTTGTCTGGTTTCGCACTAACCCATAATTCAATGAAATAATTGCAATATAAATTTATCAAGGCTAGCACAAGCCTAACGAAAAAGTAACTTCAAATAATGTCAGGAGTCACTCCTTTCAAGAAAATACACAACATTTGTTGAACACCCCAGCGCCGCAAACGTTTCGTCTGCGTGTTCAAAGTAGTTTAACCCCTCGGAGTCATCGTGCACACCGAGGAAATGATTTCGCGAGGCTGTCGTACGCTTCCGGTCAGTGGAGTTTCGTTTAATGGCGCGTGATGGAAACGGCAGACTCTCGACAACGGGGAAAGGGTGGATGCACTATAAATATTCGAAAGCGAACGAGTACGAGCTGAAACGACAAAAAGGGGAGGAAGAAAATGCAAGGATAAAAAGAGAAAGGGAGAACCGGTCGATCCCTCGATTTCGGTGGTGAATCCATCGATGCGAATCGGTGGCCAGAATAGACAGACAGCGCAGCGCGGCGCGTCAACTCGCAGAGAATTTTGCGAGGGAGGAAGTGGGAAGCACCACCGTGGCGAGGCCCAGTCCAGTGCACAGCCGTGTCACGCCACGGGGAACGTATCGAATTTCTTATGGCTTCTGTGTATTCCCATGAACGGAGACGGAAGGTCAGAGAGAAACAAGGGATGAGTGCGAGAGAGGGAACCGCGGTGGTGGTTCCTATAGTCCTATCCGATGGCTTTGGGGGTATCGTGGATACGCATGGCATCATTCGCGGCATATTAATTACAGGAAATCCCACAAAGCATTCATACCACCCTGTCTCCTGCACCCTCTCCTTCTGTGGGCAATTTGCCACGCGTGCGCGCGCGCGCGCTGCAGCACACCCCCTACGGCAGATATCGAACCGGCCGAAACTGTTTGATCGATCGATCGGACATCTCTTTCGCAGTTTTTCGCAATCTTTTTATCTTCAGGCATTTCTATGCTTTTCAAGTGACTCGCGTACGAATCGATCTATGAGAAAACTGACTTGCTGTGATCTAAAACGATAGCAACATTAAAGGAATTCAACAATGTCAATACATTGTCCTCAGCTCGTTAAGATTGTTAAAAAGAAAAGGAAGGGGTCTACATGGTTACCGTTTCTTGTAATTGACGTCGACAATTGTTTTTTGCATATGCTGACATTTTAAATAAGAATCACTTCTTCTTTTTATCTTCAGGCATTTCTATGCTTTTCAAGTGACTCGCGTACGACTCGATCTATGAGAGAAATAACTTGCTGCGATCTAACACCATAGCAACAGTAAAAGAATTCAACAATGTCAATACATTGTCCTCAGCTCGTTCAGATTGTTAAAAAGAAAAGGAAGGAGTCTACATGGTTACCGTTTCTTGTAATTTACGTCGACAATTGTTTTTTTGCATATGCTGACATTTTAAATGAGAATCACTTTTCTACAAATGGGCTGAACAACTTTTTCTGTAAAGTTGGAAGGACTAGATACATCGTGGAAATACAAAGACCTATCTGTTCGTATGTCTGACCATTAGCAACCAATACTACTGACACTACACGTTCCATCTGCTTGTACGGTACTGTTCGATTGTGAATTTTTGTGAAAGAAAGATTCCAATCATTTTAAATGGTTACTGTTAGCCAAAAGAAGATTCCGATCATCTTTAATGGCTATTGATAGCCAAAAACAATTCCAGTTGTTGATAATGGTTACTAGCAGCTATAAAAAGATTTTGGTAAATTTTAATGGTTACGGTTAACCAAAAAGAGATTCGGGTATTTTTTAATGGTCACTGACTGCAAAACTAATTCTAGTCATTCGTAATAGTTATTCATAACGAAAATGTATAACTTGTACACTTTGTGTTAGTACAATTATGTCTGTTGCTCACGGATTTAACGATCGAAGAGGTTTCGAAAATTCAGACTGGTAGCTTGTGTTCAACAGACGTCCTTTCAGCTAGTTGGCCCGCAAGCTGATGTGAATTAAGGCTGGATCACTCGCCAGGGGCGGATACATGGTCGCGTATCGGGCCCCATGGGACTGGGGCGTCTCGTGGGCGTACGTATCGGGCAAAAAAACCTCCGACACCGGGACGCATGGTGTAGTCTCCCTCGGGAACTCTTATCGAACGATTAAACGGCCTCGTTTAGAACGCGATATACATATACAGTATGCACGTAATGCGCGAATGAAGAACAGACGATTTATTCAAAGGTTCGCGTGATTTGAACTTCTCCGGTTCGCGAGGCAACAACCTTCAATAATTTAACCCTAGCACCGCGGCCTCGCGTAATAGGTTATATTTATAGCGATCCCCTGAAACTGCAAGCCGCTGGTTTTTACGTGAGCTTCGGTCTGAAAAAGAATTATGTGCACGCGCATTATTATTTTTAATGCAATGGTGCACGTTCATTATTCTTTCTAATGCAATGGTGGACGTATATTATTTTTCTAATGCAATGGTGCAAGTGAATTATTTTTTTTAATGCAATGGTGGACGTATATTATTTTTTCTAATGCAATGGTGCAAGTGAATTATTTTTTTAATGCAATGGTG
Organism: Lasioglossum morio; assembly: GCA_916610235.2. NCBI lineage: Eukaryota > Metazoa > Arthropoda > Insecta > Hymenoptera > Halictidae > Lasioglossum > Lasioglossum morio. The sequence goes on along the minus strand of OU744324.1, from coordinate 5,630,562 downwards.
CAAGTGAATTATTTTTTTTAATGTAATGATGCACGTGTATTATTTTCTTAAAGAAAACGCATACTTTTATAAAACTTGATTACTTTAATCATTTTACGTAAAAAGTATCGAGTACCATGGTAAAAAGAAATGCGTTAGAAATAATTCTCGGCCAAATCGGTTAACAAATAAAAAAAATACCGAACGTATCTATGTCACGAACCAATATAAACGTGCGCAGCTATTATTCTCGGATACGGTAAGCAGAATGCAGCCTTGATCGAGGCACGATCAATTCACCGAAACGAAAATACCAGAGTGAGTTAGATTCCGTTTCGCGGAATTAATGAGTCACATACGAGCCACGCCGAAACTATGAGCGAATGGAAAAAGGAACAATGAAGCGGGTAGCAACAGGCGATAAAAATTGCTTACCGTTGTGTCTGAGCAACTGCGATCTGCGCGTTTTGTTTACGTTCCGAGGTGCCTCTGAGTGTTTGAATCTTTATCTACGTTAGATAAAGAGTCGGCTACCCTTTCTACGCTCCTCATCTTTCACGATGATTTTATTAAAAACTGCCTCGCGTGCAGCAGACATTAACAAAGTCGAGTTTTACAGCTTCCTTCGCGAAGAATGTTCTTTCAAATTAATTTTGACACCGTAGTTGTGAAATAATGAATCTTAATATTGAAAATAATGAAGATCATAGATGGAGAGAAAAGGGAGATGGATCTGCCTCTACGGGTACAGCAATAATCTTTGACATTGCTGTCGAAGGCAGAAAAACGTTCGCTTTGTTGTCTGGTAACCACTGGTGTCCGGTGACTGAACGTGAGCGCGAACCAAAGGAACGTTCAGCGAAAGATAACGGAAAAAAAGATGCTGATCGCGAGATTTCTGGCGGCGCCGTCTGCCGATTATCTTCGTCTAGGGTTGCCATCTATAAAATCGCGAACACAAGAACGGCATACTGTTATACGAACACTTTTGTCTCCTGATTAATTCATATAACGGAAGTTCTGCTCGACCATATTACATAATATATTTCTCGAATTCTTCTAATCTTTGTTTGCATTATTAGAAAATAATTAAAATTAAAATAATTGCATTATTTTTTGAGCCTTTCGAATTTATTTTAGTCAAATCTGTATATCCTATACAGTAAAGCTCAATTAACGCAAAAACTGTAATTTTCTGAATTTGCGACATGCGCCGTTTTTTCTTGCAACCACAGAAATAACAATGCTTTGAATTGCATCACGATTTCCATCAAACGAAACGGATCAAGTTCAAATTAGACGGAATCCGATTTCCTGGAATAACGCGTGCACCCATAGAACACTCATCGTGGCACGCCCACGCCACACGACTCTTCTCTATTCCACTTAAATATACTTTTATTAGGTTCATTAAGCCCGTCAGAATCGTCGAAAGCCTGGCTCGCTTCCGTATTCTCGCTTAGGAAAAACTCCCGTGATAAATAGCCGCGTCGCGAGCCTTTGGACACGTGCATCCATCTTTCGAGGCATAAACGGTCGGGAAAGTGTATCGTAGTTGGCCCGTTTCGATGTATTGTCGCGTTTTCGTCCGGCTCCACAGACAAAAATAAACCTATCCGCTGTCGTTCGCACGTGCCGCTGCCACGACAATGTTTTTTCTTCCCGTTGCAAACGCGACCCTTGTTATAAACGTCGGTTTAAACCGTCTTTATTGCGGCCCGGGCTCTTCGGTGTCGTCGTCTCGTCGACGAACCAACCGGAGGATCGTCTCTGCACCACTTCTGATCCCCGAAACAGCTCTAACCCGGTCGAAGGGCTCGAAACAACACCGAAAATAAACAAAGCCGGAAGAGAGGACGTGTCGAGCACCTACTTGCCAGGCGCGACTCGTTCCGTTCTTCCGTTTGCCTTCTTGCTTCGCTTCCGTTTAGCCCGTCGATGAATAAATACTGGCTCATCGAGGTAAATCCGGCATAGTCATTGTTGGCCCGCGAAAAAGTGAGTCGGTGGAATTTCAAATAGTAGGAAGATTAGCCGAATTTAAGAATGTCAATATTCTTTCGTTCAGAAGAAAAGTGACAGAAGTCAGAAAAGGAAATTTTTACAGGAGAACCATTTGAAAATTATCTAAAGTTACCAATTTTTTTTTTGAAACCTATATTCATCATTGGAAAAAATCGAAAATTGGTCGTATCACTAAAATTTGGTGATATACATATAATCATCACTTCCCACTAACTGCATGCATGCGCGCTACTTTTTTGTGCATAAGCATTTTTGAAAATCACTAGGGATTTTTTAATTAGTTCCTTCAATAAATATATTCGGCTGAAGTTAATTATTAAAACTTATTTATAACTTATAACATTGAGCATATAACATTATTAGAAACAATTTTTGATATCGATTCTATGATGTTACTTCTATCAAGACAATTTATTGAGTAATCAACTATTTATTGGTTTTTTTAAAACATGTTAAAATCAAACGACAACTTCAAACTTGTGTGCGACTTCACATCGGTGAGCGCTGTCTGAATATTGTCACAGTCGCTACAAGCATATCTGCGCTTTGATGATAATGGTCGGGAAAATTCCGCGTGTATATACGTTTATGATGCAAATGGGTTAATTGCATATAACCAACTTAGAAATGAAAATAATTTCCTCTTATTTAGATAATGGATTAATTGTCATGTACATTAGTTATAATGTACACCACAATGGATATGCATACATATTTATTATAATATTTTTTCATTACTTATGTACAAGGGAAGTTATCGAGGGATTATACAAGAAGTACCTTAAAAAAATTGATAAATAAAGCAGTGCATCATTTTAAGTGTTGTGAATTATACACAGTGGCGTACCCAAGAAAAAATAAATAAAATACTGGAATATTAGCTAAACCGTAGAATAGCTGCTTCCTCTCCGATTTCGATGATTTTTGTATATTTTATATGTAAAACTAAACATTTTGAACAACTTTTCCCTATACATATTATGTAAGTAAATATGTATAGCTGTCGTTGGCAGATATTTTTACTATAAAAAAATCGTGGATTAAATCCTGGGTGCGCCACTGATTATACACATGGCCATAAGAATAGTCCACTGTCTGTTAGTTGATTATTTTAGCTCTTTAGAGAAATGATTGCGAGTATAGCGTTGCCGACGGGGTTATTTCGAGATTATCAACCGAGGAGATAGGCTGCTGTAATGATAGGTATTAGAGAAACAGGAAATAGAAACGCAGGGTTGGCTAATACACTCGGCCAACCCCGTGCCAGGGTGGTTCCTCGGTTCGATGGATCGAAGCTGCATAGTTGTGGGGTCGGGAACTCCGTAATGGCTCTGTCGTTGTTCTCTAGTGTCAACAAAACATTGCTAATGTACCCACTCCAACGCAAACTCACCCTCGCCTCACCCTTCGTCACGCTACTGTCAGCGCACCCTTGTCTCTTCGCTCGAGGATAAATCGAGGGTCGTCGTTGGCACAGCCAGGAAAATGGAGGACGAGTTTTGCTCGATACGGGACTTTTAATAATCTTCAATGATATTCTACGAAGATCCCGAACCTCCTTTTTATTTCACCTCTCCAATGACCTCGATTTTCTTCTCGTTATTCGATCAATGAATTATCGGAAACTTCGTTTGCATAATCCACTTCAACGTTCCATTATCGACCAATTAACATCCATTTTACGTGATTAACGTTTGAAACCTATCGCGAATCCCCTGATGGATTATTAACGTTTCCTGAGAACCGATTCCCCATTTTATATTTAACGCCGAAGGACAATTCGATCGAGGTATGCATTGGCGTCCGTTCCAGGTGTTCCTATAGAAAACATATTTTTCGGTTTTTCACACCGTGCAAAAGGTAAATATTGAAGATTCTCAAAAAATTTCCCAAATACAGAAAAGTAAATTTTACAGGAGGCGAGATAAACTATTTCGAGATTTTTTCAAACTATGTTTACATTTAGACAGCAATTAAACCGGTTAACAAAAAAATTACCCTCAAACCGTAAAAATTGAAGTTCCTAAACAATGGACTTACAGGCAGTTTTTATATGAATGGTTTCGACCGTTTCGAGGCAAACGCGTTAAGGAAAAAAAAATATGCAGAGAATTTCAATTTCCATGAAGATCTGCGCAGTCTATAAATCACGGGCGAAGATCGTATTTAGATCATCGGGGCTGCGAGTGTCTTTCAGGCATCGAGCGTAATCACAAAGAGACGTGACGTAAAAACGCGGGGGTCATTTGTTAGGCCGGGGGTCAGCCATTAAATCACGGCCGGGGATCGTATTTAGATTGTCGCGGGTTAAAACAGCCGCGAAAATTAGACGGACCCAGTAATCGTTGCCAAAGGTGACGCTGTTAAACGACAAACATACATCAAGGGAGGCAGTGGCATTCTCGTTGCGGAATCTCTTCAAAGGGTGTTCCCAGCCGAGATATTCGGGATTGTTTTCACTATACATATGTCGCCACCATAACCGTTGCAGTTGCCACTGCTGCTCTACTGTTAGGCGATAAACGCCGCTCGCTTTTATTATTGCTATCCATTAGATTATCTATTCGGAATTAGATTCGGTGGACTACGTTATTCTTGGGCGAATATGCGCGCACGAGAGACGGGTCCACCAACGATGAACGCATTTGTTTGCGAGAAGCAACGTGTACGGCTCCATTATGTTTTCCACGAATTGAATTTAACGATCCCGTATATCGCGACGGTGACATCGTCACCGGACAAAGAGAAAAGGCAACGATCTATAGCACGATCACGCGAACACATTACACGCCTCGCGAAACGTGACTTTCGCGCTGACAGCATGCAAATCGCGCGTTTTTCCTTTTGGTTTTTAGATGGGAGTCGACGAGATCACGACGAACGTAATTTTACCTATCTCGACGTGATCTGTGACGGAGACAATTGAGACTCTTGTACGGGACGCGCGACAGTGTGTGTGACATATAATAACAAAACATCGAAAATAAAAAAACAACTACGATCAGAGGGAACATTTATTTTATTCGCGAATCAATTCGCCTTTGCAATCTTCAAGAAATTTCAGGTCGCTGAACGTGAACATAATTCGATTCTCATTCTATTGGGTTGGCAAGAAAATAATTTCTTTGTTTTCAGGTGAAATAAAATCGAATTATTTTATTCAAGCGATGAACTTTAATTAATAAAATATTTTCTTTATTATTCGTTTTGGCAAAAGATCATCGGACAGAAGGAAAAACATCTTACTCATTAAAGTTCATTGCTTGAATAAAAGAATGGGCCCTCTATTCAACCTTAAAATACCGAAATTACTTTCTTGCCAATTTTTCTATCAATTTATGATTTCACTTTTTTCATTGTTTAACATAATTAACACTTTGCACTCGGAAGCTATTTCGAAGCAAGACTTGGAATTATTCTATTCTATCTAGAATTGCGACGAAGTTGGAGTGAAATAAAAATTTCTTTTTAAATTCGTCGAATGTTTTTAATGTTTTAAAAGTTACACCTATTCGTTTTCGTCATAAATGCATAAAATCCGCTGTCTACTTGAGCACTAGTTAACATTTCAAGCATCGTGTTATACATGGTGTCCCAGAAATGTACTTCCTGGAAGGGGGTGATTCCTGAGTTTGAAAATCATAGACTCTAGTAAATTTTTAGTAGAAATTTCCCACTTCTGAGATTTATAGGAGGTTTATTTAAATAATTATTTCTGACGCTCGCTAATCAATGTTATTAACCAGACGAATATCGGTTGTTAATGGCAAATCGATCGTCAGCTCGTAATGACGACCAGCAGCAGACGATCAAGTGGTCGCCGACGATCGATCGGCACCAACACATCGAAATATTTAAATAAATACCTACATGATCATTTCCGAAGTCATCAGATGAAAAATTGGATGGTCGAGGCGCCATGGCAATACGGGATCGAACAACGGCGAAGTAGCGCCACCCTCTTCCTCACCGTAAGGTCCCCTCGGTTTTCAGGAAGAGTCAATATTGGCGCAGCCACCCCCGCGCGTCCAACCCTTACCAAAAGGCCGACAACCGTCAGTGTCCCCTCCGTAACGCCCTCTCGACACTGACTCCATTCTCTTTTCTCCCCCATCTGTCCTCCTCCACCACATCCGGGAAATGGCATCCATTCCCAAAAACCTTCTGACTCAGGGGGGGTGGACATCCTACGACCCCAATCCGCGTCCACTTCAATCGAATGCGCCTCCATCTTCCACTTACGCAATACTCAAGAGAACGATTTAATTAACGCTGAATAATGGACATTTAATATTGGGGTTAGTTTGTACGTTTGCCCTTTCAGCCTGGGAATGTACGGGTGTGCAATTAACATTAACCGTACCACAGTACCACATGAGTTTTACATTTGTTATAATACATAATTATACTGAAATTACAAAGATGATTGTATTAGAAATTATTCAATTTTCATCGTTCCTCGTTAAATTCGGTTTTATTATTATTATTTATTATAGACGGACTGAAGCCCTTTTACATAAGAGTTTACAATAAAAAAAAGAGAGAAAGATACAAGACTACTCATCGAAAAAAAATATAATAATGGTACAATCAATATGGTATTATCATATAATCCTGCGTAGTTGCATTTTAAAATTTAGTAAAGAATCAATGAAAAAATCAAGACGATTATAAATAGTACACGATTTTACAATAATGCGGTTTTTTAATTTTTATAGAACAACATTTACCAGTCACATGTTGTACTCGGTACGGTTAGTGTTAATAAACTGCGAGAATTTAAGCAAAATAAAAATTGGTCAAGCAGTGGACGGAATTATAATACACGATGTGGTCGATTTCGAAATTCTCCTTTCGATGTCTTCGCCACTCGATATAAATTTATACCAAAATTAAAGAAAATGGCTAACGAAAGACAGTTAGAGGTGAAAGATGAATCCCAAAGACTGATGAATTGACTCAAACAGTGGACGGAATTATAATACAGGATGTGGTCGATTTCGAAATTCTTTCGATGTCTTCGCCACTCTGCATACGTTTATACCAAAATTGAAGAAAATGGTTAAGGAAAGAAAATTAGAGGTGAAAGATGGATTCCAAAGACTAATGGATTGACTCAAACAGTGGACGGAATTATAATACAGGATGTGGTCGATTTCGAAATTCTCCTTTCGATGTCTTCGCCACTCGATATAAATTTATACCAAAATTAAAGAAAATGGCTAACGAAAGAAAGTTAGAGGTGAAAGATGGATCCCAAAGACTGATGAATTGACTCAAACAGTGGACGGAATTATAATACAGGATGTGGTCGATTTCGAAATTCTTTCGATGTCTTCGCCACTCTACATACGTTTATACCAAAATTGAAGAATATGGTTAAAGAAAGAAAATTAGAGGTGAAAGATGGATTCCAAAGACTGATGAATTGACTCAAACAGTGGACGGAATTATAATACAGGATGTGGTCGATTTCGAAATTCTTTCGATGTCTTCGCCACTCTGCATACGTTTATACCAAAATTGAAGAAAATGGTTAAAGAAAGAAAATTAGAGGTGAAAGATGGATTCCAAAGACTGATGAATTGACTCAAACAGTGGATGGAATTATAATACAGGATGTGGTCGTTTTCGAAATTATTTCGATGTCTTCGCCACTCTACATACGTTTACACCAAAATTGAAGAAAATGGTTAAGAAAAGAAAATTAGAGGTGAAAGATGGATTCCAAAGACTGATGAATTGACTCTCGCCTCTCATAATCCAGCGGTGTCGCAGCCGTCGGTAGCGTGGGTCGTCATCGTGACTCCTCGACACGTCGTCGATCGCGATCGATTTCCATCAAAGTCGCTGCCGAGCCTCGATACCGATCGACTTCCATCAAAGTCGAAGACCTCGCCCTGTTCTAGTGCGCCGGCTAGCAGGAGAACGAGCGAGCGCACGTTCGTCTCCCGCTGGGCACGGATGAATCACTATGCTCGTACAAGCGTTTGTCATTCGACTGCGATGTCTACCGCGATCTCTTCGAACCTCGTAAAAGACGGCCGAAACGTGTGATACGCCGCGTTGCTGATACTCGCAGCCGTGATACGAGCTCGTTGACAGCTCGACCGAGAATCTAATTTCGGAAAATTTACTTGTTTCATTTACGGGTCGCAACATCAATCTCATTCACAGCCGACCCCTGCTCATTGTACCGATTCCGACGAATATTTCAAAATTCAACAGAGGTCGGTCAACCGAGTTTCACTTCTAAACTTTATACATGTCGCTGAACTCCCCGATTTTGATTAAAAATAACCGCTACGAACGACCAAAATGTCTCTGATTATTGTAGCAACTGCATATAATCAGATAACCGAATAACCATTATTGTTGATGAAAATTACTTTCATCTTATTTTTGACAAATAATATTATTAATAATTAGTGTCTACACACAGTGTAATATGAATGGTAGAATTTATATCTGAAAAATATACAGTCGTGTGTACTATTAGGTAAAATGTTCATAATTTTTTTCGTAAAGAAGAAATAGAATATAATAGATTAAACCGTGCTCATCATGTAACTACTCCAGAGCTAGGCAAAAATTTAATCTGCGATTGACGAATAAATTTCTACTTCAATCATTAATCGCAATTAACAATTAATCTCCTAGTTCAGTCGTTAATTGTGGTTAATGATTAAATACTCATTAATCGTTAATTGGGAATAGCGGTTAAATATCTACTTTAGTCGTTAATTGCGATTACCGATTACATTCCTTTAAATTGTAATCGTCAATATTGATTAATGATTAACTACCGAAACTTTGAAATGAAATACGGAATCAAAACTGAGTGTATCGTCATTTGGTCTATAATACAAACACTGATTTTTTGATGATTTCTTCTTTCAATCAACGATTGACGATTAACGTCATCAATCGATTGAATCAATCGCCGATTTTTCAATGATTTCTTCTTTCAATCAACGATTGACGATTAACGTCATCAATCGATTGAATCAATCGTCGATTTTTCAATGCTTACTTTTTAAATCGTACACATGACCAATCAATCTTAATTAAAATTTTAATCAATTAATACCCAACTCTGAACTACCCTTGTGGTAGGCATACCGATTTGAATCTTGCCACAAAAGGTTTTCTGATAAAGGAATATCAATTTGATTGAAGGGCAGATTCGACCACCTTATCTCACTTTATACGAACACATCCCCAACGTGAAGGGTTAGCGAATGCCTGAGGACAGAATCGTATCGGCAAGGGTGGGTTTTCACGATTTCGACAGAAGTCGCAAAGAGTTCATTCAACAGCGACGCAGTAAGTCAGTTATCCGCAAGAAAAACGAATGGGAGATTGAGGAACGGTGACCGGAAGCCGGCGGCGGTGAAGCTTCGTTGCACAAATAAAGATGCGTTCGGGTCAAGCGGGTAGACACTCGTTGAAATCGTTCTCGCGATGCCGACGTCCCCGAAATAGCTACGACTACTGCCCGCGTACCATTGCCTGGTTTACGGTTACAGCATGCACGGTGTCTGGGCAACGCGGTCTGCGTATCTGAAACCAGAGAACCCATCTCTTCGTCACCGTGGCTCCTCTTCGTACGGTCCGTCCAACATTCATGAACCGTTGCACGAAAAAGATGACTCTCTGTCTACCGCGATTCCCATCCGGCTCCCGAATCCTCATACTTCCAGCCCTTCGTCTCCTTCAGCCACTCTCGGAAATGTGTTTCATTTTAAGGGAATAACGGAACCCCTAATTCTAGGGTATTTATCAATGTTTCCAACCTCTGTGCTAGAATATGAGGGTGGTTTCTCGATATTTTTCTCAATTTTTTCCCCTACTTTGGACGCTCGTATTATTAGATATAAACATAATCTCGTTAAATCATGGCTGAGCCCGGTACGATGAACTTTCCTCTTTAGAATGAGAACAATTGAACCCCGCAAACAGTGTTTTCACCCTTAAATCTAGTAATATAGAATTATATTAATATAGAATATAATATCTAGTTATTTTTAGGGGTTCCATTATCCCCTTAACCTTTCTAACCCTCGTACGTTCGCCTCGTGGCGAACTCTCCATCGAACATATTTCAACACTAATCGTACCGACTGAAAAATGCGACTGGTACACATTGTTTTGTAAAAGTTTCAGGACTGAAATCATTGAAATTTCTTACAATTTTGACAACAGCACGTGCTCGAATGAAGAAATTTATCTAATCGTTTCTAACGCAATTATCCTCGTAACTTCAATAATTATAAAATAAGAAATGTGAAATCTGTCATTTGTCTGATTGTGGTACAGTCAGTGTTAACTATAAAATCTAGCAGAAACGGTACAAGATGAAAAATCTCGTGTACAACATTAGCATTCCTGAAGGATGTATATTTTACAAATTTAAATAATTGTGAATTTTGTTTGTTTGATTCCACTTTCTTAAAATTCGTCTATAAAAATGGCAAATTGCATAAACATCCGCAGTCTAGACTCTTCCTCGTTGGATTATTACTAGACTGCGGATCTTTATGCAAAAAATAAAAAGTATTTGCATTGTTTGCAAGACACGGGTGGCAAATAAAAAACAATTTTCATGTTTTCATTATCTCATTAAACTGAAACTAATACACTAATGTCCTTAAATCTCTTTAATACGACCACTGCTTTAAATTGTGCATAAAATCCGAAGTCTAATTAATTATCACGTAGTAGACAAACCATCGTGCGGCGTGTTGCCGGGGGTTTCTCCTCCATTCATTCGTTTCCCTGGGGCCAGCAATTTCGTGAATTTCGGCCGGCGAACATGGGTATAAATAGCCGGTTTCCACAATTTCGCGCTTCCGTTCGCGGTGTTGACGAGTTCGGTCGCGGTTCCTGTTCGCCGATGATCTCTCATTCAGATTTAGGATCTGGCGAGCCATGGTCTGTTCCCGTTTCGCCTGTTTCGCAACGATCGGTCGCGATCGGCTCGTTTCTCATCGTTCTTATGACTCCTCGAACAGTCCCGAGCAACACGAATCGGACGCAAAAACGACGAGACGACCTTAGCGTCAATCAGACCGCGGTATTTCTGCGTCGACGCGTTATGGGCGGACCCTTGCCGATTCCTTCGAAATCATTGAATAGAAATAGAGCGCCTTCGGTCCTGCTACAGACGGCGACGCTAGCTTTATGACGCAACCGTTGCGTATCGACGATGGTTGTTCTTATTTTTTTCCATATTGACCATCTGAAACAACGAATCAGATTCATTCCAGCTGTTATCTTACACTCCCATTCAGAGTGGACGCTGTCACTTTTTATGAAATGTCTGAAGTACGATTTATTTTATTTATTTGTTTAATGTTGCTTCAACATGAAAGGTTACAATAATTTTATACGTATTTGTATCGTTGATATACTGGCCAAGACCGGCGATATGCTCTCCAGAACCTAACAGAATGGATAAAGATCCAGACAGCTTAGCATTTTTCCTTTCATATTTTTTGCATTCTATTATTAGATGATTAATTTATCATATTATTGTTGAATTACTGCAAGTATGTACCTGTGTAATTTCTTCTTTCATTAAACTGCATTACGTGCAAGTTAGATAATAGAGGAAGGATATAAATGTTAAATTATGATGTTTCCTTCAACAGTTAATATTTCCACAGTTAATGCTAATTAATTGTAAATTAATTGATTGGTATCTTACCTAATAGTTGCGATAGATGAAATATGACGTACATGTCTGTTAAATTTTAACGACTCGCAGCAACGCAATTTAATGTGAAAGAACATTGACCACTGTTGTTGTGAAAATGCTGTAACATGAATTGTATACTGCGGTCTAATTGAAACGAGTACGAACTCAAAGTGGAATACCACTGTGAAATTCAATATTTCCAGAGTGTACGATAAATCATAAATAATGCTTGATATTACTCGAAGCACACGGCGCAACGTTGCTTGAATGTTCTCTTCAAAGTTCCGCGACCGTTTCTAGAAAAGTAATTGAACCGTAGAAAACTGTGCGACAAATAGTTGCAATAAGACGGGCTCGTCGGTGCATCTGCTTAAATTATTTATGCGAACAGGCAAACATTTCTACGTAAAGATACGAGCTAGCGAACAAGGCAGCTTTAACGTTCGTACGCTAGTGGTGAATAAAGTTCCAGCTCATATCCGTGAATTTATTGGTCGACCGAATACAAAGTGGCTTCTGCGTAACTTGCGTGCACTGCGTGCGATAAAGTTGCATTTTACGAGTAGCATCGCAACATTACAGGCGGTTCAAACGATTTACGCTGGCCAATAATTTCAGGAGATTCGGAAATATTCGCGTATTATACACAAGTAATATTCAGCGATAAATTCTGTCATTTACTTGGCGATCACGTCACGGCAGTAAAAAGAATAGTTAAATGTTTAGGATTAAAACGTTTGAAGGGATCACAGTTCTCACGGATGATCTTCCACTGGTCGGATTGAATGCATAAAGAGAAGTTTCATTACTTAGATTAGCTTTTAAGCAGGAGTTCAATGCGCCAATTTTATTTTGAAATCCCCTTTATTGTCCTACTATGTACTCTTTACTATTTTGTGGAATTCATATTCTGAAAATTGTCTGTGCATGTAATAGATTGACTTGTTTCTAAGAACTTGAAATAAATAACTTTGAATTTCGAAGAAAAAAAGAAGACGACAGAACTTTCTCTAGCCTGATAGAAAAATCGCAGTTCGCCATCGACTGAGGGGATTGGTTTCTTCGTTCAGCGACGACAATCGTGAAATTTCCTCGAAGAAACAGACATCGGGATGGAATAATGCTCGCCTGATTCGACCTACGACCCCGTGACAAAGGATTCGGTAGACGAAAAAGAGAGAAATAAATAAAAGAGGTGATATACCGGGGGGTTGGATGTTCGGTGAACATTGAATCCAGGGTACGGTGAAGGTTCCTCTGGTTCGACCCAGAGAGAAAGAGAAAAGAAGAGAGCGTTGGTGCGGCCATGTTGGCCTGGCCTCAGCCATTTTCGGGTTCACGCGGACAAAAAAGGCGGGTAGGGCCCTCGGTGAAAACCGTTTTTAAAGAAGACCACGTCAAATCTGACAGGACGAGGGACGGAAAGGGGGGCCACATATGGGCACGTAAGGGGCCAAAAAGGGCCCGCCTAGTCCTCGCGGCGTCGTTGCTCGTCCGGTGCTGCCGTTTCAAAAAGAACAATCCTCCCCTGCTCGCGTTCCTCGTTCCACCTCGTCTCTCTCTTCTTGGTCCTCGTTTTCCCTCTTCTTTCCTCCGAGCGAGCCTCCCTCGTTTTCTTCTGTTAACTGTCCACCGACAGAGGGGGCATTCATTCATGCACGCATTCCCAGAATGCACCACTCGCTCGGAGAACCGGAGAGCCCGTGCGTACCATCGCATGTGTACCAACGCGACCTTGAAACTTCCGTTTCGAGGAACGAGACGGTCCTCTCGAAAACGGGAAACTTGCCCGAGCTGCTGCGACGATGTTGGCTGCAGTGATTTGTATATTGTCAGATTCTTCACATTCTGTGGCGACTGTTCTACACCATTCGGACCCATCGTACACGGCTAAGAACACTTTAACCCTTTCAGGGTCCGCGCTCTAGCTTTAGAGGTAATTAGGTGTCTCGTATCACGGCAAACGAATGATTTTTAAGAATTTTCTTTCGGAATACCTATTGGACATATGGGACATTGGATACGGATAAACAGTCAGGGTTAAACAATTTTCCAATGAATTGGAAAAACACAATAAAACTGTTTAGGACACAATGCTCGTGAACAGACAGCGGATCTTTATGCGAAATAAAAATTTTCTACATAAATTACATCAAGCTGGAGCGAAATAGAAATTTATTTTCTTGTTTTACATGTTAATAGGTTGAAAATAATGTAACAATATGTTTAAATTCTTCTATAGTGTTTACTCTTTTAAATTACACTTATGAATATCACTTACGAACGATTTGTTTGTAAACAGAACTAAAGTTGACAATCGTGACATTGGTGATTCCTGTACGATAATGTGGAGGAAAGCACTGTCCCAACCTTTACGACAGTTCCTTACAAATTCTTATTATTTATTGTACGTCTGTTGCGAAGCATTTAAACAAGTCTCGCGCGTTCATGGTTTCGCGACGCGCGCAACGCATATGTATATCTTTATGCGAGCGAAACTTAAGCCCGAATAACACGGTCCGGACACGGGGGACGAGGTTGCGCGTACCACGAGGATCGAAGCTTCTTGGCGTACTTACATAAGCTTTGTGTCCGGAGCTGACGAGTAACTCGACACCGTTCAAGGGAACGTGTGCGTGTACCGTTGCATACGTAGGTATACGTCATACGAAAATGCTTCCGCTGGCGGGATGCTACCGCGAAAAAGAGGCGACGAAAAGAAAGACGAAAAAGCGTCACGCCGCCGGTCGGATATAGACGTCGAACGCATTCAACTAAAGCGCAGCAGGCCATCATCGTTTCCTCCGACCTCCGCCAGCGTCCAACGGGCCGCAGTCGAACATCACAATACCACTAACGTGGCATTACGCTTCGGGACGAAACGTTAGAAAATTTTTTTATTTGCCAAACCTACCGTAGATTTGAAGCTTGAAACTTCCTGTTTGCAACGACTCCTCAGAATTTGATCTACGAATTTTTCTTTTTCGCCGTTTTATGGGACAGAAACGAAGAGTATGTTCGGTCTGTGAAGCCCTCGTGCTGTAGCTTATGTCACATGACATTTTTATTATCGTTTTGTGAATATCTGAAACGCTATTGGAAATGTCTAAACAAAGTAAAAAAAAATGAGAAAAATCCCATAGGAAAAAGCACTTTCCTTTTTTCCAGAATTTTCCATTTTTCCGGGCAACTTTTCCAATTTTTCTTTCCCTAAAAAACATTTTTTTCGATTAGCTAAATCGGTCCAGCCGTTCTCAAGTGATGCGCTTACCAACGAACAGCATTTAATTTTTATTTATATAGATTCTGCACTCGAAACTTACCCTTTTGCAAGTCAAATTCAACCTTATGCAAATCAATTTCAAATACAATAGAGTGAAATTGATTTGCAGAAGGGTGAATTTGTAGTGCAATACCTGTAGAACATATACAACATTTCCTCAAATTGATTTATTATAAATAGACTGCAAATCTTTATGCATTTATAGCAAA
Organism: Lasioglossum morio; assembly: GCA_916610235.2. Classification (NCBI taxonomy): domain Eukaryota; kingdom Metazoa; phylum Arthropoda; class Insecta; order Hymenoptera; family Halictidae; genus Lasioglossum; species Lasioglossum morio. The sequence continues at coordinate 5,615,366 of OU744324.1, read as the reverse complement.
ATGGAGTAGATGAAATTCAAAATTGTTGGAAAATTATTAAAATTGATGATGTAAATACACGATTTCTCCTTTAGTAAAATCATTAAGCGAAGAAATAACATTCAATTTAGTTTCTATTTCTTGCAATCGATGCAGACACAATTTTCATTTCGCATAAAGATCCGCAGTCTAATTATAAATGTATTATCGCACGAACCTTAGATTCATTAGCGCACAGTTGCTACGAACAAAATTAACGCCGAACAATAGACTCCTCCGATGAGCAGAGCATCGATTTCGATACATCCTATACTGCGACAGATTTAATTCAGATAAAAGCCCAACGGATGGATAGAGACCTATTGTATCCGATCCCAGCTCGATGAACGAGATGATATTCCTGCCCGGCGAAACACAAGTAAAACAATAGCATAACATCTTAACGAACAATAAAGTTCAAATGTTCCGTGCAGCCCCAGGAGACAGCAAGAACAACCGATAGAATACCCGGTGCCAAATCCGCGTCTTCATACGCCGCGTTTTCGTCGTTCTGGACTGTTTGCGACTCACTATCGTGGACAGTCTCGTGCATCGGATTAAATCTGGTGCACCAAAGGCCGCTGTGCAATCTACCAGGCTCGGCGAAACATCCGCCCCGAAAAAAGAAAACACTTCCATATCCTTGCACGAATGCAGAACGCAGAAAAATGCGTAGGCGAGTCGAGCAGAGTAGTCCTTATTTTTCGGTATTCAATTCTTTGCTCTTATCCCCTCTAACTGTGAAATTTACTGAGAAAATGATGTGTGTAAAATTTTGGAGCTATCGGGCAACGGAAACTCGTGTCGGGAATCTAAAATAGTTTTATCAGAGGGGCTGAAAAATAGATCAACACTTTCGCATACACCTAATATCTTGAAACCAAATGATTGATATCATTCCATTGTATTTCACCTTTCAGAAATATGAAACGGAATTGATACAATACAACAGTCGTTTGCGGAATTGATTCCAGCTGCAGTTTTCCTATTCGTTCGACTATTAATTCCGTATCCGTTACAGTGATCGATTCTAGAATTGGTTCTACAACTATTACAATATCGGTTCGAATATTGGTTCTGATATCGGTTTCACAATTGTTATAATATCGGCTCGAATATCGGCTTAATAATTGCTGTAACATCGAATGCATAACTATTATAATATTCGTTATAATCAGACGTCGGATCTCGATGGAAAATAAAAAGTATTCGAATCGGTTTTAACAAAAAACGAATTGCAACAAACTGGAGCGAAGTACAAGTTTGTTTTCTTTCTTAATATGTTTAATAGATTGAAAACAATATAACAATCTTTTAATACTGTAAGAGTAAAGATGTCTGAACTATTATTATTTATTGAAAGAAAGTACACAACCGTGAATAACGATATACAAGTACTCCGGACACCGAATAAACCTAAAACTCTTTTCGTGATCGTATCGTATCGTATTTAATAAACCTCGACGTGAATTCATGCGTTTTACATGCGTTTCGTTCGTCTCTTTTTCCGAATCTTCTGGAAAAATAAAAACGTGGTAAAAAGGAGGCCTCTCGTCAGTTGTTTGTTTATGCCGTTCGTTACGTTTGCAATCGATGTGCCACATACACACACGATACACACAAACAAATACAATCGAACGCATACAGAAGATTTTCAGAGTCTTGCTCCTACACTACATAGAACGAAATCGTTTCAACAAATCATGCAACAGCACTGCAAACGTTGCATGATTTGTTGAAACGGTCGCAGTTTCCTTTCATATATTTATAATTGGGTCGTACCCATTATAAATACAACCTGCTCTCACATATAATAGAAATCACATTTTTTCATTCTTTTTTTGCTGGTCTTACTTTAGGAATATCGATTCTCAATCTTACCACTTTGGTATAATAGCATGTGTTTAAAATGGTTGGATATTTTCAAATTTACCGTAATATATTGATTTCAAGAACGTCGATCCTTATGTTCATATTAGGGTGTCTATGTATACAGTTTTTCCATGTTTCTGGTTTTTTGACTCTGTCCTAACGATCACTTTCACCGCAGTACGATTCCAACCAGTGTCTTATACAAATCAAATCATATCGGTTTAATGTTTAAATTACACAAGTAAAGTTAATAGCAAGTATGTATTAATATTTTCTTCATTTTCAATCCATCTATATTACGTACTTTTCAATAAATATATTTTTTGGTTTTTAGACGCAATTTACCTTTGTAAAAGGTTCAAACTAGAACCGAAACGTTAGGCACTATTGCAAAATAGCTATTAGATTAATAATTGATCGAAACGGTTGCGCCGAGTACATTAATTTAAAAAGAAGTAACGTTTCTCGTACAATTAGTCGTACGATAAATTCTATAGGCCGTTTAACAGTTAATCGAAGTTATTCTCATAACAGTTCGAGCGCTCGGCTTATTTCACCGGACGGATGCGCCGAACGCCAGCCGTGAACGTTTTCTTTTTTCCTCCCCGTCGAATTCGCTTCTCCGCGATACACGTTTCGCGCATGATCGGTTCCGAAGCTTCTTTCCTTTTGTTTCACATCGACGGAGCACACAGAACATCCATCCCTCCTTTGTGCGTTACCTTGGTACGAGTTTGACGCTGCTCTTCGCCTCTCCTGCCTTCCCGTCCTTCCGGGGGAACAATGAACGTCACGGCGGACGTATCCGAGCGAAAAAATTCGTTTTCTGGAGGAATTGTACGTCCTGGAGCGACGTTGCGTGAGACGCTCTTGATTTTTCTGTCCCGACGTGTCCACGATGAAAGAAGGAAAAATAATGATCCTGACGCGACCGGTTGCTCACCTGAATTTCTAAACTTCTCCACAAACATAAAGGGAATCCTAATCGAGATTTTTCTGCCTCCATTTTTGACAGTATTAGACTGCAGATTTGCTGCATTTATAGCAAAAAAAGTAGGTGGGTGTAAATTGAAACAGTAAAAACATTAGAAGAATTTGACTACTCTGTTATGCTATTTCCAACCAATTAATCATATTAAGAACTAGCTGACCCGACAGACGTTGTCCAAATTTCAATAAATGTGTTTGTGATTGTTTTGCGAATTTGTGAAAAGCTATTGAAAATTTGTAAACAAAGTAAAAATGAGAAAAAAACGTATTCCTGAGTGATTGTGGTATCTATTAACGATTGTGGCCATGAATATTTAATTTTAGGAGGAGAAAATCCTATAGATAAAGCACTTATATTTTTTCCCGAATTTTCTATTTTTCCAGGCAACTTTTCCAAGTTGTCTTTCCCTAAAATTCTTAAAAAAAACATTAACCAAATCGGTCCAACCGTTCTCAAGTGATGCGCTTACCAACGAACAGCATTTAATTTTTATTTATATAGATTATATTTACTTTTTTTATTCCAATTGATGAGTTAACATGTACATCTCAGGTTTTTCGATTACGTGTTTCGCATTGAAAAAAAAACAGAATTCAGTTTCTGTGTGAAATCGACACGAGGAACGGGCGAGGATTAAAATCGCTCGAAGATCCTCAGGATTCCTGCGAATTCCGTAAACTCGCGATCTTCGCCGGCGGATTACGGACACCTACAGCACCATTGTAAATTGAAACTGGTCGAGGCGATCCGCAGAGAAGCCTCTAGAAATCGCTAAGTTATTCAGTCAGGAAGAGAGTAAATAACGGCGCGGTTGTGGTTCGCTCTAAACTCGGCTATGTTCGCAACTGTATTTCGTGCAGTCTATTAAAGTTAGCCAGGAACATCGGACCGTTTGCGTGGCACTCGAATCATGTTTCTTCTTGCTCCTATAAACCTACGATCCTCGTAAAACGACGTTAATACCGTGCAATAAAATTCGTGGTCAAGGACTGTTACGATAACTTACGCGTAAATAGAAATGGCGAACGCGTGGGGCTCCCTGTTTCGAGCACGGAGAACATTTCGGCTGTCTTTTTCTTGAAACGACTCGCTTCAGGCGAAGAAGAGCACGCGTGCTTCCCTTCCGTTCAGGTAACGTCTTTGAATATTGCCAACAGAATTTATGTTACTAATTATGGACTTTTGATATTAACCCTTTTTTGCTACAATGGACGAGATATCTCGTTTCCACGATGTCGAAGAAACAATGCTATCGATGATGAAATATCTCGTGCATCGTTATTACAAAGGTGCTTAAAAATAACTCCTAAACAAAGTCGCAGACGTCATTATTGCACACGAAAAATGTCGCTTCAAATAATCTCAGGATCGTCCCATTTGCAGATGTTGAAGGAATTTTGAGACAGCCTGTATAATACTCCATATTTGACACAATTGGAGTTGTTATTGTTTACTTTGTACGGAATGCCGAGGGATATTTGTAATCGATGTAGAAGGCCTAATACACAAAAATAAAATTCACAGATAAAGATCTCGTCCAATAAATAGAATGTGTGGTTTCCGAAAACAAAATGGACGTTGGAAGGACACCAGATATTCCTGTAAAAATTGATGATGCATTTCTGAATGACGACATTGACAAGATGTTTGAAGGCGATCGATAACGCTGAATAAAGGAACTACCATTGCTCGGTAATTTACTAATCGCGTCTGCCGCAAATGCATAAACATCCCTCCGGATTACATACGGCAAATCCTCGCCATATTTCAATCGTCGTTGGATCGCCGCAAAGGTGACCACGCACGCGCGCTCGATCCCTGAAGCATTCTTAGATCCCGCGACGGAAATTTACGATCGAACGTTTGTCGCCGTTCTTCCGCCGACGCCGACGCCGCGCCGTAGAGAAGGTGAGCGTCTCGCCGCCTTGCTGGCCAGCGTGTTTGGCATGAAAATCCTGATTTTCTGGCAGCGTTTGTAGTGGCAGAATGCATTCTTCCGCGCGATTATTCCCGTCGAAACAAGTCGATCCGTCGAGGATCAAGCGCCATTCATTTTCCGCGTTCAAAAGGTCGATAACTCTTCCCCGCGAACTATCCGCTGTTCGGCTATTCGTCTTTCGTTTCGTTATCCATGTTACCCTCGTAATTATCGCACCGTTAATCTTGCCGGTCGCGGGAGGGTTTGCCGCTCGAAACGAATTAGTTTCCTCCATTCGGAAAATCGAGACTGCCGTTTCGATTCTGCCGCTGATTCCGATTGACGGATTAAAAGTAACGTCGATCGAAGAACAATCGAGCTTCGATTTCATTCACCACGATGCTCTTTGTGCACAAAATCTCAAAACAATCGAGAACACCACTGAATTTATATAAAACTGATATCTGAGAAACTATATGGTCATCCGATAACTTCGATATAAAATCAGTAATATGAAGTTTCTTGAATTTTTCAAAAATCAATATGCTGTCGGAAAAATTTTATAGTCGTGTGTCTTTGTCAGGTACAACGTTCATAAATGCTTTCATAATTTGTTGTTAAGCAGAACAGGAGAAACACAGCATGATTTATCAAGTCATGCTCACCCTGTATTATATTGTAATATAATTTAAATTATATTACATATAATTATAAATTATATTATAATATAGTTTAAAAATGGATTTTGCAACCGAAAATTCAGAAAAAAATTCACAATTTGGTGCGCTATTAGGTAGAATGTTCATGAATTTTTTCGTCATTTTAAACACCCTTTAACTACCCTTGTGGTGGGGGTGACAACTTGAAAGAACAATTTGTTTTGGGGGCGTATATTTGAGATTGTTCCTCAGAGGTTGACTGCAGCGGCCATGTAACGGATTAAAATATTCACTGTTTCTGGACGAAAATAAACGAAACATGACTCGTCGATTTCGATAATCTATACCGAGTCTGGTGATCGATTTGCATAAGATGTTCCCGGGAAATAAAAGGGCGCTCGTTGGGTGGTTTGTCGGTGAGAGATGATTTCGATCTGTGTTTGAATGAGTTTCGCACGGCGAGACCGATCAGGCGATCATTGACATGATTATTAATGAACGTTCCCGTGTGCGGCAACGAAAGTTTCCCGGAGGCTGTTCCGTTGACCGGGTGGTTGAGGAATAGGCGACAGACCGATTCCCTCTCGCTTGTGTAACACGGTCCCGCGGAGACGAAGAAGACTACCGAGTGGCAGGTTCAGCGTAATCCGGATTAAAGAATTCCGGAACACCGAAAGCGTTTTAACGCTGCGGTCCTGTTATTCGACGGAAGACTACTGAGTTTACCTGCTGCGATTTTATCGGTCTGTCACGTAGCTATTAGTGGTCAACTACCTACCGATCGATCGCTCCTATCAACCCGAGAATCTCAATTCAGGCTTTATCAATCTTTCGATTTACCTTTTAAGAATTCCTCGCGAGCCACCTAAGACAAGCGATCTGCTTAACAATTCTTGATATTTCTTGAGAATATTTCTTCAGATAGGAACAACTGTTATGGACAACAGAATTTCTGGCTGGAGCAATGTTGGTTTTGTGTAAATCAATGTTATAATCAAAATCCTGCTCGCCTGTAAACTTGCACTTTGTATCGTCCAAAGTTGTTCCAGCCAACAATTCAAAACAGTATCTGTTCCTCGGTATCAAATTGACAGTGACATAAAATACAAAAAAAATCAATGTTTTTTTTTAGTCAAATTGTTGAGTTAACATTTGCCTTTTGGGTTCTTCGGTTATGTGTTCCGTAGTAAAAAAAAATAAAAGTCACACAAAGTTTCAAGAAAATTTACCTAAAAGTAACAGAACAGTATAACTTATTTCGGGAAAACTGTGTCGAATCGACACGAGGGACGGACGAGGGTTAAATTAGCAATAACGAACAACGTTGGATGATGTAAACCGTAAATTTTCCAGCCACCAATTATTGGTTGTTTGTCAGTCTTTGCTTGCCAATGCATAACGACGCCTACACGAGTACATAAATTAAAATAATAAAACTGTTGTTCATATATTCCAATAGCTCAGACAACCTAAATTTTTCATCGTACGCAAGACTTAAAAAATCGTATTTTCGCGAACTGTCCAAGGCAAACAGTCCGCTGTGCGACGGCAATTTCAACCGACGGCAGTATTAACCGACAACATTAGCCACATGATATTCGTCAGTAACACTATACTATACTATATCAAGTCTCATTGAGTCTACAGCTTTTCCTTGCTAGACCGTATGGCCGGATAGATTTATGGGGAATAGAGTTAGGATAGATTTATCAGGACAACATGCAATTAAAACTAATCGAGCAGAGAATTTGTTGGCATGTTTATGCGTACTTTTTGCTTATACTTTCCAGTTCATTTTTGTAGAAATAAGAATCACTGTTTTCATATAATATTACACATGAACAACAATACCTCATTGCTTCATGATGGTAGCCCATCATCCCCCGTATCAATGACCCCTAATGCATCAAGCCATCGTTTTCCAGAGTTATTTTAACCCTTTGCACTCGGAGCTATTTTAATTTGAAAATTAAATATTTCTCCCAACCTAGAATAATTTCATTCTATGTGCATTAATGTTGTTTTTTATACGAATATGAAATTGATACAATACCTGATGAAATACTTAAATGTTTAGTAATTGATTAGATAGAAACTATGATAGAAATAATGGTACAACAATTTTTAGTGGTGATTCTCAATCACCGCTCGACTGCTAAGGGTTAATACTATAATTTTTAATATTGTGCTTTGAAGTAGACAAGTTATCGTTCTTTTTTATGATACCCCATGTCATTTCACAAGTCCATTATGTTCCCTACCCCTACGTATGTATTCTTTACTTTTAGTTTTCGACTGCTATTGTATTGTTATGGCGGTATTAGGTAGCTATGCCTAAAAGTACGGTAAATTATACATGTATATATCATAGATGCGTAAAGATCCGCAGTGTACTGTTTAATTGTACACAGTAGAAGCTCAAAAGAGAGAGAGAGAGAGAGAGAGAGAGAGAGAGAGAGAGAGAGAGAGAGAGAGAGAGAGAGAAAGAGGCAGAATCGAGCAGGAAGATATTTTCCCGTGAAATTGCGCGACGGTGGGATTTAGCAGTCAGAGGGGTGGCCGGCCAAGAATACACACGCGCGGATAAAAGGAAAGAAAAGAAAAGGGCATAGGAGCCGGGGCTTGACCACGTGGAGAGCCACAGGAGAAAGAAAGAGAAAGAGTAAAGAGAGAGAGTCGAAGTTTGTAAACAGAGCCGGTGTGTACACGGTAGGCTGCATCCCCATTATTTTAGGCCGAAGAAATTCTTTCCTATCTGCTTATGGAATCAGCTGCCGGCAGAAGTCCCTACCTTCTGGTTCCTCGACGTGCTCACCTGCCGTCCGGGATGGATAGAAGAAGCGAGACTGTGCTCTCGAAGTGGCCGTCGAAGGGGACCACCGGGGGGTACACGTTGGGAAAATCCTTGCTTCCTCCCCTCTGCCCCCTGACAAACTAGCCAAAACCGATTTTCAATTTGCTCTGCGTCCTTCGGTCAGCTCCTCGAGATCCGCGGCGCAGTTTGCCTTCCTGCCTTTTTCTAGCTTGTCTTCTTTCTACGTTCCGCGACGAGACTACGGTTGGTGTACGAAGTGTTCGTACAGTTTTTTAACCCGGCGTTAGTAAAGTGGGAAAATGTATAAAGATGTAAGTGGTAAAGTGGGGTCTTCACAGACCCACCGAAATAATTATATTGTATTATAGAAATAAATACCTTTTTCATAAATATGAGATTAGGTATTGCTTAGAGGCTTGTCATTTTCCAGAGTAAAAACGCAGATCCAGAAAATTAAATTTTTATTATTCAAAAATACTTAACTAATGGAACGCGTTGTTAGAATGTTACAATCAACCTAATATCTCTGGGGTCTGTGAGACCCCACCTAATTAATAGCAGGTTAAAAACGAATGGCTTTTCCAGAATTGGACCAAACAGCTTCAGCGTCACAGCTGATGTGTGAACAATTTTCTTTTAGATTTTACCTGCCGCAGATTTTAAACGCAACGTAGATGAGAGATTTCTACGAGCAGCCCCCAGAATTTTCCAATGTTCTGAACGACCTAGTAGTTTTGTCGCGGGTTGTACCTTTCCATTTTCCTCGGTTGAGTAATCCGTAGGTTTCCCTCTGTTCCAGGGAACCGGATAATAACTAGTGCCCCTTTAATTCGCAGGTAATCTTATGAATGTTCCGCCAGGAAGTCAAGTTTCGCGTGTTTCGGCCATGGTTCGCCGGGCAGATCCGCTTTGCCGTTATCCATCCGTACACTCGTTGGTTCGTTCGACTCACTTCTCCAATGACAATCACTCGTTTGGCTAACTTTGAGCCCCCGTTGATTTGTGGATGCTCGTTCCGCGGACACGCGTTCTTTGGCAGTGACAGACCCCGTCGCGTCGGTGAAACATATCAGGAAGATGACACCAGAAATATTGCGTAGTGTTACCCGGCTTGTTTATTGTTATCGTTTTTAAACAGTGATATCTAAATCGTGTTTGTAAGCGTTATGCCTTCAGGCCATGCTTTGCTAAAATGATAAATCATGAAAATCGCACGGTGCCAACCTTTTTCCCTAACGGATTTATAAGGTTCTACTAAGATGTCTTTTAATATTCGTATACTTGAATATGCAAGAATATACCAGAGTATACCAGAATATACTTGAATATACAAGAGTATACCAGAGTATACCAGAGTATACTTGAATATGTGTACTTGAATATACAAGAATATACCAGAATATACTTGAATATACAAGAGTATACCAGAGTATACTTGAATATGTGTACTTGAATACAAGAATATACCAGAATATACTTGAATATACAAGAATATACCAGAATATACTTGAATATACAAGAATATACCAGAATATACTTGAATACACAAGAGTATACCAGAGTATACCCGAGTATATCAGAATATACTTGAATATACAAGAGTACACTTGAACAAACGAGAATATACAAGAGTACACTTGAACAAACGAGAATATACTAGAGTATACCAGAATATACTAGAATATAGCAGAAACTTAAAAAAATGATACCAATGGAAATTACTTAGACAACTTTTTACAAGGAATATTATGGTGAAAGCCAAACTTCAGTAAAATATTTTTTATTTGAGAAAAGCAAGTTGACCTTCAAATAACCTTATAGATGCTCAACAAATAAAAAATAAATAAGATGTTGAAATAATCGAGATCGAGATTTCCCGTGAGTTTTGAGATATTTAGACGTAAGATTCTCAAACACTTGAAATGTCCAATCGTTGTATACGTTCGGCCCCCTGTGCACCGCTCCCCGAAGTTGTTCCTACGAGGTAGAATGTACATGTATGTTTATTGCCAGCTGATTTTCAGCTAAGTCTGGTTCGGTTGGTGGGATTTTGCGGCAGCGATGTCTCACGATTCGCTCGATTACGACCCGCTAGCCAGAAAGGAATTTGGAGGGCGTGAGACGCAACATCGCGCCGAGAGAGCATGATCGTCAGCGTGGCGTCTCGCGCGAGACACGCGTACGACGCACACGCTCCTAGATCCCGCTTGGTTTTCGAAGAACAGAGATGAGAGGATCGAGACACGACCAACACCGACAGAAAGTAAGAGAGAGAGAAAAAGAGAGAGAGGGAGGGAGAGGGATAGAAAGAGGCGGAAAGCCGGCTAAAAGCCGAGCCAAGAGATCTGAGATTTCGGGCTTCTATTCTCGTCGGAGATGCGATCCGATTGCGCTCGTCGTCGCGTTAGAAACGCGAGACAATATTATTAGACTCGTTAGAAAAACAAGGAAATGGAAACTGACTGGCAGCCAGGTGAGATCTTAATTGACTGGAGCTGAAAATTTGGCGACTCCGCGGATTCCGTAAGAATTTTCGCTTAATTGCGAATTGATCGATCGACCCGCAACTATGCGCTCTGTGTTGCGGCCGGAAACCGTGTTACATGGATTGTTACACTTTGACGAACGAGTAATACGATCAGCAGTCTTTCTAATTATCTTTGTATTCTTTCCTTGTCCTGATAAATTATAATGATTTAGATGTAAGGAAATATCAGCAATCATTAGACAGCGGATCTTTAGGCAAAATAAAAATTCTCTACCTGAATTACAACAAACTGGAGTGAAGTAGAATTTTATTTTCTTTCTTAATGTGTTCAATAGGTTGAAAATAATATAACGGTATTCTTAAATTCTTCTAATAGTTTCACTGTTCTAAATTGCACCTACTCGTTTATGTTATAAATGCATAAAAAATCCGCTGACACGAGATTAAAATTGAAACAAACGTATTATTTGTTATTATATCTTGTATCTGCCAGTATAACGCGTCCGGCGAGACGAACAACGTTATGAAACGCGTCTGGTTAGTTTATATTCCGTTGATATAAAGCAGTTGATATTCCGAGGCGTCGTCTTTCATCCCCAATGGCCGGAGACCCTCGAGGATGGTGGGTGGCGCGCAATTCGAAAGCGGCACGCTCGGGATGCATTACACCCTAACCGCGTTGCTGCGCGTACAAAATATCAATTCCCGACTGACCGTTCCTGTCAGAAAGACACGTCGAACGAGGAGCCGCGTAGTTTCGCTGAGGAAGGGCAAGAGTGAACTCGGGATTAGCATAATTCGTAATTTAATTTCCCGATAAATTTCCCGCCGCGTTATTCCCTCGGACCCGACCAACCTGAGATGAGATGCTATCGGGTCGCGCGATTCCACTAATTCGCGTCTAAGTTTATATCGGCCTGGAGAGAGCAGCACGGGGTCGAGATAGGATCTCCCTCCTGTTCCCCTTCTTTCTCTCCTTTCCCTTCTGGAATCCTTTTCTCCCGCGGGCCGCCTCGTAAAATCGGATTATATCGGCTCTGTCGCCCCTGCGTTGACGCACACTTTATTCGAGCCACCACACGATATCGCCTGTGTACCTTGTCCCTGTTTTATCAAACAACTGGGGTCAGGGTTCGCGGTCCTAGCATTCGGGTTTTTCTGTTAACGCGCCGTGAACGCTTTCGAACAACTTTTTCTGGCGAATCTAGAGCAGAAATAAGCAGACCCATGTCCGACAGTTTTGACAATACTCATTATTTTTTCTAAAGATGATTAACATTTAATTTGATGATATCTAGAAAATTCATTAATATATGTACGCCTAAAGAAGTTTTCTTAGTTCTAAACTTTAGTCTAAAGTCAAAATCTAACCGCCTATGTTTTATTCTCAAATCGGACATCTAGAATCGCCTAACAACAATAAAAATCTGCGACGGGTCGCTTCGATTGCTCCTCCGATAGCTCTGGTGTTAATTGTTCGAGGTCCGACACTTTCGTCATCGTTCACGAATCCCGTTCTCGCCGAAAATGCCGATTAGCATTTATAATTCACTGTTCCAAACGTCGAAGGTTCAGCTGGTCTGGGATCCTGCGGCGAGGAAGACGGTTTTAAAGATTGTTCGTCCGTTGTTTCTCGACTGGCGAGATAGAATCTGTCTCGAGCCTGGCCCGGTCCCGATGTTGGAACCATTTTCTGGCTGTTTCTCTGTTTCGTTCGAGGGCGAACGAATCGATCTTACAACGCAGCGATGGTCACCGACGGAATTCCGAAGCGGTGCTTATTTACGAACTGCCGAATTAATAAAACCAGCCGCGTCTTCGATCATTATCTGCGCGAGGCTATAAAATCGCGCGGGGCCTCGTTTTTTTTGGATGATTTCAGTATTACCTTCCTGATGCCCATCGGAAACAATTAAGAATAACGACAATTCAAATTATCCTATCAGGCGTCTGGACACTTTTTTACAGAGCTTAGGTGGTCTACCTGTTCGTCCTTGATGATCGAGTTCCTCTTTATTGTCTTCAACTAAGGACTCTAAAAATTGCTGTACTATTATATATATTCATAAAAAAGAATGATAACTTGTCTACTTCAATGCACAATATTAAAAATTATAGTATTCTTTTATTAACCCTTAGCACTCGAACGGTGACTCAGAATCAGCACTAAAAATTGTTGTACCATTATTTCTATCATAGTTTCTATCTAATCACTTACTACACATTTAAGTGTTGTATGAGGTGTTATATCAATTATTCATATTCATAAAATGAACAACAACATGTCCTACTCGAATGTCCTAGATTCTCTTCACAACGATCCAGTTTTTCCATCGAAAATTACCTCAAGACAAATCTAGGCGAAAACAATATTCGAAACACCCTCCTCTTTTTTAAATCTATCGATATATATAAACTGTTATAAATTCGTCTTTGCTGTTCCACATCACAATGTCATGATTTACCGTAACCCTCTTCACAAGTAACATGTAAGATACATTCGCTGTAAACCACGTGGTCGCTAATGACCTAGCTGTTAATGTGACCACATTAAAATAAACCATAAATAAATAATTAAAATCATATAGAACGGAATTAGTCTAGGTCGGAGGAAATCTTTAATGGCTACACTATCATCATGATTACTTTTCGTAATCACTAAAAACTTTCCATCTGAAGAAAATTCGAGAAACTTAATTTCTTCCACTGAATATATTTAATACTAGCTGACCCGACCGACGTTGTCCTGTCCAAATTTCAATATGTGATCACAAATCCCATAAAAAAATCAGTTTCATTTTTTCCCGAATTTTCCATTTTACTGGTCAACTTTTCCAAGTTTTCTTTCCCTAAAAACCTTAATTGGACTACTACGAACATTTCTTCCAAATTTTTTTTGTCCCTAAAAACCTTATTCATAAAAAACAATTAGCCAAATCGGTCCAGCCGTTCTCAAGTGATGCGCTTACCAATGAACAACAATTGATTTTTATTTATATAGAAGATAGAAGATAGATATTAAAAATAATTTCATTCAATATTTTTCTGCTTCACATTACACCTACTCATTTTTGTCACAAGTGCCTACGTATAATCCGCTAGTCAGGTTTGCAAGGGGGTTGAAAAGTTGCGCTGTTCAAAGTAGACGAGGGAGAAAGAAGAGAGGTAGACATTGATCCCAGGTGAACGGAGTGGTAGGTGTCACGGCGAACGAGTTGGCCAAATAAATGTCTCCTACGCGCGATGAGTCACAAATCCTAATGAAAATAATAATGCCCGAAAGATTCCGTTCTTTCGTGGCCGCGCGGCGCAACGCGGATAAATTTACTGCGCGATCTTGCCTCGGATAAGGCATACCTGGGGACACCTCGTCGGGGTTATGGACCCTGGCATGCAACGGGTGGCGAGGAAAGTACCGGTGGAAACAAGCCGATCCTCTTGTCCACCGTCTCGGAAACTACGTCGTTCCACGTGTGGGATCTGTTGCATCGCGTCTCGCGGAGATAATTCTTGTTGTCCCGGGAACGAAGAACCGTGACTCCCCTGCAACCGGGGGACCAGATTTTCACCTGCCGAACGGATTTATCGTCGCCTTCGCCGAGACACCGGGGTCGGATCCTGGGAAGGATCACCGAGTCGATTCCTTTTTAACACAGGATCTTTTTTTGGTGCCAGCTTCTGATCCTGGCGACGATAATTCCGCGATCGCCGCCGCTGAAAACAACTATGACGACGTTTCCTACGCTCGGACAGGATTCATTGGTAATGGGAGAACACGACTGTTAGCATAACACTTTGACCGCCGCATAGTTCATCGTAAACTCACTTACCGCCACGGCGTCCCTTAACCTTTCACCCTAATCCACCACTGTATCAATTCAACACATTTTTCACGCGACGGATCATGTTATTCTGCCATTTATAGAACAATTGATCTGTAACTTTTATTTTTAAAGGGACAAACTTGCACATCACTGAACAGCGGATCTTTATGCAAAATAAACATTTTCTTTCTGAATCGCAACACACTGGAGTGAAATAGAAATTTATTTTCTATCTTTGACAGTTAAATTCTAATGTTTATTACTGTTTTACATTACACCTATTCATTTTTATCATAAATGCATCAAATCCGCTGTCTACACGTCACGTTCCGAGATGATAGTACAGCTCTGAACAGTGGGTTCAAATATTTGTCAGACCTAGAATGTTGGATCTCTAATCTTACTACGATCAAACCAGCACCGTTAATTCTACCGTGAATTTTACACGGATCTTTAATCTCGTGTTGATCAAACCAATCCCGACGACTACCGTGAACTTTTACACGAATCCCGGATAAGCAAGGAAGAGGAGTTCGGTGCAGAGTTTCTGTTATCAGCTCGGTAGCCTAGCCGTGGGTGCTCCGGGGACCGGTTCTCGAAAACAACACCCCGTAGACAAGTGTCGTGGCACTTGCGGCGGAGACAGTGCCGTATCGCGGCGGGCACGTCTAAACGACTTGTAAAACAAGCGCTTAACGATTGCTCGTACCTGAATGCAGAGAGAACGGAACGGTGGAAGACGACGCGTGATGTTTCTGGTGGTGGGGACGTAGTAGAAGGAACAGGGGGAACAAGAAGAAGAAGAAGAAGAAGAAGAAGAAGAAGAAGAAGGGGACAGTCACGGGGCCCTTCAGGTCCCACGTGTTTCGACTTCGAGGAGGTCCAGCCCGCTAAATTGAGTTTACGAGACGACCGAGATCGTCTCTTTGTCTCGCGCCGGATCTCGCTTTATATTCCTATTCTTCCATCGTTTTTACCCGTCCCCCCATCCCCTTCCGCGTCCACCCTTAATTCACAAGTACCCTCTTCTCGGTAGTTTACGCATCGGCCACGGTATTATCTTACCCGATATTATTCCGTGCCCCTATCCTCTTCCGCTTCGAGTCACTGCCGATCACCGCTCGAACCTGCTCCATCCCTTTCTCTTTTTCTCACTATAGCCTCGGGTTCTTTCGTTCAGTAATTATATTAGACTCATTCCGTATGCCCGGGGTAGAGTGCGACCGATCCGGCCGAGATAAAGGGTATATTACGAAAGCGCGAATCGCGGCGAGGCCGATTCGCCGGGAAATATATTAATTGGGATGCGGGGACACGCCACCATGTATTGTTAACCGTGTAACGAGAGGCTCGTGGAATCGATAAGATACGTAAAACGCGACCACGCCGATCCAGAATCATCGAGCGAGCCTTCTCGACCGAGATCGCGAGCTAGATCGGTTTACGGTTCCACATAACCACTTCTGAGGACGGGGTGTATATTCGTACGTTCAAAAAAAAAGTGACATAAGTCTAAAAAAGGAAACGGGAAAGCTGTTTTTGAAAAGTACCTCAAAATTGCCAATTTCTTTTGTTATATTGTATATAACCGCGGGGGTGCCAAAATTTTTTAATATAAATAATAGATTTTAAAACGTGTCTATATTATTAAGTAAATATTATATTATTAATAAGTATTTGCATTTAAACAACTATGAAATAAATATTATTAAGTGTCTATATTATTAATTAAATTATACCCATTAAGAAATGAAAAATAGGGAGGCAGCATGTAGCTATGATAAAAAAAATAAATAATAAAATGGACTAGTTTATAACCGTTTCTATGTTATTATATGCATTAAAAAACTAGTTTTAGATATATTTTAGATGAAACCCGATAGACAGCGTCCATCATTTCTTACACGACCAAAACGTTTTCTGTTGCAGTGGCCAAAGGGAGGACAAGACCCACGGCGGAGGGCACGACTCGAGTAGCGAGAGCGGCGACGAGTCGAAGAGGTTAGCGATAGGCCCGCCACAATCGCAGCAACCGTTGGCTTGCGCGTTGCAACAGCAACAGCAGCAACAACAACAACAGCAACAGCAACAGATAGTGGAGCACCAACAGACGTCGAACATGTATCAACTTCCGCCACCCGTTTCCGTCTCGAGTCCTCACGCGTATCAAGGTCACGGCTCGACCTTGAGCCATCCTCATACGCCGACGCACCACATGCAACACCACGACGCCAGTAGCGAGAGCGGTGACGACAAGCGGAATCTTCATCATCAGATACAACAGCATCTTCAGGTCGGCGCACAAGCTACACACGGCTTGGTGCATCCGACGGCGACCTTGCCACCGCCACCACCTAGCTGCGCCCAACAGAAGAGTCAGCTGGATTATATGCAGTACTATAGCCCGCAGGTTAGCATGAAGTTTCAGTAACGGGAATGATCTTCATCGAATTCGCTAATCTCTCTGTTTGTTCGCAAACACATCACGCTTTAGGCGTGAAGGGGGGTTCGATGAACGATTATATCGTCCACCTCGTATGAAAACTGCCTAAGACCATTTTTTTTATGAAAATCGAGTTTGGTAAATGTTTAGTTTAGGGGAGGCATCTCCGATGACCTTGGCCTTGACATATGTTGCCAAGGACAAAATTCTGTACAACTTTTGTCAATACATTTATCCGGCTCTCGGTCTTAATTTTCAAGATATTTCCAAAAAACTATTGCTAATACTGTATTGAATTTTCCGTGTACTCTCTCAAAATTGGAAGTTTTCTCTCTCATCCCCACAACATGTTAACAAAAAAAAAAAAGGAATAGACGCTACGCTGCGCCGGAACAGGCATACGTTGCCACTCTCGAAAACTAAGACCGAGCGCCGGGTAGAGGTACAGAGAAAGGTTGTTCAGAATGTTGTCCTTAACAACGTATGTGTAATATATGTGTAATGAATTTGAAAGACCTCTAAAAATAGGTTTAACTAAATAAGATGATAAGTTGTATTAATTATAGTATTAAGTAGATAAGTTATATTAAGATGATAAATTGTTAGGTAGCATAGGAACATAGTTTGAACGAATCGCCGTGTAATAAATTTGAAAGACCTCTAGAAATAGGTTTAACTAAACAAGAAAGCTCTAGAAAAACGGTCGCGTCGCCTGTTACAGGATTACCTGATCAGCACGCCGACCTCGGCGGACCTGCAGAAGTCTCTTCCTCACACGGCGACGTCGATGCAGATGGGTGCTATAGCTCCTTCCATGGGTGGGCTGAGTCCTATGGGGCCGTCGACGATGCTGCCGAACACGATGCAGGGTGTGAACACGATGAACACGATGTCGATGAACGGCATGGGCATGGGGGCGTACCAGGGTATGGGTTCCATGGGCATGTCGACGTCCCACGGAGGTTATCACAGCGGCCTCGTGTTGGGCGATTATCATTCGTTGTGACCCTGGGCCCCGACCAGCCAGAGCAAAGGAACCAAGAGGAAACTGAACGGAGAGCTGGTCTCATAAGGATCTGCCACGGCACGCGTCCTCTGATAACGAAACCGTTTTGCCAACGTGTTCGAAGTAAACCGAAAGACTCCGTAATCGGTCTAAATTGATCGGTCCGGGACTTTGTGATCCCCCTAAATCGATCGGAGAACGTTTCCCTACCTCGGTATCAAATCGGATTCAGAATTAATCGCGAACGTTCCCGGGATTCTCGATGGAAGAGATCGAACGGAACGAACACGTAGATCGTCGATCGTGCCGGTACGTGTAACGAACAAGTCGAACAAATCGTTCGAAATCGAAACAGACTCGTTCGTCGAGCGTTTCGAACAGAGACGACTCGTTGTTTCTTGACACGAAGTCGTTTCGCCACGATGACGATGACTCGCGAATCTTCGAGAAGTCGCACAGTGATCTAGCTCGGCTCTAGAGCCGGCTAGAAGCGGAGATCGAGATGGACAGTCGCTTCCTGGTGAAATAGCAAAAGACATGTTAGCATTTTTCTTTTCGCGTATCGCGTATCGCGGCGTTACGCGCGACAAGGCAGAGCTCGTACACTTCCAGAAACGCGGTGATCCACCCACCGTGTCTGTTTTTTTTTTTCACGGATCCAGCAAACCCCCGCACCCCTTTGAACCCATCCCCTAATTCTCGTAGCGTTAACGCCCGTACCTAGCTCCTCAGAATAAGAGACAACGCATACGTTATTTACGGTTACCAGTAGTCGGGATCGAGCCCGTGCACGCTTCAGCTGCTTTGAGCGATGAGAACACTCGTCCGGGATTAGCGGACGCCATGCTACGATCCGCTCGAGCAATTTAAAGCTTGCTCTCAGGACGATCAAAATTCATTTTGCAATATGACCTCAATTATTCGAACATCTTTGCGTCTCAAGTCCCTGCTATCCTTATATGCTTCCTTAAACAACACTATTTATTGTACAAATCAATAGGAACTGATTTTAGTACATTGCAATCGAGTAACTGTTCTATTCTACGAACTTTTATGTATCACTCTTCGGTTCGGATAATCAAGATTCTACTATACTTGCTTCTCTTATCTGTATTTTTGATCGGACAATTTCTCCCAACACAATCATTATACTGTACGAATCGTGTAATTATAATTGAGAAATGAGGATGTATTGCGACGAAAACATCTGATTTCGAGAGTAATTTATATATGTATCGGTGAACGAAATTTTCGAATGATCGTGGTCAAGATCAATTTTGCAGTTCCTGCTGCGAAATGATTTCAATTAGAATCGTTTTAATCGGCGCGGAAAGAGAATTAAAATTGACGGATTCCTTTTGATCCAAGATCACGATAGAATTCGTCAGGAGAGATCTATCTCGTTCGTTTGTTTCGCGGCAGTATGGCTGACGTTACCTTGAGAAGACGGACGAAGAGTCGTCAAAAAGACAACAACGGAGATGCAAAATGGAGAATAATTCCTGAGGCGTGCACGGCTCCCCAGCCAGCAGCTAATTAATTAACGTCGCTATAACGAACCACACATGCTCTTTATACGCAATCTTCTTACACCGTACGCTTCTGTGTTTGTCCTGTGTACATATGTAGATAATACACATACACGCGCACACCCACACCAACACACGTACACGTACATACATACGAGAGACATGTACACATTACCACACACGTACACACTCACATTCGAGAGAAGATTAAGTTAATCTCGTTTGTATTAGGCGAGTGCCGGGTGCTCGCGATTCAATTTCACCTCGTGATACTTATAATTATTTTTGATGACGGCTCATTGCATGGAGTTTTTCGTTTTATTCGCCCCTTTATCACTGTCAAGATACGCCAATGTTTGTTCTCGTTGTACAGATTGTTCGTCAATTAATTGAGAACTTTGACGATTCAATCGAAGAATTGAAATATATCATTGATAGCAATTTGTAATTTATTTCTCAATCAAATAGAAATGTAGACATTAAATTAATATCGTATTCCTTCGGTGGAACTTCAAGCTGTTATACAGGGTGTGCCGAAAGTGTTGTACTTCCTGGAAAGGATCGATTCCTGCTATCTTTTCTATGCGGAAATGTTCACCGAGGAGTTGTCCAAAAATTATTACCATCATCTCGTTAATACCTCCTTAACAAAGCTGAAGAACATTGTCGCAAAGGAAGAAGTTACTTAAAATGGCCTCAGGAATCTGCATATTCAGGGAAATGCAACAATCTTTGGACACCCTGTACAGTTCAAACTGGGGGAACCTTTCTTACTATAAAAAAATACCTCCATAATTCTAGTTTCTCTTTAGATTAAATTCTTTCTGACAACGTTGTATAATTTGAATTGTTTATAACGCTCAGACTTATGAGCTGTGGCAAGTGACGTGTTCGTTCTTGCAGACTTGTCGCGAGACTGGCGGTTTTCCTATTGGCCAACAACAAATTGAACCAAGCGTTTTTTTTTAAGATATCGCTGAAATTTATTTACGACGGTCGCTCGAAATCGGGAACGCTTCGTTTTCCAGGAAGAAATAAATTGGATTAGCAGAGAGTTAATTAGCTTCTCGGTTGAAAAATGATTTGAAACATGCCAGTAAGTGGACAGAAACGTGTAGATTCGAATGGTATGCAAATTAGCTCGACCAAAGCGGCGCATAGTAGGCGGAGCAGCTGTTTCCTGCCAACCAATTGGCTAGTGTCAATCGTCCCTTCGCGGATTAAATCAGCAACACCTTTTATGAATGCTACGGCCGCTACCGAGCCACGGGTTTACCTTGCTTCAAGTTGTTCGACGATTTAATCTCCGCGACAATGTCCCACAAACAAATTTTTCTACTCGGAATAGAAGGTGTTGAATAGAAGTACCGCACACTCTCGGTACTTTGCACTATCACGCTCTGTGCAGATATTCAAAAGGTTTCAGATTTTTCAGTACACTCTTAATTTGTTAATTATTAGCTTGATGTATTTTATACAATTTTCATTTCGATATGTGCGTCGATAAAAACAGTTCCATAATTTCAGCAACGGCGGTAGTTCTAGTATTAAATACGTACGGAATATTTTTTTGTGCATAGTATTTTAAAGTACAGATATTATTGACACTGCTAAGAATGAAATATTAAATAGTACTATGTAGAAGAAGAAATACTGTTTGATTGAAAATATCACTTAAAAAGAGCATGGGCTTACTGAAGAGCAGTAACTTGTCCCAGTTCCCAGAATCACTCTGTATATTATTGAGAAAACTGGCTAAACATTTCGACAGACACATTCTCGTTGTTCTCGTAGTCATATGAAATGGTCATAATGTGAACAGCTGATAGAAGCATCAACTTTTCGCTTTGAAAGGTCCAAAGTTTTCGAGAAGAGCTGCAGCAGCTCGAATCGAAACTCTTCTTATTTTCGAACGTTCTGTACACAGGCAAAGAATCTCGCGATCCCATAAATTTCTTTTGTAAATTACCGACGAAAATTCCCGGAAAAATTCGAAACTCGACGTGCACCTGGTATATGATAAACACCGTCATAGAATAAGTTAGCGGATAAGTTATCATTTAATCGCAGTTCGCAGTCTGTACATAACAAGAGGAGAACGTGAGTGATAGAGGCGGAAAGAGAGATTGCGAGAGAAAGAGGGAAGAATGTCAGTGAAAAGTGCGATCGTGGAAAAGAGCAATAGGCGGCAGAATACAATTTGAGAAAATGAGAGAGAGAGAGAGAGAGAGAGAGAGAGAGAGAGAGAATGTGTGAGAGAATGGGAGAAATAGAAGAGGGGACAAAAGTGGAAGAAAAGGCGAGACAGAGTCAGGGGATAGAGGCAAGAGTTATCAGTTCTCTATTTAAGAGACATCTCTCGCGCAGATGTCCCGGAATGTATTCCATTCGCTGCGACATTGCCTTGTAAGATTCTTATCTAGGATGTTGAGGAGGGAAAGGATTTCCCTTTAAACAGAGTCCTCGGGACGAAACAGGGTAAGAGAGAGGAGAGAGAGAGACAAAGGGAGAGAGACAGGCCGGATACTAACGAGCAAAGAGACACAGCCGCTTTTCTACAGAACACGCGCCTTTGACTCTTCGCTGTACCAAACTCTCGGGCCACCTGGTACACGTAAGGAAATCGCAACAGGTGGAGATCTTTTTGCAGATCATTTGTACTCCCTTCATCTTATGCGACACTTTCAGTTTCACTTCGAAATTACGGTATAACTAATTTATCTGTTCTTTTTAATGATTTTTACTAGCCACAAATAATATTACGTTAATGCTACACTTTCAGTTTTCTTCGAAATTATGGCACAGGTTAAAAATAAACAAGTTTGGTGTACGAAACGTCTCGAGATCTCGACCATCGTTGCGTTTCTCTTCGAGATTTTTATCGACGAACACGAGCCAAAACATTTCGATTCACGCACAATCTTATATGCTTTGTACGCCACAGTATACACATACTTCTCGACGACACCAGTTTGCGAGAAGTTTCTTGCAGGAGATCTACAACCGCGAATTCAATCTTTTGTATCAGGATCGGACATTCGAAAAGATTTTCAAGTATAAATGTAATAGCTGCGTCAATGCAACGTGTTCTCAAAGATACAACTGTTTAGTCATCGTAATTTATAAAATGATACGTACTACTGTAAATGTAATTACTTATTCCTTTTTCAAAGAAACTTCTATCTCAAACTGTATACACAGAAAAAGACATTTGTTACGCATTTTACTCGATCATGTTTTACGAAAGATCAATCATCTTCTAGTTTTACTCTCTACCAAATGTTTTTCCATAATACAACGGAACATTTATTTGCGAAGGAATCATTACTAAAGACTGTGAATTCTTAACGCGAAATCGAAATTGTTCGGATGGATTGCACGAAACAGAGAACAAATTAAAATACGATTTTTCATCGAACCATCTGAATAAATTGAAATCCGCAGTCTGTGATCATCATGGAAATTTCATTCGACGATTCGACGTTCGGGATCAATCTAATCATTGTTAATCGACCAAAGTTTCGTTTTAATTGCGAACTAAGTTTGCACAAATTGTCTAGCGACGAAAGACAGGAGATTAAGTGAGATGAGAGGATTAAATGGAAGAGGGTGAGAGCGAGAGAGAGAAAGAGAGAGAGAGAGAGAGAGAGAAAGAGAGAGGAAATTAGAGAAGAAACACGTAGAAACACGTAGAGACACATAGAGACACAATATCGCACGCGGGGATTACTTCACGACGCAAGGACGATTATTAATAACCGAGAGTTCTTCCCAAGTTCTTCTCGTTCGTGTATTTTAGCGGACAAGCCTAAACGTTGCACAACTAACTAAGACAAATCGCTCTAGAAGAAGCAACCGTGAACGAAAGAAAGAGCAAGAGAGACTGATGCGTTTATGCAAGTGTATGAATGAGTGAGAGAAAGAGAAGGAGAGAGAGAGAAAGAGAACGAAGAAGGCATGAAATAAATAAGTAAAAAGAGGTCACCGATGTACGATCGAACTGTAACCGAGTAAAGTTGATGTTATTTAAAGTAATAAAAGGAAACTATTATATACGTCGCGTAACTGATCACATCTCTTTGTATCCTGCACACAAGATCCCTGTTAATCCTTTTGCGATCAATGAGTTTTTCAATGAGACATCGTTGCCAACGATCGTGTTGAGAACTTGCAATTTAGATCTGACCCAGACGTTTTAACTAAATCAAAGTTGCAAGAGTAGCAAGAGATTTGGACCAAAACCAGACCTAAGCTAGTGCCGTAACGAATTCGAACTAAATCAAGACGCGATTCAGACTTGATAGAAATTTGGATCGATCCCAATGTTAACTGACAGTCCGACGAGAAATTTTGATTCGATTCAAGCCCATCCTAGAATTCGTGAGGAAATCTTGACTGAATAAAGAACGCGTTCTCCGAGCTGCACATTTGGATTAAACCCAGACACCTAAGTTGATCCTCTAGTAAAGAAGGTTGCTAGGAAGTTGTCAGTTATCAGTAGATAAACTGTATAACAATGAGGAACCGTATAACAATTCCAGCCTATTTTTAACAATTTTATTAAATTAAAAACAAAAATATTCTGCACCGATTGTGGGAAACAGTAGTTAAATAAAAATTCATTTCATATTCATGTTTAGGGTTCAGTTAGAACAATAAATTCGTATTAGCTAGAATTGTGGGTAGTGTTACGAACTAGATTAATATTGCTAATGTTTTACAACATTTTTCTAGATCTCGCACTTCGAAAATTGGACGTTGCCGCATTCTCTCGAACGGTGTGCGTCGTGTAGAAACGCCGAACAAGATGGTTGGAGGATTTAGCTCGATCAAACGCGAGAGGATCGTCCCGCCGTGAAAGTCGGCTCCGTTTAGAGGGAAAACGGAGCGTTGTTTACGAAACTACCTGCAACAGCTCAGAAAGATCGTCGATACGATACGCGGTGGTAATTATTTCAAAACGAGCATCGGTCCAGTTCTATTAGCTCTATCAGCGATCGCCGATGACAGATAAGGTCAGGGGGCCCTCGGGTCTTTGTGCCGATATTTGCCGGTTCGAGTGTACGCAACGTTCCCTGTCTGGAACCATCCGCTTGTGCCACAAGGATCGATCCTGGAAAAGAGCATCTGGCCCTTCCACGTGACCCGATTTCTTTGTGCCGGCCAAACATTTTGTCTGTCCTATCGACGATCATCACGCTGGCAAAATCTCTTGAACTTATACGTATTTGTATACAGTGTATCCCAGAAACTCTCTTTCTCTCCATCATCTTCCTTGCTCGGAACAATAAGCGGGAATGTTCCAAATCTAAAAGTCTGTGTATCTTCAAAGGTAATGTCATCGACGAGACAAATTTTTCAAAGTTTTTCTCCCCGTTCGAATTTGCATCTCGTAGGAAAATCAACACTGCTTTGCGAAACTAGAGGTTTCAAACTTTCAATTGACTCCAGACTTATGGTTGTACTGTTCGTTTAATTACGAAATGATCAATGCGTGAAAATTTGTGTTGTTACGAACTACTCGAAATGTAATTTCGACGTTTTTTAATCGTCTGTAGCTCACGGCAATATTAAATAATTTCGATATACATCATTTTCAGGATGGACCGTGTGTGTGTACCTTGTTTTTTTTTTATAGTTCCTAGAGCGAAGGCGGCTTTCAGGACTCGAGGACGAACGCCGACGATCCTAAAAAGTATCGAAAGATCCTTTAATCGGCTCCCTGGGCCTTCGACTCCGTCGTTCCCGATTTCGCCCCTTCTTTGTCGACGTCTTTTCCCCGATCCGTCAGCCGGGCGGAATAAGAGCAGTCGACGCATGCTCATCGGCCTGTTATAATTTCGGTTCTATTAGCCTCGTAGTGGGACCCGTAAGCCCTGAAGGGATTTCGAGAGATCGTAAAGTTAAGCCCGGACCCCACAGAGGCAGCGCCGTGTGGATCCTTTCCCTTCTCTCTCTGTAAGTGTGTGTGTGTGTGTCGACAATATGCTTCGAACGATTTATACTTCATACTAACAAGATCTATCGGTGTTACTCGGAACGTTGTCCGCCGTGACCCAAAAATTCGAATTATTCTCTCCCGAAATTTCCCAAATTCGTGGCCCATCTCGATCGACTTAACAGATATTTTTTTCGTTTAACCCTTAAGTGGATTTAACCCTTAGCACTCGAGTGGTAACTCAGAGTCACCACTGAAAATTGTTGTATCATTATTCACAATATTGTTTACATTAATCAATGTTTTGGTGTCTAATCAATTACTAAATATTTAAGTATTGTATGAGATATTCTAACAGTTTCATATTCATAAAATGAAAAAAAATTATATAGAATGGAATTATTCTAGCTAAGAAGAAATGTTTAATTTTAGAGTTAAAATAACTCCGAGTGCAAAGGGTTAAAATGTATTTGAAAAATGCAATGTTCAGCTAAGGGTTAAATTGTTTCAGGAAGAAATTGTGCGATAAAGTTGTAGGTAGTATTCGAGGATTGCAAAAAAGGTTTGTGCTCGATTTGGAAGTAAATCCTGATTTACGATCGCTTCGTGTTGAATCATGATTGTCGATTTTTATACACGCACCTAATGATACTAGCTTTAACATTGGAACTTCCGAATAATAAATGTTATTGAAGTATCATCGAAGCGTATCGCTTCGATAAAAAAGTTCATTCGAAAATGTCATGGAAAGGTTACTTGTGATTTTTAGTTAAATCCTGATTCGGTACCACCGTGGTACGCAGAATGCTTGTAGTCCTCGACGATTCACGGCACCGCGCCCCGAAGAAGCGATATTAAGTGGTGATTGTGGCCAATTTCATAGAGAGAATCGAGTGTATAACAGGGATCGAAGAGGGCGAAAAGTGTTTGATGCAGCGAGTATCACTGGCCCACGTAGCCCATTGAATGCTGCAAGCTGCATAAAAGAGCGAAACCGTCTGTGAAGAGGGTCCGGTTCGTTCAACGGCACACCGTCAAGTAGCATCTTGACACGGGGGCTCACAATGGCTACTTGTTAGCTCGCTACGTCAACAGAGAAAGGGAAACGACACCCCAACGGCTCCCGATTCTAGGCTTTTTATCTTCTAAATACACTTGTCCCGAGTCGATGGGACCTTTCAACGCGTCCACACGAATTTCAACTTCAATGTTTCTCCTTTTAACGAAATTCTATATCTCGTTGCATCTCGCAATAATACGTTATCATGCTTATCGTGTTCGATAAAAGATTACATGGTTGTCCAAAAAAGATCGGAAGAGATCGTAAAATCTTCGAAAAAAAGAATTCGATATAAATGTCTCGAGCTTCCTCGAACGTGTATTTCGGCAGGATAAATTTTCAATCGGTTGTCTGACAACAATAATTTAAGGTGATCACGTTAGACGTTTTGTGCGGTGGGTTAACTTCGACGAAAAGTATGTCCAATACGCTTTAAGTTGACCCATTTCGTTATACACAGCTTTGTATATCCTCGAGCGCCGCTTGTATTAAAACCATGGACACGATCTCTCCATAAAAACGGTCGGAATATCGAGCAGGTGTTCCGCGAATGAACGGTATCCCCATTTCGAGGATCGGAGGATCAGAGGAGGAATTTTGGAAAATGTTGAGAACGAGCTGCCCGAGGCGAGGGAACGAGGGAGACAGGCAGCGACGCTTTCCGTACACGATGTGAAGCGGGTAATAAGTTTGACGGTGTTACAATGCAGTCATTACGCGCCGATAATGACGGCGCATTCAAGCGCGCACGGACCGACGACGGTGAATTGCGATGCACGGGCGAACGGAACGGCCCCATCCGACGCATCTGTCCGCTAACAATAGCTTCACGTTCCACCACCCTGCGAATCGTTACGCGGAAATTAATGACGACCGTTCTCGTCGGGACCCGCCTCGTCGAAATTATATTCTTTCGAAGCCGGCTAAGGAGACCTCTGACCGCCTTTCCGATCGAATACTTGTTCAAATCAAATTTCATTCGTTAATCCACAGATCTTTTGCTATTTCCGTCAATTTTCTACTATGAACATTTTGTAAGGGACTGTCGTAAAGGTTGGGACACCGTACAAGTTGGAAGACTGCTTCTTTTCCACATTAACGGACTGGAAACACCAATGTCATGATTGACAATATTATTTCTGTTTATAAACAAACTTTTCCGGGTGAAAAGACAGAACTGTTGAAGAGTGGTTGGAGAAGATGAGGAGAAGGAGAGAAAAGAGAGCATAAATATACCGAAGAGCATACCAAACCAAGAAAAATTTCAAAACTTAGGGAATGGGTAAGGAAGCAATAAGTAAGGAATTAAGTAGGTTAGTGATACTTAGGATACTAAAAGAGTAGGACAGGGTAGAAATTAGTGAGACATAGAAAAGAATGAGAGAAGCTATGGACTGAATGCGTGAAATAAAATAGTTTTGTACAGGTGGTTAATGTAAACCTATCTGTAATTCTAAAATGTAATTCTAAACAAACTATTCATGAATTCTAAGAAATAAAACGTGTCCCAACCTTACTCAAGGTGACATGATGGTCGTAGTATTGTCGGTGAATGGTATCCACCACCTTGACCTCAGTTATCGTATCGTAATACTGAAAATATATAGTTCTACTTTAAAAACAAATGTTTATCCCATCGAAATTTTTGCTCGGACATCTTTTCGTGTCATAAAGAATAAGCGAGACGTTCAAGATGCTCAAGTTAAGTGGTACACCCTGTAGAAGGAACA
This sequence comes from Lasioglossum morio, assembly GCA_916610235.2. Lineage (NCBI taxonomy): Eukaryota > Metazoa > Arthropoda > Insecta > Hymenoptera > Halictidae > Lasioglossum > Lasioglossum morio. The sequence goes on along the minus strand of OU744324.1, from coordinate 5,587,075 downwards.
GCATGAAATAATAGATTCGATAATCGACGGAATCGGATCGATGATCGTATTAAATGTTGCATACTTGCACCGCGCGCATCTCCGATTCGCGAAATATTCACAAAGAGCGCGGACAAGACGATCTGGACGAAAGAATATTTCATGATGGTCTCATTCGAATCGCGACACGTCTAGAAATATGTAGAAAAGTTTCATTGGCATAATGAATATTAATACGACGTATACCGCGAAGACCACCAATGACTAGACTGCGGATCTTTATGGAAAATAAAAATGTTTGCATCGATTATAAGACACAGTATAACCAGATAGAAATTTATTTCTCCCTGTTTAACCCTTAAAATGCTGTATACTTTTTGGCGACATTAATAACAATGTGGGGTTCTCAAGGGACGTTACAAAAATTTTAGAATTGAAAATAAAATCATCCACAATAATTGACGATAAAAAAAGAGAAAATACATAAAATATGAAAAATTACTTACAAAGTTATTAAGGAAAAGCACTTTCTGGGGTCCTTACAGGACCCCAGTCAGCATTTTAAGGGTTAAACGGATCGCGTGGAATCGTCGCAAATAAGGGATCGATCGCAGCTCGATCGCCATCCTGTCGATCACTAACTTAGGAATCGATCGACGTCGGAAACGGGTATTTACAAAAGTATCGACACGTAAATTACGAGGCGACGCGGGGTAGCGTCGCGCTCTACACAACGCGCTTAGAGTTCGCACCGGAGGTGGGAGAATGATTTCGAAGGGGGGAATATTTATGGGCAGACCGGCTGAAATTAATTTATGCAGCCGCATAGGCTGCCACGTAATTTATTCGCGGTGCCCGCGACGATCAGTCACTCTCTTCACTGGCTTTTGTGTGTAAGGAAATCCTTGGCCATTAGAAACGGCCACGAAGAGCCTTCCTCTCCACCTATACGAGCGCGCGCGCGCGCCCCAGCCGATCCCTCTTTCTCGCTTCTCTTCCTCACCACGCTTCGATTGCGGGCCATCGTACGTAGAACACGATTCTAGATCTACCGACTCGCCCGTTCATTCGTGGAGCAAAGCTTTTCGGTCGTTAGATTCCAAAGATAATAGACCAGTCGCGCTTTACATCCAAGAACCACGTTAAATCGCTTTCAAAACTAACAGAGCTCGAAAACGGTTTTATTTGAACTGCGGATTTATATGTATTTAATTAAAACAGTGAGAGATCAAAGGAAACTAATGTTAGCGTACCGATTTCAATTTATAAATATTATTAAACGAAGAAAGAAAATTATATTTAGCTGCTGCATCCCCGAGCAATTTTACAACAAAGCATACAAGGAACGAAGAACCTCCTGGTTTACGAACGATTCGGTCATTCGGTTCATTGTCTCCGGAACGGTTTAGATTCAGATAAATGGAGTCGCGGTAGTATAAAGCTGCATGAAAAATCGCGACGAAGAAACTTCATCCTCGGACGTGGATGGAAGAAGTACGCTGGCAGTGTCCCCAGAATGTTTGCAGTGGATCCATGAGTTCAGGATCGTGGAGCGAAAGTTGCCGTTTCGGGAGCACGGTACGCCGGCGAATCGAGCAAGAGAGGAAGCGAGAAAGACAGACGAAAGGAGGAAGAAAGGAGAAGAGGAGAAAGATCTCTGTCCAGGATCTCCGGTGCACCCGCGTTATGATTTGTGGGGGCCCAGATCCTGATCCTGTCTGCCTGGAAGAGGCACCCACGCTTTCCAGGAACCGCGGTCCACCCCGTTCCCGCTGGAGGAGGAAGCGAAGGAAAAGACGAAGGTAGAGGTGGAAAGGCAGGACCGGGTTCCGTCTGGTGGGGAACGTCTTCGAGATCAGCCGACCCGATTACACCGAGGGTGTAATGGACGGACTAATTTGTGAAATTTAAATTCCGTCCCCGACGTTTTACCGCGAGACGAGTCGAGCGGAGCGGAGCGAAGCCGAGACGGTGCCCGAAGCGTGGACCCTGGCCACGAGATAAATCGCGACCCCCTCCGGGAGGTTTCATAGAATATCTGGGGGGACGATCCGACGGATCTTTCTGGAAAATCGTAGGTGGGCAGGTTTCGCGATACGGATTAGGTGCGTTCTGTCGTGTAGCCGCGCGCAACAGCGACACGGTGGTATACAGGCGGTTTCATAACACATTGTCGCTTGCAGTTTACAGTACCGTCAATATGAATCCGGAATTGTTCTGTCCCACGAATAAGGCAAATCTATTAAGACATTTATGAAGACATTGGCTAGTGAAATATGAAACAGTAAACGATAACTAGGTATTAGAGAATAAAATTAATTTTTATTCGACATTTTTTGTACTTCTCGATTTCTGATTTTTAGGATCGATGATGGATGACATATGAAAGGAGAAAGTTCGTTTATAGAACAAAGAAGAGAAATCGGAGACAAAATAAAATTCGAAAACTATATTAAGATGGAGATTGAAAATTGCACAGGGAAAGCGGGTGATCGATAGATAAGAAAATTACGAAAGAGTTTAAGAATAGGATATGCACTATCTTTGCGTCATAATCTCACGCAAACAGAGTGTACGCTTTCCCTACTCGAACCTAATCGCAAAGTATAACTTTCCCATATATTTTGGTCGACCTGTCACAATCCTCAAATCTCCAAGTCGCCGATGGCGCGTACGCATCTTACTAACTCGATTGTGACGCTAGAAAACAAGACATAAAATAGCACTGCTTATAAAGGACAGTCGATGAAAGGTTCCCCCGGCCTGTTATCATTCTTCCAACAAAATTACAACGAAAACCATCGTCATTGTTATCCTCGGTGAAACAGACGTCCAACGAGGGGCCATATCCAGCGGATAGGGAAATAAGAACGGTGAAACGGTACTACAAAAGGTAGCCAATAAAAGGTCCCCTCGGTAGAAAATGGAATAAGGGTAGAGAAGATAGCTAGGAGCAACCATGTGAGGGGTGGAAGGAAAAGGGGGGACTGGGAGATCGTATAGAAAGGGGGGGGAGGTACGAAGAAGAAGGGACACGCGTGATCGTGGTCCTCCGTACACGCAGTTATGGGCACGCTTAAAGGGCCCGACTGCGTGTGGGTCCACGGGATACGAGGACGTGTGGATGTCCAGGCGGGGCCCTGGCCCCGTTGTAATCCGACACCGGCAACCCTCCCTCCCTCTGCCCCTTCCCCCCTTCGCAACCAGTACAGTCCGTCAGCCAAACCCTCCCTCCTCTCTCCCTGTCTGTTCTTCCATGAGGCCCCCCGGTTCCCGTTCGTTCATTCGTTCGCTCGGTCTCTCGCATCCTCACGACCCAAAACTAAATCATAACCGTATTATGCGGCCCGACAATAGGCCCGCTCGCTATACAGCGAGAAGCCGCCTCTAATCCGCCACTCCGTCGACGTCTTGCTCTCGATGCGATGGTACCATCTCTTGGGGCTTTCTCTCTTTCTTCTCCTTTTTACCTTTTCTCGTCTTCTTTCTCTTTCTCTGCCCCCCCCTCTCTCTCTCTCCTAGCCACCCCCTTTCTCGCTGTTGCGCCACTTCCCTTCCTGGTGCGTTCCCTACCTTTCCGCAGTTCTTTCTTTTATTGTTCGCCGCGAGGACCATTGTTTTATCGGACGCGTCCCGTGCCTTGCGTCTCGATGCTCACTTCTTCTCCGACGGCTGTTCCCGGAATCCTGGCAGACTCTGCCGGTGTACTTCACTTTTTTTTTTCAATTTCATTGTAAAATACTTACGCCCGTAATCTAGGTACATTTCCAACGCACTCGATAAAATGATTTAATATTAAAATAGAAAGGGTGAAATGGAAAATTATATTAAAATCTATAGTCTATATTGCTCGGATGTCCTGTTTTGCATTGTATTGTTTCCAAAAATGGTGCCTCCTCAAACTTGTAAATCGTCAGAACTTTTGGACAACAATGAACATTATGAACACACCAATTGGAATTGCACGAACGTTCTCCGCGTGTGCAAACATTGGGAAAACAGCAGGGTCGCGTCGTTCAAAGCCGCAGCCGAGCTCACCAAAGATAAAATCATCGCCAAAGGGTTCAACTACATTCTACGATTCGGATCAATGATTTATTTGAAACACAGTTCGCACGGACACGTGCCATCTGTTCTGTGTTGGCATCGGCGAGCAACAATCTCTTCGCGGAGACAGGCGAAAAGTGAAAGCGTTGGTGGTATTCCTGCAATTTTCTCTATTAGAGACAGATCGCGCCGACGATTGTCGGTTCCCCTCGAGTATGCTTGCGGGGAACAGACACGGCGGACAACGCCACGGATAGCTTTCCATTTTATTCTATCTTTTTATTCGTCTCTCTCTCTCGTAGCCGCGGCACGGCGGAAGAAAAATAAAAATAACCTTGTCACCTTTTGCCCACAATGTCCTTTCCTTGCACGACGCGGGTGCACGTTCCGCGAACTCGCGAATTATGAATATGATTATCTCGGACGGGCTCTTGACGGGAAGCCAGACCTGTCCCAGAGGTGTCACCTTACATCCTCCCTCTCCTTCGTGGTGTCGACGCTCCTAGGCCCCCCTCGTGTCCCTCGTCGTCGCTGATTCGACGCGTGACGTCGCTTCTCGTAACCGAATCTCGCAAATAATTGGACCTCGACGCTCCTCGCTTTTCCTCCGCTGGTCATTCCTAGACTCAAGAAAGTGCGAACTCCCTTTCACCCCGAAATACTGTTGCAATCGTGTCCACCGTGCAGAAACCCCAAATTGCCGACCACATGCCAATTAATGCCACTTGCATTTATAATAAAACTGACTAGATGAAATTCAAAAGTATTGAAATATCTAAAAAAAATTGAAGACGCCAATATATGATTTCTCCTCTGTTAAAATGAATTTTCTTTCTATTTCTTGCAATCGCTGCACGAATATTATTGTATAAATAACCTAGTAATTCCTAGAAATTCCGTTTGAAATACATATATTTGTAAACAACAAGTAGTTTACGGATTAATTTCAATGATACAGTTAGCAGCTAAGTGTCCAACAATCATAAATCAGTTTATACATAGTTCTACGCACAATTCCCTCGATAAGAACGACGCCCGTCGATCTTTCTATTCGTCCATCCTCGATCCGAACTGTTGAATCAGTTTACGGGTCCGCTGACGTATCGTGTCATCGGCTCGCGCAGATCACTGTCCCGTGACGCACACACACACACACACACAAAAATGCACACAGATGCGTGGAGGGGTGCGTTACCCTACTATCTGGCCACCGGATCGTACCGACAAAATTCAATTCATAAGCGTCAAACACGAGCCGGCTGTTTAGCCCGTTCGGGGCCCATTGTTGTCGGTCAGCTCGTATCGGTGACAGTTTTAGGTGACGTCGATAGCACGAAGAAATTTCTATATGATGCACCATGGCGCGCGCAACACGCACACATAGTTGAGAGAGTAGAGGCTCGTAGCTGTGCATTCTATCTTCGATACGATCGGTAGTTACTTAGCACTTCTCTGACGCTCGTTCGATCGTTATCGCCGCTCGCAAACCGGCCCTGCCCCCCTCGTTGCCCCGTTTAAATTTATTGCGGACCCTTGCGGAAAAGAGGCTGACGGCCCATCTGCATCCCCTCCCCGTCTCACCGTTCCTCGCCTCTTCGTCTTCTTTCTCCCTCTCCCTCTCTCTCTCTTTCACTCACTCTTGCACGCATCCCTTTCGATAGATTTCAATTTAACCGTGCCCCCGTTTCCATGACGCGATTCGTAATTTCTTAATGGCGCAATTTCGCGCGATCGATGCCGGTTTTAAGGGTTGCTTGACCTGAGCACGGTGATCGAGTTCCCCTGTTCCCGGAACATCGGGTTGTTTCTTTTGTTTTTGTTAGAGAGAAGGTGGACCAGGTTCCGAGGACGATTTACATTTTTACATATTAACGCGCCGCACCGTGGACATTCTGCGGCTAATGCGCGTCAGGGATCGTCGAGAGGTTTTACTCGAATAGATATTATAGCAATGGGCACTGTTCTATGTAAGCGACATGTAACAATATTGTACTTGTTAAAGAAACCAATCGGTTTGAAGCAATAATAAATGCATGTAAACTATTCTTCTCATGAAAGCAATCATTTCGACAATCTAGACACCGTCTGGACACCGTCCAAAATTCTAACTTCTCAAAAGCAATAAATCCAAGGCGTATGGTTCGATAGTAAACAAGTTATTGTTCTTCCAATAGTGTCCGAATATTAACCCTTATTAACCCCTAGTTGATTAAAAATTTCTGTACCATTATTCAAAATATTCTTTACATTATTAAATATGTCGGAATCAAAGCAATTATTAAATGTTTCAATATTGTACCAGGTGTTATATCATATCCATAAAACGAGGAAAATCATATAGAATGGAATTATTCTAGGTTGGAAGAAATGTATAATATTCGTGATAAAATACCTTCGAATGCAAAGGGTTAGCACCAATCGTACCGAGCACAAGATGCGACTGCTACATTGTTTTATAAAAATGAGAACACTGAATTTATCTAAATTTCTTACGAAATAACAACATGTGCTTGAATGAAATCTTTGTACTGTCATTTGACCGGTCGTGGTTCGATTAGTGTTACAAGGGAGAGTCACTGTACACGAAGCTTACCATTCATCAGTTCGTATAAACGAGGTTCTAATCGTACAAACAACTATGACTAGCGTAACACTTCGAAATAGAATTCCCTCGATTCCCCAGACACACCGTTGTGTTCGTCCCTAATTCCGATTCAACTCTCGAATCGTCCGCCATAGATACCTTCACCGAGTCCACCAAACATATGTCGAAGATCTCGTCCCCTTCAGCAAACAATGACACCGTAGAATTTCGCGCAGATGATTGGCCAGTCGCTCGTCCAATCGGACACGTGGCAAGGACGTTATGGGGGTCGAAGGCTCGCGGGTCATGGGGGGTTGACACGCGGCCGACGTTCCGAAGGGTGGAATTTATGGGATTACGTGACGGCAACCGGGAACGTAACGTCGTTATGATAACTCGTGTTGCCCTTCCTCCCTCGAGTGATTACATTGGATTACAGGGGCGGCTTGCCACCTTTCGTGGAAGTCGCGGGACGAGTCTATTTTCAGACGCCCCGGGGTGGTTTTGCGTTGAATGTTGGTGACGAGTGTTCGACACGGGCTCAGCTGAAGCCTGTGCGTCCGCCAGTGTCGGGGGTCGTGGATTCGAGAAGGTGGAAACGTCGAGAAGATCCATCGAATAGGGTAAATGTACCTATTACTACGAGTCTGAGTTTTACTGCGGTATTTTTCCCCAACGAGATTCAAATATATAAACATCAATATTTTGCCCGGAATTTTTGCACAATTCAACGAGATTGTATTCTCGTCGGAGATGCAACCGAGGCTGTCAATCATTCTCATATTTTTATAATCCCAGGATTTGAATAAACATTCTTCGTGAAAGGTAAAAATAAGACCGTTTCTCTTCTATCTCGATCGCCAAACGACTGTATGCGTTGTACATATTGAGTTTTGAGAGCCACCAATTTCTTTTTTTTTTTTGTATTCAGAACACATCATTCTTCCATAAAATGCTTACACGTATTATTATTTCATCATAAATTATGAATAATATTAAAATAAAGTACGATCGTAGTAATCGGTACAGTTACCCTAGTTCTACAAATTGCAGTCAGTATACATACAGTACAAAGTATCGGTACACTACGTAGAATTTCGATTATCTGAATTAGTATATCAGTAAATGTACGAAAGATTGATACGAACATTAACGAAAGATGAAATAATATATTTTTACAAAATATACATTATACGATAAAGGACAAAAAGGTGAACAGGTGTTAAGAAACTCGCTCTTGAAGGAGGCGACAATAGACGACAGAAATATTTCTCCTTGCACGTTGCGTATACATAAATCTTTCGATCGGCAGAACTGTAAGAACCAAACGGAGCACGTAGAAAGGGAATATACAAGTTGCAGTGTCAGGTGATCGACTACAGAGTCGATCGTCGGCCGCTTGTATGTAATTCTAGACAGGAATTAAGCGGTGCAACGGTCAGCCACAGCTTCACCGTAACGAGCGGTATATCGTAGAAAGGACAACTTTGTGATATAACAACAGTTTGTGTGATTGGGTATCAAAATTCACAAACTTAATATCCGACCAATTTATTCGTCGAAAATCATTTCGTACAAATCCCCGTACAAATTGCTGGTGAACGGTGAACCGGTTGGGAACGTCTTTTCTTTTCTACCCGAAGAAAATGTCTTTCTGTATCAGTGTCTCTCGAACCACTCTAATAAACCCAGCAACATTGTTGTCGTGACATGAGCACCAGGATACCGTTCAATGCAACATTATACACCCGGAAGATGCAAACTGTGTCACTGTCATAAACCAGACACGTAGTAAGTAAAGCTGCAGTTCACACATTCTTTTAGCAAATTTCTAAGACGATCGTCGCATCGGTGTAGCTCTCCAGGTGCCACTTAACACTGTGCACCGATTCTTCATCGATCAATGAACGATAGATACGGAGTCTGTTGATAATCATGATCAGGTAATAAATAAAAACATTTGTGTACTTCGAATTCTAATCCTCAGTAATGAGTACGCAGTAATTGGTGCGTGGCTCTTTTTCGTCCGCGGTAATACGTACAAAATGCAATCGATTTTATTTTTTAATATTTACTTATGTGGTTTGTATTCAGAACACGTCGTTTTTCCATAAAATGCTTACATTAATAGTTAGACAGCGGATTTTATACATTTATGAGACAAATGAGTTGCTGAAGAATTCAAGAGTACTGTTATTTTATTTGCAACTTATTAAACATGTAAAGAAAGAAAATTTTCTATTTCACTCAGCTTTGTTACGATTCAGGTAGAACTCTTTTATTTTGCATAAAGATCCGCTACTAATAATATTATCTTGTCCATAATTGTCTACTAATCATATTAACCCATTATTCATAGGGAATGGAAATATTCTGGATTGGAGAAATTTTTAATTTTCCAGTTAAAATAGCTCCGAATGCAAAGGGTTAAAATAAAGTACAATCGAAGCGTGATACCTGAGTAATCGGTAGAGTTATCGTAGGGGTCTGTGTCTAGCTTGAACCACGAAACTAAAAATTCATTGTCTAATATCCACTGGACTCTATGTCGAAACTATGTTTTAAGCGTTTTTTTTCTCAAGAAAATCCTATGTCAAGCAATTTATTAATTCAAAGCGTCACTTACTTTCATGGTATCAAGAGAAAGAATTTTATGAAATATGTCCTATGGGATATGGTAACTTAAAGTACAGCTAATGTGACGAAAATTTCAAAATTTGTAAGTCTCTTATATGGAGTATACTATTAAATGATACAGTTGAAATAATGTTTCTCACCTTTTTCTCCTTTAAATAGAGATATTTCAACAAGGGTTCAAAACATCCAGTAGTTTTAGTTTTTTTTCGTAATTAATAGACATTATACTACAATTTTCTACAAGTTTTTCCTGCTACAAACTGCTACACTCAAAGTTATTCAACATTAACCCTCGGCGAATGCTACTCTTCTACTCGGCTACGAATACTTGTTTTTTATCGATATTTATTTATCTGTTTTCCACTCGTAATATATGTACTATGTATTTGTTCATATTTCAGTTTTACATTATACATAAACATGCCTCTTATTGTTTCTTTCAAATCTATGTAGTGTAAAAAAATGGAAAATTCTAAAATAGTATGCGAAATCTTCGATTAGTACGTTTAAAACAATTCCGAACAAAAAAAATATATAAATTCCAGCTACGCTATACGAATTTTTTTTATTTTTGTCCCAAATTCTTATCGAAGTACCGCACTGTGCGACGTGGTCTAAGTAGACCGAATGAATGATGCCATTCGCGCGGTACAGTCGCGTGTCGTGATCGGCAAGGATCATCTGAGCGTGTTGCGACGGCAACGGCAAGCGTTAAAGTCATGAACAGCTGGATTCTCCGGTGACTGGGCAGTGGTCCATTCAGAATCTCGTCGCGACAGCTGAAGGACGTTGTTTTCCTACGACAAATTACGCGCGCGTTCGCCGCGTTTCGACGCGAGGCAAGGCGAGGCAAGACGTAGCTTGAAAGCGTGTGTGCACGCTCGCACACGTGCTCGTCGATGTAGTACGCGGCACTCGCACACCACGCACACCCGACCTACCCCACCGAGAATCGTGTTTCAATACGGAAACCGAAAACCATATCATTACGTTGAAGCTCCGTTTCGTCGCTCACGAAACACGTTCGCTCGCTTGCTCGCACTCGGCCGCGAATAGAGAGCTGTTTTGTCGTTGTGTCTGTGCACACTGTGGAGGCAGCGTTGTTTCTCGCAGGTGCGTATTAGCGCGAAAACCGACGCTGGGCGCCGCGCCGCGCCGCGCCGCGCCGGGTCGCGCGCGTGCCGCTCTCCCAACCACGGAGAAATGCTCTTGGATCGCTCACTGTCGCGACTTTTTGATCCCTGCGGGGCGTCCTGGTCCGGAACTCCTGCACCCCAGTGCACGGTGGGCCGAATCAGGACTTGCCGCGTCAATTTTTAACAGTGGCGCACCCAGGATTTGATCTTTATTTAGCAAACAATATCTGTCAACTAAACCATGTGGTCGTTAATGACCTAGATGTTAATGCGACCACATTAAAAAAATAAACCATTAATAAATAAATAAATAAATATCTGTCAACGGTAGCCACACGTATTTACTTATAGGGAAAACTTGTTCGAAATGTTTAGTTTTACATATAACATATCCAAAAATCATCGAAATCGTAGAGGAAGGAGCTACTCTACGGTTTAGCTAATTTTTCAGTGTTTTGTTTCCTTTTTCATGGGTTGGGACTTGGCCCCCTGGCTCCCCCCCCCCCCCTGGGTGCCCCACTGATTTTTATTCCCACATTTTTTAACCCTCATCCGTACCTCATTTCACGAACTGAATTTGTTCCTCGGTGTCAAATTGACACAGTGATAAAAAAAATCGATAATATAACAAGTGAAACAGTTACTTTTCAATGTTTTTTTTTTTCATTGAAATCGATGAGGTAACATTTACATTTTAGGTTTTTGCGGTTATATGTTTCGCATTGAAAAATAAAAGTCACCAAGTTTCGGACAAATATACTTACAAATAACAGAACGGTATAACTTATTTCGGGAAAACTGTGTCAAATTGACGCGAGGGACAGATGAGGGTTAAGGGGGTAGAATCGTTTTTCCAAGAAGCCGTGGGATGCGCCTTCTCATTTCTCGATAATGAATGTAAAAGCGCTAGATAAAAGATCAGTCTAGTTCCACTTTTACGCTAACGAAGCGTAGTTTGGTTTAATACGATTGCGCATGTAGCCATTTTCAATAAAGAAAAGATGCCTACGTAAAAATAGGACTTTTGAGTGCGATTGCGGTCTGGCTTGATCTTTTATCTAGTGCTTTTGACTAGTGCAGTAGTATTTTCATAAGAATCCCATCGAATGCGTTATCGAGGAATTAGAACGCGCGTCCCGCAATCTTGCAATCCTGAAAACGAGACTACCCCCTTAAATAGGTGATGCGAAATGAAAATTAATGAATATTACGCGGACGACGACGCGCAAGAGGAACTATTTTTTTTTTTTTGGTTGCATTGATACCAACTATTCGACTTACAAGTGTAGAGGAGTACAATTGGCGAATGCGGGACAGAATTGTCCACCACGCCGGTTACATAATGGGGCCTCCTCGGTTTGCGGTCTCGGCAAATGGTGGGCAGTGCGAGTATTTAGATGAGTTGACTCCAATTGGCGTACGTACCGTGAGAATCCAGTATCTAGCGCGTAGACCGTGTGTGAACCGGTCTCTCGGGGCAGCGATGAAAAATGGGTGAACTAATCATGCAAATTGGGCACGATGTTACGTAATTCTGTTCTATCTTCAGCCGTACGCCTCTAGAGGCTCGACGGATAACGTGACAGCCGGATGACGACTAGCGTTTGGCAAAATATTAATCTTTCCGCGGGAACTTCGTTAACCGACCGGATAACTATTCTCGCGCGGCTATACTGTCCCATTTCTGATTACAGTAGAATCTCGATTATATTGTATAACGAAACAGTAACTTAATTAGAATGCTAGATTTTAGTTCAAAATATACATATATATTTGTTTAAAATATTCACCCTTTGCACTCGAAGATACTTTATCACGAACATTAAACATTTCTTCCAACCTAGAATAATTCCATTCTACAATGATTTTCCATCAAATTTAATAATGTAAAGAATATTTTGTATAATGGTACAGAAATTTTTGACTCTGAGTCACCACTCGAGTGCTAAGGGTTAAAAATAAATTAGTTCTGCAATCACATTTATTCATTCATAAGAAAAATGGCTTAAATGAAAAAAAGAAAATTTTATACGAGAGTCTATTTCGAGTGAATTGTCATGTACATTAGTTATAAAGTACACCACAATTTATATATTTGTTATTATACTTTTTTTTTAGAAATGTATTTTATAAAACATCTCCACTAGCATATTGGATATTCATCGATTACTTATAAGATGGACTAAATACATTGTAGAGTAGAATGTACTTCGATTGCTTTTGTGAATAATTCATACGTGCACGACGAAAAGGCTGCAAATGAATATTGAGTAAACATGAGAAAATGATCCTCTTTCTACATCAATTATTATCTATTAGGAATTGGACGTGCAAATTCTTCGGAGATCGAGTTACACGAATCGAGCGGTAATAATAAAACGCGAAGGATTGAATTCTAACGTTCAAGGATTAATTACGAAGTCTCAGAGACGAGCAAGTTTTTCCTTCGATATGAAACGAAAACTTTTTAATTATAATTGATATCGTTATTCGTTATTTTCTTTCTACGAAGCAGGAGTTGTCTATTACAAATAATGAAATTCTAGTAATGGTTTATGTAACGCGAAACTTTCTTCGTTTTCATTAAGCTTCAAACATTTTCTTATGAATTCATACAATCTAAGGTTACTCACTGCGTACGCCAGAAGGAAACGTTCTCAGAGGGTAATTTTCCTTAAGAAAACTATGCGATCCAATTACAGTTTTCTACATGTTGCCTCGGGACGAATATTAATGCCGTAAAATGAAACACGAATAACGTTGAACAATCTCCTCTTAATATGGCCTCAGAGTTAATTGGTAATTCATTAACAGCTACTTATGATAAGGAGCCTCCTGAACATCCAATTGTTTGTCTACACTGAAAAATCAATTTAAAAATCATTTTTGAAGGGGTGGAAAACACAGTAGATCTGAACGTAAAATATTACAATTAAATAGTATTAATGAATAAATTAAACCCTATTATTTTTGTCTACAATCAATTTCAACCGTGATTTATGAACTTAACGTTATCCGAATTACAAAATGTTAGCAATTCACACAGTCTGTACGAAACGACGTGATTCTGTTTGCGCTGATATTAATAAATCGATTGCTATCATAAAACCAGCATCACTCAGTATTCATTTGGACAATTACCGATGCCAGCTGTCGATATCAAGTATACTTTCCTCTCCAATACGTTTCGATTCTTCCATGGAAGTAATTGATTAGTCAGTTACTTAAAAATCATGAGGAAGATTCGACTAATATTAAGATCCGTGGTCCTCGGGGCTTCTTGGCGAAGATTGGGAACGGTTCACGGGCAGATTTGAGCGAGGAACGGAAGAGGTTCGGAACGATTATGCAGCGCGACACGGTGTGCATTGAGGAGGAGTGCAGTGCACGCTGCGAGCAATGTGCGAGGCTTCGCGCGGCCGTCAATTACGATTAATTAGAGCGGAGACTGACAGCGGACGCAGCGACGGCTACTTAATACTTTAACTTGTCCCCAACCCTCCACCCGTTCACTTCCTCCGTCGTCGTCGACGGCGCGAATCGTGAGTGTCGCTCGTCGGTTCGACGCGTGCATCCCTTTCTGTCTTTCCAGGGCCGTCGGGGCCATTTTACTCGTCCACTGTTAGCTTCGTGCCAAAATACATTGCGGCTTTTCTTCTTGAATTTTAAAGCCGTCGTATCGTCGACGCACAGCGGACCATTTTCTCCGAAATCTTGGCCAAAACGCTTTCAGCATTATTTTAAGACATGCATGCAACAGTATGTAAGAAAAGATTAAATCGATCATGATGTTTTATCAAGAGAAAAATTGATTCATAATTTTTTTATGGGGATTTATTGTAGATGACAGTGCAGAATGATTAATATGAAAATGTAGTAAAATTTGATAACACGGATTGAATGTTCGCTGAATCAGAATGTAAAAAATGTCGTCTAAAGTTACACGAAGGTACATAAAAGAGTGAAAATCACGAAGCGCTGGGGGAAATTGGAAATTTTTCGGTATCGATGTCGAGGCAATATTGAAATTTTGATGTTCGCTGAAAGTACCACTGTTGCCACGGTTTAATCCGGACACTTTATTATTCATTATTAATTTAATCAATGCAGAGCGATATTAGTTACATACCATTAACGTCGGAAGAAAAGTGATCGGTAGAGATATATTATTTCAGACGCGCAATTAATGGAGGAAATTAATTTAGGAAACGTCCGCATAAATCGCCTGTTTCTCCATCATCGTTTCACGGTTTCGAGCGTACATTTTCGTCACGCATGACATCGGCTTTGTATTAATAACAGTGATTTTCTACTTGCTGCGAACACTCCGGGAGTGTAATTATACGAGTAATTACTAACGTCAGGCCTGATCCCATAAACCGTTCCAGTTTCCTTGAATAATGTTCTGTGTTTCGTTACGATTATAGTGATAAAAGCGATGTAAATTAGTATAATTCGGTGTTACTTGCAAACTACAAAGTAATAAATCGATGAAGAATTCTTACAATATTAATATTGTATATTTAATGAGAAAATATTCGGGACAATTCTCGCTAGAAATATGCGAATGATTCATTCGTTGTACAACTTATCTAGCGAATTGGATCACGAACGTGAAATTTCTTATTTTCGTGGATTGATTGAGTTTTATATACATATACCGTAGCCTTGATCGAACGGAAGCAGCGATTAAAAGTTTTGGTAGCGCAGAGGTCGATGGAGGACAACGTGTTCGACCGATTGTGCTCGCGGTCAGTCTTCTTCGCTAATTGAGCCATTGTCTAGGTCCGGTTAGGCACGTCTAAAAGCCTAATGGCCGTTTCCTAGAGACGCGCCAGCCCGAATACAGAACGAATTAGAATAATTCGTTCCGTCTGGCTGCGTCACCACGCCAGCAGATACGCATCGTCCTCTCATCGCCAAGAATCGGTGGGTTTCTCTTTAACTTCGACCACGATGGAACACGTCCATTTTGCATCGCGTGGCGTACCCGTACTACGTTAATACCAACATCGTTATTTTTGTAAGTATCATTTTATCCGGCGATTTTTTTCTTCCTTCTCTTTTTGTTTTCATTAAAACGCGATCGCGCCAACCAAAAACGTTGTTTCATCGTTCGCCGGGGCTCGCAGCTCCGAACGTAAATATTTCATATCCGCAAAAAGTGGTTTCGTTCCGTCGGAGATTTATTCTATCAGATCGTATCGTCCGAATCTCGGTTCTGGTTTTTTCCATTTTTTTTTTTTTTTTGTATTTTACCTCGGGCAAATTTTATCCGCGAAAAAGTGTTCGAACGAAACCGGGAATATTCGACGCGAACACGAGAAGCGAATAAAACTTACGAACTAATCGTGAACTGCCTGTTTTAGTTGTTTTTCGAATTATCGAACAGAACGGAGCAGAAATATTAACAGATATTAATCAAGTCTGCGTTCTGTCGATCTGAATTGATTCGTTTTAGAACTGTAACGTTTATTTTACGAAATACATTTATAACAGAAACTGAATAGGTGTAATTTAAAATGGTGAAAACGTTAGAAGAATTTAATCGTTCAGCCTATTAATCATATTAAGAGAAAAAATAAATTTCTGTTTTACTCCAGTTTGTTGTAATTCAGGTAGAGAATTTTTGTTTTGCATAATAATGAAAGAGAAAAAAAGAAAGAGAAAGGGAATTGAATATCATGAACGTTCTTGGAAAAGTCAGGCTATTCCCGAAGACCTCGATGATCCTTTTAAAAGGAGGCCTCCCTCTTAATTTCATTACGGTTACTCGAGCGGCTCCATAATGGCCCTCATAACCCATAGGCCATCTGGCACGATCTTCGAGGATCTGTATCTACATACCGATCGGATATAATCGATCAAGGATCGATCAGCGGAACGACGTCTAGCTGGCTGGTCACCGACGATCAGCCGGTTTAGCTTAAACCCCGTGTAATCATGCTTCGATCGAATTTACATGGCAAATTGCGCGAATCTTCCCTTTCCTGTGTTCCTCGGCGAGCCAACGGGACGGATTCAGGTTGCCGAACACCGGAAAACATCTTTGCGGAAACGTGGGGATATTTACCAGCCATTCGAGATCATTTTCACTTCTTGATATCACAAATTATTATTTTCTTTCCATAAAATATCATTGACTATTGTAGAAAATTTTGGTTATTGACATAAGGATTCACTTACATATACTCATTCTTGTTATAAACCTCGGAATATTTGCGAGCCATTCGAGATCATTTTAACTTCTTGATATCTCAAATTATTACTTTCTTTCCATAAAATATCATTGACTATTGTAGAAAATTTTGGTTATTGACATAAGGATTCACTTACATATACTCATTCTTGTTATAAACCTCAGGATATTTGCGATCTATTCGTGATTATTTTAAATTCCTTATATCTCAAATTATTATCTTCTTTCCACAAAATATCATTGACTATTGTAGAAAATTTTGGTTATTGACATAAGGGTTCAATTACACCTACTCGTCCTTGTTATAAACCTCGGAATATTTGCGAGCCATTCGAGATCATTTTAAATTCTTTATATCTCAAATTATTATTTTCTTTCCATAAAATATCATTGACTATTGTAGAAAATTTTGGTTATTGACATAAGGGTTCAATTACACCTACTCGTCCTTGTTATAAACCTCAGGATATTTGCGAGCTATTCGAGATCATTTTAAATTCTTTATATCTCAAATTATTATTTTCTTTCCATAAAATATCATTGACTATTGTAGAAAATTTTGGTTATTGACATAAGGGTTTAATTACACCTACTCGTTTTTATGATAAATGCACAAAATCCGCTGTCTAGCTATAAGGAATCGAACGTATCTTTAAAAGAAATTAGAAGATGGACGTTTTAATCGACGTTCGGGGACACGTGCAGTCCGAAGACACCGTCGATCATCGTTTGATGAACAGACACGAACACGATCCGGAAAGTTGTGGGGAGAAGTGCTGCGTTTCGTGGATGTGGAGCCGCTGAATAAGATTTTTTCCAGGGAGAGGCGACAGCAGGAATCTTGCAGGCGTCGATAAGGCACACATTAATTGAAGAACAACATCCGGCAAAGAGCCGGTGGCCAGCCACGAGCGGCTACGTGACATCATTGTTTACGACAGAACGAAAATGGAATTAAACGAGAGCTGCGCTGGCCGAGTGATTCGGAGCAAAGGATAATTTTAGAGTGATAACGGTTACGGGAACTCCGTCCACGTGTCCTGGAATTCGATTTCGCGCGAATCACCACGCGCCGCACCGAATGTTTGCTGAAACTCATCTTTTAACAAAATCAAATCTAATATTTCCTTCGTCGTAGATTTCATCGAATTCAGAATGGAAATGCATACTCTCGTAATTGAATGGATTAGTTTACTAGATGGTATATGTAATGCAAATTTTGGAAAAATTCTGGTCAGTCTGAATCACGAAGAAAAAATTGTAACAATTGCTTTTCACAATTCTTTTCATTTGGAATGTAAATTTACAAAATTCGTTTTGTAGATTGAGTATAAGTGAAAATCGCCGAATAGGTAAACTGTAATTTTGATGAAATTTTCACGCATGTATATGTACATATACAAAAAGTTGTAGAAAGCAAACTTTTTATTGTATTTTGTATTTATATTTTATTCAATCAAATGAATTTTTCTTTGGTTTTTTGAAATAATAGATATGACTTTGGTGGGGTAGAATATTTGCGAGACGCAATTTTGTATCTGACAATGGCAATTGAAGAACCTCGATCAATTGAATGGTCGTAACAATGTAATTACAGTAGAAAATTGCAGTTTAGCGCAATGAGAAACTCTTTTCTAAGTGATAAATTTACATTTTAACAAGCTCGATCATCGTTTCGCCGATGGACGATCACGGGATTTCGATCAGCTCGAAGCCTGTCCACCTGTCAGGTTCAATAGCGGAACTAATAGTTTCACAAAAGAGGATGGCTAACGTCCATCTACTTAATTACAAAACTGTTTTGTACGTGTAATACCTTTACACCAAAAATCGACTCGACGTTTCTGCTTCTCAAAAAGTTGGTAGCCGTAACTTCGTTGATAGAAGTAATTTATAATCAGTAGAATACTAATAATTATGACAAGAACAAGTAAGTGCAAACAGTAAAAGCATTCAAAGAATTTACAAATATTTTTGTATTTTGCTCAACTCTAATAGTTTCGGCTCAATTCAACGTAAATTTTGGTTTAATTCGTAGGTACAGATAAAAAATTTACGTTGAATTGAGATAAAACCTTTACTTTTTCCCTCGTAATTGCGAGCAATAACAACATTTTTTAAAAAAACTTATTTACCAATTAGTCACTAAACTAATGCTTTTAATGTCAGAAAAATACTGAAGCTCTTGGGTCCAGTTTTGAAAAAGGCGCACGAATACTTTGTTCACCCACTGTATGTGGAGCAACCGCGGTGGTTCAGGGTCGTCGAAGAGGGTTCCAGTTTTACGAGCTTCTTTCGACCGACAGAAGCCACACGATCGGAGCGGCAGTCGAAGGACCGGCGAGAAGAGGAACACGATGATGGGGAAAAGAGTTAGGAAGCCCGCTAGAACCGAATAGCTCTGCCAAATTAAGCATGATTTATGGGAACCGCCAGCCAATATTCCATTCTATTAACATCGCATTATCCGACCCGTGAAATTATACACGGCAACGACCCCGGTATTCGGGAGTTGGTCCCGCGGCACAAAGTAAACTCTTTGCATTGATGCGGTCGTTCGCGTTCCTCCTTCGCTTCACGAAAGCACCGAGGAATATTACCTTTTTTCCCTGAAATCATCATCTTAATTTGAATGCGTCCCGATGCCTTTTTCTTTCTTTTTTCCACAAAACCGGTCACTCGTTTTTTATGTTTAGCCGACCCATTATAGCATGATTTAATTATCTTATCTGTTTCGTTCACATTATTTAATACTGCGTATTTAATACATCGAATTTGTATTTTTTTTTGTAAAATATAAAATTTCTTATGAAAACATTTTCACAGCTTTAATAAAATCGTTAATGAAAAAGTCTGAAACAACAACTAAAGTATATTGATAAAGATATATCAATCAAGCTTTTTTTAATTTAACAAGAGATTCGATGTATTTTCCATTAAATTCCCTGTTCAAAAAAAACTGTATCTAACAAGTTCTACATAGAAAGTATTTTATACTGACTCAATGGGTTTCGAAAAATGGCTATGGTGTTAATCGAGATGATTTTTCGGCATTCCGTTATTGTATCGCGTAATTTGTAATGTCGATTGAAATAATATAATGATTGAATTTGGTGTATTATTGTGCAAAATCCCTGCGGTATTGTTTATCAGGGAAGTGACAGGCGTATTCAATGTACAATTACCGATCACAGGATCGACACTTTATAGTCTTGAACGGCCCCGTTACAATGTGGCATTCTATGTATTGGTCGGCTACATGTTGCAATATTATACGTATACGCGGCCGAGCATCGAATTGCAGGCCGCAATGCGTGCTTGCGTTTAATTAATTCCCACATATCCGGTCTGCCCGTGCAATCCATTCCATTCGCCGAATTTCCCGACGAATAGTAAATATTGCTGTTATTCAAATTTTCGGGTGGTAATTGATTAAACTCGATACAGTATTATCGATTGACCAGATTACGTGGCAGGGCGTTACTAAATGTTCAAATAATCGAATCGTCATTATCGTAAAAACTACGGTTCTAACCGTAAAGCTTTCCTGCAACGATAAATACTAATCGAACCATGGATATTTATACAGCTAATTCGCGTTCTTGTAACATCACGAATACAGTTACCTTCTCTCTCTCTCTCTCTCTCTCTCTCTCTCTCTCTCTCTCTCTCTCTCTCTCTCTCTCTCTCTCTGGCATTATCGGATTAGTCACGTGACGTTGTGACACGTGTACAACAGAGATGAAACACGTCACGTGACTGGACTGTAGCGTGGGGATGTTCGCCCCTGGAAAGGGCGAAGGGAGCACGAGTTAAAAACTTGACTAATTTTAAACAGGCAAGCGATAAGAAATTGAAAATTGCTGAAAACTACAATCTATAACAAGTAGACTGCGAAACTTTATGCATTTATAGGAAAATTAAGAAATATTTCATCTTACGGAGGATTCGAAAGATCGTATTCCGGGCAACTTTTCGAGGCGAATACTGTGCGACGACCCTGTAGATCGATCGATCGAGCCCGATCGTTCTCGAAAAACGGACGCGCGCTATAGGGAAAACCGTCGCTCGAAAAGGAAGAAAGATCAGAATATTCGGTCGGGCTGGCGATGGAAGAGAGACAGTCGAAAGGGGCGCTTGTAGTTTACATCGGATGCCCATCGATGCGGACGGTAGCCATTTTGAGCGAGAGAGGCCCGGTTTCGTGGCTTCTTCTCCACTATGTGTTCCGAACGGCGCGGCTCGCCGAAAGGATGAAGGAGGAAGAGGCCGAGGAGTCCGGGAGAACGAGGATGAGGGCACCGAGGGTGGCTTCTGGCTCATTGGCTAGCCGTACAAATTCGTCGCGACGTATCCGTGGATTACGTGAGGGGGCCCGGTAACGTTGGTCCCCCCGATGTTTCGGTACCACTTCGGGGCCCTGTGCCGCGGAGAAAGGGACACGTCCCCCACCTCCCCCTCCTCTACTCCCCCCGTCGTCGTCTTATCTTGGACATCGGGCCCGAGCTTCCTTCTTAACGGGTGATCGGACACAGGCTACACGGATACAAGAAAGTATTCGAACCGCGGTGCACACGTATCTGGAATTGACGTGTGTGTGCGTGTACGGCGAACAGTAAACTCCCGTATAACGATGTACGAGTCGTATTGTTTATAATTAAACAGGTCCGATATTATACAAAAGAAGAATTACGCAAATCCTGTTCGACGTTCTGCTACCGCAGACGAATCAAGAATGCTTCTCCGATACATATGCTTCCATGAACAAAGCGATACGAAATCAAAATTGATATACGAACAGGAATGCAACATTTGTGCTGCGTTGTACGAACCTGCGTCATTATAGCAGAGATCTGTCGTAACAATTCGCGTGAAAAGAAACGGTAATTGTAGATGGAATATGTTTTGAGCGATGTTGCACATTCGAAGAAGTTTAATCTGGGCCTTTGACGAGCGCGCGCGCATTTTTTCCGAGAATATTTACTGACGCCTCTTGATCTTGTTATTAGAAGATATTATTCTTCAATGTCTATAAACACCGACGAAGAACCAACATATATATACAGACTATTTAAAGCCTATTTGCATAATCGCTTCTATATTGTTGGACGAACATTAACAAGTTACGTTGAAAGAAACGGAGTAAAGGATAGAAGAAGAAAGTTCGAGGAAAGAGGTAGCCGTCGAATCGAAGATCGATCGGCGTTGAAAATCGCAGATATGATTGGTAGTGCGGTGGCTCGAAGATCAGCTTGGGTAGGGGGTACACGGTGGTCCAGTTGAAAACGAGCGGAAAGGGGGGCGGGTAGGAACGGTGAAAAAGAGTAGGGGGGCCGTCGATGGAGGGAGAGAGAAAGGAGAGCACGGAGCTCGTGTTTCCGGCCGGGTGAACAACAATGCCCGCAGACAAATGAGCATCCCGCCTCCATTGTTCGCTTCATCGGCACGGCGCAGCCTCTCCCCTGGTACCCACCCCGGTTCCGCTTACGCCCCCTTCCCTCCAGCCGTCATCATAGAGCCCGCAACTCTCTCCTGGTTCCTCTCGCTGGTTCTCTGTCTCTCTCTCTCTCTCTCTCGTATCCTCGTCATTGTCACCGTCACCGTCGTCGTCCTCGTCGTCGTCATCGTCGTCGTCGTCGTCGGCGGCGGCGTCGCCCTCGAACGCCCGGCTGGGGGGCCCTCGATCAACCTGATGCGGGCCAACACCGATTAAACATCTCTGCTTCGTCGAATCTCCGTCAACGGGACTCCCTTCCTCCGCCCTTGTCGAACGACCCCCCATCCCGGCCGCTCTACCACGCTTTTGTCTCTCTTCCAACGTCTTTCTCCTCTATTTTTACCTCCCCCATTGTTTCCACACGCGCGCGCTTCGTGAAAATAACGCGACGCGCGTCGATAGCCGGATGGAATCCTACCTCGGTTTTCATTTATTTTCACTGCTCCGGCTGTTTTTTGTTTGTATCCCTGCTTCGCTCTTTCTTTCGTAAATTGTTGATGCCGCCGCGCCGGGCTCGATCCGCTCGCCACTTGTTTATTGATTCCCCGCGTGAACATTGCCGACGATTAGCACGCCCGGACATCGTCGTTTCGTCTTTCTACGGTAGAACTTCGGTTGCCTCTTGTTTGGACAATACAGTTTCTGGTTACCGTCGATTCAACAGCTAATTCAGCTTCTGCTATCCGAACACGACGAACGATCTTGTCCCGCGACAGCTTCTCAGCTTTTCCCGGACTCGGCCGGACTTCGTTCTTTCATAGCTTTGAAGAATATTTATTTCAAAGTAATGATACTAAATATCGCTTGCCCGTTTTTGCCCGTTAGTCATTTATATCATTTGTTAGAGAAGACACGGGGTATGTCACGAAGGATGATGTTTGAAACCTGGTGTTGAACAAGTTCTAAAGATACTAAACCCAAAGTTTATGCAATAAGAGAGCTGATTCTACTCTTTTTTAACATGAAAGCTGTTAATGATTCAGCAAAAACTATTTTTTGAAAAAATTTTTTGCAAAAGAGTGCAAGAAAAATAACAGAACTGCAACCTATGATGACCTTTTAAGTTCATGTAGTTCTAAAATAAAGCGTTATTACTACAAGAGAACAGAAAAATTTGAATTTTGTTCACCTAGAATCGAGGAATCGATCACTGTGTGCGGGAATGAACGGGACGTGAGTATTTTCGTGAGTATTTATTCATAATTGTGATTAAATGATACGGCTGATCGGAAATTTTCTATTTTACAGAGATATCGAAAGAAGATCGAAATATGTATACATACATGACCAGAATAACTGCAAATAATCGATACCAATTGCTTGAATCAGGTTGCGTACATGTTAGTTCATTAGCCGCGTCCTTCATTAGAGAGATATTATATTCAAATTTATCGAAATGAGTATATCTGGGCTGTTTTAATTACATAATGTTATTGTGATTGCATGGAGATGGTCATTAAGTGGTGTCAAAATTACAAAATTAATACCTCGTTTGTTACACTTATTATTGTACATTTTAGTCATCTTTCGATCCCATCCAATTGCCCATTACACTGCGATACTTGCAATTATCAGAAACGGTTAATAAACAACTTATTTCTAGCAATTACTCCTGAATTTCTTTTCGGATTACACTGTAAAAGAAACTTTTGAAGCCTTAACAGGATTTAAAGTGTTTAGGCAACAACGAAATGGAAGCCTCGCCAATCTGTATCGTCGATTCACGCGTCACAATATCAAATTCCGAAATCTCACAGTAGAACGTTCCGCGACAGAACAGTGTCGCCGAAGAAATGCAGTTAGAAGTGTCTCGCGTGTTCAGAAATCAGAATGCAACATCCTGTACGACACAGTTAACACGGGTCTGTGAAACCCGAATCCGACTGCAGACAATACAATTTGAAAGACACCGAGACTAAAGAGAGAATTCAACATTATTACAAATATTAGGCGCGAGAGGATGACGAATTACCTCCCAACACCCGCTAATTTCGCAAACATTTTTCACGATTCTGGACCCACGCCAGGGGCAGAAACGTTCTCCGTTTCCTGTAAAATTTGTCAACCTAATCCGCCCCTCTAAACACGGGCTGTTTAAAGATGCGCGCTGAAGTGGCAGTAAAGAGGGTAACGCGAGAGACTCGAGGGGGGACCAGATGTCATGTAAGGATCCTCAGCATCCTCGGGTCCATTCATGGCTCCTGTGGCAGGGGGTACCTTGCTCGGACCGAACAACGTCGACCGCCTGCACCACAGAAATTCGATACTCCTCGGAACCACGGAACCGTGAGTTATATCCCGCTCATCTATATTCTAACTTGTTCCAATTTCCAATTCCACAGGCCAGAAGCAACGACGGGGCCGAACACAACGTAAACGGTATCGGAACTCGATGGCGCGGACGCGAAATCCGCACAAAAATCAACCATTCTCTAAACCAATTTCACCATTCTGTAAATCAATTGTATTTCAATGAAACTGTAAATGTAATACAAATATTTGAACAACATGCAAGTGTACTATCTATGTCACCGGTGTGCGAGACATTTGACTTTTGGTTTTGTCGTTCAGTTTTTCCTCAAAGTTTTTCATATCTTCCAACAACCTGTCGTATGGTTCTTTTACCATGTCTGCTAACTCCGTACTGTTTAAATATACATAGAGTTAGTACATGACTATAGCGAGTACATAACTATTTGCTAGTCACCTGTCGGTAGTCCCAGTACTGCATAGTTTGCAAGTTTCAGTCGCTGCAAGTGCAGCTTTGTCTAGTCCATATTCCTGGAAGACTTTGAACTGATCCCGCCACATTGTATTCGGTATCTTTGAAGTTTCCACATCTTTGCTTTGTTCTTGTAACTGATCTTCGCCTGTATGTTATAATAACTCTGAATTGACGTTAATATGTTGTACTTAACCCCTTGCTATACGATTTTCATCGGGACTATAATGATTCGAATTTTGTTTATCCTGACGAGTGGAAAATGTGACTGGTATAGATTGTTTTATAAAAATTACAAGACTGCGTTTATCTAGATTTCTCGCAATTTTTATAACAACGTGTGTTTGAATAAAGAAATTGACTTAATAATTTCCAATGGCAGCGTCTCTTTGTAATTTCAATAACTATTAAAAAACATAACATTTATTACCAGTCTGACTGGTAAAAAGTTAATATTCAATTGCGTTCCTTTTCAACTGTACCAAATGAATTGTCATTACAAACAAGAAGATAACTGTTACCTGACGTTATGCTATATGGCTTTAATGGCGTCTCAGTATCAAGAAAGTTCCAAAATTCTTTCACTTTAATTCGTTGACTGTAGCTGATCTTTTTATTGAAGGCCAGTTCCATGCAAATTTTCTCGTGTTGCGACATAATGTACGATTATAATGCCGCCAATACTTTTGAATGAATAACCGTCACTTCCGATTTAAATGTTCCTAAATTAGGAAACACATGTGAATCGGTGTCTAGTGACTTTTAATAGTGCTCAGTGGGTAACGTAGAATTTGAACGCAAACTATGTTGTTATTATAGAAAACACCTTGTTTGGCTAATAACATTTACAAAATGATATTCTATCTAATCAAGTATAGTGTGAAATCATAGTACCCTCGTGTTTAATTGAGAGAAATCAAAATTGAATTTTTAATAGTTCCCATTAATTGGTAAAACAGTTCAAGGAACTTGTTTAGTCATTTTCTACCTTCCCGACTTAACATTTTCTAAGTATTCTTACCCGACAAAAACATTTGAAATTGTCCAATTCTAAACACGCGTAACTTTTTGAAACAGTGAAAAAAAAATCCCTGTTCTATCAGAAATATCTACATTCGTGACTGTTGGTAAGATAGGACGCACAACATGCCAAAAAATCGACAATAACATGAAACTACATTACGCGATTGGTCTACTCCATATTTGGTCTGTGGCGGCAGCTTTCAAAAAAATTCAGTTTCGACATTCGCGAAGATGCTTGAATCTCTGTTGTAAGTGTTTAATTAAGGACGAATTGTTTGAATAAATAATAAACGTAGTACCGTTTCGATAATCGACTCGTCTAGTTGTGATTTTCGAATAATATCAAATCCAAGTGGTAAAAAGAGACGAATGAATTGTACGGACGATGATGTCATTGCCCCGACAGGTTATGAGCAGTGCGCGGCGAGGATGTCAAGATGGCTGCCACGTACATCTGATCGGAGGTGTGTGCACTCGCGAAATTTGACGCCAAACCGTGATAAAACGAGCTGTGCATTTCAAGTCCCTGACATGTTGACAGTGCGTAGTTAGTCGGCCCGTATCCATGAGGACCGCTTTGTACTCCATCGATGAAAGTTCTTGTCGTCGCGGCCGGCGGCGGCTCGCATTGAACCATGTTCAGCAAGAAACTACATGTAGACGTCAAAAAGTCAACACTGAAAATTCAGGATGTTAAAAAAGATAGCGCAACTCGGTTCAAGCATCTCAAGATCGTATTAGGTGAGTCAACTGCTTTCTATCCACCTCGTCGCGTCCTATAATTGAATGTTCCAACGTTAATTCGGTTCATAGACATTAACCGCGAATAACCAGTTTCCAGCTAATGAACACGACGACGATTAAGAGGGGGCGACAATTTTGTTAGCATTTGCCGCCTACGCGTCAACGCACCGAGACCTTATTAATATTATCGTAGAATTTCAAGAATCCGTTGAAAATTCGAATCGACGAGTTTTCTGTTCGTTGGAATACTTGCTCGTATTTCGTTGTCAGCTGTTGTTACGAAGTTACAATATTTTTTCTCCAAATGTGTCGCGACACGATTTTGAAGAGTCATATGTAAATTAGAAATTAGATTTCAGCTAATTGTAATTAATTGTATTTTTCAACAATAATGGTCGTTATTTGTTGTCTTCGAGCTATGTTAAGATTTTTTTTTAAATAGTTTTCATCTGATAAAACAATTGTTAAACTTTACTTTTGAAAAATTAATGCAGTTAGCTTGTATACAATTAGAATTACAATGTTATATTCATAGCTGGTTGGTATCTAATCACCAAACCGCATGACCACATTGACCAATCCACCGTGGCCTCCAGTTCTGTCTAATGTTACATTATTATTACGTATAGATAGAAATGTGTACGTAAATGTAGTCACCCTAGTTCGATATACGATCTTTACACGTAGATTATAATTTAGAAATTCGATTATTTCGAAGTATTTGAGAAAGGCGAATTAAATGTATTTACTCTCGACCTTGAACTCAGTCTTTATAGTGTGCCGAATATTTAATTAGAACTGTTTGTTCGTTTGTATTGTTATGATTATTACATGTAAATACAGTGTTCACGGAAATATACAAAAGCATAGAAGGAAATGTGAAGTTCTACCTGGTGTATAATATTAGCATAAGACCAATGATGTCATAGAGATTTCATAGCTCTTTCCTAGACTGGAAAATTTTCAGACTTTGCCAGAATATATCCTTCGACAGAATTTAGTAAAATTTGGATATATTTCAGATCTACAAAGGCTACTACCAATGAAAATAATATTTTATTTAGCTCCCCCTTCTTAGAAATCGTCTTGAAAAATTGCATAAACGTCCGCAGTCTACTCTTTCTGACTTCTTATGTTAAATGACAAATGTTTATGCATTCAAAATATGGCGAAATAATACAAAATAGTCGTCCATGTGTTAAATAAACAATAGAAATCCTCTAAAAGCGACGACACAATGAAAAATAAACAACACTCTGTTGCAGAAAATGTGGACACCGATGAAGCGAAAGGATTTTTTGAAGGCAACTTCAGCCATGTCTATTTCATTCTTTATGATTGTTTTGTCTCGGCTGAAGCGAATCTGCGGCAGAGAGGTAAGATTATTTCTACACCCAAACAATCTAGGTCTTAACAATGTAAATTACAACTGCATTGCATATATATACATGTGGATATGATTGCGATATCTAATTCTATCAGTGCAACCAGATGCAGTTTTATTTGATAGAAGTAATGAATGCGTGAAAATGAAATATCATTTTTGTATTACCCCGATATAATTATTTTACTATTTGCTTGTTTCTCTCTATTTTGCTGTCAGAACTTTCCTTCCACATTGGTGAGTAAAAGATGGATGAATATATACATACATGTCCCAAGCATGCTGCAGAGTTTCATTAATCTGATCAATGTATCCAATCTTAACGAATATTATATCCTTTAGTATAACTAGCATGTGGTTAGGATACTTATGACCCGGTGCTATTTCTATTATTTTTAGTCTTTGTTAGTAAAGTGTAGGATGAAAGTACCATGAAAAATATGATATATATAGATTTAGTAAAACAAGTCTTTTTCTTATAGTCCATAAAGCACATAGGGAGGAATTGGAGCAGGTGTTGCAGCTCTTAGAGAAAGTTCTGACGCTTCTCCCTGAGCTTCTTAATAGGAGATGGCAGTGTCACAGTTTGGCAAGGATTTTGCAAAAGCTTTTACACCCTGGTAATAGTTGGAAACTTCGTAGACAAGCTATAAGGTACGCAGAACATTTTAATCAATTGTGTCCTTCGTCAAAAGTTCAAATAATGGAAAATTTGTTTCAGGTATTTCATTTTGTGGTACCAAGCACTCGGCGAAAATGCACCTGAACATATACATCAAATGTTTGCAAGCCTGGTACCAGGGTTTCCACCCCAACAACCATCCCCCTACAAGTCTGAACGCAAGGTGGATGGAAGAAATAAACATGCAAAAGTAATTGGTTCCGATGATAAAGATAAGAAGGAATTCTACGATACACAATTGTCGCAAAGTACTTTCCATGACAACGGTTCGAATCAGAGTCCGATCACTCCGGTCGACAGTGGACCGATTTTACCGCCACAAAGTGGGGAAAAGCCTCTTGACAATGAGACTGTTCGATTTTTAGAAGCGTTACTTGAATTTATGGTTACTCAGGTACGGTTTACGTCTACAAAATTTGTTGAAGCATCTGTCAGAATGTTTATTAAAATTGTATTTCTTCCCATTCGAATTTCAGGTTGTAAAAATAGAATGGCGAGATAAATCTTCACGACAGCACAAGACCTTCCAGTTTTTGTTAGAACGTTTTAAAGCTACGTACCTTCGTCACATTTGTCCCGAGTTCGACGATAATTTCTCCTTGTACAAACCTAATTTAGAATTGCCTACGATGCGCAAACCAACGAATCAAAGTCAGGATAATTATGTATTGTGTAAAGTTGCGTTGATCAAGTGGGTCGCTAGTTTTACGCATGTTGCTAGAAAAGATGGTCTCTTCGCACATCTTTCGCATAGGTATTATAGGACCTTCGTATCTTGTATAGTATAGCCACCTTATCTTGTAACACGTCTTTTTTTTATTTTTAGCACAACTCCAAACGAAGAAAACGCGGAGTCGGAACTCCGTCGCGTCTCGGTTACACAAAATTCGGCCGATTCGACTCTGCTGTCTCCTGAATCGAGTATATCTCAACAGGAGAATCAAAATCAAGAAGATAATACTGTCTCGGCTGTTACTCTTGTTAGAGAAGTTCTCTACGGTAACAGAGACAACGTGAATTTTGTACATGAGTTATATAGACAAGCATTTCTTTTGGACTTCAATCATGCCGGTGCTATCAGAAAGGCTATAGCTGTTTATAAAGATTGGATTCAGATGAATGTAAGTAAACAAAATAAGCGTAACATGAAGTATAACAGTAAAGCAATTGAGGTTGTTAACAGATTCTTGAATTGTGTTACAAGGAGCTACCTCCATTCATGCTAGAACCATTGGATACACATAAGGACAGAGACATGGAAGACAACTTCAAAAAAGATGGAATCGATATCGATAGAAGTCCATCTGAATCTTATCGTCAAACACGATTGAGAAATGATTCGTACCTCGGTGCTATACACAGAGAAAATTTGTTTATTAGAGCAGGATTGCAGAATGTTTTACAAATATTCATCACACAGGCTTCAAATGTATTTTTCTTAGAAAATTATGGACCGAACGCGTCTCTAACGTTACTCGAGGAGCAAACGGATAGCTGTAAAAGAGTGTTAAATGTGTATCGTTACGTCGTTATGCATTCTAGATTAGAACCAGGCACTTGGGAACAACTGCTTAGGTATATATTCATGATATATATATATTTTATACTGTATTACATGTTATTAATTTCATCGTTCATTTGTTAGGGTATTGCTACAAATCACGTCGCTCGTTCTGAACGAGAAATCGTCTCGACGGAAGGTTCAAGACAGTATCGGTGGAAAACTTGCACCTGCCATATTTCAAACTTTAATCGTCACGTGGATCAAAGCCAACTTGAACGTTGTTATTTCTACCCAGTTGTGGGATCAGTTTCTGGAGGTGTTGACATCGTTGACCCAATGGGAGGAATTAATTCGGGAATGGGCCGTGAGTTAATTAAACATCATTTCAGTACATTCAATACATTTTAAAGATAACAATTTCTCCTTTAATGTTATCTTTTTTACAGAAAACACTGGATACTTTGACAAGGGTACTTGCTAGGCACGTGTATAATCTGGATCTGAACGATCTACCGTTAGATAGACTAAGTGAACAAAAGACTAAAAAGCGTCGCGGCGTCGGAAGTCGTGCTGCGTCTACCGGAAGTGTGCAACCGCCGCGTAAAGGAAGCGTTGACCAAGAATGTCATACAGTCTCGAAAGAAAACGTTATTGGTATAGAACAACGATAACTCTTTAAATTGTATTAGATGTACCAATAAAACACCCACTATTTTTTTTAACGAAAAGATAATGATAGAATAGAAAATAGTAAAGAAGTTGTTGGTACACCTAAAAAGCAATTTTCAAAGACTTTAATTCTCTTAATTCCAAAATAGATCATCCAATGCGAGATTTGAGGAAGGTTCGACCTCTTCCACGTAGCGCAAGCGATAACACGATATACAATGCAAAAGCTCGTACGAAGCTCCACAGAAATCGAACGCACACTGTGCACAGTGGTATTCCTGGTAAATATCTTAATTTACAAACGAATTGCTTTCGTACTATATCTTCTATCCCTCTCTAATTCGGTTGAGTTCTGGTGACTTTTGCAATTCGGTAGTGCCATCTGTGTTGCTGATAGCGCGTGCAAATTTATTTATAACTGTGTCTCTTACTTTTTCGCTTGGACGCCGACACCGGTTTAAAAATAACCAGTCCAGTGTCAGCCAGACACTTATCTCGTCTCATTCTTTCTCTTCCCTTCATCCCCTTCATTAGTAATATCGTTTTCCCCTGTGCTTGCTCTCTTAATTTTCAGTCGACGAACCGTCTCAAACGAGAACCGCCCTCTAAAGATATACATATTTCTTCTCGCTCATTTTGTGGCTTATTTGTGTGTATTAAGTGTGAACAATTTCCACACGCACAGTACTCCCCCTATCGATAGAGCAAGACATGGCTCGGTTGCTATCAGGCAGTTCTACATCATCGTCTGGATACACGAGGAAAATGTTGCCCAATAGACGTGCTAAATCCTTGGATAGCCTTGTCATTGTTGATAGCGAACCACCATCGCCGCGTTGTCCATCCCCAACGCCCAGCAGTGGGGTTGACAGCAACAAAGACAGCCCGATTCAAATCGAAAACATTGATGGCAGTAGTATCGGTAAGTAGACTTGTGCAGCTCTATCCGCATACAATTATTAAAATCAGATATCTTTCCAATCACAAGTGTGCGAGCATTTTCACAAACTCCCAACAAAACATCCATTTCTGATCGATAATTCATTGATGTAATACTAACAATAATATATTTAATTCGCTCGGAAGATAATTTCTTTGTATCATGCTTTGCTTATATTTCTGCGAATTAACTACGTCCGTGTGTACGGGAAAACTGTTTTCCCATTTACACGGACAATTTTTCACGTTTTACGATGAGTATCTATGTATATGAAATAATTTGTAGCTTCTTGCATTCGAGATTTGTTTTTTTCGAATTCCTGACTGATTGTGAGCGTGTGATGAGAGTTTTTTTTTCATTTCGGTGGAAGGATTTGTATACCAAATGTTTATTATCACTTCGCAGACACTAATGACGCATCGGAAAGGAGATCTGTTATGGCAGGTGGTGGAGTTCGGGGATGGCTGCCCGATGTGGCAGTGGTTCTGTGGAGACGTATGTTGTCAGCATTAGGGGATGTAAATAATATTCAAGATCCCATTCTTCATGGTCAAGTAATGGATTACCTTGTGCAGCTGACACAGACACTCGTTAAAGTTAGTATCTATTAATTTATACGAGTTTGTCATAATTATTGACCCCCTTGGCTGGCGTGAACAAGATATCTCACTAGTCGCTACAATGAATCATCATTAGTAGACTGAGGATGTTTATGCAATTTCCACTTTTTATAGACAAATTTTAAGAAAGTGGAATGAAATGAAGTTCTGTTTCTAACGAGGACAGTCTTTGTGGATCCATAACAAATAAAAATAGTACTGAATTCTATCGAATTTTATATTCTAGTAGTTTTGGAAAATTTCCATCAGCCATAAATGCATAAAAATCCTCAGTCTAATCATTAGATTCTACACCTGTAAAACCTGAGTGACTTTCAGTTGTAAACATTGAAAAACAGGAATGTAGAAAATGTTATATCCACAAAATCTTATGAACAACATTGCACAACGAGATATTCCGTCCATGTCAACGAAGGGTTGAAGCTATCATAATTAAATAAATGTTACTCTTTTCGTGTCGAATAGATTCGTTTAAACCAAGGCGTGTCTGGAGATAATCAAGCGACCCCTCCAGCCCCAGAACTCATACCACCGTTAACAGTGATTGCTCCTTGGTGCTTCAAGGTTGTTGATAATTATTAACCATAATATAATAGTATTATTAAATATAATATTACGTGCTTTCAGGCGATACAGCTACCTGACCAGTACGAAGTTGGCAAACTAGCAGCGTACCGTTTGGTCTGTCTTTTAACGATCCAGCCGCAGGATATCAATTTACCGAAACAACACTTGACTCTGTTTTATCGTGCAGTTCACAACGGTATCGTTAGCAACGATAGTAAAGTGTTGCACGTGCTTGTTAAATATACGGGACCGAGATTATTCAGTTTGAATCTTCCCGGTTCCAGTCTGTTGATTTTGGACTACATTCACGCTGCTAATGTGATATTAAGCAGTCAGGACATTGGGGTACAGTAGAAATTGTATAACATTTAGACTGTGGATTTCATGCAATCATGGCAAAAATGGGTAGATGTAATTTAAAACAATAAAAATATATTCAGTGTTTTGTAATTGACGAAGAAAATTTTCATTTTGCATCAAGATCTGCAGTCTACTGATAATAATCATGATTATATAGAAATATAAATGATGAATGATTATAGGCACCGAGAACAGAAGCTGTCTCAATAATTGGATCTTTATTGTCATTGCCTGCCACTACAATTAAATTACCTGTTCTGCAACCCACTGCAA
The DNA here is from genome assembly GCA_916610235.2 of Lasioglossum morio. Taxonomy (NCBI): domain Eukaryota; kingdom Metazoa; phylum Arthropoda; class Insecta; order Hymenoptera; family Halictidae; genus Lasioglossum; species Lasioglossum morio. The sequence goes on along the minus strand of OU744324.1, from coordinate 5,553,508 downwards.
CAGACATTGTAACCATGACGTGTCCAGACGCAAAAGTAATTAGATATAGTGCCTTGAATTTATACATACATTGTGTGTATATATATTACACGAATCGTTTTATTTTAGGAACATATAATCACGATACTCCTACGAAGCTGTAGACGTGAACCGACTGGTATCGCAAGATGCGTAGCTCTCTCAAGTATCGCAATGTTCGTTTACAGAGAACTATGCCACAAAAATCAACACCCGAGAATCCCAGAATCCGTTACGGTTCTTCTTTTAGCGCTACGGGTGAGCCTCTTCAATCTATTATCGCTAGAAAAAATACATTTTGTCCGATCAGTTTTATTTTTTCATTTATAAGAATCTGCATGTTATACATATATATATATTTATATTTAAGTTAGATAATATTAGTTTGCACTTGGGACATATCTTTTCAGTAAAAATAGTGTGCGCTATGTAGTATATTAATAGAATTTTTAGTTGCAATCTCTTAGGTGGATTTATCTAACAATATTTCCATTAAGTGTAGTAAATGTCAATAGTAGTAGTGAAAAAAATATTCAGTATCTCTTCCACTGAGTCTGATTGACAGCGGATACAAGGGGCAGAGCGTCGCAGAGCTGGTTTCTGTTTCCCCTTAATGGATCAGGTAGTTTTTCTTGGATTAACAAAACCTTTGTCGAGTCCCTTATTATGTGTTGTTACAGTATTTACCTGTCGACTGATGTCTACGTGTCTTCTTTAAGGATGTTGTCAACATTGCATGGTTTCATTGCACGAACATGTGTCTGTATAATGTCCAACGATATTTTAGTGTTCGATCTTATTTATTCCCATATATATTAGTGATTAACGTACTTTCTGTTTAATACTAATTATCTTAGTGCCAAACGAAAATGTACTTTAATACTATAAGTACCAGAAAATATTATTTCAAATGCATCTTCTTTTCATCCTACAGTTATTGAATATATAAAAAATTATTAAGTAAGTTTATTAAATAAAAACAGTGTGTGCTGACCAATTGGTACTTCTAGTATTAATTGTACATAAACATAGCGAAATAAAGAATTATGGTTTTTATTATTTAGGCAAGTCATGCTACTGTTGCCCAAGTGGCGTGTGATTCTCTTCTGCTATTATGTGATAAAGCTGACATCCTCTTGGAATTGTATCCGAATGTGCCATCGAAAATAATTCAGGTGTGTGTCGTCAACGAATCTGATTGCAAATTAAATATTGCTCTGTATATAAATGCTTGTCTTCATTTTAGATATTGTCAGAAACGCTTGGATATATGAGTACACGAGACAGACGCGGACAATTGATAATATCCATGTTGTTCTGTTTGGGTGAATGGGCTATGCATCTAGGTCCAAACGTCTTATTACGCGTGTTTCAGGGAAAACCACTGTTAATGACGTTATTCAATGTTAGTATCTTGCAATTGATAATTCTATATTATCTTTAGAAGTGTGTGAGATCCTGGAAATATCGGGTCGAGTTGGTTTTGAACATGTTACACAAAATGTCCGAAACCTTGATCGTAATAAATAAAAACCATTTGTTCGGAATTGGTTTTCTGATTCTGTAGTCTGAAATATCGTTCAGATTCTCGAGACTCTTGAAAATCCCGACATATTTCAGGCTTCCGCACACCCGTAGTTGTTTAACACAAATAATCTGGAATGCTATGTGTGCAGGTTTTGAATAATATAGTACAAGACAAAGGTGGTAAAAGTTTATCGCAGTCGAGCAGAAATCACGAAGACGAAGACGATGACTTCGATCCTGACATTACTTTGGATAATCTGGCTGACGAAGCTTCCATAAAATCACCTCGTAGAGGCAGTATTCAGTCTGTTCAGCTGGCAGCGAAAATGGTAAAATATTATAGTTGCTCTTTTCAGAGCATTAGTTCTATATGATAATTAAATTTCTAGGTAATGATGCATTTAATAAATCATTTGGGACACTTCCCGATGGGCATTGGAGCAGCTCGATTGTCTTCGCTGGTCGTTGAATTGGATGATGTACCAGGAATCGACGGTGACGAGTTGTCATCCGCTATCTTTCATGCGCCAAACATGCAGTTATTAATGTTATCAAATTCCGTGATAATGTCACTGGTTGAATTAGCAGCTTTGGATGCACCTGGTGGTGGTGTCACAGCTGGTTTAACAACAGCACCATCGTTGGTCCGAGTTTTGTTGAGAGATTTAGCAGGAAAAGCTTCGTGGGACAGTTCTATCTTATACAGTCAACCATCTGTTGACGATGATATTCCGATAGCATTTACAAAGCATGGTAATATATATTAGAGGAACATTAATAAATTGTTGAAAAAATACAGTTAACGAGTACCTGGTTGACTACGCAAGGGTTAATTCTATTTTAATTTTAGTTGAATGGAAAACAAAGCCGCACAACGAGGATTTGAGCAGCGTTATAACGTCTCAAACGTGTACTCCTCGACATACTGTACGACACCGTGAACCTCATGTATTACCAACGTTCGCGAATGGTGCGAGCGATATGGATAACTTAGATGATGTAAGCTTTCATATTTCTAACCCCTTCCCCTACAATATCGTGTCTGACACGTGATGAACGTTCTGAACAGAGTTTAATAAATATCTATGCTACTAATTTATCTTTAAACCGAAATAAAATTCTACTTTGGTTTTGTTCATGTACAGCTACTGGAGAATATCTAAGCATATAGTAGATATAAATTTTCTCCCTTTCTAAGAAATTATACGAACTACAAAAAAGTTCTAATTTAATTAATTATTAATTAACTCCTCGATAACAATATACTTTATACTTAAGCTTGTATTTTCAGCTCTTACAGTACATAGGACACACAAGTCCAGAAGTATTAACCAACCCAGAAATAGCACTTAACGAACCAGCAAATCCTCCCCAAGGTTACTACCTCGAAAGTGAAACCATTGCAACCATTCTCAGTCAAAGGAATGCGGAACAGGAACATATCAACAATTGGAGTCAGCATATTAGGTAAATTGTGTCTCGATAAAACCTGCCATTCTTGATTCTATTTGTTAATATTATTATTATTTTAGCATGTGTGCCTCAGCAATAAGTCCGCCTTCCTGTCGTCCACCTCCAGCACCGTTTCATCACTGCCGCCTTCTCTTTTCGCATTTGGGTCTATCCGGTTGGGAACAACGTAGAAAATTGCATTTACTCTCGAAAAACGAGAAGCTGCTACGAGAACTACGAAATCTCGATAGTCAACGGTCCAGGGAAACGCATAAGATAGCAGTGATCTATGTCAGCCAAGGACAGGAGGATAAGAATTCTATATTGAGCAACGTCACTGCTAGCAAAGAATATGAAAGCTTTATCGCAAGATTAGCCTGGGAAGTCGAGCTTGAATCCCATACAGGTTTTCTGGGTGGTCTTGTACCTGGGAAAGCATCCGGTGTCACAGCACCGTACTTCGCTACATCCTTTACTGAAATTCTTTTTCACGTAGCAACAAGGATGCCTTCGGACAGTCCTGAAAGTTTATTACAGAAGGTAACTGTTATTTAACACAAGTAAACCAAGGAAATACCTTACTGTGAAATTGTTTCAGACCCGTCACCTTGGTAACGATGAAATTCATATAGTTTGGTCCGAGCACTGGAGAGACTATCGTAGGGATATCATACCAACTGAATTTTGTGATGTTTTAATAGTAATCTATCCGTTGCACAATAACTTGTACAGAATACAGATCTCTCGAAAACCTGAAATTCCATTTTTCGGGCCACTGTTTGACGAATGTATCGTGGAGGACAAAGTTCTGCCTGGATTAGTCAGGACAACAGCTCTGGCAGCGAGCAGAGCGAAACGATCTACGCTCACGTTGTATCAGCATTAGTGAGTACACTATTTGTTGGGTGTGAATATTATAATTAGACATTAGACATTATACAAGAGATTAGAAAAATTCTGATCTCCTTTTCTCTCTCTCTCTCTCTCTCTCTCTCTCTCTCTCTCTCTCTCTCTCTCTCTCTCCCTCCCTCTCTAAATAAATAAATAAATAAAATCAACATTTATTTTATTCCTGCTTCTCACAATCAATACAGAATATTTTTATTTTGCAAAAAGATTTGCAGTCTATAATTATATTTGAATAATATTTTATTTGCTTGATAATACAAAAACATTACAGTTACGAAGAGAGAGCGAGGTCCATCGACACTGTCATGAGAAATCATAAAGAAGCTACAACGTTCGAGGAGTTCACAGCGAACGTGTACTCTCCAGTACAACCACCAAGTCCGTTCAGTGGGGCTTCCTCCGTATCTGGTTAGTTTATCTATTAAATGTTAGTACAAAGACAAACTGTAGAAATCTTTATACATATACACATTTTCTAGAAACATTCCAGTTGAAACTAGCGGCATAGTCACGCGCAGATCGTGTTTATTTGCAGTTTCATTAAATGCACACAGTTCTTATTGTTCATAGCTGCCCCGAGACATAGATTTCTCTGTAGAATGTACGATAAATGCTCAACAGCTTACAGCTGAACAGCGAAACCCCTTTTTCAATAGTCTTCCGCATGATACACCGATTGTTTATTATTATTATTATCAATATCACACTGTCAGGATCTACAACAAGCGTGCAATCCACAGCATCGTCAAACCTCGCAGCAGCGCTTATAGATTCGCATCAGGGTCGATCCGGACTGAGAAGTTCATCGGCGGCGAGCAGTGATAACCGCGCGAATAGAGGTGACTAATTCAGTCCACTAACCCCCACCCACCTTGTAACACCATCCGACAAGGTAGTATTATAATTTATTTATTTTTTTTTTCCTTTGCTGTTTACGTTTTATCTATACGAAGTATATCCTTTGTTTACGTTTCATATATTCTTTCCTCCTATAGACTATCTGGTAGTGGTTCTATATGTTATAATATGTTAGTACTTACTACAGACGTCTACACTGTCCTTCAGTTTAGTCCAACAGAAACTCTGAGCTTAATTCTATTATCACAGAATCACTCACAGTGAAAATCGACGGACGTTTTAGTTAAGTTTAGCAACAGCACGACGATTTTGACGAAAACTGAATTACCAACGTCCAGTTTAACATATTTTCATAATTCGTTCAAAAAATAAAAATTAGTTTGGTAAATGAATGCGAAGTAATTTTCGGTCCCATTTTGTTTTTTATGTGTTTCTAATAAAAAAAGTAATTTCTATTTCTTTAGTTTTTGGACAAGTTATGAAAACATAGTAAACTAGAAGTTGATAATTCAATGTTTGTCAAAATCTTTATCCTGTTACTAAACACACTACGATTCTCACTGCGAGCGACTGTCTCCTCTATCTTATTTCAAACATCACACGATTTCCTCAAACTTCACCGAACTCTGAAATAATTACAATATGCCTGGCATATGGTCAGAAATATACCCCTTCAAATACAAGATCGGAAAAAATTATATTACAAACGCTCCTTGTTTAATATGTTTAACATGTTTCTTAATTATATTTTTGTTAACAGTCTTACACAATCTATTCAGAGGTAAAATTCCCCTTTCTATGTGCATATTAGGCATAGACCGATACAGTTTCCTTCTATTCATATCTCATTACATTACGCCAGTTTTGTTCATATTGCTTTATAGATAGAGACTACAGTTCCTACATATAGCATTTTAGAAGTGTGTTAGTAGTTAACAGTTAAAAGTGTTACAACTTTGACGAATCGATGAATCTTTGACTAGCTTCTTGCAAAGTGTGTGAATGTTTTTATTTCCAAAATTCACCCATCTTATCCCCTTCACAGCCTGAAAATTCGAATATGTAAATATTTTCTGGCAAATTCTATCACAGAAACTATCTGTATACTATCACGGTGTTTTATGTCTACGTAGAGTGCTTGTTTTATAAAATTCATTTCACATAATAAATTTTTTTCAACAATTATTTTAGTATTATACATATAGCATAGAGTACTTTATTACGATTAGATTTCTTTAGCGAGTTGCATGTTTACTTTCAGTACATTTGTACCTACTTCCATGTGTTAATTGAATTGCATTTTTAGCTACACACGTAATCGTTTAGCTTGATTTCAATTTGGCAAAATACAATGCCAACGAAAGTAAGTCCTGCGTGTATTGTTTTTAGTGTCCGATGGAAGCAGAGTATGGTTCAGTAACGACACTCCGGATAGTACTGCACTTCATGGAATTTCACCTAGACCTGTAAAGAAGATGTCGTTCAAGACTGGACAGAAGCAGAGGGCAAGCACTCAACCGACGCCCCCCGATAGTCCAAGATATAAATAAGGAATTTTATATCGATACCATAAAGAAAAAGAACACTTTTTGCACAAGAGGTTGTTTCGAGATAGTAGCATCCCTGAAAATTTGTAATTTAAGAGAATTCTTTAAAATGGTAATTAACACAATGCGTTACGATGCTACATTATATACAGGAAGGTGACACCCGCTGTTCTCTGCATTAAAGATGGTAAAGTTCGTTAGAATCGAATATGACGGGTTAAAGTGTTTGCCAGTAATTTTTTAATGTTGTCTTTATAAGGGGGTCATCGAATATATCTGAATTAGTCTTAGCGTTTTCTGTTTTCCGTCCTTAGGTTTAATTTTTATATTAAATGTACAGATCGTTGTTTATTTGTTGCAACGTGAATAATTAATTTATTGGAGCATAAACCTATAACGAGAGGATTTAACGGACATAGGTAAATACAATAGCGGAACTATATTTGTTATATATACAATTTATTAGTGTCGATCGTGACAGCTACTTTTCATTGTACAGTACATTCTTAAGATATCAGTTTATCCTCGTATTTGAAACTAAGTAATCTTAAATAATTCTATCAACTAAACAAAGCTTCTATATATCTTAATTTATATTACGAGCTCCTCGATGTTACACACATGCCTTCGTAAGGGATAAATTTTTCATTTCCTGTAATTGTAATGGATGATAAGAGAACATAATTATTATGATAATCATAGAATGCATCTATGAGAGTGTTGATAAGAATCAAATGTTATTTTTTAACGTCACGTGTTTCTTAATACTGTAATAAGTTGTACTTGAACGTTGCGTATCACGTTGGCCGAATTTCTTTAAAATCATTTTCGAAACAACTACATTCCATGTCCGACTATTTTTTCTACACTTCATTCATTCTTTAACCGTTGCGAATAAATTTCTTTTTTTTAAAAAAACACCTTTCGGAGAAGTCGAAGCATTCCATTGTACGTTTACCATTTGATTTCGATGCTTGGAAAGAAATCTTGTTAGAGTCTATGTGTTACCAGGACAGACAGTGTCTTAGTTGCGTGTACATTGTGTAGCGAAAGCGAGAAAATTAGGGAACAGTTCTGTTGTCATACCAAAGTTACAAGTACTTGGTGCTTTATAATACTCGAGATATATAAGTATTTTAAATAATGTGTCAAAATGTGTTGTTTCTGAGGAACAGTAAATCTAAAGAGAAAAGAATTACGAAATCGGAAGATGTTTCAAAAGCGAGAGGAAAATAAAAGTTACGTGAGCGTAAAACATTTTTGCTTTAGTGAAAGATTTGTCTTAATACACAGTGATAATAATCGAAGTATTAAATATATAATTGGTCGCTGTCAATATGAACAGAGTGTTAGAGAAAATGATATACATATATTGTGGCGAATATATATAAATATATATATTAGTATTCGAATTGAGATTGTAATAGATAACAGAAAAATGAGAAAGATCACAAGATTCGAGTTTTTTTACCATTTTGAAGATTATCATGAGACCGCATTAAAAAATGTAGGTGTTAGCAACGAAGATATAGGTGAATAATTACCGATGCGCAGACCATGGCCAAAGCAGCATTATTTTTTCACTAATTTATAACGAAGTAGTAATCGAGAAGAGCCGTGTATATGTATTGTACATAAATTGTTACGCTCGTGAATGACTTCGAGGTCACCGAGCGAAAAAAATTATTCTCTGCGATATTATGTCGCTATATTAACTAAAAAAAAGAAAAGATATTGGTCTATATATATGTACGTATATTCGATATACACGCATAAACGAAAGGAAAAAGAACTTATTACAGTCTTACATAAGGATGCTTCTACGAATCGTATCTAAACAGTGTACTTAATTAACTATCTTCATTAGTACCATTAAAATAACTACTTGCTATTATTTATGTTATATAAATACAAATTGCTGTTAACATTATTAGTATTAGCTTTCAACTATTTTTCTTACTGAACGTTGCGTTTATATAATTACATACTTAGAAAGGAACTCGTACAAACGAATCAATCCCACGGTCAATAATGTCGCATAAAATTGCATTATCACTTTTTTTTATAAATATTAACAGCTTGAGATAATGAACAATGGCGGTGATTCTTTATTTTCGACGACTCGAAGTAGAGAAATGTACAAACGACATGAGTTTATAATTCTTATTCTTCTGTATAACATGAATGTTAATGTATGAAGTGTAAAAGTTAATGATGTTACTATCGTATATCTCTGTAATTAAGTGTAATATCAAAAATTTCTTGGTAGCTAATCCGACCGCTCTTTTAAGGTAAACTTTCAAAGTAAAACTGTTCTGTAGCATTTAATCACAGAGATTTGTAATTGTAACATATTTAATTTTGTACCATGCATGTATATGTACAGCAATCGTCGTATGCATAATATGAGAAAAACTATATACATTGATCATATCTGATCTTGCAGGTCTCATTGTATTAATCAGACGTGTCTGATTATATCTAATTTTCTGTTCGTAAAATACTTAATGCGTTTCAATCGTTTGAATTATTTAGCCCTACGAGAACAGTGGAATTTAGAGTTTTTGTAGTATTACAGGCGGTTCTTGAACTAATCGATAGATATTTTAATATCTCTAACAAAAGAATTCTTGCTGTAAAGTCTGTACCATTTGAACCCGGAATCTGTAAAGAAATATTTGCAGAATTTACAGCGTCATAGGGCAAAGTAGAAATCGGCTAGAAAATCGTATTGGTCTCTTAATCTATTCATAAGAATTCATCGTTAACAAGTTCGCGGTATACTTTAGCTTCGAGAAATCGGAATTTGTCGCATGCTTTTTCATGTTTAAAGGTCAAGTTTAAAGGTAGTTAGAATGTTATTTACGGCCCCGGTACCTATTACCGCGGGTGTACGTTTTACTGTGGTATTTTTCCCAATGGGATTGAAATACGTAAAAATAAATATTTTCGTTGGCGAGGCAAACAAAATTGTCGATCATTCTCATATTTTTATAATCTCAGGTTCTGAAAAAACCATATTCTTTATAAAAGATAAAAACAAGACCACTTTTTTTCTATCTCGATCACCAAAGGACTGTTCGCATGATTGTACATTATTTATATTGCTTTAAATTGCATAGGGGAAAGTTTTATTATGATTTAGATACCTACTTCGATACAATAAAAATATACAAAGAGACTTCTCTTGCGTTTTTAATAAGAAAATTAAGCCCTCAGAATTATGTACGTTAAAACGAAGGAGGAGCTCATTACTGTGACACGGAAGTAATTAGGAATGTCCCTGATACTGCAGTGTGAATTAGAACTACGATGAGAAACGAGATCACACTATGGTCGTATGAAAACATTCAAAACTTAAATATTTATCGTAATAAATGAACATTATTGTTATAGGTCGGAGGAAAATTAGAAAGATCAATCGAAAAAGTTGAAAATATATTTATATCTCAGTGCAATAGTTCTGCAAATCACTTTACAGAAATATATTGTTATTGGACGGTATAATAATACTTTTATAGATGGACGGAATCAATATCACTATTCCTTACATGTAAAAGCGAGCGAAACGAACGAGTGGTAAAAAAAAAACATTTTTGTACACTCAAAAACGAAATTGCAAACATGATTAAGCCTATAAAAATATCACATTATTGCCTTCTCGACGACTTTAAAACATGTATCGTTTGTTAGAACAATTCTTGATTACACCGCTCGTTGTTACGCAAACAGTAAACATAAGAGTACAAAAATATTAAGCGTGAACGATTATGAGATCTAATGCTGGTTTCGCTGTATTCGCGAAACCATAACAAGTACGTAGACATTCGATCTACATATACGTGACAGTGCTGTGACACAAGGGGCAAGCGTTAATATTAACGACGTCTCGCTCGGTAGCAACGTGATGTCTGCAGACGGTACATATCCAAGCGTTGCTGAGATCCATCAACGGTTTCCCTGAAACAATGCAAGCGGGAAATCTGGTCATACAATTTGGACAAGCGACGCACCAATCCGGCACGAGACTTTCGCAGTTTGCACATTCGGCTTTCAAATTACGAGCATCCTTCGGGCTGTGCTTCGTGAAAATATCCACCGCCAAGTTCTCGTATTCTTCCCTGACCGATTCCGGAATTATCTCCAACGATTCCAATTTGACAAAAGCCTTGGAACATACGGCGAAAGCGTGATGAACGGCGCTGGACAATGCTAGCAAGCAGTATACATGCTCAGGTTCCAGAATGTCCTCGTACTCGCGAAGCCGAAGAGCTGTTTTCATAGCCGCGTCGAAATTCCCCAAATATATCTGCCTATGCGCCAACAAAAGGAAATGATAAGCTTCCGCGCCCTTCCAAGCGTTCTCTATCACTCGGGTGTCTTCGTTGTTCTCCGCAAGACCCATCACGACGTTGCTACGTGCTCCTTTGATCGACGGCGCACCGTTTATATGATCCTCGATCAGTAACGCTGCCAAAACGTAGATCTTCTTCACGCGCAACGGACTGGTTCTCGACTTAGCCTGTTCTTCGGCTAGCTGGAGCAACAACTTCGCAGCCTCTAGATTATAGTTCGCTTTCTTGTAGAGCTCTATCGCTTGTAACCTTTTGCCGTTCGAGAGAAGATGATTGGCATATTTGTTCAACAGCTCGCCGATCTGCGCCATTTTATAAGTTTTAGCCAGCTCGACGGCTTGGTCCCAGTGATTCAAACGAACGCAAGTGTCCACAGCTAGCTTTACATCCCCGTATTTAATGTAAGCTGCGACGGCCTGTGAGCACATGCCCACGGAAGCCAACAATCTAGCCACCGTCTTCAACAAAGGACTCTTGTCCGGCAGTTGTTGCACCGTTCCCGCCAGCTGAACGAAATCCTCCAACTTGTAGTAACATTCGACCAACTTCTCTAGATTTCTACTCTTCTCGTAGTATTCTCTGGCTCCCTCCCAATTCTGTCTTTCCGCATAGTACTCCCCGATTTTGTTGTAAGCGTGCTCCATTTGCTTGTCCGATCCGCCGATGCCCATCTTCATCAGTTGCACCACCCGGAAGTAGTCACCCAATTTTTGTCGCAACGAAATCGCAAGGTCCCGCCTGTCCATGTCTAAATACAGCTTCTCCGCTTCGTCGTAGTTACGCAGGTACGCTGCCACCTCCGCCTTCTTCAACTGATCGTTGTGCACGTTCTGCAAACGCTTGATGAACTGTATGCCCAAGTAATCTGAGCAACGGACCATCGCGTTCTCCGCTGTCTCTAGATCTAACTTCTCCAGAGCCGACTCGGCCAGCAGACGCCACAGTCGCGGATGCGGATTGTCCTGAATAAAGTTGTTCGCCTCCTTCGAGCCAACTTTCACCAACAACTCTCTCGTGTCTCTCAAAGACTTCACCTCCAGATCAACTATCAACTCGTTCTTAGTATCTTCCGGCTTCTGCATAAGATCGTCTAACAGAACGCAACGTATCTCCAAGTCTTTGAACAAGCAAATGTATCCGGAGCAGGATATCGGTTCTTCAGGATCGAATTCTCTTAACACGTACATTCTAGTCTTCTCCATGATAGCCAGGAGAGTCGGATTATCTTCCGCCCAGCACATCGCCCATACGTCTTTCCTCTCGAATTTTTTAATATCGTCTGTCGAATCCCCGTCTTTGGAAGTCGATCTTCTGTTATCCGTTTCCAGATCCATCATCGTCAACACACCGCTCGTATCCATGATAGACGCTCGGGACGAGTCGCAGTTGATAGCGATCTTGTATAGTTTACAAGTCGTGTTGTATCTATTCATTAGAGTTACCTGCGGCAAGGAATACCGTTGGATCATACCCGATTCTCTGCCTATCAACAGAACAGTCTCGCTCGCCGACAAGCAACAAATCGGATCCATGGTGGCTTTCGTGTTGATAGGTGTTTCGAACGATCTATCTTTATCCAGATCTTGAATCACCTCCGTCACACCTGTCGGTGTCTCGTCGATGTGGTAAATCTTCTCTCTCTTCGGCTTGCTCGCGTGCAAAGACCCGTTTCGAGGAGTACGGTAATTCCACAGGAGAAAATTATTCTTCGACGCGGTGATCACCAGACTGTTCGTCATGCTTACCCATAACGGCTCCAAGTTGATGAATTTCGCGTCAACTGGAGTGGCTATGGAATTGCAAACCAGAAGAGCAAACTGCTCGGAACCTTGAGAAGGATCGTTCATCACTGCTAGTACACAGTGTTCCCCGTGCGAGTCTATCGATATTAACGCTCTCGCGTGTTTGGTGCAACACGTGTTGTTCACAGTGTTCCAAAACATTATGGAAATCCCATCCTTGCTGATCCTCTCGTTCGTGTATACAACCGTTTTGCTGAAATAAGTCCATTTGTAGTCTAATCGAATATTGGCAAAGTATATGTGGGAATCGATAGACAAAGCTACTCGGAGAGATCCTCCTTCCCACGCACAGCTGGTCACTTCTCTACCAGGTATCCGTAAAGTTCGCATATGTTTACCGAACGGTGTATAAAATTGAATCACATTCGTGTCCTTCGTCTCCCCATTGCCCAGCAACGGCATCATACCAGTTACCGCGAGCAAAGAGCCATAACTATTCCAACAACACCATGCTGCAGTCATTCCAGTCTCCAGGACAATCGGATTGTCATCATTTGTGTTTCGCATCAGCTGTATCTTACCGTTTCTATAACAAATGGCTAGAGTTGGACAATCCAGGGCTATGTAACCATTTCGTCCATCGTACCATTGTAACGCCACAATCGTTTGAATCTGACCGGTGTTCATTGATATTGTGTTCAACTTTGTTAAAAATACACCTTGATTATCATAGAGATGAACTTCACCGTTCTTCAAGCCAAAAAGCAACAGTTTTCCATCGGGTGACCACTGGACACCAGCCAGAGACACGCCTTTTAGTTCCTTTCCCCAAATTCTATTACCATCTACAGAACCAACGATAACAGTTCCATCTTCGTAAACTATACAAATCTTCAGACCATCCGAACTCCACGACATTCCTTTCACTACTGATTTATTGCCGTTGTTTGTCATTTCGTCATACCAAGAACCTTTGTACAGCATCCAAACAATTATTAATCCAGTCTCGTCACTGGAGGTCAACTTTTGATGCTGTTCGTTCCAAGTGACAACTTGCACGTGACCATTGTGACCCTCCAATGTCTGGTTCATGCTTAAATTACTAGCAGTTGCTATATTCCTTAATTTTCCTCCACCTGTAGATCCGCTAGGGTTTGAATCGACTCTAAGTACTTTTAATAAACCATCTTCCCCGCCGACTGCGATGTAACCCTCCTTCTGATTCCATCCTATACAATTCAACCGAAAGTTATTCGGTATCGCAATCTTTTTACTCAAGTAGACAAACATGTTGATTGTATGGATTAAAAAATGTTTGAAGTTAACAATCAATATGCTGCATACTCTTGTACAAGTTTCTGAAATAGGAAACATCGGTGATTACTCGAAATCATTTGACTACTTTCTGAGTATTTCTTTTATGTTACTTACATTATGCCAGTACTTGACAGTTGATAAACATGTTTGTTGTCGTAATTGTCAAGTCGATGTTTACTGTGCGTATGTCAAAAACGTCTCGCAAGACGTCTACATCCTCTTACATTCTTTCGTGAGTGCATAAATTTTTTCAGTATTTTGAAAAAAGCAGCACTTATCACTCAAAAATTGAGAAAGAATAATAGATGTAAACAAAAAGGAATTGGGAGCTATTCGCGGCTGGGGTTTCGGCATAGAAATTGACGTTAGAAAAATCTACTGGCGTCTTCTCACGGCAAATCGATGAAACCTCTAATTAAACTGTATCATTCATCGCCTGTTAGGTGGCGTTATAACAGAAGAAATTTGAGACAAGGACAGAAATTATGTACGACAAAGACAGCAAAAGTGCTTCATTACAACTGACAGTGAATTTCAATCAATTTTGTGAAACCATGTAGCCAAAAATCTTTTGAGCACCTATTTACAAAAAACGTATTAATTAAAAAAACTCATCACCATCATTTCCTCTATAAAATGTAAAATCAAATGTCTTTATGATCAAAAGAGGTATATATATATAAAAAGAATGAAATGCAAGTCGAAAAATCGGTTTTCAAATTTTTTATTCAATATTATGAATAAAGTATAATGTGAAATTTGTGAAATTAACGATAAGATTTCTGGTATCGTGCCCTGGCACCTGGACCACCAAATTTCTTTGGCTCGCACCGCCTTGGATCAGCTACCAGAAGGGTTCGGTCATATTGAATCAGAATGTCTTTGACTTCCTTTTTACTTGCTTCGTCAACGTCTGGAAGTAAACGTGAAATTGTTAAACACGTCTGCATTGATATTAATGTTCACAGAACCTGTATAAACAATAATACTTACACTTTTGGTAGTATGCGACCAAAGCTTTGGAAATAGCTTGGCGGATAGCGTAGATTTGTGCAACATGTCCACCACCGTTTACTCTGACTCTGATATCAACTCCAGCGAATTTTTCCTACGAATATAGAAGATCATTGATAAAGATTGTTCTGTGTAAACGTATTTTTGCATGGGAAAGTACATTCTGATTCCTCAGTAATCTTTTGTTTAATCAAAACCAATCATGTTCGGAATAAGAAACCATCATAGATTGATATTAAAGGATTGACAATTATTTATCTTGAATCGAAAGGAAGGTAGAAAGAAATTCCAAGCTTGTAGTATGTGAAAGCATTGAATAGTACTCACTTTGCCCAACAATAGAATGGGTTCCTGCAATTTATACTGAAGTACACGTGGTTCGACTAATTCCAAGGGACGTCCATTCACGCGAAGATTTCCACGTCCTCGTTTGCAATACGCGACTGCAGTCGCGCTTTTCTGTAAATACGAACGTGCTCGGTTAAGGACACACGCGCAAACATAACCTCGCTTATGTTTTGGCAGCTATACTTACTTTGCGTCCGAAGACTTGCACGGACTGGATCGGTTCCTTTTGTTTCTGCAACAAACGTGGTTATACATCATTCTCCAGTTACAGAATTATTTTTTAAGAGATTGAAATAACTGCAGTAATCCGAAATTGATAAACTCACCTTCTGCATTTTGGATAGCACGTCGTGGAAAGGAAGTGGAAAGGTGGCGGCACAATGCTTTCGTCAGTAGTACTACGGGAGTCATGTGTGGGTTTCGAAACGATTTCCGCTTAGTGGCGGGAAATTTGAAATTTTGAAGTACGGTACGTCCTCGACTTACGGGGATGTTTAGAAGCGAATCGGAAAACCAATTCTGAACTGTGAATTTCGTGTTTTGATTGCCAGAACGAGAGCTTTGTCGTTACATTTGTAATAGCATGTAATCTCATTCATTAATTTGTTTGAAAAAATTAGCTATGATATTCTACTGTTATACTTTATTGCTTATTATTCAAAGGTTTAATACAATGTACTGTTCGTAAGAGACTTGTAACAAATGGATAAATAATATACATATTATTCATTTTTTCAGTGATCATCATCAACCGGCAAATTCGTTTTTAATAACATAAATTGCAATTTCTTCTTGCATGTCTGAACAGTTTGAGTAATATCATAGGAAAATATTGATAAGAGAAATTGGAAACTAAGTAAATCGGTTTCTTTCTGTGAATATACAATTATTTTGTAAATACATGTATGTGAATATGCATGTATCTTGTCTGCGATTTAAAATTCTGTTGATAATACTTATTTAAATTATCGTTATAAGGTCGCATTTTTGCAAACATTTTTAGCAGGTAATAAATAATGGTATAGTAAGTAAATCACTTCTTCGACAGTAAGTAGATAAGTAGAATTACCTAGCGCAGAATTGTTGGTCAGACCACCATAACTCCTGCGAAGACGTGCCCCTGTTTTCCGATTGACCTTCTTACAATCTAATATGACGGGTTGCCTACTACAAGAGGGCCCTTTGAGTTTCTAATTGTTAAACAATCGACTGCAAATTATAATTTTTGCGCGGATCACTTTAAGCTAGAAGTGTACTTATAATATTATAATTAAACTACGGATCTTCGTGCATCATTCATCTTCATTTGTTGACTTTGGTTAACATTACTCTTGAAATCTTGTGTTTTATATTATTTTACTATTCTGTAGATACTTAGGCGAAATGTTTAACCCTCACAAACATCCCCCATGCTTACAGTTTACTTTGACTCTTGGTGTCAAAATTGACGCAGCGATAAAAGGTGATCAATACGATATAAATAATTGATTCTGTAAGTTCCTTCTTTGAAAATGAGGAAACACGATAAGATGCGATGTATTTAAACTCAGATTATTATTTGCAATCAACCACATGATAAGCAGCTATTTACTGAGAATCCATGAAAGTGTATATGATATTGAAGCAATTGACGGATGGGGATTAAAGGAGAAAACAATTTGTTTTATGTATATTCTTTATTTGCTCATTAATTTGCCTTGCTTATTCGTTTGTTTCATTTGAATTCGTAGAAACGTTTCTTCAAACATGTCAGGTAGAAGCAGCGTCCTCGATCCATCCAGGTAACGTTATTCGACTTCTACAAAGAAATCGATCATGTTTGCAACACACGTTCAATTCACAGTTCAATTGATTCCTTTGTTATTACTCACACTTTTTCAAAACCCCATTGATAGCTTCGAGAAGCGCGTTTTTGGGGCCACAGTTGCCATGGAAGTCGTCGGTATCAACGCTCCAGATCATTACACCGCCGAGATTATGAGACTTTGCGTATTCAGCCTTTAGCCTGATCGAGCTGTAAAGACATTTTACATAAACGTATACTTTGATCATTTAATCATTTGGTGTACTATAGGAACGACAGCCTCGGGAGGATTTGGTCGCATTTATCGCAGAGTTGGGCAAATTTTATTTCGAATAACGAATAAGGAATAGCGAATAAAGTCTCATTCGTTATTCGCAAGCTACGAATAATTCTCGGCGAATAAAATCGTTATTCGTTATTCTCGAATAAATCCCCGAACTTTTATTCGTTATTCGTTATTCTAAATGACCGCAGCGAATAAAGGCCGAGAATAAGCGCAGCCGTGACGGCGGGCAAGGCACACGCCGGCGGCAGCCTTTATGGGTAGGAATAGTGTCGAGTGTCGAGACGAGTTGCTGTCGATGACGCGATGTCATTCGATACCTTTTATTCGCTCTCTGGCCTATTCGAATAAACTTTTATTCGCTGGGCTTTACGAATAAATTTTTATTCGCCGGGCTGTTCGAATAAATTTTTATTCGCTGGGTTATTCGAATAAAAAATTATTCGAATAAAAATTTATTCGAATAAAAATTTATTCAAATAAAAATTTATTCGTTATTGCGAATAAACTGACTTTATTCGAAATTTTTATTCTCTTGGTTATTCGAATGAAATTTCATTCGAATAACGCCCAACTCTGATTTATCGTACAGGGAAGCTATTTTTTTATCTCCAAAGGACGAGCCGAACATAGAGAATGACAGCGCGTGTAAAGAGAGACCACTTAACCGGGGCCTTTGAACTGTGCCGGCGACGGCAACTGTCCGCGTCTTTTTCTTTTCTATACGTTATCCTTCCTTGCGTCCGAAACGTTCATCGTTATTTAAATACGAGTATTGGTGGTATATACGGGCGTTTGAACTGTGCCGGCGTTTGTTGTCACGGCCCGATAAGATCCTCACAACATATCACCTGGCCCAAGTCTACAACTGACTCAACACTCAATACTTTCAACCATGAAACAGTCCCAAAAACCTTTGTACCACAAATAAGTTTATTCGTTAGCATATAAGACCCCAAAAATCCTGTATCAAGTTAGTCGACTGTTACCTCTGGCACGTCACGCCGATTCAACCTTTAAATAAAGTTATTTTGCGCTCGTGAAACGTCTAAGTAGTGATTCGTGAAAGTGAAATACGTCGATCTTCACGAATCTCCTATTTCCAGTTTTTGAGAAATTTGAGTTTGAAAAAAAAACATATTTTTCGACTTTGAATAAATATGGTGATGTTATTATAAAAGATATTGCATTGTTCTTTACAGCAAAAGATTCTCTGATCCCGAAAAACTTTCCCGAATCCAGTGATGTGCAATAGTAATATATTACAAATAATCAATTATATCGATCGCAGATATTTAATAATTTTTACATTAATGTTTTCGGCGCAACAGTTTCGATCAATTTTTAATCAATTAGCTATTTTGCAAATATAAAGGTAAAGATAAAGGTTCAAACTAGAACCGAAACGTTAGGCATATTTGCAAAATAGCTAATTGATTAAAAATTGATCGAAACTGTTGCGCCGAAAACATTAATTTAAAAATTAGTAATACATTATGATTGTTTAAACATGTTCAAAGTCGGAAAATATGTTTTCGTTTCAAACTCAAATTTCTTAAAAACTGTGCGTTTAGGAGAAAAATTAAGGTCAGATTCGGAATCAGCATAAAAAACTCTATAAGAATCGAAAGGATCTTTGGCTGTTAGACAGTGTTATTAAATTCGGGGAGGAGATGTTCTTGGTCGCATCTATCGTGTAGACATTGTTGCGCCTATAGAAAATTTACTGTATTACGAATAAGCACTCACCTAGGATCGTCATAGCTGACCCATTGGTTACCTTTGTACGCATAGGGTACGTCTTCCTTACGAGTTCGAACGACGGTCCATCCGCCATTCTTCAGGTTCACACACATCTCGTTATAACCGATGTTACCTATGTCGTCGGTGAACTGTCCCTTTTTCCCGGACCCAGATGAGGGGGCATGAAGACCGTGTTTGCTGCTGTCCTTCAGAGTGAATGTTATTCCGTAGAATGGTATACCAACGATGAGCTTATTGGCTGGGGCACCTTGGTCGAGCCAATAATGAATGCTGGCGTTCTAATAACAGTAAAATGATCATCAATAAAATCATTCGCTTAGATCTGTTTGCCAGAAATACAGTGAACCGACACGGATAATTCTTTTAGTATTATAAATACGGGGCGAGGCACTTAAATCAGGCCACCTGCGAATAACTCGCTTGCTGATAGAAAAAATATGTCAGACGAAACTTGTGTGGTTTCGAGGGTGGCATAATTTCATGTTAATGGATTTTTTTCTAAGTGGACGCGTAGAGGACATATGAAGGTAATTTTGTGATCTACAACTTATGCTCATTCAAGATCCTCGACTACGATGGAAAAGAACTATTCACTTCGAAGAACTGGCCCGTAATCAGTAATCAGGGCCGACACGAAGCAGTGTTTTGAAAGGCCCCGCGGTCTACGAAAACTCATCAGACGTTTTGCAGGACCCCCTGTTTAGTAGATTGAATATTAATCCGTAAACCGCATAATAATAGATGGTCAAAACTGCCCTTAGAGGTTTTTCAATGCCTATTGAACCATTCGAAAGCTGACCAAGAAAAACCTCTCTGAGTAAAGTTTTAGCTCTCAAACTTTCCCGCGAGGGTAGTTAAAAGGTAAATTAGATTTTGTGGATTTGAATGTGTATTCTGGCCCCGCAAAAGGTTACGCCGGCCCTGGTGGTAATCTCTTGTTCTTATTAGTGGTAATTAAATGTAAGCAAACCGATTCCCATTATCTGTACCCATGAATACTATTATTAGTTAGCGATATCCTATCGGTCTAATAACTGGGGCTCAGGTTTCGAAAATGCGTGAAATGGACAAAGGTGTATCACGTTTGGGAAATCTGTCAGTACAGTTCGTAAGAGAGTGGAATGTAGAAACTTGTCCCGATATGCGTACAATGTTCAATTGCCTGTAGTAGTCATCATGCTGGTCCTTATCCGAGGCATACAACGGAGAATTCAAGCCGGTGTAACCGGAATCGTATCCGTTGAAGTCGTAGGTCATCACGTTAATGAAGTCCAAGTATTTCGCGACTTTCGAGATCTTGTAAGATCTAGAGGCGGAATCTTCTTCAGCGCCGACTGCGGCGCTCAGGCTGTAACCGTGGCTCGAGAACGCTTGTTTCAGTTCCTTCAACAGCTCGACGAAGTTGTTCTTGTCGGCTTTCTTGCCACCGTTTTGATTCGGATACTCCCAATCGACGTCCAACCCGTCGAAGTTGTACTTCTTCAAGTAGTTAACCGCGCTCTCTACGAACCGTTGTCGGGATTCTGCGTTTGCGGCAATGTTGGAGAACTTCTTCGAGCCCTCGGAAGCTCCACCGACGGAAAGCAGAGCCTTCGCACCGTGGCCTTTTACATATTTCGTGAACTGAGGCAGATCGGACTCGTCGTCGAGCAGTTTGAATTCTCCGTTACGCTTCACCCCGACGAACGAGTAGATCACATGCGTGCAGAGTTTCACGTCGAGAGACGTGATCGGGTATTTGCCTTCTCCGTGGCGGTCTTTCGCCCAGCTCTCGTAGTAGCAGATTATTTTCTCTGAAATGTTTTTGATTTGCAATAGATAAGTAAATTTTTTACCGATTATAATCGCGTCATCGAGCCTCGAATAAATATTTATAATCTCCGTGGAGATTTTACCGATTACCAGTCATGGAATTTTTCGTATACTTACTCTCTGCTTGTGATAAGGCTGCAATAGCCAAGAAGATGGCCAGAACCACAATCTTCGTGTGCATCTGTAAGAATGTAATCGCCCCCGCAATTGATAGGATTTGTATACAAGTATTGGCTTGGCAAGAAAGCAATTTCGGTATTTTAAAGTGAAATGAAATGTTTCTTTTTAGAAGTTCTAAGAGCGTGGAATTATGAAACTATCGGAAAGATGGCAAATGATCATCGAACAAAATGGAAAAGATTTTATTAATTAAAATTCGGTTTTATTTTACCTTAAACTACCGAAATTACTTTCTGGCCAACCCAATATATACATCGATTTCAAGCGTATATTCAAGATATATCGGATGCTCTAATGGAGTGTACAATTATGAAATTATTTCTCTTACGATTATTGTAGATGTTCTTACCATAGTTGGTCGGCGCTTCGACGGCTTCAACAGTTGCATAAAGGAATCACAATTTTCTCCGTCGTACTTATACCCGTGTTACGTGTTTTTGTTCCCATTCAAAATGTATCAGTAAATTAAATAAACGATTGTCACACACAGCCACGTGTGCTGTTTTAACGATATTTAAGTCATTCTTATCGCAGAAAAGTATTAAGCAAATACACCACGTAATTATGCTGTATGAACTGGTTCTTGGTGTACAGCATTGCTATAAAACACTTGTATTTGTAGTCTGATTATAAATTGTGATTTCTCTTTGCGTATCCATTAGGGGGATTATTGTTTCTTTATGTACATTGCGATGTGTCCTAATGAGGAAAATAGAGGCGTTCGAGGATTAATCATTGTGTTTGCACATTCTTAACAAGGTATAACGTTTTTATAGCAAGTTGTTTTGAACCTTTGACACATTGAAATTCGTGCCGTAATAATATAGCGCATAATATCTTATTTGTTACCGAAAGTTTGTCTATGTATAAATAGCCCGAGACATTAGTCTAAATATATAGTCTCTTCAGTTTTAATAGCCTCAATATTTACTCAGAATACTGTCCGATTTAACCATTTTCTTTCGAATCTATAAGATCACGCGTAAACATACGATACATTAAAATTAAACCGACAAATGGATAATGAATATTTTCTATTTTTCACAATGGACGTACAATCGTTAAATGATTATGGATATTATAGAAAAATATATTTTCCACTGTTTGTTCGCAGAATCTTCATCAGAGAAAAAACAATTTCAATTGTTTAGATAAACGCACTGTCGTCATCAACTATAACTTATAATCTTGTAATAATCTAAGAACATATTATTGTTACAAACCGCATTTGAACTTTTTAACGTGTTGTTTATCACTGGTAATTATAGTCCAGGATCCACCGACCATTTTTACAAGTTATTACTATCAAGCTAATATTCCGTGAGTAGCTTCATTTTGATGAGACGCCCAACTTTTTCTCTTGTGGTACCTCGATTGTGGTAGCTAACAGGGGTAGCAGGGATAACATATGTCGATTTGATGATTCTCCAAAATTTATTACTAACTGGGTTTCTTTTGTTAAATCTCAAGATAATTATCTAAATTATTCGAAAAAATATTTGTCCTACAAAATTTATGGTTTGATCAACGAGTCCCCTCCTTCCAACATGTATCGATAACGAGGTCATCAAAAATGATTACTAACCAGCTGATTTTTTTACTGTTGCTTAGTTAATATTTATATAATTTAACAGCCACACTGTCCTACAAATTGCGTGGTACGTTATCCCGGTCCTACACTCACAAATTGTTAATACCACAAAACCATTTTTCTGATTACTAACTGTAGGACAAAAATATTACATAATAGGTTAGTATGTTCTCTGTCCAAAGGAAACAATGTCCTACAAGAAAACAGGTATGTATCACTAGTCCGACAAGAATTGTATAATATTCGTTTTTCTATTTGTAACATAACATAAAGTCAAACATCTTTTTCGAAATTTAAATAACTTTATTTTCTAGTAAACTAAGTACAAAAATTTGTGTTTTTACATATAAAAAGAAATTAATCTTCATCAGATTCATCTGATAAATCTTCATCTTCTTCGCTACTAACATCACTCTCATCTTCATCTCCTTCATTTTCCTCATTCGTGATATCTGACTCTGTAATAATATTTACTTCTTCTCTTTACTCTCGAAAAGTAGGGTTTTCACAAAGCAAATTATACGAAAAACACTGCATAATGTAAGCTATGTTACTCGGAAAATGCTCGTAGTCGTGCGACAAATGCGCTGTATTCCTCGAGACATATTATCGGTACCATATTCAAATATGTATTCAATTGTAGGACCGGGATAACGTACCACGCAATTTGTAGGACAGTGTGGCTGTTAAATTATATAAATATTAACTAAGCAACAGTAAAAAAATCAGCTGGTTAGCAATCATTCTTGATGACCTCGTTATCGATACATGTTGGAAGGAGGGGACTCGTTGATCAAACCATACATTTTGTAGGACAAATATTTTTTCGAATAATTTAGATAATTATCTTGAGATTTAACAAAAGAAACTCAGTTAGTAATAAATTTTTTAGAATCGTTAAATCGACATATTTTATCCCTGCTATTCCTGTTAGCTACCACAATCGAGAATTTTCGTATAGGAGATTGTTGGGCGTCTCATCGAAATGAAGCTATTCACAAAGATTCAGCTTGATAGTAATTATTTTTACATCAAGGATCTGTACTACAACTTTTGAGCGTAGAACCGGGATAACGTACCACGCAATTTGTAGGACAGTGTGGCTGTTAAATTATATAAATATTAACTAAGCAACAGTAAAAAAATCAGCTGGTTAGCAATCATTTTTGATGACCTCGTTATCGATACATGTTGGAAGGAGGGGACTCGTTGATCAAACCATACATTTTGTAGGACAAATATTTTTTCGAATAATTTAGATAATTATCTTGAGATTTAACAAAAGAAACCCAGTTAGTAATAAATTTTGGAGAATCGTCAAATCGACATATGTTATCCCTGCTACCCCTGTTAGCTATCACAATCGAGGTACCACAAGAGAAAAAGTTGGGCGTCTCATCAAAATGAAGCTACTCATGGAATATTAGCTTGATAGTAATAACTTGTAAAAATGGTCGGTGGATCCTGGACTATTACTTTTAATCAGAAGCAAAATAGTTGTAAGTTTTAAATATTACTAACTAATAGTAATCTATATTCACAACCACTATCGCCTTGCACTAATATTTTAAATTATGCCATTAGTCTATTTAGAATTTTAAACATTTCACTTCTTGTCAATTATTATTACTAACTAATAGTAATCTATATTGACAACCACTATCGCCTTGCACTAATATTTTAAAATATGCCATTAGTCTATTTAGAATTTTAAGCATTTCATTTCTTGTCAATTTAAAACTGTCTTACCAATTAACAAAACAGCTCATAAATATAGAAAAACACCTTGCATGACGTAAAAATCATCAATAAATAATCAATTTCTGTTCTTGTTGTAATTGGACCTAAATTATATAGATATATACCGTAGTTAATTAGCGCGACGATACTAACATTATAAATATTTTTCTTAGATTTTCGTAGATTGGGATCGAAGGACATTCGTCTCGCAATAATAATGATATGGGTGAAGAGTTGGTTTAACAAATTTTTTTTTTATTAAAATGCTTTTCAGACTACAAAATGTGTATATCACTAAAATCGTTCGGTGTAACAGTCGATCCATTTGGATGGCATAGCTCAGCAGCCGGGTACTTTGTCTCTGTAGTTGCAGGCGAGGATGGACGGGTCAAAAGCGAGGCCATCTGGGCAATGGAACTTGATCGGTTTCAATTGTCCCTCGACATTCTGGCAATAGTAAAAGATGGAGCAGTCATTAGGATCGCGGACATATCCTTCTTTTTTGCACACTCCTGATGGAGGTGGACCAGGCGGCGGTGGCGTTGGTTTTGGCGTTGGAGGTGGGTTTGGGGGTGGGTTTGGTGGTTGAGGCGCGCTGCCTCTTAGAACTTCGTTCATTATACTCAGAAGAGGATACTTTGGTCCACAGATACCGCGGAAGTCGTCGGTTTCAATGCTCCACATCATCGCACCACCGAGATTGCGACTGTTAATATAGTCACACTTTTCGCGAACGGAGCTGAAAACGAACGGAAACACATATCATTAAAACATGATCGACAATTCGAATTTCTTATCACTAGACTGCGGATCTTGATGCATTCGTGAAGAAATTAGTTGGGCGAACTGTAAGAAAAGTGAAAGATTTAAACAATTCGAGAACGTCGTAATGTTGCTTTCAATGTAACAAAGTCTCTAAGGGATGAAATCAATTTTTCTGTTATTCCAGCATCCCACGATCAATGCAAAAGATTTTCATTATGCATAAACATCCGCAACTATTATTCGGAGTGTTTTATAGGAATACAGAATACTTACTCGACGTCGTCGTATCCAACCCATTGATTGCCTTTGACAGCATAAGGCACGCGTTGCCGATCTTCCCTACGAATATTCCATCCGCCTTGTCTGGTAGATTCGCAAATCTCGTTGTAACCGAGCATGCCAGCTTCTCTGGTGTATGGTCCAGCATTTCCGGGACCAGTCGCTGGAGCACCTACACCATTGTTGCTAGGGTTTGCCAGAGTGAAAGTTCTTCCATAGGAAGGAATACCAACAATGAGCTTATCGGCTGAAGCACCGTTAGAGAGCCAGTAGCGGACGGAAGCGTCCTACAATAATAAAGAACATCACAATTATACCATAAACGATCAAATGTACCGTCAGTCTAGTTTAACGTGCACTTACAACGTTGAGTTTAGCCTGTTCTCCCTTCTCGCTAGCGGAAGCGTAGAGAGGGGCGTTTATGCCAGTGACTTTGTTCCAGGAACCGTTCATGTCGTAGGTCATCAGATTAATTAAGTGAACGTACTGCGACACTTGATTAATGATGTACGATTGGGAAGCGGATTTCTCAGCGGCGCCAACGGCCACACTGAGGATGTAACCGCGGCTGTCGAAAGCTTGTCTCAGCTCCCTCAACAAAGCCACGAAATTCTCTCGGTCGGATGTTTTACCACCGCGCTGATTCGGATACTCCCAGTCGACATCGAAACCGTCGAAGTTGTACCGTTGCAGGAAGCTGACCACGTCCTGAACCAGTCGGGAACGGGTTTGCGGGTTGCTGACCACCTGAGAGAACTTTGTGGATCCTTCGTTCCAACCGCCGATCGCGACCAAAGCTTTGACGCCGTTTTGTTTCGCGAGGGAGGTGAACTTGCCGAAACCATTTTTACCGCCGCCGTCCGGTAAATCGGCCCACGCGTCCAATATTCGGACAGTGCCGTCCGTGTTGATCCCGATGAAGCTATAGATCATGTGCGTGCAAAGTCTGGGATTGATGTCGTCGATCGAGATCTTCCCGTTCCCAGGACGATACACGGTCCAGCTACCGAAGTAGCAAACAATCTTCTCTAGATAACGAGAGTGCATTGTCTTAGACGTATGAATGCCACGGATCTTTTCAATGATAGAAAGCTCCGATAACCGATTGTCACCGTAGATATCGTAGCTTAAACTATCATGTAGTGAAAAACCTTTTTTTCCCAAGACCATTATCAAGTACAAAGTGTGCGATACTTACTTTCAGCTTGAACATTGGCGGCCATTGTCGCCATGAACGCGACCAAGAGCGCTGCCTTGAACATCTGGAAACAAGAGATTCGTTTCTCAACTCTTTATCTATATATATATATATATATATATATATATATATATATATATATACTGATAGCTTCGTCACTTTTTAGGATGACAATGATGTGTTCGAAGATACAGTTTACTTCGCGGAAACATGCATGATTGCGGAATATGTACTCTACGAAGTAGAATATCGATCGTCGAGCAAGTTCTAGCGACTTCGATTCCGTGATATGAAACTTGAATTTCGATTTTCGAATAGAATGATTATAAACACGTTCGCCGGATAGAGGAAACCGCGATACCTTGGTTACTTGCTTCCGACGACGTTCCGCAAAGACCACTCTAAACCGGCATCGTCTTTTCGATCCTTTTTATATCCGGCCCGAAAATTCGAAGTTTACTTTAAACTAATCTGTGTTATCAGCGTTACATATGAATATGAAAAGGACTTTATCAGTCACGATCTAATCGAACGCACGTACGATTATTGTGTACAGGTATTCGTACAAAAACAGCGTGACACTTGGTCTAACATATCCGAAACGGCTCATACGGTGAACTCTTGTTTGATCAATTGATAGCAGATTGACAACGATATAATAAACGATTAGTAATCATTGATTGTTATCATTGATTATAATAGATTCTAGTGCTCGTTACGAGCTGTGTGTACTAAGAGTGTCTAATATCAAATAGAGATCGATCAAAGCTAATCTTTCATTGATTTTTGATGAACCAAGGTGAACCGGCAAAGCAATAATCCCGTTGCGCAATGGAAATTGTCGAACAGCAGCGATTTGTTTGCTTTTCGAATACGTTTTCGATCGAATTGTCACAGATGTGCATTTGGAAATACGGTCGTAACATCGACGGTTTACAAATCAAATTCATGGTTCCGCGGTAGATAATGATATCTCTGGAAATATACGCGAGGTTACCTGCGTGCGACAACAAACGACCGAGTTCGATGTGTGTTGTGTACGTTGCTGAGAAATCGGCAAACTTTTCCAAGTCCAAGATAATGAAATGAAGATCTCTTTGTTATTCTAATCCGTAGCAACGCTAGTTCAACGTTTCTCGATGTGTTTTAATTTGCTATTTATTTCTCACTAAAATGATCAAAGAATTAATACAACGAGGAAACCATTACCTTTTCGAAGATATAAGGGTACGGTCGTACAGACTTTCACGGACGTACTGTGCCACGATGTTGTAGGCGATTACTTGTCACTGAAATACGCGAATTTATCACAAACTCTTTTATCAAATAGATACTAGGGAGTGGGAATATCCCCACGTGCGAATATGAAAATTGTAATTTCCCACTGCAAATAAAACGAGAAGATAGTATATGCACTCTCATCCGATATCTAGAATACGCGATTGCGTGTACCCTTTCCGCGAAGAAAGTTGGACTAAAGATTAGGGTGAAATTGTTGCAAAAGGTTTAATGTAGACCCATTACTGGTCTCTATAGCAATCCCCCCTATATACCCGAGATAACAGAATGTTTAATTAGTGACCAATGACCAATCTTCTTATCTAAACGATTCAAGATCATGTCAGGGTATTGATCTAGCTGTTATATCCCGTCTAGGATTATCCACGTAATTCTTGTTTAATCCTTTGTACTTTAAATTTAACAATTACTGTTTTTTTACTGTTACTTGTATTCTAGCTGCTTATATTGGTGTAAATAAATTTATTTAATAACAAAAAGTAATGAAAAATTTCATACCGTTACACATTAAATAAATTTATTTAATAAATTTATTTAATGTGTAACGGTATAAAATTTTTCATTACTTTTCTGTTTTGTTATTAAGTTTATGAGTTTCTTTGCAACTTCGATTTCTAACTTGAGTTTTAGGGCCCCAAAATGTATATTTACCGCTTGGGGCCTCCACTTGACTTGAGCCATCACTGTGCAAGGGTTATTTTCGCAACCCTTTTGTGTTCAAAAAATTAATGTTTCATTTCTCGTGAAGATTGTCGAAAAAAACCAACCAATGGAAAATTTTCTAGCATTGATAGAATGTATACTATTTGAAAAGGCTAAAAATGAAAAATATGTTATTTCTTCTAATCCTTTAATGATCAAATAAGAAATTTTATTTCGATTAAAAGATTTAGATTTGAATCGTTCTCTACTTGTTTTGCTAATTTGACGAACGAAGTGAGTCAACATCATTATGCATTACAAATAGTAACATGTGTTTCAATTGTATGAGAAAAAATGACTAAATATAGATTCGTCAATACACTAAGACGTTATTATTTGCTATAAAAATGTAAAAAGCCAATTATATTCATCATTATTGATGGTTTTACTAATCGTGGAAAAGTTCAGAATTAGTGCAAAGTACACATTGCATATTTAATTACAAGTGCTCACAGTTGTTTTTAAGTTGCTTCTTGAAGTGTTACCTCTAATCCGCATGATCAATAATTTAAAAAATGGTTACAATGTAAATTTTAAAGAGTCTCATAACAGAATCGTAAATATAATATTAACTAAAATATACAGGAAACTATAAATCAATATTCATTACGAATAAAGCAATATATACATGTATGTTTATATATATAATTATAATACAGTTTTATGTTGTGATTTTTGCATAACGTTCAAATAACGTATTTAATCAATCTTAATGCAATCCATAGTGTTTGGCCCGTCTGTTATTCCTTATTAAGCCTTGTTTCCGTAGATACTTCCAGTATTCCTTGGTATTTGGATCTAAATCTTCCAGTCTCCGTGGTTCGGTTCTGATGGTCCACAACCAATCCGGGTACTCAGAGTCAGGCTTTAATTTCACATCTTCTCCTTCCTTGAGAATATTCGATCCACACACATAAGTTAACAATTTATTTACATCCTTTTCAACGGGAATTTCTACTTTCTCAAGTACTGTGATTTTTTTGGCAGTTTTCTTTGGTGCTGCAATAAGAAACAGAATATTGTCGAATAAAAAGTTATTCATTGATAATCACAAGTGATAAACACTTAATAATGTATATCAGTATTCATTTTATTGCGTTTTCGATAAACCTGCAACAAAATACCCAAAAGGATGATTTATAACATACATGTACAACATAACCTCTATCCATATGAAATACAATATGCTAACATTCTGTAAACATAAAAAGATATGAGGAAAAACATTGTTACCTGCATAATTTTTTACTTGTATTGCATATTGTACAGGAACAATAAGGCTTTTTTCAATTTGGAACAACCGCAACGCCGAAAGAAAGGACATCGTTCTGGAACAAATAAATTGATTTGACAGGTTATAAAAATTATTTATTTACATACTGAAATGAAATTCTCTGTTACATACAAGCACAGGCGTCTCGTCTGTGATACAAGAAGGAAATTTTCTTATTGTAAATGTATGTACGTAAATATTTGAGTTTTGAGTACTAGTAAAACCACTAGACCATATAGAATAGTTTCGTGTCTCACGCAATAACAACTGTAGCGGATGTAGATAATGAAGATTACTAATGTAGATAATGTAAATTTCTTATCATGGTAACTGTATTGATTAATTTATTTGGTTGTTAACATTTGTTTTGTTTTTGGTTACCAACTAACAGATATATTCTATTGTGAAAAAGATTAAAAATAAAGATTCGGAGTTAACACGTCATATTATCTAGAGAAATTTATTACTCACTCCTCACAACTTGTTTTCTTACGCCCTCTACGCTAACGAACAATAAATGTTGGAACTAGATCCACGAAAGTGATCAAATACGAATGGCAGAATGGCTAACAAGTTGTGTCTGTGATGTTATGACTATATGTTCAATGGTTCAAATAATATTTTTTGATTTGATGTCATTACATATATAGATGTATATCTACAATTATATCAAATTGTCAAATTACAGAAATACAGTTTTCATAAATTTTGAACGTAAAGTGATTTGGAACAGAGAGGAAATTTTGGAAGTAGCAGAGAGGAAATGAGAGTGCTCATGCCCAGGTTTTGACCGTGTCCGATATAGGGCTGGATCTTAGCCTGGATCAGATCCTAGACCGGCGGTAGAGCGGATTTTATTCTCAAATTAATTTATATTTTTCGTAGTTTTCTGCAAAACTTGGCATAAAAGTATAAATTAATTTATGCCATAGGCTAGTGAAGGTTCTGTTTCATGCTAAAACTGGTGTGCTGTCTGTTACGTGGTAAAAGTGGGCTCTACCGCCGGTATAGGAGCTGTTCCGTGCTAAGCGTGAGCGTGTCAAACAGTGGAGTCAAGTTCAGAGATAGACGTGAGCACTCTCATTTGCTCTCATTTCCTCTCTGGTTCAGTGCATCTGTTTGATAAATACAGTTTTTGTAACTTTATTATTTATTTAGTTTGACATGATCTACGGATCCAACATGTTTTCCAAATGTACCTAAAATATGTATATGTATGTTTGATTTCCTCAAACTCATGGCACTAATGTGTGTTTGTGTTTGTGATAACAACAACACGTGGTTTACAAGTCTCGTGTATTTTTTTCAAATTTGTATAAATACGTGTTGATAATGAATGTAAAAAGTTTCTTGTAATTATGGCACGTGGAAAGAGACCGGTTCGAGGTGGAAAACGGAAATTCAACCGGCACGACGTTCAACCAAAACCCAAGAAAGGCAAGTTTAACCTAAAAGAAGCTTCGTATGTTAAAGAACGCGATGTTAAAAACAGGGAAATTGAAAAGCGCAGGCAAATTTTGGAAGAGGAGAAATTAAAACAAGAAGAATTGGTAACCGATAGTTCTGACGAGGAAGATACCAATCCTTTGCAAGCTTTATTGTCCACGTTTTCAAACGTTAAAACGTTTCAAAACACTGCTATAGATTCTAATTCAGAGAGCGACACGTCTGATAACGAAGACGATACTGAAGAACACAAGGACAGCAATGAAAATTTAGCAGTGGATTCCGATGATGAGGCAAGATTATCCAGTCACAGCGAAAATGAGGAGATTCAAGTCAGAGAAATGGATGAAGAAGATCCTGAAACTGCTAAGGAAGACGCTGGGTATCTCAAAGATCCATTTTCCATTCATCTTCGAGATGATCTAAGTGATAAATTTTATGAGGCAGTTTCCAGCATTCCTCAGATTGTAGAAACACACAAAATTACATGGCCTATCCTACGAAATCTTATCTGTGAAATTCCTAAAGCTCCAAAGGATGAAAACGATACGAAACAAAAGTCCAAAGTTTCTATTCTAGAAGATAAACAGTACGCACAAAGCGGTAGCATACCTTCTTTGATTGAAACAGTAGATTGGGACAAATTATATGTAAAAACACAAATTCAGGGTAATATCACTAGAGCTAATCACTCTAATATAAAGGATAGTGTCAGTAAAAATCCATCATCTTTGACTCCTTTGCAAAAGGAATTATTTTCAGTCATAAACAATTATCAGGATTTATATTATCCTGAAAGGACCTTTTCCAATGCGGATCAAATAAGATTTGTATATTGCATGCACGCGATTAATCATGCATTAAAAACTAGAACGAAAGTGCTGCATCACAATGCAAAAATAGCAAAAGCAAAATGTACAAAAATGGCAGAGATCCCTGACGAGTACAGAGATCAGGGTTTAGTGAGGCCAAAAATTTTGATAATAGTTCCCTTTAGACATTCTTGTTTAAAAATTGTAGAGTTGTTGATAGCCATTTTGATCGGAGAAGACAAAGGTGGCTCTGTGATGAATAAAAAAAGATTCATGGACGATTTTAGTGGCAACGAACTTGCAATGCCAAAGAAAAATCCAAAGCCAGAAGACTACGAGTTAACATTTCAAGGAAATACAGATGACACATTCAAAATTGGAATCTCTATCACGAAGAAGACTCTAAAGTTGTATTCTGAATTTTACTCTTCTGATATTATAATTTCGTCTCTCTTAGGTTTGAGAATGTTAGTGGGAGCTGAAGGTGAAGAAGAGAGGGACTACGATTTTCTAGCATCAATAGAATTACTAATTATGGACCAAGCAGAATTGTTTGTAATGCAAAATTGGGACCACATGGTTCACATTTTGAACCATCTACATTTGCAACCGAAAGATTCACATAAGACAGACTTCTCTAGAGTTAGAAGTTGGTGTGTAAATGGATGGACTAAATATTACAGACAAACGTTAATATTCTCAGGTATTCATATACCTGAAATTTATGGAGTTGTCAATAAAAGGTGCCACAATTATGCAGGAAAAATCAAAGTAACGAATCCTGTTGCTCTTGGATCTATTTGTCAAGTGGTTGTACAGGTTCCACAGGTGTTTCACAGGTTCGAAACTACAAGTCATTTTCAAGCCTTGGAGCAGAGAATGGAATTCTTTACGACAAAAATACTTCCTCAGTACAAAGACAGAATCATGAACCACACATTGATCTATTTTCCATCTTACTTCGACTATGTGAAGCTGCGGAATTATTTTAAAAAGGAGGAGTACAGTTTTGTACAAATTTGCGAGTACTCGAAGGACTCGAAAATAGCGAGAGCAAGGGATATGTTCTATCACAGCGACGGTCATTTTCTACTGTACTCGGAACGATTTCATTTCTTTCGTAGAATAAGAGTGAAGGGTATTAGGCATATTATATTTTATGCACCGCCCACGTTTCCCGGATTCTACAGCGAAATGTGCAATTTGATGCAAGAGTTCAATCAGAATCCACGAGCAGGTTCTGATAGCAACATGACAGTGACCGTTTTATACTGTAAATACGATATTATGCAACTTTCTGCAGTCGTAGGCACGGAAAGAGCACAAAAGATGCTCAAATCGGATAAGTCTGTTCACATGCTCGTCACTGGTGAATGAGAGATCACAAAATTACTTAGGAAGAATATATTTTATACAATTATGTAAATATTTCATGCGTAATACATTAAACAGAGCAAAGTTGATGGTGCTTCCAAAAGATATTGTTGACTGCTAGAATTTAACAACAATAAAATGTTCGTTCACACGTATAGTTCTGTTCAATTTCTTTATTGTACAGTTAGAAAATTACTTGAAATAATTACAACTTCGAATGCATCTCCCAGAAACGATTTTCTCCGTACTTATCGCCTTATCGAACATATTTCGGTACGCAGTATCAAAACTAAATTCCTCGCGCGTGTTCTCGGAAGGTAATCAGAACTCGGATGGATAATCAAATTTCTGGGAGATGTGGCATTCAAAGTGTTAATAGTCTTTAAAAATCAACGATTACATGAGAGGTTTCATTCCTGAACTGGCAAGTTATCTCGGGAGTAACGTAATCTATGTATAAATTCCTTCTTAAATCGTTATCTACAAGAAAACGATTAAGTTCTTAAATATGACTAGACTGTGATGTATCGATAGACTTCTGGTAGGCAAAGTGTTATTGGATCTAATGTAACAAGTAGACTGCGCATTTCATACATTCGTAACAAACATGAATAGACGAGACACAAAATTTTGAATATGCTCAAAGAATCTAGGAATATAGTTACACGTTCTATGGATTGAAATTATTAAAAGGGTTCAGAAGAAAACAATTCATTTTTTATATCCAACTTCTGTATATCACAATTGTCTTAGAAAATTTCTATTTCGCACAGAGATTCGCAGTCTAGCGGTAAGCTAATAATGTAAAGTGGTTTCTAGAAAATTCGAATTCCGACGGAAATTTCATTCGAGTCCAATGGGTCAAAATGGACCCGCCATCTTCGGGTTAATTGTTCGTTCGCCGTGTCCTGGCTGTACTGGAAACGATCAGGTTTCTCGTCGACGAACACTCGATCTGCTTCAACGTCAGCTAGATTAACGTATCAACGCTATTAACAAATTGAAATCAATTCGAACGCTACTCAGTTTCTAAGGAATCTCTCGACGATCGATCAATCGTTTCCCGGACTCGTGTTAGTAGTTAGGCTCTCTCTGGTCTCCGTGTTCGGATTTGTCGTGAAATCCCGTGGAGTCAACTCGGTGAAAGCGCTCGAGGACGTCGTCGCGGTTGTTAGAATCGTCAACAAATTCTTTGGCGGCGATGCGGTGCTCGAGGTGGTCATGGTAACTTCCGGTTCCTTGGTCCGTTTACTCTCATCGGACACCGATCTCACCGACACCTTTTCTAGTTGCGTTTCTGAAAGAGAATAACGGTTTCAGATGTTTGCTACACAGTGATCGATCGTTTTCATATTGCTGGAGCTACACAACTCGGATAAAAGGTTGTCATGGTACACAGTAGGATTTTGCCCCATCTGAATAGTATCATTAAACACTTTAAACGGTTTCTCTGTGTTGTGTACGTGAAATCTGTTTCTCTTAAGAAATTATTAAAGACAAAGAAGTTCTAATCATTGTAACTATAAGAAATAATGTACGTGATTCAAATTCAAGTAGAAATATTTTACTTTGCAGAAAAGTCTGCAGGCTCGTTAGGCACGAGTGAAATCGTACTCTGAATCAGAGTGTGATGTATTTTGGCCTGCCTAGAGCTTCGAAAGAATAGTTTTACCGTTGACGTTGGAGGGGGTGGTAAGAGGGTTCGATAATTTGGTATTGACGCATTCTGGTCTCGGCCTGATCCTGACAGTGGTCACGTCTTTGGGGTCCCAGACGAAGGTATAGTACAACGAGACCAGTATGGCGCCCATGCTAACGAATATTACGTAGGCCACCACCGTCAGCACGCGCACCAATTTCTGCTTGTGCTTCGACTCGTACAGCTTGTCTTTCCTCTCGTCGCCGGCGAACCGTATCTCGTTGCTTGGCTTATGCTCGCGGCTACCCGTTTCCGGGTTCAATTTCTCTGAGTTCAGATTCTGAGTGCTCATTTTTCGCGGCAGCTGCATAATCCACCGCGTCCCTTCCGCACCTCTCTGAACAGAGATTGAAAGAGGGACACCTCCGAGTATGTTACTGACGCGTTAAAAAGAATTACGAAAAAATTCACAAACATTCTATTCCATTCACTAAACATTCTTTCGATCTCTGGGATTATCGTTGAAAATTCAGTTCGATGACCTTCAGATACGTTATCAAGGTGAAAGTCACGAGTAACTTTGCTTACGTTACAAAACGATCTTCATTGCTACTGATGATACGAGGGAATGCTTCAAGATCGAATTGTTAGGTTTCGAAAGGACACGTGTTGCGATGCAGGATACTATAACCTTCGTGCGAGTTTGAACATCAAAAGTGGAAGGAGATATTATTCAATGAACGTGCTTCGTATAGTCCCGTGGCGATGATGCATATGCATACGTACAAGTAACGTTACTCGTGTCATCAACCTAGATTGGACACAAGGTCATCGAGACGATTGTCGTATGACTCTACGTAAATAATTACCAAAATCCGAGCTCGGACCGCGACGGGTCGCCGGAAGTCATCAACAGGAGTTTCGAGGAAAACATGCCTGCATGGAAATTTCTCGAGGCTCGTGTATTTATATCTTTTCCGGATTGTTTATAGTAATCATCAACGATCAGTAAAGACAGCTTCAAGGCACGTCCACAGAAAATGCTTTTGGAGGATATTTTCGTCGGCACACAGATCACAGAGCTCCAGAGATCGGAGGTATTTTCACCATTTCCGAGTTCGTTTAGGTTGTCGCACCGTTACAGAGCTTTCGATCGAGAGATGGACAGAAAGAGGGTGGGGGGGTAGAGCGAGAGAGGCTAGCTTACTGGATAGGGCGTTACCGCAAGGAAAGCTGCAAGCTCCGCGAACGCAATGTAGAAGCGCTCCAGTTTCCACGGTTATGGCTGAGCAAACTACCCCCAAAGTCAAGAACCGAGAGCTTTCGAGGCTTTCGAGGACGCGTCACGAGCACGGAATTTTCCTTGTTCTGTCGTTACGAACGATTCCACAATTAGTTCTGTTCGTTTACTCGCGGATCAACCTTTCCCACCAACGGCCGCTGCTGAAAAACACACCCATTCGACGACACCGGCGCGCTTTCACTGCGCAAGCTCGGAAACCTTGACTCCGGCGTGCTTCGTTTCGCAAGCTTCAAGGGCTGCTCTCGACTTTACAGGATTCGTCGCCGCGGCAAATGCCCTTAAACCGATGCTTCCGATGGCCTTATTAACCCACCAAGGCTCGCATCCATTGTGCAAACATCGCGAACGAAGCTCGCGCGCAAACCTTTCAGTAAAGCTTGCAGAAAAATGCGGAATTTTCAAATGTTCGATCATCTTCTCGCGAGGCCTCGCGAAATTAAATGCGAACAGGATTGACGGGGCAAATCTTTGTTAAAGCTCGTTCGTAGTACATATGTGCTTTAGCAAATTTATACGATTACGACGGAAGCTCGAGCTTGAGATTTGCGAATTTAACGATCATCTCCGTTTCGAGTTGAAAGGCTTCCGTAGAAGTGACAAAGAACCGATTAAAAATGTTGCGCAAGCATTTTACATAAGCTCGAGCTTGCGTACTGCCACGTAGTTGGCGCGGTAACGCGAGCATCGCCGCAGGAACACCGTCGCTATCCTCCAGTGGATTTCGCAACGATTACGCCAGCCATTTTCCAACGTTTTACTGTACATTATCAAATTAACGAAGTAACGTGTAGTGTAACAAAGATAGACTCCGGATTTCAAAATTCCCGATATCGATGATTGCGAGGAACGGAGTTTCTTTTTAAATACTATCTACTTATTTCCGAACTAAGGATAAAAACGATTAAGTGTAACTTAAAGTGTTAAAAACATTAGAACAATTTCAAACTACTGTTATTTTATTAAGAAAGAACATAAATGTCCATTTCACTCCAGTTTGTTTCAAGTCAGGTAGAAAATTTTTATTTTGCGTTAAGATCCGCAGTCCATTTTGAGGAATTAGTGGATAATCATCCATGAGTGAATTATTCTGCACAACTCTGCACAGCTCTAGAAGAAAGTAAATGCATTTCCTACAGATGGAGCCGCATCCTAAACTAATGTGCACCAAGGTCTTGCCGAAATATCCACGCGATTTCTTTTTTTTGTATTTTTAATTAACCTCTTGTATCCACATACCGATAATAAGGGTTAAACAATTTTCACTGATGAAGTGAATCTATATCTAGAATACAATGTCCAGTAGAATTTTCGTATTGGACATTTCATAAACTTCATGTGAATTTTAATATGAGCGGCAAGTAATTAATTTGATTGCACGACGAGTATATTCATCATATACAGAGGTAGGGGATGCTTGTAGTAGATTTTTCTGTAAAAGAGTGGGAGTAGTCGTGCAAGGCTCCGAAACATTTGGCGATGTGGGCGCGATGTTCTGAGGATGTACATATGTCGGACGTTTATGATGCAGAGGAAAAATAGCCCGGCGAAACGAAAAATTCGTAAACGTTCCGAGGCCTTCGATTCGAGAGTAGCCGAGGCTCGTTGCACGCAAAGACGGCGCGCCTTTGTCTTAACAGCATTGGACGTCATTCCACGATCATTCGGAGAGCAAACAGAGACTTTCGATCGAGGGGAAAAGAACGAAATCGTTTCTGCTCTACTCGAGAGTCTCCTTCCTCCTCGCATTGTCCGAATCCTTCGCCGATTCGGATTTTCGTCGCGTTAACCCAGAAGCAAATCGTTCAAATTAGATAATAGTTAAAGAAGCCCGGCCGTCGAAGCGAAGCCGCGATCGTTTTTAGAAATTGCAAAATCGTTGTATCGATGCAACGCCGAGGAAGCCATAATGGATCGACCTGACCCTGTTTCAGTTATTACGCGGACAATACGGATAATCGTCGCGCGCCGATCCAACGGCGATCTTATTTCTAAGGTTTTAATCACTGCTTTTCATCCCGCCCAAACCGGAACATTCCAATCTCGTCGAATCTTAGCTATACACACTCAACACGAAAAAAAAAAAAATAACTATAGTCACTCAAAGTGGAAATCGTACATAATCTTACACATAGTATGATTCGAATTAACCGGTGAATCGTTTACCCGACCAGAGGTCCGGTCCCATGCGGGCCGGTTAAGAGGGAGGTATGTTACCATAAAAATGTTATTATTTTAACCCTTAGCACTCGAGTTGTGACTCTGAGTCACCGCTAAAAATTGCTGTACTATAATTCAAAATATCGTTTAAATTATTAAATATGTTGAGATCTAACCAATTATTAAATATTTCAATTTTGTATGTGGTATTCTCTTAATTTCATATCCGCAAAATGAAAAGAATCATATAGAATGGAATTATTCTAGATAGGAAGACATGTTTAATTTTCGAAGTAAAATAGCGCCGAGTATTTAAGTATCTAATCCGACGATTGCACGATTTTCACTGTGAGCGACTGTATTCCACTGTGAATATGAACGGGAAATACTGAATGGTTACGATGGTGAATTTAATGTAGCTTCGTGTGCCATAGATCGTACATTATACAGGTCCGAAATCGTTCGTTTACCTTTGGAATTCATCGCAATGTTAGCGAGTGCTCGGAACGGTGGGTTCGATTCCAGACGATCGGTGAACTTCCAGTTGCGCGAGGCATTTATTGCGAGCCGATTGAGAGACTCTTTTCCATTCGTCCCAAGATCCGGTTGGTCGATCAACGCGACTGTTCCAACGGTGCTCGATAACTCTTCTCGAAACGGCTTCGATCGGTAATTCCTAGCATCTTTAGCG
Source organism: Lasioglossum morio (assembly GCA_916610235.2). Lineage (NCBI taxonomy): Eukaryota > Metazoa > Arthropoda > Insecta > Hymenoptera > Halictidae > Lasioglossum > Lasioglossum morio. Next base: position 5,514,309 of record OU744324.1, on the reverse strand, counting down.
GGCCAAATTTCCGTAACATTTGTCTGCTCAACGATCGCAGTCGTCTTTGTCCGAGGACTTACTGGAATGTGCTCTTCCTCCTTGATGAAACCCTGTGGTTTGTCGGGAAGAATGGTCGTAGAGTTCGCAACAAGGAGCGTCTTCTCGGTCCTGGATTCACTTTCGAGTCTCTCTTTGCTCGATTCAGCGGAGTCGTGTCTCAACTTCCTCTGTTGCTCCGTCAGAAACATCCTCAGTATCAGCAGAGACTCGTTTAAGCTTCCGTGTCGCTTGTTCAGCCGACTCTTGGCGTCGACATCGTCGCCGAGGATGCGCCCACTGAAATGGCCGTCTCCTAAAAGCGGGATCTCGTCCGAAGAAGGATCATCGGCGACCATAAAATTGAGATCAGGGTCGCCCGCCAGGTGAACGGGTCGTCGCAGAAGCTTCGGGTCCGGCGGGACCCAGAGGAACAAGTAGTAAGCGCTGAGGACTATAGCCACGAAACTGACGGAGAACATATAAGCCACTACGGTGACCAGGCGGATCAGCTTCTTGGGTGTTTTGGTCTCGTACAAGTCCGCGTTCGGGTCCTTCTTATTGGGATCAGCGTTCGCTGCGGCGGCTTCTGGTTCGCTCATCCTGCCTCGAGTTTATATCAAATTTCCACGTGTTCCTCTTAGCCGGTCCTCACGTCTCGGTCGTTGTAGCATCCATCTTCCCACGTTGGAATCATCGCGTGCGATCGACAAACTACATTCCTGTGGAGAATTTCCAGGGAAATTTCACCGAATGTGTACGCACGTCTTCGTGTAATCAGTTCGGGAGAGTCGAGGACTTTTCGATAATTCGCACCCACGGTTTAATCCATCAATCGTTTCAATCCATCTGTGGTCGATTTGCAATGATGCACCACGCACGTCAACTGCTCTTCGTGTACCTCCAAACGAAGAAGCGTTCCGGCAGCGCAACCACGCACGACTGCAACTTTCTCGATGAACGTTCGTAGTAAAGCGGCCGTTCCTTCAGCACGTGTTAGCCCCGCGCAAGCGTCCTTACCCGGTTCCACGCTCTGCGTGCGAATTCTTTATTTGCAGTCCGGTTCATCAGCCATCTCACCTCGACCCTTCTGAGAAGCCCGAGCAATTCTGCTCGTCGTCAGAAAGGTCGCTAATTTTCTTCCGATCGCTCGCGTGGAACGCTCTCGCCGCACTGCTCAGCGGAAACATTCGAATTCGCATGATCGCGAGGGTAAGAGGATGCGTCAACGCCGACCGAATTTAATTCTTGCCGGCTGGTCGAAGCGGTGGTCTCGTCCTGAGATTGCTTCGACAACGTCTGAAAACGTTTCGCCAAATTTCGGTGTTGTTGGGAACTTTCGAATTCGAAGAACAAGATGTCCGAGAACTATAGAGTGAATCATAAATTCGTGCGTCTTTTTTATATGTTACTAGCCGCGGCTTTCATGCGCGCATGGTTTTCCTTGATAATTACGATTGTTGGTCATTAGAAATCACTTTTTCCTTTGCGAAAATGTTCTCCGCAGCGCTATTAAGAAGTTATTAAGGAAAAACGCGGATCAGTAAGAGTGCAGCTACGGTGGACGCTTTTTTTTTACATAATTATTTTTTAATTTTATTGCCAACAACCCCCTACTATTTTAAGTGTTTTATTTAAAATTTACTTCAAAGAACTGTTCCTAGGCTGCTACTTATTTCAAACAATTTTGTTTACTAATTATATTAAATATAACACTCAAACTTTGTTGTAATTTATATTTGTGAAACTTATATCTTTTTTTTAACTAAAAAATAAATTAAATAAATACATGAAGAACGAAATACATATAAGAAACCCGTTTCATTTACATTTTTCTTTCTTATGTCGAGTCACAGTTGACATGAGGAGTGCAAAGAGTTAATACCTTCGTAACAAAGCTGCGGAGAAAATTCTCGCGAAGGAAAAAGTGACTTTAAATGACCTCAGGAATCACCCTCTTCAAAGCAACAATTTTGAGACGCATTTACAATTTTGTTTCATAAGTTAAAAAAGTAATAATAAGTAAGAGAGTTACGTATGAGGAAACGTACGAATTTGTGAGTCAGTCGACGATATATTGGTACCTGGAATCGCTGTTCTGGATTCGACGAGCGCGGCGAACTCGGTGACGCAACGCTGGAATTTCGTGGAGTTTCTTCTGGTCGGAGACTCGCCGTGTACGACAGATTAGGGACGCGTTGTTGACTGCTCAACACTTGGAAAAGTTGAGTCAACAAGTCGTTCGAGCCTTCGAAACAAGGTATCGGAATCGCAGATTGACTGTTTTGTTGAGCAATCAAGGAATTCAATGCTGGCAACAGTGTCGGGGCGTAAAGCAGCACCGCTAATCTACAAACGATTAACAGATATAAAAAAAAACGCACCAAGGTATTTCACTCCAAATTCATCCTTTTGTAAATCATATTCAATTTTCTGCACTTAAAATTATCTATTTTGCAGGCCTTATTGCGACTCAAAAATTATCGCCAATTTTGTTTTTTCAGGCTACCTCAACATTATTCCGAAAGAAAAAAATTATTATACATACGTAATGATACTTTAAGTATCATAATTTACAAACAATCAATTTTATTTGATTACAACAATTTAAGGGAACAAAGTGGGAGAACTTGATTTGAAAAAAGAGTGAACTTAGAGTGAAAAATCTGTGCTAGAATGAAAGAAATAAAGCGCTTAGGAACATAGACGAGTGAAATGAAATTTTTAGCTCGAACCGTAGCAATCGAACGGTCACTCCGTTCGGATCCAGCACCGAATTCGATAACGCTGGTTGCACCATCGGAGCGCAAGCGGTGTGCACGTTGCTTCTCGGTGTTGGCATTCTTTTCTGCGTTCGAACATTTTTCTGAAGCATTCTCATTAAATGCCTGGCCTGATCGTTCGTTAAACCAGTCCTCTCTTGTTGCAACTTTCGTAGACGATTTTCCTCGCGTCGCGCGAAAGCGTTTTCAAAGCACTTGATCCGCTTGATCGCGCGTTTCTCCGTGAGATTGTCGCTCGATTCTCGTACCATGCTCTCGGGATTCCGACCGGAGTTGTCTTGATGAAGTTTCGACTCCGTCGTCGATGGCAATATCGACCCGTTTGCATTAAAGCCGGTCTGCTTATAATCCTCGTGTTTGACATCGAAGTCAATACAGGGCGACGTTTCCGGTTCGCGTTTCTCGTCGGATCTCTGGCAAGCTTCCATCAACGCCTTTTCATCGACGTGGCACCGACGATCCAGATATACAATAATTAAAAACACGCCGGCGATTAAAACCGTAGGATCACTAAATCTCGAACCGAAGCACCTACACACTAGTTCGTTCGACTTCACCCTTTGAAATCAGCCTAAATATATCATTCTCCTATTTTTGTTCGTTACAATGGATTACACATCAGCCGACTCGAGATTTAACGATCCTTTAATCTTGATTTTAATTTTGGAACAGATTACATACATTTTTCATCAGAGCTTGTGGTTTCTGTGTATTAGCGGTGATCGAGGATTTCCCAGAACTACCGGCCATGTTGGTCGCGTCGCGTTTGTTTCCAGAGTCCAAGATAATGTTGTTGTTTGCGCGTAAACTCGTGCCCGTGTTTTCATTCGGGAAAAATTGATGAACTACGGGCCTACAAAGCGTTTGATCGCATTTCGAGTCATGGGTCAAGGGTGGAGAGTTTTCCGGGAGAATCACAGCAACGTTGTGCGTAGAGCAGACGGCCGTGGAGTCGTTGTTTAATATTTTTGGTCGGCACAAGTGGCTTCCGGGGTCTCTTATGGGGTACACGTCGTTCTGCGAATTCTAATAAATAAATTTAAATCACTCTTTTAATACGTTAAATGGCAATCCGTCAATCTAAAAAATTGCACAAAATCAAAGAATAAAAATATATCCGTTCGCACAGTTTATACCTGGAAAGTGTTCCTACAGTTCCTCCAATTCGCATAATCGACAGTCGAATCTCTTCCTCTTCTCGCATGATGCCTCCTCCTCGAGGAAACATTAATTTTCTCTCGATTTAGAGCGTCTTGCGAGCCGACGGTGGTCTCTCTTTCACGCCCAGACGAATTCGCACCGTTACACCCGTATTTCTTCGCGAGCGAGCATTCCTTCCAGTTCGTCTGCGACTCGGAAACATTCGATTCTCAAGTGTGTGTACAAAATGGGAGATTCGCGAGAGATTAATGTTGGAATACCGTTTGACGTAGAGGAACGGTATTGTGTGGTATCAAGGGGAGCAGCATTTTCGTTCTGGTCAATTCTCTTTCCATTGCCGCGTACCTTTCTTCCATCTGTCTTATGTATTCCAGCAAATATTGGTCGGTTGTGCTTCTGTAATTCCACGAGATAGAAAAAGCACTAAACGCTGGTTAAACAACCGGTTTCGCATATTTTATTTTACTATTGTTGAAAATTTCTCCATTGGACATGATGATACATATTAGAATAAAGCACATATTAGAATAAAAATCGTTTAAGACCTAAATAAATTCAATTGCGTCAACTTGGTAAAAGCCTTGATCTAAAAGGAACCTCGAATCTGTGCTGTTTCTTAGATCCTGTGGTTCTACCATTTCTTAGATCAAGGCTTTACATTACACTTTTCAGTGTGCAGACATATATAACCTTTCAAGAGATATTTATACTAACATTCGAGACGTTCTAAGATAGGGATCATCGAGAACAATAAAGTTCAGATCAAAATTGAACCCGTCGTTTCTGGAGAACGGAACTCTTGTCAGCTGTGCGAACGGTGGTCCCTGTTGTGCTCGGGTAGCCAAAAGTTGTCGAAGGCACTCGTTGCGTCTCCATTGTTCGCTTCGATCGTCCACTGACTCCAGAAATATCTGTCTTCCAAACATACTTGTAAATTTAATTGAACCACAGGGAATTTCGTTAAGTTTCGGTAATAGTCGAAAGTGGTGTGCGTTCGTTTAGGCTATGTGCTGTCCATCGTTTGTTTTTTTCTTCGTTTCGCCGGCGAAATTCTGCTTGCGAAACTTGAAGATCGCCGCGAACAACTTCGACCACCTAGCGATTCTTCTTAATGTTTCAATCGAGAGACTCGTATCAATTTCTTTATCTACTCTTCGTTCTAAAAACCATTTTATTTATTTCATTGTAACGATAAACAACCAGTCTCTGAAAAAATTTGGGAACAGGAAATACATTCGCATTTAGTTTTGTTTTAAATCGTTTTACCGTGTTGAAAATAACACAACAGTATGCGTAATTTCTCAACGTCCGGCTCTGTGTATTTGCTCTTCTTCCGATTCAGCTCGCATTTATACATTTGGTATTCCCTAATCGTTAGGGGCTGACTTATTCTACACAATTTTTCTTGTTCTCCCCCTCGCGAACATTCCCAGACAACCAGTGCTGCACCGGGCAGCTATGTCGCATTTAGGAGCCCTGCTGCCGCGCACTGCACGAAAACGGTCCTGGTTTCTGGACCGCCGTAAGAGGGCAATACGGTCGCGCTAATGTGTCGAATGCCGTACAGTCCCTATGCTATGGGGTCTCTCGTCGGTGAGGTGACACAGACCTGGTCACGCTAATGTGGAACTTCCACATCGAGATGTTAGTAAAGTAAATTTCTATTGTACAAATATGTATAGCAGCAGCAGCAGTCTTCCTCTTTACCGATAAAATTAATACGTATTTAAATTACATATTGCATACTATTAGGTCGTTCGGAAAGGAATTTCGTTTTTTGTGTAGGGATGGCAATGCTTCCGTTTGTCATTACTAGACTGCGAATCTTTCTACAAAATAAAAATGGACTACATCGATTGCAAAAATAGAAACCAAATATTCGAAAAAAATATGTATCCAATATTTTGGTGCTACTACAGAAGAAATAACATTCGCAGCAAAGTTAATAATTTCAGAGCAAATCCGAAATCTCTCTCTCTCTGTCTGTCTCTGTCACGTTACGGAGCCAACAACCTTTTTGATGCACTCTGTCGCGACTCAAAAGCGGACGCGGCCAACCGACCCGTGCAGTCGACCCGGGCAGTAGACCCGGGCAGTAGACCCGGGCAGTAGACCCGGGCAGCCGACGCGGGCGCCACAGTGTGAAAGACCGATGAGCTCTGTGTCAAAATCAACGAACTTTCGATGGAAAAAAGATAGAACGATGAGTTTTTTTAAAGTTAAAGCTGAAATTTAGCAGAATATGGGGAAAATAGGGAGATTATGGTACGAATGTTTTTAACCTTGAGAAAATTCGTTAAACTTGCACAATTTCAAGAAAATTTTGTTTCGACAATGACAATACGTAAGAGAAGGCATGATAAGATTGATTTTATTTAGACTTTGTGCACCTATTTCCTATTGTAATATGTTAATGTAGTATGTAGTATAAATAAATATAATATTAATTTTGTCGGTAAGAAGCAAGACTGCTGCTACTGCTCCACATTTGTAAAATAGAAATTTACTTTACCGACATCTACCACATTAGCACGACCTGCTCTTATACGGCATTTGACACATTAACGTGACCGTGCTTCCCTCTTACGGCGACCAAGAAACTAGGACTTTTATTTGTGTAGCCTCGCGGCAGCAGACCTCCTAAATGCGACATAGCTGCCGTGCACTGCCGCTGCAGATTGGAGCAGCTGGTTATCTGGGTTGTGTGTTCTTTCACTCTCGAGCGGGGGAGCTAACTAGGAATTGTTAGTGTTCCCGCGCTCCAAGATCTGCTAAATATTTACTAAACGGGCACGTATCTTGTCCGTGTAGCTTCGAGAATAGACCGATATTTTTAGAGGGGAATATCTCGGGCCTGATTATAACAAGAAACGCATATTGTTAGTGTTAATCGACTTTCGTTGTTTGGAGAGTCTGCTCGTGCGATACGCGTCGTACACGTCCCATTTTCTGCGATCGATTTTGCCTAGAAATAGGAAGTTCGATATGTACCCGCGAATCCGAGTCAAGTTCGATATTCGAGTTTTATTTTTCAAATTTCGAATACTACTTAAAATAAGCTATTATCAATAAATCATCACATCTTTTACCTTTCCTGTACTAACTTTAACAACTATAGGAATATTTATAACATTATAAAAATTTAAAGACGTATATAAATAGCGTTTAAAAAATGTCTAAATATAAAAATTTGACTTTTCGTTCAAACTAAAATTTCTCAATGCCTGCAACAATGAAGAAAAACTTTCGGATTCGTGTTTAGCCGATTGAAATCTATGAGAATGGCTCAATGGTTATGGAAAGGTAAAATTGTTATTGGGTAGTGAATTGTCAGATTTGAACCTGCTCGCGGTACGCTACCCCGTCGGTACGAATACGAAGCTTTATCATGAACATTTCATAGACCTAATGGACATCTTCATCTTCCGTGTCACGTGGCAGTGTATCGTAATCGGTTATATACATATACAATAAAGTGGAGATTACAGAAGGCCCGAATCGTTTCCGCTATGCGTCAGACGAAACGGATTAAAGTATTCCGTGACTGATCGGTCGGAAACTCTACTGCTGTCTGTGTGAATAAAAATACAAAGGAACGCTGACGCAGCTCTGGTTATGAAGGATGTAACAGTCCCGTTTCATTGTTTGGTGCACAAGAAATTGTGGAATGGTCAGCCTTCTCCGAAATCCGAGTTCGTCCGGTACGGTAAGTACCATCAAACAAATGTCTGGGCATTCTGTCACAGCTTGATCGCATCGTTTCGCTGTCACCGTTGATGGAATGTAAACATAACCTCTCCGCGTCGCTTCTGCTGCTCTAAATATGTATTTACAAGAATTTTAGACTTAGGCTTGTGTAAGAGTCTCGATGCTCTAAGACGTTGACTGCCATGTATTACTCGAAAAGAGTCAAAGTGATACAGTCGATGGAAGCAAAACTGGAATATTAAAATTTATTATGGCAATCGCTAATTGAAGCACTATGTAATTGGGTTATTTTCCAATTAAAACCTGGTCATAGAATAATGGCAGTCAATGCGTTGTTCAACAATGGTTTTTAATCCGAGGGTTTGTTAGGGAGCTGTATTCTTCGATGGGAATGAGAATATGGACGACGAGGAACGCTTCCTGCCAGTGTTGCTCGATGAGAGCACCTATTTCCAAAAACTGGAAACTGTTCCCATTGTGTCAGTTACTCTCATACTAGGCGTGAGCATCGTATTATATGGAATAATCGGACATCTTCAAATTTTTTCCCATGGTATCACGAACTTTCTTTCTTTCAGATCTGTTTAGAGATCACAGGAATTGTGTTCGTGTGCGTTTGGCCCGAGCAGCAGAACAAATGTGACACTTATTTTATCTATTTGTATCTTCACTGTGCCTACTGGTTGATAGTCATGCGAGTGGATCACCTTGTGAAAAAGAAACACCATAGCTTGCGTGTTTACGGGTACCTTGACTTTTATCAGTCAACATATCAGAATATAAGGACACCCCTGTTCATAACGTCATTGTGGGTCACATGTTACTTACTGTTGGCCGTTTTTCTGCATCATACGCACAAAGCAGATTATGAGCAATACTGTAGAGCGTCGGAGTGGTTCACTCCGTTAAATTATATCTTACTTTTAACAACGCTAGAGTTGATGATTATAGTGCCAGTGTATGTACATTATATTAGTAAGTATACACTAGATCAGACTGTAGGGCTTGAAAACTGTTATAAAAATTGTAACTACCACTTCATTTTGAGCCCTGCCTGGTAAAAAATATGTGGTTGTACAGGACCTTGTGGAAAATGTGATTATTTTAATTTGTAGAAAAAGTTCTAAAGTTCAACCGTTTGCATCCACCACCAGACGTCATACGAGAGGAATGGATGTCATCTTTCAATCATGACAGTTACGGGGAAGTAGGTTTCCAACCTACAAGAACAAATTTGGACGAGTTGCTAGAGAAACAGGCAGATTTGATAAGATACTTGCTAGATTACAATGTTACTCTGAGCCATAGAATGATGTTACTGGCAACTAAGCATAGAGCACCAGTGGAATAAATTATTTATGGAAACTACTAACTTGTTCATTAATCAAACGAGTTGATCAAAGAAACAGAAGAGAACGATGAATCGAATTACGCCCTGGTCTGTGACTGGTGCAAAGGTTTAAATCAAAATAATCCGTATGTATATAAACCATAAATAGTAAGAAGGAAGAAAGAATATGTTCAACTTATGCAATCTTCCCATGGTTGATTTTATACATTTTACGTTCACCGCACCGATGTGTCGTGTTTATTAAACTTCGTGCAACGTTCTATAATCACTGTGATAAAAATGTATATGCGTAACTATGATTCGAATAAAGTATACATATATTTTTTTGATTGTACGATAACTCGTCGTCACTTCTCCGATGCAACAGCCAGTCAATACAACGGTGGTTTCCTTGAAAAAACAGCATTTACTCTTTACCAATACATTACAAAAGGTGGTGACGTAAGACAAGAGAAATTAATTTGTTGATGTCTTTCAAAAGTGCTCCTCCTGGGCGAAATGGATGCTCGAGCAACAATGGGACGTCAATCAACACGTGTATAATAATGCTTCTGTTGTATAATTTAATATTAACATTATAACACAAGTCTATATTTATACATACTTTTTTTTATACATTTGTATACGTGTATATTCCTATAAATGCCTAATAATACCTATTTTACGTAGATGTAAACCCAACGCAATATGTACGCAGAGACCAAGGAGAATGTTTCAAAGCCTTACGCATTGGTCCGTTAATTAACGCAACGCAATTAGCTTCTACTGTCCACGGAAAATCGACACGGTTTCGGTGCGCGATTTTCCAGGTAGAACGACTCGAAACGGTCGCATTGCGTCGAAACAAAGGGAGATACGTTCGCAGGAAAGCTCTACGTATATTCCGCCAGGCTTAGACTCGTTACACGCTATCGTACGTACGCTTTTTTTACGGTATATAAAACTAACTTACACGTATGGAACACTCAATTATACAACGCTATAAAACGTACAAGCTTGTACTCCGTCGAGATTTCCTAGACACTCATGATCGCGTTTTTCGCTTCGCTCGGAACGCGAAGCGACCGTATCTATCTATCTATCTATCAACGAGGTGGTGTCGACGACACAACAACTTTTGTTGTTCTCATTTCTGAAAAGTTTGTACTACGCTTAGGCCAGCCATTTCTGCTGTATGTGTACGTGTGTGTCTGTTTGTACGTAAGGTGACCGATGAAAGCATACGTACTCGATCCCCTGAGAAACTATTCAAGATGTGAAACGAGTTTTTATGGTAATTGCAAGAGGGCACATTTTTCTAGCAGAAACTTTCTTTAAGGGTCTAGCTTTGGCCTCTGAATGGAACTCTTTGTTGTCTTCTAGGTTGTTGGACCCTTTTGAGTAAAATTGGAAAGTAACCGTAGAACTACCGTTCCAGTCAGAATATCAGATTTAAGACTTTTTTTTTTAATAACAGTAGAACTATCGATGCAGCTGGAATGTCAGATTCAAGACTTCGTAACGATACAACGAAAAATCGTTCCCGCTAGAAATTTGCACCTGCTACTCAATTCGTCGTAACCAATTTTTCTAGTATCTTCAATACAGTTACCAAGACGATCAAGCATTAGTTCGGTGCAAAAGTTCGCGCTCGACTTCGCATTACAATACAACAAGGAAACGGCCGCCAACTATTGCACCGACCAAATATAAAGTACTTCAAACATCTCGCACCTTTGACATTGTTTTCTATCGTTACAAGTGAGCGAGATACTTGAGGTGCTCGAACCTATCCTTGCACCAGGCACGCTGTACGCGTGTGAAGTATTTACGTATGTACATGAAACACGTTAGTCCTTTTGTCCCGAGATTTTACGAACGTACGCCGAGTGTTCCTCATTATTGTCGTAACTAGAAGTATGTCAGACTTCTCGTTGAAAAACGAAAGGGCATTGGTTTTCCGAGAGGGAGAACTATAATTGCGCGGTTGAAGGCTTGCGTTCACGAAACAAAGAGAAAAAGAAAGAAGGAGAGACAAGAGCTATGCTTCCGAAGAACCCCATGTTTCGAATTGGCGGAAATTTTGTAAATATGTTCACATTTTTGAAAGAAAATGATTAGCGAGACATTTACTATAAACCTAATCCAAGCTTGTAACTTCGATCATTGTTTTTGTCACCTGAGGAATGTTTTATATTCTATTTTTACTTTCTTCCCCTAGCGCTGTTATTATTTGTTTTCAAAGATTCTCACCAATTACGTTCGCGTATCGGCTAGGTAGGGAATGATATCGAAATAGCGAACAATTCTTTTCGAAACGCTGAAAATGCTTGTTGCAATAATTATTTTCGTTAAAAACAATCTGATTACGAAATTTTACTCAATTCGGAGGGGTTACCGAAAGTTTAGCTACGAAAAGGCTGATCCGCGTGCTTCGGCTACTCGAAAATCCAAGAAGCGCTAAACCGAACGAGAGAGAATGAGAGACCGTGAGAGAAAAGGATTCACGATCAAGGACTACGAAACGTCCCGAAAAGCGGCCGGTCATCGACCTCGATTCGCGCACGATCGTTTTTTCCGCTTCGATCGGCGTGCACGCTTTTCATCGCGTCAACTAATTGTAAGGTGCGGTCTAAACGAGGTACTCGTTCGCTGCTCGTTTCATCGACAAATCAGAACCTTGATTTGACGAGATAGCCAAACCTAACCAAGATAGTATTTTTGTACTCGCGCACAACCATTGTCGAGGAAATTGTCTGATTCGTCAATGAATAGAGGAATAGAAAGAGAGAGAGAGAGAGAGAGAGAAAGAGAGAGAATTGTCGCGAATCGCTGGGCTCTTCGTGCGCGATGTGTGTGCTCTCTCCTAACGAGGACTCAAGGATTCTGCCCGATCGAGGATGGAATCACGCGTGCGTAGCTCTCGCAACGTTCCCGCTCGGCGAGGGCTACTCCTCGGCCTCCATCATCTTCAGCATCCTAACCACCTGGGCGTGCTCTTCGAGCAACCTCGCGAACTCTCCTCTCCTGGTCTCTGCCTCGACCTGCATTTGCTTGATCCTCTCTCTGGGGCCTCCCGGACTGTCCATCGGTGTCTGCGTCGACGAGTTCTTCGAGCTGCTTTCGTTCGACAGACCGTCCATGTCCGAGTTCTCGCTCGATATCGAGTGCGAGTCTACGTCATCCACGATCAGGCTGCAAAAAATAAAAACATTCGATCACTCTATCCGGTATCAATTTCCAATAAGCCGTTCTTTTTCATTCTAATGCACTGAACGCGTGACACTTAGAGACGGCACTTTTAAACAATTTATGAAATGAAAAATGGTTAGATAAGTGTTTCGAAATTTCGTTATACATGTTTGGTTATATTTTAAAATAGCATAGTATAATGTTCACGCGATTACTTTTATTCTGGCTACCATGATATCTCATCAAATCTAGTAAACTAATCCATCTAGCTTCGCAGAAAAGCTGAAGTCGTTTGATCCACTTTTAAAAATCCAATTTTTATTCAAATCGTGTGCCATCTATTATGACACTGACGCGGTAGATATTTCGCCAATTTTATTTGAATTTTGGTCACGTCCTCCGACTCGACGTTATAGGGCAAGGGGTTAAACACGTGTGAACAATGTTTGAAGCCAGTGGGAAGATAGTACGGATAGCACGTTCATCTTTTTGAAAACGATCAAAGAGACACGAGAGCTCGAACTTTTCGAATGTTTCCGACTCGAGTTACGAATCGAACAGATTCGGATTTCCCGGTAGGGAGGACGTAATTTTCGTAGCTGGTCCGAACTATCGACGTTCCGCCCTGCAGCATTGTAGCCGTAACAATTGTCGCTTGCGTCAATGTTACGTCATTGGTACTGAAGCACGTAGTCCCAGACAATGGATAACGGATCGAGAGTACGTACGATTTTTCGCGGTCGTTTCGGTCAAGATTCTCGCACTTGCCCTTTAGGTTCGAACGAGTCGTGCGTGGGGTTGCGAGGGGAGAGGGAGGGAAAAGAGGACACTAGAATTTCGGAAGTCTCTTGCGTCACGACCTGCGACCATAATCGTTCGAGCTGCTCCTCGTGATACGGCGCAGCGTCCCGACAAACATAATACCAGCCAACTGGACAAAACTATCGTTTGCTTTTATGTCTTTTCACTTAAAATTGAATCGAACTCAACATTTCTGTAGTAACTGTAGTAAAATCACGATTTGCGCAGTCAATCAATGTAGTAAAAAATTACGGTTTTAGTTGTCATTTTGTTCTTGCACGAATTATTTTTAGGTGTCTGTTTTGAAAAATATTTTTGTCTACTGATCGGAAATAAAAACGCGAAGCTGTTTATTAACCATACGTAGTTATGGTACGAACCAAAAGAAATTAAGAATTCGATTTTCATGATATCTTTGCATTGGGATATAATTGCATTTATAGCACATGCAGATTTTTAAAATATAAGAGAACACGCACAGCAATGAGTACAGTAAAAATTACAAATTTTGTGATTCGTCTAAAAATTTTGGTCACGAATGCGCAATCAGACGTTATCTTTTCAGATGAAATTTTGGGTTTTGACTAGATGACTTGCGTCATTCGAAAATTCTTGTCCGCGTGCAACCTGCAACTTATTGAGAGAGACCTTCGAGTCCGTTATTTGTGAGCCAAACCGAATTGATAGCGCATCAGGATGATCATATAATCTGAGAATATCGACTGGCACCCACGCAAACTTTTCCGCGGAAGTAGATTACAGAAAGGTCGTATTGGAAATTTACACCCACGAAAATTCTGGAAATAACAGACTTCTGTGCGCACGATTTGCAGTCGCGTTGCACTGTAGCACGCGCCCCTGCTACGATGCTACGAACTATTGCACCTATTGACTATCGACGGAGAAACATCGATAGCTTTTGCTCTTTGATTCTTTCCTCGGTAAACAACATTTTTCAAGTGAGAAATTAGATCTGCGCGGAGATCAAATCACGCTTTTCAATATTCTACCAAAAGCCTTGGGATTTTCAGTAATCATACTGTATTAAAATGTTTGAAAATTCGATTACGTTATTAGTAATGACTATTATTATTAAAATATTAGTAATTGTTGGTTCATGATTGAAAGTGCTGTTGATAGATCTATTAAACAATTCATAGTCGTGGACCACAGGACTTCAGAAATTATGGAATAATCGTCGCTAGATAATGTGTTAAATAAATGTCGATAGCTGTCGATAACTATCGATAGAGTAAATAAACTGCCGATAGTCTTCGACAGCGACGACCATCGACAAACGTCGATAACGTAAATGGACTATCGATAGTTTTCAACAGTGATAATCGTCGATAGTATCATCGATAGTTCTCCAGCACTACTTCCAGTCAATTTACTGTTCCAGCGACGCGCGTTTCTCATTCCGATCCGTTTCGTCTCGTTCGTCACACGATTTTTTATTTTCCCGTCGCCTTTCTACCGTGAAATCATTCCGGCGCGAGTTTCGAACGGTTCGAGGACGAAAATTGGTTGCTTCGTACCTAAATGCGCCGTAGATTTCCCTCCCCGACGTCATCTTGGATGTGCAACGTCAGCTGACGGTCCTGGAACAGAAAATTCGTTTCAGTGGAACCCTTCGAACGAATTTCTAGATTGCTATAACTACAATTTCCCGTTGTAGCTTTTTTCACCGGTTTCCGATGATCTACTTTACGGGCAATTAGTAGACTGTAGGATTTTTATAGAAAATACAAATTTGCTGCATTCATTTAAAATTACTCATTTAATAAAATCATTTAATGTATATATATTTATTGTCTGTATAAAATTCTAACGAAATTCGGTTTTCATATATTTTAACCATACCAAAAAATTTGAAGAGACTCGAGAACAATAGCTACGAGACTATGCAGCTATTGTGAAAGTTTAAAAGTTTAAATGACGTAGCTTTTCAACTTCTAGAAGAAAATTAGTTTCGAATTTTTTCGTGTCTCGATATTGTAAGGAATTTTCAAGTTTTCATATTTTGTAGAGATAAAAAAACAAGTCTGCAAACAAAGGATTCCCTTTGTGAATTTTAGAAAAGCGACTTTTCATGACGCGCTTCGCTAGGATCAAGTATAAAAAAAAAATACAGAGTTCGCGTTTTCTCCATCCCCTGACTGAACACGACCCCTTAATTGCGTTATCGAAGAGAAGGTAAAAGTGCTCGAAAACTTTCCGCTTACTACTGTGTATCGCAGCAGAGATTAATTTTTAAACTTTGACAAAGAATTCAGACCACCTCCATATTTGAGCCACGGTGGCGGGGTTCGTTTTGACCCGGCGCACAATGTCTGAACTATTATGAGAGTCTAGTCGACGGAAAATTAATAACTTCGAAACTAATCCGTTTCCGAAAGGCACGTCGATTAATAAAACAAAAAAATACAACGTTATTAAAAAAGAATTGAAATAATTTGTTTATTAAATGAAAGTATTTTTGCTTTCATTAATTTAGACATATATTCAGTAGAAATTGTGGATAATATTACATACTACATTAAAACAATCTTTTAAACCTAGAACTTCTAAGAATCTAGACTTTTGAACCTAGAAACATTATCTGCTCGAAGAATAGTATCCGACCAGAGCTTTATTTTTAATTTAATTAATAATAATATTGATAGTTCCTCTCAATTTGCGCAAATCAATTTTTATATACCGGAATGTGAATTGAGAACAAGATTGGGTTTTCAAATACTTAAAGCAAAAACTACTTACGGATTAATTAATTCAATTAATCGCATTATTGCAAAATCATCCACTATTTATAATTCTATTTTATTTTTTTCTGTGCATGTCCCTGCTTTGTTATTAGACGAGTAGTCTTGTATCTTTTTCTTTTCTTTTATTGTAAACACTTATGTAAAAGGGCTTCAGCCCGTCTATAATAAATAATAGTAATAGTAATATAAAATTTCATACTTCGAAAATTGAACTTCTCGATCGTCGAGAATCTTGCAATAAGAAGCGTCTCACCCTTCTAGGATTAATTGAAACGAAAGGGTCGACGTTGTGTCTGGAGTTACGCAAAAAAATTGATCGATTTTCGATCGGGAAATTGCGTCCCGAGATAGACCGAATCGATCAGAGGTCGAACACGAGGTGGCACGGTAAGGTGTAGAGCGAGGAAACGAAACGGTCACGAGGAAGTACGAAATAATCGTTATCGCGCATTATATCGAGCGTGTGCACGATGCTCTCCTGTCTCTCTTTTCGATATGTATGTGCTTGCTCGTTGTCTCGAAATAAACGAGGCGTCTTTTACGCACCGTGTCTTAACCAGAGAGGCGTGTAACGCGATCACGCATGCCTGGACAATCGAGCCACTGTAATCGTCTTAGCGCAATAGCCAAAATGCTCGTAAATCATTCGCAGCGGTCTTAATATCGTTGCCTCGCTCTCGAACGAGATGTTTATATTGCCTCGGCAACGACCAGCAAACCATTGCACGTGCTCCGCTCGCCTTCCGATTCAATGAAATCGTCGTTCATACTATTTATTCACCCCCGACGAAGTTACCTACGAATAAGACTACCGTTATGATGTACAGTCAATGTTAATCATCCGTCAGCAATCTGGCTTGTTTACGTCCGCTGCGAAATTTCACTCTTGAATTATTATTTCTTTCGTTATACGTACATATATTTAAATATATAGGGACTCCAATATGTGTTGGGAAATTATATTTAGATTTATTTAAAAGAGAGAAAATAAACCAGTCGATAAAAGTAAGGTTGAAATTCGAAAGATTTTGGGAAATGATCGAATACATTCTTGTACTCGAGTAAACTCTTAATAACAATCGTGCAACATCTACGTAAGTTGAATCTTCAAATGTTTTCACTATAGATTCAAATAAAAACGTTATGAAATCCATATTTACTTTTTGAAATTTCTTTGACGCATCGTTTAGTAAATCTTCCAAATTCGTGAGCTTTCGATTCACTTTTCGAAAAGTTGTATCATTTCACGGTTCGGCAACGATCGTGTTGACAAACAGACTCGACTACCGTGCCATCGAAATCGAAATCGACAGTTCGTAACGGGACTCGAACAAGGAAAACGGAAAGACTGCTCGCAGACGACACGTGCGAGTTTACGCTGAAGAAGGACACGGCTCGGCGCGATGAGAATTTACACGTGCACGGTCGAGCGTCACATCCTCCTACGTCACGCGAGAGACTACGATAGCCCCGATATTTCTCCCGGTAAAAGTTGCACAAGATCGTAACACTCGTGGCTCGTGGCTCGTCAAATAGATCACCATCCCCTTGATCAACGTCTCGAGAATCTATACATATATCGACAAAACGATGATCGGCAGCGCGTAGGTAGAGCGGTTGTTCTTTCTAAAATAGGAACGCGAACGCGAATCCGTCTCGGTCGGAGCCTTGGCCCCATAGAGCGGCGCTTGCGTCTCTTTCGTTAATAAAATGGTTAATTAAAAGCCACGTGGCTCGAGAACCGTCCAGTTAACACTGAGTGCCACGTCGGTCACACATTAACAACGCAATCTTTCTTACCGAAGCGATCTATCAAGCAAAATTCATTTTATCAGGATCACTGTTGCGACGAATCTTATTTCTTTCTATTCTTATATTATTCAATTAGTTTTTTCTTGCTTCATACTTCTCAAAAATGCAGAATAATTGTTCTATAATTTTTGACTTTTCAAGTATGGACAAACCAGTTTTGCCATCAAAAATAACCCCAAGACAAATCTAGGCGAATACAACATTAGAAACGTTCTCCTCTATTTTAAACTCTGTTATAAATTCACCTTTGTTACTCCCTATCACAATATAATCATTAACTGTAACCCACACCACAAGTAACACATAAAACACTATTGATTGCAAATCATGTGGTCGCTAATGACCTAGCTTCTTAATGCGACCACATTAAAATAAACAATAAATAAATAAATTTTCATTTTGCATAGAGATTCGCAGTGCAGTGATCAATTTTGAACTATTTCTCAGAGTCAGTGTATCGATGTCGGGTCCGGGAGGGTAAATTCAGTGTATCCGAAACGTCGTTCCTGGGAGAATGTATCGCCGGATATCCTGTATGATTGTGTAACGCGAGGAAAAGCTTGTATCGACAAAAGCGGTTGAAATCGTTGATTAAGAGTCGCGTGGTCCGAGCTGAACCGTCGAGATCTTAATAAGCTATCGCCTTGGGAATACGTTTGACCGAGGATGACGATGCGCGGTGGCTAATTGCGATAATAAAAACATCGAGAAAGATAAAGAAAGAGGTGACGAGAGAGAGATAGATAGATGATTGGCTATTGTTTCGCGAGACGCGTCTCCATATGAGCGGCGAGGCCACTCGAGAAAAGGTAAAACGCAATAGCAACAATGCAACACGGAATTTTCTTTATTCGGTAGAAACCGGGAATTGACCTTCGCGAACCGGAGCGGAGAGGATCGAGCTCGAAGAACGAGAGACGACGACGTTACGAGTGGTTCGCGACCTTAGACAATGCGCGCGCGAGCCGCGGCACACGAGACACGAGACAACCACGAGCCGTGACCACTTCTTCTCTCCTCTAGACTATAGAGGGAGACAAAGAGGGCAAGAAAAAGAGACCTAACTCCACGGCGAGGGCCCCGGCGGCGAAGAGAAAAGTAGCCCGGCCGAGTCTCTGTATTATTACACCGGATAAACGTCAGAACCGTTTAGAACCAGTTGCAACGTCTCCACTCGAGATTCCTGCGTCGATTTCCAGTCGAACATTTTCGCGATGGTGCGACGGGAGAGCACTTCGCTCTAATTGCATACCAGATCGCCTCGTCCCGACCCGTCCTGCCTCGCGTCGCCTCGCCCCGTCCTGTTCCCGTCTCGTTCCATCCCGTTTCGCCTCACCTCGGGATCAATTGGAATCCGAACCGATTTCGAGCGGTCCCGCTTGCACAGTGGATGCGGCCGGACTTTGGTCAGACACGGGTCGCGCAGCCCCACCGGAAGATCCACAGATCCATCAAGAAGAGACACCGAACCATTTTTCCGCGGCTGTCATTCAGCGACCGTGGCGGGAAATTTCATATCGGAATGTGTTCAACGAAGTGTCAGTGTACGAGACCGCGACCAACGCAGATAATAATTTAACTCGCGGTCGATCAGCCACGGAATCGAAATCGAGCGTCGTTGATTTGTCAAGATTTGACAGCGAATCTTCAATAGGAAAATTGTCTTGATCGCAAGGAACCGATAGCAATGTTTAATGAATCCAAAATAGAATAATATTTGTTTCTCTCATGAATGCGTCGAGTCCACAGAGTCTAGTCATGACAGAAAATTCCACAGAGGACGCGTTCGACTGCACGATTCAGTTTTCCCTTCGCACCACGAAGAAAGACTGACACAGGTTCATTTGGAGGATGCAACCTTCGCAGCGAGTACTCGGATTTCTTTCAGAACGATTTCCGTTGTTGATACATTTCGTGGCGGGAAATTTCACGACAGTCGATACCCACCTTGGACTACCTGTGCACGGTTCAGTTTCGTCCGTGTGGCTCCGGCTCGGCTGCCGCTGCTAGCACAGATATATATGTATGTATATATATATATATATATATATATTTTAGGTGTTTCCCGTCGTCGAGAACGGATCGAAGCGGAGGTTCGAATGCCGACGAGAAAACGGCAAACTCGAAGCGCGAGAGTGTAAATGGCTGAGAACGGTCGAACGAACAGAAACTGGCAGAGTCGAATCGAGGAGGCTAATTCCGAGAGGAGAAGGCGACGTTCACCGCTCGACGGATTCGCGCAGACTGATCAGCTCGGTCCCTCTATTGCCGCGCGCTACAACCTCGACCACAGGTTACCGCTCCACCGGAGAAGGGGATGCAACCGACAAACGTTTTATTTCGTGGCAACCCTCTCTACCCCGCCCCCGCGCTCTCGTCACCGGTCGACGGTCTACGGCACTCTACGGTCTTTCGCTGTTTTCATGCACCCGACCAGGGAACGTGTGTTCCCCAGCATATATATATATCGATCCCGATCCCAGTTATCGATCGACCTTGCCGATCGACCGCGCTTCTCATGCGGATTCTACGCCAACAGAACCAGGAGTCGTCTTCAGACGCTTCTCTTCGGCACATCAATCGCGATCCTGCACCGAATCCTCTCGGAATGAACACGGATCTCCTTGAACCATACCACAGACATTTTTTTATTTGAGAATTTATTTAAGAAGCACTCCCATTCAGAGCCGACAGTTTTGCAATTATCTGTATGAGTATTTAAATTTCAAACACTTAAAGCAAAATCGACGTATGGATTAATTAATTCAATGAATCGCATTATTGCAAAATCATGCACTATTTATAATCGTATTGATTTTTTCATTGATGCTTTACTAAATTTTCAAATGCAACTACGCAGGCTTGTATGATAATACCATATCGATTGTACCATTATTAAATTTTTCTTTTTGTGCATGTCCCTTCTTTTGTTATTAGACAAGTAGTCTTGTATCTTTCTCTTCTTTTTTTTTTTGTTATTGTAAACACTTATATAAAAGTGCTTCAGTCCGTAAGATTGCTTCAAAGTTTAGACGTATATAAAGTAGAGATCCATCATTTTTTCATGCTATATTTAAATTTCACTCTATTCACCAATTTAAAAGAATATGGTGTCATCCCCTTTTGCGAATAGCACCCGATATTTCGGGAGCGCGCATATTTGAAATATTGCGGCTCCGATGCACACAAAAATAATTGATCTTTTTCGGGTGGCTGAATCACGGGCCCGGAGAGCCGTAGGTTGTCGTCCGATGAATATGTTGCACGGCTCGCCGACGAACAAGTTCCCGAGAAATTAGTTGCGATGCTATTTCCACGTTTGCTTCATTTTTAACTTTGTGCAATTATTCCCGACCGGCTCTCTCTCTCTCTCTCCGGACGATCGATCGGCATTGTCGCGGCTTGGACCGTCATCGATTTTCCACGTTTTCCTCGGAGACAATTAACGATTGTCCAGTAATTGTTTTCCTCCGTGATTGTGTCGAGCAGCGTCACCCGGCCGATATACCCGGGCCGAGAGAAAAAGTAATTTGCGATAGAAAATTGGATTACGCTCGAGGGAGCCGGCAGCCACTCTTTTTTTTTTACTATGTTACTCGGCCGTGGCTTGTAGCTTGTGTGGCTCGGGGAAAACCTCACCGTGCTGACAAACTTTTCCGAAAGAAAGCCGACGATCGCAACCGATCCTAACCCCGAGCCGGATACCGGCAGCTTATCTCATCCGAGACGCGTCGAATGAATCATTCCCGATGACGTTCGTGCCTCTTCCCGACTTTCGATGTTGTACGAATCTCATGCGCAACGAACCTGCAGATTCATGGAACGCGAATAAACACGGAAAATCCTCGCTGCTTTATGCTAATTCGCCAGAGCCACCGTCCGTCAAACGATCAATTACTGATCATCCTCTTTGTTCGCAGTTCAGTTAATCATTCACCGAGGTTGATCGATGCCGCGAAGTAAATACAGCGAAGGTTCGACCCAAGAGAAAACCCTCGGGTCCGTGCTGTTTCTTAGATCGTTCAGAGTTCTACAATTCTTTTTGTGAAACCACTAAATACAAAATAATATATAAATCTTTAGTCACGTTAGTAAGAAAAATTTCACTAATGAGTTGACGAATGTCCTACAAATAAATAATGAACAATAAAGAAGTCTTGCAATCGGATTTTTGTATTTTTCTTTTCCAGTGACGCATGGCAGACGTTTTTAGTGCCTGCTACATTTAGCGTGAATAGATTCGATGAGGTGCTCCGAGCCGAAAGAAAAGCTTTATCTCGAATTGCTCTCTAAATGGAGTGTTTTTGTTCCCTCTCGATAGCGGCCGTGATTTGGACATCATTTTCTCGTTTGGTTTATCTCTGTCTGGACATATTAACGCGTCGGCTGCCGAGCCAACTGCCAGTGAAATTAATACAAGACCGAATTCATTGTATTCGGTGAAAGCAGAATTGAAAAGCGAGAATCTAGGGTCGCGGATCTATATGCATTTCTGATGTTTATTACGGTGTCCATTATTTATAAGAAATGTTTTGCTTGATAAATTTTACTGATTTCATAAAATCATCCAGAAATGTTGCAACTCAGAGAAACACCCGCAGTCTACTAATAATAAACGAGTATCGTAATACATTACGAATATACATATCGTGTTATGACAGCATCAATTAGGAGTGGCTCTCGCGGCGGTCTGGTGACTTTATCGTGATTTGACAAAGTCCGCGTTGGTAATGAATTTTTCAATTGCAAGCTCGCGCGATAACACTGTCGACCCGCTGTTACGAGACTCGACGTCTCCGGCCATACGTTCCGCCTGGATTGTGATCGTTAGACTGCTGATCTTATCCATTCATAACAGAAATGAGTATGTATGCGAAAATCAAAACAGCAACAGTCTTCATCGTTGAAATACATTAAAGCTTCAATCTAAGAAACCCTCCCCCCCCCGAGGGTCCGTGTTGTTTGTTACTACAGCTCCGCCATGTTTTGGAAAGGACAGCGAGGTCGAAGGCGCACCACATACCGTCAATTAAACGGGTCTCATGGAAATCACCGACACGGTTTTCACCGATTCCACATTTGACCGTCAACGTCTTTAACCGATAACGATTTTGACAAACAACGAATTTGATCGACAACGAATCTGAAATCGTTGGCGGTCAAAATCGGAATCGATCAAATTCGTCGTCTATCAAAGTCGTTTTCGGTGAAAACCATGTCGGGAAAATTTGTGTCGGTGATTTCCATGGGACCCCAATTACACCACTAAATGCAGTTCACATAATATCGTGTTTAATGTAATATTAGTCTAGCAATCGCAATCATTTTTATCGACGTCTGACGGGGGCTATAGATGATCCATGGATCGTGAGATTGTAGCATGGCGGCGGATTTCAGGGTCGTCGCGAAACACTAAACGGACCAGACGAAAACCATACAACTCCTGCGAGAATCCGGTGGTAAATTATTTCGGTTGGACGCTAATTTTGTCGTGGTATGCTTTGCCGCACAGAGAGAGAGAGAGAGAGAGGAGAAAAAGAGAAAAAGAGAAATCCGCGTGGTGGTTAACCACCGTCGCGCGTCGAGATTCGAGCTTCGGACTTGTACAGGTTTTGCATTCCAAGTTAACCTAACCCTTTTCCAGATCAAATTCACTCGTTTGAAAATAAAGTTCCGCTACAAAGTGCCTAAACAAATACGTTAGTGAAACATAAATTATTCATTCACGTTATTCATTCGCCTGCATACGTCAATGGTTAATTTATTCTCCGACTCGATTGTATGTACAATAACAGTTATATTTGCGAAACAATAACTTCTCATCGGATATCGTTGAGGTAGAAAACGAATTAGACAAATTTGAGTTGCAAAAGGGTGAGTAAAACCTTTAACGAGCCGAGCCGTCTCCTCTTCCGAACGTTGTGTGTTATATAAAATAAAACTGTGCTATCAGCGCTAGGTTCGATCACTTTTAGAAAACAACAAATATGCAAATTAAATATTCAAATTTCTCAACGTTTCGATCCCCATGTGGATCATTATCAAGAGACAAAAATTTTTGCGTCTGAAAACAGAAACAGTTGTGTGTTATGTTCCGTGCGTTGTACGTTGTGTGCGTCCTTCCAGGCTTATCTCGACTCATCCCGTTCTTTTCTTTCTGTTCGGATCTCTGCTCAGCTCGGCTCTGTTCAGCCTCCTTTCTGACTCTCTTTGTCCGCCGCTTTCGGGGGCATTTGCTCGTCGATTGGCTCCCTATTTTCGCTCGTTAAAGTCAATGTTCAATGCACACGCCGACCCAGCCAGGGTCAACACCTCCCTCGAGGCTGAGAAAAGCTCGCCGCGGCGTGCTGTGCCGTGCCACGTCGGCCGGCCGCAATCCACCCGTGAAAAAGCTGCCCGTTTCCATGGGGAGTCGAAAAACCCGAGAGCCACTCTTTTATACACACCGTGTCGTCGTTCCCCGGTTCCAGCGTATTTTTATCCGGGGATACCCCGTAACAACGCCGGGGGTGATATCTGCTACTGTTCCAAGCCAATAACCTCTCAGTCGTTATCCCTGCCTTAGAATCCGACCGAAAAACTGAATGGAGTGTCTCC
The DNA here is from genome assembly GCA_916610235.2 of Lasioglossum morio. Taxonomy (NCBI): domain Eukaryota; kingdom Metazoa; phylum Arthropoda; class Insecta; order Hymenoptera; family Halictidae; genus Lasioglossum; species Lasioglossum morio. Next base: position 5,490,142 of record OU744324.1, on the reverse strand, counting down.
TTACTCGAATGCTGATAGAGATTGATACAATCAAATTATTTGGACGCTTTGTATATGTTGCATAATTATGGCTAGACATTTCAGGTTTGTTAGGTGACACGCCGAGTGCCACGCCAATGTCCACGACGCGATCGGCGAGGTCGCAATAAATCGTAGAATTATGCGATCTAAGAAACAGCACGAAACCAAGGGTTTTTAAACGAATTTCAAACTGCCAATATATTATTTTTAACTTGCTAAGATATTCGAAAAAAGAATCTTCTATAGTATTTTGCTTAAAGACTCATTTCTGCATTTATTATTGTTAGTAAGACCACAGTCACAATTTATGAAGATTCCTGGTACGGAATTTGCACACTTTTCGCAATAGCTGACTCGAATTCGAAAGTGGATTGGCCGCTCGACGCGGTTCGAGCTCGAATTTCTCTGTTTAACAATTTTCAGGAAACACGCGGAGTAGTTCGAAACTAGTGTTGCAAAATACAGTGGATTAATTTTGCAACATACTCTTCCAACCAAACAGATTTCGAACTGATTTAAAATTGCTTTTAGACGCGCGCGCGCGCGTGCACCGGCGGTTAGGTGTACGGTTTGCAGGAGAGAACGAAACAAAGATTCATTTTCTTGGCTGATCAAATTAGTCTGCTACCACTGACCATCAAAAGACTCCGACGACGTTCGACGAAATGAACACTTGCCAAGTCCAACGGGGCAAACTTTTCTGTAATAAATCAGATCGTTTTTCGACACTCACGAGTCGTAACAATTGAATTTATAGCACTCTTGTTTTCTAACAGCTAGGAAATTCTCACGGACACGTTCGCGCGCTTCATCCATTATTATATGTACGTCCTTCACTTATTAATATAATAAGTTATTGTATTTGCTTCGGCGATATTTCGTATTCTTCTAAAGAGATAGAATCATTGCGTAAGCTTGTATGTGTGTTACTTATGTGTCTGTTTATTGAAACCAGTAACAATTAACATAATTGTTTAAAGATCACTTAAATGCGTTCAGAAAACAATGACGTATTCTGTACACTGTGCCAATACCTTCGTTATTGCTATTAATATAAATCTATTTAAAAATAGTATAGTCCGGTTAACAAAGTCGCAAACAATTAACTCTTCGTCTGCAACCTTAGTTCGATCGAGGATTATCATTTTCTGATTTCTCCTTTGTTTTCTCCAGATACATGGAGCATTCGGTGGACTCGATCGTGTCAATTAGAAAAACGAGACTGTGTTTATCGATCCTTATTTCGAGCATCGACCTGACGACCGTGTCGAAGGGTTTTGTCCAGCAGAAGGACAAGGTGCTTCTTTCTCTTCTCGGGACATCGCGAGAAAAAAAAAACATTCGACGAGGCCCGAACACGATAAAATAAATAAATCGGCACGCGAAACTAAATCGCAGCCTTTGTTATCTGAGTCGTGCTCTACGTCGAGAGATCGTGAGGAGTTGATAGACGGGTCGTGCGTCAGCGATAATGATCATGGAACAATGTCGCGACTCTGAATCGGATCGGATCGAGGGCGAGTCGAAAAGAGAGCCCTCGCGACGGCGATCGTTCAAGACGAGAACTGTCTCCGAGATAACTATGTGCGTCAATGCTGATACCGTATCTAATCTAGCTCTCCTCGTTTTTGCATAGATTGTAATCTCCGATCGTCGTGGGAAGATGTGTCCCTTTTGACGCACAGAAAAATCCTCTCTCTCTCTCTCTCACTCACATTCTCTCTCCTCGGGGGATGGTTTCTCCCCGAGGGAAACCGATTCCCTCGGTTCGTCGTTCGAATACCCAAAAAGTATTCAAAACTTCCCAGTCTCGGTAAATTGTCTAACAAACAGCACAATATTGTAATAAGGTCTCTTATTTTCAAATTTCAGTTTTTTGTTCCATTAAACAGTGGAATCAATCGTGCGTCAATTTTTAAGATGTCGTGGAGGGGAGGCTTGAATCCACATTCGCGAAACAAATCTTTTAATTTTTCTACAGAGGTTTCAATTTGTTGAATTTGTTAGGAAAAATGGGTCTTCGATTAATTGTGCGTCTGCTACATCACGTAAAAATATCGAAATCTGGCCAGCCAGGTGGGGGTAGTTAATTGTACGTCATCGACTCCCAGAGCACGAGTTGTCCAAGTACCAGAATTAAACTAAATACTTTTGCGCTAAATACTTTTTTAGAAGAAGAATTTTGGAATTTTAACTGGAGGAAAATTGCGCATATTAGATATTAACCCTTAGCACTCGAGTGGTGATTCTGAGTCACCGCTAAAAATTGCTGTACTATAATTCAAAATGTCGTTTAAATTATTAAATATGTTGGGATCTAACCAATTATTAAACATTTCAATATTGTATGAGGTATTCTCTTAATTTCATATCCACAAAATAAAAAGATTCATATAGAATGGAATTATTCTAGATAGGAAGACATGTTTAATTTTCAAAGTAAAATAGCTCCGAGGTCAAAAGGTTAATAAATTAATTGATACAACTAGTTTCAACTTCTGAAATGATTTCTCTTCTCATTTTTGACGAACTTTTCATACTTAACGGTCACTGATCAACGCGCGCTGTATCGCTGGGTATACGAAACCTTAAAATACAGGACAATCGTCAACCGTCGACCGACGGAGACCGACGCAACGCACCGTATCATCGGAGCTATGCTCTCGCGAATGCGAATACGTCAAAGCCGTCCTTTGTCAAGGCCGTTGTTTCGCTCGTGAGACTAGAAGTTTTCCGGATCGGCGGCTAAACGAACGAGATTGTTTCCGTGAACTGTTACTGATGGCCCTCGAAAACGTCCTCTCGACTACCATGATGCATTGGGTCACAACGATATCCTTCCAGATTTTTCGATTGTCAAACATAAAATTGGTACCGTATACTGTGCTGGATAATAACCATTGCCACGGTGTGTAATTCGTATCCAATTAATCCAATTAATCCACTCCATCCAGGATGCTCCACTATTGTAACAATATGAACACATAATATACATATATATATTAGATAAATGAATCAAGTTTTTTCATATTTTAAATCAAGTTTAGTAAATCAAATATGTGCCATTTTGATCGATCGCCTTTTCCCATTTCTGAGGCAAAACCATGAAACCCCCCGAATTCAAACCACAAAAAATATATCAAATAAAATAGATAATACAAATTTAGTTCTTATTAAATAAAATCCAAATAAAATATAATAGTTATTATTATACACTTATAAAAATAATACTCAAATATTCAGATATAAAAGTTAAAGCAAATAGTCCACTAAAAAATATTCAGTATTAAATTCAGAATCAAACCTTCAACTATTCCCGTCACTGTAGAATTTCTGTGATTTCTGGGCGAAAAAACTGTGACACGTGATTCATGATATATACAAAAGCATGGTGTAGAGGGGGAAATATAGTGGTGTAAACATTTGTTATGTGTTCTTTCATTATCAGAACATTACAATTTCGATAATATCTCGTTGACTAACGTTACGTTTATTTTAAACCGAATGATTTCGTCAAACGCAAACGGAGGTACGCAAATACAGTAAGCTCACGTTAGATCGATACACGTATACTGCGAAGAATGCGTGTATCGATAGATGAATAGACGTCATCCATGTTATCGGCCACTCGATTAACCTTTTGCATACCACTATTCCCAAATGGGAGCAGAACTCTGCTGATTTTTTCTTACGCCCACTGATTCTTTATTTTTATTTCGAATTTGTTTTTTATAGCACACCTTTATTGCCGAGCTGCACGCAAGCAAATTTTCGATATCGACCTTTCGTTAATGACGTTACTAAAAATTGTCCCACTTGTCGTTCTGTTTCTGTATCGTTCAGTTGTCCTCGCGTTGATTCTAATTTTTCCTATTTTTACTAACAAATTAACACTTACATTTTCTATTTAAGAGACAACTCTGTACAGAAATTTATCCGAATGCGAGCAACTTTTGATGTACAGGGTGGTCCAACAATTACTGGACCATTACATTTTAAAATTATTCAAATGTACGTTTTTATATATTTTTGTTTGCTTCTGTTTAATGCCACTGTCCACAATCAGATATTCTATAATCAGCAACCTAATAGAACGATCTAGTAACTTTTGGGTGACAGTGTACCGATAACGTGCGACATTTCTCCAAAATATCTCGTTTCCCCAAGAAAACCGTATGCCCCTCGAAACAGAAAATAGACAGCGGAGGGTCGAAATGAAATGACGGAGGTCCGCAACGACCTTGAAAAGGGCAGAGCTGATAGGTTTAGCTAAATTTAAGTAGCCTCGTTTCCTGTTGGTCTTCCCTCTCTGACAATTGCGTGGGCCGCGACATTGCCTTTTCCGGTGAAAGCGTTCCTCCTTGGCGAGTGTTCCATAGTCTGTAGACGATAGACTATAGACGAAGTAAATTGCGCACAGACTGTAGTATCGGCCAACGGAAAAGGGACTAGCAATAAGAAAACGAGACCTTGGATTCGGAACCTGACTCAACGCCGCGGACATTTGATATCGAGGTTAAGCGTTTCTCTGTTTCTCAGTTCCCTCGGATCGTCTCGTCTCGCCTCGCCGCGGAAAAAAAGACAGCCAGTTTGTTTCTCTTACGCGAAAATCGCGAGGGCAGCGAAAGAGTTTACTCGCATACCGAGACAACACTCGCACACAGTTCATAAATTCGCATCTCGACGAGGCTCCTCGTCGATTTTAATCAATCGAAGCCGCTCTAGCCATCGTACGTCGAACTTCACTGGCAGCTAACCAGACCAACCAATATTCTTCCTACGATTAATCCCTTACACTCGGAGACTCTCCCCGGATCATCGAACGGCTACAGTGGCTGTAACAAATATTCGTACATCCTTTTGAAAAATCATTCATTTTAGATTGTGGCGAAATTGTGAAGAAGTTCGTCTGGAATTGAAGGGCAATAAAATTGATCGAAACTGTTCTTTGAATTTTTCTTTTGCAGAAAGTATATAAAAATCTTTAATAATTTTGTTCACCAATCGCAAGATTATTATAGATTTTTATGTTGTTTAGGCAAAAAGAAAAATTCAAAGATAAACTATAAATGATTTTGAATTGAAATTGAAAGTGGGTAGTTAGGCACTTGGTTATTGCCATAAGGGTTGAAGATTTAGGGGAGTTCACAGGCCGGCGAATAAACCGTGAAGGGCCGTGTATCGAGTGTGTGGAGTTCGACGAAAGTTTTGCAAAAGGCTAAAGAGCTGTCGCTTGGGACCGATCGAATTGGAATTTCCGCACGTGGACGCATAACGAATTCTTCGGAGAATAAGAGTGCCGGGAATCCTTTCCGCCCGAGGCAGTTAGGAACATCCGGTCATGCCACGACGTACGCTGAAACTCTATAAGCCGCCGAAGAGTATTTTTGTCCGTGGATATTATCGATTGCATATACCCCTGATTCGTTCTCCCTCTTTCTCTCTCTCTCTCTCCCTCTCTCCTTCTCTCTCTAGAGCGCGCGCGCGCGCGCACGTTTACCACTAACGTACACATCGGATCAAAAAAGTATTGGCACCGTTGCTTTTTCGACAGCGACCATGTGAACACAAAGGAGAACACAGCGATGCCGTACACAGTTTTTCCCATTCCATCGCACCCGGAAATATTGCGCTTAATAATTTATGATTCAACAGTATGGTAAAAGGTGCGAACATTCCGGGAGCAAAAAGTGTTGGCACATTTCTGATAGCGACGATGTCGATGGCACAGCGATACAATATAGATTTTCCATTATCTTTTAAACGACTTAATAATTTCTTTGAACCAACGAAAACATATAATTTAGATTCAATGGTAGAAACAATGTTTACAATGATTAAACAAAATATTAGACGCCAACGTTATTTGACTAAATGATTCAAGAATCAACTTGAAGCAGTGAACGATAAAAAATAAGGCATCGAAAGATCCGTGTATAGTCGCTCGGAATTTGTCTAGTGTGTTTTTATTCCTTTCACTTGTTTATTACTTCTTAAATAATACGTCATCGATATGTGGCCGAAGACAGTGTATTATTTCTGGGCGCGATATCTAGAGCGTATCGGTGTACCGCTACGTTTTTAATGTACGCTATCGCAAAAAGATGAGTGCGCCAACACTTTTTCGATCCATCGTGTCGATCCGTTTCTTTATTTTTTCTACCTACGCGTGGCTTCGTCGAGAGATTCTGTAGCCGCTGAACGAGACACGCGTGTATATCTTTCCCGTTTACAAATACACTGCAGTGCTCGCATAAATGATAAATTATTTCTTCGAGAACGACGATCGAGAATAAATTTGTACAGAGTATCGATTGCACTCTCGGAAAAATTGCTTCGGGATAACGTGCGAAAATAAATTCATATAAAATATTGATTCGATTCAGCAGTGTGTGGAGCAATGTGTAATTTTTCTATCAGAAAAAACATTAGTGGAACTACACGATCTATGAAACAGCACGGATCCTAGGGTTTCTCTTAGTTCTAGACTTTACTGTAAATATTTGTTCAGATTTTTCAAACAGATAGTTTCATTGGTTCAACGTTGCTAATCGGCCAGATTCCAAAAACCGTTGGTCTCTGGCGTTCCTCTCTGGCTAATCTGCGGAATGATCGCGGAACACGGGTAGAACCACGGTCCTAGGCTCGTGGAGTGTAATCCGCGAAAATTCTAGCCTTGTTCGAGGATCGATCGAAACGTTTCTAGTTCGAGAGAGAGTGAGAGATAGAGAGAGAGAGAGAGAGAGAGAGAGAGAGAGAGAGGGAGGGAGAGAGAGATTCGGGAGGTATCTAGTTCCTGGAGGAAAGGCAGCCGACGATCGATCCCTGTCGCGGAACCAGAAGCAGGATATTTTCGAGCGAAGATCCCGGTCGATCTTCTCTCGGTGCCGAAATCAGATTAAGGGCGAAAAGTCTTTGCCGCGATCGAGCAGCTAAAGCTAAAGCATCGGCTGAAGCATCGGCTAGAGGCGGGTCGAGGCTAGGCGAGGCGAGGGTTCAAACTTGGTAAATTCGACGGTGAGTGACGTGTCTCGGCAACGATTGTGATTCACTGCAATGCGTCACGGTGAATAGAGAATCTTATTCTTGGCCCCATCGCCGCTCATTGTTCCCACTCACCTACTTTCATTTGCCCAATTGTATCATTTGCTTCGCGCGTCATTCTATGGCGTGCCGCGGATTACACTCTGGAATGGTGTACACTATGGTGGTCAGATTCTTGGTTTTCGAATCCTCTTGCTCCCCTAACCCTTCACACTCGGAACTATTTATTAACTCGAAAATTTCTGCGGACCTAGAGGAATATCATTCTATATAAACTTTTCTTCGTACTTTGTACGAATATAAAACTGATACCTACATATTTAGCAATGTAAACAATATTTTGATACAGCAATTTTTGGGTGTCGACTCTTAGTCACTTGCTGTATCATTATCTTTTGCAGTTACAGTGATTGAAATTTTGTTTCAATCCTTAAATATTGATTACAAACGAATCAAATTTTATTTCACTTAAAACGAAAGGCGTACTATACATATTTGTTAGACTTTGTTCAAAATCTTCATGACGAGTGGGGCTTGTTAAAATACGGCAAGGGATTAATAGTACTTCATTGCTGGACTGCGAACTTTTATGAAAAAAAAACAAAATGTACTGAAAATGTCTTGAACTACCCTCTCTCCGCGAGTACCGGATTATGTCACGTGACCGGTCATGTGACCGGGTCTTGTAGCGCCGTAGAAGGGGAAAGGCAGAGTGGGAGACAAGTGTTGATTTGGCGACACTAGTCTCGAAGCATAAAATACAGGAAAAAATTGAAGACTATCTTGCTGTACACAGGTCTTTATATCCTTACTATAGTTAGCGGAAAGTTCTGGCAGTTTCGCTTAGCGTGCATGAAATTTCTGATACTCTTCCCCCGGGTTCGAGCTCCTCGTAAATTCTCGATCGTTTTCCGCCTTGTACGGTAAACAACCGTTGGCGAACCGCGTCGAGCGAGGGCATCGTTTATTTTTAAGGAATCTCTTGGTTCCTCCTAGCCCACCAGCCCACACGGCTAAAAACTTCTTTCGCGAGTCATCGAGAGTTTTCCTAGCCGGCTGGTATTCCGTAGCATCACGTACTATAAATAGTTTAAATAATAGCGCGATGCCTTCGTCGACGAGGCCTCGGTTGCCACTGCAAGTACAAATTTTCCGCGAGAAGCAACATTTCCGGAACCGTACACAAAATTCGGTTCTCCTTCTTTCCAGAATTGACTAAAGACGTAAACATTATCTGATCGATTGCAAGCAGTGAAAGTGGATATTCATTATTACCACGCTTATATTAGCTCGCCGTGTTGTTTGTATCAAATCTTGTAATCGAATTTTAAACCACTTTCCCATGAGCTGGAGACTTGAAACTTAAAACATAGCTCAGAACTGGATGAAAATGACAATATGAAAAAAAAATTTATTTTAAAACTGTGCGTTTAGGAGATAAAAAAAGTCTCAGCAGAGTATCTTAACGAGTCTAACAAACCCAGGCCTTACTAAATATGCTCGGTAGTAAAGACTAAGAATTAGAAAATAAAAAAATATATAAAAAAACTTTTTAAAAACCAAGCTCATATTACAATGCACTAAGAAGGAGAAAATAATTTTTTTAGATATTAGTGACTGTACTCCACGCTTCTATTTATAGTTACTAATATCTAAAAGAAATTATTTTCTCCTTTTTAGTGCATTTTAATATGAGCATGATTTTTTTATATATCTTTATTTCTTCTGACTAATGGAATTATCAAAAAATAACAAGGCTTTGTTCCTGTACTTCTCGGATGGTTTGTTGTGAATAAAATGGATAGTTTTACGATACTTTTGTTGACCATCGACAGTTTCCGATCGTGAACAGATATTTAATTCCTTTCGCATTCATCGTCGTGTGACGCAGTGCGTGCAACGAAGCCGAATCATTATTTCTATTTCGCGACAGCAGCGGGAGCAAACGTTAGCTCTAACGAGCTGCAGTCGACGCTGACCCCTGGACCTTGGACGAGTTCATGCACATTACGAAACGGTATAGTGAATCGTCCGCTCCAGTACCATCTTGAAAATCGACGTGTTCGATGACTACTCGTTTGTACTGTTAGCAAGTTCACTGCCGAACAATCATCTCCAAAATGTATCCTACAAAATCGAAGTAATTTTACACTTAGTAGATTACGTACTAGAATAAACTGCACTTTGTATGAATTAGATGAAGGAAATTTATTCAGAAGCGAGAAGAGCATAAGTCAAACAGGTTTTCACGGTTTGAACGAACTCGTCAAGTGAGGATCACTCGGCCCAGAAAAATTGAACGACGCCGTGAACAAACAAACAACGGTTTAACAAACAAACTGAAATTGAACTGTTCGTTCCTTGCGTGGGATAATAGATTCATTTTGATTCTCGTGTACTATTCAACAGGATTTTTTAAAAGTACGTATACCCAGCAGAATCAAACTTGTCCTCTTTTTACGAAGCGTATACTCGACAAAAAAAGAAATTTTATCTCCGTCCAATGAGTACGGTTACGATAATTGTATGAGAAAACTAAATGAGGGTTAAATCGGGAACGCTGAGGGGCGAAAGCGCGCCATGTAGAGGGAAAACTATCTATCTTTCCGTTTGGTAAATTAGGGCGGCACGGTGGGAGCAGGCGCGAAGGATCGCGGAATGTAAACGGTATAAATTGATTGTTACGCCATTGGGTTGAGCTGTCAAACACGTGGCATCTCGAAAAAGCCCGCGAGCCGCGTGACCTACCACCGCCATTTTGGTTGTTGAGATATCGAAGAGGTTCTGATCCTCTCCCGTGTAATCTCGCTTCGCGGCCGCTCCTACCAGCTTGCTCTGTCTTTGTCCTTCTGTATGCCGGTGTTATTGCGAACGATTCTTCGGAACGCGAGCCGAACAAGGATTAGCTGGGAGCTTCGAGCGAACATGCTGGCTAATCGTAAAGGCGGAAATTAAAAGGCGCGAGAAGCTTCCCGGCTGAACAAACAACAAGAATATTCCTCCCGCGCCGTCGCATGTCGCGTCCTGTCGCTCGCGATAGATTCTTTGCCCTGTCTCCCCCCTCTCTCTATCTCTCTCTCTCTCTCTCTCTCTCTCTCTCTCTCTGTTCTCTCTGCTCTCCGAACGATTCTTGCAGAGATATCCGTCCGTCCGACGACAAATACCAGCGGCATACGCTCGATATCCACCCTGAATCACACGTCGAGTGAGAGAAAGAGAGAATAAAAATAGGGAGGGAGGGAAAAAAATCGTTTCCACGCCTCTTTTCGAGAGAGCAGCTCGTTCGACGAAGTGGCCGGTTTACAAGATTTACAATTTCTCCGAGCGGAACACGCCGAAATGGCGAGTACCATTGAACGGCTCGCGTCTGCTATTAAGATCGATGCTTAAAGCGGAAAGCTTTTAAAGCCTCGCGGATACAAGACTGCGAAAGAGATCTTGCTACGAGTTTTCATCGGCGGCTACAGACAACTTTACGACCGCTCGTCAAACGACCTCCCTCTGCTTCCGACCCCCCCCCCCCCCGCCTTCGGAACGATAAAAAATTTCGAGGAACCAACCCCGAAGATATTCGGAAGCTTGATTCATCCTCGCGTAACCGCGAACACCGTAATCCTCTCGTAAAAGTGGCAACGAACCGCGGATCTTGCTATCCCAGCGAAAGTGAACAATACACTTGCGGTTTTTAAGGCGACCTTCTATTTATCGCTTTTCGTAAAACTTCCCTTACTGCCAGCAACCCCATACCTTATTGCAGGGAGTCAGATAAAGTGCGATAAATTCGTTCCTATCGGACCGAAATCAAATTCCATCAGACGATTGCAAGAGGAGCGCTTGCATTTTAAAGTGACAGTTTTATCAATAAATTATGCATAGGCGATTTCTACAGACCTACGGTGGAAATATGTAAAATAATCTATATATGTATATGTATAAAACTGCTTGTGTACTGGCATACGATTATTTATATGTAATTTGAATTGTATTATATAAAACATAATAATGTACGGCAAAATAATGTCTACCTTGAAATTCTAATTGTATTAAATAAATGGAATTATAGGCAATTGTCGACCAACTTTTTACGAGCCGGTAACTACCAGTTGTCCCTTTTTACAAAAATAATTTTGAAAATTGGACACCACGTTGCAACTAGTTCTTTGAACTATTCGCTGCTGTGTTTATCCATTTTTTGACACACACCTTTCATCAGAGACTGTGTAATTAAATGGCAAATTTGATACTCTGTAGAAAATCGCGGAAAGTTTCGCGCTACGAGATTTGCACAACTAGCTTGAAATGGCTGCCTCGAGTTCGAAAATGGTGATGACTCGATGCTCGCTAGTCTAATCTCTCTATCTAGCAATATTCGAGAAGCTCATACACGAGCTACGATACGAACAATTGATTTCTGTGTCGTGTTATGGTTCGAACTTTGCTGTGTTGACTTTATTAGTCAGCTACAAACGTGCGCAGTTTGACTCGTGGAAAACGAGTCGGTTCGGTGAAAAACATATTAATAACACGTTGACTGTGGCGTGGGTCATACCTGTGCACACTGCGGATGCGAAATAAAAATTATGGTAATTGCAAGATGAGTAACCACACAATAGTTTCTTGTTAGTTAATCCTTCGCTGCATAATGTATCATATCTAATACAGTTAACAAATCTGGTATATAGTAAACTAAGAATGTATTTTCTTACTATTTTAAATTTTTTATTATTGAAAGCTTAATTAGAACTCCCCATAGGAATTATGTTTATTTTTCTGAAAATTTTAAATGAAACACAAAAATTATTTTAAATTACAATTTAGAAAATCATGCAGTGAAGGGTTAACACATTACCGACTAATGATTATTGTATAATTTTGAAAAATCTATGGTACATGGCTAAACACTTTTGTAATGGAACTTTCAATAGCAACAGCAATTTTCATTGTGGACTAACAAGCCATCCTCAATAACGTCATCTCATAGTTTTATTTAAGATTGCAATGTAGAAGACAATTTCTATGCTTTCTTTCGGTACAGCACAATTATTAATATGCTTTCGGCAGAGCTGGGGAAAATAGTAATTTAAATAGTAAATAATAAATAATCCTATTTATCTTAGTGTTTGTACAATTTTGATAATAACATATTTTATTTGATGCAGTAATTTTTGAAAATAAAATAATTTCTTTGAGACAGTAATTTTTGAAAATAGTATTTTATTGGGAGAATATTGAAAATATTTCGACTTTGTCTTTATTTTAAATTTCAATCTTAAATATTACTGCTGAAAATAATGGTTCGCGTTCAATAGAGTTATGAGTAGAAATAGTTTCCTAGTGATAAGATACACTGTATGTTTATCAACAAACCTCAGTAGGCACAAAAAATACGATATTCTATTTTGTGTATCAGATTATTAAATTAAATATTTTATTTCCTGGTTCCCATTGAAATTGTGTATCTTATTTAAAATACTATTCTCTTTAAGCAAAATAAGGTCGAAAATATTAAATAGTATTTGAAATATTTGTTTCGCCAAATAATGCCCACCTCTGGCTTCCGGTACTTGAAGTGTTAATTGATATTCGTCTATTTTTCCCCGAAATCCATATCGTAGGTCTAGTCATAAGTTTGTCATCGAGCTTTGCTTCTTTAGCTGGAATAAAGATCCGAGTAGAAGACGAAGCCAAATCGCTATTTCCGTGTAACAAAGCGAAAAGTCGATTCGCGTTCGGAAGCAGCATTGCGCGGCGCGTTGATATCGTGCAGGGCGTGCAGGTGCAAAAATAACCTAACCGGCTCGGGTCTAGCTTGACCGGCGATGGAAAGTAATCAGTAGCGAAGCTCAGGTAACGAATGACGAGGGGAATCGTCATTGCCGTCGTCATGGTGAATCGATGACGAAGGCATTGCTTCGCGCCACCGGCTCGATAAACCCGCGGCATACCTATGTATGTACATATCTATGTATGTATGTATGCAATGGAACGTCTACGCAAGAACCTTCTCCCTATTTAGGACGAAAAATGATCCTCCTTCCAGACCTGGGTAAAAAATATTTCAACTATCAAAAACAAATATTTGCAAACACAATTTCTCACAACTGTCATATATGTTTCATTTTAAACTAATACTAAATTACTGTTCCAAGTGAAACATATTTACCACAGTTGTGACAAATAGTATTAGCAAATATTTGTATTTCTTAATTAAAATATGTGCACAGATTCCGTTCTACTTGATTCTTCACTTACGCTATGAATCAACAAATTATCTTTCACGTCACATTTCAAAGAAATATTCTTGCATATCATTTCGAGAAATGCTATTACAATCTGCAAATTTATTAATTTATCAATTCACTGTGTTAAGGTACAAAGGGTCCCATCTCCAGTTTCTATGAAGACATCCCATTTCACTTTTAAACAAAGTTTATTTCAACCGATGCGATGACCGAACGAGATAAGAATTGAAAAATTAGTGTTCCTCCAGCATTTCTGAGTCAGCACAAAAATGTCTTGGCAAATATAGAAAAACAATCCCGTCTACTATTTGAAAAGAGGAGCGTAACACGTACCAGAATCTAGTAGCTGCTGTTGGTTCCCGTGCGAAGGCTAGATTCTCATTGGAGTGTCCGGGTTCTAGAGACTCATGTTGTAGAAAATAAATTCGGGAAAGCGGAAAATTGCAGAGTAAGAGGCTGAGTCAACGGTGAATAAGGACCGACGTTCAACTCCAAGCCGAGCAACGTCCAACAGACGAAATTGTCGCGGAAAAGTTTTGTCTAGCACAGGGAATCGATGCCCGAACATTTAAGTCGGCAAATAAGACAGAGGGACGCGTCGACGTACAACAGCGGGAATAATATTTGTTCGTCGCGTTTTTCGGTGGTTCCTTTTTCTTGTGGTGCACGCGAGAAACGAAACAGGAAACTCTGGAATTCATGGCACAAAGGTAACTCGGTTGCCCAATATTCCGAGCTGACGTCAGTGCAGGGTTGTTGGCGCCACTGTCCTATGACGTCATTAGGGGTGTATTTGGGGTGGCAGGAGGGGGTGGTCGAGCGTCAGAGGCGTAGGGTTCAGAAAGCAGCGATAAGAATTTTTCCAATAACCTCTCTCCCCGGACAAATGAAATACCTAGATTTTTTTCAGCGCAAACTGGCTAATATTGTTACCGTTGTTCCCGGAAAATATTATTACTCGCGAAATTCTGTGTACGCTTCGCAAAGCGAGTGCTTTCAACGTTTTCCGTTCTCGAAATTACCTTCTGCCTCTTCAATTTGAACAGCTTCCAAAACGTTTACGAACAAATCAATGTTCTAAACGCGATCTCTCGAAAACGTACTAACAATTACGATCATTTACCCTTGATATTGAACAGTAGGCTAATTTGGACCTGCGCCTATGCTCGAGCCACCATGTGTCTTGGCAAAGAAAAATAGTTCGGGTATTATTAATGGTATTGATTAAGAATTATGCTTTGGGGTTGGTTTAACCATGTATCTATCAGAAGAGCAATATTTACAGTGTTATTAGCGATGCTTATTCACTGTGAATTGTAAATTAGTTCCAACCTAGGCGCTAGTCCAAATTTAGCCGCGCCTATATCGAGCCGAATGAAATTTGTTAGTACAGCAATTTTCACTGGATTATATGCAAAATAAGAATAGACACTGCATAAATGTTTCTCGAATTTTAATCAGTCACTAACGATTATACTATAATTATAAAAATCACAAATTCTACCTCATCCTAATTAAAAAAAATACATTATCTGTAAAATGTCTTTGTACTTTGTATGTTTTAAACATTATGGAATACAAACGTATGCAGAATTTTGCGGTCGACTGTACGGAAATTGATAAATTTAGGGGACGCTTTAACAGTTTGTTCACCGGAATACGGACTCGGTTGATCGACTGTGCTATTCCAGATGATGGAAAAAGCAGGAACGACGGAAATGTACTAACGTATTCGGCGAATCGAATCTAAGCAGCAGCCGCCGCCGCGCGCCGCGCCGCCGCCTCCAACGCAGACAGAAATGCACGACAGCACTTCCACCATCGTGTCGCGAGAGATGAATTAACGGAGGTTAAATTTAATCGTGGCATCTCGTTCGACGCTTTACATTGATAAGAATAGCTCCATTCAAGTCGCGAGCTGCCACGGTTTTCGGGAGCCACGAAATTATTCCTTATTTCCTGTTTATTTTTCGTGTTGCTCTCGATACGGAACTGCCCGTTCGTTTTAGATGGATCGATCGTAGGGAATCTTGCTGCTAAAATTACTGGCCCGATCCAACCAATTTCGAATTTCTGTTTCTGCTCCGCATTCTTAACCTGTGCTGCAGTCTTCTCCAAAAGTAGATACACGCTTCGATACACAAACCGTTCCGTCAGATTTATTCCATTTGATTCTCGTCGTTTCGTCTAAAGTCTAAAGTTTAGACTCTAAACTATTCCCTACGTGATTTAGATGTACGTAGAAAGTTTATCACGGATTTTTATGCAGAATCAAAATTCTCCAGATTGATTTTCCGACAGTTAAATGGAAATATATATTTTCTCTTTTAACAACTGTTCGCTTCAAATAATTTGTTCTAATATCTTTTCACAGTGTTATATTTTGCCAAGCCATTTTTAAATGTAAATAGGTTTATTTTTTGCCTTTCGATCATTAGGTCTGAGACTGTTAATTTAATATTGTGGTTTCCATTTACCGTCAACCCTCCCTCTCGGGATTCTTCCCTTCTTCTTTTTTCAAGTACCCTATCCTTCTCCACTCAGCTCCATTCATCTTCTCCGTTTAATATCTCCCTTATTCGTGAGTTTTTTCTTTTCAGCTCCTAGCACGCATAATAAGTAAAAATTGTTTGAAATAATAACAAAGCAATTTTCAGAGGCGGCTTGGTCAATAATATTTTTAGGCAATGTTATACTGTTGTCGACCCGATTTGAAACTTCATTTTAACTTCTGGTTCGGTAAACGTTCAGTCCTGATTTTTCTAGCGACGAAATTTCGTTTTTTCTCTTTTCAGCTCCTAGCACGCATAGTATGTAAAAATTGTTTGAAATAATAACAAAGCAATGTTGTACCGTTGTCGACCCGATTTGAAATCTTCATTTTAACTTCTGGTTCGGTAAACGTTTCGGTCAGTCTTGATTTTTCTATCGATGAAATTTCGTCGGGGAAATACATGGAAAGGTAATCGCATCGTGAAAGCTTTGAGCACATAGTGTAACATCGTGAAGAAAATTATTGGCTGGTGTCTCGTATGCAGAAAGAGAGAAAGAGAGAGAGAGAGAGATACGCCGATATTATGAATCAACAGACAACTAGATACAGTCTCCCCACCATGGAACCAATAAGTCACGGTTTCCAATTAAAGCTGCCTGTTCCGATACATTTGAGGGCCGTGTATCGTTGAAATCGCAGAGCACCCGTGTCAGGCGGGCCGCGTAACAACCGATTCATTGTCACCAAATTGTACCGCTTTATCCGCGTTTATTCATTCGTGCGATTCAACGAACTCGAATGAATGGCTTGTCATAAAAGTGGCAATGCTCCAGAAACGTCATCGCAATTAACCGGCGCGCACGAGCATCCGCTCCGGCCCGAACACCAGCCCGTTACTCTCCATAAATACTAATTTCTAATAGGTATGATGAATTTACAGCCAAATGGAAAACGTTCGGATCGAACGAGTCTGGCTCGACGAACGATCGAGCCCGTTCATTTGCCAAATCGATCAACACCGTAAGATTCATAGTGGAGACAATTGATCAAATTGTAGGTATATGCTCGTTTGTAACAGTGCTATCAATTCTTGTCATTCGGAAAAAGGGAACGATCTCGCTCCAAGAATCTTCGTTTTACATTTTAAAACACTACTAAATAAGCCACTGTGTCACATCGGCAATATTTTGTCCGCGATACTGAATCATTGTTTCAATATTACTAAGAATATGGTCCAAGTTTTAAAATTTTTTCAATGGCACGTTACAGGCATTTAAAATGAAATTGCGCTGTACTATTCGTTAATAGTACCTATATTTGCTTAGTTTCGCGCTGTCCATTATTATGTGAATTTTTAGATTAAGACTTAAGATTAAGATTCTTTTATGTCATATTATATAATACTGCATACATTATGTACAAAAGGACTTCGGTCCGTTTAAAATAAATAATAATAATAATAATAATAATATTTCCAAGATCCACTTGAATTTTCCATACTCTGTAATCTTCTATATATAACAACTGCAAATCTATCTCACCACAATATACCTATAAATATTTCTAAGTATAAAGATATAATATGAATTATAATTTCAATAAGGATCAATTTGAATTTGATAAATTGCAGAATTGCGTCTTCTAAGTAAAAATTTGATCGAACCAGCGCGCCAAGAGCATTAATGCATCTTTTATAAACAAATATACAATCGATAGAAAGGATCGTTTGTAAAGATATAATATTCTAATCATATGTTATAATCCTTGTGGCCGTTAATGAGCTTGCTGTTGATGCGTATAAATAATTAAATATAAAAAAGAAGTACTGAATCATACAGGCTGTTTCAAAACATTGTATTTCTTCGCGACTCGAATCAGGGTTATTAATGAAAAACACAGACCAATCAGAGCCCGGCTACAGAATCCACCCACTGCAGAGTCCCTAGATTTAGACCCCGTTCGTACACGGCTTGTGTCCGCTATTATCAGAGAGAGAGAGAGAGAGAGGGTAACTTGTTCCCCTCAGTTCATGTTGCTTCCCCACATCTGGTGACTCTGGTCTGTGTAGCTTCTTAAAAAGTCACTTTTTCGGACACCCTGTGTAGCGATAAGTTTCTTGGTTCAGTCCCGTAAATTTCCACTAATAAATTCTGAGAGACCGGTCATATTTTATGATGCAAAGACAGGGCTCAACGACAAATCTTAAACGTACCAATCTCTCGACCAGTGCCAAAGGATTAATCGGGAAATAATGTGGTCTACCCACGTCGAGGATGAGTGGGAAGCGTGGGCAGGAGAGCCTTTACATCAGCACGTACAACTCGACTCATACACGATGCGGCGAGACACGCGAGGAGTTTATGTATTTAGCTGTGTTCGGTGAGTGACTCTCGATGGAAAAAAATAGTTATTTGTGCGGAGAGTTGAGGTTCGTCGGGCGCGGAATCGGGTCGTGGAACGTCGTCTTCATCATCGAGATCGGCTCGTGACTGTTGGCTCGAAAATCCGAGCGGAAAACTCTCGGCTACGCTCGATATGAAGCGGCCTGTGCACGCTCCGACGCTTACGACCGTAGTCGTGTCCGTGTTCGTGTCCGTATTCGTGTCCGTATCCCGGCTTTCTCGGCGATTCATTGTCGGTGATACGCTGCACAAACGAACACGGGATCCCTCTTTTTATTGTCGCGACGGCGTGACGTCAATTCTCTCTAATCTTGGCGCTCATTTCTGAAAATCATGATAGCGCCGACGACAGGCCAACGCGCGCGCGCGCGACACGGCCCGACGGCCGTTTAGAACGATCATCGGTTTCCTGATTACGACCCTCCTCCGTTTTACAAACGATTTCGCCTTGCTTCGTCCCACTCCCCGCCTCGCCCCGCACCCTTTTCGGTTTAAAAATCTCGCAGCACTACTTTGCCAGGAGAGAGAAAAAGAAAGCACCGAATCTTCGATCATCTCAGATTGGAAACAGGAAGCCGGTAATTCCTTCCAAAGCCTCCAAACGACTTCATTAAGCGGAATCGATTAAACTTTATCATCGTTTATCATTCAATCATCTCTTCTAACTGGATTTTCTTTTAATTTTACTAACTCCGCCTCTTAGAATCAATCGGAAAGCATATATTTATTACAGGTAAGGACACAGGATGTGCCAGAATTCACTCGTAACACAGTCGTTGCACAACAAATTGTTTCAAACAATAGTTTCTTTATATCAAGTGAGACATGCAATGTGATCATTAGTTTTTTAGCGTCTTGACATTTTATCGATGTACGAAGGTGACCTTGGAAGAATATTGAATCCGGAATAAAAAAAAAAAAGTATTAAAATGTATAGGGTGAAAAAGTAATGGTTACTGAGATATTCTTCAGTGAAAGTTGATGGAACCTTCGACGTTTTTGTTTGTTTTTAATTATTTTTCGATGAAACTTATTTTGAGCAACACGTTCGTCACGCTCTTCTGATTAAAATGGTACTGTTTGAATCGTATTTACTTGTTTAATCCGCGATTATCCGATCTAGTCAGTGGTACGTGAGTGTTCGGATAATGGAGGTTCCACCGAAGCGTGGATTAAACGAGTAAACACGATGCAAATTGTATCGTGTTTGGGCTCGCTTTAATCGGAGAAACGTTGCAAATACATTAGCGAAAAATTCGCAAACAAATGATTAAAAATGGAATAGTTTTGTCGTTATACTTCCATCAAAGATCCGCTAATATTAAACCCTCTACAGTATTTATGCCAGCAGAAACGGAGTCAGTGAATTCTTCAAGAATTCTCCTTATCCTCGACATTTACAATATATCCAAGTTTAGACACACAGAAACACGTTGAACGCCATGTAAATTATATTTAACTCGCATTATCCTTTATCGAACAGTTGCGAGAGTTAAATATCGCTGCAACGCAGGATCGGATTTTATTTATAAACATATAATGTAATAAATAGACTGCGGATTCTATGCATTTATAATAAGAACGAGTGAATGCAATTTAAAGAGATAGACAGATTAAAAGAATTTAAGGACATCACAGTTTATTAGACGTCTTAGAATTAAGCTGTTGTTTTCGAAAGTGGTATAAGTTCGTGTTTCGGAAAAAATGATATACATAAAACAGAATTTTTTTTTTAAATTAATAAGTTTATAGACCGCTTTCAAAAACAGATACTTTGCTATTATTCCTTGCATTCGATGCGAACAATATTTGTTTCGCATAAAGGTCAGCAATCTAATAAAATTATGTATCCCCGGAGATTTATTTTTCCAATTTGGTGGTCTATAAATTTATAAAGTCAGAGGTTCCGTTACCTAACACGTCGTTTGCAAGCCTGCGGCGGCATCCGGACAGGTGAAGCTGAACGTAGGTGGTATTTGCGGCCTCCCAAACATTGCTGTAAGTCGTCTTTTTGCGTCATCGGATCAACAACGGACGACAGAACGCGTCGTTAAAGATAGGAACGGGTTCTGGTAAATTAATTACATCGGCTTTGATTGCCGGTGATAGCCGCGCGTCGCGCGCAAACACGATAATCCCCCCGATTATTACAATGTATTTCTCGTTTTCCTCGGTGTCGCGTCGGATCAGTTTCAAGGAAAAACCCAAGCGTTGCTACAAAGAAGCCAGAAGAACGATAGTTGACGCGAAAACGTACGCGTTCATTGATGCTTTTATTATCGATTTGCATGGTTACTGTATTAACGACCGATATTACGTAACGACAGCCAAGGTCGAGGTCCGCGACCGTTGTCTCTCGAAGGAACGAAGCTCTTCGGTTTTCTTCAGCGATGTTCGATCCAAGATAAACGTAAATGACGATCGCGCTATGTTTTCAGGAGAGCTCGTTGATTGGGAAAATTTTCGCCTACGGCCACGGAGATCCCATCTACGCATCAGACAGAAACAACGATTCGAAATCATTATTTCACTTTAGGTACGTCCGATTATTTCTCTTTTTTTATATTCATATTTTTAACGTCGCTTTAACAGCAGAGATCGTTAATAGTCTTTCTCCGTTCTCTTCAGCCATCTTGGAGATTCATCTATGGATTCGAATAAGACTGAAAAATTGATTCGAAATCATTATTTCACTTTAGGTACGTCCGATTATTTCTCTTTTTTTATATTCATATTTTTAACGTCGCTTTAACAGCAGAGGTCGTTAATAGTCTTTCTCCGTTCTCTTCAGCCAACTTGGATTGACGATCTGCATCGGCCATTCGCAGTAAGTTGCATAGTTGATACGTGTAATTATTAGTTGCACTTATGCAGATTTTGTGCATCTGTTATGAAACTGATTAAAGAAAGAAAGCAATATTCTAACGAGCGACATAGAAAATTTTTGTTTTAACCCGTGAATGGTCTTTTCTAACATTCCATAATTTACTAGAACAGTTTTAAATCTTGACGTACCTAGGAAGCCTATTATTAGAGTTTTTGATAATTGTGTCGTTCCCAAAACGAAGCTTGGAATCCCCTTTTATATTATGACTTCGAATAAAATAAAATTTCATTGGGGTCATCGGAGACCCCACAGAGTACCGTCGCAGGGTTAAAAATTAATTTGTGTTCATGACCGAGTTTAAATTTTTCAGGATCCAGGATTTGGCGAGGATTACTTTTTCACGTAAGCATGACCAGCCTTATTCAAATATTATTATTCAAATGCTAATATTTATTAACGTATAAGTATAGACAAAATAGGCATTGCGTGAATATACAGTACACAGTGCGTGCTACAGACATACGAACGTGCAGTGTGAATCGAATATAGGAACATCGGAGCAATGTATTATGTTGAACGATTAATTTTTTGACCGAGGAATGCAGGCGGCGGAAACTTGTTTGCGAACTTTCCGCGATGATGAATGCACGCGCGCAGGATACGACTCGGTTGTTCGTCTCGTTCGAAAGTAAACTCGAGCAATAATGCCTGGGCCAAATTGTATCGACTTTTTGTCTCGTTCGATGCGACCCGTTCTCAGCTGAATAATTTCTTATATGCTTATTTTCTTTTGCGAGACACGCCCTACATTATTTATGAGTTCCATTGTACCGAGCATAGCGTTCCTCGATGTCGGTCGAGTAATACGTCAGAAAGGACACGCAACGAAAGAAATGGAAATAGAATAAATAACAGAATGCTCTGCGGCTACGTTTCTAATGAAAACCGGCGAGGGACGAGGGATCGACAGCGATCCCTTGGATCCCTGCGATTTCTGACGCGTTACTCGGATCACGCTGCGCTTACAACAGATGCGATTCTCGATCGCAATATGTAATTAGTATTTGCGCGTCTGTAAATTTCGATAGAAACAATCTCGAGAATTCTTACTCGACCAGAAACAAAGGTCATCTTGATTTCTTGACATGTTGAGATTAACTTTTTATCTCATAATGTTGACATTCACCCTGATCCGTCTCTCGTTTCAATACTGAATCTGTCCCTCGGTGTCAAATTGACACAGTGATAAAGAAAGACCGATGAAACGACAAGAAATTTTTTTGTACAAATTGCCGAGTTAACATTTACATCTTAGGTTTTCCGGTTATGTGTTTCGCATTAGAAAAATAAAAGACACGAAGTTTTGGGAAAATTTACCTAGAAACAACAGAACAGTAGAACGTATTTCCGGAAAACTGTATCAAATTAACACGAGGGACGGATGAGGGTTAAGACGAAATCAACGACATATAATATTATGACATTGAACCTACAACGTAACGCTGTTTTTTGTCGACATTTTAGGCGAAATACTGTGGCGTGGGTGGAGGTTAAAATGGACCCACCGTGTCGAAAGCGATTGAGAATCGCGTCGAGTAGAACCGTAGGCTAACTAGCGCAATGAAATATGGGTGAAGTCCTCGGCAGACCAACGAAAATCGACGTTCAGCATCGATCGACTGGTTGCCGTGTATAAATTACCTATCGCCGACGATGAAATAAATAAAGGATGCGAATGACTCGAGGTTGAAGGAGGAAGTGAGAGAGCGAGGCAGCGAGAGAAAGAGAGATATTCGAAGCGATTGGAAATTGGAGAACATTCAACGGGACTCGTACGTGATGGGCAAGTATTCATCTTACTCTTACTCGCGGCGTAATGAGATGCGACCCTATCGATTAACAATGTCTCCCCGGGAACGATTACGCATCTTCGTCGCCCCATTCGAAACTCTCCTCCCCACCAGACACCACCTCTTCGATCTTAGGCGGGTTCTCGATGCTGTTCTCACCCCCGCACGAATTTCCTTCCGCTCCTTGGGGCTCCTCGACGAACGGTTTGTCCAACTCGCCGTTCTCCTCTTCGTGCGCGTACTTCTCCTCGATCTAAACGAGATTTCAAGATTTAATCGGTAATTAATTAACGATTACAAGTCTAATATTCTGTAGACTTCTTAGAAAATCGAGGCTCCGTAAATATATTAGATGATGGCATTAACGATTTGAATTAGCAAACGAGACAGACTCTAGCAAGGTATGCGCACGAGGAATATTCGTCAATTCGAGAATTCACCTTCGACTCCTCTTCGACGATCGCCTCGTACGGTTCCTCCTCTCTCTCCTGATCGGTGATATCGCTCTCGAGCGGATCGTCTCGGCAGCAATCGACATCTTTCACTTGCTCCGTGTCGTCGAACGCAGCGTTCACCAGCCTCTCCTCCTCTTCCTCCTCCTTATTTCGGACTTCCTGGAGGTGTTCCTCGACGATCATTCTCTGCTCCTCCTCCATTAAGGCCGCCACTCGCGCCTCTTCCAGATGCCTGAACAGAAAGAATCGATATTTCATCGCGGACGATCCGTAGACCAAACACCTGCGACTCCGTCGGGGCAAAGAGCAATGAGTGAAGAGTGCAAACCACTCTCTTTGGAATTACCTTTCCACCTCCATCACTCTCTCGGTTTCCACCCGATCGGCTTCTATCTTCTCTTCTTCGGCTTGCCTCTCTTCCGCCGCGGCTTCCTGCTCGCGGATCTCGTCGAGATGCGCCACTCGCTCCTGCGCCACCTGCAGAGCCTCCCACGCTTTCATCTCCTCCAGTTCCAACATCACCCTTTCATCCTCGGCCGCCTGCTTCTTCTCTTCCAAGGTCCTGCGGTCAACGTTACACATTCAAGCTTTGCTTTTCGACCAAAGAACGTTTCGAGCTCGGCTCCCATGGAAATCACCGACACAAACTTCCCCGACACGGTTTTCACCGTCAACAATTTAGGGACTACAGATTTCACCGACAACGAATTTGTCTGACAACGAATTTAACCGTCAACGCGTTTGTCCGACAACGAATTTGACCGAAAACGAATTTGACCGACAACGAATTTGACCGAAAACGAATTTGACCAAAAACGAATTTGACCGACTACGAATTTGTCCGACAACGAATTTGATCGAAAACGAATCTCAAACCGTTGTCAGTCAAATCTGTAGTCGGTGAAAATCGTGTCGTGGAATTTTGCGTCGGTGATCTCCATGGGACCCGTCTCGCTTAACCCTACACATCTTTAAATAAAACAAACTCTGAACATCTCCTGATTAATTCTCTGAGCATATACAAGTTAAACAATTTTAATGAAACTTTTGGTCAGAGATAGCCCCTCGAAAAATATTCGACACTTGCGTGTTCACATTGTTCAAGGTCAAAAACACATTTTATTGAATACCTTAGAAACTAGCTAAAGCCGAGGAATGATCAAAACGGCAAACTGATGTATTTATTTCGAAGGAATTGATCTACGAAAACCGATTTCAAATATCGCTGTGCGTTTAAACAGTGTCTTGAGAATTCACTTACTTCGCCTCATCGGCAGCTTTGATAAGGTACTTCTCTATCTTCTGGATGGCGTCCTCCTTATCTTGCTTCACTGCAATAAAAACAACGCACGTCAACTCGTATGGCTTTCATCGCTCGATGAGAGTCGCATATAGTGCATATATCGAGGAATCTGCGCGCGATCCGATTGTGCACCTTCTGAACGGACAGGGGATCAAGACTTTTACGATTGTTTGCGTGCGTCGACGCTCTCGATGGCGTACGAATAGGGAACACGTTATGTTACCACGTGACAGGACGTTTCATGCGACAACGAGCAGGAAACATACTCCGCAGGACAACGAGTTTTACGACCAGCACGACAACGATAAATCTTACGAGTATACTCGCCCGATCGGCCGCAAACCTATGATACACCTTCGGGGGTCGTTTGATTTCTATCATCGGCTAACATACCGTTCTTGTCTTCTGGCTGGCTTTCGGCCGCTGCTTCACTTACGGGCTCCGCCGGTTCAGGCTCTGAAGCTGTTTCCGGTGCAATCTCTACTTTTACTTCCGGCTCGGGTTCCGGTTGCTTTTCCTCTGCAACTGGAGCAGGTTCTGGAGCTGATTCTACAACTGGCTCTGCAACTGGCTCTGCAATTGGCTCTGGAGCAGGTGCGGGTGCTGCTTCCACAACTGGCTCTGCAACTGGCTCCGCAACTGGCTCTGGTGTAGGTTCGGGCGCTGTTTCAACAACTGGCTCCGCAACTGGCTCTGGAGCTGGAGCTGGAGCTGGAGCCGCTGCAACTTTCTTAGCTTTCGCTTTCGTCGCCTTCACCGACTCTTTGGCGGGCTTCGGAGCCGGTTCAGGCTCTTTCACGGGTTCAGGAGTCGGTTCCGGTTCAGGCTCTTTCACAGGTTCAGGCGCAGGTTCAGCAGCCTTGACAGGTTCCGGTTCAGGCTCAGCTGCTTTGATGACTTCCGGTTCTTTCGCCGGTTTCTTCTCCGGCTCTGGCTCCGCCTCTTTCTTCGGAGGTTCTGGCTTCGCGCGGGTGGACTCCCGCTTCTTCTCCGGCTTCGGTTCCTTCTCAATTTCTATTATACGCACTACAAGACACGGTACAACGTTGAGGATCATGCGATTCATGCGGTCGACAGTGGTCGGAGTCGATGCACGTCTGTCGATAACCGTGTCGAGATGAATGAATTTCAATGAAAAAAACTTGTTAACTCTCATTCGTTCCTCGTGTCAATTTGACACAGTTTTCCTGAAATAAGTTCTACTGTTCTTTCATTTGTAGATAAATTTTCTTGAAACTTCGTGTCTTTTATTTTTCTAATGCGAAACGCAACCGAAATACCTAAGACGTAAATGTTAAATCGTCAATTTGAATAAAAACATTTCGTGTTATTTCTGTTTTCTTTGTTGTTTCATCGATTTTTTATCATCGTGTCAGTTTGACACAGTTTTCCTGAAATCAGTTATAATGTTCTGTTATTTCTCGATAAATTTTCCTTGAAACTTCGTGTCTTTTATTTTTCTAACGCGAAATACAACCGAAATACTTAATAAGATGTAAAGTGAAATCATCCATTTGAATAAAAAATTTACGTGTTATTTCTGTTTTCCTTGTTGTTTCATCGATTTTTTATCATCGTGTCAATTTGACACAGTTTTTCTGAAATAAGTTCTACTGTTCTTTCATTTGTAGATAAATTTTGTTGAAACTTGAAATGTTGCAACCGAAATACCTAAGATGTAAATGTTAAATCGTCAATTTGAACAAAAACATTTCGTGTTATTTCTGTTTTCCTTGTTGTTTCATCGATTTTTTATCATCGTGTCAGTTTGACACAGTTTTCCTGAAATCAGTTATAATGTTCTGTTATTTCTCGATAAATTTTCCTTGAAACTTCGTGTCTTTTATTTTTCGAATGCGAAACGCAACCGAAATACCTAAGACGTAAATGTTAAATCGTCAATTTGAATAAAAACATTTCGTGTTATTTCTGTTCTCCTTGTTGTTTCATCGGTCTTTTATCATCGTGTCAATTTGACACAGTTTTCCTGAAATCAGTTCTACTATTCTGTTACTTCTCGATAAATTTTCCTGAAACTTCGTGTCTTTTACTTTTCTAACGCGAAATACAACCGAAATACTTAATAAGATGTAAAGTGAAATCATCCATTTGAATAAAAAATTTACGTGTTATTTCTGTTTTCCTTGTTGTTTCATTCGTCTTTTATTCGTGAGAGATTCGGTTTGTGAAATGAGGGACGAACGAGGATTAACCGTAGGCCGAATCTTGCAAAACATTGTAAGAGTTTGTGTTCGGCGAACGACTGCGAGAGCAGCGAATTAATGATTTAAGCTCTCGCTGATTTCACAGTTACGCGGTCGATTAGACGTGAAACGACCCGTGGAACATTCATGGTGAGAGGACACGTACCTTTCTTGAGCGCTGCCTCGTCCATATCAGGCTGTAACGCTCGCACTAAAATTGGTCAGATCACGTGAGAAAAATTGGGTAACGATAGAGGGGAAAAGTGTTTCGGGGCTACGCAGGTCTTTTGTATCACAGAGAAATCTACTGACCCTTTCGCAGCTCTCTCTCGGTCATCGGCCCGTCCGGCGCTATGGGATACATGAAACATAAACGTTCGGTTAACGAGCTACAGTATCGATGCACACGAACGATCGTATTACGCGCACACCCGATGGAACGACGATTATATGAAATTAGTTGGTGACAATGTAGCAGCTGTGGAAAAAGTGTGTTCCGCGACGTGTGGCAACGTTCGTTAGTTCGTTAGCGAATGTTAACACACCAACGAGAGAAGCGAGATGAGTTAGAATATTAGAGAAACGTCGAATTCGATTTCTGTCGACGATGAAGGTCCCCTTGTTTCCTGGATCATGACGCAGTGCGATCTTTAGAAACGATCGAGTCGACGACGAACCGGACATCCATTGTTCTCGTCTCGACGCCTTCGCGACGATTGATCGATCGATCTGACCGAACATATTCGGCCGGTATCGTCGTTGTCCTCTTCTCCGTTCGATGCGATCGCCGTTAACATTAATTGCGAGCCTTCGTTCCGCTGGTTCTGTTTTAGTCACCGAAAACCACTCAGCGTCGCTTTAGAGACATGAAACAAGTCGGCCGACCTGGTTGCTGGTACGTAGCGCACTCGACAAGCTGCCGGACCCAATTTTCCTCGCATCTATCACTGGCATACTGGCTTCGCTTTAAAATCAAACTCTTTCCTTTTCATCTTACCGGCTGTTCTTCCCTAATTTTTGAAAATCTCCAATGCTGAGGGTATTTTAACCCTCGTCCGTCCCACGTGCCAATTTGACACAGTTACCCTGAAATAAGTTATTTCTAGGTGAAATTCTGTTATTTGCAGCTACATTTTACCGAAACTTCGTGTCTTTTATTTTTCGAATGCGAAACAACCGAAGTACCTAAGATATGTAAATGTTAAATCGTCAATTTGAATGAAAGATTTTCTTGTTATTTCTATTTGCTTTGTTATTTCGTCGATCTTTTATTTTTCGAATGCGAAACAACCGAAATACTTAAGATGAAATTGTTAAATCGTCAATTTGAATGAAAGATTTTCTTGTTATTTCTATTTGCTTTGGTATTTCGTCGGTCTTTTATTTTACGAATGCGAAACAACCGAAATACTTAAAATGTAAATGTTAAATCGTCAATTTGAATGAAAGATTTTCTTGTTATTTCTATTTGCTTTGTTATTTCGTCGATCTTTTATTTTTCGAATGCGAAACAACCGAAATACTTAAGATGTAAATGTTAAATCGGCAATTTGAATGAAAGATTTTCTTGTTATTTCGTCGGTCTTTTATCACCGTGTCAATTTGACACCGAGGGACAGATTCGGTTCGTGAAATGTGGGACGGATGAGGGTTAACAACTACATCAACAGTAATAGTCAAGTTGAATAGGTACGCTCATCCGCAATACGTCGAAAGCCGTCCCGAGCTGTCGTCTTATATCGAAAGAAGACTGTATTGTAAAATAAATGACTACAAATTTGGATAGATACGTTCCCGATATTTTTATAAAGTAAAATAGTCACTTTTAGAACGGTTCGCAGATCGGTAGCAGACCCGATCAGATGATCCGAGATCGATTGACACGAACGTTACGTTAGCTCGCAACTTCAAAAAGTGGTACGAGTGCTTCTATGTCCAGCATTAGTCCGGGAACTTTCGAGCGCGCTGTAAAATAGAGCACGAATAGAAGCTTACCTCGCAACAACGCACTCGTTTGCTAGCCGGCCCAGTTAATCCCCCGATTTATCGTGCAAGGGAAATAACTGACGGAATAGTCGACATATAGAATCAAGGGTACGTCTATTTTATTATCGGATATCTTTCTGGCATGCTCGAACAGATTTACGGACAATGAACTTTCGTGTTTTTTTCTTATTTTCGCATTTTGATTATCGGCCGGGCGAGAACTGGTACGGACGGTTAGTGACTCGATGGTTGTTCAGTGGGACACAGGCGCCGAACGATCGTGTAAAATTTGTACATCTTCGATTTCATCCGCGCCCGGAACATTCACGGACTCTGTTACATCCTCGGTAGCTGCGCGGCAGAAACACACACACGGTGGAGAACGGTTGTCGGAGATATTCGTGGAGTATACAAGGTTTTGCATTCCAAGCTCGCCAGTTTGCAGATCCTGTTCAGCTTGTAGCAAACCAAAGTCCCCGTTTTGCAGACCAAATTCTAATCGAGTCTGACAATCACTTCAGACAATATTTAGTTCGCCTAAAAATCCGCAGTCTAACAGTTCAACCGTATGCAATACAATTTTTCATCGGATACTTTTCTTCGATACAGTAGCTTGAGAGTACAAAGTAGACAAACTTGATCTGCGGCTGAATTATATTTACAAAAACATGGCGAATATGATCTCTGAAGAGGGTGAAGTTGATTTGCAAACAGTTGACCAACACTCCGAAAGAGTGCAGGCGTCTTTAATTTGGAGTGCAGAAAGGTGAATATGATCTGAAGCAGGGGTGACGAACTTCTCTGCCAAGAGCCATTGAACCCCCTACTACCAATGCGACGGTTCTCCCACTTCCGACTTAACCCGTGTGCCAGAGTGACGGACACGATACCCCACTCTTCCACCTCCGTTCAGCAGCCAAGTAGAGGGGGTAAGCCGGAAAGAAGAGTGGGGGATGGGAGCCACAACTGGCTGGAGTGTACCGAAATAATTGGCGGGACGAGTGTCCCGTCGTGAAACTGAATTGCTAACGGTTTAAGGGTAGCTTAACCCCTCGCCTTTTTATATGTATAAACTAATCATTTTTTTCAATTCTGCAGAGTTCTCAAGGTACCCCATTTCATCGAGAAGGTTACGTTACTGAGCCTGAAATCGCCGCCCATGCGCGAAAAACTGTGGTTCTAATCGAAACACTGGCGACACACAGTGGGCCAAACCAGGACAAAAATCGTGTGCCTCATTGTGCCTGGACGAGACTAGGATAAATCTTTTTCTTAAAGTATCCTTAAAGTTATGAAAAGATATTAATAATATAATACTGTATGTATTTTCATGCAGACAGTTAAGTGCGAATACCCAGAGTTAAGAAAAGCTATTTACGTGAATCTGTTGTAAAAAACGTAGCATGAATCAAATTTATTTCATGTGTTAATAACATTTTAAAGTAAATAACAAATTGTTATTAACAAATAAATACATTTAAAAATAAATATACAGTATTTCGCACCAGAACTTTACATACGTTTTCAAATGTAATTAAAATAGCAATTAATCCAAATCCAGTCACTATTTAATCTGAAGATAATGTTCAACAAATATATGAATGAATATTGTTGTTATAAAATGTCTTCCATACTAGTCCACCATTGTTAATTTTACAATTTGAATTTGTTATTTGAAATAAGCGACCCCAAAACACACATTGGACTAGCAATATTCAAATAATTTCATTCAGTATTCAATAAATTATCGATTTTTGTACACATTGTCCGCATTCTGCCAGGTTGCATCAGCCATTTCGAATTTCATAATTTCAAATACAAATTCAAAATCAGCATCCCCAATAACTCATATATATCAATTTAAAAAAAAAAACATTCTGTTTTGATTTTTCGGTCCGAAATATTGAATCGAACATTTTGAATTTGATCATTTTTATTAAAGATTTAAAATCTACGTCCAAAACAACCTAGAGATACCAATTTGCTAAAACTTTACTGCAGAATTCATTGAGATATCGAATGTTGACTATTTCAGCCGGTTTTCGCCCACTGTGCGACGAGTCGAAACCGGTATAGGAAACATTACTAAAAGTAGGTGCCTACACCGGTTATCACTGGGACAGTGAGAAGGGTTGAAAGTTCCTCTGGCGATGGGGTTTTAGTGGGTATGGATTGTTAACCCCGTGCCGAGTCCCACACCACCCCCAATTTCCATCTTTGGGGGTAAACGTAATTCCCCATCGCCCTTAAATAAAAAAGTTCGTCACACCTGTTCTAAAGGATGAATTTCGAGTGCAAAACCTGTATCAGAAACGGTAATTAAGGTAACGTCGCGGGGCGATCACTCCTCGGCGGGTTGCTCGTCCCCTTGATCCTCCTGTTTCGGTTTCGTCGGATCCTCGTACAGCTCTGGAACACGATCCCTCCACCCCTTGCCTGAAACGTTCAAAAAGAGCCGAACTGGTGGTTCTGGGATTTTTAGCTGCGTGTGCGTGTCCCGGTCGTCTGGTTCTGCCCGACACTGGAGTCCGCCATTGTGTAAAATCTTGCTCACGTTTCCGTATCCGTTTTCGATATCTTTTCTTTTTTTTTATCACACGCTGTATATCGTCGATCGCTCCCAGTAAACGCAATTAGAAAAAGAAAAAAAGGAAAACGATCATGCGCAAGAGAACACGGAGCGAACAGATAAAAACCGGTGCTCTACGATACGTCTTCTTCAAAGTAGTCACAACGTGTAACAGGGGAGGAAGGGGGTGCTACGGGCGACTACCAACAAAATACCAAAGGAAAAGAGAGCAAAAAGAGAGACACTTGTGTTTGTTTTAACGGACGAGGAACAAAAAACAAGAAAATAACAGGAGCCAGCGCACAGCACAACCAAAAAATTGTCAGACAGTTGCGAGTCAGTGGCATTCATCCCAAAAAAAGATGGCGGCGGCTAGGAAAAAGATATATAAATATCGAGCGGGGTAGAGAAAGAGAGAGAGAGAGAGAGAGAGAGAGACAAAAATAACGAAAAAGAAAGGTGCACACAACGGCGTCATATGGCCGCTTTTATTTCTCCAAGAAAAAAAAAAACGTTCGCTTCGAGATATATATGTGTGTTCGCAGGTAACACGCGGGGAAGGTCAACGCCGAATAATTCGCTGTGTTTCATCGTGTTTCGCTACTGAAATGAAAAAAAAAAGAAAGTCACAGAGTGGATTTGTGCACGTGTCCCGCGATGATTATTCGTAATTACACCCTCCTCGCGAGCGTTCGTTTCTACCCTGTGCCTCTAACTACGTGTTCCTTGTGCGGATTCGGTCGGTACAGTGTTCGGGAAGCGTGAATCGTTCGTTGGTAGCGTCGTACGTTCTGGTCGCGGTCGACAAAGGAGAAAGATTTCCGCGTGGAAGCGGTAGGGTGGTCCTCCGTTTTCTACCTACAATTTCATTATCTCTCGCCTGCTATTCGAATTGTGATATACTTTCCGAGAAAGTAATGGAAATTTCGAATTTCATAGAAGCTACTAATCGCCGAGGACCATCCTAGCGCGTGTGTACATGTGTGGAGTAGATCCGTGCTGTCCAAGCTGGTGTGCAACAACAATGATAAACAACAAAGACCGACGAGATAGGAGATCATGCTTGGCGTGTTTCGGTTCGGTCGAACGAACGTCGCGAAAAACTAAAAGGGAAAATAAGCCGAAAATAATAGTTGACGTTCGAAGCTTAATTTGTTAGACAGCACGGTAGTGGGAAAGTGTGTGTATGCGTGTGTGTGATTGGTCGGTGTGCGTGTGTGTGTGTGTCCGTCCACGTAGCCGATCGTCGTTGTTACGTTGTTGTTGTTGTTGGTCGTTGGTAGCGTGACTACTCACAGGCGTTGGCAGCCGCCTGCCGATTCTTTTTGTAGTAGCTGAGAAAGTTAACGTCGTTCTTGATATCGGAGGGACGAAGATCGGCGACCTTGAAGTACGGCCTCCTGACGGACTGTGGATTACCAGCGACATACTTGACGCAAGCCAACGTTCCAAAGTCACCTCTTTCCGGTACCTCGTACCAGGAGATCGGTTCCGGGTCTTTCTTCGCGATATTCTTGCCGGACAGTAGACGGCGCACGTAATCTCCGCTGCGCATACGCTCGGGCACGATCTCTTCCAAGAAGTCACTAGAAATTCAAAGGTCCGCGTGTGTTACGTTACTCGACAGAGACCGTATGGACCGACGACGGGACCCGGCTTCAAACGGTCGTCGAAATAACTCGGAATATTTTCTTCCGACCGACACAGTTACGAAGAACCAAAATAACGCGCGAGAGTTCTAGGCTGAGACGGTTTTCCACTCGACTATGCTACCTTCGATCTCCGTTATATATCTGTTCTGGTATTGGCTGCTTGGCGGAAACCCCGCTATTTATTGCTACACCAATTTTACAACGATTATAGAGCCGATAAATTATTCTTGTTCTTCGCAAGCGTTCAACACGTTCGCTACCGAGCTTTTGCTTCGTCGCACGCCCTTATCTTCAAAATTAAACCATCGTCTTTATAAAGATCGAAACAATCTACCTAGGAGGTCTGGAACAAAATCTATAAAATTCGACTATATTTAACCCTTAGCGCTCCAGTGGTAACTCGGAGTCACCACAAAAAAATTGCTGTACCGTTATTCAATATACTGTTTACTTTATTAACCCCTTGCCTTGCAATTTATTTTACGGTTTCAGTGATTAGAACTTTTTTTGTAGATCGTGATTCCTTAAAAAAGGGGAATATTGATGTAAATTGTATGCCTAATATGTTCTCCAATAGCTGTGTATTAATGAGACCAAAATAGAATTTTATTTCGGTTTAAAGGGAACAATTATGATCATACATTTTTATCAGAATCTGTTCAAAATCTTCGTCACGAGTCGGACACGATATTGTAAGACAAGGGGTTAAATATATTGGTATCTAATCAATTTGCTAAATATAAAACTATAGTATCAGATATTATATCAATTTTACATGCATGCTAAGAAAAGAAATTAATATAGAATGGACGTACTTGCACAAATCAATTTCTATGTACCTTATGGATTAATTAATCCAATGAATCACATTATTGCAGACTCAAGCATTATCTATAATCGTACTGATTTTTTTTATTGTCTTTACAAAATTTTAAAAAGCAACTAAGCCGATTATAGGATTATACCATATCATTTGTTACATTAGTTTTCGTGTATGTCTCTTCTTTGTTATTGGACGAATAGTCTTTTATCTTTCTCTTTTCTTTTTATTGTAAACACTTATGTAAAACGGCTTCAGTCCGTCTATAACAATTAATAATAATAAATTATACTAATCTCCGAGTGCAAAGGGTTAAGTTAAGTCACGATACACAGTGATCGATTACTCGATAACAGCTTTTCCTGGACTCGGCCGGACTTCGTTCTTTGATAGCTTTGAAGAATACTTATTTCAAAGTAATGATACTAAATATCGCTTGCCCGTTTTTCCCTGTTATTCATTTATATAATCTCTTAGAAAAGACATGGAGTATGCCATGAAGACTGATGTTTGAAACCTGGTGTTCAACAAGTTCTAAACATACTAAATCCAAAGTTGACGCAATAATAGGGCTGATTCTAAACCTTTATTTAACATCGAAGCCGTTAATGATTCAGCAAAAAATAGTTTTTGCAAAAGGGTGCAAGAAAAATGGCAGAAATGCAACCTACGATGCAATACGAAATGATATAATTCTTTTAAGTTCATGTAATTTTAAAATAAAGCTTTATTGCTACAAGAGAACACAAAAATTTGAATTCTGTCCACCTAGAATCGATGAATCGATCACCGTGCGATGGCGGGGACCACAATCAACATTAAGCACAGTTGAGCCTGACTCGCGTTGTTTATGTTTGTTCCGATCGGAGTACCGTGAGTTCAGACTCGTGTTTCTTGGTTTTGACCCAATTTCTTAGCACGAGTCTCATTCGATATAAGGTAAAGGCACCAGTAGTTGACCAGTTAAGAGAAGTTTTCCACGAGAACAATAGTAACCACTTGCTCTGTCATCAAATAGCGAGAGTCGATGCATGAAGACACTCTTCAAGTCTTCTAGATTATGTAACAAGGCCACTTTTTTAAAAAAAAGTTTACTTATACAAATTCAAGGAACATATTGAAAAATTCAGTAATTGCTTCAGAAGTTGACCACTCTTGAACATGAAAAATCTAGTAATTGACCTACTCTTCGTTAGTAGTTGACCACTTATACTAGAAAGAGGGTTGAAGCAATAATGTTGGGAATCATTTTAGTATCAATTAATTTCAACAATTACCAACACAATTTACAATTAACGAATAAAATAAGAGATATATCAGAATATTACTAACCTTAATGAATTCAGACGTCCGTTATTACTATGCATACTTCAGTTCGCATATAATTGTTCTGAAATTTAAACAACAAATGCCATAGCACCCGAGATTCACTTTCATCAAAAGTGCACAGCTTATAAAAACCTTGTTTTTTACGTTTTTCTATAAAATGGTCAACTACTGGTACCTGGTCAACTACTGGTGCCTTTACCTTAGTAGGTTAAGGGACTAAGTAGACTGTAAGATTGCGGGCGTCGTGTGACGATGACGGCGAATGTGTTGAACAACCGGAATTGCTATATGTATATATCTCGGTTTCGAATCGCGGCAAAGGCTGATATCGGTGTTTGGCGTATCAACTCCGGGTTCGAGCGTTTGACAAGTATAGTGATCGATTGTAAAGGGAGAAATACCTTGCTACGGCTCGTGGGACGAACACGTGTACCCGTCGCAGAAGGGAATCCACTTTCGCGCGTATTTCCCTCGCCTCGTCGTCAAAGTACTGCGAAGAAACACACACACACACGTGAAATATGTATGCGTCCACCGTATCGTGTTTGCGCTCTGTCGCGCTCGCACAGACCGATTAGTATTTATTATTCGATTAGTTCCATCGACTGTGACACGAGTCCATGAGAATTATTTATTCGTGAGAATTATTTGATAGCAACAGGGGAGACCGGAGTAGGTTGCGACGCGATTTACATTTACCGAACAACCGGCAACTTCTCGATGGAACCCGATCCTGAGAATATTTTTAAACCACTATACCAAGCTGCCAGATTTCTTCGGAAAATTTTAATCGTGTTACAACTCGCTCTCCCCTAGCAGTAGTGGTAGTCGATTGCATATGAGAGAGACAGAGAGAAATGGGTTTCACGGAAATAAATCACCGACACAAATTTCACCGACACCTTTTTTCACCAACTCCAGATTTGACCGACAACGAATTGTGATCGACAACGGTCCCATGGAAATCACCGTCACAAATTTCCCCGACACGATTTTCACCGACTACATTTCACCAACTCCAGATTTCACCGACAACGACTTTAACCGACACGAATTTGTCCGACAACGGTTACAGATTCGTTCTCGGACAAATTCGTTGACGGTGAAATCTGGAGTTGGTGAAATGTTGTGGTTGAAAACCGTGTCGGGGAAATTTGGGTCGGTGATTTCCATGGGACCCGATCGACAACGATTTCGACCGTCAACGATTTTAAGATTCGTTGTTGATCAAATTCCTCTCTCTGTCAAAATCGTTGTCGGTTAAAGCCGTTGTCAGCCGAAGTAGTTGTCGGTTAAATCTGTTGTCGGTGAAACGTTGGGGAAATTTGTGTCGGCAATTTCCATGGCCCCTAGAGAAATATAGGAGATGAGATCGACAACGATTGTGTGATTAATCTTGCACTGGTATTATACTGATTCTGATAATGTTCGAAACAGACGACGCGGTTGCCGGCAACGAACGAGAGGTGTGACGGGCCAGACGGCCAGTCAGACGCAACGACCAACAGATCCCGACGATGACGATGATGATGATGATGGCGGATGAATGGAGGCGATGATTCCGGTGGCATGGATGAGACGACTCGACGGCTCTCGAGTGTAATGGCCACGAGGTTAGAAGGCTGTTTTCGATACTGCGGGGAGGAAACTTACGATGCGATCCCTGGATTGAAGATACTTTTCCGTGTAGGACTCGGTCGAGGGCCTCCAGAGGTTCCGTATCCTGTTGATCTCGTGTGCGATGACGCTGGGTCGCACGCGTGCATGAACTCTTATCGGTATCAGGCTGCGGCTACTATCGTATCCGCCGTGGTACACGGTATGGTAGGGCATGTGGATTACGGTCACGAGCCTTTTGTGAGCCACGTATGGCATGCGAGGAATGCTTCTCAACTAGAGGCACGATACTCTGCTTTACTAACACGTCGATCATCGACCATCATCGGTCGCGTTACGTTCCCAGCAGGCGGCGTCAGGCAGGAGGCGTCAAGGCAGTTGGCAATTAGCGCGAGAAACAAGCGTGCCCTGTGCTCTTTGCAGCGAGATCTTAGCGTGTGCTCCATAAGTTGCCAGGTGGCAACGATGGCTGAAGCGGAGGCATTCCGATATAGGCGGCCAGCGATAGCGTTGAAACGATGTTACGGTCAGAACAGGGAGAGGAATGGCGGATAAAGCGCAGGTCGATGAGCATGAGCGGCGATCGCGAATTAGTCGGAAAAGGGTCGTTGCGGTTTTCTAATTGATCGAAGCGATCGGTGCAGCGCGCAACAGAGCAGTGTGTACAATGCGTTGCACGGTTTCATTGTCGCTTTCAAGCTTTTTAGGATATACGAAAGAAATAATTCACAGTTCTGTACCGTGAGAACACTTTTTAGAAGCCTTCAGAGAGCTCAAGGCTGAAGGACCTGTTGCACACGTCGCAACGCATTGTATACATATAAAACGTACAAACTTTGCTGTTTGCGTAAAGGTAAAAACACATTAATATATCGCTTCACGTAAAATCGCTTACTGTTCGAGTTAATGCATCGTCCTGTGTTAATAACGGAGCGTGAAACCCATGTGCCGGATTAAGTCCCGTAGCAGGAGTAGCAAATGCTACGGGCCCTCGATAATATTTGATCGATACCTTTCCCAGATATTTTTGATATAAAAAAAAAATGGTCATTCATCGTGTTTTATTATATTATCGTGCAAAACGTAGGGCCCCCTGGTAATATTTGCTACATGCCCCGCGCATGGCTTAATCCGGCACTGGTGAAACCTCGAGAAATTTTTACGAGATAACAAAAGACGCTTTAACGAGGTAACGGCGTGCGATTCGACGTGTCGTGACATTAAATTGTGTTTCCACCCGAAAAAGCGGCCTGGTCGAAATCGACGATCACGCGGTTGTTGCGTCCAGCGGTTTAGCGGTTAAGCGTTTTGCGGTTAATGGCGGCGGCGGCGAACAAATTGCGGACGGTCTCGGTTTCAGTATGCGAAAGAGGTACTACTGTGCGTTTCGGTACTTACCTGGATGACAGTGGAGAGTGGTAGGGCGAACGGTCGATCCTGCGGTCCGGTTTTGTCGATCGTGTTTACAGAGAGACGATATTTTTGTGCGTTTAATCGATATTCGACGATATTGGGCGAAATCCGGCGGCGGCAGGGGACGAGGAGTCACGTGGGAAGCAGAATAAATAGAAAGAAGAAGAACAACACCTGGTTAGCGAGTTTTGCAGTGATACAGAAACCGATCGTTTCGGCATTTCTTACATTTTCCTCTCTTTATTCTCTTTTCTGCAATATACGTATGCATATATACTATGTCCCTTTCTGTGAATCGGTGTGCCGAATATAATACTTGATTACAATATACGTGTACGTGTATGTGTGGCTCTGTGCGAATCGATGCGCGATCGTACGACGTGTACGTGTGTGTGTATTACATTCGCAGAACGATTATTATAGAGCGACTCGAGTTTTCCGTTTTCATTTCCCGCGAGCAAACAATTTGGCCAATTGTCGCGTTGTGTGTCTAACGAGATGACGAACAGTGGGTTAGTCACGGTTAGTGATTCGGTACTGTCTCCTAGATCTAGATTCTAGATCGAGAATCTAGATCATTCGGTCGGAGATCTCTTCTAGATCTACGAAGCGAGCGGTCGTGTTCTCACGGTGCATCCTCGGCCTCGTTGCGCTTTCCCTTTTCACGACTTCGACCAGAATCGCACGATCACGGCTGACCCGCTCGCTCCCCTAATTCGCGCTGTGCTCGTCTACGAATCTTTGTGCAACAAGTAATTTCGAAAATCGGGAAAACTCTGTATGCCCATTGTTCTTTTCGGAAAGTGTTTTACAGAAAGATACGTAGTCCAACGATAGCACACTGCACGCCGAGGAAATATTCGAATACAGAACGTTCGATCCGTAAAGCAGAAAACAGTCCCACGCATACAATCCATAATCGGAGATAAAATATTCTAAAACGTGTTCTTTACGGTGGATGCATCGAACAGGAAGGGATCGGTTAAAACTGTAAACATTAATTGGTGTCGTGTTTGACGGGAAATGCGCGATCGTTATCGTGCCGTTTAAGCGTTAAATGTACTCAGCGATCTTGGACGGCACCTAATTGTATTAGCGAGATTAGCTTCAGAAAACGTCTAGATACATCTAGGGGGTACAGTTTCGGAAACAATGCGTGTCAGAGATACAATACAGAGACAATATTTATGACAAACAACGAAAACCTCGATCTTGTCTGCCGACGATTACTATTTTAGCGAAGGAGAATGTGTGAACGTCATATTCAACTTTTAAAATTTCAACTCGTTGCCTTGTAACCGGACTGCGGATTTTATGCATGATAAAAACAAATTTAAGAATGGGAATACATGTGTTCGAAAGAGGGAATACATGTGTTTTTTATTCTGCATAAACATCCGCAGTCTTTTTCATGTAGGAAATTGTATACGACAAGGAGCTCCTAATCGTAGACACAGAGACAATCGTAAAGAGCAATAGGACACGGTCCATTAAAATTCTTAATGCGATGAATGCGCATAGATCCGCGGTCTAATTATAAAAGCTAATTAATCGAGCGTCGACAGACAAGAAGGGGGCGTGTACGTTTCGCCGACGTGGATGACCTCCAACGATTTCGAAAACGATTCGCGCGATATTTCAACCCTCGAGCGGTCGCGTGCCATCTGTAAGAATATTTCACGGTTTTCGAACAAATTAGTGTCCGACGAATGAATATTGACCGATCGCCGGTTGGTGTGATGCCCGTTTTCCACTTGGCTACTCGATTGTACACGTAATTAACACTTTATCTGCCGGAAGCCTATTAATAAGATTTCCAATAATTATACCAGAGCTTAAAAATAATGTGTTTACATAATAATACCAAACGAAATTATATTGGTTCTCGATTTAAATTGCTGTCGAAGTATCTATTAAAAGATCCTCAACCATGGGCAGTAATTTAACCATCATCCACACGGGTAATTTTTTGTACGATTCTAAATGAATCTGAAATAGGTACCAGGGTACCACGTCGTGTGGATGAGGGTTAAATAAAAATTGAAATGTGCTGGTAGATAATGTGTTAACGAACTAGAAGACTGGCATTGTACCGGTTGATGATCTGCAACATTCGTTCGTGAAGCCTACGGCGAGAACTGGACAAGCACTCTAATTGTTCGAAAAAGTCTCCGTCTGCAACCTTATTTTTATCGACTGGTTCGTTTATGTTGACGAGTAATTTTTACAATTCTATCTTTTCGAGAAATCTTCCAAAAGGTCCTGGAACACACGTATCGAAATGTTTGAAGCATTAATAAGGGAGAATATAAATTCAAGAATGAAATTTTGGTTCGGACCTAAACGACCCTGGTCGCCAACGTGAAAAATGTTGATACGAGTGTTGATTTGGTTGGATGCGGTGTTGGAGAAGACGAGTTTGGTTGAATCTCCGATCGGCGAAACGAAAGCATCGTGGGGGGGGGCGAAGAACGGGGTCGGGACACGTTTAGACGCGGTAGGAGAAATGGCGGTAACTGGTGCCGCCGGGCAAACGGCCGGACGTATGGGTCTCGTATGAGGAGTGATAGCCTCCAGGACCGCCGCCGGTCGATGTCCTAGACGACCTCTCGGTCGAGTACGATCCGTACGGTCCGCTCTCCCTCTTGACGACGCTCTCTTGGCTGTAGCTAGTCCTCTGCGGACGTCGACTGTACGGATCCGTCGAAGAGGAGCTGTTCGACGAGCTGGTGTTGGTGTAGGCGTAGCTGTACTGCTCTTGGGCAGTCCTCAGCCCGGCTTCCGGATAGTCACGGACCACGTAATGCCGAGGAGTCTATAGATTCGGGTTACACAAGGTCAACAATTTGGAGATCAGGCCTCGACGGAGAACAAAACCCCTCGTTTCCATCCCTCTTTTCCGTTCGCGCTTCGTAGCCTTTCCCTTCCCAGATAGCACCGTACATCCTTCCGTTTCGTACGTTCTAGAAACGTCCACTTCGCAAGACTCGTGGATGTACTTAAGGGGACATTACACTTTCTCGTTTCAGAAAAATCGACTTTTTAGAAAGTATTATATTTCAATGATATTCTTTGAATATTTCTGACGAACATTCGAAACACTTCCGAAGTTACAGACGATTGTAGCAGGCATAGCTGATTGAATGTAAGAAGAATTTATATGTGAAAATTCGTGCGTTTTTCTAAAAACAACGTTTCTGTAATCGGCGTGCACGATCACTTAAATACCATTTAATCGATGGCTTTGTAATTTTAATATGTTCTTCTACAAATGAGATTGGTTAATTTTTTCCTCAATTTTTAACGTTTTCTTTTACATAGAAAATTGTATTCTTAAGACTACCAATTTTGGAGGTCCACCATTTTGCGAATTTTTGCTCGAACGAAATAATCGTAGTCTATACGATAATAAATAAAGATAATTCTTTTTTTTACAAACGTTCCAGTGAGCCGCAATCGTGCACGCCAGTGGATAAAAATGTTTAAAATGACTTCCACGAGGCTGCAAAAAAACCCCTATAAACAATCATTTACAAAATTATATAGAGAATTTTTTTGCATTTGAAGACTTAAGATATATGTAAAAAAATGACGTACTCAACTAATGTTTTTTCATTACTTTATCAGTCCCATAAAAGTTTTCAGATTTTCAACCGAGAAAGTGTGATGTTCCCTTAAGGCGCATCCCGCACCCTTGCAATCCTGGAAACGAGTCTACCCCCTTAACCCTTTACACTCCGAATTATTTATCAATTTGATTGCCAACAACTCCCTACTATTTTTAATTGTTTTATTTGAAATTTACTCCAAAGGACAGTTCCTTGACTCCTACTTATTTTAAACAATTTTGTTTACTAATTATATTGCATATATCTCTCAAACTTTGTTGTAATTCATATTTGTGGAACTTACATTTGTATTCAACTAAAAGACAAGAACTTAAATAAACACAAGAAGAATTTTTCTTTCTCTGATGTCGAGTTACTGTCGACACAGGAGTGCAACGGGTTAAGGAAACAAATTTTCTATCATGGACTCGCGGACAAGCTCTCCTTTAGAAATGAGAAGATGCATCTCGCACCCTTGCAATCCTGGGTACAAATCTACCCCCTTAACTCTTTGCAATTGGTCGTCTCAACCAGTATTCAAAAGTACTACGATTCAAAGCAAATTCTGAATTGCTAAACATCTTCGTAATTAGATTTCATATCGAAACGTTTTTGGGCTCTGTTTTTAGAAATTCTGCAAACGTCCAGAGAACGTTTCGAGGATATCCCCAGGCTATACAGAACGTCCGACACGGACGTACATATAGAATGTCTCTGTGCTATTTGGGCCAAAGCGATTGATCGCACGAAACGCGAACGTTCTACTCGAATTCATGATTCGGTCTTCGCCGAAAGTATCGTTGGGAGCTTGGATGATGCGATAGTTTTCAAAGACACCCTTACTTCCCTCATTGGTCGAACGGTTCGCACGCATCGACTACGTAGTGGCATTTTTCTACCACCTATATTCCCACTCCCGAGCTCCCAACGACAGTCGATTCTGTTCTCCGTTGCGGAACAACGTGTACTGGAGAAGAGGACAACGTGTGTCACGGAACAATGGAACCGGCAGGGACGATAACACGCTGATCACCGAACGCTGCTTCGACGGATCGGTCTCGTTTCCGGTGAGCCACGGTTAAAACGTGGATTCTCCGTTTTGATTCTGTCGCTTCATAACGTTTCCCATGCGAAGCCGGACAGTTACTAACTAGACTGCGATATCTTTATGCAAAATAAAAATCAATCAACCCTCCGTATACCGTGCCCAGAGTCTATTTCGACCGGGAAAATCCAAATTGTCATTTAAGCACTGAATTTCTGGCAATTAAACTAATTGAATAGCTGTTACGTCGAGGATATCGGAAAGACTAACGTATCCACACAAGATATCATGAATATTAAATTTTCAAAATTATTCATTCGAGATGCGAACGTTCCTAAGCATTGCCAATTGTAAATTATAAATTATAAGCTATAAAAATCGTCCGTTGTCCGACGGTTAAAGGCGCTGGAACCGTATAAATAATTTCTCTAGTCAATTATTCGAACGGTGTCTAACGAGGTCGCGTCAGACCGAAGTGACATTTGAGTTTCGAACGGAAATCCGGACCGATCGTCGGAGGAACGTTCGAAGGGATTGGGTGGAACGTTAAGTACAGTTACACAGAAACAGCGGATCGGTGGATCGTCAGCCGTACCGGTCTTGAGAACGGGGAGAAAAGAGAGTAACGGAGTATATCGATAAGGTGCGTATCGCGATATCTATCTGTAGACACACAACGTGCGGGCCAATTATAAACGCGGAGCGGTACACGTATGCATTAATAATGTCTCCTTGTCGAGATATTCAGGACGCTCTCGGAGTGTAACGTTGAGCAACTGAACTCGCCCTTGCCAAGAAACACATGGATTACATTGCGCGATCTGCCTATGTCGTATATTAGTGTTCTTTGCTCGTGTGTCGACGTGCGGGCTCTCTCGGTGTCTCGTTTCGACGGTAGCCTACTCCCAACCAGAAAACCTTTTGCACCGAAGTCTCCTCTACATTCCGCCCCTGTCTTTCTGTTCATCTTCGCGAGCACCTACTCGTCTTCCGACTATCGATGTCGCATTCGCATTTACCTGTCCCGCATCTCGGTTACCAGCAATCGTCACCGCGCGGACCAGAGTTCGGCAATAAATTAATCGCCGATTGACCACTAAATTTCTGCTTCAATCGTTTCATTTCATCATAAATCAATCAACTACTAAAGTAGAT
This sequence comes from Lasioglossum morio, assembly GCA_916610235.2. Classification (NCBI taxonomy): domain Eukaryota; kingdom Metazoa; phylum Arthropoda; class Insecta; order Hymenoptera; family Halictidae; genus Lasioglossum; species Lasioglossum morio. Next base: position 5,446,106 of record OU744324.1, on the reverse strand, counting down.
ATTTAATCGTTAATCACAGTTAACGATTAATAAGTATTTAATAACATTAGTTAATTGCGTTAATTGCGGTGAACGATTAAATTTCTACTTTAGTAGTTGATTGATTTAGGAACAAATGAAACGATTATTAATCGTCAATCGGATAATTGATTAATGATTAACTGTCAATTCTCCATCGGCTCTCTGACTCCCTCTCCGTCCATATTACAATTTATGGAGTATGGTGATTAACTTCGACAATTGATTAAATCAGTCTCCGATTTTTTCGATGATTTCTACGTTTAATCAACGATTCACGATTAACTTCATCAATCGATTGAATCGATCGCCGATTTTTCGACGATCTCTTTTTTTAATCGTACACATTAATCAATCAATCATGATTAACATTTTAATGGATTATTGCCCAACTCTGGCGCGGATATACAGTTCAAAACGAAACATCTCGAATCGGGCCCAACGAGTTCGCCGAGAAGCTAGACCGATTGGTAGAACGAATTTCGAGAAAATTGAAATCGGTCGGAACACGCAAAATGTATCGGAAATCGTGGTCAAACCGGTCGACTAGAGATTCTTCATGCGAAAATAAGCCGACAAAGAGGAATATCATTTTTTCGTTTGACGCTTCATTTTTGAGAAAATCGAGTTTAAACGTCCGTCGGTTTAATATATGCAGTAAGTAGAAACGGTAGGTGTTGATCAGACGCATCGGTCGACTCTATCAATTTACTCGAGAACGAAGCGTCGAACGTGAAACTGTTATTCCTTTCTCTAGCATGTAGAATCTCCATCCGACCGTTTGTACCACGATTTCGGAAACACCCGGTGTATATACATATATAGCAAAGGAGGGAGAGAAAGAGATTATTATAGTACTCTCGTCGTCGGCAGAACGCGGCCTGTCCGTGTGTTTGTTTCAGGAATGGGATCAGTAAACGCACCTTTGAAAGTCGAAGAACTTTATTTATCCGTCGCGTGTACAAAGATAATTGAAAATAAACGGACGCCGCGCGAGCAGCGCTCGTCCGACATTAGTTATTGCATGGGAGCAAACGCGTGCTAAGGAGGTACGAACGGTTTACGCGTGAAACGAACGTTCGTGCATCGGTGTGGAAAGAAGAAGCCTAAAGAGAGCTGGGAAAAAGGCGACCGTTATGCGACTCCTAGCTACCAAGCGAATCCCCGATGTTCCGAAGTAGTTGTTCCGTGAAGCATAATCGGAAGGTCTTCCGAAGTCCCAATCGTAGATCGACAAAAATTCTGTCCCGCCGATTTTTTTCCGAGAGAGTTACATGGGGGGCGGGGCTTATCGGCGACACGCCCCTAGAATCGGTACCAAGTAGGCGTGTGGAGGGCCATGAGTATTCTGGTACGACCGCTTGCGGGCGTGTGGGCGTGTCTAGAGGCTCCCGGCTGCCTGGAGAGCACGCCCTTCTCGAACACGTGGCCCTTGGTGGCCAGCTCCGTGGCCGCGTCCAAGCTGACCTTCGAAACGGCTCCGCCCTGTACCAGTTGTCGTTTGTGCTCCTCTTTGGCGACGTTTTTGCCGCGCACCACGCCCTCCTTGTCCTTCAGGGTGACGTACTGATAGAACTCTTTCTTCGGATCCTGCTTCTTGCGACCCCAAACGGTGAACGGGTCCGGTACCAGGGACGGCCGCGGAACGAACGGTACCTTCTCCCACGGGAAGTAGTCCTGTTTCTGTAAATGTGATCGGTTCGGAACGCTCTTTTCGCTCTTTTCAACGCTCTCGTCTCTCGTATCTTCTTCCCCCTCCTCGACCCTCCACCAAGCTCCCCGACGCTCCTTTTCGACGTCTTCACTTCCACACCGATCCTCACCTACCCATTCTCCCTCTCTCTCTTTCTCTATCTCTCTCTCTCTCTCTTTCTCTCTCTCTTACAGGTTTTGCACTCCAAATTAATTCTCTCGCAGATCGTATTCACCTTTCTACACTACGAATTAACTCTTTTTTTCTGCAGCTCTTTGAAAATCAAATTCACCCTTTCCTTAGATCAACAATTTAATCCTTAAAATGCTGAGTGGGGTACTGTAGGGACCCCAGAAAGTATTTATCCTTAATAACTTTGCAAGTAATTTTGTTGTAATTTTTCATATTTTATGTATTTTCTCATTTTTCATCGTCAAGTAATGTGGATGATTTATCTAGCTATAAATGCATATGTTAAACATATCTATTTTTTATTTTCAATTCTACAATTTTTTATTTTCACATCGTTATTAGTGTTGCCAAAAAGTATACAACACTTTAAGGGTTAAGCAAACGTATTTGTAGGACAAGTTGGTTTGAAAAAGGGTGAACTTGGAATGCAGAACCTGTATCGAGCTCGTCTACTTTCGTCCGTAATCAACGCGTCCGGTCCTCGCTCGTCAAGGACACCTTCGGACAATGTCCTTGATATTGGGGAAGGTCGAGGGTACTGTTAGACTTTGATTTTCTGTGAGAGATGGTTCTGCGAGAGGTGACCGATGCACAGTGGACAGTTTTCATAAAATAGGTGGAATCAACTCTTTATGCTCGAAGATATTTTTAAAAAACCAAACGTTCGTTTCACTGCCTTTGAGAAATCAATGGAGGACTGCCTGGAAAGTTTGTTACGTAGCCTCGAATTTGAATTGGAAAAGCTACTGCATTTATTTACCACAGCAACAGGTGCGTTTTACTAAAAATATTACTCTCACACGGAGGTTTACATACTGAAATTGAATTTTTTAAATTTCAGGAATCACGACCTAGCCATTCGACCGTTGATTATGTACTACGACTGGTTCCCAATAACCTTGAATTTATACCGTGCTTCAAGGTCATCAAATTCAGTGGACAAGGTCCTAAGAAATCGTCGAACTGTTTCATTTATTAACCCTTTGCACTCGGAGCTATCTTTACTTCAAAAATTAAACATGTCTTCGTATCTAGATATATATATATATAGAATAGAGTTATTATATATATATGATTTTTTTCATTTTGTGGATATGAAAATAATAGGATACCTCATACAATATTGAAATGATTAATAATTGGCTAGATCCCAACATATTTAATAACGTAAACGGTACGTTAAATTATAGTATAACAATTTTTAGCGGTGACTCACCACTCGAGTGCTAAGGGTTAAAAGAGGAAAGTCTCCGAGATTGCGAGGCGTCGACAAAACGATAAATTGGCAGAATGTCTAGCAGTGTACTATCGTGCAATAGAGTGATTCGAGATTTTCGATCCAAGATCCAACGCGTCGACGCGAGCAGATCCAGAACGATGTCTGCGTCCTCCGACGTTCTTCGGCGAGAAAAAGCCTGTATATCGTTTCTGTTTCTGGGGTGTAAAAATAGTCGGTGGGTCGTGAATGGTGCAGAAGGAACGCGATGGCTGCGCGAGGCTCGTGTTCGGGGTTCGCCCCCGTGCATTCTCCAGACCCGTAGGTCGACGGAATCCCGCGGCAACCCTCTTTCTCGCGTCTTTCCACAAATATAATCGTTGTACATATCGGCGAATTCCTTGCGACGCGGCGCGACCGGTCTGAATCATTCCCCTAGAATACCGATGGTTTTCTGGCCGCCTCCGCTCCTCCTCTTCCGGTGGATTCTTTGGCTTTTCGCGCGGCTCTTCTCCGCGGAGAACGCAACAGATAATCCTTCGAAAATATCGTGTCGAAAGAGCGCGGTTATTTCGTGATCCTTCTCGTGTGGGTAGAATCGTAGCAGCGGCCAAACATACAAAGATACACCGGTATGTCGTGATCTAATTATAGCCCCGGGGAATCGAGAACTCTCTTTCTCTCCTTCGTTGGATGAGCGATATTTAATAAGACCGTTCGTGTTACATCGTCGTGCCGGCGTGGACTATTTCGAGCGGAATCGAGCAACGACTAAGAAACGTTCGCCGTAGCCGAATCGAAAAGAAGAAATACCGTTCGCCCGCCGAGCTATACTATATGTGCAACAAGGCATTGCTATGTACGGTCAGCAGAAATCATGGAAATTATGACACATGAATTTCCGTGAGTAATTCTGGGCTGCCGGTGGTGGGAGCGGACGTCGCTGGTAACTCGTCAGCCTAAATTAGGACAGAGTAACGCAACACCGGCTCCAACCGGATCCCCTCTACCGAAACGAGGAAAGACGGGAAAATTCTGAATAACAAAGTAAAGGGTCGCGTGTCGCGGCGATTGCTCGTTGTTCGCGTGTCGATTCAACGACCACGGTCATTGAAATGGTTCGTGGCACTCGAAGGCGGAGGCCTCGACGAGAAATCTTCCGGGGCATAGTTTGGATCACCGACGGGGAGGGGGGGTGGACCCAGGTATTTAGGTCGGCTTTCAGCTCCGCGCCATTGATTCACGATCGACAATGGAGCGAGAAGGGGACGCCGCTGCCAAAAATCTTCTCCCGAAAGATTAGCAAAGCTCCGGCTGAATGACTGTCGGTCGGACTGTCAGATCCTCCGGGGAAAAAAAAAACGGTGAACCGAGCACACAATTTTCCTGTCGAAAGCGCCGGGTATTCGCCGGGTCGTGCCGCGGCTAAGTTTAACGCAACCGAGTCCCGGAAAATGGCTGCAACGCTATGAATAGTCTTCCCTCCGACTCCTTTGCTTCTCGCGATCACTATTTATAACAATTTTCCGATTTTCGAGCAGCGGAAAACAGGCTTCGCGGAGACGCCTAGAGCTTCGTCGCGGTAGGCGGCTCGTCGAGAATCTCTCTGTCGCGGTCGATCGAGTCGACGCGACGACGGTTAAACGGCAGAATCGCATTGACACCTGAAAACACTATGCACCGGCACAGCTGCCAAACGCCCGCGTTATCATCACGGGCTTCAAGCCTCTGCCTGTCTGTGTACGCATACAAAACGGATTGAAAGACGGACAACAGAGGGGATACTCTAGACCGGTGGTCTTCAAACTCAACATTTGAATTGTTTACATTAGACCGTGGATTTTTATGCGAAATCAAAATTATAAAGAAACAGGACTTCGATGACCCAGAAGTATCCATAAATGCATACGATCCGCAGTCTGATTCAATCATTTCTATGATTCTAATAATTGTTACGTCCTACTCAAGTTTATCAAAACCATTGAAAGAAGAGACACATTGTAATCGAACTTCTATGTAGATCATTTTTATTTCACACGAAGATCTGCAATCTGATTGAATCATTTCTATGATTCTATAAATACCCGTTATGGCTAGACTGCGGACTTCCTGTGTTTGTGATAAAAGTGACCAGCTGTATTAAATTACTAATAATTGTTACGTCCCTCTCGAGTTAATCAAAATTATTGGAAGAAGAGACACATCGTAATCGAACTTCTATGTAGATCATTTTTATTTCACACGAAGATCCGCAATCTGATTGAATCATTTCTATGATTCTATAAATACCCGTTATGGCTAAACTGCGGATTTCATGTGTTTGTGATAAAAGTGACCAGCTGTATTAAATTACTAATAATTGTTACGTCCCTCTCGAGTTTATCAAAATTATTGAAAGAAGAGACACATCGTAATCGAACTTCTATGTAGATCATTTTCATTTCGCACGAAGATCCGCAGTCCAAGTTATTCGTACTTGATCCACGAGTACAGAATAGAAAAATAGACCGTAGCGTCGAAAAAGCAAGCATTACAAGTTAGTAATCATAACAACGATATCTTTCCAATGATATTTCGATGCATAACTTTCGAGAATGTTTGAAGACCACTGTTCTACAAAACAGAGATCATACAACGGGGTGCGTTCCGTCCCTCCACACGGACGGATAACTCGTATCAGAGCTTGTTTCGACGTAGGTGCGTGTGTCAGATCCGTAAACTGGAAGTTGCAACGGTGCGGTTACACATACACGAGTTTTGTAGAAAACTTGTTAATCACACGTACGTGGTAACCGGTATGATGCGTGTGCACAAGTATAGAGTAGACTGTGGCGGCGGTGGTGAATCGATAAATAAAATTCTCGCAATAGGTTCTCGATTATCTTCCGAGTTTTTCTCGAAATGGATTTATTCGTAGAGGAGAGACACCGGGGGAGACGGCTTGTTTTCCGAAGTCGGGTGTGTACTCGAAACGGCGACAGTAATGGCGACAACGGTAGCAGTGCAACAAGTAATACAGTGGTCGGAATACAGTGTGGAAGTAGAGACTTCGAAATGCATCGAACTCGATCCGAGCCGACAGCAACAACGATCCGCTTTCGATCGAACTCGAACAGAAGCGTGTGCGTGCGACTGTGTTTGCGGCTGTCGTCGATCGATTTCGCGAACGAACGGCTGGTGATCGAGGCTTGTCAGTCCCTTTTTGTTTTCGTCGATCACCGGAGAGCCAACGTTTCGCCGTTCGACGACATTTCAGAAAACGTAACAACACACACGGTGTGACACAGCGCTTGGAGAAAGTGAACAATATCGAAAGCAATCTCAAAATCTGAAGCGTGTGCTTGACGGGAACAGTGATTCTCTCTCAACAAAAAAACAAAAAAAAAAAAGAAAAAAAAATCTGAAAGAGGAAGAACCCGAAAAATAAAACAGAATGATCGAGCGAACGAAACGTTGAGATCCCGGATCGGGTAGAGAGTCGTGATCGGAGGGTGGGAGTGGGGGGGGGGACTGGCAACTTCGGTTAAAGTGTTTCCGTGTCACACGGGGCTCTTACTCGACGTTAGTGCCATCCAACAAAACATTATTAAGACATACTTAATCGCGCTCTTTCGGCAAATCCCGAATGTTGATACTGACCGTGACGCTGTAGGACGAGACGTAGGGCCTCGTGTAGGGCCGCCGGGTCGTGTAGAAGTCGCTCTCGTAAACCATTTTGCCTGTCGATGCTTTCTCTTTCTCTTTCTCTCTCTCTCTGTTTCTCCTTCTTTCACGTCTCTGTTCGTTCTTCTGCTCGATTGAAATATTCGCTCGTTCGTCGGTGATTTGATTCGGGTGTGATTATCGGATGTGATCGGGTGATTAGACGATTGCGGTGTTGTTCGAATTGGTGTAGCGGTAACAACACAACGTGCGCACCAGGGTGAAAGATCCGCTACTGCGGCCGCGGTGAAGGTTCGTACGGTTCTGTTCGTACGGTCTCCTTCTACTCTTGTTCGACTTCTACCGCGATCGCTTCTCACCCCACCTCGGTCCCTCTCTTTTTATTACGGGCCAAAAGAGAAAGAGAGAGAGAGAGAGACCAGGCTTGTCTGCAAGCTCTGCTTTTGCCGTGATCCTCCACCGAGAGCAGAGACACCTCGCAGAGCATCATCACCCCGATTGCATCACCTTCGACGCGCAACGCGGCCTGATGCATCGAAAGAAATAGAATCGTGTTAAGGTTGCCGCTGGCCGCCCTCTTTCATCGACTTCCCACGATCCTCACCTTTTGATTCACGGTCCCTTCTGTGTTTCTCGATCTTCGAGGACCCTTGTAGACGCGTGTCTTCGCCGCCCGTCACTTCCACCGTCCGCAAACTCCTCCATTTTCTGCGTATTTTACCACGTTTTTGTTAGCTCGCTTTCTTGTCTGTCTGTTCGCTGCCAAATTTTACAATTGATTTTTCATGCGCTAGTTCAAACGCTTTCCGTACCCCACTTTCTCCCATCTTCGTGGTTACAATAATTTAGAAAATTATCTTCACCAAATATACACTGCGGTGCAAGAGAAAGAACCACCCGGCCATGCTTAATAGAATAAGCGTAACAAAATCAAATAAGAATACCGGAAGTTTTGAAAAACTCCGTGATGAAGATAGTAAATGAAGTCTAACTAATGTGAATGTTACGACTTTCTTTTTGAATACAATAAAATTTGATTCGTCTCTGAACAATATTTAAGCATTAAAATAAATGTAGCTACGCGAACAGAAAGATTTTCTTTTCTCTTCTACGAAATTTTCGTGGATAAAGACGATTCTAATCACTGTAACTGTTAAGAAAATGATACGGCAAGGGGTTAATTGAATAGTTCGAAGAATATATGTGTTCATCATTGTACAATACAATTTCTACATAAAGATATTGTTTGCCGTAATCTATATAAATAAAATAAAAATCGCTGGACCGATTTGGCTAATTTCTTTTGAGAATATGTTCGTAATAGTCCGAGTAAGGTTTTCAGGGAAAGAAAAATTGGAAAAGTTGCCCAGAAGAATGGAAAATTCGAGAAAATATGAAAATGCTTTTTTCTATAGGATTTTTGCATGAACTCAAGACCATAACTCACGGTTCGATCGATGAATACGCGTAATTATTTTTTCGTTTTGTTCGTTATGATCCTAGAAAAGTTTTCAGGAAAAAAAAATTCGAGACAATTACAAAGGAAAGTCGGAAAATTCGGACAAACTGCAAGAATCATAATTTTTTAAACGGTACAAGTTGGTTGACATAAAATTCTGAGTTGATTCAATTGTGACGTAAAGGAACAAAACCTAAGAGATATAGTTGTATGTATAAACTGCGCAATGCTCTTCCTCGTAATATTTGCGAAATGTACAAATACATGAAGCTCGATTATTTTCCAGTTGAAATAGGAGTGACTAACGTTCGTGATGTCAGTAGTTAAAATTTATTTATAAGAGTTATTTATAAGAGAAACAATCATCCGTTTACGGTTTGACCGTGTTTGTTGTACAGCTTTACGATTTCGCAGCCCCGTCGTGTCTTTCGACACCCCGACGTGCCGCCCCTTTTTATTTTCGTAAAACGATACACCATCGTTTCGATAGCGGCGAACCATGTCAAGGTGCTGGAAGAGTAGTCATCGAGTACGAACGCGCTCGAAAGAAAACGATCGCGGTTTGCAATTGGCTTTTATTTTCGCAACGAATGCTCGGCTCACCCCTAAAAATTTTTATGTACCGGAACGTGAATTGAGAACAAGAGCGGCTTTTCAAACACTTAAAGCAAAATCTACTTATGGATTAATTAATCCAATCAATTGCATTATTACAAAATCATGCATTATTTATAATCTTATTGATTTTTTCATTGAAACTTTACAAAATTTTAAAAGACAACTACGCAGGGTTATATGATAATACTCTATAATAATGTCCCTTCTTTGTTATTAGACGAGTAGTCTTCTTTTTTTTATTATAAACACTTATGTATAAGGGCTTCAGTCTATAATAAATAATAATAATAATAATCGCGCTATAAAGTATTATAATTATAAACGTATGTCTTAATACCGTAGCTATACGTATAGAAACATATAGTACGTATAGCACAACTTTGAGTTGTTTTCGTTAAACGAGAGACCGACACCGCCAACGTCACGATTGTTTGTTTAAAATGGTAACATTAGACCGGATTGTCCCTACTGACGTTCGTTCCGCAGCGGATGTCAGGCTGGCAGCACTCCAGCGATTTAGGCTAAATTCTTCGGTTGGAACCGATTCTGCTATTTCTTTGTTGCAAAAACATTAATGAACCCCTAGATTTCCGGGTGGGATAACCCGTTGCTCCCGAGACTGCTCATTTATCCCTGCCCCATTGGGATTTAAGTGTCGTTAGCAACTGAACACTTGCCAAAGGAGAACTTGTCCGCGAGTCCATGATAGAAAATTCGTCTCCTTAAACCATTTGCACTCCTTTGTCGATCATCATCAGAGAAAGGAAAATTCTTCTTGTACTTTTTATTTATTCATTTTACGTCGCTTTCAACTCTTTGCTAAGGTTATTCCGAAAAACCCGTTTTATTTACATTTTTAATCGAGGTATGTAGACTATGCATACTAAAAGATAGGCAATTTTTAACGTATATTTTAAACACATTATTCTCTTCAAAATCAGTTTGCACTAAAAGATTCGTCACTTAAGAACGCACTAATTGAATTTTGAACTTTTTACCTGGGCCTAATATTTTCGGAGATGTTCAATGAAATGGATTTTTCACCCCTACTTTCAGGGTTACACTTTCTCTGGTGTCGAGCCACACAAAGAGTGCAATGGGTTAATCGAGGACAATTGTTGCTCCGGAAGTGGTCCGCGAACGTTTCGAAATTCAATACCCGCGACACGAATACTCGATGCTCAAGAAAAGTTTTATTTCGTTCGGAAGAACAGCGGCAATATCTCGAACAGATATTTTTGTAGCCTGCCAAGTCGAAGGCTATAAATCTTATGGAAGCGGACCGGAATCTATTCACGTCGTTCGGAGCTGTAATAAGGAACGATAGGCTATTAGAAATACATACATTCGTCTTCTAATATATTGGTTTGATAACGCATCGAAATGCAGCCGAACGTTAATGTGCAAATCGTCCGTCTGAATAAAATTAAAATCCGAAAAATCTGAAGAAATGCACATTAATAATTACGACGAGACACGACTTAACATAAACGTTAGTTATATAATAACATAATAATGTTATTATTTTTTATATTTATTATAATATTATTATAAAAATAATAATGTATAACATAAGCATTGTACTCTGAAAACTGTAATATCAGCAATTTTTTGCTTCCAGATTTTTTAAAATACCGACCTTGCAACCAAAAATTCTAAAATAATTTACTGTCGCGTGTGCTATTAGGTAGAATGTTCATGAATTTTTTCGTTAATTTTTGTTGAGCAGGACAGAAGAAATAGTGCATAATTCATTATAACTGTGTTCATCCTGTAACTGGCCTTGCGGTGGGGGTGCCGAGTTGAAACTTGTCATAGAGGGTTTTCTTTGGGAGCCCTATCGAATGGTCTAACCAAAAATCAATTTGTATTTCTCAGCATCTTATTCGGCTATACCCTTTATATGCGTAAACATAAGTTCCCGCCGACTTTTGTGTATACATTTCATGCGTCGATTTATAAGATAGTTTAATGTAAACCAAGTCACATTTCATAGCTGTGAGGCTGAAATAATGCTAATTCTATTCAAAGAGGAATCGCGTCGCGCCCATTTTTCAAATCTTCCAAAATTCCATGGAGCAGACGTGACCATCGGTCGATATTGTAGGCGCAAATTGAGTCGGCACGCTTCGGGCTGTCATCGTCGACAGCGTGCAAAAGTTGTGGTACACGACTACTTTCCCTTGTAAGTTTGCTCGAGCCGTTCTCGCGACGAGAAAAGTTTCGTTATCGAAAACATGCACGATTAGAATCGTCGACGGCCGACGGAAAACCGTCGCGTTTCATGAGAAGCGTTCGACGTTCGATGAGCGTGACTCGTTTGGAAAGACGGGGAGCGCACATGTTACGAATCACAGCTGTCATTCCGGGAGAGTAAACAGAAAGGGTTCCTCATCCTCAGATTGCTCGAGAGACACGACAATGTCCGTAACCGAGGAACGGATTCAAGAATTGAACAAACGGTTCTTGGATTTCATGAGCAAAAACGAGAATGTGGAGCCGGCCACGAAAGAAATTTACGACGATCTCCTTGACGAGGTTCTGATGGGGTTTGTTTTCGACGTGCATCGTACCACAAAAACTGGCAGTTCCGATGTCGAGGAAGGCATACCCGACGACGAGTCTTATGCCATTGTAGGTGAGTGAATCGAACAGGTATTTCTCGAAGGTGTTGCTCGTCAGGATTACCGTTATACTCAGGTTATGTTCGTTTATTGTAGATTCTCCGGGGCTGGACGTGTTTGGACAGCATCCTGTTAAGAAATCCCAAGAATGCAACTGCCCGAATTGCGACAGAGGAGTCGCGGCTTGTCGTTTCGCGACTCACTTGGAAAAATGCATGGGCATGGGACGGAACAGTTCGCGAATCGCGTCGAGACGTATAGCGAACAATTCGAAGGATCTCAGTAATTTCGGTGGCGTGATAAGCGACGACGACGACGACGTCGATTGGAGTTTAAACAATGACAAACGTAAACGTAGGAAAGACCGCAACGGTATGAAACGGACGAAGCAGCAGAAGAATAATCAAAGAAACGGGGAGAACATGAACGAGCATGTTCACAGTAGCAATGAGAATTCCCCGTCTAATTATGAGAACATGTCCCTGGAAGACAAACGGATTCTGTTGACTCAAATTTGTGGAGTAATATCGGAGCACACAAAGAAGTTGTGCACAAGGTCTATGCGTTGCCCGCAACACACAGAGGATCAGAGGAAAGAAATGAGGGCGAACTTAGAATCTGGGAGTAACGCTCAAACCGGACAGGATAATCTTCACGTAGATGTAGATACCTACGAGGAAAACGATGGACAAAATTTAAGAGAGGCTCTGGCACGTTGGGATCGCGAAGGGTCTAGCCATTCGAGTCCTGCAGACTCTACGTCTACTACATCCACGTCTTCGATCAGTAGGAAACGAGAAACAAAGACCAAAGGCAAAGGCAAAGGATCGAAACGTGACCGTGGATCACCAATTTCACAAGGCGACTAAAATGAATAGTGTATTTTATTTATTTTTTAACCATGTAAGCTGACTAACGGAAGAAGTTATCTAATAATAATGTTCCTATGCTTGTACAAAGCTTCCAAAATACATTGTTCAACCCAAAATGTAGCTAAACCGGTAATACCTTTCCAAGTTCGTTTTTCATTCGTATACAATAAACAGGATTAACAGTTTTGCAATACTTTCGCATTGTGATCAAAGAGTATGTATTGAGCAAAATACAGACAAACCGTGAAAATTGCAATGAAATTTTTTCAAGTTAGAGTTTCTTTTTAAGCTACAATACTCCTGTCGCAAAGTGCCATCACCCATCTTCGATTTAAGCCCTAGTACGTCCGAAAATTCTTACAAGTGTATATTTTAAATTTGGTTCATTTCTGCGCAATTACATGTCTACCTCGTGTTTCTACGAAACTTTCACGAAATGTAAGTAAACATTTCTTTCTGTTTTACTTGCAGTTACTTGTACCTTCTATGGCGCGAAGTTTGAAAATGTTTGTTTCTGTACTGTAGCACCGACTAAGTATAATAGTAGGTAGCAGTTTAAAAAGTTTCCTCAAAGATGTCGCCATTGTTCTATGATTGACTATATAGAATTTGTTATTTTTGGTACTATTGTTATCTTGATTATCAACATACAAATCTGAGTTAATAATTAAATGTAGAAGTAAGTAATTATTTGTGTTCTAAAATAAAAGTTAACACTTTCGATTATAAAACAATAAAACGTCTTTTATTACTCAGTTGATGTTCTATATGTAATGTAAACAGAGTTTATGTATAAAAGTATGCACACGTAACAGAAAATCAAACAGCACAAAAGTCTGTGTAACCAAACAAATATGTTTAATGTTTTTATCTAAGTAAAATGTAAGTAAAATGAGAGAATGATTATGATCGATATGTATTCAATTGCCTTCATGGTTTGTGCATTTTGTAGACATATGTAAAAGATAATATAAATATTGTTGAATAGTTTCGATAAAATTGTTTCGTTGATAGAAAAACTGTACAATGAATATTTTGTAATCTTGCTAGAGATATAAAGTACAATGATCAATCGGCTCTTACTGGAACTCTTGTATGTACACTAGAACTATTTTGATAAATGTATACTTGTGCTAATATTGCGATATCAATGATGACTTGAAGAATGCCACACACTTCAAATTGAATGGGAGCTTCTTTTATAAAGAAATAACAAGTTTTAAATGCATCCCCTAGTGTCCACATAGTAACCATGATTATACTGAAATGAAAGTAAAATTAATTATATATGTAATGATTCATTCCACTGTCCCATCTTGCATACAGATTTTCTGTGCCTTACCTCATGCCGCTAGTTGACTTATTTACAAAATTACGGAGAAATTGGGGTATCCCCAACATAGCTTCTGTTAATACTGCGAGCAATCCCATAAATTCAACAAATATCGGTACATCTACTAACAGATATGTCACAACTCCTACCACCGCAGCAAATAGCAGCATAAAATCCAAATACGATTGAAAATCTGTCCATTTCCAAAAAAAATTTGCATCTAAATCTATTTAAATTGAAGTTTAAAATAGTTCGTAAATACTAGAATAATGGGAAATAAAGTAATATTAAGATTAGAGTATTTGATTGTTCTTATAATTCGAAACTTACCAGCAAATACGTGTTCTCTGGTTTTTATTATCTGATTTCTGTTTTGTACACTGACACACAGTTTGATCATAATGAACATAGTAATGATCATAAATACACTTTGCAATAAAAGAGGGATTTCATAGTGTTTTCCAAACCTGTGAAAAAATATATGAACCATTATCATTCGTTTCAGATTGTTACTGTAGTACAATGGTTATTTGTTTGTCAACTTGACAGATAAAATACAAACCAAAAAAAAATTCGTAGAGTGTTGGCTATCAGTAGCGTAAGACATACATAAAGGGAAAACCCTTCTGCATCTTCGCTTCGTTTAATTTCTCTATATTGTGGTATGTATGGTATAATACCACCGAATATAATTGCTCCAGAAGCAAGCCAGTTGGCTAGGTCTTTAATGGTCAACTCCTCGTAAACATTATTCATTTTAGTGGAATGTTTCTTTTACCTACATAACATTTCACTATCTACAACTTATCACATGTGTGGTGACTTAGGTTATACCACCGATAATTTTTACTGTCATATCAGCAGCGGATCGGTTAGATTAAACAAGCCCATCCCAATTATTCGTAGTCTGGCAAACCCCATCTCGAAGCGTTACTTACAAAACAAAAATGATTCACTCTTCTAACGTCATCTCTTGATTCAACCTTCATTCTTGTTAACAATACACAACAATTAACATACTGCGGCAGTAAACAGATATATATATGTATACCTTCGAAATTTAAACAAAATATATTGTGCATACATAACGTATATCCAAACGCAATTTCGAAACCTTATCTAAAGTAATAAACATACATGAATACATTTAATGGCCGACCGTAAATAAAGAAAAAAAAACACCCCGATAATTTCATATATATATATATATATATATATATGAATATTGAACGCTTAAACTGAATGTAAGAAATTGAAATTTCGTAACCAATACAAAGATGAATTATTATTTAACCGAAGGTGGCAAGAAAAATCAATAACCAAAACTTTATTCGAACAATCGTTTATTCGTGTATACATATCTCGATGAAACGAGATTTATAATAAATATATTAAAAAAAAGTTTTTGCAACAATACTTTTCTTTTCACCCAACACACGTTGAATAAGAAATGCAGTTAGAACCAGTGATAGGATTGTTGGTGATTGTTGGTGCTTTTCACGCGCATGCGCGAGTTTCGTCAGGAACGTATTTACATCTGAAGTTTGTGGGGAACTATTGGAGGGAAAATAGTGGGGACTATTGTTAGTGGGAATGTCTAGCAAAGTCCGTTACGACCGTTACGACACGAGGCGCGAAGGAAGAATGGGCTGTGAGAAAAAAAAAAACAAAATCAAATCATAATAAATTTTGCGAAATTAGCGGGGCGGCCAAGGTACCCGATATTCGTACTTGACTGAGGCCGGCTGAGGCTAGGGCTAGAAACGTCGCGCATGCGCGTGAAAAGCGCCAACAATCCCATCACTGGTTAGAACTGAGTCGAGTTACTTAGCAACCGAAAATAAAACAATTTCCAGCAGGTGCACATATATTCATTTTGTAGTATGGTCGTCAGATAGAAATAAAAACCAACTGATACACATGTCGGTAGTCAAAATTCACAGTGCCTGCAGTATTGTTCTCGACTTTGCGTCGATTTAATATGAAATAAAGCAACGAAACCGTGAACAAACTAGAAATGACGAAATGGAATAGAAGCGAAACCAGTCTGAAAAGTAGTGGTACGAATGTAATGAGAATGCAAAAGATGCAATGCATAAGACACGCACAGGGTAACCTGAAAATTTATAATGCAATCTATATAATTTCGAATCTAGCGTACAATCATAATGGGCAGAACTATTTCGAGCAACTGACAACGTACAACTCGATGAGCTCGCACTTACGACGCGTTTTGCTGGCAAAATGTGTCATCGACTCGAGAAACAAAAGCTGTATGACTAGAAGAAAGCAATTCTGCAAGCAAATCGAATGTAAGCCGCATTTTACGAAGAGAAAGATCACGGATGATCTGATCGATCGATTAGCGTACGACACTTTGCACCATCCAGCGGTAAATTAATCATGTAACAGTCATAAGTCGCATTCGATACGCGGAAATTTTCTTATTGTACCATTCCCGGCAATTTTTAAGTATAATGTCAACTCAAGTCTACCCGTAAATTTTCTTTGTTATTGAAGAAGACGAAGATGTAGTCTTGAGACGACTTCATTGAAAAAAAGAAAAGCCTTTTCAGGTTTCTTTGCGTTTTCGAATTCTGTAATGACTATATGTGTTTCGATTTAATAAACAGGATGTTGTGCAAATGCATTACGATTCAAGATACTCGTGCCACGACGAGGACCAAAGGTATTCTCCCGATTGCTATGATCATGATACGATTTGTCCACAGTCGAGTCTACTGCACGATCATGTAATTTGTTCAAGATCGCCAGGATTCAAACCGAATAAGTACCAGACAATTCGAAAAGGCAATCACGACATGGACGAACAATTTACGCGGGCAATTTCAAAAGATCAGAATATAAGATGCAGGTGAATGGCAAGCGTATATTTTGTTTTCAATATTCTGTACTAATTTCGCTCGATTATAGATACACCGAAGATTCGATATATTATGAAAGTATTTCCGACATTCGAACAACAAAAAATAATCATGTTTCGGCAAAATGTGACGAGGATTGTAAAGCAGCCCACGTAACCGATAATCCTACCGGAAACCCGCAAAATTCCGGAAAATGGGAAGAAGCGAAATATGTGAATTTTGTATATGAAATTACGCGCGAAATACTGCACAATCATTTCTATACCGATGATCAGTTGCTAGAGGTATTCAAAAGGCATATAGAAAAAAACAAAGGACATCTGAACGTGGTTAGACTTGCACCTCAATTTTTATTATTCAAATCAGAGTTAGTACAGAGTTAGAACAAAGTTAATTAGACAATATTAACCCCTCGCACTATAACATGAAGCCAAACTCGTAATGAGTATGATAAAATTCTATTTTGTTGTTTGCCGATATATACGTTATTGTTTGCCGATACTTTTTCTAAGAAATTGTGAAGAATTTCTAATCACCGTAACTGTAAAATAAATCGTAGTGCAAGAGATTAATACGATTATGATTAAAAAATCGGATTCGACGAAAGTCATTGCATTGTACAAACTTTGATTTAAATTTAATGTATCTAATTATTCGTGAAAAGTAACGCATCGTCCAATCCTGTACAGAATAGAATGATGTTTGAAATTTATCAATTGAAAAATGCGTTGAACGTTGTGGACGATTTGGATAAAGAAGATATCGATGTTACACCTAGACCGCCGACACCGCCAAAAGTTTTAGACGAGAATAAAGTTCTGGAAAAGTTAATGTTTTGCTCAAGCGATACCGACAAACGACGCCAATCGACATCCAGCAATAAATCAGTACTATTAGTCGATGCGAATCCTAAAATGATGTTAACTGAAAGGGATGTAATTACATCGCTGATAGAATCCGATATCAATCCGAACGATGCTCAGAAAATCTACAGAAGGCTGTTTTCTAAAAGCACAGAATTTACTCACGGATTTCCAGAATTGGTACCGCCGATGAATTTTTTATGACTGAATAGCTTGCGTCATCAGTATAATCGTTCGTTACTAGCAAACTTTATTGTTCAGGTGTACACGAGAATGGCACGATCGAGTGACAGCGATGCAGGGAGTGTGAACGGTTCTCTTGATCCGATGCTTGAGGACTCCTCTGATTTGAATAAAGGAAACGAACAAGCAAAAGGCTCATCAACGCAGGATCTTATAACACAGGAAGACAAAGACGTGCAAGTTAAAGTGCCCGTCTGACGATACAAAATTATAGAGAAAATTGGAGCCTCCAAGGCAGGACGTGGCGGAAAGATAAAGTTGCGTTCATGCAAGAAAAATATTGATTTTATTTGTTATAGTTTCTTTTTGATAGAAATAAGTTCTGCTATCGTTTTTACATCAGTTCTTCATCATGTTTGTACACGACAGTATCAACAGAGACAAACTATTTCGAGGAAAAATACAGATCGTAGGTGCACAATATAATTACAATATATACGCGGTTCGTTTAAACAATGTATATATACATATGTATATATATATATATATAAATATTATCGTTACCATCGTTATATATATATATATATATATATATATATATATATATATATATATATATATATATATGTATTAAACGTATATATTACAATTATCAACATACGTGTACAGATTTTTATAGTACAGTTACCTCGGACATTGCATAGGTAGATGCTGTTATGTTTGTGTATGCGTTGTATATTACACAAAAGTACAAATAAGATATAAAACTAAAGTGGATGTTCTTCATTGATAGTACATCCGTCTCTTATTAGTATTTGTATCGAAATGGGCTAATGCACTTTGTACTTAAATTGTACTCTTTTCACTTTACAACAAATTACATGCTTACGTGAAAAACAAAAAGTGTTTACAAAAGCGAATCAAGTACTGAAGGAAAGGCAAAACAAAGTATTGCTCGTTCCTATAAAATTGCAGTTATACTCTCGCATAAATGCCCCCCTCCCTTCCCCACCCCCCAAAATAATAAAAAAGCTGCAGTTGATTTTCTCAGCAGTAACATATAACTAAAAAATGATATCGTGTAAAAATAGACATTGTCTCTTCGTTCATATGTAATATCACTAATCGTTTGTTACTTTGCAGTCCATACGTTTAATTTGTTCTGTGTAGTAACAAAACAGTCACTTTATAAAAAAGTGTCTGTATTGTTTTCATAACGCGTGTAATAAATTATATATTGTTATAGTTAACTGTATTAAACAGTTCCTAGTAGCAAAGAATCGTTCTCGGAATTTCCGTGGAACGAAATCCATGAAGTGGATTCAAACATTGAATTTTGAATTTCGAAAGAAAAATTACATTCCTAAAGTCTGTTCCTTGAGAGAGGAGATAAACGTCGATGATCACAATAGCTGACCATGGAGCACCTAACTCTCCAATTGCAAAAGCGAGTGGATAACTACTATGAATATCCGTATAGCTCAAATCTTTTTCTCCGACCAGCAGACTATAACATAACTATAATATTCTAAAAAAAAAAATAATAAAAACATAGATATTTTCGTTTCCTCATCAGCTGCCGTCTGACGCGTTCGAGGAAGAGTCCTGAAGTTCGGGCACATCAGGACCTCTATTTAAAATGTTCAAGAGATCTGTTATATGAGTTATGGTAAAATCTGGTTGCGGATCTTCTTCTGACAATCGTGGTTTATCCGAGATTGGAATCCAAATTGTACATCCGAAGCTCGCCTTTTTCCCACCTAAAGTCAAAATAATAAAGTTCTTTAGCGACGATCGATGATAAAATTGGATAAGAAACATTTCAACCAATAAATACCTAGAATATCAGTTTCTAATTTATCGCCGACCATGACGCATTTCTCTGGTTTAACATTTAAAAGTCGGCAAGCTTTCGTAAATATTGGTCTCTCTGGTTTTTCATACGGTAAATCTCCGGATACCAAGATAACATGGAAATATTGTTCCAATGATAATTTATGTATCTTTTCCCATTGTGCGTTCGAAGGACCGTTCGTGATCAGTCCTAGACGGTACTTTATCCTCAGCTGTCTCAGCATTAAAATTGTATCTGAGGATAGCGCTAAATAATAATATCGTAGATACAACCATCTTTCGTAAACTCTGCTCGCTAAGTACGAATACTTTTCGCCGAGTGCTTTACTCCATAAGCTTATGCGCCAAGTATCCAATGTATAAACCATATTGTCAGGACACTTTCTAAACAGTTTCAAATATAACGTTGTAATCTTGACAGATACATCTTCAGGTATGCCATACTCTTCTGTTAGTTCCTCAGCCAACTGTAGATAAATTTAGAATAGTTCTTGTTAGATGTCTGTTCAGCTCGGAAGATATTTCGAGCGATATTACAAGAAAATGATAAACAAAATACAAAGTACATACTAAGTATGAGCATAAGTATATATAAGTAAGAAAAGTATTGAATGTGGAGTTGACTCGAATCACTTAACCAAAGGTCTGGGGAAAGAAGAGGATACAAATGATCAGCTAGGAGATAAGGTCACTTAATTCAGTTTTGGATGATTACCTAGAAAATGCATTGATTCATTGAAATACTCGAGCCGATTAGTGGACACTCGAAGTGGCACCCGCGGTCGTTGCTGTAATCACAACAAAATCAGTTGTGCCAACAACAAACTTGCAATTAAACTTATTGCTGCATCTGCTACGCCATAAGATTGATCTAACATTAACAATTATTTTGGCACGCTCTAATTATTTCATTCACTGTAATTATTTCATTACGACAAATGCTGGAGGGATAATAACTTAAAAGAGAGAGAGAGAGAGAGAGAACATTTTATAAAACAAGTCTATTTAATAAAAAGATCATTTGTTATTTTACACAATCACTGATCATACATAAACATATTTCTTTCTTTTTCGTATATATGTATACACATTTTGAAACTACATCAATGGTAAACACATATCTAGTTTGTAAAAAATTTTAATAGCCTATCATTTTATACTCTTACAAGAAATATAAAAATGTGTGTCGTGAATCGAAACGTGTTTTCAATATATCTCAATGTTCAAAGCCATACTCGATTCATATAGGTATTCATTAACTCCATTGCTTGCCAGAAAACTATTTCTAGATATGATTGCTAACTAAATTTACATTTGAGTTACGACTGTGTACGGTTTCATAAAATTGTAGGCAGAGAGAGAAAGAGAGAGAGTAGTATATAGAATTTGACGAAACAGAATCGTTGAGAAACCGACCTATAAATAAACCTGCATTCTAAAGGATATTAGACAAAGTGTAAAGCTCGTGTTATTCAAATTCATATCTTCATAAAACACAAATCGTACTTCCGTCTTCGCGGTAATTTTAATCTCCGAAAAGATGTTTTCCAAGCTCCATCATACGATGATTTCTGCAAACTGTCAAAGCTCCGCATTTCTTCAGAACAGAAGCAACGTTTTGATCGGCTTTGACTAAATGGCATAAAAGATCTTCGAAAGCGGATTTCACGTTTGGCTGGAGGCTTCCTATTTTGACTTTCTTAAGGGTCTCAATGATTTCCTCAGCCCAACCTGACTCTAGAGCGAACTGTGAGAGCCAAGGAACTACTTTCAGAACTCCAGCCATCGTTTGCATTCCAAGGAACCACAGTTCCATTATTTCCATCCATCGTTCTTTGTATGTTATAGAAACAACAAGTTCGGTAGGATCGTTGCTCTCGTCGATTATATAAGCGTCCCAGAGGAATCTTATGGTTGCTTGAATGTACCGACATATGGAGAAATCATTTTGCTTAATGCGTTTCGCCTGTTGTTTCAATAGGAGCAACCCCAGAACTGCTAAATGACCATGCAGAACTAAATTCTCTGGAATCTGCTTAAGCTCTGGGAGATTATTAAACATGAACTTCAACAAAGAAACGAATGTTGGCGACTCTTCTACTAGTTTCGGTTCTAATACAGTGATGTTCATTAAAACGTTGCAGGTAGAAATCATGGCTGCTCTCGAATCTTTCATTGCTTCTGATGCGTAAAGCTCTAACTCTTCTCCTTTTTCTGCTTCCTTCAGTGCCTTTAATCTCTCTGCTTTCGGAACTGGTGGTTTTTTATAATGGACGATAGTCCAGTGATAAGACAAACATTCAAATAAAATTTCCTCTTGTTTATGACGAAGTAGAATTTCCCTAGCACCCTCCTCAACAGTCAAGTAACACAGACCTGGCAGTAATAGTCGCAATAAATCGATCTCACTCAAAGGATCTTGCGGAGCTGATTCTTCCAACATTATTCCTTCATCGTTTTTGGCTTTAGCGTTAGTTTTAGCTTTCTCTGCAAGCTTCCTGTTTCGGTAAGCATAAAACGTATCATTAGCGACTGTTAAAACATAAGGCAAAATCGCGTAAACCTGTGGACGCATAGCTTTGGTTTCTTGGGCCAGCCAGGCAGCCAACACTCTTATCACAGCACAGATAAATACTCGTTCTTTCATGTCCGTGTAGTCCTTCTTTTTTGAGACAATGGTCAGAAAACCTATAATCGCAGCGAACGCTCCTTTCAGTGCTGTGTACAATGACTGTTTTTCTTTCTCTTCCAAATCCAACTGATCGGTAGTGATGTAATTAAGCGAAATTTCGAGAATAACAAAACAGGATGTAATTAAATCGACATTCTCCATGATAGCTTTACGTTGCTTGCCTTCCAGGAGTATTCTAACTTCGATAGACGCTAACTGAATCAAGAGTAAGAAAAAGATTTTTGGCTTCTCTTTGTCTGATAATGTCCATTCAGGTCCCAGGAGATCCATCATCGTAGAAGCGAGCTTCAATGCTTGACCTTTTCCAACTTTTGATCCAAGAATGTCCGACAAAGCCTTGTGAATGCTGGCTGGCCAAGATTCCTCTTTAGAAGACTCAACGATCATATCTTTCCTACAAGACATCAACAAAGCTTGTAAAATTGTGCACAATTCAAATTTTCTTTGGGTGTGATCTGTTTCAAAGTCCAGCGCAATTTTATTTATAATCGTATGAAAGGGTGCATTGTCTGTTGCGTCCCAAGCTTCAGGGCCAAATCTTCCAACCAGCATAACTAGAATGTTCAGGGCTTGATCTGTTTGAAAACTTTTTTCCGCATAAATATCGCACATCTTCGATATCGCTTTGTGTTCGAGTAGAGTTTTCTGTCCTGGAGGATACTGCGCAATGTTTTGTAAACATGTGTAAGCTTCGCTGACGATAATCAACATGTCATCGGCTGCATCCTCATCGACTTGAGAAACAATTTCCAACAATGCAGGCACATGGACAATCATATCTGGATGTGATGCTAGTTCCGGTTCTCCACAGAATGCCGAAAGTATGGACAATGCTACTGACTTGTACACTTGCGGAGGGCAGTCCACAGGAACCGTTTGAGTGGACAATAACGCTTTCAGAAACTTGGATCCAATGGCTTCGAATAATATCTTTTTAACTGCAGCCGTACAATCTTTACCATCCACCAATTTTGTAACCATGAAAAGTGCTGCAAACTTTTCCGAATCATTCTCGACAGTTTTTAATATTGCTACACACTTCTTCACACTTTCTGGAATACTCATTTTGGCAATTTACTTGTTACAATCGATACGATTAAATACTTTCTATTCTCCGTTACCCTCTACAACAGTAATTCCTCCAATAAAGCCTTGACTAGCTATCAACTAGACTGAATGATTTATTGAATAGTTTCAACAAGGTTTCACTGAAGATTGCATCTTTCACATGGCACAGCCAAAAGCCAACTGGCAGTACTCCCAGAACAAACCCCTTGGGACTAGCCTTGCCCTTTGACACACTCACTTAGCAGGATAAAAATAAAGCTCTACCACCACGAGCGTTATTCCACAAACGTGGCTACATTACCAGCCAATGGATTATTGCCAGTGTAAGGTTAATGACGCTTTTCGATCTCTTATAGCACGCAATGATATGCCAGTGCAGTTAATTATAGTGTTATTCGTGTGTGTGTGTGTGTTCTTTTTTCGATCAAAAAGAATTCTCTACGTCGAGTCGAATTTGTCAAATTCTGTCGCAAAATTATATTACGCTCCGATAGGATACAAGAGCATAACCTTTTTCGCTAAGAGGCGCACTGCACACGAGTTTCCCGAGCGAGTTTCGATGCACACAGTACGCTCGAGCTGGTATCTCAGGATCGTGAAAACCTTCAGTAACGTGCACGCACGCTTTTTCTACGTTATGTCGAGCGTCTGGACAGTACCAGTAGGTCGAAAATAACCGTCCGAGAGAAAGCTCTATATCAGGGAGTCGGCTCGTGTTACACAGAGGCTTCTATTTTCGTGCGATCTTCATATCCGAACGGAAGTGAAAAGAGAGTAGGTGCGAACATAATCGTCAGAAAGATTCTTCGAAATGTACATATACGTTGAAGAAAACAATAAGAAAAATATAGACAAAGCGAATGAATGATCGTTATATAGTAGACGCACATATTTCTCGGTGGCCTGGTCAATACATATAAATATATCTACTGATCGTACTTTTTTGTAAGTTATACACGACATTATTTATAAATCTGTTAAACATACCTTTCGGCACGTTTGATTGTCGCCATTCCTAGTCTTGATGAGCGTGTTGTCCAAATCGAAAAACACAGCGCTTATAGATCGATTTGACGAGCAAAGGTGCTTCTTATGGAAAGTCGCCATTGTCATCGGTAAGGTGAATATGCTGTTGTCAATTCGATGATGCTTCGACGGAGAATCGCGCATAAAAACATGTGATGATGTTCATCGAACAACTCCCCTTCCGAGAATACTTTGGGAAGGGATATATGAGAATTATTTCGATAGTCGGCCGTCGCAACGGACTGTATATCCGTCTTGTCTCGACCTAATACCCTTCGTTCCTGACCTTTTTCCCTTCCTTGATTTCCTTCTCCGATCATCGAACGAAGAGACATCTTTAATGGAAATGTAAATCATTGATCGTCGATAAACACGCGATCTAATTTTTAAAGACGACCACGCGAAAACTCTACTATTACCAATAGAGTCTGTCAAAATATTAAAAAACTTTTTTCCGCAAAAGTTACTCGAAAGATGAACACAAAACCAATTATATGAGTAATCTGACACTCGTGGAGAGACTGGACAATTACTATCGTACTTATACAAGGTGTCTCAAACCACTCGTCCACTCGTATTAAAATGAGAAGGAGGCAGAGGTTTTATAAGAAATCTAAAACTGTCTGATTTTCTGATTTATAGTTAGAATCGAAATTATCGAACCATCCCCCAACATTTTGTTAGATATGAACGGGTAGTTTGAGACACCCTGTATACATGGTGTCAACACCTACGTATGGACAGCGTTGCGTTGATATCTCCGTCCTTTATACCGGGACTCTAGAATGCTTTAGAAGAAGGAGGATAAAGAGACTGCATGCCAGAAATTGGAAACGCTGAAAAGCGTTCCCGTTGGGTATTGCTAGTACGCATGCGAAGGTTTTTTTCGTATGTATACTTACGCATGCGCTCTTGAATATCCTTTCTGCTTGAATTGGCTTGAATCACTTGAATATAGAGTTCCAGTCATAGACTATGACAGCTACAGAGCAGAAAGAGATGAATAAGAGAGACAGTTCCTCTTTGTCCGTAACCACGAGGGCAGGCAGTAGAGTGCAGTAGAGTCGCAGCAGCGAACTGTCAGCCAATCAAGGTATAGGAATTCTTTCATTTGTGTCTCGTACTATATGTACAGGGTGTCCCGTTTTTCCGGCCAAACTACGGGACCGTATTCTACAAGAGCCCAGCTAACCACGCGTGCCTTGAGCCAAGCCTACCTAGGGCAGATATCGGAAAATCATTGTCCAATCTACGCTCGGAGCTGCTCAAGTCCGGATTGGCTCAATTTTGGACGACCTCCTGTGCGCGCATATGCCGCGCCACTGTCGTCCGTAGGACCAGAGCTTGGACATGGGCAGGAGGTCGGCGTGAAATCGGCATCTGGACGAGGAATCTGCCTTTGTGGCAGCACCGTCGCACTGATGTGGCGAATAAATTTGTGGCAGCACCGTCGCATAAAGATCCGAAGTCTAGGAAAAATGACAAATAATGAAGAACTAAATAAAATTTGTATGATAGTATTTCGAATTGTCGAGAATGAATGTGAATAAAAGGGACAAGTGCTGTATGTTTGGTACGATAGAAATTTACTTCGCCAACATCTGCCACATTAGTGCGACCTACCCTCGCTGACGGTGCTGCCCTGCAAAACGATATTCAGTGCGACGGTGCTGCCACAAATTTATTCGCCACATCAGTGCGACGGTGCTGCCGCAAAGGCAGATTCCTCGTCCAGATGCCGGTTTCACGCCGACCTCCTGCCCATGTCCAAGCTCTGGTCCTACGGACGACAGTGGCGCGGCATATGCGCGCACACAAGGACGACCAGATTTAGATTTTTGGTTGACTGGGGGAAATAAGAAACAATGTTATTTGAAGTTCGGTAGTTCCGTAGTTTGATCGAAAAACCCCGAAACACCCTGTATAATCTACAGCTTGAAGTGAGTACAGTATAAAAGACAATGCTGCACCGTCAAGTATATAGCGACAGTGGCTCCAATTGCTCCAAAGAGTAGGGATACAGTAAGCAGCAGTAGGTATTACTGGCACGATAACTGACGATAACCAATGATTTTGGCGCAAAGAAAATTTAAAAGAAATACTTGTTGAACTCTGAAATTCTTGCTTTCTTATATTAGAGAAAGACAAGATTTTATTTAAAAAATGACAGCGGCAGCGACTACGGCCACTCTCCACGAGAGCGATGAAGAAGTTGACGATTATAATCCACAAGCGAAATTAATAAAAACTCTCGAGGTGAGTCTATAACTCATATGTAAATTTAACATTTTGAAAGATGTTTCTGTCAGATCGTATATATTATTCGCGAAGCACAACAGATCTGAAGAACCGCTCAATAAATATATTTACTTTCCAGAGGAATGGTATAACAGCGGGAGACATTAAGAAACTGGAGGAAGCAGGTTTCTACACTGTAGAAGCTGTAGCTTATGCTCCTAAGAAACAGCTAATTGGTATAAAGGGTATCAGTGAGGCGAAAGCGGACAAGATACTACAAGAAGCCTCGAAATTGGTTGTTATGGGCTTTAAGAGCGCCACAGAGATTCACCAAACTCGTTCGAATATTGTGTTTGTAACTACTGGCTCCAGCGAATTAGATAGACTATTGGGTGGTGGTATAGAAACTGGCTCGATCACAGAAATTTTTGGAGAATTTAGGTCAGGGAAAACGCAATTGTGTCATACATTGGCAGTCAATTGTCAATTACCTATAGACATGGGCGGCGCTGAAGGAAAATGTCTTTATATCGACACAGAAGGAACTTTTAGACCCGAAAGATTAATAGCTGTGGCAGAAAGATATAAAATTGCAGGGGACTCTGTTTTAGATAATGTAGCTTGTGCCAGAGCTTACAACACAGACCATCAAACTCAGTTGTTAATTCAAGCCAGTGCTATGATGATAGAATCTAGGTATGCTTTGCTAATAGTGGACAGTGCAACCGGTCTCTACCGAACAGATTATTCGGGAAGAGGAGAATTGGCTGCCAGACAACTGCATTTAGCTAGGTTTCTCAGAATGCTATTGAGAATAGCTGATGAACACGGTGTCGCTGTTATTATTACCAACCAAGTTATGGCACAGGTCGATGGTGCAGCAAGTATGTTCGGTGGAGATCAAAAAAAGCCAATCGGTGGTCACATTCTAGCACATTCGAGTACTACAAGACTCTATTTGCGAAAGGGAAGGGGAGAAACAAGAATATGTAAAATATATGGTTCGCCTTGTTTGCCTGAGAGTGAGGCAATGTTTGCTATCAATGCCGATGGAATTGGAGATGCTAAAGAATAATTCTATATAGCATAGAAAATATAGCATACAATTTTTTTATTTGAGAAAATCGAGCTTAAAGTATTCTATCATATCGAGCAAGTTGTGAATAGGCGATATTTCAAACTCGTTTTTCTTGATAAAAAATGCCCTGCGAAAAAATTTCTTTCTATTTACATATTTTATTACTACATACAATTTTTACGACTTCTCTTTTTCCGACAAATTTCCGATTATGGGAAGACCGTGAATATTGAAACATCCTGTATATTTATTTATAATCAAAAACTGTCTCAGTGCCTTCCTTTCTATTTATATATAAGAGATTTAATATGTTTGTTACACTCGAAAAAAGTAAATAATGAATTTAACAGGATTAGGTAGTAATCGCGTAAAATATAAGTAGAATTTAATGAAAAAGATATATTAATTAATTTCATGTAAATGGTTAAAAAATAATAAAAATGTATATTTTCTACTTTATAATAATAAAAGACACGAAGATTTTCTTTGTCTCTTAAATTTTTCATCTACGAATTTTGTTTCTGGGAGGTGTTATTTTTAAACCAGAATCAACACGATAAAGATTGATAAAATTAAAGATAAGGTTCGTTGAAACAACGGACACCGCAGGAGGAAGAATTGGAAAACCGGGACCAGTTCCAGCTTGTCATTCCGCATTAGCCTTGGTAAAGTTCAGATTTTTCGCTACGTACATTCAGAATTAGCCTACCTAGAAAATTTTGGTATCTCTGGTATGGCCATTAAATTATATTACGGTTACTTCGGGTTGTTCTAAATTACAAATTACAATGTTCCATTCGCATATGTGGGTTGTTCGCGGGCAAACGATCCTTTGTAAAACAATATTTCACAAGTTTGCGCGACATTTTTGTAACGGTGTTCCTTCGCAAAAAAGTCATACTGAATCGTTTCCATGGAGAAGTAGAAAAATTGAACATTTCAATAAAAATTTTAATTTCTGGTGGGTTATGTGTTTTAAACGATTTCAATAACTCTACGGTATATGTACAGTATATGGTATTTACAAATTGAAACTTCGGTTTATTGACTGTCAGTGTTTCTGGTAACTGTGTTAACCTTAAACGATCTTTTTCTTTATAGAATTATATTTGTTTTGGGATAGAGCATTCGTTTAATCTTGTATCAGAAACGGTTTTGCCGTCTACTTGTTCAGTTCGTTAATCGTAAATCGTAATTTTATATTCCAGTATGAGACACCTCTACACGAAAATGAGTGACGAGACTTCTTTATTTACTTTGCCAAACAACCAGCCGATAATTTTGTTAGAATGCGAAACAGCATTCAACGCTTTGACAACGAAAGAGAAACTGTATGCGCATTATTTAAGCCGAGCTGCATGGCACGGCGGTCTTATTGTGTTTGTACAAACTTCTCCTGAATCACCATTGTTATTCGCTCTTTTGCACAAAATTTTCATATCAGAAACCGTAGGAGAATTGAAAAAATCGGCGCTCGACGCCGGTGTTAGCGAAGAAGAATTCGAGGTAAGTTCTCAAGACAATAAATTTCGATTTTATTTATGTACCATTAGTTTTATAGTCTTTGAAAACAGATGTGCAGGGTGTTCGGCAACCTGAATTCTCAATCAACTATTACCAAATACCCTGTACATGTGACGAAAATCATAACCGACCATAATACAGCGTGATAATGTCAATTTATCGTATGAAAAATTTACAATAAATTCCACATATTTTTTCAGGGTTTCCTAGTGTATAATTGTGGAGTATTTGCTAACGCCGGTAACTACAAGTCCTACGGAGACAGTAAAATAATTCCTAACTTACCCAAAGAGAAGTTTGAGACTATAATAAAAGTTTCTAAAGCGTACAAGGATAATCCTAATAGTATAACAGATATATGGAATAAAATTCAAGATATCACTTATGGAATACAAGAGAAGCAACAGTCTTTAGGCCTAGGTGATAAAGGAATTACAACATATTTTTCTGCCAATTGTACAGACAAAGATGCCAATTTGGTTAACGAATTTATGCAACAGAAGGGATTAGAATCTTACAATGCGAGATGCTTTAAAACAGTAGGTTCTGACAACACGAATTCCTACGAAATTAGATTAGCTTCTGTAAAAACCGATGAGGATCCTAAGATTACAATGCCGGAAGAAGTTTTTAAGGATTCGAAATTTAGGATCACACGAGGAGATTATAGCAAGCTGTTAGACGCAGTTGTTGATAATTTAGAAAAGGCGTCGGAGTATACCGCGAACGAGCATGAGAAGAATATGCTGAATAAGTACATAGACCACTTCAGAACAGGATTATTGCAGGATCACAAAGATGGTTCTCGTTTCTGGGTTAAAGACAAGGGACCAGTTATAGAAACTTACATAGGCTTTATCGAAACGTACAGAGACCCTGCTGGCCAGAGAGGAGAATTCGAGGGATTTGTAGCGATGGTGAATAAAGAGGTGTCCGAAAGATTCGCGGCTTTGGTGAACGACGCAGAGAAGTATATACAAAAGCTTCCTTGGGGCCGCGATTTGGAAAAGGATGAATTCTTAAGCCCCGATTTCACTTCCTTAGACGTTCTAACATTTTCTGGATCCGGAATCCCGGCTGGGATAAATATTCCGAACTACGACGAAATTAGGCAATCCGAGGGATTCAAGAACGTGTCTCTCGGAAACGTAATTCCCGCGAATATGACACTGGAGGTGATACCATTTTTGTCGAAAGAGGATCAGACTATTTTGAACACCTACAGACTTCTCAGTTTCGAGGTGCAAGTAAGTTTGCACGAGCTTCTTGGTCACGGAACGGGTAAAATGTTAAGACAGCTGGGACCTGATTCGTACAATTTCGACAAGGGAACTGTGAAGAATCCCTTAACGGGAGAAGCGATAGACAAATTCTTTTTGCCAGGCGAGACATATGATTCGAAGTTTGGTCCGATGGGATCATCTTATGAAGAATGCAGAGCAGAAGCCGTTGGGATGTATTTGTGCATGGAGGAAGGGGTGTTGAAGATATTTGGACACGAAGGATCAAAAGCCGAGGATGTAATTTATATAAACTGGTTGATGATTTTGTGGAACGGCTGCGCGAGAGCTTTGGAAATGTATCAACCGGTTACCAAGAAATGGTTGCAAGCTCACTCTCAAGCGAGATACGTTTTGCTAAGAGTATGTCTCGAAGCCGGCGAAGGTTTTGTTACCGTCGTCCCTACCGAGGATGGGAAGAGTTTATTATTAACAGTAGATAGGTCCAAAATCCGGACTGTTGGGAAACAAGCGATCGGAAAGTTTTTAACGAAATTGCAAGTTTACAAAAGCACTGGCGATGTTAAAGCGGCCAGAGAGATGTATGAAAAGTATAGTGAAGTACCTGAAACTGGACCGATGCCATGGGCACGTTGGCGAGACATTATTCTTGATCATAAAGAACCTCGAAAGATATTTGTACAAGCAAATACATTCGTAAATGGTATTTACATAATCGTTATTTATTTTTTTATGATAATTTTTCATTATGCTAATTTGTTTGTTTATGTAACACAGGTTCGAATGGAGTACAACTGAAGAATTATGAACCCAGTTTCGCTGGATTGATTCAGTCTTGGATGGAAAGATTCCCTTCTCCAGAAATCTCGCAAACTCTCATTGATTTGTGGGAAAAAGATAAGGAACATTTCACACTTGATGCTAACTAATTCGGCCATCGGTAAAACTACGCATCGTTACATTCTTCTTTTTTAATTATACGTGCTGTAATAATACGTGTATGTATGAATGGATATACATACACATAACATTACTAGCTATAAGTTTTGATAATATTCTCTTTTGGAATGATTTTATAACGAATAAAGCATGTATTTGAATTATACCGTAGTATTTATTTTCCAAACCAAAATTCTGCCCTCGACCTGGAACAGTTTTGAAAGAAATATACTCTTACCTAGAGATTTTGGAATTTTTGTAATTATTTC
Organism: Lasioglossum morio; assembly: GCA_916610235.2. Classification (NCBI taxonomy): domain Eukaryota; kingdom Metazoa; phylum Arthropoda; class Insecta; order Hymenoptera; family Halictidae; genus Lasioglossum; species Lasioglossum morio. The sequence goes on along the minus strand of OU744324.1, from coordinate 5,414,558 downwards.
GACGAGTGGGAGAAAGAGAGTGACGGAACTGCGCATGTGCACTATTCGCCGAGTTGGCGGGAAAATCCTGAAGAACGTAGTTTACGGTACAATATGGTGTCGGAAGAGACGTTAATTTCGTGTTTCTGTAATTTAGGCTGCGATGTTCCAGACAAACTTGTCGTCGACAAATGTAAGTTATTTATTAAGTGAACTATTTTCATTATCAAATTATTGCTATCGTAATTTCTCGTGCAAATAGATTTTTATCAATGACTGATTCATAAGTTCATCGACGAATAAAGTTGAAATTATCTTAAAATCTTGATATGTGCTTATTGCTATTTGTAATTATTACAATTCTTTGTGTTATTATATACGATTTAACACTTAGTATATCTTTAATATGTTTAAACTCGTCACTATCTTTTATAACCTAATAAAAAAAAAATGTCTGTCATAAACATATATGATTCATATATGTATATATTTATTATTCGCATAATGTTTTCAAATTATATATATCTACGGAGTTATTATTATTTAAGCTTGAACTTGAAAAAGAACATTTTCAATTAGGTCTTCAGCTTTGCCATGATTATGGCATCGATGAAGAAGCATTTGTTGAATCATGGATAGCTTACAGTATTCCACAGTCACTAAATATTAATCCATCTCTCGACGATCTTGATAAATTCGAGAAAGAGGAATTAAAAAAAAATACAACAGACTCTGATGAAATGGTTCGACACGCAGCATCGAATATGGAAATTGATGTACAAAGTAATGAAGAAATCATGTATCCTTTTGTGAGTTACAATGGAAACGTGTAATGCTCCATTTTTTATAATTGCTACATATTTTTCTTACATGGAACTGTCATATATTATTATAACAGTAACAATGTGTTAGACATATATAGCACTGGACAACCTGTTTCATCAAAGGTAAGTCCCTTTATTTTTAATTCATTTATTTTATATTTTAATCACTTACAATTAAGTATTCTTTCAAATTATGGTAGAACTTCGTATAATATGGTCAAAAAATGTTTTAAGAAACTATGTACATAGTGAGTTACTAAGTGTGATGAGCTTAGATTACTCTGTTGTTAGCGGTTTGATAGAAATTTTTTTTAGCTAAACTAATGGTTCAAGGAGAGCTTTAAAACAAATTAGTGTCAAAAATTTATAAGTTTACCTATAAAAAACAGAAGATGATCTTAGTAACTCTGGAAAAGAAAGGTTGACAAGAAATTTGATGCTATCAGCTTAAAGATCTTCTTGAACCACGTTATTTTAGCTAAAAAAAATTCCGATCGAACCACTAGCAACAGAGTAATCTAGGCTGCTCACATTTCGTGACTCACCCTGTATAATGTACTTAAACAATAATTTATCCGTCGCTATATACAAAGATCTACTGTATATTTTACGTCAAAGTATTTAAGGGATATTTATTATTTTTATCGCAAAAAAACATAGGAAAATAATTTAACTGTATCAAGTAATAGCCATGTTTAAATATATTTCGAAAATATTCCATTCTACATATTTACCGGCTACGATTCGTAGTAAGGTTTCAGATTTTCGGTCTACGCCGACCTATTGTTAATCTTCGAACAGGCTACTTTGATGATTTCAAAAGCTGCCTGTTCCCCTTATTCTCTCTTTCAAGAGGGAAAGGTCTCCACCCCTGTAATGGCCTTCTGACAATGTTGCCAGATTTATGAAACTACTCGTTCGGTACGAGAAGTATAAACTATTACGTGAAATACAATTGTTTCATGGGATTGCTGCTAATTTTTTAAATAATTCATTCGATTACATTCAAGTTTTTATAGAAATTCGCCGCGATCATAGCGTACAAAACATTTGATTAAACTCCGAAAGTTACAACGAAGAATGATCTATATGAGAAACTGTTTCTCAGAGCACGATACGTGTAGATTTTCTTTTGTTACAAATAGTTTTCAATTTTTTTTAAATTCGTAATGAGAAACAGCTGGTTTTCACGAACACGGTTTCGTGTGTTCAAACAAAGGCTTGTGTTCCCGTTGCACGCGTGTCGAGTTTATTTTACAGAAAGACAGTTTTTACTAACTTAGAAATGGTACTAAAAGAGATAAAACGTTAGTAGGTTATCGTGGAACAATGCGAAATTGTTTTATGTACATCGTTGAAACAAGGACGCGTTCTATGTGGAACCTCAACCTTGGCATTGCAATGATTTACTCGCTTTGGCAACGCTGTCTCACATTCTTTATGGTCGATCTATGGTCTATAGTAGCAATGACGTAAGATTTCTACCTGTGAATCTAATTCTTCGTGAAACGTCTAGCTTTCCGTGTAACGAAAAGAATGTTCCTTAGCACTGTATTCCCCTTGTAAAATACGTTACTTCGTTTCTTGATCGATTCTCAACTTTCGAAGTAGTACGATCAAGTTTACTATTCATCGAACGTGAATAATTCTTCATTTTAAATTCTACCACGATCTCTGTCGTTTGTTCAAATTTATTTCATTACAAAGAAAGATTGTTCTAATAATTCTACCATAGTTTCAAAAAAACTGTTTACTGTTTTAAATTTTCAACCGTAAAATTAAACTGTGGAAGATGTCGTATAAGCCGTAACGGCTTTGTCAATGTATTTCAAAAGTAGTTACAGAACATTAGTTGTATTTTTATTCGTAGCAGTAATCAAATTCGATGTGGATTTAAATTCGCAATTTAATTACATCATTTTCTAATCGGTGGAAGACTCGCAATCTAGTTGCACCGTACGTGTTAATTAAACGTTTTCGTAGAAACTCAATTCTTCCTTAAAAATGAAAAAACTAACAAAAATTTCAGCAAGTTACGTTGTCAACAGATCGGTTAGAGCGTGCATTGTAAATGAAAAATTCTTGTATCTGGTCGAGCTTACAATCGACGTCGAGCGTTTACGGTACGAGTGAAATTTCCGACTCGATTCCCAGGCAGGTGGTTTCTTCTCCCGAAGTGAAGCGTCGTTGTAGGATCTCGCCGAGGCACCGTAATTCCCGCCAGAAAAATCGTCCAGGTAGATCGCCGCCATTATCCCCACCTCTTTCGTTCCCAGTCTCCCACAAAGGACACGGGCCCGTGGAGGGGAATAGTAGGATTCGTTCTCATTGGCGGAAAAAAGATAGCGTTCCTCGTTGGAATCACGTAGGAGAGGGATTCTCCTTCCATCTAAGAGAGCTGACCAGATTTCTTCAAAGGGTACGATTTCAGTTTTCAAGGACCCAGACTCCATTATCATCCTGATGCGCGCGTGCGCTGTCTCTCTCTCTCCGAAGAATATTTTCGAGCTCAAAATGTTTCCCTTTGTCGCGTGCTTTTCCACGGTCCTCGAGTTATTTAAAAAAAATCCGCGGCAGTTCGTGGGATCGATTATTCTTCGATATTCCCGCAAAAGATCGTTATACGTGTTCGAATATCCCGATGGCGTCGAGTCAACGACGCCACGGACAGTCTGTCAGCGCGTCACGCGGATTCGGAGTGTATCGAAGAGTGGTTCGCCGGTTCGTTGTGTATATGTAGTTCGCTTTCGTTCACTTTCGTCCGGGAATTGTGATATTATACATCGTCTTTGATTTCTCAGAGAATCGTTGGTGCGCGGCGGCATGTTGTAACTGGGGGGGAGTTGTGCGAGCCAGTGCATTACATCTTGAAACGGTCGACCGGAGCGTCGGCCATCATGGAATCCGATTTGTGTGAATTTCATACTCGAAAGTCATTCCGCCAATCGTACAACGCCTCGCGTCACGGCGACGACCTGTTGCTGTTGCTACTGTTCGTTAGCCGCCACTGTTCGCGTCTCTTTTCACGTTTTCGACGCGGCTTCGCTCGGCACCGTAGAAATCATTGTCGTTTAGATCCCGTCTCGTGTCAAGCGATCAAGCTCGATGGAACGGGACATACATCACGCTGCGGGTAAATCTTTTCTTTTCCTACAATCGCGCGAAGCATAGTTTCTCTCAATCGTGAAACGATAGAAATACACACGCGCATCCAGAGAATTTATGGATAACCCGGCGCGCTATCTTTTTGTGCACATGTTTGCACGCGAGCTAGTGTACGCGCAAGAGAGAGAGAGAGAGAGAGAGAGAGAGAGAGAGAGAGAGAAAGAGGTTCGTAATTCCGCGTATGTGTATATGTGTACGTGTGCGTGGACGCGCGCGAGTGCGAATGTCGTCGACCGTTCCGTTGAGTCCTGAGCGTCGCGTCGCTACAACCTGTTGCTTGGATCGTGTCACATGTTGCTGGTTCTCTCTCTCGTGATTTCTCACGCTACTCTGTACCTTCGTTGACCGAATAATAACTCGGAAGGTAGTACACGAGATAGTTTCTCGAACACGAGAATTTTATGCATCGTCTTTCCGACTGATAATACCTATTTTCTTTATACAACACGTACACGCTAGGGCAGAGCACGTATGCATGTCTGACTGTGGGTAATGTGCGTACACGATTCTTTTAAGATCACACACACACGCGCGCGCATAATCTGTGGTATAGTTGTGTTTTCTTGATATTGGGTATTTAGCGGGGGTTCGATTTTTTCTATTGAAAAATCTCCACAGAAAAGCGACAAAAAAATTTCGTTCAATGACTGTACATACAGTCAGTCACAAAAATCTATATACGTTTGCCTTTCGTATATACGAGATATGCTAACAAAGGCTTCGAGCGTTTTATGGTCATCGATTAGTCGAAACGAATCAAATTCGGAAGATTTAACGGCGTTTTAATAAGAACAGGAATATAAAAAAGTTTGTGGAAAGTTGCCACAGATTTTAATTATTACATACCCCTCCCGGTTTACCGTAAATTTCGTCTTCGTTTCGAAATTAAGAGAACCATCACCGCGTTCCCAAAGGTCGTTTCATTTGAAGTAAACGAGTTATTCAATGTGCAACATTTTTGTTGTCTCTTGTTAAACATGTGAAATTCAATAGGCGTGTGTAAACCTCTGCAACCGATTGCGTATAAAACGGTTCTCAAGCAATTTTTTTTTTACCACGTTGCCTGTGGTTCGCTATAATTTATGAATCGGGTACGTTCCAGGCACTATCTTGCGTTCCACGAAATACACGATAATGAGACGATTAAATATGGTCGCTTGGTATACGCGAGATTCACGGCTGGTTGCATATTCGTTGGAATCGCACCGTCAGGATACGAATCTATAATACAACCGTTGAGTTTCTCGTGCTTTACTCGGTTGGGAAGATCGGTTCCTTAGGGAGTCGCTTGCGTCTACTAATTAAGTGCAATTGGCCAACAACGACGTACGCTCCCTCTTTTCTTTCTCTCCGCATTGGCTCGAACCTATGGTACTCTTCATTGATTTTGCACACGTCGTGCGAAAAATTTGAAAGGCTCTCTTCTTCGTGGAGAGAGAAGAAAGGATCGATATATCGACGCTTGAACACCAATTCGAAATCTCCAACGGATTATTTCCGTGGTCGGTCGGTTACAACTGTATCTGGTAAAAGCTTCGCGTTATTTCCCACGGTATCTTTGTTGAGAACAGTGGGGCGAAAGATTGCCAGGGGCGGTTAGTTCGCGGAGAGAGGGATAGAAGGAGAAATAGTCTCTTCTCGGTATGTTATTCGTCGGGCACGATCGGGGTGGGGAGGGGGGAGGGCAGAGAGCTAGTCTCGCGGTGATCGACCCAAAGTTTTACATGATCTGGTACAGCAAGTTTCGTTCGAATGAATTTCCTCGACACTTCTGGTCGCCCATTCGAACGAGACTTATGTAACGTGCGATTCCGTGAGTGTAATTGCTCGATACTTTTCTTTGACTTGTCCTTCCAATCCGAAGTCCTTCAATTCCAACCATTCGTTTCTTTTCTCTTGTTTTCCGTTTAAACGAAAATATTTCAATTTTATTGCCTCTTATTGGTTCTTCTGTTTACAAATCATTCCAATTAAGATCGAAGAGTCTAAGAAACATTACAATGAGAATATTTTACTTCGAACGAAAAACGAGGAGAAAGAAACGTGAACGCGCAGGAGTTGGTAGACTTGCTGAGAAGATTCGGAGAAAGTACCTTTTTATTTGAACGTAATGGTATTGAACGCGAATTACAAGAAATGGTCTGAACTTGATTGAAATAATACGTAATAAAGGCGAGTGGCAAGATCGGTCAGGTTAACAACAGTTAACCCTTCTTATTGCGATGAACTCCTAAACGCAAGCCACTGTGACTATTTATATTTCTCCGCTGTGGCGGTATCGGTTCAAAATCTTCCCTTGTCGTTCGTTCGTACGAGCCAGTTGCTTTTCGAAGATTACCAACAGTCGGTGGTAATATGTAATCGACAAGGAGGGAAGAGCAGGATGCAAAACGTCCCTGGATTTGCTGAATGAGTGAAGGTCTAGTGCACAGATGATCGAGTTGTGACTAGATCCACACTCATTAAGCACGTTCAGGCCCATACATCGCAACCTTACCAACGATATTCCACAAAAACAAGTTGTTCACGTATATTATGCAAAATTGTACAGACCGAGCACGATGCAAAACAGATGATTCCATAGACGAGTATGAATGTGGTGCACGTTGAATTCCATTTCGTGACTAGATTCCTACTCGTCTACGGTGGTCCGTTTTTCTCTCGGGACTTTGTACACGAAAAATTTTATTGACCTTTCATTTTCAGTGATATACTTCTTCGATCTTTCGGCGGCGTGTATCTCATATCGTGTCTTCTCTTTTTCCTTTCAAGCAAATTAAAAGAGCAAGAAGTCCGACACTGGAAGCAGGAAACGATAGTAAATTACGAGCAGTGACGCAAACTTTTTCACCATCGACGTACACTGCCAAAGCGTAAGCAAATATGATATCGAATAGATTTCATAATTCAAGTTTTAATAAACCAGTTCAGATTTTTGTGTAAAATAACACTTTTTTTTATTTCTTTTCTTACTATGTTATTGACATATTGACATAAAATCCGCAGTCCATTTATCGCGCTGTTAGATCGAATATGTAGCGGCATTAACGTGTGATCGAATTATTCGTAATAATGTTGCAGGAACGTGCCTAGCCGTGCTCCGAGTATTAACGCCAGAGGCAAAGTTCTCCTGCACTTTGGCCGAAACGTGGAGGCTTGGAAGAACCAAAACGAGCACGATGTATCGATCGGTAAAGCCGATAATCCCCATGTGCCGAAAGATGTGGTTTACATGTACGAGATGTTGTCGAAACAAGGGGCCACGCTTAGCGGCAGTTGTGAAAGTTTCGGCGAGCGACTCTGCCACATTTGGAACGAGATGGGGCCTGCTAATTCAAACACGCGTTGCGTGAGAAACGTGATGTGCGTGAGCCAAGTAGCATTTAGAACATGGGGCAGAATATCAACCACGATCGATCAATCAGCCGGGAACAAGATCGTTTTGCTGGAAGGTTGCAGAAGATCGAAAGGCGACAACAATGCGCCTATTGTCCGGTTGGATCTCGGCGGGATCAAGCACTATTCAGTTTTTCCGGGGCAAATAGTTGCGGTGGAGGGCACCAACACTGCGGGGAACGCTCTGTTGGCGAAACAATTGTTCGTCAAGGGCTACGCGCCGCTCGCCGAACCGCCAAACTTAACGGAAGACCTGAAAGTATACGTTGCGGCTGGACCGTTCACACCCGCCGACAATTTGAACTATCAACCCTTGTGGGACCTGATCGAACGCGTCAAGGAAGACGAACCAGATGTTTTAATACTGGTCGGACCTTTCATCGATCACACGCACTCCGAAATTAAGAAATGCATCATGAGGGACACTTTCCACGATTTTTTCGACAAAATTTTATCGAGAGTTATGCAATGCTTGCAAGGGTACAGAATTTTTTTATTAACCTCGCAATGACACACTGGAGACTCTCGGACAGAATTTCAGTCTTGAATTGCACTTATACCTAGAAGTATTATAGGGAATTTTTGCAGAATTTTTAGATAGATCCTACATTTTGTTGTCCGAGAAATAGTGTGCCTTTGTAAGGGTGAATATGGTGCTAGTACTTTTTAATTTCTGATTGTCATTCATTTTTACAATGTAGGAAACGCACGCGGGTCGTAGTTGTATCCTCTAACCGTGACATTCATCATGATCCGGTTTACCCGACGCCAGAGTTTACTATTTATACGAATAAAATTGGATCGAATGCTACGAATCTGAGCTCGATGCCGGATCCGTGTATAATAAATGTGGACGGTCTGCATATAGGGGTAACATCTGTCGATATTGTCAGGCATCTGGGACAGCACGAAGTATCGTAAGTTGAACAGAATGTTTGAGTCGTAAGAATTGCATCATCGATTGTTAATCTAACCGTTAATTCTATTAAGTATAGTCCAAGTGTGGTCAGAGCAATGCGACCAGAAGTTTAATACAATATCTTTTTTAGTAATACCTCTGGCATGGATCGATTGGGTCGTTTAGCAGACCACGTGTTGTCTCAAACAACATTCTACCCTTTGTATCCACCTTTTGCTGGTTTGAACCTTGACACAACACTTTGGAAAAAATATGGTTGCTTCGAACAACAACCGCATATCATGATTTTACCCTCTGACATTAAATACTATTGCAAAGCAGTGAACGAATGTCTTGTTTTAAATCCGGAACGATTGCAAAAATATATATACGCGAAACTGTGTGTACGACCGAACACCAACGGAAAATGGAATCCGAACAATGTATCCTGCGAGATCGCAAAAGTTTGAGAACTGATCGTTTTTATTTTGAATATAAAATTTTACCTTTTACACCGTACAAAAAAGTTTATTCTTATTCGGTTTTGCTCAGATTTGAAGTGCAGTTAATAAAGAGAATATTTGCTAGTTGATAGTTTCTGATTTTCCGTAATTTTTTCATGATTTTCTTATTTATTTAATAACTTGAACGTTGCCTCGAAGGCTTTCGATCACTGTGACGGTGATGGAATTACATTGTTTTTCCGTTAGAGGTTAGCACCGGATATACTGGTGGGAATGTGATTTTTGTCTGGTTTCGTAAACGTGTGATGGCGCCACACGCACCACAATCAGAATCATCGAGTTTTCTGCTTCTAGTGACTTGTGGAGTCGGCCATTGCTACAATATTTTTCTTGTGTTCAAAAATATACAAACGTCGATGGAGATACGTGCACGATTACAGATTTTAAAGTGAGTTGTACAATCAGTTCTTTGTATTTGCTTGTCTGTTCCATAGTGTGGTTCCTTGGGAAAGGTAGGTATACAGGCATCGAGGATCTGCCAAATTTTGTTCCGCCATTTTTGTTACGAATTCGTTTACATGTCGCTGTGTATATTGCAGTTTTTGTTACCGTTTTTGTTATGTCGTGGTTCATTTGCAAATATTTCCTCGAATCTCATCGCCATATTCTTGAGATTCGAGTAGCATCATAGTTTCCCTGATTTCGGAGCTGGTGCGCGGGTTTCACAACAAGGCTGCTATGGCCTTGATTTTTTTCGACCAAAAAAACGTGAGTTATGAAATCGAATGTGCGACGATACACGAGAGTTCGAGGCTTTATTCTTATTCACTATCTTACAAATTGTCAACTGATATATCAATAGTTAAACGTACAATAAACTATGCGAACAGTTCCAAATGTCCACTCCATTTTTGAAAGTACATCGAACACATATATCGAAAGATTAGGATCTATTTTGACTCCAAAACATGTGGTTTGTGAAGTGCGTTTACATATTAACATACATATACTACACTACGAGGTATTATCTTACAAATGAATGCTTCCAGCCTCCAATTTCGTCATTTTTAGTAACATTACAAGTCTACCACATATTGTTAAGTCAATGCCAGTATTTTTCAAGTTTTCCAACTAATTCGAGAATCTGCGATGCCAATGACATTCATGTGGTTGTTATTTAAATATTTAATCGAATATTTAACGTTTATATTTAAATGAGTGTAATATTGTTACAATTACTTCCGACTATACCGACCGATGTAACCGCGAATTCCTCTATTATCGACCATTTGCCTACTCGTTTTGGAGGATACCTTTCAATTCAACATAATCAATTAATTTACGCTAAGCGTAAAAATTTGTCTTGTTGCTTCTAATAAATTATACAACATTCTGTGTCTCAGTCTACTTCATATTCTATTGGGTGTTAATTAAAATTTACTAGAGTAACTTTCTTCCAGTAAATCTTATAATTATAATGTTTACTAGAACATTTATTTGAACAATATTTGAAACATGACATTATATAGGTATAAATTCCCAGGGCTGGATTAGCCATATAGCAGAAGTAGCAAATGCTACGGGACCCGCGTTTCTGGTGGCCCCTTTCATACAAAACCTAGGGCCTCCTGGTAACATTTGCTACAGGCCCCGGGATGGCTTAATCCCCGCGCCTCTGTGTATTTCTTATTTCGGCATTGGAGACTTCCGATAGTGTACGAAAGCTTCTTTAGCGAAATATGACAACCTTCCGAACACATCGTACAAGTCACAGATAGGCATATCGATCCGTTTAGTTTGTAATCTACCTGCATCGACTTTAGTTGTACTTTTACCGGGCGTTTCAGTGTCATAAGCTTGTTATTAACGTTTCCTTCTTTTTCCAACGTATATTACCGTTAAGGAAGTAAATCGCGGAGCGACGAACAAATTACTTTAAGATATTGATAAACAGGCTTGCTATCTTATGCAAATATCTTCTCTGATTGCCCGGCTCGTTTCCCGTATCGAATGTATCAGGAAATGTCGAAAATACGCAACACAGAGTTGCGTAATGATTCTCGCAACGGATAATCCATTCGAAAACATTCGTCAGACAATAGGTGTGATCGTGGTGTTGTGTACGGTCGCGTACTGAATTCGTGGTAGATATACGTTTCGCTCGATTCTATGTTCGTTTTTCAAATCGACGCAATTTCGTCGTGGAGAGCCTGTTGCTTTTATTACGCGCGTCGTTTTTCCGTTCGCTTCTACCTCTTCACAATTTTTTCAGTTTCTTTATGCGTTAAACACGGCCCGGGCAAATTTTCCGTATTCCCTTTAGCATCCGATGTTGACAGCAGTTGCAGACATTCGATTAGACTAATCAAATAGACTGTTTGATTTTCCGCTTAGCATCGTAGCTATAAATATATATATAGTCGGTAATAACTTTCGATTAAATAATTCTCGTCTGTATCGGCGGATTTCGACGGTACGGAGAAATGGGATTGTCACAAAACTGTTCTGTCAGTTTTTATAGTAGTTGCATTAACCCAACCGCCATTCGTTTCTTGCTGGGTCTCGATACAATGAGATCCTCCTTTCTCCTCTTACTAGTTTTTATCCGAAACGTCCGTGAAAGATAGTAAACTATCATACAGTAATATGTAAGTATATCGTTGATTGTTTTATGTCGAAGCCCCATTGTTGCTGTAGCAAAATGACAATCGACAACAATTACGTTAACCGGTTAAAGCAGAGGCCGGATGAGAGGGAGTCCACTGTACGTGTTAATATTTTTCTCCGAACAATTCTGTCCACGCAAGTCTCTTCAGGATCGGCTTGTGCAAGTTGAAATATGTTGCCTCGCGAGTAGCGTGGTGCTCCGGCGGACGAAAAGTTCGGTGTCTACGCCGGTGGGCTGTTTTGGGCGTGCGACGGCTGTGTGCAAAAACTGCGGCAGTCAAGTTCAAGGCCACCGATCCCCTCCTCCTCCTCCTCCTGCCGTCGGCCGACTAGCCGCCGCCTCCAGAGCCTCTGCCGCCGCCGCCTCCTCCCTCATCCCCCTCTCTCCCTTTAGCCCCTCCTTCCTGCGACGTTTCACCAGCACAGCCACCGCCCCCGTCTCTCACACCCACGTAGCCTACCATCCTGATATATCTACACGTAGCACGCATAACGCCAGTAACGTATCAACGCAAACCCGGCCGTCGGACAGCCGAGTTCGAGACGAAAAGGAAAGGGAAAGTTTTCGGGCTCGATCGATTCACGCACCTGCCTTTGAAAATTTCTCGCTCACTTCTCGTGCCTACGCGTTCAATTCTGCTCCCGGCGTATACGACATACAACAATTATGTGCCCCGCCACGATAGCATACTCGATGGTCGCTATTGATTGATACCGCTTTAAAAAAAAAAAAAGAAGAAAGGGAAAGTAAACGGTTTCAAGGTGACTTGGTATACATATGTACACTCCAGAGTTAATGTCCGATTTGCCGGGTGACGTTTGCCACGATATCTTCTAATTACGGGGAGGGGACTGGGGTGGTAACAGCTGTGCTCAGATTAGAGTGACCAATGATTTCACTGTTTTGAGTAAGCTTTACGATCCGTTACCGACATGTCGCTAACGCGCCGGGCGGTTGCTGTGTGCTGTCGCTTGATAGCGATCAGCTGATACAGGGCTGTCTGCGGTTCGCAAGGCTACGTTGAAGTGGGTGGGTTCAGACCCGTGTTTTCCATGTAACAATAAACAAGTATAGGTTAGTGTAATCAAGTCGTCATCGATTATAAAACTAGCAGGTCAAGATGTATTTTTACGATTTTTCTAAGGTCCTTCGCGAGCGACTACAAATCCACGATTCTACAAAAGGTTGTAATAGGATAACGAAGTCTTTATCGTCTATATTTAACCATTTGGATAAACGAAGGCACGCGATAGATAAAAATTTGACTTTGTACAAGAAATCATAATAGGACAAGGGGTTACAGTCACATTTGAAATCAACTAGGAAATTTGAGTTTCTCGGATTGGAGCAGCCAAGGGTAGTTTTACAATGACAGTTTTTCGTTCCAGGAAATAAGCAATGCAGAATTAGATTCTACGAGGTTAAAACCCCGTGAAACCGTTCTGTTTCTAATGAATAATGTGTAATTTATAAAGACACGAATTTTGCCCGTCTTTTTGCGATTATGGGCCACAATGCGTCGGTTCCGTGCTTGCGATGAAATAATTAGCGAGGTAAAGGCGCGTTTCGCGGATTCGTGGCAGTCGGTGTTAAGATCGGCTCGACTCGGCTCGCGTATTACCGTATCCTCGTCGTATCGGCCGTCAGTCGCGTACGGCTCGTCGCACCGTGAACGTCGTGTGCCAGGAGGTGGTGTTGTACGTGCATATGTGTGCGCGCCCGCGCGTGCCTGCCTGTCCGTGTTCGGAGTTTACCGTACGGGTTTTTTTCGTGAATCGTTTACGCTTTTTCGTTGTGGACAAAGTGCGGGAAAGAACGCGACAGTGTGTCCCTGTTCGTGTCAGTGAGAAATCGAACATACCCGATTACCATGGATGCCTGGATGTACGATGTGGTAAGTGGCCCCGTCGTCACATAACCTCTCTTCCCGTGTTCGATCTCGTGGCTTTGTTTACGTGCTGCGCGCGCGTTCCCAGACCGCTGCCGTGCCCCGCGATTACAACGTTCATCGAATTTCCATCCAGAATTGTTACCGTTCCCAACGGCAATGTTCCTAGGATCGACAAAAAATCGCTTATTCGATTCTTCTCGTCAGAAAAACAAAAGGAGTTTGTTTCCCGAGGAACAACTCGTCCTTCGATTCGACACGAACCCGTAGTTTCGAATCGTAACGACTCTGGAAGTTTGTTTTTCAAACTGTTTATTCTCGGCCATGAACAAAATATTACACAGAACGTCATTGACACACTCCCCTCGCTTGGCAGTGTTCGTCGTTAAATATTTCATTGAATGCAACTAATCCTTTGACTGACAATTGATTTGATTAGGGGATTTTATTAAGGATGGCCGGATACTCGAAAATTCGAAAATCACGAATTTGAACCGATCTGAACCTGATTTTAGGATCATTTAGGACCGTTTAGGACCATTTTGCGAAATAATTTACCGTGAGTATCTGAACGGTTCCTCACGTAGTAGTTTTGATATGCACCTGTGCGGTTATGTTCGGGATCGTTTGTTTTTCGATCGCGCCGGAATACGTATTATCTTTGCTCGCGCACCGTCACTCTGCGTTAGCGACAACTCGGTTGTAACGTGTTACGTGTCTGTTAGGTAACTTATCCCGCGACTCGCCGATCGTTTTTCCAAACCTGTCCGTTTTGAACCTGTTAACCGTTCGATACGCGTTCGGAGCCGCGTAAACGCGAACGAAAATAATTCGGACGGTGTTGTTACATATTTTACGATAAACTGCACACGACACACGATATAATCGATGCTCTCCAACGATTACTGTCGCGCGGCAGTACTATCAATGGTCTCGATAACTATACCTAGTCTACTCCATTTGAAATTATCTACATCACCTTCCTACAGGTAATATGATACTTTAAATTTTTCAAAGTGGTTATATCTCCTTCGAAGGATTCCGAAAATACTGAAACAATTCTATGGTTGCCGCGGAACGTCGCACGGTGTTAGATATCAGCAATCTAGCTTTACTGAATTAATAATGTCCCAGTTTTCAGACATTTTGAATCCAATGGAACTTATTCACTGCACTAATGGGACAGTACAATCAAACGTAGTTTCAAAAATGAAAAAATAAACAATATTAAATTGATTTTTTAAAATATTTTTATATGTTAAATTTCTGGGTTACATCGTTAATTAGAAAACTAAATTAAACAATTAATTAAATTGAATTGATGGGGCCTTTTTTATAGGAGTATTATAATACACATTATAGGTAGAATTCTAGGGTTGATGCATGTATTGTATGTGTGTACAGCCCTATATATGACTGTATTTGTAATAACAGTGAATCGAAAATAACAGTAGACTCATAGAATTACGATCGCCATATCGCAAGAAGAAGGTCGAAACGAACGCCGCAACAAGAAACACGTCTGTCTCCAACGAATGGTTATCCGTGTGTCCTTAAGGTTTTTACGGATAAATACGGTTTTTCCTTAAACTATTTATTAGTTCTTGAAAAATTATTACTATAATATAATGTAGACATTTAACGTACAGTAAGTAATAATTTTTTGCCTGTAAGAGGACACTCGATTTTTGAATAAAGTGAAAATTCCTGAATTCTCACATTGTGCGACGATAAGAGCGAATAAGGAAAATCGATTGATCGAACGCAACGGATGCGAATGTGTTCGATACATATATAAATCACAGCCTGAAATCGCCAGTTATTCCTCAGAAGCTGAAGTATTTAACGATCACGGTAGAACGCGAATACTGAAATGAAAAACTTGTTTGTTTTGATGACTGTTAGTTACCTAAACGGACGACTCGTGCCGAGCAGCTTTTAGAAATGCCTTTTTTCAATCGTTTCTAATATACGATCGTTTATTGGTGTATCTGATTATTTCGCAGTATAACTGTAACGAAAATTCTATAGGGTAAAATACAGGACCGATATTTTATTAAAGTACTTGACAATATTCGTAGACCATACATTTATTTAGAGAGAAAGATGATAAGGTCCGCGGCATCGGAAGTTACTTGTATTTTTAAAATGCAGAAATTTTTAATTAATTGAGAATTCGATTTTTGAAATTTTTCGACACTGCGCGTCGGTTTCCACGATAAGCGTCGACTCCGCTTGAAACCGGAGCGGCGTGCTTCGCGGTGATTAAGATTCCGTTTAATGAATGCGTAACAGCCGCGAAGACGACTATCTATGCTCCGTTTATAATAATTCCGATTGTCTCGTGACAATTGACTTTTGCACGCGTCGACGATAACTGCCATGTTAATAATTCAGCGGGTATTCGAGCTTTCTTTTCAAAGATTCCGCGTGCGTAGGACGACTTCGTTCTACAAAATTCTTCGTACAAAAATCACTCGAAAATGTCATTCTCGTGAAAATGATATTTGAATAATTATCGAGTAGACCGCGGACTTTGCTATATCCTGATCGAATATAGATAGCGTAATCGAAGGTTATTATAAATGTTAAAATAACATAAGAAAACAATGTTTCACATTATAATTTTCTCTTGAAATATTTTTCGTCTTTAATTGGAAATTAACCGTATGAAACGTACACTGAAATGCAAATAAAATTATGTAAACAATATGAAGCGAAATATGTGAATTTTACAAACTGTTCTAATGTATTCGAATTATTATGATATCGAACCGTCGTTGAACCATGAAAAATGCCGAGATTATGCAAAATGAAATTTTTCTTTAATGTAGCGCGGGTTTTTTGAAGTGGGATAATAATGTGTATTCATTAGGCATTCGTGCACGAGCGAGCGGGAATCGTGTAACGACGTAAGCCCATAACTTGCGTGCATGGTGTCTGGACGGTTGAGCGCGTTAAAGCGCTTTGACACGCACCTACACCCACGCGACACTGCTCTTACACAATTCCACGTGCGTAAGTCCTCCTCCTCGTGGAAGAACGGCGGAATCGCGAATGTTTCAGCGACGCGTGCATCAAAGTGCACCGGAGACCCTTATTCTGCACGCTCTTGAAATCAGCCGGTGTCAATGTCAGAGTCAAATTGTATCGTACATGAAACAAAATTTTTCAAAATTATTCAGTCCACTCTACGGTGACCATATTCTCTCAAAGAAATCAGGAATTCTGTTTCAAAACAATTTTGACACTTCGACGATTTTGCAAATGTTTTTGAAAGTTATCGAACAGATTTCTGACTCCGTTCTCAAAACATTCGTAGACTTTCGAATGAACACGAAGCAACTTCTGCGTTACTTCGAGTTTCTAATCTTTTGATATCAACGATCATTGGTCGACCCAATCTTGATTTATCAGTAAGTGAAAGAGATTCCGTTTCGAAATTTGGTAACCATCTTGAACTCACGAGTTTCTAGCACTTGAATCATGTTCTTCCTGCGCAGACATTTTAAACGGTGTCGCCTTGTAGTCTTTATTTCATTTATAGTTGAATCTCGTCGACACTCTTTTTGAAGTTCTTTTTTGACTTGAAAGTAAAATAACAATGCGAAAGGTTCTTAGACGATCGAGTAGTTTGAAAAACTTAAAAACGACCGGGGAATGTGGCCGGACCTTGCAGCTCCGAGATTTAGAATTTGACGAAGTGGCTGTTCTTGGAATTCGCGAGCAAAATTTCGCACAGGATGGAGCAAGATACATGGAAATGGGAACTAGACGGACGCGACGGAACCGGGTAGCTTTGACACTGCAACGGAAATAAAATGCCGGATTCCGGTGGGGAGGATTCGCTAGCAGTCGGGGAGAGCGAGTCCGTCGAGAAAGCTGATGAACACGAAAACGAAAAAGAAATAGAGAGAGAGAGAGAGAGAGAGAGAGAGAGAGAGAGAGAGAGAGAGAGAGAGAGAGAGATGGGAAAAAAGAAGAGGAAAGAGAATATTCGTCGCGTGGATGCGTCAGCCGATATTTTCGGACCCTTTTGACTTACCTTGAGTTAGAGAAGCTTTCAAATCGCTCGGAGTCGAAGGCTCGACCTCCGTTCAACCACGGACACTTGGGGCCTTTATGGATTCCCATTCGCGATGGCGGAGATGGATTTATTTTCGCGACGAACGCGCTTCACTTTCGAGCTATTTTAACCGGCAGGAACGTCGGGATCCTTTCGCTAAACCGTTGTGAATATCTTGGGCACAATGCTCGGCTTTTGCACAGGGTGTCTTTAAACAATTGATACATTGCATTTTTAAAGAATCACGTTAAGGGTGAAAATAATTTTCTATTTATTCGCTGCTTCTCACGATCGATGTAGACTTTATTCTATTTTCATGATCATCTATCACAAATCTGACTCGATATTAGGGGTAAAAGGTCTCGGCGTTCCTTTATCAACTTTTTACTAAGCTTTCACTTGTTTGACCATGCCATTTGCTTGCCCGAAAAGTATTTCGGGACAGGCCAGTATTATAAGAGAAAGTTAGGAAAGGCAGCGAGTTGGAAGAACTCGAAAAAAGTCTAAAGATAGTGTAGGATCCTAGCCGAGGCTCGCGATCCTGATCGTCGGAAGCGTACGCAAATTGAGCAGACTCTCGCGAGACTGTGAGAATTCGAGTGAAAGAATACAAAGTTCAAGAAAAAATACAAGGATGATGCGGCAGGGTCGTAGTCTCTGTGAAAAATTGTCCCCTAAATAAGTCTTGAATTGGTTTACTTCTTATAAGTAGTTTTTGGGTGGACGGTCCTTTCTTTTTGAATGAAAGAGTAGCGCTGCTGATCGGCTTCTTATCGAATGATGTGAGCACGGTGGGGACGAAGCGAAAACGATCGTTGATGATTGGCTGAAGCTCTCCGGTGTGCAGACTGATTTTGTGTTGAACGCTCATTGGTTAATCGCCGGGTTTCGGAAGTTTGAGTCTGCGAGACACGTGGGTGACGTCACCTGAGAGAACCGGACCAGCCCTAACCTTGGACAATGCACGAAACGAGCAATAATCTCTTACGTGCCGTTTCCTTTATTCCCAGCGACTTCGTGCTCCGAAAGAAGTAAATATCCTGCGTCGGAGAACGAAACAGAAAACGAATATTATTTTCGTTTCGATCCACTACGTATTTCCGTGCAGATTTTTTCCCGTTACGTTCACCTCGGTTATCTTCGGTCCTCGGGTAAAATACTTTCCTCGAAGTGGATGAAAACAGGGTATTTTTAATTTTAATCACAGGAGCTTTTCACTTATCTACAGATTTCAATATACAAAAATTACAAAAATTCCTTTTTTTTTCATTGAGAAACGATGACCACTCCGATTTTGTAAATCTGTTAAAATATACTTTTCGGTGTAAAGACGCATTCAAAAGTATGTGGACACCTATCGTTGAAATTTGTGTACTGTTTGATTGTTATTAGACGATATTTATTGTTCACAGAGCTGGGTAAAATAGAATTTGAAATAGTTACAACATGCGTGCCATTGAAAAAGTTTCTAAACGTATTTTAAGGGAGGCTTCTGGGTAATTTTTTCAGTGAAACAGTGATTTTTAAGAATTTGTTTTAAGAACAACTACAATTGGTTATATGGAACTAGGCCTTTTCTAGATGTAAACAGATAGTCTTGAAGCACAAGCGTTCTTGTTTTAGTGTTGAGAAAACTTTATATTGTTCAGAAAAATATAAATAAAAAATCAAATATATATTTCAGGTGCACTTCCTAGAGAAATGTGTAATTATGCAGTAAATAATAATTTTTGTTATAAATGTATAAAAATCGCGGTTTAATAATGAATTAGTGCTTAGATAAATTCTCCAACAGTGTGTAAAGCAGATTGCATGAAATTTGATTAAATCCCTTGAAGATTCTTTTTCTTCCAGGAGGATAATTGAACAAGTGTCCGTATATTTTTAAGCGGTAGTGTGTACTAAAATAATTTTGACCGAAAAAATGGATTTCCAGCTCACCACGTGTGTAGCGGCGTTACCATACGTACCGACTATCGTTTTTTATTGGATAAACTCGCGGTAAAAGCGGGCGAGCATAGTCGTTACAGAAGCTATCTGGCCTTGACCGCGACCCAGGGTCTTCATCCTCGAGGAATCGATTCCGTTCTCTGAACTTCTAATTTTGTAACCTCCCACGCGTGCCCGTGCAATATCTCAACTTCGCGATCATCGTGATAATTCAGCGTCGCGACGACCGGATCGCACAATCGACTTGTTGCGAATGCGTGTGCGTGTGCGTCTCGCGTAACCAACTTCTCTCCTCCTCCGTTTTTATCGGGAATCAGTCCGCGGAGGAAGTAAACACACGTTGTAACTCGCAAGAAAATACGATGTCGGTGTTCTCGGTGCCGGTCTTTGATTTCGCATTCCCACTCGACCGTTATCAGGACTCGATTGCGTAACGCGAGCCAGAATCAACGAAAGTATTGGCCGGCTTGAAATCTAGACGTACGACGATTCAAAAGTTCATCCTTCGGCCGACCCTTCACTCTTCAATTTTATTAGCGCGTTCAATGATCACGCAATTCCTTATCTAACTTTAGAACGCAATTTTTATTGCAATTGATTCGATCAAACCGATCGCTATTTGAATTTGTCGAATCCGAAAGGATTAAGAAAGTAATCGCAATGATGAATTGAAGACCTTGATGTGAAATCCGAGCAACTCCGTTTCTCAGTAAAATTGTACTCGTAGAAGTTCCACATATTTGTATACAGTGAACCACGAAAGTATTTGAACGCACTTTAAAACGGTGTAACTTTTTTATAATTGTACCAAACGACCAGATGTTTTGTAAGCAATTCGAAGCATTGGTTTACTAAATGATCTGTAAACAAGATTTTTTAGAAATTAAAATTTACAAGGTTGCATGCAAAAATAAAAGAAGCATTTTATAAAACTTTTTAGTTGGGCTATTGATGAAAATTTGAAATATATGGTTTGTAGGTCTATGTTAGTTATACACATGCTGAAAATTTCATCATCTGCAAAACGCTTCCTTAAAATTTTTATTACGGGCTCTAATAAAAAAGTTATAAATGGTGCCTTTTTTACTTTCTCATGTAATTCCTAGCAATTGCCATTTTTTCAAAATCTTTTTCGATGTCATTTGGTAAATCAATTCTTCTAATTGCTCAAAAAAAAGTCAGGTCGTGTGGTCCGAACATAAAAAAGTTTATACTGTTTTAAAGTGCGTTCAAATACTTTCGTCGTTCACTGTATATCGCTAATTGTTTTGGAGTAAGAATTAAACAGTTCTGAGGAATTCATCCGGTTTTTCGTATCGGTGTCTTCAATTTTACCACGTTTTTATTAGCTCGCTTTCTTGTCTGTCTGTTCGGTACAAATTTTGCAATTGATTTTAAACTAACTTCCCGTTGAGCTAGAAACTTGAAACTTTAAACATAGCTCAGAACTGGATGCCAATGCAATATTAAAAAAATTTCTTTTAATTATTTAAATATAAATAGAATTTTTAATAATTATGAAAATATTTGTAAGATTAAAAAAGGTAAACGTGGGGCGCATGCAATAGATAATTGATGCATGAATAGTTCCCCTAAATCACTAACAATTTTATTGCATTGCAAATTATATGATACACTCCTTACTATTATCTTGCCACGTTTTTCGTTTGAAATCTTACAAGTATTTCCACAATTAGTAAAAATTCGTAATCACAAATTTTCAGGACTATCTGTATTATGGGACTAGGAAAAATTATCTTATACTTTTTAGTCCGTTTTTAAAAACGTGGTATTTAAAAAAAAAATGTATTTTTTCATTTTTAAAATTCGGGTCTATTTTGAGCGGTTCGGTAAACCGTGTCAGAATGGACCCGAATATCGGGGAGGGTTAAAAGCGCGGGACAGTCGATGTTTACGTGATTTCGATCGCACACGTTGCTTCTGCCGCGTGTGTGGACATACACGACATCGGTTATGACGCGACAGGACGAGCATTCCTCGGTTTACTTGAACACGGGACCGATCAATGTCGCCTTTTTCATCGTGGGCATACCAAGAAAGAGGGAGAGGGGAGGAACGAGTTCAATTTCCAACAAAGACTCGCGATCGCGAGGGGAGCCACCGGTTGAAACGAGGCGAGGCGATCCGAGTCGTCCGTTTCTTTTACTTTGACTCACCACTACCGGCCAGCCTTTTTTTCTTGCTTACATAATCGACCTGTTTTAAAAAGAGGTTGGACGAGTCTCGCCGGCGCGCACCTTGAGATTTTCGATGTCGCACGACACACGGGAATCGCGAGCTTCCGCCGCGGCAGAATTGCATTTCCGTTCTTTCATTTCGATTCCTTCTTTAACAAAATACCGATCGCGATTTATTTAATGGGTCAACTACCGAGTCTCCTGGAATCATAAAAATTCGACGAAATCGATACAATTTATTCGGTGACAGTAAACGTAAATAGTCGAGATAATGTTGATTATTTCAATTCATTTCATTAACCCCTTGCCGTACCATTTTATTTACAGTTACAGTGACGTCTTTATCCCTAAAAATGTCGTAGGGAAAAGAAAATTTATATTTTTTTTTTGTATGGCTACATTTATTTTAATGCTTAAATATTGATTACAAATTAATCAAATTTTATTTCATCTAAAAAGAAACACGTAACATTCATATTTGTTAGAATTTGTTCAAATCTTCATGACGAGTCTGACTCGTTGAAATACGGCAAGGGGTTACGTTTCAAAGCACAGCAATCAGGAAAGTGAGTCAGGGCCTGATTCCTTTTTCGCCACATGTTTTATTCGTTTTCATCATGCATTCACTATATTAATGAATGAAGTGGAGGGAGATTTGTGGAGAACTTTTCGGCAGAAGTATCCCACTGTTCCATGATCAGTGCAAGCTTCATCAGGGGTCAGAAGACACGGTGATAAATGATAACGGTGCTTACGAAATGTTGGGATACTTCTTCGAACAAGACTTGGTCTACACTCGGGAGTCCAAGGAACGAAAACGCTGTAGCGAATTGGAGAAACAGTGAAAAATTCCTTTATTTTTTATGTTATCATCTATGATGCTCTTTACCAAAAAAATATGAACAGAATTAAAAGCATTGCTTTCGACTATATCTCACTACAGCATTTTCATAAAATTTGTATCCTTGGAACTTCTATGGGAAACATGCATTTTTTCTAATTTTTGGAAATTTTCAGTTTTTTAAAAATATTATTATTATGATTAATTATAGACGGACTGAAGCCCTCTTACATAAGTGCTAACAATAAAAAAAGAGAAAGATACGAGACTACTCGTCTAATAACAAAGAAGGGACATGCACAAAAAGAAAAAAAAACAATAATATAATAATGGTACAATAAATTTGATATTATCATATAATCTTGCGTAGTTGCATTTTAAAATTTAGTAAAGAATCAATGAATAAATCAATATGCATATAAATAGTGCATGATTTTACAATAATGCGATTCATTGGATTAATTAATCCATAAGTTGATTTTGTTTTAAGTGTTTGAAAACTCGCTCTTGTTCTAGATTCACGTTCCGGTACATAAAAATATGATTGCTTAATCTGAAAAATACACAGTAATAATCATAATAATCATAATTAGAACTACGTTCATTCTACAATTCCTGTTGCGGTAGGGGTACCGACTCGAAACTTAGTTTGTTCGTTGAAAAAGATCAATTCGCAAGTTTGCAACACGCGCGGTCGGCTGGCGCGGGCGCAGTGTGCGCTACCGATGGTGGTACTTCCTGTTGTGCAGGTGAAATAATAAGCGCGATCGTCTCGATTGGGTAATTAAGGGCCGTTATCGCGATGGAACTAAAATTACGGGTGCGATCGATATTTGGGTCACGGCCTCCTCTAAAAACGGACAGCCTCCGCCGATCGGTGGGCACATACGCTCTTTTTTCGGGCGTACACGCGCGAGCGCGCGGCCGAGCGCGAAACCATTCGCGAAAACTCGATTTGAAAGAGCGCGGCGGCCTTGATTTCGAAGACGAATCGCGCACAGAGGTCGCTTGCGCGCCTCTAAATAATACAGTCAACGGTTCCGCGGAACTTTCAAGGCACCGGGATCAAGTTCAATATGCTTCCACAAATTCTAGACAATTCGAACCGTTTCCTCGTTAAAGCAAACTTCAGCATCGATCGATTAAACGTTACGGGGGTAAAAATAACCCCCGAAATCGGAGTTGGGAAACCAATTTTACAAGACGTCTTGGAGAAGGAGGTAAAAGAAAATCAAAACGTAGCTCGGTTATCTAGTATCTTTTTAAATAAAGATTTCTTTTTATTGAATATTTGAAAACACTTTAAAGTTTGAAATGAATTTGAGGGACGATTCCTCAAGACTATGTGAAATCTCAAGTAGTTGCTTTTCCCCTTTAGCAAGCCTCCTTATTTCATCTTCGAATAAAATTATTAATATCGAATTCACGAGGTTAAGAATACCGACTACCCCAACGGGTTTCGCCCTTAGCAAAGGGTTAACTTAACTTCGTCAAAGAGAAAAGACCCAGGGGGGAAAGCGAGCAGCGCAGAGGTGTGAGAAAGCAATAAAAAGATAAATTAAGAGGAGCATGTAACGAAGCGAATGGAGAGATAGAAGAAACCGGGCGAATTCTTAGGCTTCATGGTCGCGGTTGGTCCCCCAGGATTCACGCTACAGTTCCTCGTGCGGGGATTGTCAAAAGCTGTGCAAGGAGCTAGCCACGAGCACCGCCACGATACGGAGTAACCGAACACGAGGAAGCTGAAACGAAAGAAGACGCGAGAACAGACAGAACGGAGAGACGGAGAGAAAGAGAAAAATAAAACAGGGAGGCAGAGAGATAGAGAGAGAGAGAGAGAAAGAGAGAGCTTCTGTGTCTGCTGCGGCCAGAGGGGAGGATGTACGTTGCGCGCAACAGCGATGGCTAGTGTGAGACAGAACAAGATGACGATCCGCTGGGGTGGGGACAGGGGGCTCAAGGTCGCGGCAGTCGGCTGTTTCCGTCAGAGTTCGGGGGCTAAAACTGTGTTGGCGCGCGGTTCTGCGGCCTTCGCGAACACACGACCGCTTCTTTCTCCCTCTCTTTCTCTCGCCCATTCTTGTGTCGTCGTGTCTCCGTCGCTCCTGCTTTAGCTAGCAGAAAAGTCAAGTTCAAGGCTAGCCAGATAGCAAGGCGCGCACGATACGTTTCTCTTTCTTTTTCCATTTCACGGCCGTTCCTTCCGTCTGGGTTTCGGTAACCGCTCAATCGAACGCCAGTGGAACGGGTTAGGGACAAGGGAACGGGACGGGAAAAAGGAGAGCCAGCGAATCGAGGCGTCCCGGTTACGCAATCCTCCTTTCTTCGCCGTTTCGGACTCTCGTTTTTCTTTTCTCGCCGAAACGATGACCGTGTTTGTCCCGGCCTCGGCCACCATTGTCTACCGCACCCGGGAAAATGACCGGCGCCGGTTTTTAATTCTTCTGGCCAGGATGCCTTTCGAAACATCGTATCCAACTCTGCACAGACCTCTGTTCGAATTTTTAGTTATCAATTTTCTCATCGTAGAGTGAATGCGCGTTTTAAGTCTCTACCCGATATATAGTTGGCATTCTTGAAATCAAATTGCTTAGAAATAAGAAATGTCTATTAACAAATTGTTATACTTTTCGATGAGCGCAATGGTCAGCCTGTTCCTCACTTTCTAAATAACATGTGTATAATTAAGAAGGTAACTACTGGATTTCACCGGCTGCTTATTTAATTATCCTGGTTCATCCAAAAGTATTGGATGAACCAGGATAATTGTTTGAATATATATGATATACCCGGTTAATAATATTGGTGAATTAATAATACTGGTGAATATATATGATATACCTGTGTTAATTTAAGGATTTATACGTTCGAGGATTGACCGGACGATTGAAAACTAAAAAGATGAAGAGGTGGGTCAACGTGGACCCGGTCGTTAGAGGATTAAGGCCATCCGCGTGTTATTGCGCTACGTCGTCGATTATGGTCGGGTACCATTGGTATCCAAGTATCCACGTATTAACGCTGGCGCGCGCGTTCCAGTCAGTTTTTAATTTCATTAAACCGAACGTGGGAGCAGTGAGCGCCGCGACTGCCTAGTCAAGTTCGAGGTCAACCAGACATGCTTCTCGATATCATTGCCTTTTTTAGTTTTCTCTCGTTTCCTGTCTGCATCGCTTTTCCTCCTTGCCGCCTTGCGGCCTTTGCTGGCTCCTGATATAGCGTTCCGTAGAATGCTTGTATTTACTCCGTTTACTTCATCCCGCGGCACTCTCATACTTGGATCAAAGGGAACATTTTTAACTTAAGTATAGGGCCCCGCCTTCCCTATACTCGCTCAAATAAACCAAACTAATTAACCCTTTTCACTCGAAGCTATTTTTTTTCGAAAATTATACATGTCTTCATATCTAGAATAATTCCATTCTATATGATTTATTTAATTTTGTGGATATGAAATTAATAGAATACTTCATACAATATTGAAATGTTTAGTAATTGGTTAGATCACAACATATTTAATAATGTAAACGATATTTTGAATTATAGCACAGCAATTTTCAGCGATGACTCAAACTCACCACTCGAGTGTTAAGGGTTAACATAATTCGACATTAACATATATAAGTTTAGCAATAAGTGCAATATTTATATAACCGGCCAGACTACGCGTACTCGACACCCGAGTCTTAAAACATCATAAGCCATGTTCTCCTTTTATATGTTTAAGGAAATTCTTGCTCTTTAATGTTAAGTTCGTTGTTCTTTTCCTTGTTGTGTATATATTATTAGTTCTTTTAGCGGAACATTTTAGCAAGAGAAAATCACTCTCTTAGTACCATACAGTGTACTTGAAACAACATAGTGTATAAAATTAGGTCAACAATGGCCCGGTGGCTATCGCGTCCCACACCAAGAGGTCCCACACAGCATTATCTCACAATGCCAAGCCTGACTCGTGTGGGAAGACAACTATAGTCTATCGGGAAGCCAAGAAACATACTGTAATGAACGTTGCATACGGTACTGCGACAAGATTCGCAGTTGAAAATGTGGGAAAAGCAAAATTTTTTCAATCGCCACATACCGTATCGAGGAGGCGCGTTTAACGTGACGAGGCCAGACGAAACGTGACGAGGAGAGGGTCGGGAAGAGAAGGGGGCTGCGAGAGGAGAGGAGTGGAGACGCGACGAGACGAAACGAGAAGTCTAATAAAATCGATAACGCGTGGTTCGCCTCCTCGAGCGAGGAGGCTTTCGCCGTTAGTCCCCACGGCGAGTGGTCGCGCCGCGATTCACCGGGAATTAAAATTATACGCGGCCGCGAGATATCGTTTCGCAAACGTCGGTAACCGATCGCGATAACAGTCGGACGCCGGCTGCGAGGCGCGAGATCTCTCGACTCCTCCGGAGCTTCTCTATGGAGCTGCTCGCAGCCCCGCGCCGCATAAATCTTTCCTGTCGGTCTCCCTTTCGTATTACTCGTAAACGATCGCAACTGCATCCCGCAGAAAAGTCAGGTTCAAGGCTAACCAGATACTTCGCGTGCTGCTCTTCTTCCTCCTTCCCTCCTCGACGGCGTCGTCATCTCCTCCTTCATTCCTCACCTCATCCCTCTACTCGTTCTCCTACTCTCATTCTCCTCGTACTCCTTCTCCCCGTACATTTAATATACGACACCGCGGCTCGAGAAGAGGGAGAGACACGCTTACGCAATCCTTTCACCGTTACTTTGTTCGCCCTACCTACCGTTCGCTTCAGAGAACCCCCTGATTTCAGCCTCGGAATTTTTGGAAATTATTTCACCGAGAGTAACAGGCCGATGGTAGAAGAAGGCGTGGTCCTCACTTTTATATTGCTAAAATCTGAGTCAACTCGTTGGAAGTTGTGCTCAAGATGTAGCTAATTAACCCTTAGGCACTTGAGTGGTGATTCAGAGTCACCACTAAAAATTGCTGTGCCAGTATTCTAAATATTGTTTTCATTATTAAATATGTTGGGATCTAACCAATTACTGAACATTCAAGTACAATATGACGTATCGTATCAATTTCATATTCATGAAATGAGAAAAATCGTGTAAAATTGAATTATTTTAATTCTTTGTGGTGATATCAGCGCACAGGTTCGATCAAAATAACGTTTCGATCCTGACATGGATCATTTTCAAGAGAGAAAATTTTTTTAATACATCTGAAAAATTAATATCTTTGTAATGTGTGTTAAACAGATAAAGAATATGAAGGTAAAAAAATACTTTGTCTTACTTGCTTAAACAAAAAGTTATAAGAGAGAATTTTTAGAACGAAATTATTTAATTTTATTGAATTTTTTATTGAATTATTTTAGGTCGGAAGAAATGTTTCATTTTCGAGTTACAATAGCGTCGAGTGAAAAAGGTTAACCTATTTGCGGCGTAAGGGAGATTGAAGAATCTTATGATTAATTTTTTAATTATATTTGAAAAGAACAATTTCGACCAATAAAAGGACATTTCATTATATTTTCAGTACACGCTCACGATGCAAATTGGTTAATTATTTCAATAAACCGGAACGTGTCGATATCCTTGAACTCTGTTAACGTGTATTCTACTTGTACATTCCTAATTTTGTCACGAATGCATAAAATCCGCACTCGTCATACACAGTCAAGTGGTTAATAGCAAACACCGGGCTGAACCGTTTGACGAGTGCCGGGTCCGTCCCGGACGGTTTCACTTTTACTGTGGTATAGTAATAGCGCTACGTTGCTCGCCAAGTTCCAGTCTGTCCCGCTCGATTTCACGAGAAAGAAGGCTAGCCGGTCATAGAAAGTAAAAGGTATTTTCGAAATTGTTCGGAGTCCAGCCGCTGCTCCATGTTCCGAGAACATCGACAGCATACCGCGCGCGCGCTTGCGACCGGTGTTTTCTGAAGTCAATTCTAAAAATGCTTGCGCCGTTGGTCGCGCTTAAAAATAGCGGCGAAGGAAAAAAAACTGCAGCCGACGACTGCAAGGCGGACCTGTGTCCTCGGTTTTCGGGGACGACGCGAATTCGGCTAGACTCTAGTGTTTCCTGCCTGAACACACCGCGTTCTATTCCCTTCTCGATTCTCAATTTAACGGAATTTTGCTTTCATTCAGGTCTGCATGATGTCTGGTGCGGGCACAGAAGTCATGGTCGGCAACAACCGCACCATGGCGAACATCAAGCAAGAAATCGAGAATCCCACGACGCCCACCCAAAACTACCAGGTCTGCTCGCCAACCACCACTCTTCAACACCAAGATGTATGTATTTCTGTAGTCCTTACCGTCCCTCGAGATATCACGTATTTTCGATTCTTTTTATTCGAAAAAAATCGCACGTGAACTTCAAATAACAATAAATATTTCTACGAAATCCTAATGTGAGAAGTTCAATCTGTGCTTAAAGGGGTAGACTCGTTTCCAAGATTGCAAATGTGCTAGATAAAATATCAATCTAGGTCGTGATCGTCCTAGAAAGTCCTATTTTTACGTTCACGAGGCGTAATTTGCATTATTCGACATCATGTAGTTGTCGCAGCTATTATACTTCCGAATAATGCAAACTACGCCTCGTAAACGTAAACATAAGATATTTAGAAAAATAAGAAAAACCCCATATTTACATTATCAAGAAATGCGAATTCCGCACCCTTGCAATCCTGGAAAAACGAGTCTATCCTTTGTAAGCTAGTGGATTACAATGATTTTCTGATAGATTACCATTGGAAATGTTTGTTTCAGGCGATCTGTAGCAAGATCGAGATATCAACGGATTACGGAGGTGGCGGTGGCAGTCCTGGAAGTCCGGAAATGCATCATTGTTCGTCGACGACGCAGCCCTTAGGAACACCTGAGGTACGATGCTCTGATTCGATGTGTTCGTCGTTCGTCAAACTGAGAACTAAATCTATGTCGTTTTAGGAAGGCGTCAAAGAGGAGGATATGATACCCAGAAGACTTTGCTTGGTATGCGGGGACGTGGCCAGTGGGTTTCACTATGGGGTTGCATCTTGCGAAGCGTGCAAAGCCTTTTTTAAACGAACTATACAAGGTAAGATGAGTTTCTTCGCACTTATAAATATTCTTGTTTGAACCGTCTTCCAGGTAGCACCATTTGATGGATAATAATTTCTCGGAGCCTCTACCCCTAACTCTGCTGTGTTCTCTTCAACGTTGCTCCTGTCTCAAGGCGATCGAATAAGTTCGATCATTAAATTATCATTTATTCGTCAGATAAAAAGTATAAAATATATTCACTTTCTTATTTAAATTAAACTGGAACAAAAGGCTCACCCTACTAAGCCAATCAACTCTGTAGAATGATCAACAAAGAGCTATAGAATCTAAAGAAATTAACTATACATTGATTACACATTAAATCATCAGACTGCGGATTTTTATGCAAAATAAAAGCTGCCTCCATTATATAAATATGGTTTATTCATTTTTGTTATAAGTACATAAAATCCGCAGTCTATTTATTACGGAGATACAGTGTTTAAAAGAAAATTGTCGTTGAGCCTGCGAGTTTCTCGATAAAATAACATATAGTTTAATTAAATTGAAAAAGATTGGAACGCGCTTGTTCGAAGCTGTTAACTCGTGTTATGGACGCTGGTGCTACCTGGGCAAGGACCATGTATATTACGATAAAATAGCGAGTAATTTTACAGGTAATATCGAGTATACGTGTCCAGCGAACGGCGAATGTGAGATAAACAAACGCCGGAGGAAAGCATGCCAAGCGTGCAGGTTTCAGAAGTGCCTTCGACAGGGCATGCTGAAGGAAGGAGTCCGGCTGGACCGAGTTCGAGGTGGCAGGCAAAAGTACAGAAGATCTACCGATCCCTACACCCCGATGAAGACGGCTCCGTTGGAAGGTGATTCTCTTTGAATCCTATTCTCTGAACCACCTTGTTTTTTAACCCTCGCAATACTGACAATCCTGCAGAAGACAAGTGTTGATGATCCTTCGCTTCTGCCGAGACCAGTTTGAATCGAGTTTCAAGAATGGATATCATTTAATTCTGCATTGCTGATAACTAGACTGCGGATTTTTATGCAAATGAAACATTGTCCAAATCAATTGTAAGAATCATGAGACAAATAAAATGATCATTCTTCCTTTAATAATTTCAACAAGATCAAAATAATACATAGCCATTCTTAACCCTTTACACTTGACGTTATTTTAACTTTAATACCCAAATACCTTATTCGACCTAAAACATTTTCAATTGTACATACATAATTTTTTATCGTTTTGTGCATATGAAACTGTATGCGTTTGTCCATGCCAAACAGAGATTTCCAAGCAATTTTTAACTAAAAATAAATTCAGTAACGTAATAAATTGCGTCGAATTATGGTATGGTAATTTTTACTGACGCTTCATTGTTGCTTTTCGAGTGTAAAGGGTTAAATTAATCCTTTTACTGTTCTAAATTGCATCTACTCATTTTTATAATAAGTACATAAAATCCGCAGTCTACCGATAACACCATGTCAACACCAAAGTAATGGTTGCGTTTCGGTAACCAGTAATATGACTATAAACATGAGTTGAACATCGATAACGTCAAGGGTCGAGCTGAACCCGACACCGTGTATGGCGAGGGTTAATATCGGTAGATTCATGTAGAACAACATCGTGAACTACAACAAGACGTACCTGATTAAATCTGGTTATTTTGTTGTTTCTAGCAAACATAGGGACAGGAGCTTCTAACGAAATAATAAGTAAGCTATCTCGGCTCCTCTCAATTTGCTTTATTGGATGGTGAACAAAAAAAAAGCGCGGTTTTTATTATTCGCGGCACGATAATTCTGTTCGGGTTAAATCCGCGTCTCGTATTCCCGTGCCAACGTGCCGAGACCGAAACGATAAACGGTTTTATATCTATTGCTAGATAATAAAATGCTGGAAGCACTGGCCGCTTGCGAACCTGACATGCTGCAGGTCTCTAATCTCTCCCATACCCTCGACACCGATCAAAGGATCCTTGGGCAACTGTCGGATCTGTACGATCGAGAATTGGTTGGGATTATTGGTAAGGCTCTTGTCTGTCGCAACAATATGTAGAAAATTTTTATTTTCGCGTATTGATCTGCGAGTCTAATAGTTAGGATTTAAATGATTCTTGGATAATTCACATGGTCCTCTATTGATCGTAGGTTGGGCGAAACAGATCCCAGGATTTGGTACGTTGGCTCTGAACGATCAAATGCGACTGTTGCAAAGCACGTGGGCCGAGATCTTGACCTTTAGTCTCGCTTGGAGGAGTATGCCGAACAACGGTAGATTAAGGTTCGCTCAGGATTTCACTCTCGACGAGCGACTCGCACGCGAGTCTCACTGCACGGAGCTTTATACGCACGTAAGTCGATTTGTTAATATGTTTCACGCTAGAAGTATAGTATAAGGTTTAAAAGAAAACCTACCAAACGGACTCGTACGTTCGCGAGGATATTAATGTTTCTTTGTCGGCTCAGTGCATCCAGATCGTGGAGAGGCTGCAACGGTTGGGGCTGACCAGGGAAGAGTATTACATGTTGAAAGCGTTGATACTGGCGAACAGCGACGCGAGGTCTGACGAGCCTCAGGCGCTCTACCGTTTCCGTGACGCAATATTGAACTCGCTGTCGGATTGCGTTGCTGCGGTGCGACCTGGACAGGCACTCCGTGCAACTCAAAACATGTTCCTAGTGTTGCCGAGTCTCAGACAGGTGGACGGTGTCGTTCGGAGATTCTGGGCGAGCGTCTACCGAACGGGGAAGATACAAATGAACAAGCTGTTCGTGGAGATGCTAGAGGCCGCTTACTACCGATGAAGCAAGGCGCGTCGACAACAAATATTGCTTCTCAAAACCACAACAAATTTCAAAACTGGAAAAGGGACTCTATGCAAGAACTCTGTGTATACCGTTCGACGTGGACGGTCAGCGTTCCACTTACTCTGGCAACGAGTATGGTTTAGACCGTGACTTCAACACAGTCGTCGAAACTCGAGAACGGGAGAGTGAGAAAGAGAGAGAAAGAGAGAGAGAGAAAGAGAGAGAAAGGAAAAGCAAATTGCGTTTTAGGGACGTAGGCAGGCACGGTCTTTCGTTGAAGTAACCAAACTTTCCTTTTCGAGTACCCCTTTTACAGGTACGGAGAAAACTAAAACTTGATGTTATTTCAGGATAGGATACGGTATCTAGTCTCGCGCTAGGTACGCGTCGTCTTTTGTCAAGCGAGATGCTTTTTTCCCCTGGGGCTCTCGCTTTAGGATAGTTCTATAAACGAAAGTCTGTCCGATCCGGGCGGAGCAACCTACCAAATAAACAGAGCAAACAGAAAGGTATAGAAACGAAAGAACGTACGTTTTCGTTTGCGCGCGAGAGGACACACCGACGCGCCGGTGTGGTCGTAAAAATCAAAGTGAGAAAAAAGGGAAGTGTAATTATACGGAATTGGTGGACGCTTCAACCATTTCGAGACGACCAGGAAATACTTTTTCGATGTCGACATTTCGAGTATTTGTTGCTCGTAACTGCCGTTCGGCCTTAATTTTCGAAATGTATATGATCACATTTTTTGAGGACTTTAAACTCACCTGAATGTCAAAGATTAAAATGAATGCAACGAGTTGGAAAAACATGCTCGGAATGTCGACCTTGACGTTGACAATCACCCACAAATGTTATCATTATCTCCATATTTATTTCCTGGTATAAAAAAGTCACGGTGGAAATGATGTTGCAAAGTTATTGTCACGTATTCACAATTTTATTTTATCAAGCTTCTGCACTACGAATTTATCATCCACAACGATCACAGCTTCTTTGTCGTTTATTATTTCTCAAACGAGAATTTCTATTGTTTGTATTCCTGTGGTTTCGCTAATGGCGTAGTATCGATGACGGGTGTCGATGAAATGATTGTTGGATTATTCCAGCTTATGACATTTCATGGTGATTGAAATCGGTAAGATGTCGTCCCCGGTTCCACCTAATTACCTAAGAAAAGAGAGTGTGTATGTGAGAGAGAGAGAAAGAAAGAAAGAGAGTGAGAGTGAGTGAGTGAGAAAGAATAGAAGAGGAACTAATCGACTGTGGGTATTTGACGTTACATACTTATAGTTAGCATCGTGTTACCAAATGACTACCAGAGTTCAATCAAAACAAGATTCGACGCGCTGGCTGCAGTTGTTTTAGCCACGTCTTCTCTCCGGCGGAGGGGGGTCTGTCAATTTTTGAGGAGAACCGAGGGAAAAAAAACAGAGAGGACGGTGACTCTTATATTTTTCATAAATTCGTCGACGAGAGAGAAGAGTACGTCGTTTTGTACAGTAGAGTAAACAAACAAAAAGCTGCACGTTTTAATACCATCGAACCCGTATCGACCGATGCGAAATGTAGAAAAGAAAAACCTATTGATGTGCGTGTAATACCGTTGCATTGAGCATCCATAGTTCTAGTTCAGCGAGGGAGAAATAAGAGAAAAACAGAGAGTGCGAGAGAGAGAAAGAGTGCGAGAGAGAGAGAGAGAGAGAGAGAGAGATGAACAATTTAGTATGCGCCGTTGTACAAATCGAACAAAGTTGACGCGAAAATAAGAACTAAGCTGGCAAGTGAACAATGTAAAAAAGTTAAAGAAAATTAAGCAAAAGAATGGCTGGATCGTTCTCTATGTTGGGCCATGCTGGTACTTTATTTTATTTGTTCCATGCTCGAAGGAATGATACCGTGCGTGGGCGTGAAAGACAAATTGTTTCGGGAAACGAAATCTCTGGCCTGGTCGCCAGGTTCTCTTGGCGAGAGAAAGAGAGAAAGATAGATAGAGTGGATGAGAGAGAAAGTGAGCGAAAGAGAGAGAGAAAGAGAGAGTCAGAAGAAATTTAATTGATTGTTGAAATGATCGCGGACAAAAATGAGAGATGTTATTCGCGCGTGCCACACAGAGAGCGTAGGAGAATATATATTATATTATATATTATTATATTGTATGTATTCAGGGATCTTTATTGTCTAGTTACTACTGTTACCGGGACAAACCGCGGCGCACGCGGCCCCCGCGCATAATATATCGCTTTCCTCGAAGCGTGCGAAAAATTGAAAATCGGTCGGACGTCGTCTCCGGAGCTGCTACTCACACGCAAAAGTTCATTTGTTTATCAGGGACATGCTTTTTCGGAGCAAAATTCTTCAGCGAGGTTTTTCTTTTTCGGTTCCCGTCAACTCTTCGGCCCGGCATTTCGTTGTTTCGCGGACAAATTCAAACATAATGAAAAATTCCACTGTCCAACTTCTGTTTTGCGTTCCGGTAAACAGCGGACGGATCTTGTTGTTGGTTTTTTGAAAATTAAATTTAGAAATTCTGAAAGTTGAATGCACTAATATGTTTCGAAATTAAATCTCTTAGGAATCGAAGGGACGAAGGAAAAAATGCTGTTTAGATTCGTGTTCATTGCATCTAGGTCTACGAGAACGATCCATCGGTTATCGAAACGCAAATGAATAGTTGAAGTTGGTTGGACAGGCTTGTTGATGACTTTGTGGATAAATGACGAGATGATATTTTTATTGTAATTAAACGTTCAAATTCTGCCAACGAGCCGTGGAGTCGGCCGGAACCCGGCAGTTTCTGCGGATAGTCGTGTAAAATGTTTTAGAGTGCAATAATATTAGGAGACACGCGACTGGGATGCATTGGTTCCGTCGACCGATCGGTCGCCACGTCCTTTTCAGTTTTCCCTTCGTTTCTGTGTCCGCCTCTTCGGCCCCCTCGAACGTTCGAAGCTTTGTTTAACCTTCTTCGTTTAACAGATAATAATTTTTCTTGGTCAAATCTATCGACTTTGCATTTTTATTAACCCCTTGGTCGGAAATCGGTAGAAAATTTCAACGCAGAATTTATTAACACGTTGAGTGCCACGCGTATTTTATGCGTTCCGCACGAGTTTTGTTTATTGTATTAATAGAAATGATCAGCGTTATTAATAGCGATTATTTACTTGATAATGAATTTCTCATTCTACACTATAATCTAATTAATTTCTGCATTAGTTAGATCGATGTTTAGTAGCATTAATTTTATGGCAATCATTTTTGACTAATCCTAGAGCGTCGGTCATCGATGGCTGCCGCGCCGCGCCGTGGCGTTCAACGTGTTAAAGCTGAATGTTATTTCCTTTTTTTAAATTGAAATAAAATAGACATACGATAAATGTTATTTTCTTTTTTCTTCTATGAACTTACCAAGGAAAAAGAAGAATCATAGCTGTGAACAAAATCACACGGCAAGGGGTTAAAGAAATATCGATTTTGGAAATGGTGGCGTAGGAATAGGTGCAATAACATCTACGTAAATTAGAGAAACAATTTAAAGAATATATTGATCAAATCGATGAGTGGACTGCGGATTTTATGCATTTATTATAGAACTACGTTGGTGAAATCAATACACTATTGTCAATATACTATTTTGAGTTTATTAAAACTGTTCAAGAAAGAATAAACTTTCTATTTGGTTCTCATTTCATACAATTGATGCAGACTATTTTTATTTCGCATAAAGATCCGCAGTTTATTGATAAGCATTGGCGATGGTACAGTAGTTAGGAAGGTCTGTTTACCAAGGGTTAACACTAGGTTTACGGGACTCGTAAAAATGACGGGTTCTTGAAGAAATTCATTTCTTTGGGTATATGTTATTAACACTAAACCTACTGAGCCTTAAAAGCAACTGTTCCCTTATAAAAATGACAAGATTGATTTTATTTACACTTTGTGCAGCTCCTAATGTAATATGTGCACTACTACAGATATCTATACAATCGTTTCTTATGAAATCACTTTTATTATTTTTCTAATCTATCTATTTCTATATAAATAAAAATTAAATGCAGTTCGTTGGTAAGCGCGTCACTTAAGAACGGCTGGACCGATCTGGCTAATTTTTTTAAACAAGTGTTCGTTAATAGTGCGAATAAGGTATTTAGGGAAAGAACAATTGGCCCGGAAAAATGGAAAATTCGGGAAAAAAGAAAAGTGCTTTTTTCTATGGGAAAATAAATTTTCTATTGTAAAATAAAAAACCTGGAACCGTCATTTTGACCAGTGTCGGTAGGTTTAGTGTTCAACATAATGACTAAAATTTTGTACAGATACATTCTTGTTATTTTTACATAATTTTTTTAATGTAGAGTTACCTCTTTCAATGCTCTATAAACCTAGTGTTGCATAAGCATTCAAATGCACCTTGTTTCTTCTCGTTACTTTCGCATAGTCGACGAGATTTTTCATGCATCTTTTCCGAGATTTTTCCACGTCTTTCTGGAGATCATTTCGCGAGGAGATCGGATCGACAGAGATGCAGACGGTCGCGGCACGATGTTACCTATGAAATGTTGAACCGTGCGAACGGTTGTGAACGTTGTATTTATGGTTGACGGTGTGTGTTTCCCGTGTGTGACGCGCGATCATTGCGGACAAGGAAGAGCCAGAAAGAGACATATTTTTACGGATCCTAAGGTGATTAGGTTGTATCGTTCACGACTTTAACGAGCATTTTCTTTGTGTACGTTTTATCGATTCGCCGTCAGAGGTAGAATCATAGTCTCAGGGTTTCAGACAAACAAACAAACAAACAAACAAACAAACAAAACAAACAACCAACAAATGATACAAATTTAGACACATATAAATAGATAAGGCGCGCGAGTATATTTGTGGAGCAAAAAATTATAATAGTAATGATAATAATAATGATTATGATGCTGATGATGATGACGAGAACGATGAGTGATGACGATAATGGTGATGACGATGGGATGACGATGACGTTGGTGGCAACAATAATGATAAAGAATATTAATATTAATATTAATGATGATCATGATGATAATAAAGATAACGATAACATGGAATGTACGAAGCTGACTTATTACCATCAATTTAAATGCGCTCGTGACAACGCTGATTAGATAAGGTACAATCATATCTATTATACCTAAAAAGATTTGACGTTCCTTTGTAATTTATAGTTTAAATAATTATATCCATACCGTAGGTGTAGAAGTATTATTTTCGACAAGGATTTCGGCGGAACTGGCCACTGCGTGTCGGTGAAAAAAAGAATGTGAGGAGCCCCACAGCGAGGCGTTACTTTAGCAAATAATTGGGAAAAATCGGTTGGTTAACAGAGGATAGGATCGATTATCCGGCAGCTTTGCTCGCCGGCAGCGATTCGACGCGGATCCATCGCCGGAAGAACGAGAATAATCCGTCGTGGTTCGTTAGGTACTGTGTAACGAGCGGGCTCGTGCGCGCGACTATCTTCTCGTCTTTTTCCCTTGGATTTTTTTGCAAACGACTAATTCGCCGTAGGACGAACGGAAAAGTCTGCATTAATTCGAGCCTCGGGCGAACAAAAGACCGAGAGGACACGGTAGAGTAGCGTTGAAACGATTAAAGCGATAGCGCGGAGGCTCGGTTGTTACGGGAAACAGTGGAGAGAGACCGTTGAATGACTGCGAACCAAAACGTTCCTGCTGCTACCCGCTACAACCGTTACTGCTGTTACTATTACCGTGTTCTCTCTTTCTGCGGACGTGGGGAGGGGTCCTTGTAAATAGACGACGACCACCCTTTGTCCCCTGCAATATGCCTCGTAACAATAAAAATCTCTCGCGGAACTCGAAGGATTTCGCGGACCACCTGTACACTCGCGTTCGTGGCACTTGGCCAGCGCTTGCTTGGACGCCACGGCGTGCACAAGACGATGCGATTATGTGGCCAACATCTACAATCAAATGGACGAGGATACCAACGTTAACACGCCATTTGCAAGCCTACGTGGCACGTCACTATCGAATGATCAAAATATTATGCAACCCCGGAAGGTACTCTTTTTAATCAACTGCATATTGACATGGCAAAAAGATATTAAAATTCAGCAAAATGAAAAGACGATTATCATTTGAATTACGTACAAGCGCTGATCGATTCCTCGATAACAGCTTTTCCCGGACTATGCCGGACTTCGTTCTTTGATAGCTTTGAAGAATACTTATTACCACGCTTATATTTTAGCTTGCCGAGTTGTCGTTGTCGATGTTGTTGTATGCGTCAAATCTTGAAATTGAATTTTAAACCACTTCCCGATGAGCTAGACTTGAAGCTTCAAACATAGCTCAGAACTGGATGAAAATGCAATATTAAAACAGAAAAAATAAGAAAAAAAACTGTGCGTTTTGGAGAAACAAAAATCTCAGCGGAAATCGAACCCGGAGTTTACTACATACTCGGTAATACGATCAGTATTACTATATCTTGCGTTCTATTTAAAAAAAGACTAAAAAGTATAAAATAAAAAAACTTTTTAAAAACCACGCTTATATTAAAATACACTCAAAAAGGAGAAAATAATTTTGTTTAGATATTAGTGACTATAAATAAAAGCGTGGAGCGTCCACGAAGATTACGTTAATGTAGTTTAGCGCTCCACGCTTTTATTTATAGTGACTAATACCTAAACAAAATTATTTTCTCCTTATTGGTGTATTTTAATATAAGCGTGGTTTTTAAAAAGTCTTTTTACTATTTTTTTTTTATTTCAAAGTAATGATAGTAAATATCGCTCGCCCGTTTTTGCCCGTTAGTCATTTATATCATTTTTTAGGAAAGACATGGAGTATGCCACGAAGACTGATGTTTGAAACCTGGTGTTCAACAAGTTCTAAACATACTAAATCCAAAGTTGACGCATTAATAGGGCTGATTCTAAACTTTTTAAACATCGAAACTGTAAATGATTCAGCAAAAAATAGTTTGTAAAACAGTAGTTAGTAAAACAAATAATCAGTTCTCATCTTTTCGATCTCTCAAGATCAATTGGAACAATTATATTGTCGTCACTGTGAAGAAACGCTCATACACTCAGACACCCTATATGTATATCATTATAAGAAATTATATTTCTTATCTCCTTCGAAACTTACATACAACTGTTTCATTTAGAAAACTGAATTATCATGGTCATGCCCGCTTTCACTGCACTGGATGCGAATTCCTCCTTGGACGCTGCAACATTTAAACAATTACAGTTTGACCATCCACAATGAACCCAAGACAACGAATCACCGAAAGCGAAAAATAGTAGATTCGTTACCTGCCGCGGCTTCCATCTTTCTCAGCATTGTAGAACCACCTAAAGGTTTTCTCGAGGTTCGTATTCAAACTGCCGCGTTTCGTGGACCTGACGGGACCGGTTCGGAACCGGTTATCTCCCAGTGGATCGAACCGATTGCTCGGAGATCCGGTAGTCGAGGCAACAATTCGTGGAATCACAATGGGACTCGAAAATTCGCTGTCTACCTTCGGCTTCCCCGAAATCGAAGGTTTCCTTATCTCGTCCCGATAGGGGATGCTCTGGATGCTCCTGCGAGTCGAGGAGCCGCCGCCATCTTTTCGGTGAACCGGCTGCTGGCCGAGGGAACCGTCGCCAGGGACCTCGTTTCCCCGAATTCTATCAGTATGAACGCGACTTTGCTCGATCGTGGTTTTTATGTCGGTCATCTCTGGGTCACTTGTATTCGGAGTGCCGCGATACTCCGCAGTATTCTCTTGATCTTCGGAATTCATGGGAGTATAAACTAGAGGGGAATCTCCTCTGCTCCTCGCAATTTCAGTTCTCGTCGGTACGACGGAGTTCGATTCCTTTATCCCCACAGCGGCCAGAGCGATGTTCGTAGTTCCATAATCTCGGGTCCTGCTCGTTGAAAAATCGCTACCGAACGGCGTAACCGGTGTATCGGACTCTGATACCGGCGATGTAATTGGCTGAGCGTCTTTCTCGACGATGGCTCCGGCCACGCTCGATTTACCCGCGACAAAACCACCGACCGCAGCCGCAGCCTCAGCCGCAACCGTAGCCACCTCCGCTCCTCGGAAATGATCGGAGCTTCCGTCTTTCGCGGAACCGACCGTCTCCTTTTCTACGGCTGCCATCTTCCCTCCACGATGCTTGTTAACCGAATCACTCTTCTCTAATGCCACGACTGTCGTATTTTCCCAGCTTTCATCTCTTTCGATAGTCGCCGATGATTCCTCTGAGGACATCGCGATCGTCGAGATCATTTTATCAAAGGGTGAGGCTGTTGCGTTAAACGTATTTATTTCTTGGTGCTCTTGAGCCGTGAACCGAGGGTCGAAAAGATCATCATCGTTACCCACTATCATATTATTAATGTTTTTGTATTTTGCCAAGATTTCGTCTACTCCATTAATAGCCCTAGTCGTCGATAATTCTTCTGAGGAACTTGTATTCGTTGAGGTGGTTGATGTATAATACAAAGGTGAGGCTGTTGTATTTAACGTATTCAGTTCTAGAGACTCTACAAGATCATCCTCCTTCCCCCCTATCGAATTATTCATGCTTTTTAAATTTGTCAGTCTTCTATCTTTCTCGATGGTTGCACTAGTCAATGATTCCTTTGAGGAATTTGTATTCGTCAAGGTCGTTATTGTATCAAAGGGTAAGTGTGTTATGTTAAATGGATTTATTTGTTGTTGTGTCGTGAACCGATCCGTCTGCTGCGAGTTTTCGTCGATTTCGTTAACAGCCAGCTCATCGTAGTTCCTGAATGTTGGATTATTAACATTTTCGAAGCGCTTATCCCCCTCAATGCTTTCCTGTCCCGCTAATGACTGCGTTGTAGTGCTTGCGATCGCGTTTACATCGTATGTGGGAGATGTAGCGGTGATTACAGATGAATCGGTAGGATTTATAGAGGACTCGAAGCGTTTTCCATCTGCTTTCGCTGCGCCGAAAGCTGCAGAGCTGATAACCTTCGGAGTATATCCATCAAGTCGATTATTAACCGAGTTATCGCTCGAATCGTTCTTGTCCGATGCAGGATTATTAAAATCTTTCATATTTTCCAAGCTTTTCTCGATGCTGTTCTGATTCGCTAATGACTGAATTTTATCAAGCGTTGATGGTCTACGGGTGATTGAAGATGTGTCGATAGCATTTGTAGAGTCATCGAAGCGTTCGTTGTGCGATATCGTTGTATCAGCAGCTGTTAGTCCAATTTCTGGCACGCGAGAAGGTTCTTCGAGGCTGGGCAGGTTGGTTGAAGTGAAACTTTCGGTGATTTGATTCGTTTCTGTTGAAACGGTAGCTGGGGTACCGAGTTTCTCGGCTTCCTCTTGATCCCCTTTAAACTTACTGATGCTCTCGCTGGTAAAAGCATCCCAACTGTTGAAATAAAGCAAAGAGCTAAGTCTGAGCCGTTCAATATACAGAATGAAGAATAACTAATTTCTCGAAGATGAGCCACGTTAGGTGTCGAGGAGTTGATTGCTCGGGACTGGGGAGCTAGAAATAGTATTCCAAGTCGCTCTTATTTTTGGAAGTGTACTTCGAAATATTGACAGTGCGACGGTCGCAAGAATTTCGTTCCTGAACTAACCAATTCAGTCTAATAACTTTGAGATCGAAATTTAATTATAGCC
Source organism: Lasioglossum morio (assembly GCA_916610235.2). Lineage (NCBI taxonomy): Eukaryota > Metazoa > Arthropoda > Insecta > Hymenoptera > Halictidae > Lasioglossum > Lasioglossum morio. The sequence goes on along the minus strand of OU744324.1, from coordinate 5,372,710 downwards.
AACCAAACTATTCAGGATGAGTGACCCACGTTGTCACCACAAATATCTTTGCTGTTTTCAACGATACGTTAAACGTCTTCAGGACAAAGTTGAATGGTAAAATGGGACTCGTACGATATCAAAAAAATTTATGTTTTTATGTAATTTGTTTTGAAGATATCAAGGTCACATTCATTTTTTTTTATGAAACCACCCTTTCTTAAACGCCTACAATAATAGTTCCTTTCATTACGAATTCAGTGACTATAATTATTTATTCATTCTCCGAGCTCGTTTACAGGCACGTATCATTTATGAAATACAGGTATTCTGATTCCATATTTCAGTTTTGTACGTCTCTTATGTCCGTCAGATTGAATGACCCTGAGTAATTATGACTTCGTAATGAAAGAGATTATCATCGTAGATATTTAGGAAAGGGTGGTTTCACTTAAAAAAATTATGGCGATCTTGATATCTCTAAAAAAAATGACATAAAAACAAAAATTTTTTGGTACCTTGCGAGTCCCATTTTACCATTTAACTTTGTCCTCGAGACATTTAACCCTTCGCTGCATAGATAACAAATCTGGTATACATATAGTAAACTAAGAATCTATCGTCTTACTGTGTTTATTTATGTTTATTTTTCAGAAAATGTTGTTTCAATTTTTTTAAATACTTTTCTCTTAAAGAAAACACAAAAACTGACCCGCTCTCAATTTTTTATTGAGACTCCCAATTAAAAAATCATGCAGTCAAGGGTTAATGTATCGTTGAAAACAACAAATATATTCGACGTTAGGTGATTCACCTGGTATACAGTTTATCTTATAATGGAGCAGGATGATGAAAACGAAATAGTTCTATTTTGGCAAATTGATGGAGCACGGATGATGACTAAATGTTACAAGATTGCAAGTATTTTTACGTACCTCGTTTTTACTAGAGGTTAGGTACCGAGGGTTAAACGCTATGGAAAATTTTAACGGTAATTTAACCGTCGATTCGAACACGTCTTGTATATTTTCTGATACGAACCTGCCGGTGGTTGAAAAGATGGTTGGCTCCGTGATATCGGAGGGTTCCACGGTTTGAAAGTAAGCGACCGCTAGAATTCTGAAAAGGCGACCCAGTTTCTCTCTTAAAATCGAGCCCTCGGGTTGCGCCCTTTGCAGGAGCAACAGTCTCCGCCAGTCGGAACTCAAAGCACCAAAGGGCAGCATGGTCACCGGGGATGTGAACTTGCCAATCATCGTATCGATCGCCGGCAGGTTCTGCGGATGGACTTTTGACAAATAGTCTTCGAGCTCGCCGATATCGAACCAAGTGCAATCGACCGTCGACACTGTCGACGAACTTGCTCCTGTGAAGAGAAAATTCACTGTAGTTCGTCTCTCTCCTAATTAACTGCTACCGGTTTATCTACTCCAAATCTACCTTGGCTCGCAAATCGTTGAACCGACTGCTATCGGATCGGGCCAACGAAGATTATTAGCACTACACTGATCTTCGTGCAGAAATGAAATTTCTTATTAATAATCTTAGTGAGTTTAAAAGTTATTTCATTTTATACATTGACACGTTGCCGACCGGTGATTATTGCATAATTTTGAAAAATCTATGGTACATGGTTAAACGTATAACATTTTTAATGGAACTTTCAATAGCAACAGCAATTTTCATCGTGAGCTAACAAGTCACCCTCAACAAAATCATGCAATAGTTTTATATATGATTGCAATGTAAAAGGAAAGCTTTCTTTTGGTACAGCATAATTATTTCATTTTATACTATGACACATTGTCGACCGATGATTATTGCATAATTTTGAAAAATCTATGGTACATGGCTAAACATATAACATTTTTAATGGAACTTTCAATAGCAACAGCAATTTTCATCGTGGGATAACAAGTCACCCTCAATAATGTCATGCAATACTTTCATATAAAATTGTAATGTAAAAGGAAATTTCTATGCTTTCTTTTGGTACAGCATAATTATTGAAAATCCTATTAATAGCCTTGTGGGTAAAGTGTTAATATAAATATTGTTAATTGTCGTGTTTGTAGAAGATCATTTAATTCGAAGGGACGGAGGTCACTTACCATGAAAAGCAGACACGATCAAAGCCAGAGAATAGATATGCACACGTGAAAGAGCCTCTCGCACCATGATCGCTGCGCTAACTGATCGCGTGTCCGACTTGACTATTCTATTTCGTCAGGATTAGCATATTTTGTGAATATTCGCGGATTCCTACGACACGTGACGAATTCTGACAGGTAGGGGCACCTGACTACGCATGGGACAAAGACGAGGTCGTTCCTGTTAATTCTAAACCTACCACGGTCAAATTAATTATTCAATTTCTGATGATTTAATTGAATAGCAAGACTGACATACACTACTGTGCAAAAGAAAGAAGCACTCAATATAATTATAAGTAGACTGCGGATCTTTATGCAAAATGGAAATTATTTACATCAACTGCAGCATACAAATTTCGTTCATGCTTTAATAACGTTCGTAAGCTGCAACAAATAGGATGAAACTCCTAAATCTTTTTAATCTGTTCACTGCATAAATGCATAAAATTACCGCAGTCTAATTACAAGATATAATGACAAACAATATGTTTATTTAGAAATTGTATTGTACAATGATTGATTTATTGCATTTAAAGTATTAGATAATCCGCAATAACAGATATTTTCAGAACTATTCAATTAAACAGCTGAACCGTTCACAAAACTTACTGTGTTCTCATTTGATTTTTTACGCTTTTCTATTAAATATGACCGGGTGCTTCTTTCTTTTGCGCAGTAGTGTATCTACAAGAAGTGATACACACACAGCCATATTTATAATTCTTTCGAACCTTCTTCTACTTTAAATTCCATCTACTGGGTAATTTACTTCAGTGATTCCTCACCGATTTTTTTCCCTGCACGTGTTACCGGCTACTAATCATCGTTGTTCCATTAACCTCTTGCCGTATATTAATAAGTCAGACTCGTGATAAAGATTTCAACAAAGTCTAACAGATACGAATGTTACGCGTTTCTGTTTAGATGAAATAAAATTTAGTCCGTTTGTAATCAATCTTTAAGCATCAAAACAAATGTAGCCATACGAAAAATATAAATTTTCTTTCCTCTTCTACGACGATTTTAGGGATAAAGACGTTTCGATTATTGTAGCTGTAAAGAAAATGTTACTGCAAGGGTTTAAAAGGAACGATGAGAAAGGTATGTATGTATGATTTTTATTTCGATCCCCTTGGGGTTACAAAAATTTTCACAATATCTCTCCTCATATTCATCGCAATTACAAACTTAAATACTAACTCCTTAAAATTAACTTACAACTAACCTTACATTTACTTTTGTGTCGACCAACGCACGAGAACGATGAGAAAGGTATTTACTGTATTTAGGGTAGTATTTATCGTTCGATTCGGTCGGTACTCGGCGCGTCAACCTAATTTCCCGGAAAACAAATGAACTTTGGAAAAGCGAGGGGAACGGATTAGTAGTGAAAAGGGAAACGGGCCGATAGCGGTTATCGGGAGAATACAGTTCCGAAGCAGAAGCAGAACAGCGAGTTGACTCATCCGGAATCAATCGCTGACTATGCAATGCAACCGGAGGGGGAGTCCGGCCGAGCAGAAGAGACGACGAGGGAAGAAGAAGCGAGAGCAATCGGGAAGGAGGTTGCGAAGGAAAGGAAGCAACCGCGCAGGTGAATGAAACGAGAGTAATGCAACCAATTAGTAAGAATTAGCATCGAGCCGGTGCCGGGCAGAGGGTTGAAGAGACGACGTCGGCAACGGATGAGAGTGGGGGTTGTAGATGGTAGAGAAGGGTAGGAGAAGAGTAGAGTAGGGTTGAGTTGCACTCCCTCATCCCTTCGACTGTGCTGGTGAAATAATTACCAGGCGTCTCTTCGCCCACTTCCTCCGACTTTTCCCTCACTCTCCCCTCTCTTTCTCTCTTTGTGCTCCCTCTTCAGCCGAAGCTGCCGTCTAACTCTTTCCCAGTTAAATGATTTCTCCGTGAAGCTTTCCACCGGGTAGCAGAGTGGTAGCCAGCCACTGCAAGCTCTCGCCGGCTTCCCCTCCCCGTCGCGGCTGCCACACCGCTACCCAAGAAGCATCTCGAGAGAAGCTAAAGTAATCCTGACGAACGATCAGAACCGTTGGAGCGTCCCGCTGTTCCCGCTATTCCCGTATTCCCGACACGAGGAACACTGAACGCGCGCGCGTTCCGCCCCGTGAACCGGCTAATTTGTTCCCTCTCGCGAAACAATGCGCGGCTAATCCGGACGCCGAGTAATCGCCGAGAAATGATAAGCGATGGGAGCGAATTTGTTTTCCCGGGGACTCGCCGCCCGCGCAGTTTCCACTCGCGATTGATCGACCTTATTTGTCGATTTCCCCCTCCATCGCTCTCTCTCTCTCTCTCTCTCTCTCTCTCTCTCTCTCTCTTCTATAGCTCTCTTTCTCCTGGAACGATGAACCCTCTCCTCTTAATAATCGAATTTCAGAACCCCGGATAAGAGATAACATAGCCGTGCGTTGTCGGTTGCAGACTGATCTCGCAAGATACGTACTCAAATGCCTCACAAGTTGTCTCCTGCCAGGAATTCAAAAGGAATGCGGTAACAGACCGATTGGGTCGTTCCAATCGCGCTTTCGGTTGTAGCCGAATTATTGGTTAATGTGTGTGACGACGTCACGGGCCCCAATCATGGGCTGCAAGCGAGGATCTCCTTTCTTCCGGTGCCGTCGCGAGGGACAACTTGTGAGCCACGGAGAGTACTTCGGATCGCGAGTTTCTTGCGAACGGACGCGATGAAATGGCAATGGGACGAGACACTCTGTGCAACACCCTCTCGCCGCCGTCTAAGACGGAGAGGATCATTTGTTTCTCCAGGATGTACCGCTAATCCGTTCCGCAGCCGGCGAAATTGTTGACTCTAATAAATGCGAGACACTTTGTTGGCCCGACACACGGAACACGGCTCGATAACAACCGTACGGATTGCTGCCTAATCGGTCGACTTCCGGCCGACCCTCGCGAATTTGATCCCCATCCATCTCTCGTGTCAATCTGACAGTTTTCCAGAAATAAGTTATACTGTTCTGTTATTTTTAGGTAAATTTTCCCGAAACTTTCTGTCACTTCTATTTCTTTTCAATGCGGAACACATAACCGAAAAACCTAAGATGTAAACGTTAACACATCAATTTGACGAAAAAAACATTGAAATTGTTTTTATTTTCTGTCAATTTGACACCGAGGGACAGATTCAGTTCGTCGGTTCGTGTCGACGTTTGTTTTATTGAAATGCTTCCCCATAATTTGATACCGAAGTTCATTGAAATGACAAAGGTACAATATTTTGCGAGGAGTACAGGTTCTATACTTTTCTAAAATTTCAATAGAAAAGTTGATTTTTTTATGCGTTTATACCAGATGGGTTCCTTCGTTTTTTTTAAGTCATTATTTCGAAAGCGCAGATTTCGACTCTGAAAAATTCATTTCCGACGAACACGAGAGACATAAAAGTGTTCCACATTTTCAGTCATTATTTTAGAACCCGGTTCCCAACAATCGATTTTTCTTCGCACGGTTTTAGTTCTTGTAATCCCCGGAATATCCTTACAAAATGGTTTACGTAAATTCCGAGAGCATTAAGGGAGTTAGAGCGAGGACAAGCATACGCTGTCCAGCAATGTAAACCGATAAAACAACCGTGTAATTTCTTCCCGGATGTAATCTCTTTTACGACTGGCCTGTGGATGTTTATGCATTTACAGCACGTCCGGCTATGTAATATGCAGTAAAATAAAGATCTTAATAAAGTTTAGCGGTTTGTATACATTTTTATGAACAGAAAATAAAAGACAATTAGTGCGGGGAATAAAATAAAATCGCGTTCGCTTTTTGCGAGACTGACCGTTCGTGATTGCAAATATACAAGATAAATTCTATATATAGAAAAACGTTCTCGCTCGTCGCTAAAAATATAAATGTTGTTCTAGATTTCCCAACGAACCAGCGACCGCAAGACATTCAATTGACGCAATAAAACGTGAAACAATCAATTTTAAAACCGTTCGTACAATCCCATCAGCAGCATTTAGTATTTTCGTCTAATTTCAAGTTGACTGTCATCTTGATTGATTGCGATCATTTTTTACTAAAATAATTATTTATTTCGTCCTTGTGGCCAAGAAATTAGACTCGATTTTACATATCTATTATATCACTCATTCCTGCATCCCTCCATTTTTCCATCCATATCCTATGTCATATTCTAATCTATCCTAGTCTCTTACATCGAACATTGCCTCTCCCTCTTTCCTTTTGGTTATTTCTTTCCTTCCCTTTTTGCCTCGATACTCATGAGCCAGATTTTTTTTACGATGTATGTATAACTTTATTGCCTCCCCTTAGGGTTACAATCTCCTTAATAAATTCCTCCACATTTACCTCCACTTCTCCAAATCATTTTTTACTATTGTATAGGTAATTTTTCAAGTGTCGGATACGGAAGTGTAATACTTGTTGGATACTTGGCAATACTTTTTTACACTGCACGTAAGTTTCCTTTCAATCTATGAACGGCACACCTGAAATGACTTGTTTTCACTTGTTTTCAGGTAACGTGATAGCAGTCTGTAGTTTAATGAACGGGTCGGGCCGCAAGTGGCCAGGAAGGAATCAGATACAGCGATGGATGAAGTTATCCCAATTAGCGGACCGCATGGCTATGCGTGCACGCGTCATTTACCACCGTTTTATATTTGCAATATGCGCGATAAAGGTGTAACGCCTCGACTCGAGGGGTCGTATCTCGCGGCAAGATTAATCGACGAGGTTGTTCCGCGGTCGCGGCCAGGTAAATAAAGGGCTCGTAATTACTAGCTTAATCCGTATCATGGAACGATAACGGTTGGTCGTAGCGAGACGACGACGAAGAACGACAGAGAGAAAGAGAGAGAGAGAGAGAGAGAGAGAGAGCGTAAGATCCCATGAAAAACGCGATGGAGCGTTGCGAAACCCGAAGCCGAAGAAGCCGAAGAAGCTGAATCCTGTGCTCGAAGAGAGCGCGAGAGTTTGAAAGTTAAATTTACGAAAGGGGGACGTTTCACGGTTGCGCCCTTTAAGGCAATATCCAGGGCAAAGTACGCGCTAGTAGGCCATTACAAAGTTATAATAGTACCGGCAACCCTCTTACGATGTTCGGAGCCCCGGCCGGGCCCGGCCCGGCCCGGCTCGGGCAGCGTTTTGACTTTAAAATGAAATAGTCGCCGCGACCCGCGCGCCAGTAAACGTATACAACGGAAGTTCCTGCGCTGGAGCCACGCCGAGAGGCTTCCACCGGGTGCCATTACACCGAGTGGAACGTTTTTCCGAAAGCCACGGTCGCCGAGTAATTCCTAATGGGCCGTGTAACGCCGCGGATTCGCCGGAACGAGCCACACCGTCCATCGCAACGCCGCGCCGACGCCGCCATTCTAATTGGAGATCTTGCCTAACCAAAGAGAGACTCGCCAGGATTCTTCGCCTCCTCTCCATCCTCCTCTTCCTCGTCCTCCTACAAGCTTCTTCGAGCCGATTCACAGCATCCGAAGCCCAACTTGTTGCCCGCCCGCATTCCCATCGAGTCCTAAAGTCTGCGAGAGACTTCTCGTCGCGTCGGCGAAAAGAAAAGCTCCCGGTCCTTGCAATTTTCTACAAAATCGACGAGTCCACGCTGAAAAGCATGTAGAGGAGAACAGGGTAGCCGCGGTTAGCGAACAATGATCGTTAGGACCATTATATTATTGTTGGGGAGGCTTCGGGCCCAACTTGTCGGCGAACACATTATATTAACAACATTATAGACATCGTAAACATTAACGACAGACGACTTTTCTCGATCTCTACGATATCTTCAGAATATCACAGAGGGGGTGGCAACTTTATCTCATGCCGTCGTAACATTGTATTATAACGGAGGATTGTGATGAGATGGAAAGAACAAATTTAAGTATAGAAAAGATAGTAGAAAATAAAAGAGTGAGAGAAACAGTAGACTGGCTTAGGAGTATCGAAGCAAAAAAGAAAGAAATAACCAAAAGGAAAGAGGGGGAGGCAATATTACATGTAAGATAATAGGGTAGGGTAGAATAGATCAGATTAGATTAGGTTAGATAGACTAGATCAATTTAACAAAAGGCATAGGATATGGATGGATGGGTGGAAGAATGGATGGATAGATGAATGGAAGTGATATGCAATGGAAGTAGATCTGCAAAGCCAAGTCCAATTTCTTGGCCGCAAGGTAGAAATTAAATAAAAATTAATTAATTAATATTTAGTTCGACCGTCGTTGTTCAAATCTCCAGGCTCGACTTTCTACAATAACACGGTCCAACAACTTCAAATTTTTTTTTGACGTTTCGATTCTCACTATGCGACACTTAGAGAGTTTCTTGTACTGATTCCGAAACTGCCCTTAATTTTTCTCCAAAACGCACTGTTTTTGAGAAAAATAAGTTTGAAAAGAAGACATATTTTTCACTTTGAACAAACATTGTGATGTCATTATAAAAGATATTGTATTGTTCTTTACAGCAAAAGATTCTCTAGACTTTCCCGAATCGAGTGATATGCAATATTAATACATTATGATTGTTAAACATGTTTAAACAATCATTAAAGACGGAGAGGCACCACTTTCGCACCGTTTTTTGATGATATTTTTTAATTCATTATATATTTTCTTTTCTGGAACGAAAAAACCGTCGACGTTGGAAAGGGTGATTTCTCAAGATAAAAGTCTGTTCTATCGTGTGGTGTAGTTCGATTTTCCGTTGCATCCTTATTTTTTCAGATAAATTAAAAAATATTGTATCAGTATTGCACATCACTGGATTCGGGAAAGTCTACAGAATCTTTTGCTGTAAAGAACAATAGACTATCTTTTATAATAACGTCACACTATTACTTCAAAGTCGAAAAATGTGTCTTTTTTCAAACTCAATTTTTCTCAAAAACTGTGCATCTAAGAGAAAAATCAAGTGCAGATTCGAAATCAGCGCAAGAAACTCTATAAGAATCGCATAGTGAGTATCCAAACGATTTTTGGCTGTTGTGTTTGACCGTGTAATATCATTACCAACACTGCGGATCTGTGTTCAACAGAAAAATGTTTCACTAAATGACAATGTATGTATCTCCTTTAAAAATGATGTGAACAAGTCAAAGGTAATGTAACAGCTGCGAAATCTCGATAGACTTCCGGTAGGTGAAGTGTTAAAATTTGACCAGTGTATGGTAGTTTCAGGAACAGCTCTGAATCCGGATGTTCGCTTCGAATCCCGAGGGACAGTTTGAAACTCGCAGTCGCTGGAAGTCGATCGTCTCGAACATCGCGTGTATGTATCGCGCAGAAACGATCGCGTCCGTCTCGGATCTATCGTAACCTGGATAGACGGTTTCTCGAGGCAACACTGTACTGCGAAGACGCGCGAGAATCCGGCGGAATGGTGTAATCATCTTTGTTCGGTGTCGTCCGCGGGAATCCATTCTCGTCACGTCGAGACAAACGGGCGCAGTTGACTCTCCGTCTGAACCCTCGGCCCTCTCCGAGCAGCCCCTCGTCTTTCTTCGCACGGATAAGAAATGAAATTAAAATTCTCGGGGAGACTGAAACGTCACGTTCCGCGTCTGCTGTCTCTCTCTCTCTCTCTCTCTCTTTTCTCTCTGTTGCTTCTCGCTCGAGAATCGGACGCGATGGCACGGATAGACTTCAGTGCGGTGTCCGCGAGAGAACAGAGGCTCCCATACATTCGAGCTGCCCCAAACGCGGCGAAAAGCCCCTTCGAACAAACTGTACCGATAACCGATATAAAGTCGACAGAACGTCCACGCGAGAAAATGGATTTTATTATATTAAATCGTTGCCGTCCAAAGTAATTGTAGGAAAATTAAATCTAAAGCTGGTAGGAAAATGTTAAGTAGAATCGTCGGGGTGTCGTAACATTTTCGGCGGATGTTTAGTAGATAAGAAAATGAATCGGGGGCTGCTGGATCGCTCGGAGATCCTTCCATTCGATTCGAGAAAGTTTCCGACGAAACTCGGCGAAACTCGACGAAACTAGCCGCGGCGAAAGGAAAAAACCGGGTCGCGGAAGGAAACGGGATATTTTTACGACGAGGAGTAGCAGTTGTCCTATTCCTCCATCTCGGAAAAAGACGCTCCCCGACGTCTATTATTCCTACTCCGGCATTGTTGCAGAACCTGTGCTAGAAGCGAGCAAGCAGCTCCGAGGTCCGCCGTGAATAGTCATCCGCGGAAAAGGATTTCTCTTTTTTTCCACGCCGGAGAAAGGTGACTGGGCAGACGTGAAAGAAGAAAAAGCCTCGTCGCCGGTTAATTGGAATCGCCGTCGCCGAACTTTGCGACTCCTCGACCCCGAAAACCATCGATTGCATCGCTCCGCGACTTTCCTCTTCAGCCTTCAACTTCTTCGTTCTTCCCTGGCTTTATTCGGCATAGCGAGCTGCCGAAAATTATCGAGAATCAAGCAATCGTCGGTGGAAACGACGACGTGTATAATTTGAACAAACTATTTTAACTCGTCAGGAACACAACAGAGATAAGCGAACAATTAATTATTCAGAAATAATGATCGAGTCTAAAATTTGATCTAAAATCTAGACCCAGTCATTTGCCCTCTAGGATACCAACTATATTATTGGTACCACATAATATTTGTCCTGTCTAAATTTCAATAATACGCATATCCATCGTTCGAATCGTGAGTTATGGTCTTGAGTTCATACAGAAATCCCATAGAAAAAAGCACTTTCATTTATTCCCGAATTTTCCATTTTTCCGGGCAACTTTTCCAATGTTTCTTTCCCTAAAAACCTTATTCGTAATATTACAAACATTTTTCTTTAAAAATTAGCGAAATCGGTCCAGCGATTCAATTTTTATTTATATAGAAGATTGTAGAAGATATACAAGATTATAGAAGATTTAGTAAATTGTAGAAGATATAGAAGATGTAGAAGATTGTAGAAGATTGTAGAAGATTGTAGAAGATATAGAAGATATAGAAGATTGTAGAAGATTTAGTAAATTGTAGAAGATATAGAAATGTAGAAGATTGTAGAAGATATAGAAGATTGTAGAAGATATAGAAGATTGTAGAAGATATAGAAGATATAGAAGATATAGAAGATTGTAGAAGATATAGAAGATATAGAAGATTGTAGAAGATATAGAAGATTGTAGAAGATATAGAAGATATAGAAGATTGTAGAAGATATAGAAGATTGTAGAAGATATAGAAGATATAGAAGATTGTAGAAGATATAGAAGATTGTAGAAGATATAGAAGATTGTAGAAGATATAGAAGATTGTAGAAGATATAGAAGATATAGAAGATTGTAGAAGATATAGAAGTTTGTAGAAGATATAAAAGATTGTAGAAGATATAGAAGATTATAGAAGATATAGAAGATTGTAGAAGATATAGAAGATATAGAAGATATAGAAGATATAGAAGATTGTAGAAGATATAGAAGATATAGAAGATTGTAGAAGATATAGAAGATATAGAAGATATAGAAGATTGTAGATGATATAGAAGATAGAAGACAGAAGATAAAGAAGACATCAACTGAAACTGCTATATGTGGCAGTGTCCTGATTTCTTTTGAAATCAAGAGCTTTTAAACCACGCCCACTAATGACGATGAGTAAAAAATCGAGTCCATCCATTCGCCGAAGTCGCAGGCTCAACGAACGTCGAGTGTGGACCAGACACACGTGGAGATGAGGAGGCGTAGTTACGGACTACTAGAGCCCCGAGACCGAGCATTTATCAAGCGGTAATCGTAGAACGGTTATTACTCGACTGTTTCATTTCTTTGTTTCGTTGCCCGAACTGTTCCCACTGAATTGAACCGAGGTAGAAAAGCCTTCAAATGGAAATTTTCGCAGGATCGTTGGTCGCGGTTCTCGAGGCGTAGCGGCGTGTTTCTATTAACCGAAATAAAACGAAGGAACCGTGACAGACAGACAGACAGGCAGACAGTCAGACAACGGAACGCAATATCGTGATACCACCGCACCGCGGTCGAACGCCGTCGACGCGGAGCCTTCGCGAATCCCTTTCGAAGCGGAGTTCCGGCGTTAAGCTGCCTCGGGAAATGAATAAAAATTACATCTGCGGCGACTCGCTAAATTTCTCGACGCGGCTACAAAAGCAATCTTTTTTACTCTGCCGCAACGTCCGTCCGGCGAAAGATTAACCGAATCTGCTAAACAAGAAGATCCTCCCTCTTCTCCACCGCATTCCCCTCCCGTTCGTCGAAGCGAAGGCGAATACGAAAAGTCCAACGCTGTCGACCTCTCGGTTTCTCGGTTTCTCCGTGGTTCAACGAGAAAATTTCAATTAATTACGGCGACAGGACGCGCGCGCCGTACAATGCCGGAATGCCGGCGTTCAGACGTAAACCGGCACGACGAAGATGAAATCTTCCTTTAACGCAATCTTTCCGCGACGATCGTTAAGCATCGAGGGGAACGTCGCTAAATTGTTGCTGCGTAGACGACGACGACGACGACGACCGGGACGCAATATCCTCGGGCTGGCATTCTTGCGAAGCGGCCGTGCTCCGGGAAAAAGAGAAACGACCCCGCGGAAAAGAGCAGTCGGAATAATAACGATTCGCGGTTACCCTATTTCCGCCGCTGAAAGGAACTACACAGAAAAGCGAGCGGAATAATACTTCTCCGCGAAGTCTTAAACTGTTGTGTCAACTATAGAGCCTGGTACTCGCTGTTTCTCCATATCGGCGAACCGAAAAATTCAAACGTCTTTTTCAACCCCTTGCACTCGACCTATTTTTCACTCTAGAAAACAACCATTTCGTTCGTCCAGAAATTCTATCCGTTTCTTTATCAAGGACAAGCAAAAACGAATGCACTTTCTTATATGCACGACACTAATTAAGCAACCACCTTGCTAACATCAAGACGATTTACATTCTCTCGTAAAAATGTTTCTTTCTCATAGCTCCAACGACATTCGATAATGGGGGTCGAGCAGGATAATCTTTAACATTTCTATTCTTCTTTTTAAAACACCCCTTATTGATTTTTGAGTTATTACCCGAGATATTCAGATGAACTAAAACAGATAATGAAGCTGCAGGCTTGCTTTATTTGTTGTTTTTTTCTGAGAATTTCGAAGCAGTTATTAAGGGTTGAAAAAAATTTTTTCAGCGTTGATTTTCGTCAACAACCGTTTGAGTGACTACCTTACAAAATCAAGAATAATGTTCTGTAACGTAACTGCGAACATGAAACATTATTGAATAATGATTAAAATCCCTTATTGTTTTCTGTGTTAGTACCCGAGATATTCAGATGAACTAAAACAGATAATGAAGCTGCAGGCTTGTTTTATTTGTTGTTTTTTTCTGAGAATTTCGAAGCAGTTATTAAGGGTTGAAAAAAATTTTTTCAGCGTTGATTTTCATCAACAACCGTTTGAGCGACCACCTTAGAAAATCAAGAATAATGTTCTGTAACGTAACTGCGAACATGAAACATTATTGAATAATGATTAAAATCCCTTATTGTTTTCTGTGTTAGTACCCGAGATATTCAGATGAACTAAAACAGATAATGAAGCTGCAGGCTTGTTTTATTTGTTGTTTTTTTCTGAGAATTTCGAAGCAGTTATTAAGGGTTGAAAAAAATTTTTTCAGCGTTGATTTTCATCAACAACCGTTTGAGCGACCACCTTAGAAAATCAAGAATAATGTTCTGTAACGTAACTGCGAACATGAAACATTATTGAATAATGATTAAAATCCCTTATTGTTTTCTGTGTTAGTACCCGAGATATTCAGATGAACTAAAACAGATAATGAAGCTGCAGGCTTGTTTTATTTGTTGTTTTTTTCTGAGAATTTCGAAGCAGTTATTAAGGGTTGAAAAAAATTTTTTCAGCGATAATTTTCGTCAACAACCGTTTGAGTGACTACCTTACAAAATCAAGAATAATGTTCTGTAACGTAACTGCGAACATGAAACATTATTGAATAATGATTAAAATCCCTTATTGTTTTCTGTGTTAGTACCCGAGGTAATCAGATGAACTAAAACAGATAATGAAGCTGCAGGCTTGTTTTATTTGTTGTTTTTTTCTGAGAATTTCGAAGCAGTTATTAAGGGTTGAAAAAAATTTTTTCAGCGTTGATTTTCATCAACAACCGTTTGAGCGACCACCTTAGAAAATCAAGAATAATGTTCTGTAACGTAACTGCGAACATGAAACATTGTTGAATAATGATTAAAATCGCAGGATTAACGATCGCGTTGCGGATCTTCGTCCTGCGGAATGGAAGCGAGAAAGGGATGGGGGATATGAAGGAAAACAAGGGGCTCGCGAAAAACGAATGGCATGCTGTTCCCCGCCGTTCGTCACCGGCGCGGCGGTTCTTGCAGCTTTTTCCGTGGCTCGTCCTTCGGCGACGGTTTCAGCCAGTTTCTTTCACCGTTCCGAAACTTGCCCCCGCTCGTTAATACCTCCCGCGACCATAAATTCGTCCGGCGAGCTATTTTCTATCGTATGAGCGATGGCGTTTGTCGAACGGACGAAAATTCTCCCGGGTTTTGCTCGGACCCGTTAATTTCCACGACGCACGCGAATCGCGAGCCGCAAATCAGCTTTTTCCACGATCCGTCGTTTTATCAAAGCGCGCGTGATCGTGCTTGGTTGCGTCATGTGTACGCGAAAATCAGGCCAGTGCAAAACTTTTAATGACTTTCCTATAACTAACTCGACTTTATCTACACATATGTATTTACTTAATGCAACTAGCTGATTTTATTCATTATAAGATACACTCGAGTATATCTAAAATTATTTACAATATTGGAGAATGTTTCAAACAAAAGTTGAATGGTATCGAGGAAAACGTAATTTCATGTCAAAATTTGTTTCGTGGGTGGAGGCCTAGGGATAACCTTATTTTTTTTTTGTTCAATTGAACTATACATGATTTTAATTTTTCTGGTTATTTTTATACTTTCTTGCTAATGTTACAGATGAAATATTCCTCCGAGTCGGTACGCAATACCGACGTCGGGACAGAGGGGTTGAAACCCCATCAAAAGTTTCGCTGTTACGACTAGCCTTGTTATTTTCGGCGTGGGAAGTTAGAGGCGATTTTCTTTCTATTTTCGTGGACCAGTGGGAGAGTAGACGGTCGCCGGTAGGTTTTTGTCGCGATTACGTCGTCTGAACGAAAAGGTTAATTGTATTTGTGTTGGTACTTGGCGTGTTAGGTTGGTAAGTTTGGCTATGGGGGTGAACGGGGGTGGCGAGGGTGGATCGTCACCGGGCGAAACGCCTAGTCGACCCTTCCATCTTCGGCGTTAGTAAGTTTGAACCGTTCGAAACGTTTCGTCCCTCGTTTGCATGTCGATGCCTGGCTGCCAGCCCGCCAAGAGCCGAGAGTCGTCGAGTCCTAGATCCACAGGGCGATCCGTACGTGAAAGTTTAGTCCGCGCCCTGCTCTCACGATGTAAACTCAGCGTAGAGCACAGGTACACGTTCCTCTCCCTCGTTCTATCTATCCCTCTGTCCCTTTCACCCCCTCCGGCTCTACAAGGGTGAGCTCTCTCTCTCTCTCTCTCTCTCTCTCTCTCTCTCTCGTCCGGATATATACCGTAGGTGAGACGAGACGCGGTCTCGTCGGGATGACGCCTTGCAATTTCACGCGATTACCGTAAGGCTCTTCCAATTTGCCGGGGAACTTGGTCTTGGGCGCTATCGTCGCTTCCCGGTGCTCTCCTAGATCGATAGCCTGTGTCGTTTCGGCGGCAGTTGCTTCGGAAACAACGTGACGCAAACTTCAGCCCCTCGGCTCCGCAAGGATACGCGTGTGGGTCCTTGCCAAGGACTCCTTCGTAGCTAGAATGCTCGCAGACTGCCCCGAGACTCTTCGACTAGTTACTCGAGTGGCTCGATCCACGTGGCTATTGCTTTTCTTCTTAATCTACAGGTAACCCTTAACCCTCATTGTATGCTCCTCAAGTAAACACTCAACAATTACCTGATCCTAAATACGATAGAACCCACGGACTGAAAAGGTTCAAGTATTTGCTGTTGGACTTGGGCTGATGAAGAGTATTGAAGATTCTTGAAGACTGTTGATGATTATTGCAGACTGTAGAAGATTTACTAGGAGTCGAAAGACACACTGATGATGCGTCACGTTCCGGTTCATCGCTGACCGATAAGAAAACAGACTTGCCTTCGACTGATGAAGACTATAGAAGATTTTGGAAGACTGTTGATGATTATTGCAGACTGTTGAGGACTATTTTAGAAGGCTGTAGAAGATTCACTAGGAGTCGAAAGACACACTGATGATGTGTCACATTTCGGTTCATCGCTGACCGATAAGAAAACAGATTTGCCTTGGGCTGATGAAGATTATTGTAGATTCTTGAAGACTGTTGATGATTATTGCAGACTGTTGAGGACTATTTTAGAAGGCTGTAGAAGATTCACTAGGAGTCGAAAGACACACTGATGATGTGTCACGTTCCGGTTCATCGCTGACCGATAAGAAAACAGACTTGTCGATGAAGAATTAAAGAACGAAAATCGGCGTTATTAGAACGTTCCATCGTCTTCACCGTTTCCCAATATTTCACGACAACTATATATATATATATATCTGAAGGGATAATTTCTGTCCACGCAGCAACCGAGGAAATTCTTCCAGCGTAATTTTCCGTAAGTGGTGCAGAGGGTTAAAAAGACAACGTCGCCGGAGCGGAGGAAATCGGCGGTGAACGGATGACGCGGCGCCGGATCCCGGCCAGAAATGATTTAAGGGTTGTTATCGGGAAACGGGGCTGCGGCTCGGACCGTCCGCGTCAGCGGGAACGTTCGTATCAAATTCGTAGGGTTCGGCCTCGTGTCTCTGGCCAGCCTGAACTTCGGGGTTGCCTGGAGCGTGGCTCGGTGTGTCCTCGACATCGACCTCGTCCGACGGGGTTGTCCGACGGGGTGTATCTCGAGCAACCGGGATCGAGAATTTACCGGAGCGCACCGTTAGCCGGTCCCGATCCGATCCAGTCTGGACGCGACGATGCTCCTGCGCGCGTGTCAGTATCGCCGATGTATCGTCTATCGAAGCAGGTTCACGCGCGATCGCCTCGAGGGGCAATGGCGAGTGATGAATCGGTGATTAAGATGACCTGTCTTCCGTGAACGCGTGTCCTCGCAGCCACAGTCGAACGGCCGACCTATCGATAGCGCTAGCTTCTCTCCTACACGCTCCATCTCGCTGCTCTTCCTAATCGATTCCTCTGCTTCCGGTCTGCGACCTTGCTTCTCGAAAAATGGCTGTACGCAGCCGGATAAGCTGGTCACATCGTCAAATTGGTCTGTCTTCGTACCATTCGACGAGGACCTCAAAGAGAACACTCTGTGCGAAGTTGCAAGTCGGTACCCTTATCACAAGGGTAGTTATACAGGGTGCACCCGTTAAGTTATGTCATCAATTTTTAGGCATTTCCGGGAGTGCAATTAAGAAGTGTTTTAGACAAAAGTTTGCCAGTACTTGGTGAGCTACGTGTTCGCATATCCTTAAATCTGAATAAATGCTTTTTATGTAAAAAAAGTAAAGGTCACCTTGACTTTTTTAAGTGGAACTACATGTTTTGGACATTGTAGGATTGTTGCTGACGTCGAGACGAATTTAACAGTATATTATACTATGATCTTGAAATTACTTAAAACTCGACAATTTTGTGTAAACGTAACTATAATGAAAAATTATTTGGCGGAGCGAAAAATCCAAATCCAATGTATGTTTTGGGGTCGCTTATTTCGAATATCAAATTAAAATTGTAAATTTAACAATGGTGGACTAGTATGGAAGACATTTCATAAAGACAATATTAATTCATATATACATATGTATATGTTGAACATTATCTTCAGATTAAATAGTGACTGGATTTAGTTTAATTGCTATTTTAATTATATTTGAAAACGTATGTAAAGTTCTGGTGCGACATACTGGTGCGAGATAGTCCAACCATATATTTCGCTCATCAACTGATATATTTATTTTTAAATGTATTAATTTGTTAATAAGAATTTGTTATTAACTTTAAAACGTTATTAACACATGAAATAAACTTGATTCATGCTATTTTTTTACAACAGATTCACATAAATAGCGTTTCTTGATTCTGGGTATACGCACTTAACTGGCTGCATGAAAATACATACAGTATTATATTATTAATATCTTTTCAATGGGCAAAAATGGGTAAACGAGGTTTGTTTCATAACTTTAAGGATACTTTAAGAAAAAGATTTATCCTAGTCTCATTCAGGCACAATGAGGCACACGATTTTTGTCCTGGTTTGGCCCACTGTGCGCCGTGCGTATCAGTTATGGGAGTTCGAAGAACCGTCGTTCTAGGGTCTTAGAACTGTAGAGCCTACTTTGCCAATACTCGTATAGGAGTTCGAAGGGCTGCGCCGTTCTCGAAGGGCCCGCGGAATGCGAAGTTCCTAAGAACTTGGGAACGATCTTTGGAACTAAAGTAGTTCCGGAGTGGACCGGTGATATGTATCTTAATGCGGACGTGCAGTTCGTTGATACTTCGAGACGCGAATAATTCAAATATTTAACTTAATCTCGAAACGGAATGATACTCTACGCTCCGTCGCGTCCGGTGCCGGCTCGATATTTTCCCAGAAGCGGCGCACCGAAAAATATTTCTAATACTACTGACAGTGTCTAAAGAACGATATACGTGTTTCCATAAAATATGATCGTTCCAGAAACGAGTTTCTGGCAGATTTCCGCGTGTGAAAAAAAGGATTGACTTCGTTCCCGTCGGATCGCTGAAATAACACGGCGTGTAGGCACGGATCGATGTGGGTTGTCACGGTTCCTTTCATCGAATGAAGGCCGCGGGACAACGAAAATGTCTTTTGAAATATCGCTGGAATACCAGCAGAAATAGAAGAGGAGGATGAGAGGAGGCGAGAGAGAGAGAGACAGAGAGAATGTGTGTGTGTGCGAGAAGAAGAGAGAAAGGAAGAAGATAGGAGAAGGGAGCATACGATCCTCGAGAGTGGTCGAGCTGACAGAGTAACCGGGTTGGCAACAGCCTAGCAGGATCAACTGCTCTTCCGGTAAGGGATGCGTTGGCCCGTGAACTCGCCGATAACGCAGAATTATAGTCTCGGCTCTAGCCCAGGCTCGGGGGCCCTAGCCTTTCGGCGGCAACCGTGCGACTCCCTGGAAAACGCCTATCACTGCACGTAGCGAGGCGTGAGCAAGGGGGCGAGAGAGCATCGTGTGTCGACTCCACACGCGTGTGTACCATTCTACCTAGATATATACCTTCCACAGTCTCCAGCCGCCATTACGCTCGCCTTTGTCCGACCGATGCACCAACGGTGCAACGGTGCAACCGGTCTCTGTGCACCGGACTGTGCGTCCCCTGCCGGATCGTCTTCGTTTTTCACCAACCGACAAAATTGTCCGCGAACTACCGAGCGTCCGTACACTCGAACGGTCAATGTTACTCATGATAATGCAACGATAACGGCGGTCAACCGGCCGAGAAGGGGAACAGGCCACAGCATACGACAAGAACGGGATAACGACCTTCTGATAAGCGGATTCTCTCCTTACGATAAAGAAACCTAAGCTTGCCACCGTCTTGGCCTCGTAAACTGCACCCACTCGGTGCGGTAGACGCAGTCATAAATAAAAAATTTCAAGTCTCTAGCTCATCGGGAAGTTAGCTTAAAAGCAATTGCCAGATTTTTACCGAACAGACAGACAAACAGACAGACAAACAGACAGACAAACAGACAGACAAACAGACAGGCAAACAGACAGACAAACAGACAGATAAACAGACAGACAAACAGACAGACAAACAGACAGACAAACAGACAGACAGACAAACAGACAGACAAACAGACAGACAAACAGACAGACAAACAGACAGACAAACAGACAGACAAACAGACAGACAAACAGACAGACAGACAAACAGACAGACAAACAGACAGACAAACAGACAGACAAACAGGCAGACAAACAGACAGACAAACAGACAGACAAACAGACAGACAGACAAACAGACAGACAAACAGACAGACAAACAGACAGACAAACAGGCAGACAAACAGACAGACAAACAGACAGACAGGCAGACAGGCAGGCAGGCAGACAGGCAGACAGACAAGAAAGCGATCTAATAAAAACATGGTAAGAAACGTGGTTTTACTATATTTCTTAAATTTTTTGGCATTCCTGTCAACTAATTCTTCTAAATTCTTGAAGAAAATTCGATGTGGTCCACTTCAAACAGTTATTAAAACTCGTACTCGAACGAATCCATACTATTCAGAATATTTGAAAGTTCTCGCTCGCCTCGTTTTAGCAGTTCCGTAATACCTGTGACGAGGTGGGTTCGTTCCTTCGGTCCGAATCGTCTAATTGGCAGCGTGCGGTCGTAATCGCGGACCGCCTTAATTTACGGGAGCGAAATTAACGGCGCTTCCCCTTCTGCCCGCGACTATCGACTCATCTATACAGAGTAATTTTGGAGAAAATTTAATGGCGGATCCGAGTAATGGACAGTCGAGTTCACGGACCAAGGGACCAGGCTGGGGATACCGTTATGTGCACTCTGCCGACCACCCCCGCGTATAGTTTTATCGTGCAACTTACAGATAACATCTCTCGGCGCTAACGCGCCGCGTCCGTGACGTTTTCGGAGGAAATTAAATGGAGGGCTGACTCTCGGCCGCCGCCGCCTCGCCGAATTACATCGGCCATAATTACTTTCGGTCAGGAACCGAGTCGCTTACCATTTCGCAAGAAACCTTCGGGAGAAAGCGTCTCTATCGCCCGGACAATGCCTGATACAAGGAAACAGTCTAGACTGTAGCTCCTACAGCGAGAAAAACGCTAATAAATCACTTTTCAATTTTATCAACACGAAACCTACCAGCCATAGTGACCGGTCTCACAGGTTTTATTTCATATTTGATTAGAATTATAAATATTTCGTATTAGCTGACCCGACATACGTTGTCCTGTCCAAATTTCAATAAAAAAATTATGATTCTTGCAGTTTGTCCGAATTTTCCGATTTTCCTTTGTAATTGTTTCGAATTTCTTTTTCTGAAAACTTTTCCAGGACCATAACGAACAAAACAAAAAAAGAATTACGCATATTCATCGCTCGAATCGTGAGTTATGGCCTTCAGTTCGTAAAAAATCCCATATAAAAAAGCACTTTCATTTTTTCCCGAATATTCCATTTTTCCGGGCAACTTTTCCAATTTTTCTTTCTCTAAAAACCTTATTCGGATTATTAGAAACATTAAAAAAAAAATTAGCCAAATCGGTCCAGCGGTTCTCAAGTGATGCGCTTACCAACGAATTACAAACTAATTTTTATTTATATAGATTTAAGTATACATATAATAATAAACAGACCGTGGATCATTAAGCAAAATAAAAGTTGTCTTCGTCGATTGCAAGGAAATAGAAACTAAACTTGAATATCGTTACTTCCCTTAATGATTTTAATAGAGGATGAATCATATATTCTTCAATGTATAAATTTTTTTTAACAATTTTGAATATCATCTATTTAATTTTGCTATAAATGCATAAAGATCCGCGGTCTAATAATAAACATGGCGAACCATCTACATGAATGCAATCCTGGCATTTCTATAATCCAATGCGTAATGTACTTAAAAAATCTGATCCAATGGTAACTGTTGTATGCGGAAGTGGCACGTACGGTTTCATATCCGCCAGTGTAAAACCGCAATTATTTTTGCACTAATAATTAGGAGGCGCGTCGCGTACCACGACATTGTCTCGAGCCGAGGCGGCGCGGAGCGTTTCGACGCTAGGATCAATTACCTGTGACGGATGGAACAGACGGAATTCGAAGGAGATTTGCAGAGCGGGGAACGCGCGACGACGCTCTCGGCGATGAAATAAGTCTGGCAGTTCCGCGCTGCGCCGCGGTGCACGATACGAAACCAAAACTAATTTCCGCGAGGAAGTCGGCACGCGGAGACAAAGAGCCCGCGAGAGGTAAATGAGAAGACGCGGAGAGGACGGAGGACGAAGGACGGAGAAAAGTAGGTGGATCGAGGCAGTACGACAAATTACTATAATCAACCTCCGCGATGGAGTAACAATTACTTACACGTTGCGTCACTCCGAGTCCCGGAGAGTCGAAGGGATCACCAGAACCAGCTGTGGGCCAGAGAGCTTGGAGAACATCCTCCCCGCTGTCGCTGCACTACTTCCATCATTTCTCTGGCCCCTCCCCTTTGGTGCCTATTAGATTACACAGTTCAACAGCCAAAAAACGTTTCGATTCTTATAGAGTTTTTCGCGCTGATTCCGAATCTGTAAGAATGTTTACCGTATGCATGCATGCCATGTCATGTGTTTGACCATTGTATATATTATTATTGATTTATGCGTTATATATATATATTTTTATCGATGCGTGCAATGCGTGTTCTGTAAACAAATGTGCGTGGCGTTTTAGTATTGTTAAAAATAAACATTAGAGACAGTTCCCAACGAGCTAGTAACGGATAAAGAAGCATTACGCCATTTTGAGTCTCCTCTTTACAAATCTGACCTTAATTTTTCTACTAGACTCACAGTTTCTGAGAAATATGAGTTTGAATGAAAGCTTTTTGAATTTGAAAGGTAAAAACAAAAAGTTTCAATTTGTTGGACCGTGTTATCAATAAGTTACTAGCACAATGAACTTGTTGTACGTTGTCACAAATAAACAGAGATTACGAAACACGGATCAAACGATCTCAAAATCGTTTCTAAACAAAGATTTCGAATTATCCCATTCGATACTTTGTTTCAAGAGCCGGACTGTGGGGCCTCTTTGTTTCCTTTTTTGTTTAAGGATGGTGGGGAAATGCATTTTACGAACACCCTCCTCCTGGAGTGTAGCGAGCCCCTCCGAAAATGCATTTCCCCACCGCTCTTAAAACCTGCTTGATGAAAACTAGAGGCGAGGACATACTCACTGAAACCCCACCGTCCAGGGGCCTCCCCCTTTACATTAGCTTAGGTGGGAGTGCGGTTTTAGTGGGTAGGCTGGCCGGAGGGCCCTCTGGACAGCCCCACATAACCCCGGTCCTCCCCCCAGGGGGGATGGGGTATGTGTAACGCATTTCCGTACTTAAAAAAGAGGGGCCTTTAGACCCTTGTTCACACCTAAAGGGCCGCAGATTATGGTCCGCTATCCGCATTCAGCGGAGGATTATTTCGCGGCTTACTACCACAGCTTGAAGACTGTAGGGGCCTTTTCTTTGGTTCAAGGACGGTGGGTGAATGATTCGAGGTGCCATCGACAGCCGAACAGAGAAGACGATCGGTCGGAAGACGGTGTGCCGAGATTGGTTCTGGTTAAGCAATACAGGAGCCGTTCTGTGAACGGAGCACATGGAAACAAAACGTAATCGCTTGGTAAGAAGGGTTGATCTAGGACCGACTCGATTAATTCACTCCGTCGAGCGAATTCACCGACACGGCCTTGGCGAGATCTTGCTCCGATGAACGGGGGACATTGGTCGCGCCACAGACGAAGCGAGATAAAAGGACCACACGGCTGGAATAAGGTAGCAGCGATTCCGAGCCCGATAATTACGACGCGGTTGCGCCGCTGTCGAGGCGCCGCAACCCCTTCGATAAATAACGAATAATGCGCGCCGCAACGGTGTCGCGTAACCACCCTTGCTGCCGATAAATGCCGAGCTCCGGGGATCAGGACTAACCTGCGAGGGCTCTCGATATCCGCGACACTGCAACCACTCGGAACAATAAGTTTGTCTTTGAACTACGAGGAAATCGATGCTAGGCGTGTTCGTTCAACCTCTCCGTGGAACGCGTGAAAACCAACAATAGTTTTTACAACAATGTCGTTGCAGTTTTCAGAGTTAGATTTTTACAAAACATTCGATCTAAACGAGTCGAGATCGCTGTATGGGACACTGGCCTTTTTCTTTTTTTTTTTCTTTTTTATAGTGCGGAAATGCGTTACGCATACCCTGGCCCCCTGGGAGGGCCAGGGTTATGTGGGACTGTCCAGAGGACTCTCCGGCCAGCCTCTAGCCACTAAAACCGCACTCCCACCTAAGCTATTGTAAGGGGGGGGCCAGGATCTCGGAGAACTCAACTGGCCATGGGACACTGGCCTGGCTCAGGTGGAAAAGGGAGCAGCTAAACCACGCCCAGAAAGTTGTTACTGTTTTCACAGCTAGAGTTTTAGGAAACTATCCGATCAATACGGGATATGAACTTGTCTCAGTTCCACTGAAATAGAGAGCAATCATGCCACGCCCTCTCTGTAAATAGAGTACAATGTTTTTAGAGAATGTTGAGTTCTAGAGTGTACACGGGTACATAGTATCCGCCTTAACGTTGCCCAGGCTCCACGGAATCCAAGTGCAACTAAACCACGCCCACTCTGTAACGAGAGTACAATGCTTTTAGAGAATGTTGAGTTCTAGAGTATACACGGGTACATAGCATCCGCCTTAACGTTGCCCAGGCTCCACGGAATCAAAGTGCAACTAAACCACGCCCACTCAAGATACTCTTACACGAAGAAAATGAAGTAGCCCTGTCCTTCGATACGATTAGTCTCGAACCATTGTCTCTGAGCAGCGGAGCGTCTGCGTGTCTGCGGAGAGCTGCTAATTGGCGAAATGAAAGAAGAACGAGGTAACCTGTACTCCACGGGGCGTGTAACGTGGGAATAGCATTGTCGGTGGCAAACAGAGGCGACGGTGTTCGATTTCCCGCGGATTAATCGCGCGGCTCCCGGTTCTTTCCGACTGGAACGTCGACGACTCAGCGTACGAAAATTTTCAATTACGCGCATTTTGCTCGGCAGTGTCGACGTCCACGCGTGACACGTCGCCGGTCCCGCGAGGGGGCGGTGTCAGGGGCAAGTTAACGGCTGGAGGAAGAGTCTGGGGGAGAGGGAGCAGAGGCATCGTCGAAAGGGGACGTAGCTGGACGTTGGAGGAGGAGGATGAGGAGGAGGAGGAGGAGGAGGAGGAGGAGGAGAGTGGGGGACAGGGGGTAGAGCGGTTTTCGAGAGAGTATGGGTTCGGCGTAGAGACAATAGTAGGCGGACAAAAGCGTGATATACGGCGACCCTCGGAGCAGTGGTATTAAAATCATATTTTTAAGCCCTCCATCCTACGGCCGCCTGCCGGACCAGGCCGGGTCGGGTCGGGGCAACGACGCGGCTCTCGTTTCGCCCTGTCCCCCCTCTCTCTCCTGTCCCGAGCCGGACCACAAAATGGCGGTGGATGGGTGGTGTTTCTCCGCGAGTCTCTCTCGCGCGCGCAATGCCTCTGGATTTAATTGGATTCGTCGGCTGCAATTAATGTAGCCTCATCGGTCGTGGAAAGGTGTTCGTTCCGAAGGGCTGTCGATTTCTTTCTGCCATGTCGCCGCGATTCGGACCATTTTACCGCGCCCCTCTCCTTTATTTTTTCACCGATTGATCCAAACGAACCGAATCATCGACGCGGGGACGCGAGATTTTCTGCCGGTTGAAAAACAGACCGCGGAAATTGCTCGATTCGATTCCGGCGAAACAATTTAATCCGTATTTATTCCGTCGAGAGCGCGCTCAATCGAATTCGTTTTTTAACAACGATCGATCCCCTCGCTCGCCGTTATCGTTCTCGCTCCCGTTGATCCACGGGAAACTTTCTGAAAAGAGCACCCGCCGCCCTCCGATCGAAATTTGTAAGAGCCACGGGTGGGGATAGCGGGGGAAAAAACAAACGCTGTGCGGGGCTCGTGTCAAAGGTTCGAGTAGGCGGCGCCGTCCATTTTCATTTGGAATTCCGTGTACATGTCGCGTCGCGTCGCTCGGGCGTATCCTCGAGCCGCCTGGTTTATTCAACCCTCCTCCAGGCCTGATTTAAAGTCCTTCGAAAGAGATGATACGCGCGAGGCTGGGCGAGGCGAGCCACGAACGGAGGCCTTGAATGTGGCCCCGTCGCATTTGCACGCAGGCACGCGTGAAATGAACACCTCTCTCCTTTCTAACCCGCGACCTACCGCAGACGCGTATATTTCATCCCCCGCTATCATTATTTCAGCGAAGGAGCAACGGAGACGGCCGTCGCGGCCGCCGGAGAGAAAGGAAGATGGATCGCTCGGTGTTTCCCTTTGAGCCACCAAGAAGTCTCGCGGCTTAGTTTCGTCGCGGATGGATGCTACGCGGTTCACACGACTTTCCGCCGTTTCCACCACGTTCTCGGGGAACACGCGAATTATCAATTACTTTAGCTTCAAACATCACGGTTTTCAGGTCTACGTGACGCGACCGTGCATTCCTGCTCGTGTGCTTCAATGTGCCACACGTCTTCCGGCGAACTGCCCTTTGAGATATGGAGGAACGGCCGACCGGAAGTCCTGGATAATCGCATTTCACTCGGCCTGACCATCGATGACTGCATTACTTTCTCTCTTGTCTCTTGTATGATTTTTACTTTATAGTATATATTAGAATATACCACGATATACTGGAATGTACCGGAATGTACCAGAATATACAAGAATACTATACAAGAATATACCAAGATTTACTGGAATGTACCAGATATACCAGAATGTACCAGAATATACAAGAATAATATACCAGAATATACCAAGATTTACCGGAATGTACCAGATATACCAGAATGTACCAGAATATACAAGAATAATATACCAGAATATACGAGAATATACCACGATATACCGGAATGTGCCAGAATATACAAGAATACTATACCAGAATATACCAGAATATACCACGATATACCGGAATGTACCAGAATATACAAGAATACTATACAAGAATATACCAAGATTTACCGGAATGTATCAGATATACCAGAATGTACCAGAATATACAAGAATAATATACCAGAATATACGAGAATATACCAAAATATACCAGGATATATCAGAATATACCAAGATATACCCGAATATACCGGAATGTACCGGAATGTACCAAAATACATTGTATACCAGAATGTATCAGGGGATGTGCGGCGTCGTTCTGCGTTTGGCTCTATTCAATATGTCTCTTCTTTTTGATTTTGTTTTTGATTTTTGTTTGCGACGAGCGATGGCGAGCGACGACGCACTATGGGCCAATCCGATGAATTCTGTGTCAAAATCAAAGAACTTCCGATAGAACTGAGATAGAGCGATGTAATTCTTTTAAAATGAATGCTGAAACTTTACAAAATATGAAATAATTATGTAGATTGTGGTACGAACGTTTTTTAAACTTGAAAAAATTCGTTAAACATGCACAATCTCAAGAAAATATAATTTTTACAATACAACGCGGGAAATATTTTTTTTTGGAACATGCTATCATCATTTTCTGTAGATTTTTTCACGCTGATTTCAAATCTGGCCTCAAAATTTGTCTACGGCCTCCGGATCTTCCAAAAAATCGAATTATTGTTATAAATTAAAATTTTTATTTTTTCAAGGTTAAAAAACATTAGTAGCATAATATCCATAATAATCCCATATTATGTAAAGTTACAGCTTTAATTTAAAAAAAGTTTCATAGCTCTATACGAGCATGTCCTTATACGAGCATGTTACGAGATGTGCGAGGGCTCATTTTAAAGAGGAAGATTGATCGTAGGGCGCTCAGCTCATGATTTAACGAGTTTATGTTTATATCTAATAATATGAGCGTCCAAAGTAGGGGAAAAAATCGAGAAAAAAATCGAAATACCACCCTTAGATTCTAGCTTGGGTGTTGGAAACACTGATAAATACTCTAGAATTAGGGGTTACGTTACCCCCTCAATCTAGTGACTTTGAGCTATGGCTCACGTCGCGTCGGCGCGAACGTGAACACGAACGCGGATACACCTTGAGCTAGGGACTCGCGGCGGATGCACTTTGTCCGAACTTTTTAAATCTCGTCCCGTGTCGGCGTCCGCGGGCTAACTCGTAAAACGACCGAGTTTCGCGATACCGAGATGAATTTGCTGGTCCCCTGAACGTCGTTATACGTACTCTTCGCTCTCGCCGCACCCTGTCCCACCCCCCGCCACCACTTTTCCACGTTTTCTCGCCTAAGTGTTTCGTTCTGTTTGTCCGTTTTGTTGTCGCCGGTCATCTTCTCTCTCTCTCTCTCTCTCTCTCTCTCTCTCTCTCTCTCTCTTGTTCTCGCAGGTCGCGGAACGACCGCCAGTTACGTCGAACGCTGTACGCCGGCAAACTTTGCGATCCCGCTCTCCCCCTTTCTATTCTATCCGCGTTTCGCCGCGATATTTCTGTCTTCCCTTGGCCGCCGCTCGTTACTACCCTTTTTCACCGTTGCGATTCCCGCCGAACTCGCAATTCCCCTTCGCTGGAACAACAAAATTTTGCGGTTCGTCGAGCCACGCTCCACTCTTCCGCTCTAATCAAACTTTTCAGAAATTCTTGCCGCCGAATTCGAGGAAAATTACCTTTTGAAATTTCGTTCTGTATATTTGAAAAATTTTTACCGGTTTATCGGGATCATACGTGAAATCTAATTACGGTTCATTACCGTAATTAAATCGCGAATCTTCAGTTCACGTTCGACCGTGGAATAGGATGTAATTGCATGAAAAATTTTCCAAGTAAATTTAATCACAACGCCGGCGAAAACACTCGAAATTTCGAATTATAATTATTACATAATCCTCTCGTTCCTATGTATGCGCAATATAATGGTTGTACATTCAAACGTGAAAGTTCCGACATTGTTACTGGTTGAAGTAGTACACTGCCTCTGTTGGAATGAATCTTTTTTTCAACAGAGTTCCACCGACTCGTCACTCCTCGAACATTTACGTTAATCCTACCTTTTTTGGTGGCATTTATTGTTTCCAAATTGCGTGCTCTCTGAATCTCGGATAATCATCCTTTTGTGAAAATAACGATTGGAAATTCAGTTTCAAATTATGAGGTTGATGCGTGTACTGTATGTGTGTACAACCATAACAGTAGAATCATAGAATTAAAATCGCTCGTATCGCAAGAAAAAGAAGATCAGATCGAAACGGCCGCCGCGAAAAGAAACGTGTCTGTCACAACGAATGGTTATCCGTGTGTCCTTACGGCGTTTACAAATAAATACGGCTTTTCCTTACAAAAATCAGAAGTAGTACATCAACCTCTTTTTCATTGCACGTGTTTGTGCTTGACTTGCTAAAATTATTAAAGGAAGATGGAGGTGTGTATGTGGTTCTCCTAGCTTCTGCAATCGATACAGAACATTTTTATTTGTTGATTTTACATAAAAATCCACAGTGAATCCACACGCCTCCCCACTCTACCTTCCCCTTCTACGACGCTGTTCCCCCACACTTCCGCCACAGTCCGGTCACGTGACGCGTTCTGTATTTATCACATTATCACGTGACTACTTTGGTACTGACAGAGGAGGGGCCCTCTTTTTCCCCTCAGTAGTTGTCACTTCCTGATCTGGCGACTCTGGTTTTAATTAATCCTTTGCCCTACGATTTATTTTACGGCTTCAGTGATTAGATAACTTTTATTGTAGTTCATAATTTCCTAAAAAAGGAGAATATTCATATCTGTTTTATGCCAATATATTCTCCAATAGCTGCACATTAACAAAACTAAAATAGAGTTTCATTTCTGTTTACAGGAAATTAATAACATACAAATTATAACGAAAAAGTGGGTTTATTAACTTATTAGGGCACGCGCGCGGATAAGCAAATGTTAACGACCAACGTGTTGGTCGCGTGAGGTCGTTTCGATTTGCTTTCTTTTTGCAATACGTTGGCGAACGTAATTTTATAATTCTTCTGTTATTTATGACTCTCTATTTTTATAAATTCACATATATATGTAGAGGGTTAGGTACTTCTATAATATTCCGTAGTATTCTATAGTAGTATATAATATTCTATAGTAGTTCGTACTTCTATAATATTTATTAGACTCAGTTCAGGAACTTGATCGCGAGTCTATCATAGTAGGGCACGGTGTTAAAACTAGTACAGAAGAGAAAACTTCGCGATGCTGTCAACTCTCTGTTCGCTCGCCATTCGTGTACGATTATTTCAGTGAAAATTCTAGGTGAACGGACCGATCGCGCCCGATTTCTTCGTGTTTATCTCGGCGCAGTTTGAAAACAAGCGGCCGGTTAGTTTTGGAAGAGGTCAGGCGTCCGATCGAACTATTTACTCTGGCCGGGTCGGGGGCTGGTTATTAAACGATACGCTATCGGCGCGGTGCGGCGCATGAAACGTATCGACGTGGCGCTTACCGTCGGTATCGCAGCGAAAAAATCGTTATTAAAACCATCGAGTCAGGATAGTTCCCGTAAACCCAATTATGAACTCGACACGGCCAATTTCATTTCGTTTCCCCGGCGGATCGGAAAAAATATTTGAAACGCCGCCGCGCCGGTGCGTGTGCCACGTCGTCCAGTCCCATCCCAGTATCTCTTGACCGGTGTAATTTTAAACCATTCGCGATAGCGATCGGTGGCCGATACACCGACACGATATGGTTCAACAATTGGCCGAGCCCTCGCGTAAATTGCACCGTTCCTGCGCTGCTACCGCTGCTATTGCCACACTGCAGTTGCCGGAAGTGGCCGCGAAACCATTCGCAAAAAGCGATGTATATAATATATATATATATATATGTATATAATAAAGTATATAACTATATAAGGGGACAGATAATAAGAGGATTCGTTTACGACGCGTCGTAAAGTAGGACGAACGTTACCAGCTGCGGACCTCGTAAATATCAGTCGGCGGTGTGTGTCCCGGCTCATGAATTTATGGACTGGTCCGCGATATCCTTGATAAGAATCGGCAAGTGACCAGTCATCGCCTCGTATTCCACGCGCGCGAATCTCTACCACAGACGAGATATAGGAATAGACCTGACACCCAATGTATTTTGGTGTTCGCCGGTTTTGGGGCGCTAACGCCCCACAGAGACCCCATTACACATTCAGTATCAACACCCCACGTTACCTATAAAACACCATTTCTGAACATTATTAACACGGAGTGATATACACACAGTTCCCTTCTCGTGTCTTACCGTGAAAATTCGCAGAATCGAATCAGTCCAATGTGCAAGCTTTCCAATATGCAAATGTTAAAGAATCCCGCCCCTTAGACTCCGTTAATGACTTGCAGCAGGTGTGGATGCCTCTGAATTCTCGCAGTCATTGCTTAGAGCCTTTTAGAGTTTGTAAATCACGATACGCGTCGTTTTACCAGCTCGATTTGTTACGAATCGGCCCAAGATAATTCGTTCTGTAACTGTCGAGAATCAGTTGAAAAGTCGTCGCAATTCCTTTGGCATTTAGCATTCAATTTGAAGCAGCAGTTTCGTTACGAAGCTTCTTGTAATTCTCGTATATTCGAATTCATTAATCGTTACCCATGAGGAACCTAGTTTTCGCCCTAGTTTCCCTATCTAATAGTAACTGAAGATTCTAAAAAATATCTGACACATTCAGCATATCGAATCACATGTTCGAGAATTTGTTCCGGTTTTTCAGTTGCAAACAATGTCAGTAATGATACTTGGTCCCATCAGGGTTTTAAATTCATTTACCACTCTCACCATTGCCTAATTTCAACGGGACCTACTTTTTATTACGGTGGGTTTCGAACCACGTCTAGACGCAGTTCTGACCAAGTATGACGAATGTAATATAAAAAGCGCTGAAATAACAAAACACTGCGTTCAGACGCGCAAAGGAGATCGCACCTTTAGTTTCAAACAATGAAAATCGGAACACATTCGAACAATCCAGATGTCATGCGAAAGGATAACAGAGACCGCCCTGGAAATGAATTGAATAATAAGGTATTGTCATCAACACAATCTCCAATTTTTCCATATTTCTAGCACGTCATAGTTAAAGAAAATAATTTTTTCGACGTTTCTCTACGAGAACCTAAGTTATATTTCTTTTCTTTACTCTTATTCTAAAAAATGAAGTTGTAATCGGCGTAACTATGAAATAAATCGCAAGGCAAAGTAGTTGTATAAAATTGTCTTGGAACAAATGGACAAGTGGTTGTAGTCCCGGGTCGTAACAGGAAATCTCGAATCTTGAATCTCGAATCTCGACTAAAGCTGGCCGGGTAATCCGGAGACTATACAAACAACCACTGGGGACAAAATCACCCTTAATTATATGCTAACGACCGATCTCGGTGAGTGGGGGGAGAAGGGGTTTCGACTTTGGCCGGCCAAAGTCTCGCCGCAGTCAGTCAAGCCCGGCCAAGTTTTCGTCTCGGCTCGGCTCGGCTCAGCTCGGCGCGACGTTACCACGCCAACAGCTTCAATTACCGAGAGTCCTTTTAATTAATTTCTATTATTAACCGCGCGACGACGGTACCGGGAGAGAAAAATAAAAGAACGCCAACGGTAAACCAAGAGGGAAACCCTCCGCGAAATGGAAGCTAACCCCGAGGCGGCCTGAACTCTGAAAGAAGTTGGGGGCGTCTCGCGTTCGGTGCTCTCTGATTCAGCAACATTGCTACGATTCGAGAGCAAACCCGCGGATTTATCATTATGCATTTATGCAGATAGAAATTAATATTCGAGCCTCCGCGCTGGCTACCCTTCTCCTCGCCCCGCGTATCCTTCGAATCAGTCGATCGTGATTTTGAAGAAGGGTAGACTGTCTCTTCGGCTTCCCAATTTGTAAGTTTGTAATACAGGGTGGAAATTATAAAGCGTTACAGTCGAATATCTCCGAAAATATTGATTACACGCAAACATGTTTCAGATGAAAGTTGTTCAATACCGAGGGGGGCATCATGTGTTGGAATTTTTATTTTTCCCGGTGGATACTCCAAGATGAAATGAAGGTCAACTTTCTTTTTTTTTATATGGAATCATATGTTTTTTTATCCACCATCAAATAGTGCGTTTTAATACGAATTCATTGACCTATGACTCAAGGTCATTCAAGGTCAAACTTTATTGTGTGTTTGTTGTGTACCAAAGAAACGTTTGGTGCGAATGTTCGAATGCACGAACTAAAGTGCAAATAAAACGACCAAACCCTGTGTGAGGGGCACCTAAGACTTGCATCGAAAATATCTCCGTTGTTTTTAGTGATATAAGAAAATTGCTAATGACCTTCGATGTTGAAGCAACATTAAACAAATAAATAAATAATACAAGAAAATGTTTGGTGCTGTGGGGCAATCATTATGATGGAGAAGTTTTTTCTCTAAGCTATAGTTTCCAATATTTCAAGGTTATCGTCGTTTTTTTAGAACGACGTATTTTGATCAGTGTAACATTATAGCTTATGAAAAGACAAATTCAATCATGATTAATCTGTTGATATTCAAACAACCTTCGAAGGAGTTATTCTTAAAAAAGCATAACTTAACGTACGAAGGCCATGTTCCAGCTTTCTGTACCGTTGATCCAAACACTGGAACAATGTCGAAAGACATTCCTTGTATAGAAACTGTCGTACCGTGCAACACTTCATGTCTTATTGTTTCAGTATGATTAGATACTGTGCAATCTTCTCTACGAAGTAGGTTACGAGCATGTTCAAATGCTGACGGCCACCATTTTGAACACACTCTTGAAAATGCTAGACAGTAGATAGTACGACAATTTGTAAACACCGTCCGAATACCGCAAGTCCGTATGCCGAACCTCGCGGGCTCGTAAATCCCGTTTCGCTTGCTCGCGACGATACTCGGAGCTTTGACGAGGCAACAGAAGTAACAACGACTAGTTGAAACAATAATTTGACCTTGAATTTCAAGGCCAAGGTGAATTTTGCGGGACGTTCCTTTAACAGATCTCCGCTATGATAGTCACGAAAAAACATTTTTGCATACACTGTACCTAACGGATATGTAAAAATCCCAAAATGTCGTAAACTTGAGAATTATAAAAGATTTCATTTGTGACACCCTAATGTTATTCAATAGTGACTGTACCTGCGAATCACGTTCACGATGTACAGGTACACAGTGACCGTGTTAACCCTCATCCACACGGGTAATTTTTTGTACTATTCTAAATGAATTTGAAATAGGTACCCGGGTACCACGTCGTGTGGATGAGGGTTAAAATATTTTCAAGCCTAGTGGTGCACCTAGGGGGTAAAGTCCCCCCCCAAAGAAAAAGGAACAAAACACTGGAAAATTAGCTAAATCGTAGAACAGCTCCTTCCTCTCCGATTTAGATGATTTTTGGATATGTTATATGTAAAACTAAACATTTTGATCAATTTTTCCCTATATATAAATAAATATGTAGGGAGATGCCGTTTATCAACCAGAAAAATTTAGTAAATTGTATTCATTGTATTTCAAATTAAATGTTAAAGTATTTCATGTTTACAGTCATATTATTCTTTTGACGTCTTGAATCCTACAAATATGCGTGGCTACCGCTTATAGATAGTTTTGCTAAAACAAAAAAGAAAAAGGTCATTTTGCTCAACTCGTCCTTCCCCAACATTAAATCCTGAGTGCACCACCGTTTAAGCCACTGGTCCCACCGAAAACACGTGAGAAGGATCGATATTCGGGTATCGAGAGACACGAGCGAGTCTCACGTGCCTTATTAAATATAAATTATTCTTGGTCGGCGGCGTTTTCACTCGGTTTGCGCCGCAACAGGAGAGAATTGGGAACTCGGAAAGAAGGTCAGTGGTGCTTAACGCGGCTTCATTTGGAGGATGGTGGTCGCGGGCTCCGCGACAACGTGATTAAACTTTGGTCGAATGGGGTGGGAAAGGGTGGGAGTGCTGCCGCGCGTGCAATGTCCGGCTCTTTCGAAACTACGTCCCGCGGGGGTTAGCTTTCAAGGATACCAGGATCGGACCGGGCCGGACGGGTTCTTTCGCTCGGTCCCCTTTAAAGCGTATTCATACGTGCCCCCGTATGAATACGAACGAGCGACGAGCGGAGAGTCGGCCCACCCTGCCGCAGAATTTCGGCCGGATTCGACCGGGACGCGGATAGAAGTAGCCGACATAGTCTGATATACAGGGTGTCCCACAAGTCTCCAGACAAGTCTTAAAAAGAAGCGTAATGGTACATTTATATTAACCCCTTCCCGTACCATTCTCTTTGCAGTTACGGTGATTAACCATTTGCACTCGGAGCTATTTTATTTCGAGAATTAAACATGTCTTCCTATCTAGAATAATTCCATTCTATATGATTTTTTTTCATTTTGTGGATTTGAAATTAATAGAATACTTCATACAATATTGATGTTGACAACAGGATATAAAGATTGACTCGCTGGACGGTGGGTTGATAACTGTTGAAGAACTGATCCAATGTGCGGATATTGTTTAAGTTTATTGCGAGAGCCTGACGAGCTCTCTAACAGTACGTTAGTTGCTTGACGGCGGTTCGACTCTCACTGTCTTCTTGAAACCGGCAAGGAAGACGGCAGCGATTCGGCATCGAACGTTACAATTCAAGTTCGCCAATCAGAAGATGAGACGACACTTAGACAAAGTCGTAGGTTCATGTAACAAAAACTGTCAACAGTCACGGGTGACGGAATCTCCGGAACGCTGGGAAACGATACCGTCTCAAGTAAACCGGCGAGCTATTAACTGCTACTGGAACGATATTTCGATCACATAGATATGGTTTTGAACAATTGAAATGTTTCGATCCTAGAGATCCCAACATATTTAATAATGTAAACATAATTAATAATAATATTTACATAATTAGTTTTATAGATAGCAAGTACTTAATAATATCTTTTCTTTAATTTTAACCTACCTTATATCACGTACAGTACATTATACAATATTTTGTAGACGCAAATTCCTTTGAGAATGGTCCAAACCAGGATCGAAACGTCAGGAAAAATTTAAATTGCTACTTGAGTCAATAATTAATCGAAACTGTGCGCTAAGAGCATCAACAAATTATATGTATAATTAGTGTTGTAATTTCATCTGTTAAATAACTGTAAATAGAGCTGTATATCCAAGCTTTTTATTCCGATATAAGGCGATAGCTCGGAGTCGGCTGTTGCCGTATTTCGGATCAGGGTACCTATACGGCTTGACTTGAGGATCTAGAGACCTGAAATTGTAGAACCATGATTTACAAATATAGAGATTTCAAGATCTGGAGACCTAGTCCTTTATAAATTTAGAGATCTAAGCATCTTTAATTTGCAAATAGTGAAGAGTTAACAATTGATCGAATCAGTGCGCCGAAATCATCGAAATCTTTGTTACCAACAATTTACGATCGACATAAAGAAACATTTATTTTGTCAGGATATTCGGAATAATAATTCTTACACATTTAGAGTGCTACCAATACAGGGATCTGCGGATCTAGAGTGCTAAATGTACAAAGACCTAAAGATTTAGGGATTTAGAGATATAGGGATCTGAAGCGTGATCGTAAAGATACGGAAATAGAAATATAGAGGTACAAGGGCCGAAGCGGAGGCACAAATAGAATAAAGTCGCGCAGTCCCGTGTAAGTGGTTAACGAAAGCCGTGGCGGTCCGAAGTTTTCGCGCTAATCTGAATTTACGGGCGTCCGTCGTTGCAAATCATGCAACCGGGCCAGCAGCCTGCGACGCGGCGCGGCGGGTCAACTTATTGGTCGAGCATCGAGTCGTTCCATCCCCCGGATTACGATCTGTCCAAAACGCGTCCTCTTTTGGAAACCGATCCCTATCCGAATCTCACTTGATCCCCGTCCGGCGGGGTGGAGGCATGTTGGCAGCTGACACATTTGTTTATTTATAGACGCGCCCTACGGCACTGGCAGCTCGCGATACATATTCCCTGCGTTCGCGGGAATCTCTTACGTTTATTCGATCGCGTTGCTCTCGCCTATGACACCGATTCACGAGGAAAAAAAAATAAGGGAGAACGTCGAAATTTCGTGTTTGCCAGAACGTAGTCACCGGACAAAGGTGATATTATGCACAGCCAATTCTTGTGAATACAGCAGAATAAAAGTTCGCACAGCCATTTCGACAGCGCACGTTTACAGAAACTGCGCGACGATTTAAGGCAATATTTGAACTGGAACCATTTTGCAAGTATAAATGGCAAGAATATCGTATACCACGGTTTTCGAAAATATACATTTCCGAGATTTCGGCCACGTTTCGTCGATTCGGGATCACTGGTGGCGGTGTGGTTCGAGAGGAGAAGAGGATCGGCGTGTTTCGTTCGCGGACAGTCGGCCGTTCCACGAATTTATCGATTCGCTCGGTTCCTTTCCTCGGGCATTCTTGGCTGGCGAAGAGAGGTATACGGATTGTTGGAAGGTCGCCAGAAGGCCAAACGCTACTCCAGGTGGAAGGCCGGCGAGGGTTGCAGGGAGAGAGAGAGAGAGAGAGAGAGACCGCATCTCGAGCAAAAGATTCCCTGTGAAAAAGAGGGTAATGCGAGAAAGGGGCGAGAAAGGCTGGCCTGGAAGGACGAAGTATGTACTGCGGAGAGTGGCAGTAGAGCAACACAGGGGGAGAGAGAGAGTGAGAGGGAGCAAGACCACGAAATATTTGTCAATCGCGAGCCGGGAAGACCGGTCGGGAAAGTCGATTTAACGCCCGTTAAGGAAGCAATTCCTTTAAGAAAGACGAGCCTGGGAGGCAAGGGTGGCTCGGGTGGTTAGGGGTGGCGCGGCCTGGCCTCCCCGGGATCCTCGACCTTCGTGGACTTACGACCTTTCACCGGAGAATCGCTTCCGTCCGCCATTATCGGCGGACGAATGGAACATCAATAACCAATTTCGTAAGACTAATATCGCGAAAATTAGTTTCCCGGGGTCCCTTTTCCCTCGTCCTTCGTTCCTTATACTCTCGCCCCTACTGCTTGTACCTATAACCTTCGTTACAAGGTCTACGACCTACTCGGAGCCTCCGCCGCAGCTCATGCTTTTCTTAATGTCCATCCATCGGAGGAGCGATCGTGAATCTCCTCTTTTATCGTCGATTCACCGTGCCACGTTTTCCGCAGTTCTTCTTCTTCTTCTTCCTTTTTCTGTTGTTCGGCCGCGAAACGATAACGCCGCTTTTAATCCGCGTCGCTCGGATTTACTCGCGTGAAATATTCGAGACAGTCGATCCTGCGTCCCCCTCCTCTGTTCAATAGAACTCTCTGTTGTGATCGGAAACAATGCTAAGTAAATTTCTTAATTAATCCCGCCATTTTGTCGAGTAGCTTCCGATGGCTAGACAATCGAATGGCGGAGCAGCGGGGCTTAATGTATCTAAAAATTCTTTAAAAGGACCTTGTTTATGTGTATTTTCTGCAACAGTACGTGAACAGAATTTACAAACAATTTCTTTTTTGTAAATTTATTGTATGTTTACTGTCATGTAAAATATGTACATATACAATTTTTTCAAACAATTTTTAATCGTGTTGTACAGGAGTTTACTATACATTAAATGTCTGCCTTCAAATCACTCATGGTTAAGCAAGGAACAGAATTTTCTCATTTTTAAAATTTATTAGAAAATCGTATGCTATGTTGAAGATAATCTATATTTGTTTAAGTTAATACAACAATTTTTTATTATTAATGCTCTAGTCACTTTTACCACCCGATTTTCTAATTTTATATAATAAAAAAATATGATGAAATACGTCGACATACTTTCGTGATTCACTATATACAAATATGTGGAACTTCAACGAGTACAATTCTACTGAAAATACACAATTTCTCGGGTTTTACACCAAGGTCTGCAACTAATCATTGTGATTGCTTTTTTAATCCTTAAATTTCCATTAGGGGCCCGAATAAAAGAGGTTTGAAACTGCGTTTTCTTATTGTTGCATGCAACTTTGTAAATTTTAATTTTTGGAAAATATGTTTTGCAGATCAATGCTTTCAAGTGCTTATAAAACATTAGGTCGTTTGGTACAATTATTAAAAAAAAGTTATACTTTTTAAAAGTGCGTTCAAATATTTTCGCGATTCACTGTAACAACATTGAGCGAATACTATCCGAAAGAAGATCTCACCAAACATTTCAGCCAGTTTTTGCCAGGATAAGTAAAAAAGGCGGAATTTCCGTATTCCGTAAACAAAATCGAATGGAGCGACGGCTTAAACCCTGCCCTAATTTGGCGTGTACTGCATCGTATTTCATTTGGACCAGGGGGATCCTTGACATCCATCTCCATCGTATTCAATTCCAGGCTGCGAACTATTCACGGGAGAATTCGCGATTCGTCCGGCAATCAGCGTCCACCTTCATCCCGGCGGACGATGATGGTCTCTCGTTCCAGAGTATGCGGCCGAAAAGGGAAATAGAAGATCCGGTTGGGAAGGTCCGCGTTTTCCGTCGGAGCGTTTTCTCCTTGCGACGTCTACGGCTTCTCTTAATTATAAATTAATTATTCGTCGAGTTATGGTCCGATTCTTGGTTCCTTTCCCGTCGTAATTACTTCGAGATCGTCTGAACACGCTTGATTCCTCCCTCCAACCCTAACCCTTGTGCTCTCCCCCTACCCTCCCCTTTTTCCTTTTCTCCTACCTGGGTACTCGTTTTTCGTTCCTTGATTTTTCTCCTCTCCGCTCTCTGATATTCGGCGAACGTTCCAACGAATCTCGGCTTTTTCTCCGCCCGGGGAACCAATGTTCTTTCCTAGTGACGTCATCCTCGTTCAAAGAACGCCTACGCGCGGTTCGAGGCTCTGTTTTTTCAGGACTCGTCCGCCAAAATCAACGAACAACGTATTCCTCATGCATTTCCTGTTGTTCGTGGGTAGACTGTGGACATTTATGCGAAATAAAAATGGTCTACATCAATTATAAAAAACTGTATAATTTCTCATATTTTTTCTGCCGTGGGGAATAGGTGTTTAACCCTTAGCATTCGAATGGCGACTCTGAGAGGCGCCACTGAAAATTGCGGTACCATTATTCAAAATATTGTTCACATTATTAAATGTCTCTAATCGATAGACTGCCGATTTTATGCCTTTATGACAAAAAATGGGTAGATATAATTTAAAGCAGTGAATATGTTAAAAATATTTAAGCACATCGATGTATTAGTTTCAGCTTAATAAGATAATTAAATGAAGAATACAATTTTTATTTGACTCTTGTGTCCCGCAATCAATGCAAACGTCTACTAATCAATTAGCAAGCATTTAGGTATTGTACCGATTTCGTATCCATAAAATTTGAAAAATCATAGGAAATGGAAATATTCTAGGTCGGAAGAAATGTTTAATGTTCGAGTTAAAACAACTGCGAGTGCAAAAGGTGATAGATCCACAGTACAGTATATTTTCTATGGTAAAGCCAAGAACATGCGTGGTCGCACTCGGTTTGGACACTGGTGAGTGAATCCGAGAAGGGGCCCTCACCAGTGTCTCCGAGTAAATAGGAGAAAAAGAAAAAAGTATATTTTCTATAGACGCGACAGCCTCGGGGAGATTTGGTCGCATTTATCGTACAGGGAAGTTATTTTTGTTTTATCAAAGGCTGAGTCGAACGTAGAGAAGGACAGCGCGTGTAAAGAGTGGTTCATACCGATATACCGAGCCGAGATCAGATTACTAAGTTTTTTTTTTTTTTATTGAAAGCTTAGTTAGAACTCCCCATAGGGGGTTATAAAGCTATACATTAGCAACATACATCCTACATTTAAACATTAGTAATGCAGGTACAGTAGAACACATTAAGTATATAACATATGAGGAACATAACTTTAAATCTTTAAATTACATTGCTTGAAAAACTTGAGATTACTAAGTTGGGGGAAATATTCGTGGTCGCATTGATCGTGTAGAAATTGTCGCGTCTATAAAAAATATACTGTATTGGCAGTAACACAGAATCGAGTAGAAGCAGAAAAGGTTGACGTGCGTTTATGGAGCATCACGGAGACGACGTTTTCACGGGGGATGTTTCTCATTTCCGCTTATAGTGGATGGAGCCGACGAAACACGCGGACGGATTAAAATTCCGTTCATGTTAGGTTCATTTTTTGTCGGGCCGGGACGGCGCGGCGTGGCGCGGCCGACGGCGGCGGCTATAGGGCGCACAGGGGATTTCCCGGTGGCGGGGAGGCTTGCATCTTAAGCGATTTTTATGGCGTGTCTTGCCGTGTAACCTAGTCAAGCCGCAAATTTATTTTCCGTTGCGCGGGAGATACGTTACGCTCGACAGTTTGTATTTTTTCACGTCCCGCGATTAAAGCACGGAGCCGCGCCCCCGTAAATTGGATCGGTGAAGAGGGCCCATAAATTCGATTTCCACGGATTTAATGGAAGACGAAGTTGATGTACGAGCCGGCACGGCCCGGCCCTACGGCTGCTTTGCATACCTCCGTCGGCAAGCTACGAACATCAAAGGTCAGTCGCGAGATCTTCGAGCTCCGGCGAACAATGCTCGCGCGATAATGGAAGAAACAAGCCGAGAAGCGACAACAATGTACGATCGACGACAAAGGGACGCGCGTTTCTCCGGCGAAAATTGCGTTTCAAAGGGGAAAAAAAAATGAAAGCGCGGGAGCTGTGTTTGCCAAACCGTGTTACCTTCCATATCCTCGCTGCACTAATAGCGAGACAAAAGTCTTCGGGTAAGAGAATTTGCAGATGGCGGAACACTCGTCCTTTCATACCAAATCTTATTTATTCGGACGAGGCGCAACGACATCGACACGCTGCTTTATCTTTAACCGGCTCGCTTTAACCCTTTTGCAAGATGAAACGTCTGCGCATTTATCTTTGTCATTGATAAATTTAACCCTTTGCACTCGGTTGTCCCTTCTGAGGCACCACTAAAAATTGCTGGAGCATTATTCAAAATATTGTTTACATTATTCAATATATCGGTATCTAATCAATTACTAAACATTTAGGTATTGTATGAGGTATTATACCAATTTCATACCCATCAAATTTCAAAAAACATAAGGAATGGAAATATTCTAGATGGGAAGAAATGTTTAATTTTCCAGTTAAAATAGTTAGAAAGGATTAATGTAATCAAAATATTCTTTAAAGTCTTCTATTCATTATCTAAATTACACCTGATCATTTTCATTACTTCCTTCGCCTTTCTTTTAAAACGAAATTAAATTTTATTCCTTCGTAATTGATATTTAACTTTCACTGTGAATATAGGGATGTTAACCCTTCGCTGCATGATTTTTTAATTGTAATTTAATTTAATATACCAAGTTTGTCAACTGTATCAGATTTGATACAGCTTGATACAGTAATGGAAATTTCCAAAGTTTTCTTAGGAATACTATCTGTGACATGTGTAGTATTATATGTAGTATATATCGTTGCGATATATACCAAAATGTTCGCTATCATTCTAAAGATCGTTGGTTGTCCCCAATCGGTGGACCGGGGTTCGAATCCCGTCGGGGTAAGAAATTATTTTTCTCGTATCTGTCACATATCCGTCCCGTCAGAAAATTGTTACCCTCAGCAAAGAAGTTTCACTTAAAAAACGAAATTATTAAATTAATCATTTCTATTTATAGAAAATTTATATGTATACGAGATCTTCTCATACCTACCGTCATAAAAATCAATAAAATGTCATAAATACTTACGCAGTCATAGTTAACTTCCCGATTTATAGGGAAGTTACTGTAATTTGTTTTACGTTTTGCACTGAAAACACGTATGCGGGGTATAATTACACCCTGTTACAGGGTTAACATTAGAATATATGTATTAAAGTAAACGTAGCCATAAATATTAATTTTCGTTTCTCTTCTGTGACGTTCCAATCACTGCAGCCGTCGAGAAAATGATACGGGGTAAGGGGTTAACAACGTGTTTAAAAGCCTAGCCGTTTGAATGCTCGTGCAGAGGATGGGCGAACGGGAGAGGGAAGAAGGATGCGGAAGGTGGCGTCGCAGATACGCGTCGACGTGAACAAAGAACCCCACGGGTAGCGTTACGTATGGCGGATACTCTGTCAAGTTTCGTTCGCGGAATCCTCGTTCGGTTCCTGCTCGTTTCGCGAGCCGCTGATAAGAAGGAAGATATAAAGGGGGCGAGATTACCGCAGAAACGGTGGAGGGGGAGAGGGTTTAGAAGACGTGGAGAGGGGAAGATGAGGGGGCGGTGAGGCTCGGTTACTCGATGAAACTGAGTTTCCGACGAGAGCTCCGCGCCACTTTTCCTGCTGCTACGTGTTGCCACGAGCTACGGCAATCTCACGATTCCTTATTCATCAACGCCATCGGACAAACCCGTGAAATTTGCATCCGACACGCTCCTACGTTTCACCGCCGTTTACACGCGGCCCTCGACCGACCCCGCTTTGTTTTCCGCCTCTGAACGTCCACCGATCCTTTTTTGCCTTTGCCAATTTCTTTTTTTTTGCAAATCTCCCAGCAATTTCGAAGCTGTCAGCGATACAACCCTTCCATCCTTGCTAACGCAATTAATATACAGAGTGTTCCGAAAATGTTGTGCTTCCTTGGAACGGGTGATTCCTAACGTCATCGGAAGTAACTTTTTCCTTTGCGAAAATGTTCTTCGAGACTTTATTCGGGAGTTATTAAAGAAAAACACGGACTATGGAAACGAGTCTCTCCGATTAGTCCACGTTTTTCGTTAGTAACGCGTTAATAAAAATAGAGAGAACATTTTCGCGAAGGAAAAAGTTCTTTAAAATGACGTCACGAATCATTCCTTCCAAGGAAGTACATATTTGGGACACTCTGTACTTTCAGACTGTGCGGCACTCGAAGCAAAGTATCCGTGAAGCGAGAAGGAGTTTTGTTTACAGTTGCGGACTAAGGTATTGAATTCGTCGACGACAGCGAGGTCGAAAGGGTTGAAAGTTTGCGGAGGGTGCGGCAGGTTGTAGAGTTTTTGCAGGGTTTTATAGGGGGAGTAGCGACCCCACGAGCTAAATAAAACCTGCTGGATCTTAGAGGGTTTGACTGACAGATTTGATTCCCCCCTCGGGCCTATCCCGAGGCTAGATTTGATCGAGTTTGTTCGTTCCCCTGTTTCTCGTCCTCTCTTCATCCCCCTTACTCTTTCTGTCTGTCTGTCTCGCTCTCTTTCTCTCTCTCACTCTCTGACGATTGTTGTCACAGCTACCCATACACGGGAGACGCATTCTCAAGCGCGTCGCCGTAAGTAACATTTAAACATTTATCCGGACGTATCGTTCCGCGGAAACTAGGGCGTCTCTCTTGATCGAAGAGGGATCCGGTGGAACGAGAAAACCCGATCTGGCTCTGTGCGTCCCCTCGAGCGAGAATCTTTTTTTTTCCATCGGCGCTTTCCCTCCCGCGAAATATCCAGAGCCCCTTCTTCGAGCTTTTATAAATTTTCGATTATGCTAAACGATATTTTAACGGTCTCCCGAGATCATTCCGGGATCATTCTGCTGACTGAATTCACCCCCTGATTTCCGGCATCCTCAACACCCTCGTTTAGTCAGGAAATTGCGGCTTTCGGTGTCTTTCTTTGATCGTCATCGGCATGCGTTGACAGGGCTTGCAATGCAATTTTCAAATATATCC
Organism: Lasioglossum morio; assembly: GCA_916610235.2. NCBI lineage: Eukaryota > Metazoa > Arthropoda > Insecta > Hymenoptera > Halictidae > Lasioglossum > Lasioglossum morio. The sequence goes on along the minus strand of OU744324.1, from coordinate 5,328,037 downwards.
TCGGCAGAGTTCACAGAATTGTACAGGGTGGTCCACGAAACTGGCACACCCTAGCCATTTCCGTTACTTGTAATAATACGAAGAAATGATGTACACAACAGTTGCAAGGTGTAGACACCTTGATTTCTTCGAGAGGAAAGACTTACCTTCTATGTCGCGCGACCCCTCCATGTGTTCTAAACCTAGTTTACCCTTCGCTGCATAATGTATCATATCTGATACAGTTAACAAATCTGGTTTTCTTATCATGTTTATTTATGTTTATTTTTCTGAAAAGGTTGTTCTAATTATTTTCCCTTAAATGAAACACAAAAACTGACCTTCTGTCAATGTTTTCATCCCAATTAAAAAAATCATGCAGCGAAGGGTTAACGAGGTATTGTCAAAATGAAATCTTTTGCAAATACAGCTAAACGAATTGTGCTTTTACACGATTTTAATCAGAATGAATTCTCTGATGGAAAAAATACTGAAGCACATACAAATGAGCGATGCTTTGGAGATCTTGCCGTTTTACTGGTGTACAGGGACATTTACAAAATCACAAGTTAAGCGGATTCTCCTGTGAACAGGGGTAGGAAACGACACGCGATACGTTGACGAAGCCCCTCATTTCCAGGTGGGCCGGCTATCTCTGGCTAGCTGTCGGCATCGTCTTCCGTCTTTTCTTTGACGTTCTCCTCCTTGTCCGACAGAGCTCTTTGAAGTTGTTCTCGCAGTTTGGACGACGCGCTCGAGACACAGTTCATCGTCGTGAACAATGCTCGATTGTAGTTATGGACCAGGTTTTGCTTGAACAGCTCCAATCGAGTCGAGGTATTCTGCAAACACAGAGAGAGTTCGTCGAATTCATTTTTATTTCGAAACGTTAGGAATATCACGCGACTTCCTGTTGTTACTTCAGGACAGATTTCCTCGTCGCCCGAGGCCGGCGCTATGGTGGCCAGGATCCGCTGATAGAGATCCTCCACGTCGTCGCTGGAGCCCCATAATCCTTCAGCATGTGTCCAGTAAACCAAACCGGCAGCCACGCCGCTCTTCAACAGGAACAACAGCGTTCCGCATAGTCTTTGACCGAACGTCTTTGGCGGCGGTTTCGGGGGACAGTCGCAGAGCTGTCGAATTAATTAATCAGCTAATTGTTCAATTAGCATACTTTCATATACTTCATCATATTATTTGACTTTATGCATTCGTCATCTATATGAAAACGAGAAGGAATATATTAATTTCGACCTAGTAAAATGAAAATTATTGTTCCAAATATTTTTCACGTCAATAGATTGGTATTTAATAAATTATTTGAATATTGCACGAGTAAATTCCAACAGTTTCGTATGGACAAAACGGAGGAATCATGGAAATGTTTTTTAAACAGATCCGAGTGCGGCTGATTAAAAATATGCGCACGCTACGAACGTGTGAAGGTTCGCTGCCTACGCGTGAATAATGATTTTCTGGAAAATGGTTTCATTGGTTCAATTTTCCTCGACGTTGTATTTTCCATTGGTAGCCTAGCGAACGAGAGCCGCGTGTCCCATTTTCGATGGTAGCGAATGTTTCGACAGTACGTTCCCGAAAAACACTTGAATGCCGTGGACAAAAAAAAAAAAAAACTCTAAGCAAGCCCACATACAATATGTGCCCACAGCACTCAAACGGTTAACAATGTTACGACCGTTTGTCGGGACGATTGATTCGCTGGCCTCAGCAGCTTATCCGGGTCCTGCGTTTATTACGTGAACTGCAACGCGCCGTTGTTACCACTTTGTCACGGTGACAGCGTTCGTTAGCGTATAACCATTCGAAATTCCGAATTCACGTCCGTTTCGCCAGCGAGAGAATACACTGGGCCCGCTCAAAAATTGTTTCATCGCTTGCTCGATCAACATTCAATTTGAATCCGTCCGCGGACAAAACTCGCGCGGATTCTTCGGCGTGCTTGAGCGGAATAAACGATCATCCAATCCCGGTGAAAAAAAAAACACGTTCCCCTAAGAATTTTATCCGTCGAAACGTTTCTACAGAAACTCGTCAAACTTTTCGCGTATTGAAGTGAAAGTGCTTCGAGGAACGTAAGAAAAATTATTTAACCCTTTGGGCTTCTTCCTTTCTTTATTTAATTTTTTAGTTACAAATAAATATAAGTTCCACAAATATAAATTACAACAAAATTTGAGAGCTACATTTAATACAATTATCAAACAAAATTGTTATACAAAAACGTGGTAATAAGTAGCAGTCAAGGAACTGTCCTTTGAAGTAAATTTCAAATAAAACACTTATAATGGCAAGGAGTTGTTGGCAATAAGATTGAAAAATAATTCGGAGTGCAAAGGGTTGAACATAGGCTTTTGCAAAGCATGTAGTTGATAAAATCAGTGGACGCAATAGAGGTCAGTATCTTTATCGAAGCTTTCCTCTATACTTTGTAACAGTTGAAAAAATTTATTTCTGACCGAAAACAACGCTAGCGAAGATGAAGCATAGCGAGGAACCTCCGAGTCCAGGTTTCCTTTCGTTGAGGAAGGGTTGGAACTAGCTAAACGCTTCGACCTCGGTTGGTAAGGTCACGTACGTATGTGTCCCTAACAAGTACGCGAACTCGAAACTGTCCTCCTCCATTAGAGACCCATCGGCGCCGCCGTACCTGTGTACGCCGGACTGTCGGGCTAATTTCAGGTAAACGCAGCTACGTATCGGCTAACCAATTCCGTACAGGTGCTGGAGCACCGCTGCCATCCCCCTTGGCACGGCACGTCAATATCGCGCAAAGACAGCTCGTCGCTCTCACGCTGATGTCAGTGCTCGGTGCGGGTGCTGGCAACACACGGGAACGCCACGCCGAAGGTCCCTTGTTAACGAGTCGACGCAACCCGGACGGAATCTCATTAATAGTAAATACCCTGTTTCGGTCGAGTAGAACCTTTACCCCGCCAACAATCCACGAACCACTTCCCAAGAAAATCTCAAGATTATCCCAATAGAACGCGCTTTTCCAGTTACACTGTTAAGCAAAATCTGTAACCTACCAGAGGATGAAAATAAAATTCCTCTTCAGGAAAACTGAACGATGATCAACGTTAGCTATTAGCCAACATAATTATTAGACGTGCAAATAAGTTCCATCGTATTTTTTTTCTACGATCATAACTACTGACTGAATTCGAATTACTTTCGATTTCGGTGCCATCTGAAAGAGCGTTCTTTTCGTTGTAACAGAAGTTGTGATGAGCACTCTAAGAGTTTCCAGTCCTGTGCAACAATTTCAAGCAATATGATGTGTGAGATGCATCACTTGCGTCACTCTTTGCACTCCAGCTTAGGAAATCAGCTGTTGAAGCAACTGAAACGGTTTGTACGACACTGAGAGAGAACGCTGTATCTTACAGAACATGCAGAAAATGGCAGCAAAGATTTAACACTGTTGGTGAAATGACCGGTTTCATATTTTTCAATTCACAATGATTGAAATTATTAAGTTGCTAACATGGAAATTGTTTCGATCGATTTCTTTATCGAAGCATATATGCATTGTAATACAAATGACTAAACATCTAAATAAATAGAGTCATTTTTATAAGCTAAAACATTTTCATCGCTTTTAGTGCTCAGGTTTAGTGTTGAAGCCGGAAATTTTCATTTGAAAGACGACGATGGTTCAGCTGCACCGAGAAAGTTTGATGACGGTGAGTTAGAGGAATTGCTCAATGAAAATCCGACCTAGACGCAAGAAGAATTCGCAGAATAATTGGAAGTCACCAGACAAGATTTTTGTACGTTTTGCTAATAAAATCTTGAATTTGGATAAAGAAGGGGAAAGAACTTATTTGCACACTCAATATCTGCATACCAAAGTGCGTGTGTATTCTATTTTTCTGTAGAAAACGTGCTCAGTATGATGAAAAACCCAGTGCTACCCCTAGCTGATGTCATTGGAAAATTTTATTTTCTTAACCGAAAGCTATCTTATTTACGAGCTCGTTACCTTAGGAGGACAGGTCCTCTGCATATCCTTCCTGCTGCAGACTTTGACGGCGACAGGCCTCGGGGTCCAATAAGGCGTGGATCCCTTTCGTGGACAGGGTTGGTTCTCGGCGTCGACCAGCTTCTGGATCTTCCTCGGTCGTACGCAGGTCTCCGGATTCGACAGGTTGATGGTCTGAGCGATGCACTTGGTACCCCGCTTCATCTTCGATAGGTTCGCAAACCGGTAGACTGCAGCTCGAAGGGGTCGGGTCCTCGGCGAGGATTAGGGTAGGACTACATACACTCTGTAATATTCGAACACTTTTAAAAAGAGGAGACCTTAATTTTGTCAAAAAGAATTTAAAAAAAACCATCTTGTACCAGTATTATATTATTATATTTTATTTTTGTTTCTTTTTGTGCATGTCCCTTCTTTCTTATTCGACAAATAGTCTTGTATCTTTCTCTTTTTTTTTGTAAACACTTATGTAAAAGTGCTTCAGTCTGTCTATAATAAATAATAATAATAATAAAAAAGTTGTTCAGAGTCCATTTTGCTTTTCATCTGAGACTGTATCGACCAAGAGCAATAGGTAGACTACGGACCTTTTGCATTTATGGCTAGTGGACATTTTGAAAGAATAGCAAAGTACAAAGTACGAGTTTTCTTTGTTTCGCATCTACGAAGTCTGTTACACACTTGCTTGATCTGTAAAAAAATTGAAAGCTGTACGAACATTTACAATCTAGCAATAAGTTGTGACCGATGTCGTGAATTCCCTGATTAATAATCAAAAAATGAATTTTACGAACGTGTTAATAAATAAATAAAATGTAAACGTCTATTCTGTAAATGTCTGTATGTTGCTTCAATATTAATGCTTGCAAATAATACAATACTATCGGCAGACAATAAAGAAAAATGTTTGCAACAAAGCTGACATAATAAATACGCGTCTTTCACGCTTAGTTAAACTATCCGCGTGTGCAGCGCTGCGAATGGACGCATGCGAATTGGATGCGTCGCATAGTAAATCGCAGTAAATTCTAGCTTTAGTCGTGTCGGCGACGGCGGCGGGGTCAAAAGACTTTCAATAAGGTCGGGTAGCATGGGGAATCAAACATCGGGTCCGAGCAATTTTTCCGGGTTTCAAGGTTTTGAATTTTTCAGGGTAGGGAAGCTCGCTGGTCCGAGAAAGGGTAATTTCCTTTGGCAGTCGCCGCCGCCGTCGTTGACGTCGTCCCCGTGTTGCCACCGCTCTGCCATCGCTCTGCCACCGCTGCCGGTGGCGTTCCTTACAAACTTACGGAATTTCGAAAGATTACGTGCATTCACTTTGCATCGTATAACCTCCCTGGGAATAATTTATCGCGGCCGGAAAGCAGCGAGGGCCGAGCGTCCTCTCTCCCTCTCTCTCTCTCTCTCTCCCTCGATTCTTGTGCACACAACACCCGAGGATTTTGTTCCAACGGTAAACCGACCGTGAGAGACCGCCACCTCAAATTTTCATCGTTTGCCCTTCAGCGCATGTCGCCGCAATTTTATCCGGTGCCGAATGATAGCAAGGTTAGCTGCTGGCCTCTTCGGTGACACGCGACGATCTTCTCGGGACAACTTCAGGTTCGATTGAGTACATGTTATGTCAAGCTTTGGCCGAGCATCGGATCGTGCAGGGCTGGCTGAAATACTATTTCGAATAGTAACTATTTTATGTAATTTGTTGATGCTTTCGGCGCACAGTTTCGATCAATAGCAATTTTGCCATTTAAATTTTTCCTGACGTTTCTGGTTTGGACCCTTTACAAAGGAATTTGAGTCTCCAAAATATTGTATAATGTACTGTATGTAATATAAGGTGGGTTAAAATTAAAGAAAAGATATTATTAAGTACTTTCTATGTATAAAACTAATTATGTAAATTGAACATTGAGAAAATTCATGATTTGAATGTGGTTGAAATCATACTGAGGTCAATGTGACCGTTTGAACAGAGATGCCGGAATCAACAACAAATTATATTCAATATTTACGATCGACATAACTGATTAAGTAAATATTTTATTTGTTAGAAACAGTTTAATAATATAGTACTTGATATAGTATTTGATTTAAAGGATTCTCGAAATGTGTATATACTTGAAATATCTTTTCTCTTATCTGCAACGATTAAATATTATTTCGGAAAATATTAATGTACGAAACTATCGAATACAGTTTTTTCATTTGAACCGTCGTTTTCGAGAACATCGAGTCGATCGACAAATATTATTTTCATGTCTTCTAAATGTTTGTATTACTACTGACATCGTAATCTTTTAAGAGTACAATTTTAACCGACGGTTCCTTTTGCATTTGTTGTCCTTGTGATAAATACAATACGATGCAATCTTAATGAAATTCTTATTAAAAAGTGATGTTGAAGTTCCCATAATTTGTGCAGCTCGCGCATTCGTATTAACCTCCTTTCAACCTTTCTATCATTGTAAATTCCAGCGTACCTACACCAACACGAACGGGTTAAATCAGAAACATTTTGCAGGAGTAATCCTCCAGCCGAGGAGATTGATCTAACGTTGTTGACGCAGTATAGGCGATTAATTTAAGAGCAACACGGAACGGCTCGCCTCTAGGCGCAGGTGTCCTCTGCAAATCGGCCCGTTGCGTCGCGTAGCGTCGTTCCTCAGGTCCGTTCGAATCCAAAATGATTGCGCCGTTCGCGAATGAAAAGTACGCGGCAATTAGACTCCTCGATAGGATCCGCCGCGCAATTTCGCCTCGGTCCTCCCGTACTTGCTCCCTCCCTCTCTCTCACTCTCTCTGTCTCTCTTGCGTGTTCAACGGGTGAATTAATGGACGAGAGAGGGCACGCTTATCAAACGGATTTTATCAATCGGAAATGCCGGTCGCTATTGGAAACGATATTCCTAGCGGCTTTGTCTCAGTGCTTTTTTCACGCCGTCCTCTCTCCCACTCTCTCTCTTTCTCTCTCTCTCTCCCTTGCAGGGTGGGATCCTCGGTGCGCTAAAGTTGATTTATTAACGTTTGATTTATTTCCCTATCGATTCGAAATGCTTTTACTACGACGAGCAAGATAGCCGCGTGGTCCGTTCGATATACGGCGAGGCGATCGATTTTTCAACCCTTCGTTCCCTTCGTACCCGTCGGCCATCCTCTTCTGCCATTCCCTAGCACCGATTTGTGTCTCTGTTCCTCGTAGATCGCTGGCTCTCTCATTTACCAGAGTAATCACGGCCATATTTTTTTTTTGAAAGAGGATCTAAGGGCGCCGGTCGTGTCTATTAATAAGCATATCGAGCCAGTGGGATGCGACGATAAAAAGTGATGTATACCGGCTCGATTGCTCGAGCATCGCGTGGCAGCGACCGATACGAACGGCTCGCGGACAAGAACAAATCTCCTACGAAATATTCCCGGGCATCGGCATTTTTCTTCGAGGTTGTTAATTAAGCTCTTCGCATGCTACCTTCGCGCTGCTCGAAATCTCCCATTGATCTTGCCCACTGGCACAGGTAAAGTATATTTCAAACCAGGATAAAAAGTAACAGCTTGAAATAACTATATAAATCCGAGAAGAATGCAGTTTGCTTCTTAAGAATTTTAGTAAGACCAAAATCGCGCAACGATTTTCTTACATTCTATCCCACTCTTCCACCTCTGCTACTAAGCCGGAGGGAAGAGTGGGGATGACCACTCCTTAATAAGTTTAATAGATCCAATAAGTTGGGAATAGTACAATAATATTTCTAAATTCTTCAAACGTTTTTTAACCCTCGGACAACGGACGATTTTTATAGCTATATAATTGGCAATGGATAGGACCGTTCACAGCAACAATTAATAATTCTTGAACATTTACTTTTGATGATATCTCATGTACACACATTAGTCTTTTCGATATGCTCAATGAAACAGCTATTCGGTTAATTTAATTGCCAGAATTTCAGTGCTTAAATGACAATTTGAATTTTCCCGTTCAAAATGGATACCGGCAGAGTATACGGAGGTTTAACCCTTTGCACTCGGAGCCATTTTAACTCGAAAATTAAACGTTTATTCCGACCTATAATAATTCCATTTTATATGATTTCTTTCATTCTATGGATATGAATTTAATATAATATTGCATACAATATTTAAATGTTTAGTAATTGATTAGATAGCAATGTATTTAATAATGGAAACAATATTTTCAATAATGGTACAACAATTTTTAGTGATGACTTTGAGTCACCACTCGAGTGCTAAGAGTTAATAAATGCATAAAGTCTGCAGTCTACGGAATTATCACGGATTAGGAAATGATTTGGGGATGATCAGGTGAGATCGAAGACGCAGTGGTTTCATGGACAGTTAAACAGTTTATTCAGATCGAAACTTTACGTAGTATATACATATGAGTTAGTAGACGATATGGAGTTCTGATATGAAATCACCTATACAGTGAACTTAAAATATAGTTGTCGATTTACACGGACCTCGCGCGTGCCACATGCTGATTATGTACATTCGTTTTGTCTCCAAAAAGATTCATATGCGTGCACATACTTACACATACACACCACTCGTTCGCTTGCGGTTCCTACGTTAACGATATCGGAATCGCTTCGACAGAAAAAACGAGTAAAGATACTAAAAAACGGAGGTGGAAACGTAGATCGTCACAGGCTCTCGACGGTACACAGTGAATCATTTCCTCGATCCAGATCGCTTAAAAAATCATTGGAACACTCGTCGGCGTCGAATTATCAAAGCGATATTCACATTCACGCTTTTCACTAAAAGTATTCGGGGTCACAGTGAGTGAACTTGATTTTTATTAAACGAAAAAACAATATTTATGATGCCCAGTTCGTCTTGATATTTGCGCTGTAAGTGTATAAGACATGCAGCTTAATTGTTTACGAACTGGACAGTTCAGCCTAAAGTATAAGAGTCGCCTCTACGACGTTATTCCCCCACGCTTTCGCCACAGTCCAGTCACGTGACACGTTCCCTTTCTGTCGTGCATGCGTCACAATCAGTGATGGGATTTGAATCACTTCGAATCACTTCGATTCAATATTTACGACAAAACATTCGAATCACTTGCAACGTAATTCGAAGCTTAGAACTCTTGAAACTCTTGGACGTTTTAAAAAGTTTTTATTGTCTTGGAAATCTTGAAAGGCTTAAAACTTTCGAAGGTTTGTAAGAATTGAAACTCTTGAAATGTTACATCTATCACGAAACAATGATTACGTCAGCATTGGGATGCATAACAGTATGAACGTACCAATATTATAAAAAGTATAATATCTATTAATATTATCAAGACTTTTAAAATTTTCAAGATTTCAAGAGTTTCAAAAATTTCGGATTTCGAGTAAATATCGAATTGATTCTCTGTGGTGATTGATATGTTCGAAAACATGCAAGACAAAGTATTGTATGCCCATCACTAGTGTTGAGGATCTACTAAATTTCAAGACTTTCAAGAATTTCGGATTACGAATAAATATCGAATTGATTCGAAACTCTGTGGTGATTGATATGTTCGAGATTTTGCAAGACAGAGTATTGTATGCCCATCACTAGTTAAAATGTCACATATCTGATCCAGTACTGGTAGAGAGGGGGTAACTTCTTCCCTGATATGTGTGTATGCTTAGAAGTGCGTACGTGTATTTAATAAACGATCACAGGAAATAAATAACAGCGATCTCTTTAGAAAACGGTTCTCGCAGATTCCAAGTACATATCGTAAATCGGCAGCTGGATCGGGTGAATGTGTCACCGTGCGATGTTCCCTTTCGCAGGAATCGACGAAACGAAACGTTTATTGAGCGTTTTTCGCGCGAGAACATTCGGCTTACGCGCGTCAATTTGAAAAACGATTAGATCGGATCGGATCGCGACACCCGGACGTACAAGGAATTAGGCTGAGCTCGTCGTGGACGTGAAAAAACTTGGGTAATCGTGCAGATCGCGACACGCTTTCACTATTCTAGTCAGCTCGAACTTGTAACAATCCCGAGTAATTTTTACATACAACAAAAATGTTCAATCTTCTTATCGCGGGTCTGTTACATTGAAAAAAAAAGACATCGACGACTTCCATAAAAAGTTTGTCACGTTTTCTGCATCTCTCAGTCACAATCGAGTGACATATTTAGCGAGACGAGCAAAATTACTCGGGACGATGATTTCTGAACCTCGAGCTGATTAAAATCACAGTGATGGATCTTGTTCCGCACAACAATCGGAAATAGCGATCGCGCGTCGGTCAGGTCGCTTCTTGCCGCGCGGGAGCGCACAGTGGTTCAACATGCGACTCTAGCTGAGCAAAATTATTTTCCCTTCTGCTTTTTATATATATATTTTTAAGTAAACAAGAATAATTGGACATACAGTCTACTAATATTCTAAGAATTGTATTCTGCCAATTTTTTGGAAACTATGCCTCGAAATAATTAATTTTTCTTTTCTGCTCAGTGTCGCCAGACCAGGGAAATTGAGTGGAATCGTGACGCATGCACGACAGAGATGAAACGCGTCACGTGGCCGTGGCTCGTCGCCGGGGATTGGAGGGACGGCGTCATAGAAGGGATGAGGTAGAGTGGGAGACAAGTTTTGATTTGGCGACAATGGCAAATTTATTCAGGGTACCTATTAATAAAATCTATTGATTCGTCCATTTGCAAATTTTCAAGAAATTAATCGATAACACTCCGGAAATAAATGAGCTCGAGCTACGTAAAATAAACTTGAATTTGTTAGCTCAGCTGGAATTGCATTTTGAACAACGTAGAGCGTCGCGATCGCTCGTCGACCGTGATGTTCGATAGAAAAAGTGTTTTGTCCATTAATCGAATTTATTCCTTCGATCATAATTCGGATTCGTAAAGCGTGTCTAAGTTCTACGATGCGGGCGAGAGTCGAATTCTAATCGGCGAAGATCGTCGAGCGTTTCTGGAAAGCGACGACCTGACAACGTTACCGTTCTGAACACACGGGGGATCGAACGATCCTGCCTCGATCGTGTCTCGATCCCGAAGAAACGCCTGCCACAGCCCGCAGCTCGTTTCTCGGATCTCGCGACGTCCGGAACACGCGCGCAGAAATTCATCAACGATACATACTTCTGTACAACGATACGACATTAACTAACGAGCAACGACTTTTTCTTGTAGCTTACCATTGTGTTTGTCTGTCTGTCTGTCTGTCTGTGTGTGAGTGTGTTCTTCATTTTTTTTTATATTCATGTTGTTTTGTTTCTTCGTTATCCTATTTATATTTCTTTTTTATTTTCGCTCCTCACTTCTCCTCTGAATATACCGAAAAAAGAAACGCTCGTCGACGTTAACGATAAGTTCACGTCTTGCACCCTTGCGATTTTCGACCTGATACCCTCTCGCACTCTCTCGCACGTTTCACCCCTCTTCTCTTCATCTGACCAAAAAATTTAGTCAACATCAACGATTAAATTCATATTTTCTTCCTCAATTTTGATTTCCAGTTTTCCTCAATCGATTTTTTACTATTCCTTCGAAGCGTCTTCAATTTTAATCTCCAGTATTCCCTAATCGATTTTCATGATATGTGATGGAATAGAGATATTGATTTTAGATAATAATTAATACGAAATTGGTCGTTTAAGCTGATTGTTGAAAATTTTATGCTGTGCATAATTAGTGAATTAAAGTGGAGATTTTAATGGGCGAATCTGGCCCTCGTCATGTTTCGCACGTTAAAAGTCAGAGAAAGGGGACGAGAGAGAGAGAGAGAGAGAGGGGGGGGGGGAGGTAGGGAGGGAGGGTGTCTCAGACGAAGTTCGCGTCACTTCATTCTCCTAGGAATATACTTTGTCACTTTTCGTCTTGGTTTTTTTTCGCTCCCAGTTTCGCCGTCAAGCTTCATGACTTCGCCGAGAAGCGTCACGTGGAAGCCCGGTTTTTCTGACCTTATAAATTGAATTTTTCAGCCCCCGAGTATAAAGGCTTCTCTCCGCTGAGCCGAGCCGGCCTCGCCTAGTCTCGACTCTAGTGTCTACCCCTCCTATTCCCATTCGTTCCACGAGAATCGAATCAAATTAGGAGGGCAGTCGCGGTGACAGTGATTCATTCCTTCCTATCCTACAACGAGTGATTCGGATTCGGATGGCTGCCGCTATGAACACGTACGTACATTTATTTACAGGTAGTCGAGCTGTCTCCGCGCCACGGATCGGTGAAATACTGTTCCGAACGGCGAATAGTCGGTTTTCAATCGAAATCGTGCGTCGAATCTTCGAAACAAAACATTCTAAATCATACACCTGGCCGACAACCTCGCACAATCGAAATCATCATTACGCTGTAATTCTGCATACTATCATTTTCGAGAGCGAGCAACTAACTCATTTCTCTTCGTAAAAGTACCATAAAAATACCCATCAACTTTTGTCATCACAAATCCTTCTCAAAACATTTTCGGGAACAAGCAGTTTCCTTCTCAGACATTCCTCATTGCTTGATTGCTGATCTTTATGCATTTATCACAAACTTGAGTATACGAATCCAAATTTGTTGAAAAATTTTTTAAACTGGAGATGTTAATATATAATCACCCCACTATTAAGATCATTATGGGAAAAATTCGTTCAATATAGTTTCTATTTCTTGCAATCGATGCAGGCAATTTCTATTTTGCATAAAGGTTCGCAGTATACGCATTAGTAAAATAAAAATGCTCCTGCCCAACAAACTTGTACAATCGAAATAATCGTTACACTATAAATCTTCCTGTAACAGAAATAAAAATTTAATTGTTCTTTTAATTGTTGTAACAAGCAGAATACAGTATAACATGTTTAACACTCAACTGATAATATAGCATAATAAAAATGTAATTCTGAACGTTCTCATTATTTCAGTAAATTCACTTTCTCCAAAAATTCGCGGTTTAATTAATTTCATGCAGAGAACAGTAAACAGTCTGTTCACATTGAAATAGGGCGTGCGAGCTGTAAAATATTTTATGCAACCCAAAGAGGGTTTAAAACAGCGCTTGAAGTATTTTTATATTCGAAGAGATATAACCGAACCGACCACATATTTTTTCGAAGATCATTTGGTAGTAGGTATGTAAAAACAAACACTTTATTCGCCGCGTCAGATTATTCGAATAAAAATCATTTATCTCGTGCGCATCGGGCTACTGCAGCGTAACTGTGTAATTTCGCGTAACGGCCTATTAAAATAGAACTTATGTAATATTCGCGCATCGAATAGTCAACATAAAAACATTTCGCCCGCGGACATATTGCTGACTATTTGAAATACTATTTCGTCCGAACTGTATGTCATGTACTATTTCAAATATTTTTTTTCCTGGAAATTTTACCCATCTCTCTGCTCGGCACTGACGCGTCAGCGCACGTGTTAATGGAAAATGTTTTTAAACCAGTATTTTATTTAACGGTTCCGATGGGCGCGAACCATCTGTCGAAGGCCTCGAATAATGTTTTATTTAAAAGAATACCCGAAAGAACATCATTTCATTTTTGAAATGTTTTTGTTTTAACTTCGCTGATCCGTTCCAGGGCAATCTAAACGTCGAACAGTTTCGAATGTAACATTTCATCGCGTTTAATAAATTAGAACGGCAAATTTTGCGAAATATTATGCTCCCTTGAATTACAACCGCGTTCCCTTCCCTCGATTCATTTTCGGCGCGAAAGAAATATTCGAAATACAAGATTACAGTATTTTATTTGACGCGACAGAAAATAAAAATGGTTTATTTCATGCATCGGGGAATGGAAATATTTATCGACCAGATTGTTAGAATAAATCTTTAAATCTAAAATTTTGTTTATCCGAACACCAGATAGTAATACAAGGGGATGAGCAATTTTCTTAAACCTTCAAGTTTAGTTCCTGCAGGATTCTTGTAGTCTCCACTGTCAAAATCAGTATGTGTTATCAATTTCTGAACATTGTTAAAGTACATTTTCATAAGCCCCACACACACAAACAAACCCTGTACCAACCTCAAACAACTTTCTAGACGATTTCTTTAACTTTACCCATAAGCAAAAGTTGTTAAAAAATGATTTCGCAGAGAATCGAGTGTGCGAGGAGTTTTCCGAGGTACACTGCCTTCGAATCGATACTTCACGTTCGATTTCTCGACGAGACGTTTCTCGAACGTTACCAGCGAACACAACACAGCCGCAGACGATCTTATGGGCGTTACAGAGCAGAAAGTCTCTTGTCTCGTCGCGAATATTTTTTCCGGCTACGGGGCTGATTGATCAGCCTGACGGTTGCTGTTCGCGCCCCGCGAACAACTCGGCAAAGTACCATCGCATTGTCTTTCGGTGGCCCACCCCCTCCCCCAGTCTTTCTCCGTTATATTCGTTAGGTTGCACTCGCGCCCGTTTCATCGCGTATCTCCCTGCCGTTCCCCCATCCATCTTCATTCCAGCAAACAGAAAAGGAACGACAGGGGTTGGAGAAGGGAAGGGGCGCGTCGTTCGAGCATCTTTTCTCTTTCTTCGTGCTGAGACGCGGGTTTATTTACGTCCGTTCCAATTCGCCGATCTGAGCTGCTTTGCCGTCGAGTATCCCCCCACCCCGGTGCCATCTCGTTTCGAACCCGGGGAGAGCACGCTAATATTCTCGATAAGGATTCGAGCCTGGTCCGGGTCACGGCGTCGTCGCTCGATAGTCGCGTTTTCCCGATATATTACCGTCGCCATTCGTTCTCGTATTTTTCCGCGGAGCATTTCGCACGGACGCGTCTCTCCCCCGAAACTTGAATCACGTACCTCTGCTGAGAAATACCGGACGGAGTTAACTGTGCCACTTGAATTTACTCGTAACCTACTTGTTGCGTCAGAAAATATTCCGAGCGAAAGTTGTTGGACATTATCCGGTACGCACGATGTAACGATTAGCTCTTTTAAGATTTTACATTGTTGGACCTTGAATTTTTATTTCATAATGTGGAATTTGAAAGAGCAGTGAATGTCGAGTAAAAAGGTATCAAGGTGTATGGGGTAAAGGTTGTTAATTGCTAACGATCACATTACAGGTCTTAATTGATATGAAGGGACTTTCGTTTAAAACTTTTTGTTTTCTAACGAGTAGGTTACGAGTAAATTCGTGTGGTATAGTTAAGTGAGTCACCCTGTGCACGCGAGGGAGGACTAGGATCGTCGAATTGACGATCGGTCCTGGGAGAAATCGGCCCGAAGAGAAATCGAGAGAGAGCAAAGTTTCTCGGAGAAGAGGGAACGCGAATTCGCGAGCGTGCTCATCGGTGAGAACTCGAGAACTGGCAAGTTTCCACCTAATTCTTCCGCGAGCGGATCCTTCGTCCGCATGCTCTCTTCTCCGCGCCTCCTCCGAGCAGAAAGAAACAACATTCTGTCCGACACTGCGAGGGAAACGCTCTTGAAACAGTTTCGTCGGTCGGGAAGTTCCCGTTTCCAACGCGGCGTTCGTTACGACGCGGGATTGTCTGTAAAATCGTCATCGTCTTGCAATTGACTTGTTCGCAGTTCGATTTACGCACGGATCGTTAGAAAGGCGACGTCTCGGCTCCGATTGCATGATTCGACGCCGAGGAGGCGAATTCCAGGGTCTTCACCAGGCTTGGATACTGTTTGCTCCAGAGAGCACTGCTCCGGTAAGGGCGGGAGTAACGAAGCCACGCCCACACGGGGAAAGTTTTTTACAAGTAGAGGGGAATAGACAGGTCTCTACCCCTCTCTGTATGATACTACCCCTCTCTGTAGACACGGTTCACCATTTGGGACATTGCTCCGGCTCCGTCAGCGGGAGCAGCAAAGCCACGCCCATCGAGGGTAGTCTTTACACACAGAATAAGATGAACAGTCTTCCATTTGTGATTCCGAATAGACGTTCATCTACAAATGTAGCTATAGAACAGTCTTGGTTCTATAGAGCATCGCACTGCCTCTCGATCAAGGCCTGTGAAGCCACGCCTACTCGAGTTATCCTACGCTCGAAGTACAACGTAGTCAACATACCTTTCCTCCTCTGACGCTATTTGCGCCGAGACGTCGCTCTAGACATGGACAAAGATTGCCCCGTGGGGCAGAACCCCGGCTCCGACGAGACTCAACTCGGCGAAGTCACGCCTGCTCCTGGTATCTTACGCTCTAAGCACAACGCAGCCATTTTCCTCCTCCGACGTTATTCCCGGCGAGACGTTGCTCTACATCAAAAGTGGACAAAGATTGCCCCGAGGGGCAGAGTCCGGGGTCTCACGAGACCCAACCCAGCGAAGCCACGCCTACTCGTAGCATCCTATACGAAGTGAACCATATAGTCTTGTGCCGCCGACGACGACGCCGAACTCGCGAGTGTCTCTCGTTCGACGAAACTTGCCCCGGGAGCAAATCGGAACGCTCCCGGGGCGAAGAGCGGTTGCCTGGTCTAGACGCAGCTCTCTGGCAGCCTGTTCGCCATCAGTCGCCGTTTGATCGCCTCGCCGTCCAGACATTCCCCGGCGACGACGACACCTTGGCCGGCGCTCATCGCGACACCTTGACCGCTGCCAAGCACCATCCCCTGGCCCACCATCATTCCCGTCATGGGCATGCTCTGCAGGCTGGGTATCGTGCTCCTCGATGGTAACCTCAGCTCCGTCGGCCTCCCAGCGAACTTGTGGCATAGCTCGTCTATGCTCGGCGTGGGCCCCGGCGTGACCCAGTGTCCCGGAGGGTAGCCACCAGGGTAGCTCGGAGGACTCACTTCCACCAGGTTGCCCTCTGCAACAGTCAACCGACCGATAGGTATTTTAGAGGATTGGTTGGGCATCAAGCAGAGGCCCCTTCCTCTAAACCATCCCTAGCTCCACCTCTACTTCATTCCCCAGTCCCTCTTTACTCCCATTTTCTGTCCCCTTTCTTAGTCCCCTTCTTAACTCCTTTACTAGTTCCCTGTCTAATCTTTTCTCTCTAGATTCCTCACTAGTTCCTCTTTTACTTGACTCCATTAGCAGTCAAAAGCAAGGCGTTCGACGCCACGAGAATCTTTATCGGAGACTTGTAGTGCTTGTCGTGCACGCTCGTGTGCAATCGTTACGCGCGTTTAGCGTAAGCAACAACCGGTGCGATGTAAACAATCAACCGGGTACTACGAACTCCATAGAGAACGGGGCGCGCGCGCGCGTTATTACAGGGAAACGTAACGGGGGGAACGCGTAATTAATCTAATCGCGGGATTCTATTTGTAGACGCGGGGCGCGTGTAGATTCTATTCAATTACCGCGGCTTACAAGGTCTGCGACGCTCTCGTTGCACGGTGCAGGGTGCCGAGACGTCGCTGCCATATTTCATCGCCAACAAAGGGGATCGAAGCAACGGGCCACACGGGCTTGGGTCGCCCGGCTAGATACGCTGCGAAAGCATTTTCCGTCGTTGTGGGTACGGACTCGACGCGTGATCGCGTCCGCTCCCGAGCGGAACCGATGCCATCGTCCCCGAGAAAACAGAGTACGGATACGATACTGCGCACAGTGTGGTATTCGCCCGATTTCAGAGGTGAAAAATCAATTTTTTAAATTTTACATAAATTGTAAAATTTTTGTGGCTTGAGTTAGTTGGATGTCTGAGGAACAATCTTCCATCATTCGTTTTCCCATTCATGTATCCATTAAGCACTGAAATTTGTCGGAAGTTTAAAGTTCCGTTAACCCGCTTTCATTTCTCAACGAATTCACCGTATTAGTAAGTTTTACCTTATATACATATATTAACAGATTTTGGTTTTATAGAAGATAGAATATAGAACGTTAAAATGTTGATTATAATCCGCAGTCTTGATTGAAAAATAGCTACAAACTTTACAATCTGATACGCTCCTCTTTATGGACAAATTTTGCTCTCAAAACATCCGTTTCATTAAAAACGGCATAAAGCACAAAAAGTATAAATCTCAAGCTTTAATAATGGTTCGTTTTTCATCGAATTTGGATAAATTTTAGCAAAGTTACAGCAGTTTCAATATTGAGCAAATTTTGAACTAGCTGTGGCCGCTGAAATCGGGCAAATACCCCACTGTGCGGTGCAGCGTCTCTCGCGATACTCCCGCGAACCCCCGACATCCGGGGTATATTCCTAAATACCTTCCGCCAGCCGTGGCGGCTAGGCTCCTGTCTCTATTTTTGTGGCGACACTCCTCTCCTCTCCTCACCCCCATTGTATCCTTCTCTTGAACGCGAAGTGCACTCGAGCGGATGAACGCCGGCTTGCGATCGATTACGGTGCGCGTGCTTCTGAATAAAAAAAAGAAGAGAACTCTTTTTTCCTCTCCCGCGTCCGCCATCCTACTCGCTCGAAATATTGCCGTCGCGAATCTTCCGCGCTCCCAAACTCGCTCAAGTTCCTCGATACGCGTTCGCGACCCTCTATCGCTTCTTTATTAATAACTTTCCCCGCTAAATACCCAGCCACGAACGTTAGCCAACTCTCCAAAATAGGTTGCTCGTCTACCGTCGAAAGTAGAATACAATATTCATCCCCTTCGGCACTGCTGGTATTTTTGTTCAACTCGCACTTTTGGCGTCAGTCATTTTCACCCCCGTACCAAAGTTAAACATTAACATCGGTGAAGCTGATAGATCACGCAGCTTGTGGGTAGTTATTTTTATAGACAACTTGCGAACAGGGAGAACTGAGATTTAACGTGGATTTTATTGGATTAGTTCATCCCCTAAGTAATGCAGATTTATCTTTCATAGCGATTAGACTAAGGATTTCATGTATTGTCGCATCGCTTGAGAACGGCTGGACCGATTTGGCTAATTAAAAAAAAAAAAATGTTCCTAATAATCCGAATAAGGTTTTTAGGGAAAGAAAAGTTGCAAAAGTTGTCCGGCAAAATGGAAAGTTCAGGAAAAAATGAAAGTGCTTTATTTTATGAGATTTTTTTGCGAACTCAAGACCATAACTCACGATTCGAACGATGGATGTCGATCACAAACAAAATTGAAATTTGGACAGGACAACGTCTGTCGGGTCAGCTAGTTTGTAATCAAAATGGGTTAGTGCAATTTAAAACAGGAGAAAAATTAAGCAGCAAAACAAACTCGTATTCGTTTACCTGTACTGACTCGACTGAATGAACGAAGTATATTACACTATTCCGCGGGAGTTCTGGCGAACGAGGGGGATATACGTTTCGGAAAATATCAAAGAGAATTCGCTTTACATATGGGACGACTTGGCGCACACCGTTTTACTGTGTTTAAATTGGAAGTTGCTCGCGCACGCGCATTGTTCCTACGGTAACAATTGAATGTTAGAAATCGAGGAACGTATACGACGTTTAACATTCTATTGTGCGCAAAGCCATCTCTCACCTACTTCCCTCGGCACGCGCGGACCGACTAAATAGAAGCTCTGGCGACGCGAAACTGCGAGTAGACGACGACGACAACGCGGGAGGGTAGAAAATCTGCGCGAAAGAGCAAGTAGAACTAGGCCGACTAATTGTCGGTGGCGGGAGAGCCGCGCAAACCGGTTTCGCTAACTGGTGCCACAGCGAGAACTAGTTTTTCGTAGCTAAAATCGTATTGTTGGAGTTTTGACAAAAATTTTTTAGCTAACTGTGCAGCGAAAGGGATTAGAAAAGGGACCAGGGGATGGTACTAGAGAAGGGGGTTTAAGTACTAGGGGAGGGACTATTGGAGAGACTAGAGGAGGAATCATAAAAGTGATTCTACAGAAGACACTAGGGAAAGAACTAGAGGATTATAGGAGGGTCTAGAGCAGGGGATTAGGAATGGGATTGAGGAGGGACCAGGAGTGAAGGTTAGAGATAAGGTGTAGAGAAGAAGGGGACTTGGGCAGGAACTAGAAGACTATAGGAGCGCCTCGAGGAGGGGATTATAAATGGGACTGAGGATGGAGCAGGGGAGGAGATAAGAGATGGGACCAAGCGAGAGAACGGGGCAAGGACTAGAGGAGCGCCTAGAAAAGGAGATTAGGAACGCGATCGGCGAGGGACCAGGGGAGCAGATTAGAGAAACTTACCGAATTTATTTGGTATAACGTCTGGATCGGTTTCTACGGTTTGTTGCGTGGTCTGCAGAGGATACTGTTGGGGTGGCAGCTCGCTGAGTTCCGCTGGTTTTTCGTGTCGTGGTTTCGATACTCTGTCCCGTCGCACTCGCACCGCTACTACCAGAATGATGAGCACCAGGGTGACCAGAGCACCGACCACAACTCCGATCAGCGGGGACAGCGCGATCCCGGCATCTTGCCCTTGAACACACATAAATTCCAGGACGATTAGTGCGGCAGACTAACAAGGTTTGGCGAGAGCTCGGCAGGCTGGGCGACACGACGCTTAAACGACCGGCGTAATTAACAAATTCCGCTCGGTCGCGCAGTTTCAGTCAGCGCCCGATGAAATTTACGAGGGCCTGGGGATTGACAAATGAACAACGGCAATTTATTTGAAATTATCACCGACGGTAATTAAACGATGCACGGGACCTGTAATAATCGGCCAGCCGATCGGCCCTCCTCGAATAAATCGTAATATGTCCGTGCATTATTAAACAGGTAATCGCGGGACCGTCCAAATGGCGCGATAATAATCATTATGAACCGGCCCGGCAAGCTTTCCGAGAGACGGTTGTTCGCGTGCCACGGGTATAAAATTACCCGCAAGCATGAGCCGCGCGCCAAATCCCTGTCGAGCAATTAAGCGGCCGGATTTTCTTGCGGTTCCTCTTCTTGTCCGCTACTTTGCGGTTTCTTGTTGCTCGTCAGCCAAGAAATCGATGGTGAAACACGATGATTAAAAGTACACAAGCTAGAGCGACTTTCCCCAACCCGAGGATTTTCATTATAGTTGCACGCCGCACAAGAACGTACTTACTCGAACGTTAATGAGTCTGTACACCCTTAACAGACCTGTTGTGATATTTACACTTTGACGGACAAGTGCATAAAGCACTAGGAGACAAGTGTAGTAACGCAAGCAATCTTCTCGACTGGAATTTTGCTGTATCTTGTATAAAACGCGGTGGGGCTACTAGAGGCCTCCAGACAAGCTCGCATCGAAGCGAACGACTCGATTTTCCAACTAAAAGTTTTACAATAATTCGCTGTTATGTGTACTATTATGAAGAATGTTTATGAATTTGTTCGTAATTTTTTGTCGAACAGAACTGACGAAATAGAGCATTAATTCATTAAACCGTGCTGATCCTGTAACTACCCTTGTGGTAGGGCTACCGACTTGCAACTTGACACAGAGGGTGTTTTTGGGAGACCCATCGAATGGTCCAAACAAAAATCAATTTGGTTTGTAGGCATTTCTCAGCATCTTAGTTGAACTCTTTTTTAGACTTACATTAAATAACTTGTCAAGTTGAACTTGCAATGATGTACTGAATATCGTCCACCTCATTCTACTTCCCATAAAAATTGGAATTTCCACGAAGAAGTAGAATGTACGTTTAAGGCAGCGTGTTAAATTCTTCAGCAAATTAGTAGTGCAAACTGTTGCGATCGCTGAGGGGGTTGAAGCTGGTAGCGCGAGGTATCAGTCGCTGGTGTATAGGGGTTGCTCGCGATCCGATTCCCTTGCGGCACGCGGCGCAATGCGCGGAGTTGTCGAAACGCTTGTCCTTTGATCCGGCAAAGGCTCGTTAACCGTGTAACGGCGCGGTACGTATAAACGATGCGTGGAAAATGCCGGAAAACACTCGGCGCCCGGTATAATCGGGTTTCGGGAATGTTCTCGAGTTCCCCCTTCAGCTTCCACCTAATTTGAAGCAACGCGAGAAAGCGCGGCCGAATGTACGCGCATACGTCTCTATTCTTGTTTCGCGCGTTGACTCGAGTTCTCTCTTTCTCCCTTCATTGTGCCTCTACTTCTCCTTTTTGTTCCGGTCTCTTTCTCTAGGCAGCCCTGTGTGTATTAAATACCGCGTGTACACAGCCATTTTTCTCACTTTGTCGCAATCAGACCAAACCAAACCGGAATCCTTCGCAAAGCTGACGCGCGTCCGAAGAAACGAAAATTAGAACGAAGAATTAACCAATCTCTAACTCTTCTCGGCTGATTATCGTCTCTCCCAGTTTGTTGGATAATAAGAAAAAAATAAGTGTCGAATATTTTTCTGAATATTACAAAGTCAGGTGCTTCATCATACTATATTTAATGCCAAAGACTCTGTACATATTTTTAGAAGTAACAAATAAATCTCATCATTGTTCATCTAACAGAACCAGAAGTGACATCACCAGATCTTAATTAAATTCTAGACACATATTTTTCTTTAGCATCTATCGTTTATACGGAAGCGGTGAAAACAGTCATCATAGTTTGTAACAATATTTGATCTAATATCTCGGTAACTATTATTAGAGTTAGATGGATAGTTCACGCGGGAAAGTGCTGTATCTTTAGTGAGGAATCCAACCGCGCAAACTGATTCCAGAGATCTTAATTTGTTCGTGCGATACATTAACAATTACACTGTTTTGTTCATTTTTCCATCGAAATGCGCAAGTGCATTTTCTCCTTCGATCTTCTCAAGACGTTTAAAATACAATAAGATATCAATGTCCTGAAAGTCTTTCCAGTGTTGCATTCGATCTACTGATTTTCGTAAAACCCGCAGTCTATTCATAAAAGATACACGGTTTCCATAGTCCCAAGTACATAGAAGCTACACCGCGGAGTCGGAAGAAGCTTGTGGCGCAGGCGCGCAAGATAATCAGCGGAAATTCTAGAAAAACGGGGTAGTTTCGCCCCTGGTCAAGTCCTCTGTGACGTGGTCGCGTACTCGTGGAGTCGAGAATTAAAAAGGCTCGCTAGGGAAAGCTAACGAGCGTGGCCCGGCTCCGTGCCGCTGTCCCACTTAAATTGCCGTGCGAGTGGCGCACAGCTGGCCAGCTCTCGCACTGCAAGAAAACAGTTTTGTTAATTATCCGACGAAAGCAGCAGGCCCGATCCCACGCTCAGCCACTATCGACTAAAACTGTCGGTGAGAGGGAGAGAGAGAGAGAGAGAGAGAGAGAGAGAGAGAGAGAGAGAGGGAGGGAGAGGGAGCCAAGCTCCGAGTCCGAACCAGTCAAGAATTAACCCGAATCTTGAATAAATCGCGACCAAGTATCATTCCGAGCCGTGTTATTGCACGCCGGAATTCTAACTTCGAAATAACTTCTGCGGGCTTTTAACACCAGCCACGCTTCAATCTCTCCGGTAGATATTTCTGCGAGGGAGAGTTTTTTCTTTCAGAATTACCGGTAAACACTGTTTCGATCCGCCGCGACGCGATGATGGTTCCCAGCTACCATTCGTGCCGGTTGCGATTATCCTTGTCTTCGAGGATGGGCTTTAGCCTCGATGTTCTTCGCTCTATCCCTTAAGCCTCTCAAGCAGGATTATTTTGTCCACGCTTCAGATTTTATTCACGCCGAATTCGTTATTTTTACACGGTGGTAATTAGACTGCAGATTTTATTCATTTACGACAGGAATGGGATGGAATTTGAAACTACGGTAACGTCGCGATATTTTGTAGGGACACTATTTTTTTTATCAAACGAAGCCGAACGTAGAAAAGGACATTACTAATCCGATTACAAAACTTCTTTATTTCGTATTATTTTTTTATGGGACTTTCGCCAACTCATTTCTGACATTTTTCTGATTAAAATGACAAAGAACACGATATAATTTTAACTGTTTAATTTAGCGGCTTAATCGACGAAGAAAGTTTTGAACGCAACGAACAACAACGTATGGGAAATTCTTTAAACGCTGCCGGCGACGACGACTGTCCACGTCTCTTTCTGTCCCACATGCTGTCCTTCCTTGCGCCGGAAACTTTCATCGTCGATTAAACTACTAAATACAGTTGAAATTATATCGTGTTCGGTGTCATTTTAATCAGAAAAATGTCAGAAATAAGTTGGCGAAAGTCCTATAAAAAAATAATAAAAAATAAAGAAGTTTTGTAATTGGATTAGTAGTGGATATCGCGACTTTACAGTATAAATAATTTCAATCTTGCTATTCTTATGAGACAACTTGGCAGTTTTAATTGGCTGGGTAGGTTTAGTATTATAAAGAAGGACATTTTTAGTTACAATAATTGTAATATCAGGGAAGTGTTCTTCAATTAACAAACTGACTGGCGCGCAGTGTCTCCAGTCGAGGGGAGGGAGCACGAATGGAGGGGGAAAAGTTACCCTTTCTCTGCCAGTACCGGACATATGTACGATAGAGATGAAACGCGTCACGTGACCGGGTCTTGTAAACGGGGAAGGTAGAGTGGGGAGACAAATCTTGACCTGGCGGCACTGTCTACTGTAATAATCTATCAACGATTCGCTTAGAAAAAGATCCAATGTGATCTGGAAATATAGAGAACTGCTGTATACATACAATCACCTGTACAAGGTGTATAAAAAGTAATGGTCATGCGCGGAACGCACACGATCATGTTCTGTCTCATCGACTCGGACTTGTGGACTGTAGTGGTAGGATTTTGTCTATACTAATAGTAATCGACACAATCAAAATTTTGCAAGAACTTTAAGGTATGGCTGCTTTCAAACTTTTTCTCTTCTCGATGAGTAGAAGGCGTTGATGTAAAAGAAGAGCTTTAACAACTATTTACTTTGTTATGAACAATTTTGCGTCAAGTTTCTCTTACGAATGTCCACCGATCCAGAGGTGTATATTCAACCCTAGGAAGGACATTACTTTTTATACATCCTGTAGATAGTCGTTACTTCGAACAGTTCTAACAAGCTGCCAAACAGTCGAAGGACGTTGATAACAGGAAGTGCGTGTGGCTCGCATCGAGTGTTCGCGCAAATTGCCCTTGACACCGCGTGTCAAGGCAAGAGCCATAGAGTATAGTGCTCAGTTTCAATAAGGATCCAGACGAGCCAGCTTTCAGCTAGGATCCGCTCGGCGTGTTGTAAGGCACACGCCGAGCGTAATGGCGCGCGTGCCGCCGAACGTTCCTCAGATTACGGCCAGACACGGAACGGTAACGGGACGGAACAGGGGACGATATAGGTGTGGAGTTGCGCGCAATGGGGATGAAGGTGGGAAAGGGGGTAGGAGAAGGCAGGAAGCAAGGGCACCGGTGCCTAGGGTGGCTGATTAAACCCTGGGTTTTATGGGCATTACGCGTCCCAGCGAAATACCTTGCCGCGTCTGAGTACACGCACACAGTCGCCTGACCGCAATCTATTTACATACATACATAAACACACCTGTATTATGCAGGACCCGTACACGGGACGATAGCTGTATATACTGTATGCTGTATGTACGCAAACACGCGCCGCGTACGTCCGATTCTCGCTCTAATTCCCGGCCGGCCTTGTCGAGCAATCTCGCCTGGCCACAGCAGCTAGTGAAAACTTAAAAATCTGACGAGCCACCACCGAAAGGTCCGCGGAATCCTCTCCTCAACAACGATACAACAAGCTTCGACAAATCTAACCGATTCCGAAGGCAACGCTCGCTCTGTTGTATGACCAACTAAATAGATATTAATTATAATATAATGTATAATTTACTTTATATATTAGATGTTGACTAAGATGTTTTCGACAGTGAACCTCGATCGGTCACTACTCTTAGTTATACAAAAATCAGCACTATGATACATCATTGCAGTCATCTACCTCTCTCTTTAAGGAACTGTTATTTAACCCTCATCCGTCCCACGTGTCAATTTGACACAGTTTTCCCGAAATAAGTTATACCATTCTGTAATTTGCAAGTAAATTTGTCCAAAACTTGGTAAATTTATTTTTTAAATGCGAAACATATAACCGCAAAAACCTAACATGTGAATGTTAACTCATCAATTTGAATGAAAAAGCATCGAAAAGTAACTGTTCGTCTTGTTATTTCATCGTTTATTTAGATCACCGTGTCAATTTGACACCGAGGGACAGATTCAGCTCGCGAAATGAGGGACGGATGAGGGTTAAGTTCGCGCTAAAGACTGAACCAAAGCTTTCTAGTAGAAACCTCAGTTTTTTCCACTTCTCGTACTTTGTAACTGGAGTTGGTAGTTGAGGAGTTTTATTAATAAATTAGTGTCTTGTTTAACATAAACCCACCACGTTTATCGACCCCTCATCCGGAATACGACAGTTCCGATTTATTTCTCCCGAGCTGTTCTAATTAACCGTATAATCGTCCTCGTTGCCTGATACATATTCTATATATATATACAGATTCATCTGGAAACTAGAAAATAAATTTGTACTGATTTGCTTATTTTTCCGCTTTACACGAGAATCCCCCTTAATTTCGGCAACAAACGAGCTCGTGGGTCCGGAGTGTTCCCGAAATCCGAAAACACGACGGAAAACACGTCGAGGGACACACGAGGAACATCTCTGAAACGAATCTCGTGTTTTATCTGGCGGGTGTTGCTCGCTATCGTGGCAGACACCCTCGCGAGGATCCACGCGGCGGATCGTACGGGAAGATCTAGCTAGGGGGTCCGGAGAAGCGTTGCCGGAATATATGAGACGCGCGGCCCGTGAGTGACAGGAAAGTCCTCGAGATGGGCGTAAAAGTTCCTCGTAAAAGCACCGCGTCGCGTCCCGTCGCAACGCGCAGCGTGAGCGAGTCAAGACGGTTTTAGTCGGGAAGCTAGATGGATAGATAGATTTATTGGAGCGGGTACCGTGTCCCTAGGGCGTAGGGAAAGGAATGGGCGAAAGGAAGGGTACGCGCCCGAGAGATGATAATAATTCCGGGAAAGACAGCAGAGGCGCGCGGCGCGCCGTGCGCAATGGTGTGCACGACGTGCCAGCAATAAGAGCGCGATAAATTTCCACGGGCGATATTACCGATACAAATAATCTCGATGATGCTAGCGGCGCAGGAACACGCTCCGGCAGACACCGCGCCGTTAGCTGGCACGTTGTAACGATAATTCTCCGATTAATTACCGCGATTTAGCTGCGCGGGCCCCCGTCACCGTCGCTCGCGACCGTATATTCTTCGAAAGCGGCGACGGTTTCTCGTTAAACTTGCACCGGGAGCCTCTTCCCGCTGGAACAACGGGGAAATATATTCGACGCGGCGCGTTTCACGACGCCCAGACACGGTGTTCCCCTAAATCAGCTAGATAGTTCCTCAACCCCTACGCAACCACCCCGACGCGGTCCTCAACTTGTCGCCTATTTTTCGACCCGTCAAACCTTTGACCGGTTAATTCGAATCATATATACAATTGATCCGAAATTTATTTAGAAATTGT
The DNA here is from genome assembly GCA_916610235.2 of Lasioglossum morio. Lineage (NCBI taxonomy): Eukaryota > Metazoa > Arthropoda > Insecta > Hymenoptera > Halictidae > Lasioglossum > Lasioglossum morio. The sequence goes on along the minus strand of OU744324.1, from coordinate 5,300,785 downwards.
ACAACACCGTAAGCCTAGACTAATTTCAACGAAGCCTCAGTGTTCGTTTTCCACCAAGACATTTTTACTCGCGAATTAAACTTTCACAGATCTAAAGATTGAAACATCCTGTTTACACCAACACTTTAAAAATTGATCTATGTATTTTTTTTGTTCACTGTTTCATAGAGCAAAAGTGAGGAACAAGTTCTGTCATGTGAAGCATGGACAATGGAACGTGAATTTTAGTTCGTGCAGCTACCAAAACACCAGAGATCTTATCATGTCCTCTCAAACGGGTCATTCAAATTGCCAGCCGGATATAGGATGTCCACTTACAGTGGACAGTCGAGTGCAAAGGGTTAATTAAATGCATGGCAAACGGAAGTTTCATTAAGTCGGTTATGAACGAGTATGAATACATATTTGGTTTTCGCGTACATTAATATTTCAATTTGGTAAAAATTATATCTTCGTAAGAAGATGTTTAATTTAACTTTTGTCTTCGAGATGACATTTTATGATATTCTCTTGTTACAGGTTAAACCCTTGCAAGACACACGCTTCGAGTTCGAAAACACCGCAAACAATCTCAGAATATTTGTTTCCTCACAACATTTCCCCTATGATAAAATAACAACCGAAATGGAAAATATGCACGGACGAGATATGCTATTTTTAGAAGGAAGGCAAAGATAAATTCTGACAGCGTACAGGACTTAAAAGTTTCGCTCGAGTTATTGCGGAGCGATCTAAAAACAATCTTCGTGTACAAAGAGAGAGAGAGAGAGAGAGAGAGAGAGAGAGAGAGAGAGAGAGACATTGTTGAACAATTTCTATGGTCCTGCGATTCATTTTATCCTTACTTAAACTGTGCTAATTTCGTAAGAATTGATCGTGCGACAATAAAATTCGACTCGTTCGAAAACTAGAAGCCTCTAGTTTCAAAATCCATCATTAATTTAATTCTACGATTTTTTCTATGATGTATAGCACGCGAGAAACTGAAGACATGTTCTTTCTCGAGAATGCTATACATTCAACCTTCTATGGAAGCTTTGAAAATTTTTTTTCGTAAATGTAAGCACAATGGATTTAAATAATGACACTTCCTCTTTCCGAATCTGTCCCTCGGTGTCAACTTGACACGGTGACACAAAACCAAATAGAAATTCAATGTTTTTTTTAGTCAAATCGGTGAGTTACATTTACATTTTGGGTTCTTCGGTTACGTGTACCGCATCAGAAAAATAAAAGTCACATAAAGTTTCGGGAAAATTTAAATGTAACAGAACAGTATAACTTATTTCGGGAAAACTGTGTGAAATTGACAAGAGGGACGGATGAGGGTTAAAAATGTGTGTACGATTGTTCCCATGGTACAGAGAACTGGTTCCTCATTCTTGCTCCATAAAACAGTGAATAAAAATCGTAGTTCGATTTTCAAGAAGTCGTTGTAAAGAGCTCTTCAAATCTGTGGAAGTTTCATTTAGGAGAAAATTTATGAACGTTTTTGGCGACGTTTGAACTCGCTGCAGCCACGTGGAACATATGATTTGACTGGTTACAGGAAAACAATTGTAGAAAAACGCAGTGTTAACACGTAAGGGGCTGGTAGTGATCATTTAGGCGAGCATTCGGGGCCGTTGCGTTTAAGGGTTGAAGGTAGTTATAGGGTCTGGGGGGTAAAAGGTAAAGCATCCCATCCACGGCAGCGTTCAAACAAATGGGTTTCCCCCGAGCGGCGAACGTAACCGGCCGGACGAGAACGGTCCCACGGTATTATGTCGGAGTCCACGGAAAGATTGCTGGTTCAAAGGCAGCGTGGCGGTGGTCGGGGTCGGGGTTGGTCCTGTAATCACGACCAACCGTTTTCGCTTAATTCCGGACAGTATTTAGAGACGGGCTTAGAGCACTCGAGAATGGGTCGTTATGATACTTCCGGTTAGGCAACGGCTCGGCTCGGCTCGGTTCGTCGCACCGGTTAGTGGGCTTGGTTTCGGCCACTAGCGCCGCTGGCCAAACCGTTTGAGGAGTTTCCACGTTCCGCACCGCACCGGTTGAATTGCCGGATAACTAGTCTCCGCGCGACGGTATAATCTACACCCGGAATATATTACGCGTCACAGAGAATATTTCTTAAGGTATTAGCGGTGTGACTCACCCTCTCTCTCTCTCTCTCTCTCTTTCTCTTTCTCTTTCTCTTGCTTGCTCCCGTTCCGCGATAATAATCGTTTCACATCCGACGGGATCTCCGCTACCTCCTGTCGCTTTAATGGAATTTAAAGCAGCCTCTCGCGACCGTCTTCCGCCGCGGAACGATTCCCTGAGAAAAGATTCATCGCACGGGCCGATCTTCCAAGCTGAACAACGCGATAAGCGATTGTTCTTGCTCCGAGACAGCTCTTACGGGATATCCGGCGATCAAAGCGGATGAATCTCGGAGCCTTCGCCGATGCGCTTGCTAATCAGTGTCCCGTTATCTTTAACGCTTCGAATATAGGCGACCTACATAAGGTTCCTTAACATTTCGATCATCCTCCAATTTTCTTTTAACGCTACAGGAATACGCCGAGCCTATTTCGTCTCGCATTTCTCATCTTTTTTTATTTAAACTCGGCTACAGAAATACGCCGGCGGGCGAGCACAAGATTCGTTTAACTACTTTCGCGATAATCATCCTACTTGATATATTCCGTTAAATGTATCATCTTGTAAAATGTGAGTACTATCTGTATGCAGAATGTAAATGTTCTGCATTGATTGTGGGAAGCAGGATTAAAATAAAAATTGATTTCATCCCTTAATGACTTTGTTATATTAAAAACAACATTACGATATTCTTGAATTTTTTCTAATTCTTTATTGTTTTATATTTCACTCAACCAATTTCTTCATAAATGCATAATGACTCGCAGTCTAGTTTTAAGTAAACATCTTTATGTAAAGTCAAAATTTTTTACTAGAATTGTAACAAGCAGAAGTTAAATGGAAATTTATACATTTTCTTAATATGTTTCTTAGGTTGAAAATTATTGATCCTCTTAAATTCTGTCAATCTTTGCATTTATTTGAATCGCACCTACAAGAGTTGGAGACTCCAATTATTCATCTATGGGCCGCAATATTCGGAAGGTATTATTTTCTACATTGATATTTAATTCACGTCGACATTTGTAGAAGTATGCATGGCGTGCTTAAAGCGTATAATAATTTACTTATTTGCTTCGCTTGGGCGCAGCATGTATGCATGAACTTTTTGAAAATTGTATGCCGCGCAGAGTGTTCGACTACGATCGGTTAATATTTCAACGGGCTGATTCTAAAGCTAAAATAAGACGGTGTAGAATCACCCCCCGGTATAGATCACTCGTAGAATCACCGGTTAAAATATTTACAGCACCGAGTATCCTGTATAATGCATAATGCTTCCTCTTTTTAGTTCACATACCAGCTAACCCCATGTACAATTTAAAGAATTTCTGGCTAGGGGATGCTAAAGCTTCAGTAGAACAGGATAACACCTAAAGGACAAGGGACAGAGAACCATTGAACGTCCTTAACGGCGAACCCACCTTTTAAGGTGAACCAACGACATTCTGTACGTCAGTTGTAACAAACTAGAGCAAAATAATAATTCTACACCTTAGGTGTAACAAACTGGAGCAAAATAAAAATTTTCTACCTTAATTTGTAACAAATTGGAGCTGCATAAAAATTCTACGCCTCGATTGTAACAAACTCGAGCAAAATAAATATTCTATACCTCGATAGTAACAAACTGGAGCAAAATAAAAATTTTATACCACAATTTATAACAAATTGGAGCTACATAAAAATTCCATGCCTGGGTTGCAACAAACTCGAGCAAAATAAATATTCTATACCTCGGTTGTAACAAACTGGAGCAAAATAAAAATTTTCTACCTCAATTTGTAACAAATTGGAGCTACATAAAAATTCCATGCCTCGGTTGTAACAAACTGGAGCAAAATAAAAATGCTGTACCTAAAGTGTACCACACTGGAGCAAAATAAAAATTGATCTTCTAATGTATGTCCTGTTTCGAGCTTTTACTACTTCGATAAAATCTGAATAACTCCTAAATGCCTAACATCCGCAGTTTAGATCAATAATATTACCGACGTATTACACATCATTAGACAGCGGATTTGATGTATTTATGACAAAAATAAGTAACTGTAATTTAAGACAGTAAAAACATTGAAAGAAATTTAAAATATTGTTATATTATTTTCAATCTATTAAACATATTAAGAAAGAGGATATTTTGCTATTTTACTTCAGTTTGTTGGGATTTAGGTGGATACTTAAAAGAAGTGTTTCGCTTAAACGAAGGGGCCTATTTCGAAGGCAATCAAAAAAATTTTGACGAAAATTTGTGTGTTTTATTTAAGATTGAATCAAACGTATCCAAATCCAACAGCACAACAAGTACAAAGCCGAAGCCGCTGCAGAATGAAAAATGTACGATTCAGCATAAAGTTTGTAGGAGACGATAGTCTCGTTGGGACAGCGACAGACAGCAATATCTGAGAAACGGACTACAGAGAGAATAAGAGGGAGAGAGAGAGAGAGAGAGAGAGAGAGAGAGCCCTTTTAATATCTCGGGTCCAGGGTCGAGGAAGTAATTCTCGGGCGGCGAGTCCCGTCTAATCCGCGGCGAGATCGATCGATCACCGGGGTACAGCACTGGAAAAGAGAGACCTCTCGCGTGAGCGTTTCATTAATTGAAAACGGCTGCCGGAACGTAAGTCGTCTTAGCCCGTGGGATGGACAGGGGGTAACATCGATTCGGGGTTAGCCTTACGTTCGAATTAATCCAGGTGAGCCGAAGTTAGATCTGGCTTCGGCTAAGCTGGGCTTTTTGGTGACTTAGCCGACCACGTGACACCGAATCTCCGTCTTAGCCGGGGGACCGGATATACGTAGCTAGCAACCAGAGTATAGTAGGTATAGCAGCCTAACCGATCCGAGACGAGCCGACTTTCCCGTTTCGCGGGGAGGAAACGTTCGCCTAACGTTCGGCCAAGGTCCTCCCGGTAAATTCCAACATTTGCCGGATGACCGGGGGGATTAGGGAACGTTTTCCAAAGACTCGCTGGCTCGAGAGATCCTCCGACGACTCCCGTAGCAGACAAATCCTGCGTCTTCTCCTCGGCGGACCAACATCGCCGAAAAACCTCGGAATTTTTACTGTACGGCGCGACGAACGCGACCGCATCGACCGTTTAGGAAGTTCGCAAAGTCTACGCCTCGGACCACGACTACCCTCGCGGATCACGTTTTTTCCCCTGCGTTAAGACCGATTAGCGATCTAAACTTCGATGAACTCGAGTTCGGGATCCTCGGCTGACTCGGCCCGAGAAAGGGATCCTTGCCCGAGGATCGACGGCCCAAGGACCGGTTTATCTTTAGTACCCTGGCGCCAGACGTTTCTTCGCGTGGAACTCGATTAAACTTCCATTGCAACTTTTACGAGACATTGTCCGGGCTTAGGAGAGTGTACGACGGAGAGACTAGCGATCTTCATTGCCCTCGCCCCCCTCCGATGGCCCTGCCGCGATCTGTTACAAATCGGTAATTGATTCGGCTTGAAGTCATTCCACAACGGTTGCGTCAATCATCCGGTTGTTGCCAGAGAAGATTGTCTGTTCAATTACAATTAGATGACCGTGAAATTTAACACACTATAAAAATAGTCTGGGTTGATTAGGGAAATGCAATCAATTGAATCTAACATAACCATGCAACGGTAGACTGCGACTTTCAATGAAGAATAAACATTCCAGTACCGGGTTAATCACGTGACATTGCGACACGATGAGTGGGGGGAATAGCATGGTAGAAGGAGAAGGTAGAGTGGGGACAGAAGTCTTATTCTGGCGACTTCGTTGAAGAATGAGACATGAATTGATAATACCGATTTCACCGTCGTACGTTACTGATTTATGTTACAAGCTGGTGCAACCGATCCAAATATGGTAAACATATCATTAAATTATTATTAACCAGACGTAGTACCTGAACGGGCAAAATATGGGACGTTTTCCAAGATCGTTGCAGAGACCGTTCGCCGGAAACAATCGATCGGCTGCGCGATGCTCGTCGCTTCCGGACGGAATCGTTCGATAACGTCGCGCGTCAGCGTCCGCGATGTTTCATTGCGGCGTACATATACCGGAAACGCGCGTCGCGTCGGGTTTGATCGGGCTTTAATTGAAGTAACGTACGACGCCGGTTCGAAGCCCGGTACCCGCTTCGGAATCGCGGGTCAGGAGAGGACAGACGCGTATCGGCGTTGGCGCTTGCGCCCGCGATGAATTACACGAACGCGACGCGCGACGCCCGCGCCGGGGTTCGATTACGCTAACGACACGCGTAAACACGCGAAACGGCACGCGCCAGATCGCTGCAAACGAACTGTCGTCGCTTCTCTGTTAACCGCGCGACACGGCGCGACCCGGCGCGCACTTGTGCGATACGAACGTGTCACGATCCACGACCGGTTCCCAGCTCCCCGTTCCGGCCCTGCGAGCCAAAATCGCGGAATTCGATTTTGCCGGCGCGTTTACCGGCCAAACGAACCACCCTCCATCGGCAATTTCGGCAGCCGCGGTTCGATGACCCCTGTGTTTCGTATAATTTCATCCCTGTTGTACATCCCCTACCCACAACCACGCGTTCCGCGGTCGACCATCGCCCCCGTGATCGATCGGAAATCTCTTGAGGATCGACGGTTTGCCGCGCCGCATCTGCCAGAGTTCTCAGCAAAAAAATTTGAAATTATTATCGGCTCCAGGTGCGAGTCCATCTTCGCTCAAGTGTCGCTGGATCTTTCTGTATAAAAAGAATTCTATTTGTTGTGGTTCTTAGCTTTACGTTGTTACACGTACATTAAATTACACAGCGTTTAATCAATGTAAAATAATGTTTATTATACTTTTAATAAGGGATATTGAATATGACAAAACTCTTTATAATATATGTGACATTGTTAGACACGCTGTGTAATCGTGTGACTTGATCGTAACGGTTTTGATACGGAACCCGTGGTGAATAGCACGCGTTAGGTCTAGCGAGGCATAATTTAGTTTAGTGTAACAGTTTATAATTTTCTCAATTCATTTATGTAGCGAATTCGGTTCGTTCTTTAAGCTACCTTCATATAAATTCAAGGTTAAAAACATTCGTACCATAATCTCCCTATTTTTTCCCATATTCTGTGAAGTTTCAGCTGTATGTAAAAAAAATTTCAGCCCTCTATCTCATTTCTATCGAAAGTTCTTTGATTTTGTCCACGATTTGGGCCAAATACCCCACTGTGCGACGTTCCCCCACTGTTTGACAAGGTCTACGGTCGTACCGCCATAAGGTGGTACCCTAAGTAGTGGAGGAACGTACATAACAGACTGATTACTACTTTTTAACTCTCATCCGTCCCTCATTTCGCGAACTGAATCTGTCCCTCGGTGTCAAATTGACACAGTGATTAAAAAAAACGATAAAATAATAAGACAAACAGTAGTTACTGTCCGATGTTTGTTTCATTCAAATTGATGAGTTAACATTCACATGTTAGGTTTTTGCGGTTATATGTTTCGCATTAAAAAAAATAAAAATCACCAAGTTTTGGACAAATTTACTTACAAATATCGAACGGTATAACTTATTTTGGAAAAACTGTTTCAAATTGACACGAGGGACGGATGAGGGTTAACAAAAAAAGTATATAAGTAAACATCCTGAATTTACGAAAGTGACAAGGGTCGTTTGACTATTCGACGAACGTTTATTTATCCAGGTGTAATAAATGTTATAGAGTCGTACCAATTAAAAATCTTCATGGAAGGGTGGGGCGTTGCTGAAGAGTCGACCGTGTTCGGCTTAATTCCAGGGTCTGATACGCGGCAGTTCGAAAGAGAAATCTGGGCGCAATCGATTCGGCGGCGTGCACGACACGCTTCCCGGCAATCCCTGACGAGGCGGTATCGCGTCTGAGGTTGAGGCACGTCAGCTGCATCGACTTCTCAGAGTCGTATCAGATTAGAGAGGATCGTGGGATTTCCCGGAAGCGAGGAGAGCGCGCGTCCTTCTTTGTTCTCGCGACTAGACGAGGCGAGAGACGAGACAGGCTAGGGGGTTACTGTCCACGAAATCTTTTGCGGCTCGACTCGATTTCGGGAGCAACGATTCAACGTTATCGGTAGTGGTACCGAGAAGCACGCCTCGGAGCCGGAGGATGAAACGTTCTCTCCGGGCTGATTCGATGGCTCGAAGAATCGGTGTCGCGGTTTCGGCGGACGGGGGGAGGCGAGGAGGAGGAGGAGGAGGAGGAGGAAGGCATAATTCGGATATCCGGGAACGGTAGTCGTCGCTCGCGCGAACTCCCCCGGGGCCCAGAGAATAATTTTGGCAAAACCGATTGCCCGCGGGTATTCGAATTAAAGCGAAATCCTTGGAGAAGAGAGGACAGAGAGGAGGAGAGAAGGAGGGAAGAGTAGCAGAGGTCTGGGTCACCTCTGCGTTAGATAAAGGGTTCCATCGACACAAGCGGAATTTCGGGGGCGGATCGCACGATAATTGAGATTAGGGTACCTGGCCTTAAGCCTTTCCGTGGCTGCGACGATCGGCCAATCCCCTCGATAAGCGTTTATTATGGACGAGATTCTCAAGATCCGCGAGTATATTGCGCCTTCTCCTCTTCGTCTCTTCTCTGCCCTCTTCTATGCGCCCGTTCCTTCTCTCGTGACCCCGGAGCCCCTCTACGGGCCAATCCTCTTCGGGTCACGGAGATTGCGCCGGTAATTGCTCCTCGATTTCACCTACGTACACACGGCTTTCTATTGTTGCACATGAGAGCACGATCTCTCTCTCTCTCTCTCTCTCTCACTCTCGTGTGTACACATGAGTATAGCTACGAGAGCGCGTGGAGTCGACAGATAGATAGAGAGAGGGAGATAGGGACGCTTCGCGCCGGCAATCACCGACCAACTCTCGAGACTGTTCCGGCTGATTGCAATTAAGAGGATACCAAACCGTCATCGACGTCGATACTTGACCGTTTCACATTAGCATCCGGAGAGCATCGTCTAGCTCGTAAAACGGATCAACCCTCCTCTCGACCACGCGAGAAACGACCAGCGAGACTTTTCCGAGCACGATCGATTTGCTTTTCCGAACGAACGTCGCGCCGTGAGGCGGTAAACCCGTTTTCCTTGGCCAAAATTTCAGGCAATTCTCGGTTCTGGGGCCAGGGTGCCCCACGGGGCAATTTGGCCTCGGCTAGTTGGCCCTGAGAGCAAATCGAGTCGTTTCATCGTACGCTAAACGCGATAACGATCGCTAGGGCATGGGGGCCGGTTGTTTTGCGGGCAAGAAATTTCATCGAACGGTCCGCGAACCCTCGGGACAAGGGCGTTCGTGTTCCTTTTTGCCGATGGCCGCTAGTTAACCCCTTTCTCGGGGCCGGTGCGTCGGAAGATTTTTTTCCGTTCGCTACGCAGCGGAACGAGCATCGAATTAAGGAAAGCAATTACAGATAATGGTCCCAACGGCACCCGCCGGCGGATCTGCGCGGATGTCGGGGGTGTAGAAGGGTGGGCAAAGAGGTGAAAGGGGATACGGTCGCGAGAGAAAGAAAGGCAGGAAGAAAGAGGGTCGGGAATCGGGAGAGACAGAGGTAACGGTAGGGAAGAACCCATCCACGAAAGATAGGAATGTACAGGGTGGTCATTAAGCGGCTGCGCCTTCTCCGCCATCCCTTCCCAGTCTCTCTCTCTCTCTCTCTCTGTTCCACCCCCGGTCTCGCTTTCCGTCCCTCGGCCGCTCGTCTTTTTGGACATTAAGCCGTTTCGCGTGCGGTAATTTTCCCCGGGTCATTTTTGCCGCTCTTCTTGCTCCGTCGTTAACTTCACTTAGCTCTGTTTACCCCCCGCCGTCATTTTTCTCTGCCCCCGACCATGGTCGCCAAAGTCTGCTACGCAGCACGTTTCTCCACCTCCCTCTGTCTGTCTGTTGCTCGCCCCTAGCAAAACGTGGAAGTTTTCCCCTTGTCAACTTATTTCGTCGGAGGCCGAACTCCTCCGATGTCACCCCTTTAGTATAATTAGCGTCCAGGCCTCTCTAGCTCGGACACTGACCGTTCGATGCAATCTCTCATCGTTCATACGTAATCTTGTTGATCATGCACGTGGTCGAATTAATGAGCAAAACGTTTATTAAATCAGAAAGACGTGAATCATCGTAACAGATTAATTCCGATTTTCCCTCTCAATCTTATATCTTAAGAGATGTCTACTAACAACCTCTTATCGATTTGTATGTGAACAGCGAATAATTTCGTGTCATTCTATCAGAAATTTAGAAAACATTGTATGATTAAAAAGAACGTTGACGAGTGCCGACTGGTGGCCTAAATGATTGACTAACGGAACAATTACACCGTAATGTCCACGTGTCATTCGGTTCCAATCGCAGCAGGAACATGAACGTGGCCTAACCGGAAGAGTAATAACGCGTGAAACGGTTGGCGGACACATCGGTTGATAAACCTCGGTGTCGCGGTCGTAGACGAGAGAAAAGTGTGTTCGAGAGAGACAGAGAGAAAAAGAGGGAGAGACACGGGCGTAAAAATGTAAACGATTTGTCGTAGTGAGCGGGTAGTGTGTCACTGGGTGACGTCGTGTGTACACGCGCGATCGTAAATATCAGCGTGGCGTGGAGTTTACAACGAGGTAAAACGGAGGGCACCAAATCAATTGTCAGTAAAGTGATTTACGGTCGCGGCGGCGTCTATCAATTTGCGAGGCGGGGGATGCGAGCGAGCAGAGCGAGCAGAGCGAGCAGAGCGAGTGTGGGACGACGCGGGCGTAGTACATCGGCCTCGCCTAAGCGAGCCTAGGCGAGCCGAAGAGCCCCTCGCCCGAGCCTTGCCAAAGCGCGAGCTACCAGCCGCCACGACTCCTCGTACATCAACTTCTCGACGTTCAAGAACAAACGACCATTACTTACCCCCACCTTCTACACCTGTCTCTCTCTCTCTCTCTCTCCCTCTCTCCCCTGTTTCTCCTTCCATTTATCCGGCTCTCGCAAGGGAAGTACCCCCCCCCCCCGGCTGTCCCACCTTGATTTTAACGAGCTATTCGATTAGCTCGTCCCGCAAGTCCTGTCGATTTTTAACCTTTTAAATGAACCATCCGAGCACTTACGTTTATTGCAGTTCTGTAATCGGCTTTTTGCTACTTTGCTTTTTTATCGCGACGTGAGGGTCGCTCTCAGTTTTTGAATTATTCTTTCTCGAATTTGACTGCAGCATCAAAACCTCTATAAAATAGGGTTTAAAATGAATGCTGTTAATCATGACTATTATTTCAACGCAATTCCGTCATATAGTAATTAACTTCCCGATTTTAGTTTTTTCGAAAGAAGTTGATTCAACAATGCAATTTATACGAGAGGTCGGAAATTTTCCACCGAGGAAACAAACGTAATATATATATTCATCATACAATCAAGTATAGCCAAAATAATTAAATTGATAAATATATAAACATATGAATAGATAAATAAACGTTTTGAAGATAGATATAAACATATGAATCGATAAATAAATGTTTTGAAGATAGATAAATGAATATATCTATCTTCACAATACAAGAGATCCCAGAACATGAGACGAATGTTCAGATAATATACACTGGTGAAATTGGAGAAAAGGTAGTAGGTCATGGGATTTGCACAAGTTCTGATTGTAACAGCAATGTACACATTTATAATAGTTTTAATGCCAATCATTTTTTTAAAAATAAATTACCTAGTGAAATCCTTCTAATGCTTCTGTTTTGAAACTTTTGCAGGCCGCTGTACATTTGGTATATGGTATGAGAGGCATGTGATGCAGCACGATGGAAGAGCTCGTTAAAATCGAAGTCGGACAGTTGGGATCCTTCCCTTGTCAGACCGCATTTGATTATCTTTCGATTCGCCCTTCGGAAGAGAGAGAGAGAGAGAGAGAGAGTGAGAGTGAGAGAGGGAGGGGGAGGCTAGAGGGTGGGGCCTGAGAGAGTCACGGCTACTTACCATTAAAACTCCCCTCGTTGGAAGTCGATCGGTGAAACGACAGGTTCCCTAATGAACGGGCCGAAAGTCGATTAGCGCGTAATTAGGACATTAGCTGGAAACTCGCGGCATTTAAATACGCCGGCTTCTCTCGACCCTCCGCGCACCACCCTGAAGCTCACCCTGAACCTTCGCGTTCTTCCGCGTCGCCTTTTCTATCTCGGCGAACGATCTGGAATTTTCTGGGGCGCGGCGCATTTCACATTTCTCGGCGAGAACAATCGAATCTGCGTTTCATAAAAAATAAAATACATGCTGTCCTTTGAACAATTCATTCGAGCTACTTTTATACGTATTTATCAGTAGACAGCGGGCATTATGCATTTTTGACAAAAATGGATTGGTCAAATACGAAATTGTGGAGACATTAGCAAAATCGAATGATGTTGCTTGTTGGATTATCAGTGAGTTACCAGCACAATGAATTTATTGTTTGTAATCGAACGGCGGGAACAATCAAATCTGCGTTTCATAAAATATGAAATACATGCTGTCCTTTGAACAATTTATGCGAGCTACTTTTATACGTATTTATCAATAGACAGCGGGCATTATGGATTTTTGACAAACATGGATTGGTCAAATACGAAATTGTGGAGACATTAACAAAATCGAATGATGTTGTTTGTTGGATTATCGGTAAGTTATCAGCACAGTGAATTTATTGTTCGTAATCAAAAATGAATCAACGGTCTCAGTATCGTATTGATAAACAGAGATTACGAAGTATCGACGAAACGATCTCAGAATCGCTTCTAAACGGAGATTTCGAGGTATGCCATTTGATACTTTGTTTCAAGAAAGGGAACATCGGACTGTGGGGGTCTAACCTAAACAGTCTGGAGACACGAGATGATCTGGTACCTTTAGGGAGTTTCAACGGTGTTCCTCTTAGAGTCAGTCGAACCTAAGATTTATAAATAAAGAGTTGTTTTATTTCAAAACTAGCAGTGTGCATTTTTTAACCCTTTGCACTCGAAGGTATTTTATCACGAACATTAAACATTCTTCTTCCAACCTAGAATAATTCCATTCTATATGATTTATCTCATTTTATGGATATGAAATTTATATAACACCTCGTACAATATTGAAACATTTAGTAATTGCTTAGATTCCAACATATTTTGATAAAGAATATTTTGAATAATGGTACAGAAATTTTTAGTGTTGACCATGAGTCACCACTCGAGTTCTAAGGGTTAATACCCATATCCAATATTGCTATATTATTCTTGATTTAAAAAGAAATGCATTTTCGTTTAACTCCTGAATTTTTGCATAAGGATTCGCAGTCTACTAAGAAGTGGCTTATAGTATTGCAGAGTGTACGGCACTTGATCGCATCTCTAGTTAAAAGCGACGTGAGGTCCCATTGTCCAGGATTCTCGAAGGATACGGTTTCCAGGAGCGATCCGCGACGCTGCACCGGCTTGCAGTAGTGCAGGCCGGTCGCGGCCGTGCGATCTAAGTAGCGTGACGTACACACACAGAGAGCCGTAGAGACAGGAAGAAAGTGCGGGAGAGAGAGAGAGAGAGAGAGAGAGAGACAGAGAGAGAGAGAGAGAGAGAGAGAGAGAGAGAGAGATACTGGTAATGGGCGTGGTGCATTCGTCTCGGTGTGTTGTCTCGGGGGTGGCGATCCGTCTTGCTTACCAGCCTCGTCGCTGACACCACCCACTCGGGAGGAATGGGAGGGAGGGGAGGAACGGGAGGAACAGCCGGCATCCGTTTCGTAGCCGGTCAGGAACCCGCAGCCGGAAACCCAGCAACGACCTTGCCCGCTGGATCCCCCGAACCGTTGTTAATCTCTGGGCAATCGGTGCCGGTCACTGTATCGATCAACGGTCAGCCTAACGCGGCCCGTTTCGCCTTGAACGCGCGTTCCACGTTCGATTAAACTCACGCGTGACACGTGATTTTTCATTCTGTCGCTTAGCCTACCCTCCGCTCGACTCCGAGCTACTTTTTTTTCCGTAAAGAACCGCCCCTCTCCCACGGGGAACAACATACTCTTTCGTCTGCTCGGTGTCTCAAGGATGCGCCGAACTATGCAAACTAGAGGGTGGTTAACCTCCGTTGCGTAACCAACACGTAGAATTCCGTTCGCGTCGTTATATGCAGTATTGAGCGATTGGTCACGCATTAATCGTCAAACTGACGTCTCGATTTCCTGATTCATTTACGGGGCCAAGTGCCACGCGAGTTTTCCGCGATCCGCGCCACTCGCCATTCTTGTCAGCGCTCGCGAGTTATCGATCGCAGCTGTTAACACATTGTTTGCGGGAGACTTAGACATGTCTTTTGCATACTGTTGGTAGAGAGCGGGAGACACTTTGTAAACGCGTGAAACGCGTTGTACGGTAAACATTAGGCGCCAGCCGTTGTGAGACATGTAATAGGTAAGTCATCGTAAGCAACAGTCTGAAGACATTGTCCGCTTTACGGGATGGATTGATGAGAAAACCGTCCGCAAACAATGTGTTAATTGCAAAAATTTGTATCGTGTCCTGTCGCAGTAACTAGATAGTTGTCAACAATTGTCATTCCATTCAGCAGATGTACGTTTCCGCTTTTCGGTCCGTTTTTCTCACTCAAATAGATATGTTACAATTTGGAAAAGAATCAGACACATTGCACCTACTGAAATATATATGATAGAACTTTTTCTAAATTTTTGATCGAGTTTCGTAGTTACGATGTCGTTCAGAATGATGTCGTTCATGTTTTTTACAGTGGCTTCGAATTGACGTGGCTATGGCCCCAGAATTTTTTCAGAATTTTTATCGAGGTGTATCATGATTTAAAAAAATATTAACACCGGACCGGAACGTGTTAAGAAAATATTGAAGATCTTCTCGCTGGTCTCGGCGAATTCCGATTAACGAAGATTGCTCGAAGGGTGTTGGCAAATATTGTAAAAATGAGAAAATGGACGACTTACCGGTTCGTTTCTCAGCATCTCGGTAAGTGACTTCTTCGAGGTAGACCGGTTTGCTGCGGCCCTTGGCGTTGATCGCGTAAACCGCGACGTGCACGCCTGCTTCAACGGTCGCCTCCAATCCCGCCAGGAAGAAGCTCGGTTCTTCGGTGTTGGACACGTTGAACACTGGCTGCAAGCTCGGCAAGGACTGAACGTCGCCGTGGTACACCTCCAAGATGAATTTCTGGGGCAGGCCTCCGTCGTAGCCCGCCATGCACTTCACCTCTACGCTGGTGTGCGTCTGGTTCGCCAGCGTGCAGTTCAGCACCGAAAACGGTTTTCCTGAAACCAGCGGGCGACATTCTTCAATCGCTGTTGATCTTAAAATAATGTTTCTTAACCATCTTACAATCAAAGAATTTATGGAGCAATTACAACAGCTAACTTTCTGGAGGCCGTTTCCCACCTCCAAACATTTTTCCTAACGATTAAAGAATTTAGGGAGCTTGTAGGTATACAGGTTTAATATTTTTAATTTATCGTACACATTTTAAGCTATCTAAATTTATTTCTCTGGCTCCATATCACAAAATATGGCTAAAAACTTGGACAGACACATTCCCATTATTTTTATAAAGCAACGTTTATTTTAGCCATTTCTCGAGTGCTGCAAACCCAGTGGTAATGTAATATAAGGACGTATATTATTTGTGAATGTGTCTCCTGTTAGTTGTAATTAGTATTTTTTTTAAGTAAAATGAATGACGTATGTTTAACCGATCGTTCCCTAACCGAACCCATAAACGTTATTTAACTACGTACATTTCCGAGGAACGAATATTTTTTATATTTTTATAATATTGCAATATTGCCCCACAGTAAACACAGCAATGCCGAGCACAGCGCCGGACTTCGATCGCAAAAGGTAATAAACGAGTCGGGCTAATAAAAAATATTAATAACGTAAACCGGACGGGATTTTGCTATTACAGGAAATTTCGGCTCCGTAGATCAACCGTCGAAGCGTTCCCGCATGGAAATTTCACGGGATTAAAGAGACTCGGTTAATAAAAGTGAAAAGATATGACTGGTTGGTACTGTTGGTAGAACGTTATTCTTGGAATAGGCAACAGGCGATGTTTGCTTGGGGAGCACTTCGAATTGCTCCCACGGGCAGAAGTGTTCAAGAACGACTGACGCTTGAAAAAGAACAAACTTTCAAAGACTATCTATCTTGCTCTCTTTGTGCACAGTGGCCTGAATAGGTGTGGTTGCTGTACTCTCGGCTGCGACGAAGCTGCGACAATGCCCCACAGGGCAATGTGTATTCACAAGTGTTCACAAGAAACTTTTCTTCGATCGGAATTTATAAAGTGATACATAGAAATGGTCTGTGCATGAATATTCTCAATATAGTGATCCGTAACATGAATGGCCGTGGTTTTGGTAGGCGTGGTTCAGTAGAATCTTGATTGAATGTTAGTCGGAACAAAAACTCTACCTTCTGAAATCGCGATGACTGGTTTCTCTGACCAATTTATTAAGTGGGCGTGGCCTTGTAGCTTCCAACAGAGCCAGGTTAAGGAAAATATTGATGAAAATACTGACTCCATAGTCTCAAAAATGCACAATGTTTAATTCGAACTAAACTTGTCTTTAATAAACGAAGGCGTATCGTGTCGCGAACGATGCCAAACGTGACCAATTTATTAAATGGGCGTGTCCTTGTAGCTTCCAACGAAGTCAGATAAATGCTCCAGAGGGCAATTCCTGCTCCCAGCTATCCTAGATGACCCAGCTGAGGCATTCAAAAGTAAAACTATTCACTGACGACATATCTAATGAAAATACTGACCCCACAGTCTCAAAAATGGACAATGTTTAATTCGAACAAAACTTGTCTTTAATAAACGAAGGCGCACCGTGTCGCGAACGATGCCAAACGTCGCAGCTAGAATGAAGGCGGGCACAGGGGAAATAATATTCGCCAGTGATTTGATTCGAAGCTCATTCGCCGACCAGTGGCCTGGCTACGCTACAACGATAATCGTTTGCGCGTTGAGAGCGTTACGAGCGAGTCTCCTCTTTTGCTCGTGTTACACTCCGAGAAAGAGAGCGAGAGAGAGAGAGAGAGAGAGAGAGGATGAGCCGGGAGCGGTGGGATCCGCACAAAGTAACCGTGGAATATTGCAGAGCGACCGACGGTGGTCGGGCTACGGCCGTTCACAATCGTAACGTTCTAAAGAGCCAGCCAAGACTGAAATCCTTTACGAAGCAATTTCACGCGCCGAGTCGTTTTAATATTCGGGAACTTCCGGAACGTCAACTTTTTCCACCGCCCACGCCGGAATCCGCGAAACCACCCCCGCGCACACACCGCCTCTCCGACACCGATGATTCCTCGACTCAAACTCGACTCGACTCCACTCCACAGTGGACTCGTAACTCTAATAAGCAAGGTGTTTCGTCCACAGGAAAATTTCAATTCCTCTGTCTCGCCGACTTGTACCTGCGTACGGTTCTGTGATCTGCCTTTTTATCATCTCTGTGTTGCCTACTTATCCCTTTGACACTTAGCTGTCCATTGAAAATTCAATGTTAGTCAACTGTGCTTCTGAAAAAATTGTGTGCGAAAAGGAACACGATGACCAGGTTAGAAATATTGAACGCTGCAGATATATGCTAACAAACACTCTGACATACTAAAACATCTTGATATATTGCTGTAGTCAATTGTCTGCAGGAATGTAGAGTAAATAGTCTATTTCAAATCGCGTCCACAATCTGAATAAAATACACCTACTAATCGTTAGTCAATCCCTCGAGCACGGAGCAAGGTGTTGGGCCGCGCTTAAAAATACCAGTCGAAAGGTCGACTCTGAAGAACACCTGTACTGTTTCTCACCGCTAGTCGTTTTACCGCAAATTCCCGCGATTGTTAGCACCATCCGAAAAGCGGATAAGTAGAATCGCAACGGTTTCTGCAGTCTGCACCACGCCACCGACAATAAGACCGTGTCATAAAGCGGTTGGAAGTCGTAGGGTCGGAAGGTCGGGATCCTAACGGCCTTCTCGCGTTGTATGACATCGCATCGCATCGCTTCGCATCGCGAATTCGCGAGACGTCCGTGTGTGCTCGACTCGGAAGCTAGCCCCAGTTGTTCTTGATATCCGGCGCGATTTTTGTTATCGCGCTGGCTCGTTTGTCGCTCTTTGTCCGGTAATATTTCCCGGGTACTTTGTAACCCTCGAAGGCTGCACGCTCTACAGGTTGGGGCCGAATGAGAGCAAGAGGAAGGGAGAGAGTTGGCCACCCCGAACGCGAGAGAGCTCCGCTCTCTGGAAATCAAGCTCCGGCTGGGTCCCGGGTGAAAAATGTTTGCGCGTCTACGAGTGGCAAGGATTTAGTGTACTGGGATAGTAATGGTCACAGAGATGTGTCCCGCTGTTTCTCTCGCTCTCTCTCTCTCTCTCTTTCTCTCCTCCCACCCTTATACCCATTCTCTTGGTCCTCCTCGTTCCCTTCGACCGTTCGCCGTCGCGTTCAATTCCGTCCCGTCGGCTCCCCGACTGCGCTGATGCAGTTTGCGTCCTATACGAAATTCTTTTTCCCTTCCGGCAGTCAAAGCGCACCGTTGCAGTCGTGATTCGACGCGCGATGCACCGCGATGCAAACCCCGATATAGCCGCCTCCGATGCGGCGCGTATTTTTCTTTCCCACTCCGTCTCATCGTTATTTTTTCTCCCGTTCTTTCGCTTGGTCTCTCGCTCTTGTTCGAAATAAAATTTCCTTTCCCTTAAACAGACGGCGGAGCCATGCCGCGACTCCGAGAAAATAAATATTGTTCGGCGTTCGCGTCGGTGGAGAAAGAAAATCTCTCGGTCGCTCTTATTTCGCGTTGCATCCCCTATATTTCCCATACACCCTCTCTCTCTCTCTCTCAGTCTTTGTTTCGTCTCTCGCCAATCTATTTACGCATCGTGCGCCTTGATACCTCGCCACGCTCCGCTTGCGGGTCCTTGATTCGCGTTAATCGCAACCCCTACTCCCGTCTCGTCCGCCATCGCGTTTCAACCTCTTGATCGTTTTAAGAGACCCCCTTTTCCTTTATCGATTCCGAGCGTTTGCAATCAATTCCTCCAGCGGAATTGTGAGAAAATTTGTGGATAGTGGTTCGCTCGGAAAATTGTCGACATTCTTACGCAGTGTAACTGTGTTTAAGTCTGCGAATAAATTCGGTGTCTTTTTTTATATTTAGCTTCCATTCATGAAGGAAGTATGCAAGATTATGTGCTTCGAAGTATTCACTATCATTTTGTAGTTTTCCAATACAGAGTGTTGTGAAAATGTACTTCCTTGTAAGAGGTGATTTAGGTAATTTGAAGTAACTTTTTCCTTTGCGACAATCTTCTCCGCAGCTTCGTTAAGGAGTTATTAACGAAGCCGCGCAGATTTTCGCAAAGGAATAAATTTTCTTCGAATGACCTCTGAAATTATCCCTTTCAAGGAACTACATTTTTGGGACGCTCTGTATCATTTGAATAAATCGATGATAACACATCAATAAATTCATTTTAATCTTCGCAGCGTTTTAAAATGCACCTACTCACTGCTTGCATAATTACATGAAATGCGGTCTAATTATAAGCTCGTTTCTGGCGGCATATCAGAAGGATTTCCACGTGAAGGAGTCGTCGGAACCCGGACGAGTGCGCCTGTAGTTCGTATAAAAAAGATATATCGAATTTTGCAAGGGTTGCGTTCTCCCTTCCGAGATCCCTCTTCACCGCATCGCATCGGTTCAATCTATTTTCATCCGGTCCGGTAATGTATGTACGGGCGCGCCGATTGAAAATCGCGTTCTCGATAAACCGGTCTCCTTCTTTTCAGCTTTTTCAGGCGAATAGCGGGCAAAATGGATTCGCGGAGTGGTTGCTTTGTTTTTTTTTTCATGTTCACAGTTCAAAGGCATTTCAAGCGGCCCCGTGGTGCGTTATTTAATTAACATCGGGGGTTGTAACAACGTTTCCGCATCGGTGATTCTTTTACTTCATTTCGATTTATCGTATTGCGCATTCTCGAAAATTTCCTGGGAAAAATCGACTCTCTGGTGAGAGAGATTCGAACAATGTGCTCGAGCCATCGGTAAATAAACTGGTTTAAGTTTATACGAGTTTTCTTCCGTACCAACCACTGCCGACCACGATTGCCCAGCAACGTCCCATACCGACAGATTTTGAAATAACTTTGTTTCGTCGAGAGCATTGTGGTCTCTTGTTCTCATGTCTCAAAAATGCTCTCTCCGATCGAATAAAACATTAGCGAACAGGGACGCCTGACTAATTTTATCTACGTTAACCCATTGGTTTACATTTGCGCACATGCGAATGCTCTCCAGTCACGGCATTAATCGTAGCGTGTCTATTAAACGTTAACCTCGAACGTGTTTTTTTTATGGCTGTTTATGTATGTTTATCTTAATTCATCTCTCGACTTATTAATAATTGATGGAGCATTACCATTGCACTGCAGTTCTATTATGCAAACAGTAATGTTTGCCGGCTAATTTTTACAGTTTTGTCCTGCCAAGTTCGAGATTAAATATAAATCAACGTTACTGACCCTTTGATTGCAAAAGGTGAGTGTACACGCCCTCGTAGATAGGAATTGTCTGACGCGTCTGATCACGACCAACCTATTCTACTTCCTGTATACAACTGCAGCAAGCCACTAAAGTATTTGAACGCCCTTTAAACCTTTTTATGATTGTACTAAATGACCTGATTTTTTGTAATCAATTAAAATCATCAATTAATTATAATATTTGATGGTGATCTATAACCTCGCTGATGAAAGTGATCTAATTCACATATTTCTTATGTTTCAAGATATTTAAAGGAAAACGACATTGACACTAGATGAATTCCAACAATTACAATATCGTAAAAATTACATTGAATTAATTTAATTTAAAATATAATCTAATGTAAAATAACTGACAAACTCATTTCTTTGAAATTTTCACTTACACCGCTTTCGTAATTATGGGCACAATTATCGCCGGACATTGAACAAATCATTTCTGCGATTTTCGCGCGAACGTCGCACAGTGTGCCAAATGAGCGTTTTAGCTGGACAAAAGTCTAAATCGAGTAGGCTAAAGAAACCGCTAAGTGGCGACGGCATCGGCTGCGTCGGAACGTAAAACGCCGCAACTTCATTGTAACAATTCGTATAGTTTTGCAGCGTTTTGCAAGTCGAGTTTGGTATCAAAATAAAGTAGAGGATCTCTACTTTATAATATGTAAAAATCATCACGTTTGGCGACGTTTGGTAGATACTAATTCATTAACGAAGTCGAGTTACATATACGTTTCTGTGGAAAATTAAGTGTCATCTTTGACACTTTATTTACACAAATAGAGAAAAGTTATCGATAATTTGGTATCACTAAAGTTAAAATACATGGTTTGAGATCCTATATATGTCATATAAAGGAATTTTGATACTCCTTAGTAAGTTTTTAGCTCTTTCTAGCGCGCATGGAAATATGGCTATAAATTTATAGGTTAACCGTCCGTCTTTTAGGTGAAGTTTACACGCTCTGTAAACATATAACGAAACAATTTTAAGTTTTAATATTCAAGGGTTTTAATACAGGGTTATTTTAGAATATATTGGTCCAGTTAGTTTTTGTTGATTTGAAAGTGACTTTTGTCCAGCTAAAATGCTCATTTGGCACACTGTGCGTCGCGTCGATCGTTTCTTGGGAACAAAAGGCTCGGGTGGATGTTGTCGGCCGACAAAATTCATTTTGCCGGGCAAATATTCCGGCGTACGAACTCCGTGGGAGTTAACACGTGACTCGTTTGGTCGGCATCGGACGCGTATTCGTCAACGTCAATACGCTTTCGGCAGGTCGTCGCGTCAACGTCATTGTCGATCACGGTTTGCGGCCCGGGGGCAGAACAACGAGTTCGGGGGCGGGGGGTGGGGGTTGGTTTGAAAAAAAGATGTGTAGGCGTGTGCAGGAGCGGACCGCGTCGCGTAAAATCCGCACGGGGATTAATGTCGGTTTACCGCGCGATGATTGGTTACTGGGGCATTGTACGCGGCCGCGATAATTCCCGCATATCTGTCAGGATTTTAACCGTGAGCGCGCGCGCGCGAGCGTTTCGACGCGTAAAAAAAAGCCCAGGTCCTTCGGATAATTGGCCGGTGCTTGAGGAACAATACCGGGGGCTGAAGCGAGCTGCGTTTTTCCCGCCGATTTCTCTCCGCCGCCGCCGCCTGGTTCTCGCGATCCCTCAAAGGGACGGAAAAAAATAGAAACGGGGCGCGAGAGAATGCGGTTGGTGAAACGCGAAACAGTGTGGTGCAGTAGCGGAGCAGTGTTGGATATCGCGGTTAATCTGTTTCGAGTTTTGGTAATTAACGAGATATTAATTAACTCGCTTTGCAGCGATACCATTCCGGGTCCGAACGCGCAAAATAAACACGCTCGTCTGATGTTTGCCAGCGCAGTTACCGCGACGTGACGCGACTTTTCGCTAATTTATCGGCGATATGCTGCATGCTGTATATGCCACAGCGCAGTACGCTATGCGTTACGCTCGTTTACAGAGCGACTCATTATTATTTGAAGCCAGCTGGAAAACGAGAGGCCCAGGTACGCGTGTCATCCACTGGAAGTGTTAAAACTCGTTAATCTTTTTTACCTCTGGCCATACTATTTGTTTTGTGGTTACAGCGATTAGAAATTCTTCGTCGTCCAGAATTTCGTGGAAACAAAAATAAAGTTTATATTTATTTTATGATTTCTGAATAACGTACGTATTTACGTAATATGCGTACTTATTAATTTCCTTAAAAGCGAAATAAAATATAGCGCTTGGAGAATATATTTATATATATTTATTAGACTGTGTTCAAAACAAGAATCCCGTTTCAGACCAAGGGGTGAAAGTAGTAGAACAAACATAATATTCGCGGAGTACACGAGTTTCCTTTGCTAAAATTTTAGCGAAGTACACGAGTTTCCTCTGCTTCAGTTTGAATGTTTCGTAGATACAGAATCGCCCCACTCTACCTACCCTTTCCACGACGCTACTCCCCTACGCTTCTACCACGACCCTGTCACGTGACCAATCCGGTAATGATGCAGATACTCGAGAGAAACAAAACACTATCGCGGGAATATGTAATACAGATTTCTGATCGGCATCAAGTCGTTTCGTTCGACTGCGCAGGAACAGTGACGTCCGTAGCTTAACAATCGCGCGACAGGTTTGATTAAAGATCACTTTCCAACTAATTGGAAGGATCTTTAGAGTCGGGACAATCTCGGTCTCGAAAGGGTAAATAATTGAGGCGTTAATAGTCTCGGTGGCTTGGTTCGGTCTCGAGAGTGCCAGGAATTCGACGGTTCCTGAATAATTTACGCACGGAGGACTTTCGTGTCGAAGTAGTGCTGCCGCCGACATCTATTCACACCCCCTTCCTCACCATCGATCCGCTAACCTTCGGCATCCTGAAACCGAGGAACGAGTACAGTACCTTCTTTCCTTCGAATATTAGCTCCGACGGAAAGCACTGTCCATTCTTTAAAGTCGACTGTTCCCCGTCGGCCCAAATTGTCCTGACAAACCGCCCTCGTGTGTTACAACTCGCTGTACAATGTACCGCGAACGAAATAGCGAGTCCTGCGCGTTTTTAATTGCATTATTTCGCATTTTACGTAACTTGACCGTTTTCAATATCTCGTTTATTTTCTATGATAGGAAAAAGGTCGAAAAAATTTTCCCGAAATTTCTTTAACGAAAAGACAATTTCAACGATGAGCGATATGTTGACCTTCAGGGGATCTTAAACGAGAGAGTGACGAAATAATTTGTTTGGATAAATTTCATATGAATAAAGATACTCGTGTGAAATGGAAATATTCGAGATCCGAAGGAAAATTTGTTATTAAAATTCAAATATACGAACATCGTAGCATTGAGAATAAATTTGACAAGTGTATTTCTTACAACAGGGGTGGTAAGGGAATCGCGATGGAAGTGGTTGAACAGTAGTATCAGGAGAGTGAACAATCGGGTTGACGGCAGCTTCTCGGCGTGTTCGGGCGGTAAAGATGATTTCCGTGGAGGTCGGTTGGCACGCGTACCGAAGCAGCTCGTATTTTCCGAGCGGTTGATCCTTGCCGTGAGGTTCTCCTCCTCGTCGCTTTGCCGCGTTCGGTGTTTACAGGAGGTTGGCGCGACGACAGTACGGGGCGGTACGGAAACGCAACGCAACGGGTCATAGTTTCGTAGCGTAAACAGGCTCGTTTCTGGCCCCAGAAAGGATTTTAACTCGATTTGGGTGACCGCCGCGCCGGTCGACTCGAGGCGAGAGAACCGGAGAGAAGAGCGAGGGCTCGTTGAAGCACCGGCACGAAGTGTAGTCTCTCTCCCTCTCTCTTCCTCTCTCTCTCTCGGGGAGGGTGAAACGGGGTGACAGGGTGACGGTGTAACGTTTACCCTCGATCCGGTAAATACTCACCGGCGGCTACCAGCTGGAAGAGACACGGTCTCGCCTGTGTACCGACAAAATTGTCCGCCCAGCAGGACAGAGTGCCGTAATCCAGTTCGGTGTTCGGCGTGTACCTAAGCACGCTCACGCCGCTCGACTTCTCCATCGAGAACAGGCCGGGCGCGACCTCCAACGTCTCCCCGCTGTTGTTGAATTTCCATCGGAAATTGTGCGCCGGAGGATCGGCCTCCACCCTGCAGGCGATGTCCAGGGACTCGCCGCGAGACGCCCCCACCACGATGATACGGTCCTCCTTGCAGACCGGCGCGACTGTAATCCACAGAATAAACCATCGTTAGTACCGTACCACTCTCTACTTACATTCCTCGAAAAACAACTGGCCGCAATGCTACCTCCCCGAACGAGCTCTCCCACGGCCATGCATGTATACACAGGCTTTGCACTCGAAATTCACAATTTTGCCAATGATATTCACCTCTTTGCAAACCAAATTCGCTCTTTTACCGAATTCGTCCTGTTCCAAATCAATTTGACCCTTTTGAAATTCAAAGTTTTATCGCGTGGAACAATGAACAGATGTCAGATACTCATTTAACTGTATCGATGTATACATATAGTTTCTATGCCCTAGAGAATTTATATTGTTTCGCTATAAAACCTTTTAACCCCCCATTCACCCCTACGATTGTATCAATGAGCATTAAGACCAAGTATGATGTAAATTAGACCACGAACATATGCCTCATACAAACGTTACAACCCCTTGTCACCCCCGTAGGGGTTGGATTTTTTAAATTGAGGAAATAGGTGTTTGATTAATTATATCAAAGAGCATCAAGACCAAGTATCAAGCAAATCCGACCACAAATCAAATATTCCTCATACAAACGTTGCAACCCCTTTTCACCCCCTTAGGGGTTGAATTTCGAAATATCCTTTCTTATCCCTTGTATAGATCATAAAGGAAACCTCTGTGCAAAATTTCAGCTTTTTAGGTCCAAGGCTTTTGGCCTGGGCGTTGATCAGTGAGTGAGTGAGTCAGGACTTAATTTTTATATATAGAGATTTGCATTGTGTTATTTCAGTCTCGTAAATGTGGCTCGATTCTCCTTGCAGTAAGAATAATGCGACGGCCACCGATGTCGCTGGTTCGGGTAAATTGAAGGGAATACAGTTATCCTCTCTCTGTCATTACAGGATTAGTCACGTGACTTTGGCAGAAATGGGGGGATGATCGTCGCCGTAGTAGGGGAAGAATAGAGTGGGAGAGAGGTCCTAATCTTTCGACACTGTTGACACGTGCCTCGTGTAGAGAGTCGCGAGAGGGGAATCTGCTGAGCGATCAAATTGATTTGCAGAAGAACGAATTTAATTTAACTTTTTATCGCGTAATTATATATATTGAATAACACAAATTTATTATCTTGAAGTTCAAATCAGGGGGTACAATCATCGGAAAAGTCACTTACAATTTTTTATAATACGAAGACAATTTGATTAAAAAATAAATATAACATGAAATTCACTAATTAAACGAAAGTTTTTAAAATTGATCTATTTTTTAATGCAAAATATACTAATGAATGGCTTTCATTGCCAGTATATTGATGGATTTCGAATTTCTTGTACTTTCGTGTCCCATTGTACCTCTAGAACATCCTTAATCCGTAAAAGGGTGAATTTGATCTGTGTAAGGGTTAATTTGAAGGGCAGAGCCTGTGTAGGTTCTGCGAAGAATCGCGAGGAACTCGTGGGCGCGGGAAGACGATAGACGAGCTCGGGCCATGAGAATGAAGTTCTTTTGACAGAGAACGTAGCAGGACGTACGAGGACGTCGTTGGCTCGTTGGGTGAAGCAATCTTAGGGACTAACTTTGTCGGAGGGGGCGTCGACAGTTCGGAAGGCATGTTGTCGTTAATGGGTTTCGGGGACGGGGTCGCGACTGTTCCGAAAATTGTGACGAACTGGCGAGGGTGGATCCGCGCTGGTCGACCGGTTGATCAACGTTCCAATCGCTTTTATTCGTTCGAGGAGGTTTGAAGCTGGTAGCTCTCAGCCTCGGAGCTCGCAGTAGCTTGTGGCTACACCGTTACGATGAAAATGGCATCAAATGAAAGCTACAGAGAGCTCGGCCGCGGCGCGGCGCGAAGCGAGGCAAAGCTAGGCAAAGCGAGGCAAAGCGAGGCAAAGCGAGGCAAAGCTAGGCGGAACGGAGAGGAGCGTAGCGCGGCGGTCAGCTTATTGCCCTGGTTTTTTTCTCCCCTCTCGACGGCGATAAACGTTCGCTTGTTTGCTATTCCTTTTATTTAGTTACCGCGCACGCAATTCGGTAAATAGCAGTTGAAGTCAGGTTTCGAGTACAAAAGCGTCATCGAGTGCCGGGGTACGGTTCTTTCTCCGTTCGATAGCTTTTGTTCCATTCGATTCGTCGCCGCGCCGCGTCGATGGGAAAACCGTCCGATCGTTCGCTCTAGCTCGCTTCAACTCGCTCCAACTTGCGCGCCCGCGCGCCTGCGTGCAAGCGTTCAACAGAACGAATTAATTCGCGCTTGCTCCGGCCGTCAAGTCCGGCGCAAATAAATACAAGGGATTTTGCAAACAACCCCGCCGACAAAAAGTTCCAATGGAAACTGACGCGACGACGATCGACAAAGGGCCCAGAGCGTGCTCGATCCCTCTTACCACACATTTTCGTGAACCGTTGCCCTCCGAGTTTTGGCAGACCTTCGTACAACTGCATTTAACCGTTCAAATATCTAGACAGGGAACTTTTCCGTTTTCTTGGTATATTCTAGAATATTTTAGTATATTCGTATATTCTAGTACATTGGTATATTCTAGTATATCTGTATATTTTTCGATATTCCAGAACACTCTAATATATTATAGTACATTCTAGTAGATTCTAGTACATTCTAGTATATTGGTATATTCCAGTATGTTGATGTTTTCTAGTATATTTGCATATTCTGGTTTATTCTAGTACATTCTAGTATAGTCTAATACATCCTAGTATATTCTAGAATATACCAGTACATCCCAATATATTCTGGTATACTTTGAATACATTTCTACAATCAAACATACACCGCAACAAAAATAGCAAAAAGGCTAGATAAAATCTGGCCATTCTTGCGAAGCAATAAATGCAAGTCGCTTCTGATGCTCGGTAGGTTTAAGGAAATTTCAGGCACTGGTAGCTGCGAAGAAAATCGTACAGCAAGGGGTTGAATAAATACTATTATAATTCTAATGGTGTTGGTGCTTCGGGACTGCTCGAGAGAGCAAACATGCTCGGACTCGGAAGAACCGTGGAACGGAGGATAAAAAAGCACGCGAGTTCGATGGTGCTTCGACGACAATGAGCTCGAGAGAACTCGAGTCGCCTATCCTACTTTGCTTCTCTCTGAACGACGTTCGAGGAGAGCGTGGGCACGTTTATTCGCCCGATCCTCGTCTCGAAAAATTGTCGAAGCACGTCTCGCAATTTTGTCACTAAGGGGGGGAAGAAAGGAGCGAGAAAACAGCGAGAGAGAGAGAGCGAGAGAGAGAGGGAGAGAGAAGAGTGAAGAGAGAAGAGCACCTTCTTCCGGAATGAAATCGTTTCGCGACCGACGCGGAAGGATTGCCGGCGCTGTGCCGCGTTTTCCGCGCGATATATATTTCCCCTCGTTCATCAGCCGTTCCTGCCACTGCTATCTATCTCCCTTTTGCATCCGTCTACCTTTTCACTTTGCGGCAGAAGAGAGATAAATAGACGGACGGTATCTTATCGGGTCGGCTCGGCTCTGTGCGGCTCTGCTATGCTCCGCGCGGAATCGCGGAGAGGACGAAAGCATTCCCAAGCGGAGACCCGAGGAGGCGATATCAACGACTGCATTTCGGCTCGATTATGGGCCGGGTAATTTCGCCGAGTAGAATCAGCTCGCGAGTGCCGCGGACAACTTCGTCTAGGCGAATTGAAAAGCGTTGGACAACCGACCATTCGATACTCTTAACCCTTCGAAGAAGAGGATAGCCGGTTTCTTTCTGTAGATATTGTACGATGTTAGGGATGTTACTGTGTTCCAATTCTAGAAATTAAATGAGCAAGTAAGTTAAAAAATATTGCAGAGTCGTATACACTGATGATTTTATGCATTTATCAGCGAGGTGACTGTTCTTGTTTAACGTTGCTAGTAAATGTAACATTGCAGAAATAATACAATTGAACGCTGTAGCCCAGTGGTTCTTAAACCTTTTTGAACTAAGGGAACACTTTTGATTATGTGACAAATTTTCGGAATACCAAAATTAAAATAAAATAAACGTGAATTGCTGTTCGATGGTAACCGCATCACTTGAGAACGGTTGAACCGATTTGGCTAATTTTTTTTTAAATGTTCGTAATAGTCCGAATAAGATGTTTACGGGAAAAAGTTTGGAAAAGTTGCCCGGAAATAGTGAAAATTCTGGACAAGATGAAAGTGCATTTTTCTATGGGATTTTAAGTTTATTGAAATTTGGACAGGACAATGTCTGTCGGGTCAGCTAGTTATCAAATATACCTTAAAAAATATATATTTTAAATATATCTAATATATTTAGCGGAATTTCGCGGAACACTTGCAAAAAGCTCGCGGAACACCGGTTTAAAACCACTGCTTACAACATGAACTCTGATCATGATAAGATTTTTATGCGAAATTATAAATTGTCTGCATCCATTAATCATTTCTTGTATTCTTAAATCATTTTATTCTCCCTACCGTTTTAAGTTGCACCTACTCATTATTGCTATAAATGCACAAATTTACAGTGTCACGATGGTATAGAGCAGTAGCGAGTCTCCGCGGTGTGTCTCGAGAAAAATGACTGCAGCACCAACAACCGCATAAATCTGTACGAGCATCGCAGCCGGTCATCATTCTCACGAATGCTCTCGTCGATTCTCTCGCGGGAACTTTCATTCGATGACCCGAAACGTTTAAACGATTCTGGAGTGTTAACGCTCGGGGTCTGTAAAAACTCGACGACGACGAGGAGGAGGTGGGAGCAGTGAATCGTCGATGGACGTACATATACGCGGCGCGTCGAAAACTAGCCTCTCGATATTTAACTGCGGCCGGTGACGGCCTCGTAAAGGTCGAGGAAACGAGCTGGGGATAAGCAGCAATCTCTCGCGGGAGTTTCTCGGATCGAAGCAAGAGAGAGAGAGACAGACAGAGGGAGGGAGACTCGTGTCCGGATTTAGTTTCCCGGTTATTACATCGTCGCGCCACGTCTGGAAATGACATTTGCTTTAGGCCATTCACGTCCGCACGGGGAAACGAGGTTTTCCCTTCTCGCGGTCGGGGATTTAAATCGATTCCGATCGAAGCTTTAACGAGAAAGTGCCGGGCCGAGAATTGCCAGATTTTTCGAGCGTTTCTGTCGAGGAGCGACGAGAGGAGAGGAGAGAGAGAGAGAGAGAAAGGGAGAGTGTGTGTCGTGCGCGTCCTCTTCGTCGCGTCCAGTATAAACAGACTCGAAAATCGGCCGGACGCAACGGACGCGCATGCTATTTTCTTTTTTCGTTTTTTTTTTCCCCCGGGGAAACGCGCGTTACAAAGCGGAATTTACACCGTCGATGGCAATTATCGAGGGACCGGTCGAAAAAATTCCGGAATATCAGAGGGTGCAAGCGAGTGACCGGCTTTATCAATCCCACGCGGAACGCGTCGCGCGTCGTGTCGTGTCGCGCCGCGTCGCGACGCTCCCTGTCACGGATGATAATTAAATTTCATACGCGTCATTTAAAAGCGCGGGGACCAGTGCCGCGGGTCGCCGATTCTGATCGTTAATTTCGAATTACAGAGCCCGGCGCACTGCCAGCCCCTGCGCCCGCTAATGACGAACGCAACCCCACTGTCGCGCACGTAATTACGCTTTCAAAATCGGCCGGACCGCAATCGAAATAAGATTTCTCTCTAACTGGCACCCTTGTTTGCTGAAATGTCCCGTTTGCGATGGTAATGTCAAACATTTCGTAAATAATTAAAAAAAAAATAATAAGGATTCTTTCAATTTAGATCCAACAAATTATAATGGGATTATATTATAATTATTTGGGAAAAAAATACTGTCATTTTTATAAGGTATTCGATCAGCTGTGGTGGTTGGTTAGGATAGTTGCCCTACGATTTATTTTGCGGTCTGAATTTATTAAAACTTGTTTTGTAGTTCATATAATTTCCTAAAAAGTGATAACATGTTCTCCAGTAGCTGTACATTAATAACACCGAAATCGAATTTTCTTCCGGTTTAAAGGAAATTATTAACATACAGTTTTACCAGAGTCTGTTCAGAAAATTCATCACGAGTCAGACACGATATTCTAAAGGCAAGGGGTTAATGAAACTAATTTTTCCACAGTAAAATGTCAGGCGGTCCTCGAGGTTGGAAAGTGGAACACGTTCGGTGGAGATCATTGGCAGAACAGAAGTAGGTTCCGGAGGAAAAGTTGTCGGTGGGTAAGATTGCAGGGAGCGGGTGATCGAGCAGGCTGCACGATGACCATGGGAGGACAGTGATTCTCCGACGATCGTATTTTAAATTGGGGATATTCAATTTGTATAGGGGTCCCGAGATAGAGGGGGATGGGAATCTGACGGCTCCCGGGGCCGCAGTGCGGTCGGCAGTATGCTCGACGTAACCCGGGGAATTGGATATCAAAAATGTAGCTGGAACTAAGTACGCCTGAAATATTCAGATGAAACGAGATCCTCGGGTGCAGCCGATTCGGAATAAATACGCGAGCCGGTTACGTTGTACAGGGTAGAAGAGCTCGTTCTCTAGCTAGCTAGCTAGCTAGGTGGAGGTAGCTAGGTGGAGGTAGCTAGAGGCTAGATCCTTGTTGCGTCCGGGTGAATAAGGGGGCCGCTCGTTAACGAGTGCCATGGAAAATCCTCGATTAACTCTGCCCGATTAAAATAAAGCACGACCCTCGGGGCAGCTCCGGAGGTCGGGGCGTGCACTCTTGTGACGTGACGGTTACGTGTACTCACACTTGACGCGAAAATGAAGGGGCTCGCTCCGCGTCTCGTTCAGGTCGTTCGTCGCTGCGCAGACATACTTGCCGGCGCTGCTCCTTGTTACTTTCTGCAACACCAGGCTCTGGTTCGACCAGATTATCCTCGCCGACGGGTTGTGCGCCAGGATTTGATTCTGAAACCACCAATCCGATATATTACAACCAGTTACATCGCACACACTTCGAATCCCATAAACTTTTATAAGATCCTTTTCGATCTCCCGGGCAAATTGATCCAGAAATAAATCGCAACTCGTTGCCCTGTCAAAAGAGTTTTCAAAATTTATTACAATCAAGCTATTTTCACTATTCACCTGTCGAAAAAGAAACGACACTTAAGTTATCTCTAACAGTCAACTTCCATTTTACAATTCTTTCAACAAGCACTTTTAATTACCTCTTTGATTTTCTCTTTTCTCTTTCAACTCTTTCTCCACACGTGGTTACCTTCTCGAATCTTCTCCCTTGATCGTATGTTCTCTACTGTATCGATCTTACTAGACCCGGCGTCATGCCATCAAATTCAAACTAGAGAAATATATTTTCTTTACAAACTATTTCAGTTTATCAGATGATATTAAAGGAAATTTAATTACGAGAAGAATAGTGAGATAGTGAATTTTTACAACTTCTTTATTTGGTAATTGATAACATAAAGTGATGGAAGGGAATAGTAGTAATTTCTCCGTGAAATAGTGACTTCTCCTTTAATCCTTCCAGATATATCAAGTAAATCTCCTCCTGATTAATTCTTAAATTGATTTCTACCAAATATCGCTTCTCCCATGTAGAGGAGTCATGTTTAAATCATGCACATGGTAGTAGCAGGCCTGGAGCACTATAATCCTATCGATTGTTTAGGAACCACCACGTAAAGCCTGGGTTTGTTGAAATATGTATAAACGAACCATAAAAAGTTGAAAAAGATTAACCGGCGTTTTTATCGCGACAGCCCGGCTTCGATCAATTTACTTTCTGTTGTTTCGTGTTTAGACCGACTTTGCACGGCGAGATCCCGATCGCGATTTCGTTTCTCGTTACCGTGCAAGATGAATCGGCAATAAACGAGCGGCGAGCGGTCTCGCGACGTCTTTCTGACTGATTTCTCTGCTAGTCGCGTTATCACTGGGGTCATTCCACGCTAAATCGATCAGTGAAATTAAGGGGTTGCTTAAATCATGCTTCTCTGTTCAGAGGGGCACGCGCTCGCGAATTTTTATCTCGAAAACCATTCATCGAGTCGGGTTCGTTCTTTTTTTTTTTATCGTCGTCGAGAAGGATTAATCCATTTTGTCGACTGATAAATTAATTCTGGAATAATGAAAATGATCGACCAATTCTTATACTTGCCCTCCCGAAAAAATTTAATTTGAAAGGGGCTGTTCTGTCGAGTAACCGAGAGCTATCGTTTAACAATAAAAAAGGCCCATTGACCCATTTTTCCGAAAGGGTAGTTGCAGAAAAAAAGAAATAACAAAATTTATTTAATTACTAGACCGCGGATTTATATGCGAAATAGACATCAATTGCAAGCCGTAGAAGTTAAACAGGAATTTATTTTTCTCTCGAATAATTTGGTGGAATTGAAAATTTCATATTGACATCTCCTAATTTTCCTAGCCTTTCTACTGCTTCAGACTTCTCCCACAGTTCCATCTTATACGGTTGTGTGATCGAGGGAGCTCGGGGTCCCGAAACAAATAAACAAAATCAAAGGAAAATAATTGTAGCAGTTTCTTTCCCACGCGTCTTCGGAAAGCTCTTTTTTCCTGGGGTGATGGAGGTACGTGGCCCTCGTAGAAGCGTCAGAATTTACGAGGCCTCGTCGGGAACGCGTTAAGACGACGCCCGAACGAAACAAGGGACCGTTTCAGGGTTAATGGATCGAAAGGCTCGGGGAGCTTTCCCTCTCGAGGCGAAAGTGGAGAGTCCGACCTTCCCAGGATCCGCGAGGATTAAAATATTTCCACGGTGGCGCACAGTATCTCGTCGAATGAAAATAGAATCATCAATTCAATGCGTAAGATCGACAATTTTTTACGAAAATTGATACTGCCTCTCGACTCTATCCTTTCATTTCATTTTTATAGAATGACAAAAGACATAAAGTATGATTTTTTTCGTTAAAGCAGAACAAAATTCTTATTCAATTTTTAAAAGAAAATGTACATTCTTTAATTTACCAATCAATTCAGACTTGTATTTCGTTGAGGTGCTTCACTCGAAAATCAATTAGTTTAAGAGTTATGATTTTCTTCCAGAGCTCCCATATAAACACTGTGTGGCGGGGAGGAAGAAAGCGAAGGAAAGGGAGGAAGAGTGAGAGGGGAAAGTAAAAAAAATAAATTTGATTTTATCGGTAGCGGGCCCGTCTGCGACACATCGCGATGGCGCCTTGTTGGAAGCCACGAGTAAACGAAAGAATTAGAGACGAGCAAGAGAGCAAAAGAGCAAGAGAGCGAGAGAGAGAGAGAGAGAGAGAGCGGGAACGAGGGCGCGTGGGTGGGCGGAGAGAACCCGAGCAAGCCACCGTGCAACCTACTCGACCAGAATACTGGCTGCACTCGTGCTCGTTAAACCTCCCTCGTACCTTCGAATTCTTTTCTTTGGCGGCGAGCCTGAGCTCTCGCGCCCTCGACGCATTAGTACGTGTACAGAGAGGGGGGGGGGGGGGATCGAAGGGGATCCGAGGGAGAAAGCGATTCGTTCGAAATACAGCCGCTCGAGGAGAACGATCCCGAAACGTTTCTCGTTCACGGTAATAGTTGTTAGCCGCCCCCAGCCGCTGCGCTGTACCGCGATGGCGAGCTTTATGACACGCTCGCGGCCCGTTCCGAGGCTGCCTCCACTTAAAACGATCTAGCCTAGACCGCGAGACTCCAACGAGAGTGTAGACGTCGAACCTGTTCCGGTTTCCCAAGCAGAGTCGCCAGATTAAGTTTCGTTGCATAGTCGAAGGTACAGCCCGTAATACGCAGGAGAAATCGCGTAGGAAGAATAATGGATTAGTACGCGTGGTTGTATCAAAAACTGTTTAACCCTTTGCACTCGGTGCTATTGTAACTCGAAAATGAAACATTTGTTCCGACCCAAAATAATTCAATTTTACATGATTTTTCTCATTTTATGGATATGAAATTGATATGATACGTCGTATCGTACTTGAATGTTTAGTAATTGGTTAGATCCCAACGTATTTAATAATGTAAACAATATTTAGAATAGTGGCACAGCAATTTTTAGTGGTACTTCTGAATCACCACTAACAGCTAAACGGTAACAAGGAGAGCGTAACTTTTCAAGTGCACTCGTCAAGGTCTGTAAGCTATCTGCCCCACTGATAAAAGACCTTCTTGGGGAACGGATTGGTGACGTCCTAAAAACTATTAAAGTGAGGGAAGGAAATCTCTGTTTCTCACGAGCATAGAGAAGGTTACCTCTCCCGAAACAAAGTGTTGGGAATCGACAACGCCAAGGTCCTAACAACGGTCAAACCCAGGTTCTGGCAATCGTCACTTTAATGACCGATCCTTCTACCCGAGCGTCCAGAGTGTGGATTTGAGAAAGATGTAATTTCAGCGTCCAAAAAGATCCTCTTTCTCACGTACCATGTCCGCTACAGGAGCTTTCACAGTTCAGCGAATGGTTCGCAATGTAATTTGGTCTGCGCGCGGACGCGGACGATCCGCTCGACTGTGCAACAGGCCTAAGACTTCTCTTCCCACTCCTCCCTCGTCAATGTAACATTTTTGTGTACGAGTTGAGGGTCTTCAGCGGATAGAGACCCAACCCGAGCAAATACGGTTACAGAAAGGGTTCCGAAAAAATACGTCGTCGGCAAGGTTTTGTTTCGGTTCGACGACGCAATTAGCCGCGGCTAGGCTCGCCGATAGGATTCGCGACAGGAGGGATGGATTAAACAGGGGACTCGGTTGCGATCCTCGTTTAACCCATCTAAACCTGATTAGCAGAAGGAAAGTGCTCCGTGTAGCTGATCCTCGACGCCAACGATCAAAGGATCAGCTCGCTTTCGGGGAGACTGTGCTCCGAAATCGAATTAATAACGCTAAACCAGAACCTGCGACGCGATCCTTGAGGCGATTCGCATTAGCGCGCGCGCGCTCGCTCGATCGCTTTCACAGGCTTGTCCCATGCTGGGGACGTTCGCCGTTTTGGTCCCGTGGATATCGAAAACTTCCTTGGTCGATATAATATTACTCCTTGAAGTGGACAAGCCAGCATTTATTGGGATGAATAGGGGTAGAGATTGCTCTCTGGGGCATTAGTCTGGGCAGCAAAGCCACGCCTACTTCAAGTATTGAATACACAAAACATTTATTGCGGTCTTTAGAAGAGGAAACTTAACACCTGAACCTAATCGTGACGTCAGGTACGTCGGAGTAATGCGCGACAGATCGAACATTGTTTTTTCCCGAGGGGGTTAAGCTTCTCTTCTGGGTCGAGCCGAACTAGATCGCTATCGGCGACACCCGATTACGAGGAATTCCTCCCCGCGGGGGCGTGTCCGACAACAAAACCCCGGAATATCTGGCTCGTCCAATCTCGACCCCCCTACGGAGTTGGCCAACGGACGGCCGACGGCTATCCGAAAGATTCATCGAATTTCTTCTCGCATTTCGATCCCGAAAGATTCGTGGCTCGCCTCTCCGAAATTCTACGGGAATTCGGGACCGGGTAGCCTCTTCTTTCGGCATTCGCCGACTAGCAAGTCGTCTCGGCGCAGACGGTGAAAAAATGCGAGCCGAGGGGCCACTGAAGAAAAGAGGCTAGAGGAGCTAGAAGAGCTAGAGAGCCAGGCGTTCATTCCGGTCAGACGGTGCACTGATTCCTTGAAAAATTGCCAACAACTCGTGGCCATCCTTCCTTCCTTCCTTCCTTCCTTCCTTCCTTCCTTCCTTCCTTCCTGCCTTCCTTCCTGCCTTCGTTCGTTCACTTTATTCCCTCTTCGTCACAGACCTCTCTCCCCAGTAGCTACTTCCAAAGACGCTGCGGAAACCATCTTATCTCGCCTCCTCCGCTTCCTGCGATGGTCACCTGCTATACGTCACCATTATCACGCAATTAAAGACCAATTTCCTTCACTTCACCGAAATTACCGATATTTTCACACGTTTTTCAATAATAAAATCACACGGTTCATTGTGACCCTCTTCGAGAGCGAAAGTACGGATTTGACTCGGTAACGAGTACTATACAGGGTGTCCCAAAAGTGTTGTACTTCCTTGAACAAGATGATTGCTGGATCATTTGCAATAACTTCTTC
This sequence comes from Lasioglossum morio, assembly GCA_916610235.2. Taxonomy (NCBI): domain Eukaryota; kingdom Metazoa; phylum Arthropoda; class Insecta; order Hymenoptera; family Halictidae; genus Lasioglossum; species Lasioglossum morio. The sequence goes on along the minus strand of OU744324.1, from coordinate 5,263,872 downwards.
ATTTGCGAGAATGTTCTCCACGGCTCCGTTAAGGAGTTATTAACGAAACGCGCGGATTAATTAGAGCGCGGCTGTCACGTCTTTTCACGGTTTTCGTTACAGGATTACATATCATAATGTTCTCACAATCGATTGTCAGTAATCTGTCAGTGGAATTATCGGATAACTCGGTGATGACGTGGAAAACAGGAAAGTGTAGGCGAAGAAGGTATCGGAGGCTTGATATCCGTGATAAAACGGTGATCGGCGTGTTCCGGTGGCGGGCGCATATCGAATGCCGGGAACGGCAACAATCCCGCGTAACGAGCCCACAATGGCGACAACGTTGCTATTCATTCGCCGCACGAATCCTAGCCGGAACACCACCACCGGGTAACCGAGCCACCCCCCCGCGTGGGGGGGGGGGGAGGCACGTTCCCGTTCCAGTCGATTCGACGGTAGTCCCGGGGAATAAGATCGCGGACGGGGATAAATAGCTCGGCGAGAGAAGAGAAGACGGTGTTCGTTCCAACCGACCGGGATCTATTATTCTTGAAAAAGCATTTTACCGTACCGGATATACACTGCTATAGCTGGCACGAGGGGATGATTAAGAAAAATGGCTCGTTACATACTCCGATAAAGTTAGGGGATCGATCGGCGAGCCAAGAACGCCGGCCCAGACTGAACTTTAGTCTCGCCTTTCGAGCGCCGGCCAATTAAAGTCTCGGCTAACTCGACGGCCGAGCCGATTTATTTATTTAATACTGGATAGCGATGTAATATACCGGTTCTCTTCGATCGTATTGTTTCGATTGTATTTTGAGAGGCTTCCTTGAGAAACGTATTTATTTATCCATCGTTAACCCGTTCGGACGAGAATTCGGTAAACAAATTCATGCACTATATTGCTCATCGTTTAAGTTCAATTAAATCGGATGTTTAGAAGCGATTGCAATCGGCTTCGACACGATTCCGTGAAATTTTTCATCATAACGGTGCGGAAACATAGTTGCCGACCTAAGAATCGATTCTTATTTTATTCTTATCTGCCGAAATATATATCCACACACATTCTGCAATACTATAACAAATATAGGAAGATATAAAAATTGTAACAACACCGTTAGAGTTAACAAAAAAATTATTATGCGCATCATTAGTCATATTAACACAGAAGATTCCTTAAAATGTTGTCGGTTATCGGAGGGTGTTGGATTGACAAGGTTAGGAGATCAAATATACACCTTATATTTATTAAATGTTTATTTAATCACCACCGCACTGTGGGATAAACGTTTCTCAGTTGTGAATTAAAATTGTTCACATATAACACAATGTGACACTTTATTATTAGTATATTGAAGTTAAACTGTCATACACCAAAAAGTAAAATGAAGAGAGAAGTTGTGAGCTGTGACTGGCTAGAACTGCCTGATTTCTTCTGGGTAAAGAAATAGCATAGCTAGAAGTGTAATAAACTTCAATTAAAAAAAGACCTTTCGTTGTACACTCCAACAGAGGGTTAAGAATGTGCATAATTTCTTTAGAAATAATGGAGAGCTTTAGTTTTTTAAATGGAATGCCGTATGTATTCTTTTATACAACACGTGAAAGCGTGTGCCAAAACGAATTGATTCGTATTCGACACACTGCCCTCCAAGGTCACACAAGGTCAGACATAGAAGAAATACTATGAGGGAAATTCAGCTCTTTACTGAATTGTAGAGAGTTTGTACTCGACTGTTAACGACTTGCGCTTGTTTATCTTCACTGTCTCGAATAGTCGGATACAGTATAGAAACAGCTAATCCGATTCTTTACTGTCGTTATAAAGTTCGAGAAGTGGAAGATCGCAGGAGAGGTTAAGAGGCGATCGCGCGAAGGATTCCGTTTCGCGAGAGCATAATTCTTGCTTTTCGTGGACGGTCCGTGCGCCGGTGATCCGTTCGGAATCTCCCATATCTTCTAGCCGTGCTTAGCTCTGCCTCGAGGCGAGCCAGTGCTCGGTAAGTAGAAGCTACGAGGTAGGAGCTCGTATCAGTGTGGCAACGCGCGAAATTCTCAGCTCTGGTCTTTACCTCTCGCGAGCAACGAGCATAGAGTAGTCCATACGACGGAACTCGTCGAGCGAGCTAAAGTCTGAAATATCGTTTGACGAGTGTAACTGGTCGTTCGGCCGTAAACCGTTCGCGAAACGATCGCCGATTAGGCGGTATTACAAGGTTTCAGAGAATAACGGGTAGCGACGCGAGGCGACGAGAACGATCGGGTCAGCACAGGGCACGTCGATTAACAAAGTCGTCGATAACGGAGGGAGTTCGGAGGTGGTCTCGGGGCCTGGCAGAGCCCCGGCTACCGATGCTAAAAGTTTCCGTTTGAAGCCTGACATGGTTTGCCAGAAGGGGTTGGGTGGGGGTGGTAGGTCCGTGGTAAAGGGTGGAGGGGAAAGGAGGGAACCAGCACCGGTTTTATGCAACGGGTCTAGCCGCAGGAAGAGGCAGTTGGAACGGAGCCCAAAAGCCCGGGAGCTTCATTTTGAGAATATTCGGAATCCGGAATAAGGGTGGAATTACTCGTAGCACGTGGTACGTACAACCGTGCCGGTACAATGGGCCACGGCATTGTCTCGCACGTCGCCGTTACATAAAGTAGGTGTTAACCGTCCTTTCGTACACCGCCTCCCAACCACCCCTCCAACGCCCCCTTAATATTCCGTGCACGCACCCTTCCAAGGTTACCTCCCTCGGAACCAAGTCCGACGGCAAATGGATGAATCCCCGACCCTGTGTCCCGCAGATCGGACGATAGAGCCGGTGTCGCTGTCGTCGGCACTGTTCTACCTCTATACTCACGTCTACCTCGTTCTCACTCTATCACGTAACTCGATCACCTCGAATAACTAATAAATTATGAGTTATATGAAAAAATTATTTTTATAGATGTTACTTGGAACAGTTCAAACCAATCTTCAGTGAACAATTTGAGATGATTATGTTAAAAAGTATTTTTAAGGTTTCGTTTGGTATAGTACAGTTAATAAAAAACCTATTAATAGTAATGAAGCGTAAAAGTATTCAGAAAATTTTTCTCACACTTTATCAAGCATAAAACCATCGTTGAAACGTTAAGTCTGTGACGGTGTAAAGAAATAATGCACCATCTTACTATCATTAAACAGAAATGAAAATATTGTTGGGTTGAAAAATAGCTCCGAGAAAGCAGCAGTATTAACCATCAACCTGGAGGGTTGTTCTGGTGGAATGAGTACTGAAAGGGTGGATGTTTTATGAGTCGAGTTGAAGAGGCTCCTTTCGCGAGAGAGTCCTAGACTCGTAAAGTCTTAAAGTCCTTAAGTTTTACACTCATAAAGTTTTTAAATCTTAATGTTCTAGAGCTTTAAAGTCCAAGAGAACGGAAATATTCGAATTACAGAATTCGCAAATCCTAAAATTCAAAAATCCAAGAGGCCTGGAGTGCTACTCCTGGAACTCTAGAGTCTACTTTAGAGTCTTAGAGTCCCAGAATCTTAAGGTTCTAATGGCCCATGATCCCAAAGTTCCAAAGTTTCAAAGCCTCCAGGTCTCAGATTTTTAAAGTCCCAAACTCTTTAAGTCCCAAAGTTTCAAAGTCCTAAACTCTCGAAGCCCGAAACTCTCAAAGTTCCAAGATCTCAAGATCCCAAGATCCCCAAGTTTCAAAGTCCCAAACTTTCAAAATCTCAAGATCCCAAAGTTTCAAGGTCCCAAACTCTCAAAATCCCAAGACCCCAAAGTTTTAAGGTCCTAAACTCTGAAAACCCCCACCTCCCAAGATCCCAAAGTTTTAAGGTCCCAAACTCTCAAAATCCCAACATTCCAAGATCCTCAAGTTTCAAAGTTCCAAAATCCCAAGATCCCCAAGTTTTAAAGTCCCAAACTCTAAATATCCCAAGATCCCAAAGTTTTAAGGTCCCAAACTCTCAAAATCCCAATATCCCAAGGCCCAAAATCCCAACATCTCAAAATCTCAATGTTCTAGAATCCTAGAGTCATACAGACTTAGATACCTAAACTCTAGAGCACTGGTATGACTCGAACAAACACCTGTCGCCCATAAGCAAGCGTTATCCTTTTCGCGAAACTATTATAAACCCCGATGACGGTGTTTGCTTCGCCGCCACTAGGGATACGGCACAATTAATCGCAACAGCACGACACAGCGGCGGTATGTACGAGACACGCGCGACAAACAGTAGAAAATCGGGATAAAGACAAGCGTGGCTGAGGGTGTTCCCCCGTCGCGGGGGTGGCTGGGCGATAAAAGACAAACGGAAACGCTCGAGTTGGCTACAGGAAACGGTATCGTTCTATCGTTTCTACTCCGGCGGAACGACGAGCTGGAAAACAGGGGTGGAAACTCGAAAGGCTCGGGCGGCTAGAGACAGACACGGGGACGAGAAAAAAGAGAGGAAAGGAGAGGGAAAGAGAGTACGGCAGCAGCCGGCGGGCGGAATGGAAACATTAAAGTTTCGCAGTTGCCTTCTCAAAGCGGACTCGATGCAACCGGTTACCGATACGTCGAATCCCCAAATGCGCCGAGTTTTCTGGATTCCAGAGGCTCGGTGACACGCGGGAATCGCCGCGCAGCGCCCAACCAACCGAAGACAGAGTCTTTCAATATGTCTGTGCTGTGTATACTAGATACCCGCTGTTCAGACGTAAATGAAGACACAAAATAAATTAGCCCTAAGCGGATTGGATATGCGAAAACTGTCAAGGTCAATTTGGTGTTTAAGTTTCGCATGAACTCCTGAGGCTGATGGATCGATCCCTGGTAGAAAAGAGTTGGGGCAAAGAAAAACTGTGTTTACTGCTGATGCTTGCCAGCGTAACCGTGTCCTTCTGGATCTGTTGTCTCACAATATTTAACCAGCGTTTTATCCATGTCGCTCATCAGGGGTCAGAAGAACTAATTTACAGTTTCGATTGTTGTTCCTGCGCACTGTCAGAAGATGCCACAGAGTTTCTATCCTAATTTATCAAATTTAATGAATGTCTGGAAGAGAGGCGGATGTTACAAATTTTCTGAAATGTCATTACTGAAGAGGAATCCAGAAATCAGAATGAGGATGCAGGTGGATGAACGAGTGTTGAGATTCTTGCAAGGGGGACGTGCGAAACGTTTACGGAGCCCGGTGACGGGAAGCCTGGACTTATTAATTTTTCCGGAGTACCTCGACCCTGCCGGGACGTTTAACGAAACTCCTCGAGCGGCTAAATCGAAGATAAAGCCCTGGTCTTAACCGAGGCTTAACCTATGCTAAGCGGGCTGAACCCGGTCTCGCTCGCTTCGCCTTACGCGCAGACTCGTTCGAAGCCGACTCGCATAGATTACAATGCGAGCTTAATCGAGTTAGCGCCTTCTCGATGCCCGCGAACGGGTCCGTTCATCGATCCGAGCTCCGAATCGTCTCGTTTAATCGGATTCGAGTCGGGTATCCGTTCGACGAATCTCGACGAGTCTTCGATCGCCGCCAACAGAACCACGACTCATCCAATGGAATCGATGTGCAGGGTTACAGCGATCGCGAACGATCCACCCTTTCGTCTTTCCTCGACCGTCAAACCTCTGTCGATCACCTGCAACGCGGTTAAGCCGTTTCTTTCCAACTATGCGAATTTACTGCTCCGAAAATGGCCCAGTTAATCCTTGTACGCTCCTCGGGAATAGTCGGGAGAAAGATCCTCGGATAATCATCTTCACCCAATTCCGTTTCATACTTGAACACTCTCGCTGGAAATCCAATCACAGAAGTTCCGTAAAATCAATGGGATTTATGAAATGAAAATTGAAAAGTTAAGATACACGATGTTAACAAGTAATCAGCACTATGTCTATACCAATCAGACTACGAAATTATAAAAAAAATTAATGGTCTGTCAGACATGTATTAACGTCGTGGTTGATACCGTGTCATTATCTTCAGTGTTTTTGAACGAAGAATGCAAGAAGTATCTTCTGAAATTTATTCAATTTAGAAAAAAATGTTTAACTGATATAGAAACGAATAAAAAAAATTTCGTTTTATTTGCAAGTCCACATTTGAATGAAACAGTTTTTGCAGCACCCAGGTCACTCTAGGGAATGTAGATGGGTTAATGAATATTTAATTGGTGTACACTAGTGGAATTAATTATGGACACCTAGAATTTATTCAAATTATTTAATATATAACCATTTAGGTTTTATATTCTAGTCACTGTTTTCTAATTTTTGGCAGTCGCTTATATAAAAAAATCAGTAAAAAGACCATTTACAGTCATACTTTTAACTATACAATAAATATTACAATTTTAACACGTTCCGAGGTATTCGAAGCCATTGTAGTCGTTATTCGCACTTTTCAAAACTTTACTACTAAGATCCTCACTTCTGAAAACACAATGCCTGACTATAACAATAATGAAACTGTTTGTAAAGACCGTAAAAACCTTCCTGATTGGTTGTTGCAATGAATCCACGCATCCTGTAATTGGCTATTTTACATCAAGCGACGTTTCGTGTTGCCAGGCGCAAAAACAAACATAACAACGCAGTTTTGATTTCTTTAAATAAAAATTTTAAAACATTTACAAACCAAATCATCAGAATATACATTTCCTGCACAAACATGAAATAAAGAATATTATTACTCAAACTGTGCAGAATTAATTCCACCAGTGTACACACATAAATTCTGTCGATTATGTTCAGTCTGTTCGAAGTGTATCTGGAATCTTCCTTTGTTCCAACGTAACGAGGAGTAGCTCGCACGATGCGAGCTCGAAGGAGGCAAGCAGCGCGGCAGCTCGGTAGTCTAGTTGGCGAGAGGAGCTCGTGCGACTGAAGGTCGTAGCAGGGGAAGAAATCTTGATCCGGTCTGTCGTTTCGTGCCACCTTCCCGAGTATTCAAATGGCCTCGTTCCGAATCGATTTCGAATTATCTTCGGGGAACGGATTTCGCCCTCGGGGGGATGGGATAAAAGGGAGAGTCTGTCGGTGTAATGGAGGAAATGGTTGAGAGACGAAGAAAAACTTGCGTAACGAGAGAGGGAGAGGCAGGGAGCCAAGAAGAGAACTAGAGAAAGGGGAAAAGACAGCGCGAAAGAGAGAGAGAAAGAGGGCGGAGGGAGAAAAGGAGGGAAGAAGACTGCGGGAACTTTTATCGAGCAGCAGAATGCCTGGGCGGAAAACAAAGAACGATTTCGAGGGACGTCTCTCGTCCGATTAAACGGACGCGGCTGCATTTGGCAAGGTCTTCGACCGACTACCGGCGAGCCGTGTCCCGGTTTTATCTACTTGTTGGCTGTAACTCCGCCCGTGAACGATCCCCTCCGCGGACCACGCCGATCCCTTCGCTAATTGAAACACGCCGCTGCCCTCACCGAATCACCCGCCACGCGAAAACTGAAACGGCTCAACGGGTCTACCCTGTTCTCGAGATTGCCTCGACTCATTCCGCCGATACTTACCACCATTGCCATAATGCAACCCCGCGAGCGCCTCGGTTACGTCTACCGTGACTGAACTAATTAAACAGACTTATTAATCATTTTTGTATAAAACCACTGCCTCGCTCTGTATATTTAATAAACTATTACACAACGAAATGAAGAAGGTATTCGTCGAATAAAGAAGAGAATGTATAACAAATCACGGTTATATGAAAGGTTAACCACGTGATGGCGAAGTCTGGATCTATTTTGACCCGGAGTATCAAAATTGTCATTCGGTATACGCGGTTCCTGGCGAATTAATTAAACGAACACCTGCTGCCTTAGGAACAATTGAAAAATTAATGTATCCACAAGAAGTACCTTCAAAAATATCAATCGTTAAATTTTAAAGAATACATTCTTTTCTAATTGTAGAAGATAAATGTAGGAAATGTATGAATGTAATTCTAATTGTAGAAAAGAATGCTGACTATCTAATTTTTCTTTACTCTGCCGTGCAGTACAGTTTGAGACATATATGAAAATCGGTCTATTAAAAAATTGATAAATGATCTATATAGTCCCAGTGAATGAGATGGGTGAAAGAGTACTTGAAGCTGTGTTTAGAGGAGAAGACGGTGAACAGTAGAGACAAGGTTTCTGATGATTTTCCGCGCAGCCAGGCCCGTCTCGTTCGGTTTTTTTTTCGGGGCGCGTCGTCACCGTTTTTGTCTCCTCCTTGCTGTCGCGTTAATTTGTCCAAGAGAGCCGGGGATTCTTGAACCAAACGCATTCGTTTTGTCTCCTCGTTAGCCGAGACAAAAGGGATACGGCACAAAAGATAACGAAACTAGCGCTCTTTTCATCCGGTCTGATTAAACAACTAAGCGCCGCTGCCGGTGCCGTCCTTAACCGTAGATCCGACTCTGATAAGCCGTCAGTCTCGTTCTGCCGGCTCTCCGCACCTCTGTAGCGTTGTCAATCCTCACAAAGGAGTATCAGAGTCAAAGGATCTCGGGTAATAAAGAATACCGCGTTATTGTTCGACGATCCGCCAGTCTCTCACCTTCGAATCTCGTATCTCGCGCGTTCGAGCCGAGACGTTCGACGATGTTCCCGCGTGTTTTTATGGTGGCCCATACACGCGCCTCGCCTCGGCGCAAGCCGCACCGAGAAGAGGATCTTCCTGGCCCTATCGCTCGACTCGGGAACGGATAAATTTGTAATAAAGAAGGGCCACACCGTGATATCTGCGATCGTAAAAGTTATCGGGTACAGCGTGAGACGCGCCGCCCTCCGGTGACGTGCTCGCAATAGTAAAGAATCTATCCCGGTTTTATTCGCGACCGGGCACAAATCCCCCGAAACGATATTGCGTTTAATACACGGCGCAGCGACGCGCGGTGAACACGAAACTGTTGCGTTTTGGACACCTTGGCCCATCCTCGAACTTCCCGGACAGAAAAGATTTTTCTCAAGGTTACTTTCAAGATCGTCGAAGTTTTTTCTTATATGGGACTACACATTAGGTCTGCTAAAAAACTAATGAATTTCTTTTTCGATTCGTAATTAAGATAAAAGAAGAACGAAAACACTCGAACTTATCCCCTGCATTTGTGTATATTTACGCTACTGTGAGCAAATTATTAAGGGTAGAAAAGATATTGTTTTTAGGGATGGGGCTTGCAAGCCTTTTAGCTGCACATTTGTTGCAGTTTCGAAGTCTTAAGGGCCGAAGAAGGTCCCGTTGGTTTTGGGAGAATATTCACGAAACGTTCTCGACCCGCAGTGCGTTAATTCCGGCGAGTTCCTGCCGCAGTGAAAAAAGCAAATAGTCTTTTTCACAGAGAATGGTCCGTCGTTAAAATCGCGAGACTCGGAGGTCGGGTACGTTGTCGTTCGATCGGGTCCCGGAGCGCCTTCGAGCGGAAGAGACAAGCTTCGGGGGAGGTAAAAGCGAGGTTGCTAGTCCAAATGATTCGAAAGAATTCCGTTGACCGTAGACCGGCTACACGATTCCACCGAAAATTCCCTTATCTCTGCCGGGGAGAAGAGCCCCGCTAGATCGAATTCTAGCGAAACGTTACGTTTTCCGGCGTACTCTTCTCTCTCTCTCTCTCTCTCTCTCTCTCTTTCTCTCTCTCTCTCTTTCTCTCTCTCTCTCTTTCTGTTTCTCTCTCGTTTCCTCTCGACTCCGTCGTCGCGTTTGGTCTCGAAGGCGACGAGTTTAAGCGGAATTCCGGCACGGCAGCTCGAGATCGCAGCCCCCGACTGAAATTGATTGATGTACCGCCTGCCGAATCCGACATAGCCCCTCTGCCCTTTTCCTCCCCGTTACACCTCCCTCTCTCGCTTCGTAACCACTCCGCGTTTTCGATTCCTTCGAACTCTGCATTAAGTCCGGGGACTTGTCGAGGTCTCTCTCTCTCTCTCTCTCTCCTTCTTGCTCTCACTCTACGGCTGGCTTCGGGCGGAAATGCACTCGGCCGATTCATTGCGCGGAACCCCATTACCCTCGCCTGGTCCCGGCGACCGATCCGTGTACAGAAGCAATAACGTCGATTTGAAAATCATATAACGGTGCAACCGTGCGGAACTTCAACTTTCGTCCATTTCCTCTCTTTCTCTCTATCTCTGCCCCCATCCCCTGCATTCTTCCCACCTTCTGTTCGCATCGCTTCGACGACACACAGCAGCGAATTTGTCCGAAATCAAAATTAATATATCTGAGACACCTTCTTATAATCCCCAGACCTTTCTCATAACATACAAGTCCAATTCATAAATGTAACGAGTCGCATAAGTCAATGGATTTGAAGAAGAGGAGGATGTTCCTGACGTTGTCATCGGTCAGGTTAAGATTTGTCTCCCCTTCTCCAATTCCCTGATCTGGCGACACTGGTTTACCTTGAGACAAAGAAAATCTTACTCCAAGAGATTCACACAAGGAAAATGAATTCCAATAGAAAAACAAACCCGAGCAGTTCGCGAATAAAGTGCACCCTCTAAAATTACCAAACAGCTTTCTTCATTTTTCGGAAACGATCTCGAACAAGTTCGCCACTGTATGCCAAATGGACCCTCTCGACCTCGACCGCGGCCGTCGAGTTTCCTCGAGCTCGCGACAGGGCCGAATGTACCGTTGCCTCCTTGAACGAGATTGGGAATTTTCGGAGAGGGCCCCGTGAAAAGCGAGCGGCCGTCCATTCGCCGGCAACGACGACGTCAAGATTACTAGCAGCAGTGAATCCACTCCGCGAGAACGAGACCGAGAGAGGGAGAGAGGAGGAGAGAGCATTTGATCTTTCGGCCTCGTATCTGGCTAGGTGGACGCGGAAGACATTAATAGGGTTCTTCCGGTTGTCTAGTCGGTCGATCCACTTTCAGGCGAAGAGAGACGAACTGCTTCGGGCTCGGCCGATTGGCTCGTCGATGGTCCGCGCACCTACACAATCTCTCTATCTCTCTATTGTCCTCGTGAATGGCGGAGCCAGTCTAATCACTGTACCCCCATTACACAGACGGTGTGTCTTTCTCTTTCCGTGATCCTTTTTCTCTCTCACTCTCTCTCTCTTTCTCACTCGACTAACCTCATACCCTTTGGATCGCGCGCATCCCTTTTCCCGAACCGTTTCTGCAGGCCCGTTCCAACCCGTTTCGCTCGTTCGCCAGTCTTTCTTCGTCTTTACGATCGCCATTCGAAAGGTTACTGCCGCCGGCAATAGCTCGAAGCGTTTTTTTAAGACCGATAGTTCGAAATCCTGGCTCGATTGCTACCCCGGGGATTGATTGCCAGATAGAACGTGCCAACGGCCTCTTGTAATTCCCAGGCAAGCCTTTCTAATCGACAGAGAACGACCCCGGATACGCCGCGGAACTTCTTCCGCGACAGCTATTCGTACTGCGGAATCCGTGGAAGAGAACCCGTCACACGGGATCCAGAAACCTTCGAATTCATCCCGTCGCTAACGTCCTCACGGACCAGAGAATCTCTGGGATTTTCTGGAACACTAAACCTCTCTAGATTTGATGATCAGATGGGGGCTCATAGGTCTGCACCTTGCAAGGGTACACTGTGAAATCTTTTCAGAAATGCTAGAGGAAGGAAAAGTTGAGGGAAGAAGAAATTTTTATGTGGATTCGTGTAGCCAACGCCAAACAATTTTTCATTTCTACAAAGATCCGTTATAATTAAATTCTTGTGTCACCCGGAATTAGCACTTGTTTGCAGGGATTCGAACCCCAACCTGTATTTGGTTCCGTATTTAAGTAACCCATGTAACCGGGTTAGGGCATGCATCTAGGTATAACCCGAGTAACCTGATTAATCCAGTTATAATAATTAGATAATACTTATTATTTTGTTACTAGAATGCCAGTAACAAAGTATTGTTATTAATAGATTTCTCGGATTAAATAATTCCTAAAGTTTAAGTAACCTTAAAATATCTTTAAAATTAATCTATTCTGCATTCATTATAGTTTTGTATATTCAAAAACAAAACATTCTGTTTTCTAGCAACGTAGCTACCCTGTTCTCCATACTGTTCCCTACAATTATGATGGGTTACATCAGTAGTCTTCAAACTTTGTCAATTAAGGAACCCTTACGAGTATAAAATTATTTCGCGAAACTCAGGATCATAAACAATAAAATATTCACAATCTAGGTAGTACGTATACATAAAAAACGTTTTAATACTCTTTAATTACATTATAATAATACTTTAAAAAAGTATTATAAAGTCAATGTTTTTTAAATGGAATCCTTCAGAACGTTTATTGGAACTCCAGGGTTCCGTAGAACATAATTTGAATAATACTGGATTATATTAATCTGCCTTGATTAACTTGATACGGGTTAGGTTAGTCACGTGACATTGTGACACATGCACAACAGAGACGGAACGCGTCACGTGACCGGGCGGAAGCGTGGGGAAATAGCATCGCAGAGTGAGGGAGACAAGTGTTAATCTGGTGGTTCTACTTAATATCGGATAAACAACGGTCATGGAATCGATACAAGGAACACAGAACGTAATAGCGTTTCCGAAAACTCTGGTACATTTTTCGAAAGCCGGCCATTCCGTTTCTAACGTGAATTATAGTGACAATTTTCCAATAGATTTCCCTCGGACGACAATCGGCCGGGAAAACTGTCGACTCGAGGCAAAGGAGAATTGCGGGGAATTGCATTACTTATCGAACAATTCCCGGTGTCTCGCGGATCGGCGTTTAACGAGAGACGGAATTCACGGACTCTTCATTCGATAAACGTAATTCCGCGCGTACCGAGCGCACAAAGACAATGAGGAATCCGGAGAGTACTTTGATCGTTTCTATCGGCTACGCGAATCCGCGAGCCTGTACACTGCGCACGATACACCGTGTAGACTCGATGTCCTGGAGTCGAAACCTGTTCGAGTTCGTCCTGGCACGCTGTTACACGTCGTAAACCCGAGAACGAGATCTCGTCGATCGCCTTTGGGGATTCTCCAGTGTGGACACGATCGAGGACGGGGACGATGCAGGCGATGTTCTCTTTACGGTCGTCCCGCGCTCCTTCATTCTTTCCGTGACAAATTGCCGCGACAATTCTTTAAACGGTCATAGCTCTCGCAGGAATAACCCGTTAATTTACTTGGATCGTTGACTCAAGATCTGGGATCTCCACGATCTTTCGGAGTCCTTTATCTTAACCTACAGGATCGTGCACAATTCTGAAAGTCTCAGTGAAGCATGGAAAATCGGACACCCCGATGCTGACACCAATGTTTCATTATACGTGTACGTTTGCTTGTCCCAAAAGTTTCAGTTGCTATTTTTTTTTAGGGCTACAAATAGCAGCTGTTACAATGACAGCATGCCACCGTGTACTGATGAAGATCGCTTGAGCAAGTTCGTTCTAACAATTCTTATTAAATGAGGCATGTTGTTCCTCGTAGCTTTCCCGCAGCATTTTATCACCGAGAAATGAATGGTAGCACACCTGTGCTAGCATATCCGTGTCTTTCGGACCGCGAGAGCAGCAGAATTTACCGGAGTGGCCAGGTTTCAGAGATTACACGAACTACAGAAACTATTTTCCTTTTATTCCATAAACGGCGTCGAGGTCTCGAGACTCGTGTTCTTCGGGACTGCCAGGACATCTACCTCGAGAATCCTTGATCTCTCAGACCCCGGTAAAAATTTTCTGTATACTGATTTTTGATCTCTAATCTCGTTCTCTTTCGCTCGCCTCGTTCTTCACGTTTTGGCGGAGGATCTTTCAGCGGATACGCGTCGTAGCTCACGAGAAATGCCGCGCAGAGCTCTGCAGAGCTATGCAGAGCTCCGCAGAGCGGTGCAGAGCGAGAGTTAACGGTGGCCTGGCGGCAGCTGTTACATCGTAAGAGATTCCCGTCGAAATTGCATCTTAAAAATATGATCCGACTTCATTCCGCGGCAGCAGCCGTTCCCCAGGCCCTTCCTCGTCCCTATGAAATGCTCTCGGCCGGCTTTTTGGTCAGCTCCACGCCCTTTACGATTTACTGGATGCAGATCCAACCGGAATCTCGATGCTGCAATGCGCAATGGCCGATTCACCAAGCCAAGATAATAAATAGAATCAATTAAATCTTGAATTTTCTATCACAGACTGTGGGTCCATTCCCACTATTCCAACACAAGATGATAATTGATCTTCTAATAAATGTAACCGAGTGGCTTTTCGATCATTAAAAAGACCTTAAATTTTTCGGTTCCACGTCATTAACCCTCATCCGACCCTCAATTTGGCACAGTTTTCCCAGAAGTCAGTTATACCGTTCTGTTATTTGTAGGTAAATTTTCCCGAAACTTTCTGTGACTTTTATTTCTGTGACGCGGAACACGACCGATAAACCTAAGAGGTAAGTGTTACCTCATCAATTTGACTAAAAAAACATTGAAATTTTTTTTATTTTGTGTCACTGTGTCAATTTGACACCGAGGGACACATTCAGTTCGTAAAATGTGCAAAATAAAAATGTTATCGATTGTAAGAAACAGTAGTCATGTAAACATCTTTCTTGAATAATTTTATAATAAATTGATCTCTCTAAAGTCTCTTAAAATTTTCTCACGGAGGAGAATAGAACACAGTCATTTTATATCGAACTATACATATAACTATAATAACAACTGATATCATAAACTACTTCTGCGGCTCGTAGAGTGAATTGAATATTATCAAATTGTTTGTGGAGGAGTTTAGCCGTGTTAACTATCGAAAGAGCAACCCCAGTAATATTATCCTGCTAAATATTAAAAATGGTAACGCTCACGATCGCGTTCCAGTTGCTCCGAGATCGATGAGAGGAAAAGGGCTCCGCCCTCGCACGAGGATCGCTGTGTGCGGATTACGCAGCTCGCGTTGTAAATAATAGAGTTTCACCGTGGCGCAGGGTTTTTGTCCCACGCGGTGGATTCTTCTCCGCGAATCCTCGTGTGTTATGCGAACGTCGCGGGAATTTGTATAGCGTCTCGACGCGACGCTCCGGTTTAATAAGGTCGCGCGATAGGACAAGCGGAATGAAACGGTCTTCCGCTTCGAGGACCGTGGGCGAAACTTTGTTAAGAAACACCGACACACACGATACACACGGTTGTCTACAAAATTCTACGAGACTCCCCTCCCCCTCTGTTCTTTGAGATTTCGACCGGTTTTGTACTTACGTCGTGTATCCACGTGAGCTTCGACAAGGGCGGGTTCGCCCTTATGTGGCACTCGAAGTAAACGTCGTCGCCCTCCTTGATGTCCTCCGGGCTCAGCGAGGATCCCAGGTTCAGCGACACGATCGGCGGATCTGCAGGCAAAATAGAGTTAATTAGGGCCCGGGACCTTTTACCCCTTCGTTAATAAACCCGAGCGTAGTCACTATCCGCCGCGTGCCGAGCTTGTTGCGTTCGAAAGTTTCTTAACAACGTCGAAAATTTTTCTATTAACTCTTTGCACTCCAAGCTGTTTTAACTTCACCAGACAGACACAGAATATTCCCACGTGTTTCTTCTTTCGGACGCTAATGAAACTCGCCGCTTTTACTGATAATTCAAACTGACATTCTCGAGAGAGGTCTGTTGACTACGAATTCATTAATGTCAACCTGGTTTGGAGTTGTCGTAATTTTTGGTGGAGCCTCCCTGGACAAAGAGTAAGCCTGTTCGTTCTTTTATTCGCATCGTACGCGGTTCTGTCCTAACTCATACTTGCAACTCGGAAGATTTACCTGTCTGGAACCTTGAATGATGTTGAATAGCTATAATCACTGAATTCAAAATGAAAGGGACTATTATTATTGTAGGTGTTTAAAAAGGGTGGTCCATTTTAAAAAATTCTGGTGATTTTGACATCTCTAAAAAGAATAATATAACAATAAATTTTTTATGGCATCGTACGTGACTCGTAGAACCATTCAATTTTTTGTGGGTGCCTCGTCAAGGACTTATGAAGATCAACTTTGATTTTTCAAATGGGACCGTATCTTTTTTACGCACCAATCGACGCAGCTTTTATTCTCTACTAGCCGACAGACTTTGTCCCGTTCAAATTTCTGTAAATTTGTAAGCTGACGTCGATAATGTAAATTCCTATTGAAATATTGATTAAAAGCTGCGGCGTTCGTTTTTTTGTTGTATCGAAATATGATTCAAAAAGCAATTTCAGTTTTCCCGAATTTTCCATTTTTTAGGGCAACTTTTCCAATTTTTCTGTCCCTATTAACCGTATTCGAACCACTATGAACATTTAAAAAAATTTGTCAAATCGGTCGGCCCGTTCTCAAGTGATACGTTTACCAACGAACAGCATTTGATTTTTATTTATAAAGAAATAATGAAAAACTGTACTAACCCATGTATGTTCGAAAATGATTACTTGAAGAGAAATTTTAATTTGAACATTGCTAGGTTAATCAAGATGGTAACGTCTGGCGAGGCACTCTGTATAATAATAATTGGATGATTCAGCGAAATGAGACCAGTATTTAAATAAAAGTAGAAAAAATGGTAGAGGAAAAAATCATATGTCATAATACGTCCTGACTTTCTATGATCTTATCCTTTATGTGGACGCATCGATGTATCCGCCAGGTGCAATTGTATGTTTACTTAACAGAGAGCAGTAACTTCACCCAGTTCCCAAACTCACCCTGTATTTCGTATACAAATAATGTTATTTAATTAATTTCTACATCAGAAGACTGCACAACTCTCGTTCGACTCCAGGAATTTGATTGTACATTTTAATTCGCATTCTTCTGCAGAAGGAGCAAATAAAATTTAATGAAAATTGTAATTGTCCTGAACATTCGAAGTGTGCACGTTGCAAGTAATGTTCTTCACTTGGAAAACATTCCCTTTCTTTGCTTTGAGACGAATTTCAACGAGGGGCACTCGTCCAGGTGCTGTTGACTAAAAGCTGGTGTTCATTATGCATTAAAAATGAAACGATGTAAAGAACGCGGAAAACGCGCTCGACGCTCTTTATCATTGTCTACAAGCATCTCTTGAGTAGCGAGTTGTCCTATGATTTATTACAGAGGTACAACGAACCATTATTATTAATATTATCATTTATTACACTTTATTGTACATTAGACTCTTCTCATTTTTTGTCGTATAAAAAATGAAATAGGTTTGAGAATATTTCTGTAATTATTAATTTTATTCCCTGTTTGGTTAAAGTTTTGTACCCAGAATTTGGTGGTTTATCCGAATTCGAGAAAAAATACTGATCATTCTATTTAAGAAATTGAAGGTGACCCTCGTGTCTCGATAAGAAAGCAACGTAACAAAAAAAAATCACAGTGTTACACGTGCCCGTGGAAACCGTAGAACATTTGTTTCAAAAATTTTGTCGTACAATAAATAACTTCTTGTCGCTAGGCGTTCTCTCGTGGAAGACGAAGAAAATTCTTGACCGTCGAAACAGCGTACAGGCTCTCTTCGGTGAGCACTTCGTTTCCGGTCTGTCCCCGTGTCCACTTCAATTTGGTAAGTGGCCGGTCCGAGGAACGGTGCGCTCGCGATCGAAACTAAGACGACAGTCGATTCCGCTTTCCCTTTATCTTCGAAGTTGCTCCGCTCCGGTATAATTTAGTCCTGAGGAAACTCGAAAAGTTTCGGAGTCGCGGGAAACCGGCTACGATTGAAAAATGTTTAAGACTCTCCGGACAGCTAACTGCGCTTTAACAAATTTAAGGCTCGCCGACTCGGAACCGCCAAACTTCGTTTCGCCGCTTGGCGAAAATTCGCTTCTGGCTGGGTAAACATTAAAACACCAAATATTTGTAAACATCAAACGTCTGGGTCCTTTAAGAGTCGAATGAAGAAGCATTTCTTCTTTGAGAAGTGCAGTTACGTGTTTAATCTGTTCATTTTTGTCATGAGCATGTAAAAACTGCGATATAATTGCCAATTAAATATCCTGGTAATTCTTTCGAAAGGGGTGCTCCTCATCGATTTCGATGTCCTTGAAATATGTTGTCAAGGTCCTCCTCACCAATTTCAACGACCTTGAAATATCTTGTCATGGGCATAATATTGATTTCCTTTCGTGTTCGTTTTTTCCTCAATAGGAATCTCGTGTTAAAGATCAGTGTAGAACGTCGTGGAGGTTCTGAATGATTTATTCGCGAACAGGAGGCAACGTTGACCTAACCTGGACGGGGAGTGCGCGAAGCAACCCTCGAAATCGCACGCAGCTTCGCCCTCGGTGTCGGTCTTGAACCCGTCGTTGCCAAATATGAACGGGGCCGAATAAATTCCCCGGTCAGCCGATAAACCGGGCGGCTGGCCATCAGCCTGGGCACGGCCGGCTTCCGCGCAGCAGGTGTGTCCGGTGTAATAAATAAAAATAATCTCGTAAAAAACGTATATATTCATGGGCCCGTGATCCCGCACAGCAACGCATGGCGCGCGCTGAGCACAGCGTTCCGCTGTTACGCGCGGCGATGAATTCGGCTGCGACGCCAACGACGCGTACCGACGCCTCTTCGAGCATTCCGGCTTTGCGGCTGGTCGCTTGGTCACGCGAGTACACGGGGACACTGAATATTCGAGCAGAAAAGAGCGAAAATTCTGTTCAGTCAGCTGGATCACTCGCCGAAAGTCAGGCATCAGAGCGAAGAGTAATTTCGAACTGGTACGAATCGGTCAGAGCAGCTTCAAATTGCTTTAAGCCGGCTCAGACAGCTTTAAATGAGTTTAATACAGCTGGGGCAGCTGCGACCTGACTTAAGCCGGCTCGAATAGCTTCAGACGGGTTTGAACAGTATCTTCAAACTGGCTTAGGCCGAATTCCAGCTGCTTCACACTACCTTAAGCCAGTTCAAATTGGCTTTAGTCGGCTCAAATAGCTTTAAATGACTTTAATCAGCTGGAGCAGCTGCGAACTGGCTTAGGCCAGCTTAAACAGTTTCGGATGGCTTTGAACTGTAGCTTCAAACTGGCTTAAGCTGGTTATAACAGCTTCGGATTAGTTGAAGACTTAGGTGGCTCCAGGTGGGTTTCAGCCAGTTTGAGAAGCTTCCAACTGGCTTAAACAGAATCCTAGCTGCTTCACACCGTTTTAAGTCGGTTCGAGATGCTTCGTATTGGTTCGAGTCGGCTCAGGCAGCTTTGTAAATGGGTTTAGGAAAACTTCCCTAAACCAGTAATTACTTTTTGGTATTTTTGTAAATCAGTCAATTACTTAATTATTAACAAAAAAAAAAAAAAGAAATTTGCATACTTTTTCCAATTTCTAGCCTCCAGCAACGTCGAACCGTTTCGGAACGCGGAATATACGAACAATTTTCGAGGCGTTGCTCTGGTAACTCGAAGAAAGGGCGAAAACGACGCCGGCTGAAGAAACAAACTGGCAATCCGAGCCGTTCCTCTAACAAGTACGGAACAGCACGGTAATCGCGGACGAAGAAGAACTTTTAACTAGAATTCATTAGAGCCTCGTCAGGCCGTGTACCGGTATAACAGACATCCAGCATCGAACGTTCATACCGCGGGGCACGGGTGCCGAATAGCAGCTTCATTTTCGTCGCTATACGTTCGCAATTTCGCAAGCGGAGCAGCATAATTTCTCTCCATTAGCTTTCGAGAGCGCGCTCTTGCGTCTTCATTCTTTTCCGGTCGCAAAATGGAAGGAGGACCAGGTAGCAAGCGAGCGATAGAGAGAGAGAGAGAGAGAGAGAGAGAGAGAGAGAGAGAGATACGGGGAGAACCGGATGCCGTGGAATTATCTTAATCCGAAATGCTTCACGGAAGCTCAGTTTTTCCTTGGTCGGTTGCTTGCTCCGCGCGGGACCCCGATCTCGAAATTCTGAGAACCGCGCAGGCTAGGTAGGTCCTCGAGGAACTGCCGGCAGTTTTCCATGCTCCTTGTATCTCTCATTTACCGTCTTCATTAGTTTAATCATACCGGCGCCCCCTCTTATCCTGTTTTCTCTCTTCGAGGAGAGTTTATTCTTCGGGCGTTCTCGCAGGATTTAATCGCGCACCACGATAAATTTCCTCCCTTTCCGGGTGTCGTTTCTTTCTCTCTCTTTCTCTCTCTCTCGTCTGACGTCTCGTCCAGAGATAGGGAGAGAGAGACGGTCGGTCTTTCGAGAGATAGTATTAATTAGCTCGATCGCGTCTCCGCCGCGCCACCCTCGTCCCCCGTGATCCTTCCGTTGTTTTTTAACCCTCAAGCTCTCCTCGCTGCATCGTTCTCCCGTCCATTGTTTTTCGTAGCTCGTGTACCTCGGCGAGCGGTATTCCTCCTCCGGGATTGCAATAAATTCCGCTCCACGTGCACACTCTTCACCTTTCACCGTTCACTCTCCTCTAGCCTCTCTTCGTTCCCCGACTTTTCATTTTCATCCTCGTAGCTCGCGGATCGAGGCTTCGCAATGGACGAGAAACGAAGCGTGCCCGTACCACGAATAAAACATCGACTCTTGACTCTCTCTATACTGCACGACGGTCAACGTAATTGGACACACAACGGGACGTCGTTCTACTCTTCTACCCGGCCATCGTTCTGTCGATAATCGAATTTTTTCCACCACATTTCCTCAAGAATTCTACCCCTACTCCGCGATACTTATCTACAATATAGCGTCAAGTTGTTCATATTGAAAATACCGCGTCTATATTTAATAATAACAGATAGATTTTATTTTCCGCTTTACAAAAAATGTATATGTAATAGAAGAGCAACGGCGATTGCCTGGTCAAAACTCTAAGGCCGTCCGCACACAAAACATTAAACATTAAATAGTATTGGAAATATTTGTTTCGCCAAATAATACCCACCCCTGACCAAATTGCATGAAATTTGGAAAATGCTTGCAGGTCGGAGGACTACTCAATATCGATTTGATTTTTCCCTTTTTATATTTCATTAAATAACTTTGATTCTGTGGAATTCTTGAGGTTGCTAGTTTGCCAGTAGAAATGCTAACAATGAATGTATACAGTGAAAGAAAAGTTTCCTCTTGTAATTTTCGAAATATTTCCACTTCAATACGACGAAAGACAGCTCTAAGGGTAAGCCGGAAATGGCCGAGGCATTAGAATAGCGGATATCGGCGGGGGCTTTCGCGAAATCGGTGGATGATCGAAAAGAAGATCGCGGGTCTCACGAATCCATCGCGCATCGGGGCGATTCGTCCGCTTCACGAGCCGTCCGTACCCGTATGTCGCGTATATATCTCTTTTTTCCACGGCCGCTTTACGATCAACCAGATTACCGAACAGGTTCCGTGTAGGCGCGCAACGATCGGTCCCGCTGAATTTCGGCAGTAATTCGCCGGAAATCCGGCCGGAGGCCGTTTTATTGTCGTTGTAAAAAAGGAGAACAGCGCGGTGAGCCTGTATCTCTATGTGTATGTGCTTGCGTCGATGGGTGGGCTCGTACTCAACGTAAAAAGGCTCGTAAATCGGCCGATTTCACGACGGGGGCTCGACGGAAGATGAGACTAGGAAAAAGAGAGAGAATTGACGCGCAGCGTCCCGACGCGAAGCCGACGCTACACACCGGCCTCTACTTCGTTTACGAGGCTCGGCCCTGGTGCGTATGCATACATCAAGGAACTGATCGCGGCCCGAACCGAAGTAAGGAATAAGTTTCGAACCCGGAATCATCGAATATGCATTTAACGTCACGTGCCGGTCGTAAAAGGCCGAGCAAGGGACGCGGAATGAAACGGAGCTGAGCGGAGCAGAGTGAAGCGGAATCTTGCCGCGGAAAAATCAACGCCGAGAAGATAGAATACACAGGGTGTCCGGCAAACAATTGATAACCGATTAGGAAATAATTATACACACAAAAGTGAGACGAAACTGAGGAATACATTTTTTTTCATTTGACGTTCCGTTTTCGAGTAAATCGTTATTCGTTAATCGATCTACTGATTCTACTGCTAGCTATACTAAAGCAGGGTAATTCTGTGCATAATAAGATTCAGTATAAATCAAATTACGTGAAATAAAAAATTTATGTAAAAATATCACTTTTTGTTACAAAATATTTAGAACCCCTGGTTTTTTGTTGCTCTATGGCCCACCAGGTCTAAAAATTTTAAGATCTGGTCCTTTCCAAAAGAAGTTTGCCGACCCCTAAAGCACGCGATCCCGACGGATTTTTAAGCTAGATTTTCTCTAAAAGAATGCATCGAACAAAACACTGTTATTCTTTAGTTTCGTCTCACTTTTGCGCGTGGAATTACTACCTAATCGATTGTACATTATATGCGGAACGCCCTGTATATTTATCGGCTACTTACAGACGATGTCGATCTTCCAGGATTTCTCGACGAACAGTCCCGTCACGTTCGGGTTCTCGGCCCTGCAGGTGATCGTCTTCCCGTGGTCCTCCACGCCGGGCTCGAACTCAACCATGCTCACCGTTCGGTTCTCCGAGCGCTCCTCCTGCGTGACAGATCAAATGCTTTCTGTTAGAATGCTCTTCCCAGCAACTGGTGGACTAGGCACATCGATCAGATAATTCTAGCAAAGTTTTAATCTAAGGAAAACCCTCAGGTCTGTGTTGTTTCTTAGATCGTGTAGGTCTACTATTTTTTAAGGACAGTGTTTTTGGCATGACAAATTAGAATAGTTGTTAAACGCGACAGTTTTCGCGCAAAACAGTTAATTTTTACTGTTCGTGAAAAAGCGAGCGAGGCACATTTTTAAGAGGGAATACAGAATCCGTGAGAGAGGGGAGGATTGTCGCGGGGATATTTAACCGCGGCCAGCGTTGATCTCACGAGCGTGGCGAGCTCGAATGTTTTCGCACGAAGTGAAACGAATGCGGCGTATGGTTTCAGTCGGCTAGCGGCTGTACATTTTTCCCTAACAATTGAATATTTCAGCTGCCTCTTGAAATCTTGTGGCAATAATGCCCCGCGTGCCCGTCGCGAACAAAATGGAGAGAAAGTCTAGAGGCGGTTGGCGGAACGATACGGTTTTCGATCCTACTCGAGCGGAAACGGTAAGTCCGCCGTATGGTTACGGAAATTACAATGGCGCGGCACGGCGGACGTCGTTGTTCCCGGCCACACGGGGAGAATCGATGGCGTTCTTACCAAGGATTTATTCGACCGCGAGGAAAGTCGGACCTTTCGAATCGAGGAACAAGCCCGTAATTCAACCAGCCTCGAGGAATCATACGTCGAAAGAGAACCCGCCCTCTTGTTTTCCGTTCGAACCCGGAACTCGACTCCCGAAAAACTGATCCGAAAGTGCCATACGTGATATTTCCAATAATGAAACTACCAAAACCGGTCCTGAGACCGATGTATCGCTTTTTTATGACAGGGAAAAAGGTCAGAGAAAAAGAGTATTCGGTTCGAAGGATCAAATGTGGTGATAGGAAAAACATTTTCTCAAGGTCACTTCGAGATCATAGAAGATTTTTTAACCCTTTGCACTTTAAGGCGCCGGTAAAATTGCCATACCATTGTTCGAAGCAGTTTTAATATTGTTAAATTCGTCTGTATTCTATAAATTGTAAAAAGCTCAACTGTTGTATGAGAAAACAGGTTCAAGTGGATATGCACAATGTAAATAAGATTATATGGAATAAAAATGATCTGGATTGAAAGGAATGTGTTGATTTTGGAATTAAAATTGCTTTGAGACGAAAGGATTAAATGGAACTACATATTTTCATTAGAACAGTCTTTATAGCTGATAAAGGAACAAATTTAACGATGTGCGATATGTTGATCTACAGGTGATCTTCAACGAATGTCAATTTCTTTCCGACTTATGTTTCCCTTTAAAATCGCCGAACTTTACCGATTGATAGGTTGCATCAGTTACAAACCTATACGAGTCTGTTACGCGCCTGTACGCAAGGTTCCACCGTATGCATATTTTATAGTGTTCCGAGGACCCTAAACCACGCAATTAGCCAATCGTCAGGCATAAACGCGTCCGCAGGACTCCGTAGCGATTGCGTGTCGACTAATCCGCGGCGCTTGTTGCGTATCGGTCGTTCATTCACGGAAAACAAAGCGGGTGCGTGGTTACGGGCACGAGGGTACTAGCAGTACAGGGGAGGGCGAATCAGGGATCGGTTAATTGGCAATTAGCATGCGGTCGATGAAGATATCTGGAGTCGACAGGTGTGGCTGCTTAATTCAATCGGCGCGGCTCGCTTCGGCCCGACCCAATCGTATCTTTCAAGCTGCCTCCTGCCGAGCTCTCACTGTCCTTCCCTAAGTCTCGAAGCTCGCGAAATCGGATGCTAGTCGAATCGGTCGATCCGAATTCCCCTTCTGAAGAGAGTCCTGTAAAGGAAGGACCTCCACCGTTTTGATTTCACATGTGTAAATAAAACTGCTATTCAAGCACACTTTTGAATAATTATCCCTTAGCAATCGAGTGATGACTCAGAGTCACCATTAAAAATTGTTCTACCATTATTCATGATACTGTTTATATTATTAAATATGTTGGAATCTAACCATATACTAAACATTTAAGTATTGTATGAGGTATTATAACAGTTTCATATTCGTAAAATGAAATAAAACATATAGAATGGAATGATTCTAGCTAAGAAGAAATGTTTAATTTTAGAGTTAAAATAACTTCAAGTGCAAAGGTTTAACAGAAAATAATTGAAAAAGGATTCTCTTGTGCTTCTATAATCCACGATATTTTCATAGAAGACGCTGGACATGATCATCTTTGGATTTAAACATCGCACAAGATGAAATACGACGAACGACAATAGCAGTCCGAGTGTATTGCAAAGAATGAAAATTAAAATCGATGACAGGACATCGACAGGATTGTTACATAGCAATTCTCTCGCAGTACATTGTAGTACACGAAGAGATATGTTCCTTGAATTGTTTGTATATTTGAAACGATCACCTAACTGTGGAAAATATTTTCCAGGCGCTATTAGGGAGCCGTGTGCCAGCACTGTGCAAAAGCTTGTTAAAATCAGACAGTTGGGGTCCTTCCCCTGTCAGCTGGGACTCTCGATCGTCTTCTTCGTCCGACCGGAACGCTTTCGCTGTGTTTCTGCGCCGTGAACTTCTCCCTCGGGAGAGATTCGCCGCCGAGAGGTATAGTTATCGGTTCCCCGGAGCGTTTCGACCTTTTCAGTTCCTCCTCTCTCAACAGTTTTCTCTTTCTTTTATCAAGAGAGAGAGAGAGAGAGAGAGAGAGAGAGAGAGAGAGAGAGAGAGAGAGAGAGAGAGAGAGAAAGAGAGAGAGAGAGAGAAGTCTTCATCGAAGTTCGAACTCCTCGTGTCTATTATTCTCCACAGAAAATCAAGCCGGCCACGATTTAACTGTGTCCTTGAGAACACACACACACATATACACACACTTTCTATTTCTCTCTTTCTCTCCTTCTCTCCTTCTCTCTTTCTCTCACTCTCTTTAAGCGTGTAAATCGTATCGCGAAACTGCTCGTTAGTGGCCGACGAGGCTCGTTAGCTAGGAGCCGATCGTTTTTCAATCGCGAGAACCACGGAATCGCTGACGAGTATCGGGCCAACTGTCCGTTGATGGGGAACAGGGAGACGTCGAAAACAATCCTCCAACGAGCCGAGGGCCACGGGATTGCACTCGGTCGACGTCGGCCAATTTCGTGTACCAACGAAAAATCCCGTCGACCTTATATCGCGAAAGCGATCCCAGGAGAAACAGGCAGATGAAGCGTTAAAGGACTGCGCGAACAATCCGCGTGAAATCCGTCATTTTTCTGATTCTACAGTTAGGAGAATTACTGATCACACACACTTTAAATCAGTATAACTTTTTTATGAATGGACCAAACGCCTACAATTTCTCTGCAAGGCTAGAAAAATTAGGTTAGTAAAGGACGTCTAAAAAATATGTTGAAAATATGCATTCGGTCGGAATTGTGAAAAACAATAGTAAAAATTGATTTTTACAACTTTTTCGCTGGACCAATAACGAATATATAAAAAATGTGCTTGTATATACATTCTGAAAATTTCATTGAAATCGGTTAATTTGTTTACGAGTTATAAACGATCAAAAGTGGTAAAAAGTTCGATGAAAAATCGCAATTTTTGCCACTTTTGATCATTTATAATTCGTAAACAAATTAACCAATTTCAATGAAATTTTCAGAACGTATATAAAAACACATCTTTTAAATTTTTGTTACGGTCCAGCTAAAAAGGTTGTAAAAATCAATTTTTACTATTGTTTTTCACAATTCCGACCAAATGCTGTTTTTCAACATACTTATTAGACGTCATTCATTAAACTAATTCTTCTAGCCATACAAGGAAATTGAAATCGTATGGTCCATTCATAAAAAAGTTATTCTGATTTAAAGTGTGTGTGATCAGTTATGCTCCTAATTGTACAGAGGAGGCGCCAAATGAAAGTTGTATTCTTTCCTCAACTATTTTAATCAGCTGTAACTATTACGATTTTGACATGGTGAGTATACGATATTAATATTTATTACTATACATGTTTTCTTGTATTCTAAAAATGTGAAAAATGAGAGACATAAGGATCTGCAGTGTTGTGTTTATACACTAAAGAGTTTACAGAGCAGGCAGTGCTTAGATGCTGATCCAACGAAATGCCTTAATCTTTGTAACTGGAAAATACGGCTTGAAAGAGTCGCATAATATGTCACGATTAGACTGCGAATTTTTATTCATTTATGGCTTCAAAAGTTTCTAAAAAACAATGTAGCGAATACACGTGCTATTGCATAGGAATTGTCTGACGCGGCTGACCATGATCAACCAATTCTACTTCCTGCATATACTAAAGCACGCGAACCAGGCGGAACTTTAAACTCGATTTTCTCGAAAACGAGCTGCTAAACGAAAAAATGTTCTTCCTTTTTTAACGATTTATTTTTACGTGTAGAATCATCCTCCGCCTAGCTGTACTACGATTTTCGGTCCAGCCTGTATAAAATGTCGAAAGACAATTATTATCCAGCAGAAAATCAGAGCCACTTTGATTTTTTAAATATTAATATCAGTTTTGTATCTCAGTACGTTGATCATATAAAAAGGCTACCATATTATGGCCTTGAACCCACAGATAGCGGTGGAGTAGTTTTTCGGATTTCTCGGGCCGAATGCCCGACCGTGCACCGTTCCGCTCGCATTGGGCCGGCTTGTATCGGTTGACACGCTTTGAAACGAAATTCCGGGTCGAAGTAACTGCTCTTTTTCTGTCGGGTAGGATGAGGAAGAGGATGAGGACGAGGGCGGCGCGTCGGTGGAAGATAAATAGAAAAACGGGACGGAGACGTGCGAGAGAGAGAGAGAGAGAGAGAGAGAGAGAGAGAGAGAGAGAGAGAGAGAGAGAGAGAGAGAGCGAGTCTCGCCGTTCGGAGCGGAGCCGAGCCGAGCAGAGCAGAGCGGAGCGGCGTCAGAAGCTGCCGGTAAAATTCACGCTCGGTGGAATCCGGCGCGGCTCTTTAGAAAGGATTCCAGAGCGTTAGCAGGACTCGAGGTCCTTTCCAGTCCGGGCTAGCAGGAATGAGTTTCCAGCAGATGTTGCCGACGTTGCTTACGGTCCGCCTCTCGACCTTAATATAACCAAAATTAACCATACCCCCGTGCCGTCGAACTCGTTCCGCCATATTCTTCTTTTCCTTTTTTATCTCCTCCTCCCTCGGCCGCCCTTCTTCCTCTGCCCTTCTTCACCCCTTCTGCTCTTTCCTCCGCACCCTCTGGGCTTCCTGGCTCTCTCGTTTCTCGCCATCTTGCGCCCTACGGAATTGGACCGAGCGACGACGTCGGCATTCAAAGGCAGAGAGAGAGAGAGAGAGAGAGAGAGAAGCGTGCACGATGCAACGGCGCGGGGAATTATTATTTTCAAAAATTACATCGGATGCTCCTCCAACACCGAGAACCAGAGAAAGTACTGCGAAGACCATTTACGCTCTCTACAACAAGAGAAGACCGGCTAGTCGAGGGGAAAACTACTCGAGAATATTCGCATTCAGGAAACAAAAGTTCTGGAAGACCGATAAAAATTAGCTTCTGATTGCTTCGCCAATTGCGGGGGACACTCGGAAAAAATTTTCAGTATCCCACGTATTCTACTCTCACTATTACCTTTTATACCCCGTGTTTCACTCTACGTTACAATCTACGAATTTTATTAATCATTTGTGTGAGTAAACTTATGCGTTGCTGTCCTACGTGAAACATTTCTTTAAATAATAATCGGAAGAAAAAGTACTGGATTGAAAAATTTATTATGAAATCTGTAGCTACGAAATTTTGAAATAATCGCTGTGAAATAACGTGGACCCATCCTGTCGTATTGAAACGACTACCACGTGCACTTGCAGTGCAATAAAATTGTTAGTGACTTAGGTGAACTATTCACGCATCAATTATCTATTGCATGCCCCCATGTTTTTCTTTTAGAATTTTACAATTATTTTCATAGCTATTAAAAATTCACAAATCCAAATTTTCAGATCTGTATGGAGCTAGGAACAATTATTTTCTACGCTAAACAATTATACTATACCACGTGTTATTAAAAATATTTTTTTGTCTAAATAATTATTCCATGCAATAAACAATATGTGGTGGTATCAGTGCACAGGTTCGATAAAAATAAAAAAAAACAAGCAATCTTGCAGTTAACAAAATCTCAACGTTTCGACCCTGATATGGATCATTTTCTAGAGAAGAAAATTTTTTTCTGCGTCTAAAAAAATTAATATCACTGTAATATGTGATAACAAATCAACCAATATGAAATTAACAAAAGAAACATTTTGCCTTACTTGCTTTAACAATCCGTACAATCTTCGAAAATATTTTCCCCGTCATTCCCAATTGTCTGCTTCTACCATTTTTACGAAGCAGACGTAATGCGAATGGATGACAGGTGACTAGTTATAATAAGACGAAGCAGCAAACCTGAATAAACCACAAGATCCCGTTGTCTCCTGAGACGGGAGCAGAAAGTTCGAGCTCAAGGTGTCTTAAGGTGATTCGTTAGTTTTGATGAAAATCACAATTTACACCTACTACACGAGTCTCCAAGATACGACGTCGTCATGCAAGCGAGGCAACAAAGTTGATAAATCCGACGCTGCTCTCCACCCGAGCCACCCTAAAGATGGCTGCCACTAGTAACCTGTAGACAGCTACTCTGCATTTTTCCTGCACGAGATAACCCGTACGTCGTTCGCCGTTAATATCTGGGGAAAATTCGCTCAACGAAGTTGCTGATTCTCTTTTTATTTGACACCTCTGTGGCGACTTTGATGGCTCGAGTCGTCGGATAAGGAACATCGTAAATTAAACGTATCAACGTCAACCGGCTTTAATTCGGGCACCTCTGAAATTTTTATTTGTTCAATTACTGATCCGTACTAGACGTCCAACTCCCGAAATATCAGCCTTCAAATATTTGTAGACTGCGGATTTTTAGATCATGATCTTTAGGTGACCTTGAGTTCCAAAAATGAGATCGACCGTTTTGTACAGAAATCGGAGTGCGAGTCTCAGGTCGCAAATCAATCAAACAATTAGGATACAGGTTCGTTTAACAGGATTACATAGAAAAAAGATCTTACTCGGACGCGAATAGAAACGTACATTTGCATCGAGTTGTTTCGTGCCGTGGCGTAGAGAGATCGAGACGAGCCAGGAGTAGATCGTTTCCGGGATGTCGAAACTGATAACCGTTCCCGCTGATCCAGTATCAGCGAGAGCACAAATTGCGCCGCGGAAATGGAACGTCGATGAGGAGAAAGACTCTCTGACGCGGAGAGCCGCGGTGCTTGGACGGGTTCATGGAGCCATAACTACTACCAGCTTCCATCCAACTCCGCGCGATACGTTACGAAGTTACAGAAGCCCTTTCAGCCTGTTCCCGAACAGGGAACAGGGAACGGGCGCGAGCGGTCTTGCGAACCGCGCGAAAATCGGTGTCTAACCTGACACGGGAATATTTGATGCGCCGATGCCGATAATGTATGTGTCAGAAAGCTGCCCGTTTACTCTTTTTTTTTTTGAAATGCTGGGATAAGCTGCAGTCCACGCTAAAAGAACCCATCCTCTACCTCTGGCTAGACGCTGTCGAATAGATCTCGATCCGTCTTTATTTATTCGCCGAATAAGCTCGAAGCTACTCTGGTTTACTATCTGCACCATTTGTGTTACGCTAATTCCTTCATATTTTTTATTTTTTCTCATTTTATCTCTATATCCAGTCTGTGTATTCATTGCCTTGCTATATTATCTTTGCACCCTTCCACTTTCCTATCTTTTATTTTATTTCTTATATTTTCTCTTCTTCTTTCCATTTATCTATATTGTCTCAGTCCCCTGTTCGTTCGCTCATTTTTCTTTTTTTTTTATAACCAGGATGTGAGGGAAGGACTTTATGATGATGGGAAAAGATTAAATGAATTTGTAAGTATTAATATAAAATATTTAGCTCTTCTCTTTTGCATAAAGAACCGCAGTCTAATAATGAACTTCGCGTTTTGGTTTTTTAATCAAATGTCAATCGGGAAGCTATTTCGAGGATGTTTGTTCTACTTGTCTGACGAACGGACATCTCCATTCTACATATCCAGTCTGCATACCACTCGCATAGCTATAGTTTGGTCTCATTCTACTTGTCCGACCATAATCCGTTCGTATTCCACTTGCGTGAGTATAGGCCTTTCGTATTCTACTTGTCCGACCAAAGACCGGCCCACTCCACTCGCCTGATCGTAAGCCCTCCATATTCCACTCGTCCGACCATAGTCGTCCCTATTTCATTCGTCTGATCATAGGTCGTCCATATTCCACTTGTCTGATTACAGATCGTGCTACCTTAAGATTACCACGATTTCAAAAATTCCTGATATTAACGTACTTCTACTTGTGCTTCAAACCGTATCAATCAGAGGTAGCTTCAGAGGTAGCAATAATAACGTAACCATATTTATTGCTTGCACACCTTAAAAAATTGTGCAGACGAATCCAAAAATTGATGTACCCCTTGCACTATGATTTATTTAATAACATATTCACCATTCTGTTCTATTACTTTTTGCCATTTTCGAGGTAACTGTTATTGAATAAACCTATAACTAAATATCTTAATTTTATCTTCGAATTTGACATGTATAGTCGATTTTGGATAAAATATATCATTTTGTCGATAATATTCTGTTAAGAGAACAAGAAAATTTGTAAATCATTTTCTGTCTAGATTTAGTCTAACCCGTTGTACTCGTATTGCAAATACCAATAGAATTTGAATAAAAGGGCACATCTTAAATTCACTTCCTACCTGCGAATACAATCTTCACGGTGGTCCGCTCACCGCTGTTCGACCACAAAAGGTTCGTTCACCCGTGAATAATGCTAACAACAATCTGTCACGTGGAATTCCTTAGGGAGTTCGCGGCAGCTGGACCGTTCTTCCGATAACGATATCGATAGACAACTATCGAGCATGTGCGCATATCCTCGATCATCGAGATATCGGAGGTCCGCGGGAATTCATTAAAATTCCCGGTATTTCCCGAATATTCGATGACACGCTCGGCCCCATCGCGGAATCTTCGTATATCCTCGCGAGCCGAGCCGAGCAGAGCCAAGCCGAGCCGAGCAGAGCAGAGCAGAGCAGAGCCGAGTCGTGCGGGGTCCACGTCAAAGAATTTTAATTTGGTCGCGCGAAAGTTCGTTTGGCGGGTTTCAGCTGGTTGGCCCCGTCGTCACGGAGACGGCTGTTTTGCTCGAATTAGAATTCCGCTGCGTTTCCATCGGTGGCTGTCGTTTACTCCGTTAATCAGTCCGTGTAACGGAGTCTCGGTCTCTCCCCGGGAAGCATGGGCGTCGAGAAGAGAGGCGAGAGAGAGAGAAAGACGAGGAGAGAGTAAGGGAGAGAACGAGAGAGCGAGAGAATATTGCGACTGGTGGTGCACGGGATACGACGAGCTGGAGCTGTCGAGAGGCGAGAGAGGAGAGGAGAGGCGAGAGGCGTCGTTAAGCGTTGCGGCCACGGCTTGTTAATGAACTACGCGAAATTAATTAGGGCCGCGCGTCAGCGTGCCGGAGACAACGGCTCGACTCTCTCCGCTTCGCTCTGCTCTGCTCCGCTCTGCACGAATCTGCTCGGTTCAGCGTGCACGTGCGCCGCAACGTTACATCTGTGATTTCGGATTATCGATAATGCGTGGCGCCCCCGGGCCGCGTCCTCGCGCCTAACCATTCGCCCAACCATCGCCCCGTGATTTAGGTCCGCGCTCTCCCGTATCTGGCCGCTCGCTCGGCCGAACGGGAGATTACCTCGGACAGCGGCAAGATTACGAGCGATTCCCCAGGCCTGCTACAAGTCTTCCCGGGTGCTAACAATCCGCTTCCAACACCGATCCTCATCCCTCTACCTGTGATGACTTTAACCCCTTGGTTCTCGCGCGCGTGACCATCCTACCGAATTGGTCGCCGTTTTCTAATTTCCCGCTATTCACCCTCGGGAGAACGTTCTTTCTGATTAACATCGAACCCCACCACCGACCCTCCAATCGCCGGTTTCAGATTGTTGATCTCACAATTATCCAAGTTACGAAGATACTTCCACTGGAAATCATTGTACCTACACTAGGGTGGCTCTCGCGAACTGAATCCGTCCCTCGTATTAATCTGACACAGTTTTCCCGAAATAAGTTATATCGTTCGGTAATTTGTACGTAAATTTGTCCAAAACTTGGTGACTTTTATTTTTTAAATGCGAAACATATATCCGCAAAAACCTAACATGTGAATGTTAACTCATCAATTTGAATGAAAAAAACATCGAAAAGTAACTACTGTTTGTCTTGTTATTTTATCGTTTTTTTTTATCACTGTGTTAATTTGACACCGTGGGACAGATTCAGTTCGCGAAATGAGGTACGGATGAGGGTTAACATAATTGATTAAATGCTATAAAATCGTTTTTCTCGAACATCTTCGAAATTATTGACTGTATCGAAAAGTATATTAGACAAAACCCACAGTTCTGGATAGGCTGCGTCTTTTTCTGTAAAACGAACGCTTTCCGCTTGTTACGGATTAGAAGGGGGTAAAACTAGCCACTTCACTTAAACGTAACTTTATTTCCCCAACTTGGGTTCGTTAAATGTATAACAGAAACTATGTACACTAGATGTTTGATGTGGCCAAAACTCCCGCTAGTTTTGGCTAGATATGTTGAATAAAGTGTGATATATGAACTAGATGAGTTTTCCCTTGATAAGATATTCACTTGTAGAAGAATCAGTGAATCCCGATGCTGAATCGCCTAACTCGCGAAAACCGGTCAATGAGACGCGCGACGTTTTCTGTAGCAACGAGTGAGAACGATTAACGCACGTTGAGATCGGAGTCGAACAGCTGGCAGTCTACCGTCACCGTCGAACTAGTGATTGGCGGATCGATAGAGCGATCCGCCAATAGTAATCCCAATTTCGGGGTCGATAATCGATCGTAATCGATGTCCGACGGTGCTGGACTAAGCTACTGCGAGCTGCTTATCGACTCTCGATCTCGCGGTTAAGCGTGAATCCGCCAATAGCGAGGCGGCGCAGTAAATCGGCGCGTTCACGCTGCCGACACGCTCAGCCAATCCCAAACACCGCTGAACATGAGAAAAATGTCACAACAAAATATATACATTATTTATTGAGAAACGAAGGTCACTTCGGTTTTCTCAATGTAATCTTGTTGAACGTCACATGAAAGCATGGGCCACGACGAATTTACTCATACGTAACACGATGAGTTCGAAGTTCGTACAAAGTCAGAACTAAGAAAAATATGCAGATCTCTTCGTACAATTATATTCGTATCTGAATAACTTTGGTTTTTGCGATCGCAGGTGGTCAGACTTTTCGTAGGGTAGCCAGATCAACGATTCCGACTATGGGATTGGATGGAGGGGGTGTCGTAGTGGGGCGGTGACAGAGAGATCGAGGGACACAAAGGGGGCGGTAAGCCGTTAAAGGGGTCGACGATAAGGGTACGTCGTGGCTCGTTTTCGCGGTGACGATGAAGGTGGCGACGTGCCTTCTTAAAATTCGCGGCGCGGTGGCGGGACGGTGACGCGGCTTCTAAGCGGCAGATAATAAAATATAGGCGAGGGTTCGCGACGGTAAGAGGAACGGACGATCGTTGGTTGCTGAGAATCCTTGGAAAGAAGGGGTATTCGTGGCAAGAGAGCTGAGACCTTTACCGGTGGGGCTAAGGGAGAAATGGAGAGAGAGAGAGAGAGGGAAAGAGAGAGAGAGAGAGAGAGAGAGAGAGAGAGAGAGTGAGAGAGGAAAAGGAAAAGATGGAAAGAAAGGAGTAGCGAGGATGAGGTGGAGCGTAGCCGAGGACAGATATTAACGTAAGCAGATCCTACGAGCGGCGGAACACGTAGACCACTTCTATCGCATTACCATCCTGATTATCCTATATAGTCATCCGGGGGCTGTCTTTAGGCATTCGCCCGCGAGCTCCGCATTACGTGGCCCCGGCCAGAAAGCGTTTCGTTAGCGAGCCCCGAGAAAACTGCGATGGAGCCGCGTATAATCGCGCTATATATTATCTTTATTCCCTGTCCGCCGCCGCATCGGTGCGCTTAAGACCGTATAAATATTTCGAAATGAAATTCCGCAACGAGCTTTACGCGGGGCACCTTCTCTCACTCTCCAGCATTTTCGCTCCCTTTGCTTTCGACCTGCTAGTCGCCGTCGTCGTCGTCGTCGTCGTCGTTCGCAGTCGCGAGAACGTTCGAGTGCCGGAAATTAGAGCGGCCAGGAAAAAAGTAGAATATAATTTCACCGGTCGGATAACAGTTTTCCGCTCTTCACACTGCCGCGCAAATGTGCGAACGGGCACTCCTCAGCCGACGGAATAGGTGCAACAGAAATGTGCAAACGCGATTCCCTCCGCCGCAAACGGTCGCCTCGTTCAGCGAAAAGCCCTTTACCACTCCTGGAAACCAAGTTCCGGTCTACGGATATTTTGAACCTGCCGGGGGACGCAAAATATCGAGACTCGAACGTACAGGGTGAATTTTGAAGAATAACTTTCTGGAAGATCGTGTGAACACATTTCATTTAAAGGAACGACGGCGACTTATGAATTTCGGTAAACAAAAATCTCTTTTGTATACCGGTACGAAAATCAATTCTAACGAGGCCACCCTGTAGAAGTGAAATAATTTTGTTCGGTTAGAGTCGCGAGTCCCCGCGTCACCGGTTGCACGTTGCGTCGCGAGGGTTCTCGCGCGCGCAGATGCACCGAGGCGTAATTTACGGGACGGACGGACAGTCTGATTTAAATTTAAAGGAAGTGAAATTGGAATACCTTAGTGTCAGGACGCGTTGCCGTATTTCATCCTAGCCCGCGTCCAGCCCTCGAGTCAGGCGGAGGACGAGTAGAGGTGGAAAGGGTTCAGGGGGGTCTGAAAGTGGGAGGAGAGGGGTCCTAGAGCAGAGGGTGCGGGGGGCACTGGTTAATTAACGAGCACCGGCCGAACGCGGCGGCTATAATAAGCAGCTTAGCTGTTAATTAAATGCCGCGCTGCCTTTTGTTCCTCCGCCGGGACACGACAAATTTCGTTAAGGTGATGCGCTAATAATTAGAAAGCGATAGGCGACCGGATTATCGGGCTCCAGTCGGCCGAGTATAATAGTCGACTGCTTGCTCTCGCTGCCGACGGGGAATATTTTCGGCTACCGACGCGATGCGACGGCGACGATGTCAGCAAGTTATATATACGGCCTCGTCGCGTCCCGTCGATATTCCGCTAATTGAACCCCGTGTCGTAAAGTTGTCGCGGATAATCGAATTGCCGCGACACCAAATTCGACGCCGGACGAAGAAAATTCGTCGGTGAGAGCCCATTGTGCTGTCTCGCTTTTAGCAGGATCCCCGGAAACTTCGAAACCGAGCCATTATACTCTAATCCGCTTTCATAATAATTACACGCTGGATCTTTATGCATTTATCGTACATGCACGTCTCGAAATATTTTTATTGTGTCCACGAAGAAACTTTTCCACTGTTTTCATAAAATTATACGTGGAAATGGAAATTTTTTACGTCTGATAACTTTTATCACTTTTCCTCGAACATTTAGTCTCGGAAATACAATAGAATCTTGATTATTCAATCAATCACTTTTGCATTTAATTTATTTCCTTTCATAATTGAATAAGAAAAGATCCGAAGATATTTGATTGAAAAGGGAGACCAATCACTCACCGTGGTGTGCTTCAGCTGTCTTCTCCTCCCTTTGTACCACGTGATGACAGCGGGAGGCCTGGATCCAGTAGTTTCGCACTCGACGTCGTACCGTTTTCCGGCCAATAGAGTCTCGTTTCCGACTCCCTTTTTGCCGGGCCTCCTTATGACGACCGTCAATGGTTTCACTGGTGGAAAAATAGAATCACCGGTTAATTCATCGTCATCGTTGATGACGGGAACCGTTCGCAAACGGCTCGTTCAGCCACACAAGCACTTGCACGCGAACACAGACACCGGCACACGGACGATCTGTTTGGGCGGTATAATACGGTCCCATGCCCCTGCCCTTTTTCTCGAATCACCGAGTCCAGCAATCACGCGGTCCAACGACGCTAATCGGCCGCGATAATTAAAGCGAACCGATAATTAAGGCGGACAAACTCGTCGGGTACAGTGAGCGGCCGACAGGAGAGGGGCAGGTACGACGCGAGTCGATGCAAATTGTGTGCGGTCGATTCGACCTGCTGTAATCGATCAATCGCCAGTCATTTGTCATTTTTCGGTGGGCTGAAAACCCAGTTTTTCTGGCCAAAATCATTCTAGCGTTATTTCAAGGTTTCTGGTTCTTTACGGTATGCTAGGTCGTCGAATTCGAAAACAACAGCTAGAATATTATTTTGCATAATTATCCGCAGTCTATTAACCCTTAGCAGTCGAGTAGTGACTCAGAGACATTACTAAAAATTACGATCCCATTAGTCAAAATATTGTTTAGATTATTAAATATGTTGGTACCTAATCAATTAATAAACATTTAAACATTGTATGAGGTGTTGTATCAATTTCACATATCCATCACATTGAAACAATGATATAGAATGGAATTATTTTAGGTCGGGAGAAATGTTTAATTTTTCAGTGAAAATACCTCCGATTGCAATCGGTTAATAATTGATTTCACTTTCAATTTTGCAGTTTTGTCTTCAGAGTGAATATGTTGGTATCTAATCAATTAAGAAACATTTAAACATTGTACGAGGTGTTGTATCAATTTCATATATCCATCAAATTGAAACAATGATATATAATGGAATTATTTTAGGTCGGAAGAAATGTTTAATTTTTCAGTGAAAATGCTCCGACTGCAATGGGTTAATAATTGATTTCCCTTTCAATTTTGCAGTTTTGTCTTCAGAGTGATGTCCCAGCCCAAACATAATTACCTAGGCTAATGTTTTGGTTTTTGAAGCTTCGAAGGGATTGTGAATCAATTGAAGTATACAAATATTTTTTCCAAGACTCAATTTTGGCTACGAGAAACGGATTACCAGCTCACTTTGGATTTGTCACGCGATTGTACACTGTGTACACTGTGTACACTGTGCCCCAACCCCTCCATTTTCCCCACCCGTTTCGTCCCTAAACGTGGGATGAAGACGCAGCAAGCAGCCGGGGAAATTATTCAACGATTTCTTTGCGGTGGCCGCGAGAGCGCGATAACGATCATCGTTCGCCGGTAAACATTGATTTTCCCGTGCGCGTGTAAACGCGCGGAACGACGCCATTTCCACCAGTTTCCACTGGTTCCAGCGGCCAGGCGACGATCGCTTTGACGGATGATAAATCCGCGTCCCGAATTGGCCAATACCGATAGAGATACGGTCCGCTATCGCGTAAAATATCAAAACTATGAGAAGCAATGTCCCCGGGCAAGGAAATCGGCAAATCGGCTTTTCGGCGTTCTTAAAAAGATTCAGTAATTCCAAACGCCGACAGCGAAAAGTCTACTATCCTTGAATATTACAAACTTTTTTCCTGCGAGTTTTTAAGAGAACATCGGAACCATCGGTTTTTCGTAATATACCTGATTTTTTTTATTTATAAGAGAATGCAACGTGTTTCCACATAGATCATTTTCGCACAGGTTTCTAACACATTTTATTTTTGCTTCCACATGATTTTTAATATTTCTTCTACGTTTCGCCTAACACAGATTCGATACGATAGGGAACGAATGAATGGATAGCCAAAAATTGGAACCAATAATATATGTTCAATATCTTTTTTTGTCAACTCAGCGCACACAGCTTGTCCCAAAAATGTACTTCCTTGAAAGGGATGATTCCTGAGGTCATTCCGAAGTTTCCCCATTCGAGTCGAATCGGCTCATCGATAATGAGTTTCGATATTTTTCTGGCCCGTTCTTTCAACGCGGACGATTCCTTCCGGTCGTCCCGTTTCTATTCGTCCGTTTATTCGTATCGCTCGGCCTCGTTACGTTAGGGCCGGCTGAAAATCGCTTTTCGATTTGATGTTAACGAGCCTGGTCGATTCCGCGTGGCACACTTCAGAGGGAGGTTCGAATAAATTTTGAAAAATAATTTCCATTAATTAATTAATGAATCTCCAATACGATGGTCGAATAAATAAAATGACGATCAACTGCCACGAATTAATTTGTACACCTGATCACAAGTGGAAATTTTATTCGAAACTCGAACCCACTAATTTCCGCAATAACAAATCGATGTTGTTCGAGTCTCCCCGCTTAAGCGAAATTGATCGTCGGATCGCACCGGATGGCGTCGCGACGCGCGTTACAAGTTTTTGAACGAGCGACCAGAGAATCGCGTGACCCCCAAATATTTGATTTGTCGGATTTTTAGAATCGTTGACCTTTTTCGATTATCCGGAATCTCTCGGCGATCTCTCTAGCGCCGGCAGCGGTTGGCCTCGTCACCGCTCAGAGGGTTTTTTAATTTCTCTTCTGTTTTTTGTCCCGACAGCCATGAGATGAATACACACTGGATGCATGGTCACTTGGCGCAGGTCGCGAAAATCAAAGAGCGCGCATCGATCAATTCTCTCTCCCTCGCCTCTTTTCGGCTGGCCCGTCGCTTTTTCAGCTTCTCTCTTTCCGGTTTCCCTCTAGCTCTTTCTCTATCTCTCTTTCTCTCTCACACGCACGCTCTTGTCTTCTCTCCTCTATGCACAGGGTGTACCAACTTTCGTCGCGATACAAACGTCCGTAGCCGTAATGAAAATTTACGAAATTTCCGGGGAGCCTTTCAGAAAGTCGAACTTTGCCGATCTTACTGGGCTCGCAAGGGAAAATCCCCGACCCAGAAAATTGCGAAACTTTAGGGATACGTAGGGCTTGTGTAGCTATATATATTCCGCAATTTTTATTTGCTGCCCAAGTTCGCTCTGTGTGGCTAAAATCAAAGTTTCGAAATTCGGCTGGTTTTTTTACCTTACTTTCGGACGACGAAATTTTGGTAGGTGGGATACGAGCTTTTAGACAAAAGTTAGGCTTTTAAATTAGATGTATGTTGGAAAGGATGTCTCTGTGGATTTGTGCAACTTTCACGTGCATTTTCATTAGGAGACTGCGGAATTTTATGAATGTTTTTAAAGCAGTGGACATATTGAACGTATTCAAGGATATTGCTGTATTAGTTTCAGCTTAACAAGATAATTGAAAGAACAAAGAAATTTTTATCTCGCTCCTGTGTCTAACAATCAATGCAAACACTTTTTATTTGAATTCTTGCATTTCTTGCAGATACGTACTACGAGGACATTAATTTGTCGGAACGTATTTAGATAAAATAGGGATTATATCAGTATGAATATTTACTATGTCTAGACAGTAGATATCGATTCAATATGAAAATTGTCTGTCATAACTGCAAGATGTAGGAGCTATTAGATGTTCAAATTATTTTATAACCCTCGGGTTGAATGAATAGCAATTTCATTTGAAATTTGAATCATATATCGGCTATATTGGAAATACATTAATTGCAAAACAGAGTAAGTGCGTGTACAATGTATGTGTGCATATGTAGTACAGAGTCGTCGGATTAGGAGAATCGACTGGAATTAATACCTCCTTACCTCCTTACGCCAATCAGACATTTCCTCAATCAGGCCACTCTGTGCACAATTTGTACACCTAATATATATATTTCTGTTAGATGTCTAAAATTCACAGTGTAACAATGACACAATTAAAAATTAAGAAAAAATTTAGCAGCGAGGTATAGTGACGTGTGAATTGATTTTTCCAGGAAACAGATTAGGACAAATTTTCGTGAACAAGGCTGTTATTGACTAAACAGAAAAAGGTCGCTGACTGAATGGACACCCCGTGCATGTATTTCCGTGGGCATCCCCCTTTCGTTTCGGCGCCGGTCGCGCACCCTCTTTCGCTGTCCGTTTCGTTATCTCTGCGCGCGATGCGCGGAGATATATATATATATATTTTTTTGTTCGTTCGTTCACCGCTATGATGGGTGTTCTCGTTCGCCAATAACGGTTCTTCAATTTCGCTGTTCGCTTCGTCGAAATTTTCGTGACTCTCGGAAGCACCGATAATTCAGAGGCGATCAATCACGGTCCGGTCGAGAGGTCGAACGGTTCTCTCTCGACCGATCGACGATCGTCGACCGTTTTCCCGGCGCGCAACGCGGAGGTGTCTTGTTTTCTTTTTGCCGAACGGCAATTTCGTCGGATCCCGTGGGCGGGGATAAAGAGAAAGCGGAAAATCAACGGGACACTGGTAAATATTTTCGAGAATCGGTCGGCCAGTTCCCTACCGAGTCGACCCCGAACACGAGACACCCTGTGCTCGAAACGATCGATTCGAATCGACGAAAATACATCTGTATTCCTGCGAGCCGATAAATCGATCGCTTTTCGTATCGTATTGTTGCTAAGTGTTTGGATACTTGGAGGAATCGATTCGACAGCTTTTTAGAATCGGAATCAGCCAATAAAACGGCCGTTTTGCTTCCGGTGGTGTATAACTCTTTTCTAGGGGTTTCGATACTTGGACAAATGAAATCCAGAGTTGTTTAATATCGATATGAGCTGGTAATTTAATCGTTTTGCTTCTGGCGTTAAATTATTGCTCGCGAGTGTTTGGATACCTGGTGGTGGAGCTTGTTTAACATCGTTGCTATTAGACTGAGTATACAGGGGGGGGGGGAATTTCAGTTTAAAAATAATTTGATGTTACTAATTTCCTTATAGGTGGAGGCGTCGAGGTGATACGAAAGTCAAATCTGTTGGAACTGTATGGTCTTTTATTTATCGACAGCGGATTTCATGCATTTATAACAAAAATGAGTAGGTGTAATATAAATTATTAAACACATTAGCAGAATTTAAAAATACTGTTATATTAGTTTCAACCTATCAACCATATTGAGAAAGAAAATAAATTTCTATTTCAATGCAGTTTGTTGCAGTTCAAGTGAAAAATTTTAACTTTGAATAGGAATCCGTTGCCTATCTATTTACATTCTGTCAGCTTGTTTCAAGAATAAATATGTACACTACTGCGCAAATTAAAGAAGCACTCAGTACAATAAAGTATAAGATATAATGACAATCATTATCTTTACGTAGAAATCGTATTGTACAATGATTGATTTATTGCATTTAAAGAACTAATCAATTAGTACTTAATCAATTAATAATAAAAAAAGCGGAATCCTTTTTCAAAACTGACTGTGTTCTTATTTGATTTTTTAAGCTTTTCTATTAAGTATAGCCGGGTGCTTCTTTCTTTTACATAGTAGTGCATATATAACCGAAATTTCCCTAATCAATTGTGAGAAACAGCGTGGTGCTATCAGCGTAGTAACGCTGGAACACCATGTTGGAACGCGTTAGGCAAATCGTTTCTCATCCGGGAGTCTCGCTCGCTCGATGATCGTTCCGGTTGAAGCCACCAGCGCACGACAGATAATTGATCTATGAATTTTTCAGTTTACTCTCGGAATTAGTATTTCGTCGTGCGGGATTATGGGAGGGTCGTGAGTTAACGAAGAATTCTAATTTTGAGATAGCCCGAGGTTGGCCCGGGTTCGGCTTCTAGCAGACTCGAATGAAGAGAGGGAGAGAGAGCGAGAAAGAGAGAGAGAGAGAGAGAGAGAGAGAGAGAGAGGGAGAGAGAGGAGGGATGGGATGGATGAGCCGGGTGGGGCTCCAGGCAGGATTTAATATATTTCTCGTCTTATCTTGCCTTATCTTCCCTTAAAGGCGATTCACAGCGGCGAGGGAGCAAAGGATGTTGGCCCACTTTCGCTGTCTCGTAGATCTTATCGCTAATGCGGGACAAGATATGCTCCGGGTGAGGCTTCTGATTTGTTAGCCGCCCGATAAGAATTTGTATCTACTTCTCGTCTTTATTTCATTCCTCTTTTATCGGCGCCTATGCCCGACGTCGCTCACCGACCCGAAGGGATTCCGTTGCCACCGCTTCCGGTTACCTTTAGACCAGACTTCCGCGCACGTATTCTTGTTCTCTTTATCGTACGATACACTCATTTCGAAATAAGTCAACCCTTTGCTGACAAGAATTATTTCTCGTGTACCTTCCGACGGATCAAATGTATTCCGGAGATCGATCAGATAGTAATTGTTGAAGGCAATTGTTACTTACAGTTCAGCTCCAGCGTGATCGAGGTCACCTTCGGCTCGATCAGGTCCGTGTTTCTCGCCTGACAGGTGAAGTTAGAGCCCAGGTCCGAGCGACTGATCATCTGCAGGGTTAACCTGTTAGAAAAATGCATAAAAAAACCATCTCTAAAAAATATGTTTCCAAAAATTAATAAACATAGCTGTCCTAAACATCAATTATACGGTTGCAAGTGTGATCGACCCGTCCGAGGGTTAAATAACATCAAATAATTTCAGTGAGTGGCAACTACAGAAAAGTAAACCATTTAGACACGACACTAATGAGAAGAGCAAGAACTACTAAGGAAAGCGTGTTTCGCTTTCTGTTTCGAGAAACTCGTCTTTTTCTAGAAAACCAGCGAAGCCGTACCTGTTCTCTATGACGTCACCAGCGTTTTTCTCATACTCCTCGTCTTTCACTTGGCCGTTGACAAGCCACCGTACCATGGGCTCTGGTTTTCCTGTAAAAGTCAATTAATAAACTGTAATGGACTTGACGATGAACGCGGGGACAGGGAAAGGGGGAAATAAACAAGTTTGCTGAAAAATTACTTTATCAGGGGAATTATTGGCGCAAAGTTGTAGCGTTTCTTGGAAAATGTCTGTGTAAAGGCTGCTGCCCCCGTCTTTTGGTTCTCGAGGAACCACCACTCCGGTATTGCCTTTATTTTAATTGCTCCTTCAGGATGTCGTCGCCTGGACGGCGTTCAGTGGGGATAAGAACCGAGAGAGGACCCTTTAGGATTTTAGTATGGAGAGCCTCTTAAATGTAAAAGGCGGTAGAATACTTATACTTAAAGTAAACTGAACTAAACCGAACTTATTCCGCGGGGATTATAAAACCATTAATAACACCGGGATGAAGGCTTCCCTGCAAATTTTGTTCTTCGAGGCGCAATGAAGTTACAGACCACAATCCCGTGAGTTCTGATCTGAGAAAAACGTCAAAGATTCTGAGTTATGCTATTTTAAAAATCGGTGTTGCATGGGTTTATATGTACAATATATATATATATATTTTTTTTTTTTACTTGGAGATAGGTCAATTTTTTTTAGTTAAATTGTATTCGTCGAAGTTTAAAATATTTTCATAATTTTAGTCCATAAGACATTAAACATTACAGATTCTTGCAGTTCCGGCCCGGTGGGGATGGATCGAACGGACAGAGGGAAGTCGCGGAAGATGTTAGTAAAGGGTGGCGAGATTCG
Source organism: Lasioglossum morio (assembly GCA_916610235.2). Taxonomy (NCBI): domain Eukaryota; kingdom Metazoa; phylum Arthropoda; class Insecta; order Hymenoptera; family Halictidae; genus Lasioglossum; species Lasioglossum morio. The sequence continues at coordinate 5,220,041 of OU744324.1, read as the reverse complement.
CCGGGAACTTTTAAATTAGCCGATACCCGAGAGTTTTCGATGCGGTGCTCCAGACAAAAACTGCGGGACGACTTCACAGCCGGTCGGCCCGGCCCGATAACTGTACGCCGTTATAGTTTTCTCCGGTTTCTCCGGGGGATCGATAAATATCAATTATAGAGAGACAGGCGAGCACCGGGGCTCCGGATCAAAGCGGCTGAAATATTAAAAGCGAAACCGAATCGGCTGCAATTTCGACGACTCGGCCCGGATTCGAAAGTTCGGGTTTTACGGGCCGGCGAAAAATACTTTTAACCGGTCTCAGCCGTAAAGCGCCGAATCTCCTCCGGATTTAATCGGAGCTTCAATTTTCAATATGATCGACCGAGGATGCTGCCCCCGTCACGCGGGTACCTTTTAACACTAACTTTACCACCAGTCGAATAACCAACTTTCATGAGAAATTATTGAAACTATTTCTCTATTTAACAAACTATCGAGCCTTAAAAGTAACTGGTACACGTTCCCTTATAAAAATGACAAGATATCTATACAATCATTTCTAATGAAATTATTTTTATTATATCAATAATCGTAAAGTTAAAAATATGGAATCTGTGACGTTAGATTTAGTGTTAAGCACATTTCCTTGGCACTAGAAAATAAAGATTAATTTACAGTACCGCCATTAATGGTTCGAAACGCAACATATAACATTGGTATCGGAATAAATCCTAGATTCCTCATCCTCTAAGCATTGCTTATCGCCAGCAAATAAAGATTGATACTGTTCACTGAATGTCTCGCTTCGAGGACGCTCGGAGACGTATGGAGGCGCGAGAGTTTACACGCGTTATCGCGGCGTGAATTGCAGGTGTGCGTGGCGAAACAACATTTCATATGCAGCAGCCTAATAAATAAGGGTTGGAAGTCGGAGTGAGAGCGGGGGCGTTGGAGCAGCGATCTCTTTAACCGGGGTGGCCCCTCGCGGGAAAGAGCAACGTTTATCGGGAATAAATGGTTCGACGAGGAAAGAGAGACCCAAGAGAGAGAGAGAGAGAGAGAGAGTGAGAGAGAGAGAGAGAGAGTGAGAGAGAGAGAGAGATGAAGGTTGCGGGTTTGGGTATATCGTATCGAGTTCCATTCGAAGGAACATTTCGTGGATAGACTCCGTATTATATCACGGATTTACATATCTCCCTCGAATAATACCTCGGCTCCGTGGCTAGATGCATATTTTTATTGGAAAAAGCTGCCGGTTATGGTGATAAAACGGCTCGAATGATATACGGGCATTATAAGAGTCAGGTATGCGCTGGTAATGGGTCAGAAATCATAAAGCGAGAAAAAGCGCGGCACCGGGAGCATAGAGAGAGAGAGTTGGGGTGTGGAGCGGAGCGGTGCGGAGCGGAACGCGCGCGTCTATCGAGCTCTCGGAACGGTGAAATTCCCGGTGAGGGAAAAGGCACCGAGAACAGCAGCCAGCCAGGCCGGGGAACGGTTTACGTCCCTCCTTTCATTGTTATTCACGATGGTGTACGGTGCTGGGAATCGCAATTTAATCAGGACGACGCAACATCGCCGCGACACTTAAAATTGCAAGCCTTGATCTCCGACGGAAGCGCGCCTAGATTAGCTCCGGCCGTCATTGTTATTCACGATGCTCTCGCGATCTAGATTGCGTTTTAACCGTCTCGTTGTTTCCGATTCTCATCCCACCTCTCTGTCTCTCGTTTCCTTTTTCCTGCCACTTCGCTTTACCCACCGTCCACCTCGCTTCTCCCTTTCTCTCTCTCTCTCTCTCTCTCTCTCTCTCTCTCTCTTGCCTTTCTTTCTCTCGCTCCATCATCGATCAGAAGACTTCAGGTCGCGCAATTAGCTCGCGCGCTGCGATACCTTTACTGTCCGTCAACCCTCCGCCTCATAATCGCACGGAATTTTAATAAAACAGATGCGCGTTTAACCCTTACGTCTAGCACGCTTCGCGAGAAACAGGAGCTAAATAATATACAGTCAGTCTCGTAACTAATGGTTAGACAGCAGATTTTATGCATTTATGAAAAAAAGTGAGTAGGTGTAATTCGAGACAGTGAAAACATTAGAAGAATTGAAAAATACTGTTATATTGTTTTCGACTTATTAAACATACACTAAGAAAGAAAATAAATTTTTATTTCACTCGGGTTGGTTGCAAATCAAGTAGAAAATTTTTATTTTCCATAAAGATCAGCGGGGAGAAAATTCTCGTCTGGGATAAATGAGCTATAATTTAAATTTTCAGTGACATTAGATTGCGACTAGCGGTGAGAATAGTGGTCTTGTTGTAGGAGATTTTTCACGGGGGCTGGAGAGTGCAGGACGTACGAGGGTAGTTAATTCGTGAGCGAAGCCGTGAGGTCGTTTGCACAAGTGCTTAGGGACGAGAGCGAGGTCGCGTGGCTGCGGAAAGGGAGAAGGGTTAGTCTCTCCTCGGATTTAACTCCCTCTCTCTCCCTCTCTCCCTCTCTCTCTCTCTCTCTCTCTGTTTCTGTTCGGTCTGGGTAAGGTCTGGGAATGGCTTCGGTACGCCCCTGGCGTTGACTTTAACTGTCGGACTATATTCGAACTCCCCTCTCGCTTAAAACGACGACAACACCGACGCTATCTATGCGGCAGGAGGCACTAAAGTGCGGATTTTAATCCGCGGATACCGGACGATATCTTGCAGGATTAAGCGAGGTCCGCAGCTACTCGGCCACATCTAACAAGTTTACCGTCGTCGGTTCGAACTCTGCTTAAGGCAAATACCCCTCGCCGGGGCTTCAGACCCTTGCCAGATTTCCTCCTTCGAGAGTTCTACGACGACCTACCTACAACGCCCTTAGGAAACCTCTTCGTCTACGCCTGTGCTTCCTTCGCTTCCACCTACCATTGCTTCTTCCTACCCCCCATCCTCCTATTCCTCTTTCTCCTTCAGCGTCGTCCCTATTCAGGACCTCTTGATTCGGGATCAATCGATCAGCCGAACTTGCACTTCCTACTCGGTACAACGAATAATGATTGCGCGTCGCTAACTATGAACCGCAGGCGTCGTCGTTTATTTAGAAGCTTGCGAGACTTCGGAGCAGACTCGTGCTCATGACAATTCCCTATTCCACGCCCTCGATTCTTAACCTTCGCAAGGTATTGTGGAGTCTCAGAGACACCAGCTTCAGATTGTTGAAAAGAATTTTTCTATATGATTCAATTTAAATCTTTTTGTTTATCTTGTATTTTTCTTTACCCAAAATTTATTAAACACGAGGCTATTTATGAAATTCATTTTCCGAGGCCTTAGACTCCACCTTATTATTTATGTGTTACATATTAGACCTTACCTTGCGAGGGTTAACCCTTCAGGGGTGGTGGTGCAATACCGACTTTATTATAAAATGTATTACAGAATTTTGGATTTTTATATTAGACGTATAAATTTGATGCATTTGAAAGTAGTGGACAGATTAAAAACATATTAAAATTGTATTGGTTTCAGCTTAACATTACTAAAAAAAGAAAGAAAGTACCTGGCTGCTTTTATTTGCAATTTTTTGCATAAAAATTCGTAGTCTACACATAATTAAAGTATCTACACAACTTTTCAAATATATAACATGTTTTGTATCTGTATTGAAAAAGCATCTGCAGTCTACTCACGAAACACCGTGTACTTTACCACAGATGTTGGTTCGATACCCCTATCTGTACATCTGCTAGTCAAAATTAATGAGAACCAAGTTGTTTGAATTACCAACGACAAGTTTAATTTATGCATCGGATGAGACATGTTCCGGGGTATTTCAATTATTATCTGCAGTTTCGATTTTTAATGGGATTTTAATCCTGAGGTTTATTAATGGCCTCGTCGGGATCTGTGTCTCCGATACGCAAATTGGAAAACACGTCTTCATCGTGTTCGCTGTTTCAGTTAATGCGAATCGCGATAGTAGAAAAGAAGAGAAAAGGAGTAGACACAATCTACACGCACGATCGCGACGGTATTTACAATTATCGGAGAGACGATTTTTATGCAAATTTTCTAAGGAAAATACAACTAAGAGATGTAAGAATAAAATATAAATACTATTTATATATGTATTTTCTGTAATATAATAATTCGACTGAAGATGTTTATGCAATTTTCAATTATTGTAGACTAATGTTAAGAATGTGAAAAAAATAGAATCTGATTTACAGTGTGATAGTAGCTTTTGCAGATCTGTAATAAATAAAGATTGTACTAAATTCTGTCGAATTTTAAACTGTACCCTTTTTCAAAAATTTTCAGAAGCTATAAATGTATAAAAATCTGCAGTGTAATAATAATTTTGTGCATCGATTGCAAGGATCAAGAATTGCATAGACATTTATTTCTTCCCTTAATAATTTTCATAAATTATATAATTGTGTTCATACGGTGTCCACAAAAATTCTACGCAATTTAACACGTTCGATAATCGCGGGATTCGGGGGCTGGAGTGGCCAGGCGAGAGCGAGCAGATTTGTTTGAGAACAGGGACAGAGGAAATTCGCAATATTTCTAATGGGCAAAACGCGTGCATCCCGGAATAGGTCGGCGCCGATACGAGAGCCTGCGCGTCATCTTTGCGCAGTCGTTTTGCCAGACGTGTCTCTTTCCCTCTCTCGAATCATTTTTAATATCTCTTATGGTGCCGCGAGTTCCGGTTTCGCGGAGGGGATTGAGAAATAAATATACCCCTCTTCCTTGGTTCGTTCGGCAGGCCAATATGCCGCGAGAGCAGATTGCGATCCCGCGACATTATGCGTACCCCCCGGGGAAATAGGCAAAGTGCATCGCGCTTGATGACGCGAAAGAGGACGATGAAAATAAAAAGAACGTAGGAGAGGAGCGTGCCCTCCTCCCTGCTCTCGCAGGATAATTATTCGAGTAAACTGGCTTACTCGGTCCGACGGTCACGCCGTTCGGAAATAATCAAATATTCACGCCACTCCGAGCGAACCGAATCTGGAGCAGTCCTTGACCTTTGGACCATGTTTCGCAACCCTTTCTGGCCCATCGCCACTAGTACCATTTTCTTCTTCTTCTTCTTCTTCTTCTTCACCCAATTACATCTTTTCATAAGTCGTAGAAAATTTCGTTAAAAAATATCGTACAACAATTATTACTTTGGTTTATGACATTTCGAATATATGGAAGCTTGAAGAGGATCGTGCTTACGCTTTCGATACTTCATCCCTTATGGATATAGAAGAGCTGATAATTCGAAAAAATTTATGAACGAAAACCGGAAAACGAAGTTCAGCATCGCTGCCAGTGAAATCCAGGGATACTTTTGTTTTCCGAGGGTGGATTGTAAAAGAGGAGTGCAGAGGAATGCGTCGTCGTAGGAAACAATCAAATATCCCGCGATTTCGAGCGCACGAGCGCGTTCAAGTGCTCGAGAGAGGGAGAGAGAGAGAGGAGGAGAGAGAGAGAGAGAGAGAGAGAGAGAGAGAGAGAGAGAGAGAGAGAGAGAAAGAGGAAGGGACGAGTGCATTTTTATTCTTTCCAACATATTATTTCCGAGCGTTGAATTCGGACCGATTTCGAGTCCGGAGTGAGAACACTTTCTCGACGGGATCCCGTATGCGGAAGGCGAAAAAAGGAAAAGGGGAAAAGGGAATTTCAGTGGATCCTGGTCCGGTGCACCTTTGGTGAGAACCGTGTGGAGATAGGCGAGCGAACATCTCACCTTTACGCGCGTATACATCCTCGGAGGAGGACCCTCGATTCTTTCCGGGCACGAAGTCAAGTAATTGGCAATAAATTTCGTGGCCGGGCTGAGTCGTAAAATTTTCTCGCCGCTATTGCCATAAATTATAGATAACACGGAGCCCCGCGGAGGGGCGGAGTTAGGCTTAGTTGTAAATCGCGAATAATAGAGCGATCGAGAGAATGATACGGATGTCCGACAGGGCGAACCGCGCTCCAGAAAACCAGTCTGATCGATTGTGCTCGCCTTCTGTGTTTATTAACCTTTCGACGCCACTGGAAGCAACAGAAACCTTCTTCCCTTCACCCAGATTCAATCCTTTTCCTATCACTCATTTATCTCTAATTAAGATCATTAAAACAAAGAAATAAAAATCCGCAGTCTAATCGCGAACATCATTATTGGCATACTTTTCGATCGTATGATTTTCACGGTAAATGGAATACCACGATAGAATGGAATACTTGTTTGTGTAAAAATTATTTGCGGCCGCAGTAAGGTGTAAGTTAACGTTTTGTACAATAATTTTGATGCATTTGCAAGTCTGTAAACGCTATAAATGCACAATAACAATTTCGTAGAATAACTTGCCAAAGAGAGAAATGATTCAAGACTCGCGATAAACCCAACTGGAAGGAAGAGGCGAGATTTTAGCAATATTGCTCCGAATAATAATAGCAAGACGTCGGGACGTGGCGTTGGGATATCGAAGTCGTCCGAAGTCGCCGGTTTCCCGAAGGAAGAACTCTCGGTAGACGGGGATACGTGGAATTGGGTAAACGGCCGCGACTCTGCGAACTTTTTAACGACGCCGTGTGCGGCGCCTTCGACTTGCACGAGGGGGTAGTTTCAGTCTGGCAAATACGGGGGCTAGGGATCAACGCGTTGGGCATGAAACTTTTCCTTTTGGTTCGGGATCGCTAGTGAATGCTATGCGACGAGATCGAACGGCGACCGGCTCTTTAGTTCGCCGCGAAATCGCCGCCCGGAAGAGAGACTTCGATCCGAAAATGGAGGCCAAGAGAGAGAGAGAGAGAGAGAGAGGGCTTCGGGGGAGGGTGAGTGAGCAACGCGGAGTCAGTGGTGTCGCCAGTTATTAGATCAGGCAACTTTTTATCGACGAGCGGGAGGCTAAGTGAAAAGTTCCACGTTCGGGCGGACGCGCGGCGACGCGACGCGAAAGGAAGTCCTTCCTCGAGAGCAGGAAGGGCGGAACAGCGGAAGACTCGATGGAAAGAGGAGCCGGGAGACGAAAGGACGAAGGGAGAGGGACAGGGCGAAGCACAGGGCACGGAGGATCAAGCGTTCTCCCGAGCGAAGCGGCAGAGGAAGCGCCGAACTACCAGGGTTCCGGTGTTTACTTTGGCAACTGGATCTAAATTTCTGTTTATAACTGCGGCAACTTCTTCGTCCGCCTTAAAAGATTATTTCCTACCCTCCGCGCCCCTCTGGCCTCCTCTTGCCCCCAGGTTCCTCCGGCCCTGCGGCCGCCCCTTTTCAACCCTCCACAGAGTTACTCGCAGACGTCCCCCTGCCTTGTGAATCGATTCCGACGCGGCTACTGTTAACCATCGGACTTCCAAATTCCGAGAACAGTTTCATCAAATCGTCTGTGCTCCGTCAGGGTGTTCCAGAAATGGACGAAATTAAAATGTACTTGAAACATTCAGAAAAGAACCTCTTCGAAGGTTCGTTATCTTAGACTTAAAACAAATAATTACTAAATCTCATCCTAACTAACTTTTCTCAAGATGAATTGGTTTTTTTTTAACAATTGTGTTTTCAAAAGGAGGAACACGCGAATCGAAGGACCAGAATTGTAGTCTTGAGGTTCGTTAACAATAAGAACGAGTCCTCGTTGCGCATCGAATCATTAGCAGAGAGTAGAGACAACGGAATGGGAGCTAACGGTTGTACAAGTACACGTACAGAATAAACGAGAACACGAGAGGAGCTCGGTCTCGGGTTGTTTGCGCAACAACAATGTGTCCCGTGGTCTTCGTTTCCCTCTTTAAAGATGATTTACAATTAAATGAAAATTCTAGGCTCTCTCTCTCTCTCTCTCTCTCTCTCTCTCTCTCTCTCTCATTCTACCCGGAGAGAGGATCGTTCGCAGCGGTTCCGCGGGCGTATTGTTAAGGATAAGCCGATCTTCTCGATATTCAATTTATACGCCGCAGTGCGTATGATCGATGCGCAGCGTCGATGCAATTCCCATCGAATCTGCATACGGCAATATTCCACGGCTTCGAATTTCGATGTATTCATCGAGCACCGGCATCGACTAGGAGCATTGAATCGTAGTACACACCGGTATTTGTACCATAGTTATCCGGGGCTCGGCCCATAGTTTGGGTCGACGGCGGTTTTCGCGTTTTCAACCGGATCTCGAGACTCGTTTTTCATTGTGCAGATCCGTTTTCAACCCCCAGAGCGAACCGTCCGACACGATTATTCGAAGGCACCGCCGAGTGAGAGAGAGGGAGAGAACTATTTTTCGCGATGTTCCCAATCACGTCGAATTCGACTCGTTTAGACGATTTTAACCTCCCCGCTCACAGCTATAACGATTAGTACCTCTTTGTTGGAAAAACAAATCGCCTGAATTACCCGCTCGCTTTCAACGATAGAAAATCCATACGATTAGTGCGGGTTTCTTTGTTTTTCTCTGTATCTGGTCTGGCGATTTTTTCCGGCGCGAAGTGATTTTGCAAATCGGCGAAATAACGGGAAGTTTTCCGCGGGGGCAGGGCCAACGCCCCCGTACTTTCGGTACTTTCGTATATTCGATGATTTGTCGGGCACCCTGTGCGAGTTCCGACCGCGCACGTTCCGGATCCCCGAGAGCTCGCGGCACTTCGTCGAAGATTTGCAATTCAATCGAAAGCCGAACCTCGGAAACGCTCGTCGCCAATGTGAAATTACACCAGGCGCATACTTCACCGATTAAATGTTAATTCACGACCGGCGACTTTTGCCACCTCTCTACCCCTTTTTTCCACACCTTTTCCCCGCAGCCTTTTTATCGGGCTTCTCCGGCCCTCGGCAAGATCGTTCGCGCGCGAACACCGACTTCTACGCGTGTGGGTCTCGCTCGGCTGTGTTTATCCGTGTGTTCGCGTATCTGTACGATGCGCGTGTCCGTGTACCGACGGGCGGAGGTTATTTACGCGAGAAAAATGATTTCGAGCCGCGCGATACCAGATCCGCTTATTCAAACGAGAAACGACGAATTCCATTCTCTGCCCTTTGAGCCTCGTAAAAAATTCGCGGACCCCGCGTTTTATTGCGAGGCCGCTGCTCGCAATATTTATATGGACGCTTTGTTTGCACCGTCAGGAATTCGATATCGACCACGGCGTTTTGCGCTATTCGCGATTCCCCCGCGCTCCGTAACAAACCCCTCTCTCTCTCTCTTTCTCTCGCTTTCTCTTTCTTGCTTGCTCGATAAGAAACGTAGTCGCGCGACACAAGGGGTCGCTGGAATCTACAGGATGCACCAGGACTCGTGGACGCAACGGAAAACAAATGGCTTGTATATGTAATCAGACATCAAGATAAACCATGTGGTCGCTAATAACCTAGCTGTTAATGTGACCACATAAAAATAAACCATAGCAATTCTAATCGGTAATTCGCGCGCGATTTGGATCACCGAATGATATCGATCGGATGATACAAACATACATACTTTTCATTTTTTATTACCACGCTTATATTAGCTTGCCGTGTCGTTTGTATCAAATCTTGTAATCGAATTTTTAACCACTTCCCGATGAGCTAAAGATGTGAAACTTTAAACATAGCTCAGAACTGAATGACAATGCAACATTAAAAAAGAAATTAAGAAAAAAACTGCGCGTTTAGGAGAAAAAAATCTCATCGGAAATCGAACCCGGGCCTTACTAAATACTCGGTAGTACGACCAGTATTACTATATCTTGCATTCAATTTGAGAAAAGACTAAAAAGTAGAAAATAAATAAACTTTTTAAAATCCACGCTTATATTAAAATGCACTAAAATGGAGAAAATAATTTTGTTTCGATATTAGCGCTAAACTACATTAACGTAATCTTCGTGGATGATCCACGCTTTTATTTATAGTCATTAATATCTAAACAAATTTATTTTCTCCTGTTTAGTGCATTTTAATATAAGCGTGTTTTTTAAAAAGTTTTTGTTTTATATATTTTGTGGCACCAACGTGGAGCCACCGGACGTCATAGCGTTAACATACAGGTGAGGCATTAAGTAAATTTTGGGGTTGTGGACGTCACTTATCCGTAATAGTGCTAACGAACGTGTAAGGGATAATTGACTTTCGATTAAAACAATACACCTTACACATGTACACAAAAATCAAGATAAAGTCGTAGTCCATAATAAATATAAAAATGTACGAAAATACAGGTGAGTATCATGATCCACGTGTTGTGGTGCAGCCTGTAAGGTATCGGCATGTCCATAAGGAGTGGGGTGTGCGGGTTAGCTTGGCCGGACAGCCTAATCTTCATAAAGTGGAAGAGAATCGCGGGGAAACGGGTACGATGGCCGGTGGTATGAAACTCGAAAACGAAAACCGGGGATTCTTTCTAACGATCTCTCGCTCGGTTTCCGGCGGGTGAGATTTATTGCGCGCGTCGGGTCGCACGAACAGCGCAATAAAAACGGTGGGCCGAGGCTGGAGGAGAATCGCGTTCGGGCTCGGGGCCGGCATTAAAAGCGAGCGTCCCTGCTTCGACGTTCATTTAAATTCGCCGGGCCCGCTTCAAGCCTGGAAAACTAAAGCGTACAGGCACAGGGAACGTTAATTATACGGGAGGCGCGCTAATATTCTGCTTCCACCCTCTCTCTCTCTCTCTCTCTCTCTCTCTCTCTCTCTCTCTCTCTCTCTCTCTCTCTCTCTCTCTCTCGCTCTCTCGCTGCGCACCGAACGATAAATATTTCTCGGCGTCCTCGACGACGCTCCGTCAACACCGATTAACCGTAATTAGGTGACAATCACCGACAACGACGAACTCCAGCAGAATCCTGAGAAGAAACCTGATGAGCCGGTCTATTCGAGATCCGATACAAATGATCTCGAGGCGATTTCCTTTCTAATACAAAATCGAAAAATATTCAGTCTTGCGCAAAATCAAAATTTCCTACCTAATACCATTTTTAAAAAATTAATTTATAGATCTTTGTAAGATGCAAACTTTACAGTTTATTCCTCATTTCGAATTCATTGAGAACAAATAGTGTATAAATTTATAAACAATGTTCTTTATCGTTCTTTAATAGAACTTTACAGTTTGTTCTATATGTAATCGTTCTTTAATAGAATAGAGTTAGCCACGCTACTTCCGATAAGGCACATAATTTTTCTGTTGGCGTAGACTAGTTGATTTCCACGCGTTTGAAAAATGACTAGCAGCCGCAAACGCGCAGTTTAACGATGGAACAGGTGTTCATGGGTCGGTTAGATTCCCGGAGATGGTTGATTTCTTTAATCGAATAGTTTTTGCGAGAACGCCGCTAACAGTTTCCCCGTTGAAGTGGTTGATTTTCTCGTGTTTGAAAAATGGAGTGGTAGAAACGTATATACCGATCGAATAAGGGTGTGCGAGGGTTGGTTAGGTAGCTCGTTAGCCGTCCAGTACAGCTCGAGTAATAGCAATATGAACCGGCGCAAGGTGCAAGAATAATCGTTCGGTGAGGAGAAGAGGAACTCACCTCCGGTGACGCGGCAGGTCAGGGACGGTGTGTCGCCTTCTTCGTAAGGTCCAGCCGTCCCGTTCACTATCCTCCCCCATTGATCTAGAATGGTCGGCTGTTCCGGCGGTACTGTAACAGAGAAGAAAATCCTTGTTAGAACTGGCAAAGCCGGTCGCATAGATGCTATACAACGGTCTAACTCGATCGAACATCGCCCGAAGTATCCGGGCTCCCGTGGCGGCCGCCTGCTACACGGAACCGATCCGATCGGATCGAGTTCGGTAAGCACTCGATCGAATCCGAGTCGATTTCAATATTCGAGTTTAGCGTCTGCGGTATATCGGACAGAGAGAGACACAAAAACTGTGCACACAATCAGGCTGTTTTACACCGGGATCTCTCCTCCAAATAAGATCTTCTAAAAATCTATTTTATTCATTGTTTCACGGGAAAACGTCGAGACAAAAGTTGCACGGTGTTATCGTGTCTACCGAACTGTATAAAAATATGTTTTTAAATGCATTTTGTTTTTTACAATACTGTGGACACACAGGTTTTTGTTTGCACAGAATAAGATCGCCTACAAATTTGTTTTATTCATTGCTTCATGAAAAAAAGATGAAACGAAAGTTGTATGGTATTATTGTGTCTACCAAATTGTAAAAAGACTTTTTTTAAAATGCATTCTTTTGAGAAATAGATTTGATAACATTTTTTTATAACGTGTGTTAAATAAAAAGAAATCTTGCAATGTAAACATTTTTAGCGAAATTTGCCATTCGAGTGCAATGGATGAAAATGGAACCTTCTGTTTGTTCTTCGATATTTTACCCCCTGGCTCCACGATATTAAATGGAGGATGTCGGTTCGAAAGGGAGAAAGGGAAAGAAGGAAGGAAGGAAGGAAGCAAGCAAGGAAGGAAGACAGCGGGCAAGATAAATAATCTTGCGCAAAAATGTGGCGATACCGTTTCCCGGAAGCCGAGACCGGAATAATAAACGAATTTTTTCGTGACATGTAATTTCGTTTGCGAATGCCATCTCGACGCGCGATCTGGTCTGCCTGCAGGGACCGAGCCAGAATCTCGATAACTGCTACCAATCTGCTCGACTCTCGGGTTTAGGTCACTGGGTCGGCCGCCTACAATTATTTAGCCCGACTTTAGCCGCATCGATTCTTCCCCCGTCGATTTCTCACCGAGTGCCGCTCCTCGGAAGGGAATGGCCCTCTCAACGCTTTATTTACCGGTGTCTGTTTCGCTTCTCGGTTTTCAAAGATGCTATTTCCACCATGTGCGATCTTAGGCCTACCTTCACCCACAGACTGTGCCTCAAGGATTCAGGGATGTTGCCCACCCATTCTACTGACTTTAGAAACTATTAAAAGATTAACCCTTTGTCGTATATTGTCGAGCCAAACTCGTGACGAAGGTTTTTAACAAAGTCTAACAAATATGAATGTTACGTCTAATTACATTTTAGATGAAATGAGATTAGATTCGTTTCTAATCAATAATTATAAAGACGTTTTAATCACTGTACCTGTAAAGACAATGCACAACGACAATGACAATGTAACAAAATAAAAAATGTTGCATCATTTGCAAGGAACAGGAAATAATTTTAGTAAATCGTCGATAACGTATCAATAGACTGAAATGTTTTTTTGTCTTCTTACGTTTTATAACGTTCTTCAATGTCTAAGAAAGTCGCATCGAGATATTCGGAGTTTGTGTAAAGGAGCAGAGACGCATCCGGGCCGATCATTTCAATTTCATTGAAAGGGTTTAATATTGAGGAAGACGGTGTTCCCGATGGTGCGTTTCATCGTTGCATACGCCGTCGATAAATCGACGTTGCGACGCGGCGGCCGTCATTGTCCGTGGTGGTTAAGACGACGTTCCCGAGCCGCCCGAAGATAAATCGATTCCCGACCAATTACCACCCTCGTAATACAGAAACGCTACGGCAACAGAAGTCACGCTGCTCTGCCAACGGGTTCTACCATCGTCTCTCTCTCATCTTTCTTGCGCGGCATCGGTGCTCTCCGCTTTTTCGCTCCTGTCGTCTATCCGCCCGTGACTTTTCATTCTTTTTTTTTTACTGTCTGCGGCAATCTTGGATTATCCTCCAACACGACGGTTTCTCCGAAGGAATGAGCCCCACCTTGCCGCGTCCCGCCGCGACGCGCCGTCGTGAAAAGGACTCTCGGAGACGCACTCGAATTTTGTCTTGCAGACGCTCTTCGCCACGGGGAAACCGTCAGATGGCTAATTATACTGGGTGTCCTCGCCTAACTCGAACACTTTCACCATCCAGTTTATTCTTAGCGACAGAAACCTCGCAGAAAAATACCCTGTTTCCAACAATTAACGAAACACTGAATAACAATCGGAGTTACATCATGTGCATATTAAAACGTTAAAATATCCTGAAGAAATATTTTAAGAAAACCTCCAAATAAATTCTTTTCTACTCTTAATAGTTTACCCGTAATTGTGAAAAAAATGAATGAAATACAGGAAATTAATATTTTAATTATCAACTATGGAAAAAAATGATGAAGTTAAGGGTGTCTACCCTCTTATTATTCGTGAATGAGGAGTTAGCGACTTAAAATTTTGGGGGATTATCTATCAGCCCGAAAGCATTGTTTGTGGTGCCTTGAAGGGGACGGTCTAGTGTGAAGGGTGAAGAGTCTAGTTGTGTTCTGAATGAAATGAGAAAGGATTTGTTAAACATTAATTCTACACAAACCAGCATCAAACGACCGCGAACAATACGGTTTGTATGAAATTTTTCAGAAATTCTGTAACAACACATTAAAAAGTAACTGCGAGCTCTCGTGCAGAGCCAATTAGCCGTAACTTTGCAGCGGCGAGCAATCAACATTCGACACCGTAGAACGCTCGAGCGTCCGCACGGATGATTATTTAAATTCGCGCATTTCCATTTCTATAATCGTAATTGTAAGAACAGTAATAACAATGAAACTTTATTGTTCCCTCTGCCGGTTACCATTTTCCTTGCAACTGTATATGTTTGCGTTTCCATCTCTCTTCATTAATTAGATCCTACTTTATTATTACATATTAATTCTTAATTACTTATTCTTTCTACCCCGTGCGAGCTGTTCGCGTATTATATTTTCTCTTCCGAGTCCCACAGGTGCCTTTGTTCCACGTTTAATCGTCATTACAATATGAACCACAATGCTTTGCGGAATGGATTTGATACGTGCATACACGTCGTGCAATTTGACGTTATAACGCGCCATTGTGATTCACGCAGAATGGTTTTCATAAAAAAGTGCCATTAACGATGAAACGAGACTCTGAGAAATGGAAATAAAACTGATATTTTGGAATTGTATGGCACGTGCACGAAATAAGGTATAAACACGGGTTCGATGTTCAGCTTGCGAAAGTTTCGTTTCATCGGAAAGTCACGAGAACAAACTGCGGATTTTATGCAATTGCAACGAATCTCAGATCTTTATGCAATGTCGCCAGATTGAGGCTGGTAACTCTTTCCTTCATTTGGCGACACTGTTTTAACGCAAAACAAACACGATAAATTAAAATTGAAATAATTAAGAGAAGAAAGAAATTTGTGTTTCTTACATTTGACCTAGAGCATTTCCGTTTCGCAGAAAAGTCCGCAGTTCGTTTTCGCATTTTCCGGCGACATTTCAAGAAGACAGAGCACAGAGGAAGCAGAGGCGAATTTCCGCGGAAAATCTTTTTTTTCTCTCGCTCCTTATTGTCGACACGGTACGCACCGAGTCACAATGGTGAGGCTCGCGAAATGTATGGAACGCAAAGTTGTGCGATACATCTTTATTCTATATTCCAAGCGCGCCAAATATTTATAGTACACTCGCTGCACGCTGTCCAAGCCACCGCATATAGGCATAAAATGTGGTCTCGGAGACCCTTTCGACACGAGTGCGGAGTAACGGAGCGCAGGTGGAACGAGGCCTTAGCTTCTAGCACCCTGTTACCCTTTTTTAATGTCGAACCGTCCGTTAATTCAGCGAAAACTTATCATCGTTATTAACTGCAAACGAGCTCCAACCATTTTCTTATTCTCCGCTGTTCTTTTTTTTTTTTTTAATCGTTCTGGTTCATGCAGTACCACATCCTCGCATCACGCAGAGTATGAATTATTCAATGAACATTTTTGTTGTGTATATTTCAAAAGTCCACGAATGTATACAGAAAAAAATAATTAGATTATACTAGGTGTCCCAAAAATGTTTCGTTCCCTTAAAAATGTTCTGCATTTATTGTGGGAAGCAGGTATAAAATAAAAATTGATTTCATTCCTTAATGACCTCGTTACATTGAAAAAAGAAACATTACAGTATTCTTAAATTTATCCAATGGATTGCTGTTGTATATTTCAGCCAACCAATTTCTTTATAAATGCATGAAGATAGTCTAGTGACTACCGAGGTCGTTTTAAGTAAATTTTTCTTTACAGAAAGGTTCCCCCCGGCTTTGTTTAAGAGTTGTTAACGAATAACACGGACCAATCAGGCTTTTCCGACATGTTTTAGACACTCTGTATGTGTAGTGGGCGAGCGTTTAGCATCGATTGGGAAGAATTGATGGGAAATTCGGCGACGCGAGGGCAATCTTTCGCCAGGTCGCGATTCTTTTGGCCGTGGCGGGATCGATAAGTCAAACCAGCGGACGTTTTAATTATGGCGAGGCCGGATATTGCAAGGCACACGGAAACGAAGGTAACACGCTACAGATTCCCGTTAATTTCAGGCCGGTGCGGTGGTGCGGTGGGAGGTGCCGCCACGCTGGTTCTCCACGGTTGTTCCTCCGCGAACGAAATCGAATCGGGCGGACTCCTTCGGTGTTTTTATCGGCCGCAGAGATTTGAATTATGATCGGTGAACGGTCGCGCCTCGGCACGGTATCGGTGGCCGATTAATCTTCGATTATCGCGCCGGATTTGGTCATTAAGAGACGGGCGCAGGCAGCTCGAAAGAATCGTAAAATATGATCGGCTTTTTCTCGGGGAACTACCGCGACGGGAACGCGCTTTGACGGCGCGGAGCGGAGCGGTGGCCTCCTCTTCCTCGCTTCCGTTCGTCCCGGGAAAAATGGTAACTCCGACACGGAAATAATTAATGTTCCGCGAAGATAGGAGAAGCTCCGTGAAAATTTGATTCCACCTTTTTCCTCCGTGCCGTACCGTCTCCTTCTCTTCCCTCCTCTTATCCTTTAAGGAAAGAAGAGAAAGAAGATATATATGTATTACATATATATGTATATAGTTAGAGTAGAGACGAGGCGCCAACAATTTTTTTCCAGGCCTCCGCGGAGGGGCCGCTGAGATCGATCGATCACGGTTTAATTACTGTGGCGTGCCTTCGTTTAAAAGTTAGGCCAACTCCGCGGAACGACCGGCGCGCCGCGCACAGAGCCTAAGTGGTCTAATTCTCGGCCACAAAATGGCTGTCCTCCGGCTCCCCGGTAGCTCATTAATCGAGCCCATACCAGAACCTCGGATCTTCGCGCGCAGCTCTTTATCTGCTCGCGATCGTGGGAAAACGAGTTCGCGTTACCCACCGACGCCGATGCCGACACCGACGATGGATTCTGCTCGCGATCGATCAGCATGCTACCTCACCTTCGCGTTTGCATTCTTCCCGCGTTTCTACCAAGATCCAAACAAACGCTTCAAATTGTAACATGCAATTTTAACCACACAGCTCGACCATACTGAGGATGATCGAATTGCTAATGATTAAAACCTCCTCCGATTGGAACTGAAACGATTAACTTAAACATGACAATCTAGTTGCACCAAATATTTATTGGTAAAATTGTGAAAGTATTGTAGAACATAATATTCAACATAACTCAGCAAGATTTTGATTTATTTCGATCAACGTCGCTTCTGTACCTTCAACAATCTGAAAGGTCCTCATCAAGATCCTCAATCCGAAACTGAATCTACTACTGCCGTCTCGAACCCTAATATCCAAGATCTGTGAAACGTCCTGAAGGTTCTGAAGCGCCTCAATTGGAATTGAATCTTCCGATGTCCTCAGTCCTAATTCCTTCGATCACGATGTATAGGTACGAACTTGCGTACGCATTTTCTATGAACTTTTATATCTCCTACAATTTTAAGGGATTTTATCCAGCGGAGGTTTTATCAAGAATCTCATCAAGGTCCTCGATTGAAATGGAATCTTCTGGTGTCTTCAGCCCCAATACCCTCGGTCCTCGATCAATTTCACTTGTAAATATATCTGGTAGGATCCGAAGGTACTCGATCCTGCGAAATCTTTCTATTTCGCAGACAGCCAGACCCTGCGTGATCGTCCCGACGCGAGGCGAAGCGAGGCAAAGCAAGTCAAAGCGTCGCGACGCACGTTTCTCCTTCGCAGGAGCGTTATCCGACGCCATACGTCGTCCGGATAACGCGCAGGGGTGCGAGGGTCGGCAAGAATAATGCGGCCGTTTTCCAGAAGTCGTCGACGAGAGGGGTGGGGGCTGTAGATGGAGGAGGAGGGCGAAATGGATTCTCGCGAGTTTCCATGGGATGGGATTTGGTGTTACGGGGCGAGAAGGGGGTCCGTGCCGGAGGGGGAGGGTACCACGGGCCAGGGGAAAACGGCTCGGGATACGAAACGACGGGCGAAAAAGTGGCCGCGATTCGTATAAAGTGATTTTAAGTGAGAGTCAGCTCGCCCCGTTTCTCTCACCGGCAGAAAGTTCGCCCCGGCTGAGATATGGCTGCAAATATTAAAATCTGTTGGCCGGTCGTCAAGCTTTCCAACCTGGGCCGTGTTCGCCCGGCAAATCAGTGGTTGCCATTTTTCTTCGCGGCCGACTGTTTAACGATTTTGGAACCCCGTTCTTTTTACGCCCGGCTATCCCCTCTCCACCCCTACAGGATGCGGATTTTCATGGTTCATTTCAACGATGACGCGAGCTACCCCCTTCCTCTAGATCCGGCCATTTTCCGCGAGAGAAACGGCCCTTCGCAGACTGATTCTCTCGCAGGGCCTTAATCCGAGCGATTCTTGGACTGTAAGAGAATTTATGCGGACAAGATCAACAGACATAATTGAATTTCGTCCGAAAACTTTGGTGGTTATTATACGGTTTTACAAGGAACATGGTCTGACCGTTAATTCTATGATGAGTAACAAAAGTAATAGAATGAATCAAGTGAAATTGTATTATTCAACGTACAGTGTTGTTCATATTGGTTTTACACTAGAGCCCAGCGTGCATTCAAAAAGACAATGAAATTTGCGGAAGAGGTTTTTAAATAAATAGAGCATTTGGTATATTTCGAGTCTCCACTTGTTCGTTAATTTGATTACACGGAGCGGTTCTATTCGAGTGCCACTACTGAATGAAGATTGATGAATACCGTTGGAGGATGTTTTAATAGATATGAAATCGTGTTACAGCTGAGAGAGAACATATAAATTAATTCTGCACCGAGATCTCCATTCAGATTCCGTTACTTGTGACAACCTGTTATAAATTGCAACAAATCTGTGCTGAGAACTTTGTTTCCGAACTGTGATGACTGTCATTCACTGAATTATTATTTAGCCCGAATGAATATTATACATTTAGTAAGAGAATTTGTTTCTTCATTACTTCGTTATGTTACAGTGCTTTTACAACTAATCGTTGAAACTTGTGTGAAATGTATAAAATTGTCGCGATAGTCAACTTGTTGACTGAGGAACACTTTCGTCAAATGCGTGTACAATATTAGAATTATTGTAACTAAAATAATAAATTGCAACTACAAAAATAAATATTTTTATTTAATACGACTTTATAATTTCGCTAATGGTAAAATAATAAAAGATCGACGTTTTGACAGGCGCCGGTTTAGCATTGAAAATAGTCGAATAAATTAATTTGTTTGTGGCGGCGTTGTAATTTGAGTGAAGGGAGGCTCGTAATTTCGCGATACAAGCTGGCGAGATTTGAAAGTTATAATTTCGAATTTCGCGGAGGATTTCGCCGCCGGAACGGAGACTCGAGCAACAGAGAGAAGTTGCAGGTTTCGGAGCCAGGGTAACGAACTGAAAGCCACTGTAGAAGAAAGTTGGCGGACACGCGCGACAATGTCGGCTACCCTTTGGGGTGTGGGTGGCCGACGCGAAAGACCCGGAGGAAGAATGGCCAAGCAGTTTTCCCAGTAAGAAACTTGTTAGGTCAGACGTATTAGCAGAATCGAAGATATATTGCGCGAGCCGTGGAAGTGCTGCAATCGCGAACTGCTGCGAAACGAGTCGCGATCGTAATACTCGTTTCGAGCGACTCGGCGCGAAGCTCGTGGCTCTAATATTTCCAGGAAATTATGACGGCATATTTGTTACAGCCGAGTCACGATTTTCGTTGTTGCCGCGTGACGAAATTTCCTCGCATTTAACTTCGACTCAGTCAATCCCGAAAACTAGACTGTTGGCGAGATGGCTCTCTGCCTCTCTCTCTCTCTCTCTCTCTCTCTTCACTTTCCGAATCTTTTAATCAAGATTAAAGCAATTACGAATTCCGCGGCGCAGGAGAAACGCTCGAACTTAAATTTCAATGCTCCCGGGAATTTCAATCGGAACGTCCTTGGTCTCTTGGATGAGAACGCATTCGAAGTTCGCGGGAAGTGCACTTTGAACTTCTTATTCGAAGGTATTCTTGCTTGGGAACATTCGCGGACATCCGGAGACTTTCAGCAGAGAATCCTGTCGACGTCCAACATTGTCAATCCTGTTCTTCCTCGAGGACTCTCCATTTCAGTCGAAAAACCTCGTAAATAACCGGAAGCGGTTCTACTTTTTTCTCGGGAGCATCGTTTAGCCGAGGGAACACGGTGCAGAGGCGTACCGATATTATGAAATTGTGTTGGAAAATCGGTCGAGCTTCTGCAACGAGATTCAATTACCCGGAAATCGTTCTACGAGAAAATGTTTGAAACATTTACTTTGTACCAAGTTTGAGAGACAAGTTCGAACGTTGCTGCAATTTATAATGTACTATTTCCTAAATGAATTTAAACTCATTGAAAATGGAATGAAATGATTTGAAATTTTTTCTTACCGTGTCGTATTTGTTCTACGAATATTATTCTCTTATTTTTTAACCGACTTCGAAAAGGAGGAGGTTATCAATTCGACCTCTATGTGCCTTTTTTCGCTTTTTTTTTGTACTACAATTCTTAATGAAGGATAAGTAGAGTATTACCCTATATTTGTAGGGACAAAATTTTTTCTTATAATAAATATCATATTTATATTTTAAGCTTTGCTTTATATCACTGTATCCTTTTTTATATTTCAGCAAAAAGTACTTTCTTTTAAAGTGTATAACTATAAAACTAAACAATATAATTTAATGCAGTAAAAGGCATTTTATAGCAGGCTTGTTAATTCTTCTGTTCTTGCCACGTTGCACATAAAACAAGGTGTGAATGCATTTTTAACTCTAAGTTACGTTCTTGCCCCATTTTTTGGGGAAAATGCAGAGTAGTTGACATTTTGTACAATATCCTATCCAAATGAAAATTTTCAAGAAAAATTAGAATTTTGCATAATATCAATTCACCAGTAATAACTGTACAAAGCGGTTGATATCGGCAGCGTCAAGTATTTACATACCAGACTGAACATACATAAGTTTAAAATCCAACTTTACAAAAACCATTCTGCACTTACCCCATTCATTTCAGGTCTCGCACAAGGTCAGCAAAAACGAGGACACCAGTGCGAAAAATCCCGACAGAAGTTCCGCATCCGGTCGAGTAATCTGTGATCGATACTGTCGCTCGCGTAACCGATTAAAAGTGTTCTGTGGTGCTATTCATCGACGGCGACCGAGCGTGAGCGAGATAGTAAGAGAGAGAGAGTGAGAGAGAAAGGGGAAGCTTAGGATTTATGGAATACACTTCCGCGCATAATGATTGCCGTTCACCGCGCGGCAAACAATTCTTTATTTGCATTTTTATTGTTCGGCCCGCGTATTTCGAAACAGGGCCGACGAGCGGACAAATGCACCGCTAAATAAACGCTCTAATAAATTCAGCCGGGGGTGGCCGGCCGCGTATCCGGGCTGCATCGACGCGTCCCGACGGCCACGCAAACATTTTCCTAGCCTCAATTTTCTACGAAAAGTCACCGAACCGACACAGCGCGGCACTTTGAAATTTTTCGGAGTGGACTCGGAGCAACACCTCACCCTTAATTCGCTAATAACTTCGTACGTTCGCTTCCTAGTGGTTTATCATCGCGATATGTGCTGCTTAATTTCTGATTGAAATCGCGTATGACGCCGAAAGTCGTGTAGACACAGAAAAAGTTTCCTCTTAGCAATGAGACTTCCGTCGCCGAACCAACATACCACAGTACTCTAAAATTTTTGAGAGCGGACTACGTCGGACCAACACATCGACTTTTTCACTGGCTGTGTTCGCCGGGAAGAGCTATCGGCAGTACAAAGAGCGATCTTCTTTTAATCACAAGAGACGGTCGAATAAGAGCGACTGATCTCGCTGTGGTGGTAGAACCACAGAAGACAAAGGTTAAGGTCCGGGTTAGGATGGTCGGTGGCTCGTTCACCGGAAAATCCTCGCGCGCTGGAAAACGTCGCCGGTTGCATCGCCGGCATACGAAGTGGCGTTCGGTAAACATGCCGCTTGGCTTTTCAACTCGCCGGGGCTTGAAGCTTGCGAGGCTTATTCAAATCGTCCGGGCTAGGGTGAGCGTCGGCTAGAAACCAACTAGTCCGGACCAGTCCGGACCAGTCCGGACCAGTCGAGAGCCGAGCGATGCCAGAGAAGACTCTCGTTTTTCCTGGATCGTGCCTCCAATCTTCTCGACTTCTTTGAAAAAGAGAGAGAGAGAGAGAGAGAGAGAGAGAGAGAGAGAGAGAGAGAGAGAGAGAGAGGGAGAGAAAGAGAGAGAACGAGAGATCTGGTGAGAGCCGCGAGCCGGCACGGAGGCGATTACTATTATCCGGTGCCGAAATAACACTCGTCACTATTTCACCCAGGATCGCAGGTTCAGAGACACGCGGAGCGTTCCTCTTTGGCGCGTTAACGTGAGAAGAGAGGAACGAGGAGAGAGAGAGAGAGAGGCGATTAGCACCCGAGAGAAGTCGTTCGAAGCGATCGTTTCTATTCAGTGGGTTCTCCATCGCGGTGCAACGGGCTCTTTCAGAGCGATGCGATGGCGTGCAAGCTTGCGCCCGCTCCGTTCGGCGCGCCGACACGCAGCGATATAACGTTAAACTCGGCTCGAAGCGTTATAATATATTAGCTCGCTCGATTCCTCGCTCGTCGGCATTACCATACGTAGCAGCGGATTCGCGTGATGGAAGTCTTCGCGCGTCAATTGCCAAGGCCCTATTGAGAGAAATACCGCGCGGCGCTCGACTCAAACTCAACTCGACTCGATTCAAATCGACTCGACTCGTCTCGGTTCGTGTAGACTCGGGTTTGTGTGCGAGGCGTGTGCGCGTTCACGCTGGAAAGCGACTATTAAGTCAGACAACTGGGAAGCGTGTTAAATTTCAAGGGAATGGTTCCCCAATAGTAATAGCCGAGTGGTGTCAGACGAGCAGAAACATTATCGTAAGTGGTGAGAGAGACTCGGCATGGTCGGACAGCCCAGCTTTAAGACCCGACCGAGTAGAAATTGGAGTAGACTACCCCCCTCTCTCTGCCGCGTTACTCTCACCTCTTCAATTTCTCCCTCCATCCCTCTCTCTCTCTCTCTTTCTCTCTCTCTGTCTATCTAGGTTCTACCCTCTTCATCGACACGCAGACCCCCAGCTATCTCTCTTTATCTCCGTCGGTCGCTGTTTCTCTGGCCAGCAAGACCTTCGCCCCATTGATCTCCGGCTTTGATCAGTACCGTAAACGACTCGCCTTTCCCCGGCCGTTTTTTTAAATATTTAAGAATCCGCCCGGATTAAATGGGCGTCTCGCAACCACCACGCTCCAATTAACACTCCCACGCGCTTTTCGCGAACGTCTTTTTCGTTACGGGAACCGGTCGAACTGCTGAGCGCCCTCGTTCCAGCCATCTCGTACCTGGTCAAGATTGTAATACGAAAATATGGAACTGCTGCGGCGGGAAAGTAAAAGTGACCCATTTCGAATTTTTCGCGTGACGATCATTGAAACTGGGAAGTTTCAATTTTCTAGTTTCTGGCATCTAATTGTCGTCTCTGTAAATAAATTTATCTATGAAAATTAACGAGCTACAAGAAAATAATATAACTGTGTATTAATGTAATTTATTCAGCAATAATCATAGCTCGTATCAAATCCCCGGATGAACAACTAATTTTTATTAAATCTCCGTGCTCCTTTTAATTTTCCTCTGGAAATGTACTCGAGAGAGCTGAATGCTGTTAGGATTCGTAGGAGGTAAACTAGTTAAAAAAGTAATCACCGAGCTGAAACGTTAATATTTTTGCTTTGGCGTCCCCAAGTAAATTACTGCGATTCCGTAGGACTTTTTCGAGTAGTTGCTCGAGAATCTCCCGGTGGTCATTATAAGCATAATTTTGGAAACGATGACAAAAAAACAGTTCGCTTCGGTCTCTTTTGAGCTGCAGTTTACCGCTTATATAGAGATTCCAGGATATCTCAAAAGCAATTAGTTTGATTACTGGTTGTCGATGAGGTGTCAAATAAAGCTTCCGTTGACGCCAATCTGAGCAACGTCGACCTATAAGCGAAATCAGCGACGATTCGGACGTCTCCTAAATTATCCCTCGACTTTTGCAAATCTATTTGCAGCGGCTACTGTCGGTTTCATAATTGAGTGATCGGAAATCGAGACGTGGCAGACACGTCCCGAAATAATCGAAGTTTATGGCGCAGTGATTTCATCGAAGTATTATGATACAGGAAGTGGCATGCGCGTCATCGACGACGACGAGACTACAAGGACAAGGAGGTGGAAGAGGACGAAAAGAAAGAGCACGATGAGGAAGACGAAGAGGATGAAGAAGACGGCCCTCTTTGTCTGTTCCGGTGCGCCGTCCGTTTTCTTTCCGCTCGATCGTCTCCTTTTTCTGTCGCTCGGCGTCTTTCTCCGGAGACCCTCTGCCTCGTCCACAGGCGGCGGCTGCTTGTTAAATTTTTACGGCCAGCAGTTTTTGTGAGGCCGACTCGCGAACAGACGCCTCGCGTCATCGGTTAGCCTTGTCGGCCGGAATTTATGACGGTCGACGGTCGGCCACCGTGGCTCCGTGTCCTCGATACGTTTAATCGTCGCGATTGCGCTCCCAAAAGCGACGTGCAACATGCGAAAACCATGTCCAATTGTGGCGAACGTAATAAAGCCCCACGCACCGTAGACCCGACTCGCAAAAGGCTGAGCAAAATTCATGTCTCTGTTAATTGTACATTATTAACACTAGGCTCTTGCAGAACTAAAAACGACTGTTTTACATTACTTCGTGAAAATAACAAGAACGCGTCTACCCAAATTTTTATCTAATTTACGAAATAATATTGTACAATAATTGTATAGTAATTTGCCGCTCTCGTTATTGTGAATCAGTTCACTAAAAAAATCCGATAGTGAGTTACGAGTTGATTCGAAGGTGAAATATAATAAAAGTAAATATTAGACGATGTGGAAAAAGTGTCCGGGCACAGAATGTACACAGTCCTATGACGATAGTTGACGATTTCTCGATTGTCTAACATGGTGTAGCACAGTGAACGTTTCGCGCGGTTGTTACGCGTTCTTTCGCCAGGTTAATAATTATTTCGCGGCAACGACGGGCCGGATTGTCGCCGGATTTCTGGCTGACGGTTGTTGACGTTGAAATTCCCCGAAAACCGGTCGACAGGTAAATTCCAAATTTCCGGGCTTTTTAACTGGTTTTCCGCGGCGTTTGACGAACGAACGAACGAACGAGCGAGCAAATAAGCGAACGGAATGAACGAACTGGCTTGCCGCCGCTCTGGAGTAGAATTAAGTCCTAATGGATTACGTCCGCTGGAAGGCCCCTGCGCCTCGGATTAAAATCCATCACCCGTAGATACTATTAAACCTTTCGTAGAATATCCTCCTTGACGGATCACCGGATGTATAGTCGCGCAAGCGCGTGCTCCTCGTGTCACACGCCGACAAGACGAAGCACGGCGTCGCCGCGAGGTTCTTGGATTTCAATAAAAATGTCAAATTTTATTTTCAAATTCGCCCCCGAGAGCGTCGTCCGCCCATCGTTCATGTTCCTTGTCAGCCTCGCGTCCTCGTTCTAGATCTTTCCCATCCTTCCTTGCTACAGGGAAACATCCGAACGGGACTGCGACGTTAGTTTTCCATGAAAACTCGATCTACGGCTTCGTATCGCGACCGCGAAAATGACACGTCTCGAACTCTGTCCCACTTTCTCGAAAAGTCTATCACTGTGTATTCAATTCTATCAATCGCGAATAAATGGATTTTTCAAGCCGCAGTAATTTTCATCCCACTTTTTAAATATTGTCGACTGTGTATTAAATTCTGCTATTTGCGAATTAATTAGCCCTTTGCACTCGGAGTTATTTTAACTCTAAAATTAAACATTTCTTCTTAGCTAGAATAATTCCATTCTATATGATTTTATTCATTTTACGAATATGAAACTGTTCTAATACCTCGTACAATACTGAAATGTTTAGTATGTGGTTAGATCCAACATATTCAATAATATAAACAATATCATGTATAATGGTAGAACAATTGATCGAGTGCTAAGGGTTAAATCTTCTAAGGTATGGCGATTTTCCTCGCACATTTTCGAAAAATCGCGTGAACACTATGTATTTGAAATTAAATCTTCAAGTCGTACTAGTTTCTGATCGACTTCAAAAGTCGATAACCGTGCGTCGCGAAATGGGACAGCGGGCGAGCGGATCGATTAAAACGACTTGTAATTCGCTTGGATATTCCAGCCCGAAAAATGTCCCGTCACACAACAATTGAATACAACCGTGTCGACGTTCTCGGGGAATTATTTCGAGACTCGTCGCGCGTTTTAATAGCGTGCGGAGCGTGGCCAGGATCGAGAGAGAGAGAGAGAGAGAGAGAGACAGGAAGAGAAAGAGAGAGAGAGAGAAAGGTGTTGCAACGCTCTCGTTCACGGCGAAGCAAATATCGCGGTGACGCGTTACAATGCGCGTTCCATTTGTTTTGATACGAATTACGGGCCCGCGGATGTGAGGGATTACCCGTTAAATAGATTCGGCCGATCGGCCTGACGATCGTTATAATAATTCAAAGCGTTCGTTACCAGTTACCGGCGATATTCTCGCGCACCGACGTCCGGTCATCTAGCAGAGTTATTGCCCGCTCGATTTAACGTCATAATTCTTACATTGTTATGGAAATTTCCTTTAACTCGGCTAATTGCCGAATCGCCGGCCCACTCGTTTCCCAGGCCATCCACCAGAAACATAGCGAACACAGTACTCGAGAAAACAACACGAAAACACAGTTTCCGAGTTTCAAATTTAGGAACCAGCTCGTCTTCCTTCAAGATCTTCGCAGCCCTCGTTATCGTTCGTAATTGCGACGTTTTAATATGAATATTTTTTAACAATCCTGTCAATGAGTTTTCTGTATAGTTTTCAATATTATTATCTACATCAGCGGTTTCTGCGCCTCCGTACCTTTTATTTTTTCATAGATATAATAATGTAGACGTGTATTAAATAATAGAAACATTATTACAAAAAAATTACAAAATACTGATTAATATTTTATTAACCCCTTGCAGTCGCGGAACTATTTTAACACGAAAATTAAATTTCAGATTTCTTTTGACCTAGAATATTTTTATTCCATATGATTTGGTTGATTTTACGCATATTAAACTGATGCAATATTTAAAAGTTTAGTAATTTATTTGATATGAAATAATTTAAACACGTAACAATTATTTGACATTACTGTTATAGTAATATTTAGCGGTGCCTAAGGGTTAAAAAGTTTTGGTGCCTCCCTTGACAATATTCCGTACCTCCCACTTTGTAAACTGCTGATCTACACAAAAATTGTATGCTCGATGTCCTACCAGAGGACCCTCCGAAGATTGAACATCGCGTCTCCTTTAAAAAACGTGTGAAATAGTTTCAGGAACCGCATAACGTTTCAGAGATGTGATAATAAAGTTTTGACAGCAGCAACGACGTTCGGTAGACATGATTTTAGGAGTGCCCCGGACCCGCCACCGAAGGTAGCACCAGCAAACAGAGGTGTTTAATCGCGACACGTCCGCGCAATCCTCGGTCGCGGAACTGGCATACATATATGTATCGTTTTCGCACGGTCGAACGAGACCGAGAGCCAGGTAGCAAGTAGGCAGGTGTTGTCGGCGGCTGGTCGAGTATTTTAAAACAGCGCCGCCCCCGTGCACCGGTGGCTCGTTTGAATTTTAGAACGATAGTGGAAACTCGTGTAGCCCGCGCGAGTCGTGAATTTAACTTTCCGGAAGGGAAGGTGGGAGGGCGAAATAGGCGGTGGCGCGAATTAATTCACGACCTTCTGACAAACCGAGTTCACCAGCCGAGGCTGTGTGCCATAGTGTGTGCTTCTCTTCTGCTACCACCCCTCTGACTCTACGAGGACTGGACACGCGTTACCAGCAACCCCCTCCCCCATGCTCGAGCCCATGGGAACTGGGTTTACGATGCAAACGATGCCAAAGTCCTCTCGTTCCTCAAAGATTTCCTTCTGAACACGTTCACGTGAATATTTTATCCGTTTGTCCCTGCTTGACAGATCGCATTCTGGTTCCAATTTGCCATTTAACCTTTCCCTTTACCGCCTCTTATCTCTGCTCTTTGGAAATGCGTTTAGGCGAAACGTCGCGTCTTCTGGTGAACTTCCTGTTTTAATGAGGTGTCCAAAAAGGTTTCTTGTGTACGCGTACTCCTCTTCTTATTGTAGTGTAACGTTACATGCAAGAATGAACGTTATTCTAGATAAAATTGCTTCGACTGGAATGGGCCATTTTTGTAATCACAGAATCGACGATGCTTAAGACCGACTTGTTTGTTCAGCACTTTTTCAAATGCATTTTTGTAGGTACTTCTCGTAATATTAGTCTCTTTATGGTTGCTAGTGTAACAGCTAGAAATTAAGTAATTATACAGGCTGGAATTTGGTTGTCACAAAAAAAGTCTTTACATCTTGAAAAACGAGATAAATGTTCGAGTTCACTTCGCGAGAAACTCTGAATAGTTTCCTTAATTTCCGACTGTTCCACTTGCGTCCGCAGTGGACCGGTAAAAGTCATATGTCCAGTTAATGGATGAAAGGTATCGAATAGCAGACACAACTTCTATATTTTCGTGTGTCATAGAATTTCATTTGGAAGATTGTGATCGAACGTTTGAGAGTGGCGGCGAGAGGACGAAGCGGCAGGACGCACGATTTTCGACGATACCGGCCGATCATGGATTGAAAAGTGGCCATAAATCTTCGTAAATACTTTACGCGGCGCGGATAGGAGCGGAGATCGACGGAACGAGCGGGAAATTTGATCGTGGTCACGGGAGAGGGTCCTCTCTCTCTCGATGGAGTCGGCGGAATTGAATTTACGGAAACTCGACCCGCTTGATTAAGCTGCTTCGCGACCGGCTCGTCGATATCCCTACGATTTTCGAGGGGCTACCGAACCACGGGACCCGTGTCGTTAACCTCGTGATACTGGCGCGACTCGCATGTAAAGCCGGATCCATTTATATCGAATTCTCCGCACAAAAAAAAAAAAAACGAGAAAGAGAGTGGGAGAGAGAAAAAGAAAAAATAGGAGACTATGACCAAACGCTCACGGCGGCAGCGTCACGAATTCCGAAAGCCAACCGACCGATCGTATTCACGTTACATCCTTTGATTTTATATCGCGACGATTCGAGATGCGGTTCACGTGACTCGCATACATCATAATAATTTTTGCTGTGCTCGCCAACTGTTGGGAATATGCATAAAAATATACAGTAGAGCGTTTGCGTTTCAAGAGATTGCACACCCGAGTCATATTCTCCTGCGATGCTCTATTGCATCAATAGAAATGTTAACTCTCAGGATTATAGTTAGACTGCAGAATTCTGAATAATTGCAATCGTACTCGGTTTTATAATGAAAAAGAGCCTCTGAAAAAAGTAGTGGACTTTGCTGTACGATTTTGCGGCAGAGTGAACGATGTAGATGGTCGGGGAGGTTAACCCCTTGTCGTACCTTTTCTTTTACTGTGTCCTAGAAAGGAAAAGAAAACGTATATTTTGTGTATGGCTACATTGTTTTTAATGCTTAAATATTGATTAGAAATAAGTAATATTTTGTGTAACATTCATATTTGTTAGATTTTGTTAAAAACCTGTATCACTGGCTCGTCACAGTGCGGCAAGGGGTTAAAGAAGATGGCGCACGCAGATTTTGACGTGCGAATTCGGGCGCAATGACTTCGCTGTAATCTGCGAGATCGATCGGCCCGGGGTTCGTGTATTTATTGGGTTTAATTTTTCCAAATAACGTTTCAACGGTCCCGCATCGATTCAAGTTAAATACCCTATGGGCTTCCGGCGTTTTCTATATATTTACATGTATATGTATATATTTTTTCATCGGGCGTTTCGTACAGCGCTGCTGAATATTTCAACGGTTAAACAACGTCGATTCGCGAAATTTCGTTTGAAAATGTTTATGCCGCGTATCGCGCAAAGGCTTCCGCTATTTCCAATTTACAACGACCGGTCGCGGGGACAGAGGAACCAGATTTGCTCGGCGAGCAACCGGAAATGTAACTCGGCGAACCGTGCGATTTCGAATGCGTCTACGAGACGGAGCCCAGACTCTATCCAACTTCTCTCGATCTTATAATCGGAAATGCTCCAAAAATGCTGGCCAATTCTTCGAGTACACTCGTCACCATCTCTAAGAAGAAAATGACGAGAAAAATTCTGTTGATTTCCTCAAAATACTTTTCGCAGAAATATATAGCTTGAAAGATTAGATACAACTATTTTGTAATATCTTTCGTGTAGCAGTCCGATTCGATATTACATAGGAAGTGGTTGAAAGGTCCCAGACAGCAGAACACGAGAATAACGAACGGAATCGGTACGCAAATGAAGATCGGTCATCGCCCGGCGGCAATGTGAATGAGATTAATAAGCGTCGACCAAGAATTACGAGCGGTGCTTTTCCGCTGTGGAGTTTTAAAAAGGTGAAAGAACCGCGATCGGGACGATGGTTGGTATAAATTCTGATTGGATAGTTCACTCGGCTCTATGAAATAATTGTCGGGGCAAGTTAATACTCGATGCGATCGGAGCTATTTAAACGCGACCCGTGGACCGTTCGCAAGGAGGGAGGAGAGTGCTCTCGCGTTCTCGACAGAAACGCGGTTGACTTTCAATAGGCGACTTTCAACGGGGAAGCGTTGCTGGAGTGCATCGGAGCCCCCGCGGGACCATGGTCGAAGAGGTTAGGGTGGAGAGGAGAAGGGAAATCGCTCGAGCAGAGGAGAGAGCGAAGGGGTGCCGCTGCTAGGTAGGGAGTTGTAATGGCAATTACCAGTGGTAATCAATGGACCTCGCTCAGACCGTGCCGATAATTTCAGGGCTGGCTGGAAAATAGGCGGCCCTGTGTAGCGTAGCCGGCCACTTATACGCGCGCGCCTATATGTATATCTCGCTCGCTGCCACCCTTGCTACCGCTACCAGTGACGGCCATTCAATTCTCTCTGTTGCGGGCTTTCCAGCAATTTACTCCAGCGAACCTATCCCGCAGCCCTCGCCCCTGCGGAATATCGCGAGGCTCTAAGTGTCGGATATGTTTTGCCCGCCAAACGCCCACAGAAATATGGAAAAATCGCTCCCCGATTACTCCAACCAATCTCTACCTATTCAGCACCCCTTCGAGCCATTTTCTTCGTTCAAGCTGCTTTCTTCCGATTTTCGTATGACTTGTAAAAATATTAAGCGTTTCAAAATCGTTCGATCCAATTAATAGCACAGATCTACAGCTGAGGATTTATTTTAGTAAATATGTCGATAGCCACTTCGATCTCGACCCATTAAATCACCCGGAGTGATCAATAGGGGTGAGCAGCTCAGTTTCGCCAGCGTCTATGTTGAATCAGCAAGAATCATTAGAAAGAAAAATGCCTCCATTATTGGAAGAAAATTCTCCACCTCCCGAGTGAACGTCTGGAAAGAATGTAATGTTCGAAACAATTTGTCCAGCAAATTAAAAGGAGCCACTAGCCCCGTTAGTTTCCTTACTAGTGGTGCACAGTGCACCGGTTGAACCAGTCGACGAGTCGGTCGTAACGTGATTCCATATCGAGCAGTTTTTCCGCGTGGACTCCATAGAAGCGAACGATCGTTTCCATATCCGCTTAAAGCAATTTTTTGAGTGGCGTACGAGCCGTTCCGATGGGCGACTCCATTGTAGCCTGGCATCGTTCGACGAATATGGCTCGATATATATTTTTTATTTCACCGGAGGACGGTCGCGGTGGGTCGAGGAACGCGGAACCATTCGTGGGCTCGAAGTAACGACGAACGACGTCTTCGTCGGTTTTCCAGTTGCGAATCGACGCGAAAATTGGCGCGTCGCAACATTTGCGACGGCCGTTTCGCGATTTTACGCGAACACTCTTGCCTGAAACGACGCGCGACACGTTTCCGGTCGGCCCGAAAAAATATATCGGAGGACGGCAAGCTTTTTTCTCCCCGCGAGCGAACGATGAATCGACTAAACAGAGCGATAGCGCAGGTGGGAGGCAGGAAGTGGGATATAAACGTAGGTGTGACCCGGCGCCGCGTTACCTCGCTGATAAACCATCGAGCACGCTCTCCGGACGTATGCAGCGAACTTCCAAAATAACGAAAAAGTAAGAGGCATATCCAGGTTGGCTTATCCGAGTCCCCGGCCATAGAACGAATATTCCAGGCAAAAATATCGTCCGGTTTAATCCGCGAACGATCATGGCCGTACACGAGAGTCGATACCGACCGCACCCACAACGCGATTCCAACGAATTTAGGCGAAGTATCCGTTCATTCTTTATCCGAAAGCAAGGATGGTCTTCTTGCACTGCATTTACAAGCTGCAGGACCCGGCGATGCCTCCAAAATGCAGCAAATCCGATTTTCAAGGGGATGTTCTGGTTTTTGATTTCTAGCAATTTTTTCAGGAAAAGTATTCGATTTTTGGATATGGGAATTTACACACGCATTTATCCGTATTTGGTATACATCTGTAATTTGTTTGAAGTAGAAATAATCAAAGTTATGTGAGTTATATATTTTTGTATTGAATACGTAGAATTAAAATTTTTTAAGTTGAAAGTGGCGCACATAAGAATCTTATAAGTGTATGAGCATTATGCAAAATTAATTTAATTTCCTTGAAATTAATTTTGATTTTCTTCGTAATATGTTACGAATGTCGACTCGTTACGATAAGCATGAACCTCTCATATTTTATCGAATGACTGGTAATGATAGTGTACGATTTTTGCAGGTTCATCGACGATCACGTACGCGGTCCGGTTTCGGAGAGATGTGTTTCGGAAAACGAGACGTCATTTTTCAGGGAATCCTAGTAGGTTCTGTTCGCGATGTAGCGCGCGGTGCTTGAAATTGGGTAATTATTTAGATCGCGAAAATCGTATTTCCGGGCGAGGCTCGCGCTCTCCGTCGAGCAGATCGTAAAGTGCTTTGTAATTTTCCGCAGCTCGCGCGCACGCACGCACGCCACGCCACGGCACGGCCACTCCGCCCCTTTAATCTTTTCAGCGGAGATTGCGATGTGTACATTTCCTAGGATTTAAGATGTCCGTCCTTTCATTGCTGTTCGCAGCAGCTCTTTTAATGTATGATCCGCGTAATAAATGGCCTCAAGGTCTTCTACCTTACATCCTTCGTTCTTCTTCCCGCTAATATGCCTCTCCATAATACCTCTGACACATTCTGGAATTATGCATTCGCTTCTAGAGAACGTCGATTTACAAATCCCGTTAACAATTAGAGAAAAAAGCTAGCCTAATCCATCTGATGAAAAATACTACATGATTTCGTACCCTTTGAACAATTTCATAAAATTATACAGGGTGTCCCAAAGAGGTGATTCTCGTTAACCAAGCGTGGAAGAACATTTTTGCAAAGGAGAAAGTTACCTCAAATAACCTCAGGAATCACCCATGATCAAGGAAGTACATTTTTGGGAGACCTTGTTATTGGGTTAAGGTATTGGAAAGAAACACTCGCAAACAATTTTATATTATTTCACTTTAATATATATTACTTACTGAAGGAAGACACGTCTTTACTTGTCGAATGACACACTGAAACTGGTAGTCGTAGACGAAGAATTCGCCGCATATTTAACGACCTTCTCGATCATCCTCATAATACAAAAAAATCTATTTGCTACAGGTACGCAGACTCATCTCGCTGAAAAAAGATAATTTTTGTATATAGAGCAGATCTTTATGATAAAAACCAACACCTGTAACACGTAGCATTCTCGAAATTCAGCGTCGATGCTCTCGGAAATAGACAGGGCATCCAAGTTATATATGTTGAGGACTGGATTCCAAGAAAGAGAGACGGAAAAGTGAAAAATTTTATTGATAGACGTGTTACACCTATCACGGACTGAAGTCGAGTGAGTGGGTGACAAAAGAAATAAAAAGGGGAGCATCGATGCATAGAACAAAAGAAAAATACAATCGAAGATCGCGGGGAGCGGCCCGCCTCTGTCGCGCACGCATTAAGAATAGCGCAACTCATGCACAAGCCAACGCTCAAAGTATGTGTGACCGTACGTCACTCCAACAATATATCGAGGTTTCCAACGAAGTTGCTTATTAGAAATCGAAGACAGCACTTGTCGAGGCATCGGCTCCACGGGCAGGATTTCAATGTCAGAGTTCTTGCAATTCCGCCGCAGGTTTAGGTCCAAGAATGAGGATGAGGTGGTGTGCGAGGTTCCGAAAATCGTGGGTGCGCGACCGCCGGCGCGGATTTATGCGGGTCATAAATTCATGCGACTCCGCGGACCGTTTTTCTGATCTCGGACCCCGTTTTCGCTAGGTTTCCGCCGTCTGCCCCTTTTTAACCCTGCGAACGGAGTAGCGGTGCAGAGGGTAGGGAAAACGCGTCGGCCTGGTTCCCGGTGTGCTAGCCGAAGCATTCACGCCTTTTACTCTCGTCACATTCCGCGCGAGTTCGCCCATCTTCTCCCCACATTCTCATTTCGCCAGCTATTCTCGGGTGCGGTCTGACCCACACCCCCATTTCTGTCTCCGACGAAAATTTCCAATCCATTGTCATCGCGCCTAGGCGGTTGCGCGACTTTCGTTTCTCTGGCCGGTGTCCCGTGCGTCCGCGTTTCCATTCTTCTCCCGTAGAATGGCGTTTTTGCACGAAAGAATGCGAACGCGCGTATAATCGGCCGGTTTAACTCGATTTCCGGGGGTGCGGCGCGGAACGACATAGCGCGCGAACACATCGCACCGGTCGCCTAGGAGCATTAGCAATTCCGCGTGGCCCTGTGCCGGATTATCGAGAGCGAGCTGAAAAGCGAGAAGAACCTGACTGGCGTGTTGCACACGGAAACTCGAGAGAAGTACTCGCGATTCAATTTATGCGGCTCGTGAAAGGACAGTGCTTGCTGCCACGGGCCCCAGCGCGCGCGCGCGGGGTTAATTATCCTCGCCACAGAGAGGCTCGATTATGTACAGCTATCCGGTGACCAATAGAGCGCGGCCAACTTTTTCTCCGGTGCCGTTGTCTCTCCCTCTCTTGCTCTCAATTTCTCTCGCTCGAGCTCGTTGCCCTCTTTTTTTTCCCCCCAGCGACTTCTCTCTTACTATTTTTCCCCATTAGTCGACGCGTAGAACATAACCCTACAGCAGCGCCGGCTGGGAAAAGGGTTGCCGACCTCGAGACAAACCACCCCCGGTTCCGGTACGTGTGCGCGGGGGAGCGTGTGCGTCGGGTAAAAGCCCGGAAAAAATTGCAGCTCAACGCTTTTCAAGAGAAATTGCTGCTCGTTGGGAGAAAGACGAGTTGTTTAACGAAACGTCGCGTCGCGTTGCGCCGCGGACCGTGCGGGGATCGATCCCCGTACCGTGTAAATCGAAAATCTGACCGGAACGAACTTTCCCAAAAGAATTGCTCCTCCATCAACCCGATTCCAGATCACCTGTGAACCAAATTTTTCGACTATCCGAGCGTGTCGAACAATATATAATTTAATGTCAAACAATTTAGACGAGTCCGAATATCCTCATTCTCCTCGAAGCTAATAACTTCCTTTGACGCGCGGAGCTTTCCGATTCGAATTTTTCGACGTCGCAGACGGAGCCTGATTAAACCCGTGACCGGTAGACGTATCGATTCGGGGAAAAAAAACGTCCAGACGATTTTCCGCCCCGCAAACGGGAACAGAGATTTTCCAGAGGAAACGCTAATGCAACCGGAAGACGGCGCACGGTGAAATATAGTCGGAAGGGATGAAACGAGGGAGACAGGCCTGTGCGCCCGAGGGGAGGACAGGGAGAGGGTGAAGCAGGCGGAGAGAAAGACAGAGGCGAAGGTGCAAGGCCGAGGAACAGGACGCAGGATGAAACGGAGGATGAACTAGAGGGAGACGGAACTCAGACAGAGAGACAAGGAGACGGAGAAAAGCAAAAGGGAGACGGAGGTTAATTAAGGGAAAACTTAACGACGGGGTTTGTCCAGCCCGGTCCATTTCTATGCGCGGCTCCCTCCTCCGTCTTCCGTCGACCGACTTTTACTCGAGTTAACGCCGAAAGTTCCACGTGGATTTTTGAAATTCTAATTCGACCGTCTAATCTACTCGGGCACCATCCCCGTCTCCGCCCCTCCGTATATCTCTCTCTCTCTCTCTCTGCTCTGCTCTGCTCTGCTCTGCTCTCGATGTCGGCTCAGCCGCGACAAGGTTCTCTCGCCTCAGCTTCGACGAGAATACAAGAGGGATTCTCGCAGCCGCAGCAGAGCCGCAGCAGATCCGCAAGTACTAGTCTGGCACGAACCTCCTTCTCCTCGGAAAAACCTACGTTTCTTCATTTTCCTCCTTTTGTACAGGCTCCTTCAAAGTTCAGGGCTACACAAACTGGATAGAACAAGTCACGTGGCGAGTGTATCGTTGATTGAGTCCTATACAAACAGCTGTATACCAATCTATGAGAAACCAGCTGACCCGACAGACGGTGTCCTGTCCAAATTTGTATAAAACGTCGATAATGTAAATTCAATTTTGTATTGAAATATGATACCAAAAGCACTTTTAGTTTTTCCCGAATTTTACATATTTTCCGAGCAACTTTTCCAATTTATCTTTTGCTAAAACCTTATTCGGATTATTACGAATATTTTTAAGAAAAAATTATTCAAATCGGTCCAGCCGTTCTTAAGTGATGCGCTTACCAACGAACAGCATTTGATTTTTATTTATATAGATAGATGAAGATACTCTTTCAATCATTGCATGTACCTCTTAAAATGTTGTATCTTTATCCCAAGAAGAATATATTATACTTTACAAAGACATTCAACTCAGTATCTCCAACTTTTATATAGATAGATGAAGATACTCTTTCGATCATTACATGTACCTCTTAAAATATTGTATCCTTATCCCAAGAAGAGTATTTTATACTTTATAAAGACATTCAATTCGGCATCTCCAACTTAGTTATCTAAGAAGAAAATAGAAAAACATTTTCTGCTCCATAAGGTAATCCAACAGAGTCTATGTCACACAAAGCATCTACGAGGATGTTTGTACAAGAAGTTCTGTTGCGGCAACGAAAGAACAGAACAGAGAGATATCTAGCTGCGAGGTCCAATTCGGT
Source organism: Lasioglossum morio (assembly GCA_916610235.2). Classification (NCBI taxonomy): domain Eukaryota; kingdom Metazoa; phylum Arthropoda; class Insecta; order Hymenoptera; family Halictidae; genus Lasioglossum; species Lasioglossum morio. Next base: position 5,182,713 of record OU744324.1, on the reverse strand, counting down.
TAGGACAATGTGCTGAAAAAACAGCTCCGATAGCCGAGGTCTAGGGTTGGGTCAGTCAGCAGAGCTTATTAATCATTCCAGTGAATGGCGCGCGACTGGGTTTACGGGACATCGGCGCCGTTTGTAGACGAGGAGAGAGCTTACTTCGCCTGCGATCTTGGTTTCGGCTCGCTGAACTATGCGTGTGCCGACAACGCGGCGTGATAAACTGCCGGCCGCTAACTACGCGAATTATTCCAAGTAGACGACAACGTCGCCGCCTCTACCCCTGCCTTCTCTTGCCAGTTACCGAACAACTTTCCCCGCAGATCTCGACCCGAATCCATGGCCCCGTGAAACGAGCAGAACATTCCTCCGCCGAAAAACCGATTGTTGCGAGCGGGAACGAAGTAGGGGAAACGCGAACCAATTGTCTTTCAGTTTAGATCAAGTAAATTTTCCGATTCGAAGAACATTTAATTTTTGCTTTATGCGTCGTTCGAATTGCCGTTTGTCCTGTCCGGATCTGTCTCGCGCAGTAGTCAATTCTACGTCATCACTAGACTGCGGATGTTTATGCAATTTGTAATTTTGGTAGACGAATTTTAAGAAACTCGAATCAAATGGAAACTCATTTTCCGTGGCAGTAGTCCCTTTAGATCTGAAATCAATTGAACTCGTACTAAATTCTGTGATATTTTATATCCTAAAATTTTTGAAAATTTTCAAGAGTCATAATTGCATGAAGATTCGCGGTCTAGTATCAGTCATCACTAATTGTCCAGGCGTTAACTAAAATACTGATGCACCGGAAATAATTGTAATAGGAACTGTGCCGGTCAGCTTCGATAAGTGAAATGTCATTTCTTCGTAATCAGTAGACTCTGGATTTTATCCATGTCTCCGTTTCCATTTCGTTCTTTTTAATCGAACCTTTCTTAGTCCGCTTAACGCGAGAACGCTCCCGGAAACGCTAAAGATTCCCCCGATAGGGCCGAGCGTGTATAATTAGGTTGGTCGAAAGAAATCCCTGTTAATTCGAAGGAGCCCTTCTGACGCTGCTCTCGCCGTGCGCTCGCATAATTTAGATACCGAACCGCGAAAAAACGAACCTCGCTGCTCCAGAGCGTGGACCTTCGTTACCCGTACCGAATTAAATAAATGGGATCCCGGGCTCTAATCGCTTTTCGATCTTAATTTGTATAGACCCCCTTTTGTTTTCTTAAAGCTTCGTTAAGCCCCCACGGATCTCCGACGATTCCCATTCAGAGAATGGGAGAGTACAACTGCTTTCCATGCTCGGATACCGTTGCTGATTCTATCGGGCTCTCTTAGTCCCCTTCATGAACTTGTTAACGCAGTGTCCGCCTCCAGTCGTTTGATACCGAACTCAAGATTAACTAGAGTATCTCGGTAATCATTACTTCTTCACTCTACATATCTCGATACCTTTTTTACTCAGCATTCGATACTCTTCCAGACTGCATGTCTAAATATTACACGTTATGAAAACTCAATAAAAAAGTGCAATATGAAAAAGGCAATGTCGAACAACTTTTGTTCGAAACATTTTTGCAACAAGTAGCTTGCGAATTTTCGGTGGTTCGGTGACTCCATACCATAACACCGAACAGTATAAGAAAGGGACAAGTACAAAGGGCATCGACCATTGGAAAGAATCGGGAGCAGGGTGCGAAACCGCGAAATACGTTTGCATATGGAACGAAGCCAACTTCGAGTTGCTTCTGGGAGGCGCAGCTGTTGTCGACGGTCGTTGGAATTAGCAATCATAGAGTTCGGAGTGTTTCAGGGTCGATCCTGCAGAGTGACACGAAAGGATGCATGGATGTTCATTTATTTTTTGTTGGTCCACGTGGAAAGTTTTCGACGGTTTCATCTCAGGGGCGGAAGAAGTAAAGAAATCACGCGATCGATTCCGGGGACGGTCGATGCCAGCCATTAATCTTTGGGACATTCATTTAACCGCGCCAGGGCTGCCCCTCGTTCAATTCCCCACTAATTACATTCGTATTCGAGAGCAGAACTGGTTGTGGCAGCCCGGTTACAGCGGGGAGGCGGCTGCGAGCACGGCCAAACAGGTGGCAATACTCGTCGGGAGTCTCACGGGTCTTCTCGCGGGGAACTAACGTGATTACCGTTCGTTTTTGGCTAGCCACGTATACACACTTGAACCTACCGATGCGTCCAACGCCGAACACCCTTCTCCGTCTTCTTCCTTCAAAGACCACCTACTGAGTTCAGATCCTACTTGCAAACCCCTTTCCATCTGTGCGAAAGAGTCGCTTCGACTGGGAAATTCAAACATCTTCCTTCTGCAGATTTATTTATGTCCCGACGTGTATCGGCACGTTCTAGGCTCTGCTTCGATCTCTGCTCTACTCTTAGCCTGTTACGCGCTTTCTCGTTATTTCTATCGAAATTGTACTCGGTGACTCTTGTAAATTTTTATAAGAATATTTGGGAAGCTGTTGACAGTTCAATATTTCTCATATGTAATCAAATAAAAAAATATATGAAACAACTTTTAATAATATAAGAATAGAAAATAATTTTTTTAGATATTAGTGACTATAAATAAAAGCGTTAAACTATATTAGCGTAATCTTCGTGGGTGCTCCACGCTTTTATTTACAGTCATTAATATCGAAAAAAATTATTTTATTATTTTCTGTGCATTTTAATATAAGCGTGGTTTTTAGAAATTTGTTTTATATCCTTTTTTATTTTCTACTTTTTAGTCTTTACTACCGAGCGTATTTAGTAAGGCCTGGGTTTGTTAGACTCGTTAAGATACTCGGCTGAGATTTTTTTTATCTCCTAAGCGCACAGTTTTTAAAAAAATTTATATAAGCGTGATAATTAGTTCGAAACTGCCTGTAATGTTTAAATTTATTACGTTTACGACAAAAATTGGTAGGCAAAATTTGAAGTTAAACGATTTAATAATAATATCAAGTCATCCCACAAGTATTGTCTTTTTTTGAAAATTATCATAGTTCAAACATTGACAACTTCTCGAGAATCGAAAATTCAATGTTCAAACACATTTTAGATCCATCGTGTGTGTATAGTTGGATGTTTTTCAATATTTTGTAGCCAGGATTTCGAACCAAAAAGTCGGAAGAAATTCTCCAATATATATCCGGACAGGTGGCACGTGTCACATTTTTTTCCAGGATTTTTATACAACCCTCGACAAAGGTACAGCCGTCCAAACAATATCCGATTGCATGCGGGGAAATCGATGAAAAGGTTCGAAGGAACGGAGCGAGGGCGGTTATTGATGATTCCATGACTCGTTTCCGAGTATAATGACGTCTGGAATAGGAAGATTCGCGTCTTGTCATACAGGATTCGCTGGCGTTCAGTCGCGGCGAGTATATGCTGCGTCGCCGTAGCGTAATGTTTCGCAAATATTGACGTAGAAATCGGCTCTTCCACGTTCCGCCCCCGTTCTGGCCTCGTTTCAGCCCCTCCTCTACGCGGCGATCTGGCTGCAGACACCTAAATTGGCTCGATACATCCGACGAACGTGGAGCGAGTACATAACTCGATAAGTACACAAAATTTTCCGCACCGTACTACCGCCCACGAATATTTCACCGAGAATACCGTCTGCGCGACATCCAGCCTGCGTATCGCAGCCCCTGCAAGCCCCTGCGCGACCGCCTGCAATCGTCTGCAACCGTCCGCCAACCCCCTGCAAGCCCCTGGCAACCTCCACTCGAGACGAGACTCTTCCGTCCGGCGATCTGCTCTCGGTGCACGATCCTCCAATCGATGACGATTCTTCCTATGATCACGATCTTCTATCCGCGAATTATCCACCAACGACGCGACATCCCTTCGGTAGTGTAAAGCTCAATGAATCGTCAAAAATTGCACGATGCTCAACAAATTCGGAGCTGGAACGGCCCTGGCATTTTAGAGAATTAGCAACCTATTGCGATTCGGAAATTTATTTGATTTCTTCAATTATATAATCTCCAGGATTATTCATTCATTTTCTTGCAACGAATCCAAACAATTTATGTCTAATTGCAAAATTTTATTCTTCTGATATGATTCGATTTGAATCGTAAGATTTTATGTTCTAAACATTGTGAGTTCCGCTTGAATTATTTGCCCGCGTAACGAACATTTCGGGAAATAATTGCGTGGGTGGAAACATCTACATAACATATACAAACGGCTCACAATTTAAATTTGTTTCAGCTGTGCGCCAGCGCTTGTAATTGTAATTGGATATATCAAACTTAATCGATACACAACATATACCGGCGCTTGTAATTGCAATTGAATACATATGAACCATAAATCGATATATAAAATTGTTTGAAAACGTACTCTGTAATAGATTAATACACAAGGTATCAATTTGAAGCATAAATGTAACGAACGTGTTTCACTCTCGCATTTGGGTCACGATGATTTCCCATAAAAGGTTTATCAATTTCATCCAACTGCCGATGAAAAATACTACAAATTTGCTGAAGAGCACTTTGAAGCTCGATTAATCCAATGTTCACAGAACATTGCCTCTTTCGCCGTTCGGGCAAAAAATTTCCTGCTTCTCTTTAATTATGTGAAATAACTGTTCAAGATAAAATTTTGTATTATATGCATTTCATTATATACACGCCCTACGAAAATTTTATTGTATCGCGCGCAAAACAATGCGTTGAAAGACGTAGACACCCTTAAATTTATCATTTTCTTTTAACTATGTTCCACCAATCCGATCGTATTAAAACTTCCATATAGATTTGATAGGCAACAGAACATTGTTCTTGAATTTTTTTGTAGGTCACTCAAAGGGTTACTTGCAACCCCATTCCCCCAAGGAAATCAATTTTTTTCTACCCTTAATACTTTGCTCACAATTATGAAAAAAAATTTGTAGAATGCAGAAAGTAAATTCGTGTATTTTAATATCTTAATTAACAACCGAGAAAAGAATGATAAAGTTATGGGTGTGTACCATTGCATTTTCGTAGTAATCGTTACAATCAAAGTATAATACACCGACTTGTAAGGACGCCCGAAAAAATATAAAGAAGTCTTGGATTTCACATAAACGTTTATTCAATCAGACCGCTTCATTCGCGCTACATCAACAACAACAACCCTGTTGCTTGTTCGCGCTGTCTTTTTGTACGCTTCCGCATCGTAGGCGGTTACCTCCGAAAACCAATCAAATATGCTTAAAATTAACGCACGCCCTCTAGAAGGCGACAAGGTGAGAGAAACTGGAGGTACCCTCGCCTTGAGCCCTCGTCTACCTAAGGTCCTTACTATTCGCGTTTGGTCTGCAGATGTTTTACGGTACGTCAACGTCTATTGAGACCTTTAGCTAAAATGTGAAGTCCCTAATAAATTATCATAAAACGGAAAGTACGTCACGTCCGCACCGTAATCATAAACTGCGACCCTTTCTAAGACCTGGTACCCTGCTGCAGTCCACATGGGTCACGGTCACTCGAATCCTTACAGACTAATTTTAATTAGTAAGAGATAACCTGACAAATCACAGTTGCAGCTGTTTGCAACACGTCCCTAAATTCTGACAATTCGAAACCGTTCTAAATGCAACCGATCTTATTAATGCTACAATATAATGGCATTCCGAAGGAGCAGGGTTTCGCAGGATAGTCCTCGAGCATCTCTCGATAGTCTGGTGGAGCTGCGTCGTGGCTCTTGCATGAGCTCCGCGAGTCGGCTATAGAGGCAGCAGCAGAACTAATTGCGCTGCATTTAATTAAGCCGCGGATTATTTCCTTAACGAGGGCAGATCTCTATTCTTCCTTCCGACCACTTCAGCGGCAGCCTTCGTTTCCATCTTTTACAGTTTTCCATCTCCGACGAGGGACGACTCTGGTTCTGGATCTCCGCGCGACAAGCCCCCATTTTGTTATCGCTTTCCCTTCGCTTTCCCTCGGTCCTCGTACCGGCATCATTATCGCCGCGGATAAACCACTCGTCGATGCGTTACCCTGCTGCTTCCGGTACATCGGACAATCCCGCCAGTTCTTCTTTGATTCGCGGGTGTCTGCGATCGCTCGTTCCACGAGGTAACTGTTGTTCGACGAACGCTTTTGTCTCTCAAATAGTCAACACCTTTCCTGCTGCTATCTGATCCCCGTCACCGATCCCCATATACCGTCCTCGACTATTTACCTTGCAACTCTCGCTAGATAGCCTCACGAACGAGTGAGCTGATCTAGCAAAGTCCTCTAGCGGGCTTAGGACGAAACGCTTATACAACATGAACCGCCGTTAAAGATCAATTAAGAATCGATACAAATTAATTAGGAGAGAATAGTAGTTCGGAGTGTCATCGAATGGTTGAATCGGTTGGACGGAAGTAGCTTGATTTCCTTGATTTAGTCAAACAAAAGCTGATACGCTGCACTTCCTCGTCTGCGGAGATCACTCGTTTCGTTGCGTCGAATATAAGCCCGCAGGGCAAAGGGAAATGGAAACTGGATCCCCAGTCCAACCAACAAAGTTCCCTGAGTCGTTCGGCCGAGGCAAGAACTAAGAAGCGAAGTGAAGAGAGAGAGATAGAGAGAAAGAGAGAGACAGAATGCAGGGTATCGGCGGCGAGTATCATCGGCGATAGCAGGGGAGGTCTAGCGATATGAAAGAAAGGGAAATGACCGATAAAAAGGTGGGTCGGCGTGGCAGGGGCGCGGCGGAAGGTCGCCGGTTACGAGGGAAAATCCAGTGAACGGACGCAATCTAGGAACTCTTGGGAACCAATCTCCTCTGATGAAAATACCTCGCTCAAAGCGGACGGTTGCCGGCCCGGTCGGGGCCAATTTCTTCCGTGACTCTTTTTTGGAGAGTATCGCGTGCAAGCGGAGTGCTCTCTCTTCTCTCTCTCTCTCTCTCTTCTCTCTTTTGGCTTCGAAAATTTTCTCCGGAGAGCGAAGACTCCCAGCAATAGTGCAAAGAACGTCCTCGCGGCGCTCGTGTGCCGTGTAATCGTTTTTGCCGCCGCTAGCAGAAACTCTAAACACGGATATCGCCCGGTTCCTTTTCATCGTTTATTACCCGGAGCGTTTCCACGCGCGGCAAAAAAAAACCCAAAGCGGAATATTTTCCGCGCTCGCACGCGAACGCAAGCTATCTTCTACGCGGGAAATCCGCAGGAAAGCCGAACAGATAAAGATCGAGCAATTCCAGGTTAGCCCCGGAGCTCTTCCTGGGACCTGCACTGCGACATTTATGCCGTTCTCACCCTTGGCTTATGCCTTTTCCTGCTTCTTTCGATTCGCCCTGCCTGTTTCCGTCGTTATCCCTTCTTCCTCCTCCATCCAGAAACTCTCTCTCTCTCTCTCTCTCTCTCTCTCTCTCTCTCACTCTCTTTCTCGGAGCAGTTCCCGCTCCTAGGGGAGCGGAAGAAGCTGCGGGATTGCCGCGAAAGATGGATTCCGGTATCGGGGCCAGGATTTTTCTGGTTATATTCCTGCCGCGAGCTATACGGGATATCCCGAGATTCGAACGTACTTCGCCAGGGCGACTGCTTTGAACAGCGTCCATGAAAGTTACAACCCTTGCTCTGCCGGCTCGTGGTAGCGGGGCTTTACGATCGATTGTTCCCCCGATCGGCCAACCTCCAACGTCGCCTCATCTCGCGGCCGCAACTTATCCCAGAATACTGTTCGCGCTATTCAGGAATAAGTGAAAGAACCTATGAAAGAGAAACTGGAGACAGCCCTATTCGAAGAAACGTTCGAGAGACACTCGCCTGACAGTTTCTAGAGAAATATTATTCCGAAGAATAATGTTCTAGTTCAATTCAGGGTTTAAACTGAATGTCGTAGATTTTAATGTATATTAGAAATACCTGTGTTCATCTGTGGTTCTAATTTATACAGATAAAACAATCAGAAAGAGAGAGAGAGAGTTTGTTCATAATCAGATAGGAAGAGCACTGCAATTTTCCTTAATGGACACGTTTTTCGTAGTATTCTAACACTGTAGCTTACAATATCCAGTTAGACTCGCGATGAAGATCTACTAGCACTCTTCGTGATGAAGCTCTACCGATAATGATCAAAGTCCACTGAACGCAGTGACTCAGATAATTGATCAATTATCATTTAAAACAGAATAACATTTTATCAGGTTAGTCAGGTTGTTGCATATGAAATGTCTGTAACTTTAATGAGACATTATTATCTGAATAAGACATTGATTCACCACAAATAGTAATTCACATGTTTAACCATCAGCGAACGCGTAGGAATAAGACCAATATGAAATTTCTTTCTTTTACAGAAAATTACAAAGAAAATCGCAGTATCAAAGGTTCACTCGGATCACAACTACATAAAGATCGAACGCAACGAATACTTTCGTCAACGAAGAAATCTCGCACAGGAACAGCGTTATCATCGAGTATTGGTAGTGGAACTCCCGGATTACAAGTCACTTCCGGTGGCCGGCGTTCTTTCGTATGATCCACGAGAGAGAAACGTCGTTGGTAAACAGCCGCGAGTTTCCTTGTCTTTCGAGAGGGTTTTCAATGTTCCGAGGAGACTTTAACTCGCGAGCACGTTCTCTGGATTAAACGGAAAAGCGTAAACAGCGAGTCGACGGGGAGAGCATCCACGTGGGCGTCGCGCCGAACATCGCGACCCTGCGCGTCTCGTTCTGGTCTCGTCGCATCAGACGATCGAGGGGTGGCTGGTGCGCGTCTTCGATTGGCTCATGCATTTTTCAACAGTCGCCATTTGTTTGATCAGACTTAGAGCTCGCTGAGAACTGCACTTTTCGCTCGACCTCGGGAGACGACGGGACGCGTCGAGACGCGACGGACTACGACGCCGATGCACAGTAGGCAAGAGTGTGTTTGCGCGCACGCGTCCCATGAAAACCTGCGAGAATGCCTGTTCCGGAGAGATTCTTCTACTGCTCTCTCTCTCTCTTCAGCTTCCTTCATCCTCTCCCACCCACCCCGCCCTCCTCCTCACAGTGCCGCAAACTATCCGTCCTAATGTTTGCTCTTATCCTCGAAAACGAAGAAACACACTTTCGTGGGACGCGCGCGCGAACTTCCGGCCTGCTCATCGATTTTTTTTTCCGAGCCGGCACCCTCGCGCCACGACCTCCGAAGAGGCTAATACGTCGTTCGAGGGTCCTTTTCAGCGAGCCGCTAAATTTGTTTGACACCAGAAATTACGCCGCGCCTTTTCAAAGGCTCATAAAAGCCTCGCTTTGATCTTGATTAAACTCTTCCGCCGCTCGCCGCTTGTTCTCTCCCTCGAGAGGGTTCAGGGAACAAACGCGGAACGCCGCAGAATTGGACGACCAGCCGATCGAAAATCGATTTTATGTAACATTGTCAATTACAGCGAAATTCGTGTTACCTCAGAGAGAACTCATCGTATCATAGCGAATTCCCATCCTTAAGTAAGCAGAAAATTGAGAATGTCAAACGAGAGATTTATCTGTAATTGTTGGAATCCAACGATAATATTGTATAGAAGCAGGCAGTGGTGCGACTCCGGTACAAGTGGTTTATGGCAACTCCACTTAAGGAAAGGGACCGAAGGCTTTTTCCAGAGACGAACCAGTCAGTCGTTGTCGTTTCACAGAACAGACCACACCACAACATCGTTTATGCTACAGCATTAGTTCTACCTTATTACAATATAGCCTTTTTTCTCTGATACACACTGGAATCCATTTTTTTTGTATTTTTGTTTGTGTTGAATAAATAAAGTTATCTTATTTAACCAAATTAAAGTTATTACAACAGTAATTTTATGATATAATTTATCTCGTTAGAAACAAATACGCACAACCGCGGAATCGCGTTTTCGTTCCCGATTCATTAGCTATTTTTCATCCCCCAAAGATTCGCAAATACAATCCTGAAATCATGAATGGCGACTCACCGATCACGGTGAGATTGTACCGAAAGCTCCGAGTCTGTCCCTTCCGGAAGTCGACCCTACACCTGTAGGTAGCCGCGTCGTGCCTCTTGATGTCCTCGATCACCAGCACCGCGGGACCAGGGGACGCGGTCCGAAAGTACGCCCTCGGGCCGAACACCCCCGAGTCCGAGGAATGTTGCGCCTTCGTGACCGACTTCTCCCTCGCGTCGATTCTGCAAATCAAAAGTAAAAGAATCTCTGATCAGACTATCAATTAACACCAGGTACAGACGCTTATGAACGCGACGAAATCGATCCCAGGGCTGGTAGGTCGCCTCTACCCGTGCCCGGGGAAACAATAATAGACAGTATACACACGTATATATCGGGTGCTTGTTTTGTATCTGGTTAACGCAATATAAATGTAATTCGCCATTTACCCAGAGATTCGCGGGCGGAGCAGCCGAGAGCCCGGTAATATTTGGCAAATAGGATGCGATTTTGCGTTCGTAAACGCAATAAACGTTATTACGCGGACGCGTCCGGTTCCAATCGGACCACGCGGCGCACCGCATCGATCGATACCGGCCCGGCCAATTGCAACTAATCTCACTTTTATCCGGCTGAGCTAATAAAAATATAAAGAGAGAAAGAGAGAGGAAGGGAGCCGTGAGCGGAAACTTTATCATTTAATCGGTCCCTTCGGGAGATCCCTCTCCCCTCCCTGTCTCTTTCTCAGGCTCGTTGTCTAGGAAGAGGCACGTTCGATGAGAGAGCTCAGTGACTCCGACAGAGGAGAGAGGGGATGAGTCTTGGGGGAGAACGGAAAGAGATACTCAATACCATTGTTCGCATTCCCGGTTACTTCCGCGGAAACTTCTTGCTCACCAGCTTTGTCTTTGTCTGTCCTCCATTTCTCTCTCTCTCTCTCTCTCTCTCTCTCTCTCTCTCTCTCTCTGGCGAAGATTTTTCTAGGCGAGGGGCGCTCGACTTGCACGGGGAATCCCAAGAATTCGGGGAACGGGCCGCCGGCATTCGATATGTATGTGGGAGACGATCGCAATTTCCGGCCAATGAAATTCGAGTGGAGCGCGGAGGTTTCATTGTAAGGGACACCAGTGTCCCCGACGGGAAAAGGACTAAAGGGTAGAGGACCTTTCGAGGGTCGTCGCTAGAAAAACTTTGTGTTTCATCGCAATTCATCGAGTACGCGGACCGCACACCTCGCGGCCCGCGTTCTCTGCGGCTTTGTCCATGCTCGCGACACCAGAGAATATAATTATTTCGAATCGATGGAATAATTATTGCGGGGGAGTGGAGTGCAACGAGCGAATGGGATGAGATAACGCAATTGAATCGCGGCCCTGTTATCCGATATTTCGCGCACCGCTACGTCCCGCTTCCGATTCGAAGAAAAATTACCGCACCAATGCGGATTCTGAGCCCGTTTCGAGAACCGTCCTACGGTTTGACCTGTTCTTTCTTCCATTCACTTTTCTGTTTGAAAATTAATTAGTTTGTAATAGAAATTTTATACCGCCGCTTGGAAGAGAGACAGACCTCTCACAACTGGAACGTGTTTAAATGAAAATTCTTAAAACTTCAGTTTTCACAGATTTGAATACTCGGTAAAAATTTCAAGTGGTATTAACAACTGCGTTTCCCCAATTAGTTTTTTTCGAACACCATAACCTACGAATTTTAAACTGCATTTTTTCTAGGTCTGACCATTGTTCGTCAACAATGTTGCACAGGTGAAGTTGGCGACTGCCTTGGACGTGGATTAGGTGACAAGTTTTGCGAGCGCGAAAGGGTGTACAACGGTCGATGTACTCGTTGACATGGTAAACGTCCTGGCGCGCGTCAATTTTTAGCTAGAGACCGGCTCGATGAAATTTTCCCCGGCGAAGTGGCCGGCAGCGCGGCACCGAAGCGAGGGCGAGGGCTGACAGCGACGCGTACAAGGCGGAAGCGGATCGCGAAATAAATGATGGAAGATGGAAGACGATGGGGATAGACCGACTAAAACGACGGAGATTGATGAACGAGAGGCGTCGCCTATCGCCGCGGGATTAAAACGCGGCTAAAATGCCCTCGTAGTCTTTCTCTTTCCTCGGAACAGTGAACCGGCAAAAAATCAAATATTCCCTCGTTAATTCGCATCAACAAATTCGCGAACCCTATCACTATTTACATTTTGTCGAATGGTACGATTATATTAAAGTCGCGAGAAAGAGAAATACGAAAACAAACAATTTACTGTTTTCTAAAGTAACTCAATTATGCTATCAAACGTCGCAAGCTAAATACCAATTTTTGATAGCAAATATCTGATAGCTTCCATCGCAACGCAAACATAGCCACGGTTAGACGTTTCTAGTTCCAGGGCGAAATCCTGCAATTAAGCCGGGTTAGTTGCCTGTGCAGCGGCCTCGTCTTGGAAATTCAATGAAACTTTCGAATGCCTGCGTGAAGCGACGTTAATAAACCCTCGCACCGCGTCGCCATAGCTGGGAAAACTCTGCCCGTTTCTGTGATATTCATTAACGGATACCGTCGCTAAAAACGTCTGGATCGGAGCCCGTGTTATAGCCGGCGATAAAAAACGAACGTGGCCGCGGAAAAAAAAACGAAGGAAAGAGGTAGAATGTCAAGTGAAATACTGTTATGGAACGAAGGTTTAATGCGCCATAATTATGTAGCATTAGCTGGTAGCATATAATGCGGCCGGCAGCGCCGTAATTACGTGCTCTCGCGATTCTTCGTATTTACGACGCCGCCGTCTTGACGGTCCATAAAGTTAGCCAAAGTCCCGTGGATCCGGCTCTGTCTTTCTTCCTCCGTATGTCTCTGTCCCTGCCTCTAGTCACCGTGCTTTCGGCCTGAGCATAGTGGCTGGGCATCGTTCACCCGGATCAAGAATCAACTCGATATTTTCTCAAAACTATAGCATTCAAGTACGGACGATGTATGTGTGTATATATGCGGGTTAACAGACAACCCTATATATAGCTAAATTTATAAAAATAGAGAATTGAAAATAAAAATTGTAAAATTACGATCGCCAACGAATTGAAAAAGAAGAAGACAGATCGAAACGAACGCCCGTGAAAAACACGTCCGTCACCAACGATTGGTTATCTGTGCATAATAAATACGGCTTTTCCTTACAAAACAATGCTCAAATTTAAAATATCGCAGGTTTGTCTACTGCTCGAGAATTTAGCAACTCATTTTCTAGAAACTTCTGTTCGTGACATGGAGTCGTACAGGGTTTATAAAAATTAATGGTCATCCTTCGTAGGAGTAAACCTACTCCTCTGCTTCGGCGAACATTTGTAAAAGAAACTTGTCGCAAAGTTCGTTGTACCAAAGAGAATTCTTGTTAAACTTTATTTTTATATCAATACCCACTGCTCATCGAGAATAGGAAACATTTCAAACGAACCATTTGTCGCAAACAAATAGTTATCGAGATATAAGCTGCTAAAGTTTTTGCAAAATTTATTTGAGTTATACGTTTACGTGACGAATGTCCCTTTCAATTTCGCTTGTCAATTTTCTTTGTTACAAACAATTTTGATGCCGGTTTCTATTACAAATATCCACTGATCCAGAGGTGTAGATTCATCCCTACGACGGATGGCCATTATTCTACATATTGATCTTTTTATACACCATGTACAGATCTGAGCAGTCACTTTTAATTAACTGCATTTAGTTCACTTACTGTGTTGATTATTTTTTAATGCAGACAATTCACCTCAGGCAGACAGTTAAAGGATCTTGTACTATTATCAGTGCTAGAAATTGATTGAATCACCTGAGGGATCTAGGAATGTTTAACTTTTTCTGATGTAATCCTGTAGATTTCGATGAGAAAATGCTGAAAATCAGAGTTACAATGCCAGGCATTGACTAGTTCAAAAGTTATGGGCCGCCATATTAGTATGTAGGTACTCGGCACACGGCGATGTCAAACCAAAAGCATTTTGCTCTCTTGATGAAGAGTTTAACTGTACAATGTGGACGAGTCGACACTGATTTCGCTCGCCACCAATTATAAATGTAAAAATTGGACGCGGGAGTGTAACAGCTTCGCGCGAACGCTGTGAAATTCGATATGTAGGTTATATTTGGACCGGCAGTTAATTAACGAGCATGGAAATATTTGAACGAGCTCGGTACGGCGCAGCAGTTTCCAATAAACATTATTGTATCGTGTCTTCGGCTAACGTGGAATATATCCACCCACTTTGGCCGCGGCCGTACAGGATCGACGTTGGTTCGAACAACACCAGTCCCCCGGGGCAGTCGTCCGACAATTCTACAGACATTTATTTCTTCTGTTCAACATCGGGGCCGATCGTTGAAACCGGTTCATCCTCTTTTCAAACCGCCCTGCGCCGCGCCCGGCGCACGGCGAACACATACATATACCGGTTTCAAAACGATTCGATTCGTTATAAAACCCGAGAGGGTTCCGGCGAATAGTTGTCGACAATTAATGAACCTCGTTCGGATTGGATTCCGCGATTTAAACATCGACGTTCTGTAATTTCAAGTTTCGCTTGCTATGAAACCTGGGCCGTTCTCTCTATACCGTTCCCGCTTACTCGCGAGCTTCACTCGCTCGCACTCGCGCGGAAACTTTCGCCCCCTGCGAGAGAACTTTTAAATCTCTCGCGATTCGTTCGGCCGAACAAAGCCGGATCGACGTTTCCCGATTGTTCCTTCGGGGTGCCTCGGGATCGGGGGACACGCGGAAATCGAACTCCTTTCATTTTCAATTATCCCTCCGCTTCGTACCAACGCGGAAAAAGGAACCCCACATCCTGACAGAAAATGGTATCACAATGATGGACCTAGATAGATTAACAATCCATTCATTTCGTTCTGATAAGGCAGGCCAAATGTTACAACTAGGCAGTGGATTTTATGCATTTATTGCAAAAAGCAATAGGTGGAATTTACAACAGTAGAATAATTAAAGAGAATCAAGAATGCCAATCTATTATTCGGAGCTTGTTAAAATGATTAAAGTAAGAATAAACTGTTTGTCTGGTTCCAGTCCCTTACTATTGATCCAGATATAATTTTTATAACCCATCCACGAACTCAAAACAAGTTAACAACGCTCTTATTTAATTCAGATCAATTTTTAAAAAGAAATATCAATGTATTACATGTTTGATAAATAATTATTGAAACAAACATTGACAAGTGTAATGAAGAACTACAATTTAAATAATATATAGTAAAACAGACTTAACATTAAGTTTCGCATGAATCTTTCCATAAATTTTATGGCGCGTAGGAACCGGAAGACATTGGGAGAGCCCTTGAAAGGGGATGAAAACGCGTGCGCTGGTTTATCGGAAGGTGTAGCTTTCTGGGTGCTTCGTTCTCGATAAATATTTGACGAGTTCTCTCGAATATCGAAAAGGTATCGGCGCTTTGACCTCCGTGAGATAATGCTGCAAAGAGCGGAAGGAGATGCGTCGCCTCGTGTAGGATAGATTACGGGTATCTGTGCAAGGTTTCGCGACAACAAGCGATACAAGTGCCAACAAGTGAGACAAAATACTGTAATAACAGGGAGAAGGATCGGCCCGGTTTTGCATCACCTTATCGACGCGCTCGTCAAAGGACAGGCCGCGTATTTCCTGAGTGTCGTCGGGTTTTCCCGCCGAGAACGGATTCAATTTACGTGATTTCCGAGCGATGCCAGGCCGGCTCTACTCGCGAGAGCACGGTTTTTCCAGTAATGGATCGCTCGTGTCGCTCGCGTGCCTCCCCGGCCCGAGATATTGCTGTTGGATTTCTGCGTAAACTAAGAAATTCAGTTTAACTTAAAGTTTCCCTGCCGATAATCCTCAGGTCAATTGTGACCGGCCGGCAGCCCCTGGTCCCCGATTTATTTTTAGGATGGTTTATTACTTTCGGTCCCAGAAGAAGCACGTTTTGCCCGTCGGCAAAATATTGGGGAATCCCTAAAAAGGCCACCGAAAGTAATAACCGTACACAGCTGAAAAGTTAGTCTTCTTAGCGGACTGGAAGCGTCAACGTCACTGCACTCGAGCAGACCGCGTCTCTCGTTTATTTGAATTTCTGTATTTTGTATTCTGTTCAATATTAAATTTCATTTACTCACAATAAACCTTCAACAATTGCGGAATTTCTACCAGATCCGAACCGACAAACGGAAGCTATGAGATGGCTGATGAGCAACCGAAGAATGGCGAAGCCACGTCTGCCACTCGCGAACTATTGCGCCATTCTTGTTTCCGTGTCGCGAAATGCCACCCTGTCGGATCGGTGCTCGGGTCTTCTGCAACGAATAGCGCGACATTCACACGAGGAATTAAACCCGAACGGGTTCGTTCTCTTATTTCAGCCACTGTGCTTTTCGGGAATTTTTTGTTGTGAGGATAATGCCGGAGCCATTGAAACGAAATTTGGTAAGATCAGTGTTCACACTTTCCACTGTACAGTCAATTTTTTTTTATTCATCGGAACTCACCTCTGCGTGGCACTCAACTCTCGTTTAGAAATAATTCTCTTTGGAACGTTTACAAAAATAGTAATTTTTATAAGTTTGTAATTACGCGGCGCAATACACGAATGTGTACTGAAGGCGGGTGTAAAATGTCAGAAAAAGTCGTCGCATTGTTTCGGAGAGAAAAGTAATCGTTTATAGGATCATTTATACGTTGAAAATTGCAAGAACAACTTGCGTAAATTTAATTAACCACCCTCTGATTTGAATCACTGTCGCCGGTTTATAGAGTTGCCAAAATTGCGGGCCATTATGGTTTTTATCGATGCAGGGCCAAGTTCAAGGGGCGAGGCCACCCTCTGAAAATTGGCACCCCCGAAGCTATCTCGGAAGCTATTAAAGACGAAAATATGGTTTGTACAGTAAAGCTGTGCGGTCCTTCGTGTATAATAACACGACGAAGATAATTTCGTAGAAAATTAAAAAGTGCACAAAATAGAGGGGTTAGCCACTGCCGCCACCCTTATCTTGCGGCCAACCCCTTTGATGATAGTGCTTGGCATGCGGTTGGTGCCCTTTAACGGGCACGCACTTAGCCATCTTTGTTTATTCATTGATTGCTAATCTGCGCCAATTACCTGCTTGCCAAAGAAAACGAAAAAGAAACACCCCCACCGGAAACTTGAATCGACTCACATTAATTCGTTCTGTTAGGCACTATAACGAAAATAAACGGGCATGCACTTCTCTTTGCTTACTCATTAACTTTCAATCGAATCGAAGTTATTCATTTTATGAAGAACCTGAACGAAATAAAATCCTCTAGTTATTGAATTCTGTCGAGCGTTATGGCACATCAAAATTTAGACAATGGCCGCATCATATCTGCGATTTGCTTAATATATTGTGCTTTTGAAATTAATAGCTATGAAATTGTTCGCGTTGATATAACTATGCAGGCTCGAATGATTGCATTCGAGAGAGATTCCATTCTCTATTAAATGCCGCAGGTTGTTCCACGCGATATTGATAAAGGATTTTTTGATATACCAGGAATGTTTATTATGTTGAACAATAAATGCTGTCCCCCAATATACCAGCTAATATTCTCCGTGGACAGATGGAAAATTAGAGGAAATAAAAACTGCCAGAATCAATAGCTAGAAATATGAACAGAGGAGAAAATTGTTTTTTAATCGTTTCGATTGGAAACGGAGTATTGATAATTTTTCAGTTCATTGAACTTTTCTACTGTTTTAAATTGTATCATCTCAATTTCGGCGTAGATGCATAAAATCTGCAGCCTACGATGTTTCACTGGCAAACCTATAAAGAAACGGGTGGTACTATTTTTGGAATAATCCGGTATTGTCGACATAGCTTTTTCTTTCCTCTGACCGTCGTCGTAGTCCGGTAAAGAACCGCGGACAAGTTTTAGCAATAAAAAAATCTGGAGCAACAGAGGAGCGAGGGAAAAGGAAAACTAAACGGAAATCAAAAAGAGAAAGCTCTGCTCTTTGAGCCATGGAAAGAGAGAGAGAGAGAGAGAGAGAGAGAGAGAGAAAGAGAGAGAGAGCGAGAGAGAGAGAGAGAGAGAGAGAGGAGGAACGATGCGAATCTACGCGCAGAGCACTCGGCCGGCAGTAGTACGTCACGATAGCGTCAGCCGCAACTATGCGTCCCGTTCCGATATGTCTGACTGCATGTCGTTATTTCTACTGAAATCCGTCGCGCTATCCGTGGACCGGACCACTCGCGCACAGTATGCGTTCGTGCATTTGCGCGCGTGTACACGCGGACCATGCCCCGGAAATATTCACCGAAACCAACTTCCATTTCGACGGGACTCATTGTCGCCGACAGCACGAACGCGAAAACAAATAGCAATCGTCGGGGATACGAGTTAACGTATACAAACAAATGTTCCTGTCGTGCCTGCCTTCACGGAATGCTCTTTCCGACCCCGCCTTAACGTTACGCGGAATCCTCGCCGTCCGAAAAACCTTGCATTAGAACAATTAGCCGTACCCCTAAGTCCGTCAACAAAAATATTATAAGCGGACCGCGAGTCTCCACGCACTATAGGAAAATATTCTGCGTTCATTTCGTAGCTTCATCATCTTCTTTTGCATTTCTGGATAATTGATATATTTACAATGGAGAGAAAAAAATGTTTATATTTATTTCTTCAAGATTTTTCAAGGTCACTTCGTGTTTTAAATGGAATGCCATATTTTTGTCGCGATATTACGAAAGCGAAGAACGTAAAACAAGTTCAGTATACGTCTGTGAAATGACCTTGAGGTAATCCAAGGTTGAAAAAATGAAGATCCGTAAAATAAGACACGAGCTTCGGCCGAGGGGTTTACGCTCGGCCGAGATCTATCGACGGTGTTTTCCCTCTGGGGAGGTTGATGCTCGCGATCTAGAACCGTAATCTGGAAACGGCTCTCGGACGCAGCTGCAAGAGCGTCTTTTACGATCGCTTTTTAATCCCGACCGGTAGTCGACAGCGGGAAGTTTCGAGCATCATGAAAAGCAGCAGGTAGCCCGGCCGGTGGGAAGCTGGTTGGCTAAAATTAATTCGAGGACGGCGAAGGAGAACCTTCCTTCGTTTCAGTTGTCCCGAGGAACCCGGAGTTTTACCTCCTGCCTCTCACTGAAGGATACGCCCGCGCGAGCACACACCTTGAAGAGGCGCGAATTCCGCTTCGTTCGTTCGCGCGACAGCCTGCCACGTCGCTCTTCGCGTCGCATTAACGTCGAACTTTCCACGGGACCCCTCAACTTTAACCCGATTCGGCGCCCCCGTCCCCTCAGTTTCCCTTTCCCTTGGCATATCGGCGAGCTTAAATCTCTCCGCTCGATTTTTGCGCTCGTAATCGCAACGACAACACGCCCGCCACCCGCTGCGAACGCAACGCCGCATTATTACTACCGACGTACCCTTCTCAGCGACGGGAACACACCCCTTCTTCCTGCTCGCTTGTCGACTCTCATCCGTCCTTCCACGCGATCTTCCACGCCCCACTGCGCTGTCTCCCGGGTCAATTTGACGCGATTTTTAGCGATTCTGGACGAGCATGCACGGGGTTTTATCCCTTCAGTCCTTCACAGTCGATCACGGTAATGTTCGAACGCTCTTAAAAGGACAAGGTTTTTCAACATACGGTGTGAATTTTGTGGAAATGACGTGGAAACAAATTTTGAAGAAACATATCTCTTATGCTGAGCTATACTTGAAATTTAAAAAAATTTTTAAATGTTCGATTTTAACCCTTAAATGCATTGTGTTGACGTTTGGCAAATAGATACTGCTTAATAGAATACATAGGCATAAATAGAAACTGTAAACAAAATATCATGCATTTAAGGGTTAAAATAATTACACAATACGCCACACGTACCCTATTGTCGATGAAAGACAAAAATGTGTAACAGCATTGGTTACAAACGGGACATTGTCGATTTAACAATCATAATTCTCTGCATACACGAACCTACGAAGGTAGCGTGAATGACTCCTGCTTATCAATGTCGCTCGTGTATTTTCAGTTACGCGGAGTGCGGTGCCAAGGTGTGCGTGTTTCTCGAGGCAGAGGTCGCCCCGGAATTACCGAACGCTGTCTTCCGGTTCGTCCTCGGTAAGGAGGAAATATTCCGTCGGCTTTTACGCGGACAGGACGTTGTTCGCAGCCGACTCCTCGCAGTCGGAATAGAAAAATGTGGCTCGTAAAAGAGAGAAAGGGAGAAAGAGGGTGGATACGAGAGGAAAAGCAAAGGACAGGGTGGTCGAGTATAGTATAGCGCGTCCGACTACGGCCGAGTGCATGCATAAATGTCTGAACCTCGAAGACGTCTGTCGCCGGGGGTGAGAGAGCACGTCCGTCGGTGCGGTCGCACGAAAACGGGTCGCGAAATTAGCGTGGCCATAAATAAACAGACATACAATATTCTCGAAGGAAACGCGTTGGGGATCCCCCGGAGTAAACGGTGGATGGTCTCCATTTATTTCGCCGCTATTTATCCTTTGCCCGGAGGACGTGCATCATTTTTACGAGGGGGAAAACGCGAGCCCGCCGCGCGGCTAAAGTCGAGCAAAAAGAAACGATGCGGCGCGGCGTGGCCCGAGCTCAAGCTCGCGGATAGAAGGCAGCGTCGTAAATGGGGCAAAATACTTAAAAAGGAAAAACGAGCGAGTAGACCCGGAGCACAAGCGAGAGCCGTTTGCTCGCAAAAGAAAAGAAGAACGTCGTCGTCCACGCGTTCCCCGCAATTACGCAGCGTGTTCCGTTGCGCAACCAAACGAATCCTGCACTGCACAACCGCCTCTGCCGCGTCGCACCGGAAGCATTGTAATTGACAGGAAGTCCCCAACTCCGGGGAAAATACTCGAGACCACGATTCGACAAGATGTACTCGACGTCGTCGCAGAGGCACGGAACTCGAACCTCGTCGCCCTGAAGCACGGCGTCGAGTTCGGTATGCGAATCCGAGTCAATTACGATACCAGTCGAGAATACCTGTTCACTGTTCCGAGGCACACGCGACCCGCTTAATGCGTCTCGGGGTCTCGTTCCTTCGTTTCTCGCTAGCAAATTGTCGATTTTTCTCCCGGAATTTGGCGAGTTTTCTTTCTAATAAATTTAGGTTACCAAACTACGGATTTTATGCATTTATAGCAAAACTGAATACTGATTAAAGGAATTACAAATTTAATTATTCATGAGGGAAATCAATTTTTATTTGGCTCTTTTAGCTTTCTTGAGAGGCTTGAGTGTCTGATTGAAACAGTTTCGACTACTCCGGCGGCTCACGGTAAGATCGGGAATCGTCGAGTGGCCGATCGGACGCAATAAGGAGCCGCGTATCTTTCTTCCTCAGGCTGGTTGGACTGCTCGATCGTTGCGTCGAGTAATACGGAATCGATGTCTGTTTTATGAAACGTTTTATCTCGCCGCGCAGCTCGCCTTCCAATATTTCGCCTCGTTCTCGCTGCAGCACCTTCGCGACCCTCTCGATCCTTTCCCGATCCGCTTGGCCCCTCTCGACCCCTCTCGTTTCACTCTTTCCCGCTTTCCACTCCTCTCCTCGACCCCTCTTAGCCCCGTGTTCTTTCTTCGGGAGCAGCACGTCAGCCCCCTCGGCAGCTTCCCGCTTCTCGTAAAAATGCTACACAGCCTCCGGGCACAGGGTAAATAGCGACGGGATAAATATATGCGGCTACCCTGTCCGTCGCCATTTTACGAGCCGCCCTCTTCCTCGAGGTTCCTCCTCGTTAGTTAAGTTCCACGCGACGACGACGACGACTTTCCACTGGACGATAACGAACCGGCACAGTCGGCCGCATCGACTTTGGCGACGTTTTGTCAGAAAGATTTCCTTCCGTCCAGATTTATTCAATTTGCATTGCCCCCGAAGAAGAACGCCATTCAACCCATCACAAAGTCTCACTAATTCTCACGTATACTGGCTCGAGCATTTCCACCCGTTCACTGGAATATCCCGATCGCTGTCAAGTACAGAGTGTAAAAAAATTGATGCGAGAAAGTAAGCGGAAATTAAGAGGAACCCTCGGTCAAAACTAAACCGTTCTCTTAAAAAATTGTGATTAAGTTTTTTCGTTATCAAAGTGAGTTTATTTATTATGAAAGAACTTTGCTATAATTATTTAAACTTTTTGTACGTTTCTTTTTTCAACAAAACATTGTTCACCTTGAAATTCACCTTCACTATACTTCGATGCATGAAGATCCGCAGTTTATTCATGATAAATTTACTGTTGCGAACAAATAGTTGTGTTCACAGTTTCTATTTATCGTGTACGAACTAAGTTTGATTGTCAAAACGACGGGAACGTCTGCGAGCGTCTAATATAAAGGGATATGTGTCGACGAAGAAAGAAAACGAAAGGAAGGGAACAGCACTTCCTGGTTTAGCTGGAAATGGAAGGAAGATGGATCCGACGATTGCGGAAGCCGACAGCTGACTGTAAGACGGGAACGATCGAGTCCTCGTTGTATTTCTAAATAATCGCGACGTGCAGCCCTGTTACTCTTCCCATCCCTGTTTTGCATCCAGTGTCTATCAGCGCCGTCCAAGCCATCGGGAAAATCCTTCGTCAGACGGAGGTGGATGATGGAGGAATAGAGAAATGGCCGATGGAAAACGTTATCGTGGCTTTAGCAGAATCTCCCGGGATGGAAAAAGTGCAGCCGACAAGTAGGACTGGATTTGTCGCGAAAACGTTCGCGTTTAGATATTTATAATGCGTGCACGTACAACCGAGCGTCGCAGACGGATCTCCGCGGATGCGACGCGAGAAATCCCGACCGCCGCGAAGATTTATCGAGCTGGCGACGCCACGTAAAATAATCATTCCCAGCCCGTGGAAAAAAACCTCTCTGCTCTATTAACGCTGCGGTCGCAGTCAAAGAAACTCGGCCGTAATCTCTCATCAAAATTACAACGGTCCTTTTGTCAGGATTTGCCGCGCGTTTTATGCTAATGGCGATAATAATTTGCATCTCGTTATTACTGTTATTTGGTTTCGCATTAAAGTAAAGGAAAGCACTGCAGTTTATTGTTCGTAAGTTCACGTGTGCAGTCCGTGATAATTAGTTCGCGGTTCGTATGCATTTATAGCAGAAATTAGTGGATGCAACGTCGAAAAGTGAACGTATTCAAAGAATGTAGAAATATTGACACGATCTTTTGAATTGTCGAGAACTACATATACCGGAAGTCTATTGATATGCTTTTCAATAATTATACTGTACCAAAAGGTTACGTCAGGTATGTTTGTCAGAAAAGAATTATTTTTTCGAATATGTACTCGGCAATTGTATTTTCCGGTTCATACGCAAATTACTCGATTTGCCAAAGGCGAATAATATCGGTGCGTCGACTATATCGTGTGAATTGTTTTCGAAAATTCCATCTACTTGCTGCTTGGAGAAAAAAATATTTGGTGAACTCCGAAATCGAGACGTGAGAGGATGAAAATGTTTAAAACTGCATAACTTTGCGTTTTACGCTGTGGCTATGTGAAATATTTAAATGAACCCACAAGCAAATGGCGATGTGAAAAACGAGAAGCGACAAAGAGGAAGGTGGAACGAAAAATTTCAGACGAAAATGCAGCGTGTAAAGGGTTAAGCTCTCTCTCGTACATTTGCAATGGCGAAGGTCGTGAGATCAAAGACGGTGTATACGCAGAAATCCACAGTCCAATTATTACTATTGCGAATCTCCGGAGCAGTTTTTTTTTTCTTTGGAGGACCGGTAATCGTATTCCCGGTGCGTCCACGTCCGATTAGGCACGCGGGCGCTTAATAGCCGCGCGAGTGCCGGTTTAACGAGGGCAAACAATGCCGCGGCGCGTTGTTTTCCGAAGACTTTAAATTTCCGTGCGTTCCCCTGTGGCCCTCCGGCGGGTTCTCTCTCGACCCTCCACCCGAACCCGAACCCTTTCAACGATTCAAACCCTCGGCGGAGGTTAAACGCTCGGAATTGCTCGAGTCGGGAACGAGGCGTTGTTATACAACTACGACGCGTCACTATATTAAAGCCTATTTACATGCGGGCCGCCGCCGCCGCCGCCGCCGCTGTGCTCACCCCTTCTCGAAACAGAAGAGGGGCTTGCCGTGCGGACCAATTCGCTCGAATTGTGTTCAGCCTCGGGAGAATTTTACCGTTGCGTAACCGAAGTCGCGAATTGAAATCTATGCGAGTTCCCCGTCCTGGTCCCTGTCCCTTGGAACACGAACTTATCGGCTCGCTGGGAAATCACGCGTTTCGAGTCCAGCCTCTCTCTCCCCCTTGATTACAGAACCATCCTGACACCAGAAACAATCCCATCTTTCTCAATTAGATCTTGGTCATCGTTGCCGATCGATAGACTTGCTCTTACACCCCATCGATTGTCATTTTTCTACTGCCGTGGACTTCGACTTGAGGCACCTAACTCTGCCGAAAAAGTGGGGTGCAAGTTATCGTATTTAAAGGGGGATACAAGTCTGTGTAGAATGAAGGTCATCCCAATCTGCTGTATCGTGAATACAGCATCAAATTCTGCATGTATTGACCTTCAAATGTCCGAAATAACGAGATACCATGGAAATAATTTAAAAGTAATTTCTTCTATGGTTATTGAATCACGACAAAATTATTATTGAATACCCACAACGATCAGGATTAAAAGATGTAAAATAGAAGAACTGGAAAATCTGTTGCGATAAACAATAATGAAAACGGCAAAAATAAAAGAATTTAGAAAGTCTGTTGGTCTAAACAGGAAGGCTAAATTCGGGAGTAAATTGTTCTTTATTGAATACCCGAATCGATTGGGATCGCAGGTGCAAAATAAAAGAAGAAATTGGAAAATCTGCAGGGATTAAGAGAGCGGGTGGGGGGAGAAATGGTTAAAAGGTTAATCGTAACGCAGGTTCACACGCTCGTAACAAGAACGCTGCGCGTCGGGGCGAGTCGGAGCCGGAATATCGGCCGATAAGCCGACTGGTTGGATTGGCCAGGTATGGTAGGGAAGGCTTGGGTATGGCAGGTAGGGTACGGAGGGTGAATCGAAGAGCGAATGTTGTAGAGAGAGAGAGAGAGAGAGAGAGAGAGAGAGAGAGAGAGGCAGAGGCAGAGGGTAGAGGCAGGAGAGTAAGGGAGGGTACACGGGGTGGAATAGCTGCCGGCAATTATAACGTTGTACGAGGCCCGAGCAGTAAATAATGGGTTTTGGGCTTGTCCGGTATTCAGCCAGAGCGTCAATCACCCTCAATCAGTTAGCGGGCCTGGCTGCGACCTAAATCAGAGGGCGGCCAACGCGAGAGAGAGAGGGAGTGAGGGAGAGAGGGAGGCTGGCGAACGAGAACACGGCCGAGAGATCGAGATAAACGCGGAAGGACAGAGGGACGGCCGAAGTGGTTGATATCGGGAACCGGGCCGCGATAAAGCGATCCTCTATGACAAAGAGGGAAAAGCGGCGGGAAGACAGCCCGCGAGGATGATTGAAAGGATCCTGCTGGCACAAGCATAACTCGCGCCCATTCGCGATCCTCTTCGCGAATCCCGAAAAACTCAACGAAATTCATATTGCCAGCTCGTCGGACTCCTAAGTGCTCCCATTCGATTATTCCGGGTCTTGCCGTAATTATAGGGTAATTGTTTCAGTAGTCAGCCATATTAACCTATTAAATGCCAAATTTTTACTTTTGAAGTTATGCTCTAAATGGTTAGTATTTATATTTCTCTGAGGAATAAATTTAAAAAATTGATTATTAAAATGATTAATTGCAAACATATCTCCGTTTGGAGGACGGCAGCACTTGGAATGTATTACGATTAGACTGCGGATTTGCATACGAAATAAAATTTTGTTGGACATAGTATATCGACATTCTTGAATTCTTCGATAAAAGTACGGTTATGGAGGGGGAGTCTGGTTAGTAGAGGATCAGGTCTGGTTAAGATCACTGCACGAGAATGTTCCGATTCGTTCCACTGATTTGATAGGAAGGACGTACGAGGCGAAGTGGTGTTGTGGAATATTCTTCGTAAAATTTCATTGAGACGAGCCGCCTGGACGCAGTTGTCCGGTGCTCGATGAATTGCGCGCATTGAAAATTCGACAACGGAAGTCCGCGGCGCGCTTGGCCGTCGGTTAATTGCGAGTTCGAAGCTGACCAATTAATTAGCGCGGAGCGAGAGCTGGCGGGCGCGCGATCGTGAAACACGGCCGTGTTCCATCCTCGGCGTCCCTCTTCCGTCTAATCTCCAGCCCGAAATTGTATGAGCTACGAGCGGATCGCATCTGGCGAATGGAACCGTACGAATTGGAGGCTCTATCGCGCTTGTCGAGCAATCGCTCGCCGGTCCGCACTGCTCCGCACCGCTCCGTACTGCTCCGCACAGCTCCGCGTTGCCACTCGCCCGCTCTTGCCGAACCGTTATCATTACTGGCAGCGCCTCGTATTCAATGCGAGAGCCAGACATCACAACCCCCTCGCCGGTTCGACAATTGAGAAAGTTGTGTCGCGTCGTCCGACGAGGCAAAGGGCGGCCTCGATTCTATCCTCGTTAACACCCCCCTTCCTCCTGCTCCTCTCTCTCTTCCTCTCTAGCCGAACCTAACAATACTCGTTGTTATCGGCGACGCAGTTTCTGCCCCGAATATGGCCGACGTATACTATATTCGAAGCAGTGTGCGACGAGACGAGACGCGTTTGTTATCAACTCCGAGACGTTCGGGTTAGAATTAGTCGCGGACCGGCAAGCAACTTGCTCCTGGATCAATGGGCTGCCAGAATTTTCCCTATCCCGCGGATCAACTGATCCTCAATCCCTGTCGCTGAAGATTGCTCCCGTAGAGTCCACGAAACTAATTTATTCTGCGGGCACGCGTTTTCTTATCATACCACGGGTTGATGCAATTTAAAGTAGAGAAGAAATTAAAAGTATTGGACAATGGGGACGAAAAGATGTCGATGCAGTTTAAAGTAGTGAAGAGATTAAACGAATTAGAGAACAATGAGAAAAACATGTTGAAGCAAGTTAGAATGGTGAAGAGTATTATGAATTTGAGATTTTCCATATATATTAGTTTCAACTTCCGCTTTATTAACTTTTCCCGGTCTCGTGGAACAGTAGAATTTTCCGGATTCACCGAAAAGAAATGAATAATGCGAAAATTGTTTCTCCCGGTAACTTTGAGGAAAATTTAGAATATTTTTCTCAGAGAACTAGACTGTGTATTCAAATCTGAAATGCCAGGAAAATGATAATTATATGTGCGTAGTTGTCAGATGGTAGCTACATGTATTTTTCAAAAATTCATCTGTGAATATGTATGACTCCTATTTTGTAATTAACGTAAAGAAAATCGAATTAATGTTATGCATATCGTTGTTTAAAATTACAGCGCGTAGCAGAATATTCAGAGAATTTACCACTTTTCTGTGACTATATTTTTCTTTGATTCGCATATGAGAATACTTTGTGTATAATAGGATGTTATAGGATATGAATGATACTGTCAAAACAAACCTCTATAGCAAATGTGCTAATCAACGTTCAATGCATAACACCGTACTATCTTCAACGTACCTAGAATTTGCAAAGTACAGTAACAGTGGAAGACCACTCATTGTCAGTATTCAACATCCCCACTCTTTATTTCATGCAACGAAGTGAATCCAGTGAACTCAAAATAGCTTTGATCGTATGGAATTTTTAATGCACCACCGGTATCAATAAACGTGTCGCATCTTCAGTAAAAAGGGTGGAGGTTCGCGGAGGGTGCATGAAATGGCAGAGGAGTAAAGGCGACCGTGTGGATCCGGTGGTACAGACAGAAAATTTAAAAGGAAGATCAGGGACAGCCCGGAACAGAAAGTGTACACGTTACATTTCCGGGTAGCGATATCGATTCAACGATTTTCGTCAGTGAGACGTGTATAAGCACGCTATCGAATATCCGGAGTGCGGAGCGGCGTCGCTCTGATTGGCGAAAAGCTTCCTTTTCATGGGGCCGGGGATCCAGAGAGAGAGAGAGAGAGAGAGAGAGAGAGATAGAGAGAGAGAGAGAGAGAGAGAGAGAGAGAGGGAGAGAGAAAGAGAAAAAGACAGAGAGAGGAACGAGAGAGCCCGTGGGAAAACCGTGGCGGGTAATACCTGAAACGGATTTAAACGTGTCTGCGATTACCATCGGCTGGCCCAGAAATGGCCGCCGCCGCCGCCGCCGCCGCCTAAAGAATACTTTTGCCGGAGGGGCGAATCAAAGGGCGAAACGAATTTACCTCGACGGCCCGATGTATCCGGGCAATTGGATTCGGATTTATGCGCGCGGATTGATCGAGCTGCGAAACGAACGGTGTCGAGTATACGGGGAAGGAGCACAGCGGATACGCGCGCGTAAAAGTCGATGAAAATCGATGGAGCGGGGTTCAGCCGAGACTCCGGGATTAAAGAGTGCTTTTTAAAAGCTCCACCCATCCCGGCACCATCGTCCCGTTTCATCCCCGTCCCATCTCGTCCCGTCCTGTCCCGTACCGTCTCGTCCCATCAAACGTTTTTACATTCTGCTGCTTTACGTTGAATAATTCGACCTTAATGTATTCTCGTCGAACGACACGCACGACCGACGCACCGGTAAGTGTGCGCGACGTAGTCGGAAATTGACCATTCCAAACGGCCAATGAAATTATTATGACGATGGTGAAACGCCGTGCAACGATCACTGCGAACATACTCCACAGTCCGATTTTTCACTCGTCGTGGTTAATTGGTCGCTTCATCGATTAAATGCGCAATCGGGTCATACGCACAGTGCTCCTAGATTGCTGAAACACGCACCTGAAGACATTCCTCGATTTCTTAGCCAATTTGTGATTCAAGATTTCAAGCTCGCCGATGATGAAACTTAAAATCTCTAAAAACTAAATGTCCCACCCAATATCGTGGACATTGAATGCAGCCTTCGTGGAATGTTTTGTAATTGTTTTAGAAATTAAGGTGATCTTGAATTTTATACGACATAACGACCTTCAAGGTCAGAAATTGATCATTTTCAACATTCATTTTTACGGTTTCAGCTGATGATCTGGGATTAATGCTCGACACTTAAGCACGACGAACCCGCGAACACTTCCACAGCTAGAACGTCGAAAGCGAAATCTCGGGGAAACAACCTTTGGCAATCCACCAGGAAAACAGCTCGCGAACACAGAACCGGAAACGGTATAAACGGCATCGACCCGCGAAAAAGGAACCCGTAGACCGTCCCGGCTTGTTTCGAGAAGGTTCGGCCGCCTCGGTTGCTCGCGGCGAGCATTAAGCCTCCGCTATACCTGAATTTCCCCATTTTCTCAGCATTTAACGTTTCATATTTGTCTCGTTTTAATGTAACGCATTTCTTCGTTTTTGCCCTACCCGTACGGGCACGCTGCAATAAATTTCTGCACCGTAGTTGTTTGGTTCGCTGCGATAACGAAGAAATTATTGAAAATGTACTATCATGTGACGAATACACTGCGGTCTTCATGCATTAATAAAAAAAAAAAAAATGAATGAGTCGGAAACACAATTGTGAACACATTATATGAATTTAAGAATGTTACTATAATTTATAGTAATTTACTGTACGGTTATAATGAATAAAATAAAAATATAAAAATAAGAATGTTCTATCTGAGATACAAGCAGTTGAGCAGATATTTATTCCCGGTTTTAACTGTGGGGAATTCTAAGGAGTTTCTAGTCTGCGAGTTGCAAAGAGCTCGGTTCAATTTTTCGTATTTCGACCGTCGCGGTTCAGCTTTTCTCGTGGTGCACCGAAAAATAAGGTTGTTACGTGTTTTGATCAGCGTTCTTTAGAAATAATTGCGCTCGTTACGGTCGGAACGTGTCCCATTACTGTGCGTGTACTCGACACAGGTGCATATACATATATAGGAAGGTAAGTCGACGCGCATAGATTCGCGGCAGATTCCAGCTTATTTACATGCAAATGTAAAAATGCGACTCGCTGGTGCTGGCTCATTCTTGCACGGAGTCTGGCACCCTGGAGGAATGGCGGTTGTTCTAGCATTCGGAGGAAAAAAGGGTGGAAAAGAAGCGGGGCGGGCAAAAGGATTCGATGGAGCTTTCGCTGCCGGATGGAAACGAAACAGGTGCGCCGAGAACACACGGTAACGAGAATCGATAATGGGGCTCGAACGAAATCGTGCCTTCCACGGGATTCGAGTCCCTTTCTCTCTCTCTCTCTCTCTCTCTCTCTCTCTCTCTCTCTTCTCTCTTCTCTCTCCTGTCGACTACCGGGTTTGACTCCTATCAGTCAACCGGCTGCTCGGATGCGATTCCAATCGAAAAGAGATAAATTGGACAACGATGCCTCGAACGAGATTCTTTTGATACCGTGATTCGTTCTTTGAACGCGAAGGATGCCCTGAAACCATCGCTACGTCACACACTGTCTCCCACGATATACGATTGTGCCACCGATCTGACTCTGACTTGGATCGCATCTCGTTAGTGATTGGCCGAATCGATACTATTTCCATGCCGGAAGCCGATCCAGAATTAATCGGGGAGCTATCCTGCTTTTCCAGTACGAGTCGACGCCTGTTCATCGTTATTCCACTCTCGTGGCTTTAAGAATCCTGTGTTGCGATTTCAGTTAGCTCCGCATTTCACCAGTCAACCGAACCCCTTAAAAAACCCTAATTTTTTAAATTGAGTCTTGTCATTACTATAAAGACATCATCCTCGGTTTAAAGAGAACATGACTTTCTATTGTTGCAAAAATTGCAAATTTAAACGTCTATGCAGACGTTGAACATTTTCTCAATGCATAAAACCTAGGTAGATTTAAAGATTGGATTCTGTTCCAGTAGATTATGATTCATATCGAAAGTATTCCATAGAGATCCGCAGTCTACTTACTAGTATACACGTTCTCTTCTACGTTCGAAATTGTCGTGTTTCATAAACGCATAAAGATGCTCAGTGTGGGCGATCTTCTAACGCGGAACTGCTCATAATGTCGTCTGCTCCATAAACATTTCATGGAAACGCTTCGGAAAATTCTGGACGCGGCTTTGGACCCGCCGAAATGCATATGCAATGCGTCGCGTGTGCGAGTTTTAGGAGCGCCGTTAAATAAATTCTGAAAGATCGTGCAGACGATGGACAACGCGCGACAGAGACTACACCGAAGTAATTCATCGAGACATGGAGGACCCGCGACTCGTCCTGTCTCGTTTGGTCTCGTCTCGCGCGAGTATACGGGATCCGCAATGCTAATGAACATAAGGCAGTTTTTAGTAAATAAATTAAACTGGCGTACCTAGACCCGGCCCCGGCAGAAACATAAAAGCGTGGACGGTGTCTCCCTCGTTGGAAAGGGACACACTTTCTCGTTCTTCTTTTCCGCGTTCGTTCTTTCTTTTCCCTCTCTCTCTCTCTCTCTCTCTCGTACCTATACTTTTTGTTCGTTGTTTTTTGAAGCGACCATAGGAAACGGCGAAAGGGATGTTCAACGTATTCCGTGAGAAATTATGAAAAATAATCCCCGAAAATTATCATGAGAATAGCGCCGCGGCTGTACGCGGAGGTCTAGCCGAACAACAATGCCGTCTGGTCCCATCTGCATAACAATGTTTAGCCGCAAAAACAAAGCTCCGTGACGGCACCGGGCCACCGACGCGACGGAAAAAACCCCGTGATATATTAACTGGAGCCCTCGCTTTTCGACAGGTCCGTCGAATTTCGATTAGAATCGCTTCGCGGGACGATCGAGCGGCTTGTCTGTCTCACGTCATACTCGCCGGCCCTTTGACGTCCGAGAGAAATTGTTTTCAAGTTCGCTGTAGATTGTCTACATCGCCGGAAAAACTGAATACAATTCCAGAGTAAACATATTTACTTGGTCCAACCGTACAAAATATTATAATTTTTTCAACTGAATTAATTAGTTCAAACGTGTTTCTAAGTATAATCTTCCTAAATGCTGTTATCCCTTAGGTCATTTTTCTAACAATTTCTAACCCTTTGCACTTGGAGTTATTTTAATTCTAAAATTAAACGTTTCTTCTTAGCTAGAATAATTCCATTCTGTATCATTTGTTTCATTTTACGAATATGAAACTGTTATAATGCCTCATACAATACTTAAATGTTTAGTACGAGGTTAGATCCCAACATATTTAATAACACAAACAATATTGTGAATAATGATACAACAATTTTTAGTGGTGACTCTGAGTGACAAATTTTGTACATTTAATTAAAGTAAAATAATAATAATTCTAATTAATACATTAAATACATATAATTATTGATTCCATTAGAATCATAAAATTCTTTAAGGTCTCATCGTCGTCTAAATAAATTTAAGCATTTTTACTTGATATTTTATTTTATTTTCTAACACGGATACGTCTTGGGCCAAAAATCGCAGGTAGAGCTTTGTGTCAGGAGGACGAATATCTCTGTTGATAAACGGGACGGGAGTGGAATCGCGCGTTCAGTGCCGCGAAACGCAGCGCATCGATCTCGTCGGGAAACGCAGCGCGGTCAAACGTCTCTGTTATCACGTCTCGGCGGGAGACAAAGACGAGGAGGAGGAGGAGGCGGAGGTCCCTTTAATCGAGCTCTGAGCAAACTCCGGGAACTTTCCGCGTATTGTCGTTGCACCTGCAGCTCTTTCGTTCCCGTTGGCCCCCGTAACTTCCCGCGAGAACGAGCGAGCTCCGGTGCTGGTGCGCGTCACGCACGCTCTCGTCGCGCAGAATTTTTCGAGTTTCGTCGAGCTCGCGAACAGGGAGAGAAATAGAGAAGAATGGAGAGAAACGAGGAGAATGAGAACGTAACTGGAGGAAGAGAGAGAGAGAGAGAGAGCATGCGTTTCGCTCGTACACGACGCCTTCCGAGAATACGTCGAGCGTAATGCGATAATACCGGACGTAAACGGTCGATGGCACACGTCGAGGAAGCGTATCCTCGAATTTAGCGTCTGTGTTATCGCGCGCCATGCTCCTCTCCTCCCGAATTACGGCCACGGTCCCTTTAATCGGGCACGAAGCGGGCTGCATCGCTGTGCATCGCTGTGCATGCACCTCGGAGGCTGCACGCTGCATCTTCGCCGCGCGAGCAACCTCTTAGATTGCTCGTGGCGAGCTGCAAGGCCGATCGTGCTCGTTAATCGTTATCTTCGCCGACACTGCACACGACGTGCGTAATTTCCACCAGCTACTAACGCATTACGGGCGCGCCCTGCGAAATTTCCAAGGTCTAGTACCTCTCAAAATCATTCCGTTCTAATGCCAACTTTTACACGAAGTCTTATTGCAAGGAACACTATTCGATTCGTGATAAAACTACACTGTTCCTTTTGTATGAATCGTGCATACAGTGTGACACAGTTGAAACAGCTCACCAGAATAACTTGCTTTCGAAGATAGAAGAAAATGCATAAACTTACTTGGTGGAGTCGAGGACAAGGTTAACCTTCATCCGTCCCTCATTTCACGAACAGAATCTGTCCCTCGGTGTAAAATTGACATAGTAGTAAGAGATCGATGACATAACATGTAAACAGTTATTTTTTTTCATTCAAAATTGGTGAGTTAACAGTTACATCTATTAGGTTACCCGATTCTGTTAAAAAGTCACGAAGATTGGAGGAAAATCTACAAATAACAGAACAGTATCTCGGGAAAACTGTGTCGAATTGACGCGAGGGTTGACTCTGCTTTTTTAAATCGAATAAGGTTTTTGTTTATATTCTGACAGTGTGCGTTCAAGACGAATACAATGACCTGTTATGAAGATCATTTAAGGTCAACAGTGCTTTTTTAAATGGAACGGAATGACGTACTTGAAGGTCGTCCAAGCTTATTACTTCAAAGGATCGGCATTCTCGAAGGGTGTAGAGGGTGTACTGGCTATCGCCGAAAATATTTGGTGTAGTAGCAGCACCATTTCGGAGACAATTCAGACTTCACGGATAAAAGTATCGAACTATTTTCGTGCCGCTTAAAGAAAATTCTATACGTTGCAGTTCCGTCTGAAAATCGTGTTCTGTCTGGCAGAAATATTATTTCATAGGTTCCTCGGCGAAAGACAAACATTTACCAGGAGAGTTTTAGTTCGACGGTACACATACGTACGATCGTGATCTTGATCTGGATCGATTTCGAGGAACCCGACGTAGTTCCGCGGCTCGATGATAGTGCTTGTCCTTGAGGGGCGGGCCGGCCCGATGGATTTCGGTCGATAACGAAATTCAATATTTCCACGGTGATGGCCGAGTACAGGGTGGCGATGGTAATGCGGCGCAATTCGGCCGCTTGGGGCCCGTGTTAATATTTAGGGTTACTGCCCGTGAACACGCCAGCAGCGGAGTGCATCACGCACTTCCATGCAATTCTGCCGCGAACAACCCCTCCCCTCTTTCTCCATGCACCCACCTCTCGCTCCCCCAATGGTCCCGCCGCGTCGTAACTTTTTCGGGCTTTCAGCCGTTCCTGAAATTATTGACCATCCAGACGAGACGATGGCTAACTTTTAAATGGAAAATTCGCTCGATCCGTCGCGTCGCCGCGCCGCACCGGCTGGTTTACAATCCGTGGAACCCGCGAGCGGAGTCATGACGTGCTTTGTCGAACCCCGAATGCAGCTGTTCTTTGCGCTTTATCTTTTCTTGCGTATTTATCCCAAGACACTGTTGCATTCATTTCAATAGAACCGAAAGAATGGTGATGGTTATTCGTCAAAAACATGAGCCAAGAATAATAAGAAAACGGGTAAAGCGGATTGTCTCATCTCACAGTTCGCGTCGATAGCAGTGACGGAATTATAAAAATCGCACAGTGTACTTAGACAATGAATAATCCAAAGAAAAATATCTAGCGATTGATGGTTCGATAGAAACGCAGAAGTAAAGGAAAGCTATTCGTCAAGTCTCAGATAAAGAATATCCCAAGGGAGAAAGTTAACGTAATTACTTGACTGCGGATTTTATAACTAAAAACACAAAATCGAAGGAACGTCTTGTCAATTTAATGTTACTGGTACGTACTATTCAAATTTTTCTTGTAATCGATGCAGACAATTTTTATTTTGCATGAAAATCCACAGTGTAATTACACTATTCATTAAAATATTTAGATTTGCAAGTGACAGCATAAAGAATGTCTGAAAATGATTTTCCAATAAAACCGTAGACAGGCAAAAAGAAATGGAAGACATTTTAGCAAGTCCATGACAAAGAGTACATGAAGAAAGATAAAGAAGGCCGTCATCTGACATGATTCGCACCGACAGCGATCCGGTTAACGTAATTATACCGTCCATAAAGATTCTTGAAAGAGAAGGAAACGACTCTGAGCGACGGCGTCTCGATGGTGAAAGGGGGGTGGAAGGCAGCACCTTTTGTCCGGTGATCAGCTTCAAGGCCAAGAGAATAAGGGGAAACCTTACCGGATGGTCTGCACAATCGGAAGTCCCCATAGTTCGTGTGCACGGGGACGTGTCTAAGACGCTCCTCGACCATTTGTTGTCCGCGCTCTGTATCGCGTAGAACTTATCATCTTTCTGGACAATATCTATCCTTCTGCTATCCTTTATCGACTGGGTCGATCGATTTTCGACTGATTGCCACACCATCTATGCTATACGTGACCTCGTCGATGAACTCCCATCCTCAGCTCACGTACACACGCGTGCGTCTTAGACCGCAGGCGTTGGGACACTTAAAGAGGATCTTCATGACTTTGAGAAAGTTGCTGGATGTTCACACATTTTCCTTTAAAACGATGAGTAGATCGAATGCAAAACGGTGGAAACTTCTAACGAATTTAATACGTACCGCTGACTAGAGCGGGTAATCGAGGTTCTAGTAAATCGTGGATTAAACGAATGAACGTGTTAGGTATCATTTTATTCAGAAAAGCGTGACGAACATGTTGGCGAAAGTTTTACAAAAAAATAAATTAAAAT
Organism: Lasioglossum morio; assembly: GCA_916610235.2. Lineage (NCBI taxonomy): Eukaryota > Metazoa > Arthropoda > Insecta > Hymenoptera > Halictidae > Lasioglossum > Lasioglossum morio. The sequence continues at coordinate 5,146,821 of OU744324.1, read as the reverse complement.
CTAAAACTAACTCAGCCTGTACTTGAGCCACTAGGATCCACGTCCAATGAAGCTTATATACGAAGACTAACAATAATGACAATCAGCGGAGGGTCTGCTCGTACAGCGAAGCGGAACAAAGAAGGGGAATCGAATCTATGAGGATGGGGGGTCCATGGGGGAAGAAATAATCCTGACGAGGTCCCGGAAAAAATATAGGGGATCGTGGGGGATTCAGAGAAATGGTCGCGAAGATGAGGATGATATCTTGGTCGGCGAAATAAAATCTAGCCTCACGTACGCGCCGGCCGTTTTAATACGGGTCCCGGGGCATTGGATGTCCGGGGGGGAGGTTCCTCCTCGCTTGTTCGTGGAAGCTGGACGACGTCCAGGCTCCTCGGAGGCGAGAGAGGATGCAGGACGTCGACTAGGGGCGGACGTGCCTCGCCGTAATTCAACCGGATAAGAGAGAAGGTGCTGTCCCGGGCCGAGGGCTGGCAAAGTCCACAAGGAGCCCCTTCGGCCTCGGTACACAGAGGACGCGAATGAGAAAGCCGTGTAAAAAGGATCCCGGGGATTAAGATGACAGCGAGCGGCCCCTGCCGCCCGAGATCCAGAGACCAGCAGCGGGGGTCTCGACCACGAACGTGATTCCTACTGGCGAGTCGATAGGTATACTTCTTCGAGGAACTGCCGCCACTTAACTCCTTCGAGAATCGATCCTTCTCAAGGTAAACTGTATGCCGGACGTGACGTACTTCGATTCCAGCCCATTTTCCTCAGGAGCCATCGCCCAACTCATCGAGCCGACCATCGATTTCATCGAATCGAACGTCGCAACCCGATCGGGGGCTACAGACCGATGGAATTCAAAGTTTCATTTCGAACAGATATATCCGGCAAATAAAAAGATAATATCCCGCGGTGTTCTCCCTCTCGCGATCTAACGAGCTGATGGATTCCGCGAGGATCGAGGCGAGATCCGCTCAATCCGATCCAGAGGACAGCCACCCGTCCCATCGTTGGTTCTTGAAATTTTTTACAGGCCACGTCTTCCGTGTTCGTTACCTAGCCCCGACGAATTAATTAAAATGTCCGCGAGTTCGGGGAGTATGATCGGGCGATCCTAGACTTCATACTTCGCCTCGGTGAAGTTTGATTCTCTCTCCCTTTCTCTCGTACATTTCAGCCGCTTTAATCGAGGAACTGTCGCAACCTCCATTTTAGGTGTTCCTACGTTAAACGATGTTTGAACTCGTTCGCGCGGTCGTGTTTTAATTTTGAAGAAGATTTCAAGCTTCCGATGAAAAGGGTCTTGTAATAGGAAATTCAAACTTCAAACCCTGTTTGAAAATATTTGAACGCTTCCGATGGTATCAAACAGTTCACCACGTTCGAGAGATTATATATTCGTCACGAAATGATAGGAAGTGCGCTGACCTGTAACAGGTTCGTCTCCTCAGGTCATTGAAGGTCATTAAGTGCCGTTCACATGTGTGAAACGCACGGCAATGTTTAATTGATCTACATATTTCGAAGTAAACACACAAAACAATTATCAAATTTGTTTATTATGTGAAGAAGATACTTTAAACGAGATATTCTGTATATTTTCCACAAGGATCACCTGTCGACTAGGAATTGGTTACTATGGCAAACAGCCCGCTGAAGAAGACTCATGCGGAAGCACTTCGGAATTTTGGAAAATTCGAAACGTCCAGTCGATCGAGGGCGAAGTTTCCCAACCGCGCGGAAAACTTCTTTCGTTCCGGCCACGGGAAAGGCTTCCGCGCGATTTCCATACTTTCCGAGGCTTCCTCGTAGCCGAAGAAGAAGCCGAAGAAGAGATTGGTGCAAAAGGGGTGCGCGCGCAAGTTTCTTCAAGATTCGTCGAGGACGAAGCGTTGATTAGGCGTCGCTCGTTTTCCTCTCTTCCTTTGTGTCGGTTTTTTCCTGGACCCTGGCTCGTTAAGGTGCTACCCGCGACTGGATAACCCATCTCAAAGGACTCCTGGGTCTCCTTGGATAACAAAATCATTGCAGGCCTTCCTGCCACCCTGGATATGCCTGCCAGTTTCGATTTTTAGGCCCTCCGTTCACCGAGCGTCGCGTCGTACACGCGTACGTGACAAAATATCGTTTGCTGTGCGATTCACTGCTGCGACCAGTGTAAAATAATTGACGTCTGTCCACGAAGCGTCATTATGATTAGCGTGCGATGCGAAAGCAAACATCAGTTACGTCAGTTACTAAAAGCAAAGAAAGATGTCGAGTGACGAGGAGGACGTGATTTTTTATAATTATATTCATACCAGATCATTGAATTTCTGTCGTTATTTCATGCCGTAGCGTCGTTTCTTGAAAAATCTAATATAAGTATATTGAAAGTATGAAATATTTATAATATGAAGAATAAATGTGAATAAATACAGAGAAATTTACAATCAAAGACATCGGTGATTTAAATTATTTGAAAAACTACTAAATATAAGTAACGAGTAAACAATTCTAAATCTTAGTTTAAGACAACCAAATTTAAAGAATTAATTAAAAACTTATTACAAAACATATATTTATTACGATAGTTATTAGTAGGTAGAAATAATTTATTTAATGACTTTCAGTGGAAATTTCATTCCGATAACTTTTATGGTAGAAAAGTTATAGTAAAATACTACAAAGTAAAAAAGGGATTAATTATATATTATGGACTAAAAAAATTGTAAGCACCTATACTTGACATTAGTATTTTATAACGCAGGATTAATTTCATATTTTTAATATTTTTCTTCTTCTTAATGATCAAACTTCACTCGACGAGACACGTGGCAATTTTTTAGTGACAATTTCACTGAGATTCTACACTTCAAAGAGGTTTATCTCCAAGTGTCAACAATTCGAAAATACAGGACTGGCATTTCTATTAACTATTATGAATTTATATTAATACCAGTATAATTAAGAAGTTCCGTAGTGCCCGCGAGAAGTTCCTGCTACTTCGAACAAATAGCTCGAATTCTGCGTGACGCGGTGTCATAAAACGCTGGGACGAATCACTCGCCATCTGAGCTAGAGGAGTCGAAGTTGATAATTCACGGGAAAGATATGCAGAAAGAGGATCGTTTAATTGTCAGGCGAGCCGGTTCGGCATCGTCTAGACATCGGAGCTCGCTAGCTCGCGTTTGAATTCGTTGGTAAGCGGTTATTCTGTGGCATTCTTCTTGCAGGTTCTCGGTGTTAGATGCATCTTATCTCGCCAGGCCTGAAACTGTCTTCAAACTCGTGCGTCGGTCTGGAGAGATAGCGGGGAATTGTTTGGTCCCCCGAGTGAACTAGGATGTGTACAACGGTGGTTAGAAGTTGCCGGGATACTTCCGAAACGCGGCGGCGTGGGTGGGAACACCGCGATTTCGGCATCGACGTTGCGAGAACACAGAGTCGAGAGACAAAGAGAAAGAGGGAGAGAGAAAGAGATGGTGGAGGAGAGCAGACGCTTGAATTGTAAGTCGAAACCTGCCACGACGTAGTACTTCGAAACTTCTCTGTTCCTTGTAGTAGACTCAACTATCCAAATTCTACCGACAAAGAAATAATAAACGCTTACGACACCGTGGCACGTACAGAGACGAGCCCGTCCGCCCTAGATTACCCTTCCTGCTCGGCCCTTCAACCTTCTTCCTAATTAGCAATCCTGGAATTCGGACTGGTTCCCTTTGCGACTCCTCCTGTACAAAATTGCAGTTGAATTTATGAATTTTACACGCTTCGAAACTAACAATTATAAAATTGAAGGAAATTGGTTAGTGGAAAACTTGGAACGTTGTAGTTCTTCCCTGTGACTACTTTAACCCTTTGAGATTGTGATTGCACTATACTGCGGATCCCTATGCAAAATCAAAATTTTCCACCGCCTCGGTGGCACCGATTGAGTTAAGTTAATTAATCTCCCCCTCTATTTTCTATGGTGCTATTTCCCCAGGCTTAGTCACGTGACAGTGTGACACATGCACGACAGGGACGAAACGCATCATGTGACCGGGCCATCGTAGAATGGGAAGGTGGAGTGGGGGGAACAAGTCTTAATCTTTTAGATGTTAATGAATAGACTGCAAATGTTGGATAAAATTTTTCTCCCGAATGGTGTCGCGTTTCACCAGAAATCGTCGGTATCGTGAAGCTGGCCGCGAAGAACTGGATTGCAAAGAAAGGTGGTATGCAGCGGATGCGTCGCGTCGGTGTGAGGTAATTTGCAGGGTCTTTGGGAAACGAGTCCCCGACGAGCGATTATTCGGAATCATCGATCGTCTCGGGGGCTTCATCCGTTCGTCGCTGAACAAGGGTAGACTGGCAACAAAGAGCGGGAATTATTATTATTCCTGGGATCCCTCAATCCAGTCTTACGTGCTCAATTTGTAAGTTCGTAAGGAGTAATGAGTAGTCGCGAAGGGGGCACGGTTGAATCAGAGCCTGAGAATACCTTGGAACTCGGTGGAAGTTCGAAGGCACCATCTCTCTCTCACTCTTCCACCCTTTCTACGACTATTTCCTTAATGCGAAACTCTACTTCCCGTCATTGTTCGATATCTTTGCCGTGCAGGTGAAGAAACAACTCCGGGCTCGTCGTCGCTCGTAACCAGAAATCGTCGGAAGGAGCTTTAGGCTGCCTTCATACAACGGCGCTGGCGCTCAGCGCCAGCGCCAAAAGTCATAAATTTCGAGCGCGGGTTGACGGGCCCCTGCTGGGCCTGCCTGGGGAAAAGGTTTCCATGGGCTCCCCACTCCTGCACAGGAAAACTATCGATAGCTCTCCTTTAAGAGACATCATGGAAATAGTCAACCTTCCTGCCACTTGGTGTGGATTCTCCTCTTCTTAAATAGTAATTTAAAATAATTATTAGAACATCTTTCTAATTCGATTTGAAATTTAGTTGTTCCCCCATTTTTATTATTATTATTATATACGGAACGAGGTCCTTTTATACGAATGTATACAGTTTTTACAGTATAACTGATAAAAACAAAAAAAAAGAAAATCTTAACCTAAGTCTTAACTAAAATTTACAAAAGAATGCCTGTAACGTGCCATTAAAAAAAATCGATATTATTGTAAAATATGTTCGAGCTAGCAATAATGCGATTTAATGGATTTATTACTCCATACGAGGATTCGGAACATTATTTGCAACAACTTGTTGCCATCTTTTTCAGGTAACCTGGCAATTCCTGTGTGTACATATTATTACACGGTTGCAACGTTGCCATCAACGAAACTTTTAACTTAATATTTAATTTCGTTTAGAAATGCTTATTACAATGACGTGCTGAATATCGTCTATGGGTGCTCTTGTTTCTTCGTTTGCTCCACGTATTATGTTCTAGCTTATTTCCTATCGCTCGCGAATATGATATAATGTGTGATAATTATTTTATTCGTTTTTAACGTTTCCCACGCAACATTATGAGAGAAAATATTGAACAAAAATAAGAAAAATATGTGGTCCAGCCATTGACAATAATTGATACGAATAATCATATATACATATTTTTCTTATTTTTGTTCAATATTTTCTCTCATAATGTTGCGTGGGAAACGTTAAAAACGAATAAAATAATTATCACACATTATATCATATTCGCGAGCGATAGAAAATAAGCTAGAACATAATACGTGGAGCAAACGAAGAAACAAGAGCACCCATAGACGATATTCAGCACGTCATTGTAATAAGCATTTCTAAACGAAATTAAATATTAAGTTAAAAGTTTCGTTGATGGCAACGTTGCAACCGTGTAATAATATGTACACACAGGAATTGCCAGGTTACCTGAAAAAGATGGCAACAAGTTGTTGCAAATAATGTTCCAAATCCTCGTATGGAGTAATAAATCCATTAAATCGCATTATTGCTAGCTCGAACATATTTTACAATAATATCGATTTTTTTTAATGGCACGTTACAGGCATTCTTTTGTAAATTTTAGTTAAGACTTAGGTTAAGATTTTCTTTTTTTTTGTTTTTATCAGTTATACTGTAAAAACTGTATACATTCGTATAAAAGGACCTCGTTCCGTATATAATAATAATAATAAAAATGGGGGGAACAACTAAATTTCAAATCGAATTAGAAAGATGTTCTAATAATTATTTTAAATTACTATTTAAGAAGAGGAGAATCCACACCAAGTGGCAGGAAGGTTGACTATTTCCATGATGTCTCTTAAAGGAGAGCTATCGATAGTTTTCCTGTGCAGGAGTGGGGAGCCCATGGAAACCTTTTCCCCAGGCAGGCCCAGCAGGGGCCCGTCAACCCGCGCTCGAAATTTATGACTTTTGGCGATGGCGCTCAGCGCCAGCGCCGTTGTATGAAGGCAGCCTTACGGTTCGACGTTGGAAGTTCGCGGCGCTGCGAGGCGGCCGATTAAAGGGGAACAGAAAGAGAAACTATCTTCTCCCTCACTCCCTCCCCTTTACTCAATCCTCTCTCTCTCTCTCTCTCTCTCTCTCTCTCTCTGCGTCGCGTTATCATATTTACGCGCCCGTTAAATTTCGAACAGCCCCAGACACAAAGAGAGACAGAGAGATAAAGGAACGACCAGTGTTGCACCGGCCGGCACGATGAAAACTCACGGACAATTATGAACGTAATTTTTCGATTTCCAGCCGGCTAACAGATGCTCGCAACTGCTCCTGCAAAAATTATAATGGGCGAGCACGGGAAAATGAAAAAGTAGGCTTAGCCGTGATGGTTGAAAAAATTGCAATGTAACTTTTTGTAAAGTCAAGAATAAAAGCATCGGTGTAGAGATTAAACTAGCTTATAAGTAGGATATTAGCGATATTTTATATTCCATTGTCGCATGTTCGGAGCGCAGAGCAAATTAAATGTTTTTAATCCCGGACTTTTATTCGCTAATGCAGCGACGAGTGCATCGATGGAGTTTTTTCTGTACGAAAAAGTATTGGTGGGGACACTTGTAGCTAGATATAATTGTACAGGTTGTACAACAATTGTGTGTAAAGACTGTCGCGGCTGGATTCTGTAAAGTGTAAAGTTGATCTCGATCGGTTTACCCAAGATTAAATTTTTTATTGTTGAAGGTAAAGAGTCTCAAGTCAACCGTTCCCTCAAAAAATGACATTGAAGTATCGTGCACTGCTTTATTTCATATGTCTACAGGGTGTTTCGAAATGGTATGAACGTGGAGAGGACGATTCTATATCGATGAAAATTCATAGAATGGTTAAACTGATTCTTCCTTCAAACAGTATCGAAACGAGGACGTGGTCTCATCGATTTACCAGCGCAGGACGATTGCATTCCCGACCAAATTGGAGATTAAAGACGCAGAGTCCGCTGGGAAAAGGCGAGCGCAGAAATTCGAGGATCGCGGGAACACCGTGTAGACCGCGTCTACTGGAATCTCCGCGAATGATTAATAACCCGGACCGTTTTATTCGCGGCTATTCGCGAGGGAAGAATCCGGGGCGTTACTTACGGTCGGCACTGATATTTGCATACGTGCCGCACGTAATTACCGAGTACAAACATTAGGTTCGCAAAAAGTTCGGTGTACACTTGTACGGGTGCTGCGTTCGTTGCTGGATAGAGCGGAGTGGCGATATTTCAGAAAGTTTTTTTTCCGGGACGTCGCGAGTCACTTTTCGCAACGCACCGTGACCCATGGCGGCACGGTGCACGGTGTGCCCTGGGGAGCGGAATAGCGCGAAATCTGGCGCGATCGCGGCTCTTTTTTCGGTTGAAATCATTATCGGCCCGTTACCATTAATAATCACGACTCCCGTAACAACGTCCCGCGAGACACCGATCCGGCCGCGAGAGTTTCGCTGTGCGCGCTTTTTTGCTCCCTCCTATGTGCCAAAACCACCCTCTAGCCCTCTCTCAACCCTCTCACTCTCTGGTCCCTCCCTCTCCGGACACGTCTCGTTGCCGCGGTGATGCAACCTCGTTTAATTGCGAAACATTTCCGGCACAATACGAGGCGATGAATCAACGGTTCGCGGACTCTATTCCTGTTTAATTACAAAATATTCGCGGTATCCGGCGACCGCTTCGTCTCTGCCGTTCTTTGACGCAGCCGTAATCACGTGGACTCATTATTTTTCTTGTCCGCGCGAATCCGTCGCGTGTTTTTACGATTCTCAACGGAGAAGCTTCGGATACTATGGGCTGGCGTCCTCGCTGTTGTTGGAGCGAGCCGGTAATCCGCATGGTTTGCATATATCGCACATATATCCGGCGATTTCGATCCGAAAATTGAATCCGGAAACGCTCTCCGCGCCGATATCATTAACCGTCGAGCGACCGGAAGAAAATACGCGGCGGACCGAAAACTCCGATTTCCTCTCGGCTGAATGACTCGCGGCCGAGATACGAGCCCGCAGCTTCGTCAGCGCCGCGAATTTGTTTAATTCCGAGGCATCGATCGATCCAATCCCGACTCGAGTACGACCTAAATTAACGCGTGAACGGGCCGAGATGAAAACTCTCTACTTGCCCCGGACAAACCCGATTTTATGAGCGCTCGAAAGATGCAACTTTTCAGAAAACACGCGGCCAGGTGGCCTCTTCCATCCCTTAAGCTATTCAGATTTCTTCCGATGTAAAACGATGGCTGGGGACAGCTTTCCTAGTATTGAGGGTACATTGAAGATGTAGCATTTAAATATTTGTATATTTTCTTAATATTTTTACTAGTTAAAAAATAATACAATACATTATTTTCAAATTACAGCCATTCACCGATGTTTGCCATTAAAATCCTCTGACGGTAATAATGAATTCGACCAGAAGGATAATCCCAACGTAAGCAGTAAACCATTAAATAATACACGAGAGCCCGTACAAAACTTTAATGAGCTATCGCTTTTTAATGAGTCTAAATCTCAAGCCCATTATCGATTATGCTTCGGTAAAGTTTCGACCAGCTATTCATTAATTTTTCATTAGAATAGATTTTCGTTTAAATGCGCGGTTCATACTGCCGCAAACGTTTTCTATTGGATTTGCATCGGATGACCGGGATAGCCAGTCCAACACAATATTACTATATTCGAACTTCCATTCGACGCGAACACGGCCTCGACGTTTCTGGTCGTTATCCTCTTGCAAATCCATTTGCTTCCACTTTGATTAAGCCAGAGTGAGAGTGTGTTAATGTTTTAGATGTACTTTCGATGGAAATTAAATTTTTTACAGGTACGTTAATTTTTAGTCAGCTATCGCCAATACGCTCCTATCGGGCAGACTTCGTTTAGAAAGCTCCGGATCGTTCGGCGTGTAATTACGGAATTTTCATTCACATTTTCGAAAAAAACCCACGAACAAATAACTGCGAAAGTTAGTCTTTTAAAGTGTAGTTAATCTGGTCGTGAAACTGAGAAAGAAGTATGTAAATGCGAGAATGAGTTTAAATTGGAAATTTGGCTGGCGTGTCTGACCGTTGCCTGCCAATTCTACTGATTGTAGATACTGAATGCTTGAAAAGTTCTCGATGAGAACCCGCAGTATTTTCAAAGGTTTATTAGATTATCTTCTCTGACGTGTATTTTCTTCAGCTATTTTATCCTTCTGAATTACATTTTGTATAAAACTATTTAAATAATGAGAGAAATGAAGAATAGTCTTTCTTAACGAACATAAATTATATGTTCACAATTTCGGGAATTAGGCGTACCTAATAACTATTGAATAACTATTGAAGAATTGAATGAAAGATCAACAAATTGATGTTAACGTGCATAATTATATGTTTACATTTTCGGGAAGTAGGCGTGCAATTCTGATCTCGTCAGTAATGTCCTCGAAGGATTAAAATAGCTATTGAAGAATTGAATGAGAAATTAAAACATTGGGTATGAACTTTTGCGACATAAAAAGCACGGTGAGCATAATAAAATAATAATTTGATTTCAATAAAATTTGTTTGAGAAAACCGGCAGCGTTATACGGTGAAGAAGCACAAAGAGGCGGGAAAATTCGGGTCGGAGGATGCCAAAGCTCTGGCCAGTTGAGACAGTCGTCGCTTCTGGCTACGGAAAATTCGCGGTGTTCTTTGAACGGTTCCGATAAACCGGCGGAATGATTTCGGTACTCGGTTTTCCGGTGAATTCGCAGCGGAGCTGTTTTACGAGGTTCCGTCGAGCGGCTTTTTAACAGCCGCCTAATTCGTTTCCGCGGCGCGTTCTCGCGACCATTGTGCCGCGCCTGGGTCTTTGCGAGGAGAAGGCGAGGTGGTTCCCCGGAAAAAAACTTTCTAAGAAACGCGGCGTTTCACGAGTTCGCGCGCGGCCCTTTATTTCCTCGCGCTTTTAGCTTCGAGCACGAGTAATCCAGCCCCGGCCAGAGCCTTGTTTCCGCGGCTTCACATCTTACTTCCCTTATTTTCCTCCCCTCGTCACTCGTTCTTCGTGTCTCTGTTCGCAGCCTCGTCCGATTCCCCTCTCACTCTTTTCCTCGAATTTTGTCACGAGTTTTCTCGGTGCACGCACACGCGACGCCCAATCGAGTTTACACGCACTCTCGGGACTTTTCTCTGCTTTGTCTTTCTCTTGGTCCGTTCTTTTCCCCTTCTTTGTCACTCTTCCGCCGTGCGGGTTGATCGCGATCGCTGATTTTATGATTGTAAAATAAAAACGACCCAAGGTGGTTCGGAACCCACCTTTAAACTAAACTGTAGATACCCGTCGCGAAATAATTCTCAAAAAGAATTCAAAAAAGCGACGTTAAATAGGGGAAAAAAATACAAACAAGTTAGTGAAACTTTAAGCGGTAGGAAGATGAAGAAATTTCAAGCGAGTTGCTAATTTCAATTTGTTATATTTAGACTGAAGATTTTTGTTGAAAATAATAATTTACTCCATCCCTCAACCGATCTTTTAAGCATAGTTTTATAAAGACAGTTGCCTATTCTATCAAGTAGTACTACTACCCCTTGAATCGGGTCGCTTGTAATTAATAACGCATAATTACCAGAGACACGAATTTCGTCCATCTTTTTATGATTCTAGTCGACTGTGCGTCGCGCGGATTCGATACTTTGTTCGGTGTCGGTTACATTTTTCGTTTCTTCTGCAGCCGCTCTCGCGTTTTCTTGCATACTCGGTGAACCGGGTCGAATGCATACTTGTGCGACGCGACGCAGACCCGGCTCGTGATACCTTTTTAAGTATACACCTGTGTGCGCGATGCATAAGCGTGTCTGTGAGAGTGCACGCGGCTTTCACAGGCCGCACGGGAAAATACCCTCGCCACGGAGAAAGAGAGAGAGAGAGAGAGAGAGAGAGAAAGTGAGAGAGAGGGTTGCAGTCCCGCGTTGTGTTGTTCCCCGGGCGTATTTAACTTAAATGTCGCGGCCCCGATGAATAAGAGCGAAACCGGGCTCGCGCGACTCCGTTTCTCGAACCACTAATTCAAACGATCGTAAACCGGGACGGGGTTTTTCATTCGTCGACCGACCGCGTTCGTGTTTCGCCTATGAAAGGGAAACGGCGAAAGGAGGAGCACCGAGACGCGATAAGCTTCGTCCGTTTCGTGGCTTCGAGGTTTTCAGGTTCCCGCAGATTTATCTGACGCGTTCGTCAAACGGTCCTGAAGATTCCATCAGTTCTCCATGGGTCAATCGAAAATCTTTTTCTCGCCGAATGGGATTCTTCCCAGCGATTCGCGAGTCCTTACTGCGTGTTTAGCGGTAGATCCTAGCTTTGAAGGTCTACAATACGTATGGCCAGTTGGTGCTCCAAGAGTCGATGACGTAGAATCTGCTATCCCCACAACAACCCTGCGGTTTACCCAAACAATTGTCTGTACCAATTGCAATTAATGGAAACCGATTCCTTTAACAATTTTATTAGACGAAAAATAATAAATTAACATCTGCAAAATTTTTAAGAACCTTCTTACTACACCATTTTGCGACAATTGCATAAAAGCCGCAGTCGACTAATGACTATCTTCTGACAAAGTGTTTCAGTATTTTATTTGGGATGAACGTTGCAGTTATTCGAATATCTCAACAATCGCGTTGCACCAGCGAAAAATTGTTGCTGGCGAACGTGTCAAGCAATAATTACGATAAATTGAAAGCATGGGATGAAATATTTATATACAGATATCTTTCATAAACGTAAATTATTCATTTATTCGTACAATACAAAAAAAAAATTAGTTTCATATTCATCGAAATTGTATTATAACTAGAATCAATACAACGTCCAAACCTACCCCTCATTTCTGTTCAACAGTTTCAATTACAGTTTCCTCGGATCAGAGTACCAGTAGGTCTGAAGACTATCTAGTATCTGATGGGGAGCATCGAAATCGCAAGAACCGAGATCGAATCGCCGCGAGTAATCGATTCCAGTGGCAGTCGTTTCGGAGCGTGTGGCAATTATTTGAACTCGAGCGAGTGGAAGGGTGTCGACGCGAGTCGAGGCGAGTGGTGCGTTGCGTTTCGTCGAGGAGAGAGAGAGAGAGAGACACACACACAAATACACATACTCTCTCCGTTTGGCTGAACGACGACGAAGAAGAAAGGAACGCGATTGGCCATCGGCGTGTTCTCGGGACTCGGAGGGAGGGAGAGGGATCGAGGTGGTGTTCCGAAACGAGGTCGCAGCGGATGATCCGACCTCCGGACCCCAGGGGTAACCTTATTATGCGTTTCTCCGTGACTCCGCCGCTTTGCACGGACCCTGCAAAGTGGCGAGGGTCGCGTCAACCGAATAACCAGACCATAAACCACCAGAGGCCAGGGCGGAAGGATGGGTCGAGCACACCGGGCTCGGGCTCGGGCTGGCTGGTTCGAGCCCGTTTACGTCACCCGTAAACCTGACGGTCCTGCGGATTTCGACGAGCAAATACACTCGCGGCTATGGTGCCTCGTAAACCCAGTCAAGACGCGAGCTGACGCACCGTTTTCCACCGTCCGTATCTCGAAAAACTAAGATGCGCCTCGTCCGTTCCCTATCTCCTCTCCCCCCCCCCCCTCTCTCTCTCTCTCTCTCTTTTCTTTCCCTCTCAACTTGCGTTTTTCAATAACGTTCGTGTTCCCATTTGTCTTCTCCCTTAGTTCCGTACTTTCCAGACACGTCAGCTAGTTCGACGTTATGATTGCAGACGGAGAAATAGAGCGATAGAAACGCGAAGAGAAATAAATGGCTCCGACGCCTGTTTTCCTCGTTAAGTTTAATACGTTGAACTAGTACACCACTGCGCCGCCGCCCCGTCGGTCTCGCAAAGATTGCAACGCTACTCTCGATACACCTCTCTCGCGCGTTCCGCGCTTCGTTCATCGAGCGACGGAAACTATAGGCCGAGATTACCAACGATACACGGATACATAAGCTAACAGGCGGGGCCGTGACGAACCTACACCAGCTATTTTCCTGAGTGACAGCGATTTACGAATGACAGACGCAATCGACGCAAATCGGGCCTGCTCGCTGTCTGGATTATTTCCGAGGATGAATTCGAACCAGTATCGTGTCTAGTACCGTTTAGGCATCGAGATACGTTACACACGCGGAGTGCCTCTTCAGTCAGTCAAACATCGGGTAACTTCGAAATTGTCGATCACATGGAAATATGTTTCAAGAAGAAATTTAATTTGTTGTAATTTAAGTTTTTCCATTTTCATTTTTCAACGTTTGACGTCCTTACGAGCTGTCAGGATTAATGGGACAGGATTAAATTTATAATGGATTCTGATTCCTGTGTGCTCAGTCACATTCAGCAACGCACAAGTTCGAATTTTGTGACGTATTCAGATTATTGTGTGCCTAATCACATTCGGCAATGAACAGGTCTTTTGTGATGCATTCAGTGTTTTGTGTACCTAATCACATTTAGCAATGGAGCAAAGTTAAACTTTTATTGTATTTCTATCCATGTTTAGCAACGAAACAAGATTAAATTGCGTGCTGTATTCGATTTTGATGTACCAAACGCTGTGCATGACATGAACTGTACCAGGACAGTGTTTTGCCTTCGTTACATTGTTTACCAAATAGAAACCGCGCATCTGGCGTTGTCTCTTGGAGTCACAGTCGTGGTCCCGTGACTAACAATACTTTGAGAGTCGCGTCACAACCTTTGCCAAACGAAAATGTTCGCTAAAAAGGGAAAAAAGAGTGAGAGAAAGTGACAGAGATGTGCGTCTGGTTGTTCGGCGGTCTCGCGCCATAATACCTGGTTAGCGCGAACAAAGTGGCGCAGCTTGTGTCAAAAGACCGGTCGGCGTGGGCGTATCGCGGGCTTTTAAACGAGCGTGCACTTTGCCTTATCTATTCTTTTTATTTTTTTGCTCTTCTGGCAGCGACGTGTCCGGGCGAGCGGGAAAACTCGAATCGAAACCGAGACCGAGGGTGTGCTCCATCCCTCCCTCCCTCTCTCTCTCACTCGAAAGAGAAATAAAGAACTCCATAGAATAGAGAAAAAGAGGGAGAGAGAGAGAGAGAGAACGAGAGCGAACAACTGCGAACTGTCGCGAGAGGAAAATTACGAGGGGCACGAACGCGCCGCCCGTTAAATTAATAGTAATTAGTTAACCGGACGTTTCGGAGCAGCGAGCCCGGTGAAAAATTGTAACGGCCGGTGATAATAACCGACGGCAGTTCGGGACGATTTATAAATAACGCGACAGCGTTGAAGAGAATTACGCTCGCGTTCCAACCGTATCAGATATCCGTGGTCGCACGCGACACCGGACGCGTGTTTGCTCTAAATCGAGCGTTTCAACCCCCCCCCCAACCCCTCTCTATCTTTTACCGTCTCTCTCGCACTCGGATTCCACCCCCTCTTATTTCTCGTAACCGCTTAGCCGAGCCGCACTTAACTCTATCGCACACGCGAAACGTGCGCCGTGCAGGGGGTGGAGAAACCCAGGGGGTGGGAAGGACGCAGTCTCATGGAGGGAGGCTGCACAAGCACACACCGGTGTGTCCGGAAGTAACTCGTGCCACGCTACTATTACTGTAAATACGCAGAATATGTGTTTCGTCCTGCCCCTCTAAGCGAGCGGAACTTTACGTGACGCATCCGCGATGAAAACTGCAGACCCGTTTTATGGAATCGGCCCATCAGTGAGCTCCTCTCCTCTGCTTCTGCTTTTCCTACCCTCTCTTCTCACTCTCTCCCTCTCTCTCTCTCTCTCTCGACACGCCACGCCCCCCAGCAGGCCGCGTTTTAACGAATTAGAAATTAATGAACGGACCGGCTGAAAATCGTCCGTGATGGGATTACGGTAACGCCGCAGGGGTACGAGCTACGAGTTCAACTTCCCGCTTGTTCCTACCGTCCGAGAGATTATTATTATTATTATAAACGGCTGGAATAATCCTTTCAGCGCGCGCGGCCAACCCGGTAACAGGTAAGGTGCATTTGTTCTGAATGACGAAAATATTATTGAGCGAACACAATGCCACAGTGTGCCCGTTTACTTATACGATGGATCGCAAAACGTACTATTTAAACTTTTAATGTAGGCCTAAAAACGCGTTGTAACACTTTCTGTATTTTCTCTGTGATTTTTTCAACATTCCCTCTTCACGTAATGCTGTGAATTAATTGTTTCAACTTTTCGAAAACAAATCCAATTTCAGGTGTGATATTTGAAAAGTTATCGTCTCTGTAAAAGCATTCCAATATTACTGTAACAGACTGCACGTAATCTACTATAACTAGTTTTATTGCATCCGCATCCATCAAAGTTCTTGGTCCTTTACAAAACCGTACCGAGCTACTTACATCTAAAAACCATTAGCTCAAGAGATGTTTTAATTCGAACTCCGGCGTAATAGCATTAAAATAACTCTGTGGTTAATGGTTTTCCAGGTCTGGTAAGTGGGTCGGAAGTTTTTTGTACGGAATCGCGGGCCGCGTCAACTAATGCGTTTGAAAATATACGATTTGAGCGAGACACTCTTGTATAGGAGACATTAAATATCGGGAACAGCTGGGAACATTGCTTTTCGCTTTTATACAGGGTGTTTTACCTAAGTGTCACTGTCAGAACATCTTTTTTAATTCTCGGACGACGGACGATTTTTATATCTCTGTCATTTTTATTAATTTACTTTCGATGATATCTCGTGTAAACACATTAGTCTTTCCGATATCCTCAATGAAACAGCTATTCAGTTAGTTTAATTTCCACCAATTGAGTACTTAAATGACAATTTGGATGTTCCCGGTGAAAACAGACTCCGGCACAGTATACGGAGTATACTGATATAAATAAATAACTAAACGGAAAAGTACATTTAAATATGTAGATGTGATGTCAAACTTGAATTTCGTTTGTAAGGAGAATGCAGGCTATAGAAAATGTCTTTTGTAGCACAAAGATCATATCAAGATGGATTGATCTTGAAATTTCCAATGAGTTACTTTTGTTTACCGTATCTTTGTGCGACGAAATACATTTAAGTGATACACCCTGTATAGACTTATAGAGGTTTCGAAGTGGCGTGTTGGTTAAATGAACTTTTAATTTCTGCGCGCTTATTTTCGAGATGAATCATGCCCCGACTCGAGTAAGAGAGAGAGAGAGAGAGAGAGAGAGAGAGAGAGAGAGAGAGAAGGGCGGACCTTAATTAAAAGACCGGCGATCGGCAAACACGTATCTGTTTCCACTTTCCACTCCCGCAAGCAAATGCTTGCCTGAACTTCTGTAAAATCGTACGTTTCTATTACGAGAGGGATTCTGCATAGCAGGTAGGGGAGACTTGTGCGCGCAGTGCCCCGGCGCATTTAATAAATTAACGTCGTAATTCAGCCCTCCCGGCTACCGGTCTCCAGATATTACGACCCTTATTTGATTCGAAGTTCGTCGCGGCTCACAGCCAGGAAACGCGAATTTCCTTTCATCGATCCTCTCCGCGGGAAATCGCTCCTCCTGCTTCCCGAAATCACCTCGGAAAATTCCTCGACTGACACTGCCGCTTCACATTACTCGTGAACTGGCTGCTTTGTGGAAAACTCTCCCAAACAAAATTTCCACGGCTTTGAAATACTTTGTTAACGTAACGAAACGCTTTTTTCAATCAGTTGCTTTTTTATTCGAGACAGAGGAAAACGAAACGATAACATGAACGTTTTTTAAATTCAAAGTGCACTGCCAAAAGCTAGTAGACACAAACAGGGCATTGTTGAATAATAAATGATATTAATTTTTGAAATTAAACAATTTTTAAGATAAATCAGCACAATCAAGTCGGATAACGATAGGATTCTTAGTTTCCCGATACAAAATCTGGAAATCGCCTTAAAACTAAAACTCACCCCTCTAAGCCACGTAAACAAAGCTTCGAAAAGAACGGAATTTTGAGCATCGCGGATATTGTAATTTTTCCAGTGTCGGTTGCCACAGTTTTCGGCGTCTTTTTGCAGAGGAAGTGCCATCGTTTCGAAAGCGACATTATTTCGGAAAAGCTGAAAGACCCCGGCACGGGGCCGGTTATTACGCGGCCGCGTAATAACAACGAGAAGGACGCGCCAGCTCCGAAATGCATACTCTTTCTGGTTCGGAATCCCGCGGCGCTGTTTCCCGGGACGAAAATCACGATACATCGAGTCGCCGGCAACAAACGTGGGAAATTTCCCGGCCGGCTACGCGATATGAATTTCCAAGCGGCCTTCGAGAGAGAGCGAGAGAGCGAGAGAGAGAGTTTACTGCTTCGAAACGGTCGCAAATTATTCCCGCAGCGCTGCGGATCGATGTACTGGACGTCGCTTCCGGTGAGAGTGTAACTGTCTCTGTTTCGAACCTCGAAAACTGTCCACGAATGCTTCTGGAACCGCGCGACCGTACAAAAGAACATTCTCTCTTGCAAAACGCGGGCTGCGCCACCGAAATATCTCGACCCGTTATCGCGAAATGTCGTTTGGGAGACATTCCGCGATTTTTTCAAGCTTTTAACTCGTTGCGGACTCCAGCCTCGGACGGTTTGTATTGTATAACGCTGCTTTCAAAGGTCCCTTTGCCTCCGAATATCTTTAAGCTTTCTCGAAGTATACAGAAGCAAAGTGGTTGCTTGTCGATTTTCGTTCGAATAACATACAGGTTGGAGCACGGAAGATTACTCCATAAATAATGATTTTAATATAAATGTTTCAAAGAAAAGTTAAATGGTTTCCCGAGGAACGCTACTTGACGGGAAAGACATATGAAGGTCTTTATTTCTTTAAATGGAACGAAGAATTTTCATCCTAATTTTTATAAACCGATCCATGCTGGTTGTACAGGTAACATAAAAATAATTAAAAACGGAATAAATCGAATGCATCACAATATTTCTTATTTTCTACATTAATATACTAAAAATTCATAAAAAGGGAAATCGTATTTGTACAAAACGCTGCTCGAGCCAATCCTTTGATGTGGAGAAAAATGTACAATCTGTTAAATTTGCTGTTGAAACAATTGAATCGAATTGGTACTTACAGCTTTCTCCACAAAGAATTTTATCATGTTACCATTATTGATTACCACATACAAGGGGACACCCTATTTAAATTGCACATTACAGGATTGCCATTGATGCGTAGAGCATATTTGTCAATTTGTCATTTTCAATGCGGACAATTGCAGATTGATGTCATGGAATAATATAAGGGTTGAACGATGTAACATCCACGGTAATAAATTGTTTATTTATACTTTGCGAGACCACTTTTGACTTTTAACGTGGAACTCTTCTGGGAGACGAGCTGTATGTTTGTTACGAGAATTTCCATTTACAACGCTAGCAGAATATTCATTGAAAACGATTTAAATATGAACGAGCTTTAAATCAATGCTAAACAGATAACACAATTAATCGGCAGACTCGAAATTTCTCTTGCACCGACGTATTTTTGGATTATATGCATCCTTTTCGTTTCTGCAAACGAAATTAACCTGTCTGCTATTTTTTGTTACGGTTTGTTGCGTAAATAAATGTCACTTTATTTTTTCTTTGGGACATGACATGTTCTCTGTCTTCTCTATGCGCTCAAGTAACAAACCTTGATATTATGCAAAGAACAATATTTATACGGTATATTTGTTCTTAAATATTTGATCGCGTGTTGACAGGCAAGCTGCTATTGTCCGTACAAACGTTATACACGTCACTCCACTGTCATTCCACGTACCACTCCATTCATTTATACAAAATATCACTCCGCAAAATTCAGTAGATTAAAAAATGTTAACAAAGCTGGACGCAGTTTTGGTATGACATGCTGGTTGTCCATGGAACCCATTTCGTGCAGCACATTCAAGAACAATAAGATACGAATTTTAATGGAAAGGTCTTAGAAACAATGAACGTTGTGAGATATCTCGGAACCATCCCCTAAGCGTGTCATATCAAACAATACGTGTGCAGTATTTGATTCTTCCGAAATTAGTTCGAACCGTTTGAAGACGGAACTGGGCTATCGATCGGTCGTTATTGCCACTTTTCGAAGGAAATTATTTAAAATCCGAGTTTTAAATATAGAAACACAATACAACTACAATACAGACTGGCTGAAGCACAAAATCGATACAAACAGGAATTAATTAAGCAGAAGCTTCTATTCTCCGTAAACATTTTTTCCCTGGTCACGGATACCAAATCTGCTTCCAGCTTTGTTAACATTTTTTAATCCGCTGAATGTTCTTTTGCGCGGTGATATTTTATATAAACGAATGGAATGATACGTGGAATGACAGTGGAGTGACGTAATAACGTTTGTACGGACAATAGCAGCTTGCCTCGATAATTCGTTCAATTTGTTCGTTCGTGTGGGTCTACAAGCGATCAAATATTTTCGTGCGTCACACCTCGCCGGTGAAACGCTAAAATTTTCTGATTTCTCCTGATTTTCAAGTATCTGCCGGGAGATGTTGACAATTAGGGTAGCTTTTCTGAAATGCTCCAGGTTCAAGGGGTCATCGACGAAGCAAAGTGGTTGCTCCTGGAGGGATGTGGGTGGCCCGAGGAGCCGGTCCTTGTAGGGTGGCCGGCGATGTCGTAAAGATAATTGAAAGACGAAATTAGAGGGCAGGAGCGGAATAAAGTGATACGATTAAAGCGACGTATACGAAGTAATCCTGCCGGGCACGTGGAATCTGGTCATGACGTAAGCGGATTAAGGTATTAAGAGGTTAAAGTTGAGAAGCTACAACGACTGATACGGCTCTTTCCGTCTTGTCAAATACCGCTTAAGTTAATCGCGGGATCGGCCGGCTGATTACCAGCGATCCGCGTGCTCCCGCGCGCGTGTACTCTCTCGGCGACAGAAGGGAGCTTGTATTCTCAACGAATGCCAGAAACGTACCACTCTCTCACTCTCTCTCCTCTCTCTCTCTCTCTTTCTCTCTCTCTCTCTCTCTCTCTCTCTCTCTCTCTCTCTCTATCTCTGGTCGCTCGTTAGCAAGATTTCGAGATCCGATACCGAGCCCCGGGAAACCAGGAGAGAGCTCGAACAACGACAGAACTTGGAGCCGACGACGCCTGACGTTGACGTACGCAGCGTAAACGAGAAATTGATTGATTGGGAAACTTTCTTACGCTCAGACGAGAGCGAGAGAGAGGGGGAGTGGGGGCAACTAATATCGACGCCAGTCGCCGCGAAATCTCATTACCAGCGGAACTACGGTTCGGCAAACATACCGAGCGCATAGCGAATGCGTCTCGCGAATCCTCACTCCTTTCCTGGGAACCAGACGTCTCTCGATTAGCATTCATATCGATCTTATCTTTCTTTCTCGTATTACTTTCGTTACCTTGCCTCCTGCCGCTCCCTCCCTTATTGATGGAGCACCCTTTCTCCGACTCGGCCTTTGTTTTCCTAATCTACTCCACCTATTCTTCCTGGTTTTCCACTGTTTATTTCATCTTTCTCCTAGACAGTGTCCTTTCCGACTCTTTCTCTTTTAGATCGTATTTTATCTTTCTTTTGGACAATGTTCTTTTTGTCCTTTTCTTCTCATTAACCCTCAAACAGCGGACCATTCGTTATAACTGTATAGTTGATGTAGTTAAGCATTATTTATTACTTCATTCGTCATTTCTATTATAACATATTGTTGCAGATACTTCTTAAAGGTACGTTAGTATTTGTTTATTTAATTTAAACAACTGAGTAACAAACTAACGATTTTTGTACACTAGGTCGAAAAAGACCCATTTAATTGATTATCTGTTAATATTTTTGGGAAATTTCTTTATCGGAGTACGTATTATGATAAAAATTGCGTGGAATCTCTGCAGGTAGTTTAATGTTGAATACTTTTTGAAGGTGCCTTATCTACACTCGATTTCCTCGTTGCACCAAATTACACCGCCTCCAATCTAAATTAATCACCAGTAGTTGAGTAGCTAGATGATGCTTTTAAGTGCCCGGTGAGAATGGCTTGAAAAAGCACCCGCAGCCAAGAGTTAATTAGTGCACTAAAATTTTACGAAAAGTACACGATGTAAAGCTAACGTGCACTTATCAGTTCCCCTCGAGAACCTTCCAACCCTCCGCATTTTAATCGAAAGAAAATCGCATATAAAGCCCGCGAATCGTCCTAAACGTCATCACTTATAAAAATTGTATGGATGTTCCGCTATCCGAATTTTAAATATGAATCACTGTCAAATACAACTGTTCATACATTTTGTCTCGCTATAAAATATTTTTGTTCACCAACAACAACAGATCAATTCTACTCGTGCTTTTAATTCGCGTGGTTTCTACGAACGGGACCGTGGTGTGCACGATTGAACAAATTGCTTAAATGTTGCGTGCTGTTGCTGTGCGTAGATTAATCAGAGAAAATGTTTAAAAATAGTGTGGAGATGTTAAACTGTTGGAGATGGCATTTTAGATGAAGATTCACGCGTTCTCCCCTAATGAATACTAAAGATACGGCCGATTGTTCGCGCTCATTTGATCGAGGACCTTCAGGAAGCTTTCGCTGACATTTACGCGCAGTATCCGCGCGAACACCCAGTGCAAAAGCCGGTGTGAAGCGAGGGACGAATTTAGGGGTAGGATGGCCCATATACGGGGAGCTGCGAACGTGTTAAAATCAATCGTGGCTCCCGGATGGCTTGCGACCGGTTTGAACGGGGCCGGTGTTTATTCGTCGCGGAACACCGTTTCACATATTCATGGCTGCGGAGTAATAAGGTCAGGCGAGGTCTGTGCGGACGAGGCGTCGAACGATCGCTCGCACATCGTCGCCTCGCTTCTCTTTGCCTCGCCCTACACCTCGTTTCTCCTCGGTTCTGTGCGTCTCGCGTGAACGTCTCGATTAAACGGAGCAGGCGACGCGGTTCTATTCGCGACGCTCGATTTACGAGCGGCCGATAACGAACGGCCGTTTCGTGGCCTAAACTACTTCGTTAGCGGCTCGTTCAGCCAGTTTTAAGAGTGCCCGCGGAAGCTTTAACGCGGTCGCCTCGCAGTAGGCCGTTTCTACAAAATCGCTGGAATTAAGTTGAAAATTTTCATATCGTGTAATGGGTTCTAGTCTTTTCTGGAATACTTGATACAGATTGACTCAGGAGGACTCGGACTCATATCTGATCTCGTGTCTCTATTGATTTCTATTTTATCCGCTGTAGAGAGAGCTTGGTTAATTTTTAATCTTGTAACCCGATCGCGGAAAAGAAAGCACACCGATAACTTGACGATAGAACCGTTTATGTTCACGATGAGAACGAGACTGATTAAACCGAGGACAATACAGAGAGAGAGAGAGAGAGAGAGAGAGAGAGAGGGTACATTAAAGAAATAGATTGACAGATACATATATTTAAAGAGGACGAGTTCAGGTGACGAGCAAGCATAAACATTTTTGAAGACTCCTACTCGTTATTGTCATAAATAAATCTTTATATTCTGCAGCTTCGAATCAATGAATAAATTGATCGAGACATTTTTAAACGGCATCGTAACCTCCATACACTTCTAAAACTATTCCGCTTGTAATTAATATAATATAATTGACAGAAACACGAACTTTCGTGTGCGCCGAGGACTTGTTCGAAAGTAGACGAGAGTGGAGAGAGTAGAAAGAATGGGGAGGGAGAGACGCTAGTCTCCGCGCTCAAGTTCGATCGGATACTCGTTCTCCTGTTCGCGGCCGTCGCCGTTTAAAATATCCACGCGAGCTTTTCAGCGAGCTTCGCCAGGCGTTAAGCTGAAACTCCATTAGTACGAAACGGCCGTAAAACGCCGCGCCACACTAGTAGATATGGCGTGGCATGGTGCGGCGCGGCTGCGCTCGCTTTGCGCGCCGAAAAACCTTTGCCGTGGCTTTCTCGTTTCGCTCGAGTTCCCGGCAAACAACGCTCGAAAAGAAAGACCGCGAGTGGAAAAAGCACAGGGCCGCAAGAAAAAAAAAAGGAAAACAAAGCAGCTCGCCCAACTTGCCTGTCGTGTGCCAATCGAGAAACTGTTTTCCGATGTGTCATCGATGCCACTGCATTTCTTCGTCAAAGTTCAAGCTTCGCTTAGAAGCTTCTCTTCTCTCTCTTTTCATTTATAATAGTCTGCAACAGTTGTCACTTTTCATTTATAATGGTCGGTTGCGTCAATGGATATACGAGATCACTTTTGTCCAAATTTCATATTCATCAAAGTTTTTTTTTTAATGAGACTACATATGTTCCTTACAACAGTCTTATAGCTCATAAAAGAAACAAAGTCAATGATGTTAATCTTCTTAACCCTATATGTTAACCTTTGTATGACCTTCAAGTAATAAACTTTTGTTAAGAATGCTCGCGATTGATCAGCAAATCGTTCGAGCTTCTTGTAACTTCCACGTGGTGTGCCGACTAATTTATTGGAACTCGAAGGACCATTTCCCTGGTATAGGGAGAAGTAAATTCACGGTGTAGTGCGAACACACACAAGAGTTTATTATAAATGCTATGTGAGACTCTCGACTGCCGCTGAAGGTTGTCTGAGGACCGAGGTTGCTAGGTCGACAGCCGGAATGAATCTGGTTAAAACGGACGAAGTACAAATATCAGGAAAGGGCGTCCCGTTCCTCTCCTTTACAATTTCCATAGGGTGGGGGTATCTTCGGAAAGGGGCGAGTCGCGATATAAGCGCCCTCGAGGACCTGGCCCACGAGTGGATCCCGGAAAATATACAAGGCTCGAATTTCGGCGTCGGGGCGACGACTTTCAATTAATAATGCAACCCAAAATCGTTTCTACACTTTCCACTTTATTTTACCATTTATTATTTCATTCTTAGTAATTATTCATCTATACTTTCTTCATAATTCAGGTTCTAATAATTCAATAGGACTGATAAATAAATATTATCTAATATACTTTACCCCTTATATTTTAATCAAAGATATTCTTGGTTACATTTTAATTATTTTCTTATTTTTAATTGTAACTATAATTTTCCCGTACACTTCAAGAGATCCAGACGATACTCGAGAACGCGACATAAACAGTCGTCGATACGTGACATTTACGTGGCGCTCCAGGAAATAAACTATGAATGGGATTTCGGCGCCTGGCCGCAGACGAGACGACTCTCAACGGAAACTACAGGACCAGGCGGGCTGCTAAGCAAAGGGCACCCTATGCGAGGAAAACGCTTACATATATCTAAACAACTTTCATTCGAGTGATACCTGCTGCTGGCGCTATTCTGAAGATTGATCGTGGCGCTTGTCGTTGCTCGAGGATACACAATAGAGTAGAATCGTGAAAGCGGATTATCGGTCGCGATTTCCTGCTCAATAATTCAATTACGAGGCTCGCGAAGGCGATCGTTTCGCGCGGAGCCGGATACCGATCTGTGCTCGTTGGCATTCTCAAGAATCGCGGGCCGCGCGCGAAACGATAACGCGAAATCTGCTGTAGCCGCCGGAAGAGAGGCCGGAACGGCCCTTATCCGAATTTCATTGTCTAATAACAATAAAAGACGGGATCCAGCGACAAGAGTAATAAAGGTGGCGGTTGCGTCGCGGAGAAACGACGCTCGGTGTACGTGTAACGAACGCGTAATGGCTCGTACGGTCGACTCGGGCTAGCCCGCGTATAGAAACGTCGTCGCGACGATACAGAAACATCCTCATACGCCCTGTTAAACCCTCCCCCCCCTCCCGGTCCCACTTTGTTGAAACCCCGCTTCCGAAATCCCCCTACAAACCGAGGGCGCACTTGCCAACGGAACGCCGTGGTTATCTGTTCCCGCGCGCTGTACCCGAGTCGGGCACTTTTCGGGAAAACGCAGACCAGAAACTTGCTCGACGTTATTCCGACCACGACCACGGCCTCGACCGCGGCCACGACCACGACCACGACCACGACCACGACCACGACGATGGAACGGAGCGACGCCGTGGAAAATGGAAAGGACACGCGTTTCCTGCGAGCAAGGACTTTCGACAACTTCGCGCCGAGCTCGGGCCACCTGCCGCTGCATTTTCCGGTCCTCGATGCATCCTCCGGCACCGTTTTATTATTATTATTAGTAGTAGGTTGTTGCATATGAAATGCCCGATTTTAGAACGCATATGCACGCGAACGTTTCGATCAAAAAACACCACCAGAATCTACAAGTTTTATCCTTTAACACAATCGCTACCTACACAAAGGGTATACAATAAAACATTAAATGAAGAAACACAGTTTAGTAAGAAATTTACATTTTCTTGTTCCGTGTAATTTTTATAAATCAGCTGGTCGCGTCAGCAGCAAGAACAACTGTCCACCGTACAGATGAAGAGCCGGCCGAACGTAACGAGCTGGAGGAGAAAGAAAAAAGAGCCGCGATCGTTCCGTGTTTTCTTATTCAACGGGGGCTGAAGCGTTCCGTTTTTAATACATTTACCGAGAGAGGGGGGAACGTTTCAGATCGGACGCGCGTGAATTCGCAAGCAGCTGCTCTGTATCGCGAGCGATCCCGCAAAATGGTCAATCGGAATATCGAATGACGAGAGCGTATCCCGTCGTACGCTGCAGAAGCTCTCTCGCTCGGCTGCTCGGATGCGTTATAGATCGTCGAGAGGTTATTGCGCGTTGTTAGGGGCTGAAAGGGTGTGCGGTGTGTATGTGCGAGGACGCGCGCGCACGGTGCGCCGTTCAATTCGTAGGGTAGTTAAGGGCACTGACGTAACTACTGCAGCTAATGAGGCATAAACAACCAGGGTGCTGGCTGGTGCCTCGACCCCGCATCCTAACCACCGAAAATCCCGCTCACTCTCTTCCTCTATCTCTAACTCTCTCTCTCTCTCTCTCTCTCTCTCTCTCTATCTCTATCGGCCGTCCTCACCCTCCGTCGCCTAACCAACTATCTCCGTTCATTTTAGTGGCCGTCTATAGTTTAGTCACTGTTCTCGTAAACTAATAATATCGGCGCCGCAGGACGGTCCTTTCGCGCGGCCAGCCCCGAATTTATCCTCCCCGACCACGTACGCTATCCGACTTTGCCAGGGCGAAAGGGATCCTCGTTCCGGCTAATTCCGCTCGAAACTTTCCTCCTTGCCGCCAGTTCCTGGCACACCTAACGTCCGATTCTTCCGCTCCTTAAGAGATCTGCTCTAGACACCGCGAAAATTGCTCGTTTTCGAACGTTCCCACCCTCGGAACTACCTGCGATGGGTAATTCCAGTTCTCGACGCTCTCCTAACGAAAATTTTCCGTCGACTATTCGCCTCTGCACATGCTAATAATTGCGGACTTTGTCGATCGCAAGACACGGAAGCTGAACAACATTTCATTGTCCAATGATCTTAACACGTCGAAAACAGGGTGACCACATTTCAAATTATAATGCAAATTTGGAAATTTTCAATATTTTATAGCTGCAATGGAAACTCAAGTATCGAATGATTTTTACCAACGATCAGAAATATTTAACCCATCTGTCAACACGGTAAATTACTGAAATAATTTTTCGAACCGGTGACAAAGGAAAATTAAGCAGGTCGAACTTAAACGTTTATTGATAAACGAGGTGCCAGGAAGAACCAAGTACTCTTTTAAAAACTCGAATCGTAATGGACATTCAACATGAAAAATTCAGAGAATTTTTTAACTTTTTGATAAAAAACTTCTGTGTGGTTTGAGAGTAAGCATTCAGTTGTAGCCATAAATTCGTATATTGATTTAAATAATTATGGATAGTAATATTTCAGGACAGAAATTTTTCAAATTCCATAGAGAATTTTGAGTGTGGGATGAAGAACAGAGTCACTTCTCAGCCCGCGCGCATGATCGGTCAAAAGAAGGAATATAGCGCAGGGGTTGTAGAGAGTGAGAGAGAGAATGCTGACCGACTTTTCCGGTCTTTTTCTCGGTTTCCGTGACCATCGCGTCTCTGGGAAAGCTCTTTGAGTGACCATGTGCGCGGCCACGTTTTTCGCGTAGCGTCCGGGAACTCATCAGCGAGAGCAGGAAGCGGAACGTTCGGAGCCCACGGAAATCGGTAAACGTCACGCGAATGTAATTTATTTATGAGTCGAGGAGGCGAAGAACGACAGCCAACTGACTGGCATGCCGGCCCGATATGGGAAACGCTATGAAAAATCATTCGATCGATCTTATCGAGGTTGGCGTGTCGCGGCTCGACCTCGCGTCGGATACGAACACCGTGAAAAAAGTTGCTTGGCAATCGAGAAAGCTAAAGAGACTGCGGAGAAAATAGAATCAGAATAATTAGCAGGTTGTCCTGAGAATTTGTTACCGACCAGTGTACACAATGTGAATTTAAAGTTTCAAATTGTGCCTGCACATTGTTCTCGTAAATGCATAAAATCCGCAGTCTATTTACAACACTCTCTTCTAAACGAAAAATTGTTTAAAATGACTGCATTTGTACATTCACTTATTACTAGACAGCGAAACTTTATGCAAAATAAAGATTTTTATGTGAATTACAACACATTTGAGTGAAATAGAGATTTATTTCCTTTCTTAATATGTTCAATAGGTTAAAAATAATGTAACAGTATCGCTAAAATTTTTTATAATATGTTTAATGTCTTAAGTTGCGCCTACTTTGCACCTTTGGAGAATCGTGCTGGAGCAGACAGCAAGTAGAAACGGTCGGCCACGATTAGACGCGCAGCCCGATCCCAGCTTTGTTCTTCTCGCAAACGTAATATGAGGTATCTTGTACTGAACTGTTGACTCGTTTCTTTATAAGATCGCAGAGACACCTTGTGCGCTTAGAGCAATTATCCCGCGTAGAGATAAAAGCGTCGCGTCGCGGAGAGCATGATTGCTTCGCGTACTCGCGGACTCCGTATCACAATTCCTGTTTTCTTTGGAAGAACCAAGTATCCGGGGACTTATGGACGGCAGTGTGTATACCTGGGTAGATTAATATCAACTGCATTTTTCAGAGCCTAGGGGCACCTCGCTCCGGGAGGATTTAATTAATTATGCAGGAAACTCAGAGGCTCAGCCCGGGGAAAAAGAGCGTGTGCACACTAGGATAGCTATTATTTACTCTTCTCAAAAATTTTAGTCAAAATTCCTTTTACGACACCTCCTAGAGTTGTTTAAAATAATTCAAAAACAATTCGTGCAAAGTTTAAGCTGGTTCGGATAACGGGAACACGTGCCCCAAATGGATCAAACAATAAAATAATTAGTTTCGTGCTCGTATAATCGTTTTTCTCAAATATCTTCTAAACTATTTATCGCGTTAAAGAATATGTTAAACGAAATCTGTAGATCTGGACAGGATGCGTATTGCATGTCATTCATTACTTGTTTTCGTAAACCAAATTGTTGACGAACAAATTGAGAAAATCTGTGGTTTCTTTACCTTTTATCAATAAACATCAGCGAAAAATTTTAATCAATTCCAGCTCGGCCAACGCCAATGCCCCACTCATCTACAACCGCACTTTTATTGGTCTCTGTGTTTCGTTAATAACTGCTTAATGAAGCCTCGGAGAACATTTCCGCAACGGAGAAAGTTGCTTCAAATGACCTAAGGGATCGACCCTTTCGAGGACGCACATCATTTTTGGGGTAACCTGTGTATGATTCTGGGATAACGTGATAGTAACAAGTCAGTGTACCTACATCGTTTTAAAGCAATCTTGAAAGTGGCTTTAGAAGCAAGCAAAGTGTTTCAAGAACTTGAAGAATGTTTACAACAATTGCGACATAAGTAGAGCCTAACGCAACACAGCGGTTGAGTTAGTGCGAAGGGGCTGTGTTTTTTTTAGAGAAACCGCAGGGGAAGTAGGTCGGCGACTGGAGGAGCGATGGGAAAGAGAGAAAACGTCGCGATATGGTTTCCGCGAGCAGGAACGGTTCATTACAACCGGGTCTGGTACGTCGCCGGTGGTCGAAAGCTCAGCTCAAAGGGAGGAGGAGAGAGTTCACGAGAGAGAAAGAGAGTGGTCACTCTCTCGCATACAAAGACAACGTACGGCCGACGCGTGTAGTGGCGTGTGAACGCGAGGCAGAACCGGCTACGTAAACGACGACGGAGCACAGACGACAGCCAAAACCCGCGAGCGTTTTAATCTACCGGCCGGCAAAGCTATTACCCACTACCGGTGGAAGTCATTTCGAGATGGTACACGTTCGTCCGACTTCCTGCCAGCCGCGGTTCCGCCGCGAGAAACAATGGAAATTAGGACTTTAACCGTCGGCGGCCCGTCCCGTCCGAAATCCATATGTTATCGCTTTATGCGGGATAATCGTCTGTCCTGTTCCCCCCCTTTGCGGAAACAACCAGATAAACGAGCGACGCGTCCCCTCTGCGAGTCTTCTTGTTTTCCCTCTACTTTGCTACCTCGCGCGCGCACGATTGAACGAGATCAACGTGATCGACGAGACGCTCCTGAGGCCCCCATGAAACGTTATGGCGGAATAAACCTGCCCGATGAATACCGGTCAGCTATCCGGCTCCGCGGATATACGAACTTCTTCTTGGGTTTGTCATTATCGAGCTGCGCGTCGCAGACTATATAAAACACGAGGTTATAGTATCACTACCCCCATGATACTGCAACAAAATTTGGATTGGTGTCTAGGTTGGTTCCACTGTGTCATTCGTAGTCGGTTGATATCGGTGATCACTAGATTACGGATTTTCATGCAGAATAACAATTTTGGGCATCGATCGCACGAAACAGGAACTTATTTCATATTTATTTAACGTCGCTTTCAACACTTTGCTAAGGTTATTTCGCGATGGGACCTACAGTTTAATAAGAACGGTTCCGAACCACCTTGGACACCACAGTATTAGATGGCACATGGAATATTTCCAGAGGTGCCGACGGCAAAAGAAGAAAAGCAAGAAACAGGAGCTACATATAGTATTATTTCTTTTCTTAATAATTCTAATGAGTAGCACAGCTGTGAAATTATTTATGGCACCGGAAAATCGTATCGAGGTATCTACCTTTCATAAGTGCAAGTCTAAAGGATATGTGAAAGTCAACTTAATTTTTTTTAATGGAATCATACAGTAAGGATTTGAATCGCCACGAAATCGTCAAAAGCGTCTGTTCCGTCGCGCAGGAACAGAAAACGTGGGCTTCTTTCGGACAATATTTATGGTGCGTTCGTGACTAAAAATCTTCCTCGAAGATTACGTAAGTTAGGGTCATTCGGCGACCATTCGAGACATTGCCGGATGTTTAGTTTCTTAAAGGACAATCTGCCAAATTATCGGGACCCGTCGCACCTCCTTCTCGAGGCTCCTTCAGAACTACGAGAAGGAGGTCTAAACATTCTTGAGGATGCTGATTGGTAAATGCAACTTTCGGCAGGAACCAATCAGTACACGTTTTTCCTCATCGCGTTCGGACAGGAAGTCGAGCTCCGACAGTTCCTTCTTAGCTTTCGGACAAGCATCATTGAATCCGCGGATAGACAAGTATAACGCACCGGCCGTTGTCTTGTCAATTATTCAATACAAAGTTCAAGACTTTACATTGCGGTATTTCGTTGTTCAGCGCACTGGACAACCGCGTTAGATTCCGCGTCGCCAGCATGCGAAATCCCCTCGCGTGCGCTAGCGTCTAAGGCAGGACCTGCTAGAATTGTGTTAAATTGCGTGTTCCTTGAAGGGTCGAACGACGAGCGCGTGTTTTGTGTATGTATTTCCCCGAAGTTAGAGGACTGGCCGAGAGCGTTTGTTTACGTTTTTTGAGGATGCAGGTGTCTCCGAGGGGACTTATGTGTGCGTCTGTGTGCGTGTGAGCGCGTGACGATCGAGGCGTTCGAGACGCGTCACAGTAGCTATTGGTTGTTAGCCGTTGACACACGAATGTGAACATCCTCTTTCCACGATATTTCTAATTCGTAATCCTTATATAATCCTTATATAATCCCGTTAATTGTGGTTCTATTTGAACAAATTGCCTTACCGACGAGTCCACTAGCAGGTCCGGGACGAAACGATTCTTTAACGTCTTCCCTTTTAATTCGAGCGACCGTTGTCTTGTGCAATCACAAACCCATTGAACCAGCTACCCAAGATTAATTTGGCGGGTAGGAAAACTCGTGCGGGGGCATTTGCGGTGGTCGACGCGTCCGCGGTCTAACCGGGCTCAAGCCTTACAAGCTTGAGTGGAAATTCATCGGCGCATCACCCGCGAGTGTCCCTCAAACGGCACGACGTAACAGCGTCCAACCTCGTCCAGTGGTAAAATAAACTTTCTCGGTTATCCGATAATTTGGATTGCCCGTTTCCACCGAGATTCACCCTGTGCAATGATTAATAAAAAAAAAAACGGAAGATGGTGAGAGTCGTAGTTGGAACGAGGAGAAATAGTTTCGGTCCGGACGATGAGTTTCCAGGGCGGCGAGAAAAAGTTCCGTTGGGCTCGGTTTGGTGAAATCGACCCGGAGAGAGATCGTGACCCATGGGAGTCGGAATAGAGAGATCAAACGTTGGTATAATCGGGTTAAAACCGGTAGCAAATGTAGGCGTGACGGTCATGACGACGCGCGGCCTACAAACATCGGAATATTGATAGATTTTAAAAGCGATACGAGAGCGAGTCAGAGCAGAGCAGAGTGGAGCTGAGCGAAGAGGATAGGTTCAGAGCGGCGAAGGTCCGGCTATCCATTATTTATGCACGTTTCGCGAGCACTAATCAGAGATCGAATGAAATTCAACGCATTAATGTAGTCGCGGACGCGTCGGGAGTATGCTGTGTTTAACATCAGAATCCATTACACGATTTACACAGAATCCAGATGGCAAACGGCGCCCGCGCAGAGCGATGACTAGTCGGAAAAATCTGTCGGGAAGCGCGGGAACCGTGATGCGCTTTCGCGTACTGTGCGCGCCAAAGCTTTACGGTTTAATTACGGTGCGTCACGAGCCTCGTTAAACCGATTACCGATACATTCGATATTTAAATAAACTCCTCACCTACGGAACTGGTGAATCATTCAGCGCCGGTCACCGCCAACGAGATTCCTCTGCGGACGTTTCGATTTCAACTCTACAAATCTACCGAACACTATAAAAATCATAACAGGACTGCGAATGTTTCGCGTGACCTAAAAATATTCTGTCGCTCGTGCGAAATGAGAGTTGGCTGAAAATATATTTCTTCTTCTCATCGGTTCATTCAGTCGATAATATTATGGATCGTTATGCGTTTACAGCTTCTGAAAATTTTGAAAAAATGCTGGAATATAAAATTTCACAGAAGTTAGTACCATTTATATTTATTTCAGAAGTACATTAATTACAACGTCCTTCAATTATTCGAATGTCTTCCTTTTTTATCCATTAATTTTGAATCACTTCAGCGAGTTTCGATATGTCGAAAATAATGTTATTACATTTTTCAATTCTGCCAATGTTTTTCGCTTGTATGTTCATTTTCATTCACTCCACCCAAACGCAAAAGTCGAAAGTACCGTGACAACATTCTTCAATTCCTCTAATGCCATCGCTAATGTCTTCCACGTTTTAAAATCATCCATTTTTGCCGTGAACGCATTAAAGCAACGTTACGATCATAACGATAATGGCAGGAAATGTACGAATTTGTAAAACGCGAGAGAACATTATCAGTGAGAATAATCAGTGTGAGTCGATGGTATTTTTGCCACTTATACGTGCACACGTTACCGGCTGTGCACATACATATTTGATCTACTTTCGTATTCAAAATCCGG
Source organism: Lasioglossum morio (assembly GCA_916610235.2). Classification (NCBI taxonomy): domain Eukaryota; kingdom Metazoa; phylum Arthropoda; class Insecta; order Hymenoptera; family Halictidae; genus Lasioglossum; species Lasioglossum morio. The sequence continues at coordinate 5,113,708 of OU744324.1, read as the reverse complement.
TAAATCTGCGTTGCATTTAAATATGCTCCTCGAAATAATCACTCTATTCATACTATTTTCGCAAAGCTTTTCATACAAATGAATGAAAAAGTATAGTTTGCAGAATGGGAAGTGTCTCATGGAAGAAATTATTATTACTTTTCTTAATACATATTGCAAGATCCTATAAATGTATAAAGACACTGGACCTCCGATTCTGATAGCGTCGAACGAGCAGGGTTCGGACTTCGCGTGCAGCCATCGGAGAGACGAATCGCACTCGTCTACAGGCTGCCACGTTCAATATTTTCTCGAGTGGAAGCGGGTCGAGAAGTTTACGCCTATCGTATACAACTTGTACTCCTTGACTCGGTGAATAATTTCCCGTCGCCGTTACAAGCCGCCACGGATACCTCCACCGCCGCCGTCGCGTCGTTGCTGCTGCTGTCTGTCTGCTCTCTAACTTTCGGATTCGTCGAGACAGTCGAGTCATAATGGCGAAATGGACGGTGACAAGCGTAAGAGTCCTGAGGAACTTTGCTGGCGGGCCTCTTCGTCTTCCCGAACTTGGCGAAACCGCGAGCCCGAAGAATTCGACCGTCGATCCTGTTGGATCTGTGCGAAATTCCGTTACCTTTTTCACCTGAATCATAATGGAGTTGAAGTACGAATTGTGTATGTATGTTAGCAGCCAACCCTATATACACTGCCACTCAAACGTATGTGGACACTTCGTTAATTCTTATAACTACCTGAAAAAAGTTATGATATCTTTGGAATACAAGGTAATCAAATTTACGAAGCATATCAGAGTTCGTACGGTGTGAGAGAGAATATTTTAACAATAATTTATTAAATATGTCACCAATAATGATAAAATATAATTGCATCTTCTTTTCATCTACGTATCCACTGCTTTTATGACTGCGTTTACTAGTCGTGGCTAATCGTTATTTCAGTATCAATAAGGTTCCACTATGATTCCAAGATGTCCCACAAATGTTTCTCAGATTTGGGACATCGTTTTCGGACTTGTCTATCTATGTGATCCCATAGTTCTTCTTTTATTTATTTCAGAAAATTGAGTAACTAAATTGTTTATTTTGATACTATTAGAATACATTACATACATATTCATAATAGACTTCACCAATAAATATTGTTTAATAATAAAAATATACATTATATATCACAAATTTCATGAACACGGTAAGTGTCCATATACTTTTGAGCGGCAGTGTGAAAATCAGAAATAACAGAAGAATCGTAGCATTACGATCGCTAACAGATCGCAAAAAAGAAGACAGATTAAAACGGTTGCGACAAACAGGTCAGTCGTTAACTTCTGGTTATGCGTGTATCCAATTTTGTTGATAAACCCTTTTTCTCTTACGGCTTTTCCTTACAATTAACATCTCGACGACGCGAGTTCCCCCTTCGTCTTCAAGAGGCGAGGTTTCGTGCGTCGCTTAGCCGGAACGACTCCGAGAAGAAGTTTCGACGTGGCTCGTTCGTTCACGCGAACTTGTTGCGTGTGCCGCGCGATTAGACGGTCGCGGTCGCACGAAACCGAAAGAAACAAAGGGTGAAACGAGCGGGACCAGCTAGAGGCCGAAGCGAATCAGGACGGTAGTGTGTTTCGAAAGGATGAAAAGCATCGCGCGAGAGCTTCGAGCACCGATAACCGTGATGCCACAGTTCTCTACCATTGTCCCTCTCTCTTCCTGAATGGGTATCGCGTCCGAAGCGCATCGGGGTTACTTCGAATTAAATAAAACCCGTAATGGTGCTCGCCGCTTATGAATAATTCAGTTATCGAGCGGGGACACACCGCTACTCGTAACTTCTACCTTCCGCTTGGCAAAAACCGTCGCCGGAAATACGCTTCGAAAACGCCGAAAGATCCGAAAGAACCGCCCTTTAAGAAGTCCGCCTATTACCGCCGATCGAAACAATAAAAATTATCTTTTTGCCCACGGCCGAACGTTTCACAGGCCCCGAAAGCCGTTCCCGAAGTTGGGAATTGTTGTTCCCGAGATAACTCGCGAACTTCGAAGCACGCGAATTAAGATTCAAACGTTCGCTTGTTGAAGGTCGTTAAAGAAATTGTAATCTTTCTTTTGTTTCTTGCCGAAGTCGCCAGATCAGGGGAATCGACTCGAATTAAGGGGAAAAAGTTATCCTCTCTCTGCCATTGTGACCTGCTCCTTGCAATTGTTCCAAACAATTTTTTATTTTGCATAATTAACCTGGAAATATTAACTATTAGAGTAGATGTAGATATACTCTGGTACGTTAAATATATCCTTGATTTATACAAGATTTCATTTGTCTTGTATGAAATGATGCTTGAACAGTGTGCTTTAATTAATAGAAATGGAACAACGAAGGGATGTTTCTTTGTTAAAAGAGCAAAGAAAGTATATTACGTTTTTTACGATCGACGTTAACGTTAAGAAGTTCCAGCGGCCATGCCTATCGGTCTGTATACGATGAAAGAACAAGTGTCGTTTTATAGCAAGTTCGAAGCTGAACCTTGTATAGACACTTAAAAGCCATTAATACAGTTACTCTTCGAGTTAAACGTTTTGTCGAACAAGTTAAAATGGATTGAAAAGAATAAAGTTCGGCGCAGAATCGTTATCCTCGTTGGTGTAGCAGCGGTTTTACGAGCACTTTGGCTGAGAAGCTATTACGGTGTGATGAGGAACGTGACTCTGATAATTCTCCTGCCGTTGCTCCTGCTGTTGGGGAATTAATTGTTCGCAAAACATTTCGCAACATTTTGGGAAACTGGAACTGGGCAAGTGTCCTGGATACTAATCGATATGTTCAAACCTCGGATTAAAGAATATACTCTTTACTAACCAGTCGACATTTGATCTCCTTTTACGCTGATTTGTAGAAGATCGATAGCAAAGTAGCACAAAAATGATATTTTCAGAATGCTAGGGGGCAAATATTTTAAGTAACATGAAGTTCTGTCACTTTGAATCTGAAAGATCGAACGAGGCTATTTTACGCAACCAGGATCGTGTACCAAAAAATTAGTAAATATTTCGGGGTATGTTTCTCTCGACAGCTGCATCGTGTCACAATGGTTTAGAATCAAAAACTATGTGAAAAGCTTAAACGTTTTATCTTTGTATCCTGGTGATACACCAGCGATACCTGATGGTTAAATTAGAATCAGTTATAAGGGCATTTATTACCTCTCGTAAATTCAACCATTGCCTTTAACATGTTACAGGATTAGTCTCTGTGACAGTAACCCATGGTTTGAACTGAAAGGAAATTTGTCGTTCAAGATCACGGGATGCAAACAAGGTTTGATCCACCGAAGAATGCACCGTTTTCCGTGGCGAGCGGGTTGACCGCAGTATCCGCAAAAATCCGTGTAATTGCTGCGTAGACTTCACAAAGGATTCCGATGGCGCATGGGTGATTCGAGGGTGTTTGGTCAGAGTGGAGAGCCATATGGTCAAGAGAGAGAGAGAGAGAGAGAGAAAGAGAGAGAGAGAGAGAGAGAGAGAGAGAGAGAGAGAGGCGAGGTTCGTTCGTAAAAACGACGGGACGCTGCATTTCAATAAAATTTCACGAGCGCTCGCACCGCTCTGCCACCTCTTTCTGTCTATCTCTTTCACCTGGCGCTTCAGCATTCGCGCTCGAGTGAAAGCGGCCGGTCTGAGGGGGACTCGTTAACGGGCAGTAGTAAAAGTAAGTGCAAGTCAGACAATCGGAGGGAAGTATCCGCAGCGGCCTCTAAAGCCGCTTATTTATTGGGGTCCGGTCGGGGTGAGCGAGCTGGTTGCGTGGAACGGAATCGGGTTGGTTGGACGGTCGGCGATTCGCCTGGCAACCAGGTGTCTTTTCATCCGGGGGACGTTTATGCGCTCCATGCGGAATGCCAGCCAAAGAGAGCTGCGACACGCGCGTGCTGTTTTAAATCTTCCAGCCCTTCGATGAGCATAAAACGCCAACACCATCTCCCATCCGCTGCTTCTCATTTCATCCCTCTTCTGTTAGGGAGGCGTTCCACATCCGCATAGTCAGAGTCGCCAGATCAGGGGAATGGGTTATCCCTTCTCTACAAGTATTAGTCACGTGTCATTTGGCCACTGTGGAAGCGTCGTAGAAGGGGAAGGTAGAGTGGGAGAGAAGTCTTAATCAGGCTACTCTGCGCACAGTGTGTTAAAAATTCCCGTTGCCTGAACAAAATTACACTACTCGGAAATTATGTGTGTTTAAAAACGTAATGACTCTATTAGTGTAACACATGATCCGGCAGCGCTGTGTGCCTCCCTTCGAGCTTACTTTTTAAAGGGACTCTCCAGCTAGCTGCTGTCCTAATTTCAACTCCCTAGCCGCCCTCAGCCTTTTAGCGAGATTAGATGCATAATGTGTAATTCTTCTGCGACAAATAAGGTTATAAAAAGGCTCGCGCACCAGGATAACATTGTCCGTTTTGCGAGGGAATGGCGTTGGGGATCAACGCCGTGATTCGCGCGTTATCACGAGCAACGACGTTAAGGTAGAGTTTATGGTCGGACGTCTTTCGTTTGCGGACCACCGCGGCCCGCCACGGCCCGTCGCGGCTTGCGTCAACATTTTTTATTGGCGCGCGAACACCGGCTCGTAAAAGCTCCTTACAAAGTTCGATCGGCACCGCGCACGTCGACAAAGGGCATCGTTAAGGGACGATATGTCCCTGTGACCGGCGACTTCGGCCCTTCGATTTCCCCGGGTCGTTATCGCCGCGATTTTAGCGGCCGTTAATCTTTCACCGTGCATGCCGCTGAATCGATTCGAGCTTTTGCTGCGACCATTCTCGGCCGATTGGGCTTTCGTGTGTTGGCGGCCGTTCACTGTACCGACAACACAGCTTTTTTTCTGTTGAATGTACGAGGTCGATTATTATTGTGTTTTGCGTAGACTAGAGAGAAGTTTGAACGTTTCATCTAACTTAAAATATTTTCATTGTGCACAAGCTTTTTCATTTTGTCCAAAGTAAAATGAATATAGTATAGTAATTTTTAGAGTCGGCTAATTAAGACTCGTCTTCGCACTCTACCTTCCCCTTTTACGACACTGTTCCCCCATAATCACGTGGCATTGTGACGCCGCAGCGTCATGGAAGGGAAACGTAGATTGTGGAGAGAAGTCTTGGCGACTCTGGTCCAAATATGCAACAAGTATAAAATCCTAGCCTAACGTTGTATTCTCGGAGGCAATGAACTCTATCACGGAATTGCGGTGTCACGGTGCATCCATCTCTTTTTCCTTTCTCTGGAACGACTGGCTTGTACCAGGGAAATCAATATTTAGCGTTCATCGAAGCGAAAGCCATAAAACTTGGCCGGGCGCGATTAAGGAAATGGGCGGCAGGCAGAGCCAGCCCTGATACTCTATCAAGGATATGATCTCTCTCGGGTCTGCGGGATGGCGAAGGAGATGGAGATTAACGCGTTAGCCGATCAACGCCAGGGGAGGATCGAACACGGCCGAAAAAAACTTGCACGCCGGGGATAACCGTTCGTTATTATCCTGGTGAAGACGAGACAGCCGCCCTCCGAGAAACAGCTGCCAAGCTGACGCCACTCTAGCTCTCGCGAAATTATCCGATGGACGATAAGTGGATAATCGCGTCGATTCAGCCCCGATCGAAACGCCCTTTATATTTCATGCGAGAATCGATCGAGGTACTCCGAACCGCAGAAGCTGGATTCAACAGAGACGCACTATGTTTTTGATGAACGATCCTCCAGCATTTCCCACTTCACCTATTTTCGGTGGATAGTTCACTTGACTACCGTCTCGGATTCGTTAGGAACGTTTTAATCGACGCGTTACATCTCTGCTACAAGTCCCGGGAAAAAAAGTATTCGACCATCTATAAAATTAGAAGAATTTTCAAAAAGTTCAAGGTCCAGAGCTCGCAAAGCAGGCTTACCGCAGTCGGACAAATCGGAAAAACCGCGTATTTCATTGGCGACTTTCCCGTATTTGTAAACGAAGCGTCGGAGGCAGTCGGAGGGGGGGGGGGACAAGGGGGTGTCCCGGTTCGTTAAAACTTAACGCCGGCCACTTTCGAGGACGCTCGAATTCCCAATTGGCCTCGTTCCGAGCGCGGCGCAAGATAGCGGAGAACAATTAGCGACGCGCGAACGAAAATACGGGAGCGAGAGGGGATGGGTGGGGAGCGACACTCCGTCACGGTTCGCTCGTCATACCGCGGTAATTGGAAATATTCGGTATTTTTTCGGGCGAGGCGGTTCCCCCCCCCCCCCCTCTCCCCAGGTACCCAAATGTGTGACGCTTTTCAACGGACGCGGTGGAAAAAAATCGGCGAAAAAAACATAGATAAAAAGAGGAAAAACAAAGCTACGGGATCCCTTAACGAGCGGAACGATCTCTCCGGCGATGCGCAGCGTCGCGTTGGACAGGGGGGCGTGCATTTCGCGCGTAGAAAATCCAGCCTGCTTCCAGAAACAAGCGCGTATGTTTCACGTGCACACGCGCGCGCGCGCTCGAACTCGTCCGCGTGTTCCCCGGAAACGGATTACCCCGCTACGAAACTATTTACCGATTTAAACGTCCTATAAATCTTCCGGCTCTAGTTTAACGGAGATTTTACTCGAGGGGACGAGCCCAGAGTGGGAGAGAGGTTGCAGGCCAAAATTTATCGCTTTATTTAAAGGGTCGCGGGACGCGGACTCGGTTTTGCGCCTCGCAAACGGTATTTACCGTCTTCACGCACGCCAACCCGCGAGCGGAAGAGGACGAGTCTTATCGCCGAGGCTCTAATAGGCCAAGGGACACGGACTCGCCGCGGAACCCTATCCCCCGATCAAATATTTACGATACCGATAGCGAACACCGCTGTCCACGTTGCCAGTTGCTCGACCGAGGACAGGCTAATAATTGCCTAGCCGACAGCACGAACGGACGGCGTACCTAAGCGAAACTAAACGCTGTCTCGTCTCTTTTTCGTCGACGATCAATCCGACCACGGTTTTCGCTTTCCACGATCTCACGGTGCACCGTGAAATATGTGACCACAAATGCGGTAAAAAGTCTATGTCTTTTAATTTAAATTAGAATCATATTATCCATTAATGGACTAATCGATTTCCGTTGTTTTGCCAAGCTTGCAAGATTAGTTTGATAATTATTTAGAAAATGAAGGACCTTTTTTTAAATAATTACCGATAGTTTACCAGATGACGTGTAATGAATATTTTGGAAAAGTTTCATGCAATCGGAATTAAGAAAGAAAATAGTAAAAGTTGATGGAAATTTGTTTTGGCTGGTAGAGTTCATTCTGATATGATAGCGATCTCACCATTTTCATCGTCCGAATTCCTTCGTTTAGCCGAGTCCTCTAAATCACTTTGACGGCAGGGCTCTTCTCCAAAGAGAAGACAGCCATAGAAAGAACAGCCAGGTCTTGGATGATAGTCATTGATTTACCGGCTCGAGTGAAGACACGGTCAACGACGAGGTTGACGACGCGCGTCCACTTTGCCATCGCAGCAACAATTTAGTGGCAGCTCGCACGCCAGCCTCACCCCACTAGAGCTCTCTCTCTCTCTCTCTCTCTCTGTCTCTCTCTCTTTCTACTATGAGTTATCTTCCTTCGAGAATGCTTGTGCATCTTCCGAAACATTAATCTTACGGGAATCCGTGCGCGTTGCGGCCCATGGGGCGCCCTGCATGACGGACACCCGGATAAAGCTGTTTTCGGAGGGGAAAGCAAAGGTAGAACCGTGTGGGCGGGTCCAATGGTATACCACCTCCCAAAAACTTCCGTCTACCTCTTAGCTTTGAATTCGCGTAGAATCGTGTCCATTGTCGTGAAGAAACCTGCATTGTTTCGTAACCACGCAGAAAACCGAACTCAACTGGCAAAGTAGCTTATTATTCTGCGCAGAATTTACGATCACAAATGCTCTTCAATTTGTAAGTTGAATGATTTTTTAAATAACAAAATAAAACGTCGTGCGTCATGAAAATATTCCAGATCAGTAGAACCGCCCGAATTCCCCGGTCAAAATAAAACAATTAGAACGCGCGAATGATACGAGTTAACTCGCTCCTGCTGTCAAACACAGTCACCGCAGAACTCGGTCTAGCCTCGACCGATCTAGCACAGAAGCCAGTGTACCTTGTTGAAGACGAGTAACTTGGAAAGTCAAAGGTAGAGGAAGACAGAGAAAAGGGGATTAGAGGCGCGCCGTCCAGGAAATACGACAGTGAAAAGAGAACTAGAAACAAAAGAAGTAAAAGCCACCAAGGTATAAGGAGCTCCAATGAAATGTCCATAAAATATTTCACGCAGTCGACAATTTATTTTCCTGTTTCTAAAAGTCTGCGAATTCTCGACGAGATTCGATGCGGTCCTCAATTTTCCTGGGAGAAAAGTATGTAAGTGCGGTCGCTATTTTTAGGGTAGTGGATTTTCGAAGGAAGTGGCGTCCCGTTGTTTATCTGCGAGGCCTCGCGGAACGTTGTCGCGGTTCACGAGCGCGAAAGAAACCGCAGAAATTCGTCGCTCGTGTTTCTCGGCCGGTGTTCAAACCCTGCTTCGAAAACAACGACCGTCCGAGAATAAAGGTAACGCGAGTTTTATTCCAGCTCTTAGTCACCTCTCCTTCCGGTAGCATAATAAAACCCCTTTTACAACCCCTCTTTTTCTGTAGCCAGCCATCTAGCTGTTACTCCCGCGGAACGTTCCGTAGCGAAACGCGGAAACTATCCGCTGTCGCTTTCGCGGTATGTCTCTCTCAAGGGTAGTGCCCGCGTGACTCGTTCGCAGACATAATAAAACCCTCCTCGTCCATCCTCGATCCCTGTTCCGCCGTTTCTTCTCCATTACCAGGCCTTTCCTACAGCTGGACACGTTCCTTTAAGGGTTTCCCGTCGTTTCTCGGCCCTAACAAACGCGGTCGGGATCCTCGAGACCGACGCAGCTGTCGCAAACATAATCGAAAGGCTGTACTACGGCTCTTCGGACGGACCAGGATCTTTTTAACGCGTTCTGGAGTTCTACAGGAAGACTCTCTGATACCCTTTTATCTACTAACTCTAACAATTTCTTAATAAATTGTGTAAAAGCAATTTCGTTCATACTCCAACAAATGAGTTAGAGGAATTTAATGTATTTCTGCAAGATTTATGAGATTTCTCTGCACACCACTTTCGGAATAAATATTCCAGACCCTGTCTATTGCCGACGATAGAAGAAGGGGCAACCTCTCTGCAAACTATAAAATACTTTTCTCTGTATAGTACTCTTGAAAACTTCTCGTCATGCCGAAACGCTTCCTAGGAAGAAAGCGAGTCACGCGGTGTAATCCACGGTCCCACGAGGACCTGCAGCGAAGTGTATCGCGCTTGTCACGTGACCAGGCAGGTAACGAGTTCCGCGCGAGCGTGGCCCACCTCGCCGTTCCACGTTCACCGAATGCACCGAATGCTGCACGCTGCTGCTGCACCGAATGCACTAACATGGGCTAATGGAGCCGCGTCGCGTCGTCGGCGAGCTAGCGTGGTCCATGTTGCGCGATCCCGTCGACCTCGAGATTAAGGCCGAGGCCTCGAGCAATTTGTTTCGCTAATGGAAACTCGGTGGTCCAGGCCGCCGACGACGGAAACTTTGATTCCTGCATGGTCCTCGGGAACGGTCAGGTTCTAGAAACTCACCGCGATGGTTGATGATCATTTTTACAGGTGGTCAATCGTGGTTTTTGTTTTATTCTGTGTACGTTGTCCTGTCCAAATTTCAATAAATTTCTTTGCGATCGTATTGTGAATTTGTGAAAAGCTATTGGAAATGTGTAATGAATAAAAGAAAAAAGAATTACGCATATCCATCATTCGTAATCGTGAGTTATGAATCTTGAGTTCATACGAAAATCCCATAGAAAGAAGCACTTTCATTTTTTCCCGAATTTTTCCAGGCAACTTTTCCAATTTGTCTTTCCCTGAAAACCTTATTCGGACTATTACGAACATTTTTTTTTTTAAATTTTTATTTCACTCAACTGCACTGAAGAAACACTTATTTTGCTCTGCTGTTTACCGTTATGTGTGTGTGGTCAATCCTTACTTTGTATCTACGCTGTTTCGCAATAGTATGCAGGGTGTACCCGTTAAATTATGTCACCATTTTCTTGGCATTTTTGGTAGTGCAATTAAAAAATGTTTTAGACAAAAGTTTTCAGTACTTGGTGAGCTACATGTTCGTATATTCTTGAATCTACAAAAATGCTTTTTACACAAAATTTTCGAGTTTGAGTTCATTTCAAAGTTATAGTATAATACACTGTTAAATTCATGTCGACGTCAGCAACAATCCTATGATGTCTAAATCATGTGCTGCCATTTAAAAAAAGTCAAGGCGACCTTCACTTTTTTTAAGTAAAAAGCATTTTTTACAAACATTTTTTGACAAAAACTTTTGTCTAAAACATGTTGTCATTGCACTACCGGAAATGCCTAAAAAATGGTGACATAACTTGTACACTCTGTATAAGTTTGTAAAACACGGTTTCATATCGCGTCGAGTTCATTAACGCGAATCAATCGTCAAGTTGTCTAGCCGATTAGCCTCCTCTGGCCGATAACGAATCGCAGGCGAAGCGTCCAGGCTAATTCAATTTGCCGACAGCGAGGGAACCGTGTCCCGTGGCTCGGATTTCGCGATGAAAAAAGTAGTTCGGTCCTGCGTTCTTCTCGTTCCGGCTCTCTTTTTCGAGGGAACCCGACGAGGAGGAGGAGGAGGAAGAAGAGGAGCAGGAGGAGAAGCCAGGATCCGTCTGTCCCGCTCGAATTCATTTCACGCGTTATAATCTTTAATTAAGGCGAGTTTTCTACGGCGGCGCATAATACGGGATCGTTAGACGACGCCGGATTCACCGAGAGCTGTTCGTTCTCGCTTTTCCTGCGCTTCCTCCAATTTAGACGCCGCCCTCGTTCCCGTTTTTTCCGTCTCGCCGCTGCCGGATTCTCCTTCCCGCGTCCCTCCGCCGACGGCAAGACGATGTAGCGGCTTCGTGGCGAACATCTCTGCGATTTCACCCTTCGAAACTTTCGCCGTGTTCGCGCTGATTCTCTCGCAACGTTCTACAATTGTCTGGACATCCTTAGTTTCGCACAAACATCGCCCTTGAATCTGAAATTGCCCTGCAGGATCTGATTCTCTTCGTGGTTCTGTGAACTAAACTATCTTATTTCATGTCTACAGGGTGTCTCAAAGTGGTGTAAATAGGGCGATTCTACACGAGAGAATTAATGGCTTCGCAGACGAACAGCGAGAAACTCGAAGAATTAGTTTTACTTGAATTTTCCGGGCAGGATTCGCGTTTCCGGTGACGTGAGGTCGTTGAATCGACGTCCCGCGACCTGGCCAGCCTCGCGGTTGTAAAGTTCCGTTAACGACGAAGCCGTTGTAGAATGTTTTTCCCGATAAGACTGAGAAAGGGCGCGTGCGCGTACGGCGTTGCGCGAGTCGTAAGCATAAAACACGGTTAACCGGCACGGCAAGGCACGGCGGCGGCGGCGGCGGCGGGGGCTGTAACAAAAACGGGCCTGGGCTCTTTCGAATGTATGCACGGGGTCGAAATTAAAGCGGAAGAAAATGTGTCCCTGGGAACGGGAATAAATTCGCCGCTCGCCCCGTCTCTCGCTACCTTCTGACGGAGCGACGTTAACGTTTGTTCCCTTCTGTTGGTTATTTTGCTGGCTGGAGCCGCGCGTCGTAAAGCGACGGGGGCAAACTTTTTCAACGAAATCTCGGCAACACGTGTGCCGTTTATTCCGAACGGGACATCCGAGCTGCTCCTTGCTCTCTTGTTCCGCGTGGGGCCAGACCTTTATAATAATGTTACGCCCGTCCGACGAAACCGAGGCAGATCCGGCTCGTTACCGTTACGATCACTGCCTTCGCGTCGCATCGCATTGCATCGCGTTCCTACGATTATTGGTTACCACTGCAACCCTCCTTCGCTGTCTCTGCGATCGTCTTCTTTCGACCTCGTTCACCGGGAATCACGGGAATCGCCGTAGACTCCGAACCCCATCACCATTATTCGAATTCGGTTCCGCGTAGTTAGGCGAACCGTTTGCGTCGCGCTGGGATACTCGAATAGGATCACCGATACGCTTTGCTTCCTTTCTTGGGGAGCTGTTCTTTCTCGTATACACCGGTAACGATCGAGCACGACGAGATATTCACTGTTTATATATCGCTTATAACAGGACCTCCGTGTTACGTACTCGCAGGCCAGCTTATTCTTCGTTGGCAGTAACGACAATCAACGAAGAGTCATTTATGGACTGAACTCCCTTGAACTTCACCGTAATGTAAAAATTGTGTTATTAAAAATGTGCACCATCATAAATAGACTGGGGATCTTCGTGCACAAGTGAAAATAATATATTTTAATTTGCATTAATTGCAAGACACAGGAGGTACATAGATATTTATTTCTTTTCAGAATAAATTTTTGAATTGAGGCTATCCTCACATATTTACAATTTTCAGATCTGTTTCCTGTTCGAGATTGTTCAATATTAGTTCACATAATTACCTTTCTAATGTTGATTCAGAGAAGCAAATAAAATCTATGTACAGGAAATAGGTGCGTATATTAATGAATCACAATTGACAGTATCCTTCGTTTTCTTTCGAGAAAACATTTAATTTTTCAAAGCCGTGTCTGCTAATCCAATACATAAAACCTGTTCATACAAGAGCAAGCTGTTGCGTTGGTAGGAAACGTGTTTAATATTTCAAAGCGTTCCGCATTGACGGATCCAATAAAACCGTTTTATAGAACCGATCGGTTCTCGGTTGTTTTTATAGAACAAAGCACCCATCAATTTTTCAAAGCATTTCGCATTCGTCGACTCGAATAATGTTGGCCAGAGAGCTGTGTATCGTACAAATACTGGCTGTACTGTTCACCTTTCGATTCCTACGTGGATAATAATAATAAATATTTTCGGGGTCAATTCGAAAGGATAGCTGCGATGCGAGAGTGAGAGAGGAGAAAGAGAGAGATATGGACGAGGCATGAATCGAAAATTGGAAGTTAGGAGAGTGTGACAAGACCCAGTGCAACCGCGCCCGGAGTTGTCCGCCCGTGAATGCGAGGAAATTGGAGAGTTCTTCTCGATGTCCGGGGAATCTGTTCCCTTTGCCGCGTACCTTCTCGAATCATCGCACGTTTTCGTTCCTCTCCGAAACTAGTTCTCGCACTGGATCGATGCCTCTCGAATTAACGGCTGCGAGGGATGGATAGGGACAGAGAACGGGATACCAGAGAGAGAAACCAAGCAAAAATCTTCCCCCCACTGTACTGTAATTAACCCTCCATCTGCGTACCGGGCATCAATTATACGACAGCATTGTTATGTAACACTTGATTCTGTTCAAACTTGACCATTTTGCTTTGTTTTGAACATTGATGAATATTCAAGAAATTCTTAGAGCGTTCTGAAACACTACAATCTGACTTTGATGGATTCTCGAAAAGACAATATTGTATGCTAGAAAAAAAATTTCTTTTCCACTGAATTTCATTTCACATTCTGATAATTAATTGAAATAAACTTTCCACGGTCTACTGTATAACGTTTCAGCAGCCTATTTTTTCGTTAAACTCGCGAAACCCTCCATCTGTTTCGAAGGCAGCCGATAGTTGTGAATCGAACGGGATTCCGCGATCAACAGGATTGTTTACAGCGAGCGATAAAGTTTATCGGAGGAAACGTGTCGGACTATTTGCTCGTCGATGCAACGATTCGGAAATTAGCCGGATTCGTATCTCGCCGGATAAACTTGGCCCTGGTATCCGAGTAATTGTTGTCGATTCGGTCGGTCGACGGGTCCCGGACTCGTCCCGTACTCGTCCGGCGTTGCGCGGCTCGGTGCGACGGGCTCGGGTCAATAATAAAACCTCCGTAGTAGTCGGTCGTCGTGTGTCCGAGTCCCGGCTCGGCCCGCGCGGCCTGTTATAACTTCCGTCGTTGACAGTATCGGTTGAAGAGTGCCGTTCGAACCTGGCGACTCTCGTGCACATTTAATGAGACACCTGCTGCCAGCCGGCTCGACGGAACTTTTTAATCTGCCCCAGCCGTGTGTGCATACTTTTTCAAAACACGTCGGCCGGACGGTGTTGCGAGATTTTCAAGTTTAATGCGACACGACTCCCCCGGGGGGTCGACGACACTGGATAAGGAGACGGTTTCTTTGTGAACTCGCCGCGACGTGCTATTGTTGCATTGTTTGCCGACAGTCACTTCGCTGCGACCGCGAACGCGTTTCAATGTTGCCTGGAACCAATTGTCGACCACTTTGCGATGGGAAGCATGATTGGACCAGCTTGAGTTAATTTTTTATTCACCTTGAAACCGTCGATTCTTTAAGAACAAACGATATTAATTAATCTGAAGTTTCTTGTGTATTTTTATTATGCTTTCATGCATTTATGGGAAACATGAGTAGCTGGAATTAGAAACAGTAAACATATTAATTGTTCGGAACCGATTGTCGACCACTTTGCGATGGGAAGCATGATTGGACCAGCTTAAGTTAATTTTTTATTCACCTTGAAACCGTCGATTCTTTAAGAACAAACGATATTAATTAATCTGAAGTTTCTTGTGTATTTTTATTATGCTTTCATGCATTTATGGGAAACATGAGTAACTGGAATTAGAAACAGTAAACATATTAATTAAATAACATTTCCAACTCTCCAAGCTCATTAAAGGAAGATGGAATTTCCTAGTCTGCTTTTGTTTCTTGTACTCGATATGTTTATTTTGCATGTAGATAGTCTAATAATCAAGTAGGATCTTTGTAGAATCGTCGTCTTTAATCTCGTTACACTAGCAAAGCAGTCGTCCGTATAACTTATGAAGACACAAGTTATTAAGTCAGTTTTGTTCTAAAAATTCTCACTTATAACTTTTTGTTTAAGCAAGTAAGACAAAGTATTTTTTTACCTTCATATTCTTTATCTGTTTAACACACATTACAAAGATATTAATTTTTCGGATGCGTTAAAAAAATTTTCTCTCTTGGAAATGATCCATGGCAGAATCGAAACGTTGAGAATTTATTAATTGCATGTTCTTTATTTTGCTCGAACCTGTGCGCTGATATCACCTCAAAGAATAAGTTATTAACGTTTTGATCATAGAAATCCGATCAGAGACGAGTAGCCACGCGTATCGAGGATCTTCGAACGGGCCAGGTTGCGCCGGGCCGGGCTCGGAGAAATAGAAGGTTGAAATAGCAGCGTACGTGCTCGAAAATTCCGGGAATGATCAACGCGCGGCGCTTATCGGCGTTCCATCTGGAAAGCGGGGAAACAATCGGAACAGAGAGATAGAACTCGGCGAAATAGCCCGGTGCTTATCGTCGATACGATAGAGAACGGAGCGGGGTGATGGTGGGGGGACGTGGAGGGGGTTACAGCGCGCGGTATGCATCGATTAAAAGTAACTGCGTTCGCCGGGCTATTCAACGTGAATTATCAACGCGGGTTAATTGATTCCTAATCACCGGGAACAGCGGCGAGTCATTTATTGAAACGCCCCGGCTCGTATCTCTTTCAGCCCGGCTGCGGCCCCCGGTTTACGAGCTCTCGCGGGGTTTCGTTGAGTGGAAAAGTTGACGCCGCGATACACGATTCCCCTCTCGTTCTCTTTATTTCCCTGTCGGTCCGTTTGTCTCTCTTTTTATGCGCTGCAGGATCTTCTCATTGATTTCTTTATTTTTTAGAAAATTACCGATGCAATTTCGTTCGGTGGCACAACAACGAAGTGAACAAAGTCTAGTGGAAACAAAGTCCGCGGACCGCGTCGCGTCGCGTCGCGGCGAAACGTCAAACGAGCGTTTCAGCCGCGAGGCCGGCTGCGCTGCTCGTTAATATTCCACCTACATTTAATTTAGCAGCATAATTAATTTCGTGGTGCCGGGGACACGGCTCGAAAGTAACACTGGTTTTTCTTTGTGACAGCTCCGCACGGGCTCTCTCTCTCTCTCTCTCTCTCTCTCTCTCTCTCTCTCTCTCGTAGCCTCGGGAAACTTTCCAACGGAAAGCTGGCTCGAACGACAGTGAACACATTGAATCCACGTTCATTCGGGACGTTGCGGGACGTGTAAAACCAACCCTCTCTCTCTCTCTCTCTCTCTCTCTTGCACACAGGGTTGATTCTTAGGGAGCAGGAGGGCAAGGGGCGAGAGCTCGTCGACTCGCATTCAGGGACTCGCGTTCACGAGGAAAACGCTTTCCGATTGAATCGAGTTATGCAAAGGACGGCACGAATTTTCCGCGGGAGCGGCGGTTTTAGGCACCAAGGCGAGAATACCTCGGAATCACCGTAGCCACCCTTCGACGATCTCTTCCTGAATAACTTTCTAACGATTCCGACGCGCGCGTCTGCACGGACAGCCTCGGCGCATCGTCTCGTCTCGTCGCGTTTCGTTTCGTTTCTCTCGCGAAGCGGCCTGATTCGCGAGCGCCGCGTTTCCGCGACCTGATTAAACATCATCGCTCAAAGGAAAACACCGAGTCGAGATTTCCTTTCTCCCGGGGAACTGTAACGACCGTCGGCCGTTTTAATCACTGGCGCGCGCGTCTCTTTGCCACTGCGCGCCGTTCGAATTAATTAACGGAAATGAAAAATTCTCGTCCCGCTGCTATGCCGAGCCCCGGTCGAAGCAGACCCCGTTTCGACGCTGCCAGCCAATCGGGGATCTCGCGTTATTGTCGATTCTACAAAAGTCGTTTCAACGTCCTCACCGTCCGCGTTCTAATCGGATGATAAAATTCCAAGACTGATGAATATTTTCGAAAGACCACTTCAAACTTATCCAATAAGGCTCAGCTTCTTCATTTCAATAATGTATTAATAGACGAATTTTTAATAGAAATGGGTCGGTGTGAAATTTGAAGTAGTTTAACAACTTAATAAAATTACAAAATAGAGAAGTAAAGCGGGTCCTGTGTCGTGCAATTAATGCAACAAATTTTTGCTTTGAGTAAATGCTTTGTGACAAATTTGTGAGAAAAATTGGTGGATGAAGTTTCAAACAATTTTGTACTTTGATGTAATTTTTACAATCCAATAAAATTACAAAATGGGGAAATAAATTGGATTCTGTGTCTTGCAATTTAATCAGTTTCATTATTCAATAATGAATAATGAAACTGATTTACAGAACGACGAACCATTTTTTGACAATATTTCTAAATTAATTGAGCGAAATAGTCATCACCAGGGAGATATTAATTCAAAGTCCGAAAATAGCAGACTTTAATCTTCGCGCTCGATCTTTCGCCTATCGGTTTTTCGTAGCTTACAGTGTTGTCCAGGTTGGAGAAATCGGAAGCCCTCGCACCGTCAACGGGAAAGCCATCTCTCTCTCTCTCTCATTCTCTCTTTCTCTGGGCTTCCGGCGGTGACACGTTTGTTCCGTCGCGTCGTCGGCTGTACACAGACTATACTATACGCGTGGCACCGGTTCCACGGTGAACCGTTGTCGTTCCCGTGTTCACCGTTCGCCGCAACCCGAACCGAGATAAAAAGTTTCTCCGGTTCGGCCGGTGTTGTTGTCGCCAGGATATATCCCGGCCCTCGATCGATATTACACCAGGAGCACACGTGTTTTCTCGCGCGTGTTAACGACAAGATATTGTCGCTAATATAAAATCAATGGAATCCTGTCGGCGAGTAACGATCGACGGTCGTCGTAGATAAAAAGAACGTTAGGAAACGGCCACTTAATACTCAGGAACCCTTTCTTTCAACCCCTCTGCTGTCCTACAAAATCTACTGAACATGTACAGTCACTGGCATTAATATTCGACCATTTACCATTAACTTTTTTTAATGTAGTATGACTCTTTCCAAGAATTTAGAAGTGGGAATAACTTTGTACAGAAAATACGTAAGGTTGTTTCTCACAACGTTTTTTATGCGGGCCTCTATTGAAAGTTCGAAAAGTACGTTTCATAGATTTGCGTTTAAACTTTCGCGTTAATTGGTCCAATACTCGATCGCATCGACCAACTGCGGAAACTGGGAAAATGCACTTTAAGAAACATATTCGCATTTTTTAAATTTTACAGTCACCAATTTTTGTTGTTCTAATTCTGCCAATGGAACATTGGAAACAGTAGCGATGAAATTGATTCTGAAATGCAAAATGGTCGTGCCATTGTAGGATGTGACGTGGACAGTCCCGTTGCAGGTTTCCCGGTTGAAATCACGTCCGGTATTGCGCGTTGACAAACGGTAATATACAATTGAACGGTCTCGAGGAGGCGGCTGCAATCTTCGTTCGAGTTGAACCCCTCGCGTCGTTTTCTTTTGCGCTTACGTTCTCTATGGAAGCGTCTCGCGAAATGGCGCGGCGCGGCGGACACAGTGGACGTTTACAGATACGTCGTACGGTGTGCGGAACGGTACGCCAATATTTTCAGTAGTATCACTCGACGTCCGAACCAGCGGGCAGAAGAGCCAGTCGAAAAGAAAGAAAAACCCGTGGCCGGGACACAGAGGAGTGGACACGAGAGGAGACCAATGTCCCGTGTTTCGGGGTGAACGGTCAAAGAAGAAGTATGTGTCCGGGAAAGCACGTGAAAGATGATCCACTGTTCGGACGTGTACGCGCGCGCTATACCTCCCTCCTCGTGCCACCCGAACACGTGGTTATGTCGAGAACCTCTGCCACCGTGTCGTGTTGAATTTATTTTCGTTCGCGAACACGCGTCCCGATTCCCCACTATATCCCTGCCACGATGTATTAACCTCTTTGCTTCGCTACTCAACTCGCACGCCTAACCATCCAAACCAGCCTTCTTCAAAGACTCAAAGGGAAGAGGGAGGAAATTTTTTCACCCCTGATTCACGATTTTACGTCTCAGAATGATAAGCCAATTTATATTGATTGTATTCTCGCGTTTTGATTAACCCTTTGCCGAGTGTGGCTCGACATTCAAAGAAAGAAAAATGTAAATGAAACGTGTTTTTATATGGATGCGGTTCTTTCTTTATTTATTTAACCCTTTGCACTCGGAGCTATTTCATTTCGAAAATTAAACATGTCTTCCTATCTAGAATAATTCCATTGTATATGTTTTTTTTTTATTTTGTGGATATGAAATTAATAGAATACCTCGTACAATATTGAAATGTTTAATAATTGGTTAGATCCCAACATATTTATTAATGTAAACGATATTTTCAATTATAGTATAGGAATGTTTAACGGTGACTCAGAGTCACCACTCGAGTGCTAAGGGTTAATATTCGTTTATTTTAGTTAAAAACATATATAAGTTCCACCGACATAAATTACAACAAATTTTGAGAGGTATATTTAATATAATTAGTAAACAAGATTGATTAAAATCAGTAGAAGTCAAGAAATTGTCCTTTGTAGTAGTAAGTTTCAAATGAAACACTTAAAATAATAGAGAGTTGTTGGCAACAAAATGGAAAAATACTTCGGTGTGCAAAGGGTTAATGGTTTATCAGTGATAACGGGGAAATACAATTTTGATTTATTAAACAGAAATATATTTACGGATCACCTAGCATGATGAATCTTTCTAACATGTCAAGAAAATCGCTTTGATTCAATTGTAATAGAGTTATTCGGTTTTAAAGAGAAATATTGTTCAGAATGGGACCTTCTCTACAAGTTTGTCGCTGCATGTTTATTGTTTCATATTTGGACATTAGCGGAATCGGAACAGAACGTGTTTCAGCCTCGTTCGGCGTAGCTTGGAACCTGATAACGCGTCGGCGCGTTCGTTCCCGTTGTGCTCGACGCGCTAGTAATGCGAACGGGAATCGACGATGTTCCGCGTCGTCGAGTCGCATATATGTATACGCGTACATATATCGCTTGAGAACTGGAGCTGGATTTCCGATGATCAAACAGTCACCGCCGCGAATAATATCGATTTTCGTAGCACAGTTCGGGGCTCGTTCGGTACCACCGTGTTGACGCAACTACGCGTCCACCTCGCGCGGCTTATTCCGTGTTATCAAAGATTGCGCC
The DNA here is from genome assembly GCA_916610235.2 of Lasioglossum morio. Classification (NCBI taxonomy): domain Eukaryota; kingdom Metazoa; phylum Arthropoda; class Insecta; order Hymenoptera; family Halictidae; genus Lasioglossum; species Lasioglossum morio. Next base: position 5,093,643 of record OU744324.1, on the reverse strand, counting down.
GTTCCAGCGCCGCAATTAATTGTTGAGTCGTCGCGCTGCAATTAAATTGCGTTTAGCCGACCCGTACTCGATATCAGACCGACGCAATAGCGTTCCCGGAAGAATAAACCCTCGTAGCTTTGGCCCGTTTTGCGCATCGATGTCCGCCTTTTGTTATACATTCAAATCAGTGTACGGTTTCCAAATCTTTTTCGAAAAATGTTTACTCTGTGCCTCAGTCGAGGTCGACTGTAACAGACAATAAATTGTCGCAGTATTCGTCTCGAAAAACACATATCAGATTGTAAATAAAATAACCATACCGTTCCATTAAGAAAAGAAGGGTTGACTTTGAATGAGTGACCTTGAATGGCTTCTACAATAGGTTATTATGTCATTTAATAAAGTTGACCTTCATATCTCCTTGAGGCCTCCAGCAAAAAAAATTAGCAACATCAGATTACGAGACCCTCGACACCACCTGAGTTTGGTGTCTGGTCAAAAGCAAGCGAGTTATTCAGCTGACCTGTTTTAAATTCCCCACCTTGTACATAATTGAAGCGTACGACGATGAAGCAAGTTCTAAAATACTTCGGACCGCAAATGCTTGAGCACATTTAAAAACAATTAGGCTAGTTACTTCCCAAGCCGATCCTCGACCGATTCCCTTGATCTTTTCGCACACGATTCTCCGTGGTCGCTGACCAAATTCGCACCAATTCGAACCTCGCACCGAGATTCCAGTGCGGCTCGTGTTTTAGCTAAACAGCGATGGCTCGATTAGCTAAACTCTCCGTAAATAACAGCCCTGGCGAGCACGGGGAGAGAGAGAGAGAGAGAGAGAGAGAGAGAGAGAGAGAGAGAGAGAGAGAGCGTGTTGCAAAGTTGCGCAGGTATGTTCGCGAAAGAGAGAGAGAGAGAGGGAATCGGTTTTCCCGCGGACGGATGCTATCGTCTGAACGTTCAGGCCGTGCGCTTAAACAACGGCAACGTTCCTCCCACGAGCGTTTAACGAAATTACTTTGGAACACGAAGAAGTACGCTTCGCCCGATGTTCCAGCCACTTCCATAGCTGGACCATTCTATTCTCTCTCTTTCTTTCTCTCTTAGCAGTGTTCTCCCTTCGACTGGGGGGAGGAGTCTGCTCTCTACTCGGACGTCCCGTTTTCCGTCTCTGTTTCTTCCGTTCGCCCATTTTTTGTCGCCGTCGCACCTTTTCCTGCACATCCACCGATTCTCTCGGTCGACGGGCTTTAAAAACGAGTCTCTTAAACCCGTTAGAATTACACTGGTCCCTGGTTTTGTTTCTCTCCCTTATTCTTCGTTCAGCTCCTCTTTTTTCTCTACTTCCTTTTTCTTCCAGCCGAGACTGAGACTACTGCCTCGGCTCCTCGGCCGAACTCGATTCGGCGTTGTCCAATTCGAAAACTCCATTTTCAGAAGTGTCTAAAATGACACAACGTGTCCAGCCGGCTTAAAGTAATCAAGAATGCCCTCCAGCTGATTCCGACCGGAAGTGATTCGTTCGATAGCTTACCAAGAAAGGACCGTTTCTACCGAGTGTCAACCTCATACCTCATCCGTAACGGAACACCCAGTTTTTGCCCCATCTCTCCATTCAATCGCGTCAAAAAATTCTTTAAAAAATCTGACATTTATAACATATCGTGTCACATATTCTAGAATTTTTCCGATTTTTCAGTTACAAACTTCGACTGTAATAGTGAAAAACCGGAAAAAATTAGAACATGTACAGATTCCATACTAAAGCTTAATCCTCGCAAGGTAAAATCTAATAACACATAAAGATAGGGTCTCTTAGATCTTAGAATAGCTTCGTTTTTAATAAATTTGGGATAAATAAAGAATAACACTGGATAAAAATATAAACATTCTTTTCGAAAATCTGAAGCTGGGGTCTCTAAGAGACCCCATATTACTTTGCAAAGGTTAAGAGCGACTACTTTGGAAGTTAATTGAACAGTAAGGTATTGCCACCGACATTATGTCTACTTTTCTTCATATTTTTCGTTAGGGTGCGTCATAGTGAAAAAAAAAAATAGGAACCAATTTGTTTCAACGTTTTTGTTATGAGAACCTAAGCTGTACTTGATCTTTCTCAATTTGACCAGCACTAAAGGTTGGCCCTAGCTTGGCGGAGCTTCCTCCGAGTAAACAGAGCCTAAATGGCTGGCTGGTGCGACGTAATTATCTCTACGTGGGCGGAGTAAGCTTATCTGGTTAGTCGGCGCCCGTCTTACGTTTCTTCTCCTTTCTCCGGAGAAGGTAAAAGTCCTTCGAGGAGATTTCTTCGAATGAGCGACGACCGTCCCGTCCCATCGAGAGAGCTGCAGCCTCCGTAGTCGTTCTCTGGTAGTCGTTGCACCAAGCTACGCCCGAAAGTACTCGGAAATCGGTATGCCCGCCGCGAAACAGTCCTTCGAAAATTTAGTGGGACGTTTTACGAGCAGCCCGGTAATTTGTCTGCCTCGCCACGCAATTGCTGAGAGAATATCGTCGACCGGTAAACGACCGCTACCTTCCCTCCGACCGCGTTTAATTCGCTTTCGTTGTACGACTCTGCTGGTCTCTCTCGGCCACAGTAGCCGGAGTCAACGCTTTCCGTCCTGATCTCGGTCTTCCGAGTATCTTGGACCGTCGTAAACATTATGGTCGCTGCTGTTATTATTATAACATCACTTTTATTGCGCTAAATGCTACGCGAACGCGGGATCTTTGCCGGAAAATGAAAACGCTCGGAATTCATCGCTGGGAACAGACGATAAACAGAAATGTAGTTCCTCTTTACCACTACAATTTATTACCATTTACCCAGACGAAAAAGAAAAGCGACGTACATTGTATATTTATGTATACTTATGATTATGTTAGTGACTAAGTGCCGATTACACACACACAATACAATAGAATATGTAGCACAAGCCATTAGTATAATCTTAATATAGCATATTTAGACTAATTTATATTTACTCTGTTCGCAAGCTTCGTGACAAGTCTGATTCCGCATTTCAGTAAGAAAATCTGTTCTCGAATAATGTTCAAATAGAACCACAATTAACGGGATTATATAAGGATTATATAAGGATTACGAATTAGAAATATCGTGGAAAGCGGATGTTCACATTCGTGTGTCAACGGCTAACAACCAATAGCTACACATAAGTCCCCTCGGAGACACCTGCATCCTCAAAAAAGGTAAACAAACGCTCTTGCCCAGTCCTCTGACTTCGGGGAAATACATACACAAAACACGCGCTCGTCGTTCGACCCTTCAAGGAACACGCAATTTAACAAATAATATACAGATGTTCAAGACTACATTTTTCTCGTTATTTGAAATCGGAAATCGAGTACATTAGATTTATTAAGAATAATATTGAATTAATTGTTTAATACTTGCACCACACAAACGATGTTCAGTACAATGAAAAATCATTTCCACTTTAGAATACGTAAAACGTATACGTGCACTCGAATAACTTGTAAATTAATTAAAATCGAATAACTTTTTGAAATTGAACGAAACGGCTCGAGTATGCTCGAGATATTGGAAGGATTTATTTACTAAGTAACGCTAACAGGACCCGCCGAATGGGTTTTTGCATCGAGGTGTTGAATTCGCTTTCAGAGAAGGTGGTTAGGGGTCGCGGATATTATCCTCGTAGAAACTTGGCGAGCGCGTCGTCCATTATACGATTCCAAGGGTGACTCCGTCTACCGCGGGTCCCGTTTAATTACAAATTAACAGGTTTAATCAGGAAACTTGCCGGGGCCGAGTAGCCCCGTATTTTCGCGTCAGCCGCTCACGGGGGCCTCGATTCCCGCAATATTATCACTATCGGCGAGGCGCAAACACGACCTATAGTCGACCGCATCGTTCATCGCCACCTTATTGGCTAAACTTGCCAACTAATTTTATTAAAACGCCTCCTCCCACTCTCTCGAATTTCGTTCACGCGGCTTCAGTTCCACCCCATCGACGGCACCCCGACTGCAAACGACTTTCGGAGGGTGGGGACGGGGGTTGCGTTTGCACCCTAAACGCTTTATGTCTTATCTACCCTCCGCAATTGACGTGCTCGGTGCCATCGAAATAGAGGTCGATCGCAGTTCTAAATACCTCAATATTTAAAAAAATACATTAAACAAAATTAAATACAAAAAATCAATCAAAAAATTATGTATTAATAATATTATCCCTGAAGAATTACTCTGTATTAATTTTCTCCAAGAAACAAGATTATACAAGGTGTTTCGTAATTGGCGGTACAAGCGAAAAGGGGGTGAAACTACATGAAAGAATAAGTCGAAAAAAGGAATAACATTTTTTCGAGTGGCAACTCGTTTTCGAGAATAGCGAGTTTGAAAATGCAGCGAATACACGTGCTATTGCATAGGAATTGTCTGACGCGTCTGACCATGATCAACCAATTCTACTTTCTGCATATAGTAACGCGCATACCCGGCGAAATATCAAAGTCGATTTTCTCGAAGCCAAAGTCTTACATGAAAAAATTTTATTCTATATTTTCGTCTTATTATTTCATGCGGTATCACCCCCTTAACAAAACACCTTGTATGCTTGGATTGAATTATATTTTGTGCGATTTTTATTGCAAACCATACTTGATCAAAGAAATACAATATTTAATCAGTTCGAGTGGAAGCATTTTTCTAATTTTGATAATTGCGACCAGTCGCTAGACCAACAGAGGTAGAGGTCTAGCGCAACCGCACATATTTTTTAATTGAATTCAGTTATATCGGTGGCATAGTAGTATTTTCGCAGAAACCACCACACGCAGCATGCGGTCGTGTACGAGCGTGTCTGGCAAACGCGGTGGCGTCTAACGGTGGAAAAAGCGTTAGCAAAGAAACGGAGCGGCAGGTGTGGGAAGTTCGCGTGCCAAAACGCGGCAGCCGCTCGATGTTTATTTACTTTCGCGGGGAGTTCACGGTGCGGTGTGCACGTAGCACGGAATATCGTAGTAAATTACGGTATTTGGGACGTTTACTGCTCCGTTGTTTCGCCGATAAAGATCGGTTCGCCGTGAAATATCCTCGCTGTATCTTTTCCGGTCCGCGAGAGTGTGGGCTCCTTGCAAATCATTCCGCGAGACGAATCGTGGGGGCCCTGCCGAGTGGATTTTTCCCCGTCGACGTCTTTCCGACAGCGAATTTCACCGTCGAGGATGGTCGTCGCTCGTTCAACTGGCAATAACAAGCCCGGCGTGCCAACAGAAACAGCCATTAGCGAGTTGCCCCGACTCGGGCCGGCCCGGCCGATTCGACACTGCCGCGAACTTTTATTGAAACCGTAATTTATGGAGAAAACACATCTGCGTAATAAAGAGCGAGTCATTAATTTTTCTGCAGCGCCAGCCGTTCGCGGAACGGCCGAAGTAATATTTTCATGCGTTTTACTCTCGCGCCACCGCCGTTTTTCTCTTGCCTCTCCTCTTCTCTCCGCCCCGCCACTAGAGCGTTCATTGCTCACAGCCACTTAATGTTCCGTTCCACGGACGAAACGTTTAAATCGCGACGGACTTCGGCGCTCTTTTAACAGCCGAGGGTCTCCTTTGTCGCTGCCATGTCACGCCACCCCGATTCACACTCCCGCGTCCACGCGAAATCGCATTCTCTTCCGCACAGTGACTTGGGATCGTAAAAAGCTGAACGACATTCGTGTGTCTGTTAATCATACATTATTCACTACAAACAATACGGTTTCAAATGGTTTTCCCGTACACTTTAGATCCGAATAACTTCTTTACAAATCATGCTGAAAGTTTCGTCGCAATTTATTAATTGGTTTATGAGTTATATAACGAGCTAAAAATCTTACTAAAAATTTTACTGAAAAATGAACTACACATTTGTAAAATCAGAACTCTTTTTGTACGAAGCTCTAAAATTGTTCTCGTCGAGTAGCGAATCGAACGTAGACGCTCTGCACAATCTATAGAACCCGATACTAACCTAGCACGAAGTAAAAATAAGACGGAGAGAAAGAATAGAATTTTTTCGTTCGAAGCTTCGCGCACGAGAGAATCGAGTTTGGAAATTCGTCAAACGCGCGTGCCATTGAATAGAAATCGACCGACGCGTCCGATGAATTTTGTAACACAATTTTTTCGTAAATGAAAATTCGAATGAAAAGATTTTCAATCGCAATTTTGTAAGTAGATTTTGAATTATGTTTCTTCTTTCGGAACTTTTAATAAGATATGAATATAATGACGACACTTCGAAAGTTCTCTGAAGTTTTTCTTGCTTCGTATCTGGAGCATTTAGTTTTGTCATAAACGGTTAGAATCAGTGCACCGATAACAATCCAGTAAAAGTTTTCGGTCTAACAGAAAAACGATGATTTCCATTGGGGAGATTACGAACAACAGAATATTTATAATCACCGTCGGGGTGAAGCGAGTCAAATAGATGGTCGAGGAATGATTGTTAGATGATGGCCCCTCGTTTTCAGTATCCCTGTTCGACGGGAATATCTCCGCTCGTTTGAGGGATCGGTTTTTCCCAGTGGCAGGTTCGAGGAGGAGAAAAACGCTCGGCGCGTTCCTGTTTCGTCGTGACGGCAGCCGTTCTCGTTTTCGGTCCTGCCCTTTCGGGATTCTCGCTTTGCACACGTAGCACGTATCCGGAGCCGACCCGACCCGTGCCGGGATCTCATCGTTGCGCCCCCGCGCGCAACCCCTTCCACCCACCCTTCGGCCCCGTTTTATACATTTTTCCCATCGCATTCGCGTTTCGCGTGTCCGTGCCAGCGACCGGCTCTCCCCGTCCCGTTTTAAATCTGGCTCGATGATGTATTGTCCACCCACTGTTTGTTTGCCAGCGTCCTCGGAAAAGGTTAGAAGTCCTTAAGAAATTCATTCTTCAAATGTACCCAGAGAATTTTCTACAAAAATCCGAAGTCTCCTTATGCATCTACGAGGTGTGTTAAAAAAGTAACGGGAATTTTCAGTTTTCGGAAGAAATGTTATGTAGTTGTCAACATGAATGTTATCCCCTTCAAAATCGTCTCCATTAGATATTACGCACTCGTGCCAGCGCTTCTTCCAATCCCCGAAACACTTCTCGAACACACGATCTTTTGGGATAGCTTAAAGCTCTTTCAGCGATGCGGTTTTAATGTCATCTGTGCTTGAAAAACGACGACCCTTCAAAGTTCTCTTTATTTTTCGGAACAAAAGAGGTCACGCGAGGCCATGTCTGGTGAATATGGAGGCTGGGGCATCAGTACAGTGTTGGTTTTGGCCAAAAAATCACGAAAGATCAAGAAAGCTGCTAATAGGCTAAACATTGACTACAATCTCCAATGTACACACACACATTTCAGAAAAACAACAACAAAACAATAACTTTCCTATAAATCGGGAAGTTAAAAATGGGGTGAATCGAATTAATACAACTCGCGAAATTACAAAATCCCCGCTATTTTTTTAACACACATACTGCTGTTGTACTAGGGTTCGTTAAAATCAAAGTAGAACAATCGGTGTTCAAATAGAACCACAATTAACGGGATTATATAAGGATTATATAAGGATTACGAATTAGAAATATCGTGGAAAGCGGATGTTCACATTCGTATGTCAACGGCTAACAACCAATAGCTACACATAAGTCCCCTCGGAGACACCTGCATCCTCAAAAAACGTAAACAAACGCCCAGGCCTCTGACTTCGGGGAAATACATACACAAAACACGCGCTCGTCGTTCGACCCTTCAAGGAACACGCAATTTAACAATCGGCTTGCTATAGCAGGAGAGAGGAAGGGGGAGAGAAATCTGAGAGAAATCGGAGTACGTGAGGTTCCTCGATCGCACGCAATTTCTCCGGGAGCGTGTTTCCTCGGGTTCGAGGAACGTCTGCAGGCAAATGCGAGCACACCTCCTCCCATTGGTATTTTAAGTCGTCGCGTCGATAATTCAAAGGTGAACGGAAGGTCTCCGGCTCGCGACAGGTCTCTCTCTCTCTCTCTCTCTCTCTCTCTCTCTCTCTCTTTCTCTCGCTCGTCCCTTTTCAATCTCGAATCCGGGAATTCCAATACGTGCCGGACAGACCGGTGAACGTCCGTGTGTCCCGTTTTGCCGGGACGTTCGCTTGCTCGCACAAACACGGCGATTCAAGACTGTTTTCTGATTACACAGCGCCGACGTTTTCTTGTTATGCTCCCTGACAGTTTCTCATTACAGATTACGCGAGCCGCGCTCACACCGCCCGCATCCGAGGCCGCAGTCGGCGTCGCTTTCTCGAAAACGACGTTCTTCATCTCACTCTCTTTTTTCCTACTTTTCTTTCTTTTCCGAGAGCTATTGTGCTCGCGCAAGCCGCGTCCGTAAAACTGCGCGCAAAGGAACGTGGTGCTTCTCGGTTGTCTCGCGAAACGACAAACCTTCGATGCTCGTGGACTTGCAAGCTACGAGTATTGCAGGGTGCGGGTGTTAATTGTTCTACATCCGGTTTGAAAATGTTGGCGCTTTCTAATCGCGAGAAATCTGCGTGGTTGACTTTCCATATGAAAGTAGTTTGTAGTCTTAAATGAGTATCCTTAGGAATTTATTTTGGAAAAACTACTGGATAGAGTGATTTGAGCCGTTTTTCCTCGATTTTTCATGCAAGCCATTTGCTTTGTTATATAATAAAGTTTTTATAATGCCTCATTCTTTTTGGTGGGAATATATTCTACAGTCTTAAACTTGTTGTAAAATATTTTTTTTTAGCACACTGAATAAATATATCTGTGTGTACCACCACACACACACACAGCAGTACACGCGGTCTGAAGTTTAACGTGTAGCATCAGCGTGTTAATAGAAAGAGAAGACTTTGCTTTCATACAATGTTCAGAGCCGTGCGTAAACAAGCATGGTATGGGTAAAGTCTTTTGTGTCCTATAAAGATAGGGGTAGTTTCAAAGGAGTACGTACAGTGTTTAGGAATTTATTTTGAAAAATAATTGGATCGATCGATTTTCATTTGGTTTTACTAGAAAAGGAAAACTTTGCAGAGTATTTTAAAAAGTTGGTAGAACCGTGAAGGGTTCGATGTTCTCTAAAAGTAGCTTTAAACAGCCATATACTGCCTTTAAGAATTGATCTTAAGAAAACTATTCGCTGGAATGATCTAAATTTTATTTGAATAAAAAGGGGAGACCTTGTTGATGATCTTGAAAGATTATTGGAGTTATAAACAAACACGGTCCACGAATTAATTTTTGTGATGTACTGCAGTTTACAACAGAACGAAGTTTGTACTCAAAAAATGTAACTCTTTTATCGTATGCCACTATTAACAAAATTACAATAAACAGCGATTTTTAAAATTATTCCTATGTAATTATTATTATTCCTATCATCTTAACAAGTGTATTAATAGGACACGTAGGTACAAATGAGAAGCCGTTCTCCGATGCAATTTCTGTTCCAAGCATACCCGGAGGATCCCCTTAAATCATCTGGTAAACGCAGCTAGGTAGATTCACCATTCGTGTTCGGATTAATCGTCTACAGTAACTACATATAAAGGTCGGAAAGTCTACGGAAACATGATTCCGCGTCGGATGGCTGGGCGCCGATGACGCTCGAAGACATCCGTCGACTCTTCACAAGGCTGAATTTCCCGGGCAACGTATCCGGCATATCGGCCGAATTAATCCGACGTATTAAATTTCTGTTTAATTAGTTCCGCGTGTCTGCGGGGGCGGTAACTTAGTCTCGATGCTTGGAGACGCGCCGCGTTTCAACTCCTCGATATATAGGGTGTCGAAATTCCTTTTGAGTCAAAATTTACCTGGATGCAAGCAACAATGAGAAAAAATATATAGAAACAATAGATTGCTTTCTTGTGCAACACCCCATATACACAGGGTGTTCCGTCCCGTCGGAACAGAAAACGTGAAATTCTTTCGGACATATTTATGGTACGTTCGTGACTAAGAATCTTCCTCTAAGATTAAGTCAAGTAGGGTCATTCGACGACCATTCGAAAACATCGCCAGATGTTTGGTTTTCTTAAAGGACAATGTACCATAAATTGGTCCCTTCGAACGACTAGCCGCGTCCGTCCAGAGTAGAGTCACCTTACATTGTTGCACCTCCTTCCCAAGGCTCCTTCAGAGCTACGAGAAGGAGGTCTAAACATTCTTGAGGTTGCTGATTGGTTCGTACAACTTTCGGCAGAACCAATCAGAACATGTTTTTCTTCATCGCATTCGGACAAGAAGTCGAACTCCGACAGTTCCTTCTTAGCTTTCGGACAAGCGTCATTTGAATCCGCGGATATACAAGTACAACGCACCGGCCGTTGTACTTGTCAATCATTGAGTGTACTTCCAAAGACTTCCAGTGCAGCAGTCAATTGTCCAGCGATCAGGACACGTGTATAAGGCAGGACCTGCTAGATCAGCCTTACTGATGAGTCCACTAGCAGGTCCGGGACGAAACGCTTCTTTTAACGTAATTCATTGTCACGCGAATCAATTATTGTCTTTTGCGTCTTTCACACATCTAAATTTCTTGAACTACTGGCCCAAGATTAATTTGGCGGGTCCAGATCCGGAACAGTCGCGAAACCCACACACGCGACAAAACACAGGGATAAATAGTTAGCTTGGGAATCTTCATTCAAAATTAACATTCTCTGCGCGAGTTGCGCGGAACAGAAAATTCTTTTTGCTTTAATCGTTTCAATAAATTGGAAATAATATATGGATATACTTAAATACATTTAATCTTGTTTTATAAATTCATAAAATTCTGAACATGTGAGTTGTATCTTCAATATTTCCTCTCAACTTTATTACAGCTGTTTGGTGAAGCATTCAAGAGCCAATGTTTCGACAACTTTGTTTCTCACGTTTTCTTGTTAAATATGTTGGCAAAGTTCACGCACAAATGGGGCACCCTGTAGAATTGAACTCGCACAGCCTAACCTCGCGGATATGAGTCCCATGGTCGTCGCCGGGCTCGCTTAGACTCGCAGAGACATTTTAACGAGGCTTTTCATCTAGCTGTCAGTGGCAAAGCCGGCCTTTTCCGAAAACCGACCACCTACGTTTCCCGTCGGAGCTCACCGCTTTGTAATTACGATCCGCCATTTTCACCGACCGGAGAAGCACAGGGGAGGGATAGAGGTGTAGAGGTAGTAGGCGCGCGAAGGGATAGAGAGTAGGTCCGCTCGTCGTTGAAAGACAGAATGCTGGCCAACGAAAGTCCGTAGAACGCTAATTATTATCGGTTCGGCGATTCATTTCAATGGAGTTCATTAGTAGCTGGCGAACGCCGATGTCCGGTCCGCGGTTCAACACCATCGGAAAAGGGATAAAAAAAATTCGGAATAACCAAGCTGTCGACAAAACGGTTCCTCGTTCATCATATCTGTGTATTTACCTCGGGACTGCGTCAGCGAGGTCTGCTTCTTTCGAATACTATCCTTCGACGATGAAAGGGAATTTCTGCACAAACGAGTCTATGTATCAAATATAATTTAATTAATATACAGGGTGTTCCACCCGATTTCGACATCTTGATTTTCTCGATATTGTTACACGTAGCAAAAAGTGTTTCAGCGGTGGCTTGAATGGTATCGAGTGGTATTCCGATCTTATTAGTTTTTTCGTGAGTGGACGCGTAAACCTCATATAAAGGTCAACTTTGTTTTTTTTTTTTTTTAATAGAATGAGGTAGTTTTTAAGACAACAATCGATGCAACTGGACATTCGTTATAAAAAAAAGTACTGACCTATGTATGTCGAAATGTTAGTAGTTCAGGAGATATTTCAATTCAAATCATTCTAAAACATCATTGATGTACTTGACGTACTTGATGTTGGCAAACAGATCTAACGTTAGTGCGGCAGTAATGATGTCTTAAGAATTTAAATAATTTAAATTGAAATATCTCCTGAACTACTAACTTTCCGACATACACGGATTATTACTTTTGTTTATAACGAATGTCCAGCTGCATCGATTGATGTATTAAAAAATACCTCATTCTGTTTAAAAAAAAACATTTTTTGCTACGAGTAACAGTAGCGTGAAAATCAAGATGTCGAAATCGGGTGGGACACCCTGCATAACACTAGTTATAATGTAATAGTAATTGATACTATACTTTAATAATGTAACAAATACTTTGAGCAATGCTCCTCATTTGCGCTGAAGAGTCGCCACTCGAGTGCGAAGAGTTGATCATTGCAGTGAAGAAAAATCGTGGAACAATAAAGCACGAAAACTGAAGATTACACTTCATCTTCGAAATGAAACTTCCAGAAGCACCGTAAAGAAAAATGCCGAGAGCATCGAAAGTTAATTGGCGAGCTCCCCGAGCTAATGGACACCGTCCATTGTGCAAAGTCCTCGAACCAGGACGCACAGTTCTGCACAATCGTGCTCGATCGGGCCGAGCAGGCAGTAGCACCTGTCGTTTCCTCGGAGCATTTATCACCGAAATGGGATCGCAGGATCGCGGGATACGGATCGTCCCCGAAAAACAACATCCGGTTGGTCGGCCTCCAGCCGAGATAAGTTTGATGAAATTCGGCTCCGCACGTTTCCTTCCCCTCTCGTCGTCCACATCGCTACAAGCTGATGCATTTAACGAAGAGGGAATGCGCATATCACCACAGTGAAAGTTGCACGAGCCAGAGGCGGCGGCGTCGGTTTTGATGGAGTCCGGACACCGGAAACGGGGGTTGCTTCGAACCAAGAGAATCGTGGGCGCCGATTAACGCACGTCGACCAGGGAGCGGATCGGTTGCGGTGCACCGGAAGCAAAGCATAACCGGGCGAAATTAGATTTTTTATTTGTTCCGTATCGACTCCGCTGGCATCCCCATATTAAGCACTGACCCAATATCGGAGTAATATTGCGCTCCCGATAATTTAATATTGCCATTTTATTAACGGCGTGTCAATATCTGCGTTTGTTTTTCCAATATTGGATAGTTCACGTCAACTTTCCTGGTATAAACGAACCGCACCCTCTTATGTTCTCTTCCCCTTCTTTTCCCTCTGTCTCCCCTTGTTCGCGTTCGACGCAGCGCACCGGTGCGTTGTCAATGGACAGAAATCGAAAAATCAGCTTTCACGCTGACGTTGAGATATCTACTGCAATTGTCATTAAATAGTCTACCATAATACATACATACGTAAATGAAAATAGTTGCGGGAATCAAAGTATTCCAGTGTTTTGAAAACGTCTTGGAGTTGCCTACAACAATAAATAATCAAGGTTAGTGCAAAGTCAAATAAATATAATCAATGTGTACTCGTTTCTGTACCCTACAACTTTCGTCTGAAACATTTTCTCCTGTCGCCTACGAGTAATGGAATGTTGTGTAGCAAACGGACTTCCGAACGCAATGTGCACATTAAATATGTATCGGTGACGGGAATGATGCTCGCGACAAAAGTAAGAGCGTTTCAGTTGTTGATCGGCTTCGGCATGGGGTATCGATCGGCGGCGCCCTTGTTTTCCCCGTTAATTCCGAGTCTCTCGTTCCACGAATAATTGAATAACGCCGCTCGGGCGCAGCTACGTAATGATTTTCAAAGCTCGCCAGTGTAAACGCGGCCCCGAACAGCTACAATCTATCGGACGCGTAATTTGTTTCGCGAACGGTCTTTGTGAATCGATTCCCCTCCGGACCCGTGCCTCACTTCGCAGCATTTGAGGCTCGAGCGTTGCGGTTGTTTCCACGCTGTCGATGGCTTAACGCCAACCATCTAATCATAGCTGGCGCGGATGATCGAAAAATCGCCGGGAGCGTGTTCCTTGTTCCCAGATGGGATCCGATTCGAAACTGGAGAAACGAAGGTTTCCACGATGTTTTGCGTTTTCTGCCTCGGGCCGCTCCGAGTAGTATGCGTCGGCATTAGTCAGACACTGCTCTGGTATTTCTGGTGTTGCCATGGTCAGTACTGTTTTCGTCTTTTTGGGACTGAATAAATTTTTAGAAGGGAAAGGAAAATAACACTAGAATTTTACTACAGTTTAAGGGAAATTAATAATATTATTACATATATATTATTTACCGCACAAGATTCAAATCTTGCGTGAATTTTGGAACACCTTTCGTATTATATACACAATACGAATGTATATATATATATATATATATATATATATATGTATATTATTTATTATTTATACACGTAGTAACTAGAAGAAACGTTAGCGTTGCAAGGATAGTCTGATCTGGGTCAAATTAAGTGGAACAGGGCGGTTCATTCAATAGGAAATTATAAAGGCAGCGGGAACGAAGATTCTGACGTGTTCCACGCGATACCCGATGCGTTTAAAGGCCCCTGGAGAGCCGTGTCCTGCTTTTCTCAGCCGTATACTGGATGCGCTGTCCGGTTGACATCGCGAGTGTGCATTGGCGCGGAATCGGAGGGGCACGAACGCGTGCGCGTCATCGTTTACGTTCGTCGCGAACGGTCGACGAGGATTCAACGTCTCGGAGGCTGGTCGGCTATTCCCGTGAATCTTCGGCGAGTGGTATTTTTACTGTCGGTCATTACGCGCGACAATACGAAGAATTAAAAATTGTGCCGTTTTCACGGAGAGACAGAGGAGGAGAGCCCTCGAGAAGCCTGTGTCCGCGTAATTAACGTTGAATTTAAAGAGACACTTAGGCGCAAAAATTTTTTCTACACCAGTGCATACAGTGCCGGAGCTGGCCAGGGAATCTCTGTCCCCGCTTTTCATTCCCCATTCTCCGGTGCCACACCACAGCGGTACAGCGCGCGGCACGCCACGCCACGGAACGCCACGCCACCCTTTCGCGAAGAACTTAAATTTTACAAAACACCGACGCTCGTAGGCAAACGAACAGACAGACGGATCTACGCTCGGTGCTTTCTCTTCTCTTCATTTCTTCTCGCTGATCTTATCCTCTTTTGCTGTGCTAGAGCGAGCGTGCTGCCTCTCTCGTCCTTTGCTCGTCCCTCCTCGTCTAGATTTAAAGTCGAGGCATTGTCGCTGCTTCTCCACAGCGTAACGACCTTTCTACCCGCCTCTACAACTCTTTCTCTCTCTTGCACACTCTGTTTACGTCTCTTTTCCTCCTCGTTCGCGTTCTAGGCCTCTCCCTTGGTCGGCCGTGTTCGGCCTCTGTGTCTTCGCCTCGTTCATCCCTCTTGACTCTCGCCTTCTTTCACCCTACTTCCTTTCTTCCTCCTACCACGCTCTGAAGATCGGCTCGAGTGGCTCGACGTTTTGCGTGTCCCGGCAATTATACCTTGCACTCGTTAATCTCCCCCACCGTTCGTTCTCTCTCCCCCACTCTCTCTTTTTCACTCGCGCACACACTCACTTGATCTCCCTCGCTCTATGTCCACGTACCCCCCCACCACGGTGGCAGCTGTTGTCGCTCCGCCCATTGCTCGAGCTACACGACGGACGTAAATGCACGCGCCCGTTCCGTCAACCTCGTTGTCTCGCGTGAGAGAGCACTCTGAGTACTTTCGCCTCCTAGCCTCCACTCGGTCTCCCCCTTTGTCCCGTCGCCGGTTGATGCGTTCAACACACTCGACGATTCGAATATTTTAGATCCTCGCCGCTGCTACACAAGTCCTGCCGTGCTGCCCGAGCATTATCCTCTTCGTTCCTCTACGCGACACGCCCCGACGCGATTCACCGACTCGGCGTTTTTCCCGCGGAAAAACAGGAAACAAACTTCCCCCTTTTGCGAACTTACCGACTTCTTCGCCACGATACGAGTTAAACGAATTAACGTGAATGAATTTAGAAGTCGAAGTATTCCATTTTCTATGTAGACACTAATCGGGACATTGATCGTAGAGAGACGTTATTGTAGTCTTCAATAGCTAGATTTTGTAGAGATTATGAGTCATCATAAATAAGAGAAGCCCTAAGAAGCTTCACTTATAGGGTGCGTCAAAATTGAGTGCCATGAAGCCACGCCCACTTATAAGGCATTGATTGTAGAAAGAAGTTAGTGATCACCAAGAGCCTGATCATTATACAAATGTTAAGTCCTGGGGATATCATAGACACAATTGTTGCCAAAAGAAATAATAAAATAGGAATAAACAAATGAGATTCACTTGGTTACATTCAGGGTTTATTTGGACACGCGAGCCACCGTGCGTGAATGAATTATAACTAGATTTTGTAGGGATCATGAGTCATCATAAATAAGAGAAGCCCTAAGAAGCTTCACTTATAGGGTGCGTCAAAATTGAGAGCCATGAAGCCACGCCCACTTATAAGGCAATGATTGTAGAAAGAAGTTAGTGATCAACACGAGCCTGATCATTATACATATGTTAAGTCCTGGGGATATCATAGACACAATTGTTGCCAAAAGAAATAATAAAATAGGAATAAACAATTGAGATTCACTTGGTTACATTCAGGGTTTATTTGGACCACGCGAGCCACCGTGCGTGAATGAATTATAGTGACCCGTCGTTCGAATAGACACTGCTATCTTGAATTCAAGAGAGGAATTGAGTCATGCCCGGCTCAGACTCCGTAGAATAGGAGAATCTCGGTCGGGACAAGCTTGGTCCCTATAATAAATTTGGGAGGTATTTTTGCGAGACACGACCGGGGAGAGACCGTTCTCTTCCTCCTCCCTCTCACCTTTTCTTTAAGCAGTTACGATGCAGTGAGAAAGCGTAAAATTTAGCTGGGCTTCACCGGGACTGAAACTTAAGACCGTAATGCCACGTTCGTATAATTTGAGGTCTCGATGTGCAGCATTCGAGTCGCGCGTGCCCTTACGTCCGGCAGGCTTGAACGCGAACATTATTGCAGAGCTTAAAGCTCGCGTGCCTTGTAATCTTGAGCAGCGGGAACTATGTAATGTGGCAATTGCCAGCTCGTTTCGACACCGACCTGCCCGGCGTCTGCTCCTTCTTTTCTTTTTCTTCAGCTTTGATCGGAAATTGGATCTCGCGGACCGTTTTAAAAAAGAGACCTACACCGATTTGGTAGGCACTCGATACTCTACGAGTTTCTGTATTCCTACCTAGCTTCGTACGCAAATTCGTATATAATTTCTTTATAATTTGCAACGATTCCTATCTAGGGGATGAAAGCAGGCGTCAAATTTAGATGTGAAAGACTGGATAGATGGTGGCAGAGGGTGCAGTTGGGCGCGCAGCCTCTCACGATGCAGATAGGACCGAGAGGGAGAGAGAGAGAGGGGATGGCGATGCACGCTCGCATAAGTAGATGCACGCGCCTACGTTCGGCCGTGTTCGACTTGCACATAGATTATCGAGCAGGACTGTGTGCGTGTGCCACGTTCCGCCTAGCGAGAATAGCGAGCGCGGTCTTCGAGCGGTAAATCAGGGATTTCGGGCGGTACGTGCGCGTTCTGGAACGTGGCCGATCGGTACCGGCGGTTTCGAACCAATCCCGGTTGCAATTTTCGGCCGAGCCGAGTACGCGTGTTCGTTTGCAAGGCGCATCCCATACCTTGCCACCGGAACGGGAACCAGAACGGGAACCAGAACGGGAACCAGAACGGGAACCCGGGGGTCGTTGGCCCGACGAACGCCGCCAAAGTTACGCAACTCTCGGACGTTTTTACGACGCGGAAACACCTCATGGCGAACATGACCGCAAGCCCGAGAATCGAACGGGTCACGGAATTACTGTCTCGAAAAGTGCCTTGCCGGAATGAACCCCTCGAGATCCCGATCTCTGCAAAATTTGTCTTGAATCGATTTTCCCTGCCGCTCCGAAAATATATGCCGACGAAATTAACCCCCCTGAGATCTCCGCAAAATTTTTCTTATACCGATTTTCCCCACCGCGACGAAAATATACGCCGATGAAATTAACCCTCCAGAGGCTTGCCGCACGATTTTATTTATGTCGATTCCGCGCTGCCGGGTTGGGAATATGACGAAATTAACTCTCCCGAGGTATCGGGTATCCTATCATTTTTCACGAAGTTACATTATTTTTAACATTGGCCATTTCCGATTCAAGACGCTTTTTTTTAAACTACCTTCACTGCGGCAGTCAAGTGGACTCGCTATGATTACATTTTCTTCATTGTTTAAATACTGAAACAGCAGAAAATTAGTGTTTCGCGTAGATTCGAAGAAATAAAAAAATACATGAGTGTTTGAAATCGTTTATCCATTTATCAGATGGTATTAATTTCGTTGGAATCTTCTAGATTTTTATCGAAAGTTCAGCGATGCAAAGTGGTATCAGAATGCACGATTGAGCTCGAGTATCGCGAATCTAACTGTGCATAAAAAGCGAGGCCAGACTCGTGTACACCGAGCGGGTACTAATAATAATTTGATTGAATTACGGGTACGTTTCAGGGAAATAATCGATAAATAAGTTTGCGGGAAGTTTTCGCAAAGGGGTCTCGGATAAGACGCTGTCGAGTAACTCGTTAGAAAGGCCGGCCAGAGATAAATCACCTGTTTTATATGCGGACCTAGCTTCCTCGCGCCGTGAATGTACAGACGAAGTTTCGGTAATCGATAAACGCACTCGTAACTCTTTGCCTGCACCATCCTCCTCTTCTTCCCCCCGGCCCTCTCTTGCCCTAACGTAATGTCGAAAATTTATTAAAACGCTGGCGAATTTTACGAGCGTGTAAAACACCGAACTCTTTTCGCGTCCCGTCCATCATCGTTTTACGCGGATA
Organism: Lasioglossum morio; assembly: GCA_916610235.2. Lineage (NCBI taxonomy): Eukaryota > Metazoa > Arthropoda > Insecta > Hymenoptera > Halictidae > Lasioglossum > Lasioglossum morio. The sequence continues at coordinate 5,074,968 of OU744324.1, read as the reverse complement.
CAATACCGATTTACGGAATGGCTAAATCTTTTACAGATTTTCCCTCGACAGTTCTACGGCTTCCTCTTTTCGGGCCGTCCGCCATCGCTGTTGTCCGTCGCGATCGATGTCGATATCAATCGAGTTATCGTTAAAAAGAGGCCCTGGAAAGTGTATCCGATTAGCGTCGATCCGACTGCGAAATAAATACAGGCTGATCCGCAATACGGCTGTCGAATAAATACTCGGTACCCATAAACGGAAACTGTTACTGAATTTTATTCTCGTAAGAAACAAGTTTTGTATCGTTGCGCGTTGATGAAAACACTCCGCAAGAATTTAGGGGACTGGACTCGAGTAGCGGATTTTGATGGAAGCGTGCATCAATTGCAAGGAACAGTAAACAATAAAAATATTTGAATAATAATATTTTCAACCCAGAAAAGTAAGACAAAAATTAAGTCTCTATTTCGTCCTAGTTATTTAGCATACACTTCTGCAATTTCAAAAATAGAGTGAAAAATGGACTCGCGACAATACCATTTGTGTTGCGAACCATATATGTCTCCGATGTCTGCGATCAACATCTATTAACAATATATAAAAAGAACATAGAATGGTTAATGTTTTCGGCGCAAGGTTCGATCGAAGTTAAATACTCGACGTTTCAATCTTCGTTTAGATCATTTTCAAGATTAATTAGAATTGCGCCAGTAAAACATTATACAATTTTCAAAATACTCGATGAAATTAAGAAATTGCGTGGAAAACATTAACCATTTTACATTAAAAATAAATACGATCGATAGGAGAATATATATATAAAAATAATATTGATCACTAATATAGTGTTCATCGGTAATTAGGTCCAACGGGATTCTTCGTTGGAACAATACGCCACGAATGGTATCATCGTTAAAAATCGTATCCGATTAAAGTTGATTCGACTGATTCGCGTGAAAAATAAATACGAGCTAATCGGGGAAGCGTTAGTCGTTCGAGCTCGGTCAGGGACATGAACATGCACATGCACGTGGTCGTGTGTACGTGAACGGTGAAACGGTCGCAGTCGAATCCACGAAATAATCAGACGCGGCTCCGTGTTCGAACATACAAGGATTCGTCGATTAAATATTGAATTAATACGAGCCATGAAGCGTCACGGGACTGTTTAGACACGGTCGACCCAGTTCCGTGCTAAACTCCTCGTAAAATCCGTTTATCGATTTCGCACGTTCGCGGGGAAATTCGATTTTCTCGAAACCGTGGCTCGGCGCGCGGGCGGCCCGGAACGAAACCCCGGTAGTTGGATATCAAGGCTGTCGCCACTTACCTTATTTTTCCCGGAGAGCTTTCTACTTCGGGACTACCGCACTCGCTCCTTCTCAACCTCTCTTTCTCTCTCTCTCTCTCTCTCTCTCTCTCTCTCTCTCTCTCTCTCTCTCTCTCTCTCTCTCTCTCTCTCTCTCGGTCGTCAAATCATTTTCCATTCTATTTTCAAATATAAACGCGCGTATCCACTTCCCTTTGACGGGGCCGCGGAAGTCTTCCGCGAATCTGAGAGGCCGAACCCCCGATACTCCCGAGCACAAACACAAACAACTGCCAACTCTTTGAGATCGCTGGCACTCGGCCCGTTGCCAATGGAAATTGCTTTAACGGCGTTCCCTGCTCTTGACGACTCAAAAAATTGATTCTTTCTTGCTCGGTTTCGATCCACCCGCGGAAACACTCCCCAGGGATTTCTTCCGAAGACACCGAGCTTTAGCGATGGAAGATCTAACGTTTATAGGGCGCGTCTTACAGATTTACAGAGCTTATTAGAAATGTCGACACTTTGGTAATGTAGGTACTTTTTTCTAGTGGAATTCAGTGACATTAATGAACCCTTGATTAAACACGTGGGATCCAGCGATAAACAGTAACTTCCCTATGAATCGGGAAGTTCAAAATCTCCAACAATTTTTAATATTATTATTATTTTTGACGTGCGTTGTGATGGATATGCAAAGGTGTTCTTTTCAAATAAAAAATATACCATGCAATCTTTTTAGTCTTCAATTCTAAAAATTTTTGTATTAATTGTTAGGATGTCCATTATCCTTTGGACAAGGGATGCTTTCCACTATTCCTCGCCAGTCTAGATAGCCATTTTGGATCTGCTTGAAGTTCTACAGCCTGTACATCCATCTACGTACCAAAAGTCTTCGGGAAACGAAGTTTTTAAGCCGAGGAAATCCGCGGAACAATAGTCTGTTAATCTGTGTCTTTACAGACGAGATTCCTGGGAATCGAGACCGAGTCTGAGGGCTCGAAAAACAGAGACGACGAAGACTGGAGTCCGTGCAGGATAGCAGACGGACCGCGGCAGCAATCTCTGTTATTTCAATATTCTTGGCGACGGTAAAATCGTTTTGGAGTCGATATTGAATTTCAGTGTCACCGGTAGACCTCGGCGATATATTCGATGCACAAGGCCGGTGTGCACGCAGTTGCCACGCCACGAGGAAGATAGAAACAGAGAAAGAAAGAGAGAGAGAGAGAGAGAGAGAGAGAGAGAGAGAGAGAGAGAGAAAGAAAGAGAGAAGGGAGGATGAAGGGTAGGCAGATAGTTACTCGGATACTCCGGCACCATTAGGCATTCAGGCTCGTTCGTGCAGACGGCTCCCGAGCTCTCTTTATCTAAGAATATTTGTTCAGGCGAACTCGTTGAAATTGAAACGGCCAGATTCGCGGTTGCTCTCGATTCCCTCTGAGGCTTTTTCCCTCAAAAGTAACCAACCCCTTCACCCCACCACGGACCACTGTACTCGGTCCGGGCCGGTCCGGACCAACCTTCTTATTTATTTCCCTGCATCCAATTAAAGGTTTCAGCTCTCGAAGATAGCTGACGGAGCTAGAGTCGGAGCCAGAGCCGAGGCCGAGGCCGCAAATTAACATGGATCGCGTTAATTGTCCTCGCGCACGCTCCGTCAGACAAAACGAGTTTCCATCGCTTTTCCCCGAGTAATTACGATGAAATCGTCTCGCGGTGAACCTCTTTTCACGCGGCTCCCCCCCACCCCACTCTCTTGTGCTCTCTCTCTCTCTCTCTCTCTCTCTCTCTCTCTCTCTCTTTCGCCGCCAGTTTCCTTCTCTGTCTCACTCGGCTTGTCGCCCAGACTCGCAGAGACTGGCTCGGCTCGACTCGGTTTCCCTTCCCCCGGCTGCTGGCCTAGATTCGGTTTCGTTCGTTTATTCGACGTATCCACTTCTGTTTAACTTCATCGTCCCCTGGGTCACGGCAAGTCAAGCCACGAAACCTTATTACGAATTTCACGCATCTCTGCTAAAGGGTCGCGACTCGACTCGACTCGATTCGAGACCCGACTATGGTCTGGCTCTAACTCGAACCTCAATCAGTTGGAAACCGTTGCACAGTTTACCAAAATCGCAAAAAGTTGGCCAGAATTCATGTCCTTGTTAATCTCACATTATTAATTACTAAACTGCGGACTCTATGCATGTACGGTGAGACTTGTATCTAGAAATAGTTATTTCATTTCTCGAGTTACAGTTCTATGAGGATTTCCGGAACACAATTTTACTGGCAACACTGCTTTTACATTATTATATTATTCTCGAGAGTAATGTCTTTCATAAAGTTTGTTGTAATCTACGTAAAAAATTTTGATTAATTCATTAATGTTTTTGTAATTACGAATTAATATTATATATATAAACACACGAATCCTGTGAACTGTTCGAGGTAGATGGTTAAAGTTTTGCGAAAATTGGTTCCTGAAGATGTGCAACGAGTATCACGAGTGTGCAAAAATATTGATGACTATGTGGCGAATTCGCACTGAATTCAGTGCGATTTGACGTGGAAATGGCCCGTGCAGAGGAGCGAGAGGGAGCGGCGGGCATCGAGCAGAAGCCGTGCAATCAAATTAACGCGGTTAGCCCTTTCGATCGGGACACTTATTGCCACGGCTGCGATCGTTTATTGAAAAATCCGGTTGGTTTTAATTTTATTGGATCCCTATTTGCCTCGCTTTCAACAGTCGGCAATTGAATTACCGAAACATCGTCGACTTTCAACCGAGCCTCGTTCGACGGAGACTCATAATGTAATTGCGCTTGTTGGAGGCGCGCTGCGATCATAGAATTTTATTTTAAATCCCACTGTCTCTCTCTCTCTCTCTCTCTCTCTCTCTCTCTATATATATATATATATATATATATATATATATATTTATATCTGTTTTTTTGCTCTCGTCGCACGGAGAAACCGAAATTAAATTCGTGTCGCGCGATCGTGCAACTGAAAGAACGGTTAACCGTAGGAGATATAGAAATGTTTCTCTCACAACGCGATTCCGTAAGCTCTCGAAAAATAACGGTGCATACTTTTTGCCCGGTCTATGCTACAGTCGAATTTTGCCGCGAATCCACCACCTCTGACGGAAAATATTCGATGAAAATCGCGGTCGTTAAAAGAATTGTTTGAACGCATATGAAACGCGAAAAACAGTATTGGACGTATATACTCGAGTAACTTGTTGGAAGAACTAATATTGTTTCAGAGATATATGACAAATATTATAACACTCTCAATACGTTGAACGATGAATATCACCAACAAATGTCCTCAATGTTTATAGATACGATTGGCCAAATTGTAATTTAGCCATGTAAAAAATTGTCCAATTTTCTGACAGCCCACTGTGCAATGGCAGGGAAAAAAGGCTGGTCGGCGCCGGTTCGGATAAATATTTCCCGTCTGTTCGCTCGATGGCCAAGCATTTCGTAATAAAGACGTCCGTCGATTCGAACATGGGGTTCCTCGGGCCCATTGTGGCTAACGTCTTTTGCGATGGTTGTGGAGTTCTTTTGAAAGCAGTGGAATCCCCCCACCCCCCGTGCCGGATACCTTCCGCGAACGAGGCGTATTAATTTCGTCGTCGGTCCAACAGTCGCAGTCGGAGTCGCTGAGAGAAGCGAAGAAAAGGGAACGAGATCACCGGGCGAGATTATTATACGCGAAAGAAAGGAATTATTCTTCCCGCGGTCTTTTCATCGGTCCGCTTGTGATTTGTATCCTTTGGCAACGAGGGCGCGGCTCGTCAAAAAAAAAAAGAGAAAAGGAAAACGAGAGCCCGTTCGTTCCCGTGGCGTGGCGTTCGCGACAATCCCGAAAACGAGGGCTTCATTCAACGTGCCGGAACGGAAAGGCAAAGGGATAGACCTTATCGGGTCCCGACAGCTTCGCTTCCGCCTCTGGCGACCAGCTACTTTGCTCGGAGATCCTGTCGACGCCTAGTTACCTAATAATGCTGCGCCCTAATGACGCTGGCTGACGAATTTGCACTCTTTTCTGTAGGTTCGATCACCCAGAGGACTCTCTTGCATGTATCTATGCTTTATATACTATCACGTCGCTAGAATCTGTGGTAGAATGTGTAGTCCAACATATTGTAGAATCTGTGCTAGAACGTGTGCTCGAATGTGTAGTCCAACATATTGTGGAATGTGTGCTAGAACGTATGCTCGAATGTGTAGTTCAACATATTGTAGAATGTGTGCTCGAATGTGTACTAGAACGTGCGTTAGAATGTATGCTAGAATATGTTTTTTTCTGTGCTTGTGTTGTCCAACAATATTCAATGTGCACATTGCACAAAAAACTTTCGGTCCAACCAAATACAAATTGGTGACGTGGTCTAGCAGTTGGCCAACAGTCTCGTGCAACATGTTCCCGATCAACGTAGTTCCGGGATTGAAAACACAGAGGAAAGCGCTTAGGTTGGGCAAGACGAGCCTTTTCCTCGACTTTTTCTAATCGCATCGGTGCACCAGTCGATCGCGTTTAATCCGCGATTAAACTGCGTTTCAGGCGCCATTAAGCCGGAACCAAAGGACACTGGGACCCGGGATCTCGATTCCGGGATCCGGAATCGGGATATCGGTCGGAGATAGACGCGCGATCGATTCTCCGTTTAAGCCGGGCCTTGACTCTTCGGCCATTCACCGGTTTCGCATCGTTCTCGCTGCGTGAACGCGAGCTTTACCACTGTCAGCCCGTCGCGTTCCTCTCTGCGCATGGTTTGTAACCTAACGTGTAGCCCCCAGGTTCCAACCCGGGTCCCGATACACGGGATATCGGAGCCCGCCGCGCGTCCGAAACAGATCCCGGATTAGATGGAAACCGATCTACGCTGGATCGACTATTTTTGCCGGAAACGGTGTTACCCCCGGAATCTCTGCGACGGCCTGTTTGTCTCTGCCAACCTACGCTGCCACGATGACCGATCGCTCGTCCGGATTCTTCTTCACCCAACAACCAAATTTTCGTTTTTCTATTCTCGACGATTGCCTCTAGACTACGGACTTTTTTGCGAAACAATTGTCTATGTCAATGCGAGAAAACAGAAATGAAAAATGGATATGAATTTCCTGTACGAGAAATTTTGAAGTTGCACAAAAATTCGCTGTCTAGTTATTTTATAAATCACTGTAAAACAAACATTGAAACAAATTCCACGTTTCGAAAAGTTTCGAAGATTATAACACTGTCCAACAAATTTCAACTTTTTTCATGTTTCCATATTGCTGTAAAGAACAATACAATATATTATATAATAACATCACAATATTTGTTCAAAGTCGAAAAATATGTATTTTTTTTTAAACTCAAATTTCTCAAAAACTATGCGTGTAGGAGAAAAATTAAGGCCAGCTTCGGAATCAGCGCGAAAAATTCTATAAGATCCAGCCAACAGTTATATGGAAACATGTTTGTTGTTGGACAGTGTAATTAGGCGACTCCCGTATCATGTAGAATTACAGGAAAACCTGGCTGGAAGGTTGGAACGAAATTCCGTAGCCGAATCCTCGAATCATCGAGGAAACCAGCGATTGAATTAGATTTACGCGTAGTGCCTGCTGTCTGGATTCAAGTGTCGTTAACAGCGATTTAACGAGAAAGAGGTCGATGAGAGAGGAGGGTGTGGAAAAAATTGAACAAAACAGCCTGTCGGAGGATCGAGGGGTTGGTGTCGGCAGTGTGTGTAGAAGTGGGGACGAGAGGAGAGGGGATGCGATCGATCGATAATCTCGTTCGCGCGTCCCAATATGCTCGTCGATTATAGGATCGCGCGTATTCGGAACGGGGGAGCGAGAGCGAAAATTAAACCCGTGGTGGGGGAAAAAAAACCCGGCGGACCGATTGGCTCGAGCGAATATATCGCGGTATATCGATGAATTTCTACGAGGACTGTTAAAGAGGAATAACAGGTTGAGGCGAGGATCGAGGTAGGAGGAGCAAACCGTTAATATCGAGCCCGGTGGTCCAAGTGAAATTATAAACGGCTACTAAGAGGGGTTAATAACGCCGGCTATAATTCTCGCGCTGGCTTGCTCTTATGGCGCAATTAAACCTTGATAATGAATCGAATCGATAGCACTCGAACGAGGGGTGCTGGTCTAGAGCGCCTTTCTCTCTCTCTCTCTCTCTCTCTCTCTCTCTTGGTTCTCGTGGTTCCTCGTCGAATTCATTAGGATACGGGTAGCAGGTTCCACGTGGCCTTCAGCTTTAGTTTTAGCTCCTTCTTCTTCTGGAGGCTTTCTGCCCTCCAGAAATATTAATTCCCAGCGACGAAGTAGGACCTTCGGCGCCGCGGCTGCCATTTCGATCGTCCATTTCCCGGGACTCGAGCGGTTCCTCAGCATTTCAATTACAAATTAAACGTTCGGCTCGTTCCCGGGCGAAGATCTCGATCCATCCCGCGATTTCCTCCACAGCTTCGGGGTGGCTCGGTCTGGCCGTGCCGGGGGATGAATTTTTAAAAAGCTCCTGGGGAAACCGAGGGAGTGATTTGAAAGTTTCGGGGACGTCGAGTAGAAAAGTTTTGAAAGGGTAGAAGCGTGGATGCCGAGAGGCAGGACGAGGTTCGAGGGACCCGGAGAAAAAATGAGGAAACTAGGAGGATCTGTAGGCTGAGGACCGAATCTGAGACCGAACCTGAGACTCAGGCTGAGGTGGACGTCGCAAGAGATTGAACTCGCTGTCTGCTATGTAGAGACGCTCTATCAACTTGTTTTCCGCGGGAAAACAAAGGAAACCCCCGAGGAAAGTTTCCCGCCGTGCCACGCCACGTCGGTTCGCCTAGTCTACGGGTATTTACGATAAATCACGCTTATGAGATTTAAATCGCGAAACGAGGACGACCGCAGCTGCTAGTACCTCCTCCTCCTCCTACACCTCCTCCTCCCAACAACTATAGCTAACGCCGTTGTGAACCGGAACAATGAATCGGGAATTATCGAGGCTGCGAAACACCTGCCGAGCAAGAACCTGTTTAGAACGGTGCACGCTGAAATTAGGACAGTCGATTGTGTTTCTCATAGAAATTTCAGATTAATTCTGGATGTAGCTAACCACTTGGAAAAATGATCATGGGAAGTGTTTCAAATGATTCATTTAATACATACAAGGTGAAAATCACTGTTAAAGATTATAGGATTGAGCAAATTAATTTTATCTTTGTTATGTATACAAGTTTTCAATGCGGGAAATGTTTCCATTAACCACAAAAACAAAGACTCGTTTATGCATATTCAAATAAAATATTAATATAAGATTCCCGAGATCGAGACGGGCCGAATTGGCGAACGAGTAGGCATGCGGGCGAATGGAACTGATTCGGGAAGGGCCGATACGAGGACGGACTGTTCAGGCTGAATAATTGAGCGGAGGTGGCAGTAATTCAGGCAGCATTAAATAGAGCCGAGGCGGGTGCGCGCGGCATGCACGCTGTCCTGTTACTTCCTGCTCGAACTCAGTATAACACGGGAGGGGGTGGGGGTGGGGAGACGTGTTTCCTCGTGTCCGAAGGCAGCGTGCAACAAAATCGGTGGCCCCGTCCCCCGCGTACCCCCTCTAACCCGTAGGTAACTCCGGCCGCAGATACATAATGCATACGCGGCCGATATTATTTTTCCGCCGGTAGTATATCACGCGAGGAAATTACAAGACCGCTTCAATAAGTAATAAATAACCATCCGAACAAAGTGGCTGGTGTGGGGCCGTCCCGTAGCACGGACGCCCTGCCACCGGCGGCGTTTTCCCTCCTCTTTCTGTTCCCTCCCGCGATTCTTCCCTCCTCTGGCCACCCCGTTTCACCCCCTCTCGCCCCTGCAGCTCGTATTGTTAGCACGATGATACATTGGATTCCCCAACGTTCAGTCCCTTCGGATACACAAGCGTGCTCGCCGCAGCTCACTATGGTGATAAAGCGAGCGAGAGAGAGTGGAGAGAGGGAGAGAGAAACTTCAGGAGAGAGACCTCCGAAGAGAGAGAAATCACCGATACCAGCGGCCGGAACAGCTCTCAACCCTCCGGCTCTCTCGACACGCTCTTTCGCGTTCTCGAATTTCACCCCCGAGGAGCAACAACGATTTTTCTTCCCTACCGGGTCTCTTCGGCGACGCGCTTCTTTCGCTCGTGTTTTCTGCGAGCACGGTTGTCGTGCTCCTGTCGCGCCGCGTCTGTTTTCTATGCTATAACCGTGTAACGCTAGTGCACGGTTAATTGCAGCTGTTTTCGAGCAATTAGGTCGCTCGAGTGCACGACGAGTAAACAAATATGCGTCTGGGAGGGATAAGTGTACAGGTTGTAATGAAATTATATGCTCCGACTGTCATAGCGGGATTCTACACCCTCGGTTTAGTAGGAATTAATGTCAGCTTCCGAAAAATTTGACCTTGAATCTCAAGGTTAAAAGATCAACAACTTTGTGTTGATTGCATCGTATTCGTCGCAAAAGCAGAACGATATTAAAACATTCTATCACGCTACACTGGAATTGAATGTTTTGCCGACACTCGGACGATGTTGTGCCGATAAATGGCAGACAGCCTTTAAGTATCCTCCCCGTTTCAATAGAGGGTCGGCTGACTTATCCGCGATATACACAGCGATCGATAAATGACGTGAAAGGGAAGACAAAGTGGACACAGGAAAGGGCCGATGAATATTTCAGCTTTTCGTACAGCGGTGCGGTCTACACGCGTTTCCGTCGAATCCAAATACACCACCGGACGTGCGGTTTACACGCTATCGTACCGAGAGCCCTCGATGTCTCATTGACAAGTTGTTTTTCTTCTCGATGTATACTGTATATGTAAACGCGATCCGCTGGTCGTGTCTCGTTCGAAGAATCAGCGGCTTCGCGCGAATTTTACTATTATTCGTAATTTCAATAATGTACAATATCACGAGTAGAGTGCAAGCTACAGAAGCTGTATAGATATTTATTTATATTTCTTAATCATTTTATTATAATATTTTCACACTTTTCCATTCGAATTGCATTTTATGGCTCCTATTCATGACATTTCAAGATGTTCATCTTATTTATATTATTATACGAATAAATGAAGTATATATTTTGCGTTATTCTTTGTTTGTTAAAATGATAAAAAGTAGAAATACATTTTTGTTTAGCTTCTGTTCCGTACGGTTAGCTTGGACAGCTTTTATTTTGCACCTTGTCATTACTTAGATGGCAATCGATTTAGAAAATTTCATTTCGAGAAAATATGTTCTGTTATCAACTAACTTTGTTCGGTAGGCCTGGTCGCAGAGAAAATATCTTCCGGCGACGGGCCGGCCACGGTTGTTTCGATCCCGTTTCCCGTCAGTGCTCTTTCCGGGACTTTCCCAATCTAGCCGGTCTAATTTTTGCCGCGTCCGACGATAAATCTTGGCAATCAACGCGTACACCGTCGGTCGTTTTTCTCCTCGTGAATGGGTCCTCGTTAACCAAATTGGACGATCGACACACCAGTTTCCGGCGTGGCGCGGCACAGCTAGCGGCAGCGGCCGCGTGTCACGGTTGCGATCCGATTACACGGGCCGTTCGTCCGAGTTGAAATTAAAATGTCGTTCGTCGCTGCGACGAAAAACGAGAATCTTGATTCGGCTTCGACGAACCTACCAGCGACACCGAACATTCTCGAACTGTGCACCCTTACGGATTACAGCCGCGTTTCCGAATCGGTGTCTGTCTGGCTCGAAGAATTCTCCGATACATTCCCGAAAAATCAACTTCCTCGTATCGAAAATACGAGAGTCCGCTAACGAAAACGGACGTGGCAAAAACGGGAATAAATATTCTAGTGGTAGTGGACGGCTGTAGTCATACATTTTAAGAACGTTACTTCTTCATCCTGCTGAACATATTGATTTCCTGGTTTTATGACGAAATTAATTAATATCTTTGTAGAATTATAATTAGACAGCGGATTTTATGCATTTATGACAAAAATTAGTAGGTGTAATTTAAAACGGTAACAACATAGGAAGAATTTGAAAATACAGTTATAGTATTTACAATCTATTAAATATATTAAGAAAGGATATCAATTCTATTTATTTTGCATAAAGTTCCGCTGTCGAATTATAATCCTTGATTACCCGTTTTTATAAGTATATTGTTTGATATTTTTCAGCAAGTGCATCATTGTTTTTAATGTTGTTTAATACCTAGTTGCAGGTACTGTGAAATTTTGTTCGACCCTCGAGCATTGTTCGAAAAATTGTGCATCTTCAAGCTTTGTGAAAATGTTCAGCTTCAGTCATATATATTTTGAGAATTAAATTGGGCCAGTTAGAATTCTTAAAAGTGACTCATATTCTTATCTTCTCTGCAATGTAGGAGTCAAGGAAAAATAATTAGATGTGTAGCTAAATTGGAGGAGCGTCCATCCTGTAATTTGTTTCGAGTTTCCAGGCCCTGTGCAGGAGATTGTGTGTTCTCGGGCGTCGCAGGATCGCGAGACAGTCGAGTGTTCGTTTCGTTTTTCATTTCTTGGTGCTACACATAATATCGGTCCCGGGAGAGGCTCCTACAGGTCGATACTTGGCAAGACACGGCGTATTATTGCCATTCCTATTTACCCGGTTAAACAGGTCGGGGGACGATACCCCCTGTGCTTGTTCTGTCTGTCCCGTATGTACACTGTATACAGGATCCACGGTTGGAAGGAGGAAAGGAAGGAGGGGTGGGGACTGCACCAGGGTACACGGTGCAAAATACACCAGGGCCGTTCACTGTATCCGGAGACAGACGGAAACTTCCTTGGAGGCTAAACGTTCCCGGTAATTTCGACGCTCGATACGATACGAGTCCCGTGGACGATCGCGATACTCTGGAAGGAGGACTCTCTTCGCTCCGGCTCAAAATTAGATTTCGATGCCTGAGATTCTCCTTCCATCTAGACACTCCCCTCCTCTCGTCCCTGACATCCCGGCTTCAACGGACGATAAACAGGTAGTCCGGGCCCTATTATTTTCCAGATAAACACCGGTGTTTGTCGAGCTCCGTCAACAGACGATGTTCCTACCTTGCACGTCGAGACTCTGTCTATAGTCAACGATCGTGGCCGAGCCCCGGAAAAATAAGTCTCCGGAAAAAAATGGAATTGTGTGCTCTGAATTTGTTCGAGTGGGAACTTATTAACTTGTAAACAATTACAAAAGATCAAGTGTCCAAAAGTCTACCCCCTTGAATTGTTGTTAAATTTAATGTAACATTCGGAACTGTTTGTAGAGATAAATTTCTTCCGTGAAAAAACCAGAGACAAAATTCGCGAAACGTTCACCAATCACCCATTGAATTTGCTCGCCTACATGCAGAGGGAATTTCGAGTGTGTTATACGACTGCAGGCTTAGGGAAGTCGCGTACGCGTGCGCGTCACAAACGGATGGGGTTCGCGAGGGAGTGCGTATTCTTTTTTCCGTTTTACTTTCCTCGAAATGTTTTGCAAACCGGGCTGCCAGCGCTGCGAACGGTCGCGCAGAGAATGCCAGAGCTTGTGTCGCACACGATGGCGTCGTAGGTAGGACTGCGGCTCGCCATATTCAAAACGAGCAATAGCTCGGAGCCAGCCGGCATGCAAGCGAGCAAGCCAGCCAGCCGCTTATTTTATGGGTAACGCGTTTCGTCGTCACACTTTTATTTTATTTTGTGATTTGCTGCCGCAACGTATTACTCCGGTCGCGCGACGCGTCGTATTGCGCGTGGATCGCGACCGGCGTTTACATCCTCTGCGGTTCAGTACGACCTGCACTCGTAAGGCTGCAGCTCACCGGATGCAATTTTTGATCGTATGTGCTGCACGCTGGTCGGCTTGTTTCAATGCGCTTTCAACGTCAAATCCACCGTCAACCGGCCTCAGATTTTTAATTTTGTATTCATTAGTTTTGCGGAAATTGTTGTTCTAAAAGTTAGTTTTCTTTATTAACACTAGATTCAAGGACCACTGAAACAGTCTGTTTTATAAAAAAATAATGGAAATATGTGTATTCTTTGCAATTTTAAATAGTACATACCGAAATAAGTTATTTTATAAAAAATAATGAAAACATGTGTATTCAAATATGCAATTTTAAATAGTACATACCCAAAAACGTAGTTGAATTCCTCATGAATGCATGTTTACAATCTTGATAATGATCTACGTACTTTTCTTGTTTCGTAACTTATTTTTGTTCCATTCTAGCTTTCCATTTCCACTATCAATATTTTTGTCTCCTCTTTCCCTCTAGCTTCCATTGTGTTCACCCCTTCGATCTGGAATTCTTCTTTTAAATATGGTTGAACCCCTCTCTTTGGCTCCACCTTCGATACTTTTAACCCTCTAATGACTACTACAATCTTGATAATCTTGTTAAGAAGTGGTGTTCCAACCCTCGCCAACAATATTTAGCCATTGCAGCCTTCCAGTTAATGATTCCAAGACCACCACTGATTTTTTATAACCTTAAGATATGTGTTGTCGACGTCATCATTCTAAATAGCTTTCCCCTGTACATTTCCTTGTACAAGTTGTTCTATGTGATGACCTTGACAACATACTTCAAGTTTTTACCAAACCCGATGGAAAGAAGCATTTTCTAAATAATTACCAAATTTCTATGTAACCGTTCCCGTCATCGATAAAGACAACTTTTGCATAAAAATCCTATGTGTTAAAAATGAATAGGAACAGCAATATAATCTCGCGAAGCAGTCACGTACGTCGAAAATTTGTACAGGATTTTGCAGTAGCCTCCTGCGCGAAAAATCATTAAATTCACGGAAAGAGAACCAACTGGTAGAGAAGGAAGCCCGCTGACAGCTTTGTGGGCTCCGTTAGCTGGGATTCTAGAGCGAGTCGAGCGGATAACGTTCGATTGATAGCGATTGGGAATAGAGATAAAAAAAGATGTTCCCGGGTATTCTCGGTATTTCTGCGCAGGGTCGGAATGAATTCATCAGGGCGGCGGAGTGGTTGTTCGCCGGGGAACCGGAGGAACAAAGGCAATTTGCGAGTGCGCGCGCTCGCGCACGCCCGGCATAAGCCACAATTATTTAGATATTTGTGCACGGAACGATTACGACGGCATAATTTCAGTTCCGGACCGTGTTGCGATGAAATTAGATTTTTAATTACGTTCCACCGCTCGCGGGACTGACTGACTGACTTTAATAACGTTCACTTTCGCGCTCTGGTCGGTGCGCCTGCAGCTCGGAGCTCGTGCGCGCGCGTGCTCTCTCAATTATTCTCGAGTTCCCCGTCCGCGCGTTATTATATTTTAACTGGCTGTTCCTCGTTACATCGGCCGGTTATCTTCTTTATTTTCCCTTAGTATGCGTTACCGAGCGCCTTGCCCTGCTCTTCTTCGCTGAACCTTGTTCCGCTCAGCTCCGCTCCGCTCAGCTCCGCTCAGCTTTGCTCTGCTTTGCTCAGCTTCGCTCAGCTCTGCGTTGGCACGCGACCTTGCTCGTTATGCCTCCGGATTAACGTTCGCCCTGGGTTTCGACGGGTCTTTCGATCCCGCTTAGACCAGCGGAACGTAAAAAGTTTCAATGGCCGTTGTTACACGCCCCACGGAAACCTCCGATACCAAGAGAGTCTCTCCTGCGATCAAGCCTCTCCTACGTAGCCGGAGAAGAATCGTCGCACTGCGCACCACCGTTCGCTAAACCGTTCCCAAGTTTATCCAATTTCGTTTTATTGCTCGTTTAATTATTACGTGTTGCTACCACCGAGTTTTTAATCGGCGGTTGAACTGGAAGTTGATATAACGATTATTAACGATTCACCGTATTAGAATGGGATTCAAGACTGCGGTGGAACAGGACTTTCATTATTCCCTAAGAAAATTTTAAGGGTAGCACCATGTATTAAAAGTATCTGGTATATAAGGAAAATGGCAACAACAGATTTATTGAAGTCCTCCGTAATTTTTAATACAATAAGACAATTTTTTCTATTATTTTCCAGAAACAGATTGAGAATTAGTGTTAGAACTGAAGTGTATTGTAAAGATTTTATATTGAAAACAACTTCTTTGTGGTTTTAATACTACGACTTCTTAATTCGTGAAAACTTACAGATATCGTCAATAAAGACAATTTATTCGACTGCCACTCCCGATTTCAATAAACTTCTCGTTTTCTGGCAATTTATCGAAGTACATTCCTCTCCCGTCGCTGCTGCAGCAACGTCTCGTACTCTACGTTGATCAGCTACAGCGAGAAAATGGGAACGAACGAAAGATGGAAGCACAGCTCTTGCTCTAACGAAGATTCCCCGGTCTGATATCAGGATATTGGGCGGTATGAAATAAATCGACGACGTAAGAGAGACGCAACCAACTGATTTCTGTCCCATACTTCCTACTCATATTGTCTGATTATTTTTATATGAGCTGCAAACAGCGTTCCTGGTCCCATAAAACTCAGTCAGCTGTTCAGAAAGAAAATCAATAGAATCTTCTTTGAAATGTAAAAAGAGTTCGAAAGAAGCTTGCATGAAGATCGAGTTTTGGTCGAATCTGAAACGTCGCGAGGAATAAAAATAATTTGCACTTTGAAATATGAAAAAAAAATTGAAGAAGGTGAATGTTATTCGTTCGAGAATGCAGAGGCGAGATAATCCAGAATGAAATACGTGGAGGTACAACAGCTGTCGCGAGGTTGGTGTGATTTTTGCGAGCACAGCGGCCGATTGACGCGGCTGTGAGCAATAAGTCGGTGACTGGTTGGTGTGCCGTTTTCGCCGGCATGGCGCGGCGCCGCTACGATTCGTGCAAAGCGAATCGACTCGGAATCGATGCCGTCTCTCATACTCTCATTAAGGTAATGCGTTCGTCAAAGGTCGCCGGCGTGTGCGCGCCTGCGAGAATCGGGAAGCGTACGCTGCCAGCAAGCATCCAGCAGAGCTAGCTAGGAGTAGCTCGCCGAGCTATAGCAGCTCTATCGGCTCTATCGGTCAACAGCTAGCAGCGGGATTCGAGCAGTCGAGGGAACTCGGCGGGCCAGCGATATCGATTGTCCCGCCGATATTAATCTCGTTTGTCCAGATGCAGCTGCAGCGACAGACCAGCCGGCCCGCTTTGACCCGCTTTGACTCGCCTGGCAATCGGAAGATGAAACAGCCCCGGCGTGCACCCGTGAGAAAATAATTGTTCAAGGTCGAAGGGACCAGCCCTCGGTGGCCGTTTGTCAAATCCCGATGAACTCTGCTCTCGCGAATCCGTGCCTACAGAAGAGGAGGGACGAGAGAGATAGAGAGAGAGAGAGAGAGAGAGAAATCTCTTCAGCGTCACGAAACACCACGCTTCCACGGCCATGAATTAAAGCGACGACGCTTGCGAATCCGCGGCTCTACAGCATTGTTCCGAGTTTCGAGTTTGCAGTTCGGCGCTGCAGTTATCGAACTCCCGGATGCACTTCAATCCTGTGGTGCACGCCTCTCGCCACGGATCCTTAAAGACAATTCCCCCTCTAATTGCTCCGCGAACTTTCCGTCCGAAGGGAGAAAAAATACTGCCGCTCTCCCAGATCCCGAGCCCGACCCTAGAGATATACGAGTGCGGCGTATGCTATAGTACAGCGGGACACCGCACTACCATTTTTCAACTTTTAAGTCTCCCGAAGATTTACTATACCTTCTTTTCATCGATCACTGTTCGAACCTTCCGATTCGCAATGCGTTTATTTCTTTATTCAGACCGGTCTACAGTCTGGCTAGCTATTATTTACGTGCTTCGGACATTTATGAAATGTATGTGCTCAACGCAAGGTATGATCTTTTTATGGCGTCTATGGCGAAGAAGAAGTCTCAGGAGCATGTAGGTAAAATTTGGAAACATTTCGATTGTACAATTATACTGTGTTCAGTTTTTACAATTACAATTTTCCCAGATGTATGTCACGATGTCTATGAGATTCTAATATTTCTTACGGAAATTTCAGGAAGAGGGAGATCGTGTCTACTCCGATCAAATCGCATAATCGTGTATGACAGCTACCGATTTCCGCGAAACACCGATTCTCCGTTTGGCCCATATAGGATGATCGAGTTTGCGAGCGCGCAGCTCAGATTGTTTCGGCTCGGTAACGCAACGGTTGTTGCCGGTAGTTGTTCATGGTATTGGTCACGCATTAGTAATTGGCAATTTCCAGCCTTGCCAAATCGGCGCAAACTGGCGCGGCGTGTTGTCGCAAGGGAATAGGCTACGCTGGACACCGCGCTCACCGCTGCAAACACGCGAAATTCGAGACCGGTTAACGTCGATGAATTCAATTCCTCCGTGGATATTTGTCCCACGAAGAACGATCCCTTTCGCTGTGCATTTCATCCCGAGTGTACATACACAGCTGGTTGGGACTTGATCTCTCTCTCTCTCTCTCTCTCTCTCTATATATATATATGTATATATATATATATATATATATATATATATATATATATATATATATATATATATATATATAATTGACAGCAATCTTTTTTCTCTAGATTTACAATGCCATTTTAGAAAGAACACTATTATTATACCCATAAATATAAAATTTGAATGTACTTTTCTATAACATTTTATATCTCAACTAGCTTTTTCTCGTGGCTCCGCTCGCACAGGAAACCGTATAATGCTCTCGGAAATTGATATTGTTTCTCCATAAAACCTTCTAACAACCCATTCACCCCTATAGAGTTTTAATTTTATTTTATGCCGCCCTCTTACTATTCAAAATTAATGCCATTTTCGTTATTTCACGTCCTAAGATACCTCAATAACGATACCCATACAGATTTTTAGTCTTCATTACATAATTTTACTGCATTTGTCGTATGTAAGTTTAAATTGAATTTATAAGGAGTTGATTCTTGAAAAACCACGACGTACCTAAGGGACTACCTAAGACTATTTAGTTTATATTTAAAGTACCTCTTTATATACTATATTAGAAGTTCTGCCTTCGTTTCAAACAAATCCGACCACAAATAAAATATTCTTTATGTAATATTTATTAGCGTAAGTTATAGAAATTAACAACTATCCCACCGATAAAAATTTTAAAAATTAATTCAAACTTTATGCATTAAATTATTTCAGTATTGATCTTTCAATTTTCAACCGCGAAGTTCGACGCATTCTTCGTACGAATTTTCGACTCTTTTACCATCATGTAACCGTCAAACCACACGTTGACCCACACGTCAAAGTCCTGCATTTCTAGATTCATTGTTTCTAACTAAAGACACGCAGTTAAGCGACAAGGAACATTACTCGCGGAGGCAATCGTTCCCGCGAATAACAGGTTGCAAGTTGTTATTGTCGCGCTCGAATTAAAGCATCGTTTACGGAAATTTTGGTCGTGTTCGCGGCAGGGAGGGGCGGTTCTAATCTCGGCGCGGCATCGACAAATGGATTCCCGTAATTCTCCCGTCGATTTACGGAATTCCGATTAACTCGACTCGAACGATTCACGCCGACCAGAAAGCGGCGCGGCCCATTTCCGGCCGGACGGGGCGAAACACACGAGCCGCCTAATTCCTTTGTCTCGTGCACGTCCCCTAATATCTGACATAGTCATCCCGAGAGCAGTAATATCGTCACTTTCATCCTGAAAAGAACATGCCCCCGGTCTTTACGCGAAATCCCACAGAATCTGAACTTCGTAAGTACTTTTACGGTTTTTCCACGATTTAAATGAAAAGCTCCATTTTCGATTTTTTAAATATATACAGGTGTCACAGAAATGTATTCCCTTGAAAGAGGATAATCCAGAGGCCATTTGGAGTAAATATTTCTTTATTATTAACGGAAAGACAGGGACCAATCAAAGCTCAAGCCCCGTCAAGTGTTTTTAGAGAATAACTCTTCACGAAGCCGCGGACATTTTCGTTGAGGAAATACACCTCCTCTTTAAGGAAATGCATAATTTTTGGAACACTCTTTTGAAACAGATATAATAAATTATAGGATACTGTTAACGAGATAGAAGTTATGATGAGCGTACGAATCAAAGAATTTGTACGGCGAGCAATGATTTCTTTGATTATTCAGCAACATGCAAGTTCGAATGTAGTAGCATAGAAAGCCCTAGAAAACGATGTCGAATATTCGTCATTTTTCTGGAAAGAAACAACGCACGTTTGGTACTGTCTATAATATCTTTGCTTTATCACAACCGTCCATTCAGTAAAGACCCCGAGAGATGTAAAAGTTGCATGGAATTTATTCCAAACGCAATAACGTGGACTGGCTAAATTCGAGTTTCGCGAGGCCGGGCTAGTACATAGCGAATCAAATGGTTTCCTTGGTCGGCGGGATCGAGTGCGGGTAACAATCTTTCCGTGGGCTCCGGTGGATTTGATAAAAATGCACCCGGTCTGGCAGCTGCAGATCCTGGATCAGCGTCGAGCGGCTCGCGTGCTCGCCCCTTTTTCACCTCGCAAATTGTATTTCGCGTTTGATCGCGAACAGCCCGTCCCCGGTTGGCCCGCGGCGCGATGCACGGCCGCGATGCACCGCTTTGCAAATAGGAGACGACGCGATATGCAGTGAATGCAGAGTGAACGAGTGAGAGAGTGAGAGCTGGTGAATATTTATCGTCGACGCGGCGGTAAATAGTTTTCGTCGGTGATAATGACGCCAGTTTTTTTCTGCTTGAAAAGTCCGGCATCGCCGCCGGTAGCTGTCTCATTTACGGTTTTCCGCTCTTGCACGTTTCACTCTCTCTCTCTCTCTCTCTATCTATCTCCGCTCCTCTCCTGTCGTTTCGTCTCGAATTTTCGAGGCAGCTCCGGGCTCGTCACTTGGGCCAGATATAGCGCTTTCGACGTGGCAGATATGCCAGCCGGTGTGGCTGCTTTCACAGACGGCAGGCGATAGAAAACTAGGGGAGGAGGCGCGGGAAACGTTCTCGTCCGAGAAATTATCATGGATAGGCTCGCAACGCCCCGCCCTACGCTCTCTGCGTACCCACGGAATACGCAGCTAGTCCAGGCTACAATGCCTCAGCGTGTTGCATTCATCCATCGCAGCCTCTCGGTTGTTCCTCCTCTCATTTTGCTAATTGCAAAAAACCGGCTACCGTTCTGCCTTCAACGTTCGCCGATACTCTCGAACTCCGACTCGTCCTGGAAATCCCGTTTTCGGGAATCCAGCTCTCGGCGCACGAACACCATTCCGCGAGTCATTCTTTTACTCGGCCGAGCCTGCTGCCAGGCTCGAACATCACCGGATATCTGAAAACAGATGCCTCGGTCATGGGATTCGAGCACACTGCTCTACCCGCAGGGCGAAATCCCGCGGCGAGTAGGACTGTCGGTGACTCTAGAGGCTTCGTCAAATTTTTTCAAGTTTGCGTAAGGTAGTCCTCACGACTGGAATTCACTTCCTTATTTTTTTTGTGGAGATGTGAAGTTATTTCTCAACGTGTTACGATTCAGAACTTCGGTTTCTTCCTCGGTATAATGAGAAGACTCTTTTAGTTCGTGGTATCGTGCAATGACTTTAATATCTTGATACTTGTCTCGCGATCCTATCAATTTAAAAATATCTGTTCCCGATTCTTTCCCCCAGACGGTGAAAAATTCTCTGAATAGGTCGAGCTGAATTTTTCGAAGATTTTAAATGGGGGCTCGCTCGATCGAATTCCATGTATCGCTTCTCTATTCACTTTTGAACGCCTCGCGGCTGTATTTACTTGTATATTTATATCGCGCGTTTCGCGATTCTATTCATTTCTGTCGGCCATTTTCATTTCTGTACATACCATTTCTAGTTTATAATGTATTCATTTTTATCAGCATTTCAATTCCCATTCCTTTCACGTTCCTCGCATCTACCATTCCATCCAATCTAACAAAACGCAGAATAAAACATGTCGAATAATATATGTGCGATCATACATTCATATTACGAGAATATATTAGCTTACGTATGGAGTCGTTTGCGGTTCTGCCCACATATATTTTGCATGTGTTTCTTCTATAAATACTCGCTTGATTTTTGTGACAGGAAAAATGTTAAAGAAAACATCTTGCTATTCGATGATGCGAATATTATGATAAACTAAACATTTTATTCTCCAGGTGATGTTTCTAGAGATTTCATCACTTTTTAATCAATGATGCCGTTCCCTTGGAGTTAGTTCCCGTCTAGGTGAATAGGTTTCTTTCAATACAAGTCGATGGCTCGGACAACTTTCGACGTATTGCTGATGAGGGTCAGTGATGCCAGAAAGGGACAAAACGGACCCTCGGTACTCTCCTCCTTTTCCCCTTCCACTATCCTATTCCATCACCATCTAACGTCCCCCACACTAAGCCGTAGACACGGTGCGCGTGCACATATTATTCTGGTCATCCGAGAGGGGGTACATCATTTCACCGTGATTCCCCTCATCTGGCATCACTGATGAGGGTACCTCTTCGACTTGACATTGTTTGCGAGTAGGTCGAGAGGTAACGGGTCCCATAAAGTTGTCCGGCAGACAATAAAGTGGTCGGCATTGTTGGAAGAAGAAGGGGTAGAGATTTTCTCGTGACAGAAAAAAGCACCATCGTCTTATATCGAAAGAACATACATGCACATGACTCAACACGCACAAACTCGTGAACCGGCACGTCGATGCAACACGGACAGAACACCCACCGAAATCAAACGCAAACGCAGCCATGGTACTCGGTACAGAGAAAAAGATACGGAATAAAGAAAGATAGAGAAGAGGGTAGTTTCGGCGACGCCAGACGGGTCGAACGGTTCGACCGGGGGGGCGGACCGTTATCATCGAAATTCTCGCGAACGTCTGACAAAGTAGTTGCTTCGAATAACCGGCTAATGGTCGCGAAGGCTGAGTAGACGGCGATATAGAATCGCACCGGGAGCATTTCGCAATGGTATCGCGGCCAACAAAGGGGAAACCCTTTTTCACTAATGAACCACGAAACGCGGCAACGTCATAGAAATACTTTGAAAGGGGAGCCGCACAGCTCGCTCTTTTGTTGCCTCTCCCTCTCCCCCTGCCCCTCCACCCCCGTCCCCCGACCTCTCCTCTGTCCATTCCGCCCACGCCCACGCCCACCATCTTCATCTTCTGCTCCTTTTTTCCGCCGAAACCACCCCGCTGGCCTCGCCACCCCCTTTCGCTGCCATCACCTTTCCCTAGACTCTAGCTCTCACCCCGTTCCTACGGACTATCGTGACCACGTTTCAAACCCTGAGGTTCCGTTCAACACTCTAGTCTACTCTAGTCGATTCGATTCGATTCGAGTCTCGGTTCGATCAACCGATAGACGACGACGACGACGACCCCCATTCGATAGACCCCCGTAGACACCGAAGGAATCCGCTCGATCGCTCCCGGCCTCTGTTAGGACTAGACTCTTAGGCTTTTTAAATCCTCCGCTCGCAGAGCTCAGCTCCCTTGCCACCGATTCTCATCTCAACCCTCTCGTTACCAATCGGCACCCATCAAAACCTTGCATTTCCTAACTATTTACTTAGCTTCAGTTTTCCATTCACCATCGCACTTTTCACAAAAATTTCCCGTAGACCATCCAGTTGAAACGCAAATAATTACATATATAAATTGTCTAAAAACGATAGCTTTATAAATCAGAATAACCCTTTAATTGAATTTCTGCAAAGAAAAAATTTTGTAGTTGAATCGGAACAAAGTGCACCAGACATTTATTTTCATTCTTAATATGTATAATGGAGTGTCAATGATATAGCAGCATTTCAAAATTTTTTAATTGCATCTACTTACTTCTGTCGTCGCCATCTAAATATTGCCTATCAATCAATCATTAATAGCTCGAACAAATTTAAAATAAACTGTAATTGTTCTTCCTCCCGGTCTGTCAATGTTCACTACAGTCTACACTAGTTAATTACAAACGTATTATTTCATTATAACAGTGCACTAGCCTGCGAGTCACGGACTAGCGAAAGCTGTCAAATAATCTCTCCCAAGCACCGCGTTAATAAATATCCAACGACGGAACGTACTCGGCAAAGCGAGAGAGAGAGAGTCCCTTGCACACGCGCGTGGTCACAGTAATCAAAGGGTTAACAAGGTCCTTTGAATATCGCGACGCCCCCGCGGATCTCGGTGGATTTCTCTTAGCCCTCCGCCACTCTGTACGCGGTTAGGGACACGGTCCACAGAAAGGGACAGTATTCTCTCTCTCTCTTTCTTCTCTCTCATCCAACATAACCGAGAATTCGATCGAATTCGCTCGGTAAGATCTCCAGAGCGTCTATCAGTCGAGCAGTCGCCTAGCCAGGCGGGATTCTCCGTTTAAGTACAAGGTTACCAGGTTCGCGGGGGTGGTTAAACACGGTGTAAGGGGGAAGACGGAACGATTGACCCGGCACTCGGTGAAATTTATCGTAAAAAAGAGCCCCCGGAGTCCTCTCTCTCTCTCTCTCTCTCTCTCTCCGCAACGGCTTTCAAGCCCTTCCAGACTTCTTCGCTCGGAAAGGATTCGTCGACCCTAATTCCCGAGCGTCGAACGAAAAAGGATGAAAGTCGACGACCCGTTTTACGCTTTCGGGGAGCCGAATCGATATCTCGGTGGCTCGGATCCAGACGCGCCGATCGGTTCAACGGTTCCACTGTCTCTTTCTCTCTTTCCTTTGCTATCCTCCGCGACACCCTTCTCGTCTTTTCAGCCGCTCTCGCCGAATTACCGTGTCGCGCGAGTTCGAAACCTCGAGCCCTCGTACCCTCCTTGCCCGGGAGAACCGGCTCGTTAAAGCCGTATTAATACGCCGGGATTAATCAGCGTGAAAGGGAAAGAACGGGGACGGACGGTTTTATATAACACGCTCGTCGCCGTCGTCGTCTCGCGACTATCCAACCCACGGAAACGTTCTGCTACCACCTCTACCCTCCTCACCCTCTCCCTCGCAATTTACGTAAGGAAATATTCGAAGAGATTGCGATACTTTCGGGAACGTTTGCTCGTCATGCCATTGTTAGTTCGCCCCGAGATCCGAGGTAAATCGTTTCAACGAGTCTCCGTACTAGCGTCTCTACCGTCGAGGAACTACAATAGTTCTTCGTCAAACACTAATTTATGATCAATTTATGATTACACTCATTTTTTATGTCATAAATGCAAAATCTGTAGTAATAAATTATCTGTACTTATTGATCATATATTATAATATGCCCTTTTTAACTTTCCTAATGAGATACGAAGAGAAAGCTGATGTAATCAAGAGACCCGGTCTAATGACCGTATTAAGCACAGAAGAGGAGAATTTAAAATGGTAAAATGCATTCATCGCATGAATGCTACTGGTTTTCCGATACGCCATAATTTACCTTTAAATGGTGTTCAAAAGTTAGTTAAACATTTAAAACGCGGGGCACCGTTTATTAATAGCAGGCCAGTAAACAGAAGAGGGCCGTCAAAATAGGACATAGAGCATGTTTCGTGATATTTCACTAAATATTTACACAAAACATAGCTGATCAAAAATTAGTTTCTTTAATGATGAAAACTTAGTTTCTCGCCTGATGAAGAAATTTATGAATTAGCAGCAAAGCGAGTCCGACGTTTGGTGTTTTAACTAAAAATCGATACTCTAAAATAATCAAGAGCTAGTTCATCAACTAGTCACTCTCTATATCACTTTCTCGCTTCTTCATTTTCGCCGTTAACGATCAGCAGGAATTTATTCCGGGGCAAGACGCGGCTTGGAAAAATCGGATGCGGTTAGGCCGCCGGTTCAACAGTCCTGAATGGACGATGAGATCGGCGAAATTCTATGATTTCGCGGGGCACGTCCGCGAAGCTACATCATGAATATGTAAAGCGATTGCGGTCCGTCACGTCACTGTGCCACACCCTCCCCCGCGCAACCCCCGTGCTTCTCCCCGAGACCGAGCTGTCCTGAATTATCCGGTCCGAACGTTCTAAATTATATCGTCCTCGATAAACAAATTACTCGTTAGCGCCGATAATAACAATCGGCCCCCGGGGCGGTGCGGCGGGTGCGGAGGGTGACCGGGGGAACTTTCGTTTAATTAACACGACGGGATCTTCCGCTTTTCTCCGTGTATAATAATGCCGCGGCGAGCACCCGACACAGCCGATACCACCGCGATATACAATTTAAATCTGTCGAACGATCGAGCTCTGTCGCCTCTCTCTCGTTACCTTCGTTTTTCCCGGGTTACTCGAAAGGTTCGAGGACAACCTCTCGAACGGGTACCTCTTTTATCGACGTTTAACTCTTTCCCTTGGTAGTCGCGCGCTAACAAGGCTGCCGCGGTAATTTGTTTCGATGAATTTCGGGGGGATTTCTTTCGCGACTGTAACGAGAGCCGAGCTGACTAGTTCGTACGTTTTCAGGGTAACGAGATTCGGATTCGCTGAATCTCTAATATATTTGTGGGAATTTGTTAAATCAAGTACCTACGAAGAGATGAGACGAGATTGAGATGATAAATCGTAATTCGTTGTTTATATCAGTATACAAATGAAAATTTTCTTTGAATACATTATTGTTTGAGAATATCATTTTTTTTTTTTAATTGCCGTAATGTCAATGATTTAATTTCCAGTTTGATTAGAACATCGTCTGTACTTCCATCGGATGAGTAGGTATTTCATTTTTTTCCACTGTCTAGAGATTCGGTAGTGAATTGTTACGGAACAGATTTTGATTAAACGAAGTCGATCGCGTACACGTCTCCGACGAGGTAGATTACCGGTTAACGGCGGCCGATTTCGGTGCGGACGGGATCGGTCGATGGCGATGACTCCCCGATGCAGCGAATAATAACAGTTATAGATAGGTGGTACTCGTTTCGTCGCGGGATCTCGTTGGATGTTCGCGCGACGGGACGCGGCGTTCAGATCACGATCGTTGGACAAGCTCGTCCGTCACGCTGTCCGCTTTTTTCACTGGCTCCGGGCTAGTATTCTTTTTTATTTTTTTCCTCGACTCGTTTTTTGTCGCGGGCCTGAAACCTCTCCGAAAGAGTGAGAGAGAGAGAGAGAGAGAGAGGGAGAGAGAGAGGGAGAGGGTACGTGGCGCGCGGGGACGACAAGTGTGACGGAACAGCGTCTATATAACACTTTTATATTGGAATCCATACGAGCCTCATAAATCTATCGAGCGAGCCGCGCGTTTCAACGGTCCGACGTACGAGCGAATAGAGGTAAATCTGCCGTCGTGAGGGAGTTTCGAGCCGCGATCGTTGTAGCGTGAAAATCGTCGAGAAATCACCGGTGTCTCCCTCTCTTCTCTCTCCTTTCTCTCACTCCTCCCTCTCCCTCTCTTTTTTTTCCGCTTCCGCTACCCACCGTACCACGTCTCTCGTTCCGCGTTCCCCGGTTTGCATTCTGTCGCCCACGAATCTCGCATACGTGTTTTGATATTGTTGAAAAGTATCGGCGGTGTTTCGCGTCGCGACGCTCCGGCGTCCTCGAGGAGCAGGCGAGTCGTGAAACGCGCTCGCTGCACAAATCCGACGCGCGACTCCGGGCTCGCCGTAATTTATAGCGCACGTTAGACACTTTCAATGGACAAGACGAGAGCTGCTTTCAATGAAAATCCACCCACAACCGCCCTCCCATCTACCCATCCATCCATCCATTCATCCATCCAGCCGCCTGCCTGCCTGCCTGCCTGCCTGCCTGTGCCGGGGCGCTGGACGAGTCTCGTTTCTTCTCTCACTCTCTCCCATCTCCTCTCCAAACGCATCAACCTGATTTGCGTTCCACTGAAAAGACCGCGGAACAATCGATACGAGCGATCGATACCTGTCGGATGAACGTCTTGGTCCCTCCAGTAAGGCACCACGCGCCATTGAATTTTGATGCGGCGAGACGCGATCCTCCATGATTGAAGGCGCGTCGACACTCCGCGGCAATTCCAACATCGTCAAACCACCATGTATCTTGACTCGCAGTCGGCGTTGAAACATTCGCTGCCATTTTGCTCCGGGCAACTGGGAACTTCACGCTGAAGGTGCATTCGAGGTCTTTGAACTTTGTCAAACTACAGCATGCCGGAGTTCGTAATTGTTTTTGGTGCGATTCGTAACAATTAGAAAACATTTGCGAGTATGGACACCATTTTCAACATTCATTACATCATTTTTTTAACTACTATAAATTTTTCTCACTGAACGTCGTCGTCCGGAGGTCATAATATTCTGTATCATTGGATTCGTCTTGACCTCAGCTTTGATATCCTACTGACAAACAAATATAACCTTAAAATTTCAAAAAAAGGCTGTACACAAAAAAATGAAAGAAATATTTTACATGAGAAGGATCGAACGGAGATATTGTAGGCTGGAGAAATGTTTGAGTTTCGAGTTATGTAAAATAGTGCCGACTGCAAAGGTCCGCCATTTTCACCATTTCCCACTTTTTCCCACTGTGAAAAAAAAGAAGCTTAGCTAGGACACCCTGTATGACCGCGGAACGAGCTCATCCGATGGAAAAGCGTTCAGAGCTCGGTAATTGAGGTTTAATCCGCGCGGCGCGACCTTTCTTTTTAAGAACGCCTAGAATTTTTGTTCCGTCCGCGCGATGAGCGTAGGCCGTTCGCGCGATATCTCACCCGTCGGATTTTGCAAACCTGCAAGAATACCGGCACGAGTAAACCAGGAAGCGAGAGAGAGAGAGAGAAGAGAGAAGAGAGGTTCGCTAAGAATGTCCCTGGGTAGAAGTTGCTCTGTTATAGAGCCCGCGGAGAGCTTGGGAAAAAATTGCAGGTGCGAGAGCTGAAATTACGATTTTTCCGCGACCGATCCCTCCACGGCTCCTCTCCCCCTCGCCGCGCTATAAATTTATGTGGCAACTTTCGCCAGGAACCAAATGCACACAGATCCGGATATTATATATAGCCGGGGCGAAGTCAGCGAGGCGGTAGTTTATCCCTCGGCAGACACCGGCTAGACATTATGGCCAAGGGAATGTACCGAGGGCTCGTCCTTTCGGGGATCGACTCTGCTATACTGAAATCCTCCGAGTCGTTTCGCGGAAATTATTTACGAGCGACCGTCCGCGATCGAACAGACAGAAATCCGCGAGAGAACGAGACTAGTTCGGAACTAGCTCGACGTTATCATAATTTGACTAGCACGCAAGCATTATAATTGCCAGAAATCTTTTCGTGTACCATTAACAGAGACTTCTAAGATACTGAATAGATTTTCTGAAGAGATAAAGTTTCAATATAGAAACTCTCCATTCTACTCTATTTTTTTTTTTTAAATGGAACGATATGATATTCTATTTGCATTCTGATAATGTGTGTTTCAAGTCGAACACAATGACCTAATGTAGGAGTAGAGATGTTTGAACTATTATTATTCATTGAAGGAAAGCACACAATTACGAATAACAATATACAAGTGTTACGGACACCGAATAAACGTAAAACTCTTTAGCCGTAATTCGCATTCGTATTCCGTATTCCTGATTGTATCCTATCGTATTTAATAAACCTCGACGCGAGTTCATTTTCGCGAGAATCCCGTTGCTGCGTGAACGCGTCCTTTCATGCGTTTCCCGCTCGAATGTTTTACACGCGTTTCGTTCGTCTCTTTTTCTGAATCTTCTGGAAAAAGACGGACTCGCGTCTGCTGTTTCTTTATGCCGTCGGTTACGTTTGTTTTCAAACAAACACAATTGAACGCACGCAGAAGATTTTAAGAATCTCGCTGCTACACTATCAAGATCAATCACAGAAATTTGAATTGCGAAAGCTGTAGTCGAGAGCGGAAACGCTTTCCACTTGATTCTCCGATCGTCCAAGTAGAGAGTTGAAAGGGGCTGCCGCGACCAATCTAGCACTGGAAATTCGCACCGCTTAAAAGATAAACCGCGGCGCGTTTAAACTTTCCTGGGATCGCAGTTCATTGTTGCCGGTAGTCAGAGCAGTACGCGGGCACGGGAAGAAACACGAGAAACACGGCTCT
The DNA here is from genome assembly GCA_916610235.2 of Lasioglossum morio. Lineage (NCBI taxonomy): Eukaryota > Metazoa > Arthropoda > Insecta > Hymenoptera > Halictidae > Lasioglossum > Lasioglossum morio. Next base: position 5,045,700 of record OU744324.1, on the reverse strand, counting down.
AATGGACAAGCGTAAATTCTCCGCGGTTGTCGTCGTCGCCGTCGTCGGATGGAATGCTAAAGTGGCCGGGTCGCTAATTTCCGCGCGCGGTTTGCAAAAACCGGCTAATTAATTTTGCGTTCGCCTCGGCTCGACTAGAGAGAGCGCAACAACAGGGACGGAGACAGAGAACGAGGGAGAGAGATGGAGAGAGGATACGCGTTTCGCGTCGGTCTACACGCGGGCCGATTCCCCTGAATTTTGTGGGCACGTATAGTCGCCGCGCGTGACAATAAGCGGGAACAAGGATTCGAGCTTGTCCCGGAGTCAGGCTCGCGACGTTTATGCAAATGCGAGCATGTGCTCTCGAGGAAAGTTCCTAATTCAATTCGGTTACTTAACACGCTCCCGCGAAATCCATCCGCGACGCGATCCTACTGGCTGAATCCTCGTTCTCGTTTCTATGTGAAATCAGTCCCAAACTAAGTCTACTTAAATATTTCCTTACATGGATCGTAGAGCTGCTAATAACAAATACAGTTCGATCAATTGTTATTTAGAAACACTTTTGCAAATTACTACATCAATTCCAATGTTTCGATCTTACTGGAGATCATTTTCAAGAAATAATTGCGTCTGTAAATGATTATACGTTATGATATTATACTGCATGTTAAAGTAGATTGAGGAAAACTATTACCTACATGCTTTGTGAGAAAGAAGAATTTTTTAAAATCGTAGAAACAGTGAAACACGTGTTGATTCCAAGCCGGTAAACAAGACACTGAGGCGACGTGAACATTTGGAAAGAAGTAATTACATCATCGATGTAATGGCCAATCGTAAAAGTCTACTTACTACATTATAATTTTTAACTACCACCGAATGATTGAAATCGGAAAAGCATTTTAAAATGAATATACACTATTTTCCAAGGTTTATCGACACGGCGAATGGGTGGTTGTAACTGAGATTTTCTTTGGCAGTGAGCGCAATCGAGCGATTGTTTGCAAGACGTCGCGAGGATCTCGGAAAAATAGGGAGAAGGATTTTTTAAAAGTGGCTCGTGTCTCCGGAGAGAGATGTAACTGCCAGACAGGAGTCTTTAACATTATCAGAGCCGGGCGTCCGTGATTTTCATTTTCCTGGGTGCTCTCTTTGATCTTCGCCGCGAGTTCTAGGTCCCGAGATTCGTTCTCTCTACGACGGAATGAAAAAAAGAAAAAAGAAAAAATGCTGCGCGATAGCGTCTTTTCGCGCGAATGGCGCAGCGGCGGCGGCGGCGGCCTCGTCGAAATCTCGTGACTCGGGACCATAGACTTCTCGCGCTGGCATCGTTCTCCTTCTCCTCTTTCTCTGTTCTCGTAAGGTATACCAGCCGGAACAAGGGTAACAACGAAAGAGTAATGCGCCCGAGCGGAGACGAGAAAGGCGAGCTACCCTTGTTACACGAAATAAGTTCCGCGAAGCAGCTTGACCTCGTTTAAATAATATATTTCTATCTAGAAATTCCAAGGGGTCGCGAATTCCTGAATCACCGGGCGCAGATGTTGGCCACCGACGTCGTTTTAACGCTGCATCGTTACCCTACTTTTGTTTCGTCTTCGTTACCGACGCCTTGCTCGTTAAGTGCGCGGCGACGTGTTTTACCCGCAAACTCCCATACACTAACACTGTGTATTCACTCCGGTTTCTCGCTTTAACGGCTCGTCGATCGCGCACGATAGTAATTCATCGGCTGTCGGGCTTGTTCGCGAATTACCCACTATTAAGGACAACATGCGGAACCCCGTTTACGAGCCAAGCGTACGCACACGCCGCGAGGAACTCGCGATCCACGCCCCTCTGTCGATTGGATTCACTACTCACTGCTCCTTCGACAGCAAGTCTCCCGAATTCGAACAACGTGTCAAATGTATGCGAAAAATATTCTCGTACTTCTCCTTTATATATAATCCCTAGACAGCTGATTTTTAAGGAAAAATAAAAATTTTCTACCTGAATTACAATTATATTTGTTAAAATGAATAAAATTCTTTTAATGTTTTTACCGTTTTAAATTACATCTCATTTCCGCTGTCTAATGATTCCCGGATTTTTTGCATTAACGACGCAAAATGAGTATGTGTAATGTAAAACGCACCATTGAACATGTAAAGAAAATGTATGTACGTATACTCGTTCACTCTCTCCTTCACATCCTCCATTCATCCCTCTCTCTTATCGTCCCTCATGTAAAGAAAATGAATTTTTCAATTCGTTCTAGTTTGTTGCCATTCAGGTAGGAGTTCAGTCAACGTGTTCAGCCAATTAAAAAGGGGACCATAAGCGTTTGACACGCAACGTCTCCTCTTGTGATACCAGAAGAAGCTTGCTGAGCTTCCGTGTGGGCGTGGACGAACGGAATTAATTTCCCAAGGAGAGGAGGACGGAAACGCCGGAAATCTCGGCTGTCGTCGAACTGCGCTGGAATCGAAGGGGACGATCCAGTCGTGGCTCTCACCGGGTGATTATACGCACTCGTGAAACACCGATCTCCGACACTCGCAGAGTGTTCTGCGGAGGCGTTGCGACATCTGAAGAGGACGACAAAGTCAGCGAGAGAAAGAGAGGGTAAGAAAAGTAAGAGGGTGATTTCGGTGTTGGTTGGGCTCGAAAGAAGGCTTTCTAGGATGGCGATGACGGGTCCGGGGCCAAAGGAAATTAAAGAAAAAGGAAATAAGGAAATTCAGGTGGGGGCAGGAGTGGAAACGGAAAGCAGAGAGGGAAGGAGAGTTGGGGGGGGGGTGACTGAGAGAGAGCAGAAGGGCACGAGGGGATGGAAGTCGCTCTCGAGGTTGGCCGTTCCAGGGCGACGCGACGATTTCCGGATGATTATTCTCTTCGTGGCTCGGTTTTTCGCGAAGGGTACCTATTACGAGGCGGCTGTGTGAAACGGTTGAAAAGAGGCCTGCCTCGACGGGGTTAAGATCAAAGGAAGTGGCTCGAAGCGGCGCTGAAGGGTCGGAGGCTGCTACTGGCCGTAGAAAGAACGAACGAGCGGCCGAGACTCGAGACCAGAGACCGTTCGTTTCATTCCGTTCCGTTCGCTAGGTTGTTCATTCGTTCCTTCGTTCCTTCGTTCCTTCGTTCCTCCGTTCGTTGCCTCTGAATAAGGGGTCGGAGAGACTCAGCAGCGGCGGGCCAACAGAACCAGAAAACCTAGTAGAGCTGGCATAACCATCTAAGGCCGCAAGGGTCACCGTGGAAAAGGACCGTCGTATTCTACACGCAACGTTTGCCTAAACAACTCGCGAAGGGCCGGCCAATCCGATTAGCTTCTGCCCACTGACTCGATCTAACGAAGTGATACGCATCGAGACGTCTCCAAGGACCTCGTCCCTGCCATCCTCCTTGCACTCTCTTCTTCGTGGACATTCCGCCACCAGGATGACCTCCCAAGACCATTCTCGGAGACCGTGGTCGTCTACCTTGGAATAGGAATGACTATTAGTCCTGAGAGGGCAGGCGCTTCTGACCACTGCATAGTTAAACGTCGACCTCCTAAATCATGTTTTTACAGCAATTTCTCCGAACGATGCTCAAGCTTTCTCGATAAAAAATATTTCAGCACGAAATATAACGCACGAGTGTTGGTTTTTGGGAAGCAAGATAATTTTGTAATAAAAAGGCAGATATCTTTTGAACGATATTTATAGGATGCTCTCTCTTCCAAAGCTAGACTTCGACTGACGAGTTCGTTAATTCATCGATACATTTCAAATCGAAACAGTTGAACGTGAGACATGCAAACTCAAAGAGCCATTGTTCTGACTTTGATTTCGAACCTAAATAAGATATCGCGAAGTATAATGTAACCGGATCCGCAGATACGGGACCTCCAACGTATATACAATAATTCTCGAAACAGATTAATTAACATTTTACATACATATATCAATAACGAGTACAAAGTGCAATCGACAGAATAGTGAAAAAAAAAGTCAGTGCAATATAGGAACACGAATAACAAACTTCGCAGGTTTCACCATTCGGATTGGGAGTCTGAGGGCAGAATGAGACGAATTTGAATTGATATTGCCCGCACTCGTTCAATATCCGTAAAAAAATCTGTCAAATTGACACGAATGGATGAGAGTTATAGTCGAACTAAAACCGGAAATGGGTGAAGCTTTATTCCAGAATCTTTGATGCAACTATTTCCGGCAATGCGGCAGCTATTCTGAGTGATCGAATTTCGGAAATAGGAGGCCGAGAATCTCACGGTGAATCGAGACGAAACCGAGAGAGAGAGAGAGAAAGGGAGAGAGTAGTTTCGCAAACGCGTCGAAGCGAAAGCTCGTGGCAGTGCACGTGTCAGAACTCGGCGTTAAAGCCGACTTTACTTAGAGCAGGGTTCGTACGGCCGCGATGCATATTTATGAATCACCGCCGCCGTCGACGTCGTTCGTCGTCGTCGTCGTCGTTGTGTCGTCGTCGTGTCGAAAGAACCGCCTTCGTTCCAGACGATAGCATCGATTATACGTCGTCCGATATTTTCTGGCAAAGAAATACCTGCATCCTCTCCTCCGTGTCTGTTCGCGGGAATCGCTTCGCGAATCATGGTCTCGACCTTCGATAATTCTATTTACCACGAGTTCATTGACTCCTCGTAGACACGCCTACAATTTAATTCTCAAGTAAAAAGGTATTTGAGCTGTTCAAGAAGAAAGTGGTCCCAGTCAATTTATTTATTAGGATTGTTATTTATTTTAATATTAGGATTACTACAAGACTGCGGATCTTAATGCAAAATAAAAAAATGTTTTATTGCAAGCCACAGGAGTCTAATAAAAATTTCTTTCCTGAAGACATCATTACAATTTCAATAATTGCGAAATAAATAACTTCAGCCCGATCATCTTACCGTTGTTAGGTGCTGCCATTTTTTCTTTGCTTCGTTGGTAAACACATCTGTAAAGTGTCTCTACATTGATTGTCGTATTCGACGCTTAGCTTTCGTTAGTTTTCGAGAAGGTTGCATGTGTTTTCGTACGATCAGCAATTGTTCTGTAGGGAAAAAATTCATGGCTTTTGCATCACGACAATGCACCTGCTCACTACATTCTTCGTTCGTGATTTTTTTTTTTGCCAAAACCAACACAGTAATGACACCTCAGACTTATAGATCTTACAGAGCTTTAAGGGTTGTCGTTTTTCAAGTTTAGGTGATCTGAAAGATCGAGTTCCACAATTGTTTAGGGGATTGAAAGAGGCGGTGGCCTAAGTGTGCAATATCTAACGGAGACGATTTTGAAGGGGATATGTTGACGAATGAATGAAATCTTTTCCGGAAAATGAAAATTCTCGTTATATTTTGAACACACCACGTAATGTCTGTCCGAGTCCACAACGGGCCGGCCGCAAAATCGTTGGAATCTTCGGGGCACAGTGTCCGCGCGTAAAGGAGGATTCGTTCGGAAGCGTAACGCGCGTACCGAGCAATTCGAACGAGCTCTTAGCGAGTACTCTCGCGAGGTGAGCGTCTCTTAGGACGTTTGCGTACACCGCGGTTATCGTCGCGGCGCGCAATGACCACGAAGTTCTAACGATAACGACTGCGTCGAAGCTTCCGCCTGACCACAGGGTCTTCTACTTTCCGCAAAAGGGTTTCGAACGGTTTGAACGGGTTAAAGGGAGGCTGCGAACGAACACCGGACGCGATAATACGCGCGGAGGCTCGTTTAACGATCTTCCCGGATACGGCTGTCGTAACAATAATTATTTACGGCGCTTCTAGGAGCTGCCTTGTCTTCCATATATGAGCTGTACTGGCAGTGTTACCACCGAATTGAAACAATTTTAGTACTGCGACAATGTACGCTGCGGCTCATCCTGCTGTTTGTACTGGCTTTACTCTTGGATAACACTTCCAATAAAGAAACATCAGGATAATGCAACATAAATGGTTTTTAACGCCTCATTCTGCATAGAAACTTCAAGAACGAAGAAATATTCCTTGAAAATTAACCCTTAGCACTCGTGTGGTGACTCAGAGTCACCACTAAAAATTGCTGTAAATATGTTGGCATCCAATCAATTACTAAACATTTAACAATTGCATGAGGTGTTGCATCAATTTCATATTCGTGCAAAAAAGCAAATTAATATAGAATGGAATTAGTCTAGGTCGGAAGAAATGTTTCATTTTCGAGTTAGAATTGCTGCGATTGCAAAGGGTTAATAATAAAAAGAAATATCCTTCTTATTGTTTTATCGACATCCTCAGCCCGTTTTCATAAAAATTTTCATAAAAATTCTCGGCGAAATTCTTATCTTCAGAAAGCTAAGTTGAATGATGAAATTCTTGTCGCTTCTCGATCTCCAAATTAAAAAAGACTTGGAAAACAGTCGGTAGGTAAATCGTTAAGAGATCATGGTGGCCACGTCTAGAAGAGATCTTGCTCCTTGTGCTCGTGCTCAGATTCATACTCGGCGTGTTCGCGTTGGTAGCGCCGATAATTACCGAACGAGCGAGTTCCAACGGGCCAAAGGTAACCGGTCGCGAGGTCGGATGACGGACAGGTGTAAAATTGGACTGCGGTAAATCTTAGGCTGCTGTCGGGCGTAGCTGGCTCGCTGAAACATGGATTAATTACGCAGCTTGACAGTGCTGTGGTCGGTCGGTCGGCTGCGACCGCCGACACCGGTTGACACCGGGGCTCGCTCTCTCGCTAACGGAGATCCTCCTGATTGCGAATCTCTTCCTCGTCCTTTCCGTGGCCGAATCGCGCGGAAACGGCGCCATCAACGTCCGCGACAATTCCCAACGGCCCGTGACTGCGGTGGATATCGCGAGATAGAATTTCGGATGAGCTCGCCGCTCGCGGACGCTCATTAATAGACTGCGGATCTTTACGCGAAATCAAAATTTTCCGTGTCATTTGGTACAGGAGCTAAATGGAAATTGCCCTCTCTCGTTTCATTATGCTGAAAATAATGTATCGGTATTATGAAATTTGTCAGCTCATTATTTCAAATTTTGCCGAATCATTTCTGTCATAAATTCCGCTAATAATATTCATCGACTATGAATTTCGCTTCGAGTGTGTTTTAGCTATGTAGTTTGACTGTGATTAACAAATGTTGAAAACTTGCGTCATCGAATCATTTCGAAATGAAAAACTGACTTGGCAGTATTTTTATAAAAATTGCAATATTCAATCCAAGTGTCTGAACAAGATTGTACGCGGATTGTCGCGACCGTGTCGTAAATAGTGGCCAATCTAAACCGACAAAAAGCGATCTGATCGGGACAGGAGTGGATAAAAAAATTGTAAGGACTCGCCAGGAATAGATTATGCTCTGTCCGGTGTTCCCAGTCGAGTAGAATCGCGCGACCGATCGAACGAAGAAGTATTGCTCTCTCGCGCGAGCGAGGCGTGCACGCGTGCTATTCGTCATCCGACTGGTAAATTACAATGCGCCGTGTGCAGTTCATTGTACCGCTGGATGCGTCTATATACCCGCTTTATTACGTAATTTCAGTCGGCAAATTATTACAATTCGTCCCGGCGGTTTGCACTGTTAACGATGTTTGTATTATACCTACCCGTACACACGTGCAACCGCGCGGGTGTGTTGCACGTACACGTGCACACGCAGACGTAGACATTGTCGTCGGGTAGAGCGGCGTTGCACGCGTGAACGAGTGACAAATAGTGCAATCGATAGAGGCCCGCCTTTGGTATTCAAATCAAACACTTTGCGCGTATCTACATTTATAAACGTCTATTATCGTTCGCTGGATAATGAATCGCCAATTGATTACCATGCAATCAATGGGACGCATCCAATAAGTGCAACGGGTCATTTAGCGCGGGTCCGTTTCTATCGGGAAATGACCTCCTACGGCGGGATCATCAAGCCAAGAAAATGCGATCATGTCCGCATCGTCGAACAAAATGCTTCGCGGGGAAACTCCCAAACCAATGATTCTGAAGTATCTTTCAGACGAACCATTGAAGTTTTTGCATTAGCATTTTGCACAAATTTTCTATAGGAATAATCAAAATTACATCAATTACATTTATAGAGTATATTTTGGAAAGTCACTAAGCCAATTTAATTTTGTACATACTGTTGCATAAAATCATTGAACGTAATATAATATTCAGGGAGTTCATCACTGGAAAATGTGTGACGATGAGTGACGAATGAAAATTATTAAATCTTTCTTTGAAGTTCCTTCTTTGAAGACTAGTTAATAACAATTTTTATTTTCCGTGAAGACTCGTATAGTTTTAAATTCATGCGACTTTTACGAGCGCTGCTGTGGCAGTGAACGTGTTAATAGGATTCAATCGAGAAAAAGGGGGAGCTAGTTGCGTCAGGAAAAGGATTGAGTTCCTCTTGGACCGCACTGCGTCCCCTGGTGTTCGGTGACGGGGGAGTCCCAATGCGTAGGATTCGTAGGGTGGGCCGTAAACTTCCCGTAGCTGGAAAATAAAGACCGTGGATATCCCGCGTGGGAATCGTTCGTTATTAGCCGGCCGGCAATAATTTTCCCTTATTGCCGCGTAAACGATGCACTCGGTGGCTGCACGGCGTGCGGCCGCCGCAGAGGGAGAGTTTAAGGGTTGCTTCGCCACTAGACACGGACACGGGACCGGAACTAGAGTGCCGGAGACTTGCCGCGAGAGAGGGAGAGAGAAAGATAGATAGTGGGAGGTTGTGTTTCGAGCCGGGTAATATACAGACACCATTTTTAAAGTTAAGTATCGCCAAGCAACGCGATTTAAATGGAGATGGACGAGAGACCATTGCCGGATGTGGACCGCCGCTTCACCGCAGCCTCTTTTCGTCCCCCGTTCCTCCACTCGTTCTTCTTCCTCCGATTAGCTTTCTTCCCAACCCCGAACACCTTTTTTCTCTTCGTTAGTATCTCCCGGCCCTGTCTCTCCTCTCATCCCGTCGATCTCTCGATTTCTCTCTATCTTTCACTTAAAATTACGTAATCAAATAAGCCAGCAATGTTTCAAATTCTGAGATTAAAACATCCTTTTTTAAGGGTGGTTTTCTACAAACAGTTTCTCATTCTAGCAAATACGTAAGTTATACCAGAGTGAAATACTACGACCCTAAAAACCCCTGAAATCGTTCTGTGTGCAATTAATAATGTGTAATTAACAGATATGAATTTTTATCAGCTTTTTAGAACGGTCGTCTCTTCCCTGGTTTCTTGGCAATTCCTTTAAGACTAGACTCTACTATTCTGCTTCTCTACTGCTCTGTACTCGGCTCGATGTAACGACCCCTGTACGACCGAGTCAGACCCGGCGAACGTTTACACCGGAGCGAAGCGGAAATAAAATCTCTTCGATCGGTGTGTATGAACTTTCCACAGGTACCAAGTCGCCGACAAAGCTTCTCCACCCGAGCCGTTCAAAGCGACCGGGATTCACCGAAATCTGCATCGACGGCTTATCTTGATAACTGGCTAACCATTTCTCGGTTGTCTTTCGTCCTGAGGAGACTGTATAGCTCGCCATGGTGTCGTTGTTACTTTCGTTGCGTTTGTCCTTTACGGCTGCCGTGTACCTATCGATCGTACTACGATAAGGTGACGGGGAAAAATCTTACGTCAATTTTTATAGCCTCATCGTACAGAAACGACTTCAGTCTTTTGGTTACCCGTGGTTTGAGAGATGGGAAAAAATTGTTCAACCTCCGAGACGTTTCAACTCGCAGTATACACGATTTTTAATATTACTAATATTTAAAGATCAAGACTTGACTGATCTAGCCCAATTTCTTCCGTCGAGAACTATTATTGTGAAAGAAACACCTTGCGCTATAAGTATCGTTTCTCGAACAAATTATGACGAGCGGTTGTCGCCCCATATTTCGTCTTAGGTCAAACAGCTGATCGCTGACAATTCGTGCTCTAAAGCCAAATATATAAAAACCGCGGAAAATCAGGCCTCCGTTCCAATAGTCCGTTGTGGAAGAGAACAATTAGCTTTCACACTCGACAGAGAACAGTCAAATAAAGCATTTCTACATTACACGCTTCGATCTCTCCTGACAAACCCTTCTACTCTATATTATATTTAAGAAAATTAAAACTGCTATTTAAGAAAGTATTCCATACCTAATAAAATCGATCAGACTCGGCAATTATATAAATGCCAATTCATCGTTCAGAGTCAGATATGGCGTAACAGACTGTGGAAGGTAGCATTGCGGCACCGTATTTCGGCTGGCAGTCGGTTTTAATCATTCTTTAGAGGAACATCGTGGCCGTTGGTTCCAGGCCCGTTCCAGGCCCGGTACATTTATGCCGAAAGCGTTTATCGCGGGCACGCCGGCGCCGTATATCTTTCTGACGCGCTCGAAGCGTTGTCCCCCGCCGCTACAGATACATTCGTCGGACTCATTTAATTTCGTTCACATAGCGCCGTTTATTTAGCCGGTCTGCCTCCTTCGGCCTGACTCTGCTGGCGGCTGCTCTTCCCGGTTCTTTCCTCTTTTTCTTTTTTCTTTTTAGGGGGAGCACCACCCCTCGTCCCTGCGCCAATGGAAAATGTAACCGGGACCTGGGAATGGCCCTCTTCGCACCTGCATCTCGCCAATGCGGAGATCCATAACTCCTCGGTCGGGGGCAATTCGGTCGATTCCCTGAATACGTAATTGCCTCTTCCTCTTCTGGCTTCGTCGCACGTTTAACCCCCCTCGACGCCCCTCCGCTGCTACACCCCTGTCCCCTGATGTATCGCCGATATTGCGTCGCCGAGATCTCGAAACCCTCAGGGAGAACGAGAGAGATACAGAGAGCGAGATGGGAGAAATATTTCGGTAAATTTTGATGGACAGGAAATTCCGCTCCGATCTACAGAGATCAGCCGTGGATTGACGATTTTACTGCACCGATTAAGGGTGCGATAGATTCAACCTCGGACGGCGGATCATTTTTATAACGACACAATTGACGATGTTTATTAATATTTTAAAATATATTTTTAAGGATAGTTCTTGTTGACACATTGAGCTTTATGATATTAATAAAAAGTCGACTGCATAAATGACTATATTTATGCTCCGGGTCAAAATAGATTCAGGCTGTCGGATAATCAAGGTCTAACTGTATCGTGTTTAGTTAAAAAATTAATTTTAGAATCTGTTCTAGAGGATCATCCGACTCGATTCATCGAAATAGATAATTGTGACGGTGAGAATCGTACGCAGTGGAGCCGCAGCCTAATCCGTCTAGGTTTTCCTTGACGAGAGAACGACTCGGCAACATATCCTCCAAAGACGCGTCCTTCCTCGAAAAGCTTCCTGTATAGCCATCCTCGTGGAGGATGCGGAGAGAGCCCGCAGTCGCACAGACGTAACTCGGGGTTCAGACTTTTATCCTCAAAGGAATCGCGAGGGTAACGCTGAGCTATGCATCCCGCCGCGTCGCCCGTATACTTTCCCATCTTCCACGACCATTTGCTCCTCGAAACCGACCTCCTCCTCCTCCTCCGCTATGGCGTCGAGGAAAGAATGCGTCAGATCACGCCGGGAGGAACGCGTCCTTCTCCCGGTGCACACTCGAGGCGTGAATAAACAATTTTCTACCTTTCTTCCCGTAAATCTAAAGGTCCTCGATTCGCGAGAAACCGATCCAAACAAGAATTCAAACGAGAGCTGAAATTCGGCGCTGATTAATCTACTTAAACGAAATGGTGGTCGCCTTCAGGAATTTAATATAGGAAACATGAAAGCATGTTTAGAAACGTCCTAGTGCAACGTGTCCGATCGATTGAAAGAAACGGAATCCATCATCCCGAAGATCGCTCAAGTCAAACAGATGAAATCGTTGAAGGAAACCTGGTGAGCCAGGTTAGAATCGACTCGGTCGTATTACCGAGAAATGAAAAGAGACCGACGGGAGTCGGGAAAGCTGAGGAAACCGGAGTTAGCTCCAGCGAGAAACGATAGAAGGGTTCAGGGGAGGCCCTTCGGACGAATGGAGGCTGCAGCCGAAGCCCTTCGCCGGTTTCCGGTTACTACGTGAATACCAGAGGAAGCATAACCGCGGAGGTTAGCGTTCTCCCCGATGCCCGTAAAGCTCGCTGCCTTCGAAAAACTGGAAAGGTAACTGGCTCGCTCCGGCAACTCGGGGATCGGCTGTTATCGGTAGCCGGGTAACTGGTCGGGGCTCGTTCATCCGTCTCCCTCCAGGTAAGCAAAGAAATATCGTCGTCGACGTTCGGGGCATTGTTTGCCGAAAGGGCCGACGTTATCGCGCACCACGGGAAATAAAAGGAAGTAGTCGCGCGCGAGTTTGCCCAGCCCAACGAGGAAGTTTACGCGCGCGCGCGCGCGCCCGGACGGATTCCGGGGAAACGGCCTGCAGCGATTTCGGCCCTGGCCACGTGCAAGAGGCAACGTTTTTATTCGATGTACTCGATCAAAGGCCCCTCACCCAACGAAAACACCGCTGCGCACAAAGAAAAAACAGCTTTGCAAGGAATTGCGTCAGGGCAACGCGAAACGAGGCGGATCGTTCGTCCTGCGATTCCCGGAGAACTCTTTGTTCGATTCGATGAAATTAAACTTTACGGTTTTAACACGCTTCTTAGACATTTTCGAAATCGATCTGGCACATTGATCTTTCTCCTCGATACTTTAGATTCCTCCAAACCCCCCAGATCACGCCTGACCAATTGGTGCTTCGAGAGTCGATACGCAGCTGGGTGGGGGCTAGCCGATTCTGTGATACCGACTTGCGGAGCACCGATTGCCCAGGCAAGGCTTAGATATAATGTACAGGGTGGACGATTTATCTAAAGACATCGAAATATCTTGAGAGCTATGCATCGGATCAAAACAAGTGGGTAATGAAAGTTGTTCGTCACGAAGGGGGACATCCAATGATACCAAACACAATGAACCCCCATTTTTCATTGCACATTTGGATTCTCCAGAAAAAATACACAAATTTGACCTAGGAGTTTTTGCATTTTGGTTCACAGATAGCACTGTAATGGTCAAAAATCAAAATGGGTAAAAAATCGTTAAAAATTGTGGATATCTCGAGAAATACACATCAGATCAGAAAAATAAATATAGACGAATTTGATATTTTTAAAAATGCTATTCAATAACACCATAGCTAAAAGTAGTTTTTGATCGGTCGAGGTGGGTATCATTCGATGTCCCCTTTCGCGACGAACAACTTTCATTAGCCACTTGGTTTGATCCGATGCATAGTTCTCGAGATATTTCAATGTCTTCAGATAAATCGTCCATCCTGTATATGTACACATCGGAACTTAGTAAATCCGTAATGAAGGAATGCCCTGGCCATAATGCGTCAAAATAGTCGTAGGCGATAATGCGGATAGCGGGACCTCTACGGCTATTTCAGCTGTGCGAAAGGAGGAGACGGGGTTGCATATCTCCTGCGCGGTGGAGTTTTTTAATGGGTAGTCCCGACTGTCATCTTTAGGGGAGGAGCTAATGCATAAATGCATTTTCTCCCACCGCCTAAATAAATTTTTTAAAAAAATATAATATATACCCAAAGAATTAAATTTTTTGATTAATTCCTCACGGATGCATCTATACAATCCCGACATTTCTAAATGGAATATATAAAAATTATTTTGGCGGGTGTCGTATATCTTGTATTAAGGAAGTGGACACGACACTGCTCCCGCAATAGAATCTGTGAGGACGTGATATTTTTTGTGCTTGAGGAACAGTGGGAAAAATTGAATCGTTCGAAGTAATTACCAGCGATTCGATGCACCAGTCGCCATCGTTTGCAAGGAAAGTTTTTTCGATACTCGAGGAAAACGACGGCCAATGAAAACACCGAAGAACGGGCGCACGATAATCGACGTCCGACCAGGAGTCTCCCTCTCTCTCTCTCTCTGGTTCGCATTGGTGTTCTCGTTCTCCCAGCCGCGGCTATCCTGCGGCTTATGTTCGTCGTAGAAAACAGGAAGGAAAGGAAGCTCGCGATAAGGGTAAATGTACTTAACAGCGCGACTCTCTATCGTTCGTGATGGCCGACGGTATGTCGAAGTTTGTGGTCGCGAAGATGCCACTGTACGGCCTCGATCGCCACCTATAAAGCACAAAGATCGAAGATATCGGGCCGCGGCGGACAAAGTCGACCGGAAACCTTAAAGGCGCCGTCGGTAAACGTTCGAAACACTGCTCCTTTGACACGCTGTCTAAAATGACTCCTTCGCGCCGTTCGAAAGAAGCTGTTACCGTGTCCATTGAGCTAGTGATCTTGCCATTTTTACTGGAGCGAGTCTGTTACCGAGTACGGGTGAGCTGAGTGAATTTGGTGCATCGACGAATCGTAATAAATCGAAATAAATGCACAATGATCTTAATTCAACAGCATATATATTTCAGGGAGAAGAGGATGAGCTTGATAAGCGTTTTTATTGGGGAATGTAGGAGATAATCTATTGGATCGAAATGTTGTCAAAATTTTCAATCAATCATTAATAAATTCAATAACTTTATAATCGTTTTTCTCGATCAGTATGCGAGAAAATCGAACGAACTCAATCACATATAGCAGTTACGCACTGACTTCACCACGTGAATTTTGTGCAGAATTTTAGGTCAGACCTATGGGGTAGAAAAAAATGATTGGCCTGAGAGTGTTTACTTTCGTGATAGAATTTGAATGTTCAGATAGTGTCCGAGAATAATGCGGCTCGATTTTTGGAGCGGTGGATAGAGAAAGCTGGCCGACGGACGATGAAAATCCTGCTGTCGTCGAGCTGGCAAGTTTATCCTCCGAGCGGATAGTCGGTGCGAGTAGAATCGAGGCGGTTCCCGGCCGCAAACCGCGACGAAACGGTGGGACAATTTACAGTTGATACATTCGGGCCAGTATCGCGCTTACCGGTAAAATACGATGCGGTTCTCGTGTAGAATTATAATTGCGAAAGTTCGGCGCATAAACTATCAGTCGGAATTTCGCGGGGGGGCGTGTAAGTGCGCCGGAATAAGTTCCAAGTACATAACGGTGAGCCAAAGAGAGGCGTGATGTTCCGTTTCGCAGGAACACGTACCTACCTTGTACTCGCCGTATACCCGGCTGCCAGCTAATAACGGACAATTCCCAGATGAAATCTCGGATCGTTGCGCACTCGTAACTCGATATTTACGAAGCTCCGTGTCTCTCAACGGAACTGGTCTCTCCCTTTCTCTCTCCCTCTCGGTGTTCCTATCAGCAGAGCAGATTCAAACGCGAACGTAAACCCCACGCCAGGCACTAACGTCAATAATATATTTGAACGAAAATATTTGCACGGCCAACAGGTTGTTTCCTCGATCGATCCGGAGCACGCAACAAGAATAAAAGCCAGCCACCACACACCGGCGACCATCGGGAGATAACGGCGCAAGTTCCACGACCTCCGGAGCCACCGAGGTCAGAAGTTCTCGTTATGGGAACGTATCGGGCCCGGCCACTAATCACGAACGATTTCGCCACGGAATCCCGGTGTTTGCGCCCCTGTAACTCGATATTTACGGACCTGGAAAGCTCCCAAGCTCGGCCGAACAGACACACTTCGCAACAACTGCTTCGACACGCGCACACAAACCGAGAATTTTAACACGTTTCTGCTTTCAAAATCAAAATGTGTATTCTACGTTTGCCCTTTCTCTCTGGTTAGAAGAAAATACAGAAATTTATTCTGGAAACAGAAGCTCCTTTGTGGAAGAACAGGCGTTCCCCTAAGGAACCCGAAAAATCGCAGGTGAACACCCTTACGGTGTAACCCCTTAAAACTTTCCGAGCTCGGAATCAGGGAGCTCGGAGTGCATTCGAGCAGTCGAGCAACCGGACCAAATTGAAAATGTAAAAAAAAAGCTTGAGCGGCAGGCTCGAAGAGTAAGGAGTAGCGCGTGCGCGAGCATGTCCACCGGCTTCATTTTACTTTCCAAGCACGAAAATAAATGCAACAATGGACGATAATTGCGGAACGCGGTTAAAACGCGCGAGAACCGTCCCCTGGAAGAAAAACCTGGGAACCTTGTGCCCGCGCGAGCGCGCGTTTTCCTTTTTCTCCGGGAAAACCAACGCCGTCAACCGGATTTACGCGAGAGCAATAACAAGATTTCTCGAAAAGTTGGCTCTCGTTTGCCCGTCTAATTGCGTTACATGCGGATCCGCTGCGACGACGCCGAAAGATTTCGCGAACCGACGCTGTTGGTGTCCGGCCACGCTGCGCTCTAGCTACTACGTTCAGTGTTCTCTCTGTAACCGCGAAGAAGATCTCTACCATAACTGTTAAAATGTTAGGGGAATCCTTAGGGAACTAATTACCGAGGTGTGAAATATTGACGACTCACACTAATGCAAGCGAAGCAAAAGATTGCATTTTTTATTTCATTATGGTCATATAATTACAACCATAATTACTTGTGCAACAGGCGATCGAAGTTACGGAGATTTATGATAGCGTCATGAATTCTATAATTGTGAAGTTCGTCACTTGAATCGCTTGTTACACAATTATGATCGTAATTATATCGTGTTTGATGTCGTTTTAATCAGAAAAACCAGAATAATGCGATGGTAGAAGTTTTATTGACGAAAAACAACAAGTCAAGAATGTTTATTATTGAGTTCAAAAGGCTGAGGTTGCGCGAGTCCTTTAATGTTTACGGAAAGTCTCGTACTTCTGATCCTCTTTCTTTATCAATCGCTATCCTTCTCTAACGAACAGTACAGTACCTTTTCTATAACTGTGGCGGCGCAGACCCGAAGTTATCACAGTTAATATAGTAGAGCTATCATCGTTTGTGTATAGCAAGTTTCGGCTCGATTGCACCGGTCAATCGTACATACATTACGGTACTGTAAAGATCCGGCACAATATAGAATATAGAAGTCTCGATAAACGCCGAGCATCGAATAACGGATGCGTTCGAGTTTGAAAGTGGAGCTGTTCGATTCTTTATTTTATGGGATGGAGATTGTTCTCGGTTCGCGATGAAATACTCTCAGCGCGTGCAGAAGATCCGCCAGACTGTCATTAAATTGTGCGAAGCGTTTCAAAGAGATTGATCATCATTTCAAGCAGTGACGAAGTCGAAGAAGCAAATACAAACCTTAAACAATTATATGTATGCACCCGGTGGGTCTAATAAGATTTAGTATTTGAATATCTCCGTTATTGTTGGAGATACAAAAAAGCTTTATTAACAAAAGTTGCTTAGTATCAAGAGGACTATAATGTGGCGGTAGAGCCTTTTTCATGGGTGAAGAAGTTTCAGAGACTTTAATCATATCCTTTTATACGGTTGCTGGTGCATCTCCGAATTTTCTATAAAATATCTTCTTTATTATTCCTTTTACGGATACCACAGAAAAATGCATATATTCTCCGGCTGGAAACTAGCGTCTTGCATAGTGGCTTGGCGTTGCGGGAGAAAGTGGATGAAAATATTAAAACAGCCTCGAACAGAGGCTGTTTGCACGGTGTCGTGTCTCGGGCATTATTTTTCTGTGATTCCATTGCGTCGGCACGGTTTTTTCCGGTGCGTCAATCATGGCAGGTTGGCTGCAATAACACCGAGTTAGTGGCGTGTGCAGGTGCGGTAACAATAACAGCTGCGTAACATTGGACCTGATATCAAATTCCTGTCTCCGCGGCCAGACGAAATCGATAAATCGAGAATGGAAAACGAAGGAGAGATATTGAAATTAACGTTTACAGGAACACGAAACCGCCCCGGGTGCCAGCGTCGCGTCCTCGATCGATTAATAATTCGCCGTAAATTCGACCGCAGATTGGTCGCAATCGACGCCGCAAACAATCGAGATATTGCGGGCTCGATTGATCACGATCTAACTACCCTTAAAATTGTGGATGCGTTTCTAAATTATTACGTCAGGTAATTTCACCAAACGCATATGATCATTCGCTGTGTTTTGTCAAATTTATTAGGAAATTTCAATCGGCTGTGGGATTGAAAAAAATGTTTAATAATTTGAAAATTTTCAATCATCGTTTAGGGTGGAAAATATGATTTTCTAAAGTCCTAGAACAAGACACGCGCGAGTTTGCAGATACTTGGCACATTTCGCGATTGCAGTTCGTGTGACGGGGCACGCGTCCTCGACCGATTATGGTCGTCGGAGGCGGAGATCGCGACAGCCCGCGTTTCATAGCGATTCCGCGGGCGTCAGTTGTTGGATGTGGCGCGGGGGTGGTTCCCGGCGGAATAGTAAAACCGTATTCCAATCAAAAGTTATGTCGCACGGGTATGAACGGCCCTAAAGACAGCCATGAATCCAGTAATACATTGGTCGAGCGACGTTCGCAATAACCTTGGAAACTACTGGTTCCAGCGACCGGAAATATTGGCTCGACGTCGGTATAAAGGACGCCGGATTGCATCGCGTTACGGTCTCCTTGAAATTAAGCAGTACGTCCAAATCCATCCCCCTTCTTTCCCCAAATACCCTCCACGAGACTTCCAAACGAAATCATAGTTTTTCTCTTGCAATCTCTGTCGAAAATTTTTATTTTCTATAAAAATCAGCAATCTGTATATGAGGCTAGAAATGTGATTTATTGATTTGAAGCGTGCTGCAAAAATGGGTGAACTATTATAGTATCTTTTACGCAAGTATATCCGAGGGTTAAAGTACACGATGAGCTGTACAAGCGGGGCAATTCATTGAACATGTGGACGCGCACAATATATTGTATTCATCGGACGATCTCGGCTCGCATAATGTTTTCCGTCGCGTCCCCGGGGGCCGGGATTGATATTTAATACGCGCTTAGAATGAAACACGGTCCGGCGAGGATTTCGGGGAAAGAGAGAGGATCCATTTCGATCGCTCGACCCACTGGTCGGTCGCAAATTTATGCCGATCTTTAAAATTCTGATCCGGTGCGGTCCCGGGCAGACGTGACCCGCTCGCAATCGCTCTGCGAATTTCACTCAGTCCCGAATTCTCGTTTCGCGGAAAATCGAGCCGTGTCCCCTCCCACACTGACGTATCGATGACGAGAACAACGCTTGGATGTTCATCAACGGCCGTCTCGTCGACCCGGCCAACCATAACTCGTCTCATTTCGGCGAACGAAAATGTCGACACGGATGCGGCGCGGCTCGCGAGAAAAATCCATACGGTGACTTATTGTTGTACGTGCTGCATGCGATCGGAGAATTGAGAATCACCATTTCGAATACTTGCGAAGACTCTCTGGTAGCTGGTGAATTGCTAGGATGTTCTGTGTTGACGCAACTATAGATGTGTCGGATAGCTTAAAGAGCCAGGTTTCGCTCGAACTGAAACTATGAATTCATCATGGTGCATATTTAACCCTTTGCACTCGGAGCTATTTTGTTTTGAAAATTAAACATGTCTTCCTATCTAGAATAATTCCATTCTATATGATTTTTTTCATTTGGTGGATATGAAATTAATAGAATACTTCATAAAATATTGAAATGTTTAGTAATTGGTTAGATCCCAACATATTTAATAATGTAAACGATATTTTGAATTATAGTACATGAATTTTTAGCGGTGACTCAGAGTCACCACTCGAGTGCTAATGGTTAATACTTTGTCTTCATCATTTCGTCATTTGAACATTACTTTGCTCTTAGGAACCCCTATTTGCATTTTTATGAATACCCACTGGCATACGATAAATTTACAGGTTGTTGTAATGTGCATATGTGATCCCATTAAAAAAGAAATTTCGAGGAGCTTGAAATCTGGAAAACGTGACTGAGATATTAAAGATAATACACATAGTGTATTGTATATCTCGCATTAGAACGAGTTTTGCAAGTATCATTGAAGGAATTAATTGTAAATTAATATACGTTATGAAATATGTTAAATTTATTTGAAATTTCCAAACATAATTGTGAAATTATAAATCAGCCATAACTTGTTATATTAAAACGTCGAGCGAAAGTGTATAGAGCGTTATTTGTACAACTATTTTCGAGGAACGTATCGCGGTAAACAACGAAAATTCCAAATCGCTGTGTTAATATCGTGCACGGAACCTGCTAATTTAAATTATGTATTCAGGAATAGCGACTGTTGGGTTGAATTATAGATAAATTCAATTTCAGTATATCAATTTTATCGGTCAAAGAAGCAAACAAAATTATATCTTAATCAATCATGTATTAGCTTTATGCCATTAACCAGATAGTTGTATAATGACGAACGAAAGGAACGAACAGTAAAACATTTCTGTTATTCGATAAAACCAATTAAACACCTCACCTTAGTTGCGTCTAAATGTTTTCGCTGTACTGTCAAAAATTACAAGGGGGTCATCTTGCCAACTCTATCCTGATGGTGGTATGAGACGCGTGCAACCGTAATCAAGAAGGTTGGAAGCCTTGCTGGGAGACGCGTGGCTGTCTGAGCCGATTCGACTCGGGTCGAGTACAAAAGTGAGAGCAAGAGAGAGAAAGGGAAAGAGAGTGAGAAGGAGAGAGAGAGAGAGAGAGGAGAGGGTTGCTCGAACCCGATACGGCAGGGTGCTTATTGGTGGGTGGTGGCGTGCAAGTCGAACGAGGCTACGTGGGCCGGCATGCAACCTGCCCTAACCCGTTGCCGACACTATCATCCCACGGAATAGATTATAGAATAATACCGAGATTCGAATCACATAATGCCCGCGAAAGCTCTCTCGAAATCGATCCCCACCCCATCGCGTCACGCGTGCCCCCGTCGCGTTGCACGAAACCTTAACCCCCCTTTGAGGAACCCCTCTGTTCAGCTACCTACTCTCTGCTCTCTCTCAGGGTTCTGGATTAGCTCTGTTCTGGATATCTCTCGAAGCGATCGCGAGAGCCTTGCCACCTGATTTTCTTCCGCGTTCTCCAGATCGTTCGCCGTGATTGCAAAGTTTCGCAATGTATTGCGGCCCACTATTGCGCTACCGATATTATGCCAGCTACTGCGAGAACGACTATTACAGGCTGGCTCGCGATCGGAATGCTTCGATGCACCGTTCGCTCGGCCGAACTCTCTCGCGATAAATTTCGATCCCTCCAGCTTGGAAATGGATGCGATGTTTGGATGATTTAGACACTTGCGGGACAGCGGACGGATGATCGTTTCGGCCTAGCCGTGATCTAGTTTGTGTGCTCTTCAGGTTGTATACTCTCTATCTATCAGGTGTGTACAGGGTGAACGAGAACCGGCTTGATCTCCTCGTGCACCTCTATTAATTTTAATAATAACAAGAAATGGGATATTTCTCGTGATTGTATTGTTATCGACATTCTTCTTTAAATCGGAGTACATATTGTTGTCGTTATGAAACAGTAGCTGAGGTCGAGACCTATCCGATGACCTATAACACCATACGTAACACCGTACATAAACGTTACATTCTTAACAAAAATTCGACCAACTTGAATCGACTTCAATTCACAATTTTCAATTTACCGAAGCTATTAAGGAAAAGAGAATTATAACTTGACAGAAAACTTCTCGTTCAATTATTTACTGACCACCAGTTAAACAAGTTGGAACAGCGCGAATTCGGCCGAGAACTCCCAAACACACCGACTAGTCTAACATCAATTCTCATTGTAGCGAATAATCGCGCAGGTGGTTTTTCGACGATTACTCTCCCGATACCGGGGCGCTCTCTAAATATCGCGGAAAGTACCGGCGCGGCGCGGCGCGGCGACGCGAATGGTAGCGGAAACGGAAGTGGATCACGTTCGAGGAGTAGCCTTGAACAGATGAATTACGGAGGGGGAGGGCGGGGCATCGAAAATCCATAAGCTTCGAAAAACAGGGGAAACGAGGTTCCCGGGAGTTTCTTCTATGCCAATTAGACGAAACGAGTGGCTGGGAGCGTGGCGGGACTCTCGAATTCGCCGATAAAACTGGGTGGCGAGAGAAAAATAAACGGGTTTCGCCGGGGCATACGGTACACTATTCCCGTACGTACGGGGGCGTGCGTGAATATTGGTGTCGGTGTACGGGTCGAATCACGAATGCTTTTCGCATTGTCGCGAGAGGAACGGCCGGCGGAACAGTCGGTTTACACAGTGTCAACGATCTTTCGCGTTGTTTCGCGGTTCGCAGGGAACAAGGAGGGCAGTAAAACGTTTTACGAGCTACCCATACAAACTGCGCGCGGCCACGTTAAAACAATCCACGCCGCGTTACAATTACAACAACCGACGGAACCGTTGGTCCGCGAAATCCACACGGACACAAGCATTGTCGCGCACCGATCCGCTCCGTTCAGCTAGCTCCGCTCTGCTCGCTCTGCCTGCTCTGTTCGTTCGCGGATCACGCGATTCGCGGTCCGGAACGCCTCTCCTGTTTTCTCGCTATCTCGCCTCGACCGGAATTTTCGTTACGGCCCTGCGCGCGATGGACTTCGCCGGCAACTTTTTCCATTAACCGGCGGACCGGTCCGCTGAAGATCCAATTGCGGCCGCCAGAATTCCGTCGGATTAAAGATCGGCCTGTCTAACGCGGTCGCATGATCGTAAACTGCGGTCGCTGGCGATCTACGCGACAACGAGACGGTTTTCGCGTTTAGCAGCTTCGGGAACGTTCGTCTCCAAAAATGGAGAAACTTGACAAATTATTTTGTATTACAGTTATCCTTGAATGACCATGAATGACCTTCGTATGTAATAAGTCCTTGTCAGCATGTAAATAAACAATTCCATGTAAAAAAGCAGAGTTGACCTTCATGTCTCCTTAGGTGCTTCGGAACCCACCGTAATAAAAAGTAGGTTCCGCTGAAATTAGGCGATAGTGAGAGTGGAAGAGGAGGGGGAGATTGGTAAATGGATTTGAAACCCTGAGGGGACCAAATATCATAAAGCAGTGACTGTGACAACCTTCGTGTCTCCTTAAAGCCTTTACGTCAAGTGGAAAAAGTGCTCGTGTTTTTAATTGCAAGTAACAGTGCGTATTTATTAAAAATTTTCTAGCTGTGGTATGAAAAGGGCGAATCGACGATCTGATCCGATTCAAGGGCATTTTTGACCAGCTTCTCCGACCGAATCGTTTTACAGAGATGATGGGTAGTTCGAGACGGGTCGAAGATAAGAAGAAAGTTGGAAAAGGGAAAAGTTCGTGGTGGTAGGGCCAGAAGAAGCGACGCGTTCCACTACTGGGCACATGCGATCTCCTCGTGACACGATCGTTAAACGGCCAAGATAGAAAGAAGAGTGGTCGACAAACAGAGTGGGCGCAGCGCGCGGCGAAATCGTTTCGCCAAGGGTGGGAGAGAAACAGGTAGAGGAAGAAACACACTGTGAGATAGAGGTGGGGGGGCAGAGGGAGTGAGAGAGGCAGTAGGTCGTCTGCAGTTCCACGAACCAGTTAGGAAAGGTCGAACGGTCGACGGAGGGCTTCCGGTGAAACCAGACCGTTGATCTTGGGGATTCGTCCTGGGATTACGTGCCGGGTCGAAACTGGCCAGGGATCTTTGCCCTCGGTCTTGGCCCCGGATTCCTAGGTCGGAACCCATTGCCTCGCCGAGAGAACTCCATTCCAAAGTCCCGATCTAGAGAAAGAGAGAGGCCACAGAGAGAGAGAGAGAGAGAGAGAGAGAGAGAGAGAAAGAGAGAATCCTAGAACGCCGGGGTGTGTGGCCGAACCGCGCGAAACTATTCTCACAGATCGGACATAAATTTCGTTCGTCCTCTGTTCACCCGTTTTCATTTTCCACCGGTGGCTTCCGCGGCTCGCAGACGCGATCCCCCCACCCGTGTGTCCCCGAGATTTATTCGCTCGCGATCCAAGCTAATGGAGAGCCACGAACCACCACTCGGAAATCTGCAGGTTGTACCATCCGCTGCTCTCTTGGATCGGGAGGAACCTCGATTCACCGAAAATCTCCAGGGCAAACCTTTCAAATTTCACAAAGAGCAGTCGCAGCCTGCGCAGGGTTATGGGGCACCATGATGGTCAAGGGTCGCAGAATGTCGTGCCGGCGTCGTTCGTCTTTGAAAAGAACTGGTCCATCTCTGCTCCAGAGTTTGATATTAAAAAAGTTGAATACTAACTTTGCGACTTTTTTGTGCTCGCATAACTGTGACTAATCCAGTACTGGCGGGGAGAGAGGGTAACTGCTTCCCCCGCTGCGTCTCGCAAAGCGACAAAGGACTTTTCGATTGTCATTTGCGTGAATAATACGCGGGTTCCATGGTGTCCCTTATTCTTCGGGTTGGGGCTGTTTTGTGATCGGTTCTGGAATAGTTCCGACAGCGCCCGATACGGCAAACACAGTTAGTGTCGCTGGCAATCAACAACGTTCGCCGGAGGTTTGCGCTGCGTTCGCACAATAATTTGTACTCGGCCAGAATCGGGGTTAGCGCGTTTACAGAGATTTAACCATTATTATACCTATGTACCCAGATCTAATCAGATTTATAGTTAACAGGCATAAATCTGATTAATTGTAATTACTGTAATTATCGGTGCTCCGTGGTTCGTGCGGGTATAAATCACTCGCGTTACAGCCGCGGCGCGCTCACGCGGATACCGGCGGCACGGGAAAAATAAATGGACGCCGAGGGTCGCGTCGCGGCGCCGGAAACTGTGCGGCGTTGCGCTCGATTTCACCAAGATCAACAAGGGAAAAAGCGACCCTTTGTTTGCCACCAGCACGGTGGAACGGAAATTTCGTTAACTTTTCATTTTAATTCGAAGCGAAATCGAGCGAGCGAGCGCCGCGGCTCTATTTTAAAAATCCAACAACGCTCGGCACGGATGAATCGCTCGCGAAAGGTGCATCCACGCGATTTATAAAAAAAAAAGGAGAAAAAAAGATAGAAAAATCGAAGCGACAGAAGACGGTCAGTCACGAATCCGTGTCCCCATTAAGAACCAAATAAATCATCACCGTGTCCCCTACCCATGTTCATTCCTTGCAGTCTATTTCTCTCCTATCTCTGCTCCCTGTGTAGCATTGCGGTCGATTCTATGAATCATTCCACAAAAATGCCGGAATCAATTGTTCGCAATTCTTCCATATTTCACCCGACGAATAGCCGACCGTCGAAATTAACTATTTAACCCTCCGTAGAGTCCTGCAACTTTAATGACACACCTTCATTTCCATTTTATCGGCGGAGTTTAGAGTTATTGTTTCGCCATCTCTTTGTGATCGAGGTTTTCCCTTTATGACCATTCTATCGTATCCTCGACTCCCATTTCTATATTTTCGTAATCCTTTTCATTCGTACCGCGATAATAGCGGTATCGATACTTCGCAATTCTGCCACGTTTTATTCGCGAACGAACTGTCTAGAGAGACGTTGAAATCACACGCAATGATTCTGTGGTTTCCTCGAACTTGTTTGTATTCCATATTTTTCGGAGTGGAAAATTATTTCACTAGCGAAACCTTAGTAAATTAACAACTTCACTCTAGAAAATTTTTACTTTTCACGTAGACCCGCCGTCGCATTTATAACTGTTTCAATCAGAGCCGATACGTAGAACAGTTTGGAACAGTTATTTTCAGAACCTTTTCAGTCTCTGGCCAGAACGTGATGCGCCGCGATAAACCGCTGACGCTAACTGCGACGTCGACGAAAACGTACTCTGTCCCATCCCGGGTGTGATAGTTGCACGCATCTAGAACCATAACCCCCCATAAACCATTCAACTCGTCCTTTCGTACCCCCGTCGAATCGGCTTCGCGACAGCATTAACCCACGATCGTCATCGAACGCCGATACGATCGATTCTCGCAGATGCGGTTAGATAAACTGCAGCTATTTCGATAACACGTTTTTTTATTAGACTAGCAATGTTTCTGATCGATATTGATTTTAGGTAGTTATCCCAATTTCACTTGTCCCTTGTTTAGCCTACGTGGCCGCAATGGCGAGTTAAACGGTCAATAAAGAAAGGAACTCGTGCGAAACCGGTTCCATAGTATATCGCAGGATAGATGAATGAAACGTGTTGGTTCGAAAAAAGCCGGCTCGCGGTTTAAACGACGGGACGGATCGAGGGGCTTGGAACGAACGACCTTCGAGGCGGTAGACGCGTTTTATAGAGGGACGCGTTAATTTACATTTTCCTAGCAGCATTTACGAGAGGAACGCGCGACGGCCGCCACGCCGTTCTGGAATATGGAGGCAAGAATCGACAGCGCATCCCATAAACGCGACACCGGTTATTACCCGCGGCGAATAGCGTACACGCGTCCCGTGTAATCGAACGATACCATAAATTTCGAGTTGCAGCTTATCCGCCATTCTTTCTCCGAACGACGTATTCGCGGCACAATGAAATTTCCTACCGCGAACGCGTTTCCTATCATGGCGAGATATTAGATTACCTTTCTGCTCGCGCTTTCTCTCTCTCTCTCTCTCTCTCTCTCTCTCTCTCTCTCTCTCTCTCTCTCTCTTTCTCTTCGCCGGCCTCTGGGGGATTTTTTCTCTCGACCTTTGCGGCGAAACGTTCATTATATCGCGATACGTGGTTTATGGTTGTTTTACCGGATGCGCAGAAATTGAAACGGTTTCCATGGAGGCGTTTGGAAAAACAGTTCGGCTCTCGGAAGCCGGGAATATAATACTTCGATCGAACCGGGCTGGGCTGGGCCGAGTCGGGCCGGTAGGTATAGCGGCGGAACAATTTCGAAGATGTTCCTCGCTCTCTGGTTCGTATCACGGAACACCGTTTACTATTTCGAAACAAGATCCACAGCATGATGTACATACGTATACGCCGTGCACGCTGATTAGCCTCTCCGAGCTGCCATTAACGATTCATCCAGCCTAGTTCGGCAGCGAGTTACACAGCTCCTAATCAACCATTTCCCGATTCTCTTCCGTTTGATCCTGTTTTAGATGCTACAGCATTTTCTTCTCACTCTCTCTCTCTCTCCCTCTCACTCTCTATCTCTCCAACCGTGGACTAATCGATCCCTCTCCCTCTCACTCGCTCAACCCGGGTTTAACCGCTTCACAGGGGAACTATGCGTTTAGTCGGACGTAAATTATGGGCTAGATGCATGGACCCCGAGGTCGGGTTTCGCAAGGTGACCCCTTGAGATCCTAATCCGCGTCTTGACCCGGTAACACCTTCCCGGCCCCATTCGCCCTGAACGTTTAGCCATACTCTCGATCCCGCTGAAGTACAGGCTCCCGACGAACCCACCGATCCTCCAGGTCCGCCTTAACCCTCAACCCTTAACCCTCTCCAAACCAAGGTGCACTTGTTTTCGAACATTAATGCCAACGAAAGAGTAAATGCCTTCGAGATAAAGCCACCCACGCGTATGATAGACTCACCACTCTTGGTCCGTCATTATTCAAAGTGACGAATCAGTTTGATTTATTATTAAATCAATTTCTACGGTGATCCCTCCTACGCTTCAATATAAAATATATATTTCTCCGAAGTCTTTCTGGTTTTCCATTTTCTACAACCAGAGTTCGCAACTGAAAAATCAGTGTCAGGCTTTTTAAAAAAATTTTAGATGAAATTAAATGGTGGAATTAGAATGGACAAGGTACATTGCCTTCGTAGAATGGGTCCTTTCTTAGGATCCTATGGTCGAGCCATTCTCAAAATGTGACGTTGGAAATGATTCTCAGTCAATTTTGCGGCCTATGTTTTCCAACAACTTTATAGGTGTCGAATCACCTCAAGAGTCTATGAGAGTACATTTTGCTACATCCATAATTTAGAAGTTATTCCAGGTGATCGAGTTAGGTCGCTCAGGCTGTATAACCGTGGCGAATCCCTGGTGCAGGTTGGTGCACGCGAGCCGGTCTTCCAAAGTGGTGGGCAATCGCGAAACTATTTCGAGGGCCGTCCCCGCAGGTCCGCATTTATTCGGACAAAGGTTCACGGGGTCGTTGCAAGGACGCAAGCACGCGTAAATGTTTGGTAACAGGACGCGATGGAGTAGCGGCATCGACATCGGGACCTAGGACCGGTGCGTGTGTCGTTTACCAGGTTGCCACGAGAGCCCTGGGCCCACTCTGACAGCGTACCCTGTTCCATGCGCCGTGTGTTTGGCGGCGAGCATAGTTCGCATACCGACCCTTCCTCGCGCTACCGGTATGTTATAATTAGTGCTCGCTGCGAGAGCCACCGAGCCAACGACCCGGCGCCGTTGCACGCAACATTGATATGTCCACGAGCTTCCGAATACTTCCCTAATGAGATGGCCTCGCAAACAACGGGCCAAGTGCCCCTGTGCCCCACCTGCAACCTCCCCTCCTCTCCTCTTTCTGTTTCTCTACCACGGAACAGGAATCTCTCGAGATGACACGAGGTGGTTCGGCAAAGTTTCCCCGTGACCAGCCTGCGTCGGCTTGATGCTATCAATCGGGATCTATTTTGGATCAGTTTAGTGAGAAATTTGATGAAGTTGCGCCTCAGGCTTGAAGCGGTGCCGAAGAGAACTTGTGGTTGAGATTTTGCCGATATCTATTCGTTCTACCCATTAACTACCAAGTATAGTTATACCAAAGCTCGTTTTCAAATAATTTCAATAGATCACTAATTTCTTTGGACATTTTTAAATTATTTTACATTTCACCTACCCAATGTTGTTGTAAATGCAGAAATCCGTACATTCCCTTATGCATTTGATGAAAATCAGAATGAATAATATTTCGCTGGTTGACAAAATCTTTGTTGTAACCCCGGGCGATGTTTAATGTGATCAATTGTAATAACGTTACATTATAATTGGAACGGTCGGTTGTCGATTACAATCAACAATTAACTTTTCAATTTAACTGATGTATGTTTGCCCCGTCAGTAAAGTAAGTATTTAATCGTTGATTAGATGGATATATTTAATCGGTTATTGGAATGAGCATTAATTATTGGAATTTCTGTTTACCGTAAATAAATATTTGAGAATGCAACTATGAAACGTTACAATATATTTTCATGATTTTATTAGTACAATGTGGACATTTACGAAGATACGTATAAGTTAATAAAGACATAGGGCGCATTTAATTTCAGTGAACGAAGACAGACATTTGCAATGAATAGACTGCGGATTTTATTCCTTCACGACAAACATCAAGTGAAATGTCAAACAGCATTAAAATTAGAGGAATTGAAAAATGTCACGATATGATTTCCAGCTGATTAAGATTTTTAAACGGAGAGGTTAATTTTTAATTGACTTCCGTTTCCGGCAAACAAACGCAGAAAATCGACCGCTACACAACTCTGTCTCATTGTAAAAATAATTCTACTAATTTCTACTAATGCAAATATTTTCTCGTATTTTTAATCGAGAGCATTGAAGCGAATGTCTCTGGAAAGTCACGTTCTAAAATATCACCGCATAAAAATGGGAACGAATCGAAAATGTCTACCGGCGAGTTTCTCGCGGTAAATATAAAATAAAAGTTAATTTCCGTTCAAGTACGTACACACACAAACACACACATTCTCCACGATTTCGCAAGTAAGATCTCAGGACTATTGATCACATTCTAGCGCGAAATGAATAAGCAAAGCAGAAATAAAAACGAAGCACACAGCTGACGCGTGAACACAGCGAGAGACAGAGTCCGGGGACCGATCGAACGACAGCGGGAAAGTAAAACGCGGGAAATTGTTCCGCTTGGAACGGACCGGTTAATATTCCGCAGGAAATTGCTTGTCCAGCTACTGCTCGACTGATCGAGGCAGCTCATTGATGTCCGAGTGGCGTCGGGCCGAGTCGGGCCGAGTCACAAGAAGTCGCGCGCGGCGATGCAATTTGCATTTCGAGATCCGATTATTACGGGGCGATTTAAATTTTCATAAATAGGCAATTAACGCAGAGAAACGTGCGCGACATCCAACGGCGGCGCCGTAGTGGTCCGACCCTCGATTCGAATCGCTGAGGACATTAATTACGAAATGACTGACAAACGCAGCTCGAACGTCCTCTATAGTCGCTTTCAACGCCGAGCCTCGACCTCCGGGCGTCGTTTCCGCTTTTGTACCGTGGCCGTTTCGCTCCCGTTTCTCAACGGACAGGCCGTCGACGTCGACGACGATCCACAAGTGCGCGCCGTCGTCGTCGCGATGCAACGAAGGTGCAAACAACGATAATCTCGTGGAAAGCGTCGAGGGACGAATAAAGAGCGGATTAAACCGCCCCTCCAGCTCGGGTCGGAGCGAGGAAAGGCTGCCGCTTCTTCGCCCGTAATCGTTACTTTCGATGGTCTGCGAACCGGTATAACGCGAGAAAACACCTTGCCGCGTCTTCTCTCGGATGGCTGGATGTCTTTATCGAGATGGCATAGCTAGGTGGCGTCTTTCAACGGAGAGGAAACGGACCGATTGCCACGCCGGACCTTTGAATTTCGTTAACTCCTCGGACCCGACATCACCTGTATTTTTCCTTTTCCTGTCTATTGAATTATTTAGTTCCGTCGAAGCCGCACGGCCCCCACTATCAATCAGTCTGTTCCCCCACTGTTCAAACCCCCCTTATCTTATAATATCGTGTTTGACACGTGATAAAGATTCTGAACACATTCTGATAAAAATTTATGTTAACCCTTAGCCCTCGTTAGTGGTGACTCTGAGTCACTGCTAAAAATTGCTGTACTATAATTCAAAATATCGTTTACATTATTAAATATGTTGGGATCTGACCAATTATTAAACATTTCAATATTGTATGAGGAATTCTATTAATTTCATATCCCCAAAATGAAAAACATAATATAGAATGGAATTATTCTAGATAGGAAGACATGTTTAATTTTCGAGTAAAATAGCACCGAGTGCAAAGGGTTAATAATTTCTCTTAAACCGAAATAAAATTCTATTTTAGTTTTAATAATATACAGCTATTGGAAAACATATAGGCATACAATTTATAGCAATATTCTACTTTTTTTTAAAATAAATTGTAAAGTATAAGGTTATGCATAAAGGTTAAGCATAGAAACAGGAAACTCTATCCCCCTTCTTCTTCTTTCCAAGTCCCCTCTCGTATTAAATGTAGTACGAAAGTCCACGGCTCCTGGAGGTTTTTGGTTCGAAATTAATCGCAGGAGTCGAGAAGATATCAATTAATCACGCGTCTCGTGGAAACGCCGCAGGACGATCGGATATCTTCCGACGTTGCAGTTACGTCGATGCAGTTGCTCGGGAACCAGTGGAAGCGCCTCGATGCGACGCGACACGACGGTTATCAATTATTCGCCGATAAAGCTGCCATTCAGAATTTCCGGGAACCCAGAGCCCAGAGCCCACAGCCCAGAGCACCCGCGAGCCTCCCGCTCATCACGGTGTCCCTACGACCGCCAATTGAAATTTATTGACACGCTATAATTACGTGCCACGAACTCGATTATGCGTCGCTGTGATCCTCATTAGGCGTGTACGCCCCGAACTGCTTTGCAGAGGAGCGTGACGGACGCGACACGATCAAGTCGTCTCTTTGACTTCGCTCCAACAACGGATGCGTCATTAGAACAAAGCTGTGCGGGCTGGACAGGTGCGGATTCAGGTGTGCCGCTACAGGTACACCGAATCTTATTGTTACTTCTGAAATCGCGAACGTCTCGTTTCCATCGCTTTACCGTAATACAGTTTTTAAGATTGTACCAACTTCCATTCTTATTTCTGTCATTTCTTATGTTTCTGCAGTACAAGTTTTATGATTTTACCAGATTCCATTTTTGTTTTTGTCAACTTTTATTTTCCTGCAATGCAGTTTCCAAGATTTCCTCAATTCGCAGTCAGAATTTCACAATAAATATTTTTTCCACCAGTCGGAAGCAACAAGAACCAAGTAAAAAATTCTTTCTTTTTTTATGATTTTACTAGGGAGAGAGAAATATATAAACATGTTTACATTCTTTTAATTTCACTAGTATTTGAAACTTCACCTATTTTTCTGATAAATGCGATTACTCTGATAATAGTTCTACAAGAAATAATTGCAATACTCAGTATGTGTCATACTCGTCATGCGTAAAATTTAGTTACCATTGGCTATTTAAATAGTAATTTTAGCGAAAACCTAAAATATATTCGTCTGTTTCAATATGTTTCGAATATTTGGAGATCAAGACGAAATAAAACGAACAAATAAAAAGTATAAATAATTTGAGATGGATTCATGCATCCCCGTATGCACTGGCGTCATCGCTTAATTTTCGCGACACATATAGGTGCGCGCTCTGGAAAGAGGTCGCCACAGTTAACTGATTAAATAAAACTGATATCAATTCCATTTAATATACACGCTTCTCGTGTATCATTTTACATTGGAAAATTCGCTTTGAACGCATAAACAGCCACAATCCAATACCACCTAATACTCAAATTTGTTAAATGGCTTTCCCGTCAGTTTTTCACCTTGAACCAATAATAATATTATAGCTATACAAAAACCAAGGAACGGAAAGAGCAACGAAGGCCATCGTCAGAGAAACCGTCGGCAAATCCACAAAAATAATTATTTCCCTGGAGCGTTAATTGCTTTCGGTTAACGCACCGCAACCATCGAAGTTTCACGGAGATCGACGCAAAGTTTGCATAATTAAGGAGCAAATAGAGGAAGTTGAGAGACACGGAAGGATAAGAAGAAAGAAAGAACCATGGAAACGTGTTAATCGGAAAATGCTCATTCCCCAGGCAACTATCGTAAGCAGTCGCTTGAAAAATGATTCGACTGCTGGGATTGCTGTACCGAAATTTGCAGCTGACTGCACACCTCGAAGAAGCGAACAGCCGCGGCGTCTAAACCGTGCGAGTTTAATTGCGAAACTTCGACGAACTATCACGCATTACGGAAAATATCGAAAAACCAAGGCTAATATCGCCGGGCCGTCTCGAACTTCCAGACTATTTTTGTTTAAGACTGCCCTAACAGCGAAACTGCTGTTCCGGAAAGCTGTTTGAACTGTTGGCAACGAAGTCGACCGACAAATTTGACAAAATCGTCGAAAGAAATTCTACTAAAACTATTCTGAATTGATAGAAACGAAAACATATTACGCGAAACAAAAACTCTCCAATTTTAAGAAATAAAGCTTAAACGATATAATATTAATTATTTTCAAGAATAATGTAACATTGTCTTAAAATTTTTCCGTTCTCGTTTAATTCTAAACGCATAAAATAACAAAACTGTCATCGAGAAATTTTAAAGAACCGTTTCCGACACGTAAAACATTTGCCCAGTTAAAGGATGATTCGAACGGAAATCGTACAAACACATCAGGCACGCGGTGACATTATATGATAATTTTTATACCTTTCAGACCCATCGGGATAACAAAGCGGAAAAAATTGACTTTCCGGTGGAACATTGCTA
Source organism: Lasioglossum morio (assembly GCA_916610235.2). NCBI lineage: Eukaryota > Metazoa > Arthropoda > Insecta > Hymenoptera > Halictidae > Lasioglossum > Lasioglossum morio. Next base: position 5,012,410 of record OU744324.1, on the reverse strand, counting down.
AATCCTCCGACGGAAACCCACAGTGCGGTCTATGCGTTCTCTATACCGATGAAATAAAAAGCAAACGATTGCGCCCGCGGCGCGTGGCATCGCGAGAACGTTCCCCATTTCCATTCCCGTCACGGACGACGTATCGGTAAATAAGCCTGCCACGTAACCAACGATTAATCCGTATTGCGAATCCCTTCGATATACGAATCCGTTTCGACGAGATCTGCACGCGGAGGACAAACACCGCGTTCCCCGACGGAGCGCAAATAAACGTTGAAAACGCTTATCCCCCCGGTTCGGTTCGGTTCGTGCGGATTCCACAGAGCACCGTTGCTGCATCATAGAACTGGAACGGCCTCGCATACTTTTAACCCCTTCGCGTTGTTAACCTTCCGGCAGCCACATCTCGAATGTCAACGCGATACTGTCACTCGTCATGTTCCGACCTCCACATTACTGTCCTTAAATCCTCATCCCCGTGTTCCAGAAAGTTCATACAACTTCAAAGAAACATGTGTAGATGCAACTCTGAGTTTGAAACTCTCAATCACGTTCTTTGGCAGTGTAATTTAATACGATACGCAAAGATCATTACTGTTGAATAACCTTTTTAAGTTAAGATTTCAGCGGCCTCTGGATGTATCTATATTTCTGACTGGGTCATTTATTCTGAATAAGGTCAATCTGTTCCCACCCTTAAATGTCAGATCATTACTTTGTAAACGAAACATTCAAGCGTGTCATTTTCTTTTACATTTTTTCAAACAATGTAACTTACAAATCTGAACTACTCAAATACTGTTACCTCAAATGTAAAGCTTCATAACCCCCTATGGGGACTTACATTTAAGCTCAATAATAAAAAAATATATATATTTTCGTTCCCAAAAAACTGTAAACTGTACGTTTCAGGAAAAACGAAAAGAAGAAAAAGTGGTATACTCTTACTTTTAGTTCGAACAGGTTACTCGCTCTGTATACTTTCGTTTGTACCTAATGTTGTAATAAATCTCTTTTGAGGTTTCCTGAATAGAAAAAACTTCATAGAACTCGCAGTTCGTCGCTGTCCTTCCGAATCTTTTGCTCCTGCTTAAATTCGTCGATTTAATGACCATGTCGTAACACATGATCTACCTTATTTTTCGTTAATAGATTTTTGGCGGTGGTTGATGTACTTAACGCGAGAGACAAGGAAGAAAGAAAAGGACGATTTCGCGTCCCAATCTCAAGCCCGCGGTGTTCGAGGCTCGAGAGGGTCGCTCTCAAGACAGTCGGCTTTAATTGCGCGTCGGTCCGAGCAAAATTATCGCGCGGAAGTCGCGGCGAGTCCAATTTAAATCGAATCTCCTCGGGCGCGACCCGCGCCTCGTACTCGGCTCGGCCTGGCGCCTGGAAAAATCATAACGAGTAATCGGCCGAGATAATTGTCAATTAAGAGGACCCTTGTTCCCGGTCGCGTCCGTTTCCATCTCGAAGAGAAATTCTCTGTGTCCTGGTGTATTGTTCCGCGCGGGGGCACGATCATTGTTTCTTCGATCGAGAAATCGCTTGGTCGTCTCGAGTTGTCTCTTTCTCTCTCGAGAACAGCTCGCAGGTTTGCGAACACGTTTAAATCGAGACGGCTGATTTTCAGGTTCGTTAGAGGGAATTATAGGTGCGCGATGGGGCGAGATAATTATCAATTAAAAGTTTTCCGCGACCGACTCGATTAATAATCGTCCTTGATCGGAGTCGAGCAGCGTCGTCGTCGTCGTCTTCGTCGTCGTACTTGTTCCAGAAGCCGGAGGACCTCGTCGAAGGAAATCCGGCCCGGGAAATTCTCGGAAATTCAGGGAAATTCGTGAGGAGGGAAAAAAGGAGCGGACCAGAGCTCGTCGTGCTCCGAGAATCCCTTTATGAGAGGGCCTGCTGGCCGTGCGGCTGTTATTGCGGCCAACTCGGAAACAGGGGAACATCCCGCGCGTCTGCGAAACGGAATGCAGAAAGGAATTTCGACTTCGAGTGGCGAGCGCCCGCCAGAGCACCAACGAACAGTGACGTACGTTTAATATCGCGGAACGGACGCTGTATCCGGAGTCATGTTGCTCGGCCGAAGGGCCACCGCCATATCACGCGAAAAAGAGAACAAGACGCGCCAAGGTGCAACCGCATATTAGCCGCCACCAACGAATTCCGCGGACGCCGAGCAGTTTTCTCGCATCGAATTCAACCGGGCCTCGTAAGGAGGTTTTCTGATTCAGAAGCTTGAAAAATTCAATTTCTCTTTTCGTGTTTACTTAAAGAACTTTACTCCATCATCGTTCTCTCCAATTTTTTCCACGTTATTATTTAACTTCCCGATTTATAGGGAAGTTATTGTAATTATTATTTTATACATTTGACGTTTCAGCGTTTGAATATAGGGACTTCAATACCGATTAACGAATTTTTAAAAGCCGAAAACAGTGAAACAATTTCAAGATTTTCTTAATTCTCATCCTTATTTAGATTCTTTACTTTTTCTACAATACAACTTCTCAGATTTTCCCAATTCCATTCTTATTTCTGTCAATTTTTAATTTCCTACAACATGTGTTTAAGATTTTCCTTCATTATGATAAATAATGATTTCTCTTACTTAAGCTAAAAAGTATCTTTCAAAAATTCGAAAAATTTGCCTCGGAAAGGTCTTTCGAACAGGATCACGACTACACTGTGGATTTTTATGCAACATAAAAATTCCCTGCATTAACCCCTTGCCTTACAATATCGAGTCAGTCTCGTCATGAAGATTCTGAACAGAGTCTAATAATATGTATGCTATTCATTTCCTTTAAATCTAAACAAAATTATATTTTGATTGGAGAACAGATAAGTGTAGAATAAGTATAAAGTTTAGGAAATTAAGAATTAAAAAACAGGTTTTAATCACTAAAATCGTAGGACAAGAGGTTAATAACAAGTTACCCGATTACTTTTGTTAATAAATTAAACAAGTAGAGAACAACAGAATTTGTATATTCCTTGAGTACTTTAACCATTCCAATTCCCGTCACAAATGCATAAAATCCGTAATTCTAATCGTGATCTCTTGAATCATGGTTACGTTTGGAACGGTTTGGAATCCACGACGTAATCGTGGATTTCCTTGGTGACCAGATTGGTAAACCCGTTCCTCGCATCAATACATAAATTAACGGGCGAGGATAGCGGCTTGGTAGAAACCAGAGAAGGCCATCGCGACAGTCTTTTATAAAATGGAAGAACAACCGATTACTCACGTGTACAGGGGTACGCCAGCCTCGTCCTTGAACCAGAAAACCATATGCAGGGTGTCCGCTCCGGGTGGAGTGATGTCGCATGGCAATTCCGCTGGCTTTCCTTCAACGACGCTGATATTCACCAGTGGAACTGCAATAGAAATTCCAACGTTAGAGAAAAAAGTTCCGCTGTCTCCTCCGGAGCATCGAATAGATTTTTGCGTGGGCGGGCGGGGTCTATTCGGAAACGCGGAGAATCTCGACGAAAAACACGCTTGTTTGCTGACGAACTATAGTTTTCCCGGTGCGTTGGACGGAAGACGAGAACGATATGGAGATTCTGGAGGAGTTTGAATATACCGGGTGGGCCAATTTCTATGGGAAATACATCCCCGATGAGGTTGAAGCATCTACTTTTAAAAACGAGGCTTTAATCGTTTCAAGAAACAGATAAATTTTTCTACAGAAAATTGTTTCTATAATTGTAGATTAAAAGTAACTTGATAAATTGTACCGCAATTTCGAAATAGCATCGTGTCTCTTCGGAATCGGCCCGGCGCAATAACAATAACACGATTCGGTCGACGTCGCTGACAACTGCACGAGATTTCGGAGAAAATACGAGAACGAGGATCGATTCCGGGAGTAGGTAGAGCTACACTTTTGTTGATTAAACCGAAACGATTTCGTAGATTTCCGGATCGGTCGAGCAGCGCTTCCGATGCAAAACCGGAAGTCCGCTCCTCCTCTTCCACCGGGGGGCGCGCGGTTTATGCTCGTTGGCAACGATCGGCCGCCGTTAAGCCAGACGTTACCCATCGAGCATGAAAATATCATAAAGACGGATCCGCGCGCGCAAAGTCGTCGTTCCGCCGACGATTCCCGGCTATAAAAGTCAGGCGAAGTCGTTTGCGCGCGTTCAACCGCGAGGATCGCCCACCGAAACGTTATACCCTTCGATATGAGAGAGAGAGAGAGAGAGAGAGAGAGAGAGAGAGAGACTCGAGCTTCGACTACCGTTTCGAATCGAATCAAAATCGCGAAAACATCGACGAAATTCATATCGACGTCAATTATACGATATCCGGTGCAAACAGACGATTTTCGAGTTCCTGGAATCTAATCCGGACATTATTGACTTGATAGGATGAAAAACTAGCCACGACGAGGATGTTTGCTCCGGCAAAATCGGAGCACGGCCCCCTGGGATTGCAAAAACATCGACGAAATTTATATCGACTTCAATTACACGCTATCTGCTGCGAACAGAACGATTTCACTGCTCTCAGAATATTATTCACCTCACAAAATGAGCAACTACCATTACTGAAATTGTTTTACCTACAAAATTCGAAAATTTCGTCAATTATATTCGGCGAAGACAGACGATATTAGAGCTACTGTCGAGTAACTACCCTTACAGAATTTTTCTGAAATACAATGTTTTCAAGTTACATTAAGGGTTATCAAGCAGAATGAAACGGTGTGAAAAATTGGAATAAAAACGCAGGACAACCAGAGTTTACAGAAGCGGCCCACAGAGCGTGGCGAACGATTAAAACGTGATCGGCAAGCGATCGATTCGCGTCATCGCGGAAGATTTATGAAAATACTTGGTCACACTGTCGTGTCGCGGTGATCAACGACACGACACATTGGCAGAAGTTCCGGATGAGTTCGGTCCTCTGCCGAAAGTTCGACGGGAAAGTTCGCTAAGAGAGAAAGAGGGAGAGAGAGAGAGAGAGAGAGAGAGAGAGAGAGAGAGAGAGAGAGAGAGAGAGAGAGAGAGAGAGAGAGAGAGAGACAGAGAGAAAGAGAGACGGTGAGCTCGTCGTCCATGAGTTTCGCTTTTTTTTCCCGGTGACTTCGGTAACTTCTGTTCAATCTTACCCGAGGCACGTGTGTCGCCCGACTCTAATGGAAAAGAAGGCCCTCCGACGTGTTCCACGCACTCGACCCGCCTCGATTCCGGAGGAGAACAACGCGCAGAATTCGTTCGCAGTCGCAGCGAAACTTTCGAAACCCGGCTCGGTTTAAGGAAAGAACCAACATTTCCCCTGTTGAATTAATCTTTGATTCCCGAGCCCCGATATCTGCGTAAACACCGAAACCGACTCTCCTTTCCGAATTTATTTGGACAAACAATAATCGTGATAGACTTTTCCCGGCGTCGAACAGAAATTGTCTGTGGGCCACGATGAGTTTCAATTTTGTAAATATAAAAATAGGAAGCATTCTGCAGACGTATGATCAATTCATCCAAAATTGTATAGAGGGTGTCCCAAGAATGTGTTTCCTTGAAGGGGGTGATATCTGAAGTCATTTGAAGTAACTAAATGTGGAAACATCCAACAACAAACGTCTCCAAGTCTACCATAGTTAGAAAACTGGTGCAAAGTATCCAGAATACAACTGGACACATCAGTTTAGCTAGAAGTCCTGGATTCTAGTTTACCAAGGTTTGAACATCATTGGGGGACGTTCTGGATGCAGCGAGAAGGCACTCGAAAATTCTACGCAAATCCCGGGTTTGTCGAGTCGTCTTGGAAGCATCGGCTGGTAGGGTTCAATCGGTGATTTCGGTCGATAACGAATACATTAAATGCGTTTGAAATGCTACACGAGTCCTGGACCCACCATTAGCACGCCCGCTGGACGATTCGAAGCGGCGGCGTGGCGTGGCGTGGCACGGTGGCCACCAGCACCTCGGGTCTTTGAGGGTTAATTGCGGACGTGTTGCGGAATTCCATTAATCGAAACGGCTTTCGGGGCTTCTCTGGTATTTAAACTACATGCGGACACGCGCGCCTTATTCGCCGCTGATCGATGCTTGCCGACTGTTCGCTTTCGTGTTCACCGGCGTGGAAACGCCGCCGTTTAAATAACTAAAATCGATAGAGCTCAATCGAATCCGTATTGCTCGGATTGCTGGAGCAGTAAAGCTCCACGCGACACAATAGGCTGGACACACGTTCTTCCTGACCAAAATTCAATTTTTTATTAATGCTATGATGTTAGCGGCATGTGCAATTCTTTAACGATTAGCCCTCCCACAGAAACTAAAAAATCCAAAATGCATTTGGAACAGGAAGAGTACAATTTAAGATAAATTGCGGAATGGAGTTCAAACTAAAAAACTGTCTACGAGATAAAAGTGCGTTATTAAACGAAAGACCCCGCGCACGGAGCTAATAGTAAAACCGCAATAGCTGGTAGAGCTTTCTAACCAGAATAATCCTCATTTTTCGATCAGCCGAACAAATAACAAGTCCGGTCTGAGAAGTAGTTACCCGGCTCGCATAAAACGGCACTGATCGGGGTAGGATCGCAAGTACGGAGAGGGTTGGTTCTCTGGAGGGAATCGAAATATTCGGATGCGGACACAATCGAACCGGACCACCGTCATGCCACTCCTGTACGATTCGGTTGCAGAGCGATATGTAAAGCGCAGTCGGTCCGGGATTAAGAGATCCGCTTATGAAATTCGGGTTCCTGCGGGCTGCCGTAAACCGGCCGCAGCCCGGCCCGTGGTTGCGGAGACGATCGGCAGCCCCGGGCAGGTAAGTGGAAAGCTCGAGGGTTTGATATCGCCTCGAGAAGGGCAATTCCTTTGAGAATTTCCGGTAGGCTATCTCGAAGAAACGAGTTTCCATTCGATTCGGTCCGCCGCTTTCGTTTTCTCCACGGTGGACGACCGAAACAAGAATCGAACCTGTGCAGCCACCTCCTCCCCTTCTTACCCCTTTTCTTCTCCATCCCCCGTATGGCCACCCCCTCGTGTGCTCTCTCGAGCACGGTGGACTTTTTCGTCGGCGATCTATCCGCAGGAAACAGGACTGGGTCCCGCATCGTCGAATCTGATTTGTCGTCGAATTTTCTCTCTCCGTTGCTCCGCCTCGTTCCCCGACCAGGTCCGTTGTTTATCGAGCGTGGCGAGGCGCGCAAGGAACGCGGAAAATTTTCGTTCGCCAACCACACGAATCCCCCGACTACCACCGACTCCGAGATTCTAACTCTCTCTCGCTCACTCACTAACTTTGTCTCTCAGGGAGAATCCCAGCAGCAGTTCGGGCACCGACGAGAAGACAAGCGCCGGGATTAGCATACGTTTCGTATCTATTTTCAAGGGTGAACCCACCGCCGCGCAGACGGTTATAAATATCGTTTAAGGCGGCCTCTTTATCATATAAACGCCGCCACCGTGCTAACAACCACCGCTCATTTGAATTCCTGGTTTTTCCGTGTCGCGACCGGCTACAGCAACAAGCAGCTACTTACACCAATGTCCCTCGACATTCACCGTCGCGAGCTTTAAATAAATACGAAAAGCATTTTGTTTAACTAGAAACTATTAACATTTTCGATTTCTTAGTTTGTAATTGTTGAAGCTGTGAAGATGCCTCCACTGGAGATGATTATACTTCTTTCTGCATTATGTTGGATTGAAACGAACGTTCGTGACGTTCTTAATTTAAAGATAAAATTAAGGTATTTATTCATAAATTTGTTCAATAATGTATTGTCTGTTCTATTACTTTTTGCCAAATTTTGAATTACTTCGTGGGATGAAATGGTATGACATTGTACCAAGGCTCCTTTTAAAGGGCGCGGTCGATACGTTTACATCCTCGAATTTCAGTTTTTTGTAAAGCCTTTTACAAAAACAAATTTAAAAAAACGAAATAAATGTGAGTTTTTGTTCCATATGTCGTCCTAGCTCAAACAATTTCGCAAGTTCACCAATTTTTTTCGCTATTCATTTCCAAATAGTTTTGTAGAGGTCGATGTCCCGTTTACAGCGACCCCTGAAAAGTTTCATTTTTTAATTTATTTTACGTCGCGTTCAATTCTTTGTTAAGGTTATTTCGCGACGGGACCAACAGTTTGTTAAGCTGGGGTCCGAACCACCTTGGACACCACAGTATTAGATGGAACATGGAATATTTCTAGTGCCGCCCCCCCCCCCCCCCTGAAAAGTTGATGTACGATTTTTCATCACCGTTTTATCGCACGCAGAGCGGAAAGAAAGGTAAAGATTTGAACAGTGCGCTATTATGATCTCCTTCAAGGATTATGATCTCCATATTTAATAACTTCTCCTATAATTCTCGTAATTTACGAAATTAACCATTCACAATTCTAACACAGAATAATACAAAATTCTGTATATTTACTACAGTAAATCCTCAAATACTCTCCAACAGTCGTATTCTGGATGGACAGCGTTCGCATAGGAAGACATTATTTTTGAGTTATGACTGCGTCTACCGCGCCGAGCGAGACTTCAATAGAGAGCCGAACATAGAGAAGGACAGATTGACATACGGATCGCGTGTTCGAAAAGTGTCGCCGTGCAGTGGAGTGAGTAGGCACTGGACAACGTTTACGTATACGACCCTGGACAACATTTAAAGTTTTACTGTATAATTTGGATGACACTATGCGTCGTTTAGACGACGTCGTGCAACCTCGTAGAGAAGATTCTTACTTTCTGGAAAGGAAGGGTGAAGAACCAGGTCTTTGCCGGATTCGTTATAATTTCATGCCGGTATTTTGTGGGCCGCGATTTAATGCTCGCTTTTTGCCCGCGAGCTCGATCCCACCGCCGCGGCGCCTGGCGGTTTTTCATAACCCGTCTAGCTTCTTCTTCCCTTGGAACCAGCGTAATCTGATTAGTCCCGAGCCACCGCGCCATCCCCGCAACCCTCTGCTGTTGCGTTGTCGCCGGCGCCGCAGCCGCCACTTCCGTTTCCTCGAAATTAACTAGAAAACAGCTCGGTTTAGCCAAACGACCGCGAAATTAATGGAGGCTTGGTCTCACACCGTCCGTAAGAACCCCGTGGACAATGGGATCGAGTTAACGACGAAGCAGCCGGTGCTACGACAACGGCATACAACATTTAAATAGCGGTTTCTATCGTTTTTGAACTCTATACCCTCGATATTCGACAGCGATCTAATTTTTTGAAAGTCTCGAAATGTTTATTCCATTTCTGACCTTGATGATCACCGAAAGAATTTATATTACATATTGTAAGGAAAAGCCGTAGGGAAAAAACGGATTTAATAACGTATTTGAACACACGAATAACCAAATGTTAACGGCCGACATGTTTGTCGCGGGCGCTCGTTTCGATCTGCCATCTTTTTGCAACTCGTTGGCGATCGTAATTTTGCAATTCTTCTGTTATTTCTGATTCTCTATTCTTATAAATTTAGCTAAATATATGGTTGCTGTTAATATACACACATACATACACCATCCGTGCTTTAACTAGTTTTTATATTAATGTCTTTTGTCTAATGCCTGATTGAGGCACCAAAGAAGCTTGTATTAGCTGCAGAAAATTTTTGTTTTATGCATAAAGATCCGCAGTCTAGTTTATACAAAAGAAGCGGCTCTCCAACCTACCGTGATGTTTGGAGAACGCCGCGGCCATGTTATCTGCGAAAATTCGAGCGTAATTGCTGTTGCGAAGCAAATGTCTTCAGGAAATAATAGAGACACGTTGCCCACCAGGTTTTCACGGTTGTCCCATCGAGGTGTCCTCGAACTTGGCGAAGTCGGTTCTCGCGTTCCGGTAAGACCGTCGCAAGAAACTGTAGAACCGATTAACGCGACTTCTAATTTGCTGCGTCCGCTGGCGATGCCCCTCGAGTTAACGCTTCTCTCGCCGATGTAGAGAAAGGGGCGGGCTGTGTCGGCCGACAATGAGCATAGACAATGGCGCTGCTGATACGCTGCTTAGCACGAGGTAAACGGAAGCGGACGAGGACACGAGGACAAGCACGAGCAATAGCAAGAGGACAAGAGGAGCAAGAGGAGCCGAAAGGTGTCTACTACAGGGCGAGGAAGAGAGGGTGGCCAACTCGGGAGCCAGAGAGCTAACCCTGGAAACTTAGGTGAAACGTCGGAGGGGCACTGAGCACACTTAACTCTCCGTAAATAACGGATTCAACCGTCCTCTCCCCCTCTCTCCCTCTCTCTCTCTCTCTTCGCTCTCTTATCCCCTTTTCAGGCTCTCTCTTCGCACGTTCTGTCGCAAATCCAGCCGAGCTCGCGAATTGCCGCCATAATGTCTGACTAACAACCGATCTTCCTCTGCTCGAGTTAGTTTGCCAGCAATCCGGCGCCAGAGCCGGGCTTTGACGATCGCGACGTTTGCTCTGCTACAATGAACCCCATTATCCCCTCGGTGTCGCGACGCCCACTGCTTCTGAGAGACACGCAGAGAGTAAGGGAGAGAGTAGGTCTCTTGTCTCGTCGACTCGGCCTGTGAAAACATCGGAGGATGAATGGTCCTCGGGCGAGCACGGGTCGCGCTGAAAGCATCGATCTTGCACGGCACGATGCATCCCGACCGTTAATGCCCGCGACCAATGTTTCTTGTAAACTTCGCCCGACGCTCTTTCTTCGCGACACCGCACCGCGCGACCCCGATACACACCGAACGCTTAGCGGAAACTTCCCCGACGGATACTAACCCCGCAACAACCCTCCAACAATGTTTTCCGACGGTAACTTTAATATTAGGTGTGGAAACCGGTTCAGGTCAAATGGACACACTGCTGTCTTTCCGAGTTCTCAAGCTATAGTGATTCTATAACGTTGCTTGATATCGGAACTGCTTTGTATAGCTTTAGAGATAGTTGCACCTTACACAATTTTTTGTAACATCTTTTATTCGCAAGTACTTGTTGTTTTTATAAAAATTATTCTTCTAACATTGAGTTTAAAATTAAATTATTTATTAAATTAAAAATAACATTATTATAAGAATTATTATAGAAATTCTTCTGTGATATTCGTTCAAACTTGAAATCCCTGTGACCTCGCCAGAGTTTCGTCCACAACTTTGACGCAAAACGTGACTATGTTGCGGTAAAATACCGACGTCACATTTTTCACCAGAATAATTCGACTTTGTTGGACTATAAACCGCTAGAGCTCGCGTATAAACTCGGCTGTGCGAAAGTGCGAAATTCGCACTACTAACACAACAGTGTTATAAACCATAACGGCTATAGCTGAGCTCTATCACACCACTGTGTGCCTAGTCAAAGATTAATCCTCGCGAGGATGATCTCGATAATTTTGTGGTCATCATAGCTGGATCAATTCCTCATGAATCAGTGTCTCCTTATTATATAATTTCATCAGATCAACGTTCATCTTCATATTCAACCTAATACAAGTTTTGAGGATACAAATTGGTTTATAAATTCTGGCTCAAATGGACCATTTTGGAATAATGTATAATCGTGCACATAAATGTATCTTTTTCTACACGATTTAAAAAAAATGGTTAAAATGGACCCAGGTTTCATCGTTCGGAGTGAACAAAATTCTGATTTCAGCTTACAACTTGTTCATCGATCTCGCACGAGCGATCCCGGGTCGAAAGAAATTATTTTTAGCGTTAACAAAAGAAAGAGGGTAGCAAGAGTGTGAGGAATTGTGCATCCCCTGCAGGCCGGTCGCAATCCCGTGTTCTCCCCCACGGAATCTCGCGGCCATAGGTGGTGTTTCGCGCTATCGAGGCCGGTAGTCGTCACCCACTCGAGGAAAGAGAGAGAGAGAGAGCCAAGAAGGGACCAGGTCCTCGGACAACAATGCCGTTCCCGAGGGATAAGGCGCTATTAATAATTTCGAGGCGACGTCGTTACGCTCGACGTGCGAGGGTGAGCCTCGAGAGGAGCCGAGAAGAGCGGAGAGGAAACGGAAGTGGGGTAAGTCGAGCGATTCGCTCGAGTCTCCGGGGACCGAGTTCTCTCAATTAGCCTGCTCGCTTGCAACTGCGATTACTCCCGCGATTACGCGGCCGAAACCGCTGCGAGAGGAGAGCAGAGTTTGTCGAACCGTTTCGAACAATTCCGCGGAACCACCTTAACCAATCCTGTGATTACTGACTTCCATCTTCGATGAAAAAGCTCAAAAGATGAATCCGTGTTCAAGTAGCATTCTCTAAGGAATCCTTTACACGATGTAAAACAGGCGTGACGAATAGGCGGCTCGCGGGCCAGGTGTAGCTCCTATCTCCACTCTGCCCTTCGACTTGGCTGCTGAACAGAAGTAGGGGTGTCATTCCCATCAAACTTTTTTTTGTTAAGAGTGTGGCTAAAACTGGGTGAACCTGTAGACACCTGGGATAAAAAATGGGTTGCCCCTCTACAATCTCACTTGATGCCCGAGCTAAGGGAGGGTTAAGGACCTCCGCTGATCGCATTGCACTCTCCGGACCTCGGGCCCAGCTACACGCTTGTTCTTGTCTTTTATCATTCCCATTACTCTGGCGCACCGGTTAAGTCGGGAGTAGGAAAGTTGCTCTCTTCTATAGCAGAAGAACTCGCATAATTGAAGTTCTCCGGCTCCCGGCGGAGAAGTCAAAAGTATTATTAAAAATAGCATTAATTACCTAGAATATTAGGTAAGTTCCCTAAATAGAAATTCTTTATTGTCGGAACACTCTCCCGAAAAACTAATCCCCTCGAAAATGATGCACGCACTGCGCAATTTATTATACAACCCGGTAAGGATTTATCTCAACACTGAAACTAAGTAATTATTCCATTACCTGCGCACACATATTCCACTATTTAGTGAGGATAATCAAAGTTCTACTGTACAGTGTATTTAATATTTAATATACGTCCAAACAATTCATCCAACACATTCGCAACATCGGATTTATATTTTGCCTGGGTTAATGTTCTTTCTCTACCGTTGAATCATGAACGAGAAAAAAGGATTACTCGCGGCAACAGCGAAATGAATAACAGTGCGAGGGATTCCAAAAAATCGTAACGAAAACAGGAAATATGAAGGGGTTGAGCTTGTGCGAGCGGATCGAAGGTTTTACGAGGATCCGGTCGAAAAATTCCGGAAAGAGGTTAACGTTTCATCCGGTGACACCGGCTGGCACGTATCTATTATTTTTACGCGACGTACGAGACAGAGCCAGGCAATTAATCCGGCCTTTTGACGAATTTTACGAGGAACCGGTCTAGAGGGGCCCGGCACGCTCGTAAACGTTCCAATTAATTTGACGCGGTTCGGCTCCGAGCAGGAAGAACAAGAACAAGGCAATACTAAGCGGAGAGAAGACGTCTCGCCTATCTTCAGCGTCTACTGCGCGAGATCTCGATTCGTTCGCCAGGATCTTCGCAATCGGGACAAGTTTAATTCCTGCGGTACGAAGTCTGCGGCTCGTGGCGGTTCACCGTTCGAGGCGGAACTGCTTCTCGTCCCGTTAAATCGAGACAATGCGCAGAGGCCAGCTTTCTCCGCTTCTGTCCTCCTTTGTTTTACGCCACCACCGCCTCTTCGCCGCTAAGGGTGCTAATACAAGAGGAAACATGCGATTCAACTGATTTTTCTATAAAAGGCTATACCGGGTTTGGTGGTGAAATTCGCCCCCGACCCGATTTTAATCAAGCTTAGACCATTCCCTAGTTTCAGCCCCATATCCCATCTGTAAGGGTAGTTATCGAGGAAAATCGAAAAACCAGTTTTTGGCCTATTTTTCCCATTTCATCAATCCATTCCTGATTCCGTCAAGACACAAATCAGGTAACAATTTCAGATTTTTTCGTTGCAAATTCTAGTTGTAAAAAGTGAAAACCAAGGTTTTTACAGATTTTTATTTAGTTTTCGTGGTATCGGTTCTGTAGAATCCAGGGGGGTTCATCACGATTTAATCTGGGCATTGGAAGTATTTTTGTATAAAATTTGCTCAAAGGACCTGGCCTGTTTTTTCGATCTGAAAACTTCAGATTTTTGATTTAGTTAGGATGGTAACGTTCCTGTAGAATCGAGGGGGGATGAATTTATTTCACAACGCAATGTCGTCTTCTAAACGAAAATATCAACGATCACGATGTCCATATAAACTTTGACGAGTATCGTGAAAGGTTTGCAGATGAAACACAGTGATATGACGCGTTGATAAGATTTTTTAAGCGGATACGCGAAATCATGGAGTGGAAGGTGTGAGGCGAGGAGGGGTCTCGTGTAAAATTCCGCGTTGTTCCAGGGAAAAGGCGACGTCGGCTCGCGAAAGACGTGGCGTCGCGACGTCGGCCGAGTACCGAGGGCTTACGCTTTATTGCGTATTTACATATTTTCACCGAATCCCCTCGACGTTTCATAAAATTCAACGTCTTTACAAGGGTCGGCGCGATGGCGTTCCCAGGACGCTTCGTCGACACTTTATGCCTTTGAATTTCCGCGACAAAGATTCCTTCTCCCTTCTTTGCCTGGCGGTACGTCTCGAGTTCTCGAGTCCTGTGCTTCTTCGCGACTCGCGGGGAATCGTCCCCTATCCTACCCCTTATTTTTCGGGCTGATCGTTTCAACCAGAGGGACGAACTAGACTCCTCCGCTTGAACGAAGAGACTCACGGGATTTCGGCGGATTTCAATTTCTTCGATGCCAGTCCCAACCTAGCCGACACAGTTTCGCTGTTAATTCCGATTAAGGAGTTGTATGCGTAAATGTTCAGCAAAAAATGCTTTTTCCCTGAAGAAATAAGTGATAGGAATATTCTGTAAAATTTTGCTAATTATTTAGAAAAGGATCTTCCTCCACTTCGATTTCGATGACCTTGAGATATGTTGTCAAGGCCATCGGTCTGAACAACTCTTCGTTTTTAGTTCGAGTTAGGTCTGATGTAATTGTCTCCACTTTGCAGTTTGTTCTGTGATGAATCAATTACTGGTCGCGAGCAGCGCCTAAATAAATGACGCTAAGTGCCCGGAAGTTTTCGGAGAGGGTTGTTTTCGATCTGAACGCGGCCTTGCAGAACGCTATAGCTAGTTCACGTTGTCACGAAGTCCGACGGTAGACTGAGGGCTCGGTAATCGCGGTGTAAACAACTAGCGACCCCTTCCCCGGGTACCCCCAGTTTTGCTATCGAGTCATTGTTTAGCCAGGGGATAAAGCCAGAGGTAAATTCCAAACCAAATTCCAGGGGCGCTGCATCCGAGAATTCTTAGCTTGTTTGTACACCGTGAAAGCCTGCTGCGAGGATCGTGCGAAACGCGTCATTATGGAGCTTGCACCTTTCAACTCGGGGGGTACACATTTATTATCCTATTTAGGGCTTTCAGCTATTAATGCCTCGACACGGAACTTCCGCGCGGAATCGCTTCTCTCTCTCTCTCTCTCTCTCTTTCTCTTCCCTGTGCTGTAGTTCTCTCTTTCTCTCTCGCCAGAGCGATCGTCTTTTCTTTCGCAACCCTGTTGTCGCCGCGATAACCTTATTTCACCCGACACGCATATTTCTTCGCATACTTTGCGGGCAAGAAGGATCGCACGGTTTTCTAGGGAAATTGTTACGCGACAGCTGCTTGTTTATTTCTAACACGTTTTGTTCTAACCCTGCTACTGACTTAACGAGCGCTGAATGCGAGTTCTGATTTATGAAAATATGGAAACAGGATTCATCAGGTTGTTGGATGCGGAATGTACGATTTTTGCCAGTCCCATCAAACATCACTTTTTTCCTAAATAAAACTGATTGATCAAAGCTAGCAGAATTGTGAGCAATACACAATGGGACCTTTGTAGAAATTAAAAATTTTCTATCGCAATTCCAACAAACTAAAATCTGTTTTCTCGATATGGTTAACAGGTTGAAAATACTTTTAAACATTAACAGCGTAGATGTAATGTGAAGAGAAATTATGTATTCCAGATTTGTATGCCAAGAATAACAATCGAGGTGATTCTAAATTACAGTAACTTCCCTATAAATCGGGAAGTTAATAAAAAATTCTTGTGATACTGATAATTATGGAACGGAACATGGAATTAATCCGGCACATCTAGCAATAACATTCTTCTGTAATTCGTTCCGCATAATTCGATTGTACAATCCAAAATTTGATATGTGACTTGGACAACTAAATGCGAAGCGATGTGTAAGCTGTAAACTCGCGTTGTACCTTACTCGGGGAAAATTTCGTTTTGTTCGAAAATCAGTGGAACAATGCTGGTACGGCCCACGGTGGACCAAATGGCTGTTCCAGCGAATAAATTCCAGCAAATTTACAGAAATCAAATTAATTCACATACGAAATTTGAAAGAATACCGGAACCAGCGAAATTTCGATGAAATTGCGATTAATTTACGGACAACAAATATAGAAAAATATTTTTCGTTCATTCTGTTCAGTCGTCGATCAATCAACCGTTAATTATTATAATCATTTACAATATTATTTTAACGTTCTGTGTGAGAATATTAAAAAAGGTTTTCGGTCCGAGCGATGCAGTGATAACGGAAAAAATTAGGTTGTCATTTCCTGTGTCTTCTATTAACAGCGCGAAAGATTTCTATCAATCATAGTGACAATATTCGATGCACGTGGTAATTCTATGGGAAAAATGAACCTAAAGTGTGTATTCATTTTGTTTTGTACGAGACTTAATTTTTATGAAAGCTGAGCCGTTAGTCGCAGAGATGTAAGTAGATATAGTCTTTCATAGTCAGACTGTGCCCAAGCATATAGGATAACGTTGGTGCGTATCAATTAAGATATTCATGAAACATGCTTAAATTTGAGACAAGTTGTCTTAAAACACAATATTAAAAAGTAAATAAAAAACTTACACAATTTAAGTTCCATTTTAAAATCCGATATTGACCTTCATATCTGCTTGACACCTCCGCTTATAAAAAAATTATTCGAATACGACTCGTGTAGTATGTATGTGTGTATATTAATACCTCTAGAGTTGACGTGCGAATGGTGTATATTAACAACCAACCCTATACATAGCTAAATTAATAAAAATAGAAAATCAGAAATATCAGAAGAATGGTAAAATTATAATCGCCAATGGATTGCAAAAAAAAGGACATATTGAAATGAGCTCTTGTGACAAACACGTCCGTTATCAGTGTGCCCAATTCTGTTAACACTTTGCCTACCGAAAGACTATTAAGTAGGCTTTTCCTAAGAAAATAGGATTTTCAATAATTGTGCTGTACCGAAAGAAAGCATAAAAATTTTCTCTTACGTTATTATCTTAAATGAAAGTATTAGATAACGTTATTGAGGGTGACTAGTTAGTTAACAATGAAAATTACTTGTTGCTATTGAAGATTCCATTAGAAAGTGTTTAGCCATATATTTTTCAAAATTAGGCAATAATCACCGGTCGATAATGTGTTAACAAATCCGTTTTGGTTTGTCCTTAAAAAATTTTTTTTAATTCTTCAATAATTACTAAATTTAATCTACTTCGCATTGCTATAGAACCATAAAATCCACTGTATACTTGTTACAAATTGCAAGTACTGAATTGATGTTACGTCGGATGTTGAGCCTGGACGTTAAGTGAACACAATGGCAATGCAGCGGCCAGTAAAACGCATTATATCTCGCTAGAGCAGGTGTCCACGAAGGAGCAGGGAAGCTGAGGTGAGGCTGAGATGTTGGTTTGGGTTTCTGGGTGTTCCGTCGAGTCGCGCGTTGCGTCGCGCAGGACATACAGCCTGTCTCGCGACGCGTCGCGACGCCTTGGGTCGGAGTCGCGTTCGTGGATGTCCGACGTCGGTGTTACAGGCTGTGCATTTGCCGTTGCATTGTGCAAAGCCGGCACCCGGCCGCGAGACACTGAGTTACGAGCCACGGAAGGGAGGTCGCGACCACTTCCGGTTGTAATGCAGTTTGCGCAACAATGGGAGCCACAATAGGCCAAGGGAGGCCCACGTAACGCCGTGCCGCCTCTCCCTTCGGAGACGTTGCCCTTTGACCGAGGATCAAAGCGTTTGCTCCCTCTCGAACGTCCGACCCAGCATTATCCTGCTCGACCCTGCTCTCCTCTCTGCTCCGCTCCGCTCTGCTCTGCTCGTCTCTGCTTGGAACTGTTCTGCCCTGCACGACCCTTTAAACGACGGATCCGATCTTCCCGGATTACGCGCCTAATGAAATTTCTTGTTATCCCGTGTTTGTCCTTCGACGTTCCACCGTAACGACCTGACCAATGGAATCGCTAAATCTTGCTCCGCCATCCGGCGGGGCAACGTTTCATCGGCCAACCACAAGGTCGGTCAAATGTAAACTGGACTGTCCGTTCGATCTTCTATTTCGCCGGAATTTTCTTGTGTCAAAATCTTTTCCTACAGTGAGTGTAAAAAGTATTTAAGTACATCCTTTAAAACAGAATCACTTTTTTGTAATTCGACCGAACAGATCGAGTTTCTTTTTAGAGATGTTACAATGATCAGTTTACCAGATAATGTGTAAATAAATTTGATACTTATGTACTTTAGTGATTCCTCATTGATCTCGATCACTTCTCGTTTGTTACTGTTCCTCGACCTCGGTTTGTTAGATTACATTTATTAAATTAGACATCATTTTTGGAGTTCAAGAGCATATCGTAGTATATATCTGAATGTACATGTTTATGATATACACGCGATGCTATACGAAAATGCATGTATTTGCATTGTTTTGTAGCCATTAATAAGCCAACTAAAGGTTCGATTCATACACGTCAGTCCGATAACTGGCTCTGTTTGGCTAAGGAGTTGTGGAGTCCATAAAACCCTTTTTTTTGTGCCACGCATAGCAGGGACTCGCTCGATAGATAAATCGGACAGTAATTCTCGGTTACGGACAGTTTCACTTAAACCTGGGTAACTTCATTTTGACGGACGCTTAGAATTGGCGTGCACGAATCGACCTTAAGACGTCATCTCTCGATGCCAAATTCAATTGCACCGTAATATACCTGAGTTTCATTAGGAGGACAGCGAGACCGTCCAGACCGGTTCGTCTGTCAGGCGATAATCGTCCGTGAAAATGCGGCATTATTTGACTGGCACCGGTTGGGAAACTCGATTCGCCGGCACTCACCGCGAATTCGGAATCCGGGTTTCTTGCGCGAATTACTTTGCCGGGAGTTTACAAACGTTATTTAAAGTTTCGCGAAGAACATTCGCAGCCGGGTCTCTAGTCTATTCGTTGGCTCCTCGTGCTCTGCTCGTCGTTCGCGTTCGTCTTTCCCCCTCCGGAACGAATTGTTCCTCGTCTTTCTGGGCCGGGTCTTCCGGGCTTGCTCGTACCCAGCCTCCGGAGAGAGAAACGAAGAGATAGAGCTCGCGCGCCATTTCTTAATTCAGGATTAATTCAATTTCACGCTGTCGGCCGACGTCCACGTTTATTTCGCCATTGATTCCGCTTGGAACTTACGCGACCGTCGCAAACAAAATACGAACGCAGCCGCCGGGACTGTTCTCGGGGAGTTTCGCCCCCTGGAATCGACTTTTTTCCCAGTCTGAACCGACTCGCCAATCCTCTATCTCATTCTTCTTGTTCTTCTGCGTCTTTCCGGAGACAATTTCTCCGCGGAGGAAAGGGTATATGCAGCGTTTCGATGACAATTCCCTTCTTCCGCGACGATAGATGAAACGTTCCGCCGCGCCGGAAAGAATAGCGTTCCAAATTTTGCCAGAGAAAAGTCGTTTCTTAAATTTTCATCTCAACCGGGGTAAACGTGTTCCAGTCGATCTTGTTGGAACTCGTGCGAGAGATCGTTCTCGAAAAAATATTGGACAGGACTCGAAGTCCGCGGTGGATACAGTCCTATTTTTTACGATGCTGTGTCGGACATTTTCTTTTTGTTTTAGATCGTGTACGATCGAACGAGGAATTTTAACGCACGGAATCGTTCTGGAATGTGTTCGAAATTTCAAGGAAATCGTATACTGTGCGAAATGAAAATTGTCCATGTTAATTACTGTAAAAAGAAAATACATAAACATTTATTACTCCCTTAATGATATTTTAAAACAAAAATATCCATCCAAAAAGATAAAAAATAAACTATCGCATATATGTATCATTCTGAAACTTTCTCCACTGACTCAGCTGTGTTTCCAGAATACAAAGTAATTTTTGCGACGAGCTCTATCCACACACCGTAAAGCATCACCGTTGTAGTATCCATGCCAATTCAGTTACATTTATGTCAATTTCGCGAACCGAACAGTAAAACAGCAGTAAAAAAAATAAGGACGGGCAATACCGATTTCTTCGAATCCTCCCAACAGATGTCGCCATGAACGTTTCCGCGCAGGGCATTGTGAGCTAATAACCTAGTGGTTTGACGAGCAGTTCGGTGACGGATACGTGTCCGGTTTTAGTTCGAGCGTCACTTATTCCGGCGATCGGTCGGTCTAATGGTTTTACAACGTCCTGGATTGTAAACGGTTCGTTAAATCGGCGCTGGGCTGTTGTCGGTGGGAAACAACCAGACATTCCGCAGATAGGATTCGCAGGAGAGTACGGGTCGCCATTGTCGGCGGCATGCGGCAGGAGGTTTGATCGCGGCCGGCGGTGGTAGTGTGGTAGTGGTGGTCCATTGATGGCAGATTCGGTCCCCTATCTAGCTCGCCTCAGCTTCGGTATTTGCTTGTTAAGTGACAGTATTGACGCGTGCAACAAGCAAATATCAATATGTCGTCGGCCGGCGTACGTATGTACGTCCACTAATCGAGGATCGGTTAATTGCTTTCGTTCGGACGCGACCTATCCCTTCTCCTCTCCTCCAACCTGGTCACTCTGCTTGCTCGCTTGCGCTGCGCTGCGCGCTTTGCGCTTTGCACGATTACCGGTGTCGCTCGATCGAGCTAGACCCGACACTTTTATCCGATGTGGCCCCGGTTTATCAATTAAAGCCCGATTTAACCGGATAACAAGTTAATTAACGTCTAGGTTGTTCGCGCAAAGTACTTTACAACCCTCGATTACGGCGACAAGACGGATCAGCGTTTTTCATTAGCAGTCGTTAATTAACAGTGTCGCGTTATTTCTCGATGGCCGAACAGCCGAAACTTTTCGAGGCCCACTTGTAATTTATGAACGACCCTACCACCGACACGATATACACATGGTGTCCCAAAAATTGATCTTGTGTTATACCAATTCATATACGGTTACAATATAATTTGATCAAAGTTTTTAATCATAGTTCCAAGTCAAATTGTTACTTTCCACCCCGTTCTCCCCCTCTCGTAGAGTACTTTCACGAAGGGGGATGGGAAGCAGAATGCGAAGCGGTTTCTCCGGCGGCCGACGCATCAGTCTTCCGGAACAGGTCCGAAAAAGAAAAAAAGAAGAACTGTCCGAGCACGGTTTGAGAATCGCATATCGCTGGCGAACAAGCTGGCCGTCGACGAATTTTCCGTGTGGCAGCTCGATGCCGACTGACAGACCGTTAAACGCTGGTATTAGTTTATGGAAATAACAAGCGCGAGCTGAGTCGATACGTAGGGAAATCGCACGGGTACAAACGGCGTACAACGTCACGCCGTGTCAGGAATATCAGAGCGCGGATAAAGCGTTCGCCAAAGAGAGAGCGAGCGAGAGAGAGAGAGAGGGAGAGAGAGAGAGAGAGAGAGAGAGAGAGAGAGAGAGCGTACACCGCGGTGCGACGGTTGTGTGCCATAACCGAGGGTAGCATAGCTCTCGGTGGTGAACGCTAGTCTGTCCGGTTATTCGCGTTATGCCTACGCAGAATGAATCGTGACGTTATCACCGGCGATGGAATTAATTATCGGAAAGCGCGAACGGTCAATTATTCACGGTTTTAATTAGCACACCACCGGACGGACAGCGTCTGTCGGGGGGACCGATCGAACGTTGTCGTTTCCAAGAGCGCTACAATGTCATCCGCGCGGAACATCCCTCGCAGCCGACCGACTTCGAAAATCGCCTCACGCTGTCTGTTACTCTCTATCCACCTCTATCCGCCTCTATCCGCCTCTATCCGCCCGCTATCCGCCGCGAATGCGACGCGACGCGTCAAATGGAGTTTCGACGTTCCCCGGCCGCTTATTTTCCGTTTTGCCCTCGATCGTTTCGTTAGCGCGGAATAAAACGAGCCGCGATGTCGCGCGCGCTCTCGCCATCGCTTCGTTGCAACTTCCGTCGAAACTGAGCGATAACGGCAGATGCGCAAATTGATCCCGCTTGGGCTGCGTGCACACGCCTATACACAATATCTATGTACATGCGCGCGTATATGTACATCTATGCATACAGGGTGAGTCACTTAATTGTACCATCTGAATTTAATCGTATCAAACGAAAGTTCCTTTATATCAAATCAAACGTGGAATGTAATCGTTGGATTTTCATGATTTTATATTTTGTCAAGATACCAAGGTGATCTTGAGTTTTTTTCTAATTGTAATCTTTGATATTTAAAATTTGTGATTCGGGTTTAGCCGGTTGAATTCCAAGTAAGAAAGTTTTCAGATACGCAGGATGATAAGGTAATAGTTGCTGAGATATTATTCAAGTTGTATCATTGGAATCAGAGAAACGGCGCAATTACACCGGCGAAAAGTTCACGAAAAAATTAAAAATAAATGTCACACTTCCGCCAAAGATTAACTAAAGGATATCTCGATAGCTATTACTTTTCCACCACACGTATCACAATACTTTTATACTCGCTATTCAGAACTCGATACTAAAAACTCAAGGTCAGCTTCGTATCTCGATAAAGAAGTGAAGTATAAAAAAAATGACTGTCGTCGCATGCGATCGTACGATCGGTTCACGTGTGAAAACTTTTCTTTGAAACATTTTTCGACGCAACAAGTAGGTTATGAGCAAATCCAGGTGATACGGTTAGGTCAGATCACCCAGTAGATCCGTGCGTGAGTGCGTGTACGAACGTGTGCACGCGCGCGTAACACGCCGATGGAAAAAGTGGCTGACATCGCACCGACGCGATATTTTTGCTGAAGCGTTTAACGAAAGCGAGATCAATGGATCGCTACGGCAGATTCGAGATCGACGTATTTCGCCGCAAAAACCCCGCACAGAATAGAAAGAGAGAAATAGGGGGTGGGGGGAGGAGGAGAGGGACGGAGATTGGACGCGTGTTTGGACCGATAGCGTCGCACACGGAAACGGTCTTTTGTTCGGGATTCGAGTGAAATCGATCGCGAAATAGGTTTTTCACGCTAGTTACGGGTCACTTTGTTTTCAGCCGGTCAGCCGCGCTTCGCTTTCTATAGTCGAGTATAATGGTTCTTCGCGATGCGCTTCGATGCGCATTTCCTTTCGAAGTCCGAAGTATACTCGTCGGCGGGGTCGGAAGTGACCGACACCTTCGCCGTGACTGTCCTTGAGAGATGTCAAGGTCGGTGTTCCGACATTTTTCTACAAGATAATCCAAGAAATAATAGTCATATTGTCATCATACGTGGTCAAAATTATCTCCAAACCAAATCAAGGTTATTATAATAACATATATGTTTCCGGATTTTTTAAACATCGACGTAACCATAAATGCAGAATTGAAGAAATACACCTTCCAGTACTTTGCTGTATTACAGGTCGTTTTTGGTGCGTCTGTAATTTTTAGGCTAGACGTGAGTAGGACTGTAATTTTTCGGGATGCTTGTAATTATTCGGTGACGTCTATATTTGATAGTGCACCTATATTTCTGTGTGCATCTGCATCGAGTTCCTCGTTCTGGGTCTCGGTTCCGACTGGTTTCCGTATCGCTGGCGCCGCGACGGGACGCGGCAGATGCATTTGCGTCCGCGTCCACGGCCAACGATGAACAGTTGAACACTGAACAGTGAACAGTGAACCGACTAGCAGACCTCAGCGAGTCATGGTTGCACGTGCGCGCATTTCATCGAGATCGCGGTGCACCGTCGCGCGAAAAACTCGGTTGATGCAGTTGATGCAGCGATGCGGCCATTAAGGCGGTCTCGGTTCAGCGTGGCTCTGCCGCGAACGAACACGTTCAAGTTTTTCACGGATACGATCGCGCGATATACGATCTCACTCTCTCTCTCTCTCCCTCTCTTTCTCTCTGAAGCGAATGACAGCCATCTCCGAGTTCGCTCGCGACCGAACGAGCAAGCAGGACGCTCGGCCGACGCTCGACGTAACGATAATTAGACGGGATACACCGGTTGTGTCATTTCAAATTGACGTATCCGTTTTACAATAACTTGTGCAAGAGACGCGGCCCGTTGCTGTCCCACGTATGGCGTACAATACGTTTCAATTACGTACATCACGCCACTGAGAACGGTTATTTTCATATATACGTATCCGGGAGCTGATTTCGAAGCTACACCGACGAGCTCGTTATCCCCCGCATCATCATCTGCTGTCCTTGCAGTCCTGTGAATCTGCTAATTTGTCGAATTTCAGAAAATTCACTGTCCATCCATACCATCCCAATCACTTGGTTTCTTAATTAATTGTCTTTCAAATATCCCAGATTATTCGACTGTTATGTAACACCTGACTGGCGTTTTGCGACTGTTAACATTTTCCTGAATTTCGCATTTTTCAACGTAATTCTTAACTAGATCTCAAAGGTAAAAAATTTGTTTCTAGTTAGTAGTTCGACCTAGAGTTATGCCAAAAAGTTGACAATAATTTTGGAAATTAAAATTTTTTTCAATTGAAATGATATTATAAATGAAAAATCAATTCAAAATTTGTGGTATAATTGCTGTAGCTTTTAGAACATGGTTCATAATCAACCTTTGAAAATCGTAAATTGTCGGAGAGTCAAATCGCCGTGACCTTCGTACTGATTTTTAAAACAAATACTATGTTGTCGACCTTGAAAAATTATGTAATGTCATACTTGATAACTGTGTTTTTTCGTACGTCATCTTCGTACCAATGTTTATCAATCTATTAAGTAAACCACAATACTCTTGGAATGCATAAGGTGCGAAAAGGTTACGTGCGTAATTGCTACAATAAATCTTATCTGTTTTTATTTGTGCAGCATGGAACACCTTTTTTTGGCTTTTATGAACGGTGATACGATAGTGAACGTGTTGAACGTAACTGGCACACATTCTGTACTGCTTTATAAAGCGATAAATAAATTATAATTTATAATAATGGCATTATTCAAGATTAGTATGACTTGTATCGCACGCGCTTGAGAATTTCGAAAAGTTTCTCATGAACACACAATTATCAATGGATTTGATGCATTTAGAACAAAATTGAGGTGCTGTAATTGGCAACAGTAGCAAGTGTCAGTAAATTTGTACGCAGAACTTGATACTTTATCGCTTCACGATACAGAAGGTGGCTCTTTCCAACTAAAGAAATCAAGGTCACAGTATTTCCCCCCTCTGAACCATGCAGCTTTTGTATGTATCATTGTTTTATATTATTACAAGTAATGGAAATATCCAGGGTGTGGAAGTTGGAATACCCCGAATTAGATTCAATCTACTAAAATCATTGGAAGCAGAAAAAAATCAGTGGATCTGTATTTTCAGCGTAAATTTTTGGAGCCAATCAGGGCCTCCGTGTCTCGTAAGCCGCCGAGCGATAGGTGCCAAGTGGTTCGAGCATTGTAAACGCGGTGCGCGTGAAAATTGCGGGCTGTTAACGCGCGATTAGGGTCTGTCGCGTCTCATTGGCGATCGGGTGGAACGTCTCGATGCGTAATCATGGGAGCCGAGAGAGATAGGGGAGAGAGACAGAGCGAGGGAGGGAGAGGAGAGCCGAAAGACGGGTTCGCCAGGCGTCGATGCGCCTAGATGGTGCGGAACAGTTGGTTTACGAGCTGGCACACTTGTCCTACGGTGGACTAGCTCGCACGATAATTTGTGTTATCGCTCGTAATGCCGAGCCACCCTTCGCTCGAACAATATTTCGTGTCCCCTGGGTCCTGGTTACGAGTTACGAGCCTCTCTCTCTCTCTCTCTCTCTCTCTCTCTCTCTCTCTCTCTCTCTCTCTCACTCTCTCTCTCTCAGCTTCGATCCTCTCTGCTCCTCATTTTTTCACGAGCCCCAGATTCCTAGCACTCGCTCTATTTCCGTGGCATCTACTCTCCTATCTCTCCCCTCCATTTTCTCTTTTCCTTCTCTCTCGTTTTACGTTCCCTTTCACTGAAATGTATTCACGGTCGCAGAACTACAAAATGATCCAAACATTGCGCAAAATTAATTGACTTGGAACGATCACTATGAATCACTAAAAATTTGGACAAATATATTCTGCTTATTTTTCTAAAGTAAAATACTATTAATTACCATGGTTTTCCACAATTGTTTCAAGTGTGACAGATTTGAATATCGATTTCTCTGATCACCTGACATTCTAACGCAAATATGTGAAATTTTTGTCTATAAAAGAAGAATTTCGAGGGAGCACGGCAAGAAAAAGAATCTAAAGGTGACGACCGGTGATTCCTCGTGGCCGTTAATGACCCGAGTCGGTTCAATAAACGGGGCACCGTCGTTGCGCGTCACGTCACGACGCTCGTCGGTGTGACGCAATTGTCCACGGTGCAGCCGCCGCGCACACCTTTACACACCTGACGCAATGGTTTGCGGCGACACTGAGGTAACGAGAAAGATACCGGAACAAACGAGCCGGAAATAAAGGCTGGACGTTACAGCTCGTCACTGAGGCGGATTATGACGGAACGAAAAAGCAGCCTCGCCAACTGCCTCTGGAAACCTGGAAAGCGTGAAAGATCGCTTTCCTGCGCGAAAGTACTTTCCATTTAATCGCAAAGTGCTCTACCCCTACTCTCTCTATCTCTCTCCTCTCTCTCTCTTTCTCTCCTCTCTCTCTCTCTCTCTCTCTCTCTCTCTCTCCCTCTTTCTCTCTCTCTCTCTCTCTCTCTCTCTCTCTCTCTCTCTCTCTCTTTCTCTCTCTCTCTGCAAGAAACCCTCCCATGGGGAGAAGGAAGTGTAGAATCGTGCCGGGAGAAGCCGAGAGGAGCCGAGATAAGATGCCGACGTTTCTCTACCCTACTAATTCAATCAGAAGATGTAATTAACTATTTTGTTCCGGGAGCAGACTTTTCGCCGCGATCTTGCCGCTTCGATTGTCGATATTTTAAGTGTTTGCTCTCTGCGTTTGAAACGATCACGTATAGTTCTAATACACTTGCCTTGCGATACGCTCATTCGATCTTCAGAATTCTTTTGTTCTGTTTACTTTGTAATCGAAATGGTTGAGCATGTTTCGGTAGGCTTTATTAACTTCCCGATTTATAGGGAAGTTATTGTAATTTATCTTTATATTGGCAAGATAGATCTCACCCACCCTTTCATACAGCAAAATTATTTTCACAGATTTTCATTAAAATTCATTTGTTACATTTTCAGTAAAACTCCAATGAATTTAGGTTGTGAAACAGATTTTAGGAAGATACATAAAGGGGGGGAGCAGTATTATCACCTCCTCCTCTGGTGTATTGGTTCGGCACGCTGCTAAATCGCGATTTATGGGAACGGTGGGCCTCGCACAGAGGGACAGAGGGGTGTCCCGTTTAAACAGAGATCGATCGCGGCCGGGCGACCGATTATTTGCCCCGCGATTGTTAATTGAGTCGTCGGGGAAGCTTCCGACGCGCATAATTTCATTCGGGACGCGATGTTATCGGAATCGTTGGTCGGCGTAGTTGGAAGAGCCAACGGGAAGTCTATGCCAGCTCTCGTCGGCGCCGTTGCAATTCTTGGCCGACCTGAATCGTTGGGAATATTAGACGAATCATTGTAATTAAAAGTAAATATACCGGTAACGGTGAGCTCAGCGCTAGACAAAGACCATCCGATAGAGAGGAGCCGTCTCCTCCTGGTGAAAGAGCTGAAGAGAAAGACAACCGAAGAATAGCAAAGAAAGAGACAGGGAAAGAGAGAAAATGAAAAGGTGGGGGCGAGCCGAGAGAGGATCGACTGAATATCCCCGGACAATAATTGCGAAACCCAAGAGCCGAGAGCTATAATAATAATAATACTAATAATGTTTCCAGGCGAGCCGAGTGGCCGCCGGATCATCTCGGCCGATTTTACGGCGGGGCCGCCGATGTAATTCCGTTGAAATTTTTAACGTAATTACGACGGGCCTGGATCGTTCGATACCCGTTGGCCTAACTGCAATTCGGTTAAAACGCGCGCGCGCGCGTGCTCCCTGGAAAACTGTGACACTGTTCTCTCGCTCGAACGTTCTTTCTTTCTCTTTTTATCTCTCTCTCTCTCGCTCGCTCTCTCTCTCTCTCTCTCCCTCTCTCACCTTACGTAATCGACTGGAATCGTCGGCCGTTTCGCGCTTTAACGTTACGAGAGGACGAATAGCTTCACACACTTACACCGCCATCTCTCTCACTCTCTTCTTACATGCTCACCTTCTTATACGATAGCTAATCTCAAAAATGGATTCGCCATTCTTGTTCGAAGATTAACCAAGCTCCGCTCGAATCTGCTCGCGAATTCCGCGGCTGCGCCAGAATACATCACCTTCTAGTGCACGACCGATTAACACATAATTATGCGCGATCCTTGAGAAACAACGCTGGAGAGTATAATACCCGAAGTTTGACGTATTTACATTGTTAATTAACACTAAACTACCAAGTCCTGCAGTGAAGCAGTAAATAATTTCTCTAGAAAATATTTCTATAATTTTAGGCATTGTAAAAAATTATTTGCGTTAAATTAATTCAATTTGTTCTTGAAAATTGACTAAGAACTCCAATCGATAACTAATAACATTAATTGAACACTTGATTTCACATTGGTTTTTCATATGAATAAATACTCTCTGTTAACCGAATTCTGCTCAATTCGGTTCTGTGTACAAATTATACTTTCGAACAGGTATAAGGAGGTTGTGGACCGACGTGCACCGATCCGGATCCATAAAAGGTAAATGAAAATCGGCCTCTTTGGGAATCCATGAAATCTTAACCCCCGCCTCGGAATATCGAGCCAGTCTTGCCATCAACATTTCAAGCGGAGTCTACTTAGTATGAATGCCACTCGTTCCTTGAAATTTTTATCGGAGTCGATGTAGACGTACAGTAAATATTAATTTTCTTGTTCTTCCCGAGAATTATTCACGATGACGCTGTTCTAATTGTACGGGTTGTGAAAGGAATTGCAACCCGAGAGAATGAATGTATAAACGTTGTTGTAGCGTGTGATATCTATTATGAATCCCTACAAATTCCTTTCAAAAGCCATTATAATGTATAATATAATACAGTATGCATATAATATATTTAGTATAGTATCCAGTATATACATATAATATAGTGTATAGTATTATGTATAGTACAGTATACATATAATATAGTTTATATAATATGTATTGCACAGTAAATAATGTAATGTATAGTACAGTATATAGTCTAGTATGTATATTAAAATCTGTAAGTATTTACGCAGAATAAAATTGCCCAGTCTCATTGAACCACAAACAATATAAACTTTTAACGAGCTGTATTTTTTTAGTATGTTTCAGAAACTCGTGTTTAACAGCATCAACGCCCTCAGTTTAACAATCAACATACCGAGTAGGATGAATTAGTTGTCGTTTCGAAAGATCAACACCACAGTGCGTAATCCCCTTCGATTCGCCAGCATTCCGCACGAATTCTTGTTGTGTCTAAACGCGGAGGGAACGCTTCGTTTACAAACTGACGCGTTCTGCCGCGTTAGTTCAAACAGGCCGCGCGGTTTTCCAGACGTCTTAAGCCGCCCGTTGTTCAAACTATAACGTTCCGGTTAACCGCCCTGGAACATTAGCTTACCTACACCACTTTCCCCAATTCAAATACACACCCTTGTTCCAGAACGTATTTATTAATGCCTCTTCGTTAACGGGATACAATAGGGTATCTCGCCATCGCCTGAGATACGAGAAGAATATTTAATAATTCGAACAATTCATAAGCTTGATTCAAATGGAACAATTTTGGAAATGGATTCAACAACCCAGCTGAAAACTTATAATACTATGTCTTCGTAGCAAAACCATTTCATCGCTTCTAAATAAATTTTCCCCCAAAAATGTATTAGTTATAGATTTCTATAAAATTCTGTCAAACACGAATGTATTTTATAAAGTACAACATGAAGCCACAGTATGATTAAGTAAATTCATTTTTAACTGAACACTGTTCACAGTTCTCTTCTTGAATATTGGAACGAAAGACAGCCAAAAGAACGGCGTGTTACATAATTCGTAGACAATTATCTTTTGAAAAAGGATCCACAGAATCCTCGACGACGAAATCACGACGTGGTCGAATCGTGGTTTTTCGCGTCCGCAAATTAGCCTGACATAATTTCCCCGCGAACGAGTGGAGAAACCGTGCTCCCTAGTTCGTTCTTTAGATTTATTTTAGCAAACCGCGTTGACTGCGTTTCGTCTCGCGCTCGGCTCCGTCTCCAACTTTCTTCCCGAGGAAATTATTAGATATTTACAGTAGATGGGAGGAGATACGCATAGACGGATGAATATTCCAGGAGTCCTCGAGCTGCAAGATTAACAGAGCCCGGCGAACTAACTTACCGTCGCTTTATTTTCACGGGAAATAGACGGGTAACGTTTCCGAACGAAACGGTCTCCGCTCCTGAAAATTTCTGATTTCATTCGGAACAAGATGAAACCTACCCCCTCTCCCTCTGCCCTTCTCCTTTTGTAAAATCGTATCGCAGTACTTGCAGAATTTCATTAAGTATTTCATTATCAAACTGATTAAATTTTTCATATTTAGTAGACCAAGTTTGAAATGTGCAGAGCCTGTCGGACTCGTTATTGAACAGCAAGTAGTCATAACTCGTCGTTCGCAGTCAAGAGGTTAAAGAGAAGAGTCGGCGGGGGGGGGGGGGGGGGGGCATCGATTCCGCGGAACTCAATTTCAAGTTGAAAAATGCAGTTTTGTCGATCTAGATTCTACCTTTCGGAACATCGGTGGTTGGAGAAATCTGCCAGAGAAGAAAAAGTTTCTCCGCGGCGGCGGCAGCGCGGCGCGACGCGGAACTTCGCTTAAAACGACGGCGCTCGAAGCCTATAGCTGCGCGACAGTTTGCTTATTTAAGCTCGGCTTAAGCAAAGCTCTCGAACTTACCGAAATGAGTGTAGAAGGGAAGAGGGGATGGGGGTAGCGGCTGAGGAACGGTGCAATTTACCAATCGTAAGATCGAACTTTCCAACTTAGCCTTCCGACCGTCTAACTACCGTAATTTTCGACCCGCGTGTGTATACATACGCGTGCCAGCGTGTATCCATCGTGTAAACTGACCCTTCTCCGAATTCTGGATGCAGCCGCCACCGCCGCCGCGTTACTTCGTAAATTGCATCGGATTCCGCTATCGATTCCAGTCGTCGTCGGCACCACCGACTGAAAACCACCCCCCCTGTTACTCGTACGCGTGAATCTCTGTGCGCGATCGACCGCGATCTACGGTGCGGTATTCCCGTGAAATTAATCATCCGGAAATCGGGCGGAGGGCTAAAAAAATGCCGCGCGAAAAATCCGATCCCTTTAACACTTCACTGTCGAGCTACCCTTGGAAAATCCAGAAAAATCAAAAACTAATTTAGCCATCGCTTTCGGTGCCACGTACAATGTCGCTCAAAAGTATCCGGATACTTGTGAAATGTGTAATAGCAACGCATAAAAGTTACTTAAGCATCTAAAACAGTGACTAAAATCGATCTTTATTACTTTCTTATGGAATATCGAACGTTTTAAGTTAATAACTATCTATGTGGAAAGTTACCAATATTAGACTATGATTAAATACTTCTATAAAGATTAAATCTGTCTATTAGTATTTTATTATTAACCCCCTATTCAGTCTATTGCATTCCGTTCCCAAATAGGGACTTAAATTTCAAATGTTCTATAGTAAATTAAGTAGACAATACTGAAGACTCTGAGCATGTTGGTTCCCAGTGGGAACTTTGGGCTTACGAATAAAACCCTAATAAAATTGTAATATTTGGAGTGTTAAAATTCTATTATTGAATTTTCATTATAGAATTTGTACATAAAAATAAATTCTATGGTGCTATGATACCACAATATACATAATAATAATAATTGCAAGTGACAGAATTGTTCTAAATATTTTTCTACAAGTTTAAACTACGTTTTGTAGGTCTTATACGATTGGGGTCTTTGTCCAAAATAAAAAGTTCATGCATCCGAAGCTAAATTGAAATTTATATCTTTCACGAATTGTTTGAATATAGTGAAAATAATAATATTAATATTGACTAAATTACTGTTTTGAGCTAGTTGGATTTTCAGGGAATTGTTTGTCAATACAGAAACCCCGTAATAGTCGAATTAGAACAGTGTGCCTCTGTTATTATACAATTTTCGTTAAACTTCATTACCATTTTGTCGATCAATGGACATTTCGAGGGCCCTCCAGATTCGGTAACAAAAAAATTGATTTTTCCGGGATAAATGTCACTAAACATCTGGATCGTGTGTCGGAGTGCAGGTCGTGATAGAATTTGGTTTGGTTCGGTGAATATTTTGTGTCGAAACAACCGACGACATAATACGAGCACCGGTTGCTGCTTTACCAGGATCCAGCTATGCTACTCTCTCCATAGGAGAGGAGAGGATGCGCGAGGAGAGAACGACTTGATGCCGTCAGCTCAGCCCGACGGTATACAAGGAAGTACACTTAGAGCTAGAAGACCAGGTTGAAGTATCGTACAAATCTTACCGCAGGGGTCGGCACACGGAGCTCCCGATTTCTCGCGGGAAACGCATCCGCCCCGATGCGATGGCCGAACGATGTCGCCCGAGAGCTCTTGCGCGTGCCCTCGGGCTCCTCGCCGGGCTCCTAGAATTGTTCGAACCCTGTTCGTCCTCATATTCCATTGGAAATTGACGATGCGCCTCTAATCCATACCAACAATTAAGTCCTCTACAACGTGGCAAATCAAAACTCAAATAGACACACAAGCTCGTATCCAGCTTGGGAAACACATTTTTGGGACGCCCTAAATATGTATAGGGTTACAAGCTGTTTTTTTCATCTAATGGTTAGGGATTCAATTTTTGTAGGATAACCCCAACATTTGTATAACTGTGGTACCTCTAATTACACTGGATAGCTTTTACTTAAACAAAATTGTGAAAACAGAAGTATTGGACGGTTACAGCAACTGACTTGTTTAAATTATAAAAAGTGGAAATGCATTTTCATTTCACTTCTGCCTCGTACAATTGAGTTGGACGATTTTTATCTTGTATAATAATCCGCACTCGTTACTAGATGAAGGATTTCATGCATATATGAGGAGGTGGATCAAATTACAATCAGTGAAAATATTCCAGGGATTAGAAAAGAAAATTGATGTCTATCTAGCTGTATTACTTTGCGATGAATGCGTACAATTTTTATTTTCCACAAAGATCCAGATCTCGCAGCAGTGCGATGTCATTAGGTCAAACAAATCGCTCGAAATCGATTAATTTATCTCGCAGTGCAGGGAACGATCGCATCGATCCGCACGATTCGTACGATCGTGGAAATTCGTTGGAACAACGATACTTGAACTCTCGTCGTTCGGTAAGCCCCTTTTGCCAGGGATTACGAACTCATTAAACACCGTGTGTACACCCGCTGAACGTTGAACAGTGAACGGTGAACGCGGTCCCGCGAAATATCGCGCGTTTGAAACACCTTGAATTATTCAACGGGCGCATTTGTCACCGAGGCGGTAAGCAGTACATGCGGGTGTATTGTTAGCGGAATTACGGAGCCCGTCATATTCGCTTTCTCGGCGAATTTTTTCCAGCGGAAGATAGAATCGCGTCCGAATGCAAATTGACCCAGAACCGCGAGCGATCTTTGCTATACTGTTCCGCGAAGGTGGACAAGCTCGAGGACTCGCGCTGTGGAACTATTATCTTTGTCGAGCTTATCGGCCCCGGTGCCAGTGATTTCGATGCCCGGACCCGCAGGACTCGCACAACTTTCTGCGGACACCCCGGTCGTATTTGCACGTTGCGAATGTTCTATAGTGCGTTAACACCTGGCCGATTCCGTGCGATCAATTGTTTCTATTTCCTCTTATTCAAGGCGATTTAATACCTGATTATATGTCTCAAAAATGTTGTACCTCCTTCCCACGGAAGTGATTCCTATCGTTATTCGAATTAATTATTCCCTTTGCGAAAATGTTCGGGTCTTAGTTAAGGAGTTACTAAAGAAATATACGGAATTCTTAAAAGCCGCGGAGAACATTTTCGCAAAAGAAAAAGTTATTTAAAATCACCCCAAGAATGATCCCTTTAAGGTAGCACAACATTTTTAGGACGCATTGTATTCCTCCATGCATAGAGTCTGAAATATCTGTTTGAAAAAAAATAATACCCAAGAGAGATTAATGCAAACATCAATGTTAACGGTTCTGGATTCAAGCAGAGATTCAAAAGATAATTGAATCACGAACCGCAGGTTTTTATAAAAAAAAATGACAAACGTGTTCCCTTGTCAACGAACGAAATGTATCACTTGCCAATGGGAAGACAGGTTCGATCAATAAACGTTAAACGCGGTAACGTCGGTGCAATAACGCAGCTACTAAAATGTTGCCGGACTACCAAATTCATCTGTTCTCGAAATCTAATCACGAAATTTTTGGTTTTTTTCCACGGATTCGTGGAAATGTTTTTTTTGTCCGCCGATTGAATGGTGGAAACCGATGAATTATGCTTCGAAATGGGACAATGAGCGATTTCACCGGAGCATGCACTCGGCACCGATAGAAATAGGAAATAGTCCGGGGTATTTGTCGAGTACTATGCCGGACGATAATTGCGTACCGGCACGGTTCGATTGAACTGTACGCGCGAATCTGCGCGAAACAAACGGGGGGGGGGGGACTGTGTTTCGCGCGTTTGCGTAGTAGTCGATTACTATCGCGCCGAGTAAACAGAGAAAGAGTCCGACGAATCGCGAGGATTGATAACGAATACGCGGTTCGCGAGATTGTTGTGGTTTTATCCTTCCGGTAGGGTCTAGAGAGCTCCGGTATAATAATAGCTGTATACAGAAAAATGATTTATTAAATATCCTCGCGAATGAACACGTTTCCACGCTGATGGTGCGAGGCTTTGCACACAAATCTGTCGGTAATTGTTCCTCTTTTCCTGTTATTGGAGCGACATCATTTATTTCCGAGCGCTGCGGAGCTGAATGGGCAAATAAATAAACAAAAGCTTTCTTGGTTTCCACGATTACCTTGTCATCCCTGCTTCAACAACGTTTTCTCTCCTGTATGTACAAAATGGGTGCTCTGTTCTGTACCGTATAAAGTAATAAACATATGTTAGTTTAGTACAATCAGATAAGGTTTATTAAAAACATTATTTTTAGTTCGAAGGGGCAAATACTGTGGCAGGATAAAAATTTTTCTCCAGGTCGTATTTTTCGAGACCATCAGAGGCTTTCTTTAATGGAACTACATACTTTCCAAGATGTATCCAACCACCTATTCGCGTGACCTTGAGTATAAAAACTTCATAAACACTTATTATTTTCGACCCCCACCTATCTATATTTGTTATAAATGCATAATTCCACTTTAAAAGCTAGTTTAATTATTGTTTAACAGGTGAAACACGTGTACCGCTACGTCCATGCTAGTCGCAGGCGAAGTTTGTCCGGCAAAGTAGTTCCAGGCTCTTATTATTACCCGCGTGTGTGTCTAGGAGGTTGAACGGGCCGCGCGTAACCGCTAGAATTATTAATCGATCCCTGGAGCAAGCGGAACCGATAGACTGTGTCAATTTATTTTAATTAATATCCGGTCTAATGGAAAATGCAGGTTGACGCACGGCCTAGGAGCTAAGGAACAAAACGACATTTCCTCAGGAGGGAGAACGAGTGAGAAAGAGAGAGAGAGAGAGGAGGGTGGGACCAGAGGTCCAGTGTAAAATCGACGATTAGTTTTCCTGGTTCAATCTCGACAACTGCAGCTGGCATCCTTGGCAGAAACGTTCTGCTGCCACGCCGAATAATATCAATCGTGAACGACGCCTTGGACAACTCGAGGAGAGGAGAGCTAATAGGCTATGTAATTATACTCTGCGACCGATTTCTTCGGGACACTGGGCTCCATGGAAAAAATGATAATGAAATAATAATGAAATAACGCGCGCGAATCAACAAATTTTTGATTCGTAGTACAATTTCCAGCTTAGCAGTATCAGATCGTTAAGTATGAAACTTGACAAATGCGTTTGAAATTTGTGTATTATTTGTCAAGTTTCATACTTAACGACCTGATACAATAACTACCTGATGAATAATTCGCACAGTTATTATTCTGCTATTGCTGACGTATTTATCATTTTGTATTATCACATGAATCGACCGAGTGCATATGTTGTATACATATGCACGTGTTGTATTTGTACATTCAGTCGATTCACGTTACGATACAGTAGCACAAAGTACACTGGTCAGAAATGCAATGTCACCATGATAACGTGTAAGAATGTGTCCGTGACTAAGTGAAAAAAGTGTTTGACTGAAAAGAATTTATTCATATAATTATTTTAGATTGTACATTAAGCTGCCTTAGATAGAAAATTAACAAGCGAGCCTAGGTAAAAGGGCAAGCATTCTAGCTTTTGATTCCTGTGGATGGTGTGTACGCGGAAACGGGTAAAAGTGAGGTGTTCCTCTCACTCTCTTTCTCTCTATGCGAGTCGAACGGGGCTCCGGCAGTTTATAGTAAAAAAGTAATTAACCCTTATCGGGAGGCTTGGGTGGAATCGGGTCGCGCTTGTCGAGTTGAGTCGAGTCGGGGCGAGTCGTCGATACGCAGATTAAGCCGAAAGAGGGTCGTCCCGTCCGCATTCCATTAAACCAGTCCGGGGCTCAAAGGAAGAGTCGGGTTCGAGTTTCGTGGCGCGGTGCGGAGCGTTTCGAAGCGGTGCGGGAGAACCAGTTAAAAGGCACGGACGATGTCGCTGCATTTGGCTCCTTTACCGGCGTGTTTCCTGGTTCGTGTTTTCTGCCGGGCCCTCGCTCTTCCCCCTGGGAGTCCCGCTCCACGATTCCGACAAACAATTTTCCCTCCGACTACTCTACCCCCGTCTCCTCCCTCATTGTTGGTTCCCTTTCTAACGCGAACTGTTCTCTCTATTCCTCTCGATCTCTCTTTCTCGGTCTCGTGCTTTCTCTCGCTCGCGCGCGAGCTACGTAGCTCCATTCAAAGTCCACGGGCAAAACGGTTACTGGAATCGTACTTGTTGAGCCGCTTAATGGGTCTGAGAGCATCGCGAAAGTTGCTCCTGCAATTTTTCACTCGGCTAAGTCTCCGAAACTCCATTCGATTCCAGATTGCTCGACTTGTTCGAAGTTTGTCGCGCGCGCGCTCACGCTCCGACAACCCTTCCCACTCTCTTTTCTCAGCCAAACCATCCCCTCGTTCGCCTAACTCTTGCTCGTCTGCAACTGCGTCCCCATGTCTCTGACCCGATCGCCCTGCGGAGTACGACTGCCAAATGTACTGTCCTGTCATGTTGGTGCCTTATGTTGATACGCGCGTACTCCCCCATAGCTGGATCTTTTGTTCCTCTAATCAGGCTATCACGCTCCCGAACGAGTACAATGCAATTTACAGTGGATTTACAAGGTCTGAATTTTCGACAACCCTTTCGACGATGTTTAAAATTTTCTTCATGTTCAGTGGGAGAAGGTAGCCTGTTATGCGGATGGTTTTGGATGGCAAGACTTTATCATTATCCTCAAATAAGGAACACCCTGTTGTTGGTTCTTGAAAAATGCAAAAAGTGCACAGAAATAATACACAATTTAGAAGCGATAATTGTAAAATTTCAAAGTTACCTTAAATTATCTGCGTAGCGATTCATTCAGAATCTGTGATCCGTTACGAATAAAACTCCCCATATTAAGCAGGTTTCTTTTGTGGTTTTGTTGCGATGAGATATCTGGCAATAACGAAATTTGAAGCCCGCGATTCACGAAACCGGCGGGACTTTTATTCGATGTGACGGCGCATCTCCCTAAATACGAATAACTCGGGAGAACGAGGAAGAAACGGGAGGAGCGGCAAACACCGGCGAGCAAGCGAGCGCTCGATTATCTCGCGAAATTGCCCTTCTCCGTATTTGCATCCGTCGCTTTGTGCGGGTTGATTTTATCATTGATATTTTATGTAAATAATCGCGAGAGAGAGGGTGTGTGCAGTCGCAGCGGGCGGGGGATGGATATAACTCTGTTCTTGTAGGAAATTTCGAGGCGCCGATAAAGCTCGTGTAACCGGAGGTCGCGGTTTACGAGGGCGCGTTTTAAACGAAAAATAAATTTCATTAAAACTCGCTACAATCCCCAGTCGTCGAAACTTTTAAACGCGATGGGGTTCGCCGTTCGATTTCCACGGAACTTACAGGAATTGCACCGGTGTTTGTGTTTCGGAACGTCGGTGCAGTGATACAACCAAATGCAACAGGAAACTTTATAAAATGTCGAAAATGTTGGCCCATAAGTTCACGATGATCCTAAAAACCTATGAAAAAATAAATTATGTATACTTTTTGTGTCACTAAAAATAATGAGGATATTTAGTCTCCTCCAGCTGAGATACCCTGTATTTTTCGTACGGTGGGCCTTCTAATTTGATGGTCCGCAGTAGTCGAACGTTGACACTGTCAAGGTTGACAGCGGTTAGGCCGATGCGCATCCCCGCTAACAAGAGTCCATCGTTTATTACGAAATTTCTCGGTAATACTGGGCCGAGAGCACGACTAGGAGAAGAAAAAAGAAGTTCGATAATGAACCAATTAGAGCGTGAAACAGAGAGAGAGAGAGAGAGAGAGAGAGAGAGAGAGAGGGAGTCGACGTCGTCACGAGGCTCGGAGGCCTCGTAGAAGAGAGCAGGGAGAGAAAATCGGTAGAAAAAGCAGGGATAAAGCCGATGGGAACCGGGCGGGTTCCTTATTCACGGCGACGGGACTGCGAAAAAAGAGTGTTCCCATTAAATGTACGCGAGAGGAAGGAAAAATGGCGCGTCTATGGCGAGAAGCACATGTACCTATATACGTACGAGAGAACGTGGCAGCTTCCATGCTGTGCGCTGTGCGCCGTGTGCCGTTTGAAACGGTCCACTCGTCGAACGAGAGAAACTCGACGAGGTTGGAGCTCGCCGAGGAGGAACGAGAAGGGCCGAGGCTTTCTTCCAGAAGAAACGAAATAATGCGAGAGCTTTCTGGCACGTCCTCGCAAAGTAGACCCCTCAAAACTTTCCTCCGAAGAAAGCCCAACGAGAGAAAAGAGGAGTGACCGACTGAAAGCGGGAAGAGCCAAACCGAATTAGGCTACTAGAGCCGAGTCCGACCGGGTCAACGAACAAAATTGCTAACCACCGAGATTCCTTCCATTACTGTTCGAACTGTCGTCCGAATGCTGCATCGTCCTCTTGTTTGCCATCAAGTAATTTAAAGGCTGGAGAAACGACATCGTAATAACACTACTCTGTTATTCACATTTGAAAATAATTTCTTTATTCTGTTACCACACCTGGTTTTGATCTGCAAAATACGAGGAAGGTGATTTAATGTAATTGTAATTTTCCTCCAAAAGGTAGAATTCATTCTTGCACTTGATAATTGAAAAAGTGAGCTGTGCAGATTTTTCTCTGCAATAATTAGTCAGAGGAAAATCAAGATCCTTTAACGAGACGCTGAACAGCACCTGAATGCTGTTTTCGCATATTATTTATTACACGAAGTTAGAAACTGTGCGCCACGGCTTCCCCTAGGGTTTCATTTCACTCTTTGATCCATTCATTGCTTTTTCTTCGAATCCGTTTGGTCCCTTTGCCCAAGTCCTTTCCCCTTTGTAGATCTTGCGTGTGCCCTTCCGTTTCACTGCTCTTCTTTTAATAAAAAGTATCACCGATTGAATCTTCAGTGATATTATCAGTCCCTATAATTCCAACCAGTGTGAAAAAAAATAGAACTGTAAACACAGAGTCGATAGAAGATTGTTCAATTAATCTCTGTTAAAACCGATTAAAATCAGTGAAAAAATAACCCGGTGAATCGTTTATTTTTAACAGATAAATCTATTTCATTTGAATTTGCTTCTATTAAAAAGTCGATAGAACACCGTTTCGAACTGCATTTTTATTGAAACATTATGTGTATATAGATTGCAGATGGTGAACGCTCACGGAAAAATTAATCCTACCGTTACGAAATCGACGGAACATTATTCTAAACTGTGTTTTTATTGGAACAGTGTATGCGGATTGTAAATGGAGAATGGCCAGGACGAAATTAACCTCGGTATTATAAAATCAATGGAACACCATTTGAAAATGCGTTTTTATCGAAACATAGTGGATGGACAATGGACACAGTGAAATCAACTCTATTTTTAGGAAATCGATGGAATATTATTTTCAATTGCATTTTTATCGAAGCAACACAGATTGCAAATGAATGATGTACGCTAAAATTAACTTTGGTAGTTCAGATTGTGACTTATTTACCTGTCTTCCAAAATAATCGTTGTCCAGGTTACAATTTGCATATTGTACGTGTTACGTAAATAAAAAGTGAATTTCTAACAGGACGAAAGTAGCATTCGCTATCCAAATTTATCCTCCCTGATTTTGATTTTATTAGTTTAGTCGTCTGGATTTGAGGGGAATTTTTGGGGTTGATACTTGGGGTACTGTCCTGAGTACAATCTAAACCGATTTTGTCGCGAAGGAACAGTTTTCGACGTACGAGATGGCCAATAAAACGACTATGTATGTGTAAACAAGCGAGACAATAGATGAGGCAATTGTTTTGTTCGAGCGAACGGTGTACAAGAATTTATTCCGGTGCTTAACGATATACAGGCACACTGAACAACTTACAAATTAGCGGACCTTTTACCGCGTCGGCACCGTTCGCGGCCGAGACGAATGGGAAAAAGTCGATGCGTCGGACAGAGCGATGAATAGGCGAAACCAGAACAAGTGAGAGGGGAAAGCGAGAAGGTGAATGATCGAGAGGTGAATTAATTGCCTAGGCTGGTGCTCCTTCCTATTCAGGGAACTTTGAACTCGAACCCTGCCGCGTCGCGCTGGGGCCGTAATTTCTTTTCACGGACGCGGACCCGGGAAACTCGTTAATGAATTCCTTGTACGGATGTTTGCTGTCGTGGAAGCTTCCTGCCGATAAATGTACGGCCGATTTTTACGCCGTGTTCGACCACCGATCTATTCCGTCTTGATCATATCTTTTCCGTATATCCCGAAAAGGTCCATATATCAAATAGATCTGAAAATTTTTTAACGCTAAACCTACCGACCGTCAAAAGTGACTAATATCTATAGTATTACAAAAATAACAAGATTACATTTATTTAATCTTGTTACAAGGCCGCACAAATTACTCCGGACAAAGCAGACGAACGCACAAAGTGCGAATCTGACTGAGACACTAACCACGTGAGATTACCACCTTAAATTTATTTATATTTTCTGCGATTTTGACTATAATATATGTATACTACAGTCAAAAAATATATTCAATAAATTCCCACGAAAACACCTATACAATTTCAATAATCGTCAAGTGAAAAATTTAAAATACGTCATTTGACATCTCGGGGTAGGTTTAGTGTTGTAGATCGCTTGTTTTCACCGCCGCCGTTGTAAGAGAAGCGGTATCAAACCAGGCAACTTGCAAAGAGGAAGGGGCTAAAGAGTTTCTTAATGCGACAAAAGCATTGTCGTCTTATATGGAAAGAAAATGTAGATCGTAGTGAAAAGTGATGTTCAAGTTTGATGAAAAAATCGTCGGAGCACCAGTGGCCACCATGAAACTGACTAATTACTTACAAGCAACTCGGCTGCTAATTGACAGCGGGATATTCGAGCAAAACGCACACGTTGAATTCGCGTAAATCTGCTGGTAATAGCCACTGCTAATACGGCGGGTTCAGGGTCGCTGAGGATACGTGTGTAGAACACGGATCGCGGACGTGCACGGGGTGATTCGAAACGGTGGCGGGTCCGAGTTGTTAATTTCGGAACGATAACTTTCCGGTGAATGTCACAGATTCCCGGACAAAACATCTCTCTATGTGTGCCTCTGTCTCTCTTCGCGGGTGGGCAGTGCTTGCGCATTAACCCGACGGTAATGAAGCCCTGGGATCATCGGTGGCATCGCGAGCGACAGCTTTTGAATCCGGCACGGCGCGGGTTCTCTAATAGGCGAGAGACCTCTTCTCGTTTTCGGCGGGTACGCGGGACCGACCCGACCGAGACCCGACACCCACGCTCTACGCCTCCCCACACGCAAAAACACCGGCGAACATGTTGAAAGCATTAGGAAGTTTCTTGTGCGGCGAGCAACCGCCCCGCCAGAAATTAGAGGCAATCATTCTCGGCTTAACCGATCCCGCGATTCGAAACGTTTTTACACCGGTTACCACCATCCTTAACCGATCCCGGACCGGTTCGGCCCTTCTAATAAACGGGAACACGAGGAAGTTACCTTCTAGGTGAAATCGATGTGTTTCACCGACATCCCCACACGCTGCGCCAGTAGATTCGAAAGCTGCTTTTCGTAAACAAAATTGAATTTTTCCAGTTTTATATTTTCAACAAATTCTCCGACGCTCTTCA
Organism: Lasioglossum morio; assembly: GCA_916610235.2. Lineage (NCBI taxonomy): Eukaryota > Metazoa > Arthropoda > Insecta > Hymenoptera > Halictidae > Lasioglossum > Lasioglossum morio. The sequence continues at coordinate 4,969,719 of OU744324.1, read as the reverse complement.
GAACTGTATAACGTTTAAAAATCTTCTTTCGGCAATTATGTAGAAGCAATAGTTTACTAAACAACGTTTTAGATTAAAAAAGTCCCGTAATGTGAACTAAAATTGAAATCGGTTACAAAATCTGGAGTGAAATAAATATTTAATATGTTTAGTAGATCGAAAAAAATGTTTTTGCGATTACAAATGATTACAATCGTTGCAGACTGTCTCTGTGAAAAGTGACAAACTGTTTTCACGAATTTTATACGAATTTATAGGATCATGTTAAGAGCGTTCGTGGTCAAAGACTGTGTCATGTTCGAATGAAATCGGGAATAGTGTTCGAAACAGTGCCCGATTTCGGATGAAACGAACCCACACCATTACGACGCAGACCACCAGAGACGAATAGCAACGCAAGTAGAAGATGCACCGTCAATGCCATCGTTAATGCTATTATCGACAAACACAGCGAACCGGTTCCGCGGGAGAGACGTTTCAGACGTTTCGATGTTTCTCTGTCGAGTCCATCGTTCGAATGGGACTCGATCGAGGCTGTACGTGTATACAGCTGTCCATAAGTATTTCGACTCTGCAGTTGGTTCCAACCTCAGGGTTCTGTGCGCTGAGTTAGCTCCAGTTTCCTGCGGAAGCGACGCTCGATCGAGTTAGGCATCGGCAGCGGGAGATTATCCACTCTCTGTGGGCGTGGCTTCGTTGCTCTTGCTTTCCAAAGCGCTGGGATTGGGCCTAATAAGGCAGTCTGTGATTATAGCTGTACTAGAGCAACTATTCCGTGAAAATATCGACTAAGAAAGAGGCGGAAGTGTCTGTATTGCTTTCTTTTTCTGTAACTTATCGGCAGTGGGTGTGGCTTCGCTGTTATTGTTCCAGATACAGCCAGGATAGTGCACAATAAGGCAAATTATCATTCCTTTTGTCCTAGAGCAACGAGTCAGGATGAGTAACGAAAAAGAAAGAAGTAGATCTGTCTGTGTTACTTCCTTTCTCTATAAAGAACCTAAAGTGGGCGTGACTTTGTTGCTCCTGGTGTAGGCAAAGCTGGAAGTAGCCACGAGAGCATTTTGTGGCCTCGCCTGTTTCATAATGTCAGTCTTAACGTCGTGGAACTAAAATAAATTATCTACCATTTTCTCCAACAATTAGTACAGAGTGCTCTAAGTGGGCGTGTCTTCGCAGCTCCTTAATGCAAGGCAGTTAAGACAGTGCCCTAGAGAACAACCTATGTGCTCGTCTGGTTTAAAGTGTAGCTTCAAGTAACATTGTGGAAGGAAATAGATTACCATCTACCATTTTCTCTTACAATTAGTATCGAGTGCTCCGAGTGGGCGTGGTTTTAGTGCTCCCTAATGAAAGGGAATCCAACCAGTGCCCAAGAGAGCTTTCTGTGCCTTCGTTTGTTTTAAAATGTCGCTTTCAATAACATTAAAGAAGCAAAATAAATTATTATCTACCATCTTCTGTTACAATTAGCATAGAGTGTTCCGAGTGGGCGTGGTTTTATAGCTCTCTGTTACACGTGTTATCAATCTGTATCAATCCGACTTTCTCCGCAATGAATTGAAAATACGAAGCTAAATAAATATACAGCCGCAGAAGATTCAGCTCTTTCCATACAGAATATTTCGTAAACTTAGCAATTCTGTTTGAACAAATTCGCAAAAATGGCGTTCAAAGAAGGCCTCCGGACGCGAACGCCAGTTTAAGAACATGGAAGGTTTAAATTGGTTTGAATGTTGGCGTCTGAATGCTCCCTGGACGGATATAGCACAGTTTTGATGAAATACGTCGCCCGGATGGAGCACGAATTTATTTGCGGGTCGAAACGAAGTTTCAAACTTATTAATTCCTCTCAGCGGGAAATTCTGAATTATCCGGCCGGAGGAGATGAATACTTTCGGAATAAATTTCGTGTCTAAATTAAAAACTTCAAAAGAAACAGCATTACCTGTACGCGCGTCGTCTTTATGAAAATCTGCGCTTATCTTTTTTCCCCTCCTCGTTTCGAGTTGAAGCCACGCTCGTCTAGCTCGCCCCGTGCTCTCGGCTCACTTGAAACAAGAAAACTTGCGCGAAATAAATGCCGTGCCGCAGAAATCCTTCCATGTACGTCGGCGTTGCTTTCCCCATCGAACACAAACCGGAATTTGATTGATGAAGTCGTCGATCGTTACACGATTTTATTTTAAAAAACTCCACTCTCCGGCACCGTCGAAAATCTGCTACAAAAGAAACTTAATTTTTTAATTTATAGACTGTGATATTCAAGCATTTACGACAAAATTTATGGTATACAAAATACATTTCTGAAGTATTTCGACGATTATTGTGAGCGTTGTTCAGTTCAAAATGGACGTGTAGCCAGCTGCATTTAATGAAGCGTTGTTACCGCATTTTTATACAAATTTGAAGTAAGACTGTTTTACTCTTGCATGCGGTCAAAGTAAATGGGGAGGTATTGAACGTTTGCAAATTGCAGTAATAAAACTAGGAAGGTGTTTCCACGAGCCTGTACAAGTTGCATTTCGATATCTTCAACTGCTATTTTGTAGTAAGATATTTTAAATATCTGTTGCCGTTTAAAAGAATGATAATTTAGTCACTTATGCACTTATGATAACAATGTGAAGGCGAAACATAAGGTAGTGGAAATATTAAAAACATGTATGAGTACTGTCATAATATTTTCAAGCTGCTAAAACCATTATTGCAGGAAATAAATATCTATTTACTCTAGTTTGAAGAAGAAAATTTTCATTTTCATCTAAATATTTGTCCTGTATTTTTTATATGAAAATCGCTTGGTTATAGATATTCTTTCAAATTGATAATAATGATCGCGCCAAGGGAGGACATTACAGTTTTAAAATGGAATTTTAGATTTAATTCGCAGAGCGAGATGCTTTGCAGATTATTAAATTTCGTTGTTCATGCATAACAATAGAAATAAAAATTCTTGTTACGGTTTGCATATTTCTGCAACGGTAATTGAATAGCAGTTTTATTATATCATTCATTAAACGTATTAATTGGAATGAATTCGTGGAACCGCCTCTTTAATTTACTTTTAAAACGACTTATTTCTGAGATTATTTGAATTTTGTGGGGTTATAGTATATTCATGGTGTGCACTTTACATCGAACGACAATATCCCCATGGTTTGATGTCCTGAGATCGATATTAACAGTTTGTCGAACAATAAGCCCATCCATTCGGAAATTTACACATCTACAGAGAAGCCGACTCCATCAGCCATAAAATTCTTATCTCGGAAATTGAATCTTTCTAGGAATAAACGATCTTCTCTGCCGGGGACTAACCTTTATCATCGGTGAGCGGTAGAATTTCATAATTCTCGCTATACATCATGATTTTCCAACCTTTAAAAATGTCTTTTATTTAATGTCGTTCCGGAGAACCGAAAAATATGACCAAATTGAAATAGTCATAACTCCGGTAATACTGGACGTATCTTTATGATTAAAAATTGGTTTGAAAGCTCGAGATCTATACTTAGGAACGCTGTTCCTAAATTCTTGCTGCAATATTTCCCAGCAAAACTGTACCGATTAAAAGATCATATGATTAGATGCACAGTACTGGAATAACCGATATGTCGATATACGCTCGTTTTCATGAACTTTCTCGACTCGGAATATGGAAAGGGCTATAGTGGCAGAGTTGCATAGTCTGATCTGTGTAAGCAATAGTCAGCCATACCATTTCAGGCAACAATGATAATTTTCCGAGGAAAAGTGGTCGTTGGTAGACTTTGAGCAACCGTTTCGCGTTTCGTCTAGCACTCCGGTTGTTTCGCAGACACGCCACGGCATTCGTAGCAGCAACCTTAATCGGCGAGCCATTTCTCACGCTAACGAGCCGAAGAATCGCCGCGGATCCGTGAAATGGCATTGTTCTGGCTCAGATTGCGCACCCGGTTCAACAGAAATCATATTTCCCGCGAAATTCGCCGCGCGCGGCTGGACAAAACTTCCGGTTTTTTCTCGGCTGTTTCTTCGACTTGCAAGGCACATCATTGAGTCGATCAAAAAATTTGAAACTAACAGTCAACGTCACCTGCTAAACCTAGCTGTTTACCGATAACAAAAAGCACGTATGAATCTATTTTCGACAGACCCGCAAGCGTGCGAGGTGTTATCAGATCAGGTGGCAAATATTTGAGCGAGATTCTTGGTTAAGAGTTTGTCTCCGGTTAATCTATTCAGGTAGAAAATTCGTTGGACACGTGGTCCTGGACTGGAACGGAAGCCTGTAAGGCAAATACTATAAATGTTGTCGCCGTTGTCGGCGCGATTGTTCATCGTTGTCGGGTGGTAATTCGTATGACGTAGCTTGTTGAAACAGTCCGAAGCCTAACGTAATAAGGCCGTGCAGCCGATAACACGAAGCATCGCAATTTCATTTGCGAGCTCGACGCCAGATTCGAGACTCGCGGCCGGGCCGTGTCCCAAAAGGGAATAAGACTATTATTGGTCCTGTCCCCGGCTAATAAGTTGCGCCACGTCGTCACTTTGCCTCGTCCTCTTGCCTCACCCGTTACCTCGCCACGAGTCCCGAGGCAGCATGCTTTCTTGCGTATTCTCCCCCGCACGGCAAATTAAATATTTGTTTGCCTCTTCACCGCCATCCGTTTAACGTCGAGGATTCTCGAGGATCCTGCCTGCTACACAAACGCCGAATTAGGCGACTATGTCAGACCAAGACTTGTCTCCCATTCTACTGTAACCCATCTACGACGCCATCATACAACATATAATCCCTATGAATCGGGAAGTTAAAAACCATTAATTTCCCCAACCAATAGAATAGAACGGACACCAAACCCCCACTTATAGAGTAATCTCAAATTATTGCATTCCCCCCCGTGTCTACTCGATTAACAGTTTTTCAGCTCGCGAACAGTTCTTTCGACCCCCATCTGCTAAGTGGTTCGCAGGAACAAGTTTTCTTGCCTGAGAAGCGACGAATCTAAACGAGTTAAGCGATTATTTCGCGCAGGACGATACCCGGCCCGGAAAGGGGAGGTTCTTCTTTCGCGAAAGGGTAGTTTTAAAGTTTTTACACAGGAAGAAGTTGCTGGTGGAAGCCTCGACCCATTAATACGTTCATTAATCATGGCTCGCGTGGAGGACGCAATAAACGCCGGGGCGATTATTTGCCACTTTTTCGTTTTCTGTCTCGGCGGAGGCGCAGTGCGCGGATACTTACGGACGCATGTATTGTGCATGTGTAAATCTCTTCGACAATAGCTTCGATGACTCGCGGCTCGATGACTCGCCACCGTGTACGCAAGGTATTTTCCGTTTTGTCAACCGGGTACACTCTCCCTATTGTTCCCCGGTACCGTGGATCGTCCGCTCGACAAACATAAGAGCCTCTTCAAGAGAATCGATACCGTATGATTTTGCCCGTGTGTGCCGTTTTCCATTCGAACGATAACGCTCGTCGGGCCTTTCGAACGATGACGCATCGACGCATCCTGCGCCGATCAAACTATTGTACAGAGTTATGTAACAATCCATAACCATACTATCGACTGTGAATCTCGGGCCAGGCCGTCTAGATCCGCCTCGGAAACACGGTGGCCAGCTTTTTAGTACGCGACTCTCCCAGGTTCGACGCCCTCCAAATCGCTTAATTATTGGTTTTATCGCCACAATTTTGATTTCGTAATTACCTGAATTAACCATTTGCACTCGGAGCTATTTTAACTCGATAATTAAACATCTCTTCCGACTTAGAATACTTCCATTCTCCATGATTTTTTATATTTTATGGATATGAAATTGATGCAATATCTCATACAATGATTAAATGTTCAGTAATTGATTAGATTAGATACCAACATTTAATTTTTAAGAGCGGTATAGCAATTTTTATTGGTGATTCTGAGTCACCACTCGAGTGGTACGGGTTAAAATTTTCTTGAGGTTTTAAGAACGAGCGCTGGAATTATTTCTTCAAGCAATTTCTTTCCACGTTTTTATTATTCAACAATGTCCACTTCCATATGAAAATTACTTTACAATGTGATATTTTTAGTCTCCGTGAGTTGCACTTCTTTTAATTGATTAATTTGCTGTGATTTATTACTTCACAACAGTGGTCACTGCTAAACACTTTTGCGAAAACCATTTATCATAGATGACGCGTGTCTTGCATACGTTTGGTTACTTTTAGAATATAAAATTGTTGATCATTCTTGTGCGCATACTTTGTAAAATCCAGTGACATTCGTTGAGAAAGATTCATCCGTTTTTCTACGAAAATTTTCAAAGTTACCCAGTTATAGTCTCGGAGCGTGCAGCTCGAGCGTCTTTGACAATTAATTTTCTTCGACAAGAGAGGCAATAATGTTTCCATTAAAACCAGTTTATCCAAGTACATAACGTCGAAGTTTCAAAGACAATTTGTTCGAAATTTGTATAAATTCTGAAGTTACATTTTGAGAGAAATTATTATGTAATAATTGTTTAGATATTCTCAAATATGGTTTCTGTGGTGTGTTTATAATGAGTCGGACATCTTTATGATTAATAATCATTGAGAAAGAAAAGCAAATTTGCTTTTATTACGTGTCTACATTTCCTTAATGTTTAAATATTTACATTCGAGGAACAGAATTTTAATTCGGCTTCTAAAACAACATATATCTAATAGAGGTTTAAGATCTTCACGAGTATAGTCTGACTTGTTACCAGGACAATAAGATACCACGTCATAAAAATAAAGAAATGTTTCGAAGTATTAGCCGTCGCTTTCCACATTTTATATTTCACATATCTACAGAGTATCTTAAAATAGTATAAACGTGGAGGGGTGACTCTGCACGGGAAAATAAGTTGAAAATATACAATCAATTTTTTCATTTGACGTGTCGTATTCGGGAAAATTCACTAACAATCCGTTAAGTTCGTGTGCCTAGCGTTCTTAAGCAGTAGAATGAGTCGGCGATGAACAGACGCGTCAGACGATTCCTATACCATAGTACGCATGTTCGTCGAATTTTGAAACTCAAATTTTTCGGAAAGGAGAAGAGAAATGAAAAAAATTTGTTCTATATTTTCTCCCCTCCACGTTTATACCATCGTAAAATAACTGTAGGCATGTGAAATAGAAATAGATTAAATAAATAGGTTTCTAAGAGAACGGTTGACATGAGACACATGGTTTCTTTGAGACTTGTTCTTTGCGATCAGTACTATACGATGAAATAAAATGCAATTTTGACCTTATGATCCAATGTTAATGTCAATTTTGCGGTTCATTTTTGTTACATATCTCATCATCATTTCTGTACAAATTCCTCAAAATGATTTCACTAACAATAGATTGTAAATAATTGTCAAACAGCTTACAAAAATTTCGTCAATGCATCGGTATCGGAATGGGGCATTGGGAATTCGAATTAATCGCAAGATGCTGAGCTGTTAAGAGTACTTGGCAATTGGGGCTCATGATCCAAAGGCGACGTGAATTTCCATCGGCATAATTTCGCGACAACGTTGCGTGTACTGGGCTTCGGAGATCAAACGGCATTTACGATCCGCTTCCGCGAATGATTTCTGTACGTTACGGGCGCCGAGCAGCAAGCATCAGGTTCGAGCATAACGTTATTGACAGAAGCATTGTTCCCTGAGTTAGACAAGATTGGAAATTACAAGCGGCGTGTGGGGATGGAATGAAAATTGATTGTTTAATATTGCCGCGGCGGCGGCGCGCCGGTTCGAGAGAATATTATTATGCGAAACGAACGGACGCAGCATTATCGCTTCGTTCTCCGGTGTGTCGTTATTTAAGCAATGCCAACCGATTAACTCGTCTGTGCCGGCGCATCAAATATGCAAATGCGTCCGTAAGATTGAACGATACCGAACCGTTGCTTTATCTCGAAATCCTTATCGCTTAACACTCGCTCTCGACCGAGAGTCTAATTTATCCGCGTTGCGGCAGAATCGCCGGAAATGCGCCGCATCGCGCATCGTTTCGAACGGTTCCACAAATTCCGTAATGTCTCGACACTAGCACCGTTCAAAACTTTTCCAAACGAATTTTAGACACTACCTTTAAGAAAAGTTTCTATGTCTTTTACGTTATTATGAAATATGTACTTAACATGTATTTATTCTGCCCAACAAAAAAGTGTACTTTAGAATATGTTCTTGGTAAAAGTAATAAATAATGTTTTATGTAAAAATTGTCTTACTTCATTGCTTGGGACTTAATGGGTTAACTAATATTTCACGGAAGAATATTACACACGATAAAAAGGGGCAACGGATAAATAGTTGTTCCTTAATTTATATGTGGTAAACATTTGTTTATGCGTGGTTTAAACGTGCTTAAATATGCAGATCGGAAACCGCTGCACTGTGAAAATGATGGTGGAAGAAAAATGTCGATATCCGGTCGGATTAATGCACCAAATTTAATAATTATACTGCATATGAGAAGCAAATAGAACGTTCATCCTCTAATAGTAATGAATGAAAACTTTCATATTGACATTTTTAATATCGGTTTAATATGCCCGTCATTTAAATGAAATTTTGCTTACCTACTGAATTTTGTAATCATAAAATCCGCTGTCTATTAATAATGTAGCTCGATTAAATAATTTCATATATTTTTCAGTCGCGTCGTCAATGACTTGCTACGTGGGCAAATATTCGAGGAAGAATTTCCCCCGTGAAACTGTCAAAAAATACAAAATACAATCCTCTGTTTAACTGTCTGGAAAATATCGTTTTGAGATGAAAGTGAATTTAATATTTTCCAATGGGTCGGTTGGATTTCTGTTTGACGATGAAATCTAATATTGAATTAGGTGGAGAAAAAAAAAACTTCCTCGCAGAATTCGCTTTCATCGAATACAGTCTGAACAAACATAGGCATTTAAATATTTCCAAACAAAGATTGAAATCGTTTAGTCAGAAATATTTTCAGTTTGCGGATTTTGTACATTTTCCACTGGTCTTTCACATCACTCTGTCTTTCTAGAACATTTGAATTTTTCTAGATAACATCGTCAAAAAAGTGACCCATTTGTCATATTGGTATCTGTTACACTAGTTTCTTTAATCTCTGTTTCTCATTCTGCTTTTTATATGGAAACTATAGGAGACTATTTCCCCCTCCATACCATGCAACTTGTGTATACAACATTTTTTCTTGTCATTTTTATACGACACATATATGTCAGTCACTATTAACTCTTAGCACTCGAGCGGAGACTCAGAGAGACACCACTAAAAATTGTTGTACCATTATTTACATTACTATTTACATTATTAAATATATTGGTATCCCAATCAATTACGACACATTTAACACTAGGTTTACGAGACCTGTCAAAATGACGGGTTCTAATATTCTTAATTTTCTATTATTAAGATATTAAAGATGCTTCTGAGAGGAATTATTTACCAAAGTTATTTATTTGGGTATATATTATTGAAAAAATGGGGGCACGCAGTGTGTCAGTGGATAGAGCGCGCGACTGCGACCAGGCGGTCGCGAGTTCGAATCCCCGCGCCCGGCACCTCTTGAATTAATTCAATGTGCTATTTTAAAAAACTGTGATGCCCAAGGTGGTTCGGAACCCACCGTAATAAAAAGTAGGTCCCGCTGAAATAGGCGATAGGGAGAGTTATGGTAAAAGGTGAGAAGTGTGGAACGAGATTTGACACCCTAAGGGGACCAAATGTCCATGACATACATATTATTGAAAAAATGGCCACAAATTTAGATCGACAAATTATTGTTATGATTGTAATGCAATGTGAAATAGTTATTCCTAGGGCTGCGTAAACCTAGTGTGAGGTATTATATTAACTTCATATTCATAAAATGAAAGAAATCATATACAATGGAATTATTCTACGTCGAAAGAAATGCTTAATTTTCAAGTTAGAATAGCTCCGAGTGCAAAGGGTTGAGTCTGAGTAGGTGTATGGTGAAACCGGACGCGATAGTGTGGGAGCAACGACGCAAATAGATTCGGATGTACAATAGACCAGCTCAGAAATACTGGGAAGCTCGGAATGTCATTTCGTCGGAGAATGATTTGATTTGGATGACTAGCAGTCCCGTCGACGATTTCGCTGAAAAATAAAATGTGGTCGAGTGCAGCTGCGACGAGAAGTCCGGCAATCCCGTTTGCTCGCGGCGACTGGTAGACAATAATTAACGATCGGCCTGTCCGCAAGATTTACTTAACGTTCCATCGGACAACGAAACGATATTAGAGGCGGGTCGCAACGGATACGGGGGTTGCGTAATCCGTGGACAAACGGAATCGCTGGAAGCGTCTTTCGCGCGAGTGCGGGTGACAGTGTATGTCTATTGCATTGCATATACGACGGATTATCCGCGAACACGATTAAACGCGCTATGCGAATCGCAAACTCTCGGTGTCGCCCGTTCTCAGTTTTTACATGATGTCATCGGCATTTTCCGCGCGAGGCTGTAACGAGACGGAAGAACATACCACCGTGCATAGTAGGCCGAACGTATTCGGTGGCTAAAATTGAATTTTTCAAGATTCATATTTTCAACGAATTTTCGTAGACTGACTGCAGATTTTTATGCAAAACAAAAATTGTAGGAAATCATCTGCTCGGTTTTTGAAATTTTAACCCTTTGCACTATGAGCTATTTTAACTCGAAAATTAAACATTTCTTCCGACCTAGACTATTTCCATTCTCTATGATTTTTTAAATTGTATGGATATGAAATTGGTATAACATCTCACACAATAACTAAATGTTCAGTAATTGATTTGATCAACCAGAAATGACCAACATATTCAATAATCTAAATCAAATTTTGAATAACGGTATAGCAATTTTTAATTATTCCAAATCTCCCAAAAATATTGTGCCTCTTTACAAGGGGAGATTCCTGAGGTGATTTGAAGCAGCTTTGTCCTGTGCAAAAATGTTCTCCGCGGCTTCGTCAAGGAGCTAGTAGCTAGAAACGTGTGCCAATCAGAGCGCAGATACTGCAGACGGATTCAGGATCGCCCAATGCCAACGCCGCGCTCCGATTGGTCCGTGTTTTTCGTTGGTAACTCCTTAACAAAGCCACGGAGAAGATTTTTGCAACGAATAAAGTTACTTCTAATGACCTGAGGAATCTCCCTTTTTTATATTTATTTAACGTTGCTTTAAACTCTTTGCTAAGGTTATTTCGCGACGGGATCTACAGTTTATTAAGTTGGATTCCAAACCAACTTGAGCACTACGGTATTAGATGGCACATGGAATATTTCCAACGGTGCCGGAATCTCCCCTTTCAAGGATATACAACTTTTTGGGACAGTATATTTTTGACTTCATAATGTTCGTTCCGGTGTCGAGAGAAATTCAGCGACCCATTATCTTATTTTATAATTACTTATTAAAGACGGACTGAAGCCTTTTACATAAGTGTTTCCAAAAAAAAGAGAAAGGTACAATACTACTCGTCTAATAAGTAAAAAGGTACATGCACAAAAATAAAAAAAAAATATTACCTGAATCCTTAAAATAACACTAAAATAATTTTGTAAACCAGACAAAAAAGAAACGGGTTTCTAGCCACCTGTGCGACACGAGGTGCAACGAAGAGTGCATTGCGTGCCACCACCGATATTCGACGAAGAAACATAACCGCCGTTGCAGGGCTATTTGCAGTGGTCGGAGTGTGACAGCCGAGTCGCCTTAATGCTCGTAACGTGCTCCACTAAACTGGACGAGTATCCTGCGAAATACGCAAGAGACGAACGTGCTCGCGAACGAGCTGTGCAACCACTTGCGTGCACCCGATGCACAGAGTTCGACGTCCACCGATACGCGACCTGGGAACGATAAAGGAGCCGATCGATCACCGTTCCGCTGATGTTAACAGCGTTGCAACTTGATCAGAATAATTCAGCGAACGAGTACAGAAATGTCAATCAGTAATGGAGACCCACTCGTTATTATTAGACTGCTTCAATTTTCATATTCTTCAATAAATGTGTTTGATTAAAATATATATAAAGACTTGTGTGCCCTTGACCCTTCACTTCCTTTGCGATTCTACATTTGTCGAGCAAATCGTGAAGAGGAAAATTGTTATTATAAAAACAATTGATAATGAAACAATTGTATTTGAAGTTGGATATACCAGTTGAAAGATATAGTAGATCCTCTGATTCGTCACAAGATTTACATGGTGTTGTTGTCAGTTTTACGGAAGATTAGTTATCTAGAGTTAAATACAATCGTGCTTATCCACGTGTAAACAGTAGGATTCCACGAAGTTTACTCCACTACGGCGCCATTATAAATTGCTAATTTAAAACAATTCTTACATTTCTCAGTCAGATAGAGTTCATATGTACGGCGTGTTATTGTTTGATAATGAACACAACTTTATCATAATTTCTTAAAAGAACGGTTGAGCTTCGACGCATTGTTTTTTCTGTGGTTCTTGTCCTGCCGATGAATAGAATACGATGCGATCAAAATAATTTGTTGAACTTCTGATATTCAGATTCAAGGTTAATTTTGCATGTTCATTGCCAAACAAGATGATTTCTCTATTTCTGTCCATTAGACACTGGGTTCGAAAAGCCCGGAGAACTTTTCAAAGGTTCTATTTTAATTTTCCGGGTTTCTCCGTCGGGCGTCATTGAAAACCTGCTCTCCCCCGGTGCGAGCGCCATGGCTGGCGGAATCGGCCGCTTCGGCGTTATAATTGCCAACAAATAACTGATTTAAATTCCGCGAAGCGCGAGCAGGAAATTGAGCGTCGTGGCCGAGCGAACAATGGCTAATGGCCCTTGGTCCCGCGATTGCTTGGTGGCCTCGGCCACGGGAATCAATAATTAAACTTCAATTTTCACGGCATTACCCGCACTTCTGATATCCGAAGCCTGGTGCGTTGTTCTGCGACCGGAGCGGAGGCGAGAGAGCTTTCGCGCGCACAACGGTTGCATAAACTATGTAGAATATCGCCGCGTTGTGCGTTGGGAAGTCGTCAAACGAGGGAACGCGATACTGTTGCCAAGAGAGAGAAAGAGAGGAGAGGAGGATGGGAGAGAAGAGTTTCCTAACGGTCGCAGTTATCGTAAAACGAATATAACGCCGTTAAGCAAAGACAATACACTTTTCTCGGCCGGTTCGCGGTTCAGCGAACTAAGGGACTATAATTTTCGTGTCCCCGGATATATTAACCGTGCTTCGTTTATCTTTCCGACGGGTCTGCCGGCTCGCGATAATGGATGGAAGAGGAGAAGCTCTACAGAATTACGGAAATCCATTCTCGCGTTTTAAAAGGCGCTGGAGAAGAATCGGCCGAAAGGAAAGCACACGGCGAAATCGTCGAGAAAGACAAACCCCTGCTTCGACACGCCGACACAGTGGTCGATTTTTCGGAATACTCGGACAAAAATCAGTATCACTTGAACATTTAACACACAGCGAGGCACTCAGTTACACCCTTGGTTTGGTGGAAATTGATGTAAGAAAACTGTTGAAAAATTAGTTTCATTCATCACAAGGATAAGAATTGCACAAGGAACCATGTGCCGAAAGTTCTTTCAAAAAATGATGATAAAGTTGTTTTCAATCGTTAACCCTTACCACTCGAGTGGTGATTCTATAATATATACTATAATATAAAATATCGTTTACATTATTAAATATGTTGGGATCTAACCAATTATTAAACATTTCAATATTGTATGAGGTATTCTATTAATTTCATATTCACAAAATGAAAAAAAATCATAAAGAATGGAATTATTCTACATAGGAAAACATGTTTAATTTTGTTAAATTGATTTTAATTATAATTTGAACTTTTACAAATACTATGCGCGTCGGTCGAATTCGTCGATTCGGCGATAATCGGCAGGTATTTTCGGCGATGGCCATTTTCGTGGACCATTTCGAGCGAGGGAAGGAGAAGACGAGGAATTACCGATCACGTATATAATATATCACGTGTCACGTATCCGTGGTCAATGAAACCGATTCAGTAGAGCTAAGTGAAACGCTGTTATCGGGCCGCACGAGGGAACCGTGCTTCCGTATTATTATATTCCGGCCGTGTTCGATACGAAATAACTGGCGATTCACGGTTTATTAACGCGCTGAGAATACGGACGAGAGCCGTTTTCTCGCGGACAATGTTCCAGTCGTTAGCAATTCCGTCACGGAGATCGAACCGAATCGTTTCACCGCGTTGGTATTATGTGTGCGCCGGTATTATGGCGAGCGCGAGAGGAGCCCGGCCCATAAATATTACCCGTATCAACTATCAAACGCATCGCGATAGAAACCTCCGCGAGGCCCAGTCTATGGCTGAACTGTGTCAAACCAAAATCAGAAATACGAAAAAAGTTGCTAGTACAGATTGGATAATTTCGAAGCTCACACGAAGGACAATGTGTCTCTCTCTTTCTCTCTCGAAGAGTTTCTCTAAATTGCAATATTCATTTTTGTGAAACTGATTAATTGAAAAATTGTTGACACAACTGAGAATCAGTGCACGATATTCAAATTCTCAAAATACACACAGACATTGCCAAATACAAACACTTTTGCTGGAACCACAGACGTTTACTTTTACACTTCGTTGGGAATGGTTAAGTTTGCAGGAGGACTAAACGACGTTCGTATGCTACATTGTATATTTAGAATCTTCTAATTAGTTATTCGTGAATATTTTCTATTTCCAACGACTCATATCTCTTTATGCACATGCACACAATTGCAATTATTACATGTTTTCCGATATTGTAGAGATTGAATAGAGCAACTATTTTTAAATGTCTCTATGAATAAAAATGTAGCGGAGTGTGATTACAAAGTTTAATTATCTCCAGACAGTAAATATTAATATTGGCTCGAGATTAAACGATCCGAATGATCATTAAGGTCGTTGACTATTATATCCCCGATACACGTGTCGCCAAAACTACTCAACTTTCAGTTTCATCGTAGTAAAGTAAATGAACGAGATATTTAGGTGATCCCGGTAATCTATGTAAACAGTGTTTATGTAAACCTTGTTTATGTCATTGAATTGTGCTTTAATTGCTATTACGCGATCTTGGGTCTATTTCCTTGCTATAGATATCGTATCGTTCTAATGACTCGTTTAACATATCTCGTATGTTAAGTACTGAAAACGCTGCTTCCACTAATAACAGTGCAATTTCGAGGAGTCTAAGGTCACTATAATTTGTCACTTTTGCATCGAATTAAAGTTCTATCCGAAAACTTTATAATAATTATTTAGAAAATACCACTCATCTTCGATTTTGATGAAATTTAAATATTATGCAGCTACACATTTTGAAAAACTTTTTCCTTTTCGTATATAGGAAAAGCAAAAAACTATTGCTAATATTTCGAAAACAAAAAGCGATCCCCCTATATTGGAAAAGGAAGAAGATGTTCAAAATATGGAGCTGCATAACATATTTAAATTTCATCAAAATCGGAGATAAGTAGTACTTTCTAAGTAATTACCCTTGATTTTTGATTTTCTCCAAAACAATGTCTGGAAGTTCTAAAATGATAAACATGATAGAACAGAGAGAGTTTGCTTATTAACATATTTCATAATTACCTAATAAGTTAATGCACAGTTCGACACCGTTTAATTCATGATGCATTTTTCAACAACAATTACTATCGAACGCTGATTGAAGACAATCGATGGGTTCGGGAAAATCTCGCTGGGGAATGTCCGATGAGACTCACTCCCAGTTTCCCAGCAATCGATGATCGGGACGATCGAAGGTGCCGCGCGATTAGTCGATTCGATTTAATTAAGTTGTTTCATGGCTATTAAGCTGTCAGAGATGCACGGCAGACAAAGAAAAGGATCGATGACTGGCATTGTCTATCCTGGAGGGGTAGAAGGGGAGGGAAGATGACAGTATCGAGGGTCATCATGGAAATTACGCAGCGTCAACGATGATCTTCATCTTGGTTCCGGCACGATAATAATCATTTAGGCTTGAAATCGAAGGAAATCTTATGGTACAAAATTCAGACGTTTATTCCTCAGTAAACTTGTATTTGTTAATTTATACATTTAATGACGTATTTTCATATTACGTATATACACAAATTTTTATCTGACTTCGCAATTATCTTTTACTTACACGTGACGTGTAAGATATACGTAATGTATACATTATGTACTACCAGTAAATAATGTAATTGGTTATTTCGGTAGATAGCATAAATTAACAATTGCACAAAACGACGAAATCGTTATGGCTTTGCAAAATAAAAATTTTGCGAAAACCAGATTATTCCGTATCTTAATAATTATAATTATAAATTGAAATTAGTGTAACATTAGTGTTAAATCGTTCCTGTGTTTTTACTAATAACTCTTATCACTAGACTGCGGATCTTTATGCAAAAATAATATTGTTTGCATTGATTGCAAGAAGCAGGAGCCAAATGAAAATTTCTTTCTTCTTTTAATTATCTTATTAGGGTAAAACTAATCCGCTGGTGGCCCTGAATCTTTGTAATATGTCCACCGTTTTAAATTACACGTACCCCTTTTCGTCATAAATGCACAAAATCCGCAGTCTACTTATCACGAATACATAATTCGGCTTGCAATTGACTACTCGTTTAAAATTGCAATCGGAGAATTCGCGTAAGAACTGTGAAATTGCTCCAAGAAATGGCTATGGCAGAGTGGACTTCATTTCTCCGAATACTTCATTTTTCACTTCGGCTCGGGTAGACGCGAGCTTTTTGGAGAGCAGGCGTCGAGGATGATCGGACGATAGTCGAAGGATTCACGGAGATAGTCCTGGCCGATTCCCTGCGATTTCCTCGGGGAGGCGGCTGGCAGACAGAGAAACTATGGCACGACTATGACGCGGAAAAGGGCAACACGGTGGGAGACGAATTATAAAAAGACGTTCGACGGTGAGAGGCTTTACAGTTACAAGTCGTGCGCTCGTTGGCTGCGAGGCTGTACCTCGCCAAGCTATCACCTGCCCTATCACGCGCCTCGTATTGTGTTTATATCTCTGGGTGTGCACATCCGCACGAGGGAGTGCGATATATACTACTAGCGTTTGATCGATCGTCAAGCGCCACGCGTCTTCTCTAGTCAATCGATTGTCCGGTGATATTTTCAGGTAAGGTCAACGGCCGGCCCCCTCGCCGACATTATGCAATTCGACAAGTGCGCCGATCATGATCGCAAAAATCTCATACCTGCCACAGTTCGCGCCGATTTTTCGAAACCGCGGAGAAACACGGAGTGTTTTAAGGGAAGGTGTGATCTAGGGAAATTTCTTGCCGGTTTTTCTTGTTCTCTTGTGATATAGGATCGAGTAGAGTTCGTTGTGAAGATTATCGATAGTGTACATTGTTTGTTCGTCGACGTTGAATTAATCGTGGTTGAACGATCGGTTCTTTTATGGAGATTAGAGTAGAATGTACACAATATTCTTCCTCAGTAAAAAGACTGTTCAAAAACATGGTGTATACGTGTTTTATGTTGCAAATAATGTTATAAAATAATTTATGGTACATTTATTTGCGATAATCGAATACTTTTGAAATCACTTAATTTGACTCGGATTTCTTTTTTGAGGAGGAACGAAAATTCGTAGCGTTTTTAAATGCATATTTAAAGATAACGTTAACATATTTTTCGTTTTGTTTTATTGCTGTTTGCAATATTTGAGGTAACTTATCATTAGACTACGGATATTTATGCATTTGTAACAATATTGTGTAGATGAAATTCAAAATTGTTGAAAAATTGTACAAATTGAAGGTGTCAATATATGATTTCTGCTCTACTAAAATCATTAAGGCAAGAAATAACATTCGACTTAGTTTCTGTTTCTTGCAGTCGATGAAAACAATTTTTATTTCGCATAAAGATTCGCAGTCTAGTTATACAAGTATTACTGCGTTTGAAACAGTCGATGGAAACATTATCTAGAATAAAGAATAGTAACTTTCATGGCCGAGCAATAATAAGTATATAATCTCGAAAATATGAATTTCTTTTACATTCATTGAGGGGACTGTTTATGTCGAGAAAAGTTTGCATGTGCTATTAAGTAAGATTTAATTTATGAGATGAAGCAAAGCAGTTAACGATTATTATTTTTTCGTCTGTTCGACTATCGATCCCCGGTATTATTTTTTCGATTAAAAATCTCTGTAAATAGGAATCCGCGGTTGAACGTAGCGTTCGTGTCTGAGGGTTGTCGAAAGCTTTATAAAAGGTAGGGCAACAATGCTCGATCGCAGCCTGTTAGTCCGTCGGCGATCGGAATTCGAAACAAAGCGGTTCCGGTTCCGAAATTCGCAACATTTTTTCGCGCGAGGCTGTGAAAATCGGCGGATGGAATTCTTGCAGTTTGTCCGCAACCCGCGGAAAAGCGGAGAAGCGGAGAGTGTTCCCGTAGCAAACCAGGGCAAACAATGAAATATTACTAAATCGTGATTAACGTCGCGCTTCGGCTGGGTCCGTGGCTCGAGGCGGAATGATAAAGCGATCGTTGGATTTGCAAACTGGCGGTAAAAGTCCCGGCGTCGGCGTCGTTGTCGCCCGGGAAACGAAAACGCGAGTTAATAATTAACATTCCCGCGCTTGCACACACTTTTTGCACGGTGTTTGTCGCGTCAAATGTACCGGTGATTATGAGAGTGGTACGAGTACGAGTCATACATATTTTGCGTCGGGACATTTACCCTGTCGCATTTAAACATATTAAAAAATATTTTTCCGTTACGTAGCAACAACGGCTTCGTAAAATATATGATAACACTGCGGATCTTTGTGCGATATAAATATTGTCTGCTTCAAATCGAAAACATGAACATTGAATGATTTGAGTTACATCACTTTCACAATTACCGACAGAAATATTAATTCGCGTGCTCGCGAGTGCGCGCGCGCACTCGCACGATACCCGGCAAACGCGGCCACGTTAATTAGAGGTAAATTAATTAACACGGCCGGTTAGTTAGATGCGCATTAATTCGCTCGGCTTCCGAATTTATGTGAATATTTATTTCGGCGTGATTTGAATGCAAGAGGTTTACGTAAAACCAAACCCGAGAATTAGAGTTTCGACGCGTGCAGCACGTTGCGAGCGAGTGCGACGACGAGCCAAGGAAATAGACGCATCGGGAACAGACCTGAGAGGCTTTTTATTTTCCGGCGAGAAAGTCCGAGTGCAAGTCTGTTTGCACGCGATCCGGCTGATTTCTGTTACGGCCCTGACTTGGATCGGCCAGCAACGGATATGGACATTAGCGGATAGCAAAAACCGGAGACCGAACGAAACGCGAATCCGCGAGTACGCACGCGAGCGATTGCTAACAAGGACCATGCCGATTTTAATGATGGAAATTTCAACCATTAAATGTGGCTGATTTCCATCGGTTGCGAGGAATAGAAACCAAATAGAATATTATTCCTTCTTCCAATAACATTAATAGACGAGATTAAAACACTTTTAAACGTATTGCTCCATATTGCTCGTTCACATCGCTCAATCAGCACAAATTGTTCCTCGGCTTAGAATGTTCAAAATTTGTCTATGTACCAATTTATGGCACTACAAGGTCAGCGAAACATGTTTCTTTTTTGTGTTTAATACACTCTAAACACGTCTCATAAACGTTGAACATGTTCTAAACGTTTATCAATTTATAATAGCTTGAGGCAGTAAGAGTAATTTCATTTATTCGTCATTCTCGAGTAGAAGAAGAGACTCTACGTTCTACACATACTAAATTAGTACATTTAAGAAAAAGCATAAAATTAAGTCTAATTAGGAGAAGTTCAATTTTATAATAACCGTCATACGGGCGAATGTATTCACATAATGGTAAAAAGGTCGAAATAAAGTTGTACTGTGTACCTGACAATGAGCCATTTATCCTTATCAGGTAGTGAACGACAGGCAATATTTATCTCTGAAGTTTTTGGCTCGGGTAGAACGAGCAAATAGTCCGTAGCGAATCAGTCCGTAGTCGCGTGACGAGTTGTCCGGATTCAAATCGGTCCAATTAAGTCTGGCGACGCGACGTTCGATCGTCGACTCGGTGAACGACACTGGCGAATAATTGCTGTTTTATCGGTCGCAGGATGTCGTACCACGTGAATACGCAGCCGATGTGCCCGAACCCGAACCTCGGGCCTAGTCTCGCCAGTGTTTGCTCCGGCTCGCAATATCTGAGCTTCATGACACTCTTGAACACCTTCGTCACCGACCAAGAAACGATCTCGCAAATCTGCGAGCGAGTCAGACCTGTCAACCCTCCTGATCCTATTTATGACTTCATCGTCGTCGGCGGTGAGTACTGAACACAGTTTGATTTATTTAATTTTAGTGATTAATTCATGGCTAATCGCTTCATTGTAACTTTATCAGATTTTGCTAGATACCGGATTGTCGAATGAATCTTATCTTTCCAGTTTCGGTGTCACTATTTCAGTTTTATAAAAACTCTCAGAGGCTGTCACTCCAACTTCAAATATATAATCACAATTCTTGGTTCAAAAATCATGTCACTTGAATTTCATTTCAACGCGGTTCATGTAACTTTAATTTGGTCTCATCATATCTAGTTTTCTGCATTTATAATGAGGTAGATTATACATTCAGCCATTGGCCTTTCAATCACATTTATTTTTATCATTGTACGGACTTTAACCCTGGAGACATTTTAAGCTAAGGAAAAGAGGACAGGACGAGGGTCGAGAGGTCCTAGTGAAACTTTTATTTTTTCTCTGCTATCCGACGAGATATTCTACTGTCCATCAAAATCAGAAAGCCATTCGTTATTTTATAACTACTGGACTGCGAATCTTCATGCGAAATAGAAATTGTTCGAGTCAATTGTAAGAACCCAAAATTAGGGTTCCTAAATTAGCTCTTTTATCAAAAATTCTATCAAATTTTTAGCTATTACACAGGGTGTTCCAAAAATGATTTATTTCCTTGGGAAGGATGATTGCTAACGCCATTCGAAGTAACTTTTTCCTTTGCAAAAATGTTCCCCAATTTTTAATCGCGAATTGAGAATGTTAGAAATATTGAATATTAAAAACCACAATTTCCATCATTTCGACAAAAATTCGTCTTAATACTCATTGTCTGGTTATCGGAGAATTTACACAACAGGTTCAAAACTTCTACAAACCAGGGCAGGAGTGGGGGGTTGCAATATGTAAAACTCATTTCCGCGAGTATAAGCGAGAAAAAAGGAGCTCGTTAATGCTCCGGCGGAAACCGGGTTGCAGCAAAGTCTCATTTGAATCGGTGATTGACACTCGAGAGCGTACTTTCACGTGGAAAACCGTGCGCAGCATGTTCCTAAATGATTCGGCGGGAAAACTTATTTGGTGGTATCAATGACAATACTGTAATTTTGCACGAGTTTCGGTGTCGGGCCTGGAATGGCGACATAGTGCCGCGACAGCTTTCAACCAATGTCTTACGGTGTCAGCGAACGTCGGTATTCTGTTCGAAGAATAATTAAGGACTATTCCTTATCGATTAGATATGGGATGGTTATAATAATACACCGGGCCGTTGTCGGGCAGAAGATTATTGGTCGCGAGACACATGAATAATTAAGAGCAGCAACCAACCAGCGAACGTTAATTTAAACGTTGTCGGACGACGTAGAGGAGAGAGAGGAGTGAACGTTTCACAGGACACATCGATCGTTCCCAGTGCCCGTGTTATTCATCATCTCGCGAAAATCTGTCGACCGCAGGAGAGAGAGAATGTTTTGCCCTGCATTCCGATCGGCGAATCGCTCGAGCGTTTCGCGTCGCGCGAGTTCGTTTCCAATGCGGTTCCGCCTGAGTAAAAATAAAGAATTAACCACTCATACACGTGTCTATTCTTCGTCTATGATACTTCCCCGGGAGCCGATCTATTACCGGATTATTATCACTTTATTGGCAATTCGCGAATAAATCGATCACCAGCTCGGCGTAAAATGAACGCTCGTAATTAATTGACCACCCGTTAATGTGGTATAACTCATGCAACGCTAAAAACCGAGCAGTGAATTTAACTAATACGAATTGTCTTATAAAAATAACTACATTTGATTTATTTAGGCTGTACGGTTTTTATTAATTACCATATATATGATCAATAAAGAAATCTATAAAATATGTAAAATAAAAAATCTGAAACCGGTCATTTGACCGGTTGCAGTAAGTCCAGTGTTGAAACTGAACCAAATGACTCGAGGTTTATTGATAAAGCTGGAAAGTTTATTAAATGATTACGGATTGAAATTAAATGATCCGTATATAGTTAATTCACGAATAAACCGGTCAACAGTCTCGAAAAAACTTTCTTTGATATAAACATCAATGCAGAACAATTTTTATTTTGCAGTATACCAATCAATAGACTGCGCATTTTATGTATTTATGGCAAACGTCAATGGGTGTAATTTAAAACGGGACGAGTATTGAGAGTATCAGTGTAGTATTTCCAACCTTTTACAATCACTGAAAAATGAATGAACTCTCCATTTAGCTTCTATATTTTATAATGAATGCAGAATATTTTTATATCGCATGAAGACCTACTGATCAATTCTTTAAGATCCAAAATTGGACGATCTGAAATTTTTGTAAAAGTCATTTTTTAGCAATTATTTTATCTGGACTTGTAATGAATATTTTAAAAAATTCAGTGTAGGTCAATGTTGGGCATATTTGCCTCAATTGAGGCAAACCATCCCCTCTATAGTTCCCTTCCAGCAAGCGGCGTTACCCGTTGGTGCGGGAAGCAAGCCCAGCACTAGTGTAGGTCTTGAAAGTATCATCTTTCCTTTCTCTAAAGAGTATCCTCGCGGAACAGATTAATAAAGATTAAGTAGTAAGGAGATTTACAAAATTCTGGGAAAAATCGAGGGATACGTTTTTCCTCTCTTTTATGTTTTGCCAGAGCAAACCTAATAATTATCGGCAATTACACAGTGGCGGTGGTTATTGTTATAATTCCTGGAAGCTTAACGAAGCGCCGGTTTTCAAGAAAACAGCCGAGATTGGTTTTAACGAATGTAACGGCCGCTCCGTGCGGCTGATTGCGGTAAAGTAATCAAACATTTAAATTAATCGGCTTCGCGATGCTAATCTCTTGCCTGGTAGGCTTCGCAGGAGTTTAAGGACAAATCCGAATAAAATAATTCGCCGAGAGGTGTCGACGGTAACGAGAATAAAAGACGAGAATCGACAGCGAATATGGTTCGTTAGCCTTTCTTATATTTAACGAAGACATCTTCTCTTCTCATGATCTGCTTCGGAAATAACGTTACAAATAAAGTTCAACAGTGACAATGTGGATAAAAAATATATGTACGTAGCTTATCTAGTTGAAGCGCAAAAAATTATTAACGTTGAAAATTGTGTTGATATTAATTGTAAGAAACAGAAATTGAATGAATATATCGTAATTTTAAAAATTTTCAGAAGTTGACAATAGCATAATAGTGATTTGAAATTCTTACAGTATCTTTAGTTTTGTCATGAATGCATAAAAAGATTTTGTTTCCCAATGCAAAAAATTATATACATTCCTAAACTTTGTTTATCGTCGAAATGTTGTCGGAACTCCACTCGAGCTGATATTCTTAAATAGCTTCTTATCAGTGCCAGTTATACATATTTTGCAGACGTCAATATGCTAATCAGGTTTTGTTCGCAACGATCCAAATGTACTCGTGAAATTGCTAATGTTCTCGCTCTTTCTGCGTTTCCTTTTCTTTGTGCGCCGATTACGCTCGCCGAAGTGACTTAAATTTATGGCCGGTACGGCGATTATTGAAATATGTATTAGCGTGCGAGCAACAAGGGACCTTGCTAATCTTGCAATTACTAATTACGAGTGTTTATCGCAGCGAGTTCCGTGACGTGCGACTCCGTTTGCAACGAACTGTGTTCGATTTGTTTACTGTTCCGTTGTAATTCACTCTGGAGCTAAACAGACACCAAAATGACTCCATAGGGTGTTCGCAAACTTTTGTACTTCCATGAAATAGGTAATTCTTGAAGTAATCTGAAATGACTTTTTCAAAAATTTGAAAGATTTGTAGTTTTCCGAAATTGTTTACTATTGCCTATCATATCAGTTAACTCTGGCGTTTAAAAACCGATCTATATAACTGGTCTGTAATCTTATAAAGATTTTAAAAATTTTGAAGCAAGTTGTCGTTTCCATCTGCAGACAAGAGATTGCTAATTTTTCGTTTGAAAAGTGGATAGGGGCACCCGGTAGACGATAGCAGAGGAACGTTAATTTTCCACGATCATAAACACGGTTAACTTATTCGAGCGCATTTGTTTCTGAGAATTCCGTATCGTTATTTCGCATGTAATTTATAGTTTCGCGGGCGCAAAGGGAATTTCATCCAGTTCATTGAAACGCTCTCCTGATTGATTAGAGAATGGTAATTGGAGCAATACTCTCTGACAGCCTCTCTCTCTCTCTCTCTCTCTCTCGCCCCGTGTATTAGTTGTGTTAAACGCGATCGATTTGACTTAATTGGAAAGTAGAGCCGGAAAAGAAAGAGGGCGGAACCGTAATTGGTGAAGTTTCGGGCAGCGGCGCGACGAGTTAACTCGTCTTGCTCCTCGATGAATGAGCCGGTAAGGAAGCCCGAGACAGGTCTACAGGAAAAAAAGGAGCCTGGTAATTGGATGTTTTACGATGCGGCTGACGAAATCACTGAGTTAAATCTTTATCTATAACGTTTATCCTGAGCAACAACGCTAATATTAATCCTGCCCCGGTTTCTCTTTCGGTGATTATTGTCGGTGCAACCGTGAAGGCCGTTTTTACGCTCGCGCGACAACGCGAGCGCCAGCCAGTTCTGCTCCGCGGACTCCAAAGACGGCAATCAGGCTTGAAATTTGCAAACAGAGAACCTGGGCAACCTGCACCGTTTATTTTTCTCAAAACTCTTCGCAATTTCCGCTCCAAAAGTTATTCAGACGCTTATCTAACTGTTCGCGAATTTTCGTCACTTTTTTCAACAGAGTAGTATCAGTAGATCTCCATTTCAGATAAAAATGTTCAAAGGAATACCAACTAAATGTATTTATCTCTCGAATCATTTTACAAGTTGAAAATGATGTATCGGTACACGTACGATTTTTTAATTCTACTGCATTTTAACAACGGATAAAATCCGTAATTTAGTAATTAGTCTGCGAGTTTTGTGCAACACTAAGAATTTTAAAATGTCGATTGAAAATTTATGAACTATATTATAGGAAGGAATTATTTCGTAACTTGGTTCCTTTGCCTTTTATAATTAATGGAAGACATTTTTGTTTTAATGTGTGGCAAGGTTGATAGAATTTGTAAACGTCGATACGTGATTTAATCTTTAGCTCGTTGCTGAAATTGTAGAACCTATTGAACAACTTCATAGAAAATGCTAGATCATTTGCCTTCCAATTTCGAAATAACTGCATACAAAACAACTTTCTGATACACAATAAACTAATTAGAAATATAGATTGTAGACTGCTCTCTAACCACGACCAGAATAACCAGTTCTCTATGTTTTTGGTGTCACTTTATCATCCGAAACAGCTTCTTAATGTAGTTTAATTAAGGCACTCGAACGTTTCATCAAAAAAATGCAACAAAGATGAAGCAACTGCACTTACACAGTGCAATTACATTAATTGTACAGCAAGGAAACGTCGAACGAAATTGATGGATAGATTTCGAAAGTGCAGCAGGTACACATATCGAGAGACCACCTCGAACAATTTTATTCTCAGTGTCAATCGTCTGGTTAATTAGATTACTAGAGTTAGAAAGTTCACGACGACGGGGAACGGAACTTAATAAATTAAGATTTTAATTCCTCGACCGAGCACACGCCGTCCATTAACCAGCTTGATTTTTTCGAAATCGGAATGATCCCAGAGCGGTGCAGGTTATATAGAGAGAGCTAGACGAACGCTTATTGCCAAGGATAACTTGTAGAATTGAAAAACCGATGTAAGATATGGCATTGATTGTCGTCCAAAGCTCCTGCGTGCGGAGACACGCCTTCTGAATCTAGCGCACGCTATAAATTCAATGAATTCGTTAACGATTGTGCCGAGCGTCAAAACGACGGTCTACATAAAAAGTTTGCTCAACGCTGCTAACGATTATTACATCGTGTTGCAATTTATTACTGCATTCCCACTTCCTGAAAAGTATCAAAAACGAATAGCTCGGAGAGTTCATTATTTATGCGGCTGATTATGAAACTAATCCAAGTCAAGACTCGAAACTAATTGATCGTGTTGTTTACTATGTAGTAGATTGATTTTATTGGAACTATACAGGGTGCTCCACGCAATCCTAACGAAGCTCTATCTTTGTTTTGGTTGAAATTACGAAAAAATGTTAGAGGGGAAGATAAATTCTTCTTTCTTAAATTTATAAAAAAAAGGTATCAAGAGTGTGTAGACAAAAAATGGACAGTTAACAAGATATTTTGAAAAATGATGTTTTTACTATTCAGTGTAGAATATTTTATATTTTAAGAAATGCTAGAATAAACAGTTTCACCGTCTACTACGATAAACATAATTTTTAACGGCGCAACGTTTCCGCGTTCACGCGATGGACAAACGGAATTATCGCGGGCCGACTCGGGCCCGATCGTAATTCGACGATTATCGCGAGGGAAACGCGACTCAACGCTCGCTCTGCGAGATCGCTCGGTCATTCGGTATTTAGAACTGATATTAATACGAACTGTTATTCATTCAGTGGGCCAGCGTGATTATTGCATCATTAATTTCATTTCGAGTTCGCGCTTCACCGCTGTCCTCCCACCACCGAGCCACCCTTCCGGTTTTAGCCGCCGCCGTTTCGATGCATCGTTGCAATGGCCTCTATACGGTGCACTCGAAAAGTTCGCAGACTGATGTGTAATAAAGTCGAACGGCGAATTAAATTTTATTGGTCGGAGGCTCTCTATTGCCGACGTACTTGTGCGGCAAAATTTCTATGTTCAAGGAGGAACTGTGATTTTGGTAGAGAGAAAATTACACTCGATTGGAAAGAAAATTTATTTTATAGATTATAGAAAATATTTATTTTATAGTTTATAGAAAATAGCTTAATTTGATCTAATGAATTATGAAATTCGAACTTATCGAATTCAAGAAAACAATGTGAACAAACGACTTTGCAAAAATCGACAAAATTAATTGTGAAAGAAGCAAAATGTGTGCAACAAATGATCCAGACGGTGCAACGAAGATCCCCGCGACTAATAGATCCGAAAGAAATTCGGGATTGACTGCGAGAGTACAAGGCGCGTGCAGATAAATGGTCTGAGGCAAAACCGGGGGCAGAGGAAGCGTCGCCGGGCGTTGCGACGACGGGAAGCGTCCCTAACGAGGCAACGATGACGACTCAACCAACGGAATCAGTTCCACCGAAAACTTTCGCGATCGCAATTGAATTATCCGGCCGGATAGAGGTCTTGAAACCCGATTAATCTTCTTTAGACGACGCTCGAAGCAGATGGCGTCGCGGCGCTCGCTAATAACTGACGTCCGCCCGATTAATTGGATAATGAAATGTCAAATGAAATTGGTCGGACCGTGACGATGTTGTAAGAAATGCAAACTTCGCACCCTTTCTATATGCTCGAGGAAATTCTGCGGTCGGTGTCTAATGGGGACGTTCGGTAAATTGACGTGACAGAATGTTCGAGCGTGACAAGGAAACGCACGTTCCGGAGAATAGTAATTGAAATTTTGGCTATTCTAGCATCCAGTACAGTTATTATTTAAAATTTCATTTTCATAAGTCACTTCTTCCGGATCGGACACCTAATTTTCTCAATTTTTCCCTATATTTTCCTTCAGTTCTATATTCAGTGTAAGATTGATTCTGACTCCTTGTACTCGGGGAACTTTCTCTAGTTCCTAACAGTCTTTACGAATTTATTTATTATTTACAAAACATAGAAATTCAATATTTTGCGATTCTCTAGAAAGAATTTTATTATTTTTTTAATTGAAAGAAGAACGCAGATCATTCCGGTTGCATTTCGAGAGATTTCTGAAAATCTCTCGCTACTGAATTTCGAAGCAGATTTCGCGAGAGTTTCTTAGCGCGACACGATGGAAAAATCGGCGAGAAAGGAAGGCGCTGGTGTCTAAGGCCAATGGAAAGTCTGCGCGACAGTCTACGGTGAACAATCGTATCAGACACAGCGATTCGATCTCTTCTTTTTGCCGATGGGTATCGCTGGGAAGGGTACCACTATGCGAGGCCGACGCACAAAGCAACCATGCTTCGTCTAGGCTAGGGTCAGACTGCGATCCGTAGCAGACAGTGTCCTCCATATTACATAAATTACACGACGACTAACAAATGTGATAGGCAGCACATTGTTCCACTAATAGCGTAGTTACCTACATTTTTCCTGTTATCTGACACTGTTTTCGCGTTTTGAGCCTGACCTAGTCTAACCTTTCACTCGTCAACACTACCTGGGTTCTAATTGGGAAAAGTTCTAATTGTAGAAAACAGTACTATCTTATCTTTATACAGGTAACCCTCCTAAAACACAACTTGTGTTGAAATAGTTTCTGTGTTATTGCGAGGTAGCGCACAGAGCCCTTTTTTGGAAAAAGTGAACAGGATAAAATTTCTTCTATAAAAACGTACACTATTGTTGTTTATAAAGTTTCAAGAGACAAATTGCTAAAATGTTACTGTTAGGAACAAACTTTTCTATTAATTCCATATAAGCAACTTAATATTTATTAAAAATATAAATGCATGTATAACGAGGGCTTTCGGCTTCGATCGCATTTCAATACGCCGATGTCGCATTGAACTGCATCCTTAAGGATAAGGCGGGATTTTCGGCAACACTCTATCTATAAGGAGCAGCAAGTCACGCCGCGTAAACTGTGCGTGACGCTTTCCGCTATAACATCGGGATAGAGTTATAAATGATTATATTATAATTTCTTTATATATTTCATCCATCCATCTTTTTCTGGCAATTATTGAACACCTGTAAGAGGGGTATGAGAAAAATTAACAATCTAGACAATCTTTGGGAATTTCTTTAAAGAAAAGTATTGAATATTAAAATTTCAAACTTGGTAAATTTGTTCGTCAATATTTAGAGAATGTACTGAATTTTTTCCAAGCAATAATGACCGTCAGAATTTCCAAAAGAAAATACCAATGCATTTTGTGTAATTTTCAAACGCCAAACTTCTAAATGAAAAATGAAGATTAAGTCGAAACTATTCTAAATTCCTCCAAATTCTTGGAGCGTTCCCAATGAAGGAGTTCGGTGGAAACGACGCGACAGGATCGAAGGATCGAGGGATCGAGAATCGATGAGACTCGTTACCGAAGCAGTAGGCGGGTATCGTTTGGTGTCGGTATCACAGTCCCCCCGGTAAAGACGATAAAATATGAAATTCGCTGAGGCGCGTACCGCGGAATAGTTTACGGTCCGGCGAGCCTGTATTTGCATAATCTCGCCGAATATTCAGCGTATCGCGCGATGAAAACGTTATTTGCCCGGTGACACTTTGCTCGATTATACCGGGGTTGATTTTTCGCGTTTTTTCTTTTCGCCGCGGGCTAATCGATGCGCCGTTGACCGCCCGCGGACTCGCTAAAAAGCCCCCCCCCCACTTTTCCGCACCCTGTTTTCTGCAGTTCCGAGCGAATTGTTTTCAACGGGTTCAATCAAAATTTCATTGTTCGCGATCTTTCTCGCGGCGATTCTCCTCCGTCGCAACTTTTAATGCTCTCTACGCCATGCCGCCGCGCCCGGAGCTCCGGGAACCAGTTTACACCTTGGAAACTCGCAGACATCGATAGGATCTCGGGATCCGTCGTAATCGGGAATTACAAACGTAATTAACCCCTCGACGGGGTGTGAAAGATGAAGTTTTCTAATTGAAATATCAATCTCCTCTTTTGAAGTGAAAGCTTCTTTAGACGCGCCGCGTACACAATTGTCGGGCAGTGAATGAATCCGACCTGTCACGCTCCGAGGTGAAACGCTATTCGGGTAAACTCGAGGGGCCGAGTTTAGCCGAGCGAGTAAGTTTGCACAGTATTAGCCTGTTTTTTCTTTTAGATTGAAGGGACTTCAGAACGCATTTAAAAATTCCATTCAGTCGAACCACAACCTTAGACTCTTCGTAGAAGCATAAATAACATGGCTGCGTTGGCGTGGCGTTGAAGTTCGATTCCATTGTAGCCGCGTCGACGGAACGGAAACGAACTGCGCCGGACGCGCGCGTTTCGTATCGAAATGCGTTTCTCGTGGGAAAATGACGAGTCGATCTAGAAAAGAGGGTGCGCGGGGGTCTGTGTGGCGGGGGATACAAAGCTTACGGGAAATCGTGGAAAATCGAGGAAAATGGGCAAGAGAGAGAGGAGAGTGTGGGTGCGTATCGATCGAGACCGATCCAGACTCCTTTCGTCGGCCGCGTGTAAAATCGCTCGGCCGCTGGCTGCGGCAATGCGATTATGCAACCGTGACGACCGCGTTTTTACCATGGCAAACCGTTTTCTCCCGATCTAACGTTACTGTCACGCCGATACGCTCACCGTTTTCACGAAAAAATGACACAGAACGCGCTCGCGCCGTCCCGCCGAAAAACGCGCCGACAACGGGAAACTCATTTTCTTTCTTTTCCTGCGAGCAAGATCGACCGGTTTTCTTTCGGTGGCCAACGCTCGCCGGTCGATACGCTATTTACCAAGCGCATTGGTCGACTTTACCAAAAGCCTGGATGAAATTCGTATTTGTAATTGTTCGGCTGCGGATCTTTGCAAAATAAATGTTTTCTAATTCGATCGTAAGTAAACACGGATCAATATGCGAAATAAAATATTGATACATCATCGACAAGTAAATAGAGCTATATGAAAATTCATTTTTCACGTACACAAGTTCAATTGTTTGAAGATAACGTTCACATACATTTTTGTAACACGAATACCTGCGAGTATAATATTCAGTATTTTTGCTATTAATCTCGTCCCGTATAATAACGAATCCGAATCGTACCGACGATTCCAGAAAGAGTGCCAAACACGGATCACATTCATCTCTTTTAAATCGAAATGAAATTTGAATATAATGAAAAATAAATTGATGTGTGAATTTCGAAAATTTTGAATTTCGAGGGTGAAACTTTTCTATATGTAGAAAAGGTGTGCATAGGCCTTGGCCATGGCGCCAGGTAAAAGCGGTCACCCAGGTAGAAGCATGCGCCGTAGAAACGTGTTCACCAGCAGATTCGCGGTACACACGCGGGAACGCTGCAGCGAGCATACTGCGCCGATGAAACCGGAAATACAGTGATCAGACTCGTGCTTTCCTCCGCGGGAGGGAAACGTAACAATACACACGACGCGAAACACCTGCCGGGACTCGGCTTCGAAATACACTTATGTTTGAACGGAACATCACGTCCCGGCATTCTTTCCGCAAGGATTCCCGGAACGATTCATCATAGAATTTTAAATTTAGTGGTTCCCAGAACGGACAACGTTTCTTGTCGATCGATTATGTAGTCTCACGTAACCGACACAATCACTGTCACGTCTTATCGCCTCGTGGCCGATAAGACTCCCGGTGAAACAGCAAACAATTAGAAACGCATCGTTATCTCACATGCAACGAACGCGCCTCGTGTACATTTCTTCGCGAGCCTAATCAGAAACGTAACGTTAAATCGTTTTCACGGGTAGTACCCCTATAACACCGCTATTATATCTATAATATAAATGGAATTCTACCGTATAGAATTGCAATTTTCTGCGGCGCCTTAGAGCAGGGGTCGGCAAACTTTTTTTTTAAAAGGGCCAGATGTTCCAAATAAAACACCAGGGTTCCAAATATTTTTTAATAGAAAGTGATATTTTTACATAAGTGTTTTATTTCACGTAATTTGATTTATATTTAATTTGTCCATGTAAAGAACAATGTTAACATCGCGGATTGGATTCAAAACAAGCGGCGGACCGTACTTTGCCGACCCCTGCCTTACAGAGTCCCACTTCTAGTACAAGGGGGTCCAAGAAAATGAAAACAGTAGACATACAACTCTCACAGACTCAGTCCGTGCACTGAAGGGTCAACGAAAACTTGTGCTAAAATGTCGACGGATATTTCAAGCGGTAGCTTAACGACAGATACGCAAATCTCGAGCATCCTGAGCACGCAAGAATGAAATTAGCGAGACGTAATCCCACGTTTCCCAGACGTCCGTGTCTCGTTGCGTAAAAACCGTAAGATGTGTATCGCGGTTAGACTTTCCAAAAGACTTTCTGAAATCGGGAACGCCGATCCTCGGTTGTGCTTTATATATTCTTGCTTTCACACGCCGGCAAATAAATTAATTAATACGATTACACGTGTGTATAGAGAGGTTGTGGTCGCGGGACACGCGTTCCGTTTCAGCATCAGCCACCGGAACGTTTAACCGGATCGCCTTGTACGCGTGAAAACGACGAATCATTGTATCGTAAGGAAACGATTCGCCGGGGATCGCGTGTGCACGATGGCGCGGTCTGTCGTAACAGAGAATCAAATGCAACCGCGTGTAAACCCAGAAGTAGGTTCGAAGGCAGATACATAATTAGCTTCCCGTTCGAACGTCTCGCCGACCGTGGAATCGCGGAAGCGAACGGGAAGCAACATGTTCGATTTCTTCGATTGTACTACGAATTTTTCAGACATGTATAGGTGACCTAATCTCTAACAGTGGGTCTGGGCAGCACTAAAAATGGCAATTCATATTATTCTATAAAATTAGCCCGTTGCACTACAATTTTAGTAGAATTTCTAAATCCAAAGATCCGCAGTCTGATAATGAATTTCAACTCCAAATTATCTATCTTCTATATAAATAAAACTTAAATGCTGTTCGTTGGTAAGCGCATCACTCGAGAACGGCTGGACCGATTTTCTAAATTTTAAATTGTTTTCTAAAAATGATCGTAATAGTCCGAACAAGGTTTTTAGGGAAAGAAAAACTGCCGGAGAAATGTAAAATTCGGGAGAAAATGAAGGTGCTTTTTTTTATTGAAATTTGAACAGGACAACGTCTGTCGGATCAGCTAGTCATTAACAATTTGCATGTTTTGTTTGCAGGTGGAGCGGCCGGTGCTGTGGTGGCATCAAGACTCAGCGATCATCCGGGATGGAAAGTCCTTTTGCTGGAAGCTGGTCCGGATGCACCGCCGGGTACAGCGGTTCCCAGTATGGTGGCAATGTTTCTGGGTACGATTCCCCGTTGCGTCGATTTAATCATTTCGGTGCCAAATGGACAGTCTCAATTTCTTGTTAACCCTTTGCGGTCCTAGCACCGGTCACCGTTCTCCAGCTAGACCGCATTTATTTGACCACTTTCAAAACTATACCACATATCATCGTACCATCGTTTATATGTATATACCACCGGTTTAAAACATTTTGCGGTACTTGGGCTTGCGGGATTTCTTTTGTAACGTCTGCGTTCACTTTAATGCTTAAATAGAATGCTCTAATATAATTGTCATCGACACAGGCAGCGACATAGACTGGCAATATCATACAACGGGCGAGAGGAACGCGTGCCTATCGACAGAAGGTTCCTGCAGTTGGCCAAGGGGTAAGAACCTTGGTGGAACCACGGTTCACAATGGCATGATGTACACTCGCGGACATGCGAAAGATTTCAACAACTGGGCAGCAATGGGCAACGAGGGATGGAACTGGGAACAGGTATGTAGAAAATCGAAACTTACCTGCTACAAATCACCCATCGGAAAACTCACGCAGTCCCACGAGTCACGAATTGCGCCACTACGAATCGCGTGCCGTTCGCGAGAAACCGTTTGCCAATCCGACAGTCTGATTCACGCTAATAAACTGCTGGAATTACGAGCGCGACACCGATTCCTTTTTCTCTTGTTCGGTTGCCTCTACCTGTTGACTTTAGACTGTGCCACTGTACAAATCTTTGAGAATCCTTGGCTTTGTTCAAACGATCTTCAGACGCCAGCCTCGAAACGTTATTGTACCGCGTGATTGCACTACGGAAATAATTGCCTTCGTTCCGAGAACAACATTTATACATTGATGATCTTCAAACAAAAGGCCTAGCAAGTATAAATTTGCATCTAGGTCTCAAATCACTTTTTTTAATTCTTGTGTGGTTCGTATTTAAAATTCTACATTTTTTTGTGACTCTGTCTGGATATGGTCAATAGTCTAAGGTCCATTTTCATTGTGTACAACGGATCAAAGATTATTTGAAATGGTTCGTCGTTTATTTTTAATGTCTTCAACCTGATAGGCAGTCTGTAGAGAAATAAAGATTCTCGAGTACAGTGCTCAATAAAACGATGACATTTTACGAGTCACGGTGCTATGCCGCAGGTCCTGCCATACTTCAAGTGCTCGGAGAACAACTCGGAGATCCATCGAGTGGGCACTACATACCACAGCACCGGCGGCCCTCTGAACGTCGGCAGGTTCCCTTGGATACCGGCTATCGCAGGTGATATCCTGACTGCGGCAACTGAGATAGGTTATCCGTTGTCCGAAGACTTGAACGGAGGCCAGTTCACCGGGTTCACGGTCTCGCAAATGATGCAGAAGGGAGGCGTCAGACAGAGCACCTCCGCAGCATTCTTGCAACCCCTCCGCCACAGAAGAAATCTTCAAGTTGCCCTAAACGCCACCGCTACCAGAATCATCATCGAGAACTCTAGAGCCGTCGGCGTCGAATACATTCAAGTTAGTATAATCGCAACACTTGCATTCCAAATACTAAATCTACTAAATAAGTATGTTAGTAATTTCCTTCAAGCCAAAAGAAGCCTGCAATTATAAACTTTCACTTTCTTCTAGGAAGTTGCGAACAACCAAGTCGCTTCCATCATTGTAACCATGTAATAAATTGTAATGCATACGGTTAATAAAAAATAGAAAGAACTGTAAAATCGCGAAGCTCTTGAGCGCAGGTCTCGTTATCTCTAACGTTGCAAAGTTATGTATCGGCCATGTCACCGAGTGTCGTTATTCAACGTGTCCGTTTATACCGCCGCGGCACCATAAATCCATCAAATTTGTTTTTTCCGTTGTCGTTATTCCTGTTCTCGAACGGTCAACAATTTCCTGTTTCCGAGACGTTGAGATCGGAGTTCCGGCGAGGTTCAAGGTTTTCGAGTAGGTGTAATCGATATACGATCCTGTTTCAGAGCGGTCAACTTAGGGTCGCTAAAGCTAATCGAGAGGTGATCGTCTCTGGCGGCGCTGTCAATTCGCCGCAGCTGTTGTTGCTCTCCGGGATTGGGCCAAAGGAACAGTTGCAAGCCGTGAACGTCAGCGTCGTCAAAGATCTACCGGGTAAGCAGCGTTTCAGACAACCAGAGCCGATGCGGTTTCGACTGTTTGCTCGATCCGCCCCGGCGAAATTGCTCCTGGCACTAAATTTGCTCGGGAAGCCCTCTACCGGATGGTTTATACCACTTTAAACTAGACAGAATTATTTATAAAAGTTGTGCTTGAATTTTTCATTGAGCTCGCTGGCATGCATTGGTAAATTGTGAATCCTTTCGGAATTAATTCGGAAATGGAACAGAGTACAGTCGTCTCCTTTTGCACGATGCTGGCTGACAACTTGCAGTATACACACCGTTTTTCTATTTTCCAAGTATCTTTTTGTCTCTATTTTTTGATTATAAAAGTCATTTGGTAGATCGGTACAAAAATTCATCCCCGATTCTTTGTTGTATTTTAAATAATTTTAATACGAAATCCGATAGGAACTTTTGTACAAACCCAATAGTTACATAATACAAAGGAACTCTTCATGAACCTTGCGTGTTCCGCAGGTGTCGGCGAGAATTTGCATAACCACGTGTCATTCACGTTGTCCTTCGATATCAACGAGCCCAACGAGGTCGACCTGAGCTGGGCAGCAGCGGTGGAATACATTGGCTTCCAAAATGGACCCATGGCTTCGACAGGTCTGTCTCAAATGACTGGAATTATTTCTTCCTCGTACACCACACCTGACGACCCAGATCTCCAATTCTTCTTCGGTGGCTACCAAGCTGCTTGTAGTGTCACCGGAGAACTTGGTGCGTTGATGAGCGATGGCCCTCGCAGTATCAGTATCACGCCCACCAACATTCACCCACGAAGCAAAGGTACCTATCACGACTGTAGCCATATAAAATGTTATCTGGTTCAAATATGTAGACGCAATGATTTCCTGAAGTATCCAAGCAGGAATTATTCCAGACAAGTGTTTTACAACATCAAAGAAAACATACCACGACGGTGATTATCTGATTTTGAGATGACCTCCAATAATCCTCTGATAATCACATTCGAATTTTTCAGTGGTAGTTTACATTATGTGTTATATATTCCTGCAGCTGAAAACGACCCGTTTATAAAATATTATTGCCACTCGTACTTTGCACAAATCAATTTTAACCGTTTATCTATTTCTCTAGTGTAACAATACGTGTAAACTTTACGATTTTTCTATGCTAAATATGTAACGACAAGTTGCAGTTGTTAAAAAATTTTGAGAATCGAAGAGTTTAGCGGTAACCAATTTTCCGACTAATAAAACTTAACGAATTGTAGCCATATTGCTCTGTAACATTAAGAACAATTATAATGTTCCTCTAAAAATGTTACAAAATTTCTCTGAATGTCTCGATGCTTTGCTCGCTAATGTATTAATTTATAGTCTTAAAATGAGAATTTGTGCAAGTATGTTAAACATCAAATGTTTTAAATAATCGATACATTTTGCTTGATTACATAAGGGCTAAATAAATTTCTTTAATTTCGTAGCCCTAAGCTAGACTCTTCAGGTTGTTGGCGTGCACGCGAAATAGAACTGAAACTAGTGCTCCGCAAAACACTCGTCTGAAACATATCCCAGCAAGTTTGCCACTCCGGGAAATAATCACGGGGGGACATTTAAACCGAATTGAATGTACATGTATCGAAATGGACGATCGTCCTCGCTATACCGGAATCAATATTACAAGCGAACCGTCTTTCCGCGTTAGGAACACTTCGGTTGGCCAGCAACGATCCGCTCGCTAAGCCCATAATCCATGGAAACTATTTGAGCGATCCGCTGGACTCGGCTGTTCTCGTCGAGGGAATTCAGATCGCCCTGTCGTTCGCCAACACCACTGCCATGAGGAAACACAACATGACGCTTGCGACCACGGCTCTGTCAGCCTGCTCGCAGTATGAGTTCCTCAGCAACGAATATTGGGCCTGCGCCGTGCAACAGGACACAGGTCCTGAGAATCATCAGGCAGGATCCTGCAAAATGGGCCCAGCCTACGATCGCATGGCTGTCGTTGATCCTAGACTTAGGGTGCACGGTGTAAAGGGCCTCAGAGTCGCTGACACGTCCATCATGCCGCAGGTATACTACCCCTTTACTTTTCGAAAAGTCTCTGTACTTTATTTAGCACCCTGTCTGTCTCAAATTTTGATTACACCTTTATTAATTGTGATACAATTTCGATTATTTTATTTCGAAATTATAGCATAACTTCACTTTCGCTTTTGTCTTGAATTGCAGTATAATTTCAGTCTTATTTCATTCACAAATTGTAGCATGCATAAAACGTTCCGCGATGTTTATTTTAATTAAGTTTATTAAAGATTTTGTAACGTAAGCTTAATTAAATTCTGCATGATTTAAATTGCGCCCGAGTTTTTCTTCGTTCGTGTGGCTCAACTTCTGATGATTTTGTATGTTGATTAGCGGTTAATTGGACCGGTGTATATGTACATTTAGAGGAATTTTACGTTTCAATTTTCTTGCGGTTCAACTGTTGTCAAAGACATACTGTTGGAGTATAGTCACCTGTTTATTCGGTTAGATTAATTTGTACCGATTAGTGGGTCGTAGTCTGATTTGGACTGGCTCGTAAATTGGATACAATTTACAATTTATAGTTAATTAATGTCATCTGTAGTACCGCATGTATTTGTGTTTTTCACGGTGTAGGGCATTCAATAACTAATTGGATGTAGTGTCTAGTTTATCGGCAATTTATACTACAAATTTATACAGAAAATATTTGTTTTGACAATGTGAAATGACTGAAGCTGAGAATTACTTTGTAGTCGATGGTTCTATTTTGAAATATTTCAATATGTCAGAATATGAGACAAAGGGAGCGTTTGTGGTTGAGGAATAACGATTATTTGCCTGAAACACCATTTCGAGAAGTTTCCGACCAAAATATAATTTCTTTTTCTATTTCCAATAATAGACCTAAATCTTTGAAATAATTACAGCCCTTCAATTACTTACTTTACCATTACTTTAGAACCCTTCAAAGTTAGGGGTTCCATCAGTTCAAAAAACAATTTTTCCTAGGCCTAATAAATGACCTAAAATTTTTGAGGAAGTACTTGAAATAGAGCTAACGCGTACCTATCATTTGGATAATTGAATGAGCGTCCTCCAAATTTGGGTGTCTTCAGGTAAAATTCTGAAACCTTTCGAAATGGTGAATCGCCGTAGCGCGAGCACAAGACGGTATGCATTGAAAAATATTAGGGAGACTAATCGAATACGTTCTATTGGTATAGGTAACATCCGGCAACACGGCTGCACCGGCAATAATGATCGGCGAAAGAGCAGCCGCGTTCATCAAAGCGGACTGGGGCGTTGCCGGAACGCAATGGTACGGGCAGCCTATCCACACCCATACCCGTATGGGCTTGTCTAGCCCTCCATGGAAAAACTCAACCCCCCGAAAACGCTATAATTAGTCATTAGCAATTTGCCATGTTCCGTAGTTCCCGTTCTACGATCGACAACTCGCTGGATCTATTGCTATGGGGGATTAAATACGTCGACTGGGACCAGGGTGTCTGGTAATCAACGATCTCCAATGAATCTAGTCCAAGATATTCCGGCGAGTGTCGCAAACGATTTGGCCGTGAGTTTACCGGTGCCAAGATGGCGGCGAAAGTCACCAAAGAGGCGAGATCATCCGAGCAAAAGGACAATGCTCTCGCCGGCCTTTCTCTTCGCCGCCGTGATCAACGTGATCTAAACAAGATCGAGGGCCGATCGACTACCGTGGAACGGAAACTCAGCGAACCAACTATTGGACATTAGTAGCAACGTACCACCCGTTGCCTTAATTCTTTTTCGCCCGTTACCAAAACTGCGTCCTACTACAGCGTATATCGAACTCGAGTCTCTCATTCGATCTCTAATTCTCTGAACTTTGATCTTTCACCGAACTGGAGCCTTTTTACTGATTTACAGATCGCGACTGTGTCTATGAAATCTAGAAACTCTACTGTTCACATTGCAGAGACAGAATATTCTCATAGATCGAAAAATCTAGGAACTTTTCAACACCTAACTGTTGTCTACCGTATGCTCGATTTTGACCCCACGTAGGGTTCTAGAGATTCCGATCGAATGCGCTTGTGAAATGTAAGAACCTTATTTAAGCTACAGGATATTTTTCCACTGTTTTTCTTGTACTGGGAATTTGTAATCGATTTCTCAAAGGATCTGCGAGCGAACTGATTCATGCACCGTTTGGAGTAACGTTTCGTTTTGGGATCGAGACCTCAGAAGGAATTAAAAATAAGTCTGCGAACGCGTTGCACATTAAGTCATGCTGTGTAAAATATTGTTCGATGATTTGTCCGTTATATGAATGTTCTACTCGCGAGGGATTCACGTCTGCTTCTACGGAACTACAAGATTGTTGAGGACAGTCGAGGGTTCCTTATACATACTTGGTTGGCGATAATAGCTGGATTATCGACAGTGTTTTTCACGCAATACTAATTGTATACTGTTCTTGGTATTGTCTGTGTTGGCTTGACGATAATCGCTGATTATCGACAGCGCCTATCACGCATTCACGCAGAAGACCGAAAATTTCTGAATTCGTTTTATCATTTTTCGTGTACCGCATTCCTGAAGAATCATGCTCCAATTGGAAACATTGGCTCGGGCTTGATAATAATAACCAACGTTTGTGAAAGGCTATCGCTGTATTATTCAAGTTATTCTCGTTCCTGGCTTCTCCGCTTTCATTATTTAATAAAATGTATGCACTTGGTTCTTAATCAAAATTGTAGTGCAAAGAGTGCAAGAAACTAACCTATTTTATTTCTTTAGCAAATAGTAATTGCCATAACATCCTGTCTTTAGTCTGTTAATAAAGATAACAGAAATCCCCAACTGGAAGAAACGAATTTCATTTATTTAGAAAACAACAACTGCCATAATAATGTACCTTTGTTAACAAAAACAACAGAAATCACCAAGTGGAAGGAACGAAGAAATTCTATTCATTTAGAAAATAGTAACTTCCATAAAAGTATACACATAGTCTGTTAATAAAAATAACTGCCGGAGAAACAAACATTTTATTTAGAATACAGCGATTGCCATAACAGCAACTGGAAACACAGAAAATTAGAACGGAAAAGTGAAAAGACAGATATTGCGTATCTAAAAAAAATTGAAATTATAGCAATCGCGTCTGACACTTTCCCAATGCTAATGCTATAATAAAATATAGCCTTCACACCAAACAAATTAAAATTTCTCAACTAACGGAGGAACGCAACTCTGCGAACACTTTTCCTACACTTTAGACACTTCTTCTTTCACGCTAATTAATTCGGGCAGGTCTAAGTACTACTTTCACTAGCTAATTTACATACAGTTCTTAGATAACGGTATTCAATGCGTCTTCGATACTGTTTGCCTTTTAATAAGTCACTCACTCATGATATGTACTATAGCAATCAACTGCTTCAAAGATTTCAGACAGGACCAATGAATTAAAAAACAACTGCATACAAGTGGTCGTGGGCTAATGAATAAACTACAAAAGAATTTGAACATTTCTATGACTTGTCATGTGACTTAGGATGCACAATAGTCAACCACCTGCTCCAAACTTTGTAGGCTGGTCGAATGAACTAATTCTAACATTTACAACGCGTTTTAAGTTATACAATCGTTAATACTTACAAAGTGTTCATATAGTTGCCCTCGCGATTAACAAGACACACGGGCGAAGCTGGACGATTGTATTGCGATTTATAGCGTCAATTAATCATTGCTTGCGTTACTTGCCTCAGTGCTAGATAAGATAAAGGTCGCCCAAAATCAAAAAATACCTACTTAATATTACCAGAAAAAAATAGAAGAAATTATTAATCCATTGATTGTGTAATATATCCGCACGTGATAGGCCCGGTTTACTTAATACGCTCGTCATCAGAATCACACGTGTGTATTGTATTAGGAAAAAATCAATCAATTTTGTGCATGATGTTATCTATAATTTGACAATATATTTGTTCACATATTTTATAAGAACATTTAACCCTTATGCTAATCTCCTGGTACCTGGGTATTTTCTTTTTAAAACTTTTTTAACGTTTTCGTTGACGAATTCTATTCGTCCAGCAATTTTCCAGCAATAAATTTGATCTTCTGTTTGACGATGGCGTAAAGTATATATAACAATAAAAAAATTGTACTAGAATTTAATTTTGAAGTTTCAGACGCGGCACACAGAATATTAATTATACTTCTGAAGTTTCGAGCTCGAGTATGATTTTCAAAGAGGATTGAATAGGAGAATGCGATGTGTCGAATAGTTTTTCGAGTGTAATGGCGCAAAGAAATAGTTAGGAAATTACGAACTCTCCGCGGACTGCCCCGGCGTGGTGCACGATTGTAAATCAAAATGTTGTAAATAAATAGTTTTTATGGCCGAGCATATCGGGCACGAAGTCATCCTTCATTTCGGTCATGACGTGACAAGGTTCCTCCCCTGTAGCGAGCCGGTTACCGTTCGCACGTACCATCGAATGTGTAATTTGTCAATACTGCGAAACACTAGATAACAGGCGACACTTTGTACGCACTGACAATTACACACGCTTATCGTCTTCGCACTTGTCCCCGCGCATGAATGTCAACCGTATAAAAAGGAAACCGCGAGGATAGGTTGTCAGTCAGACAAGACTGTGGTCCCAGGGCTTTCGCATCATCCACCATCATGGTACGTCGTTATTTTTCTCTCGAAAATATTCTATACGAGTTCTGAACACCACTATACTCCTAGCGGTATTTTTGAGGGGTGGTTCTGTTCATGAATGTATAC
Organism: Lasioglossum morio; assembly: GCA_916610235.2. Taxonomy (NCBI): domain Eukaryota; kingdom Metazoa; phylum Arthropoda; class Insecta; order Hymenoptera; family Halictidae; genus Lasioglossum; species Lasioglossum morio. Next base: position 4,927,455 of record OU744324.1, on the reverse strand, counting down.
TGCTCTGGAAAGGTAACCCATAATCACAGAGGTTGAAATTTGTTACAGTTCGGTTGTACTTATTATAATTTCAATTTCTTTTACTGCATAAAAGTATATTGTTTTTTAAAAATGGGGTGCTTTGTATCACAGTTGTATGACGTACATAGTCGTTTCAGAGCATAATCATAGACTGCGGATCTTTATGCAAAATAAAAATGTTATTTCAACCAACCAATTTCTTTATAAATTGATTAAAACACTGGTACTGTGTAAAATATTATAAATTTTATTTGAAACTTTGACCGTCAACTATTCAAGGGTTAACACGAAGAAGAAGCTCTTCCCTTTTGCCATAAAAATTTAAAAGGGTGCTTTAACAAATAAAAATTTAGTGCTGTATAAAGTTGATCGATTGCTAGATTTTCACTGGAAAAAGTAAATTTTTTAACCATTACTTCATAAAAGAAAGTTCGAATGTTAAAAACTAAACAACAGCCAAATTTCCATGGAGAAACAGTTGATCTTCGATTCGCGGTAACTTCGCGACAGAAATTGGATTTTCAGGAATCGTTGTAAAGTGGGCACTTTTCCCTCTGGAAAATCATTTTGGAACGTATCGCAAAACAAAATTGTTTTAATTCCGTATTGTTGTTTGAATTTGTATACTCTTTTTTAGAAAAAAATCAACTTCGATTTTCCCTTTTGTTTCGTATTTATTTTATCGTACAATCAAAACTTCTAAAAAATTCAATCCGGGGACGTTGTGTTCACTGATACATGCTTCTGACTCTATAAATGTTTGATTGTTTTGGCATCTCTTCCTCTTGTAAAAAGCTACTGTTTATGAAACGTTTGGGTAGAAAACGAACGCGTGGATGCACGACGTAGAAAATACTATTTGTTACAGTCTTTGAGCGTCAATGTGTCACTTGGAAAATTGTATATTTCACCATTTTATGCCAGCACGCGTCGGTAACTATTGTTCTGTAGCTATTGTCTGAACATCAATACAGGATATAGAAAATTATGTTCATTGCAGTCTATGTGCGTCAATGTATGACATAGAAAATCATCCTTGTTACAGTCTTTGTTAAACGATTTGGGCGCTGCACTTCCGGTGCCGCTATGCCTTGCGCCCTACACTGGTGGGCCCCAGCTCACCGATGTGTGCGCTGCAGGCAGCGCCAGTATGTTTCTGACGGTGTTGAATGCTATGCTGATCGCGACTCCTGAGATCGGAGATGCGTGTGGTCGCATCGAATCGATTCGGAAACCGAAGAAGTCGTACGACTTCATTGTCGTGGGCGGTAAGCCCTCTTCATTCATTTCTATCGAATCAGTTGCACATCTTCTGTATTTGCACATTCATTTTGCTACCGAAGCTGTTGTCAATCTATTGTATTGTTGTACAGCTGGGGCAGCAGGACCAGTGGTAGCTTCAAGGTTGAGCGAAGTCAATGACTGGTCAGTGCTACTGGTGGAAGCTGGTCCGGATGAACCGGCGGGTGCGGAAGTACCCAGCAATCTTCTACTCTATCTCGGTAAAGAATTAATAAAAGTCCCCATTATCCTAATATTGGACTGCTGTTAGTGAAGTTAGGCTTCTTCAGAGAAGGGAATATTGAGAAATATTGACATCGCATTTTACAGGTGGTGAACTGGACTGGAAGTACCAGACAACGAACGAGTCGTTCGCCTGTCTGAGTTCTGGCGGCAGCTGCTACTGGCCACGTGGTAAGAATCTTGGCGGATGCACGATGCACCATGGTATGGCCTACCATAGAGGCCACGCGAAGGATTTCGATAAATGGGCCGAGGCCGGCAACGACGGATGGTCCTATGAGGATGTACAGTATCCATTTGTTTGATTGATTCTATTTCCTCTACGAAGAATTATTCCTCCTAACATGATTCCTCTTGAAAGGTTCTACCGTTCTTCAAGAAATCCGAGGACAACAGAGAGATCGGCAGGGTGAGTGCAAAGGACCACGGCGTTGGAGGACCCATGGTGGTCGAAAGGTTCGTGATTACCGTTGACATCCTCTATTTCATCCTTATTCTGATCGTGTCTGTCGCTCGATGTTGAACAATCTTCATTGATTAATTGATTGTGCTAGAAACGCATAAAAGTACAGTTGCAAATAATCAACGAATGATTTGTGATTTTTCGACAGATTCCCCTGGCAGCCACCTTTCGCAGCATCAGTAATGGATGCAGCTGAGGAGACCGGGTACGGAGTAACCGAGGACTTTGCCGGCGAAAAGATCACCGGTTTCTCGGTTGCTCAAACGATCAGCAAGAATGGTGTGCGACAAAGTAGCGTCACCTCGTTCATCAGACCGTACAGACATCGTCCGAACCTCCACGTTGCTACCAACGCATTGGTTACCAAAGTCCGCACCGTCGGCAAGAAGGCCGTTGGTGTCGAGCTGGAAATGGCAAGTCACTATATCAAATTCTTCACATGTTTATAAAGGTGGATCAGCAGCTAACTTTGTTAATTGTAACAATAATGATGATGATCTCATGCAGAACGGAAGGAAGCACATCGTCGGAGCAAAGCGCGAAGTGGTCTTGTCTGCAGGTTCGATCAACTCTCCGCATCTTTTGCTGTTATCTGGTATCGGTCCCAAGAAGCACCTGAAAGACGTGAAGGTCCCCGTGGTCCTGGATCTGCCTGGTGTTGGCGAGAACCTGCATAATCATCAATCCTTCGGTATAGATTTCACACTGGGCGAGCAGAAGATTGAAGAGCTGAACCTGAACTCCGCTGAACAGTACATATACAACCAAACCGGACCCATGTCGGGCACAGGCATGGCCCAAGTGACGGGAATCGTCCCGTCGAGCTTGACCACTCCTGATGACCCGGACATTCAGATCTTCTTCTCTGGATTCCAGGCTGTGTGCGCCAGCAAGTTGAAGACCGCTGATTTAGTTTCCGAGGGCTCGAGGATGCCTATCAGGTTCACATCTGTGAACGTGCAGCCGACCAGCAGCGGTCAGTTCAATGCCAATCTGAAGTTACAGGTACTTTTTAAACACTGGTAGTTTGGATGCAACCATAGGCTTCATTCATGTTCGTAGGTCGCCTCATGCTTCGTGACAAGAACCCGCATAGCCACCCCGTCATCTGGAGTAACGACTTAGGCACCCTGCACGACCGAAAAGTGATCGTCGAGGGTATCCATGTGATTTTGAATCTTGCCAACTCGACAACGATGAGAAATCTCGACCTGAAACTGATTGATGAAGTCGTGGACCAATGCGCTCATCATGAGAAACACAGCGACGACTACTGGATGTGCGCAATTACCTACAACACCAGACCCGAGAACCACCAGAGTGGCTCCTGCAAAATGGGTCCGGCTAGTGATCCCATGGCAGTGGTCAGCCCGAGGTTGAAGGTCCATGGAATCGAGGGACTTAGGGTGGCCGATGCCTCCATCATGCCCCGAGTAAGATCTACCACGAACTAGCATTTATTCGGAATTTAATTTCATGCCAAATGCTCGGTATGCAACTAAACAACCACATCTTTTTAACAGGTAGTGTCTGGTAACCCAGTGGCAACGATAAACATGATTGGTGAACGGGCTGCCGATTTTATCAAACAAGATTGGCTAGCAAATTAGTTCCTTAAAAGGAACAGACATAACTAGAATCAAATTGCGTGACAAATGATATACATGGCTTAAATGTGTTTTATTCTTCATAGACTGAAGTGTTGATACTTACGAATAAATATTTTTGCATAGCATAAAGATACAGCAAAGTTTTTTTTTCTATGTTACTCAGAATTCCTTAATCACACAATTGAAAGTGTTCCTCTACACTATTTTACGGCAACAATTCCGTGCCAATTCCGTGTAAACATTGCACTTAAATTGTTCTGCCGATCAATTTCGATACAGCAAGGGTCCAGCTCGTTCGAAATTATGTCTAGCTACAGTTTCGAGAATCGAAGCGACATGTCGTGAAATCGGCTGGCTGTTTCGCAACGTGCGCTTCCGCGAAGCGTGTAAGCGTGTAAGCGCGAGGTCAAAAGCGCCTTTCCTAGCGTCGCACTCGCGGCTCCACAGCCTCAGCGACTTGGCCTCTCTCTCTCTCTTTCCTTCTTTTCTTATTTGTGGCGGTCCGTGCAGCGAGCACGCCGTGAACCGCCAGCAAACGACGGTTAAACAATCGACTGTCGAAGACGAACGTTCGACAGTCGAAGACGCGCGAACATTCATTCTGTTCCGAACAGTCGACCGAGACAGACGCGCGTCCACGAGACAAATAAAGTTTAACGCGAGCGAGCAAATGGTTGTTTGATTCACCCAAGAACCCACATATTCATTCTGCTGGTACCGTTTTCTCTTAATCATCCTGCCAGACAATATAATTTATTTTTCTATTTCTAATAATAGACCTAAAACATTGAAAAAATTACTGTTCGTCAATTACTTACTTTACCATTACTTTCGAGCCCTTCAAATTTAGTGGTTCCATCAGTTACCATCATTTAGATTTTAGAGCCCTTCAAACTTAGGGGTTTCTACTGTTCAAAAAACAATTTTTCCTAGGCCTAATAAATGACCTAAAATTTTTGAAAAAGTACTTGAAATAGACTACCGTGGAACGGAAACTGTTGAAGAACTCATTTTATCATTTTTCGTGTACCGCATTTCTGAAGAATCATGCTACATTCGGATACATTGGCTCGGACTTGATAATAATAATCAACGCTGCAAAAGGATATCGCTGTATTATTTAATTTATTCTCATTTCTGGCTTCTCCGCTTTCATTATTTAATAAAATGTATGCACTTGGTTCTTAATCAAAATTGTAGTGTAAGAGTGCACGAAACTTACCTATTTTATTTCTTTAGAAAATAGCAATTGCCATAACATCCTGTCCTTAGTCTGTTAATAAAGAGAACAGAAATCCCCAACTGGAAGAAACGAATTTCATTTATTTAGAAAATAGCGACTGTCATAATAATGTACCTTTGTTAATAACAACAACAGAAATCACCAAGTGGAAGGAACGAAGAAATTCTATTCATTTAGAAAATAGTAACTTCCATAAAAGTATACGCATAGTCTGTTAATAAAAATAACTGCCGGAGAAACAAACATTTTATTTAGAATACAGCGATTGCAATAACAGGAAATGGAAACACAGAAAATTAGAACGGAAAAGTGAAAAGAGAGATATTGCGTATCTAAAAAACATTGAAATTATAGCAATTACTCATCGCGTCTGACACTTTCACAATGCTAATGCTAAAATAAAATGTAGCCTTTATACCAAACAAATTAAAATTTCTCAACTAACGGAGGAACGCAACTCTGCGAACACTTTTCCTATACTTTAGTCACTTCTTCTTTCATGCTAATTAATTCTGGCAGTTCTAAGTACTACTTCCACTAGCTAATTTACATACAGTTCTTAGATAACGGTATTCAATGCGTCTTCGATACTGTTTGCCTTTTAATAAGTCACTCAGTCATGATATGTACTATAGCAATCAACTGCTTCAAAGATTTCAGACTGGACCAATGAATTAAAAAACAACTGCATACAAGTGGTCGTGGGCTAATGATTAAATTACAAAAGAATTTGAACATTTATATGACTTGTCATGTGACTTAGAATGCAGAATAGCCAACCACCTGCTCCAAACTTTGTAGGCTCGTCGAATGAACTAATTCTAACATTTAAAACGCGTTTTAAGTTATGCAATCGTTAATACTTACAAAGTGTTCGTATAGTTGCCCTCGCGATTAATAAGACACACGGGCGAAGCTGGACGATGCTATTGCAATTTATAGCGCTAATTAATCATTGCGCGCGTTACTAGCTTCAGTGCTGGATACGGTAAAGGTCATCCAAAATCAAAAAATACCTACTTAATATTCCCAGAAAGAAATAGGAGAAATTATTAATCCCTTGATTGTGTAGTATATCCGCACGTGATAGGCTCGGTTTACTTAATACGCTCGTCATCAGAGTCACACGTGTGTGACGATGTAGTATTAGGAAAAATTAAAATTAATTTTGTGCATGATGTTATCTATAATTTGACAATATATTTGTTCACATATTTTATAAGAAAATTTAACCCTTATGCTAATCTCCTGGTACCTGGATATTTTCTTTTTAAAACTTCTTTAACGTTTTCGTTGACGAATTGTATTTGTCCAGCAATTTTCCAGCACTAAATTTGGTCTTCCGTTTGATGATGGCGTAAAATTTATATAACAATAAAAAAATTGTACTATAATTTAATTTTGAAGTTTGAGACGTGGCACACAGTGTGTTAACTATACTTCCGAAGGTTCGAGCTCGAGTATGATTTGCAAAGAGAATTGAATAGGAGAATGCCAACTGTCGAATAGTTTTTCGAGCAAAATAGCGCAAAGAAATAGTTAGGAAATGACGGACATTCCGCTGACTGCCTCTGCGTGGCGCACGATTGTAAATCAAAATGTTGTAAATAAATAGTTTTTTGGCCGAGCATATCGGGCACGAAGTCATCCTTCATTTCGGTCATGACGTGATAAGATTCCTTCCTTGTAGCGAGTCAGTTACCGTTTTCACAAACCATCGAATGTGTAATTTGTCAATACCGTCAAAAACTAGATAACAGGCGACACTTTGTACGCACTGACAATCACACACGCTTATCGTCTTCGCACTTGTCCCCGCGCATGAATGTCAACCGTATAAAATGGAAACCGCGAGGATAGGTTGTTAGTTAGACAAGACTGTGGTTCCAGGGCTTTCGGATCATCCACCAGCATGGTACGTCGTTATTTTTCTCTCGAAAATATTCTATACGATGTTCTGAACATCACTATACTCCCAGCGCTATTTTTGAGGGGTGGTTCTGTTCATGAATGTATACTGCTCTGGAAAGGTAACCCACAATCACAGAGGTTGAAATTTGTTACAGTTCGGCTGTACTTATTATAATTTCAACTTCTTTTACTGCATAAAAGTATATTGTTTTTTAAAAATGGGGTGCTTTGTATCACAGTTGTGTGACGTACATAGTCGTTTCAGTGCATAATCATAGACTGCGGATCTTTATGCAAAATAAAAAGGTTTTGCATTGTTTGTAGGAAGCAGGAATAACATAAAAACTGATGTCATCCCTTAACAACTTCGTTACATTAAAAGCAACAATACAAAATTTACTGTTTCATATTTCACACAACCAATTTCATCATAAATACGTAAAGATTTCCAGTCTAATCATAAATATTTTCGATATTCGATTAGAAGTTAAAAAATTAATAAATATTCATTGAAACATTGGCAATGTGTAAAATATTATAAATTTTATGCGAAAGATTGACCGTCAACTCTTCAAGGGTTACCACGAAGAAGCTCTTCCCTATTATCATAAAAATTTAAAGGGGTACTTTGACAAATAAAAGTGTAGTGTTCTAAAGAGCTGATCAATTGCTAGATTTTCACTGGAAAAATTCAATTTTTTAAACATTATTTCATAAAAAAAGTTCGAATGTTAAAAACTAAACAACAGCCAAATTTCCATGGAGAAACAGTTGATCTTCGATTCGCGGTAACTTCGCGACAGAAATTGGATTCTCAGGAATTGTTGTAAAGTGGGCACTTTTCCCTCTGGAAAATCATTTTGAAACGTATCGCGAAAAAAAATTGTTGAAACTCAGTATTGTTGTTTGGATCTGTACACTCTTTTTTAGAAAAAAATCAACTTCGATTTTCCCTTTTGTTTCTTGTTTATTTTATCGTACATCAAAACTTCAATACGGGGTCGTTGTGTTCTCTGATACATGTTTCGGTTTCTATAAATGTTTGATTATTTTGGTATCTCTTTCTCTTGTAAAAAGCTACTGTTTACAAAACTTGTGGGTAGAAAACGAATGCGCGGATGTGCGACGTAGAATATCGTGTTTGACGTCAACGTGTCACTTCAAAAATTGTATATTTCACCATTTTATGCCAGCACGCGTCGGTAGCTATTGTTCTGTAGTATTGTCTGAACATCAATACAGGATATAGAAAATTATGTATATTGCAGTCTATGTGCGTCAATGTATGACATACACAATCATCCTTGTTACAGTCTTTGTTAAACGATTTGGGCGCTGCACTTCCGGTGCCCCTATGCCTTGCGCCCTACACTGGTGGGCCCCAGCTCACCGATGTGTGCGCTGCAGGCAGCGCTAATATTTTTTTGACGGTGTTGAATGCTATGCTGATCGCGACTCCTGAGATCGGAGATGCGTGTGGTCGCATCGAACCAATTCAGAAACCGAGGCACTCATACGACTTCATTGTCGTGGGCGGTAAGCCCTCTTTATTCATTTCTGTCGAATCAGTTGCACATCGTCTATATTTGCATATTCATTTCGCTACCGAATCTGTTGTCAATATATTGTATTGTTCTACAGCTGGGGCAGCAGGACCAGTGGTAGCTTCAAGGTTGAGCGAAGTCAATGACTGGTCGGTGTTGCTGGTGGAAGCTGGTCCGGATGAACCGGCGGGTGCGGAAGTACCCAGCAATGCTCTACTCTATCTCGGTAAAGAATTAATAAAAGTCCCCATTATTCTAATATTGGACTGCTGTTAGTGAAGTTAGACTTCTTCAGAGAAGGGAATATTAAGAAATATTGACATCGCATTTTACAGGTGGTGAACTGGACTGGAAGTACCAGACAACGAACGAGTCGTTCGCCTGTCTGAGTTCTGGCGGCAGCTGCTACTGGCCACGTGGTAAGAATCTTGGCGGATGCACGTTGCACCATGGTATGGCATACCATAGAGGCAACGCGAAGGATTTCGATAGATGGGCCGAGGCCGGCAACGACGAATGGTCCTATGAGGATGTATATTATCCATTAGCTTCTTTGATTCTACATCCTCTATGAAGAATGATTCCTTCTAACGTGATTGTTCTTAACAGGTTCTACCGTTCTTCAAGAAATCAGAGGACAACAGAGAGATCGGCAGGGTGAATGCAAAGTACCACGGCGTTGGAGGACCCATGGTGGTCGAAAGGTTCGTGATTGCCGTTGACATCCTCTATTTCATCCTTATTCTGATCGTACCTGTCGCTCGATGTTGAACAATCCTTATTGATTATTTGATTGTGCTAGAAACGCATAAAAGTCCAGTTGCAAATAATCAACGAATGATTTATGTTTTCGACAGATTACCCTGGCAGCCAGATTTCACAGCATCAATAATGGATGCAGCTAAGGAGACCGGGTACGGAGTCACCGAGGACTTTACCGGCGAAAAGATCACCGGTTTCTCGGTTGCTCAAACGATCAGCAAGAATGGCGTGCGACAAAGTAGCGTCACTTCGTTCATCAGACCGTACAGAGATCGCCCGAACCTCCACGTCGCTACCAACGCATTGGTTACCAAAGTCCGCACCGTCGGCAAGAAGGCCGTTGGAGTCGAACTGGAAATGGCAAGTCACTATATCAAATCCTTCATATGTTTATAAAGTTGGATCAGCAGCTAACTTTGTTAATTGTAACTATAATGATAATGATCTCATGTAGAACGGAAGGAAGCACATCGTCGGAGCAAAGCGCGAAGTGGTCTTGTCAGCAGGATCGATCAACTCTCCGCAGTTGTTGCTGCTGTCTGGTATCGGTCCCAAGAAGCACCTGAAAGACGTGAAGGTCCCCGTTGTTCTGGACCTGCCTGGTGTTGGCGAGAACCTGCATAATCATCAATCCTTCGGTATAGCTTTCACGCTGGGCGAGCAGAAGATTGAAGAGCTGAACCTGAATTCCGCTGAACAGTACTTGTACAACCAAACCGGACCCATGTCTGGCACAGGCATGGCCCAAGTGATGGGAATCGTCGCGTCGAAGTTGACCACTCCTGATGATCCGGACATTCAGATCTTTCTCTCTGGATTCCAGGCTGTGTGCGACAGCTCGCCGACGACCAACTCGAGGACGCCTGTAACGTTCTCATCTGTAAACCTGCAGCCGACCAGCAGCGGTCAGTTCAATGCCAATCTGAAGTTACAGGTTCTTTCTAAACACTCGTAGGTTGGATGCAACTATGAGCTTCATTGATGTTCGCAGGTCGCCTCACACTTCGTGACAAGAACCCGCATAGCCACCCCGTCATCTGGAGTAACGACTTAGGCACCCTGCACGACCGAAAAGTGATCGTCGAGGGTATCCATGTGATTTTGAATCTTGCCAACTCGACAACGATGAGAAATCTCGACCTGAAAATGACTGATAAAGTTGTGGACCAATGCGCTCATCATGAGAAATACAGCGACGACTACTGGATGTGCGCAATTACCTACAACACCAGACCCGAGAACCACCAGAGTGGCTCCTGCAAAATGGGTCCGGCTAATGATCCCATGGCAGTGGTCAGCCCGAGGTTGAAGGTCCATGGCATCGAGGGACTTAGGGTGGCCGATGCCTCAATCATGCCCCGTGTAAGTTCAACCGCGAAATAGCATTTATTCTGAATTTAATTCCATGCTAAATGCTCTATATGAAACGAAACAATCACATTTTTTTAACAGGTGGTGTGTGGTAACCCAGTGGCAACAATAAACATGATCGGTGAACGGGCTGCCGAATTCATCAAGCAAGATTGGCTTGTATACTAGTTCCTTAATAGGAACAGACATAACTAGAATCAAACTGCGTGACAAATGATATACATTGCTTAAATGTGTTTTAACCTCCAGAGACTAAAGTGTAGACATTTACGAATAAATTATTTTTGCTTAGCATAAAGATACAGCAAAGTTTCTACCTTACTGAGAATTCCTTGATCTCCCAATCGAAAGTGTTCCTGTAGAGTATTTTACGGTAACAATTACGTGCCAATTACGTGTATACTTTGCACTTGAATTGTTTTACCGATCAATTTCGATACTTCAAGGGTCCAGCTCTTTCGAAATTATGTCTAGCTGCAGTTTCGAGAATCGAAGCGACGTGTCGTGAAATCGGCTGGCAGTTTTGCAACTTGCGCTTCCGCGAAGCGAGTGAGCGTGTAAGCGCGAGGCGCGCACGATTTTAAGGAGGTCAAGAGCGCCTCTCCTAGCGTCGCACTCGCGGTTCCACAGCCTCAGCGACCTGACCTCTCTCTCTTTCCTTCTTTTCTTATTCATTCTGCTGGTCCCGTTTTCTCTTAATCATCCCAACCAGACAATATCTCCGCGAAAGCTCGCATCCTTCAATTTCGAATGCATTCGGCGGGATTGCTATTAGTTTTAATTAAACCACGTTATTACGTTTTATTGCGCTATTCCCCCCTTTCCTCGAGCGAAATTAGTTTGCCCGTTTCGGATCGCGGTATGACTCGCAACCTTTTTACCGGTTCCGAACCCTTCCCAGCCCTCTTTCTCTTTCTCGCTCTCTGGCTCTATCTCTGTAGCGTCCCCGGGCAAATATGTATTCGCTTTCGAATGCAAGAGTTAGCAGTTCGAGATTCTCGCGAAATCTCCCGCGAAGAGGGGCTTAAAGTCTTCGAGTTTCAGTGTTTGACGAAGGATACGTCGACGACGACGACGTCGACGTCATGGAGCAAGAGCTTTTGCTTTATATCGACTACTCGGGATGGATAAGCATCGTTTACGGAATCACTTAAGACACTCGGACTCGTACTACTAATGATTTCTCTTATAGCGCTCGACCCCAGTAACAACCCTCTGCTTATAGAACAAACGGAGTTATGCCAACCTCGTACTAAATCGCTTAGCCATTCTCGACGAGCTACTGTGGACGAATTGCTAGAGCCGCTCGTATAGATTAACGATTTTGCATTGGAACAGTCTCAATCATTAAATGAAAACCTTGATACACTGAATGCTTTTTATAGTGAAGTTTCTATAGCAGTGACAGCTTTGGGGGAATTTGGTCGCATCTATCGTACGCGGAAGCTATTTTTTCTCTTTTTTCAACTGTTCGCGTCTCTTTCTTTACGCTATCCTTCCTTGCGCCCGAAACGTTCATCGTCATTTAAATACGAGTATTGGTGTTATATACATTGTGATGTCGCACGGGCGTTTGAACTGGGTCGGCGGGATAACTTGGTGGCATCTAGCGTGCTCGACATTGTCGCTCCTATAGAAACTTGACTGTATTAGATCTGAATGGTCGGTACAAAATTGTAAAGACAACATTTTTATATCGATGCTGTGTCTGATTTTTATCTTGCATAAAGATCCGTAGTCTAGTCATCATTTACAGTGTCTTATTCTCGAATGAATCGGTCGTGCAGAAAAATTGGCGTTGGCTCCCGAAGAAGTTCCAGAAGAGCAGAAGTGAGGGAAGGGAATGGGGGCGCGAGCTTTATGGATTTCAGCTTGAGATTTCTTTCGCGCGGAAGGGAAAGGATGCCACGACCGTTGACAGTCGTTAGCTGGTGCTCGAAACTATCCCTTTGAGTGGCCGAAAACCCTGGGATTACTTCGTCAACGGAAACTAATTAGTACAATTCGCAGGGAAGGAACACGGAACGAGAAGTTCTTCTTGTTGCGGTCGGCTCGAGTGCCATGGCCATATATATGTAGCGTGTACACGCTCGCTCGATAATAGCCAACACCGAAAAAGGTTGCGTCGGATAAACAGAGAGAAACGGGAGAAAGAGGAATAGAAGAGAGACTGAGAAAGAGAAAGAGAGAGAAAGAGAGAGAGAGAGAGAGAGAGAGAGAGAGAGAGAGAGAGAGAAAAGAAACGGGCTGCGCCGAGAGATATGGGACTGCGAAGTCGACTGCGAATACGTTAATCCGTGGAAAGTTTATGCATTCAGGGCAACGAGCAAAGTAGTCCTTGATTTCTGCTTGCCTTACGGTGAACCGCCTGCTTTTACATTCACTCTGAAAATGGCAGCTCGGCTCGGTCTAACGCTCCCGGAATATCGTCATGCCTACACTCTGCCCGCCTATTTGCCGAGGCAATTCCAATGTCATCGCAGTTGTTCGACGGCTGCTTCGCATCGTTCCATCGATATTTCTTGCGAAACTGTTCGGGAGATCGCTATCGGCCTCCCCCGCCTCGATGCGCCAGCTCTCTTCGATCCTCGAGGCGCGTTTTAACACCTTTCCTTCGTACGATCATCCCATTGTCTAGATCACACGATCGATTATTGTTCCCATTTTACAGAATTTCACTACCGAGTCACCGAGACATCACGAAGTCAATATGGTTAATTGAAACAGAATTTGTTTCAAGATATGTTATTTTAATTACATAAAAAGATTGTTGACCTTTCGACCTTGAATATCAATTCGTAGAGGACATATGTAGGTCAACTGCGTATTTTAAATTAGTATGATGTACTTTTCTATGTACTATCTAATAATTCAAGATCCTTGAAGTTCATTGAAGATCAACCGCAATGGAAAATATTTCACTTTGAGGAGCTCGAAGTTCTTCCAAGCAAGTTTATATTATTTTATCAGACTGAGGTCCATTGTGCAAAAAAGAATTGTTTCGAAATAATTTGTAAAAATCAAAGTGAAGAGTTTGAATTTTCATTTTTACACTGAGCTGGAAACAGTAATTTCTCGGTTCGCATTCGACGGAAATGTACAAAACCCGCAGTTTAGTTATTACACTGTTTTCGATACACTGCGGGCATGATCCAGATATGGCGATCCCTCGATCCGTAACGGATTCGAATGAAACACAGCCATTCGAATGAAACGCGTTCGGCACTCGTTTTCGGCAGGCAGCGCGGTTTATCAGAGGCTTAATCGAATCGAGAATCGAGAGTAGCTTAAGCGGAGACCACTTGACGCAGATTTCGTCCAATTTGTCGCAAATTCAGCGGGAGCATTTAATTAGTAGCACACGCGCTGCGTCCCGGTAACCGACACTTAATCCCCGGACGATCTATTAACTCGAAACTACGGAATTATTAAAGCGGATCTCCTCGCGAGGACTCGCGACGGATTCGCGGCGGCTTTCGTCTACGTTCCTCCCCTCCCCTCGAGGACGCAGAAACACTATTGTTCATTAATTATCTTCGGATCAGTGCGCCGTAAAATTCCGAATGTTCGAATCGTTCGGCGTGACTGCAGCCACGGTATTTGTCCGGGGGATTTAATTGAATCGCGACGCGAATCGTCGATCGACCGGTCCCCGGCCGCTTCGTTGATTCGATCTTCATTGCACCTGCATTTCTGATGAAAGTAGAACTCTCCGTGCATCGGAGGATGCACTGGGTGGTTGCCTCACGAGGGAATCTCGGTCGCTGATACACGCCGATTTTCACAAATCCTTAATCATTAAACATACCTAAGAATTCAGCCACATATCGTTCGTGTCCGTTTTTTATTTTAATGGTGAAATCAACCCTTTTATTCACAAAATGGTTGAAGAAAAAGTGATATCCTATCTTTCAGTCCATATATATGTCCGGAAACTTTGGCCACCAATGGTACACTTTAAATTATTATTATTTAAAACATATACTTTCTAACAAGTTTAACGTTGTAGAATATAATTCCACCAAATGAATGAAGCATTAAAAAAGCGCAGTATAGAACAGAACACATAAGTTTGTTTAATGTCAAGCAAAAACAACACGGAACTTGTTAAAAATCTTTTTTCTTCAGAAGAATGGTCACGAAGATAATCACGTTTTGTATCTTTTTTGTTTTATGAACAAAATTAATATGGCCGACGTGACAGTGAACGTATTAAAATCGATTCGCATCGAGAATCGCGAGGTAAGTATGTATATGCATAACAGTCGAGGAGCAAATTGGCGGGCTCGGAACAGCGCGGGCCGACGGGACAGTGTAGACTATAACGTAAACAAATTATAAATAAAACATCGAAGATCTTTGGGTAGACGAGTAACAGCTCGACCACGGTGTACGGCATTCGCGTTGTCTTGTCGCGTCTCGTCGCTTGTCCCTGTCGTCCTCTTGGTCGTCGACGACTCGTTGTCGTCGTGCCAGCAGCGTAACGACTGCTTTGAATTTCATGAGGGTGCGAATGAATTCATGGTGGGATGGCGGGGTGGTTTACCCCGGAGACTCGACGACTTCAAACGCCTCCCATGACCCGCCCTCCCTCTACCCCTCTCTCCATGGCGCCGCGCGCCCACAAATTTACAGAAGTTCCCGTCTAATTCAGAAAATAACAACGATTTCTCCGCTCCCGGGCTCTTGAAGAAACCGGACGACGTTTAGGTGAAATCCTGCAGCCTCCCTCGTCGACTATGGTGATTAACCGTTCCCCTTTAGTCGGATGAAACTTCACCGAAAGTGGATCAATTTGTTCCCTCGCCTTATTAAAAAATTATATATAGTTTATATTTATTCCTGTATGTATGCACAAGGGATCCAGGTGGTAGGACCAACAATGTACATGAGCGAAAATGTGGAGGATGCGGTCTTGCTTGACCAGAATGGAAGGAACGTAATTGAAAGAATGGAATGACTGAGAAGAGTGAAACAGGATCGCAGAGTGATTGGAATGAGAGGCAGAATGCAAGATTGAACGGAATGGATGCGTGTGGTAACGTATGGATTTGAATGGAAGAGAAGTGGACTGTATAAATGGAATTGTGAGCACGTATGTAAGGATCTACGTATAAATAAACTATATTTGCACTTAAGATTGTCGAATGATATTACACTGTGTTATAATGACTTATAATGAATTGAAATAAATATGACTAAAAGACTTTGTATGGAATCGCTTTGGTTGACGTTAATCAGCTGTTGATTTGTCGCAGTGAGTGCGAGACGACAGTTGTCGATCACTTTTATTGTCTCGATCCTCCTGGAAGTTCGTCACGCACCGGTGGTTCCGGTTGAGCGTTCGCGAACCTTCCAGAAGGATCGAGAATGGGATTAGACCAATCGCGCAGCCGATCTATTGCCCGCGTAAGCCTCGATGGCATACGATACGCTCGCAGTTTTGGCGGGATCGCGCGGTGCCGGTGTGACAATATGGCGCTCGGGCGCGCCAGTCTTGAACAATGTATAATAGTAATAATTTTACTAAAGCGCTGAAAAGTTATTCAGAATGATGACCCTGACATCTGTGAGTACTGTCGTTTCAGTTAAATTTTTAAATTGTTCGAATCGATAATGGTCGAGTTGACACACACGAGTGGCTCCACAATTTGATTGTATTCAGGACAAATATTAAATCAAAAAATATTAAAATGATTCTTTCATGGTCCCATCATCGTGGGAGGTACTCGGAACCCATGGACTTGCAGCACGACCTTGCCTGACTTTGTAAACCGTGAAAATTAAACAAAGTTAACTTGTTCTTTTGGAAATACAACGTTGCGAGATTTACGTATAAAGTGGATCCAGTTGTTCTTCGTTAGAAGTTAGCGGGCGTTACTTTGGTGTAGTACGAAGAAGTCTGTGACCTTGGAGTACATTTTACATCTGTTAAGAAGTTTTGGAATTGTAGAACAAGAGTACTGTCACCTAAGGGAGTGAAAAGTGCCCATATATTTAAGATCATTGACCACATTTGCTCGGGACCAATCAGGATAACACCTCGCTATTATAAAAATATAAATAATGTAATTTTGAGCTTTCACAGACACCATTTATTCCGCAGAAGGTTCCCGTGTTTTGATTTTGTTTGTAGGATTTCCAAACAAAAAATTGAAAAACTATTCCAAAATGTGTATCTGCCATGCGATTGATTTTTGGAATGTTTACGCAAAGCCGAAAATGGTTCAAATTCCTATCAAGCTGCGAGTAACGAGAAGTTCGCAAACAAACGTTTTCCTTGATAGCCAATCGAACGGATACATCGTTGATTAAATTCACTTGAAGGGTATATTCTAGCCGTTCGTTTTTTCATTGATTATCCTAGGGATAATTAATACAGGAAACGAGTGAACAAGAACGTCGATGAAAAATAATAATAATAAAAAGTTCGAACTTGAAATTCAAGGGAAAATCGACCGAGTGGACTGGCTCGTGTTCAAGAGAGCTTGGGGGGGAAGGTCGACCGAAAAAGAAGTTCTCGACGGGCTGGTCGACTGGAACCATCGATTACGCAAAGTAGTCCAATGAAAGAGGGCATTTAATTGCCGGACGGGCTGCTGGGAGTCGAACTAATCTGTCCATCGACCCGCTAAAAAACAGCTGCTGGCATTTGGCATTTGCCATCGATTAGGAAAACTCGTCGCATCGATACATCAGAAAAGGTTCGTCGAATTGCCCTACCACTGCTCGACGAAGGAAATTAACCTGTTAGCGTCAACGAGTTTCAAGCATAATCGAGAACTGTGATATTTTCGATGGACTCAGACAAGAGAACTTTTAGTTTACATAAAGATCTATTCACGACTAACTCTAAACAACATTCGTCATATTACTCGTCAATAGACAGCGGATCTTTATGCAGAATGATAATTTTCTACCTGATTTGAAATTTATTTTCTTTCTTAATACATTTAGAAGGTTGAACATAATACAAAAGTATTTTTAAATTCTTAAAAAATACACCTGCTCATTTTTTCCATAAATGCATAAATCCGCTGTCTACTCACCAAAGCCAATTCACAACCATTCTTTTCTGGTCTAACAAAACCCACACGCTTCCGAAGATCGACAGAAAAGATCCTCTGGAAAGATCCACGCTATCGAAGAAGAAGCTTACTCGCGAATCGAGCGTTTTCGCAAGGTATCCGCTTCATCCGCGCGACGTCACGCGCTTCACTAATCCGAGGAATCCTCGCGTGTAACGCTCGCAGCTCCTGATGCGTGCAGCTGCTTTGTTTATCAGGGCTTTTCGCTGGATTCGCGAATGATCGCGAACGATCGCGAATGATCGGCTCGCTAAACGCCGCGGTTCGACGTTCACGCACGAACGCAAGCTACGAAGAAGCTGCCGAGAGACGCTGTGAGAAACAACAGAAGTTATCCTTCGAAACTGCAAACATTTATCCAGCAACCTTATTCCAAAGAACTTTCTCCTTGGATTAGCAAAGTGGATACTTACATAATTTATTCTGGGAATGTCTCCGGGCTTGCTGCTGTTTCCTCTGTACACTCTTAGGATTGCGCGACGATCTTTTTACACTTTGTGGCAGTTTTTCCAAATTTGAATTGCGTGGTTTTTCGAGTGGTTGGAAATGAAGAAGCGTTTTGAGCGAGACAACTGTGTATTTGGATTTCATTCCCCAGAACGTTTAATACTTCATGGAATTTCAGATTCATTCAAGTTTGAGGGAATATCGTTTCATTTCCACCCTTTGACAAGGCTCGTTTTCATGCAAATAATTTTTGTGTGGATTTCTGAAATGTCCTATTTATTTTTACATAAGCTTCCACGCGTGTTCTTGTAAGTTTCATACAGTGTTTTAAGAATTCCAGATTTGTTTTCAGCTAACCCAGATTGTTAGTCTCGCAAGTACACGTTTGAAGAAACCGTTACAAATTCTGTGAAAATTTTTTCACCCTCCCTTAAGTGTTCCAGGGTACTATACGAACCGTATGTAAACCATAACGCGCAAGAGATGGAGTAGAAGCAGCACGAAATTACGCGGAGAATGATTTCCACGGTTCCAACGAATTTCTCCGGCTGTTTCTCGAGATTCTTGTGTTTTCCACGGATTTTGTATGGAGCAGGTGTTAACGCGCGCTTTGGGTATAATAAACCTGGTCACTCGATGAACAGCTACCACCTCGAACCGCAATATGGTCGAAGCGAACTTTTCGTTTCTATTATTCTTCATTTTTACAACACTGCGACCACGCATGCAATTCATTCATGAACTTTTCCCCTGTGCTGCATTTCAATTCGCTAGTTGAACCGTTGTATTACCGTGTTTGGGTTTACTTTCACCTGGTGTTACAGCGACTCCGTTAAAATTCGATTTTTTCATCATGGATGTCGTTTCACGTGGTCATTCTGTATTTTATTATATTATTTGCTAACTGTATTCTTTATTATACTATAATGACATTAAAATTACACTATATGAAATTATAATTGAGTATTCATTAAAAATATATATATGTAAGTAAGCATTTTTTCGAAAGACCATTCATTTTGACTGGTTTCTAGTGTTAAAACATTCAATTGTTAAACAGAGGTCTAACTATACTTAAATCTCAAGGTTAAAAGGTCAACAATGTATTTCTAATCGAAACGCTAATTCGTGCGACGTCGTCGATGGCGGCATGGCTTCCTCCAACAATGGACTCGTTTACAATCTGGATATCACAACCCAGTAAGCTAGTCGGTGTCTTCTAAAAAGCGAAAGGTTCCGTTGGTCGTCACGATCGTATCCGACTCGCGTAATTTTCAGCGGGGTCGTTTTGCACCGTCATACCGCATCCGACCGTTGAAAAATCCTCGCCTCGCGCCGCCCCGCCAGTAATGCCGGTTATTAAGAATAATGATTGTCGAGCGGAAGTCTAGAGACTGGCACGTGAATACATATTCATGAGAATAAGTGAATCGACCAATATCTTGCCGGGCCGCCTCGCCTCGCGGTCGCTTCTCTCCATTTATGCGGGAAACGTACACAGACGGCAATTTCTCGAGCGTGCTACGCCGCGCCGCCCGTTTTACCTAGACGCTCGCGCCCGTTCGCTCGCGCGGTCAATACGAAGCGGACTCCTCTCGAGACGCTTCTCGCCGAGCGGAATTCGAGCGCTTCGACCGCGAGAGCACCGCGTCCGGGATGTTAGCCCTGCGACAGCCACCCTAACTCGGGCCAATCAGTCAGAAACACTGCACGACGCGACGTCGACCTGGTACCGGAAAGATACCCCATCAAGGTGTTTTGAGTTTAACCCTTTGGGTACATTTGACGACTCACACTCGTCATGCACATATTATGTTTCTTGGATCTATTTATTTTTATATCGTAATAGAAATCTTGTTTAAAACTATGTAAACGATATCACTACAATAAATGAAATCTTACATAAAATCTATTATTTATAAATTGATCCATACATCGAACACTTAAATTCATTTCATATGCATGCTTCTTTGATATATTTATATTGTAATAGAAATCTTGTTTAAAACTATGTAAATAATAGCACTACAATAAATGACATCTTACATAAAATCTATTATTTCATTTTGTGGTTCCCATTGTTTACACATTAATCGATACATCGAAAACTTAAATTCATTACATATGCAAAAATATCATCAAATAAATCCGTACCAAAATAAATTTTTACCGAAAGGGTTAATAGGCACTTCGTGGCTGATGACGTACCCTGAGTAGACGTGGCGTGCTTGCTTCTTTTTTCAACTTAGCCTGAACAGTGCTTCACAGAAAAATGTTTGGCTACAATCACTTTACAATCGCTACATTACTTTCTATTTCTACAACGAACCCCGAGAAGGCGTGGCCCCCTTGCTGTTTCCTCCAACTCAGTCTTCAACAGCAGCATCTTTAACTGCATTATTTCTGAAGTAACCTCAAAATAACCATCGCCAAAGAAGTCCATAAAAACCATGGATACTGCTTCCTGTCTCACGAACGTCTTACAAGTAGGCGTGACTTTGACACTGCCAGGAGCCGGAGCGTGCCCCACAGAGCAATCCTCAGTCGATCTACACCTGTAGAACAGCATTTCCTTGAAAAAGCTGCGGAGCATTTGAAAAGTAGGCTTGTATTCGTATGGCAGGCAAGGTTGTGATCGCGAGCAACGTCTCCAGGGTGGCCAGATTCGTGGGCAAACCCCTCCCATATACACCACCCCCCCCCCTTTTCCTGTAGGTTTTACTACCGAGGTTTCCACGGCCATCAGCGTCGCGGCGCAATATTTACGGCCTTGCTTATACCCTACGGCTTACACGCGTTTGCATTATTGACGCGGTAGGTAAGAACCCGTTCCCTCGAGCCCGACCATCGCCGGTAATGGTTACTCCCTTTCTCTCTCTCTCTCTCTCTCTTTCTCTGCACTCTCTCGCTCTCTGTTGCTTCCTCCGTTTCTTTCTCGGTGGCTCCCTGTCTTCCCGAACAATTTCGAGTTGGTAACGCCGTATTTGCACGCGCGTTTACTCGCGACCACCTCGGCGCAAGAAAATCAAGAAGAACGTACGCACGTTCCGCCGGTAACCAGGTTAATTACCTATCGCGTTTCCCGGCCGCTCTTCCCCAGGAATACTAAAATGCGACCAGGCCGCCTCATTCGATCCCGGCCCTTTTCACCGACCGACGCTGGCAACGGCGGCTTTTGTATTCCTCGTATCGTGCTTTTTAATAAAATTCTGCCACGTTATCTCGTGCCTTTAATTTCGGTAACCGATACGGGTTCTCTCTCTCTCGCTCGCTGCACCGGTTCTGATAATAAAGTTCG
This sequence comes from Lasioglossum morio, assembly GCA_916610235.2. NCBI lineage: Eukaryota > Metazoa > Arthropoda > Insecta > Hymenoptera > Halictidae > Lasioglossum > Lasioglossum morio. The sequence goes on along the minus strand of OU744324.1, from coordinate 4,906,173 downwards.
CGAACTCGTCTCGGTAAAATTGCTACCCGCCCTCGTATACCCGACGAATACCACCCCCAAACAGACTGCCTTCAAAGAACCTATCTGCGCGCCTCTCGAAACAATTTTTGAGACGCTTCTCCTGATTTCACGCGATCATCATATCAGAAATATGAGAAAGCATTATATTGTGTATGCGATTGCTGCAAAATGTAATACATTTCCTTTCTACTTGTACATGTATTATCAATGGCGATTTTAATTTATGCAATTTTAGAATTTTGTAGAAAAATTTTAAGGAAGTGAAATTAAATGAAATCTCATTTTTCGTGGGAATAGTTTTTGTAAATTTAAAGTAAATGAAAATTCTACTAAATTTTGTCGAATTACAAGCCAAGTTACATAACGATCCGCAGTCTATTCAATAATTTCAAATTTGCTTTACTTTGAAAAAGTAAGAAAATTAATAGATCTGCAGGATTCACAGTATTGATATGTTTATGCCACACATCACATATAAATTTCCTGAAATCTCTATTCAGGAACTTCTAGTTTGAAAAATGAAATGGTTATCTCACTTTGCTACCCTCTCCTCTATCGTTCGATATCGCATTTACCTTTCGCAGCAAACGGGTCATCGACTATAGAATGCTACGACTATCAGCTGATCTCTTAAAAGTTATACTAAGGACCTTGGCAAAAGACTGTGTTATGTTTGATGTCTTCGTTTACGGAATTCTCGACGAGCTGGCTAACTAGACGAACCTATTACATTTAATTTGATCAAGTTGTATAGTACGATAAAGCATCGTAGATGTCAACTCCTTTTGTCTATAGAAACAACCGGTTTGACGCAGCACTAAAAGCAACTATTTTCCATTACTTGATAAATAGACTACGGATCATTATGCAAAATAACATTTTTGTACATCAATTGCAATCTACTGGAGCTAAGTAAAAATTTATTTTGCACATTAATCATTTTTATATGGTCAAAATAGTATATCGACACTGTTAAATTCTTTTTATTGTTTTGAATTACACCTACTTTTAACCATTTTTCTACCTGGTCCACACAAATAATAATCTACAGTATTATCCAAATAGTCTAGACACGAACGAAGCTTTAGATCAATACCCAAAAATGATTATACTTTCATAGCTAGTTACCGAAACAATAGCAACACCAAAATTGATCCTAACATTGACACAGTCAACGTTGTTTCGTTTGCTCATCAGGGTCTAAGATGCACCGCTTCAAGATGCACGGACTAAGAAAGAAGACAGCCTCCACAGCATCGGACTCGCTAATTGACGGTGGGATATGGTAATCGTTGACGTAGCTGCTGTAGAGGAGAGCGGACGTTTGCAATCGAGATTACAAACGGTATTTAAATTTCGGCGTCGAAGCTCTCGTTCGAATTGCAAAGCGCGTTTACGCGTTACGGCTCTGTGCAGCCGCAATTACTCGGGACTGCCTAACTGCGAAGACGACGACTGCTAGGGATTTCGCCTGGTCTTCAAATTCTAGTCGTTTGCAGAGGTAAACAAGATGGGTGTTGTATTGTCCCTTGGAGAGTCCTTGTCAACTGAATTCTACGCTTTTGTACGAGCCAGTCGATGTTGTTTTTAAAAAATTTAGTGGGGAGATCCCATATCCCAGAAAAGCAAATTACAGATTTTTAGACGATTGGTGAAAGCTTGGTTTGATTGGTTAAAAACAAATTTGTTTCTGAATCTAACGATGTGATGATTCAAATATCTCTTATATTAATAATTTCCCGACTTACATAGGTTAACACTTTTTTTTATAAAGAATGAAGAGCTGCATCGAACAGTGCAAAGAAAAATATATGTTTTTACTTAAAAACCCAAGGTGGTGTTGAAATCTCCGAAATTTTTTCACGCACTAAAAAAACCATTGTTACTGTCATATTTTATTCGTATTTATACAGAAAAACTTTGATTAATAATGTTACTTTATATTTTCAAAAACAGTGGAGATAACGCTGTGCTGATACGTACTGGACCACCCTGTATAAAACACTGAGGATGAAACGTTCGAAAAATGTTGTTATGTCGGCACGAATCATCACAGCGAAAAGAAATGGAGCATCGGTGGTCCAAGTCGAAGAGGATCGATCGGTAATCGAGCTCTCGAGTGAGTGTATTGTTCGGGGGATGGAAAAATAAATCGAACCTACCGCGATTGGGTCTCTCTCTCCCGGCTCGTCTGGAATGCGAACGGCGTGGAGTCGGCAATCGCGCGTGGATCCCTTCCGGCCGATTAAGCCTCGCGATGATCGTGATTGGATCTCGCAGGAAGTCTGGAAGAATCAATTATCCTTACGAGATTCTAGAGACTCGAAGATTCTCCGCTCCCAAGTCGGATCAGCGCGCACACAGCGGTCCACAATAGTCGGTTGTTCCGCTGCTTCAGAGTTTAATTTGTACACGGAAACGGCTCGAACGAAATTAATGGATTTCGTGGAAAATTAGACACTTATTTGTGCTCTTTATTGGAACATTTATTTCACATTATAGTTCATGCACTCTTTTCTAAAAGAATACTTTTCTATGAGTGTATCTTTACTTTCTTAATAATTGTATGTAATAAACCTGGTGTGACGCATGAGAGTAAAATAATTTTTACTGACACACATAAATATTACTGCAGAAAAATTTTGTCCAAGTCGCGAGACCCGATGGCATCGCCGGGTTTATTCGCCGTAGCTGAACCCTGATTCGGGACGACGACAGTGCATGATCGAACGAGGCGAGGATCGTCGATTAAGACCTCCTTGCTAGGAGGGCAGAGTCTTTGTCGTGGTCGTTTCGCGATGGTTTATTGTTTTCGCGCGGCGCGGCGTAGGCGGTGAGGTAGCCGAACTTTTTTCCCCCTTTTCCTCCGTCTTCATTCAGCGGTCTGGAGTTTTTTATGCCGCGGGATTTACGCCTGCAGCTTTATTTATTCACGCTTTAATTACCGTCCCGGGGCTTTCTGCCGCGGCGTTATGGGGGTGGGCGAGGGGGTGGGGGTGTGAGGGAGTGAAAGTGGGCGCGCGCGGGCACGTGGATGCACTCCGAAACGAGAAACTTCAGGGTGGCACCGAGATTAATGGGCTTGGTTAACGTTCTTCGTCCTACCTCCCCCCCCCCCATCTCACCCCCATACATCCACCCTCTACCCCTCAAAACTCGCGAGTAGGGGTGCGTCGCGCGTGAGAAATTTGCGTTGTGTACACGCTCGTGTATACACATATTCGAAAAGGCAAAAAGAAGAGTCCGCCACAGGAGGGAGAAGGAAGTGAGGTGGAGAAGAGGGAGAGGAGAGAATACGATGAAAGTAACAGGGACGAGTAATGTCGTTATTCATCGGGAGCCCGGGTGTTTCCTACGTTGTCTCGAGATGACGTTGGCCAGGGCTTTTCAGGCTCTTCTTTGTTCCAGAAACAAACGGCCGACCCGTGAAATACTTGACTCCATTTCATCCCTCTTTACGACCCCGATTTCATCCTTCGTATAAGTCGGTTTGAGAAATTCCGTCCAAAAATTTTATCGTCCTACGAAATTGCTTTCTTCGGGTCGGCCCTCCAGAGCCAACCCCGTCCCTCTTATTTATCCAGCTGAGATTTCGCGGGACGAATTCGATTGTTTCGACGATCTCGATGTTTTCGAACTGTATCCTTGTTATTTATTCACCTGGTTTTTGTCGGGTGAGCTTGTAGATTTTTGAAATTTTCCAGCTTCAATTGACAGCATGAAGATTAATTGTGTGTCGGTAATTGTGTTTTTTGTAATTGGATTGAATAACGGATCGATTTTTAATTACGAAATCGCTTGTAACCTCTGACTGCTTACCCGCGGCAATGCTCATCCGGTTCGCGTGTTGATTTGACATATTTTTCAATAATATTGATGAAATATTCAGCGGAGTTTTACGGGATTTTGAAAATCGTTTTATTAAATCTTATTTGGCGAAAAAGCGGAGGGAAGCTAGATTGTACAATTTTATTCCGATATATCGCGAACGCTCGGGACCGGCTCCGGCCGTATTTCGGATCACCTTAAATTACTTCGCAATATTAACTACAATGAATCTAGAACCACTATCTGCTCGAAGAATAGTATCCTACCAGAGCTTTATTTTTAATTTAATTAATAATCATATTGATTGTTCCTCTCTACTATTGCGCAGATCAATTTTTATGCACCGGAACGTGAACTGAGAACAAAAGCAGGTATTCAAACACTTAAAGCGAAATGTACTTATGATTAATTAACCAATGAATCGCATTATTACAAAATCATACACTATTTACAATTCTATTGATTTTTCCATTGAATCTTTGCAAAATTGTAAAACACAACTACGCAGGATTATATGATAATACCTATCGATTGTGCCAGTATTATATTATTATATTTTGTTTTGTTTTTCTTTTTGCGCATGTCCCTTCTTTCTTATTAGACGATTAGTCTTGCATCTTTCCCTTTTCTCTGTAAACACTTATGTAAAATGGCTTCAGTCCGTCTATAATAAATAATAATAATAAAATAATTTAGGGCCAGAATTCGGCAGTCGGATGGCCCGAACTGGGAAGTCTGCGACGACAGTGAATGAAGATCGCGACGATGCGTCACTGTCGTCGAGCAATCGCGTATTTCGAACGGAGCTGGATCATCTAGCAATGACTCGACTCGCTATCTCTTGTCGGTAGGACGTCGCGTCGGCAGCATCGAGGCCTTGAGGTAAGAGGCCTTGCAGGTAAGCGGGTGGCTACACCGGTGGCAACGGTGGATTTAACAAGCGATGTTATCTGCTTGGATGAATGCTACCCCCTTCGCAGCTCCCTGACCCCCTCCGTCCACCGGCTGGCCTGAGACCAGTCGAGACGACACCGAGAGAAGAGAGGGACTCGGCCCGATCCTATCTTCCTCCGGGGCTACTTGCGTCGTCGACGGAAACTTGCGTCTCTCCATAGGCAACGGGAGCGTCGGGACACCGTCAAGGCCTCCTCGGGCTTTTCTCTTTAGAAGAAGAGCCGGAGCAACGAGAAACGCTGCTGCGAACGATTCCACACTCTCTGGAGGCCGGCCTAGAACTAGCATAGCATGCTTCACACAGACTTTAGCTATTGCGATTTTCAAAACTGTTGCAATTCCATACGGTAACCTCTGATTCCACAGTGCTCAGGAAAATCCTCAAAGATTCGGCCTTGTTTTAATTAACGTGTGTGATCGGCGTATCATAGTGGCTTTTATACGATGCTAATTAACTTTCAATTTCAGTTGGCCTTGACTGACCTTCATAATAGGTCGTTGTACTCCTTTTGGAACACACTATCGCACTATATAAAAAATCATACCTTTCCTTGACGCTTCATTTTCAACAATTTTTATGTTGCTTAAAAATGTCCACTCGTTGCTCTATGCAGGCTTATATTCCTTCTTTACTAGACACACATTCCGAGAGAAATGATGCTCGGCTATTCTGTTGCCGAAGCATGTCGGGCAAAGTGTTCGAAAATAATGCGTAATTGCATACGATCAAAGGATCGCGGTAAACACGGCGGCTCTTGGCACGAGTTCCTGATAATATTTATTTGAAAAGGTTCGAAGTAGACATCAGAACGGAAGTGTTCGCTTGGGGGGATTCGCGGAAGACCCGGGGTTCGAAAGTTTCTTCGTCAACGCGCGACGGAGTTTCAGCCAGCCCTGGTCGGACATCCCGGATGACTCGCTTTAAAAGGTTTTAGCGCCAGGAGTTTCGTAATAACGACGCGAAGTACGATGTATCGCCGCTAATTTCGGAGAATCGTGCGCGCAGCCTATCGACGCGCGTTCGGCAACTGTTTGGCTGACTTGCAGCCGAGAATTTGAAAAAATTCATGGACATGTACGATATTCGCTAGAACGTCTCTGATTATTTTTGCTATTTTTTCATAAAGCAGAACCAAAGAGGTGGACTTTAACCTATTCATTAGCATCTCTAATATTTCGAATTTTTTTAGAAGATTTGTTAAAAACCGAGTCTATATCAAAAAATTCGGAGTCGTGTATGCAATCAGGTAGAATTTTCGTGGATATTTTCATAATTTTTCGTTGACCAGATCGGTAGAAATAATTCAATAAACCGTGCTCACTCTGTAGCTACCCTTATGGTAGGGGTAATTTCTGCAGATCCACATTTTCCCGTATATTTTCATTACAAATATTTATGAAATCTAGCAGGTCTGTTTGAGATGCTGCACCATGTGGGAGCGTAGGGGAATGGATAATCGCGAAAATACTGGCTGGACCTCTACCCGATAAGTGTATCTCGGCGGTATGTTGATCGACTCGATTCGTGTCACGTGTTCAGCCGCCCACGCTCTCGACGCGGCGTTTTCCGATATTTGCTCCGCGGTTATAAGGCATTCGCGTGTATGAAACCGCAAATAAGAAGACGGCGAACGCACGGAACAGCGCCACGGCGAGGCACAGCCAATTACCCGACTGCTGGCTGCCCGGTTTGCTCGTTTTTGTATAAACTTTCGCTAAACAAACTTTCCCACTTAACGCCGTCACGTGAATCGAAGGGATCACGGCAGAGCACAGAGTGCAGAGGCCTTCGCACGGTGCATATTCCCTGAAAAATATACAGTGGTGCAAGATTAACACTTCATCATCCATTCCGAGACATAGGAGCCGAGCTGAAATTATTTATTTCATCATTTCAAGAAGTTGAAAGTTACGAATCGAGATCCTCCAATGTAGGTGCCAAGCAGATCTTTCTTTAAGATTACGAAAATTTGGGTCCTCTAATTCGAGTAGTCTTAATATACGTATTTTGTGACTTGCAGTAGAACCGTTGATCGTAGTACAGATCCTCGTGGATTTTTAGGCACGGACCTAACTGGATCGTAAACGTCGCAGATCCATCAGGCTCGACTAATGGACCCAAGGACTAATTACTGGGGCCGTATTAATTCGCTATCGCGTTACTTTCGAACGGGATTATCGCGGAACATCTCTTTGGAGGAACGATGGAGACTAATTATGATAGAATGACTCGCAACTCTGCGGGACGCGTGCGTCTGTTCCCGACATCTTTCGGAGGGGGTGGAATGCACGGTATTCGAACGGGGATCGCCATACTCCGATGAAATTATGCGAAGACTTAATCGAGTGCGGTCGGTTTGCTCGAAAGGTGTCGAATAGTGACATCCGAGTATCTTTTTAGTTCAATTCCATCCACAATTGTCGAAAAGGAAACCTGTCTTCTCTTAATAATCTTAATGTGGCTAAAAATGTTCGAGGAACAGATAGATAGCAATTACTTACACTTCCTACAAGATTTAAAATCTTTATTCCATAAAATTCCATTTAAACAGAGTAGTTATTCTCTTATGTAATAAAGAAATAAACGCGTTCAATTTACTGGTAATCGATCAAAGAAATGTCTTCGACTTCAAAGAGATAATTTTATCTTGTAAAATTCCATTTAAAGACATTAATTATAACGGAAAATAATAAAGTAATAAACGCGTTGTAGTTGCTGGCAAGTGATCTGAGAAAGGTCTTAGAGTTCAAAGAGATTGTTTCATTTTTATCTCTTTTCTTCTTTGCAGCTTTCTTTCACTGTTACGAAGAACTTCGACATTTTCTAGCAGGCGAGCGTATTTTAAAAACATGAAAATATAGAACTTTTTAGTAAGGATAATATAAAACACGAATTTCGATTTAATTACACTCCAATTTCACTCTGTGCTTAATAGAAGATTTCGGGTTGAATCACCATTTCATCGAATGCTTTGAAATGATTGATATTGCTTTAAAATCAATGTGAAGTGATTGGCTGCCGGGTATTTTAGTTGATGATACAAGGCTAAAAATGGCAAGGATTTAAGTAATAATATAACAAACATTTGCCGATAAATCGTCTTTGAATGCCGAACTTTTGCCCGTTTATTTTTACGTCGTTTTTCCATTTAAGGGTCGGTATAGTTCTGACGTGGCTCGGCGCAACATGGTTGGCCTGAAAAGATATTGCACGTTCTAGAAACGGGCTGTATCATGTTCCCAAAGATTGCAGAAAAAAAAGTTGACTTCCACCCCGGCAGATTACTGCAATAACACTGCGTTCTTATCAACCTGCATCCGTTCTCACGACTATTTTCTATTCCGCTGGGCGTAGGGGAGGGAATGGTGAAGGGACGGTGAAGAGTTTCCTTTGATGAACTTGAGGGGTTGAACTACCGGGGGCGGGGGCCAGAGGAAAATCGAATTCCATCGGAGTGCACCGAGTGCGAAAAGTAGCTTGGCAAAGTACCCGCCTACTTACACAAAGCTTCTTTCAACGAGAAAATTTGCATCGGGGGCCTTCCTCGAAGCTACTAGCCCCCGTTGCGACTAATTACTCGTTACAGGAATCATTAAGTGCAATTACGCGTGTCGCGCTGTATCGGCCTGTCCTAGCGGCACCGTACTCCTCCTATTTCTCCCCGACGGCAAATGCTAGGAGATCTCGCCTCGTTAAACCCTTGCCCTATGATTCCTTTCACGGCTGCCATAAGCAAAACTTCTTTGTCATTAACGATTTTATACGGGGAAACGCTCCGGTCGGATACAAGGCGCAACATCGCACGGAATTATCGAAATTCGCGCAACATTGCCTGCAAAGTTTCAACACTATTTGAGTTGTAAAACTTTCTTCCGAGTTCATGCATTTGAAGCTGATTCAATTTACACGTAGAATAGAAATTTTGTAAGGGAAAAGTATTTTTAAATAGTTAACTCGAAAGCTCGTAGGGGAAAGATTAATTTTTATTCCCATTTAATTGAACTACGTATTAGACTGATTGGAATTCTTAAGAAAATAATTGTCTATGTAACTCCTGTGGCTTGTAATTAATTCAGACAATTTTTATCTTGCATGAAAATCTGTTTTCTAGTATAAGCATTGTCTTCAGTTTGTTCTGATTTTTTATTTTCTTCGCTGATAATCCATTTCAGATTCGACGATGTGATTTCGATGAATTGAGTAATAACATTTTTGCACGAACATCCTCAGTCCAGCCACGGCTCTATCAATTTTTCTAACATTGCTATCAAACTCGAAAGCCGTGAGCGAGCACGCTAGAACGGAGGCGACGCTTTTCAAGAAAACTTCCCGGCACAGAAAACAAAAGAAGAGGAAACGGAGGATCGCGTGACCGAAGGCTTGTCGCTCGACGTTTCCTCGCTCTACCTAGATCGCAGACGATCGCTCGGGGACTGCGAGAAGATTTCCAGAATCAGAGATATGGTTATTAACCAGTCAGCTCGCCGAGATAGCCGATCCGTATGTAATGAAGCTTTTTCTTTTTGTCGGTCCGCGTTGTTCGTCGCGTGCGGAGACCGCAACGGCGAAACAATCGGCTGCAATTAATCATGAGATAAGTGTTGTGTCGAAAAACAGGATATCGCGTAACGAGCTTTCGTATAATCTTGCATACGTAAGTAGCAGCTGGCTGGTCGAAGCGGGTTCTGCTCTTTCGCGGTTCTATGACCTTTTCAGATTTAATTGCCGCCATTTGAATTTACCGAGTCATTTTAAGCAATTAGCCACTGTTTCCTTTTGGCAATGTTTTTCCGATTCCTATTTTATAATATATGCCACTGATACTTCGGATATCAAATTGTTTCTTATGGTATTTCTGAAGTCATTCAAATTGTCGCTCTTTGGATCCCTAAAACATATTTGCTAGGTAACAATCACAAAAATATTAAAATATTAATACGGGAGGTTGTAAATGCCTTGAAATGTTAACACTTAATTGCTTCTTTAGAATTTTTAAGATTGTTCTAAGTGTAATTCTTCGCGACCCCAATTTTAATTCATTAAATGAATTACATTTTGACGTTGATCGATGCGACTGTCACGTATTCAGTATGTGATTTTTGGTCAAAATGAGGGGATTAATTAACGTGCTATTCGTTGATTGCAGGAAGGACTAAAAATGGAGATAATAATTTTCAATTGTGTCCTTTCACATTTCCAGAACCATTCGTCTGTCATTTTGTGATCAAAACTCATTTGATCGCACCTTGAAGTGTTCCTTGTCGTTTTTCCGGTGCATACTTGTTCGATTCGGATCTGTCAAAATTCGCCAGTGGAAGTTATACTAACTGGAACAGTGTACCGTAATGGTTAAGTACTCTTGTTTCGGCGAAAGACGATACGCTCCTCGGTTCTGGTCTGACAATCAGGATGTAGGAAGAGAGCATAGAGCAACGTTGGCGAGCTGCAGACGCGTGCACCGCAGAGACCGGCGAGCCAACCCATTATCGTTATTATTGTTATCGAGTGAAACGCGATATTCTGAGATCTGTATCGGGATGATTACGACTGGTAATGACTTGCAGCTTGATTCGCCGGTGTGCCAATCGATTTTCGATAATCCTTCAAAGGGAGCGGGCCGATCAGCCGAGGTGCTTTATCATCGGCAACGTTGCTGGTTGCTACTCCAGAATGCGACCGATCGAAATAGCACCGGTTCGGCGACGTCCAAACTTTCCCCGAAATTTCGGTCTAGAAACCATTGTCGATGAATCACCGCATTCGACAAAATTCGTGGCACTGCTAATTATACTCTATTGATTACAGACTGAATTGTTTCCAGGGGTTTCGGAAGCTGATTTCGGTGTTAATAATTTTATAGGACGAAGCAACGTTGCAGAGACTCTTTCACCCTAACAAATTGGTACTTTATTATAATTAACTTATAACGTAACTTATATTTACAATTTGTAACAATTCATTCGATTCTTCTAATTTCTACAATTTTATGTTCAACCCATCTATTATATTTTTGTTACAAATGCGTGTAATCCGCAGTTTATGAAATCGTTGAACAAATTGTAAATTACTATTGATATCCTTAAATTTCTTTTAATCTACCGTATCAGACTGTAACCATTCATTTCTCTTCGAAATGCATCAAGTTCGCTGGTGATAATACAATATTGAGTTATGACTGTAATGAATTGTAAAAATCCAAGCATTCTTGTGCGCTATAAAAATACACGATTAATCGCCAAACACATACCTGGATAGAAATCGGATATATATATATATATATATCGTTCGAAGCGACCATCCGTCATTTAACATATACGAGCGGTGCATAACGCGTATCTGAATCGAATATAAGCGTACATGCACCTAATTCGAACTTATTTCGCGACACGACAATTCCCGGATTAATTCTCGGGCTGTTTTATGGAACGGCGGTGCAGCCGGCGCGGCACGGCTTTTAATTATTTTTCGGGGGGCGGTGAGCCGATGATAACTATCGGCCGATAGGCGTGCATTCTCCTGGAAAACTGGCGCAGATATTGCGGCGTGGTCTCCCGCGTACGACTGGTGGTTATCAATTAACAAATTCCTGGGATCCCGGTAACTACAATCTCGTTTCAGCCGGTGTACAGCGAGCGAAATTCGTGAAAAGCGAAAGATAGAAAGGAGAGGGGACGAAATCGGTACGCGCAAGGTGAATAAAGGCGAGAATCGTTTCTCTCAGTCCCGATCAAATTGCAATTGTCAACGCGAGCGTGATCGTTCGAATAAGAATCGCAATAGCGCGTCTTAACAATCTCGATATAGCCTCTCTTTGTCCACAGTCTCTCTCTCATCCCCTTTCACTAACGCTTCACTGTTACGCTTCTTTTCTTTACTTTGACTTTCGCCGCGCGCGATGTAATTGAAATGAAGTATCTCTCACTCGATGGGAATACCTGCCTGCTACTCGAGGATTAAACGTACACTGTAACCTTGAACGGATGTCATCCTAAATAGAGTAAGCAGGAGCAGCACTGTATAATCTGCGCACTTGAATGATCGTAAGATTCGCAATCCGATCGAGAAAGTGAAAGTTACGGGTTCATTCTTTCATCTCTGCGTAGTTGATTACGCTGTCACGAAATAGAGTTTTGGAGTTAAACTGAAAAATTATTTGAGATTCAAATGAAAAAATTATTTGGCTATTCAAATAAACTTACGATTAATTTCAAATTAGCCAAATAAAATAATATAAAGGGTGACACGCATACAATGGACAATCGATTAAGAAATACGTAATTGTTCACGCAAAAGTGAAACGAAACTGAGCAATACAATTTTTTCATTTTGTACGGAAAAACAGTATTTATTCTTAACAACCGTAAGGACACACGGATAGTTCGGTCATCCTGACGATTAATCGTCCCGATTAATCACACATCTAAATGATATACAATGCAGGTTTTAACTTAAATAAGGGTTACAATTTGCCCTTAAATTAACAGAGAAACAGGAATTGAATTGAATTAAACAAGATTAAATTATCTGCAATGTCTAACGAATATGACACAACTTTTAAAATCTTTTAAAATTTAGCCCGGTGGCCGTGGCACATATTTCATACCTCCCATTGTTCCTCGATACGGAGCTCTGGACAATTGAAATGCATCAATTTCTTTTAAGAAATACTAATCATTTCTGAAATGTTCCGTTTTCGAGTAAATCGAGTTTGAAAATTCAGCGAATACTAATCGGTTGCCCATTGCGTGCGGGACGCCCTGTATTTCTTTATTTCTCAAATAATTTATCTCGATGATGCCCAATCCTGGTACAGATTCTAAAATCAATTGCACGAGAATATTTTTTGGGAAAGTTCCCGGAAGGTTCATTTCGTGAAAATTCCAGAGGACCAGATAGTTTGCTGACCGAAACGTATGTAAGTTCGAACAGAGTTTGTTTAAACTCGGAAGGTACCTGTTTACATCGAGTCTCAATACAAAGCTTTGCAGAACAGTGATTGCTGGCGCATGATGGATCAAGCACCACCGAGAGCGACTTTCGACAAGTTGGATCGAGCAATTGGTATAATGCTTGACACAAGGGTGGCCCGTAGAGGTGGAAAGCAGTATTGTTGGTCGCATGCATAATCCGATTTGATTCTCGGGGTGCGCGCAAAGGGAGCGGCGCGCGATCGGGGTCGCAAACGAACGAACGAACGAACGAACGAGTGAACGAGGGAACGAACGAATGGAGGAACGGATGGGAGAGGAAGGAAGGAAGGAAGGAAGGAACGGAAAAAGCGAGAGAAAAAAATTGGCACGTTAATGACGAAGAGAATGGCTCGTTTGGGGCGAGAAAAAGGGTACGAGGCGGAGGTTACGCCGAGCGGAAGGAAAGTAAAGTTACCGAGGGGCGTACGCCTTTCGTTATATATGGAACGCCGAGAAAAGTGGGTCGTTTGCAGCGCCGCTTATCGTTCGGAGTTAGTGGCTTGGAAACGGCGCAGCTTTTTTCGCCGATACCTCCTCTCTTCTCTCGCTCTCTTTGTTTCTCTCTCCCCACCCCCCCTCTCTCTCTCTCTATCTCTAGAACGATCACTGTTTCGTTACTTCAATTATGTTGAACGGCGCGGCGTTGGTCAGTCTCTTTCGATGCAAAGTGGCCCAAAATCGCAAAAAGCTGTGTTAAAATTCATTTCTCTGTTAGTCACTCATTGTTAGGGCATTTTATGCCTTTCTCATTTTATGAAACTTATTTTATGCATTTAAGAATAAAAAATCATCGTCCTATTATGTTAAGGGTGGAAACTTCGTTTTACTTATTCTCTTCTCACAATGGAAGCAAGATAATTTTACTTTTTCCGTACACTATTAATGTCTTATTTCGTGAAATTCTTAATTGAAAGAATATATTCACTCAGATACAGAACGCGGTATTAGCACCCAAGACGGGAATAAACCTGACCGACTTGCTATTTCAAGAGACTTCAATTGACTTATTTACCAAATCAAATGTAATTCTGTATCCTTTTCGGTGTATCTAAAACGAGTATTCGCTCGCATACCTGGTTCTACCGAATTTCGCGACAGGAAAAATTTTCGAATAAATTCCACCTGTCTCGTAGAGGCGGCCCACTGTGCCACGGATTCGTCAGGTTTCTACCGAGGGTCCCAGAGAAAACAGGTCGGTTCGTTCCCGGTGCTTTATAAAATGGATTAACGCTAGCTGGTTTTCACGAGCGGAACACGGAGGTCATCGCTATTACGAAAGTTTGCTTGGAAAATAACGAGCAGCCCTGGAACAATGGCAGCGGGAATATATGCGCTCATTACATAAACCTGCGGCAGCAGTTTACGGCTGGCAATTAGCGGGCTCCGCGCGTATCCGAGAGATCGGTTATCGGGCATTCTTCGCGGTCGCCGCGATTTCCCCTCGATCGCCGATATACATACTCGTAGACGCGAACACACAAGCCTCTGCTAACTTTTCGACGGTTTTTTTTTTTATTCTCTACTGCTCCACCATCATCGAAAGGACGCTCTTAATTAAGCCTAACTGTTGCGTACGAGAAGCCGCAGCCGCGGATACGCGAACTTTTTAATGCACGTCAGTCGTAAAAGTCTTTATTACCCTGGAGTGGGAATATTTTTCAAATATCCCGGCTTCGCGCGGTTTATGAATGTTAATTACCGGGAGAGCTGGCATTCGTGCGGAAATACGGTAACTTCCTACCGATATTCAAATGACAATATCTACTAAACTATTTGCTTTCCAATGTTGTGTATCTACTAATTGAAAATGCGATCCCATTTAATCTGTATGCAATGAATCACAGTAATGTTTGCACAGTTTTAAAAGGACCGTAACTTTTTTCTAATGTTGGACCATACGACTTCCGTATTCAAATTCCCACAACTTTTTATATGGGAATTATCTACATTAATCTTAAAATCCGTAGTCTAATGATAATTAATGGATCACCTTGAACGAAATCAACGTATTATAAGATCAACGAAATCAACTTCGAAATCAACGTATTATAAGATCAACGAATTCGTCGTGAAACCAGCTACGAATCCACCTGAATAAAAGCATACAATTCGACATTAATAAAATGCTGGTGTTAGCTAACAATACTTGACAAAATTCCCTTGATAAAAAATGGACATCGATTTCGGTAACAATGAAATATATCATAACGTTCAATACCGACCTAATATTTTAAGAAAACTTCAGTGATTCGAGGAGGGAAAAACTACGGGTTCGGCTAGAGCAAACACGCGGGACACGGTTTCTGTCTATCAATTCCGCGGCGGGTGCCGTGTCCATGTCCCTCCCTCTGCGAACTATCGGTTATTTTTCCCGGTGATCCGGTTTTCGCGAGCTCTTTTTGCAGGTTACATTTTCGTTTAATTTGCGGGCGACCGGGGGAGAGAACCGTCAAAGGGAGAACGTCAAAGGTCGGCCCCGGTTGTTTTTAGCCAGAAATATGGATCGGGCGAAGAATAGCTCTTTCGGTGGATCGATCGTTTTGATACACATTTCCCCCTCTCCCACTCACGCTCTCTCTCTCTCTCTCTCTCTCTCTCTCTCTCTCTCTCGCTCGTTTCTCTCGCGATTAAATGAAATTCGTTCGTGGAGGGCTAACGGCGAGAGGGGAGCATGAATTATGAATGCCTAGCGGATCCGTACCGAGGATTCAATGAACGAAGGATTTTCGAAAGCCACGCGATACCTTCGGGCTTCTTTTCACTAATTTCCTCTCGATCCAGGCGCGCTCCTCTCTATCGTTTCGATCACGCTTAATAATTGAACGCGCGTAACCGGGACATGATGCTTCTGTTCACTAGAACGCCAATCATGAAATCATTAACGAGTTCCTTTTCATTATTGCGGCTTTCTCATACGCTGCAAAATGTACCAGGAATTTTTCCCTCATTTTTTAAATCGAGAGCTGACGATATACGTATCTATACACCCTCGTGAACGCGTTTGGTAAACTTCGGGGGTAGTATAAAAATTTTTCTACGCGAAAATACCGTTTTTTCCGGAGTTGCGATTATTTAATCTCTTGGCTTTACGGGTCGATTTTAAAAATAGGTCACGTAAGGTTTTTTTTAACGTTGTATTGATCACACTGGCTACACTTAGATTTCTTTGCTTTTTACTAAACAGTTCGCAACATGTCCGCAGGTTGAAAATATATTTTAGTGTTCACGAAAATTTTGATGTAAATAAGTGAAACCCAGCTTGATTTCACCATCAGGTTTACACTAATCAAGGGTTTCTTGACCCAAAAATGCAGTACTGAAGCGTACCGTGTCTATAAATAATGGGTTGCGGATTTGCTGTATTTATAATAACAATAATACCGGTGAAGCGTAAAACAGTAACAGCATTAAATGTTTTGAAAATGTAACAATGTTATTTCCAATTTATTGAAAAATCAATGGGCGAAGTCAATTTTCATTAACTCTGTTAGCAAGCAATACTGAAAATGTTTGTTTCGTGATATGGTCGCTGGTTTATTCACAACATTTTTAGCGCAATACTGCACGGTTAACATTGGACGGCTAAGTACCAGCAATTACTAAACGGCGAATGAAATTTCATTGATCTAATTATCCTCGCTGTGCGTGCGTTTATTACGAAAATTAATCATTGCAATTTGAAACGAAACCGGGAAAGAATATTTTTAAAAAGCTGCGTGGCTATATTTCACTCTTTTAAGGTAATAGATAATTCTCTTTTTAAAACGAGACTAATCGATACATCAAATTCAAAAGCGTTGTGTCTATATTTATTAACCTTTGTGGAATATAAAAACAATTTTTATATCCGAAAATAGCGATTTAATCGAAAGCTAGGATTGTCCAACAATAACGTTGTACCAGAAATATATGGTAGTTCACAAAAGCGTTTCTACACAGGGATAAAATTAAATTTTATTGATTTTCTAGCCCATGTATGGGTAACCAAAGCATACAAATAAGTTTGTCGCTGTAATATTTAAAAAATTTTCCATAAATATATTTTTCAGCGCGTGTAAAAAAAGCGCATCCATATATAAATCAACACGCCTGCATATACATTAATAGTATTTCGCAATATTGTTACCACCGAAAATAAAATTACAAATCATCGTATAATATTACGGCGACTGTGAAAATATCTTTGATTTTTGTGCGAAAGAATACTTGCCTAGGTTAATTACAAAATATTGCCAACAGATTGATATTTATTACCGTTCTTAATAAATTTAGCGTGTCAAAAATAATATAAGTACCGAATTGATTAAATATTGAGTATTGAAATGGTACAACGTTACAATTAATCAATTACAAGAACGTTATATATAAGTGGCTTCTGTTTAATTACAGTTGTATGTACTTGTAGTGATTCGCAATTATACCGTGTACCGTGCAATTAAGTATACGGACATATTTTATTTTTGTAATTATTTATAATTTATTATTTGTAATTATTAGT
Source organism: Lasioglossum morio (assembly GCA_916610235.2). NCBI lineage: Eukaryota > Metazoa > Arthropoda > Insecta > Hymenoptera > Halictidae > Lasioglossum > Lasioglossum morio. Next base: position 4,888,901 of record OU744324.1, on the reverse strand, counting down.
AATTTTGTATTATTCATAATAATCCATAGAGAGTGGAATTGTTAGTAAAAATTAATTGACCTTGACGTGTCCTACTCACAAGAGAAACGCTGAGCAAAAATTTTAAAATAACAATTTGTTGCTTAATAGGTGAGATGATGAAGCTTTTGACACTGTTTAAATTGACAATTCACAATTTTGATAAAGTGGGCGAGTTTCATACCGTTTAGGGGATCACGGGCGATCAAGTTAGCAGAGGCAGGCTGCTTTCGAAGACAGCGGGGGTAGAAATTATTGCAAGGGGAAAGTTCGGGGGGATTGGCTTGAAAAGGGAGAGGTATCCACGAATTTTGCCGATCGCTTAATTTCACCGAGGTTTCCCGGACGCGGACCCTTCGAGCCCTCGAGTAGTTTAGGGATCTCTCTTTCACCGGGATATCCCTGAAGGGTGTCTCGCTTGGATAGAGTAACGCAGCACCGCTTTATTTATTTAGCCAACATTTTATCCGTTTGCCAGGGGGTTGGAACGGCAATAGCGAGAGGCCCGATGTCGAATTGGGGCGAATCCGTGGCCCTTCGTTCGACGAATTGGCCCCTGGTTCTCTACAACACGATTCCACCCTAAACCGTTCCCTCCACTTATCCTTCTTCCGGCCAATCGAACGTTAACTGTATTCTTTCGAAATTCTTTATTTTTCTTACATCCCGGCGAGCGTATCTCCCGAACCAAATCTGGCTGGCACAGTCGGGCAAAGCCTCGCTGACGTCCAATTGTTTGGAAAACAGAAACGAACATCCCGATGAAACATGCTGAAACGACTCCGGCCGTGACAATAGCGACGATCGATTTTCTCTTCAACCACTGTTCCTTCTTTCTCAGTCTTTCTCTACTTATTAGGTGTATGCAAAAATCTTTTATTTCCGAATAAAATCATATTGAAATATTCATTATTATATTCAAATATTATCCCATCGTTTTATACTTTTAGATAATTGATACCAACTTTCTGAAATGTCATTTGTTACTGTAGGTTGCAGATTTTATGCATTCTTAACAAAATTGGGTAGGTGCTATTTAAAACAGTAGAAAGATTAAAAATGTACGAAAATTTCTTTTATGACTTATTCAAATTATTATAGAATGAAGACATTTCTATATATACAATACAATGTACACAATACATGTATACAATACAATAATATATATATACATATATATATATATATATATATATATATATATATATAATACAAGTCATAAGTTGACGACTCCGGTCAATGACGTTTGATAAATAAGGGACGTCAATCGGCGTGTGCGGTCCACAACACGCAGAACTCGCAACAGTATAAAATCACGAGGATCACCTCTGCACAGAAAGTGTTTTCACCGTTTGCCGCCGAGCTTGAGAATTCCGTCACAATAAAAATCATCGATTTATTCCATCAGCTTTAAAGCGCCGGCATAGATTACCGCCGTCGATATCCGTCGTGTTGAAAAGAGAGAAACGAAATAAGAAAAGTAGGAAAAAGGAGAAGAAAGAGGGAGCCTGAGAGGGGCGAGGGGAAGAAAGTAAATAGGAGTCGAGAGGGTTAACCGCGTGACGCGTAACAGCTGACCCTACCAGAAGCCAAAGCGGAAGGTGGAATAGAAGGCAGAGGTTTTCGCTGGTACTCGAGTCTGACAGCGGTCGATACTCGCGCTTTCGCAGTCGGTAGTCGGTGTCCGAGCCATCCACGGCTATTTTGGCATCGATGGTCTCCCTCTCGGCTCTCGTCGCGAAAAGAACGGAACCGCTGCTGGCCGGATTAAAACGAGAAGGGCAATCGCTTTTTCCTGGCTGGAACGTCGATGCCCGTCGATGCTTCAAACTAATAGCGACCGACGTAGGATACGTGTCCGCGTATCGACAGGCAGCTTGTTATCGGCTTCCCTCGCCGACGGGAAAAAGGAAATTGGTATTTACGCGGGAACGGTCCCGAACCGAGCGCGCGCGCGCGATCTATGAAATCGAGGATTTTTTCAGCGATTTTTTTTGTAACCTCCCTCTCTCTCTCTCTCTTGTTTTTTTCAATCGACCGGATAGGTCGCCCAGATCCAGATCCAACGTTTATCGCACAGGTGATTAAAGGTATAATATGAGCCGAGCGGACACGAACGATGTAAAAGTGCCGAGCGGAACTCGAAATACTCGATTGTCTCTCTGGCTGGACGCATCGATACCTCGAACCCCATCCCACTGGATCTTTGTGACTTTCAACCAACAGGGGTGATATTATCCACAGTAGCCGCGCTCTGATTGGTCCATGTTTTTCGCCAATAACTCCTTAACGAAACGTGTGCACGTTTCCGCAAAAAAAGATCACTTCAAATGACCCACCTACCCTTTTCAACGGAGCACAACATTCTGGGCACCCTGTATAGCAATGACGATTATATCGGTCACTACCACCTTTAACACGTCCATATAAAATCTAATCATTAGTGCTCAGCCATTTTTGTCCACAATAAATAACCGTTGAGATATTTCATCAAGTTAGATCATCACTGTGATTGTCATTAGATAAAATAACGGCTGTGTACAGGCGGCACATAAAATATGCATTTTCTTGTTGGAAGCGGGAGATTTAGGAAGAGCGAGCTGCAGAAATATAGAGACGACAGGCGGCGGCGGCATGTCGTATCATTTTGTCCGACACTGTATGCACCGCGTCGAAACGGCCGGTGACACCGATCGCGCGGAACAAATGCGCAAATATTGTCGCGTTTCGTAAATCGCAAAAACAACGGCGCTCGTCAAGCGGGGGGATTTATGCATGGTGGTGGTTCCGTCGCAGTGACCAACCGTCGCGTCCCGTCGCGTCGTCCCTGCGTGATCCCCGGTTACCAACCCTTTCCATCCTGTTTCCGCCGTATCCGGTTCCGGTCTCGCGTAGATGCACATGTGCATCTGTGAGCCTTCTCTCCCCCACCCCCCCTCTCTCTCTCTCTCTCATTCTCCTCCTCTCTCTCTCTCTCTCCCGGCAATTCCGTTCGTTTCGATCGTTCCGTTTCCTACCGCCAGCTCGTTGATTCCGCGCGGACAGGAGACGTAGGAAGCGGGCATTTCGCGCCGATAAAACAAGCACGGACCTTTATCCTCTAATCATGGATATGCACCCCCTATCACCTTGCCACTGAACCTGCGTCATCTCCAATCCACAAATCTGCGAGACACATCAATGAAATTTGTTCATTCGATTTTATATATTTTTGGCTTTCTAATCCGTTACCATATCAGTTTTCTTTTTTACAGTTACAGTGATAAAAACGTCTTTGTCTCCCAACAGTGTCGTAGAAGAGAAAAGAATATTTATAGTTTTTGTATGGCTACATTAATTTTAGTATGTAAGTATTTGGTACAAAAGAGGGAATTTTTAGATATTTATTTACTCAGAGGCACTCCTCGACGATGTTGATGAAATTTAAATATGTTATAGATATAAACATTTTAAATATCTTTTCCCTTTTCATATACTAGGGTTAAATTTAGGTTACACTTTATGTCAATCTAGGTCTGGCTGAGTTGGGTTAGATTTAAATTAAGTTGGAGTGGATATTTCAAGCAATCAAATTAACGATAACTGAATGGATGTAGTTTCAAAACCTTTATTTCATTATTAGTTCTAAAAGGTTCGCCCGTTATATAGTTTCTTCTCCGATCCCTGAAACATGTTTAGAAAAACAGTAAAAGGACAGCCACTCCAAGCTTACGCAAACGTTGCCATGAAACGTGTGTGAGTACGGAAAATTCAATAGTAGTGAAAGGTTTTTCAAAATGTGTAGCTGCATAACATATTTAAATTTCATCAAAATCCGAGAGGAGTGCCTCTTTGTAAATAATGACCAAATTATATTTTATTTAAAAAGTAAGGCGTAACATTCATATTTGTTAGACTTTGTTTCAGATATTCATCACGAGTGTGACTCGTTAAGTACGACAAGGGGTTAAGCAGTGGTTCTGAACCTTTCCGAAGTCAGGGAACATTTGTGATTATATGAAAAATTTCTGGAACACCAATATTAATTCTAAAAAACAAACAAACACCTTCTGCGTAGAAATAAATGTAGGTATTTTAGAAAATATATTATTAAATATATTTAATATATTTCGCGGAAAACTTGCAAAATGCTTGCGGAACACCAAAATTAATTCCAGGAAGAAACAAACACATCCCGCGTAGAAATAAATGTATTTTAGAAAATATATTATTAAATATATTTAATATATTTCGTGGAAAACCTGCTAAAATCTCGCGGAACATCGATTAAGAACCAGTGAGTTAAAGTCTGGGTCCACGTTGATCTAGAGTATCAAAATTTACGCTCTCAATTTTGTGTCAGCTGAATTAAACGAGCAGCTGCTGCGTTGAGACTAATAGACGAATACCTCTACAAGAAGTAAACTGTCCTGCACATTGTCGATTATCTACAACTATCTATGCCTTTTCGGAAATGTTCAGTGGCCGCTACAACTGCTAGTTACCGAATGGTAAGTCATTGCCTTTCAGGTTCGATACCCGAGGTAAGCGGTTATTGAGCGCGGCCTTGTTTCCCGCGCTTTCGTCAGCGAACGAGGATCGATCTGGCGCTCGAATAACAGTAGGATGAAATTTTCAGCGGACAGATTCGTCTTTCGGAACACGTTCGAGCCGAACACGGATTCCCGGGCCGATATACTCGTCCGGCCGAACGAAGCGCGTCCTCGCTGTAACGCGTCCTGGTTTATCAATCATTTTATTCGGCCTGGGAGAGCTGGTTGGCGATGGCATTGAGTATCTTGCAGGCATTATCTTCAGTAATGAGCCTCTTCGCATTTCTTGGTCACAATGCTATCATACCGCTTTTATGCCTAGTTTCGAAGAAATTTTCCTAATCAATATATGCTCCATTTTGTTCTGTAATCTCTTCCCCCGTTTATAACATTTTTGTATCTTCTTATCAAATGATTAATAGGTGTGCGATTTACAATATTCAGTGGGGCAAATTTAAAATAACAGCACGGTTCATTAAAAGATTGAGATGTTTCCGAACTTCTTTCCTGTATGGCTTAAAATAATCTTATTACGAATTCAAGATCTATAGACACACCGCCAACCAATTAAGATAACATAGGTGTGCAAATGAATTTATTGTCGTCTCCTCGTGAATCTGCAAACGACTTGCGAACATATATATGTGCTACTCAAACTACTGATAAGGAAAATAAATTTGCATTTAAATTCTGTCGGCTGCAATCGATGCTTAAAAATTCGATATTACATGAATATCCGCAGTCTAGTTATTCGTAGACTATTTTATGCATTCGTGACAAAATAGGGTAGGTGCAATTGAAAACAGTAAAACATTAAAATCCTCTTTATTAAAATTATTAATGAAGAACGTAAACTGCATTTTGCACTTGATGCAGATAGTTTTCATAACAGATAGAATAAAACAGGTGTGAAACGCCTGAATTTAAAGGTGTTTTGACGCAACGAAACAGATTTTTGCGAAATCTGTGGCAGGTGTACGGTCTCTTTTGTTGCTTATCTCGGTAACAAACATATTGAACTTGATCCCGTCCCTACCCAGGAACGATCGATACGGTCTCGCGGTCGAGTTAACTCGCCGAGCGTAGGCGAGCGGAGAGCCCGAGAGCGTTGAATAACGAGCGAGATCGCGGGAAGAATGGCCCGATCCGATGGAATCGTTTAAAGTTAATTAATGATACCGGAGCATCGAGGTTGCATCGAGCAATAAAGCGTCTTGCACGAACGAGCAGCACAATGGAGGCATAATGGAAGGCGATCGACAAAAGGCGAGCCGAGCAGAGCCGAGCCCGGTTTATGATCGTTCCATAGACCGGGCCCGTCCGCGCGTGTGTCCATTTACATTAAGGCTCCTTACAAAGTACTTACAACGAACACCGAAACCCCTCCTCTCCTTCTCCATAATTTGCACAACATGCGGATTACAATAACATTAATCTGTCCCCGATTCTTTATTCTGCAATTATTTTAACCATAATAATACTGAATGGAAATTGTCTAACTAAATCTAGATAATTCAGTCTTGTAATTTTTAATCGCATACATCGTCATCAATAATGACTGCACTATGTCTTCGCGAGTTTGATTATTTTTCTGCGTTCGAAGATAGCCGAAATTCCGTTTAACGCGCGGACAATCGCGCGGGGGTGCAAATGCAGCGGAGGCATAATACGCGCAAAACGACCGGCCCGCACAAAACGGAGATTAATATCGCCGTAATTCGCTGGCCAAATATTTATTTCGTGTTTAATTAATCGTTAGCTTTTAATGGCTCAGCCATATTTCCCGGCTTGTTTGGCCGTCTGGCTGTGTGGCCCGTGGCTCGTGGCCCGTGGACCGCGGCTATTCTATTATAAATTATAGCGGAATACTATTAGGTGCCTCTGGCGTTGGCCGGTTTTATCGGCGACCACGGTGAATTATCGACGCTAACCTTACTGGCGAAATCGAGGCTCGCGAATCGCGTTCGTCTGATAAAAATCGTCGCGCCGCGATCCTGCGACCTCGATCCTATCCGATCCTCCCGTGTCCTGAACCCCAGGACACTCGATCTACTGGATATCGTGTACAGATTCTGTAAAATTATAAATATCAGTAATAAATTCCAAGCTTTTTTGGACAAGTAATTGATAAGTGGATGGATCTTCAAAAATTTTTCAGACATGAAACGTGATCGTCCAGTTCTCTCGAAAACGATACAGAGTGTCCAGAGAAGCGGGCCAGAGGAGAAAGAGAGAGGAAATCGTGGGACGGCGAAGACGAATCGTCCGATTCGAAGAAATCTCGAGGCCCGGTTGCTTCGCAAAAGGAGGTCGAGACAGTATCGTGGCCGAGCTATATTCCCCTATGGAGTACGCGGACCGCTGCCGGTCCGTAGTCACGCTAGCACTACTAATTGCATGTCCGACCAAAGTATATCACTACCACTGCCACCCCTTATTCCCGGGCAGCGCACCGAATCCGCTCGTTTTGTCTCGCCTGCTCCTCGCAACTCCTCGCCTCGTCTTGTCTTGTCTCTCGCCCACCTCTCTCTCTCTCTCTCTCTCTCTCTCTCTCTCTCTCTCTTGTCTCTCTCTTCTCTCTTCTCTTCTATACAGCTCGCCGATCATGTATCTCTCGTCCTGGAACTGCACCGTGCGTTTCGTCGCTCGCGAAACTTCTGCCAAACGGCTGTTTCGATTCATCCTAGTTTCGCGCGGCGCAGCATTCGAGATCCTCTTTCTGCCTTTCGGCGTTCGACAGATGGTCTGTCGACTCCGATTTGCTATCTGGTTCTGTAAATAGTGGTTCTTTGTTCCTTTTCTGATGTTACGATATTTTCGGAACGGTGAAATTCGTGTTGGAAGACTCAGGATTATTTTTGCGTTTCGATTCAGAAATGCAAAAGCACGGTTTTAATATTAATGAAATGTCATCTGATTTAGATCTTGAATTGTTCGATCAGGAACATTTAATTCTGAAACCTTCAGTTCCCAGCCATTTCACTCTTGAATACTTCAATCTTGAATATTGAATCCAACTCGTTAATCTCGAACCTCTGAACCACGAACTTACGAAAATATGGGAGTGGTAAAGCGTTCGGCAATCCGTAAAATAATTCTGTAACCCGGACTATAGTTCGCGTGCGTGCGAATTTACTCTACGCGCGCGCGAATATTTATGTAATGTCTCGCGTCCCCGAACGGACTGCGGACATATAATCGGATAACCTGTCAAGTGGTAGTTTACGCGAAATATTTACGAGCCGGCGAACACGCGTGGCGCGTCATCGACCAAAAAACCCATTGCGACTAACGAGCCGCGTTCAAATTTCAAATAACTCTGCCATCGATCTGCCGATGCTCGATTCACCAAGGGTAAATCGTGCGAACATTTGTCAGGATTCAGCGAGCTCGCGCGAACAACTATGCGACAGACCTTGGCTGGCTGCCTCTTGTTTTTCACGCCCGGAGAAACAACTTGCTCTTTCCAGACCAAAATCTTAGAATAATCTTCGGTGATTTTGGAAAGGAAACTAAGATTGTTTAAGATTCACAAGATTCCAAGTTCCAGCAGAATGCATGGATGATCTTCGTTACTTTGCACGCAACTTCTGTAATCTGTATTCTGCGTGTTTAGCGCGACTATTAAAATCATTCCGGTCTTGCAAGTGTAAAGAACATAAAGGTATTTCCATGGAAATTCGATCATACACTCATTACACAATTGAAGTCTCGGTAACAATTGATTAGCTTAGAACGCTATTTATTTTACAAATGAACCATTTAATGCAAAAATGGTGTAACTAAATATTTATCTGGTTTAACACAATGTCTGAAGGGTTTAATAGTCATCACATGAAATAATTTGTAAGCAAAATCCGTAAGGAAAGCGGGTTTATTAACGTATTTCGGCACACGGATAATCAAACGTTATTTTTATAAATTTACCTACATATAGGGTTGCCTGTTAATGCACACACACATACATACACCATCCGCACTTCAACTGTATAAATTATTAACTGCTTTGACTTGCACCATTTTTTAATTAAACGTCTGAAATAAAATTAATCAAGGTAGCACTGATTCTGTTTCTCTGACTAATTCGAATGACCGACGATCTACTTTTCTAACCGCAATTAATTTTGCAGAGATCGACCGTTGAGCAAAAATAGCTCAGTCGACAACGTGCAATTTTTATTAGCGATCACCGTGTTACACGAAGAAGCCGCGCAAACAACGGCCGCGCTTATACAAGTCCCATCTACCAAGAGTTTCGCTTTAATTCCGCGAACGAGCCACTTTCGTATTATTTGGCCGCCCGCGCGCGTCGCGATATCCCAGTTCCCCTCGAAATCTCATTACCGTTCTCGGTTTTTATCCCCGGCTCGTTTTCTACATAGTTCCAACTGTAACCGCTCATCGTTCCGTGTTGGTTCGCTCCCCCTCGATCGCGATCTCGTTTCGGCGACGCAAGAACTGGAGCCTATCGGTGAGAGACAAATCCGCGATTTTTCGTTTCAGTTACCTCCGAAACCGTCATCTCATTGACATCCGTGAAAGCCGCGCTACGCTGTACGCGTCGTTCTTGCCGATCGTTTCATTCGTATCATCGTTGGGCCCGCTGAATGACGGGTCACGGTTTTAGCCCACAAATGCTACTACAATAACGCTGTGCATTTTTTCTTGTCAGATTTGTGGATGGGTGCAGTGGTTATTATTGCGGAAATGAACGCGTTGAAATTGAACTCGGAAGAAACAATATTATTATTTCTTATTATTTATTATAGATGGACTGAAGCCCTTTGACATAAGTGTTTACAATAACAAAAAAAAAGAGATACAAGATTACTCGTCTAATAACAAAGAAGGGACATGCACAAAAACGAAAAAAAAACAAATTTAATAATGGTACAATCGATATGGTATTATCATATAATCCTGCGTAGTTGCATTTTCAAGTTTTGCAAAGATTCAATGAAAAGATCAATACGATTATAAATAGCTCTAGATTTTGCAATAATGCGATTCATTGGATTAATTAATCCATAAGTATATTTCGCTTTAAGTGTTTGAATACTTGCTCTTGCGTATGTAGAGAAGAACAATCAATATGATTATTAATTAAATTACAAATAAACCTCTGGTCGGATACTATTCTTCGATATTATAAATGTAAACGTTCTCGTTATTCATCATACTCTGTAATAATCTTTTATGTACACTATGTTGTCATAAGTCTCATATGAGACTTCCTAATAAACAAAATACATATATTCATATTCTTTAATTTTTCCAGACGTCAAGTCACTTGTCTCATAAATATATCAAACCTACAAGGTATCGATAAGCATATGATTATTTTAATTTAGACATTTACGATCGTATTTGTAAATTGTGATGCCTAAGCCTCATTAAAAAAAATTGACTTGGCAGTTGACGTGTTAACGAGGACTGAATTAACATAAATGACTATGAATGCTGAAAGATCCAGGGGAAGGAGACCAGTCCAAGTGGGCACGTAGAATAAGCATACTCCGCGACGGAAGATTTCGCCGCTTGAATTTCTATAAATCGATTCCTAAATCCATTTATCGTTCGCCTCGTTCCGGATGCACGTCGACCTGCTTTATGTAAGAGCGGAACCGTGTCGAATTCTGTAGAATCTACGGTCCGTCAACGCGAGACACGTCCGATACAGGAAACGTGCTCGCGTGAACCTGTAGATAGCGTGCCTCGTGAAAAAGAGTCTCGAAAATCGGAGTTTCCTGTGGTCCCAAAAATATGGGACTATTCGGTGCTCTCCGAGATCTAAAATATTGGAATGTTTCGAATATGGGGAACCATGAACGTGGAAGGAGTTCAAACACATAATACAGTAAATCCTGATAAGTTGCAAAAACGCTGTTCTCTGACTGAGCAACTTACCAGGTAGACTTGCTTTTCTGATTTATGGTTGGGTCTACCGCTCCGATCGCGCCGAGCGAGACTACAATAGAGCAACGGTGTCGGCGACGGCTACGCACATTGCGACTGTGAACTTTCTTCGTCGATTACACCACTAAATTACAATTGAAACTATATCGTGTTTGGTCTTGTTTTACTCAGAAAGATGCCAGAAATACGTTTTCAAAAAGTCCCATGAAAAATAATGATTATTAAGAAGTTTGAAAATTCGATTCATTGAGTCAATGTAGTGGTGGTCACACCGATATACCCGAGCCGATGACAATAGTCGTCGTCCTGCGGCGCGGGACAGCGTTGACAGGCAGTGGAGTGAGTAGGCCGATGCAACTTACCAGGTTTCTAGCCCGCGCAACTTATTAGGATTTACTGTATACACCCACAGAAATGTTTCATAACTCCTGTATCATTATAATCTGAATAATCGTGAACTAAAGCGTCCCATTGAATCGGTAAATAAAAAGTAGAATAATAATTTTAGCGAAGAGGAAACGGGATGGACAAGACATTGGAATAAGAAAATAGCTTAAAAAGGTTGGTGTCTCTGCAGGTGCTGCCGGCTGGATAAATAAAAAGGAGAATGTCTCTCTTACGCAACGCTTGTTCGTTTCCCGATAGTTCGCCGCCGATTACGGGTGTCCCGATGATTTTCTTCCGTGGCAGTTGGTAATTAACAAAGCGGAACGAAGAGAGGGGCATTAATCGGCAATTTGTCGGGTCGACGCTCGCGAGCCGAGTTAAACAGACGGATCGTCGTTCGTTATATTACCAGGGCGGAGAGAGAGAGAGACAGAGAGAAGAGAGAGAGAGAGAGAGAGAGAGAGAGAGAGAGAGAGAGAGAGAGAGAGAGAGAGAGAGAGAGAGAAGGAGGGAGAAGTGTGCCATAATAACGAGCAGGCGAAGATGAATACATTAATCGATTGTTCGCGCTCGGCTGCCGGAATAATCGCGATGTATGTCGGCTGAATGAAGCGGCAGAGGGAAGAGAAGGGAGAAAAGGTCGAAACGCGGCTGGAAAGAGATAAACGACCGCCGAGAGAGGAATAGCTGGGGCTTGCTAGCCTGGCTGGCTAGACAAGAAGAGGTTAGGAGCTCCTGTATCCAGTCTCTGTATCGCGAAGCACAGCCCTCTCTCTCTCTCTCTCTCTCTCCCTCACTCTCGGAGTATATGGATTTGTCGGTGGAAAATTTCAAAGCGGAGGAAGACATCGTTGGTTGCGGTCGTACAGTTATTCCAACATTTCGGAAGCTCGTTGCATAGTTGCCCCGCGCTGGGAACATCGCGGATAAACAGAGAAAGAGAGCAAGGGAGAGAGGAAACGGATCCGGTGAAATAGGAGAACGAGGATGCCTTTAACGAATTAGTTGTACGAACGATATCATAAATTCGGGGATAACGAAGAGACTGTCAGCCGGAATATAGGGCAAGCCCGTCGGATTAATCGCGAAGAGAAGGCGGCCAAAGGGGTGGAAAGCTGTCGCGCGAGGGCTCCACGACGTTCGGGGGGCAAAGGGGAACGCGAAGCACCCGGGAAGATAACGCGTGTCAGCCATCCGGAGGTAAATCGTGACTTCCGCGAAATTCGACGCGAGCCTATTCCGGTCCGTGGCTCCGGGAACACGAAAGTACTCGTGGTTTCGGACGAGGAAGAACCCGCCAACGATACCCTGCGGTGCGCAGTCGCCTTTACCCATAGTTGCCCTATCCTTCAAACCTCGAAGATTCAATCCCTCATCGGAAACTCGACTTTCGCCCGTCGATACCCTAACTGGCCATTTTCCTCTCCATTATCTAGCGCTCGTCTTGTCGAATGTTATCGTTGCAGCTTCGTCTCTTTTCCATTCTTAACCACCTTTGCAACTTCAGCCTGTGTCTCACAGCTGTTGAACTCGTTGGATTATCAATGAACTGCCGATTTAATTCAGTTTCGACTAACTTTGTGTAGATGAAGTTTAAAATAGTAGATCGCAAGATTCGTGGCATAACGATGTTCTAAATAAATTTACTCCATCTAAGAACAAGGTTCAAATGATTTATAGTGACATGAAATAAAGTTGAATAATTCGGTATGCAATCTAAGTATCTACTTAATTGTAAATGAAAAATGTTAGAACCCGTGAAAATTACATAAACCTAGTTTAAAAATTTGCATTCCGGTTTATTCTGAGGGTGTCTCCGATTGTGCCCGACTATTTGCCGGCGACGAGTAGAATTCCGGCAGAAATATTACCAAGAAAAGCGCGCAGATTCCTCGATAGCTCCGGTTTGCCGCGGTGCATATCGATAATAAACTCGATATTCATTGACTCGTGGCACGCATTCGCGGGGAAACGTCTATGCGTGAGCGTGCTCTCGAGATCCTCGAACGGATGCGATGGTTGGAATCGTGTAGTGGCTGCGTTGGATCGACGAAAGAACGGTCTTAGCAGGCTCGATAAAGTATGTACTCGCGTTGATCGGGGTCCATTTTGTACCCTCGGTCTCGGCCTCGACCTCGGCCAGGTGATTTGTGTTTGTGTACCTGGCGGTATGCGATGTGTCTATGGATCTGGCTCTCTGTGTGTGTGTGTGTGTTCACTGTTCGTGCACCGTTTCACCGGTGTTCTCGCAGAACGATGCACGGTGAACACGTGAGTTAGCTGCGAGTGGGTGCTCGAGAGCGCAACGCTTTATTAATGGTTCGCAAAGGGCCGAGTTACACGAATTTCTCTTCCAAAGTCCGTTATTTCGAGCGGGCTAAAGCCGCTGCGGAGAGCGGAGACGCGGTCGAGCATTAAATAAAAACAGAGAGCCAAGAGAGAGAGAGAGAGAGAGAGAGAGTAGTGTTAAACTACGTCTCGCGGCAGCTACACGTAAATTAGACGGCACAATTATCGCGACGATGCGAATTATTCTGACACCGATTACAGGGATGCGAGAGCTGTACAAATCGGCCAGACGTCTTCGATACTTAGAGGAATGTTCTCTGTATCGAAAACCTGTTCATATTTTCCAATAGGAGTCCTACACTTTCAAAAAAGCAATCGAATTATAAAGAAATTGGTAAAATATAAAAGAATAAAATATTAGAAAAATGTAATTATACATATACGTTGTTGTGGTGTTTGTAACCTACGAAATCGATTAAGGTATTCTACTGATTAGTCAACTACAAATATATTTCTACACGCTTTTTTTTTTAATTATTCTGTACAGTTTCGAACAGTGACGTACGATTTGTTCCACCGAGGGAGAATATTTTCAATATTTCGAAAAATCCTCGTTCACAAAGGACTAAAATGGAACTAAAATTCCCAGCGCCACTGTAAACACAAAAAAAAAGAAATTGTGTGAGTAGCTTTTATCCTGTCTCCGATCGAAGCTCTCCTATCCTCTATCGTAGTTCCAAGATAAACGTATCTTTACAAAGAAAATATTCACCATCATGAATAAACGATTCGCAGCTTTTTATTTTCACAGCGAAGTACGAAAATAGGAATTTACATATAGATCCGCTATCTAATGATTACATTGCGTTAACGAAGATTCGATTACTGCGTGTAGTAGTCGGGAAATTATACGATTTCGGTCTGGAATGGAATCTACATTGAAGGTACCGTAATTTTCTTTTTCCACGATTTTCCGGATTCTAAATTCAGCCTTTGATATATCCGAATTCAACCACAGGTTGTTGTCGCAACGTAACAACGTCTGATTGGTAAAAGCGACACAGTGACCGCGGTCTCGTGTCGATTGCATTGATTACATTTGTATCGTGACAGAACGATGGCTGTTGCGTGTCGAGATTAAACTTCATTACAGGGATACGAGAAGATTGCGATCGCGACACGCTGCGGGAAAGAAAGAACATTGGTTGCTGCTGGCTTTTGACACTTACGATCCTCGTTCTCAGCCCTCATTTAAATGCTGAACAGTTTCTACGCCATTCAGCAACACGGTAGGCGTCTTTATAATGATCCTCGAAAGTAGAGCACACACGATACGACATAACAGTACGATACAAAAATTCACAAAATATTTTAATTATTTGTTTGCCTTAACAGGAAGTTTGCAGACACTTTTTCTAACCAGTTCGTTTCGTTCCTCGCTGGAATGATAAATGAAAAATCGAAACTTCCCGGAGACATGCTGTGTAGATGAAACTTTTATTTTTTGGCTGAATCTTCCGGAGAAAAAGATTCGAAGAATTTTCGAAAAATGAGAAAAGAAAATCGAACTTTTTATCGGCCATCTCCCGTAAGAAGATTAGACAGTCGAATGAAAAATGGGGTTATCCTTGGGAACGAAATAAGTCACAGACTTCCCCATGTGGTTTCTCGTGACTTGCTACTTTCTAGATACTTTTTGTTCAAAGTTTGTTCCATTCTGCAGAGGAATAGAACCGTGTGAAAAATCGGAACATTCCGGAGACATAAGATCTGGATTTTGAGAGTGAATATCTGGAAGGAAGATCGGTACAAGATTATTAAAATGGGATCAAGAAGAAGCTGTTAAATGGAGCAAGGAGGAGATTAAAAAGATGAAAATCGAAGTTTTAGTAAGCCTGTCTCAATAAACAGACTGATGGCGAGCGCGACGCATCCGAACGAAACTGTCTGCAAACGGGGATGATTAACTACCCCTGCAGTTCTCGAGCGTGGATTTCCGGGCGGCGCGGTGGTAAGCCGAGGCGTAATTTGCTCGGGAACGATTCGACTTCGAAATCTGAGTGGGTCGACCCGACAACCAGCGTCCTTTCATCGGTTCACCAAACTGTGCTTCAACACCTGCGAGATCGCGGCTCAAAAAACCATAACCGCATTACAAGTTCGACGTCGAGAGGACTCTGCGTCTCGCAGAACCGTTCGATGCGGTTCCAACCTACTGTTGTACGATCCAGTTTCGATTTTTCGGATTGTAACCTACCATTCCACTTCGTTTGATACTCTCTTCACTCGACGATGTTCAAACAGAATAATTTCTATCGCTTCGATCTCTTCTCGTTCCTGGATATAATAATTTAAAGAATTGAAATAATGAGTAAAAAAGTAAACTTGCAAGATACAAGAGCTACATTCTACAGTTCTCCTTAGTAATTTTAATCTGTTTAATTGTAATCATCAGATAACAATAAAATTTATTTTCATTCAACGTCTGTATTGGTAGATTGTAATCTACGTGGATGAAAGGTTTTATTTAAAAAATAGAACAGTCTGACTCTATTGGTAATTTGTCAATGTCTGTCTTTACTGTCGCCGTTTATAGAAACTGTTTCGAACTGATATTGGTCCGGTCGGAAATTTCACAGATAGTTAAGCACATATCGCATACGGGGTATTTTTGACAACTTACTGGTAGCATATTTAAAGAATGCTCTGATTACTGACACACTGTAATTTCCCGTTTGATCCTCTGCAGCATTTCACTGTGAGCCGTTTCCTAAATGACATTTCATTATTTCCAAATTATATCAAAGTTTATCGAGCGATTATTCTGTGACGGATGGACATCATGTTTCCTGTGTACTTTATCATCTAAATAATTTAGTCATCTAGTTATAGAGTGGTGTATTGTATAGTTGACGTTAGAAACGTTTCGGTACGTGTCCGACACATTAATTAATTAGAGAAGCACCATCTGGCTTACATTTACGAAAGAAATGCTCGACAATTGTCGGCTGGATTTTGTCGGAAGGTGCACATGGCACTCGACCGGCTAAGAATCGCATGATCTGAAGGTACGGCGTCATTTTCTCGCTCGGGGTTAATCATCCGTTTCATTCGCGCTGATTCATGGTCCGGCGCAGAATTTCAGGCATCCATGGTTGGATATCTATGCAACGGACTAAGTGAACGAGAGCAGCAACGATGAGAAGAGAGAGAGAGAGAGAGAGAGAGAGAGGAGATGAGAGGAACAACAAGAATAGCGAGGGTGTGAAAGAAGGAGCGAGAGCCAGTGGATTTATTGCGAGGTTACCGAGCCGTGAATGCAGCCGGACGAACGGAGAAAACCGCAGGAAACTCTGTCATTGACCGTCGGTAATTTCTCTTTCTCTCTCTTCCTCCCTCCCAGTACCACCCGATCTCTCCCTCTCCCTCATCCCAGTTTTCACGATAATTCTCTGTTTTCTCGCTCGTCCCGTGTCCGGCGTTCGCCGATTTCTCTTTCGCCCGCTCGACCACGAAATATTCGCTCCTCGTCTCCTCCTCCGTGGAATTGCGTTCGTTCCGAAACATTATCAACTCGTAGGATAAAGCCGTATGATGGCTCAGCTTTCAGCCGACGTGAATTTCATTCGGCCGTGTCCCCCACGCTCTTCCCATCCTCCCCCTCTCTCGCATTTCAGAATAACCGCGGCGCGTTGGAAGTGGTTTATCCGGCTGCTATCTACATCTCGCATGAAATATTCCCTGTGAACGAGTGTCTCCAAAACGACGCAGCGCGGCGGCTAGCTGAAAGAAAATTGAAATCTCAATCGGGTGGGGGGCGGGGGGGAAATTCCCGTTCCATTACACTTATCGGCGCCCCATCGACGCCTGTTCCCCGTAAAATGGCGTACCGATGGCTTCCATGGTGTTCCGGGGAATGTCGAACCTCGTTACCGATGCGCTTGAGCAGCTATACTAACCGGGAGAATGTTAGTCGATCATTGACGGAATTGCACACTGCGTTAAATGCGACTTTAGCTTTGTAAATGTAATAATTAGAGTGCATAAAATCTGGTAATTATCAATTAATTAGAGGAATGATTGATAGAATTGTAACGAATGCTGCGCACGATCAATTGGATGAGTTATATAAATTGAACCATTCAATATTTAATTTGTAAAATATTAGGTTGTAAAGAAAGAAATTCAGGATTTTTGTTCCGTTGTTCTAATTGCAATTTTATACCAATAAATATTTACCTTAATATAATGAGTTATAAGTCACTTTAAGGCTTGTTTTACGCTTATTTAATTATGCTTTTGCTATAAAATTTTATTAAATTTTTTTTTAATTGTTTGGCTTTTATTTCAAGAGACAAGGGATGTCAAAACGCGATTTTCGCATTATTTTTTTCTATGAGTTCAAACTAAGCCGAAGTGCCGCTCGAGCGGCTTGGAATATCAACGAAGTATGAAGCGAAGGAAGCCAAATAATTTAATAAAAATTTGAATAAAATTAAACATTAAAAGCACAATTAAATAGAGCGAAAAACAAGATTTAAAATGACATATAATTCATTAAATTAAGGTAAATATTTATTAGTGTAAAATTGCAATTAAAACAAAGAAAACAAAAAACCGGCATTTCTTTCTTTACAACCTAATAAAATGTAAATGAAATTAACACTCGTTACATTATTATGCTTGTGTCTAAGATATTATAAAAGGTTGTTTAAGGAGTCTTGGTTTTCGAATGAAATGTATTAATTAATGCTTGGTACATAATGTTGGATCCACTGTAAATAACAATAGTGAGCCCTAATCCCGATAATTTCCAGTGTGCGTGATAATTTCAGAAGCGAAGGTGTCCGTTGGAAAATTCAGTAGAATCGCCTTATAATCAGGCTGTTAAGCCAGGGTCGGTAATAGTCGAGTTCCGAACGCGAAATAAGGGACCGTGGCCCGAGTCAAAATTTGATATTCCTCTAATTAACGTCCGGAGAGAACCCGGTCCGGGGTTAGGAGACGGAAAAGGGGATTCGCTCGGGTAGCCAGTATCACCGAAGCCAGTGGAAATAAGCGGAATATGTAGCAGGAGTCCGTGGCACGTACACGGGCTCTTCTCGGGCTTGGAACTGAAGCGAGGTTAAACAGGATTCTAGCCGGTGCTCGCCCGCGCCGAATCCCGCCACTCCATCGTTCTATAATTGAGCTTTATCACCTCTATTTCGAGTAGTTGCCCCTATCTAATTTTCTACCCCCTCGTACGGCAGACTATGTCTCGGACCCCGGAGTTTGTTCCTACCGAAAGAAAAAGATCGATCATCGACAACCTAGCATGACGCACAAAAGTCGATGTGTTTAGAAATTGGAAGAAAAATCATCAGTTGTAAAATAAAATAGTTTACAATAATCTGTTCCATTTTGCATACTTATCAAGCATTATACGAATGTATGGAGCGAACACTGGTGTAGGCGAAGCTTGCCGTAAGTGAGACGAAATTGTTGAAAGATTTGAAAAATGAGAGAAATGTGTGTACTGAACGGATCTTATATTTCCATTTGTCACCGGGATTTAGTCTACGGTGAAGAATTCACTAGAGACTGGGTTAGATCTGAGTACGCAACACTAAAAATTGTATTTCTTTATTGATAATCCTCCATGTAATAGCAGGATGAGGTTACTCGTATAAGAACAGTAAAATCCGCAATTCGGTAAGAATATTCTGATTGTATTTTTGGCATGGATAGAATACCCAAGAGCGAGAGCAACTTTTGACATGCAGGTCACGCGGCCCCATCGTTCCTTCAGCTGGACGTAACAGTATCGAGATCGTATGCTATCGAAAAAAGCTCGGATCTCGCCCCAGTTACCGTCTCTCGCCGTGAAAATTGATTCCACGATGACAAAAGCGTCTGCCTTGTCGAGAAAAAGTACAAGCTCCCTGGCTCTTCGCTCGAACAGCCGCAGTTCCGTCAAAGTCACTGACAGACGCGTCTCTTACCGACGAGTCCTTCTACTCCCTTGGGTTCCGGAGTGCCCGTCGATTCCTCGGCGTAGAATACTGGAGAACGTACGTCGCGTCGCGTTCGCGCGTATTATGTCGGTCAACGGGGATTTCTCACCTTCGCCTCGCAAATCGAACGTTTCGAGTTGCAGTATAGAGCAATCGTTGCGATTGTTCCGGGTTCCAGAGTTCCGGATTACAGTATCCAAAGTTTCAAGGCTTCAAGGTTCTAGGATTCGTCGTTTCAAGGTTCAAGGGTACAAGGGTTGAAGGTATAACAGTTCAATAATTTTCAGGTTCAGTGTTGAACCCATGAATTCAAGTGATTTAGGACTCAATGGGCTAATAATTCAAGGCTTCGCTGTTTCAATGATTCAATGGCACAATGGTTTAAAGATTCAATGTACCGAGTGTTCAGGTTCAAGTCTGGTGCTTTCAATATTTAATATTTAAAGGTTCAAAGCTTCGCGCATGTCATAATTCCCAGCACTGACAGATTGAAAATTCAAAAAGATCCGCGAAGTAGGATTTTAGTAGGACACAGACAACAAGTTACCGCATTCATCCCGTCGAAAGTTGGTCGCACGTGTTTTACCATGATTCTCGGGATTACACTTGCTAATATTCGTTGTATATTCATCCTGACCACGGAGTAGTCGGTTAGTTCACCTGGGCCAGAGCGTGGATCGGTAACAGGAGAAGCTCCGGTCTCGGTACGCGCTGTAATCAAGCGACACTCGATCTCTCGCAGGTGTATCGCGTCGATCGGCCGGATCGATGGATGGTTCCGATGTAATTCCGAGATCGAACGGCCTCGGGAGATATTCGATTCCCGTGCACGACTCGGAAACGAAGAAAATCGAGGCGTTCGCGAGTTGCATGATCAATGGACTGGGTGCATTCTTCGAGGAGAGAGATAGAGAGAGAGAGAGAGAGAGAGAGAGAGAGAACGAGCACGCAAGCTCTATCTCTTTTCTTCGTGCACCGTCGTGCTACACCAAGGGATTAGGTTGGCATGTTTTTATTTCCGAAATAAGCACCGTTGCCGGTCGTTCGATCGTAGTTGGTCCAATAGGTCCGAGATATAACGAGGCGTGCGACACGATAAAAGCGCTCTTTGCTTTCAATTTCCAAGCAGTTTTATTTCGGTCACGCCTCTTACGTATCGAGCGCTAGCCGGGTACGGGTCTCGCTCTCCGTACACGATGCTTTTCAATCCAGTTTCGCTGAGAACGCGACCAGCCGAACGGAGTTAGATTAGTCGCCGAGACGAAAAGTGCCGGAGAGAGAGAGAGAGAGAGAGAGAGAGAGAGAGAGAGAGAGAGAGAGAGAGAGAGAGAAAGAGAGAAAGAGAGAGAGGGGGGGGGGAGAGAGAGAGAGAGAAAGAGTAAGAACGTGCGGACCCTCATGTTAAGCTGCATTTCCCTCCCACGCCACATTGCATTTTTATCTGGTCCCTGTGAGTAAACCACTTTGCTCAATATCCATAGAAAACATTGACTAAATTCACGGCGTTATTGTTTGTGCCTTGATTGGTACCAAGAGGACAATTATAAAGACTCTATGAGTGGTAGGATGTGACTACGATTCAATGGCTCAAGGATATAAGATTCAAAAATTAACGAAATCAGGAGCTCAAAAATTTATTCACCACACTCGATTTCTAACACTTTCGTAATTCACAGATTCAATAAATGCATAATGATCGACAGTCTCCTACCATCTCACCCCGACGTATAGCTTCCCACCGAATCGATTCGACCGCAGCGTCGATTCGCTCTTCGAGGGTCGATGCTAAGGGACAGGAGTGACGAATGAGGGTTAATAAACAGAAGCAAATGGTAGTGGACAGTCGTTTACGGCCGGCGGAGTATATTACAAGTTCATTTAGGGGGAATCTGTCACTGTAACGATACAATGGACGACGGGGGTAGCTGGTGGGGAGGGGAAAAACGCCGCGACACCGTCGACGTCGACGACAACGAGAACGACGACAACGAAGAGGAGAACGAGAGAAATGCGTTCGGTCCGAGGAGAGAGAAACGGGAGCTGCGAGTTGGTCCACTTTCCTCGGTCTCAGCCCCGGGTCCCTCGTTCGTGGTCGTAGTTTCTTCGACTCGCGGGACTGTGTGTAAACGTCGTGTGTCTCGATCGGTTCGTGAGCCCCGGTTGAATTCTCCGGGCGAGGGGGTTTGCTTTCCATCCCCCCGGCACTCCCTCTCATCCTCTTCCCCGCTCTCCCTACCCAAGGTAGTTCCATTCCATCGAAACGGGATCGTCCGATTCTTTCCTTCGGCAAAACGATCGTACCGCGGGCTGAGTCGGCGAAATATATTTCACGACGATCCGGTAAGACGTGCCTGCGACATCGTTGTTTTTTGACCCGCCCCCCCCCCCTTCTCCACTCTCTTCCTCCCTTCCTCTCGCTCTCTTCTCCTACTTTCTTCCATTTTTCTCCCTACCTCTCTCTCCATCGACCGGAGTTCCCCCTCTCTTTCTTTTTCTCTTTCTCTTGTACCCACTCTACCACCCCCGCGCAGGGCAATTTTATCGCGCACCGCTCAATGTTATTGCGGTGTTAACAGGGTGCTTAAGGAAAATTAACCTTTATTGCACGGACTTTTAATCCGCCAGTGCTCCAGTTGGCCGGTCTTTAAACGGCTTAAGCGGTAATCGACAAAAGGATTGTTTAGGATAATGACCCAGCCGACGAGTGTTTGGATCGCCTCGGCACGGAATGGTTGGTATAAAGTAAAGTGCTGTTAGGTTAATTCCTTATTATATATATATATATACATTTCTCTCTCGACTTCGACTACTACCCCCTCTCCCCTTCTCCTGTTCTCTTCGATGATCCAATTACGGGGAATCTTCTATAACTCGGTCGCGAGCCGATCGCGAGAACATTATCCAGGGTGCCTGCTACCTGGTATAGCCTGCTAGCTATCAGCACAGGTTACCGGTTAGTCTGTGCCGTAAAGCACAATCCGATCGAGCGAGTAAGTCGATTCCTATCTCGAGCCGATCTCTTTCGACTCTAATCCGCCGTGTACAATCAGCCGCCGCGCGAGGATACCTGGGAAAAGAGGATACCGAGACTTTCGAGGACGGTTAACCCCTTCGCGCTGGAACAGTGTACGCGGTCCGAAAAGGTAGCTGATACATTCTAGTTCATTAGAAATATCTTACTACTAATTTCGAGTAAATATTCCAAGCGGAGAATCATACTAATCCTTGTAAATATTGTACAACTTCGATCTGATGGTGTAACCAGAAAGGACATTACTCTTGAGGAAGAAGAAGAAGAAGAAAAATATTGAATAAAGTTTGTCCAGACAATACTTCGTATTCGAGGAAATTGGCTGTGAAATTACGTCAGGTTTCCGCGCACTACTCTATACAAGAAGTAGTATTGACAGGTTATGGTCAGACGCATGCCGCTGCTTCCTCTTCAAACTCCACTAGCGCAACTAAAAAAATCGTTTATCGACTTTCGAGGAGTCTTTTTAAAGGGGAAACTTCAATCTTCAATTCCGTGATCGGTATAGGCATGAAAACGCCTTCCCGATTTCTTCACGGTATCCACCTAATCATTTTTATCAATTTTCATCGAGCATTCAAGTAACTCGCGAACAATTTCTAATTAAAAAAATCTACATTGCAAGCCTGACTGAATACAACAAAACAAGGGGTTGAGAACGATAGAGAAAATTCGTCCTCGCCACGAAGCGTCACAGGAAAAATTTTCCCATCAAACTGTGAAGAAATCGCGATCGAGGGAGTTAATCGCGATCGGGGGAGTGGAAGCCAGTCGAAGCAAGAGCCGCCTCTGGTAATACACGAGAGGTGTATTGGTGCGAGTAAGAATACGCGTGTGGGTTCTCTCGAACGCAGAGCGTCGCGTCGCGGGCGTCGGGCGTCGGGCGTTGGGGACGCAACTTTGGTCCTATCTGTCAGTGGCAGGCGAGGCAAGCCCCGAGGACATAAGGAACCAAAAGGGTGGCACTGACTGGGAGAGGGAGTGGGCAGACGGAACCACAAGAAGAAGGACGGAGACGGGGAAAATTGCCGCTTAAACATGACGCGCGCACCCTGAGAGTCAAACTGCGAGTTTCCCAGCGCGAGGAGGAGCGGAGGCTGGTTCGCCTCATCGAAAGTCCCATGCACACCCTCGGCCCCCCTCGCTGAACTCGTTCGATAATATTGGATATGGCACCCCCGTACTCGTCCGCCCACATAACCACCGACTCTCTTCTAGACCCCGAGTCGACCAATATGCGGTAGAAGTTATGTGGTGTCGCCTTATCCCTACCACCGAGCCCCATTCGACTACCCGCCTGTACTGGGAAGATGCTGAGTTCTCGAGTTTCTTAACTTTCCTTACTTACTTCCTTCCTATCTATCCTTGCTATCTCCTCTCCTCCACCGCTCCGTCGTTTCCTTCCTTCCTTCCTTCCTTCCTTCCTTCCTTCCTGCCTTCCTCCCTCCCACCCTTCCTTCCTTCCTTCCTTCCTTCCTTGGTTCGTCGTCCTTTCTTCCGGTCGTCGTCGTCGGTGTGCTTTTGCCTATAAAGTCGGTCTCGTCGAGAACTTAATATCTCTAGGCGTGTCCCGGGCAACGTCGGACGGAATTTTATCAGTGAATCTGCGCCCGTTCGATTGCTTCATCGATCACTCTCCCGTAAATTGCCAATAACTCTTCTGCGCCGCCTAGTGTATGTAGTTATGTTTCGCGGTCGTGCCTTGACTACTTTCAGAACTAATTTATCGACGGGACCCGGCGAACAAGCTATGCCTCGACGCCTCCCGCTCATCCTCTTCAGCCTCGTACTTCTCATCCTACGCTGTACCGCCGCTATATTTCTCGATTATCCTCGGCCCGGAATTTCTTCTTTGATAAGGAGAATCCGAAACGTCTCAAAGGTGTCGATCAATGTTCAGCTCGTTCTGAACTTCCTGAATTACCGGTCTCTTCTTCTTTCTTTGGCTATCAGCTGTTCTTTATAATATATGCTTTACGCTCAGAAAACTAAAATAAATCATTAACTGTGCGTCACTCGATTTTTAATTCTGCTAGCTGCAGCCCATGCAGATCATTTTTATTTTCCACGTAGATGTGTAGTCTACCAATGAAAATACATCATAAATTATCTTCACTTGCGTATCTTTTACCAAACACCGCAGTCGAGCAGAAACCATCGATAGAACGTACGAATTAAACAAGCAAGAATATCTGCCGAAGCACCGTGCCGATAGGATATTTAAGGAAGCCATGGAAAACCAGAAAATACCGTGGACCACTTTGTTCAATATTGAAACGGAAGAGAGGAATCTATCCTACACCGGATCGAACATTCGGTGGAAGCTGTTCAACTGTACATATATATATATACATATATATATATATATATATATATATATATGTAGTATATTCGGGAGCTGGCTCGCGTTATCGATGCTCTCGGTAGTCGTTGGTTTTCGTGGGGCAATTTTACCGCGTTAAAATTACATATGGAAACGAGATTACTTATAGAGGCTGGGCCGATATGGCGCGGGCACAGGTTTACATAGACGGCGTTATTGCCGGGGTAATTATCCACGCTGTCCTCTTTTTCCGCTTTACGGCTAGCCCCCATAAAGGGAGCTGACTACGTGCTTTTACCACCTTAGGGGGCGTG
The DNA here is from genome assembly GCA_916610235.2 of Lasioglossum morio. Lineage (NCBI taxonomy): Eukaryota > Metazoa > Arthropoda > Insecta > Hymenoptera > Halictidae > Lasioglossum > Lasioglossum morio. The sequence continues at coordinate 4,864,095 of OU744324.1, read as the reverse complement.
TCGCTGGGGACGTTGCTCGTTCGGGCAATAAAAAAGCGCAGCGCCGTGTGATCGAGGCACACACGATCCTACATCAGCCCCGGAGAGTGAGACAGAGAGGCAGAAAGAGAGAGAGAAAGGAGAGAAGGAACAGCTTTAATGCCAGTGAACTGGCCCCGGGTTTTGTCCGCGTACACACACACACACACACACACATACAGTAACCGCACATAACGTTCGCCGACCGATGACCTATGCGTTTTCTTTGCCCTTTCGAGCCATTCTCCCCTGCTTTCGCAAAGCTTTCGCAACGATTTACCTATGCTTCCGCAACGATTCAGCTATGTGTGCTTTTCGAGCGATCACTAGCTGGCTCGTGCGATTTCGCGCCATCAAGATCACACCCCCGCGATTTCTGAGCCGTTTCTTGCGCGACCACAATGTCCGACACCGTAAACGTTATTATCACTCCTCGAGCTACAACTAGATTCATAAGAAAAATGAGCACATGAAATTTGACCCTTTGCAATCGGAACTATTTTAACCCGAAAATTAAACATATCTTCCGACCTAGTCTATTTCCGTTCTCCATGAGTTTTAAAATTTTATGGATGTGAAATTGGTATAACGTCTCATACAATAACTAAATGTTCAGTAATTGATTAGATGCCAACATATTTTATAATCCCAACCAAAATTTTGAATAACGTTATAGCAATTTTTAATGGTGACTCTGACTCACCACTCGAGTGCTAAGGGTTAAAATTGTAGAACAATGATTTTTTTTTTAACTTTGACGCACCCAAGATAAAAATATTTAAAAAATTGCGGATGATGTCGAAGACAATACCTTGTCGTTCAATTAATTTCCTGGGCGGTTGCTCTCCAGCTTCAGTATAAAATCTGTATTATTTCTTGTTTTCCATTTTCTACAACCGGAGTCTACTTCTAAAAAATCTGAAAAAATTCTCGAATATGTGATTGGTTGAATATCTTTCTTGGTAGATTATCGAACGAGCCATTTCCGGTCGAAATCAAATTTATTCTAGCCAATTGTTGGACAGATAATTATGAGACGATAATTTGCTAGTTGCAATAGGAAATCTTGATTGATTCCGATCTTCAGAGCGCTCTTCCCTTGCAGTACCATGAAGGTGCTCTTCGAAACCCGATTTCCCGGGCCGGTTTTCTCCCCGCGTGCTCTTCGTGTTCCGGACGATCCTCGAGCGAGTTTCGAGCAGCAATGTCTGTGTGGTACACCTAAATACCAGAGACCCGTAGGACGAGAGCGGGAGCAGCTCTCGTTGATTGGAATCCCGCAAGGAGATATGAGAAGCTGATTAGTTCCATGGCTGAATAAAGGACAATGGTTTAGCTGCGCTATGAACGAGGGGAGAGAGAGAGAGAGAGAGAGAGGGAGAGTGGCGTCTCTCGCACAACGAGCGATATAATAGGTTCCACGCCGCTAAAACTCGCTGTCGCGTCCCAACCGGCTGCTCCATTGCATCCGATGCATCGTCGACGGATCGTCGACGGATCGCGACGGATCGCGACGTGTCCATACCCGCTAAACATAACATACGGTTCGTTCTCCCGGCCGTGTTCAATCACCAACGAATCGAAACGCCCTCTTTTCCGCTCGCAAAATGGAGCCATTGTTTCGTCGCACAAACGTCAGCGTCAACGGCTAATTATTCAGGAGTCATCGCGGGACAGATCATCACCGATCGGACGATGAATAATGTCTGTCTGTCGACGCCAGGACTCCGCTGGGGAAAATCATTTTTCCGGTCCCGACTATGCACGGTGACAGGTTCAGTGGCAAAAAAAAAGTTGTCTTTATTTTAACACTTGGTTTACAGGACTCGTTAAAATGCTGGATGTAACAGTTATAAATTACGATCATTTAGACTGTCGAGAATACTTTATTTCTTTGGATGTATACAGAGTGGTTATAAAGATTTTTTAGAGGTGGAGAAGAAAGAATCTATAATAATGTGAAATTGTTATATTTGTAAGGAAAATATATTTCTTTAGTGTGAACTTGGGGGCATGACGACGGGTCTAGTGAGATCGATCAAGGGAGAAGATTCGAGAAGGTAACCACGAATACAGAAGGAGTTGAAAGAGAAAAGAAAATAAAAGAGATAATTAAAAGTGATTATTGAAAGAATTGTAAGAGGGAAATTGTTGGAGATAACTTAAATGTCGTTTCTCTTTCGACAGGTGAATGGGACTGAATGTGAATAGTGTAAATATTATCGTAATAAATTTTCTAAACTCTTTTGACAGGGCAACGAATTGTGATTTATTTCTGGATCAATTTTACCGGGGAATCGAATAGGATCTTATATATTAAAAAAAAATTGTTCTCATACTTATAACAACAAACAAGTACATTGTTTTCGTTTTAGAGTCGTATATAGTGCCATTTATTCGAATAATTTACAGCAGGTGAAAACATATTACTTACGTCCAGGATTTCGACGGAACTTATCACTTTGGGACGCGACATTTCGTTTCGTTTGTTTTCGATATTCGCGCGTTTGTTTCGGCGGACCAGCGTCTCAGGAAATGGAAAACGGTGACTTACGGTCGCACGAGCCAACGTTTTATCGTAAATTCTATGTTTCCACTGGTTCCCAGTGGCCCGTTCCTCGTCGATATCCGATCTCGGCGAACTTGAGGAATCGAGGCTATTTTTGATACGTCTTCTCCAGAGAAATAATTGTGCAAACCTCTATCTGTTATGCAGAAGAAGTCACTTAAAATTTTCACTAGAAATATTCCTAGCGCTTTATATGTGAATTTATTATAGATTCATTATTAGACGGTGGATCTTCATTAAAAATAAAAATGATCTCCGTCAATTCCGAGATTCAGAAGACTATTAATTGTAAAAAAACTACTTGCTGATTAATTGTAAAAATAAACGCAACAAATATTTTTTCCTGTGTAATAATTAAAGATTTTTTGCTCCACCATAAATCGTCCATTCAAATCCGTTCGACACCGTTTCACGTATCTTTCCAAAAATATCGTAAAAGACGTCGAACTCTCGCGGCGGTATTCGTCGATCGAGCTGGAGAATCGGGAAATTGGATTTATCCGATGGTCAGGTCAGTTCGAATTCAATTGAACCGAGCAGTTTCCGTTCATAGAAGAGCACGCGATTACGCAACGCTATTAATAAGCATGTCTGAGCGATGTTACGAGCGCGGGGTGTACGATCAACGAATGTATATCATTTTCGAGCGAATTTACTCGGCGGCCACATGTGATATTGCAATAAATTAAGGAAAGTTATTAATAGCCCGGTCCCATGACACGCGATCGACGCTCGGGCTTTCTCGTTGCGGGTTCGAATACAGGAAAGAGTGTAGTTGGTCTGTGTGACTTTCGAACGATACTCTTTCGACTTTTCGGCGGTTTCACGTGAGCTCGTCGACGTCCGCGGAAATATCGCCGATTGGCATTCACGAAAGGCTGGGCCGAAATTCAGCGCAAGCGATTCGACAGAATTTGTCGAGCACGGCCTCGGCCCACGGGTAAAGCCAATGTTCCTGGCACTAACGAAGCGCAAAGACTAATTATCGAATACCAAACGCAAATTACCGTAAATGCCGCGTTAATATGCGTATATATTCGCCAGTGCTGTGGCTGTGCGCGGGTCCCATACACGTAGAGATACGTATAAACACAAGCGGAAACCGGGAGTCCGCTGTCGATGTTTAATCATCGAATCACCGTAACAAGTTCAAATTCGACTGTAATACGAGTTTATCAGCGAACCGCATCGTCGCCGATAGTTCCTCTGCCCTCTCTCGAAGCCGCGTAAATTCGTTCGATGCGGGCGTGGTATTGCAATGCAAACAACCACCGGTCGCCCCTCCCGGGATAACCGGCAATACTTTGGTTTGCTTCGTTTCAATATTAAAATTGTACGGGCAATCCTCTTACCCTTAAATACACGGGTCACTCGAGCCTCTGAATGAAAACGCGGCCGGGCCGCGCACGCCGCCACCGCTCGATGTTAATGGGATACATCGGAGGACCCCCCTCGACCAATCGATAACAATGGGCACGAATAATAAATCAGACATCGAGCATGCTGACCAGCGATTCATCCCATCCAAACGGTAAACCCTTCAATGGTTTCGAAATGATCGGGACTTCCCGCCACCGTTCACTGCGTCACGTTTTCTCGACAATTTTGTCTTGCAAAATACAAGTGCTATAAAAAAAGATGTTTCACTTAATTATTTGATATTGCACAGACTGAGTAGCTTCGTGAAAGTCACTTTTAAAATTTGATACGCAAATATACAGACAACTATAATATATACTTTTATGTACTATATACTTTTTTATATGACATGCAAGAGTGTATGAAAACAAATTCAATGGTGTATCATTCAACGACCTTCAGACACCCATAAGGTCAGAACAGGTCGAAGTATTTCGAATACTGATTCTCATTCAGATGATGACATGCAACGCTCAATATGACCTCCATTCGATCTCCATAATTTTTGCGGTTCTTTATCAATCTTTCAATTTAGTGATTCTTTGATTTTGTATTGCGGTGTACGTGGAGGGAAAGGTAAGGAGAGAGTGTTATTTGCGAGATTTGGGGCAGTGAAAGGGTTGGCCCGAGGGTGGAGAATGCGTGGGCGCGATTCTGGACCCGAGGATGCCCGGTATCTAACATCCAGATTGTGGCGCCTAGCCTCCAATACCGATCGTGTCGTTGGGAGCATCGGAGGGCTGACATGTCAACACGTTCTGCCGTTAATGCAGGTTTCGAGCGGGCCCGAGTACACCGGCCTCGATAAGGACGGTTTACATCGAGGGGTTGGTTAAGGAAGAGTTACGAGTACGTGATCCTGAGTATCGAGTATCGAGGGAGTTCGGGTCGATGCCGGGTTCCGCTTCGAAATTAGGAACACGTTCGCGTTTAGCCGTGGTTCGCAGGCTTTTCCCACACCGCATGGTCGGCTCGAAAGCTGCTTTGCGTGGGCAAAATTGAATTTTTCAAGATCCATATCTTGAAGCAATTCGAACCTTCGGAACCCAAAAGATTAGCCTATTGAATAAATCAGAAGGTTAATTATTTAGAAATGTGTCCTCAAGGCCATAATTCTGAACAACTTTTCGGCCTTAGTTTTTGGATGTTCGCAAAACTATTTTTTCAGTTTGTTGCTTTCATTTTGCAAAGCTAAATACGTTTAGGGACTAGAAGTTAGATATTTCAAGATCATCGAGATCGGTGAACTCGTTTTCATAAATAATTATGGAAATTTTAACGTAACGTAATATGTGATTCAGAGCCCTGACTTTTCAATTTCCTTTCATGAAACAACAGAAATCCGTAATTTGTTTATCCGCGCAGTATCATTTCGTTATGTTTCGTCCCAGCTGTACATACATTTCATCCGTAATATTTCATACCCGAAAAATTTGGTAAGCTTTGAGTCCATACAGAAAATTACAACTCTGCTATGATATTCATCAAAAATTTCCCGTTCGGTTTCGTATTTGCTTTCTTGCATTATTATTATTACGCTGAAAAATAATAACGCCATGTTATAATTTACGTGCAGATTCGCGCGTTTCTCACCATGGCAAAAAATATGTCTGGGAAGGCGCGCGTGTATTGTAGAGTCAGGAGAAATGATATTATTTCACGATGGGAAAAAGAGCAAATAAAACATTAGCACACAATAAGCGTATACAGAGAGAGGAAGAAAGAGACAAAACAGCAAAAGATTGTGAAACATGTTTATGGAGAACACAACATGAATAATCTGAAGATAAACACGATAAATAAAGGATTACGAGTAATGAAAATAAATTACCAGCACAAACAACGGTGAAGGCATTATTACTCTGTATGCAAATCAAAAGCTACGGTGAAGAATACTGTTTGTTCGTTACGTGTCGGATATCGTACGGTATTGTGTGCGTTTGACGGGACAAAAAGTAGGATCGGCACTTTGTTATTCGAAATTATAAAGAATAGCGAAAGGTTGGACGAACGACATGTATTCATTAAAATTTGTTCCTGTTCCCGTGAACAAATATTATATTACATTTGGTAATCACTAGACTACGGTTTCAATCATTTATAACAAAAATGAACTGCTCAAATATAAAACATTAAAAGGACCGAATGATGTTGTTATGAAATGCATATTTATTTAACTTCCGGCTTTTGCAGTTGACTTGGAAAATTTTTAGTTTGCATAAGGGATCTGCAATCTATTCGTAATATATAGATGACACGTTGGACTGGATTTATAGATGAATTTTCATGCTGTGTTCAAACAAAACGAACTTAAGATTTGCAGAACGCGGAAGGGTCAGAATAAACTCCCCTATATCAAATTCGAGCTTTCTAATTTCAGTGCCAGACTCTTAATGGAAATATAAAGCAGAATTATTTAAATATATGCACGTTATTAATTTTCCCTTTAAACCGAAATAAAATTCTATTTCTGTATCATCGATCAGCCAAGAAAATCTAGACAAACAATATATGTATAGCAATTGCCTCTTTCCTCGTAAAGTTTTTGCACAAAGAAATTGTAATCGCGGTAACCATAAAATAAATCATAGCGAAATTGCTTTACGTGCGGATTTGTAAAACGGCACTCCGCACTCTGACTTTTAGCAATATTGTTCGAAAGAAATTAACAAATTTCAGCAAATATTCCGTGATAAAATAAACGGTACAATAACCAACCATGGAAACCCGGTTTTTGTAGACAAAATATTTCTCGCCTTACTTTATGGTTTAACGTTTTAGCATAGAAGGTTGTCGAATTACGAAATCTAAAATGTATATTAATGTTTAAAAAATCGGGGTGACGTTAATTTTTTAAAGAATTCATTCTTTTTTAAACACCTGCGGTGATAGTCCCTTTAGCCGTGCGTCCGGGAAAATCGGATCGTTGCCCGTTGGTAGGCAACGCTCCGCGACCATGGGCGTTATTAATAATAACAATATCAAAATGCGGGTGAAAGCCGATGTTTGCGCGGAATTTGGCTGCGTGTCCGAGCGATACTTGGAGTTTCGGAAGCTGCTGGTTGCCGGAGCAGAGGTAAACGGAGCAAGCAGCCGTCCAAGCAGTCGTTGAACACGTTGTCGAGTATCGGCTAACAGTCCGCGAGGGTAGCGATCATGCTACCACTCGCGTTTATTGTCGTATAAAATTACAATGCGAATCGACGCCTGGCCCCGGTGGTTCTCCGGTTTCCCAATGGGAAACGTTTTTGTCTAACCCTGTACCTCCACCCGTCACCCTCCCCATGCTTGTCAGCAAACCGAACAACACGAGCATTCTTCGATGGAACTTCTCTGGGTTCCATTAACCGCGACAACCATCTCGATTTACGATTACCACGGGAACACGTTGCAACGAACACCGGATCGAATTAACCCTCGTGTACAGTCCTCAGAAATCGACACGCTGGGAGATCTTTGCCGATGTTTCCGCTCATTCGCGATCGGAATGTGCACCTCGTTTAAATCGAACGCGTTGATTTTAATGAAAATTGCCTTGGGCACACTTCGTCGAAAAATATTTACCACGTAGTCGATTCGATCGGTGATGGTCTTTATTGAAAGAGTGGAAACCACCCTCACGTCGGGAGAGGGAAACGTTTGTTGAAGTATCTCGGAAACCAGAGGATGTAGAGCCAAATTATAGGTATTTCAATGGAGGATTTAATAACATAATGAAAGTTTAGAAAAAATTATGTGTTTATCGATTTTACTGGATTATTAAAACGATACTGTAGAGGCACGGTGAGAGGGACGTCTTTACACTCCGAATGAAACGTCGTGAATGAGGAATGCTTAGGTCAAATACAGGTGAGCAACGGTTCTATGAACAACTTAGGGTCGAGTTCCTTGTAAAGAAATAATATAAATTATTTTGTTCTTTAGTTTTTATAACATAAATTCCAACAGATTTTAATGAAAATTGTCAGGGGTATTTTCTGTCGAAGAATATCTAGCATGTAGTTTCGTGTTTCGGTGATGATCTTTCTTGGAAGGGTAAAAACTACTCCTGAATTGGAAGTGGCGAACGTTTGTTGGAATATCTCCGGAATTAGAGGGAGTAAGATAACGAGACTTTTTTAGGTTGTAAATTGTATTATCCTGCGAGGAGAATGCCAGGTTAAAGGAGTTCGGTACTTAACGTGTTAAGAAATGATCGATTACGGTCGTTATCGTACACGTCCACGCGTCTTCGTAATCTCGGTACGTCCACTCGAGCCAATGGAATCAACATTCGTTTCCGAGCAGAAAGTAACATAGAAATATGAAATATCGCCTATCCCAGTTTCAGCTCGCAGCAATTTTATATATATCGAGCTCAGTTGGACTTCCGTTTTCCCAAACGTGTTGCACGACTGCATCGTCGCGTCGATGCGGTCTAAATTCGAACCGTCGCGTCGTGCCGTCGGGCGTTGTGACGCGTCCCGTCGCTCAGCGCCGGTTCTCATATTCTGTGACAGAATACCTGATCCTCCAGAGTATCCGACGGCGAAGAAAGGAAACAACGGAATGCCATGAGCACGATTCCACGGGACCACGATAGCTAGAAAACCGAGGGCAAAAGTTTCGATATTTTCTCGATAACCGGCAGAGTCTACGAAATAGCTGCGGCTGACTGACAAGTGCCTGAAGAGGGAATAAGCAGGTACTCGCGCGAGAATGTGCCGACGAAGTCGTTCCGGATCCGAGGTTCCCGTGCATAAGGCCTGGCACAGTCCTTTGCACTCGAAATAGTCCTGAGAATGCTTAGAGAGGTCTGTGAGCACCAGTTGGCTCTCGACGTTTCTCTGAAAGGGAATTCTTCTACTCTCTTGCTCAGGTTCAGTCTTTGAAAGTTGAGGACTAGACAATGTAGTTAAGGATATGTATGCAAAATAAACGCACCAAAATAGAAATTTTATTCTTGCTTTCATGATCTCAATCAGCTCGAACCAACGCGTTCACATTTTTAAATTCTCTTAATCAACTCACAGGATGTTTTTGCACTTGCCCATTTTCGTCATAAATGTGTTAAATCCGTTTAACTCTATTATTCGGCGAGTTTCACCATTTCAAATCTTTCATAACACACGAAACAATTTTTCCAAAATTTTCATTAGATATCGGTAGATCAGGCGTTAAAGAAAGGAAAGTGGTAGGTGAACGTCAAGTGGAAGAAGAGCTCGGGAACGTTGTCCGGATGATCCCAGAGGATATAGAATCCTTGCAGTTAGCTGCGAAGGGCATCGCGCCGGTAAATCCTTTCCGCGCGTGGGTCTGTCTCGTCTGGCGGTTGCCCTGGCGCTTGCTAGTCTATGTATAGGTAATATCGAGTGGGCGCAAAAAGCGTTCGGCAAACTTTCAATCAATCGTCCCGTATTGGAGTAGTAACGGCCCTTGTATGGGCGGACAGGCGGCCCGGTCGAGCTTGCTACACGGTAGCGGCGGGCGCGCAGTAGTCGTGGATTTATTTGGTCAGACAGGAAACAGCGTCGCTTTACCACAGCGGGGGAGCCAGCGAAACCGAGAGAGACGGAGAGAGAACCAGCAGCTCAACAAGAAAGAGAGCCAACAACTGAACAAGAGAGAGATAGAGACAGTTAGTAAACTAGATAGAGGGAGAGAAAGGGCGACAAAGAGAGAGGAGGGGGAGAGCTTGCGCGCACGAGCGCGGATTTCATGGATAACGCCTAGGTACCGGCCCAGAGAGAAGCGCCGGTGGATGGGACAAGAGGGCCGGGAGGCGGGGGAGGGTGGGAGGAAGCAAGGACCAAAGGACGAGGACATGCATATTAATAGGGAAACAAGTACCGAAATGTCTGACCACGGTGAACGAGCCGTCGTCGTTGTATCGAACGTTCCATCCCCCCGACTACTTTACCCACAGCCAGGGTGGGAGGCTTTGAGTGGGTGCGCCCCCCTTTCGTTTCTGTGTAACCTCGTCGATCGCGATTTCTCTCTCCCACTCTTTACGAGCGGTTCCACCGCGTTTCCTGTTTCAATTCCAACATACGGCACCGTGTTGAGGGGGGGAAGAGGGGGAATGGGCGACAACTCGCCGCTGATCCTGACGAACGTCACGCCAGCCAAACGCTACCGACCCCGGGATCGATTAAAGCGCAGATCAAATACGTCTACCGTCCACGTTCCCTGTCTGCGCCGGAACGATCCCCGGGTATAATCAGCCAGTTAATTATCGCCCCGTTAATAATGTCGCAGGAGACGTCGATTGGATACCGGTGGCCCTCGACGCTCCGTATGGCTCCGCGCGGCTCTCCGGGGCCATTTGTGTTCTCATCGTATGTTCCAAAGTGTTCGGTGTGCTTTGCTTCCGTAAAGTGTCACGGTAGTTGTTAACATTTTGAAAACGAAGAGCTACTTCGTGTTTTATTAAAATTATAATCGCTTTACGTACTTTTTTGACGCATTTATGATTGTTCGGTGGCTAGGTGAAACAATTTCCAAAATCTCGATTTACCCAGCCCGTGCGATGGTCTTGAACGATTATTTATTGTTCCGTTGTTCGCTTAATTTATCTAGTTTACGCTAGAGTCGAGTGTACTAGAGGTGTACCTAAATTGTACCAAATTTCAATTTAACCCGCCAAGGTCTTCAATTGTTATTTACAATTCTGTTTGCATAATTTAACTAATTTGTGGTTGGATTGCGTGAACAACGTATACAGCATGAGTTCGTACGAATTAACATCTAAAATACCTCGTAACCGTCGGTGGTATCAAGGAATTATTTCAACGAATTCCTTTTCATTTCGCGTGAAAATTATAAATGGAAAATTCATTTTCGTTTACAGAGAAGTGTTGTATTTTGACACTCCCCCTTATCGTTGGAGTCCGTTCATACTGCAATTGATGGTTTTGGACATCGTATTATAGGATATTCGCCATGAAATTAGCCGATACGTTATCAAGAAGCGGTATTGCGAGCGACTTTAATGAAAGCAGACGTTGCTTCCCCACCCCCTCCGCCATTACTCGGTTGGCTGGCTTATAAGGGCGATAGTAATAATAATAACGATAATAGTAGTAATAATAGTAAAAAAAAAAATAATAATGATTAGCGGTATTTATTTTTATTATTAGCCGCAGCTAATAAGGGGTGCTAGTCCGCCGGGTGTTCATTAATTAGAAAGGTACCGCGCGATGCATACAAGCGCACTATGCTCACCGTGGATGAGAAAGAGCAAGAAAAGTGGTGGCGAGTTCTCTCGCCGTTTCTTTTCACCCAGCACGTTTGAACGGTTTTATTAAAGTACGAGGGTCGGTCGGAATTTAAAAGTAAACCGCCGGGAACCGCCCCTGTTTCAAGGCCTGTTCATGCGCGTGCGCGATCGCAAATACTAACAAAATCCCCCTCCACAATGCTTTCGATTCTTCCTCTCTTTCGTCTGGAAATCCGCCTTTTGTTATGTATACGAAAGGTCGCAAGATTTGAATTTTATTTTCAGAACGCCTTCTCTGCGAGATGTTTGTGGTTCTTGTTCGGGTCCCGGATCTGACGAGCACTCGAAGCTTTCTTCGTTGCTGTGCAAAGTCTTTCGATACACGGAGAGCTCTACCCCGCACCGAGTGCTGCGTATTTGCGAGTGGGAGAGATGTGAAATAATGAGAAGGATTTTGTTCATTTTCATAGAAAGAGTTTGAAAAATATTCAAATATTTTAAACGTATCGAATCAGTCGAAAATGGAAATTTTTTAAGGTATGATACTCATTACCAGACCGTTATGCAAAATAAAAATTGCCACAAGCAGAACTGAGTTTCTTCCTTTTTCAATGACTTCAATAATCTAGAACAAGCACGTTTATTTAATCCTTCTGTTTGTTCAAATTGCATCGACTCATTTTTGGCAGAAATGCATAAATTCCATCTTTACATTACAGAACCTGTCTTTACGAAATACTGCATTCATTACCCATAACAACGAGCTTGCCATTTTCAAAATAATATACTTGCTCGCTGTTACACATTGTACCTTCGTGAAATTTACCATAATGAATCTCCTAAAATACAATTACAATAAGAAGGATCCGCGAGAAAATGTGGAACGTTAATTATATTTGTAAATTCTCAATTCAACATGATCCTACATACCTGTGCTCATTATCACTGGCCATGGTATATTACGAACGAACATTTCCTACAGTGTACAGTAACTGTTAGAATTTCCGATGTGTTTGTATACTGAATTTAGAAGGGAAGTTATACACGGTGAATATAAAATATACAAGGTGGTCCGAACGTTTCTGTCATAAATTTACACAAAATCCGCGAAGTCTAGTCTTAACTTTGTCTCGGTGCAAAATTTTGGGTACTTTTAAGGTTCTATACTTCAAAAAGAAAAAATTGATTTTTTGGACAAGTTTCCTGAGAATCCCCACCTTCAGATGAGCACTAGTGGAACGAATTCAGTTAGAAAATATTTTCGGTCGGAATGCCGCACAGTGTCTGCGACTGGCTGCGCGTTTCCCGTTGTCGGTAAGAAAAACAAACCCGGGACCGAAGAAACTTTCGCAAACGTTAACTAGCGTCGCAGCCCCGGCTCTTCTTGTTCCAACGAGGACGAGTAGGGAGCAGGGACGTGACACGTAACCAGGAAATAAGGCGCCAGCCTCTTTCAGACGCGCGGAACTTGCCCGCGGTCTGGAATTTCGTGAAAGCCCGTGGAGAACCATAGATAGGAAGTGGTATGGGGTGTGAGGAACATGAGGACGAGGGGTTGCACGGGATTCGTTCGGTCGGTCGTTCGACTAGCAGCCGGCGGGTATCCGTGAGAGAGCGAGAAAGAACTCGCGGAGATAGAGGGAGTAGCCGCCGCATAAATTAGTAGTGAAAAGTTAATTGGAGCGGACACTGGCTTGCGTTCGCACTGGTACAAGTTACACCCCTACCGACCACCCACACTCACCCCCGTGTTAGCCGCGCTCTCGCGAGAACCCGTTGCACACGTCCACTAGTCGCAATATACGAAACGCAGAGGACAACGAACGATAATAAATTGTTTAAGTTAATAACTGTCGTTCTCCGCCGAATCTACTTTCTCGGATAGAACGCCCGAAGAGTTTGTACAATCGGAGCTCTGTTTCTTAGCTGAATATAACGAGAGCAACGAAGCCACGCCCACTTCAGTCATTTTCCATGGAAAAGCTTAAACAACGACTTTCCTGTTTCTTCTTTCGATGACATTTGTTTTTAAACGAAACTGTAGAATTGGCATAATCACAGATTGCCGTATAGCGCACTGCTAGAGCAGTATTTATGAATCGAGAGCACCGAAGCCACGCCCACTCGAGTCATTTTGCATAGAAAAGCTAAAATAGAAGCTGTTTGTCCTGAAACGTGACTTTAGTGAATGCATATTGCCCTGCGTGGCACAGATTGCCCTATGAGTCGTTCCTATAACAATCCTTCTCAGCCGAGAGCGGTTTAACCACGCCCACTCATGCAATTCTACACAGGCAGACCAACGGAGACCAACTTCTTTCTTTTGAAACAAATATATCGAAAGCATCGTTCCCGAAGAAAAGAGCGGTCCAAGAGCAAAAATCGATCATGACATCGTTCGATAAAGCTCGAGCCCCGGCAGGAAAGTCGCATCGAGCGATGACGCGATCGGATCGCTCCCCTGACCGCAGCCTGTGGTTCGACGTGTTCCGATTTGACAATAATTACGAATTCGAAATTACAAATTTGCGCGAATCAGCGTGTTTGACCGGACCGATAATTCAGGACACTGCGGCCGATTTTCGGAGGGTATCGGCTTTGGATGTCGCGTTGCGCCTCTCGCGGATGTCAATCGGGACAGGCGCGTGCTCGTCTCCCGCTTCGTGCCGCGGTTACACCGCGCCGCGCCGAACCGGTTCCGCTGGACGAAGCCGATCCATTTTTACCACGAACAGGGTGCTGCCAGGCCGGTGTGCTCTCGTTGCACGGTAATTCGTTCAGAAAATTAATGGGGTGTCGAGCGACGATCGAGCACGCTCGAACAATTTCGCCGGCGAGGCCTCTCAGCGTCCGTCAAAGGTGCGCGACGTTGATCGATCTCCGAAAAGCCAACGACGATGACGACAACGACGACGACGATGTCGACGACAACCGACCCCCTCGGTTGCTCGATCGGTTCCTTTCGGGCTTGCGGGATTCCTGGTATTCCGGTATGCCGCAATAACGACAAATTTCGCAAAGGATTCACCCGGTGGCCAGCTGCTCGTTAATTTAGAACGCTCCGAGCCACCGCCGACTACTCCGCACGCTATAAAACGCTTCATTCCTTCCTTTGAGCCGAGATTCGAGCGATACCTGAAAACTATACCTCGACTAAATGATTGCGGTGCTGCTCGCTACGACTCTGTTAATCATTAGTAGACTGCGGATTTTGCTGGAATTTAAAACAATCGAAAAGTCCGAAGAATCTAAGAACGGCGATAGAATCGGAGAAGACAGAACAGCAATTTCTTAAGATCATTCAATTGAAAAAGAAGTTTGAATATATATCGTGTTAAATGACATCTAATAATTTTTTTTACAACCCCGCGTTCCAATCACGAAAATCCACGATACACGAAGGTACACGGAGATGGTCTCTTTTATAATTAACAGTGATATGGATTCGGTGCAGCTTTTCGCGATTCCGGCCCACAGTGCGCTATTCGATACCGAGCAGAGCGTTGCGGGCTTTTGGGTCGCGGGTGTGTACCATCGACGAGGATCGATCGGTTCGATTGTTGCGCTAACCTCGCTGTGTCCACCCCCTCTACACCCCCGCAGCCCCCCGGAAACCCTTTTGCCAGTCTGGCCAACACCCCCCGGGGGCTCGGTTACCGCCCTCCGTTGATCCCCATACTTTTCCCCCGAACAATGCGATTTTTACGAGTTCCGGAGAACTTTACGTTACGCTACGGCCACCGAATCGGTCTAGTAAAACGCCGCGGTTAATTAAAACCGTGTAATAAGCGGTCGACGCGTCGAATTTATCGCGCCGCCCCCACTTTTCGCGCCCGGTTTTGCGAAAACACCCCCACCAGCCATTACCGAAATAGTGCGCTGCTGACCATCACGGTACTATCAAACAACATTTCGAACTAGTCAACAGATTTTATGCATTTATAACAAAAATGAGTAGGTGTAATTTGATACAGTAAAAACATTAGAAGAATTTAAAAATATTACTATCACATTATTTCCAACATATTAAACACATTACGATAGAAAATAAATTTCTGTTTCATTCCAGTTTGTTGCAATTAAAGTAAAAATATTCTATTTTACATAAAGATCTTTCTTTAATCATTGCACCGTCTGCGGGGAGAATCAACTCTGTATCAATCTTGTGAACGACTTTGGAGGCGGTGCAACGTTTCATGTCCCAGAAAATACTATCAAAAATCATCATACGATTATAGAATAATCGTCTCCCCTAATATATAAATATACGATCACGTCATACACCAATTGAAACTATCGTATACTATTATATAACAACCTACGTTAGGAGTAATAACAGAAACCTTTTTCAGGACACTGTTCCCAGGGCGTTTGGCAAATCTCTCGCAATAATTTGTTTGGTGGAAAAGCGGGGAATTGTATTGCCGACGAGTGGAAAACCAAAAGTGCTAATGGTATGCGCAACGATAAATCTCGATTAAACAAGCGTCGGGCCAAGAACAAAGCAGAGGATAGCCGAGCTGTCCCAATCTGTCGGGAACTACTGTGTTAATAAGAGAGCTCTCTCGCCTCGTTCGCTCGATCGGGGATCCGATGGGATCGGATCGTATAGAATTCTATTCAGCAGGTTGGCATTTAGCATTTATCAAGCGAAGCCGCATAAACACGATTCTTTGTCGGTGATGATTAAACTTTCCACGACCGGCCGGCCGGAACAATGGGCATTTAACGAGGGGGAAATCATGCGGTTCGGTAAAAAACACAAAAAATATTTTCACAGTGCTACGGCTTCGGTGCAACAGTGGATAACTTTACGCGGGAAATAATTAGTTGGCCAATAACTTTGATTGCGCGCCGATGCATTTACATTTTCGGTGCGGCCGCGCGTGACTCCGTTATTATTTTCGCGTAATGAGTTATGGCGCGATGTCGGATTTTTTATTTTCAATTGATACAGAGCCCCACGTGTGAAAATCGTGTCTTCTCGGTGTCGCCCGGTGTCTGAACAAACGACACGGCTCAGCCAGTTGTCATCAGTTTATTTAATTAGCTGCAAGCCAGTTGCGCAACAATTGTGCATCCGATTCAAACGACGATGTTTTCGAAAGCAAATGTATTCTGCAACGAAATTGATGTCCCTATAATCTATGATGATAGCATATACGGTATCATAGTTTATGAATTGCACTTTATCAGCGTATAATAAGTATGAAACACGAAATAGCACTAGAAAATGTTCTTCGCTTTCGAACGGAAGTAAAAGAGACACTTGCTAAGCAGTGAAATCTTCCTGCAAAAGATGCCGTTTCAGCTTGATTTCAGTCTGATTATTTTGACTGGCAATAAAAGACAAAGACTTGCAGAGTCGAGCGCGTGGCTGTAGGACATAACGAACTGGAGTTTGTCGCCGAGGAGGTGTTTATTCGTGTATTAAAACGAAGACGAAGATAAACTGCGAAACGGTCGTTGGAAGTGCAGTTTGCCGGACCGAAACCGGTTGGTTATCTTCGTAGCTTGTAACGTCTCGGACACGGGACGGCACACGGTGCCATTCGTATCCTGGTTGTTCTGCGGCCGTTGTAAAGAAGCAAGAAAAGGATCGGAGGCCGGGGGAACAAAAGCCGAGCCGGGCGAAGAAAAGAACCGGGATAAAGATCGTTAACGGGGAGCACGGCGTTGCGGAGGTCCTGCAGGATGAGGAAGAGGACGACGACGACGAGGCGCCAAAGAATAGAGGCGAGAAAGCGAGATAAGCGTTTACGAGACGGATGCCCGCTCGGACAACGATTTCAAACAATCGTTCGAGCCCTATCTGCTTCGTACCGACGCGACGCCGAGCCCTTTTCTCTCTGCGGGCCATTCTCTCGGTGCAAGAAAACGCAGAGCTTTGAAACGTTCCGACGATGGCTTGACGCTTCGTCGTTATGTGATTTCCCGTTCCAGGAACAGGGCGTTCGAGTGTATCATAAATCAGCCTTTCGTCGATATGATAGTATGTGGACACGGTCGATACGATACGATGGGGGTCACATAATCTTGTAATTGTATTCGGTACATAGCACATAATCGGCCGTGAAATTTTTCAATAATGAATCAAAGCATCGTACACGATATCGTGTAAGCTAAATATCATACACTACTACGTGGTGTTACATGTTTCGGCGTACTAGAGTGCGGTAGCAGGTACTATCGTAGACTATCATAAGCAACCATACACTATCATAAAGTATCATACACTATCATAGAGTATTAACTGGTTGCACACGCCATCGGAAACGCAGTACACAATCGTGTAGCTGGCTGGAATGAAAGGAGCAGTCGTATAACAGGACGCGGAACGTAACGAGGCGAGCGTTCTCAACATTCGAGACGGCGCGGCGCGGCGTGTTCCATTCGTTTCTCTTTGTTAGTTGTGCACGAGCGAACGACGACGTTACCGGGTGTACTTTGTTCGATTTCTCGGACCGTAATAGACTTTAAATACGTCTACGTTCTTTCCCCGACGATCATTTGATTTCGCCCGACCGTATTTCCTTTCGTTACTCCCTTCTACCGAGCACGTCTCCGATACGAGCCAGCGCCGCCCCCGTAAGACGTCCGTTTACGAGCCCGTTACGTACTTCCGTTAACCGAATTATCCTTTCCCTGGCTCTCTCTCTCTCTCTCTCTCTTTCTCTCTCTCTCCTTCTCTCTCGCTCTGTGTGTGCGCGTGTGGGTACGAGAGTCTCTCTTTCTCTCTCTCTCTCTCTCACTTTCTACGGAATCGACGCATCCCTTCGCGAAGAGAATACCTGCACGGGGGATAGAGTTCTCCCGATAATTTGACTTTAATCGATATTTATCGCGTCGGATCGGGCCCGCTTCCACTCGTTTCAAAGTGCACTTTCGTTGTCAAGCACCTGCCGATAGCCTGGGAAAAAAGACCGGAAGCTCGTACGCCGGCAGTTCGAACCGGCGTATCGGTGGGCAGGGCGAGACGGGGAACTTGAAAGGAAATGTCCGATATATTGCGCCGATCCGACTGTTGCGTACCCGCGATCTTCGTTATAAGATAACCGAACGCGATTCTGATCGTCCGATAACTGGCTGGCTCGCTATTTATCGCTATAGACAGATTGGTAGACTGCAGATTGTGGTACGGTTTAATCACTATCCGAAACCGTCAATTGTTCTCACCATTCTGCTGTTTCTATTATTGCGCACGGTACCTCGCCATTTCCAATTCCAGCGAAACTGAAAATTATCATTCGCCGTGAAGGTAGCGACGACTTTATCCGCGGCTTGGAATCGGAAACGCTTCTTCGACATAATTTAAAAAGAAAATTTAAGCAATTATTATCCTGTCAGGACTGAAATCTTTATGCAAATTTTAATTTTGATTAATTATTTTATAACAACCAAGATGAAGAGCAAGGTTTATGAACCAGAACAAACAGATATGCGATTAATGTTTGTTTATATACACATTTTGTGATATTTTAAAATTTTGCACATATACCTAACATTTATTAAGAAAGGAAATGAATGTCTCGGAATCTTCTGTATCCCGCAATTAACACAGACAATTTTCATTCCCCTTGATGTCTACAGTGATACTACCTGTTTGCTTACTCCGTTTGCGCCGAAAAACAAGAGGCAGAGCTAAATACTCGCGGGAAATATTCACCACACCGTTGTCAGGCATGCATTCGGGTATTCGCAGCATCGTTACAAGGCATTACACGGGTCAGACGAATACGAACGAACGAACGAACGAACGGTCGTGTTTCATCGGTGCAAGATCAAGGCTAGTGAAATATTTGGTTGGTTTAGAACGGTTTGCTGCCGTGCATATTTGCCCCGGTAAACACGTGCCGTACACATGTGCGGGACTCGCATAACTTCGCCTTAACACTAATAATCGGATATCCGTACACGCCCATAAATCCCGGCATCCCAATCAATTTGAAATATTCGCGGTGCTCGCCTGGCTGTGGATTTAATTGGTCTCTTCGGTCGGGATTGCGCCGATTCGACGAAACTCTCTTTTCATTCTGCACGAAAAATCTCGTTCCTATGATTCCGCTGGTATAAAGTTATTTTAGACTATTTAAAATTATTATTAGACTGTGGATACTGTGGAAAGTATCTGAATTTATCATGTATCACACAGTACAATACCCTATCATGTACAATAGTATCATACATTTTCATATATTCACTACTGTGCAAACGAAAGAAGCACCCTGTCATATTTAATAGAAAAGCGTGAAAAATCAAATAAGAACACAGTAAGTTTTGAAAAAGGATTCCGCTGTTTAATTGAATAGTTCAGAGAATTATGTGTTATTGCGGACTATCAAATACTTTAAATGCAATAAATCATTGTACAATACAATTTCTACATGAAATGTAGATACATGTTGTGTATATGCTAGTATATCTATCATGTACTGTCACGTAGTATTACATGCTTTTCATACTTCCATGAGACACTATATGCTATCATACACTACTATAGAATGTCATATATGTTCGTCAGAGCTATCATACACTACTATTTGGAATTACATGCTTTTATGCACCTGTGTATGATATTATACAGCATCATAGAATATTTTAAAGTATTATATGCTACCATACATTGTCATATAAGTCCTGATACAATTTCACATCTTTTAATTCTACAGTAAAAATCCCGGGGTCGCCAACGAATGAATAAAAGAGCAGAAAATTATATGAACGATTTACCACAGCTTCTGGAGCGATTCCGCTGACAATTAGTCGCGTAGTGACAGCGAAAGCATTAAAACGGACAAAACGAGGACATAATCGTGGGAGCCCGTTCCGAATAAAAGCAACTACGACTCAGTCTATAATTATATTCCCCAAAGCGACGAGTGTCTTACAATTTTGCGACAGTATATGTACTCAACACGTTAAATCCGCGATCCTCGAAACGATCGAGAAAATTTGGACCGGTGAACGGGTTGAGGCTTGGAAAAGAAGAAAAATAGAGGTTGCCTGGTCACGAATTCCGTCGGCGGCGTTTTCCGCGGCTTCGGACGCTGGCGAAATATTAATTGACATAAAACAGCGGGAAGAATATTTCGTTTGAATCGATTTCGCCGCGTGAATAAACTTAATTGGATCTCCTGCGCGGATCGGGGGATGAACCGTGCGCCAGGATAAACTCCATGACTGGACACGGTCTCTGGTTCTGGCTCGCGGTGGTGGCCAGTTGTTTTTCCACGAGCTCGAATTCCAGTCGAGCGTATCGCTCTCTCGTCCATGGAAATTCATGATTTCCCGGTGCCCATGCGACAAAACCGAACATGAACCAAACTGGAACCGAACTGGAACCGGTGAAAGAGAGAAAACGAGTGTTTCGTGGAGAGAGGGTGAGGGGTGAGAGAAGAAGCCTGTTCGTGCACCGGATACGTTAAATATGTATTTCGGTGGTGGAGGGGTGTGCAAGACACGAGACGAGAAGGGACCAGCCGCACAGTCGCGGCACAGAGCCTGATTTCGAATTCAGTGGAGCGATCGTTGAAAAAGGACGAAATCTCCTGGCAGACAAACAGAAGATTGCCTATACGGTAACCATCCGGCGTGCACGAACAAGACGCAAACCGGAAAACGAGAAAACGAGCCACCGGTATAACCGTTCGCTTCTAATGTCCCGCCGAAACCGACCAATCCGCGCGACAGCTATCCTAACCCTTTGTGCCCTTAGACACGCGTTCACCGTTTCATCCTAGCTGATTCGCATTCGTTTCACTGGGACAATTTTGTCTGTTATCTTTAGACAGCCTCGCATCTTACAAGGAGAGTGCACCAACGACGTCTCACCGATTTAGTTGAGACTCTGTATACTTATAGATCTCGATCTCCCATTTACGTATATATACCATTATAGACGCTAACACTCAATAGTTGTCGAGATATTCATAAACAAAGTTCTTACGCATGCTTTTACGACACGTACCAATGTTGTAATTAAAAATATGTAAGTGCAATATTATTACATTTATCGTATACCATATTTTCTCTTCTCATATTTACTTTATTTTTTCTGTTTTCAGACACGAGGGGATACTTTCTATTTCATTAATTTCGGCTAATTTATTTATAATTTATTAATACGTTTGTTCTTTAACTTGTTGTTGAATGAATAATATAAATAAATATGAAAAAAAAATTTTCACCAAACGAGAATCGAACCCTAGCCCACCGGGTGGAAGTATACCTACTCTACAACAGCAGATTTAAGCAGTAATGTAAGAACTTTGTTTATGAATATCTCGACAACTATTGAGTGTTAGCGTCTATAATGGTATATATTCGTAAATGGGAGATCGAGATCTATAAGCATACAGAGTCTCAACTAAATCGGTGAGACGTCGTTGGTGCACTCTCCTTGTTAGCAGAATTCTACCGCATTTTGGCGAATACGAAGTCCATTGATAATGATGAAAGTATACGAACGTTTGATGACAGTTACAGACCACAATTACTCTGACATCTGATCACAATCACAGAATATATACGCACGATAACAATGTAATAATATTTCCATTCGATTAAAACGAAGTAATAAGTTACATGTTGACATACATGTAAGACTAACTGGAGCGAAACGCAACAACGTAAAGGGTGCGAGTGGAGGTGGACAATAGGGGGAAAAAAACAAAGAAAAACGAAAACAATTTGTATCGCGGGAAACGAACAAATAATTGGAACGATCGTTTGATCCCTTTTACAATTTCACGTTGATTCAATTTACGTTTTACGAGAATATCGGCGCGCATTCTATTAGATCGACGCGATGCAACGCGTATGAAATATCGTGCC
Organism: Lasioglossum morio; assembly: GCA_916610235.2. Lineage (NCBI taxonomy): Eukaryota > Metazoa > Arthropoda > Insecta > Hymenoptera > Halictidae > Lasioglossum > Lasioglossum morio. The sequence goes on along the minus strand of OU744324.1, from coordinate 4,842,058 downwards.
CGCGAATTTTACGATACGTTAACAATATTCGGCCGTCGATCGATACAAGCGAATCGCTATAGTCTCGGAGATTATACGTTCCGAGGAGATTACACGCCTTGGTTACCTTCCGTCGGAAAAATAATTAATTTACCCCGGATATTCGCTGATGTCTTACGCGGGGGCCATGGGAAACTGTTATGGCAGCGATTTCGGGTCTGGGAACGATTATTCGTATATTATACTGAATAAATATTGTCTGCATATGCTGCAGGAAACAACAGTTTGATAACAAAATAAGTGGTATTTCTTCTGTTAATCATTATGCCGTTTCTTCTTGATTGAAAAAATTAATCTTTTATTTGATTATCCCTGAATTTTATGTTGCATTCAATTGGGACGTAAATTCGTGGTCTTTGTAGAATGATCAATGAGACTTGCAGATTTAGCTATATCTGTAAATAAATGATTATAGAATGATTGCGAGCATAGAGATAAATTGCATGCTTATCTGAAATCATACAAAATTTAATGTTCTAAAAGCATGTAATGGATGTTTTCATATTAAGCCCTTTCGTCGGACGCTTCTAATATTTCCAATTCATACGAGTCGATTAACTTTATCCATATGAAATTGAGCGCATTCAATCATTGCACACTTGCAAAATGTGTGTAATTATAGACACATTTAGCAATGCGAGAAGCGCTTCGAACATTAAATAACAATATTAGGTTGACTTCTTGGAAGCCTTATTAATAATTAATGAATGTGGCTCAAATGTTCAATGAACTATTAAATTTTTTCATTTTGTGACACTTTCAAAAAAGGACATTTTCCTCGTGTCTCAAATAAAATAATCCACTCTGGGATCTGATAGATTTACCATGAAAAATCCTTTACTAAATTATACGAACATCATTCGTAGCAATTTGTACAATGACCTGAAATCGTATTAACACTTTTGCATTTACGTAGCCAGTCTGAATATCGAAATGAAATTTAGCGAAATTTAGGTACGCGGCGGGTACGCGATGATCCCATCGCGAATTAGTTGAATAAAGCAAACAACGGAATTGCAAATAATGATGGAAGGGTGAGAGGGAGAGAGAGGGAAGAGCAGGTATTATTCGCCGTAAATCTAGAAGCTCGGTTCATCGAGAGATCACGCGAATGCGAGCGGTCCAACGAGCGTATATGTATACCGTTAGGATCAACGTCGCTTATTACTTTCGCGAACGACACCGCGTCTCACAATCGCGGATCCGAGCTCCCCGGATAAGCGGAGCGGATTCCGGGAACGGGTGAATGCGGCCGCCAGAAGAAAAGCATCAATTTCCGCCCGCGGAAAAATCGGAGATCTTTTCGCCAAACCTCCCCGGTGACGAAATGGAAATTGGACGACTACATCGACGAGTTTCGCTTACCCTTTCGTATCCTGGATCCTCTGGATCCTGGGATAAGAGGGAGGGATATATGCCGCGAAACCGTCCCATACGAATACCCGTGAGCCTCTGGCAACGCGTGCTGTAACGTCGACAAGCCCGGAAAGACAGATCGATTTCAATAATGCATTCCTATTCGCTCCGGGAAACCATCATCCGAGCATTTCCACCGTGTTTAAGGCTATCTCGTTCGCAGCTTTGGTTAAACGAATATTTCTCGGAATTTTTCGGTTTTCCAGATTTTCAGCTCCCTCCCGGAGTAAAGTACTCGGAATGTACCCCTAAACGAGCTAGATATAATATCTACTCTAATTGGTTCAATAGTAGGGGTAAACAATTGATTCAGTATTGATTACCTTAATTTCAGTAATGTTTCCTGTAACATATAGAATTCCTATTAAACATGCACGAATACCTGTTATCTGTCCCAGGAGATTTTTACTCGTGATTATTCTCGATATATCATAGAATATCAGTATCGAAGTTTGATAACAAATTGATGCGGTATACATGTTTGGTAATAATAGTTTAAATAGCCCCGGTACATCCATTAGTAAAATTATCCAATTACTACATTGCCAGATATATTTGACACACGTATTTGTATTTATAATGGAATGTATTTCACGACTCGCATAAGAAAATCCAAATTTATAAAAATAAAATATTCTTAACCCCTCTACCTATTGAACATTTAAAAACATTTTAAAATACTGTTTTATTATTTTCAATCTATCAAAGATATTGAGAAAGAAACTTCTATTTCACTTCAGTTTGCTGTAATCCACGCAGACAATTTTTATTTCACATAAAAATCCCCTACCCACCGATGAATATTTCCAAACTTATGGACATTTAAAATTTATTTATTAATCTTTATTAAGAATTTGATTTATTGGATTTATTAAAATTAATAATTAAAAAACAAATTCTAGGCGAGAGTTTGCGAATAATTACTATGCTCGCTGCATGACATAGTCTTTTGAGAAGAACTTTCCATCGGGAATTTTCGCGTAGCTTCGACCAACCAGGTGCCAAAAATTTCCATGTGTGCTTGCACCTCACGCGAACCAATGGACAGTACACCGAACAGAACGAGAGAATGAGTCAGAGGGTGAGAGAGAGAGAGAGAGAGAGAGAGAGAGAGAGAGAGAGAGAGAAAGAAAGAGAGAAAGCGGGAGGGGTGAGAAGAAATATGAGATTCGCGGAGAATAAATTTTTCGTTGGAATAAATACCAATGGACACGCCATAAACGTATAAATATTAGCAAACACCGAACTATATGAAGCGCGATACAGCAGCTGCACACCAAATAAAACGATCCGAATAACTTAAACTGGAGCGGCCGGCGTCGAAACTTTCGGCAGCCGGATTAAAATTTGTCGACATTTATCGACCTCGATACACGGGCTCTGCTAACTAGATCCCCGCTATATTAACCCTTAGTTCTAAACGTGACAATACCTTATCGTTCGGAAATGATTGAATGCACGAAGAACTAGATGTACAAATTAATTCGCGGATCTGTGGTAGAAGAATAAATTGTAACTGTATATTAGGCCCAAGTCTTTCAGTCTTTAAATTAACGATAAGTGACTCTGAGACACCACTAAAAATTGCTGTACTATAATTCAAAATATTGTTTACATTATTAAATATGTTCTGATCTAACTAATTACTAAACATTTCAATACTGTATGAAGTATTCTATTAATTTCGTATCCACAATATGAAAATAATCATATAGAATGGAATTATTCTAGATAGGAAGACATGTTTAATTTTCGAAGTAAAGTAGCTCCGAGTGCAAAGGGTTAAGACTTGGCCCACCACTCTACCTTCCCCTTCTACGGTGCTATTCTCCCTCGCTTCGTTTACTCTAAGTTTAGTCTAACAATAAGTTACGTCTGTGTCGCGCATGTGGCATAGTATCACGTGACTAACTCAGTACTAGCAGAGAGGGGTAACTGTTCCCCTCGATTCGAGTCAGTTCCCCTGATCTGGCCACTACCCCTTGGCGTAAGATGGAAGAGGATCGTTAGCGCGTCCTTGGGCGATCAACGCAAAATTCCCGATTCGCAAACAATCGGTCGAAAATTAAGCGGGGCCGGCCGGTGTCGAATAAAATTACAGGAAATTCTCGGGCGACAGCCATCGCCAGGAGACAGATACGGTCGCGGCATCGCGGTATTCGTTTTAATGCGATTTAATATGTGGCCCGCTCCGCGGAGCACAGTTAATTGCGATTTGTTCGTCGAACGTGAGATACTCGTCCAACTAATTTCAACTTCTCCGCATTAAACGCGCGCGGCGTGTGCTGCTCCCGGTGCGTCGCTCTCTCTGTCCCTGTATACCTCTCCTCGCCTGTCCCTGTTAATTTTTACCTTTTACCATTTCCCGGTTATTCGCGCAAACCATCTGCCATTGTTCCTGGAGGCCGCATTGTTACATCGTCGATTTGTCGCCGATAACTCGCCGCGCGATCTGTCCAGACGGGTAAGCCTCGAATGGCTCGCTCTCTCTCTCTCTCTCTCTCTCTCTCTCTCTCTCTCTCTCTCTCTCGTATCGAGATACCGATCGGCAAACTTTTATTCAGGACAGCAGCCGATAATTCGAGCGGATCCGATAACCGTTCATATTCTACGAAACGGACAGAGACGGATCGAATTTCAATTCGCAGTCAGGGAGTTTGCGAAATGGACGTTAATCCCCTGCCGACGGGACGCGATTCGGCGAGAGGCGACGCGACGCATTCCGAAACGAAAGCCGAAACAAAAATCAAGTAATCGAATCCTTTGGTTGGAAATCAATCGAGTTCTTCCGCTACGGAATGCGCTCGCGAATCCGGAACGAGATGGAACCGTAGAAGGCTGACTGCGACTATTCTCATTTAATCTGCGAAATTTTGGAGTGTTAGTAAGATGATCCTGGATCTTGATAAGCTCGGGTTTCCTTCGTTATAGCTAAAGATTTTCTCCGATTTTCCCTGATTTTTCTAGAACTGCTGAATTTTAGCAAATCTTGTATGTCTATGACAGCCTGTGATATCGTATAATTAATTTTTGAATAACATCCAGAGTGTACTTGACCATGTATTCGAAATTTCTCGATCTAATTAGTGGTTCAAATTTGGCTATTCCCTAAGTAATATATTTGGAAATGGTTATTCCGTTCAAATATGATTCGACATAAAATTTTACAGAGACGCCTACAAATTTTCAGACCTTTTGAATGTTAGAATTGTCGGCAATCTTCTCGTGCCTCCTAAACAGGATAATCTTTGCTTTTACGAGTGCCCATATAAATAAGACAATCCCGAGCAAAGGATTAATCATTATCTGTGAAAACTGGAATATGCGCGCGAGGGTCTTGCGCTGTCTAATAATAATAATGAGACGGTGGTATATGGTTATATGGGTGGTATACGGGTTATAAGCAGATTTAGAGGAACCGGAATTAAACAGAGCCACATCTCCTTGGATTTTAGCGGAGCGAAGCTAAAATAAGACAGTACGAGATTTCATAATAATTCGTAGTCTCGAAAATTTTTATGAACTTCAAATTCGCAAAGGTCGACCCGGGTTAATAATAAAAACGGCTCACCTATATGAAAGTAGAATGAGGTTAAATGCGCTGGTTTTATCCAATTGCAGTGTCGCTGTGGAAGTAGGGGAAAATTGTGAAAGTTCGAGTGCAAGTGGAATAATTCGTCCGTAAGGCAAGCCTAATTTTTAGCGAAATCGGACTTCGAATAGAATGCAGAATTTGAATAGACTTCTTCCCCGTGGAGGTGCTCGAGAGGACGGTATTTTCAAGGGGGCGATTTTACTCTCCAACCCCCCTAAAAGCATACCACGGGACGAACAAAAAATAGACTTGCGCGTTACGGACGAATTACCTTACTTTCACAAAAACATTTCACAGTTTTCCGAGTGTTTTCAGGGTTAAATGTGAATACCGTTGTCGTTGTACTCATTAGCTGCCACGTCTTCTTGCACCGACGAACCCGAATCAAAGTTCCGTTACTATTTCTATCATTAAAATATGGACTGAATAACCATTATTCTTTTATGCACTCTGCATCAGCCACAGATCGCCGGTCGTTATGCATTTATTGCCGGTAAAACTTTTCAATGGCTCTCAGAGTTGACTAAGAGGTATTACAACATTTTATACAGTGTTATTCCAGTCTCGATGCACCGTACTCCTCGACCCAAGAACCGAAGCTCAGTTTAATTCCCGCAGACCTGTCTATGCTAATTAATTTCCATAAGCATCTGTCACTTAACAGCTTAGAAAACTTGCTCCGAAACTTCGTGACTCGCGTTGCTTTTATAGTTCACCTTGTTTTGGGATTTCAGAAGAATTTGTTCGAGATACACGCCAATGAATCGCCGAGGTTGCGATGAAAATATATTTCTCGAACCGATCATTCTTTTCTATAATTTTATTTCGAATTCGAAGGAAGGATTCTGACTCGATATCGTATAGTTAGGAGTTAATACTCTATAACAATTTGTACAGAGCTTGTTCGACCAATTCGACTCGTTTCGTTACATACAGAATTATAGACCGCTTGTCACGATTGTTTCTCGGCGCAGTTCAAATTACACGACGTTCCGGTCAGCGTAACACAGAGTTAACGCGAGACCATAATTTTTATATTAAGAGTCGAGTGTGGAGCGTCGAGGAGGGCCGAAGACATCTGAACCGTCACACGTAAAAACTTTACAAGCAAATAAACCGGCTGGGCTCGTGGCATTTAAAGTTTACGATAACGGAAATATGTGCATCCGATCGAGTATTCGAGAGGGGCGTCGCGTCGCTCGTGCTAATAAAACCACCGTGGCAGTTTAAGACGCGCTTATGAACCGACGAACGGACTATCCGGCGATGGGTCGGTTGCGATACGGGCGTAAGTGGTCTCTCCTTAGTGCCTTGAAAAATAATGCTTCGACCAAGCTGCGAAAGCTCGTCGTATATCGAGTTACCGGGCTTATTCTGTCCAGTTTTACGTCGTCCCGGCGCCGGCTCTCGTAGCTTAGCCCGAAATTTCTTTCCCGCTTTATCCGAGCTTAATTTATCGCCACTAGCGACGTCTTTGTAGTCGTGCAAACACAGGCAAACACATGTATATACGTCAGTGTATCGGTATGAATTCTCATCGGACGCATCATTTCCATTACCGGATCTCCTGTGCTCGCGTGTGAGATCGTATAATAGTTTATGATATCCTAAATACTCTATGATATCGTATGATACTATATAGCAGCCTGTATCTGATAGTGTATCACATTTATGATTATTTATGATAATATATGGTGTATATGAATTGTATAATTTCTTACGACTGCGTATGATAATGTATTATTAGTTAGATAGTTCATAGTGTATAATAGGATCTTTAACACTGTATAATACAGTATGATAAAATATGATAATCGAGATGATTATTTCGAGTAGACAATCAAAGTAGACACGTATTCTAACGAGCAGAATAAATTTCTCAGCTTCGCAGCTTCTAGAAATTGATATGGATTTGATGATGGACACGATCGATACGGATTGCCGGTACATCTTGGACAAACCTCAATTAATTCAGTGTCACCATACCCTGAGAAGAGGGTGGTTGACACGGTTTCCAAACGACGGATTAATTTCCGGGGTACAGGCACCGAGATCTTGATTATTTCGCCGGAAGTTTATTCATCGGCAAACACTCCGTGTCGAGATCCACGCGACCGGACGATTCTCCCTCTCTCTCTCTCTCTCTCTCTATTTATCTCTATCTCTATCTATCTCCCTCTGTTACTCTACCTCGTTGGGGGTCTCTTCGCGCGGTTCGAGATGCCCTTCTGTTTTCCAGCACTTTACCGCGCGTCTCTCTCGCTTCTAATCCCCCTTCCGTTTCGATCGCGTCGAGTGGTCTTTGTATTTACTCTCGTTGTCGGAACGACGTTGTTACCTGTCTCGAAGGTACTCCAATTATTTGAAGTCGTCGCACAAAAACTCCGAGACCAGCGCGAGAGGAGAGGGAGTTTCGGCGGTCATTGATTCTTTGCTGTCTTGTTCCGGTATCGTCTCGATACGTTTCGAGAGAGAGAGAGGAAAAGAGCCCCCGGACCGACCGAGCTCACTCCCTCGCAGTTTTTGTACGTTGCCCCCGCGAAGTTTCCGCATTCTTCGGATATCGAAGCGGAGTCTCGGCCTCGGTCTAAGAAACTCTTCCAGAGGCCATTCCGGACCAGTTTAGTGGCTCGTTTTTCCCGATCTGGTAACAATGCCGCCGGCGGAGATTCATGGCCTGCCCCGGGGAAAACGGTATAAAGACGGCCCGACTCGACCAGCAAGGACCGCCCGTCACACCAACGACGACGCGCGACGTATTCGTCTCTTTCGGCTCCCGATCGATCCCCTACAACCAACGACCGCCCTTAATATCGTTAACCCCTTCACGACCAAAGACCAGCTCCCACGTGGAAAATATCCGCCAGCTCCTACACACCGATTTCTGACAAACCTCGAGAAATTGAATTTACAGTATATTTCTTATTCTTGGAAAATTACTGATATTCTAACTGTGAAAAAACATGGTCTCATGTAATATACAGTACGATGCCATATTATTACCAGTATTACAAATCATCATACGCTACCATAGTCCATTACTATCACATTCGATGATTTCAAGTATCAATCTTTAATAAACTAGCTGACACACAATACTCGTATCGCATAGCGTTCCAAACAATCATTAACGAAGTATCTGGTACCTACGTACAAAGATCGTCGTTGGTTGATCGAGAAGCGATGGAAATTACGATTCGGCGTAACGACTAGGCGGATCCGCGCAATATTTGCGCAGCGTCCTCGAAACGTTAGTGTACCGGCAATATCGAGCGATAATAAATTAGCAATGAAATTATTGCGTCGCGGCTGCAAGTATTTGCGCGGGCTACTATTTACCATAACAGAAAATTATAAATTCATGAGAATAAAGTGGTGCATTAATTATGGCTGTCAGTTACAGCGATCGGGGCGAGCGCGGTGCGGTGGTCCGAGCTGCGAACGGTCTCTATCCGCGAGCCATATTTCCCCGAAACCCTGGGGATTTCCTGGATTCCTCTGGCGGGCATCGATTGGTACGCGATGTCGATCGCGATCGGAAATTGCTTTCGACTCGCCGCCCACGCCAGATGGACGAACATATTTAATCGAGTGAGACGGAGAGAGGAGACTCAGTCAGAAAGACAGAAAGAAAAGGAATATAGATAAAGAAAAAGAAAATCGTAGCCCTAGGACCGGCGACTGATTGCAGCGCTGGGAGGAAAGATATAGGAAGATGGTTGGAGACGCGGAGAGCGAGAGAATTAACGAGGGAGTACTAGCTAGAGGAACGAAATTACAAAGGCCTTCTAACAACAACAGTTCCCGGGGAACAAACCGCTAGGTCCCTTTTCTGGGACTCTTTTTGATATTCTGATAGCCTCGCCGGGACTGCTCGTTGAGCTTTGTTCTTTCGCGAGACCCAACTCTCCATTTTTACCACGTTTTTATTAGTTCGCTTTCTTGTCTGTCTGACTGTTTCCCCGTTCGGTACAAATCTTGCAATTGATTTTGAACTAACTTCCCGATGAGACTTGAAACTTGAAACATAACTTAGAACTGGATGACAATGCAATATTAAAATTTTTTAAAAATCAGCTTCTTTGTCAGAAACTGCCACTTGAATTAATAAACTGTAATAGTATATGGTAGGCAATGGTACTTTTTGATTATATATCAGCAGTTTTGTAAAAATCTAGCACTTGTAATAAAAGTTACTTTATGCATTCATGACAAAAATAGATACATACAATTTAAAACCGTGGACATGTTGAAAATATTTAATAGCATCGATGTATTAATTTCAGCTTAGTAGAATAATTAAAAGAAGAACATACAATTTTTATTTGACTCCCGCGTCCTGCAATCAATGCAAACATTTTCTATTTTGCATAAAGATCCGCAATCTAATGATAACATATGATACTATATAATTTTTATAAATTACTGTAAATATTCTTGTATACCCTATATACGATAATAAAAACCTAAGGTATAATAGCCTATGATGGCTGATCATATTTAATCGAGAAAGAGGAGGAGGGAGAGAAGAAAAGTGATTGAGAAAGAGAGAAGGATAGATGGGGAAAGAGAAAATCGTAGCCCTGAGGACCGGCGACTGATTGCGGCGTTGAAAGGAAAAATATAGAAAGAAGGCTGGAGAGACGCGGAGCGGGAGAGAAGCAACGGGGGAATACGAGCCGGAGGAACGAAATTACGAGAGCCTTCGAAAAGCAACAGTTCCCGGGAAGTAAACCGCTGGATGGTCCATTTCCTGGGACTCTTTTTGATATTCGACAATAAAACCGGACACGCCTCGCCGAGGTTGCTAATTGAGCTTTGTCCTTTGACAAGAGCCGCCTCTCTGTTCATTGTTCCTTCAAGAAGCACCCCGGAAAACAAAACGTCGCGTGCCTCGTCATGAAAATTGGCTGATGCACACTAACGCTCGAAACTCGGCGACCAAACGCGATCCTCCTCTTTATATTTTTTTTTTGTCGTTGCTTTGACCAGAAAGCGAGCCCCTTCCCCGTTACAGTAATTGTGATAGCGCGGGAGAAGAATGTATCCTGTATAAATTGCGCTCGTTCCATTGTTCTCGCAAGAAATTAAGTGGCGGAACATCGTGTGCCCGAGAACCGTGCTCCGAAGTTTTTCCAAGAACAGTAAGAGAGAAAGAGAGAGAGAGAGGGCGATTGTCAATATCTCTTAGCTGCGTTCTCCCTTTGCTCGCGTTGCTAGGCTGGTAATTGATATTTAATATAGTTCCGGTGAACTTTGCTTTCAGAAGATTTAAAAAAGTTTCCGCCAAGTTTCCCGCAGGCCCCCAGGAATGCACGCTGCAACGCGTCGCATAAATCTCCGGCCGGTCTATTACCGCTCCACGTTCCAGCTCGAACGTGCGGATTAAATACCCACGAATTCGCAACGGTTCCGCAAGAGACGATCTGTTGCGACGCGGTTTCGCCCGTGTGGAAACACGTTTATTGCGGGGGCGGGCTTTAGTTTGCGAAATGATGGATTGTGCCGCTTTTTTCGCCAGTTCTGAATGTGGAAACCGTTTTCTCGTACTTGTTTCCATCTTCGTTTCAGGATCAATGAAAACAAGATTCTACCGTTTCGTCAATTTCTGTAGAAAATGTTTGTCTATTTGTGATTTTGTGCCGTTTCTATATGGAAGAGGAAGTGCTGTTTCTATTATTAAACGAAATTAAAATACAATGTACGAATATAATGCCGAGCGAGAGTGTTGAACGCCGCAATATCATACAGAATGCAACGTTTCATTATACATTTTTTTCAAGAATGGATATGCAAACTTTACCTAACGAAGAAATATGGCATTTCATTATCGACCAGATGAAACATCGAAGACTGACAAAATTAACAGACATTTTAAACAAAAAATTAGTTCAGCACATGGATAAAATGCCAGTTTCAAAGATTTTCGCGTTTCCTATTCCGTAGTTATGCCGCAAGAGCGATATCAATAACTACTGGCCAACATACGGAACTGACTACATTTCCACACACTCACACCTTTTCCTCTGGACCCACTTAACCTCGCGAGACAGCAGGCTTCAAACTCGGCCGTAGCACATCACACAGAGTCGCCCTACTATTTTGCATATACCCGCGCAATCGCGTTCAGTAGGTTCTAATTCAGATCCTAAATGAATTCCGCATAATCAGGGCGAAGTGTCGAGCTAGAAGTCGGGTAAAAAACGATTTGATCGTGAGAGGGAGAGAGACGATGCGTAGGAGTTTTCACGGCACGCCGGTTGATGAAAAGTCAATCGAATCGGAAGAGCGGCCGACGACAAAGTAAATCGCGATTTTCCAGAGGAAATTGGGTATCAGAAAGAGGCGAGCGTCGACCAATAGCGACAGCCATTGGTCAACTAACCCGCGGACTATATATCAAAGTCAAACGTAACAGACCCGAATGCGGGACGAAAGAATACGAAAAGTTCCGAAGGTCTGTAGAATCGAAGGATTTCTATCGTCTAATGGAAGACAGCTCGTGGAAATAATAACGGTGTCCGGTGAATGTGACAGTGGCGTCCGATCAAAATTCATACCGATATATCCGCGTATATATTTCTGTTTGCATTCACATGACGCCGCCGCGGACAGCGATAAATCTAGTTCGAACAAACGTGGAAAAAAATTTCGGAATAAGCTACAGACTATCATAAAGCATCATAGTCTATCATATGCTATCATACGTCATCAGAGCGTAACAGACAACAGCTCCGTGGGTGCCACGAATGTTGAGAACGTCACATTGATGATTGACGTTCTATAATACGCTGTCATTAGACAACGGATCTTTATGAAAAACAAAAATTAGGTAATTATTAGTTAAGGTATTTATTAGGTATTTATTATTAAATAATGAATAGTTTTTTCAAATTCTCCAAATGTGTTACTGTTTTAAATGACACCTACTCATTTTTGTCATATGTGCATAAAAACCGCTGTGCAGCTATCATACACCATCATAAGCTATCATAAGTTATTCATAGGGAAAATCATACATCAACATAAACAGTCATAACATCTACAGTACATCTTAGTTTTCGATCAAGTGGTTGATTTTGATAAAGTAGCGGATACATTACGATTGTATAGCACCTTCCAGCAAATGGAACTGTATCGGACCGTGACGTCGCGTCGATGCTTCGAAAAAGCAGTGCCCCTCGGGGGAGCCGTTCGAAACTTTTAATCGTGGTGCAGGACTCGTTAATCGACGGGCATAACTTCGATTTCGTCGAGTGTACCGATGCCCAGCTACGGATTTCCTCGGGTATCTGATCGAACCAAGAACTACTTGACGTTCGTCGAGGTTCGGCCTGCGAACTTTCCCCGTGCCGTCGAACTCGCACACGGGGCACACGTAATATAACGTATTGATTCTTTAAGCGGGGTCGAGAGAGGTAAAGAGGGCTCTGGTATCGATATCGCGACCAAGATTGTAAAAAGGGGGAGGTTCATATTTATACGTGGCCGGTCGAATTTTCTAATTGGGGACCGAGAGGCTCGGCCAAGTCCCGGCGAAGGCCGAAACTTTTCCCATCGTGCTACTTTCCGCGGAAGTCGATGCAGATTGTATCGATGCGGGGACGATGACGGTTTGCGGGGAGAGAAAGAAAGAAAGAAAGCGAAAGAGGGAGAGGGGCTCGTTTTTAAGGGAGATTCGTACTCGCTCGAACTTTATTCCGCTGCGGTTCGCGCAACCTCATCCCGGCGGAATCGCGTCCCGCTTATTTTCCGCGAGTCTCGCATTCACCGCTTCCTTTTTGCCGGGCAACCAAGGGATCGGACAAGAGGAAAAAAAGAGCAGAAAAGAAAAAGAGGAGAAGCAAGCGCGAGCAAGAGAGAGGGAACACCGACGGAAGGGAACGGAAGCAGGATCGTCTCTCGCTCGGAGGGAAACGACCGAATCTATATTGCTCCTTCTCTGGAACTCTCCGGGAGAACGATTTTTCTATTCCTTTCGCCTGCAAGTTTTCCCTATTTTTTGCCTGGCCGTTTCCTTCCCTGATCCGCGTTACGAAACCTCCAAGAGCTGCGAATCTGCGAGCGAGCTTCGCGCCAAGCACGTCGGAAATTTTCGAACCGAACGCGCGCCGCCTCTCCATGCTTTTCCGCGCCTCTCCCCATTATGCGAATCTTGCCGAGGGACCGTACTGCGATTCGACTGCGGAAGGGGCCTCTTATTTATTACTTGATCGAGGAATTCGTTAATACGTTTATTGCCGAATAACCAGCCTAATAAATCTTATAAAATGGAGACTAACTCTTGAACTCTTCTAGATCTTACTTCCGTTTCAGCAACTATGTTAAGAGAGACATTGATTTTGAAAGATAGGCGAAGAATGGTGAACCACATCCTTTCCCGTTGTTCGATGGAAATAATCCTGGTCACAGTGACCGATCGGACCGGGACTCTCTACAGCTCGCGACATATTCGTAAACCGGCGAATACGAACGGAGGAAAACGGAGGCGGGCTATGAATACGTCGTTTCATTGGTGCGAATTATTCATGATGCGTAAGGCACACACCGTTTTCGATGGATCGATGTTGACGGTGCCGCGTGGCGAAAGCCAACGTAATATGAATCTGGTAATATCGGAGCGGCGGTTGCCATCCGATCGGAACATGGCACCGGCGTTTTCGTACTTTGCCGCTACGCGACACCGACCGCATCGCACTGGATTGATGTTATAGAGAGACTGTAATGTCGGCAATCGTGCCGAGGTTTAATATCATACGTAGACTGGTAACGAACAAGCGAATTGCGACGGGCGTACGTCGAAAATGCGGCATTAGAAACCTTCCACCGGAAAGGGAAACCAATTCGCGTCAACTGCAAGGTTGCAAGACCCGAACATGGTATCTGCGATTAACAGTGACGATTTTACTATGACGGTGATATTTCGCTAGTTTCTATCTTTTTTTTTTAATATTTGAAGAATTTCTTTAGACCTACGGAGCACTGAAAGTGACTATTTTATTTTATATTTATTACAATATACATATATTCAAGGAAATTAATTTAATTTTATGGAATATATGACGTCTTGCTACCATATTGCTATCATAACATTTTCCTGTACAATTCTTTAATGCTCCCGTAATAAGTTTTCAATTTAGACCATTTGATGAACGGGTTGTCAGAATAATTTTAAGTGAATGATTCAGTAATAGATTGCCGAAGGGAAATAGAAAGACTTCGAATTAAGTGAGGAATAAAGCCAGATAGAAGTGAAAATCCGATAGTAACGTACTCGCCGGAGACTTATTGATAATCCTATCAATACTTGCGCTATGTTAAGCAGAAGTATATTGGAATTAGGTTATGTCATTGACAGCGGCATGTTTGGCCGCAATTGAATTGTTATCGTTATTGATTAATTCATTAAGTAATCCTTGGTCTCGATAATAGATTTTCACAGTCTATTGAATAACTTCCGGTAAATTACTTAATTGGCTGTGTCGTGTTCCAGTATTGGAAGACTCATTTATTTGTCCAGCTATGAAAATAGATGCATGAGAAATTATTCAACAAAACTTCTTTGAATATGTAATATAAAATGGATAGATACATTTAAAATAATTTAGTGGTCTATAAACGTAGCGTTAAAGTATTAAGAAAGTTCAGAAAATAGATTTAAATAACCTAACTATTTTTGATCTAATAAATTGTGTAAAATTGACGATTCTAAATGGGAATACCGTCTTGAGAAGCTTCATTAAAGAAAGGAGGACTAATTTAGCTGGGAAGTGGGGTCGCTCAGGGTTCAAGCAACCAGGAAGGGAGATGATGATCGTGAGTCGCAGTTGTGACTTGTAGGATGGAGGAGGAGGAGGAGGAGGAGGAGGAGGAGGAGGTACGGTGTATCCGTGGATTTTCGCATGACAATGCTTGGAATATAACGCATTGTGTAAACAGGCAGCGAGGCAATCTGCGAGGCTCACGGTGCGTGAATCCTGGACATTCGGCGACGACGAGTCGGCGTCAGGGACGCGACGCGTCGCGGCGTCGTCCACATCGTAATCGTCATCCTCCGGATTCAAGTTGGTTGACGCCGCCTAACCATGGACAATAGGACTACGGCCAGTACGACACCATTATCCGCCTCTCGCGTCTATGACAACCCCATGAATTATGCAGCGTAGCGTAGACGGATACGCGAGTCGACCCTCCTCTGCACGCTCACGCGCCGCGAATGTTGTTCCATTACCGAACCTACCGCTGCTTTCAGCCGCACGATTTACCCCCTAACCTCGAGAGCCCGTCCCCTCGATTTATGCTTGTTTACCGATCGAGACACCCTACGGCATCCTACATCCTATTCTTAACCGTTCCCGCTCGTTCCCCGACTCCCTTGACTTTATCCTAACAGGAAATACTTCCAGGAACGTGATTATTCAACGGTAGACTCGTCGGTAAGCTTCGTATCCCGAAGGGTGGCTTTATCGAATTGCACGGGAAGTCTTTCAGCACGTTTTAATACGCGCACTCTTATGTTCTTCGGTTCTACTTCATTCAATTGCAATTGTTGGCCGTTCCATCATAAGATCAACTTTGGTTATCTCACACTGTCTATCATACTCTATCATCGATTATCGTAGAGTATCAGAGGCTAGCATATACTCATCATTGTCTATCATAGGCAAACATACACTAGCCATCGTTTATCACACATCATCATCGGATATCGTACAAGGTGCAGATTCATCCCTAGGACCATTACTTTGTACACACCCTTACAGTTTCAGATTGTAACTAATTACGAGGGTGCCACAAACGTTCCGATTCGTACAATAAATACCATAGATAATGACAACGATAGTCACAAATCCAAATTGGACTATTTTTCCTCGCAACTCCTTCAATAAGCGCGTTCAAATCGCCGGCAGGTGGTCCGGAAAAACTCTCCGAGCACAGGCTACTAATTCTCGTTCTGCGACTGCATACAGACTCGCAGTAAAAGGGTATAGCCGGATAAGATGGTCAAAAATGCCCTTGAACCGAATTTTATCGACGATGCGTCATTCGATAGGGCACCAAGAAAAAACATACTGTGCAATGTTTCAACCCTGTATCTCGATCGGGAGGGTAGTTATGGGGTAAAATCGAAAAATCAGTTTTTGGCCTTTTTTACCTAGTTAATGATGTCCAGAAATTCTGAAAAAAATCTGACACATGTCAAGTACCCAAATTCATACTTTGCAATTGGTTTCAGATTTTTAAATTGAAAATCCTGCTTGTAAAAAATCAAAAACCTCAAAAAAATCGAAAAAATGCAGATTTTACATGGAAGTTCTGAATTGGCCAACTTTATATTTTTACAGTAGCGATATATTGTTACAGGTATTGTTCATGAATTTTTTCAGATTTTTTGGTTTGGTGCGTTGTTGTTAAAAAAAATAAAAACCGATTTTTTCGACGTTTTTTCCGCGAAGAACTAAGCTAACCTTAAAATTATTACGTTCTATTTATTCTGTAAGTCTATCAGACACTTATAAACCTTGAACATTTCTCAAAAATAATTAAACAATGAAATCGGCTTGATTAGTATTTTTACTGTCAGTGTATTACATCTAAAAATATAAACCACATTCCCAACAGCTCGGTTGGCTCAGCGCGTTGATCGTTCGACTGTTGTCCTGCTTATACTAGGTTCACGCCCGGCATACGTATAATTTTTTTTTTACTTGATCAATTCTTTTTTTTATGTCTAACTGTATAATAATCAATGGTATTTTTGTAGATTTCTTTTAGAAGCAGTATTTAAATATTTAAAAAATATATCTCTTTATTTAAAATTCTAGACCACCTTATTGATTCTATAACTGTATTTATCTTTTTTTTTGTACTGTGTAATTTTCGAACCAAAATGTTACATTTAACACACCTAACACACGAGGTTTTGGCATCAACGACTTCTACACTTGCCATGCTGATAACACTCACACAATTTTCACATTTCGGACTTTTTCCATACCCCGGTCTGGAAGGGGTATGTTCAGTTTTAAAACCGTACCCCTCCCCAACTACATCCGCGACCGATAAAGAATTAACAGGTAACAACAACCCTAGTAATCCGTTACCTGTTGGTCGTGATCGACAGAGTCATAAAGCAAGGAGAGAAAAGAAAAGATGAACGTAAACGTAAAGATAAACGTAAACGGACAGCGTAAAGGTACAAGATAAAAAAACACGAACACTTTGTCCGTCGAAATATAGTTTTACACAATGGTGATTCATACACAATAATTGCCGTTCCGCACTAAAGACGAGGTACTAAAAACGAATGCTTCGAAAGAATAGATTACAATAGATTTTCCCCATAACGGATTATTTAAAACTCGAGGATACGTATAGATTTACTGCAGAAAATATATAATACTACCAGAATTAAGAAGACGCATAACTAAAAATTGATGATAATAACAATTACTCCAAAATTTTTTTTTGCGAATTTTACCTTAACATATGTCTTAAATATTTAAATATTGCTTCTGAAAGAAATCTACAAAAATACCATTGATTATTATACAGTTAGACATAAAAAAAAGAATTGATCAAGTAAAAAAAAAATTATACGTATGCCGGGCGTGAACCTAGTATAAGCAGGACAACAGTCGAACGATCAACGCGCTGAGCCAACCGAGCTGTTGGGAATGTGGTTTATATTTTTAGATGTAATACACTGACAGTAAAAATACTAATCAAGCCGATTTCATTGTTTAATTATTTTTGAGAAATGTTCAAGGTTTATAAGTGTCTGATAGACTTACAGAATAAATAGAACGTAATAATTTTAAGGTTAGCTTAGTTCTTCGCGGAAAAAACGTCGAAAAAATCGGTTTTTATTTTTTTTAACAACAACGCACCAAACCAAAAAATCTGAAAAAATTCATGAACAATACCTGTAACAATATATCGCTACTGTAAAAATATAAAGTTGGCCAATTCAGAACTTCCATGTAAAATCTGCATTTTTTCGATTTTTTTGAGGTTTTTGATTTTTTACAAGCAGGATTTTCAATTTAAAAATCTGAAACCAATTGCAAAGTATGAATTTGGGTACTTGACATGTGTCAGATTTTTTTCAGAATTTCTGGACATCATTAACTAGGTAAAAAAGGCCAAAAACTGATTTTTCGATTTTACCCCATAACTACCCTCCCGATCGAGATACAGGGTTGAAACTTTGCACAGTATGTTTTTTCTTGGTGCCCTATCGAATGACGCATCGTCGATAAAATTCGGTTCAAGGGCATTTTTGACCATCTTATCCGGCTATACCCTTTCCAGGTTCAACAAAATATCAATTTTCAGCCTCTAGGGGCGTAAATCTCGAAGGAGATGGCGTGGCGATTCGATCGCGCGGGAATTCGCGTTTATTAAAACGTCGAGCGCCGATTCGTCAGGGACGATAGGGGTGCTGTGTTCAGGTGATCGTCTTAATGGCGGGGTTCCCATGAGTTACGAGCGGGCAGGTGAGTCGGAGGGTATCGGGGCCGGTCACGAATCATCGCGTTTCTTTCCGCGACCGATCTTTGCTCGGTGGGCCTCTGTAATCGGAACGCGACGGTCGAGCGGTTTGTCTCGGATGGTTATCGTGGGGGTTCCCGGTGGCCGGAATGAGCGTCGGGGGTTGCTAATTTTTGAGTTACTCGAGCCAGGCATGGCAGCTAGAAAGAGACCGTCGTCATCGTTCTCACGTGTCCCCTGGCCCCGTTGTTTTTCTCCGGGTCCCGGTTCGCTTTCTGCCCACCCCTTAATCGGCACGCGTTATCGCGCGTGTTCCCCGACGATTAACACGTGTTTTTTTTCTCTCGAGCTCTCGGCCCGACTTGGACTAGCAAGAGAGAGAGAGATAGAGATAGAGAGAGAGAGAGAGAGGGTCGTGTAATCTTCGCCTCGATATCGATCCCAGTACGGGCTGACTTGGCCGACGACCCTCGCTGCTCCCGACGCGGAACGCACGGCCCGAGATATCTGATTACATCGCGGAATAGTCACGAACCGAAGCTACGAGTCCGAAGACGTAGCACGAATTCCAACGACTTCATATCTCCGCGCTGTGAATAGCAGCGAGGCAGGGTGAGGCGAGGCGAGGCGAGGCGAGGCGAGGCGAGGCTTGATTCGGTGCAGTGAGGCTTCGAGGCGCGTGCACGCTTCTCTTATCTAGCTTAATAAGTTGATTGCGACGTCTTGTGAGAAGACCAACGATCGTCGAAACGGGCTCTCGCGACGATCTTGATCCTCGCTGGTGGTAATCGAGGCGATTTACGCGCGGAACGATTAAGGGGGACGTAAATGTTTTCGGTAGATTAGGCGAGACCAACCGCCTCGACTCGGCCCACAGACCAATTCGCAATTACGGAAAGGTTTCTCTCCCTCTCCCTTTCTCAAGCGCGTGCGCGCAAGCGCGATCTCTCTCGTTAGAACGGGCCGATGACCTACGGATAATAATGAAAAATGATACTGAGAGTCGCGTAATAGGCAGTCATTGCTCCCGGCGATAACAGGACGGATACAGTGTAACGTTTGAGTCGATATATCCCCGCAGGATTCTTGCGTGCCTGTTCAACAACGCCGGTTCCAACGGTCATCCATTTGCCGAATAGATGACTCCTTAGGGACTGATGCTTTTGCCGATCCCTGTTACCCCTCCCCTCCCCCCGGATGCGACGGCAACTGACCCGTTAACGATTCCGACGTTTCGTTAGCTAATTTCCTGATTTCTAGCTTTTATTGCCGGGAACGCCACCGATTAACGACGACGGTAAACGACGATCGCTGTCTCCGACGCTCGGTCTCCGTCAGGAAACCAACGTCAAGCGAACGATACTAAAGTACGTTTAATAGGTGCATGATACGTCGACTGGACGATAGTGCACGCGAAAATTGCGCTCCTTGATTTTAGCGTTCATTTGTGCGTGACAAACTACAGTGTCTTTTTCGTCGTCTTAATGGTTCATGTTCTATTATACGATATCATAAACTGTCTTAGACTATCATATGATATTACAGGCTATTATAATCCAATATACGATATTTTAATCGATCATACTCTATCATACATCATCGTAGAGTATCATACAATATCTATTATAGCCTATTATAAATTATTCAGATGTTTACCTCGATGTGGATCATTTTCGACTTTACCGACTGTTTGTCGCAAAATAATATTCAGTAGCTGGACCTACCCAGTATTTGAACGAGACGAAATTTCTAATTGCATAAAAATCCACAGACTGGTCATTACCATAGATTATCCTTACAAAGTACCTATCGCGTGTAGTCGCGACCCAGCAATTTCTGTCCATCGTAGCCTTTCGCGGATCGTGTAATTTCCATTTCGAATTTGCCGCAGCGTTCGAGGGCGCGGAATACCGGTGTGCTTCCGATCCGTGACAGCCGAGGGAAAAACGCAGCAACGGTCTCTCTGTCTCTTGTCAGCCCTTTCACCGTGTGTCCCTTTTTGTCGAGCTTGCGTTTCTCTCCCCGCATGTCCACCAGCCACGCTATTTATCTCGCGAACACTTGGCGTCCGCTGTCATATCGCTTCGGCCCGTTAATACGACATTTTTCGTCTTGCTCTCGCTCTACGAATCGCATCGACTCCGACGCTGATTTCCGCGCGACCGTTCCCCTCTTCTTTTTCTCTTTTATCCGGCAACACCGTTCGCGAGACCCGCCGCTGCCATCCGCGCGACGGGGTTT
Source organism: Lasioglossum morio (assembly GCA_916610235.2). Lineage (NCBI taxonomy): Eukaryota > Metazoa > Arthropoda > Insecta > Hymenoptera > Halictidae > Lasioglossum > Lasioglossum morio. Next base: position 4,821,273 of record OU744324.1, on the reverse strand, counting down.
CGAAAAACGTCCCCGCGTTTTCATCGACCGTTTTCCCGCCGGAAACAGGTAGCCGCCGCGCAAAGAACCCGCGATGAAAAATTTCCACGAGCGTCGTCAAACGTTCTCTCCCACCTCCCGTACCCGCGCCGGCGATCTCTAAAGCGACCAGCTGCGAACTTATTCCCCGCGATCCGAGTTTTCTCCATTTAATGGGACACCTCCATAGAAGAGCGCGAAAAACCTGACCAGGAGACTGCGAAGCGCGCCGCGACGACCGTATTTTGAATGCTTTCGGGATTCTTAACAAATTTTTACCCCCTAACCTCCTGCTCGTTAAGTTGAGCTTGCAATTTCGTTGGTAACACGATTTGGTGAGATTTAATGAAATAAGAATAGGACATAATAAAATAGTGGATGTAGAAAGCTTGTCATGCATGTTGCGAATGTCGTATTAATGTTATATACGTTTCAATACTTCGGTAAAGAAGGTACGTTGCACTGGACGAAAACCATTTCAACAATGACTACGAGCAATTCAATAAAAAATACTAGAACCAAACGTGTTAATAAAATTGATCGACACGACGCGAACGCACGACGAACAGGTTCTGGAATATGTAGGTACAATTGTAACCCGAGATCAACGGCACCGTTTAGCTTAAATTGTTTCGAATCTTGTAGACAGAGAACAAAAGAGGATGGAATTTGTCTGGTGCGCGAAAAGAGGGCGACGACGACGACGACAACGCTTTGAAAGAGAGCCGTCTGCCGATAATTCGAGTAGACTCGCGAGGCGGGTATCGACTCGTCGTCGGTATCGTTCTCGCAGGAAGACAGACATTTATTTACCGGTCTGGATTTCGCGATACAGTGCCGGGTAGGGAGGGGATTATTTCATAAAAGCGAATATAGACTTTATTCAAGCGCGCCGACTCGTATCGGATATCGCGCGCAACCGAGGGACAAAAAGAGAGTACCCCTGTAGTAGAGTGGAAGGAGAAGACGAAGTAGGAGGATGAGGAGAAGCGTGCTCTTAGCCGAGAGTAAATTCGTATCCCGGCAGATCTGCCGGTGCGAGATCGGGGGCCACTAGCTTATATTCCCTCTCTCTGTTCACCCCGCTGCTCATCCTCCTTTTTCAACGCCGAAGAGAGACAGGGTGAGGCAAGGTGAGGCGAGGCGGAGAGAATCGGTGATAGGAAATAACCTGAAATCGCTCGGCGAGACAACGCCGGAAGCGAAATCGGTTCTGTCGACAAGATTCAATCCCGCCCCCGCGTCAACTCCTGCTGCGAGATCCTTACTACCCCGAGATTGCATGTGTCGACAATACGATCCTCGAACTGTCCGAGGCCCCGAACCGATGCTGCACGGGGTTTCAAGGACGACGACGTGATTCTCGAGCACCTCCAATTAATCGTCCAAGGGGACACACGATCGATCGATCGCGCGCCAAGTCACGCCGCGGATATCTCTCCAAGGGCGATCGAGAGGCTCGCACCACCAACCGACCCTTCGAGAGGAGCGTGTCCGCGAGATTCCCCGACCCGCTGACAGTTATAGGACGCCTCGTTTGTAACTGTCGACGCGACAGGATCGAGCTTAAGCCCTTGAGATGCGTGCCGCGATAATCAACCGGTCAAACCGACCACGGATACCAAAGAAAATATTGGATTCAACGCCTCCCAAGAGCACAACGACAAATACTCGCCGAAGGACAAACTGAACGAATTGTTTCTTTGAGACTAACGTACCACATTCTGTACATATATAGATTAGCATACACTATCATTCACTCATAATAGACGGTCGCACTTTATCATAGTCTATCATGTGCTATCGGAGGCTATCAGAGGAAATCATAGGCTATCATACGTCACCATGGGCAAGTATCATATTCTATCATAAGTTATTATCATACATAATTATATTTCAACATACAAATTATTTTGCATTTTTTCTTCTCGTCGGGAAAATGTTTTTCGTTTTGCGTTTATGCATTTCCAGCCACGGTGAGATGCAAAGTGCCTCGGAAACTCGCAGCAATACGAATTTTACCTTGCTCACAGGCCGGTCTACTACAATGCAAAAGTTACTTAATTTTGAGGCGAGTATTTTGAGGTGAATGTAGTCGTTTCGGCGAGATTGATTCGAGGCAGCGAAAAAGAGGATCGCCGGTCGTCTTTCGGCTGGGAGCCGCGCGCGTCTTATTTATCGACGCAGAACAATCTGCCACCGGAACAGAAAGAGAAACGCAGCGAGAACGAGAGAGGAGGGAAGCGGGTAGAAAGACAGCGGAAACAAGGGGGTATTATTGGCAGGAGGAGAGTAGCTCAGGGAGAAGGAAAAAGCGAGGGTCCAACGAACGAGTGGCTCGAGTAAATTAAGAAATGGAATAACCGGGGAAGAAGTCGGCGCTAGGAAACAGGTTGCGCGAGAGCATGGGCCGTGGAAGAAACCTAGCGAAAAGAAGGGAGCGAAGAGTGAAGAGAGGAAGAAGAAGAGCGGTGAACGGAGGAGGGAGTAGTGCCGGCGAAAAAACCAGAGAGCGAAACGAACAAGTCCGTGCACAGAAAGGAAACTGCGGCGGATCGGTTCGTTAAACCTTCCCGGAGAAAGAAAAGTCGACGAGCTCTCGATACGCTGGCGTGCCGGGGTCCTCTTCACCCCTGAAGGTTGAAGGTGGGCTATGTGCCTCCTCCCTTCTCCTCCTCCTTCTCCTCTTCTTCTTCGTTCCCAGGTACGCGCCCCTTACGAAGGGAGAAGACTCGCGCGGCCGTCTCTACGTGCTTTCGCGCGCGACAATTTCCGCGGGCCCTCGTTCCCTCAACGAACAAAGAAAAACAAGACCGCGTACCGCACACTGCACCGCATCCCTCCGCCACCGTGGTGCACGTTGCTTTCAAATGCGGTTCTAGATGAGCAAAAGCAAACAGATGAAGTATTTGCGAACGTCGTGTTCTCAGACAAAGATACCCTCAACGAAGAATTCATTTCTGGATTATTAAATACAGTCCATCTATCTATCTACCTTATTTTTTAGTTTCTCAGCCGTCCAATTTAGTCATCCAGAAGCTGAGTTACCTTTGGCTAGATAAAATGTTAATAATACAATTTATAAATGTGTGTACAGGATGGAGTAACTACATACGTATAAGATTATAAAGTGTCTGACGGATGAAGTACCTACTATGTTTGCTCCACCATGCATGTATAACATTTATAAAAGCAGCCGTGCTGCAGTATTTAGTTTTCGTCGTACTTTGATGAACACATTAACTGTATTTAAGCACAACTTGTGCCGTTTCTGCTGGCAACTGCGATATCGATTTTGCACGGAGCGTTAGTCATATTTCAAAGAAACAATTTATAGCATAGAACCTGTATAAAACCATCAAAAAAATGTTTTTAGCAACAGCATATACAGTCAGTCTGAAAAGTATTATTCGTACACCCATTTTAAAGAATCTTTTTATATTATCTGTTCAGAATGAAGACCTTGACAACATATTTTAACCCTTAAATGCACGATATTTTATTTACAGTTTCTATTTATGCCTATGTATTCTATTAAGCAGCATCTATTTGCCAAACGGCAACACAATGCATTTAAGGGTTAAGATCATCGGTGAGAAGCCAAATTATGAAATACTGTTATATTATTATCAGCTTACTCGACACGTCACGAAAGAAGATAAATTTCTTGTTAGTTGCGATTTAGGTAGAAAATTTGTATTTTGCAAAAAGCTCCGCCGTCTAGGCATAAGGCTTCAATTTGTTCCTTACCCTGTAGGTATAAATTATTTTTGGCCAGGCATTCGGCGAAACTTGCTACTGTGAGGCTCTTGGTCCGGTCGAGCGCTATCAAAAGCAGGGAAATAGAGAGAAAGAGAGAGGGGTGGGGGGAAAGAAAAAATAGAGAGAGTGGGCTCGGCCAAAGGTGGCGGCAAGGGGCCCGCGAAACCAGTGAAAACCGAGACGTGGGGTGTGGCGAAAGCCACGAAACTTGCGGCGCGGCTGACTCTAATTTGCGGTAACACGATTTCGTTGGAGGGAACGCGATTAATTCTCACTCCGGTAAACAGCGTATCTCTGACGCGGAGCGGAGAGCAAAGTGAAGCGTAGATGTGCGTGTGCGTAGCGTGTGCGGGCCTACGTCGCCAATGGGAAACGAACCGCCCCCGCTAATGAAAGGACTTCATTATTCCCGCGGATAACTTTATCGATGACACTTCTCGCATCGGTATTTATCCGAGCGGGAACGACGGTGCAGAGAGAACAAGAGAGGAGTGGCGAGGGGGCGAGAGAGGAGAGGGGAAAGCCGACGAACACGCGCAATAATAAACGATGCCGTCGATAATTGTTGCGTTACAGGAATATATTTACCGTGCATCGCGCGAGGAACGCCACTCTTTCTCACTCTCTCTGAGCATTTCTCTCTTCCTCTCTCTCTTCATCTCTCTCTTCATCTCTCTCTTCATCTCTCTCTCTCTCTCTCTCTCTCTCTCTCTCTCTCTCTTCTCTCTCTCTCTCGGCCCCCTGTCGCTACGTATATCCTCCACGCGATCATATTTTCGACCATTATTACCGCGTCGAGTTATTGCCGCGGTATCAATAATTAATAACGAGCTCGATCCGTCGGTACCGGGCGTTCTGGCGCGGCGAGAGGCGAGAAACGCGGCGCCGCTGCGCGATGCACCGATGCACCGGTGCACCGATCCTGCTGGGTGTGTATCCCGTTGCATTCCACACCCGGAAGGATCTCGGTCCTCCACAAAATTAAAAACCTCTCCTTATCCACCGTTTATAAGTCTCTACTTCCGACGATGATCGTTAGGCTGTCGATCTTCATGCGAAATAAAAATTGTTTGCGTCAACTGCAACAAAGAAGTACTAAATTTCTTTTATTCTTTAACAGTGTTCGTAAGATGTAATCTTTATACTGTTTTCAAGTGCAACTACTTGTTACAGTCATGAATGCATACTACGAGAGTCCACGACTTTCTTATTCCGTTAAATTGTTTTAGTAAATATTTCATAAAGGAGGTACGTCGGATTTAATAAAACACTTTAACAAAGAAGGTATGCAACGGAACAAATACTGGTAGATAACGTGTTGAGCTTGCCAGCTTGTAATCTGCTAGAGTATTTACAGACTTAAGAGAGGAAGTCTTTCTCTGCTTCAAATTGTTGGAAAATATTTATTGATTTAAAAGTAAAAAAGTTTGCATAAAAATCTGACCTCTATGGATAGTGATCTGGCTGGGCTGATTTTAGAGATTAAACTTTCGTTCCCTTACATTTTTATTTGAAAAATACTTCTTCCTAGGTAACAGGAACTTAATAGAAAACCGAAGATGAACATCTCTGCGGAACATCAAAAATTTTTCTCACCACCGAAACCACAGTGGTGTTGAAGATTGACTCTCCGTTTTGCAACGACACCATAATATTTGATGTACGATTTTTTCTCGCCGTTTTATTACACTGCGAACGAACTACCGCTGTAGTAACTCGTGATTGGACTTTTACACTGTTCGATGGATTCTAACTCGTATTCTTAGAGAAATCAACCATAAAACATTTGCTATGAAAAGGAGACTTCGTTTTTTAAATACATGTTGGTCCGCTAGAAATATTTTCCGCGCCCGCAGAGAGATTTAAATGTATAACATTCACTTTCCATCTCATTTTCTAAAGCCCGGAAATATCCTCGACAAAGCGGAAGCAGAAAAGCTTCAATTTGTAAAGCGAGCACAGCTAGATTACTCTTCAAATTTTTTCAAGAAGATATAACAAGTTAATATGTGTAACAGAATATGCGATTATCTCCGGCAACTCGTTCCAAAAAAAGATGCAATTTTTTTATACCGAAAAAACTAACATAGAAACGTTGTCGTCTACGAGCAGGAAGTGGAGAAACACGAGACGTGAACGACGTGAAGATCTTAGATATCATATTAAGAAATTTATAAAACTATGGATCTTTTTTATAGTACGTGCAAAGTAGAATGATGGAGAAACCAATTTCTATTTTATTTTTATTAAATACAAATTGAATTTAAATCATATTAAAGTTAAGATATTCACTCATCGATTTATTCAATGACATATTTTCCATGTTATTATTTTTGCCATTTTTGAGGTCTTTTTTATTTGTTTATTTCAATTATAATAGTGTTCAGGAAGTTTAATACCATCAAGCCTGCAATAAATGCCTAACATGCACAGTCTATTAATAGCTAACCAAACGAATGACGATAGAGCAGTCGGCATGGGGCACAGCAGTTGCATCGGATCGCGTTAAATTGGATCGACGCTTCAGTTTCCGAGGAAAATGGAGATTCCGATGGTCGCGAGAGGGAAAGGCTCGCGGCGCGGCGTCCAAGATAGTCGGCGGATCGGCCGCAATCAAACTCGCGTCACCTGTCCTTTGACCCTCGCACATTGTCTTCGACGCCGAAGTTCTCCGACTTGCAGCGGGTCCGTTGAACAGCGCCGGGAATTCGATTAAGCGCCGTGTCCCGTGGCTCGGAGGTGTTTGCCTCGATCCGCCCGTCCCCGAAATCGCGCAATAGCATTCCGTCGTTACCGCATCGCTTTAAAATCCGATTCCGATTGACCAAAAATCAAAACGAGGCATCCAAGAATACCTGCTCGGTTTCCGGTCAAAATACTCGGAATAATTCCGTTCTACATTATCAATGAACTTACCAAAACTCATTCAAATGTTTTACCGCACGATACTGACAAAACTGTATTTATTTCGATCTTGTGAAATTTCTATTATATGTGCTTGCATAAAGTTTCAAACTTTGTAATTTCACTAATTGTAAATTAAAAGATATGAAACCGGTCATTTGACTCTAGTAGCTTTAGTTAAGCTTTAGTTAACTTAAATTAACAATCTTAAGATGGATGGAATGAACAATGGCATGGGATAATTCAATTTGCAAAACTAAGTAAAACAGAATGTGTAATGTAATTTTTTCAGTTCTCGCTTCGTTTCGCAGAAAATTCGAGTTCGAACATACGCGTGCTGTTGAATAGAAATCGTCTGACGCGTCTGATCACGGTCGACCTATTCTACTTCGTGCGTATACTACATCGCGCGAGGACGTCGAATTTCCGAGCTCGACTTTTTCGAAATTAAAGCAACAACCGAAAAAAAAAATAGAAGACTTGCTGAGAAAACATTTGAATAAAATGAACACATTTTAATGAACATTAAGATTCGAGCTGCTCATTTTGGCTAAATATAACGGCAAGTAAAACGTGGAGTGAAAATAATTTAGCTGAGCTGCAGCGTTAAACCGCCGGGAGCTCGAGCCTAATTCGGGCCGGGCCTCTTCGAAGATGCTGTTTAGCCTTTGCTTGATCTCCGACTCATCCAAAGTCGACGAACGGTTGCGAGAAGAATATGGAGGGCGAGGAAAAGTTGCTTCCCGCTCGATCTTGCGCTGAGTTTCCGAAGTTGGTGGATTCGAGCGCGAGTTTTGGGAGGCATGGAGACCGTTTATCGAGAAGTTGCGACGCGTCCTACAATCGCATAGGTGCTCGTGAGCATCATCGCCGGGTCCGGGACATTACCGACACGGCGCTTCTCAGGGAGAGCCTCGTGTTCTCCTGCAACTTGCTCTCAGGCACGACGACGAACAATTATTGCGTCCCTATCGATGTTCCCTGGCGCAACGTGCTCTACAAACCTCTCATTCCACCGGCGGAACCTTGCATTTCAACTTTTCAATCACAGAAAAATTTTGGTTTCTTATATTTCTCTTCATTCATATGTGAACCCTTTGAACTCGGAGCTATTTTAACTCAAACGTTTCTTCTGACCTACAATATTTCTATTCTCTATGATTTTGTTCACTTTATGAATATGAATAATTGATATAATACCTCATACAATACTTAAATGTTTAGTAATTGATTAATTACTGACATATCTAATAAGGTAAACAATATTTTAAATAATAGTGATTAGAGAACTTTTTTTGTAGATCGTAATTTTCTAAAACAGGAAAAAATTTATTTCTATTGTATGCATGTATGTTCTCCACTAGCTGCAGATTTTTAAAAAAAACCAAATAGGAATTTTACTTCGGTTTATAGGAAATTAATAACACACACTTTTTTATTAGACTCTGTTCAGAATCTTCGTAACGAGTCTGACACGATATTGTAGGGTAAGGGGTTAATAAAAAGCTAGTATTTGTAGATAGCAGATCTTTATGCAAAATAAAAATTGTTTACCCGAATTGCAACAAACTGGACTGAAAAAGAAATTAAAAAATAATATATTTATCATTTTAAATTACACCTACTAATTTTTGCCATAAATTCATAAAATCCGCAGTCCAATACTTACCTTCTGCGAATATAAGTTTAATAAAGACGTTTTAGCAACATTCGTGAAAAATCGGTAGGAGGGAATAACGTCAAGCAGCCTCTAGCAGCTGTTATTAATTTCGGTGATTAATTGGTCGTGATTAAATGCCATCTGGATCGTCAGTCGTCCATACAGGGATCGCGAGGAACGTCGGCAGCGTCTCTGAGGTTTGCAGGCACCGTCGTAACGCGAACGATGCGTAGCACGGTGAAATCAATGTCTAACCGGGGTGGTGGAAAATTCAAATCCTACGTATCCGTCAAATTTGATTACACCTAGCTCTGCACTCGACGTCGCCGGGATGTGTACGAACCGTCTTGGGAGTACAGGCGATACAAGCGAGAGAGAACGAGACCGCGTCTCCTGCATGTATTCGGTACATTATATAATGCCATGGGAATACGTGTCGTCCTTTCTTCGTACGGACCGAGTCGACAGTCAGACGTCGGTGTCAGTGAGCGCGTAAATCGGTTGCATCGCTGCAGAACGACGCATTACGTACCAATACGCTGCAGCATGCTGCAACACGCTGCAATCCCCGGCAATGAATTTTTTCAATCGATTTCGGTGAAACGTTCGTAGAAAATTCTTTTCCTATTAAATAAATAATCTCGAGACAAACTGAAAATGCATTGATTGTGGAAAGCAGAAGTGAAACAAAAATTGATTTTATCCCCTAATGACATTGTGACATTAAAAACAAAATTACAATGCTCTTAAATTTTTGTAATGTTTTACTGTTTTATATTTCACTCAACCAACTTTTTTTCATAGATCTATAGAGATCCGTAGTCTATTTATTAAAATTCTCATTGGGGATGACAAATTTTGTTGTTAATCCCAGTAAAATATCATTGATGGTGGATAAACACCTGTGGGTAAATAAATTTCAAATTTTTTTAGCAGCTTTTCAACACGTAAAGAATGCCATCGCGAGCATAGATAACATTCTCATTGGGAATGATAAATTTTGTTACTAATCCCAGTAAAATATTATTGATGGTGGATAAATAACTGTGGGTAAATAATTTACAATTTTTTTAGCAGCTTTTCAACGCGTACAGACTGTCACCACAAGTGTAGATAACATTGTCGACACTAAATTATTTTAAGAGGTGCAAGCGTAATATATAAAGCGATGGAGGTCCACATTATTAACGACTAGACTGCGGATATTTATGCAAATTTTCTGGAGCTGTTTATTTAAAATTTGTTACGTGGTTTTACGGAGTGCGGGTTCCAATAGAATTTACTTTAATTGGATAATAATTTCAACGGAGTGAAAGTGGAACAGCATTGTATGCGATTTTGTATCTCTTCGTTCTTCGATTTTCAAAGATTTTTACAACCTATGAATGCATAAAAATGTCCAGTCTATGAACGATGTACCGCTCTTCGGTTTTCAATAAATGAATTCTGTAGGAAAACCTAGACGGAAAATGTAATATGAAGTCTTTTAAACGAGGTTTCGTTATCCAGAAAACCGAGATTGAAAATTATTGGTAAAGCAACCGTGTCTGTCTTTATGGCTGACCCTATCTACTTCTGGAGAGAACTCGGGCATGTGTGTACGGAAATATTCGAAGCCTCGAATGAAACAGTGTTGCATTTGTTTTTTGCAATTAATTAAAAGTTGCTACGCGAAACAAAGATAATATTGTTGGCATAACCTAAATTATTCGAACATTATTTACACAAGCGTAATATATTTTATGGGCAAACTTTATGCGATTCAACAGAGTTTAATTTACTTGACCAAACAGTTCGGTGAAACGAAAAGAAAGTAACATTGCACTGAATTTCATAAATTCTTTCGTCATCAATTTTTAAAAAATTTATATTCGTCTCCTTTCTTTTAATAAATAAATTCTAAGAAGTCGATGGAAAATTACAGATAAAATAACTGTGTCAAATATAAATAGAGTGAAAGTAAAATAAGTCATTTAATTTTGTAATATCCTTCATCCATCAAATTACAATTATTGATAATTTCGCAGGGAAAATTATCGGTACGCTAACCGTGTCTGTTCACAGCAGATTCTATCCACTTCGGGCATTCGCGCACACGTATGTTGTGAGCCGATTTTCTCGAGAACGCAGCTCCCGTATGAAAAAACATTGTTCCGTGTTTTCGGATTATTTTTTACCCGTAGAATTGCTCCGTTCTCGATTGTACCATGAATGCACCAGGTCGGCTTTGCGTTCGAACGCACGTGGTTCCGATTCGTCGATTTATTACGTACGTACACCTTGCCGAAAAACTGCAGCGGTCGCCTGGGGCGAATCTGCGTCCTACATACCGACGAGCGTGGTGAATAAAACCGGGGAAATAGTAACGCGAAAATGGTCCGCCACGATTTTTCCCAGATTTTTTACAGACGGACATTCGACGACGAGGAATTACTCTGCTCGTTTACGGGAAAATTCTCTCTAACTCAAAATCTAAACTCTGGACGGGACAATTTTTCTTGCGATCGCTCGAACCGGCGCGGCGTATCGATGCATCTAGTATCGCGTGTACAAATTAATTTTTAGTCCTCACAATTCAAACTTTGATTTGAACAGAAATTTGCTACTCATAAATCATTTGTAAGACGAAAATATAGAGAACCTATTGGCGATCGTTTTCAAAACTTGAATGTATTTTCCAGGTTTATAAATGCACAATAAATCCTCGAAGAAAGAGCTACACGTTAATTCGTAATGTACTTTGCTTGTTTGTAAACGAACAATACATCCACGTAGAAAGAGCCATGAACAAATTCGTACACCCATTAAAATTGCACTCGAAGTTATACACAGTCAGTCACGTAATTAATGGCACACATTTTAAATGAGAATAACTTTTTATTGAACAACGTTCCTCGAGTAAGTTGGATTAGTTTACTGAATGATATGTAATGCATAGTTTGGAGAAATTACGTTTAGTCTAAATTACAAAAAATTGCTTTGAACAATTATTTTATCTGGTCTTGCAATGAGAAAATATACATCTCTAAAAGCTTTCTCATAATTGAGTAATTGGTCAGTGAGTTATAAAAAATTCTGTTTCAATGAGATTATTCTGATTTAATTGCGTGTGACATTTTTAAAATAGCTGATTCTTCAGTACAAAATCAAAAGTGTCCCTAATTGTCAGCGCCATAGCTGCTGTCAGCTCAATTATCTCCAGTTAAATTGTTATCCGCAAAAACCAGCAACTCGGTTGAAAAGAACTAGTTCCCTCGCCCGCTCATTTCCTTCCAACGAATCTCCACCCTTTTCCCAGCACACTTCCGGTCCCACCGCGATGTTGACAAACTTTCTGATCCGGGCGCAGCAACTTCAGCATCCGAGAAAAAGGTCGGACGCGTATATTTCGCCGTTGCAACAGTAGTTGGAACTAGAATCTAGCAAAGAGGATCAACAGAAGAAGACTCACCAGACTTTTCGTCGACGGCGGTGGCGATCCCGGCGACGTAGGAAACAGCTTTCGTTAGTACAACGAACACCAACACTAGTACACTCCACATGTTCACTGGTTATTCCTGGTCAGTTCCGGCGAATATCCACGAGCCTAAGGCGAGCCTAGGGCGATCCTCACAGCGAGACTAAGACAATCCTTACGGCGAGCGTGAGGCAAGCCTGAGACAATCCTTGCAGGAAGCCTAAGGCGAGGCAATAGCAAGCCTGAGGCGAGGTTGAAATTCGTCAGGGGTCCGAATACTCTTGAGATCCCAGCTTGTTACAACCCTCAGCTCTCGGATCGGCTCGCGTTCAGTGAGTTTAGCGCGGTGCAGGGATGGTTCGCGATCTTTCGCGCTGTAGGCTCGCTCTCGCTCTTGTCATCGGCGGCCTATCTCGGCATGGCTGGCGCGCCGTGCTCGTTTTGAGAACGGCAGGAACGTCCATAGGCTCGTGTCCCTCTGGGTGACGCGCAGAAACCCGAGAGCCAGGCGCTCAGCACCACGTTCAGCAATTGCAAACGCGTTGCCGTTCGCTCCGAGCTGATCCTTTGGCCCTCTACAGTATCCTTTGGGTCTCACTCTGTTCCGAGTCGCACCTACCTAGCTCTTAACTCAACTAGATTTTAAATTCTCTAGGTCTAGTCAACTCACCTAGGTCTCAATTCATCTAGGTCTCAATTCACCAAGATCTCAACTCACCTAGTTCCCCGTACCTAGGTCTCACTTTGTGCTGGGTATCATTCACCCAGATTTCAAGTCCTCTATCTCTCAACACTTTTAGGTCTCAACTTACCTAGGTATCAACTCACCTGTGTCTCAACTCATCTGGGTCACACTCAGCCAGATCCCAAATCATTCACTAAGGTCACGCACCCGGGTCTCACGTTCAGCTGTTAGCGTTTCCCCTGGTTAAGTACTAATTGCAACAGGACAGTTAATGCGACGCCACGGCACGCCGCGAAGTGGACACGATAGGATGTATCCCCGTTGCGCGTGCGGTCCGCTTGCTTCTTTTTTCCGCCTGCCTTTCATCCACTCTACGCCCGTTATTAAAGCGTCGGACACGCGTAGTAGCCTCCGGCCCGCTAGAAAACCTGGCGCACTTTCGATCTAACCGCGCGCCGCTGCTGCAGCCAATAACCTGCAACGACGAACATGATACCCGCAATCACCGGTGACCATGGTATGTCCACCGAGGCCGCAGAATTTACCGCACCAACGGCCACCGTCTCGTTCAGAAAATAACCCCCGGTCCGAACCCCGTCGCGATACACTGGAACACCGTTGCTGGATCGTTTCACGTTCGTCGGTTCTGGAACTGGGATCAGCTTCTTCAAATCAGAATTAACGATTGATACTTCGGCGTCTACTGCTTTGGAGATGTTGACAGATCAGGGGATAGAAAGTCCCATGTGAATAGGTTGGTTTGATGTCTGTTTACTCTGTGCCATGTTAATTTCAATGGCGTTAATGTTGGTCAGCGAGTTGAAAGATGAATGGTGGTAGAAAAATGTCGAGGAGATTGACGGGACTCTTTACACGATATGTTCCTTAATGTTGATTAACGATTGGCGAGGATAGAAGATATAGATCTATTCTTCACGATTCACTCCGATACAGGTGCAGTGAATAGCAAGTGATTGTAGAAACGTCAAACTGATTTCTCAAACCTTCACGATTTTCCTTATCTTGTGGCTCAAGAAAAGTTGACACAACCGTCTCGAAGGAATCATAGTCTCTTGCGATGGATGAACGAACTTCTTATCCCAAGATACACGATCAAAATATTCTTCTCGATAGATCGAACAGAGTATCTCTCTTTACACCTGAACTGTGACCGATGTACGCTACCTGTGGCGAGATAATGAATATTGCACCGTTGCGAGAGTCTTTTATCGTCGATTATTCGTCGAGTGCGTGTTGTATTCTTTCGGTTTATGGTGTAATTAACGTATCATGCGTTCCCACTGTATGTAATTAAAATATTCAAGGGGGGGGCGAGGGGTAGCCGAGGAATGAAGGGACGAAGTCAATGGACGCAGTCCTGTGATCGATTTTATCATCGAGTACTTGTTGTCTTCTTTCTATTAAACGTTTAATCAGCATGTCACATGTTCCCGTTGTAGTCACAGCATTCAATGAAGTAGAACAGCTCTTCAGGTTAGCCTAAGGGTAGAGATATGCATTAATGATTGATTGGTCTTCAGGATCGATTTATCCTCTAGTTCCTGATGTCTACTTTAACATGTCTGCAACGTCACAAATTGCATGTCCTGTATGATTCTCACATATTCCTGTTGTATTTAGCGAAATGGGTCCATCCAGTGCGGAGTTGTCTGTCTAGATTAGCCGGAGGGTTAATAGACTGATGACGGTACAGGAATAGGTCAACTGTGTTCAAGATCGATTTATCCTCGAGTCTTCTTCGCCTTAACGCATACCTTTCTGTAGTCCCGTTCAATCAGAACATCACGTATTCCGGTTGGGTTCAACGGAATAGGTCCACCTTGCAATTCCCTCTGTAGATTTGGCGAGTGGTGTTTGATGAATAGACTGACGACACTGAAGCAACAATAATTGTCTCGACGTGTACTGTTCGCTGTTCAACGTCTAATTAAATCAGCCGCACATTCCGAATCAACTGTAACACAGTTCTATCCACTTTGCAACCCTCTCTGTTCGAACGATCCAACGGTTAGTTAAGGAACAGATGAACGACTGTGCATCCATAACATACTGGTACGAATATGATCGCGACACTGTTCTCTGTCGAGGGGTCCGCGTTGCAACAGCAAGAAAGACAGAGAGAGAGAGAGTGCAAAAGGTTCGTGCGATTAATCAGCGTATGTAGCTCTCGGCCTATCGGCTCGCTTGAAAAACGAGTCTCGCTGCGGAGATCTTCGATCACGCCGGGTCACCGCAGATTTCCGGCTCGTCTGGATCGGGTCCAAGGGAGGAAACGTGTGCAATCACGCTATACTCTCTCAATCCTCTATACTATCGTTTCCCGAACACTGGCGAAATCGATCCGCGGGAAAAATCGAGGAAACACCGTCACTGGATCATCGCACACCGATCTTGAAAATCCCAAATCGCGTGCGTGACACTATCCCCGAGAAAGCGTCGTCAACGGTGCGAATATTTTGCCGCGCTTTCCCGAGCGAACGCGCGCGTTCGAACGTGCAAGCTCTCGATCGGAACGATCGCGAAGAAGCACTGAGCGAAGATCGCACCCGAAGAACTTTCACGGCCGAGGTTCCCGACGTCGAAGAAGATCGTCACGTGCGCGCGACGAGAGCTGCAACGCACCGCTTTTTCTTTCAGAATGTGAAAAGAGACGATACCATAGAGGGCTGCTAGAAATGTGACACTATGCGTGAAGGCAGTGTCTGTTCTCGCAGCGGTTGAACGGGGTTTCTCGCGAATGGGCAACACGAGGCCTTATACGCGGATATGCGCGTGACGACGGACCCTGACGGCGCACGTCGACACCACGCAAGCACACGTGGTCCTCGACCGACGGCGGACGGCACACTGACGGAGAAGACGATCCAACGGCGCGGCGACGGACGCGCAGCCTGCAAAACCTCCCGAGGAGGCGGTGGTATCGGAGGAAAAGCACCGGGTGGGGAACGTAGAGGGGACCAGTGGGTGCTACAGGGTGTTAGCGGGGGTTAGAGGGTGCCAGGGGGTGAGAGGGGCTGCTAGCCGACCGAACCGAGTGAACGCCGTGCACTCTGGTGCACCCCTGCACTCTTGCGCCCCTGTGCAACCCCCTGAGCAGAGGATGCGCTACGATACACCGGCCCAAGTCGGGAGATGTTTGCCCTCTACGGGAAACGCGTTCGAATAACACTCGTCGTCGGGTAAACAACGCCGAAACCGATGCGTAATCGAACACGCACATCCGTTCACGGGAACCACCCACGAGCCTCGCCCAACCACCCCTCTCGTTAAGGCTTTCGATGATACTGACTCGCCGGTCGAGAGTCCACAGCAAATCTAATTAGGCCCGTCGCGAGCGAAACATTCAACGTGTACAACAACCAAGTTTTAAGGTGCAGACGCATTACTATCGCGCACTGTGACGTTACATCTAAAACATGAATAACTCCGTTGCTATTGGACTGGTATTTCACCGATCTAGTTGGCTAAAAGTCAATTTCCTAGAACTACCCCCGGGTAAAAGATAACAGGTTATTGGAGGAAGAGCCATGTAGTCTCTCGAACCAACCCCATTGTTCATCGGACCTCACTGCACGGGATAACTGCAATGGCGATTAATGTAAGCATAATTTAATGAAACATAATAAATCGAATCAATTTTGAGCAATAAAAAATTTTGGCCACCTAGATCGGCCAAATACCAGTCTGTGCGACGGTAGCATAATCTCATATTTATGTTTTCTGATAGGTAGACGCATAGAGGACATGTGAAGGTTAACTCAGTTTTTTTTTTTGTTGAAATGATGTATTTCTGTATGTACTATATAGTAAACGACCATTGCTTCGCTGCAAAAACCGGTTCTCGTCCAATCACCGAAGTTAAACACTAGCCTGGGTATGCGCCTAGGGTGACCCCCTGGGTACGCATCGTGTGTCGTTGGCAATGGTGGTTCGAAACCCACTGTAATAAAAAGTAGGTCCCTGAAATTGGGTCCCATGGAAATCACGGACACAAATTTCCCCGACACGGTTTTCACCGACAACATTTCACCGACTCCAGAATTGACCGACAACGAATTTGTCCGACAACGATTTTAGATTCGTTGTCGGTCAAATCTGGGGTCGGTAAAATGTTTTCGGTGAAAACCAAGTCGGTGATTTCCATGGGACTCCTGAAATTAGGCAATAGTGAGAGTGGTAAATGGATTTGAAACCCTGAGGGGACCAAATATCATTATATAGTACTATATGTTCATGTACTGTATGTTCAAAATCGTCGTCGCAGTTGACCTTCAAGGATTTCGAATAGCCTTGACTCATATTATTGTACAAAATATATCATTTCACATTTTTGTTACTTCACAAACAATTTGTGTTTAGATGACAAGTTCCATTTGAATTGAATTTTATGAAATTCTCACTCAATTAGTTTCGAAAAGTGAAATTAAAAGGTATTTACTGCTTGAAATGACGTTTTGTGTACCCGTAACATAATAAAAATCAAACGAATAGGAGTGGACAAATAACAGAGAGGACTTCTATTGTGTTGTTTTTAGCAAGTAGAGCATTATCCTTTTTACCATTGTTGGTAAACAATTTACACTCGAGCGTATCTGTTATCGAGCTTTTCCAACAGAATTCAATTCTATTCCACTGATATGACAGTAGAATCCACTGTACCGTGTACTACAGTGGAACACGTAATGCATTTCGGAAACGGAAAGTATTTAATCTTCGCTGAACTAGTACTGACAATGGGTCACTTGTGGTCCATTAAAAATTTTTGTTTAATATCAATAATACCTTTCCATACATATAGATATACATATTTCTTTAATTAATCGAACTTGTAAATTAACACGTTGACTTTCATATCACTCATATACTTGTGTAACGTAGTTATTTATGTTCGTTGCTAATAAATTTTTTACTTCAACCCCTAATGAGCCTCCAAAGACGTTTCGTTGACATACCATTTTTCATTTAACACATAAAAGTTCATAATCTAACGGTAGTAAAGTAACCGTTGGTCGATCGAGACTGGACGAAGTAGTATAAAGTAGGATAAATGAAACAGTAGTAAACTAGCTAAGAAACGTAAGAGAGCGATATAAAAGTTGAAGAAACGAATACATAAATCCAAAGTGTCCATAATAGAATAATTTATACAATCTTGATCCCTATAATAGAAAAATATTATTCCATGTTTCTTCACCAGGAAAGTTGCCGTTCTACACACTGTAGAGACATTCTTCAGTAATATGTTTTAAAAGAACGATAACGCAGTCATAAAACATCACGAATTGTATAGTTATAAGAATGATAGTCAAATGGATTATGAAATCTTGAAACTTAATTTTGATCCACAAACATTTGCGCGACACAGTCGAGATTCGATTCGCCGGGATAAATCGAAGCCACGACGAAAATAACGCGGAGCGGATAGTACACACTACACACGCGTATCTCCGGTAGCGTTCCAGCTAGTTTGTACTGTTCGTTTGTACAGCTCTGTCGCTGGTTTCCTTTCCGGGCGGAATATTTTCTCGATTCGCGTTACACTGGCGCGCACCTCTGCGCAAATATTCCGGAAGACATTTCGCGGGGATGCGATTGAATTCGGTGTACCACGTAGAAAATTCGAAAACCCGACCCGTGGCTTCGAAAAAGAATCGTGGACCTCGGCAACAATAAACCCCATGTAATATTGTATAACGAAGTTTGCAAAAATCTACATTCAACTCGTAGAAAATTCACATTTCCCTATTAGAATACAGTCTTTCAAAGGTGTGATACTTCCGGTCATTTGTAGTAACTATTTCCTTTGCGAAAATGTTCTCTGCGGCTTCGTCGAAGAATTATTAACGAAAAACACGGACCAATCAGAGCGACTACCATGATCCTGTATGACCTGTGCTCTCATTGGTCGTTTTTTCGCTAATAACTCCTGAACGAAGTCGTGGCGAACATTTTATGACAGGTAAAGGTTACTTCAAATAATCTCAGGAAACCTTTTATCAATATAAAAATTTCATGTATACTTTATTTTATTGTTTAGAATGCATTTTACTTTTTTTCGTCAGAAATTATGAAGACGAAAAGGGGGTCTACTTACTCAAACAATAAAATAAATCATAGTCCAGGGGTATAATGGAGAATGTAGAGACACACAATTGGTATAGCACATTTTCTTTCTTTCCTAAGAAATTACGAATGAAAAAGAAGTTCTATCCACTGTAATCACAAAATAAATCATAGTACAAGGGATTGATATGGTGAATTTTCCTCAAGAGCCTGAGGGTAGGAAGCAAAATGGAAAATCGAGTAGCGGGAAAAAAAACGAAGGACGAAGTACGTTGGTCCAAATCGAACATAGCTCTCGACAGTCGCGTTTGGGTGGTCCGCGGACAAGTGCTTGCTTTCTGTCGGGCGTCGAAGACGGTTTATAGTGTTCGGGTAAAGGGGGATGGGAATTCGAAGGGCTGCAAGGCAACGGAGAGGAGATCGAAATAGGGTGAGAGAGGGAGCACGAGGACGAAACAGCCGTACGGGGAACCAGATGCTCCCTGATTCCAGCGTGTCACGGATCATGGTCATCTTAAAAGCCCCTGAAAGGCAGCAGTGACTTCTCAAAGCTATCTCTTCTATCCTGATGGGGTGGTTTCACTCGATGCTTGACTCGCGCGTTTCCTCGATTATGTTTATGCAAAAATGCGAAAGGATTCCTCTCATCTTGCTGATTAATTGCGTGTCTCATTACTAGACCGGATTTTATGTATAAGAAACATGAACAGAAATGCGAAGCAGTGAAAATATTAAATTTCAAAACATTGTTATAATATTTTTCACTTATTAAGACGATTAAAAACAAGTAAAGGTATAAAATCTGCAGTGTACTCATTACTAGCCTGCCAATCATTATTCGAAATAAAAATTGCCCAAGTCACGTATGACAGGTCTGCAATTATTCATGATTAGTGTTTAATCGAATGTTAATAATTCCAATAATTTACAAAAAAAATTTATTTTCCATACAAAATTCCTAGCGCTTTCTTCACGAACTTATTAATTATTTATAAAGCTATCTGTTCGACGAGGGGGTGGTTTCAGCTAATGTTTGAATCGCGGGTGTCCTCAATTACGCGAGAAGTGTAATTACAAAAATCCGAAGGTATTCGCGTTACTCGTTATCGACGACGCGTTTGCTCGATAAAGGTGGCCACGACAAATTAATAACCGAATTCCAACCCTCCAGTACGAGGATTGGCCTCGATCTCTCGTTCGATACATACGTTTCATTGAGGACAGTTCCTGTATCGTCGGAATTAAATCTGCAGCTTGACGTTGCAATACCTTCGGCTACCAAATGCGATAAACGACCGCGATCGGCTCGTTACTTTATCGATCCGGATCGTTCCTGTTATCCCACAGAGACTGTTCTGTCGGTTTCAAACTAGGCTGACCTTTACTGTTATCTGTTCCCTAGTAGTCGATAGATTTAGACGGATTTTGACAGCAGGTACATCTCTCTTTCATTATTAATACATTCTGTTTGCTCCGGCTATTTTTCGTACTTAAAAAAGTGGATAATTATAATTGTCATTTACATTTTCGCGAATTATTTGTCAGGACTTAATTCTTGCTCGATGCGCCTGATAATGTTTATTACGTACACGCGACAAATGTAAATTGAATTGTTCTTCATTCATCATTCATCTTTCTGAATATAATTCTTGAATTAAAATTTTATAAAATAGAAACGGGAAATTAATCTTAGCGGTCTATTACGAGATTGAAGAACAGCAAATATATTCGAATTCTGTAATAACAAATGAAATAAAAATTGAAACTGGGTACGCTGTTCCTCTGAAAATTAATACGCAATTTATATCTTAATTTATTGGTATAAAAGTACTAATTGTGTGCTACAACACGTTTATTTAATAAATGTGCGGTCTCCATCGTTGTCCAGAATGGCCTAACATCTTCTTGTCATGCTCTCGACCAAGCTTTCCGCCTAATTGATCGTTAAGGATCGCCATATCGTTCTAATATGTCGAGAAAGCTGCTTTAAAGTGAAAACACGCTTTCCTGCAAGACTTCTCTTCATGTAGCGCTCAAACGTTTTCGATCAGATTCGAATCCGGAGAATGTGCAGGCCAGTCCATCGTATTAATGTCATTTTCCTTTTTCCAAGCAGTGCAGAGTTATTACGATGCTTTGGATCATTGTTCTCTTGCAAGACCAAGTTTTCATTTTTTCCAACAGTTTGAATTCCTTAACACGTGCGTCGCGTCGTCCCCACCAAAGGGACCAAATTGCGTTTCTTCATAAATGGTAAAGTCATAAATTATAAATCACAAAAATAAATCATCAATTATTAATATATACTCATAAAAATGAATCCGCGTTTGCGGTCGTTTGCCCATGTTTGTACAACGCTACAAGCGCCAAATTGCATCATACTGTAACAATAATACGACATTTCTTACTACACGAACAAAAATATTGTGTAAGCTAAAGAATTTTTTTTATACAGGTGTAAGCTTGTTATTTAGTTTGTTCGACGCTGAATTATGCAAATGCAACGAAGTACTCTGTCGGAAAGTGGCCAAACAAACGCGAACTAGTTGGAACAAAACGGCAAAAGTTGCTGGGACCGCGAAGGGTTGAACGTTCCGATTCGTTGCGATCGGGGCACGCGATTAAAGCGCAGTTTCCTTCACGCGACGCCGTTTACCCGATCTTCGTAAAAAGCTCGCACGAACGCGGCAATTTCCGAAAATGACCGACCACTTTCCGAGGACTCGCAACCGCCGCCGTAGTCGTGTTACGACCGAAAATCATTGTCCAGAATGTCCGCCATGAGCATCGACGCCGAACATTTACTAATTCAATGTTATTTCATCGATCTGCCATGTTAGAAAGTTCCGAGATTGAATTTTTTTCTCGGACGTAGAAGTTGCGTGATCTTTATTTTGCTGGCTGAAGTGGTAGCGTGAACCTTTTTCTATCGTACATATTAATTTTATCGAGATTCGCCGAGGCGTTCGTGAGTATTACTGTTCGGAGCTTAATATGCCTTTTACCGAACAATGCTTGAAATGGAGGAAAGGGATTTCCTGGTTCGAGTAGAATGAAAACTGCCGTAATGTAGATGTAGAATGGCTTGATAGCATGGTCTGCCATTTGAAGACTTCTTTGTGTCCCCTGAGTTCAGGGTAGATAGAGAATTAATAATGCAAAATGGATTTTTGTAAGAGCATTAAAAGATTCAGTTTTATTATTAAATTTTTAAGCATTCTCTCCTGTGGAAAGCTTAGCGTAATAAATAAATTCTTAAACATTAAGAATTCAAATGTTTCGAGATCAGCAACAATAAAAAATGTATCCGAATTTTGATGCAACTAAAACATATATGAAATAGGCATTATTAATGTGTGAAAATTTCATTAAATATTTCTAACGTGTTCGGTCGAGTAACTTTGGTTAAAACGATGAATAATTGAGAATCCCAGTTTGTTATTTTTGTTTTATTTATTTTTTGCTCTTTGTACCGTTAGAGACGCCCAAGTGCTCTACAAGTTTCCTTGATCGGCCACGCGCGGCAGTAGGTACCAATCACAACTGGTTTCCCACGTTATCGACAGATCCATCGATCCATCGTAGATCTCGCGCTTTCGATCTCCTCCTTTCTTCAAATAAAAATTGAATACAAATATTGTTACCTTGTTTTTCTATCTTATAATTTGATAAAAGACATTCAAAACAATTAATGTTTTATGTAATCTTGTAAACTTGTCATTCACAATATGAGTTACCGTATCACTATTTCTGACACTATTCACTCTATTTTCGGTGACAGGGTTATTGACCTTGTCCGTTGTGTAAATCGCCACCAAAACAAGTAAAAAACTTCCATTATTTCAGTAAAAACATAAAGGTCAAAAGTGAAGGCTTTGATAGATTTTTATACATCAAGGTTCCATAATATATTGTACATAGGATAGGCGAGTGTAGAAGATTAAAAAGTACGGAATCGTTTGAATAAAAACTCAGCTACTTTTCCAGTTTGATTACAGTTGCTATTGAAACATTTAGAAGGAACTGAACAAACATAAAATTTAAAAAATGCTAGAATATAGATTGAAATTAATTACGAAAATTGTGAAAGTACATTGAGAACGCTGGGATGGAACAGGTCGAAAAATCGAGGCTGTAGTGGGTGTAGAAAAGTTTTATTAACAATTAACATAACGGGTGACTATGCTACATACTGATTAAGCTCGAGGGTAAAGCAGGCTACCGGGAAGCAGCTCTGTTCGCGATAGTCGAGTTTCGCGAAGGCTCTCTTCCACGGCAACGAGGACATAGTTTGTACAAAGGGATCGCGCAGGAGAGACGCAGCTTCGTGAATTCCTGGATCAATGTAGGTTTGTAACCTTCTCCAGGAAGAAAGACCAGCTCTCTCCTCTCTTTCTCTCCCTCTCAGTTCGTGATCTTCGCGGGGACTTCGAAGCAAGCGATCGTGCTGTTGGCGTCCTTCATCGCGTAATGTATCGTCAAGGAGAGCTGCGGACAAAAATGAATTTCACCGTGTATTAATCCGTGGTAACGGCAGATCGGTCAATTTTTCCCGAACACATTAATTACATGCGTAGAAAGAATGTGCACGTGTAACCGTCGTGCACGATAGTGCGCGGCGACAGCCAGTTTCTGCTGACCCAAGAATTGCGACACTTGCTCGGTCTACTACTTTCGATAAACCTTCTGTTATCGAGCTGATAAACCGGCGTGCGCTTCCGTCAAAGACGCGCGTGTACCGGAAAGGACGAATTCGAGTAGGGCCTACCCAGTTTTTCATTTCTGCAATTGTTTGTAAAATATTTGCAAATATAATGAATGAACCATGCAGAATTAGACTATTTGAACATGTTTTAGGAATTTTTTAAACGAATATGTTTCCGTTCGAAATACACGCGTCGATTGGGGAGACAGATATGAGCGTAAGCGAAATGATTCTGAACTAGAATACTTTGCAGATAACGTCAGGCTGGAAATATTGCTGATCTTGCAATAATACACACTTTCAGATAGTTTCAGCAACGTTTGCTGTATATTAGTTCTAGCTACTACTTGTGAAATTATGGTGAAATATGACGTTTTCTTATCTTCGTTTGGATGACTAACTTCTCAACGAGACTGTATGGAGACATTCTCCCAAAAATTGTCAGGAAACAGTAGTCTAACAAACTTCAACTACTCATTCGAATATAGTACAGTCTTTGCGTGGATCTTTATACAGGTTTCCATTACCCCATACATTCAACTGAATGTTAAAATTTCACAGTGAAAGAGACAATGTGGAGTCATCCTGGAGTTTCATGTGTCGAAAAAGGGGTTAATGAGCGACCTAGAGGTTTATGGGTTTCTGCGACGACGACTATGAGTGACTTAAAGTTCTCACCGTAGGATAGATGGGCAAGATGGCGAATTCGCGTTTGTAGACGTATTGGGTGCCGGCCTTGAGCGAACACGACTCGGGGTGTGTGCCATCTTCGTTGAAAATGTTGTCGCACGCGCTGGTACCGTCAACGCCGACGAACGGCAATGGCACGTTGAGTATCTTCGCGTACACGGAGTTCTTCACATCCCGGGCGTCGTGGTCGACCACAAACTTCTCCTCCACCGTAGCTCTGGTCCCGCGTTTCAGCTTGCACGGCGGCTTGTCGCAGCCGGATATCTTAATCAGATTGGTATCTGCTATCGGCTCTCCTGCAAAAACAGTGATCATTCTTATTTCTGACGTCGAACAACAATCATTCTTCTTAATAACAAAGTCTTCAGAAGATTATTGTATTTTCGTTCCTGTCAAAAGAAGTTTAACACTAACGTCTACTGTTCCAATAGATCTAGAAATTAACCTTTAGGACTCGAGTGGTGACTGAGAGTCACCACTAAAAATTGGTGTACCATTATTAAAAATATCGTTTACATTATTAAATCTGTTGGTATGTAATCATTTATTAAACATTTAAGTATTGTTCGAGGTATTATATCAATTTCATGTCTATAAAAAGAAAGAAATCGTATCGTATGGAATTATTCTGGCTAGGAAGAAATGTTTAATTTGCGAGTTAAAATAGCTCCGAGTGCAAAGGGTTAACTTTTAATGTAACATAGTCGGAAAAAGGATGCAATGAAGTTTAACGTCTGCTTTTCCAACAAGTTTGGAAATTAATTTTTAGTGTAACATAATCGGGAAAGTTAATTTCTATCAGTAGCGAAAGATGCAGAATAAACCCCACGGAGATTGTAAAACAGTAACTTCCCTATGAATCGGGAAGTTAATTAAAATTGTAAAATCGTAAATTTGTATAAAGTGTAGTTTTTCTCGATTATCAACAACTGAAAGTGTCTGATCTGCGAACAAGTGACGCACCAGGTTAGGTCAGAAAGAGAGAGGACAATGACCGAGCTATTGGCGGACTTTCGCTATTGATGACTCTAAACCGAAGTCGAAACTGCAGCGTTTTTACTCTCGAATCGGTGTGTGCATTCTCTTAGATACACGCTCTCTTGAATCTGTTCCCACCTGTTGCAGAACATCTTGTCTGCAGTATACACGTTGCATAATTGGGATCACTTTCAATGGATCACCTTGAGATCAACCCCAATTTATCTTTGATAAATCGTTCAGTTAACCCTTGCACGGGAACTGATTCAATTTGTCTTAAAAGTTGAATCACATGTTTGTTCTCCTTTGTGATTAATAGCAGAACTACTGTGTGTCCATTGCAACTGATTTGTACTGCGTAGACAAAATGACAGGTCTGCGTTTATCTGCAGGTTTCTTTGTAAATCTGTTGTAAACCTTCAATATTGCTTTCGAATGAGCGAGATATAAAATAAAGTTGCAATCGAT
This sequence comes from Lasioglossum morio, assembly GCA_916610235.2. Lineage (NCBI taxonomy): Eukaryota > Metazoa > Arthropoda > Insecta > Hymenoptera > Halictidae > Lasioglossum > Lasioglossum morio. Next base: position 4,795,862 of record OU744324.1, on the reverse strand, counting down.
TAGAAGATCGATTACGAATTAACGTTTCCGCGTAATACATTTTCAAACTGAAATGTAAATGTTTACTAAAATTGTATCATATAAATCGAGTGAACTGCATTCACTCTACAAATTTCATGCATCGGAAAATTACTCGTCCACAACAGTGTTCGTTCACAGTGTTCGAAATTGAATCAATTTAACTTCCATCGTTCATTTAATAACAATGTTCCACTCAGTTACACTTTCCAGCCAACAAAACTCGCTGATTAAGAGCTTCACATTAACACCGAACCAACACCAAACCGAAACACCGACACCATCTACTAAAAACAATTTCACAAAATTCCTTACAACAGCGTTCCGTTCTACAAAAGCGTTCGACGAATCGACGTGCACGAATTTATGTAATCGAAACACAAGTCAGAGTCTCTAGCCAGCAATTTCCACAAACGTTTAAAGAAATCCGTCAGTCATGGAATAAAATGAATAAAATTTCTTGTACATTCCTAGGATACCTAGAGCATGTTCGTCATTATTAGACTGGGGATTTTTATGATAAACGTGTACTTCTACTACATTTCTGTGACTTGGTCTACTGCGCGTGCAAACAATACTTTACGGTTTAGCATTTTATGCAAAATTGTCTGCATCATTTGTAAGGAAGAGAAATTAAATAAAAATATACTTTCATCCGAAAATATTGTAAAAGTGCTCTGCCTCGTGTAGCACAGCTAACAGGTTAATACATTTCCAATTAATATAATTATACTTAATTCTTACGAACACTTTCGTTGCAGGCTGTCTACAGTTTAATGGGAACCGCGTGGAAGATCGCGGACGGAGATAAGTGAAATCGTTTCCTGCGGATATCTCGTCACTTGTAGTTTTAGCGAACCTGTACCTACGACTAGCATGATCGTAGCATAATCGAGAGGACGTTTTTTCTACCGGCGTGGCGGGTCGAAGGTTGTTCCGCCTCCTCGATTCTACGGACTTCATCCAACAGCCGTCGAAAGTAAGACAGGTCTCCGTTTCAACGAGACTCGCGTTCCATTTAATCAGCCCGTAATTAATAAACATTCACGTAATCGCACGGAGAACATCTAAGCCTTGGGCGAGCATTACTTCGACATTAAAATAGTAATTGAAACGGCGCGTGTCACTGGTTTCAGTTTATTATCAACCTGATTGCATAAATGTGTTTATCGAGAATTATTCAATCGGGGTTCTTTACACAGCTGTGGTTTTCTGTGGATCGACAAGTTAAACTAGAACTTTGAGCAGCAGTGTATATTATGATTACAATCGAGCGAGATCTTAACAAACTCAGTTTCGTAAGTTTTACAAAATTACATAAAGAGCTCACGTTCGCGATAAAAATCGTATAAAATCTACAAAAACTGAAGCTCCATTGTTTATATAAAATACAGTACAAATGAGTCACATTCGAAGTAAACACCGTGCAAAGTCTAAACGAATATAGTGCTATCGTGCAAGTACAACAAAAAATTGTAAATAGATACAGTCTTGTTATTTTCATAGATATAGAACAGACACCTTTCTGCTCTGTAATCGACATTCACAAAACAAGGTGGAAATAAGCGTTCTCTCTTCGTAATCGAGTGAAACGTTCTGCGGAAAGAAAGTCTCTCTACTAATTTTCAACATTCTTCACAAAAATAAAGCATAAGAAAATTTGCAAAATTTAATGACACCCTGTCACGATTGATTCTATCAACCTACAAAAATAAAATAGCAGACAATTTGCAAGTATCAATAATCCAATCGATTCTGCACATTTGATATAAAAATATGGAGAATTTTGGATTATTAACGAATCGTGTAATGAGATTTTCGATTGATCACAAGTTAATGAATAATAACGATGGTTTACGCACCACTCCCGCACTCGTAGACTTGCGTGGCGCAGGCGACCGCGACCAGAACCGCGAAAACGAGAATCGTTTCCCTCAGCATGGCGATATCTATCAGTGAAAGTCTGTCGATTGCGGTGTTGTCCTCGGAGAAGATTCTGTGGGCGATGAGCTCTCCTGTCTGTGTCCTCGCTCGCTCCAATCAGCTCCAAGCAGCTCCAAGCCGGACTTTCGACTGCGAGCCACCGCGCGATGCAACGTTATGGCTGGCCATTCGTCAAAGTTCGCTTTAAATGGAGCCCCTGCCAAGGCGAGTGTGGCAACAAGGTGGGGATGAGGGGCAAACTATCTGCCTTGGAGGAAAGGGAATCTGTAAATTCATAAAACATACAGTCCGACACACGCTCGACTATTTTCTTAAGGCATTCGCTATGTTAATTGATAGAACGTAAACGGCGCGAATGTTGCCACCTGAAATGTTGCAGAAAGCTAGAGTGTATTGCGATGTTCTGAAATGATGTAAAGGATGCTCCATTTTTTAAAGATACGTTGGCGGTTTTTGGTTGCTGATCTTATTTATCTTATTTATCCACAGAGAAAGATGTTATTTTGAAATGCTATACACTTCGCGTTTTATTAATTATTAATTTTTTAATCATGTTTGGGTATTACCTGGGTAATCATTTTATTCGAAATACTGGGTCAAGATGGGCAAGACGAAACCAGAACCGGTCCAAGGATGTTGGTACCGTGGGATGATTATTTTCTTCAACATTGCAGAGATACTTTCTTTCTGTTCTGCTATTTATCAACTTTATATCTGTTATAAATCAAATACATAGGATTTGATTTTTTATTTACAATATAAAATCTAATAATTAATTAATTTTAAGAAAATTTCTCAATTTTTGTATTTTGATCGCTGTGACAGACGCTGCAATGCCGAACCTGTTAAGAAGTCTCCTGCACATTATACAATAAATGATAAGAAGAATTAAACTAAAAAAGTAACTTGCACTTCAAAACCAGAAGTTATTTTGAAAAAATATTCTTAAACATCAGTTGTTTTCACAGTCGCTACATGAAAAGCCCCCACCCTCCATCAACAGGAAACTGGAACCGTACATTTATCTCCAAAGGCTAATCACAGGTGTAATCCTATAAGGATACACTGTATCAGACACGTTACTGTCATCGCGAATTTATTGCATTGATTGGCGAGTGCGTTCGAAATTCCATCTAATCTGTTCGCCACCCCCTCGCAACAGACATACACTTTTCTTTCGGCGCGCATCTGTTGACATACATTATAATTATTGTGGCCAGGGCAAGCGTACCGATATCAATTTTCATGAAAGTACGATCGCACTGAGTGCACTCGAACCGCAGATTCTTCGCGTGCAAAAAGATAAGGTTCTATCGGTCATTCGTAATGGATCGCACGCACCAGGAAGAGAGAACAGGTCTGGCTCTTTTATTCGAAGCTGACGAGGCCGTCTCCTCTCGATTCCAATAACGATTGTTTTAATTTCGATGTTCGCCTGCTCGCACAGCGATGGCCGCCGCGGCAGCTCGCATGTCCAAACGGAAATGAAACGGACCGCGGGGAACAAAGACCAGGAAATTAACAACGCTATCATCTCGAGCCTTCCCGCAAATGAACTTTCTCTTTTTTGTCTTGCCGCTGTGACCCCTGTGTACTCTGGCGAACACCTACTCGATAACCTGCGCACGAATCGAAATCTGCTTTTCGACGTCACCTTCGCTACGATCTGGGAATCCAATTTCTCAGCTTTGAAAATTTGTTGTGCTAACACCATGAGAGTCAGTCGAATTTTTCTTACGTAGAAAAATTTCATAGACTGTGGAGAATACAACAGTATCTTTTGTTGTTGTCACATTTTCTATAATTTAATAATCTGTACGTGAAAAGCGGAAAGTTTTTTCTGCTATAATTCTACGTGTTTGAGTAATATGTTAAGCGAGTGAGGTAGTACGGAAATTTTTCCAGACGTACGTGAATTTATTTCGATAAAGGAGCAACCCTTTTTCATGCAGAAACTGATTATGAAATTCGCGGAACAGATTTTGCTTCCGTTTGGGGGACTGGTATACATGGCTGGCACGATTCTCGGCTTCAGCGATCGGCTTTTATCTTATCCCGGTTTGCACTGAATATTAGTCAGAATTTGAGTGCAAATGAGTGCAAATTTATGCGACATTATCACAGTATTTCTTTCACATTTTGTGCTTCGTGTACCTGCAGCTGCAAAAGTATTTATGGATATTCTGTGCGTTCGCGTGCGAACGTGATTAATGCGTTTTTGGAACGAAAACTTACTTTCCTATAATTAGGAGAAAGGCGGAGGAGCGTGGGTCTATTTTGGCCCAGTTTTGCAAAAGCATTATGCGATTTTTCAGCATTTGATGGAATATTAATCCGTTATGCCAATCGTAAATGTTGAATAAATTTGTTAATGCTTTCAACGTACAGATTCGATCAAATATTAACTATAATAGCAATTTTGCAATTTAAATATAATTAATATTTGATCGAACCTGTACATCGAAAGCATTAACAAATTTATTGATGGAAAGTATGGCTAATAGATTATTGAAGTGAGGACAGATTTGTTGACTGCTTGTTGTGGAACAGTTAATAAGGAAAAATGGGAAAGCGAGTAGGTCGTTTCTTTTCATCACAGAGTAATTATTTGCAAAATGTGTTTACCCGCAGCACGCGGGTAAACTAAACCGAACACTAGTCATCCCAAAAGTAATTGTGCTCGCGCTATCGTTGCCAGAGGAACGGTAAATACATGCACGACCTTCGTTCCGCTAGACCCATGTTAACGGAGTTACGAAATTTCTCTGAAATCACATAACCGTGACTATGGACATAAACACAGAGCAAAGGTATATGAGCAACGCGTGATCCTACGACAGGCTGACTTACACCAACATTATTGTTTAGGCTACTGTCGCGCTTCCAAGGTGATGTTCTTATCTATCCGGAACAAGTATTAGTATCATAACAGCCGTTATGGTAAATGCTTCTGATTAGAATGCACGGTACAAAATTAGAACGTTTAATACGTTCGGAAATAAATTTCAAAAGATTTCACGAAGTCAAAGTAAATTAGTTAATCAGTTAATGAGAACTACGACTAAAAGTTGGACACTGTGATAGATACTATTACTGAACAGTACATCTTTATACAAAACAAACATTTTCTGCATCAATCTCAACTATCGAGAACGGAATAACAATTCTTTCCTTTCATAAATAATGTCAATAAGCTGCCAGCAAACATTCTCATTTTTACCATAAATTCATAAAAACGTATCGTCAACGCTATATAATTATACATACAGGCAAGTCAAAAATAACTGCCACATTGTATTGTTAACCCTTATCACTAGGAGCTATTTCAACTCGAAAATGGAACTTTTCTTCCGACCTAGAATAATTCCATTATATATGAATTTTTTTTATTTTATAAATACAAAATTGATATAAGAGCTCATACAATACTTAAATGTTTAGTAACCGATTAGATATCGACATATATAATAATGTAAATAATATTGTAAATATTGGTACAGCAATTTTTAATGGTGACTCTGGGTCATCACTCGAGTGTTAAGGGTTAATCACACACAGAATATTCACATTGCATAAACGAGTGCTGAAAAATTCGCGAAAATTCGATACAGATTCATCTCACTTGGAATCGAGAGCAACCTCGAAACGAAATTTCTGCGAGTCTCTCGATGGAAATATAAATTCGCATAAAGATTCGCAGGTCAGGTGATACGATATCAAAGACGGAACGTGATCGCCGATGAACGTCCCGAAGCGACACGTTCCGCGCGCGATAACGGCAAAACACACGTGGTCGAGGAACTCGAAACGCGTCGCATGAAATAAGAAGTCGTCTAGAATACAAACGAGGAATTGTCAGTGACAGTAACCTTGTGGCGGAGAGGAGGAATTCCTTGCGAGTCAATGACGATGCTCGGCGTCTTTCTCGCTCTTGTTTCTCCATCATTAAATCGTGTACCCGAGGTTCGAGATCCAAAGGGCGAATAAAACCGAATTTATTTTTATGACGTTGTGAGAACAATGGAAGAAGATCAGAAGAAATACCTCGAGCAATTTTTTAACGATTGTACAAAAACATCTACAGAGGATTTTGCGACATTTTGTGACTTTATAGTCTGTCGATATATGGCAAAATTCAAAGAATAGGTACTTCGATCATGTTTTTAATAATTGTCCACAATTATCGAAAGATTTACAATTTTACGACCTACAAGTTGACAGACCAGTTTTCAAAATGATGGAAGATTTACGCTTGAAACTTCCCTAACTAAACGATTTAACATAAATTCAGGTTTCAGCGTGAATCGCTTTAATAGAATGTAAAGAATGACTATCCTAAGCAATTTTGAAATAATTTACAAGAACGATGTTGCTGCCAGTATACTGATATGTCAGCGTTTAACCGGTTCTCGTCGGTATAGCGCGGATCGAAAAAATGATTCGACTGATCATCCAAAAATTGATGTCACCCTTCTCTGATAGGCAACAAAGGACGCATGCAGGTACTGCCTCGTCTCGTTAGACAAGGCTCAGGCCTCTACAATTATCTCAAAAATTTGCTGACTATAAAAAACTAATTAAAGAGAAGTCTGTTGACAAGTCTAACAGTTTTTCGTTAACCAAACGCCGGATGATGATGCAGAAATTTAATTGCAGGCCGCCGTTTATTCGACTGGCGATCAACAAGTTAATCGAATGATTGCGCTGGTCCTGGATCGAATTAAAAATGCGTCGCAAGCCTCTCGGACGAAGCCAATTTAAGCGCAATTTAAACAAAATTCAGACGGAACGGCGGTGGATGCTGCGACTGAGACTTCAGCTACACTTTTGTGTGTACATAAGAATCAGGGTCTGACGAACCTTTCTTGGAAACGCGCCGGCACCAGAAAAGAAAAAACGCGGCTGATCATGAATATAATTATTCATCCAGCTCACGAAACGAGACGACGTTTTGCTAGTCTCAGCGCGTACCATATCTCTCAGCGAGAAGTAATTCCGCAGTCGATTTCCTTGACGCTACGCTTCCGTACGCGATCTCTTCTTCTTCTTCTTCTTCTTCTTATCCGTTCAACGTAATTACACACGCGACATCTTGTCCCGGTACATCGAACGCGATGAGCAAATGAAAAAAAGGTCAGACACTCCTCTCGAACGCGTGACATGCCTCACGGCTATTATTCGCTCGCTGAGAATTATCGAGATGCATAATCAACCGTAATTCTACAGTGTTGTCGATTGTTCTTCGAAATGGCGAAGATTGCGATGATTCACGTATTTATCTAGCGTAGTTTGTTTTATTTTATCGGCTTCGAACTGTTTCGAGGAAAAAGGAGAATCTTTGAACTGTGGAGACAGTAACCATTATCTACTGAAAGAATGTCCGAATCTTTATATTATAATAAAATCGTGTCTGAGTTTCTGTATGTTTGTAACGGCATTAATTGATAAAACATAAAATCTTGAAATATTTCCAATAAATTGCGCATAACGAACTAATAAAAAAGGAAAATCGTCTGTTGAAATAAATCAAACAAAACGATATATTATTTTTGAAATAGTTTATACGATTAAAAGTCTGGTATATACAAGAATTTGACAGATTCAACGAGTGAATTCTTATAACTAGTAGCCTCGTCACTTTGAAGCGATTACGTCTGTTGAACGTTTTTGTGCTCATAAATCTGGCATTGCCACACTGGGAGAATGTTAAACATTGGTGAATAATAGAACGCCTCTACAAAGAAAAACTGGATTCCCTGCGATGATCCAGCAGGTTTCCTGGATCTCGGTTGAGAATCGATCGCTTCGTCGTTGATCCCACGAAGAATGCACAACCGGATCCTGCAAGGTCTCTCTTTCTCCGTGCAGCATCGCTGCAGGCAATTATCTCATCCCGACTAATTAGAACACTGTCTACGGGTATAACTCGATTCGAACGGCGAAGCAACTGCGTCTTAGTTGTCCGTGAAACTTCGATCTCTCCTCGAAGACGCGTCTTCTTTCGGTAGGTAAGAAAACGACGAGTGGAGAGCGAGTTTTGAGCGAGCAAACTCGATTGACCGAAGTTATTCGCGAACTCGGGTCGAATTATCAAACGAACGAGAGGCGTGTTTTAATACGTCAACCGTGTTATTTTCTTTGTTATGCTTGCTGATAGAATATCGATTTCGTTACAATAATTGGTGGACCATGTATAGACAACGTAAAAATCTGTTTAGGTGAAATAGTCGATCATCCAACGTGGTGAGACTGTGCTTAGTTGTCCGAGCTTATGCTGTGCCGGTAATCATTTATTGATTTTCGAATGAAACGTTTCTTTTATTGGAAATTATTTTGAGTTTATGTTCACAGAATTAAGATACGTACAGATATTGCATGCAATGCATTTTTCTGTCTACGGTTCTGACTCTGTGGAAAATGCTCTGGTATCACCGACGTGATTCTCGTCGGTACGATAATGGACTCTATCGAAATGGAACGGTCAGCTAGTGAACTACATGATCACCGACGAACGGTCAGCTGGTGATACCTCGTCGGTGACATAACCACCGACGAGATACTATTAACCCTTAGCAGTCGAAGGGTGACTTGGAGTCACCACTAAAAATTGCTCTACCATTATTGAAAATATTGTTTCCATTATTAAATATATTGCTATCTAATCAATTACTAAACATTTAAATATTGTATGCAATATTACATTAAATTCATATCCATAAAATGAAAAACTCATATATAGTGGAATTATTCTAGGTCGGAAGAAATGTCTAATTTTCGAGTTAAAATGGCTCCGAGTGCAAAGGTTAAAGATTGCCAGCGCCTGGATTGCCCGGACGCTAGATTTCACAACGCATTACCAGACGAGGTCTGTGTTGCAATCCTTGATAATATCGTCGGTGGCCAAGGTAGAAAATGTTACATCTGTAAGGTAGAAAGTGACACTAAAGTGCAAGGAAATTTTTGTTTCGAGTCGCTAAAGATCCCTTAAAGATCCCTTAATCTAATGAAACATGGTTTTAACGCAATTTGATTTGACCGACTTTCGGAAGTTTATCCGCATAGACTTACTCTCCGAAGGTATCGTTTCTGTGCCAGTTTGAGCGTTTTACCACTGGCAAGGCTGGCGCTAAAATCTGATATCTCAAAGCAAATAAGTCTTGCCAAAATTTACGTAGTACCCTAGGACAAAAGAGGAACGAATCATTCGTACCAAATTTCTTTGCTACTTTCTCGATATAAATTCATGAAAATGTCTTTGACCTCTATTTTGCCAAAATGTTGCCTCAATTTCAAATATATTCAAGTACCGATTCTTTTATATTCGATTTATTTTGATGTTCTGGAACTATCGATTTGTTGAAGTGCTCTTCCTTAACAAATAACTATTGAATTTCAAGAGATGGTGCTGCATGTCCTGCTACTGTGAACCCTTCGTCTAAATAGATTTCTACTAGAACGAATCATAACATTTATTCAAATTAGCATCGCTTAGATTACAATGTTTTATTACCAATTTCAACTATTGATTCCACATGGTCATCAATTTTAAGTAGTGTTAATATTTCGATACTCTGCATTACTTTTGTATCAAACTCCATCAAGTTGTGTGTTCAAATCATTTTCAAAACTCGAGCCCACAAGTTCCGCGTTTTGTCCAATACAACAAAGAATAATTATATATATTTTCGTATATGGAAGATTGTCATTTCAATTATCAAGCCTGACATTCGATTGATACGAATTTCTCTTGAAAAGTGTACCCCCAAACGACATCTGATTCCAGAATAATAAAATCGACAGAGATTGAAATACAGGAGTCCGAAACAAAATTCGAAACAAGAAGCATTCCCACGTCTCCCAACGCTTGCGCGCACGTTCCAAGATCCATCTCTAGAAAAGACGTATGTTCACCAGTGAATAATAAAACAAAACTCGCAGACAAGTTTCGATTTTAGTCCCGCGTCAGTCCCGGAGCTTTTCGAACGAACCCGTGCACATTGTTCAGAAAATCGTCGTAAATCCCGCGAGGCTTAATGCCTCGCGACACAATTTCTCCGTAGCAGAGTGGTCCATCCTCGTCGACAGCCGGAAACGTGCATCCGACACCAAAAAGGTATCTAGGCCGCGCCAGTATCAGCGGATCCGTAGCAAAGAAAAAATCCTTCGCTCTAAAAGCTTTTTAAGAACTCTCTGACGCGCGTCGACGGTGGAACACGTAAACGTAAGAAACACGGATCTCGGCAGAAAAACAGCCTGTACGGATCTCTCGTGATCAGGCGTGCGGAATGAGTCTTCGAACTATATCTTGATCTCTGATCCACGATCTTGAGATCACAGTAGGATTCCAAATTCGCAATCTTGCGGTCACGGTTTGGGTTTGAGATTACAGATCACAGGATTATAATATTGCGGTCATAATAGGAATTCAGGTCTCTAAATTGCGATCTTGTGGTCACAGAGGGATTCAAGATATCTGGATTCCGATCTACTGAACACGGTGAGTCTTGAAACTGGAGACTTCTTGAATCAAAAAGAGATTTCCAGAGTCTGCAGATCATTGGATCACAACCTTATGATTAAGGTGGAATCTCAGAATCCAAAAACCAAGCTGACGATTCTGTGGTCACGACAGAATTTCAGATTCTTCGATTACTCAGCTGACGGTGAGATCTCAGACTGCAGATTTCTGGATCGTGAGCTCAGTAGGATATCAAACTTCAATCCTTCGGATCGCAATCTTGCGGTCAGAGATCCCGAAGCTCGAAGAACGTTCGCTTCTCGAGCGGATCGTTTCAATCAAAGGAAAAAGCAATTTCAGATCGATGAAAAGTGCATCGACTGCCATCGTGTCGCTTTCATCGGGCGAGATGATCCATTACATCGTCGAAGCGCGGAGCGATGCGAGGCGATCCGAAGCGACCAAACTGTCCAAGTATTCTGCAAGCGTCGAACGATTCGCGGTTTGCAGTTGTAGCAGCGGGCCGAGATCTATTTTCGAACAGGATGTATTTATAACGAACCTTACCTTTCGAGGGTCGAACCACGTGCCGGCACTCGCGTAAATGGAATTGCGAGACCGTCGTCGTCTCGACTCAACCTCCTTTCGAACCGATAACCGGGGATCCAAGACGAATAATGTGCATCCACTAAATCCAACGGACCGGACATAAATTTTACGGAATCGCCTCGAAGTCGACAAAGCGCCGATTTCTTCTCGGTTCATCGAGGAATGCGGCTTGATGTCCGTATCTTGGGAAATCGATCGCCGTTATCCTTTATCTGTATGGCCCACGAGAAACTTTCGAACTTAAGGACTTCCACATACAGATGGATTTCAGAAGGTTTTAAACATTGTTTTCGACGAAAGAATCGCTGCTGGTCATTGCAACTGACGTATGGTCGCAAAGTACGTTACACGAAGTTCTCAAAGATATTCCCCTTTGAAATCTTTGCTATGCACATGGTCCACGTGTATTATTAGTCATGTGCTGATGCACTCATGCTGCAAAAAAGTTTTCAATAAATGCTGAAATACAAAATACCACAGCATTTACTACGTCGTTTAATTATTTCGGAACTGCAAAGCGAATATTTTCGAAAAATACTGAGGAAATCAGCGTGGGTGACGCTTTAACTCTAAATTGCACTGTTACTTTAATTTCTGCAGAATTAAAATTTTTTTTTTTAAATAGACACACTATTTTACATCCATCGAAATGAACATCCATACGCTATTTTTGACACATTCATGTTTGATCCACAATCCACTAATAATTCTTCCTTTAACTTTGTTTCAATAAACCGTAATAATCGAGAACGTTGAAAAGCAATGATAAAGGGACGCGAAAACAAGCGACGCAATAATTTCTGCGAACTTATTAAGAACGCGAGTAATGGAGATTGCGATCCGTTTTAAATCCCTTCGCTCGTGTCGCGAGACTTTTTCCCGAAGCGGGGGAATAAATGAATTTCTGAACAGTTTCTGTATTATCAACGATTGCGCCGGCAGCACTTCGGGCTTTTTCACGCGGACAAGTGCACTCGAAACCGCGGAAAACTCGCGTCGTAAATAGCAATACGCGTGATTTAGTTTTATCTCGGACCGGGGGCCGCGACATAGCTCATTCTAATAGCCGCGACCCGCGATTCGCAGTTCGACGACATAAATTCCCTGAATCCACTCTGGACGCTTTAACTCGCGGTTAATATTTACGCGGTCGACTTCGCTGGACCGCTTTACGAGCCTGTGCTCTCGTTGATCACGCTTATTATCGAGCGATGCGTGGAAGCTCTCCTCTACCCGGTCTATCGCACACCTTTGTACCACCAAACTGTATGGTACCTTACAAGAACCTTTCCCAAAAGATAAGTGTTAACCCTTTCAGTGGAGAACAATGAATTAACGTCGTATTTTGTTAAAAAAAAATTTCACCTTGATCAATTGTCTTGGTCGGTTATTCAAATGACTAAATCACAGTTAAACCCTTGCCCTACGATCTATTTTACGGTTTCAGTGATTAGAATATTTTTGTAGATTGGAATTTCCTAAAAAAGGAGAAAACTTATATCTATTGCATGCCTATATGTTGTCGAATAACTGTACATTAACAAAACCAAAATAGTATTTTATTTCGTTTATAGGAAATTATTGAATTACATTTTTATTAGATTGTGTTCAGGCAAAGGGTTATATAGAAGTGTACGTCTCCTCATAATCTGAGAAACTTATTAAATCTTTCTGAGGTTTTTACTGTTTAGTTTCTCGTTTAACCGCGCCTGCATAAAACCAGCGGTCGCTATCACAAACGTTCGTCTCGACAGATCGATATAACATTCTCGCTTCTCACTGCAGAAAAACCAGTGCAATTCGAAAGTTGAAAAATGGGAGTTTTGGCAACGAAATGCTTTCAAGAGAGCCCACAAGCAACGGTGTCGCAAGGCGTCAGCCGTTTCTTTTTCTCGGCGTAGATGCAAGAAGCTCGTAAATAAACGCGCTTCAGCTTCGCTCCTCGACGAGACGCGATATCGACGAGGAAATCCAAAGGGTGGGGAAGCTAATTCGCCGGAACCGGGTTCGAATTCCTGCCCCGCAAAAAACTGGACCACCGTCTAGCTCGCCGCGCTGGCACCATGGGAAAATTGAATTTCGATAGGCGCGAGACGCGGGAATTAAACGGGACGCTAATGAGTAAACGTGTAGAGGACGCGTCTTCTGTCGGTTTCGCGGTTTATCCGAAAGGAGCCCCGTGGGAAAATTGGGAAAATGCCACACGGATTTCTGTTGAATCGACTGGGAATAATTTTCGAATCAGAAAATGAAACGGTCGAGACCTGACGTTTTCTTTCTAACCTGCGTCGGAACATGAGTTACTTATCTCTCATTTTTACTATTTAATTGGGTGATTTACCAACTATGAATATATTTAATACTAGCTGACCCGACAAACGTTGTCCTGTCTAAATTTCAATAAATTTGTTTGCGATCGTTATCCATCGTTCGAATCGTGAGTTATGGTCTTGAGTTCATACAAAAATCCCAATTTTTTCCCAAATTTTCTATTTTCTCGGGCAACTTTTCGCATTTTTCTTTCCGCAAAAACCTTATTCGGTCCAGCCGTTCTCAAGTGATGCGCTTACCAACGAACAGCATTTAATTTTTATTTATATAGATTTTATTTACCGGCATTGTGCAACATTTTAGCTTCATTTTTATATAACGTAATACTACAACGTGGTGGAGTTGTATAACGTATACATCTCGAAAAATATGCCGAAGAAAGTTCAATTTTTCAATGAAAATAGTCTCCCAAGACAATGTAGAAGAAGGATTCCAGCGATTTTTCAAATGGCTCGCCGTGTGGTGGGTCGGAAAGGGCTTCTTTGACCCTGTGTCCACCAGCATTAAATCATATACGGCGTTTTCAGCGTGGTCTGACGGAAATAGCGTTATGGCCTACGCAAGAAGAAACGTTGCGGGATGGGGGATGATAGGGAGGGGCTCTTTCGAGGAGCAAAGCCAGTGGATACAGAGTACAGAGGAGAATCGGCCACGGCCGTGAGAAGAGGAGGGTATCCTCGCGGAGAAGAGGAATCGGTCGAGAAAAAAGAATTCCTTGCCAGAGGGAAAAGTAACACGAGGAAAAACGGGCGAGACGAACGAGAATCGCCGAGAAAACCGAGGAAACCGACTAAGGGTGCGATCCCACTAAATTCGATTTTCTATAGAAATTACACAGACGTTACCTCGGAACACAATTTCAACGAATTTTAAGATATTCAGGAGCATGATGTTTCATCAGATTTGATGGTCTGTATGTTGGTAATCAACGGACATATTCAACAAATCTAAGCTGCATCAAATGTACTAATATTCTCAAAAAACGACACTAGAGTGCTTCTGAACCAATGCGTCGCAGCAAAAATGCATTAAAAACACATTGAGACAAGAGTAACGAGGAAAATTCAAGCTGCATTAAATAATATATACACAACAAATCTGCTTAGATAGCAATCATTGGGAAAATTGTATTTTTGGAGTGCTCCTGGAGAAATCGCACTACTGTGCTTCTAAACCAATACGTTGCGACGAAAATGGTTCAGTTAAGACGCATTGGAACAAGGAATGGCGAGCAGCGCGAGTCTTACGCGATCGGAAACTGCAGGCTGCAGAACCGTAGCATAAAGCTCGCACTCGGAACGAACGGATCGGTGAGAGGTGCGGCAGGAAAGTGGCGAACCGGGAGGATCGCGAGACTCCGAGAGCATCGGGGAGGGTTGCTCCTTTTCTAACGGGACAGGTGCATGCCTCTATTTCGGCGAACCCGATGGGAAATGTTTTGTCCGACCTGGAATAAAATCGCGGCATTCCTCCGCTCCGGTCCGCTTCTGTTCAGCCCTCAGCCTGCTCCTTTTAGTCTGTTCGGATCCCTGTTTAGCTCGGCAGCAAGCGGGAACTGCGGCTCGCGAATATCAGCCTGCTTGTAACTGAGGAGCAAAGCTCGCCTCCCTTCTTTCTCGAACAACGATGCAATTGCATAATGTTTCCTTTTGATATATTCACCGTCTCCTTTCTCTGAATGCTCCCAGTTCCGCGTCTACCCGACGATAACGATTCCGCAACTATGCCACTCGCGATTCTTTTACATTCCTGACGTTGTTTCAATCACTCAGGCCATTAGCGACGCGCCATACAAACAAGGAGAAACCGTGGCTCTATTGTATTTGATTGTTGCATATGAAATGATAATTGACAGTGACATCCGACAGCTTTTTTCCTAGACGAACTTACCGGTCAGAGTGAACACCATTGTGATCAATGAATTTCAAGTTTCATGATTACAGTAAACATTGAACTTTGTGGTTGTTCACGCTTTTTATTTACAAAACTGTCAACTTTATTTTGCTTCTCTTTTTACTTTTATTCATTTTTATTAGAAATGTGTACAATCGAGTTTTCGTCCCGACTTCTTATATTTAAAATTAATTAACTTATAAGATACGCTTCATGCAAAATTAATATTTTTTACTTGATTTCCAACAGACTGCAATTTTAAATTCTTCTTATGACTTCACTGTTTTTATACATATGTGTATAATATTGTTGTTAAACATTCCCCAAATGTTCCTGTTAAAGTCAAGCTGATTATTAATTCGTCTGCGTTAATTTTACGGCACAATCGGTCTTTCATCGTTTCTCATATATTTTCGTTAGACACTGGAAAAATTTATATTTGTCAGTACTTAACGAGGTAGACGCAGTGGAAGGCAATTTTCGCGATTCTCCTTTTCCTGTTCGCAATTTTTACACGCCGTTATTAAATATTCCATAGCACCATGTTCCCGGATCGTAGAAAGATGGTCCCTGTTAGGCTCGAGGCTGCTTATTAATTCTGCTTCGCCCGACGAGGACTCGGTTCGTCGCGGACGGTAATGAATTCCTCGCCGATGCGTTCAATTTAGCGACGGTGACGAGACACGTAGCTAGAACGCGAAAAGAATGCCAATATCTTCTCGTAAAAACTCGAAGAATTCGGGAACGCCGAATTCTTGGCGCCTGCACGTCCGACGGAGAACACCTCGTCCCGGCATTTGTGCTATGCTCTCTCTCTCTTCTCTTTTTTCCTCTTTTATCTTCTACTCTCTTTCATTTTCTTGTCTTCCGTTTGTCGTTTCACCTTCGTTTCTAGTTCCCGCGCGATCGTTTCTAGTTGCACGGAAACGCGAGCGTAGTTATCACCTTTTGAGTTGAATACCATAAGCTGAGAAAGAATGGACAAATTACCCTGCTGACATCTGACAGCGCAATAGCAGTTGTATACATTTATAAAAAAATTGTTGAATACACTTCGAAAAATCGCGGAGAAAGATTCGCAAATATTTAGTCACTTCTTAGTTTCAGTTAATGGGGTATAAGTAGTGATGGGATCGGAATTCAATGTTTACGACAAAAAATTGGAATCACTTGCAAGATAATTCGAAGCTTAGAACTCTTGAAAATCTTTATAGTCTTGAAAATGTTGAAAGCCTTAATCCTGGAAGGTTTGTACGAATTGAAACTCTTGAAATGTTACATCCATCACTGAACAATGGTTACGTCATGACAGCATTAGGGTGAATAACAGTATGAACATACCAATAATATAAAAAGTATAACATTTATTAAGATTATCGAGACTTTAAAAATTTTCAAGACTCAAAGTCTTGCAAGAGTTTCAAGAATTTCTAATTTCGAATAAATATTGAATTAATTCGAAACTCTGTGGTGATTGATCTGTCCGAAAACTTTGCAAGACAGAGTATATTGAATGCCCATCACTACTAGGTATAAGATCCTGGAAAGTTACTGTAATTTTAGCAATTACCAATATTTTTTCGCAATGAAAAATTCACTAAGTACAACTTTGTAAGTCTCTGGAACAACAGAGAAATATTGGTTCTGCAGAGGCTGCGGGATGTCTACTATATCTTCAGCAATCTCCAGCATGTTGCAATAAAAAAATTAGCAAGGAAGCATGAAAACACAGACTCCCACACGCAAAAAGATTTACCGCTCAAACATCGCGAGTTCCGTAAAGAAAAATACACGGAGCACGGAAAAATCCGCTTCCTGACGTACTGTAAGCACGACAGGAGCGCGTAACGCCGTTCGAATGTAATCTATTCGAACACTGCGAGCGTCCCTAGCGAAACAAATGGAACAGTCAGCAGCCAAGGGTTCCCGGGATAATCTCGGAAAAGCGGGATAAATAACCAGACGGCCCGTAGACCGAACAGTTTACACGTTTATATTTGGCTACCGATGCATTCTGCGATATTCCCGCGGGTTTTGCGAGACAGAGAAAGAGAGAAAGTGCGTGTCTCTGCGAGAAGATGCGTCATCAGTTCGCGAAGCTTTATCGCGCGTGCCACAAGCGGAAGATCGCGAGGACGTTTTTCCGAGTTTTGGCTAGTGGCACACTAACGAAATTTAGCCGGGGTGTAACGACGCTCGACAAGGCCGCTATTACGCGAAATTCCAAGCTACGACCTTCGCACGATCACTGTGGTGTAGGTCTAACTGCTTCCAGGAACGGGCCGACAACTGTCGACCCAGATACTGAGCATTCGCGAAAACCGTCTCGAATTTTATGAATCCGCTCGCCAGAAAACAGGAATCGCCGAGGAAATGATTAGTTTCCTCAATACTTAGCTGGCTCGAACAAGAAAATTGACATTCGTCGTAATAATTGCTGAACATCCGTTCACGAAAACACAGAATTGAATGAAAGCCATTGAAATATAAAAGTCGCGAAGTAACCTTAGCAAAAGAGTTGAGAGCGATGTAAAATAAATACAAAAAAAATGTAAAAGGTAAGTATACTGACGAAGAGGGTAATATTATTATGATAATGGGCCTCGAAGTTGCCGGCTCGACGTTCTTCGTTTTTGGCTCTTGAACGGGGACAAAGCACCAGCGGAGACGAAGCATTCCCATGGGACTCGGTCATGTGAGGTTTTTAAAGTATTCGGGGTCGGCTCTCTCTCAAACGAAAGCTTATCATACAGCGATGTCTTTTAAAGCCCAAACACATTGCTCTATTTAGATAATCCTCTGAACGAACGTGCAGTTGCGTAAACAGGATCGTCAAGTTGAAAGCGAGACTAATTGTTTTAATTATTCATTTCACCGTTGGCAGCGTTCTTTTACAAAAGAAAGTTTTGATCGAGCTTATTTTGTTGCGGTACAGCTTTCGCTTCTGCTCTCTATAGTGTTTACTACCCTGAGCCTGCAAACATAATTGTTTGAACCTATTGTTCATTTCAACGTAGGCTGGGATTGTCACAATGAAGAAGAAGAATTTTTTTAAAAATCGACCAAAAGAATTGAAAATTTTTTAGTAATTGCAACTGGAGGCACAGAGTATATATTAATGTTTTCTATTTTATATTTGTTATTTTTATATGTATATATTTATATATTTATACATAATAATATATTTTAAAAATCATCGTCCACTGTATCTAACTCACCGAAGCGATTAACCAATTTTTATTGTAATTGTTTCCGCAGATCCGACGAATTGCAATTTTCCCAAACTTTGATTTAGTAATAATTCTAGCTTCTAAACAAAATTTCAAGTCGCCCGGGCTAATTCTGAAAAAGTTGTTCTCAAAGCGATGATCACAGTGAGCCGCGCGCCCGCTAACTAATACAGTGATTGCTCTGCCGAAGACTATAACGCTTTTCTGTGCAGAGTTTCGAACGGTCCAGGCTTCATCGGAGCGGGGCAAAATCAATTTTGGCCTTGCGCAGCTTCGGGCTGGCTGCGTATGAATTTCGAAAGCGCTTAAATAAAGAAGGCACCGCTCGCGACGATAAACGGAGGCGGCGATGAATAAAACAGAACCGTTCTCCGACGAACACTTTGTTCGAGAGGTTGTCGCAGCGGCTTCGCGGTTCTTAATGCATCGATAAATCTCGAATGCCGCCGGTTCGTTCGTTCATTCGTTTGTTGGTCTCGCCGTGGTGAACACGTGTGCACAAGTCGCTCGATCCCGTCACACGTTTCTCGCTCGCTTAGGTTGCAGACGCCTAAGCATCGCGCCACTGTGAACACACATTGTTCAAATAGAACCACAATTAACGGGATTATCCAAAGGATTACGATAATAGAAATATAAAGAAAGAGGATGTTCACGCTTTATTACGCTCGTGTGTCAACGGCTAACAAACAGCTACTTCTCTTACAATTTTAACCGATCCGGTCTAACTACTTTCCTACCACTTCTAGTTACATAGCTTTGTTCCTTATTTGCATTGTTAACATCATGTTTAACACTCTTTTCACATACGTCACTCAACGGTTCATTTCTCGGCGCTCGCTTGTATCTCTCAATCAAAACATCGTTAACATTCGTCATATTTTCCTTACATTTTATTTCGAGTGGATAAATTCGCTGGATTGGTCTCGTCATTTCACCTTCCGCTGTAATCAAGCGAACAACGCGCACTTTATTGTCTTTTCCTATAAACACTTCTTTTACACGTGCCAAAGGCCAATCTAAGCGCTTCACATTCTCCTTCTCCACGAACACTATATCACCGACGCTCACACTGAAATTATCACTCGCTTTACGCTTTTTATATGTTAGAGCACCTAAATATTCGCTACGGAATCGTTGACGTAGAGTTTCTTTTAATTTTTGACGGTAACGGAATCTTTTATCTAACCGACAATTTGCAATATGATCGAGGTCTAGAACTCCTATTTCTTT
Source organism: Lasioglossum morio (assembly GCA_916610235.2). Lineage (NCBI taxonomy): Eukaryota > Metazoa > Arthropoda > Insecta > Hymenoptera > Halictidae > Lasioglossum > Lasioglossum morio. The sequence goes on along the minus strand of OU744324.1, from coordinate 4,776,146 downwards.
CACCTCCTGCAAAAACATCGATGGGCTTAGCGGAACCACATCAGGGCTATCATCGGACATGAATGTAATCGGTCTTGAATTAACAACCGCTTCGCAATCTAACAAAACCGTGAGCATTTCTTCATAACTCAGACACGATTTTTTAAGCGTTCTTCGCAGCAATCGTTTTAAAACGCCGATAAGCCGTTCCCAAAATCCACCCCACCAAGCCGCGGTAGGAGGGTTAAATTTCCACTCGATCCTCTCCATCAACGCTATATTAGATATTTTCTTAAAATCTATCTTTTTCAACAAATTTGCCGTCCCTACGAAATTTGTACCGTTGTCGCTGTAAACAACACTCGGTCTACCTCTACGCGCTATGTGGCGTCTCAATGCCATCAAGAACGACGCTGTAGACAATGACGTCACCAACTCCAAATGAATTGCTCGATACACGGCGCACGTAAATAAACATATCCAGGCCTTTTGATCTCCTTTCAGGTAGATCGGCCCCGCGAAATCTACGCCGACGACTTCGAAGACGGACGCATCCTTAACTCTATCTAACGGAAGCGGCACCGGTACCGTTTCTAGTGGCTTCGCGTCATATCTGCGACAGCTAACACATTTCTTAATGATTGATTTAATCGTTTTACGTCCCCTTAAAATCCAATACTTTTCTCTCAGTACATTCATCGTAATCTCGACACCTGCATGTTTAAGCTGAATATGCTTTTCATTTATAATGAGATTAACTATATGATGACTATTTGGTAAAACAATTGGACATCGAAAATTATACGAATCCTCGCGGAATACGATCTTTGTATTTATGCGCATCACACCGTCTTTATCATTAAAAGGTTGCAAATGTTTGATGCGCAAATCATTCAACCCGTCAATGAAAACTTCCGATTGAACTAGTTTCAATAGCGTAGTCTCTGCATGTTCTATTTCTTCAATATTTAAATTACCATTTCTACGCGTCTCTAGTCTATTTTTTATATTAAACTGAAACCTTTTAATCCATCCAAGAACACGCACACCTCTGCTATACTCTGAAAATCTTTCTGTGAATCGCAACTTGTCACCTATTGTACTGTTCTCGTTCCTTGCCAACAAAATTGTACGATTTATATCTTTCGCAGCGCCTTTTTTCAACTCCTTATACACTTCTTCCTCATTACATTCGTACACGTTATTCGGCCAGTTTTCAGATTTCATGCGCAACCATTTAGGCCCCTCCCACCATCTGGAAACTAACAACTGATCTGTCGTACACCCCCTCGAAGGCAGATCGGCGGGATTTAGGTCACCAGGCACATGTCTCCACTGTTCGGAGTTCGAAAATTCGCGAATTTCTTTCACTCTATTGTAAACAAAAGTTGTCCAGTTACTATTTTTACGGATCCACGTTATTACTGTCGACGAATCACTCCAATAAAAAACATCACGACAGTCTAATTTTAACGCATCCAGAATTGTAGCAGTCAAACGAACTGCTATTGTTGCTGCTAATAATTCTAAGCGCGGAATGCTCTGCCGCGCATCAGTCGCGTCTTTATTCATCGGTGCAACTCTATTTTTTGCTTGAACAAAATTTACTCTCACATCAGATTCGCTTTCAATACGCAAAAAAACAACAGCCGCGTACGCGATTTTGCTAGCGTCGCAGAACGTGTGTACACTTACGCGATCCTCGCTTAAGATATTTCCAATCATACATCGCGGTATTTCAATTCTATTTAAATTTTTCAAGCTTGTCAGCCACTTTCGAAATTTGTCCTTTAACTTTTCGTCAACTTCTTCATCCCATGACAAGTTTCTTGTCCATGTTTCCTGTAATAGAAGTCGCGGACAAAGCACTACTGGACTCGCGAAACCGAGAGGATCATAAATACGGTGCGCGATTGAAAGAATGCTTCTTTTGGTAATTTTATCGTCCCGAAATGTTTCGAAATCCGGGATTTTTAGAGATAACGTATCTTGTTTTTTATCCCACGACAGACCCAATACTGTAGTACGGTTCTCGCGAGAGTCATCTTCGCTATACTCCCACCCTCGAAGTTCAAATCCTGCTGACTGCATTATCTTTTTCGCGTCACCGATGAAACTATACAATTGATCGACAGTGTTTACACTCGTTACGCAATTATCAACGTAGAAACTCTCGGAGAGCTTCTTCACATTTTCGATCATATTTTTCGCTTTTTGATCACAACTTAAAGAATTCACTACATTATCCAAATGCATGGCGATAACAGCGCCCAAAATAAAAGGACTGGACGATACCCCGAATACAACACGACAATGACGTAACATTACTATATCATCCCTCTCATTGACCCACAAAAATCTTAAGAAATTCCTATCATTACAATCAAGAGATATTTGTAGAAACGCTTTTTTAATGTCGGAAATGACACCCATATTACCTTTTCTGAAGCGCAACAGAATTGACGGAACCTGTTCGATTAAATTCTCACCCTTCTCCAAGCACTCATTCAAAGATGGAAAGGGATGATTCTTCGCTGATGCATCGAAGACAGGTCTCACTCTTGTCGTGCTGTTTTCTTTGACGACGTGCCGGTGCGGTAGGTAATTGCCCCAGTTGTCCTTTTCTTCTTCAGGAACATATTCCACGATACCATCGTTGAGCCACTCGTTGAGTATGGCAGCATATTCTTTGAATAATCCATCCGTTTTGAGCTTCTTAATTGTAGATTGCAGCCGTCGCATAGCCATAGCTTTATTGTCATTCAGAGCTGGGTGGCTCTTCAACCATGGTAACTTCACTTCATAGCGATCTTCAGCGTTCCTGCACACAGTTTTCAGAAAATCTTGTTTCACTTCCCTCTGGTGATCCTTTTGCGATTTATTTTCCATTGGATCCTTTATACCAAGAGCGTCTAGAGACCATAAATCTGCTGCTTTTTGACTGTTTATAAACATCGAGTGTGCCGTGATGACTGGGTCGTCTCGTTTTTCTGTTTGTTCAATTGCACCCATCACGGTCCAACCCAGGTAGGTTTCAACGGCCACTAATCCGCACTTCAAAATATGCCGTTTTCCTGTCATCAACTTGCCTGCGACATCTGCCCCCACAAGCACTGAGATAGCTTCATCACCTTTGTCTATATCGGAGATTTTAATATTCAACGCCTCAAGTTCTTTTTTCCACGGTCCACTTTTAATGGCGGGTATGGCTTCACAAATCACGTTCTGGTCGAAAGCGTTGAAATTGCATTTAAAATCTTCGTTTAAATTGCTTGCACGAATCAAATATCTATTGTGTTTCACTGTCCCTGATTTTTCACCGCCGAAAAGTGAATGGTTCATTAATTGTTCGTCAATCGGTTGATAACCCAACCGAGCCGCTGCTGCTTTTGTAATGTACGATCTTTGTGATCCGTCGTCAATAAGCATTCTCACTGTTTTCTTACACTCCCCATTATACAATATTACTCGCAATGTCTTTAAATAAACTTCGGGATCACTAGCTACATTCGCGAGGTTTTTCTCTTCTGTCACCTTTACAACACTGTTATTGACAGACTGTGTTTTCTGCACAAACGGGCACATCAAAAGCACGTGCCGTCGGGAGCACCATGCGCACTTCACATTTGCCCTGCACTTTTTATAACTATGACCAATGTTAAGGCAGTTGAAACAGGCGTTCTTCTGTTTGACGGAATTTTGCCTTTCGACAAGGTTCATCCTCGTTGCCTGTTTACAATCAGCACTTTCATGGTCACTAGCCGCACAGAATACACATATTTTGGCTTTACTCTTGGTGGTCAACAAACCGGTGGCTGTTGGAACGTCTTTAGCCGCACTGGACTTTTCTTTCTTCTGTTTTCCGCATCCCGTTCTTTCTTCCGTCGCGAAATTGAAGCCTTCAACTGCCATAGTAATTCTCATTTCATTCCGGACTTCTCCTTCCAAAAATTTGATCAGTTGAATCAGCTCCGTCTTTGAATCATCCGTCTCCTCTGCATCTTGCTGCGACAAGGTATTCAACGGACTGCGTTGCCAAACACGTAATAAATCTTCCGGGAGCGACGATTCCACGAGAGGGACCAGCATGGCCGCGCATTTATCCGTCGTCACACCGAGAGATTCTAACGCTCTTAAATGAGATTCTATTTTGTCATATAGACTCGATATCTCCACATTCTTTCCTCGAGACAGAGCGTTGTTCAGCATCAACTGTAAAAATTCGCGCACGTAGACTTTTATTTGTAAATTTTCGCGACCGAAACGATTTTTCAGGCCAGTTATTGCTTTGTCGTAATTACTGGCCGTCGGAGGAAAACTTCTCACGAGCTCGTCCGCGCGCGAACTCGGAACCATAGCTTGTAACAAATATTGAAACTTGTCTTCCTTCACAATTTCTTTGTCGTCGTGAATTTTCTTGAAGACACTCCAGAACGGTAACCACTCGCGTACACTTCCATCAAATTTACGCAATTCGATCCTCGGCAATTTGAAGGTTTTCTTATTTTCGGTAGATTCACTAGGCATATTTATTACCGACGGCGGCATCGTTATCTGTACATCAGATAAAGCTGCCGATAATTCTTCCATTTCTATTCTAGCGCCGATGAATCTATTCTTATATTCATCCTCTTCTTTGTATTCTTGCTCGATGATCTCGTCGGTTGCTTCCGCTGACTCGAACAGCAGTTCCTTCATTTGATTGTCGGTTTCTTCCAAATCTCTCATTTTTAATTCTAACATTTGGAAGGCGACTCTGGTAGCCCTTTTGTCGGAAGCTGCACCTAACGTATCCTGGAATGCTTTCAGGGCTCTGGTAAAACCCGCACGATTTACAGCCCTCTTCCTTTTCACTTTATCCATTGCACTGATAATTCGTAATCCAATCAATTGTACACTACACTAAATACTATAACCCCGTCCTGTCACGGTCGCCAATTGTTCAAATAGAACCACAATTAACGGGATTATCCAAAGGATTACGATAATAGAAATATAAAGAAAGAGGATGTTCACGCTTTATTACGCTCGTGTGTCAACGGCTAACAAACAGCTACTTCTCTTACAATTTTAACCGATCCGGTCTAACTACTTTCCTACCACTTCTAGTTACATAGCTTTGTTCCTTATTTGCATTGTTAACATCATGTTTAACACTCTTTTCACATACGTCACTCAACGGTTCATTTCTCGGCGCTCGCTTGTATCTCTCAATCAAAACATCGTTAACATTCGTCATATTTTCCTTACATTTTATTTCGAGTGGATAAATTCGCTGGATTGGTCTCGTCATTTCACCTTCCGCTGTAATCAAGCGAACAACGCGCACTTTATTGTCTTTTCCTATAAACACTTCTTTTACACGTGCCAAAGGCCAATCTAAGCGCTTCACATTCTCCTTCTCCACGAACACTATATCACCGACGCTCACACTGAAATTATCACTCGCTTTACGCTTTTTATATGTTAGAGCACCTAAATATTCGCTACGGAATCGTTGACGTAGAGTTTCTTTTAATTTTTGACGGTAACGGAATCTTTTATCTAACCGACAATTTGCAATATGATCGAGGTCGTGAACATCCTCTTTCTTTATATTTCTATTATCGTAATCCTTTGGATAATCCCGTTAATTGTGGTTCTATTTGAACACACATACTACACGTCGCCGAAATTAGAATCGTCTTTTCATCGATTTCATTCCACGGAAATCTCCTTCGTGCTATTCAGGCATCTGCTGGATCACTTCCTCCGATTTATTTTTCGATACTCTAACATTTTTAAAGTTTCCTTGAACCAATACACCGTAATAATTAATCCTTACGCGGCCTAGTTTTGATTGAAATTAAAATTGTCTTTTCATCGATTTCTTTCCACAGAAATCTTTCTCGTGCAATTTAACCATTTGCTTGATAAGTTCTTTTGAATTTCTTCTTCGATACAGCAACGTTTTAAAATTTTCCTCGAACCAATACACTGTAGTGTTGATAAGACATAAAACAAAATAATAATTAATTCTTACGGCCTAATCTTTATTGAAATTAAAATTGTCTTGTCATCGGATTCTTCCCACAGAAATCTTTCTCGGGCAATTTAAGGATCTTCTTGATAAGTCAGTTTGAAATTCTTTTTCTTTTTGATACAGCGTTTTTAATTTTTCTTTGAAACAATGCGCCGTAGCAATTAATTCTTACGGCCTAGTTTTCATTGAAATTAAAATTGTCTTTTCATCGATTACTTTTCACAGAAATCATTTTCGTGCAATTTAAGCATCCTCTTGATAATTTCTTTTGATACAGCAACATCCTAAAATTTTGTTTGGACCAATGCACCGAGTCATTTTAAGGCAAGAGATACATAAATTTAATTATTTAAGTGGTTAAATTGTATCGATGCAAATTTCAACAGGACCAATATATTCTCCTTTCCAGAAGACCAAGTTGCTGACTAAATTTACGGGTAGGGTTAATACGGAAACGTCAACGATTTGATGAAGAGATTCTGTTGGGCAACTTCGTTTAGGATGTCTACTCAACTTTCAAGGCAAAACGAACCACCGTGGGACGACTGTCGAGCAATCTAGCTGTTTTTCTTCGGGCAACTCTCTGTCAGCGGACGGTATCGGTCCGAAATGGTATCGCGTGACACGAATCTGTCAATCTAGACACGAGAGTGACTCGTCTGGGAAGCAAAAGTTTTCGTCGTCCGGCACGCTCCGTAAGAAAATGAAGAAATATTGCCTGGGTAATCGACGAGGATTTTCGGTGGGATTGGACTCTCTGAGATGAACACGAGACTGGGAAAACGCAATTCTGGCGACGAGATAAAATGCAAATATTAGGTTATCGCATAAGTCTGTTTCTTATCGCACGTCCCTCGCGTGGACCGTGTTTTGTTTAGACAATCGTCTCACGGAATCCTCTCGTCAGTCTAAAATGTACATTCAAAATATTTCAAACGACGTTTCGCATTTAAGGAAAATCGCAGACTGAGCTCCTAGCAAATTTGTTGTGTACGCTGCATGAATTTCAAAAAGGTAAGACATCAAAAGACGATGTCACATTAATAAGGGTAGTAACTTTTCGAATTTTAAATAGATTTTAAACGATTTTAAATAGATTTTAAATTTTAGTTAATTCTTCTGTATTATCAGTAAATTTTAATAAGACATGTGTAACTGGTATAATAATTGCATTTAATTAGGGATATTTTATTGTTTCATTATATATCTTCGTGTTTCGTTGATCGGTGAAAATTATTTTTCTTTTACTTCCTTTTACTTGCCTGTGTTTCGAGCAAAGAATGAATGACGAATCAGATTTGAGGAGGAAATATGAAATTGGAACGCTACGTGACCCTTTACGATGTTCGAGATTTTCATTCCGGGAACGCGACAATTTGTTCGTAGACGAAGCGGCTAACTAATCGTCGGTCACGGCTGCGAAAGCTCCGACCCCTGTCCGGTTTCGGGACCGCGAGGTCTCCAGGGTGTTAACAAATGTTTCCTATTAAACGAAACCACACGGGCCGCTTGCGATAATTAGCAGCGGCGGACTGTATGATTCCATATGGGGCATCGTTCTGGGATTTCTGACGAATCATAGAGAGAGATAGAGATATAGAGAAAGGGGGGAGGCGCCGCCTAACCCAGAGAGACTTCGAATGCTCGAAGGGTGCCGGAAAAGCCTCGGTTCTCGTGAATCATGGTGGCCACGCGAAAACACCATAAAAATAATATGGTTGTGTCACGATAGGCCAAGCGTGACTCATCCTCCCACACGGTTCGCTGGAACAGTCGATCTTACTTCTCGAGACTCGATCGATAAGCCATGGGGGCCACGGACTAGGGTGCCCCATCGACTGGGGTGCGCCTACCAATCACTCACGTGGAACGCGCATAGCTTAGGATGCTAACATTTCTCGGTATTGCGAGATGACTGTTCAGATTATTGAGCCCTGAGATCCATACGATTGTTTATTGTTAAAGTTAGACAAACGATTATTAACTTCCCGATTTATAGGGAAGTTATTGTAATTACCCCGAAAATCGAAAATCGAATTTTTTGCAGATCTTCACGTTTCATGGTCATTGGAGTCATTTTAGACTATTTTTATCAAATTGTTAGTATGTGTGTGTGTGTGTGTGTGTGTGTGTGTGTGCGTATGTCTGTTTCTATGGTATCAAATTTTTCGTTAACGTTTTCTGAAAAAGTAACAACGCGATCAGAACGATGAATGACGCAATCGATGTGCCCCGCTGTAACTTAGAGCTGATTAGATTTTGGTCCATTTTGGTCAAGTAGTTTTTTAGTTTTTTCGTTTTTTTCGAAAGGAGTTGATTCAACATTGCAATTTATACGAAAGGCGTATCCACCGAAGAAGCAAACGTAACTATATATATATATTTAGACATACTTAAAAAAAAAATTTTTTTTTTAAATTTTTTTTAATTAAAAAAATTTTTTTTTTAAATTTTTTTTAATTAAAAAAATTTTTTTTTTTTTTAAATTGCTTTTTTCCAATTATGCAACTAATGCGACGCCATATAGCAAACATTTTGATAAGTAGATAACTATTGAAATTCCCTGAAAACATATAATCATCTTAAATCGTGCACTAAATAAATAATGATACTACTATACTACAACTAACGAGTCGGGAAGTTCTTTGTGTGGCTCGTGGAGAGTCACACACCAAACAACATCCGTACCACTAACCCTCTCGCGAGGTCGCAATGCGAGCTACAACTCCCCCACCTGCGAAGCTCGCGAAGCGAGCGAGCAACAACCCCCCTCTAGTTTATTAGTCGAGTTACCAGCAAATTGTTGTGGACCACGACCATTTTGTATAACCATTACCATTACCAAAAATACAGGAGCACAATAAACAGCAATGTCTTTTACAAAAGGTCGAAAATCATTATAGATGTACCACAAAATGGCCACTGTTAGTGGTCCATAAATCCAGCATCGACCATTACCAAGAATACAGGAGCACAATAAACGTAAATGTCTTCTTCCTTGTAGAAAATTCTTGAGGGGAGAGAAGGGTTCTAAAATCATCGAAGACGTTAGGAAAGCGGTATCGCAAGGGAGTGAACACTCTGCGTTCTTCTTCGAGGGTTGGATATCTCTCGTTGTATCTCGAATTAATGGTCTCGGAGCGAGAAAACTGAGATCGATATCTCGCGCATCCCCGTTCGAACGAAGTGTGTCAGGCTCAGCCATCGCGGGCATAAATAATAGAATTACAGAGCAGAAGCAATTGTCGTGAATTACCGCGAAATTTATGGTGGCTGGTGGGTGGTCCTTAAATGGCACTATCGTTGTCCCGCAACTGCTGCTCGCTGCGAGAGGAGAGAGACAGAAAGGGAGAGCGTGTTCCTTCTCTTTTTCGTCTCGATCAATTCGAGAAATGAAGTTATTATCAAAATTGTCGAGAGAGAGAGAGAGAAAGAGAAAGAGAGGGTGGTTCGTGGCGACACGTGGACAGGATGCGTCAGCGTTTAACCGCTAAGCCGAAATAAATCCTACGTCCTGTCCGACCGGTGTCATAACACTCTACTCCTCCGCTGACAAATACGAGCCTCTATATATTTTTTAATTAACACCGGCGATCGTTAACCGGCCGGCAGAGTTTACTGCGAGCGGGTTGCCCATTCTCGATTTCCTGCGAGATAAATCGTCCACATGCGGGCAACGAATGCGACGCTTCCGGTCGTGGACCGCCTAGCTCTCTCGACTATCCTCTCTTAGCAGTCTGATCTCTTATCCCAACCTCGTCTCGGATCGAATCAAAATTTCGAGTGGCTCGGGCGGTTAACGACATAGCAGCTAATTCCAATCGAGACGTTCGGCTCGCGTTTACCGTCTTCGAGCAGCAGACTCCAAATGAGCGGTCGAGCTGATTGCCCCATACGCTGTTTGCTACCAAACGCTGCCAATCTTACCGAATTTTCTTCTTGAATGCCGCAAACACTGTACTCGCCTTTCGACCGCTGTTCGACGAAATAGAACTTCTCCTCTGCTTCTTTTGGTTCATCCGGGCTGATCTTCAGCATGCTGAAGTTGTTTGGTAGCTTCTCTATCGAAAAAGGACAATCTCAACACACATCTACGAAGTGGTGGTTTCACCTTCTACAGTGAAATAATTTTCTATTCGGATGTTCATAATCAATATCCTTTCTAATTTATTTTTGTGGGACCCTGCAGAAACAATTTAGCAAAAAATACCATTTGTAATAACATGAAGGGTTCAACTACCACCTGTGGATGGATGAAATCCTTGAATTCAAGTTTTAATTAAGTATCTTGAATGATTCACTAAAATTACCTTGAACGGCCTTGGAAGACCAACATATGAGCGTTGATCACGCTATGGTCTGAGTTAGGTATGTTACTCGTGGAAGGTCCTATAAGCCTATCTGAATAAATATATATGGTTTCATATAACAATACAATCCTTATAAAGAACAGGCTTGTAGGTCTTCGAAAAAAAAAACAGATACAAGTTAATGGATTCGAATCGCAGAAACTTACTCATCGTTTTACCTCGAGTCTCCGACTGTCCAGAAGCAGTAAGAGAGTTCCACTTATTAGTGACTCAGTCGGACAATACGCGTCACGTCCTCTCTCCGAGAGCGAGAGGGAGAGAAAGAGAGAGAAAGAGGGTACGTACAAACACGAAACGCGTGGCGGTGACTAACGAGAATCGAAACGAATCGATATTAATCTGAATGCGGCGATACGTAACGGTCCGGAGGTTCGGTGTCCAGAGCCATTAATATTTATATACAAAATCGCTCTGATATCTTTCGATCGCCACTCTAGTTTCCCGTGGCACATTCACTTTTTACTGCTCGGAAATCATTGCTGGATGCTTCATTGCTGGAAAATGCTCGAAATTATAGCCGTTGATATCTGTCGCGGTAACTGTTTGCTGATCGAATTTACCTAGTCCGTGTTAATCATAATTTTTTTTATATTTTCACTACTATATGATATACACTTTTGTTCCAATATAACACCATTGTCATATCGAAAGAGAACTGTATGATGTCAACAATGGTGCCTACTTTGATCGATATCTTTTTTCTGGAAAAAGTTGTGTTAGTTCGACGGGCATTTCATATGCAACAACCTAATAACCAAACCTAATAACAGGATATCGATAGGTTGTTTCCGTTTCCTTCCACACAGTCTGAGGACTGCATTTAGTTCAGTCCTTTTCCGCGATGTTGGTCGTATAGGAAACGACGGCAGAGGCGAATCGCCCGTAATTCGATTCCGTTCTCGATTCGATCCGATCCGATCCGATTCGTTTCGTGCGGAGGGCGCGATTCAATTAGCCACCGGCCGACCCGAAAACGGCCGATCCTAAGGGACCACGTGGAAAAAAAATGTCCGCGCCACGTGTCCCTTATCACACGAGTCCATTGACGGGATTTCTCTCTATCGAACGAAATTTTCCAGTCGATTCTCGAGCGTGCTCGTCGCAGCTGCCATTAAACGAGCCCCTCCGTCATCGAACCACCAATCGCTTCGTCTCTTCGAGTCTGCCGGACCTGCACGCACTGCCACGCACCTCTGTTCCTATTTCTCTGTCTCCTCTCAATGTGTGGGTAATAGCAACGTTGACCCACTGGCCTCTACACTCTTACTTTATTTATTTTAAGCCGGGCGCCGTGGAGACATTTATAAATATATTTGATTCCGTTCAGATCTGATCGAAACGCAGTCTTTAGGTTTTTGCAACTTATGAGTAGACGAAGGATCTTCATGCAAAATAAGAACTGTTTGCATCGATTGCGTGAAATAGAAACTAAATTTAATGTTATTTAATAGAAGAGAAATCGTACATCGACATATTCAATTTTCTAAATTTCCTATAAATGCGTAAAGATTCGTACAACATTTAAGAAATATGTTCTTTTTAGTGAACTTGACGATGTGTCGTTCAAAGCTCGATAAAACAACAACAACAACAAAAAAATGGAAGGAAGCTTCAATATACAAATCCATGGTAATTTTCAAACGAATTTTTTATTGACAATCGAGGAAAAAATTGTGAAGCTTCATGTAATCGTTCTCCATCAGACCATGGAATGGAATAAATAAAAAGAATTTGATACTGTCCAAGGTACAAAAAAAAAATGATAACGAAAAATCATATATCGATATTGAACAGTTTGTTATAAAGGGGACCTTTCAATCTTCTAACCAGAAGTCCGTATTTCACGTGCATCTATATACACGTGTGGGAAACTAATTCGGATCTAATTTCGTGTAATTTTTAGTATCCGTGTATTTCTGTTTCACGGGTACACGTGGCACGCGAAACGTGTTAAAAATTCGCGAAAACGGATCCATTAAGACGGATCCGCATAGACGAATCCGTTCGGCACGTTTTATGTTTATCGATCGAATTCTTTTCAATTATTGATGTCAGAAATGAGACCTAAACATTGATTCCACAAAAATTGTCTAAATTCTACACAATCTCTCCAATTTCTAAAAAATCATTGGACCAAAATCTAAGCTCACCTTCCTGCTCATAACCTACCGCGAAAGTATTCGTTATAAAACTAAATTGCAGGGCCTCGGAGCTTTAAAACGAATTCGAGATTTATCGTCGTACGATCCTTTTTTTCCGAAATTACAGCGGTATAAATATCGCGAATTTCGCGTTCAAATACTTTATGGAAACAGCGTGTCATTTTCTAAAAAAGAATGTGATTTACGAATTTCCCGCAATATTTTATTGTGGGATTCGAAAAATCCTGCTATATTTTACGCGCGTTTCGAACAATCGCGACCCGGCGTGAATGCAGCAAAACTGCAGCATGGAGAATCGCCGGCGAGGTTTCTGTAGCTTGCTTAGAGAAACAGGAAGAAAAAGAAAAAATTCGCGAACCCTGATCCGTTCGCGTGGGTGCGCGGTCGGTCGGTCAGAAAGAGGGTGTCGGTATCCGACGAGGGAAACGCGGCGTTACCGAAAATAGATCCTCCGCGAACCGTACAACCGTATTAGAGACGCCGCGCGCCCTGCGTATAGTGCTTCTCTGTGAACCTCGATAACATAGCGCGAACCTCGCGCACTCGAGATCCCCGAGCATTCCTCGGGGCCGTAAACCATGCCCCGTACATATTCTAACAGCTTCGCAGCCAATATTCGTTAAATTTGTTCCTATGAATCTAGTCGTGCATGGACGGAGATCTAACGAGACGTAAATGAGCACGGCGTCTTCCTAAATGCAAGTAATTGTTCCTTTCAAAGTACGTTACAAGATACATTAACAATCTACGAAAATTGTTAATGTTGGTTATTCACAAAATTGTGGTACATGCTTTAATGTACGGTCTATCAGATGCAACAAGAATTATTGAATTAACTTCGATCGTTCTCCAATGAAAAATTTGAAAAGTTGGTCTAGCTACCAGCACTGGTTTCAAAAAGGGACCTCTAGGCTACACTACTGTGAGAATCTATATAAATTAAAAAATGTTCGTATTAGTTCGAATAAGGTTTTAAGATTTTGTTTGTGCATCGCAAACAAATTTATTGAAATTTGGACAGGACAACGTCTGTCGGGTCAGCTAGTTATGAATATTTTTTAATGAAAACGTTAGGAGAGGTTCTTGAAGGTAAAGTACCTTCAAATGCAAGAAGCTTACTAGATGCAAAAAGTATGCACACTTCATAATAAAATATTAGCGAATTTTGTAGAGGCTGCTGATTCAAGAAGAACCTCCAGAAAACCTTCTGTCTCTTCTGTAATTATCAATATTTCTTTATGGAAAAAATGAAGAAAGGTAGTTAAAACCACATCCTTTCGAACGCAGTAAATTTCATTCTGAAAACTTGACAGACTTCTTTTAAACAAATTTGCGAACATCGCGTACTAGCACCTGGCCAACCAAGCCGAACAGGTGACAGCGTGAAAAGGAACGCAGAGATATATGCACCGGAAAGTAGAAAAATGTTACGAGGATAATTAATAGAAACTCAGGTCGGTACTCGTTCGTCCAGCAGACATGGCCTGCTGCGTAACCATCGAGCGATCCATCAAACCGTTGCGCAGCCATTGGACCGACACGTTTGTCCTTTCAGGGCGCATTTCTGACCCTCGTGGCCCTGGTGGCCGACTCCACCCTCGACAACCATGTAGCATTTCTGGCCCCCCCATGCGCTCGCGTAATCGCCTGTACGATGATACGCCAGGAACTCGGCTCGCGTTATTCCACCGAGGCGCACACCGAACCCGGCTCCCATCCCCCTTTCGAATTGAACAGAGGGTGCACACTACGCACGCTGATGCGTAACGTTCCCATTCTGACGAGAAGTCCTGCGTACAAGCACCCTTCGCCAGTTTGCCTCTAAGTCAATGGGTGTCTTATCGAATTTTCTGACACACAGACACCCCTCGCAACACACAAATCCTCGCAAATTGATTTCGAGCTGATCCAAGAGCCGCAAATTTCATACTTTCAATGTTTGCACGGCGACGAAAGCGAGAGTAATCGAGCCATTATTTTACAAAGATCAGAATTTGTTCCGATAACATTTTCAATGGTAATCAAAATTGGTGGGTTGGATACATTAGCATTAAAATTCTAAATTAATGTCGCTAATTGATGTGAGCAATAATATCAAATGTTAAAGCGACGCTCTTGACAACCAAAGATTTTATTCTGAGATGGGATCACACATTTCTTGTGAATTTATTTGTTAATTAATAAATTTGAAGTTTTTAAAAGTAAGAGAGATGTCACTTTGAAATTGTCTAGTACCCTCTGGGCCACCCTGTATGTACAATATTTCTTCCCTTTTCTATTCTTACATTATTAAATAATCTGATCTTTTGAATTTGTTAATTTTATATGTTTCTATGTTTAGTGTGACTGAACGTTTCGTTTGAACAAATTTTATATGGAAAGTGACATGACATTTTGATGTCTTTGTCACTGTAATTCCAAGAATGTTTCTCGTGATATAATAGTATTATTATTATATATAGTTCAGTAGTATATGTATAACAGTTCAGAGAATTTCCACGAAGTCATAAAGATTCGTTTAAAGCGACAAGAACGAAGGAGCCAAGATTTATCATAGCAATCATTTTTGTCACATTCTCTGCCTCGTAGACTTCAACGAACTTTGAAATTGTTCTTTTGATTCAATTCAATTCACGTGGAAGGTTATGTCATCCTTATGAGTAATGTATGACGTGGCAGTCGGACAGCTAACCCTTAGGAGAGTGACGTTCTTGGAAATTCCGTGGAGGCCATTACTATTACGCATCCATTCAGACCCTCGCTATCAACAGACTGCGGCTTTAATACATTTGCAACAAAACTGACCATGATAATTTTCATATCAAGCTTGAAAATGAATATATAAAATAATTACCGGAACCTATATGCTGGTCATCAATATTCAAAGAGTTCTCAGTAATCCCTGCAAATATTCAATGTACCATTCATTGAATAGCACTCCAACTTAAATAATTGTTACAGTAACACGTACGTAAATAATTTAGAGCTATATGGTCAAATACGAACAAGCTATTGTCCTTTAGAAACTATGCCAATAGAATTTCGATTCACCGTAACTTGAAGTAAACAAAAGTAATCTGTGTTTAAAAGACATAAATAAATTTGTAGTTGATTAGAAGAAGCTCGTAACAAAATCCCCGAATTAATTTGTGCAATAGTTCCAACCGCTAATTGTAAAATCATATGCGAAAGAGCATACGCGACACGCCACAGCGTAAACAAATAAAAATGGTCATTAGCTCCATCCACGGTCCACTAAAAGCGCAACCATTCAATTAACAAGCAATTTCCACAGTTTCCGGGAATCCCTTCACCTAGATCCAAACGCGGTGCATCGTTAGCGCGGATGCACAACGGTGCATCTCTACGGGACGCGTTTTACGGGAACGTTCGGTAGCATTTCGAGCCACGGCCGTCGTTAAACGAGTGCGGGTGCGTAAACGGGGAATGGGTGCCAGTCCATATGTATACACACATATACTATATCTATAAACGACTCCATGGTTGTGTGCGTAACCGCGTGTTCTCGAAGCCGAAGCGTGCGTGTTCCGTTTGAGGAGGGTGCTGGGCGAGTGGGGGCAAACTACACGCGTGTCTTCGGTTTTGGTTTTAGTTCCGTGGCAGTCGCTGCCGACGACGACTATCTCGAACGCGACGGTCCCATGGCTCTCATAATCGCGGACCTTAATCCAATCCTCCTCGAAACCATCAGCTAACTCGTCCACGATCACCTTAATTAATCACCAAACTCTGGACACTGTGCTTTAATCAATTAGAAATAAAAAAAAAATTAACAGTTCTACAATTCGCTACAATATTTTCTGCAACCGAGTGCATAAAGTGCAGGAAACCTGCAGGAAAGTGTATCGAAGTGGCAGCCACCCAATTGTCTCGAAACTGAAGTCGAGACTTGGAATAATATACCAAACGGAGAGAAAAAGGCGAGAAAAGAGTTTTCCGGTGACCAATGTTGAAATTGTCCGGGAGAAGGATCCGCGAGACAATCGCGTCCACGCAAAGAATTTTGACAAAGCGAAAAATATTTAAGAGGTTGCCCGAAGAAAGCCGGGTCGACTGAAAGGGGGCGACAAAGCCGGGGTCCGAGTGTCGCTTAGACGCGGAAAAAAAACGCGGAGTCGGCTCGTTTTGTTAATCAAAGGACGTCGTTTCGGCTCGCGGTTTGACTAATAACGAGCATGTGTGCTGTCCCCGAGGAGAAAAAGTCGGGAGGAAGTTTATAGAAAACGGAGTCTGGTCGACGACAGTCGAGAGGTCCTCGTTGAACGTTTCAGAACCGAGAGGACAGACTCATTGACGATGAGGAGGAGTTGGCGCTGATGGGAATTGTTGAATGATTTTTCAAAGAGACTGAACAGAATGGTTTCGTTGTTTGATGGAATCGTAGAAGTGATCGCGAGCTCGAGGAACCGCGATTTAAAATATTGTGGGATCCATTGAATGAGGATTCTGTGGGTCTTCGGTGATCCTGGGAAATCCTGCATGGTCCTCGAGGTTCCCGGAGGGTTTTGGATGCAGCCTATTGGCCGAGTTTCACGCGTCAGCTCGAACACCTGATTCTCGCCTGCTGCTCCGAGATGCGGTGCACGTCGGGACACGTGTTTCTGACAAGTTTGCTGATACTACTTCGAGCGCGGCGAGCTAACGCGGCTACCGAGGACTCGCCTGAATTCCAGAACAAAGGTAAGTCGATTACCGTAACGATTTTAGGCTCGTATAGAGGATTTAGATCGACGGTGTTCCTGAACGCGCCGCGATCTCTCGCCCGTGTTGCGAAACTCGCGGAAACTGAACGTTGACTGGTCGTTCACTTGTTTGTTCGCCGAGAATCGAGTTGTTTTTCCGGAATTCATCCGAGGAGAGTTCGACACGACAAAGGAGAGGAAAATGAGATGCTAGGTTTATTTTTTAATCCAAAAATTCTCAAAATAAACATTTAAAGAATATCATGTTGAATGAGCTGTGTAAACGTAAATGTATTGCGAATCTTGCAGAACTTTTAATTTTTTTTAATATGAAGGCAAGTCCTGTATCTTCGAAAGTTGTTAATATTTTTCAATGAAAAAATTACGATAGTCTCGTGGACCCATTGAGAGAAAGGCGAAGCTGCGATCTTGTAGTCAGAAGCATATTTCGACGCGAACGAGCACAGTGACCTCGGCCCGATTTAAATAAGTTCGAAGTTAGGTTGCCTATCGAACAACGACCGGAAGGATTCAAATAGACCCCGACACCCTCGCACATCGTTCAACAAAAGTTTTCAGAGGTCGGTTTTTATACACCTGACATCGCCGGTTCGAGGACATTGTACAGAGTGTCCCAAAAATGTATTTCGTTGAAAGAGGTAATTCCGAAAGTCATTTGAAGGAACTCGATGGCCTGGGGAATCACCCCTTGTGAAGGAAGCACAGCATTTTTGGGACACCCCGTATTTCCTGGTTCTATCAATTTTCCCGGACAAGGAATACAGCACGGGCTTGTTTTCTCGGCTAGGCTCGGGTTTAGGTTCTCGGTTAGGCTCTGGTTTAGGATCGCGATTAATATTCGCCGTGGGAGAGGCTCGATCGGTGGTCGATCGTTCGTCGATCCGTTCAAAAGAGAACGACGGAAATAGATTGCGATCGCGTGGCGTCGTTAGTATACACGTTGCTCCAATTTGCCAGGATTAGGTGCGCTCGCGAGCCGAGATAATTGCGTTATCAATCTTCGACGCCTCGTTTACCTCGCGACTGACGTGCGTCAAAGACCGTCAACGACCAAAGTATGCGAACGTATAGTTCGCGAACGAGTTCCACGAACGGGGGACCATGAATTCGCCTAAACCGAGAGAAAGAGACGGATCTACCGGAGATTTTTAGGTATTACGTTGAAGAGTCTTTTCATACGAAATCGATTACTCGTGTCCGGAAACTTATGCAAAATACAAATTGCCTCTATTAATCTGTTCGTGTCCCGCAAACATTAGCAATTCGGATTTAACAATTTTCAGTGTATGAACATGAACTCTGCCTGGCTAATTATGGCACTCGAACCACTGCGCGACGATTACCAATTTAGCTGCCTTCCGTAACTATACTTTGGCTGTCGACCAAAACTATCGGCCCTGTTTACACGGATTTAAAAATGAGTTCGATCTGCAAGCAACTGCGAGTTAGGAACTGTAATTTGTTGACTCTTGCAGCTCGGTTTACGTTGTTACTGGGACTTGTTGCTTTAATAGGCTCGCAAATGATGTAGAACACTCTGTTGGTAAGAATTACATTGCAAATCTTTGTGCAAACCGCTGTTCAATTAAAAGTATCTTGTTCAACAGTGTAAATGCATAAATCAATAGCCTATATATGACATTTCAAATGAAAGCCAATTCATTTCCCAATAAAAAGACTTTTTCCAATGGGACGTTTCAATCCCGATATGAAGTTTACAAAGTAGACTTCTTGCGATTTAAATGAAATAATAAATGCATGAAGATCCACAGTCCAACTCTGACTGGATGGGAGGGGGGGGGGGAAGTATTATTCGTTGAATTAAAGATGAAACGAAAAGTTACGTCGAAAGTATTAGGTCATTCCGTAAGTCGCGTCTTTTTCGACGTTTTAGTCGTGAAATTCTTACGGTTTTAGCTTGCAATTAGCTTGAATCACTTACGTATTAACCATGTTTCAAAGATTGACGCTTTATATTGAGAAATTGCTGTCTCGGTAAAAGCGTTAAAAAGTTAAAAAAAAGCTTTTAATGGTAGAATATTGAACGTTTGCTATATGAGTCGGTTGATCGAAAACTGTGTTCCGAAATGAATTTTTTTCTACATTTTTACAATCCAAACACATTTTCTATGTATGAACAATCAAGTTTTAAATGTGTCGTTCTTTTTAAATTCACGCAAAATTGGATGCTGAAATTAAATATTGTAACACTAAGACCATTTTCAAATGGAAAATATCTTTTTGAATCTTTCTAATAAAAATGTTAAACTAACGAGAGGATTTTCAATATTAGAAGATATGATTTATTAAAGTTGAATATTGAAAATATATTATTGTCATTTAGTTCCTGTGTTTTATAATTGATGCAAAAACTTTTTATTTTAAAATTCACCGCAGATATCTGGTTAGCTGCGAACGCTGGTCGGGTTCCCAGGCGAAAGAATTCGCGCGTGCGACTTATTTTTGGCCTTGTAAAAAGGCGCCGCTTCATTTTGATCCCGTTGGCCCATCAGTCACTGCTCTCGTTTTCCGTGGCGCAGCCAATTTCCGAAATATATGAAAACGGGGTGAAGTGCGAGGGTGGCTGCACTTGCGATGCATCTCCCAGCGCAGTCGGATCCCAACGGCCCGCTTCCAAGGATTTAGTGACACTACTTGATGCAACCAGCCATAAACTACATCCGAATGGAATTTTCACTGCTGAAACATTGCTAAATAATCGCCTTGTGCTCGTTCGACCAATTCTTTCACAATCCTATATATTTAACCACTGTTAAATGACATCTAAAATGATTTGCTGAATGCTTCACTTGAATTCAAATATGTACTGACATCGTTACACGTGTGGTTATTTATTTTTATTTCTAGCCTGTAACATTTGTTTTTCCAACCGTTTTGCCTTAACTGTAGGTATCATTGCTGGCTGATTGTCTCTGATTTGTTTCTTATTTATTTGCAAACATTCGCAGTATATTTTATATGTTCTATAACTGCGCTCATGCCACCGACGCACAATCGACTGCATAAAGTACAGAACACACTACTATTTGATCTAAAATTGCTGAAATACCGACGAATACTAATATTAATTTAGGAAGTATTAATACTGAAGCCAGATATTAATAACGAAAGATGATTTTCGGGCGAACGTTGAGGAAATTATTGCATCGGGAAGATCGCCGAAAGTTCTCGTGCGAAAAGGAATGCGCAGCCGAGGCTCTTCGGGGGCTTCTAAGCGAGAGGATTCAAGAAAGAGAACGAGTGAGAGATAAAGAGAGGAGAGAGAGAGAACTTTGAGGAGGTATTCGAAGAGGCTCTCGGGCGCAGCCCGAATTCCGGCTTCCGTCGAAAATATAAATATGTTGGCTGTCGTCGGTGCGCATAGATCCACGAACGATTCCTTTATTTCCTCAAAAATATTTAGAGTGGGAAACATAAATACGGGGGCGGGCCTCCAATTGACGATCCATCATCGCGCCTGTAGGTATTGCCCCAGGAATCCTTACATGTTTGTTTAACGGTGAACGTCGGCTCAAACGCCTTCGCGAAAGCAACACTTTCCACGAAACGAAAGCATATAAAGCGCGCCGCTCTTCCTCGACCCCCTTAATTGATCCGCTGCTTTATGACGCGTTTTAACATTCTCCTGCGAATAACCATATTCTAACCATCTTTTTAAATGCGAGCTTCAAATCATCTTACTACGATCATTCAGGCCACATTTTTTCAAAAACAGTTATAGGACACCACTCCAAAGCTGATATTCGACGCCTTCTGTTTTTCAAATTTTTCAATATTTCATAATAGCTGCGGGACTTCGGGCTCTTCTTCATTCTACTTTTTGCCAACTATGTTTCTTAACCCTTTGCACTCGAAGGTATTTTATCATGAACATTAAACATTTCTTTCAACCTAGAATAATTCCATTCTATATGATTTTTCTCATTTTATGGATATGAAATTTATATAACACCTCGTACAATATTGACACATTTAGTAATTGCTTAGATTCTAACATATTTAATAATGTAAAGAATATTTTGAATAATGGTACAGAATTTTTTAGTGGTGACTCTGAGTCACCACTCGAGTGCGAAGGGTTAACTCCGAAACTTACAATTTCATTAAAAAAATTCAGATTAACACAGACGAAAAATTCAATGTTTACCATAATACAATCAAGAAACCTGTAACTCACTGTCGGAATGTGTGCGTTGATTAGTATTTACAGAAACGTTATGTCCGTGTAGCCTGCTAGATAGTCTCATCGACGAAAATGGGTCCCTGTACTTGCTTTTTCCCGGATAGGATTTACTCCCGTTTCCTCCAAATTTCAACTCGGAGGAGCCAAGTCCCACACTGCCCCCCAAATTTCATCGTAGGGGGATGTGCGTAAATGTTTTCCCCACCGCCCTGAAACAAAGAAAAAAAGATAGTTTCATCGTCGAGTCCTTTAGCGGACCTAGAACGAAACGCTCCTTCTTCCCTTCCATCTCTAGCCAAGCATCTAATATTTTCCTGCGAAGATTTTTAAGTGCGTTGTCACCCTGCAAAGAGCTGGAATCTCGAAAAGCTTGCGTTTGGTAAATCGAGGGTTGTGTATCGCGTTAAATTCGATAAAGCCCGCATATTACTCGAACGATGTTCGAGGGCTTTTCAAATTGGATGTGCGCGGCAAGTTCCACTCCGGCTCAAAGAATCCGGCGAACTAGAAAGGAGTGTAGTGGATGTACGAAGAGAACGAGAGCCGGTACGAAACTATTTGGAACGCCGCAAACAGCCGGCCCCATAAAGCGGGCGAACTTTCACACAGCGTAAACGGACGAGCAGAGGGGTTTCCCCGGGCCACAGAACGCACCGATGAAATTACCATACAAAGTGATCAGACGTTAGACGTTCGTCTCTCAAACTACCCCTACAGGCAGAGACAAGACGAGGGATCGCCACGATCATCTTTAATCTCGCGCATAATTCCCACTATGGATCGGCACCGGGATCGACCAACTGGCTATCTAAATAATTACTGGTGCTCCGGTATCGCGTGATCTCACTCCCTCAACTTCCCAAACGGCGTCGTACTTCGTCAAAACGTAATTTCTCTTCATTTGAATCGTCTGTTATTACTGGTATTCTCGGTTTCGAAGTTCTCTATGCACGACTACGAATTCAATGAATTAATTCGCACAGCTGACAAAATAAAGTACAATATAGAATGAAGCAACTACCCACGTTAGTTAAAACGATTCATTATGAGGGATGCGAATGACTTTATACGCTTAATGAAATTAAATGAAATACAGTAGAAAATGAAACGTTTTTTTCGGAAAAGTTCAACTGATTCATTGCGAGAGCCACGAGCTAATGTGTACGTCTAATTAATTAATTGCTGAGCATCGCCGAGCAATACAAGCCCAAAACTTGTCGAATAAAACTCTGGAAAAAGAAAATTTTTTTACGTCCCCGTGATTGGTCAAGAGTGATATTGCGTTCCAAATTTGACAACTCTACACTCGGGTTAAATTAAAGATAATTAAACCCGTCCGGGGCCAATTTATTCGACAGCGTTCCAACACATTTGTACGTTGGTGGGGCATTTATTCTTGTCTCACAATAGCACGATCATACCGCAAACAAAAGCAAGAAGACCGAGCGCAATAATTACTGGCCCGGATATTCCAGCGCGCGCGGATGAAATTTATTGATCACGTTAGGCGACTCGCCGCGCATACATTGCCGTGCCGGGCCCGGGGCAACGCTTCCGTTCGACGCGATAAAACATAAAACCGAATGGAATAATGCCGGGGCGGTATAACGACGATACGTCAACATCCGAAAAGTTTTCTCGGTTCTCTCCCTCTCGCTCCCTCTCTCTCTCTCTCCCACCCATTCTCGTAAAACTCGGGCCGTTTAACGGCGCCAGGCGCCAATGATCGTCGAGCGATGGAAACGCCAAAGAAACGGGAACAACCATCCCAGTCGAAACGCGTAGGTGGTGACAGTTGGAATTTTATTGGAAACCCGAACTTCTTCTGGATAGGAGAGCAACAGGTGTTGCCGGCGCGGCCCGCTGGAATTACGCTAGAACCGAATTGACTGAAACCAGGCTCGACCTATGGCAGATTAGAGCGGGATACAGGACTGTCTCGATAGTTGTCGCGTGCCCGGACCGTGTTGCGACTGCTAACGACGGCTGGCAATTACGTTGTTCTTGATCCCGTCGCTCCCCGGCGAAATCGATTTATTTTATACTGCACTTCCTTTGACTTTATACCCTGTACAAATTAAATAGGTAGCCTCGCAATCAACCATTTACACACTTTTAGAAAATCGTTTCATTTTATACTGTACTTTATATCATTTTGTACAAGTTAATTCGTAGCTCTCACACATATGATGTATTAGAAATAATCGTTTGGAATAATCTTTTCTGTGGAAGAATATTTTTTTGGAACATTGTGCAAGAGCAATTATTCCCGAAGAAATGATATTTCATGCTGCCGGTAGCTAATGCGTTAATTGATCCCGGAAATTTTATACGCACGGCAAAGCAGTATAACAACAAAACAAATGAGACTGGAATCGAATAAACTCGTTCCGCACATATTGCATTCCAAAACGTCGCAAAGCGCCTTGCACGTTCGAATGCATATTCATGAAGCTAACTCAGGAATAATATCGACAAACGAGACAAAAATTGCACAGTATTACCTTCCACCTAGCATCATCTCCATTATGCAAAAAACAAACCGAAAGACATCGACGACACTGTTCCACAAAAACGCGCGGACCCGACCATCTCGGTCATTTCATACGACGATGGTTAATTAGACCGGAGGATTTTATACATTTCACCGGCGAAAGTATGCAAGTAAAAACATCGTATAAATTAACGAGTATTGTTACGGCTCACCATTTTTACTTTCGCCCTGCTGGAATTATTAACAGAACAAAGATTTTCGTGCCAGTCACTATAAAAGGTAATCACATTTTCCATTCGTTTGATAAAAAAAAATATTTCAAATTTTTATTTTGCATAGAGAGAGAATATTAATCCACGTGGTATACAATTTGCTAAACGATAAATTTCCTTTGTAATTTTGACGTACAATCAAGCTTTTTATAATCATCGGCGTATTTATGTTTAAGCTTTCCAAATCGATGCAGGCAATATTCGCTGAAAAATCGGGGATGCTAATGGCGACACTAATCGAAGCCGCGTCACAGGCGGCAGACAAAGCTCGCGCAAAGCGGAATTAATTCACGGATTTTTATCGGCGCCAATCTATTTTCGAGCGACGATCGCGTCTCGCGCGCTGTCGCGCAATTTCCTGCCCTTTGTTTCGCTCGTCGCGACGAACATGTTCGCGCCTCGCCTAACCGGAGGCGTCACGGTGTTACTATGGACCGGATCTATGGCATTCCTCCGATAGTTTCCGCTCCCGGGCGCAGCTATAGTGAGTTCTTAACCCAGGCCCATTGGCCTGTAAAATAGTACATGTTACAGACACTGTCAAACTGAAAACACAATTCTTCTCCACAATACCAGCAATTCAAACATTAAAAAATTTCATTCTTTACTACTTTCAATTTAGGATCATCGAAATTGTAACGATACGTCTATGAAGAATTATTTAACAAATTTATTACTTAACCCTTTGCACTCGGAGCTATTTTACTTCAAAAATGAAACGTGTCTTCCTATCTAGAATAATTCCATTCTATATGATGTTTTTCATTTTGTGGATATGAAATTGATAGAATACCTCATACAATATTAAAATGATTAATAATTGGTTAGATCCTAACATATTTAATAATGTAAACGATATTTTGAATAATAGTACAGCAATTTTTAGCGGTGACTCAGAGTCACCACTCGATTGCTAAGGGTTAAAAAATGGCTAATAATTTGGATAAACAGATTCTCGTTATTTTTATAAAATAATGTAAAATATGCACTCTTCGTCCTTCGTAAACCTAGTGGAAGTAAAGATAAAAAAATGCGAGATTAGGTGACCCGTTGCTAAAAGCCGCGAAAGACCGCGACGTCGGTGACGAGGCAGGGGCGGCGTTTTCGGGGGTTGGTCGGGGTGGCCACTTTGTCGAGGTTTTCGATTTTCCATCCGGTACAGCTTTTTCGTGTTCCTCGGGGCGTAACGCGTCGCTGAAAGGCGAACGACCGAAACCAGTTTGTCTTCTCGACAGAGCGTTTCGTCGCTGCGTTACACGCTCGTGTTCCGATCTCGGAGCCACCGATCCTCGTACACAAACATCCGCGCCGTATCCCGTATCCACGTTCACGAACACACTGCTCCATTACGCAATCTCACCGTTGCGTCGTGTGTCGCTTCCTCTAAATTACTCGCAGCTAATTGACTTTCTGGGCCCGCGGCGCTAGCGAAAGGTTTATTACGATTTTTGAAGAACCGCACAGCCACGGGGCTGCTACGCCTAATTTTATCCCCTGTCCAAACAATCGTTCCTCCACCAGGTCGAATCTTAGAATAGAATTCCGATAGAATCGGCAGATTCGAAGAAAGAATATGCAGGTTTAGCTAGCGTTATGTAAATAATGCTCGAGGGTAAGGCTTGTTATTTTTGTATCGCGCGGCTTGGGAAACCGCGCTTCCGCCGGGCGCCGTCTATTTTCGTGAAGCCTGTCCTGTCCCCCCTTTTTCGCTTTCTCTCCCCGCCTTTTTTCCTACGGTTTTCTATGGTCACCATTTACTTCCCCTCTCCGTAGTACGGACGCCGTATACGTCTTTCGCGAATCGAATCCGCGGACATCCAAAAACACCCATTAAAGTAATTTACGAGCCACGAATATGACGAGCGGAATAACGTGGAAATATGAGCACGGCTACAGTTCGTGCTTCACGCTTCATGCTTCGCACTCGATTCGTAAAAACGCGAACGAATTTCGTGTAACTGGACTGCGCACTGCATGTGGTATGGACGAATTTAGACTGCATATGTGAAGCGGATTTATTGCATTTAATTATAATTTGAGATAATTAAATTCCGTCAATAAGTAAACTAAATTCTAGATAGTTAAATGAAATTGCAAGAATTTTTATGTTGCACAAATATACGCAGTTCATTGATTACAAAGGTGCTCACTTTATTTAGTAAAATGTTGTGTTTGTAACGAGCACGTCGAAAGTTACTCTCGATTTGGAACACTACAGAAATTAAAATAATTGAAGAGTTTTCTCAATGAAAAAGATGAGTGATGGATACAGGAATGTGTACAATGATTCACAAGTCCATTCATTACAAACGGATCCGTTTTAACGACCGTCGAGTTTGTTTCTGGTAAATTTTATCTAGCTGGAACAGTTTTTTCATATTTTTATGGCATGAATTTTTTGCGAGTTGCGCAGCGAAATTCGAGAATTAATTTTTTAGTAGTGTTGATCCGGAGGATCTGGTTGCCTACATAATGAATTATACTACAAATACTTACACATTGTCAAGAACGGGCGAGTTTAACCCGATAGGACAATCAAAATTTAATTAGTTTGACGAGCAAAAGTAAAGGATAGCCAAATCTATGCTGAAAGTTTTGTAGGTTTTCTCGTGGCAATTTTTTAACAAATCCCATTTAATTCATAAATTGGAGTCAGTGCGCACCGTCGCTAAAAATAATTTTACATACGTACAATTAGGGGATGGTCGCGCGATGTTCGCACTCGTTCGACACCTGGCGCCATCAACACGGCGTCCGACGCCGCATGATTCGCGACTTTTCCGGGCGCATGATCCACGAGGTAAACTTAGCATCGTCTGCGGGAGGAAAATAGCCTCGATATGCCTGGTGCGTGGGAACCGGTGTTAACGCACACCGCGGTATGCCATTGATAAAAGTCGGCCATTCTATCTTGGCAGCGGCTCGCATATCCGGTCCGGTCGAATCCTCGAGAGGATCTATAGATCGTGGCTTACAGTGTTCTCTTCGTAGCTGCAGAGTCACAATTATAGAAGAGATCTTCGGAGTGTTCAAACATGGGACTCGTGATTGAAATATTAACAGTTACGGTGGAGATGTTTTTCACAGTTACGGGGAGAATGCTGTATACATATATCCAGCGTGAGCATCGTGGCAACGGCTATTCATTTGTCCAATTAACAGCGGGGGACTTTAATCGAAATGCGCGCTACGGCCGATCGTGTAACGAGCATAATGGCGAGCCAAGAGACGGTGCAATGGTGCAACGATGCAACGATGCAACTGTTCTGAGCCGCAGAGCTATAGTTACGGCTGCAAGGGAACCGCTTCATTAGCGGCACTTTCTCCTGTGTTCCGTGTCACCCTTAACGAGCCACCGAGCAGTCGAAAAGGGCTGACACCCCCGCAGTTAGAGTACCTTAGCCCTTAGGTTAACCGCGGTCGTTCGTTGAAAAATTGTTAGCACGCAACCCCCCTTTTAAACGCGCGTTCATCACTCTCTTTGTGTGTGTGTGTGTTCCAGCGCCGACTAGGCTCGTGTGGGCTAGCGAGGGCGAGGACGTCGAATTACCCTGCGACATCACTCCACCCACGCCAAGTGATTCTGTCAACATGGTGCTCTGGTTCAAGGATTCCGACGGAATACCTCTGTATAGGTAATCACACCTTTTCACACTTACATGCATTAATCATGGACGATTAGAGACCCATGTGTGGAACCGTCCACTAGATTTCATTATTATTTGCTGCTACTTTTATCTCGGTAATAGTTGACTATCTCGAATTCTTCTTTTTTCAGAACATTTGTTATTATTCAATTATATTTGGAATTGTTTATTATTAATATTAAGTCCATATTGAGTCTATTAGGTCGAATATTAAGTTCAATATTACTCCAAATATGAGGCCAACATTAAATCCAATATTAATTCCAATAAAGATAACAACTGACTGTTTCCAATATATTTGGAAAACACACATCATTAGAAACGAAAACACAGGAACCCAAAAATACCACTGACCTCTTGGAACTTACTCTCAGCTTATTCGCCGGTCTGCAAGAACAACGGAATGATAGCATACGCTGTGTACAATGGAGTATACTAGCACGAACTAATTAGTACTGGAACTTCATTCGTTCTAGCGGTTGTTCGTTCTGGCGTACACCGAAATACATGTACTTAGGTGCAATCCGTTCCAGTTCCACGATCCAGGCTCTAGATTTTAGACCAGTGCCAATTTGCCTATTTCAACCGGAAAGATCTAATAGAAAATGATAGATCCAAGCGCGAAACTCATGCTACAACGCATTCCCACGTTCAGATCCCACATTAAATATAAATCTAGTCATGCTCTAGATTCTGAAACAAACTTGCTAGCCAAATCGAATTCAGCGATCTAATCATCCCAAAGGATCGAAAAATAATATTCACGTTTATCCTTGTTATCACTGTTCAGAAAGTTCGGACATTTATACTGAATCATAATTGATATTCGATCTTGTGAAAAATTGCAATTGAATCAACAAGAAAAATTATAATTAAAGCCTGAGGATCAGAGAGGGGAGAACTTCGCACATCCTCTTCAATTTCTCGCGATTATTCCGCGCGCAGATCTGTTTCGTACCGATTCCGAAAGAAGAATGTTCCGGGGTCTCGGTGATATCTCGGTCACGCTTAATATTCGCGGATGCCATTGTTCTGAGATCGCATCTAGAAATATCTCGACCCAAGTGTCACCGGAATAGGGTCTGCTCTGCACTCTCTCTCTCTCTCTCTCTCCTGTATTGTGCACCTTTAAACGCATTGCGGTCGCTTGCCGAGAATACTAGCACCCGAAATCTGGCCAACGTCCTCTCTCTCTCTCTTCTATGTCCCCTTCCCCCTCATGAGCACACTGAATCCTGAAACCGGAATTACTATATCCGGATCCGAAACTCTTCGGATCCCGTTGCAGGGATTCGAGCAGAGAGCGCGCGATTAATCGCGTTTCTCGCGCCACCCAGAGAGATATATATCGAGAGTCAGAGATAAACAAATAAGCGGCTATCCTTTCCGAGTTTCGTCGGTGTTCGCCGTTTCAACGGCGAAATTTCTGAATGACGACACGCCACGGGGACGCGCGCGCGCGCGCGGAAATAGATCAACCGATCGAAATTTGCTGCTGACAAATCCAAGCGCGTCGTCCAGTTCGTTTATTTACGAA
Source organism: Lasioglossum morio (assembly GCA_916610235.2). NCBI lineage: Eukaryota > Metazoa > Arthropoda > Insecta > Hymenoptera > Halictidae > Lasioglossum > Lasioglossum morio. The sequence continues at coordinate 4,746,735 of OU744324.1, read as the reverse complement.
CACCGGAGCGAAAGCGACTTCGATCGTAAAACCAGCTCTGATGCATTCCCGCGATGCATTGAGACGCTTAGATATTGGATCCAAGCGATTGGAAATTTGGCGGATAATGTAGTGGGAGAGAGAAGGAAAGGGAGCGTTTGTAGTGGGAAAGGAATTGAATTGTTTATTAAATGGTTAGATATCTAATAATTATATATAGACAGCGGATTTTTATGAAATGGAGTGAAACCTTGAGAACGTTGTATTTGCAACTACACTGCCGTTTATGTTGAATAATAATTTGTAGCAAGAGATTATTATGAAACAAGAGGCAAATTTAGGAAATGATTTGGTCCATTCGATTTTGTGGAACTTTTCAAGGAGTCTTGTGTGACGGTGTTTGTTGGTTAGAGTGCGAACAGAGATAGTCTCGGAACGTTTTGATAGAAGGTTTCATTGCTTCCGGATTCAAAGCGGTTTGTTTCCCGTCGGGAGAAAGCTTAGCGTAAACACCGGTTGGCCGGTTTCGGTGACTAACTCTAGCACGCGAGTTCTATTCGCGGCGGGAAAAAGGCTACTTGGCAAGCGTGCGGTCAGCGAATTTAGATTCGCGAACCGTTGACCGTTACGCAATGTTGAGGAGGAAATCGTGATGCCGACCGACCACGACGACAACGAGCCAGCGAAAGAACGAATTCATTGTCGATTTTCTTGACAACCGCGGAACATGGCAATCAGCACGCGCGCGAAAAATATTTTTCGATTCCGGTCGGGTAAAATTATTGATATTTGTGGATCTCTTAATTTTTTGGAATTTTTTCTTAACCCTCATCCGTTCCTCATTTTTTGAACTGAATCTAACCCTCGGTGTCAAATTGACACAGTGATAGTAGACTGATGAAATAACAAGGAAAAAAGAAATAACAAGAAATATTATTTTTGAAATTGACGAGTTAACATTTACATCTTAGGTATTTCGATTATGTGTTTCACATTAGACAAAGGAAAGGCACAAAATTTCGGAAAAATTTATTATTTCAGGAAAACATGACCGACCGGTGATTATTGCATAATTTTGAAAAATCTATGGTATATGGCTAAACACCTTTTAATGACACCTTCAGTAGCAGCAACGATTTTCATTGTGAACTAACAAGCCACCCTCAATAACGCCATCTTACACTTTCATTTAAGATTGCAATGTAAAATAAAATTTCTATGCTTTCTTTTGCTACAGCATAATTATTGAAAATCCTATTAATAGACTTCCGGTAGGTAAAATGTTAATAATAAATAACTTCGTGAACATGATTATTGTTGTTGTAAAATAGAGGTAGTTTATCCACTCATTTTTTCAAATTTTGTCTATCTCGAATCGTTTCGACCACCATGAGTTCTCTTTTCCCGCTCCACATCGGGTTCCCATGGTTTTTTCCTTGCAGCGGTTATGGGGACGCATTCGGCGCAAATAACCGAACCCGTAAAGTCTCGGAGGAGCCACCTGCTTAGCGTTCGTCTCGCATGTCGCTCGTTTTCTCCGTTGTATCTTTTTACGAGCATTCTTTGACAGGGAGCGTGCAGAGGCTGGGCGAATGTCTTCTCGCGTTTCGGACCCACGTGTTTTCCACCCTTTTTTCGAAGAAACGCTTTCTTATTCGAGCGTAGTGACGAGCTGCGATCCAGAAACCCGGAAATGGTAACGGAATTCCGAATGGGGCTACACGTTCTTTAATAATTCTATTCCTCTGTCCACAAACTTGCCACAAGATAAAATACTGCGTATCTACTACACGTAGGATTTCTCATTTTTGTCCTAAATGCAAAAACCCGGAATCTAACTAATAATTGGATTAATCTAACTCCAATTTTAGGTTAACAAATACAGTACTAAAAATATACGAGGTAATTGCAAGATCAAATGAATAAAACTGCCATATCTTTGATATTGCACAACTTTTGTCTACACCATTTTCAAAGGAAATAGAACACACCGTTGTCAAACTAAAATCGTTAATTTAGCAGCAATAAATAATTTTATGAAACTTTTTTCAAGAATAGAAATCATGTTAAGGATTTTTCAACCCTCGTTCATCCCCCCATTTTCCCATCTTGATTGATCTCCTTCACTATAAAATGAATAGAATAATAAGACATCAATGTGATGGAAGTATAAATGATTAACTTCAGAAATTCCTTCTCCGAGAGATTCACAATAAAAAATATTGAAAGGGAGGATAAATGAATTTCCTCGCAAAATAGGAAAAACTCCGGCGAATCGTGTGTCAAATTGACGCGGAGAACGAATGAGGTTTAATGGACCGTGGGTTTCTTGTTCGGGGGTTGAATTTTTCCCGTTGATATATCTTCGTTTTGATCGATGAACTGCAACACCGGGTGCATTGACGACGTTTGCAGCTTGGACGCGAGGAGCGGCGAGATCTCTTCAGCGATTCACTGGGCAGTCAGCAACGATCTGGGCAAGAGAACCTTCTTCCAGATCGGCGACGGGCAAAGGGCGAAGCTGAAGATCACCAAAGTGACCTTCGAGGACCAGGGGATCTTCCGATGCCGTGTAGATTTCATCGATTCGCCGACAAGGAACTTCATGACGAATCTTACTCTCGTCGGTGAGTACAGACACTCTGATTCTCTACATTGTAACCGGACGCTTCTTAAGTGAACCGTTATCTTTCACGGAATATCGTAGGGGGCGAAAAAAGTTTTCGCATGAAAGTTACTACACAGGCTACCGGTGGGACAGCGAACTTTTTGGCACGAACGAAATTTTCCGCTATTAATCCGAGAGATTAATTCGAGCTTTTTCCTCCTTACCGAGGAACATTGTACGACCTCTAATTTCGCCCGGAACTTTGTTTGCGGAAGAGCCGGAAATAGGGGACACCCTTTTTTATCAGACTGAGCTTAGGGGGTGAAATCGCTGAAAATTGCCACCCACGGTATCTTCGGAGCCGTTATAGATTAGGGCACAATTTGGCGAAGTTGCGCGATACTTTGTAATAATGGGAGCAAGATAATTTTCTTGGAAATTAGGGACGAGAGAGAAACGGAAGGACCTACTCAAATTGCACTTTTAAATTTATCTCCATTACACCCTCTTACATTTTGCACACTGTATCTCTCAGCATAGAAATTCATTTTTAAGTTTCGAGATATAATTTATTTAGCTAATAATACGGATAACGTGAAAGTGAGCGTGTTAAACACGTTGTTCGGTTGATCTATCATTTCGAGACGCAGTTCGAGAGACGACGCGACGGTCCATTTACGGTCGAATTATTCCAGAATTATTCAGCTAGAGTACAGGAAAGTATAATAACTATTAAATACACTGTTCAGTGAGTCTATCATTTTGGGACACGGTTTAAGAGCGACGACGGTCCATTTACACTGGCATTATTCTAGAATTATTCTACTAGAATACAGGCAAGAGTAATGGCAGTTAAACACGTTGTGTTTAAAGATATGACGGTCCATTTACATTTGAATTATTCTGGACACATTCTACGAGAATACTGGCAAGAATAGTATTAAATACCTGGCGTTTAAAGACATGATGCAGTACATTTAAGATTGAATTATTCCGGAATTATTCTACTAAGACCCAAACGAGTATAATTAAAGATTTCGAATTTTCAGTCAGAGTTAGATAGTTCATTCACGCTTTCGAACCATTCTAGAATTAATCTCGTAGCTTACGATGAAAACTAGCAGCTATTAAACTATTATCATTATTCAGAATATTCTGCTATATTCTGCTATATTCTAGTACATTATAGTATATTCTAGCATTGTTCGAAAGATAACAGTGCACTGACACGCAATTTCCTACACACAGCAAATACCCGATGGATCAAAGACAGCAACAAAACTGTGACTCTTTTGCAGACAAGCCATCCAAGCCAGTGATATACGACGCACAAGGGCGCGAAGTAACAGGAGTAGCTGGACCCTTTCTCGAGGGCTACAACCTAGCATTAATCTGCCAGGTGTCCGGAGGTAAATAAATTTTTCTTCCCAACATAACAGTAGCTTATGTTCGAAAATGATTCCCACGTTCCTATGAAACAAATCGCTGTATTTCAGGAACACCAAAGCCGGCGGTGACATGGTGGAAGGACGGCAAGCTGTTGGACAGCGTGGTGGACAGCATGTCGATCGGTTCGCCGCGAAAGTTCACGTCGAACCACCTTCTTATCGGCAACGTGACGCGATCGTTGCGGGGCGCCAAGCTGGTGTGCCAGGCGCAATCGGCTCCTATGGTTGAGCCGATCGTAAGGGAGGTTCCTTTGGACATTTATTGTAAGTACCTTGTCTACTATCGAAGATCGTCGACGATAGGATCACTTCAATAAAAATGAGTATGACCTATGACATATACACTACTGCGCAAAATAAAGAATTACTCAGTATAACTTATATGATATAATGACAAACAATATTTTTATGTAGACATTGTATCGTACAATGATTGATTTATTGCGTTTAAAGTATCAGATAATCTGCAATAATATAAATAATTATTATTTGATTTTTTACGCTTTTCTCTTCAATATGGCCGGCCGCTTCTTTCCTTTGCACAGTAGTGTATAGTAGGAAGTCACTTTCAGTGTTAATCGGAGCTGATTTCCTAGTAAATATTCTTTTATCAGAAGCATCTTGCTGCAAAAAAAGAGATGTTCGAACTCCACCTTGGCAGATACGATCATTATAGCACAATTTAACCGCATCATCGGGTAACTTTTTCATTTTTTACGAGCGTTTTGCGGCGCCAAGCGACGACGCGTTTGAAAAAAAGCGAGCCGCGACCGATCGCAAGTCGCAACATCTGTTCGAAATAAAATAGAACGAGTGCGCGCGCTGCCCAAGGTCGCTTCTTTGAATTTTAACGCGTGCTAAAAGCGATCGCGAACTACGAGTTAAGGAACGAGCGGTACGATTCGACGCGCGCACGTGCTACGCTCTCGTTTTATTGCCGTTCTGCTGAAAGCCACTGCGCGAATGCGAGTGGAAGAGTTTGCGATGCGAGTTACGCAAGGCTATTATCTGTCAGTGGTAGCACTGTCTTGCGTCGATCCTTCCGGTATGCCATAAAACCATCTTATCGGATCCCTAACAAAACGAGACGTCCCAAAGGAAGGAACCATCGTTCTTCATCCTGACGTGTCCTGCAGCGTTGCAAAAGCGACCGACTCGCGAGAAAGAAATTTAAATATAGCCGAAGCGAGTGACCCGCGGCGGAAGCCAGATGAATTCCAACGATTTCGCGTGGACCTTCTTAACTCCTTTGACGGTCGGATTTCGTGGAATCGTCGTCGAAAGTAAAAATACGCGGCTCCCTCGGCACTCGTTATTTTCGCTACGCTGCGAACTGTGCGCGATTACGAGAGCCAAACTGCGAGCAGATCTTTTCGCATTTGGATCCTGGAATGTGGAGCAATCGGCTCCGAAGAATCAAATTTGATCGTTCAATATGAAAATCAAGTATCCAATACCCTTGATGTGAAAATTGAGACAAAAGAATAATCAACGATATATGAAGCTACATATAACTTCAAATACAATTTTTTTACAAAGTAAATTTGTCGAAATGGAATTAGAAGCTTGCACGTCTTTGATTGACTTCCAGTGAAGCCGGCTGTGGTGAAGATCATCCTAAACGACGATCAGATCTTCGCTGGCCGGCCATTCGCAGCTCGCTGCGAGACCTGGGGTAGTTCTCCAGCGGCCAGGATCATTTGGAGGTTAGGTGAGCAGGTGATAGGAGAGCCGAACGTGTCCACGACGCAGAGGAGTAATTCCACGGTCAGCAAGCTAGCTCTAGTCCTGAACAAGGACGACGACGGCAGGGAATTAACCTGCAGAGCCGAAAATCCCAGATTCCCCGGCGGAAGCCTCGAGCAAACTAGAGCTCTGAACGTCGCCTGTGAGTACACTCTGCACATATCCAAAGCGACGTTCTTCATCGTTCCGATTAGGGGAGAGAGGCAGAGAGAAAGAGGAAGAGTACATTTGTCTGTCTTTCGATTGTTCCGTGCAGATACCCCGGTCGTCGCCGTTCATCTAGCTACTGGCTACAGTTTGGAGTCTTTAAGGGAAGGCGATGATCTGAAGTTGGTCTGCGACGTGCAAAGTAACCCGCTCCCGACGAAAGTCATCTGGTATCATAACGTGAGTGGAACCGTCTTATGGAGAGTAACCGAAGTTCAAAGTTTGGTAGTTTAGAATCTGGGGAGAATGGAGATGTTCGGTTGAGTGATAAGTAGACTGTTTTATCCATTTATGAAGGAAATGGATCGGAGGAACACGCGACGGTAAAAATTTTTTAAAATTTAGAGCTATCGATACACTGTCTTCAACATATTGAATACGTGACCTTCATAATTGTATTAGTTTCGAAACATACTGTCAGAATGTAAATAAAACAGAGTAGGCCTTCGAGTCTACTTGACACACCTGCCTATTAAAAAATTAATAACATTGAATCATGGAACTGAAAATTGGTTGCCAAAAATGAATATTCTGATCGCATATCTTTAGACGTGAACAATGCACAAAGAGCTGACTAATACTGAACGGGAAGCTGAAAGAGAAACATCTTTAGACAGACCTTGATTTGGTATGTTTATCCAATGCAATGAAAATAAGCAGTGGTTTCAGATAACACTGCGGCGAACCTGCTACACTCAATCCACTGTATTTTCACTACCCATCTTGAATGATGTCCATCTTAAATAACGTTCATTTTAAATGAAGTCAATCTTAAACGGTGTTCATCTTAAATGATGTCTATCTTCAACAGCTTAGTGCAGAGAAAATAAATGAACAGTCACAGTAATCAGAATAACCTCGGAACGTTTGCTTTCAATTATTTAGAACGCTTTCGTTTAACGCAGAGTTTTGATAGGATTCGATAGAAATTAGTAGAATAGGGGTATGGATAGACGAGACACTCGGATTCTTACAGTTTATGGTTTCCGTTCCAGGATAAGCGATTGGAACATGACGTGACCGGCGGAACTCTGATTGCTTCGAACGCGTTGACTCTGAGGGTGTTGACTTTGGCTCATGGGGGCGATTACTCCTGCGAAGCGGTCAATTCTGTGGGGGTAGGTCGCAGTCGGCCCCTCTTCGTCCACATGAAATGTGAGTTGCTTTGCTTAACACACCTATAGAGTTGCTAATAAGGAACATTTCCGAACTTGAAAATGTTTATTTCCGTCATTTTTCAGTAAAAATTCGAAGATACGATTAACATGATAAGTTAGACATGGCAAAACGTAATAGAACACAATGGAAAACATGTTATCGAATGCGTTTCTGAATTTTATCTTTGAGTTTTAGTTTGAAAACGCAACTTTCGTTCCAATTCAATATTTCGAATCGACTAGTGAAGTGACGTCGGGACTGCGGATTTCAATGATTTATAATTGTTTGAAATGTGACGGAGCAAATTAGTATTTCGCATAAAAATCCGCAGTCCGGCGACGTCCGTTAGTTTAGTGTCCGAGGTCCTGACGAGTCTCCTGTTCTTTCGAAAGACGCGCCGAGGTGCAGAGTGGGTTACGAGCGTCGGGAGATCACAGCGGGTCGTCGGGAGACGGTGTTCTTACGTTGCGAGGTCGACGCGATCCCGACGGACGACGTCAGGTTCTCGTGGACGTACAACGCGACGCGCGGCGACGTGTTGCCAGTGCAGAACTCCAGAGCGCAGAATAACGGGCTCGTTAGCGTTCTCGAGTACACTCCTACCGCTGACACCGACTTCGGGACACTCGCTTGCTGGGCAAGCAACAGCGTCGGCAGACAAAGGACTCCTTGTATATTCAACGTCGTGCCGGGCAGTACGTATCTTTCGAATCTGGAAACTAGAACGAGAGAGAACCGCCACCCGTGTACCCTAACACATGTTCAACCCCCATCTCGCTACCGTGTGCGGTTCCTCGAACCTCGACAAATATTGGAGAATGCTTGTTGCTGGCCAAGGTTGCGCGAAGGTCACTCGATCGGAGTCCACGTGGCATAGCGATCGCAGTTCAACCTCTGTCAATTTTAGTTCGATTCATATTTTCGATCCACTCTCACAAGACTTATTTTGCCATACTGTAATTTTTCTAGAAAATTCAACATACCTTTTTGGCGCCACTTAACTGAATCTATCCCTCGGTGTCAAATTGACACAGTGATAGAAAGTATCGATAAAATAACAAATCAAACATTTACTTATCGATGCTTTTTCCATTCAAATTGATGAGTTAACATTTACATCTTAGGTTTTTGCGGTTATATGTTTCGCATTAAAAGAAATGAGAGTCCTATCCTTACCCGCCAGTATCATTATCAGTAGATAGCCTTACCGATAAGTCCTGTAGCGGGTCTAGGACGAAACGCTCCTTTCCTTCTCCTCCTCTCTCTAATATTTATTCATCTTCCCACACCCCACCTAAACTAGTTTTTCTATTTCTCCAGAAAACTTCAAGTGGCTCGGTACACTCTTAGAAAAGCTAGTTAATTTGAAAGAGGAACTATTTCTCGAACTGTAGGGACCTCTGGCAGAATTGTCCCTTAATCGGAGAAACGTCTGAATTTTCGCAGAGACACCACAGCCGCCGTTCGACTGTTCTCTGCAGAACGAGACCAGCTCGTTGCAAGTGAATTGTGTCCCCGGCGCGGACGGTGGTTCGCCGCAGTACTTTTTGTTGGAAGTTCGAGGCGGTCCGACTGTGGTGCAGGTGAGCACAGCGACCTTGCTCGCGCCTCAAAGCGACCAGGGCACTGTCGGTGAGGTGCCGGCCCTGTACCAGGAGAAGAACATGCGACCCAATTTCCAACTCCACGATCTCGAACCCGGGTTCGACTATACTCTGTACGTGTACGCTGTGAACGGCCGTGGACGAAGCGAACCGGCACTATTGAGACATGTCAGGGTGTCCGATTCAATCGGAGGAAAATTGGAGAGGACTGGGGTCTTTCTTGACGACTTGAAGAAGGCGCTGCCCAGTGCTAGCTCCGAGAACCTGATCATCGTGATCGCCTTGGCGGGTACAGGTAATTGACTATCCTCGTGCTCTTGAACTTGCTCTCTGGCTGCTGATGTCGACGCTACTAGGGAAAATCGGGTCTGAGGGATTTGGGAGTTTTTTTTTGTGATTTTGCTCGGAGAATTGGATTAGTGTCTCACGATGAAAAATTTTTTTTTTATTTATTTTACGTCGTTCTCAACTCTTTGCTAGGGTTACTTCGCGTAGGGACCTACAGTTTGGACGAAAAGATTCGGCATTCAAAGACGCTCAAATTGGATTATGAAATTTTTGTGTAGGCCTAATACTTTCGGAGATATTCAATAAAATAGGATTTTCCACCCCAGCTTTAAAAGAAATTTTTACCCCCTCAACATGAATCTCAGCCGCTATAAAAAAAAATACGTGTCAAATATTTTTTTGGGTTCTATATCATACTAAAATTTCATTAAAATCGGCGTGTCACGAGTGGATAACCTCCCTTGTCAGAAATGGAGTATGTTTAATGAATGTTACCTATCATTTAAAAAATACATTGTACATGAACGCTGCGGAATTGAAATGTATGCGTTTGTTCGCTGCCACAGATCGTTACCATTGGTCCCGTTCTTCCGCGGATTAGATAATCGGTGCACGTAGTTTATCGAACGAGTGTTCTGCTCGTTTGGTACCTAAACACGCCGTTGTATCGACTCTGTGCAATGGTTTGTGAAAAGATCGCTTTTAATTAAAGGTGCGGTGGCGTTGATCCTGATCGGCATCGGCGTGGTGATAGGACTATCAGTGTGCAGGCGGAGGAACACGTCTCCTGCGAAGGATGGTCCCGACGATTTTACAATCCCGTCTTATGTTTCCGCGCAGAGGATCGAGCCGAGGATCAGATACTCCGGCGACAGCGCCAGGCGATCTCAAAGGACGAGTTTATACGTCGAGGAGAATCGCAACGGTAAAACACTTGACATACTTGAACATTTTACTTGGTGGTTACATTTTAAAATAATCTTGTAATTTTATATAGTCGTCGTCATTTTCAATAATTAATATTATCAAAAATGATAGTGACTGTATAAAATATTAAGATTATTTAAATATGTAACCAGCAAGTAAAATGTTTGAAAACAATAATTATAGAAAATGATGATGACTTTATAAAATTACTTGATTATTTTGAAATGTCACTCTTCGAACGTTTTACTTGCTGGTTACATTTTAATATGATCTTGTAATTTTATACAGTCGTCGTCATTTTCAATAATTAATATTATCAAAAATGATAGTGGCTATATAAAATATTAAGATTATTTAAATATGTAACCAGCAGGTAAAATGTTTGAAAACAATAATTATAGAAAGTGATGATGACTTTATAAAATTACTTGATTATTTTGAAATGTAACTCTTCGAACGTTTTACTTGCTGGTTACATTTTACCATGATCGTGAGATTTTACGTAGTCATCAGCCTTTTCTATAATTATGGTTTCACGACATTTTACTGGCTGGTTATATTTTGAAATAAAAAAAATGGAATAGTGGCATTTCGGCAGGAAAAAGTCGCGTTCCAGATCACTATGCAGAGCGCATCATGCGTGCCCCGGCGAAAGTCGAGTCGAAATTACAGGTTCGTCGATACGTTGCTGTTTCAGAACCGGATTTGCTGCAGCGGGTGGAGATCGACGTGCACGACTAACGTTACATACGGGAGGATGTTGCATATTGTACAGCCAGGTGGAACACGCTTCGACATAGACGTTCGCCGTGATGTATTATACACGCTTCCCCGGACGTCCTGTCTGTAGATACAAACCCGGCCGGAAGTGCCTATTTTTGTAGACGGGTAAGACGTGTGGCTTGATAAGCCATGGCAAGAACCAGAAAACCGAAAGCGAAAGAAAGAGAGAGAATGAGAGTGAGTATGAGAAAGAGTGAAAGAGAGCTAGTGCATTATTGCGCCCGAGATATCCGGTGATCTAACACTATTTCCAGAATACCTGTACCTGTGCTTTGCGATCGTGCTCGCGACAGTGTCCGTGAAAAGCGTCCCGTCCCGTCGCGTCCCGTCGCGACTGGCTTTAAAGCTTTATTTATTACATCTCGCACTTTGTACTGCACGCTCGCGCGCGCACGCCCGTTTCTCGAATCGTGCGACAGTCGAGAGAGGACGTCCAAGTATTATAATCGAGGGACCGTGAGCCCTTTTTTCCCTTAGTAGGCTTCCTCCTCGCACAGGAAGCTTTATCTCCTCCTTTGTAAGTGTAGTCGATAATTGAACGCGCAAAGTGTACAGATATTTTTACAGTCCCACCCCCTCGTAAACGTAAGTCTCGATTCCTCTGTGTACCATCAGACATGGGCGTTGTTTAAATATTTAGAAAATTTAACAAAGATCCCAGAAATACTAAAGGGAATTATTTATCTAAATTAAAAAATTAATTTTCCCAATAACGTTTTCAACGTACCAAATGTCTTTTGTATCATCAAAATGTCATCGTTACGCCACGTATGATTTTTTCACGTTTCTCTTTCGTTACATTATTATTCATCAATATTCCAGTAATTACCATTTGCATCATTTGTATCCATATCAGTTAATTTTCGATCATGCTTAAATATTTACGAATCCCCAATTAACAACTAATTTCATCTCCAACACTTGAATATTCACGGATAATAAATGTACTATTAAAAAATGGAAAAAAAACTGCAGTGCATCTTAATGTATTAATTTGTATTTCTTTAACACGTTAAATGCTGTGGTGCCACCGACGATCAAAGCTATGGAATAATTGACACAACATTAATACCGCTGAATACCAATTTATTATAATAATGCCGAGATTAACTAGATTATAACGTACGGTTCGAGCTTCGTTATCAAGTAACTAACAATTGTCATTAATTACGTTGATCGCTTCTATAAATAAAGTAGCTGATTGTTGTATGATGCGCACCAGATGAGCGTGGAATTCATCGTGTTAAATTCCGTTAATTTTATAAAATCATTGACTGTTGAAAATGTTCCAAAAACAACACAGTACTAAAAACGATAAGACTGCGCATTTTGATGCAAAATAAAAATTGTTTTCTGTGTCTCCAAGAAGTAAGAATCGAACAGAAATTTAATTCTTAATAATTTCAAGATTTACCAGATTCTTTGACACCCTCAAATTCTTTTAATATATCTACTGCTTTAATTTGCAGCCATTCATGTTTGTTATAAATACGTAAAATCCGCAGTCTGCTAATGGCGAATAATATTCTTACCTTAAGTCGTCGGCTGCTTTCAAGTAGTATAAGCCCATGTCTGACCACAACGGTACGCTCCACTGGCGCCACAGGATCCTCGCGACAGAGGATTCTCTCGAAACCGAAACGCTTATCAAACTCTGTACATATACATTACTGTAGAAATTACGTGCAATTGTATTATTGGCGAACGGCCGAATAAACATACGTTCAACAGACATGCCTCGATCGTTTTCTGTGTGCGCGTGTGTGTTTTATGCCTAGCAATTCGCGGCCGTGACAGCTAGAAACAATCGGTGGCCGCGGTGTTTTACGACGTTCAACAATTTCGAGCAGGCCAATTTTCCTGATAAAATTCCGCATGTTTAAGCGTGGTACGTGGACGTTCCTGCCCGGCCGCGCACACGGACACGTTATTCGCGTTATCGTAGTGATATGTATAGCGGATGCTTCAATGGCAGCTGCTACAAACAATTTTGGAAAACGCGCGTCCTCTTTCTCTCTCTCCCGTGACTCCTGCCCGCGGTCGTTTAGATTCGACCGGGAACACGAGATTTTAGTCGCTCGATTACACCGATATAAATAACGAACAACGGGACTCGACAACATCCGGTATTCGTAAACCACGCGACGCCACCGCCTGCCAAAGTTAACCTCTCTACCGTTTGAAACAACGATACTCGAACCAACCCCATGGAGGCGGAGGCCATCTTTTGCGTTCGAGGATGATCGTTTGACGTGACAAACGAAATTCAATATGTGATTGCATTCACTGCTGGGAGGATCGCGGCAAGAATCAGTCTGCAAAAGGGAGCAACAACATTCGTAAAACTGGGGACAAAAACTGTCGGCTATGACATTTTCGAGATTGCAAAAATGGATGTACGCTGCGCGATGGCTGCTTCGTTCCATCGTTATTGAAGGTAAATCTGGAGAAGTGGGTGTTTTTCACTTCTGTGTGATTCGCAGCAATTAGAGGCAGTGGTTTTTATGATTTTCAGAATTTCTAACAATTTCTTGGGTAAGTACTGAGAGAAATGGATTTGTGTCTGTTAGCGTCCACGTGTTTTAAGCATAGTCAAGGGCTGATGCCCTTAAAATTGGAAGGATTTATCGTAGGTTCTGGGCGTACGTGACGCACAGTGATCGTTCCTCGATTCTAGGTGGAGAAAATTCAAATGTTTGTATTCTCTTGTAGTAACAACGCTTTATTTTAAAACTACATGAACTTAAAAGAATTATATCATTTCATGTTGCATCAAAGCTTGCATTTCTTCCATTTTTCTTGCACTCTTTTGCAAGAACTTTTTTTCCAAAAAATATTTTTTGCTGAATCATTAACAGCTTCGATGTTAAAAAAAGTTTAGAATCAGCCCTATTATTGTATCAACTTTGGATTTAGTATCTTTAGAACTTGTTGAAAACCAGGTTTCAAACGTCAGTCTTCGTGGCATATTCCATGTCTTTTCTAAAAAAAATTATATGAATGACTAACGAGCAAAAACGGGCAAGCGATATTTAGTATCATTACTTTGAAATATGTATTTCTCAAAACTATTAAAGAACGAAGTCCAGCCGAGTCCGGGAAAAGCTGTTATCGAGGAATCGATCACTGTGTGACGTCCTGAATAGAGATGCGTGAGAATAAACAGAACCGTCGTCGGACGATGGCGGGTGGGCACTTTGGGCCATCCAAATATCGTTTGGGAAGGTCATTTTTATGAGAATAGGACGAGTGAAACTTGTCGAGGGTATGCAACCCAAGGCCGCACTTCCCTAAAGAATTGGAACTTTGTTTCAAGAGAATCTGGCCACGCAGTAGGGTAGGCAGGGTGCCTTTTGGCGAGAGAACTGTGTCAGACCCCACCGCACTCATCCCAGAACCGTTTTAGAGGAAAGTTCGCGTTTACTAAAATTTTCTTTTTGTTTTTTATTACTAAAGTTCACATGTCTGACTGGTGCACTAAATATACATACACTTCATCATCGAATAATTAAAAATTTTGAACAACCCTTAGAATTGCCCTAAAAATTGCATTATTTAAAATATTGTTTACAGTATTAAATTATATTTATTATATTGCTACGCATTTACGTATTGCATAAGGTATTACATCAGTCTCATATCCATAGAATGAAAAAATCATGATTTCAAAGTTAGGCGTATTGGTCCGATTGCTCTTGTATACAGAGAATGAGAAAATATTTTCAATATGTTCTAGACAGTTGCTTTAAAAAAAGTAAAGTTGAATGAATAATTAGGAAGAAATATTCTTCATTAATACCGTGCGTATGTGCTGCGGCGTCCGCAAACGGTTCTCGATACAACGAGAGTAGCTTGTTCGGTTTGAACTGTATTCGAGGATCGGAATCGCGGTTCGCCGCAGCACCTCCTGTCGGAGGCTCGCGGTTCCCTCAGGAATTTCGGGTTCGTACAGGCCATTCCGGAGGAAACCTCAAGGCGCCTCGAAGTGACCAACGAGAACTAGAGTCGGCAAGCCGCGGCGTATCGCGGCTAGGCGTCGCCATCAATGTCCAAGATGTCTGCTTCCACAGATTCGCGTCTGAGGACACAAGTTTCGAATTATTACGACTCGTAGCCTCCACTCTTCAAAACTTCTACAAGGTCCTATTTACTCATTGTCTCTCTCCTGTTTTGCTCTTCTTATCTGTTCCGTCCCGTCGGAACAGAAAACGTGAAATTCTTTCGGACATATTTATGGTACGTTCGTGACTAAGAATCTTCCTCTAAGATTAAGTCAAGTAGGGTCATTCGACGACCATTCGAAAACATCGCCAGATGTTTGGGTTTTCTTAAAGGACAATGTACCATAAATTGGTCCCTTCGAACGACTAGCCGCGTCCGTCCAGAGTAGAGTCACATTACATTGTTGCACCTCCTTCCCAAGGCTCCTTCAGAGCTACGAGAAGGAGGTCTAAACATTCTTGAGGTTGCTGATTGGTTCGTACAACTTTCGGCCAGAACCAATCAGTACATGTTTTTCTTCATCGCGTTCGGACAAGAAGTCGAACTCCGACAGTTCCTTCTTAGCTTTCGGACGAGCCTATTTGAATCCGCGAATATACAAGTACAACGCACCGGCCGTTGTACTTGTCTATCATTAAGTGTATTTCCAAAGACTTCCAGTGCATCAGTTAATTGTCCAGCGATCAGGACACGTGTCAAACCGGGATCGCATCAGTCAAGATCCCTCGCGAGCGAAATAACATCTTTCATTAGATCCGCGAGCGTCAGTTTATTATATCGAATCAATCCGGATTAGGATTATTCACATTTGCGCGCGTATAAGGCAGGACCTGCTAGATCAGCCTTACTGATGAGTCCACTAGCAGGTCCGGGACGAAACGCTTCTTTTAACGTAATTCATTGTCACGCGTATCAATTATTGTCTTTTGCGTCTTTCACACATCTAAATTTCTTGAACTACTGGCCCAAGATTAATTTGGCGGGTCCAGATCCGGAACAGTCGCGAAACCCACGCACGCGGCAAAACATGGTCCTTCGAGCCGGATCAGTGACCTAGGAAGTGCAGTTCGTGCAAAAGACATTCGTTCAAAAGACATTCGTGCAAAGACAATAGTGTACAAACATTCGTGTACCGAACAAACACACAGTGGTCTGCAGCATTCGGCAGTCCACCCAACACGTTAAAGGAATCAACGTCCCTTATCCGTGCTAGCATCCGTCGGCACTGAGAAGTCTTTCGAAGGCAACAGCCTATCATATTCGCTCACATCAGAGACACATCAGTACAAAGGTAGACACGTTATTTTGAATTTACCAATCAGGATCATTCAATTGGCAATTTCCCACGTTCATACGCGTTACGAGACACACAATAGCTAACGCGAACGAAACGAATACACATTCGCACATTTATACACTAACGACGTGTTTTCAAGTCACAAATAACGATCGTCGCGAATCACCGCGAAGAGTTTCATGATTCTACGACGCGACAAAATGAATCAAACTTCGCGAACGCATCGAACGTTTGAGGAAAGAATTCGAATTCGAACGGTTTCGATTCGTACCAATCCTCAACGACATTCAAACCCGAATTCGAACGTTATGAAGAATTCGACGAAAACGATACCGCACGCGAAGCCGCGACCGTTGCAAACAATGACGTAATCGCGGACGCGACTCATTACATTCAACGTCAATCCCAAATGCGAGAATCGCGATCGACTCGCCCGCGCTGTACACGTTCATTAACAGCTTCATAAAGTCCAACTTCTTAGAAACACACTTTTCTAAGCTTGCTACACGCGCACATTGGATTAACGACATCCAACAATCTATGATTGTCAGTTTCCGAAAAGGCCGAATTCGCAATCGAATCATTTACAACCAACGAGTAAATTCACAAAGCCACGTAGGCTCAGCGGATGGAAACATACGACACCATCACGCACGTGTTTTGCATTATACCTTGCAACTAGCAAATGCAACCGCCATACCGGACAATTCGTCGGAATCTATAAACAATTCCATTCATTATACGTTTTCGCATATTCGATCATTGCAATCTTTCCGCCGATCATGGAAAGACGTCGCGAACGATCTCCTCACGAGCTTCACGATCGATCTAACTACCGCAAACACGGGAACAACCGTTAACAAACACGCGTATATCTATATCTAACGCTTCGGATATATTGAAATATCGTCGCGACGCATCATATCAGCGAAAATCGTCTACAACGGTGACGAACGCGAAATATCCGAAACACGCGCTCGAGCAAACCGAGTAATACTCTCAAAACGGAAGTCATCGACACTACTTTCGTACAGACACGCAAACATAAACCAACAACGATAAATTCGCGATGATCAAATTGCGAGCAATCTTGACCTTTGCCCGATACAGCAAAGCAGGACGTTACCAAACATTCGCATCATCTAGTTTACATTCTCAAACGGAAATCCGAACGCGATTTAAAATCGAAGCAACGGTGCTCTGGAACCCAATATAATGTCTCGCGCCGGGGCACAATAAAACAGGTAGAAACTGTCCACGCGCCGGGTTTTCTACCTGCCGCATAACGCCGTCATAAACTTTAACCGTCGAACAAGCATCCGCACGATTTCCAACAAGATCCGCAAAGTCGATCTTTAAACTCATTACCAAACGACCTCATGTTAGGATTGGAAGTCGAGATCACAGCGTTTGAATTTACGCCTCAAACGTCGTGACGATAACCAGTTCTACATGTAGTCACACATTCCTCTTGACTCAAAAAGGGCCGCCTTCTTTTCCAAAAGAAACACCCTTTTTCTTGGGCATAACAA
Organism: Lasioglossum morio; assembly: GCA_916610235.2. Taxonomy (NCBI): domain Eukaryota; kingdom Metazoa; phylum Arthropoda; class Insecta; order Hymenoptera; family Halictidae; genus Lasioglossum; species Lasioglossum morio. The sequence goes on along the minus strand of OU744324.1, from coordinate 4,729,156 downwards.
GCACTCGGAACGAGTTCGTTCAGTTCGTTTCAAACCTTCGAACACGCGACATCGAACATCGCATCGAAGCACTCGATCTGGCGGCTCAGTTCGGTGTTTCGGTTAAAATGCCACTCCACTTATATGCAACACAAACAAACGAAGAATTCAATCTACCTCGCCTGGAGGGTGGAAGTCAAGTTCACGACAAGTTCAGTTCGTTCGTAACGTGCTAACGAGTGATACTCACCACACCTCCTCCGAGTGCGTTTCAATACGGATCGTCATCACAGATCCACATGCATCAAAGCAATCAGTGACATTACACCAATGTCCAAATCGAGGCACATCCCCTCTCGCATACATAGAGGGGCCTCGCAAAGAACACCTTCTCGATCAACGGAGGAATTCGAACAACCTCGCTGAGGATTGGAAGTCGAGTTCACAACCGTTTGAATTTACGCCTCAAACAACGTGATACTATCCAATCCTCGAGCAGCCAAATACAACGCACAGTCATTACATTTTTAATCATTCAGACGACTTATCAGACCTTTACGCGACAACTCGCGAAAGAGAAGCCCAAACGGCAACGATCAAGCTGCATTACGTCGCGTTATCAAATGCACGCGTACGTTCTCGACGAAATATCGAAAGGGATCAGCAACCCCTCGTGCGTCCGAAGACCGCGCATATTTGTCTTCTCGAATTCACACAGAATCAGCCGAATTCGAACGCAATTCATAATCACGGAACTACAATCGAGTTCAAATCGCATCGCGAAGCTCAAGGACGTAAACGAATCGAACGTCACAAAACTCATAATGTGAACTAAAGAGCACACGGTACCTTTCATACATGCAGACAACGGACCGGCTCAGTTCAAATTACATTCATTTGCTTTACGCGAAACATCGCGTCGCGCTCTTGAGTCAAATCACTCTCGCGCACTTGAAATCGCATGGCGCCGTCTCACAAGCCACAGTATCTCTAACGATGACAATTCACGGACAAAACAGTTCTTTCGATCGACTCGAACATGTTTTTGAACCGTCTAAACAAGCAACTCTCTATCGTCAAATCTTACGTGCAAACGCGTGGCCGACATAGACCGGAAACTGACAGTCAAGCAATCCACAGTCAATCGAATTGACATTTATTAAATCGAATATTCAATCTCGACGACACATTCGATCGGTAGACAATCATGTGAAGTCTACGCATCAAGTCGAACACGTCAGACTTACGCGTTCAATCCAAACAACGAACCACGCGTCAAATCATTCGACTATACCTCGAACTTCGGAACGATCAACCTTCATTCTTACCTGCGGCACCCGCTAAAGGGTCGGCTATTCATAAACCACCGCGTGGATCATTACGGTCCTTTTTTCGTGCACATACAATAACGTCAAAATCGGACTCGAAGTGAGATTCACGCTGCGGTTTTACCTGGTCACAACAAAGACTGTTTACCTAAGCTTTACTAGCGACTTGACTACCGAGGTATTAACGATAACCGTTCAGAATCTTATTCGGACAACCATTACGAAGTTCGTCGGTACAAGGAACGAACTAACGGAACAATGTCGGGTAAAGAAACCTCGTGACACTTTATCAACAACCTATTTCGGATTTGTTAGACACAAACATCACATCTCTAAAAACACCGCGACAAACGTGTCGTCGGAAAGAATTGTTCACGTATGAACAATTCTACACACTCGTTATTCAAACCAAACCGTCTTTGAATTTACGTATATTCGTATGTCTCTATTGCCAAATCCAGACGATCTCTCCGTCTTCATTTTGACCATTATTTCCTGATTGGTGGTTCTATTAACGTGCATAACCTTTACTGATTTCAGCATCACATTATACGTACAATCGACCTACACTGCAGCATACGAGCAGTGACCATTCAAACCGACAACGACGTTTGCAAGCGAAACGTCGCGATATCGTAATCTTTAAAATGTCGATAGAGCACAACCTTGCAGTGCAAAACGTTAACGTAAATTACGTATGAACCTCAACGCATAAACAAATCTATTATTGATCGATCGGATCGATCAACGAGGGGGAGCATGTTCCGTCCCGTCGGAACAGAAAACGTGAAATTCTTTCGGACATATTTATGGTACGTTCGTGACTAAGAATCTTCCTCTAAGATTAAGTCAAGTAGGGTCATTCGACGACCATTCGAAAACATCGCCAGATGTTTGGGTTTTCTTAAAGGACAATGTACCATAAATTGGTCCCTTCGAACGACTAGCCGCGTCCGTCCAGAGTAGAGTCACATTACATTGTTGCACCTCCTTCCCAAGGCTCCTTCAGAGCTACGAGAAGGAGGTCTAAACATTCTTGAGGTTGCTGATTGGTTCGTACAACTTTCGGCCAGAACCAATCAGTACATGTTTTTCTTCATCGCGTTCGGACAAGAAGTCGAACTCCGACAGTTCCTTCTTAGCTTTCGGACGAGCCTATTTGAATCCGCGAATATACAAGTACAACGCACCGGCCGTTGTACTTGTCTATCATTAAGTGTATTTCCAAAGACTTCCAGTGCATCAGTTAATTGTCCAGCGATCAGGACACGTGTCAAACCGGGATCGCATCAGTCAAGATCCCTCGCGAGCGAAATAACATCTTTCATTAGATCCGCGAGCGTCAGTTTATTATATCGAATCAATCCGGATTAGGATTATTCACATTTGCGCGCGTATAAGGCAGGACCTGCTAGATCAGCCTTACTGATGAGTCCACTAGCAGGTCCGGGACGAAACGCTTCTTTTAACGTAATTCATTGTCACGCGTATCAATTATTGTCTTTTGCGTCTTTCACACATCTAAATTTCTTGAACTACTGGCCCAAGATTAATTTGGCGGGTCCAGATCCGGAACAGTCGCGAAACCCACGCACGCGGCAAAACATTATCCTTGATTATAAATGGCCTCGAGCAATTGAAACAGGCTGTATCTCCTAATAACCATAGCAGTTGAAAAAGCGACGTAAAATAATCGAAACAAAGGCTGTATCTCCTAAACGTTTGAAAACGAAAGAAACAGTCTTAGATCAAAGTTACATGGTATTTTTCTGATCGATGCATCTGAAAAATGAAAATGAAAACAAAAATAAAGACGAATTCTAAAATATCAGAATATCTGATCACCTGAACTCTACGTACTCTATTTCCCAAATCTGTCGATTGTTATTAATCATTTATTCGTGGTTACGGGAACTTATTTCAAGAAATACACGATAACACGGCGCATCGGAATTCGCACGTTCTGTAGGAGAGTCTTCTCCGCGCGATTCCCATCGCAAAACAGTCGTCACGATGAAAACGCGAGATAGACACCGTGGAAGCGCACGCAAAGTGGAATGAAGCGGGGTCAAGAGGGCGGAAAATTTACGGGGAAATAAATTCGGAGCAATTTTCTTTTCTGATCGGGGGAACCCGGGGGAAACCCGAGTGTATCTTATCGAGGCGAATATCAGGGGCCCGGGAAACTCTATCCCCCAAATAAGGTTCGACCCGAGTCAAATGAACTTTTCGTGCGGAAGGGTTTCAGCTCGCAGCTCGCAGCTGGTGCAATCTCACCTCGTCTCTCTCTCTCTCTCTCTCGCTCCTTCTCTACGCTTTCTCTTTCTCTCGATAGTGCTCGAAGACACGGAAGAGACGCTGCCGTGGGAAGGCAAGTTGGCTCAAGTCGCAATATTTGAGGAATTCGACTCGATTCCTGGCCGAATGTATTTCGTTAAGGGCATGGATTAAGACCCGCAGGAACCTCGATATGCGTTCACGTCATGACGTACTGGGTGTTCGTACAATTTCTAGTGTACCATTTACGAATACATATTTTTGTTCATTTGATCGCGAAAAATTTTCTGTTTTCAACAATAGATATCTGCCCGAAGCAATCAGTGAAAACAATATGCCATTTGCAATAGAAATGTAAATCGAAGAATTTCAATAAAATACAATAGCAAAACTGTTGCTCGGCATATACGAAACAAACAGCAGCAGAATCTCAAATGGTGAACCGTGCAAAATATATTCCTTTTTCAATATAAATATTTTCCAATATCATACGCAGAATAAAGCGAAAAGGTATGTATGTAAGGGAGAGTTGCCAAAATCGTACAACCTAAGGGATTGTTTATATATCTAATAAACAATACACATTTTTACTAAAATTGTTGTTCGCAATTATACTTTGATCTTTGCAGAAACCTTCTAAATAAGCATTCTACGTACAAAATAAAATTAAAAGAGAGATTTGAGTAATTTTAGAAGACATTGTAAAAGTACGATTTAGAACAACTATATCCTAGATCGTGCTGCTGTATTTACAAAATCGTACTTACCTTATATGGTAGTAAATTTCGTTTTGAAAGTATAATTTTTCATAATTTATACTTTTTTTATTATATTGAAACACAAAAGTATAAGTTTTTTTAAAGGTATAAATTTTTTTATTTAAATAATCTAATTTTGAATTTAAAATTCGGACATACTAATAACTCCCATTGAAGGTACACCTTTTAAAAACCGAGTGTCCAGTGCTTACTAACTGTCACCCGACGATAGACCCGCGGAAATAGATAGTTTCGCAAAAACGACTGAAAAAAAAGCAAAATAAAATAAAAATAACGACCAATCGTACGGGAGTTTTTCGCAGGATAGATCGTCGGGGAGAGATGAATGTTTTCGCGGGTTGTCAAGTCGGTTTTCACACAGAAAAAAGATGGGAAGGGGTGAGAAGAGAGGTTTGTGTCGAATAGAATTTCGCGCGTCGCATCGTCAAACTTTTATTCCGCGTCTTCTCCCGGTGAGTGTATTTCATTACAATTGTCCAAATGCAGCCGTTATCAGGGCCATAACCGAAAACTATAAATACCAGTGGGGGACACAAGAAAGAGCAAGAGAAAGTAGAGGAGATGGGGAAAATATCGATTCGCGTTTCGAGGTCAACGCACTGTGTCATATTTCGATTATTTAGAGAAATTAAATTCTTAATATTATGTATTTTGTTAAAAGTACTCAAAATATGTTGATTTCTAATTGCTTTAACATGACTTGTATTGTACTGACCAAGAATACGTATTTTAACTCTTGCAAGGTATTGTTTGACAGGGTATTTAATTTAAACGATATGAGGAAGTTGCAAACATAATCTTACATAAATATAATTAAAGTTTAATAAAACTATATACATGTAGAAAGATACACTGAACAAATACTAACACTTTCTGAAAACGAATTAAAACTCTAACAATCCTAAGTACATTGACGCAACATTGTTTTAGTTTCTGACTACATACATAAAGTCACTACTTCGATATTCAATGAAGAAATACATTCATATTCGCTCATACCTACACATGATAAATTATATGTATAATATTTAAAAACTAAAAATATTGAAAACACACCAGAAAGGATTGAATATCGCTAAAATAAATACAGCACTTTTACTAGGGTAAAATACCACTGACGATTAATGAAGTTTCATTATTTGTATAGGCAAAAGAGTTTATTTGAGGTTTACTTATCTCATCTGAATGCGATGAAAAATTAAAAAGAATAGCGATTCTGTGTTACGAAGGTATTACTTTCAATTTCAAAGTAAGGGTATATACACAATTTTTAAAAAGTTTCCATTTCGGAATTATATTCTCCTAAATGATCGAAATATCACACTGTGCGACGGCTGCGATTCGTTGCGAACGATAGTGGCATTCATTTGATGTCATTCGGCGGAGCGTGCGAACCACGGGGCCGAGAATTAATTAAATTATTTTCGGGCGGGACGCGATTTGCCCGGTGCCTACGGTAAACAGATTCCGATGGCCACGGTTCGATTAAATTTCAGCCGAATTAATTGGTGAAAGGGTGCTACGGGCGCCCTTATCCACCGTCATCGACGCCTTTCGACGCCTTTCGACGCCTTTCGACTATTTTCGCCGATCCTGCACCGGTTGTCGAGGAGCCTTGAGGGGACTCGAACCAACTCGAAAATTCAATTCTCTTATCGAGTCGCGGAAAAAAGTCGCAAAGAGTAGACACGACGTTTTCCATGTCTCCGGGATGAGTTTTTGCAATTTTCAAAGATCCACTCTTTCTCTCTTTGTTCAAGGGTCCGCCGTCAAATCGTGGAAACACGCGATCACGCTTCTACCAAACTGCTTGTAGCATACGTTGAGACAGTCACAGCTCGATGGAATTCAGCAGAATGATAGATGAAATTTTGGAGATACAAATTTTTTGCAGCGTCAACCATCGCTCTTTGCTCAACAATGCCCGTCAGCCAATTTTCAACGTAAATGGCTCGTTCGATAGCTTACCAAGAAAGAATCCTTCTTCCAAGTTTCAACCCTACACCTCGTTTATAACGGTCATTACGAGTAACAAACAAAATCCCACTTTCTGTCCCATTTTCCCTATTTAATCGCGTCTAAAAATTCCGACAAAAATCTGTCACAAACCCTGGTGGTAAAAAATGGAAACCGAGGAAAAATTTATGGAAAAATTCGATAAAATACCGACTTCATATTGAAGCATTTCCTTCGCGGTAAGGACAATGTGACTCGTGAATCAATCGTGAAGCGACACCGGTGAAGAAGTAGACCCTGATTTAAACTACCTTCAGAAACACTATCGAAAATTAAACAAAAAAGGTATTACCAAAGTTTTATTATACTGAATGCAACTATAAACCGGTCTTTACACGTCCCACCGAACGTGTTAATGAAAATTAAGTTTCTCCGTTGTGACGGTGATCACGCGACCGTTTCCGATCGAATATTAACAAACCGGCGCTGGTTCTTTGTGGCATTGTCTACATTGGCGGCGCGAATTCATCTGTGCACAGGGCCGTGGAGTTTTTTAATCTCGCGAAAACAGTGCGGAAACGCGCTTTCTAATTTGAAGGAGAGTAGGTTGCGCGCGGCCCGAGAGGTTTCCGCGTACGTTTTCGGACGCGGACGATAACGGTCCGATTCAACGTGTCTGTTTGCCCGTGGCGGATGCAATCGCAATGAGGATTTTTCGAGGAATCGGCGCCAGCGGAAATATAGCGGTTAATCAAAGTAATGGCAGTTTTTCAAGTCATCCGCTTTAATGGCCTCGCGCGCGCGGCCGTCGCGCGTTGTATCGAGCGCGTCGGCTCGGAATTCGGTCTGCGACACGGCCCCGAAAATTGGAAATCGCACTCCCCTTGATTACCGGTACTAATAATTGACGATCTACGCAGGAAACCGCCAACCCGGTTCGAATCGTCTGTTCGGCACCCGTTCGCCGAGCCAGTTTAATTCGCCAGTTGGAATTTCGTTGTTCCCGCGGTCCGTTTGCTCATCCCCAAAAAACCGTCCGAAAGAAATCATCGATCCGCTCGCATTTAAGGCTAATTTATACTTTTTCGATGTAAATATACATTCCAGTTGAATCGTCCGTAATGAATGTAAAGAATCAAGCGATGATCGAGTTGAATTTAATTTTATAAAACTTACGTAATGACCTGGGCACATTTGATACTAAATTTTTTCTGAACATCGAAAATTTGAATATTCCACGAAGACACCAGATTTTTCTACGGTCCATCAGGCTTCGAGGTAGACATCAGCCAGAGCGTACCGTCGTCGGACCAATAAGCTCCAGTTTGTTAGGCGAGATCACGCCCGGCTACGCAACCAATTAATGGACTGGCCACGCATTTCGTGTAATTACCAGCCAAAGGGTGGCCATCGGCCTTCTACTTTGTGCGCGTTGCCCGTTGCGCACTGTCGCCGGTTAACGCGTTGTTAATTTGCATTGAATAGTCTTGTAAACGACAGTCTCCCATCGATAACGAGCTTGGACTTCTATTTGATCGGATCTCTCGGTGAATTCGACGGTGTCGGCTGAATGACCGGCCACCGCGGACAATCGCGTCAGAAATAGCGAACGAATCACCACGACCCGACTGACCCGAGAGCATTATCATCGAGTGCGACGCGTCACGGTATATCGAATCGATTCCCGGGGTCGATACATTGAAACGCGACGGGCAGCGATGGAAAATCAAATTACCGGACGATATAAAAGGGATTAACATAACGCCCGGAAGCGTTGAAATTATCGAGAAACAGGGACGGAAAGGGAACAGGCTTGTAAAAGCGAATTTACTATTTTCACTGTCGAAGCTCGTCCACGAGACGAGCTGTAAAGTTTGTTTTTGCCCGCGTCTCAAAATGATCACTCGAAGAGAGTCGTAGATCTTGATGCACAATAAAAATTGTCTACGTAAATCTTGAGAGTCGTTTCTCCTTCTCTCAATAATTTTATCCCTCCGTGTGCAACTCCGGCATTTATGTCCGGAAGGAAATTTATTGAATATCTTCCCTTCCATTATTTATTTTTCCCATCACTGCTTCGAACAATTTTACGTTCACGCAAAGAACTACACGATCTAAGAACTAGCACGGACCCGATGGGTTTTCTGAGATCAGGACTACACTGTACTCATTTTTACCAGAAATAGATAAAATTCCACAGTCTGTTAAAACAGTTCAAAAATTTCTCCCGCCATTTCACGCAACAATGTCAACGAATTAAATCGAGAACAAAATTCCCGTTTCCGGGAACAGTTTCTGCGTAGGTTCGGAGCGTTCTGCGTCGAATAATAATAATATTTTTTTCATGGCATCTGTTCACGGTCCGCTGGATGGCCATATCGATACCATCGTTCACAGTTCGGCCCGCCGTTCGTTTCGTTTCGCAACAGAACGGTGTAGCGTGTACACAGGCGAAACGTCGCTTGTGTTCCACTGGACCGTCAATGTTGCTCGGAACTGTGTCGAGTGGCAGAGTCGTCGCGATTGTTACCGAAGAGTGGATGGCAGCAAACAAAAAAAAAAGAGAGCGTGAGAGAGAGAGAAAGAGAGCGAGAGAGAAACTAGGGTGTACGAAAGCATTTACGGCGGCGTAGTTTCAAGAGCCCCGGCAGATATTGGTAACGAGGGACCAACAATGGTTATAATGTTTTACGAGGCTCTCTACGTCCAAGCCTGAAGTCCCTACGACTCGATGAATGGATCTGGATAGCGTTAGATAAGCGAACCGTGCACGGGGAAATGGTTTGCGCGCTGAGAGACGTACCCCTAAGCATGGTAGAACGACCAACTCCCCTCGTGCCTCTGCACTCGAGCACACACGAGTGCGTATCTGTGTGAACATTACGTCTCGGTAGTATAATATTAGGCACTTTCTTAAACCATTTGCTCTTATCTCGCTTTTTCATGTCACTAATATTTTTTTAAAAATATTTTGTTCATCACACTTACCATTCGCAAGGTAATGTGCTTCAGATTTTTGAAAAGAATTTTTATATCAATAAAATTCAATCGGTTTGTTTACTTTTTATCCTGTGTTATTCATTATCACAAATTGATTAACCCTTTCGGTACGAGCGCTCTGTCTGCCGTGACACTCTCGCTGTACCAGAGTTGGGCAAACATTTTATTCAAATAAAAATTCCTAATAAAGTGGACTTTTCTCAAGTGGGTTCTCAACCCAAATTTCCTGATTGGAAATTTTTAATTGTATAAAACTCTGAAAATGCACACATAGCACGTGATCGGTCCTCTTTTGTATGAAGATTGAGATCAAACAACAATTATGCCTGGAGCTGCTTTTTTCAAAATTCTTGTAAGAAATTAATAAAGACTTCTTGTTAGAATAATTAGTATTGTATAATGTAAGCTGCTGTTCATGTTGCGCCGCCCGGTATATTGTTCATGTTGTTTACAAACGGTTCGTTGCTAACGACAAGCGAATGTTTCAATAAAGTTCATTCATTCTTATCGCATTTGCCGTTTTAATTCCGGCCATCTCTTACAATAAGAAACATCGCACCACTGTCGTATCGATGAAATCAGTTGACGAAATCGATCAAATCGATGAATCGGTGAAATCATTGAATGCCGGATATATCCGGCACTCGTACCGAAAGGGAAAAACGAGGCTATTTATGAAATTCATTTGTCTAAGAGACCCCACCTTACTATTTATGTATTATCAGACCTTACCTTGCGAGGGTTAAATTTCTTCACGTGTTATCATCATCGAATTCTTCACTCGAAATATTCTGACCTGTACGTCTGGAAATTAACTCGATTATTCACAAGAGTCAATCGAATTTTAGAAAAATATTTTCTATCTCCACTTAAATCGCGCGTTCTCTGCGTGCAATTAATTCGCCTCTGCTTCGAACTCATTTCCGGCAGCCGTTGGACTAAAAGGAAGGATGGCAAATCTTTTTCTGGTTGGCAGGACCAGAGAGGAGGGGTTATCGATGCCCTGGTCTGAGGAGGATCGAGAGGAACGAGAGAACCGTGTCGCGTGGAAAGTCTGCGTGTCGTCTAGGCGTCGGAGCGGTTCCCCCGAAAGATTGAGAGAGTGCATTTTATGTGTCGCTTCGATTCCCGGAGAGAAGAAGCCACCGATGAAAAACTCCGTAGTAAAAAGGACGAGAGGGGCAAGCGAGAGAAAGAGAGAGAGAGAGGAAGAGAGAGGAAGAGAGAGAAAGAAGAGAGAGAATTGATTTGATCCTACCGGATCCGGCAAACCGTGACGCGACGAGCCGAGCCTGAGTCGACGATCGGAAAGGTTTTCTGTGACACGACGACAACGACGACGACGACGACGAGCTTCGACGATTCTTTGTTCCCCGACGACATCGAGTCCCATCTAGAATCGCCCGCAATACTCTTAAACGTTCTATATACCACGGGACACCGTAAGTCCGACAGCGGCGATCCCTGGAATCCCGCAGACTCAAAGTCAACGATTGCCCCAGCTCCGTTTGCTCATCGTCCGCTGGAATTCGAACGACTCCTCCACTCACCGACAAAAATATTGCACACCCTTTATTAGATCCTCGACGATTCAAAATTGTTCGTGTTCTACGAACCCCCTCGCCACAAAATTGACACCAAATATATTCATCGTTCTTCGTGGTTTCAGTGAAATCTTTCAGATTGCACATAGGTTTGTGGTATTTCAAGATTTTCTTTCCTTAAACTGTACTAAGTGTACAGAAATTAATGTAGTAATAAATTAATGTAAACAGCGCACATCGATTTTCAATTTTTCCGTCGATCAAGCGTTTTGCCAGAAAAAGTTATACCTACTTATCTCGACTTTGATGAAATTTTTCGAATCAAGAGCCCGTTTCCTGTTACTCAGCGGAAATTCGGTGGCCCAAAAAAGAGTAATGTTTGGTTCCGGTAATTACCAGCAGCGCCTCATGAAATTTAGATATCGCGTATCGAAAAGAAGCAATGACTCGGCGCGTCGCGAACGAAATTCCAGGTCACCGAGGGGGTTGTCAGTGGTTAGCTAGTGTTGTTAGTCGCGCGAAAGTGTCGCCGCATTTAATTCTCTGTTTCCGGGTCTCCGGTCGTCTCATTGACTTCCACTTCACGTCCACGCGTCACATGCCAAACGACTACGCGCAGTCATTTGCGGTTTTTGGGTCAACATTGAAATCCACTTCTCTCGGCCCGGGGAACTCCGGGCGCAATGTATCCTCGAACTAGAGGCGTCGTCGCTCACCCCCCTTCCACCCCACCCGATGCCGTAATTACCGTAATTCGTTAGCGAGTCGAAGAAAATGCCGGGATCGATTCACAGTTGCAACTCGGACGGGCCAGCGAGCTCGAAACGGATCGCGTTCATTATTTTACTATTATATTTTGCTGAGCTCTCTTCCATAGAAATATCTCTCTCGCCGTTACTCCTTCATTTAGAAAATAATTGTAGAACTAAATTGTTTCTCTATTCGTTGAGTAACATTTTCATCTCAAAAATAATTGAATAATATATAGAACGTCCCAAAACTGTGCTTCCTTGAAAGGTTAAATCCCTGTGGTTATATCAAGCAACTTTTAATTTTGCGACAATGTGCTCCGAAGCGTTGTTAAATGGTTATTAACGTGTTTTTAATTAATAACTCCTTAACGAAGCCGCGAATAATATTTTCATAACGGAAAACGATACTTCGGATGAACTAAGGTATCAGCCCTTTCAAGGAAGTACAACATTTATGAGACACCCTGTATTATAGTAATATACATATACACATGTATATAATTGCTGTGTGAACGTTTCGAAAAATAATTCCAAACGGACTTGCAGCTTGAATCCTAGACAACGAAAACTGAATGTACGCTATTCCAATGGCGGAGTACAGATGGACGAAGTTTCACTGTAATTGAATTGTGGATTGTTCGTATTTATGGTCAAAATCTGTACGCGAAACGTGGAACAATCGAAACTACGGAAGAATGTGCAACTACTGTTACATCCCCCTCGAGTTACAATAGAATTTCATTTATCCCCACCAGGTTTATGCGAGCAAGTTCTTGTTATATGAACTCATAACTGAGCCTCTATTATCTGAACTTCCAGCATAGTTTCTGTTGTACGAGCACAAGTGTAGATAAACCGACTTTCCATAAACAATTGAATGTTTAGGTCGAAATTGGTGCCAACCTTAGTTATCGGAGCGTCAACTCTTCGAACTAATAAGAGGGTTGGGGTAACTAATGAGCCTTTGTTATTCGGACGGTCTTGTACCCCAAGAGATTTGGATAAACCAAATTCATAACCTGGTAGTAACAATATAATATCGATAGTGAACGATTGGCAGAAATATAGTTATAAGAACAATACAAATTCTGCTTTTCTTCTAGGTACTTCTAAGGATGTTGGCTGACATAAATATATTGCGAATTTGTTAAAATACATTTAAATCTTGAATATATGTATGATAAATATAGGATCTTATAAATAAAACAATTGTCCAAGTCTGTTATAAGTAGACTGCGGATTTCATACATTTATAACAAAAATTGGTACGTACATACAATTTAAAGCAGTGGATATATTTAAACAATTTAAGAGCATTAACCTATTTGTTTCAGTTTGACACTAAACCTATCGAGGCTTAAAAGTAACTGGTACACATTCCCTTATAAAAATGACAAGATTGATTTTATTTACACTTTCTGCGGCTCCTATTATAATATGTGCGCTCTACTAAAGATATTTGTACAATCGATTCTTAGAAAATCGTTTTTATTATTTCAATAATTGTAAAATAATAAATCTGGAATCGGTCATTTTGACCAGTAGTGGTAAGTTAACTGTTGATAAAATAATTAAAAGACGAAAGAAATTTTTATTTGATCCGTAGTTTAATTATAATAATCCAAAGTTACATGAAAGTTTCTTTTCTTTTTCAGTTTCCTTGAAAAGTAACGAATACTAGAATAACGTCCTGAAATGTCTTTTCTGTCTTGTCGAAACCGTGAACAAATAATTTTGTCCATCTAGTTCTAGTGTCAAGCGGACCACTGTGCGCTGATTAGAACATTGTTTGCAACGATCGAGAGTGTCGTGAATATTCGTCGAAGTTTTTACGACTCCGGCGCGCATATCTGGTCTTTCTTCTGGCGGATAGGACGGTCGCGAAATTGAACGAGACTGCTGAATCGTGCCGGATGCTTGGGGCCCGAGCTTGAATCGAGGGATTCGCAAATTCACCGTAAAATCTTCTGCAAACGGGGGTAACGGTAACTCATTTCCGTTTCATCGGGAGTTCCCCGTTCGAATTAAAAGTGCTCGGTGGGTCGGCAAACGAAGACCGAACGGATGGCAGATGGGAGTGGGGGTGAGAGGCAGGGTGGCAAGGGGGTGAAAAAGGATGGTGGATTAATTAACGCGAGGTAAGGTAACGTAACGTAATTACGTTCTCGCATTGTGAGAATCGCCCGGCGGCGTCGCGTCGCGTCACGTCGCTTCGAGGCCGAATTGAACCCCGAGAAACTTGAGACTCGAGACTTCAGAAACACCGAGTGAATGGACCCCGATGACTGGCAGCCAGGACGTGCTTTTCTATTTCCAGATCCCTGCACGTCGAACGTCTTCAGGGATAATTACTCGTCTTTCGGCTCCACGGTATTTTTTTTTTGTCAACAGCACACTATCCGAACTTACAGAATATCAACGACGAAAGAAACGACCTGTGTTCTCCGCCCATTGAGGATACTGTTCTCTCCACGAAATTTTTTCAGTGTTCTTACTGTTTTATTTACACAGGTTCTCCTAAAAATTGACTTTCTCGGAAGGGTAGATCCTTGGGGTGATTTCAAGCAACTTTTTCCTTTGCGAAAATATTCTCCGAGGTCTTGTTAAGAAGACATTAACGAAAATGTGGGCGGATTCCGAGCCAGTATCCGCCCACTCTAGCCACGCGCAGATTGAACCGTGTTTGTCGCAGAAAACATTTTTCCGTAAAGGGAAAAGTTACTTTCAATGACCTCAAGAATCACCCCTTTGAAGGCAAAGTAACATTTTCAGGACACTCTACATATATTCTCTATATACCTTTTAAGGATTGAGAACAGACGGTAGAAATGTTACAGCTGTCGAAGAACTTTTCCATCTCATTCTCGGGTATCTACCGATCTATAGTACTTTACGACGGTTCCTTAATCGTTGACGGATCGATGACTCTATGATCGCCATCGTCGTGTTAATTTCATCCGGTAAATTTCGGATCGGACTGCTCGAATTTTCGAGGAAAGGGAGTCGAGAGCTGGTGACGTGCGCGCTCTCGCACGATCCTCTCGGGGAAAATTTCAATTTCCAAGCGATCGTTCTTACGGCTCCCCCGGGCTCGATCCATCCCCTTTTCCATTCCCTTTTTCCAACTAGGAAATCACTGTAAACTGCGCACGTAGAGCGGCAATTAATGATTGCCCCGATGAAACTTGGTCGCGGTAGAGCGATAGAGAGGAACCCCTCCTCTCTCTTTCGTGTTCCCTGGCTTCTTTTTCTCCCGGAGCCGAACCGGCCTGATTTCGAAGAGGCTTTGACGGGCTATCGAATCGTTTTGCTTCTCTTCTCTCTTCCTTTTCCGCGAGACTCGCGTGGAAATGATTGCTTCGCCGATATATACACCGCGTGCGCGAAACATGAACACGCGAGACGCGCGCACCGAAAGCCGACTCTGTGATCTTTCCATTAAAATTTCGATTAAGCCCGAGACGGAGAGCATCGACGCGAGTAGTATCGAAACTCCGAGATTCCTGGCCTCTTCGGTATCGATAGCACGCAGCCCGAGCCCAGCCACCGATGAAAAATTCTCCTTGGCGATATCTATTTCGCATAAATTGCCTCGTTCGACGGGAGAGCCGTGCCGCCCCGGATAGAAGAACAATTTCAAACTTCGGCCTGATCGGTATGCTAAATTGAATCGAGGTTTTCAGTACAGGCCAACACGGATCTGTGCTTTATAACATCCGACACTATTTTACGTCGCTGTCCTGAACTCGGATTAATTACAAATCTCTTTTTGTAGTGCCGACATTTTGCATAGATATTTGTAGACTGTGAATTTTATGACAAAAATTAGTGAAAAGATAATAGATTAACAAAGCCGATGTAGGGGAGAGCTGTCAAATGCGTACTGGTCACCTAAATCGTACCGGCTCATTTTTTTTGGTTACCAATTAATGTTTGCGACTTCTAGTGGTAAAAATATAAAGCGTTTATGGAGTCGCTAATATAGGATACAACTTGTGTTATCTGGATTGATTTCGCACCAACCTGTAGAAGCCGGAAGATTTCAAGTTTGATGTAAATTTTAACCAATTATTTTAAGACAAATTTCATTTCAATGCTATAATTGATTAATACCTTTTGTGTTTTCTTTGAAATATATTTAACATACCATCTTTATAGTATGTTTATAATATAATTTATACAATTTTTTATGTTAGGAAAATAATATTTTTCTTAAATCGTACCGAAATTCAAAATCGTTCCAGTATAATTTAATAAATCACACTGAAATTTTATCTAGGTCTTAATACACTAACACTTAAAGTTTCTATATTTTCTTTCTGAATTTTTCGCAATCTTGAATTATATATGATAGAAAGATAATGTAATAACGACTTTGAAAATACAGCAGTGCGATTTAGGATATAGCTGTCCCAAACCGTACTTTTACAATGTCTTCTAAAATTATTCAAATCACTCTTTTAATTTCATTTTATACATAGCATGTGTATTTAGAAGTTTTCTCCAAAGATCAAAGTATAATTGCGAACAACAATTTTAGTAAAAATGTGTATTGTTTATTAGATATATCAAAAATCCCTTAGGTAGTACAATTTTGTCAATTCTCCCCTACCATTTTTAACATGTAAACATTATTTCTGAGAATTAACTTTTTCTTAGATTTATTGCAATTGGTATAAAATTTTCCTCCGCAAAAATCGTATTTTTTACAGGAAACGTTTCGTCAGTTTTAACTTTTTTCAAATGCGATTTTGATCGGAGGCTCTTCAGTGGTGACATTCTCGTTACCAAACAAGATCCTGTAACGCGTTACATCGTTACAACCCGTTGCCAGCGGATATATTCGCGCGAATCGTTCGTTTCGCGATGGTCTTGCGAGAGGAACGGACCAGACTGCTAATGGGGAGGGAAAAAGGGGAGGAACCGGGACAGAACGGAGCTGACAGCGAGTTGCGGGGGTGGTCCGTTCGTAAAACAAGCTGTCGCTGCGCGAAGTGGATGCTTTTAGCCGACGCGATGCAACGCGCCGTAAACCGGCAGGATTGGATTTCTTGCGGCTACGTCCGTTTTCGTTCCGCTGGCTGGCCGGTGACAAAAGCGGAATTTAAAACTGACCCAAACAGAGTACAGCGGAACGGAGGTGAGCGAAACGGTGCACAATAGGGCCGAACTGGCCGCGGCCTAAACCCGACAAAAACTCCTCTTCACCGAAGTGTCCCGATAAAAAGTTAGTATTGTAGATTCTAAGTTCAATACTACAATGAAACTAAATTTGAAATTAATTTTTATGCAGACAGTGTGCTCGATGGTCGTGTTGTTCACATGTATTTGAGACTAGACATTGCAATTGTACAAATTTTCATTTTGATAACTCCAATATCGTTCGGCTTGTACTAAATGAAAAATTATTAACAATTTGTGACATTTATATTGAATTCACAGTACTCGAGCCAGAGATTGCCTGATTAAATTGAACGCAAGCAGCTTGTTTGCATTGCAAGCGAGTGAAGGACTAACATTGATTCGTAATATCGAGATTGAAATTTAGAATAGGGTCTTCCTCCTCTATTTTAATGACCTGAAAATATGTTGTCACGATCATCATTCTGAAAGCTCTTTCAAAAGGCCAGTTCTGCCATTTCGAATGAATTTTCTATGACTTTTCAAACGACGTTTGTGCGTAGTCGCGCAAAACGGGAGGCTCGAACAATTTCCATTAGGATGATCGACTCGGCTTGACGGGTTCGAGAGTTGCGAGGTGGTCCCGTCGCTCCTCGGACTTGTCCCCGGAGCTGTCTCGGGCTCGGGCCGCGTGCGCTTCGGAAAAGTTTGAATTACAGTCGCCATAGGTGTTTGCGGCCGGTGCGATGGAGCCAGAATTTCAAATCAGTCCATTCCGAGTCCTCTGTCCCTGGGGTGTATCGAGCTCGTGGTGCGCCTGCCCGCGGCAAAGTTGAAAACCGTGTCCGTCCTCAGTATAACTAGTTTCCCTTTCGGAGATTGGATCGTTTCCCGCGACCGGCCCACCACCGATCCGGCGCCGATCATTTTTCATCCGGGCCCGAATATACTTTCCTCTCAGGATCCTCTGGAAACGCAGTTTTACCGACCTGGATTCAATCGGCACCGTGTCGGTCTTACAAATATTTGCTGTTTCCGGACGGCTTCCGGCGGCCGGAACTGCTTCGACAGCACTCATCTTGCTAAGAGGCTCGTTCGTTTCATCGGCCACCAGCAGAATCCGGAGAGATTGCTCGATAGACAGCACGTGCAACATGCTACCGAGGCAACGGAGGTCCGATCGCTACCATAGATTGCCGCTCTGTGTCAAACTACGTATAACGATCGACCCTTGCTGCACAATAACAAGTCAGACTAGTGATGGGATCTGAATTACTTCGAATCGCTTCGATTCAATATTTACGACAAAAAATTCGAATCACTTGCAACATAATTCGTAGCTTAGAACTCTTGAAACTTTTGGACGTTTTGAAAGTTTTCAGTGTCTTGAAAATCTTGAAAGCCTTAAAAGTTTGCAAGGTTTTTAAGAATTGAAACTCTTGAAATGTTACATCTATGAATAATAGTATGAACGTATCAATGTAATGAAAAGTTTATTATTAATTTATTAAGATTATCAAGACTTAAAATTTTCAAGACTTTCAAGAGTTGTAAGAATTTCTAATTTCGAATAAATATCGCATTGATTCGAAACTCTGTGGAGATTGATTTGCTCGAAAACTAGCAAGACAAAGTATTGTATGACCATCACTAGTGGTGAGGGGCTACTAAATATGAAAAATGCTAATTAAAACTAAATTACTTACAAAGTAAGTAATACTTATAAATTAATTAATTAAATACGAAATAAAAATGACGTTTTTACAGGTAGAGGCGTCAGGAACATATGAAGGTCGACTCTGCTTTTCTAAATGCAAAAATTGATGAAAATTAAGACGAATACAATAATCTAGTATAAAGGTCGTTCAAAGTCACTCAAGCACAACAGGAATAGAAAATAAATTGTTGTTATAAATGCATAGTATTGTCCGAGCCGAATGGTGAAATTCTCCTGTAACCTCCGTGATCCAGCGGCGGCGACCTTGCGATTCAATTGAAATCCGTGTTCGCGTTAAGAGAATTCTTCGAAGCGGAAAACGGTGTCGCGGAAGAATCGCGGAAATTCCAGTTGCCAGCTATGAATGACAACGCGTTAGTTGCAAGAACGCTGTCAACGCCGCGTCTCGTCAAGCAGCGTGCTTCTTTCCTGTGGTTATTTCCCGCGATGTTTGCAAGCTTGGGTTTTTCGCGCGGAGGAAAAACAATTTCGCACGCGATGGTCAAAAAATGTTGCCGCGACGAAACGCTGCGCCGTGCCGGCCCGTTGCACCTGAACATACTGCACACGCGTCTGCACGCCGGTCTGCAGCCGCAAATTGCATTCGTCAACCGCGAAAACTTGCGGCCGAGTTGTTCCGTTTGAGTGAGGTGGTCCCAAATCAGGATTTAATTCAGAATCACCGTAATTAATGGATCGTTGCACATTGTTGTAGCGTTACAGAAGACCATTCAAATTACAACTTCGTGAAAGAAGATCGTAATTCACATCGTTTTGAAGCTTGAAACCACAGCTTTCTCCGGGGTATAATGTTCTCGAAAGCACTCACTGTTTATTCAGTAGAAAAACATTTTGAACTGCTCCGTCAATGAGGAAGGATATTCATCGTTCCAAAGATTTTATTCAAACGTCTCCGCGGGCATTGAAAGATATCATTAATGGTCAAAACGACCATGGAAATCAAGACCGAGCGGTCTCGTTTACAACGACCTCCCAAAACTTGATTCACGATTTATCGTCGTCGTATCGATCGGTCCATCGCCTTGAAATCGTTCTCGGAGGATCAGCCAGGCAGGTGGCTGACCGGAAAGGTGGGGGAAAGCTAAGGAGCAGACAAAAGTGAAAAAGAAAAGGACAGAAAGAGGCGGCGGAGGGGATAGAGGGAGGAGAAAACAGGAAAAGGGGAAGATCGGGGAAATAAAGATAGACGGCGGGGATTGGTAAGAAGGAAAAGCGTTCTTAGCCCCCGGGGGACTATTATGCAAAGTGGGAAACAGATGCACGGCTCTCAGGAGCCGCGATGCTCTTATTTTTCGGGGGCTGGGCAGCAAACGTTTCTCTTCCTTTTCGGGCAGGGACACCGGAGAGAAAAAAACTTCGGCCTGTTCTCTCTCAGCCCCTCTGCGGGGGTGTCTGGTGTCTGGCTCTCCCGTGAAATGCTGCTTTCTCTCTTTCTCTCGGTCTCTCAACCGCTGCAGAACGCGACAGGAACGTAGGTTTCCTCGCGGAAGTCGCAAAGTCTCTCCCGGACGTTCAGAAACATTCGGACTTCTAACGCTGCCGCATAAACCAGACCACGACTACCCTTTGCAACTGCTGGATGCTTGCTTGCTATACCGTCTCTGCCTCTTTCTCCTTTTCTCTGTCCTCTTCGGCGACGCTTTCCCTTTAATCCTCCGGCTCCCTCTTCGCTTGCAATTGCTACCCTATCTCCCTTTGAAACGGACGAGTACTCCGAGCGGAATACAAACGAGCCCCACGCATCCGGCAAAAATTTCGAACAGTTTCGGTTGTACGCGTCTTCCGGATGCGGAGCTGTTGCATCCGGAATTATAAATTGCTCTCACGGCAATTTTTTGTCGAACTAGTTACAAGGAAGAACAATCAATTTTTTAAACTAACACTTTATTTATTGTTCGAGACTTCAAGCTTGTTTTACGTTGGGAGAGTACGTCAGACTTTTTTACGAGCTGAATCCGGGCCGGAGGTCGTCAGCCATCATGTCACCAGCGTCGACCTTCGAGTACCATTCTGAAATATTCATAGACCCCCGATCGTTCTTGCTAATTGATACCCCTCGCGTCGGGATCTCACGGTGCCAACAGGTGTTCGCCCTTGTATCCGACTCTATTCGCCGGAAACTGGCGAAGATCGCAGAGATTGTTCACTAAATCGCATTGGAATCGCTCGCAATTTACGAGAACCACAGTCAAATTAGAATGAATAGGCTCGAGAACTTTATGCAAAATAAAAAGTGCGTACATCGATCACAAGACAAGATCTACAATAAATATAATTGGCTATATCATAATTCTATCCGATTTCATTTGAATAAATTCTGTGGAGCAATGGACAATAAATCAAGATTCGATTATCGCTTTTTTCGCCGACAGATAAGATCGACATACTAAAACGGAAATAGTTTATTACTGTCCTTAATATTTCATCGTTCGAGTGTAATGGATATCTTTTTCGTGGCGACAGCTGGAACAAGATCCCGTGCATCATCCGCAGGCTCCTCCTTTTCACCGTCGTTCAACTATTTCCCGAATATACGGAATCGATCGGATTAATCGGAGCCTCTTTTCCCCAGGCTCTCTCTCTCTCTCTCTCTCTCTCTCTCTCTCTCTCTCTCTCTCTCTTTTTTTTGCTCTTGCGAGCTCAACGTGTTCCTATTTGCATTTCACGCGCTTCATCCTTCTAATTGCAGCTCTCAATTTTTCGCGAGCCACGTCGAATCCTTTCCAGTGTGTCCGGCTTTCTTTAATCAAATAGACGCTCCGAGTTTTTAATCCGAATTTCAAATATTCGACAATATTTCACCCGGTTGAACCGTAAAATTCGGGTAATCCCTGGGCAATCGGCCGTGCCGAATGCCCCCGGTGTTCGAAAACGCGCGCCGACGCGAGCTTGCTGTTCCGGAAGTTGCGGAACGAAAGAAACGGTCTTCGTTAAATCGTAATAATCGTTCGCCTGGAACGGTCCGTTTTACGGCCGCCGTTTCCCACCAACTATGGCCCCGGCGATATCCTATGATTTTCGCGTTAAATAAACAGCCAACGCAAGACTGACCCCGTTTTCACCGAGATACACACACACACACACGCTATGCACCGAAGCGAACGGCTGCTGTCCTCCATTAAGCCTCTGTGATCCCAGATTTTTCGAAATATTCCTCTAGGAAATTTGCGTCGTGCATCAAAGTCTTAGATGGCCAACTTTGCACGTGTATAACTTGTGTACCAGTGATCCCCGGCCACTCAAATTTACATTTTTGGCATTTTCTTGTCAAAAGATACAGGGTTGTTTAAAAGAAGATGAAACTTTTTTCCTCCAAAGTGAAGTTCGACCTAAATTACGTTCTAGTCTTCTAATGCGACTGCAGGGACTGTAGATTGTCGAGTAGAATTGTAGGAATGCTGTTGAGAGGTTACGTGTAAATAATTATATACGAGAACGGTGGAAGAAATATATTTAAGTGTAAAAACAGACGTTATCGGAGATGTCTACAAGACGTGCACACGATGAGAACTGAACCCTTAAACGCGAAGGAAACCTTTAACTTCAAGTACGTAACTTTGTAAAAGAAACATCTTGCGATAATATGGAAGCGTGTATGTCCGTTACGCGAGGAACAATATCGTTCCTCGAACAGTATTATGATGCGCGGTCATCGCCCCTATTTTGTCTTAGGACAAAACAGTTGATCGACTACGACTCGCGCTCCAAGGCCAAATATAAAAACCGCGGACAACCAGGCCTTCCTTCGAATAAACCGTTTTGGAAAAAGGCAGTTAGCGCCCACACTCGAAAGAGTACAGACTAATAAAGTATTTTTACATTTACACGATTTGATCTCTCCTGAGAAACCCTTCCACTCTACAGTATCAGAAGTGGGATTAGTGAACTTTTGGGAAACGGTCCGCGAAATTTTTTTCAGTTAACGCGTCCGTAAAATTTTGGCTATCCGTTCTGCATTAATTTCGTTAGCAGTGGAAGTTTAAGATTCATTCTCAGGATATTTTGGAGTGTTTCGTACAAAGACTTTTTGTTAAATATTTATCAGTTTAGTAATTTCGTTTTAAGAAGCAGTGTTCGCGCGTGCTCAACCTTTTGTTTGACTTGGTGTTATTACGTATATTGAGGATATTTCGTTAAAATGCCAAGACTACCGATCTCGAAAGAATCCATCAGTGACTTTACGGTTCCGGAATTAAGATTATTATTACGTTCGAGAAATCTGGCAAGCGGAGGTTCGAAGCAAGATCTGCTCAGACGACTGCAAACCGAAATTCCAGATTGTGACGAACATTTACAAGAATACGCAGAAGAACTTCAGGGATCGCAGGAAAGTTTAGCAGAACAAGAAAATATTATGGAAAATATACCTTCGTTAAGTGAGAGAGCAGGAACAACGGCACAAGAGGATAATACCGTTAGTGCTCGCGAATTCGAACTCCTCCGACGAGAAAAAGAACTTTTGGAACGCGAAATACGAATGATGCGGTTGGAACGTGATTTAGCTCAACATTCGCTACCGGAAGTCAGTAATTCTTCTGGACGATCCATGAATATACGCCACATAGCCGAAATGCTAAATGAATTTTCGGGTGATGGCGACAATTTTGGCAATTGGAAGCGGCAAGTAGAATTGTTGAAGCAAACGTACGAGTTAGACGAAAATTCGACGCGTTTGTTGATCCACCAACGTCTACGAGGGAAGGCGTTAAATTGGTTTCGATCACGATCAACTAACGTTTCGCTATCCGTATCGGGAATTTTTGAAAAATTACAGTCACTGTTCGACCACCGTCCGAACAAACTGTCGTTAAGAAGAAAATTAGAGGCGCGCATTTGGAAGAAAAATGAATTCTTCACCGATTATTTTCACGATAAACTAACGTTAGCCGAAGAAGTCAGCATCGATCAGGAAGAGTTAATTGATGTTGTTATCGACGGTATATCCGACACCGAATTAAGGAACCAGGCGAGGATGCATTGCTTTAAAACAACAGACCAGATGCTGAAGGCGTTTTCGAAGCTGACATTAGAGGATCCGAAATTTATTCACGAGGGGAAAGAGGTGAAACGGCCTACATTAACAAAGAGAGCAGGAACGACATCTCAAGGAACTCGTCGTGAAGAGCTCAAGTGTTTTAATTGCAATACCAGTGGTCACCTACAACGAGATTGCCGCCAGCCAAGACGTGATTGGGGATCATGTTACAAATGTGGAAGCCAGTCGCACAAAGTCGATAGCTGCCCACGAAATCAGCAAGGAAGCAATGATTCGTTACCCAGAGCATCGCGGCAGGAATCATCGAGGTCAACGACTGTCAGTCTGGTACAACCAATGTCGACACAAACTGCATTTATGGTACCCTTTAAATTTTCGCTGCATAGTAACGATGGTAATATTTGTGATTATTCTCTATCTGCTATGATCGATTCAGGTTCCCCCGTCAGTTTGATTAAGTCTAGTTTTATACCCGTAGAGTTTCGGTCACCTTATCAACAGACAGATTCGTTTAGCGGGATTAATGGTTCACCTTTAAACGTTGAAGGCGTTTTTGAAACGACTGTTTGTATAAACAATGTTGATATTTTTATGAAATTTTTAATCGTCCCGGATACTACAATGCATTACGCCGTTATTTTAGGCCGAGATTATATATTAAATCCTTCGTTAAAGATAACTCTAGGACAGCAATTTCGAATAGAGCGGGTTGACGATTTCGAAAAACAAATTTTACAGATTCAATACGTTGATAAGTCAACGGACCCGATAAAAACATTAAATATAAACCCCGAAATGTCGGTCTTAACCGATACTGTCAGAAATTTATTTTTCGAAGCTTTAGACTCTTGCGATAATAACAACATTACTTCTGCCGGTCTCGAGATGGCGATCGAATTAAAAAATACGCAACCTATTAGCTTTCGTCCCAGGAGACTCTCCTTCGCAGATAAAGAAAAATTGAAGGAACTTCTAGACACTTTGCTTAGTGATAAGATTATCCAACCGAGTAACTCTCCGTATGCGAGTCCAATTGTGTTAGTACGCAAGAAAACAGGCGATGTGAGGTTGTGCGTAGACTATCGAGCATTGAATGCAATAACAATTCGAGATAATTATCCAACTCCGCTCATTGATGATCATTTGGACCAATTGAAAGGAAAAAAATATTTTTCCAAACTCGATTTACGAAATGGCTTTCACCATGTTAAAATGGCTAATGAATCCGTGAAGTATACTTCCTTCGTAACGCCACTTGGTCAATATGAATATTTGAAAATGCCTTTTGGATTAACAAATGCACCACGTGTATTTCAACGTTATTTATCTAATGTTTTTCGCAATTTATTAAATGATCATAAAATATTACTGTATTTCGACGACATATTGGTTGCAACAACTACAATTGACGATCACTTAAATATTCTGCATAGCATTTTCAGTTTAGCTGCTCAATATCAACTAGAGTTTCGTTGGGATAAATGCTCCTTTTTGTACACGCACGTGAACTATTTGGGTTATTTGATAGATGAGGCTGGAATACGGCCTAGCAAAGAAAACGTAGAATCAGTTTTGAACTACCCTATTCCGAAGAATACCAAAGAATTACATCGGTTTGTTTGCCTAGCCAGTTACTTCCGTCGATTTATTAAAAATTTCTCGATTTTAGCGAAACCCCTTTACGATACAATAAAAACAAACACAGAATTTCAATTTGGTCCAAACGAACTTCAAGCTTTCGAAATTTTGAAACAGCGATTAGCAGCGGAACCTGTCTTAGCCATTTATGACCCGAAATTAGCAACAGAACTGCATTGCGACGCCAGTGCTAGTGGATTCGGAGCTATTTTGCTTCAGAAACAGACAGATGGACTTTTTCGACCAGTATTTTATTTCAGCAAGCGTGCAAGTACTCCAGAATCCAAATACCATAGTTTTGAACTAGAATGTTTATCCGTCATTTACGCAATTAAGAGATTTGATATTTATCTGTCTGGAATACATTTTAAAATAATTACGGACTGTGACAGTTTTCGATTAACCTTGAACAAGCAAAATGTAAATCCACGTATTTACCGCTGGGCGTTATTTTTAGAAAATTACGATTACGAGATAGAACATCGACGTAACGAGAGAATGAACCACGTAGATGCATTGAGCAGGTGTCATAATATATTAATTTTAGAGGGAAATACGTTTGAACAAGTTTTAGCGTTAAAACAATGCCAAGATGAGACCATTCAAGCAATTCGGAAACGGTTGGAAACAACAGAAGACAAGGTCTACGAGCTTAGAAATGGTTTAGTATATCGAAAAGCAGAAAAGAACAAGCTATTATTTTATGTACCACAGAATCTAGAATCAAATGTATTGCGTGCATCACACGACGATTTGGGACATTTAGGCGTCGAAAAAGTAGTCCAGCATATTACACAGGTATATTGGTTTCCGAATATACGGCGAAAAGTTAAGCAGCACATCCAAAATTGTCTCAAGTGTGTTGAGTTTTCCCCTTTGGAAGGCCGAAGCGAAGGACTTTTAAACAATATTCCGAAAGACAATGTACCATTTAGCACGATACACATCGATCATTGCGGTCCGTTTGAGAAAAGCGGACGTGGTTATAAATTTATATTATTAGTTGTCGATGCATTTACAAAATTTATTAGATTGTTCGCGTGCAAGTCCACGAAAACCGAGGAAGTTGTTAAACACCTTAGCGATTATTTCCGAAGTTACAGCAAGCCCAAACGTATAATTAGTGATCGCGGCTCCTGTTTCACGTCAAATAATTTTAAAGAATTTATCAATGAAGCAGGAATAAACCACGTGTTAATAGCTGTCGGAACACCTCGAGCCAACGGACAAGCTGAAAGATACAATAGATTAGTAACGCCAATGTTAGCAAAATTATGCGAAGCACCCAAGGATTGGTCTTACGTTCTCGATAACGTAGAATACGCTATAAACAATACAATCTGCCAATCAACTGGAACCACTCCCAGTAAATTACTTTTCGGTGTGGACCAAGCAGGTAAAGTGAACGATAGCGTACGACCAATTCTTATCGATAATATTGATCAATCGAGAGATTTAGTTGCGATAAGAGACAATGCGTGCGTCGTTATTGATAAGATGCAAGACCGCAATAAATTGCAATACGATCGACGTCACAAACCGAGTACTCAATACAGAGTCGGAGATTATGTAATGATTAGAAATCACGACGTTACGCCAGGAGTCAATAAAAAATTGATACCTAAGTTTAAAGGCCCATATGAAATAATTAAGGTGTTAGATCATGATCGATACGTAGTCAACGATATCGAAGGATTTCAACGAACACGTATACATTTTTCGACGGTTGTAGGGCCCGACCAAATGAAACCCTGGCCAAATAATCGTGATGACTAATTATTTTATTTTATTTATGTTATAATTTCATTTTTACGTCATCACATTTTATTTTACCACACATTATTATATGAAAGTATACCGTTTCTTTTACTTATTGTTTTGTTTGGTCACGATGAAACCAATGATAACCGAGGACGGTCATAGTGTCAGAATAGGCCGAACTGTAAAAGAAACATCTTGCGATAATATGGAAGCGTGTATGTCCGTTACGCGAGGAACAATATCGTTCCTCGAACAGTATTATGATGCGCGGTCATCGCCCCTATTTTGTCTTAGGACAAAACAGTTGATCGACTACGACTCGCGCTCCAAGGCCAAATATAAAAACCGCGGACAACCAGGCCTTCCTTCGAATAAACCGTTTTGGAAAAAGGCAGTTAGCGCCCACACTCGAAAGAGTACAGACTAATAAAGTATTTTTACATTTACACGATTTGATCTCTCCTGAGAAACCCTTCCACTCTACACTTCATACCTGAAGGGAGAACAGCATGCTATAAAAAAAATTAAACTGACTTCGAAACGCACTAAAAACTGCACCAAAAAGTATGAAATAATTTCCTTTTGATTTGTATGAATACACACCAATTGTCAATAAAATTGATTAAAATAAAATATTAAATACCATATAAATACAACACAATCTTTTTGGAAGCGGTACATAATTGAAAATTTTCGATATTGGAAATTACAAAATTCATTAAATTCTTCTTCATGCTTTCATATATTAATGTGTCCTCTCTTCCCACCATATGCCAATGAAATCATAATCAGCAAAATCTGTCATTTGGAAAACTTTCAATTTTGCGCCGCCTCCGAAAAGATTGTATTGTATTCAATATTTTATTTTAATCAATTTTATTAACAGTTGGTGTGTATCCATACAAATCAAAAGAAAATAATTTCATACTTCGTGGTGCACTTTTTTAGTGCGTTTTTAAGTCGGTTTAATTTTTTCTACGTAACTTGTGTATAATTGAAGGATTGGTATATTTTCGAATAGAATAGTATTATATTTCGATGTAAAGGAAACTAATATACTCTTGATCGTGGGGGGTGGGGGTTGGCTCGATATCGTGAGTTCGGGAGGCTTAATTTTAGTGGTTCGATCGGGTTTTCCATGAATGGTTGTTAGCCCGTGGTAATTTTCTGCTTACACAGGGTCCCGCGAAAGTTCAATTCCGAAACCCGTTTAGCTGGCCTTTCGTTTTAACGCGTGCTTTATCATTCCTTTTTAACGGGGCGGTAGGATAATGCCGTTCCACGTTCAAGGATCGCGGAGAACGGAATCGCGCCGCTTTTTCTGTGTCCTTCGTAGCAATTGCGTTGAATTGCCCCTTTCACCGGGCGAGATTAAACGCCCGCTTTGAAATAGAAGGCGAACGGGCGAGCGTGAAAAATTCGACTGGAAACCGCGGGTACAGAGAGAGGGAGCACACGAACCGAGCCGACGAAAATTAATAATTTCCCGCGGAATGGAACCGCAGCTTGTCGCTATTATGCGGCTCCGTTCCCCGAAAAAGTGGTTGATCGTTAACGAAGCGCGACCCAGATACCAACGAGAGTCCATAAATACGCCAGATCGATCCGGAACGATGATCATTTTACACCGACAGCCTCCGACCTTGGAACACGCCGATTCAACACGTCATGATAATTCTAATGATAAAAATATCTTTCACCGCTTTTGGATCTGTCCACGACAAAAATATCATCGGTCGTCGACGCGACAGCGACGGGGATAACGTTTCATCTCGTCGCAATGAAATTATAATTATTTTCCGCGTTTCGTCCTCTCGCATTTGCGCTTTTCGTTATTCACGGCGAATTAACTCTTGAAATTGAACGAAATATCGTGCGGACACTCTACGGCGGACCTCGTAAAGCATAAGTATTTACGTTGCACGCGCGCGGAAACGGTGAACGAGCGCAAATCGCGCGTGTGCGGTTACCGGCCATAAGACGGTCCACGAGAAATACCGAGGAACCCGGGAAAATATAACGTCGGTGAAAATCCATGGAGCTACGGTCGTCCGTTTTTCTCGGGAACGCAATCTATCGATCGCGCAGTCCCTCGAACCTGTAGACCGCGACTCGACATCAAAGATGATGGTGAAGATTTTGGAAATTAATTAACTTCCCGATTTATAGGGAAGTTATTGTAATTACCCCGAAAATCGAAAATCGAATTTTTTGCAGATCTTCACGTTTCATGGTCATTGGAGTCATTTTAGACTATTTTTATCAAATTGTTAGTATGTGTGTGTGTGTGTGTGTGTGTGTGTGTGTGCGTATGTCTGTTTCTATGGTATCAAATTTTTCGTAAACGTTTTCTGAAAAAGTAACAACGCGATCAGAACGATGAATGATGCAATCGATGTGCCCCGCTGTAACTTAGAGCTGATTAGATTTTGGTCCATTTTGGTCAAGTAGTTTTTTAGTTTTTTCGTTTTTTTTCGAAAGGAGTTGATTCAACATTGCAATTTATACGAAAGGCGTATCCACCGAAGAAGCAAACGTAACTATATATATATATATATTTAGACATACTTAAAAAAAAAATTTTTTTTTAATTTTTTTTAATTAAAAAAAAAATTTTTTTTTTTTTTAAATTGCTTTTTTCCAATTATGCAACTAATGCGACGCCATATAGCAAACATTTTGATAAGTAGAAAACTATTGAAATTCCCTGAAAACATATAATCATCTTCAATCGTGCACTAAATAAATAATGATACTAATATACTACAACTAACGAGTCGGGAAGTTCTTTGTGTGGCTCGTGGAGAGTCACACACCAAACAACATCCGTACCACTAACCCTCTCCCGGGGTCGCAATGCGAGCTACAACTCCCCCACCTGCGAAGCTCGCGAAGCGAGCGAGCAACAACCCCCCTCTAGTTAATACAGGTTTCTTTCGATATAGAACGATGGTTTCGACGTGTTTCAAGAATGAAAAAAAAAACTGTCTCATCTTCCTATCCTTTTCTCTATATTTATTAAATGGTAATTAGCCTTAAATTAATTTCTTTCAACCCGTTCCGAAACTCTTGAACTGGGCAAAACGATGTTGCGGACCACGGTGTGCGTTTTGCGGCCGCCATGTCACGACTTACGCGCGCAGACTCGGCCGATACCGAACAAGTAATTAAATTGCACACTTCGCTCGCGAATTTCCGCGCGGCCCGGCATGGCCTGGCGCGTGACTCGACTCGCGAATCGTCGGCGAACTATACGATGCCGAACAATTGCATCGTATCTCCCGGCGAATATACGAGCCGCCACGCCGTATCGTATCCTGTCCTATCGTAGAAATTATTGATGTCGCACCCCCCTACGCTTTTTACCGGCTCACGATCCGGCCAATTCTAAGCGCATTTCGCTCCCCAGTCCTATCAGTTCGCGATCCGACCATTTGCCTCCGCTTCTTTCCGCTGTTATGCTCGGCCTGAAACCACCAAAACTGAACACCCAGATGACCCGAGCTTTTCGGTAGACAGTTCCTGCAATTCCTAAAGTCTATTCTATTTAGCTTTCGTTCTTGAAGAAAACTCAATGTTTTGGGAATTTTTGTAGACATCTGTACAAAAGCCTTTACCAACATTTGTTATAGAGGTTCTAGGTTTCCATTTTACTTTTCAAATAATTTTGTTTTTTTTTTTTAATTGATGCAGACTTTTAAACTGCTTTCATCTCTTTATTGTTTAAAATGATACCCAGCCGGTTTTATCAAAAATGCATAAAATCTTTTTACGGTTACAATTTCAGAACTGAATTTGTTAACGAATGAACAATGAGAGGGATGGAAATAATGAAAGAAATAGAACGATTTCGCAAGAGTGGCACTCGAACCTGTTTAACGAGAACCAGCGACGCTTCCTCGTGTCCAACGACAGGAAGCAGCCAACGAAAACAAAATGAGCGGAGTTTCGTTGCGATTTCGTTGGCTGTATCGTGAATGAAACTAGCGTCGCCTTCCGGGGGGCCAGGGAAATTCGAACGAGGAATCGCGGCGGTTGGCCACGCGAGGCTTCGTCGTTAACAAACTTTCGAGCGAACGGCGACACGCAACGGCAACGGCCGTCGTCGCTGTCGCCGCTATTGGCAATCACATGAATAGTATTAACTGTCAACATCCCGGCGCGGAACGTCGTAAAACGGCAACAGTTTCTTTGTTGCTGCTTCGACGCGTTGTTGTCGCTAATATCGGGCTCGGTAATAAATTCGTTCGAGTCGGTGCCAGATTACTTTTTCGCAACAACATCTCTGTAGATTTCAATTGTAATAACGGCAAAGCTTGGGATATGATAAATACGTAAATCTCGGCATTCTGCCAATCAATTGTAATTAACAATTAACCCTCATCCGTCCCTCGTGTAAATTTGACACGGTTTTCCCGAAATAAGTTATACTGTTTTGTGATTTGTAAGTAAATTTGTCCGAAACTGGGTGACTTTCATTTTTTTAATGCGAAACATATAACCGCAATAACCTAAGATGTAAATGTTAACTCATCAACTTGAATGAAAAAAACATCGATAAGTAACTGTTTGACTTGTTATTTTATCAATTTTTTTTTAATCACTGTGTCAATTCGACACCGAGGGACAGATTCCGTTCGTGAAATGAGGGTTAAAACTATTAAAAATGGCTCTGTACCACCCTCGCTCTTAAACACGCGTAAGGTAGAAGTCAATCCGATTCGATCAATATTGGATATGGGTGGTAAAAAATGCACACTGGTACTTTTGAAATAAAACGTCTTTATTTCACGGCGCGGAAGGAAGCTCTTTACCAAACTAAATCTTAACCTCGACTGACTGTTAAATTGTGTGTGTATTTCCCCGAAGTCAGAGGACTGGGCGAGATCGCTTGTTTACGTTTTTGTTTTGTTTTGAGAATGCAGGTGTCTCCGAGAGGACTTGTGTGTACGGCTGTGTGCGTGTGAGCGCGTAACGGTCGAGGCGTTCGAGACGCGTGTCAGTAGCCTTTTGTTATTAGCCGTGGACACACGAATGTGAATATACTCTTTTCTTATTTGTAATTCTTATATAATATACTTGATCCCGTTAATTGTGGTTCTATTTGAACAACTGACTATAAGAGGAAAGCTGTTGGAACCCCAAAAGAAACCAGGTCGCTTCGTGTCTCCAGACTTTTTAGGTTAAACCCCCACAGAACAATTCTTGAAACAAAGTATCAAATGGCATACCTCAAAATTTCTGTTTAAGAATATGATACTGAGATGATGAGTTGATTCATTTTTTACTACGAACAATAAGTTCATTGTGCTGGTAACTTATTGATGATTCAACAATTTTCGGAGCGTCAGCGCAGTCTTCTTACAAAAGTTAGCAGGAGATAAAATACTGATTTGCGAATACTAAATTCAACAGACAGTCAGCTTACGCGTTTATTCACTGGACAGGTTCACTGAATTAAAGGATGCTCGTTGTAAAACCGACATTTTGAAACACGAGTGAACCAGTGAAAAGATCGCATCAGCACGGTAATTCCTCGGCGATCTCCTTGGAGATCCAGCGATCTAGAATCAGAGAGTAAAGCATCGCGACGTTGGCGTTGCCAGAAAAAAGCAACGAATGCAATTGTCGACGGATAAGTACTGGTTTGGCTCGGATAGCGGCGAGAGAATGGAAAACGGTTGAGTCTGGGGAGAGCGAAAGGAAAACGGTGTTTTCATGGGCGGCAGAGCGCGTGGAAATTCTTCTCCTCGTCGATAGACGCGAACAGAAGTTCTGTTTTGACTTTTCGACGCAGTCGACGTCGGCTAGGAACGGTTCTCCCAGCGAAATCGGCTTTTCCGGCTTTCCCAGCTTTTCGTTTAGTCTGCGAAGCGCTCGTCTCGTCTCGGGTATCTCTTGCTCTCTCGCACTTTCTCTCTCTCTCTCTCTCTCTCTCTCTCTCCCTCTCTCTCTCTCTCTCTCTCTCTCTCTTTCTCTCTCTCTCTCTCTTCGTTTCAACGAAGTTTATCAAACGGACTACGGGGTACGCCAGTTGACGTGACATCTGAAACAGAATTACACGGAGCAACGTAATCGGAGGCACGATCAACTCCTGAACAATGGTGGTGCGTTCTTTATGGACGCGACGGCATCCGACAAATTCCGCAGACGTTTGCCGCGTCGAATCGGATTTCGAGCGATGCGAACCATTCTACTTCTCGCTTTTCTACAAGCCATGTTTAGGGTAAACAGAGCAGAGTGTCTTCTGAACGAGAAGGGGGAATTACTTTAATTGCGTTTTATTTTGTAAAACAATTAACAACATACGAATTTTTAATATATTGTTTAAATTCAAGGAAATCACTTTTCACATTAGAAAACAAACAATTTAAAACATATAGTTTCGACTCCCATACTTGAAGGCTGTTTTCACCCCTTCAATATAAATGATTGCATATATTTTTCTGTGCAATTACAATATACATATTCTACTAGTGTGCGACACATTGACGTTCAGTGTTTCACTTCGACAACGACGGCTACCTGCGCCGCGAAATTAAATGTAGTGATTAAAGCCTAACTCCATGCCGACGATCTTCGCCTCTTGTTTCAACTAGAAACTATCCTGTCGAAATTTAACCTGGTTCGCCTTGTCAACAACGTTGACTACAGCCCTGTCAAGTGGCCACCAGTGACAAGAGAAACCTTTATTTTTAATATTTGTAAAGAAAATATATTTTTTTAGATTTGAATTTGGCTGAAAAATAGAGTAGTGGCCGTCTTACCCGGTAGAGGGAAAAAGTAGAAGAAAGCTGAATTATAGCTAGGATTCTGGAGGGGGAATTGACATCTCAAATAATAAACTTTAATGTCGTTTCTTTGTTTACAGGTAAGGATGTTGTAAATTGTAAATAGTGTAAATTAGAGAGAGAGAGGGAGAGAGAGAGAGAGAGAGAGAGAGAGAGATGTGTAAAATAATGAAATAAAAAAATCTTTGTTTACAGAGCAACGCAATAGAGTTAAGTTGATGTGTTAATCCTAACCATAAAAAGAACGATACAACATTATATATATTTTACAAACAAATTAGTGCTTCAAAAAATGTCCAAGGGAATTTATAAAAGAACAATTTTTAAAGTCTTGAAATAGGACTGCTTCAGCTCACAAAAATGGACACAGTGTGATTATAATTAACGAATTACGAATATCTATAAAATTTTCCCTTTCAAAGTGGCAATTCTACTGAAATCCTATTAGCTAATATACCTACTCCGATATCTTGTAAACGCATAAAAATCCACAATTACACAGCGCTAAACAATCGAAACAGTTCGATCAATCAAATAACATCCTCCCGGAATAGTTTCAACTAGTCATCAATGCGTAAACTACGCGGAACATTTGCGACGGTGACGTCGCTCGTTAATACACAATAATCCGCATGTGTGTATCGATCACCGTGCGGAGGGCTGGTTGCATCGCGATGCAACGGGATGCAACGCGTTTGTAAAAGCGTTGAACAGTAACGGCGCGCGGCAGTAGGTAACAGCAGCACGTTGCAGAGCGTGATGCTTCAAAGCTTTCATTTCGGGGCAAAGCGGACCCGGAACTGTCGGCTTATTATCGTTTCCGTAAAGGGAGCGTGGTCCTGTGCGAGATTTACACAAGCCCCGGGCCGACTATGCCAAAAATTTTCGCTTCAACGAAAATTCTCACTTTACGGGGAGCGCCGTCGAGCGGAAGAATGTCGGCCGCTTGTTTCTCTCGGAGCAGTCGAAACGCTGGATGAGAACGGATCAGGATAATCGTGCGCGTGCCATTTAGTTTCGCGAGATTTTATCTATCATATTCACACGATTCTCCTTTTCCCGTTCCCTTTCCCTTCTATCCTCTTATCTTTCGAATTTATTTCAGTAATTTCGATACCGTGTTCAAAACCGACGATTCCGATAATACAACCATTCTCATAATTGATGGCACACGCTTTAAAGCGGAATAACGTTCTCACAAATGCATCTAACCACTGTAGTGTTTTTACTGCTTTTTTATCTGGGCTTGTAACCGAAATTTAAAAACTGTATTTTGTAGAATCATGTAAGTTATCTGTAGATTGCGGGTTCCATGTAAAACGAATAGGTGCAATTTGATACAGTAAAAGTATCATGAGGATTTGTAGATTCGTCAAAACCAGGAGAATCCGTTGAAACATACGGTATAAAAGAATATTTCATTCATGCAGTTTTAATTATTTTACTAGGAATAAAATTACTTATTTAATCCAATAGCAATAAATATGCGTGTAAAATATCGTTGCAAAACGTTGGACAGTTTTATTGACAACAATTCGTAAATTTTGGTAATGATGGTAATCGAGACCAGAATACTTGCAAATGTCATAAATGCACAAAATTCGCATTAAAAAAACTGTTGAAAAATCATGCCTGCGCCTTTTTAATCAACTACAGGCCGAAAAAAACAAAACCATGCAAGATACAACAATCGCAGAGTGCATCAGTGTGAATCGCGGCCGGTCTACGCGATTTCGAATGTATCCAGAGGCTACGTTCCGTTCCAGCGGCTATTTGGATTAAATGCGTGCCGGCCGATATTTGATACACGAAATTTCGCAGTGCAAAATCCGTTTCTATGACAGCGAGCTCGGGGCACTGACACCCGCGCGTCCAAACACAGAAGATCTTTTTACCAGGCAACTGAGCAGAGAGGAAACGTTTTCTAGCAGTAGCAGCAGAAGCCTCCATGATTTTCCAGCTGCGGGATTGGTTGCCAGGAAATTTCATTTCCATAAGTTATATCAGAGACGGCGGTTGCTGTCTTCCGAATCCGAATCCCAGGGTGTTTTCATTATCCGGTTGAACTCGGCGGCCTGTCATCGTGAAATTCAATTATCGAAGAGCAAGGAGGCCAAAGATTTTCTCTCCCCCCTCCACCGGAGATGTGGTCATTTTAAGGGTACGTGCGCCAATTTAATGGCAATTAGAACCAATTAAACCTATCCGGTATATACGTTATTAACGATAACAATGGCCGACGCCGACGTGTTTTATGTTCCAAGGAATCGT
Organism: Lasioglossum morio; assembly: GCA_916610235.2. Taxonomy (NCBI): domain Eukaryota; kingdom Metazoa; phylum Arthropoda; class Insecta; order Hymenoptera; family Halictidae; genus Lasioglossum; species Lasioglossum morio. The sequence goes on along the minus strand of OU744324.1, from coordinate 4,693,225 downwards.
TCGTTCGCTCGTCTTTGACTCCAGTCTTTTCTCTCTCTCTCTCTCTCTCTCTCTCTCTCTCTCTCTCTCTCTCTCTCTCTCTCTCTCTCTCTCTCTCTCTCTCCGTTTTCCTTATTTTATCGCAATTACGGAAGTTCCCGAGAAAATCCCGGTTGTTTATGTCGATAGGAAAACCAGAGGAAGATTAAATTCCCTCTTCGGTGGGTTTTCTTGCTTTTTTCGGGCGGACAAGCGTCTGCGGAGAAACCGGCGCGCGGCGGCGGCAGCAGTTTAGAAACCGCTGAATAACGAAACGCTGCGCTGGGACGTTTACGGAAAAATCGCTTCCCGGCCGCTGGAAAAGTCTGTTCCGATGCGCACCCATGGTTTTCCCTTTTCTCGCGTCCCTAAGGATCCTTTCGTTAACCGCGAAACGTCGCAAACTCAACCAGTATCACCAGCTCAAGGGGAATAGAGTTACCCCCTCTCTGCCATTACTGGGTTAGTCATGACGCAGACGCAACGGCAACGCGAATTGGATGCGCGTCATGTGACCGGTCCGTAGCGGAAATGTGAGGATATTCACCACTAGAATAGTGGGGGAATAACGTTGTCGAAGGGGAACAAAACACTGACCTAGTTAGGACTTTATTTGTACAATGTAATTATTAGACTGCAGATTGGAACTGTTAGGGTAGATGCAATTTAACACAGGACGAACACTACAAGAATTCAGGATGCACTGTTTTCAACCTTCATTATAAGAATATTATTATAGAATAGGTGAAACAGAAAACTGTGAGGACATTCTCGAACAATTAAAATTATTACTAGATAGAGTATGTTGTATCACTTGTTTCTTGTAATTAGAAAATTATTATTGTGCATAAAGATACGCAGTGTACTATGATACAAGAGCACAAAGTGAATTCCAGTACCGCGAATTTATTAATCGAATTGAGCAGATATCGAATCATGCCATTTGGTATTATAAGAATAATAATAAGTAATAATAATAAGTATTTTAAGATTATCGAGTATTTTTCGAGAATAGTCGAAATGTACGTGCGTTGTTTCGATAAGCCGTCGACTGTAAAGCGCGCCACCTAATTCAAGGTGTCATTCGGCCGCTTAATTGCTTCCGCGCAATTAACTTGTCCTAGCCTCGCTTGGCGCGTTCCAAAGGATTAACAAATGCCGTGTCCGTGCAGCAAATTTAACCGCAAAACAGCCGCGTGTCTCGCGGGCCGCGCCGCAAACGACCGGAGGGAGGACGCGACGCGCAGCACCTCGTTTCCCGGCGAAAATAAAAAGGGTGGAAGGGAAACAAGACTGTTTAAAATTCGCCGGATCGAGCAGTTCACGCGTTTCATTCCGTCGATCGCTTTCGATGATCGATTCGTGTCGACACCGGCCCTCTGTCGTCGCCCGACGGATAACACGAGCAAGCGTATCAAACTTTTAATAAACACTCGACGCGAATCAACTTTGATAACCGATCGGTAGAACGTGCTGGAACACGGAGGCACATTGTGCGCGTGATTTTTACAATAATTTTGCTTCGCGAGGTAAAGCTGACTCTTGCTGACCAATTTTTTTTTTATTTTTTTAAAGATAACTATGTAGATGAAACAGTACATTTGATTATGCCTGGATTATCAACTTCAGATGACAGTGAACACCAGTAATGTGTTGAAGATTAGAGCAAGGACTTATGATAATTAACTTTGGTTTTTTAACCCTTGTGTAGTCAACCGGCTGCCCATTTACTGTATTTCTTTCAACATTTTTTTAATGTTTCTCTAAAAAAATATCACAAAATTTCTCTGAATTTTCATTATTTACTCGCTAATGTATTAATCATCGTATAATGCGAATTATAACTGTCTTCTAATGGGAATTTGTGCAAACATGTTAAATACAGAAAGGTTTTTAATAATCTATATTATTACAATATGCTTAAATCGAACATAGTACATATTTTGAATATAACATATAAATTAATATCGTTTTCCAGCGTTGCACCTGAATTTTTTGTTAAAGCAGCTCCACGTCAATCACCAAAATTAAATACTGTAGAAAGAAGAAAAGCGTGGAAAAAGGTTTATAATTTTCCTACTGAAAATTAATTATGAAAAATTGTTGTAGCACCATTGAAAATCTACGTTTTTCAGAGAACATGAAAAACTAATGAAAGAAAATGTGAAAACGCGTACCCGATTGCCCACACGAAGTTAATAACAGAGAGAAAAGAATTTGTGACTGGTCCTAGGTTGAATTGACCCAATTCCCGTGTAAGAGTTAATGGAGGTAAGACCTGAGAGGACCCTTTAGGAATTTAACATCGAAAATTTGAAGAGGCTCTTAAATATGAATCGCTGGGAGCTGAAAGAGGACGTGTCGCTCGCTAAAATTCTTACGTTCTGTGATGGATTATTAGCAATAATAATGTAACTCCTAAAGAGCAAAAATGAATTTCATCCCTCGCAAATCTGTCCGTCGGTGTCAAACTGACACAGTGATAAAAAATCAATAAAATGACAAGGTAAACGGTTATTTTTCGATGTTTTTTATTCAGATAGATGAGTTAACATTTACGTCTTAGGTTTTTTGATTATAGATTTTGCATTGAAAAACTAAAAGTCACGAGTTTTCGGACAACTTACCTACGAGGGACGGATAAGGGTTAATGAAACAGTTTCAACTAAATTCTCCAGCGTTTCAGTTATTTTAAAACCCATTTCCCAACACTCTGACATAATATTTTCATTATTCCATTACTCATTTAGAGTTTACCAACATATCAGAGTCTACAAAGCGTTCCTTTCATTTTGATAATAGTTTTGTTAGACTAACATTCTAATCATCGAAGAATTTGAATTTCACGTTTCCTGAACTCCGCGTCTGCGGTTAGAAATTGACATAAGGAACTGCAGGGTGCGAATTTCGAGTGTTTTCCCAGCTCTTGTGCCTGAAGTGGCGTAAACTGGTCTTGACTTAGGTCCGGGACATTTTGCTCAAGTTATCAAGGAACCTCTTCCCAACGATCTAAAAGTTTTCGTTTCCGGTATCAAAATACTGATTTAATTTCCTTTCTATAACATTCTTTAATTTTTCCCTCTATAAAACAATTATTCATTCATGCAATTTTAATTACTTTTACTTAGAAAAAATTACGCTTGTACTTTGAACACCAATAAATACATGTATATAATTTCACTGCAAAAGATTCGATAGTTTTTCTGAAAATAATTCTTCGAAAACCAGAATACCCCATAATGTCAAAATGTCTAGCTATCTGCTGCAATTGACGAAGAAGATATTTACATGTTTCTTAAAACTAAACCTACCGAGCCTTAAAAGTAATTGATACATGTTCCCTTATAAAATGACAAGATTGCAATACGTGCTCTACTAAAGATATCTATACAACCATTCCTAATGAAATCTTTTTTCTTATTTCAATAATTGTAAAATAGAAAACCTGGAACCGGTTATTTTGACCGGTGGTGGTAGGTTTCGTGTTAGAGATCTACTAAGCCTGATGATAACAACATTTAGAAGCACCAGGAGCCAGGTAGATTATCAGCCACTTTGCGATAAGCCGATCCGAAAAATCGTGGTTACACGACGACGTAACAACGTGCAGGGAAAGAAACAGCCTCGGGAAAGGAAAAAGAGGGGGTGGCAGCCCTCGGAAAAGCGGGATGCAACGGTGTTTCTAATAACGCATGGTCTAGCCGATTCCTCGGACGCCCTCCGCTTGGCCAGTATCCGCAACAGGACGTACACGCTATCGGCTTTATTTACTTTTATCGCGTTCCCCTCCATTCTAAGCACGCCACTCTCTTCCATTTACTCTTCCGTGTACTTATTTTCTCGTTTTTGTTCGCCGACCACCATCCACTCCGGGACCAAGACTTTTATGGTCCAGACTGCGTCGCAAAGAACAAGACCGATGAGGGCGGAGGTCAAAGGAGATAAAGGAGGGTTGCAATTTTTACGAGAGGCCAGGCGCGCATCGTTTCTGAATGGACCGCGATTTTCTCCGGGTGCCTTCGCAATTAACGAGCTCTCCCTCTCCTTCTTTCTCGACTATTCCCAATAATAATTTTTCTCGGATCGATTTTTCCGGTTAACAGGCTGCGGAGGTGCCCAACTTCTCCCGTTCAATTGTCTCGATGTTTTTTTCAATGTTCGCAAGGTGATGTGGAGTCTCAGAGACGCCAGATTTTCGAAAAGAATTTTTATATGAATAAAATTAAATCTGTTTCTTTACATTTTATCCTGTGTTATTCGCTATCCAAAATTTATTAGAAACGAGGATATTTACGAAATTCATTTGTCGGTGTCTAAGAGACCTCACCTTACTATTTATGTTATGAGAAAATTTATAAATATCGCTAATTATTATTATTATTTATTGTAGACGGATCGAAGCCCTTTTACATGAGTGTTTGCAATAAAAAAAGAGAAAGATACAGGACTACTCGTCTAATAACAAAGAAGAGACATGCACAAAAAGAAAAAAAATATATAATAATGGTACAATCGATATGGTGTTATCATATAATCCTGCGTAGTTGCATTTTAAAATTTTGTAAAGATTCAATAAAAAAATCAATACGATTATATATAGTGCATGATTGTAAGAGTACAATTCAGTCGTTAGAAAATATGTACCACGTTTATGAGGGCCAAAAACAATTCTGAAAAAGTGATTGTTAAACCCTTGCACGATTTATTTTTAAAAAGGAAGAATCTCTGCTATAGAATATGACACGTGATGTTATTTCTATCTGATGAATTCAATTTTTGGGAAGCGTTTGTAGTTGATTCTTCTGAGGTGCATTAATCAAATTTTTTTGAAATTCGTCCGTTAGTGTTTCAGTTAGCACATTCCTATTCGTGAAATAAAACCAATTTCCAATCACGACATTCCGATTTTTGACAGCGTGACCGGATAGCAATCGGTGTCCTAGCAAAGGAGGTTTCGAAACTAACGAATAACTCCACGGTTTTGCAACATTTTTGCTTTCGAAAATTGGAAATCCGTTGCTGCAAACGACGTGTATTTTCCTATAAAAACGAGAACCCTTTAACAATGTCTATAAAAAAACATTCTCACATTTTAGTTTAACCCTCTCAGAAGTAGCTACCCTATACTTGCTCGGAAGCCTCAATTTTATCATTAACATAGTTACAATCGTTTTGTTTAATGTTTATTTAAACCTTTCCGACCCCCCCAAAAAAATTACCTATATGTCCTGAAAAAATTCATTAGAAAAAAAGCTAGTATCAACATTGTTGGTACATTACCGGTACAAATTCGTGACGTATTAAACAAGCTCCGTTAAAAATCGATCTACTATTACATTTGACGAGTCGCATAAAAATAAAAATTTCAATAAATACGCAAATCCCGTCGCACCATAGTAAATAATCTGTGACATCATTATGTTACATGAGTATATTCTTGAAACACTAGTATTTTACGTCGAGAGAAAAAAAATAGATTTTTCAAAAGCTGTTAGCTCGGAGCAAGAGAAGTCACGGCGATAATCTGCATAAACGACCGAAAACTGTCGAGACCGTCCTCTTAACAATTTAACTGTACAGCGCGGCAAGCGTTGAACGATTACAAGTTAGAAATAAGCTCCGTAGAGGCGAAAGTAACGTATTCATGGAGGCGTTAAAATATTCATTGGACGCGGCCGGAAGGAATAGTAATTTCTCGCCGCTGCGTGCGCGAGCGGATTGAGTTACGTTATTGAGATACGAACCGATGCAATTTTTTCGGAGTCAGGCTTTTGTTCGGCTCGTGTATCGGAGGCCAGAAGGGTAGAGATAAGCTTAATAAAACACGGGTGTACAGATCGTGCTCGATACCTGGAAATTAACGGGATCATTAACGAGCTTTTTACCCCGATGGAATCGCGGGGGCCGCCGCGCCGCTTTCGTACAGAGACCAGGAACAATTCCGCGACCCGGGATTATCTGTACTAGATAGTTTTCCATAATCGTTAGAACGAATGGGTCGCCGATAACGAGCATCATAGATACGCACACGACTGTTGAAATCCCACTCTACCTCTCTCTCTTTCTCTCTCTCTCTCTCTCTCTCTCTCTCTCTCTCTCTCTCTCTCTTGGTCCAGTATTTCACGGTAGATGTAATATAATTAGAGCACCGAGCGTTTTCAACGTGACGAACGGCCATCCGGCTCGATACCAACAAACTACAAATGACCGGGCCAAATGCGTCGATTTAGACCGAGCGCAAGTAAATCGTTTCGACTGCCTCTATTATTCGATTCAATTATCCTTGTCGTATTCCCCCTCCCGATATTAATTCGGTATCAAGCCCCGCCACGCGATACCGGATCGGTTATATCCTTTTGTTTGCCAGTGATCCGCGAACAGCGCAACGTGACCAAGAACTCGCACGATCTTGATTCTCGTGAATCACAAATATCGCCGGCCTTCTGATCGTTCCGCGTATCTGGGAATGTTGCAGATTTTTTTCGATTTTCGTACAAGTCCATTCTAAATTATCTTAACCCTTAACATGCTGAGTGGGGTCCTATAGAGACCCCAGAATGTACTTTTCCTTAATAACTTTGTAAGTAATTTTTTGTCATTTTTCATATTTTATGTACTTTCTCTTTTTTCATCGTCAAGTATTGTGGATGATTTGTCTAGCAATAAATACATATATTAAACATCCCTTGAGACCCCCACATCGTTATTAGTGTTGCCAAAAAGTATACAGCATTTTAATGGTTAATCCGGCACTGGTAGTGTTAAAGTGAGCACCATGTGTGAATGACTGTCCGAAGATCTGCCAGGTCGCTAGATTAAGACTTGTGTCCTCACTCTACCTTCCCTTTCTACGACGCTTTCTTTCACGCCAGGACTGGGCACGATCGTCTCAATTTAGGCAAAACCGTCACCGCCATTGCGGCCACTATCCCCTTTCAGTATGTGCCGTTACCATGGAGAATGGACGCATTGCATGAAAGAGTGGTTGGTGGGGGAAGAAAGCGTTCGAGGGGTACAAACCTGCCCAGCAGAGCAGCCAGAACGGGGAAATCGACGGAAAATAATGTACCCCTCTCTGATGATTAGAGTAATATGTAACACTAGAAAAGGGAGTTATCAGTCTACGGTCTTAGTAGGGGACGTTGGAGTGTGTTCATGGTGGTGGAATAGGATAGTGGAAAGGGGAAAGGAGGAGAGGGAATGAAATCCGTTTGGATTCTATCTGGCGCGGCCAAAACAGTAACGAATCTACAATGACGCAGCAAAGCGACCAGAGTCCTGATGCCCTGAGGCAGTTATATTAGTGGGAGTGTACCGGTATTATTGGCGGGACGAGCGTTCCATCCTGAAACTTAATTGCTAACGTTTTAAGGGTAGCTTAACGCTTTGCCTTTTCATACATACTAATTTCATACATAATAACTGTACATACTAATAATTTGTTAAAAGTCTGAAGGGTGCTCAAGGTATCCTATTTTAACGAGAAGGTTACGTAGCTGATGCTGAAATCGCCGCGCATGCGTGAAAAACTGTGGTTTTAATCGGAACACTGTCTCACGCTTCATAACTGTCAAAGGTTTCCTATATTTTCGAACTCGCTATCCCAAAACAAGCACACGGTACCGATAGAAGAAAGAATGATGCGGGAATGTGTAATGATAAAGCAGCGGTTTCTTCGAACCGGCATGGCATAAAACACCAGGTATCGGTGGATAGGCACGTTTCGACCGAAACAGCAGAAAGAATATTGACCAGCGGGGCCGTGCGAAACGTTTGACTGTGCCGCGAAAGAGAGAGCGAGAGAGAGAGAGAGAGGCGAGAGGAAAAGGTTATCGTGTCGCAACGACTTGTACCGGATTCTTTTCGCTGCAGCCGCGGAAGTATATGGGAATAAAGTCACTCGTAAAACCGCGCGCGGTTTCCGTATCTCCGGCAGGCAGGCAGCGTGGTAGGTTCGCTTAACGCGTTTTCACATATTTGTCGAGCAACGACGCCGATAATTCGCAAAAACGTGGGAACGTCCCCGTCGTTATTTCGCCGTTCTCGCGGTGGTTGCGCGCTCGCGTGCACGCCTCCCGCAAAAAGACCGTATAGCGATTCCCAAAAACGATCATAACCGCGATCCAGGCAAATGACGCTCTTCCGCCGGTGTCTCGATAAGCGAATCACGCACTACAAACGCTACAATTCTTCGTTGCAGTTCTCGCAAATAAAAGGGCCAACTATTTTCCGAATGTGACCTGCAGAAAAAGAAAGACTGCGCAGCACCACGTTTTAAAAGATGCGATTAGACTCGTTCCATTTTGGTGATATCTCGTGCATGTGTTTATTGTTCGTGTGTACACTGTCGAGCCATTTTATTCGTTTTTTTTTTTTTTTAAACAATTGCGTTTTCGGTTACTGTAAACACGCAGAACAGTCACGTAGAAGGAGAATGTAAAGTGAGAGACAAGTGTTAATCTAGCGACACTGATAAGCCAGAAATAGCTGTGAAATAAGAGACAGCGGTGTTAGGGGGAATAATTCGCTGTTTTCGAATTTGCCTCGCCGAATTTTGCTTGCACCGTCCCGGTATAATCACGGACGATAATAAGACGTCCGCAGGAGACATCCGGCAAGTTTCATGCCAGCCGGATGATTGGTTTCCGAGATACCGTAACAACCAATCCGGCTAACGTCGTTTTCAGAAGAGCACATTTAAAGTTTCAAGCTCTGTCGTAAAGTATACGAGAGGCCCGAGCTCTCTGCCCCGAAGCCAGCGGGCACACGGATACTTCCAATTTGTCTATAATTCTCCGGGATTATATTTTCCCGATACCGAAACAGTGAAAAGTTTCGATTTTCGAAAGCTTTCGAATTGCGAGGCTATCCTCCCCATGGCCGGCCAGGCCGGGAGAGGAAAGAATAGGCGGGGGTGCAGATTAATTAAAAACTGCACAGACTTCCTCGATATTGCGCAGCCGTAATTTTTGTTATGCGTCGACTGCCGGGAAATTGTCGCAAACAAGGGAAAAGGTAGAAGGAATAGGAGAAGGGGTGTAGTAGCGCAGTGTACACCCGTGGCAGCCGGCGAAATTCGCAGAGGCATGGCGACAAGCTGCATTTTCTGGAAGGGCGTGGTGCGTCGGTGATTGCATATGAGAGGCAACCGCAAAATGCAGGCTACGCGGCCCGTTCTGCACGCGCCATCGCCTTTCGCCATTTCGCAGATTTCCGACGCCCTACCGCGCCGCGCCGTTCCGCAGCCCGCTATTTGCGTAAAGAATACCGAACAAATTCGGGATCATAATTTTTCCTCCCCGAAAATCTCACTGCCACATACGGGACGAAAAAAATCAGTCGGTATCGTACGCTGCGATTCTGGAACGTCAGTTTTAGCGGTGGGCAATTACGTATAATACAATATACGATACAATGTATAATTCAATGCATAATATGCATGTATAATAGAATGCATAATATGTATTGGGTATACATATACAATACATAATATACATTCTGTAAACAAGCTGAGAGTTAGGCAAGCTATGCGTGACCGAGGATTGGGTGGTTCCACACGTAGATTAACCGGTGACTGTTCCTCCACCGCACAGTAAGCTGGTTCGAGAAAATTGATGTCGTTTTACCATAACTTTTGATTATAACCATAACAAATATCCGCATTAAAATTGTACTTAAGTTCATTAAAAAATTATTTCTATATACTGACCATTATCGTATATAATATAAAGCAAGAAAAAACGACATGCATCGAAAGATGTACGATTCTGTGGATTTTAAGCAGAAGTAGATCAAAAGTCGTGTAAAACTACGAATTTCATTATTCTTAACCGCTCGTAGCTCGTGCGTATGTTAATCGATTTCGATGAAATTTTCAGCACGTGTATAACTAACATATATTTGACTTTTTCATTTTTGCATGTAACCTTGTAAATTATAATTGTTGGAAAGTCTGTCTTGCATATCATTTCATAAACCAATGCTTCTAATTGGTTTAAAAAAACAGGTCGTTTGGTACAATTATAAAAAAGTTATTCTGTTTTACAGGAGTTCGAATACAAGGGGGTAGATTAAATATATTTAATAATATATTTTCTAAAATATATTTATTCCTACGCAGGATGTTTTTGTTTGTTTTTTTTTTTGGATCATTGATTTTATTGTTCCGCAAATTTTTCATACATATAATCGAAAGTGTTCCCCGACTTCGAAAAGTTCAGGAACCACTGATCTAGAGTCACAAACGGAAACGTCTGCATACGTAACAATCCAATGCATAATATACACTGTGTATATATATAACGCATTATACATAGATACATTAATTGTGTATTATGTACAATAAACTGTACATTGTCTACATACAATGCAATATACAGTGTATACGTACATTCTTAGCTAATGTGGAAGCTCATTAAACTGAAATTGTGGAAACATATTTTCTTCCAGTACCACACACGGCATTGTCAGAGAATTCCTCTAAGAGCATTGTTCACAGAATCCCGTTTGATTGATCCCAGAAAATAATTCCGTGCATCTGCTCCTTGGAAATACTGTTCTCCGTGCACCGCTCGAGCCAATAACAATCAGGAAGCCGGTCGTGAATAAAATTCGCCGCGACCGCGATTATTTATATCTCGATTCAGTCTCGAGAACGAAAACTACGAGTGGCAATCGAAGTTGAAGCGTGCTCTCTCCCTCGAAGTGCGCGTCGCAATTATTTTCAACGACGCGACCGAGAAATGGAGAACGAAACGGATGGACGGATCCGGGAGAAATAGCCTCGTAAACTTTTCCGGAGAACCGTTTACCGATCTCGATATTAGTTCCACCGAAATCGGTATTCAAATAATCTATTTAATACGTTATTTAATTGTTACGTAAAGATTGTAAACATACGATTTTACTAAAAAATCACTTTTATGCGTTCCGGAGGAAAACACAATTTCAGCCCCTTCCGATAAGCCAGAATGTTTAACCAAGAATAAAACTGAATCAGTAGTTAGACACTAATAAATTTTAATTTATAAAATTTGGAGAAAAAAATTTTCAACGAAACAATCAAGATCATTCTAATTCTTCAAGTATCAATACTCACGTTTGATCTCAGAACGTCGAAGCTGACGTTGTGACGAATCCAATGATCTACCATATTGTAATGTTGATCCTATAGATAGATAATTCTAGTACAGTTTTTCCCGTCATAAATGCACGAGCACTCGGCTCATCATTCCTACTTTTGTACATCGAGGATCGGTGGTGCATCGTCAGACGAGACGAGATGAGAAGTGCGCGAGTTAAGATCCTCAGGGTGTCGTTCTCGTTGCAGTTCAGCTCCCGGGCCATTTGCCATTCAGCTGTTCGCCATGGCACCGCGTCGTCGTGCAATCGCCGCTGAAACGACTCGGCGCTTTGGTTCGAAGGCCTATCGTAAACCGCGACGCAACGGTTCCTAGAATCGCGAACAATGCTCGAGGAAAGAAGAATGGCAGGGGGAGAAGCAAAGTAAACCCGCGGATCTACGCGTATCGCGGAACTATACTGAGCCAGACGGTGATGGCTGGTTTGGAAATGGCGACGATATCGTGCCGGGCCCGTTGCCTTGCGCTCTCTTAAAAGTGGCGAGACTTGCTCTTTCTTGTTTCCTGTACAATCGTTGAATATGAATGAGCCACGAACAGCATACAGTCACAGAACAAAGGCTTCCCGTCTCTGTCAATACACCAGCTGTGCATACTTTGCAGAAATTTTGGAAAAACTTGCACAGGTCACGAGCGAAATATATTTGCCATATTTTTCTTTGCATCGTCAATACATTGACTAGCAAGTCAGAACAAAATTGAGAAAATCATGCCGACACCCATATATATTCCGACAGTAAAAATGTTTTTTTTCTGATGTTTTCAAACTTCAATCTTTTTCGTTCTCCTTGATATCGATCATAGGGACGTGCTAATTAACAAACACTTGGATTTTCTGATTTCAGACCAATTGGTTTGGTCACGAAATTATGGCAGATTCCTCGAAAAAGACGATTCCGCGACTCGCCGATTATTTCCTCGGTTTCTTCGAGTTCTTCTTAGTCTGTCAGTATCCTCCTTTCTTTTTCCACGTTGAACTAGTACTCCGCTCGTAGGAGAGCCGTTAATCCGGTCTTAACGTTCGAATAGGTTACTAATGGCGACGCTGTATTTTTCCAAGGCCATCGAACCTTTGTGCGAGGATAATTAAGCGAGCTTTATCCTGCTAACGAGCGGACCGGACAACAATATTAATTAAACGAAACGTGTAAGGGAAGAGAAGAGAACGAACCCCGTTCGTTGCCCGCGCCTCTTTCCCGTCCCCGAGGTTGCCGTTATATGTATTTAACATGCTTTCAACGCTCCTATTTACCTCGTTCTCCATATTTATCCTTTTGGTTCGCTTGAGCTGGCCAAATGGGGGATATTTTTAGAAACCCAACCGAGAGCGCATGCTGTGGTTACCACCGAAACGAACATCCTTCGCGGAAAATTGAATATTCAATATTCGAGAGCTGGCTGGCTGGCCTCGATTACCAATTCGTTCGAATTTCGAAGTCTCCGAGATACTCGCCAATTTTCAGCCGCTTCGAAAATCAACGGACGAGCTTGTCCGAATCCGCTCGCCTTGATCGACGCAACCCTAAACGATTAGGATCTGGCAAACTGCGGAAAATGTGCGGAACGTAACGAAAAGTAGAGGGACACTTCGTCTCTTTTTTTCGTACTGCGAGTTTTTATTAATAAGCGTCGTCTCGTCTCTCCAGCTTCAAATCGCTGTTTCGACATTTTTCAATCGCGACGCGAATGTTGAGCGCCTACGACCACGTTGCACTCGTCTGGTAAATCGCAAGGTACACAATTCCGTAAGTTTAGCTTCTCCGCAAACATGTTTTCCGGATTGTCATCGCTGATAAATTACTGGATTTTTGAAGAATGTCTGTAGCGCCGTAACAGTCGTCGTTTATACATACACAGTCTACTGTTTTCAGCGTAGAAACAGACTCGTTCAAAATGCAGGGTGGTCTGTTCTGCGCCTAATGGTTACAATTCGTTTAAAATTTTCATCGCAGCATCTTACAAATACCTTGCAATTGAAATGTACGAAATAAATATTCGTTTCTAACTTTCGATGAAAAATTAAATTTATATTTATGTATCATTTTGAGCCACACACCACGAGAACGATTTAATATAAAAGCACGAGCAGTCCGTTTTCGACGAAATTGATGATAGCAGTACACTTTAGAAGACCGTATTTTCTAAACAAACTCGAGCCCAGTAAAACGAAGCTTCGAACCCTATCCACAATTACACAAAGCGAGCTCCAACGATCGAAAAATCATAAATACCGTAGCGCGCGGCGAACCCCCAACTTATTCGAATTTAGTTCGACCGGGAACGAGCCCCGAGAATGACACCTAATGCACTCCGGTAATTTGTTCCGTGACCTAATTCTGGCCGGCAGCCACTCGAAGATTTAGTGCGATTTAATCCACCTGTTGGCGAAATAAATCTATCCAGAGGTCCGATTCGATCCCACGGTCCTGCAGCCGTTTCTAACTTTTTGAATTTCGTCCACCGAGTAAAAACCTCGGAGACGGTAAATCTTCGACTACGACGTTTCAGACAGAGAGGAGAGAGGGGGAGAGCGGGCCACGTTATTTTTTTGCGGCCCGATGAGAATTACTTTATCGTGTTCCCTCGGTCGACGTCTAATCTCCTCTTCTTTCTGCCCACCCACGATTGTATAAGGATGCATAGGCGGTCGGTAATTGGCGGAGCTGGATCGTTGTTGGTTCCCGCTTTGCTTGAAACATTTTAACAAATTCCAAAACATTTATTCAATGAAACAAAAATTGAAAACAGTGAGGCCCGTGAAAAGAGTGCAGATTTTTATGAATTTAATAATCTATTTTTTTTTTCAATTGCCTTTGGTCCAAGTGTTGAAGCAGACTGTTCCCGTGAGAAATAGAGTGTTGAAGTCTAAAATTCCAACAGGAGAGGGATGTATTCGCTCAAACCTTTATCGGAAGGTGCAACGAACAGCTTTGCATCGCGCCGCTGCGCTCGCAGCGCCAGCAAATTTGTTCCGTAACGGCGACGTGGGACGGTACATTGCACGGCTGCTTGCCGTCACTAATTATTTCCCGTAACAAGCATGAAATATCCCCACGGGTACACGATGCCGTCGACGACGGTCCCGCAGCGGTGTTACGTAAGATTCCGCCGATGTCTAACCTCCTACACTCTTTTCCTCCTTTCCCACCATTCTCATGACGTCTACCACCCTCTTCGTCTGAGAACTGCACCGCCATTTTGTCTCGGGAAGTATCAGGAAAATAAAAATTTTCATTTTCATGTTATCAAGACTATTTCAAGGTCAGAAAAGACAAGTTCAGCATATGTACATCCTTGAACTGACCTTGAGATAATCCAAGGTTACTTTTGCATGCAGAAGATTTTTATTTTTTGTAGATCCGCAGCCTAATAATTATCTAGGCTATGGATTCTATACATACATAGAGAAAAAAGAATGGAAGAATACAGTTACTGTTACTAAGAATACAAATAATAACTAGAGACGTTACTAAGAATACTTAAGAATACAGTGTACTGTTTGACAATATATTGCTATAGACTGTCCCGTAAGTTGCGGATATCTCCTCCAGTGTCTCAATCGTCCTGCGCTGATTCGACGCGAGATATTATCAAACGGATTCGACCAATAGGAATACGACGTGTTATTCGATACCTGTTCGATATGTACCATGATATCCACGGATTGATGCATTGGTATTAATGAGCATGTCATTAAATCTGTCCCGTCACTAATTGTTACTGCTAATCCACGTACTTTAAACGCTTGACGGATTACGTTAATATAGAACTATTGCCCATTACTGGTTTTCAGATTGTTTGTTTGTCCCGTCAGCGTTCCATAGAATTCGTTCCGTTTGATCCGTTTCATTCGCTGTTCTTTTTGCTGAAATTCACTCCCGTCGTCTCAGCATCTCCATTAGTGACATACCAGATTCCTCAGTATTTTTCACCTGGAGTTTACCACAGCTTTGCAAGGTTGGTTACAAACTCAATTTAAATCCCTCGTTTACGTTTGTTATTGTACAATTTGTGTATATAAAAAAATAACTATGTTTAAAAATTGCCTCAATAAAATTCAATTGAATAATAATTAATAATAATCAGCTCTATTACATTTAATTACCATACAAATGAACTATATTTTGAAATTCATGCCCTCAATCATGCCTTCGATTACAAATTATTTTAATTTGTAATCGAACCCATCTAAAGTTTAATTTCATTAAAATATTCCCTAAAAAAGCTGCCTTACTTTTTAATTGCATCGAGTACTCTGTTTTATTTATTTGAAAGTTTCGAGGGGCTATCGATCGGTGTATAGGAAAATTTGGTGAAAATATGTAACTTGAAAGATTCAATTCAGGGTGGGAGAAACGGGTTGCGAGCGTGTAACGGTCGATGATCGAGTGACAACAGCCGATAACGATTTCGGAATCGCCAGGAAAACCGGGTCGCGGCAGCGTCATCTTCTCCATTGTCGCGTTTGATTACGCCGGTCGTTCGTCAGAAAATATCCCCGCAGTTAGGACGCGCGGGCCCGGGGAATGTTTACGTGTTCAGCGATTCGTTTTCCAAGGGGAAACAATGACGGGCGGACGCGATTCGACGCGTTGCAACGCCAGCAACTCGATCGGATCGTGTTACCGAACCCATTAGTTGCGACGACAGAACTTTCCCGCCAGTAATCACGCTATTGTCCGGCGCATTTCATCCTGACAAATCCCAGTCGCGAGCTGCCGCCGCCGCCGCCGAAAAACCTCGGGTGAGATACGAGCCATCGAGATCCTCTGAAACAACAGATTCCTTCGATCTCGTTACTCTCGAGAATACGGTCACCACTGGACACCTTGTCTTACGCTAAATTACTATCTTCGAGCACGCCGGGTTGCTTCGTTAGCGTCCAGACAAGCCCTTGGGGGCCCTTCTTCCTTCAATTGTGGCTGGATGCTTGTCTAGGATTTTCTGCGTTTATTGCACCGCTGGTCTCTTTGAATTCGTCTTCCAGAACGAGAAAGTTTAAAAGGATTTGCATTATCTAACAACATCTGGTGGGATTATTTTTTTATTCGTCAACATTATTGTTCTACAATATTTTTTCGAATATTGTATCTACAAGATTTTGGTAAAAATGTTTTGAAGGGAATCGGTTGTAAAAATTCATTAAATCCAAGTGATACTGAGTAGGATTGATCTAACGCGTCTGACCATAACCTGTCTGTTCTTCTTACTTGTACTTGGAAACAGAGAGAATGATTGCAATCAGATTCCAAGAATTAAATATTCTTCTAGCATTATGTAATATACTCTTTTGGCATTATTATTCGTCACTAGACATTTTTATGCAAAATCAAAATTGTTCGAAACGGTAGCTAAATGAAAAACTGTTTTTCTTCTAATGTCCACAGCATGGTATTTTACCATACCTCGCAGATTATTTTACCAGCTGTAACTGGCATGAATAATCCCATTCTAGGCTGGTCTTATCCTCAATTTCCATTCTCACAGAAGGAATTTACAAGATTAATTATTCTCGAGTTTTTAGCATTGCGCCAATTCGACATGAAATGAGAAATTAAGTTGATTGTAAGATGCGGTAGAATTGAAATTAGCTAGAAATAACATTCAGTACGAATAAGATTAATTCGAAATAAGATTAAGTAGAAATTGAGGACGGGCGACGTCACTTTTGATCGAACCGGAATGCTGGGAAACGTTCGCGAACAACCACCGGGAACGTTGTCGCGGTTTTCCGCGCAGAATTTTCCTCGCACCACAGTTTCCGATGTTCCTCGGCCACCCGGAACGCGATGTTAATTCGACGAAATACGCGAGCGGAATAATAGCTACAGATTCGACGCTCGTGCGAGCAATTTCGCCAGTATATTATGTCGTTTCGGCTAGCCGGTGGGAGTTACGCGATAACGTCCGCTGAAAAGCGACCGCACCGCCGTTCCAGTTAATATACAATTGCCGAAAGAACGGATCTTTATCGAGTCTGGATTCGCGACAATAAATCCCACGGCGAAAAGTTCAAATGGTATGAACGTTTCCACGGAGAACCGGCATCTCTTCGATCTTGTATACAGTAAATCCTTAAATACTGTCCGACAGGCGTATTCTGGACAGACAGCGTTTGCAAAGACGAGTTTATTTTCGGATTTATGACTGAGACTTCGATAGAGAGCCGAACATAGACAAGGACAGAATAAAATAGGCATTAGACAACGTTTACGTAGACGACCCCAGACAGTATTCAAGGTTTCACTGTATCGTACAGTTTTTCGTACGATGCAGAATACAGATGTTATTCGCAATGATCGAGGTGTCTCAAACGTAGGCGAGTTCGTTTCTACTGGAACATAGTTTCCATTGAAATCGAAGGTTCCATACTCCTCGGCGAAGGGTGTGCACTCTATCAGCAAAGAATTTCGGTGGAAACATAAGGGGCAGGACTCGCGCTACAGGATTGTATGTATGTTGTAAAATACGTTTCAGAGCCACCCAGTACAGCTAAGTCGGGGCGAGCTGGAGGCATCCGGCGGGAGCCCAGTTAGAGCCAGTAATAAACTTTCAGTGGCCTTAGTCGGCCAGTGGACTAGCCCCTTGAAATTCCGGTTTAAATTGAAAATTCCATGGCACGGAATTCCCATGGCGCATGTTAACGCGCGTCGCGTCGTAAAGTCGCGTCGGAAGTAGAACGACGTCGCGTGTGAGCAGCGGGAGTCCGTCGATGAGACGGACATTGTCCAAGACACTCGACCCGTTCAATCCGACGAGATCGTGATTACGTCGACGAACGACCGCGTCTATATATCCGAATTTAACGTGATGAGAAGGGTGGAGAGTGGAGAGGGTTCGTCGTGGCCCATGCCGTCAGAACCATAGAGCTAAAGCTGGACCTACGGAGCCAGAGGAGTTAGAGCTAGGAGGCAAGCGCCAGGGCTGTTGTATCCAATCGCGGGCTAATGAATATTGCTGACCGCGCGGGGAATCGGATTTACCTGGGAGAACAGGTGTCGCTCGTATATTCCGTTAGCCCGCACGCTTGCGAACGCTTCCAGCCGAAATGCGTCGCGACAATAATGCAATATTATGTGAAACGCGGGACACCGTCGGCCGTCGGTCTCCATTGGCCGACTACCACGCCTATCGCCGGCTATAACCGATCGAATCGGATAGAGGCGGCCGCGCGCAAAATGATGCGTTACTGGAACCGAGATGCTCGCAGAAATGTGCCCGCATCTATTCTGCGGCTGATCACGTTCCATAAGATTTCACGCGTGCTCGTATTTTTATATCTCCTGCCTCAAGAAATTTCGGAATCGGCGCTAGTAAAATTTGAATTATGGATGTATAAAATTTTATACGTGACGTGCTTTCAAATTGTCTAGGTTTGCTTGGTTTTAAATTTGACGTATTCGCTGAAACTGTGAAAAGCTGAAGAAGAGGGGAAGGGGTGGGGGGAAGAGGAGCCAGAGGACTCGCAAGTCCGAGTCTATTAACTCGGAGACTGTATAATAGGATACAGAGCTCTCTAGGGCAGTGTACACGGGGAAACCGAGGTACTCCGGTGTTATACGTTTACCGTGTTAGCTGGATATAGTATTGAGTTGACTTGGGGCGCGGCCGTCATATTCGCGAACATCCATTTCCGCTCGACCGTGCTCGGCGCCCGATGATATGCGCGCGACCAGGATCCTCGCGTGCTCCTTCCATTTCCGGTACTCTTGTAACGGCTTTCGTTTCTTCTCTTTGCCTCCTCCTATTTATAACCTGATTTGTTCCTCTTATTAAGGAACCTGTTTGCGAACGTGCACACGCTTTATTCCGCCTCGCCGACCTTTGTCTCGTCCGACGACGTATTTCTGCCTCCCGATTCCTCTTCTTCCCCGTTCTCAACCTGATCCACTACGTGATCTTGTGAATCTTTCTTCCTCTCGCTCTTCCATCCTCTTACTCTCTCGCTCTCGCTCTCTTTCGAAACAGTCGGAGTGGCAATTTCTTTCTCTGTTCTGTTCTGCACCGCCCTCGTTCCCTTTTCTCTTTGCCTGCATCGACTCGTCGTTAGCACTGCGGTTCTTGTACTTTCTTTATCGCAAATGTTCGTCGCGCAGCATCCCTTTGCCGCGAATATCTCTCGCGATTCCAAACTAGCTTTCAGCTGCTGCTCGCAGAATTGCGTTCTTGCGTGGATGCTGATTTTGTTCACGCTGAGATTGCTTGGGATAAGAAGACGCCCACAATGATTTATACATTCCTCTTTTTATAGCTGTATTAGAAGGACGGCTTTGTAATTACACTGGCAACATTGAAGGACCACTGAAATTTTTCAAAGTGATCTCTAACTTTATGAAAAAATATTCTAGAATATTCCTTTCGGTCTCATATCAAAGCTCGATAGGTAGTGTCTCGAAGATCGTATGAGAATACTTGGAAAGATTCATTTTCTGATAAAATATAACGTAATCATTTTTTCGAGGACTCTCTACCATTGAATAGGCGGTGGTCTGATCTTGACTGCGGATCGTGTCGTAAATCAAGAAATAAATGCGCACGTTGCCCGGGCGCATTTCTAAAGCTAGGTTTCGAGTTCTCCTGGCGATAAATAGCCTACGAAGGGAGATCTTTCACCGTTTATTTAAACCCTGGAAAATTTAGAAAATTCCTACGTGAATGCATTCTAAAATTGTCTCGAAGGATCCCTTCCATATCGAATGACATTTTTAATACGATTTTGTGATTTTTTTAAAACCCAAATGGACATATTAGAAAGTACCATCCTCTATATCTAATTGAAGGCCCCGAGCGTTGAAAAACACTTACGAGGACGGGTTCTAAAATTGACTCGAAACTTAAAATCGCCTTGCAGTGTTACGAGGGGTTTTACATCGAAGTTATTCCTCATTTTTGTTGCATAAAAAAGTCCAAAAGAATTATACATAAAGATTTAGATTTAGGTCTCGAAATTTGTATTAGATTCACTCACAAGGAAAAATTTTCCAATGGTTTCACACACGTTTCAATTACTATAGTTTTCAAATTGGAACAGTGCAAAGATCAACATTTTTCGTATAGTTCCCGTAAACACTATCAAACATAGTAATGTTATCATCAAATATATAGAGCATCGGAGGGAAAGTTTGCACAGTGTCCAATTGGATGCAAGTTTTCATCGAATTCGGCTATTCTAATAGAGTGAAAAATTCATATTCAATAGTTACGTATAAGCTGAAACTTTCGTTCGAATAACGTCGATAACGTTCTCGTGCATTTCGCTCGCACCGAAGAGTTCATTTGCCCGTAAGCAAATAAATGAATAAATAAACATCGGCAGGAGGGATTGAACAATCGTGGTCGCGTAAATAATGGTTATCGACTCGTCGACGTTGTCCGACGTCGGTTAAAAAGCCGCGCTTCTGTCGGCTCATCCATTTTCGTAACCGGCGTTTCGAAAGTCTCTTTCGTTTCTTGTTCGCTCGATACACCTGCATTCGATTCACCGTCGTCGGGTTTGACGGCACCGCGACGCCTCTTTGTTATGCCCTGTGAATAGAGATGAATAGGGAGAGAGAGAGAGAGAGAAAGAGCAAAGGAAAGGAAAGAACCGCGAACGCGTCCAGTTTCGTGGCGATATATAACACTGGCCGGCATCAATTTTGCATTTCGATACCCAGGGAACGATGCTTGTAGATTCTGTCTTCTCTCGTCACTCTCATGTTTTGAGAATTTTAATTTTCAACAGAAACTCTAATATTTTATTTTAATCCTTTCAATCATAGTGTCCTCTTATATGGACATACTAAATAAATGCTTGGCGTATCTAAATAATATGATCATTTTAATAATTCTCTTACCTTTCGTTCCGAATAATCTTCTTGGTTTTGATGGTTCGGAACCCACCTTAATAAACTGTAGGTCCCGTCGCGAAATAACCTTAGCAAAGAGTTGAGAGCGACGTAAAATAAATAAAAAATATCTTCTTGGTTTTCACTTTCAAAAACGCACTTTTCTACGTTTACAAACAATAAAATTTACCGAATTTAGATGCACCAAGCATTTAGTATGTCCTTTTATGACGACGCCATGACCGAGAGGGTTAAGAATTTTATCCGTCTTAAGCATTCTGGACAATATTCAAGATTCGCCTTTTGGACTTTAAAAGACATGCTAATGATTTTTACATAGAAAAATTCCTTAGATTGTCCTAAATATAAAATTAAGAACTTCGGTAAATTATTCTGTCATTATAAAATTTTTGAGACTGCTGGTTGGACACTGAAAGTGTTAAAGAAAGAAAAAAAGAAGGGGAGTCAAAGGAACAAAAATCTGTCGAAGATCTTCGGTGCGTGTATGATCCATCACACTTTCTTGCCCGACGAAAAAGGTGTTTCTGCTCGTCGGGTGATTCCATTGTTGCGGCACAGCCTCACTTTCCTCCCCGATGCATCGTTGCAGTAACTGCATTCGACTGCGTTCGTCCCGGTGAACGTCGACGGTACGTATCGGTATGACGCGCGTTTTTCCGTGACAGCGAAAGGGAGCAAGAAAGCTTTTTCCTGGATAGGTTGCCGGGAGGAGCGGCAAGAAAACCGCTTTCCACCGTCTTTCCCGTCAATGGGCAATCGGTGTCGCCGGCATGCACGCGGCCGTGATATTTTCGCCAGACGTTTCTCGCCATAACGCGGCCCACGCGCTAGACGCATTAGGCGAAAACGCACCCCCGCGATTCGCAATTTCAGCCGCCCCATTATCGACGCCGTTCACCCTCGAACCCTCGATTATCAATACCCCCTTCAGGAAACGTCTGCAAATAAAGTATTCTACAAACATTTTAGAAGTAATAATAATTAATTTGAATTTTGGAGGAATTTCAAGTTTATTTAACCCTTTGCACACCGAGATATTTTAACTTGAAAATTAAATATTTTCTTCGACCCAGAAAAATTTCATTCTTTATGATTTTTTTCATTTTATGAATATGAAATTGATATAATACCTCGTATAATACTGAAATGTTTAGTAATTGATTGGATACCAACGTATTTAATAATGTAAACAATATTTTGAATAATGTACAGCAACTTTTAGTGGTGGTATCGTTAAACATTATGAAATTCACAGAAACAATTAAACTTCAATTCTCCTTTGGAAATGAATAGGATTAAAATCAATGAAAATGGCGTCGTGTTGCCAAATGTTAATGAGTGCACGAAGTCTGTCATCTGTTCTACGATGTGCCCGGGTTTCGAGTGTTAACAAGAAGCAGTGGAATTACAAGCGCAGCGACGTGAAACTTTTAAATTTGAAAATTCATGGGAGAAGATGGGAGACAGACAAGATAGATCTGGCAACCGTTTGCAGCACGTATCGCTAATCCGGGGTTTAGCGCGTTCTCCCCGGCATCATTTGTTTCGCTAACGGTCTTCACGGTCGCGATGTATCATTACACGCAACGTATCCCGTTCACGCGACGCGAAAAAGGTTCGAGAAAGAAAAGTCATACATTCCCAGGGATATTACACGCTATACGTTACAAAACCGGACAGTCGGATTTTCCGAGCGTTTATAGCGTCCTTGCAAGCTGCGCGCTAAACGAAACAAAGGAAACAATTTCATTCGGAAATTTTCCGATTGTTTTTAGCGGCGGTAATGTCGCGGCAATGAAACCTACGCTGCTGCGGATAAATTGTTCAATCACGGTGTCAGCGAATTAGTTCACAGAAAGTTACGTGTCAACATCCACGGTCTGTGCTAGTCTGCTTTATATAACCACGTGCAGCGAAAATAATTTCAATTGTTTTGTACAGAATATGAGATCAGGGTTTACAGGGTGCAAAGAAATTATGTGTCGCGACTATCGTGATTCTACACCCTCGGTTCGGTGGAAAGTAAGGAAGCGAAATTATTTTCAAGATCGAAATTTCAGAAAAGGTTAACAATTTTTTCTCATTGCGTGTTAATCTACTTGTTACAAACATAAACAGTGCAGAAGAAATCATTGGTCTAAACTCAACGGTTCTCTTAAAACATTATTTTACATCTTCATCCATAGCACGCTATACATAGAATAGAATTTGCTTCATTTCAGAAGTACAGCTATGAAATGTGACTTTGTTTACATTAACCTATTCTATACCTTCTCTCAGTCTTTTCTTTGCCTACCTTCTCTCTTAGTATCCTAATTATCACTAACCTACTTATTTATTTACTTATCGCATCCTTCCCCACTCCCTAACTTTTGTTTTACCACGTTCTACATATAAACTCCATCCGACTGACAACCAAACCGAAGATGTAGAATATTGTAGAATATAATTTCTAAACACCCTGTACGTTAGCGTGGGACACAAGAGACGGGGACGTTTCGTGGAGCACAGAACCGGGAATAACTATGACTATTGAATGAGAGGATTATCGATTGCTTAGGCTACGGGCTGACTTCGCTTTGGCCTGTTTCACTGGCTGACCTTAGCGAGTCCTACTTCCCTTACTCTATAAAGAGGAAACAGCATTATACACGTCACGTGAAATCGCATACTGTCTTATAATAACGTGTAACATGTCACACCGTGGATAGTGTATGTACATTTGTAACGCGATGTAATATATTGACAAGCATTAATATAATAAATACAGATGAAGTGAATAAGAAATTTTGATAAAATTGTTATCAGTCCGTAATGCGGAGAAACTACGAAACATTATTTTTCACAACTTTTTATATGAATGTAAAGAACTCTCCCCTTTTTAATTATCCCGCGCATTCACGGCGCGTTGGTAAACAGGTTAGGAAAATTGACAAGAGAGAGAGAGGGGGGGGGGGAGAGAGAAAGAAGGATAGAAAGACTGTTGTGTCATAATAAAAGTGAACACGTGCAATAATAGATTTGATAAACTGAAAACCTTTAGTATATACGAAACTGTTAAGATTGTAATTAGGGAAAAGACATAATGAATAATTGACATTTAATGTCGTTTCTCTTTTTACAGGTAAGCCTTGTAAATATTTGTATATATAAAACTGAAGAATAAAATCTAAAGCCTCTTGTTACAGGAGAAACTCAGTTCTGTGATTATTTCTGCCTTTATCTAATCATATTGGGAATTAAATAACGTTATATGAGCTTATATTAAAATTCCAGCAATAACAAGTATGAGCCTCGAGAAAACAATAGAAACGGAGCTACCTCTTGAAAAACGAACCCAGTCAACATGATCTGCTTCATAAAAGGTTTATGGTGTCTCGAGAGATCCGGTTCGACGGAAGGGGGAACGGAAAACGATTTTTTCTTTTCCATTCGTGGTGGAGGGACCGCGGGAGCAATTAACGTAGCGTTTTCCTTTCGCGCGGCCTGTTCACGCGAACCGCAGCCTCTTGGGGCCGAAATTCTCGAATATTTTTAAGGGAAATTGCCGGGAGCGCGAGGCGGCCGCGAATAATCATTTCCAGCTTGTTCCCGACGACGACGACGACGACGACGACGACGACGACGACGACGACGACGACGTCGACGAGGACGCAGAGGCCAGGAGACCTTCGGGGGCCTCGGGTGATACCGTAGGCAGAGCACGAAGCCACACAGTCCGCCAAATAAAACAAAGCGTAGCCTGAAAGTGCGGGAGTTCACACCGCGACCGCAGAAACGGCTGGCGACCGAGGCAGAAATGTGTGCCCACCGTGTTCCAGCTCCTGGATTCCAGAATCCCTCGAGCCCCAACCGACCAATTAACCTTCCTCTTGATCCTCCGCTTATTCTTCTAATTACCTGCCTCCGGCGCTAACCTTTCGCCTCGGAAATCTCTTTCCCTTTCGCCAAGCACGCGCGTGTACAAACCGTTCGACTATCGCCCCTCTTGCTGTTCGATTTCTTTCTCACTCTATCAGTTGATCACGTAGTTGTACACACGGGAATGGGGATTATTATACTTCGGAGGATTCGCCTGGGTGGTCCATTGAAATTTTATTCGACGTTCGTTGCACGGAGAAATGGCTACCATGAAAATTGAACCGTGTAAGCGTCCGAGAGAAAGTGAACGAAACGTTTTAGATACAAGTTTTGTTCTTCTTTCTTTGGTTTTATCAAGCATTTGAAATCTCGTGTGACGTTCGTGTGGAAAGACCGAATCCGGGTCACGCCATGTATAAAAAATGTCATTCATGTAATTTTAATTATTTTTACGTTAAAAAAATCAAACGTACACTTCAAAGACCATTAAATATGTGGGCAAAGTTCCAACTTAACGCAGCCGAATATTTCTTAGGCACATTTACTTTGAAAGTGACTTTCTAATATTTATCAATGAAAATGCGTTCATCTCAATCCAATAAAATGGAGGCTAGACATGAATAAATGTGATGTCTCGATAAAAGTGTCCATCCTATTGCTTCTTCGAATTAAGGCAGGACTTCGGAAGGAGGTAAAGGGGGCATATTTCTGTCGGAGAACATGTCACGCGAGCACCATTAGTGGCAGCAAAGGCTTCGGGGCTGGTCCCGTTAATTTATTCAACGAATATAAGCCGTTGAGTCCTAAAAGACGGTTAAACCTAGGGGCTGCTCGCGTCCCCGCGATACATTATGCAGAGGAACGTCTCGCGAGTAGCCCCGTCCGTCGGATTTTCGGCTCGTTTATTTCCCGTGTAAATATTAAAGCTGAAAATATCCGATTTCGAGGGGAATGCGAGCGGGCACATCCCGCGCCCTTTCTCTCTCTCTCTCTCTCTCTCTCTCTCTCTCTCTACGCTTTACGCCAGGACATGCCACGCCATGCCACGCCGTCATTCTCCCCAAGGCATAAGCCCGGCCGAATGTATAGCGGCACGTGTATCATGCATGTATTTTATATTACCATCGCTTTCTCACCGTGAGACTTGCTAAAGGAACATTGGCGACCTCTTTTTCGACTTGCGCGACCAAAGGGACACAGAAATGATCGATTTTTGTTAAACGTAAGACTACAATCAGCACGACTCGGAAGTTTCATCCTTTGCACTCGGAGTTATTTTAACTCGAAAATTAAACATTTCTTCCTAGCCAGAATAATTCCATTCGATACGATTTCTTTCTTTTAATAGATATGAAATTGATATAATACTTAATACAATATTTAAATGTTTAATAAATGAGTACATACCAACATATTTAATAATGTAAACAATATTTTTAATAATTGTACACCAATTTTCAGTTCTAAGGGTTAATTTTTTTCGCGAATCATAGAAACGAATACAAAGTGTTTTCATAAAAATTCGACAAACATCAGTGTGACTCGAAAATTTAATTTCTTTGCACAAGTGAGACAAAATTTTAGTATTACTAGAGAATTTAATAAATTCAATTTTGTAGGTTTTAGAAAACAATATGTACCACTTGTTTTTTTTTACTTGGTTGGTTTAGAGTTAAACATTTTAAGAAAGGTGTCTTTAAACATTGTTGAAGAGAAAAATGTTTTTACATTAGAAAATATATCCAGGATTCCCCGGTCGTTCGGTGTAAATCCGACAGCAAAGGTACGCAATCTTGACTGCAAAGGAACAGTGACAGCGCAGAATAGTCAGCTCGACGACAGAGGAGGGACTGTCTTTTCGTAGGTGCGAATAAAAGCCCGGGACAAATGGTGTTAGGCTGTTTGGAATGCTGCGTGGGAGTTGCGAGCGATAAAAGACTCGATCGTGCTCGAGGAAGATGGAGGAAAGATAAACGTGGAGTGCATTGTACTTCTCGGCTGTTATCGGCGCTTATCGAAAACACCGGTTTACGCTAACGGTTCACCAGGTGTGGAGTCACTTTTACCTCAGGAGAGAATGTTTTCACCGAGAACGAATTTGATATTATTTAATCGGCAACAATGTTTTCGTCAACGTCGGCCTCTTCGGGGATATATGATTACCTTTCGACGCCATGGGGATCCAGAACATATTGATGAGAATTGGCCATAGTCGACGAAAACGTGTCCTGTCTTGATCTTTATTATGCATCTAATTATCTTTAATTCCATTTCTTTTATCACATAAAATTATATCGTAAAATGGTGGAGCTGTATAACATTATCTACGTCACGTCTAGCAAAACCTTCGCGTCTAGAAAAATTTCTTTAACCCCTTGCCGGATTTTGACGAGCCAGACTCCTGATGAAGGTTCTTAACAAAGTCTATCAAATATGTATGTTA
This sequence comes from Lasioglossum morio, assembly GCA_916610235.2. Classification (NCBI taxonomy): domain Eukaryota; kingdom Metazoa; phylum Arthropoda; class Insecta; order Hymenoptera; family Halictidae; genus Lasioglossum; species Lasioglossum morio. The sequence continues at coordinate 4,665,914 of OU744324.1, read as the reverse complement.
AACGTTTCATTTTAGATGAAATAAAATTTGATTCGTTTGTAATCAATATTTAAGCATAAAAATAAAAGTAGCTATATAAAAAATATACATTTTCGTTTCCTTTCTACGATATTTTTGTGCATAAAGACGTTTTAACCCTTCGCTGCATGAGTATTTTAATTGCATGAGTATGAAAAAATTGAAAGGATGTCAGTTTTTGTGTTTTATTTAAGGGGAAAATATTTGAAATAATTAAAACAACATTTACAGAAAAATAAATATACATGGTAAGAAAACACATTCTTAGTTTACTATATACCAGATTTGTTAACTGTATCAGATACGATACACTATGTATGCGAACGAAAATGGTACGGCAAGGGGTAAATAATTTTGGAAAATGAGAAAACGGTGACTGTTTCGCATACATGAAACGAAGGAAGTTCCATAGAATGAAAATACTCTAGGTCTGAAGAAATATGTTGAGTGCAAAGAGTTGAAGGAGAAAAGTGTGGCTGTTGAATGTTGATGAAATCACGTGTCAGGGAAGTGATAGTCGCTGAAATGATTATCGGAGAGTGAAGAGCTATCCGACAGGTGAAACAATGTCGGATCTCAACGAGGCGTTGGGAGCAGAGCGGAGCAGAGCTGATCAGAGTTGAGTTGAACGAAGCTGAACGAAGCTGAACGAAGCGGAGCGGAGCAGAGCAAAGCGGAGCGGAGCGAGTAACACGTCGCAGACTCCGATAGCAGTCGCAATATCGTGGCAACGCGTTGCAGCGTGGGTGAATGTCTACGGGATCCACTTGGAGGCGGTGGACCGAATAAGAGCTTATCGATCCAATTTCCAGGGATCAACCTGTGAGAGCGTAGAACCGGCGCAGAGCGCAGCGCTGATCACGTCTGGATTAAGGCCACCTTAAGACTTCGGCACGCGTCTCCTCGCATCCGTAAGCCGCCTATAACCTGCGAAGACCGACACCGGATCTCTACCCAACAGTCTCCTCGTCAAGAGGCGACCATTTTTTCCGTACCTCGTCGCCCGAGTAGTAGTTTACTTCCGTCGAGGCCACTTCCTCTTCCTCTTTCTTCTCTCTCTCTCTGTCTCTCTCTTGGAGTCTCGGGAAGTATGACGAAAACGAAACAAGTCGATGAGATCCTACGGGATACGAGTTCAGGCCGGGTTTACAAATGGGAACTCCCGGTCCCGTTTTTCTCCTATTCGTCGTTAGTTCGTAGATCTATGTGTTTGAACGTGAACGGTCTTGGTCGACCGTGCAGGTATTTGGATTGAATTGAGGGATGAGAGACAGAATGCAAGATTGAAAGGAATGGATGAGTGTGTGGTAACGAATGGATTTGAATGGAGGCGAGGTGGACTGTATAAATGATGGTGTAAGCATGAATGTATGGATCTATGTATAAATAACTGTATTTGCACTTAAGCTAGTTTGTCAAATAACACTACACTGTGTAACAGAATGATTGTACAGAAGGTTGAAATAAAGATGACTTTGAAAGGCTATAACGAATCGCTTTGTATGACGTTGGTCAGCTGATATGTCGCTGTAAGCCTGAGACGACGGTTGTCAAACTCTTTTATTGGCTCGATCCTCCTGGAAGTTCATCACGCACCGGTGGTTCCGGTTAAGCGTTCTCGAACCTTCCAGAAGGATCGAGAATGTGATTAGACCAATCACGCAGCCGATCTATTGCCCGCGTAAGCCTCGATGGCATACGATACGCTCGCGGTTTCGGCGGGATCGCGCTAGGCTTGGTGGGATCGTGCGGTGCTGGTGTGACAATATGGCGCTCGGGCGCGCCAGGCTTGAACACTACGAAATTCACATTTTTGCAGATGACTTTATGGAACCTCTTCCTCCGCCTTGCTCGAAGTAGATTGCTCTAGTAGTACTCCAGAAGAAAAATTGTTTCACTAATTTTTGAGAAATTGTATTCATTCATTTCTGTCATAAATGCATACAATGTGCAGTCGAATTTAGACTGATGGAAGAGATACACGTCCAACAAATTTTACCGCAAAAAAAGCGAAAGATTTAAGACACAATAGAGACACGTACACGTTTCTTAATTTACTAATTTTCGAAAAATTGTATGAATTTATTTCCGTCTTAAATACGTAAAATACCGCGCGACCGGCGATTGGTTAAGACTGGAGCACGTGGTCGCAGAAGTTCCGCGGCGTTCGGTGGCATTGTTTCCGCGGTGGAGTTCGAGTTCGCGCGATTCCGATTGAATCGATACAGGGCCAGGTAAAACAAATACACAGACGCGAAGTTTAATTACTGTCCGGCGGGTGATGCCCTCGGTTTTACTCGATCGGCCAAGCAAATCTAATAAAATCGTTCCGTGCGAACACAAACGAGCTCGCAAATACCGCTCGGTAATTAATCCTGTCGCTGGCTCCGGTCGGCTTCGAAGCACACCGATGGTGGGATTCGCCTTGAAGGAAACGGAAGCGGACCGAATCGATTTTTCTGTAATCGATTGGATGGGGAACGGTTCGAAAGATGTTTCGCGCTAAGGAATCAGCGGGAACAAGCAACGGAGCAGCTTCCGCGTCTCCTTTCTTCGCTGGTTCACCTCCTCTTCTCGTGCAGATGCTAATTCCGCGCCCTCGAGTAAAGCTGGTATTGTATAGCATGAGACCGGAAATGATTCCCGGTATCTTCCTCTAGGAGCGCGACTCTGCCGGTCGTTCAGCTGCGAATTTATTTCTGCAAATTAGCGGCGGGGTCTGCGTTTTCGAGATCCCGAGCGAGGAACGGAAACCGGGCGCCCACTTGCACGTTCACGACTGCAAACAATCCTGCACCCAGTATTTCAGGGGCTTTTCGTATCGAGCTTCCACCTTCGCCATTGCTTTCTCTGTTTCAATCTTCATCTGTTTTTCGCTACCTATATCTTGCTCTTCCCGCGCATCAAAACAATTAGACACGCTGAGTCGCACAATATCAAAACACTTCGCGTAATACAAGAATAGATGATTAAAAATTAGATAAATAAAAGAACATTGTCTAGATCGTCAATTGAATGGATCGTTTTCGATCGAAGTGATTTTTGTCCACGCGGATCGAACGTTCGGAGGATTGTGCGACGTGCATGATCCATCCGAACATATGGCGCGGCTCGAATGAAAATTCAGGTATCAATTTTTTTTCAATATTTGATACCCTGGCTATCCGTGATCCGTTTTAAACTCAGCCCGGCCCGGCCGTCCCGTCCAGCCCCGTTGAAGCTTGAATTGATCGCGCGTATAAATATATCTGTCCGTAGATTCATGAGCGGCCGACGAATATTACTATCTAGATTTCGGCCATCGTTCTTTTGCGGGCGATCGCGCAAAAAAAATATATTCCCAACGTCCCGCGCCGCGGTATTGCAAAATTTCCTACTGACAAATTACGTCGATATTCTAAACGACCGGGACAATAGTGTGGCGCGCCTTACATTTTTCAAAGCGAATAAAATATTGAGGACAGGAATACGATACACCAAGTTCAATTTTTAATCTAGACATTCTCAGAATACAGTCACTCTCTCATTAACATTCGGACAACAAATACTATTGTTCGTCTTTAAATTCCTGTAACTTCGTTAAAAAAAAAAACAAAATCGTACAACACCCTACCCGTGCACATTTTAAAGAGGGAAGTTCCTATTTTCGCATCCCTGAATACAATTTTTCCAAGAAGTTCATTAGAAAACAGAGCATAAATTGAAGTTACTTCTAAGAAGGATCATTTAAATTTTGAGAAACTTAAATGACTTAACTTCAATTAATAAAGAGAAACTTCCTCTTTGCATCGAGCTCTAAAATTTTTATCCACAATTCTCTGTCACGATTTTATTGCATTTCAGATTATAAGCGAACGTAAGTGCACGCAAGTGTGCTATTAAAAAGTTGCTGCGCCATCGAGGATGAGCATTCGTCGTCGGATTAGCACATTATAAATTCTCTCTCACCTTGTCGACTATAATCCGACGTTGGTCGGTTATGGTCGCACGCAGTGCAGGAAAATATTCGATGTCGGCTAAGAATCGATGAGGGGCCGCGGTTGTTGCACGATGCACCGATGCACCGACCCTGCATCGCTGGCCCCTGTCAGATCGGCATCCTTTAAACGAGGGGAAGTTACATGGCCTGTGAACAAATCGATTTTCTGCTTCTGTTCGCTATCGGTACAAGCCAGACCGAGCCCGGGCTACGTTCTTACGATATTAACTCGGCCTCTGCTAAAGAAATTCAATTTAGCCTCGGCCTGTTATCATTATCTCGTCGACGCTGCGCCACGGCCGGGCCATAGCTTTTCGTTACGTATTCATTAACAGAGAAATTCCATTTTCTTGATCTATTTTATTAAATCCTGCCGCGCAAACCCACGGAAATGGCTCTGCACAAATTGAAGATAGAGTTCCCACTTTCTTAGTTATCGATCACTAGACGGCGGATTGTTATGCAAATTGGATTTATTATTATTAGGTGTATAAATTAATTTTTGGCCTTCGCAATGAATCAAATGTGGAGTTTATTAGTTTCAGTGTTCGTATACATACACAACTAATGTATAGATTGAATGTATAGTGATGTAGCCTGAAGCCCGGATAGCTCGCGGGTATTTAAAGGGATCTCGGTGCGGAAGAATAGAAACGATTCCGAAAACGTATGAATTTATTATTATCCGGACAGCAAAATTAATTCATGGTCCCCACAATATATCGATTGTAAAACGAATTCAATTTCGACCATTTCAGAATGGTTGAAAACGGTAGTATATTATTAAAAAGAATACGTACAGTGTTTTAACAAAACAATTTTTGTAAATAGCATAACGCTGGGATAACTGGCTGGTAATTGAAAACTCCGTGAAAGAATCGAAACAATTTCGAAAACGTATGGATACGTTCCTCCGGGTATGGTCCGTCGGATTGGTTCAATGACTCCCTCTCTCTCTCTCTCTCTCTCTCTCTCTCTCGCTCTCTCTCTCTCTCTCTCTCTCTCTCTCTCTCTCTCTCTCCCTCGGAGAGCAGAAACTATCGAAAACTATCGAGAAAACGAGCGTTTTCGAGCGGCGCGGCTCGGAATTGCTTCGTTCGGCCGACGCGCAATTACATTCTCACTCAATTGTGCGCGTTATTCGAGAAAACAATATTACGAGCAATTCCGCCGCGGGATCAACGGCGAGCACAATGACGCTAGGTAAATCTGCTTCTCTCGCAATGAAACGTTTCGTAGCATTATTACATTTCAGACTTCGTCGGAGAGCGTTTCCGCGTTTCCCCATTGCAGAGCGCCAATCTTCCATTTACATCATCGCGTCCTATACCCCCCTCCCTCCTCCTCCCAAAGCCGCTTCGTGTTTAATTACGTCGAGTGATCCACCTTGGTCAATTTACTCGACGTCTAATAGCTCGCGGTGCGTCTTCCTGCGAACTTCTTTCTCCTAACTTGAGACAATACGTAAAATTGTACAACTAGAGCAGTGGTTCTTAACATTTTTGAAGTCAGGGAACACTTTCGATTATATGAAAAATTTGCGGAACATTAATGATCCAAAAAAAAAACAAACAAAAATATCCCGCGTAGAGATACATATACTCTAGACAATATGTTATTAAGTATATTAAGTATAAGATTAAGAATCATAGAAGGGACGGTAATGTGGTCTCCTAGTTTTATACCGTTTCTTCCCAACATCTGATCCATAATTTAAATTCATTTGAATTATGCATTATTATCGTTATTATTTTATTTATGCAAAATAAAAATGGTCACCCTACTTCTATTGGATATTTTTTAATCAAAATTTTAATATTTTGTAGATAAAAGTGTGACGTGGCTTATGTGCTAAATGTTTTCTTAATATAACCATTTGTCGAAATAAAGAAAATTCTGAAAACCAAGTACACTTTTCGACATCTCCTAGGTGTATGTCTCCCCTTAAAAGATGCACAGAGCATTCATTGTCTCGTGGATCTCCAGTCTTCGGCGGCCGAAGAAGGAAATCGGAAATATTGTTCACATTTAATCCGCGGCTCGGCCGTCGCGGTGGCTTTGTCTCTTCGTCAGTTTTACTTCGAATTCAACGGCGAAGGGGAGTGGGAGGAGAAACGTATAAACAAACAGAGAGGAGGAGGAAGAAAAAGTAAAGCGGAAAGCGATTTAAATGAAAAAACAGCGAGCTCTCTCGTTTGAACCACGACGAATAATATATAAAGGGTGTGGTGGGGTGAGAAAGAGGGGGAAGAAAAAAAAAGGAAAGAGAGAACGAAATAAAAATAGAAGAGAGTAGGCACCGGGGAAATGGCAGCAAGGAGAACCGAACGAGGCAACGGGATTAAAGTGGTAAAAATTCGAAGACCGGCCGATTAACTTGTCACTGGGAGAACAGTGGACGGAGTTGCGAGCGACACGAGTCGATCGTTATTGAAATGGTTATCGATTTATTGCCAGCGATTCGACGGGACAGGCCGAACCGACGCGACGCAGAGAGTGTAATTGCGACAGGCAATCGGCAGTCTGCGGGGATAATAATTGAAAGTCCGGGTTAAAGGCGGTGTTTGCTATGACCAGTCACCGGGATACGCCAGGGATTTTGGATTATATTCGGTGGGCTAAGTTTCACACCGATACCCTGTGCAAACTTTCCCTAATTTCCCGGAAGCTTTACCGTAAACATAGCGTATCAAAAGTAGAAACTGTGACAAGTAGACTGCTAATTTTAATCTTATTCTTATTGTTAGTTTGTTGTTGGTAGGCAATGATTAGTGGCTACGTTTGTCGATAACAGATCCAGCAAGTTGAACACGGCATCTTGTGCGTGACTAATGATTTGCGCCTGAACGAGCTGTCTATATTACCTGTTTCGTGGGATAATTAGCACGATCCACATGTCGCATAGACTGCCACTGTGAATATATGCGTCATCGAGACTGGCAACGATATCGATCTCTCTACGAGTTCTCATTTCCTGGCCACCTGTGATTCCGGACACTCGAATTTTTCATCCTCATCGGCGCTCTCGTTCCCCACTTTCTTTGCAAGAGCTGCCGAAAACCGCCGAATATCTGATAATCGTCTGTCAGAGAGTTTTTCAAGTTTTAAAGTTAAAAGAAGGGTAAGATCAAGGTAGAGTGGGAGACAAGTCTTAAGCTAAAGACAGCTCGCGAGGAATTGACATGAGTTGCGCGTGATGTGAGGTACCTTGTCAATAGTCGTACACGAATTTTTGCTGCCTCCTCCATTCAACAATTCTTATTACAGACGGCGTTGATTAAACTGGTCTTTCCAATTCAATGTTTCAATGCTTCCCGCGGATAAATCAACTTTCATTTTGGATTCCGAACTATTCATTCATTCAATATCGCGACAGCAAGTGAATAGTACTTGGACTGATCCGTGGAGCGAATACTAGCGCGTACATTTCGAAACGAAATATCTTTTTCAAAGTTCCGCTGTACGAATTTTAATAACACACACCTTGTGTTATTTATAAACGACACAGCCAGTCCCGAAGAAAATAATCAAAATACTCCCAAAATGTTTTAAAAAAAGGAGAGTTCCTTTCGCAAAGCTATTTGGAAACGAATATCAAAAAAAGTTCTTTAAGCTCCGCAGAGTTGTTGGAATTTTTACATATTTTACAACATGTTCAAATTTGGTTCTCCGCCATTTTTTTTGACAGTTTAAAGTACATTACGGGAATAGTGAATTCGGGAGATGAAAAAGTAGAGGCATCGTCCTTCACAATGATGCTCCTAGACTACCGTACAATTTTTTTCGATTAAATTGCAGCGGTATTGTAGTATCCAAAAAAGTATGAAAACTTTATTTTAAGAACGTATGTTTATTTTTTATATCGCAGCTGCCTTTGTTGAGGCGTGATGTGTGTTTGTGTGTGTGTGTGTGAGAGAGAGAGAGAGAGAGAGAGAGAGAGAGAGCCCGTAGCGGTCGAGTAAAAACAAGTAAAATAGAGCGAGAATATCCTCTCCGGAATTTATTTATATTCCATTAATTAATCCCAACATTTGTTTCTATTTGAACAAAGACGATTTAGAATTTGTTCTCTTTTGTAGCTTGAAGCGAGGACACGTGGTCAGTTTGGCCCGCATGCCTCGAAGCTGTTTCTCTTGCGGGAGGTCCGCTCGTCGATCGTATAGTTTCTGTCCTGTCCGTTCGATCGATCGATCGCGATCTCGGCTGGTCCCCCAAGAGAGAAGATTCGCTGAAATTTTCCATGTTCGCGAATGATACGCTCTGATTGCAGTGGTATTCATTCCAGCCTCGAGCCAGGGAACTTTATGAGTCGGGATGTTTAATTTAAATTTCAATATCTTCCTGAAACAATTCCGAATTATCATGGCCCTGGGCGATCCGTGGACGTCCATCTTGCCTAAATGCTTGTTCGCCCTCGTCGACTTAAATTGCCGAGTCGAGTCAGTCTCGTTCTTATCGATTGGTATTATTCGACTGTTAACCTCCCCGTCTACGGTTCGACTCCGATCCTCAAATAATGTTTGCACACTCGAGGACCCAGTTAATTAACTTGGAAATCGCGCTGCCTCGAGAACCCGTGGAAGTGCAGACCATACACGCGCGAACGCTATAATTGACTGGCTACTGTATTTTTCGGGAAACAAATACTTCCACTCCGACTTCTTTTAAGGAAGTCCAATGCACCTCGCACTTGGGAATTGACCCTTAGCACTCGAGTCACCACTAAAAGTTGCTGTACATTATTCAAAATATTGTTTACATTATTAAATATGTTGGTATCTAATCAATTACTAAACATTTAAGTACTGCACGAGGTATTATATCAATTTCATATCCATAAAATGAACAAAATCATAAAGAATGGAATTTTTCTAGGTCGAAAAAAATATTTAATTATCAAGTTAAAATATCTCCGAGTGCAAAGGGTTAATTATGACGAAATCACATTGAAACAAAAATTGGAATTTGAAAGTCTGTAAGTATTGATTTATATTGTAAACATTTAAGAAACAAAATTATTACAGAACTCTAATGGTCTCTCACACCGAGCGTCAAGCGGTGTACTCGCAACAGGATTTCTGTCCGCTTTTTTCCCCGACGAATATGGAATCTTTGAGGTTGCGGAACATCGAAAGGTAGAGGAGAGCAGGTCGAAGACACGGGGGGATCCATTGTGAGATCTTTCGAGCTCGTTTTCCTCGCCTTGGTTGTGTTGCTAGCGCGCGGTCTCGTGAAAACGTTCTCGATCTCTTTCTCCGCTCGTGTTCGCTATTTCTGTGGATGTGTGTGCTTTTTACGTTGCATCACGCAGCCTCTTTCTTCGGTGAAGGTTCCATCCCTTGTTTCGACGGTCGTTTTCTAGGCTACTCCGACACTCCTCCTCCGCAGGTTCTCGCGCGTCCCAGATTTCAGCTGGAACAATAAGTGGGAAGACGTCGACTCGAAGGGTTTTACACGGCGTGCTAAAATCGGGCCGAAACCGACATTTGTTTTCACATCTCCGATGTCGCTACAGGATCCGCAAAAAGTCAGAGAGAAGGATAGGAATGCGAGATGGCGTAAAAATATCAGACACCAAGATTTTGACCAATAGACAGTATTGAAAATTTCATACTGATATTTATCGAATTTATACTGTTCTCTAAGTGACTATCTATTTTGATATCGATAAACTAATTCAACATGTTGAATGTTGCGGAGGTCACCAGTGAACGCATTATTGATTGTCGTATAATTGCCGCTAAATATTGTAAGCAACTAGGTACAAGCGAACGTTGGAAAAAGACGATTAAATAAAGTTCATTCATTCTTATCGTATTTACCGTTTTAATCCCGTCCATCGCTTACAATATTAATTAAAGAATACTCAAATTAGCCAGATTATAGTGCAAAGTGAAAACTATATCTAATCAAGCAACTAATAATAATAATTACTAGACAAACAAGGAATGTGTGACAGTCATACAGGATCATCGTTACACGGTCAATTAAATGAATAAATAAATCGCCTGTTAAACAGTACTATCTTCTCGCCGTTCGATCTGCACGCAGAATAAAAATTGTCGGTATTGTTTGAACTGGAGCCATGTAGGAATTCTTTTATTCGCACATAAGTCAATATTTAAACGTAGCTTTTCTAGCAACCATGCTTGACACAATACTTGCAACCGACATGTTCGAAATAGTTGAGGAGTGACGGGTTTGTCGGTTGATTTAAAAAGCAGGACAGCTAAATTTTCATCGGGTGGCTAGCGCGAATCGAGTGTAGCAACAGTCTCCTATTTCGTATTGTAAAGAGGAAGTCAGGAGAGCTGCCACTTGCCGTGCCACGTCGAGCCGGTCTGAAACCCAGGAGGGAAATCGTACAAGCAGGAAGTGCTGCTGGCTGGAAACGCAAACCGAAAGTTTAACAAACCTCCGTGGGCGCCGCGCGCGCGTCCACGATGGCAAACACACGCGTCCCGAACAACCGAACAGGCTTTGTTGCCGCAGCGTACGGCAGCCAATCATTTTTCGGCTTGGCCGCAACGTAGCAAAGTAACAACTCGATCTCCCGAGGGTCACCGCCGAGTCCTGTACTCGTCAAAGTCGCCGATCCGGCTAGATGAAAGTCGACCTTTTGCGAGAACACACCAACCAAATGTTTTTCGCGGCTCTAACGTTCTCTGGGACGTCGGTGAAGGTTGCTTTTTTGCTTTGAGACTGAACAATTCCTTCTGCCATTCGTGTACCTACATCTACTCCTTTGAAGGTGTTTTTAAAATTAAATTTATCAAGTCAACATCTTTAATTTTTTGTTAAACATTAAGTAAACGTTAAGTAATTTGTGTTAATTTTTGCAAGGAACATCTTCACAGAATTGTCCACAGCCTCTATTCTTCGTATCCCGTTAGGTAGACTCGCATTTTCGTAATTTAAATTCATGCGAAACAGCTTAATTATGGAAGCTTTGAACTCGTTTGCACGCTTTGGTTGCCTACACAAAGCTTACAGCGCCTCCACTAAATGTTGCAGTTGAATAATGAATTATGACGGGAAGTGTTGCTCATTAATATTGACCATCTAGCATCATCGACAATACACGTTGTTAACTAATAAGAGGCGAATGTTTGTACATTTTGAATGCACTTTTGCGTCAATCGCGAAATGATTATAGCCAATTTTTTTTTTCGTTGGAATTTCCCTCCCTCTGGAAACGTGCAAACATAATTAACCCCGCGATGTCTGAATTATAATGGTAATTATAATAATGGCGAAACTGCTGTAAAATGGAGTCCATATCACCGATTTTAATTACTTTGTTGCAATCAATGTTTATACGTTGCGAAGGTGAACGTCCGCATTACCCATTTTAATTTCACCGTAAAATTTGCTGAAGGACTGTCATGCAAGTCGCGAATGAATAATTTTAGTGAATACTGCTTCAAGTATTTACACAAATTTTAATACAATTTCGTTGTGATTAATGTTTACACAAATATTATCACTATTTTAGGGGTATTTCGTATAAATAGTAATTTGTTAGTCTCAAAGGTATACATGAAAATATTTTGAATATACTGCGTTTTAACATCTCACTATTTCGGGTTATGTTCAATTTTACACAGTACACAGCAATAACGTTAATATAAACTGTAATAACATACACACAATGTCCACCACTTCGTATTTGAAGCAAAGAATATGAAATTAATGTCGTGAATAGTTGTTTAAAATTATAACACGAGGATATACTATTCGAGTTTATAACAATACCATTGTCCAGATTTTATGGGAGGATGCGTTTCATGCACACGAGTATAGACTGCGGAGTAAATGCTGGTAATAAACGTTTAAATTGGAGTTAATAACAAGTTAATTTCAGAACCCAAAGGTATTTCTTTATTTTCTATGGTTCGTACAATCCCATTAAAATGGTAAACATTTATTCTATTCATATCGAAATGATAACAAATTGCACTGTCTCGTGGCGAATATTTACCCATTTTGCCATTTAGTCAATAGCAGACTATTTATATTTATAAAATTACAAAAGCATTACAAAAATTTACGAACATTATGACATTATTTCCGATTGATTGAAATAATTAAAATTAAAAAATTCATTTTTACCTGACCCCCTAAGCCATAGGATCGTCTTGGAGCATTGTTATTTTACGCAATAGTGATCTATAAAAGGAATTGCGAAACAATTCTAGCAAAAATTGTGGGGAAAAAATTCTAGCAAACTGGTGGGGAAAAAATGGAACAGGCTCGTTGCGAAACGAACGGTGAAGCGACACTCGACAACCATAACTCAGAACACAGTGTGAACAATGTCCCGCGGAGCAGTCGCGCGAGTGTTTTCTTTAAAATTCAATCGCGGAAATCCGAGCGGATTGGTCGCGATCGCATTTTCAACGTTGTATAGATCGTATCCCAGGGATGTTTCCTGCTCCGAACGGAATCGGCAAGTAATGCGAACGAGTTCGCGAGACATCCTGAGAGCGGATGTACGGGGGGGAGGAGAAAGATAGAGAGAGAGAGAGAGAGAGAGAGAGAGAGAGAGAGAGAGAGAGAGAGAGAAAATGGATAGAGCCTCGGGACAGAGATATGTAAATCCAATTCCGTGGCCGAGCAGGAATATGCGCCCGGAACAATTCGACTTTCAAACTTCCCGGTTACCGACTTGCAAAATGCTTCGACGAGTTACGCATGGCAGAAATCGATGGCGATTAGAATAGATTCGTGAAGCTCTCCCTGGAGTAGAGGATTTTTTTCACATGAAATCACGGTGCGCAAAAGTTACCCTCACTCCGCCAATACGGGGGTAGTCATGTGATATTGTGACGCATGCACGACAGAGATGGAACTCGTCACGTGACTAGGCCGTGGGGGAACATCATTGTAAAAGGTGAATAGCAGAGTGGAAGACAATTCAACAACGTAAAAAAATTTAGCGTCGAAACTTCCGCTAAAATGACGGTCCTAATTCGATAGAGTTTTGTCTTAAAAGAGTTAGTTCGACGAAAAACAATTCGGTTAACTTGTGCAGTGGTATCGCGTGGTTCCTCATTTTTTGAGATAAATTTAAAAATATCCTCTAAAATGGATGTAAAATTTTAGTTTAGACATATTTAAACAATCATAACCTATTAATATTGGATATAACATACAATGTTTTGGTGTAAAGAACAATTTGATGACCCATGTCTCCTAAAAATGCAATAAATTGAAAACTCTGTGAAAACATTGAGACATTTTCTCGTGAATGAATCATCCACAGCTTTGAAGATTGAATCCTTTACAACGAAAAATTGATGTACGATTTACAGAATTCAACTTATAAAAGTCAAATTAAAAAGTGAAATGACCTGTCGAATTCTGCATTAAATTTCAACAATATATTCATATATTCAGCAAAAACTCTGGACAGTTTTAAAAGCTATATTTCCACATCAATATCTCGTAATTTGAGACTTTTCAGATATTACACTCGGAATTTTTGACTTTTGCCTACAGGATCGAACAGCGTGCGGAATTCGCCGGTTTCCGATCGGCTTTTCACGTGTATCGCGTTGCATTATTTTGCGTCCGATGCGCTGGGCCGGTGAAATTCATTAGCAATGTATCTCGCTGCGTCCGCCGATCAAAACGACAAGTAATTCATGAACGTGATAGTATCCCGCGATTCCAATATCGCTAATTTACGGCGACCGGTTCGATGGCTGCAGTTCGCGACACAAAGACACAGGAGAGGATGTCCGCGTAGGGGAAAAAAACGAGCCGATTACGACATTTTATTCTGTGGAGGCGCGCGTGGGTGGTTCCATTCGCAAATTATCCAATATTTTGCGTCTCCAACCGGTGGATGCCGAATAAATTGCGAACCGTTTGTCCGACACCGAAAAAACACAGGGGGGACAAATAAAAATACACACAGGTGGGCACGCGTGTGTATACCGAATGTTTAACGAGCACACGGCGAAAAGAAAGACAATATTTTCTGGCGGACATGCGGAAATCATCGAAAATACCATAACATTTCGCCCGGTTACACGCGACGATTGTAATAAAAGCAATGACGGCCATCCACCGTTACGTGTATGCTGTATACATCCCAGATGCTTTTCCGTTTACACGAAACAATGGCGAGCGGTCGCTTCTGCACACTATTTTTCACGCAAGAATCGAGTCGAAATTGTTTATACAGCGGCCTTCCCGATTCACGGTGTACCGCCGAGAAGGGGAATATCGAAATAATAATATCGAATAATATCGAATAAAAATATCGAAAACTCGCGGGAAAAAAATAGAATTATCCGATTTTGCTTATTTTTCACGTTTAATTGCATGGCAAAATTCCCAGGAAATATTGCCTGTTGCGATCGGCGAAATCCACAGGGTGGACGGCTCGTTTTGAATGAAAAATCGAGGGATCGCGTTACTTTGTTTCGAAAGTTCCATCGTGGTGTGAAATAATATTTTTTGAAAATGATCGACGCTTTTCCGGTATTTTCATATTTTTATCAGTGGAATGCGGGTTTTATCCATTTCTACCAAAAATGCTGTTTTATTATTTGCAACCTATTAAACGCATTTAACAAGGGAACGAAAAAATTGAATGGCCGGTTTTCCAACGACGGAACGATTTTTTCATGCAATGCAACCGTTTCGGAGACACCTGGTATGCGTATTTCACCATACGTTCGCGGAATATTCGTGAAACGGTACCCACCACCGCCACAAATGATACTCTCGTCACCTGTACCGCACGGTTCGTTCCGCTATTCTACAGGGAAATCTCGGAAAATGAAAAAGCAAAGTCTACGAGGACCAGTTGTTTCTTAAGAGGCTTACGCGATTCGGTCCGGTCCCGTTTGCAGTGAGCGAAACTTTTTCTTTTGTCGCGCATTGTCCGCGAAATGAAAGGATAAAATCGGTAGCGGAAGATGCGCTCCGCGATGCATTTCGATGCACAATTAACGGGGTATTCTGTTTGTGAATACCATTTCTTGGCCAACTTTTAGGAATTTTTTCCAGAAGAACCGTTCAACTATTCTATTCACCTATGACGCATCCTAGCTAAAAATATTTTTCAAAAAAGGGGCTAGTATTGATGCCGATATCTTAAAATTAAGTTTATTTCCAGGGTGGTCGTTCCTAAGCTTCAATATGAAATCTGTATTTTTTCTGGTTTTTCATTTATCACAACCAGAGTTTGCAACTGAAAAATCGGAAGTAATTCGCGAATGCTAAATGTGTCACTTTTTTTTCATATTTTTAGTTGCGATAAAAAGGGGAAAATGGGACAAAACCTGAGTTTCTCTTTGCTCCTCGTAACTACCCTTACAGAAGAGATACAGGGCTGAAACTTGGTAAAAGACAAGAACAGACGTGGTGCTGGGCTCGAGGTAGGGAGGGTTAAGGCGCAATGCGAAAAGCGGGGGCTCTTAACCCTCTATTAATAATAGTCCACCTCAGGTTCCCTAGAGAATTTATTTGCTGGGTTAATAGACTTCGATCTGGACACTACCAACTGAAGGCCTCCCTTTTTAAGATTAAACTTGCTGGTGACACAAGGTGTCCATGTGGTTGTCTGATACAGGATCCTAATCATATATTATGGCAATGTCCGATCTATGATAAAAATAGAAGTACTTTGATTCGCAAACTTTGCAACAAGGGTTACTTTCCACCCTATACAATAGATTCCTTTTTGTGCGGACCCTCTCTTTGCCCCCTATTTTATATACATACATTCCTTCAGTCTCACTGTTTATTTCTCTAGTGTTAATATTCTATTCGGAAATGTTCATTATATTGTTTCAGTTCTAGTCTATAAGTTATCCTTGTAATGTTAGCATGCACAGCTATGTGCATGCTGTTAATAATCCCATGTGGCGTTTCATAGCTTAATAAAAAAAAAACTTCTATTAATTCTGGCATGAAGCTAATTGTAGAGGGGCAACCATTGGCTGTTCTGGATGAGGTTTAGATTTTTAGTGCGTAACAGCATTTTCCCCCTCATCCTTAAAAAAAGGGTTGAAACTTGGTAGGAAGAGTTCTTTCCTGATAAAGAAGAAGATCTACTTCGAAGGGTAGAAATAGCTTTTTAGGCATCAAGATCGCAATTTCGAGTGATATGCAATGATCAATCCGATCTCCTAGTTTTTCGTTCCGGATCGGTAAAAGCAGTCACCGTCCTCGCGGAATGAAACGCGTTAATGAAAAAGTCGTTCCTCACGAAGGATTCCAGCTCCAGCACCAGCTCCGGGGAGAACAGGTACGATGAAGTTCTTAAAATGTCGCCGGTTGGAAGTCCGCGTTCCGGAAACGGCCGTCCTATCTCTACATCCGCGCGCGGCGGGCTGCACGATTTATGACTGACACGACTTCTTCCACTTTCATATCTTTCTCCTTCTGGTACCCGAAACTCGCGCAATCTCCCGCGAGCTAGTCGCAGATTTTGTTCGTTTCTTCGACGACGCAACAGACGCTATTCCTCTTGCAACGTCCGTGCAATTACTGTACAGAATGGGCCGGAAATCGTTGTACAGCTGGACAGGGGGTTATTCTATATGCAAAAATAAGTCGAATAAAAGGAATAACATTTTTTTTTTGTCAGCTCGTTTTCGACAAAAATCGAGTTTAAAGTTCCGCCAGGTTCGCGTGCTATAGTATATACAGGAAGTAGAATTGGTTGATCATGGTCAGACGCGTCAGACGATTCCTATGCGGTAGCACGTGTATTCGCTGCATTTTCAAACTCGATTTCCTCAAAAAAGGAGCTGCCAAACGAAGAAAAGTTATTCCTTTTCTTCGACCTATTTTTGCATGTACCCCCTGCTCGGTTGTACTATGATTTCTGGCCCATCCTGTATGTGTTAATTACATAAAATGTCACAGTCCATGCCAGTTGAGATTTGATCGTTCGATTTTTGATCAGGTGGTAAGAATTTGTACTAACGGTTATTTTATAATTAGACTGCGGATCATTATACATAATAAAAATTGTCTGCATCGATTTCAAGCAATAGAAACCGAATTGAATGTTATTTAACGTTATTAAGACACCCTGTAGAGATCGTAGAGTCTACGATGCTCAAAACCCGTTTTAAGTCGACGAACTGCCAGTTACAGTCTAGGAAAGTCGTCCAGGGTCGTTTGGACGAGCAATTTGCGGAGATTCTAGCGGCGCTTCTCCTAATCAAGGATATCTGCGAACTGAACAAAGAAGGGGAAGGTATCGAAACGGATCAGCTGGTAGAAAAGGGGTTGAGTCCGTAAGGGAAGGGACGCAGATGGAAAGCAAGGCGAAAAGGGATTGCCGATGGAACCGATAAAAGTGTCAGGCAGTAACCGAACCAACGCATAAGATTCCGGAGAAGTTTGAGAAAGGGTGCGGGGGCGCGGCGCGCGGGAAAATAGAAGAAACGAGATGGAAACGGGACGGAAGAAGAGGTATTCGCGACAGAAGATAAATTTTACGACGCATAGACTACGACCTCGTAAAAATGCCGGGGCGACTTTAATTCTCCGACACCCGTTTCGACGTAGAGCAGCTCCAGGCCGCGTGTCTCCTCTTCCTCGGCGCGACATTTAATTGCGACCGGATGTTTCTGGACATCGGCACGAACCACTTTGCGAGCCAATACCGCGAGAACTGAATTCTCAAGCACAGAACAATGAATCCTGATCATACTACGGATCTGTGCGCAAAATAAACACGGTCTGTCTTCATTGCGAGCGATAAGAACCAAATGCACATTTCCTTCTTTCATTAATGATTTTGTTTTGTCTAATCCGATTAGATTCTCGCAATAAAAATCATCAAACAATCCGGCCATGGTTTTGGGAACAAAACGTTCATCTTCCCTCTCCGTATTATCGAACCCTTTGCGCGACAGCTTTGTTTCGCATTGTTTTATGTAGCGGTGAGGGAAGGAAGGGCGCGGCGTTTCCCCCTTTGTTTTGTCGCGTGCGTGGGTTTCGCGACTGTTCCGGATCTGGACCCGCCAAATTAATCTTGGGCCAGTAGTTCAAGAAATTTGGATAATGTGAAAGACGCAAAAGACAATAATTGATACGCGTGACAATGAATTACGTTAAAAGAAGCGTTTCGTCCCGGACCTGCTAGTGGACTCATCAGTAAGGCTGATCTAGCAGGTCCTGCCTTATACGCGCGCAAATGTGAATAATCCTAATCCGGATTGATTCGATATAATAAACTGACGCTCGCGGATCTAATGAAAGATGTTATTTCGCTCGCGAGGGATCTTGACTGATGCGATCCCGGTTTGACACGTGTCCTGATCGCTGGACAATTAACTGATGCACTGGAAGTCTTTGGAAGTACACTTAATGATAGACAAGTACAACGGCCGGTGCGTTGTACTTGTATATTCGCGGATTCAAATAGGCTCGTCCGAAAGCTAAGAAGGAACTGTCGGAGTTCGACTTCTTGTCCGAACGCGATGAAGAAAAACATGTACTGATTGGTTCTGCCGAAAGTTGTACGAACCAATCAGCAACCTCAAGAATGTTTAGACCTCCTTCTCGTAGCTCTGAAGGAGCCTTGGGAAGGAGGTGCAACAATGTAAGGTGACTCTACTCTGGACGGACGCGGCTAGTCGTTCGAAGGGACCAATTTATGGTACATTGTCCTTTAAGAAAACCAAACATCTGGCGATGTTTTCGAATGGTCGTCGAATGACCCTACTTGACTTAATCTTAGAGGAAGATTCTTAGTCACGAACGTACCATAAATATGTCCGAAAGAATTTCACGTTTTCTGTTCCGACGGGACGGAACATGCTCCCCCTCGTTGATCGATTCGATCGATCAATATTTGATTCGTTATGCGTTGGGGTTCATGCGTAATTTACGTTAACGTTTTGCACTGTGCGGTTGTGCTTTATCGACATTTAAAGATTCTGATGTCGCGACGTTTCGCTTGCAACGTCGTTGTCGGTTCGAATGGTCACTGCTCGTATGCTGCAGTGTAGGTCGATTGTACATATAATGTTATGCTGAAATCAGTAAAGGTTATGCACGTTAATAGAACCACCAATCAGGAAATAATGGTCAAAATGAAGACGGAGAGATCGTCTGGATTTGGCAATAGAGACATGCGAGTATATGTAAATTCAAAAACGGTTTGATTTAAATAACGAGTGTGTAGAATTGTTCATGTATGAACAATTCTTGCCGACGACACGTTTGTCGTGGTGTTTGAAAGATGTGATGTTTGTATCTAACAAATCCGAAATAAGTGATGATAAAGTTTTACGAGGTTTCTTTACCCGACATTGTTTCGTTAGTTCGTTCCTTGTACCGACGAAATTCGTAATGGTTGTCCGAATAAGATTCTGAACGGTTATCGTTAATACCTCGATAGTCAAGTGGCTAGTTAAGCTGAGGTAAACAGTCTTTGTTGTGACCAGGTAAACACCGCAGCGTGAATCTCACTTCGAGTCCGATTTTGACGTCATTGTATATGCACGAAAAAGGGACCGTAATAATCCACGCGGTGGTTTATGAATAGCCGACCCTTTAGCGGGTGCCGCAGGTAAGAACGAAGGTTGATCGTTCCGAAGTTCGAGGTATAGTCGAATGATTTGACGCGTGGTTCGTTGTTTGGATTGGACGCGTAAGTTTGACGTGTTCGACTTGATGCGTAGACTTCACGTGATTGTCTACCGATCGAAAATGTCGTCGAGATTGAATATTCGATTTAATAAATGTTAATTCGATTGACTGTGAATTGCTTGACTGTCAGTTTCCGGTCTATGTCGGCCACGCGTTTGCACGTAAGATTTGACGATAGAGAGTTGCTTGTTTAGACGGTTCAAAAACATGTTCGAGTCGATCGAAAGAACTGTTTTGTCCGTGAATTGTCATCGTTAGAGATACTGTGGCTTGTGAGACGGCGCCATGCGATTTCAAGTGCGCGAGAGTGATTTGACTCAAGAGCGCGACGCGATGTTTCGCGTAAAGCAAATGAATGTAATTTGAACTGAGCCGGTCCGTTGTCTGCATGTATGAAAGGTACCGTGTGCTCTTTAGTTCACATTATGAGTTTTGTGACGTTCGATTCGTTTACGTCCTTGAGCTTCGCGATGCGATTTGAACTCGATTGTAGTTCCGTGATTATGAATTGCGTTCGAATTCGGCTGATTCTGTGTGAATTCGAGAAGACAAATATGCGCGGTCTTCGGACGCACGAGGGGTTGCTGATCCCTTTCGATATTTCGTCGAGAACGTACGCGTGCATTTGATAACGCGACGTAATGCAGCTTGATCGTTGCCGTTTGGGCTTCTCTTTCGCGAGTTGTCGCGTAAAGGTCTGATAAGTCGTCTGAATGATTAAAAATGTAATGACTGTGCGTTGTATTTGGCTGCTCGAGGATTGGATAGTATCACGTTGTTTGAGGCGTAAATTCAAACGGTTGTGAACTCGACTTCCAATCCTCAGCGAGGTTGTTCGAATTCCTCCGTTGATCGAGAAGGTGTTCTTTGCGAGGCCCCTCTATGTATGCGAGAGGGGATGTGCCTCGATTTGGACATTGGTGTAATGTCACTGATTGCTTTGATGCATGTGGATCTGTGATGACGATCCGTATTGAAACGCACTCGGAGGAGGTGTGGTGAGTATCACTCGTTAGCACGTTACGAACGAACTGAACTTGTCGTGAACTTGACTTCCACCCTCCAGGCGAGGTAGATTGAATTCTTCGTTTGTTTGTGTTGCATATAAGTGGAGTGGCATTTTAACCGAAACACCGAACTGAGCCGCCAGATCGAGTGCTTCGATGCGATGTTCGATGTCGCGTGTTCGAAGGTTTGAAACGAACTGAACGAACTCGTTCCGAGTGCTTGTTATGCCCAAGAAAAAGGGTGTTTCTTTTGGAAAAGAAGGCGGCCCTTTTTGAGTCAAGAGGAATGTGTGACTACATGTAGAACTGGTTATCGTCACGACGTTTGAGGCGTAAATTCAAACGCTGTGATCTCGACTTCCAATCCTAACATGAGGTCGTTTGGTAATGAGTTTAAAGATCGACTTTGCGGATCTTGTTGGAAATCGTGCGGATGCTTGTTCGACGGTTAAAGTTTATGACGGCGTTATGCGGCAGGTAGAAAACCCGGCGCGTGGACAGTTTCTACCTGTTTTATTGTGCCCCGGCGCGAGACATTATATTGGGTTCCAGAGCACCGTTGCTTCGATTTTAAATCGCGTTCGGATTTCCGTTTGAGAATGTAAACTAGATGATGCGAATGTTTGGTAACGTCCTGCTTTGCTGTATCGGGCAAAGGTCAAGATTGCTCGCGATTTGATCATCGCGAATTTATCGTTGTTGGTTTATGTTTGCGTGTCTGTACGAAAGTAGTGTCGATGACTTCCGTTTTGAGAGTATTACTCGGTTTGCTCGAGCGCGTGTTTCGGATATTTCGCGTTCGTCACCGTTGTAGACGATTTTCGCTGATATGATGCGTCGCGACGATATTTCAATATATCCGAAGCGTTAGATATAGATATACGCGTGTTTGTTAACGGTTGTTCCCGTGTTTGCGGTAGTTAGATCGATCGTGAAGCTCGTGAGGAGATCGTTCGCGACGTCTTTCCATGATCGGCGGAAAGATTGCAATGATCGAATATGCGAAAACGTATAATGAATGGAATTGTTTATAGATTCCGACGAATTGTCCGGTATGGCGGTTGCATTTGCTAGTTGCAAGGTATAATGCAAAACACGTGCGTGATGGTGTCGTATGTTTCCATCCGCTGAGCCTACGTGGCTTTGTGAATTTACTCGTTGGTTGTAAATGATTCGATTGCGAATTCGGCCTTTTCGGAAACTGACAATCATAGATTGTTGGATGTCGTTAATCCAATGTGCGCGTGTAGCAAGCTTAGAAAAGTGTGTTTCTAAGAAGTTGGACTTTATGAAGCTGTTAATGAACGTGTACAGCGCGGGCGAGTCGATCGCGATTCTCGCATTTGGGATTGACGTTGAATGTAATGAGTCGCGTCCGCGATTACGTCATTGTTTGCAACGGTCGCGGCTTCGCGTGCGGTATCGTTTTCGTCGAATTCTTCGTGACGTTCGAATTCGGGTTTGAATGTCGTTGAGGATTGGTACGAATCGAAACCGTTCGAATTCGAATTCTTTCCTCAAACGTTCGATGCGTTCGCGAAGTTTGATTCGTTTTTGTCGCGTCGTAGAATCATGAACTCTTCGCGGTGATTCGCGACGATCGTTATTTGCGACTTGAAAACACGTCGTTAGTGTATAAATGTGCGAATGTGTATTCGTTTCGTTCGCGTTAGCTATTGTGTGTCTCGTAACGCGTATGAACGTGGGAAATTGCCAATTGAACGATCCTGATTGGTAAATTCAAAATAACGTGTCTACCTTGTACTGATGTGTCTCTGATGTGAGCGAATATGATAGGCTGTTGCCTTCGAAAGACTTCTCAGTGCCGACGGATGCTAGCACGAATAAGGGACGTTGATTCCTTTAACGTGTTGGATGGACTGCCGAATGCTGCAGACCACTGTATGATTGTCCGGTACACGAATGTTTGTACACTATTGTCTTTGCACGAATGTCTTTTGCACGAACTGCACTTCCTAGGTCACTGGATCCGGCTCGAAGGACCATGTTTTGTCGCGTGCGTGGGTTTCGCGACTGTTCCGGATCTGGACCCGCCAAATTAATCTTGGGCCAGTAGTTCAAGAAATTTGGATAATGTGAAAGACGCAAAAGACAATAATTGATACGCGTGACAATGAATTACGTTAAAAGAAGCGTTTCGTCCCGGACCTGCTAGTGGACTCATCAGTAAGGCTGATCTAGCAGGTCCTGCCTTATACGCGCGCAAATGTGAATAATCCTAATCCGGATTGATTCGATATAATAAACTGACGCTCGCGGATCTAATGAAAGATGTTATTTCGCTCGCGAGGGATCTTGACTGATGCGATCCCGGTTTGACACGTGTCCTGATCGCTGGACAATTAACTGATGCACTGGAAGTCTTTGGAAGTACACTTAATGATAGACAAGTACAACGGCCGGTGCGTTGTACTTGTATATTCGCGGATTCAAATAGGCTCGTCCGAAAGCTAAGAAGGAACTGTCGGAGTTCGACTTCTTGTCCGAACGCGATGAAGAAAAACATGTACTGATTGGTTCTGCCGAAAGTTGTACGAACCAATCAGCAACCTCAAGAATGTTTAGACCTCCTTCTCGTAGCTCTGAAGGAGCCTTGGGAAGGAGGTGCAACAATGTAAGGTGACTCTACTCTGGACGGACGCGGCTAGTCGTTCGAAGGGACCAATTTATGGTACATTGTCCTTTAAGAAAACCAAACATCTGGCGATGTTTTCGAATGGTCGTCGAATGACCCTACTTGACTTAATCTTAGAGGAAGATTCTTAGTCACGAACGTACCATAAATATGTCCGAAAGAATTTCACGTTTTCTGTTCCGACGGGACGGAACACCCTTAAACAATAATGGAACCATGAAGCGCTCTCGTCGCAACCAAGCACGCTTCGGCGCTATCGCGAAAGCCTCGGAGTGTCGCTTTAACGTTCTCGACGCTGCTCCGGAGCAACGACGTTGCGAGTGACGGCTACGAAATTCAGGAATTCACCCGGAAATTACAGCGACCCACGAGCGGCGATTTATCGCGGCATTGTTAACCGTCGAACGAGGAAGGGCACCGCGTAACCGCATTGCCGGACCAACGGGAATCGATAATGCGAGCTCGCGAGAAACCGACGATCTCCGGAATCGATCTACCAACCAAGACGCGCCCCCTGTCCACTCAAAACGTCCCTCCTTTTAACGCATAACGATCCCTTTGCGATCTCGCTAATGATTTCTCCAACTATTCCGCAATCTAATTCTCGAGGGAAAATAACCGGTAGAACTCGAGCTACGAAGCAACTTATGATTTATTAATTTTATCCATTTATGACAAAATTGAATAGCTGCAATCTCGCATAGTGTGAGGATTCAAAGAATTCAAGAGGGTCAATATGGTATTTCCAATCTATTAAAATCAATTAATTAAGAAAATTCGTATTTTGCATAGTAATCCAAATCTAATTACAATAAATGGGGAACATTTTTATTTTGCATGAAGATTCGCAGTCTCTTTATCGCAACGATGGCCACGAACACTGGTTGTTTCCAGTGTGGATCCGCTGAAAATTCTTTCTTTCTGAAAATTCTTTGTATTTTTCTGGTTTTCCGATACTTCCCGGTAATTTTCACACCGGAACTGCTGGTCTGGAAATTATCTCTGGACATTTTGTTGCACACGAGTGCGCTGTTGGGACCGCCGCAGCTCCGTTCGTATTTACACCGATAATTATTTAGTGTGTATCGATGCAACAATTCGCTCGCATTTGTAAATCTGCGAATTAAGTACATTAATTGCGCCAGTGGATTTTCGAACCCCACTCAAGGCATTAATTATTTTTTATTTCATTTATACCGATCGTTTTCAAGCAGACAGTTTGTGCGAAGGGATTTACAATTATAATAAATGCCTGCTCGTTTATGCGATACAGTGTAATTAATTCTACGTGCGTAACCTTATTTTTACCGACGCCGTATGCGTATTTGGTCTGTCATGTTGGAAACTATCTGTTTTAAAAGGATTAATGGAGAAACATATGTAAATATCGAGAAGAAAGAAATTCACGAGAGAGTGAAATATATCTGTGGACATAAACAACCCCGGTAGTTTAACAAACATAAATTAATAAAACTAGGAAATAGATCAAGTAAATCCTTTTAGCTAGTTTGTTAGTAGCAGCAAGAAAATTGGCTTTTCTTTTTTAAACAGGCAACTGAAAATTTCGCGATCCTGAAGTTTCGTTCGCGTAGTTTTAATCTTCTCAGATGAATCTTCTTTAGCAAAATCTCATTCAGGTGTCTTGTAAATCCGTAATATATTACAGCCGCTTATCAACGATGCATCCCACGCAACTTCGCTGTGTTTTTATTTCACGGTGAGTATCTACACCGCGTTGGCCCGATCGATATCGGCAACAACCTTGCGGAAAGTTTTGCAATTACGTGCCTCGCGAGCCTAGTGAAAATTTCCCCCGCATCGTCGACATTATGTTTTTACCATTTCCCCATACGCTCTTCCGGACTGTAAAAATTCTACGGTGAACGATCGATCGAAAGACCAATCTTCCCGTGTTGCAGTTTATATTAAACATTATTTAAATTTACACGGAACAAGTGTTGCTATATTTATAAAGCTCTAGGCAAGCGAAGTGGAAATCTGAGATCGGCTCTGATTTCGAAAAACATCTCAAACTGAAATTGCACGGGCTGTAAAGTGTTCAATAATATGGTTTTCATATCTGAAATTGTACAGATTCGATGATTGAAGCTTTCCGTATAGAACGATCCCAAAATATTCGATATACGATTTTCCGTTGCAGTTCGATTGCGCTATGAACGAAACGCACGCACCGGCAACCGAGATAAATACCTGTTTGCGCTGAGGTGAATAGAATTCGGTAATAGTGGATCAAAAGAAGCGATGAATCATGGGAAACCGGTTAGGTTCGATTGAAAGTTTCGCTTTATCGGGAGCGAGCATCGACGACGAACCGCACGATTAATTATGGGATGCTTTCGTTCCGTTCGGACGCGCAGAAATTAAAACGCTTATAACACGGTGTTGCACGAGCGTGTAACGAATGCCTCGGTAACATGCATAATCACCTCTAATTTTGTATAATTGCGAGGGCGCAGTATCTAGCGACCGACTAATTTGTAAACAACCGGAGGAATCGATCGCTTTGATTAGCGGTGTTTAACCAACCGGTTTATGAAAAACGTTGTGTTATCGTCGCACGAGTGTCTATCCGGGAAAATTAGAGAAAACTCTGCCCGAGTTCAATCACGGATAAACGTCAGCCGGTCCACACAACTAACGAACGTTGCACAGATACAAATATAATCTCGTTACCAACAAGTGAACGGACATTCACGGAACTCGACCCACCTGTTATTTAATTCGTGACGATGCTCGGAAAATGGCGAAACCTGTTTCAGACGCATGTAAATGAAATCGCAAAATTGTTAATAATAACCAAAATTTGTAACTGTTGTTATTGCTGTCCTAATTCTTACACCGGGTGTCTCATTTAATCCTGTCAGCTCTGACAACTTCATTTGTGCATATTCAAAAAAAATATTTCGAGAGAAAATCTTTGCGAGTGAAGATCATTCAAAGTTATGTCGAATATTTACATTACTTGTCTAAACAGTTTAGACGTTTAAGATTAATAACATATGTTTGGGACAAAAATAATTTCTGAAGAATTAAACGAGGCTTAATAGAAATGATCGCTGCAGTATGTTTTTCTAGGACATGAAGTGTCCACCGACGCGTAACGAAAGTGTCTCGTCGTTTCGAAAGTGCGCAGACAGTTGAAGTAAAACAGCATTTCGGCCAGCAGCCGTGCACCGTTTGCACCGTGCACCTCGGATGAAAGTCTCGCGAAAGAAGTTGCAACGTTCAGGAAGTTCCAGGTCCGTCGATGCACTCGCTGCAACGACAGACGTGCATCCCCACGGCCACCAAGTTTCATTCGTCGATGAATTTCCAAAAGGTTTTACCCGGCACTCGAGAAACGGCCTGCTACTCTTCAGCAGACGTTGCTGTTTGTTTATGTGATCGCTTGCTCGCAGTCAATTCGCGAGTCAATTCCAATAACAAACTTTCGTATAGCGGACTCCGAGTGGTACACACGGCTATTCAGGTCTCCATAATTATGCGTACTATGCACTCGATCTATGCAAGCCAGTTTCGAACTCTGGAACAACAGCTTGCCGATTTCGAAAACGTAATTGGAAGGAGGCTTGCGGGGATCTTTAAGGCCTTTGCACACTAGACCACCGCTCCGCCAGCGCTAGCACAGCGCCGCCTCGCCGAGCTGGTGGAGAGAAAGAGAAAACAAATTTTTCTCCACTCTTTCTCTCTTTCACTCCACCAGCGCGGCAAGGCGGCGCGGCGCTGTGCTGAGCTGGCGGAGCGGCGGTCTAGTGTGCAAAGGCCTTTATTCAACTGCTCGGCATGCTGTTGTTCTGAATTCATTGAAATAATTCCAACATATCTGGCAAACAAAAATCGTATCATAGTTTTTAGTTCGAAAATATTTTTACGCAAGGGAACAGATGAAACGTATGAAAACTGTTTCCTTGTTCCCCCAGTTTGATATCTCTGAATTGAACTTCGTAGGAAGTTTAATAACATTAACCCTTTGCACTCGGAGCTATTACTTCTACTTCGAAAATTAAACATGTCTTCCTATCTAGAATAATTTCATTTTATATGATTTTTTTTTCCATTTTGTGAATATGAAATTAATAGAATACATCATACAATATTGTAATGTTTAGTAGTTGGTTAGATCCGAATATATTTAATAATGTAAACTATATTTTGAATTATAGTACAGCAATATTTAGCGGTGACTCAGAGTCACCACTCGAGTGCTAAGGGTTAAGAAACACAATAGAAAACTGAAGTTAGTTCCGCTCTTACAAATTCGACAAGATCACGGGTTCTACGAAACGTAAAAAATTTATTTGCAAGTCGTTTTAGAATAAAATTAGTAGGACGAGGTGTCTCTTTTATAATAGGTCCTCAAAATTTGATCGGCGATTTTCTTCTGTCGTTTTACAACAGTTTGAATCGAAACAATGCGGCCAGAATTAAATTGACACTGTAACGGTGCAGTTTCGACGATGCGAGGTTCTTTGTCGGCGGTCGATTCTCAGGCATCAAACCGCCGCGAGAGATCGAAACGGTGGCGTTTCCCCCGATTCCATTCGGCTGGTATTCTACTCGAACGATCAAAGTCTCGCGTCGTCGTTTGTGGCGCGAGCAAAGTTGCATCGGCTCCGTTGCACCGCGACCATTGCAGCGGGCTGCAGCAGGGAACGGCACACGCATAGACGTATTATCGCGCGGCCGGCAGCAGCACCGGCAGCAACTGCCGGCTGTTCTCCTTTACAGATTACACGCTCCTAACTTCGACGGTTAGCGCCGCCATAAATCCAGCAGCGCGAACCGGGAGAAACCCGCTCATCGATGTACAAGTATCCCCGGCGTCTGTTACGACTCCCGCGAACATTATGCCGGCCGCAACATAAGCGCGCGCAAACTTCCCGAATGATGCACCGTCCAAGTTTCTCGCGGATTTTCACCGATGGATCTTAATTCGGCCAGATGCGCTCCGAGAAGGACGACTCGCAATCGGGAGAATTGACGAGGACCGATTAACCCGCGTTTCGAACCGGCGAAACTTCCTCCAGGGTGCTGTGAGGAAACTTAACGCGTCTTGCGAATCTGTTTCGCAAAACCGTTCGTCGAATTAATACCGACTGTTTCTGATCCGGTTCCCTGAGCCGAGAGAATATGTTTAAAAATTATGTTAAAAACAGAAACTGAGGACCTGTTCTTACAGAATGAAATGTCTATTCGGTTGTGCGTCATCGAAACATTTCCCAACAGGTTGCTCATAGTGAATGGAAAGGGCCAGCTCAAAAGTTGGAATCGAAATTGACGGTGTATCGGTCAGTCGAAATTCAAACTCTCTCTCTCTCGTGGAATTGATCGACGGCGATCGAAGGAAAGACTGCCAGCAATCCTTGCGGAGGGATTTTGCGTAAGATCGTTTCATTAGCAGCCGTCCAAGTTCCGGGGCTATTCCCCGCTCGTTTTCCTCCGGCCTCGTCTAATCCACTTTAGCTTAACCAGAACTTGGACGGACGTCTGCCCGATCCGCTTTCTACTTCCTCGTCTCTGCCTCTTCGCCCAATCGATTTAGCGCGATTTAATAGCACAGTTGCGCTTTGAATCAATCGCTCGATAATCGAGGAGAGGGAGCGTTGCTTATCGATCTACAGCTTCCTCGGAATCGGTGGCCTACCTTCGCCCCATCTGACGAACTATAAACCGAGACACCGAGATTTCGAGGAGCGTTGCCCGGACCAGCAGATCTTCAAGTTCGTTGAATTCTCTGGTCCAAAATATCGATTTCATAAATAGTTGTATTTTTCAAAAGTATAAACTCTCAGAAATGCTTTCCCAAATTTTTCTACTGAAACCCGTTGCAGTCACTGGACTATTTCTATGTAAAATAAGAATTGTCTCTATTAATCTTCTATCTATTAGTTTTTGAAGTGAAACTTCTTTGATGAGGCTTACCATTTTCTGATGTTACGGAAGTCGAATGTCGAGTGGCGTATCTGCATGATTATTATACATTATTATACATCAACAGGTGCAACTACGTTTAAATTAATTAAAATAATAATATAATTAAATATATTACAGAGATATATTGGAGATATATTTCAAAACCTGCCGTGTATGGAACAGAATAAAATATACGCGTGGAAAACCACGCGCGGTAGAAGTGAAACTTCTTGCAGTCTAGTAATGTTTAGAAACAAATTAAGATTGGAAATGTTTTTTAAAAAAAACAAGATCAGGAACAACCAATACAAAAAAGAAATCATAAAATAATCATAGAAAAAGGTTTACTTCAAACATAATGAACGATCAAAATTTGCGACGCAAAAAAGGAGAGCGTATGGGAAATGCTATGAACTATGTCTCTTTCTTTTTCATACGCTTTTCTTCTTTGCGTCGCAAATTTTGATCGTTCATTATGTTTGAAGTGAAACCTTTTCTATAATTTTTTTTGTATTGGTTGTTCCTGATCTTGCTTTTTTGTATTGGTTGTTCCTGATATTGTTTTTTTTTTTTAACATTTCCAATCTTAATTTGCTTCTAGCCGTTACTAGACTGCAAGAAGTTTTTATTTGAAATGCATAAAATCTGCAGTCAAATAATAAATAGAATTTCCGGCTTGAATTTTATTTAATTCTCGTGGCTCACAATGGGTACACACGGCGAAGCTACCAGTCCAGATTCAACGAAAAATAGGAAGTTGCGAAATGTTTGCAAGTTAACACACGGCCATTTTTGTAACTGTTCATTTCGATGATTAATTCAGAGCTGGAGAAATATTCGATCGGCCCGCGAAGCGAGCCATCGCATTGTCCCGGATAAATTCGCTCGGTGATCGTTTGCGTCTAGCTTGTTTGCCAGAAAAAAAACAGCAGTTATGCCCGAGGGAAAGATGGGAAGAACCGGAAAAACCGCGCGCGGCTTCGTCGAACGAAACCGAATAAAAGCAAAAGCCTCGGTTCCGAGCTCGCGGTACACGCAGTGTTCTCCGGTGATTGGAAAGCGGGCCAGGGGTGTAGAGGGTGGAGATACCGGAGGAGCATTTCAGAACAGAGGCTCCGGCGCGCGAGAATAATGCACACCGTGAGAAAAAACGGCAGCTTTTGCGCAACCTGAAGAACGTTCGATCACCGGAGAAATTCCCAGCCGCGAATCTGTCTGCCGCCCCGTCAGCGAATTCCAGACGAATGCGTGATTGCTATTCTGCCGGAGATTATCAAGGTGAACTAAAGACTACTGGTCAATTTTTGCTCTTCGCTCGTCATAGAAATTGTCTGCATCGCTTGCAATAAACTGGAACCAAAGAAAATATTCTTTCTTATATGTATTATATTGTCACCCGAAAATTCATTTAATCTCGCAACTATTTTAAACTAGCTGACCCGACAGACGTTGTCCTATCCAAATTTCAATAAATTTGTTTGTGATCGTTTTGTGAATTTGTAAAAAAATATTGGAAATTTGTAGACAAAGTGAACATGAGAAAACAACGTATTTCTGAGTGATCATTGTATCTATTGACGATTGTGGCCATGGATATTCAATTTAAGGAGGAGTACATTCAGCAGTACGCCAATGGGAAATTTCCAGAACCATAACGAACGAAACAAAGAAAGAATTACGCATATCCATCGTTCGAATTGTGAGTTATGGTTCTGAGTTCATAAAAAAATTCCATAGAAAAAAAGCTCTTTAGTTTTTCCTGAATTTTCCATTTTTCCGGGTAACTTTCCCAATTTTTCTTTCCCTGAATACCTTATTCGAACTATAACGAACATTTTTTTAAAAGTGATTAGCTTACCAACGAACAGCATTTAATTTATATTTATATAGACTTCACCTACCAATTGTATAATAAATGCATAAAATTTCCAGTCCAATAATACGTAAACGTTCTCCAATTCTACCAACGTGTTCACAATTTATTCCGTTGATAAATGCATAAAATCTGCGTGGTAATGCCATTGAGAAAATGGCTTTATTCTACTATGACTGTACCGTACAGTAGCACCGTACGTCCTAAACAGTTAAAGGGTTAAAACAGTATGAATAAACAATTACTCCTGGCGTTGCATCACTTTGTTCCCTCGCGTATATTCGCCATTTATCAAAAGCCATCTCGAACGCGCGAAAGTTTTGTCGCTGCAGGCGGCTGCGAATCCGTTCTTGCGATCCGGACACTCGAGAGGAGAGGAGAGAAGAGAAATGGATTACTCGGTCCGGCAGAAGTCTGCCGATTCGTTTCCTCCACGGTTTTTTTCCCGGTGGCGGGCCGGTCCGTTGCCGTCCCGTCGCGTTTCTTCCGATACGCGTTTGCATCTTTCGAAAGTTTTCCGCGAGGCGCGCGACTAGTCGCTTTAAAAGCGTCGGATAAGAAGGAAAGCTTCGGAATTATGGTAATCCTCTAGGCTGTCACTGGAGCCGAGGGAAGCGGCGTCTCGTGGAGGAAGACAGCCTTGTATATCCTCTATTTCGGAATTCCTTCGACGAGCCTCGAAATCTTCGCGATTTGTTAGTCTAAACGATCGTTTCTTCCTTGCTACCGGCGAGCGTGTTGCTTCGGATTAAAACGAAAGTTTCGGATTTTGCGATAGAAAGAGAGAAATATTAAAAAGAAGAGAGAAAGGGAGGAGCAAACGAAGATTCTCGCGGCAGAAGTTAAGCGCACGCGTCGCTGTATTGGCCCGTTTACGAGAACGCTTTTATCTTTTCGTTCTTTTCTAACGGGCTCGTTCTTACGCTTTGTCTCGTCCCCGAATGCTTTGCGCCTTTCGCTTTAATCCGCTATAAAGGCGATAAATGTGCCCGCCCAACCAAATTGATCTTTCCTCATACCATTTAATAGCATCCCCGAAGAAAACACTCTGTGGTACTTTTCAAATACGTACCCCCACCACAAGGGTAGTAAAAGTTGTATATACATTTCGTTACACTTAACATTTTTTCTGTTCTGCTTATCAAAAATTTACGAAAAAATTCGTGCACATACTACCTTACAGCACACACGACTATGAATTTTTCCCGAATTTTTTTTGGATTATCAAAAATTAAAGTTTCTCTTTTTTTCTTATGAACACTTATGTAAAAGGGCTTCAGTGCTTCTATATTAAATAATAATAAAGTAAAAAATTGATTTTTTTCGATTCTATAGTTTTTCTATAGTTTTTCGCCGGTCGAGTCCGAGCGCGAAAGGGAAAAAGGCAAAGAAACCGGCTCGCGCGTCGAGCCTCGACACGGTTCTCTCTCGCGCGGCGAAATTCGCGTGGTCGTTTGTTAGAAATAATCACGTTGTAGGCTCGGTTTGCCTGGAGCTCGCAGAGAGGCCCGTACTCAAAAGCTCCGCGGAAAAAATCCGCTCGTGTACTTCATCTAATCTGGCACAAGTGCGAGCACCGACTGCACGAATGCCGTTCTATCGTTGTGCCAACCCTTGCAGACGTACAGTCGTGCAGCTTGCACCCACGAGCGTCGCCCACGCTTCCCGCATTCAATTAGTTACTGTTACGCCTACGCACGCGGTTCTTCCTCGGAAGCATTTGGATCTGCGTGCCGAGTCCGTCCATTATTGTTCCTAATAATTACATCCATGAAGTAATATGTCTTCGCTTGGAAAACCGCTTGGGGAATTTTTATGTCTATTACAGAGCGGTTTTCTTGATTACTATCCGACGACAAGTTATAAGGTAATGTAGACTACATTTGTGGGATTTTTTTGAAAAATTGTCTACTGCTTTTTAGGAGAACAAAAAATTAATATTTCGACTGCTGAATCAAACAAGACGCAAGCGTTAACACCTTTAATCTTGAGAATCGTTACAGATAATTTTTTCAGAGGCTAGATAAGATATTCGGATGAATCCAACGATTAATTGTTAGTAAATATCAGCTTCGTTCATAGGCTTTTTTCAAAATTTTCTATTACTTATGAGAGGTAGAAAAAAAATTAATTTTTTAATGACTAAAACGGTCGTGAAGGGTGAAAAGCTTTGAGCCTTGTGATCTTTGATTGGAAGCTTTATAAATGTTTTTTTCGGTAACCAGGAAAGACACTCGAATAAATCCAGAAATCAATAGAAGCTGCGCAGTGGCCTTGCGCCGTATATTTTTTTTTCAAAATTCCCATCGCTGATTAATGCTAGGAAATAAATGATTTTCTAATTACCGGGTTGAATCTAGAAATAGATTATAATCACAGCGAATTATTCGTTGAATTAAGAAGAACATGTTCTCGGACAGTGATGTGAAACTTGAGCGACGGATTAATTCGTCACTGCCACTTAAGAATTTAATAATAAATAGACAGCGGGATTTATACATATATAAGGAAAGTGGTCAGCAGGGATTTATAACAGTAGAATATTTATGAGAGTTAGAGATTATCGATATGCAAATTTCAACTATTTCGTAAAGAATTAATAAAGAAGAATTTATTTTGCATATAGATCGGCAGGCTAATGATAAACAAATAAGTAACGTAGAATCAATGGCGTCACCGCGTTGTGTTACACGGAGCGAGGACCTCGAAACTGTAATCGATGAGCGAGAAGTTATTTCGCGGTAAATCGGCAGAAAGTTGTCACTCGAAATCGGTCGTTTCATATGCACCAACCTAATATTTTCAAAGAGATGGTAATGAGAGTGTGTGTGAGAGAGAGAGAACACGGTTGTCGACGAGGGTCTCGTCGCATCAGGCGCAGTTTGTAACAGCTTGAAAAAAGTGGAAGACAAATTTCGCGGAAAAGCCAACGACTTCGTCCTGGTTCTCTCTCCTCTTCCGCTCGGCGAATCTCCCGGAGCTATCTTCCAAATAAAAATAAACTGTCGTCGTCGAGCTCTCCTTCCCTCTCCCTTCTAGATCCCTTTGCCGAAAATCTTTCGGTCGATTCGCTCGATTCAGCCCAGGGCTCGGCGTGGCGCGGCAGCGGCGTTATTCGCGAGATTTCGTCAGTTACTTGGAATGACATACAGCACCGGTGATTCCTGTGTATCCGGTTACGCGGCGCCGGTTATACTATATTCCGGAGAGTCGAGGACTTTTCCCTGGGAAATTCGAGGAGAGACCGCCACGAACACCCATGCGGAAAATAAAAACCGGGTTGTGCCCGTGTTCACGTTCGCATTCGAGTGGGTACAGCCGTCTGCAAATTTTCAAGAAAATCGATTTTCTCGCACCCCGCCAGAAACATCGGAGACGAAATGAACTACTGTGGAACCTCGATTACGCGCACCGAACAGGGAAGCATGACTGCTCGAATTGTTGAACACCTATTCTTAATTATAATGCTGGGTCAATGTTTTATTAACCCTTTGCACTCGAGTTGTGACTTAGAGTCACCACTAAAAATTTCTGTACCGTTATTCAAAATATTCTATACATTATTAAATATGTTGGAATTTAAGCAATTACTAAATGTTTCAATATTGTACGAGGTGTTATATAAATTTTATATCCATAAAATTAGAAAAATCATATAGAATGGAATTATTCTAGGTTGGAAGAAATGTTTAATGTTCGTGATAAAATACATTCGAGTGCAAAGGGTTAACCATTTAGCTGTTTTTGACGAGTACATTCGTCATGAAGAAAGAGCAAAATTTTGTGTTATGACAAGTATATTCGTCAAGAGTAAAAAGTAGTAACAATTTGCAGTTGAAATTGTAATTTTAGTAAAAACTACAATATATTCGTACACTGGAAGAAGTTTGAAATATGTTGAGGCCAAGTAGAAATAAAAGGAACAAAAGAATGTTTATAAATAATTATTATAAAAAAACGCATATAGTATGAATTATTTTTTTCGTAAATGTATCGTTGTCTTTTATTAGAAGAAGCTATCCGTCTAATCGGGAAATATTGCCCGGATTATGTACTCACATCTTCAAAAGCTAATCTTACACGAATGTGTGCACATTGTTATAAAAATAATACTCGGAAAGAATCGCGATATTGGTGTTCAACTTGCAAAGTCCATTACCCATTGCACCATGCTTTGCTCAATGCCATTCTCCAACAGCAGCTTAAAGTAAGAAATTGATTTGTCATATTTATTTATGTTAATTTAAGTAAATAAATGAATGTGACTAATAAAATAATAAAATGAAAGTCCTTTCATTACAAATTTCATTTCATATTACACATACCCTGTCTTTGATGAGTATACTGGTCATCCCTTAATTTGTGCGAAGCAATTTAGACACACATTTCCCAAAGAGGTCGAAACAGTTAACTGGTTAACACGTAAAAGGTTCTCGGAGAACAGCAGAAAATTTAGAGCAATCTCACAGACCCACCATAATGCCCGCACAAAAATTTAGAGTGACTTCGTAGAGCTATTGTACTGTCTAGTTGAGAATTAAATATCTAAAGTCAGACGCGGGATACCAAAAATAATTGACTCGAATTGAAGGGAAAAATTTAATCAACGATTGACGAATAAGTTTCTACTTTTCGTTAATTAATTTAATAAAATCGTTGCGTTAATCGCAATTAACAATTAATTTCCTAGTTTAGTCGTTAATTGTTAATAATAGGTTAATAATTAAATATTTATCAATTGTTAGTTGCGGTTAACGATTGAATACTTATTAATCATTAATTGGGAATAAGGGGTAAATTTCTATTTTAGTCGTTAATTGCTATTATATTCCTTTCAATTGTATGAATACTGAAAAAAATGTAAACTGAGTTTAGGTGTATTACCATTTGGTTTATAATACAAACTCTGTTTCCGTGCTTTTATGTTTGAAGTTAGTGTTACTGGAAAGCCACGACCATCGTACCGCATCTCTCGCTCCCTTTTGATTTATGGATAGACCGTATGGCGATTAGCTTCAACAATCTATTAAATCCATCGCCGATTTTTCAATGATTACTTGTTTAATAGTACACATTAATCAATCAATCTTAATTAAAATTTCAATCGATTAATGCCCACTTCTGTTGCCAGTACCGGATCAGTCACTTGACAGATACAAAACGCGTCATGTCACAGGTCGAGAGACGAGACTCTCATTTCTTCAGACACACTAAATGTTGATACAGAACAAAACACACCATTTCTTCTTATATGGTAGATAAGTTCCTGAAAAAAACCGCACAAGACTGTGAAGGTTCAAAAGTGATAATAATAGACCTTATTTGAAAACCAAGAAGGCAGAGAGAATTTTTCTAGTCGTTCAGTTGGAACTACGAGACGAGAGGGACAAGGCCACGGTGTGTTCCGGTGCAAAAGTGCCGTTTCGTGTTTTCCCGGCATTTGCGGGTAAATTTGGAGCGCAGGCGCTGCTAATTCGCCGCACCCGCTGTAATTAGAGTCCGTCGGTGGCGTTTTAGGTCGGTCCGGTTACCGTGTCGACCGCACGCTTAATATAGACACAGTCGTTGCGCGAATCGTTTGTCGAGCGATTCGCGAACCGGATCCAACTGTGATCGAGCCTATACGGGCCACGCGAAAAACCTGTCGAGCCTCGAAAGACAGCCTTCAATTTGTCGCCCGAAACCTGTAACTATAATGTTAGATATCGACTGTTGAAATTGGTGCGCCGTTGGAGCGCAGTCGACGGTCGCGTCGTCGGATCGATATACCCGTCGACGTTTCCGGCTGACGGCCCGTCAATTAATTTGCCTTTTAGCATTTGCCTATCTTGTCGTTTCGCTGTTTACTGTAACTGTCTGCTCTGCCGTTAGTAGACCATCCTGTCACGAGGTTTAATGCGATATGCGGACCGATCCGAAATCCATCGTGGAAAATCGGAGCTGATCCTGTGGTTCGAAATCGGGTCAAAACAAGTTTTCCACGAAAGTGTACAGGGTTTAAAAAAATCACAGTCAAGCCGAATAGGCAGCCTCATCCGAAATACAACGAAAGTCGTTTTATATCGGAATGAAACTGTTTTTTATATGATTCCGACATTATTTTTATAAATGCATCAGATCATTTACTTGTGTACTCATTCCGCTAAATAAACCGACACGTTAAACTCTGTCGTCGGTTCGATAAAACTCGACCAATTTTTCGAGTTTCGATGTGGATGTTGGAGCGCACGTGCGCGCGCGACGTGTTTATTATTTATCCGAGAGGCGGGCTAATTGCGCCTAGAATTGCAGTACGGCAGTATGGCCGCGCGTCCTGTAGAAAATTTACAAATTATAATGCACGCAAATACGAGCTCGATTCCAATTACCCGTCGACGCGTAGGCAGGATGCAATTTGTATCGAGCATCGCGGAGCGAAATTATGTGCGCCACGCTGATTTATATGTAAATGCGCGCGGCGCGGCGCGGCGCGTCGCCTCGTTCTCTATCAGGTTAGGCCGCGTCCGTGCGCAAAGTCGCTTAAATATTAAAAAACAAAAATGAACGACAGAGACGATGCGAGTAGAGGGAGGGAGAGAAAAGGAGGACAGATCAAGGCGGAGCGATTTCCCGGATCGATTCTGC
The DNA here is from genome assembly GCA_916610235.2 of Lasioglossum morio. Lineage (NCBI taxonomy): Eukaryota > Metazoa > Arthropoda > Insecta > Hymenoptera > Halictidae > Lasioglossum > Lasioglossum morio. The sequence goes on along the minus strand of OU744324.1, from coordinate 4,628,193 downwards.
TTTGCATTCATCGACGTCGTCATCCCGCGTCGCAACGACGGGCGTCGACGCTCGATTAGCCGAAACTTCATCAAAGTCGCGGTAATCGTGTCACCGAACGCGACAGATATTCTATTTTCGCTGAATTAGTTAGCGGTAACCAATTACAGGAAAAATTCAATCGACACATTACCGTCCCCTCCCCTCTCCACTACCTCTTCCCGTTTCCGCTAATCGCTTTATAGATTTACCCCCTAACCTGCCAGGAAATCAGCCCCGTCGAACCTCCATTCAAGAATTCATCGTTAAAAGATCCACTTTCGTCAAGGAGATATAAAAATCAACTCTGTTTTTTTTTTACAATAGTATGGCTGTTTTATTTATTCGGTCATCCCAGAAGTTCGTGCAGACTTTTGTGTATACATTTCATGCGTCGACTTATAAACTTTACGACGATAAGGGACCAATGCACTTAAGCGTCGCTGTTCCGGAACAATCTGGAAAAGGTTTTCGAGGGTATAAGGATCGGGAAATAGCGAACACAGTGATTCCTAGCAGTAAAAAATCATGAACGAAATTGCATATCCATTTCCGCTAGCTCATGTTATATGAATTTCGGAAAGGAAGTTCGGAAACAGTCTCCATGAAAAACATATTTGCTGTTTACGGATAAAGTGCGCTTTCATCTCGTACCTGTAGGAAGCGATTTCAACGTTTTAAAGGTAGGAATTTTTATTTAGAAGACCAGGAACGTTCTGGGCATCTTTTTCAGATAGATGAAGATAAAATTCGAGACCATATACAGATATCACAAAGCCTATCACTTGACGAGATGTCAGATATTCTGTAAATACCTAAAACAAACTTGAAGGTATGTTTACAAAATTAACATATGCAAGTACTCGAAAAACGGCACGAATTTATGGGATGATCTAATACAGGGTACAAGTTTTTTTTATATATTTTTTTATTTTCTACTTTTTAGTCTTTACTATTGAGCGTATTTAGTAAGGCCCGGGTTCGATTCCCGCTGAGATTCTCTGCTGAGATTCTTTTATCTCCTAAACGCACAGTTCTTTAAAAAATTTTTTTTTAATATTGCATTGTCATCCAGTTCTGAGCTATGTTTAAAGTCTCAAGTTTCTAGTTCATCGGAAAGTGGTTTAAAATTCGATTACAAGATTTGACACAACACGGCAAGCTAATGTATAATATAAATACAAGTATAAGTATAATGCATAATATAAATAATATAAGTATAAGTATAATGGATAATATAAGCGTGGTAATAAGAGCGAGAAAGTCCACATGGTGTGCCCTGAAGTTTCGAGGAGTACAGAAGGATTAATCTGGATGAGTTTGCGGGTGGGAGAAGACGCGATTAGAATTCTGCTGGCGGGACGGCAAGACTGCGCCGTATTCATGGTTAATATCGATGGGACAGGTATTAGGCGAAGACTCGACAGGACGCGGGGACGGTATGTATACATATTTCGAGTTAGGCTGACGGGAACAAGGTGCGTCACCGTCAGCTGTCGAACTCTCGAGAGTGGACGATACCTAATACGAACGGTTCTCGTACGTTATGGAACACTCGATTGGTACACGACAACGTGCCGGCTCCTCGGTGATCGAATCCTGTCCGATACTAGATATTAAGCACTCTGTCTGTATGTCTGTACGTGTGACTGCCTCGATTCTGTCCCGATCGCCCGTTCGCTTAAGCATCGGTGAGGGGCCATATCGAAACTCGGCCGATTACGCGAGCAGGAATGAAACACTCCGAAAAATTACAAACAACAATAGAAATCGAGAACAGAGCGGAGCCAATGCACGGAAATCTCAAGCTATTGCCAATAATGCGGAGTTTCGCGGAGAAGAAAGATCGTAAAGGGAATTGCAAGGTACTGAGTTACGGGGTCTCGGAAACTAGACCACTCGATCGAACGCCGGCCCGTTTCTGCTCGCGGACAACGTTCATATTCGTAGACCTGCTGCAAAACCAATGGAATTTCAGTCATAGATTCGTCTGTCTGAGAGTCGCCAGAATTACGTGTCGCGTTTCGAATTCCAGCCGAATTTCCTTAATCACGGGCGTTGTTTATACGTTTAATTAGATTTTATAGCCGCTATTATGTTAATTAAATTCATACGTTATTTTAATATCAAATTTCCCGCTCTGCGGCGCATGAATGAATTAATAAGGCCGTTCGTTGCACGCAATCGATCTCTCCCGCTTTCTCTCTCTCTCTTTCTCCACCGATAACGAGGGAGCATCGTTCCCGATAAATTATAGAAAGGATCGGTACACGGTTAATCCTTTGCCGCTCTTCCGGCCAACCGACGTCCGATTAAAACAAACGATAAATACTGTAAATCCGGTTGAATTTTATCGGCAGCGTGCACACGCGTCGCCAATTTCGTCGTTATTAAAAGAACGAGAAACGGTCCGTGAGCCGCGTCGATAATTTCGAACAGAACCGTACAGCTTTCGAAATTCGTCGAACTTTGCGAAACTACCAGTCAAATTAATTTCACAGACAGTGCTGCCCGTCGGCGTTCCAATCTTTGCGGTAAATTCGGAAACAACGTTGCCTCCTAGTTCTAATCATAGATTTATATAAATCTGTATTTTATTTTTCAACAGAATTAAAATATTAATCGTACCTCAAGTTTCAATGAATGCAAAATTGTATGCCCCTCAAGGTACCCGCGATCCCACTTTAGTAAACACGATGTTCAGGAGACATGGATTCGCTGATTCCTTTTTTGCTGTTCAACGTTGCTAAATGAATCTTACACTCTCCACACATAAACAAATAGAATGTTTCCTTATAGTCGTGTGGTTCCCCGTAAACGTGACCAAATTCTTCGATTCGCCGAGCGAAGCGGACCGGCGAAATTGAAAAAGCCCGATGAATAGTTTAGCGTCTCGCGTGTAAATAAAAGGATTTATTCATCTCGCGGGTAACGTTTACCAGGAGTAGCCGGGCGTTTTGGATTTCGCGACGCGCGAGGCTGCCAGCTCCGGTGAAAATAACAGGAATACCCGTCGGCGTGGTACGAGCGCGTCGTTTCCCATGACGATAACGATAATACCGTGCTTGGCCCGCTACAAAGTATAACCTAATTATCTGTCCGACACGGTGGTTCCTGGATGCTCCGTGCTACTGTAATACGCAATTGCATTCGCAACGGTTGCCGGCCCGCTTGCATCTTCATTATAGAGGCGAATGCACCGCGCGCATTTGCTTACACTCCGTTCCGCGACGCGTTGTGGCCGTCATTCCCGAAACGACTACCAGTTTGCTCGTGTTCACTTTTAACCCGACAAAGAATCGTCTTTCTTCTTCATTGATCCGCGGCACACTGATCCGGGATACATTGAAGAGACGCCTACAGACAATTATCAGGTTAAACTTCACTTTAGGGGACGAAAAAGTGTCAACTTTTTCAAGTGAAACTTCCTTTGGCGCGGTAGGCGTAAAACCGATCTGGCGATGAAACGAAATGCGTAACGGAAGGGTTCGTAGTCTAATTAAGAGAAAAGGAGAGAGGGAGAGAGAGAAAGCACGAAAGCAAAAGCCTTACTGTCATTTTATGGTGCGTCACAACAGTTTGTACCAACGCGAGTGATTTCATTCGAATTTAATTAAATAATATTAAAAATATAAGTACAAAAAATAATGGGATAAAATAGAATAAAATAATGGAAAATAATCGGTCAACATACTATAGAAAATAATAGGCACATACAGATCGAATTGAGTAACCTCCTCCTATTTCGAAATCGGTTAAAAATGGAATAAAAAATCATACGCGTAAAAAACCACGCGCGAATGAATTGAAACTTCATGCAGTCTAGTAATAAACGATCAAAATTATCGACGCAAAGAAGGACATCGTATAGAAAAGAAAGAGACATAGTTCAAAAGCATTTATCATACATCGTCCTTCTTCGTGCCGAAAATTTTGATCGTTCATTACTAGATTGCAAGAAGCACTTCTTTCACTTCTGTTGCGTATTTGTTTTTTTATACAATCCCATAGGTTTTCATGAAAAAAATGTGAAGAATGTTAATTTCAATAGGTCATTTCATTTCTAAATAATTGTAATCTGCGTGTTTAAGGGTTAACCTATTATATATAACTATGTATTTATTTTTGTTTATATATCATTACCAAACGTTGTAATAAATCTTTTCTAAGATTTTCTAATAAAAAAAAAGTCATACGCGTGTGAAGTTGAGCGATTTCAAGCGTCTTTGACAGGTAAGAACATCGCCATATCGCTTCGTATTTATCTCGCACAAAGATCCACATTCTACTTTTTCCTAGCGAAGCTGATTCGAAAGTCATCGCCAGTTTACTCGTCGCTCATCTCTTTTCTACTCTTCGAAGGTACGAAACTCCAGGCTGTATCCACGTCGTACCCATAAACCGGGATCAAAGAATGCATAGAGCTGTAGGGCACGAATCCGCGAAGTTTAATGCAGTCCCGGGCACTCCGGGCGCAAGTATATGAAAGTATACGCGGCAAGGATACACCACGAAATCTCTTTTATAATAGCGTACACCCTAAAGCCGATTTGTTGCCCGCTCCGAGCAACTTTCGCGAGATACGGCACGATTAAGGGCGAAACTTTCTGCCGACCTTCCCGCGGAAAGGATTTCACGCTGCAGACATTTGCGCCTAGAAAACTGACTGACTCGGGACGGAATCGCCTCCGGGAAACTAAACGGCAGCGCTCTACCATTCGCAGATACCGATACTGTCTCGCGGGTCCTTTGAAGCGCGAAAATACTGTAGTTTTAAGGGCCGTGGTGCGACGGTTGTCTTCGCCCGCTGATTTTCTACTGTGGCTCATCTGCACAGTTGTGCTACTCGTTCTTTTGAAAGAATCGCAAGTAATAGTCGAGTAATAACCACAAAGTTGATTGGAAGCCAATTGCATCATTGGCGTAAAAATATATATACAGGGTGTCCCAGTTTTTTCCGGCCAAACTTTGCCAGTGTGTTCTACACGCAAAAGTAAGAAAAATATGTTATATGAACATATGCTCTTAAATGTTTTATTAAGGAGTTATAACTAATAATACAAAATGATAATGAACTGGCATTTCGTCGACACAGCGTACGAACGTATTATGAATATCTCTGTTTTTTTTTTTTTTAAGAGCATATGTTCATGTAACATATTTTTCTTACTTTTGCGTGTAGAACCCACTGGCAAAGTTTGGCCGGAAAAAACTGGGACACCCTGTATATATTCAAACGTGACGGCAATGACGCGTAACACTTGTTTATCGTACAAGAAAATTATATTGTCTTTTAGAATCGCGCGTCTGTGTAGGGTTGTGTTCATTAAATAACAATCTAGGCATTTAGTTTATGCGTTTACCATCGAAAAGATGAAAGCCAGATACTTGGCTGTACCTTAGTAATTGCACAGCAAAAGGGAAATACAATGTTTTCCATTTACCTGCATCCCTTTCCGTGCGCAGCGAAAGGAGAGATGCGAAATAGGGTTCCTTGGCAAATGGGCTGGGACCTTGTTGAACGTGACCACTAGCGGCAGAACGGTTCGGGCTACGCAGCTGTAAAGAGCGTTTGAGTTTTGGAAAGGTATCGCAGTGGGTAGAGACGGTAAAGGACAGACCTGAGGTTTCGTACGAAGGTTCTGCCAGGCTCGTTCTTTTGTCTTTCGTGCGCGTCGGATGAATGAGTGAATCAGTGAAGAACGTATCTGGTGAAATTCCGACGGGTTCAATGGAGAATCTAGTTGATCAGCCTCTGACATATATGTATCAAGAATTTCATTATATCACTGGTGTTAAAGGTCATCTGAAGGACATAGTCCACTGATAGCCAAGTGTACTTCTCAATCTACTGCAGAATGCACTGAAGAAAACTACATGCTTCCCTGATAACAAATGTGAGTGACATTGGAAAAAAACATGCAAAGGTGACACGTGACGAACAATTATTTCTTAAAATTATTTTAAAGAGTATTCCTTAGTTAGGTGCTATCATATTATCACACACGAGTAATCCGGTACTGGCAGAAGGGGGTAACTTTTGTCCCTGACTTCGAGTCGACACCTTTGCTCTGGCAACTCCGACCCCATGTTGAAAACAGGTTAGCGGATCTACTCGAGGGACAACTGGTATCACGGCACGTTTGAAACAGAAAAGCAGAGAGAACAGATTATGGGAAGGAGTCGAAATACACGGCTGCCTATGTCGATAGAGGAACGTTGAAATTTTAATGAGAGGTGCGTTGGCGTTTCGAGCGACCATTCCGCGCTCGTTGTGCAACCGGAGAGAGAGAAGAGATTCCCGATTAAACCTGAATCCGAGCGGGGAGCGGTCCTCTCTGCAAAGAAAACGCAAAAATTTTCCGCGTGACCTTCCTCTTTCTCCCCTTCTCTCCGCGCACGTTTTCCTTTTTGCCGATCCGTTGAAACGCCGCAAACGAATTCGCCGGTTCTTGGTCTCCGTTACCGGTACGCTTTGACGGCGGTGTTTAGCGGACGCAAAAACTGTCGCCGACGCAAAGTCGAAAAGGCCACGCGACGAAAGGCAAACCGAGACACGAACAAAAAGCGAAATCGTTTCGCCCCGATGCGATGGAATGACCGGAGCCGAAGCTCTTGCATCTTGCCTGTTCGCGGACCAAACCAAACTGAAGAGAAGCGAAGGCCCCGGTCCTTTTTCCGCGACCCCTATTTATCCTGCATTCTTCTTTGAACGGTTCAAAGGAACGCCGACCACGCGGACACGAAAGGAGAACGCAGGCCGATGTTGCTGGCCGAAATTGAGAAATTCAAACGACGTTTTCTGCGCCGTTTCCACCAAATGGGAATTAATACGGACATTTTCATGTCGCGGATCAACGAAACTAGCTCCTCCAGCGAAAGAGAGAACATGTCTGACACATTTGGTTAATGAATTATATCTCCGCAATCATACGTATATTAGTTTATTTGAACAGACAAATATTTTTTTCTAAATTATTTAATTATGGAGTGATGTCTACAAGTAAAAATTGTTCAAAATATTGGTAGAATCGTTCATTGGTCCTCGCAACATGTGACGATATGTTTGAAATGATCTGCCAAAATGTTGGAATGTGAATGCAATACTTTTAAACTCCGGTGTAAAATAGATTCCTGTGATGCGCGTGTCGATACTAATTGCACCGCAAAATAAAAATGAACATTGATGTCAAGGGATATTTAATACAGTACAACAGAGTGGAATAAAACGCAGAATACAAGAAATAGAATACCATCTACGATGTTTCCCGTGTCTCGTGTTTCTGCTAATGTTCGTTACAGACCCACAAAGACTACTCCACCGTCGAAGATTTCAGAGACACAAACAAATTTCTTCAGCAAATTACACTTTGAATGTTCGCTGCATCGTTCGCCTCAAGAGTTTCTTCCAAACTACCACAGGTACGGCGTCTACGACCGACGGTACATCAAGGTAGAACCGGGAAAATGTCTGCGAGCCATTTAAACCTCCAGTCGGGAATATCCGAAAGTTTCTACTCCGCTTCTTGCTAAAAAAATTGCTCGACTCTTTGGACTGAGGGAGAGCAGCCAGTTTACAACGAAAAAATTGGCACAGCCTGATTCTCAATTAAATAACAATGGACGAGCCGATCGACGCGTTTGCTATCATCATTTGTTTCACTGATTTCTAAGCACCTTCTTTATATTAGGTTGTCCCAACAGTTGGTTTTAGATTCATGAACATAATGCAAATTCATGTAAGGAAGTACTAAAACATTAACGTAAAGATTATCGCATTATTTATATTGATTTAGCAACATTAAAGGAACACGTTTCAAAAGAAACTTTTGGCACAACCTAATACAATAATAAAACAATTTAGATAAAGAGGTCCTCCCCCGACACCCTTCCCCATCCCAAACCTAACCCAGACCAACCACAATTCTGAAAAAAAAATTAAAAGAGACCGCCTATTATGTACATAGGAAAAAGTTACTTAAAATGTCGAGATCTGCAACATATTTTAATTTTATCAAAAGTAGAACCACTTTGTAAATAATTACCGCATCATTTACAAATCAAGAATTTACAGTTTGGTATTTGACTGCTCCAATTTTGTTATGACGGCATAAAATTCGTCCCCTAATTATTAGCGTAAGCTTGATCCGAGGCCTATCAGCCGGAACAAGGGTTCGCTGAAGGATTAATCGATCTGGCAAATGTGTGGTTTAATTTACCGGGCAACAAGGCCGAGCGCATCCCAGAAAAAAAGTTAATATTATTTAGCGTTTCGCGAGAGTAAGATTAACGTTCGGGGGAGGATCGGAAAGGGTTTCGGTGAACAAAGGACGGTGCGCCGCCCTACGGGAGAAAAATAGGTGGCGCAGAAAGGACCGTGGGTGGAAGCTGTCGCGAAGTGAACGAGCTAGCTGGAAAATATCTTGGCCACACATACTGGAAAGGTTGAGAGCCGGCCGCCACATAAATGCCACATACTGTACATATCTCGCGGCGGTATACGGTGCACGTGTGCGGGAAAGGGCGTGGGTGGCGTGAAAGGGTTCGTAACGGTGAACAGCGAAGGGCTAAGGGCAGAGGGCGAAGGGCCAAGGGAAGGGTTGGGAATGAAAACCGAGCGAGTCGGAAGACGGCTCGTTACGGCGGCTTAAAGTGTTCGCACTCAGCTTACACGTAGCTCATTAACGATCGAAGAGCCGACGAAATAATTAATTCCTCTCGGCAAAGAACCGCCACCGCCCGTGCCGCTTGTGCCAGCGACTCTGCGTGCATACTTTATGTGTAATTCATTTGACGGTGGCCGTGACCGGGGATATCTCAGTGACCGAACTGATCAAACGGGCAAACCCGACCAATGGAAAATGAAAACCACCGGGAAACTCTCTCGCCTTTACGTTGTACGCGGAATACGATGACACACCGTCGAACACACTGTCACGGCGTTTGTATAAAGTTATCCTTAGACTACGGAATATTGTTTTATTCAGAGTTTTCACGGGTTGGGATATTGCATCGAGACAATAATTGCAACATCAACGTCTAACAATATGCAGGATGTCCCAAAAACGTGATTCGAAATAACTCTTTCCTTTACGAAAATGTCCTTCGAGACTTATGTAGTTAAGGAGCTACGAACGGAAAACGGGAGAACCAGTCCTGGTGTACGCTGTACTCGACTGTAGCCACGCTGTTATCGGGTCGTGTTTTTTGTTGATAACTCCTGAACAAGAATCGGAGACCATTTTCGCAAAGGCAAAAGTTGCTTCAAATGTTCTGAGGAATCACGTCGTTTAAGGAATTACATTTTTGGGACAACCTGTATAAACATTTAATAAATATAAACTTTTTCTAAGAAACTGTGGAGCAAGGGGTTAATTACATGGTGATTGTTGGATAAATTGTGTGTGTTTTATGAAAATGGTCGCGATCGATGTAGGATAAAGGATGAACGAATTTGGGCCGAACAAACGAACATCGTGGTCCGTTCCACTCTACAAAACTTTAGTCCGCTGTTTGCCGAAGATTATTCAATGGCATCCAGAGTATCCTGCAACTATTTCATAGAAATCCGAGCCGCGCTAGCAACTATCCGCGGAATTCCAGGTAAAGTAATAAATATTCTTTCGAATCAGCGCGTCCCCACACAGTGCGTCGGACAAAATTTTTATACATAAATATATTCAGAAAAACCTCATTTGTTCATAAACACTCACCAAAACAAATAAATAACTGAGCATCAATTTAAACAGAAATTTCATTACCTAAATTACGTACTTGAAAGAAAGTCCTTTTACAAAGTATTGGAAAAAATATTGTACCATTTGTGTCTCGATAACCAGCATGTGCTTCGCACGTGCCTCACAGTATTCAAAAGTTTAATTTTACCACACAGCAAACGCAATTCAAATAAATCTTGAAAATGATCTAAACAAAGATCAAAACGTCGATTTAACTTGATAATTTGCAAAAGTGCTTTATAGGAAGTAATAAATGATCGAACCGTGCGCCGAAAACATTAACCATTCATTATTAAACACTCTACTTTATCACCCTAATAGTTTTCACAATTATTATATATTTTATTTCATTGACGCAGCATGGCCCGTTTATTAGTACAATTAGTTATTTTCACGGAGGTTTCCAGTCGAAAATCGTCGGATCGATATCGGCGTCGGCCCGGAAATCGAGCATTAATATCGGGGACGTTCGCTCGGCAAATAGGATAGCCGATGATATCGTAATCGTGGCATTTGCGCGACACCCAAAGGTTTTGGCCCAGGGTCCTGATTCTGGTCACGAACGCTCGGCGTCGAATCGCTGGACCGAAACAATAGCAAGTAGCCGTCACCGTTGACGTTATCGTAAATACTTTACCGAGTGGAAATGCTTTCCTAAGCTTCCGCGGGCCTGACGAAAATAATTATCAAACCTATACGCTAGCGATCTCTGCCGGCCACTCTGGGGATTCTTATCTCGCGCTCCTCGACTCGTTAACGAAGATTAATATTCCTGCGAGCTGCCTGCGGTGCCAGCAACAAAGACATTTTTCAGGTGGCGTCTGCCTCGTTCAAAACAGCGTGAGGACGGCAAAGAGAGTCGTCTTTTACAGAGGACACGTCGCTCGGTTGTATACAACCCAAGCAATATTTTTGTCCACACTTGAAAACTGATTTTCACGTCAAAATGACGAGTTCTACCATTTAAAATCACTTAGATCATGAAGATGCATTCAATTATTCAATTTATATTTCTTTCTGCATATATCATGATAAAAGCTACTAAACATCTGAAGATAGACCTGGGCAAATTTTAAATCGGTATATACAGTCGGTGTACAAAGTATTCGTACGCAATTTAAAAACGAATAACTTACGTTAGAAGGATTAGTTTACTATCTAGTGTATAAATACTTTTTTTTAAAATTGTTATTGGTCGTAATTGCGGAGGAAAAAGTAAAGGTCACGATTTCTAAACTGTTCATCTGTCCCTATACTGAAAATTTGAAACATGTATTTTGTAAATCTAAGTCGATTATGTACATGTACAAAGTTTAACTACGAGCATTGTTCTTACAATGTAAAAATCATTGAATTTACGGTTTGCGTTTCATTTAAAAAACAGATTCTTACAAGTTTCGCTATTTCATAATCGATTTTGATGAAACTTTTGTACATGTATGTATGTAACTTATTTAGTCCTACCAAAGGCACCTTCTAAATTTTCATTACAGGCACAGATAAAAAATGAAGACACTGAGAAATAGACCTTTACTGATTCCTTCACAATTGTGACCAATAGCAAATTTTTAAAAAATATTACTTACATATTAACTAATAAACCAATCCTTCTAACATTTGAAAAAAGACTCAAGCTGTTGGGTCCAATTTTGAAAAAGTTAATCGTTTTTAAAAAGTGTACGAATACTTCGAACACCCACTGTATGTATTATCCACGTCTCCCATTATTTAAGATTGCGATGCACGATTCAATGGAGGAAGAGATGTTAATAATCTCTCAAAAATCCTGGTCGGCGAAGGGTCGAGCTAATTAACGCGTTAAGGTGACGGATGAACGGATCAGAAGCCCCGCCAAGGTGCAATAGCTCGAGGAACGAGAGGAGCAAATGGTTTTCAATCTTCGAATCGAGCGATAACAATAATCCCAGCCTAGTCAGTCGCCGCAAGCTCGTTAAACACGGTGACGTTCTTCGATTTTTTCCCCCATTGAAAGTGGAGCCCCGCAACGACGAGAGGCACTCGACCAAGAAAAAGGAGGAAAAGAGAGAATGATAGAGAGAGAGTAAGTTCGGTGTAAAATCTGTTCCTTAATGGAGAATGGAACGGAGCTGTTTGCGTAAATGTCGGAGATCGACCGAAACGCGACAGCTCGTTACGAGGACTCCTTTTGCCTTCCCGCTTTTTAAACTCTGCCCGAGGATTTCTCCGGCTAAAGAAATAGTTTTTTCTCCTTGCGAGAAAACGGGTACGCGTATACGCCATCTCGACCGCGTTGATTCGTGTCCCGCGCGCACAGCCCTTAATTAAAAGCGGAAATGACGTCTGGACGGGGTATAAAAAGCTAGCTATGAGAGAGAAAGAGAGAGAGAGAGGGACCACCGGTCGTCAACCACGAAATTACACTCGACCGAGTGGATCGCGCCACGGCCTGAGGTTTTCTTCAATCAAATTAGACGGGGAAACTGCGATTTTAATTACTCAAGCGCGCTGCGTCCCTGCGAATCTTTCTGTCATTAGCCGACCTTGTTTTAACTGGTCTCTCGACCAGGGAGCTGTCGATGCTAATATTCCTTCAACGGGACGAGCATCTTGCGTCCCTTTCACACGAAATATCCAGTTTCACATATTTACCTGACCCAGACACGTGTTGTGTCTGATCTAACCCTGACGTAACCCCTTGTCATACAATAAATTAGGCACGTAATGATCTTTTCTAAAAAAGATCGACAACAAAATGGCATTTAAATCCAGAATAGTTCTTAAAACATATTTTATAAAGGAATATATAATTACTGTAATTTTTATTATTCTTATATAAGAAAATACAATGCATGTGCTTCGAGTAGCCATAAATGTGTGTCTAAAATCTGTCTGCAAAGTATTTAATAGTTCTTCTGAAAATAATTTCTGAATATTGATCATAAAATGCCATACGAAACCAGATTAGCCTCCTTAAAATATATTCTATAAAAAAAAACTACATAGCTCTTATAATTCTGATTGTCTTTACCTAAAAAAAAATATGTATATACTCAAGTACGCATAAACTGTGCAAAATTTCTCTGCGAAATGTATAACGGTTCTTTTATAAAACTAGTTAAAAATCGATAGTAAAATGGCATTCATAGTATGAGTTGAAAAAGTCGTGATAAGTTTGGAAGATTTTTCGGAAAATTGACAGGATGAGGGGAAGGATGTTAAACAGTCATTTTCGCGATGGTTTCGAGCGGCGATTTCACCGGTAAAATTGTGGAACGATCTGCGACACGGGAGCCTCGCAAGCTGGGCGCGATAACCGAATGGGATTTCGGTGGCGGAAGCAAAGTACAACGGAAACATTGAGTGTGCGCCTGGCGTTGGTAGTATGGCGGTTCGTTAACGGGAACAGTGGACAATCGGAGACAGAAAACGGTAGAATTAGTGGGCCGTGGTTTCGATAGACGAGCGTGAATTAAAGCTGACGTAATCGAGCCGCAGCTCGCGCACGCGTTCCGCATGCTCCCTCTCGCGTTCCGAAACGTATGTGGTACAGTATTTGTACGCGGTCGAGGAAAAGAACGACAGGACACCGATGCTCTCGAGTTTCGAATCCACATTGACGAAATAACGATCATCCTGGATCGCACACTGCCGCGGATCGATCGCGGATTCGATCGTACGCGTAGTTCGTTCTCGTCCTGGCAGACGGCGGCAGTTTTCGCAAAACAGATAAATTTACCTGTAGTTTATTCCGATTCTTTCTTTTTTATACCCGTCGTCGCTCATCCTTATCGAAAGATCCCTTGCATACTAAATCCCTGTCAAGGCTGAACGGCCGTTTCGAATGTACATGGTGGCTCCGTTGAAATCGGACCCACGAATATCTACGACACTGTCGCCGATATCGAAAACAAATTGCCAACCAAAACCGAAACTCACGTGAATTCGCTAAAGTAGCTTCTGCACGCTCTGAGATGGTCCGCTTATTTATGTATTATTTCACTTGTCCGACCATTCATCCACCTGTTCCACTTCCTCGGTCTCAGATAGCTTCTATTTAATCCTCGGAATTTTGTATGATGTTCAGTTACATTCTAATATTCTCAAATGCAACACAAAATAATTAGCCAAGAAAGTAGTACAGTGTTATCTGTTCTTTGTATCACGATATTTTTATTATACAGAATTTATTTGACAATATATACTACAAGTATTTTAGCAAGCTCTCGAACGACTCTTCTAAGGCAACTGCCCAGAGTCACGGTCGTCTCGTCTTCTTATTCTAAATTCCCTTTTTGAGAAAGGGGAAAATCTCTTCCAACTAACGCTGGTTTCCTCCAGACCTTACGCACTTGGGGTTCTTCCGAACGCGGGCGTCCGCTGCCTTTCGTCGAAGCTCTTTCGGTCCTCCACGGTTTATGGTGTCCCTATTCGCTATTGAAACTGACAAACGAAAGCTAAAATCATGGCAGACTCTGAAACTAAACAGTCCTCTCAAAAATAACTTTTTCTAGTCACGCACACAAAATCGTGTTCAGCTTTTCTTTTTACGCTTACTTATTTGTAAAGACTTCGAGTTTCCTCGACTGGTCCCTACAGTAGAATATATATGTTTGTCAACAATTCTGATCATTGGTCTGCACCGAGAAATATATTATATTAAAATTATCATTGACTGACTGTGTCTCTGTTATTTGCGTAGATGACTTTTCTCCGTCTAGATCGGCAATTCGTCCCACTGTGCATTGTGCAGCGGAGGCGCATCTGTAAATCCGATTTCTTGGAAACAATGTTGGCGATGCGCGTGTCTATGCGGTTCCTTTATCGCGTTCAGTATGCGGAGCGTTCGGTTCGACGACGTGGATTTCGAAAAATGTCGCGTCTCGCTAATGGATCGAGGGAGGCCGGGTGCACGGCCAGCGGGTTCGTTTCGCATGAAAATTTCCGGCGACGGTGTTTGCGCGAAATACTCTTATATAAGCGGGGGAGAGGGGGATGTCGCGGCGAGTGTTTCGCGTTAGTTCGTTTTCGCGTGGTACGCGAGAAAAATCTCGATGGGGAGAGGCTACCGTCGACCGAGAATGGGCCACGACGCGTAATTGTCGGCCGCCACAAATGGCGCTCGTTAGTCGGCCACCTGCCACTGTTTACCGGACAAACAAATCGTTTGTACGGCCCCGTTTTACCGAGTCCACTCATATTTTATTCCCAATGAACGGACGTTTGTCGCGCGCGCGACAGGATGCAACGCGGCGATGCATCGATATCGGGAGGCGCGAACAGATGCGTTTCTGATCATCGATTGGTCCATTGTAACGCAGCACCGGGTACACACGCCGATTCTCTCGTAAATGAATATTTTCGGGCGCGATTAACGTCCAAAATAGAGGGACACACACGGACATGCAGAGCCACACACACACACACACACACAAGGACATGCAGAGCCACACACATGTACGGTCTCGTCTCCCATTTGGATCGCTGTTCGTTGTTCGTTGTTCGCGATCGTAAACCAAGTTACCCAGGGATAAATCGATCGGTTGATTAACTGGCGCGTCGCGTATTCGATTCGATTCGATTCGACTCGACACGATTTGAATAAAAGGCGAAAGTAATTCGTGATTCTCAGCTCGATTGAACACCAATCGATCGCGCCGATAAATTTCCACCTACCTCTACCGGCACCGTGACGAGCCGCAGCCACTGCTGGTACCGACCAGAAGGATTTTATCCGTTTAAAATTATTTCGAAAGCTATCGATTTGTTCGACGATGAATCGACTGGACCCGGGAAAATCAATGTATTGATGGTTTTCGAATTCGATCTGGAAAGGATCACCTGGTTTGTTTTGTCGCGAGTTGTGGTTTCGCGAATATTCCGGATCTGTGCCCGCCAAATTAATCTTGGGCCAGTAGTTCGAATGATTTGATGATATAAGAACGCAAAAGACAATCATTGATTCGCATGAGAATAAAATACGTTAAATGAAGCGTTTCGTCCCGAACCTGCTAGTGGACTCATCAGTAAGGCTGATCTAGCAGATCCTGCCCTATACGCGCGCACGTTTGAATAATCCTAATCCGGATTGAATCGATACAATAAAGATTGACGCTCGCGGATCTAATGAAAGATGTGATCCCGGTTTGACGCGTGTCCTGATCACTGGATCATTAACTGCCGTAAAACGGATTTAAAGGTAACGCGAATGACTGACAAGACAACGGCTGTGCGTTGTACTTGTCTACCCGAGGACTGGAGAGTGTCGCGGCGTTCGAGCGTAAAACTCAACTGTGTGAGCTCGACTTCCAGTCCTAACGCGATGCTAGTTGGGCTTCTCTATGAAGAAGGAAGATGCACTGATTGGTTCCTGCAGAAAGTTGCATTTCCCAATCGGTACACTTTGGACTATTAGGACCTCCTTCCCGTAACTCTGAAGGAGGCTTTGTGAAGGAGGAGTGGGGCGATACCTGACTCGGTCGTCGACGCGTCGTGGTAATTTGACACGGTATGGTTAACAGTCGCGGGCGATCCTTCCAAGAGACGAGATTTATGGCACGTTGTCCCTAAAGATGTATAAAAATCCAAACATTAAACAAATGCCACGACTGGTCGCCGAATTACTCTTGTTTGCTTAATTCTCTATGACGGTATTTAGGCACAAACGGACCATAAACATTAACCGTAAGAAATCCACGTTTCTTTGGTTCCTACGCGACGGAACATGATTCCTTCGAATTCACTCCTAAGTGTCTGATCCGTTGCGTGGGCGACTGAAATCTTCAGGGTTTAAGGGTCTTAAATGTGAAACAAAAGAAGATATATTCTAGTTATATTCCAGTATGCTCCAGTATATCCTAGTATATTCGAGTACATCCTAGTAGAATACAATTTTCGAATAAATTTCAGTTCCACTTAGATCTAGCCTAGACTCGAAGATCTAATTTCGTCCTCCGTGTTAGCGTGAATTACTTTCTCCTCGATTTCCATAATTTCATTACCACTTCCGACTTGAAAGAAGTTTTTCCTCCTCTCGCAGAGCATATAGTCTGGTGCAGACCTGGGTTAAGCAGACTACGATAATCACGTGTCTTTCTCGGCGAGTGTATAAAATCAATTTACAATTCAGCCATCGAATACGAAAATGGTAGAAATCAATGTAACTAATCGTTGGATAATGACGAATGAAGAAACAACTCTTAACGTCTAACACATTTAACGTCAAATAAACATCATGCAGCTGAAGTGTAGAATTTTCTAAGTGACAAAATGGGGTGGAATTTCGTATCATTCGCATCCGTAGAATCGTTGAAGCATCTTCTCTGACTCGCATTGGCTTTATTGATGATCCTGAGTGTAGTTGCAGGAAGGGGGACGAATCGCTGAACCACGTTTTATGGCAATGTAACTTGTACAACGAGGAAAGGCTCAAATTAATTAATAAACTCCGTACAATTAACTTCCAGCTTCCAATGGATGTTTCAATGTTAATAGCCAAACCGAATATCAAAACCTGTCATTACATGTTATCATTTTTTAAGAGCTGCGACCTTAAAGTATAAGTGTTTGGTTTATAACTTTGCTATACCACTCATATGTGTTTATTATAGTATTCGTGTATCTTCAGTATCCTATTCTGTTTTGTAAATTTTTATTTTCTCTGTATTGTATGTATTGTATTCTGTATTTCAATTATGTTGAAATAAATCTCATATGAGATTTTCTATAAAAAAAAAAAAATAAAAATCGTTGAAACACAAAACGCGTTCGCGAAGCTGGTGAACAGCCTGAAATGGGATCTTAGGATACAAGGCTTACATATGTATATAGTAGGTAGAAGTTCTGTTTGTCTCGGACTCCCGCGCGACCAAGAATTTCCATAATCGTCCGTAATCTATTTATTCCGTTTATTTTTCGCGAGGTCTGCGAGTCTGTTTGCTGAGAAACCCGTAGAAACGAAGAGGAAAGAGCACCGCGCCGCGCGGCGAAGTGGTCGGAGATGGTTTTAACAACCGGGACAAGACAAGAGAGCGTTCACTCATTTAGCGAGATCGAACCGTACGACGCGGAGTTTCTCCCCTAACTCTCCCCTCCGCCTGACAGTCACGGTCAATTCGTGGACAAAGAGGGATTAGCATAGGAATTACTTCCGGCCGGACGATAAAGCCCGGGCAAAACCTTCAAAGCCGGAACGAAGGTCGTTCACGAGGACCGAGAACCCGAGGACCGAGTGCACTGTATTTCTAGGGACGGAAATTGGCACGCGCTGTCGAACTATCCGGGATCGAGGGGGACAAAGAGGCACGGGGAACGAGTCACTCCATATTATTCCAATTCCTTCGGTCGACCCCACCCTACCCACTTCGACACGCTAAGAGATTCTTCGAACCCTGTCGGCTCAATCTTCCCCCATACAGACCGATCGGAAAGCTTCCTGAAATTGTTTTACGATACTGCGCACCCCTGTTTGAGGATCAATGCTCTAGAACATCTCAGATTTTGTTTCTATTAAAGGATTCACGAAATGGTTCCAGACCTGGATAACCAGATCAGGATAAGATCAGGCTCGTGTGCCGTTCTTCTGTTCTTTACCTTGAATGAGCTTCATGATATGTCATTGTATTAGTCTTGAAACGGTTTATTAAAATGTAAACGAAATATCATATCATTCCATTTTAAAATATATGACCTCCAGACGATTTTCACCCACACAGACTTCAACCGGTCAGTTTACACAAAATAGACTTGATTGTATTCCTTTAGAAATTTTCATACATCCTAGGGGTTGAATGAAAACGACGCGACGTACGAAAAAGCAACGCGCATGGCAAGATTTTTAATTAGCCGAAAGATGAAGTGATTAGGTTGTGCAGCAAATTTCGGCGTATCTGATAGGAAATCGAAGGAACAGGGAGGTCTGGTCGTCGAGGTGGAAATCGCTAGCGGCGAGTCCGTCTGGTTTTAACGAGGAATATAATAGGACTCGAAGCGACGACGGGTCTCGAGCACGCGAAAACGGGTTGCGAGAATAAACTCTATTAGAACCTGGATGGCATTCAATGAAAGAGAGAAACAGAAAGATAGGCAGCGAGAAAAGGAAAGAGGGAGAGTAAGAATGGGAAAGTCCAATAGAAGAGGAGAGATCGGCGCAAGATTTTAAACGTGGAGCCGAGAGAACGGAAACAGCAGAAACAGTGCCGGGGTGAGTCTCGGGGTTGGACCGTGAGAAACCCGACGGCAAAGACGAAGAGGGGAAGAAGGGTGGATCAAGAAGAAGCACCGGGGAATATTAACGTCGCGATGGCGGCACGTTAATATTCCTTGCTTTATATCGAATCCGGCGAAAGACAAAGTGAAAAAGTTTCAGAATGCAAGTGGCGCCACTTCCGTTCTGGCCCCCTGCGTCGCGCTACCCTTTATCAGAGATCCGGTCCCAGCCGTCGAGACGAATCGAATTAACGAAGCCTCCGCGACGATACGATAATTAGTATCGCTTTAATGACGCTCCTGAAATGGCTCCTGCGAATAATCCTGTTTCCAAACACAGGGTTCGACAGAACAATCCTGAACGTCTTCGAACATCCTTGAAATTGCAACTAGAAATTCTTCCATGTGTGAACTGAATTTTAGTAAGGTTGCAAATTCATATTATCACGATTTCTTTGCCTGGTTGCATTTTTATATTGATGGAGGCTAGATTAAATTTAGTTATACACTGTAAAACTTTTCATTGTATCTGTATCGAAAATTAGTAGGGTAGATGTTTCCTGGGTCATTATTTTCTCAGTCTTATCTATAGTCAGCGAATTCGAAGAGGAAAATTATGTGTAGTTGCAATAAATCTTGCACGAATACATTAGTTAGTGCTTGTTCAAAGTGACTGAACAAGAATCTCCTGCATTCCTCACGTGTGCGAAAGTTATAACTAAATTTGCAACTAAACTATCCGTGCAAAGGACTAATTTCTTGCATCGATTGCAAAAACAGGCAGGAATTGTGTGTTCATTACATAATTCTAATAAGTAAAAAAACAATCTAATCGAACGCGTAAATTCTTCTAATATTTTGACCGTTTCATGTTTTATCTACTCGTTTTTTTTTTAACATATCTCATAAAATCTGTAGTCTAATAATAACCAAAAATCCGGAAAATTGCCTTCTAGCTTACAAGATCGCCGAAACTCGTCTCTTTTTTCCAACTCCGGCGGCATTCCGAGTACCAAAAAAGTTTCGCTGCGTATTTAATCAGAAAATACGATCGAACCGTGCTTCCCAGTGTCGTAGAAAATGCAAAGCCTCTGGAAAAACAGGCAGAGCAGCTTGTTATTCTTCGTTCTTCCGTCGGAGCATTTTATTCGGGGTTCCAGGCGGAGCGTGTTTTGAAAATTCACCGGACGAATAGCTCCTCGGCACATTCTCGGCCCGCTTTTACACCGTTTCGGCAACGTCCCTCATCAGCATCCTGCAATCCGGCATTTCCATTCCTCGGTTAACCGTGGCTGGTCTCGCAATGTCTCTTGGTCCTTGCGTTTCCGCTTAGCCAGCTATTTGCCGACGCCTCGCGAGAGATTTTCTCGTTTGTTGGCTCGATACCTTCGCCCCTTCTCTCGCACAGTGAACTAGAAACCTGTTTCTCGTGGCCGAAATAAGAATTTTTCAAGTTTCATATTTGCAACTAATTTTCGTCACTTAATGATAATGATAATTACTATAATTCAAAATGTCGTTTACATTATTAAATGTGTTGGGATCTAACCAATTATTATACATTTCAATATTGTATGAGGTATTCTATTAATTTCATATCCA
Source organism: Lasioglossum morio (assembly GCA_916610235.2). Taxonomy (NCBI): domain Eukaryota; kingdom Metazoa; phylum Arthropoda; class Insecta; order Hymenoptera; family Halictidae; genus Lasioglossum; species Lasioglossum morio. Next base: position 4,607,650 of record OU744324.1, on the reverse strand, counting down.
CAAAATGAAAAAAATCATATAGAATGGAATTATTCTATATAGGAAGACATGTTTAATTTTCGAAATAAAATAGCTCCGAGTGCAAAGAGTTAAAAAATTCGTTTGACAAAACACAAGTGTGAAAATTGGTTCGTACTTTAACTAGACTGCGGATCTTCATGCAAAATAAAAATTGTCTGCACTGATTGCAAGAAACTAGAGCCAACGAGGCATCTGATCCTCGCTCAAATCATTTTAACAAGCTAAAAATAATAAATTGGCACTCTTAAATCATTTTATTTATTCTACTGTTTGGAGTTGCGCATTTTTGCAATAAATGCATAAAATCGTCTAATAGCCTTGAACCTTGAAATCACGCTACAATAATTTTGAGTACAAAAACCGGGTTTCCGAGCTTCGCTGTAAGGCCTCTCTGTGCCATTCTGCTTCTGTCTTCTTCGTCGCCTTTTCCTCAGATTTTCCTATCCTCCGTTGTCAACGTCTGAATCGTGCTCTGGGAAATTCTAGAGCGACGGAGGAGCGTCTTGATATTAAAGACCCGCCATAAATTATAAGGCTTTGTGTTTGAAGCGTCTCCTTATTTACTCGTTTTGTTCGTTTGCACGACCCACCTGCCGACAGTATTCGCGAGTTCTCCGCGCTCCTTCACGACCCGATTCCGTATCGAACTATTCAAATTGGAAATAATAACCGAGAACCTTTCAACGGGTCACCGTTCCCGTCCGATGTTAGCCGAGAGAAATAATGGCCGACTTTGCGGGGGCAGAGTCTTCACAACACTTTTAATGGACGTTGAAATACCCCTCAGCGATGTTTCATGCGAGCTGCTCCCGGGATTCTGGATCATCTTTGCGTTCCTGTTTCCTTTGTAGATATGGGAGACGGCTCTAATATTTAATTGCGGATTGTCATGGAACTGGTCTTTGCAGAACTTTCATTCAGGGGTGAGAATGTAGAGGATTCACCCTGTAAAGTAAGCTCTAGTAGATTGTTGTTCGAACTTTCTCACAGAGTTACAGTTGTTCAAACATAGTCGAAAGCATTTTGAATAAAAAATCCAATTGAGTAGGTTGAAAGTAGAGATTTCACTCTGCAAAAGGAGGTACACTATCGTATGATTTTTTTTGCAGAGTCAACTTTAATCGAAAGATCAAAAGCGATTTTTTAATTTCCAGAAAAGCTATTATGCAAACTTTGAAAACTTTAAAATACTGCTGAAATTCTCGTTTCACAGTTATTAAACATTTCCATTACGAATGCACAAACATCAGTAGTTCAAACATTAACTCGTAGCACCCAGAGATATTTCCTCTTGAACGAAATTTTTTATTCAAATTTATTAGCTGTTTTTCACCAACTTTAATATACATATTACATATCTGGCTATACATTTTCAATTCAGTGCATCATTTTCGTTTATAAAGGGAGTATCGAGAGAAGAGGAAATATTCGAGCAAATTTTCTGTTTGTACAAATTTTTCTCTATGATTACTTGCAGTCCTTTCCCTGTCCCTTCCGAAGGGACGTTCGAGTGTTTGCTACGTCTGCGATGTCCCTTTACTGGGGACAGTCGAGCTTGATTAATTACTATCTGCCTTATGGATTGTTGCGCAAACATACTTCTCAGAACCAAAGTTACACTATTTCATAAGGCATACAGTGACCCGGATTAATATTGGGACCCTCTAAAAAAGACGATAACTTTTTAAATATTGTACTATATGAATTGAACTTTTTTGGGAAGCTAGAGCGATTAGTTTACTACAGGATGTGAAAAAAATTTTCAAATTATCTAAAAGTTGCATTTTACAGCATTTTTATGTTATCCTATATTAAAAATTTTTTAAATACGTTTTGTAGATCTGCGTTAATTAAGTATATTCTGAAAATTTTGTCAAAATCGGTCGACAAACGTTTAAAAATGATAAAAATTCACGATTTTCAGCCGCTACTGCAATAAATCTGAGGATTCTTACATCTTTCAGTGCCTGTCGTTTTTCCCCGCATCAACCGATTTCAATGAAACTTTCACAGTGCATATAATTAAAGAGTCGTAAAATGCAACTTTTAGTTTTATCTCTACAACTCCGGTCAATTGAAATTTTCGAAAATATTTTTTTCTCTGGCTCCCCAAAAAGTTCAAATCGTATAGTACAATAATAAAAAAGTTAACATCTTTTTTAAATCTTCGGAATATTAATACAATCACTGTATGTAACAATTAAAAAGAATAATTTTTGTCATTTACATTGTCATTTACATTTAAACTGTTCTAATCAACTTGTGTTGGTTGGCGCGTCTGACCATAACTAACCAATACTACTTCTTGTGAATACTAGATTCTCATTTTATAAAAAATATTATTCATGTATTGTTTTCCATTTTCGCATACAGAAACATTCCATGTTAGTTTGTATGAGCTGTCCTAACCCTATTTGACCCAACGCCTTATACGAAACCCATTATTTAACCATTGATGGTAAATGTGGTGTCAACTAAAGCCTTTGATCGACGTAGGTCTTGTATCGCGGTCATTCGCTCGCGTCACGGCATTCACACAGGAATATCAAAATCGTGTTAATGCGGGAAGGGGTGGCGAAGGGCGAATAAAGATAGTTGCGAAGGGCAGGGTCGATAAAAAGGAAGGAGAAACCAGCTGGAACAGTACAAGGAAAAAAAGGCTGTCCGCGTTTCGACGCAATCATTTTTACGACGCCTCTAAAGCAGACTTGCCAACTCACCGCGTTCGCCCGATATAAATTTAAATTATGCCCAGTGGAAGCAAGTCTCTCTCTCTCTCTCTCTCTCTCTCTTTTTCTCTCTTTCACTCTTAGTCTCTCTGCCTCGATCACCCGCGCTGGGTCAAGAGAACTGCTGCACAGGCAGCGAGCGCGAATAATCGAATCCATAAAGTCAGCAACGTAGCCTGCTTTATGTTCCCTGTCGACCCGTCTGCCTTCTTCCTCTGTCCTTTATTGTCGGCTGCCCCCACCATTCCCAGCCTCTGCTCATCCTTGTCTCGTGTCCAACGTAAAGTACTCATTGTACATCTAAAAGAAAAGTATTGTTTTGAGATTTTTTAATGAGAAAATGGCGTGTGCCAATTTTAATGATTTCGTGTCGTTTTCGAAAATAATTGTATTTTATGTGTTACTTCCAAAAATATATAGAAAGTCTTTAAATTTGATTCACCGTTAACACTAAACCTACCACGAGGGGTCGAATGACCTATTTTAGATTTTTCATTTGATAATTATTGAAATTGTAAAGTTCATGGGAATTTATTGAATATGTTTTTTTACTCCAGTATGCATCATAGTAAACTCGCACAAAATATAAATAACTTTAATCTTGTTATTATTATAATACTATACACATCAGCCACTTTTGATGGTCGGTAGGTTTAGTAGAGAGTAGGGCACAAATCAACTAATAATTTAAAAATGACTAATAGTTTGATTGGTTGTTAGTCACAGCAAAATAGTCATTAGTTAAACTTTTGATTAGCTAGTCATAATATATAACTTAAATCTAAATTCATCATTTTATAAAAATTTTTTGTCATCAATTTTCTTCACAAAAAATAAAATAAGAAAATCTGGAAATCTTTTCCTATTCAACTGCCTCTTAATAATCTGTATTGTATGTGTTTATAAAGTAATAGGATATTTTTTTGTTATTATTATGTCCTATTTTAACTTATAACCATTTTTAGTCAATAGTCAAAGTGAAATTCTGATGGCGTATTTAGTCATTAGTTATGCTATTACAATCCGTATTCAATATTCATCTTTAATGAAAATTTAGTCATTATTCATTATTCATTACGTCCAAACACTTATGTGGTCATTACTCATTAGTCACGCTCAAGTATTTACTTAGTCATTTTTATTAGTCACTTTTGTAGAGCTTATGAAGTTATTAGCCAATAATCATAATTGCGACTAGTTTGCCCAACTCTGGTTTAGTATTAAATACTGTATTCCGTGACGATTTTAGTAAATTCTAACATATTCGAGTATATTCTAGGATAATATAGTAAATTATATTATTCCAGAATACTCTAGTACATAATTTCAATACTCATAAAATGATAAACTTGATCGGTATTGGTAGGTTTAGTGTTAAAGTGTTACCTGTCGAGTGATGAATGGTCCTGCGAAAATACGCGTTGCTCGAGGATTGCTGCGTTCATTCCGCAGCAAAGGATCGTAAGGACGTCGTGCCGTCGAAGTATAAAAGATTCTTGAAAAGAGAACACAGAAACAGTCGCCGGCTCTTGCAAGGTTTAGCGGATTCGAGCGCGAAGAACCGTCGTCAATTAAGCAAACAGATCCTCGGGAAAGAAAGGTCTTAATTATTTAAGCACGGAAAGATGCGGCTAAACTATGATAATCTTGTTTAGCCGGCGGTCCGTCTTCTCACGAAATAATGTCGGACGGAAAAGAAGAAGAAGGAGTAGTGGGGAGGGAGGCAGGGAAGCGGTTCTTGCACGGTGATTGCAAAGGGAGGAAGCTCGCGAGGAAAAGGGGAAAAAAATAGTTAATTAAGGCTCCTTTTCTTGATACGCGATAGCCGGTCGGTGTGCCTCTCCACCCTCCGCCCCCCCCCCTTTGGAAACGAGCTTCGTTAAATCCTTCTGGGGCTCGCCGTTACGAAAGCTCGGTGAATGCCGGGCCAGCAATGGCATTCACCAACGAAGAAACCGTGTGCCGGTGGTCATTACTTTCCAATGACAGGAAATCCTTCGAAATGCCCCACAGTCGGATCTGTGCAGATCAAGAGCCGCTTTTAATACTTCGGCTCTCGTGGCTGATTAAAGCATAAAGTCGCCGTTCCGGGTTAATCGGGAACAAGAATTCGAGAACTCTCTTTCCGCGGTGGCGCCTCAAGAAAATCATTCAATCCTCCACCCCTTGAAGAAAGAAAGCTTTCGTATTACCCTCGGTTCTGATTAGAACAGTTACACACCTCGTACAGTTTTCAATGGTCTGGACAATTATGCTGTTCTCATTGTTCTGTAGGATACTTTTACAACTAATCAGCTATTTAATATTGAACTTGAATTTCCTTTTGAAAGTTAGATCAATTAGTTTACTACCTGACGTGCAAGAAATAAGAAAGAAGAGGCAATACTAAAAGTTGTTGTTCGAAATATTAATGTGGGAAAATTTAAGAAATACGTTTTATAGATCTGTGTCCATTATAGAAATGCTGAGAATTTCCTCAAAATCGATCGACATTGCAAACAGCCACAATCGTCTTTTAAAGTCCCTTAAAGCTTGAAAAGGTCGAACCAGCTCGTCGCCTCCGGTTGATAGACAAGCATACTCATATCTGTCTGTTAGGTTTGAAGCGGATTCAAAGGCTTGATCATTATGTTGAACTTCCCAGAGCCTGTTGGTAGCCTAGACGATTCTCCAGCTAGCAAAGGCTTGAAATACCTTGTCCCCTACGAGCAGTTATCCTCAAAGAGCGGGTACCTCAAGGATAGGAGAGGGACGGGGAGAGAGAGAGAGAGAGAGAGAGAGGAGGGGCTGAGTAGGGGAATGAGGAGTTCTAAGTTCGGCCGTGTAATCAGGGGAACGATCGAATTATAGTTGCTCGGCGGAAGCTGATTGCTCGACCACAGGTCATTATCACGGGCACGTGTGCGCGACTATCCGAACGGCTGGGCGCCGGGACGGACCTTTAATTGTTGGCCAGCAATTAAACGTTTCCTTTCGCGGAACGATAGTTCCTGCGCTGGGCGAGGATAAATAAATGGGATGCGGATGGAGAGCCTCCGCTTGGGCTATTTTCGGGCTCCGTTCGGACTCTGCGAAGGCCCGGCGCAGTTGCTGGAAAGAGAAGAGAGAGTAGAGCGCAGGTATCGCGTGCAGCTTCGCGTGCATTGCGCGCGCGGAAGTTTAATTTCGACAAATTGTTCCACGTACGTACGTACAGACCACAGTCTGTTCCCAGCGTTTGGTCTCTCTCTCTCTCTCTCTCTCTCTCTTTCTCTCTCTGTCTAACGCCATCTTTCTCTCTTCAGCTTTCTCTTTCTCTCGCGGACCTTTTATCGATCAGAAGCTCGCCGAAGCTTTTTGCCGCACTCGGAGTAATTACAATTAGAGACCGAGCGTCGCTGCAGCACTCGACTTCTGCTTCGATTCCCGTAACAGCCTCGAACTTTAAGAAAGGATAATGAGTAGCGTCGAGGCAATCGATGGGCGACAGCCTCTCGACGACGCACGGTCAGCTATTCGCCCCGATAAACCGACAGAAACTATTCTAACGCTGTTTCTAGGGTCAAGGGCATAATACCGTAGGCCGATGGATTTGTCTTAGCGTCAGCTACAATATCCGGAGATAAAAAATTAATACTAGTATTTCAAAGTGCGAAGTGATCTTGCGTTTTCGCGGAGAAATTGTTTTTCCAAATTTTATATATTAACCCTTAGCACTCGAGTGGTGACTCTGAGTCACCGCTAAACTTGTTGTACTATAATTCAAAATGTCGTTTACATTATTAAATATGTTGGGATTTAACCAACTAATAAACATTTCAATATTGTATGAAATATTCTATTAATTTCATATCCACAAAATGAAAAAAAGGTAGATAGGAAGACATGTTTAATTTTTAAAATAAAATAACTCCGAGTGCAAAGGGTTAAAGCTACGAATGTCTACATACTGATTAAGTTTTGTTCGAAACATTTTGTTGCTAGACTGTCGAACACTCGAGAAAGTAGACTAAGTCGATGCATGGTCCGACAAGCGACCTACGAGAGTTCCCTGGACTGTTTAAAATTAATTTCCTTGTTCATAAATATTAGGACCAAAGTTGACTGTGTAAAGAAGCATGATATTTTAATTAGTATCGTGCAACCTGTGCTGGATTTTTAATATTGTTCTAACGAAAGTATGCATGTTGGTGCATGCGAATTTTATTTACAGAATTATTCCGTTCACGTTCTTTCTACACTGTTCTTTTATTAAAACCAGGAGAAGAACTGAAAAAATTATTTCTTTCAGCGAACCCCCCGTCTTTGTTGTTTCAGAGTTAATTTTTACTCGTTACATAAAAAGGAACAATTAATTTTATAACGTAAAATCTTGTAGAATTTTTCTCGCAGTATCAACAACTTTCCACACAAGCTTTTTGAAATCTAGAACATTTCTATGAAGTAAACGAAATTTTATTAATATCCGCAACAATTACTATAATAAACCTCTTCTATTTCTTATATTATATATATATAATATAAATATATATGTATATATATATATATATATATATATATATTATATAATATATATTACTAAATCAATTGTTCTAATTTCGTACGACTTTTATGCAGACTGATGTAACAGATATCTTGTTAGGATCCGAAGATTCCAATTTCAAATTGTCATTTTCCAAAAGAATAATCATTTAGTTAATAAAGTTCTATGACACAATGAAACAGTTCGAAACCATCTCGATCACAGCTTACGTTCCACGAATAAAATTGAAAAGCAGCTGTAGCAGAGAAAGTCACCGTTTTCCTCTCGCGAAGGAACTCCACCGGGAAATCTCGATTTTCCTGAGCCCACGGGTCTGTCCATCCTGATCGTTGTCTTACAGGAGGTATCAAGGCTAGCTCACTGACCGTGGAATTGCCCTGGTGCTCGATACGCTCGCATGCCTCCTAATTACCCTAACTCTGTCCTCCACCTAACCCTCCATCCTCCTCTTTAACGAGTGGCAACGATAACTTCTAATTGAATCCGGAACCTCGTTGTGTCGAGCGATCGCTTATCGATCTACCGACCTGAGCAGACTTACATGAACAATGCTGTAACACACAATGAACCAAAATCGCCTAACCAAGATAACACTCAACACGAAGGTGGTAGCTTCAATTCTTATCAAAATTGTCATCCTTGTTTCTCAAGAACGTTAATTGTGTTGGATTGTAAGTTACATTCAACAGCCATATAGGCAAAAACAAATTGGTTAAAAATGGGTATCACTGAAACAAGTGATGAACCCATAGGTCAATGACCCCGTGGGCCTGCGTTTTCTTTAGTTTTTAAACAAGTGAACAACGGGTGATCGTGTATTGTTTTTTTTCTCTATGGTAACACCTCGCTTGGAGTCCAGCCTTTAGCGCGACACGTTGACGTCCTTCCCGGCTCGTTTAATAAATTGGTTATAAAAAATAAACTGTTATTTCGGTTTTATCCAGCCATCTCCAATAAATTGCTAATACCTCGTATCTGATTGCAAGAGGAATTAAAAATTCGACTGCAGACGAAAATGATGACTCTGGAGGCATCATGGAACTGTGATGATGTCCAGTCTGGTAGATAACGCCGCGGCAAGGAGATTAGGGATTTTTATTAGGAAATTCGAAAGACGGTAAAGAACGTTATGGCGACGTTAGGCGCGCGTGTGGAGGTTAGGGGGTGGTTCGGCGAGATTTAGCCCGGTACGATATCAGGTAATTTCGCGTTTGCTCCGAGAGTCGTTTCGGGGAAACGGACACGGACATGGACGAGGGACCGCGCTCGTTCGAGCGGCTCAATTTCGCTAAGTAAGTAAAAGGATCCAGTGTGAAGGAGTAATAACGTTTACCTCCCCGGCCTCGAGGAATCTTCTTCTTCTTCTTCTTCTTCTTCTACCTCCTCTTCACCCAGGTTTGTGCGCTTTCGTCTTTCTCCTAGAAAGAGAGAGAAAGTTGGTTCAGAGGTCGAATATACGAGCATTCGGGCGTACAGCCCGCGGATTTCATCACCCTCGGCTTCATCTTCCGGCCGGATGACTTGGTCTGCCATTAATTTTCGTAAACTCCGGCATCCCGCCGCGCCAATAAAGCGCAAATTCCCCGATTCACGGTGGATTGTCGTGAAAATAATTGCTCGATTATCAACCAGCCGCGATAGAACCTTTTCTTCCCTTGATACATACGCCAGTACCCGCTTGCTTCCATTCTCATTGTTCGCGAGCCACGCACTCGGCCTCGAACAAATATGAGCCTGTCCCGAAAGACCGTCTCGATCATTATACCTATGCTGCCCAGTCAGAATTATTTTTCACTAATCGTTATTATTGAACCTTTCACATTAGGATTGTATACGTAGAGATTCAATTTGAGACCATTTATTTTCTATTGCTGATGACCTTGAGTGACCTTCAATGACCTCCATAACTGTATCTTGAAACATTCTATCAGAATGTATATAAAACTTGTTTGCATCGTTTGCAAGAAACAGGAGTCACATGAGAATTGATTTCTTAAATAAATTTAGTACTCATTATATTGTTTATATGATCGAAATTTTCAGGTCGGTTAAATTATACTGTTCCATTAAAATCTTTTAGCATTCTACATTTTTGGGCTATTTTGTCGGGAATGCAGTATCATATTTATTGATAGCTTACTCTCGTGGCTTAAACTCTCCAGCAAATATATGTCACTGCGTTTCAGCGTTAATGTTAATAAAAGTCATCGTTCTATCTGATCTCTATTGAAAGTTCTTTGATTTTGACACTAAATTCATCGGATTACCCCACTGTGCGGCGTAACACCATCATCGGATCGGTTTTGGGACCGCTAATAAGCGAGGAGACTCGCAATTGTCGGCCGCGCGACACAGATAACACAGATAACACAGATAACACAGATAACGCGGATGGCACGGATGATATGGTTTCTCGTACGGGTGGGAGAATCGATGTAGCGATCATTGGCCGGAGATAGCGGCCGAGCATGTTCACTACGGCCGGCAACTTAATATCGAAAGCTTCGCTGGGAGCCAGAGTTACACCGCAAGAGACTATTTGAGGACGGCCGATGTCGTGTTTCGGCGTACTAACTCTGTTTAAGCGCGCTTACTCGAAATCTTCGACTACCGTGCTCTCACCCCTGTCCCGATTCCCTCCTGCATCGCTATTATCCCTTCGAAACGGGCCGCAGTTATCGGCCGCCCTTCATCGACCCACCAAAAACTCGATTTCGGTGTCCCGCCGAACATTTTCCCTCCCTCAACCCCTTACAATCATAAACTAACGTGTGCGATAGCAACCCAGCTATTTTATTAGGTCATTGCGTAAGTCCTGATATGTTTCTAATTAATGGTGTTATTCAAGTAATAGGGGAATTGCATTAAATAAATACACGACCTTAATTTTTCTGTCAAGTTAGATGGATTAGTTCACTAGTCGATATGCAATGAAAATTTAAAAATGAAATGTAATTAAAATTGCTGTTTAGTAATTTCTCACTTAGTCCGGCGAAGACAATTTTAAAAATGTCTTCTGCATATTTCTAATTATTAGTAGAACTAATTTATCAAGCAAACGTTTAGTTTTTACCATGCTAGATCTCATTTTATTATTACTAGTTATATAGTTCATATATTACAAATTATGTGTGATATGCTGCAATAAATGGATGTGCACTCCATACCACGGACTCCTGTTTATTTTACAATTTATTTATGTCAACGATTTAAAAAACCAGCTACAGAACATAAGGATGAATCACAGACAAACGTGTTATCGATTTGAACATTTCTCAGCGCTAGAGCTTCTAAAAAACTATATGGATCAGCTTTTTCTGAAGGATTCCGATCCCGTAGATCGCCCAAAGCGAAATTCCCTCTTTCCTGGCAGCGACGGCAATCGGATTCGCAGTGTTTCACGGGTGCGGCGAGGTGAATACGATACACCTGGGGAGATTGATCGGGCTTAATAGTCCGTGCAAAATATTAAGAGCTTCATTAGTAGAGAGAAGTTCCGCGTCTCTGCGCTCGTTATTGGTTTATATTTCCGCGAACGCTGGAAGTCCATTAGAGGACTGAGAAAATTCCGCGCGTAATACAGCCCCTCCGGGCAACTCGGGCTCGTTCGAGCTAAAACGCAGAGCGTACGAACGCTCTCGCGAGCTCATCCCTGCGATTTACCCTCCTCGACAAAATGATATGTGTGTTATCTTTAATTTCTCGAAGACTGCATTCTTCGGATTATATTAATTTCATTTAGCCAAGGTTCGCGATACGGATACTTTCCTACGGTTGAGAGAAAGCTTTTCCTTCATGCATTCAGTTCTTTAGTACTAGACTTCGGATTTTGTGTATTTATCATAAAAAAAGTGTAGTTGAAAGCAGTAGATGGATTAAAAGAATTCCGGAATATCTTTGTTGAATTAGTGGCATAAGCCTATTAAAATCAATAAATCTAGATAGTAATTGCTATTTCATCCATGCTATTTGTAATTGATGCAATTTTTATTCTGCATGGAGTCAGCAACTCTCGCAACTTCTTCATTCTTTTATTACTTATTGTCTTGATTGAATCAATAAAGTTATTAAATATTGTTATTTCGTGCTATTATTCATCCGAATCTAAATTTCATTATAAAAATCGAACTTTAAAATCAGTGCGCAGTGTCTCATTAAAGTGCATGGTTCTGTGATTGTCAGGAAGAACGTTGCATGTCATATACTTTCACTTTCGAGATATTGCAGTTTAAAGTTTTGATCACTAATGCCATGACATAGGACATCGGTTAAATTGCATTACTTATTTCAACCTTTCGAATTTATCTTATAACTTTTTTCTGGAAAAGTCTTAACTCAATATATTCATAGATGCGTAGAATCTCAAACAACGTTCTATAAATGTTTTCGCTGTGTTCAATTGATAAAGTTTCGAATAAAGAATCTTACACACACACACATTGTATAATTTGATCCAGTGGAGTCTCGGTTAGATGCTGGCGCACGTTGTCGTTTGAAAACAACTCCCACGGTTCGAACGAAATGATATCTGGACTCGCGATCAAACCTAATCGCCGCCAGTTGTTTTCGATAGTATTATGGGGAGACGTCGCGACGCGTCGAGTTTCGGGGGCGCCGTTCCCTCGCCAACTCCCGGCCGAAAACTTTTCCCTCGGACCGCGAAATATCGGCAGTTGCTAATTATCGTTAAGCGCGACTCGCGCGTGTTTTTGTCAGCTGCGTCGTTCGAACGAGTCGAGCCCGATAACTCGTCGAAACAATTAATTGCGAACCAGAGAAGAAGTCGACGGGGATCGACAAACGGGTCACGATCACTATGTTTGCGCGATCTGCGTAATTCAATTGTCGACAACGAGGTATGTATGCTGGTGCACCACGAGCCCGACGTTCTGCTCGATTTGCGACAAATTCAAATCACTAAAAAATTGTATATTTTAATCCCTTTCATCACCACTCCTTCGAATTAATATAACAAATAATCATTTGAAATAAAAGATGTATTAATGCTCTCGGCGCACTGGTTCGATCAATTTTTACATCGAAGCAATTCTGCAATTTATCAAACTCAAATTTCGACGTTTCGATCTATGTTCAGATTCATACATCTTTTATAAACAAATACACGATCGATAGAAAGGAACGTTTGAAATAATAAGATTTCTTAAATATTCAATTTTTAACGGAGTATGTTGATCACAATGCTGTTTTCTTAAGCCAATCAGTTTTATTTGGAGAAAAGTTTACGAATTGGTGAAGAACCAGATAGTGGTAAAAAGACGAGGTCTGCAGAATAATGCATCCCTTAAACGGGAAGTTGTAAGTGGAAAGGGGTATCAAGCTGCCGCGTTTTATTTACGCGTCGAATTACCGGGAACGGGAGTACGGGGGAGAGAAAAGATGAGGGAAGAGGAGAAAAACCGATGGCGGGAGGGTAAAGGGCGCGCGAAACGTGACAACTGCGATGGAAAGATAAGAACTCGTAGGGTGTAAGAGAGCCGGGGAACGAGTACGCGGTCACGAGTGCGAGAAATATGAAATCTTACGGTGTCGCTTGGCGCACACCGCCTTCGCCGAGAGTCACGTCTAACCTCGGAAAAGCTTTTCTCTCCTGAAACCTGTTCTTTAGAATCGCGTTGAAGATTCATGACACGGTCCCCTAAACATCCTATCTCTGGATCATAAATTCGAATCGAGGATCTTGATACCTCGGGCTTTCTTTGCACTAAAAATAACGCCTGCTGTGTACGCTACTTCCTGTTCAACCATTGCCTATGATCATTGCAAATCACATATTTATCTGCATTGTTGCTCTGTGAAACTAATCATCTTTTCACGAGCATCTGAATTCTATTTTGTCGGACCTTATACATATTTATTAATTTTAATATTAAAACTTGATTGTGGCACCTTCAGCATATAATTTCAGCACAGTGAATTTTTCTATAATTTTCGAAAAACGCGGCCAAACGGTTCGGATCGGTCTAAGAATTTTTGCAAAAATTTCTCGATTGTCGCATTGGTCTGTTCGAAAAGCTTGCAAATCGCGCTCGCTCGTGGCAGCGGATGGAAAAGGAAGGCGATGAGGGAAAGCCGTGTAATACTGTTTAAATATACGCGGTCGTTATCGTCATCAGACAATACGGAATGTTTGCGTTACTCTGTGCGCCGTAGGACATGGAGGATCGGTAAACACGGCGAGATCAGTGGAAATGGAAGAAACAAGAAGAAACACGGCAAGGTATTTACGAAAGACGCGCGCGCTCCGCATAAAAAAACACGATGCCCAGGATTCTCGCATCGGCAGTTACATTAATATGCCTTGGAAGTTTATCCAACTGTTCGAGCTAGCCGTGTCTGCGCTCATGTGGAACAGTTTTGTCAACTAGACGGATTACCGGTCCGTCTGGGCCCCGGTTTTGTGTCTCATTTCGAGCAAGGCAACAGGAATTCACCGTCGCACTAACCCCCCGCTTCTCTCTAAGCGGAGAATGCACGATCAGCAAACACTATGCCATAGAAGGGGGATTAATGATAGTATCGTTTGACGTTCGTTGTTTCAAAGTGGAATGGCGTCGCGCGAATGCGCCATTGTCGTCATTCCTCTACCCTCTTTAGCGTGCATAACAGTCGACGGGAAAATATACGTCGATACGGATATCGTCGCTGTATTAACGTAACATCATCTGGTAAATTGTTGCGCAGGTAATGCTGTCTTATTTAGTGTAAACAAAATGTTTATGCGTTCTTCTAGATTGGCTCGTATTAAAGCACAAGGCTTCTATTTTCTCATCCTTCATTCTGTTTTCTCCCAAGATGCTTTATTGCAAGGAAAGTGTCCATTAAAATTCAGGTGGTTTTTTACTAAAATTATTCGAAGAAATAGATTCTCGTCTAATTCCTTAGAGCATTTTCATTTTGCATAAAAATCCACAGTTCAGCGAGGTTGATTTTTCGCGGGTTTTGGCGCTGGCGATCTGAGCCGGATTAACCATCGACAGGTCGAGAGAACGAGAAACGACGCGACGCTCGAAACTCATTCGTCTGATTGCTCCGAGTTTGAGCCGAGCGGTGGCGGGAACCCGTAAATCTGATTCCGAATCCATTTTTCGCGATTGATGCAATGCAAATCTACTGAGAAACGATTCGCGCAGCCGTTACACGAGAAAAACTCGATCGTATAACACTCGAGCCGTAATATTTCTTCGCCGGCCCGTAAAATATCACAATCCTCGCCGCTTCGGAACGCTGTTCGAATAAACCTTTTCCCGTTTAAGGGCAGACAAGGGGGATGGATATCGGTTAACGCGTAATCGAAACCCTCGGCTCTCGTTCTTCTAACAAATCATTATAAACGCGCCATACGTCTGCCTGCGCTTTGTTTTTAAAGTATATCCCCGGAAAACCCACACTCAACCCCACCCTCCGCGAACATATGTTCCTTCCATTCAACATTTTACCTTCTCGTCGTTCCAACGAGTTTAAACATTTTCATCGGACTGTTCAATTTTTTCAAAATATATTTTTTTCTCTGGTTGAATGAAGATGGAATAATATTCCGGTATTTGTTCACGACGATCCTTTCGCTGGATGTGTTTGGAAAAATTATTATAGATTATCATGGGTGCAATGGAAATCGCTCGTTCGAATATTTTCCGGTTGCTATTATTAAAACTATCAAGTGGCTTTTCGGAGGAAATTATTGAAAAAATTTATAAAGCGGTCACTTTCAGCCGTCGACTGTTCGATACAGTCACGGAGCCTATGAAATGTCAATTTCACGAACTCGTGAAGCTGTTTCGGGAAATATAAAAACTAATTGAAATGTGCAATTGTATGAGAAGGCAAGAAAAAAAACAGGGTGAAAAAAATAGTGGCTAATAAAAGCAATGTCGTTAAAGCGAAGCTAACTAGATTTCAATTTCTTAATTTCTAATTCAAGCGATTTTTATTAACCAAATTAATGGAGACGCATGGCGAGAATTCGATGCATCTGGTCATTCGCTGAAAAATCGACTGTTTCCACCAAATGGTGGAGCACCGGCAAATTTCCTGTACAAATAACCCCAGGATTTAGTCGTCGAAAATCGTCCGGAAGAATAGCCATTGTTATCCCGGCCGACAATGTTAAACATTAGTCCCGATTACTGGTTAATGCGCTCGGTAATGATTCGCTGGTTCCGAAAAAGCGAAAGGCAGTCTAGCGTGCTGTGTTCCGGAGCCGTGGAGGGTGGGCCAAAGGGGAGCGATGAGCGTCTCGCATAATTCGCCTCTGAACGGTTCATTAATCGAGGTAATTCTGATCAATACCGTATCAACGGCGAGAGTGTATCGTTAATCATCCTTTCTACGGAATATCGAATAGAACCGGGACCGCCCATTTATTATCGGTCGGCTCATTATTCTACGTAATAATCGAGTAAATACATCGGGCAACAAACAATATCCGTCGTCGCGTACACGCATCTACTGTCAATACCGATAAGTCGGTAGCCGTCCAGTTATTAATTGATGAGAAAATTTCACCGCCTCGCGGATCCCGTCGAAACTTTTGCAAAAGAGAGAGAGAGAGTGCGAGAGAAGAGGGGATCGACGACGCTCTGTAAAAATGCCCTGGGAATTCAATACTTTTACGCCGTTAGCCGTTCGACGGGAAGTTCGCGAACTTCGGGACCGAAGTTTCCGCGCGTTCCTTTAAAAAGACGAGTTACTCTCTCTTTCTCGTGTCCTCCGCGCCCCTCTTTCTCTATCTCTTCCGCGGCGCTAATGCTTCTGGTGGACGTACATATTTATTATTCGAGCGCCAAGATGAAGACTCGCCTCCATAGTATTCTTTGTGCGCCTCTCGCCTGCACGGATTTACTTTCTTTCGCTTCCAGCCGCCGTCCCCCTCCCCTTCTCCACCCCTCGATAGCTCTGACACGCCGATGGAAATCCCTCGACAAACTTTCGAGACGATACTCTCTTCTCTTCCACTTTATCCCTCTCTCTCTCTCTCTCTCTCTCTCTCTCTCTCTCTTTCCCACTCTATCTCCCCGGCCCTCCCCTCTCTCGCGCGCTTTTACTCTTTCTCTAGCCAGCAGCCTTTCTAAAAAGTTGGGTCGCCCGTTCGTGAACTGCTTGCGAATCCCGACTTTGGCCAAAGTCCGATTGATCTTCGAAGGCTTTCAACGCCGACGAAATTGTTTCGCAATTCCCCGATCGACTCCTCTTATATTTCCGAAATTATCGCGGGAATCTTTCGCCTCTGCCGCAATTTGTTCGCCGGGAAATGCCCCGCGGTTCGCGGAAGGGCAGCGAACTTTTTCAGATTCGATTCTGATAGTTTCTGGTCTTTTATTGATCGAGCTCGTCGATAGAGTACACCGAATTTTTATGCTCTAAAACGTTGAACGAAAGTGGTGGAAAATCTTTGGACACTCGAGATTGATTTGTACCGAACAATCGTTTTGGCAGATGATCGAGAATTCTAAAGTATTTGAATTAAATATGGATTGTGGTTTCTTACCATCCAAACGAAGAAAAATAAATAATGAAATCCTGGCTAACGACGGAACATCATAAAACTTGTTAGAATGTGTTATGACACAAAAGCAGCAGTAACAGTAACACAACATTTGGTAACACAAACATAATTTAGTCGCACGATAATGTAGCCTCTGCAACAATGCGGCCAATGTTCCCTGTTTGAAAGACAAGTGTACTCTATCGCCCGCATGTCTATTGCTCGGATAACAAAACATTTGCCTTTCTATTAATTAGTGTATACGTTGATGGTAAACCTATACAACGGTGGGTATTGTTTTGAATATAAAATTGTGTTTATGGTCGTTCGACTACGTCCGAAACGACTCGACGAGCGAACGATCGTCGCGAGAGACACAGCTACTTACATTAAAGCTAGCAACAATTCTGTTTCACGTTTCGCGTTTACAGGTAATAGCATTTAGAGGTAATAAAGTCTGGAAAAACATTTAATCGGGGAGTTATCCAAGTAGCGCAACAGTCGCGAGCGCGGGATGGCCCGGGGTGTTTTGTCTTTGGATTATACTAAGCTCTCGAAGAGCATATCGCCCCATCCCATCGTTCCAGGATTTTTCTCATAGTAATACTATATTTGTCTGCCTCTCAACTTCTTTGCCTTGAATAATTCCTTAGGAGAGAAAGATTATTTCTATTTATTGTGTATCAACGTTTACCTTAATTCTGTTGTATTTCAAGAAAATATCAGTCTGAGAGATAAACTCTTCCCAGGTAAACTCTGCTCGACTTTCTCAGACTTACAATTCGCTAATTCGGTGGATAAGTGTCGCAAAGCGGTCCGGAGAGCCCGGAAACATTTTTTCTCGTCCGGGGATGGGTGTCCAGGGTCACAAATCACCGGGTTGTCACCTCGACGGGATGTCTGCTCGATTCGAGTCAAGGAGCCGAGTAGAAAGAGGCGGTAACAGTCTGGGACGAGAGAAGGGGTACGAAGGTAGCCAGCGAAGGGTTGCCAGCTCTTTGCAGAAGAAGGGCGGATTGCACGCTCAGCCCGAGGCGGACACGCAGCCTTCCTTTGAATTACGATCGCGTAAACTTAGTCTCTATTAAAGTCATAAATTTCAAATTCAATAATACCGGCCGGCCCGTCTCGACGCGTACACGCGCGTTTTTCCGGCCGCAAGTTCTCTCCGGCAAGGTCTCTGAACGTTGATCTCTCTACGAGGATTCTGCTCGAGGCTGGAGAGCGTCTGGTCTCTCGCACACATGCACGCGGCAAAATGTCCCGCTACTTGACAAATTGCTGCGGCCCGGAATTCGGCACTAATCCATTCGTCGTTACATCTCTCGCTGTGCGCGATCGCTCGAAGATCGATATCACTGCTGGCGGCTTGCCTTTCGCGGAGAATCCTCTGGCAAACGCAGCTTCGCTCCCGTCGTGAGAAAGTTCTTGAAGATGTCGTCGACTCGTTGAATACTTTTTTATTATTTATTTACAGAGCTCAAATGCTGTGGGACAACTATGCACGGTGAAAAAAGTTATTTATTCTACTCAGTTGTTTCTTTTTTTTATGTCAATCAGAGTGGTCCATTTTATCCTAAGGACTTTCTGTTCTTCTTCTGTTTTTCTTTCTGAAAGAAAAATGGATACATTCAACATCGTAAATTATAAATAAATTCTTGTATCGATTTCAGCCTAAGGGTAATTTTGATGAAAAGAAATCGTGCTTGCGTATTTTTATCTCGCAAACTAGATGTCCAAGCAACGTGTTTATTTTTTTTCTGTCAATCAACGAGGTTTGCTTTGCAGTAAACATTTTTCGCGCCGAAAATAAATGTCAATTTTATAACCGTTGAAAATTGCAAACAAACTTCGCCTGGAAAGGCTGCTGTCGGAAAATGTCCGGGCAAGCGTACGACAATATTTTCGAAGTTTAATTTCGTTTGAAGGTGAGCTCGAAACAACGATGTGGATGAGTAAAAAAGGATCCATATGACGTGACGCGATTGTCCGGTACGTCGGCGGCAGTGTTTTTAACCAGAGGCAGCCGCGACTGCTTTGAGAAAGGCGGAAAGGTGTTGCGGTGGAAATTTAACGAACCGAGTGACCTCTAACACGCACCGTTCAAAGGATCCCGCAAACCAGCGCGAACATTCGCGGTGGCATTTAGTCTGTTTGGAGCTGTGTTGCATCAGGCTGAAGTGCCTCGGCGTTTACGGCATATCTCCATTGGAAATTAAGTAGGACGCAAACCACCGGGGGGTGGACGGCCCCGGATAAATTGCAGCGTCGCCCTTTAATCGATTCACTTGGCCGAGGAGAATATTCAACATCTCCTGCTCGACTCTTGATACTGTTAAGATCGCTTGCTAAAAGCCATAACGGCACGCAAGGGCTTCTGAAAAAATCGCAATTTTTATAAACGAATACTCGCACAGAAGATTTCAAATTAGAAAAACGAACAATGCTACAACTCGATTGTGTAAATCATAACCAAACTGCGGATTTTCATGACTTGTAAAAATTTTCAAAAAATGCTAGAATTTAGAACAATTTTGATTTAAGATTTTATCATTGTTTATTTTTGAATCATCGAAATTATAAAGAAGCTTCCATTAGAAATGATTCAATCAATTTCTTTATTCGAGCACGTACTATTATAAAAATTGTGAAGATTCTAAATAAATTCAATCTTGTAATTTTTATAAAACTTCATACGTATATCCTATTCATTTTGTACCCGGTACGGTTAATGTTAAAATGTATCTACAAAAACTGTTTCGCATTAAATTTAAATCAACACGAATTATTTTATTCTTCAGTGGTGCATGTTTCTAGCCAACATCAAATAACGCGTTCAAATCTGAATCTTTGGAATGAAATGGTAAGACGAAGAATAAATCTTCAAATTTTTCAATCATCGTGTTAAAGAAAGAAAAAAAAAAAGGATGAAGCCTGTGCTGTTTCTATCAACAGATAGAGAACAGTTTTACCGTAGAGAGAGGACCCCGTTTATCAATAACAATGCCGGTGTTAAGCCGGCTTTTGTCAGCCGGCGCATGCAATATGGGGACAAAGTGAGGTTAGCTCGGTTGTTTCGGTATCGCAGGATTCGTGGAGGACGCGTGTAGACGGGGATCCGAACAACACCGAGGCCTCGCCATACTGACATCAGCAACATCAGCAACATCAACAACACGAGGGGAACACGAAAGCAGCAACAGCCGCAACGTATTACAAGCTAATAACGAAATGTCTGGCGTCCGTTTGACGCGAGCGCGAAAGGCCCAGCCGCCGCGCCGCGCCGCGTCGGTTCGCGCGGATCGAAATCTCGCCGATGCGAAGGTTGCGCGCGAACAACGACGCGAGGCTAACTCGATTATCATCCCGAGTGTAATTTCGGTGTTGCGGTTACCTTCATTATCCCTGTCGTTGCCGTTGTCGCGCGTTTCACGCGGCAATTTCGCCAGCACGCGCAATCGCTTATCTAATCGCTGGGCCAAAGGCCTCCGCACCGCACCGTTGGCTTTGACGTGTGCCCTCGAATTCCTCGACCTATCAGCGTCGATTCCACGGGATCCGACGGTGTGTATATCTATTTCCGTTGTCATCGTAACGGAACGCATTAAAGAACGATCCTCCGGTTCTCCGGAATCTCTCAACTATTCTGGTCTCCGGGCCTGTTTCTGCCGGCGAATTTCAGAATTTTTTTTCAGGAAAACTGTTCAACCTTCCGCAATGATAACTTTGCACACATATTCGATGGTATTTGACGTACATGTGTGATTTTTTTTCAAGGAAAAATAATCAACGTAAGTCTTTCTGGGAAGAATTAATGAAGTTATGGTCTGAACCAAGAGAAATTAATATCTTGACTATTTACAAAATGCCGTCCGACAATTTTTACCTTCATTAATAAGATAATATTATTAATAAGGTTAAGATTATTATATATATTATTGTTGAGATTATTAATAAGATGCGACTATGAATGGACGCCGTGCTGCCAGTCAATTAATTTCGAAATCGGGCAGAAAACGCATAAAGGGAACGGGACTCGTGGAGTTATTAAGAACGCGGCTCTATTTACATTAGAAACGGCACGGGGAAACGGGACAATTAGCGGAACGGCTGGCTGACGGAGTTACCTTCAAACATTCATTTCCCCGGGCTCGTCTTTCGGCAAATACAGCCGGCAGACACCTGAGAGAAGTCGCCCGCGATAACTTGTACAGTTTTCGAAACGAGAAGAAACGCTCGGAAGAAATGTTGTCTCCCTTTCGGGGGCAAGTTGAGCGATCAACGGAACTTTTTCTCGGATCGCTCGGGAAAATTCGGGAGATGGCATCCCGGTTTTTAGATGTCGTTCGTTCCTATCGAATTGACATATTTTTCACCGGTGCCGGGTAAATAGCCCTGCATGTCAAACTGTTATTCGAAGAATCAGCTTACTTCACCAGATCGTTCGTAATTCCTAAAATTCGCTCCATCGAAATGATATTACTCCCTGAGCAGATATGATATACCATTTCACATTTGAAATTTTAGTTGGATTAATAGATAGTACTTTAAATACAATGAATAATATGAAAAGTAAAATATTTTTACGAAATAAAATATTTATATTTAAGTGGCAGAAAATGATGGAAGATTTGGGCGTTCTGTGGAATTAATGGAGACACGGATAGAGAGTATGCACACCTTACAATTAGAATAATTAGCGGCAACTAGGAGACGGTGTGGTGCGTCGTCGGCAAATTCGCAAATTCGGCCGGTTTTATCTCGGGGCGATCGTCGAAATCCGTGAAAAAAGGTGAAAATCGCGGATGAGGGAGAAAAAGTCGAGCTACCGGAGACTGTTCCCAATCGAGAATCGAATCGACCCGGTTAATTTTTCGATTTCGACCGATTTCCGGCGCGATCTTGTCCCACGGAGAGCAGGCGCGGTGCGGCGGCCAGCTGTTCTGCCTCTCTTTCCCTCGGAATCACAGTTACAGCCGATTTCTGTTCGCGAGCGGGCAAAATTCACGGAAGTTGGCTGAACGAGTTCGGAACACGGCTATTAATCGTAAAACTGCTCGATTTTCTTCACGCTCGGGCACGCGGGCGTTTCGAATCACGGAATGTTTTTTTCAGTAGTCCACCTAAATTCTCTCGTCTTTCGTAAATTAGATATGTGCGCTCGCGCGGTCGCCGTTCAATCAATTCGGCCCACGTACCGCACAGGCGAAAAACGTTTTCGATATTCGTTTCGCCGATTGAAGCTCCCGCATCAATGGCCGCCGTCGACAAGATTGCCAATCGAGAAATATTTGCGGGTTTTTTTTAACCCCGCGTTTGGGAGAGGCTACGTAAATAACCGACGGCCGACCGAAGAGAACGTTGGAAACGAAAATACTCGACCCGGAGACGAAGTCTCGGAAATGAGTGGGGAATAACGGGATACTTTCTTCTCGGTTCGAACAGGCTGCGTTAGAAGTCGGTGCTATGTTGCGAATTCATTCGACACGGGAGACGACGAACATCGATGATACGACCCCGGTTGCCAATTTGTCGTTACCCCAGTTGGAGAAAATTTGATTCGAGGTATCAAGGAGGAATGTAGAGGAGGAAATATTAGTTTGTCTGCTGGTGATGATTGTGCCTTTGATTGAGTCAAATTCTCTCTTCAATCTTTGCTGTTAGATCTTCATTCATTACCCTTTAAACTTCAATAATCACTGTTCAGTCTTCGTTCTTCAATACAGAACAAAAACAGTATGATGAACAGGAAAATCATAACTTTTCGCGAGCAGCGTCGCCGGAAATTCTCGCAATCTTCGATCACCCTCCGAGATAATCGGAACCGCGAGAATTTAAAAATCTCGGGCGACGAGGTTCGACCTCGATCGATCGACTGCCAAGTTCGGTCTCTCAATTAATTGCAGAGCACGCCGCCCCGCGCCGTCGAGGAGCAGATTGCACTGTAGGAACGAGTTTTTAGACGAATGATTAAAATTCGACCGTGCAAAGATGAGAATTCGCACGACGACGGCTGTACGCTAGCAAAAGAGAGAGAGAGAGAAAAAGAGAGAGATAGTCCAGCCTTGTCTATGGAGCCCGCTGTCACAGCCGGCGGATTCGCTTTTGGGTAAATTGTCATTTAGCGTTCGTCGCGCGGAGCAGCGCGCCATTGTCTCCGCCTCCCATTATTATTCGCCGAAAGTGAATTACAACTACTAATTAATTTACCGAGGCGGAGCTCTGCGCGCTCGTCCGACGCTCGTTACGGTGGCCAATGAATTGGAATCGTGAATGGAAGGAAAAGTCATTCTCCCGGTGGAGGTTGACGGAGGTTCGCCAGTAAGAATGCGTAATTCACTATTGCCGATCGAAAGATGTCGTTAATCAGCGCTAATTGATCGTACCGGGCGTCCAACATCCCCGGTAATTGCGTTAGACAAATATTTTTATACCACTTCAAAAATCCACGTGTATATGCTATTTAACATATGTTAAATATATTTTAAATATGGTACGTTGTTGTCGAACAGTGCTTTAATACATTTTATTTTCCATCGACAATGGGTGATCTTGAATGGCCTTCAGAATTTTGTGAATCGTTACAATAAAGAGCCGATACATAATCGATTACATATTCCTTCAGAAGTGGATCAGAATGTAAATAAAAAACCATACCGTCCCATTAACAAAAGGGGATGATCTTCACGCAAAACGCGTTTCGTGTTTGTCGCGCATGTCCCACAACGTCACATGGCTAATTCAGTATTGGCAGAGAGTAGGTAACTGTATTCCCCTCAATTTTTTTTATTAATAACTCCTTAACACAACTGCGGGAAACGTTCTCGCAAATGAAACAGTTACTTCAAATCACCCCAGAAATCTTCCCCTCTAAGGAAGTACAACATTGTTAGATCACTCTGTATAACTTATCATCTACAAAACACATTTATACAATGTTCATGACAGGACGAAATTATAAAATTATGAGAAACAACATAGAAAAGAGAAACTCCACTCGTTTGGTCCTTTGTAAAAAAGTTATTCCAATTTAAGGCGTGTACCATCAATTATGAGACCGAGTGTAGCGATCCGAGTTTGTTCTCGATTCAATGTGAAACGTATGTAAATAAATTGTCTTGCACCGGAGATAGAAGCACTTTTATATTAGTTCGGTTTTGTTGCTCGCCTGTGTGGAATGAATAAAAGCGAATTCATTTGGATTTATTTGGACTCATTGATGCGGTTGTTCGACTGACTCTGTCTTAGATTGTTACTTCTTTGCTTTTTGTTTCTTCGTTGTCACATGGCTAATCCAGTACTGGCAGAGAGAGGGTAACCGTATTCCCCCAAATTTGCAAGTAAATGCGAACACTTTCGTCCTCCACTGTGCATATGCGAAGAAACTGTGGAATCACGTTGTCCCAAAAATTCCTGAAAAGAAAATGGCAGTAATACCTTGAGCCGCAAAAGGTTAGGATCCCAGCTGAAAATTCTGAGAGACCCAGCAGTATATTCGGCTGGCTCGTACGGTGTTCCTGTTCCTCGGAGTCGTCGGACGTCTGGTCGGTGGCTCGTTTATTGGAAACGGCGCGCGCGAGCCGCGAGGAATGCGAACGCAGCTGTAACGAGGAAACGAATGGGCCGATCGATTATCATAATGCCGTTGTTCGGACGCGGCCGATCATTCGGCTGCAGGTCCACGACCGGGTTCCGTGGATCCTGCTTGTCGATAAACTTTTGCAACTCGACCCGGAGACCGACCGTTAGATCGGCCAGTGCAATTTTAAGCTCGGGAAACTTTGGTGCGCATTTGTTCCTCCTCCCCTTTCGGTTTTATTGGATCGTTCCCGAAGAAAGGAAGAAGAATATCTGGAGGGCGGCCGCGCCGGAAGGTCCTCGGGAATGAACGACACTGAAATCGACGATTCCTGTCAGGATTATTGCGAGCAATTATTGCCGGCCGCTCTCGTGCTCCCCGGCGACAGATGGGCCCGAACCAGCCCAATAGCCGATACATTATCATAATGTTCCGATCCTGCTGCATCCCGCGGCCCGAATCGCTGCTGATCGATTGCGATTTAATCCGACATCCTCCTACGCGATCAACCGATCTCCTAGAGTACCGAGCTACAAACTTACTACAAGATTGATACTACTGTTCAAAACTATGGACAGTTGTAACTTTTTCGAGAATCATTCTGTCACAGTAATTCTTAACCCTTAGCACTCGAATGGTGACTCAGAGTCACCACTAAAAGTTGCTGTACATTATTCAAAATATTGTCTCCATTATTAAATATGTTGGTATCTAATCAATTAACATTTAAGTATTGTACAAGGTATTATATCAATTTCGTGTCCATAAAATGAAACAAATCATACAGAATGGAATTTTTCTAGGTCGATAGAAATATTTAATTTTCAAGTTAAAATAGCTCCGAGTGCAAAGGACTAATATAAGTCTGCGTGAAAAAGTTGTGGAATTTTATGAAAAAATTTAGCTTTTACAAACGGTTCTTATTACAAGTTTTTCAAAATCATTTGAAAGACACGGAAATATTTTTTATGGAACGAGTTTAGGGAATTTTTGTGAGCTGGTTGCCGAGTATCGGATTCGAATAAACTGCCTAGAAACGAGTGTGCAACGAATCGAAGGGCTCGGACGAGCCGTGACGAGGATGTAAAAGGGCGAATGTTCAAGGGAAGTTGCGCAACGTGGTGCAGGACTCGGTGAACCGTAGATGTCCGAAATTAGCGATCGAATCGAATTGTCTCTGCGCCGCAGCCCTTATCCTCCGTTTTATCGCAGCCCGTGGCTCGCGAGAGCGTTCACGCGGCCACGGTCAATGTGTACTCGACGCATCCTCCATTATGCGGGCCCATTATTCAAATCTGCGTCCACCATACTACAAATATCGTTACCGTATCCCTTTCTCTCTCCTCTTCTCTCTTCTCTCTGGCATCGTTCTGCGCTTGTACCGGCTCGACTCCTCTTTTCAATGAACGACGCAACGGCACGCGAACGTCGCGTTTCTCGTTTCCCTTTTCGAGCCATTCGAAAAAACGAGCTACAGTTCCGGACAAAATTAAGTTTCTCTCTAAAAACTAATACAATTTTTAAAATTAGAACGGCTTGAATTTTTTTGAGGTAGTAGAAGATTCACTAAACAGAATTAACTGAAAAGATTTATAATTTTCATTACATATATAAAAGAAAAATTGTTTTTAACCATATTATCTTATTAATTAACTCTTCGAGCATCTAAGATGAAATTCAAAATTTTTATGCAATTTTTAATATTTTTTAAACGGTGTTTAAAGTTTCCACTTAATTTTGTCTCCGACTGTATGTGCCACTTGTTCGATTAAGAGATCCAGGGATCGCGTGACCGGCTATAATTTTGACCCGCTACTTTTATCAGAACTGTTCTCTTTCTATTCGGAATTCACGAGGTTTGAGAGCAACCAGAGGAATTCTTTAATGAAAGGAGCCGAGGATCAATTAACCCTTGCTACAAAAATCAGAGGCAACTGAATGTGTAACTCTTAGGATTTTTGATTGTGTATATTAAATCACATAATGTATAAGAAAGAATGTATAAGAAAAATATCGTAGGAATTGATTTTAGCAACAAGGTCTCCTATCAAGATATCGGATGAAAACGCTGGATGCGTCTTTTCTTGATAATCTATCAAACGTCTTATGGGATATGCATGCAATTCAGCGAGATAAGCTAGCAGCCTAGTAAAACGTGACTCCCGATCAAGCAGATTTTCCGTCCGCGATCAATCAAGCCCGCAATTAAGCCGAGCGATCGTCGAGATCGAGTTGCGAGCATCTTCACGGTTTGCCGATCGAGAAGCCGAGATTACGTACAGTAACGCTGCAAGCTTCTGTTACCCCGTGGATACACGTAGGTAATTATGCGTGTAGCATATGCGCACGTAAACTTACGCAGGGAATATCCTGTCACCCCAGGAAACGCATGTAAGACAGGATTCATGTGCGACAACTGCACCGGGTGGCCCAATAACAACGCTGTCTATTGCTGAACCATCACACCAATCTACTATCGTCTTCCTCTTCGTCCTGTTCCTCATCTTCCTTCAACCAACTCTTTATCTTGACCCTCGTACTCCTCTTAATCTTCTCTCTCATTCGTTTCTTTCTTCATTCATTCTTCACTCTTCTTCAGAATCCAAACAATTATTATTCTGCATAAAAATCCACAGTCTAACCGTTAACTTAAATACATTAATTTTGTAGGAATGTTTCGAGGTGATATTCTTCACTCTTCTTCAGAGAAATTCAAACCAATCGTCTTCAGGATACAAACAATTATTATTTTGCATAAAAGTCCACAGTCTAGTCGTTACCTTAAATACATTAATTTTTTGGGAATGTTTCTAGCTGATATTCGTCGCTCAATTTGTTAATAATCTGTCCCTCGGTGTCAAATTGACACACTAGTGAAAGATCGCTGACATAACAAGGTAAACTTTTTTCGATATTTTTTTTATCCAAAAGCTGATGAGTTTATATTTACTTCTTAGGTTTTTGTGTTATGTGTTTCCCATTTAAAAAATTAAAGGCATGAAATTTCGGGCTTTGCGTACACAAATAACAGAACAGTATAACTTATTTCGGGAAAACTGTGTCAAATTGACATGAGGGACGGATGAGGGTTATATATTTCTCAAGACACACTCGTGTCGTGTCATTTTGTTCGTGCAAGAACGTTATTTAAAAAAATGAGAAGAGATCCGAAAGAGGTATCGAAAATTTCTGCAAAAAAAAAGAGAGTCGATACTCGTTCATATTAATGGCTAGCGTGAAATAATTCAGGGACGGAAACTATCCAAACCAGGACAGGGTCCTGGAAATTTACTCGGGGCGGGTGCAGTTCGTTCCGAAAATGTTCCTTTTTCGTGAAAGTCCTTTTCGTACAGCGGAAAACGATCGGAATCCGGATGCGAGGAGAGCCAGCCGCTCGGAAACGCTCTATACGCCGCCACAGCAGTGGCAAGTCTCGCCGAAATCCTGGCTAAAAGTGAACAAAATCTTTTGTTATATTTGACCAAAATTATTTTAATGCTTATAAAATCAAAATAGTATATTCTTATAATCATAGAGTCATAATCGGGTAATTTGTTATAGTAATTTACCAGTAGGTAGAAAAATTTCATGTCGTTAATTTTATCTCTTTTTTTATGGTCTTTATCATATGCTCAGCTCGCTAAAGTACAGAGTCAAACTGAATAGGTACCTTGAATCGAAATACGACGGAAGCCGGTACCCAGCCATCGTCTTGTATCGAAATATGTCAAATTTAATCACTTTTGCCACTTTTCTATTCGGTGATCCCGTTGGAAGAAAACGAGAAAGGTGATCGTGAAGAAGCTCAAGGTTGTAGAAAGCAGCTGGATTTACGGTGGGGAAAATGGCGGAAAGAGGAGAGAGGGAGGGGAAAGAGAGAAACTAATGCGCCGGAGCTCCGCAGAATGCATCGAATACTTGGTTGAACGCCGTCACCGGCTAGCTTGTGGCCCACGTTGACAGTTTCTTGATGGCTATTACATTTCATTGTCAACCGAGTGCACTAGCCGGCTGCTGCCCAGTCCGAATCCCTCGGGAGAATCATGGAATTCGACTCGTCCGACAAGATACGTGTCCCGGACGCAATTATTCGACCCGCTCGACCATTCTTCACCTACTAGGAACGAGCGTCGACGCTGCATCCAGTTTCTTATTGTTGTAGCTCATAAATATTTTTAGAATGATCTTCGGAGAATTTCGTCTTCGTTGTTGATGTCAATCTCAACTATTCACCTATCGAAGCTGTATTTCATTTTGAATGTTCTTTGAATGTCTCGTCGTTTTGTAATAACGATATATTTTATAATATTCCAGCTATTTTTAAAAATCTAAGTATTAAAATTCATAGGATATCAAATTTGCTTTTCAGCTTACATCTTGAAATAATTTTATGAAATTTTTGCGGCTGTCAATTCGGTAGTTAATATGTTTACCTATTAAAAAAAATTCTCCGATTCAGTATTATCTTACACAGTGAAATAATACTCAAATATACATGAGATACATTTCATTTCTCTATTGTAATTATACTTTACGTATCACGAATTTGCACCGCGCACACGATGTGAAATTAAATGAAATACTTAATGAACGTTTAACTTATTGCAAAATGGTCAATATAATGAGCATGAGTTACCAATCAGCTGAAATTGTTCCGAAACTGAGGCAGAAATCAATTTGATTCTTTTATGTTCACTATTCGAACCTGATTTGTTTGAATCGAGTAAAATGCTTACCGAACGTTCAACAAAATACGTTCAGTTTACTTTCTACAGAGAAATAAATTTTTCAATGGTGAATGGAAGTGACCAATCAATTTCAATCATTGAAAAATAGTACCAGAAATACATGCCATCCTACTGCACTTTTTCACAATTATTCAACCCATAATCACTGGAATCGAATGAAATGTTCAGCGAACGTGCAACAAATTTTTCATCTTTCTTTCCATGACCGATTAAAATCCTCGACGATGAGTAACGGATCGATTTCAATTATTCCAATGATTGAAAAATAGTACGAGTGACGGGTATCCTCCGGGTTCGATAATTAGACTGCAAATTTTATGCACTTATACCGTACACTCGACGTCGAATAAAATAAATGCGCGTAATGGCGAGTGTTACAAATTTCCTCGTTCTATTCAGAATGAAATTCTGCCACGATAAGCACGAGTTAATAATTACTCCAATTACACCAATTATTAAAGCATACATTCCAATTATTAGTTAATAGGCTAAAAGAAAAGCTGAAAAAAGAGAGAGGGAAAGCTGCCCGCAGTCTAATAATAATATTCAGCCGGGCCATCGTTTCACCCCGTAATTACACTGGCGCATGCGAA
Organism: Lasioglossum morio; assembly: GCA_916610235.2. Lineage (NCBI taxonomy): Eukaryota > Metazoa > Arthropoda > Insecta > Hymenoptera > Halictidae > Lasioglossum > Lasioglossum morio. The sequence continues at coordinate 4,577,956 of OU744324.1, read as the reverse complement.
AGCGGAGCGGAGGTGAGAAACGGGGATGGCAAAAATTGTGTTTGCGCGCGTTTAGCGTTCCCCACCCGGCCTAGTGACGCTTAACACACCGATTGCTCGTTAACGATAACACACGCGCATTTATTACGGAACCGCTGCGCACGGCGTCGGCTGAATGACGTTGGAAATATGTCTGTTTGAGCGTAACCGAATCCGCTCTGCCCCGCTGCACACCGCTCGAGTCGCCAGAGTACGAGCACATTTTTAAAAGCTCACTGTAATTTCGCTGGCACGCGAACTTCCGAAAGCTCTCCCTCCCCCTCTCTTTCTCTTTTCATCTCTTGGGGACTGCGAAACTCGTTTGAATGAGTAAATACGTATTACGTTTCGTACATATTGTTGCTGTTGTTGCGGGTTGTTGATTAAAGTTGATGCTGCAAGTTGTTCCTGAAAGTTGTTGCTGCTGGTTGTTACTATTAGTTGCCACTTCAAGTTGTAGTTGTTTCTTCTTGTCGCTGGTACTTGAGGCTGCTACTTGTCAGTCTTAGTTGTTCTGTTGGTTGTTACTATTAGTTGTCACTTCTAGTTGTTGCTGTTAATTGTTATTCCTTTAATTTGCTGTTGACAGCTCAGACTCCTACTTGTCAATCCTAGTTGTTGCAGCTGGTTGTTACTATTAGTTGTCACTAGTAGTTATTGCTGTTAGTTGTTGTTTCTATTTGCTGCTGATAGCTGAGTCTGCTACATGTCAGTCCTAGTTGTCGTTGTTCATTATTGCTGAAAGTTGTTGTTAGTAGTTGTTACTGCCTATTGCATCTGCTGGATGATACTAAGAGTTGTCACTGCTGGTGGATGATATTAGTTGTCGCACACAGCTATTCCTGCAAGTTGTCGCGACCATTCGTCACTGTAGTAGGTTCTCCCCGCTGGTTGTTACGACAAATGGATGCTGTTACTTGTTACTGGAAGTTGTTTCCCGTTGTTGGACCTTGGAAAAACGTTCGAATGCGGCTATCGAAATGTTTTTCATCCGATCGGCGAATTACGCAGCGTTCGATTGCCGTGTTTGTATGCATGATCGAACGTTTTGTTGGTTAATCGAGAAACGGTTCCGCGTATCGCAAACATTACAGAGATTATCGCGCGTTTCATTTATTTAACATCCGACACGACTGGACAGTGTATCGATACTCTGCAAACGAGAGTCGAAACGCGAACTGCAGGCTGAAGTGAGAGGAACGTCCTTTTCGTAACCGATTTCACGTACTCATGATTATTCTACTGTTGAACATGTCTTGCTACAGGATTCTATCAGGTTAGCGTTTTTAAATTAGAATTGGAAAAAAGTTTGGACGTTTATTACTCTAGCATTTGTTTATCGAAATACGTGAATATATCCAAACCATAAAAAGATAAAGGTAATTATACCGCCACAAGGGACACGTTAAAAATCACATTAATTTTCGTGATCCAGTACCATTATCGCGAGAAATTTGATTTAACTTACTGTATCTATAGCGACTCTTCAATAAATGATCAAATATGTAGAACGCTTTAAACCTCCGCATACTCGTCTATTTTATAAAATATTTTTTTTTAATAACTTCGTACTAATTAGTTTTCTTATAATAATTTTTAATAATTCGCAGCTTCACATAAACTTTGGTGACTAGCAGTAACAGTCTCTCCACATGATCCACTTTTTACTGTCCGCTCATTCACGGTCCGATTGACAAATGAACGTTGGCTGATTACCAGCCGATAAAACCCCAATTTTCTCCTCCGCCGTGCTAATTACATGTTTAATCGATCCTCACCCAAATAACACACTAAAAAGAAACACCGTCAAACTAGAAACCCCACGTCGCATCATCCGACGAACGACCAACATCCCCTCTTAAACGAAACAATGTAAAAGTGCTGTAACAGCAGCATCGCGTCGCGTCGTGGGTCGCATCAGAAGGAAAAATGCCAAAAGTTTGCGGTCAACTCCTCAACTTCTCGCGGAGCAAATTTTATTTCGATATTTTTGATGGGTCAAAGGTACTTTATCGCTCCATAAAAATACCAGTAAATTCCTCTAGACGAAACTTCCCCAGCAGTATAAGGGGGTGAACGAGCTAGCTATGAAAACGTGCTTCGAGGTTCGCGCTTCCGGCGAAAAAGCGCGCGATCTCCTCCCGCCTGTCTCCCGGTCGCTCGCGAGTTGCGAGATTAATGAGACCGCGGCCCGATAGCGTCATGGCTTTTTTACTGGGGTAATTAACTCGGTGGATATCGATTGAGCCCCCGTTCGATCGAAATTAATCGAGCTCCGCGATTCCAAGACGAGGCGAGCCTGACCTCGCCCTCTTCTCGCAGGACTTGTTAATTACTCGGAACTTATACGACTCTGCAGACAGAAAATTTTTTCAAGTATTATGTATTGCATTTCTTTTGGAAACGACTAATGATTTTTTATTGTAAGGGTGTTTCGAAATTATATGTCACGGCCACATTAGCATGGTTCACTAAATTAACCTTGATCCTTTTTTCAACGTCAAAGTTATTTTTTATTGTATCCTACAGTATTCGTCGCGAAGGACAAAAGTCTCAAGGGAACTATAGTTAGTAAGTTAGCTGGTCTCTTAAAAAAGAACTTTAAAATTTCTTTAATGACAATTAGTCGAAATAACAGCGAAATTGCTAAAAAAACGTCGTTTGACCGGGTTTTAAAAAAAAATCCGTTTTTAATAATTAGTTGAATATTACTGTCAGTAACTGTATTTTAACACGTCTGAATGAAATAATGATTTCATTATCAATTAACGCGATAAAGAACAAGATCGAATCAATAACAATATCCCTCTAGGCAATGATAAATTATTTATGTTTACGGCCGCTGATTTATTTCAGTTTAATGAGCATGCAACAATTTCATTGGATCCCGGTATAGCTTGTTAGTTATTCAGGTTTGCTTCCGATTTATTATGAAGTGATGTACACAAACAAATTGTGTTTTTACAGAAAATATTGTGTTTGTGAATTGGTATGGATGCAATAACGATTTTGTTGGCAATACGTGCTGCGAAGAGCAGAATTGAATCAGTAACAGTACTCTTGTAAACAATAATAATTTATTTACATATATTTACACACGGTTATTTCACTTTAACAAAAATGCAACAATGCCATCGGAACATGTATAATTTGTTAGTTGTTCAGGTTTGCTTCCAATTCAACGAGAATTGTTCTGGTCCAATCGAGTATGTTTTTATTCATTGTTACGAGTACAATAATCACTTTGTTAGCGATTCATTCAAAGATTAATAAGATCGAATTAATCACAATGCTCTTCGAGACAATAATAATAATTTATTTGTCTGCTCTAGCACGTACTTGTTCAGTTTAATAAACGTACAACAATTTGATTCGATCGTGTTTAATTTACTGTTTATTCAATTTTGCTTCCGGTTCGATGCAACCCACAGTCCATAAACAAATTGTCGTTTTCCATAAAATTATTTTTATTGATCGGCACGGATACAGCAATAATTTCATTACCAATTCATTGAATGAAGGGTCGTATTGAATCAATAACATCGTTCTCCTAGGAAACGATAATGTATTTACATATTGCGATACGGTCCGAGAGAAATAAATTACGTGTCCATGTATGTAACCGTACACGTTTATTTTACGTTCGGTAAACGCGCAATGATTTTATTACATCCTATTTAATCAGCTGCAGTCAATCTTATAATTGATGGCACATAATTTAAAACTGAATAACCTTTTCATAAATCGACCAAATAATTTCTCCAAGCCAGAATGTGGCTCTCCCTCGAAGGGGATGATACCCAAGGTGGTACGAAGTAATTTTCCTTTGCAAAAATGTTCTCCGAAGCTTCGTTAAGGAGTTGTTAACGAAAAACACGGACCAATCAGAACGCCTTAAGACAACAGCGGGAACATTCTCGCAAATGGAAAAGTTATTTCAGATTACCCCAGGAATCTTCCCCTATAAGGAAGTACAACATTTTTGGATCACCCTGTATACCTTATCATATAGAAAACACATTTTTAAAATGTTCATGACTGGCCCAAATAATAAAGTCGTGAGAAGCAACTTCTACGGAGAAAAGAGAAATTAAACTCGTTTGTTCCTTTGTAAAAAAATTATTCTTATTTAAGGTGTGCACCATCAATTATGAGACTGAGTGTAGCTATCCGGGTTTGTTTTCGATTCAATGTGATACGTACGTAAACAAATTGTCTTGCTCTGGAGATAGAAGCACTTTTATTAGTTCAGTTTCAGAGAAAACTCGTCGTTTTCTTGACACAGTTGTCCACGGTTTCTTTGTCGGATGGCGTAAGTTTCTTGTTAGTCGTCGCTGCCTTGCTGTGTAATTCGGACAAACAAACAAACGCAACAGCTTCTTGTAGACAAATAATTGACTCACTGTCCTCGTGTCACTCGATTTGAATTGTTTGAGCCCGGAAGAATGGACGTTCTCTCCTGCATCTGTATTTGGACTCATTGATGCTTAACTGACTCTGTCTTAAATGTTTTCATATTTGCTCGTTTCTCAATTTTTTTATATTGTAAATATCTCAATGTTGCTATGCAAGTTGTCGTTATTGATAGGTTGTACTGAAAGTTGTTGCTGCGAGTTGTTACTGGAAATTGTTGCAGAAGTCACTACAAATTTATGTGATAATTGACATCTCTGAAATCCTCTCGAAACATGTAAATAAACTATCAAATGCGAGAAGAGCACTGTTATCGATTCAATCCTACTCTTCACTGCACGAGCTGCTAACGCAATTATTATTCTATTTGTACCAATTAGTAGAAGTGCTCTTTTGCAAATCCGAAAAGCTAGCTAATTCAATACGATACAATGAAATTATTGCACGCGTATTATCACTCCGCAGGCAACGGTTCTTTTTTGCAATAATATAATTGACGACGCTTGGGGCCGTTCATGGCTTTATTTATCAATTTTTCGGAACATCATTTTAGAAGCATTTCTTATATGTAGACGAATTAATATATTAATTCCGTTACTGCGGATGCAACAGCTTATTAAAATTCAATTAATTTAATTGCCAGCAATCGAGTGATTAAATTACGATTTCGATACTCTGAGTGAAAGTAGACCCCGGTCGGAACTGTTGGAGGGTTAAAAATAAAGTAAGCGTATCGTATGTAGTATGTGTAGGTAATATATTTCTGTCAGATCCTCTCAGGGCAAGTTAATAAATTATCATTTCCTAGAAAAGCATCGATAAGTTGTTCTATTTATATCAATCAGTAAAAGCAGTTTCGGGAAAAACTTAATTGATTTACGGGCACTTCACATCGAATCAGAAGCGAGAGCGAACAGCTATCAAATTAAATATAACATGCTAGAATTATTGCATATTTAACAAAAATAAATGTATACCAGCGGCAGGTAGATAATTTATTTCCCTCAAATCCTCTCACCATATTTAAATGAATCATTCCCTAGGAAAGCACTCTCATCGATTCAACCGCTCTCTTCACTACATAAAATATTAACAAAACGATCATCATATTCTATTTGTACAGTACGCAAATCATATTCATATCTATATTCTAAGTTTCTATATTCTATATTCTAATTATCTCTTCGCACAATACGACACAATTTATTAATTTAAATTCGAGACTATCGATAGCGGAATCCCCATCTTATTTGTGTTGCAAAATCGTAAGAGATTATTCCTTTTTTTCACATTCCGTGTAAACTGTATGTTTTCGTGAAATTACAAATGTTTATAACACAGTTTATACGAAAGGGAACTAGCAAGCATTTCCTTTGTTTGCAAAAGAAACCAGCCCAATCTAAAGAGGATACGAGTCGCATTAAATTTTGTATTACTGCTGAGTAACAGTTAAGAAGCACTCTTACTTAGCATTATTACATTCAGACTGCAAATTTTTATGTAGGTACAAATTTTTATAGACTAGATTATATGAAATAGAACCAGTCAAAATTGTTTATATTCCACTGTGGATCCCATTACCAGCAAAGATATGATCATCGTCCATCCAATATCTCAATTTCCAAAGAACTTCCAAAAACTCATCCCTTCCCCAAAACTCACCAGTGTCTCTCGTCAACAGTCTCTCACGGCTGTTCATCTCCGGAGCGTAGGCTGCGAGCTCGCACGAAGATTATCGAACCCTCGCAAGAGAAAGAGAGAGAGCCTGATCAGAAGAGCACGAAACCAAGAGAGACTTCGTGTTCTCGCGATAGAGAAGAGGCGGGGGTGTCGTTCACTGGCATCAGGGGTGCACGCGCGTCGGAGGTCCCGACTAGGTGCACCAGCGAGAGATCCAACAGGGGGTGTGAGGCTAGCATAGTAGGAGGCACGAAGAGAGAGAGAAAGAGAGAGAGAGAGAGAGAGAGCCAGAAGAGGGAAGAGAGGGTGGTTTCGAGCGCAGGTTGGAGGATGGTATCCGTGCGCGAAAGTTCGTCGCCAGCATCCAGTGACATCGCGGAGCTCGACGCGCGCGCTTCGTTCACCTCGAGCGACGTTTCCCACGCAGTGTTTGCACCCCGATGTCCCGCGATCGGTTAGCCTAACCGGTTAGGCTCGGCCTAAAACCGTACACCGCGTCAACCCCCGAAAAATCTCCACCCCCATTCACGAAATTCCCCTTGAAACAACGTCAAACTCCAATCGAACGGGATCAGTGATTTCTTGTGTTTACATCTCGGTTACATACCCTCCCGCGATTGGATACGCTGCCGAACGCCTCGATCGTCAAGATCATCGATCGTCAAGTCATCCTAGTCATCTGTGGGATCGTCTTGATCCAGAAGATTCATGGAACCTGTGCGTGCTCGCGCGAGCGGTACTCGGGAACGCCGCGAGACGATGTGAGACATGATGTGAAACGCAGAGTGGTGTGAGACGTTTTCCAGACCGATGATAGGACATAGCAAGACCACGTGGCATAGTAATCATTCAGTCTGGAGTTCTTCCCAACTCGACGAAGACCATACTCTTCGGACCATGCTGTGCTGCTAGACAGAGTGAGAACTGTCGTGAGAGTGTGCCTCCCCTGCTGCACGTCGCGTCAGGTGGAACGTTGGACGAGGACGGGACAGGTAACCACCATCCGGAGAGCGGATTTTACGATTTATTTCACCTGGTCGGTTCACCTGGTAATTGGAGGATCGGGAAACGGCCACCTTTCGAATTTCTGCCCTGCGGCTACGCTTCGTTACACTCTCGCACCTTCCAGCCAAACCCCCCCTCCCAACCCCCGCCTCACGATAAATCAACCCTCGGATTTTTTACGCCACGTTCCTCAACGGTAATCGATCGCTTTGTGAGCGAACCAGTTCAAAGGACCTTTCGGAATGCTGCGTTCGGATGCTACTTTCCCTGCTGGGTTCACTGAGGCTTTTTCGGGAATTGTCCCTTTAACACTCACCAGTTCTACCGAAAATGAAAAAGAAATTGTGTTTTAGTAAGTTGTTAACAAGCTGTTCAGTAGCGTTGAGCAGCGTCAGAAATCTCATTCGCGGACCGAGCAGGTTCTTAACAGGTTCATTAATTGAAACAGGATTATCGAGCCCCATTTAAAACGGCAACTAACGAAAACACTCTCGCTTAAACGCTAACTTCAAGGAGATTGAAAGGTCCAGTTAAGAAGTTCAAGAAGAGTTTGATGAGAGGAGATTTCGAAAACCCAGCCCCATGAGAAAGTCATGATTTTCCAAGTTGATGTGGAACGGCTTCGGTCAATGGCTTCCTGAATATTTTGCATTGTGCTTGCAAGATACACCGCCGCTTGGCTCTGCCTGAACGTTTCCTGCTAGAAGGAATTTGTATACAAGCAAACGAATATTGGCTCTTGCAAAACCGCAAGATATACTCGCTGCCGAAATTTCCTTGTAAGCTCTTCTCTAACTTCAATGGGAACATCGACGACTGCTATTCTCTCGCCGGAAGTTGACCGCTTACAAATTCTCTGGGTCTTCTTTGACCTATATTTACGCTTCCGGTTCCTCGGAACCTTCCGTTCTTCTTTCCAAAAACAGCGGAAAAATTGTTGACGATTGCTGGTGAAGTGAAATCTTGTTCATATTTTTGAAAAATGGAAAATAGATTAGTGCTATTTTGAAATAATATTTTAACACTGTAGATTTTTATGGGATAGTTTATGCTAATTTTTGAGAAATTGCAAATTTTGATGGACTAATTTATACAAAAAATAAATGCAACGATTAAAAGTTTTTATTAAAACACAATTAGGATCTCATTGTGATTTTAAATACTGTAATAGGATTACTATATTCATTCTTCGTTTGTCATTGCATCCAGAGTATAGACTAGACGTTTTCTTTATTGTATTGAACATTTAGCTGCACAGTGTAAAGAATATAACAATCTCGTTAATTATCAGTATTATTTTGAGTTTCAGCAGATCAATGTATACATATAATAGATATTCTTCTTTTTCTACCATTGCATGCAATTTCTGAAGCAACTATTCTATAAATTTCTATGGACAATTTCATACACAATGGAGACTATACACATGAGCTTTATTCTATTAAAGATTTCACTGTATCTTAATAGCCTCATTAAAGTCATGATCGTGCTGAAAAATCAGTGTAAGAAGATTGTTACTATCTGTATATGTATAATATAAAGAATTGTTTAAACAATCTTTTGATCACATTATAAAGAAGTTTACTCTGCCGTAAATGATCCAACCGAGGCTCGCAATAGGTCAAGCATCTCACAAAACATAACACAGCAGCAACATCCCCATTAAAAGCTGAGAATTTTAGAGCCCCGTGATACCGCTGGCAAGAAAAGGGCCATAACCTCGTGTCCCCGAAAGATGATTCCACCGGGATACACGGTCCGCAGGGACATTTTCAACGCGTAATGTTTCGCCTGGAAAACATTTTTTTCCTCGGTGGTACGGTCCGATATTCTGATGGATGTCGCCATTTATCAGTCACTGGCTGCGTCCTTGTCAGCGAGCATGACAGAGAGGATATCGCGAATTACGCTTCCCCGATTTTATTTTGATTTTCACCCGCACTCCCGCACGCTGGGTGGAGAGCGAGAAAATGGAAAAAAGAGTGCGTTACCATGAACACACATATACGCATATGAACAAAACATCGGCTCGATAAAAAAGAATAATACATTTCAATGGGCGACGCGCGAGACGACAATATTCGTGCTCTTTAAATATCTTCCCGATATAATACGTCCAGCGAGCGGGAAACGCTTCGTTCGGTCGGAAAACGCGCGATTTTCCCTTGAACGAAGATGACAACGATTTACGCGAGTTTCCCCCGCTGCGCGCCGTCAAGAAAACTTTCTCGGAAATATTCTTCGGACCGAGAGTATATCTGCTCCCAAGCGAACAAAACCGTCCCGGACTGTTTATCCGACGATAATATCAATTACTTTTGCTCCGGATTGCGAATTTTTCCTTCCCGGAACACCTTCGAACTCGCGAATCAATAGTTGACGATGAAGAAGCGGAAAGTTGCGAGACTTTTAATTGCGAAACTGGGTCATACTCTGAAGGCACATCCGACAGAAGGCGAGCGTTCGTCTTTAACTAGTATATTTCCATTGGAGACTTGAATATTCTTTATGGAAAAGTCTACATACAGGGTGGACCAGTACGTATTAGCACATCATTGTCTCAACCATGGATTTTCAGTATAAAAATTCAGTATACAGAGTTTTCTCGTAGATTTCAAGGTGACCTACATATTTTAAAATAAAAACATACAATTTTTTATGCAGTATTCGATTCGATTCGTCACTCACTATGAAAAAAGATTAATATATATATATATATATATATATATATATATATATATATGAAAAATGATTAATTTAAGAGTTACTTTAACTAGTGCAACATTTGGGTGACGCCCTGTATAATACGAATAAAAAAGGAATGAACACAGAGAGACTGGCTCGTCTTCAGGAAGCTAGAAAATCGAATTTCGAAGTGTCGAGTCTCGAAGGAAAAATCGAGTGCTTTGAAAAACAGTAAGGTGAACGAGATTTTTCGCGACGAGTACAGAATATGCTCTCTGTCTCTCTTTCTCTGGAGAGAGTTAACTTTCTTATCGCACCGGGGAAAGGGCTCGGCCGTAGTAAAAGGATCTCCTTGTTTTCGCCGGGATTTCTGAAACGGGATTAAAGGTAAACTGATTAGCGGCCCTTCTAAGCCGATTCCGAAGCGTACCTTTTTGATCGGGGCTCGGGGAAATTAGCGTCGCCTCTTGTCGCATCGGATACTCGTCGCCTAATCGTCTTGGATGCTCTTTGAATGTCGGTGTGGGCCTTTAGAAAGCCGAGGTGACGATGGAGGTGTCATGGAGAGAGAAAGAAAATAGGGTTTCTCTCGCACGTCCCTAATGGCCGTTTAACAGCCTCCGTGAAAAGACGAGGAACGACTAGAGTCGACTCGAACTCGAACTTCTCGATATCTCGTCCACGTCGCGCCTTCGGCGAGCGTCGTCGGTCATTTTACTCGGATCGAATCATGCTGCTCCCCCCCTTGCTCCTACTATATTCTACTCTTTCTCTCCCTTTCTCTCGCAAACACTTCGATTCTCGTTTCGAACACGAATCGACGACAAATTGGCCACCAATTACATCGCGCGCGATTCGATTCGCGACCGTCTTGATTCGCCGAAGAATGCAGAATACACGATCCTCTATCAATTCTTTTACGACACAGGAATTATCGATCACGACACCTGATTAATTAAGTGTAAATGTATATGGTGCCAAAGTGTAGGTTTCCAATGAATTTTGCGAGACAAGACACAAGATGATGATACAAAATTGGGAAATAAATATATATATATTCTATACTTTTTCACAAAATTCTGAAAAGACGTTCCCACTCGAAACGGACACAGCCGGCCGTCCCCTCAATTCTCAAGAAGCATCTTCGAACCAGATCAGGTCTTCTAATCTCCACTTAATCCGAAAAAAAACTTCTCGAAGAGAGCCATACTGCAAGCGAGCACCGGCCAAAGTTTCATCGCTTTGATCAGCGTCGCCGTCGCGATTATGACAGGCAGTGTCATTTCGCTGGATGCGAATAAGGGTGGCAGGGGTGGAGGGTAGATAGACGACAATATCGTTTCGCGTATTCCCGGTGTCACGATCCCCAGTCACGTTTGTAGCGTACGATAGTTCTGGTTCGACTCTGAAAGTAGAGTGAAGTAATTTCGTGTGTCGGATGCGGAACACATCCGAGAGACAACTCTCTTTTCCGATCTGAAGGGGATCGGGGGGAGGTGGATGACGACGAGGATCGGTAACCTCCTTCCGGCTGTTCTCAAAGCAGCTACGGAAGACGGGGCTTCGAAAAGCCAGAAAAGAGCAGACACACTCACACATACATATGTCGCGTGTAAAAACCGTTCTCTCTCGCATATAGTAGCGCGGTGAACAGTGTAATTTCGCAAGCAAGGGTCGCAATTTCGCTATCTACGCCGATAATTTCGACATCGAGATCTCGCGAGAACTAGAATGGATGGCGTTTCGCTACCTTTACTGTCTGCCACGCTTCTTCTACCTCTTAGCTATCTCGCCGAACCGATCTTCCAACGGATAACGTATCGCGAATCGTAAACCGGGAATGTGTTTCGCGAACCGTTCAATCGTTTTATGAGCCTCGGTATTTGCTACCGGAATATGTTTACGAACCTTTAAATCCTGATCTCCCCGTTTGACGTCGCTCAAAATGATCCTGCACGGTGCCCACCACGAAGCTACCAGACGGGGTTATTATCGTGAATGATAAGTGCGCTGCGCAGTTTCTCGATTGTCTGCGATATTCAGACCCGATAAATCGAAAGATTAAAGATTTAGGTTTTCAGTTGTTTAATTTCATTTGACCCATGTTTTCAATACATACTCGATAAAACAATTTCTAACTCATTCAACGTTGATTATTTTTACTTGAAAAAAAAATCATACACGTACTTTAAACACCACCGAATATGTGTGCAAAATTTCATTGCGGAAGGTTCGATAGTCTTCCTGAAAAAATTTTTTAAATATCAGCATATAAACCAGAACACCCCAACAGAGCAAAGTCAGTCTGAATCGACAAATCCGAAATATTCCGACGCGAGTTATGCAATGACATTATGCGTAGCGGCTTGTAAACACCCCGTGTGATCTCCCATCTCTATGGGATCACTCTTGCAATGTACGAGGGGGAAAAGCGAGCGTCGATTCCGTATTCCCGTATGACGATCGTTTCTTTGGGTCGCCCCCGGCTACTGCGGGCACACATGGCCGAATTTCATTTCCTGCAACCAAAAACAAACCCGACCGATGATAGCGGAAACAAAGTTACACGCTCGCAACGTTTAGATAGCGTCTGCTCGCAATTCGATACCGGCGGCCGGAGAGTAGAGCGTTATCGAAATTTCCCCCTTCTCACTCTCCCGCTCTGTCGGCTCAAGAAACAATTCATCCGGGACCGTAATTTCCTTCCGCCCTCTTCGTGAAAACAGAAAAGTGTCGGAGCTCACAGATTAGATAAGGGACGAGAGGTATACACGGGAACGATGGCTGTGGGAACACGTCTTTCTATCGAACGGTCAAAAAATCGAATTCCTTTTCCGGCCGACCAAACCAATCTTCCTCCGAGGAGTTCGCCCCGACAACCATTACTCGAGAAATTTTCGATAAAAATGCTTGTCGAAATTCCCGACACTGCCCTGTAAACGCTGGCACATGTATGCAAAACACCTGCCACGTGGAGCAAAGTTGTTTCCGGTAAATAAATTCGCACAGATAATACAGTCGCGTTAAAGATACAAGCGGATAACGGATGCTGGTCTTTGAGAATTGTTCTTTCAGAGAAGCTTGAACTTTTCGTTCTAAATCTTGTTTTATATGACAGATTATAGATTGGACCAGTTCCACTAATTTTTATATTGAGAAATATTGATAATCTTTAAAAATATAAATGTTTTCCGGGAGGTCCTTTTTAGAGTCGCTCTCCTCTCAACTCGGATAATTTGTGAATTTATTTTTGTGAACCGAGTCAACTTTTCGCAGTGAAACTTTTTTTTATGAAAGACTAGAGTGTGGACCAGTTCCACTAATTTTTTTATTGAGAAATATTGATAATCTTTAAAAATATAAATGGTTTGCAGGAGGTCTTTTTTAGAGTCGCTCTTCACTCAACTCGGAAATTTATAAAAATTTGTGAATTTATTTTTGCGGACCTAGTCAACTTTTCGCAATGAAACTTTTTTTATAAAAGACTATAGTGTGGACCAATTCTCCTAATTTGTTTATTCAGAAATATTTACAACCTTTAAAAATATAATTGGTTTTGGGAGAGGGGGCCTTTTTAATTCTTGTAAATGTTTCCTTACAAAACCTAGTCAGCTTTGCTCAGCGAATTCTTCCTCGTGAGAAAGAGCAGACTTCGCAGCATCCCTAGCAATTTCATCATAGCGAAATATTAATAATCGTAAAAGATTCACACGGTTCCCAGGAACCAGTCTACGAAGTTTAAGGCAAATGGTTTCCGAGATGTTTTGGTCGTCGATTTTGGAAACGTGTTTTCCGTTTTAAACGGATTACCTTGAAAGTTCCTGGAGAATGAGAGAGACGTTTTCCAGACGACGTACCCAGAGAGATAGAGAGAGAGAGAGAGAGAGATAAAAATGTCCCCAAATTTTTGACCTAGAATAAACGTTTAAGGGTGGCTGAGCTGGAGCAGCAGTCGCCACGGCGAAACCGACCGTATGAAACTCGATTTGAAATAATTTCATTTTCACGGAGACATCTTGGACCGCGCGGTTATCGACTCGACTCGAGCTTTTCCGTTTCTTGTTCCAGCACCCGAATCGAATTCTAATGTCGAGCTCCGTACGAAGTGCGAGAACAAAGAGAGCGGGTTTATTCCCTATTAAAACTTGTTCTACCTTCCGCTTACAAAAAGATGAATTAGGATCGCTTGAAACGATAGCAAAATACCATTCCAACGCATGAAAAGCTTTCAAAAGCTTCTCTGAATAATGGAGGATTATTAGACTGTGGCGTTTATAATTATTTGTGTGGAAAATATAATTTCGTTTATGTTAATATCACATTTATGATAAATATGAATTCCACTGCTAGAATATTTCCAGAGTAGAATAGTCCCAGTGCAATAAAATATTCAGTCGAATCGAGTATCGTGTGCTGGTTTAATTGTAAGATCGAGTTGGAAAGTTGGATTTAGGCTAAATGGCTGGTTTCATTTCAGTTGGAAGCCGATCCTTGTCCTGAGAACAAGACGCGAGCGTCCGTCGTTAGGATGGTTTGAGGGTGAAGTTGTCAAGAGACGTCTGTCAGTATGCTGTGGATATTGATCGCAGTGACGTGCATCGAGGTATCGACCTTTGCAACCGCACAGCCGAAAAAACCGACCACTGCTCAAGAAGATGCGAACAACACTGAGCCCCAGCATCCCAGTGAGTATACTTTGTCCTTCGTTCGTCTCTCTAACGTGGACGCTTGAACCTAATCGCGGCTGATCTCATCTTCCATCGTCTACTTATCTAGTCTCCCAACTTTAACTATTTCAGTATTTTATATAAAATCAAATTAAAAAAGATGTTAATCAATTGCCGATGTTTGAACTGTTATAATTTCGGAAATAAATCATACGATAATGAACCAGAGCTTATTTTAAGAATTGAAACTTGTATTTTCACAATAGTTTATCTACTTCTAGGATATATTTGATAAAATGTTGAAAAATTTTTTTCACGAACGAAACTTCCACAGATTTGAAGACTGAAGCTTCCCCTATAGAATGAGCGCTTACAACTTGATATACGATTTTTTTCAGTCGTTTTATCAAGTTCTGAACGGGAGGTGAACTCCTAACTATATAATAATACAAGTGCACTACATCACAGAACTTGTTCCCCGGTTCTTTTCCACAAAACAGCTAAAAAAATCGTACATCAAATTTTAAAGTTTTTTTGAAGGGGAAATTGCTCTTGTTAGCCGGAAAAAATTTTGAATGTTATTATAGCCGGACTAATTTCCAGAATTTTCGTAGTAAAACGGAAATTGACACAAGGATTGAACAAAAAATACGATGCAGAAGCAACGATTCTGCAAAGCTAGTAAACAAGACGATTAATCAAAAATGCTAGGAAAATATAAAAATGCTTTGACCAAAGGTTGAAGCCATTACTGATTCATCGTGCGTATACCAAACAATTTTCCTAAAATAATGGAAAGCGAGCCACTACCAATTATTCTTCCTAAACTGAACCATTTCCCTGAAGCGTTCGATGTCGGTCAGCTGTGTAGCGATTGTGTCACTGCCAATATTTCTTCGTAAAATGAACAATTTCGCAGAAATAATGGGAAAGTGTAAAACAGTGTAACGTCGGTCAGCGATTCGATAAATCAGCCACTGCCAATTTGTCTTTCTAAACTGAACAATTTCCCTAAAATAATACTGCAGCATAAAACTGTGTAATGTCGAGCAACGGTTCTGTAAGTGCGCCACTACCAATTTATCGAGCGGGCCGTCGAAATAATGCAAGCTTTTTACACGTAGCCCGTTCGTCACAGACCCTCCCCGCGGCGGCGGCGGCGGCTTCGTCCAGTGTGCGCCGGGAAAAACAATTTGTTAAAATGGCTGCATGAACGTGCTTCCGCGGCAGAATGTTCTCTTTTACTGATCGTGTTGTGCAAACGAGGCGCGGCCGCCCGGCTAGTTGGAAAATAGAGAAACTACTCGCACAAATTCCCGCGCGGAACTTGTTCTCTAATTTATTCGCGAGTTGCCGCCGAGCGCAGCACGCCTCGCGAATATCAAAATTAATGTTAAATGGATACGTGCGCCGGGATTAGATTCGGGCTGGAAGCTCGTCGAACAACTTTTTCCGATACCGCCGCGCCGCTCGCGCCGCGGCCAATTAGCGACGAACGCTCGTCGACCGAGCAAGAAACAGTGCGAAACTTCCAATCGAACCTCTACCGAGCCGTTTCCCGCGCGAATTCCGCCGGATTGTTCGTCAAAGAACAGAGTTTACATCGTCCGAACTCCTGCTGACCAACCGAGATCCTTACAAGACAGACACTAGGGATTTCTGTTATCACTTGGCGCGATTACTGGATTTCTTATTTTATTTAGCACGATTTAACCTTCCGGCGGGTGTAGAAAGGACAGTTAATTAATCTATATAAATAAAATTCAAATGATGTTCCTTGGCAAGCGCATCACTTGAGAACGGATAGATCGATTTGGCTAATTTTGTTAAAAAATAAGGTTGTTAGGGAAAGAAAAATTGGAAAAGTTGCCCGGTAAAATGGAAAATTCGAGGAAAAATGAAAGTGCTTTTTTCTATGAGATTTTTTTAGGAACTTCAGACCATAACTCACGATTCGAACGATGAATGTGTGTAATTAAAACGATCACAAACATAGAAAGGATGGGACAACGTCCGTCGGGTCAGCTAGTAACTATTATCTAACGGATATTAGACATATACAAATGTTTGTTCTCTATGTTATACTGACTTATTACAGTAAAGCATACAAATTACAATCGTATTACGTACATTTCAAATTGGTCGCATTTAAAGCATTTCAATTGTAGTATTACTATTTCTACAAAATTTAAATCTACTTCGCTTTCGAGTATTTTCTGATTTTATCTCAATGAAGGTATTTCGACGCGTAATTTTAGTTCTTAAATTAAAGATACAGCTAAATTATGTAAAAATACTGCAATATACCTAAACTATGGAATTTACAACCCTGTGAACTTTCTAGGCCCATGCCGTGCCCATCATGGTGCAATTGCCTGTTGTCCTAGCTCGTTTTATAAATTTATGATTCTTATAATTGTAAAAACTAAATTTCATTCCGCTAACAGCATTAAAAAATGTATTAAAAAGTTTAGATACCGAAGACACTTAACTATGTACTCATTTCAAATTAATATACTCTTAACGTTTAATGCTAGACAAATTATAACAAGATGCTTTGAGAAACAAACCATACTAAAAACACTATTGAATTCCTTAAAGAAATCAACCACCTCCACAAAATCTAAAAGCACCATAGAAGTTCGTTGCTAATGTCCTAGATGCAGATGCGATGTGAAACCTTAAATAAACAAAGAGTCTAAAAGTATACCCTAAAGTTCCGAAACTGTTAGATGGGGTTTTACTTGATTTAACTCCATGAAACCGACCGACGTTAATTGTAGGAGATGAGTTAAATAATTGTGGAAACCACTATTCGTTTCATACTGGCTGAATTATAAAAGCATACACAGTTCTCAGGTGCACTTTGAAAATCCGCAAAGCGTCGGAGCTTGCGCCAATTGAAAAAGTATCAACAGATTCATGGACATCTTCTGAACGTCCGCGCAACGTCTTCAGATTGGTAGGGCACGTGTCCGGTAGCAATTCGTAGTTGAAGAAGCCACTCGACTGTCCGACCGCACTTCTTCTGGGTCAGCCTCGATTCTTCGTATTAGCGCGGCTGGAAAGAGGATTCCACTGGAATCGGTTTAGCTGGACGGTTAAGTATCGAGTCGAGTATCGGGCTAACCCTGTTGTTGAACCAGGGCCAACGAAACTATCCAGTTTGCCGTACGTGTTCCTCGGCGAGGTTCCATCCACGGTGAACCTCGACCGGTCTACTCGGTTACCGCTAATCTAGTCGAAGAAGACCGACTCGCCGGCGTCCACAACTTCCCGGACTAGTTTTTGGAATTTGTAGCTTCTTGCTCCCGTGGTTTTCCCTAGTTCGAAACGAGCCATCAGCCCGAACGACGAGCCCCGGTAATTGGCCGGTGTTTGATCAAACACGGAACCGCGTCGATCCAGATTTACCCCACAGAGAGGAAGATAACAAGTCTGAGAGTTCGATGTTTTCAAATTCGTTCATTTTTAACGCCACACAATTTTTTTAAATACAGAATCACCATTAATACCCCGTACAGATCAACCGCGCGGATCTTATTTTTACATTGGCATCTTCGTGTTCGTTCACACGAGTGCACGCGGACCAACGATCGGAACCGGGAATTATTCTTCTATTTTTTCGTCGACTGAAATAAATTGTGGTTGATTGAAGCGAATTGGGAATTTTACACAGTAAGATAATTGAAAATTTAGGCTATAAATGCTACAATCCACATCTAATCAAGTGGCCAATGACGTACAGGAATTTCGAAAAGGATTCGACAAGTCCTCGAAAGTTCTCGATACCAATCCCAGTTCTCAAATATAGAGTTTCGGTTAATTCCGGGTACAGTTGCAAAGCCTGTCCAGGAGAAAACCGAAACTAAACAGAGCCGTGCTGAGTCCGGTGAGGTTCGTGGAACCGATTGAAATTCCCAGCTCGTTTCTTCTTTCGGGATCTTCCAGGACTCGTTTTCTTGCGAGGAGAAATCGTAAAATTCGAAAGGGAAGCATCGAAACGATCCGGAACGCTGTAATTCAGCGGTTCGAGACGGGACCCGAAACACGGGAACCGGCATTCCTACGATTTTTGAAATTTACATCGCCGTTTCCTTCCTCGACGCCGCGCTGGCCCCGGGGCTAACTTTCCATCGCTAACGAGCCCCAGAGTTTACTAAAGTATTTTCTTTAGTGGATTCGCCCCGGCGCGGTGCGGCGCGGCGAAACTCCGAGTCCACCGGACTCCTTCTTCTTCCTCGGCCCTATCCACCGCCGCGCCGCGCCGCGCCGCCGCCACCCAGCACAATCCACTTTTCACCGTTATTGGATTCCAAGGCTTCTTCGCAAACGAACGGGGCCAACGCGTAAATTCGAGACAACGGTGCTGCATCGCTACCTTACGAAACGATCCGGGCTCGTGCCAACTGACATGACGGCCGAATTTTTTGGCGCGAACGATCCTTCGATCGGCTTCTCCAATACCCAATATTGTATTTTTAATAACAGTGCCTCGCGGTGCATCCAAATTTTTCCCTGGGTCACGGAATTTTTAAAAGTTACTAAAAAAAGAGAAATTTGTCTTCTTAAACATTTTTTAAACATTTTCCAATGTTCGTAATGCTATAAAAAAAAAACGGAAAGTTGGAAATTTGTCCTTTTGAAAAGGTATATCAATTATTTCCTTCCCAATAATAATCTGGCAAGAAAGTTTTGGTACACCGTGTTCATGAATTTTTATTTGAACATTGCGAATGCTGGAATTTACTAAAAACGTTGAAAATAGTTTAGAATTATCGATTTCCAATAGTGCAATAAACGATTACCAATAGTTAGAGATTTAAGCGAACCTTGTAATTTTTTGCAGCTAAGTTACGAAACTTTCGCGCATACCGTTCATGTTTCAACAAAATCGGCAAATTTTTACGCAAAGGCAAAATGAAGATCGAGCAGGTTAATCGAGAATATTCAAAAATTCATACCGCTTGTTGCAAATTGCATGGGCCGAATTATTCAAATTCTTATTGCGTTTAGTTTAACTATGCGGGTCACGATCTTACCGGAGCATAGTTTCCCAACGTGTGCTCTGTTCAAATTTCGGTTCCTTTATTTTCAATAAAACTGTTTAAAATTCCGAACAATATGCGCCACTTCATTCGAAAAATTTGGTAATGAATGTAACAATTTTTTGTTGGAAAAGTTCCAGACCTTAGCGAACTCCATTATTATTCCACGTTGTTGCAGTACTTTTTACAAGACGATGGAAAATCATAGACGAATGTTGCATGATTTTGCAGGAGGTGAAAATAATCATTTTGGAATTCACTGTTCACTGAGAACGTGAAAACAGTGTTGACAATGTTACTTCCAAGATCTTAATAACTACAATTAAATCGTTTCATTAATTTTATTCCGGTTTAATGGAAATTAATAATATACATACATAGTAGACTCTGTTCAGAATCTTTGTTACAAAGTCTGACTCAATATTGCAGGGCAGTGCTGGGCACATTTACTTGAATTGAGACAAAACCGTCCCCACCTATGAAGGTAAATACTAGGGGGTACAGTAGATCCTTAAATACTGCCCAACAGGCGTACTCTCGGCAAACAGCGTTTACAAATAATCAAATATATCGGTCGCAATTATTTAATAATTTTTAAATTAATGTTTTCGGCGCAACAGTTTCGATCAATTTTTAATCAATTAGCTATTTTGCAAATATGCCTAACGTTTCGGTTCTAGTATAAACCTTCGTCAAAGGAAAATTGCGTCTAAAAAACCAAGAAAATATATATAATGAAAATTATGTAATATACATGGATTGAAGATGAAGAAAATATTAATACATACTTGCAATAATTTTACTTATGTAATTTAAACATTGAACTGAGTTGATTTGAATTGTAAGAGACAGTGGTTGGACCACGATTTCGGCATCACTGATCCAAACCGTGCTTAGCATTGTTATAGATCAAAAACCCTTTGCTAACCGGTCACAAACTAACTCTTGTCTGCACTCACATGAGTTTATAGAATATTCAGGCAATAATCCAGTATTTCAGAGATTTCCAAAGTGCGTGGCAAGAAACCGGAAAGGTACGTTTAAGCCGGTATCGGTTTTCCGGGATCCGTTTCGCAATTCGCGGAATCGTCCGGTCTCTCGACGATGTTGATTCGATCAAAAGATGAGAGCAAGAGAGAGAGAGAAGGTAGACGGAGTCGATCGAACTTCCGGCGGCGAGCGAAGAGGAAGTACGTGGTAAGACCACCGATGAATTGCAAGAGAGTGTTTGCGATCGGGATTTAGCGGATTAGTCTGGCTACATGAAGCTAGCTACATAGCTAGCTGACTCGCTCGCGCACTTTATAAATCCTGGTCGAAACCAAACTAATTAGGTATGTATATAGTCGAAGTGACGCCGGGGGACACATAATTAATGCGATGCACCGGGTAAATGAGAAATTAATTACGATATGGAAATCAGAAGGATCCCTCGGTCTGGGTTAGCGGCAAGTCGTTACCTGGGGACCGGAGGACGCCGCCGTGTGCAACGCGGGGCAACATGGTGCAACGAAGGTGCAGAGGATGCAGCGACTTCTTTGACGCAGACGCACGTGTGCGAAACGTGAGCTGCACCGACACGAGACCTGAGAGCGCACGTGTCCGACGCTGGACAACACCGAAACTAACTCCATTCTATATCTACGCTACTCGTCGCGACGCTCACGGAAAATCCGCCGCGCCCGTGGAATCGTGAAACATGTCCCGGACCCCTCTGCACGGTCTCCGCGGACTCGGCTTTGTATGTACTATGAACGACAAGCTCTCGCGCTATTTTACCGATCTCCTGGGACAAACCTGTTTCTCGTCCTTTCGCAGCCATTTTTCCCCCCTGTTTTCCCAGATTTGAATTAATGATGGCCGGAGAAGTGCCTGGGAGTGTACGTTTCTGATATTTATGGTTCGGTCTCTTCTCAGTCTTGGAAGATGATACATGGCGGACAAGGGACGATGATTACGGATACATGAGAATAGGAATCAGGCTGATGCATAACTGATTGTTCGACACGCTAACTCTTCAGCAATGACCCGGACAAAAATCATTCTTCCGATTGCGGAGGCTCAAGGAATGATAGGCGAAAAGGAGCTCGTGAAAATAAGATAGAGAGAAGGAGGAAAAGGAAAGGGAGCGTTTCGTCGGAAGGCGGTTGAGGACTGTATATATATTAATGGGTGACGGATCAGGTACTAGCAAGAAAGGTTTTCGACTGTATTGTCCATCTTGTGGCGAGGGTAGGAAGTTGGCCGTCACACGATTAAAAGGGAAATGTATAATTATTAACTTAGTGGTACATAACTGTGATGAATAGTTGATTTTAACAGATTTCACGAATAAAGTGCTGAAAAATTGCATTCCGAGCTTTTCGACTGCAGTCCCTGTAATTTTGAAGAAAATTGTATTTCGATCACAGCCGGCTGACAACTTCCTCGCCGTGGCGTGAAAAATGAGACTTGTCTCGGAAAGCTTGTACCGAAGGTGCGAGAAGATTTCAAGAAGAAGGTATTTTACCGCGGAAATACGTTTAAAGATGGGTGACGCGAGAGAGGGAACTCGATGGTAAATGCGCGCATCGCTGAGTGTCCTTTTAAGGGACGGCCTCGAGTACTTCGTCGCGTGGAGGAGTAGCAGGGTTCGTTCCCGTTGGGGGGTGAGAAGGGAGGAAAGAGAGGTGAAATATCGAGAAAAAATTACCTCCCGTAGGGGATGCTCGAATGGAGAGACAGTTTAGATAAAAATTCCTCGCGTTTGTCACGGTCGTCCCTAATTAAAGGGTCGAGATTAATGTTGGTAATCTAAACCGGCTTCTCCAGCTAGTCGATACGCTTTAGGAACGAGTCGAATCCTTACCGAAATTCCTGGACGTTGTCGGCCATTTTCGGAGACATATTTTAGGAGTTGAACGTAACGAGCCAAATGCTGGTCCGAATCATAAATGAGACTTTTCGTTTCTGACCATTTTAAAGACCGCGCGTTCAAAATCGTGTTGGGCGCATGATAAATGAACGAATTTAAAAAACAAATATAGTGGACTACAGCACAAGTAGTCAACGTACTGCATAAAATTCCCAGCTTCGATCTACCAAAATTTATGTCAGACGGCGAAACAATGGTAGAATATTAAATGGTAATTCCAACTTGGCTCGTGTCAAAGTCCACACATTAAAAATTGCGTAGCAGCGTTAAAAATAATCCGAGTTTTACAAGCAGAAACAGTAGCTTGAACTCGGGATCGATGTGAAATGTATTTTTCTCTGGATATACCTATATTTTTCGGGAGTTTTTAGAGCGTTTAGGCAGCACCGTCTCCGACATCGCTCGTATCTCTGAGCCATCGCGAGTGCTCGTCTGCGAGATTTACAGTCGGCGACCGTAGTTTCATCGTACACGGACTTTCACGCAAGAAATTAAAGTTTTTATCTGGCCCGGGAGCGTTACGCGGATTCTGGCGAGGTGGCGTCTCGCGAGGAGGACATTAATTCGACGGTAACGCGGGCCCGAAGTTCCCGGGAACGATTCGTGGCCGCGATAGTTTAATTTACTGTCCCGCGAACCGCGTTAAAACTTTGCTACGGAGCCTGCTGCCGGCCAATAGATCTCTTTAATAACTCCGAGTGGATTCGTAAACGCTCCGCCTTCCCACAGTCGAAATTCTGGTTCGAACGAGGTAAATACCCTCTACGTACTAGATCGTCGTACTGAACCGAAAGTCTACTGTAATCTAGAAGCATCATTAAATCTAGAAGCACATGCTATACACAATTTCTGCAAATTTTCTAATTGGAGCTCGTACTAAATTAAAAAGTGTGCAAATTTTATAATTGGGGGCTCGTACTAAATTAAAAATTCTGCAAAGTTTCTAATTTTTAAGTGAATTTTCTAATTCGGTGGTGACAGACGTGTTTCTTGCCGCGTCCCGGTGATCGTTTAGATCTGATCTTCTTCTTCTTGCGATACGGCGATCGTAATTCTATGATTCTACTGTTATTTTCGATGTTCTGTCCTAAATTAATCTTACAAATTTAGTCATACGTAGGACTGAACACACATACAATACATGCATCAACCCTATAAATTGAAGCTCGTACTATTTAAAAAATTATGGAAATTTTCTAATTGCAGCTCGTACTATACTAAAAATTGTGCACATTTTCGAATTTAAGCTACGTATAAAAAATTGTACGAAATCGAAACGAGTCGAACTTGGTCCCGTAGACAGTCCGGTACCAGTCAGTTTTAATGCCGGGTATGGTGTTCAGTGTTAAACTGTCTAATGAAATTCGTCCTATCGGCAGCCCACGCGTTCGTGTAAGCAGCTTTGAGTCTGTTCTTGCGGGGCCGGTTCCTTCGTTGCATGGTCGCATCGTTCCGCCGGTGCAACAGCACGAGACCCAGCTGGTTGCACGAAACAACGATCAAGCCGGTCTAACGAGTGTTTAAACTAAGCTTGTTAACCATCACGGCCCGGCAAGAAGCGGCGCCGCGAGACGAAAGCAGGAAGGGAGACGACGACGATGATGTAACCGTGTCTTCGGGCAAGCTACAGCCCTGTCTTGTCAGAAATTTCCCTTGACAGCGAAAAGAAAAGAAACACCTCGCGCTGATGATGCAAAACCATCGGTACACACTTCGGTACCCTCCTTGGTATCCTCTTTGGCGTCAATTATGAATTTATTGCCGATCGAAAGAACCTTTTCTCTGAACCTCTTTGAAATACTTAGATCTCTGACCTTGACAGTTTAGACCATAGAGCAGCGGTTTCCAACCAGGGAGGCACCAAAATTTTTTAACCCTTAGCACACGAATGGCGACTCTGAGGTACTGCTAAATATTGCTATATCAATAATGTAAAATAATTGTTACGTTTTTAAATTATTTTATATTAAATTAATTACTAAACTTTTGAGTATTGCACGAATAAATTGCATCAGTTTAATATGCATAAAATGAAAAAAATCATATACAGTAGAAATATTCTAGGTCGGAAGAAATCTGGAATTGCAAGGGGTTAATTGAAAATTAATTTGTACTTTTCAATTTCTTTTGCAATAATGTTTCTATTATTTAAAACACGCCCACATCATTATATTTATTAAAAAAATAAAAGGTAGGAAGGAGCAGAAAAAAATTCGGGGGTACTATCATTTATCTTTTGTAATTCAATCTGGTATTAAACAAATAGTGCCCTCTACAATTACGAAACTCTTGTCATGCAGGTTGAACATTATTAATTTCGACTTGTTTTTTACGACCACCTATCAATCATCTTGTACATTCAAAGAAACACATTTTGTTAAATATTTTCTCTCTTCTATACATATCAAAACAACGAAAAAGCACAAAAAGAAGAGGACCCAAAGGAACGGCGTGCCCCAAACGCAATCAGGCCGCTCTCAAAGCAGATTTTTCGCAAACCGTGACATTAATTTGCAAAATCCGTGGTCCGTCGCAGAAAGCGTTTTACGCTGGAGAGGAGGCGCATTCGCTCGCAGGAAGGACTCGTTACACGGTTTCCGAGCGACGTCGGTTCGCAACTCTCGTTCGCGCAAGAACTTTCGACTAACATTTTCGTGGTTTTCGGCGGGCGTCGGGTCGCTCGTGGGAAAAACGACGGAATTATTCCGGATCGGTGGAAAACGTCGCGACGCCGAACCCACTAATTCCAACGTGTTCGTCTTCGTCGTCGACGACGGGGGGGTCTAACGACGTCGGTTCCGACCGTGGAGCCGAAGCGAGATATCCGTCGGAGAACGGATCGACGGAAGGTTGCACCGGCGG
Organism: Lasioglossum morio; assembly: GCA_916610235.2. Taxonomy (NCBI): domain Eukaryota; kingdom Metazoa; phylum Arthropoda; class Insecta; order Hymenoptera; family Halictidae; genus Lasioglossum; species Lasioglossum morio. The sequence continues at coordinate 4,552,664 of OU744324.1, read as the reverse complement.
AGTGCATCGCTCCCTTATCGCAACCTAGCATCCATCCAATGCAGTTACCGGTCGGCTATGTACACAACCGCGTGCGGCATCCGCCGGACGATTTAGGCGACGAGATATAGTGCGTTGTGCTCTCCTTCAACGGGATACAACACTATAGTCATAGTCCTGCGGAAGGAAGACCGAGGCGGGATCCTTGGAAATCGGCTGATAATTGACCGAGAAACCGACACACATAATCTTCCGCGAGATAAAATCTAGGAAGGTCAAACTTTCTTTTTGTCAACTATAAATTAAATGATCAGCAATTTCAATTTTCGAACTTGTTGTTTGTGTCCATAAAAACAGTTCACCGTCTGTGACAAGTCGAGGGTCAGGCAGCGATGTGTGAACCGAGGATAGTTTGGGTTGAGAGATTTGGGTCGCTACAGTAAATCCTTAAATACTGTCCAACAGCCGTATTCTGGGCAGACAGCGTTTGCAATGATGACTCGTTTTCTTTTTATTTATGACTGTTTTAACGTTGTTGTATTCCGGATACTTAATATATATATATTATTTATTAGGTACAATTTCCGAACGAAATACAAACTACAGACGTAATACGAAAGATGTTAGTCGTCTAGACAAGACTTGGTAAAGACTAAACAGAGGCGAATGAGACTGAGAAAGAGAATGCACGCGAGAAGACGATGTCAGCAGAAGATATAGGTTTTTGGTTCTGTAAAGTGGGGGTTGTTTTACGTCTAACGGTCAGTAAGGGATGAATCATGGGGATGAAGTTCAAGGATGAATAATGGTAGATGCGCGTGTTCACTTGAATCAACCCGATTAATATGAGGAATCTACGCCCTTATAATCAGGAATAAATCATAATGGGGGATCACGTGCTACTTTCGATTAAAACTGAATTCTTAGAAATTATATAACTCGCTGCATTGCTTTCTAGCGTCCTAATCTCTATCGATTCTGAGTAGGCCTTTTGTTCTTGGATAGGTGGGCTTCGTCACATATCTCTGGAAGAGTCAAGTGTCACCAACGGAAACGTCCACATACGTAACGCGTCATTCAAAATTCACGTCGTTAACGAGGAAATCTTGCATACGATTCGGTTCGCAAACCCACTGGAATTCGATCGATTGTCAATGAACGGTAGCTTCCTTTTTTTTTCACGCGAGATATAGACAAGAACGCCTGTCCCATCGACCGAGTGATTGGCAATGTACGCGTGAAAGTTTGTCGGCCGATAATTGTTCCGCGCTGGGAGCGTGATCGCCACTTAACCGGACCAATCGAGGTGTCGTTGACCAGATTTTCCGATAACGTGGTAGCAGAATGTATTAATTTGTAGACTTTTGCAGATAGTGGCCAATTTATAATGAGCCACAGTATATCCCGGAGTGTATTCTATAAATTAGGCAGCGTTATTAGAGAATGTGGTACTGTTTTGAAATATTCATGACGTACAGGAGGTATATAAGGTAATAACTGCTACATATTCTTATAGTTTTCGTATGTAATAAATCTGACATCGTTATACAAAGGCGTCAGAGCAATTTTTTCAAATTCTGGCGGTCTTCCCCGGAGTGTATCTGATAAATCGAAAGTCTTAAATTCTGTGTCCTCCATCGATATTTTATGTACAGCTTGTCAAATCTAGCTGTGCGGCTGAACAAAATGTAGATATGCGCAGAAGAAAACAAAGACCGCACTCGATGAGAGAAGGATACAACGTATGTACACACCTCGTCAAAAGTGTGTACTGTCCATTATTTCTTACAGCAGTAAATATACAAAACAACTGCTTATATGATACTTGAATTGTACGACGGGACAAGTATATTAACTCAGACGAATTATTTTATTTTAAGCTTGTGTAATGAAATACCTTTGTAATATAAGATTATTGCAATTCTTCAACTGAAATTATTGCACATCACTTTTTAACTGAACTGTCACCACGTTTATCGTTTGACAGGCGACGATCAGTTCTATATCGTTGCGAAGTACTGCCTATTTACCAGTGCGCAGCGGGGTCATTTCCCCTTGCGGAGGACATCCAGTCGCACAGCTAGATTTGACAAGCTGTAAAACAGAATTACGGTGTACTTTTTCAAAACCTCAACCAACATATTTAGAGCCAGTTTATCTTTTGTCCGTTACTATTTTTCTTACCCGTTTTTGAATTGCGTTTTGTAGAGTTTTTGTTGAAACGAAATTCTCTCGTTTCATTTCGTGTAAAATAAATTTACTATTTTGTCTACATTGTTTTATAACATCATAATAAATGAACGAAGCATTGGCATTTCTTAAGATACTAAATATTAAATAGTTAAAAACAAAATGTTTACACTAAATTTATCACAAATTATGCGATATATCTCATTTTTAAAAATAATAGAATAACACCACTTTCGAAATAAACGGTTCACGTATTTGTCTGAAAGAATAAAATAGAATGAATGAAGCTTCTACAAAAATAATAAAATTTCTATGTTATAATTTCCGAATAATTCTCTCCAATTCCAAAACAATTTATTCCAACACGAAGGTAGTATTTCCTATAGAAATTCTGAAATGTGCTTGCTTTTAGGTCTGGCTTTTAGATCCTCCTCCCCGTTCCACCGTTTGTCCTTGTCAATCGATCAGGCGAGTCGCGATTTAATTCGGAACAACGGCAAGAAATCACGTTCGCTTTTCTCCGGGACGATGGCATCGAATTACGTTCAACGTCGTCGACGGGCTTCGAGTGGCACGGATCGCGCGATCACCGACGACGACCGCATCGATCGTGTCGTTAAAAACGATGAATCGGAAACGATTTCCTCGGAACTGTCTGTCGCCCGTGTGTCTCTGATTTATTAATTCCGCATCATAAATCTACAACGACCCACGGAAGTACTCGTACAAATACTCGTACAAACACTTGTGTCCCTCAATAATCGTCTATAATTCGAATGAAATTCCTAATTGCTGAATAAGAATTTTACTGACAATACAGATTTTCAAGGAAAAATTGATTGATTTGAGAAAATATCAAGTTAGCTTCGAAAGAATATCCCAGGTTCCAGGATTGCATAAGATATAATGACGAAAAGAACTTTCGAATATTTTCGTCGATTCCGTGTCGCGGGTAACCGCGCTCGGAACCAAATTAATTACAGAGAGTTCCGTCTCGGGCGTCATTACGACGGAAACTAATTAAGGTGGATCAAAAACTATTGGACACAGCGGTTTCGTATTGCGAGTGCGGACGAGAACTTTTCTCCGCTCGGAATTTAAATGAAATTCTTTAGGAAACAATAATGCCGAGGCGGTGGCTCCGGCGTCCGCGGCGTCGACGAGCGGTTCATATAATAAACCGAGCCTGCCTGTGACATTTCCGTTGATGAGTATAATTACCGCAACGCTCGGCGCGGCGCGGTACAGAATTTTGATACCGCCGCGCCGTCTCTCTTTCCCGGGGACCGCTGATTTGTGCCCCGCAAATTCCAAGCTATCTTGCACCGTTTTGATTTCGCTTTTCGGGTCCCCGACATTCCTGAATGGCTGTCCAGTAAAATAGTATATGTAAAAACAAATCGTGGATCTATATAGCAATTAATTACCTCTAGCTCTAGTAATAACATCGAACCTCTAGTTTGTTAAGTACAAAACATAGAAGAGTTCATCTAAAAAAATTGGCAACGTCTTTTCCCCAGACAATCATTAAATTATTTGCATAACTGCTCGGTAGACAGCGTGTTAACGTAAAAACAAAAGCGGTCAAATCGTTCGGATTGTTCGCGATCCGTAACAAATGAATTACAAAGAGTGAGGATTCCAGTTTCTTTCAGTTTTCTGTCGGAATTCCTGGAAAGTATCTCCGGTCGGTACAATTTCGCGGAACAAGGATTGAAGAGCGGTAGGAGGGGTCTTCAGGGATAGGGGGGTTTGAGGGATGAAAGTCTTTCGGCCGGAAGAAGTTTGAGTGGCGAGAGGAGGATAAGTCGGTAGGTATGTATCCGCGTAGAATGATTCCGACGGCTCGCGAAATTCCGTATTTAACGGGATGCCTTCCACTTGGAAGCGCGGCTGGCCAAAAAGAATAGGCCAAGCAGAATATCTTGCCGGGCTCTTTATGTCCGGTCGCCGAGACGGAATGTTGGCCCGTGGAAAACGGGTCGCAAAGGTTTCGCTCTGCAGCTGGCTTGCATACATTACGGGGCCTTTATTCCGCGGCTACGGAAAATGGAGTGGACGTGGCGGGGAAACGGAGAGCCGACCAACGAACGAACGAACGAACGAACGAACGAATACTTCTGAAAGACGAGCTCTGCTGGACGGCGAAACGGAAAATCTAGCGCTCCGGGTACCGGCAACTAGGCTGAATCGAATCGCGGAGAAGCCGCGAAGAATGGACTCGACCTCTACGCAGAGAATAGACGGCGACCAGACACGCAGACTGACCGGCCTCGTTAGATTCTTTCGTTAGATCGACCAGGTTTCGCTTGAACTTCGTCGCTACCTCGATCTTCTTTACTTCAGATCGTAAACAATGTAAGACTAACGTGTACTTCCTAAACGATCAGCCAACCTTCGCTCGTTCAACGTCATATTTTCGCAAAACTATGCCTCTTCGCAACTCAATGTTCCATGACTAAGACAAACTTGTGCGACGATGTTAAATATATAAAACTTTCGCGAGTTTCGGAACCAACAGCAAACTTGTGAATTTGCATCTGTTAACGTCTCTCGCTTAAGCCGTCTTGACGTGTTCTGACGTGGTCGTTAGTCTCCTGACAATCTGCTAAAAACTTTTTACACCGTGCTCCCAATACCTTTGTATTGCACATTCACGAGTCTCACGTTGGATCGAACCTTCTTACTGCAACATTAATTACTGACAAATAAACTGCGGATCTGCATGCTTTTTAGGCATCCGAATTTTTACTTATTCCAGATCTACAAAGGTTACTACCACCGAAAACAAGATTTCATTCGATTCCCCTTTCTTACAATTTACTTAGAAAAATTGCATAAACATCCGCAGTCTACTGATAAAATTTTTTAGAAATGGTTTTTTTTCTGAAACACAATAATATTCTCTCGAAGTAAACATTGCCAGTTAATTATTATTAAAACTCGTTTGCAATGCAAACATGAAGGCAACCTACTTCATTTTTTATTTAAAAGTGGCATCACCATCGATAAAGTCAAGACATTTCACATTGATATACCCCGCATTTAAGCAATCGTTCGCACTTGAAAACCCGAATAATCGCATCGGAACCAGTGCTGGTTACATCGAGTGCATTAAATACACTGCAATTCAGCGAAACGTTTGAATTCGACACATTCGAACGAGAGAACCGGCGTGCAATTGTCTCTCTGAAGCGCGGCGGAACCCATTGGTGCGGTTCCCGCGAGAATTCCCGGGATTGTCGAACATAAGTAGACCGCCGCAGGAACGCGCCCGTATAAAAAGGTCCCTGATTATAGTTCGCGGTCGGCGTTCGCCTAGTTCGTCGCCGTGAGCGAGAGCTTATTCACGGTTGACGGGATAAAGGGTAGAATCGCATACCTACACTATGCACGGAAGCGTGTGCTCGCGACGATGAAACGATCCGGTTTCAATTTTGCACACGGGCCTGCGCCCGTTGAAACGGAGATCGCGGCGGCCGGCGACCAAGTAATTCGCAAACAATCGGCATACGGCTATTGTTGGCAACTGCCCACCTTTCAAACGTGTTACGCGATTTCGATTGGAGGTCGCGCGACTGCCACCCTCTCTCTCTCTCTCTCTCTCTCTCTCTATCCTTCGCACTCTCGGATACGCTCGCGCGTTGATTTTACAACACACGAGTCGAAATCTGCGCGGCAAGCGTACTGTAAAGCGGCACCGCTGTACATACGCGAAACAGAACTCGTGTTTGCCTCCGAGTTTACGCCGTGAACCGCGTGTGCACGCGGCTTAATTTTATAACCTTGTTTATGGATACCCTCTTTCGAAATTCCCCCACTACGACCCCGGCTCGGAACTCGAACCCCGGTGATTTACCGAGCGCGACAAATACCGAAATGATCGTGCTGCTGCTGTGATAAATCACCAGCCGCTCTTCGGCGTTATCTTGATTTGTCAGCGAAGGAAAAAAAAATCGTTGCGCGCGTGGGCGGTCGCGCGCTACATCGATGACAGCTCCGATGAGATATGTGGCAAGTTCGCGCGAGACGCTGGCTGCCAGCCAGTTTCGGAGTGAGAGAGAAAAGCGGGATCTCTCTGTGTTTACCGAACTGTTTGCACGACAGCGACGGCCACTTCCGGTCACGCAGCGCTACGGGAGCCGGAACCGTGCCACGCGAGATCGAAAAATCTCCAGGTTTTGGGACTGGTGGAGATATATTAGTGGAATTTTGGAAATTTGTAGTATGGTTTCTATAAAGCATTCATTTAAATGTGTTTCTCAATATTTAATTGTTTACCTTGCTTAAAAAATCGTACCTTTAGAAGCGGGATTTTCAGAATTTTTTTGTTGAAAACTGTCAGAGTTATTGAAATGAAACTTGGTACGATTGTTACTTATATATTGTTCAGCTTTTTTTTTTTTTGGTCATTTGATACCGTACAGTTTTTGCGAGACGCGTTGTCGCGTGTGACCCTTCATGTATCGCAAAAATGTCACGCAAGGATGGAAAAACTGTAACTCTAGTTTTAGTTGAAATATTTCAATGGAATTTTTGGGAATTATTGTATATCGTACACTATGGTCTTTAAGCTGTATTAACTGCTTAATTGTGTTCGACGTGTGTACTCGTTAATCCACGGCCCTATTGCGGTGCGGTTGACGCGTGTACTCATCGTGTACAATAAAAAATGATCATTGACTGTAAAAAGTCGAAATTTCAACAAAACGTAAGAAGAATATTGTTAAATTGCGTTTTCCTTGAAGGGTCGAACGACGAGCGCGTGTTTTGTGTATGTATTTCCCCGAAGTCAGAGGCCTGGGCGTTTGTTTACGTTTTTTGAGGATGCAGGTGTCTCCGAGGGGACTTATGTGTAGCTATTGGTTGTTAGCCGTTGACACACGAATGTGAACATCCTCTTTCCACGATATTTCTTATTCGTAATCCTTATATAATCCTTATATAATCCCGTTAATTGTGATTCTATTTGAACAAATATTATTTGGCGGCGTATTTCCTTTTTATTACCAATACAACGCAAATCCACTTCGAAGATGTGCCGTCATTGCTTGATTTTAATTGCGCACCCTGTAAGAGATTTTTAAAATTAAATTCCACAGTTAAGAGGTTAATACGAAAGGGCTTAATCAACGATATATCTAAGGATGTATTAATCAAATGTAATGTGTTCAAAAGCAGTGTAACTTGACAATTTTTACAGCAGTGTTTTCGTGAGTTATTGCAAGAAAACTGCCAAAGCGATTAAAATGAAACTTCGTAAAACTATTGCACGTATAGTGTGCTACGGATTAAATTTTTATTAGCGGTTCAATACTGCACGGTTTTTATGTGACCCGTTCTGAAAGGGAATTTTAATAATGCAATAATTACAATCAAACATCATTCTCTATTTTCGTATACGTGTATTAAAACAAAATTAATTACCTATTGAAGATTGTAAACCATAAAAATCAACTGCAAGACAGTGACCACTTTTTGTAGAAGGTATAATTTGCCTCAATCGCCATTTGCTGCGAAAGCTGTGCAAAAACTCACCTAATTCTTTTTATTTGTAACAGACCAACTCTCTCGTTCGTGGATTAAACCAATTGCCCCAATTGCGAATGGCTGCAGCTTTTTTAAAAATTTGCGAAACCTCGGAAGCTTTGTTAGGAGGCACTTTCTTTCCATTTCAATATTATTAATTAAAAACTTCATGATGCACTTCAGTTTCCGCACGATTCACGTAATAAACTCAATCACCAGCTTGAACTTTGAACTACGTTTCTATCGAAAGCACAACTATGGAGAACTAAAGGAACATCTTCTGTTAAACGCTTTGTTGAATATTACAATTGTGTTGTATAATTAGGCGACTGACCGGTTCTAATTTTTGTAATTTATGATTATTGAGATTGTGAAGACGGACTTATGAAAAATTATTCAATAAATTTAATTTATTGCTAAAATCCGCAATGTTGATGTCCCATAAACCTAGTGTTAATTTTGACGATTCCAAATTATTCAATTCGGGATGGAAAAAGAAACCAAAACGAAGCAACGATAAAAGAACAGATGTCTACACGTTACACCGTGCACACAGTTCTCTCTGAAAAATAAACCATCAATATTTTGGTAACACAAAGTGCCGTCCCAGAGTTTCTGTTCCACTTTAATCCGCTGATGGTGTATTATTCACAACACCGCTCGGTAAACAAATACAACAGATAGCAACACGACCCGAGAGAAACCAAACAGATCACCGCAGGTGTATTTAGAGATGGAAAATCGTCGAACATTCGTGACGATAAATCGTTGGGAAAATAAGAAACCGATCCTAAAAATCGATGTTAGATCGTCGCCGTGTCTGGCACCGAAGTCTCGAAGAAAAGGGGAAAGGTTTTCGAGGAAAGTTTGACCGCGAGTTGTTCCCCGAGTTTCCGGCAAGACTCTCCCTGGAATTAGTCGTCCGTTCCTGAATTTTCGATTCGTCTTCCGGAAACGGTCGCATTTAAATGGAAATCATTGGTCGCGATATTGGATTGCGATTCCCGATCCTTCATTTGCAAGAAAATCGACGAGTTTGTCTTTGCTTTGTTACCTCGACTCGTTTGTTTCTCCACGGTCCCTTTTACCTCTCGCTCTCTCTCTCTCTCTCTCTCTCTCTCTCTCTCTCTCTCTCTTTCTCTTTTTCACGTTGGTAGTTGCGACAGGGTGGCTGCGGGCGGAAGGGAACGGAAAAAAGCTTACGTACCAGGGATTGGTTATAAAGAACAAACCGGAAAACGGAATCGAAGTAATTGATGTAGGAACGGAGCTCAACTCGTTTTCCAAGAGAGAAAGAAAGAGAGAGAGAGAGAGAGAGAGAGATGTCGTGTTCCAGTAAATGCCAGGAATCACCGCATCGAGTGCATTATTCGGCTCGAAATCGAAAGTCCTCCGTTCTTTTGCCTCTCTCGTCTAACGATTTCCCGTCGGTGCTTCGCATTACGATCGCTTCCACTCGGATGGCTGCGTTCTTTCTGCTAAAAGTCACTGTTACCGCTCCGTTGCCTTTCCAACAGCACATTCATTGACTTTTTCGTCTAATTAGGTCTGCTTTAATCCTCACTCGCCGCAAAATGTGCACGCTCTACGCGATCCCGCGGTTTCCCACGGCTAAATCACTTGGAATCCTTAGACGACCATTTTTATTTAAATAAGGGTCACTATACCAACTAGAATCGGACCGTGGGTTGTATGTAATTCACAAATTGTAGATAATTGGTAGCAGTAGTAAATAGACTACGGATCTTTATGCATTTATTCTTTATTTTATTACTACGTCATTAAAAGTAATGATTCCTGAGGTCGTTTTAAGTAATTTCTCCTTTGTGAGAATATTCTCCGCAGCTTTCTTTAAGGAGTTTTTTTTTTATTAGAAAATCTTAGAAAAGATTTATTGCAACATTAGGTAATAATATATAAACAAAAAAACCATATACATAACGAGAAGCATTATCAATATAAACATAAAGGTATACAAATTAACACGCAAATTACAATTATTTAGAAATGATATTATATGATGGCAAGCCCCGATACTTGGCCCAGCCGAAAACATAAAAACGTCCAGAAGTAACTGCAATCTTAATTTATAGCGTTTTTTCAAAAGTAAAATCGTAAAGTAAAATCAGAGTGCGGCTGCTAGCAGATATTTTCGCAAAGGAAAAAGTTCATTCAAATAAGCTCAGGAATCACCCCTTTCAAGGAAGTACAACATTTTTGGGACAACCTGTAGAATTAACCCAGAAAATATATTAGCAATGAGCATCTTGACACAGCTTCTGAAAGTCTCTCAGATTTCGATTTGTAACTACCGGATGATTTCGATGATTCGTAGGTGACGTCAAACCGAATTTCGCGCGTCTCGTTAATGTCCCCGCACTCAGCGGGGATAAAATAAAAATTCCATTTAAACAAACTCGACGTAATCGTGTCGAGCCCGGGCTTCGTTTCTCGTGCTCTCAGTTATCGTAACGCGTCCGCAGAAATTACGCTCGCGCACTAGGATAATCCACGCTAACGAGAGAACTCGCGAAAACCTCTTTCTCTCCTCGTCGAAAAAAAGGACAAATTTACGAGAAATCTGGAACCGCTTCGACAGAAACGTTAATGATCACCGGTCGTGGCCGCGCAAGCAAACGCGAGTAGACCTATTTGCATCATTAGCGTGTGTGCACGCTGTATTACTGTTCGGTATCAACAGAATTTATTCATAGAGACGATGTTTATTGCATTTATTCACAAATGATCTATCGTTAATTATTTCGTAATTTATAATAGATAATGGTTTATTAATAAATCGTTTATTAATAGAATTTGTTAGTAGACCTTGAATGACCTTCATACTAGATCATCGTAGTCGAGTAACCCTATACTGAATTTGTATTTTGCAACACCATCCCCAACAATAACGAACAATAAACATATTTTTCGTATTCTGGCTCTAACAATTTCATTAGTCACAATAAACTCATATTGTTCGTATGGAAAGTGACATTAAAATGTATGCCGAGATGAAAGTCAAATATAAAATTCATTTCCGGCAAATTGCATACGAAATATTTTGAATACGGGTGAACCACCATGCATATAACAGCTATTTCCGTCACACCAGTTATTTATGAAACCAATCAGACTGTGTTGCTGTTGTTAATATCAATAATACGTGCGGATGTAACAACATGAAATAACAAATACTTCGCTTATTAAACTATGGATGATTCACTATTGTCTTACGTATTGGAATTCAGTCGGTAGATTACGATGAAAAATAGGACAATTAATTGTCTCTATTAATGTGCTTTCCTATTTCGATAATCAATAAAAATTAACTTGAAAAGGTAAGTACAGAAACTCTCTCTTTTAATTAAATTAAGCTAAAACATAAATTTTTATAGAATTAATTGAGGACACATTAAACCCTTCTTTTAATCGAGGTACATTATTGTAAAATATGATTTTTAACTGGCAAAAGATAATCGCATACAAAGAAAGAGTTTGAAAATGAATATGAAGTTTTATCAAGATGAAAATTGAAGTGAAATATCATTGATGAATTTATGAATTAACAAGTTAGGTTAATATATTACAGTAGACTGGTGACACCGTGGTTGTTTGACATTCTTCCTACGATGCAAATGGGTTAATACGATTACGAAAATTCGGGGACGCGCGCTGGGCAAATCGACGTTCGGCCGGGACGCAACTGGATTAATTACCAGTCGGGTCCGGTTCCTTTGACCGGGGCCGTTGACGTACGAGCAATTACTTTCGGCGTTTCCTGTTTTTCCGCAAGATTCACCGTACCGTGACGCGCGGATAAAAGTGTTGCGGGGGCCCGAGCAATCAAAGGAACAAGCAGAACGCAGCTGCGAATCGCTCGTCGAATAATACGGATCAGCGTGCAGTAATCGGGTTGATCCGTCGTGACTCGGTGCACACGGCTCGTGTCCCATATTGCTGGCCGATGTTTCGGCAGTTTATTTGCGCAAACATTTGCGTATCACGTCGTCGTCCCCATAAGAATCGCCTGATTTAACCAAATTATCGACAACGCTCCTCATCCTCTATTATTAATAGACTGCGGGTAGATTTCCGCGAATAATAGAAAATTCCGAATGACGCATCGACATTTTTAAGTTCTTGTACGTACCTTTTTATTTTCACTTTGTACGATGAAAATTTGATGCTTCCCTAAAGGGATGATTCCTGACGTTATTCGAAGCAACTTTTTCGTTAACCCTTCACTGCATGATTTTTTTTTAATTGGGATGAAAAAATTGAACGAAGTTCATGTGTGTTATTCAAGGGAAAAATATTGGAAAAAATTGAAACATTTTCAGAAAAATAAATAGCAAGAAAACATATTATTAATTTACTATATCAGATTTATTAACTATATGAAATATAATACACTGTGAAGAGTCTACAGCGAAGAGTTATTAACGAACAACAAGGATGCTCAGCGGAACATGTGCTCTCATTGGCCAGTGTTTTTCGTTTATAACTTCGGAACAAAGCCACAAAGAAGATTTTTCGCGTTGGGAAAAGTTACTTGAAACGAGCTCAGAAATTCCTTCGAAAGAAGTACAACATTTTTGAGAGACTCAATATATAAATGTAAGAGCTAGCTTAAAAATAATTGAGCATTAAATTCTCATTTCCCTTCCCTAATTCCGTCGCGCTCGGCAACAGAGCAAAAGAGTAAACGGTGTGGAACAGTGTCACAGGTTCGCAGAGAAAAATGGGTTCTTGCCCCCGCAACGGTAACCCGTAGATTGAACCATTGGGAGGTATCGCGAAGCACTTGGCACCGTTCGGACGCTTTCAGCGTTTGTGCGAAGCGTAACGTTACACACATCGAATGAAATCGAACGAACGAAATTTGACTGGACTAACAACCGAGGGTTGATAATCCGTAGAACGAACGACGAGTTCCTGCCTGCTCGTACCGGACACGCACGCACACGTGAATACGGGAGTATGCAACAAAAGGGACGAAAACGTTGCTTTTCAATCCATCGATTTTATCGCGTCACCGGTCACACGGTGTATACATACTAGCGCGCGCGTTGTCGCACACAGGCAATGTCTGCCGCGAAAAGGGCGCGCGCGTCCGACACAATGTTGTTGCATTAACGGAACATTCATCGGAGAGCCGGCATTGTTTGCCCCGTGATTAACTTTTGACCGTCGCGTGGGCAGAGGCCGGCCAAAGTGGAGCAGTAATTTGCCGCGATACGCTCTCTATATATCCGACAGAAAAACAGGACGAACCTAGGATGGAAGCTCAGAGTTCGCTCATCCATTCGAAACCCTTTATTAACCCCAGCCTTCAGACTGCATCTCGATTCTTTTTTTCGTTTATTATCATGCTTACATTAGCTTGCCGTCTTGTTTGTATCAAATCTTGTAATCGAATTTTAAACCACTTTTCAATGAGCTAGACACTTGAAACTTTAAACATAGCTCAGAACTGTATGACAATGACACATTAAAAAAGAAAATTAAAAAAAAAAAACTGTGCGTTTAGGAGATAATATGCGGTGGTACGACCAGTATTACTATATCTAGAAAAAAAAAAAATATACAAAAAAACTTTTTAAAAAGCTCGCTTATATTAAAATGCATTAAAATGGAGAAAATAATAATATTTAAATATTAGTGTCTATAAATAAATGCGAAAATAAATTTTCTCCTTTTTAGTGCATTTTAATATAAGCGTGGCTTTTAAAAAGTTTTTTTTTTATATATTTTCTTATATTCTGTTTACATAAGTAAAATTTTTATGTGTAATTTAAATGGTATCAAGTGGTTAGTATTCCTCAGGAGTTGTTTTCCTCATAGTTCTCCAGTTCATTTTTTTCAAAATAACTACACATATTTTCGTGTTGCATCGCGCAGCTCATAAGAAATACATTCGAATATGTACTGCTGTGACATGACTAAAGTGACCATACGTCTCGTTTTCAGGTAGTCTTTAGAAAGTTTTTAAAAATGTCTCATTTTTAGAGAAACCCACAATAACAATTTCAAAAAAGGACGAGAGAAATCTCAAAATCATCCGACGGTAGTGCCTAACAGCGCAGCGATATTCTCGCTAAAAAAAGAAAAAGAAAGTTCATTCAAATCATGAAAAGGGCGCGTGTCTAATTTTGAGAAAAAAAAATAAATGTTCACATTAGACATGTCCTTCAACTGACCTTGAACTCCGAAGTTGAATGTCTTTTTCGTTTATAAATCTGTGGAAAGTGTGTTTCGTAATACAAAGAATATCATCGAAATGGACTGATCATGAAACTCGGCATATTAAATTGTTCACTGTATCATTTTGAACGATCCCACTGTATTAAATCGTCCCCCGTGTATGAAACTATGAAGCGTTGGTCAGCCGGTTTTCACGCCGAAGGATTTCCATCGGGAAAGGGATCACCTCGAGGGAGAGATCGATGCTCACAGAAGCCGTGATTAAGCGGGAGTATCATCCGCCGAGCATTTTTGTACACACGGACAAGAGCGCGATTGATTTTCTTGTCACAAGTTTAATTACTTGCGGATGATGAACGATCCGGGCGGTAGCCGGCGTTACTGTTAATCGCGCAAACATACAGAGAGGATAAGAGAGACGGTGGCGGGGAAGAAATTCTCCGCAACTACGATGCAAAAAATACCCGTTTAACGAAACCGGCAACACTTGTAACCGCATTGTATAACAGTGAGTTAGCTGTTAAATTGTTTTTTCTTCTCTCTCGACGATCTCAGCTGAACATCCTCTCGGATAAGAGAGAGAGAGAGAGAGAAAGAGAGAGAGAGAAAGAGAGAGAGAGAATAGCGGACAAGAGAGGGAAACAACGTTCCTCTTAACTGACAGTCAAATTTTCCCGTGGAAAAGCTTGATGAAAGCAGCGACGGCTTGGACCAGTGCAAAAGCGACCGGTATCTGAAAACGTTAAGAGAGGAAAACAAGCCGATGGATCTTCCGTCGGTCAAAAGTTTTAATTAATCGGGGAGCCAGCGGGGCCGAGAGGTATTTTTATTAATTTTCCAACCGGTGTGTTTCCTTCTTCTTGCTTTGCTGTTCTCGAAGCCGTCAAGCTCCTCCAGCGCTGGAATCAGCCCTAATAGCGTCACGCTACACGCTACACGCTATGGGAACGATAATTGCTTCGAAGTTCGAACGTTCCACGTTGCGATGCGACAGGACGCGATGCGATGCAGAACGATGCAGAACGATGCAACGAAGAGCCCGGAGAGAACGGAGCCTGATTAAGTTTATTTGCGGGGAACTTTCCGCGCCTAGGAACGTAGTTTCCGAGACCCACAGTGGCAAGTTTCGCCGTCGACAATCCTGGTCGAACGGGAATAGAATTTCTTTCTTATCGTAAAGATTTAGAATGTATCGCATTTCTTTTAGAAGTCATTCATAAATTCTGAAATTTTACGGCGAGGCCTTATTATTTATTAGCACGTTAATATTAACTTCAAATCTTGTAATCGAATTTTAAACCACTTCTCGATGAGCCAGAGACTTGAAACTGTAAACAATATTAAAAAGGATTTTTTTTTTAAACTGGGCGTTTAGGAGATAAAAAATGTAGTCACTAAATAAGCTCGGTAGTTTTTAGTGAATTTTAATTTTCAAGAAGAACTGTTTCGCTGTTGTTTTTTCTCCTTTGGGCTTCGGAGTTTTCGGCGCTGGATGTTCGTGCGAAAATAAACGAGGAGGCCAGCTGGGGATTACGCGTTCGACGCGAATACACGGCGAGCATTAATTTCGACGGGCAGGACGACGCTCGAACGACAAACCGTAACCGCGCGTAAAACAAATCGGTTGTCGGTCGTTCGACGCTTAGTGGACGCTTCAGCACGGTTCACGACACCAGCCGTGTTCCCTGTTCCGTCGTTCGACACCGTCGACCCTCGAGCACTTCCGCCAGTAATGCAGATATGCATCGGCAGTCGTTGCACTGAAATGTCCATGAATAATCTTCTCACTGTTCCATGGCGCTATTAGAAAATCGAAGAAACCGGACCGCGAACAACTAAACACACGTTCCCCGCTAATTCTAAACAAAAGTAACGCTCCTCTCCTCGTTACATTGGTTAGGAACCACGAGAGCAATCTCTTGGAAATAATATATAATAATATTACTTAGAATTGTATACAATTTTTAAAGAATGACAGATATTTGAATATTAACCACAGTCAACCTGGAAACATTGTCTGCTCGAAGAAGAGTATCCGACCATAGCTTGATTTTTAATTTAATTAATACTCATATTGATTGTTCCACTCTCCTTATGCAAATCAATTTCTACGTACCTCAATGTGTATTGAGATCTAGAGCTGGATTTTGAACTCTTAAATCCAGATCTACATATGGATTAATTAATACTATAAATCGCATTATTGCAGACTCTAACCTTCTATATAAAAGACAATTACGCAGGGTTATCTATAATTATAACAATTATATATATATAATAATTATTGATAATACCATACCTTTCGTACCATTAGTTTTTGTGTATGTCCTTTATTTGTTATTTTACGTAAATTATTTTTTCTATTGTAAACAATTATTGAAAAGGGCTTCCGTCCGTTTCATAACAAAATAATAATAATTTGTATTCGGCTCCTATTTCCTACAATTGATGAAGAAAATTGTGATTTTGCATGAATGTTGCTTCCCAAATTAATATATAATTATTGCGTAAAAATGAAGTCTTGTTCGAACAATGTTCAGATATACAATTCTTTTTTATCGGATTAATCAATTAATGAAAATTAATAAGATTTTCGAAAAAAGATTGAAGATTGCAGACAAGAGTTTGATTAGTAAATCCTTTCTCTTTCGAAAGGATCTGGTGCGTTCGATTCAGATATTCAGATGGGTAAAACTGCAGCGTTGCAAGTAGAATAGCCGCACGTATGGTCAGACAAGCGTAATCCAATGTTCCACGGTGACCATACTGAGTTCACCGTGCTCAATCAGGATAACACCGGTCTATTGTAACGTAATTTATTCACAGGCAAATAGGGCGAAGGAGTCTATGAGCGTACAAGTAGAACAGAATTGGACTATGATCACACAATTAGAATAGAGATGATTCCTGATGAAGCTAGTGAAATAGAAACAATCTATGATGGGACAAGTGGAATATGATAGCCTGGGGTCAGACAACCGGAGCGAAATTGCTGTGCACAGACCGTCGAGTGAAGTAGATTAATGGAATGGAAGGGGACGCAGCTTGACAAGTAGAATTCGACTGTCTGTGATCTACAGTGTGGCATCTAGTTCAAATAAAGATACTCGGCTCGAATCATTCAACAAAAACGATGTCAATAATATCTTTCGCATAAATTTCTGCGAACGATCGGAAATCACAGCAAAAAGTATTTGATTAACCCTCTATTGCATTTTGTTCCCAATTGGGGAATTAAATTTCAAATGTTCGATATTAATGAAATGTTAGTTCCAAGAGAGAACAGTCAAAAAATGCAATAAATAACATATTTTAATAAAATTTCATTATTTTTTTCATGACCACACTGATTTTTAAGTATAACCATATACATATATTTCTTTCAACCCGACATAAAAATTCATGCAATAGAGGATTAATGAAAAACTATTATTCTACTCAATAATTTAAAAGAAACCATCAATACCAAATCAATGCTAAAAATGTTCTTCGTTTGATCCTTCATTGTCAATCGTTGATTAATTGTGGAGCAATGTTTCGGTAACGAATAGAAAATACTATGTAAAACCACGTACCCCGTTTATAAAATGTATTCGACTGCAAGAAGGACTGAAATTCTTCTGAAAAATAGTACTTGCTGGATCGAAAGCTAATATTATGGGCGATCACAGTATTTGCAACGCGACATCCCTTGAAATCCAACAGAGCTCGAAATATCGGTTGTTTCGTTGAAGAAAAACGACGCTATAGTACCCCAGGTAGAATTTTTCAATCGTCGCCGGATGGAGAGACAATGGCCGGATTAAAATGTGCTCTCGAGGCAGCACAGGCTGGTGTGTCGCTGATGCAGGAGGGAGAGCTAGCTAGACGAACGGTCGCGTAAAATGAGTTTCACGAGAAAATGACGACTACGCGGTGAAGTTTGTCGGTGAAATTCGTTTAAGTCGATGTCGCCTCGGCGTTTCTCGTCGACCCGTCGCCCGTCGACCCGTCGTCGAGGGTCGGCAGCGCGACGAGCTGCATGTATTTCACTGTGGAAACACGTATTGCATTTACGTTAGCGTTACAACGACTTTAGGCAAGTACGTGCCCTCGCAAACTGCTCGCTCTTACGCCCTCTGTAATGCAGAAATTCGTTTCTGTCCGGCTAAATCACGGAAGACCGGCCCGTTCGGACTAGCCCCATCGGTAGTCGGTCACCCGAACCCTGAGTTCACGCTCGGCAAAATCGAAAATTCGATCTGGACCGTTCTTTTTATCGTCGACCGCTTTCTATTTGCACTGCCTGTCATTTTACGTTGTTTTACATCGTAATTACACGCAATACATTAGTGTACGGAATGTTCGTGCTAATTTTTCATTATCTGCATTAGTTTATCAAAAATTAATTTGTCCCTAAATTTTTTTCAAATGTTACGTGTTTCCTTTATATCATATGAAAGCGTCTGGCAAATTCGAAATTAGATCATCGACACTTTTACGAGATAAAACAACGGTAATAGTTTCTCCTGGATCAGATATAAACTATGTAGCAACAGAATGGACAGACCCCTTAACCCATTCTGTCATTCCAGACAAGGTTTTAGCAAACCACTTAAAAAATTTCGATGTAGATTAAGTCTGATAGGAGAACAAAATTTTCCCCCCGAGGCCCGTCTAGTTAATATACTTTGTTATAAAAATTCACTCGGGGTCTTCCTATTTGACTAAAAACACGAATAACGTTGAAAATGTTGAGTGGTCCTAATTGGATAGCCAGGGGCTGCGTATGTTATAATGCAGTCTCTCAGGAAAGGTATGCCAACACGTAAATTCGAGAAAATGTAAATTCCGAAGCGTTGAACATCGCGCGACTCGTGTAATTATTTTGTTTAGATTTGAAACGTAATTTTTAGGTGGGTACATGGAGTGTGGCGAATTTAATTGGCACTCGAGAGACCCGGGAAAATAATACAGCAGCGGTAACCATGACAACTGACCAGTATTCAGGTTTTATAAAATAAACTGTATTCGTTTCATAGTATTTTCACATTTGACCAGGATTTCGGCGGAACTTGCGAGAGCGGGACAACAACGCGGAACGCCCGGGACAGAAATGAAAAGCTCGCGGTCGGAAAGTCGCGTCGAAGATTTGCGTGGCCGGTTTTTCTTTCCTCGTGGGGGCGGCTGATTCATTTCGCGCACGATTTTCCCCGTCGATTCACGCGGCATGAAGTATTAAACGAACCGCATGCGTGCGCGCAATTCCTATCGAACCGTTAAAGTGTATTTTATAACGCGCCGCGTCGTCTCGGATACGCCGTAGGGTGAATGCGAAAAACCAATAAATTATTTCCACTCTATTAACGTAACCGTCGATACTCTCTTTCTCTCTCTCTCTCTCTCTCTCTCTCTTCGCGGTAATGGATCACGGTTCGGCGATTTTTCCTTTTTCGGGAAGAAAAGTATCCATAACTCGACCGTTCCGAACCGCGCTCTACGCCACGCCGCGCTGTGCCACGCCGTCACGTCATAATTCTTAATTCCAAAGGTGCTTGAAGCTCGCCACCGCGACCTCGATAAAAGCCTTTTAAACGAGACGTCGATACATTTCTCTCGCCCCGGAGTCACACCGATACGAACGGGGAATTAATTACGAATATCGTGTCTCGAAATGAATGGACGGAACTGCGCGAGCGCCCTGTCCTTTTTCTCCTATTCCCTTTGTGTTTGTCTTCGACTCGAACATGCCGGTTTTCTCTATCCCTTTGTCCCTTTGCCGACGCTGTTTTTTTCTTTCGTTTTTTCATTATTTAGTCCATTCCACTGTTCCATCGGGAATTACTAATTAGCGTGTGCTGACTATAGTGTCTGTCACGGAGATGCTGACATCGATATTTCGAAAACATATTGAGTCGATGTATTCGAATCAGATTTTTCTTTGTTCGTGGACTACAGAAAATGTTCAATTGGTTCCACCATTTTTTTTCCACGAAAATGCTACGCATCAGAACGTTTGTAAATACATTACAAAATGCCGAGAGCAAAGTATTCCCTTTAAAACGAACCCTTAAAACTTGATGTCCAATGTTTTTTCCTCGATTTATTAAATTTTGAATGGTTATACTATCAACTTTGCAGTAGTATAAGTTACAGCATGAGGTTTTAGCATGACCAAACTTGTGCCTCGTTTTTGTTCCATTAATAGGCAAAAAAAAATCGTAGATCAAGTTTCAAGGATTCGTTGTAAAGAGGAAGCTTCATTCTTCAAATCCAGAGTAGACTCGTTCCCGACAAAACTTTTTTAACGTTTCCACGAACCGTTGAATTTGCAGCATTTTCGAGAGGAAACATGTCTTCAGTTTTCCCTCTGTTGTATCAAGCAAAAATATCTCCGACGAAAATGAACGATGGACTGAAAAAGCGGAAGTTTCAAGCTTTGAAAAGGGTCTAAGTTTATTGCTGTACTATTTTTGTTAACGAAATGATCATGATTTAAGTATCGATAGAACAGTGTTCGAATACTTTTTGGAGCCACGTTGCATCTTCGTCAGGCTTGTTCATTCGAAGTAATTTTTCTACGGTCATAATTCCTCGTTTGTTGGATGGGAAAGTTTTGAACGTGCTGTCAATGTGTTGCAGTACCGATGGAGTCGATACAGGGGGTGGCAGGCCAGAAGGCAACTTTGCCCTGTAATATACAACCCCGCGAGCCGAACGATGCCGTCTCTATGGTGCTCTGGTTCAAAGAGGACAGCGGCGAGCCACTCTACAGGTAAGCCATCATTGTTATTTACGAGTGTGGGTATATGAGAGGGAACGATAGAAAGAGTGAGAGGGGTGAGAAGAGAATGGGAGACCTTTTAAATCTCCACGCAGCTCTTTCCCCGATATATTCAACGAGTCTGTCGTCGCGTGCGCCCTTGTATCGCCACCGCAAAAACCGAGCACCGTTGCAGGATTGTTGGAACCGAAAGAAATTACCATTGGCTCGCGCTTCGATTCCGTTCGCTGCGCAGAAATAAATCGAGAACCAACGTGAAACCACTGTAACTAGAATTTGACTGGGACTGCGGTTCCGGCAGAGTGAAATTAAGAATTTTTTTTATTTACATGGTCAAAAGATTGGACAAACATTTTGCTACTGACAGCACTGATGAACCTTTCGCGTTTGTTTTACAGTGCCTATTGTGTTCAAAGAGTATATCTCCGTTCTCTTGCGGCTTTGAAATATCACAATAAAAACTTTTAGCTGGATGCTCTTTGGCAGATTGCGGCAGAGTTTCAGTGGAACAAGTCAACGCTTAATCAGTCAGCGACGTTCATAGCATCAGGGACATTTATAATTACAATAATTGTCAAATAGAAAACCATGATACGTTTACTATTAAATATTTTTTAACGATTCTTTTACACAATCTTCAGTAGTTAGGCGATTCCCTTGAAATATAAAAAAAAAATATTAAATCTTTACACCACCATAAAAAAAAGCTACACATCTCACACGAACAAACCGAAATTGTTTTCCATACAGCCGTCCAAATAAACCAGTAAATTGTTTCATTCACAGAATCGGAATTTGTTTGAACCATCGCGTCGGAACGAACAAAACAGAAAATTGCTTGAAACGTTATGGTACATGGCGATCGAACAACAGTGAAAATTGTAGCAGCGAGAAGCGCCGTCGAAAATCTTCCAAATCGAATTTCGCGTCGACAACAGGAAAACAAACGCGGAATTGTCTGATCGATACGAAGGGTCGCGAGGATGTCCGAAGGCGTTGCGTTTCCGGGATCAATTCCGGAAGTGGGCCACGCGAAACAACGGAAAAGGATCTCCGTGCTACATCGGAATCACGGTTGCAAGCTGGGACTTTTCCCGAGCGGGCATTATACGTCAGCTCGTAAAAAAAGGTCTTACTCGGCGGCAAGAAAAATGCATAAAAGAGGCGCAAACTCTGTTTTATTCGTCTCGCGAGCCGTTCATGGTTCGCCGGCGCTCGTACGCGGTGCTCGACGCGATAAAAACTTTCGAAATGTCTTGGTTCGAAGGCGCCAATGATATTCGTGCCCCGTCGAGTGCTGCAGAAGCAGAATTCAATATTAATATTTAATCTCAGCGAACGGATGCCAACGGCGGACCGGGTTGGGTCGAGTCGGGCCGCGGGGAGAATAAATTTGCTCGCGAGCCCGGCGTTGGGATTCATGCGAATCCTTAGGCTTCGCGACGCGACGGTTCCGAACCAGTCCCCCCTCGTCCACGTTATTCCGACAACCCGACCAGACAAAAGTAGTTCGCGAATATTCTGCGAGCTCACGAAACATTCCGGAAGGTCGCCAAAAAAAAATTCTACTGGCACAATCCCGGAAAATATTTTCTCAAAAATGTAGTTTAGTTTAACAGAGTTAAGTAATGGAGGTTAGCCTGGGCGAACATACTAATCGCGCGGGTTACACAATCTAGAACGTCGATTGAATTCTCTCGCGTCAGGATCGACTTTGTAGGATCGATGTCTCACCCTTCAATGGCTGAAGGAGGAGATAATGCGTGGTACACGACTCACTTTCTCGGGCCGGATAGCACGAGTTTCAAGATGGCTGTCGATCAATCCCCCTTATTAGCCATGCATTGGTACAGCTGTGTATACCTGCATAAATGAAGTTACACAGGATACGCGGTTACGATCTGGATAACAAATAGCTCCGCCAGCGCGATACACGTTCCCATCACGGTCGTTCTGTAATTAATGTGCTTCATCGTCGTAAAGTAAATGAACGTCCCTTATGAAATGCAAATCCGGCTGGGAAACAAAGAGAAAGAGAGAGAAAGAGACTTAATTAGAAAGCGTTCGAATGCAAAGTTGCTCGCAGCGAGGCATCGCTTTCTCCTCCATCGAGCTTTCACGACGACGGCTTTCGTTTGAACGGAAACACGGAAAACGCAGTGTTGTTAGCGTTTTCATAAATTCTACAAACGCCGGGAATCGCGATAATAGGGCCGCGTACAGGCGATAGTTTTCGCGGGGAATTTTCCAAGATTTTTATGGCTAAACGGAGGAAGAAAAAGAGGAAGGAGGGAGAGAGAGAGAGAGAGAGAGACGAAAACGAGTTATTCCGAGCAGCAGAAGCAGCGTGGTAACCATCCTCCCTTTCCACGGAACGGACAACACGGCGCTTATTAAACGCGTGCCAGGATTAAAAAGAAACTGCTTGCGCATTCAGGAATGTAATAGTCCTTCCCCGTAAGCGCAGGGTGCTTCAACGCCGCGGAATATACTGCGACAATCTGCGAAGAGTTAATTGCTCGGCAGCTATGCTAAAAGCGAAGAAACCGCGTGCGTCCAAAGAACTTTGCTACCTCGCGAATCTCGGAGGACCGCGACGCGAATCGCAACGAGCACCGACGCCGGGATACTGTCTTTTTTGGCTGGGGATTTGGAATTTTCTGTAGCTTAACATTTCTAGCTTCCAGTTTAACTATTCTCCGAGTGGCCTGTATTACTGTGCCCGATAAAAATAGGAAAACACCGTCTGTCTAATGTGCTTGCGTTCAACAATGAAAAAGCAACGAGTAGGTAACGTAAAGGTAGAATAATAAAGGTAGAAAATGTAAAACGTGAAAATATGTTTAAAAGATCCGAGACTTCATTTTTTAATAGAACGTGGCACAAGAATGAGCCTTATTCACACTCACTAGAATTTCAATTCTTTTACTTTTGTAAAACTTTTGTAAACGTGTTTAAACAGCAATGTCTTCTTCAATAATATTCGAATAATATATTACTACCTATAAAGAAAGAGAAGGATCGATACTGGAGTGTAGAGAAATCGACAGCATCGTAAATCTGACTAAGGGAGCTGTAACTAATAAATGAGAATGTGTAACACTGCATAAGAATAATGTAATCGTGTTTCTCTATAGATTCATCATCTCGTATTAAATGAACGATTTTTAATTTTATTTGAAGACAACGAAATTTAAAGAATTTATTAAAAAATGATTACAAAAAATATACATATTTAGGACGATAGTTATCAATAGTTCGTCAGTATACGGAATATCCTGCAAAATAATTTACAATTATAAAGAAATAAATTACGAAAGTTAAAAAAAAAACACATTTTTCGCTAATAAAGCAGATAGAAATTTTCAAATAACAACATTTTGAATAGATACTCTTGTTTCCATTATATGCTCCTAAAAACTCATTTCTACCGGTTTGTCAGTTCTAGTTTTACAATTTAATGGAAAATTTTAAGATGTCGAAAAATACTGGGAGATTAGATCCCGAAAGACTACAACACATTTAAATTTGAACAAAGCCCGAAATATTACTCCAGAAAGTGTTCGGTTTCGTGTAAATTGCAACATTTGGGAAACTACGATTGGCAAGAATATTGTCGAATATTCCTCAAAAGTCATGAATTGAGTACAAAAGGCGCTGGGAAAACCATAATGAAGGTCAGCCTTATCATACGAATATGTTTTCGTCAAAATATCAACTTTGTACGATGAGATAATTGCGAGTAAATTTCCTCGAGAAAACGGAATGGTCGCCGGTTGATTAGACATCGACTCGTTCTACTACGCTGTTCGAGCGGAGCCGAAGAATCGGGTTTCGCCGGTGTCTGTCAGTCGGGAAGTCATTCGGTAAGGTTCCCGGTTCGCAGCGGAATAGCAGATAATCGTTTCGATTACTATCGGGGAGTTTTAATGAGGTCGTGGAAAGGGTGGGGGATGGGAGGTCGTGCACAATGGCCGTTCTACAAGACATTCGAGCGAAAGAGAAATAGAGAGAGAAGGCACGGAAAGGTAACCGCACGGACACAGCTCGGATTACTCGTGTAAGCTGACCGCAATAATTGGTCAGCGAGTTCTATGAATGCGATGGAGATTTAATGATAACCCGGGACACACGAAATGACCGCGCGTCGCGCCGCTCTGGTGACGCCCTAGCCTCCGCCGTGCCGCGCCGATAGATAAATGGTGACCGATCACAGATCATCGACCTGATTTGCATTTCCAAGCACCGATATCGGGCCACGCCGCTTTTATCTCTCCGTCCGTAACCCCTCCTCATAGATTTCCCGGCGTCCCCGATAAATGATGTCGATGTATGTTTGATGTCCATATCGATAAATCATCTCTTTTAGCGCGGACGATGACAGCTGCTAATTCACGACAAGTTAATAAACCGTTAACTATGGATTCGATTCCGGCACGGTAAATACCGACGTGATAACGTTCGTTGGAACGACCGTGCGTCGTGAAAAACGATTCTTCCAAAACGTTGTTCGGAGTCTCGATCACTCCGTGGATTAGTCTCATTGACCCCGCTAGACTCCACATCCTTTGGCCGAATCAACGTTTCCCATGTGCATTGTGAGAAAAATCTGGATCCCCGAAAATTAACCCTTAGCACCCGAGTGGTGACTCTGAGTCACCGCTAAAAATTGCTGCGCTATAATTCAAAATATTGTTGACATTATTAAATTATTAACTATTATTAAACATTTCAATATTGTATTAGGTATTCTATTAATTTCAGATCCACAAAATAAAAAAAATCATATAGAATGGAATTATTCTAGATAGGAAGACATGTTTAATTTTCGAAGTAAAGTAGCTCCGAGTGCAAAGGGTTAACAAAAAGTCGTTTTTCAGTTTTGATATTCCAATATTAATATTTCAATGGAAAAATTGATACGGTATACTTATATGGTTTCCAAGATAGAAATTCACAAAGTCAACTTAACAACAACCCTTAACAGAATAAACAAAAACCACAGTATTCAAGGAACCGTGTCTTACTTGTTATCATATTTTCATTAGAATGTTTTCGTACCTTCAATTCTCTGCTCTGTAAAAATTTTCATTAGTTTGCAATTTTTGCATCGTATTGATATAAGATTTTCAATGTTTCGTGTTTCACAAATAAACAAGCGACTACACAATCTTTTCTATTAGCAGAAATATTAAAATCTAGAGGATGAACGCAAAATAAGCCTGACCTCGTTCCTCCAAATGGTTCCCGAGATAAAAATTCCTACGAGCCGTTCTTGTAAATGACAAATAAAAAAAAATACTAAACTCCAAAGGCCTATATTCCACAAACCAATTAAACGACATCAAAATAATGACTTAAACTCCCCCTAATTTCCCACGCACTACATCGCATCAAGCTTCCATCGCAAAAAGCGGTCTATTTCGCGTAGTATGACCCAGATAGCCGACAGGGCGTGACAGTAGTCGCGGAGCGCGCATAGTCAGACACCGCGTGCACGGGACTCGCGCGATTAATCTAAACGATTCCAACTGCGACAACGAGAGAGAGAGAGAGAGAGAGAGAGAAAAATCGGCGAGTGGATCCGTTGTCCGAAGAAACGAAATTCTCTGGATAGACTCGCGGTGCTATTAGTTAAGCGACGTCCAACGACCGCGATAACGGTTAATCGGGGACCGAGCGACTCGTAACAATAGCTTGTAATAATGGATGGTAGGGGACGGTTTGCTGGTTCATCCGTACCGTTCCGCGTACGAGAGAGGTCCGTTACTCTGTTGTGTAACAGCGTGGACAATGGACCGATAATTCGAGCCGGTGGAACGCGGCCCCAGGCTGGCAAGACGCGTGTAGACCCGATTCTACATGTAAGTCGACCACAATGCCGTCGCGGAAACGGGTCAATTAACTTCTCGATCGGGAACGTTACCATGAACGCGTCGACGTTTAATCGACCACCGTTGCGTTGCACATGCATCGCCTATCCTCTCGCCTTGAAACAACCCCTCGAAATCGCGCCACAATCCTCGGAAAGTGTTTAAAACCGAAAACCAAATTCGAGCCTGATCTTTAAAGTTCAAAGTCATTTGAAGATCATGCCCCAGTACAAATTTGAATGCATTTTGTTACGAGCTACGCGAATATACATATATAGTTATTTAAAAAGGAAATATCGATGATCTTGAAAACTACAAGAGAAAACGACATTTTATAAAACAACCCCAACAGGATACTGACCACTTGATACTTATTAAATTCCACATAAAAAATGTTTTAATTGGTCAAAATTATCACTAAAACTATCGAGCACTGAAAACGATTAAAATATTTTAGCAGGTAGAACTGATGATATACAATATGTGTTTAGATAAAGGAATTTGTCGAATCAATTTCCATGTAAGCAACATCGACATTTCAATAATTAAAAAATTAAAAAATGTAAGACCGGTCATTTGACCGACAGCGGTGAGTTAAGTGTTAAAGAAGATATTCTAGGGGTGACACTTAAGTGAGACACCCTGTACGTTATTATTATGCAATTTTGTCGCAGTTTTTGAAGTTTGCTACAATTTAATTGTGATCCAATATCTATCGATGACATAGAAGCACAGAGAGCTACGAATCCGATTTCTTTCTAGATTGCGGCTGCCTCGCTCTGCCTCGCTTTGCCTCGACTTGCCAGACAATCTGCGGCCGTATTTACGACGTCGGAGAATGCGAGAACGTCCGCCAGAATTATTATATTAGAGCGGACGACGGAGAAGGAGATTTACGAAATCCATTGTCCTCCTTCGTCGGGCAAAGAAGAGAACCCGGTCGTCCCGTAACGATCGCGAACCGTCTTGACCGATTCCAATTTTCATTAGGCGGTCTTCCATTGTCTGCGCTCGAAGAAACGCGGTTGCCATTGAACCTGCGTATGTTTTACCTCTGGGGAAACCTCTGGGAAGCCTCCCGATAGCCTCTGGGAAACCTCTGGAAATCTCTCTTCTTCGAAATTATTACTACTTCCTTATTTATTCGGCTATCATACTCTCTGCCTCGTATTATCTTATTATCGGGTTTCGGATCTTCTACATTTATGACAGAAATGATTCGCTGCAATTTGAAACAGTAGAAAGTTTAAAATAATTATTTAAAGAAGTGGAGTTAAACGGAAGTTTAAAGAATAAAGTAGAACCGTTTGAAACACTGCAGCAGACAAAGAAAAAGTGCGGCAGAACCTCGTACAAAATAAGCAAAAAACTGTTTTATAAGACTGTGTATATACATTTTATGCGGTGATCAAAAACTTGGTTAAGCTGTACATTTACTGCCGCATAAAATACGCGTACACAGTCTTCGCGCGGTTCTTCGCGAGAGTGCAGTAGAAAACAAGGCAGTGCTTAATCAGCTAGCGGCGCACACAGTTATCAGCTTTACATCTTTCCGCAATTTTCCGTGTTAGAATGTATACAATATCTTAGTGCAAGAATATTTTGAGATCGGATCTTACCCTTTTAAATGCAGAAAGTTTCAATTCGATCTGACAAACGATTCCGAGCAAACAAGTTTCTCGGAAAGAACAATTGAAAAGTCGATGACGGAATCTTAATTTACTTGTACAGAAAACCAATTAAAACTGAAACGCAACCGACGAACTTACTAAAAATAAAACAATTTCGCTCGACTAGAATCGCACGTTATAAACGAGTCCGCGCAGAGGTCGTTACAGAAGAGCGTTCCCGGGTCCCGTGGCTAATTCCACGATCCCGTCTCGCGAGACGTTGACGATCGATAGATCGACGGATCCCTTTGAAAAAATCTGTGTAACAGTCGCGGTTCGATTCCGCTATCCTCGTGAATCGACAGGAATAAATGTCAAGCGAACCCCCGCGGTCGACGCGCCGCGCCGCGTCCCGTTTCACCAGAGTTCGCCAGGAAGAATACCCATCGAATGAGAAACGATCTATTACGGAGCTATGAAAATGATTCCATTGAAATCGAAAGAGCTTAGAGATGAAGCCCGCTCGCGAGCGAGCGAGCGGAAGGGAGGCCAGGGGGAAATACTCGATACAGATCGAACGATCATCCGTCTTCTGGGATTGCCGCGAAACGAGTGCATTGTGGACTTCGCCAATCACCACCCTTTTCCAGCGGTACGCTCTTTTGTCACCCTCCCTTTCTTCCACGCCTCCGCCGATCCCTCCAAGCCCTCTCTTGTCGCCTCTCTTCTCCCCACTTCCGCATCCCCACCTCCGTATCACCACCACCGAGATTCAACCACCCCCCCCCCCGCGAACCTAGCCGGAATCGACTCTTTTGTTCGAGTTCTTCCTTTCCTTAAAGCGCTCTTCCTCGTCAACGAGTCGCGGATAAAATCGATCCTCGTGGTTTTTCTTCGTTCTACTCCTCTTTTTTTTTCTACCTGGCGAAAGTGGAGATCCTCCTTTGGACCGTCGAGCGTGGTCGAAACTTATTTATTTCACGTGATTTCGACCGGCTGAGTTTCATTCTTTTTCAGAAATTAAAATTCATCTGAGTTTACGGCGGGCTACTTTTTTCTTCATTTTCCTGAGGGAACATTTCTCTGGGAGTTTTTATCTCGAGAACCGTTTGTCGGATCAGGATCATCCTTTTCTATCTTCATCTGGAAAATTTAAACCACCGTAATACTATTTTTCTTAATTATTCTATTTATTTGTAATACACTGGTCCTCGAATATTTCGATGTTTGTCTATTTTTCACAGTAGACCCGTCATTATGAATTTTTATCTCGGGAACCATTTGTCGGATCGAATTGAAACTTTTTTCATTGAAATGAGGAAGGTCTAATCCAGTCTGTTGTAATATTTTCTATTCAAATATTAATGCTATCGAAAATTAAGAACCAATACATATAATTCCGATAGTACAAGCGCCGCTGTCTGACCATGCGCTGACTTGTTCTACTGAACTGTTCTGAAGAGAACTATACATTTACCATCGCCTAAAAAATGTACCGGCTGGCAGAATAAGTTAAACAGTCCGCAAAGGAATTGGATCAGTCCAAGCGCAGAAACAATGTCATCCTCATCGGAAAAATTGAGTTAATCTCTTAATTAAAGCGATTTTTGTACGGTTCTTAATAAATTGCTCTCCTTTCAGGAAACGGCAACAGTGATCGAAATAGCAAGAGAGAAAAGAGGGGGAAAAAGATGAAAAGAGAAAAAGTCAGCAGACGTAAAAGCCCGGGCCGTGCATGGAAATCGGCTACAGTCGAACTTCCCGTTCGATCGAACGAAATCGTTGGTTCTCGATTGCAGTTGATGCTCAGCCACCCCCTTCAGTCTCCATACCCCTATCGTTTCTAGCTGCCACTTTGCCGTGAGCACCCAGCACACGCTGCCACCTATACCACCCTCTATTCAAATATCACTGTGAAACCACGGCCCGGCATTCTTCAAAATGGGATTCATGCCGTCGCATAATAGGACAGAGATATCAATCCGATCGGTGAATATAATATAATATCCGATTACACGAGCCTCGACGAACACAACGCGTCTGTTCGCCTGTTCGCCTGTTCACCGTGTCGGGCACGTTAAACGTCTCCACGAGCGTTCCAGTCCTTATTCTTAGCCGTCAATGTATCTCCGGTGTAATATGGGAACGCTCGCTTATCCTCCATCTTCCTCTCTTCCGCTCCTGTTCGTCTCACCTCGGTGTAAACCACCCTCTTATGCTAGGTAAATCGAGCACAGGATCGAAACGATACCGAGAGACGCGATACGACACGGTAAATACACTTCCAGCAATCAGAATCTGAACGAATGAAGAAAATACTCATTCTTATTTGTTAGTAGTTGCTTTTTAGATTCATTGTTAATGCGTGGATATTTTGGGGAAGTCATTCTAGAATTGGAAAGTTTGGATTTCGATACCTAGGGGCAGATCAATGAATTTTTATCTTTCAAACCTTTTGTTGGATCGAGGTGGAACTTTCTTCACGTAAACGAGGAATGTTGGAACTCCGTAACAATTACTTTTTAGAGAAATTGAAATTTTTTTCAAGAAAATTAAAGAAACTCGAATAATTTTTGGTAGCTGTCTGATCATTCACTGACTTGTTCTACTGCATTCTCCCGAATAGTTCACATCTCCTCATTATCTGTTAAATTAATATTTCGTATATGATATTCTTTTCTTATACTCTGAATATGTGGATATAGCTATTAAAACTGGAGAAACCCCGTATCGAAACTACATCGAAGTGTGTCGACCGATGTCCCAAGCGAGCAAGGCTCGAACTTCGAACAGTTCTTAATATCGTTTTCGTTGACCTCGTTACACTAGCTGTTGTTATCGCTGGTAAACCTTGTTAGCATCATAAACACGTCGTCTATTTACAACGAACACTACGATATATCCGAAATTTACTATCTCGAGGGAGTATTGCACGCTACTACAAATGCTTATCGAACCACCACACCCATGTACCCCTAATAATACTGCAGACCTTCGTACAGCAGAATTACACATGAAAAATAAATTAACCATCGCATTAACGGTACTCCCGACCGTTCAGATACGTTACAGTTGTTCATAAAGTCGTACACTATAGAGTATTGTTAAACACGTTGAGTATCATAAACCATCGCTCTAAACAATCCCGTAAAGTCAAAGTAATTTAAGTGATCAGACCGAAACTGTGCAATTCAAACACACCACAGTGATTTCGCCTTTCATGCTTTTAGATTCTATTGAATCTTAATGAATTCGAGCGTAGCAATGGATTAGAACAGACCAAAACGAGTTAATCAATCCTTTTCTTTTCTCCAAAAGTATTAACATCATTATCTATGCAGAATGTCACTGTAACAACAAAATTTTATCGTTATTTTCTAAAGATTATTTCACGATCATTTCGTGTTTTTTAAATGGAATACTATATTTCTATTTTGATATTATAAAAATACAGAAAGAAACACAAATGACATTGAAATAATCTTCAAAAGAGAAGGCTAAAATTTTTTGTTACAGTAACATTCTCTGTTTCACTCTTTTAGCTGCTTATCGGCAGCATCATCTTGCCTTAGAACCATTTCCAGCGATCGAAAACATCGCGGTAACCGTTAACAGACTAAATGGACCTTTCACGACGAGCAGACGGAGCAAGCTTCTCGTTCGCGATTTTTATTTAGCTCGTTTCGCCACGATGAATCGACTTCCGCAACCGATACTGTGCCCCGTAACGTCGCCGAGGACGTTCAACCGGAGAATCGCAAATATCGTATAATTTCGATCGACGTTCGCGAAGTCAGGTAAACAGCCGAGCACAGGAATCCAGTGTAAACTAATTTCTCGTTCGCTGCGCGTCGATACGCGAATATGTTGTACACATATACGTGTACGGAAGTAATCGCGAAGTTTTCTTCGACGAGCGACGACGCATTTTAGCCGGCGCGGGGCGTTCCTTCCAGCAGTTTCATTAATTAGCGAACGACGCCGCTTCCTTTACATATTTTGCTCGGCTCCGATTCCAGCACTTCGTTTTCCGGCTGTTTCCCACGCCCCCTTGTGTCTCGCCGAGCAGAGACGAGTTTCTTCCCCGTAACTCGTTAATTCGACGACACTTCACCGTCGGAAATCCGTTCGACCTCGTCGCCTTCCCTGGGAATCGGCGAACAATGTTCTGCGGGCGTAGTATCAGGTTTGCAATTAAATTCGATGCCTTTATTTAGTGACGTTCAATTTTTAGCCGTGAGGGAATTATTATAAGTGATGCCACTAGTAAACAGTAAAAAGATTCAGATCGAAACTCGTTTTATTGACAACTAGCTGACCCGACAGACTCCTGCCCAAATTTCGATAAATATGTTTGTGATCGTTTCGTGAATTTGTGTGATTCTGTAATAAAAATTCGACGCTGTGCTCGACGAGTAATTCATCGGGAACCAATAATGCGCATCCAAACATGTGAACCTGCTACTTGTTCCGTTTAAAAAATTATGATTTTTGCAGTTTCATCAAATTTTCTGATTTTCCATTGGAATTGTCTCGAATTTTTTTTCCTCAATACTTTTCCAGGACCGTAACGATCAAAATAAAAACAGAATTCAGCATATCCGTCGTTCGAATTGTGAGTTATGGTCTTGAGTTCATACTAAAACCCCATAGAAAAAAGCACTTTCATTTCTTCCCGACTTTCCCAATTTTCCTTTCCCTAAAACCCCTATTCGGACTATTACGAACATTTTTAACAGTGATTTGCTTTCCAACGAACAACATTTAATTATTATTTATATAGATGATAGATGAAAAACATTTTTATAGCTAGCTTAATTATATCATTATCATACGAGATGAAACAGAAAACAAATATTGAAAGAGATTTGAAGGAATGTATTAAATGCCTGTTCATTGTTCTCACACGAGCACAAACAATATGTTTAATTCCACAATCACTATTTGATTAATATTAAAAAACACCGACACTTTCCACAGTCCATTATGGACGGTTTCATCGTTGAATTAAAACAAACTAATTGTCAAACCGTTGAACATTACGAAGCTTATGAGAGGCGCGCAATGTCGAATAATCTGAAAGCTGAATGCACCGGGTATGAATATTTTCCACGGTCGAAAACTACAAGCGCGAAACTTTACCGATGAATTCGAACGGAAATTGCGAAAGTTCCGAACGGAATTATTCCCACATTCGTATCGAGACAGGGAGAAGAAACGCGTTCATAACATTTTCATAAAATTGTATAATTTCTGACGTCGACGCGAAAGTTCCGCGGAGAAACAAATTCTCCGGGGTTGAAATTTTAAATGGAAATATTTGTCCGTTCAAGAGTTACGACGTACAGTACGTAGGTACACGGTGCTTAAAAGTGTAGCCGCCCACCGATGAACGCTTGGAACTCGAAAGTTTCGAGTACCGACTTTTTTCTGTAATGTATAACTTGAAAAATTGCCAAATATTTTTTACATGAATCCCGGTCCGCGCGCGTGGAGCTGCCTCTGTCGCGGGATCCTGTTCGTCTTTTTATTCCCTTTCCCTTCTATTCTCCGTTGTAGCCTCTTTTGTCGCCGTTGCTGCTCGTAGTCTGCCTTTTTCGACTTGGCTCACACGCTTCTACAAGAGGATCGTGTTTTCTCTTTTGTCTGCTCCTGCATTTGGAATTCTCGATACCGCTACACGACTGTTTAAGTCATCGATTTTTCATTTGTTTATCAACGACAAGTCTCGCGATGATTGCTCATTCTCGCGAGTACAGTCTAAGAAATTCTATGACCATTTATCGGATCAGATTGAAATTTTTCTTCCATCAGAAGACATCACACAGTGTTGCAATATTTATTCCGTAATAAATAGAAGCTAGTCATATAAAGTAATGTCTAGAAAGTAAGAATATTAACATTTCACTGTCGGTAAAACTCCCAGTCTCTTTTGTCGACAAAACTGTGTAAGCATTTCAAATTCATATTTGCCTACATTTCGTAATGAGGTCCATAAAACCTCTTATATCTAATTAATATCAATC
The DNA here is from genome assembly GCA_916610235.2 of Lasioglossum morio. Classification (NCBI taxonomy): domain Eukaryota; kingdom Metazoa; phylum Arthropoda; class Insecta; order Hymenoptera; family Halictidae; genus Lasioglossum; species Lasioglossum morio. The sequence goes on along the minus strand of OU744324.1, from coordinate 4,518,490 downwards.
CTTTCTTTAAATACGTTTTGCACTTACTTTTCTGTATTCTAAAGTAAATTTTTGTAATGAAAAGTAACGGCGAAAGTACATTTTATTGTCACAAGTAATCCCTTTAATATATATAGTTATATATAATGAAGATTATGTATGCGATATTCAACAAGCTTGAAGTGGGCAATAAACGCTAATACACGGAAAATTTCTTTTTTTCTTAGCTTTAGAGCAGACTTTAAACTTTCTTTTCACGTTAATTTTAAAATGCGGAAATGTGCGGAAATGAGCATGGATTGTATAAATATGTGTTGGAGACATCGTGTATAGATACGTTACGTGAAGAAGCATAAAAATCTATATCGATTAATATTCCAATATCTACACACTTTATATTAGTAACCATAAAGACGGTTTTGTCTCGAATCGAAGCACTATGTGACACCGACACAATCCTCGAGAACGCTCGCAATGTATTTCCAATAAGTAAAGCATTAAACTAATCACTAGAGACCGAATACACGATTCGAGAGATCAGCTAGATTAGGCAGAGCCATGGCGATGCGAGGGTTAATCAAGGCTCAAATTTTAGAGTAATCGATGGTCCGGTGATAGGCAGATTTGCCGGGGGTTGAGCCGAAATTTCGGTTGTGCAGCTGTAAATTCGATGCGCCGCGGCGCGTCGTCGCGGGAGGTAAACAGATATCGCAACATTGTGTCGCGGTGCGTTTCGCCATTGAAATTTCCACGTCACGGGGGTCGGGACAATAGCGCGTGCCGAGTGGGATTAGGAGGATGAGCGTGGATGACGCGGGGAATATCAGCGTGTGTACAACTGCAATTGCCGTTAGTCACGTTCGCCGTCGCGCCGGAAGAAAGAAGGGAGCGGGAAAGGGCGGCGGGGAAAACGAACTGGCGGACACGGGCCCCGGACACGGGCGTCGACGTTGCGGACAACGGAGAGTCTTTTATCTGCTTACGCTTTATTTGCATCCGTGCAAACACGCCGCGCCGGTTCGCTGCCGGACATGAACTCTCGTCTGGGCCGAGAGGGCTTCTTCCCTCCCCCTTATCTACCCCTCGTAAACAGCCGCAACCGTGATGAATATGAAAATATCGCGCACGCGTCGTATCGCCTATCCTCGCCCCCATCCTACCTTTTGTTCCCGGCGTCCATTTCTACCCGAAGACAGCTTCCGCTCGATCTACCACTCCCCAGACACCAAAACTAACGAACCCGTCGATGAACCGATGCATCGACTTCTCGCGTTCGCATTCAATTCCCAGCTTTCCGTGCAACATCGAACATACGCACTGATTTCCTACATTTCCTGTGAACGAGATAAACGAACCGCGAATCGCCGCTGCTGGAAGATAGCTCCACTATTTTTTACGATTATTATTATTGACAGGGCGGCTTTATTGCTGGAGCTGTGCGGCAATGTATTCGGATAGATGCGAGGGTGGTTGGAGGGTTGTTACAATGCTGAATCGAACATTTGGAATGAACGAGATGTTGATTACGGTGTTCTACGATTTTTCATTTGTTTGTACGACACAGTCCAGTGAATTTACTTCGAGGTAGAATTTAATTTTCGTTTCCAACTGCTTCGGATCCCGTTTTTATTATTATTTTTTTTTTTTTTCGAAAAATCGACCGGCAGCAAACGTAGATTAATAATCCCTGTAGAGACGGGAAATTCGACACCGGAAGAGCAGACAGATAGGAACGGAATGAGCGACGAGGGGATGATCAGCGCGGTTCGAACACGCGCAGCCTCTCTTAGGTAGTCGGGCTCGAATTTTTCAGGGAACTTTCGCGATTCGTCATAGTCGTCGGGGTCCGAGGAAGTTCGCCTCGGCCCAGGCTTCAAACTCAATACAGAGACCGAGAGGAAGTGCACTCGACCGAGAGAGTCGGATAACCTTTTACTTTGGAGATCGAGCTCGCCGAGATGGCATTAGAAGATGTATCAGAGCCCGGTTCGAGACTCGAATGCCCCGGAGGAACACGACTCTATCCTCTATCTCTATCTATCTCTCCCACTCGGCTCAGACGACACGGACAACTTCATAACTACCCGCCGGACGGACAAACATCATATACGTATGTATATATACACTGCACGGACAACTCCTTTCGCCGGGGCGAACTTTTAACCCGGCGCGATCCACCTCTGTCGATCTCTTCGAACCAATTACCCTGCTCTCGAGCTGATGTGGTCGAGCAGAAATCTCGAAATTCGCCTAATCTCTCCTCCGTTTGCTTGTACAGTGTTCCGGGAATTTTTACCGGGGCCCCTTTTAACCGTATCTCTTCCAATCTTTTCAATAGTCGATCCTCCAATAGAAGGATCTCGAACTTATTCGTGGAGCAGCGTTCGAAATAATTTCCTCGTTAAAGTGAATTCTGTATTTCCGATTTCGACTGGTTACTACATCGAAACATTTTATTCGAGCATCACATCTAGTCCCAGTTTCCAGGAAACCCGCAGCCATTTTTCCGAATGTTAAAAAAGTTATTCCCCCGCAAGAAGAGTCCGAGCATCAACGTGAGTCGGTGGTACACGTTCCTCGATTCGCAGCGGCCCCGATTAAAAATCGCTTTAGGATGGTCGGTCCGGACGCGGGGCACGAAAGTTAACTCGCGCAAATTATATTTTCCGGTCGGACGGAACGTGGTGGAAGAAGAAAGAAAAGGAAGCGAGGGAAGCACAGGCAAGAAGAAGAAGATGAGGAGGAACCGGCGGTTGGCAGTCTAGGGAGAAAGGTTGCCGGGGGGATCAAAGGGGAGGGGGGGGTGTATAAAACGACAGCGGGAAAAGAGAGAAATGTGCTGCCGCAGTGGCGACGCCGTCTGCAATTACAATGCCTTAATTTTATGCGCGAAGTTAAGCTCCTTTTAAGAGTCCCGGGAGCGGTCGGTCCCCTTCCCGGACCTGTCTCCGAGAACCCTTCCCCCTCCCCAACTTTGGGTTTTCCGCCGTGCAGCACTCGTCCCACCGACACCAGCCGTATTCATGGGAAACGTTCTTCTGCCAACCGGCAAGATTCTCCATCGAGTCGCGGCAATTATTTTAATTTGTTTAGAGACCATTCTCTCCCATCCACACCTTTACCTCGTCCCGTTGACGCACGACTTCTATCTCAGGCCGTTCTCCTCGAAGGGACTCCTCTCGCGACGATTTTATTCGAGACCGTCGTCCATTCATTCAACTAGACTTCTCTTTTCCACTCGCTCTATCTGATATTGTCCGCCTTTGTGGCCCGCTTCGCTTGCACGCCAGAAAGAGTCTGAATTTTTCTGAAGATTTTAACCCCCAAAATGCCGAGTCACAGACACAAAATTGTAAGGAGGAGACTCAAAACGGCGTAATGCTTCTTTATCCGTTTCTTGCTCGTTGGGAACTGTCTGTACTGTTTATTTTTCAACAAAACCAAAACGCCACGCACATTAGTTAACAGAACACGTATAAAATATACGTATAAAAATAAATATCTCGGTTATTATTAGTCGTACAAAAAATCTCCACAGAATAAAGTTGTACTGTTTGAAGGGGCGAATTTGATGATGGTAAAAATTTTTTCTCAAAGTCATTTTTTTTATAAGATTTCAAGGTCATCGATATTTCTATTAATGGAATCATATATTTTTTTTGTTCATGTTCTTATAGAGAATAAAATGACAAATTCAACAACCCATCATATTGTATGATTCAGCTCATCTGATTTAAATGCACCACCCGGTATAACGCATAAATCAATAAAAATATATACAATGGTCAAACACTTGATGTGGCATACATGCATACGGTAAACATTCTTACAGAATAAAGATTCTGGACAGAGTCTGAGACATATGTATGTCATTAATTTCCTTTAAACCGAAATAAAATTCTACTTTGTTGTAAGGAAGAAATGTTAGTGCAAGCTGTTGATCATTTTTCTTGAATAGATACTTACATTTTTTTTTGTAGATATCGATTCTCTTCTGCATAGAAAAGTGCTACGATATCTCGATAAATAAAATCTTGAAAATACTTTTACGGTCAGTCTTGAGCACCGATTTTATTTATTTCTTGCTAATGTTTGAATAGCTTTTTTAAAATGCACTTCGAAATCTCATGCAGCCATCACCGAGAAGAACAAGTTTCTCAGAAAACGCGTACACGTGACAAGAATTAATCTCCGTCGCGTCTGATGGAGAAATGACACCGGCTCCTCGGGCAGTTCGAAATGCTCATCGCTTCTGCCTCGGAGCAGATAAATTGTATTTATCCCGGTCGTTGCGTAACTCTGTTCTCGCAGAGCGCGGCACGCGTCGCGATCGGAAAACGTCCGGAGCAGAGAGAGAGAGAGAGAGAGAGAGAGAGCCAACGGTAAAACCAATTACTTGTCGCCCAGTTCTAATCGCGTCTCGTCGCCCACTCCGATCATCCGTGTTCTCTCTGCAGCGGCATCATTCTTCTCAGCTTTTTATCGGTATTTTTACACTTCTACGATTCCTACGAAGATTTCCGAGAGCGTCTAGACACACAACGGGACCGAGGATTTTCATTAAAACCTTATCGGGCATTTCGAACGAAAACTGTCAAACATAAATGCTGTTCGTTCAAGTTACAAGTCGACATCAAATTGCAGTTATTCTGTAGTTGTCAATATTCAACTCTTTAGTAGCACCGTTCTCTTTCTTTGGACCTGACAATCAATTTTTATTATTATTTATTATTATAGACGGACTGAAGCCCTTTTACATAAGTATTTATAATAAGGATAAAAAGAGAAAGATACAAGACTACTCGTCTAATAACAAAGAAGGGGACATGCACAAAAAGAAAAATTTAATAATGGTACAATCGATATGGTATTATCATATAATGCTGCGTAGTTGCATTTGAAAATTTAGTAAAGAATCAATGAAGAAATTAATACAATTATAAATACTGCATTTTTTTGCAATAATGCGATTCAATGGATTAATTAATCCATAAGTCGATTTTGCTTTAAGTGTTTGCAAACCCGCTCTTAGTTCTCAATTCACGTTCCGGAATGTAAAAATTGATTTGCGCAAGTAGAGAGGAACAATCAGCATGATTATTAATTAAATGACAAATAAAGCTATGGTCGGATACTATTCTTCGAGCAGATAATGTTTCTACGATCATTGTAGTTAATATTGTGGAGTAATCATGATCAAAGAATGACATTGGATTATTTAGCTTATATGAACAAAACAAATTTTCATTAGGAAGTAAATTCAAATTACTGCTGTATTGTTTGCAATCAATTAAACTATTTACGACGAAATATATACTTTGATTATAGTAAATGTCGTTTCCGTATCTCGAACGAAATCCAATTTTTATTACGAAGTAATTTAAAATTACTGCTGTATTGTTCGCAATTAATTAAATCTGTTCATGAACGAAATATATACTTTATTTATAGTACATATCGTTTCCGTGTCTCGAACTAAATCCAATGTTTATTTTTTGTAAAAATCCGTGGTTCAGTGATGGCAGACAAATAAAATCGAAATGATCAAACACATTGAAATGAAAGAGTTGAACTGGTCGAATGCACGAGAGAATAGAAAGCTTGCGATAGCAAGATCGAATAACGAATTGACTTGTCACTCTGGGGAGAAAAAGGGTTGACGAGCGTTTAGACATTTTTAGCGCAGCTTTTTTTTCAAATTTTTCGAGTGGATGCTCGGATTGATCCAGGACTTTTAAATCCTGATTTGGGCCGGGATTACTGGGTTCGACGAGATGTTCGGTGTTGTTTTCGAGCTCGCGAGCGAATGGCGCGCGCGGACTCGTTAGTTTTTTTCCTGCTGGGGCGTGTCGACTGCCATTTGTACAGATTTTATCCGGTCGACGAGGGGGCGCGTAGAAAAACGGCACGGTAATTAAGAGTTTTTCCGCGAGTCGCGCGATCTCGATGCCTCTTTAGTTTCTCGTAAATCAGCCGACGCGGAAAGTAAACGAGCGACGACGCTGTTCTCGGGGGAGAGACGCGTCGACGTCGAGTTCGTCGAGATCGAATCACCTAGCCTCTTTTCTCTCTCTCTCTCTCTCTCTCTCTTCTCCTCTCCTCCCTCTTTCTCTCTTTGAAGTCATCGTGCTCGTTAAAAACTGATCCAATTTGTCTTACGACCGCGGACGAACTGCGCACTCACGAATAAGATTCCGTCCCGTCGAAAAGTTGGCCCCGTTCAGGAGAACACGACGTCGAAAAGAGCGGGACGTCCCGTTGATCGACCACCGGACGTCTTATCGCTTGAAGTCGGACGAACTTCGTCGCTCGATTAGATCCTCCGAATTGCTACCCCTCTTGTACTTTTCCCCTAACACAATTGATCGACCTAGTGACCAAAACTTCTACCACGATCTTGCTTTACTACATAGCTGGTTAAAATTGGAGTTAGCATTTTTTCAGTAAAGTTTTCAATTTAAAAAGTAATCGTCATCCGTCCTACGGATGAACCTGCAACTCTGGATCATTAGACATTTGTTAAAAAAACCTTGCCGCAATTTTGTTTACACCGAAGAAACTATTGTTGAAACTTTTACATCAGCACGTTCTGCTCGTCGAGAATATAAGAAGTTTGAAAAGAACCACATGTCGCGAACAAATAGTCATTAAGGTATAAACTGTTAAAATTTTTGCAATGAGACAGAACATGTGCTCCGAGACAAACGATATTTAAAAGGACATTCCTCGTTACGCTCGTACCAAGTCATCATTGTGTTCCTGCTGACACATGACCATTACTTTTTATACACCCTGTACCTTGATTTAACGATTCGTCAATTCTTCAATATCATTTTAAAATTTTCTGAAAGCAAAGGATTCCCTTCGAATGAACCACACTCTATTGAAATATAAAATAGAATTTATTCTAGTAATCTATCTCTGAAGGCACGTTGTGCGACACGTCTTTACGTGGATCATTCTCAAGAGATTTTGCATCTGTAAAATATTGTATAATGTACTGTATGTATATAAGGTGGGTTAAAATTAAAGACAAAATATTTTTATGTACTTGCTATGTATGAAACGAACTATGTAAATTGAACATTGAGAATATTCATGATTTCAATATGCACGATGCCGGTTGAAATCATACTGAAGTCAATGTGACCGTTTGAACAGAGCCAAATCACCTTATATATTTATTTTCACCCACCTTACATAACATACAGTACATTATACAATATTTTACAGACGCACATTCTCTTCAGAATGATCCACACCAGGATCGAAACGTTGGGAACAATTTAAATTGCAAAATTGCTATTAGAGTTAATATTTGATCGAACCTGTGCGCTGAACGAATTAACAAATTCTATTCGTTTTTAATATCGAGAAATCAACATCGCGAAGATTGAATCGTCAGATCGACGTCCGAAATAAATTGGCACGCGCTCACGTGGTACACAGACAGTAGTAGATCCTCAAGGACTCGAAGATGAGACGTCGGAGCCAGTGTAATCGCGCACTCGCCGTCAGACACATCGCATTGCATCGGGCAACGGGAGTGCGCCACTTGGCATTTCCGCTTAACCGTACAGGATCGTTGACACGAATACAAACGCATCGCCGGGTCTAACCCTTAACCTCTGAAATGCGCGCGACGTGATATTACGGAGGGCGTTGCTATTAAGCTCTGCGACCTTACCCTGCTCGAGCCCTGCTCTCTTCTCTCAGTACAGCTCTCATCATCTTATTCGTTCCTTTTTTATCCTCCTTCTATACTCAATTGCTTCCGTATTCTCCCCCCTCGATAACCTACATTTGCATTCGAAGGCTGATCGCAATGCACAATTTCATTAAAGAGACCTCAGTGAAATGACAAACTTTGTGAACAGCTTTCAAACTCATTCACAGCAATTTTTATATAGATTTTATTCACAGATATAAAATACATTCAAACGCGGCAATTATTACGTTAATTTTATTTTGATATAGTTGTGCAACCCTCTCTTCGGAAACAGCAGCGTTTCGTAACAAAATTAAGGGTTGGAGTTTAGCAAATGTTGTATGGCTGTTTCTTGCTATTCTAATATTCCTTGAAGAGGGTGATACCTAAGGTTATTTGAAAGAACATTTTTCTTTACGCAAAAGGTTCTCGGCGGTTTCGTTAAAAACTGATTAACAGAAAAGGCGGACCAATCGGAGCACGACTACAGGTAAACGTTACGTTGGCATTGGCCGAGCTGGCATCCGCGCCAGAACAAAGACGCAGAGAACGTTTTCGTAAAGGGAAAAGTTGCTTCCAATTACATTCGTTTTGGGACATTCAGTGTTTTGAACAATCCTTTATATGAAAAGCAAATGTGTCAGGTAATTCAGCAGCGTTCCCCAGTGGGACGTAACAAACTGAAATATTTCCGGGCACTTTCTCGACCCCGACACGATAGAGTATAGAGTTAGAGCGGGACGTATCGCGTTTGCTCGACCGCCTCTTTCGTGGCAAACGTTCTCTAGAAGATCGCGCGGCGATCTTCGTTTTCTCTTTTGACCAGATCTCGATTCCTCCTTCTCCCTTTCCTCGTTTCCGGTGCCTTTCATCGCGCGAAACTTTCTGCTGACCACGACTTTCCGAAGAACACCAGCGGCGCAGGGTAGCCGTACTAATCCGATTGAATCTTCCGCTCGGCTGGCAGGACGAAACTCTCGCGAGCCGATCGTGCGGTTGCACCACACGATCGGACAACGAACCACGCCTCCAAACAATGTCTCCGCTGCAGTCCTTACTTGGTTTCCAACCTGCGATTTCTCTGCTGTTACTACACTAAATTGTGCTGCCGAGAAAATGTCTGTTTCCGCAATAATTCAATGAGATTACATCACGGAAACTTTTGCCCCTCGTTGCTTACAGAGTTATAGTGATTAATGTCGGATGATCGTCTACCCGAGGTATCGATCAGAGTCTTATCTATACGGCAATTACCAATTTGATTAGCCTCAAAAATATAATACAATCAAAGTGGTGCATTGATTTAGGTAAAACTTGAAATATTAAGATTATTGTGATTGGTCATTGATTATAATGCTGAAAATTAGACTGCTGATTTTATGCATCACAAAAAATGATTCGTACAATTTCAAGCAGTGGACATATTGACAACATTTAAGAACATCAACGTATTAGCTTTAGTTTAATAGAATAATTAAAACAACAAATTTTTATTCAACCTCTGGGTCTTGGAATCGACAAAGACATTTGCTATTGCGCATAAAAATCCGCAGTCTAATGATGATCGTACAACACAGGAAGAAATAGTCTACTGGTACATTTTTATTAACTGTCCACTGGTCTTGCATTTTTATCGTAAACTAGCTGACCCGATCGACGTTGTCCTGTCCAATTTTCAATAAATCTGTTTGTGATCGTTTTGTGAATATGTGAAAAGCTATTGGAAATGTGTAAACAAAGTAAAAATGTGAAAAATTGTATCTATTAACGATTGTGGCAATGGATATTCAATTTATCCAATCAAATTATGATTTTTCCAGTTTGTCAGAATTTTCCGACTTTCCTTTGTAATTGTCAAGAATTTTTTTTCTTGAAAACTTATCCAGGACCATAACGAACAAAATGAAGTGACTTATGATCTTCAGTTCATACAAAAGTTCCCATAGAAAAAAGCACTTTTATTTTATCCAGGCAACTTTTCCAATTTTTCTTTCCCTGGAAACCTTATTCAGACTATTACGAATATTTTTAAAAATAAATAAGCCAAATCGGTCCAGCCCTTCTCAAGTGATGCGCTTACCAACGAACAGCATTTAATTTTTATTTATACAGATTCTTAAAATCCGCAGTCTTTTATGATACTGATAGTAGTCGCACGACCTTCTTGCATTTAACGGATCCTACCCAAAATTGCTAAACCGTTCCGATCCGTCGCCCCTCGCTGAACGTGCAATTAGAGGCCGCCTGACGGGTACATTGAACGTGCCCGCGACCCGCGAGCCACTCGCGATTCCGTGTAATCGAGCGTGCTCGTACACACAGCCGAAGACAGCCCGAAACGGAGCAAAGATCATCAAACTCGCATACAAACTTTAATTGCTCCGCCCGATGAATCGCTGGATTGTGCGGTAAACTTGCCTTCCGAGCACCGAGGTGCACCTGCGAACCGTTTCCGACGACTCGTTCCGTTCGACGGAAACACCAATCGCGCTGACGTCGACGACGAGCCCCGTTGCCGAACCTCGTGATCGTCATTCCGCTCTCAATTTTTTATGACAGTCCCTTTTGTAGGTATTTATTTAAATATTTAGATGCGTTGGTGCCGACCGATCGTCGACGGCCAGCTGATCGTCTGCTGCTTAATATCATTGATTAGCGAACGTCAGAATGTAAAGAACTGTCAAGTAATAAACAACTATTTAAATAAACCTCCTACAAATCCCAGAAGCGGGATACGAAAGATTTTGTGATAGTGCGTGAAATTTCGTATTTTTTGTTCACGTTTGTTAAATAAACCTCCTATACTTTTATTAGGAATCCAGGGATTATAATTACTGTTTAGATATACAGGGTGGACGATTTATCTGAAGACATTGAAATATCTCGAGAACGATGTATCGGATCAAAACAAGTGGGTAATGCAAGTTGTTTGTCGCGAAGGGGGACATCCAACGATACCAAACTCGACCAGGGGGTGGCGGTGGGGGAAGATAAAAAACTTAAATGGGAAACCCCATTTTTCATTGCAGATTTGGATTTTCCAGGAAAAAAATACACAAAGTTGACCTAGGAGTTTTTGCATTTTGGTTCACAAATGGCGCTGTAATGGATAAAAATCAAAATGGGCAAAAAATCGTTGAAAATTGGGGATATCCCGAGAAATACACATCAGATCAGAAAAATAAAAGTAGACATAGTTGATATTTTTAAAAATGCTATGAATTTACTTCCTTTCAAACCTGAAAGATGATCCTTCAAGTTCCAATAAATTCGGCACATCACGTGCAAGTTGCAAGAAGCTCGAACGTGACTCGTAGAGAATTAATGTGATTCGATAAAAGCGGCTCGCAATCAAAGATTTTATAATTGATTCGTATGTAACTCTTGGAAACAAGTGACAGTGGTCCAACAGGTGTTCTCGACGCCCAAAGCGTTCAGCGAAAGATTCGATTGTAAACTGAACGTGCGATAAATTAAGACCGACAAGTTTCCATCAAGTTAATTGAAGTGATTATTTTTGTTTATTTTTCAGCTACGACGCTAGGAATAAACAGTTCGGCAAAGCGAAGTTGTGGAGCGCGCCGAACTTCTGGGGCGACCGAGCCTCGTTCAAAGCGAGTTCACCTGCTCAGCTGACGATCCGAGACCTGCAGCAGACCGACGAGGGAGTTTACAGGTGCAGAGTCGATTTCCGTAACACCCCGACCAGGAATCTCAAGGTCAACTTTACAGTTATCGGTAAGTCCACGAGTACCCACATCAGTTCCAATCCCGCGCGACTGTTCCGCAGAACTTTGGCAAAGCACCTGAATCGAACATTCAATCGAGCTTCTACTTTGTCTTCTTTCGTGCTGTATCTTGCACGATGCGACCACAATAAAATTGTGAAACCAGCCTGAAACTTCGATTCAGTATATTTTTCAAACTAGCGAATAGCACGAAAGTTCAGTAAAATCGAAGTGGGCCAGTGGGAATCTTTGCGAAACAAAGCTCGGTGATTCGGACGGGTACGAGAGGTAGAGGAGGCGAATTGGAACCATTGAAATTTAAAAACACGATCCGCCTATTTTCCCCTACTCGTCGAACTTTGCCAGTTTCACGCGAAACTACCTGGAAACTTGTCACAGTTTCTGGACATTGCGGTGCTCGGATAGATCGCTCTGGAAATCGGAAGAGAGTACTATTGGGGGTTCAGAGAGAAAGAGAGAGAGAGAGAGAGAGAGAGAGGAAGATAAAGAGAGAGTATGCGTGAGAGAGAAAGAGATCGTAGGGACGTATCGGTGGTCGGTTTCAAGCAAGATCGTTGATTGGAAGCTCGGATTCGGAAACGATTGTGCGACGAGAACGACGCGTTTTGCGGTCGATCAGTTTGCCGAACGACGTCGAATACCCGTCCCATCGGATCGGCCGGGCCAGTTCTCGATTGTTCGAACCCCCGTGCCAATGATTACAGCCAAACTTTATTCGCTGGCCGAAAGATTCATCAACCCGAGACTTCGGACAACGATTCATGACCTCGATTACCGGCTGTGCGAGAGCTAACCGAATCGCTTTCGCTTCGGAAAGATCCTGAATTTGCTGTTTCACTATCCGCAAAATTAGACTCGTATAGTTACTGCAATATTCGTCGGATTTAATTATAATCCTCGATTATGCATACTATAGTGTACGTTTCAATTATGCTTCCGTCTCTTTTGCTTGATCTCAGAGGAAAATAGCGATCGATGATGACCCAGTTTGATAATCTGATATCAATGATGTGTTTAGAACCAGTGTATAAAAATTAATTAATCTTTTAATTACTTAGTTTCTGGCAATTAAATGAAATGACCAACAATTACAGTAGAAACAAAAGAGGAACTAACGCATCTTCAAGAAGAATCTCTTAAAAAAAGATTGAAAAAATTTGCAAGTAAAGCAGTGAATACTCCTAAACATTATGAACAATATATAGTTGTTAGAATGGTCTGGGTCAAGTCTAGAGTAAAAATTTAGAATTTTCTAAAAGTTACAACAGTGGGGTGGCTAACTTCTTGTAGAACAATTGACCGGTTCCTCAGGTATTGAACGCCTGAGAGAGAGAGAGAGAGAGAGAGAGAGAGAGAGAGAGAGAGAGAGAGAGAGAGAGAGAGAGAGAGAGAGAGAGAGAGAGACAGAGACAGAGAGAGAGAGAGAGAGAGAGAGAGAGAGAGAGAGAGAGAGAGAGACAGAGACAGAGAGAGAGAGAGAGAGAGAGAGAGAGAGAGAGAGAGAAGAGTATAACTCGCATGGAAGACACAGGCGTATCAGGTTTCGCGTATCAGCGACGGCCGAAACTCCTGGCTGGCTTCTCCGGATACTTTGCCGAAAGTCTAAGACGGACCCAGAGGACATTGCTCTTGTCTTCTAATAGAATCGAACGGGTATCGTGGTCTCTGTTTAAGGAGAACCGCGCCCGTACCCTCGAAACCAGGCAGAAGCCCAAAGTCCTTTCTGGAAACCCCTAACCCAATTTACTCATCGATCGACTATTAAACTGAGTTAAGCGCCCCGACTGTCGATTCCGCTCCAAGGAGTACCCCCCGAGAAACTTTAAGACGTACCTAAAATCTGCCCCGAAACGTGGAACGGGAACAAAGGGATCCTCTGCCGATACCGCGAACTTCATCCCTCGCACCACTATCAATACTTTTCTTCATCCCCTTCGCCACTCTTTGCGAGAGAAAATATAAAAAATTCATATCTATTGCATCCCTATCTAAATACATCTGGCATGTATTTTCTCTAATTACTAAACAAGGATAACGGAAAAATAGAACTTGACTTTGCCACTGATAGAAATGATAAAGAAACCATGTCCCTCATACCATGTAACATCTGTAGAAATAAGTTTTGTGTACAACTTATAACTTTGAAGTTATTCGAGTTGATTAAGTCAGGTATCTCACCTTGTATAGAGTGCAATCATCTAATCCAATATCGAACGATCTACCCTCAATTAGAAAAATCAATATAGTTCCTCCGGCGAGTTGTGTGTCGTGAATCGGTGTATCGTATTTCTATACGGACGTATCCCGATTCCGGAATTGCCACCCCATGGCCCAGAAAATTCCAGCGCAGCTTTCGCCGTTGCATGGTCTATTTCGGAAAATTGAAAAGACCTGGTGCACGGCGACTTCGGCGCAGCCCGACTCGGTCCTACCCGAGCCAACGTCAAAATTGAATCGGTGCATGCCCCGGGTAAGACTCTATTTTATATTGGGGAAAATACTTTCGGAACGAGACAGGGGTGCGGAAGATAGAGAGCGGGAGCAAGTTGGCAATGGGGATTCGTCCCCGGATGAAATTTACCGCGACTTAACAACACGCGCTGCGCTCCGATTTGCGCCGTACTGCTCCGCTCCGCTTTGCTCCGCGCTGATTTTTCTCCGAACCTGACAGCGACCCCACGAATTATTTATCGCGCAACCGAATAATGTACCGCCCAGCGTAACTTAGCCCCCGTTCGGAAGTATAGCTCTCGAGGAGCTGGTAATGGAATCGCGTTTTAGCGTCTGCGACGGGAGACAACCGCCGCGCGGTCTGTTTCGAAATGAGACTGAGCGAAGCGGAAGTTTCCGAGGCCGTGGACAGATAGTCCGTGGTAGATTACTTTCACGGGCATGCGGTTTTCCAGGCCTCCTAAAGAAATCATGGATCGAGCCTCAATAATGTACCGGCCAATCGAACTCCGCGGAAAGTTCGACGAGTGGCCGAGGCCAATCGAGCCCGCTCCAGCCAGACAGAAACTTTCCAGTATCGAACGGGGAAGCGAACCGACAACTTTCGAGTACACACTGTCTGCGACGATACGTCGCAGACTGGTTTCTTTATTTCGCAAATTATCAACGCCGCCCTAACCTTCACTGCTGTGCTGGATTAACCAATAAGCAAAGAAACACCGAGTGTTAAATGCCGACATTGATAACCCTGAATGAAATAAAACCAGCCCCTACTGTCAAATGGTTAAATGAAAGGACCATAAAGACGACCGAGTTCAATTCCCGAATATTTTGTTCTCTCGAAAGCCTGCGCCATTAGATAACCTCTCTAATTTTTCACCGAGTCGAACATCAGTTAAATTTTTTGAGCAGCCGTGGCAATTACGCCCGAGCATAATTCTCCCAATATTTTCTTGGCAGGGGCGCGCGTTTCCGGCACAAAGGGCTGCCGGGAACAAAACTGTGAACAATTTCCGCGGAAAATTTTCGCCGAAACGGTGATTCGGTTCTCGTTGAGAGCAAAGCTCGGCGAACCGTTTGATGCCGGACTTGCACCCGTTCTTTTTCCCTCGACTCAAAGTAATTGCTGGTAAGAGGCTTAAACAGGAGAGACAGAGTGGGGATAAAGATGGAGTGAGATAGAGAGAGAGAGAGCGAGAGGGTGGGTCTTTTAGCGTCGATGCCTTCGTCGTCAACCCTCCTTTAAGGGTTGAACGCATTGGATCCCGATGCACCGGCGGATGCATAATCTCCGGTAAGCAGCTTAAACGTTGCGCGACGCGGATTCTCGGTGGGTCTCGCGAGTCCGTCGATTCCCGGCGGTCCCGTGGGACGTGTTCGGTGTTATCGAGACCGTTGCCGGGCTTCCGGTATCTCGGAAAAGTTTCGGGAGCAACGCATTCCAGCCAGCATAGACTGACGTCCGGTGCATAGCCGCCGATCCGATGCACCGCGAGGTAGACGAGACGAGGAACAGGCTCGAATGGGAAGCTGGATAAGACGAAATTAATTTCTCCCGTAATCGCCGATTAAACGATCCCCCTCCCCTTCCCATCCTCTGGAATGCAGAGAGGAGAAGGATAGCGGCTGAGATGGGTGGGCAGCGCACCCTGTCAAAATCTAAACCAAATCCTAATCGGATTAACGTTCGCCGACTCGACGCCTCAGCAGCTTTCCCTCCGAAAGTTTCTATCGTGCCCCCTCGACCCTCCCCCTCCCTTCTACCCTCTCTTCCTCGTCCTCCTACTCTCTCTCAGAGAGAGAGGGAAAGAGAGAGAGAGACAGAGACTGCTCCTCCCAAAGAACCCTCGGGATTTCGCGAAGCAAACTCACGGTTTCAATATGCACGGGGAAGAACAAACACGTCGGGTATTAACTTTCAAGAATAACTCGGCGAACGCCGGCGTACAGTGCTCGATTTCGACACGTATCGTGCAACGCTGCGAGACTTCGCGATCGGTGCATCGTTGCGCTGCCCCTCCAGCGGAAAAGTATTATATTTCAACGTTGTTACTACTCCGAAACACCATGTGTGGTTTTGGCTTGTTTAAAACACCGAAAAACACTGTAATATTGTTAATTAGCGAATCTTATATGTGTTTTGATCACGAGTATCATCCGCTAAGTTAATTTTGGATGATTAATTATGATTTTAGAAACCACGTTTCGTCCCGAGTCTGTCGGATGAACTCATCAGCAAGGCTATTCTGACAGACTCTGCCTTGAACATGTGGTAATGCGTGATGTTTTTACCTGTGTATTGTGAAAGATTCGCTGTTTGCGACCGCTTGAAAATGAATGTCGTCGTTTTTCTTGTTACATCGATCGGAACTGTTTTTTTGTTTTGGGCGGGAACATTTGATATTGTGTTTCTGATTTGTGGGAGAACTTTCTTCGTCGTGAAGAAGGCTTCTAATTAGTTTATGGCTGATTTCAATGACGTTTCATGAAAAATGCAAGGCGATGTGTTGACTGGGTATTGCTAAACGCTGCATTTTCCGTTCAACACACCCTCGATGACTCGTCATCCTCCACGGCTGACTCGAACAGCCTTCGGGTGGAAGGAGAGAGACAAATAATGGAGTAATCGATATTACTCTAGTGGACGGTCCCTTGCGATCGAGACATATGAAACATTACATTTCTTTTCTTGATCCCAAGGCACTGTGATTTATTTCATTACTAGCTGACCCGGCAGACGTTGTCCTGTACAAATTTCTATGAATTTGTTTGTGATCGTTTTGTAAAGTTGCAAATGGACGTCGATAATGTACATTCCTATTGAAATATTGATTAAAAGCTGCGACGTTCGTTTCTTTGTTGTATGGAAATGTGATTCAAAAAGCACTTTCAGTTTTGCCTGAATATCCTATTTTTTCAGGCAACGTTCCAATTTTTCTTTCCATAAAACCCTATTCGGATTATTACGAATATTAAAAAAAAAAAATGCGCTTACCAACGAACAGCATTTGATGTTTATTTATATAGATTCTACTGTTTTAAATAAAATCAGTTAATAATAACGATACCAATAATAACAGTAAGATTAATAGAAATATAATAATTGTGTGGAGTACAGAGGGGTAGGATATAATATCGACATATTTCAGTTCTTTGTCTACAGGGTGATTCTATCGACAGGGCAGCTAAAGCGTGAAGTTATTGTCATAAACGTGGCTCCCCCGGCCCGCTTAAATGTCTCTCGGGACAGTCGCCGATCGATCAGCAATTTTTTTCCGCATTATTTCAAGGTTTCCGAACGCCGCCCGCGCCCGGAAGAAGAATGTATCCACATTTCGATTCCCTGCGTCATGTCGCGGTTACAAGACCGAACAATGCCGATCCGGGGGCAGGTACCGATCGATCCAGCCGAGTGCAGGTACATAGATACATACACAACTCTTTATTCGTTGCAACAACTCTTTCGCATCCATAGGTTCGCTTTAAGAACGTTGTAAACAAAATAAACGTGCTGCACGCTCGACGGCCGCGAACCTTGTTCATTTGTTCGCGTTGTCAACGAAACAGAGGGAGAGAGAGAGAGAGAGAGAGAGAGAGAGAGAGAGAGAGAGAGAGAGAGAGAGAGTTGCCCGAGTCGCTCGAACGATCAATCCAGCCAGTTTGCTTTGGAAAACAGCTCGCTTTAAAATTCCCGTGGACGATCCTCCGCGGTTAATGAGCCGCGTCGTGTTTTCGTAACTGGTCAGCGTTCAAACTTTGCCTCGGAAGAACCAACGTGGACCTGCACGAACGTGCAGGAACGTGGACGAACGTGGGAGGAAGTAGAAGAGAAAAAGAATTAGAGTCGGGTGCGGAATCAGCATGAGTTTTCAAGACACCACACTGGTGAACCTACATTTTCTTGGCAGAAGGTTGCAACACAGCGTAGAAAATACAATATTTTTCTATCCTACATAATTTGTATCCATTTTATGCATACACGAGTAAAAGAATAGCAAGACAATCAAATTTTCCATGATTTTCTTATGAAATATTCACGAACATATTTGTGATACTTTTCTGATTGAAACGAGACCAAACATGACATAATCCGAGTCATATTTACTCGTTTAAACCAGGATTTAATAGCATCTCGGCTTTCCGAACAAATCGGTGAAAAATGTTACTTTGTATCGATCGTATATTTGTTTATAAAAGATGTATTGATATTCTCGGCGCACTAGTTCAGTCAATTTTTACTGGTTAATCAACTGATATCATTAGTCAATGTAATATAATTTTCTTTAATAATTTACAGACGCAATTATTAATTTTCTTGAAGATGATCCGAACGTAGATCGAAACGTCGAAATTTGAAGTTGATAAATTGCAGAATTGCATCAATACATCTTTTATAAATCGGTGAAACATCAGTATAAATAATAGAATAATTTGCTAGCTACAGTCCTATATTAAAGTATTAAAAACGAATCGTTTGCACATGAATCAGAATGACGTAAGATTCAAGCCTTGGTTCGGATACTAGAGGTACAATTAAACCGTGGGATTAGACCATTAAATATGATGCGAATCGTATCGTGCTTGGACTCATTTTAATCAGAAAAATGTCATGAACATATTTTTATTCATTTTTCTCCGAAACCGAAATAAATGGCTGAAGGATTCGCTGAATACCGGGTGGGCAGTTTCGAGTCTTCCGGATCATTTCGCACGGACAACCCGAAGATATAGGGATCGCAAGGTCGACGCCGATCGCGGCGAAAAGGATCTGCGAGGTAAAGATCCGCGGACGGGTCCAGCTGCCATATTTTTCCGCCCCAGATAGCTCGTTCGTCTTCTGCACGGTTCGCAGCCAGCCACCGTTCCCTTTTTCTTATCTTATGCAACGGCGCTAGTTGAAAAGGATCGGGAGATAGGTATAGGTTACGTCTCGCGAGCTCGATCATCTTCGACAGGACGTTTGCCACGTGGAAAACGGAGAGGTATTATTTCTCCGCGAGACGAACGACAAAGGAAACCTTGTCTCCGTCCTCCCCCTGTTATCGGACATTCTTCTTCCCGGACTCGATCTCGAGTGTGCAGCTACGAATGTAAATTCCTCTTTCTCTCTTCTCCCCCTCCGAGCATAATTTATAATTCTCAATTGAATTTCTCGGCTCCTTCGCGAACCCCGCGAGACGAACATTGGACCTTCCAGACTTCCGTATCTTGAATGATAACGGCGTAGCGACGCCAAGAAGAGGATCTTGATTTTTCGGAAAATACATGTGGAAGGAAATTTCGCGACGGTAATGGCCCTTTGAACAGCTCTCTCCCAGGTTCGCAGATAAACAGAGAGACGAGACTTGAGTGGGAAAAATTGTTACGTGATTTTCATTCGTTTTCGTTTACTTGTTCTTAAGTGTGTTCTGAAAATACGAAGACGTGTTCAAGGAAAATATTGTTTAATGTTAACGGCAACATATTGATCATCACTCCAGGAATTTATGTTGGATACGTATATTGCGTTGGAACTTAATCTTAAAAATGTAGATGTTAACTGTGCATTAATACACAAGAAATGTTTACCGCAATCAGAATATCCTATTTGTCTGAAATTAAAAAATTCCAAACCATAATATTATAATGGTACGACTGCATAAAAGCGTTGCAGAGGCAAACGAATGAAAAACTTACAAAGCAGAATTTTCGTCTAAATTAAATTACATTGAACTTGCAATTAAAATAGCAAATGGAAAAGGAAGAGGATACGAGGGATGAAAACAGCCCTTAAACTTCAGGATGGATTTACTTAAAAGTTCAGTGGGCAGGTTTACCAAATTTTAAACTAGATTAAAACCTAATTTGTACCGTAGGAAAAACTTGCCAGATGTAAAAGGAGGGCGTAGGGAAAGTACTTCGCGGAAATCGTCATAATTAATACCGGAGTTTGCTAAAGTGTACACGCTAATTAGACGAGTCGGCGAAGCGAAGATCGCGTCGTTAGTTATGTGCAAGACTCGAAAACTGGCGGACAAAAAAAAATAGTCTCCTTCTGATTGAAAAAAAGCAGACATTCAAAATCATTTCCAATTTCGATGTTCTCGCATCCGACGCAATCAAATAAAGCTTTTAACATATCTGACAATTTGTGCCATCAAAAATATTTATAAACTTGATGCTCTAATTGAAGATCGAAAAGCGTTACCAATTTTCATATTCCGAGATCCGACGCAAGCAAATCAACCTTTTAACATTTCCAGCATTGCGAACTATCAGAAATATTTGTAAAACCGTTCGTTTTAATTAAAGATCGAAAATCGTTTTCAACTTTTAATATTCTCGGATCCGACGCAAGCAATTTCCAGCATAAAAAAATATTTGTAATACTATTTAATATTGATTCTAATAACACGGAGATGGGCAGGTACATAATCGAAGTAATGTCTGGTTTCCATCGAAATCCTAAGTTTCGCGGGTCGCTGACCTGTTCCAGTTGCGAAGTAGCTTGATGGTTCCGGAAAGTACAATTGGGATTCAATTTCGAGGCAGAGACGCGCGTTGATTACGCAATCTCCCTTTGGCTAGATATATATATATATATATATATATATATATATATACACACCCTATATATATGAGAGAGAGAGAGAGAGAGAGAGAGAGAGAGAGAGAGAGAGAGAGAGAGAGAGAGAGAGAGAGAAGGGACCTGAAATGGGACGGAACGGAACGTCTTTGAGGATAGCAGAATGCGAAACGTGGAGGCGTTAGAGGAGAGAATGCCGAGGACCCCGGTGATCGGAACACGTTCAACAGGACCTGCCGGACAGGATACGCTCGAACCAGGAATATCGGGGACGTCGGGGAATCGTACGCGTGACTCGAATACATATACGACTACAGCCGCGGCTGGCTGCTCTACCGATATCACTGGACAGAGTCACAAAAGTCAAGATATTTCTCGCTGGGCTGTAATCAACGTGTCCTCTCTACCCGGATCTTGTGTCGTCGTCTACTCTCTGCTCGTCGTCGTCGAACCGAATACGCCCGGCGACTTCCGGTTCTCCGATACAATAACCTCGCTCGACCACCGGATACTGTGGTTCTACACGTGTACACACCGCCATTCCTGATTTCGAGAGCTTCTCCTCCCCCCTTTCTCTCCCAGGGGAATGCTACGGACTGAACAATCAGATTTTTACTAAAATTTCGCTGTGCAAGATGCGGACCACCCTTCATCGACCTGGCGCCTGCGGCTTCCGGATATTGCCAAATCGAAGATGTCTTCGATATTGTTTCCGATCTTTGGATGGTTGATTTATTGGTGGGATTTAACCCTCACCCGTTCCTTATTTTTTCGCACCGAATCTGTTTATCGGTGTCAAATTGACACAGTGATAAAAAACATTGATGAAACAACACGGTAAACAGTTATCTTCCGATGTTTTTTTTTATTCGAATCGCTGTAACGTTTACATCTTAGATTTTTCGGTTACGGGTTTCTCATTAACCCTTAAAATGCTGTATACTTTTTGGGTCCTCAAGGGACCCCACGTTAAAAAATTGTAGAATTGAAAATAAAAAATATACGTGTTTAATATATGTATTTATTGCTAGACAAATCATCGACAATACTCGACGATGAAGAAAGAGAAAATACATAAAATATGAAACATTACAAAAAATTACTTACAAAGTTATTAAGGAAAAATACTTTCCGGTGTCCCTATAGGACCCCACTCAGCATTTTAAGGGTTAAGAAAATAAACGTCACGAAGTATCGGACAAACTTATACCAACAAATAACAGAACATCATAGCTTATTTCGGCAAAACTGTGACAAATTGACGGATGAGGTTTGAGTGTTTGTGACAAGGATTAGTAACGAATGTAAAATAGTAAAAGATTCAACAAACATAATTTCGAGAGACGTAAAACTAGCCAAGTAACTGTAAGCGTCTCGTTGTTCTCCCGTGTCAATGCAGACTCTCCTAACAGGCAGGGATAGCCTTCAATTGCGACCGACGACATCGAGGACAGCGCATCAAGAAGGAAAAGCAACGACGCGGTGCCTACAACGCGGAGCAATCAGCATCCGTGCGTGGATCGAGAGCTCGCATCGGCGTGTTTTCTTTTCCCGTTTACTTTTTTCCACAGCGAAACCTTTAGAACACGAAGCCTCGTTTACAGAGTCGAGTCGAGTCGGCCCGGGCCGGCCCACGAGTACCCGACCCTTTCATCGCGATGTTACACACAGTTTTCTATCCCGAAGCCGGCGGTGTTGTTCGCGGTCGCGCTTTCATCGGGCGTTGTCTCTAATTGCTTTGGGCTGGAATCTTAACCCTTCGGGTACCACCAAGAAACTGTCCTACTATTACGAGTGGTCGTACCTACGTCCATTAATTTCATTATCATGTTTTTCTAACTGCATTATTTTGTTAGAAATAATGGTGAACTCAAATTTTTATCATTCGTGACCTTGAAAATCATTTTGTCGAATACGAATTCGTTTTGACGCACGCTAATAAAAAAGTACGTAACATTCCATTTAAAAAATTAAAGTTCACCTTCATTTCTAAAAAAAAATGCAGACACTATTAGAATCGTTGCAGATAAAAAAATATTGACTTAGCATTTTGTCCAAGACTTTATAGAAAATATAAAAAATTCTGGACATTTCGACGATACCCCTAACATTATAGTGGTTAATCTTGAATTTTTCAATTTCAAAATTTTTTTCCATTTGTGACCTTGTATGGACTTAAAAATCATTGTGTCGAATACGAATTCGTTTTGACGCACGCTAATAAAAAAAGTACGTAACATTCCATTTAAAAAATTAAAGTTCACCTTCATTTCTCAAAAAAAAAAATGCAGACACTATTAGAATCGTTGCAGATAAAAAAATATTGACTAAGCATTTTGTCCAAGACTCTATAGAAAATATAAAAAATTCTGGACATTTCGACGATACCCCTAACATTATAGTGGTTAATCTTGAATTTTTCAATTTCAAAATTTTTTTCCATTTGTGACCTTGTATGGACTTAAAAATCATTGTGTCGAATACGAATTCGTTTTGACGCACGCTAATAAAAAAAGTACGTAACATTCCATTTAAAAAATTACAGTTTACCTTCATTTCTAAAACGAAAAATGCCCTATTAAAATCGTTGCAGGTAAAAAAATATTGGCTTAGCATTTTGTCCAAGACTGCATAGAAAATATAAAAAATTTTGAACATTTTGACAATACCCCTAACATTATAGTGGTTATCCATCTTTGTTAGTTGTAGACGTCTCCTCCCTCCGCACGAACCAAAGAATCGCGGCGGAGTTTGTTCGTGTTACTTAGAAATCCGCTGCAACCCGTCAAGATTTACTTAACACACAGTTTCTCGATCCGCGACCCAACCATCGGTTTTCATCTTTTCCACTCGCAGAATTTTCCGAGGGCTTTACTTTCGCCGGGCGGTCCCGCCACGATCCAGATTCCGAGGAATCTCCATGACGGACGAGCAACTCGCCGAACTTCTACGATTCGAACGTTTTCACGGGAAACTAGAGAAACACTCGGAAAATCCTCGCGATAACTCGTTCCTCTCGATATCAATTACAGCTCGATGGACAGCCGATTTTAGCGGGCTTACCGGGCTTCTTGACATTTCTCAGCATTCATTTTCCAACATTCAGATAAACTACCTTATAAAATACTTTCACTCGAGAAAGCTGCTCTTAATCGTTCCATTCTTGCAAATCGAAGAAATCAAGGGAATAAAATCCCCTTGCTTCTTTACAGAAACTCATTTCAATTTTTCCGGGTGAAACGTAACAGCATTAATTCGCAGCAGAGATCAAACGAGCCGCCACTCGATCTCGATCCACGCAGAGGAACATAGCATACGATATGCTCTGAGGCAGATTATGGGTCCACAGAAATCCCCGGTAGAATTTTTCCCCGGAAATGGTAGAACGATATTACATACTTAGCTGAGCGGCGCAGCTGCAGCCACCATAGAGACTGGGAACATCCGTCATATCTGCTCTCTTTGCTCCTTTTCCCGCGATCCCGTTCGCTTTGTGCACCTTTTGTCTCGCGCACGATGAAGCAGTTATCCTTCGCGGGGGGTTGCTTTCCATGTTGCAACGTGATTCCCTGCAAAACTTCATCGGCAGGAAACCGGAATCCGTAATCTGCCGACTGGATGGGTAAACTACAAAATGATTGCGAATACTCTGGCACATGATCTCGTATATTTCCTTTAAAGCTAAATATCAGTGAGAAAAGATTTGATGGACACGCCAGAGACAAACGTGTTTGAAATCGCGACGGATATCGACGGGCAAACCCGATTCCAGGAACGTGTCGTCGAATCGCCTCTCCCTCGGGCTTGGGCCCAGGATATTTGCCTGGCATCTAGATACCATCTCGAACAGATATCGGAACCAGTCTCGAATCAGTTCGGATCCGCCTTGTCCCGCCTTTGTCAATCCTTTTGGTTAGCAAGTTTCCCGGAAAAGTTGCCGTATCGACGCCTTTCAAAGAACAACCGATGGATCGTCGCCTCGTGGGACGCGACCCAGAGCAGATGCACACGTTCCACTCGCGTCTGTGCGCAGAAAATGTCGATGCATTTCGCGGTGCAAGTTCTTCGGACGAATCGTGAAAGCATTTCTTACGGACGCGTCGAGATGGACTGGAGGGACTTGCTTCGGTGGGTTTTTCGTGGATGCACTGCTTTGTAATCAATTCATGAATGTTAGGACGTCTACCGTGCTGTGTCGAGAGGTTCTGTTACGGGCACGTTTATGCTAGAGTTCACGGTAATGATCGGTGGAGAACGAGAAGCGTTGATGTGCATTCAATTGATTTATAATGGAGACGTTTGCAGAGCTGCGAGCGGAGACTGTTATATTACGGACGTTAGAGAGGTTGAATAAGTTCTCGCTGTTTTCCAACATACGGCGTTTCTCATCCGTCCCTCGTGTCAAGTTGACACAGCTTTCCTAAAATAAGTTATACCGTTCTGTTATTTGTAAGTTTTGTCCGAAACTTGGTGACTTTTATTTCTTTTTAATGCGACACATATAACGGTTTGGCGCACCTCGAATGTTGCAAGACGAAAAATCAGAGGCTTACTTTCGAAATCAGAGGCTTACGTTCGAAAACCGAACGAAACAATAGTGGGAGATGGCTATCGACTATAATTGATGAGCTTGAGCAAAGCATTGAAGGAAGAACGGCCGCAATACGAGCAGAGACACGATTCAGTGATTTTGCGGCATGACAACGCTCGACCACATGTAGAAAAACAGGTTAAAAATCATAGTTAGAAACACTTAAATGTTGAAGTCCTACTACACCTACCGTATTCATCAGACATTGCCCCTTCCGACAATCATTTGTTCGAATCAATGACACATGACCTGGCTGAACAGCAGTTCCATTCTTTCAAAGATGCCAAAAAATAGGTCGACTCTTGGATAGCCACGAAAGACGTGCCGTTTTACTCACGTGGAATTCGTATGCTGCCAGAAAGATGAGGAAAAATAGTGGCTAGATTTTAAAATGAACAATTAAATTAACGAAATACCAGCGAGGACTTATTCAACCTCCCTACAAGTTTTTCAGTGAAAATCGATTAACGAAAAAAAAGGTATAGAAAGATGTGAGAATTTATGTATTTTTTTAAAAATACAATGTGAACCACGGAACGTGGCAGAAAGAAAAGCGATAAGATTCCGTGAGTCGCGACAGCGACAAGGAGATCATGCATTTCGTTCCTTTGAGTTATCTCTCGTTATAATTCGAAGCAGCCAGCATCGAGGCGAGAATTCTCGTCGCGGAATATCATCGGGAATCGAGTCGAAGGCAGCTCGAACGGGTGACTCTCGATCGCGATAAAATCGAGGATGGGAGGATCGTGGCGGGTTATCGGTGTATTGTTCCCGGGACGGAAGAGAATGGCCGTTGATCGCGTCGCGAGTCACGCTCCTGGCGCACTGCCGTCCGCCGAAGATCCTCGTAAAGCGAGATAAAGTTATGGCGACAGCCGGCAACGCGCGGAAGAAACGCCAGGATATACGAGGCTTGTCGCTATTATCGGTCACGACCCACGAACCACCTACCGAACGACCCTTCATTCTGCCAGCGTCCCGCGACGGTGCCACGAAAAAGTCCTCTTTACCTTGCTGTTGATTTTTACGGTTGCGATTTTCCATCGGGAAAATTAGAGCTGCAAAGTCGATAAAAATATTTCTATGAATATCACTCACCCCTTGCCAGAGACAGGCAATAATCGATTAAAATGTTAATCGTGATTGATTGATTATTAATGTGTACGATTTAAAAAAGAAATCGTCGAAAAATCGGCGATTGATTCAATCGATTGATGAAGTTAATCGTGAATCGTTGATTAAACGAAGAAATCGGCGATTGATTCAATCTATTGATGAAGTTAATCACCATACGGTCTATCCATAAATTGTAATACGGAGGAAGAGGGAGACAGAGAGAGAGGGAGCAGAGAGCGGATAGAGTTGACAGAAATAATAATATATTTCAACAAAACCATATTTATTTTCAATCCGATCAATTATCCGATTGACGATTAATAATATCGTTAATCGCAATTAACGACTAAAGTAGAAATTCAATCGTTAATCGCAATTAACGATTAATAAGTATTCAATCGTTAACCGCAATTAACGACTAAACTAGGATATTAATTGTTAATTGCGATTAACGATTGAAGTAGAAATTTAGTCGTCAATCTTCGATTAATTTTTTGCCCAACTCTGCC
The DNA here is from genome assembly GCA_916610235.2 of Lasioglossum morio. Classification (NCBI taxonomy): domain Eukaryota; kingdom Metazoa; phylum Arthropoda; class Insecta; order Hymenoptera; family Halictidae; genus Lasioglossum; species Lasioglossum morio. Next base: position 4,491,822 of record OU744324.1, on the reverse strand, counting down.
CCTTGCCTGACGATTTAATTCCAAGATTTCGCACTATTTCATATCGCCTGATGACAAAAAAAAAATTCGTGCATTGGACATGGTGTATAAAAATAATATTGCATTTATAATTTCGTACCGGTAGCAGCTACGAAAAATCCAGGGTTGTAGAGTAGCCATTTCACCAGCAAGTGTGCGTAGCATAAATCAGAAGAGCGTATTCTACCCGTTTGAAAAGCAGCTTTCTAGCAGCTTTCTCTATTCCAAAGCATTTGCCGGTCTAGCGGCGACGCGCGAAACGGTGGCGTTCACGCAAAGAAAGCTTTGTTACCGATGCCTGGTTCGGGTTACCATATTACAGATTACCGTCACGACGTACCACCTGCCATGCAATTTTGCTTGGACGCGAGAGCAGGTTTCTCGGGAGTAGGACGCAAAATTCGTTCGCGGGTAATTTCTACGAAGGAACCGACGAGAGAGAAGAGAGAGAGAGAGAGAGAGAGAGAGAGAGAGGAGAGAGAGTGACTGCGCTCGATGAATAATGTGGAATTTTACGGCCTCGTAAACGATTCCGACGTACCCGTAACTCAGCGACGGCCTCTTTCCCTTCTCGTCTTTTACTTTTCCCGGCAACGGACTCTCTCCCTTGACATTGTTCCCTGTCCCCTCCTGCTGCGCCATTCGTTTCCAGTTTTGCTCGCGAAAACTTGCCGTGCACCGCGCAAAAACATTTTAGACTCGAAATTGATATATCTGTCCGTATTTCCTCGTTTCCAGCTGGTTAAGACGTTTATTCGCGGTCTTGTTGCCGCTATAAAACTTCCTTCTTAACTCGCTGTTTTCTAATTCATCGCTGGGGAATGGCTGAACGGATGCTGTCCTCAAAATGTAAGAGGAATCCACCAGTAAATCTAGGATCGATATTTATTTCAGACAATGGTGCACATATGGTACACGTATTAAAAATTGTATAACAGCGTTTTAAAAATGAACGAATTTAAAAAATAAAAATGGTGCATTGTAGCACGAGTATTAGACTATCTGCCTGTATAAACCTGTTTTTTTTATCTCTCTACTCTGACAAGAGAAACTTTTTACCACGCTTAGGCCATTTCGAGGCCCCAGTGCCATCGCGAGAACTCGCATGGGATTCGGAATAATGCAAAAAGCAGAGAAAAAGGTCGGACGATTCGACTCCGTCCAGGAGCCAATAAATCTCCGAATCGCGTGTAGTCCTTTTTATAGACCGTCTTCGAGCCTCGGCCGGGTAACTCCTCGATATTCGAGCGATCGAGTTAAATGAAACGCTGATACCCGGTACCATTCGTTGTCCCTTGGATTGGTTCGGGCCAGGATTACGCAAATATTTCCCGTCTGCCCCATTGGTTTTTCTGGTGCTCCTCGTTCCCCCGATCTAGCAGCCCCGGACGTATCCCATTTGTTTTCGTGAAGCGAATGCCACGGTCTGCTCGTTCTTTTAAAGCGCGTCAGTTAGGACAGCAAGGATACCCGTACGGTTAGCGTATCAGGATACCGTTCTCCTCTCCACTCCGGTTCGTAGCACACGTTTCGATACAGCGATACAGAGACAAACGGTCTCGTTGCTCCTTCGATGGACCAGGGTACCCTTGCTCGAAAGGGCTGCGAGATGCTGCGAGCCGAGAGAAACAATGGCTGCTTGCAACGCGTGCAGCTGCGTTTTTCAGATTGATGGCTGCCGGATACTTTGCATTTCAATCTCCGTCTGACCTTTGCGGTTAAAAATTCGATTGGTGTATGCGAAATGTTCGATCTGAGAATGCAAATGTTCAAAGGAACCGCTTTGATCGAGAAATATTATTACCTATTACTTACCTATTAATCACTGCGATAAATGTTGTGTAATATTTCTTCAGTTTGGTTCGCTTAATGTTTCCATGATCTTCTTCATTCGGTCTTCTCCATTATAACAATTGTCAATCTAAGGAAAATTCTTAAAGGAAAATTCTTCTCCCCTAGACATTTTCTCGCGTCATTATAAACGATAGAGATATTTCAAATGAAAAATGTTAAGTGACTCAGTTTCATATACACTTCTCGCAGTGAAAGGGTTAAAGCACCGTTTCCCCTGGAAAGTTTCCTCGTTCGGCCACAAATCACGGTGATATTTCCACGGAACTCGGCTCGTACACGAGTATACAAGTGCTTAATTATTGACCTACGCTTCGCACCCAACAATCGTCCTACAGCATCGTGCCAAGTGTTTCAACGTTCTCGGTTTGTTCCACGTCCTCTGATTCGCTATGGCACACAGTAGCGTTATTTGCTCGGTCTAGCTGGCTCAAATTGTTCCCGGCTATATAATTTCCATAAAACGTGCACACGTTTACGAACGTACTATGTTTTAAGAACGTGGGCGAACTGTGTCTGACGAAGCTATCATTTTCATTTGAATAATTTGTATTCAACGTCGCCCGTCGATGCGATGAGCAGAGCTTTGAACGAATTCCATTTTGGGTGTATGTATCGATGTGATACCTCCTCTTTGATTTCCATGACCTTCAAATATGTTCTCAAGGCTTTCAGATAGTTAAAATCGGCTCTGAGTCCTGAGCTTTGAAGGCCCGAGTCGCAATTTCAGCCGTAAACGCTGGATCTTTCCAGGTTTGAATTTTGATCTGTGAGAACTTCTGTGTTGCCAGGATTTGTTTGAATATTCCAATGTAATATGTATACTCTGTGACCACTGTCATGACTAGACAGCAGATCTTTATGCAAAATTAATGTGCAGAATATGCAAAAATATATGCGAAATATATGCACGACATATGCAAAAACATATGCAAAATATGTATACAAAATAGTGAAACCAATTATACAATGTATACATATTTTCATTTATTGTTGGCTGTAATTTGCATCACAATATGTAACTATGATTTCTTCCATATTGTAAACGGAAAGTTGATGTCTTTTCTCGTTGAAGATATTGACAGTAACGCGTCTATATTTTAATAATAAAAGATATAGTTTATTTTCCGCTTTATAAAGACGCGTATATCTATAAGTGTTGCGATCAATGCTAATTAGCTGGACTAAACTGATAACGTAATTCCGTAATAAATAGATACCAGTCATATGAAGTAATGTATAGACTGTAAGAATATTAACATTACTCTATCGGTAAAACTCACAAAGTCTCTTTTGTCGACAGAACTGTGTAAACCGTTTGAATTCATATTTGCCTATATTTTGTAATGAGATCCATAAAACCTCTAATGTCTAATTAATATCTATCTTTCTTTTTTAAATACGTTTTGTACTTACTTTTCTATATTTCAAAGTAAATTTTTACAATGACAACTAACGGCGGAAGTACGTGTTATTGTCTTAAGTAATCCCTTTAATTATATATATTATGAAGATTATGTATGCAATATTCAACAAGCTCAAAGTGTGCAATAAACTCTAATAAGCAGACTTTAAACTTTCTTATGTTAATTTTAAAATGCGGAAATGAGAAATATTTATATTTTTAGTGGCAATGTTCACGCAGTTTTACGATCTGAATTTTCGGAAGTTTGGAGGAATTTTCGGAAAGACAATCATCTTAATGGATTGTATAAATATGCTTTGGAGAAATCGTGTGTAGATACGTTATGCGATGAAGCAGAAAAATTTATATCCATTAATATTCCAATATCTACACACATTTGTATTTCATACAGAGTATGAAAAGCTTACTTTCCAACAGAAGATTAATTTGTACACTAAAAACGTCCGTTTTCAACATCACAGAATGTAATTGGTGCGTACGTGGAACTTCCACATGATTAACCTCTTGCCATAACATTTTCTTTACAGTCACAGTGGTTAAAACGTCTTCAATCCTCAAAATGTCGTAGAAGAGAAAAGAAAATTCATATTTTTCATACAGCTGTATTTGTTCCAATGCTTAAATATTGATTACAAACGAATGAAATTTTATTTAATCTGAAAAGAAAGGCATAACATTTATCATTGTAAGACTTTGTTAAAATCTTTATCGCGAGTCTGACTCGTTAAAATACAGCAAGGAGTTAATAATAAAACCGTGTCCAAGATCTCGAAATCAAAAAGGTCAGAGGTTCTGCAGCGTGTATCCAAGAAAAGGTTGTGGTCGCGAATGGTCAAACTGGTGTTGGGTGGTTGGTTTCCTGTATTTCCTGGTGGAGAGGCCGTCCTTGAACGTGGTGACAGTCGTAAGACGTTCTCGGAAACGATCGGAATTTATGTGCGATGGAAATTTTCGAATGGATCCCGCGTCCCGGCCAGCGAGCTCGGGGGGGGGGGGAGGGCTGCTATCTATAACATAATGCTCGCATTCGACGGCTGCGATGGTATCGAGCGACGTTTCTCGATTGAATCTGCCCGGCTCTCGCGGTCGAAGCCACACCAAGACGGAACCGATCCTCGCCGGTGGAATCGCAGCTCGCCAGCATCGCGATAAATCTCGATATCGTTCCCGATACCGTTCACCCTCAGCCGGCACCCTGGCTGATCAATTTTATCGCCCCTGGAATCGTCTGCAATCCCCTCACCACACCTCCCACTCCTACTTTTTTCTATATCTATATACACGCATGACCGAAATGGCCGCTACATCGCCGGAATCGAGAAAACGTTTTACGCCGCCCTCATACTAATCGGATATTGTTCGGGATCGGTACTCGAACCATGCGCGCGGTGCTGTCCCGTCCAGCATGCTGCCCCGTTTAGGCGACCCGGACGCTTCCGAGTCGATTTCTATCGAATCGCTATCGCTGGAAATCGACCCGTACCTGGAGAACACGCACTGCTGGCGTCCGAGTGCGATTGCTTTCTGATTTAGGCTATCGCGCTATTTGCGGATGTTGGGGATTGCAGTTTCACGATTGTGGACCTTAGCAAGTGTCGTCGTTTCGCAGTCGTTTATTATTTTGATGTGCTCGAAATAATTGCTTAATTAATCCACAATGTTTCGAGCCACAATGTCCACCAGTTAAAAAAGAACTCGAAAAGCAAGCTTTATGTCAAGTGAAATCTTGTCGAGGATTCGCTGGAATGAAAATTTCCGTAGACCCGTGGGGATCGGGGAACAATGGCGGCAGGATCCTCTCAGATAGATTCAATTGGCCGATGGTAGGAGACGGTGGGCACGAATCGGTTCGCGGCGTTCGTCCGATAAATCTCGGTATCGCGATCAACGTCGCGATACATCGTCCGCGGCCGTGGCTTTTACTACCTTGTAAACTCTTGCCGGCGATATTTCCGCGGGCAGGCCACGCCGATAGAGAGGATAACCGTAAAACTGGTGTACGGTCTCGCGTTAGTCGATGTCCTGAAATAAATCTCCGAGTAATCCGCGATAGAAACGGACAATTTAGGGGACGCTCTCTGTCTACTTTTCAGAACGAGAGCAGCAGCAGCAGCAGCCACGGCAAACCAGCGTGCTATCGTTTTCCACGTTTGGGAAAAAAACCGACAGACCCCGTAACTGGATATCCCGGGTGGCGATATCGCGTCCACCGCGATATATTCCGTGCATAAATCTCTCTGCTGTATCGCCGCGCAATACGCAGCTATTATCCGCAGACCTTGCGCGAGTGTTGCAGATAGATAGGCAGTTTTCCTCGACAAAAGGATCACGTTCAGCCGAGGACGAGGTCGATGTTTCCGCGCACGTGCGCCCCCTGTCCTCTTTTCCTTATCCTGATTCCCTGCACACGAGTGTCTTCAGCGTGATGCGCCAACGTGGAAATCCCGAAACGATGGACACAATTCGTATGTGTCTTAACCTCGAACTTTAAGGGAGGGTTCTTGGGTAAATCATATTCAGGAATTCTTTGTAAAGGAGGTATTTAACTTCAGACGTATTTTATTGGCTGATTAGCTGACCCGACAGACGTTGTCCTGTCCGAATTTCTATAAATTCAGACGTCGATAATGTATATTCCTATCGAAATATTGATTAAAAGCTGCGAAGTTCTTTTTTTTTGTGTTATATCGATCGTAATATTGAATAATTCCTTGTGGTGATATCAGCGCACAGGTTCGATCAAAATAAAGAACAAGCAATCTTGCAAGTAATAAATTCTCAACGTTTCGATCTTGATTATGGATCATTTTCAAGAGAGACAATTTTTTTAATGCATCTAAAAAATTAATATCTTTGTAATGTGTGTTTATATTACAAATTTATTACATTACAAAGATACGAATTCTTCAGATGCATTAAAAAAATTGTCTCTCTTGAAAATGATCCATATCAAGATCGAAACGTTGAGAATTCATTAATTGCAAGACTGCTTGTTCTTTATTTTGATCGAACCTGTGCGCTGATATCAGCACAAAGAACTCTAATTTGAAATGTTCGGCAAGGCCTGTGCAAACGAATAATAAAACCTCGGGATTCGAGGCTTGGGCCGGAAATGACAGAAGCGGAAATAGTGCGTCCGCTTAGGGGGGCAGCGAACGATCGTCGCGATGAAAAGGGAGCGAAGGATCGCGAGCATTTTCCTAGTTCTCTGCTTTTAAAGTAACAGTGCCTCGTAGCAAGGACAACGATCGCTTGTCAAACGCAAACGTTCGACCCCGCTGCGATAAGAAAAATGGAGGACGAGCCTGTGGAACGGGTGAAGTGAGGACGAGGAGAAAAGACTCGCGGGACAAGCGAACAGAAAGTGAAAAAGAAAGAGAGAGAGAGAATGTGTTCGACTGGCAGATACGGTGTGCAGCGAGTCCATCTTTCCCGGTCACGTTTGCTGGTAGTCGGCAGCGTTCGTAAAACATCCAATTTCCGTAGAAGGCGCAAACCATAAAACACTACGGTGTTTCTATTCCGGTGCGGCGAAACGACGGGCACGCGGGCATCCTTGTTCGACGAGTTTTATTGTTCGCCTAACCGGGCCGACGGTTTCGTGACAACCTGCACGAAAATGGAGGCTCCGCGCTCGAGACATGGCAACTCCCTGGAAAGTCCCAAGGTCGCCACGCTCGTGGGATTTTCAACGGAAAAATGTCTGCAAGTGGCGTTTCGGGGCCACTGAAGTCGAAGACGCAAACATCAATGGCGCAGACAGAACGTTCGCCTCTAATCTAGTACGATTTTACCACAGAATCCTGAGATACAGACTGTCATAATAGCTGTCGTCTGACTACCATTTCGAATGTATTACCGTACCGTCAGTTAGGAACTAAAGACAAGAAAGAACACAGATGAAATACAGTTACCTTCAGTTACGTTCTCAACGTATTGCAGCCAGCCTTTTTCGAAAAATAGGTCACAACTAATTGTCAGAAGCCCGAATCGTTTCAATATCCTTTGACAGACTCCCACGCACCCTCTCCCTTTCGAGCAATCTTGTTCAAGAAGGGAACTCAACGGATCCCGTCGACGGCTTATGGAAATCGTAACGCGGCTCGCTTCTCCTTTTTCCCATTCTAGTCGCGTTCCTGCGCTGAATCACTCGTCTGAATCCCGACGAAGCTGTAAATAAGCTCGACAGAGTTCTTTAATTAAAACACAGACTTTAATTGTCTCTTCATACGTACCCGGCCAGAGGAAAAATAAAAACCGAAGATATACGGGGCTGGTGGATGCGCAGATTGCCAAGAATTTATAGGCTTGCTTGCTTGTGCTGTTCCACGCTGCGAGGCAACACGATCACGTTCTGAACAGATTTCCGATTGTGCGAGAGGCTCGTACTGTCGTAAATTTTAACTGCAATTTGGGGTAGCATCCCACCAAAATTGAAATTTTTAGATTAAAAACTGTATCTGGAGAGCAGATATTTTCTATTTTTCACTGTTTTATATTTCACCAAATTTCTGCACAAATGTCTACATAATTTTGAGACTGATACCTTAAGAAACGAATAGATAAATCCGTTGGGAGAGCCGCGCGAGGAAAGATTCCTAAATCTCGCGTTATTTTTCCAACGTGTTACTCGGAGAGTTACCTCCGTGACATAACCGTCCTTGTAGCGATTCGGCGAGGCTACGAGCGCCCGGGGCGCTTAATCGTTCGATTCGACGTCGACGGAAAACAGCGGGGACGGGAATCGCGACAGTTCGAGCCGTTATTGTCATGAAAAATCCAGCGGGGAATACAATTGCAACGGGAAAAAGTGTTTCAGAGAATACACAAAGAAATACGTGCGGCGCATATCGAGGTGGGCACTGGGACCAGAACGAGAACCAAAAGGGAACCTAAAAGGGGAATGGAGTGGGAGCAACACGCTCGCATAAAAATAACATCGCCTCGGCCGGAATTTTCCTAAATTTTTAACGGTAATCGTTACGTGGCCCCGACCCGATATCCAAGTCACGCAGCAGCCGGTCACCAACACGATGCAACTGCAGCTCTGCAGTCGTACACGTGCACCCTGAACATGTCCGTTCGTCCGTCTGTCTGCGCATCTTTCTGGCTGGTGATGAGAGCTGGATGCGCCTTGGGAATCCGATAAACTCGAATCCCCCGAATATTTTCTTGCGCCGAATGCCGATGGAATTACGGATTAAACACTCCTCGGAATTCTTCGACAGTTTCCGGTTTATGAGGACGGGTCTGGCATGTTTCTTTCAGGTGACGTGATGGCTCTTCGTGGCCTAGGATGGTGGACTAAATTTTGACTGGGTTTCCACATCACTTTCCATTGAATATTACCGCTCTAACTGTGTTACGTCCGAATTGGACTTTTAGAAAATATTAGCAAGGATAGAACGCAGTCTTTGTTCGGATAATTAAGGATTTTCTTAAATTGTTTTGGGTTTTATCATAGAATTTGGATAAGGCCAACAACCGTAGTCCCGTTGAAAGCACCGGTTCTCATTAGATCACCGAAGTTAAACAATGTGGAACGTGAATGGCACTTGGATAGGTGACCGGCTGGTAAAAAACCGGAAAGTGACCCGCCCGGGTGTTTTTCACGCGTTGTTGGTAAAAGGTGGTTCGGAACCCACCATGAACAGTAGGTCCCGCTGAAAAAGGCGATAGTGAAAATGGAAAGAGGGGGAAGAAGTTTGGTAAATGACTTTGAAACCCTGAGGGGACCAAATATCATGTTACATAGAATTTGGATAGTTGAAGTCGAAGTTGTATTCGTGTTTATTTGATAAGGTTTCTGAATTCGAAGCGAGGTTTAATAACGAAATAAATATCATGAGTTAATATCTCGATACAATATTTGATAGTTTAATGATAATGAAATTCAGTGTTTACTTCTCGAGGAACATTATCGAAAAAGATTGAAAATATACTCTTGATTTGTTAATTATTATCAGTGGCTGGACCACCGGACGTTCGTGACAAGAACGAGTGTAATTAAAAACAGCAAAAATATTGTTATATCACTTAGAATCTTAAAATGAATTTCTATTTCACTCGAGTTTGTTGTAATTTAGGAGAACCTTGTTCCTCGTTGAAACAGAATTTCATTTTAAATAACAGCTAGGTACTGAAGCGTGCTCCGCGTCGTTTGAAAAGAGAAGATCGCGAGTCGAAAGAAGACGGAAGAAAACACGTTGCGAGAAACTCTCTGCGATAGCCCGCGGCAGTTTTCGAAACCGATTCGTTCGATATCCGAGGAAATTCTACCGACGTTTACTCGATCAGGAAGACGGCCCAGGTTCGCAACGGTTGTTTCGAGCGGCGATAACCTCTGGCGATTCTCGATCACAAAGTTTTCCATTCGCTCGCGTTTCGGCACGGTGCCTTTAGGACAACGCGACGCACGAAGGGAAACCACGAATTACATTGGATAATCCACCGTTTCTAGGTACCTGGGTCGTGTACTCCTCGGGCAACGTCCTGGAAATCTGCGAAAATATTTTCAAACCGTGTCCTTACCACGGACCTTCCCACCAGCGAAGAACCCTCTTCGGATTTCCTAGTGCACAGTATTCTCTACGTAACTCTGAAAGGTCTGCAGTTACCGAAGATGTGCTAGGACTCTTGCGAAATAAATCATTTTTGACAATCAATTGACAAATTCAGTCTAAATTGTGAGTAGTACTTGAATCTACTTTCTTTTTCTTCACTTTTTTTACTTTTGTCTTCTGGACATGTGCATCGAAACAGATGATGGCCAGAAAAACAGAGGGTTTACTGGGAATCAATTAAGATTGGACACTTGCAGGAACTCAGTTTTATCTATGGTCCCCACTCTCGTCTAGGTCGATTTTGGACAGTATTTAAGGGCATAGATTCTCTCCATCGTTGAGCTTTCATTTCAAGAGTTTCACGTTGTGCGCGTCGATTCACGTCGTGTTATTACAAGATTGAGTATAAATTTCCCATTGAGTTAAAGCTTGGCTCGTAACACAGCATTGCCAAAAATTGCGTGCCGGTACATGTGTGAATAAGCAGACAAATCGAAACAGCGAACGGAAACGCAACGGTTCTTCATAATCGACTTCGTCGAGCAAGAAGGTTTCGAGTTGGCGAGGCCGAATGGAAAACGCGCGGACACGCTCGGTTCTGCTCGAGGATGAGAAGCAAACCGCTCGGACGACGCGGCTTGTCTCGGAATGGCCTTCTGCACAATAGCCGAGAGCCGCGGATCCGGTGGACCGAGAAAATATATTGCTAATAGGGTTTGCAACACGGCCCGTTAGCCGGGAGTAATGCTTTACCGCGGCGGCACACGTTAAGCTCGTTTAACGAACTCTACTTTCCCGCTTCCACTTCCACTTTCGTCCAGCTACTCGCTCTCGCTCTTTCGGGGCCGTGTTCTGGACTTTCCAGGACACCGATCAGATTTATCGACTTCCAGACTGTATCACGCACTCGTTATTGGACTCTACCGTTACTTTCGGAGATTTAGTTCCCTCTCGAGCCATTCCTGCCTCGTTTCTTTTTCTTTTAACGAACGCCGCGCTGCCCTCTTACCCGTATCCATTACCGACGCGTTTAATCGCAAAGATAAAGGATCGGGAACGGTCTACCCGAACTGAAGAGGTTTCCGTGAGCATTGTTCGCTTAACCAGTGCACTTCTCTTTCTCTATTCTTCTCAGCCCATCCGAATGTCTCGCTCAGTTGCGATTTTATACTTCATTTTAATTTCGAAGTTGTTCCATGGGTTGTTACAGTTGCACTTTGTTGGAAATCAATTCTACACTTCGTTTTAATTTCGAGGATGCTTCAAGATATCAACTCCTAAATCAATTTCTTAAACACCCTATATTCGAAAATAAATCTAGAAAAGTGGAATCAGAAAGTATGCGATCAAACTCGACCGTCTATCGCCGGACACGAATCGGTTGTGACATAAATAAATTCGATCGAACACATTAATGTACATAGCGGTGACTGAAAAAGAAGCCTCAGGCGGTCAGAATTTAATCGTATGTTTAATAAAATACGATCGAATATACTTAACAGGTGCCATGTGTGTACCATCGATGGTAAATTATGTACAAACTAAATAAAACAACCTCGACGAGAAGTCAAGCAAAAACAACACGGAACATGTTGACGAATAAAATAAGAGACCGAAGTTGACCGAAAGCATTTATTTATTAACCCTTTGCACTCGGAGCTATTTTAATTAGAATATTAAACATTTCTTCCGACCTAGGATATTTCCATTCCTTGCGATTTTATAAATTTTATGCATATAAAAATTGATGTAACACCTCCTCCAATACTTAAACGTTTAATGATTGACTAGATACCAACATATTTAATAATCTAAATTGTATTTTGAATAATGATATAGCAATTTTTAGTGGTGACTCTGACTCGAGTGGTAAGGGTTAATTTCCTTAGTTTTGCCGTGAATGCATAAAATCGGCATATCTATAAACAACACAAAAATTCGTGTTTCTTTTTTTGTTTCAAGCATTTGCTCTCGGAGTAAACCCTAATCTCTCCTCTTGCACAGAGCTTCCAGAAGCTTGGACAGGCCCATAGAGACCATAGAGAATAGTACACAGGGCACCTTCTACCTGCAGCTACAGTCTCGTCACGTTCGACGAGTTCCCCGAGTTCTTCGTGACGGTAACGCGGATAGCAGTGGTCCGTTGCTTGTTTCGCTATCCGAGAACTGAGGACGTTGTCGTCCGTGGCTTGTCGCCTTACGTGCGAACGCGTCTTGCGCGATCTACGACACCAACAACGTCGCTTCTTCTGCGCGGATCTTGAACGCGAACGCCGTTATGCACGATCCGTCTTGCATTTGTTTACCCGTGCGTGCTTCCTTGCTGGTTCCGTGGAACCCACCGATATACAGTTTCCACACGTTTTACGGAGCTGCGTCTCGCATACTGGGCGTTCGCCGAGTCACTGGACACAGTGCTAACTTCGAGCAATGAAACGGGAAACTGCTGCGCTGTGTTTTGCGGAGGGTACTTTTGAATGTTTGACGACTTTGGAAAATGTGCGAGAGAGGAGGAAAGGTGAAGGAACTAGGTCCGATAAAGGACTCGTCGATAAGACTATCTAGCGGGCCCAGTTGGGGACCTATTTCTTTAAGGGACGAATCATACGAACCTTGTACTATAGCATACTGAATCGTAGATCGTTACGAAGTTTCCTTTAGAACAGTATATTAACTTTCAATTGTGAACGTGACATTGTGAAGTTAAACTGTGAAATGAACTGTGAACTTTTCTTGTGGGGTCTTCTTATGAATTTTTCTTAGGAACTTTTATTATGGACTTTTCTTATGAATCGTTGTTATGAACCTTTACTCTGAACTCTGAACTGTATACGTTTGAACCTTGTTCCTTCCGAAACCGATCTCAACTATTGTATATTCCTGTTATCACTTTCCATATATATATATATATATATATATATATATATATATATATATATATTTATTATAATTTAACTCTCTATTTCCTCTCTACACATCTCTGCTACTCTTCATCTCACCTTTCATACCTTCCTACTTCCTCAGAACCGCACGTCGACTTATTCGTTTTAGTTTACACACATTTTAATAAATCGAAAATGGTATTAGATCAATGTAAAAGTTCTTACTTATTAAAATACGCAGAGACAACGTGTAATTTCATTTGAAAAAAAAACTAATAATTAGCTCCGAGTCTGTAGAATGATACGAATGAAGAGGACCTTCCTGTGAAATTCTGCTGATATGTAGTACGAGTCAGTGAGACATTTTCAGGTTTCATTTTTCCCCCGTGCGCTTATGGTCGAGCATCCAGTGTGCACTCGGCTCGCAGCTATCTCGCCACGACCGGATACACCGTTTGCGGGATATTCTGCGACGCTATCGGACCAAGACGTGCCCAACCGCTTGTCGTCCTCCTTTCCCGCTCATGTACTCCAGACTACCTATAGATTCACGCCTGTCGTCTGTTGCTCCCACAAGGCCGCATTTGTCCGACAACATCGCTAACAATTACCCGTGATTTCGATTTTCTCCGTACGAGTTTTTCAAGGGAGCCAAACACAACGATCTTGTGTACCAAAGGGTACTCCTGTTCCTGCAAACAACTTTATCAAAGTAGAACAGATACGCTGGCTGCGAGATAGGATGCAGAGATCATGTTACTATCTATCTGGCTCCAATACACTACGTTCCAGTTTACGTCGTCGGCATATTGTTAGATGGTAGCTTAGATTTTGAATGTACTTGTGGAGCATGCGAAGAATCGAACGGGTACCATGATCGTATTCTTTTGATAATGTAATTCCAAGATAGGGTAAACTATTGTACTATTATGTTCGTTCGAGAATGTACTATTGCTGGCACTGCAGCAGTTATTAGCACTATTGATTTAAAAGGCAAATATTAAGAATTCCTGTGTATAGCGAATCATTTTTTTATTGCTTCTTATTTTGTATTTCAAATTTTTGTTGTAAGTTTTCATAACAGAGTTCCACATATGACTGTTAGAAAATGTGCCAATGACTGTACTACCCAGATAGCACCGAACGTCCGAAGGACATTCGTTTCATGTCCACTTTATGTCCATATGTCCCACGTCCGTTACGGACGTCCCTCGGACATCCATTGGACCTAAATTTCGGTTATCCTAGGGACATCCGTTTTTTAGGTCCTAAGGACATCCGTTGGACTTCAATTTCGAACGTCCGTGGGACATCCGTTATTTACGTTCCTCGGATATCCGTGGAACCTAAATTTCGGATGTTCCAGGGACATTCGTTTTTCAGGTGCTAAGGATATCCGTGGGACTTCAATTTTGGACATCCGTGGGACATCTGTTTATTACGTCCCGTCGGATATCCGTGGGATCTAAGTTTCGAATGTTCAAGTACGTTTATTTTTTAAGTCTTATAATAATAATCTTATGTGACAGGTGAGCAGAGTGACATAGTCAGAGTCAAAGCGTCACACAGTGGGGTATTTGGCCGAAAATAAGAAATGTATTTTAACATTTAAAAAATCAAAATGATTTTTGCTTTTTGTCGAAAAAAATTTTTTTCGAAATTTTAAATATAGAATTTTTAATTATTGTTCTTAATTACTAACTACTGTTCTAAGTACATATTTAAGTACTGTTCAACTTTTATTCGAAACATTTTATCCTCAGATTATGCAAACTCTTGAAAAGTAGTGATAATTGAATGCTTTGAGTGCGATGTACAGAGCACTCAGATTTCATTCAGTTATCATTTAAATTAGTATTGTTATTAATATTTATATTATATATATATAATATTATAATAATAAGAATATTACTAATCACTTTGTAAGTTTTTTTCCGATTTCAAGACTTTATAGACGATTTTCCCGTTTCTCAGCCAAATACCTCACAGTAGCGTCGCGTCTCATCACCGTGCGTTTACGTGAAGTGAGGTTAGGTTAATTTAGCACGTGCTCCCTGTGCACGTATTCGTAACATTCCAATTAATAAAACGCGTGTGCAAGTGATTCGATGCCTTCAGCCACTTGTCAGGATTGTGTTGGTGACACTCGTTACTGCGATTTCAGGTAAGCTTTTATTTTATATTTATTTTATTACGTTTTTTCAGTCATTGAAACATTATTGGCAAAACGAAAATACAAAAATATTATTAGGTTGGAGGGAAAATTCTATCGTATTTTAAAGAGAACATTTGAGTCATTTTATAAAAATACATGTTCAATATTATTCAATGATATAATTTCCATTATTTGTAACAATATGTTGCCATTTTTCAAATAACCTGTCAATTTCTGTTTTCCCATGACTCACTAATTAACATGTGTTTTTGCATTACAAGTAAAATTACCTGCTTATTTAAAATACCACATAGCTTTCCCTCTAACCTAATATATTCATGTTAAAATCTTCCCGTTTATTGAACAATGTTTCTAACCAAGAAATTTTAATTTTCAGATGCAGCGAAGATATCCAAAACATCTATACATCAGAAAGAAAGAAGTGTTTCCATACAGATGCGGCGTACATTAGCAGAGAACCGTGGAAAGAAACAAACATTTTTAAAAGATTTTTAATAATAAAATTAAAAATTTATATTTTATAATTGTTATAAATATTTATTATGTTATAAATTACTGTATATATTAGTGTTATATGTGCTATTGTATTGTACTATGTGCCAAATCTATGTCTTTGTAATATATGTAATTTTGATTAAAGTAAAATTAAAATGCAGAACCCATATTCTATGTAGTTCCTGTAAACGTCCAAATAACGTCCTTATGTCCCTGGTACGTACCAGGGATGAACAAATAAAGTCCGTATGTCCCCAGATACGTCCCACATACATCCCAGATTGGTCCGAACGGGACATCCTATGTACATCACACTTTGTAAATCGTACCTCATTCGGACATTCCTGGGACGTATATCGGACATGTTTCGGACATACGGACATGATTCGGACATCCCTGGGACATACGAAGGTCCAATACGGACGTACTTTGGACATCCTTCGGACATCCGAGTGCTATCTGGGTATTTGTCTTACGATTACTGTTCACTGCAATACATTTTATAATAAAAGATTTACACGACTCGTAAAACTGTTTGATTTTGCTGAAAAATCTCTATTAGCTTATAATAATAGAAAGCTAAGCTCGTTTAAAGATTTCAAGATCTTTTACATTGTTCACCTCACACACCACGCACACACACAAGTGACACAGTCACAACAAGATCACTTAAATTGTTAGAGATAGCCAAGCGTCTTCGTTGGCAGGAGAAAATGGGGTATTGCAGAATGAAGTGTTCAACTGACAGTGGTGTATTACATCGGGTACAAAACCACGATCTTAAATAAATCTTAATAAAATAACGTAGAAACTCGCTTTTCGATCCCAAAGGACATCGAAGGGCTGGCATCTGGATCTGGTCGTCTTTGAAAATCAGGGGCTCGGATATCCCAGCTGAAAATTGAACGTTCGACGGGGAACAATAGTAGAGTCGGGGAAGGATCGTCTCCGTAAGAGAGGGAGAGAGCGGTTCTCGATTGTCACAGAAGAACAATGCGGGGGACGACGGGTTGAACATCGGATCTGTCTGCGTCGGTGGTGGGCGTGTGGGTGGCGGATAAACGCGCTATAAAAGGTCGTGAATGCCGGCATTAGCGGCGCTAAACCGGCGTCTTGGGCTCGGCCCCGGCTATAATCTCGGCCAAGATTACGACGTCCGTCTGTTGTACAGACTCCGGAGGATCGAGCTGCGAGTCGTTTCACATCGGATATCCACCGAGGAATGGAGGAGGGGTGCTGCTGGTGGTTGTTCTTCAGGGGTCGGTTTCGCCGCTTCCGTTTTGCCACGGCACCGAACGGGCGAATCGTTCTCCGGAGAAAGGACGCGGAACGAGAATCTCTCGAGGAACCGTATCACCTCTCTCTCTCTCTCTCTCTCTCTATCTCTCTCTCTCTCTCTCTCTCTAGTTTCACAAATCGATCCCCCGAACGAACGGTTTGCTCTACGATTTTATAGCCAGCGACGTTCGAAACGGAACGAACGCGATCAGGATCTCTCTTCCATTCGAAACGGAACTGACGCGAGTTCATGAACAGAGGAGGATTTGGGGAGGGGAATGGAAACGACCGCGTAGCGAAAACAACTCCGAGAAGCTTGATAGCTCGACGTGCATTAGTGTCGCGGCTGATCTTGTCCGGCTGCAGCGCTGTCTTCAATCGCATCGCTTGTGTAGCGATTTTCGGGAATGGACACTGGATATCGTGCACTATAACCGGCTTTAAACCCACCATTTTATTTTAAACCCTCGACTTTAAACCCTTGTCTGACGATTTAATTCCGACGCTCTTTGTGTCGCTGTGCCCGTGTTTGTTGGTCGTTCTTTGAGTGGTAATGCGCAGAATCGTCAGATCAGGCGAATTGACGCGAATCAGGTGGAAAATCTTACCTCCTCTATGTCAGTAACGGATTAGTCACGTGACGTGGGGAGAATGTCGTCATAGAAGGGGAAAGGTATTGTAGTCACAACTACATTACCCTTTTTAATAATAATAATAATGGTCAATAATGAAAAGTTTAATAATAACGTTCCACTAAATTTGAATTTCACAAGTTTAAACTGATTTCGTCTATTCGCGTGCAAATTGTACGCCATTCGAGATGCGTATATGGGGGTTAATGCCAATGGAAATGGAAATTTGAGCAAACATCGAGCCACCAACGAGAACAAGGACAATGTGTACGGTCGCTGCTGCTGTAGAACGGTGGTTGAACGCATTATTGAAATAAAGCCGAGCAAATCAGTCGCTCGCAGTGTAATCGTGGCTCGGAGCGATACATTCTGCAGCAAACAGGCTATTCCGGAGCGTCTGGGTCCCTCAACGCTATCCTATCGCGATATCGACTACGCGATTGCCGGGGAAACTGAAAAGAAGTCGGATACAGGCTCGATAAGAGATGCTGCTAGTTGAAAAATCGCAGGCGCCGGTGGTAAGCTGTTACCTAGACTCTGACACTTCCTAACCACCTAGAAATTGCTAAAGACAAATTAGGATGACTAATCGATGTACTCTTGGACAAAGAGTGTGGTCAAAGATATTGTGACCACATACTTTTTTTAAATATTGCAAAACGACGGGATATTTTTTTCATTCTAACATCTAACTCACCAATTGTGTACAAAAATTTTGTCAGGATACAAAACTTCAATTTGGCCCATGAAAACCGGGATTGCGGCCTAATGCGTAGTGGCTCCGCCGGCACGGGGGCAAAGAAACACGGCGAAGCCGTTGCAGGTGCGCGTTTCCAGTCGAGTTTGCGGCGACAATGGTTGCGAGGGAAAGGAAGGCTGGCAAGGGGGGGGGGGGGAATTTCCATCCGGCATTCGTTGAAGCACGCGACTCGACGACAGGATGAAACTCGGCCTGTTTGCGGTTACCGAGAGGGAGTGCGAGAGCTGTATCGCAAACCAATCCGGTTGATGAAAGAGTGGAACTGGCAAAAGAAGAAGTAGACGAAGAAAACGAGAATGAGGGGCGTAGAAGAAGGGGAGAAAAAAAGAGGGATAGAAAAGGGGGAGAGAGGAAGCGGAAGCTTCAGAGTCGAGTGGAAGCTATTTTCCCTGCACCGTCTCCGCGATCCCGCTGTTATTCCGTTCCCGAGCGATCACGACCCTTTTTCTCTATCGTCTCCGCGACTCGCCCCGACGTCTCTCGGACGTATTACGTTTTGCTAGCTCGCGTTTTGCTAACCGTTTTCTATTTCTGTTCGCAGTGCCACCAGCCAAGCCGATAATCTACGACGCCAAGAGGAGGGACATGAGCAAACTGTTCGAAGCCTATCCCGAAGGAGCTGACCTGTTCCTGGTCTGCGAGGTGCACGGAGGTCAGTGCCCTACGGATTGCCTAGGTTTAGGAACATTTGTCTCCTTCCGATCGGCGCAGTTTGTCTTGTGAAAAATTTTTCGCCATGCACAGACTGGTATTTGACCGATCTAGCCAAAAGTCAATTCCCTAGAACTACCCCCAGGTAAAAAATAACAGGTTATTGGGAGAGCCAGGTAGTCCTAATCAGGTAGCTGTTAAAAACGTGTTTTACCATTTCAAAGAATTATAATTATTATGTATATGTAATTTTAAAGAATATTAATTTACGGACCACCTCGAACCAATTTTTTGTTTTTCTTTTGCAAGAAAGTTCAGCAGAATAGACTGCAATACCGATGTGATCAATAGGTTGCTACTGTCATCTGATCCTTTAATTGCAGCAGGTCGAAAAATTATAAATAAAAATGAAAGAACATTCATGCCGGAAGCTTTGGAAATGCTAATTTATGAAAAAAATGACGAAGAATACGAAAGTGACAAGGAATTTTAAGTTCATGTGTACCAACTAATCTTGAAATATCTGTTTTTTTTCTATTTTCAGTAAAGTCCATGTTTTACATATTTATTGTGTGATAATTAATTTTAATATTTTTTTGCTGATTAGTTTTGTATATACCTACATTAAAGTATGTGATATAACGTATATGTCTTTTTTTTTATTAATGTAAGCATAATTTAATAAAACATAATAAATCTAATCAATTTTCAGCAATAAAAAATTTTGGCTAGCTAAATTGTATTGAGGTGCAGTGTTATATGTACTAAAAATTAATTAATGTTCCATTGAAATATTGCATCATTTAATTTGAAAGCTTGAGATTTCAAGCAAAGAAAGAAAGAAAACACCTGATTCGACCTACTGTTTCGCTAACAATAAGACACCACTGGAAAAGGCATTTTACCCCACACCTGTTAATTACCTCGCAAGCCAGACTCGTTACAACTACCAACTGGAAGAGTTAATTAGTTAGGAGGCAACGTAGAGAGGCAACCGTCTACGATACCGATCGCGAAAGTAATGAATGGCCTAGAGAAAATAGTGTGGTCGACCAGCCAACCGAATTATCATAAGTAGCGGCACTTATAAGTGCACCGTACCTGTACTCATCCGTCACACTCGATCAAAATTGTGAATGGAGGCTCTCGGAAGGGAAAACACGGTTGCCGACAGCACGCGATGGAGAAACGCCTCGAGCGTGGAGAAATTAAAGGGTTACAGTGTGCTGTGCATTCAATTTAAAATAAATCCAAAAACACAGCTTAAATATGAGGTAAAAATATTTTTTAAAAAACACGAATGACTGTGAAATTTCATCAAAAAATAACCTGGACTAGTTTCTGACAGGAAATAAATTGGACATTTAGATGATCCAATTTACCTAGGACTAGGAAAATCAGAATAAATTCAATCTTTCCGTAAAACAACGCGCACAGCAGACGCTCTCAGTGCTCGTTAGATAGAACGCCAAGCGTCGCGCGGTTATTTATTCATCGCGCTTCGTTTTCCATCATCGAATATTCTTTCGAGGAGGGGGTTAGTGAAGCGGGGAGGTTCTGCACGGGTTTCAAAAACTGATGGGACGAAGGGAGAATACGTCGTCGCTTTAGGATAAACGGAAATCGTGCCGTGCGCAGTAATATCTGCCACGATGGTACGGCGCGGCGCGGCGCGGCGCGGCGCGAGCTCGTGACGTCTCTGGCAAGGCAACACAGCAAGCGGTGGAAATCCATGCGCGCAAGCGATCGCGCGTAAATCGCTGGAAAAGAGATTGCGGAGGCGCAAACGTCTTCCGAATCCTGCGTACCGAACGAGAAATCCTATTTCCTTGAACCGCGAGTATTCACTGGCGCGAGGCCAATTCCATTTAGAGACGGCGCGCGTTCGCCTACTCGAAACGAAGTACGCGAACTTGAACGGTAGAGAGGAATTGGGGGAGGGTATGAGCGATGCGGGTTGGGTGAGAGAGGGTGGTTTGCTGAATGGAGGGGTTGCTTTGCGGGGCGAACAACAGTCTAGAAAAGAGTAGAGCCTCGTTTTTACGGGACTCCTCGTCCAGGCGACGGTGTCCAAGCACCCGGGGACCCTCTGATCCTGGAGTCCAGCCAATTTTAATCCTCGAAACTGACGTTCTGGCGATGAGGACCTCGACATCGTCTGATTCTCGATCATCGGCCAACCGGCTCGTCGCAATCTTTGGCTGATATTGCGAACGTCGACGCGAAAATAACTAGTCGATGCACGGTCAATGGTTCCCAACGTGATGCCCCAGTGGGAACTGTTCTAACCCTCCGATGACTGGGTCTACTTTGATCAGGAATATCAAAATCGGTAACAATTAAATTGAATGAATAGCTGTTGCATTGATTATAACAGAGAGACTAATATCTACACGAAATATGATCAAAAGTAAATGTTTCATTTCAAATGTTCATGTCAGAACGTTGAAAATGTTTGCTCCCCCACAGCGAGGTTTCATCAACGGACCCCGCACTCAACCGCGTGAAATGGGTCCTCGACGAAAATGTCTGAACTTTAAATATGTTGTACCTTTTGGGTCACTGAACAAATGTATGTCAGGCAAAATGTGAAAAAATGGACAGTTTCGTTGCTTCAAGTTTCAACCCTTGAAAAGCCTGAGGTCAGACCAGCAAAGATATCGCTTTCGGATCAGTGCGGTTTTAGACTCCTTTGGGTCAGTCTACTGGAATAGCTTCCACTATCAGTTATTTGTTTATTGCTCATTTTAAAACAAACAATGCGTTAGGAAAGCGCTATCCGTTATGATTTTTCCCACTTTAAATCATCGATCAGTTCTTGGAAGTAATGACATTTTACAAATTGTTTAAACAATTATTTTTTAACTATTTTGTTCACGACAAATTCTAATTGTTCCCTTATAATGGTAACCGCATTGATCCAGCTTTTGAAGGGTTCAAACAACGAAACTGTCCATTTTTTCAGATTTTGACTGACATAGATTTATTCAGTGAGCATTTTCGCCGAGGACCCATTTCACGTGGTTCAGTGCGGGGTCCTTTCGCATAAAGATCCAGTGTCTAAAATCATCCGAAGACCGGTGGAACACGGCGAAATCAACGTCCGAAGCGTGAAGCCTGAAGCATCTCCCCTGTTCCGCGGAATAATTCGTTTGAAAATAGGCGCGCATGATTCGGGCGCACGGTTACCCGGCATGCAGCAGTAGAGAGTAGACGAGTCACGAGCATAATTGTGCATTCGCGGGGTCGGGTTTCTCGCGCGAACCCGAGAACTCGTTTATTCGAAAAGCGAATTATGCGTCGGGAGGGCTAGAGACGAGTGGGAGCCTGCTAACCGACAAAGACGTGGCACTCTTCAGTCTGTAGAGAGTGGAAACGAGCGAGACCGAGTGAGATAAAGAGAGAGAGAGAGAGAAAGGGAAACGGTGGAAAGGGGAATCGAGGGTGAATGTCACACGCTCTCGACTTTCCGGTTTGCGTCGCGGGGAATTATTTCATTGCCTCTGTGAGAGGCGGAAGCAGAAAAGGTGGAAGCAGGGAACGCGGACCCGGGGATTGCCATAGGAGGGCAAGGGGAGGGATCTTTATTGCTCACCGGGCTTCCACCTGGTATCATGGATGGCGCAGGTAGGTATATATCAACGGACTCGCGGGCTGGATACGACTCGCTCGTAATAATGTTACGCGACGGTGAAGGAGGCACAATAAGAAACGAATTTTAGTGGCTTCTATGTGCTTCGCGAGCCTCTCCACCCTCCGGCCACCTCCTTTATTCGCTATCATTTTCATTAGCCGCGCGAGAATACAAACAACCATTCGAATACCGTCCAACATCGTTTTTTACCGACATAAGGCGACGGAGTTTCTTTAGAAATAAGGAAATCGTTGTCCCCTCTTCATCATTTGAAATTTTTCTTTTTTTTTTATTAATTAAGCATTTCAGATCTCAACCGAGATCTATATCTGCTGTACAAATGTGAATTACAGTAAATGCATGTTCATACATACATGGACAATATTAAATCAAATTAAATTCGTAGTTCACAATTTTGTAGGAAATAAGATATAAGAAGACAAGCTTTAATGTTCGGTCGGGCAACTAACGTTACTATGCATAAGGGTAACTGAAATTTAATTTCACACAGTTGATGAGTTAACTTGGATCGATCTTTTGAACTTGTTCGGTCTATACTGATTACAATTAGTGCCAGAATTATATCATAATCACAGAAATTATAGAGACGACTGTGTCAGAATTGATTGAATAAGTCTCTTTCATTGAGTGTACAGGGAGTCCCATAAAATATTGAACTTTTTTTATCCGTGCATCAAACCATTCTCTTTCGTAAATTGCTTCAACAAACCATTTTCTGCGTCGTTTCTTAAATTGACGCTCTCGGTCCCTGGTTTTATCGGTGGTGGCTCGTCGTTCGGATCGACAACTATTCGATTTTTTTTCAATGGTCGCGTGTATCGTTTTCGAGAATCCGGTCGATTTATTTCACCGCGGTTCCGGCGAACAATAGAACCGAAAGAGAAGCGCGGTGGCACATCGCGAGTCGCGTTAAAACAAACATTTTACCACGGGCCACGGGAGCGCTGGAAAATTGCATTCGGGGCGACATTCGAACAATGGAGCAACGGGAAAGGTGACGCGCGGAAAAGACTGAAGACAGTACATTGTGCGGCAACAAAACCCGATTACAATGGACCCCCGTTTCCCGCGGACGCGTTCACTGCTCCTCGATCGCGCATCGGTGACCAAACCTCTCGGTCCACAGTGAACGGAGCTTTAGTTCGGCTAATCGCCACCGATTAATCGCCATCGATCTTCCATCGAAAGAATCGAAATAAACGAGCTTCGTGGAAGATGCTGATGAACAGACTGTTGATTTTATATTTATCATTTATCTTTGTCGAGCATTTTGCATACACTCCTATATGCAGGAACCAAAAATGAAAGAGCAGGCAATAGAGGCAACAGTTTCCGGTAGGATCGCAGCCAAGCAGAAAGAAATTCGTTAGCGAGCGTGTCGGCGGGATAAGCCGTAAATTTAAGAAGTTTGCATCGCCGCGGACGCCGACGCGAAGTAGGAGAAACGTGGACGCGTTTTCCGCGAGCCGTTAATTGCAGCCAGTTTACGAGCGGCTCGTCGTCCACGTCGAAATTCTAAAAAATTCCGGACGAAGATGGAGGGAAAGAAAACTTCCCCGAAATGCTTAACTTTCATTAAACGTCCGATATTACTTTGAATAATGGAATCTAGGAAATTAACGGGAAAACTCGGTTTCTGCCTGAACTTTCTTCGATTCAACAAGACATTTTTCTTTTTTTGTCTCTCTCTCTCTCTCTCTCTCTCTCTCTCACACACACACACACACACACACACACACTTTCTCTAGCCTGCGGGAGCTTTTTATACCTAGAGATTCTCTTCTCCTCTCGAGGTACCGAGAAAGATTACAAGGCTCTCGCCGACACCCGATCCCTCGGACCTGCGAAAACTTTGGACTCCTTCGACCATGAAACCTCGATGAACGCGTCCATGTTATTTCTGCATCGATCCTACGTTTGAAGAACTCAACGTTAGAAGGAGTATTTTTAGTTATATTTTTAGTCTACTTGGAAAGTATTCCGAACTTAATGAAATTTTGACACATCATTTAGGGGTACTCTGTGGTGTCGAATCTCAGTTTTCGACCTCGAGGACCCTGTGCTAACTTGTGGAGGGGGAAATGGAAAACAAATGTTCTTAGGATCCACAGTTTTTGAGTAATAGGCGAAAAACCAAAACAAGGTAATAAAAATCGTAGTTTTCCCCCCTCCCCAAGTTAGCACAGGGTCCTCGAGGTCGAAAACTGAGATTCGACACCCCAGAGTACCCCTAAATGACGTGTCAAAATTTCATTAAGTTCGGAATACTTTTCAGGTAAAAGTACCTGGCGAATGGACTATTTGAGTTAAAACTGTGCAAAAGCATTGAACAAAGGATTTCTTTGAGAAGTTAGAACAATTAGTTCACTACATGACGAGACTGTTAGACGAAATATCCGCATATAGTAACACCTTTGTTAAAAGTTAGATGGCAACAAGCGATCAGGTAACTCGAACGCGTTAGCTGAAGAAGTTCGCGCTGGTTCTTCGAGGAATTACTGGTCGCGATTCCTGGCCGACAAGCTTGCGGGAATAATTAACCTGGGAAATTAGGTGTCGGTGTGGGCGGTACATCGGGACCAATAAATTGACGAGCGGACGTCGGACGGTTTCCATTGCGATCGCTATTGTTGCGGCCGAGTAAGGCCCGTCGGACGGCGTGATTGACGACTAGCCCGCAGCCTCTGATGCACATCCGTAGACACGGGCACGCGGTCTCGATGCACGTCTATTCCGATTGGTTCAACTACGAGGATTGTCCCGGCCGACAATCAACCCGTTTGCCACGCATAAGCGACGGAGAGCACTTCAGCCGATGGACACGCTTCGCAGGAGACGCCTTGTCCATCCCTACCCCTATCCTATACCGTACCTTGTGCACCGTTTACCTTGTAGATACCGGTGCTGCGAGACGAAGGATCACTGACACAAAGGACTCGCACATCCGTTTACAAAGCCATCACATGGCAAATCAATCTATCGTCCCTCTAGTGCCATTTTTTTTTTGGAAATCGTTACTTTAGTTTTCCGAAGGAAGAATTCTTTGCTGACCTCTTCAAGGACAATTTTTTAAGAGAACGGTCGTGTTTTGACCTATGGTTTCTTTTTGTACTTTTTATCCTTGCGATGAGTATAATAAGCTGCAATAAATAAAAGTTGTTGACGTTTTCACCTTGAAATTAATTTTGCTTAACCCTTCACTGCATGATTTGTTTTAATTGAGATGAAAATATTGAAAGAGGGTCAGTTTTTGTGTTTTATTTAACCCTCATCTGTCCCTCGCGTCAATTTAACCCTCATCTTGGTATTTTATCGATTTGTTTTATCACTGTGTCAATTTGACACCGAAGGACAGATTCAGTTCGTGAAATGAGGGGCGGATGAGGGTTAAGGGAAATATATTAAAAAATATTGAAACACATTTTCAAAAGAATAAACATAATTTAGAATAGTAAGAAAATACATTCGTAGTTTACTATGTACCAAATTTGTGAACTATATCAGATATGATACACTATGCAGCGAAGTGTTAATTTTAATTGAGAGCAAAACGAAGGTGTAGAATCACGCTATGATGGTTTGCAGATTATCGAGCATATATTCAAACGTGTTAACCCTTAAAATGCTGTATACTTTTTGGCAACACTAACAACGATGTGGGGTCCTCAAGGGAACCCACGTTAAAAAATTGTAGAATTGAAAATAAAAAATAGATATGTATTTATTTCTAGACAAATCTTGACGATGAAAAAAGGGGAAATAGAAAAAATTTCTTACAAAGTTATTAAGAGCAAAATACTTTCTGGGGTTCCTATAGGATCCCACTCAGCATTTTAAGGGTTAAGACAGCGTAATGATTGATCTGATTGTTCCTAAAAAATTTTTAAACGTTTTGTTTTATGGTCCTCTTTTTGGTTTGTTTCCAGGTAACCCAAGACCCCGTGTAACGTGGTATCTGGAATCCCAAGTAATCGACGCACCGTCCGAGATTCGAGAGAGCCAAGGACCAGCAGGTGAGAGCAACGTGGTGACCATAAGCAACGTGACGCTGAAGGGTCTCACGAGGAGTCACTATCACGCGAAATTGTACTGCAAGGCGAACAATACTCATCTGGCGCTGCCGTTGACCACCGCTGTCATTATCGAACTTCACAGTAAGTGGTACTACATATATCGGTGTCCCGGCAGCACTAATTAAATTTACAGGTTTCGGGTTACGGGGATTCAATAGGTTCACGATCAACTTTCAACGAGGCATCCGAATTTGATCGCCGTTCCCAGTGACAACAAAAACCCGGTTTTGGGATGGAATGTTCCAGCGAATCACAGTTAGGAATGACGGAAAATTTGTTGAAATTATCATATCCCCAAAAGATGGCTCGAATAATCTGAACTTGTGCTGTACATGAAATATGTATAGACTGTACGATATTTCAAGACACTTTATTGATCGCGTTACACTGGCGTCTACTGCAATTGTTTGGAATGTATTAGTTCACCTCTAGTGCAGTTGTTTAGAGTTTGTTATTGCAGTCTGACTCTATCGCAGTTGTTTCGAATATATTGGTTCAAGTCTACTGCAGTTGTTTATAATGTATAAGATAGAATTTATTGCAGTTGATTAGAATATATTAGAATATGTCAACACAAAGTTCGTCCGCTGTTTCCCTTAATATAGATCTATAAGAAGAGGAACAAACTTTTGGCCAAGCCAATGATATTCATTATCATTAGAGTGTGGATTTTATCGAAATCGGAAGATACGTTGAATGATCATTCAAAGGGTAGTTTGCCACCCCTGAAAAATAAATGTTTTTCAACCGTTAATAACTTAATCTTCCAGTTCCCAAAACCTTGCCAGTATCATTAGCCAAATTGCCCCGACTAATTAGGAGTTTTCAGGAAGCATTTGGAGGGTGCTAATCGAATATCATTGAATTAGGTGTACTTTCAGCTTATTGAAAAGCCGCGTAAAGTCTGCGATCCGTGAAAACGGCGCGAAAAGAGCGGTTAACAGCCAACCCTCGATTAGAAGGTAACGATAGGGGCTGGCAGGTTTGCCAGATCATGGGAACGGTATCACTTAGGCGCGGGGCCCGAGACAATTTCACTTAGGTCGACGATTCGCGGAATCGGCGCATACGAAACGAACTGAACCGTTCCGTAATGCTCGCTCGTTCCAGGACCAACCCGACTTAACCTACAAAACGAGTCGTTCCAACTTCACGGATTCTTTCTGCCGTCTCTTCCGATCCTCGCAGCATCCTTGTCTACTTTCTCCTGAAGTTGCTACCCCTTCTCGACGACCCCCAGTCCACGTGCGACACGTTATTCGCAGATAGCGCACTGGGATTAAAATTTGATTGTTTATTTCGCTGGGAAAAAGCAATCTTAGCTTATCGACGTTCGTTGAACTTGCAGACATTAACATAATTTCCCTATGGTTTCACAGATTAGGCTAAAGACTTAACATTGTTCTTTTTAATTCTGTTCTTTTTTAATGCGTAAAGTCTTTACAAATAACGTATTTATGCTATTATTTGCGAAATGGATATTAAAACAAACACATAATAAAAAGAAATTAATTGTACTTATGCGAAAGGACTCATTAGTCAACGGAGTACTAATTGTTATTTCTGTAGATATTACAAAAACATTGAGAAAGAACAAATGTTTGGATTTCATGTCACTAAAAGTCTCGTGGATAGGAAGACACACGTTGAGTGTACAATTTTTCTGTGACCCATATCAACGAATGACTTTTTCTGAAATTTTTCTGTTTTACTAAGTCCCCCCGCGGAAAAAAGTACAATTCGAAAAATATTTGACTGCCCTACATCCTGCATTTGTCGAAATATGTCAAAAAAAGGGTCTCCAATCCTCTCTGGATGGCTCTTTCCATCCTTTCAACCATTATATTAATACCTAAGTTCTCAGGTACCTACTTTCAATTCGCCTGCAGCATTTTCTGCATACTTTCGTCGACGATTAGCAAAATATTCCAGATCTCCACTTTCCAGAACGATTATGTTCCTAGTAATTAGACTGTGAATTTTATGCATTTATAAATCCGCAGTTCAGCGATGAATAAAAAAAAAACACCTGTCAAATATCCTTTCAAGAACAATCTCCCGCGCAAAGTTGCTCGAAACCGGCCGGTGTAACTCGAATATATACGCCAGTAAGTTTCCTGAGCGGACCACAGTGTGCTCGCCACCAACCGCGAAACATATTAAAAGCATAAATACGCCAACAGAGAAGGACGCTCTCGGAAAAATGCCGAGTTTCCCTCGTTCCCCTATTCTCGTCCGCCCTGCTCACCCCCTAGCTACCCCTCCAACACCCACCCACTGCGACACAAAGGGTCCCGAATGAATTTCAAACGCAAATTACGGGAAACGTTTATAGGCAACATATAGGCAACAACGAAATGACAACAGAGACCAAAGATCCGCCAGTAGAACCGACACACGAATTTTTGTTTTTCAAATTTCAATCCAAGCCTTCAACCTCGTCGTATGCCGGACACGCTAATATTTTACAAAGTCGTTTCTACGTCACTTTTTACTTGATTATATAATTATTACAGTACTTTTATTATTTATTACCGGGGAAATTGTTGAAGACAATTTTGTAGACCTGAACTACGGATGGTGTAGTATGTATGTGTGTATATTAACAGACTATAATTAACTATATATGTATAACTAAATTTATAAAAGTAGAGAATCATAAATGACAGAAGAATTGCAAAATTACGATCACCAACGAATTGCATAAAAGAAGTGTGTCCAAATACGTTAATAAACCCGCTTTTCCTTACGGCTTTTCCTTACAAATAGAGTTGAAAAAAAAATTATAAAGTTGAAGTACGGATGATGTATGTATGTACATATCTAAGTATGTTAATAGACAATCCTATATATGCATAACTAAATTTATAGAAGTATAGAATCATAAATAACAGAAGAATTGCAAAATTACGATCGCCAACGAATTGCAAACACGTCAGTCGTTAACATTTGATTATCCATGCGCCGAAATACGTTAATAAACCCATTTTTCCTTACGGATTTTCCTTACAATTTTTATCTTCCATGCATATCCGCAGTCTAATGATCACTGTGAGAAATGGAGGCGTTTCATCCTGATTGATACGAGAACAGAGACCAATGGCAAGGAGAGTAGCCGAAATGATTTGTTCCCCGCGGCTTCTGTTATCGGTGAGCCAGTTACGACGACGAACTTCAGACCTCAGCTCGTCTCGAGAGTGGTTTAAACCCCTCGGTTCTTCCGCGCGTTGGCGGAGGTACTTTCGAGAGTCGTTACCCCGTTCGCGACTCCGTGAACCCGCAAATGTCTCGAGTTTCGTTTCCATTCCCGGAACCGCGCTCCTCCAAGAAACTTTGTTCCAATCGGGCCACGAGGAATCGAGATTCTTCTTTTTTTCTGGCGACAGATCGATCCTCGGCCTGATACTCGCCAATCTCCATATTGGATCCAATTAACCATTTCACTTACGTCGGCATACATCAGTGAAAAGTACCATCGAACGTCATAGTCTCAATTTTGATTTGGGTGAAAGAAAGTTTGATGTGTACGGTGCAATAATGTATGTACATTTTAAAACCGATGAAATTTTAAGAATATTTCGAGTGCAATTTTTAATAGGTTCCCGTTGGAATTTTTGCATGTTCGAGGACTTAAGTTGAAGGGTGAACCTTGCACTTTTTGATAGGCATGCTTAACCCTTGCGTGGGCAACCGGGTTAGATTAGAAGACAGATCAAACTTCGTTTGATACGGTGCAATAATGTATGTACATTTTAAAACCGATGAAATTTTAAGAATATTTCGAGTGCAATTTTTAATAGGTTCGCGTTGGAATTTTTGTATGTTCGAGGACTTAAGTTGAAGGGTGAACATTGCACTTTTTGATAGGCATGCCTAACCGTTGTGTGGGCAACCGGGTAACCGGGAACCCATTTGTATGTCTGCTTCATTAATTTGTAATGTTCCTAACAAAATATTCTCTTTGTACAATTTTAAGTCGATTAACGTTTCGTGAAAAATAATTTGTGTATAATATTTTCAGTAATTAATCTTCAAGCTTGTATATATACTTGTTGTATAACCGGGCCACCCGGGAACCCATAAACGAAAAATCATATTTGGACGCATTTCGAATGGACATTTTAGAAAGAAACTATTATACAGAATACAAAATTCTTAATGCTACAGTAAATCCTAAAATACTGTCCCACAGGCGTATTCTGGGCAGACAGCATTTGCAAAGATGACTTTATTTTTTTAGCGAGACTTCAATAGAGAGCCGAACATAGAGAAGGACAGAATGAAATACGTTCGTAAACGACCCCGGACAGTATTTAAGGTTTTACTATATTTGTTTCTTAACATAAAATATACAAAGGCAGTCGTCGACGTAGAGAAAGAAAGTTGAACACACGAATAAGAGTTATTCGCTTCATCATGGAATTATATTGTAATTTCAAATAATTTTTCACCAAAATCATTTAAAACAATGTTTGATATATTATAGGAAGTGATTATTAAGAGTATCAATAATGAATACCAGTAAAAACTGTCGCTAAATATTTTCATACACCGGAATAGAACGCCTGAGGTACCCGGTTACCCAACAACAGTGAAATTCTGATCGCTCACACAAGAGTTAAAATTTCTGGAGAACATGACCTCTCGTCCAACTCTTTCTCCATCCGATTAACACTTTGTCTCGCGTAAAACATCCATATTTTACCGGCGAAGCTGTTCAACCAAAAAATAAACTGTTGAAAAGCGAAAAATTCGGAGTGGGAGGCTAACCGAGACACAGACATTTTCACCGGTGCACGTTTCCGAAACGAAAAAATTGACCAGTGAAAAAGTGAAAATTCGCTGAAGCTGACCATTCAAACTCGCACAAAGGCGCGCGCGTTTTACCGTTAAACGGTCTCGAAACAATTAAATGACCTGGAAAAAATCGAACATTCGGAAACAATTACCATAATATTAAATACATTCGGTATTAAGCCTGCCGGAAGAACGAGGTCCGGTTTATGTTCGAGCTTTCCTTTGTGGAAGAACTCGCGGCAAGATTCGCAGTTCGTTATCCGATTCGGCGGCACTAATGAAAATGAACCACTCAGCGCGGAACGGAAAAAGCATCGATACTTTTCCAGCGTCGGCCGTGCATAACGGGCTTGTTAAATATCGAATATCGAGCCAGAAAGCAGCCGCGAAGAAGCATCCGTCTTTCGAGCAGGATTCCGCGCCGCGCCGATGCGCGCACAAATATGCAAACGCAATTCGACGTGGGTAAAGCAAAAAAGAAACGAATAAAAAGGTCTGCGTGAAAGCTGGTGCATTTTCGGTCGACGAGCGTTCCCTCGTTAGACTTTCAAGCGCATCGACCGGGAATCCCGCAATTATTCGACGTACGCCTGTCGTTTCCAATTAGACAAAGATTCGTGGGAACTGGAGAAGGGCTGCCGGCAACAACGACAACGTCGGATCGATCCGAAAAGAAACAGTTAATTTTTCGATCCTCTTCAACATTCCATTTCCTTCATCCGTGTTTGGCTGGCTTTGTCTCTCGCGAACGAGAACGAGAAAACCTTTTCGGTGCTTGTCCAGCGTCTTCGAAACGAACGGACGTATTTCAACGCGAATTAGCCCTGCTCCAGGAGATCTTCGTCTCGTGGAAGTTTACTTTGCGATGGGAAAAGCTGCACGCCCCGAAAAAACCACTCGCTCTCCGGCTGCTCCCGTTCTAAAAGCACTCTTGGAATTTGTAAAAGTAATCACTCCCAGGTTAAATACCTCGGACCGACCGGATAATGATATTAACACCGACGGAATCGCCGGACGTTTTAACCAGCACAGAGACGGACATACTAATCGCTTGGGGATAATCTTTTGTTCGACGTAACTGCGCTGACGACGCGTTTTGTTCCGTCCGTGGCGCACACGGGACGATCTGTCCAGCAAATGAACATAATTCCTATTAAACGAAAGAAAAAATTAGATTTTTTATTGCTCCTTTGTGGTGGAATTCGTGACTTTAATCTCTCAAATGTCATTCTAAAAAGATCTTCTCTCTTTTTACAACCTAATCGCATCTAAAACTTCTAGAAAAAAAAATCTGACACATTTTTCACATCGAACCACATATTTGAGAATTGTTTCCGATTTTCTAGTTGAAAATTCTGGTGGATTTATTGAACGCGGAAGCGAAAATCTGGAACAGGTGATTCGGGCTCGAAAACGATAGAAGACGCCGTCGCCACGGTACATTAGGATGAAAAGTTGCGAGACGATCTGTGTACGACGCTGGTTCCGGTGTCGGTGCTCGTCGAAACGGTCATGAAATATTTATTCAAATATATTTACGGCGAATTTATACGCGGTGGTGCATAAATAACCCCCTCGCTATTGGCTCGCAAGAGAGTCTATATCGTTGCGGTGGAAACACCACTCTCTTCTCCTCGGCTCGTTAGACTTTGAAGCTGTTGGACCGAGTGGCCTTCGATTATTCGCGGTGCGCTCATCTAAGCCGGTCCCCAATTAACGAAACATCGGGAAAACGAAGTTCCTTCCGGCGCGACGGAAGTTACGATGTTTCATCGAGACGGCAAGTTTCTAGTGGCCCGTTAGACCCCGTCGTTCAAGAAAAATACCCGGGAAATTCTCGAGCGGTTCGCCACTTAATGCGAGCCGTCCCCGAGAAGCCTCGTCGATCGTATCGCGAAAACTTCCCCTAACGAAGACGAGTCGCTCGAACGGCGCCAAATTCCAAATTCCGATCGCTCTGAAAAGAGTACCCGACGC
Source organism: Lasioglossum morio (assembly GCA_916610235.2). Lineage (NCBI taxonomy): Eukaryota > Metazoa > Arthropoda > Insecta > Hymenoptera > Halictidae > Lasioglossum > Lasioglossum morio. The sequence continues at coordinate 4,458,588 of OU744324.1, read as the reverse complement.
CGTTTGCACTTCGCGAAAATTGCTAAGCGATTCACGTTCGACTGTTTTTATTTGGGGCGATGAATTATAAATTTGTATACCTCTGAGAGATTAACAGGATTGCTTCCAGTTGGCGACACTGTAGATAAAGAAAACTTGCGAGAACTAAATATATAACTATATGGATTAATTAATCCAATGAATCGCATTATTGCAAAATCATGCACTATTTACAATCGTATTGATTTTTTCATTGAATCTTCGCAAAATTTTAAAAAAGGATTATATGATAATACCTATCGATTGTACCAGTATTATATTATTATATTTTGTTTTGTTTTTTCTTTTTGTGCATGTCCCTTTTTTCTTATTAGACGTGTAGTCTTGTATCTTCCCCCTTTTTTTTTATTATAAACAGTAATGTAAAAGGGCTTCAGTCTGTCTATAATAAATAATAATAATAAATGTATCCACGACATAATCTCGCAATAAAATCGTCAAAATCAAAAACTTGCAAACTCCCAAATAAATAAAACTGGCTTCGAAAAAGCAGGAAATCTGCAACGTGTCTCTAAAATTTCTTTCTGGTGGCAGTATGGTCTCGGTTAGGCTAACCGCCCGATCGATAACCAATGACGCTAATTACCCGCGAACAAGGGAAAACGGTGTTCCGAGGACACTGTACCGAATTCACGGCCGCTGAATTTTGTTGCAGAAAATCTGCCCGGCACGTAACCCGTTCGAAACGAATTTTATTCGGGTATTTTTTTCCCCTTCGTTTTGCGCTCCCATGTCGAACAAAAACGAGCAGAGCACTTCAGACAAGAGCGGCCGCGTATCGAGCGTGTTCCCGTGACCATTTTTTCGATTTCGATCGAGTAGAGAGAGGGGTGGGGGGAGAAAACGGAATATTTAACGTACGAGTCCGCCGGCAGCTCCGGCTACGAAAATGGCAATATCATCGACGATGGTTACATCCGTCCGGACGGAATTGAAACATTTTTCAAGCCATTAGAACGGAAACGACCGGTCTCGTTCGTACGACGACGCGTACAACGTTGTCCGGAAGCATTACGACGTCTATCGTGCGTTTTAGACGGGAATCTGGCGTTTAATCGATATCGCGTTACATTCTGCACAGTACTCCGAATCAACAGCTCGATTGATAGATCGTTGAGGCTGTCTTGTTGCTTCTGAAATTTTCGATTTGAAAATACAAAACTTCCATAGAAATATTGTATTCCATAAAATACAAACGTTCCAACTAACTTGAGCATATTGATATTTCTCTCTTATTTCTTATGATATCAAGATCAGATTTTTCGAGATTTTATTGCCATTGGAGTTTTTTTTATTGTACATATTTTATACATTTGTATCTATACTGGATCTGTATCCAACCATGTATAATGTTATGAAATTCATAAACACTAGACAATTGATGTAAACAATGAAAGAACTCTGATAGTAGGGTTAACGAATGAAATTTTTCAACATAAAAATGTTCTACCTGCATTACAACAAATTGGAGCGAAATAGAAATTCATTTTCTTTTTAAATATGTTTAGTGGGTTGAAAATAATATAACAGTATTCTTAAATACTTCCGATGTGTACACTATTTTAAATTACACATACTCATTTTTTGTCATAAGTGCATAAAATCCGTTGTCTACTCGTTATTATTCGTATACCACTCGTCTTAATTTCGGATCATTCTAGTTACAACATAAAAATTCTTATCTCGCCGAGCGGCTACGGCTTCCATACTCGCCGATCGATTCAGCTCGTGGATTTCCAGTTCGCATTCCGCGTGCTCGGTGATTCGATTAAAAACTCTAAAAAGCCCCGATCGCGCGAGCGCCGCGGCCGATGCTGGGAAATTAATATTAATAATTTCATAGGAGTGTAGCGTAGCGGCGGGGGTTCATCGGTGCCCGAGGCTCGTCCCGTCGACGGCAAACTTTCTCGCCGGACACAAACAAGTTTAAATGAAATTGCCGTCCACGTCCCGCCGCGGAAAACCGTCCAGTCGCCGACGGATACAGGAAGAAGAAACCGAAGGTGGCAGCGGCGCCGATGCAAAAGAGCCGCTCGGGAAATGCAAGCTCTCTGAAAAACAGTTTTGTAAAGGAGCCGGGAAATCCTCGTGCAAAAACCGATTTGATAAAACGCCATGCTTTTTTCAATTAGCCACCGACGCCGCGGACGCTGCTACACCGATCCAAAGTTTTTACTAGTTAACTGTTAGCAAAAAACGGAGCAAATGTAACTTCTTGATCGATCCTCGTAATTGCTAGCCTGCGGATTTTATTCATTTATATACGGAAAACGGCATATATCTTTGTAGGATTCTTCAGGGACGGGGAGGTTGATTAACGCTTTTTACTGATAATAATGCTATATTTCAACTAATGGTTAAACGCTCGCTGTCGACTCTCTCTAAAACGCTCGAAAACAACTCTGCCTGCCCTCCGAACTTCCACGCCTTATATCGTTCCACCCCCTTGCATCTATCTCGCTTTCACTCTGTCTCTCGCATCCATGGCTTTCTTACGGTGAAATGGGAGACTTCGTGAAGATCGACGTATTTCACTTTCGCGAATCACTACTTAGACGTTTCAGGAACACGAAGTAACTTTATCTAACCCTCATCCGTCCGAATCTGACATTCGGTGTCAAATTGATGTAGTGACACAAAATAAAAAAGATTTCAATGTTTTTTTAGTCAAATTGATGAGGTAACATTTACATCTTAGATTTTTCTATTATCCGCATTAAAAATATAAAAGTCACACAAAGTTTCGGAAAAATTTACCTACAAATAACAGAACAGTATAACTTATTTCGGGAGAACTGTGTCAAATTGACACGAGGGACGGATGAGGGTTAAAGGTCGAACTCGATACAGAATTTTTGTGGTCTTATATGCTAACGGATAATCTTATTTGGGGTACAAAGGTTTTGGGACTGTTTCATGGTTTTAAATGTTGAGTTTTGAGTCTGTTGTGGACTTGGGCCTGGTGATATGTTGTGAGGGTCTTATCTGGCCGTGACAACTTACATGCATAAAAACACATAGAGCAAACTGTACAATAATTGGCACTTTAAGCCAAAATCGTAGTAAAAATCTTTTTATCTTTTTTGAAATATTTAAAAGAAACTTAACTTGCTATTATTATAAGCTAATAGAGATTTTTCTGAAAAATCAAACAGTTATTCGAGTTATAAATCATTTATTATAAAATATATTCAGTGTAAGTAAATATAAGTAAATATATTCACAGTATGAAGTAAATGTTTTAAACAGACAATTTGTTTTATAATTAAACGTGTACGCACTTATTGCATCTGTAGTAGACTCCGAAATTAAGTTAAAAAGCGATAAAGTATACTTACTCGTAATGAAAATTTCACCAGCTAACGATCCTATGTGGACCTTTCTTATGAAAACTTACAACGATGCTTTGAAATATAAATAAGAAGTATATATAAAACGATTTTCTATATCAGGAATTCTTAATAATTGCCGTTTCGATCGAAAGTGCCAATAACTAGTACAGTGCCACCAATAGTACAGTTTACTCTACTTATACTTTCCTATCGCTCAGTTCTAAACACTCTTCGTTTGCGCCTTCTCAGCGACTCGAGTTTTCCAAACATACCGTCGCCGGTCCGTCGCAACACGATCCACGCACAACGAACCATTAATCCTACATCTTTTACTGAATGAATCTAGTTAAAAGCCGCGTTTAACTTCGTTCAAGTGAAAACTCGGGAAACCCCTAGAGTCTGCGGCAAGCACAGCGAGTGGTGCTGAAACAAAAGCCGGAAAATTGCATTCCGGCAATCATCGACGCGATTCCACACACAGTACTCGGAAGGGATCGCGTTGCAAAAATGCCGGCATGGCAGTTCGAACGAGGAAGAAGACAGTCTCACAGTCACGATCGACGAGAGGTCTTGGTTTCATTTCCGGTGAGACGCGCGAAATGAGGAAACTTTTTGTTTGGACAGGGAACCAGGCCGCTCCGCTGTCTCGAAACACGCGAAACTGTCGGGGATCGGTAAGCGCATCAAAATTGTGGACACACACAGGGGAGAACAAAAAAGTTCGCAACGGAGCGTAGTCTGTTTCTGACACAGATTTCAACCGGGCTAGAGCGACGCGACTCCCTCCCTCCCTCTCTTTCTCTTTCGATTCTCTCTTCATCCCCTGTTGCCCCACTCTTCATCCCAACGGTCCGCATAACGCGAAGTTTCTCCTTCCGTTTCGCTCGGTTTTTGTTCACCGCGTCGCTAAACGAAAATTTTGCACGTGAAATTGCCTCGCGCGCTTCACATAGCAAAAACAGAATTTCATGTTTCGCAGATTATGGGATAATAGTGTTTACGGGTGGAGGGGGGATGGGGAGAGGTATCTCTCTGAATATATGCGGCTCTACTCTCTCTTTCTCTCTCTCTCTCTCTCTCTCTCTCTCTCTCTCTCTCTCTCTCTCTCTCTCTGTGTGTGTGTGTGTGTCTACTCGATGCCGAAACGCGGCCAGCATAATTGCATCCGCGGGTGCAACGTTGCCCGGCGACGAAACGTTGCTCCTCCGATAAAATTCATCGCGCAAAGCATAGTTTCGATCTTCCCTGGACCGGGAATCGTCTCGTCGCTGGATATTCGTGCTCTTCCCTCTGCCATGGCGAAATTAGCAGCTAACGAATCCTACGTAGAAAGAGAGGGGTTGCTTCTTTGATAGAAAATGCACGCCCTCAGATGTTTTGGGATTTTTAGATGAATATTGATGTTGCATAATATAAGTTATAAGGATTAAATGAATTATTATGTAACCTCTGTTTCCCAAAATCGAGGCAGAACATTTATATTTTGCATAGAAATCAGCAGTTTAGTTATTAGGAACTAAGTCATCCGGATGTTTGAAAAGAAGACGATTTTTTAAAAATCTTAGTTTCTTTGAAAGGACGAAGAACATCTTGTCAAAGCGATCTTTAGCTACTCCGACGTTCACAGGAATATGTAAAGCCTTAGAGTACGATTTTTTGGGACTTTTAGAATTATTTTATTACAGCGAACTCTTGGACCGTGAATATTAGAAGTTACAAGGAAGTAGGTCATCCTGATGTTTCAAAAGAAGACGATTTTTTAAATTTAATTTTCTTTGAAGCTGTGAGTACGAAGAGCGCCGAGTCAAAGCGATTTTTTCCTATTCTGACGGAGGAACATGTGAAGCCTTAGAGAATTATTTTAATTCAGTGACCTCTTGGACCGTGAAAATTAGAAGTCTTGAGGAAGCAGGCCGTGCCGATGATTAAAAAGAAGTCGATTCTGTTTCTATAATTTTTAAGATCTCCATACCAATTATTTTTATATAATTGTGATTAATATCAAGTTAGAGCAGAAGTAGATAAAAGCAGTAATCGGTGGCTATTTGATTCTTTCCTGTAATATGACCGAATGTTTTCGAGATCTATGAAGTTGGGAAAGCGCCGTAAATCCCGTAACGAGTCCCTACAGGGTAAAATTGATTTTTTGGCGAAACGTCGAGAAATATCTGGATCGCGGAACGAGTCATGGGAAACGTTAGCGGCCACCGTTCGCAGAAAAGTTTCCGGCCGGGCTCGTTACGCGGAGGCCACGGTACGTTCTGCCTTTAGAAAGATTCTGATCGCTCGGCAACTTCTTCGACTTCAGCCGACGGAGATAAATACAGTCGAGGTGGGACGGGACCATGCCTCGCTTCTTGTGCCGCGAAAGATTCCCAAGTTTTCACTGATCCGTACAAGACCCGAAACTTTCCTCGGACGTAAATTTGCCGCGCCAGCCCCCGAGTCCGCTTGAATAACCGTAGTTATGTCTTCCGCCGTGACGTATGCGCCGTACCTGTGTACCAGGGACGTTCCACTCACGAATCGCAATCAATTTGCCACGTAGTCTTGCTGATTTTCTTCGCAATCGAATTCGCTCGATGCTGAGAGAAATTGGGGCCCTGAGAAATCTGTTGCACGTGTCCGTATGAAACCGTATTGGTTCGTTCGTCTACGACGTTTCAGTGGCTGGTAAAAATTGTTTCTCTTTTACTTTTGTGCCGCAAAAGGGAAAAGTAACAAATTCTTTTCTCTTCAGTCAACTAATTGTAACTATTGCAAAAAGAAATCGTACAGCAATTCTTCGAGACAATTGCATATTTCTATTGAATAAAATATAAACACCATGAATTAATAAATTTTGTTCAGAATGAATTCAAAATTTCATATTCAATGGAATACAGAACATTTTCAACGCCAAGCGAGCCATAATTGTCGAAAGTTATTACATCGGGTCGATGGTCGCTGTTCCGCAGTCTCTTGAATCGTGATTATCCGGTTCAAAGATTCGCGTGAAAAGATCGCAACGTTCAGGAAGATTCTCGTCGCCTCCGCGAATTATTTCACCGTGTAGAACAATGGCGAATTATTACAGGCCGATAACGAGCAGCGTTGTCGCGGGCCACCGTCACGCGCCGTGCGCCGCCGGCCCGCTCCCGAACGTTTAATTAATACTTGGTTATTTTCCCGTTGGCCAGACTCGGGGCCACAATTTCGCCATCCAATTAATAACCATACACTCCTGACGGAAGGCCGCCATTAACGAGATTCTCGATCCTCGATTCGCTCGAACAATCTCCGACGACGAGTTGTATTAGGTGTACAAATTAATTTGTTACGATTAATCGATTGTTCATTCATTTCCGTGTCTTTCGCCTGACGTGCTCAGTTTTCAGGTTGTTAATCTGCGGATTTTATGTATTCATCGCGAAAATGTATTAAAAAAAAAACTTAGAAATCGTCCTCCAGGGATTAATACAACCTGTCGTGGTCTGTAAAACATGCAAAAGTCGACATATTTAAATTTTGATCTCTCGGTTTCAAACCGTGCAACAGGGTAATTTTTAAACATTCGTTACCTTTGAGCATCCCGCGATTAAATTCACTGGCAATTTGAAGTTATAAAGCTTTCCCTCGGAACAGCTGTGAGTGCATAAAAATTCGCAGTCTAATTACTAGGTTTCTGATCAAATTCAGGCAGATTCATTATTCTTTGTTGAACAATGGTACTCATTTGTCACATTTTTTTCAAACGAAATCTAGCTCGTCCGTCGTGAATTCATTAGTGGCGAATAATACTTCGAAGAATAATATTTCGCGTCTTTTCACGCACAATTTTATTCTCGTTCACACACAATTTTCCAAGTCGTTAAGACTAGGAAAACCCTCTTAAGATTTAATTCCAGTAAATATATTTTTACTAGCTATGAGAACTGCGCGATTTCTCTTGAAATTTATAAAATCATTTCCTACTTTCTTGGGATGAAGTTAAGAACTGCTCGGGGCAGAAAAAAAATAGAGCAACTAGGAATAATTAGCAGCAATTTATTAATACTCTAGCTATCAAAAGACTACTGATTAAATGTTCAAAAATGTACGATTAACAGCTACCGGAAATCTGTTGATAAAATCTAGAAAATCTTATCTCAAAGAACGGTTCCAAAAAAAGGAAGTCTCCGTCGTATTACTAAAGTGAAAGGGATTACCACGGCCGCAGAAATTAACAGAGACGTAATACCCGCCTGAGAAATCTTGATCCGCAATCTGTTAATAACAACGCGTTAACTTCGTCAATGTCCAAGTCGTTAAGGCCGGGAAACCCGTTCAAATTGAATCCAAGTAGCAATATCTTCAGCAGAAAGGAAAACCGCGCGACATTCCTTTTTTTTCCCGGACCCCGATAAAATTAGCTCAGCTCTTTCTCTCCGAGAGATTGAAAACCGCTCGGGGGATGAAAGGCGAAGCAACGTGGAATAATTAGCAGCGACTTATTAAGTTCGAAGTATTAGAACCTCGAGAACAGGAGAGGGAAATCTCAAGGCTCCCGGGGTCGGGTTCCGTCTCGTCATCGCCATTGAAACACTTTGCCGAGGGCCGGGATCGCGAAAACTTTCGCAAGAACAAGTGTTCTCCCTGGGTTCTCCCCCCCCTCTTTCTCTCTCTCTCTCTCTCTCTCTCTCTCTCTCTCTCTCTCTCTCTCTGTCTCTCTCCAAGATTAACCTTTTTCTAGCAGTGTTTCGCTATCGCAGTACGTTTCGTTTAATATGCCTCTTTCTCCCTCTGCATTTCGTTTTCTCTTCGGATAATTTCTTAGTGCTCGTAGTTTATTCCCGAAGATAAGGGAAGAAATCCTTTTGGACTGGGGTCTCGATTATTCCGCTCGATAGTCCTTATCGCGAGCATGCATTCCGAGCTCCGCAGGATTAGCCAGGCACACATGTGAACTATATCTTCCGGATCGGCCACGCCGTCTCAACTTCGACTCGGTTTTCGCGATGTATTACGTCACGGTTGCGAGTTTACGCGGTCGCCCCGGATAAGCGAGAACGATTGCTAAAATCGAACCGGGAAACCTGGGGTCAGTAGCCGAGCACATTATGCAGAATAGGCTCTGCTGACGTAGGGACGTCAACTAAAATTGTGTAGAGAAACGTCTTCTGAATTATGGGGTATTCGGATGATTTGACTGCGAATTTTATGCATTTGTAGGTATTTATTTAAATATTTAGATGTGTTGGTGCCGATCGATCGTCGGCGACCAGCTGATCGACTGCTGCTGGTCGTCATTACGAGCCGACGATCGATTTGTCATTAACAACCGATGTTCATCTGGTTAATAACATTGATTAGCGAACGTTAGAATGTAAAGAACTGTCAAGTAATGAACAACTATTGAAATAAACCTCCTATACATTCGTGGTGGATACACTGCGGATCTTATGCATTTATAGTGAATTATTAACAGATTATCAAATTTTTTTTCTGAGTAAAATTACGCAGTCTGAGAAATTACTGTAACACGAAGGTGTTACAGTAGTGATTTTACCCATTAGCGATTTTAAAAGAATATTTTGTTATATTGGTTTGCCATAAATAATCTTTGAAAGATGCCTCTTTGAACGCAATTATCTCCCGGATGAAGGACAGCTTTAACAAACTTGTGTCTCGTTATCTGCTTGCAGTGAAGCCGTTGAATGTCGAGATCATGGGGAAGGACAAGATCCTATCAGCGGGAAGGATTTACGAGACGAGATGTCAGAGCAAGGGATCGAAGCCGCCCGCCGATTTAACCTGGTGGAAGGCGTCGAAGCCACTCAAGGGAACGATCAAAAACGTAAGTAACTGATTAAAATCTAACCATGAGTCTCTCGGCGAATTGAATCTTGCATACAGAGCGCGGTGGCGGAGGCTATGAGTTCGATTCAATTTTACCTTGGTCCTTAATCGTTGCCGTCGTGGGAGTGCTTTGTCGTTTGTTTCCCCGGTTGTAAGGGAGGCTGGGGAACGCGAGTACCGAAGAAAAGAGAAAATTATGGGCTCAGTAAGAAGAGGGTGGAAAGAAGAGAGTCGAACCCCACGAGTTACGTTTCCACGACGAAACGAAACGTCTCTGATGATTGGTACTCGGCCTGGCAGCACAGCGTCTTCCCGACGACGCGACGGAAAGCCGTTCCCGTCGATCTTTAGAAGAAAGAATGACGCGCGCTCGATAACGAACCTCGAACAGAGGTAATAAACCTCGAGTGACAGAGATTCCGGAAATAAATTTGTTTCCGCGAGGGACTCGTTTCTTTGTCCGTTCTTCGCTCTTTGATGTATATGTGTATTGCGAGTACTGGGATTGACAGTGCCGCGTTACAACTCGTTGGGGCCTTGGGCAAAGTAGAATTTCCATGCACCTAACCCCGACGAAATAACTTTCACGTTGGAAGAAATGAAACCATTGTAAAAACATCTACATATTTATTTGTTGCATAAAAATGTGAAATAAATTCTCCTTCATTCATGAAAACCTTTTACATGGGAATAGAAAATATTTGGTGAACAATTACACATAGTGATATATTTAAAGAGCATTGTAAATCTAATGCACACATGATTGCAATATTTATTTAGATGCTTACTGTTCGGCCTTTCTTTGCCACACAATTATTAATTAGTTTGTTAAAATCAACGCAAATTGATTACATCAGTTCCAATAGATGATTCTTAATTCATTTAAGGACATTGAAAATTACATAAATTGTTAAAATTACCTCAACATTTGGAAATGTTTAAGTAAGTCCTCCTTGTATGGTTTCATACGACATTGTTTCATTAGAAATCTGTAGAATTTGTATCTTGGATCGTGGTTTGTGTTCGGGGCCCCCTTTTGCTCTTGGGGCCCCAAGTTGCCCATAGGGTGACGCGCCACTGGGGATTGGATGATGCAGAGTGGATCTGGGAGATGGAGTGAAGTACATAATTTATATGGAGATAGAGGTCAATTGTTAGGGTACAATTGCCCAGTGGTAAGGGACTAGGAACCTAGAGAGGGAATAGTGAAGGGACTAGTGAAGAGGTGTAATGGATCAGTGAAGGATAATGGTGGAACGAAAAAGGATTAAGGAGATCGCAGGGTCGACTAGTGTTTTGTCGCGTATGTGGGTTTTCGCGACTGTTCCGGATCTGGACCCGCCAAATTAATCTTGGGCCAGTAGTTCAAGAAATATGGATAATGTGTAAGACGCAAAAGACAATAATTGATTCGCGTGACAATGAATTACGTTAAAAGAAGCGTTTCGTCCCGGACCTGCTAGTGGACTCATCAGTAAGGCTGATCTGGCAGGTCCTGCCTTATACGCGCGCAGATTTCAATAATCCTAATCCGGATTGAATCGATATAATAAAACTGACGCTCGCGGATCTAATGAAAGATGTTATTCCGCTCGCGAGGGATCTTGACTGATGTGATCCCGGTTTGACGCGTGTCCTGATTGCTGGACAATTAACTGCTGCACTGGAAGTCTTTGGAAGTACACTCAATGATTGACAAGTACAACGGCCGGTGCGTTGTACTTGTATATCCGCGGATTCAATGATGCTTGTCCGAAAGCTAAGAAGGAACTGTCGGAGTTCGACTTCTTGTCCAAATGCGATGAAGAAAAACATGTACTGATTGGTTCTGTCCGAAAGTTGTACGAACCAATCAGCAACCTCAAGAATGTTTAGACCTCCTTCTCGTAGCCCTGAAGGAGCCTTGGGAAGGAGGTGCAACAATGTAATCTGACTCTAACCTGGACGGACGCGGCTAGTCGTTCGAAGGGACCAATTTATGGTACATTGTCCTTTAAGAAAAACCAAACATCTGGCAATGTTTTCGAATGGTCGTCGAATGACCCTACTTGACTTAATCTTCGAGGAAGATTCTTAGTCACGAACGTACCATAAATATGTCCGAAAGAATTTCACGTTTTCTGTTCCGACGGGACGGAACAACTAGTGTTCACTAGAGACCACGAGTCTTCCTAGCTCTCAGGAGGACAATTTTGAACTGACAATTTTGACAGTGCAGCTCTATTTGTATATAACCGTTCGATGGCGCTGTCAAACTATCAAACACTATAGTGTCCGTGAAAATTCCTCTTCTGACAGTTTAAAGCTTCCCAGCTAGCTCCCATCTATCTGAAAACAACACGCTGATCAATCTCCAACGTTCAATAGAATCCCCAAAACCACCGATTTTTCATAACATCGATATTCCACAGCTTGTGACACAAAACTCCATACATAGTGACTAATCTATATATACATCCTCTATACACGTGGTTCTACCATCAGTGATTACTCCCGGACAAGCTCAAAATTGTCCGACACAGCTGTCGCACGAGTTTTCCACATTTCCACGGTAGCTATCGCGAGCTATACATAGACAATCCAAACTTTTTCATCGCGGGATACACCAAAATATGTCAGAACGATCTAGAATATATTCGAATATACCAGTATACGCATACTAGAGTATAAGTGAATATATTAGAATATACATGTAAAGAAAATATATTTCTTTAATGTAAACGTGGTGGCATGACGCCGGATCTGATAAGATTGATATATGCAGTAGACAGCAGTATGCATCAAACAGTTAATTAAAAGTGATTGTTAATAGAATTGTAAGAGGAAAATTAGTGGAGAAAACTTAAATATCGTTTCTCTTTTAACAAATGATTGAGACTGAATGTAAATAACGTGAATAGTGTAAATAGCTTGACCGTAATCAATTTTGAAAACTATTTTTCCCGTGGGATCGAATAGGATCTTATATACTCGTATACAGGTTGTTTCGTAACTGGCGGTACAAGAGACAAGGGGGTGATAGTACATGATAAAATGAGTCGAAAATATACAATAAAATTATTTCATGTGAGGCTTTGTTTTCGAGAAAATTAACTTTGAACTTTTGCCGGGTACCTGCTTTCGTATATCCAGAAAGTAGAATTGGTTGATCATGGTTAGACGCGTCAGAAGATTCCTATGCTATGGCACGTGTATTCGCTGCATTTTCAACCTCGATTCTCTCGATAACGAGTTACCAAACGAAAAAATGTTATTCTTTTTATTTTTCATGTAGTATAATCCCCTTTCTGCTTGTACCAGCAGTTACGAAACACCCTGTACATTCTACATATTGTAAGCTCTCTCTCTCTCTCTCTCTCTCTCTCTCTCAACACGTCTTTATTTGTTCTTTGGCTGATTTGGAACTGTCAGTAATATTTATTTAAAACAAAACCAAAACATCACGCAAACTTGTTAACAAAACACGAATTATACAATTCGATAAAAATATATATAACGTATAAATCAATAAAAGTATATATAATGGTCAAACACAAATATTCAACATTCTTACAATATAAATTAAGAAATATAACTAAAAATCGATCGTGAAATGTGCTATCTTGTTACGGGAGAGAAGGCAGCTCTTATCTACACTATACTCCACGTTCAAAAAAAATAAAGTTCTCTGTTTGTTCCGCTGACTCACCGACGCGTAAAATAACTTCGTGCCTGAACGACAACTGAATGGCTTTCCGAAGGAACCTCTCCCGACCGGAAGTCCCGGATAATAAGATCGATAAAGTCTTCCGGGATGGAAGGCAGAGTGGTACGATCGGCGAACGGGAAAAAATTCGCAATGTGTCGCCGAGATGCGCCCGGAAAGACGTGCCGGAGGGGACATCGACGAACATGTCGGGGCCACCGTGAAGCAGCCGTCTTCGGCCGGCTTCCTGTGGGACACCATTCCCACTGACACGGATGCTTTCCGAAACAGCTTCACCGAGCCATCGGGAATTCAGTGATGAATCGCTGTCGTGCCGGCCGAAAGCCTATGGGGACCGAAAAATTCAGATTTTCCGACCGATGGAATCCCACGACTCGAAAGAACTCCAGTTTCCAAGAGCTTCACGACATTTTCATGGAACCAAACTATAGAGCACGTGGAAATGAAATTTGCTGCAGTAAGAAATGGAGATACGATCATTTTTTAGCGAGACAGTATCGTGCTTACGATGACGACAACGGATTCTCTTTTATTCAACAGAGAAGGGAAATCTGTTTGTCCGATTAGCCAGTTGAACCTACGCTCGTTAATTCACTTTACCCGAGCCTTTGATCCGGGTCCGTTGCGACCGTTTGATCGAATCACAGCTCTCCCTGTTCTGTTTTATTTCGATGTTGGTTCGTGCGACCACGTTCGACCGCAACCTTTCAAATTCTTTAACTATTCTTCCGGTTCGACGTCTCTTCCCTTTTGTCTCTGAACCATCGATTTGCATTGTTAAAGTTGCGGAAAGAATGCATTCTCTTCCGCGAAAGCAGAGTCGCCAGATTAAGACTTGTCTCCCACTCTAACCCTTCCCTTTCTACACCGTTTCCTGCATTTTTGACAACATTTTTTGTAATTCTCTGTTGCTGCTAAAGGTATTTAGAACAGTCAAGGAGTACATTATTGATGAATGTTAATCAATGAAATAAACAACTATCGGTACAAATAATCAATGTCTAATGTAATGCGACGTTGGACCAACAACGATTACGAATAAAGTGAATAAATAAATCAAATCAAATGTAAATATAGTGTGTACACCATAAATAAATGAAATGAAGTCCTTCCCAAATACTCGACCATAACGATGACTATACAGAGTGTACCAAATGAAGTGTTAGAAGACGTTTTCTTACGAAGTAGGTAAACGGTGGTTTATTAAATACAGTAAGTCCTCGACTTACAAGCGGTCAATTCGCTACAACGCTTTTCGCTTTATTCGAAAAACCGCCTGAGTCAAATAGTGCCTGAGCATCACCACTGAAAGGTTATTAACACGATCTGTTTTGTATATACTCATTTGAAAAAAAATTCAAATAAACCAACTATGTTCGTGGAAAATTTATCACTTTATCATAAACAGCTGAATGCCTACGCCGTACACAAGCAAACATTTTCGAGATTTTAAGAATCCGCGTAAGTCGAGCACTTGTTGTAAGCGCTTGTCAAATTAACTGGATTGATTAAACTGGATCAATCTTTTAAATTTAATTGTGTACAGTTAACTGTACCACCTGAAAAGAACAACGCCTGGGATTCAACGATTGAAACAGTGAACTATTAATTGCTCGAATGCTTAATCAACAGTCCCGTTAACGACACGTTAACCAACTGTTGTCCGCGTGATCGTTCATGTTCGTTTCATGATTTCACTCGGGTCGAATCCACGGGACGGCGGGAGAGGATCGGTGACGTTTACCGATGGACCCGTTATCAATCCGGTTGCTCCCAGATGGTTCGATAGCAATTACATGAACGCACCCGATAAATTATTATCAAGCTGTCTGTCACTCCCGCGAAACTATTAATCCGCTAGCAATGGTAACATCGGCTCGCAGATAAATCATCCCCCTGAAACTCTTGCGTTTTCTATGGGGCCGCGTCGATATTACCATTCTACCGAACGATATTAATTTATACTGTCTTTTAAATCTTGTTGCAGCTGTGCTCCTATTGCAACCCAAGCAATTAATTCAATGTATCTTGATCGTGATGTAGACCACTGCAGATGATACGCATTCCCAGTAAATTTCCAGCTGGAATGTAAATAAACATCTATTTTACGATTTTTACCGCATAACTAGATTGTTTTAATTTTTTTTTTTTTTCAATTATATCTTCACAGGAGGTCTTGCGGAGTAACAATCACTGACCATTTTATTTACAGTTGCAGTGATTAGAACATCTTTATCCCGAAATATGTCGTAGAAGAGTAAAGAAAATTTCCATTTTTTGTATGACCACATTTATTTTAATGCTTAAATATTGATTACAAATGAAATGTAATTTCATCTAAAAAGAAAGTCATAACATTCATATTTGTTAGACTTTGTTGAAATCTTCATCACGAGTCTGTCTCGTTAAAATACGGCAAGGAGTTAAAGGAATTTTCAATTTCTCCCGGTCGAGTACCTTCCAATTTCTTAATGACCTCGAAGCTTCTTTCTTCCCTCGTTTGATCCGTGAAATTCCTGCTCGGTCGAGCTCGCCAGAAGCGGACAGGTTACGGATTCGCGGAGGTACTTCCTCCGGTGCCGCCACTTAAACGTGGCTCCCACGAGAACCTCTCTCCCTTCCGCAAATATTCCCTCCATCCCTGCGAAAATTTCGCTCGGTCTCCTCCATCCAAGCTCTACCGACTCGGTTGTGTTCCGTTGAATACGCTTTTATCGTATAAGTTCGTTATAATTAATAATTCCCGATGACTTCGCAAACTGTTAACGGCTGAGTGGATCGTTGCCATCATTCTGCTGCTTCGTTCTATTAGAACTATTAGTATTAATTTGAACATTCCGGTTTAAGCTACCAAATTCAGTATTATTGATCCAAATAATAGGATACAACAGCAATCTTCGTTAATAACTACATTTCAATAATAATTCGAAGCAGATATTCAAATTTTCCATCGGATTTGCGCCAAACTAGAGTTAAATTAATAATTTTCTAACTTCTTCACCTATTTCAATATAAAGCAACAAGAGGGCTAACCCTTAAAATACTAAAAATTCTTGTACCATTATTCAAAATACTGTTCACATTATTAAATATGTTTCTATCTAATCAATTACTAAACATTTAAGTATTTTATCAATTTCATATTCGTATAAAAAAAAATTAATATACATAGAATGGAATTATTCTATGTTGGGAGAAATATTGAATTTTCGATTTAAAGTAGCTCCGAGTGCAAAGGGTTAATATGTTTAATAGGTTGAAAGTAATGCAACTAATATAATTTAATATTCATTATCTTGGTATCGATATGAGTTTGTGTTTGACGACATTTCTATGTGAAATTGTCAGCGGAGAATCTCGAATGCGATGAAAGGGGACGGGCGATAGGGTATCGCGTCGAATCGCAAACCGTCTCGAACCTGTCTAGGGTGTCGTCGCTGGGAACGATACTACCAGCGACCACGATGCCCGAGTTGGCGCCGCCTAATTTGTAGAATCCATTAGTCGGGACGAGGAACATCGTTCGCGTCGCACTTCCAGTTGCAGTCGGTGACAGCGCGAGTAATAGCGAAACTGCGGTAATAATAGCAACCCGGGGGCGGAAATAAGGGGGGTTGTGTCTTGTCTTTGGGCGACGCTGTTCGCGAATATCGGTCGGAATTGCACAGAAGTTCTAGAAAAATGTAGAAGATGGTCGGAAGGTCTCAATTTGTCTAATGATACCTAAAAATTCAATTCTATGACGCCGTGTCCGTGTCACTAGTTGGCCAATGCGAGTTATCAATAATGACCAATCATTATGCATCGTTGTGTACATTGCCATATAAAATCGAGTCAACCTCATGATGAGCATTTCAAATAGAATTTATTAATCAATTTTTAGATTATTAGCCATAGCAAAATAAGGGTAGCTTCTTCCTATTTGCTGTTGCACAATGAACTTCCTCTACCCCGTCGACTATGAAATCGATTCGAACGCGTGACAAGCATTTCAGACCAGAGCTGGGGAAAATAGTATTTTAAATAGTAAATCATAAATAATCCTACTTAATTTAAAGTATGTGTACAATTTTGAAAATAAAATATTTTATTTGATGTAGTAATTTTTGAAAATAGTATTTTATTTTAGGAATATTGAAAATATTTGGACTTTGTCTTTATTTTCAATTTCAATTTTAAATATTATTGCTGAAAATAATGGTTCGCATTCAATAGATTTATGAATAGAAATAGGTTCCTGGTGATGAGATACACTGTATGTTTATCAACAAACTGCAGTATTACTATTTTGTGTTTCAGATTATTAAAATATAAAATATTTTATTTTGTGGTTCCCATTGTTAAAATAGAAATAAATTTACCAGAACGAAGAAGTTGTGAATTCCCTGAGTATAAATGCTGTGGAGATACTAAACCTTTAAACAACAAATAAATGTGTATAAAATTAATTTGACAATGGTCAAGTAAAATGTGAGATTAAGGATGTCACGCATCCTTGATGGTGATAATTAGACTGTGAATCTTTATGAAAATTCTATAACTTCTATCACGAACAAATTGAACTTAGCAACTGGAAAATTTCTTATGTTTACACAGCGTCTATGTGCGACGTCGCGGACGTCCCTTTGGACGTCAAGTTTCCGCGGTTGTTGCGAACACGGGGAAATTACAATCGCGCAGAGACCGACGGGAATGAGGAGAACGTTCGCGCTGGGAAATCTCGAAGATTTTTACAAGGCGGTATAGGCTACCGACGGACTAGGTCCCTCGGTATAATAAATTTCGACGCCGCGCCGATAGCAATCTTCTCGAATCGATGGACGCAGAATGCACGAGGCTAATAAGAAGGATTCCTCGCGGCGAGGAAACAAGTAGTACATATACCTATCGATAGTTAGTTACCGTTTTGTAGTGGATACGGCGAGTGCTTCGACAATTGGCAGTACTGTTCTTTGTGAGGCTATTGTTTATTACTGCAATCATTTTAATAATCAGTCATTTTCAATCTGCTAAAAGATAAAAGTATAAGAGAACTTTTTAAAAAACCACACTTGTATTAAAGTGCACTGAAAAGCAGAAAATAATTTTTAATAAATAATAAACAATAAATAAACACTGAACTGTATTAACGTAATCTTCGTGGACTCTCCACGCTTTTATTCATAGTCACTAATATCAAAAACAATTATTTTCTCATTTTTAGTGCATTTTAATAGAAGTGTGGTTCTTGAAAAGTTTTTTTAGTAAGACCCGGGTTCGATTCCCGCTGAGATACTCGGCTGAGATTATTTTATCTCCCAAACGTACAGTTTAAAAAAAAATTCTGTTTTCATTATTGCATTGTCATCCAGTTCTAAGCTATGGTTAGACAAGTTTCTAGCTCACATCGGAAAGTGGTTTAAAATTCGATTACAAGATTTGACACAACTAATATAAGCGTGGTAAAAAAAGTTCAAATGTATGACTAAAAGTCGCTAAAAAAATGTTTTCAAGAATAATCATGGGGAAGAGAATAAACGGGTGGAAAATCGTGCTCGTTCGCTGGACGTCGAAAGAAAATTCGTGAAGTTGAATTTTTCGGGTGGTGTAAAGTCGCGATCAAACTTTCCGGGGAAATGTGTCGCGCAGCGATCGTAACTTGCCGGGTATTTCCTTAATGAAAATCGATCGTTCGTCGGCACGCACGCAGGGTTATCCATCTATCTGTCTTCCGTTGGAAAGTTTTGCGCGCGGACGACGTCGAATCTTTGCGAACTGATTACTTACCGCGGAGATTCCTTGCGATGTCGGGGGGCCGAGGAGGACTCGGGCGGCGCGACTATCCCAAAGGAAAATTTACGACGTCGTGTTTTTCCGAAAACGAAACGACGTCGCCGGCGACGACGACGGGCCGACGTCCCCGTAATTAATTCGACCGGAACGTTTCGCCTCCGTGACGCTTCATCGCGCGGTAATTAATCGAGTAATTAATTTTTGGTAGGTAAAGTTTGTACGGCAGTTTGGATGCACTATTTTCTAGCGGCGTGAATTATTAAATTTGCCGAGCCACGTTCATGCGAGCGCAGCACTGCTCGACGTTTCCATCTCTCCGGTTAACTATGTCGGATACACGGGGATACAACGTCGTTACACTTTTCATCCGAAATTCATTTACCTCGCTTTAATATCGCGGCCGCTCAACCGTCGAGGGTTTTCGGCTAATTTTATCGGAACGGTTCTATATACTGCTTCACGCTCCGCCTCCGCTTTGGATCCGCTTGGATCCGCTCCGTGGAACGTCCCGCGAGACGCCTAATCTTGCCGGAAGTGCCGGCTGCGGATCGAACCAGCTTTCCCTTGTCCTTCTCGTTACGCGTTTGATCCTTTCGGCTCAACGCTATCCACCCCTCAATCCTACCCCCTTCTCCTCGAGTTCTCTGCTCCGAGATGGTAATCGAGTCGCTGGTCGAACCACTCGAAACTTGGAAAGAGTACGAAGGTGTATTACACTGTTACAGGGTCTTTTCTCCAAATAACCATTTACATTTGTTTTCTGTACGTCCCAGTCAGAAAGATTTTTAGGCATAGTCCAAGAGAATCGTAGAAAAATGACTATTTTTTTCTATTTTGTTGGAAAAGCTCCGAGTAGGCGTGAGTTCGGTGGCTCTCAATCCTAACGGAGCCAACACAGTGCCCCGCGGAGCATCCTATACAATTCTACATTATCCAAACTACCGTATGACCTCGATACAGAAGTCACAGTAAACTATACGGAACTTCTGTCATGAAGTGGAACGTTTTAACGATATTGACGACGACGATATTAATTTAGACTGTCATTTAAATCTTGTTGCAGCTGTGCTGCTATTGCAACCCAAGCAATTAATTCAATGTATCGCAATGATACGCATTCACAGTAGATTTCCAATTGGAATGTAAATGAACATCTATTTTACGATTTTTACCGGATAACTATATTGTTTTAATTTTTTTTTCAATTATATCTTTATTCCAAAAAATGTTATTTATACCGAAAACTACTTTTATTTTAATGCTTAAATATTGATTACAAATGAAATGTAATTTCATCTAAAAAGAAAGGCATAACATTCATATTATTGTTAGACTTTGTTGAAATCTTCATCACGAGTCTCTCTCGTTAAAATAAGTGGAACGTTTTGCTTTTCGAGGCAGTTTTTGTTTGAATTTTTAGGAATTTCTTTTGCATTGAGAGTTTATACATCTTTTCGTTGATATTTGGAGCACACGTGTGATTTCATTCAAGTGAATATAATCGACACCTTCGTTTACAGACGATGCAAAAAAAAGGAAAATTTGTATTTCGAGTCCTAGATCGTGTAATCGATGTATACAATTTTTATATCGCCTAAAAATCCGCTGTGCAGGCGTTGCAAGATGCAACGTGACACGAGGAATGTCGGATCGCCCTCGAAAACGAGCAGGAACGTTTCCCCTGGCGTATTTATGGCGACGGGTCTTCCCGAAATTTCAGGATCGTTATTCATGCAGACTCAGGAATGGTAAATATGCGCGGATGTGCCGTGTGCCAGCTGATTACCTTCGTTCCTCGTCTTTCTACGTCCACGATTTTCTTCGTCCTTCGAGCGGCTCGGGAATTAAAATCGAATTATCGACGGTGAAACTTCGATGTTAATCGGATGTAGGGTAACACAACCTACCAGTTCGGTAATATTACCAGGCGAAACATAGTTTGTTTGCTGTTAATCTACAGGGGTCAGTGGTTTGTGGAATGATCCTTAGAAATGCATAGTTTCGTGGTAATTAGCGAAATACGATATATCGATGGAGTTGATTGGTTCGAGAAATCGGCACATGGTAGTCCTCGTGGTCGCGGGTTCGAATTCAAAGTCAAATCATTCTGTGTCAAAATCAAAGAACTTTCCATAGAAATGAGATAGAACGATGAAATTTTTATTTAAATTCAAGCTGAAACTTTGTAGAATATGGGGAAAATAGGGAGATTATGGTACGGACGTTCTTTAACCTTGATAAAATTCGTTAAACTTGCACAATTTCAAGAAAATCGTGGTTTTTCAATACCACGCGCGGAACAAATTTTTTTTGGAACATGCTATACATCATTTCCCGTAGAATTTTTCACGCTGATTTCAAATCTGGTCTCAAAAGTTGTCTACGACCTCCGGATTTTGCAAAAAGTCGAATTACTGTTAATAATTTACATTTTTATTTTTCAATGGTAAAAACGTTCATACTATAATCACCCTATTTTCCCATATTCTACAAAGTTTCAGCTTTAATTAAAAAAAACTTTCATTGCTCTATCTCATTTCTATCGAAAGTTCTCTGATTTTGTCGCCGATTTCGTTCGAATTACCGAAATATTCCATGTGTCATAAGGAAAATTTAATAAAACATGATAAATCGAATCAATTTTGAGCAATAACAAAATTTTGGCCAGCTAGATCGGCCAAATAGCAGTCTGTGCGGTGGTTAACCCTCATCCGTCTCTCATTTCACGAACTGAATCTGTCCCTCGGTGTCAAATTGACACAGTGAAACAAAATTAAAAAAATTTCAATATTCTTTTAGTCAAAGTGATGAGTTAACATTGACATCTTAGATTTTTCGGTTATATGTACCGAATTAAAAAAAGGAAAGTCACGCAAAGTTCCGGAAAAATTTACTTAAAAATAACAGAACAGTATAATTTATTTCAGGAAATCTATGTCAAATTGACACGAGGGGTGAATGAGGGTTAAAATGGGTAGGGTGGTAGCCATCGAGGCCACGCCTACTTGGAGTATTTTAACAGAAAGAGAGAGTCAGATGATCTTCTAGCTTCTTCTGTGATATTATTTGCTAACAGACGTTACTCTAATGAAGTGGACACACGCCAAGCGAGAAACCATGCCGATAAAGTTCGAGATCAAGGTTCCTATAGTTCTCTAATGGCGTCGGAGCTGTATCGGAAAGGGTTCGCGGATCGAAATTGACGAGTCACGTCCGATTTACCAATACATCCGAGAACTCGGAGTGCACTGGCCGCGAGAACTCGTCGGGGAGCATAAATTACGCACAAGGTCCTTCTTGTTCCTCGAGTGATTCGGTGATTTCACCGAACCGTGTCGACCCCGGACGTCGACGTATCGGACAACCGCCAAGATACAGCATTTCACTGGACACCGACTAACGCTGGACAACCTCGTAAATTATTCCACGCGATCGCTGCATGTCCGCCACACGAGCTTCCCTCTTTTCGAACGCGTGGTTAGGAGGCATTCTTACCCGGAACGCTGGCAGCATTATCGCAAAATGTTCTTCTAAACGGGCCGTTCTATATCATGAAACAGAGAAGAATTGGACTATGCGTTTCATGAATTTATGAGTGATACGAATGTGCGAAACGTGCGGGTGGAGCAGTGAAAGAGAATTGAAAATTACTGCCATAATATCCTTTCTTAATTTATCAAGATACAGGCATTAGTATAATTTGTTCAAAACATCGCGAGAAGTGATAATTTTCTGGATAGGGGCATCAATTTTATTCATAATTTAGCCAGCTGTCCCGAGTAATATAAATTCTCTTTGCAATATTGTTTAATAGAAATTTGTTGAGCTTCCTTTTGAATGGAGCACAGTCTTCGGTAAGCTTATTAAAAGGCTTTCCGTATAATAAAAAATTCATAAGAGAGAGAATTAATTTTTATTTGATTCTTGCTTATTGGAATTGCTTCAAAGGACGCCGAACCAGCATGAATATCCGCAGTCTAATAATAATATACCTTGAAAGATTTGTAAATAATCTCTAATGTAGATACAGCTCTCGAACCCCTTAATGGGGCTTGATTAAGGACGGTGGGGAAATGGTGTTACGCGCATCCCCCTAAGATGAAAATTTCGACTGATCGCACTGGGTCTTCGGTGGCACTAAGGCCTTATTCAATTCATTTCCAGATTAAGAACTCGTCTTCCCACTCTGCCTCGTGCCACAGTTCGGTCACGTGACGCCTTTCATTCTGTCGTGCATTCATCATAATATCACGTGACTAGCCCGGTACTGGCAGAGAGAGAGAGGGTAACTTTTCTCCTTTAAATCAAGCAAATAAATTCCTTTAAATCAGTAAATAAATGAATTCATTTCAAATCAAGCTTTTCATTACATAATCGCTGAAATCATAAGATCCCTTTTCTGCAAAGTTATTAAGCAGATTCATTCGTTCGCCCGCACACTGCAATAAAAAATAAACCACTCGGCATTCGCGCGAGGCGCAACAAATCAGTTTTGAAAGCTCGCAACGTAGGCTCGCAACGTAGAATCGACGCGCATTGTCGGCCGGAGAGTTATTAGCGACGACGAGGATCGCTAAATTCGTCACTGCGCGGTGGAAAAATAAATGTGCAAAGGCGCGTGGGAGGACAAGTGGCGGGTTGGCCGTAATTCACGGTGAAAATATTCCGGAGTGGCGCGGCAAGAGCACGGTTTGCACGAGAGGCGGCTCGCGAGGAATCTCAGGCAGTCCTTCTTATTTAATATAATTTGCGCAGCGCTGCTACTGCTGCTGCAGCTCGAACACGTATGTCGTTCGCACGATAAAACTGCGCCGGATAATAACTGGCCGCGCGATAAAGTTCGTGGAACTAATAATACGCGAAACTGCGACAAATTCGAGCTCGAACCCAGAGATCCGCGGGGAAAAGCCAGCTGTGTCGCGATATGACTCGAAAATCGGTCCTCGGAGATAAATCTGCAGTTCTCTCCGACGATTCTCTCCCTTTCTTCCTCTCTATCTCGCTTTCTCCCTCGGCTCCCGGGGAATTTCGAATTCCGAATACCCCGTTCCCGTATTAAAAACTCGGATCCGTTAACCGGGAGCACAACGCTTTCCCTCGGTTTTTCCGTTCCCGCTTTCTATGAAAATTAGCTGCGCGGAATTTCACGGAAAACATATCGCGAAATTTTCCAGCCGGAGCTGCCGAGGATTCGTGCATTTGTTTATGACATAGTCAGCCTGCGGATCTTATGCGTTCATGGAAAAAATTAGTAGCTGATTAGAAACAGTTATGAAATGTTTCAGACAGAAATTACTTGTAAGTGACTTCGGTTTCTTGTAGATTCTTTTACGGCACTTATCGTTTCTCAATTCCTTGAACAAACAAAGATGAGTTCGAACATTTTTAAAGCTACTTCTTCGATACAGAAATTGTTCTTATTTATTTATTAATTTATTGATGCCGTAAACCATGTTTGGTTTATATAGCATACATTATAGCTTACAGTATAACACTTTAAAAAAAAAAATGAAGTAAAAGTTTGACAAATTTTGTATTATCACTGTTGGATATAAAATTACTATAATTGTCCTTAATTTCTATGAGCAGTTTATTAGATTGGGAATTGAACAAAGGTTCTTGTAAAGCTTTGGCCACACTTTGCGAATCTGTGAGAATGAGAAAATTGGAATCAGTGTACAGAGATTGTTCCCTTTGTTGCTCTTAATTAGGTAGGCTTGTAATTAGAAATGTCTAGGGCAGCGTGCTGTGTTCGCGGAGTCAAAATTGCAGCCAGGAGAAGGGGATTTCGAAAATGAATTCGTAAGAAACGAAGCGCTTCAAGAGTTACGGGCGACCGTGTCCCTGGCACGCTGACACGCCTGCCGCATTGTGTTCCCCGTGCTCTTTTTTTCCATCCCCTTCTTCCTTCACCCCTTTGTGCCCGGTTTCTCGTATTTCGTCGAGATGCGCGCCCCGTGATTTTTAAAGCTCCACGGCCGTCCGCCCAACCCATAGTTTTCCAACGTGGCCGCTCGACAGAGTCACGAAACCTTAACATTTCTGATTCTGACTGTTTCCAATGTCACTTTTTAACATTTAAAATTTCTACAACGGTTTTACTGTCTAAACAAGGATTGGCACCCTAATTTAGACCGGGGCGTTCACTTAGAATTAGTTTACAATTGATAGTTGGTACTTGCAGTATTAATACGGGTGTTAAATATTTTTCTCGTCCAAGATATGAGACAAAACCATACTGAAATTATTCAAATCCTTAAATATCAATTTGTTTTGTATTATATTATATTGACGATCATTAAGCTATTGTTAAATACAAGAGAATCAGGAATTATATTGAAAGTTCGTAATAATCCTTCTATTGGACGCACCGCTTGCGTCCGCTACAGCCCTATGCAATTTTAAACTAATAATTATTTAAAACACACTGACGCATCGGTTCGAAGATGTCAGTAAATCCCCCATCGCGACATTATACATTCAATATTGTAAAGTATATTGAAATTCGATGTACTGATTCTGCAAGCATCGAAGTTGAATAAATTAATTCAGTGGTTGTCGTAAAATCCACTTAGGAAGCACATTAATTCATCCTACATGATCAGTTCGATGAATTGCATTTGCTGAAATTATTCTTCCTGATATTTTGTGTCAAAGGTTTTCTGGTCAAAATATTAAACATGCAACAACGTATGCAACATCTCATATTAGTTAATACGGTAATTGTGCAGAAAAGGTTACAACACACCGATTTTAATGAAAATTAAATTTGTTATAAAACTCAACATTCTGAAGAACTTTTTCAGCCTTATTTTCAGCGACAGCTCGTCAACTGTTTCTACAGCTACAGTAACTCGAATTAATATTCGGACGCTCTAACAAAGACGACAACTTTTTAAATATTGTACTTTACGATTTGAATTTTTCTGGGAAGCTAGAGCAATTATTTTTTTTAAAATTGCAATTGATTGGAATTGTAGGAAAAAATACTGAAACTTGCATTTTACAAATTTCTTATGTGGGCCTATATCGAAAATTTTTATAATACGTCTTTCAAATCATATTATAATTATTTAAAAAGTTATCGTCTTTTTTAGAGCGTCCGAATATTAATTCAAGCAACTGTACATACAGTGGAACCACGAAAGTATTTGAACGCACTCTAAAACAGTATAAAACAAAAATTACAATTCACAAGATTGCATGAAAAAATAAATAAACCATTTTTTAAAGCTTTTTTATTTGTGGCCTTAACGAAAATTTAAAATACATGTGTCGCAAATCTATGTTAGTTATACACACGCTGAAAAATTTCATCCAAATCGATTAATATACACCAAGAGCTACAAGTGGTTGAGAATTGGCGAAATTGTCACAGAAATTCATTTTGATATTGTCTTCTGTCACCAATAACGAGATTTATACAGGCAAAATTCAATGAAAGAGTGGCTACATGTATAGGAAAAAATTTTTCACAATCTTCACCCCGACAACATATTAAAGAAATCCTCGAAACCGGTAAGGTATAAACTTTTAAGCACAATTACCGTTTAATATTTCGAGTTAGTGCAAAATTGAGGCAAGAATCAAATGCACAACTTGTAAAAATGAAATATAGTGGAATTACGTACTCTAGAATGTACTAAAATATAAATAACATTGATAAAATAACCTGTTAATTAATTAGCGCTACTAATTCATTTATTCTCTAACGTTCTGTCGATGTGGAAATTCAAATCGGTCTGATGACAACAACCGTTGAAAACAAACGGAATTCAGTAGGATAACAAAACGCGTAGATTCGCGAGGACAATATTAGCAAGTAAGAGTCGAAGTCGAGCGGAAAGATACGAAAGCGGAGAAGATCGGCGTGTCCCGGTGCTCCCCCGGGTGACGTCAATTGTCATGGAGATTTAGTTCCGGGCTGCTCGTAATTTGAAATTACGTTGCAATTTAATCGCGATTTAATATTTCAGAAATCCTCGCCCCGCGCCGCTATTCCCGTGGCAGTCTTTATGCGCGAATAATTGCGCGGCAGAGACGCCGGGGCGAAAATATCATAATAATTCGTTTAGCCGTGGCTCTTCGATGCGAACGAAAATATAGTGAGCACTGTGAATACAGCGGCCCCGGGAATATCAAGATACTAAACGAAGACATAAAAGAAGAATAATTAGAGAAAGTTTGCATTAGCGGGAAATTCAGTGAAGAATAGAGCAAGCAACGTTTTAATACTTCGCAAACGGGAATTATTTCTTCTCTGCTTTCTGATGGATTTAGACTAATTAGTTGAAACACTATTTTCGAACCTATAAAACATATTAAGAAGAATATCATTTTTTGTTTCACTCCAGTTTGTTGCAATTCAGGTAGAAAATTTTATTTCACATAAAAATCCATTCCCTGTTAATTACAAATAAAAGGAGTTTGATTAATGAATATTTATGATGCAAAAATATAAAAGAGAATTCAATATGTAGAAGAAGGTTTATTTGTTTCTAAAAATCGATTTATTCGGATAATGTAAATTCCGAGAATCAGATTTCATAAATTTGGAAACACGGTTGTAAATATTACCGAAATTAATATGTAAATATAAATCATTTGATCAGAAATATTAATATTTCGACTCGAAATCGCCTCGGGCACAGACATTTTATAATAAAAGTAATCTTCATAAATCAGGTTCGTAATGTTTGACATGCAAATCCAGGAATGCGTTCTATCATATTATGTTATTCCATGTTGCAGCACACTGATCAATAACGATTCACAGCGGTCACTTTATATTTTTCAAACTAGTATCTCCTGTATAAAATATCTAATTTATATTTCATACGGAATTTAATTGGTTCTATTTTGTTCCATGTAGAATGCATTTTATTACATTTTCGTGTAGCATTGTAAATATTTAATAAACTGCAATACTGGACGGATTTCAGCTATTTCCGCTTTGATATTATTGATTTGCTTCTCTATAAAATATATTTTATTGGTGTAGTATTTTTGAAATTTTATACGTACCGAATAAACTGAAGAGCTTGTAAAATTGTACTCGAATTATTTCGCACAAAATTTTCAACCGGTTTGTCTGATACAAAGATTAACCGAACATAATTTTCAATTGTTTTTCTTTTATATTTACTATTTGTCAGATGAATAGTTTAAAAGATTCAACGATGCGTAATTTCCACGTAAATAAAAGATCCCCGATTTAGCAAAATTGTAGCGACGATAAATTATGATAAAATATTGACGAAAAGCTTTTTCCACAAGAAAGAATTAATTACATAAAATTCTTCAATTATTCAATTATTTGAACTTTCGAGTCTGAGAAGGATCTAGACTAAAAAATGGCCACACGAACGTGTGATCTGGATTGCTTATCGGATACTCGAGAAATTCAAGCTTGCCATAAATACACAAAAAGGTGTCAGACTAGTAGTAGAGTGGTGGTGGGGACAAGTTTGTAGATAGATCACTGTATGAGAACATTTCGGTCAGTTGCAGGAGGAAGGGACCAGCGTGAGCGTGTTGCAATGGAAACCATCGATCGAAGACGAAGGAAAGTTCCTAGTGTGTCGGGCGACGAATCCGAAGTTACAGGAGGCAGGCATCGAGGATCGATGGCAGCTGAAAGTTCACTGTGAGTTACCAAATACTACTCTTTGCTAATGGCAAGTCTATAAGAGGCCACTGGAAATTTTTACTCGTTCCTATTTTTTTTCCATTATACTCTTCAATTAGAATTAACAGTTTAAATGCCACATCAATTACATATGACAATTTTTCAAGTGAGAACTTCTCCAGGCGCACCGCGCAGGTACACCATTTCTGGGCAGTGATTGAGTCTGATCCGTCACCCTCCAAGATGAAACTTGCGATTCAAAAATTCATAAATTGTACACGTCACAGGCAATGCCTTTAACGTGAGCAATTTTGTACAATGACTGGGCATTGCGTAGAATGCCTAATTTTTTTAGCAATGTATATAATTACGACCTAAACCTGGTATCCTCATAAGGTTTATTTTGTCTAAGGGATATATTGTATCAATAAAAAGCACATTTTTTAATTTCCTTATCAGAACGTTTCGATACATTGACCACCACCATCTAGGCATTCTGTATGATGACTGGACATTTTATAAATCGTTCGAAATTTGTTCAAATGTTTCGAAACTTGTTCGAATGTTCATTCAAATGTTTCGATTTTTAATTGGGTGTTTTTCACTGGTCCTTATATTGTTCACTAATGAAAATACTTATTCGGTGGAGCCTCAGAAAATCTTTATATACGAAATATTTAATTTCCACGTATCTATGTATGTTGACAGGATTTGTCAGTTTTCATTTTTCGATCTTTTGTGACACAACTTTTTGCCGTTATTTATATGTAGGTTCCATGAACTGTAAATGGACAAAATACTTTTTTCTATCTTTGAGCACAGATGTTCGCGCACTGTACGCTGTGTGTCGATGTTCGATTTCATTTAAACTCGCAAAATGGCCATTTTCGAAAAAAAAATAAATCTGAAAGGAGCAGCGAACTAAACTACTGTCCCCTATACTGCATAGTTCATTTCAACGAGTACAGTGTATGTACTGGTTAAGTGTTAACCGTTCGGTTACTCTATTCGCAATTAAACGGACGCGGCGGCACCGAGGGAAAGGCTTTTCAAATATTTTCATATAAAAATATCAAGGGGATATTTCGCGTGCAGTTTACGGAATTTGCTGGCCACCTTTTATATCGCTTTTAGTTCAATTATTCGGAGTCTATCAAGCTCGAATGAACTCGTTCTCTCCACGAGAACGCGAAACACGAGTGGAACGTTTCGGTTTCAGCGAAAACTGAAACAGCCTCTCCTCCGAAAACGGACAAGTGGGTATCGGGTATTATCAGTTTGTTATATACGCTGCGAAAAAAAAATCCTATTAAAAACACGAATCTGATCGAGCACAATTCACTTTAAAAATTCATTTCGTTACAATTACTTCGAAACGGTCCCCGCTCGAATGGAAATCTGATTAATAATTCGAGCGAATGTAATGCCGAGATGGGCGATCCATCCAATGAAACAATGTTTTTACACAAATTATTATTTAGTTAGCTCCGCGATCGAAACCGGGGATATTTGACAGATATAAAAGTATCGCGACTGCAGATTTTCATGTTATTCCCGACCACAGATAGAGGGTACAGTTTTTATTCTCGATTATGGTATTTGGAAATTGGTTGATGCAGATCCGGATCTGGTTGGAGAGACTCGCAAAATCTAATTATTGGATTTCACGCGAAAAATGGACATTGGGCTCTGTCCGATTCATCGAAGGAACACACAGCCGACAGACATGTGGCGGTGTGTGTCAGGTCAGAGGAGAGTTATCGGTAGCAAATAACCAGACATTGATTGGAAGCTTCCGATCGGTTGTAACGTAAGATAGCGCAATTTAGCGACGCATTTGCATGTCGCGCGGTGCGCCGGCCCGAGTCGGGCTGAGTCGAGCCGGGTCGGGCCGCGGCTCGTTCAATTGGAGTCTATCCATTGTTAATCAACTCCTGTACACGTCTGGGTGCATCCGCTGAGCCAAAGACGCGATACGGTTTCATTGTGGATCCTAACGTGGTAATTCGACTCGCGGCGAGAATCCTATGATTCCTGCACTAATTCGATTCGATGGATTCCCTTGACGTACGACACCGTGCCCCCCCCCCCTCTCTCTCTCTCTCTCTCTCTCTCTGTGTGTGTGTGTGTGTGTGCGTATCTATCGCAGCAGCGTTTTCCCTGGACGACATACATAGGCAACCTTAGCACGAAATTACGCGGCGGCCAATCTGTCCTGGCAACGTTTACCTGCATAACGTAAGCCAGAAACGTCTGCTCGCCGGATACAGATACGAGCTATCGTTATCCGTTTATTTACGACCACGTGTCTGATCGGCCACTCGATGCATCCGCTATTATCCTCGTTTCCCAGACCTTCAACGAACGCGCGCGCGCGTGCGACTCGTGTATGTGGGAATTTGGCATTAGTCCGACGGATAATCCCGACCCGATGCTCTCTCCAGCTTCCACGAGAATCTCCGCAGAACCAACAACTTGCGCCGATACGGTGCCGAATCGATTTCGTTTCCTAAGCGACGCCTCTCTACCGAAAAAATACTCTGGCCGAAATATGACGGTAGCCGGTAACTATCGTCTTATATCGAAAATAAATGTACGGGAGAGTGTTGTACCATTAAGATTTATTAAAATTTTGTTTTCACTGAAAAGTAACATTTAATTGTACGAATCTATACTTTAATGTGTTTGTTATCTTATGTTACAGTTTGAAGATGTCAAATTTACTCAAAGCACCACTTTTTCTTTACCTATTTTTCATAATCAATACCGAGTGGTCAAAGGAACAACGCGGTGTTGTACTTTTAACCAGTAGACGTTGTACCTTTGATCAGTGGTTAGGTTAGGTTAGTTTTATCAGATGGTTGTAATAAAAAAATGTAAAGGCACACAATGGTATGTTAATAACTTTAAAATTTTATATTAAACTAGCTTACCCGACAGATGTTGTCCTGTCCAAATGTCAATAAATTTGTTTGTGAAAAGCGCGTTTATTTTTCCGAGCAACTTTTCTAACTTTTCTTTCCCTAAAAACCTTATTCGGACTATCACGAAAATTTAAAAAGAAAATTAGCCAAATCGGTCCAGTTGTTCTCAAGTGATGCGCTTACCAACGAACAGCATTTTTTTTATATAAAAGGTAGCAGATAGAAGATAGCAGATAGCAGATATCAGATAGCAGATATCAGATAGTAGATATCGGATAGTAGATAGCAGATAGCAGATAGCAGATAGCAGATAAACCTTGAAAATCTGCACCAAAAGTTAGTTGATCTCTGAACTTCCATCATTATCATTAGTAGGCTTCCTAAACAATCGTTTTTTAAACTTTTTGGGTTTTTTTGGGACAACAGTTTTTTCTACAAAACATTGCTTTTCGTTATTGCAGAACCATTTGACATGATGCAGTACCTCTGACTTGGTCAAAGTCTATGCTGGATTACCATTATCTTTCATATTCCTGTCAAGTGGTCATGTTTGGAAGTTTAACATGTGTATGATAAGATAGTTGGAATAGTAAGTAATAGTATAGGATCAAGCAGAGGCACCAAAACATACTCAGAAAAAAAATACAAAATATAATTAAAAGTAGGACAAAAACTTACTTTTCAGTAATGAAAATCGATTAAAAAAATCTCTTTCAAATAAATTGGTATGTTTCCTTGGTAATGTCTCTATGAACTAGTACAATCAAAATGAAATGGCCTGTGTTATGAAATGTTCTTCAAAAGCTCAGTGGTCAAAGGTCCAACACTCTCCCCTATTAATAGGCTCACTTAACCCTCATCCACACGACGTGGTACCCGGGTACCTATTTCAAATTCATTTAAAATAGTTCAAAAAATTACCCGCGTAGATGAGGGTTAATAGTGTAAAGTTTAAGAAACTGCTACATAAAAAGCTATAATATATTTGACATCTTTCTACGTGAGTAACATCTCAGTGTTATATTTAAACAAAATTATTTGCATACTTACGACAGAAAAAAAGTAGATTATTTAGAGTCATAACAGTGCAATCTATCCCAATAAGTTAAGGTATTAAAGTATTACTTTTGGCCAGGATTTCGGCGAGAGGCTCTCTCTATTGCGGTTTTGGCAGACCGTTAAATAAAAGACGACAGATGGAATCCCGGAGCCAGTTAAATCGTGCCCGCGAAATATGGATGCCTATGCTTGCACGCGAAACCGGCCAGATTAAGCCGACGGTTTCATACTAAAAAGTCCGTGCTCGCGGTTTTTCCGACGGTGATAAACTTAAACCGATATACACCGTCCTAGTTTGCGGAAATAATGGCCAATATTGGTATCGGTGCAACATCTTTTTGTGTGTACGTGTGTTTCATTGGCATACGGACCTTGTGTGTGCTCCACATTTCTTTCTGGGTTTAAAAGATAAGCTGGGGATGTACAATAGCGGGTTTCGTATGAGTACGTCGTTCCGAGAATAAGTCAATTTCAATGAAAATTGCGACGATATTCAAACTGCTATCGACTGGGTAAAATTCCTGCAAAAATATTGCCCTTTTTTTTTTGTTATATTTGATTTGGGCGCAGTGTGTCGTTTAGCGGTTCCTTGGACCATTTTGATCGACTTTGAGCGTTTCTAAGAAGCTTGAAAACTTTCATTTCATAACTTAAATCACCATAAATCTCAAGATTGATGTTTCCCCTTCGCAACGACCCCTTAAAAATCGACATGCGATTTTTTATTGCCGTTTTATCGCGATCTGAACGAAATGTGTGCCACGTGGTAATCCTGTTAACCATTTGATCGACTTTCAACGATTCTACGAAGCTTGAAAATTTTTTTCCGTCATCCGATTCAACATGAATTCCAAGATTGAAGTGTCGCCGTTTTAATAGCCCTATAAAAATTGAAGTATGATTTTTTCTGCTATCTTATCATACTTCGGGCTAAAAGTATGTCAGCCAATGGTCCTTTTGATCCTTCGGTCGATTTTGAACGGGTTTTACGAAGCTGAAACATCAGTTTCGCAATTCAAATTACCTCCAAGTTGCAGATTAAAGTATTCTCTTTACAAAGACGTCTTAAGACTTAATGTAAGATTTTTTTGTCGCCGTTCGAACACATTTGAAGAAAACATGTGTCGTCCAGCGGTTCCTTTGATCATTTGATCGACTTTCATCGCGTCCCTGAAACTCAAAAGAAAATCACAATGAACTTCAAGATCAACATTCTTCTTTACAAAAGAACCATTGACACTGCATGTAGAATTTTTTGTGGCCGTTTTACTTCAGTTTGGACGAAATTTGTGGCGTGCAATGGTTCGTTCCAACCATCAATCACAATCCTTTGTGCTGCAAAAATAAATTCCCCCATTTAACTTAACATTCATTTAAAAATTTATGTCTCCTTTCCGCAGCGAACCCCATAAAACTCAACACACAACCCTCTCTCTCTCTCTCTCTCTCTCTCTCTCTCTCTCTCTCTTTCTCCTACCATTTCCGAGTACTTTAAATGAAAAAGGAGCATTAAACCAACCCCCTTGAACAAAGAAAGCCCACGCAGAACGAAACATCATCCATCCAACATCTATTGAATTCATAACGCGAATACATCTACAGTATTCAACAAACACTCGCGTCTCGCACACAGTTCCAGATATTTATGAACGACAATGTCTACGGATACTGCACAAAAAATCTCCACAATCGTTGGGACGAGAATGCACGCGGTATCATAATCCCGGACGTTCAAAATGTATGCGTATCTTTTTCCCCCGGGTTGTCCTTCGTCGGCATAATCCTTGAGCAGATCCTGCGATCGTTATACTCGGCGCAGAAACCGAGCCGAGCAAAGCGGAGAGGAGAGTGTTGAATCGGGAGTGTAACGAGCCGTGCGCGGAACGCTAGTACGAGCCGTGTCTGATGAAGCACGTATCGTTACCACTGACAGCAAGAGGCCGACGTTGATGGATACGTGCCTGTATCGTTAGCTACGGTAAACTGTACAGTTATGGGCCGCTTTATAACAATAATGGTCGACCGTTCTCACGGTGTGCGTTGGGGAGAGCGCACTCGATCGCCCAAGGAATGAATTACGCTCGCCTCGATCCTGTACCATCTGCGCATCATGCTTAACACTAGGCTTACGCGCCACTACAGACGACTATTTTACATTACAAAAATAAGTTAACCCTTTGCACTCGGAGATATTTTAACCAGAAAATTAAACATTTCTTCCAACCTAAAATATTTCCATTCCCTACGATTTTATAAATTTTATAGACATGATGTAACACCTCCTCCAATACTTAAATGTTTACTGATTGATTAGATATCAACATATTTAATAATCTAAATTGTATTTTGAATAATGATATACCAATTTTTAGTGGTGACTCTGATTCGCCAGTCTAGTGGCAAGGGTTAAATGTGTAGGATTCCAAACGTCAAAAGAATAATAAGATCATAAATATGAAATACTTTAACATTTCCTTTGAAACGCAACGAATACAATTAACTAAATTTTCCCTTTTCAATCTCCGTCTGAGATCACGCACGTCTTTTCGTTCTCGCGCGCGGCGTACAAGAATCATTTAATATCGGATAAAATGTGAAGAACGCAATCAATAACATAAATAACAAATATCGAATCGTTACAGTTACTAACGACGTATCTATCCAAATTTTTAGCCGTTTTTTTTTTAAACAATTTACAGGGTGTCATTACTATTATTCGTAGTGAGAAAGCACGAGGACTTACGAAGATCAACTACAATTTGGACGTCTTCTGTATTACACGATTGTTTCTGGAACGCACCTTTGACCCGATTGCTTTTCACGATTCTCGCGGTGGTAGCAATGTTCACAACAGAGAAGGAGAAGCTGGACGACGATTCTGTGCGCGGTTTTTTTCCCGTCGAGCCGAAGAAGGCGGCCATACTAACGATATTTACATATGCGCGCGAATTCCCGCCGGTATTTACGAGCGACGGCCACCGTTTATTCTGCGGCGCTGGGAACGCGACATTTTATTGGAGTGTTTACGCGGTTTAGAAGAACACGGAGCTCGTGAGCCTGCAACAACGAGTAGGAAATAGGGACCACCGTGGAACCACCGTGATACCAACGGCGAACCCAACGGTGAACCACCGGCACACCGGTGAACTATGGCTCGCGTAAATAACTCCGAAGCTATTTACAGGCTTGCTCCCTGCCCCCCCTCCAGGGTTATGACCGGTATACACGCTGGAACCCAGCTAAAACGTAACGGAATACGGTGTGACCAGGTGTCTGGAATTCACCCAGAATTATTATCAACGTTCCAGACCTTTTCTGCCATTAGCCATTCGGCGGAACGCGCGGCGCGCGCCTGTACTTAATGGGGGGCATTTGAATTTTAGCCCACCGTTAGCCTACACCGTTATTACAAGATTATTCCGATATCCCGGTTACCATCTACGCTTTGTAGCACCCTCTCCGACCATGCAACTTGTGCCCTGCCAGTACTTTTGCCCATCCATGAATTGATTCTTCGCCACCATGAGAAAACCCCTCCCGTAACCGGAACACGCGCTACGGAAACTTAAACCTCCAAAAACGCTCAGAATTCCGGACGAGATTAGGCTACTGCTGGCCCGGATAACTCCTTCGTAATGGTTCCCCCACTATCAACTATTTCATATTACCCTTACCGGGTAACTCTCTAGGGTTTTTACAAATATCGATTTTTTGAAGAACCGGTTTTCGGATTTTCACTTTTCCATTAAACCGGTTTCCAATTTTGACAGATAAAAAACAAGACATATTTACAACTTAAAATAGAAGTTTCTAATTTCTTTTATTTTTGTAATAATTCAGAAATACAAAGAAGGAAAACATAAGGTGCATATACGTACGTACATAAAATTATTGAAATACAAAATTAATTTGTATTTTAATTCTTCCTTTGTTTAATAAAATATGATTTCAAAGAGCAAGGAACGTCGATGGTTTTATTGTTTAGTCGTGTCCTTATTTGGGACACAAAACTGATCTTAATTGTCTTTAAAGCATTAAATAATAAATCTAAATTTTTGTTCTTCTATTTGTAGTCTCTAAGGCCAAAAACTCCTTTAATATTTGAGGACTAGAGGAAGTCACTTATTCATGTTCTTTCATATATTTATTTATTCCTATGTCCGTAGCATTTTTTATCATAGCCTTGATTTTTTTCTTCGTCCCTTATTTTAACATCACAGTCATCTTCTGTAGAATAATCTTTATATAAACTTGATAATATCTGTCCATATCTCGATGAAAAAGAAAAGGTAACAAAAAAACAGATTGCACCACTGTATGCCCCCCAGAAAACCATGCAACATTTGTTTGAAAAATTTATTCGTTCAACGAATAATTTACGAGATATTTGTTGTCGTGACGTTACGAGACCCACCCTATACATTGCGAAAAAACTTAAAAACAGTAAGTATCAGTCGGTGCAACGTTCCGCGGTTACGCGATTTACGTGTGCACGATAACGACCGTAAATCTGTGGATTTCATACAGAACGACCGGAAGCAGATTTTAGAAAAGATACAGTATACGCCGAGGGTGAAAACAGTGTTTCTGCTCATAACAGAATATTGTTTAGGGTAAACAACATATTTTTATTACTTTTCGGGGGAATTTTTTTTGCGAGGAAGCTATAACAGCTTCTGTAGACAAAATTTGTAGAACATATATTTGTACGTGTTTCAATAACGCGTATAGGAGTTTGTTTTACCGAAACAAATAACCCACACACTCGTACACATTTGCTTTTAAAAACAGTCAATGATTTAAAGAAGTGGGGCCCCGCCCGTGTTTGGAAATTTAATACCATCGACTATTCCGTGTTTCTTTTTTAACCATCCGGAGCTTAAAAAATTGAGAGAAAAACGGTTCAAATTTAATTTGTCTATTTCCATAGAAATACCTTACCTAAAACTTGAAAATTGAAATCTTTCCTTCATCTACGATTTTTCTTATCATTTGTTTTCATTTTAAACGAAGCCATACAATGGTCCTTATGGATCGATCGATCTTGATCTTTTCTGAGAGACTTAAAAGAATGCCGCTCAACGATATTGCTAAAAGTATCTGACAAACAGGATTTGTTGATACCGTACACAAAACTGTGTGTGCGTAATATTACAGTAGAAATGAAATAAATAAGCGGCCGGAGTTCGAGAAGTTTCCACGATGGACAAGCGGGACAACGTTCCCGAGAAGAAAATCTTTAATGGAACTTGAATATTTTCCAGTGGAGCCGGGAGGGAAATCGGGTCGACGGGATTAAAGATCCGCTGGATTGTCGTTAATCGCAGCTTCCGACGCTGCGAAAGCCGCTTTATACCGGAAGTACTTGCCGGTGTGGCGCGCGCGCGCGCGCCCGCATCGCAATTTTCCCGTGGCAATCCCCGGATCGTCGTCGTCGCCGGTCCAAGAAAAAGAAAATCCACCGACTACGACGACGACGCTGGGGCGGAAAAGCGTTGAGCGCGATGTAACGAAGAAACAGCCAGGAAATGAAATGATTTCTCGACGACGAACACCCGCGAAATCGGTAGACCCCCCCCTCTCTCCGTCAGAGGTTCTGCCGCTCCAACAAATCACTGTTCGCGATAAACGTTCACCGTCGGTTTTACCCGGTTATTTATCGCGAACTGCGGCTAAAGGCCAAGAGCAGTTACCAAACCGAGCCGTAACGTTCTACCCACGATAGCACCGATCCTCGAGAGCCTTGAAATGAAACTCTCCTCCCGAAAATAACCGTTTCAAACTGTTGCGAAAGCCTCTGATTAACCCATTTGCATCGCAACTAAGAATGAAGAATATAATGCTATATCGCTAATTCTTCAATGAAATTTAAAAAGATTAAAATTAATGATTCACTTCTTTTTCGCTGGTGAAACATTCGTGGAGGTACAATTACGTAAACGAACGACCACGAATTTACTTCGAATAAATATTAATATCAATCAATATTATATTAAAATGATTATTCGTATAAATTCCCTTTAGTTGAATATTTCATTCGGGGAATAATTATTTAACATTCGTAACAAAAGTTATTCTCTGTATTTGATGGAATAATTTCATCATTATTTATGTAGTATCAGATTGTTCGGTGAATCGAATCACAATAACATATCGATAATAATGTAAAAATGCTCTCCAGTTACAATCGGACACGAATGGCGACGTGGCGACTCCTTATATTGCATCTCCGCTCGTCGCCCTTTGTTTATATTAATTTCATGCCTGGTAAAATTTTTATTGCGAGATTTTTTCACGCCTCCTGAAATTGTGTCATTAGGTAAGAAAATAATTCCTACAAAAGATAAAATTGATCGGAAAAGGGGAAGATGTGCACATTGACGTTGAAGTTGTGAACAACATGAAATTTTATAGGAAAAACAAATTTTTAGAATTTTTTAGTATTACTGCAAGGGCCTCTAACCGTCTTCAAAATTCTTGAAGGTTTGTAATGATATTTTTATACCGTTAACCCGAAACACGAGATTTATGGCGGATAACAATTAAACAGGCTAATTAATATGAAATAATCTTAATTCTGAATCATCATATTTTAGGAGGTATAAAATATATTTAACTTGAATTTTCAGTATACTTCTCACATGTAGCGCGCAGTTACTTCTATTTTAAAACTTCGCGCTCGATGTGGCGTGTCTTCCCGACGTCCGATTGATCGAAAACTTCGGATGTATCATTTTTTTATGAAATAGAACTATGAAAATAATTTTATGATTGATAAATAAGGACCACCCTAGTGTTTCCACATTCAAAACATTGTATTCATTACGCGAAGACCAAAACGCTGGTCTCCGAACAATTATTCACTTCGTATTAAAACAATGATTTCCTTAAATAAAATATGTATTCCTGTTGAAGTCATATTACTGAACGAAACCTATGAGGAACTGTGCAGAATCTGAGAGGGAGCAATTGAAAATTGAAATGAACATTTTTACAGTATTCGCCTTTTTGTATGTTGCACTTTATCGTACCATGCTTACAATATTGAGTTCCCAAAAAAGGTCCACGAACTTCCCACGCGAAGAAGCTATAACGGAACATTCGACTGTTCCAATACTTCCAATTGCTAAACGGAACCCCAGTTGCATGGCGTACTGAATATTGGAAAATAGATAATGACGTTCCTGGCCCGTGGCACAGACTCCATGGAAACACCGTGGCCAATTGTTCTCGCAGAAAATAAACTAACTTTCGGGACGCGTCTCTCTCTCTCTCTCTCTCTCTCTCTCTCTCTCTCTCTCCCAAGGATACTGTGCATTTAGGGGAATCGGTCTGGATCGGCTCGAGTGGCGAATCGCCTGGCAACGGCAAAGAGAAACAAGCCGTGTTTCATCTAATTAATGTATACGGCAAAACTGTGTGACGAAGCCAAGCAAGGCACGCGGCAGCATTGAATGCGCGTTTCGAGAAGCATCTCTCGTTTCAAACGCAAATGGCTTCGTCCCGTTTCCCGCGACGTTTTCTTCGCCGTCAAACCTGAAAAGCAGATTACATTCCGAGATTTGCCATTCAAGGACATTTACCCCTTGCACTCGGAGCTATTTTAACTTCTTCTGATCTAGAATAATTCCATTGTATATGATTCTTTTCATTTTATGGATATGAAATTAATATAATACCCCATACAATACTTACATTGTGTAGTAATTGATCAGACACCAACATATTGAATTATAAATACATTCTCCTATCGATTGTATTTGTTGTTAATATCGAATGGTTAATGTTTTCGGCGCAAGATTCGATCCTTTGTTACTTTATTCTATAAAGCAATTTAACAAATTACCAGGTTAAATACTCGATCAATCAGAATTGCGTTCGCTTTGCGATGAAATTGTATAAATCCTTTAATACCGTGGAGCACATGTTAAACACATGTTGGCTTGGTAATTTGGTAAGTTCGTAATTTGGGAAATTACTTTATAGAATAAAGTAACAAAGGATCGTATCTTGCGTCGAAAAACCTTAACAATTCTATAATATTATCAGTAATGGTACAGCAATTTATAGTGGTGACTCTGAGTCACCCCTCGACTGCTAAGTGTTAATATGAATTTACTTCTTCGCTTATTCGTCGCATTAACTTGCTGAGTTTACGCACAACTAAAAGTGATTGTTTCGTATTACTTTTTCAAAATATGTGTAACGATATGGTTTTTTGTACGTGGATCTATTATCATTCAAGTTCACTCATTTGTATTTGTAAAGAGGAACCGTGTATTCAAAAGATATCGAAAAGCCACGAGAAAATTTGATTTGTGTATTAGTAACACTAATACTAATCGTGCGGAAATCATGAAAGGAAGAATGATGCGTACTTTCGACGAGAAACGATGGAGGACAACCATAACCGGATTGACGGTGGTCAGACCACGGAATTTCCATGGGATAAGGATGTAAGGTCTGCCAAGGGATGGTCACCGTAGTTCGTTATAATGTTCCGTAACACGAGCAGGTCGTTGGAACATGCTTAACGACGTCGTGCAACTTTGATTGGCCACGCGGACTTCGACGGGCCGCAACTTCCGGTTCGTCCGGAGGCTGGACTCGCGCTCGTCGCCCAAACAAAGGGGCTTCTCGCCATAATTCTCATTCGAGTCGACTCATTGTCAGCGTATCAGCCAAGAACGAAACGCTCACGGGTTCGTTCATATCCTGTTTGCCGAAGTTTCATGTCCCTTTGTCGACCACGCGATTATTATGAACCGGTATGTACAGTTCAGACCAGGAAAAATAAACATTTCAATTACGACGATGTCGTTTATTCAAAATTATGCAGCGGTATAAAACATGAACGAATTTGAAGATTAAAAAAATGTCTACATTGCTGTTACCATCAGATCTTGTGCAAATCCAATGTCCTTACTACCTTTTCTCCAATTTCACCAGATAGATAAATTCATTTATATATCTTCAAAACATTTATTTATCTATACATATATTTATACATTTATCTATTTAATTATTTTGTCTATATTTGATTGTATTTCTTCGGTGGAAAATTTCCGTCCTCTAAAAAAAAGTCCTCGGAAAAAGCTAAAAAAAACTACTGGACCAAATAGGACCTAAATCTAATCAGCTCTAAGTTACAGCGGGGTACATCGATTGCATCGTTTATCATTCTGATCGCGTTGTTACTTTTTCAGAGAACGTTAACGAAAAATTTCATAACATACGCACAAACGTACATACGCACACACACACGCGTACGAACATTTTGCTGAAAATAGGCTGAAATGACAACAATGACATTGAATCTGCTAAAAAATCACAAAAGAATAAATGTCACACACTCGGCCTCGCAGCTAGCAAGAGAAAACCGAACGAGGTCCCGAAAACAAAAATATATGTATATAGCCGAGATATTAGAGCTGCTATATGAAATCGTTTTTTATCGAGACAGCTCGGTAAAAGGGTACTTCAGTCGCATTTAGGCAGTTTCTTCAGCGGAAGTTTCCGCGTAAACCGTAAGAGCGTCGCGAGGGGAGTAAAAGTTTCGCGATTCCGGACGCGGAATCCGTTTCGAAAAGTTTCGCCTGGGAAAACGGGTGGTCCGATCATCGTGCCGCCCTCGCCCGGCGAGCATACGGACGATGAACAGCGTCACCTTATAATCGAAACGCATACGAAGAGAACGCGCGGCTCGTCCGTCCGTAAAATTGCAGGCCCGCTTTTCTAGACGTGCTAGACGCGAGACGAGACGCGTCTCCGATTCTTCCCGTGAGACCGACCACCTGGCGAACCTCGCGAACCTTACGAAACCCTGCGAAAATCTGTCCGTTTCCGGAACGACTTTCCCGACAAGTTTCCAGTTCCAACTTTACGATCTCTCGCGATTTCTGGCGAGATTCTGGCCGGTTTTGCTGCGACTCCTGGCTACTCAGGGAAACAAACAAGTTCATTGAAAATTGATTATGCAACGTGTACAACATGTACCTCGCGTACCAGTGCTTTTACACTTTTATCTTCTGTACAAAATGGCAGCTTTAAAGCTGTTTTACTGTGGCTGTCGTTAAAGTGCGTTTTATGACGCTAATTAAGGAAGTACGTAGAAGCCTTTTAAAATTTTCATCTTCGTGTAGTCTCTCGAGTGTGTACACTACCCTAATGGTCCAGAAACATCAAATTTTCTTCCATTAAATTTTGTTACAATATTATACATACGATATTAAAGGGAATATTCAATTCCTTTGAAACAATCAACGATGTACAAACAGAAACATTTTACTGAAAAGAATTTCTCGAAAATTTTCTTACAATTTCCCTTGATCACTGATTTTCCTGCTTGAAATATTCAAGACCATTAAACATCAACAGTTTGTGCACGATACACGCGAGCGAACGCATCATTTCCTGCCAGCCACCACCGGTATAAATACATTTTCAATCCACCACACTGATACGGAAGACACAATTTTCGATCTCGGCGACCGTCTTCAAACATCAATTACAATATTCGCGACTGGAGAAACGTAGTATCGAATCAAGCCGGTAGCATTGCAAGAAGAGAACGCGTTCTTTATGCGACGAAGTACACATTTAAATTTGATGGGATCCCAACGCGCTTTGCTCCGGAGACGTTCCCAGCGTTCCGTGGATTTTTCTATACATTGCACGCGAGATATCTCGATCCACTCTCGAGTAATAAAAATTTATCGAAAATTTATACGGATGCAGAGAGAGAGAGAGAGAGAGAGAGAGAGAGAGAGAGAGAGAGAGAGAGAGAGGGAGAGAGCACTCCGCCATCTTGCTAATAGTCGACGGGGCATATCCACCGTCGCCGATAAATCGCGACCAAAGCCGGGAAGTGTATTTAATTGTACAGTGTCTAGGTCGGCCCGAAAGAAAAGCTAGGATGCGTCGCTTCCTCGCCAGTGGTTTTACTTGCAGGCTCGCATGTTAATTGCCTTAATTACCGGCCCAGGGAAACTGCAACCCCCTGTCGACGAAACCATACCCGGAATCCCGGGAAAAGTCTTATGAATATTTACGAACAGTTTATTTGTGGACGTACAGTTTCGATCCTCGCTAATGCAGTCCTCTCTT
The DNA here is from genome assembly GCA_916610235.2 of Lasioglossum morio. Lineage (NCBI taxonomy): Eukaryota > Metazoa > Arthropoda > Insecta > Hymenoptera > Halictidae > Lasioglossum > Lasioglossum morio. The sequence goes on along the minus strand of OU744324.1, from coordinate 4,415,205 downwards.
TCCCTCTCTCTCTCTTTTCGTAGCAACCCGTGTGATACGTTTTCACATAAATTCGTACGAGTTGCTGGTCGTCGCGCAATCGATAGCTAGCTCGTTGCGATTTCAGCATTAAGAAGCTTCCGAAAATATCAAGTATAATTATAGCGAATATTTTCGCAGCTAAATTACGAACCGATACATGTAAGAGAGAGGGCGGGTCTCTCAAGTTAGGAAAACTAAACAAATAGATAGACAGAGTGACAGTTAAACTCATAATTAATTACATTGATAATTCGTGAGTGAACGAATAAATAAAAATCTTTAATTGCTAAAATCTACGATTACAAAGTTCTATAAAAATCTTGTATTTAATTGTTGACTTTCTATATTCTTAGGTTAGTACAACACGTGGGAAGCATGCAATAAATATTTATTATGTAATTAATAATAAAACTCTGTGTTTTTGCTTAAGAAAGGAGCCCTTGACAATATTATACACATTTTACCAGAAATATATTTCAAATTATCTGAAAACGAATCGTCGAGCAAGATCCATGAATATTAACCGTACTGATTTTGCATGGAAACAATATGACCAGTATTACATTCACGCGTCGTTAATTCATCCGGTTCTCGAACGACAGCGAAAAAAGAAAATTCCAAAGTGAAAACATTGTTTGTACAATGTTGATTTGTACAGCTATAGTTTTTACAAAGCCTCGTTCGCCGGATTTATTCGCGAGAGTCGCCACGGAACACGCCCCCGTTCCCGGGTCTTGCTCCCCTAATTGATTATGCGCCTCGTGTTTTTTCAACGAAGGCGGAACGCCGCGCATTATATTCCTGTATTTTCCTATTGTTTGCCCGAGCCCCGCCATTCCGTTCACGTTTTTCTTTCTTACTCGGAACGTTTATTTTTCCGCGGGACTGTTTGCTCCCCTTTTTTCGCGGGGAATTATCGATGCGGCCCTGCTCTCTCCTCGATCATGCCTCACCACCTCGAAACCTCGGACCTCGAACCGCCGATATCGATTCGCGCGCAGCTGAAACCCGAATATATTTGCCATCGGTATCCGCCAGTAATCAGGTGTTACGGATTAAATCACTGGCTGACGCCTGTTTTGTTTTTCAATGACCTACGCGCCATTCTTGCAAATTTTCGTTCGCTAAATTTCGTTTTGAAATCTGTTTTTTCACCGAGTTGTTTTTTTTCTTCTTTTATTAACCTATGAAAGCCCACATGGGATTATTAGCAGCATGCACATGGCTGTGCATGCTAAAATTACAAGGATAACTTATAGACTAGAACAAAAAGATGAGCCCACCGCCTGGTCTGTTGCTCCTATCAGTTCTAAAGGAACTAAAGCTGGGAATATCGAATTTTTAGTCACTCTTGAGCATCTATTCTACGCCAATAAAGATGTCAACATCCTGTAAATATTTTTCGAGTTCTACGTTACGATTAGAAATGCCTGTACAATTCCAAAAGACAACTTTGAGATCAGTATTAATGCGAAGGTTAGAATTATTATTGTTCATGAATGGTAATGATACGCTTAAGTCTTCTGTGAAGTATGAGTATGATCTTCTAACAAGAGGGTCACATCAGAGTCAGTTCCTAGGTCCAGGGATGAGCTAGAGACGCCCTTTTCCTTATCATCGGACCAGCTGACATTGAGTTCCAACTTCTTGATGATTCTGGAGGTTCTATTTTTAATAGATCTGCTGGAAAGACTGGGGTAAATTTCCCGAAGAATCAACAGAAGTTGAGGTAAATAATCAGTGAAGGAGTGGGCCAGTTGAACAATGTTTGAATTAGCCTTGGCTTTTGATAGTAGTTCTTTGTGTTGATCGTACTGTAGGATATATGTATCAGGATGTTGACTATATATATATATATAAAGAATATGCTTGATTGGTTCCAAAGCTTGATCCAATTCATCCATTGTCTTGGAGCTAACTTTTTCACTAGTGCTCTCGATTTTTTTCGTTTTCTTGGCTGGAGCGACTGATCTTTTGGCTGAGATAGGATTCATGAAGCTTGCATCAGCTGAATCATTACCTGAAGTAATGTTTCGAAAATGCAGTAGAGAGTTCTTTAGTAGGTTTTTCCTAGATGCTGTATGAAGTAGTTGACGTGGTTGAGGTGAGAGGTCTTTTACAAGAGTCTTTGGTTAACTCAAGATCTTTAATTTCACCACGATCAGGAAAAGTTCCTTGAGATTCTTTTTGGCTGGATAATTGAGAATAGTTCTCCGTGTCAACGTCAGGATCCTCTTCAAGAATCGATAAGGAAGGAACGTTATTCTGTTGAATTGGATTATTGATAGAGGTCGGGCAATGTTTAGCCACGTGTACTTCCTTCTTACACAGGAAACAAGCTAGACTATCTGTTGAGATGAAAATCCAATATGAAGAATCCTCAAAGTTAACTTGTATTTTTTTCCGTGAGTTTGCTTACATCATCTGGATGAATGTAAAGTCGACGAAAACTAAGGATATGTGAGAAGCCTGGTTCAGAGAATCCCATTCTAATGAAGGACATTAAAAGAGTCCAATATCACAGTATGTGGAATACCAGGACACACGTTAGAAAGAATGACACGTGTAGTTCTCCGACAAATATATACATACTCTATTATTAGAGATTCTTGAACCAAACCTTATATTGATAGGATTGGTGACCTTTCCTAATGCGTATATGTAATCTTTAATGGTGATGTCATCATGTGCGTCTAGAACTATAGCATATTTCCTCGAAGGGAAACAGACGTTTTGCATTACGCTGGCGTATGTAACTCCTGCGGTGTTCTTAACTTGCGGTACATTTTCTGTGGCCATGATTACTGTGGGAGAGATTCCTGTACACAGGAATATATCTCTCGAATATTAGAGTCGAAGAGAATAAACTCGCGAATCCAACCGTGACGAGCGACGGAAACACTGATTCACCGAGTTGTTGAGGACTTCCAATTTTAGAAGAAGGAGCGACACGTTTGCTTGGAAAAGTCGCACTCAAAGCGTTGAGAGAAACGCGTTCGTCACCGGACAGAGTAGAACGACGGCTGTCAAACCGCGAATTCCTTCGACATTTCTACACCCTATCGCAGAAACCACCTTCCATCCCTTACCCTCAACGTTCCTCTATCTCGAGCTCCTCGGTTTTCTCTAAGGGGCTGATTCGGCATTCGGGACTGGAATGTCCTCGTTTGGAATTCGACATCGGCCAGACCAATCGCGTCGAACGATTCTAAATATTCGATATCGCGTCCGCAACCGAGGTTCCGAATCTCTCCGCAAAGATTCGACTTCCGCTCGACTTTGGGCTTCCGGCGATTGCTAACGCGGGGAACCGCGATCCGGTTTGTCCGAGGCACTGCTGGAATCAATTCGTAACGGATCGAGTTGATTGCTGAATTACCATCTCGAAAAATCCGGGATCTGTGGATATTCCAACAGAGTCTGCACTCGATGCGCTGATTTTGCATTCGGAGCTATTTTATTTTAAAAATTAAACATGTCTTCCTATTTAGAATAATTCCATTCTATATGATTCTTTTCATTTTGTGGATATGAAAGTAATAGAATACTTCCTACAATATTGAAATGTTTAGTAATTGGTTAGATCCCAACATATTTAATAATGTAAACGATATTTTGAATTGTAGTAAAACAATTTTTAGCGGTGACTCAAAGTCACCACTGAGTGCTAAGGGTGAAAATCATACATCAAGTTTTAAGGGGTTGTTATAATGACTTCAGAAGACGTTTGATCTGGAGATTAAGGATATAGATCCATTTATAGAACAAAAAAAGAAGTACTCGACGATGTTTCAACACATTTCATATGTGATTTGGATGAACTCAGAATTAAAATATTTGGACTAACCAGATTAGGTACGAAGATAGCGGTGATAGAAACATCCATCAGAGTACTAGAATCAGTCATGAAAAAGAATAGATTGAAAAATGGTTTCACTAACGTAACATTAAATCCAGCCCCAAGGCATGGAAAATGTTTCAAGTGCCACTAAACAGGTCATTTCAGTATCAATTGTACAGAAATAATCGAGAATGATATAAGGTGTAGAAAATGTGGAAAAGACGGCCATGATGTGTCGCAATGCGAGTATAATCTAAATTGTTTATATTGCAAAAAAATACAGAAACCTTCAACACATTTGATTGGATCTATGGCTTGCCCAATCTTTCGGGAGAAATATCGGAAAATGCAATCTCAATATTTTCTACACCATAGAGAAATGGAAAGAAAGAAGAAAGAAATAAATAAAATAAATAAAAATAACTCACCGGAAGTGGAACTACACATGGATATAGATGAGCAAACTGGATTCACCCCTGGATGTACTCCTGGATGTTCCCCTGGTCGTCCTCCGGACAGTAATAGGCCTCTGGAATTATAATAATAAATATTAGTAGATAAGAAATGTAAATATTAATAGTTAAGTTACGTAGTACATAAGTAGTAATTATGTATATATGTGTATATTTTAATGTATATATCTATATAACTAAGATAATGGGTAAAGATATAGAAGAAAAGAGGATGAAGTCAAAGGCAATTGGAATCCAGGTGAATCCAGGAAAATCCAGGTAAATCTTTGACTCAATGATGCGATGTAGTGGGGCAACCCATTGGTTGCTAAGGTACGACCAAGCATCTGGCTCTCAGCTGTTCGATGGTAAACGCACAAACTAAATGCCTAGATTGTTATTTAATAAACTCAATCCTACACAGACGCATGTAATCTGAACCCCGTTCAGACACGCGGATCTTATTCACATTAGCGTCGTTGTATCCGTTCACACGTGTCAGCGCGGTCCAGCAATCCAAAACAAAAAACGCGCGGTTTCCGCCGTGTCTGAACGGGCTCTAAAAGACAATGTAACTTTCTTGTACGATAAACAAGCGTTACGCATCAATTCCGTCACGTTCTGACATACGAAACTGTACTTGTGGAGGGTGATTTACCCTAACAGATTGAAAGTTTGTTACCGATATCTGGAACACGATTCGAAGCAAATCATCGCAATCGAGCGTTTTTTGGGAGGGTATAAATTTTGGGAAACGAGGGAATTGCTGACGATAATAGAGCACAGAATGGCCCAAGAGCAAAATTTCGACCTAATTCTGATTAACTCCAGCTATCTTATGGAAATGGCCGACTGTAAGCTGGAATATCTCGAGAGACATCTCTCGCCCACCGCCTTACAAGCCTCTCGATTCGGAAGCCAGCGTTCCGTCTCGCGTAGAAACTCCGTTTCCTCATTCATCACCGCTATTCGCAATCTCTCCAGCGCGTTTCGCTCCTACACGCGAATTCTGTTGCTTGCTAGTCGCGATTCGCGAGTCGCAAACACGTGTTTCCCATGCATATTCATGAGAATAGCAAGGACCTATATTGCTAGACCGTGTACAGGACGCGTGCGACACGCGCCGTTTACCTGCAGACGTTTAACGACGCGCTGACCGTGTCGCTGACTGTCAGAACGCTCAAAGATTGCTTCCTGCTTAGCATTCCCTGAGGCAACGCGCGCAAATCTTCCTCGATGAATCTCAGAAACTATGTACGATCTTCTGGGAAACCCGTCAGATTTCCCTAGGTATTTAATACAATTATTTCCTGCACAGTTTCTCCATTTTTCTAGCCCTTTAATGTTAGCGAAGGTTGGTGTCCATGCTTTTCGGTATTGTGTCCACCGTTATCGAATATGAAAATACTCCCAACAATATTATACATGTTGAAAGTGTAATAAAGCACCGTGGTTGCGTTCCGCAGACCATGACTGTCAATTTTGTCAGTTTTCCACTGGGTTTTTCCAGGCCAGCCATTTTCCGCGAGGAATGTATGCTGTCGCTCCAGTCTGCCGAGTTATTCGTTACCGCTAACATTCGCATGCCGACACGTAAGTCACCGAGACAGAACTAACGACCGCGAATGGGATCTCCCTTTCCCTAAAAGGAAGCGTCGTCTTTTTGCCAGTCTACCTTTCTAGGTTGTTCTACAACTATTCTTCCAATTATTGAGTCTGTTAAACCGAAGAACATCCTTCGACATTTTCACAGAAATCTTTAAAATCGTCATGTTTTCCAATGACTGTGCAACACGTCTGTCGAATACATTGATTGATAAAAATCGTCTTCACACAAAAACCAAATCGTTTACCAAATCTTTCAACATATAAATTCAATAATTATTAAACTTGTCTACGATTTGCGAGAAGAATGAGATTAACCCCTTGGCTAAATATCTTCTTTTGACGAAATATCTCGACCCACCTAGCACCAATATTTTGACACTACAGACAAATATATTTTATAAGTAACTATATATTCGGATTTGTAAAAGGAAGAAATGAATGAAATCTTCATCTCGAGTAAAATAACCGATCAGAAAATATTTCGTCCTTAATGTCAGACCACAAGTTATTAGCTCAACATCATTACCAATTAGCTCAACATTATTTTTTCTACTTTGTTCCTCGACTTGATTTTCCCTGTCACACACTCTCCTTTGCATTTCATTAATTGTACACTAAGATGGAAAACTTTTCGTACGATAATCAAATATTAATAGTGCGGGACCCGTAAAATATTTGCAGTAATATGTATAAATTTTGTAGGAAAAGTCTCGTAAATTCAATTGCCGAATATTTCACGCATAATTTCTTCATGGCGTTCAAGGACAGCGAAATCGAACTTGACTTTAGTTCTAATTGCTGTTAGTTTTCCGTCGCGAGGAAATTCACGAACGGTAAACATGCTTGCTGGTGTTTCTGCGGCCGCCTCGAATATATTATTGCTCGCTGCCGCCCCCGTTCGTTCGCTTATCGATTTCTTGTCGTTCGATGTTTGTTCGACGCGTCGCGTCCCGTCGCGTCGTTGTCAACAAGAAATGAAAAACCGGCCGTACGAAAGAAAAATCAGAGAGAGAGAGAGAGAGAGAGAGAGAGCCGTGATAAACGTGATTGATGAGCGACGGTAGCGATCGGTTCGAATTTCGGTGCAATATTTCCACGGGAAATCTCGCGCGCGCGCACGAACTCTCGCAATCACGGTTACTCTTGCAGTTTCGCCAATTTACATATATGATTTCGCAAATTAACGACTTCTCCGCGGACTTTCGATAGCGGAGACTTTTGTCGAATTCATTATCAGACGAAAATGCAAAGAGATTCTATTCTGTGGAACCTCGACCCGTCTTTAACACCTCCGGCTACAAGTTTCGAACAAAATTCACTAAATATTAGATTTCTATTCTATGAAACGTTTTGTCACAGCCTCCAGATTTATTATATTGGGTTGGAACGAATGTTCATTGCGTTTTTAAATTAAAATCCATAGATTCAGTCGATAACATATTTCCCATTCCGTTAAAGATGAAATTAAAATTCACAGATTTATCCGATAACATATTTCCCATTCTGTTCTAATACTTTTTGGCATTTTTAAGGTAATTCAATAATCCCAAGTGACACGAAACATAACCGTGCACCACCGTGAAAAGAATTATTCGCACAAACAGAATTTCCAACACAAATTACTGGCAACCTGAAATCGTGAATTATTCAACAGGAAGCTAGCATAAATGAAACATTTTTGAAATCAGTATATCCTCGTCGTATCTTTAAATGCGAGGATTTTAAACTAGCAATTTTAGATCGTATAAAACACAGCAACGGAAGTATCCAACAATATTAATGCATTAAAGTGTCGTGGAACACAACTCAGCGCAACGGTGAGAAGAATAATCCACATAAACAGAATTTCCAACTGAAATTACTGCCAACCCGAAATCTTGAATTATTCAACAGGAAACTGGGAAAGGATGCATTTTTGAAATCAGGATATCGTTGCCTCGTGCTATAAGAGTTCAGCAACGATTGTGTTGCTAAAGGTTTCCTTCGGAAAAATAATTTTCTGTTCGAAACATGTAGCTGGTAACGCTCTGATAGACGAGATGACAGGACGACGAACAAAAGAGAAAAAAAGATAGGGTAGAGTTTTATTAAATTTTTATTATGCCCGCTACGCGAATGCCATCCCAAGCTGGAAACTCGCGATTTCACGACGCGACAGGACGCGTCACACTATTCGCAACATTCTTCTCCAACTTTGCCGGATGTTTCTCGCAGCTCGAAATCACGATTTACTTTGGTGTCCGCTCGACTGCCCTCCGCGCGACACAAATAACGTCAGCCGCAGCCGAAAACTTGACCGTTGCACTCGCTGCACCGCGCGGCGCTTGCATAAATTCTCCGGCACGCGATTCAACCTTTAAGCAGATGCGCGTTTTCTTAACCCTCGCGTGCTTCACCAAATAAAACTTCTAAAAATTTCATATTTTCAAAGACTTACACTCAGTAAAATAAGTCTCCGTACACCTTTTAAAAACTAATAACTTTTTTATAATTGTATTAACCAAACGACCTGAGATTTATAATCATTTAGAAGCTTCGGTTTACGAAATTGTAGCGCGAAAAGGATTTTCTAGAAATTATATTTTACAATGTCACATGCAAACTAAAAAAAGGGATTTTTTAAAACGTTTTTTATTTGGGCCTTCAATCGAAATTTAAAGTATATGTTTTGCTGATTTATGGTAGTTATACATATGCTGAAAATTTCATCTAAATCGATTAACGTACACACGAGCTGCAAGCGGTTAAAGATTGCGAAAATCGTAGTTTTTCACGTCTTTTGATCAGTTTCTGCTTTCAACCGATTTCGATGAAATTTACAGCATGTGTATACTAACATAGATCTACAAGCATGTATTTTAAATTTTGATTAATAATTTATGGTACGTCTTTTTCGCACATCATTTCATAAACCAATGTTTCTAATAGAATCTAAAAGATCAGGTCGTTTGATACAATTATAAAAAAGTTATTAGTATTAAAAGGTGTACGAGGACTTATTTTACGGAATGTAGAACTCATTTTTCGAACATGACATTGTTCAAAATAATTGAGCACACAATGTTCCCCTTTTTTTAAATTAGTTCAAGCAATTAGAAGATTAGAAACAATGATGTGAGAATTTCACGAAGGTCCACTGACAATTGGAGTCGTCGCGACCACAAATAAAATGATTAAACATTGCAAAACAGAATGGTATTACAGCGGAGAAAGTTTTCAGGATAGATTCTCCATTTGGCTGTTATGCAAGTTGAATCTTTGCCTTTGGCCAGCATGCGTGTCGAGTCGCCGGGAACGACAGAGGCATTGTTAAACGTTTTTCCGTAAACAAAGCGGTCATTTACAGCGACGTACGATGTAATACAGCGGAGCGTGAATCGCGGCTAGGAACAAATACCGTATTCAACGACTGGGAGAGAAACCTGGCCGTTGCTGCCGGTCCATGTTGCGTTAATTACGTTTCCTTGCATTGTTGATTCGTATTGTTACCAGAAACGAACCATCTGCGCTGGACCCACATCTCCGCGGGAAGATGTTGGCTTCGTTAGACAAAAGCCGAAGAGAGCTTTTCAAAATACAATGAAACCGCGGAATCGAGATGTATCCGCGAGAACGATTTTTCGGCGAAGCTTGATTAAATTGGCGGTATAGGTACCGCCGTCGCGCCGCTGCATGATCGATAGCTCCGGCTCAGCCGACAGATTCTAAAACAATTCCTTTCGCATATTAATTCCATTTTGGTCGGCTTTGTTCCCATGACGTTGACGAACGTCCAAGATAGCGCGTATAAAAATTATGAGCGAGCCGAATCGTTGTGGGAATATTTCGCCGTTTTTTTTTTATATAGGATTATAGTAGAGAATTGAAACATATGTATTTCCATTAAAAAAAACTCCGACGACCTTGAGAAAAATGTTATCCCATCGCAGTGAATAAAAATTTCCTCTTTGAATAAAATAATAATCTCCTCTGACATTTTTCGGAAATTATTCCCAGATGTCAATAACTTTCTTTTTGTCGATCGTATGTTTAAACAAAGTTGATGTTCTTCGGGCACTGGTTCGATCAATTTAATTGAAAGCAGTTTTGCAATATATTAATGTCGACGTTTGGGTCTTTGTTTAGAACCTGTTCTCATCAACAGAATATCACCTTTTGTGTTTTTTTAATAATTCACAGACGCAGTCACTTTTTTCTTGAATAGGGTCTAAAGAAAGACCGAAACGACGAAATTAATATATTGCAAAATTGCTTTAGTTAAATTGATCGAACCGGTGCGCCAAAAACATCAACTTTGCTCAGATGTCAATGTTATAAATATCGTCGAAGCAGCTCAAAGGGTTAAATGTGATTTTTTCCAAGTTCAAGCCGAAAACTACAGCGATAAAGCTTCAATTTGATCGCTGCTAAACAGCTACCTTTTAATTATACCGGGGAGAACCGATTAAATTCGTTCGATTGGAACGAGGCCGGGCACGGCTTGCCGGAAAAACGTGGACTCCCTCACAGTGCAAAACGAGTTTCCGGCTCGAGGAGCGTGGAGCAATATGCTGTCGCGGGATCAGAATCAATTTGCGTTCTTGCTAACAGCCGCGTTCCTCGATAATGCATAATAAATGTCGCGCGCACGGAAGATTAAAGTTTAGTGTGAAATTAAACGTGCGTTCGATAACGACGGTGTGTAGCGTGTCCGCGGGATACGCGGTATATTTGAGCGGAGCTTAATTCGGAATGATGATGCATCGGCTGCCACAGCGAATTATTATTAACGACCGCGATGATAATAACGGGGACGTCGAGCCTCGTAAATTTCAGACAGGCCCGAGTCGCTGGTTGGCGCAGTTTTTTATTTTCATTCGAAAGAGATCGATAAAATTCCCGAGCTTCTTAAAAGACAATATTCGCGAGCATGTTGGAATGCCCCCCTTTTCTCATTCCAAATAAGACGCTTGCTATCCCCAACAATTTAAGCGAATGTTTCAATTTTAGTACGAATACAGTCCACGTTTTAAAATTTCTAAAATCCACTAAAATTTTCCATTCTCTGTAATTTTGTATGCAACGCAAGCTCAAATGGGCCTTGTCTTATCGTTGGTGATTTTCATTCTCACAGCATTCATTGGAATTGCTCCATAACAGATTTCAATGGTACTAAGCTTTTCAACTCCATAATTGATTATGATTTGATTCTAATTAACCACAACACTCTTACACGCGTAGATACACACAGAAACAAAATTTTCAAATTTAGATCTTGCCCTTTGTTCCCCTGAAATATTCGATATTGTCAAATTTAACGTTATTGCTGATTCCTGGAGGTCTGACCATTTTCCTTTAAATCTCAATCTAAGGTTTGAAAAGACACATTCTTTTAAAGACCGCCGCCGTCTCTCTTCCAAGAAAACAGACTGGCTGCAATATCAATCGTTATTGGAAAAATCATATGATAATTTTCTTCGACCTTCTTATGAGTGACTACATACTATCAGCAAATATAATTTTTTCATCAAATTAATTTCTGATTCTGTTGTAGAAAATACTCCCACTTCTAAACTGGTGAGAACTGCACAACATAGAAACCCGTACTTTCCCCTCAGTATACCTATAAATTTTTTCCAAGTACAAAGACATAATATTGTAATCTGATGATATAATTTCAATCGCACAAGTGATCGAGTCAAATAACGGAGATCGAGATTATGAAATTCCTTTCATCTTGCGAATCTGATTTCAGCTTATCGTGTTTAACACAGATGTACAAGATCCGCAGTCTATACAATAATAGGATCAGGGCGCTCGTTAAGTTGTTAAAACAAGGGCCGGGGTTAAATGCACAACAGTAATTAGCAGTCGAAGGGTAAGTCGAATAGGGGAACGGTATCGGTAATGTCGGTTGGTTAACGATCTGTTGGTAAACGATCTGTTGGGTGGTCCTGGAAAGGCGTCCAGTCGCGTTGGATCGCGTTGCATCGGGTGGCATCGGGTTGCGTCCCTTTCGAGTTGCATCGGAGCCGACTGGAACGCGTGCGAGGCATAGCGCCTGTTCATTTGCCGGAAAGCTATTTCCTAGGTTCCATTACCGGGTCGGCGCGATGCATGCCACATATTTGTGCCCGCGTGAAAACGTATAGGTTCCCAAGCGCGGCGATATCTCGATCGAATCTCGAAGCATTCCGAGAGCTGATTTCGGGAGTGGTGTAAAAGCGGCCACCGGAAACCTGTAAGCCGACGCAACAACGTAAACGGACTCCCCGCGAAACGTTATGCCAACTAATGCCGATTCACGTGTATTATATTATACGTGTACAGGGTGTCTCGAAATTCCTTCAACATCCGGAAATGAAAGGTTCCTGAGATCATTTGAAGCGACATTTTCCTCTGCAATAATGATTCTATGTCTGCCAACGGCAAGCCACGCTAAGCGGACCGTGTTTTTCGTTAATAACTCGCTTCAAATGATCTCAGGAACCTCCCATTTCCGTATGTTCAAGAAATTTAGAGACACCATGTATATAGAATACATTCATCCTATATACATACAGTACGTGTATTCGCACGAGTTTCCACGGGTTCGCACAGAAGCGCGTGCCTTCGAAATTGTCGTAAATTCCTCCCAACCACTCCCACCCCCCCAGACGACTATTAGCTTATCTGTTGCGCGGTTCATCCAATTAGCGACTGCTTTATCGCGAGCTCGGATCAATCCTTCCAGGTTTACACCATCCCCTGTTTGCGATTATTTCGTGCGGTTAGCAAATCTTTGGCGGCTTCGCCGGAAATCTTGTGTTCATCCCATGAGAATCAAACATAATTGATAAACGAGAAGAAAGATACGAGGCAATTGAAGGAACTTTATACATCGGATAATTAATTACAAATACTTTGATTTTCCCAGGTTAAAAGGCAACATTTTTGTTTTTATTGCACCGTATTCTATTCCTCGAAAAAGTTATTCTGATTTAAGGTTCGAATACTTTCCTGAGTCATTGTATGCACATATGTATATCAAAATCGATACGGTTAAGTTTTCATCGCTCTATTTACAGGATGTTTTGGGGAACACGTATCGACTGTGTAAAAAAATAGAGTTGTGTGTATTTCCGAAAGTTAGATATACCAACCGCAGTCCCCCTACCCCCAATGAGACAGCATCTACACAGTATATCTCTATAGAGGCTAGGCAGAAGTTTTGGCAGCTCGTCGTCTCGACTTTATCTAGTTCTCGCGCCCGACTCGGTGAAAACGGGGATGGATGGCGAAAAAATATCCGGTCGTGGGGGGGGGGGGTGAACAGGGAGTGGAAAGGAAGGGATGAGAGCGGCGAACTGCCCGGGAAACTCTGACAGTTCCGACAAACGAGATCGATCGATAAATCCGGCGAACGACGGCTTACTCGATACAGGTCCGGCGTTCGGGTCTGTTTTACGTTCGTGGGCTGGCAGCGTCGTAAAAAAACCGTTATTCCGTTCAACCGATCGCTAGCTACAACAAATTCGATTATCCCTGGACGCGAAATCTAACCCGCCTAAAAAGCAAATTGTCCCCCCCCCCCCCCCAACTGTCCTCTCATTTTTACGATTTCGATTCTGGTGCGTGCGACTTTCCGAACGATTTCTCCGCCCCCCGCAGAATCGAAATAAAAGAATAGCGAGCATCGACGTTCCATGAACTTCCAATGGCCATCTTTCACCATCTTCCGATTTATCGTTGGCTATAAATCTACCCATCGCCGCTCGTAAAGCCGTCGACGTTGCCTGCCACGAATGTCTCGATACTTTGTCAGTTATGTGACTCGTAATGGAATAAAATTGCCCGCGGGACAACTTCCGGTTCCTCGTCCCAGGGTTTCTCTCGATACTATCGTCGCGCTATTCTTTCTTTCTGCTCGCGCCGTTACATGGTTCTCCTGACCCACAAACCCGTAGATACACGGGATAAGGTCGGACGGTATGGCGTGCTGCAGAACTCTGGTAAAAGTAAATCAAAAGCAAAGGGGTGAAATCGTTTTATCCGAGGCTCAGTTTTCGAGGAAATCGAGTTTCGCTGCTCTGCTGCTCCTGCATTTTACCAGCTGAAACGCGATTCGAAGGTGTGAGCTCTGTCTTACTTCGACTGTGTTACGCTTGGATTTGTCGTTGTTCAACGGGAATAATGGGGTGCGTTTTGTGAGTTAAATTCCAAAATCTGTGATAAGATTGAATCTCTAACTTGATGTCACATGAAGAAAAAATGTCCCAACAACAAATTTCTACTTTTAGTGAAAACTGTCGCCCAGTAAATGGTATTTTACCACGTTTTTTTTTTTTAAATAAATCGACAAATAACCGTACAGTGAGTCTGGGCAGCAAAGTATCCCGAAAGTTTAAACATTTTCTGAATTTCCGGGTGCATAAGAAGATTGTAACATCAGCTTCGACTTTGCGCGGATATTTTTGCTGGAAGGAAATGATTGGTCGGAGCTATCGAGGAGTTTGTGTACGTTTCCCGGAGAATATAAATCGGGGATTCGAGTGCGGTAATTTTATCTTGAAATTCTCCCTTTGATGGAATCAGGCGGCCTCTTTTGAACGACGTTTAAAGGACCTTGAAGCGCGTAAACGCGTAACGGGGAGAAGAAGACCGCTTTTCCTATCTCGGTGAAGAGAGTGGAAGGCTCTTGGAGAGTTCGCGGGTATCAAGGCCGAAAGCTGGCTCGACGTACTTATTACTTGTAAAATAGTATATCGGATGCCTCGTAAAAGCCTCGTAAAGTTAGTTCCCGGCGAGAGAACTTCCGGGATTGCACCACCTGTCAAGCTTTTCCACCGTTTCGCGGGACTGGCTGTCGAGACGGCGCGCGGTCGCGTTTTATGTTTCTTACGAGGTTCGTTAACGCTTAACGTTTATTAAAGCCCTCGGTGCCATTAAACTCGTCCCTGAAATTGTATCCCGCAATTTCCATAACAAAGTTCTAATCCCACGGAAGTTCACGGTTTCTGCGCCCCTGTGGCGGAGGCGTCGCGACGCGTCGTGCAGTTTCGTCGCTGATAATCGCCTGACGGGAACGTAAATAATTTGTTACCGTCGATTTAACGATCGTCACCGAGCACGTCACACGGAATTAACACTCGAAGACACGACACTTTCCTTTTTGCTTTTGTGAAAATCTCCGCGAGTACGTTAAGGAGTTATTTAAGATAACGCGGACCAATCGGAATCCGATTTATTCAAAGTAAATATTTTACGTTTCACATTAAATAAAGATTTATTCAATATTTGAAGCCAATATTTCATTCATAATATGAAATGTGTATTTCTTTCATATTATAGAACAATTATTTTTATTATTATATATATAGAATATTTCTTGAAAATTGAAGAAAACACATTCTATTCCCAATATTAAATAAACATTCATTTTACATTTTACATTCATAACATATATTTACTGTATATTTGAAAGAAATGCTTGTTACTTAATGTAAAATAAGTATTATACGTAGATTTGAATATTAAAAACAGATTGGATCTCTTTTTAATACCATACGAATATCTGTATACAATATTTCGTGCTACAAAAAAGTTGCTCAAAATGATCTCACAGAAATCACCTCTTTCAAAGAGGTACTACATTTCTCGAACACCCGTACAATTTGCTCCTGTACGCACATTAAATCTCCTGCCACTAAAACGACGTCGAGGACACATCGGAACACGCTCCCCGAATCGGTTATCGTAGCAGCGTTTCAAACTTTCTCCCTTATCGGATTCCATGCACAGCTAAAAACAGGAATCGAACCACTGGGGGGAGCCTGCGGAAAACTGTCGGGAAAAAAATTGAACCTATGGTAATTACTAGCAACGAGGGCGCTACCAAAAAGAATTACGCGTCATTGGAATCTGCGAAAATTTTTTTGGCACTGGCGAACTTTCAATTTCTGTCCCGCGAGCCACCGGTCTCCTGTCTCTACGGCAATGATTTATACCGAACTACCGGCTCCATTTTTACTGATGAAAAGCGAATTATGTTAATTTGTACTAAAGTTTGTCGGCAGAATGAGAACGTTTTTGCGAATTGCTGTTTCCACGCAATATTTCGCTGAAACGAGAACGCGATGAAAATGTGTTTCGTTGACTGGAAACTCAATTTGAGAAAGTCAAGTTATTAACCATGCTCCTATACATATACTGGGTCTAAAAAAGAAACTAAAAACGGCACGCAGGCAGAATTATGCAGTATTTATTAAAATCGACAGTGCACTCGTACTACTTCGGACAACGGAAGCGAAGCGTGCCGGTTGCAGTTGCATCGGTGCGCCGAACGAACGTCCATTAGGACGAATTTCGCGGAGAATGCGAAACTCGGGAATCCCAAAAGTTTCCGCTCCATCCGATGCTGTTGCGAGGAGACTAATTCTCCATGTTCCGTAGCGTTCCAAGAGTTTCCGCGGCCGACGTAGTCAGCGGGATGACTGATGGCCCGTGACGAGCGCGGAACGGTTTGTTAGACTGTTAGGCAACGGCCACTGACAGGGATTACCGGCGAAAGTAATCTATGGCACTCGAGAACGAAAGTTTCATGCTTGTATCGCACTCCTCTGCGTGGAAATAATCATCATTCGTTCTGCTAATATTTACATTGCTCCCCTTGACTGTGAATTTTATGCACTTGTGATACAAACGAGTGAATGCAGGTTTAAGAATTTCAGAATACAAGAAGTTTAGAAATTTAGAATTTGAGGATTTCATGCAAATATTTCTAAGGAACATACATGAGGGTTAAAAAATTTCCTGTCTAATAATCGTAAATCCGTGCAATAACAATGAAGTAACGCAGTACAATGAAACATAACAATAGCAGTTGAACGACACCAGTTAAATGCAACACTTTTAAAGCGAACTTTTACTGTCGAGTCTTTTAAGTCTTCAGTTTTACGTGCTACTTTGAGCCGTATTCTACATCAAATAATGCCTGTTAACATTATTAACAAGCATTCCGGTATCGCTAATGTTACTTCTTTCAGAAGATTGGAAAATAGTTAATTTGCATTAATCCTGAACTATTAAATTCTGATTCGGGACCACTTGGCGACACTAGTGTGAGTGTATCGCCTGGGCTGGTCGTTCGCATAAACGCGTTCGAGGATTACGAGCGCCGAGTTAATTTTCCTGATGATAACGAACCTTTCTTAACGACTGCAATAATCATTTCGTGAGCAACGAGCTACTACCCGTTCCAGCCGGTTGAAATAGTACTCGGAAGGTGCAAGCTGTTCTATGGCAAAGTAGTTTCTACCGGCTATGGTCAGGCGCCTGTCGGGAAACTGAATCCCTGTCTAACGATCACTATTTAAGTGCGATAACGATCGGCCTCGAGTCTGTTTGTACGAATCAACGCTCGAAAGGCTGTGAGTCTTTGTGTATTCACTGCTCATCTTGAAAATCTGCAAAATATAAAAGACTAACAATCTTTAGAAAGTTTCGTGTGATATCATTCCATCTCTCTGTCACAACTGAAAGATATCTCTTGTTTCAAGAGTCATAAAATGGTAGGAAAACATCATACATTAATTTTTAATATTTTATTTTAAAAAGAAGACTTTAATCTTCGAGTTCGTGGTGGTTTAAATCGCGAGAAAATTTTTTAAACTCTACACAGTCCATCGAAATCGTCCAAACTTTGAAAGAAACCATTATATGGCAAACTTTCCATTCGAAGCACCATGAAACTGTAGAAACAAAATCGTTTTAATCTGCAGTAATTTGAACCAGAACAAAAAATTTTGTCAACATCGTTGATTCGTTTGAGCTACAAAACTTTTGCGAAAGATAGGACCATTACTTTTCATCTGAATATGAGAGCACCACCGAATTATAAACGAACAATGCACCATGTTAAGAAGATTCTGCTCGAAGTTTTTGTTCGATCACGATCGTGTCAACGTAGGTTCCGCGACCCATCGAAAAGCAGTTGTCTTCGAGCAAGCTTCAACATTTTCGAAGGAACCGGAGAACAAACTCCGGTGGAAATTCGCGGGGAAGTACGACCGGCTGAAAGTAGAACAGGGAAACATTTATTTGGCATTCCTGTTCGCACAAAAGCCGAGCGCGGGTGAAATTGGCCCGACGATAAAAGTCCGTGAAATCCGACAAATTATACTGCGAATTCGCGGATCGGGAATGCGCGTCCCGTTACACGACGATTATGTCGGCGTTCCAGTCGGATTACTAATAACCGATAACGCGTTGTTGCACGAATCTGCCAGCCGAATAATCGCGATCTAGCGGCCCGTGACTTTTTTTTTCGGGAATTCAGTTTAGCTCGTATGCAATCGCCGGGACGGCCGAGCGCTGCGGTTTACCTTGATTGGGCCGTTGAGCTCGATTAGTTTTGTGTCTGCTCACTTGCAGCTACTTTTTAATTGTTACATTTTTGAAGTTTACTTTATGGTCGCCCCGAGCCATCGTCTTATATCAAAAGAAAAATGAACTACACATTTTTCGATTTTTGTTCGAAATCTTCATATACAGTGTGTCCCACTAATATTCAGACAATGAAAAAGTCCATAACTTTTTTAATGGTTTAATATATGATTTTAACTTGTTTGGGAAGCTAGAGCAATTACTTTGCTACAGGATGTGAAAAAGAAATTTTTTCAAAAATTACAATAGATCGGAATTGTAGATAAAATATTAAAAGTTGCATTCTACAACTTTTTTATGTGGGCCTATAGTGAAAATTTAAGAACTACGTTTTGTAGATCTGTGTCAATTAAAGATATTCTGAAAATTTCGTTAAAATCGGTCGAAGTTGCAATGAGCTACAAACGTTTAAAGATGGTAAAAATTGCAGTTTTTAAATGACAGAGTAAATCTAAGGATTCTTACATCTTTCAATCCTTGTCGTTTTTTCCGCATCAACCGATTTCGATGAAACTTTCGTAGTGCATATAATTGACACAGATCTACAAAACGTAGTTTTTAAATTTTCATTATAGGCCTACATAAAAAATGTTGTAAAATACAACTTTTAGTATTTTTTCTACAATTCCGATCAATTGCAATTTTTGCCAAAAATTTGTTTTCACAATTTGTAACAAACTGATTGCTCTAGCTTCCCTAAAAGTTCAAATCGTATAGTACAATATTAACCCTCATCCGCCCCTCGTGTCAATTTCACAGTTTTCCCAGAAATCAGTTATACTGTTCTGTTATTTGTAGGTCCGAAACTTTGTGTGACTTTTATTTTTTTAATGTGGAGCACGACCGATAAACCTAAGAAGTAAGTGTTAACTCAACAATTTCACTAAAAAAACATTGAAATTTCTTTTATTTTGTGTCACTGCGTCAATTTGACATCGAGGGACAGATTCAATTTGTGAAATGAGGAGCGAATCGGGGTAAAAAAAAGTCATCGTCTTTTTAACCCTTTGCACTCGGTGCTATTGTAACTCGAAAATGAAACGTTTCTTCCGACTTAAAATAATTCAATTCTACATAATTTTTCTCATTTTATGGATATGAAATTGATATGATACGTCATATTGTACTTGAATGTTTAGTAATTAGTTAGATCCCAACATATTTAATAATGTAAACAATATTTAGAATAGTAGCACAGCAATTTTTAGTGGTGACTCTGAATGACCACTCGAGTGCTAAGAGTTAAAAGTGTCCGAATATTAGTGAGACTCACTGTAAATGCCGCATTGTGGCGCCGCGCCGCGGGGAAGTAGATCGACCGACGCGATGCGTCGCGGTGCGTTACGGTGCATCTCGATGCATCCGATGTCGATAACGTCATGCTCGTCGACGACGGAACGTCGCGTCGTGTCGCCAAAGAAAGGAACGCGATATCCGTCGACGCGGTTCGTCGATCATGATTAATTAATACGCGGACCACGGACGATGCCTGTCGAATCGCTATGCCAACCTGCTTACCGCGAATCTGCTATCGAGCTCGCCAACTCTGTTCCACTAACTCTCGTATTTTCTTTCTCTCTCTCGCTCTCTCTCTCTCCCTCTCTCTTTCTCCGGCAGCCAGGGACAAAACGGTATCGATATTGCGGTCGAGTGGCCAATTTACGAATCTATACGGATCCGGTGATTTACGAACGACAACGACGCGAACTCACAACAAATTCCGGTGAACCGGATAATCCGGCGACCGTGCGAGAGGCCTTCCGCTTCCGAAACGGGAAACGGAAAACGACAGCCAGCCTCCAAGGAACAAAATGAGCACGGGTTTAACGCTTGAAATTCATTCGACGGGGAACAGTCGATTGAGTCACGTCGATCGAAACCAAGGCATCGATCACGAGAGGCAAAGAATCGACGATGCAATTTTCGACAAATACCTCTGGACTCTCATACAGAGTCGCCAGATCAGGGGAAGCGACTCGAATCGAGGGGAAAAGATTACCCTCTCTCTGCCAGTACCGGATTAGTCAAGTCACCGGTTTTTTTTTTCTAAATGAGACCATATGTTTTCTGTGTATAGTCTTTTTTTAATTTTTTTTGTGGGGGAACATACAATTACGTACATCCCCCTAGATGATAAAACAATTTTTCTCAAGGTCAGTTTTTTACAAGATTTCAAAGTCACCGGTTTCTTTTCTAAATGGGACCATATGTTTTCTGTTTATAGTCTTTTTTTATTTTTTTACGGATGTGGGGGAAAATACAATTAGGTACACCCCCTAGATGACGGCAGGGGCTAGTGTGGGGCTCACTTCTCAGGTGGTCGGTGTAGGTATACCCACTAAAAACCTAAGTCAATGGACTGCCCTGCTACAAATCTATGTGCTGGACCTATTTAGACATACATGGACCCATTTGTTCAAATAGAACCACAATTAACGGGATTATCAAAGGATTACGAAAATAGAAATATCGTGGAAAGAGGATGTTCACGCTTTATTGCACTCGTGTATCAACGGCTAACAACCAACTGCTACTGAGACCAGTGATGCCAGACGGAGGAACCTGGAGGAACTTACCCCTCCGGCTGGGCCCCCCACTCTTACTTCTACTGCGCACGTGGTACACACGAACGTACCCCTACTCTGCCTGTGTGAGACTCACAAGAGCTGAGAAGTAAGAGTGGGGGGCCCAGCCGGAGGGGCAAGTTCCTCCAGGTTCCTCCGTCTGGCATCACTGACTGAGACGCGTCTCGGACGCAGTGATGCCAGATGAGGGGAATCACGGTGAAATGATGTACCCCCTCTCTGATGACCAGAGTAATATGTGCACGCGCAGCGTGTCTATGGCTTAGTGTGGGGGACGTTAGATGGTGATGGAATAGGATAGTGGAAGGGGAAAAGGAGGAGAGTACCGAGGGTCCGTTTTGTCCCTTTCTGGCATCACTGCTCGGACGCCTCGATCGTCACGCGCTCACACGCACACAGACGCACACATAAGTCCCCTCGGAGACACCTGCATCAAGAAAAAACGTAAATAAATGCTCTCGCCGAGTCCTCTGACTTCGGGGAAATACAGACACAAAACACGCGCTCGTCGTTCGACTTTTCAAGGAACACGCAATTTAACACCATTCATGGGCTCATTCACCACGCCTGTTCTTGGCTATAATTCTGTTTATAGTCTCATAGGGGGTGAAATTCCATGTGCCATCTAATACTGTGGTGCCGAAGGTGGTTCGAAACCCACCTTAATAAAAACTGTATTTCCCGTCGCGAAGTAACCTTAGCAAAGAGTTGAGAGCGACGTAAAATAAATAAAAGAAAAGGGGGTGAAAAGGGGGGGTCTCCATGAAAATGTTCCATGTATCTGTTCGACAGTCAGACTCTAATTAAAATCCCAATGAAAAATTCAGTGCGTCATCCTCGTTTCACAGGATCATTGAGGGCTGACCTACGCACCGCGTCACGTCGAGATACCGTTAAAAATCTCGACGTCATAACCGGAAAAGCATTAGCAGCGAAATTATGGGATCTCCGCGAAGAGAGTAGAGGAGCTCGAATTTGCTCGAGAATCGATTCTCGTGTGAGCGAGAGAAAGAGGAGGCGCAGCCGGGGAAAAAATGGAGTCGGTAAAGGGGATCCGCGAACGAAAAGCTTTCGAACAATCGGTCTGCACGAGGAGCCACTTCGCGATATGAATTCTGCAGCGTGTGCCGATGAATCGACTCGATACGCTCCAACGGAATTCGCTCGTCCCTTTCTCTCGGTTTGTCTCGTCCCGGCACTGTCGATGAACCGGATTGATAGTGAGCACGATTTCTCGTTACCGTTTTCTTCGCGTTCTCTGACATTCCCCCGAAAAACCAGCTAGAAAGTGTCGCCGCAGAAACGACGGATTACGAGATATATCGAAGGATCGCAGGACCTGGATACGCTCAGAGAACTGTCCGGTCGACATTTATGGAATTTTCAACGGACCTATCGGGAACGGTCACGGGAATCTCTAATTTCTAGGTTTGCTATCGGGTAACTGGGAACAAAATTTGGATAAGCATTGGAGAATACGGTTTAATAAAATAAAATAATAATAAAATACATAATTATAAAGAAAAGCTATATTTATTTATAAAAGCCGTAAGGACATACGGATAACTATTCGTTTTAACAGACGTGTTTCTCGTCGCGGCGTTCTATGACTCTATTATTATTTTCGATTCTCCGTTATTACGAATTCTTTATTCTTTTTGAATTACCATATTTGAATTATCAATTAGGAAAACTGACACAAGAGAGATAGAGAGAGAGAGAGAGAAGGATAGAAGACTGATGTGTCATGATAAAAGTGAACACGTGCAATAAGAGATTTGATAAACTGAAAACCGTTAGTATACGAAAGTGTTAAGATTATATTTAGGGAAAAGACGTAATGAATAATTGACATTTAATGTCGTTTCTCTTTTTACAAGTAAGCCTTGTAAATATTTGTATATAGAAATCTGACGAATAAAATCGAGAACCTCTTTTTACAGGAGAAACTCAGTTCTTTGTGATTATTCCTGCCTTTACTTAATCATATTGGGAGTTAAATAACATTATATACATAGGATGTTGGGTTTTCACAAAGTAACGTAAAAAGCCTGATGTTTTACCTTGACATATTGGACAATTTTTCTTTCTCGTGAAGATCTGCAGTCCAGTAATAGTAACTCGTAGAAAAGCTTGATTATCTAGAGGTGGAAGAAAGATTGACTGGTTCCTGAAATAACACACAGTTTGACGGACAAATTCACTGCGAAACGATGAGGAGAGGGAGAACGAAAGGGAGGCAGAGATGCAGAGAAAGATAGGACATGTAGGTACATATACAGCGAGGAACTCCTACAATTATGATATCGACGAAACTTTCTAGAATAACGTATCGCACGAACTGTTTCGAAACTTCTCACCCCACCCCCTCCCTCTCTCTTTCTCATTCACTCCCTCCCTGTATCTCTCCGTTTCTCGCCTCTCGTGCAGGCAGAATGCCTCCTCTCGAGTCTCTCTCGATGACACTCTGCTCGTTGTTTATGTTTCGAGAGCTAAGAGGGCAAAGCTGTGCCAGCCGCGAATATTGGATACAGTCGCACGCTACTCCCCGAACTTTGGATTATGCATTACCGGCGCATATACGCGCAGTTATACAGTTATACAGTATGTACGTATGTATATGTATATACGTATATAGTGGCGCGTGCACAAGCAAGGAGAAGCGCGCATCCACTCGAGAAGATATTTATCTCTATTTTCGTTGAACAAGCATCGATCCATCTCACAAGATGCGTGTATCCTGCGCTTCCGTGCATTCTCCAGGCGACACTTCGTGCTTTGTTTTCGTCGTTTTTCTTTCTTCTCGCGCGAGTTATCTTTCGCGAGCAGCAAGAGAGACAGAAAGAGAGTCTCTCGTACTCTCGTTCGACTCTCTTTTTCTCTCGCTCTCTCTCTCTCTCTCTTTGCTACCGTTTCGCGCCCTATTCCTAGCGAAAGCTTCCGCTTGGCACTGGGTTTGATGAATCGAATTCACCCGACAGGAATCTCTGGTGTCTCCGTGCGACACTAGCACGAATAATGGCTGTACTTTGGCTGCCAAACTCGCCCCCTACCCCGTGCCGATCGCTCGATGTGAGCCGTCGCCTTCTCCTTTACCTTCTGCCGCAATATCTACCCGATAAAATCGAACGATTTCGATCGGCAGCACCGCGCGAAGTCACTGTACGTTCGTAGTATGTTCAGTACATTCGACACGTCTTTTACACGGTAAACAATAAAAATGTTCTGCTTATGGGAAGCAGGAATTAAATAAAAGATGATTCCAATGTTTCTAGATATTTTTAAATTTTTCACCCGAACGCATAAAAGTCCGCAGTGTACTAATAAATCTGCGCGCACTTAGCATTGGTATTTAAAGAGGCGAACCATGGAAGCTAAAACGCTGGGAACAATAAAATAAAAATCTCCATAAAAGTTTGAATAAATGTGTCACATACGACCAGCCAGGCAATCAAACTGTTAATAAATGGATCACATTTTAATGGAAGAATTCATTCAACGACCATTTCAATCGAAGAAAATATCGAACACAGTGTTTCGCGTTTTATTCTAGCATAAAAAACAATTGCAGTTCCGAACGTAACGAGTTCTCGGTTCGAAAAATCTCGTAGCAAAGTTGCCGTTTATAATTTTCTAAATAGAGTATACGGGGTGTTTGTAGTCCGTGCCGCTGAATTTCTGCGTGGTAATCCCGCTCGAAATTTTTACACGTGTACGTGTATCGACCGGTGTGGGGACTCTATCGGATCGGTGTTTTGCAACGAATAATGATTGAATAACGAAAAACCGGCGCGGCCGATCGTTTGCGTCATGGGAGCCAATGGTTAATCTCTGCCCCGGCTTTACGAGCTAAAGCTTTTTACTACTCGGCCGCTGTTATATACGTCGCGATGTACCCCCGTGTTCCGTTTATAAATTTTCAAATGGCCCCGGGAAACGTAACGTTATTATGGCGTGACGACCGCACAAAGCGATGAATACCCCGACCAGGAAGCCGAGGCTAATGTTTTCATTTTTATACAATTATACGTCATCGATTAAAGCTTTTCAGCCGTCCGGGACCCGCGTCATAGTCATAACAGCCATGTTTTCCTTCTGTTTTATCGAAACCCTGGATTTATCGAGCATTACGATGCAAATTGTAAGGGCAAATGCAATCTGCAGCGAGCAGAAGCATTTTCACATCATGCCAATCCGAGATCATTAACCAATCGCATTCGGAACGTTTTCAAGCAGCAACAAGTTTATGAAATCGTCACGATTTATTTGAGTTCCGTTCGATTTTTGCTATAGTATATGCTTGGATTAAGAAATCCGGATGGAATTATCTACAGTGTCTCCAGAATCGACCAACACATCCCCCACTAAAAGGGCCCATTCACGGTCAAACATAGGTAGGATCCTACCCTTAGTTTTACTTCGGATGGATGAGTCCCACAATCTCTCTTGATCATCATCGGAGAAAGGGGTGTGCGTAAATAGCATTTCCCCATTGTCTTTAAAGAAAAAAGGCCCTATCCTCCCAATCAACAAAGTTCTCGAGGGAGGTCAGTTCAGGGACCTGCTGTTGGCAACTCTGCCTGAACTGACTTATAATTTCAGGCAAATTCCACACATGTTCTTGTTTTTCATTTCTTTCATTCTATATATATATATTTCTCTTATCAAAATTTAAATATCTTCCTACCCATCAATATCAACTCATGTTCTTGTCTCATATCGCCGCCTGAATGTAGGAACTAGGTAACTTACAATCCTTATTTTAGAGAAATTGATGAAACAGTATTTTAAGGTTTTAAGATTATGGTAGGAGAGGTAATTATGTTATTTTAAATATAATACCAATATCTGCTTATATATTTCTTTATTTTAAGTGAAACAATACAATAAAAAAAATTTTAAACCTTTCTTTTGCAAAAGAAACAGAAGTTGCCTACTTTTTACATTAACAACATTAAACTAAATTATGATTGACTAGATGTCGTAGATTACTTTGATAGGTTACCTAGTTTTTACATTAAATTCTACTTGATTTCTTCTTTAATACGAAGTAGATAACTGAAAATGTCCAAATTTCAAGTTACCTAGTTCTTACGACACTGTACGAAGATGTTCGACCACCCTTTAAAACACATACGGTAACCTTCTCTCGAATCATTTCTTTTTATCTGTAGAAATAACAAGGTTATTAAAGGTCTGGGTGCGGTGGAACACCCTGTACATTTTTATACATATAGTTTGGGCTATCGTGCGTCGTTGAGGGGAACAATGTCGAGGAACATAAGTGCGTTATCATGATCGCAGCATGGTAACGGTGAAACTGTGTCGCTTTTGGTGCCGATAGAACGTTAGCTAACTGGCCGGGCCATCTCGGAGATAGCCCACGGGACCGGAAAACTCTCCCGGTCTCGCCTCGTTTCTTCTTTAATTGCGCGTGTTATTAAAGGACAAAGTCGGATCCCCGTAAAATTCATTTTTTGCGCCCGTTTAAACGGACACGGGCCTGTAAACGGGCATGGGTGCTAGCGCGGGCCGTTTACCCCGGCGAAACGTGGATTGCAACCGGGGAATTTTCGCAAAAGGCGCAAGCAAACGTCTGCGCGCATAATGAAAATTAACCCGAGCCTGGACCCCGTCGACGTATAATTGAACGTGCCACGTGCACTCCGGAACCGTCCACACTCGCCTGGCAAACCTAAGTGCCGGACACGACCCGCATTGCTCTCTCTCTCTCTCTCTCTCTCACTCTCGTTCTGTGCAAAAGTTCTCCTCAATTTCCGATGTGTATAGTTGGAGGCCAGAATAAATTAATACATTTTCACAGTTTTTCATTACTGCCATTTCTATTCCATACAATTACGTAAAAGATTGCCTGAACCTTCCTCTTCGAAAACTGTCACAAATGCGGTGGTATAAGTCTGGATTTTTTCCTGTTCTTCTTGGTTGCAATTTTTGTTACAGTTGTTTTTGTTCAGTGATAATAAGACGGTCGTCGCAGGATCGAAACCACAGAACCTGCAGCGGAAAAGGCTACTTTCACCGGAAACGGTATTTTTCTTTTGTAGTATCCGCGAAAGAGCAGTGGAAGTAAATACCGAAACGAATATGGTCGATACCGCGCTAATATTGACGAACCTTTCCTAGTACGTACTCGTTTTCTCATTCAATATTTGCTCGGAAACTTCAAAAGTTTCCAATTACCGTTTTTTGGAATTAATCGGTACCAGCTCCAGTATTTGGATAAAATGTCGGATGGTCCGTGTGATTTCGTGCGGAAGGGTGAACCTTTTTTGGGTGTCCTCGTAACATAGAGAATCCCGTCATATTCGTAATGTTGAAATCTTAATAAATCGAAATTTTTGTTTGTGTCGTGAAGGAAAGAATTTTGTTTATGACTAAGGAACTTTTTTAGAATTGGATAATTTGATATTTTTTGTATATTAGGTTGATGTTAGAATTTATACAATACTGGTAACTTTGAATGTCCAATTTTCATTGTTTGCATGCTTCGATTAACAATAAACCTACCAAGCCTTAAAATGTTCTCTTATAAAAATGACGAGATTGATTTTATTTCGACTTTGTGCAGCTCCTATTGAAATACGTGCTCCACTAAAGATATCTATTAAATCATTTCTTACGAAATTATGTTTTTATATCAATAATCGTACAATAAATAATCTGGAACCGGTCATTTTAACCGGTGATGGTTGGTTTAGTGTTAATGTCGGAAGCAATTTCTGCGATTCCGTATTCCATTATCATTGCATCCGATAAAATCACTCGCGAACTTCCATCTTTATATCTTTACTTCACCAGCGTCGAATGGACGTCACAGAACAATGATAACAAAAACCATTTGCACAAATCAATAAAGTGGACTGTGTACGTGAACTACGATGGCATAGCATGTATTCAAGAATGCATTAAAATAACAGTCTGCATTAATATTAACTCCAAAAGAGACCGAAACCACAATTAATTTTTTCGCCGACCTACCGCAACAAAATTATCTGCGTTTAACTGCGTATAAACAAAATTCTCAACATTCAGCTATGCCTTAAAGACAAATAAAAAATAAACGAATATTTATGAATTTTTTGTGACCTATGGATTGTACCAGCATTTTTGAAATTATAGGACTCCTATTAGATTATGTAATTAAATAAAGTTTTATTAGCACGTGAAATTAACAAGTGAGGATTAGAAAATTAAACGATACTACGAACAAACAACCAACGGTTTCATAAACAAACTGAAATATACCGATAATGAATCGATCGTTCCTTGTGTGAAACAATACATTAATTTTGATATTTTTCACGACGCCCCCTCAAAATTAAATATATTTAATGAAGAAATGCTTTTCTTGTGCCTTCATCTGGACATATGGTCCAACATTTGTAATTTACCACACTATTAAAGTAACGAAAAATATTTTTTTCTTTACCTTACTATTAGCCTATGGATTTTTATGCGAAACAAAAATTGCATAAATTCGAGCTACCAACACGATCACAAAGAATTACTAGTATACTTTCGATGTATGCAAATATGAAATCGATATCTCGGACCAGTTACGCCGGAATACCCCCTTAAGGTCTCCGAGCCGAATAACGGGGGCGTGTTCTCGATTTAGTTGAGGCGAATATATGGTACGCTACAGCACGGTCCGTGCGCATAGTTTGGCCTAATCGAAACCTGTGTAAATCATTAACGCATGGACATAGTTTTCCGAATAAGTTTGCATGAAATTTTCCATGCCGTGCGGTTATTACAGAGAGAAAACTAACTGAGTCGAACCGAGTCGAGTTGTGTCTAGTTTCCTCTTCTGAAAACAATAATGTTCCGCGCAGATGAACTTGTTTCCCCGCCTCGACAATGGAAAACGTTTCACGCAGCAACGCGGGAGAGTGTGTCGAAGTTTCGATACCGATATATTGCGCTTTTCGAGGAAGCATCGACGCACATACACACAGACAGAGAGAGAGAGAGAGAGAGAGAGAGAGAGAGAGAGAGAGAGAGAGACGCGCACACACATACACACCACAGGGTGTGGCCGAACGGATGATACAATATTCATTAAGGGCCCAAATAAACAAATTAAAAAGAACGCCCATTTTATTTTTGCATGTAACCTTGTAAATTATAATTTTTGGAAACTCTTTTTTGCTAATTGATTATAAAAAATCAGGTCGTTTGGTACAATCATAAAAACGTTATTCTGTTTTAAAGATCGTGCGAATACTTATGGGAGTCACTGTGCATTTGCTGCATTTTCAAAATCAATTTTCTCGAAAACGAGGCGTCAAATGTAAAAATGTTATTCCTTCTTTTCAACTTATGTTTACACGTAGAATCATCCCCTGCCTGGTTGTACATACCACCGGTCCGGCCACACCCTGTACGGAAACCGTTTCAGAAAAAGTCGATTTCATGAAAGTGATGATCTATCATATATAAAAAATTTTTTAAATATCCTATTTGAGAGCTTTTAAATACCCCACTGTGCGTCGCGTCGCTGGATTATTCTTTATCCGTGGCATGGCGATGCACGGAGAGAAAGAAAACTGAAATGAGATAAGAGAGAGAGATGCGTGGCGCGGAACGCTCGCAAAATTGAATCCGATTATCAAATTGCTCGGCAGCCGCTAAATAAATGGAAGGATCGAAAGCTCCGACGACGGGGGGTTGCAACGATAGGCTGTCGGCAATTCCGGTTAACGATCTCTTTGTCAGCAGCGGTAAAAAGCTCGCGCGTGACGCTCGAGACGCGCGTTCCTGTGGTGCAGTCTGATGCACGCGGAGCACTGCAGCTTGTAATGCGAATGCGGTGCACCAGGCAATCACCGCGCGGTGTATCGTGCCTCGTAGTCGCACGCCAGGGGAACATGAAAGTGTTTGTTCACCGGGATGACGTTTATTCGATTGAATTTTATTGGTCCTTTCAAGGTCCTGTCGGATCTACGATACTCCTCTATTTATGCTCCTTTAAAAGATTTATTATATTTCTATTTAATTCCGCTCCGATGTATGTGTGCGTGCGCGTGCTCTTTTTGTTTTCTTTATTATTAAATCCTCCGCTGCTTCTATGTACAATGAATTTATAGTTCGATACAAAAAGAACTCGACTCCGGTAAATATTTCATTTATTTTTGTTGTGACGGGCTGAAATTGTTCCCGGGGAAAAAACATTGTTTGGCTACAGCAGGCGAATATTGCGGGAAATTGTTTCCGGCGCGAGACTTGTTTATCGACTTTTCAAAGTTGTCGATGGTTTTTAGATGGGTCAGGTAGTTCTATCATGGTCCACTGTAAATAAAAGGGTTTTTCGAAACTTTTCTGACCCGGGGAAATTGATTGGTTGATAATTAATGTTTCCTCGTAAGATTTGCTTGGTTGGGCAAACGTTAAAAAGTTGTAGTCGTTGATTTGTTGATCGCGAGTACACTGTACTTTTTTCCAATCTTCCACTATCATAGGTTATTGCTGTTTATAAACCAAACTGAGAGAGACATTTCTTGCGTTGATTAGAAGGTTCATTACGATTGAATCCAAAAAAAAAATGTTATTTCTTTCAACTGCTTCATTGTACTTCATAAACTTGCACATTGTTTCATGTTTAAATTTCGCATTGCAGTGGCAAGAAGGAATAAAACCATTTGCTTTGTGTTTTCACACTTACCGACATTTTTATCATGCAATTTCGACACTCGGTGTTTAAATGGACGAACGAGAATATCATGCGAGATAATCTGGCTAAACCCGGGGCGAGAGAGAGAGCAAGATTAGCTGAAAGTCTGAAACTGCGTGGTTGTACACGTGCCGCGGGGCTGGTTAGTGCAATCCTATACGACCCCACGTATTCCGTGAATCGGAACTCGAGTGCATATTGTGTCCCGCCGCGTGCCGTTCCTCTCATTCCGCATCCTCCGTCCGTTTCGCCCTTCTGATCGATCTGTTTCGATCCATCCAGTCTAACGTTCTGACTCTGTAACCTGGGACCAATTTGAACGGAAAGTTATAGTTTCGAATAGTTCTTGGAAATACTGCGTTCCGATTTTTGTTTGTGTCTTCAGTTCTTGGCAATCTATCTGTGATCTTCTTGAATCTTTCACGGCGACTGATGTGGTACAAGAGAGAAGGAATAAAATTGTTTTTACTCTTTTAGATTTTCCCGTACGAATGAAACTGGAAACTTCTTCTTGAACGCAACGAGCCTGTCTCTAATTTATGAGAGGATGCAATAGAAACGGATCGATTTAGGACATTCCCTGAACAATTACAGCGTGCAGGATTGGTCACGGAACGAAGGACTTCGATCGACCGGAAGTGCTTGTCGCGGATCCACCGGAACGTTATTTATGAATCGCCATCGGCCGTCGACGCAGTGTCGCGATAATATTCGGATATCGGCGGGGTTCGTTTAATGAAATTTGCATTTTCGCTGGTGCGGAACACGGGCCGAAATGCGAAACCGCCGCGGTTAATGGCGTCGCGCTCGAATCGAAACGGGAAATGTTTTATCGCGCGTGGTTCCTCGCCCATTGCGCTCTCTCCTCTGCGCTGCGCTATTCGATTTTCGCCGTCGACAATTCCTTGCGCACCGCGATCCGCGAGACCGACCGTGCCAAATCAATGATATTACCTGGGTGGCCGGCAGTTTGCTACAATTAAGCGAAACATTATTCGGTGCCCGGCAAAGGTTTAATCAAACTGCTTAATCACTGTATCATTCCCAAAAAGTAACTGGCAATTTAACGTGTTCGAGGACCGGGTGGTCACAATAGTAGAACGAGCTCAATTAGCGCTTAAAGAGATGTCCAACTCTGTAACGCTAATAAAATGGAGTGAATCTAACATTTTTTAACAGTCGTCGTTCCTGATTTGTGAAAATTATTAAAAAATCTTGCACCCCATTCGAAGTACCTACAGCCGATTAATTCTACATTGGTACAAACTAAAAATTAATTGTATTTTATGAAAATATTACAATAACCAGAGCATTTCAGATACAAGGTATTCGATCTTGCACCCCATTCGAAGTACCTACAGCTGATTAATTCTACATTGGTACAAACTAAAAATTAATTGTATTTTATGAAAATATTACAATAACCAGAACATTTCAGATACAAGGTATTCGAAACAGTAATCGAGATGCTTTTGTTTGAATAATATATGTATCAAATATGTATCACAATTCGCTACATTTCTCAGTTTTATGAGAACGTTCGAAAATATTTATACAACCGATGGTATTGCATCTTATTTGACTTTAATGATAAGCAACGTTACAAAAGTTCGCATATGCCATCCTTTCCAATATGTATTTGCTCGAAAATATTTGTTTGTCGGAGTTTCGAGAAAAATCGCTTTCTTTCGGGAAAAAACCCACCGACCGGAAGGGTGAGTTTTAATTATCGGGTCGATTGGTTGGTAGACAAATATTCGGGCGTACACAAGGCCAGCTTGTTGTTCCACGAGGCGATTCGCCGGAGATATCGGAATGCCAAAGGAAACCGGAAAAATCACGGTAAAAGGAAGGAAACGGCAAGTGAATGGGCACTAAGCGTCTGCTGTAGAATAGGGGACACGGCCCGCGGCGATCATTCGAACCCTCCTCTCTTTCTCTTTCTCATTTTCTCTCTTCTTCTTTTCCACGACAAGGGTGTTCTCGATTCGCACGAATTTCGTATTCCGTCGTGCTCTCTTCCGTGGCACGCGTTCGTTTCGCCACGTGGACGTTTCCGCCGTTGAACAGGATGCCGCGCTGTTCTTCCAAATTACCAAATTAGACGATGAGCTCTTCTTAAATATTCTGTTAAAAATTACTAGAATAGTTTTGGATGGGTGCTAAAAGTGGGGAGCTAAATAAATTTCATATTTCCGAGGTTCTCCAGACATATTAGGCAGTCGAAGCTACCGCCGTGATAACTGGAGTTTGGAACCTAGAATCCTTAATAATTAGAGGAGATCTCAAAGTGTATGAAGAGAACTTGTCAATTTCCAAGCTTCTCAGCGACAAATTCCACCTTCTAGGATCCCTCGTGCCGAAACTTGAATCGCCTAGGATTCCACTGAACTTGGAATCCTCAATAATTGGAAGTGCTCCTGGAGTATGGGAAGAAAACTTGTCAATCTGTAGGCTGCGCTACGACAGCTTCTAGATTCTAGCTTCCGAGATCGTTCTAATGAACGTTCTTCCACGATCTTGCTGCTGAATCTGAAATGTTTCGGCATTTTACTAAAATTAATTCTGGAGTCTGAGAAGAAACTACATTAATCGGTTGACTGTTCTATGACAGCCGTTTCTAGGATATAGGATGACCCATTTTTTCACAAAAATGCTATTAATGGAATCCTTGATAAAATCATTAAACAGTTTTTCTGCTTGTATTATCTTCCACAGATTTGCAGATTGAAGCCAGCTCTTTACAACAACGCCTTAAAAATTGATGTGGCCTTTAAATTTTATACTATTACCTTTGAAAGACATTGGACGGTAATATTTTGTCTATTTTTTTTTTTTTAGTTGCGCCTATCGTCACTCTGAAGATAGTCTCCTCGTTGAAGCCGAAGAACATCAAAGAAGGCGACGACGTGCACTTCGAGTGCAACGTTAGGGCGAATCCTAGAGCTTACAAATTGACATGGTTTCACGAGGTACGTTGAACCGTCTGTACAATACAATCCTTCTCCTTTAATTCTCTCGTCCCGCTTTCGTCCGGTAGAAACTGTCAAAGTTCTCCGAAGCGCTAACTTTCTACAAGACCAAATGGGAAGGGAACGTGTGCGGTGACGCTCGTAAAAAACGCTCCCCGATGAATCGACATCGGGTACGTGAAATTAGACGACACGCGGCGCGCACGGACCGGAAGTGGGTTTCTCCTAGTGTTCGTTTTATCGCTCGGCCCGTAAAACGCAGCTACAGAAGCGTAAAACCGGCGTAATAACTCGGCCGCGCGCGATACTGTCCACGAAATCCGGGAAATTGTACCGTAATGGAGTGAGAAATAGTACTCGGCTCGATAACTGCTTAGTTTCGGAACTCTGGCAGCACCCTTTCGTTCCCTAATGTGCTGCTAATTGGTAGTTTCTCACTCCTAATTGAAAACTTCCGTGCAAACGCTGGGGAAAAATTCGTTTTGTAATAATACTGCGTTCGAGAATTCTGAAAAAATTCACAGCCATGTATTCTACCACGTAGAACATCCTTGATTTTTTTTTCATAATTTTTCATTAAGCAAAACGAAAGAGACGCACCCTTAAACTATTTATAAATTGCTCTGTAACTGCTCGCTGGGGTGTCTCGATATTTTTGAATTTCTTAAAAATCGAGTCTGAAACGAAAAATTCTGAAAAAATTCAGAGGCACGTCCGTTACTGGATAGAGTATCTCTGATTTTTTTTCATAACTTCTTCACCGAGCGAGACAAAAACTATGAACATTAAGCATTTGTCGGTTTCATTAAGGAAAGATATTTTTCGAGGCACATTTACCAGCAGTCTCTGATCTCTCGTAATTTCTATGGGCTGCGCTGACATAAACGCAACCGAACGTCCGATCGCGAGTGGGTTTGTAGGTTTGCCTCCGCTCGAAAATGAAAAAAACCAGACATCCGAATGGGGTCGAGTGTCAGCACGCGCTTTGCAACGGGGGCAGCGAGTGCAGCGGGTGCATCGGGGCATCGGGTGCATCCAGCGGCGGATAACGGCGTGTCGCGGTGATATGCGGTTGAAACAGGATCCGCTGGACGCGTTACATCAACGCGGACTTTCCACCGATTTACCTGCGTGTTTCGGGATATGATGGCCGTGTTATCGCGACGGTACATGTGAAACACCGTTTTCGCTCGCACGCACTGGCCTCGTCAGCTCCGCGTTTCACGGCGATCATTTTTGAAGGCTTACATTCAGAAAACAACGAGCCCGTAATAGTGCCGACTATAAATTTAATCGCTGTAATCACTGGTACCGACAGAACCACCGCATTTATTTCGACACCGTGTTGCAATTCAGATCCCTGTAACTAGACTGTGGATATCACGCGTTCACGGCAAAAACGGCCAAATGAAATTTCATTCTGGACTACCGAACTGCCGCGTGTGGATTTTACAATGCCAAATAAAATCGTATAGAGGGTGTACCCCGTTAAGTTATGTCACCATTTTTTAGGGAAAAATGCTTTTTACGTAAAAAAGTAAAGGTCACCTTGTCTTTTTTAAATGGCACCTCATGCTTTGAACGTTATGGGATTGTTGCTGACGTCGAGACGAATTTAACAGTGTATTATTTTGAACGGTGAAAATTTTGTGCAAACGTAACATTAATGAAACATTATTTCTTACAAGACAAACCAAGTTACATCAGATGTTCGAACCGTCGCTTTGTATTAGTCTCAGTTTATTCAAATTATTATACAGAAGAAGAAATTTCTATGGTTCTGCTCCCAATTATAGACTCTAATGGTCAATAGCAGTTGACCCACCCATGAATAACGTTATTGAAAAAAATATATTTTTCAGATTAGAGCGACAGTGAGGCTCACCGAATCGAACCGGAAGTTCGCCAAGCGATTGAACGCGAGTTTCCGATGTCGCGGGCCAGTGCGCGTTAATCCTCCGATAAAAGCGGCCACGTTAAGAATGAAAAACATTTCGAATCGGCGTGCTTTGCCTGAAAATGAATATCGGATTTTTTTTGTTATGCCTGTCTCTCCTGTCATTTTTTTTTCCATAATTTTTCATCGAGCGGAACAAAAGATACGGACCAATCGTCCAAAAATTTCGTGTCCGAAACGGTTTGGTAATATTTAAAAATAACTGGAATACGTTGAGCCTTGAAAGTAACTGGAACATGTTCCATTCTAGAAATGACAAGATTGATTTTATTTAGACTTAGTGCGGCACCTGTTATGATATCTATACAATCATTTCTTATGAAATTATTTTTATTATTTTAATAACACGTTCCAACAGCCAAAAACGTTTTCATTCTCACTATGCGATTCTTATAGTGTTTTTCGCGCTGATTCCGAATCCAACCTTAATTTTTTCCTAGACGTACAGTTTTTGAGAAATTTGAGTTCGAAAAGAAAACATATTTTTGGACTTTGAACAAATATTGTGATATTATTATAAAAGATATTGTATTGTTCTTTACAGCAAAAGATTCTAGACTTTCTCGAAACCAGTGATGTGCAACAGTAATATATTATGATTGTTTAAACATGTTTAATGTCGAGCACGGGTATTTTGTTTTCTGGTCAGAAAAATACGTCGTCGTTGGAAACTTGAAAGGATGGTGTCTCAAGATAAAAGTCTCCTCTATCGCGTGGTGTAGTTCGATTTTCCGCCGAACCCTTATTTTTTCAGATAAATTAAAAAATATCATGAAAAAACGATGCTCCGTCTTTAATAATTGTTTAAATATATTGTTTAAATTTGTTGGACCGTGCAATCGTAAAATAAAAAATCTGGATCCGGTCATTTTGACCGGTGGTGTAAAGTTTAATGTTAGTGAGTGTACCGCATTGTCCAAGGTCCTTAAGAGGGTAACGTAACCCTTGAATATTACTAGATTTAAAGGGTAAAAACAGTGTTTGCGGGAAACAATTGTTTGTCCTTATACGAGCATGTTACGAGCTATGTGAGGGCTCATTCTAAAGAGGAAGGTTGATCGTAGGGCGCTCAGCTCATGATTTAAGTAAAAAAAATCATTTTTTATTAGAAAAATACATAGGAATCTGAAGGTGGTTGTCTCGACTTTTTCCCCTCTACCTTCCTCTTTAGAATGAGCCCTCGCACAGCTGGTAACATGCTCGTATAAGGACAAACAATTGTTTCCCGCAAACACTGTTTTTACCCTTAAATCTAGTAATATTTAGGGGTTACGTTACCCTCTTAAATAGTCGTGACTATCAGCTCCGTTGTCCCGGGACTGTCACACGATCGTGTTCCCGCAGTTCTGCGCCGGGAAAACGAAGAAAACTAGCTTATGGTTTATGCATAATCCGACGGGTAAGAATGCGCGGGCCGAGATATACCTACCGTCGGAATAGGGGTTATCGGTCTTGTCTAACGCCTGCCCGGCATCCGAGCAGAACGCGGCCAAGCAAATATATTCCTTGCTAGCCGCGAATACGTATTATCGTTCTGACGCGAATGCGAATATTTAACGTCTTACACTGACGCGCGATGTTATACGCGAGCGTGAGGTGCACGCGATAAAACGGAGAAGCGTTGTGCGTTGCGGCGAGCCGTACCAAGTCGGGAACGGTAAGAATCTCGTCCAATATTTTGCGAAGCGCGCAACGTGTCGTACATATTTCTGTTCGCGGTTCAACGACAGCTCGGTTGCTCCTACAACACCACCTTTGGACACGGTTTGCCTCGCGGGGCGGGGCTAGAGCTTCGGTGACACTGGGAGCAACGCGGCCACGCCTACTCGAGACATTTTCTACCGAAAAATACTCACCGAAGTCTTCGGTGTTAGACTTTTTCGAGGTTGTTCAGATTACGTGAGATATGAGCAGCGTTTATACACTGTGAGACACTGTTCTGGCCATGTTGATATGTGGAGCAACGAAGCCACGCCTACTTGGGGCATTTTTGAAGTGACACTTCTTTTGGCAGGGTGTAAGCCTAATTCGCGTCACGGAATTCGCGACAGGCAAAAGCGTAACGGTCAATAATATACGCGGGTGAATATATTGTATTTATACGTACAATGCTCTCCCCATTCTTATTTTTACTAGCGAGAATTGTAGCCACCTATTAACACAGAAACAGTGGCGCTACTTTATACACCTGAATTCGTTGTGATTAAAGAATGACAAAACTTGAAAAACATTTACATAATTTTTAAGATTTCGTCGTGGACTAATAAAAAGATCCCCATCTTCTCAACAGCGTGGAACAACCCCCGACAAATTTAACAAACCTTCTCCCATTCCGAAATTTGAAAAACTAATCCATGGAAGTGTACAGTTTGTACAAAGAACCGCACTCTAATCAATGAATGCGTTCCCGGTATCGCATGGCGTACACACGGTTTTCCAGTTGGCGTATGTTGTTTAAAACACAGTGGACAGTCTAGATCGAATTTTTTTCTCGGTACTGCGATCGCCCGTGGCGCGATTAATCGCGGGTGAACGCGACTTTCGCGAATTCTCTGAACCGGTTCGCGAGCGGTTGTCACTCATTCGCCGGGAAATTTTCATCGCGTGGACGTTTTTACGGGAGCATTTTTACGGATTGGTAAACCGGCTCTGCTCGATGATTCGTGGCCAATTTATTGGTTTGGCTAGCGGAGGAGAAGGGGAGGGTGACCGAAACGGGGATGAAAATGCGAGGGAGGTCGACTAACCGGAAGCGGGAACGGCAGCTCGTAAATATACAATAATTTCGGAACAGTGAACGCGAACACGCTCTCCCGGCGAAGATAACGTTCGAACGAACGAACGAATCGCTCGGAGACTTTTTAGCGCAACCCACAATGGACTGAAAACTCGATTTCGCTCTGGTCAAAATTGTTTCAGCGTTATTTTAAGGTTATAGCGTAGTCGGTCGTCGAATTCGTCTTGACATCAGCTAGAATATGATGAACTGAAAAATATTTATTAACGCTTAAAAAATCAGGATCACCTCCGTCTTCTTTGAAAAGATATTTTTTTCGTTTGCCCCTGGAACCACCTCCGGACTGGTTCCACCCCGTTCGAGGACAAAAACTCGGCGAAACTTTGGAACTCCGTTACTTATTCACCGAATTCCTCCTACTTTTTCCTCCTTCGATCGCTCTCTCCTGAATCACAACCCTCCCCCCCCCCCCCTCGGAAAAGGGGCGTCCTTTTATTAAAACTTTTTCACCCTCCCTGGCCGCGTACTCGATTTTACCAGCTCTCGATTATTCGAGTTCATTCGCTCGTAATTTCTGCCATTAGCGCGAGATCCCGTTAATTAAGAATCGCACGCGACGTGCTCGATTAAAAAGTCGCGGTCCGAGAAACGAGGGACGGGTTATCCCACCGCTCGAGCAGCCGGCTATGTATTTTAAAAATTGAGGAATTTTTTAGCGATCTCATCGGCTTCGGAACTACGTATGAAAGTTTCGCGGAAATATTTCCAAGGCTAATGAAGCTACGGCCGGAAATTGTAATTGATTAACGCGATACCTGCGGCTATTTAACCCTGGTTAACTCGATCTTTTTCATCGGCGAGGAAAAACCGCGTTACTCGGGAAACGGTTCGCAGAGATACAATTTAATTGGAGTTTAAAAAATTGTAAGGTGCTGGTGAATTAATATTTCAACTGTTAGGTGGGAATGGACACTTATTCGCTTTGTTCAGAATAATTTCGTTTAAACTTGTATGATTCGATCTAAACTATTGATTGGTCTAGAAATCTTTTGACACGTTTTAATGTTTATAAACAAGTTGTATTTCACTAAAGTGAAACTGACGGTACATAACTGTTGTCTCACAGTGTTTTCCGCGAGGACTCTCTCCAAATAATATTGATGCGCTAAAACGGAAGCCATTTACGGGCCGATTCAAGAAGTTCAAGATGACGCGGATCGCCTGCACGAAAATATGAAGGTGCATAAACATTCGCGGTCTATTAATAATTCGCGAAATCCTTTGAAATGTCGCCGTCGCTTCCTGTCGGCGATTCATCGTGGTTCTTGCACCGTAACTCACGAGACACAGCCACCTCCATACATACATACATACAACCCATAGCTCGGTGTGCGCGAAACGATGAATGAGAAGCCGTTCCGTCCGCGTCGGAAACTTTCGTCCCGTTTTTCGCGAGCTTTGTGAGCCGTTCAAAAGGAACGTCCGCCGATTTCGAGCCCCTTTCCTCCGCCCCGTATTTTATTGAATAACAATTTTTTACTAAATAACTCGAGAGAACATGGGACACCCTCGTGTATGTACACTGACATCTAACGGGACACGATCGCGATTCTTTTTGCGAATCTGCCCGAAGATGTTGATAAATAGACAGTCAATTAAAAATGACACCGTGCGATTTTTAAAGTGGAGCAACTTTTTTGAAAGTCGACCAAATTATTCTCTGTAGTTTTAATATAAAATAATAGAAAATAAATACAGAATAGAAAGCAAAACACAACAGTTTATAAAATTCAAAATATAATACAAAAGTGCTAAATAAAGTGACACAATAAAATGCTTAATGCAGATAACACTGTCCAACACCGAAAATGTTTCCATATGACTGTTCGGTGGATCTTATAGAATTTTTTGCGCTGATTCCGAATCTGGCCCTAATGTTGAAAAAAATCAATGACTAAAATACATTGAATTGTTCTTTGCAGCAAAAGATTCTGTAGACATTTTCCCGAATTGTTTAAACATGCAAAGAACTCTATAAGATCCATCCAACAGTTACTTATTTGGAAACATGAAAAAAATTAAAGTTTGTTGGACAGTGTAATTGAATGATTTCGAATTTAATCGTGACAACCTGCATAATTGACAGGAATCTACGCATATTATTATTTATTTAATGCTTTAAACCAGATATGGTTTATATAGCATATTCAGTACATGAATCCACTAGCGTATTACATAATGACTTAATGCGCCTCTTAACTTCACTTAACATTAATTTGTAATTCAAAAGGTTAATTCAATGAAATTAAATTTTTAGTGCACAGCGTTTAATAAAATCGAAAATAATTAACAGGCCTTTAATATTTGGACCACACAGGAAGTATGTCTTGTCTTATACAAGTCGGAAGACGATACTTGTGTCGAAATAGAGCTGAAAGTAGTGCATCACGTTCATCTTCATATTTTGGGCATTGCCAAACGACGTGATTAAGATCTTGGGATTCAGTTCCACACTCACAAGTGCTGTCTGTAATGAATTTTACTCTGAATAACGAAGCGTTTAAGGATCTACACATATTTCTGAAACGTACTATATACGCGAATACTTTCGAGCGTCATTGTATATTACTGTATATCGCGAATCGATTCGTCGGAAGCGGTTCTTGCCGTTCGATTCGGCCTGCGAAACCGCCGGCTTTGCATGCACGAGGCGAGCTGTTGCAGACGAGCAGACGAACCGGAAACCGGCAACACCGGCTCGGAAGATCGTTCCGAAAACGAACAGAAAGGGGTTGGAAGGAGGTTTGGCATGGGGGGTTGCAAGGGGGTGGCACGATGCTCCCTAGGATTTGGCCGACCCCTTGGGAGAAGTTGGAGCCCCGTTCGCACGACGCGACGGGAGAATGACGGAAAGCATAATCCCCCTTAAGAGGCTTAACTCGAGGATCCTCGAGTGACCGAAGATAACGCTCTCGGGCTTCCGACGGCGACCCCGGGCGCGAGCCACGAGTTTTCCAGGATATTTTCCAGGATATGCCGGCGCAGGACGAAAAGGAATGGTCCTGCGTCGCGACCCCGTTACCTTCTTCACGCCCGCTTTACCCGAACGATGCATTGCTCCGCGATTTTTACCCTCTCTGTCTCTGCTTGAGGATCTATGCCGCGGTTGAATTTTCTGCTTTAAGGAACGAGAAACAATGGCAAGACTCCTTATTCCACGGCTCTGAATGTCTAACGTGCTGCATTCGAGACCGAAAGTTTGCTTGGAGCCCCGAAAGTGCGTACTTAGCGAGCCGCACTGTCTCGAGAGAGGTTAATTCTCCTCCATTTTGGAAGACGCATAATTGGCATTGTTGTACCAAAAGGTAGATACAGGACAATTTATGGTGTAAGGTCCGTATCTTCTGTTCGACTTGAAAAAATTATTTAAAAAAAAACCTCAAATGTTCTAGCTAGTATGTAGGCATACCTGTGAATATTTAAAAACTCTGGGAAACTAAAAATGCTGGCGAGTAGTTAGAGGACAATTTATAAATAAGGTCCACATCTTTTGTTCTGCTCAATTAAAAATTGCGAAAATAATCAAAGACGCTATACCCGATGTTTTACACACCTATGAATTTTTGCGCAAAATGAGTGATTCATCATTACGGAGATATTAAGGGATTCTTTGATCAAGAACTGCTCAGAGTATCCAAGACGATGAGAATAGCTGAAAACGTGTTCAGTTTCGGTTGAAGAGAATTCGCCCGGTATTCTACAACCCCGGCTCCCGGTTCCCGCGATTCGTGGACGCGGCAAACAGAAAGTTCTCGCGAAACGGAGTAGGGGTCGGGAAGAAACGGGACGCGGCGCGCGCTCGGGGTTGAAAAGCTTTAACGAGTCGTGATTTTAGCGCGAGTCCGATGAAATATTCAAGTAGTCTGCTAGCCCTGGGACATCCGTGGGATTCGGGTGCTCGGTAAATAATCGAGTTTCAGAAATTTCCATCCATCTGGGGGCTCCGTTACGCCTTACGGCCGCAAGCCGCGCACCATGCCTTTGTCGGCAACTTAAGAGAGAAATTATAATATCGTGTGCGCCGCCGCGCTGTCACACCGTCACTGGCTCCGTGTGAAAATTCGCGGCCCATGGAGCATTCTACCTCGCAGAGGGAGCGTATACAGTCGGGGACAAAATTTGGTGGATAGCTAGTGTAGAAATAATCGAAATGTATACATTTCATGCGTAAAATCTACAGTCCATTCGTTACATTTTAACCCTCATCCACACGGGTAATTTTTTGTACTATGCTAAATGAATTTGAAATAGGTACCCGGATACCACGTCGTGTGGATGAGGGTTAAGAAATCAGGTTACAAGGATTGTTACTAGACCGCCCGATTATTACTATTCAATTATTATATTATTATTAGAATAAAATAATAAATGCAGGATTAAGTAAAAATTGAATACAGACTTTTATACATTTTTTTTTATAAATGTATAAGATCCACAGTCTACTCACAGACGCAGAGATCCGCTTGCAACACCTTCTCCGGTGCATCGAGTGCAACACTTACGTTAATTCGGTGAAACGTGATCGATGTCTGTTTCCCCAAGCCATTTGCGTCGCACTTAATTTTGCCGGCGACTGTATACTTGCGCCACGGTGCGGCCAGAGACGACTATAACGACTATAACAGAGGGTGCACGCGAGTGAACGCGCACCAATGTCGCGGTGCTAGCTTGTGGAATAACGAGCCGACACGGGGAAAGAGGACTGAGACAGAGGATCAAGCGGTGTACATCGTAAATTCTCTTTGTACGAGCGACGGCGACGGTCTACAAGCGGAACCACGGCTCGAGCTTTCGAGATTTCGAGCTCGAGAGAAAACGAGCCTGAGTCGTCTTCGAGCGTCGAGGAAGAGAGGAGAGAAGCACGCGGCCACCTAATTGTTCGTTTTTAAGTGAAAACAAACGATCCTCGAAACTCTCCGCTCCTCTTTCACGGTTGCCAACGTTCTTCCGAGGAGAGCTACGCTGGATTTCCGTCGCGAGACGGAAATAAGGCTCCTCACCTCGCTGCGTTTCGGTCTTATGTGCGAACAACCGCCATTTTTACGGGTTCACGTCCAATTGTTATCCTTTCCATCAAACACTCACACACACACACACACACACACACACACACACGTAATGGAGAAAGCTCTCCAGTTTTATATTTCTTCAAAATCTGATTCCAAATCATTTGAAATTTAATAGAAATTGTGATTTCGGCGCACAGGTTCGATCCTATATTACTAATTTCCTAAGCAGTTGTACAAATTTATAATTCAACGTTTCGGTCTAGGTTAAGACCATCTTCAAGAATATAATTGCGTCTAAAAAGGTTACAAATCACAATTTCTATTAAAAATTGGCGATCGAGATAAACAAAACTTTCATTTGAAATTTTGCTGGAAATGTAGATGAACTAATAGAAAATCATTTCATTGAATTTAAAATGTTATGAAAATTATTTTCACTGTTTTTAGTTACATTTTGGCATAAACAATTCTCCACTGAATGTGTTTGTCGTAATATCAAAAATTACAAGAGGACCGTATTATTACCGCCTTCTCTGACGTTCGACTATTGATCATGATTAAACATTTTCACA
The DNA here is from genome assembly GCA_916610235.2 of Lasioglossum morio. Classification (NCBI taxonomy): domain Eukaryota; kingdom Metazoa; phylum Arthropoda; class Insecta; order Hymenoptera; family Halictidae; genus Lasioglossum; species Lasioglossum morio. Next base: position 4,371,295 of record OU744324.1, on the reverse strand, counting down.
GTTCAAACATTTTACAGAAATTATTCTACCAACTGCTGCAAAGCGAAACCCACAGAAACAGCGTGTGGTATGCTGTTCCAAACGTGGATATCGAAAATAAGTGGGGAAGATACACGATACTATTGCGAAAACTGCAACGTTGGTCTGTGTATACCTTGCTGGAAAATTTACCACAGGAGGATCGATTACCACCATTAAAAATGGAACAGACGCTACAGCATATATTCTTCGTTTTTTTTTTGCTACAAATAAAATTCGAAACAGATTTTTAATTAATTGCATTCGTTTGTTCCGTTGGCTAATTTCACTGTTCAAATTAATGTTGCAAATTAAAGTTGAAGTTATAAATGTAAAAGGCGTATCATGCTTAATTTTTAATCGTTCAAAGCTTTTGAATCTTTTTAAGTATTTAAACGTGTTTCAGTCATTTATAGTATTTAAATCATATACAGGTTTGAAGTAAATCAAAGCGTGGCAATGTTTAAATCGCAGAATGGAGTTCTACCAATTAACGCGTATTATACATTCTTATGCATCTATGATATAAATTAGTATTATCGAGCGATGTTTGTATATTAAATTCTCTTGTGAATCTGCGGTTCAAATTAACATTATCGAACGATGTTTATTGTTGAATTCTCCTGTGTATCTATTACATAGATTCATGTTACCGAACGATGTTTATTATTCAATTCTCCTGAGAAATTGCAATTGTCTACATAGTTTTCAATATTGCGAGGTACCAACGAACATATCGAATGTTTCAATTTCAATAGCCATAGTAACAGCCCAAGATTAACGGAAAGGAACATAATTCTGCTCCTAATTGGGTATGATTTTAGAAAGTAGTTCCTGCGTCTTGCAACAAACGCAAACAATTTTTATTTCGCATAAAATTCCCCGATTCAGTGATCAGCGTGGAATCTAACAAACCGTGAAGAGACATTCAGAGACTACGGGTACTTTTTCCAATAAAACAGTGGTAGCAGTTTGGATCCATAAGCAATTTCGTCTCGCATTATAGTTCGTTTATTCCGACAAGCACGGGGCACGGCGGCAGCCGCGATCTTCAGGAAATGTTATTCAGGGCTCGGGGATAACGTTGAAGCTTTTAAAAGGATGATGGCGAGGCTGCAGGAGTATCCGGTTCACGGTTTGTTGCGTATACCATACATAGTTAAGTCCTCTCAGTTACGGTATAGAACGGGGAACACGGGTAACGGGCGTGGATATAGGGTACGGGCGGCCGCGGGGAGAAAGTTAGCGGCATGGACGACGGCGGAGCTTCGAAAAGTTAGAGACCGTGTTTGGCGCATTCTCTGCTACCATCCAGCCATAAAGCCTGACGCGCACGCGAAAGATTCGAAATTTACCCTGAATGCTAAAAACACGTTCCGAGGAACTCCGGAAACTTTCGGACCTTTTGACCGACCTGGCCCGAGGGCCTCGGGATTAACCATAATCTCCCGCGGAACGTATGGTGCGTTTGATAGTCGTCACTGACGCTTCACCTGACGATCACTGAACAAAACCAAATGTACTCTGACTTTGTTTAATCATTTTTAGTACCCCCAAATATTTTTTGTACCACCATACTTGAAGGAGATATTTAGGTGGTCTTATTTAAACGGAACACCCTGTATTTTGTACTATAAACAAACGTTTGCTAAATGATTTACAAGATATCAATTAGTGACTTTTGATTGATCATTTCAATTTTTGGTTTTAAAATTTTGTACAGTGTGATTGTTGGGATTATTCAATTATCTAGAAATAATTGTCACACTGTTGTCTTTTATACTGAAAACTTTCTTTTAAAAAGAAGGTATATCCCTATCGAACCGACTCTCACGAGCGACTGTAAGCGACTGACTTTTTCGTGACACATTCATAGGGCAGATCTCGCCAGACCATCGGACCACGGACCCTTATCTCTCCTTATATAAACAAACAATTCTCGGTCCGGAAATCGAAGAATTAATTCTCCTAAAGAGATTAGATTTTGTAAATAAAAAACTCCTTGGTGGACGTATGTTATTTCGACAGTGATATAGTAAAATCCTTGGTGATACGGTAAAAATGCTTGGACTGCTGTCCGCAGACAACCGTAAAATTATAAGAAAATTAAAAACACATAAATCGATACAAACCATTTTTATTTTGCACGAAGATCCGTGTTGCCTAGTCCTTTCACAATAAGTGGCGTCTGAGAAAGGTACAAAATGGAAGAGAAGAGAATAGATCTAGGGGTAGCAGCGGAAGAAGTTGGAGGGCAAGTGTCCAAACAATTTTTGCTGAATTAAAATTTAAAGCAAAGTTACGATTACAAGCGATCGCGAGGTCACGAAACGAGTTTGTGCACCGAATAATTTCTCGGTGGTCCAGCGGATCAAAGATCCCGAGGAAGTTTTTCCAGGTAAAAACTGACTCGCGGGGAGAATTACACGGGCAAACGCGGTCGTTTTGCCAAATACACGTCCCCGCCTGTTTTACGCCGGTAACGAGAGACAGAGAGAATCGTATCTGTTTCATTCGGTCTCGGGGAGTTTGCGGGAAGTTGTACGTGCGAACCATACGACTCAAGAATATGCCCGGAGCGGTTCGAAACTATCTCGGATTGCGAAACGATGCGTCTTCGCTCGCGGTGTGCCGGATGTTACTGCTATTTGTACATTCGAAACACCATGCCAAAACATCCCCACCCTGCCGTGTACAGAACACACGACCTCTGTGATCGCGTGATTCGCGAAACATCGGCCGCGTTTTATTTACCCAACGCGTGGATTGTTTATTTGCACGCCATCGTCGATCAACATGTACTCGTGTCCCCGTAACGAGCACGCGCGGGAAAAGACTACGATTGTGTGTTGCACGCGTGGGAATTTAACCCTGAAACGAATTCAATGGCTAGAAGCAGTGTCGCCAGACCAGGGGAATACGGTTACCCTCTCTCTCTTTCTCTCTCTCTCTCTGTCGTTATCGGATTAGTCACGTGGCATTGTGACACTCGCGACAGAAACGAAACGCGTCACGTGACCGGGACCAGAAAATGAGGAAATTGTGTCGTAGAAGGAAAACGGGACACCAGTAACGCCAGGGGAATCGAGGGGAATACAGTTTCCATAACCTGATTTTTACAAGAGGTCCAAAAATTACTTATTTTCATAATACATACATATTAAACTCAATGAATTTATTCGTTTTAGTTTTAAGTTGTGAATTAGATTTGTAAGCTGTTGTTCATGTTGATCCACCCGGTATATTGTTAATGTCGTTTACAAGCGAACGTCGAGCAGTCTCGTCAGCTCCGACGCCAGAAAAGGACGTTTAAATAAAGTTCATTCATTCTTATCGCATTTACCGTTTTTAATCCCGGCTATCTCTTACAGACTTTCCAAAGAAATATACAGGGTGTTTCGTAACTGGTGGTACAAGCGAAGAGGCAGTGAATTCTACTTTCTGCATATACTGAAGCACGGGCCCGGCGAAAATGCAAAGTCGATTTTCTCGAAAACAAAGCCTCGCATGAAAAAATTTCATTCTATATTTTCCACTGATTTTTTCATGTAGTATCAGCCCCTTTTTTCTTGTGCCACCAATTACGAAACGTCCTGTATAATAATACTGCGGATCGCGTTGCTATCCTTTGACTCACAGCAATCTAATTGTAAGTCGGACTTTCGAGACCGTTCGAGCGAGTATTTTAGCGCGTTTCATCGGCATACTTTTTTCCAACCGGAAAATCTCGACTCGGCAATTCTTTGATGCAGGATCTATTTCCCTTTGTTTATTCAGGAAGAAGAACTCCAAACCAACGTCCCCGCCGGCATAGTGCTCTCGGACCACTCTCTCGTGCTCCAGAGTATCACTCGGGAGTCCGCTGGAAGGTACACCTGCATGGCCGTCAATGTCGAGGGCCGTACCAGGTCTAACGTTGTCAACCTCCAGGTTATGTGTAAGTATAGCCTCTCCTCGACTCTCCTTCTCCAGCGAGACTCTAGAAAAAATACAGTATTCCGCGCGTAAAACTTTCTCGCTGGCGATTTTTCTCTGCTCCGACGATGCCTCTCTTCCCTCGATGGTAATGCACGCACAGAGTACACTGTACACAGTTGCGTCGTGATTTTTGCTATGGCAGTGTAGAATAGGGAATGTTGAAATTTCACGGTACACGTGTTTCATTCTCTTATTTTATAGTGAACTTTCTGGAACTTGGATATTACAGTTAAGAAACTGTACTTGGAAATTTTGGTTATGTGGGGCTGGAAGTTTCTTGGAGAGGGTGTTGGATAAAAGAAGTTTTGATTGGGGGTTGAAAGCGAGGAGAGCTTGGGAAACTGTGTACTGGGTGAACAACTGTTTTAGGATGGTGTTCTTGGCCTAATTTTTCGATTTTATGAAACGGATATTTCGATACTTGTCACGGGGGTGCACGTTATTCGATGAATCGATTAGTTTCGTTTAACCCTCGTCCGTCCCTCAAATTGACACACGGGTAAAACACACGGATCGTTCACATAACAAGGTAAATATTTATTTTTCGATATTTTTTTATCCAAAAACTGATGAGTTAACATTTACATTTTACGTTTTCGGTTATATGTTTTGCATTTAAAAAGTTAAAGGCCCGAAGTTTCGCGTTTTATGTACACAAATAACTGTGTCAAAATTGACACGAGGGACCAATGAGGGTTAAATATTATTAACTTCCCGATTTATAGGGAAGTTATTGTAATTACCCCGAAAATCGAAAATCGATGTGTGTGTGTGTGTGTGTGTGTGTGCGTATGTCTGTTTCTATGGTATCAAATTTTTCGTTAACGTTTTCTGAAAAAGTAACAACGCGATCAGAACGATGAATGATGCAATCGATGTGCCCCGCTGTAACTTAGAGCTGATTAGATTTTGGTCCATTTTGGTCAAGTAGTTTTTTAGTTTTTTCGTTTTTTTCGAAAGGAGTTGATTCAACATTGCAATTTATACGAAAGGCGTATCCACCGAAGAAGCAAACGTAACTATATATATATTTAGACATACTTAAAAAAAATTTTAAGTAAAAATTTTAATTAAAAAAAAATTTTTTTTTTTTTTTTTTAAATTGCTTTTTTCCAATTATGCAACTAATGCGACGCCATATAGCAAACATTTTGATAAGTAGAAAACTATTGAAATTCCCTGAAAACATATAATCATCTTAAATCGTGCACTAAATAAATAATGATACTAATATACTACAACTAACGAGTCGGGAAGTTCTTTGTGTGGCTCGTGGAGAGTCACACACCAAACAACATCCCTACCACTAACCCTCTCGCGGGGTCGCAATGCGAGCTACAACTCCCCCACCTGCGAAGCGAGCGAAGCGAGCGAGCAACAACCCCCCTCTAGTTTTCAATGTTATATGTTCGATCGCGATGAACTATCCGCCAAATTAATATTGGATAGCTTGTTTTTAAGAATACTATGAGAGATTATTTGCGTTTCGTCCGGATGTGCTAGTGGACTCTTCAGTAAGGCAATCTAGCATACCCTGCCTTAGACGCGTTAGATCTCGACCGTTGTGATCTGTTTTTCGTAAGCGAACGTGACTCTCCGACGAGAGGTTCAAAATCGACTGTGTCGTCTATTCGTGAACGTTAGAACTCCTCATGTAAGAAAGAGGGCGTTCCCTTTTGAGATATCCCTCCGTGCATGAGAGGGGATATTTTGTATATCCTTCTATGTAACGAGAAGGTGTGTGTGGAGACCCTTCTATGTATGCGAGAAGGGTATCCTTGTGATTTCGGCATCGATGACGTCTCATTGATTGCCTTATGAATAGAAAGCACGGATTGGTTCGTGCCGAATGCTATATTTACCAATCAGCGTTCTCAAAGAACTCTTGTCCCTCCTTCCCATGGCTCTGCTTGAGGCCCATCTTGGGAAGGAGTGGGGGTACATTCGACTTGTGGAGGGAGACGCTCCGTCGCCCGAAACCGCACCCATCTGGCGACCAGAACCTTTAGATATGATCTGATTTATAAACATTGTAAACTCAACGGCTGAACGAAAACTCCTTTGGAGAGCCCGACCGACTACAAAGTTTGGTTAATCTCCTAAAAGACTCTTTAGGCTCGCACGTGCCACAAACATTGTCCCGAAAACCGACCCACGTGTACGGCCTCGATGCGATGGAACATACTCCCCCACGTTGATCGATTCCATCGATCAATTTCGAATCTGATTGGAATTTTGAACTTACTTGTTTACATTGATGTATTGGCGTCGCGTGTTAGTGTACTGTCTATGCCTGGAAGAGGTGCTAGTTTTGTAATGTTTCGTTTATAGACACCATTAGCGGTTCGGACAGTCACTACTCGTATGATGCCGTCTTTGCCAGGATGCACTTGTTGTACTCGACCCAAGTGCCAACATAATGATGGGAGATTGTCGTCCTTTAAGACGACTATGGTTCCCTGATCAATTTTGTGAGATCCCTTTGTCCATTTGTGACGGAGGTTAAGTTGATGTATATATTCCTTGTGCCACCTGGCCCAGAAGTCTTGTTTGACCTTCTGGATGTGTTGCCAGGTGGACAGGCGATTTGACGGTGTGCTGTTGAAATCAATCTCGGCAATACACGTTAAAGAACCACCAATCAAAAAATGGCCAGGAGTGAGGGCGGAGAAATCGTTTGGATCGGATGATAGTGGTGTGAGTGGACGAGAATTTAAAATGGCTTCGATTTCAATGACAAAGGTGTTAAATTGTTCATGCGTGAATAACTCTTCGCCAACCACGCGCTTGACGTGGTGTTTAAACGATTTTACTGCTGCTTCCCACAGTCCGCCGAAATGTGGTGAAACAGCTGGCATGAAATGCCACGAAATTTCTTTAGAAGCAAGAAATTGTTGTAAATTCTCGTCCTTCGATAATTCCTGATAATGTTGTGTCAGTTCATTGTTTGCTCCGACAAAATTAGTTCCATTGTCGGAATAGATATGCCGACAAAGGCCTCGGCGAGCAATGAATCTTTTAAGGGCAGCGATAAAGGCCTCTGTAGTCAGATCGCTTGCTACTTCTAAATGAACGGCCTTTGTAGCGAAGCAGGTAAAAACCGCGACGTATACCTTAACTCGTGCCCGATTTCTAAAACGTCGTTCCTTTACAAAAAATGGACCGCAATAATCTACTCCGCTGTTTATGAACGGCCGACCCTCGTTGACGCGTGCCGCAGGTAGATTACCCATAATAAATTCGACCGCCGGTGGGTTGACTCGGAAACACCTGACGCATTGTCGGATGATTTGGCGCGTGGTATTTTTACCGTCGATAGGCCAATACAATTGTCGTACATCATAGAGTGTCGCTGTAATTCCTGTGTGGTGATTCCTGAGATGAGATTCGCGAATGATGAGTTTAGTAATGTGATGCCCCCGAGGCAACAGTATCGGGTGTTTCTGGTCGAAGGGTAGATTTGAATTCTGCAATCGGCCTCCTACTCGCAAGACTCCCTTTTCGTCAAGGAATGGACATAATGGCTGAAGTTTGCCATTGTTTGACAGATTTCCGCTTTTTATATCGTGTATATCGCGTGTGAAAGTGGTGGCTTGGAGCAGGTTGATGATACGCAGGTTTGCCTCTCGTAATTCTTCAACGGATAAAGGTCCTGTGTTGCGCTTTTTTAATCGAAACCGTAAGCAATAAGCTACGATGCGCCTGAGTTTTCGTATGCATGAGTATCGTGTTAGAAGCTCATCGTTCGGAGTGATTACGCCGACTAGACATGTTATCGTTCGCATTTCCGGCAATTCCTTGCAAATGGTGAAACGCGACGTGGGCCATGTTGATTGTTCTCGCGCGAGCCATTCTGGTCCTTGACGCCAGAGCTTGTTGTTTAAGAATTCTGTTGGAGTTATTCCTCGTGAGATGAGATCGGCCGGGTTATCGGCTGATTGAATGTGTCGCCATGATTGTATATCAGTTTTTCGCTGAATGTCGGCCACGCGGTTTGCCACGAAAGTTTTCAATGTGGATGGTTGTTTGTTTAACCAATTAAGAACTATGGTCGAATCGGTCCAGAAAACTATTTTATCTATGTGCTGTACTAGCGCATCTTGCACAGCCCGATATAATGTGGCTAGCAATGCGGCACCGCACAGTTCCAGACGCGCGAGAGTGATTTGACTTAAGGGGGCAACTCGGGATTTTGCGCAAAGCAAATTAGTGTAAATGGAACCGAAACGATCTATTGTCCGAAAATACAAGCAGGCGCCGTATCCCCTTTCGCTCGCGTCGCAAAATCCGTGAAGTTCAATTCGTTTCGCGTTCTTGAGTTTTACAAGACGATCGAATTCTATATTGTTTAATAATTGCAAATCCTCTATGAATGTTTTCCATTCTGTATGGATACTAATAGGTAGTGACTCATCCCAACTAATTTTTAATGCCCATAGCCGTTGCATTAATATTTTTGGGACGATTGTAATGGGTCCGAGCAATCCTAAAGGGTCATATATTCTGGCAATCATTGATAGAATGTTTCGCTTGGTGATCTCGTTCGTCGTATTGGATTTGACCGAGTAGCGAATGGTATCATGTTGTGCATCCCATGATAATCCTAACGTTTTTATCGTGGTTGTATCACCCAAAATCTTTGGATGAATCTCTTCTTCGTGTAGTCCGGATAGTAGTTCTGAGTCGTTGGATGCCCATTGTCGTATGTTAAGACCACCCCTTTTTAATACAGCGATGATTTGATGTTGAAGCATTTGTGCTTCCTTGATTGTTTCGGCACCAGTCAGTAGATCATCGACGTACAGATCTCTTTTAAGACATGCTGCTGCTTCAGGAAATTTATGCCTTTCGTCGTCCGCAAGCTGATGCAGACATCTGATGGCCAGATAAGGTGCCGACGCGAGACCGAACGTAACGGTGTTTAATTCAAAGGTAGAGATCTCTCCATGAGAATTTCGCCACAAGATTCTCTGGTATGCACGATCTTCAGGGCGAACGAGGAATTGGCGATACATTTTCTCAATGTCTGCTGTAATGACATACGCATGCATCCGGAAACGTAACAAAAGTGAAAAGAGATCATCTTGTAGTGTGGGACCGATTCTGAGTGTCTCGTTTAATGAGATATTCGTACTGGATTTTGCGGAACCGTCGAAAACTACGCGGACCTTGGTCGTAGAGCTCGATGGTTTTACGACGGCATGATGTGGCAAGTAGAAACCCGTTGTGTCGACAGCTTCCACCTGTTTCATATGCCCTAGTGCAAGATATTGCTTCAAGGTTTCCACGTATTGTTGTTTTAAATCCGGATCGCGTTCCAATTTCCGTTCGAGTGACAAAAGACGATTTAAAGCGCGCGATCGTGATTCTCCGAGTTGATTTCTTTTGTCATTAAACGGTAGTGCCACGATGTATCGTCCGGAATCATCGCGTCGCACGGTTGCGGCGAAATGATCTTCACAAGCTTGGTCTTCTAATGATCGAAACTGTTTAACTGGTCCTTCCTCGACCTCCCAAAATTTCTGCAAATCGAACTGTAATTTGGTTGCCAAGGTTTTGTGCACCGGTCGTGCACTTGCGGAAATTCCGCCTCCAATAATCCACCCAAATTGGGTTTTTTGTAAGATAAGATCGTTGTTGCGGTTTGTCGATATGTTGATCTGTCCGATGCTGAGACATGACAATGCTGGACCGGTTCCGAGAAGCATGTCGATCTCTCCAGGACGATGAAATTCCGGATCGGCTAATCGGATATTTCTCGGAATGGGAAGCATTGCTCTGTCTATTTGACTGTCAGGTAGTGGTCCTGCTATTCGCGGTATTGTGCAAAAGGTGAGGGTACGTTTGTAATTGGTTATTCTTGATTTGATTGTAGTAGTTACAAGCTTACTCGTGGTCGTGTTCATCTTATTCAAAGCTTCGATGATTGCGGTTTGTCGTGTCGTCGGTAATTGTAATTGTTTCGCGAGTGCGTCTGTCATGAGATTGGCGTTAGAACAAGTATCGATTAATGTGCGGCATAAAATCGGTTTTTGATCGCGATCTAATACGTATAATTTTGCTGTCGTTAGTATGCCGTTCGTCAGTCCGTCTAAACAATATGTTTTGTTGTGCAAGGTTTGGCTGTTCTTGGTCGTGCGTGCTAGTCATGCCTCACCAGCGGGAGTCGTTGATTTAATGTCTGTATGGAGTTTGGTATTGTGTTTTTGGTTGCAGACACGACATCGACTTGCCTTACATTGCTCTACGGTGTGATGCGGTTGTAAACAGTTTGGGCATAAACCGGCTGTACGGATGGCCGTCCATCGATCTGTGATTGCTAATTTTAAGAAAGTAGGGCATCCGTATGCCTTATGCGCTGTAGAATTGCATATTCTGCATGGTTTCGCCGCCGTGGTCGTTACGAAGGCTTGTCTTTTTGATGGTGGTGATGATGGATTTCTTTTTGATGTATTTGCGAAATCCCAGGACCGTTTTGGCATTCGCGATTGACGATTTACCGACGGTTTCTGATTTTCTGACATCGCACGTTTAGTCTGTCTCGAAATTGTCTCCGTCGCGCGTGAATTGCCTTGATGCGAGGCATTTCGAAGGTGCTTGAAAACATCGTCAGCGTTGGGCATGCGCGTATCCGTTAATGTTTGCTCCCATGCTTGACGCGTATGGGAACCCATACGATCGATCGCGATACTTGTAATCAGATCGTTCGCGATATCTTCCCAAGATCGTCCGAGTGATTTCAATGATCGGATGTGTGATTGCATGTTATTGATTAAGTCATTAATTGAATCTGATGAATCATCTGGCATGGTCGATACATTTAATAATAGCGATGTATGACGCAAAATAAGAGCGCGATGGTTGTCGTACGTCTCTACGAGCTGATCCCATGCGGCCTTATAGTTTTCTTCACTGATCGTAAATGACTCGATCACCGATTCTGCCTTTCCGGAGACTGAGAGTCGTAAATAATTGAATCGTTGAATGTTAGTTAATCCCGAGTGCGAGTGTATCAAGCTCAGAAATGCATCTTTAAAAGTTAACCATTTTTCGAGACGGCCATCGAAACGTGGAAGATTAATCTTCGGAAGATGAATTCCGACTATGCCGCTGGATGATGATGGTACGGGTGATTCGGTCGTGATTCTCGCGTTTGAAATTGGCGTTGCATTTAGCCCTTCCAATAATCTGACCGAGGTCGCGATTACGTTGTCATATAAAATGGTCACGGCTTCGCGTTCGGCTTCGGTGAGGTCAAAGTCCTCGTATTGGCCGAGTTCGTCTTGACCGTCGTTAAAAACTTCAAACTGTTTTCTGAGTCGTTCGACGCGTTCGCGGAGTTTAGTTCTTTCCGTCGCAGAGTCTCGATACTCTTCGATAAACTTCGCGACGATGGTTATTTGCGATTTGAATATGCGCTGTTTATGTTTCAGGGTGCGGATACGTTTGCTCGTTTGGATCGCGTTAGCCATTGTGTTTGCGCAAATGTGGGAGTGTAAGGAATTGCCAAATGATAACTATTGATTGGTGAATTCAACTAACGTGCCTACCTTGCGTTGTATATTTGGGACGTGATTGATTCTGAATCAGCTATAGTATCCGATTCTGTCTCAACGTTGACGCCTGCTGCGTGAGGCTGCTGTTGACCTTGGGTAGAATTGTCACTTCCAAGATTTCTCAGCGATAACGGTTGTGTACGACGTCAGGCTGGTTGATGCTGGTTGATCCAATGCTGTTGGATGGATTGCCTAATACTGATGTAGATCACTGTTCACTATAGTTTATACACGAACTGTATTCGCCACGTCACTGAAATCCGGCTCGAAGGACCAATGTTCGATCGCGATGAACTATCCGCCAAATTAATATTGGATAGCTTGTTTTTAAGAATACTATGAGAGATTATTTGCGTTTCGTCCGGATGTGCTAGTGGACTCTTCAGTAAGGCAATCTAGCATACCCTGCCTTAGACGCGTTAGATCTCGACCGTTGTGATCTGTTTTTCGTAAGCGAACGTGACTCTCCGACGAGAGGTTCAAAATCGACTGTGTCGTCTATTCGTGAACGTTAGAACTCCTCATGTAAGAAAGAGGGCGTTCCCTTTTGAGATATCCCTCCGTGCATGAGAGGGGATATTTTGTATATCCTTCTATGTAACGAGAAGGTGTGTGTGGAGACCCTTCTATGTATGCGAGAAGGGTATCCTTGTGATTTCGGCATCGATGACGTCTCATTGATTGCCTTATGAATAGAAAGCACGGATTGGTTCGTGCCGAATGCTATATTTACCAATCAGCGTTCTCAAAGAACTCTTGTCCCTCCTTCCCATGGCTCTGCTTGAGGCCCATCTTGGGAAGGAGTGGGGGTACATTCGACTTGTGGAGGGAGACGCTCCGTCGCCCGAAACCGCACCCATCTGGCGACCAGAACCTTTAGATATGATCTGATTTATAAACATTGTAAACTCAACGGCTGAACGAAAACTCCTTTGGAGAGCCCGACCGACTACAAAGTTTGGTTAATCTCCTAAAAGACTCTTTAGGCTCGCACGTGCCACAAACATTGTCCCGAAAACCGACCCACGTGTACGGCCTCGATGCGATGGAACATTATACGATGCATTTTATTGTTGAGCAAATATTTTTAAAACGGAGAGACATCGCGCGATTAAAATTTGATGATGTTTTTTGGCATTCGTGAAATCTTGCACCGGTTGCATGTGTGTTGCAGTTGCCCCGATTTGCAAGCACGTTTTAAACTCGTCGGGTTGGAGGAACCAGAACGCGACGCCGCCGCCTTTGAACGTTCCCGAGGAGATCCACGGAGCATCGAAACACGAGACCATCAGCCTGGTCTGCGAGGTCGAGGCTAATCCTACCTCGATCAGCTTCCAATGGACGTTCAACAGCAGCGGGGACCTCACCGACATTCCGTCCACAAAATTCACTAACGAAGGCACGTCGAGTCGGCTGAATTACACACCGACGTCCAACACGGATTACGGAACTTTGGGCTGTTGGGCCAGCAACGTCGTCGGTCTATCCAAGCAGCCCTGTCTTTACCAAGTGATCGCAACAGGTTCGTGCTCACTTTTATCCAAACTGACACTTCAACTCCGAACATCCTCCGACACACCTTCAGAATTACTTAGAAGAGAATTTCGGTTTGGCTCTCCATTAGATGCTAACAATTTTTACAATCCACACTTCGAAGAAGTGCCATCTTCAAGCTTAAGCCCTTAAATGTGTGAAAATTCCCACAGGAACGCATTCTGGAATTCTTCTGAGTCACCCCTTTAAAATCCATTCACGTCCTGCGATCTATCTCCCATTTATCAATTTTACCAAAACGATCTCGCCGTATCTAGCAATCCTAGGTAGATCTATCATAAACTACAGTCTTCAAGCCTCGACCTGGGCTGATAAAAGTTGATAAAAAATTGAATACGAACAACGGATGTTGTAAATAGCAAAGAATAGTGAACATACGGTTTTTTCTGTCCTGACCCAATAAAATCAACAATCAACAATTAATGATTCTCTTCGTCTATACATGACACTCCTATTTACAGTATTGTCGCGTCGATTCCCTGGCCCCATAAATATCCCCCGCGCGATTTTCGCGTGTTATCGTCGCCTAATTTCGTTAGCAGGCTCGCGGGTCCACTGTTAATAGGAACCGCGTTGCGTTTTTCCGAAGGGAACGCGTGCCACGTGTGCCAACGAGTGCCACCTTGTATCGTGTACAATTTTTCACGGTGCCAACACACGCCGGGAAAAACTGGCACAACAGCGGTGCAGAGCCATACCGCGGTTCGAATAACTTCGTTTCATTGCGCAGCGAAAATTCCAACACGATGCTGCGCCATTTCGCGGCCAATGAAATTATGTGTCCGGCGCCGTCATTATCGACAATGGTGTTGCATTAACTAGATCACTTGTATGCAAATAGCCCGCTGAAAAAGCTCCCGGAAACAGTGGACAATGTGCTCGCAACCGCTGTTCCTTTTTCTTCCCGTCTCCCTTTCATGATTCCGTGCAACACGCGACGAGAATAATCCTTTGCGGCCAATTGCCAGAGCCGCGATCAAACAGGTCCTCTCTAACTTTCTTTTTTTTTTTTAAGTTTCTGGACTCTTTTTTCCTTTGTCTCGATCAGCTCCTTTGCAACAGCCTCCCTTCTTCTCCTTCCATTTTCTCCTTGCATTTTAATGTCGAAAGCTTAAGCACCGAGTCGCTGAAAACCTCCATCACGCGGCTCCTGTTAACCATGACAATGTTACAAAGGTTTAATATTCCAATGTTAATCCTCCGTCTGCAACCCTGTTTTTACCGGTGTCGTCTGCACAACGAATTGTTCAGGTTTGTGGTTCAAACCCAGACGAATAAATCGCAATTTCAACAAGATTTTGACGAGCAATCTGTGCGATTAGGAATATCTTTCAGTGGAAAAATATTTACAGTATTGCATGTATGTATGTATGTAATGGATATTTGGTCCCCTCACTGATCCACTGCGTGCCCCATATTTACAGTATTCTAGGCGGCACAAATTTACAATTATATTGTAAACTAGCCGATCCGACAGACGTTGTCCTGTCAGAATTTCAATTTTATTTGTGATCGACATCCATCGTTCGAATAGTGACTTATGGTCTTGAGTATTGAAAATGATGATTTTGCCGACTTTCCTTTGTAATTGTCTGGAATTTCTTTTCCTGAATAGTTTTCTAGGGTCATAACGAACAAAACAAAAAAAGAATTATACGCATATCCATCGTTCGAATCGTGAATACAAAAATCCCCTAGAAAAAAGCACTTTCATTTTTTCATTTTTATTTCAATTAAACTTCTATTACGAAACAAATTCGGTCCCCTGCCAAATCACAAAGAGTCCAAATTCGAACTATAGAACGAGTTTTCCCAACACTTCGGACAGAGAAAACCAACAGAGTGCTACTGATAGGAAGATGATTCCGTTACAGCGTCCATTTGCGCCCTTGTGTCATCGTCCGGATCGATGATTGTATTACTCTTTCCTAAACCAAGGGGCAGCAGTGTGCCAGAGGATTTCGCTCGGTTTTCGTTTGGGAAAAACTGCTGGCCGGTAATTGCATAAGAAACACGTTGTTACTCGCCAGAAATAAATTACGTGTCCAATTACCACGCGAACCGGGGCGGCTGTGCTAGTCGAATCGAACTCGGGAAACTATTAACCGTGTTCCCGAGGTAAGATCTCGTCGGTTCGACGCGGACCAAACTAATTCCGTCCGACCGGGGACAGATTGTTGGAATGGTTTTGTCCGCGGACAAGTCCTGGAGTCTCGATCGCGACGCGGTCATTAGATTGGCCGGCGTCTCGAACACAAACGGGTCGCGTGCGCTCGGTAATGAACATATTCAATTATGGTTTTCATGAAATCCAACGCAAAAAGCGCGTATATACGACGCGAACTCCGCGGGAACCAGGGAACCAGAGAACGACGCGAGCAACCAGCTGGGGATAACGCGGTTTTTCGCCCCGTGTTTGTTCCCAGAGGATTTCGGTCACTGTTGCGCGTTACCCTCGACCGACACCGAGAGCACCAGCTACAAGCCCGACGACGAATAATTAAAAAGCGGTCCCTCGTTTTGTCTCGTTTCGTTTCGTTCCGTTCTGTTCGTCCTTCTCCCCCGAACATTCGTTTCGCTAACAGCACGCTAGGTCTTGTCTTCAGACGTCGCAAAAAGATCGCACGTTTCTTTTCACGTTTTTCGGCGGTTCGCCAGATGAAAATGGGACGATCTGAAATTTTGACGAATCTGCGGGACAATGTAATGGTTGGAAAGAAACATTTCTAGCTTCACTGAGAAGTTACGACGGTTCTCATAACAGTTTACGCGGTTTTCATCGTTACGAGAATTCATAATTTGAAGTTTCTACATCTCATATTTCCAAGGATATCAAGTTGATCTTGGGTATTTCCAAAGTATTTCCAAAGACTTTTTCAAGATCAACTCGAGCTCTTCGTAATATAAGTTCCTGACTTCGGACGAAAGTATAATTTAAACTAAAGTTACAACCGTTCGAATAAAAGGGCACCGAACTTATTTGCCAACTAATAAATTCTTGATATAAGTTATACTGTTCTGTTGTTTTTAGATTTTGCCTAAAAAGTCGTGACTCTTTCGTTTTTTTAACCCTTAAAATGCTGTATACTTTTTGCCAACAGTAACAACGATGTGGGGTCCTCAAGGGACCCCATGTTAAGAAACAGTAGAATTGAAAATAAAAAATAGATATGTCTAATATATATATATATTTATTGTTAGACAAATCATCCACAATACTTAACGATGAAAAAAGAGAAAATACATGAAACATGTAAAATTACAAAAAAATTACTTACAAAGTTATTAACCCTCATCCGTCCCTCGTGTCAATTGGCACAGTTTTCCCGAAATAAGTTATACCGTTCGGTAATTTGTAAGTAAATTTGACCAAAACTTGGTGACTTTTATTTTTTAAATGCGAAACATATAACCGCAAAAACCTAACATGTGAATGTTAACTCATCAATTTCAATGAAAAAAACATCGAAAAGTAACTGTTTGTCTTGTTATTTTATCGTTTTTTTTTATCACTGTGTCAATTTGACACCGAGGGACAGATTCAGTTCGCGAAATGAGAGACGGATGAGGGTTAAGGAAAAATACTTTCACTCACCATTTTAAGGGTTAATGCGAAACACACACTCGGGAAAGCTAATAGATGTAACTGTTAACTCATCCATTTGAATGAAAAAAAAAACACATCGAAAAATGTTTACCTTGTTATGTCATCGATCTTTTACTACTTTGTCAATTTGACACCGAGGAACAGATTCAGTTCGTGAAACGAGGGGACGGATGAGGGCTGAATCGTCGATTAACGAAGCTAACGTTACCAATTGTTGTCGCAGGCAAGCCGTACCCGTTGCAGAACTGCACGGCTCAGAACCAGACAGGCTCCTGGATCAGGATATCCTGCGAGGAAGGCTACGACGGCGGTTTACCGCAAAAGTTCGTAGCCCTGGTGGACAAGCTTCGCGTGGAATCGGAGAACCCCTATTGGGAGCTGGAGCTTCACAAGCCGACGACGATCGCCCTTTACGCGGTCAATATGAAGGGGTCCAGTGCGCCGGTGATCATGGAGCGGGTGGCGTTGAAAGGTGTAGCCAAGTTTACCGGTGCGTAAGTACCTGCACACCCGGTTACGAAACTTGAACGTGGCGGAACACAGACGGATAAGCAGCGGTCTGTATACCCGTTGAATGCGGATACCCGCGCCGTTCTCTCTCTCTCTCCCTCTCTCTCTCTCTCTTCGAAAGACCTCGCGTGAAATCTCTTATCCGTTTCGAAATACATAGAGAGAACATCTCTCCGCACTCCACCCGCACCCACGCGATCGTATATCTCGCGTGACGGCTGCGCATCCGCCTATTTCCCATCCCGTTCTTGCACTTCGGTAATTCGTTTACGTAAAACAGCTCTTTAGACAGCCGAGATTAACCCCGCTTGCGTACCGAGCACCAATCGAATTCAAACAAAATAACAGATTCTCGAGTGAGGAAACTAAAAGAAGTACGATCTTCAAGCTTTCATTTAAATCCCGGCGCGTTTGAGAATTTCCCTCGGGAACGCATGCTAAAATTGATCGAACCAACCCCTCAAAGAATACATTCTAAAATCGAGTCACTTCGTGAGAACAATCGTGTAAAATATTCTGGTTCGAGAAAAGACATTTAGATTTGTTCGGTTAAAGTAAAGCTCGGACTAATTAATTACGAACAATTTTAAAATCGTCGATTACAAGCATGCATTCGCAACGAGTCACAATTAACTCGGTGAAATGAAAATTATACCAGCAACTCGAACTGGGGCGACCCTACAATTACAGAGCGCACAAAATTTATTCAAATATTTGTTTTCCTATAAAGAAGCAGTATTTGGAAATACGCGCTCAGGTGTCCGATTTCTCGCGGAAGGATCATATTATTTCAGTAGATTAATTCGATGCATCGAACCATCGAATTACATAACAAATCGACAGACACTTGATCAATTGTTCGAACATGAAACCTATCGGCTCGACCTCGCCTGAGGCTGCGCAAATATATTATATATCGATTGTTATTTAAATAGCCTGTACGAATCGGCGTTAATTAGCCATCATTAACACCGACGGTAGTACCAAATTATCGATGCAGTTGACAGCCGTTTAACAGCATAATTTTCCACAGGCGGTGGAGCAGTCGAGTGTCGTCGGAACGCGATAACAATTAATTCATCTTGGTCGGGAAGCGTGAAATCTTCGGGAGAGATCTACGAAACGCGCTCGAGAGAGCAGAGAAAGCCTCGACGTAATAGAAAAGCAGGGACCTCGGCGAAATTCGGCAAAGACGATCCGAAATTTATGAGCTATTACTATGCATTCTGTTTTCTCTCATTCGTTTCTCTCTTCGGGAAGTCTCCGGCCGCGTTTCGGCTCTCTACCGCCGATAGAACGTCTTGGCCCGAGACGTTTCCGGCTAGCCTTAATTTCGCCGCGCGACGTTCATTAATCTTTCGCGACAACGAGGATGCACTCTCTCACTCTCTCTCACTCTCTCGCACCCTCAGAAACGGGAAATTCGAACGCGCGGCCCCACGATCCTCTACAAGATTAATCTTTTCGGAAAATGTCGAACGAATGGGCGCCATTGTCCGAAACGCGCTCGGCATCCGTGGAATAAAATAAGGTGACATTTATTGCAAGAATGGAACGCGCCCGAGCTACACGATTTCTACGGAAAAGGATTTTCTGGTTGTTTGAGAGATGTTTATTAACTTTTGACGGATTAAGTTGAAGTACAAAGACTGTACTTTGTGATAGATCTGGTTAGAATAGCGAGAAATAACGAGATCATGTCGAAAAACTTGATGAATCCGTGGAAACACATCGAAGAAAATGGGTGGAATTAAAGGAGATGATTAGAGAACTTTAAAATGTGAAGTTCGGCTTGATTTTAATGAAAACTGCAAATGAAAGCTGAATGATCGTGCTTTATGATAGGTCCATTTTATTTCGCAAAAAAAATTTCAATATCACGTCCAAAAATGGGTAGAATTGAACCTATAGCTCAGAGATTAATGATTGGATTGTAAGGGATTACTACGAGTCAATACAGAAATGTATTCCTATGGGAATATTCAAGCTTCTGAGAGTTTAAATAAAAGCTAGAATTCTCGTCCCATAGTCCTTCTCAACACAATTAAATTGTAAAAGCTGAAATGAATCAATTCCAGAAAAACATCATCCTATGATAATATCATCAGGCTAGCGAATGCTTCAGAAGTACTAACATTTGTACACCGCAGATACCCACATACTAACCATAGACAACACCATAGGAACGTAACGAGAAGTTCCAACGTTTGTTAGCTCGTTCGCAGGGATAGCAACGCGTGAAATAATAAACACGTTAATCGAACGGCGCCAAGCGGCGCCGCCTCCTCCACGAAGTTTCGCAATACACCCTACCGGGACCCTAATTGGAAGTAGATTAGGTATCCCGGAAATTTCTCCTCGAAATTCAACCGCAATGTTCGCCATCGAGCGCGAATGACAAACAAGTGAATTAGAAACTGTCATGTACTTCGAAGTGTTTCGTCCGGGACGGAGAAACTTCAGGCTTGCTCGAGAAAAAGCCAACTACGATAATGCCTACAATAACTGTCTCGCTTTAGCCAGCTTCGATTCAGCGTAACTGTTGTATTTTATCCCCTGCTTCGGTCGGGAAACTGGTCCACCTTACCAAACACTGTGCTTTACCAAATGTATACTGGCTGAATCACTTAACTGTGCCACTCGTAATCTGCGCTGGTTGCATCAAAAAATGTTTCGAATAAAAATTATTAGATATTAACCAGGACATAGAATATAATAATTAGTTTTTTTTTATATTTCACTCTTTTATCGAGATACGAAGGCAACCTTAAGCTCTCGTTTTGCGTAATACTTAAATACGCAATTTGGAAGAGTATTGAAAGCTGAGTGAAAGAAAAAAAGGTATCGAGGTCTGTGGGGTGAAAAAGTAATAAAGGAACTTTTGTTAAGTAACAAATAAAAATATTGCAAATTAATCTGTGCCAGTTGAAGAGGCAAGACAGTATCGATGTATCGATTCTCGAATCTTGAAGGGGCAAAGTTTACAAAGAGACCGAAAGGGATGAAAGAGGGTAAAAGAGGACAGACGTGGAGAGAGTACAAGTAGACACAAGTAGAACGATGGTCTGGGTGATTTCGTTTATAGGAGAATCGGTATCTTCGGTGGACATGTCGCCGATCCTGATTGGTCTAGGTGGAACGGCGACCGGTTTGGGTTTAATCGTGACCGGGGTGCTGATGGCGCTTTGGAGGAAGCACGCTGCCACCCCCGCAAAACCAAAACCTCCCCAACAACCCAGTATCGCGACCTTCGCTAGCAAAGGCGAGGAAGAGGACGGGAATCCTGATCTCATTCCCACCACGGCCTTGACCAATCATCTAATAGGTACTATATACCATGAAAATTATCATACTTCGACCGCACGCAATTATTTCCGAAACTGTAACTTCTTTCAAAAAATGTATTAAATTGAAACTATCTAGGAGCGAAAATTTATAAATGTCCAACGACCAAAAATCTTTATTGTGCGGAATTCTGTATATTTTTATGTGGCCCATTCAAAGACGAGTTTATCGAGATGCGACACGTTGGTTTTTCGGAATTGTTCGTTGCAGTTTGAGGAATAATTACGTGCAGAACTTCGAACGGGACACCCGG
Source organism: Lasioglossum morio (assembly GCA_916610235.2). Taxonomy (NCBI): domain Eukaryota; kingdom Metazoa; phylum Arthropoda; class Insecta; order Hymenoptera; family Halictidae; genus Lasioglossum; species Lasioglossum morio. The sequence continues at coordinate 4,350,474 of OU744324.1, read as the reverse complement.
TACGTAAACCTTGACACTTTTCGAATTGGACCGGAGAACTGTATCCTGCTAGACCACCGTCGGCTGATCTGTAAATGCATCCACCGTGATACGAATAGCCTTCCGTCACGTTCGTTGAATTTTCTACTCCGAACTGATGAAAGTGCTCCGACCAAACGAGAATCGTAAATACATCGGGTCGCGTCTTAAACCACAACCGGATGCTTACAAAACTCTCAGGGCAATTGCTCGGTACAGGAAAACGTTACATCGATCTGGGACGATGTAAGCCGTTTATTGCAATCACCGAAATTTTGAACAGAAAATTATGATGGGCGAAAAGATGGACAGCTTAGTATAATGACGAGTTCTAATATTTTTAATTGACAATTATTGAGATTCTAAAGTTGCATCGATTATTCGACTATTTCTCTGTGTATATATTATGTAAAAAATGACTAAACATTTGGATAGATACATTTTTGTTGTGTTTATAATGCAAACCTAGTGTTCATTAATACAAATAAAAATACAGATAGGAGCACAGATACAATCTCAATTTAATTGCATACTTCTAAATTTATTGCGTCCTCTATATACATACATATATTGGCATTTGATATTGTTGCGGAGGCTTCAGCCTCTAAATGCATAAACACCCGCAGTGTGTTTATTATAGTCCAGTATTCTGGTTTCAACAATCCATCTCAATCTAACAGAATGGTCAATGTTGCCATACTATACAAAATGTTTTCTCCCATGTTTCAAACTTTCGAGCACACTATATACAGGGTGGACGATTTATCTGAAGACAGTGAAATATCTCGAGAACTATGCATCAAACCAAAACAAATGGGTAATGAAAGTTTTTCATCGCGAAGGGGGGGCATCCAATGATACCAAACTCGACCCCCAGGAGATGGCCGTGGGGGAATATAAAAAAAACCTAAATGGGAAGCCCCATTTTTCATTGCTTTGGATTCTCCAGAAAAAAATACTAGGAGTTTTTGCATTTTGATTCACAGATGGCGCTGTAATGGACAAAAATCAAAATGAGTAAAAAATCGTTGAAAATTGGGGATATCTCGAGAAATACACATCAGATCAGAAAAATAAAAGTAGACGTATGTGATATTTTTAAAAATGCTGTATATGTATATATGTTATAAAACGTGAACTTTCATCTCTGTTACTTACTGTATCTACGAGACGGTAAATAATTACTTTAATGCAATTCGAATTCGAAAAGCACAATACCTTCTGTTGGATGTTTCAAAACTTTCCAGTATACAACTTCGAAAGCGTACTAGAACGTCAAGTGTGCTTTCTTCGCGCGCGTCACAGTGATCCTACCTACCGACGAGATATGATTTCTTTCGGATGGTTCGTACAGACGCGGAACCGGTACGAATTGAAAGTTTTTCAAGGAACCGGAGAATTCTAAGGTTAAGCTCCGGCGAAACTTTTTTCAGATAGGAAGCTTTTACATTGCGGGTCGTTGCCACGGAGGCCGCGACAGCTGGAGGGTCGAGAGATGTCCCACGATGTCGCCGAAGACTCGGATTATCCGCGAGCATCGCCAAACGTGAGTAATCGGATTCTCATCGTCGCCGTCGGCTCCGGCACGCGAAAAACGACGGCGAACGTGGAAACGGTGACAAATCGAGATCGATGCGAATCGAAATCGCCCTCTAAGAGAACGTTTCGACTCGTAAAATCACGCATTCAACTAATTTATTCGAAGGCAACCAAACTACGACTCATTATTATCGTAAACAAGCTATCAGCTTAAATTAATTGCTTTATTTTAAATAGATGTCGCTATGTATTATACAAAATTCAATATACCATTTGAATAAATGTTAAAATGCTATATAATGCAATATACCAAATTGGAAAAATAGTTATCCCACTTTAATTTCAAAATAGACTTCATAAAATTTCATAAAAACAAAATATTATCATATATAAATTTCAATAAACAACGATGCGATTTATGACGAATGATTTAACGATTAAAAGCTGCTCTCGTATTTCTTTTTTCAGACGTTTTACAGCCTCCAAAGACCACACAGATATTCCGAAACGGTTATTCGAAGCGCAGCGATACAAGAGAGCTGCATCTAAAATGAACACGAACCACTTCCGAAACCGGAAGCGGCCACCTTGGATCGCGGTAGTCGTAAACGACGACTGACACACCGGAAAAAAATCAAAAAGACTAAAAGCCATGCTTGCACGACACATTGTACACGTTTCAGCGTACGAAGAACATAATTAACCACGACGGAACAGTATGCCTTTGTAAATATTGTATATAAATAAAACACATCGATTTCGTGTTACCCGGCTGATTCCCCGATAAAAACAATTAACAATACAAAAAGAAATGGACACGTATCCCCGCGTGTACACGCACCGATCAACTTTTTTCTCTTATTAGTTAATTAATCGATCGCATGCCGAACTGCACGCATGCGTCCATTTTATTTGCGAGCCAAGCGAAGCGCTACCGAACAAAGAAGAGGCTCGAATTACGGCCATTATCGTTTCGTCATTCTACGAATTTGATTGAAACACTATCAGGCATGGGATGGTCCAGCACGAGATTGCATCTGATCAATATTATTTTAATCCTAATGAATTAAAACATTTTATAAATGCAACGTAACAAGAATTTAATTACAATTAAAATTTTGCTAATGAATTCATCGAAGTTGTTAAAGTTTGTCGATACAATTATTTGTTTCTTACTTTAAGATTAATAATTTAGTAATGCATAGGATATAATAAGATAATGTAATTTTCAACGTGCCTTATGTTTCAATTATTCTCTGTTTCATCTATATTTTGCTTATCTCGCAAATGCATAAAATCGGCAGTTCACTAATGATAGTCTTCCTGTGCGTTAGAGCGCAATTTCTTTCGTTAAATGCACCGTACTTACCCGGTCGGTTCGGTTACTTATGACCGAAGCATCTTCGATCGAGCGAGTTTATTTACCGTGGTTAACGCACGAGACGTCCGCGCAAATAGGACGCGTTATCCTGGAGATAATAGTCCGCCGTTTCTATTCCGAGGACATTTCAACTGCAGACAGTCGAAGCTGAAACGCTGAGAAAGTAGATCGTCTCGACGATATCCTCGGCGACTACAATTGCGAACGAACAGGACGAATGATCTTTGATATCTTTTATGGCTAGAGCAAGTCGAAAGTCATTTTGAATAAAAGTATTTCGAAAAGGAACTGTTGTGCTTCTTTTCCATGATTTTCCTTTTCTCCCATCCTCGCTCTTTTGGATCAATAAAACGAGTTGCTTGATGGACTTTTTCGGTGATCTATGAACGTTCTTTTCACATTTTATGACGTTAAAGTACTGGGCTTCTAAAAAAGAATTATTTTATCCATATCATTCTCATCGACACAGACTGCATAGTTTCTCAGTAGGCACCTACGTATTTTTATGTTGTAAGCATATATTATAATTAATAATTATCCTAGTATGCGAATGTTGAATTTTAGGTGTTCCTCGGTTTACAGATAATTTTGAGTATCTAAGAGAAGACAGCATAGAATGAAACGAAAGTCAATATTGTTACAAACAACATTGAGGAACAGTCTATTTTAACGAGAAAGTGTGTCAGACATGTGATGCGTTATATTTACATTCATAGCAATATAATTAATCAACCATGTTTAACCCGCTGTTGGGAAGTTCAAGATTTTGAGGGAAATGGAGACTATTATTACATTTAATTTAGATGGAACAGAGATGATAATACAATCTAACTTATTAAATAAGTATGCATCAAATGATAGAAAGATTTGATTTAACCATCAGAAGATGAACAATTTTAAGGGCATCCACGATTGCTACAAGTCATGCAGCATTTTATAAATCGCAACTCTAAAAGGCGGAATTTTCTACCTTGTATATATTGGAAAATTTGCACATTAAACTGATTTATGCAAAATAAAAATGTTCTCCATTGGTTATGGGAAGCAGGAATAATATAAAAATTGATTTCATTCCTTAACGACTTTGTTATATTAAAAGCCACAATATAACTGTCTTGCATTTTTAAAATCTTGTACTGTTTTATATTTCACCCAACCAATTCATTAAAAAATGCATAAAGATCCGCAGTCTAATTATTACGGAGTCGGACATTGCATAACCAGTTTTGCATGGCGCGATGAACACTAAATTCTATTTAGTTTAATTTTCAATTTAAATGCTGTTGAAATGATTTTCGAAATAAAAAGTGTAGGCTGTACAATTTTTCATTAATACTTTGAGAGGAAATGTTCAATAGTAAAGATTAATTGTGAAAATATCTTGGTACTTACATTCTCTCCTCTTTGAAGAAAGTACGACACGTTATACTCGATATCAGCTATGGATGTCGTCTTTGATCATCAGCGTGGTCATCAGGTAAGCAGCATTAGGCATCCAGATAAACAAGATCAAAATATTTTACGCCCTTGGGGCTCTGTAACAGAAAGAATAAATTCATTTAGTTTAAATCGAACGAACGTCAGAGACTAAATCCGAGTTAATAGATAATAAATAATTCAAGTTGAATATTTATTAATTCTTCATTAATAGTTTGGAAAAAAGATATTCATTATCATAGTTTAATTGAAAAGATAATTGGTACTCACGCCCACGTCCTTTGAAGAAAGCACGACACAACGATGCGTTCTGGTTTCGATTCTCGAATGGTATCGAGTAATATCGAATAGCATCGATCTAGACTAGCAATATGCACTTTCGATCGATGGATTCTTTTTTCACGGAATTAATAATAGAAACAACAAATTCATTAATTTCAACTGACAAACAGTCAGAGACTAAATCAGAATTAATATTAAAGAAATAACTCAAGTTAAATATACGATCAAAGTTAAATAAACCTGATTTCTATTGCACGACACGAATTCAAATACAATTGATCGTCACGACACAAGAGTAAATTATCACGAGAATGTACTTAGCTCAATCCGATTTGACCGACTTTCGGAAGTTTACAGAATTAAAGTAGAGATTCACATTCTCGACATTTTGACAATATAGAAATTTACATTATTGACATCCGCCACATTTTATCTGCCTGATCACCGACGAGATACTGTTAAAGACTGCCAGCGCCCGTGCTATTCCGCGGCAGGCTAAGTGGGCGCAATGGGCGGGGTGGTAACGGTGGAACTTACAGTGACCTGAAAGACCACATCGCTAAAAGTTCCACCACCGACGAGATTCAGTTGGTAGTACATAGATTTAGTACCGCAGCTAATAAATAAATATAGAATGCTGACATTACCCATTCTATAATTATTAGAAAAAAATTACAATAACAGTTTCTCGTCGGTGCCACCGACAAGAATAACATTAAAATATCAACTAAAATATGGCGGAGAATTTAACATTTAATAATAATTGACAGGCGCATTAATAAAAAATTTAAATGAACAAGCTTGAATAATATATTTTGTTCTGATGAAACGTGCCATTCGAAAATATTATGGAAGGGAATAGATTTGAAATTATCGTGGATATTAATTTACACTCTCGTATGCAATATTAACGATAATTCAAAATGTGCAGCTATTGGCTCGGTATTATCCTTTATTCGTAAGATACTTGAAATTCTTACGAATAGAGGATAATGCCGATTGCCCAGGTCTCACCACGAGGAGGTTGCTGCACAAGAGACCCGGAAAGGGAGTCAGAACGAATGCGATATTCCTTCTGGCTCCCTTTCTTACAACGCCGAACTTATACTAATATACTACGCAAGTACGTCGAGTAATTATCGCGGAGCAAAAGGGTGTGAATCGGAGAAGAAGTCTCCGATCCACGGGGGACAAAAAGCGAATCAGGCTGAAGGCTCTGATTCTTTCAAGAATAGAGAAAAACTAAGCAAACCAGAGCAGAAGGCTCTGACTCTTTCAAAAAGAAAAATCGAATCAGGCTGAAGGCTCTGATTCTTTCACAAAGAAAAACTAAGCAAACCAGAGCAGAAGGCTCTCGTACCAATCGATCTGGTACATACTACGTACGAACAAAAGTGTCCGACACAGTAGAAGACTGTGTCGGAGTAAAAAAAAACGAACAAAGTGAATTTACAGCGATAATTACTCGACGTATGTACAACGACGATTTAAAAACTTAATAACTATCGCATAACATAACGTATTACTGACTAACGCAACTTAAATATACGCTGATGTCTTCTTCGGTGTGTGACCTCCTCTTCTTGGTTTGTCCTCTTCGTCGACGATGAAAGACGTCGGCTGTTGTATCCTAACTGAAACAGACTAATTATATGTAGACGCAACACAAAACCCCGCACACGAGTGCGAATCCGAACATAACCACCAGAACAAAACAACATTCCGCACTCGAGACCAAACGATAGTAAACCAGAAAACCACAAAAAGAACTCTCGTGAGCAAACCAGAAAAAGAACTCTCGTGAGCAAATCAGAAAAAGAGCTCTCGTGAGCAAATCAGAAAAAGAGCTCATGAGAGCCAAACCAACCCCGCACAAGAGTGCAACCCAACCGACCTATAGGCGATTCGGGTAGCCCCAGGGACGCGACTCCCCGTACTCACTCACGGCCCCCATCCGTGAGTGAGCCCCTGAGGGAACTCCGATCGGAGGAATACCAATTTTCACCAAGATATGAAAATTTTTCGAGGAAGAACTTAGAGAAGTTCCATAGAGAACAATTGGAAAAAACAGAAATTAAAATGTGAATGTTCACTAACTGAACAAGTTCTTCGAAACAGCGAACTGGATGTGGGTCAAAGGTAAACGAATAAAGCATCCATGGACCCTTGGCCGACTGCAAGATAGCTGGAAGTAAATTCATATTGAATGTAATGAAATATGTTTTTATATTTTGCAAGTTTTATTAAACTCTATCAAAAATTGTACACGTGCAGCTATTAGCTCGGCATTATCCTTTATTCGTGAGAGACTGTAAGTTCTTACGAATAGAGGATAATGCCGATTGCCCAGGTCTCACCACGAGGAGGTTGCTGCACAAGAGACCCGGAAAGGGAGTCAGAACGAATGCGATATTCCTTCTGGCTCCCTTTCTTACAACGAAGAACTTATACTAGTGTACTACGCAAGTACGTCGAGTAATTATCGCGGAGCAAAAGGGTGTGAATCGGAGAAGAAGTCTCCGATCCACGGGGGACAAAAAGCGAATCAGGCTGAAGGCTCTGATTCTTTCAAGAATAGAGAAAAACTAAGCAAACCAGAGCAGAAGGCTCTGACTCTTTCAAAAAGAAAAATCGAATCAGGCTGAAGGCTCTGATTCTTTCAAAGAGAAAAATCTAATAGAGCAGAAGGCTCTGATTCTTTCGAAAAGAAAGAAAAACTAAGCAAACCAGAGCAGAAGGCTCTGGTTTGAGGGTAACGCGAGCAATGGCCGAGAGGAGTTCCGACACCGATACCAACTACTCCAACCACCTGCCGCCAGAGACGGACATGGGTGGAAAAATTTTACGGGAGAGTGGTAAAGAGCGGACACAACGCGTCTCGACCCCCCCATTAATATAAAAACTACCGCGAACTCCCGTACCAATTGATCTGGTACATACTACGTACGAACAAAGTAGTCCGACACAGTAGAAGACTGTGTCGGAGTCAAAAAAAAAACGAACAAAGTGAATTTACGGCGATAATTACTCGACGTATATACAACGACGATTTATAAACTTAATAACTATCGCATAAAATAAATTCTTACTGACTAACGCAACTTAAATATACGCTGATGTCTTCTTCGGTGTGTGACTTCCTCTTCTTGGTTTGTCCTCTTCGTCGACGTTGAAAGACGTCGGCGGTTGTATCCTAACTGAAACAGACTAATCATATTTAGATGCAAGACAACACCCTGCACACGAGTGCGAATTCCAACATACTCACCAGGACAAAACGAACTTCTGCACTCGAGATGAAACAAGAAAGCAGATGACGAGAGGAAATCAGAAAACGAGAAAACGAGCTCTCGAGAGCAAACCAGAAAAAGAACTCTCGTGAGCAAACCAGAAAAAGAGCTCTCGTGAGCAAACCAAAAAGTGAACTCTCGTGAGCAAGCCTAACCGACCTATAGGCGATTCGGGTAGCCCCAGGGACGCGACTCCCCGTACTCACTCACGGCCCCATCCGTGAGTGAGCCCCTGAGGGAACTCCGATCGGAGGAATACCAATTTTCAACAAGATATACAAATTTTTGGAAATGGAACTTGTGATAGTTCCATAATGAATAGTTGGAAAATCAGTATTACTTGTCTTGTTCACTGACTGAACAAGAACTTTGAAATAACGAACTGAAGGTGGCCAAGGGTAAACGAAGAAAGCATCGATGTACCCTTGGCCGACTGCGAGCTAGCTAGAAGTAAATTCATAATCAATTTAATGAAATATGTTTCTATATTTTGCAAGTCTTAAACACTATCAAAAATTGTATATGTGCAGCTATTTGCTCGACATTATCCTTTATTCGTAAGATTCTGGAAGATCTTACGAATAAAGAATAATGTCGATTGCCCAGGTCTCACCACGTGGAGGTTGCTGCACACGAGACCCGGAAAGGGAGTCAGAACGAATGCAATATTCCTTCTGGCTCCCTTTCTTACAACGAAGTACTTATACTAATTTACGCAAGTACGTCGAGTAATTATCGCGGAGCAAAAGGGTGTGAATCGGAGAAGAAGTCCCCGATCCACGGGGGACAAAAAGCGAATCAGGCAGAAGGCTCTGATTCTTTCAAAGAGAAAAACTGAACCAGAGCAGAAGGCTCTGATTCTTTCAAAAAGAAAAATCGAATCAGGCTGAAGGCTCTGATTCTTTCAAAGAGAAAAATCTAATAGAGCAGAAGGCTCTGATGCTTTCGAAAAGAAAGAAAAACTAAGCAAACCAGAGCAGAAGGCTCTGGTTTGAGGGTAACGCGAGCAATGGCCGAGAGGAGTTCCGACACCGATACCAACTACTCCAACCACCTGCCGCCAGAGACGGACATGGGTGGAAAAATTTTACGGGAGAGTGGTAAAGAGCGGACACAACGCGTCTCGACCCCCCCATTAATATAAAAACTACCGCGAACTCCCGTACCAATTGATCTGGTACATACTACGTACGAACAAAGTAGTCCGACACAGTAGAAGACTGTGTCGGAGTCAAAAAAAAACGAACAAAGTGAATTTACGGCGATAATTACTCGACGTATATACAACGACGATTTATAAACTTAATAACTATCGCATAAAATAAATTCTTACTGACTAACGCAACTTAAATATACGCTGATGTCTTCTTCGGTGTGTATCCTCCTCTTCTTGGTGTGTCCTCTTCGTCGACGTTGAAAGACGTCGGCGGTTGTATCCTAACTGAAACAGACTAATCATATTTAGACGCAACACAAAACCCCGCACACGAGTGCGAATCCCAACATAAACACCAGAGCAAAACAACATTCCACACTCGAGACGATAGAAGAAACCAGAAAACGAGCTCTCGAGAGCAAACCAGAAAAAGAACTCTCGTGAGCAAACCAGAAAAAGAGCTCTCGTGAGCAAACGAAAAAGCGAACTCTCGTGAGCAAGCCTAACCGACCTATAGGCGATTCGGGTAGCCCCAGGGACGCGACTCCCCGTACTCACTCACGGCCCCATCCGTGAGTGAGCCCCTGAGGGAACTCCGATCGGAGGAATACCAATTTTCAACAAGATATACAAATTTTTGGAAATGGAACTTGTGATAGTTCCATAATGAATAGTTGGAAAATCAGTATTACTTGTCTTGTTCACTGACTGAACAAGAACTTTGAAATAACGAACTGAAGGTGGCCAAGGGTAAACGAAGAAAGCATCGATGTACCCTTGGCCGACTGCGAGCTAGCTAGAAGTAAATTCATAATCAATTTAATGAAATATGTTTCTATATTTTGCAAGTCTTAAACACTATCAAAAATTGTATACGTGCAGCTATTTGCTCGTCATTATCCTTTATTCGTAAGATTCTGGAAGTTCTTACGAATAAAGAATAATGTCGATTGCCCAGGTCTCACCACGTGGAGGTTGCTGCACACGAGACCCGGAAAGGGAGTCAGAACGAATGCAATATTCCTTCTGGCTCCCTTTCTTACAACGAAGTACTTATACTAATTTACGCAAGTACGTCGAGTAATTATCGCGGAGCAAAAGGGTGTGAGTCGGAGAAGAAGTCCCCGATCCACGGGGGACAAAAAGCGAATCAGGCAGAAGGCTCTGATTCTTTCAAAGAGAAAAACTGAACCAGAGCAGAAGGTTCTGATTCTTTCACAAAGAAAAACTAAGCAAACCAGAGCAGAAGGCTCTCGTACCAATCTATCTGGTACATACTACGTACGAACAAAAGTATCCGACACAGTAGCAGACTGTGTCGGAGTAAAAAAAAACGAACAAAGTGAATTTACGGCGATAATTACTCGACGTATATACAACGACGATTTACAAACTTACTAACTATTGCATAAAATAAAGTATTACTGACTAACGCAACTTAAATATACGCTGATGTCTTCTTCGGTGTGTATCCTCCTCTTCTTGGTGTGTCCTCTTCGTCGACGATGAAAGACGTCGGCGGTTGTATCCTAACTGAAACAGACTAATCATATTTAGACGCAACACAAAACCCCGCACACGAGTGCGAATCCCAACATAACCACCAGAACAAAACAACATTCCGCACTCGAGACCAAACGATAGTAAACCAGAAAACCACATAAAGAACTCTCGTGAGCAAACAAGAAAACGAACTCTCGTGAGCAAACCAGAAAAAGAGCTCTCGTGAGCAAAACCAAACGCGCACACGACTGCAACCTAACCGATCTATAGGCGATTCGGGTAGCCCCAGGGACGCGACTCCCCGTACTCACTCACGGCCCCATCCGTGAGTGAGCCCCTGAGGGAACTCCGATCGGAGGAATACCAATTTTCAACAAGATATACAAATTTTTGGAAATGGAACTTGTGATAGTTCCATAATGAATAGTTGGAAAATCAGTATTACTTGTCTTGTTCACTGACTGAACAAGAACTTTGAAATAACGAACTGAAGGTGGCCAAGGGTAAACGAAGAAAGCATCGATGTACCCTTGGCCGACTGCGAGCTAGCTAGAAGTAAATTCATAATCAATTTAATGAAATATGTTTCTATATTTTGCAAGTCTTAAACACTATCAAAAATTGTATACGTGCAGCTATTTGCTCGTCATTATCCTTTATTCGTAAGATTCTGGAAGTTCTTACGAATAAAGAATAATGTCGATTGCCCAGGTCTCACCACGTGGAGGTTGCTGCACACGAGACCCGGAAAGGGAGTCAGAACGAATGCAATATTCCTTCTGGCTCCCTTTCTTACAACGAAGTACTTATACTAATTTACGCAAGTACGTCGAGTAATTATCGCGGAGCAAAAGGGTGTGAGTCGGAGAAGAAGTCCCCGATCCACGGGGGACAAAAAGCGAATCAGGCAGAAGGCTCTGATTCTTTCAAAGAGAAAAACTGAACCAGAGCAGAAGGTTCTGATTCTTTCACAAAGAAAAACTAAGCAAACCAGAGCAGAAGGCTCTCGTACCAATCTATCTGGTACATACTACGTACGAACAAAAGTATCCGACACAGTAGCAGACTGTGTCGGAGTAAAAAAAAACGAACAAAGTGAATTTACGGCGATAATTACTCGACGTATATACAACGACGATTTACAAACTTACTAACTATTGCATAAAATAAAGTATTACTGACTAACGCAACTTAAATATACGCTGATGTCTTCTTCGGTGTGTATCCTCCTCTTCTTGGTGTGTCCTCTTCGTCGACGATGAAAGACGTCGGCGGTTGTATCCTAACTGAAACAGACTAATCATATTTAGACGCAACACAAAACCCCGCACACGAGTGCGAATCCCAACATAACCACCAGAACAAAACAACATTCCGCACTCGAGACCAAACGATAGTAAACCAGAAAACCACATAAAGAACTCTCGTGAGCAAACAAGAAAACGAACTCTCGTGAGCAAACCAGAAAAAGAGCTCTCGTGAGCAAAACCAAACGCGCACACGACTGCAACCTAACCGATCTATAGGCGATTCGGGTAGCCCCAGGGACGCGACTCCCCGTACTCACTCACGGTCCCCTCCGTGAGTGAGCCCCTGAGGGAACTCCGATAGGAGGAATACCAAATTTCAACCAGATGTACAAATTTTTCGAAGTGTAACTTGTGAATGTTCACTGACTGAACAAGTACTTCGAAATAACGATCTGAAGGTGGCCAAGGGTAAATGAAGAAAGCATCGATGTTCCCTTGGCCGACTGCGAGCTAGTTGAAAGTAAATTCATAATTAATTCAATGAAATATGTTGTAACATTTTGCCGTTCTTAAATTCCATTACACATTGTTATAAAAAATTGTATACGTGCAGCTATTAGCTCGACATTACCCTTTATTCGTAAGATACTGGAAGTTCTTACGAATAGAGGATAATGCCGATTGCCCAGGTCTCACCACGAGGAGGTTGCTGCACAAGAGACCCGAGAAGTAAGTCAGAATGAATGCGAGCGAAAGTTACGCAAGTACGTCGAGTAATTATCGTAAAATTAGATAGGCAGAAGTGCGAATTTGACAATCAGAGGCAGGAATAAAAACACAAGTACAACATCAGAAATATAAAAATGTTTCGAACAGTGAACTGTGAAAGTTTCTTTTCCGTTGGAAATTGCAATAAGAATATTGGAGGTAAACATTGAAAATGATTGCTCAGTGAAAACAGTTGAAAGGGAACAAAGCAACGAGCATGCAAGAATATTTGAATTAAAACTCACCAGGGAATCCCTGGTCACTCCTGGTCCACCCCTGGTCCACCCCTGGTCTCCCGGGACATCCTAGCACACCCGGTACCGCAACCCGTCCGCCCCTGACGACTCCGCCGATCCGACTGACTGACTGACTGACTGACTGAGCGCTCTTGCTTAGCTGTCTCCTCCCCACTCCTCTACCATCGATCGATTCGATCGCCGAGTTAGTAATTATTGATAAATTTGTTATTTCTCGCTGTTCAATGTTTATAACAATTCCTTTTGGCAACGATGCCCACAACCACTCCCTTGACCATCTGACCACCTATTTTTTTTGTAAAAATATGCAATAGAACTCGAAATATAGAATAACATTTATAACATGTATATTCGCGCGCGTTAATTTGTTCGATACAATTCACAGAGAAAATTATTATTTCTGGTTGTTCAATGTTTGTAACAATTCCTTTCGTCAACGATGTTAACCAGCACTCCCTTGACTATCTGACCATCTAATTTTTTAGTCAAAATAGACAATAGAACTCGAAATACAGAATAACTTTTATACCATGCACATTCGCATTAATTTATTCAACATAAATACTACGATAAATTTATTGATTCTATCAGTTCAATGTCTATAATAATTCTTTTGTCATTTTAATTGTTTACAGTAAAGTCTCCCTTACTCTGTTCTTCAACATATTTCCTTTTCCACAGATCGATGCTTCGAACATTTATGTAAGAAAATATGTAAGGTAATAATTCTCGTTTATGAAATACTTCGAAAGTACAAATTGAGGTATCTTTCTTTCTTTCTTTCTTTCTATTATATAATAGATAGTTCTGTCTCGCTAAAACGCCGAGCGGGTTGCCTTCCGAAGGGGAACCGAAAATTGACAAGCGGGTTGCCTTTCTAAGGGGAACTGAAAATTGAAGAGCGGGTTGCCTTCCGAAGGGGAACCGAAAATTGAAGAGCGGGTTGCCTTCCGAAGGGGAATCGAAAATTGACAAGCGGGTTGCCTTTCGAAGGGGAACCGAAAATTGAAGAGCGGGTTGCCTTCCGAAGGGGAACCGAAAAGTGAAGAGCGGGTTGCCTTTCGAAGGGGAACTGAAATTGACGAGCGGGTTGCCTTCAGAAGGGGAACCGAAAATTGACGAGCGGGTTGCCTTCTGAAGGGGAACCGAAAATTGAACAGTGGGTTGCCTTTCGAAGGGGAACCGAAAATTGAAGAGCGGGTTGTCTTCCGAAGGAGAACCGAAAATTGACGAGTGGGTTGCCTTCCGAAGGGGAACCGAAAATTGAAGAGTGGGTTGTCTTCCGAAGGGGGAACCGAAGCCCCCTAGTCTCATATAAAATTTAAAGTCGGAATCGGTGATTTTCCGAAAATTATGCTTCAATGCTTTCTTAATATTTCTAGGAATCTTTTGTCCTTGAGTTTTGCTTTTAATATTGTAAATCTTAAATAACCAACAGTAAAACATCGTCTGAAATATCTACTTAACTTGTAATATATTCGGTGCAGAATGTAACAATTCATGATAATCGATTTCATCGAGGAGATACTAACAGTCTCTCGTTAGTGTCAAGATGGTTGGGTGACAATTTGCCTTCTGACCGAGGAGAATCTCCTCAGTGACCTTCTGTACCGACGAGATCACGTCGATGGCCTTCTGTTTTTTACTCCATCCAGAATCATCCTAGAGGGCGTAAGAAAGCACCGAATTATTCGAGTGACACGATCTCCCGTAAGGCTGGCAGTCTTTAACAGTATCTCGTCGATGCTGATGGAAATACGAATAGAAGTTTAAACATTTTATCGGAATCATCAATTAAAACATTTCTTTCATATAACACGTAGTTTATAGTACTAAAATTATATTTGAAGAAATAATTTTACGATTAACGTTACATACGTTATCGTATCAAATCGACAATGATTGGTTGTTATTCCTAAAATTCAAGCTGCAGATTTTTTGAATGCGTTTCAGAATTTCGAACTTGCCGATAATTAACACGGAATAAAAGTTGGCAAATTTTCAGTTCTAGTGAAAACACAAATCGTACGATTCACATTTATTATTTCCGTCAATTTCTTAATCGTAAACTATATCTACAATCACAGTCGTATCGCCTTCGGTTACAGGTACTGGTTCGTAATTACTGTTGTAAAGAATATTATCGTTGCAATTGAATATCAATAAAAAATCCATATGTTGACATGTCTAGTTCTAGTGTGTGTACATTCAATCAAAACATTATGGTGAATCATTCATATAATTCTTCGAAGATAATCTCGATCAAACTAACCTTTATCGAATTTGTTAGTTCGACTGTTCTCTAATTGTTTCCAAACAATTGCGGTGATTGTTTCGTGAAGTTTAATCATAGCTTATTCTTTATCTCACAAGATATAGTAAACGGTGTAATGGGAGAAAGTCACTGGAAGGATTGGAGACCTTTTGTTTACGGAGGGTTAGCTTCGATCATTGCCGAACTAGGTAAGAACAATTAATTTCGCGTACGATGTAATTATTATACAATATCTTCGATTATCACATTGATAAGATTATCTTTTGGCAGGTACTTTTCCCTTAGACACAACAAAGACTCGTCTGCAAGTTCAAGGTCAGAAACTAGATAAAAGATACACCCATTTAAAGTATTCTGGTATGACCGATGCTCTTGTGCAGATATCGAAGCAAGAAGGATTTAAAGCTTTATATTCTGGGTTCGTATGATTTCCCAATGATTATGCGTTAACACATTTGTAACTGGTGGTTCACGAACAATTGGAATATCTTATCAGTCTCGAATGTGTTAACTCTCTAATAATTGTATATTATCAGTAACATATTTTACCGTGCAGAATCAGCTCAGCTATTTTAAGACAAGCCACTTATGGAACCATAAAATTCGGCACCTATTACTCGTTAAAGCAAACAGCTATGGATAGATGGGAGACGGACGACTCGGTAGTTATAAATATTGTATGCGCTGCGCTAGCGGGAGCCATATCAAGTGCAATAGCTAATCCTACCGATGTAGTCAAAGTCCGTATGCAAGTAACAGGTTCCGACTCAAATTTGTCTCTGTTCGGTTGTTTCCAAGATGTTTATCGGTACGAAGGTGTACGTGGTTTGTGGAAGGTACGTCGGATACTTATATTCAAATGTGCACTGAACAAATATTTTCTATTGTCTATGTACTAATACCTTTTTGCACAGGGTGTAGGACCTACTGCACAAAGGGCAGCTGTTATCGCTGCTGTAGAATTGCCAATATACGACTATACTAAAAATAAACTTATAGCTTTTCTGGAAGACAGTGTTACTAATCATTTCCTGTAAGTAAATCGTACTAACATATACATGTATATATATATATATATATATATATATATATATATATATATATATATGTGTATATGTATATGTGGTAATGTTAATACTAATTTATTAATTACACTGGAGAGTATACATAAGTCTAATTCACACGGAAGTTCATGTTACGGTTTAATGAAATTTTAATATCAATTAACCCTTATCCGGGTTGTTTGCGTCTTAGTCAATTTTACTATCGTACTAACAATCTTTTATATATAATATCGTTAATATAAATCAATCGTTTGTTTATACTTTCATTACAGTATATGTGATGTCATGTGAGTATATTTAATGACATTAAACTACGTATTATTTCGCAATGTTTCTCAATAACAATGTATTGTCTATCTTGTTTGTGCTATAATTGTTGACCGATTTTTTTCCTGAAGAAAGACTGCGGCAACATTCTACGAAAAGAAAGATTTAGGCCCAGGAATAGTACCCTAACTTCGTTAAGCGCTGTGTTGGTGCTATAATCGTTTCGGAAGGAAGTAATATTTTTCTAAAGGTGAAAAATTTTATTTCCAGGTTCTTTCGCACTGTCGTGTACATGGGCACATGCGGTACATGGATATTGAGATGACTGCAGAGAAACTAAATGGAAGTCACGTTTGATATTCCTTTCTCGTATAACATTCATTGAAACTGTTATCGAGATGATAAAGAGCATCTTGAATTTTCTTCACGAACATTGTTTGGTTAGCATTCGTCCATCAACTTAACATTCAGCCTCTTCATTAACACTCACTTTTATATCTTTTTATTTTACTTCGTCCTGGGAAAACGAAATATTGCGCATCAACGATTTTCTGCACACTACATTAGACATCACGATTCGCATCTTCACGAATAATGCCTGGATAAGGGTTACTCTAAGTTATATTACAAATGGAACAGAATTTAAATTTCCAATCTACGCTTGAATATGCGCTAATAAATCTAAGATTTAAATTTGACATAGGATTGCTCGAACTATCATTGTATTTATACAAGTGTGTTCATTTCAGGTCCAGTTTTATAGCGAGCATGGGAAGTGCTATAGCTTCGACACCTATAGACGTTGTCCGTGTAAGTATATTTCGTTGTTTACTCGTTAGAATCTCTTTAGAATATTTTAACAACAATAGTATTGCAGACGCGGTTAATGAACCAGAGGAGAATACGTAGTACAGTCGGTGTATTGCCGCCTCATATTTACAGTGGGAGTATAGATTGTTTTGTTCAGGTAGGTATTATACAATGTGAATCATCTAACTAACGCGACGACCACCATTTTACGTGTTACTTTCCCGGTATCTCCGGAACAATTAATTTCACAGAAAAATTCTAAGTCGTCGCATTAGCTAATTTATCCTGTAACTTCAATAAACGGTTTGCACATTCGTAACAATCTAGTATATAATGTCTATTTTGCAGACGTTTAAAAATGAAGGATTCCTGGCGCTGTATAAAGGCTTCGTTCCCACTTGGTTCAGAATGGGTCCTTGGAACATCATATTTTTCATTACGTACGAACAATTGAAACATCTGGACCATTCACGGTTGTCGCTGGATAGATAAAACGAAAGGAGTACGCGCGCGCGAGCGTGTGTATGTGTGTGTTTAGATGTGATATTAAATATTGCAAACAATAGTGGAAATTAATTTAAGTGTCCGCGTTTGTATGTTTTACTTGTATGAGCGTTTAGAGTATTTATAATTGAACATGTGAAAGTAACTACGAAAACGGTAGCTGGATTATTTTTCTTTATGATAACGGAGAAAACACCGGAAGAAAGTAAACGAGAAATACAAACGTATTCGTTAGAAAGGGCCACTACTACATGTTCTTTTCAGTATCTCAAAAGTTTCATAGTGCTAGTCAGCATCCAAATGTGTTTGCATTTCATTCATTTCAGTTTCGCGTTTCAATTAACCATCGATTATATTAATCTCGTATCGCTTGTTCTCAGATTTCATTTAAAGTATAAGAACACATAAGAGTGCACGTTGTATCGTAATGTATATATGACTTTTACTCTGTACCAGTTTATTGTAAAGTAATATTTATGACGAAATGCACGTTTTACAAAAAAAAGCATATTAAATAGAACACGTTCGATTCAAATTTCTTTGAAGAAAATCGTCAAGAATACACCATGGTGAAAAATGAAACATACTACTAGAATCTTATTGACTCGTACAACTATATATTAGGCTATCAGCCAACATTTGTAACAAACTATCAAACGAATACGATGGTATCGAATGGAATTAGTTTGTCTGTTATATGGTTCCTATGTTAAACGTTTTCCGTACACTGTTCACAGTCAGCTTTATAAACATGTTTTTCCAAACCGGACATTACAAGAGAAATCATAATTTTTTGCAATCCCACACGATTAGTTTTTTGTCCTTACCACCGGATAAAACGACATTATTTTCTGCGGATACAGATAATGCGTAAATTGGTCCTGAAAGTAATTATTTAGTCGTTTAAGAAACAGAACTGGTTTAAATTCATTGTTGTACGTACAAAACAAATAAAATATATTTTACCATCATGGCAGTGTACTTGTGAAACGAAAACCGCGTCTGAACGGTGCCACACATTAATGTTTCCGTTGCTGTCTCCTATCAGTAAAAAGATTCCCAACCACGACAATGTTAATGGCTCGTATTCTATAGTCTCACGATAAATCTGTGTGCTCGTATGAACATCGATTATATTCAATGCCTTATCTTGTGCACACGATATAATGCTTTTGCCTTCTTGGTCGAACGTCATGGCATTTATTTTAGAAGAATGCCCTGCACAAAAGTGAATCGTATATGTATTGAGCAACGCAACAATGACGTAAGTCATTTGGTTTTAATTTGTACCTTTCACAGTAAGTTGCAGATTATAAGTGTCCAAATTCCACAGAAAAATTTCTCCATCTTCCGTACCAGATATTAGTAACGTTTCGTCCCTATAAAAATTCTTATAGTTACAGTTCTTTATATTTTTGGTGTAAAAATTGTTTCATGCGTTATTTTAGGTGTAGGTACTACCTGGATATACTGATGCAAGTTACTCTAGAGTCGTGATCCAATTGAGCAATAATGTACTCCGTTGGTTTAATCTTTTTTCCGGAAGTGTAAGTTCGCCAAACTTTTGCTGTACAGTCCCATGAACTCGATATAATGATATGACGGGAAGGACTTATTGCTAGACACGAAACTGCATCTTCATGTCCTTGCAGTGTATCTATCACTCTGCCGAATTCGACGTCATAAAATATTCTGTAAAGATCAGTGGAAGTTATTAGATTATACTACTCGAGATAATTTTAAATTGCTCACGCTAATAAAAAATTGATTCAGAAACCTTCGAGTGTCGATCTTAAATTTTTAAAGAACAATTAGCTCATTGCAGATAGGTAAAGTGTTAAAATTTGTCTAAAAAAATGCAGTTTTAAGTCGAATCTTGTCGAATACGTACAATGAATTGTCCCAAGAGCCAAGAACCAGAATATTGCGATGAGAAGTCGCGTAATACGATATGCAAGAGGAAAGTGGTAGCATCGATAGAACAACGCTGCGTGTTAACTTTTTGGTTTTCATACTGAAGAATTTAAGCGTTCCATCCTGTCCAACAGACACCACTTCGTCCATTTTCCCTGTATTCATCACTAATATACAGCTGACGCTTTCCTTGTGCGCCTGGAACGTCATTAATTCACGTAATTCGAGCGTTTTCTCATCAATACTTTTAGTTTCTGGAAAAAATCGGAGTTTGTCTTAATAAATCTGTTCTATCATGGTAAATCATAGTGAAATACAACATACCTGATCCAGATTTTAACGACAGTAAAGCAGTTTCGCTGTATAATTTCTCCATCAACGGAACAGAGCGTTTAGGGTGAGGCAAAGTGAATATTTGCTTCGGTATTTGACCAAACTCCATTATTTGTACTTCAATACCGTGTCTATCATTAGCGTCTCGAATAGTATCTAAATCTATCGCTCCTTCGTAGCATAAATGAAAAAATACTGAAACGCAACACATCGTAAAATATACATTTTATCATTCGTTTCATACATTAATTTTGGAAATAGTCGTTGATATACCATTGTCGGCTTTCTCAGCTTCTACTCCTCTTTGCTTGTACCCAAATATTAGATCAATCCAATGATGAAGGTTTTGAGACACATAGTCGCTTTCTAAAGCATCTCTTAATACTTGTATAAAATGTGCTGGTCCTAAAATATCGTAATAATTGTTTTAATCTGAATTTGATAAAAATTACTTGAAATACAAGCTGAGAAATACACAATACCTTTCGCCCATGGTGGCAACTGTACGTCCCCTATTTTCGTACCATTGTGTCGGTAGCCAAAATCGATACAATAACTATTCACTAAAAAATCACCACCATTGTTTGTATCATAAAATTCCGGGACCAGTTCTTTAAAGTCAGACATGTTCACCGAAACATTTTTCCATACGTCAGCTACACTGTTAGGTGTTTTTGTTGGTAAGAGTGAAACAAAAAATCGATTCTGCAGAGTCGACAGAGTCATTATGTACTCTTTTACAGTTTTTAAGAAGCGTTACCATTAAATTTTGCCTTGTCTATGCAATACACAAATCACGTTCGAACGCGTTCGTTAAAGTTTCTCTTTAAGATCCAATACAAAACCCAATCCTCGAATTTTTAAGTACTCCGATCCGCCGATTTCGGTCCTCAATTAATTATTACGTTACAAATTCTCCATAAAATATACGTACCTATTGAACATTCTATCTGGATGATCAAATCTACCGTTTTGTAGACACAACATATACTGAGGATACTTTCGTACTAAATAAAATAATACAAATCCGGGCGCACTATAATGCGAACCGTATAAAAACTTTGGTTCTGACATCTCTGTGTACCGTTCCTAAAATATGTAATCATGAATATTAGAACGCAAATAAATTTTAAACACAGAAAAGAAGAGAAAATATGTTGGACAGTGTAATTATTATTGAAAGGAAATACCTTCAATCTTTCTAATCTGTCAGAATCAAGTGCTCCAATGGGTTTTGAAAGATCTCTGTACACACCAGGATCGCTTAAATTTAACGTAGAAGATGTATAGTCTTGTATTATCCATGGCATTATTGGATACTGGGTCAAATCATGGAAAGTTCGATCTGCCAAACTGAAGAGATGCGTTATTTACAAAATCAAATAAAACAGATTCATTTTCTGCATAAAAATTACCTGTTAATATACAAGAGATAATCGTAATTTGATAAAGAACCGCTTTGCCATCTCATGGTCATTTGATCTTGAGGTATTCTTTCCAAAGACACTGCTGGCTGATTCGATAAACTATTATAAAGTTCATCCCTGTCGTTTTGATTTTTGAATGATATGAATAGATGCTCTGTTTTATTTTCTGGCTGTTTCGTCCATTTAATTTCGAGACCCTGTAACGAATACATTAAAGTTAGACGACTACAGTTATGTGCACGAACTTTTGGAAACTTACAACTTGTCTCAAGAGAAATCTTCTCTTTATAATGTTAATAATATCCTTCAGTTGTATTTTCAGAACTGGATGCTGAAAATATAATATTGGTAGCTTAATGACTTGAGCAAATATTATTCTTTCAAATAAATTGTGAAGAACGTACTTGATCCAAATTGTTGTAAGGCTGGAAATATATTCTAGAAGTTGTTAACAGTATCCTTCCCGGATTTATGACCAGCGGTAATACTTTATTCGCTTGAGTTTCTAACACAACTTGTTCGTACAGATCCTCCAACCAAGATGTGTCAAACGAGACCCTCGATTGTCTGGAGTGCACAATAGCCATAATCTATTCGATGACAACACTTTAGTTACTCAATTTTCTAATACTTTAGCTACTGGAAACAAAAATGATAATAAAAAGATATACCATAGCATTCTGTTCAGCAGTTGGCAATGTGGCAGCTCTGAACAATTGTAAAATTTGTGGAAGACAGTCTTCTATTTTTGCATAGTTGAAGTGGAAATACAGGGTTGCTTGTTTATGTATAAATTGATACGGGGCCAGTATATTTTTCTCTAGCATCTCCACGTATTGCTTGCATTGTACTGACAATACATTGCTATAAATTGTTAAAAAGAAAACGTATGTTTACAAATGTGATGCATATTTATAAATTAATAAACAATTATACCTACTTTGATGCGGTCTCTGTAGACTCGCACTGATCAATGTCTATAGCTTCCTTCAGTTGTATTTTTATCAAAGGTTGATTGATATCCTTATTTACAAATACTAAAGATTTTGAACATAATTTCAATCTCCCATCTATCCATTTCTGCTCTTCTGAGGTAGAAGCATCGTGTACTTTCATTTGAACACTGTAGTCTTCGAAAAATATTTCTCCTGGCTCCAAAAGGAGCATTGTAAACCTAATGCAAAAGGTAGAATTAATTCTTAATTACATATCAAATGTCAAATTGTATATTACACATTAAATTGTAATTTATATTCGTCTTTATGTACATACATGAAAGTATTCATACAAATTAATTGTTTTATTCTTTTAATAGTTTAATGTCAATGATAATCCAGTTAAATTATTCATATTTGTAAATAGAATTCAATTCAATTAATCTCGTCTTTGTGTACGAACACTTTTCTCGGCTACTCTATAGAAATTATCCAAACAAGAAATACGTACCTTTCTTTTTCCATTCTTTTGAAATTAAATCGAAATTATAATTGATAATCAACATTACACGTGACTTAGATAGACGCTGTCATTTAATTTACATCATTTTTCGATACGTTCGGCAAAATACAAATCTTGTACTACTAGGTTAATATCAGAATGAATCATCACATATAAATACACATGCCATAGGCCATAGACCATTGTATGCACGGTCTATTAAATTTTACTTGGAAAATACTATTGCAGAAGAAACCAGATTTTTATTGTTTAATTTACTGTTTCAAATAAGAACTTTTTAACACCCTGTTTATACTTAGAAACGAAGTCTCTTCCAAGAGTATTATCAATCTCGTGACAATAACAAATACTTTTATTCAAATGATTCATCCGAGGAAACAAGTATCCGTAACCATGAATGACTGAAAACTGCAACAGAAGTGCTAATTTATTTTTTTATAGATGAAAACGAAACTAAACAAAAATTTGTTCTGCTGAAATTATAAATACAGAATACATGCAGTTCTACTTTTACGCATTTCGTTCAATTTTATATTTCATAATTTCTTGAAAAATTTCAGATGATAGAATTGCAGATGATAGTCATGTTTCCAGAGTTAAAAATACACTATCGTGGTTAAAAATACTTTATATAAAATTAATCTGTCAGAATCCAGTTCTGTATACATATACATTCTGTATAACTGTATATGTATATGTATAATTCCTAATTGGTAAAAATGATTATCTAGTTCCAATTACTGTATTAGAAATATAGAATATATACAATATACCCCAGAGTTCAAAGGACAAGTTGAAAGGGTATAGAATTTTGTCAAATAAGACACTATTTAACGAAAAATAAATTTGAAAAGTCATAGAGCCCGCGTGTTTTGAACGGGCGTCGTCTGTGTATGACTTGCTATATCTACTTGCGACTCGCTTGATTTTCTGAAAAACAAAGTCTCGTTATGAACCAATTTTATTATTTATTTTTTATTCATGCCCCACGGAGTATATTGTCTCGTACACGTGTATTGTAAAACAATCGCTGTATGGACATTTTCGGTTGACAATGAAAAGCGGTGTGGTTGATAATTGAGCACCACTGGCTTTTAAAGAGAAACAAGAAGAATCGAATATACGTTCCGGTTGTCTCGTCTCGTCTCGTTTCTGAAATCGCGCATATCACCGACACGAGAGACCAGAAAAATTTTGAATAGGTTACTTTGGGATCCGGCGTGAAAAGTGCTTTTTTCTTATTCGGCACCGTTTTTAGTTCGATTTTTGCCGGAGGCCAGGATCCACGATGGAGGAGTTAATGACACACTTGCCCACGATCAGGAGACCAGAAAAACACGATAAAATATATAAAGACGAGTGTGTTTATTCTTTCGATACTCCGGTGAGCTGTCATATTTATTTATTTATTAATTTGTTATCCATAGATTTTCCGTATTTATGGCGTTCGCGAGCACATTAAACGCTACGAAACGTAAACCCTAAAGCCGGTTTATACGTTTCACTAGATCTCGATTGAAAATTAATCAAATTTGCAATAGCAAGATTGAAACTTATAGTCTATCGATTAGAGATTACAATGATTGTGATTATCGTTTCTTGCTGTACAGGATAGTGTCACTGGCCTTTATGTGAGTCTGACCAGCTTTTTGGGATTGGGTCAAGAATACGTAGAGCATTATTTCCAGTTATCCAAACATCCTGTGTTTTTGCACATCAAACGAATCAAAGAAGAAGTGAGCATTACTAATTATCACGTTGACTTGAATTGGACAGGCACTAGACAAGAATAAGATTTATAACAAACTATTATGTACCTTTCGTAGATTCCATCTGACCCGCAAGGAGATGGCCCAGAAAAAAAAATTACAAGACTGGCTATTGGAACGTCTGACGGATTTGCACCAGATCAACAAAAATACGTTTATCATGAAACTTACCAAATTGTTATTTTACCAAATTTCATAACAATAACTTATCCAGCTGATAACCTACCAGAAAAGGTAAGTGCGAGGCTATAGAGCGAAAAGATCCCATTCATATTATATTTACTGTTACATAGGTTGTGCAAGTTATTAAATGTATATTGGAAGCAGAATCTGCAACGAAGTTAGCAGAGGTTGAGGCATTATCTGGAACTTGGGATGGAGAGTTAAAAGCAGTTTCAAAGTAAGATAATGTACATTAAAAAAACTGATATAGATAACCTGTGATCGTGGTTTAACTAATTATCATGTGTTTAGACACGCAGCAAATCTTAAACAGTTAGATAACGGGAAAAAAATACTTCCGAGCGGATGGAAATGCGAAAAATGTGATCTCACACAAAATCTATGGCTTAATTTAACCGATGGCAGCATACTCTGTGGGCGTAAATTTTACGATGGAACTGGCGGGAACGATCATGCTGTGGAACACTATAGATCTACCAATTATCCGTTGGCTGTGAAACTGGGAACCATAACTAAAGAAGGGAAAGGGGATGTGTATTCTTACGACGAAGACGATATGGTCGAGGATCCGAATTTAATACAGCATCTAGCCCACTGGGGTATCAATATTACCCAAATGGAGAAAACCGAGAAGTCTATGGTGGAGCTTGAACTGGATCTCAATCAGAAGTTTGGTGAATGGGTCGCACTCCAAGAAACAGCTAGCAAATTAACACCATTGTACGGACCTGGTTTTACCGGGCTGGCTAACTTGGGAAATTCTTGTTACTTAAATAGTGTTATGCAAATGTTGTTTGTGATTCCAGACTTTATTAAAAGGTTCGTAATTTTATCTTAATGGGGCTGTCTCGTGTAAAGTCTGACAAATTGTACGTTCTACGTTAACATCTTTTTTGTAATTACGATAAATTGCAGATATGTCGATAATGCAACAGTGCTCCAACAAAATTACACCGATCCCGCGAACGACTTTAACGTTCAAATGTACGTTCAGAAAAATGAATGTAGTTCTGTAATTATACAGGACGAGTCACCTAATGCGACGACATAGGAGACTCACCCTGTAGAATGACTTAAAAAGCGTTTACTAATAGAAACGAACGTTGCAGGGCTAAGCTGGGGATGGGTTTACTCTCTGGCAAATATTCGGTGCCGCCAACTACAAATAACGAAGATGAACCGCGCCAGGGAATCCCTCCTCGGATGTTCAAGACGTTAGTTGGCCGTGGACATCCGGTGTTTTCTTCGAACCGGCAACAAGATGCACAAGAGTTCATTCTTCACATAATAAATATCATAGACGTAATTGATATTCAGTACTTTACGATTCTCGATACGTGTAATCTTTCGTGTTAAGTTTAAAATGCAATACTAATATTAGGAAATTGATCGAACAGCGTCACAGTCGCCATTATACGAATCCTACCGACTGTTTTAAATTCAAAGTCGAGGAAAGGTACCAATGCGGTCGTTCGAATAAAGTCAAGTACACTTATCGTCCGGAATATCTACTGCCACTTCCTATACCTGTCAAAGCTGCAATAAATAAGGTAATCAAGTTTAATGCAATTAGAATGTTCATCTACTTTTACACTTTTATACAGGGTGCCTCAATTTAATTCGATTCAAGTAAAAATAGACTTGGACTCCGCTGTCGGAGGGTGAAACGTACATTATTTAATACATATATTTTTAGGAAGAAGTTGCGGCGTATGAAGCGTTAAAACTAGAAGCAGAAACGAAGGGTCAGAAGCTAGACTCAAACACGTTAGTCAGACTTCGTATAAAACTTTCCTCGTGTCTGGAAGCTATTATTCGGTCCGAGACGGTCGAGCAATTCTACAGTTCCGCCCTTAACGAGAAAACAACAGCGCAGAAGTAAGCCACGCGTTACGCAATTTGTACGATACACGTTAATAAATGAAATTGTTTGTAGGACCACCAGACTGGCCACGTTTCCAGATTATTTATTGATACACTTGAAAAAGTTCACGGTGAAAGAAGATTGGACGCCGGTCAAGTTGGATGTGGCTGTTGAAATGCCAGACATGTTAGATTTGAGCTCTCTTCGAGGGAACGGTTTGCAGCCTACGGAGGAATTGTTGCCAGAAACCGACAGCTCCGAACCTCCGACATGGACTGTTGACACTGCCATACAGACTGAATTGATAGAAATGGGATTCCCACGGGAAGCTTGCAAAAGAGCTCTCTACTTTACGGAAAACCGCAACACGGAAAGTGCCATAAATTGGTTGATGGAACACATTGTGGACTCCGATTTTGCGGACACTTTTGTACCTCCTGGATTCGAAGCGAACCCAAGTAAATTTAATATTAAACCGAGAACTAGTTCTCACCAATATTAAGGGCGTTAAATCAATTAACTTGCTCATTGACTATGTTTTAGAAAAAGATAAATTCATACCTAATGAGGATGCTTTGGCGATGGTAATGGGAATGGGTTTCACGAAGGAACAAGCAGTAAAAGCGCTTAAAGCGACCGACAACAATTTAGAAAGAGCTGCGGATTGGATTTTCAGCCATCAAGCTGAATTAGACGCGATGGACGTTGACGATGAGCAGGGTCATTCCGAGGAGACATTCAGAGATGGAAATAATCGTATGCTTTTCTTTTTTAAATGTTAACAACATCTGTGGTTTCCTTTTGAAATTCTACATTGAATTGTTTATCGTCTAGAATACAAATTAGTGGGCTTCTTGTCACATATGGGACCTGCAACGGCAGTAGGACATTACGTGTGTCATCTGTTGAAAGACGATCAATGGGTGATATACAACGATGACAAAGTTAGTATCACAAGAATAAAATATATTTCGATAGATTTAATCAAATACTTATACAAATGGTCTATTGCAGGTTGCAATGTCTGAAAATCCACCAAAAGAATTAGGATACATATATCTATATCAACGCGTCGATTAGACTATACAATTGTTTTGTATAAAAAAAATGTATTCTATTATACTTTAACAATAAAAACTGATGGACAGTAGATTTTCAGTTTCAAGTTGATAAATGGAGTCGACTGAAAACGGAAGAAACCCACTTCCGCAAAAAAAATAAATTATCATCGAAGACGTTAAAACGTTAGTTTATTTTATCAACAATGGCACCATCTTACAACGTGTATATAGCGTCTTCATATCTTTTTCTCAAGTATAAAGTATTACTATCACTCTCCATTTGCCGTTTACTGTACATATACATTTAGACATTATATAGCTTCAACATTATTAAAAAAACTTTAAATGCACGTGATAAACTATATAGAGATCACTCTTAATAAACATCGCGACTCTTAATATAGCTGCTTTCAAATAAATATAAATTTGTATTTTACAAAGTCTCTCGTTATACTTTTCGTGTAATATGTATATGAAATTTTCAAGATAGTGTAAAAATATAATTCAAGAATACTTTAAGTAGAAGGCCATATTGTAAATATTTAAGGCTACCGCGTTGGAGAATTAATTAATAAATTACCTTTCCAAGGCAATACTGTCTTAAGTTTCTCTTAGGCTACGCGACGACTCCAATTTTATAATTTACAAATTATTCACATGAACAACACGGTCGTTATTTGCAAATTTGACCGCGTCGTTCGTAAATGTATTTACAGAGATGAACTTGTTTTAATAGATTCTTTCCATGGTGAATCATCTCGTTTGATTGTCTGAGTCTGAGTCATTGTTCGCAATAGTGACTCTTCAAGCTGTGTTTATGGCTACGCAATCCTACAAGTAAAAATCTTATTTGTACATTAATAAATGCATAAAAAAACTCTCAAAACGTGCGAATGAAGCCTGTAAATATGTTTCGGAAAAGACAGCTTCGGTATCATTCTAACTGGCCGTTCTGAACCTCGTGTTGGCACCTCCATCGATAATCCCGTTCGATGGTGGAATGGCATATACAATATTATCTCCATCCTTTTTAAACGTGGGCTCATGCACTTCCGGTAGCACCTCTACCCGTAACATTTTACTTTTGTTTCCTAGCATACATTTAAATCTTGTGTCGACTGTAACGTGTAAATCAGCCGAGCGTAATCTATCACAAACATGTGTTTCTTTAGTACATGATCGTAAATACTTCAACACAAAAGAAGTAGCTATACTCACTGCATATATCTGTTACTTAAAATTCCAACAAGCTCTCCCACTCTGTCGTCTTTCGCGATTATTGACATAATGAAGTCATTTCCCCGATTGGAATGAATCGTTATCAGTTGGTCCTTTCCGGGAGATACGCTCAACCCCGTAATCTCGGCTATCGGTGTACCTTTCCTCAAACTCCTGAATTTCGAACTGTCAAGCTTATATATCGTATGCTCAGTCACCACTAATACTCGGTCCTTCGGTTTATTAAACCTAGAACAATTTCTTTGCTATAGAAAAGTTCAGATTATACCATCATTTTGAATAAACCCTGTACAACAATATCATACGCTAACCTGTTAGTCTTTGTGATAAATGCACTAAATAAAACGGTTTTAAAGCGATCGGTGTTCCTCAGATTATTTATCGAGGAATTGAAAGTACTATAATGTGGATTCTCATCCGACTTGGACAAATAATTTCCTTCCCAGCGTCTATCTTGTCCCCAATGTTGTCGTTTTGATCGCAGAACCCCGCCAGCGGCCATCTAAAATGATATTCATATTAAATAAAAAAATAACAGAAATATTTCATAGTATAGTAATTCCGGAAAGAATAGCAAAAGTATCTATACCTTTAATCGCAATTGGGGCCAATCTTCCCTAGGAATGTGTCTGAGAACCATCCACGCCCACCATCTATCATACATCATTCTTAAGTAATAAATCGCGTGTCTCACGGCGAAATTTTCACGTTGCCATGTTAAACGTTTCCCATAATCTCGCATGTTCTTCGCGTCGCGGAACACCCTCTCCAACTCTTTAATGTAAGTACGTGTTTTGTACATTCGGTAATGCTTCATTATGACCAGAGCTGCTTTCATCTTCTTGTACTTCTGACGGCACAAATATCCTCTCCATTGCTTTTGCAGCAATATCACAATATCGGGTATCAAATCGCTGCGTGCCTGTTAATAATTAACATGTGAACAAATGTTTTTTGGACTAGGTATACTTCTGCAAATCCAATCAAACCCGATTGGGCTGAAATTTTGCGAATAACTTCATTTGACATTAAAAGTATGTTTGCAAGATAGATTTTTGGCGATTCATATGATAAGCGAATGCTAAAGATCGATAGGTACACGAACCTTTTCTAACGCGAAGAGTGTTCGAGGCGATCGAATAAATATTTTAGTATGGCCGTATTTAACATCGTTGCTGAAACCTTTATCATCCATTAAAGTACTAACACCATCTTTATCGCTGCCGCCTCGAAAGTTTGGCCAGGTATATTGCGATATCATTTTATACCTGGAAGAGATAAAGGTTGATTAGTGATACCCTGGTGTGATTTTGGCTTCATGCCAATCGGGAAGATCTTAATACCGTTTTAAGAACGTATCGTATCGTTGACGATACGCAAAACCAGCTCGTCTGACCAATACGTTCTCGACCAGACCCAAGTATCGGACTTGATGATTTACTCTTTCGTCATCGAACACTACCGGTGACTTCACTTCATTAGGCTTTATACATCTTACATAGTACGGCTCCTTGCTCGTTAGATTCTTAACCAGAGCTATCATGGATTTGCTGAAGAGAGTTCCAGCTGTTAAAGGTCTCTTCGTTGTCTGAAGCAAAACAACGAAGATTTAATAGATGTCAATATACACTAATAGTGTTGTACACATTTGTTTGCATACCGCTAAAATATTCTGAGCCCCTTCAGGCCACATCTTGCTAATTATAGGATTACTACTCTTGTATAGTAATCGTTTAAAGTCCTGGAACAGTGTATCTTTGTTTTTATCCAAAAAGCCACTAATACTATATATCACATCTCCAGCATAGTGTTTAATCTTAAACTGAATCTTATGTTGAAGTTCTTTGTCCATTGGTTTCAATTGTCTCGAAGAGTAATGCTCGTGATGTAACAGTTTCCGATCCATGTCCTCTAAAAGCATCTGGAAGGAATTTTATTATAAAATAAACGTACTGATTCTGCGGTGTAAAAAGTGAAGGATGAGAACGAACTTCATCTGTAACTTTGCCAACGTTTATGCAAGCCTCGTCCATGATAGCTATGATTCCCTTATGCGGCTGTTCCACTAGATCGCAAATTATTTGATTGTTGAAATAATCAATATTTTTCCATGCTATACCTTCCCTCTTATATTCTTCCTGTTCCTGTTTCAACACCAATTCTGAAACATCGAACGTTATATAACGTAGTCCTTTTAAAGAAGTAATCTCATTTTGAGAGGCTCTTACCAATGAACAGCTGCTGCAACTTCTCATTGCAATAATTAATGCAGAATTGCTCGAAGCTATTGATGTCAAAAATTTCAAATCCGTATATATCGAGTACTCCGATCACTGTTCTGTATCTTTTGACGGTTTCCGTATCGTTTACGTTAATGGCGGTGTTAACGCGCGATACGATATCACTAAATAGTCGCTCGTATACAGCCTGCAGAAATATAAAAATGAATTTCCAAAATAATGTGAACAACCCACGAAAATAAGTTTACTAGCATACTTTTGCCAGTGCATCCCTTCCGAATTCCGCCTGTTTCGAAGTGTGAGTCTTCTGCACGACTTCTCCGCCTGCTGCAATCACTCTTTGCGTGAGTGCTGTGCTTAATTCTTGAGGACTAATGGAAAGTAACTTTGCTGTGTCATTTAAAGCAGTTTTGTTTTGGATGTAAAGCTTTTCCTCCTCGAGTTTGAACGTGATATTACCCTGCAATAAATATGAAAGTAGAATAAGTAATAAAGTAATGAAATTTTCACTGCTTTTGTAAATTAACAACAACAAACCAGATGCAATATTCCTGCAATAACATTCCAGACTGTCTGTATTTCATTTTGCGTAAATGCAAGAGTGGACATAGCAGAGTTTACGGTTTTATAATCGCTCTTATCAGTTGGACTCGCTTTGTTACAGTTTCCAGCACCAACATAGAAATATGCAGCTGGATCCCTTACTAATCTAAGGTTGTTTAATTCTGCTTCACTGGAGCCATTCAACAGCTATAAATTATTATTAAAAATCTTCATCAGTTATCAATCGTTTCTAGGGAAATCGTGAAGACAAATCAGTAATACCTGATAGAAACAGTGAAAATTACGTTCTCCGTTCTGCTGGTACACAACCCTCGATTTCTCCAGCAAATAATTAGTAACGTGTCCACCGATCGGATCTCCTTTAAAATTGAAATCTATATCCATGTACTTTCCAAATCGA
This sequence comes from Lasioglossum morio, assembly GCA_916610235.2. NCBI lineage: Eukaryota > Metazoa > Arthropoda > Insecta > Hymenoptera > Halictidae > Lasioglossum > Lasioglossum morio. The sequence goes on along the minus strand of OU744324.1, from coordinate 4,318,221 downwards.
GAGGAATTATCGTTTCTATTTGTTTTTGCATTTCCGAAGGCTTCCAATATCGAATTGGATTGAATAAGAATATTTTTTACTCTGACATACAAGAAAAAAGTAATCGTAAATCCTATGAATAGAGATCTTAAAGACAAGTGAAATTGCTTTATCGTATATTTCTATTTGTTTAGTCTATATCGACCTACAAAAATGTAACTATAGTAAATTATAAATCTGCTTTACTTCGAAGACAGTTTCGACTGTACCTTTCTATTTCTTGCTGGCCGCTTAGATTAGTGACCGCAGCGATATATTTCATAATAATTTTACTCGCTTCGGTCTTACCAGACCCTGATTCTCCACTGATTACTATACAGGTGTCCCGGCGCTGTTGTTTCATTTCTTTATGCACCGCGTCAGCAATTGCAAATATGTGTGGCGGATTTTCAAATAATTCTCTGTCTGAAATATTATAATTTTTGTAATATCTTATTCTCCTGCTTGGAATAGAATTATTTACCTTTATATTTATTAATGTAGTCATTGTTGTATATGTTTATGTTCCTGTATGGATTGATACTGACGCAAACTTCTCCAATATATGTATAAATTTTCCCACCATTGAATCTGAAAATGAAATCGCAAGAGTGAAAAATCGCGATTGCAAAATAAAGTACTTGAAGCCGCGCGAGGTAACTTATCGAACTTTTTACTTGGAAGTTCTACAACTACCATCGTAATTAGTTGCTGTGTGCCTAAGATAACATTTATCTGTTTATCGGGAATATATAATAGAAATCAACATTTATCTTCGACTTTGAAACGGCAGCTTTTCCGTCCTCTTTTCAACTAATCGCGCGCTTCGTCCAAAAGGGCATCTGTAGTATTTCATTTGTTTATTTTAAAATAAGCTGTACATATATGCTGTAATAGCTGAGTCTATTATAAAACTCAAGTTCGAACTCAAGGCGATGACTCATAGAACGCAAAGCCCGATAAGGCATTCAGCATACCGTTCAATAACGCTCCTCCGAAAATCGAAACCGCGTTTAGAACCGGTCATATTGATGAAAATATCGAACGAATCGCAGCTTTCAGATTTTATACAAATAAAAATAAAAGGAGCGTTTAAATTCGCGTACGAATCGTGACATTAGGCTCGATGGAATCATGATGGCTGATAGATATCGACAGGTCAACAAGATTTTAATCCAATATTAGGAAGACGCTTCGCTTCAACAAGTTTTTGTGGGTCAAGTTCAAATATAAATACAATAGTGTTGCACTGCAACCACCTGCTAATGGTTAGCCACGCCCTCTTGGTGGATGATCTATGAAGTATACATATCAAGAAATTACCGGGAAGTGGCCCGAACACTTGTCACCGTTTCCGCGGAAAACTCCGGCTCGTATTTTTCTCGATTTCCCGCCAATTTCTTTATTTATTGCTCCGGCCGACAGCGTTCATCGTCGCGCGGTCTTACCTGATTCGCAAGTTATCCACAACCTTCTCCAATGTGATCTCGTCTAAGAGAACCAAGTCTCCGATTCCAACCTCGTCTTGCGCTGCCATTGTATGTAATAATAAAAACACACGGAATTTACGGTTCCATACAAACGTACGCGTACTCGTCGCGCGTTGGAGACCAGCTCCTTCCTACGAACCGTCCACGCAGCGGAGCGAATGACGAATGTGGTTCACGGAAATCCTCACACATATTCCACCCCTCCAGAAACTTATCACCACAAATACAGATACCAGAGACGAAACGAAACTTCGATGTTTCATTCGACGCTTCTGTTCCCAAATTGAACATGTCAACAGCCTACGAACATAGCTTTGTCGTTGCCTACCGATAGTTATTTAATACTCTCCTAGAAAACAATGATTCGGTTTTTAGATTATTATTTTATAATTTTATGACCGGCGGATACATGCGCACTGATTCTCTCGAGAGTTTCGACTCTAGATGAATTTTTCATGTCGGGGGTTTGACAGCTATCTTTTGCGCATCCGATTCTGCGCATCGCTGAGCTCATCAATTCAAAATACACATTCACTACTACCTACATACTTCCGTGTTGAACGAGGAATGTATGGTACACGCTAAAGAATTTGCGAGGTTCGTTTCAGCTTTCTTGCACTAACGATCTAGAGATATATCGCAACTGTAAAAACAGTTTTTAGTATTTTAAAGAAAGCGAACCCTTTACATAAAAAAAGTAATGATATAGTACTGGGGAGGGGGGGGGAGTGTTTCAAGGCGTGCTCAATGCGCATGCGTAGATGCTATGTTGTTGTAAATACATATATCTGTATTATACAACACATATGTTCTATATATACATGTTATGTTATTATTCACTGTTATTTTTGGCGATTTGTATCGTTTGTCATTCAGTCTTTCGTGCAGCCGGTAGAATCGTACATGTATTCCCCGTAACTGGAAACAGCAAGGATGGCCGAGACGAAATCGGATCTCCATTTGAATGGCACAAATGTCACCGCAACGGAGAAAAATTACGCCGCTCCAGTAAGGTTATGGAACAAACTGCAAATAAACGAGCGTTCGTTCATTCTCCTTCTTTTCGTAATGTCACTGAGCATCTTCCTAGGAAAATCGTATATCAATTACGGTAAATGAAATCCTGATACTACATAACATCGATCTGTGCCGATTAACGAACCTGTCATGTGAAGCCAGTGTGCGTTCGTACACGTTGCATGTTTGTTTACTCTCCTTGCATAACATTTATCTAGGTTCAGTAACACTCGTACAATATGGTTCTTACTTCTCAATATCTTCGTATTGACAGGCTTCTAACTTGCGCACAAAATGTTCTACAATGTCGCGATTCAATTTGCAAAAGATACATTTCGTTTTTGGTTTGTCATATTTTTTTGCTTTATGTTAAAAGTCAGCTTTCTGGCGTTTTCGCAATGTACTCACAAATAGAAATTGGCTTTGTGCAGTATTACGCATTGAAATAGCGATAAGCAGTTCTGATATCTTAATATGATCTCTTTAGGGTCTATTTTACAGCTGCAAAGTAATTCCAAGTCCGTAGTATCGTTGACATCTGTGTCCTTGAACATCTCCAATATATTCGATGTGTCACGCATGCCAGATGTATCAGAGTTCAGTACGAAACATTTAACAACTGTGAGTGAACAATTTGTGAACATGGGTCAATACGATGATGTTGTAAATGTAACAATGTCATTCTTTAAGACGTATGGATGGTTAATAAAAGCAGCGATAAGTGGTCTCATAATGATGGGTTTTACTTGGTTTATCATTTACAAAGATAGCAGTATTCCTGGAATCGACCCACCTTCCCCCTTTAGTCCTTCTAAGTACAGGTAAGCTGTTCAGGACGATAATACCCTTAACTTAGTTTGGCAAGTAAGTAATTTCGATATTCGAAGGTGAAATAAAACCTAATTTCTTTGTCCAAGCAAAAATATTTTCTTATTTATTTGGCAAAAGATCATCGAACAAAAGGGTAAATATCTTATTCATTAAAGTTCATTGCTTGAATAATAAAATTGGGCTCTATTTCACCTTAGAATACCGAAATTATTTTCTTGCCAAGTCAATATATGTCATTAAAAAAATTCTCAATAAAACTTGTACAGATTGTTCATTGTCTTTTAACATATTCTCTTCTGTTTCAGATTTACAGGGAAAACTTCTAACGTACAAATAAACTATTTGGTTGGTGTATTAAATGGGATATTAATTTTTGTCTACATGTGCCTGTAATGGCATTAGTACAACATACTTCTGTGTCTATAATTTGCATAATTACTTATTGTAAATCATGCGACAGTGTTTATATTTATTTATTATTCCTGTTAATTAACATTGCGTTTGGATATTATTTCTGTTGATTAACAGTACTGTTTATCTTATTCTTGGTTATTATTATATTGTACATTATTTAAAGGTTAGCATGCGGTATTAAGTAGATTATTTATATTGTGCAAGGTATGAGCATTTTTCGTTTAACAATGTGAAATGTTTAGAAGATGATTGTTTACTTAGACACATGTTTTAAAGTTTAGTATAAGAATGACAAGATACTTAGCGAGAGAAAGTATTAATAAAAAGAAAAGTGTAATTGATCGGAAGCATTATGTGGATGATTGTAACATGCAATATTATATTATACATGTAGAATTGTATAATGTACAAAATTGATATTCTATGTTCGATGAATCCATTTTTTTTTGCATTATCTAACGTCCTTAATATGTAAGACTGATTAAATGTCTTTAAATTCTTTATTTATTGAAACATTAAAACGAGCTCTGGGCAGCTAAACGTAATAGTATTATACATGATACCTTCTGGTGTTAAGTTACTATATAATGTGTACTTGAACCTCTCTAGTGATTATAAACAAGAGATACAATATTTTTGTAAACAAACCAACGAGATTGTAATGCCAACGTCAACGAATAGAAGATTTTGTAAACACCTGTTATCGTTATTTATTCGAATGAAACGAATTATCGTTCTAAGACGTTAATAAATTGAAGATGAAGTTCATAAACGATGTATTCTTGATTTTGTATTACATTTATGTAGTGAGGAAACTTGTCAAGATATTAAAAGCCCCGAAAGAAATGTTACTTGAAATAAATGATTGATTTAAGAATTTTTTATCATTACCGAAAGATTTATTAAGAGCACCTTTGTTTTCAATTTTTGTATTTTTTATAGGACTATCGTCGCGTAATTATTTCTTGAAACTAACAAGGCCACGTTTCTGTACATTTTTCTTACGTCTCACAAAAGCATATCTACAATTTCAATAATTACGAAACAAAAGGTTTAAAGATTCTTGTTAGTTTTCTCCGTTTAAATGAACCGCCAATCGAATGTTTGCGCAAAGAGCAATACACGGAATGATGTAATTCTCCGACAGGGCTGAAAGAAAATGTGTCAAAGGGTAGCTTTCGAATGTGGCAGTTTCAATTACTATATCGACGCGTTTAAGAAAAACGAATACAATTGTTTAAAAAAATAAAATTCCGGGATTAAATTCCTGGATTTTTTTCATATTTCAAAACTAACGATTCCAAATTCTCGATTTTCCGACTTGGCGAATCATAAGTCGTCCCTGACACATACGTAATCGCGCGACGAACCGTACTGCGTTTACGCAGAAAAGTTAGTATAGCTCATTGTAGTGCTACCGTTCCGTTCTTTGGTAAGACGTGATATGTCGTTGTCAATTTCCCATATTCGATTGACGCGTATTTGTTGTAGCGTTTCGTTGACTTTTCTCGGACAATAAACAGAGTTCTTTTCTTTTCAGGGTAATCATTGAAACATCGTCTTCAACTAAGCGTCTTCGAACACGTTGCGAACGATGGATCATCAGATGTTTAAGATATACAATCAGGAAGACTTTAACAGAATCACAAAGGGAATCAAAGTTGCACAATGCATGCAATCACGATCGTCATCCGGTAATTATACTCCGAATAATCTATTTCGCTCACGTACTGTCTTGCGTTAATTTATGTTCCGTCAGTTCACCCTTACTCCATGACGCGTTTATATATATTTATGGTGAAGGATTTGTCAATGAAAATTTTCCTTTTATCTTTGTGCAATTACGTCATTCGAGTCGATCCGGTTATCTCCGAATTTGAATATCACGGTCATTCATCAGTTTAAGGTTAAAGCCACTTGTTTTGCCAAATTATAATATATAAGACAATATTGATCAAGAATAATTATCTTCATACGTGAAAATGTAATTTAAAAGATATATCGTAAATATGGATTTGTTTATTATTTTAGTTTCAGAAAGCGAAAAAGTATTGAGCCAACTTGATGATCTAGTTGTGTCGGATTCATTGAGCTGTTCATTTTGTAACACTCTGTTCGAAGATAAAGCGCAACAAAGACATCATTATAAATTAGATTGGCACAGATATAATTTAAAGCAACGCTTAAATGGATTAAAACCGATTAACGAAGAAAAATTTGGTCTGCTAGCTGATGAAGGTATTGTCTTTTACGTTTCCTATGTATGATAATGAGTAAACTGCAGATGTTTATTGAAAATAATATTACAGGCGATGTTTCAAGTCTATCTGGAAGCGATGTAGAAACGGAGAACGAGGATGACACCTATATTTCCGAGGCAGGAAGTTCCGTTAACGGAAACTGTGAGAGTAAAAACAGTATTAGCAAGACTAAGAAAGTTGAAAAGAAAGCAGGTGGTGTAGAATCTATTTCCGATAGCTCGGACACGGAGTGTTGCGACGATACAAAAAAAGAGAAAAAGATCGAAGCTTTATTGGCCACGGCGTGTCGTCATTCCAAAGTCTTCTTTGAGAACGACGATGGGAATATATTTAGTATATACAGGTGTTTGCTACACCATAAAAAGGTCCGTTTGTTTGCATTGCTTCGGATAGTTTTGCGAACGATTTCCTATAAGCACAGACATACCTGTCTATCATTTTACATTGTGATATAATCTACTTTGTTAGAATCACTTGGCGTGTCTGTACTTACCAGATCAGGAGAGATGCAATTACATTTTAGGAAATTCCCGAGGTAGACAATGAGATGATAGCTCAAGCATTAGACAGTGGGAAAAAGACAATATGGACTGTTATCATGATTGGTGGAGGACATTTCGCAGCAGCTGTGTTTCAAGGTATAAATGCGAATCTATGGCGAAATACCAAACTACGCAATTATAATAGTGCACAGAGAAATTGTAACGATAAATTTCTGATTGTTTAGACGGAGAACCTGTCGTCCACAAAACATTTCATTCCTACACTGTGCGAGCAAAGCAAGGATTTGCCCAGAGCTCGCGGACAACGACGAATCATCAAAAGAGTGCCGGGGCTAGCCTGCGCCGTTACAACGAAGCGTCGCTCCTTCAGGTGCCTTTTATTTGTACTGAACATTAATCGGTTTTCAAGAATATTAGAAGATATTCTCGTGTTTCAGCACGTGCAAGACATACTTGAAACATGGTCCTCGCACATTACCAATTCCTCCCTGATCCTGTACAGAGCGGTCGGACCCTACAACCGTGCCGTGTTATTCGGGGGAAAAAATCCGCCACTAGATAAGAACGACTCGAGGCTACGACCATTGCCATTTCCTACTCGCAGAGCGACTTTTAGCGAAGTTAAGAGAGTGTATGATATACTGAGCACTATGGAGATTTATGGTACGCGGTAGACTAATTACGACGACTGTGGACTTTATTGTATTTCCCAGATTTGGAGTTACCATAAATGCATAAAAATCCACAGTCTACTAATTACACTGTCCAACAACATCGCATTTCGATGATTCTTATGTGAGTTTAGGTTCTGCAGCTGATTTCACGGATTCCTTTCCTATTTCTCCACGCCAGCCTCTTAGGAAAAAGATTTCGAAGGTCGACGTGCTCATCGAGGCACCCGAAAGTGCAGAAAACATCGAGTGCGATTCCAATACCGCTACCAACCCTTGCAGTCCTCAAGATAACGATAAGAATAAGATTACCGCACAACTTTCGCCGGAAAGGCAACCCAGAAATTCGCGTTCGCATATAGATAGAGCGAAACCACGGAAGAGTCCTTGTAGACCATTGCCAGGTAAGAATTACATAAAGAATTCAGGAATAAAACTTATATAATCAATGATCGATTGAATAATGGCATCTCTGTTTCCCTCTCGAGACATTGTCACCAGATTAGCGCAGTCATCTTCCGAGTCGGAGTTAGATGGCCAATTGGGCAACGCTACCATCCCAACGGACGTTATGTTAATTGAACAGGAACTAGAGGTAGACTTCCGTGAGAATCTACTGGCATTCCAAGACACCGTGCCGAGATACATGAAGAATAAGAAGTCTCGCCGCCAGAGAAAGAAATCGAAAAAAGATGGTGCGTTGTCAAATAATTTCCCGTGGACCTACCGATTAAAATCGTAAAAGTAATGCAGACTAATGCTAATTTTTAAACAAATTCTTTTTAGATAACAACATGAACGAAGTCCTGCTTAGCGCAAAAATGAAACTTTGGTTGGCATGTAAACTGGGTGACAGCGAATTGCTGTCTATGGTTATCGGTGGTTTATTAACGGAAATAGAGAAGAGTATGGAAACGGATGAGCCAACTAAAGAAGAAGGATGCTCCGAAGACATCGCTATCATCAGCATGGAGGACATAACAAAGCTTGTAAATGATTCAAACGAGGATGGCAATACGATGTTACACTTGGCGGCTGCCGGCGGACATTTAAAATTAGTCTGGTAACTTCATTTTTTAGTGATATTTCTTCTTTTTTGGAACACAGTTCCATAGAGGTGTGATTTCAGGGAACTACTGGAAATCGGATCAGATCCGTGTAACAAAAATAAGAAGTTGCAGACACCGTATGCAGCTGCGAACGATAAGGAAACCAGAAACACTTTCAGGAGGTTCATGGGTACCAATCCTGATAAATACAATTATTCCAAGGTACTTAATTGGTTCTTTCTACAGGTAATTTCATAAAAATGACGTTCAAAGAACTAATATCTTTTTTGCTTGCTTAGTCTCAAATACCCGGGCCACTTACCGATGAAATAGAGCAAGAAGAATTAGAGAGGAAGAGGCAACAGAGAAAAGTGAAACGGGAGAAAGAAAGAGCGAAGAGGAAAGAGTTTGAACTTAAGAAGCAAGAGGAAGATACGAAGCAGAGATTCCTCAGTCTTAGCGATCGAGAAAAAGTATGTGTTTCGTAAGCGAATCGAAGAACTACAGTGCTACAAAGGATACAGCCAAACCCTATCCGGCGTTACCCTTTCACATGCTTATTTGTATTACAGAGAGCGTTGTCCGCCGAGCAACGGATTCTGAAGCAAGGTTGCACCACAATGGTGTCACGATGCTTTCAGTGTGCAGTGAATATGGCTGGCCAGGTGCCTTTCGAGTACAATTACAATCGGTTTTGTTCTATGCCGTGTCTACGGGAGCACCGTCTCCGCAACAAAGTCGACACTTGATGCTGTGTCGTGTTTAACAACAACAATTATCTCGAAACTATGCCAGTTAATCGGATCTTTCCATTGGGTACAAATTATGAATAGCCTCGTAATTGTAACGTAGCTAGACTCATACAAATGATTTTGCATAGGGTAAGAGAACAGTGCGAATAAAATCAAACAAACAACCAAACAGTAAGACAAACAAAATACACAGAGAAAATGTATCTCGAGTATCGTTGCTTTCTTTATCGTTACTCCTCTTTTTTTTACCGCTGAAGGAAACTGATACGCGGGGTACTATTTCTCTTTTCCCTTTTTTTTTCTCGATTTTTTAGTTAATTGATAAATTAATCGTAAGAGACCAGCTGTGTACAAACAACTCTTGCTTCTTAAAAATTAAATACACTTTATATATATAATTCTCGTGTCGATTACATTTTTAATATATAACTTTCTTTGACCGTATATTAAATGACATACATAAAGGTCTAACATTTTTGTACGCTAATGCTAAACAGTAACTAAGATTCACACTCATAATCCACAATAGTACACTCATACCACCGTGTTCAAGATATTACAAGGTCGCGACGACTGTGCCCTGCTGTTGTAATATCGTAACGTTCAAGTATATGTAGTTATGTATATCATTATACAATAATTAATAATCGTGCGAGAAGCAAGTCTTCGAGAGTATAATTTCATAGGGAACATAAAGTTTTCTTTCTGTCTTGTACGCAGGATGATCAAAATTACCACTTTGAGTATTTAATCGATTGCGCGACCTTTGGATTACGATATTATACGAACGATAAATCAGCGAGTTTCGTAAAAAAATTAATGTCAGTGTCAGTTTTATGTATCTGTATAAAAATGGAGGACAGTAAAAAACGAGTTGTCGCGTCACACGATCCTCTCGATATCGCGTAACTTTTATTCAAAATGTACTTTCAAGTGACTCCTAAATTAATCGTTTACGTTATAATTTAAGAAATATTCAAGGTGCTAATTTTAATTGGCTTAGCCTGTTCAAGAGATTCTTTCCACAAATGCTTACAATTATCTTTTGATATTGAATTTCTGGGCTGATTTCGTGCAGTTATCGTTAATGTGGTTTTCAAACGGTAGCTGCATAGAATATCGATGACTAGTATCGAACAGGAAAACGAAATAGAAAATTTGTCTACACGCGTACTGGCAATATCGTAGCGAATCAACGATTGGTACATCATTAATTTTTGGCTTGCGTTTGTTCGCTTGGCGGTACCAGTACGAATCTGAAATGAAACTATAGCAAATGCAGTTTCTGCATCCTTAGATTTTCTTAAGCTTATGGACCGATGCGTTATACTTAACGATGCGAGTACAACCGGATATAATTCGAGTATTTACACGATATATCTTATCTTTACGTGAATAAAAAGAACGCTGTTTGGCTCGACTCGAATGAACATGATACACTGACAAGGGAAGGAGTCTAACTCCTCAAAATTAAAGACGAACATTTAGCAGCCTTCCCTTGTGAGATCGAGTAGTATAGTCAGTTAAAGAAGTGTGCATAGACCGGTCAAATTTTAAGCATTTGGAGTAAAAGAGCATTTTGCATAATTTGTATATTTTATAGACGTTAATTAATTAATTGATTAGACGGTGTGAGAAAGAGAATTTTGACTGAGACGTTGATAAGTTATCATTCCAGTAAATTTAGAGGATAACCAACATAGGCCTCCAGTTATTTAATGTGATTTCTTCATGTTCTACGACGAACAGTTTATAAAATACGCAAAAATGCTCGGTGCTCTTCAAATGCTTGAATGCCATCACAGATGAATGCAGACTATCGCGACCGACTCCATATGTATACATATCGACATTTCTTCTCCGTCTCCGTCATTCCCCTACGTTGATTACACTTCACGGCATATATACAACAATATGAGAAAATAATTCGATTTGGGCTTTCGTCGATCTTCGTTCTATCGCTGTCGAGGTGTGCGCTTTAGGCTAATCGAACTGTGTTCTATTTACGTGTGGTCCGTGTTCCTGTGGCTATCGTTTAGAATGAGAAAATCGGCGAAACTTCCGAAGACCGGTCAAACACGATTCAGCTGAAATTTTGCCAATAGCTAATCGACAAAAAAACGAAGCTGCACAATTTCAGCACAATCGAGTATCACCGGTTACCGGAAGCATAGCTAGAACATCAATTTGTCCGCGAAAATCCGTGACGTTCGAGCGGCCGTTTAAGTACAGAACATGAATACAATTTCCTCTGTGTTTTGGTCGATCGGTCGTTGCACCAATTCGCGTGTCTGTTCGGGCGTGTCTTTCCGGAATCTCGAATTCATTTTCCCAGAATGATCTGTAATACGTTTTCGATCCGCATTGGACAGTTTTGTCTAGTCGATCACGCGTTTCATCTTATATCGACGTGGAGTCGTCGGACTCGCTGTCGTCGCACTCGTCGTACAATCCGCGAACGTTCCCATCGTTCCAATTGTTGTTCTCGACCTTGACCTCGTACCTGTTCTCCCTGACAGCGTTGTCCGACGGCAGGATCCTCACGTACGTGTTCTTCATGTTCTTCGGATCGGCCTGCACGACCGTGTTCCTCACCATGGGAGTGCTCCTGTCACCGCAGACCGACTTCGAGCGGCCTTTCTCCACCTTCTCGTCGATAATGGACTCCAATGAGCTTTTCCTTCTACTGTTCTTCCTATTCCCTTTCTCCTTATTAATCGTTGCCTTTCTCCCACCTTTAGGACTCTCGTTCTCCAAGTATTTCCTGATCCACTTCGGCGTATCGCTCGAATAAATCGGCTTCTTCGCGTACTTCGGGCTGGCCGCGATCATCGGCACGTCCGTCTCGATCACGGTCGTGATCACCTGATCGTTTTCGTCAAAATTACTCTCGAGGTACTTCTTCTTCGGTATCGCGGACATACTGATCTTCCCGAGCAACGTGGAGCACTCGTCCGCGCTCTCGTAAGTGTACGCATAATGTTTTTGCACGTGTTTCGGCTCGTCGACGATGTCCACAGTCGTATCCACGTTCGCCATTTCGTTCTTCCTGTTCTCCTCTTTCTCGTCCCTCTTGAACGGCTCGAGTGCTTCCTCGAATAGCAGCTTCGGCGACTTGCGTCCAAAATCGAGCGGTTTGTTCGACAAGAAGACGATGCTCTGTCTAAGGCTACCCGTGATGCTGTGCCGTTGCCTGGTAGCAGGCGGGTCCAATAGACGTCGTAGACTCGAATTCCTGATCTCGGGCACCGACATACGCTCGCGATTAGGGATCGGTGGGACCGAGAACTTGTTGTTCTTTTGCTGTACGCTGGCTAATTTATTCTTCTTGCTCAACAACAGCTCCGTCGACAGAAGCTGTCTCTCAGAGGCCGGCAAAATCGGCGTGGCACTCGCCAGCAACACGCTTTCCAATCCCTCTCTGGTCGGGCTCTTAATCTTGCCCAAGGTCGCGTGCTCTTCTATCTTCGGGTGCTGGTGTTCGCTGATTGGCGAGCTAGCGATGGGTAACAGTTTGGATCTGATCACCTCCTGGTTCCTCAACTGGCTGTCCAGGCTGAACCGTTGTTTCGGCGTGCCCGCGATCAGCCTGAGATCGTTCTGCGTCTGCAGCTCCGGGATCGAGAATCTGTCCCGGTTGAATTTGCTAGTGGATGACTCCTTCAGATTCCTGTACTTGGCGCCGAAGTCTAGCTGCGATAACCGGTCCCTTTGGCTGGTGTGCACGGATAGAGAGAATCTCTTGTGCTTGTTGGGCGGCGGGGACGGAGAGTGGCACACCATAGCGGATAGATTCGTTCCTGTGCTCAGGCAAGGGTGCGAGAGCCTCTGCTGGCCGCGGCCAGGGTGATAGTCGCCAGTGACCAAGGTCGGTTGGGAGAGTCGTTCGCGTTTCCCAGTGGCAGCTTCGTGTCTGAGCATGAATCTACGGACATCCGGCTGCGACAGTCTAGAGGTACCGTGGTCCAAGGTCAAGCTGCCTCTAGAACTACCCCCGAAACCAGGCACGCTCTTCGCTGATAATCTCTCGCCCTCGTTGATGCTGTTGTCTCCAGATGCAGCTCGCAAGCTGGTGTAGGACAGTTTGGCGCCGCGGTTCATTCCGACGAAGTTGATGCCGCTGAAGCTTGAGTTCAAGGTCGGCTGGGACATGCGGATCCGACGGTCCGGTGAACCACTGCCGCCGGATCTTCTGTCGTACGAGATCAACAGCGTCGGCAGGTTCGGTTGCGAGTAACGGCTACGCTGACTGGCAGGAGAGTAGCTAGGAGGACAAGGGGTTGTCGAATAGGTGCCCTCGAAGGTCGCCGTGTCCTGGGACTCGATGCTAGATTGGGATTGAGGTGGCGGCTTCACTGGGGGGATGTGCAGGTTCGGGTGAGAGAGACGGTTCTTACGACCCTGGCTCGGCTTCTTCAGAGTGTCGATCAGGTTCGGTTGCGAGAGGCGGATGTAGGGCGTAGGCGGCCGATTCAGGTACCTAGAAAGTTTTCCTCGGTTAGGAATTATGCAAACCGAGGGTAACTGCTGAGCAATCGTCTAAGATACTCTTAGGATTGATTAATGACAATTAGCTGTCGTGAACGGGTCCCGTGGAAATCACCAAGACAAATTTCCCCGACAACATTTCACCGAGTCCAAAGTTGACCGACAACTACTTTGATTTTGACAGACAACGAATCTAAAATCCTTGTCGATCAAATCCGTTGGCGGTCAAATTCGTTGTCGATCAAAGTCGCTTTTGGTTAAAAGCGTTGTCGGCCAGAGTTATTGTCGGTTAAATCTGGAGTCGGTGAAATGTTGTCGGGGAAATTTGTGTCGGTGATTTCCATGGGACTCGTGAATAACATACCAAAGGTCCCGGCGGCAGTAAGGCTCGCATCAGACGGTGGCTCCTTCCCGTAAACGCCGTATAAAAATCGGTCGAACGTCCTCGAAGAATGACGGCAGGTCCAACTCCGCTGCCCTAGCGATCCCGCCGTCCTTGCACTCCAGCCAGTACGTGTCCATCAAGCCTTTACCCTAAAAGAGCAGTAATTAATATTACGTGATCAAAAGAATAGAAATATTCTACGTACGAAGAAACGTTTGGTTTTGGAGTTAAAGTAGCTTCGATCAGAAATGGTTAATACAAATAAGAACAGTCAATTTTGTACCTTGACGTCTACCAAACCGCGACGCTCTATCTTGAATCCTCCCACGGCGTCCAAAGCTTTCTTCATCTCCAGGCTAATGTGTATTCGTAGGGCTACGACCGGTAAAGTTCAATAGCAAACATCGTCCTTCTAATGAGTTTCACTAAATATGATAGAATGTTGAAGTGACATTGCTACCTTCTCCAGTGGATTCCATACGACTGGCTGTGTTCACCGTGTCTCCGAATAGACAGTAACGAGGCATCTTGCTGCCGACTATTCCAGCAACGACTGGTCCCGTGTGCGCTCCGCTTCGTATTTGAAGCCGTTCCCCTGGCCTCTTTGGTACTTGGAACACCGAGGACGCTGCTAAAAGGTCCAGCGCCATTGTTGCTATCTCGGTGACGTGTTTGTCACCTGCGAAAAGGTGTGCGATTAAGCAACGATGTCGAATGCGCGTTCTCATTTTTCGATAATACAAAGATGGGGTAGTTAAAAACGCTAGATAAAAGATCGATCTAGGCCGCGATCGCCCTCAGAAGTCCTATTTTTACGTTTACAAGGCGTAATTGGCATTATTCGGAAGCATGTAGCTGTCGCAGCTTTATGAAATATGTAATAAGGATAATACGTAATTATTAAAAATATATAATACGGGTAATATTTACGGAGTACAAACTATACGGTAAACATGCTTTTTACAACAAATCGAGATTTTTCTCTTACCATTTCGAACTGGCAAACCGGAAGCAACCATGTACGAGTCGCCGATGGTTTCAACTTTGTACACGTCGTAGCACTCGATGCGAGCATCGAACAGCTTGTAGATCGAGTTCAGGAATGTAACAACCTGAAAACAACAAGTACCTTCAAAACCGAATTTCTTTTCCTGGTTAGAAATGATCCATTTCTTATGTCCTCCGGTATATTATGATTTCTACGATAACGTATAGAGAAACGAAATTGTCCGATAATAAAATTGGACTCGTTTGAAAACTAGAAGCCTCTAGTTTCATAATCCATCATTAATTGAACCCTTTGCACTCGGAGCTATTTTAACTCGAAAATTAAACATTTCTTCCTCCATATTATTACTCTTCTTCTATATTATTTTTTTCATTTGACAGAGATGAGATTGATATAGTATCTCATACAATACTTAAATGTTTAGTAATTCATTAGATACCAAAATATTTAATAATGTAAACGATATCTTGAATAATGATGTAGCAACTTTTAGTGGTAACTCTGAGTTACCACTCGAGTGCTAAGGGTTATCCTAAGATTTTTTCTACGATGTATACCACGCGAGAAACTGAAGACATGTTCTTTCTCGAGAATGCTATACATCCAAACTTCTGTGGAAGCTTTGAAAATTGTTTTCCATAAATGAAAACACAATTGATTTAAAGAACGACACTTTCTCTTTACAAAACGCATAACCCTCGTCCGTCCCTCATTTCACGAACTGAATCTCTCCCTCGGTGACTCAAAATAAAAAAAAATTCTATGTTTTTTTAATCAAATTAATGAATTAACATTTACATCTTAGGTTTTTCGGTTATGTGTTCCGCATTAAAAAGAAATAAAAGTCACGAAGTTTCGGGAAAATTTACCTAGAAATAACAGAACAGTATAACTTATTTCTGAAAAACTGTGTCGAATCGACACGAGGGATGGATGAGGGTTAAATACTCGGAAGCATACCTCAAGGGGTGTGTTCTCGGCGGCGATCTCAGTGAATCCGACGATATCGCTGAAGTAGACGGTCACTGCCTCGTAGTACTCAGCTGGCACCTTTTGTTAAAGGAGAAAACAAATGTTCACGGATCGTGGAATAGGCGAGGAGCGTTAAAGAAGATTCTATCGTGGTACCTGTTGCGTTTGCTTCAGCTGTTGAGCGACGCTGGGAGGCAACATCTGAAAGAGTAACGTGTCGCTCTTCTCTTTCTCCTCTTTCAGTTCTCGTGCCTTTTCCGTCAAATTTGCCGCGTACATCTGCGAAAAGTTCAACATTCCATGCATCTGATCCGTGAAGATCTGAACAATGGCGCAGCCCTTTTAAAGAAACAAGGTTTTCCACTCACTTGTATGGTCGCCACAGCGTTACGCACTAGTACGATAATGATAGGAGAGATCAACAGCACCAGGCCGACTATGGCAATGCCGGTTACTACTTTGTTACTCGCGTCTTGCAGGTTCGAGTTCACGTAATCCCTGTAGGTGAAACGGTCATCTAAGTTGCAATCCCATTATAGTCAACGATTCTGCAATTTTGCTCACCTTATCATGTGACGTAACTCTCGTTGAAGCTTCCGCAGCTCGTCCACGTAAGTCGCCATCGAGTCGAAATAGGCTATCGCGTCGTCTACGCTTGGTTCCCTTTTCAAATTTTTCAGGATCTCGCCTCTCCTGCGACAGTTAGGGTACAGATACAGTTTAATAGCCAAGAACAGGTGCGTGGAAGGAGGAGCCAGAGAATGGAAGTTTGCGTAGTATGCGAAGGCCAGCGAACTTTATAATCTTCGACTAGAGAGAGGGAGAAGAAGGGTCTGGACTCCTGTGCGATGGGATTTTAATGGGTATGCCCTAATCTCGTTTTTTCACAGACAGTGTGAGTCCCACACTACCCCCCTAACCGTTATTTAGAATTGGAAAGGGGGTAAATGCATTTCGCCCTAAAACAAAGGGTACAGATACAGTTTAAAGCTAAGAACAGGTATGGTTCTATCCTTAATTTTTATTTCGGATGGACGAGCCCCATACTACCTCCTCGGTAGTATTCGGTAGCTGGAATTTGTCATGTTTGACTGATTATAACTCGATAACTGTCCAGAGCTTTGTGCCCATTACATCTTTCCTTCGGCAGATCACAAGCTACAACAAATGAGAAATCCAACTGATTTTACCGGGATAGAGTTTCCATATGATTATACCGCGGGGTTCTTTGTAAATTGCTTTTTCTATCCTCGATTCTTCTCTATTCATGTAGATTCAATTCTCTATTCATCTATGAGAATCAATGAAAAAAAAATACCTCCTCCAATTAGGCAAGTTTCCTCAACTGTTCGAGGAGTTTGAGCGGCCCTTGCGTACCTGGATTTAATTCGGTCGTAGTCCGGCATGGTGTTGGTGAGCTCCGAGTAAAAATGTTTAAGGGACGGCACGTATGTGAGGGACCCGGTGAGAAGATCACGCCCGAGAGCTTCGTGGCGTACGTAGCTGACGTAATTCTCCTCCAGAAGGATTCCACGACCGAAGTAATTGATTCCGTACACGGATGCAATACCCAGGCTCTCGATGCTCCTCAGCAAATTTTTAAACGCTATCAGATACCTGGAACCGAGGGATCCGCATTGTACCACGCGGCTTTTCTGCACCTTGCTGTTTACAGTTTGTCGCGTGCCAACGTTTGCTGGTCACTATGAAAACAGACGTGTCGAGAATCGCCAGCTGGCACACTTTTCGCTCAAAGTGTAACAGAATGGCGAGGAAAACAAATTGTGTTGAGCTTCAAAAGGTATTATTGCGAACAGAGTTGGGCAAAAATTTTATTTAAATAAAAGTTTCGAGTGAAGATCTGTCCCTCGGTGTCAAATTGACAGTGATAAAAAAAAAATCGATAAACTAACAAGCCAAACAAAGTTACTTATCGATGTTTCTTTCATTCAAATTGATGAGTTGACATTATCATCTAAGTTTTCGACAAATTTACTTACAAATAACAGAGCAGTATAACTTATTTCTGGAAAACTGTGTTAAATTGACACGAGGGATGAGGGTTAAACCTACTTTATTCGAAATTTTTATTTCAATCAAATTTTTGCCCAACTCCGATTGCGAAGGGGAAGCTTCACTCCTCAAGTCCACTGTGATTCGAGTCATATAAAAAAAAGCAATTCAAGGGGTCGAAAAAAGAATGTTTACTCTTTAAAATCAGCCTAGACGAAGATTGTTGTGTAAAATTTCGATTTGCAGTTACAAAAATTTTAACTTTCTACTATCTTTTGACTAAGCTTTAATATAATTTCTTCAAGAGATTACGAATTTTTCAAGATTGTTCCGTTAAATTCAAGTAAAATTGACAAGTTTATTTTGTAATCTGTTCCTTTTACCTCCAAACTCCGCTGTTATCCGTTTCCTTGATCTGATTAGTTAGGTGATCCAACATCGCCGCGTTCACGCCCGTGTACCACGTCATCACTTCAGTGATACTGCTCTCCTCTGAACTTATCTTCATTCTAGGAAACATGAAAGAAACTCTTTACTTGCAGTATAGGTGTACGTACAGTGACAGCTTGCTGTCGATACGTCGAGATTTATTTGTGTGATCGACACCAGCAGAGCGAGCGTGTGGCCAAGCGTTGCTCGAACAACTTTTACACCTACGATTTCCAATGTGAAAATGGGAAAAAATTCTGCAATGTGTATTTCTGTCGTTCCTATCCGTCAGATTTGTTCAGATTCTCTTCATTAGAATCATTAACCCTTAGCACTCGAGTGGTGACTCCGAGTCACCGCTAAAAATTGCTGTACTATCATTCAAAATATCGTTTACATTATTAAATACGTTGGGATCTAACCAATTACTAAACATTTCAATATTCTATGAGGTATTCGATTAATTTCATATTCAAAAAATGAAAAAAGTCATATAGAATGGAATTATCCTAGATAGGAAGACATGTTTAATTTTCGGAGTAAAATAGCTCCGAGTGCAAAGGGTTAAATTAGTTTGAGTTTGTAAGATTTTTGGTAGTGACTAAATTAGTCTGATTCTCTGCGTATTTTTAAATGGTCAATGCGATAAACGCAACTCGCGTAATCGCCGGAGTGTTGCGGTCAATGGGATAACGAAAGGGTAGCAGAAGGATGTTGCGGGGATGGTTTCGAATTCTCCGATGATCCAGGAGGAGGTGCACGGTGGCCGGAGACGAAGCCAGGAAGTTTAGTTAGCTAATCGTTGTATCGAGCCGCCTTTTAGTCGAGAAGAGACGAGATGGCAGCGAAGGGACGGCAGGGGGTGTCGGCAGGAGGGGTCTAAAAATATTGTCAGCTGCTCCAAATGGTCGGTCACGCGCTCATGTGTAACGACCGCGTCCATTGCTCGTAAAGGTGGTCCGACAGAGAAGGCCGTGGCAAAAGACGGAGAGAAAAAACGGTGCAGATTCTTTTTTCGAGGGCGTTCCGCTGGAAAGCGGCGCGCGTGCCTTCGGTCGCGAGAGGACTCGCAAGGATTCGCGAGGAATAAAATTTCAATAACCTTCCTGACTATTCTTTCCTTTCAATCTTTGTAAGTAATGGTTCCAGATACTGTTTCCAAATACTCTTCCTAAATAAATAAGCCTCTTATATCGATCGTATTATTAACAATAATACGATCGATATAAGAAGCTTTTTTATCATGGATGGCGAAACACTCATAACAATGAATGGTTTTTAGTTAAGTTTTTAGTTATAAGTAAAGGTTCTCAAGGACTAATATAAAAACATCATTTGCAAAAAAATGATCGAACCATAGCGCCGAGAACATTAAACATTTATTATTAACTCTTCCTAAATAATTCTCGAGAAGAATTCCCGTGAAACGGCAGGCCGGGTGTCACGTTTGAATTTCAGCGCTTCAAAGAATCCAAGATTGAAATAGTCTTATCCGCAAAAAAGCCACTCTCCAGAGTACCCTGCCATAAGTAGAGTGGTTGACGAGAAGAAACACGATACATTGACCACCCACGATCGCAACCAATCAACAACTTGCCACCCCTTGACGATAATGGATGATAGTTGCTCGAAAGTTCGGATAGGTCCAGAGTGGCTGGCTGCGCAAACGAATTTTATTACAGCTATTAATAATTGATAACGGAGAAGCGAGTCGCGATACTAACTCGTTAGATTGCTGAAAATAATCGCATAGCACGTATATATGTATACGGGCTAATTAATTCTGTTGCCTCGATATCCGATCGATCGATTTAACAGCGCATCGGATCGCAAGTTCGCCTCGTGTTTGTTTCCTCTCAGAGATAATATGTCCACAATGAAGCAACAACGAGGGACTTATGGTTGTCCCTTGTTGCTGCGTTTCCTAAATGTTCCCAACACACCATAGTAACTCACAGATATACCATAGTGAAGTAACGTAAATTGAGGAACATTTATATTTCGAGTTACATAGTGAAGCAAAGGACCACTATTTGACAACTGTTACATTCAAAATGCGATAAAATGGTAACCAACACTTGCACATCGATTTTTCAGGTGTCATCGTAGAGGGGAGGCATTGATCTGCAAGCTCAGTAATTTTATCCATTAAAAAAATTTTCCAAGGTTCGTTCATTCGATCAAAATTGATTGAATTGTCAGGAGGGCCACGAAATGTCCCAGTTTTCATTCGAAGTGCGATAAAATGGTAAAAAGAAGAATTGCACATGAAATTTTCAGGAGTTGTGATCTTCGTGTGAATGTGACATTATACACCGAGGTAATATATCGATCGCGTTTTTCTTACACCGCCATTGTCTTCGTCGGCCGAGGATCACGTTGCTCGAAGACCAAAGAGGATTGTTAGCGGCTCGTTACCGGTATTCCCGCTGACAGAAACGCGTTCCGCATGACACGCTGGCCCCTTCAATAGCCGTAGAAACTGGACATGTCGCTTTAGTCGATCGACGGAGAATTTTCTGAACTATCAACCTCGAGAGAAGGTGGTTAGAAGCTCGAGTCTCAGCAATTTATGTTCTGAATCTCTTTCTGAACTGATCCGACTGAGGATCTCTACGCATTCATAGCGTGTAGACAATAATTAAAATACAAGAAAACATTTACAGTCTAATTCATCGCAAAACCAGCCCCTGTCAAACTTGTGAAAGTTTCTCAATTTTTCGCGTGGCCCGTTGGCACTTCGTCAATTCCTTCGTGCTTTCAGAGGGTGAGTCGGATCGACGCCTGAAACTTTACGGTCCCTCTCGAAGTCTTAATTATTGCGTCCCGACACGGTGATTCATGAGCAGAGTTTCCTGGAGGCTGTCGGGAATGAAGAACCGATCTCGGGAATTGTCTGCAGCAACGCGCCCCATCATCATCGTCGACGAATATCGATTTATCGAACACCCTACCCCCGGCAACAAGTATTATATTCGATCGAGTAAAGAGCGTGAGACGGAGAGGGGGGAGTCCATGTTCTAAAAATTATTCATCATTACCAGACGAGGGGAAAATGCGCTTTTGTTAATATTAAAGGGAACCGAATGAGTCGACGGTCTTCGTCGCGCTGTAAGAATGTCAATACCATCAAGTATGTCATACGTTTAACTAATATATATGTTTTTATCGATTTTGTGCGTTGCGTCAACGTTTTTTAACAAACGGTTTTGTTACTATAACACCGTCGACAGATCCCCGCGAGCGAGCAACGGATGAACAACCATCGCGCCGTGTCGAGCCTTCTTTACAGCGCTCGAGAAAATATTTATTAACTAACCCAGAAGACGTTCAATCATTCTCAGCTGTTCGAGAAGCTGTAGACAAGTGTCGTTGTCATCCCCCCGCGAGCTTGCAACTCCTCGAGACAGTCTTCGTCGACTTATTTTTTGCGGCGTGATTTTTGCGCAATCTTCGCGACACTAATGATCTTTTTAATATCAAAGATCCGAGAATGTCTCGGTACATTGTATCAAGACAATTCGAGTCTCATTTGCACCGTGTACA
The DNA here is from genome assembly GCA_916610235.2 of Lasioglossum morio. NCBI lineage: Eukaryota > Metazoa > Arthropoda > Insecta > Hymenoptera > Halictidae > Lasioglossum > Lasioglossum morio. The sequence continues at coordinate 4,296,373 of OU744324.1, read as the reverse complement.
GATGATTTTGATTTTTCCTCGGTGTTTTCGACGGACCTTCCAGGAGTTTTCGTGGGACGACGCCGACGTGGTCGGTCTCGGGAAAAACCGGGCACCGGTTACATATTTTTATAATCGATCGATACACGCCAAGACGAATGCGACACCGGCGTCGCTATTATAAAAGCGTGTCTCGCTGCTCGAACGCGGTACGTGTTCTTTCTGCTGCGTCTTTCGGAGCTCTCCTCGTTAATCAGCCGCGGCGATATCGTCGAATTGACTGACTCGCCATTGACGACACTCACCTGTACCGGGTGGCCATTCTAAAATTCTACATTACCTTTCAGCATCTATTCAATTTTATTAAAAAAAAAAAACAAACAAAATTAGCAGAAGAAAGGAGGCATCGTTCTGCAAGTTTTCTTTAAATTTATATAGCATTCACCGACTAGTATTAAACTTTCGACGAGCAGCGTAGATTTTGGCGCTTTTGCACTCGTCCAGTGGTGTTCTCGATGCTTTATTTTTACACACGCACGCGATATTAACACGACCGAGCCCCATATTGCTGCTCTTTCGATGCGTCTCCGCTTCGCGGCACGGTATTAGAATCCACAAATATGCGAGTGCTCGCCGACCGATTTCAATTCTAACAGGATTTCCATCGACCTGCAAAATTCCTGTCTCCGCTCCCCTCTTGCTAGGTATTCGCCGCATAAAACAACCGGGACCGCAATTTAACGAGATACCGCGACTCTGTCACTCTGCTGTCACAATTTGAAAACTGTATAATCCGTAAATCCTAAAAATGTTCTGGTGAAAGCGACAGTTTGTCCTTGGTTGAATTTCACATTTCTCGGTGTCGCGTACGCGTGAAAGAATCGCATAAAAAATAAATAATATCCCGCGTTTAGCGTGCAGACGTTCTTTCGCAGTCGGGGGCAGGTTCGAAGAATTCTCTGGACGCATTCATTAATCGAGTGGGAAAAGCACGCGGCACGCGGAAAGGGAGAATTCTCCACTTCGAAGGCTGAATGGAAATTCAACAAGTGTCGGAACGGAAGGCTCGAGGGAATAGAGGCCACCGCCGTAACTTTCCGTACGACATTGCATGCACAAAGGGTGGCGTTACAATTACTCCGCCGCGTAAATCCACCACTCCGTTTCATTAATTTTCGACCATACGAAAATTAATGTTTCCTGTGTACGATTAAGAACGCTATACTCTAATTATTTTAGGGCTTTCCTCTCCATAATCGCCTCCGTCCTCCTCCTTGCCATCTCGTTACACTCTCTCACTCGTTCCGTCTCATTATTGAACATTTTCTTTCTAATGAAATTTTGTTCGGTATCAATTTTCTTCTTTATGCAGTCACGGTAAAAATAAGTAGGAGAAAGCTGAAACTGTGAAGACATCAAACGAATTTCAGTGTGCTACTCCATTATTATCGGCTCATTACGATTATTAACCCTCTGCCCTTCCGACCTAGAATATCTCCATTCCCTATGAATTAAAAAATTTTTAGGGATATCGATTTGATATAATACATCATACAATAACCTAAATGTTTAGTAATCGAATAGATACCAATACATCTAACAATGTAAACAATATTTTGAATAATGGTACAGCAATGTTAGTGGCACCTCAGAGTCACCATTCGAGTGCTAAGGGTTAAAAGAAGAGGTAGCAGAAAAGAAAGAATCGTTCTTTCCCGCCTGAGAACTGGTCATTGCAAGATAACACATGAATTTCTCATAAAGAAGACAGATCTCCCTCTGCTGTAATACCTCACTCACAGTTCACTACATTTTGTATGACTGCCAAAAATTCCCTACCCAGCGATTCAAATTTAACTATTGAATTCTTTAAAGAAATCAGTCACCTCCAGAAAATCTAAAAGCACCATAGGTGTTCATCGCTAATGACATAGATGTAGATGCAACGTTAAAACTTAATTAAAAAAAAAAGAGATACACAATTTCATATTCCACTATAAAATGAACATTACGACCCAGTATGTCGTTCGATCATTTTTCTCGTAAATGCATGTATTCCTTGGTCTAGCTATTAGTCATCAATCCAACGGAATCGAATGGATCGAAACCTTGAGTTTCGCTCATAAAAAGGAACTTTCCAGACGCAGCGCATTGAAAAGGAAGTACCGTAAACAAACTTGCCACTTCGAGGCGACGTTTCCACTAAGGAGACTGATTGTTAGTACTACATAAGTGACTCTTATTAATAGACTGCGGATATTTATGCATTTATAGCAAAATTGAGTAGATGAGATTGAAAATTGTTGAGAAATTGAAAAAACTGATGATGTCAAAAGAAATTGATGATTTCTACTTTATTAAAATCGTTAAGAAAAGGAATAATATTCAATTTAGTTTCGACTTCTTGCAATCGATGCAGACAATTTTTATTTTACACTAGCTGACCCGACAGACGTTGTCCCGTCCAAATTTCAATAAATTTCTTTGTGATCGTTTTGTGAATTTGTGGAAAGCTATTGGAAATGTGTAAACAAAGTAACAATGAGAAAAGCAACGTATTTCTGAGTGATCATTTGTATCTATATTAACGATTTCCCAAATTTTCCATTTTTCCGGGAAACTTTCCCAATTTTGCTTTCCCTAAAAACCTTATTCGGACTATTACGAACATTTCTTTTTAAAAATTTGCCAAATTTTCACGCAAGATTATATGATAATACCATATTTATTGTACCATTATTAATTTTTTTTCCTTTTTGTACATGACCCTTCTTTGTTATTAGACGAGTAGTCTTATATCTTTCTCTTTTTTTTTTATTGTAAACACTTATCTAAAAAGGCTATAATAAATCCGTCTATAATAAATAATAATAAAAATAAAAATCTGTCCAGCTGTTCTCAAGTGATGCGCTTACCACCGAACAGCATTTAATTTTTGTTTATATAGAAGATAGAAGATACAGATCCGCAGTCTACTTATTAATATTCGTACACTAAGAGTTATTGTACACAGGAGATTGCGAATTGCTCAAGAATTTAGTCAGGTGAAGTCGATAGACTGCCGGTGACTGTAGACGAGAGTCTGCGGAGATTATTCGAGAGATAACGTCTAAAAATTGTGTGCATGTAACGAACGTGTGGATCGATCTCGATAGAGAACAAGAGAGGGATAGAGAGATAGAGAGAGTTTTTCCGGCGATCAAAGGGGAGCTGTCAGGCACACGAGGGATATCTGACGTCACTACCATAACGGCGTGAACCATACACGGGGCCTCGAGACCTCGAGACCTCGAGTATTTGCCTCTGCCGATCGATTCGTTACCTGAAATCCTCGAGGCGTGCTTGGAAAGCCTCTTTGCTGACCACACCGTAGGTTTGCGTCTTGCTCTCGTCCCCCGGCACCGGGACCAGGGGCCACGTAGTCATGTTGTGGAGTGCCTGATCGGTTATGGCGAACCTCTGCGTCAGGTTTGACCTTCAACAGAACCGAGAGACCATGGCTAATTCGTTTTGCGTCGATACTACTCGCCGCGCGCCCGCGACGCGCGACGCACACTGGTCGATAAGTGTGAAAAATGGGACAAAAATGAGAAGCAATTGTTTTAGACCGTTCCAAATTGTTACACGAATTTTGATTCAGTAATATATACAATCGTTAAACTTTCTTTTCGGTTCGACGGGGTATGCAACCCTGTAATCTTAATCAAACGGAGCGAATCTAACGTTTTCTCGCATATAAAGATATTATAAAAAGAACATTCTTTTAGGGAACATTAAGCGACATTGTAGTTTTAGTTTCATTATTTATTAATTACATGACAGTACAAAATGATTTTGAAGAACGAGGAAATGGCGCTTTTTTTTCGCTGGAAAAAAAGAACTTTAAGCGTTTATAGAGAATCATCTATTAGTCAGGTTTAATTTGGATCGGGCTTAGGATAGTGCTGAATCCTCCCTGAACGAACGTGACCCGCTGATTAAAACGATTCTTTGATACAGGAGAAACCCTTTAGCTCCGCGTCCAAGACAATGAAAACAGATGTGGCCGAGTGTGCCCTAATCGAAGCTGGCTCGAATACCAATACTAGTAGGATTTCAATGAAAGAGTCGTCTCCCGGAATACGAGAGCAGCTCGATTTCGATTTGCCATGGAGATCTAGCTACAGGTCGCGGTTGTGTATATCGGTATCAAACGGTTTATAAATCGATGCCACGATCGATGTTAAATGATCATCGGTAGCTCGCAGAAAATTGAAATTACATTTATACATAATTACATGTATGGATACAATTACAATTGGTAGATACCTCAGGGTGCTGCCATTGGTATAGATGAAGAAAGCGACCTCCGATCTTTCAAGCTGCATCCGCGTTACCACCTTCCCCAAGTCTGTGGCGATTGTCACCTAGAACCGATCGATCAAAGACATTCAATTAATACTGTATTCTCCATCATCAGAAATTTCGTTCCATAATCCATTTAGTAAATCACTCTCGATCCCCTAAAATTCGCTACAGCAGCGAAAACCAAACGAATAAATCAGGAAAAAACCGTACATCAAGTTTTAAGGCAGTAGACTCCTTTTTTTCAGGATTGCATGGGTGCAGGATTCGAGTTCTCATTTCTCGATAATACAAAAATGGGGCTGTCTTCATAGCTAAATGCTGCCGAATAATGCAAAGTACGCCTCGTAAGCGAAAAAATTGGATATTTGAGGGCGATAGTCCCCTAGATCTATCTTTTTTATTGTATTTATTTCACTTTTCTTTCAAAGTGGAAAGTGTTATTAAGCGGCCGAAAGCGGAGGTCCAGGAATAGGAAAGGGAGTGTTTTGGGGATGTGAGGGGCAAGGAAATAAATAATATGTAAGGTAACGGTTAGGTTAGTTATAATCTCTCTCTCTCTCCCTCTATATATATATATATATATATATAATTAAATAAGAAAATTTTAAGTTTAAGTTCAAGGACATGTAAGAAGAATTGTAACCATGAGAGGAGCAAAATAAATATATATTTTTTAACTTTTCTTTCAACTCTTTGCTAATGTTATTTCGGGACTAGGCACCACAGCATTAAATGGCACATGGAATATTTCCAGAGGTAAAATCTACCTTTTATCTAGAGTTTTCGACTACTGAAAATACCCATCTTTGTATTATCGAGAAACGAGAACGCGAAATCTCGCACCCTTACAGTCCTAGAAACGAGTCTACAATCTTAAGGACTTGTTGCGAAGAGGAACTTCAATATTCAAATCCACGATAGTTTCATTTACGGACAAAACTTCAAAAATCGACAAAATGGTCACAGGGGTTGTTACATGGCAGAGTCGCTCGGGTAGCCGGCTGTTGACACAAGGGTGAAAACAAAACAGTCTATCCGCTAAAGGAGCTTCTATTTATTATTTCCTTGAGCCCCTTTCTTTCAAGACATTCGCGTGGCCAACGATTCCGCGAGTTTGCAAGTCGGCTCTTCTATTTGTTGGCGAAACGTTCTATGTCCGACAAACGCGTCGTTTCACAATTCTTTTTTTAATGATGGCTGCAAGCTGTGCAAGCTGGTCAATCGATATTAGACGATACGGCTGCGAGAGATAGGGTGCGTATTAATAGCGGGATTCCTTCGACTCGTGGCGAGAGATGTCTTCGACGATGTTAACTTCTCTCTCTCTCTCTCTCTCTCCTGGTTCCTTTGGTGCGGAGATTCTGTTTCGTCGGCTACATCGCGTGTTTCTCCTATACTACGACCGAAGGAAATTCTCCTAGAAGGAAAGCGAGCCTTTGCACAACTAATGGCCGGCGTTGTTCGCCAACTTCCGAGATGGGATGGAACTAATCGCGCGAGGAAGGAAGGACAAAGTGGACCGAGCTGAGTGGCACACAATGTTGCAGCTATCCGGCACTCGGATCCTGCTTTAAGATCGCGCTTCCTCGAAATTCTTAACACATTCCTCGCCGGCGACGAAACGAATATAACTTTAGTTTAAATTAAATTATACTGTTTTTGCCGGTCTTGGTGACGTTTTAAAGTGTCGACATCCTCTTATACAGGGACGCCCGGAAAAATAATAACCTCTCGGATTTTAAATAAACGTTTATTCGACATAATGCTTCGTTCGCGCTATAACGACAACTCTGTTGCTTCTTTCCTGTCTCCTTTATAAATGCTTCCGCAATGTGGGTGGTTACTTCCGAAAACCAATCATGTGTACTTAAAACTAACGCACGCCCTCTAAAAGGCGACAAGGTGAGGGAAACTGGAGGTACCCTCGCCTTGAGCTCTCGTTGTCTACCTGAGGCCCTTACTGTTCGCATTTGGTCTGCAGACGTTTCACGGTACGTCAACGGCTATTGAGACCTTTAGCTAAAATATGAAGTCCCTAATAAATTATCGTAAAACAGAAAGTACCGCTAAATCTCAAAAATAGCCTGAGGTTACGTCCACACCGTAATCATAAATTGCGTCCCTTTCTAAGACACGGTACCCTGCTGCAATCAGCATGGGCCACGGTCACTCGAATCATTATATTTACACGAGTGAAGGAATCAAAATACACACAATTGATACGGACTATCAGCGAGCAAGCTAAAAATCAAGACTGTTTTGAAATTACTTATAGTACTTCAGGGCTATTAATACATTATACGAGATTCATGACATCCTGACGAAGGTCCACGTCCGTTAACCTGTCTCGTCGTCCGCAGGACACGTTCAGGACACGTCCAGGACGTCCTCCGTCGCAATTAATTCCGTCGCAGTAGATAAAGCGTCACCGGGTCAGCCGCGCAAAACTGACACCGCTTCTCATTCGATATTTCATCCGTCCGTCGATACGTGCGTTTGCGAAAGTCGGCGAACATCGCACGAACACAGTGGTATCGATTGCAAAAGTTGTCGAAAAATTCTTGATATTCGAACTGCCACAATCTCGTAAACAGAAAACATACGGTAATGAACTTCGAGGGATCTCGTCATTCATCTTTACCGAAAGTAATTTTTTACGAGATTACAGCCGTTCTAACGATGACAATTTACAGAAAGTGGAAGAAGAAATTCAGTAGTGCTTTTTCCCATAATGTGCAGGTAGTACAGACGACATAATTTATTTATTAGCGTTACGAGGTTCTGCAATAGTTGTACGAGTTTCACTGTCCTCGGTACTTAAGGGGTTGAAAGCCCGTCGCTCGGCAACTGGGACACTTGTCGTGAAAGCAAGTAGAAATTTGCTAACCTTTCCATCGTCAACGTTTTACGTTCCCGCGGCCGCGCATCGTGATCGAGTTCGATATTGGCCGACCCCATTTCAAAGGGAAATTAAATTAGTCCCGTCCAGTTCGAACCTAAGGAAGAATCTTCACGGTTTCGCCGATATACACTGATTTTAATTGCGTCCCCGCGACGCGCGGCCACGTATTTATCAACAAGTCGAACAACACACCGTTACACGCGTAAAAAGAAAAGACATTGCAGAAAATTTCCCAGTGAGAAAAGTTATTCTGATTTAAAGTGTGCGCGATCAATTATGTGACTGACTGTATAAATTTCCGAATAATGGAATTTTATGTAGAAAACCGGCTTTCAAACGCACCGCGCGGCCGTCTGTCAACAAAGCTTGATGGGGGTTGGCCGAGCAAAGAGGATTAACGTGCCTTAATTCCACCCCCGTACGATCGGAAAAATTTCCATAGCAAGACCGACTATAAAGGAGATCGAAATTCATCGAGGCAGCTCGAGTGGTGTTCTCGGTATCGAGTTACTTGTTGGACAAGCAACGTGGCACCGCGAAAGCCGTAGAATGTAGAAGAATGAGCCTCTTCCACTCTTGCAGCCCCTATTGCCTCTCCTCTCCCCACCTCTCCTCTTTAACGTTTGCCGCCGACGATTTCTCTTTTTACGTGTTGCTGCTAGCCGAAACATTCGAACCTGCGAATCGATAGACATAGAGACACCTGCACGTCAAAGGCAACGACACTTACACCCTCCTGCCAATAATCGTCCACCACTTCCGGTCTGCGTTTCACCAGGGCTTTTTCGCGCTACTGTCGGAACACTCGGGGCTCTTTTATCTTTCGGCTACAGAATTGCTGGATTTTGAAAGAATCGATGGAAACAATTGATGTGTGCAACTATAAGTGTGAAATTATTCTTATATGTAAATATGTTTTGTTGAATGTTTTGTGCGTGTGTGTGTGTACACACACTATCAATCGAAACTCATCGGGAAACCTCACACGTTCTCGTTACGTGACGAAATTTTTCGGACACTGTCCCATGGTTTTCTCGGACACCATCGGATCGATTGCTGTCCCCTTTTATATTGCATCTTGAGAACATCTGTCGCCATCGTCTCTCCCAAAATCAGTTCAATATTTTCAAAATATCGATTTTATTGGCACCTTCAAGCTGCGGACCGACAGAAACGAACGTGCCTCTGACTTCGATTGACTGGATGTACTTCCGTGAAGGGATTTCTGAGATTCATAACCGCGTTAGGGGAGATATAGACGCTCGTAGATCAAAGAAACGACAGAATCAATTTGTTTCTCAGTCGATAACGAATATCACCATCCTCGAGATAATTTGGAAAACACAATTTGAACGAGATCATTAGAATTGTATCAAACTACTCTCTTAAACACGATCTTCAAACCCTATTTCTTGCAATGATGCTAGAAAATCATATTTCCAAAATTTTACAAAATTGATTTGGAAACTAAAGTCAAAAGAAAAATTACTAGTAAAAATAAATACTGTCTACAAATAATACCAGCAACCAAATCTGGAAGAATAAAATTCTCTTATCATCTGAAAGGATGTGTCAACGAAATTCAGAACGATTTGTAGCGGTAACTAGCATACATCACTATAAAAAAAAGTTCAGGAAATGGAAACTGTATTCGCTTGGTTTCGTCATCTCCGAGGGTAACGCAGAGGGTTGAGGGGGATGAAACAGTCGCGTTCTGGTTAACCCTGGCGTTGATTGAAAATCCAGCTATTCTCGTAGATCGATCGTGCCTAAGAACAATAGCACGAGGAAACATTGTAAAGAAATTGACGCGCCGCGAGACAATGCGAGCTCGCCTTTGTCGATGAGCAATAATGCATCGCACAACGATGGGATTGCTTGTTATCAGGCATCCGCGTCAAGACACGAGGCACATCAACGAAAGTAAAATAATTCCATATTTCTAATCCCGTTTTCCCTGTCACCAACGATATACAATGCAATTTTCTACTGGATCATCAATCGATCAATTGTGAACACGTCTTGAATATGCGTCATATCTTCTATCTTCTTCTTTTTCTTCTATCTTCTATATAAATAAAAATTAATTTGATTTGGCTAATTGTTTTTTTAAATGTTCGTAATAGTCCGAATAAGATTTTTATAGGAAAGAAAAATTGGAAAAGTTTCCTGTAAAAATAGAAAATTCGGGAAAAATTAAAAGTACTTTTTGAATCATATTTCAATACAACAAAAAAACGAACACCGCAGCTTTTAATCAATATTTAAATGGGAATTTACATTATCGACGTCTGTTTACAAATCTATAGGGACAGGACAACGTCTGTCGGGTCAGCTAGTTATCAATAAATTGACTATAAAAATATTGAAAATAATTAATTCGCGGATTTATGTCAACCAATTTAATGTTAGAATGTCTAAAATAATTTATTTCTGGATTTATCGTAGGGCTGTAACTTTTCCGAAGCTTCGAAGGATTTGAAGGAACGAAGGGAACTTCGAAGTTTCGAAGTCTTCCAAGTGCTCAAAATATCAAAGACTTCGAAACGCACGAATTTTTCGGTTTTTCCCCAGAGCCCTCAAGAAGCACAGTCTCCTAAATTAGTTTAATGCACACAATATAAATACATACGTTCCATCGTAGGTAAACAGGTAGGTAAACTTTTCACCAACTACCGTTTTTTTTCAATCTTCTAATAATCTTAAAAAATCGTTAAAAAATCGATTTTCTACAGTCTGATTCTCTTAACACACTTTGCAAAAGTACTGAATTCAAAGGCAAATTATCGTCGCGACAATCTTGTCGATTGATAATTCTGAATGGGTAAAACCGAGTCATTAACTGATCCCCGAGTTCCGAGAGGCAGAACTAGCATCAGATAAAGTATCATTGTCGTGCGTCACTGCTGTCAGAGTAACGCGAACAAATACGCAAATATTTACCCAGAATTTAAATGTATCTTATAGATATTCGGTCGTCATCGATTCGATTGAATTATTGGTACATCGTTGAGACCGTTGTCACGATCACGAACGGTACACCCGGATCGTTAACTGATCCATGAATGTCGAGAATGATCGCGTTGAAGCTTAGATAAACTGCCGTTTGAACGGCGCGTGTTACGGACCAATTTCGGAGCTATTTATATCAAACAGTTTTCCAACATTTCTTTCTATACGGACCTGTTCTTGAATCTATTTTTGAAAACTCCATTATTTTTAAGAGTTTGTAAAATGCATCATTTTTCTTTTTAAATGTTCATTTCTATCGATCGTATATTTGTTTATAAAAGATGTATTAATGCTCTCGGCGCACTGGTTCGATCAATTTTTACTTAGAAGCAATTCTGCGAAATTTGAATTTGATAAATTGCAGAATTGCTTCCAAGTAAAAATTGATCGAACCAGTGCGTCGAGAGCATTAATACATCGTTTATTTTTCTTTTTAGTTTCCCTCAATTTATAGTGATTTTCTTAATTGAAATTCCAAATTGTTGTTTGAGCACTCCAAATTTTTAGAGGGTGCTTTCATCCCTTAGACTTGAAGTACTGTAGCTGAAAAATACATATTCGTATTTTTAGTCATTCTTGAAGCTAATAATAATGATTTTATTTTTATTTATTTTTTAAAATCCAACACGACCATCATTCTTGAGAATTTGATCGTCAATATATGATTGTCTCGTGGTCAGCAAAACTCATTAGCGCTTTTTATTTCCCTGAGGGTGTACAGGCTCTAGTTTGAATGAGCTCCATCGTGACAATATCTGCTATATGCACGCACCTGTCGTTCGCATCGATTGCGACATAGAAACACAGGAAAAATAAATAGCGACACAAACGTGATCGTTCTCGCGCAATGAATTTAGCTACGAATTTCGGGAACGAGCGTACAATAAAACGAACGCTGGGAAAACAACGTACCTAGACAGCGGGTGGCCCCGTTTCCACAATTTCCGATAATTAATAATTACATTAGCAAGCGGAATCGTTTGCATTTATTAAAAAACAGACTGTTTACGGCGTTTCACTTTAAAGCGGATCAGTTGCCACGTGTCAAAACTTTCCCGTTCCCGACAACTGTTTCCAAACCGAAATTGTATCATATTTTACTGTGTGTGTGTGTGTGAATTTTCTTCTCGTTGAAAATCCCTATGAAATTCAGATTTGCTAACCAAGTTTCAAAACTACGTTATTTTTTTTTTTTATAGACACCATCTGCAGTTGCAAACGATGTGTTGGAAATTTTTCAAATTTTTACATACGATCTGACGTAGTTGAAACAATATTTTTTGTTGAATGTTTTTCTCGGTATTCAAAACTCGGAAGGAAAATGTAGGTTTATTTCATGGAAGTTGAAAAATTATTGTTCATATTTGAACAGTGGTAACCTACTGTATTTTCCGTTCTTCATTTTTTCATAGATTTATTGGTCAGCATGTTGTGGATTAACAAAACATTTTCGATTGAAATCCTGACTATTAAAAATTTATATCATGGAGTTTGGAAAATAGTGATTTTTGAGAGAAGAAATGCAAAAGCCGTATCGTTAATATTTGAACAGTAATTACATCGAAACTGTTATTCTACAATTCTTCATATTGTTTGGTGCGCTACAGTTATAAAATGCACTAACAAATCCACTGTTCCATAGTTTCGTTTGAACGGTAAAAATATTGAAAAAAGAGTGACTATGCGACGAAAAAATTGGGAACGCTGTAGTTCTTTTCGCCGAGGATCGACAGGGGACGCACGTTCTTCGGCGCGGTCCGTGCAATTACACCATAATTAGATCGGACTCGCATAATTCAGGTTGGATCGATCGCGGGATCGTCTAAAAGTAACAAAGGCACGAGTAAATACCCACCACGCCTACGCGGACCGTCTGCACGAGCCCTGAACGATCGTTCTTTTGTTTCTTCGATTGTCTACCGCACACAACGCATAGATCACGATAACGAATCGCCTCCGTCTATGATTTGTAGACGATCGCTCCCTCGGCCGGCGACGATCACCGGGAAAACGATTTCCCCTCGGCACAAATTACCGACTCCGTTCAATTCGATACATAAATCTTACAATATTACAGAGCCGGGGAGAGGTTCTTAGCTCTTATTTTATCGTGATATTAAATATATCCGCGGTGAAAATGCTAATGGGACTTGCCCCAGGAAGGACTCTCCGGATCCTATCGCAATCTCGTTCGAGCTTCGCGTTTCCGGGGCTGACATTATTGCTGAAAAGGGTCTTAAATGATCCCCGTGACCCCACTGACGGTTTTACTATACATATTTTTGAATAAATGTCACATTTTTTCAGAAAATATCGAGGCGAGAGGATGAGGACCTGCTTGGTCTCTTGGAAAGGGGAGAGTGTACTTTAGAAGCAAATTTTTCGATCGCTATGGGGGGCATTTCGGTGAATTCATATGCAAATAGTAAGTGCTTTTATTAGCTTTATTTTGTGTATTTTTTTTTAGGAAATTTTAGATTGTTGTTTGAGGGTAGAAAGAAATGTAGTTTTTGGGAACACGTGGAAAATGTACAAGAGTGCGACTGCTTTGCGATTCGTCTGGTCGTAGGCGATCAGGCGATAATTAATTAAAATTGATGAGAATATTATTTGGAATATTCTAAAGCGAGGAACCCTTTTAAGAAAGGAACATCCCGGCATGGCACGGCCTGATGAAAATTATCGATAAATTCGAACCAACGGCAGCCCTTTTCTGGCTGACCTCGGCTCTTCATTTTCCACGCCGATACCTTCTTTAATGCGTACCCGCCTCCTATGGCCTCGGACACGCTAAATTTTTATTGCGTCACTAGAAACTCGATGCCAAACAATTTTATTTACATGTTAGAATCCTTTAGAACCACCGCAGGCGGAGAAACAGCGAACAGAGTGAAAAGATGGAATGATCATGTTCATAAATAAAGCGATGGCTTTTCATAAAAATAAAAATTGCCGGAAAAATTAATGACATCCAATAACACGGTTTAAAAAATTCAAACTTTTTTTTGACAGACAAACGCGTCTGCCAATAACGATTGGTTATCCCTGTATAATAAATACGGCTTTTCCTTACAAATTGTAATGTTTTATCGCACAATGTTACAAAAAAGTTAATTTTAAAAATATTTTTAAAACAATTTTTTTTTTTAAACAGTTTAGAGGAAAAGATTCGGCATTCAAAGACGCATACATTGGATTTTGATATATTTGTCTAGGCCTAATACTTTCGGAGATATTCAATAAAATAGGATTTTCCACCCCAACTTTGAGAGCTATTTTCACCCCCTCAACATGAATCTCAGCCTCAGCTATAAAAAAAATACGTGTCAAATATTTTTTTTATGTCCTGTATCATACCAAAATTTCATTAACCCTCGTCCGTCCCTCGTTTCACCAACTGAATCTGTCCCTCGGTGTCAAATTGACACAGTGATAAAAAATATCAATAAAATAGTCGGACAGTTACTTTTCGATTATTTTCTCATTCAAAATTGATGAGTTAACATTTACATCTTAGGTTTTCGCGGTTACGTGTTTCGCATTAAGAAAAGAAAAGTCACCAAGTTTCATTGGGTAACGTCCCTTGTAAAGATGTACGTTTTCTTCATCTATTTTATCGAAACATAAAGACGCGCAGGGTGTTCTATCTTTTCGTTCCTGTTTGTAAGTGTTTGTTTACCTGGGTCTCGATGTCGGCGACCTCCTGCCGATAGATCAGTATGTCGTGGAGCGTGTTGGCCGTTTGTACGATCAGCGCGAGTATCGGTATGAACAGCAGGACCAACATCTGCATCAGTTGGATACGACGGCCACGACGATCGGCAGGATTGGTGGCGCGTGCCCAGCAGGTTTTCTTCCGGTTGGTCTTCGTCGCCGATACGTCGTCCGACGACAGACTCCTCACCGAATTGACTTCCACCACGCACGAGCCATTACGCGGTGACATGCTGAAACCAATTTAACCAGTGTCCGTTCAATCTCTCTTCAAAAATCCCCGAACCATTCTTCAACGATTCTTTGTTAATGCTTCTTTGTCGTTCATCAATTCTTAGAAGTAGGGAGATTATATTTACCGCATGTTGTACTTCCTTGAAGGGGATGATTCTCTAGAAGTCATTTGAAGTAGCTTTCTCAAATGCTCACGAAGCACGAATCGCTCATAATCAACGGCATGGAGAAGATTTTCGCAAAGGAAAAGATTATTTCAAATGACCTCAGTGTTGTATTCCGATAATTGGTATTTCATTCGTAAAATACAACGGAACTTAATCGTTAACGCGTTGACAATATGTTGCACGTTAGCGGAATAATTAATTACTTATTTATTGATGCCGTAAACCATGTTTTGTTTATACATAGCATACATCACAGCTTACAGTGTAGCACTTAGTAAAAAAGAATAATGAAGTATATCTTAATATATAAAAAGAAATTAATAAAAATAGTAGACGTTAAAAACCTAATCTTAAATTTTTAGGAAGTTATAGGAATGAAAATGAATGAGTACTTGGGAGAACAGAGCGTCTGTCTCATATCGAGGGAAAACGGGATATATATATGAGTTCTAACTGGAATGGTGGGGGTTTAGGAATTGTAAGGGCTAGGATGATAAGGTTTGAAGATAACGTGGCCAGGAAAATGTTCGAATGCGATGCGGCAAGGACAGAGGTCGAGGATGAGGCAGAGTTTGAGGATGATTCAAGAGTGAAATCATGAGTTGTATAGTAAAAACAGGAAGTCGGGTATCTATGTAGAATGAAATGACTTTGGTATACGACATCAGGAATCACCTTTTTTAACGCCTTGCTAAGATTCTGAACACATTCTGATAAAAATGTATCTTAATAATTTCCTTTAAACCGAAATAAAATTCTATTTCGGTTTTCTTAATATACAGCTATTGGAGAACATATAGACATACAATTTATATCGATATTCTCCTTTTGTAGGAAATGACGATCTACAAAAAAAGTTGTAGTCACTGAAACCGAACACAGATCTACAAAACGTGGTTTTTAAATTTTCAATACAGGCTCACATAAAAAAGTTGTAAAATGCAACTTTCAGAATTATTTCTATAATTCCGATCATTGCAATTTTTGACAAAAAAGTTTTTCACATCCTGTAGCAAACTAATTGCTCCAGCTTCCCAAAAAAGTTCAAATCGTATAGTACAATATTAAAAAAGTTATCGTCTTTTTAAAAGTGTTCGAATATTAGTGGGAGTCACTGTATATGCAATTGTTTAAAATAAAGTAATGATATTTGGTCCCCTCAAGGTTTCAAATCCATTTACCACTCTCCCCTTCTGCCACTCTCACTGTCGCCCAATTTCAGCCTACTTTTCAGCGGGACCTACAAATACGTTACAATTAAAAAAAAAACTGAAGTTACTTTTTACATTAACAAGATTAAACTAAATTATGATTGACTAGATGTCGTAGATTACTTTGATAGGTTACCCAGTTTTTCCATTAAATTCTACTTGATTTATTCTTAAATACGAAGTAGATAACACAAAATGTCCAAATTTCATTACATTCAGGCGGCGATTTAAACTTATTATAGTTTGTTACGGTGGGTTACGAACCACCTACATGCAAGTGTATGAGAACGACAAATATTTTAAGAAAATAAATGATTGTACACCGAACACCACCAAGATGATGGTTCGCAGGTGCATATTACGCAGATTGAGATGGTCGCCGAAGGCAAGCGTGCGTGCATGCGTGCATCCAAACCGGGGCAAGCACTGTAATTAAGCTGTGCGAGCTATTTTACACTTAACTTTATTAAGAGGAGGCTGTCCGGACAGCGGTGAACCGGGCGGTATGCTGGGGTCATTCTTTAACCGATCGGTGCTGGGCTGCATGTGCATACACACGTTCGAGTGCATCCATCGCATCGCGAGCGCCGGCTATCGATTAAACCGCGACGAATTGAATTCTTGAGCGAGACGTCACCGTTCGACATTTCAATCTGGGACTTTATTTCGAGCGATCGACACTGCCATCTTGACTCGACTATCCATCCGAAGGACAGCCTTATCCATTCGGCGAGTTCGCGGGGGTTGACGATCGTCCGTAACTAAACTCTGGATCGTTGTACGAAATGGTTTTAATACAAATGTTGAAATGCTGCCATTAAATGAAAAAATAATCCGTTCGAATATTTCCCATCGAAAACAATTTTGTAGGGCTGCGTTAAAAATTCGTAAATAAAAAAATGCTCAGTATAACATACAATTCATAAAATTGAAAAACAAATTCCTCTCCATCACTGGTACTATAAATATTTATTGGATCGGTTCTAATAAATTGTATCAGTTCTAATAAATTGTATCAATCCATATTTACCTTGATAATGTTAAAGTCACTGGAGTACGTAACGTACGATCGAAAGAAGTATTTTTTTTTAATGATTCAAACAAAATATTGGTTACAAGTTACAAGTCTAGGGTCTACGATCTGACGATGCAACACCGATTACGCTAGCCAGTGATCAATATTGCTTCGAAGGCGAATCCCAACCGCTTTCAGTGATCAACGGACACGAAGAAAAAATTTAATAAGAAAGGAAAAGGCTCCGGTACACTTCGCGCCATCGATGAAAAGAAATCAAACATGGTCCCGAGGCTGGAATAGTCGGCCACTAGTTGAATAGCACCTGATTGTAAGACGTGTACGTTCAGACGCAAATTAGTAAGTCTGCTCGCAATCCGGACCAGCCTTTTTCATGCTTCCGACGAGCAATGGCCGCCATTCAACCTCCGCGATGACACAGGAAGCTGACAGTTGTTGTAGGAGTATGCGCTGGCATCGAAAGTTTCCAGTTTTAATTTCTTGCTTCAACAAACCTGCTCTGGGATGTTCAAAACATGCGGATCGAAAAATGCTCATTTCTCGGGAGAGTAAGTAGCGACGTGGATCAGATTTTTACCGTAGAAACGTGCTGTTATAAATAGTGTCCTAGAATTTTTCCGATTTTATGGTAAAGTACATCCCAGTTAAAAAAATTGTTTACTCGAAGGTCCTGGATGTTCAAGAGCAAGAACTAACAATAATGCAGATTTTCCGTGGAAGATTAAAAGCAATGTTGTCTATATTTTTACGGTAGCGAATTTTTTCGATTTTTTCGCATAGTGCATCGTATTTAACCCTTATACGCTCCTCAAAAATAGCTACATGAAAGAGAGTAGGATAACAATTCACCCATTTTCATTTTTCACGTTAAATCAACACATTATGTTTCAATTGCAGCGTCATATTTTATAGAAACACATCTCACGACGTAGACGTAAAGAGATGAATAATTTTACAGAATGTGAAAATATTGAATGGGTGAATTGTCACCCTGAGGAACGTGTGAGGGTTAAGGGAGTAGACACCTTTTTCCAGGATTGCGCGTGTAGTTATTGTTCATAATAGAATAATGCAAAATAGGCCTCGTAAATGAAAAAATAGGACTTTGGAGATCCATCTTCTATCTACCGTTTTTGACTACTGAAAAACCTAATATCTATTATCGATAATTATCGTTTCTCGATAATTTTCTATTATCGACAAACGAGAACGCGAATCGGCTTTAAAAAATTGAAACAAATAAATCGTGTAACGAATTTCAGCATTTCCTCTGTCGGATGACTGTGTTAAATGATCTGAAGGGCGCTCGAAGCATTAAACTACAATTTCGCCGTCTACGCCGGTTTAATTAAGGACCCTTTGACCCCGTTATCGGCTCGGTATCATTGAAATCGAATGGGGCACCGGTTGCGAGAATCACGCAATCCGTCTAGCCCTGTTCCGGGAGGCTGTAGTTGGTTTGCAGTCCGCGGTGTACCTTACGATCCAATTAATTGGCACAATCGCGAGGCAAGCTGCGCCCGTTTAACTTCCGGTACGAAGGAGAGACATTGCCAGCAGCTGGCTTCCGTGAACCAGGCTACGAATAAAGTGGCGTTCGACGGTGCACGTTAATGTTCCCCACGATACGAGGCAATAATCTCGGAGACGAGCAAGTTTCCTAGACCAAACAATACCTCGGGAACCCTCTTTTCTTCCTTGCGTCGCATAGGGGAACCGGCTGCCACTATCAAATCCGGTTTTCTTCGCAAGGGAAACTTACCGCCACGCCCGTTATTCTACTGTAGCGCCGTCGTTCATTCTAATTTCCATCACTGGCCCGATGAATCGGGGGAAAAAGTTGCTATTGCATGCAGAAATCACTTCCCCACGATCTATATAAGGTGAACGAATTAACACTTCATCTACCGGAAGCAGACTAACGCTTTTAATGTCACAGTTTGTGACCCCCGTGTCATAGGTGTTCGCCATCACTGAGTACAGGAGCAGAGCTGGGGAAAATAGTATTTTAAATAGTAAATAATAAATAATCCTATTTATTTTAAAGTATGTGTACAATTTTAAAAATAAAACATTTTATTTGAGCCAGTAATTTTATTTTAAGGATATTGAAAGTATTTGGACTTTGTCTTTTTATTATCAATTTCAATTTTAAATATTATTGCTGAAAATAATGGTTCGCGTTCAACAGATCTGTGAGTAGAAATAGTTTCCTGGTGATAAGATACACTGTATGTTTATCAACAAATCTCAGTAAGCACAAAAAATCCAATATTCTAATTTATGTTTCATATTATTAAAATAGAAATATTTTATTTTGTGGTTCCCATTGCTAAAATAGAAATATTTTATTTTCAAAATTCTATATCTTATTTAAAATACTATTTTCTCTAAGCAAACTAAAGTCTAAAATATTAAATAGTATTTGAAATAATTGTTTCGCCAAATAAGGCCGATCTCTGTATAAGAGCTATGTATAACAGTCTTCTTGAAAGTAGATCAGCAATTCTTTCGAAGACACCTAGTGTATTTAAAACGGCCATCGAGGATGAACTGGATGGCATCGATATGATGCGAGTATATTGACATAGGCGCACGAGAGCAAACCTCCCGAGGGGTTTCGGAAAAGTTGAATTCATTTATGCGGCCTTGTGAAACGCGTGTGGCCTCGATAAGGAACACAGAAGAGTAAAGAAAGAGGCGGAGAAGAGGAAGAAACGTTCGATTGACTGGGGGGGAAGAGACGGAAACCCGAAAATTAGGGTCCGATCGGAATTCGGAACGCCAAGCCGTACAATTAATTCCGTCGAACGTATGTCCACGTCTTTCTAAATCGCCGGATGTCGGAACGTCGGACAGATAACAGATCTGACTTGGTCGTTTTCGATCCATGATACTGTCAACGTACATATTGGCAATCGATCATTCTCAACTGATATAGGAACATTCAATTTTCGATAATCTTCCTATTGTACGGTGCGATGGGGGTCAAGAGTGACAAGTAGCGAGGCACGAGCGCGCTCGCGTTTTTCCGGGCCAACACACCTAGTTGGTTCTGTCGGTTGGAGGAGCAATTAATGGAACCGCAGGAAGGCAGCCACGGTGGCAGCCTGTCCCTCTGCTGTCCCGTGCTTGCGGCAAGAGACGATGCGCCATTAAATTATGCGTCACCGCTGTGTAGCGGTTTATGGTCGATGCGACTCTACACACGGTACACACATACCAGAAAGGAATCGATCTACAATTCCTCCGTGAAAACCGCGTTAGCACTCCATTCCCCTAGACCGACAAGCCGGCTTCGTCACGACATACGAAATCACCCTGAAGATTTCCTTCTGTGCGAATTACTATAGAAGAGGGAACGAATAACTGAGCAGAGCAAGCAAGTGGAGATCTCCTCCATGGCGCCGGGGTAATAGAACACGTAGCCGAACGTAGCGATCGATTCGATACTGTTCAGACGCAGGGTAACCTGTCCAGTGAATGGACATTAGAAAAAAAGAAAATAACATTTGTGATGCCTATGTTGAAAATGGGTACCATGGAAATCACCGACACAAATTTCCCCGATTCGGTTTTCATCGACTCCAGATTTGACCAACAGCGATTTTAGATTCGTTGTCGATCAAATTCGTTGTTTGTCAAAATAGTTGTCGGTCAAATCTGGAGTCGGGGAAATTTGTGCCGGTGATTTCCATGGGACCCGTTCAAAGTAGAGTACATAATTCTTTTGTAAGTTCCAAGAAAATAGTAAAAGAAATAACATCTAGGAAAAGGATGTTTCCAAAGATTGTAGTCGAACTTTTCCTTCGTACTCCTAAATCTTCCCTGTATCAACTAATCTACTGTCTACTTATCTCCAAGTTCCCATGGTCCCCATCTCCGGTGTCTTTTGCACTAGAGGACAGTAGAAACACTCAATTTTTCGATCCCCAACTGGTTCAGGACAGCGTCCCTAAAAAAGAAATTAGCCCCTAGTCTCGTAAGGGGGTAGAAAAACAGATGACCACAGGGAAGATAAACTTAAACCAGGCTCAGCCCTCTTTATCCAGGCTCGAGAAGAGAATCCTCCAGAAGGAAATTAACAGGCATGACGGGCAGATTCCGTGGGAAAGTTCGAAAAAGATCTCGTGTTTAGCGATCTTAGATCTTAGAAACTCTGAGAACGTTGATCAATATATGATCTTCTTGATGCTAGATTCCAGTGTGTCGATTCTTTATGAAGAAAAGTTAAGTATAGACTATTGAAGAATAAAAAGCTTGGTTCTCAACGTTCATTTTCATTGGTCACTCGATGCCGATGCTCCCTTTTCTTCTACCATAAACACTCCCACTAAAGAAACAATAATAGACCATGATCTTTAAGCAGAGGTCCGTCGAAAAAATGTGCCTTTAGACGAGCTTAGCTGTCAAGCGAGATAACGATGATCGACGAGAGGGTGGCCAGCCATTTTGCATTGGATCGCGATATTTTCAGTTAATCCGCAAGGTAATAAACTCCCAGTAAGCCGTATGACTGCTGAAAAGTCATGAACTCTTGTCACGTCGGAACAAACAACGGGGCCGAAAAATTTCTGTATTTTTAGGTACCAGGCCAACCATCGTAATTATACATTCTATTCTCTGTAATACAGAGATATTAAGATCCGTGCATTTTTGCACAGAATTCTAGGATTCTTTTCGACTATTAATATTAAAAGCGAGACGCAAGCGAGACAATAATAAATTCACGCTTAAAGGTCGATTCATACACGTTAGCCCGCTAACTGGCGGTGTTTTTCGGTATTCAAACGAGAGCCACCGATAGTTTACCTAAGAAGTTGTGGAACCCATAAAGACCCGAGACAGTCGTTCTCGGACAGTTTCACTTAAACCTAGGTACAGCTTGTCAAATCTGCGGTTGACCAAAACTTAGGAATACGTTGGCAAAAACAAAGACCGCACTTGACTTTAATGGTAGGTTCCGGCTACCATTTCGCAGCATGAAGATTTCCCCTTGCGGGGGGACATTCAGCTGGATTTGAAAAAGCTGTAACTTTATTTTGACGGACGCTCGGAATGAATCGTGTATGAATCGAGCTTAACGGAATATCGCCGTATTAAAATACACGTGTAATGTATACATACACGAATATTTGTGAAATAAACGGATTATTACACGGATTGATATCCGGATTCGTTTATTACACGTGTAGAACGTGGAAGAGGGACCTCTAATTCCTACGTAGTGCTAGTATAACAGAAGCGCAGCAGACAGGAACAGGCTAAGGCGGTCAGGTGATCGAGCGAAATCGCTTAGGGATGCACCGATGCAGCCGGGGATTATCGCGCATCGAGCATAATCGCATGCAAACCGAGGGGTGTATACTCACTCGTTCTGTATGGTGAGCATGAACTGCAAGGGGCCAGAGATCTCTCGGCGATCTCTCGCGATCTCTCGCGATTCGATGGATCCGACTTCGGGCCTGAATGGCTTCGGCACCGCCAGCCATATTATCTCATAGAGGAGGCTGAAGATGCTCTCTCTTTCTCTATCTTTCTCTCCCTCTGTCTATCTTTCTCTCTGTGCGTGTGTACGTGCGTGCGTGTGTGTGTGTGTGTGTGTGTGTGTGTGTGTGTGTGTGTCTGTGTGTCTGCGTATGTCCATTCGGTCACGATATAAAGGTACACGCGGGGAAGGGGCCGCCATAAAACCATCTGAATAGCGAACACGACTACAAATATGTATAATCGGAGTCGGCTGCAATGTTACGGCCGGGTACGATGTGCTCCAAGATCGACAGCTCGATCCCAGACTTGGATCTCGCGATCTAGAATTGATCCTTCGCGCTACGGATTTTTTCGTTTGATTTCAACCACAACGAAACTGCCGACACGCGATTGAGCCACTCGATTCGCCAAATTAATCAATTTTAGAATATGTTGGGTGTACTAGTCGTAGAATTTTTTATGCACTATTTTATGCATCTCGATATTCCGAATAAAAATGTATTAACCCTTAGCACTCGAAGACTAAAAATTCCTGTACTATTATTTAAAATATTGTTTACGTTATTAGATATGTCGGTATCTAATCAATTACTAAACATTTAAGTATTGTATGAGGTAATATATCGATGTCGTATCTACCAAATTTAAAAAATCATAGAAAATGGAAATGTTTTAGGTCTGAAGAAGTGTAAAGAGTTAACCTATTTCAATTCATACATGAAATTTGAAACGAGAGGATTAAACTGGTTTAAGAATGTTGATGTATTATTTTATCCCAACAAAAACATCCTGTAAACAGTAGCCAAGTTATCTATGGCCGTAAAAAGTGGTGAGATCAAACAAAATACGGCCAAGTTCGTTTGCTTAGAAATACCTCTTGCAATACTGAAGAAAAGCGTTTGTCAAAATTAGTTTAAAAGAATGCTATCTAATTTTTAAAGAGTTACATGGAGGGCTAAATTATTCAAACTTGGCCGCTACCAAACACCGTTTATGGCAATCGGTTTAAAAAGTAACGGCCAAGTTGAATAATTTAGCCCTCCATGTAACTCTTTAAAAATTAAATAGCGTTCTTTTAAACTAATTTTGACAAACGAAATCTGTTAGGATTATGTTAAAAAATGAACAGAGGTTTTTTTCTTGACAATTGTATTTTTCGTAAAACTCCGCAGTCGTATAATAATTATAACGGGATGCGACTTCGGATCTTCAGAAATGCAAAGTAAAAATGATCAGCACCGTTTGCAGGAAGTGGAAGCCAATTAGAACTTTCAGATCGCTTGCTGGCTGTCGAATAAAATTGAGGCTCACCTGTTTGGAACCGGCAGCCCTGCTAAAACCCCATTACGTCTTCCGTAATTCGAGCCGAGTGTACCTAAGCGACTCTTAGCCGATCCAACGCCTCGGGACAAAAAGTAATTGCAGCTCGCTCCGAGGCACGTATACGCGTTGAACACTTCAAGCATATCCGTTCTTATCCTTCGAAGAACCGAGAAGAGCCAAGAGAACGGAAGTAAAAAGGGGGAAAAGTTTGCGACAGATCGTCCTTACGATCTCCTCGAAACCAACCCCCCTTCTCTGTAACCTGTTAACCGACAGCGACGAGTAAACTCGATGATACTCTAGACTGCTTAACCCTTGACCTTAATTGTTCCATCAATTAATCTTAGGACGACAAATCTTCTGTTGAATCTTCAACTTTGACTCTTGCGTGGCCAACAAAGTGTGTATCCAGATATACACACTCGCAGGATCTTCTTCAATAATTTTTATTTTAACAATAGAATTGTATACAATTCTTTGTGGATTATTGGCTTGAACATTTTCAACATTTTTAGTTCGCAACAGTTTTTTTTTTATGGTCTGAGAATTAACCATTTCTGCGTGTTCTTGAGAAAACATCACGATATACACAGCATGTTATATTTAAACAACATTTGAAGCAAGAGATGCGATCTTTAGGCATCAACTTTCCTCTGACATTATTCAATCTATTTTTAAAAATGTGATACAAAAGGGGATTAAAATTAAATAAATTATTTCTAGTAAGGTTCTACAGACTCTCCCGAATTAGAGAGTATATATTTTTATACCAATGTACACAGTTTAGTATATTTAAATAATATTCGAGAGGGAACATGCTCACTCTGCCATTTCGCTATTTACCTTAGAATATGTGATGCAAAACGATCTTGAAATTGAATAAATTATTTTTTTCAAGATTCAGCATGATTTTCTCAATTATCCGAAAAAATCTTCAGGTTTCCCAATGTCCACCCTGTGCATAATATTTGCAACGCTTCTGCACAGCCTTAGACAGTAAAGACGATGTACCAATGATAATAATAACAATGATTACATCATCCCGACGTTGATTGCGAACCGACACGCCCCAGAACCCTTATTAGAGACCGCACGGATTTTCACGGTAGAGAAGCCACCCGGTTAACAGGTTAAAACATGCAAAAACGAAATAGCGCGCGTGTCGCGCGACTCACCCGTGGGATTCGCGGTTGCAATAACTACGAACTGCAACCACCCAAAATCGTTGGCTCATAATTTCCTCGAGAAAATAATTAACAGAACATCCCCCTTTAACGCTAAGCGAGCATCCAGCAATTAAAGCGACCTGTTTACTACCATTTGCCGGACATTTTGTTAAGTGACATTTCAAACTTCGATCTACGAAACACACTGTGACAAAGTGTACACCCATGCAATGTTACTAGAGGCACAACAAAATAATCCTAATCCCTTGATATTAATAATAGTCGAGTTCCATATTATGTTCCAGCTTTTCAACCATTCAAGTGTTTCATAGAATTTTTACAAATCGTATATCTGTGCCTTTAATTATTTTTAATGGCTAATATCTTTCCAATTGTTTTGTCCATTACATGTTATTTACATAACTTCAACCCTCATCCGTGTTTTGTGTCATCAGTGACACAAAATAAAAAGAATTTCAATGTTTTTTTAGTCAAATTGATGAGTTAACATTTACATCTTAGGTTTTCCGGTTGCGTTCCGCCTTAAAAAAAAAAATAAAAGTCGCACAAAGTTTCGGAAACATTTACCTGCAAATAACAAAACAGTAAAACTTATTTCGGGGGAAACTGTGTCAAATTGACACGAGGGACGGATGAGGGTTAAATGTAATCAATGTAAAGTGTTGAAAAAAAGTGCATGCGTGGAGAAAATGATTCCGCAATCGTAAAACAGTCTGTGTATGGGGAGAAAGAGCAGTTTGGCCGGAAATGTACGGTAGTGCCTCGTTAGATGACCACGCCACAGTATTAGATCCATTCAGCTATCGATAAAGACGATTATGTCTTCTTCATCGAGTCCATTGTCTCGCAAGGGATGCTCGAAAGGCGACCCTTTCTGATTTCAATGAAACTCCCTATAGCATAATAGACTCGTACAAGAAACATAATCGTAATTCTCGCCGAAGATGTATTCACCCAGTTTCGAGAAAATTATGTACGTGGCTATGTACCTTAGGAAGTCCCTAGTCAGCTGTATCGTTCCATAGTGGAAAGCTTTATTCAATAATTATTACCGGAGGCTTGTCGCCTCTGGATTTTCCATAATGAAAAGCTTTATTCAATAATTACCGGAAGGTTATCACCTGTGTGTTTCCATAGCGAGAAGCTTTATTCAATAATTACTCGCGGGGTTGTCACCTGTTTGCCTAAAGAAGACACCTGGATGCACCTCAAAGACACACTCGATATAGTAAATCGCTAGAAAAGAGGTCCAGAGAACACAGCAGAATTAATTCTATAGCCTACGTTATTATTAAAACTAAATATTACTTTAAAAAAGAACAAATAATAGGTTTCAATGTTTTGACTGTGAGTCGACTCCGAGAATCCCGTACATTTTCTTTTGCTGGGAAAAAATGGTACGCATTTTTATTAATAAGAAACATACTAACAAAGAAAGGAAAATGGCTGCTTTCCGTGCTTTGAGCCAGGCACAATCACGGCGAAGTTTCTCTTCGAAGAAATAAGTTCGCGAACATTGTTTATCATGAATAAACTTATGTAAAAAAAGAAAAAGACAGCTTTTGATGCCGTAAGTCAGATTTAATGCGAGAAAATTATTTTCTCGTAAAAGTACATTCACCAACGTGTACATTGTAAAGAGAACTATCTTTTTAAAATCTTTTTTTCCTTATTCAAACCAGCTTTGAGCTACGCTTAACCGTAGAAAAATTTCTTTTCGTAAAAATGCGGTAGCCAACGATTTCTATCGTGAGAAAACGTATGTGAAAAGGAGATAACTTTCATTGCTGTGAGCAAGGTAGAATTCCCAGGAAATTGTTTTTCGATAAAAATGCGGCCTCCAACATTTAATAATTTAACGTTACTTATAATTAAGCGGTAGCTTTGAATGTTTTGACTCGGGTTTAAACCCAGACGAGTTTCCAGTAAAATTACAGTCGCTAAAGTAAAAGAATAGTTCGGGGATAGCGTCGGACATTAAACGAGGCAATACGGCGGCCATCTAACGCGGCACTACCGTACACATCAACAAAAAAGGAAGAAAAGCCAGCATGCTGAGATGGCGAGAGACCGTTGAACACGGCCGGGCACGATCAACCGACGTAACGTCAATAGAGAAAATTGCTCTTACGCGTGTTTAAACGAGGACCACGAGAGACACGTGGTTGCAGTCACGAGGACGTTCCTTCTCGCGAACAAAACTCAACTCTCCCTCTCTCTCCCTCTCGTTCTCTCTTTCTCCCACGCGACGCGAGAGAATCACTCTTCTCTTCCCCTTTCGTCTCTTTCCCTGCGATCCGTGTGTCTCCTCTCCCGAACAATAAATTCCCAGCTATACTCTGGCTTGGATCACGATCCACGGATCGATTTATCCGTACACCTCCCACACCGGAAACGGTTCCCCGATCCTTATACAGGATAGAATAGGAGAATCCACGTAAAGGATAGAAGGACGAAGATCTTTTCTTTTGATAGTTGTCGATGAAGCTTCTTTTCTTTAGACTTTTTGTGGCTGGTGTTTCTCGAGAATGCACTGTTATGGTTTGACGTTTAACGTGAAGTTAGATGTCGATGTTGATTTCGAAAAAAAAAGAAAACAGAGATCGAGCACGATAAAGCACCGGTATGGGATCCAGAGAGCGACGGACGAAGTCGAAAGAGCGAACAGGTGTTCCCGCATGGCATGCGCGACCGCGTACTGACGCCGCGATCCAGGAACGTCGACGTTGATACACGACAGACTCCTTCGACGCCCAATGCGCATCCACAACAACCCTGCCGACCACCGTCACACACCCAACCCTCTTCCCTTCCGAATCTTTTGGCTCCTACCCTTCTTACCAACATGCTTCTTCTGCTTTTTCTTCTTCTTCATTTTCGTTTTGGTTGGGTTACGTGACTTAGTAGACTTATTAGACTGAATAAGTAGACTTTTCCCAAAAAATTCTGCATACTAAAGCGTTCTCATTATGCGAATCCACCAGGGATTTAAGGATTGATGCTTCTCCTCTGCAACGACCTCCCAAAAGATTGGTACATTGCAAATTTCATCGATCTCTACAATAAAATATACACTACTGTGCAAAAGAAAGAAGCGCCCGGCCATTTTTAATAGAAAAACGTAAAAAATCAAGTAAGAACACAGTCAGTTTTTATTGCGGATTATAATCTAATACTTTAAATACAATAAATTAATCATTGTACATACCATACAATTTCTACATAAAGATATTGTTTGGCGTTATATCTTATAATTATACTGGGTGCTTCTTTCTTTTTGGTCCGTGCGAGGCTACTGGTGTAAAATAAAAGTCGATAATGTCCGCATACTTTAGACTCAACCCTCGTGCGCCGATCAAGCCGATTTGATCCGAAAGTAAACCTTTGTTTTTGATTACAGCTTCTGCGATAAGACCATCCCTTGTGTCAATTTGACTTGAACTTTTTCTGACGAAAATGGATAAATGGATCTTAAAATAACAAAAAAGCAAGGTGAGGATATCGATACATTGTACTTTCAGTTTTATAAAATTATTAAAGGAGAAATTTCACTTCCGTTGCAATTTTTATCGAACACAAGCACCCGCGGTAATATCGATACATTATTTTCAATTTTATGAAACGATTAAGAAGGGGGTTTAACACGTGCGTTTTGCAATTTTTATTGAGCATAAGAACCCGCAGTTTAATGATTACGAAGAATCGTTCGACTTCCCATCGATGAGAAATCTCAGTAAAAAACTTCACGCTGGAAATAGCTTTTATCCACCCTGAATACTTTACGATGCTATCGATAGTACTCCATTCTTATCATTCACCTTTTTCGAGTACTGTATAGTTTGATATGACGCAAATCAAATTTAAGCGATTACAGCATTCATTTATAAATGAAGTAATTGCTTCGTTTCATTTCTAAATAAGTTAAATGCACTTCTAAGAAGAAGAAATAGAATATTTGTCGTGTTACGATTGTTCTTCGAACGATTCTTACAAGATTTAATAGTGTACATCAAACTATTATAATTCTATTTGAAAGGTGCACGCATACGTGCATAACCGGTTGCATACTTTCGAGCGCCTCGCGATGACATCTATGATACAAACTACCAATTACTAGCTAGCGCAAAACTTTCCACGTCAATCGGAACTGTTTATCTTATCTCGCGTACGATGCTATATAAACATTTATTTTTTTAGTCGATCACAGTTTATCGTATTTGTTTCCCCATTTTAAAGACAATCGAAACCACTAAACTGTCTATTAACGCAATTATAACATCGATAATCGCATTATATTTACGGATTTCCCATACATCTCCACGACACTTGTTGATCGACGCAATGCGCGCGCGCGATTCAAACCACAAATCTAAATTCATGCCCGGAATCAAACGAATTGTAACTTGTAACAGATATTTTTTGATACAGGTATTTCCCAAAATTTGATAACACCGAAAACAACAGATTGTTAATTGCTATAAAGCATAATTGTGTCACTGTACTTGCGGTCAAGTGCACAGAGATTTCTGATGCTCTTACGAAATGAAATCGTGTACAAACACGTGATTAGATAAACGCGAGGTTTTTTAATGACAAAATGTAATCGACGTTGTACCAATCCTTACGTACCCCGCAAACGATACAGTTCAGAACGATCTCCTGATCAAGGTATACTTTTGGTAACATAAGCATTTAATTTCACATTGTTAATAAACGATTATATTGCAACTGTTAAATTACGTACCGCTTCTCGCCTCTATCGAAAAACTATATATTTACGCGTTCTTCGTTTATTTCAGAACGATACACCAACAATGTCTTTGGACGTCACTGGACTCAACATCGTGAAAAGGGAACTGCTCGTTCCTTCGCTCAACGAAATCAAGGATGGTAATACAGATTATCGATTATGTATCGATCGATTATGGTACCGTATTTATTAGAACCTCCCGTATCTGGATAATAGAATATTCAATTTTTTATATTAAATTTCAACCTATTCTTGGCTGTTAGACGAGAAAGTTCTTTAACATCAATGACTAGAGTACAAACTACATATATACATTATTACAATCAGGGTATAAAGGGTGCAAAGAATTTAATTTTGTCACGAAACACCTGCTAGAGTAACATACCCTCTAGATAATAGGTACGGGATACTCTGCAGTATTATGGTAATTTATAATGGCATGACACATGTGTTTTCCTCACAGTGATAACAGAAGGCCTCACCAAGAACTTCGCAGAGGTTCAGGTCGAAGTTGTGGACTGCCCAGACTTAACGCAAGAACCTTTCACACTCGCTGCACCAGGTAATTACACATTCAAACCTAAAGACCCCCTCAAATATTTTCTATCACGGCTTAAGCCATTCTGCGATATGTAATCAGGCTTAGGAGGTAATACTACGGTACTGGAAATTGGGGGTCCCCCATTCCTTCTTCCTTTGGTGCAGAGAGACAAGGTATACGATGTCCAAAAACTTGTGAAACACTTGCAGTGCTGCAAGAACCCCTTTGTCATTGGAGCAGGAGCTGGACCATGGCCGCACATAAATTGCAACTGCGAGGTACGCATTGTTAACTTCCATTCTTCGAATTGCTCGTTCATCAGAGAATCTCTTTCAGCTTATGATGAATCTGGTAATGCCAAACGACAATGTGAAAAACGAGAGCCGTATCGCATCCGTTGACAAAACCAATGGGAAATGCGTATTGCAAACCTTGCCCGACGATGAAACCAGATTAGCTCTGCTAGCCAATTTGTTCGTCAGCGAGGGGAAACCAGGACAGGTGTTAAAAGTTCATGCCAAGAAACGCACTGGGGACAATGATTTCATTGCGAGCATGCAAAAAGCACTCGAGAAACACTACCAAAACGATCTTGTTGGTACGTGCATACTTCTTCGACAATCACAATAAGTGTGAATAGAAAGGTTCAGCATATTTTGGAAATTGTAGGATTGGGGGGAACGTTCTTGATGACCGACGGTAAGATCAAGCAGCACGTCATGAGCGACTTCTCCACGGTTCCACTGAACACAGAAGCAAAGCTGAACAATTGGCTGCGTTTCTACAACATGTCCACACCTCTGGTCGCCGTGGGCACGTTCGTCAGCTCCGAAAGCGTGAGTATAACTGCACCAAAGATTCAATATACGTAGATCTAAGTTTTCCAATGTATATCGTCATTTTAGGACATCGATCTCCGTGTCCAACACTTTCACAGTTTCTCTCATCACGGAGAAGGAGGTCATTATCACATTGACACGACTCCGGAAACTATTGAATACTTAGGGTACTTCAATTTAGGAAATGTGCTCTACCGTGTAGATCAGCCAAAGACTGCTCTACAATTTGGAAAGGACTGATTCGTTCCAAAAGTACTTCCACAAACTGCCATGAGGATCTGAGCGTGTTTGTCTCATACTGTTTTAAGGCTACACAAATGATACAATAAAATCAATGCATTTAATAGCAGAACGATTGAATGGATATTTAGTGGAAAGGTGCATGTTACATTTCGCAAAATTTACAGGACTATGTGAAAACAATTAGTTGCTGAATGTATCAATGAAATCATCCTGCCTTTGTGTACAGTTCCTGATCTCCAGTGCCATTGTCAAGCGTTAAAAGCTATGCCAAAGTAACTTATATGCATCACATTGACGCTCACAGGAAAATCCATTTCAGAAAATTTGTAACATGCGCCCTTCTTCTTGATATGCATATAATTATACGGAGATTGCCTTTCCAGTAAATTAAGGAATAATTTCTATATTTTCAACGCGCGTTTCGGTCGTTATCTCGCGTGTTATAGTTTCACGATTAAGAGTGTCTCAATCCGATCGTCGTTATATTTCCCAAATCTTCCTACCGTCCTTAATCCCCCATAATCTGTTTGACGTGCAAAGCTGTATGTTAATTCTATCAGACAGCAGACGGTAGACGGTGGTACATTGCCGGTATCTCGTTCAGTATAATTGTATAGCATATCTGTTAAGGTGGTCGGACCATGAAAATGAAGTTCAGTATCGAATCCACCGCTTCTTACAATAGTATAGCTCCGACGTATCTACATACAGAACAATTCGCCAACAATGCTGAGGTTTATCAAGAGGGTACCAAATGGTTCGGCGTGTTTTTGGCTTTTCTGTCAGGTACATTCTTCACAATAAGTTCAGCATTGGTCAAGGCGATTCAAAATGTGGATCCCATGGTGTTACTCGCCATCAGATCTCTTCTACAAATGGTAGTCATGGCTGGTGCAGCGTTCCGAGCCTCTAAAAGCCTATTTGGTCCCAAGGACCAGAGGCTACTGCTGCATTTCCAGGTATGTTTACTTACTACAATCCGCGAAATTACCTTAGTTCTTGAAGCTGTTTTAATCGATAGAAACCGTTTACTTTTTCGTTATAGAAGACTTTAATAAATTATCTTTTGCAGGGAATAGTGGGAGGCGCAACTCTATCGCTACTATATTACAGCTTCCGTGAATTACCCATAGGAGATGCGACGACAATTATATTCAGCTCTCCGGTTATAGTAATCGCACTCTCTTTCTTTTTCTTGAAGGAACCATGCGGCATACTGCGTGTAATAGTGATGTGTTCCCTCTTCGCAGGTGTGGTTTTTGTGTCCAAACCACCGTTCCTGTTCCAGGTGAAAGAGTATGCTATTATTAAATGTTTCATTAAAATCATATAATAACATTATTTATATTTGTCTAGTTACACAGAGCTGAGCCGTATAATCTGATCGGGTATATGTGCGCTATCCTAGCAACGGTCTTCACAGCTCTGAATATCGTCATCATGAGAAAATGTTCAGAGATTCATTACTCCACGATCATTTTCAATCTATCATGGTGGTCCCTTGTCACTGCAGTGTGCTGCTTCTGCATCATAACGGAACAACACGTGCAGAAGCTGAAATTGCCCACGGACTGGTTCACGTGGACCAAGATAGCGTTGGTGGCGATCACTGGACTGTCCGGACAAGTTTTAGTGACGAATGCGTTGAAAATCGAAGGCGCTGGCAAAGTATCGGTGACCAGGTCACTGGACATCATACTGGCCTATGTTGTGCAAGTATACCTCTTCGGGGACCAGCCATCGTCCACCAGTATAATCGGCGCGTTCCTAATCATTATCTCCGTTGTTTGCATGGGATTCGAAAAAGAGGTTTATAGTGTTTGCGATTTTATTCCCTAGTCAAAGATACAGTATCTTAAATTATTTATCTGTTTTTAGCGTTAAACATAGATATAATATTATACACATTTTTATGAATGGTGAAAACATTGTTATTACACTATTCTAAATATGATCTTGCTAATTATAAAGTTTTCCAGATTTTACACAGTATAAAGACGAGCTCTACGCCAACTACCATTCATTTACATTATGTTCTTTCATCCCTCAGAGCGGTGTGTCTTGCATAAAATTGATCATTCGAGATATAGAAACAAATGAGTCAAGTATTTTATAGACAAAAACACTTCAACGAAATTCTCTATATATCGTGTCGATATATGTAATAATAATAATAATAATCCGCACACTGTTCATTGTTTTATCCTTAAAACGGTGTACAAAGTGGCGTTTCTCACGGAAATTTTGAAATTGCATAACTCTATGCATATTTACAATTGTACATACAGTTTTCTTTCTTTGTTTTTACCATGTATATTTATCTAGAATTATCCGTGACTTTGTGCGGACGTAATTAATCGTATCTCTCTCTCTCTTGTAATTGCTGATAATTTACTTGAAAAAAATACATCTAGGATTAACAATAAACCACTGTACCATTATATCGAAGATAATCGTATGTACAGTTTATCTATTCTGTTTCTCAGCTACTTAATTCATCCTTGACAGATACAAACATTAGTCTAGTCCAAGAGAAGCTGATTTACTGCATATATATCTATACATATTCCTTAGAGCTTAGTTTACAACCGAAGTGATACATGTACGTGTTTTTCTTCTTTCAAAGTGTTTAAAATGTTACCATGCAACACAGTATTATATAATATATACTACAACTACTTATTTATAGTTTTATTTATTCTTTAAAAAAGAAGCTACGGATACTTACATGCGATCAACCGTCTTGAAAAAAGAAGCACTTGGGAAAAAAGAAGAAAGTATTGTGTACATGCCCATTGGGGATCTGTTGCTTTTACCTCGACTTTTTTGTTTTACATATATTTTTTCCTGATTTCACCGCTGCCTACAACGGCTGCTTTTTATGTACGCATAATGAACCGAATCGATTTAAGAAACAGTATTAACTACCGTCGAACGGGAATGTATAAACTGTAACATTCTGAAATCAAAATCATTTGTACATGATAATATCGCCATTAGCGCGCGTGAATTTGTTTTCCACTTTCGTCTGTATATGTAAATGTATATTTACATACTCTTTTTCATTTTCCTTTTTATCCAAAAAATTATTTTACATTGGTCGTGTAATTTCTCTGTTTTTCCTAAATACTTTTATACCACAATTTTCCTTTCAACTGTACAAAAATTTTACTTATAATCCGTAATTCTAAGCACTCTTCAAGTGATCATTAAGTATTTCTTCTTTTTTTTTTAGATAGCATCCATATATAATTACAAGTATCGTTACAGGAAGTTGTCGTTCCTCGAGTATGTACATAACATACAAAACATGATGCTGTCCTACTACGAATGTGGAATGCACCGTACGGCGCTCAAACAGATTTATTACTAGTACATTCTTATTTTCGTGTTATGAAAATCATCAGCTCGTTCTCAGCTTGATCATTGAATTTCCACGAATTCGTCATGTACGAAAATACAGAAACAAACGAACAATGCGCACTACGTGCCATTCTTAAAGAGACGTGGATAAGAACACGAAATAATAAAATATATATGTATACGGTGTATATACATTTTGGGCAAAATGCTACAAACAGTATATCAGAATTTTCTTCATATTAAAAATATCTCTCGACTACAAAAATAGGGCACACACTGCTTTTGATTGATTTCCACACATAATGCTGTTGAAACGTTGTTAATCTTTCTTTCTTTTTCTACTAATAGTCACGTACGTTTAGAAGCTGCAAAATGGTGCTGTGATGAGCCCACGTCATTTGGGGTACGTTCGCCTATGATTTTTAAGTAATTTTTCGAAGCGACACTGATGTGAATTTTCATTGTTTAATTGCACGATCTTCCGTCTCAAAGAATTTGTTCTTTCGACCATGGGACGAAGTCAGTCTAAAATAGCAAAATAGTAAAATGTGTTTACAATTTTCATATATAAAGCTCGAATTTTTTTTTAGACAGTAACGATTCACATAAAATCTTCGAAATATAATGCACTCGATGTTCAGCGATAAAACTCATCGATCGGACAATAGGTAGTAAGCTAAAAAGTAATAGAAACTTTTGTATAGTAATAAATAACACATCTAAGCTTTTCGAACTACAGTTAGAAGGAGAACTTTAACAGAAGTGTATCATTATTTATTTTTCATAAAATAAACTGTTTAAATACTATGCAACGATGATACCCTTAAAATATCTGTATGAAACTAGAACATAAGATCTTGGATTAGAGATGAGACCTGAACTTTCGTAAGTCTATCTAGTATGTATAGATTATAGTAATGGAAATGAAATTACATAATGTGGTTCGTTTAAAAATAATTCGATACAATGCTAAAGTAGCACCCGACCCTAATGAGAAGCATCATCAACATGTAACAAAAAGAAGCTATGGAGGCAATTAAAAACGTAAATAAATACGTAACGAAGAAAATTCGAATATCTTGGAGAAAATTAAAATTCAGATCAGATTAGTAGAAAGTAAATCATTTCAAGCTTCAAAACGTTTCATTTTTTAATGTTTCCTTCTTCATAAAATTCTACACATAATACTTCGTACAATCTACAATATACAATGTCAAAAGTGATGAACTAGCTATTGATTAGCTTCATCAAGACCATTTGGATATATGTGAATTATAAACAAAGTATATCGTAATGATGAGCTTGTGTGTTTATCTTATAATAAATTATCAATGAAACGGTAACAATGCGTTATTCTTGTTCCTTGGGTCACAATAGGCTCGACAATATGAAAACTAATTCATATAAACGTTTCTTTTACGCAATGTGTGCAATATACATCACTGTAAGATCGAATTTATTCGGTTCAGAAGACAATAATTTCTCTCGTGCTTCTGAAAAGAATTATCTACTGTTTAAAAATTCGAGATCAAACGATTAAGATTCTATCCCGAGTTCTAAAGGTTGCAACGAATAAAACAGAATGTTCAATTTCTGAAAAAATTATCTGTGATGGTGGGACTGTAATATTGTATTCAAACTGTCTACGATAATAATTCAATTGATCAAAAGCATATGTATATACAGTGTGAATTTAATTTATAGAAACGAGTGATCTTGCCATAAAACACACTCGCTTGAATATTTCGTATGCTTTAAGATTTTATGTACACAGAGTGTTATCGTTTCTTCTTTTTTTTGTTCCGTTAAATTAATTTTCCTCGTAAAATCGTGGCAAAAGATTGGTCTAACTCTCCATACATAGTAAACGTGTAAAACATTTGTTAACATTTGCATCTTGATTCCTTACGAATTTCGAGCCGAACGTGTGTTTGCTGAATATTCGGTACAAACACGAGTAGTATATAAACGGAAAACCAACGAAATATCGCGAACGCGAGTACGGTCCAGAAAAAGAAATTGTTTTCCGTGTAGAATGACACAAGAAACTTAAAGAGACAGCATCAACGTGTTTAAAACACCATGTTAAACACAATGAAAACACTTTAGTGCGCTTCATAGAGCAAACGAGCAGAGGACAGAATTTGTTTGGCAAAACAGTAACACGCGTGATATTACGCGAAATATCTCGAATCAAATTAAACACATTAAACCTTCATTGACCATTTGTTAAAATATTGTTTGATTAAACAAGTATTCTTAGAATAGAAGAAATTCGCATACCTTCTTTAATTGCATTGAACAAATTAAATCAAATATGTATCGGAACGTGCACCAACAACTCTGCACGGCTGGAGAACACTGCGGAACACATCTCGCACGTGTATTCCACAGCATCCGGTATTATAGTTTCTGGAATATCATCCACGGGCGCTATAACACTATGGTGAACGGCCAACATCCGTTGGGGCGTCGACTCGACTTTCACACTGAGTTTCACGTTCCCGGCGCCAATTTCTTCGGCATTGTTCATCTGGCCGATATCGGGATGATATTTATCCTCCTCGGCGGTGACGCTCGCCTCAAATGCAACTTCCAAATTACTCCCGTCGACCGCGTGCTCCATTAATCTCGCGGAGTCCGTGTTCTCCATATTATTATTATTTTGCATCTCTTCCTGATCGATATCCATTGGCTCCTGTTTGATGCCGTGTTTCTGCTTCTTCATCTTCTTCAGGACACCCGACCTCTTTCTAGGCGTCGGCTCTATCTTCTCGTTCACGGCAAGAATGTTACCATTATTGTTCCTGTGGTTATTACTCGCCACTTTCTGTGTGTTAGGCTCCAGCTTGATGTTCGTCAACGGCATCATCTGGTGCGACGTTAGAGCTTTGTCTTCCTTTGGTTTCGCGAATGTGGCAGGTGCCGGTTGAAGCTTCCCTTCGATGTGATAGCTGACGTTCTTCGTTCTCGGCCGGTTCCTTTCGCCTCCCGGGAAGATACCTAGTTTGTGTTCATTTGGCATCACTTTCGGAGTCCTCGTTACCATCGTTTTGGTCTTCTGACCCTTCTTGACTCCGTCGCTACCAATCTCTACAGGCACCCTCGTTTTTTGCGTGTGAATCATTTTGGGTCTGCCAGGCTGACACGAGGCCTGGGCCTCGTTCTTCTTCTCCTCTTTCCTGAGCTTCTTCTTCGACAGCTTGGACTTGCCTGGGTTCAGCTTCGAATTGCTGACTATCGAATTGATGTTCTGCAGAGAGCTCTCAAAGCTCTTCAGAACGTTTTGGTATCCCTCCTCGACGTTCGACCGGTGCTGCTTGTTCTTTCTTCCGAGTTTCCTCTTGGTGTTGTCGTCTGAATCAGAACCTGCTTCCATTATATCGTATTGATCGGTAACACGCAACATCGTGTTCGTCTCGTGCGGCTTCAGCTTACGTCTCCTTTTGTATTTGCGCGGTCCAGTCTGCGGCTGACGTCTCAACGCCGTGTTGTCGTCGCAATGCTGCACGATGTGCGCGACTATCTCCTCAGATGTGCCGTACGAATCACCGCACACCTTGCACAGGTAAGGCGTAACGCTACCTACACACTTTGGATCGGGCCCTGAATGATGAGCGCGAACGTGCTCCCTCAAAACAACCTGGACAAATGAGAACGTTAATATGCGATTTACACGGCTACTGAAATAATGCCTGTATAACAGTACTAACCCTGACAATCGGTTTGGAACCAAACGCGAAAGATTCGCGTAACTTTAGTTTCATACCTTTGAGTTTGGTTGCAACCTTATTGTCAGATGTAGTAGTAGACAGTAGCTTTTAGACAATAGGGCGTACATTGTGCTTTAACTTACTCTCTGATTGAAAGCACGCGGACAGATTGCACATCCATACGGTTTCTCGCCTGTATGAATGCGTTCGTGTTTTCTCAATGTGCCACCATCAGCGAACGCTTTCCAACAAAATCTACAACCATACGGTCTCTCTCCAGTGTGGATACGTATGTGAATCTGTTGCGAACTACGGCTGCCAAATGTTTTTCCACATTCCCTGCATGGGAAAGAGCGACCGCCCAAATCTTTATTATGCGAATGACGATGGCTGACCAAAGCTCTACCATCAGGAAACTCCTCTCCGCATTCGTCGCAAACCACCATTTTATTACGATGCGACACCATGTGTCTGAAAACCGAGTAAATAATTAGTTTACAAACTTTTTTAAAATATGTTACAATAGTGCCTCCCGTATCCACAAATGTCTACATACTACAGGTGGCGAGAATCCGAAAATCTTGGATCGAGACGAGTCAAGATTTTTATTCGAATTCTCGAATATAATGGGATTTAAGAACCCATCTCGAAGGATATCATAATCTAATTTCTTATTAACATGAATATGGAAGGCTTCACTGTACCAATAAATACCTCCGTAATCTGGCTTTGCTGTGAAAACGTTTTCCGCATTTCGTGCACCCAAAGGTTTTATCAACATTATGCACCCAAGAGTGCTTCAACAAACTCCGTTTGTCTTTACATGTTTTCCCGCAAAGTGTGCACGTGTTCGGCGGAGCATCCTCGGCATGATTTTGACGAACATGTTCCGCGACTTCGGCGTCGTCGCGACATCTTTCACCGCATAGTAAACACCGTCGACTGGGGGATCTGAGCGCAGTAAACTAATTAATATATCCGAATTTACGTACCACTACAAACATATTTCATGCAAGTAGTACCTGGCGTGAAGTTCAGCGTGTGCTAACAATGCTAAAGCCTCTTCGAACCATTCTCCACAAACATTGCAAACATGATGTTGACTCGAACCTTCCATTGTGTCATCTTCTTGCTTGATATGAATCCTAATGTAAACAATATCAAAAAATTAATACCATAATATCGTTTCCATCAGTCAAAAGTAGTGCAGCAATATTTATAGATTCTTTTAATGTCTTCAGTATTTTGTGTTTGACCTGCCCAATTTTGTTATAAATGCATAAAATCTGCACTAATTACATAAATGATCTTACTTTTGGTGACGCTTAAGTAAATCCAAACGATGAAAGGGTACTCCACAGGTGTTACAATAGAATTCTCCAAATCTCTCGTCGCCTGTATATGTGGCATCATTGTCATATTCCTCTGTGTCAGATTGTACGGTACCACCGTGCTTAGCACGAACGTGCTCTCTTAAACTGTTAACATCCCAGAACATGTCGCCGCATGATGTACATTCAAAAGGACTATCACCACCGTGTATACGCGCGTGAGACGCGAGTGCCTTTTCTCGTGCGAAACCAACACCACAGAATTGACACACGTATGGTTTTGTGGGGTCGGTTATAGGCCACCTTGGTGCTTGAGGTTCAGCTGATACAGACGTAATCTGATCGTTCCATTTGGAGCTTGACGCATAGTTACCACTGCATGTAGAATTTCTACTAGTCATTTCCTCTAACAAACGCGCATCTTCGTCAACGTAATCGTAAGATTCAGTGACGTACTTGCCGACATCCATTTTACTATCCTCAACATTACGTTTTGGGAGAGTGGAATAATTCTTGCGTTTCCTTGGCGCGCTAGACTGAACTTTCTTGCGTCTACCTTTGGTAGATTCCTCTACTTCTGGCGCAAGAGGGTCATCGTCATTCAAATCGTCCTCCAAACCATCTCTGGATGGAGCATACGCATGAATCTTTAAATGATTCATGAGATCACACTTCCGAGCATAACGTGCACCGCAAAGGTTGCAACCGTGAGGACGATCTGTCTGATGCGCCACCATGTGATTCATTAGGTTTGCTTTTTTTCTGAACCTTCTGCTACAAAAGTCGCACGGATATGGTCTGCTGTTTGTATAAGAATCTTGGTCAATAGGTAAAGGTATTTCCATGTCGTCATATTCCAATAAATTATCATGAGACACTTTAGAATCTGGTATCTCAACCCTTTAGAAAATTAAACGAATTAGTCTTTGAAACTTAATAAACACGAATTGACGAGTTCAATTTTATTATAAAACCTACCCATCTTCGTGACCAGATCTATCCCAATTGTCCGTTATCACTTCTTCTGTAACTTGTATGTTCAGATAATCATGTCCTTGGTCTTGTGGCACTATGTATATAGACTCCATATCGCTAGACTGGGGAACCATTAAGATTTCCGACTCTGTTGTAGGAGTAACATTTGGACCCGATTCAACCGTTTCTTCAACGGTGACCTCCTCGCAAGCTCCGATTACTCCTTCCTCTGGAGCAACTAGCTCTGCTTCTAAACCACATATCACTTCTTCGTGAATGACGTTTCCCACCTCCTCCACCCATTGCAATGTTAAATCACCAGGTACATCCATGTTGTTGCAATACAGATTTACTTGATCACTGAAATCACTAGAATCGAAAAATGATATTGAACTCATTGGTACAACTTGTATTCGTCCACTACAAAAATTCTAATGAAACACGCTGTGTCAGAGCTGATTTTTTAATGACACTGACAATAATTACGGGTATGAATCTTTAAATTATACATTCTGCACGATCATTAAATGTTCGCAAAATATACATTGTTCCAATACGTTCATTACCGTTCGATGTCTGAAGAAAAAATATAATTATTTACTTACTTTAAACGTAAATATATAGCATAATTGTAACTTAAACCAAGAACGATTAAAGCTTTTATGGGAAGAAAAGAGTAACAATCGTATAGAATTTTCGATTGCGCGGGTGAACGATTTTTATTTGCGAAAATATTCTTCGATCATCGATATAATTATTTAAATCAAGATCAAAGTGTACCTTAATACATTACACACAATTGTAAGTGACGATATCGAAAATGAAATTTCATAGAAATTTCAATTAACGTATACGCAGCTCGGAAACGCGGAATCGTACGTCGGCGAGCATCTTTGGGTTTTCGACGTACGGCCCCAAGAAATTGTTCCAACGGAGAACATTTAAAATTGTTGACGTCTAAGGTTATATTATATAGGTTATGACTTTGGAGGTTATAGCAAGTATATCCGAGTAGAAAACAGTCTCGCATGGAGAAAATGAGAGTGAGAAGTAGCGAATCTGTTGTCGGCGAAAAACAAAGAGTGGCCGATGGGGCAACTGTATTTTACATATGATCAAAGTAGTAGTCATAGCCTCTCTTACGCCAAGCCTCCTTCCATCCAATTACATATTACGAACCACGGCCAAAGCGGCACTCATTCACGCGTGAACAGAGATTTTCTAGACCGATTCAATTACGATACAAACAGAGTCGATCACAATGATTTACTTACTGTTCAAATGTCTTCCGCACAGCTATTAACCTAACCAAAAATACTCTATCGGGATCGAGAACAGCGTCGACCTTCGGTTGTTTTCAATTTGGAGGGGATACGTTTAGAAATAAATTGAACAAAATGGCCGACAGACATGACTTCAAACAGAAACGACGCATAAGAGTAGACCGAACACCTTGTGGGCTTTCGTTACCCAAGTCGACTGCCTTATCGACTAGAAAACTAAAACCACGGAACACAACGAGCAAAACTCCCGCGTTTTTCCAACAACCAGCTTCCATTGCGCATGCGTTTCCAAGTACATATATATATATATAAAGGAAACGAGGGCAATGTTCGTCTCCGGAAATATGTAGAGTACTTAGGTGACGCAATAAGGGAAAATCTACACCGTTAGTTTTAATACGAAACGTTTTAATAATGTTCGGTAATGGTCTATATACAGAATGTTCTTGCACGCGTTACGACTCGAAATGGACGAGTTCCCGCGTGTAATGACGTTGATTCGATAAAGAGGGCGTTGTTTTAGTAAAGAGGACGCGTCTGCTGGAATTGCTGCCACTTGTTTGTTGAAAGCAGAGAGTAAATTTATTCTCTGTGTCTAAGGTTGAGGGAAAGAAGTGTCAACGCTGTATATATGTAGCTTACTACGGTCATTCAATTTGGAGATTTTGAAAAGACAAAAATTCTTACATCATCCTCCTTCCATGCACGATATTCGATCAAAATATTACCAGAGAGTAAATGAGAGTGCTCGCGCCAGGGTTTTGGCCGTGCCCATTATAGTGCTGCCCCCTACTCTAGTGCTTAGTCTGGATCAGCTCCTACATTGACTCCCAGTCCGGACAAGAACCTACATCAACTCTCAGTCCGGACAAGATCCTACATCATCTCTGGCCTTGATCAGAACGGAAAGTTTATATCGTTTATATTGTTTGATTCACAGCAACCGTAATCCCCTTTCGTACCACACCATTTTTATCTAAATATTTTTTTCCAATTTCAGTCTCTCTCTCTCTCTCTCTCTCTCTCTCTCTCTCTCTCTCTCTCTCTCTCATGTAATTAAGGAAATATCTTGTCTTAAAATAACTGCAAAAAATATTGATTCGCAACAAGTGCAAACATTGTAAATGCATCGTATCGTAAATTTATATATAAAATACTGAAAATACGCGCGCGCCAAATGATGGCTAGCAAAGTGGGAGCCATATATTTGTTGTTTGCCATCTACATGTTTCTACTCTATGACTATTATTACATATATATTGTAACTGCCAAATTTGAATCATTCCACTTGTTTATGTTTACGTTTTTCATACAGTGTCAGTACTTGTGTG
This sequence comes from Lasioglossum morio, assembly GCA_916610235.2. Taxonomy (NCBI): domain Eukaryota; kingdom Metazoa; phylum Arthropoda; class Insecta; order Hymenoptera; family Halictidae; genus Lasioglossum; species Lasioglossum morio. Next base: position 4,253,402 of record OU744324.1, on the reverse strand, counting down.
TAATTTACTATTAAAATTGATCAAACATGATGATGTTTAAAGCACATTCTGAGGTGAGTACAATTCAAATTTTTACAAAAGTTTCAAATTTAATAAGGTAACCCTTGCCTTACGATTTAGTTTACGATTTCAGTGATTAAAACTTTTTTGTGATTCTTAATTTCCTATAAAAGGAGAAACTTTATATCTACTGTACGCGTATGTGTTCCCCAATAACTGTACATAAACAAAACCAAAATAGAATTTTATTTTGATCTAAAGGAAATTAATAGTAAGGCAATTGTGATACTGTGAATCGCGTTGATAATAGTTCATCTCTGATGATATTCTTGTATATTTCGATCAGAAAAAAGTCAAGCCTCAATCAATCAGATTCAATGAATGTTTAACGTGTCCAAGACCGACAAAAACTAAAATTCATGAACGAGGTAATATCAATATAATATTCTTTTCGATAAAAAAAACGACATTGAACATTATTAATATATATTTACATCTTGTAGATTACAATAGACCTCAACCAGTCAGAATACAATTACTTATGGAAGATGAAGAAAAGAAGAAAGCAGAGAAAAGTAGCAGTTTAACGTGTCTAAGACCGACAAACACTAAAATTCATGAACAAGGTAATATCGATATAATATTCTTTTCGATAAAAAAAAAACAAAATTGAACATTATTAATATATATTTATATCTTGTAGATTACAATAGACCTCAACCAGTCAGAATACGATTACTTATGGAAGATGAAGAAAAGAAGAAAGCAGAGAAAAGTAGCAGTCAGTATCATCTCACTTTTGCTATTAATTTGTGTTAATCATTAATAACGATCTATGCATTTCAGCTAAGAAAAAGATACTGCCCGAAAGATTAGGTCCACTCTCAAGCAGAAAAACTTCGACAAGGGAGGAAGACAATGGTTAGTTCGTAATTATATTTTTAATTTTATATGTTTATAGTAATATACTATTTATTTTTCTTATAGGACTGTATACATGTGTCAAGTCTAGTAGCAATTTCTGTCGTGCAAGTAGAAATCTTGATTTTAATAACATAGCAGCTGGTTCTGTAAATAATAAAGCTGACAATGTAGACCAATTAGACAAGCCAACAAACACTGAACAAACATCCACAAAAGTTTGTAGACCAAAGATGAGGATAAGTTTGTTAGCAGCACCAAACAGTATAAAAAATAAACATTTACAAGGATGCGTAAGAAGAGCAACAAAGAATTCGGAATGCAATGTGTTGAAGAAAAATGTACCTGTTAACAAGAAAAGTGGAGTTCCCATTTCTTCTTCTAAAAGCACAGATAGCCTGAACATAAACCATACTTCGTCTGAAATGATGTGCATCGATAGAAATGAATTTATGCATTTAAAATGCGAACTAGAAAATTATATAAGCACAACAGAACAAAATCTTGGAAAGGTAAAATCAACATTAAAGAAATTGTTGTCTATGCCACAAACATCGATCTCGCAATCTAACATTTCCAAGGAAGGGAAGATAAGTTTTGAAATAACTTCGGTTGATGAAATTCAAGTAGAAAGTTGTGAATCAAAACAACCAACGGAAGAAAAATCAAAATTTACAGATTCGTGTACTGATGACGTAGAGAATCAATTCGATATTGAATGCGCGAAACCTGTTAAGAAACTTTCTTCCCTGCAAAATACGCCTGTAATTAGAAAGGATATACAGAAACGTTCGATGAAAGAGTATATGAGCTTAAAGTCAAGCATGAACTTTTTACAAACTCCGGACAGAAAATTTTTGCATCAGAGAAACAATATAGACGAACCTAGTATTAAAAACAAATCCAAAATTTCGACCAACGTACTCGCGGAACTTCAAAATTTATATTCTGATTCGCCATGTTAAACAATTTGACTGAAAATTTTTTAAGCTAGAAGGACGCTGCAGATTAGCTGTTCTATTGAATTTAAATTGTAGTTTGGAAGTTGCAGTTCTGTATTGTAATTATACTGCCTTGAAAATTACATCTTGAATTGTAAATCAATCATGTATTTTATACACGATATTGTTGCTAATTTATATACATGTATGATAAATAGTTAATATATAAATGTATTATTAGTAAATAAAGATGCACAGATTTTTCGACTGTATGTTTATTAAATAACAGTATAAAGATTTATTGCGACATTCGTCCTTATAAATAGAAGTTACTATTCGACATTGCCAAGAATAAAGCTTTTTACACCAAGGTTTTTGATCATTATTTTTCGTGTGACAGTGTTCGACTTTTGCATTTTCGAAATAAATTTAGAAACGTCCGCAAAAAATACGTCTCACTATCGTTCAACATATTGTTTGAACATATTGCAATGTTTACAATGACATACAAAAAAAATACTATTTGAAAGGGTCTAAGACATAAAAATTTAATAAAATTAAAAAATTGATTGTTATTATTAAGGTCAATATTTTGTTCAATTTATATAAGGGCTTAATAAAAGAAAAGCGGGTTGCAAAGTGAAAAATGGTCGAAGAATTATGAAATGTAGAGTAGTGTAGAAACATTAGTGTAGGCGAAAGTGCATCATGCGATTGCGTGTCTTCTAGGATGCTCGATCAATGGTACAACAACCATCTCGAGCTTGTTCGTGTTGGCTCCTGTCACGGTCGATTTATTAACGAGTATATGTGTATATGATGACATTAAGCTGCAGGGCTGTTGTTTCTCAATTTTCTCGGTGGTATTGTTTTTGAAGTGGCCCCGTGCATTATGTCGCAGTTTTTAAACGTCTCCCAATTCGATTAAGATTATCGTGCAGCTCGTCGAGATAAAAGGCGAATAGAATGGCTCGGCCGAAGCAAAGAGTTAACACGGATATTTGTGCTGACTGCGGAGCTCTCGGTAAATATTACAACCCTAATTATTCCCCGACATGACCTTTTCTATCGTGTCTAATTAATTACAATGTCTCTTGATTAGTCATCCAGAAAATATTTCTTTCTCAGTTCGTTCAAACGAATAGCTAATCGAAAAAGGTTAATGTTAATTACATACATATTTACTTTGCTCTCAGGTTTTATTTGTTTATTTATTCCGTGCTCCCGCGCCGTAATCTTTTGTTCTTCTGTTAAATACATTTTATAATTGTTTTGTTTAGAGCCAGGATGGGCTTCTCTGAACAGAGCTATTTTATTATGCGACGATTGTTGTGGTATACACCGTAGCCTTGGCCGTCATATATCCCATATAAAATCTCTTCACAAGAGTGTATGGCATACGAATCTACTCAATGTTAGTAGAGAATTACAAAACCTTGCGAATCAATGTGCATCCTGAATGGCAATGTATAATATATTTTTGCAGATGGTGCACACATTGAACGATAATGGAGCAAACAGTATTTGGGAACATTCCCTTTTAGATCCTAATAACTCGAAAATTAGTAGAAGGAAACCACAAGCTAAGGACCCATTGCAGTTAGTATTATGTTTATACAATATGTACTTGCTTGTTGCACGAAAATGGGACCAGAATTTTAGGCAAGATCCGAGTATAACTCGGAAGAACCACTCATAGCTCCCTCACTATTGCATTGAAGTTACAATCAATGCATACAGATAGCAATATAAAAAAAAACAACAATTCCCCACCTTTCGCGAACAAAATGTAACAAACAGGGTCCTTGTGAAGAATAAAGATTTTATTGAGAGTGCAATGAGCAAGAACCTACAGTAATGACAAATTCTTGATACTTAGCCATGAATTTGTATGTTTATATTTTGTAGCCCAGTGAAGGCTGATTTTATCAAAGCGAAACATCAGCATTTAGCATTTGTGTTACGTCCAAGTAAGGAAGAATGTTGCAGTGAAGAAGAGCTAAGCAGGCAGCTACATAGTAGTGTTCGTACAAGTAATTTAGAAACTTCTTTGAGACTGCTTGCGCAAGGTGCCAATCCAAATTATTTCTACAAGGTATTTATAGATAAACTATTTAGAAGCCTATTGATGTGATAAGTGTAAACGTTTGTCTAACAAAATACTTGTTCCTACAGGAAAAGGGTACAACACCATTGCATGTTGCTGCTCGCGCAGGACAAGCTCTACAAATAGAACTGTTAATCGTGAATGGTGGGAACCCTAGTATAATTGATTTCAATGGGCAAACACCAGCAGAAATTGCCAAGTACTTACACATATATTGTATAGCGTATGAATATTTATTAATTATTTAATCATTATACGATCTATCTCATGTAGGATGGCAGGGCACATAGATTCATCCGAGCGGATAATCGAATGCATGTACGAAGTAACGGACAGACTGACATACTACATATGTTCGCGTAAGCCAAATCACTGTATGGATGAGCATATAATTATTCCGGAATCTTCGTTACCATTGGAGCAAACTGACTTGAGCCTGGAAGGAAAAACTAAATTACAGAGGGTAAGTATTGAAAGTGTATGAGAACCCGAATATTCTTAAGAATTCGTCTCACTTCTAGTGAGTATACTATAATTTATCATGTAAAATATCGATACGATACATCGTCTTTTCTTCTTCAGTTACCAAACCGTTTGCTGGAAGAGCTAGCAATGGACGTGTACGACGAGGTCGACCGTCGCGAGAACGAAGACAGTAAGTTAATCATTACATTCTACGAACAAGTCGTTTCTTTTTTCGTGAAAGAATAGATTAGCATCTAGAAATGATTCTATATAGTATCCAAAATTCTTGGATTTGATGTGTATAGTTGTTTCTAGACGCAATTCATGCAATTACACGTTTTATTAATATGCATGTTTTTTTTATCGCATCGTTGTTAAGGAGAGGTGAGTAGAACCACAAGCTTGTTTTTAACGATAGCTTAATTTTAAGCTTCAGCCTAGAATTAATAAATAGAGACTTACTTCTAGAGAAATGTGATGTTTTTTTTTCATGTCATTTATCGACGCTGTTATATCAAGTCTCGAATCTCTAATATTCAGTTTTTTTTTCTAACCAGTCTGGTTTGCTACTGCAACATTACCAGAAAGATGTACAGTACCGTTTCTACCGGTGAATCCGCAACTATCGTCTACGAGAAATCAAGGTAGACAGAAACTAGCAAGGTTTACACCAAAGGAATTTGCTACGCTCATTATAGACTTGCTTATCGAGGCTCGCAGGAGGCACGTGCTTTCGAATAACGCATCGTTGCAAGGTAGGCAAAACGTTAAAGCGAAGGGGTCTATTAGTCGTATTAATGAGCGTGTACGTCGATCGATAGATCCAGCTTTGTCTATGCTTCGCAAAGAACATCAGGGGAAACATGGATCGCAAATGTCCGACGACGAGCCTTTGTACGACAGTGTCGCATCCGACGACGACTACGCGTTAACGTCGACGGACAACGTGACGCCGGAATATAGAACGTCGCAGTTCAAAATGAACAACGAGGTGAGCACAGAGAATATATTCAATCACATACAGCAATCTGCTAAAACAAGCGTAATTGAATGAGAAAAGATGGATGACAACTTACTTGTTGGAATAGATAAAATTGTATGGTAACATATTAAAGGTACCGGCACTAGTAACGAAAAGAAGAATAAGGAATCGGCTAAGTACTTGGCTCTTCTGTAGACAGTGCTATTAGGCAAGTGCACAGGTCTGTTAGTGCATGTGCAGCCATCGCCAGAATTTGAGAAACTTGAATACTTTCTTTTTCTCTCTCTCTCTTTCTCATAATTAAAATACTTGCATCGTGTCACACTCTTTTTATCTACTAAAATTGATAACACGTTAATTCATGTGTTCTGTTTTGTAACAATCATACAGCGTGACTTGCAACACCGTTTTGTTTCCTACTTTCGTTAACCGAGTTTCATAGAATCTCTTGAAATGCCATTGTAGGAAGCTTTTGCGCCGTTAGCCAAGGGTCTTCCGTCGGTCGTAGAAGTTCTGAAAAAACAATTAACATTATCCGAATCCACCGTCAAGGACCTCCGGGAACAAGTGCACGCTTTACAGAACACCATAGAGCAACTGACTCGTGAGAACAACGAATTGAAGCAGACGATTCGCGTAAGATTATCGGACGATTTCTGCGCTCGAAAGATGTGCAGTCTATAAATTAGAGTGTAATTTCTACGATTGTAGGCGAAAGAAACGGCAGATGGTGTTATCAATGGTCACGTCGGTGGAGAACAAGAACCAGAATTGGAACCAGTGCTGGACATAAAGTCGTCTCTGAACAGGAACAATCAGCGACCTGCTTCTATGTATGAAACAAGGGAAGGTTTGCGGAAGCCTAACTTGTGGTCAACGACCATTTGCCAGGTATCCATATCTTTGTATGAAACCGTTCAGAATTCGTTTTAGAGAAAGATGATTCATGTTGTTGAATAATGTACAGGCGAAAAGAGATCCTGATTCGATGTCTCGCAACAACACTCAGAGTTTATGGGAATGCGGTACTCCCAGTTTACCTCCCAGCGAGGAGGTGACTCGCAGAACCGAGCAAGTGACGAGAAGAATCCAGGAACTGTGGATGGCCATGCAGGACCCGAAACAGCGAGAAGCTTTCGTGCCCTGCGCAGAAAGAATTCGCGTAGCGGTTGCCGAGCTCACAGCTATATTTCCTCAAGTAAGATTACGGTTTCCGAATTAGGTGAACCTGTAGAATAGCTATTTACGAGATTTTTTTGTCTAGAATCCTATCGAAGAAAATATCAAATCTGCTCTGCGACAACTGAATGGAAACACGGGCAGACTGCAAGCGGAGTGCAGCGGTCTTCAAAGATGCACCAGCGACGTCGAGCACATGGATCGGTGTCTGCAGCAAGTACGCTCGTGTGCATACGACATTGCCAAAGCGACAAAGCTTCTCGTTACGCAGTTCCAAACGTAACAAACGAAAGTATTACATACAAGTTAGGATGCGGTTCTACCGGATGTGAAAATCGCATTCAGTACAACTGCACCCTTGTACGGTTTTCTATACCCGCGGGATGCATGTATATAACTTGTACAGAGATACATGTAACACTATAATACTCAGACTCATCACAAACGTTTAACAAGTATTCGTATTATGCATCGCGTAAAAGCCCTTTGTCATCCGATACTTTCTTTCCTTCTTTTCTTTTTTTTTTTAGTGTAAATAGCAAACAATTTTAACACATCGACGTCCGTAAGAAATCTCGAAACATGACATTCTTCAAGATACAATATGTATTATGTAACGTTTAATGTTTTATGAAGACTGAATAGCCACGAACCAATGAATTTTTATTAATATGCAATTTAAGTTTGTATATGTGGTTTTGTGAACGTAACTGTTGCTTGTATAAGCTGGTACGCGATGAAAATTCGAAACGCGGCAGTAGCTGAATTATATAGTGCAATACGAAACGAGGCGTAGCTAATTGTTATAAATTGTTTAGCGAAGTGATGTGAAGAACGATTTACATTCTAGCAGTCGACAATACGATTGATTTGAAACCATGGAATTAACTGACTGATGGTTGTTTGTACGACAAAGACTTTTATTAATCAAAATATTTTTATCGAATCATTTGTATGGGACAAGAACTATTTGATTGAAAGAGTCGATATCTATAAGTAATCCAGCTTATATAGAAGCACGATAAATGAGTGAGACGTTTGTCGCCAGTAAAGAAAAGTATTTCTTTTTTTATATATATAATTATTGTGGTCGTACGCCATAACACGTTAGCGCATAATCAATACAGTTGTGGTTAATAAGTTAAGTTTTCTTGTTGTAATGTTGAAGATAGGTATACATGTTCAAGTATATAATAAAGTTTAAATATCGCGCTATTGTTGACTGAAATCACGCTGACATACTTATTTACGATATGTATTGTATATGTTTTTGTATATCCAACGATTTCGGAAAAGTTTCGTTAAAATCCATAATCTCCTAATAATAATAATTTAATATTCATGCAAAATACGCAAGGTTGTTATTTCGTGTCCCTTGACATTGAAAGTTTAAATTAGGTGGCCATTGTACACGCACATATGTATACATATAAATTTCTACGTGTGTGTACAAACTCTTATTTATATAATAATCGGTCGTATTTCAACAACCGAAACGTGGCAATTACGCAACGCTGCGTAATCATCGCAGGGCTTGAAAAGCATGATTGAAATTTTCATATTTTTTATTTTCTACAATTGATGTGAATATCATTTCAGAGGTAAGATCGAGTTTACAAGTAGATGAGACATGATTGTGGTTGGAAAATGTATATAATCGTTACAATAATAAGCGGGAAATTTTTCCAACGAATATCCGAACAGTGTAAAGAAATGAATAAAGGCGAGCAAATAAAAAGGCATATCGAAAGAAAATGGTAAACCGGTTTTCGCGGCGCACAATGTTTCGATTTCTGGAATTTACATATTTTACGATATCCCAATAAAATATTATATATAAATATGATATATATTATTTTTAAAAATGGCCAAAAATTTTGATAGAAACATTCCCGATATCTCCATAAAAAAAACAATATAAAATGATCACTTTTATTGCTCCGTAAACCTAGTGTTATTGATTCAAATATGACAACGAAATGTCACTATAAATCGTTCGATCCGGGCCACTGTGTGAATCGGCCTTAAGGGGCTTCTTGTCTAGTGAGTTTCGTAGACCAATGATTCATAAGCGTTTTCGCGCTACCTGTTATGAAATCTTCGACGGATGATACAAAAACACGTGTTCTTTTCCAAGGAAACTGTGCGAGTTTTTCGTTATCGGAGGGGATTCGAGGACCGCGAGGGTAGGTAGGTAAAGAAGCGCGGAACGGTCGCGCGAGAATCGGCGTATTCCTCGAGCAAACCGGTGCAACAGGAGGATTTACCGCGGATGATTCAAGGGGAAAGTGGCGAGGCAAGCAGAGCGGCCATTTTATGTTAGTATGACGTAGAGGCTGGGTGTAGCTTCGCGTTCAACCGTCCGTGTACTCTTTGGAAAAGGCGAGAATATCGGAACTCTGATGCAGACCTCCAAGTAAATGCACGCACCACGCGCCGAACGTGTGAACCGTACGATTAAGTCCGACGAACGGTGAGGATACCAGCGAGATACGGGAGTATACACAGAGACAGAGAGAGAGACACGGGGGTAGCCGAGAAGAGCGAGTATGAGCGACGAAAGCAATCCCCGAACGCTCTATGTGGGTAATCTGGACGCCACGGTGTCGGAGGAACTTTTGTGCGCACTTTTCTCGCAAATTGGTGCCGTGAAAGGATGCAAGATTATACGGGAGCCGGGGAACGATCCGTATGCGTTCGTCGAGTTCACGAACCACCAGTGCGCGGCCACGGCGCTCGCCGCCATGAACAAGCGATCTTTCCTGAATAAGGAAATGAAGGTTAACTGGGCGACAAGCCCTGGAAACCAGCCGAAGTTGGACACCAGCAACCATCATCACATATTCGTCGGCGACCTGTCGCCGGAGATCGAGACGCAAACCCTGAAGGAGGCGTTCGCGCCGTTCGGCGAGATCAGCAACTGCAGGATCGTACGCGACCCTCAAACCATGAAGAGCAAAGGCTACGCTTTCGTATCGTTCGTCAAGAAGTCCGAGGCCGAGGCCGCGATAGCGGCGATGAACGGCCAGTGGCTCGGATCGAGAAGCATCAGGACAAACTGGTCGACCAGAAAACCACCGCCACCGAGATCCGAGAGGCCACGACACTCTAACAATAGTAAACCTAACTACGAAGAGGTACGATGCTTTCTTTAAGGGCCTGAATACATTGGAGCTGCGATAGAACCTGACAGAGCGTCGATCAGAGCTGCGATGTTGTTCCTCGACTTCTAGCGTAGCTCTCCACGCTGCTACAACACGAACACTTCCATCGTACAAGTATACATTCTATTCCAATGCTTCTCTCCCATCACCGTTCTCACAGTTTCTCGCAGCTCGAATGTGTTCGTTCCTTAACACCTTGGTATGCTGCAGATCTTTATACAAAATGCTAATTTTAGCCCTCCGATTGCAAGCACTAGAACAGACGTGCTTTTTTCCACTTCAATGATCTTCAAAAGTCGAACGCCGCTACTTTCTTTCGATTAGCTTATTCATACTTGTCGTAAATGTATAGAATCTGCAGTCTGCTTGTCAGCGTAGCCAGCCACGATTGCCTTTACGTCTAGTTGATACATCTAACGATTGCTCTTGTTATATTGAGAAATGTTTGTGCAGGGTGTCCAGAACTTAACAGTCAACTATACTAACAAGACCAAGACTAAGGTTTGGAATTCGTTTATGAAACAACTATAGGTGTAACTTGTAACATGCGTATCCTATAACAGAACCCTAACAGGTTTTCATAGGGCAAGCCTCTGTTTTTGAGATATTTTGATTCAAGGTATTACGTGTTACTTTACTTCTATTTTACATAGAATATGTTCACACTGGAGACTCATGGGTGCACTGGTAAGGTAACCAACTATGAGGCTGCAAATTTCAAGTTTGAATCTGTACTTGGATACACAATTTATTTAAAATTGTGTACTTTAGTCAAAATATTAATAAATCATTTTTATTTAGTGTTAAATTGATTTTAAGAATGAATATGCATTTCTATTCAAATATATTTACATTGATTTTAAAATTGTAAACGCATTTTTATTCAATATTGCATTGATTTTATGATTCAAAGTGCATTCGTATTTTTACCATGTAAAGTGAAATAGAATCACATATGAAACTTTAAGTCGAAATATCCGAGATACACAGATTCATTCTACAAAAACCCATTAGGGTTTTGTTACAGGATATGTGTACTATGAATTTCACCTAGTGTCATTTCAAAAGTAATTTTCATACCTTGGCCCTTGTAAGGATGATTCTCCATATATCGGATGGACATTTGTGGAAAAAACTAACTGGCAAAATTATTATTGAAGTTTTATTATTATGTCAATGTCTTCTGTATGTCGAGAAGGTAGAAGATGGTTTCAAAATATCATGTATTGGAAATACACTGTTTTCTGAGGATGAATGTTCAAAATTTTGATGGATCTTAGCTGTTTTCATTCAAGTTCTGTTATATTGAAATGCAATGAAAAATCTAATGATAAAACAGTTCTGTCAACAATGCAGTCGACAACCTATGTAGTTAAGGAACTATAGGATATCAACAATAAGTCAGTGAAAAATGTCCCTTATCAATGGAATTAGCATTTTATGCCCCTTAAACATTGCAAATATAAATATATGAATACCTTCAGAACACTACAAAATTATAACTGATTTATTTTTAGTAAAAACATTTAATTTGGGGGGCGAATATTTTTACATTTGTTCATCTGACGTGTGAAGAATAGTTCTCAGAACAAATGGCTATAATTTTCTTGGTACCTTGTGCATAGTATTTTGCAATATACATATATGAAAATGACTTTGTTTCTCTATTCTTTTGTGTATTACTTTCCAACAGGTATACAACCAAAGTAGTCCAACCAATTGCACAGTGTATTGCGGAGGTTTCACGAATGGTATTACGGATGACTTAATAACCAAAACGTTTTCCCCATTCGGCACCATACAAGACATAAGAGTATTCAAAGACAAAGGATACGCGTTCATTAAATTTACTACTAAGGAAGCGGCGACACACGCCATAGAATCTACACATAATACAGAAATTAATGGTAGCATCGTTAAATGTTTTTGGGGCAAGGAGAATGGAGATCCTAATAGTGTGGGTCCTAATGCGAATCATCAAGCACAACAGGTTAATCTAATATCTATAATCTTTAACCGTTTGAGTGCCCATGAGCCTTTACAAAGATCGCGTTTCTTCGATTATTCAATTAACGTTCTGACTAATACAGAATAATCCCGAACACGGAAATTTAAAAAATTATGAAACTTTGAGGACATGTAGTGCATATGCCCAAGAGCACTGAAACGGTTAATAATTCTTGTAGTGTTGTATTTGAAGGAACGTGTTAAGTAATCGTGTTGCATTGGAGAGGGAGAGTGAGAACGTAGAGTAACGTATGGTGTTTTCTGTAACAGGTTACAGCTGGAGCTGGACAGTACGCATATGGATACGGTCAGCAAATGGGTTACTGGTATCCACAGGGTTATCCGCAAATGCAGGGTCAGTTTCTTCAGCCTGCACAATACTATGGCCAATATTACGGACAACAGGCTCAATATATGAATAGCATGCGAATGCCTACTCCCGGCGCAGGCACATGGCAACCTGCACAAGCAACTGCCGCACCACCGACCGCGACTGCACCATTGCCACCAGGTCAGCAACCTGCCATGGTAGCATACACCATGCCACAATATCCTACGCAATGAAATCGATCAATAATCGGCATCAACTAATTGTTACATATGATACAACATTTGCCCTTTGGGGGCTGATGCAAAAAAAACACTGTTCCGTCATATACCTATTCTAACAAATTCATTGGTATTTTGACTGCAGCGCGTCTCATATGTACAAATTATCCATTGTTCTACTTCGAGCGAAGTACTACACTGTAAAGAAAGCTCCTAAACAAAAAAATTTGGTTGTCCCAATATTGACTGATATTGAAAATGCTCTTGCTGCGGAAGAATTGTTTTTCCATCAAAAAAAAAGTTCAAAGTGATATATATATTTACATATATACAGACACACAGAAAAACACACAGACACACATATATATAAATACATCTTTCCATTGTACGTTTCCCTTGCCAAACAATAGAAACGTATATATACCATTTTAAATGAATGCAAGCATGTTGTCTTGCAATGCTCATTAAAGAATTAAAAAAAAAGAAACAATGAAAGAGACAAACAAACAAACAAACCGAAAGAATCCACGAAGAAAATTTATCATAGCAGTCAATCTGTCGGCGTGATTGAATAACAAAAACTTTTTTCCAAACAAAAGCGAGAGAGAGAGAGAGAGAAAGAGAAAAACCAGAAAAAAAACAGAAAAATAGTTTATATCCACGGTGTTGAATGAGGTATATTTCTGAACTTAAGGTTGCAGCCCCATTGACGAGCCCTGCATTCGTTGCGCTGCGTAAGGTGTACGTATGTATGCGACCATTGTGTTGTTATATTTTTAATATTTTTGCCACAATTACCAATCTTTAGTTTATTCTCGAATCATCGATGAACAGAGAGCGAGAGAGAGAGAGAGAGAGATGAATGTTCATTTATGGTAAACAGGAAGTATGACATTGAATATAGTAAATAAGATAGAGAGTATAGGTAGACATGGCGCCTGTGATGTAGCTAGACTTGGATGCATGCATTAACGTATGCAGGGCCCCTTTATTAAAATAACACTCTAACGCGAGTCGGTAAACGAGTTGTAAAACTTTTCCTCGTTATGTGATATTTATCGTCGGTGGTAAATGTATAAAACTTTCATACACAGAATTTCGGGGGAGGGGAGATGCGGAGGGAAGGTGTTCCAGGAAGTGTGTGTGTGTGTGTGTCAAAAGAAAAGTAAATAAACAAAAAAAGAACAACTAGAAAACTGACAAATATTTTTATGTCGATCTTGACTTGCGTGTATTTTGCATTATGTACACTTTAGTGGCTCCTCTCCAATTGTACAGAAAAGCGGCGAACCTTGGTGTAATTATTACAACGTAATTTAAGTGTAATGGTAACGACGAAAACTTCCACTAAGGGACGGAGCCACTAACGTTCTGTTTTTCTTTTTCGTTGAATTCTGCACCGAAGGTTAGCTTTATGTTTGTCTCCCCCCCTTTTTTTTTTTAGTAGACACACTATATATGTAGTGTATCGAGAATTTTTGTCTCATAAACAATCAGTCTATCAATTGACAATCATCTTTGATATTATCTGCTACTTTGACATCGTTGTATAATTATTGCATGGCACGATGTTTATATCATCGTGTCTTCAAATTAACGCTATATATATATATATATATATATATATATATATAAACGTATATATTTGTTGGACACTTTGTATAAGACTTCATTCCTTGAGTTTCAGTGGTGTTAGCTTTAATATTTATTTTTTTTTCTTTATCAATTTTTTCGCCTAAAATTCTGGTTTTTATCCGTACGTCTTGAAGTTTCGAAAATCAGTTTCAATAAAGTGCTTGGGGTAAAGGGATTCGAGTGAGTTTAGTAGAGACAGGAAGCGAATAAGTGGTAATTGACACGAAGTTTCACCACCGACGATAAAAAGCCATAAAAACAACCTTTCTCAAAACCCATTTGTATAAAGTCAGTACTGAATGTAATAACAGGAGAAATACAAAGTCGAACATAGCAATGATTAATTGACTGCGATAAGTGATATCGAACGACGGAGAGCCAGTTTAAAGGAGGGAGAGAGTGAGAGCGAGAGAGAGAGAAAAAAAGCAACTTGTCTATGGATTAATAAAGTAATCAGTGAACCGATGGAAGAAGACATTGAAAAAAAAATGTTATATAAAGAGTAATTTAGGTACAGCAGGGTCTGAAACCCTTGAAAATGCTTAGGATAATGTTATCTTATAATAAAAACAAATTGTCCTTTGAATGAAAAAAAAAGGAATAAATATTTAAAATACACAATATTTTGTATTATTTCATAGCCCACGTTAATACAAGATTATAAAAGTTATGAAATAATAACAAAAGCCGTTTTTTAAGTTTATAAGAGGCGTAGTATCTTCGCTTACAACTGGTTGAAAGGAAAACTGTAAGAAACGAAAAAACAAGTAATATAACAAGTTTTTAAGTACATACAAGGTAATTTTATTTTACAGCCGACATGTTTTTATAATAATAATAATCAGCATCATCATCGTCGTCGTAATAATAATAATCGTTAACTTCAACTAAAGACGATATTTTTCACTAACAAAATCATTTTGTCGTACACTTAAAAATATTCGTGACTGGATGACTGACGTAGAAGACAATATTCAGATTATCTGATGTAGCATAATCATTTAATGCTAAGTACAATCATAGCAACGTATTAAAAAGGCAACACAATATATTTTTAAATATAAAACAGCATAATTTAAAAACGAGGCGAGAGAGTGCATTGTTGCATTGATTCAGTACAAAAGAAGAAGTATTATTGCCACTAGATATACATACTATATATATGTATAGATATCAACGTAGTTCTCGCAAATATAATCGATATTCAACTAGAAATACTTTTTAACATTTATAACCAAGACGTTTATGTGATGCATCAAACTTGTGAAATAATCGAACTGATTTTTACTCGGGCTAGCCGCAAAAGCAAAACGGTGTGAACCCATTAAAAATTAGATGCGCTAAAAGAATTTGTACTATACACCTTATTATGATACATACGAAAACATGCGTTCCTCGATCTCGATCATCGAAAAATATGAAATAGGTTACTTTTGTATTTCTGTACAGTAGTAGATAAATGTAAAACTATTCGATTACATTTTAAAATTACTATTTAATCGCATGGTTGTATCCACTGAGTATATATTCAATATCAATTAAATGTGGATGTATATTCCTTTGTTTTTTTTCTATCGAGCGAATAACACTGCCGATATACGATATATTAAAGGAAAGATATTAACTCAACGAAACATTTTTATTTGCAATCTGCTCTATTATCTATCTCTCGTTTCGCATAGCTCCATTTTTTAAGCATTCTATAATACTGTTGGAAAATACAAGTTTGGCATTCTCAGTGAAAGCATAATTCATTGAAGGGACTCGTGTGGAAATATATGTATATATACAATATATTTCTGTTCAAGAAATTATTCTCGCAAGTGTTCGCAGTTTGCTATATCAACTACAGGAGAACGGAAGTCGCAGCTGTATAAATTAGAGAACGCAGTTATAAATATTCATACAAACGTTTTTCCAACAATCGACCCATTTGTTTTACCGGTTTCGTTTTTTTATCTCTTTAATTTAAACGGCCATTAAAGTTAGTGTTATTATTATTAAGAGATCCTCCGTATCATGAGTTTGTTATAAAAGTAGCAAAATAACTTAATTGAGGCTGAGCGTGTTTTTAATATGGAAGGCCAGGGATGTAAATAGATATACATATGTATGTATATTATTATAACCATCACTGATAACAGTCCGATGTGCAAGATCATCAAAACGATTCGATTAACGCGGTTATTCTACTTACGCGTATACATAGAATATAAAGTGTTTCAACACGCAACGCAACTTTACATAACACAGAGATACATTACCGGTGCAAATATACAGTATAAGTAATAATTGTATATAATGCAATTAAATGTGCATGGCACTGCACTCTTTAAATCGAAACAAACGGTGTCGCATTCATGTAACATTCGAGTGCTTAAATACATTAATCAAATAAGTGACAATCGCAAAATGAGCAACGCGTATATATACCAAACTTAACGTTCCTACCGCTAAAGTAAACGTATTTGGCATTATTTTTGTATCGTCAGTTCTATTTCCTTGTATTTCTTAAAGAGAGATTAATGATACATGTGCACTTTGTGCTGCGAATTACATTTTACAACTACGGCTCTTTTTTTTCTTCTAACGTTCTATTATAAATTACAATTCACATGGAAATTCTAACAGTGAAACAGGTAGACTCTTTTTTTTTTACTCACGTGGCAGAAATGAACAAACGGAACAAGAGAAAACTTCCAACACGTGCCACGTACAGAACTATACGATTCTCTATCTATCGTTATCAATCGTGATCTATCGATTACACCGGAGAAGCTTTGAAAACTCGTTGCATCGATCTCTCGAAGGGACAAATCATTGAAAAATCCGTACCCGAGGGAATGATTGGTTCCGCTGCTTCTCGCAAACAAGTGCGCGTCAAGTGAAGAAGGTTTAAGTTTCATAAACAAATTTCGAACGCAAAACAATGTTACAAAAACATTGAAGCTTATTTTAACACTGTGCCGCGATACACGGACATTTTTCGTTTCCTCAAATTACTGATTATATCGTACAAGCATAATCACCATTTTGTTTATTTTGAGCATTTGAAGCAATAGATGAATATCAAAAAACATTTATATATATATATATATTTATATATACGCGATTTTCTTGTTTCTCGTAGCATTATACATTTATCGTTAACAGTATTTCATTTTCTTTCTCTCATTTTTATCAATAATACGCACTTATAAATATTCTCAATTTCACGCGATTCAAGTATATCTCCGGTTCGTTGTCTCATAAATCCTGATAATTTTGACGACCAACCCCTTCCCCCATACCCCTCCCTACCATCCCCGAAGCTAAGAGACTTTTTAAAACGATTTCGTTCTCTTGTTTCAACAATTATCAACCGAGTACTTCAAGATGTCGTAAAACATAACAAGACCTCAACACCACGTTTGTGTATTCTTTACGAGTGTGCAATTTACTGGTTGGTTTTTTTTTACAAAATAATTGGCGTGCTAAAATCCGATTCAACGTTTCCCCAAGCACGGGCTTGCAAAAGGTACTCTTGAAATTCTTACAATTTCCACCATGCCTATCTGATTAACTATGCACTCGACTAATCCACGCATTCGCAATTACAACAATTGCTCGTTATTATCTGATTGGACGTGTGCAGTTTCCGTGTGCAAAATTGCAGTCTTCCTACCGATATCGTTTTCTTTTCAACGTTAATTGTGCTCCATTATGAATGTGATATTTACATCGTCTTCCTCCCTTTTGTTTTCCCTGTGATAAAATTGCATTCAGCAAAATTGTACCTCCATTGTGATGTCATAATAATGCAGATATGCAAGTATCCGGCCAACTATCTCTGAAATTACGAGTTATCGATTCGACTAGTGAACGAGGGAGAACGTAACGCGGCTGTTTGAAAATCACTCGTTTTTTATAGTAAAAACAACACGAACGTAGCAGTACGAAAAACGAATAAACTGGTGAGGCTACTGATATTTGGGACTCTACCGTCGGCGCTATCGCGTGTGAAACTTAATTCTACTATACCTGATTACTGGATGGAGTATGGAATGTGTTACATATATAATTTATATATATTCATATATGTGGTATAAAGCTGCTCGATATTACAGCGTCGCGGCAGCAATAGACGATTTTAAAAAACACGCATAGCAAGAGTGTCTTTCGCTTAACCGTAAACGTTCGTCCTCTCTATGTATAGTAGATGTTACCGATTTGTAAATGAACTTCAAAAATGTTCGAAGCCGATGTATATTTACAATTTGTAATAATTAATATCGCAGAAAGTTACTTTTGTATATTCCCCTGCCGTTTCATAGTTCTGTCTCTGTTTCTCGTTGGACCGGCCGACAGTCGAGTTTGTTTTTAAGCGATGCGCTCTCACAGCGATTCCTTAACAATCATAGACTCACGTCGCCGTACTCCAAACTCCATTTCTCGTAGGCGGCCAAACTCGCCGGCGACACCGATCTACGAATCCGTTTCAGCGAGTCGCGAAAATCCTGCATCGTGATGTTCCGCACCGAGTTCAGATCCAGCTTTTTCACTTGATCTGGGTTAAGCTCTGCGCAACATCAATAGATCATACTTCGTGAACGAAAATGAATATTTAGACTTTCAACGCAGTAAACCTTTCTTTCTCTTTCCTGTGCAGTTCGAGGAAATGCAATATTTTCTACTCCAAATACATTCTGTGCTTTAGTAATAATTAGACTGCGGATATGCAATGATTTCATGCAAAACAAAAATGGTTACGTTTTATATTTAATTCCGTTTTACGAACATTTATACCATTTGATTATTTGTTAGACTGTTTGGTCGAAGCTCTACTGTCCATTCAGTCTCGATTACATGCAGAAGCAGTCGATGAAACTTAGGACCTTACCTCTAATAGGACCAAGGGCAGCGTCTTTCGCCAAGCCGGTCAAGTCGCTACCAGAATACCCTTCGGTCAAGAGTGCCATGTCGTTCAGTTCTTCCGGCGCGAGCGGGTCGTTGTGCTTAGCTAGAAGTCGTTTCAACAATATGATTCTCGTGCGCAAATTGGGCAGCGTGACGTAAACTCGTTTCGTGAATCTTCTTAAAGCAGCCTCGTCTAATTCCTGGGGTCTATTCGTAGCAGCCATGACGAGCACTCTTTCCTCTGGATTACACGGTAACCCATCGAACTCGACTAAAAATTCCGTCTTCAGCCGCCTGAATGGTAATCATCGATTAAATACATCGTCGAACTGTTTTCTCAGTATTCTATCTATAGTCACTATAGTCTGTCCGACGAGACAACTGTTGCTTCACTGCCTCGTATTATTCTATAGACTATAATCCCAGATGAAACATACCTCGAGGCCTCGTGCTCATTATCTTTACGTTCGCTTAGCAGCGAGTCCACCTCATCAATAAAGATCACAGATGGCTGCAGCTCTCTTGCTATAGCAAAAAGAGCTCTGACTAATTTCTCCCCTTCTCCAACATATTTTGATGTCAAACTAGCAGCGGATATGGAGAAGAATGTAGCATTGCACTGGGTAGCCACTGCACGAGCCAGTAGCGTTTTACCATTGCCAGGTGGACCAAATAGTAGCAGTCCTCTCGCTGGTGTCCTCAGACCAGTGAACAATTCCGGTCTCAACGAGGGCAGAATCACCATTTCCTGCAATGCTTGTTTCGCGGTCTAACAAAGGAAGCAATGTATCATTCTCTGGATCATCGTTTGAGATACTGTATATAAATGGACTGCGAGCAAACCTCTTGGCCAGCTATGTCTTCCCAGTGCACAGCTGCACCTCCTTCTAAGATTTCGTCAACGATAACTTGCGCAAGCTTCGGATCTACACCTTTCAAAATAGGTGCTTTTCTAGTAGGCGTTCCTCTATTACTATTTGTTGCAGTAGGCGTGCCTGGCCTCCTGATTGGAGATCCGTTTCCAGGTACAGATAATTGTCTTTTGACAGAAGGCGGTGTGGATGATGGTTTCACTGGCGTGACTCGATGGCAAGATTGAACTGGAACTGATCTTCCCATGCTTCTGGGCAATGTTTGGCTCTTGCTTATGGCTGTGCCGACACGTTTTCCAGGAACAGATAACTTTCTTCCAGACGCTATAACAATACCATGAAATTAACAAGCTGCAGGGGATGAGGATCACAGAAGATTTACTATCGATATGCAGACAAAAATTCGAAACAAATCTACTGTAGAGTACTATTGCAAAGAATAAGATACAAGACAAACGTGTTAAAACTGAGAAAAAGATACTGTTAATGTAGTTGAAGTGAATGAAGAAATGATTTGAAATGCTTTCAACAATTTAGATGTGACAGTGTAAAGAGAAAATGTCGTTAAAATCTCGCAAGTGTGTCAGTAAATACATGGAACACGTTAAAAATTTCTATGATGACATTGAAGAGTTTAGTATGACGTTCAAAATATTAAAACATTGAATGTACAAAAGTGAATGCATGGATTCATCTCTAGAAAGTAAACGTGTCTTATCAGTCTGCATCGTGTACCATAACATAAAGTAAAATTTTCAGTGTGAAAAGTCACAGATGTATCTCTCAAAGAAATTGTCCAAACAGAAGTTTCAATTTTTATAAAAAGCATATCGTCGTGCAAAGGACTAATCTCTCACTTCTAATATCACCTCTGCCTCGTACGCATACACTTCTCGTTTACAGAGAAACAATTCGAACTTACCAAAACTTTAACCCGAACAAACACTAAACTATACAAGTAAAGATCAAAACTAGTGATAAATTGAACAATCTGTATAACAACATTTCTACGTTTACCGCTAATCAAACTACTATTAAAAAATGGTATACAAATGCGTATGGTAAGAATGGGATTAGAAATAACAACTTTGAAAGAAGCGACTATCACAAATATTATGCTAGGTAAGATTTACAAGAAAAGTTGTTCATTTAAGCCCAGAACTTCAGACAAACAGTACCTTCGGAATGGGCACAATAGTTTTTTGGTGAGCGTGGCCTTAACTTGGGGATTTGGGTACATGTATTCGGCCCTATATTCACTGTTTGTGTACTGTTTGTGTTCTTTGTATGATTTGTGTTTAAAGAAGATCGAGTTGTTTGTAGTGTGTGTAAATTGCGACGAGCCCTCAGATTCTTTCCTGGATGTTCGGTATCTGCCTTATTTCCAGGACCGTGACACTCATTGGAGATATCCATGTTTTTCAGCTCACACACACTCACTACAAAAAGGAAAAACATTCTCTGCCATGCTGCAGTAGGCTACATAGCTAAGTACTGAATCGAACTCAGAAAGAGACCGCACGGTATCGCAGATCGATTTGCGAAAAAGAGCGTCTAAATCTTGTAGCATACACCCAACACTGAAAAATAGCGTTCAGCCTGCTTAGCCTTCGTTTTTAAGAAAAATAAGCTCAGTTTTGCTTCCGCTAAGAACTATAAAGAAGTAGTGGTCCCGACTTCGAATCTGTGTTTGCTTATTTAATTTTTTAAATATACAAATAAAATAGCAAGCACAGACAAAGCCATCTTGAAATATGTTCCTAATTTATACTTCTCAATTGCAGAGCAAAATTTTGAAATAATTTTTTCAGAAACGAAGTTATGGTTTTACAGTATTAAATGCATACTACAAGATTTAGAGACTTTTCTCCGAAAACCGGCTACCGATACCGTGCGATTTCCTTGTCAGAAGTTTCGTCAACTTTTGTTGAAAAGGTTCGAACTATTCGACTAGTATTAGAGTACGGAAATGAGCGCGCGCGCGGACAGCTATTAGAAATGCTGCTATATGAAGTCTGGCTACTAGTTTGTACATGAAATATTTGCACCGCTCATGAAAGAATATAATGTGCCAAAACTGAAAATTTGTCAAATTAAGGGAAATAACGCGCGCATGCGTACACGCACATATACGTTCACGCGTAGACACACACGCTCACACACGCATACGCGTTAACATTATAAACAATTAACACACGGGCATGCTGAGAATACATTAATCGTGTATTATTCCTTAAGCTGTTGCCAGAGTTCGATATAACGTTCGACGTACTGTAATATGAGGAACTTTTCATTGGAAATTACTGATATTAAGTACAAGCTGTGCTTCTCGTTCCCTGGAAGACTGGAACAGCTGAAGGAACGCGACGCTTATTCAGCAGTATAAATCTACAAACCAAGGAAGTCCAGTCTGTCCTTTGCCATTGCTAAGTTCGTACGCATTTTGTCGTGTAATCTTTGAGCATGTTCCCATACTTCTCCTCGACCGCCGGTGCATTCTACAGCTATTCCTTTCTCCAATTCTCCTATACCTTTTTTGTAGAGTTCGATCGCCATTTCTTTTTGACCTGAGTGAGAAGAGAAGTCGTTTTCATTGGCAAGATTAAACCGATCGATAATTACAAGTTGCAAACATACCTTCATTATCCTCGTCGATCTTCAGTGCCTTGCTAATAAACTCGAAAGCTCTACGATGGTGGTGTTTCTGTTTCGCGAGCAACGGATCCCCAGGTCCGGGGCCTATAGCTCTTCTAGGCATTTGTGACATTCCCTCGGTCTCTGCCTGCCCAGAATTACTGAGATTATTATTCAAGTTCTCTGCGGACTTCTGACCGACCACGATCTCCAACTGGCAGCTCTGCTTGGAAGCTTGTCTCCGCTGGATCAGCTGAGACGTGGACGTGTACAAATACTTAAACACCACGAACAATTGATAAAGAAGCGTTCGCAGAACGTTGAAAAGCAGTATCAAGGGGAAAGAGACAATGTAGAGATTACGTTTGTGTACCGACGGTTGAGGGGTCTCGAGAAACCGGTGTGTATGATGGCAATGATTATGGTGGTGGCTGTTGCAATTGATAGTGGTCGTGGTTTTGTCGCTGTTCTCATTCTTGGTCACGCAAAGCTTTTTCGGCGATTTCGTGCCGAATTTACGGATCGGACGGCCGCCATCGCTGTAAGACATCTCCTGTCGCGAAGTTTTCGAATTCGTGCTGCACGGATCGCTTTCGTGCGTTGTCGGGATATAATTCAGATTAAACGGTACAGCGGTAGTCCCGACATTGCGAAAACATCGGGGGAGAAGAGAAGCGATCATCAAAGCAGCCATACACCATTGTTTCTCTTTCGTTTTTGTTTAAAACTTGCTCTCGGATGTCGACGCACCGTTTCTTCGAATACCAATGCTTTTCGTGGGGACCTTTCCCTTCGTGGAAGACGGGAGAAAAGAACAAGAAGACTCAGAATTCCGAGACACTCGGAACCAACGTGTTTCGAACGAGATCGAGCGGCTCGTGTTCTTCTTCAGCATCGCTTGTTTTGATTCGCGTTTAACTCGAACCATCGATGTACGATAACATCGGTGTATGGACATCGACGAGTGTTGGTTTACAAAATCACGACAATATATACATAGAGGAAAGAATTTTGGATGCACCTTGGTGTGTATACTCACAGAAGATAGATTATCCCGTGCACTTGCGCTCTTCACCGTCGATCCCTTGCACATGCGTGTATTTTGATGCTTTCCTGTTATATGGAAATTTTCATAATTTTATATCACGCACACACACACACACACACACAAAGAGTTTGTTCATTCATAATTGTAAGATTTGTCGTATAACCATGCAGTCGGTAGATCGAGATTAAATGCAGATTTATCTTCTTTTTGACAAGTTATGTCTGAACCAACAATGAAATAACATTACACTCATTTTGCATTCATTCTGTATGGAAACAAAGACGCAACAGATAACGTCGATCACTATCTCTCATTTGACAGCCTTTTACCCAGATAGCCAAATGCCTCGTTTCTGCCGAGGGCAGATATGACCGTGAGGGCTCGTAACGTACCCTCGGCAGAAACGCGGTACGGGCTACCCTCGGCACGTCCAAGCGACGTTCAACCCGTATAATTCCCGATACCTGACCTCGGTACGCCCTATCCTATTTCTACCCGAGGTACGCTTGGCTATCTGGGTACTTTCGTAGGACAAGCCACACGTAGTATAGGAAACAATTAGTTATAAAGAAATGTTTACGCCGAAGTGTAACGCGATAAACAATAACATGCTTATGTAAAAGATATCGTATACTCACTAACTGATATTGCATTTCATGTTGCATGTTTTCTGTGCAATGAATGCATTTCCTTAGAGCGGGGAACGACAACTGAATTTCGTAACTAATTTGATGGACTTTGAACGCAAGGGTGAATGTACCAAAAGCTTAAAAATATATGATTTAGTGGAGAAAGCATAAAGAAACTTAAACATTTCATTAGAATTGTGTATGATTATTAATGGTTTTCAAGGGTTTTTCTTATGGTTTCTTCAATCAATGGTACATAAAAGAATTGAACTGTACAATCTGCTAAAAAGAGGTCGATACATCTAATCGATTCAAAAGATCGATCTTTTCGCCAAAAGAATCAAATATCGATATTGATCACGAAGTAAACTTCATGGTGTTGATATTGGTAGTTTTCTTGCGCATGCGCGGCGATTTTAGCATCAGTAAAGTAGAATTCTCGATAAAATAGGGTATCTTAGTCACCCTGTAAAATTTTTATAAATTTTTCATCATTTGATTGTAAAAAATGAATGCATAACATGTGTATTTGTGTATATTCTGTAACTCGTATGACGTCTCGCGTCTCTCGTCCTGAAGTCTTTTTATCCAGAACAGATTGTTTCAGTACTTTTCCGCCCATATCACTGGCCCACTACCTCCTCATATTAATATAGATACGTTACTGTTTTCGACGCACATGCGCGAAAAATCTTGACCAATGACTTACCATTGGTCTGAAGTTGATTGCGATAGTTTAACCAAGTTTAACCTGGTTTAACCTTTACAGGTAGTCGAGAAACGATCCAAAGAATAATTTTAATAATCATAAAGAACATGTTGCATCTGATCGGCTTGGGACTTGGCGATATAAAGGATGTAACAATTAAAGGTCTGGAGATAATACGAAAATGTGATCGTGTTTATTTAGAGACCTATACGTCGATTTTGCCTACCGAACTGACAAATCTGGTAGGCGTGCAAGACTAAGAATACTTGGAACCAAGTATACGTACGATACTTGTGATATCGTACGTATTTATTCGTGCGATCAAACAGAATACTAACGATGGCATGTTTCGTCACATTAGGGTACCAACGATAGCATCTTTCACCGTTTTAGGAACAATTTTATGGACGTCCGATACTAGAGGCAGATAGAGAACT
This sequence comes from Lasioglossum morio, assembly GCA_916610235.2. Classification (NCBI taxonomy): domain Eukaryota; kingdom Metazoa; phylum Arthropoda; class Insecta; order Hymenoptera; family Halictidae; genus Lasioglossum; species Lasioglossum morio. The sequence continues at coordinate 4,228,227 of OU744324.1, read as the reverse complement.
GGTTGAAAACCATGCGGACGAGATACTGCCGAAAAGCAAAGAAGAGAACGTGGCCTTCTTAGTGGTCGGTGATCCATTTGGCGCTACAACACATTCCGACTTAGTGCTACGAGCTCGAAAGGAGAATCTACAAGTAGTTGAAAAACATTTTGGTTCATAAGCCCTTGCCCTATGATTTATTTCATGGTTTCAGTGATTAGAACTTTCTCGTACTTTGTAATTCCTTAAAAAATATATTCTCCAATAGCTGTACATTAACGAAACCAAAGTAGAATTTTATTTCAGTTCAGAATCTTTAACACGCGAGTCAGACACAATATTGTAGGGCAAGGGGTTAAATAACAATTTTAATAGAAACAATACATTGTCAAGAAATGATTGATAAAGATTATTATTGTTTTATAATTAGGTACATGTTGTTCACAATGCCTCCATATTGACAGCAGTTAGTTGTTGTGGTCTCCAATTGAACCGATTCGGAGAGATCGTTTCTATTCCATACTGGACTGAAACTTGGCAACCTAGCAGTTTTTATGACAAAATTCTTCACAACAGGCAAAAGAATTTGCACACGCTTTGTCTATTAGACATTAAAGTAAAAGAACCTACTTTGGAAAGTTTAATGAAAAAGAAAAAAGAATATATGCCACCAAAATTTATGACTGTGTCCGAGGCTGCTGCTCAATTAGTTGAGATACTCAAAAATCAGATGGAAGAGAGAGCAGTACAAGATTCGGTGTCTTTTGCAGAGCTATATGATCTCAGCACAGTGATAGGTCTGGCTCGTGTAGGTTGGGACGATCAACGTATCGCTGCCTGTAGCCTTCGAGAAATGACTTCTCTCGATCTTGGACCACCACTTCATTGTATGGTTATACCAGCGACCTCATTAAACCCTGTCGAAGCCAGATATCTAGCATTCATCGAAAAAGATTTTCTGAAAACGCAAGAAAATAAAAATGAATAGCTTTGAGAACAATGTTGTTTGTTCTTCTCTTAGAGCCTGATAGTCTTCTTATCTTGCTTTTCAGTAACTGAAAAGTTAAATATTAGTAAAATAATCAAGGGAATGCCTAAAAACATCATTGGGAAAAGTAACTATCGTAAATATTAAATAGCTAGAATTACTATAAATTATTAATTATCAGTCAAACGCGAAGTTTACAGGTTTTAGCACTAGAAGTATTTAGGAAGATTGCACTACAAAGATACGAGAATACAGTAATATTAATTTTGGTTTATTACTCATTTCATTAGAGAAAGTATATTACAATAGCTTTACATACTTTAAACTAATGCTCTACTTTAGTTGCAATTATTGAATGCGTATATGTAGCTACAATGATTCTTATGTGTGCGACAACAAATGCTGTAAGCAACAGTTATCATGTATAATTTATAATTGGTCTGGATTTGACCTCCATTTGGTATGGAATTTTAACACCAAACTTTGTCACCAAATACCGAGTCTAATATGGAAACAGACGGGACGGTATTTGGCGACTGTCCTGCACCAACATCTTTTTGTTCATGTCATTTTGTAGTCCGTACATGTCTCTCGATGAACTGTGCGAGTTTTCAAACAGCCTACCATGGTAACATAACTTCCACCTTCACTGTTTGCGTACCATTAGACCATCTCCTATTTGATTAATCGTATTTTTCGTGATTTGGAAGAACCGATGAGGTTTATGAAGGGTAATCTGATTCTGAATCTTGTGAGTCAATCCATTCCGTGAACGCTGCCATGTAACGGTACACTGTACAGCTGAAACGACCAATCATAAATGTTTATTGTTGCATGATGTAATTTCTCGAATTTCCGCTAATGCATAAAGATGTACCTTATCTGATACAAAAGTTTAGACGTCCAACCGGCGTCCAAAGTGTTGCGATCCGTTCGTACTGCTTGCACGATGTTCGCAGCTACTTTCTTTTCGCTTTCTTCTAGCGTGCTTGAAAAATCAATGAAAACTACAACGTAGGATAACCGAGTTTTATAAACATTTGGGATTTTGCTAAACCGACATTTCGGGTACCCGCATTATCCTAATAAAAAGTATACACTCCTTAACATGCGAATTAAATTCCACGTGGCTAAAGATACAGTTTTGTCTCCCATACTATGCATAGCTCACTATTCGAGCCCTAAAAGCGAATTTGGCTCTTTAAACAGCTCACTTTCGGAATCGTGGAAGTGAATTCGAGTCTTTAAATAGTTCATCACTATCGGAATTATGGAAGCGAATTAGGGGAAACCCTCGAGTAATGCGGATAGAAAAGTAACACTATGGGAAACAAGACTGTACAATTTATTTTTTAAATTTAACAATGAATTTTTCTATAAATACTTAATCAAAGTCAAGGGATTAATTCATGAAAAAAAGTTACTTTCAAATTGTCGATTGGGATATATGAAACAATGTTACCTGCACCTCGCGATTGGTGAGAATGCCAGAAACGTTAGCTGGCTGCTGCGATTGCTCAACTCGTGACACAAATGTGCCATGAGACCTGCAGAAAATAATTGACACCGAAATGATATTGCCACTCTACAATTCCTTTATGAAATGTATCATTATTACAGTCTTTCCGATATAATGGTACGAATACAACGGAGCTGCGATACTAGCCAAGAGAGTTGAGTTTGTTCTCGAATGAGCAGAGAGAGGACACGATGTCTTGTATAATTCTTGAACCATAAGAACTGATGTCTTTAGTTGTAAATTTCTTTGTATTTCTTGAAATATTCATAGTATGAAGACTAAATATCAAGAAATACAAAGAAATTTCTAACTAAAGACATCTTTCATTTAAATTATCTGGAAAAAGTACTGAATAAGTAACGAATAAACAATTTCAAATATTATTTTAAGACAATAAAATTTAAACAATGAATTATAAAATTATTACAAAATATATATGCTTATTACTATAATTATCAGTAAATAGGAATGATTTTTTAACGAATTTTAGTGGAAATTTCATGCCCATATCTCTTATGGTTCAAGAATTATAGTAAAATGGTAAAATTCATATCGGAACAATTACAGTAAATGCCTCGACACATGTGCAAGAGATGTTCACGATATTTTTAACGACTTTAAACTCCGAATTATTTTAAAATTTCGTTGCCAACAACTCCCAACTATTTGACTTCAAGTAATTAGAAAATGTCGCGCGTGACTCGACACAGGAGTTCTTGCGATAAAAAAACCGATGTCGAGTCACAGTCGACAAAGGAGTGCAAAGACTTAATGTAGTACTTACTATGTAAGTACGTAGTATACTTACTTGTTATCGCCGCTCTTGAACCAAGATACGCATCGTGATGTGCCGCAACAGGTGTGACACCAACAATGTGTCCTCGCTCGCGGTATAAAATCAACGGCAGAAATGCCAACACTGTCTGCGAAACCAGGAAACGGCTGATAAAAATTAGATTCACGTTTCGCACGGTCGAACCTGTTTCTCTATGACCGTTAAGGAAAGCGGACATTACCCAAAAATGGCTCATCAAGGTTTTGCTGGCAATATCGAAGATGTCTTGGTCCACGTTGCCCACGCAAGTAACCAATATGTCCACCCCTCCAATCTCATCTTTAACCTTTTGGGCGGTTCTTAGTATCTCGCATCTGTTTAAAAGATCGCACTCGTAAGTGGTATTCTCTGTTCTCGGTCCCGGCGAACTGTTTTTTCTGTGGCTTGGCTTAACTTCTTCAACCATGTGGTTTCGTCTGTTCAAGCCGGTAGCTATTCTTTCGATTGCTTCTGCATCCCGATCGACGCAGATGACGGAACATCCACATTTGGCGAACTCTTCCGCCAGGGATTCGCCGAGGGATGAAGCAGCGCCGGCTATCTGAAGAGGGAGAATTTAAGAGGGTAACGTAAACCCTGAATATTACTAGATTTAAGGGTAAAAACAGTGTTTGCGGGAAACAATTGTTTGTCCTTATACGAGCATGTTACGAGCTGTGTGAGGACTCATTCTAAAGAGGAAGGTCGATCATAGAGCGCTCAGCTCATGACTTAACGAGATTATGTTTATATCTAACAATATGAGCGTCCAAAGTAGGGGAAAAAATCGAGACAACCATCCTCAGGTTCCCATGTATTTTTCTAATACAAAACGATTTTTTTTTTACCTAAATCATGAGCTGATCGCCCTACGATTAGCCTTCCTCTATCAAATGAACTTTTGTGCAGCTTCAAGTATGCTTGTATAAGAACAAACAATTTAAGTGTAAGGACAAACAATTGTTTCCCGCAAATACTGTTTTTACCCCGAAATCTAGTGATATTCGGGGGTTACGTATACTGGGTGTCACGAGAAACAGGCCACCTAAATAGCTCTGTTAGGTTTGAAGATAGAAGAAAATGTTAGAGAAAAGAGTTGTACTGTTGAAGAACGCAGTGTACCCTCGTATCAGGTAGGCCTGTAACTAAACACTGTACTAAACTGTGTTTTGTCGTCTCGGTTCATCGATATCTGATACAAAGCATTTCAAAACGTTTACCACAACTACATCGCCGGTTAAATCCCTGGGCGGTTTCGGCATCAATGATTTCACCACATTGAGAATAGCCAAAAAACTGGATATAAACGCTCCGATCAGAAATTCGACGGTGAGAAGCAACCAGATCGTCGACGAAGGGCATCCGAACCTCCAGTTTGTTACCGGGATCGTGTTGTTTGTGGTAAACATTCTCTTACTGAAATAAAAACAGATTATACAGGCGTGGAAAGAGAGCACAGTTAATTTTACATATACAGTGTAAAATTCTCGGTATTTAAACTGTAATAATTTCGTAAAAGAAAATAGTACTTTGTGTATATTATACAATTATACTACAGGGTGAGTCAGTTAAAGTGTATCAGATGTATATCTCGGGAATGAAGCATTTTGGAGAAACATGTTTCAGACCAAAGCGGTATGGTTTCATTAATATATATTGTATATATATTAGTCTAATCAGTACATTTTATTTTCCTTTTGCAGGTAAAATACTTATACTGATTAGACTTTAAATTGTGTATAATGTGAAGCTGAATTAATGTTATGCAAAGGAATAATGCAGGCAGGCTGAAACCGCCATCAGGTTCTCGATTCATCGAGGAAATTAAATATTTTGTAATCTTCTGGCGTCATTTGAAATGCTACCTCAATTACGATGGTCGAGCCACGGCAATCTACTTCCTCACTTTAGTGAACTCCACAAAGACACCTATCGTGATTCAATGCGAGGCAAACAGCAAATGTTACAACCGCATTTCACAAGTCACTGTAGTTTATGCAACGTAATTGAACAAAAATATACTTGTAGTGCGCACGTAATGAAAACCAAGTCCTTTGATTGTTCAACAGTTAAACTACCGAACACAAAACGCGACTGACGGTATAGTGATCCAGAAAGATCCAGAAAGTATTTGAACATGAAACTTCTGATTCTCGAGAAATTGACTTGTTAACTTGTTGTAATATCGTAGAAAACAATAGAAAACAAGTTTAACAATAAACTTGTACTCATTTTAAAGCTTCAAGATTCTACTTTAGCAAACCATTATACATTTTTCTCGAAGATATTGTTGCATGATGAGAAACTGAAGACTACTTTTTGTCGATATGTTATTTCTCCACTCGTATAAAAAGGATAGTCGGAGATTTACATTTAAAGGTGCTTTATTTAAAAGTAAAATAGGATATCTCAATAAAAATTGAAGTTGAGACTTTAAAGGTCAGGTTTGTATGTTATAATGACGTAGATCGTAATAGTATTTATTTATCGAAACACTTCATAATATTTGCATTCTATAATATGTAAAATCAAAAAGAAGTCAAAAAGAAAATCTGACGTAAATGTCTTCTAGAGGTTTAATTAGGAGTTAAAAATAAGACGTTTTTCTAACACGTAGTAGGCCAACCAAAACCATCTGTTTCAACTTCAAACCAAAAACACCTGTTTCAACTTCAAAATTTTTTTTGAGTTGTGTCATCGTCCTTGCCGATAGGGCCGTATTAAGTCAGCGTGAGGCCCGTAGCAAATGTTGCCAGGAGGCGGCAGGAGGCCCTACGTTTTATCACGATAATATAATAGAACACAATGAATGACCTCTTTTTTTAGTAAAAATGTTTGTGAACGGTAGCCAGGGCTATTACACAATTTTACAAGGTAAACATTTTCTGCTACAAGCGCGGGATTCGTAGCATTTGCTACTCCTGCTACTGGGCTTAATTAGGCCCTGCTTGCCGGGGTGCAATGTGTCCGATACTGAGGGAGGATAACTCAGAGGGAGAGTAACTTTTTCAGTTTGTAATCAAACGTCTTTCGATTTGTAAAAATTGTGATAGTTATCGTATACATTACTATTTGAACTGTACTATGGCTGAACGAGGAGAAAACCTATGTATAATACGCTATCCTTAAGAAAATATTCCTAAAAGGTATATAATTTCTGTAATCGTTTAATTAGAATCCGTGGTGAATGGTAATATTTCGCAGGATTTTGCCGGTCGGTCTAGACAGCATTTGACTTATAATTAGCGTAAATGTAAATGATCGGTTGGTGGTGATCGGAGTTAACGAAACAAGATTGACCACTCCAAGTCTGGATCATAATTAAGTCTTTCTTAAACATACATATATGTATGCGAATAGGTGATCAGGTTCAACAGAATTTTTTATCGGATTGATGACTATATGAGCAAGCTATTTAGTCGTTACAATTAATCTACCGCGTTTTAAATAATCAGTTCGATCAATTCTTTCATGACTAATACAATATCTGAAGCATTGTCTTTACGGAAGAGACACTACTTATTGTTAGAATTTGTTTTCTAACGATTAATTCTTCAATATGAATTTGTAAAATCTTTATTCAATGGTTAAAGGATTCTTAATCGTTTTAGATGATAGTGACTTTTTAAAACGATCTACATTAATATATGACAAATTTATGCTAATAATTATCTAATGTGTAACTATTAATAAGAATAATATATAATTGCTATAATACTGAAAAAACTTAGCACTTGGAGCTATTTTAACTTAAAAATTAAACATTTCTTCGCACCTAAAGTATTTCCATTACCTAGGATTTTTTTAAATTTTATTATTAAATTGGTATGGTACCTCGTACAATAACTAAATGTTTAGTAATTAACTAGATACCGATATATTTAATAATGTAAATAATATTTTGAATAATAGTACAGTAATTTTTAATGGAGCATCAGTATTCACAATTCAGCAATTTGCAATGCAATGCAAACGTAACAATACAATAACATTGCGCCCTCCGCGTCAATGACCGGGTTAGCATCGCGAGTTCTAGCCCATGAGATTGCTGGTGATTACTCCAGGAACTTATTGCCTCCTTTAAAAGTCCTCAAGGTAAACGTGTACATCCCCTTGACCTTGGGTATTCGCTTACAATGGACGATAATTCCACTAGGTAACATTACCTTGCTTTTTCGATCGTGTTTATCGACGATTTCTAAAGTTTTCATTTACGCTAATCACTATGTAAAGATTGGATCAGTATATATAATTTTTTGTTGAAACAAGACTCATAACACTCTGTTGATACTGGAAACATCGAGTACGCAAAGTACATAAGTGATTCTTTACAATTGCACGAATGCGTCCTTAAAATTTTGCACGATTTCAGTCACGTTTATAAATCTATTTCGTTTTTAGAACTGTTTTGTGTAGAACATATTTTATCGTGTTATAGGATCTTTTTAGATCCACGTATACTCAATGAACCGATCAATTTCCAAAGAAGTGTTCACACGTATTATCGTTTTAATTGTTTTGTTTGTTTTCGAAAAATTTGAGAAACGGTATAATCACTTTTGTGGAAATACAGCTAGCATTTTGAAGTCGCTTTTCGTATGAATTCTAATTTCTTCTGCAAATGATAAAAGCAGAATAAAGATTTGCAATTCTAAAAAGTTCAAGAATTAAAATACAGAAACAGGTAAAAGAAATATTTAATTAAATTCCTCTACAGTACATCCTTGTGTTTCCTATGGTGACTCGTATACAGTAATATTATGTGGACAGTTTCAAGATTTGTTTGTCGATATGAACTATAGTGTACGTGAATCACAACGTGATTGTATTCTGACAACAGATTTATCATCACCAGCTACGATCACGAACGCGGTCATTGATCCGTAGGTTGGGCAAGATCTTTCCGGAGTGTCCGAGTTATTTATTCAATCGAAATTTTTAATCAAATTTTGTTACCTGACGATGTTGCTCGTTGTTTTTTTCAAAATTTACTTTACGACCACCGCAATGTCAAGTTGAATCGTAAAGTGAATAATGAATCACCAGGACAGTTATTAGCACATTGTAACGCCTTGATATAGAACCAAGTGAAGTCATTACTAAATTAGTATGTTATTAATATTTTATAAGTGGAGGTGTCAAAGAGATATGAAGGTCAACTTTGTTTTTTTTTTTTAAATGGAATCGTTTTTATTTACATTCTGATATTGCGTTTCAAGACAAATAAAATGTCCTATTTATAAAGGCCACTCGAGGTCAATTGCAATAGAAAATAAATTGTCTCAAAGCACTCTTCAAATATTTCGATGATTTATATATCGAATATCATGACGAAAATTATTTTGCAAAATTTTTTCCGGCTCACCTCCCAGAATTATGACAAATGTTGAGAAAATGACCTGGAAAAAATTTGGGCTGTATTTATGTCAAGATTAAGAAAAAGATTTTCAAATTCGTTGCGCGCCGGTTTCCCCTGATCCAATCGGCCCTTTGTTCTAGATCATTTCCTCAACATTTGTCACAATTCTGGGCGGTGAGCCGGAAAAAATTCCTTGGTCAAAAAATAAGGTCCACCATAGTTTACTTAACCAACTTATCTTTCTCTTAATTTTCATTTAATTTTGTGTTACAACAATTGAAAACTGTTTTCCTTTTTAAACTAAACCTGCCGAGTCTTAAAAGTAGTCTTAGTGATAAGTATACGGACGTGCTGTTGAAAAGAAAAAAAAATTGTTGTAATTACTACGGAAAATTACTAATAGGTCAAACCCTATCTAAAGCAGTCATTCGTATGTTTACATTATCTACGTACAAGCTTATTTTAAAGTTGATAATGTTTCATGAATCATGTATATTCGGTTGTTATTCTTGCATATGAAATGTTCGTTATGCGTTATACGTTATACGTTATACATTATGTTCAATTGTCGCTCGCATGTCCAATCGTTAGTATAAGTTTGCAAACGTTTTATGGAAAAGTTACAGCAGAAATATAAAACTCGAGGTCCTCGGGTTATACGAGGTAGAAAAAGAAACGATCATCGGATATATTGACATCAGGAAATGTAGTTAGACGAGATAGTCGGCGCATCCAGATGCGAAATACGTAACGTACGTCAATACAGGGCAATTAATTGTCATGAAACTGTATACAGAAAGATGTTGTGTAAATGTCACCGATGCGATATACACTACCGTCCATAATTATATTTGACTACGTGGCGGAAACGAATCTAAATGTTCATATCAACGTTACAACTTAAATTACTTTGAAGTAGAATGAATATAAATGTGTACGATTGGCATAGAAGCATAATAATGCATTACATGTTAAGGATTTTACCAATAAATAGATGAACGTTATTAAATATTTTATAAATGTTCCTTTCTGTCGATTGTATATTTGTTTATACTTAGAAGCAATTCTGCATTAATGTACATTTTTGTAACTAGACTACGGTCTTTATGCATTCATAGAAAAATTGAGTAGATGAAATTCAAAATTGTTGAAAAACTTTTAAAATTGATGATGTCAATATACGATTTCTCCTCTATTATAAAGTTCAGGGAAGAATTAACATTCAATTTGGCTTCTATTTCTTGCAACCAATGCAGACAATTTGTATTTTGTATACAGTAATATTAGTAATTACTATTATTATTTTATTGGATTTAATATTGGTTCTCAAGAATGATCAAAATAAGCACTAGTAAAAATAAATGTATTTATTCCTCTCTTTTTATTTACATATTTTACTCGTCAATAGATAACAAGTAATAATGTCAATATATGATTTCTCCTCTATTATATTATTTCTGTGTATTCTCTTGTTGTAAATTCCATCAGACTTGATATATACAACCGTTTCGGCACAATTATTCCTAATTTGATCATTAAACAGTCATTACGAGTAACAGGTATCATCGAGAATATATGCTTACCTTGAACTTGCGACGCTGCGGCGCGGGAACACACAGCCCTGAGTATAAAATCGCAGGAGTCCAGTAATATTCGACGGGATGAATCACCGATTGCGTCAACGCTACAATTTTCACGGTGGATCGGAAAGATGCCCAAGAAGAACGGAAATGCGCAACGAGGTGTTCACGACTTTGATTCGACTGTCACTTGTCAAGTTACAGCGTACACTGCGATCACTGACACTGCGTCAATTTCAGAACCTGGCGACAGTGTTTACCGAAATGTGTCTAAGGAGCTCACAGAAATTGCAACCAGCAATCAAACAGTTGCTGGTCAACGTACTCCTCCTTCGAAAGGTGATCGCGGTTCTCAGGCAGCACTGCAACGCAGGATGCAATCACGAAGAGTGCAAATGATCAGGAACGAGTGCACGAAGAAGTTCCCGCGCGTCGTATTGTCCGCCTGGCAGCACGCTCGAATAGCTCCAGCTTGACTGAATATCGTTACGTTCTTACATGTTGGGATCAACGGAGTCTACGCAAGGTCGTCGCCTTCTTCAACCTCTTCCTCTCTTCCTTTCTTCTAGATTCGTTGCGTTGTACAAGTCCATCGTCTCTAGAAGATCGACAGACGAGTTTTCGTCGACTTCCTCGAATCGACTAGATCACTACATTATGTAAAAACCAATCTTCTGCAACGATAGCGACAGCAACGAACTGCAACAGCCTCTAAACCAGTTTGGTTAGATGCTCATGGTCAAGGGCAACCGCAGAAGTGAATGGAGAAATGTATATGTATTTGTATATGTACTAGAGTGGCTCTTATATACTCTTGTCGAAAATCTTTGTCGTTTCTCTTACGGTGCCTCCCAGAGTTGTTCCAAATAATTAAAAAGAATCTGTGCAAAGTTTGAACTGATCAAATATTAAAATACAATAATTCATTTAATGCTCATAAAATGGTTTTTCTCGAATATCTTCTAAGGTATTTACCCCGTTGGAAAATATGTTCAATAAAATCTGTAGATCTGGACAGGCCGCGTCTTTTCTGTCGTATTACTTTTTTTTCGTAAAACAAACGGCTTTCAAAAATATTGAGAAAAACGTCGCAGCAGAATCCAAACATTATTTCTGACATTTGAAAATTTAAGTGCGATTTCATTATCTTTTATCAATAAACGTTAGCGAAAAATATGTTCTTTTATAACTTACGGAACTAATTTTTTTTAAATTACAGATTTCTTACTGGAGATACTATATGTATATTTTTTTAAGTCTTATAGAATTTTGAGTTCCACTTTCTCAAGGATCGTGGTCATGTAAAGGGATCTGCGTTTTGAAAAATCCTCTAACATGAACCGTTAATAAATATGAGCAAACACGCAGACTTTCATAATTTATCCGAATTTGAGGAAAAATATTAGACATTCCATTTAAAAAACTGGAGGGGCCTTCATATCTCGATAAAATAGCAAAGTAACATTTTTTCGTACAATAAATAACTCACGAGTTATTTGAGATCGTCACATTACGAGACTCACCTTGTATAAAGATAATAAAAGATAGAAGATAATTGAAGATCCACATAAGGGTTTAATTTTTCTGATATCACTACAATTTTATTCCGTTTATCATAAATGCCTAAAATCCTCAGTCTAATTATAATTAAGTAGAAAAAAAGTAGTTAATAGTTTTTGTTTATTCTACTACTCTTTTTTTGTTTAAATAACATTTTCCAATACAATTTCATTATTTATTTCATGGCCACACTCATTTTTAAGTTGATTAACAGCCCTATATATTTTTTCCAACTCGTCATAAAAATTCATTCAATAGACGGTTAATTCTGCAATATAACCTTTCGGGTATCTCAACATTGCTAACTTTCGTGATCCGAATCCGATCCTACTACAATTTTGGGTATCCGATCTTTTATAAACTGTCGGAATCCCGAGCAGAGGTTCGGTTACTAACACATCCCTAGTTTTTACTATTTGGTTGAATCATTGTAAACAAAATTTGATAAGTCAACTAACTTTAGTTCTACGAATTCTTCTAATTATAAAAGTTCGACCGACTCGTTGAATATTATTCGATCTTGATCGTCATCCGTGTCTTTTTCAGCGGGATCCTACGATCGAGTGGACTCGTTTCAATCATCAATCCGGATAGTGTCCTCAGTCTTGAGGTTTTTGCTAGTTTTACGTTCCGCATTCGATAGAAAGTCGAGGATGAGCCTCATCGCGCTGTCCGGAAGAATTCTGCGGATAAAAGGAGAGAGAGCTGTCATCAGCGACGAACAATTTCGTGTCTCTTATTAAAGGTTTCACCTGTTGATTGCGTTTAGAATAAGCAGACATCTTGGTATCGTGTACTCGGTGTAATTCCTTCTTATTGCTTTGATCACCTCTTGCGCAACGTATTCTGGGGACAGGACTCCGAAAATGTAAGGGAACCTTTGCATAGGATACATAGGCGAAAAATAATTCTCAATTCAATATGTAAAAGAGATTTTAAGAGATATGATGGAAGATAAATTAGATGTCGAAGATTTGTAATTTGATGTTCGTTTCGCACCTGTATTTCGGATCTCTAGCTAAACCGGTATTCACGTAAAACGGATAAATGGTCGTAAATCGTATATTAGCGGATTTATGATCCAGCCGCAACTCTTCGTGAAGCGCTTCCATTAATCCTGTTAAGTAAGTAACTGATATAATCGTTGCCATTACATAATCTAATCGAAGTTCAAAGATTTTCGCAGTGAGGTATACCTCTGACTGCAAATTTCGAAGAACAGTAGGTCACTTTCTCGGAAACGCCGTACATGCCGCACATACTACACAGGCACACTATGTGTCCCTTTCGTTTTTTGATCATGCTTGGCAGGAGAGCTTCGATCGTCTGATAAAATGAATCATCACGTATAGAAACCGTTGCTTAATTAATATCTACGTTATGTCTATACATCACATTACATTACAAAAATAAAAAGAATGTACTTATTATAATTATAATGTATGTCCAATGAAATAAATTCATTGAATAATTTTCCACCAATGCAGCTTTACAATCTCAACAATTGTGAATTAAAAGCTTCGCAATCCGTCGTTTTTCAACATTAGTTTGTTATCACTAAAAGCGCACTGTAAAGATATATGCCTTTAACTTTTTATCATCTCTTGTTGCATTCCTCTTTTTTACCGCATAATTTTATTACTGTATCATATATTATAAAAAAAAAGGAAAGCAACCAGAGGCGACAAAAAGTTGCTCGATGTAGCTTCAGTGTAGGCATAGTTTAACACTAAACCTACCAACACCGGTAAAAATGATCCAGGTTTCAGGTTTTTTATTTTACAATTGGAAAAATAATAAAACTGATTTCATAAGAAACGATTGTATGGATATCTTTAGTACTGCACGGATTACAATAGGATCTGCATAAAGTCTAAGTAAAATCAATCTTGTCATTTTTATAAAGAAGCTTTAGTGTTAATACTTATTATAAGATCGCAGATCTTTATGCATTAATGAGAAAAAAGATAAGGTAAAATGCAAAACCGTGAAGACATTAGGAGAATTTAAGGGCATCTTAAAAAGAGAAATACATTTTCATTCAACTTTTGTGTTTTATAAGTAAGAGAGAAAATATTAGTTTTGCATAAAAATTTCCAGTTTACTTATTCTAGAGAAAGTGACAATGTAATTAGTTTTGCTTTATAATTATTTCAGTGTTAATATTTCGCGGATCCGTACCCAAAACTGCGAGAGGACGTTAACATTGAATGTTTTTTCGACCAGATTTTGATCCTGATGCAGAAACCGGCTGTGATACAGCACCGCAGCGTTATTAATTAGGATAGAGACGTCCGGTATCCCTTGCTTCCTCATCAATTTTACCGTTTCTTGGACCTCCAGCCTCTTCGACACATCAACGGCAAAACCGTACACCTGGTTCGTACAAGATTTAAATGAAAGCATATTTCATCTTTTTATTCAACTTCTTTTATCTCACTTCTCCTCCATTTTCCAACACGGTTCTTATTGTTGATCGGTTCGCCTCGATGTTTGTGTCCCAGCAAACCACTATACACCCTAGAGCGGCTAATTTTATGGCTAATTCGCGACCAATTCCGTGGCCAGCCCCAGTAATCTAATCAAAAGATATTGCGGAATTTATAATCGCGACTGCAAAATGACTTACAAGGGATGTTACCCAATCGTAACACGCCGATTTTAATGAAATTTTAGCATGTATAGAATTCAAAAATATATTTGAAACGTATTTTTTTTATAGCGGCTTAGATTTATGTTGAGGGGGTGGAAAATCCTATTTTATTGAATATCTCCGAAAGTATTAGGCCTAGACAAAAATGTCAAAATCCAATTTGTGCGACTTTGTATGCCGAATCGTTTCGTGTAACTGATTAAAAAAAAAATAATTTGTTTTAAAAATATTTTCAAAATTAACTTTTTTTTTGTGACATTTTGCGTTAATAAATTACAATTTTTTTCATGTAAATTTGTATACACAGTATACCTTGATGAAAAAAGTGTTTTAGTTCTGGTTTTTAGTAATGGAAAATTTGTTCAATGAGAATTCAGTTCCGAGAAAAACTAAAGTTCTAGCTATACGACCTAACCCAGACCTTACTTAGAGGATCGAAAGATCGAAGAATGCTGCGCTGATTTAACGTGATTAATATTGTTGCAATTTACCAGCACCGTTTCTCCTAACAAGCTCTTCGAACCAAAGGGTACAATCCCTTTAATAGTTGCGGTTATTATAGTTACACCGACATTCACCGATAGAATAAATAGCTCGTACAGTAATCGCAAATGGTCAAGTCGTAATAGACGGACTATACTTGACATTGCACCTTTCTCAGTTTATTATCATAATTGTGGCTACCATTTCCATGTTTCGTAAAGAAAGCAGATATGCAAAGTCGCAAACAGCTTCAAATTATGCACATATTCAATAACTCAATGCATTCCTTAAACTCTTCGACAGATACCGTACATTCTTTTTTTCTGCTAATTTATTGCAAACTTCACCTAATCACTTTCGGTATAGTTCACGAGACATGTTATTATGACTGTAGTTACGAAAAGTAGACATACATACATACATACAAGGGTTTTATAAAGGGAACTGGGAAGGGAAAAGGGGGAGAGTAATCTCAATATGGTGACATTTTACTATAACTATTGAACCATAAAAGATATCGAGTATTTTCGTTTTTTTTAAAATCTGAATATCTTAATTAACAATCGAGAAAAAAACGATACAATTTAGGGTAGTTACCCTCATATCACCCTTATATGAAGGGTTAGCGACTTAAAATTTTAGGGGATTATCTTTCAACCTAAAACCATTGTTTTCCATAGAATATCAATAAAAATTGTGGCTGGGGCCGCTGACCATGCTTATCCTGCTAGATCCTTTCCACTAAAATTTATTAAAAAATTATTCCCATCTACTGATAGTTATCGTGATAAATATATATTTGTTTTAATCATTTTATAATGCATTGTTTAAATTTTATCGTATTAAAATAATATTTGTAATTGTTTACACGTTACTTATTTAGTACTTTTCCAGACAATTTAAATAAAAAATGTCTTTAATTAGGAATTTCTTCGTAATTCTTGACATTTGGTCATATAATATATTATTATAATATGTTAATAATTTTCGTGGGGGGGGGGGGGACGATGTGGGAAGTAAATCACACATACCTATATAGGAAAAAGTGTGCTGAAAATAGTACAATTTGTAATATCAATAAAATATCGAAACATATTCCTTATCAAAGATGAGGAATTTTCACAATTTCAGGGCCTTCGCTGTGTATTTATTTTATAATACATTTTTTAAATTAATTTCCAACTGACAGTATCTCGTCGATGATATAAGTTCCACAATAATAGTTTTGATCGATACGGTAGGATGTGACGCAGAATGATAAGGGGGCTCTAGAGCCCCACGAACGTGAGACAGAAAAGAAAATTGGGTGATTGGTCTACTCTTATCAAAAAAGCCCTACTCGCAAACATTTTTTTAATGCAAAATGAAGCTGTTTGCAACATTTCAGCACAATCTAGTAATGTATCCTGATAAAGTATCCGTTACCAGACGTGCAGTTTGGAAGTAGCACCGACAAGATACTGTTAAAGACTGCCAGCGCCCGTGGTATTCCGCGGCAGGGTAAGTGGGCGAAATGGGCGCGGGGATAACGTGGAAATTACAGTGATCTGAAAGACCACATAGCTACAAGTTCCACCACCGACAAGAATAGTATCAAAATAGTGCCAAAACTTCGACTGAAATATGGCGGAGAATGAAACATTTAATAATAATTGATATGCGCGTTAATAAAAAAATCAAACGAACAAGCTTGAATAATATATTTTGTTCTGAGGGAACGTGCCATTGCAAAATGTTATGGAAGGGAATAGGTTTGAAATAATCGTTGATATTAATTTACACTCTACTATTCAATATTAACGATAATTCAAAGTGTGCAGCTATTAGCTCGACATTACCCTTTATTCGTAAGATACTGTAAGTTCTTACGAATAGAGAATAATGCCGATTGCCCAGGTCTCACCACGTGGAGGTTGCTGCACACGAGACCCGGAAAGGGAGTCAGAACGAATGCGATATTCCTTCTGGCTCCCTTTCTTACAACGCCGAACTTATACTAATATACTACGCAAGTACGTCGAGTAATTATCGCGGAGCAAAAGGGTGTGAATCGGAGAAGAAGTCCCCGATTCACGGAGGACAAAAAGCGAATCAGGCAGAAGGCTCTGATTCTTTCAGTGAGAAAAATCGAACCAGAGCAGAAGGCTCTGATTCTTCCAAAAAGAAACACCAAACCAGAGCAGAAGGCTCTGGTTTGAGGGTAACGCGAGCAATGGTCGAGAGGAGTTCCGACACCGATACCAACTACTCCAACCACCTGCCGCCAGAGACGGACATGGGTGGAAAAATTTTACGGGAGAGTGGTAAAGAGCGAAAACAACGCGTCTCGACCCCCCCATTAATATATAAACTACCGCGAACTCCCGTACCAATAAATCTGGTACATACTACATGCGAGCAAAGGTGTCCGACACAGTAGAAGACTGTGTCGGAGTAAAAAAAAAACGAACAAAGTGAATTTACGGCGATAATTACTCGACGTGTTTACAACGACGATATATAATCTTAATAACTATCGCATAAAAAAATTCTTATTGAATAACGCAACTTAATTATAAGCTGAATCTTCCATAGTGTGTGTCCTCCTCTTCTTGGTTTGTCCTCTTCGTCGATGATGAAAGACGTTGGCTGTTGTAGCGTAACTGAAACAGGCTAATCATATTTAGATGCAACACAAATACGAATTCCAACATAACAACCAGAACAAAACCAGAAAACGAGCTCTCGAGAGCAACCCAGAAAAAGAGCTCACGTGAGCGAACCAGAAAACGAGCTCATGAGAGCCAAACCAACCCCGCACAAGAGTGCAACCCAACCGACCTATAGGCGATTCGGGTAGCCCCAGGGACGCGACTCCCCGTACTCACTCACGGTCCCCATCCGTGAGTGAGCCCCTGAGGGAACTCCGATCGGAGGAATACCAATTTTCATCAAGATATGAAAATTTTTCGAGGAAGAACTTAAGAAAGTTCCATAGAGAACAATTGGAAAAAACAGAAATTAAAATGGGAATGTTCACTAACTGAACAAGTTCTTCGAAACAGCGAACTGGATGTGGGTCAAAGGTAAACGAATAAAGCATCCATGGACCCTTGGCCGACTGCAAGATAGCTGGAAGTAGATTTCATAATCAATTTAATGAAATATGTTTTTATATTTTGCAAGTTTTATTAAACTCTATCAAAAATTGTACACGTGCAGCTATTAGCTCGGCATTATCCTTTATTCGTGAGAGACTGGAAGATCTTACGAATAAAGAATAATGTCGATTGCCCAGGTCTCACCACGTGGAGGTTGCTGCACACGAGACCCGGAAAGGGAGTCAGAACGAATGCAATATTCCTTCTGGCTCCCTTTCTTACAACGAAGTACTTATACTAATTTACGCAAGTACGTCGAGTAATTATCGCGGAGCAAAAGGGTGTGAGTCGGAGAAGAAGTCCCCGATCCACGGGGGACAAAAAGCGAATCAGGCAGAAGGCTCTGATTCTTTCAAAGAGAAAAACTGAACCAGAGCAGAAGGCTCTGATTCTTTCAAAAAGAAAAATCGAATCAGGCTGAAGGCTCTGATTCTTTCAAAGAGAAAAATCTAATAGAGCAGAAGGCTCTGATGCTCTCGAAAAGAAAGAAAAACTAAGCAAACCAGAGCAGAAGGCTCTGGTTTGAGGGTAACGCGAGCAATGGCCGAGAGGAGTTCCGACACCGATACCAACTACTCCAACCACCTGCCGCCAGAGACGGACATGGGTGGAAAAATTTTACGGGAGAGTGGTAAAGAGCGGACACAACGCGTCTCGACCCCCCCATTAATATAAAAACTACCGCGAACTCCCGTACCAATTGATCTGGTACATACTACGTACGAACAAAGTAGTCCGACACAGTAGAAGACTGTGTCGGAGTCAAAAAAAAAAACGAACAAAGTGAATTTACGGCGATAATTACTCGACGTATATACAACGACGATTTATAAACTTAATAACTATCGCATAAAATAAATTCTTACTGACTAACGCAACTTAAATATACGCTGATGTCTTCTTCGGTGTGTGACTTCCTCTTCTTGGTTTGTCCTCTTCGTCGACGTTGAAAGACGTCGGCGGTTGTATCCTAACTGAAACAGACTAATCATATTTAGATGCAAGACAACACCCTGCACACGAGTGCGAATTCCAACATACTCACCAGGACAAAACGAACTTCTGCACTCGAGACGAAACAAGAAAGCAGATGACGAGAGGAAATCAGAAAACGAGAAAACGAGCTCTCGAGAGCAAACCAGAAAAAGAACTCTCGTGAGCAAACCAGAAAAAGAGCTCTCGTGAGCAAACCAAAAAGCGAACTCTCGTGAGCAAGCCTAACCGGCCTATAGGCGATTCGGGTAGCCCCAGGGACGCGACTCCCCGTACTCACTCACGGCCCCATCCGTGAGTGAGCCCCTGAGGGAACTCCGATCGGAGGAATACCAATTTTCAACAAGATATACAAAATTTTTGGAAATGGAACTTGTGATAGTTCCATAATGAATAGTTGGAAAATCAGAATTACTTGTCTTGTTCACTGACTGAACAAGAAATTTGAAATAACGAACTGAAGGTGGCCAAGGGTAAACGAAGAAAGCATCGATGTACCCTTGGCCGACTGCGAACCAGCTCGAAGTAAATTCATAATCAATTTAATGAAATATGTTTCTATATTTTGCAAGTCTTAAACACTATCAAAAATTGTATATGTGCAGCTATTTGCTCGACATTATCCTTTATTCGTAAGATTCTGGAAGATCTTACGAATAAAGAATAATGTCGATTGCCCAGGTCTCACCACGTGGAGGTTGCTGCACACGAGACCCGGAAAGGGAGTCAGAACGAATGCAATATTCCTTCTGGCTCCCTTTCTTACAACGAAGTACTTATACTAATTTACGCAAGTACGTCGAGTAATTATCGCGGAGCAAAAGGGTGTGAGTCGGAGAAGAAGTCCCCGATCCACGGGGGACAAAAAGCGAATCAGGCAGAAGGCTCTGATTCTTTCAAAGAGAAAAACTGAACCAGAGCAGAAGGCTCTGATTCTTTCAAAAAGAAAAACTAAGCAAACCAGAGCAGAAGGCTCTCGTATTAATCGATCTGGTACATACTACGTACGAACAAAAGTGTCCGACACAGTAGAAGACTGTGTCGGAGTAAAAAAAAAAACGAACAAAGTGAATTTACGGCGATAATTACTCGACGTATATACAACGACGATTTACAAACTTAATAACTATCGCATGAAATAAATTCTTACTGACTAACGCAACTTAAATATACGCTGATGTCTTCTTCGGTGTGTATCCTCCTCTTCTTGGTGTGTCCTCTTCGTCGACGTTGAAAGACGTCGGCGGTTGTATCCTAACTGAAACAGACTAATCATATTTAGACGCAACACAAAACCCCGCACACGAGTGCGAATCCCAACATAAACACCAGAGCAAAACAACATTCCACACTCGAGACGATAGAAGAAACCAGAAAACGAGCTCTCGAGAGCAAACCAGAAAAAGAACTCTCGTGAGCAAACCAGAAAAAGAGCTCTCGTGAGCAAACGAAAAAGCGAACTCTCGTGAGCAAGCCTAACCGACCTATAGGCGATTCGGGTAGCCCCAGGGACGCGACTCCCCGTACTCACTCACGGTCCCCATCCGTGAGTGAGTCCCTGAGGGAACTCCGATCGGAGGAATACCAATTTTCAACAAGATGTAAAAATTTTTCGAGATAGAAATTGTGAAAGTTCCAAAATGAATAGTTCGAAAAACAGAAATTAAAATTCTCTTCACTGACTCAACAAGTACTTTGAAATAACGAACTGAATGTTCCTAAGGGTAAACGAAGAAAGCGTCGATGTACTTACCCTTGGCCGACTGCGAGCTAGCTGAAAGTAAATTCATAATCAATTCAATGAAATATGTTGTAACATTTTGCCGTTCTTAAATTCCATTACACATTGTTATAAAAAATTGTGTACGTGCAGCTATTAGCTCGACATTATCCTTTATTCGTAAGATACTCAAAGTTCTTACGAATAAAGGATAATGCCGATTGCCCAGGTCTCACCACGAGGAGGTTGCTGCACAAGAGACCCGAGATGTAAGTCAGAATGAATGCGAGCGAAAGTTACGCAAGTACGTCGAGTAATTATCGAGAAATTAGATAGGCAGAAGTGCGAATTTGACAATCAAAAGCAGGAATAAAAACTCAAGTACAACATCAGAAATATAAAAATGTTTCGAACAGTGAACTGTGAAAGTTTCCTTTCCGTTGGAAATTGCAATAAGAATATTGGAGGCAAACATTGAAAATGATTGCTCAGTGAAAACAGTTGAAAGGGAACAAAGCAACGAGCATGCAAGAATATTTGAATTAAAACTTACCAGGGGATCCCTGGTCACTTCTGGTCCACCCCTGGTCTACCCCTGGTCTCTCGGGACATCCTAGCACACCCGGTACCGCAACCCGTCCGCCCCTGGCAAATCCGTCGACCCGACTGACTGACTGACTAAGCGCTCTCGCTTAGCTGTCTCCCCCCACTCCTCCACCATCGATTGATTCGATCGCCGAGTTAGTAATTATTGATAAATTTGTTATTTCTCGCTGTTCAATGTTTATAACAATTCCTTTTGCAAACGATGCCCACAACCACTCCCTTGACCATCTGACCAGCTAATTTTTTTGTAAAAATATGCAATAGAACTCGAGATATAAAATAACATTTATAACATGAATATTCGCGCGCATTAATTTATCCGATACAATTCACAGAGAAATTTATTATTTCTCGCTGTTCAATGTTTATAACAATTCCTTTTGCCAACGATGTTAACCAGCACTCCCTTGACTATCTGGCCATCTAATTTTTTAGTCAAAACGGGCAATAGAACTCGAAATACAGAATAACTTTTAAACCATGCACATTCGCATTAATTTATTCAACATAAATACTACGATAAATTTATTGATTCTGTCTGTTCAATGTTTATAATAATCCTTTTGCCATTTTAATTGTTTACAATAAACTTTCTCTTACTCTGTTCTTCAACATATTTCCTTTTCCACAGATCGATTCTTCAAACATTTATGTATGAAAAAGTGAAAGGTAATAATTCTCGTTTATGAAATACTGTGAAAGTACAAACTGAGATATGTCTACACTTTCAATCAATACTTTCTTAATATTTCTAGGAATCTTTTGTCCTTTAGTTTTGCATTTAATATTGTAAATCTTAAATAACGAACACTAAAACATCGTCTGAAATATCTGCTTCACTTGGAATATGTTCGGTGCAGAATGTAACAATTCATGATAATCGATGTCACCGAGGAGGAACACAGTCTCTCGTTGGTGTCAAGATGGTTGTGTGACAATTTGCCTTCTGATGGACGAGAATTTGTCTCAGTGAACTTCTGTACCGACGAGATCCCGTCGATGGCCTTTTGTTTTTTACTCCAGCCAGAATACATCCTAGAGGGCGTAAGAAAACACCGAATTATTCCAGTGACACGATCTCCCGTAAGGCTGGCAATCTCTCGTCGGTGGAAGTAGACTTTCCTTGTAATCCTCCCCTGCTTTACCACAGATGTCGCCATAATATCAAACAGTGAAATTATTCCACAATTTTTACTTGTGTATAATTTAATTGCACAAATAAATTCTGTCAAAATCGGAGTGGCATTTACAAATTCTTTGTATATCGTAAATGAACTTTTTCCATATATATTAATGTTTTACGGGTATGGTGTACGACAAATAGAATGTAATTTGAAAAAGTTGGAGAGATACTCTCAAGGTTCGTTATAAATTCAGTACGTGAGATATTATTTTTATATATTGGTGCGCCTAAAAATCCCAACGGCGCGTCTCGATAATTAATAAACTTTTAATTATTTTTTCGCGTCAGAAGGTCTTCTGTGCCGGCGCGGTGGCATTATCGTTTGAAAGCAACGTAAAATTTCGCGATACATCGAAGCCCATTATTCATTTTTTAAATGAGAGTTATTAAGTACTGTTCGACGGGACCTCTGAAATATCGAAGAGCATCATTACACGTAATTGTTGGCTTTAATGAAACAAAGCCTTGTCACGGTGGTAATATTCACTCGTTACGATTTCTTTGTCTCTTCAAAAGAAACATAAAATCACGATTGCGATGGGAAAAATTCGCGATTTAAATGTGGTTGAAGCAATTATATTTGACTCGGATTTTTTCGTCCGAACTAGATTTCAAGAATTAAATTGTAAATTCTTTTTCTGCTCGTTATGTTCAAAATGGTGGATTTTCCGTGTCTCACATTTATTATTTCAGCAATTCTAAAATACTTGCCAAGTCTCGATATTCTAGTTTGAAAATTGAAATTAATTATTTCTAACATTTTGTCAATAATTCTCACTGACATCATATTCATATAATATCTTTTAAGAACATATGAAGGAATTCTATGTACATTTAAAAATCATATTATCAATTTCAGTCCTCTCTCTTTCTAGTTAGTTAATTAAGTCACTTCGTCTGGACGAGAATCAAATCCGAAAATAAAGAAAAGGGTATTTTCGAATAATTTTTATTACGTATCAATATAAAAAGCGTGTAAATAAAAATTTCGATGTTCGTATATAGACTTACAAATGTCTGGATCCGTAAGATTCGCTGTCGAATGAAATTCAGGTGATCGAAGGGAAAGAGGGGCAGATTCGAATCAATGAAGCAGACGAACACAATGTCGTTTTGTTCAGAAACTTTATTTATTACATACACTAGCCGACTACTATGCATGCGTTTGGGGCACTCGGATATAGGGAGATTCGCTTGAGATCCGAAGCTCGTTGTTACGTGTGTGTTCGTGTCTCACAGAACAGCATATCTTGGCGTTCTTTTTACCCCGCATCGTTTCACCGCTGCCTCCGCGGAGCATGTGGTTACCTCATCCCGTAATTGATTCGTTTAAATTATAGTGCTTTTACGTTAGGTGTGTATAGTCCAGTGTGTCCAAGGCGAACGAAACCTTCTGCCAGTCGGTACATCCCCGAATTCCTCGAGGACAAGTGTCATGAAAAATAACGTGCAAAAGTGACGCGAAAAATCGGAAGCAAGACTCGTTGAAAACTCGCGGTGCAGACCTCGAACGCGAACCGCAAAAGAGATTCGTCCGACTTAGCGTGCCTCGTAACCACATATATTCGCATTTTATATTCTTATATATATATATATATATATTTATATACTTTGTATTTATAATATTTATATACAGTGGGCGGGAGGTGAGATAACGACGACGTTGCGGTTGGACAGCCTCGAAGTGGAACAACACAAATTACATTGGGGATCCAGCAAAAAACTGGAGGAAACGACGAGATCAAAATATTTCTTCAATTTTCTATATAATTTCTTCGATTAATCACCGTGTCGAGATCATGTCAAAAAGACGAGCTTACACATCTAAACGATTCCATCGAGCGACAGAATCGATCGCCGCGACTTTTTCAATATACTTATTCCTTTCGAGTGTTCCTACGAGTCATCCTAATGTTGTTCGATCCTAATTAACCCTCGTCCGTCCCTCGTCTCACGAACTGAATCTGTCAAATTGACACAGCGATAAAAACAAAATCGATCGAGTAACAAGTCGAACAGTTACTTTTCGATGCTTCTTTTCATTCAAATCGATGAGTTAACATTTACATGTTACATGTTTCGCGTTAGAAAATAAAAGCCACCGAGTTTCGGACAAATTTACTTAAAAATAACAGAACGGTATACATATAACTTATTACGGGAAAACTGTGTCAAATTGACACGAGGGACGGACGAGGGGTTAACATCGAGCTCTCCATTGTTTCGTCGAGTCGCCATTACCCCGACCGACGCCTCACGCGGGTGTATCCGTAAATAAAGTATAATGCCTTAACGAACTAGAACTTAATACCGACATATTGCACATTTGACAACAGTTACGTTCTTCTTTAAGTACTTGTGAGGGGGGTATAGGAAGTCTAATAAACGTTTCTCCAGTGACACGCGGTCTTTCGCCTCGATCGCGAGACTTTCATTCTCTCGGCCATACCGTTCACTCACGCACGCAAAACCATTCACACGCATTATCGACGAAATAAATCCAGGATTCTTGCTTGTCCTCCGCGGAGGTCCGCGAGGAACGTTGTTCCGACGCAAAGGCAGCGTCCGTCGAGTTCGATGTGGCATCTATGTTATTCGTTTCTCACTTCTCCACAGTGAATTCGTTTTTAATTAGTCGTTCGTTGCAAGTCGTTATCGGTGGTCTAAAGGCGCAAAATCTTCGTTAAGACGGTCACGCGAACGGGCGGTCGTCGGTCACTGCGTTCGAACACGCGCTCGCTTCTTACACGATTACATGTTTTTTTACATCGTCGTCTGTATAACGGATATACACGTTGACTATTGAAAAGCGGCGGCTACAGCTTCTAATTAGTTATTCGCTTTCCGCAATCCTCTCGGAGACACCGAGTCTCCGGTGGGTAGACCGCGAGGACGCAGTTCCGGTGATTTGCGAGCGGGTTCGAGCGATCGACGACTTCGCCGTGGTACCGGCCGTCCATAGGCCACCGTTTCGTTGATGAGGACCGACTCGAAGTTGTGATTCTCG
This sequence comes from Lasioglossum morio, assembly GCA_916610235.2. NCBI lineage: Eukaryota > Metazoa > Arthropoda > Insecta > Hymenoptera > Halictidae > Lasioglossum > Lasioglossum morio. The sequence goes on along the minus strand of OU744324.1, from coordinate 4,202,643 downwards.
TTGCTCGTTCCATTTTCGTTTCCGTTTCCGATTCAATTCCTTAGGAGAGGACAAACGCGAAACGCGAGAACAGCGTAGGCCCAGCAGCGCGACACTCGCGATCGCTTCGATGACGTCAGCCAATTCAGATTCATGGCGACGTGTTCGTTGTGTATGTGTGCCGTTTTTGTACATCTCCCGGTAGGCAGCTCCGGACTGTTCACCCCGATTCAGTCTCGACTATTCGAATTCTGCTACGCGAATACCGTTCGCAGGTGAAGCTCCGACGATTCTTCTTGATCCGATATGATCGTTCAGCAAACGGGTGTCCGCGTGCAATTGATCTACCAACGGGTTTCCGAGCTTCGTTACAGAAGCACGCGACCGTTTTCTTTCGTTCGTTTGTTCGACAGGTTGATCGGAGCAGCCCGATTACTCGTTCGAAGCAGTCGCCTGGCTCCACCGCGGTCGATCAGCCGGAAATACCACTGTCTCAGGTATTGCGAACATTTCCCAGGTTGGCTGGTTCACAGGAAACGAGGCGAAACGGTGATTAAACCGAGGCGTGCAGCGTGCTCGTTTGGGGGCCCGGTGCATACGCGGTGCTGGTCGGCGCCGCCGTTGGCTGCAGGCTCAACTGCAACTGATGCTGTTGCGCTTTCGCCCTCAGACAGGCGATGCTCTCGTTCCTCAGCTGCTCCGTGTCCTGGATGATCCCTGCGAAATCGAGATTTCACCTGGTTAGTACACTGCATGTGCATATCTCCGATTCAGTCTGTCTACTTAGCTACTGGCTACCATTGTACCAGTTCCCATAGGGTTCCTCTAGCTTTCTTCACGTTACATATCATACTAATTCATTTCTTAACACTTAACCTACCGACCATCAAAAGTGACTGATGCGTATAGTATTATAAAAATAACAAGATTAAACTTACTTATATTTTGTGCGAATGTAAGAACTAGGTAACTTGAAATTTGGACGTTTTGAGGTATCTACTTCGTATTAAAGAAGAAATCAAGTAGAATTTAATGGAAAAACTGGGTAATCTATCAAAGTAAACTTAGACATCTAGTGAATCATAATTTCGTTTGATCTTGTTAATGTAAAGAGTAGGCAACTTCTGTTTTGTTTGCAAAAAAAGGTTTAACATTTTTTTAAATCCAAAATGATGTTTTTTCATGTATTGCTCCACTTAAACTAAAGTCTCCCTACCGTAATCTTAAAACCGTAAAATACTGTTTCATCAATTTATTTAAAATAAGAAATTGTAGTCAGAAAATATATTTAATAAATTCCCATGAAAATACCTTTACAATTTCTTTTATTTTGTCAAATAAAGAAAAATGGATCGTTTCAATCCTCGTGGTAGGTTTAGTGTTAACTTATGCAACGCGATTTAAAAAAAAAAACATGTCTTTAGTTTTTCACTTGCTACATCATGAAAAAAGGTCTCAGAATAATTTTAAATGAGAGATAGATTATAGAAATAGAGGCTTCTTATTTTAACTCATTCGTAGCAGACACGAATAGATCAAATACAAAATAGTAGAAACACTGAAAGAAAGGAAAGAAATATCTATGTGGCTTCTATGTTTTGAAACAACCCGGAGAATTTTGTATTTTGCACAAAGATCCGTAGATCCTCGAGGACGATTCTTCGATATCAACCCGTTTTGTCAAGTGCAACGAAAACTTTTGTATAAATTTGTTAATGCTTTCGGCGCACAGGTTCGGTCAAATATTAATTATAATAGCAATTTTGCAATTTCAATGTTTCTCAACGTTTCGATCCTGGTGTGGATCATTCTCAAGTCTCTTGTGTTGGTTTTTGGAAATCTTTTTGGGAAATTGATTTAGTGTGAGAAATGTTACCTGACGAGGATGAGGGTCCCATGCCATCCTGGCTTTCTTGTCCACTCTCGGAGCTCGTCGGTCCGCCTTGGTGATGGCTGTGATGGGGGCTGCTTCCGCTTCCGTTGTGGTCATTTCCACTGTCCTCGCCGCCAGACTTGAGATGCTCCGCCGCTTCGATTGACTTCCGGTGCATCCCTGCGGGGCCACAGTCAATCAGTTCTTGATTATTTTCGATATCTTGACTAAAGCTGCTCGTCTTAGATGATTGAGCTGACACAGACGAACAGAAAAATAAAATCGAGATTTGCTCCTCTTCTTTTCCACTCTTTTTTTTTTCTTTCTTTATTTCTCGCGTCTCTTTTTTTTTCTCTCTACGCGTGATCATTAAGCTTCGCTAGCTCCGCGCGCCATTGACAATTCACCTTTCAATCAAAAATAACGCCACCGGCGACTCAATGTTTACGTTAACTTATATTTCCGTTTCATAATTACAAATTCATTCGCACACTATATCATGTTTAACTGTTTTAACAATGATCCCCGTTGCTTTTTAATACATTCGCACCATCTTACAGCCAGCGGGTGAACCTAGCCAAGAATTCGTGTTCAAAAGAAAATGTCTTCTTTCAATTGTAACGGCCATGAATTCATTTGTACGCGTAACAATTCAGGTGCGCGAAGTTAGCAAAACTTAATGCGAAAAATCGTTTGGAACGTCGAGAAATGATATTGTTGATGGTCCTTACCCAACAACCACGGCGCCACCGACTCGTTCTCCTTGGCGCTTTTCAGGATGGTTTCCGGAAGCGGCAAGGAGTGTCGCACCATCGCTCCGTAGAGCCCGTACTCCGCCATTATGGTGCTCCTGCCCCAGCACTTCTCGGTTTTGCGCCATTTTGCTCTCCGGTTTTGAAACCACACCTGCGACAGAACAAGCACACGTATGAAACATTTCATCCAACAAAGTAAACATTGATTTCAGTGGTAATTTCAGTCAACTAAATATATTTTCGAGGTCCTGTGAAAATGAACAGTTCTAAAGATTCATTCGATTCTTCATCATCATCAACTCTCCACGGTATAGATTGGAAATTTCTGAATTATTGCTTTACTCACAGTAGTTTTATACACAGTAATAACAATTACATCACGTGTAAATATCTCTAACTTTTAAAAAGAGATGCGAACGAAAAATTGGGTACAGTTGACTCGTGGGAGATTTATTTCTACATTTTCCTGTATGATGTTTTTAATCCTCTCGTTGTGTACGAGTCTATAAAATTATTTGTATAAAACATGTTTTATTATGTTAGTATCGAAAGTAGCGTTCCTGCGGGATCTTTTAGCACGGTCTCGACTCACTTGCTGGTTTAATGATCATTGTCTCCTAATTGGAACGCAATGGCGTGCGATCGGTTACGTGCACGCGGTTCCATGCCTGCTCATAGTTAACTATTACGCTTAAACGATCACCTTGGGGCTCGTTATCCTGTTTTTCGTGGTTCGCCGTCCCGTTAGGCTACTTGTTAACGATTCTGATCATCGGACCACCTAGGGCGGCGACGCGTGCCGCTTCCTTGGGACGCGTTCGCCCCCTCGAACGAGTTTCAACTTTAACGAGCTCGATTTCCAAGTTTCCCGCGTCGTGAACTAACACTAAGTAAACCAATCGAACCCGTGAAATTGGTCATTGTCACGTCGATCTTCGTCATCCGAGTGTTTAGCCGTTCGGCACGTCAGCGTGTTCAAATTGACGCTTTTCACAATATTCTTAGTAGAAAGTTCTACCGTTTATATAAATAAAAATTAAATGCTGTTCGTTGGTAAGTGCGTCATTTGAAAAAGCTTGGACCGATTTGGCTAATTTTTTAAAAAAAAAGGTCATTATAGTCTGAATAAGGTTTGTCGGGAAGAAAAAATTGCAAAAAGTTGCCCAGAAAAATGGAAAATTCGGGGAAAAATGAAAGTGCTATTTTCTATGGGATTTTTTTATGAACTCAACACCATAACTCACGATTCGAACGATGGATATGCGTAATTCCTTTTTTGTTTGGTTCGTTATGGTCCTGGAAAAGTTTTCGAACAAAAGATATTCGAGACAATTGCAAAGGAAAGTCGGAAAATTCGGACGAATTGCACAAATCATAATTTTTGAATCGGTACAATTTATTGGTTACCAATGAGCTCGTCATCAAGCACAGCGTCAAATTTTTATTAGAGAATCACACGGCAGCTTTAATTAAAACAAAATTACATTTGTTTTTATTTTTACAAATTTACAAACCGATCACAAACAAATTTATCGAAATTGGACAGGACAACGTCTGTCGGGTCAGCTAGTTTTCTAATATAACAGTTTATCTAAATTGTATATGTATAAACTTTTTCACGTGGTTCCTGAAGTCATTCGAAGTCACTTTCTCCTTCTCGAAAATGATCTCCGCGGCTTTGGTGAGGAATTGTTAATGAAAAACACAGACCAATCTCTCAGCCGGAACCCGTCCGCTGCAGCCGCTCGCTGATTGTTCCGTATTTATCATTAATAACTCCTTATCAAAATCGCGGAGACCATTCTTGCAAAAGAAAAAGTTTACTTACTTCAGAAATCGTCCGTTTCAAGGAAGTACAACATTTTTAGGACAGCTAGTATTCTTGGTAGACATTAACTAACGTCTCTATGGTTTCTTTTAGTAGCTTCCACACTACCGATAGTATGCGGCAAACTTTACTTGACCTTAAACAAATAAAAATATTCGGACTTCTTACTCGCAGGACTTTCAGCTCTAGTCTATCCTACTATGCAAGATTCGGACACGACTTTCGCAAGAATTGGTCGCCGCGTTTGGGACTCTTTATACATATCAGCCAGCCAGATGTTTGCCAAACACTGGAGGGAACCGTCAACACGCTCGAAAAGAAATATTAGAAAATTGAAGAAATTTGGAAAATACTGGATACAAAAGCAGGATAGTAAGGTTCTGTCCGATGGCTTGTTCTGGCGAATATAAAGAGACCATTTCTCAACGTTCTGGAAAACGCGTGCGGTTTCGAGCCTCGCAATAACTTGAAGTGAAATCTACGTGGAGTCACCCCGGTATGGCGGGGAAAATTCCGTGCGAAAGGATCGGCCGACGAATAGGGGCATCGAAAACGTTTCGCAACAGTTTCGTTCGACAGCAGCCAATCCGTCACGCACGAGCCCCGACTCCTTCCGGCGGCCGGTGTACGTGATCGTCCGAGGATGTTATTTAAAAAGGCCTGCACACGCATCATTTGCGAGACGTGTGCACCACGATGGGACTATGGAGGGGCTAAAAGGGGCGGGGGGGTGCGCGGCCGGAGGCCAGGGCGTGTACCAATTTGTAGCAACAATGCTAAAGTCACCGGCAGAATTGGAACGTAATTCGAGTGAATGGGAACCCGTTGCCCTGTCAATTTGCGCTGCCACCCCGAAATTATCTTCCTCCTAGCCATCGAACGGGCCCGGGCATGTTTTTTTTTTTATTTCCCGCTGCCGCCAGCCCCGAGAACCCCTCCCGTCCTACAGAGCCAGTGGAAAAACGTTGAAACGCGCGGAGACAAAAGAATTTTCATTTCGCCGGTACGCGAACGTAAACTCCGTCGCGTCGGTTCAACGGGGTTGAAAGAAGCTCGAGCAGATCCTTCAATTTTTCTCCGGTTGAAATCTTTGACACCGTCAATCCGTTTTAGAAGCCCCGGGATCGCGTAATCGAACGTAATAGTCCGTCATCCCGGGAGGACGGAAAGCATAAGCGTCGAACGTGCACGAATGAAAAGGGGCTAGAGGCTTGCGGCCCGCAGCGCGCTTGTCGCGGGAAATGGTAATGGTCCCGCGGAACGAGAGAATCCTGCAGGAAATCTTCCATTGATCGAGGACAGCCGTTCTATTCACTGACGCGTAAATCATTGTACCGATCATAAAGCTGTTACTCGATTTCCGAGCGAGCTCGAGAGAGCATCACGCGGGAACGTGTTCCGTTCGAGGGACCTGAAACGAAGAAGACGAGTTTAAACGGACTTCCAGCACGCGAAGTGATTCGGGTTTACTGCAGTGTCTGCTTCCGTCAACCCCATTTCCTTCACGCGTTCTCCACCAGACGTGCTCGTCTTCATTTGCTCGTCGAATCATTATACTAGAAGTAACGTTTACCTACAAGCTAACTACAGTTACTTTCCATTTTTTTTTTGGAATCGCGTAAACCGATGTGATTTCTTAACGTTAATGCTCGCCACGATATAAATCAGTCACATCATTGATGGGACACACTTTATATATAAATCAGAATAACAATTTTATACGTATATCACACTAGATGGATTAGTTTACTACAATAGATGATATCCAATGAACATCTTGAATTACAAGAAAAATAGTGAAAGTTGTTTCCTACAACTGTTTTATATCGGCTTGTGACGAAAATTTAAAATATGTGTTTCATAGATTCATTGTAGTTACGATGACATCTCTACTCCACTCTTATCATAAGGAATGATCTAATTGGACTTGGTCTTTATCCCATGATAATTGTAATTTACACAAAGATCCGCAGTCTAATGATCGACCACCATTTTCTACAATTGTCTTCCAACGTTTTACATGCAGATGGATCCCTGCTTTGTCAGAATTGCCACGGTTTCTCTTGAAAGAACATCTTGAACATCTGTGCCCAAAGATTCTGCTGTGAAACGTACAATTTATATGATTCGCAGAATGGGATGTGAATCGAGCTTGTTTGGAAGGCACTTTCCTAGACAAAAATGTAGCTCGGAGAATGGAGCACGAGATCAGGAATTTCCAGGGAAAGACAAAGAAGGAGAGAAGGATTACGCGCGAGGATCGCAACGTTGTCTGATGAAACAGTGTCCGGAAGTAGTATCGCACCCTTTCGGGAGCGGAGCCCGGCAAAACGAGCCGAGGAATCCTATAGAGAGGCAAAAGCTTGGAGTTGGTGAAAGCTCCGGGTCCATCGCCAATGAGTCCTTTATAGCTGCTCGGGATCGGAAATCGCGTACCGGGATTATCCTTCGGCATCCTGGAATAGCTTACCAAGAGACGGAGACACCGAAGCACGCCTGACAGAAGTGATATATAGGCGTCGCTCGAGTTAGGGGTGCGGGGTGGTCGATGGGGGTTGGATTGCAGCGGAGGAAGCAGCGGTAGCAGCAACGAGGAGGAAGAGGATCCTTTATAGCGGCGTTCGTCGGTTCGAAGGAGCGAGAACTCCGACGGTGGGCTTTCTCGCCCTCCTTTTCCACCACCTCCAACCTCCTCCTTCTCCTTCTTCGGCGTCCTCCTCCTCCTCCACCGACCCCTCCCCTCGTTCTACCCATTCTCCGGCCCGCCACCCCCTTTATTGGCACACCCGGTATAATAAGGAGTGAGTTTGTATTTAGTCGGCCATGCGCAGTACTGGCTGTTGGCGTATCATCGATCAGACCGGCGACTGACTATTGGACCAAAACAAGAGGATGAGAATGGGAATGGGAATAAAGAGAGAGGGACAGCCGATATATAAAGTGCGACGGGGAGAGGCGGAAAAGTCGTTAGGGGAACGGAGAGGGAAAAAGAGAGGGAGGTATGGAGAGATAGAAGGAGACAGAGAGAGAGAGAGAGAGAGTGAGAGAAACGCGTTAGGCGATACCTCAGCGAGAAGAGGACACAAGGGACAAGAGAAAGAGACTCTGAAGCGAATATACTACCGGCGTCCAAGTTAGACGGGCTGGTGTTGGTGTGCAGAGGGATACGAGGCGAAGCAAAGAGGGTGATGTCGGCCTGGGGGGTGGAGATGAGGGGCCCGCGGGTAGCTTCCTATGGATTACCAATACTCCGATACAGGGAGACACGGTCGCGAAGTCAGGGATAGCCAGCGATCAGACGGAAGAGGCGACGCAACGGTGACAGTGGTTGAACGAGGCAGAGGGAGATATAGGGGCTAGGTTAAGCGAGAGAAGGAGAAGCTGTTATGAAGGGGGTAGGGGAACCGAGGGTGGGAAAGGAAAGACAGAGACGGTCGGATAAAGAGGACGAGGCGACAGCACCCACCTGCCTGCTTCTTGCTGCAACACTCGAGCTCGATGCCAGCACGATGTATTGAAACCGAGGCTTGAAGAGTTGCCGTCAGGTACTAGCAGGACGAGGGTCCTCGAAGGTCTACCTAACCGAAAGCTTTTTGATTTTCCGCCGTGAAGAGAGGCAGCGTGGAACCACCCCGCGACGACGACGCGATACAAGACCAACGGCGAGAGACAGCCGGGCGCGGCGAGGAAAGGAGAGAACGAAATTGCCAGCTGGAATGCGAGACAACGAGAGACCGTTATTTTTCTCTTAGCAGCTCGACCGACATTGTCTTTCGCAATCCGAGCATTCCCGCCGGACGGACGGCGGAACGCTGGAGCTAAGAACCTTCGCGCGAGATCCATCGCCGAACACTTTTTTTCCTCCTCCGAGCCCCGTGGATCGCTAACACCTATACACGACCGCGGAAGGTGATACTGTCCCGAGGATAATTGGAGATCTCGTTACTCCACACCGGTAACTTCAATTTACGATCGACCGATAATGAGATATCGAGTTCCGCCGCCCCTGCCGCGCCTATCCCCTAACCGCTCGCCCCGATCCGCACGAACCCTCCACGCTCGTCAAAGCTCAGCCCGATACCGGGACGTATTAGATGCCTGTTACGTGCTTATTAAACGTTTTCTCCTCTCCCGCTATTTTCCATCTTCTCATACGCCTTCCCGCGGAATACGTTAACGCGTCCCATCTACACTCAACATTCTGATCCTGAACCCTGCTAAACTGCGACTAATTGTTGTATTATAAAAAAAGGGAACAGAAAAGATCGTCGAACTCGATTGTAAGAAACGGAAGCTAAATGTGTTCTCTCTTGAAATACTCTGAACAAGTCGAGAATAGTAGAACAACATTGTCATTTAATAATCTGTATAAATAAAAATCAAATGCTGTTCGTTGGTAACCGCATCGTTTCAGAACAGCTGGACCGATTTTGCTAATATTCTTTTTTAATGTTCGTAATACCTAGTCCAAAGAAGGTTTTAGGGAAAGAAAAATGGGAAAAATTTCCCGGAAAAATGGAAAATTTGGGAAAAAACTAAAAGTGTTTTTTGAATCGTATTTCAATAGAATAAAACAAACGAACGTCGCAGATTTTCATCAATATTTCAATAGGAATTTACACGTTTCAATAGTAATTACATTATCGACGTCTGATCACAAACAAATGTATAGAAATGTTTACAGGACAAGGTCTGTCGGGTCAGCTAAGCCTATAATATATAAAGGCTATTCTAGTTCGAGGAAGTATAACAAGGAATAAAATATGTTCACTGTATATAGAAGCCTTCAGACAAAAAGAGTCGTAGATAAGAGTCCTGGAAAGACTCCTAGATACACATCGAATCACGATAGACTTTCTGCTATGCACCGTAGGTTAAGCTTTTGTTCTCACGAAGCACGGAATCAAACTAGTAAAGATCAATTTTACTGATGAATAACGAATGGAATCGGTGCCAGAGATAAATCGATTTGCACGAAGAAATTTCATCGTATTTCAATATCTCACGTCGCGTTAGGAGATGCCCCCGGGCAAGCTCGGGTCCCGCAGTGTCGTATATTCGCACAGATCATTTAATATGACGTCCGCTGATCATCGAGCCGAATAATGGTTACAGTTTCCCACAAGCCGGCTCGGGGAGTGCCAGTAAGCCAATTAATCTCTTCAATAAGTAACGCGCGTGCGGTGCGCCGGACCTGCGCGAGGTCGCGTTAACCCCCGGGAAACGCATCACTTGTTTGCCGCGTAATGCGAGGACAAGCATGCTCGGCTAGGCTGGGTTGGTCATCGTCGGGCAAATAGTTCGGTTCGGTCCGGGAGATTCGGCCACGGGGATGGGACCCCATACTGCGAAGTGGCACGCGCCGGAACATCATTAGGTGGGACACTTGCTGGACGAACGACGACCACGAGGGTCCTGAACGTTAATCATGACTTGGCCCCCCCGACGACGAAAGGAACTTCGTGAGTGAATTAATATCGACTCTGTTCCGGCGAATATACTGGATGTACTTTTCAGCTTCGTACGAGTCCATCGTTTCGGAAACTGAGAATAGGCACACCTTACCATGCCAGTTTCAAATTATTGGTAAAATGTTTTTCAGTAATAATGCCAAGTGGAAATATCTTTTTCGGGGATAGTCAGCAATACCTTGACTTTACTTTCACGTTTTTCTTTTTGGTGAAATGAAAACGTTTCTTTTGTCTCTTAATTACTTTAAACCTTTGCAGACGGAGCTATTTTAACTGGATAATTAAATGTTTTTTTTTCTGATGTAGAAGAATACCTAAATGCTTGGTTGTTGATTAGATACCGATATCTATATAAATAAAAATTAAATGCTGTTCGTTGGTAAGCGCATCACTTGAAAATTGGAAAATTTGTTCTATGAGATTTTTGTATGAGCTCAAGAATTCATAACTCAGGATTCGAAAGATGAATATCGATCACAAACAAATTTATTGAAATTTGGACAGGACAATGTCTGTCGGGTCAGCTAGTATTTAATAATGTAAAAAATATTTTGGATAATGATACATCAATTTTTAATATTGCTTCGGGCAACCATGTGCAAAGGATTAATAAATTCAGGATGATTAGATTCTTCTGATTTTGTCGCGTCAAGTCTTGCCTAATTCGTTCTCAAATTGCAAAGTAAAAATCCCAAGTCTGGTAATGGGTACTGTTCGCAGATAACGTCGTCGCTGATCAATTTTCCAAAACGGCTTGACATCCCCTACAATACCGCCTACTGATCAATTGATTAACAGAGAATCGCGTGATTGGGGTGCTCGATTGTGTGGTATACGGGTTAATGGGGAATTCGATGAAGCTGCTCTGCCATCTACACGGCGATATTCAAATAGTATTAGACGTGGTTTAGACCAGGAAGCTTCATAATAACGCGGTAATCGTTTTAAAACCTACCCGCGACATCTCTTACGAATCTAAACAAGCGAATGCAAATGAAATAGACTAATTGTTGAACCGTATTCAGCTACATTGGTAATTAAACATTATGGATGACCAACGATAAATCGATATCAATTATTAAACGCACACTAGCTTTTTATATACTTAAAGTTTTTATTAATTGTTCGTTGTACGTAGAAGAAATGTATTTCTTCCGACGACAAGGCCGGGTCTATTATGACTCAAAGTATCAAAATCGTTATTTTACCACGTTTTTCGCCTATTTAAAAGATTTAATAAATAAGTCTGCGAATGGTTTCTTTTTTGTCAAATGTATATTAATAATAATAGAAAATGATTACATGTACAGTAATAGAAAAGGTCCACCGTCTGAGATAAATATTCTTCATCATCATATCATCAACCTTCTCCATTCGGAGATTTATTTTGCTACCAAACTGCATTGAAATTAGAATATGTAGTCTTCACATCTTTTTCCAAAGAGTATACGCAAGTCACAAGTTTCACATTCTTCAACTGCTATTGAATGTTCAAGTTACAATATAATCGCGACGACAGTCACTCATCGATGAAGAAGCTCTTTAATGCAAATTAATTCCGGAGTACGTCAGGAATGCTCTATAACGTATTTATGAATATAATTCTGATGACTTGGCACTAAGAGACACATCACGAGTTCTCTATAATCACGAATATGATCGTGAAGGCAGTGACTTTCCAATGAAGATTGTCCCAAAGAAATCCAGAAACACGTCAGAAAATCTGGAAAGGTGGTGCGCACCGGGAAGTCGACCCCCGCAATTCGTTTCCCATTTTCCTTAAACGGGACGACCAAGGACACATTAATTAATCTTCCATCCCGCTCGACGCAGACGTGTTCCCTGTTCCACCCGTTTCACCACCGTTTTCACCACGCAGACGCCGAGCTTCGATAGCGTTTCATCGGCGGCGAGGGCGTGGCGAAACTTCGGCCCATGCTTCTAACTTAATTCGGTTAGTCGAGATTTATATCCGCATCGCAGCCTGTATCCTCTTGTTCGCGTTTCGCTACCCCTCTTTCCCCCCACCGCCGCCCCCTGCCTCGACCGTTCGTCCGTCCGCCAGATTTCACCGTGGCGCAATGGGGTTTATTAGAATTTATAAGCGGTCCCGTTGACAATCCAGCAACGCCCAAATTGCTGGATATTCCGCGAGCCCGATACACGTCGCGGACCACCTTATTTATTCGCCACCCGTTGGACCAGGGGGTGCGGAGGGGCACGGGAGGAAACTGCCGGGGACACTCGAGATGCGCGTTATTGGTCAATTTTTGGGGTGGAACGCGGCCAGCCGGAATTCATCGCTTTGTTTGCCGCCGGTTTTACGAGCTTCGCCCGGCCTCCTTTCGCTCCCGAAAATCATCGACCAAAGAAACACGTCGAAGCTGCCGGGCCCCCGCTCGAAAGGCGAATTTACATTTCTTCGCTTCGGATGTACACTAACGAGCAAAAGTGACTGTACACACCGCTCGTCTCAATAAAATGAAGATGATACTATCAATTCTTTAATTGGTTCATCGGAATTAGACGTTCCAATTTCGAACATGTATTCAAGATATACAATGTAATCAATATGTCCGTACTTTAATCAGTGTGGTTCTTAATACACAGGTACTAAAGAATGTGTATCAAAATATTTAACCACTATGTTCTTTTTTCTCTTCCGTTTAACGGTTCACTAAAGTACAGTTCTCTTTTTTCAGTTCGTAACAATCCTCTAATCTAACAGATGCTTCAACGTACCCCTACCATTTTTACATATTTCGAATCTACGTGTCCTATCCTATAATCAATCTGTTATAATTTTCTAAATTTTGTGCAACTTGCCCTAGCAATTAACCCTTAGCATTCGAGAATTTCTGTACCATTATTCAAAATATTCTGTACATTATTAAATATGTTGGAATCTAAGCATTTATTAAATGTTTCAATATTGTACGAGGTGTTGTTTAAATTTCATATCCATAAAATGAGAAAAACCATGGTAGACATGTTTAATGGTCCTGATAAAATACCTTCGAGTGCAAAGGGTTAACTTCTGGTATCTACTTATTATTATACCTTCGATCTTGTTCAGTTAAATTGCACATGTCTTTGGTTACTATAGTCTCTCTCTCTCTTTTAATAAAATCGGGGCTGTGTCCCTTCATTGTCCTTGATAGATAAAAACAATCTTTTTACTTGGTTGATGTTTCGATTAAACTCTAATGGGTCTGATAACTGTGCATCAATTTTGCTCATTGGTTTTACATACCCACACGGTCCAACTTGAGATGAACACGACGAGTAATCTGTTTTTATACGAGTCTCTTGTTCTGCTCGAATACATGGACATTTCTTTCAGTATTTTTAGCACAATCATGCCCAAATTTTTCCATTCATCTTTCTATTGTGCATTAATTTTTCTTCGTTGTTTCAATTTAGGAGACACATTAACCTTTTGTTCGTAGTAACTATTATGACCTGTAGATTGGAATAGTATTTCTTTTTTATCAAAACGAATCAAAACATTTGTTAAAAGTTGCAACTACGAAGACAATAATGCTAATAAATAATTGATTCTTTGTAAGGTTTGTTACTACTGCTCCTGTGTGATCTGTAGACTGGAATAGTATTTCTTTTTTATTTAAACGAATTACAACATTTGTTAAAAGTTGCAACTACGAAGACAATAATGCTAATAAATAATTGATTCTTTGTAAGGTTTATTACTACTGCTGTTGGATGACCTGTAGACTGGAATAGTATTTCTTTTTTATCAAAACGAGTCATAACAGTTGTTAAAAGTTGCAACTACGAAGACAATAATGCTACTAAAAATTGATTCTTTGTAAGGTTTTCTGCTACTGCTCCATATATGACATTCTCATGCATATTCAAAAGTTGAGCGAGCACGTCAGCATAATTTTACTTAATGAACTATACATATACATCTAAGTACGTAGCAGGGTAAACGGGTTAACAACGAAAACACTCTTGACGCTGCAGCGCGGTGGCAAATTGTCGAGCGAATAGTGATCGAAGATACTGATCCTGGCTTCCCCTATCAGGTTTTTCGCGAGGATGTTATGGGGACGTGCGCCACTTGTCAGTGTCCGTCTAGACAGCGAGAAGTCACAGGGCCACCCTCGGCCGTTGAGGATCATTTAATCATTTGACGACGAGCGATAGAAAATTCATGAGGTTGACGCCGCGGCACCGGCCGCAACCCTATTAGAAGGGTCGCAGGGTCCACCGGTTATGGGATTCGAGGATGCACCATAGGCTTTATGCGCGAACGATCGGTCGCTTCTTACGAGCGGATTATGAACGTTCCCCGCCGAGGCCCCCGGGAATAGTTGCCCGCTGAATCACGCGTCGAAATCCTATAATTCGACTTTAATTCGATCTGTCGGCAATTATGATCGTTTCAGGGGTGGGGTGACGTAGAGAGGGTGACACGGAGGGGCGGGTGGGCATCGAATGACCCGGTTCCCGGCGCAAAGTAGTCGCGCACAACGATGGAACCTTTTCGATCAATTAGTCCGACAAAAACTCGTCGAATCCGATTATCCGGAAACGCATGGCATTGTCGCGTAATTGCGCGGCATTATACGTAAAAATGGTGGCTGGTGCGCCGAAAAAAACCGGTCGAACGAAATTATGCGTCCCAGCGAGTCCGCGTCCGTGTTTTTCGGGCCGATTCACCATTTAGGTTTACCGACCCGTGGAAAATTTCTTTTGATCAGCCGACGATGCGTATTTTTACCGGGATACGTAATTTGATTTTTATTTTGTTTTTCACGGGAAAACCACTTCTCTCCATCTCTCTCTCTCTCTCTCTCTCTCTTTGCCCGCGTTTCTCTCGGGTTCGCGATTCCGCCCCGATAACGCTCGCCTTCTCTCGCTCGTATTAGAGGAGAACCGGGGATTATTGGTAATTGCATGCGAATTAATTAATCGAATAATTCTACTCGACCGAAACGGGTTAACTAGTCTTGGGCCAGATCGTGATTACACTCCTCTCTTTACGAGGAGATTCTATTGTGCAAGCTCGTGCTCGTTGAACCTGGACTGCTGCTCAGTCAGTGTTCTACGGTTTTCATAAAATTTCAAGGCTTGCGCGATTACTTTGGCAGCGATGTTTTATGAATATTAATACGTTATCGACTGACAGCGATTCAAGGATCCTTTAACGCTGTACGTGATTGATATTGTTTCATCGGGATGGTTAAATTAGAAGATCGATACGGATTTCGTGCGATTTTTCTGACAGTGTGTGCCGCGATGGAGAAGTTTAGTCAGTTTCATGAACACATTTTTCTAATTTCAATAATTCAGAAAGAACAGAATCAGGAGCTTTCAGTGGTTCTAGAGTTAAATTTCCAAACTGAATAATTAAGGATTTCCTAATAGTAAGTTTATTAATTAAATTATGATATTAACCCCTCGTCTTACAATACCGTGTCTGACTCGTGATAAATTTTCTGAACAGATTCTCATAGAAGTGTCTGTTAATAATTTCCTTGAAACCGAAACAAACCACTATTTTGTTAATGCACAGCTATTTGAGAACATGTGGGCATACAATAGATATAAATTTTCGTTTTAATCAATGAATAAAAACGTTTTAATAATTGAAACCGTAAAATAAATCGTAGGGCGAGGGTTTAAACAAGAATCCAGAGTGTTCCTCAAATAATAATTTCACAACTAGTACGAATATGACTGGACAGAATCTATACACTAAAAATTGATAAACTTTCGTTCGACGAATGTACGACAGTTCATCCTCTAATAGAATGCTATACATATTTAATGCTATATGAAAGCGTAAATGTAGACGAATTTGTTCATATGTAACACAATGGTTCTCAAGGTCGTACAATATCAGAAACAAAAGGAAAATGAAGATTGAACGTTTCGATGTCACTGTTTCTCAAGAAACAATGTAACTATAAAAGCTGTTCTTACCGTAAGTTCTTCCTCTTCGATTTTTTTTTTTAGATATTTAGAGTACTTACTTTTTACGAGAAAAACACTGGTTGAATTTACCGGAAACACCCTGTACACGATTCAGTTTCAGAAAACTTTTGTTCGTACAAAACCCCGTTCATCAAGGGTTAAACGAAGCGCGGGGGTTATCGAAACCGCGTCGACATTCGATATCGTCGAATGGGGTGCAGTTTTTCGGAAAACCCGACGTATCGTGGCCGCGCAGACGTGGCTGGATCATCCCCTCGTACGGGTGATCCGTTTTCAAAAGAGCGTTACATACATTCGGACTATAAGATAGGCGGAGAGGGTGGTCGCGGCAAGGGGGGGGGGCAGGCGGGAAAAAGAAAGATGAGGAATAGGAAGAGGCGAAACAGAAAAAGGCTCTCTGCGAGGTTATATTTTTGTGAAACGCACTCTTCGCTCGGCTACAAAGGTCGTAAGCTCGCCGGGCCGCTCGTGGCTGTGTCCTCGGCTCGTGGCTGACAACGAAAAGCCGAGAAAGCTCGTTGGATTTTAGACGCAATCAATTTAGGCCCCGTGTCTTTGTGCGCGCGTGCGACCGTGTGACACGGCTTGGCTGTGCTTGGCTCTGTTCTGTTCTGCTCTGCTCCGCTCTGCTCGACTCGGCACGGTTCAGCTTGGTGTGGGTGCAAGTAAAGCTCATCCGAGGACACTGCGCTCTCGAGTATTTAATGCGTTCCGTAGCTTTGTAACCCCCTCCGGCGCGTACCACACACGCGAAACCCCCTTCTGTGCGTGCGTGGCCTCTCCGCGCGAGTGTGCGCGTGCATTGCTTTCCTGTCGCGGCCGTGGCCATCGAAAAGACAAAATCAATAATTGGGCACGGACCGGGGCCACGAAATTTCCTACCGACGACGACGACTCGCCGAGCGCTGCCTACCCCGCGACGATCTTTCGGCTTCATCTACCTCGGCATTGATTTTCCGAAAGAAAGAATCCCGCACTAATCATATGGAAAATCTATCCCGGTTAAATCAGTTCGATTTTTCATATGTTGTAGCTCTCAATCACAGTGAATTGCAATTAACTTACATGCAATATATAAACCTACAATTAAATTACAGTGAACCTTCTCTATCAAAAATACTAGAGAGCGTGTACCGGCGAAACCGTACAAGAGAGAAAGAACCCCGCACTAATCATATGGAAAATCTATCTCGGTAAAATCAGTTCGATTTTTCATATGTTGTAGCTCTCAATCACAGTGAATTGCAATTAACTTACATACAATATACATAGACGTACAATTAAATTACAGTGAACCTTCTCTATCAAAAATACTAGAGAGGGTGTACCGGCGAAACCGACAAGAGAAAGTCAGTTGGATTTTTCATATATTGTAGCTTATGATCTACTGAAGAAAAGATGTAATGGATACAAAGCTCGATAATGGACAGTTATCGAGTTGTAATCAGTGAAACATGAGCTGCTGAATATTCAAATCTCGGGAAGTATTTATTTTTGTGAAACAAAAATAGTAGGGTTTCAGAAAATCTTTTAGATGGTGTCGTTATTTTTGAATGTTAAATGATCTTGAAATGATCTATGAACAGAAATCTTTCACGAAAATCTTTGCGCGTCATAGTAGAGATAAGGACCCCACGGTTTGTCACTCTCGTAGTATTTTTTTGAGTCCAAACCTTCACTGCTGTGTGTGTGGATTAATAAAAAAGAGATCTTATTATGTGTTACTCATTTGGATTCTGTATTTGAGTATTCGACAGCTCGAATTTGCCATGTTTCACTGATTGTAACTCGATAACTGTCCATTATTGAGCTTCGTGCCCAGTACATCTTTCCTTCAGTAGATCATAAGCTACAACATATGAAAACTCCAACTGATTTTCTCTTGTCGGTTTCGCTGGTACACCCTCTCTCTCTCGTGGTTTTGATAGAGAAGCTTCTCTATAATTTATAGGATGCAGCTACACCCCCGTGCATGTGCACTCGGGTACTTGTGGATTTTTCACAGATTCCTTTCGGATTTAGTTTGTAAAAATGAAAATTGTTATGCAATTTAAATAATATCCCAAATTTGCGAGCGTACTAAAGTTTCAGTTTAATATAATTAAATAATTTCTATAAACGCGCGCGTGGTGAGGTTAGGGGCACGCATCGACAAGATTGAACTTCTTTAAGACTGATGTGTGAAATAAATGATGTATAATCTCGCTTAATTAGTATCACCAAAATAAATAGTCTCTGCGAATAACGAAAATTTACACACCACTGATTACAGTATCAGTCTACAGAAAATTCCATTATTTAATATAATATTAACTCCACCGTAAAATCAATTTACTAATGATTATAAAGGTTTGATATCTTATTCAGTAGAATTAAAACTTGAAATGAAATATTTTAACTTGCAAATATGTGTGTATAGAACTTTCAAACTTGAAATGTACAAATATTTGTGTTTGGAGCTCACATATTTGAGCATCTCGTTTCCAAGATTTGGACTGGTAAACCTTAATCTGCATATTTACAGTGTACATATTTAAATATGTCGATGTACGTTTGAAGCATTTTAATATCAAATTTTTATGAAACTGAGAGATTTGCGTTGAATTTACAGTAACATGGGAACACCTAAATTGAATGTTTCAGTTTTAATCATCAGCGTCAATCGACGTGTCAAACTTCAGTAACATCGGTGGAGAAATGTTCAGACTCGGTCCTCGATAAGTGCGCGCGGGCCGCAAAGGGTTTTGCATTTAAATCAATGACTATCAGGATCTTCCGCCCTCCGTTTGATCACATAATTTGAGATCGAAGTCACCGTTGACGCTCTCCACCGGATCCTCGGCGGTTCAACAAAAAGAAGATATTCGTAATCCGTTAACGATGGTTCGACGCGAAAATATTTATTCTGGCCGGCCGAGAGGGCCTAATTTCAGAGCTGAGCGTTGTTTACACAGCGTTAGCACGGCCTTTAGAACGTGTTAACGTCTTCCCTAGACACTCGAACTGGAGTCCTTCTCAGCCTTTTATCCAGGATATCCACCTGTCGTGCCTTGCCGGCGAAGAATTGAATTTTTCAGAAAACACCGTGACGATCTTTAGAACTGAAATAACAGGCAACCGCCGCGCCGCCGCCTTTCAGTAATCGTATAATTCCATCCTGTCTGCCGGTAATTGTTAGAACAAACAAATTTTCACTTCATCCAACTCTCATCCTCGTCAGGATATCACTCAACCATTCTTCTCTCTTCCTTTCTAGAATCCATCGATTTCAATTCGTCAATTCCTTGATGTTAGTACTACAAATAACTTCAAATCCATACTTCAAATATGAAATGAGAATAACTAACCAACTTAAAATGTTGGAAATATTTTTTCTTCAGTAAGCTAAACCCGATATACAGTGTAATAAGATCAAAAAATTGTTTAAAACGACTGTGTTTATGCATTTTCTGTAACAGTACGTGTGCAGGCTTTTAAAATAATTGTTTGAACATTTACTGCCACATAAAAAAGATATATATATATATATACAATATTGTATAAATATGCGTAATGGCTTTCAACAATTTTTTGGTAATGCTATACAAGTGTGTAGTGTATCAAAATCCTCTTTTCTGGAGCAGAATAAAAATTATAATCATAGTCGTTACTACGGTGATTACCTTAATTGTTTACAATTGAAAAAATTAAATGTACGACAAATCTTATGATTTTAAAAAACTTATTTTATGAATCAAGATCAATTTTGTTGATCTTGTTAGTGGACTTAAAATGGCAATAGATTATACATAGACACTGTGTCACATTAGAATCTGTCACACTAGAATCACCATAAAAATTCCATAAATAGTTACCGAGTTTTTTGAAGGTAGCTTAGGAGCTACAAAATCTAAACATTCATATTTGCAATTGTGAATACATCAGCGAAGAGCAGTATACATATGTATAGCTAAATCTTGTAGTCACGAAATATCCCAGGGTAAATTCAAACCAGTCGCCAGATGATTAAAATGTAGATGGAACGTTTGTAACCGTGGGTCAAAGTGGAACGACTCAGACGTGGAATACTATCTGTTCGACGTCATTTGAAACCGTGTGAAATAGACACGAGAGTTAATCACCCGCGAGAAAAGAAGAAAAGAAGAAGAAGAAGAAGAAGCTGTAACAGACCCCGATCATTGACCGGTGCAACATCAGAAGTTGAATCGGCGGGACGAGATTTCCATAAACCCGTGGGAATGGTAATACGGGAGCATAATTCACGTCGACTTACGACGCGGGGACGCCTATTAAACATAAACACAAGCAGCGGGAGGACTCGTCCGGTGAAAATTCGCGGGTCATTTGAGCCGTTTCCGCGCCATTACCCTTTCTTAGCCGAGCTTCTTTGCGGGCGAGGACGAGCCACGATGGACGGAGAGCCTCAAGGAGAGATCGAAGTCGAGCGGAAGAGGGTTGAAGAGGCTCCGGAGGTTGGGGGCCCGGGGTTGCAGGGTTGGGGGCCGCGAGCGTAACTCGATTCCTCGTTACTTTCTTCCCGGCGCGGCGCGGGTAGATTATATCCTCGAAACGAGCCAAACTTTCAGCACTCCTCCCTTTCTTCCTGTTCATCGCTCGAAACGACCGGTCCAGGACCCTCGCTCGTATCCACTGATTTCATTCTGTGCGAACACGATGGATCCTGATGCAGTTCAAGCTCACCGTCGAACCAACCGACGCACGACGCGACGCCACAATGGAACGAGCCACGAAAATAACTGGACGATCCAATTGTCTCCATCGATCTCGATTTTAAGATTCTTTCGGACTATGTCACTTTTTTTTAAGCAATCCGATGGATCATGAAGAATTTTCTTCCAATATCATTTTTCGCAAGAATCTCTCACAGTGAAATCTCTGTTTGTTGTCAACACACAATTTCGTTTCAGAAAAACTATTGAACCCTTTGCCCTAGGATTTAACAGATACATTCATTCGTATTTACAGTATACATATGTATGATTTTTTAAAAATAGTATCACTCAAAATGATACGAGTTATACATATGTTTCGTTTTAAAAATCATGGATTGGTCAGAGAAATGTTGGTTCGTGCGATAACAGGCTATGTGCAAAAGATACTTTTACGATGTCAACTTGATTGGCTCGAAAAACGTGGTTTCGAGGGGAAAACATATTTAAAGATTCAACTCGCCTACAACTACATTAATTATACGAATTCAATCAAATCCTTCTGCACGCATATTCCGCAACCCTGATACGTAGGTACTTGAAGGAACGGTAAAAAAAGTAACAAATTGATTTTTCTGAAAATAACAGATCGGATTACTCCCTTTAATGAAACATCTTTTGGTTGTCCAAGGAAATAAGCGTTCCGTCCCACTGTGCGACACCGACGTCTCGTCTTCGCTATTGTCGCGGGCCATTTTGGTAGCGGTCGAGAGGTAGGGGAACGGTTTTGTTCTTCTCGCCTGGTTAATGCGCCACTCCCGCGGCAGCGAATTGCACGCGCGGAAACGAGAGAATTAAAAATGAAAATTCGTAATGCCGCCGGGGATTATGCTTCATTTTCGCCGATTACTTTCCTTCTTCAAGTACGAATGCTTTAATTTCCTGCTTGTCCGCGCGGACGACACGAGTGTCGCCCGAAGACATCGCCCCGCCTACGGCTCCGATGATCTTTTGTGATTCTCAGACACCTTTTGATACCGTAATCGGTCTAAATACCGGTTGAATCTATCGCCATCCGACGAGCAGGATAAGTAACGTTTATACGGCCTTTTCATTTCATATGCTGCCGGGATTTCTATTGCGAACGTTTGTGCCGTTTATGGGAAACAAGAATGTACCGCGGGTGAGCTAAATTATCGGAGCCACTTGGACGAATCGACGAATTTTCACCGACCCTTCATATTGTTTTAGACCATTTTTACTGCTTTGTTTATGGAATTTCTTAAAACATATCTTTGAAGGTACTTGTCGCAACATTCTTAGTACAACAAATTTTCATACTCTGGGTTAAGACAATGAATTTTTAAAATTACTTTTACGGAACCAGAATTTTTTATTTTTTTGTGAAGAATTAATGTTTGTACATTGCAAATATGCATTTAGCAGCAATTTTGGCAACGCTGTCCGCCATAAGGAGAAAAATTTGTCGACTGTGAGGAATATTCGAACACAATCTATTGTTGTATCAATAAAAATTTTTAACTCTTACACTGTCTAAATAGCTATTTCTTATCGCACTATACAAGAGTGCACTTTGGTGCTCCACAGTATTGTAGGTTTTTGCCGTTCCCGAGTTTATCATCTGTTATCAATGTTATTGATTACGTTTCTCACATATTGTAAAATACGATGTTAATTTATTCGAGTACAGCGCGTGAGATGAAGAAGACATTTATGATCGGAGACGAAGATTCAGGCGAGACAGGTTAGTAGTTAATTGTACTATTTGTTTAGTTAATAGTGTTATTTTTCTTAACGTCTCTGATCCTACAGTATTAAGATAATATCTGTTCAAACAAACATATGTATTTTCTCACAGTCCATGGAAAATTTGAAGTCAGAGCTGTGACATCATTAGTATTAACGAGCCCCTGCCCGCGAATAAATAACTTTTAGCTGATTGTTAGAACACTGTCTACGGTAGGAACATGTCTAGCCTGTTTCTGGGGAAATCGTTCGAAAGTTGGAACGTCGAAGCCATCTTTGTTCCCCATCTGGCACGCTGACAGCTTCCGCATCCGTCTTCGCAGGTTGTAAGAAAGAGGATATATTCCGTTTACAACCGGCGGAATCTTCCACATAATTCAGTAGCAACAGCAGACTATTTTTCCCGTTCGACGGAGAACGTTCGACGAATGTAATCGAGGAATCGAGTATCTTTGTCGAGCGGTATCGAGTTCGAAACGAGCCTCTTATCCTGTTTTACGAGCGATGCTTTACGCTCGGCTGCCGGCGCGCCGCAGCGTGGCGTCCCTCCTCGGAAATTCTCGAAAGGAACGCCATTTTGTTGGGCGCAGCGAGTTGTTCTTCCTCATGTATTAATGAACGAGCGAGGGCCTGCAGCATTTATGCACTTACGTTTCTCGCAGCATTTTTCACGCGTGAAACCTTTTCTTCGTATCATAATGCGCCCCGGGAAAAAAACTTCGTTTGTTAACGCGGAAGAACACTTTGCTCGGAGAATGTTTCGCACGACGTTTTTCAAATTGTTTACACGGGCAACGTAAAGCTACGTGCAAGCTGCTAGTCTGCGAAAGTATCGATTTAATTTCGCTGAACTCGTTCGATACATTGTTTACCTCTTAAAAATATTTTGTTAACGCAGATAACCCCTTTAGGAAATATTCGTACAATTCGAAAGAAAAACGTTATAGATTCTCTGATTAGTATGCTGGCTACGGCTAGTTTAAACAAACGTTCCAATTGCAAGAGATGGATGGGATTAAAACGATAAATCAATGATAACGAATGATCTTTATTTTTAAATGTCTTATTCCGGCGACGGACTTGACGAAACTGTTCGACGTTCGTTTTGTCGTTAGCAACGAACCGCTTGTGAATAATATTAACAATATACTGGGTGGCGCAACATGAACAACAGCTTACAATAATAAACAATCTAATAAAATGAATAAACAAAAAAGTAATCTACTTAATTCTCATTTCTGTGGATTGATTTGCTCCATTTTGTTTTCAATCACCCAATATATAAATCAAAGATGTTTTAAAAATAATAATAACCAATCGTTCCCTAGCGACATAAATATTGATTTATTAAACAAGCGTACACTCGCTCATCTGATTGACATCGTTCTGTAAAGACGTTCTTTTGTATTATATTTGTTCCATTACATTTGTGCTCTCAATAAATAACGTTTGGGTAAATGGTCTTTGGGTTACTCGATCAAAAGTATATTTAAATCCTCCCACAATTTCTTGCCGTCGACACGGAATATTTTTACGACGAACGTGTTGCATTGAACAATCCAATTCAAAGAACTTGTTATAATAAATTTAATCCTGGATAAACCAATTCGAAACTGAATTTCTGTGGGATGTCAAGTTTAAATGAATTTTAAAAGAATCGAAACAACAACAAGTCTCATCTTGGACATTGCAGTGGAGTTTGTTCAAGTGTACAACTATACGACTGCACATGCAACATCACTTAAAAGTTGATTGGTCTTGTTTCCGTGTTGAGCATAGCTTAACAACGTGGCCACCCGCGAAAGTCTCGAATAATGCTGCGTTCAGATGTATTCGAACAGTGCTGTAGCCGGACGAAATTCGAATCGCGGGTTCAGTGATTGGACCCAATAACTGGGTCCGCTTTCGAGCGTACCTATCGAGGGATCGAGCGATGATCGTGCAGGATCGGATGAAAATGTCGAAGACACGAGTCGGCTCGCGCGTCTCCTACCTGGCAGCTCGTTCTAACGAATCCTCATTGGCGCCTGGGCTGAAACGGGGACTGACAATGGGGCCCTGTTGTCAGGAAGGGGGCTTCCTTCAGTGGAACCTTTGTCATGGAACATACGTGGAAGCGTCCGAGCTGAGAACCCTCGAGAGAGCTTCGGTGGATGACTTGCGTCTCGCTAGCCGTTCGTCGCTACTTGAAGTCAAATTTTTTCTCTTGCGGGCAACAGCCAGCCGGCTGGCTTTCCATCATCCCTCTCCATCTCTATCTCTCTCTCTCTCTCTCTCTCTCCCTCTCTCTCTCACGCAACGATTGTGTGAGCCACGTTAAAATTCTTCGCTAATGGGCTGCTTACCGCTCGGATACGCGTGTTGTTTTTTCGGACGAGCCCGTGGGAGTCTCGGCCCTCATTACCCGGATAGCTTCAACCGGGAAACGTCTGTCCGATGCACGAGGATGATTCCTTTTCCTTGAACTAGCGCTCGCTTAGCGTCCTATTCGCTGCCTGTGAATCGCGACCGAACCGGTGTCTCGGAACTTCGTTTTTGCGCACGAAATCATTCGAGAGCCACCTGGTTCGGTGAGAACAAATTAACCCTCATCCCTCCCTCATTTCACGAACTGAATCTGTCCCTCGTTGTCAAATTGACACAGTGGCAGCAAATAACAAGAATTTCAATGGGTTTTTTAGTCAAATTGATCAATTAACCCTTTGCACTCGGAGCTGTTTTACTTGAAAAATTAAACATGTCTTCCTATCTAGAATAATTCCATATGATTCTTTTCATTTTGTAGATGTGACATTAATAGAATACCTCATACAATATTGAAATGATTAATAATTGGTTGGATACCAACATATTTAATAATGTAAACGATATTTTGAATTATAGTTCAGCAATTTTTAGCGGTGACATTTACGGTTAACATTTACATCCTTAGGTTTTTCGGTTCTGTTCCGTATGAAAAAAATAAAAGTCACACAAAGTTTATAAAGCTTTATGAAATCGAAATCGTCGACGAAAAACCTTTTGATCTATGTATGCATAAATATTCACATACTATTAAAATTTCGTTTAAAATTCTTCCAAAAGGTTTGAACTCTCTGTTCGATGGTCTCACGAAGAAAAAGTATACACAGTGATTTAAATTCTGAAGTAATGGATCCCAATATTAAGCTTCGATGCCCCTTTAAACGTTTTCTTCTCATAATTCTGTTCGAACGTATTCGAAAAACATCAGCGACAAGTTATAGAGAACAAACGATTCTCCGATAGAATAAATTATTCTGGGACCGGTCATTTAATCGCGCAAAGGGTGGACACCGCAGAGAAACATTCCTCGTCTATCTAGCACTTAAATTCACACTCGTAATCAATTCGCGATTCGCTTCTCCGCCGTTGACAATGCAAAATAGCAAGATTAATTTGTCCGAATTTGAAGCACGCGAACCAACCCCTACAGGGGCTCGACGCGCGACGCGACGTTGACACACAGTGTAACAGCGAATGCGCGATTCCCTCGCAAATCAAGCCACAAAAGGCACGGTCGGTCGTTCGATAAATCCAGGCCGCGTATTACCGAATTAAAATCGTGTGTTCCTCGCAGGATTAGCGTGAGGAATCGCAGCTGGAGGGACACACGCTGGCAGGATGGCGACGTCCGCCCAGAACACAGTCGACGATTTATTAAAGCGGCCTGCACGCCCGGCTGCCGACGCCGAGCGCCGCCGTGAAAATTAAACAGTAATTGAACAGTGATTCGTGGTGTCATTTTGTCCAAAACACTTCGCTAGGTGGGACCCCCTTCGGCGTGTACATATCGATCCCAGTAAAAAGGACGTGTGGCGGGGCAGCCTGTAATTTTCGCACCCCCTCCCCCCCGTAAGAAGCCGTAACCCTCCGGCCGCCGAAATTACGTCCGTTTGTGAACGACTCCGCGCGCCAATCAGACGCAGCCTCATTTCGCGAGTATGAGAGCGATCGCGATAACGAGTAGTCAAGTCGATCGGTCTTTGCTCTTTCCTATAGAGGGTGGATTCGGGAATCAGTCTTTCTTCCTCCTTTCGCGACACGACGAGCCTCTTTCACCAAGAAACCCACAGATCCTGTCGAAAAGACCCGACATCAAATAGTCGCCTCTCGAAGAATGAGCTCCCGTTGTTCGCGAAAAGATATCCCTTAAAGAAAAGCTCACCAGGAAACATTGTTTCTTCTATGTTCAGACAAAATACATATCTAACAAATATGTGGAATTGTAATTAAGAACAGTACTATTGGCGTTTGATGATATTATACTTAAACATTCTAACATTATTAAAGGAAAAGCGAAGTTCTTAATTGACATCCGTTTCTAGCAATTAATGCAGACCATTTTTATTTTGCTTGGACGTCTTCGATCCATTTATCATTTTTTTTATTTGGACATTCAGGTTTCTGTGTCTGATATGATTCGAAAATATTTCATCATGATAATAGTAATATAATCGTTCAGTTCATCGTTGTAGAAAACAAAAGATCTGTTTGGAATTGTTATGTAGTCTAGGACATTTAGCAGCGCCATGCGTCGCAGACAATATTATTCGTTGAATTTTTCAAATCGTGGCATTAATTTATTCATTCATCCACTGTACGGTACGTAGATAATTTCTGGTATGTCAATTAAATTCTGACAAAGTTTTAACATATTTCCAAATATATGGTAACAAGATTTTTTAACGAGAACCTTAATTCATAATATGTATCATGTAATTTACGAGAACGAACCTGCGTACTTTGTAGACTGGTTTTTATTGAAAACTAGCTGACCCGGCAGACGTTATTCTGTCCAAATTTCAATAAATTTGTTTGCGATCGTTTTGTGAATTTGTGAAAAGCTATTGGAAATGTGCAAACAAAGTAAAAATGAGAAAAAACGTATTTCTGAGTGATCATTGCATTTATTAACGATTGTAGCCATAGATATTCAATTTAAGGAGGAGTATATTCAAAAGTACGTCAATGGGAAATTTCCAGAGCCATAACGAACGAAACAAAAAAAGGAATTACACATATCCATCGTTCGAATCGTGAGTTATGGTCTTGGGTTCATAGAAAAATCCCATAGAAAAAAGCACTTTCATTTTTTCTCTGAATCTCCCATATTTCGGGGACACTTTTCCAATTTTTCTTCTCCTAAAAACCTTATTCGGACTATTTCAAACGATCCAGCCGTTCTCAAGTGATGCACTTACCAACGAACAGCATTTAATTTTTACTTAATTAAAGCTCTAAATGCGACGAAGCTGTAACGTGAAACTTCACTCGTTTTTTGGACCCAGAGAAGACGCGCCTTGGGTTTAATCGTTTCGCAGAGAAAAATGTCGGAGTCCGTGGATAGAATCGGTTGTGGGGAAGCGCAATTATATTGTCGCACGCGCGAATCGTATGCACAATTACGCGAGCAACCAGACCGGGGGTCTGCCGAAGACATTTCGATTAACTTCGCCGCGGGGTGTTCTGGCCTTTCTTTCTTCGCATTGTCACCCCCGGACGTGTAACATGTAAAGCTTCGGAAAACGTATGACGAGGAAGATTAAATCGAGAGAATAATCGCCACCTCGATTTGGCCGAGACAATGTCGAAGCTAACTGTATTCGTTCACTTTTGAAAACTTACAAACAAGATCATCCAATATTATCGAGTGTAACGGGACTATCGAAGATCTTGGAAGAAGATTGGCTAATTATTTACGAAAATTCCTCCCCGATTTTGATGACATTTAAATATAAAGAGCCCCACCCTTCTACTGCACCCCGCTCCAAGATATACACCCAGATCTAACCAAAATTGATTTAAGAGCTGCACAAACCCTCCGTAGGGTAACAATCTAGAAAAGGGGCTCCTCACCGAGTTTGATGAGCTTCAAATATGTTACCTGAAGTTATCACATGATTTTGAACAACTTTTCCCTGCATACTCCCTGTACATATTTGTACGAAAATTATTAGATCCACTACACCAAACTCCGCCATTTTAACCCTCATCCACACGACGAGGTACCAGGGTACCTATTTCAAATTCGTATAAAATTCGTATAAACAATTACCCGTATGGGTGAGGGTTAAACGAATTTTATTAGGTCCGCGTTAGGTTCCCTTGGAAGAGGGTGTGCGTGCTTAAAAATATACATGCATATACATAGAGAATTCGATTCAGAGAAGATTCCTTATCCTACATAGTTAAATGAATTATGTTCCAGCAAATGATAGAACAGACATTCATCCGAGGGCTTTATAGAAATTGCAAGCGACTGTTGCAGATCAACATCCCGCTGACGGATGATCCACAATCAAAAAATCGAGGAGGTATATCCTAGATTCTAATCTCTGGATATCTCGAGAGCTTGAGCATTGTTACAGGAATGAATGCCATAGGAGTATCCTCTCTTCTGCCTCTGCACACGACATTCGGAAGTTTCTCATTTCGTCGCGAGACTCGAAGAAATATTCTTTGTGTCCTGTCTACTCTTGGAAGAAGTCGCTTTTTTTTCCTGCTTTCCCTGCCGCGGACTCTTTTCAACTTCTATGCCTTTGTCCCCCCCGAAATGAGAAAGCTTCTTAATACCAGAAATCAACGAGCGCCTCGTCAAAGACGACGTTCCATTTGGATTCTCCTTGCTCGAACGGAGCCCCTATAATACAGAGGCCTTTCGAACGGCTCTTCTGTAGGTACACGCGATTCGATCCTGCGATGATTGTTAAACGTGTTGTGCGCGGTGACACAGCGCGCGGCCAGCTCAACCAGCATAACTAATTAATTCCTTCAATCAAGTAATAACACTCCAGCAAGCAAGGCTGTTTCCAGTCTTTCGTTTCGAAATTTCGACGCTAGGCTGCTCGATACGGTTCGCAGACAACGCTTGCCAGCTGTCAACGAAAATACTTCAATTAAATAAACTTGTATCTTATCGAGAAACATCGAAGTGAAAGCTAAACAAAATGCCAGCCACTTCCGACGATTCGACCGCGTCCGAAAAGGATTTTATAAAATCGTTCCACTCGTTAATACGTGTACGTGAATTTTCATTTTATCCTTTCCAATTCTTCGTGATTGTTTTAATTCTAGACTGGATCGTTTCGATCTGAACATTCTGAAATGTACATTTCCGTTTCTCAATTCAACACTCTAATGCTTTCAAGTTGTGGTTCGTTTCTCGGTTACAGATTTTCCAAAGGTATATTCTTCAGAAGTAGAATTGCTAATGCGAGCAAAGTTGGCGACGAACCAGAAAGGTCCTTCTGATACGATTCTGAAACGTGTACAAATCCAAAGCCGTCTCTTGCTCAGCCTGCGCGAAGCGGATGCGAGAATTGATTTTCAACGTTAACGAAGCTCGGTCGTAACACTTTAAAAGCCGTTTACTGCTGGGGGGGTAATGAAATAGAGTTCGTTCATGAAAGTTAACGAGCAGAAATAAAGCTGTGGCGAGGAAGAAATAAGTAAAACTGTACTAGAACGTGCCCGAAAATTTCCGAAAGGAAGCGATCTCGAAGACGGCAACGGCGGGGCATTTTGCGGGCCGAATCACGAATTGAGAATCGGTTCCGTGCATAATCTCTGATCGCACGAGCCGGATCTCAAAGACGGCCGTCGATAATCGTGGCTGTGCTCGAGGAGCGTATCGACCATCTCGAAAATGCCCCTAATCGATATGAAAACAGTTCGCACACCGGCGGCCTTGATGGGAGCTCGCTGCGTGGGCGTGCGCGCACACAACAAACAAAACAATGGAAAAAGCGCGTGGAACAAACGGTAGAAAGAAGCTACAAAGAAATTAGGAAAGAAATAGGGGGTGGATCGCGGCGGAGCCCTCGGGGGCGCAGGCAGGAATCGAGCAAGAACGAAGAGAGTTCTACGGTGAGACGGTGGCGGGAGGAGGCGAGCGGGGGGGGGGCGGTTAGATCGAGAAGCGGAAGGAGATTCACGCCGCAACGAATCGGACAGAGACGTGGAAGAAGGGCGAAGGAGTGGTGGAGGGATGTGGAAGAGGAGGAGGCGAAGGGAGGAGGTGGCGGCGAAGGGGTCGGAGGAGGAAGAGGAAGGCGTGGGAGTCGAGGGGAGTGGGAGTTGAAAGAAGAGGTAGAGAAAAGACGAAGAAAGCCGGCACTCCCACACAAAAATATCACCGTTAACGATTACCAACCCCTCTTTTCGCCCCGCGCTCGTTATATTGTGTCCCCGCCGCGCGCGCAAATTTAGAAACAAAAGACGGGTGGAAGGCGCGGCCTGATTGGCCGACCGGTCCGCGACTCGTCTCTCTGATTGGCCCGCGGGACCGCACCCATCCTGCAATGGCCGCTTTGTCGTTTCACGCCGCCGCTACACTCTCTCAATCTCCCTCCCTCTCTCTCACACTCTCCCCCTCTATCACTCTATCCTTCTCTCTCTTTCTCCCCCCCCCTCTCTCTTTCTCTCTTTCTCTCTCTAATATCGCCGTGTGTACGCGCCTGTATCTACGCTTCAGCCACGAACCTTCAACAACCCCGTAAAGCGCGACTCAACCGTACGTCCTTACCCCTTCCACCATACGGTCCCTCTTTCGTACGTTTCTCTCTTTCTCTACCACCCTTCCTCCCGCCCTTCCTTCCCCGTTCTTCGCTCACACTAGCGCCCTGTCTTTTTTCCTCTCGCGGCCACGTTCCTCCACCTAACCGACCGGTCTTCGTCCCTTTCATCCCCAGCGTTTCTTCGCCACCCCTGGTGTCACTTCCTCTAGCGGTTCCTTTACCACCTTTGCTTCGCGGCCCACTACCACCCTGCAAAACCCCTTTCACCACCCTCGAATTATATCGAAATATAATCAGCGGCTTGTGTGTGAGCGAGCTGGTCATTCATGTACACGCGCGGCTGCTTTAGCGCGCGGCCGTCCTCACGTGTCGGACTTTCTTTGCGCATTGATTAGGGGTTGATCCGAATTTTCCCATTTTCATGCTTTCCCAAGGTACGGACACGATATTTCGATTGTTTCGCTCGACTGGTTTTCTTACTGCGTGTAATTATAAATTTATAATTGTTTGGTATTCTTCGGGGTTGATTTTGTATTGTCTGTTTGAAGCGATCAATATTCCATGTTCGAAAGTTGCGCCGATGGAGGCTAAGGTTTTCCCACGGAACGGCCCGAAAACTCACTACACCATTTTAGAATGGAATAACCCTTTCATCTTCGAAAACCTCTCATTTATTAATTCATGAATAAATTCGAAGAATAAATAGTCTAGCGACTTTTGGACCACCCTGTTCATATCCTGGTTCGCGTAATTATTTCTTAATCGATGCCCCTCGTATATTCCTAATTACACAGTCTAAAAAAAGAATACTTCTATTTTCGGCAGACAGTGGGTTTTTATTAATTGTCAAGACAACCAAAACGAATTTGTGACAGTTCCGCGATCAATGAAGTAATATATGAAAAGTGGTAGTTCGCAAAAGGATCCGCCGGACGACCAGAATTAGTAAATCCGCGTACCTGTCCATCCCCCTTTTCAATTTCTCTACTCTCACTCGTCCGGATTCTCTGCAATCGCTCAAACCGGCCTTCCCGCGTCACTATCGACCCAAATTTTCTATTTTACATCCGAAACGAACTTCCACACACGGCCGACGAATTAATCCATCTATCTACCCTGTTATTCCGGTACTAGCGATTTTTCTCCGCAGACGATCTCAATATGCGAGCTCGGACCGCACACATGTCGTTCGAGCGACATACACAGCCGTGAAACCCGGAAGGAGAGAGAGAGAGAAGGAGAGATAGAGAGAGAGAGAGAGAGCGAGGCCTCGGGCGGGGGTTGAAGGGTGAATCGCGATGAGAGGAAAGGGACGGGGATGAAGGGGGTGAGAGGGAAGCTTGTCCCGGGTCCGCCATGCGGAAACCTATCTCAGGCTAGTACTCCACCGGTCCGCGGTAACTAACCGTCAGCCAGGAAAATTCTCCCTTTTATGGTCGCGCCTTTTGGTCCTGCCACTCTCCACCCCCGACAACGTGCCACCGACGGTACCCCTACTCCCTACCCCTTTCATTTGCGACTGTTCTTTCGTCGCTTTGCACAACGATGCCGATAATTCTGCGTGATATCGCCATGGGATCGAGCCTCGATTAAAATGGCTAGCAGCCTGCCTGGATCTCGTTGAAAGTTGCATCTGGCTCAACGACGCTGCTCCTGCGCCACCAAAGAAAAATCAGGCTAGCACTTTTCCTCGACTTTCGCGTCGGCGAATGAATCGAGATCGTTTAATTACGCAGGTCGCTAGATTTCGCACCCGGAAAACATCGTTTTAACGTCGCGCCATCATTATAACGTTCTTCGATCATCGGATCATAATATTATCCTGAAAGGGTCGGTGCTTGGAAAATAATTCATTGTATTGCCGCATAATTCCAGGGAAACGTAACTAGAACCGTCCGCTCGCTAATTGATAATAATTCCGTTTGACGAACCGGCGGGCGTTAAATCTGTTTGCAAAAAGCATCCTCGTTAATATAATTTTAGAACCGGCGTTATCGGCGACGGAACAACGGGCGCTTTAATTGCGCCGGAATATATCGAAGCTTTATATTTCCGGTGGATTTATGTAGCCCCCGGTGTGCCGGTGCGGCTGGCCGATCGTCGTGAAAAGAGCGTGTAACGTTGTTAATTCTCGTTAACGCGCAAAATTACCGGGGAGCCTGTGCGGGGAGGGCAGGAAGGACGGCGGATTACGGGTTTAATAGCAAATTATGCGTTTCGAGGCTCGCAAAATGTCCGCCAACTATTCCCTGGTCCGCGAACAAAGGCTTCAACGCGGCGGGAAATGAGTCCTGCCTTTTTTTTTTTTTTGTTCGCATTATGCATCCTCCTTCGGAATTTTCGTGCGGCCGCGCGGCCGGCGACCCGACGCGGAAGAAATCGCATTGTCGAGGCCGGCTTAATAAGCGAACACTGCGCCGCGCCGTCATTCGAAACAAGCACTTTCGAACGCGCGCGATGCGATTCACCGCGGAAAATGGACCCATTTAATCGTGTCTACTTCACGATCCGCCCTCCGCCATTACGATTCGCCGGGAAATGAATTTAACAAACTGCCAAGAGCTCCGCGGTTGCGTGCCACTCTGCCCACCATTCTTCAATCTATATTTTCATCATAAATAGCGAAACGCGCGCCGTTAAATCGTACGAGAACTTTCAATTGCGCCCCGTTCAGCCGCTATTTCGAGCCTTTCAACCGACCAACCGCGATCGGTTCTAGTTTTCACCGGCTACTCAGTTACCGCGTTTTCACGACTTTTCAGTTTTCGAACCGATTTTCAAAGCCAACTGTCGCGCGAATAAAATGTAATCCGTTCTTTCAATATTAACTCTTAAATGGACCTTTAAAATGGAAGGGAGAGCGGGGTCGAATGTAATAGGGGATGAAACTGACATGTAAATTATTCAAAATCTATTAACGCTATCAAATTTTTGGATACATTCTGCAAAACTACCGTGACAGCATACAGGATGTCCCAAAATGTTTGCTTCCTTCAAACAGGTGATTCCTGATATCATTTGAAGTCATTTCGTCATTTGCGAAAATGTTCTCCGCGTAAAAATGATATTTACTGTTGTATTTATATTTAATATTGACAAACTTCAAATTC
Source organism: Lasioglossum morio (assembly GCA_916610235.2). Taxonomy (NCBI): domain Eukaryota; kingdom Metazoa; phylum Arthropoda; class Insecta; order Hymenoptera; family Halictidae; genus Lasioglossum; species Lasioglossum morio. Next base: position 4,168,689 of record OU744324.1, on the reverse strand, counting down.
ACAAATATATTATTAAGATTTTAATATGATTTATTACGTTATATTTATTAACCCTTAACACTCGAGGACTAAAATCTATTTTAATAAATTACTAAACATTTAAGTATTGTATGAGGTATTATATCAATCTCATATCTACTAAATTTAAAAAATCATAGAGAATGGAAATATTCTAGATCAGAAGAAACGTTTGATTTTCGAAGATAAATAGCTCCGAGTACAAAGGGTTAATAGTTATACATTAAATAATTGTTGGCATCAATTTTAGTGGGACGCACGGCTCCGACGAGCAACGCAAAAATATTCAATCAATCTAGCAGTCCTTCGAATAATCAAATCAAATTTTACTCTAAATTAACTGTTCTATTAGAAATCGATATTAAAACGGGCATGTCATTAATCTCTCTTGATTGAACAACAAATAGTTATTTTTACGAATTGTTGAACATCTAGAGTTAAATACTTAACTTTGTGATTGCGTCTTTTCAGTCTTTATGTTTATTACGAACGTTGGATCACCTTCGAATAAATAATTCAGACTGTCGCGCCGATTAGATCGACTAACAAGTTGCAGGAGCCGATTGAACGAATGAATGGTAGGGAAAGGAAGAAAGTATCCTTTGACTGGGTTCGATCGGTTCACGGGGGTTCGTGAGCGTGGAAACACGATACCTCTGAGTCGCGAATTTCACAAGGTGATGTTGGTGGTGGTTGTGGGTATCGGGCCTCTCTGATTCGTAGGTCGCGAGGTCGGGTTTCATAGGTCTTTTGATTTTCGCTCACCTGTATCCTGTCTTCGGGCAGATCGGTTCGGAGACTGAGCATCTCGCGAGCATAGACGTCAGGATAATGGGCCTCTTTGAACGCTGCCTCCAGCTCCTCCAGCTGTTGCGACGTGAAGATCGTCCTGGAGCAACAACCGTATGAACCTAGTTATATGCCATTACAGTTTTTCCCTTAAACCTAGCATACACTCGTAGCTCAATTGAGAAAAAGTAGCATCATCGACCGACAAATCATTTACATCCCGAACTGTTGTTCAGACATCCACAAATAATCAAATTCACAGATATCTGTAGGAGTAAGTTTCTTGTTCACGATCTCAGCAAATCTTCGTTTAATATGGATAATTGAAGGATCATTTTTGCTAGCCTTTAATTAAATAAACAAATCGGATCAACGGAAATATTCCGCAATTTCGTGCCGGTTTAATTGAAATCTATATTTTCTTTTTGCATTTCTTTGTCCGAACCGTTAATATTACTTACGTCCTGCGACGATGTATCGAAACATCCGATCAACTCGATTCCACGCGATAGTTATATTTTTTAACGATTATACGAGCCGATCTCCATCCCTCTGGCACGCAATTATTGGCGAACGGTGTGATTGCTTTCGGATTGTCAGTCACTTGAAAATAGCTCGAAACTCGTTACTAGCCGACTCGCCGATTAGACGATCAAAAATCTGAAACGATATACAGGGTGCAGCACGTGACTGTCATCTTAATATTCTTTCGGATAGCTAGACACAAATCGAATACTGTTCCTCGATAATCTTGGCAAATGCATAGCCGAATATCAACCCGAAAAGTTCTCATGAAATTTACAAACAATTAACAAAATCGAAACTAGAAAGTCAACTTTTTCAACATGAATTTTTACACCTGGCCAAAGGTTAATGTCACCCTTAAATTATCGGTGTGGCAGTTAACTTGTTTAAAAAAATAACCACAATACTAAGAACGAAAAAGTTAAATTCTTTTGGAAACGTTTCTTCCTTAATAATATTAGATAATTAGACTACTGATTTTATGCGTTTATAACAAGAATGAGTAGACCAAATGCAGACCAGAAAAACATTTCAATAATTTAAACACAATACTGTTTTTTTCTGTATTTGTTATGTTTAATGTTGGAATTATTAAGAAACGACAAAGACGTCCAAAGAATTTCAAAGCACTATTATTTTCAGATTATTGAAATGATTAAGTAATTATATAAATGTCTGCGTTGCTCATGTACCTTGGAATTGATGCAGACAACATTTATTTTTCATAAAAATCCGCAATCCGGTGATGACGGGTGTGTACAATTTAAAACAGTGGACACGTTAAAAAGATTTAGGGCCACTGGTGTATTAGTTTTACCTCGACAAGATAAGTAAAAGAAGAAAGAAATGTTAATTTGTCTCTTGTTTCTTACAATCAATGCATTTTTTATTTTGCATAAAGGTCCGCAATCCAGTGATGACAAACGCGTGCTGCGCTCTCTGTACATGTATGCATAGCCTTGCGTGGGTGTGAAACGCTGTCATCGCGAAGGAGGCGAACTCGAGATCGGAATTGTTGTTGACAAGCGGAAACGCGGAAGAACCGGACGGGTAATCGATGACTGTACGAACGGTTATTAATTTATTTACTGGTTGTGTCGCATTACCTTGGACGTTGTATCTTTTGTGAAATGGCGCGAAGCCGAGAGTTAATGGCGGCGCTTGGTCGCGTGCTTCGAAAAGAGAAGAGCGCGCGGCGCACAGCAGCGGGAACGGGAAAAATTCACGGTTGAGGTTCGCGTGAGATACTCACCTATGACGGCGCTTCTTCTTCTTCTTTTTGCTGAAACCGGAGAGACCGTCGACCGTGAAATCCTTTCCCGACTCTATGTTGTGCCCGACTCCTGGAACAGAGCAGTCCACATTAGCGGTTCTCCAACTGCCATGCATGAGCATTTAGTTTCAGATAAGAACTCCTATTCTTTAGAAAGAAGGATATTCGTACACACACGTTCAATCAGGCTCGCGCTTGAATTACCTGGACGAGCTAACGAGGCTCAAGTGCTACGATTCTAATGTTTACTTTTTAATGGACGGAAGCTGCTGGGATTTGCAGAATCTTTCTAACGTTCAAGCTTAGTGCGATGACTCGCTAAAAATTGCTGTACCATTATTCAAAATATTGTTTACATTGAAGTATTGTATGTGGAATTATATCAATTTCATATCCAATGCTAGGTAGGATTTTAATATTGAGTATTGATTATCATGTATAATCGACATTATGAGTATTCTTTTAATTCGTGAAATATTAAATGTGTAATTTAATTAAGCATGTGCGTAATCAAATCCTACGAGTTAAAATATTCTCAGTATCTTAAAAAATTCTCGTGCGCGAAGGGCTAATTCTTCTGTCGTGAATCAGTACTATCAATTTCAGTAATTATCAGTTGCACAGTCTACTAACTCGATTCATACACTTCAAACAATATTTTAGCATTCGTTCAGATGATTTAGAATGCATCCGTAAATAGTAACAGTGATTCTTACTTGATTAGTTATAAAATAGGGACGATCTAATATTTATAACGTACTCTGTGAATCGAAGTAAAAAGTCCTTTGTTCAAACCTCAAACAAAAAATAAGATTTAAATGTTTGTTTTCTTAGTTTCACAGGCATTGTCAAAATTGTGGAACTTTCTGAATAATTACAATCGCGGAAGCGTAAATTAATGGTATCAGTTGGTCATTGCAGTTTTCATTAGCGAGCGAGTTTTTTCTCAATTTTCTATCGGATTCCATTTTCGGTGTACTCGGAAAAGGCCAACATAGTAGAAATAATAGGATAGGGTGCGGGGGCGTATCTTCTTTCGTGAAAAATCCGCGTTACTGACGGACGGCAATGCCCCATCGGGCTGTGAGCTCATTATTTCATAGCAGTGGCCGTAATTGATAATTACAGACGCCGCTTTGTTCGGGCCGTTCAAACACCTCGCGGATCAAATTACCCATTATACCTGACTTGCCAATGAATTGGGACCACGCGCGCACATCCGCGCAAATTATGCTGGACGAATCCGCGCGCGTTCGCCTCATCAATCCTCTCTCTTCCTATTTTATTCCCATTAAACAAACTTTTTCTCGTAACCGGCCATCGTTCGAATTATCTCGTTTAGCTCCGGAATATTTCGCTATTCAATATGTTTATTAGTTGCGTGTCCTTTGTGGTATCTTTCGTTTCTTTCTCCGTGGTTTTCATTAATTATCGCCGCGCTTAAAAAAGTTGTAGAATAGTAATTAAACGACGGACAGAGGATACCATGTGACCGATGAAATAGCAGCTTTAATGAAGCTCCGCGAATTTTATTTCATTTTTCGCGAAACATGTAATGGCGGATTCGAGATTCTCCGTATAAACTTTACTAATTTAATCAAGTTTAAAATATAGTTATAATTGTAGCTCGTAATTCTTTATTTTTGTCTGAGTAAGGCTGTAAGTTTTAGCAATTCGTCACTGATTTGTGGACAGTATCTCAAGCTACATTTGAGGAAGTATATTATTAATTTTCATTGTTCGTTGTACAATCTCTGTACACCACTTTGAGCATTAAACTGAGACTATTAGCCACAAATCTTCATAAACAAAGGCCAAACGAGTTACGTTGTATGATTTCATGATAATCATGACTAGACCTATTGAATATAACATTAATATACATTGTACTCTTGTGATAAGAATAGATTACAGCTGTTTAGGAATTTCTGCACTGTTTAATAAAACTTTTAAACAGCCTTTTACGCTAAAATTTAAAAGCCAATTTCTACTTCGTTCCTGTGTCTTGCGACCAATGTAAGCAATTATTGATTGTGCGTGAGATTCGTAGTCTATACATTAATAATTAATCAGTTATGTCGATTGTAAATGTTTAATATAATTTGTTGATGCTTTCGGCGCACAGGTTCGATCAATCATTGATCGATCTATACATTAATTTTCTTTCTTCATTAACCCTATTTCTTCGGCATAATCAAATCAATTTCACATGCCAAAATCAATAGCTAATAAATTCAACGAACTGCCAGAAAATGATAACTCGGATGAAACGTTTGTATGTACAATTTTCACGGCATTACTTGCTACTTTATGTCTTCGCGAAAACAGCTAGAAGCTAGAATTCCGGTTCGATAGAGCCGCCTCAAACAGCGTGGAAACATCGAGGGGTTCGTTGCCTACCCCGCAGCTCCAAGCATAATGATTCCGCTAGGATTTCCATCTGAAATGTCTGTATTCCCCCACGCAACTGACAGAAAGAAACAAACGGATTTCGGTCGAATTTCGCCGTTGCTACATTTCTTTGAATTCCGAATTGCACGATGCGTGGTCGTCGAATAAATGGTAATTTTCCGCGAGAAGCGAGACGAGGGCGCGCACACGATTTAGAAAGGCTGGGCAGGGCGGGCACAGTCAGGACCCGAAAATAATTATCAATTATAAATTAATTTCGAATTAACGAGCGAGAACCGGCTCCGTGGCGCGCGCGCGCGCGGGCGGCCACGCCACGCTCCACAATGAAACGCTCTCTCTCTCTCTCCCCGGGGCTAACTCGTTACTACAGTTGTTGCCGGCGCTGGCAATCGGCTGGTGCCGGCACTACCGGCGGCTAATTAACTATTAATTAAGAGCTTAATTCCAATTATACGTGTCCTTCGACTAATTGGACCCCGAAACGCATTGCTGACGTCACGGGCGTGCGAGTACCGCGCGCCGCCCCTCGCCACGTCCTACTTCTTCGACGGAAATGATTTCTACACGAAGCCTCTCTCTGGCTACCTGCATGCCTCGCTGCATCGATGCATGGCTGCATGCCCGAGGCTGAACATTAGCTCGCAAACCACACCTGTGGCAGCGCGTGTGCGCGCGTTTAACGCACCTTGTGCTCCGTTGAACGCCGCCAGAGGGGAGACGAGCCATCGCGAGCCGATTGCGAAAAGCTCCGGCCGAGTCGCAGACCGTTTCACATGCTTTGAGCGATTTCTGGGACTTGTCGGGAAACGTTAGATATACCCGTTAGAGCCTACCGCTTTGTGCTACGCGCGCTTTTGCACAGCACGGTTCCATTATTATTTTTTTTTTTTTTTTTTCGGAGAGGACTGCGCGACAGTTTCACTCTTCATCTGCCTCTCCCTCTATGACTGCTCAATTTTTCCGAACTCGGTGTTAACTGTTCGGGAATTTGGCGAACTCAATCTGTTGTTAATAATCGACAATGCGATTATTATTCTCAAGGTTATGAAGTAAAGCAATGCCAAGGATTCGTAGTACAGGAATATGAAAACTCGATGTAGAAAGTGTATTCAGAAAATTTGAGTACAGAAGAAGCTTCCCAAGCGCTTCAGTTCAACTAACTAAGGATAAAAAAACGTGTTCAACTCGTCTACCTTCGACAAGATTGTTTTTTTATTTATGGTGGAAGAGTAAGAGAATCCAGATATAAGGGATAGCAGCGCAGAGGGAAATTATTGTGTTAGATGTAATCCTAAATACCAACTATGTATAACAGCATTGTTTGTTTGAGAATTATTTTCTCGATATTCCGCAAACATACTGGTCGCTATACCGATAATGTACAGTGCCGGATTAATATGGGCCCCGAGTTTGCAGCAGAAAATTGACCTAAAATTTGGTCGATACCGTTCCCAGATATTTCTGCTAAAACAAAGGTCATTCATCGTGTTTTATTATATTATCGTGCAAAACTTGGGGCCCCCTGGTAACATTTGCTATGGGCCCCGCGTTGACTTAACCCGGGACTGATAATGTATCTTCTGTAATGATGATGAAGACAATTCAGGATACCTCCGAAATCCTGAACGAGAAGGGTGCAGTTTCGCGATGTTATTCTGTTGCGTGAAACTCATGCGAAAAGTTGCGGCTGTTTCACGCCGGTTATTAGCGAAGCTTGTCTACTGTACTCTTTTATTCTATCAGAGGGAACACACTATAAGTTGGCGAGAATAAAAGTTGCACAGCCGTGAATTACTCTGCCGTAAAGGGGAAGCGAAGCGAGGAAATACGGTCGAAGCTAGTTTTCCGAGCGCGTGGGCGTCGGGAAAAGTAAAGAAGCACGAAAAAGAGTGAAAAGAAGCGGAATTCCGACGAATTTCGAGGCGAGCAGCTACGCGGCCACGCCAAAGGACACACGACTCGCAAGAATGGCGAATGCTGCTTGTAAAAACCATTGTTTGTTCTTAGTTGGTCGTCACCGGTACGTGTTCCACCCCCTCGCGCTTGCTCGCATTGTCTTTTCCGGCTTCTCTATGTCAAAAGACTGTCTGCTCTGCAGGTATTGATAGTGTCCATTCGGAGGCAATAACATCAGAAATATGTATATTGTTCGCCGAATAATAACACAGTACAGCGTCTAAATCAATTAAATACTACAACGATATTACTATAATGTGAACTTGAACGTTAAAAGAGTGAGAAACCATGTAATATTTAATATAATAATGTTATAGTTTTATTCTACTGTTTTTCAACAACACATTCACTCCGCATACATGTGTTTTTAAATCGTACAAACTTAGACAATATGGTACAAACGATTCGATTTATTTTATAATTAATATCACTATGCAAAGTACAAGTGTCGTGATTCTTTACATTAAAAACATCATAACAATATTCATGTTTCATATTTCATCCAGCTATTATCTTTACGAATGCATAAAAATTCGCAGTCCAGTTTCAATAGGCAGAAACGTAAATCGGTGAAATAGTTTATTTAAAATAGAGTAAGTTCTCGAAGTGTCGCGAATTCAGCAATGATCCAGATTTGTTAAGCAGAAGAAACGCGAAACTTTTCTTGCACGAATACAGATATTGACGATGCGGCTAATATTAAAATTAATCATTATTTATCGAATAATTCGACGTTGTTTCGAAAAGTTTCAAGTTGAACATTGGATCTTATTAGAATGTAATAAACGCTGTCTCTCAATAAATGGATTGCACTAATATTATAATAGAATTTCACCCTCATACTTTCCACTGGGTGAAAATTCATCCATTTTCCTTTTTTACATATTGTAAAACGATTGAATTCTTGTTTGAAGTGCCACGCTATAGTTGCAGCATAATTCGTAGATTTAAAATGTGAAGTACGAAGGGGTGAAATATTATTCTAGGATCTTTTTTCTGAGGGGCGTATGAGAGTTAATAAAAAATGCTAGAGAAATATATTATACATTCGTTATCGAAAGGGGTAAGAGATGATACCTCGATTTCAGATAATACAAAAAATATTGTCCGCGCACTACATAGACACACTACATGCCTTTTCCATCCGAGTGTGTTTCACTGACACTATCATCCACGTCACCGATCTGCGCACGCCTTGAGGGTGAGGTAGAATTTCCACGCAGCCAAAGACGAAGAACTTAATGAGGAAGCGTCGGTGGCATTCAGCCGATTCAGGCGAGCTCCTGGCTTAATTTTATCCAACATTTCTTAGACACACCGCTGCTTTTTCAGCTCGCTTATCAAATAACTCTCGCTCTATTTATCAGCTCGTCCGCCAAGAGCAAATGGATAATTGACGACCGAATGGGAACAGATGGAGACAAGGATCGGCGAATTACACTGTCAGTTTCATTGAGACGATAAAATATGATGGTTCTGCTGGTGAACTTCGTCTACAGTGTCAAAGCATCCCCCCACCCATTAAACAACCGATTTTCGAGACAAGAAGTATTTAATCAATTATGTCGATCGCAAATATTAAATATTTCATTTATTGATGCTTTCGTTGATGCTAATTTAGTTATTAATCGATCGAAACTCTGCGCCGAAGGCATCAACAAATTAAACAAGAAGTATTGTTTGCATTTGTTTCGCCAAATGAGAAATCGCGGAGCCACACCACTAAATTATTTATAACTAGACGAAATAAAAATCGTCTGCATTTTACAGAACACAAAAGAGCTTAATATATATATACTACATAATACAATAGTTCAAATTGTTGGAATGTTCTCACTGTTTTGAATTTTCTCCGCAGTCTACAGGATGTCCGAAAAATGTACTACTTCCGTAAAAGAGATGAGGCGGTCGATTGAGGTAACTTTTTCCTTAGCGAAAAGGTTCTCCGCGGCTTTGTGATGGAATTATTAACGAAAAATGTGGACAAATCAGAGCAGAGCTACGGGGAAGAGATTCCTGTTCGACCAATGTCACGTTCATCGTCAGTGGAATCCGTCGCCGATCCGTCTGATGTAGCCGTGTCGTGATTGGTCCGTATTTTTTCGTGATTAACTCCTCAACAAAGAATATATTCGCAAAGGAAAGGATTACTTCAAGTGACTTTATGCTTGGACTTGGTTTATTGTAGGCGTTTAGCCTCGTTTTCGGCGAACGTCTGCTTGCGACTAGAGGATCGTCAGACTCGCGTGGAAAATAAATATTTGAGGCTCGCGCAGCTTGAAGACAACACGCGGAACTCGCGCGATCCATTGTTCCTCGAGATCGTAGAGAGGCCTCTTTACACCACCCCGGCGGCTGCGCATTGCTTTCTGTTTCCGAGGTTTTAAGTACGCTTATTTACCGAGAACCGTCGGTTGCCACGATTCCCGAAGAACCTGATCACGAATGGCAGGCGCTAATCAGCCGAGGGAAATCGAGGCGGCGGTGTTCGAGACTCCTTCGCTCCACTATTTCTCGCATTGTTCGATAGGCTATAGCTCTTGGACGACATGGGAGTCGACATCGACTGAATATCAACGTGGACGAGGTTCGATTAGCATCACACAATTTCGCGCCACAGGATTTTTTTAACATTAAACCTACCGACACCGGTCGAAATGACCGGCTCCAAGTTTTTTATTTTACGATTAAAGAAATAATAAAACTGATCTTATAAGAAACGATTGTATAGATGTCTTTAGTGGTGCACTTATTATTAAACATACCTATAAGTTTGTTTTAGGTATTTTCAGAACATCTGACATCTCCTCGACTGATAAACTTCGTGATATTCAGGTGCATATTTAAACCATGAAACATCTCAAGTTTCAAGTTACATAATTAGTTTTATACATAGCAAGTACGTATCAATATCCTTTCTTTAATTTTAATCCACTTTGTATTACATATATTAGACAATATTTTTTAGACGCAAATTCCTTTGAGAAGGGTCCAAACCAGGATCTAAATGTCAGGATAAAAAATGTAAATTGAAAAATTGCTAATTTAGTTATTAATTGAGCGAAACTGTGCGCCGAAAGCATCAACAAATTAAATAGTTATGAATTACTGCGTAATTGTGGTATCATTGATGAATGCAATATAATCATTTCTATAAAAATCGAAGTCGATTCTAGCTCGACACAGGATTCCAAACGGTTTACCTACTGAAAGAGTAGCTTGGAAATGATTAGAAATTGCTTACGGAAAAAATGTATTACCATATCTAAGAGTCATCATATTTCGTAGCGTGCTAATACTCGAGCTAAATTAGCACTTGATATACATATAATTCGATTAAAAGGTACAGTGGTTCTAATTTTTAAATTAATGTTTCGGCGCAGCAGTTTCGATCAATTTTTAATCAATTATCTATTTTGCAAATATGTCTAACGTTTCGGTTCTAGTTTGAACCTTTATCAAAGGTAAATTGCGTCTAAAAAAAAACCAAAGAAAATATATATATACATATATGTAATGAAAAGTATGTAACATACATGGATTGAAGATCCAATTTACCTTTTATAAAAGTTCAAACTAGAACCGAAACGTTATATATTTGCAAAATAGCTAATTGATTAAAAATTGATCGAAACTGTTGCGCCGAAAACATTAATTGAAAAATTATTAAATATCTACGATCGATATAATTGATTATATTTCAGAGGTTCGTTCAGAAAAGATGTTGATCGTATAAATAATTTAATGTTTCGATTGCAGTCCGATCAATGCCATATACTCGAAAAATGTTTCGATCAAGAACACGTCCGAACAATGGCGAACTTCTACCGCAGCTTCACCGCGGTGTTTGTTCTAATCCGTGAAGAAGTTAGTACATCTCTCTAGGTCGAAGTCTCCCTGGAGGAGTAGGAAAATTTGAATTCTTTCCCTCGCGAAAGGAGCCAGGTCTCGGCGAGCAATATTTTTCCCGACGACGACTGGAAATGAGATACAGAGGGCCGACGCAACGTGGCGCGCGAGGGACACGGTTCCATAATCGTAGGGAAAGAACGGCTAAGAACGATCGCAAAACATCGTAATTCACCCCGGCTTGTTTTCGCCGTTGCGGCGAGGCTAGGCTCTGTGCTCCTCGCGCGAGAATGATCGATATTAGACGCGACAGGAAGCGTCGCGATGGCTAAGGTGGAGACTGTAACCGAATCGATTAATCAAATCCAGTTAGCTATTACGGGGCCAACGGGGAAACGCGTTTGCCCTCTGGCCTGCTGTATTCGGCTCGGGGTTTGCCCAGCCCAGGACCACTGGTCCCCTACCCCTCCCCCCCCCCGTAATCTCGCTCTTTCTCTTACTCTCCTCTCTAATTTGTCCCAGATCTAATCCGCTCGTAGTGCTCTCGAATATCGTGGGATGTCGCAACCTCCCTCGGGACCTTGGGCTGGGGAGAGACGCCGACGTATTTGCGCATACAGCCACTTCAGAACCAATTGTTTTTAATCTCCTCGACGAGAGCACCCGCAAGATTATGACCGGATTCGACGGTGTCACGACGGCTCGGCTAGCCTGCCGGAATGATTTATTGGATTGAATGCGGGGCATCGCGGGAAGGCGTTGATTGGACGATTTGCTCCTGATTGCCAACGAATATCTTGAGGATCTAGCCATTGAAGCTGCCGCGCCGTTTGCCAGCAAACAGCAGCTTGTTTAGGAAAGTTATGGTTGAACCCTTCGCGGACCGGAATCTCGACTCGAGTCGAATCGAGTTTTTTTCCTTTGTCGAACGAATTCGTCTGCTGATGAGCTAAGTGGAAGAATTAAATGAACGGCTGTTGTGTTTTGTAAGCATTTGTTTTACATTCTTTTACGGCAAGCGATTCCTTGAAAATTATTCTTACTCAGAAAACGGTGAAATTGCTTGGGCGACTGTTAGCAGGTTATAAATTTAGTATGATGCAACCGTTTACTACTGTTTTACCAATCTAGACATTTCGAGAAATGTGTTTAAAAGAGACGCACGAAGAGCGACAGATCTCAACTAATTGAACAAGTGAAGCTTTGCAAGCTCTTAGAATAGTAAAAAATTGGACATACTAATTTTTAAGAAATAAAACCACCCCTCAAATTTCGATCATCGTGTAGCTAAATTTTAAATTAATGTTTTCGGCGCCACAGTTTCGATCAATTTTTTTGTTTATTATTATTAAAATTTGATCGAAACTGTAGCGCCGAAAACATTAATTTAAAATTTATTAAATATTTGTGTTCGATATAATTGATTATTTATCGAGTAGCTAACTTGGAAATGTTACTAGGGGCAGAAATTACAGTATTTAGTTTCGCGTAGGATCCCAAAATTTAAAATCTATCTACTTATGATCGCCCTGCAATCGATAATACAGTGGTCACTCGGTGAGTGAATGGACACGGGACTTTCGAGGCAGGATTTATCGAGCAACTAATCAGAGGTGCGCTTGCTTATCGGTCCATGTTCTCACCTAAACAGAATCACTGTATCTCACTTAACGAGCGACTACTGTGCTGACAAAATAATTCCTGAGAAGGGAATTCGTTCGAAACTAACGACCGTGTAAACACAAATGTTTAGCGAGGTTTCACACATATTGTTGGCATTCTAGATACATGTTCTGATCCTTGCAATCCTGGGGACAGTTTAATTTATTCGAACATTATATTCCGTTCACAAATGGAAAGATTTTCTATCGTCATTGTTATCAACAGACTACGGATCATCGTGCTAAACAAGAATCGTTTACATCGATTGCGTAAGGAGGAGACTCAAAACGGCGTAATACTTCTTCATCCGTTCCTTGCTCGTTAGGAACTGTCTCTAATATTTATTTTTCAACAAAATCAAAACGTTCCGTACATTTCTTAACAAAACACGCAATGTATAAATCGATAAAAACATATATACAACGCATAAATCAATAAAAACCTATATAATGGTTAAACATATGACATGGCATGCAATTACAAATTCCAAGAATCCGAGGTGAAATTAAAATGTATTTCCAACGTCTTCACAGTTCCGCATTTCAGCTAGTCATTTTTCAATCATCAATATCACCGTACAATCTGCGGATTCAATTCCAAAGGAACCTCAACTGTTAGCAGCTCATCTATCCGGTGCTTTCTATTCTCTATTCGACTTCGATTTTCGTTGAAACAACCATCGACACGAATTCCCAATAACGGCGAGCAAACTTGCAGAAATGTTTCTGCCTCTCGGAAGGCGCCGCGGCATGGCGTTTTTCAGGCGTCGCGCGGCGGAACCATACACCCGAAAGACAAAGTCAAGCGTCGCGTCAGAGCGTCGCATGCTCGCCCTAACCAATTTCCACACCCCCTGCGCGGCTCGGCGCGGCGATCATCTTGCAGCGAGCGTCGCGGTGCACAATCGCCCGGCAAAAGTATCCCTGTGCTCGCACCCCTGATCGCCGATTAAAGGAAGAAATCCGGGCGGCATCAGAGAAAACTTTGTGGTCGGCTCGGACCAGGAGCGCAGACTTTGTGCGTACACAGAGGGACCGGGCCTGAGTGTAGCGAGCCGGCTCTCGAAACACCCTCTCCTGCGCGAAAACAGTGGTAGTTTCCCCGCTAAATATATTCACGCCATGCGTACGTACACTCGGAGACACGTCGTCGGGGGTTGTTTCAAGCGAGCGCTCGCGAGCGTGCGTGTGCTTGTACGAACGGCTATTACACGAAGATTCCATCGCGCGACCGGTCTCGCGAGTGTGTAGCTGTGTGTGTTCTCGTGTCGAGAAGTCGACGGAAACTCGAGGCACGGTTGTGTGAGTAGCGGGAGCGTGTGGGTGCGGGAGAGCCTCGTGGAGCATCGCGGAGAGGGTGGCGAGCGAGAGACGGTGGTGGTGGTGGTTGCGAGTTGCTGTTCCTAAGCGAGGGTATGCGCGATGCTGTCGGGTTCCAGGGTGGATACACAGGGGTGGTTGCCATCGGTGTGTGTTGGTGGCAGGCTGGTTACCAGGCAACCGGCAATAAAGGAGCCTGGATAGCCAATGGCGGCTCTCAATACACCCCTTCGTCTAACACGGCTTGTTTTCCGTGCTTAAGAGCGAGACAGAAGGAGCTTTTGCTTTAGTAGCTGTTAAGACCTTAAACCCGTGGCCTTGCCTTGACTTGCCTTCGTTGGCTGGTTGCCTTGCGCCAGACTGCTCGCACCTAATAGAAACCTCTTAGAACCCGCCGGCCCGTGTTTCTTCGATAATTGATATTCTAATCCTGGTCGATGCCGCCTAGGAACCGGCGAACCCCCTGGGCCCGCGTTTAACCCAACCTCGACGCACACAACCCAAGAATTGCCACGTCTTCTGCTCCGTTCCTATTCGGAGCCCGGCGATGGTTAATGAAATGATGGATAGAACGCGCGAGATTTAACCATTTCTGGACGAATTTCAGGACCGCGTTAGAACAACTATTCTCGAATGATATCAACGAATATCGTGCTATGGAACATCTTTTCTTTGATTTAGATCGGGAGGTCGAAAATAACAGGGGAGCGAAAGTGGTATGGTAAATAATTCGAAATCTATTACCGTTGTTATCGCAAATTTTTGATATATTAGGCAAAACTATTATGTCAACGTGTACATTGTCATTCTCATCGTATAAATATGCAATTGACTTATGTACAAAATGACTTTTCCATATACGACCATTAGCAATTTCTGAAAAATTTATTTATGCGTTACCTAACAAATTAATCTTTTTAACATCTTAAAAAAAAACTCAAACCGTTTGGTCGAATTTCGGGAAAGGTATTTGTTTTCAAAGGGTATACGAATACTTTATACACTGATTGTAAATATTGTTTACCCTGTATTGTGTATAAATTTGTAGAGAAAATACAATTACAGTAAAGGATCTTGTTCGTATAGAGTTAATCGTTCGTTTGATTTGTTCGAGTGTTGAATGGTAGCGTAGGTGGCATATCTCGAGAAATTGATAGGTTGCGATATTGTAGAATCGAGGAACCTACTGCGATGGGTCTGACCGAAGATATATACTATAGTAGAAATTCCATTTGTCCGAAACTTGTCCAGGGACATCGCGATTCAGACGACTGGAACGCTCGAACAATAGTTCACATAGTTCCAGTGATTCTGGTTATTCATGATCAGACATCTGTGGTTCGAACTGAGGCGATCACCGAGATCCTATTTGATAGTTCTCTGATGCATCGTTAATCAGTTACCGGGTTGATTTCTTGATGATAGATATTTAAGAAAACAATTAATCGCAGAAGATGCGTCAAATCAATATAAAAAATTTTAATGACGAAGCCAATATGACATGAATTTAGCAGCCGAATATTTTCTTTTGAATTAATTCATTCAAATTTTAATTACTTGTCACACGACTGTCTCCGGTCACTGATGTTTATTTATCTTCAACAAACTGTGAGGAACTGATTTTATATTTAATCATAGTGTTTGGTGATGATTTGAAAAAGGTTAAATGAAATATTCATTCAATTGGAATAATTGAAACAGTTCTCTCTATTGAACATCAACATATAACAACAGATAAAACAATCACGCTTATAATTTTCTTAATTCCAGTAACACATTGTATTCAGGGATTGAAAAGACGAATCAAATAATGTAACACGACAGAATTTTCTCTTTTTCTGTAATAAGCAAGCTTCTCGTCAATTACCACCGTCCTCGTTAATTCTCAACGAGCTGAAGGAGGTTTCCAAGGTCACACGAAACTTTATAAACAAGTGATAATCTGTACGATTTCAAAGAACTTTGGGATCACGTAATTTGTTTCAATATACTTTCTTAAACCAATTCGGATACTCTGTGTTCCAACCCTTAACAATCCAATCAAAGGATTGCCGATCAAGAAGATACCGTTTAAAGGATTCTTAAAAAAAACTATGTATAATTCTAGTATTATTTAATATATTTTTGTGTGTGATAAAACTGAACAAATAACTCACTGAATTCTTTTCCCAATGTTCTACAATTCACGATTCATTAAAGAAGGTAAATTATAATTGTACCACATTATGGTTGAAATGTTCACTAAACTATTGTATTTTAAACTTGTTCATTTTGGTATACTTCTGAAAAAGGCTTGTCTCAATTTTCTTGAATCAAATACTCCAGTATGCGTCGTCCCTGAAGGGGTTCGAGCTTCCGAACGTAACAAGAGCTAATGTTAACAGAAAGTCCAGGCCAATATAATATCGAAAAGCATTCTCGCGGGTTCGATCTCCTTCGAGAGTGGTCCCGCACTCGGTTCACGCTCGCAAATTTTCTGCGTGCTGTTTGTTCAGTGTCCTCGACACCCTCCCCATCTGGCCCAGCGACCCGCAACTCGTCGAAATTACGTCCAGCTGGACACCGGACACGGGACGAGCAGGAAACCGGTGGAAGACCGTGTCCCGGTCGTCGAAGGGAACGAGGAGTTTGCATCGAGTAAATGGAAACGCGCGAAGTGTTACGAGCTGGGAGGACGTTGAGGGTGGGTCGGAACGTCGTCGTCGTCGTCACGTTGTTACACAGTGTGGCCCGTGTGTATGGTGTCCCATGGGGAGGGCGAAGGTAGCACGTAGCACACCCCTGGGACGTCTTCTGCCGTCACTTGTCCGTATTAAACCAGGGTACTAATCTCGAAATTTAATTTGAAAATCTTTGCATGGCGTACTTTCTCCCTTCATCCCTTTCTCTCTCTCTCTCTCTCTCCCCTCCTCTCTCTCTCTCTCTCTCTCTCTCTCTCTTTCTTCTCTCTTCATCCACCTCCCTCCCCCCGGCCCTATCCGCCTCTATGCACCGCGAAGTCGTTTTAAACCCGGCGAATTACCCGGGCCTTTGTGCGTCGTAATTGAAAATTCGTTTCCGCCCCTTTTCGCGGGCCGGAGAACGAACGGATAAATGCCCTTTCGTGGATTCATCGAGAAATTACCTCGTCGCCTGGTGAATGAGACGACTTGTCTTGGCCTCGTTCCGCGAGACGCGGTTTCCTCGCAACGCCCCTCCATCCCTCGGCTGCCATTTTATAAGGAGAACTACGTAAATGCGAGCCAGCCCGTGAAAGCAGCCGGATGATTAACGAGACAAATGCTAGTTTACCCGTTCCTCTGACGTCGTCGCTCAGTGATGGAGTTAGGTTTGCGGCTCTGCGAAACGTCCAGGGCTTCCGGACGACTCCAAACACCAGATTTGATTATTATTAATCTATTGTACCACGATCGTCGGGTATTCCAGCGGTATATAAAAAACATTTTATATATGTATACTACCAAATATTCCAATCAGTCTTAATAACTCTTACAAGAACTGAAGTTGTTTAATTTAACCCCTTACGAGGATTATTTCAAATACCAACAATACTTTCCTCAAGAAACTAGACTATGCATCAAGCTCTTACAAACTGGAATATACCGAGATAATTAAATTATGTATTTATAACATAAATTTATAAAATAGTATCGTCAATATGTTAACATTCGTCCTTAAAGGGTTAAATAGACATATTTACTAAGTACACATACGTATATTAGGTCGTTGCATATGAAATGTCCGATTTCAGAATTCAAATGTTATGAATTGTTTTAACACGTTAACTGCCATGTCACCCGAATACGGGTGACAGCAAAAATTCTCATCGGGAGCAAAGATTACAACTGCTAGTGCAGAGTAATTACGTGATAAGTGAGGATCGTAGCAGGTATCGGAGTGAGAGTACCGAAAGAAATGTAAACAGACATGCGATAGCAGAGCACGCATCTTACAGTGGCACGGTTGGCCTGACGGGGATTTTGTTTGTAAACACGCGTGGCAGTGAACGTGTTAATCTACGTAATAATATCACAATCTACAGGTATATTATTTATCCTTTCAAGGTACAAAGCTATGCTAATAAAAAGCTAATCTTTTCAGTTCTATTTACAGTGACTTTATAATAATATGAATTTACAAGGAATATTTATTACCAGTGTTAGAACAGATATTACACCTTTTCGACGATTCTTCCTAAGAAGAAAATAATCTTTACATCAGATATTCATTCGGTCGAAGGTCTTTAGCAGCCCGACTGGAGTTTTTAGGGTCCCCAGCAGAATGCCAGCACACTTGAAAAATGCATCAGGGCTGAGAATTATTTATCGAGCGCGTGAAACATGTAACGCGGTCGTTTACATAGTCGAAAGGGCGAATGGAGCGTATCCGAGTGCAGTCGATGCTTGGATACATCCCGGGGGATGTTTCGGTAGATTAGGGACCCTCGCCGCCGCGCCGCGCCGGGTAGTTTTGCTGCGCCATGTAACACGCTGTAAAACACTTGTAACAGACCGGTGGCAGCTTAGGGGTAAGCTGCTAATGCTTCCACGATGTTTTCGGGGTCGAATTAATTTGACCGGTTCGATCGTTTACCCTCTGGAGAATCGACCGAATCGCCTCGTGCGTTTCGCATCGTTCTGCGCCTTTTTATCTCCGCGGTGCTCTCCTTTTCTCGTGTTAATTCGACACGTATCGATCCGCACCATTCATGCCCGTTGCATATGTACGAAATACATCCAGAATGTATTTCAACACTAAATTTCCGATTTGCGGAAAATCTTCCATTTTAAACCTTCATAATTTTGTCAAAACAAAATATACGACCTAAACCTCGTATCAGTGTAAAGACTTTAATCAATTCTATCATTCATTTTTACGTAAGAGAATTTTGCACATTATGTAACCGGTGAAGAAGGGTTAGGTTAGGTTACAAACTGTAGATTACATAGAAAACATTTCTATGTTTTCCTTTGAAAATGCTATCAATTTAAGGGTCCTTAAGAATTTTTATTATCTTTTGAGGTGTTTTATTAAGCTCGGAAAGGTGTACTGCCAAATTTGCAGTAATACAAGGTACACGACGGATCCCTTCAGTTTCCCACCCACTACATTATAATTAATGAAAATATTTCAAAAGAGAACGAGCAATATTTTTCGGAAGAGGGAGGTCTGTAATTTTTAAAATGAGCGCATTTTCGTACTATCCTTTTTGAATTCACTGTATTAGATAAAATGTTTAAATTCTTATGTACCTTGTATAATGATATACAAAATACAATAAGGAGTCGTGTCCAGTCGTAGCTAGACAGTACATAATTTTCCAGTAATAAATATAGTCAGATTATTACCGATACGTTGTTGGGAGTTAAACGCATCAGATCCGCAGTCTAATTACAACAACAACGAGTGGATAAAATGCAAAGCTCTATTTTATCTTCGATTTAAAGAAAGTCCAGTCACCACGGTGCAGTTGTTTCGTTGAAACTTTATGAGTAGACTCTTGTTCGCGTGTGGCAAAAATGAGTAGATGAAATTTGGGACATTAAGAGGACCAAACGAGTTTAAGAATAACGATGTAGAAATGATTAAAGTGGAAGATCCGCAGTCTATTGATAAGTAATAAATTCCAAAAAGTATAGTTCCTCTTCTTCGGATACAGCTTCGGTGGCCGTCGACGTTAACGAAGACGAATAATTAAGGTTCAGCGGCGGGTCTCGGCGCGGGCGCGGTCCAGGGAGGTTGGTTTTCTTCTAAGCATCAGGAATTACGTTGTTTCTCGAGCCGTCGATTCGCCCGTATAATACAGCCGGTAATTAAGTTCTCGGTGAAACCAGTTCCCGGGGCCGGTTATTTCGCGAAAACCTCGCCGGCTTAATCACGATTACCGCGAAACGTGTTCCATCGATCCTGTATCTCACAATCGGAGGCCCCTTGGTCCCCTTGAGCGACGATAATTAATGAATAGGACGCGGCCGTGGAAGGAAACGGAACCGTGAGAGAAATAGAGAAAGAGAGAGAGAGAGTGATGAAGGAGGAATAACGAATTCGTGGGCGTATTTCTCGGAAGCGCTTCTCGACTCTTTTACCCTCGACTACCCCGGTCTTCTGCGAGCTTCTTTTTGCTTTCGCACCTCGTGGTCAGGAACGTGTTTTCACGCTTGTCTCGAACCATTCTCCGTGTCGCGGTGGCCATGCTCTCGTAATTCGACCCCTCCACGAATGGTGTGAATATTATGATGTCCGGGCATTCAGGTGCCAGCCGGGTACAATGGGCGAAGTGTTGATTGCCCGAAAACAACGCGTTTTTTTATCCACCACCGAGTCTCCGTACTTTGTTCCGATGCTCTGTGCCACTGCCCTCTCCTCTTGTGGGATGTTCAAGGACCACGTCGTCGGTTGTCCACCGTGAGCCAACGAGACCTTTATCGATTGCACCGGCCCGTTTCTTCGAGGTTTCTCCAACATAAACAGACAGGGAACCGAAACGAGGGACTTATGAACGATATAATGGTCCCCTGAACACTAGGATTGCTGTCGAGATCGAGTTCGGAGTCCTAGCTTCGGTTTCTGGACACTTCAGAACATAGTTTCTGGACACTTCAGATCGACGGAGACGTGAGAAATGAACCACGTGCTCCACCGGTGGGATTTCGTAAAAATTTCATGAAATAATTGTAAGTAGTACTTGAAGACAATAATATTTCTAGTCGGATATGTTCGAAAGAAAATGTTACTGGGATTAAGACTTCTTCGTTTCTAGATTGAGGATCTTCATACACAGATGAAAGCCTTCTGCATCAGAAATTTCTGCCAATGGAAGTAAATATCAAAATTCAAGATATTTTCCAATTGCTTTTCAATTTTATCTATTAATTTTTGTCCAAACTCGTTGCCCAAAAGTCACTTGAGCGATTAAGAACGTCTACAGTCATCTTGTATCTCTATAATCATCATCTTGCTATTTACACAAATATGTCGGTGGAGTTTAAGGGTAGTTGGAAGTGTAGGTTACGTTAGAACAAAGGAAATCGTATCAGAAGCTTACTGTACCTCCAAAGTGTACTATGATAAATCACTTGCTGCTAGTAGGAAAATAATAAAATATCCCAAGAATCTAAAAGGTAGATTAAAGCTAGAATAAAGATAATCACGCCTGAAACTTTTCCTAGCTTCAAAGTCTGCTATGATAAATAGACTGTGGATCTTTATGCATTCATTGCTTCTAACACAGTTAAAAAATTGTTAAAATACACCATTTCACAGAATTGAGTACAATTTTCATTTATTTCAGAAGTACGAAGGCTACTACCATTCGAAAGAAAATTTTAAATGATTCCAATTTCTTGAAATTCTTTTACAACTAATGATCAAATATTTTCTGTACCTAGAAAAATGATGCAATATTATTCTACTGGCTGATTAGTGGACTGTGCTTTTCTATACATATTCTACTGGCTGATTAGTGGACTGCCACGTTGAGAAATACGGTCGAGGCAGGACCGATTCGATCGTTTCGAATTCGCCCAAAATTTTCCCGGGCCGTTATTGAATCGGCTCGTATAATAGACCCAACTCCGCAGAAGCTGGTCGACGTGTCCCCGGCAGGCTGTACCTGGCGCAAGCTCGGCTGCATCGGGCAGCGGAGCTTGGTTCAGCAGGAACGTCGGATGGCAGGGCGTCGCGGTGCCATTCACGCGTCCAATTAATACTGAAATTGCAGCTATCAGGCGGCGCATTAGGCACTTCCGTGTGATTAACGCGAGGCGTTCCAACGGGCGCGAAGCAGCTTTCAAAGTCTCGAAAAGCCTCGAACCGGCTGAAAGGAAAGTATGGCATCCAGAGACAACGCCGCCGTCGTGTGGCCGCTCCGCGTTTCGCTAAATTACATTAAACACTTCAGACTTCGGGCTCCGCGCTCGATCTCGTACGAAACGCATAATTACGTGTCCTCGCGGAAAATTCAAGAGGGTTAGCCGGTCGGTTTTTAGCGGATCGCGTGTCTCGTGAGGGACGCGGACAGAGACAGAAAGAGGAAGAGAGAAAAAGAGAGAGACAGAGAGAGAGAGAGAGAGAGAGAGAGAGAGAGAGAGAGTGCGGTGTCGACGCCTTGGCAATTCCCGAAATAAATTCACTTCCAGCACGTGTAGCGATGGCAACTACGCGCCCATCCCGGCCGCCCCCTTATGTAATATACTGACAGAGAAGAAGGCCAGGGGAATAGATGAACAGAGACATCTGACTGCCGAGAGATATCGCTAGACAGAGGGAGAAGCGGAAAGTGTCACGCACACATGCAGAACTACGAGAACGTCGAGCCGCGCCGCGCCGAACCGGCGGAAGGCTTAAAACAGAGAAAGAAACTTTTGGTGGATAGTTGCTTGGGCGAGTGACAGAGAGCGCAAACACCCCCGTAGCCTAGCTACCCCTTTCGACTGGCCAGTGCCGGCATAAGTCAGGAATTCCAGGCACGCGGTATATTGCGCGGGGGTGGAGGCCCGGCGGTTATAAGCTATAGTCTCCGGCGTGGCATGGCATGCACAGCCATTTACTTCATTATGTCATTAAGCTTAATGGCCCTGGCCCTAACACGGCTCTAGACTATAGCCACTTCTACAGTTCGTCCCCATTAACTCCTATCTCTCTCTCTCTCTCTCTCTCTGTCTCTCTTCCCTCCTACCCTCCCTCACGATTTCTCTCTCTCTCTCTCTCGCACCGACGACGACCTAGCACCACTTCTACACCCACCGGACGCCTCCTCCTGTCCACCCACCAGGCGCGGCCTGCCGTATTCTCTCTCCTGTCTGCTGGCATCCTCGTGAACCAGCCCCGGGCTCACAATGAGCATCGACTTTACGCCGATGACCGGCTGAAATTGCCGGCAGCATCCTGGAAAATTTACTCCGGCGACCGCGCGGCAACCTACCGGCCACGTCGATTTCGAGAGGACCCGTTACCGCGAGTTTATTCCCGCGGACATGGACGAGGCTGCTTCCAGCACACCTCCAGGGACACTTCCACCTCCGTGCGACGACTGACAACGCTTTTCTCTCACTGACGAGGAATTTTTCTCTTCAAGGAGAATGGAGGTCGAATGCCGCTCTTTCCGCAGCCTATTCCGCAAGATTAAGGGGCCGTTCTCATGTAGACGGCTCGGGAATCGAGTGTTTTAAAAAATTGTGCTAGGCTGTGGAATAGCTTCTCATTTATAGACGAACTGGAATAGTTTATGTATAATCTATGACTGTTGCCAAGACATTCAAGGCAAGGCATGCTGACACACAGAAGATTGACTGTAAGCTGAACACATATAATAAATTACTTTTATGATTTTAGAATGCCAATGTTTTCGATCAAGTATGTAGATCACTTTGTGCTATAAAACTGATCTTTCAGAATCCAACAAGAAACTAGCGTCGATATTAAGGGATCTCTACTTTGTATGTATGTGTATGAAATTTTATGAAGCCATGAGAAGTGATATGCTGAATCATACAACAATTTAAATGATGATAACGATGATGGTTGCAAATCAATTATACTATTTCATCTTAAAATACATATAGCCAAGAATCTGAAAAATTTTATGATGCTGCTTTAGAAAATTACGTAACGAAGATAAGATTGCCATTTCCTAAATAAAAAGAGACTCTCTACTTTTTTCTGACATTTTCTCTAATCAACTTGGCATTTTTCCGTTTATTTCCCTCGAGAATGAAAATCGAATGTCTCTTTTTCCTAGTAACTCCTTGTTCTCGTTTCACCCTATTGTTTTCCTCGAGAGATAAACGTAATTCGGAATGAAGATTGCTACGTTCTAAATATGTCTTGTTCTTGATTAATGTACTTAAAGTTGGCGACTACTTCTTTGCGATTTCGAGGACGAAGGTCGAATGCTGCTTTCTTAATAGCTTCTTCTTCTTCTTATTTCAACCCCTATTGTTCTCCTCGAGATCCATATAAATCAAAGTGAAAATCGCTACCGTCTAAATATGTATTATCCGTGATCAATGTGTTTAAAGTATGCGATTACTTGTTTGTTATTTCACATTTTGTAAAAATTAATTATTTCAACCCATGTTGTTTTTCTCAACATCAATCAAATAACAACCCAGAAGAAATTATTACAATTTTATTTAAATATACTACAGCCGTTCAAAACTTATAAATAAGTTTGTAGTTATTAAATTGTTGAATTGATTTATGTTTGAATGAAAGGGTGAGCAAGAGAGTTTCTCGAAATGCCAAAGCTCTCGCCTAAAACAAATTTCGAATGAATTATGTATATTCAGAATAAATAAAGAGCAAGGTTGATTCATAGAATTTTCATTTCCTCGTTGAAAAGGCTTTTCATTTCACGGAATGTCTTATGGTCATTAGATCGAGGGGGCTGGAAAGTGGATCGGCTTCGAGATGGTTCGCTCGCGTCTCCGATGTGAATTCCCGGTGCACGTGTGTGCTCATTGTCGACACCGATCCACGGGGATAGATTTTACGCTGATGACCTGGTAGAATTGCCGGCAGCATCGCGTAAAATTTACGGTATTCATAAGACTAGCGCGACCATGTGCGTGGCAGCAACGGTGCCGAACGAGTTTCCGCCGTGCAACCCCTTCCAAATCTGCGCTCGATGGAGACGCGAGGGTCGCAAACTTGTTACAGCACTGCTTGGGGTTCTAATAATTGGAGAGCGCCGAGCGTTCTGTTACTTCTGCCCGAAAATAAGGTAACTTATCGAGAGCGAAGATATTCGTTCGCCTTAAGGGGTGAAGTTCCTATAAACGGCTTATTTCTTTTCCCTTTTTCATCAATTTTCACTCTTAGAAATTTATTGTAAAGACACCAATGCACTAATCTTTATTCAACATTATAGGCATCAAGTGAAGAAATTATGATGACAATAAATTCTCTTTTTCATCAATTTTTACTCATAGAAATTTGTTGCAAAGAGACCAATGCGGTAATATTTATTCAACATTAGAGGTATCAAGTGAAGAAATCTTGATGACAATCAAATTCTCTTTTTCATCAATTTTTACTCATAGAAATTTGTTGCAAAGAGACCAATGCGGTAATCTTTATTCAACATTAGAGGTATCAAGTAAAGAAATTTTGATAATCAAATTCTGATAAATACAGAAGAAGTAGATCAGTATCGTAAAATACATAATTTTTCGGCATGCATAATTATTTGAAACAGACCAATGAAAAGTTTTCCAATTTATTTGACAATTTTAAGAATATGAAAATGCCATAAAAAGATTGCTTATTTTAAATATGTGGGATTATAAAATAATAGGGTGTCAGAAGTGGGTTTTTACTATATATATGTATATAAGTTTATTGTATAAATAAGGAAACTATAAACTAATTACGCTCGCTTACTCTTTACTCTTTTACTCTTTTACTCGTTTACTCGTTTACTCTTAATCAACGACTCTCTTACTTTCACGGGGCCTGCCCTATTTATATCGGCCGCGAATCAGACACACACGCACACGTACACCTTTAGGGTTATCGCACCTTACGCTGCTCTCTCTTTCTCACATCATAGCTCTAACTCTCTCGTACCATCACTCTGGGTCATTCACTCTAACATTGTCTGTTTACTTGTCAGCGGCTCACCTTCGTCGCTGACAAGTAACGGGCGAACTGTTCCGAAAAACGCGTATGGTTTTTCGGATGCTCCAACTGTCTCGTCGGCTGTTTATAATTACTTACTCTTTATCCTACAAATATGGCAATACTTTACAATGCAAGATCTGTGTTTTATATGTTTTAGAAAAGTGATTGTATTTTAAAAGTATTTAACAATTCCGATAAATATTTGATGCTCTGAGGAATATTAGAAACTAGAAGTTAGTGAAACGATTATAAACGAAACTCGCGTGTTTTATATTTCGAATTTTCGAATCAAGATATAAATGTGTTCATTGGACGCAGCATTTTGATTAGTAACACGTTGGATAGATTGACGAAACAATATTCGATGCTTGTGTTTTTCATCGATTTCTATGCAGTGAAAATTTCACGTTAGCTCGTTCATTAACGGAGGACAGAATATGAAATTCAGCGTGGCAGTTCAATATACGTGTGTCGTTAATAAACAAGGGTGAACATGACAGAAAACGCGCGTAAAATCGGATCGTACGGTAGCAGGTTTTATTAATTTGCATAATTTCGCGTTTAGAGGCGGGCTTTCCTCGGTCGAATCGATTCGGTGACGCGGATTAACAACGCCGCGCGAGCACGCTTTGAAAATAGACCAGCTAAACATCGGAAATTAAATTGAAAAGCGGAGGTACGCTCGCGAAATTGTTTCGCGAGTGAGTAATTTCATAATTATTCCCCGAGTGGCGATCTACGTTCGACTCGATAATGCGAGCAAACAAGGATCGCTCAATGGCGGGATTAATTATTCTATAGTTGCTGAGACTCCGCCGATCTTCGAGGTAGTCGACGCTTCGCGTGAATTGATTGTGCTCGGACTCGTTCGAGATTCCGTCGAGTCTCGGAGGTGTCGTCGGAGGCGATTCTCATGGAAACTCGGCGTGAATCTCGTTTTAATTCGACCACCGAGGACCGGCGCGGCATGGCAGTCTGCTTCAGACACATGCAACGCTTCAAGAAAGTGTTGACTGCCGGCTGTTTTCAAAGTAACCCAATATTTTTGTAGCTGAACTACATATTTTGTTCGCTGGCGCCAGACAAACTTACGTCCGCACATGTCGACCTAAATTTAGTCGACGACACGGCGCGGCGCTCCTCGCCCCTGTCCCGGCTGTCACACCGCGAAACTTTTGTTGCCGAGTTCGCTCCATCGAAACTTTCGAATACGTCCGTTCTAGATTCTTGTTCCGACAGCGACACTGGACAGGAAATAATTAAGTAATCAGCAGCGCAGCTCACTCGCGATTCGCGAACGAGCACGGTAGCGTTCTTCAAAAATTCGTTCCGAACGGATGCAGTATAGCGAATTATAAAATTATTTTTTATTAATTATTGAGTATACACCTTGCTCGTCAGAATCGCGGTCGGACTAGTCCGGCCTACGAGTCTTTAACTGTTAAATAATAATAATCACATAATAAGTGATTCACATTTAAATGTTTCAAATTCATTTTTTGAAGAGGCGAATTTATTAAATCTGTTCATCCAATTGCAGCATTCTTTTTCTTCTGATCATTGTAAACACGAGACAAATCGCACGGCAACG
Source organism: Lasioglossum morio (assembly GCA_916610235.2). NCBI lineage: Eukaryota > Metazoa > Arthropoda > Insecta > Hymenoptera > Halictidae > Lasioglossum > Lasioglossum morio. The sequence continues at coordinate 4,141,673 of OU744324.1, read as the reverse complement.
AGTTAATCCGGCCACTAATCGAATTATTTGAAGTGAGTAAGGAAAATATACACTGCGATAAACACTAGATCTACCGGACTAGAAAGAATGACTGGTGCGAACTGTTTTCGATTCGAAATATTAAAAGTATAAATGTATTTTTCCGAGAAATTTCTTTAGTCAACTTCTCTGTTGGACTACATATTTAAATAAAACTTGCACGAAATCGAAATAAATGGTATATTGTCATTATTATAAGGCAATGTATGCCAATTGCGTTTAGTGCTCGGTAGTTCTAGTGTTAATATGATATACTTAACATATGCGTTTCTTGCCAAAAAGCAACGAATAAATTGTTCTATTTCTTCTCTTGTAAATGATGAAGAGGTTTGTTCGTGAAGTTTATTATTTTATATGTAGAGATGCGGAAACGTTGCTGCAGTGTTTAGAATGTAATTATGTTCGCGTTAATGCGACAAGGAGTAAAAATTCAGATTGCTTTGGAGCCAAGCGAAGAGTAATGGATTCCGATGGCAAAACGCGAAGGAACGCACTGGTACAATGGAAATGTATAGGGTGCGAGTAGGAACGAATGTTCGAGCCGTGTTCGCGCGAAGTTCGGATTGGTAAATGGAGGCATTATTTGAAGCACCGGGAAGTTCTCTAATCTTGACAAAGGACGTCGACGAAGGAACGGAGACGAGGTGACTTAACGATCGGTCGGACAAACTCCTCAACGTCTCGTTGACTCCCCTCAAGGTCGACGAGAAGAGTCTAATTGTCCCTTCCAGAAGAGAGACTTGGCAACCTTTCAAATTTCTTTGCTTACAAATTCATAAGGTCCCCGGGAAATACACCTTCTTGAAGGAGATTTATTGAAATTAGTGCAATTAGCGGACTCCGACGGATCCAGGGTAAGGAGGGACGGTGGCGACGGGTTCGCAGTATCGACCCTTGCATCGATTACTGTATTATTAACAACATGATCTACTTCAATAACCACTCGTTCAATCGCGAAACTAATTACGCGATACGAAGTGCGAAATTTTTAGGGCGTGCACCGTTCGCAGAGTGTACAGTCTCGTTTTATAAATAATGCAAAGGTGAGATACTGCTGAGCTGCATGAAACACTGTTTGCAAACGATCAAAGAGACATATTGTTAAATATTACGATATAACTATAATGATTGAATAAATTTATATAAGTTATATTTAAGAAGTTTATCTTAAAACTGCATATGTATAAGAGATCTGATCAACGTGAATCGTAAAATTGAGATTGTTTGAGATAAAGAACATATACGTATGCTCTACATACCCCTAGACATTTCATGATTTTTCTGTAATACATTTACAATATTTATTCCCATCGACGTTTAAAGGAAATCTTTAATTATTCGATGGAGTTTGAAGATGGTACACTCAGATTGAAGATTCAAATAAAAATTTTGACGATAGAGGATATCTTAAGCTTTATAACTATGTATAATACTGTTTCTTGATCGGACGCTTTCTAATATTAACGTTCTAAAATCGGACATTTCCAACGATCTGATTAATTCTGGTTCATCATGAATCACCTCCGTCATCGAGCACACGGAGTCCGGTATCAATTGCACAGGACACAGGCAGTGGCGTCTTCAATTGAAGGAACACGTGAACGGGCCCGTTGGCGAGGCTCGCAAGGCTGTCTTTGAAAGAGTGGAGCCATAAGAAATTTAATCCAGAAGAGCTCTCACATCCTCAACACCCCGTTTCAAACGGGCACCATTGTCTTTCTCATTTCAACCGAGCCATCGACGCCGGTTCGAAAGAAAAACGCTCGCGTGTAACCCCCGTCGCGGCCTCGCGACAAATCCGCTCGGAGGTTCCAACTGGTATCCGCGCGTTCCTTCGGCGTTAGTTCTTATCCGTTCTCTGTATCTCTGCCACTCGGATTCTCTCCGTCCTCGTCGTGCTGTCAGGAACTCGAGCCGAGATAGAGAGGGAGAGAAAGAGAGATAGAGAGAGAGAGAGAGAGAGAGAGAGAGAGAGAGAGAGAGAGAGAGAGAGAGCCAGTCGTCGTCCCATCTACGGGGCTCTGACGCTCGCCCTTTTCCGCTCAATGGAACGCGCGCCCATCGTGGAAAATCGCACCGGTGAAAAGGTGTGAATCTCCGGCCCTCGAAAAAAGGACGACAATGCCCGGTTGCTGGCGTCGCACAATGACGCCTCTAAACCCACAATGTAGCCACTGTATCTGCAGGAACGAGCGAGCGAGCGAGCGAACGAACGAACGACAGCAGCAAGAGGGCCTCTCCTCGCACTGCCACCCCCGCGACCTACCCCCTTTTCATCGGCACAATCCTGCCGCAAGGAGTCGAGGATGCCTGGTTGTACTCGAAAGCGCATTTTTCAGCCGCATAATATTTATTCGTCCGCCAGCCGTGTATCGCTTTAAAGTGGCGACGGGTGAAACCGAAAACTCCCATACCTCCAACCACCAACCCGATCGACAGACACAAGATGAAAAGGGGTTCAAAAAAAAAAGGAGAAACGATGAAATAGGAAATTTCTACCGAACCTGCCAAGGATGAAAAAAGAAAGCTGCTGCACGTCTACCACCTACCACCACGCCCATTCCTGTCAAAATATTTCCTGACGGAGCGAATCAACCCCCTGTTTTTCCACTCCCCCAGTTTCTTCCTGCTTCACCGAGTTTCCATCCCGTGCGAATCCTTCTCGTGTCGCTACCTACACAACAACGATCCCCGCCTTTCGGAAGGGTTACCTACGAAATTTCTGCACGCCGAGTACGATTGTGCGCGGCTACGTTCGCGAGTGTTAATCGGTGTGCCCGTCGCATGCACGCACATACGTTGCCGTGGCACTGATCATTGTTCATTGTGCAGCGCCGGCCTCGCAGGACATGGCGTCCTGCCATTCCAGCCTGCTTTTTGTCGGAACCAGCTGAGTCAAAATGGCCTCCGGACGGTGACGTCACGATTCACGTGCTACGCACGCAATAGGTACACGCATCGATCCCGACTACTTCGAGGGACGACCAATGGGTACCTAGGAACCATCACCCAGTCAAGACAATCGACCAGATATCCTCAAGGGGGTAGGCCACCTTTATCGTTTCGAAAAATCGAAAGTTTTTGTAAGTATTCTTATTTAAAACGATCTTGAACATTGTACACTTTTCATTTGGTATATTCAAATCATTATTTCATTTGTACCGTGCAAGTGTTTGGAACTTTGGCTTAGAAATCGTGAGAAACCACGTGACCGCTTGTAGAAACGAGTTTTCATTGCGACATTAAAATAAAATACATTGCGTTAGGATTCTTATAATGGTAAATGGTTTGAGCTAGCAATTGCAATGACATAATTGAAATTATTTCGATTTCGTAGGATTTGTTAATGTTCACAAACTCGCTAAAAGCGAACAACGAATACATATGTGTATCTTTGAAACGTTTTATATGTTTGTGTTCCTACGCCTACCTAAAAGCTCATAAATGAATTGTAACTGAGGTGCAGCTTTGCAAATGGTTTCATCTTTGCTGAACAGAAAGCAAAGCTTAAAATCTGCTTCGGTGGCCAATATATGGTAACAAGCCGGACATAAGCGAGAGCTTGGTGCGTGAATAGATCGGCGGTAACAATCGGAGGTGATAAGTCCATGCGGGCTAGAGTGTCTCCTGCGTTAGAGAGTCCACGTCGAAATTCTCGATCCTATTATGCTCCGAAGGATTTGCTTGGGCGCGTTCCACGTTAATTACAGTGCTAATGAGCTTCAGCGAGTAATCAAAGCAAATGTTTCATGACACGAGCGAGCAAACCGTTTGACGGTTTTGCTTTTCTGTGGTGTGGCCTTCGTTTGCCGGCCACCTTTTCCTCGGGCTGGCTACACTTTCCGTCAGGCCGTTTCTAAGCTCGGTTTTCGCCATCGCGGAAACCAACGGGTTCTTCTCGAACCCTCTAATTCTCGCGTAGGAGCGCGTGTCGACCTGGTGAATTTTATTCCTCACCGGCTCGGATCGGTATGTTATCCGCTGGCATGTTTTTGATTACAATTCATCCGCCGTGTTTACCCTGCACACCCGCTGGTACAGGCTCGCGCAGACAAACCGCTGCTCCAGGCACTGACTGTTACTAATTAAGGGCGGTTTCAGTACGCGTGTTAATTCTTAATTAATATCTTTGTTGCCTCCTCCGACGTGGCAGCCCTCGGCACCCATTTCTCGCTCGCTCGTTCCTCTCTCCTTCTCGCGCCCTTTCTCACCCCCTCTGATCTCATACCTCTCACTCTCTTTCGCACCCCCTGTCCTTCTCTTTCGCACACTTTATTTTGCGCTTCTTCTTTCACCACCACCACCACCATTTTCCTCGTTCTCTCTCCTTCTCCGGCCAACGTCGACGTCTCTCTTCCACCTGTTCTCATCCTTCTACTCTCAGCCGGCAACCCCTTCTCCTTCTCCACCTTCTCGCCCCGTGCCTCTTTAGCGACACCCCAGCTACACATCGTCCACCCACTTCGCTTCTGGAGTCTCTCGAATGAAAGGAGATGTATGGGAACACACGCGCATCCGAGCCACTATGATAGGTACAATCGGTCACGAGTGACGAAAGCGATAGAGAGAGATAGAGAGAGAGAGAGAGAGAGAGAGAGAGAAAGGCAAGAAAGAAGCACGCGGAGAAGCCGCGTTCCTACGATTTACCGCTCTCTACCCGCGGAGGATCTCTTTCGCGACAAGCCGAGGAATCGCTGGTTAACCCCTTTGTCCGCTCACCCTCGCGACGAGAAGCCGCGAACAATTCCGCGCGATCTGGTAAATTGTTTTTCGCTCTTCTCCTTTTCAACGGAGAGCTTGGAAATCTCCGGCTGAAACGACGCCGCTCGCTCGAGATTTCCACCGCGAACCAGACGCAACGCCGAGTCGCAAGTTAGCCCCAATTTACCTCGCCACCACCTCAGTGTTTTATCGCCACCCAGATTTTTAATGAAATATCTTGCCTCGTAATCTACCACGCTACCGGATCTCCGTTTAGCTTCGGATTTCTTCGATCCGTACCAACGCGAATTCAGAAAGCCTCGCGATGTAATGTGACAGGAGGGTTAGCTCCACCCCTAGCAGAAAATATTTTATCACAATCGTGGACATGGCTGTTGAACGTATATGAAATATAAAATACAAAAGATAATATTATTTTTACGCCTACGATGTAGTTGTATTTTTTCTTTCAAGATCACTTTTTAGGGATTTCAAGATTCTCTGTACTTTTTTTCAAAGGAAATGATATACTCTGTGTTAGCATATTCTTTCAGTGCTTCGTATAAAAAATCATCGACCTGTATAACTGTTTGGTTTCGATTATTGTATATCGAGATATTTACATGAACATTAAAGCCTAAATCACATGCGTCGCCTGTGGATCTCCATTGAGTCATTGATAAAAGTAGTTGTTCAACGATTGTTCACTTCGTGAAAACGTAAATGAATTGTGATTTACGCGAACGAGTTTCGTATCGCGTGGATTATCAGGGAACGACGATTTTCGCTTCAGAGTTCGGGGTAAATAATCCAGCAGTCCGGATAAGAAAGTGTATCCATCTCCTCGGCGTGGCGATCGCAAATTCGAGAGTCTCGGCTCCTTGGTCCATGCTTCGAAAAGTTTCTTCTGTTCGGTCAGGGGATTTCACTGGCAAATACTCTTCAATCGTAATAGCCAGCGGGGGCTCTCGAGATCTCGAACGAGCCTCGCGCGTACTATTTCGCGAATAGTCAACAACGTTCGACTCTGCATTGAGCGGTGGCGTTCTTTGAAATGGAGCCCTTTACGACAAAAATGTCTGTAAAGCTCCCGAGTCGAGCGGCTCTATTAATCAACCGCCAGTTCCTTCGTGCCTGAATGCACTTCGTTTTTCAGGGAGGAAAAATACTCTCCAGCTTTCCTTCTCCCTGTTCAGGGGCCCCGATTTTCATTCCGTTCCGTCTCGCCTTTGTCCCAATTCTTTTTTCCTTCGTCTCTAGTTCCGTTCGATGACTCTGACGCGCCGAATCTCTCGATATAACTTCCGTTAGTCTTTAATCGTGCCGGGATCTCGTCGCGATACCGATTCTCGCAATTGTTGGAAGCAAACTGCCATTTAACCCTCGGACGACGGAATTGTCAATTTTTTTTGCTTATTATTTTGATAGTATTTCTTGTAGACACGTTAATCTAAAATAATTAGAAGGATTTAAGAAATCCTAACTGCATCATTATTAAATGAATTTTGATTTTACTACAATTTGCTGCAATTCAAATATAAAATTTTTATTCTGCATGGAAATCTGCTCTCTAGTCATTACTAATGTAACAGCTGTTCATTTAATGTAATCCCTTGTAACTGAATAATTAAATGACGATTTTGATACTCCGGGTCAAAATAGACACGGCGACGCCGTCGGAGGGTTACACAATAAGATTCATTAACATTCGGACACTATGAAAGAGGATCAATTGTTTTGATCGATACAAATCTGCGAAATGTGCCTTCTTAAATTGTCTCCGTTCAAGATTTCTTTTTCACATCGTATAGTAAACCAATCATTCTGACTTCCCAACAAAATTCTCTTGTTCAGTCCGGTTTTTAGAAAGTTGCTAAAGCTGCAGTTAACAATAAATTGTTCTCCTTTTTAAGGAAATTACGAACTACGAAAAAGTTCTGATCACTAAAACCGTAAACTAATACTTATTGCAAGGCGTTAATGTTTGAGCAGTTACTTTACTGTTTTTTTTTAATTGTTTATTTTACGTCGCATCAACTGCTTGTGGTTATTAGCGACGGACTTTACTGTTTTGTCTTCACAATGGTAGGATAATTGAGGAGATTTTGTGATCGTTTTCTGGCTAGAAAGATTAGTGGGGTCTATCGGTTGCAAGAAAATACACGGTGAGAGTTTTCGTCGGATTTCTGATCGTGTACCATCGATGCGACAAAACCGGAAGACAAGCTTCCTCCATATTCCTCCGTCTTCCTCAATTTCGTGATTCCCTTCCGGTTTGTTGAGAGAGCAGGCTTGTCTCGGCCGCTTCTTTTCACAGAGGAAATTTCTAGCGAGCGGTGAAATCGATACCGCGGGAAATGAGATGATTGGATCGGACACCGGAGATGCCTTGTAAAGACTGAAGAATTCAGGAGGCACGAGATATTGTGACGGCGGTGGTTCTCGGATATTTATGTCGATACCAAAGTTTCGTCGATTATGATGGCAATAACCAAATCTCCGAGGATATAGAGTAGAAAGAGTAAAAAGAATAATCTTTTTTATCGCTTCTTATTCAATTCACCGAAAAGATAAAAATTGCAAAAGAAACCACGGGGCAACACTCAACCGTTCTCTGAAAAAATTATAATAAAGCTTCTTCTCGTTATCAAACTAATTTTATTTACAATATATTTTCGATATATTTCAGGTGCAGAGAAATAATTTCTAAGGCCTCCATTTATACTATACGTATAAACTTATTTGACTGAGGAATGAAAATACAATACATATAAATAAAATCAGTTTGATAATGTTAATAACTTCACCATCATTTTTTAAACGAACGATCGAGTTTTTACCGATGGTTCCTCTTGCACGTTTTATTTTTTTGATGGTAGAATACGATGCAGTAAAAAAATGGTATGTTGGTTAAAGTTAATTTCGCTGCAGCTTTCGTAAATCATTGAATGTAATCAGTAACATGGTATTTTGATATTTTGCCTGAATACGAAAACTGGCGATTTCTTTTCGAAGTAAGAATCGGAACAGTTTCACGATTACTTCGGAACGAAGACGATCGAGCGAGTTCGACTCGAAGTAATTAGGGTTCATTAACCAAGGATAATACGATTCTTCGAGTGATTCGATCCGGCGAAAAAACGGCGTCAGATTTTCCGCGATTAATTCGATTACGTTGATCAGTCGGTCGTAATTGAGTTGCTGCACCCAATTGAGTATCTTCCCGTTGCCCGACTATTGTCTCTGGATAATTGTAATTTTGATTAATTCAAGTATTAGGTAGTTCGTCGAGAGAAACGCTGAGAGACACGCTGAGTCGTGCTCGTCGTAGCTAGCGATTTTTCTCGGTAGAAGTTTCATCGGTAGTCAAATTGCAAAACGACCGTCGAACCGGCAAAATATTTGCGAAGAGAAAAATTCACATTCCGTTGCTCGCGAAGTTTAACTAACCGGAGGTCTACGCGATACAATTCCATTTCACCGGCACTCGAGCACTGAATTTTCACGGAAAGCGCTCCGCTGGAGACACTTTTCGCCCTTACATGCCGAAATGCATCTCGTTCAAAGAGGAAAATTTCCGGTACAATATTCCCGTGTCGTGTGTACACAGTTTGCCCGTTTCCCCCAGCAGATTTTTTCGACGCCGCGTCGCGTCGCGTCGGTGCCGACGCAGGGCACACAAACAGAACAATGTAAAAAGTGTTTCCAGTGAAAAAATATCGAAGACGTGTAAAAGTCCGCGGCACAAAGCATTTCGAAATTTAGAAGACTTCAATCCCTTGTACTCAGGTCTAATCGATAACAGATATTCATCTGTTAATGTTATTTAAATTGCAAAATGACTTCGAAACACGAAAATTCTCTGGAAACATATTATAAAATGTTTGGGAATCAATAAACTGCGGATCTTTATGCAAAAATTTTCTAAATCAACTATGAGAAATAGAAATGAAATGAAAATGTACTTCTTCCCTAAATTAATTCAGTTTAATCACAAATGCATAAAATCGTGCAAGAAAATTCCTTAAGTTACAATAATCTACCTTAGTAACAGAAAATCCAAGTTTAACTGTTGAAATTAGTAATAACATGTGTGAACCTAAGAAAAAGTTAGTTGATTCATACTAATTACAGGACGAGCCTACAGTCAATAGTAAAAGCACTGTGTAAAAATTGACTAACAAATGCAAATAACTAGAATGCGGATCTTTATGCAAACTAAAAATTGTCTGCATCGATTGCAGGAAATAGAAACTAACTTGAATGTTGTTTCGTTGTTAGTTTTGAGAAACTAACTTGAATGATTTTAATAGAAGTGAAATCATATATTGACGTCTGAAATTTTTAAAATTTTCCAACAATTTCGATCCGCAGTCTACAAACAACCAACCGATCGATGGATGTGAACTTGGTTATCCGTATTGGCAATAAGAAGTTGGATAAAAGAGGAACATTAACTTGCACGATCGGAAATAGCGTTTATTGCGAGCGAAATTAATACAGCAACGAATAAACAGCCTATCAAGGCTGATGTATTCGATGGGACGAGTAGCACGCACTGACACGGGAAAAACTCTCCAATATTATGTTGATAGGATCTTTCCCATTCCACTTTACGACCAGGGCCGGCCCATCATCGTGGAGACCATTTTCTTCAGGGGCCACCGTACGGTATAATTGACATCGCGTCAGCTCGTAAACCGAGGCTGAAGGAAAAGTAGGGTGCCCTCCTCGCGGAAAACAGGTCCTTCACAGAGAAGGCTCCCTTGCTCCGTGTTTCGCCGGGTCTCCAATTTTCCAGCCGGCTTTTCTGAGCGAAGCTAGTACCACCCCCGGGGGTCGTGCCAGTCTCCTTTTGCTCCCAGAATCCTCCGGTATTTTCCTTTGCCGGCAAATTGGACTATTACGGCGGCGTGTCCTCGCGAAAACCGCGTATTTTCTCTCTTCCTTCTGTCGGTCGCCCTCCCTACCCCCTAGCCCCTTCCGCCCCCTCCCTGCCATCCATGAAACCCTGTTCCACCGACTCGAACGTACCCTTTTCCACGTCCCACGACACAGGTCCTCTTACCTAGCGGCTCAAAGTGGCGCGCAGTTGTTAAAACAACCAATTCTGTCGGAAAGCTGCTCGTTACGGACGCCTCTCGTCCTCGACGGAATCCTTCGTAATCCTGATGGCAAACCGTTCGTTTCCCTGCTGACGCAACGAAAACGCCGGCCAATAAAATCCCCGTATTCCAAGGACGTTTACCCCCCTCTCGTTTTCATAAACCCGGCTGCTGCATTTTATTTTTTTACCATCTCTCGATGGACCGTCTCGACGATGCGATGATGCTTCAATCAATTAACCTCTTCCTACGCAACGACGAGTCAGCTTTGAACGTTCCAAACAAGATATATATATTTTTTATAAAATGTTTTTCAAAACAGTCATTCAGTAAATGTTTAGAGAAATGCCACCTTTCAGTATTTCTTCTGTAATTCCGACCAACTGCAATTTTTTTCCAAATTTTCTATCACGTCATATTATAAACTAATTTTTCTCTCAAAAAGATTGAGTAAGTCGCATGGTTCAATATTTAAAAAAATTACCATCGTGTATTTAATTGGTTCCTCCAACCGTTCCTTAGTAAGTGAATTAAACGACGTTTTCACTGCCATCCCAGGTCGAACGAAAGTTGTTAAGTTTCCTTACCATTTCGGCATGCGTGAATAGTAAAAACGTTTCGCTCTACAAAGATCACGTTCATCGACGCTGACGTATTGCTTTGATCAATTTCCAGGATGCACCGGACAGGAAGATGCTCGATAAAATTCGCCCCATAATTGACTGGTGTTGAGAACACGATTCCAAGGGATCCGAAAGGTTCCTGTCCACTTTGAGGCGCAGTGATCTATTTAAAATTTAGTGGTGGGCGTGGACACGGAATCGTGTTTCGGTGGAAGGAAAGTCTCCCGTTACCGATTATCGTCCGAATAGGGGAGGGTGTGGTCGCCAGCCCCGATTTCTCGAAATATTTTGACAAAGAAACTTAATATCGTCGCCCGGGCTCGACCGGAAAACTTGAGACCACGCGAAATTATACACGATTGCTCGTACCTGAAGACTTCTTTCTGTTTTCCCCCGGTCCGCCGATCCTATTTCCACAGTTTCCCGACCGCACGAACGATGAACAGCAAAAACTCCGCAGAGAAGGGCACCGAGCGTAGTCCCATTAGACGCGAAGGTCATCCACAGTAATCATTTCCAACCTGTCGTCCCTTGTTTCGAGCGACATCGCTTTGCGGGTCGGGCCAGCGGTGCTTAATGGCTCGGAAAAATCGGAATCATCGCCGGTATGAATACGTAATCAGTTTTTACGCTCATCCTTCCCCGCATGACGTCATCGCCAGAGATATAACTCCGCGATGACTGACTGGAAGGGGCTGGTTTGCAAATTCTCGCGCCGATTTCTGCTGATATCCGTCCAGCAATGTTGACTACACGCTGCCGAATGCGGTACCTCGTGCTGATCAATTCGTTCTGATCAGTTTTCCCCTTTTCTTGTATTAGAATGATTCCCTTTTCTTGTATTAGAATGTTCAGTTGTTCTGTTTGAATATTTCATCTCACTCATTTCCTCGAATTATGAATTTAAATATTTTTTGACGAAAGACTGCACAATTATTATTCTGTATATTCAAGAAGTACGTTAGTTAAATTATAATTAACCAATTACTGACATGGCTCTATTATTATAATCACTTGAACGGTTTATGCTCTGTGGAAACCACCATAGTTGCTAAATTAAGACTTGTGTCCCCACACTATATTCCCTTTCTACCACGCTATTCCCCCATGATTCCGCCACGGTCCGGTGACTAATTCTAGTTGTCTGGTGATTCTGGTCTGCACTACTTTATTCCAGACAAGTTGAAAGAAACCAAACAAATAGTAGTTCTTTCATGGATTAAATAAAAAATGAAATGAACCCACATACACTACTGTGCAAAAGAAAGAAGCACCCAGTACAATTATAAGATATAATGACAAACAATATCGTTACGCAGAAATTGTACTGTACAATGATTGATTTATTGCATTCAAAGTATCAGATAATCCGCAAAAACACATATTCTCAAAATTATTCAATTAAACAGCTGAATCCTTTTTCAAAACTTACTGTGTTCTTATTTGATTCGTTACGCTGTTCTATTAACCCTTAACACTCGAGTGGTGACTCGGAGTCACCACTAAAAATTGTTGTATCATTATTCACAATATTGTTTATATTATTAAATATCTTGGGATCGAACCAATTACTAATCATGCAAGTATTGTATGAGGTGATATAACAGTTTCATATTCATAAAATGAAAAAGATCGTATAGAATGGAATTATTCTAGCTCAGAAGAAATGTTTAATTTTATAGTGAAAATAACTCTGAGTGCAAAGGGTTAAATATATTCTTTTGCACAGCAGCGTACGTGCAATTTTCGTTTTCTATATTGTTTCTGTAATATTTCTACGATACGCGCAGCGAGAATATTTTCAGTGGATATTTTTTACTAAAAGGATTTGATCGTGTCTAAAAGTTGAGATCTTCATATTGCCATAAACGTCGGCAGTCTAGTACTCGCGGAAGTCCGCCGCATATGTAACCAAAGATAACCGTTTCGTAGGTTGGAAAGGGTCGACGGGAATTATTGTAAAGTACACGATCGTCCTGCGAGAACGTTGGATCCGTGATAAATATCAAGAGTAGACTGCGTCGAGGAACTCGAGCGAAAAGCACGTCGTAACCGCTGCACGGTCGTTTGCGCGACTTTATGGATCCTTCCCGTAAAATTCTAAAAAGTGATCTTTCTCCCGGCTGAAAATGGACACAGTTCCTCGATCTGTATGAAACCCGGCGGAACGACCGAACACGACGATGGGATTTCCACGCTATCCCCAGCCAATAAATTTTACAAATTCCCGAGATAACCGCACCCTTCTTCTGTGGATTTCGCCTTGAATATTCGCAATTTGTTTACTCGCACGATTTACACTCTTTTACGTATCATGAATTTCTCACCTGGACTAGGGTTTGAGAACGAGCTCTTCGACTGGGAGAATCCTGCAACAGAAAACACGTTAGTTTACTGGAGAATTCTTCAAGTTTGTTTCACTGGTACAGTAGTTAAGGGACTCGGAGTCGCCAGATTAAGATTTGTGATAATAAAAAAGGAAATTTATGTTACATAGTTGATGATGAAAGACAAGACGATTCCCAAGAAAGCTATGCATAATAAGTATATTATAATAATGGCGTACATTAATTATATTAATGGTGTACGAGTATGACTATGTATAATATTATAAACTATGTATAAACAGTGGTGTACGAGTGGCCATAAAACGGCAACGGGACTTGTCTATCATTTTCGAGCGAGGCAACGTCGTGGACGGGGTTACTTGACATTTTTTTAATTCACCATGAAAACAGTAACACGCAAATCCCCGGCAGCAGCCCCCGACTCAAATTACAGTCGCAAATATTCATCGCAATAATTATCCGTCGTTATAACGAATGCAAACGCCGAAACAAATTGCATGGGGAGTACAAAAAAGAAACAAAAAAAAAAAAAACGAAGGAAAAGTGTATATCGCGAAATGAAATTTCATCTAAAAATTAACTAGAATTCAGGGAAACGCGCTTCGAAGGGGTTGGCACGCTGCGCTCGACCCTGATTAACGGCTTCGCGAAATTAACTCGACAATTATTTCATTAGCGCCTAGTAAGACATTTTTCATCCAGTCTCAATGGGCTTTCGGATCCGGTGTACGTGTGTGTGAGAGAGATACGCGTTTTCGCGCGCTATACCTTGCGCCGAATGCACTACCCTTAATGACTCGACGAGAATTAACTGTAATTTAATTAATTAAAATCTCGCGTAAAAAAAGCGCCGGGGCTTCTGTCGCTCGCGGGGCTAGACGTGACCCAGGTCACCTCGTTAGAATGATTATCAGGAGAACTCGAAACTATCTTTTACATTCGAGAGTTAATTTCAAATCGATCTTCCGTGTTCCACTGCGCGATAATGAATGTTTTAAGCAACCTCCGTTCGAGATATCTGCGAGAGATTCGCCTGTCTTCGTGGTAGAAAATTATTTATATCGTTAATTGCCGTTTTAAATGCTCGATTAGCAAGTATACTCACGGAAGTAGGTAGACTTGATGCAAAGTAATATATATATACATGTATTTTTAATACTTCATCAGTATAGTAAGCGTTGTATTAAAAACAACATTACAATGTTCTGAAATTTTTCTCATCTTTTACTGTTTCTTTTATTTCACCCAGCTAATTTCTGCATAAATGCATAAAAATCCGCAGTCACACAAACCTCACATAAAATGCACGTTGAATGACGCACTTTTATGTTGAACTTATTTAAAGCATTATCTGTCGGCGAGCTTTTGGAAGTCTACGGTCCATGCCCAAGGATTTTTCAAGAGATTCGTCAAGAACAACAGCGATTCGTTTGGCATTGTTATATAAAAGATAACATCTAAGCTGTTTATTGCATTGTAATTATAGAAAATCCTATTAATAAGATTCTAATCTGCGACCATTGAATGGGAAATTCGTTCCCATTCAAACATATTCGAATAAACAGAGTTCTGTCAGGATTTTTAGTATTTAAAAGGATGAAATGATTTCGGATGGTTGGCAGCCGTGAATTTGTTTCCGTTGAAGAAAACGTTGGAGTAGCGTGAAAGTCCTCGACCAAGATCGGTAATTAACCTGTCGCGGAGTTGGTCGACGGTGACATCGATACCGTGTCACCGATAATTCGCCGAATAATAGGGAGACTAACAAAAAGCGCGGTAAACGTCGCCGTTGCCCCACGATCATTACGTTCCCATAATTTTCCGCGCAACGGGTGACAAGCCCGCGAGGCATTCATCGCGGCAACAACAGCGATATTCGTAATTAGAGGCAATTTTGAAAACCTGCTGGGATCCTTGGTGGGCGCAGACGTTCGTTCGGTCTCACTCGTTAGCTCTGCCACGGATTTAATTGCCCAGCGCGAGCGCGACGCAACAAATCCGCCCGTTAATCGCGCGACCGGATTCTGAATCCACTTTGTGGACGTGGTTCCCCGGTTAACTGGCGTGTCTGTACGCACGCGAATAATTTCGTGCGTGCATGTAGGTAGTAGACACACAAAATCCATACGTTCGTATGCGCGCGTATCTTTTCGCTCGTTTCGTGATAAACTCGAGCGATAGCCAGTCAGACGTCCTTTCATGGAATCCGCGTGTCTATTAAGACGTTTCGTCGGAGAGCCGTTTTCTAATAAACTCGTCCGACTTCGTACAGGGGGCTTGAAAAACAGGGGTTGAAAAAGATTGCCGCATTTCTAAGAAGGTTAGGGTCTCGTTCTCGGTCGACGAAGCGATAAAGAGAGGACTGGCTTTGGTGGGGGACGCAAAGTTCGCGATTTCCGGAACGTACCCGGGCCCGAGTGTAGTGGAAGTTGAAGTTGTAGTTGTAGTTCGCCGTGGCTGGCGGCGGGTCTCCACCCTCAAACGACTTTAACGAGCCGCCGTCTTAAAATGGGGATGCCGAGGTTGCGCCGAGTTTGCGCGTTTGTTTGATAAATTAACCCAGAAAAGTACGCTCCAACGTCGGAGCACTTAACAAGCCTTGGAACCGCGCCGCGGGAAATATGGAGCACCGTTTCGGCGACACCTTCTCCTCCTGCTGATTCACGCACCGAACGATTTTATACATGTTTCCGCAACTTCTCCACAGAATTTCGCGAAACGTTTCGTTTCGAAATCCGTATTATAACGCCATTTCTCTCGAAACCTTACAGTTTCACTGTTCAAATTTTTTATTAGAGGTGAATCTACACCTCTGAATCGGTGGACATTTGTAAAAGAAACTTGCTTAACATAAACAATTTTGCGGCAAGTTTCTTTTACAAATGTCCACAGACTCAGGGGTGTAGATTCGCCCCTCGGAGGGACGATAAAAACATCTCAACAGTGAGGATTAAAAAAAAATGGTGAAATAAAAATAAAAGTAATGAAATAAAATATGTGAACTATTGATTTAATCCTTTTAACTCGGAGCTATTTTAACTTGAAAGTTAAACATTTCTTCCGGCCTAGAATAATTCCATTCTATATGATTTATTTCTTTTTATAGATATGTAATTGATATAGGTTAATTTACTCTCTCTCTCTCTCTCTCTCTCTCTCTCTCTCTCTCTCTCTGAGTCACCATTCAACAAGTCGACAATTCGAGAGAATCCAATTGGTTAAGTTCGAAATTGAGAAACTCGAGCCGCGACAGTCGTTAAAAGTCCTATTTATTCGTTTACAAGGCGTAATTTGAATTATTCGTAGCTATTTTCATAAAGCTGCGCACAGTTACATGTTTCCGAATAATACAAATTACTCCACGTAACAGTAATAATTTTTTATCTAGCGTTTTTGACTTTTAACAAATCTGATCTTTGCATTACCGAGAAATGAGAAGGCGCATCCCTCAATCTTCCAATCCTCTGAACGATAAAAACAAAAGCTCCGATGTATGTAACACTTCGATACAACATGTTAATCAAACCAGAAACGATAATGCATCTCTTTTTTTCTGCTCGAGGAAATTCCTCTCCGAATAGGTTAATAACACCCACAGTAAATTGTTGAAAGTTTGTATCTTCCCGGAGCGTTCACAGCTGAAATCCATCCTCGTTGCTGTTCATTTGAAGCTAGGCGAACGGAACGCGTGTCACGGAGCATTATGATCCCCATCGGTGTTCCGCTTTTCCCCGGGCGTTCCTCCGTTCCCGGGAACGTGAAACTTAAACCCCAATCCGCGTCCACTGGTGAAAAGGTTTCAGATTTTTTGAAAACCCGACAATACGTACACGGGTCGCGCCACGCTGGTGACAAGACATGGGCCTTCCATTGAGAAAAATCCACTTCCTAGGTCTCGTGTTACCCGGCGTATTTTGACAAGATCTCATTGTCGTCGCGCGGCTAAGCCCTATTGACTCTATTATGGGCCTATTAGTATTATAGTAGGATTTGTGGTTACTCCTTGAAAGACGTCCTTGCCCGGTTGCCCTCCTCCACGGGCCTTTTTCTTGCCACCCCCCCCCCCCCCTCTAGAAACCGAACGCGTCCATTCACTCTGCCACGGACGTGATCCCCCGTGATCCGTTCAAACGTGTGCAATTTCCCTCGACACGGAGTCGAGTCAGCTCGAGCGTCGATTACACGCTCGTTTCCGCCATTTGTCACCTGGATTTTACCACCGCACCGGACGAACAGATCGTTTCACCCGTCGCGTGTGCAAACTGCAAATTTGTTGTGCCGTCCCCACTCTTCAGCTTCTCAGATTCAACGATGAAATGCTTAGCCATAAATCATAAGGCAAGAACAAAAGTCTTGTATTCTCTGAATATTATGCTTAACGATTGCAAAGTGTAACGACACCAGGTTCACTTTTAACACTAGAACTACTTTTCGAGATTCTCCGCTTCACAATGACTGTTTTTAATTGATTCGTGCGCGTAACACGCGCCCTTTCCGATGTACATATACGAGTACGCAATCCGCTCGGCACTTCTAGCATTAAAGTGTACTCTGTTCACCTTCCGGCTCAACGATCACCGACCACAGACTTTAATTAACCAACTGAACAGTTATCAAATTATTGTGACTCGTCAGCGTCGGGTCGTACAGCCACTCGTTCGAACAACGAGAGCCACACTCGCCGAGAATGTTGACGAAAAAGTGACTAGTCAGATGAATTGCATCACTGATTCTCAATTGGTGCATCTGGTTAAGGTATTCAACCGTTTGCTTTGTTCTTCTTGTAATTTTCATCCTGGACACTTTGCTCGGCGACACCAACTTCACTGAACGAATTCATTTCAGAGATCAAACTATATGTACAAGTAGACTATAAGATCCTAATCAAAAATAAATAGTCTAAGAAGTATAATAAACTGTACAAGAAATTCTGGAGATTCTTCCAATCGGTTTTTTAACTAAGAAAGAGTTTCACAAGGTTGATCTGCCAGGACACTGCTCCTGGACCTCTGGTAATCCTAGAAGATTAGGTAGCGGCTAGTAATTTTGATCCTGGACACTTTGCTCGACGACATCAACTTCACTGAACGAATTCATTTCAGAGATCAAACTATATGTACAAGTAGACTATAAGATCCTAATCAAAAATAAATAGTCTAAGGTATATAATAAACTGTACAAGAAATTCTGAAGATTCTTCCAATCGGGTTTTTAACTAAGAAAGAGTTTCACAAGGTTGATCTGCCAGGACACTGCTCCTGGACCTCTGGTAATCCTAGAAGATTAGGTAGCGGCTAGTAATTTTGATCCTGGACACTTTGCTCGACGACATCAACTTCACTGAACGAATTCATTCCAGAAATCAAAAAACTATAAGATCCTAATCATAAATAAATATTGTAAGGAGTATAATAAACTGTACAAGAAATTCTGAAGATTCTTCCAATCGGGTTTTTAACTAAGAAAGAGTTTCACAAGGTTGATCTGCCAGGACACTGCTCCTGGACCTCTGGTAATCCTAGAAGATTAGGTAGCGGCTAGTAATTTTGATCCTGGACACTTTGCTCGACGACATCAACTTCACTGAACGAATTCATTCCAGAAATCAAAAAACTATAAGATCCTAATCATAAATAAATATTGTAAGGAGTATAATAAACTGTATAAAAATTTCCAGAGGTTCTTCCAATCGGTTCTTTTAACTAAGGAAGAGTGTGACAAGGTTGATCTGCCAGGACACTGTTCCTGGACCTCTGGTAATCCTAGAAGATTAGGTAGTGGCTAGGCAGGTATGTCCAATGATGGCCCCACTCACAAATAAGCTTCACCGTTCGCGTGGCTCAGGTCTTAGAAAGTCGGAGAATATAAGCTAGACGAAAGAAGTTCAGTAGGCAATGCCTGAATCATGAAACGTAGTCTGGGCTGGTCTTTTAGGAAGCGCCCTTGTCCCATTATGTGACATTTAACCGAGACACTTGACTCTCTTAGTCGTAAGAAGCAGCTCTAAAGCACCTGGGCTACACGTCTAATTCGGACGATGAAGTGCGGAGCCGTTTGCAACGGTGGACGAGTTGAATAAATTGCATTGTCGACTTGTAGCAGCTTTTTCGACTAGGTTTGACTCGTGTAGTTACGAAGAATGTCGGTCCCTGTTGATGGAGGCTTTTGGGTGCGAAGAAACTTAGTTGTCGAAGATGCACATAGTCTTTTCGATTAGGAGACAAGTCGTAGAGTACTCAATGCAATTAGCCAACGCATTTAATTAGGAAGATAAAGCACAGAACCATTTGTAACGATGACCGAGTTGGATAAATTGAATTGTCGACTCGTTAGCAGCTCCTTAGACTAGGATTGACTCTTTTGGTCGGGAAGAAACTTGGTTGTTGCAGATGCACATAGTCTTTTCGATTAGGAGACAAGTCGTAGAGTACTCAATGCGATTAGCCTACGCATTTAACAAGAAAGATAAAGCACAGAACCATTTGTAACGATGAACGAGTTGGATAAATTGAATTGCTGACTTGTTAGCAGCTCCCTAGACTAGAATTGACCCTTTTGGTCGCGAAGATACCTTGTTGTTGCAGTTGCACATAGTCTTTTCGATTAGGAGACAAGTCGTAGAGTACTCAATGCGATTAGCCAACGCATTTAATTAAGAAGATAAAGCACAGAACCATTCCTAACGATGACCGAGTTGGATAAATTGAATTGCTGACTTGTTAGCAGTTCCTTAGACTAGAATTGACACTTTTGGTTACCAGGAATATTAGAATCTATTGATAAAGACTTTTGGACACGAAGAAATTTGATCGTTGCAGATAGTCTTTTGTATTAGGAGACAATTCGTAGAGTAGCTAACGCGATTAGCTTACGCATCCAATTAGGAAGCTGAATAGCACCGTGGACGTGGAAGCTCCTACGGTTTGAATCTTCCAGGGAGCTCGTGCAGTTTCTCGGGCAGATAGACGGAATATCGAACGTTAGCCAGCGAGACAGGGCTCATCAGAAAGTTGTGAAACACTTAGGCCCTATCTCTGCGGCAGGTTTCCAAATTAGACGAAAGAAGCATGAGACGAGTAATTAGCCCTCGTGAGAACGGGTGGTTGCGGTGGCCGTGCATTCTCGATGCCCGGAGGCCGGGTAACGAGCACTCGGTAATCGGCCCCGGCGACTCGACGACAAATAATTACCGGGCGTAAATAGCAAAAAGGAGAAGTATCTGCGGCGGCTGATGAAAAGGGCGGGTCGACGACAGGATAAAAACAAAAAATAAACTCTATCTCGAGATCGGTGTCGCTCGACGTTGCACACGATGTATGTGTGTGTGTGTGTGTGTGTGTGTGTGTTTGTGTACGTGGAGGAGGACGCGTCGCGGTGGCACACGCACGCATGCATCGTACGCACGCACTTGTGCTTCCGAAGAGCTCCGACCACGAAGAGAAGCTACTGGCTTCTCTCGTTTTCCAAGTCGCGAGAGCAAGCATCGCGGAATGAGCTGCTACTTAGAGAGAACGGGTGAAAACGCATTCACCGGCACGCAATCAAGTCTCCTCGTGGCTTGCCCGGCCTTGTGTACGTATTTATCCACTTGCGCGTGTATACGCGTGTTCTACGAGCGTGTGCGTGCACGTACATACATACACACGCGTGTGAACTCGCGCGTTCCCGGTTGCCCATTCATACACAGCGCCGGGCAAGATTTGCTTCGCGACACCTCTCCGGTGCGAGAAAGCGAGAAAGATCGGCGACTAGGATGCAGAGAGAGAAAGAAAGAAAAAGAGAGAGAGAGAGAGAGAACGGGGTGACGACGACGAGGGAAAGAAGAGCAAGAAGCCGGGGTGAGAAACGAGAGGAGATGGAAAGAGAGAAGGAGCGAGAGGGATAGGGAAAACGGAGGACTACGCGACGCGTACCGTGTGTTTGAGGCGTGAATTCATGTATGCTCGCGAAGCACTCTTCACCGGGGACAATCGAGGTGTTGGACTGGAAATCCATACCAATTTGAGCGACTTACGGTCGTTCGCTTGAAAGCGCGGTACACGACACCGACGGTACACACGCATCACACCTATACACCTCTGCTAAGCCTCCACACGCTTTTACAAGCGCATCGAGACAGGACCAAGCGAACGCCGCAACACCGCCGAACGGTTTCGGACGGTTTTGGACGTGTCCAACCTGAAAAATGGGTCTTTGACACGCGGTCGATGTCGTTTTTATCGCGTGTGGATGATGCAGCTCTTTCGCTCGATTCGGACATTTAGTTTTGTTACGGTGCATTCTGTTCGAACGGTAGTTAATGAGTGTACATCTTTAATCTTCAAGATCCGCTTTGCTGTGTGGGTTATTCTTTGAAATTATCGTTTCGTAGGCAATATGTTCACTGGTTTTGGACACTTGCTTCTTCGCCACGCACGACCCTCAAGGATAGTCGAAAATAGGTAACTCACAATTCCTTGTTTTAGAGAAATATTATTTTGCAAAGAAAACAGAAGTTGCCTACTTTTTACGTTAACAAGATTAAACTAAATTATGATGCTGTAGATTACTGTGATAGGTTACCCAGTTTTTACATTAAATTCTACTTGATTTCTTCTTTAATGCGAAATAGATAACTCAAAATGTCCAAATTTCAAGTTACCTAGTTATAAACAAGTCGTTCACAGGCGACAACAATTAACTATGTATTTTTCGAGGACTCTTACGTTCTTCTACTAAGGCACTTGATCGACGTTTAAATTTTACTATTCAAAATAAATTTATTGCGTAATTAGGCTTAATAACATGAAATGACAATCGTTAACGGAGCTGATCAAAATGTGGAATTAATTAATTTGGCAGCTCGAAGAAAGTGTTGATAATTTCTTGTATCCTGAAATATACATGTATTTGTCACATCCTTGGCATTGCAGCGATCGATCAATAAAACTGACTGTAAGTTTAATAACTATAAAATAAAAATGTGAAACCGGTCGTTTGACGAGCAGATTTAGTATCGACTATAGTAGAATATTCAGGAACGTGTTCAAGTCACTACGGGTCACTCACAAGCCCGCCGCGCCGTAGCGTTCTTTGTTTGCGACTTTATGACCTTTTCCACTGATTCTTTGAGACTTGATAACAAGGTTCAAACAAATTAAGAAATTAGTTTGCAGAGATTTGTGATCCTGCGGCAGTAAGTTGTTCAATTTCCTTAATGTTGTTTTGTTTAATCATTTGAGAATATTGTAAAATTAAATTTAAACTTGAACATTTCTGACACTGTGCATTAGTGGATGGTTGAAATGTCGTTAATGTTTTGATATGTATTTTTTTTAAATGATCCACCGGCTTGAAATTACCCCTCCGTTATTGTGACACTATAGCCTGATGACACGTGTATATTTCTTTAGAATAATACCTCTTCAATAATGAATTGACGTTAAAAACTTATCCCGGTCTTCCCGTTCCTGGCCCTAAAGTGCCAAGTGGATGTTAATTAAGCGAACTAAGAAATGCTGGTAAGAATGGGGAAGTCCTCGTTATTTTACACGAGCACAATCGGGTTTAGTATGAAACGGTCTGATCCAGACGTATAAACACAGGTATCGTCATCCTCGACCGAGGCGACAGCCAGTGTGTGAAAAGGGTGTCGAGGATGCATCAACGTTCCATTCGCAATTCAGGTGTCCCATTTGCGACTTTTTTTTTTTCACGTTTCTTCAGAGATTCATTTACCGTTCCAGCCGCGAACTTCTAATTGAAATTCGTATAAAGTTTAAAATTCTTATTCATCCTTCGAATAGGCGATACAGGTGAATGCGCGGCCCTGGCGAGGCTCGACTTTTACATTTAGAAAAAGAAAAAAAACCTAACCCCTCGTTCATTGATCCGAAAGATGGATCTTTTAATCCGTGGACGGCTATCGATATTGTTCTGTCGAGTGACAGGGAATTATTCGAAGGCGAGAAAGCAACGCGGCGAGATTTACATTAGAATTTCTGAAGGGACCTTGCACACGTGGGGACAAAAGAGGCTGGTCGAGGAGCGTTACACTCGCCTTCTACTTTCCGCAGGGCGGAGTGTGAAATTAGTTACATGCACGCCGGTGGAAAGAGACGTGATGCAGCATAGCGCCGAGACCGCGTAAGCGACTTGAAACTGGAGAGCTCGGTAGCGTATTTTCAATTACCCTGACCCACTGACGCACTGCTTTACACCAGGCTAGCCTAACCACCCCTGAATCCCGCAGTACGCGATACAGCTCCTGCGGAGCGGGAACATCATCCAGGTTGCCAGAGACTGACATGGTATCCGACTGGGAAGTCGGGATCCTCGGTAACTTCAATTACGGTCAATTTCCCTTAATTTTCATCGAGCATCGACCGGCCGACGATTCGCCGGGACGAGACGGGAGCCGATCCACTAATCGTCACCCACTAATTACCGATCCTCTCGCAAACTGGTAGTACCGCGATTGGCAGAAACCGTGGCCGGAAACTCTGCGGAATATCGGAGCAGGAGAAAGTTTTCCCGGGCGCTTGGTACACGAGAGCACAGGGCACCACGGTAATGGACATAGTTTGCCGGTAATGTCCGAGACTAATTCCCGTGTTATTTCATTAACGTCCCGCAGCCTCCCGAGGGGTTAGGCAGCCGCCGTCGACCGCCACCATCGGCGGAACACACTGCCACCAACTATACAACGACAGGCAAGGCTTCGAGGCTCGAGCCTCCCCCCGAAGGGGTTTGTATTAGGCGCGTGTCAAAGGGTGAAAATTTACGAGGTGAGTAGTGGGCGCGAAAAGGCCGATTGATAGTCGCCTATCTATGTATACACGCCGAGCAGGGTAGGGTGCGCTCTCTGACTGCTGCCACCAATGGGAACGAGTCGATCTCGTGCTCAGAAATAAATACATAATGCAGAAGAACTTTTTGTTAGTCGCGCTTAATTGGCCTCCTCCAATTCCGATGAGTTTTAATGATCGGCTTGATGAGTTTTTACCCTTGCGCCGCGCTGCCGACCAAATAACCAAGCAATTTTATGGCCTCCAGAGTAGAGTCTACGATTTTCGATCTCTACGATGTTAAGTATTCGCGCACTCTTCACACTATTCCTACCGCGACCGGTCAAATGACCGTTTCTAAAATTTCGATTAGTATTTCCTATATACAACGTAATTGAATCGCCTTTAAACTTCACGAGTTTTTCTAAAATATGCGTATAATATATTTTTCAATATTCATTTCTTTTTTTTTTTATTGTTTTTTTCTGTCTTACCTACCACGACCGGTCATTTCACCGGTAGAACGATTTATATCTTTATTCGATTTGACGACAGAAATCCACGAAGCCAACTCTTACAAACCGATAAATTTCCTTCGATTTATGGAGTTTGGTACAAATTCATTGAGAACAGTCAAAATTGTTATAAACCAGGACCATATATTACTATCGATGAACAATTGTTTGCAACAAAAGCAAGGTGTAGACTCACTCAGTACATGTTCAATAAACTGTATAATTTATTCTTTCAAAAGTAATATTCATCATTCGCATTTATTACTCTTCAGTTCCACTGGCAATGTACCGATTATTCGCGGCAAACAGAGAATTCCGCTTGTCCGCGAAATAACAAGATAGACCTCGTTAGCCGCGCAACGTGCAGAATCTGTTTCGCCATCTAATTTACCGAATTCTACAGTTATCAATTGTTGTTGCTTCACAATTGCCGATGCGGGTGCTCGCTAACTTACGGATGACAGTGCACAGAGAGCGACGCGCGTGCACGTTGCCTTGAAATAATGCCTCGGAAAGTTTACGCTATGGTGAAACATGCTTACCCAGCCTGTTAGCGCGCATGACTTCCGCGGGGGGGTAGAGGGCGGGGGGAGAGAGAGAGGGTAGATCGATACCGTTTGTCTGTCGATAATCGTGCCCGTCGACGGATTTTCCATTGAACGCGGACACGGTGCAACGCTCCACGAAATTAAATAATTGAGTAACGGTCACGCCTAGGCGATAGACATTACGATTTTCGACGTGCCGACGCGGCGCTCGGCGTCGATCTTGCGCGCCATTTCCGGTCACTCGTTCTGCTGATCAGGTTGGAACTAATTGCTTCGGAGGAAACCGCTCGGAGCCCGTTGTTTTTCCAAATAAGACCACTCGGAAGAACGCTTGGCCAAAATTCCTACGTCGCACTATGGGCCAAACCGATGAATTCTGTGTCAAAATCAAAGAACTTTCGATAGAAATGAGATAGAGCGATGCAATTTTTTTTTAAATTAAACCTGAAACTTTACAGATTATGGGATAATTATGGAGATTATGGTTCGAACGTTTTTTAACCTTGAATAAATAAAAATTTTAATTTTTAACAATAATTCGATTTGTTGGAGACCCGGAGGTCGTAGATAAATTTGAAATCAGAGTGATAAATCTACGAGAAATGATTTTCCGCACGTGGTATTGGCAAAACCACAATTTTCTTGAGATTGTGCAAGTTTAACGAATTTTTTCGAGGTTAAAAAACCATCGTACCACAATCTTTATAATTATTACATATTCTGCAAAGTTTCAAATTATTTAAAAAAAAATTTATCTCTATCTCATTTCTATCGAAAGTTCTTTGATTTTGACACAGAATTCATCGGTTTGTCCCATAATGTTTGACCCTTGAAACTTAACACGTATCTGACCGACTTTTTTTTCATGTTCTTTCTTACATTTTTATTGAGAGTTAAATTTTGACTTGCTACCAGGCATTTCAAATCATTAGCTATTTCGATATGGATTAGGCTGTCCCAAAAGTTTCTTTTAATGACATAATTAAAATATAATAAGAGAACATAACGTGTTCATAAATTATTTTAATTCATTTCGATTTAAGAAATTATTAGAAGAACTAGAGTTAAATGATTAGCATGAATGATACAAGTCATTTGGCCTCAAATGAAAAATATAAAGAAGTCATTTGGCATATGCGCGACAATCAGAGTCGACAGATTAAGATTTGTCTCCCCAATCTACCTGTGTACCCCGTCTATGACGCTATTTCCCCACGCCACAGGGGCAAAAAAAAATCAAAATCACTAATTTCATGGATTTTTTGATTTAATACTACAGCCACCCAACCATTCCGGCCCGTTTTCACAAATTTTTGTGAAAAAAATCCAATTTTTCACGAATTTGATGCCGTGAAGTTCACATCGACTTCGTATCAATTTAAATAAATGAAATCTGCAAACTACTATATTCGTACATTATTTTATGAAATTCGCAATTCGCGAAGTATCGATTTCACCGGTCAAAAAGATACATTTACAAAGAACAATTAAGTTTAATCATTTACAGACGCAATTCTTCTATTTTTCTAGAAAACGATCTGAAATAAGATCGAAACGTCGACAAAAATAATTGTAATAATTTGCAAATATTGTTTAAAATAGCATTTGATAGATTATGAAGAAAATTCGACATAAGGAAACATTTACAAAGAACGTACTGCAAAAGTTGTTATAAGTATGCAGCGATACAATAGTCACATATTGCGTTCCATACATTTGCAAAATATGTCTGTTTCTATTTTTTAATCAACGTTTAAGAACGGTATTAAAGAATTTTTCCGAATCCTAATCCGAATATCCTTGAACAAACAAAGAATTTGAGAAAGTTGTACTGTACAAGTTTTTTCGGAGTGAGCAAGCTACAAATTATGCGAATACGTAAGGTGTGATTGAGAAGTAGACCGGTCATATATCTCTGGTATCATGTCAATGCACCGAGCAAATCAATTTTCTTACTCGGATAGCCATTTCGTATTTTCCATTGGCAATCGGGCGGAAGATCGGGCACAGGGCGGAGGTTTCCCTCGTATTCGCCGGATTGGTTTGTTCGAGCGGATTACGCGATTAGACGATTAGTCGATAGAGGGTCGTATGATTGACACCGCGACTGGAGTGTAATGAGAGAAAATCATTTCTGACCGGGTCGAGAACATCGCGGTCAGCCGACCGATGGGAAAACGAGGATTCCTCCTTTCGCACATCGCTCGGTCCGCTTGTAATTCGTTCGACTCGTTGGAACTGCCTGAACCTGGTCGCAACGAATTGTAACAGACAATCTAGACCACAATGTCGATAGAGGTTACAGTCTGTGACATTTGCAACTTTGTAAAATATAAGAAAATACGCACGACTATTGACAATTCCATTAATCATAGAATACATTAAAATAATAATAATAAAGAAAATAACCAATAAATTGGTTAGTCTGTGAAACAAATTTTATAGGATAACGTACGGGAGACCGGAGCTAAAAGTTCTCGGGGTAAGTTGTTCCGATCATTATTTATAAAATCGTGGTAAAAAGGAGAAGAAAGCAACGGGGCAAATAGTTCCGCTTCGTCCAACGACAAATACATGGAAAAATCTATAATAATATAAATTTAACAATAAATTAGTCGTTAAAGATGAGAATATCTATACTGTTTCTATGTCATTTTCTATGTTTCTTCAAAATCGAAACACTTAGCTCCAGTCTCCCCTAAATGTAGCGACTGTAATTGGATTGGAGTAATGTTCATACAAATGGGAACACACGGTAGCAAATGAAAGCACGTAGACTGAAATTAGAATAACAATCGGAACACAGTCGAGACAATAGTTTCGTGCGAATTAAAATAATTCCAGCGACCAGCAGCGTACCGCTGACAACAACATTTCTGTAACAGCTTTTGGAGTAGAAGTTCTGAAAAGATTTTTTTATCCGCTTTTGTTGAAGAAGCGCTTTTCACCAGCCCGTCGTTGAACAAGGCTACACGGGTAGACGTGAACTAAGTAAGTCAAGGCGCACGAAGAGGACACCAGCCTGGAGTGAGAAAGAAAGAGGGAGAGAGGTATCACTGTGAGGGTGCGTGCAGGTGAATCGTGACGCGTTTAAAAACAAAAAAAAAGAGGTGAAAAGGAAAAAAAAAACAAGGAGGAAGAAGGGGAAAAAATGAGAGAGGCGTTTCTCCGCGCCGAGAGTCTGAATTTTCCTACTTCTGACGGTGAGCACGCCCTGGCAGTGTTATCCAATTATTCTAAGTTGTTAAGGCGAGTTAGGGCGCTTAAGGGACTAAATTAAGACATTCCGCGCGACAAATCTCCCAAGAATCTCAATTAACTTCTCCCCGGGGGTGCCGGTACTTTAATTAACTGTTTAATTTCGTTTAATTTGCATTCGCAATTGCATAAGCCACCGAGCCAGCCAGCGCAACGGTCCTGCAATACTTTCGCGACAGATCAATTAACTGTCGCCGGCGCATATTTGATACGTCTCGATGTTCGCCAATTGTAATTTTCGTCAACACGCGAAAGTTGCAATGTATCCCCTTCTTACCACGTTTTTTTCATTTAAAGTTTAACGTAGCTTCAACATCGACGGCCATTAGTAGACTGCGGAACTTTATGCAAAATAAAAAATCATATAAAAATTTTCTCCATTCTTTAATAATGTTCCTAAGCTTCAACTAATACTTTGATGTCCTTAAATTTTTTATAACTGCCTACTGTTTTAAATTCCAACTACTCATTTTTATCGTAAATCCATAAAATCCGCAGTCTAAATGTCGATAGAAGTTATAATCATTGAAGCGTATCGTTCAATTTATTCGTAGAACTAAAACAACTTTCAGGAGGAACGTGCTCAAGGATTTTTAACAATAAATGTTCAGTTAACAAAATTATTCGCTAAAAGTTTCTTAAATCTTCAATGTAAAGGTGCACGAGGACTAAGAATGTTATCTCAGTGATAATAAAGAATTACATAACAACGTTGAAAAGATACAGTCGATAAAAGTCGATTAAATAGAACCCTTCGCTAAACTGATCTTAAATTTTCAGATGAAGGGCGCACGAGGTACTAAGAACGTTATGTGAAGCACAAAACCGTTCGCGAAAAAATGCTCGAATCATCAATTCGAGGGTTGGGAACGTAATCTTGGGCACGACATCCTCGATCCCATACGTGTCGAAATTAATTGCAAATAACTCGGATCCGTAGATTCGTACGGGAGGGGACATGGTGGCGAGGAGAGTCAGCACAAGATTTCGTTGATCGAATTGAAAGCCACGAGACGGTATAAAATGCGTTTCGCCTCGGCAAAGGAGCGAAACCGCTTGCGGCGTTGCCCGGCTCGGCCTCGCGGTATCAATATCGAGCGGCAAAGGGGTAAATTTGAATCGCATCGGCTCTTGTACACGTGATCGCGCAAAATCGCGGCGCGTAAACGCGTCGTCGTTCGCGTCGGCGGACCCGATACCGCCTGTGAACGCGGAGGGCCGGTTCTTGTTCGCGAGTCTCTCTTTACCCGGGTCCGCAGCCACTTTCCCGGAAACAAAGCCGGGCGAATTCATAATCCGCTAATTTGTTCAAGATTTTTCGCTCGAGTGCCGTCGCTTGCTTTGTCGCGAATCCATCGTCGAGGCCTGGGCGCGCGTGGGGGCTCGCGTTCAAGCCGCTTTGAAGTACTAATCAGTATCGACCTGCGCCTACAGGCCGCACCCCTTATCCACCGCTTCCAGCATCGCCATCCGCCCACCCTGCTTCCAGCTTCGGGGTAGCGAGGAATTTCGCCCTTTTTTTCCCGAGACTTTCCTCACAGAAACCGTGAACGGCAGGGGCGTGACGGATCTCGATGAGAATCCTGTCGATCTTCGACGATCTTCGTCGCGTTTCGACCAATCATTACGATGTACCAACTGAAGGTAGCCGAGATTGCGCTCAGTCTCTGCAGGAGCTCGCTAACCCGAAATTCTAGTGCGAGGCTCACTCATTTTTTGAGGTCTTGAGTACATTCCAGCTTCCAGATTGAGAAGAGTTTCTCCCTTCTTTCCCTGCCGTTCTACCACCTTCCAATGTACCAACAGATCTGAAGGTAGCCAAGAATTGTGCGCCAAGCCGAAATATCGGGAATTTTATTCAGCTCCTGAGTGCGTGTTAATCTTTTCGGTGTAGAGAATTCATAACTGGGGTCTGCAGCAGTCTAATTCCATAGGAGTGGAACACGAGTGCTACTGAGACTCTTTTAGGCCTTCTTGTTTCAACGCTAGTACGTGTGGTAGCTAATACTGTGCAACTTCAGAGTCTTTTCCAGAGAAGAAATTGAAAGATATGCAATGCTCGGATATAGATGACAGCTAAGATAGTGCGACTTTGAAGTTTCTTCTATTCAGGAAATTAAAAGATGTACAATATTCATATTTCAATCTTGTCACATTGCTGATGATGAGTCTACTCGTGTTCGAATGTTGCTCACGCAATGAAGCTGCGAACAAAATTGGATAGCAATGTAGCTATTTTTAAAAGCATTTAAGATTCTCAGTTATCTGTAGTTAGTTTAGGTTAAAATTGTTGAAATACAAGATTTTGATCTTACATTCAAATGAAGAACAGTTTCTCACGAGTCTACTCGTGTTTTTATGTTCGAATGTTGTTCATATAAAGAAGCTGCGAACAAAGTTGCATAGCAATGTAGCTATTTTTAAGGACATTTAAGATGTTCTCAGTAATCTGTAGTTAGTTTAGGTTAAAATTGTTGAAATACAAGATTTTGATCTTACATTCAAATGAAGAACAGTTTCTCATGAGTCTACTCGTGTTTTTATGTTCGAATGTTGTTCACACAAAAAAGCTACGAACAAAGTTGCATAGCAATGAAGCTATTTTCAACAGCATTGAAGGTGTTCTTAGTTATCTGTAGTTAGTGAAGACTAAAATTGTTGAAATACAAGATTTTGATCTTGCATTCAAATGAAGAACAGTTTCTCAGCAAAGTGTTAACATCGCAAGCTTCTTTCGTGAAGAATGTTCAAGATTGTACGATCTCAGAATGCAACGTTGATTGAACACGATAGAGGAACATTCATAGAGGAGAATTTTCAGCTGGTAGACTTCCAATCGTGTGCGCAGAGTTCCCTCGTATTTTCGCGGGGCTATCCAAAAATCTAAGAACCGCGTCGAGTCGTAAACTGCCCTCGGCTCCATGGTAGCGATAAAGAATAGCAATCGCGGGCCCACGGAGCGTCTGGTGGCGCACCGTTCCAAGACCGTTTGCACTTTCCCCGTCCCCGGGATGAAAGGAGTACAGGGGAACAATGGCGTGCCGATTGTGCCACGTTTTACGGAATCGCTTGTGAAGATGTGTTACCGGGACGATACCGAGGCGGTCGTGGAGAGAGGAGAAGCAGCCGCGTCGCGCCAGGGTGAAAGCGGGAGAAAGAGGGAAACGGCGAGGGGAGTAGGGCGTACGTACACAAAATCGCTTGGAGAGGACAGACAGCGACCGAGGAGGGCATAAACGAGGAACAACGCCGTCGCGTGGCCGTGTGTGAGGGTGTAACGGAGACGGAGGAGGGAGAGCAAGAAAAGGACTGGACCGACGGGAGTGTGCAAGGAGACTTCTCAGGCGTTGATAGGCAATCTAGTTGATTGCCAACTTCAAACGAACCGAAAAAGCAGAGCCAGCCGAAGAGAGACCGAGAGGGAACCCGAGAGGTGGCAAGAGAGCTAGAGAAGCAGAGAGAGAGAGAGAGAGAGAGAGAGACGAAACAGCGCACAAACCGTTGGAAAAGGCAAAGCTGCGACACCGAACCGGCTTGAATCTCGGAATTTTTAGACAATGAGATCGCAGTGGATCCTGCATCGCCGTTCTTCTCTCTTCCTGCTACCGATTAACGTTGCGCCCGGCGAATTGATCATTCGTAGTTAATCCTCCCACCGTCTGCCCCCTCTCCACCCGTTCCTCCAGCAGCCATTGTTGCGGTTTTTCGCCTGGACTATCGAATCCGGCTGAAACTTATTCGCGAACCTGCGATTTGATACACGATTCTACTTCTGTTTACTCTTAGCATCCTTTTTTTTTTAATCTCAGCATTCTTTGTTGTATTAGCTTGCCCGAATAGTTTCGCAACTACATAACACGAACATGTATGTATAAACTACGCGATTATCTACTCGCTGATGTTTTTTTCCCGAGTTTCCTTTCGTTTAACCACGTTGTTCGCGAAGTATTTTAAATATGCAATTTGCTGAATTTATTTTTTCTTAGGACACTCTTCTCTCGTTCTCATGTTTCTATTGATAGTTTTTCCAAAAATTCACCGTTTTTGTATGATAATATTATTGTTGCTATAGTATGTAGAACAACCCTTAGTTAAACAAGAATTCATTAAGAAGATTCAAGACAACTTAAGGAAAATGAAAACGCACTGTAGGGTAAAAAGAATTTCAGAATACGTATGTATATTATTTTCAATTCACTGGAATTGTTAAAGAAAGAGGGACACTCGTGTCTCGCTTCCATTCAGTGCAATTGATAAAGACAATTCTTATTTTGCATATTATGTAGACCTATAGTCTAACAAGTAAACAAACAGATGTAATTTAAAATGGTAAAAACTTTAGAAGAATTCAATAATATAGCATTATATTATTTTCAACTTATCGAACACATTAAAAAAGAAAATAAATTTCTATTTCACTTGAGTTTGTTGCAATTTAGGTAGAAAATGTTGTAACAATCTGTGTCTTTGTTTATGTACACAGATCCAAGATGATTTATTTAAAAATTCCAATTCCCAACCCTGCAATTCCGAATTTCGAAAAAACAAAACAAACGAATACACAACGCCGGGTAGTTTTCTCGGATTCGATCGAAATAAGCAGAATCACGACATTCTGTGTACGCGGCGCAGGGATGAAAATAGTTAAATTTTATTGGAAAGGATCCGTGGACGAATTTGTAATCGACAATTTAAAGGTTGGCGAAGCAGTTGCAAAATCAATGTTGATTGGCCTGGCGACAGCGAAATTTGTTAGCCCGGTGAAGTGTGCAAACAAGTTCCGAGGCTTCTTGCCCCGGATTTCGGCGCAGGAGGGTCCATTATGCGCGAAGAACAAAAGAGCCGTGATCGACGAGCGAGCCAGACAGCCATACCAGCCCCGTTTCAACCAGGCGGGCCCAGGACGAATTAGCAGCGTGACGACGCGCAATCAATCCCACGGCGATCGATATAATTTATTATCGGGAGAGAATCGAGCAGTTGGCCTCTGTGGCTGTGCTCTCGTCTTTAAGTCTGGCCAAGATTTAAGACAAAAAGGGACGAATGAAGTGCGCCAAATAAATGCTGTACTGTAAGACGAGGTGCCAGAGTGACGTTTGAATGGAAGGGCAGATCCTTTGTGCTGCACCGGGAACCCGACACCCGAAAATCGTTCTCAAAATTCGTTCTACCGAACGAAATCCACAGCCACGCCGTTCTCGTCGACACTGTCACGCCGCGCCGATTCGCCACTTCGACCAAAAATATCGCCTAACTCTTTGTCATCGTACGCGTAAACTCTCCGCGTTGTTACCCTCGTTCACTACATCGCACGTGAAAAAAATCCAACACGCAAACTATTAAACAAACACGTTTATCAATGAGCTCAGAGAATTATTTCTACACAGTTTGTTGCAAGCAATTTGGATCAGCGATCGAGAATAGTGTGAATAATTTGATAAATACAAGAACTTGGAATCACGCGTGTATATGTTCGAAGAAGATTCTCGATCGATAACGTTTCTAAACAATGTTCGGCGGAGCGAAGGGCGAAGAAACGGATTCTCACGAGGCGTGGAGCAGCACGGTGACTCCGTGCAGGTTGAGAACAGTTTGCCGGAGTGCGGCCATTTTTACGTTTTGTCGAGGCTCTTTGTGTTTTGGTGAGACATTGCAGGTCTGCCCAACACTCAACTCATTATACCACTAATTATTCATAACGTTGGGGATTATTCTGACAAAAATATTCAATTCCCACAGTGCAGTCACCCCAGAGCGGAGCGCGCGGAGGCCTCCCTGCCCTCTTTCTTTCCCTCGAGTTCTTCCCTCTCCGTCTCCATCTAACTGACGCTAACACGCCGGACGCGAATCGTTCAGTCGATTGTCCTCCGTCGGCGTCTTCGTCGGAGTTGTCGCGGGAGTTCCCCGATAATTAAACGTCCAATTTCCCGTTCGACGGTGTCGCATTACGGGCCAATCGCAAACACAGACTCTCGTGCTGTTTATCCACGAAATTCGATTTCCACGGCGAGAAGCGCGCGGCGCGGCGGGGTCAGCTGCGTCTGGCCCGTGTTTCCCCGAAAAACGGGTCCTGAAAACGTTACACAATGGAATTTTCGCGCGTGCCACGCACATAGAGGCCGGCGACAAAGGTGCGCGTCGATTTTCGGTAACACGATCTTGAGTGGCTCTCTGTTAAGCGATAGCCGTAAGTGGCACGTTAAGTGCTCGTTTCACGCCGGGGCGACGATACGCCTATTAATTTACTTCAACGTTCCTGACGCCGAGGGTCGTTCGTTCAGACGAGTCGGAAGATTGAAACGCAATCCCGGTGATTGCCGATCAATGCGTTATTACGGCGCATCGGTGCGTCGTTAGCCCTGTCTGACTACGCTCGGCAACGCGGAGCCCAGTGAAAAGGTGTGCCGGTGAAACATTAAGTCTTTAGACTTGCTCAAGGATTTTTTCTAAAAGCGCAATCCCCTTGAAAAGACGCCTTTGAAGATTTTCCTTCTGGATATTCTCGTTTCCAATTAGTATTAAATAGAAGGCGAGGTAACGAGTGCAAACAGGACTGTGCAAAATTGTAACCAACAGATCTATAGAATCGTGCCAGATAGAAATAATAACGGCTTCGTGCAGACTTAAGTCGTGTCATTTTTTATATGAAATTATAGTTGTATACATGTGGTATATAAATGGTGATTTTTAACGTTTGCGCATCGATCAACGGGACGTAGCAAATGGTAACAATAATAACAGACCCATGGGGATTGAAGTCGCCTAATCTTTTAATTAAATTATACGTAATGAACTGTAACGAAGAAATCTATGTATATGTAGAATCGTGTCAGATAGAAACAATAACAGCTTCATGGTGACTTAAGTCGTGTCATTTTTTAAAATAAAATTATAGTTGTATACATGTGGTATATAAATGGTGATTTTTAACGTTTGCGTATCGATCAACGGGACGTAGCAAATGGTAACAATAATAACAGACCCATGGGGATTGAAGCCGCCTAATCTTTTAATTAAATTATACGTAATGAACTGTAACGAAGAAATCTATGTACATGTAGAATCGTGCCAGATAGAAACAATAACAGCTTCATGGTGACTTAAGTCGTGTCATTTTTTTAAATGAAATTATAGTTGTATACATGTGGTATATAAATGGTGATTTTTAACGTTTGCGTATCGATCAACGGGACGTAGCAAATGGTAACAATAATAACAGACTCATTGAGATTGAAGTCGTCTAATCTTTTAATTAAATTATACGTAATGAACTGTAACGAAGAAATCTATGTATATGTAGAATCGTGCCAGATAGAAACAATAACAGCTTCATGGTGACTAAAGTTACAATTATATATGTATTACAATAATTGGGACTTTCACGGATTGATCAACGGGACTGTGATGAATTTTAATGAAGCAATCTCGAGAATCCTGGCTGATAGAAACAATAATAGCTTCCCGGAAATTTAAGTCTGATTTTTTAATAATGTCACAAGCGTCGCGTATCGTCAGAATGTTTTTAACGTTCGCGTATCGATGATCGTTATTGTTGCAGAGGGTTGTTGTCGGCGGTGAGCTGCGAACTACGGAGTTGAACTGAACATCCCCGTTCCTCGGTAACATTCAAAGAGCAGCTTCGAAAGTTTCTAGCGGCGGTGTATATTTTAATTGGTTTCTCGAGGGGCTTTATTCGCGACCAGTCGCGGAGTCGCCGCTGCAAAGGAGTTTTAAAAAGGAGTTTCGCGGCTGTGCGGTGTGTAGGCGGCTAGGCCGGCCGTTTGAAAAGTTCAAGTCACTTTCATTGTAAATTTCGCCGTCTAGATGCGCGGGGTTAACGACTCGGAGGTTGGTCGGGCGATCCTTGTCCCTCCCGTCCCCTGTGAACAGGGTCCGTTTCTTCGGTGGCCAAGATGTAGGTCTTAACGAACGTGTAAGATTGAAAGAAGTGGTTGCTCGTTACTCGGCGACAATACCGGGCCACGGTTTGTGTAAAATTAATTATTAATTCTTCTTCGGGCAGCGGGGCCTGCTGAAAGAAACAGTTAGGAGGCTCCGTTCGCGGAATAAATGGTACGGTTCTAATTGTCGCGGGACAATGGGGGCCACGTCTCGCGAGTGAAACGACGTGACGGAGGAAACAATGTCATCTTAATCGTCATCTATAAATAAGCGGGGGCCGAGGTTTAATGATAATGACGGCGTCACGCGTCGCGGCACCGTCCGCCTCGGCGATACGCTATTCGCTGGAAAGAAACGGTGAGAAAATTTGCGTCCGTAAACGATTCGCCGTCCAGAGAGAAAGAGAGACGGCCTTTTCTTCCGGGTAGAACGTTAATAACAGCTTAACGCGTTACCTTTTCGACGGAACGGCCTCCGGTCGGTGAAAAGTCTGCCGGTAAATCGAGAATTAATTGATTATCGTTCTTCGGCTCTCTTTTGACCCATTAGTGCTTCAATTCGTTTAATAAAATCTTTTTGTTTTTCAATCGAGCCCTCGAATTGCTAAGTATAATCCGTATTAGAACGGTACCAGAACAATCAAACAAAATGTTATCTTAAATATACTTAGCTCAAACGAGAACCGCAGCCATGTTGGTCATACATATACAAATGACACGATTGTTCAACCAGGTTGTATAAATTTTCGTTGTATTGTAATCGAGTAAATTGAATACCAATTTTGTCAGATACATCAAAGTTCAAGGCGGTTTCACAAACTAAATTATTTGTGAGAACATTTCTTGAACATCTTGAACAATGTTATTCTTGGTTATGCTGTCGCATAGAATTTCTGCTGAAGATGCATTTCAATTGACTAGTTAATTAAATAATCTGCAGGCCTGGAGGTTGTAGCAGAAGTTTTCTAAGGATGAAGGGGAACACGAGAATGTTTCAGGATTCGATAGGGTAGGCCGAAAATTTGCCAGTTTTTCCGCAAAGAAATTTGTCGACGCTAATTCCGTAGAAGTTCGAAAGAAAGAAATTTCGAAAGTACCGTTCCAGTGGCAGGCAGAAACAGGAAGCGTTCAATGCCCGTCCTGAAAGGAGCTTGGATTGCCCTTGGATTGAAAGGAAAGGATTGAACGCTTCTCTCGGTTTCACACCCTGCGTGTTGAACTCGATCCCAACTCTAGAAACAACGTCAGCCAAAAAACATTCGTCCCCGGGTATGCGAGGTCGCGAGTCCTATTTCATGCTAGGACTACAATAATCACTATGTGGTACCGTGCTCCATTCCCTCGAACCGGGTTTCAACGGTACTCTACCCAACCAGAGCACTGTAAACTCTGGTACAACATTCTTCGCGCTGTTTACACTAATTTCCATGGAAATTCATGTAGAAGGGACGAACAATTCAGCCGTTTTATTCAAAGTAAGTCAGTTCTTTGCCTGCTTGGTTTATAACCGTCGATAAAATAATTATAATACCATATATGCGTTATCATGGCTTAGATAAAGCAAACATTTTATAGAACTTTTTTTTTGATCGGCATCGTTAGATATCTTCAGGCCAAAGTGTTCATCCCTTAAGCCCATTTTCGTTCTACGTCGAGTGATTTTTATGAAACCATTTATTCGACTAATTTATATTACTAAACCTACTTAGAATAATTAAGTAGTATTGTTCCTACATACCATGTAATTGTGGCATTATCGATGAATGTAAAGTTACATTGTATGATGTAGCAAGTTCTGAAATAAAAGAGATAGAACTCTCTAGATCGCAGAAGGTGAAATCGAGATAATTTTTTCTTCCTCTGTTTAAACAAACAGATGTTTAACCCTCGAACGACGGACCTTTCTTTTTGTAAGTATATGATTGACGATACTTAGAGACGTTTACAGGTTTAGTGATTTGAACATCTTTCAAGCTGAGGGCTCGTGGACACCCCCGCCCCCTGGTATTCTTAGGGTTAATCTCAAAGAGTGCGTTCAGAAATGGGTTACAAAGGATGCGTAAGGATTTGAATGGTTCTCTGACCACTGCTGCTGTGAAATCGTCGAAAGTATCCGCTTCGTGAGGTTTAAATTGCTTGCAACACAAAGAAGACGTCGCACAGTGTGGTGTTTGACTCGAAAATAGGGGAAAAAAACTATTCTTCCTGTTACTTATAGATTTAAACGTATATTACAATGAGTCGTTTAATTCGTATTAACGTCAGATACATTAACATTTTATTTCAACAATTAAAAGGACTTTTACATCAAGTTTTGTTTGTTTTTATACTATACATATTTGCAATAACAAAAATTGTGTATAGGCGTTGAATGAACGCGTATGCGTAGAATGAAATTCTGTGGCATTTTAATCTAGTAAAAAAAGTAGTAAAAAATCTTTAATGAAGTCTTAAGATCCGAAAAAAGATGATTGAACCATTGATTATTTACAAATATTGATAACTACGCAAATAAGTATGACAACAAGCTGAAAATTGTTGGAAAATGTAGTGTAATACTTACCTAAAAAGTATCCACACTGCAAAAAACTACTTAAATCTTTTACAACGCATAATTATAAATGCATGCTATAAAATTTCTTGAAATTTGATTGAGTGTAGCGATTCACGAATGTAAAACTGACCAGAAAAGAACGTAGTAAATTTTTCATCAAACATTTAACAACATTAAGTACTAATAAGATTTCCAGCTATCCAGCTTACGTAAACTTAAAAATTGGCATTCCTTATTTTCGTGTCAAATACCACAGTGTGCGTCGTGAGAAAGCATGTCGAAAGTAGCAGCCTAAGTTTCGACACTTCCCTTAAGATCTACTTCTAACACGTTGGCTGTTGTTGGTGGTCACTGATGACCAAAACGATTATCATGAAATTACTCTCACCGAATCTCGATTGATTCGTTCTAAAATGAACTCAATTATATTGTAAGATTGAATCTATCTTATCAAGCAACTAATAATCAGTAACTCTGTTCGTTTATACAAATGAAATATTCGAGGGTTGTGAGAAATATACGAAATTTCCGCGGCAATGAACGTGGGGTTGAAGATTCTTGAATTTCGGGGTAGAAGCTAATGTGGGGTTAGGTTAGGTATCGAATGATCGGAGGCCAATTAGAAAAGAAGCGACGAGAGTATGGACTCACCATGGGGTGGCGTGTGCTGAGTCGGACTGTGCTGATGATGATTCGCGGTGACGGCGGTGCCCGGAAGTACGTGCTGCGCGTGTGCCGCCGGATGCACGTTGACGCCGGCAGGCGAGGCCGGAAGTTGTCCCGGTTGATGTACCTGATGATGAGGTACATGGTGGGCCGGGTGGGGGTGGGGCGGCGGCAGGAAGGCAGCGGCGACGGCCGCCTGCGCATTCAGGTAGGCCATCCGCGAGGCCGTGAGGTTGCCCAGATTCCCAAGATTCCCCAGATTGCCCAGATGGTTCGTCAGGCTGGGCATATAGTCCCATAGTTTGTGATGAGGCGCCGCTGGCGCGTACGAGACCGCCGAGACGCCGGCCGGCGGCGACGCCTGGGGTGAGCCCCGATCGGTGCCACTTCCGTTTCCGGCGCCGTTCAGGCCCAGCAGCTCCTGGATCGCGAACGGCGATCGCTGCGGCATCTTTGTACTATCCTCGACGATCCTGTTCTGTTCAAACCAACATCCTCCGCTCGTTTAATCTCGTTAATCAGTGTTCTAGTTCGCGGTGTTACACCACTAATCTTGGTCTTGATCACCGACCACCAACTATCAGATTGTTATTGCTACTCGTTGCGTTTTCGATTACAGCGTGGCTGCTGCTTCTCCTCGGGTCACGCTTCCTAGGAACTATCTTCGCGGTTGCTAACGTGCGGCTACGTCGAATCTCGCGGCGACGATTTCTAGTTTATATTCGTTGATCGATTCGGGGTGTTCGATGCACGATGATCGGCGATCGAGGATCGATCGATGGGGGCACACGAACAGGAAAGAACGAAGCCTGTGGCGCGGCTAGGCATAACGGTCATACGGGTCGCGTCGTCCGACGGTTAGCGACGCTTCCAATGTCCTCGACTTGGTTCGACGTCGGCTTCTCTGGACTCCGGGATTCTAGCGTAGGCCCGTTCGCAGAGCCTCTCTCGGTTCGCAAAAAATATAGAAGCTAGTTCGCACGGTAATAGATAAGTCAGAGGTTGTTGGACACCCGCCGGCGGCCCTAAGTGTTCTCATAGATCT
Source organism: Lasioglossum morio (assembly GCA_916610235.2). Lineage (NCBI taxonomy): Eukaryota > Metazoa > Arthropoda > Insecta > Hymenoptera > Halictidae > Lasioglossum > Lasioglossum morio. The sequence goes on along the minus strand of OU744324.1, from coordinate 4,101,604 downwards.
CCATCATTGGGAACGCTTCGAATGGGGATAATCGTTAAGCAGCGTGGATTAACGTAGGTGGTTCGTGTGACGTGTTTTCGATTAATCTTCGTTGTAATGAGTGAAGCTTGCTTGTCCCGTGGTGGCACCTCGGGGCCTCTAGCTGTCGGCGAGCGACGGCAACACGACAGCGACGACTCCGGAAACAAAACGGCTCTCCTTGTTCCGTCGATCGAGCAAACACCCCTTTCGTTTCGCTTTCACACTCGAGAACACAACAATTCTACTGTTTATCAACTACGCGTCTAACTAAATGTCACACTGGCTGTCGTCCGAGTCCGTCTTCGTTGACTGGATGTTTTTCGTTGTGATCAGGTACAGATTCCGGCCGTTTCTCGTGCAACCGCCGGTACAGAATTGTCCGGTGTCCAGCGAACCCGTTCGACGACAATTAGAACATTATCTCGTGGCCTGGAATTCTATTCAGGCTCCCGATAGCACGTGACCAGCTCATTCACCGAACAAAACTCTCCACGGAGGCTTAGCGATGCGCGCGGAGATTCGTGGAACCGCTTCCTTTCATTCTACTCGCGTGGGGATTGAATTTCAAGGGCAACAGAGTCTTCCTGGGCACGGCGCGTCGTTTCCTCCAACGAACCAGAAACGCACTGCCGCGGAGACTTGGAACAGACCTCGCTTCTTCACCGGGATGGGATCGCGGGAAACCGTCGATCAGCTAACTCGGCCCATCGGCTGGCCAGATCCTTCCGATCGTCCTCTTTCGTTGCTTTTCACTGTGACTCTGACTCCTGGGTCTTCATCGGTACAGAACACGGAGGAACTCGTTCCACGTAGCACGTCACGGGACCCGTCGGCTAACTCCACATCTGCCGTGTATCCTGTACTCGATGATCGGACCAGTTGTGGCACCGCGTGGACACCGATCCTCGACGATCGCCAACCGCGTCGACTCGAGAGACTCCACTCGGAGGAAGGGGATTCGCAAAGACGTTGGACGGTGGAAACGTGTGCGTCCAACTTGTTCGGGATTCTGTCCCGGTACGATGACGTCTGTCTGTCGTCGTGGCGCAACCGTGTCGTCGTCGCGGCGATGGGCAACTGAGCTGTCGAGCAGCACGGGGTTGCTCGACTGCGCGACGACCAACGAAGAAGGGAAACCCCCGGGGGCGGTTGTGCGCCGTACGACGCACCCACACATGCACACACCCCGTCGCGGAGGGTGGCGCGTTTACCCAACCCACACACCACCTCCGAGTACAACTTTTGCCCCCTCCCCCTAGATCCCTTCCCCTACGACACAGCCTGCCTCCCTTTCTGCCCGGTGCACACGCGAACCCCACCACCCGGGCCCTTCTTTTCTGCACTCGTCGACCCCTCGGCGACAAAGGCGCCTCCGCTACTTTGCGCGCCGACAGTGGCCGTCTCGCTTCGCGGATTGGTCGGTTTTTTGAGACGGCCAGCCGGGTAGACATAGCCCTAGTTACCAGCGGGAAGGTGGGGTCTACCGAAGGCGACGCCTCGAACGGCTACGCCTACGACAGACCGGTTCACCACGGGGAAAAGATCTCGTTCACGGAGAAAGAGAGAGAGAGAGAGAGATGATGCCACCGAACAGGTCTACCGCCTGAACCGCGCATTTTCGATCATTGATCTGGCATTACGGCTTCTATGTGCCACCGCGTCTCGATATCGACACGTACCGATTGCGGTTTTATGAACATTGTTCCAGCTGCTCGATCAAAAGCACGGCTGCAGCCGTACCTACTCGGTAGTTACCTCGAACAAGAGCAAGAATAGTAAATCCATTGAAATATGAAGAAAATCTTCAGTGTCGAGGATTAAGCGTTGTATACCGAAACAAAAATTATTAGTAATCAAAAGGTTGAATAAATATAATCGCGAATTTGATTCAGCGAAGTGGTACGAGTTCTCGTAACTTTTGCAATACGGGACGATTAAGATTAGTGGAAGTCTGTTTGCGTCGGTTAAAGAATCGTACCTCGGGAGGAGATCATTCTCGCAGGAATTGTGGCGTGGTGAAACCGGCTTTCGCCCAGAGGCTTTATTAACGGAGTGGGAGTGGTCTCGGCACCGGCCAATCAGAAAGCGCCACTTTCAACCCTCATTGGCCGGGACGTAAATCGATTTATCACTCAGCCCGTCTGCGTCCGACAGGGGAAACACGCCCTTAAGGCCGTCCGGCTTAAGGTCGACTCTTCTCGGTTCCCTCTCGCGACGCTCAACACCGCCAATTCCACTTGGGGAAACGGCGCGGCGGTGGCGTTGATGGTGGTGGCGGGCCCAGGTGGCGGGGGTGGCCCGAACCAAACGCAGAAAGGGTGTGGAAACTCCTGATCTCCGGCGGCGAGTGTTTCGATAGTGTCGGAGGGAATTTTTTCGAAAGACTCTCGCCCAGTCCCCCGTCCTCGGATCCACGTTCCGAAATTGAGCCATTTTCCGAAACGAGGATTTTCCTTCGTCCCCCTCGAACCGTCCGCGACGCCTATCCGCCTATTCATCCACCACCACAGGGCTCATTCTTCCTCCTGGACATTCTATATCTTCTCTATGATCCCGCTTCTTTGAATCTCTTGTCTTCGAGACGAAGGAAATTGTCTTCGATGGGAACTACGGTTTGGAGAATGAGCGACGTCTGCTTCGAGTTGTTTCGCCTCTCTTTAGGACGAATCAGGGTCTAACTGAACCGTTGCTCCCACGGAAGCGAATCCTTGCGATACCGAAATTTCTTTACTTGATAGATTATAGTAAAAGTCTTCTAGCCGAGTTTTCAATATTTTCGCTATACGATAATCAAGTATTTTTCACTTGTAACAAAGATTCTATCTTTATATCTGCTTTGTAAATTTGGCGAACGTGTGCAGGTTTAGCAGCTTCACCGTTCTGTGATTACGAATAATTTTTAATGAAATTATTACGCTGAAGTTATTCAATCCCTATACTTAGCTCTTCAGCGTACAATTTCGTTTCTCAGGGGAAAAGATTCGTCTGATCCATTGAGTTGAAAAAGTCTTTTCACGTTTTAATGTTCATAGGTAGGTTTTATTTCGTGAATTGAAATTGATTAAATTTACATATTATTTATTCTATTCGAACGTGTTCTTGCAATATTTGTATTTGGTGCTATTTTTGCAAATAATATACCACCCTGCAATATCTTTGGATTATTCTAATGTTTATTCTTGCACTGTCCTTATTTCTGTCGAACAATTACTTTCACAAATAAGGTGAATATTCTAAAAATACAAATCCTTTGTTTGCAACCTAATAGCAGTTAATTTGAGTGGCATAACACAGGATAACGATCAGAAAAGGCAAGGATTAATTAAAAAGAGGAGCAACCATGCACGGGAAATCAAGAGCTCGACCAAACGCTTCACTGAGAAACTTATCTGATGATTTTTCCGCGGAAGGAGAACCGTCGCGCGCATTTATCATTCGCATTTTCAGATGAAAAGCGCCACGACACGTGTACATTTACGGCTGTCCAACATTTGCCAGCAATAACTCCAAAGAAGCATAATACCCGAAGCTGAGATAGTCTTTTTATCGGCAAAAAAAGCTCGCGCAGCTTTCCATTGCGAAGAAAAAAGGAGGGAGACAGACACGGGGATTTTGCGCGCGGAGCTTTGTTTCAGTAAAATACATCTCGGAGCTCCTGCGTTCATCTTCTCGGCCAAGGAAAAGTATAAGAGCACCCTCTTCATTTCCAACCCTTTCCCGTTTGTTGCTTGTATCGAGAAATTAATGAACGTTTCGAGCCACGCTTTATTGGACAAAGTTCCTTCCGAGATAGACAATTACTAAATTTCTTCACACGACACTGTTCGCTATGCTTTTTAATCAGGCTGCCTTTGAGAGGAACGTTGCTTCGAAACCATTCCTTTCGCTGGCGAAAAAAATTTTATTTCGTCATTGCGAAGCTGACACGTTTATGTATTAGGTTGTTGAATATGCGATTTTGAAACAAACATAACTTTTTTTTCTGAACAAAACTTCTTCATTAAATTAAGCACCGTTGTAATCATTGTATTCTTTATTATTTTAATTCGTCGACGGGTTTCTCGATTATAGTGAAAATTGAATATTTTGGCGCAGGACGTTTTTTATGAGTCTGTTTTCTCTATTTCAAGCTTTTTCTGACATTGACATACAGAGCGTTGATCCACTAACAAATTTTGATTAAATCACGTTTACGTGAACATTGAATTATATGTGGATCGCGTGTTCATAATTTTAATGTTAAACAAATTTCTAATTTTCCTACATACTATGTAGTTACTTATTACAGTTAAATATTTTCAAACGAGAAGGAACGAATTTGTGCTCTTGAATACTGAGCTTTATAAATGTGAATGGTAAAATATCAGAATTAAAATATAAATATGATAGGATAAGCCACCATGTATACATTTTATACCATTTTAGTTTTGTCCACTGTACTTCTATTGAAAATGAAAACTCCAAATTTTCATTTATATTAAAATTTATGAATTTCCTCGCGAGGTTTGTATCATAAAATTTTATGTCGTTATAAAGGATTCTGCCAATTTAAAGCAGATAACAGAGATTTTCTACAAAATTTTACCAGTAGTTAAAAAGTACAACGTTTTACATTCTGCAAATTCAAGGTTGTCAACTTGTCCTTTATCATCATTGTCAATATAAAAGGAAAGACGAAAATTAGAATATAAAATTTCATCTTCATTTATTACTATGTTACTGTTTTAACGAAGATGTGCCAGTTTATCTCTCACTAAAAGCGGATCTTTATGCAAAATAAAAATTTTCTATCTGAATTGTCGTAAACTGGAGTGGAATATAAATTTATTTCCATTCTTAATATGTTCAATAAGCTGAAAATAATATAACAGTATTTTTATATTCTTCTAATGTTTTTACTGTTTTCAATTACATCTACTCAATGAATCATAAAATCTGCTTTCTTCTTAATCAACCAGTATAATTAATCGTCTCGTACTCCTCGCGCAAAAATCCACCCAATCTAGATTTAGAAAAATTTTAGAAAAACTGGTACACCCTTTATAGTTCAACATTAGTCGAATTAAACGGAGAATGGCTGAAAATCAGTGAGGATCTTTCGTGCGAAAACGTTCGAGGCACGCGGCAGGATTGATTCCTGACCGCCGCGAGTCCGTCAGCCAACAAACCCGTCCTACATTCCAGAAATGAAACGCAAATCAGCAAAGTAATCCTGTATCGTGTCTTGAACCACGAGGTCTTCGGGACTAGTGATGAGCACATCGATTATCGATATTTTACCAACAGATATCGATAACAAAAACTATGTTAATTATTGATACGTTGGCAATCAATAAACTTTAGAATAAGACTTATTACATTCTCGTCTATAAATATTTTTATTTGTTATTATTAGACTGTGGATCTTTATGCATATATAGCAGAATTGAGAAAATTAAATTCAAAATTGTTGAGAAATTTTTAAAATCGAAAATGTCAATATACAATTACTTGCAGTCAATGCAGGCAATTTTTATTTCTCATAAAGATCCGCACTTTAGTTATTATTCAGACAGATTACAGTTAATAGGCTGTAATCTAGTTCTGTATAATAATAAATAATAATAAAGAGAGTATCTCTCCTGTTTTTGAATATATTTGTTCACTTGGAACAGATGTCCCGCCAGGAACAGACAAATATTTTATGGCTATTGGATATCGCCGCCTGAATGTAAGAACTAGGTAACATACAATTCTTTATTTTAGAGAAATTTGTTTTGCAAAGAAAACAGAAGTTGCCTACTTGTTACATTAACAAGATTAAACTAAATTATGATTCATTAGATATCATAGATTACTCTGATAGGTTGCCCAGTTTTTACATTAAATTCTGCTTTAACACGAAGTAGGTAACTCAAAATGTCCAAATTTCAAGTTACCTAGTCCTCGCATTCAGGCGGCGTTGTGTAGTATGTATGTTCAATAAAAAATACATTTTATTTAATTCCGCGTAGCAAGTGTTGTCGTGATAGATCGAAGGAGACTAATGGTACAGATAGAAATACCGACGCTATTCATACTTATTAACACAAACGAGAACTGAAAGAACAGTCTACATACATAATTCACATTTATACAATAACGACGCTTGCCCGACAGAATTCTAAACAAAATACTTATCGATATATTATTGATTCATCGATAACAATTGTATACATATATCGATAAATATAGTTTATCCATATCTTACCGGTAATCATATCGTTAAATGCATCTCTACTCGGGACCCCTCGCGCGAGATCGTTTTCCGATCGTGTAACTCGCGTCTACGCAGTAAAAAAAAAAAGATGAGAACATCTGCCAGGCGTTAAGTAGCGCGGGACTCGCGAAACTTGGTAGATCCCTCAAATTGCAATTACTGGCGTCGCTCGGGGAATTTCGATGGATCGAAAAAAGCGAGAAAAATGCTTAAAATCGGCGAGAATCTCGGCCGTTGGCTGCCGCGGCAAGGGGAACGGGGGTCGCTCCCGCGAGATTAAGTCTTTCTCTGGTGCTTAACTTAACGGATTGTTGCACTTCACTAAATTCACCGCATTGTGCGACGAAACATGGTGGCGAGCCATCTAGCGAGCACAGAAGCGCAAATATCTTCGTCGGACCAGATCGCGAGGCTTTTTAAGCCTCCTTCAACAGGATTCCAGCCGACGACGTGGAATCGCGACGACGCGCACGACGATTTTTTTCCCCCCTCGCCGGAATACCGCGATGATAATTTGCAATATTTCCTGTGACGTATCGCCGCGAAAACTCGGGGACGCAACCGCCACAACCTTCTTCCGAGATCCTCGAACGTCAGAGCTCGCGAATCCGAACCCGTGGACCGTCATGTTGACGCTCGTTAATCCGCGGGCCTCTCGCGAAACGATACCTGTCGAACACTTCTGTTACGAATGCATGTGATCCTTCGAGCCCTTCCACCAAGAGAAAATCTTCACGAGGTTTATGTGTGTTTACATCGATTTTATCGTGTGTATTGTATGCACAATAAGGATTGTATGCACTCATGAAAAAAAATTCAGAGGATCATGTCAACACATTATTTTCAATCCATTGTAACGATCAAGGAAAGAAGGAACTTTTTTTTATTTGATTTATATTCCTTGCAATGGATGACGAAAATGCAATAAAATGAATGCGAACGGATTGGGGAATATGGTTCTTCTTAAAATAAATAAATTATGACATTTATGCTCTGGAATATGAAGCAGAATGAATCGATACGTGCAGAAGCTGGAAACAATTTTATTCGAAATAAACCAACTTTATTTTTAGAAGAATATGTTGTGTATTGCGAAGATTATTATTTATCATTAATTAGAGTATTAAATTGTAAAATTGTTGCAGGTCAAACTATTTTGTCATAAGAAAATACGGTAAGACATTTATGCACTGGATTATAAGTATTCGGCAATACATTTCTACATGCAGTATCAATGTATTATCTTCAGTTTTTTAAATTGTTAAAGGAAAAGACAGGTCTATGTGGTTTCTGTTTCTTGCAATTCATGCAGACTATGTTTATTTTGCACAAATATCTGCAGTGTAATAATTATTCACAAGAATTTCTACGTTAACAAGAAATTTACACAACAATATTCTTATTTTATTTTATCATTAATCCGTTATGCGCCCAGGTTCGATCAAATATTAACTAGTTAATATATGAAAATTTACACAAGAATATTCTTACTATATTTTTAACATTAATCCGTTATGTCGATCGTAAATGTTGAATAAATTTGTTAATGCTCTCGGTGCACAGGTTCGAATAAAATATTAACTAGTTAATAAATTTTAGTCCGTAAAAGAAATTTTTTAGTCAGTAAAATAATGTTTCGATTGACCTGAATGAATGAAGGACTTGGAAACCAGTCAGTGTAAGTTCTTGAGCATGAAAAATCAAAATGATCCAATTATGTTTCAAATGAACCTTTCAAATGATCTGCGAAACTGGGAGTATAGGCAAAGATCTATTAACAAGAAGTATAACGCTGAATATAATTAATGGCAAAATTGATTTATTAATCCCACTTAATTTATGTTCGGTTCTCTAACATTTCTGATTGACATTTTACTTGAGAATATCCGAAAAAAAAACGCAACAAAGCTTAGGGGTCCAGGGAAGGATTATTGTAGTGTTATTTTTTCGTAAAATTCGCTGGCACCGAAACGGTAGGTTTCGGACGGCGGCAGTAACACGGTAATAACGCGAAATTTCGAGGTACCCGGAGCATTGCTACTAATTTCATATTTCCCGGCTACGCTCGTCTCCAATTTCCTCTCGTACGGTATAAATGATCTCGACTACTATCGTAATTAGATAAATTAACAGAGCGTGAGTTGAAGCGGCGCGGCGCGGCTCGGCGCGGCGTGTGCCCGTGCGCGCGCTGCGCACATGCACGCGCTTCCAACGAGAGCGGTTTGAGGTCTAGTTATCCGGGACTAGGATCGCTGCATAGTGCATCGACTAATTGTAAATAGCGCAGGGGCCACGAAATAAATGCTTGTTTGCGGGCTAACCAAAGGAATTTAATCAATTCGCGACGCATCTGCCCGGAACAATGCATACAGTAGCGGGCAAAAGTTGAAGACAAGGTCAATTACAGCTTCGATATTTCGATATTTATACATACTATTTTTCCAGTTGATTCGTCATGTTTTAATAATGCAGATGTACGTTTCACCTCTATAATCTCGAACGTTTCGTTCACGAACTATCAACAAAATCAAAGTTTCCATCATTAGATTAGCCTTTCAACTGGCTACGAGAAAATTAAACATTTCTTCCTCCATATTATTTTTTTTTTCATTTGACGGAGATGAAATTGATATAGTATCTCATACAATTCTTGAATGTTTAGTAATTGATTAGACACCAAAACATTTATTAATGTAAACAATATTTTGAATAATGATGTAACAACTTTTAGTGGTGATTCTAAGTCACCACTCGAGTGCTGAGGGTTAACATTCGTGTCAGCTATCGCTTGTCAACAATTTTTCTTTTTCTTTCGAATTCGACAAATAATTCTTTCACTTTATTGTGTCATAAGTAGACAGCGAATCTTTATGCGAAGTAAAAAGTTTGAACCTGAATTGCAACAAAACCGAGTGAAATAGGAATGTATTTTTCATCTTTATTTGTTTAATAGGTTGAAAATGATATGATAGTATTTTTAAATTCTTCTAATATTTTTACTGTCTAACATTACAGCTATTCTTTTTTCTCATAAATGCATGAAATCCGCTGCTTCTGGATCTTTATGCGAAATAAACATTTTATACTTGATTTGCAACACACTGGAGGAACATGGAAAGTGCTTTCTTAATATTTTTAAATTCTTGTGCGACGTTTTACTCGCTATTGAACATGGGAGCGTATTTTCGTGTTGGTGGATCGTGTTGGTGGAATTATGCAGACATATTGGAAAATTCTATGTCACCAAAATCATAACGATCTAAAACATACAGTCCGAGCTGTAAAAATTGTTTTCAGAAGATTATTACCCTGTTATCATGACTGTCTCAGTCACATAAATCCTGAAAACATATGGGCTGTGGTAAAGAAAAGCATGAGAGATTCTAAACGAAAACTGTCTGAATAATCTCTGCTCTATAATAGAAACAGCTGGGAGTAACATTCCTCTTGACAAATATAAAAAATTAATAAATTCGACGCCGAGCAGATGCGCTGAGGCGATCAAGAATGGCGAACATGGGACAAAATATTCAACTGAAATTAAGATTTCGTTCGTTTTTCATGTTTGAACATTTGTTCATAAAAATACAACACAACTTTGCTCTTCTTTTTTAAATTACATACATCTAATACGTTTAGAGAAACAATGCAAATCTTTACTATTAATATGTTGTGATGAATCAATCACTACAAATATATATATAAATATTTCCTTTGTGTTTTTCATAAAAAAATTAATAATTACTGTCTCTTCACCTTTTCATCTTATTAAACTATTGTCCGCAACTGTACACTAGCTGCTGCTCTTCTGTCGTTTCTCCATTTTCCTTTCTTGTCGACCAACCTTTCTCTGCGAAACTCTTCTAAATGACCCGAAAGTTTCGCGAAACGGCGGAACTTACGTTTGCCGGATAGTTCGTTCTTCTATCCTGTTCGCTTTTTAATGGTAACATAGAAAATTCTTGTGTTGGAACGCAGCTCGTTTGGCGAACGTACGAGAACACGAAGTAATTAGTCCGTTATGTCGCTTACTTCTCGCTTTCTTATTTATTCTTGTTATAGTTACATGAACCTCCAGAATTTATTACAACGGAGTCAAGGTGTCAATGTGAAAAGAAACGTTTCAAAAAGGTAAAAGTTCGACGAAGGACTTTTATTCATGGAAGAATAAACAAAGGACATCTATGTTGTTCTTGAAAAATGAACGATCGAATAGTAAATTCGACTGATGTATTTTTCTATGTAATGACCAGACTCTAATTCAGACTTCGTACAAATTTTATTTCAATATATCCTACAATAAATCATTAAAAAATTTTGAATGGAAACACGTCTGTAATATCAGTAATTATGGAAGAAAAAATTAGGAACCTGTGCTTTTGACTGGTTCGGTAGTGTCACGAAGAATTAGGAAAGAAAATGGCAAAATCGTGTATTAAAAATCGTAATGAAAAAAACGATTAAAGATGCGTTATTATGCATCTAATTATTACCAGAAGAACCAATGACATTCTATTTAAAAACGTTGCTAAGTTATGAATATTTAGATTTTCTCACTGGAAAATGAAAAAAACAATGCTCCCATTTTTTTTCTAACTGTCATTAATTGTCATTGTCGTTCATTTATTATAAATTAATGTTATATGTAATTCTTTTGTTCGTGTTTACTCATCTCTCAATAATAATTTTGATGCTGTATGTATTACTTGAAGAAAATCAAATAAACTTTGTCGTTATTTATAATTCTAACGCACAGCATGATATTCGGAATACTTGTAACTGTCATTATATCTTTTTTTTTTATATTTTAACAGAGGACACATTGCATTTGAAAGTATAGTCCAAGGATTACGGATTTTATGCGTTTGCGAAAAAAAATGACTTGCTGAAATTTAAAACATGGAGACAAAGAAAGAATTTAAGAATGTCACTATAATCGTCTAGAGCTTATTAAAATTGTTAAAGAAAAGAAGGAAGGTCTGTGTAGCGTTCCTTGTTAGTACCAGAAGACGTTCGAAAATAAAGAAGCAGGTTTGAAAGGGAATAGCAGGGAGCTTGATCGATGCAAAATGCCCTTAAACGAATTTCTTAAACCCGATTTCACGGAAGAGGCCCACTTCCATCGTCGATAAACTGTGCCCATCGTCGCGGCCGTGCCTGCCTACGGGTCTCCTGAACGAAAGGATCTCATTGCTCCGGGAATCCTCTTTTCGCGAACATTTTCGCCGAGTCCTGCAAAATTGTTAATCCGAAGCTTTTCCAATTACACGGCCTGTCCTCGTTCTCGGCCGCTTCTTCAACCTTATCCCCACTCCTCCCGGCCCCCGACTTCGTCGAAGCCCCTTCTCCCCCTGCCCCTCTCTCCCCCCCTCTCTCTCTTTCGGCTCTTTGTAAGCGAAAATACTCAATTCGGACGTTAAATTCAATTACAGCATTCCTGATTAATCCTAAGTATCCTTTTCCGAAGGAAGAGCCGAGGCTCTCTCCTCGCTTTCCTATCGGCCCGGTGCTCTCTACCCCTCCGCGAAGATTCTCCATCGAACGAGCTGGATCTCTTTCGGCTTAGTCCCGGTCCTTCGGTTGAATAACTGTTGCGAGCGGCATGACGCCATTAAAATCTGCTGAGACCAGTAAATACAGGTGGCACACCGTGGACGACCCGCAAGCATGGGATTATTAACGATGAATACGAAACTCCGTGCTGATCGCGAAGTCGGTAATTATCGATACCGTGGAGATGCTCGGCTGTGTCAACTCGGCGGCTAGCTCGCGAGAGTGTCGTTCCAGAAAGTATCAATTTCGCTGTTTTCTCACTGTGCAATTATGGCGTCGAATCATCGCGGTCGAACGTGTGCTCGCAAGGTACGTACGTTTATCTTCTCGTGTCTGATTAAACTGTGTGATACTTACCAACGACTACTTGCCGTCGATCGTGTTTCTTGACAGTGGACTCAAGAAAGCTATTAGGTCGTTGCGCATGAAATAATTCGTAACAGTAACTTTAAACAAACATAATTTTCTCGAAAGAAAACTTACTGATTAATGTTTCCTTATGTTGACAGATAGCTCGTAGATTGTTGCTAACCATATTTTTATGCTTTCGGAACACTGGTTCGGTTTTTATTCGATCAATTATTTTAAACAATATTTGCGAATTACCACAATCATTGTTTTTCTTTTGCACTAAGCAAGTAGGTAACAGTTTTCTCCTTTTATTTAAATTAATGCACAACGAAACGTAATTAAGTTTAATAATTTACGTACGGTTCCCGTGTCTTGTAATTGTCGAAGAAAATTTTTATCTTGCATAAAGATCCGCGGTCTAATTATTACATAGCGAGTTGCATGCATTTATGATAAAAATGAGTAGGTGTCTTGTGAAACAGTGAGAACATTAGTACAATTTTAAAATACTGTTATTATATTCAGCCTATTAAACACATTAAGAAAGAAAAGAAATTTCCATTTCACAACAGTTTGTTGCGAATTGGGTAAAACGTTTTTATTTTTCATAAAGCATCCGCTGTCTAGTAATTATCTAGTAATCGTCATATTCTGTCAAAAATGATGAGTCTTTCGATTATACTATGATGAAAATTGAATTTATTGGTTGTTCACCTTCCTCATTTATTAGATTCTCATTTTTGAGCCTTTTCTGAATAATATTATCGTCAATATGTTCGTTTTCTTACTTATATAAAAAGAATACACGAGAATCACGTCACTGATATTGAAGGAAGCTTTGAATTATGAAAAATTTGTGAGCTACATTGTAAAGTGTTTTTATTTCTTCATAAAGTAAGGCATACGAAGTTAACTATTTGTCACTGGATTTCAAGCACAAATTCTCATTATTGTAACCTGTTTTACAAAAGCTAGAATCAAAGAGATAAGTTTCTTTCTTCTTTCATGCTGTTCATTGATTTAAGTAATACAGTAAAAAATCAAAAATTTTAGTTAGCTATTAGAATTGTGTGACGACAAACATCTTACACTACAGTAGAAGTTTATTTCTCTTTCTGGTATTATCTGCATTAGTAAATGAACGGCATAGTTTCCTAATTGGATGAATACGTTTTCCAAAAAGATGAAAGTAGATTGTATCTTTGGATTCCGAGTGTTCACAAATGTGTGCATGCATTTATTGATTTCTTATCAAGTACAATATCTTAAATTGATATTTTATCTAGTACAATTCTTATCACAGTACAATATCTATTGTACTTGTCAAATTAACCACTCGATTTAAAAGCAATAATAAATAAATGAATAAGTATGTACAATATCCACTTTTAATCGATTTCTTTAAGCCTGGAAAATAATGATAGTATTTATAATTTTCAATCGAAACAGTCACAGTTTACATGCGTGAACTTGTTTATTAATCAAACATGAATTTCGTGACGCAGTAGTTGCTATTAATAACTGACGATTAGTTCTCTCCTACACAACTTCGTTTCGAGTAACTAGGAGGTAACGAAAAACTAAAGTGGAAGTCTCGTTTCGATCGTAGTATGTGTTACTCTCGGCACATTTGTTACGCTTAAACCAATTTCTAAACAACCTGTCTCCTAGTTTTCAAGTTTCACTCAACAAATAGTAACGTGAAACATAAAAATGAACGGAAACCTTCAGATGAGATTTATTTTCGTGTGTACTACAGGTATAAATCTTACAATTGACGACTGGAATTAAAACAGGCTGTAAGTGCCATTTTTTCAACAATTGTTTTTCTCTGAAAGTTCCGTGACAATTGATTACAAGTTTTTAGTTGGTTACAAGACGATCTTAACAGTTTCACATGGATTTTCCTCGAAATTTTCATTTTGGTTCAGCCTTGTATAATTCCACTCTATTATTAGAATATCGAGAAAAGATTTCATCAAATTTTATACAGTTCTTAATATTCAGTTTGAACGTCAAGTACTATCATTTTGTAATTGACACATTCGAAACCAGCATTAATTTTAGCAACAGCCTCCATTCAAATTGTGTGTATTAAATTTCACGAACCCTCTTTTAAACCCGAGAAAGAAACATTGTCACAAAAAAGTTATAAACTCTTTACATTCCGTGCTATTCATTATAAGATAAGCAAAATTAGTTTGTAATGATATTGGTATCGAACGTGTTAAGAATAATCAGAGACATTGCAATATAAAACGAATAACGACAGTTCTCAGAGTATAATGTTGCTGGGATTTCAATAACACCGATCTTATCAAAATTCGAAGACGTCCACTTGTATTCGAGTTCGATCTTGCGAATGAAAAGTGATAGAAGCATTTTATTCCGTTAATTCGTGTTCTTCTTGCATCGAGAAGGCAGTATTAGCAGCGACGCGCTTTAATCCAATAATTTATTAACGGTTGCCGGTGTTTCGAGGTATTCGGAGGTAAGGAACGCGGACCACCCAAGGCTCGTCAGAAAGACGACAAGATAATTCCTAGCTCTCAAAAAAGTCAGCCAGTCATCGCCTCTAACTGGTAGTCCTTCTCTCTTAATCTTCGTTCCATGAGCCCTCGAGTATCCGCGACCACTCGAGAGCTTCTCACAATGCTCTGGCCGGCGCCGTGGTATCTCATTCTTAGTTCTCTGGATAGATGCGTTGCATTAAACGCGTCTAAATGACGCGCGGAAGTGCATTCTCTTGCGCGGAGCATCGTGAGCCGGGGGAGAGCCGCGCCAAGAAAATGCGTGCGTTCCTTTCTACTCAGGGAGATATCGCTGATTGCGCCTACAGTTTTATCGGAATCTGTCGAGTCGTAACAGCGGTATTGATTACTAAACCATTAGGAATTGTAGATTTATTGATAGCAATTCCACTTTCTGTATGTTTCACCGAGGAAACGACGAGAATACCGAAACTGAGGAAACGACATTTTATTTTGATCATGTATATTTTTCTTATCTCATTATCGCACCCTCTTGACAATAACTGTAAATTATTTCTGCAATATTTGGATTGCGATCGAGTTAAAATGGAATTTAGAAAATTCGTAACCGGTCGCAGCTGTCTCCTATTCTCTTAAGAATAGTTCATACATCTGTTTTTTTGTCTAGAATTTATAAATGTGTGAGGATACATGTCAAGGTGGTCGAGGAAACCATCTTGACGGCAGCGATTAAACGCGATTACGTGGTCCCAGAGCGACGTGCCAGCACTCGACTAATCATCCCTGTCATTCCTCAACGATAGCCGAGCGATGGAGTACGAAACTTTCGAAAATCTAGTTGATTTTTCGAAAATCTCTAGTGATTTCCGAGGTTCGTTCGACGGGCAACAGATGGCAGCATGCATCTAGTCGGTAATTCTGAACGTGCTGCCGTCTGCGCGCCACGGATCGAACTGCATTCCGGTCAATTCTTTTCCCCTTTCCGGAGCGGGAAATAATGCTCACCATTTTGCAGAAGCCCGTCTGCGCTCGGCGTCGCATCGCGAAGATCGACGTCGCGACGCCGCGCCGTTGCGCCGCTGCCTTTACAATACCCGTTAAATTACACGGGCACGACCCTTTGTATCCGGAAACACTCGCAGGACACACGTTTCCGTCGCCCCGGGGCTGGAACGTTCGCATCCTCGGGAACAAAAATCACGATTTGCATCCCCTCAATGTTCGGCAAATGAATATTGTCCGTAGGACGCCGAGCAACGTGTGCGAATCCGATTTCTTTCTCGTCGATTCGGGAAAACCTGGCGATTCCTGTTGATCGTTCGCGTTAAGGGATCGAATTGTTCTGTCGCGTCGATCATCCATCACGTTCGGTTATTGTCGATACTTTAACGCACTATTTTCCGCTACATTTAATATCCTAGTATCCTGTTTACATATGGCAATCGTTTTTGAACTATGAAGAAGAGAATTCTCCGAATATAGATTCGAGGGGATTCCAGTTTCCTTGGATAAATGATTACGAAATTCTATAGTAACTAATTGTGTTATAGTAACGACTGGACTGCGGATTTTTATGCTAAATAAAAATTGTTTGTTTTCATTTTAAGATAGAGAAGCTACATAGATATTTATTTCTTTTCTTAATGATTTCAAGGGGTTGGAAATAATCCAACAGTATTTTCAAATTCGTTAAATGTCTTCACTGTTCTGTATTTGATTTGGTCATTTTTGTTATAAATGATGAAAATTCGCAGTCTGGTAATAACTGAAGGGCTGTCGATGTTTGAAATTAATTAAACGCGGGGTGTCGAAATAATTTATGCGTGCTCTTTTAGTTGATGGTGTATTCTTTTAAATCTATCACCTTTTTAAAAATCAATTTAATTTTTACATTTTATGGGTTAGGTACATATAATAAAGTAATTTAAACTCAATTTCGATGCATTACTTATTTCTGTTTGTTTTGCAGAATATTCATCAAGGTTTACTATTCGAATATGTCATAACTGTTAGGAGGTAGCGTTTATGCTTGTTGTGCAAATGATTTTAAGAATCTTTTATGAACAAAGAGTTCAGTATTTAGTTGTTTTACTTCTCGACTGAGTGAGGTCGCGGTAAGGTAACAGTATTTTTTCACTTTTCATGCTGTTATAGCTCGTTTGATGGCAAAGAGTCTAGATTTAAGGCTTTCGAGGATTGCAATATACTCGCACGTCCAAAGATACGAGAACGTTTGAAGCCTTTGTTCCTGAAAAAAGCATTTTCGTCTGAGAACAAGTGGTTTTACTTTATTATTATTTCGTCGGAGTGTTACAGAATATTTAACGCCATCAGTTGACGTCTACACTATCACTGATTACAAGCTTATTTATTAGCAGACTCCGGATTTTATGCATTTATGATAAAAATGACTAGGTGCAATTTAAAATAGTGGAAAGATTTAGAGATAGTAGTAGTATTAATGTATCATTTTCACTACATTAAAATTATTCATGAGAAACATAAATTTATAGTTGATTTCTGTGTTTTGCGATTAATACAAAAAAAATTTATTTTGCAGAAAGATCAGGAGTTTATTTAGTAGTAAAATAGATTACTAATATTATTTAAGGATGCAGTTACCGACTTTATTCGCCATACTATTTTCACTAGAATAAAGCAAGCGTAAAGAACCCTTAAGTAAACTGTTACAATAAATTATATTTAGCACATCATTGATCATTCGTCGATGAGAACTGCAGTGAACAGTGAAGGGCCGAGAAACATATAAAAGAAAAATATACAAATACCGTACGCCAGTGACATTGATTTTGATAGTAATAGAATAGATAAAGTATCTTAGTTTCATTTCACAAAATATTCTATAAGCAAAATCTCTCGTTTCATGCGCAGTTAATTAAATTCATTTTTCCATTAAAATTATGATTACATCTGATTTCATATGTCCCTCCTCTTTCTTCCATTTTCCTCTAATTAGTTGTGATTATGTTAATGCTGATCTGATATCGATAATTATGCTGTTAAAAGGGCGACGATTTTTAATCCTGCTCAGAAATAGTTGCATAAAAGAGACTAGGATAATAATTCAGCCATTTTTGTTTCACACTTTAAACCAACAAATTATGTCTCATTTGTCACGTCACATTGCAAAGAACTACATCACACAACAGAGACAGAAGGAAATCAAATATTTACAATCCGCAGAAAAATGTAGGTACATGAGTGAATATTCACCCTGAAGAAAAAATATACAAGGCCTAACTAATATATTAAAGAAACATCTATAATACAAATTTGGATAAATTCTGCAACATGATAAGAGGGTAAAACAGTGTTTTCAGTATAATCCTTGTGATAAATTTCAACCCTGTAACTTTGATTGCAATCACTAGACATATTACTTTGGTTTCCTACGATTTTTCCTCAGCGATTGTGCAGCAGTAAATCTGTTTCTATGTATAATATCGATGGTATTAATTAAAAATGTTTCATGTCATGAAATAGGATAAAACTAGGTCTTTTCTTAAGCTAACACTTGATTGGGATAGACTGGGAAAACGCAAGTACAAAAAAAAATGTTTCGAATTCAATGGGAATATTCAATGGTACTGAGACAATTTGAAAACACGATATAATATACAAGATAATATGACAATATTAATATGTATTACTAAAAAAATAGAGTTGGCAAGGCGTGCTAATATGTTTCGCATCTATCAAGTAAACAGTGTATAACATATTTTGTACCTATAGTTTTCAAAGTTAGCCTTACAATATCTAAAGATATTGATGGTTCAATTAATGATAAGGCTTACAATATCCAAAGATATTGATGGTTTAAATAATAATAAGGCTTACAATATCCAAAGATATTGATGGTTTAAATAATAATAAGGCTTCCAATATCTAAAGATATTGATCGTTTAAATAATAATAAGGCTTACAATATCTAAAGATATTGATGGTTTTCCATAAGAATGGTCCAAAGAATATTTTATGATATCTTGTTTTATGTAATCGATCGAAACAAAAATTTCAGCAATTAAAAACTGAGAATGCATTGCGCATAACAGCATTTCTAGATCAAAAGGCCACGGTTGCGTTCTAAAGTCGGACATTATATGAGCACCAACCTGATAACAGCGTGTAATTACCAACGACTTGAATATTGTCCAGCATTTTGCGATTCCGGCCTATACTGCGTCCGAATTCCCAATTTCGGATGCTGTCGATCCAGTGGTGCTCCCTAAGAATGGTTCCTGAGGGTGTAATAAAACCAGGTAGGCGTCCAAGGGGGGCGGTACGCGCGAGCCTTTCATTTCCCTTCGATTTTTCGCTGGGAAAAAAGCGCGGCAGGGCCGTTGAAATCGGAGCGAGTTAATCCTTTGATCGGCGGAGCACAGGCCGATTTCTGGGGTCTCTCGCGCGGATCGCGATTCGAG
This sequence comes from Lasioglossum morio, assembly GCA_916610235.2. Taxonomy (NCBI): domain Eukaryota; kingdom Metazoa; phylum Arthropoda; class Insecta; order Hymenoptera; family Halictidae; genus Lasioglossum; species Lasioglossum morio. Next base: position 4,082,507 of record OU744324.1, on the reverse strand, counting down.
CCCGTGACTCGGAATCGGCCCGTGAAACGCGCGCGCGCGCTCGCCACCCAAGATGAATATTCTGGGTGTTTTATCAAAGTTCGCGGAGGAGGATCGGGTCGGTGGCTGTGGCGCGTGGGCGGGTGCTGGCCTTAATGGTGCACCGGATACGGCTTCAAAAGGAATTAACGTAATGCGACTTTTTCGACGGGCTGATCGCGAGTATAACGCAGCAGGCCGACTACGACGAAAGGCGAGATTGCGAGCCCTCGTTAAATATTAAACTTTAAGGATCGCTTTTCCACGGACGGCGGAGGCGGCTCTGTCGACTTTGCACACCAACACACCGAACCGCCTCGACAGGACAGGGATCTAGAAGGAGTGAACAGCCTGTGCGTGAACACAGGGACACGCCGTCGTGTCTTTCCTTCTCGTTTCTCCCGTAACGACATCGCGCGATCGCTCGAAACGAGACATTTGAGAGATTATGCCAATCCGGCGTGTAAACCGCCTCCCAGCCCAGGATATACTTATGAGTTTCTGCCGCGAGATCCGCTCGTCCTCCCTCCCCTCTCCCTCCCTGTCTCTCTTTCTCTCTTTTCGCTGTGAGACTCGTTCTTCTCGTGAAAGAGAGCCTTTCTCCTGAAAGAAAAATTAACGCGACTTATCGAGCGCGAGGGTGTGACCCGCGGTTACCAGCACCGTCCACTTGGCTCTCGCGTCTCCAGACACGATGGGGATTTCACTGTTCTATCTGATTCAAGCGCATTGTCGCAATATCGCCGGCGATACTTGTTGGGATTTCGTTACGCGTTGCGGGGACGCGTACCAGGATTGTCTGAGGATTACTGTTACAACCTTCTCGCTGACTCCCGCCACGGGAAACGCGGAAATACCGATGGCGGATCTGCCAGGGACCTGGCTAGTCATGGGACTTATGTATCGATACAGTAAGTATAGATATACATCTCGAAGTTTAGGATAGTTGGTGTTGCTAGTCGATACAGATGCTTCTCGAATAGATAACAAATAGAGAAATTATCGATACTTAACCCTCATCCGTTCCTCATTTCACAAACTCGATCTGACACAGTTGACTGTATCAAACTGACACAGTGATAAGAAAAATTAAGAAAATAACAACTCCAACAGTTAGTTTTCGATGGTTTTTTGAGGGACGGATGAGGCCCTGGCCGCTTCACATGTTCAGGGCCGTGTTAACCCTTCGCACTCGGAACTATTTTAACACGTGAAAACATTTCTTCCGGTTTCGAATACTTCCATTCTATATGATTTTTTTTTCATTTTATGCTTATTCCATGATGCAATTTACTCATGCAACACTCAAATGATTAGTAACTTGTTTGATATAAAATAATGTATTGGTAATAACGTAACAGTTATTTTACATTACCGATAAAGCAATATTTATGTGGTGCCTCAGAGTCACCACTCGAGTGCTAAGGGTTAATATGCTATTCTACAATTCATGTTTATGTGATCGGACAAGAGATTCATATGTATGATATAAATTCATGCAATAATAGACTTCTTACGTTTTCCACATCAAATTCCATATACAGGACGAGCCACTTAACATTTGTACTTCAAATATCTTTGTTGTTTTCAAAGATCAAATGTCTCGAGGACAAAGTTGAATGGTAAAAGGGCTCACACGATACCAAACAAATTTTTATTTTTTATATAATGTTCAAAGGAATTTATCCCTCTGATCTTGAGTAACCTCGAATAATTATAGTCACTGAATTCGTAACGAAGAGGACTGACATTGTAGGTGTTTCAAAAATAGTGGTTCCATTTAATAAAATGAATGAACGTATCAATGTTGTCCTCAAGACATTCAATGTATCATTGATAAGAACAAAGATATTTGAGGTGCATCCGTTAGGAGATTCACCCTGTATAATAGTCAGTTCCTCTGTCCTTTGTAACGGTAAAAAAAATCTCGAGATTCAGACGAGATAGAAAGCTGAAATTTGGGACACAGTCAGCCTTCAGCCCAAAGGGGTGCATGAATATATTTTGACTCTGAAAATCCTTCAGGATAAAGTGCTACAATTAAATTAGTCTCAAGTCCTTCTGTCCTCTGTGACGCTCGAAATATCTCGAAACGCAGAAGACATAGAAAGCTAAAATTTGGGACACAGTCAGCCTTCAGCCCAAAGAGGTGCACGAATATATTTTGATCCTGGAAATCCTTCAGGATCAAGTGTTAAGATTAAATTAGTAACGGCTGCTAGCACAAAGCGTGGCAGACTCGCAGACACTGTTTTGTCAATCTGCCGGCATTTAATAGTGGCATACCTCCAGAAATAATCCAGTAGTGTTTTTGTATTTACAATAATATATTTGAGTGATTTCTTCGTGGCAATAAATTGATAATACTCTGCAGCATCTCATATTGTTGAAGTATAATATCGTTACAGTAATGTTTTCGTGAATCATATCCGAATCTTTTCTACTAGCATCAAGCCGTACTATTATTTTCACGGTGAACATTATAGGGTGAGCATTATCAAAACGGGTATCAATAAATATCTGCTTATACACTACTGTATCGATCACTAGGTAGATATCAAATAGGTATCAACCAGGTATTAATGTTCGTGTAAGTGTAAACCACGTATCGTTACTTTCGTTTCAATTTCGGTACAATATTGGGTTGGTATTGAATGAAGAAGAATCTGTATCGATACTTTCTACATCCTACTATGGTATCGAAAAGTATTGGTATTAATCCCATCACTATAAGCTCGGCTGAAGATCGGTTGCAGTGCAGGGTCGGCAGATGCAATTGCAGAGGAACTCCATTTATCCGAACCATTCCACAGTGGTTCGATTACTCTTGGCGCTAGCTGGAGAAAATGATTTTTCCACGATTTTGAGACTATTTGGGGCTTTAATTGTTCGAATACAACTCAGATTTATCTACCATTTCGCCGCGTAATTTTTGTATACTCCGGTACCTCAAAGGTTCAATTGAAATCACTAGCCCCACTCGATAACAGTTTTCGCTATGCGGGAGTAACTTCGTCGTTCTGCTTAACGAGCAATATCGAATGAATCCTGAAGAAACGAAGGAACTCTTCTCTGTCGATAGCGAACATGGACGTGTTTTTAACGCCTGCGAATTTCCCGAACAACGAGAGACGAGAATCACCGCGGTCGCTTCGTCGAATTGGCCCGATTTGGCATCCGTGTCAAATCTCGGTCTGAGTACGTCCAGCATTGGCCATAGATTGTCACGTCATTCGCTCATTATACGATCCAATTAAGGCTCGACTGCGATACGGCAACAGTCGCAGGCCTGTTCGTCCATGTAATTAGCCCTATTCGGAGACAACGCGTTCCCATGGCCGCCTCCGGGCTCAGATGGGTCGAAATCATTCGATGCCCGATTCCTTGACAGTCACGATTCCTCATTCATTAAACCATCGTCACCCCACGTTTATGCACGAATCACGCCCTTCGGAAATTCGCTCGGCGCTCGCCGACATCGACAATCGGCACGAAAATCCGAAACGCGTGCGGTGCCTGTCGGGAAACTTGGACGGAACGGTGGGACGTGTATTTCCTCCACCGTTTTATCGCGTAATTTTGTCACAATATATCGTATACAGAGGGGAGACATCGCTGTCCGCTTTTCGCTCTGCTAATTTCTCAGTTTTCCTAAAACTGGCCGCTCGAGACTGCCCAAGCATGATTCAGAATAATTACTACTGCGAATGTATCCACGAAAAGTATGCTGTTTTTCATTTTCAATTCGATCCAGGTAGTATTCAGTGGTAAACGATGCGATTGATAGATGTACACGCAAATGATGCACAGTGCGTTCGCGAGAATGATGCTGTTTTTCATTTTTAATTCGAGCAAGGTAGTATTCAGTGGTAAACGATGCGATTGATAGATGTACACGCAAATGATGCACAGTGTGTTCGCGAGAATGATGCTGTTTTTCATTTTTAATTCGATTCAGGTAGTATTGAGTGGTAAACGATGCGATTGATAGATATACACGCAAATGATGCACAGTGCGTTCGCGAGAATAATGCTGTTTTTCATTATTAATTCGATCCAGGTAGTATTCAGTGGTAAACGATGCGATTGATAGATGTACACGCAAATGATGCACAGTGTGTTCGCGAGAATGATGCTGTTTTTCATTTTTAATTCGATCCAGGTAGTATTCAGTGGTAAACGATGCGATTGATAGATGTACACGCAAATGATGCACAGTGTGTTCGTGAGAATAATGTTGTTCGTTAGTTTTAATTCGAGCAATGTAGTGTTTAATGGTAAAAGAGTGGGCACAGATTGTTGAATGTTAAGTTCATTGGATCGGCAACTGTTACAATTATTTCGATTGCGGATCTTCATGCAAGAATTGTCTGTATCCCCTGCAAACAGCCAAATATCTAAACAACGAATTATGAAAACGAAAAAAGTCGAACAGCGACCATGGAGAGATCATTTTAAATGAGAGACTTTAATCTCCGAATCTGTTCCACGTTGGCCTCGCTGATTAAAAATAGTTTTTAGCGTCTACACGAACGTTTACATGCCGAAAAGGTGTGTACACTCTCTCGTCCGGAACACAGTGTAACAGACTTTCTCGAGAAGAACGGATAATGGATCTTGAATATTCTACGACGTTCTTGATAAATAATCAATTATATCGATCGTAATTGTTAAATATTTTTAAATCAATGTTTCCGGCGCAACCGTTTCGGTCAATCTTGTTCAGACTAGGGTCTATGTACACAGTTTTTCCATGTTTCTGGTTTTTGAAATCAAATCATATCAGTTCAATGTTTATATTACACAAGTAAAGTTAATAGGAAGTATGTATTAATATTTTCTTCATGTTCAATCTATCTATATTACATACTTTTCAATACATGTATTTTTGGTTTTAGCTATTAGATTAAAATTGATCGAAACGGTTGCGCCGAGACATTAATTTAAAAATGTTCTTTCATGAACTTGGAACACCTCCAACACGGGTAATTGTTTAAAAAAAAACTTTACCGATCCCTTAATTTTCCACGTCAGTGTATTATAAACCAGACGGTACGCTTACGTAATTAAAGAATCGTTAACCGCATCGGCTGCGACATAATCACGCAGTGCGCAATTACGACGAAGTGCGTGGAGAAGAACATGCGTAACACATTTGGTGGCCGTTTTCCCTAATTGTTCGTTCGTTTCTAACAAACTAGCGACGGTAATCTTTCGACCACCTGCGCGCCGGTTCCAATCGTTTCCCTAATAAGAAGAAGAAAAACGAAAAAGGCCAAAGAGTACGCAGTAACGCATTTAGCTCTCGTTTCGTGTTTCGCGAGCGCTCGAACGAGCATAACGGCGGAAGGATGAAGGGAGAAGGTGGCTCGAAGAGGGGAAAAAGATAGAGAGAAAAAAAGGCGGGCGACGCGGCCCGAACGCCGCGATATTATTCTCATTGCGCCCATCGAACGCGTACAACCGTGGCGCGCATAAAAAAAGAGCCGGCCATAATGATTCGCGTAACGATTTCGGTTTATTTTCCCGTGGCTACACATCGAAATATCTAATGGGACGTCGCGTACCCACCCATCCATCCATCCATCCATCCATCCACCACCTCAAACCTTCCCTCCACCCCACCGGTTTGGAACGCTCTCATTACCGCATCTCGTTCTTTTCTCTTCGGCATTTTAATTGCAGCAATGGGCCCGCGCCACCGCTAAGAAATAATTATGCCTGCCCGGTGGCTGCTGCCAGGTACCAACACCCACGCAAGACCATCCGCCACCAATCCACCAACACCAGGGAACAGTTTCTCGCCCCTGTGCGTTTCGGACGTTCCTACCGGCGACAGGGGTGCTGGGAGCCCCCGAGGTGGAACCGCGTTTCTTGTTTGCTGCGACCCCCGGTTCGTCACCACGATGATGGTATCACGCGTGCCACGCCCCCTTAACAACGAAATTACAGCAGCCATGTTTGCCGAAAGATCAAAGTCCCGGAGCCAGGTGCGAACCAACGTGCTCCGCTACGCTTCCAGGCTCGATTGCTCGGGGAAAAGCCGCGAATGCACCGGAACGATCCCCGTTCCCCTTTCTCCATCAACCCCCTCTTCTTTTCGATCCCACCCTCCTCCGAGGGCTTCTCTTCTCTTAGCCACCCCCCTCTCTTTTTTTTGCAGGATTTTCTAAGAAGTTTCGCCCGGGATAATTGAAAGGATAATTTTTAGACAGCAGCGGCGAGTTACGCCATCCTTCAATCCTCTCTCGCTACCCGCTTTTTCCTATTACTGTGATTATTCTTCCATTTCTAGTTGGAAGGATGTACCAGTAAGTGACCACAGTTCACAGTAAGATCATGCTACAATTATTTATAACTAACTGTAATAACTGTTGGTGTAATTAAGTAAATAACAATTCTCAGGCTTACTTTGCAACTTCTTGTCTCAGGTAGATGTCACTCCGTATCCTCTGTTAATTAAAAATAAATGAAGTGGAAAATATTTTAATCGAAACAGTGTAACAGTAAGTGACCATAGAATAGCTAGACAGAGGATAAAATAGTTATCAATTTTATAGTAAACTACATCTTCGTACGAATACCTTTGCAAAACGTATTTTATATTAATTATAACATCACCGTTATATCACTATTATACCTCAATCACAGATGCTTGTATGATACAAAGAATCCTGTGTTCGGCCTGCATACCGAAAGTTGTTAAAAATTATTAATTAAGGTATTCTTTTGCTAGTTTTTATTTGAAAACGGTCACTGACTGGTACACTCACCCTCTCCCATGTTTTGGGATGTAGATTTTACGTAGTTTTACATTAACATATTATATGTATATTAGAATGTACATTATTTCTATTTCATTATTAAAACTTCGCTGAATTCAAAAATCCACGAGAACCCAACATCCCCAAAAATCCAAGCTCGACTGACAAAATTTCAGCTCGTAAATTCCAATTAATTAAATCACCACTACACGAATATTTCGAGTTTAATAATTAGAGACCGTGCCGGATTTCAATGATAATAGTAAATTTGAAAAATAAGGATTTTAACCATACATTACTTTTCTTTAGTTATTGTATTAATAAAAAATACAAAAATCCACGTGAACTCCCAGAAAATCTAATCTCACTCCAGCTCCTGAATTCCAAATTAATTATTATCAGCACTACGCAATAGAAGACGAATATGTCGAAGGAACATACTTCTTGTCGAAAGTATCACTCGTTTGAACGAGACTATAATCCCTGATCGTTTAATAAGTAGAGACCAGAGTCGGGTTTCAGTGACAATAGTAAATTTGAAAAATAAGGATTTTAACCATACATTACTTTTCTTTAGTTATTGTATTAATAAAAAATACAAAAATCCACGTGAACTCCCAGAAAATCTAATCTCACTCCAGCTCCTGAATTCCAAATTAATTATATCAGCACTACACAATAGAAGACGAATATGCCGAAGGAACCTACTTCTTGTCGAAAGTATCATTCGTTTGAACGAGACTACAATCCCTGATCGTTTAATAACTAGAGACCAGAGACTGGTTTCAGTGATAATTGTAATTTCCGTCGTAGATGCCACGTCAATCTCGACGGTCTGGCATATGGAAGACGACCGTGTACAGTTGATAATCGATCGGGGATCGATTCTCGCAGCGACGAGGACGTGAGAGGTGTAACTATGCGTCGTAACAGGCCTGCCGAGACATAATTACGGTTGACTACTTGATTAGTCATTTAAAGGCGATCGAAGGTTGCCGGGCTCGGCTGACGGGCTCTTCCTGTTTTCTATTTTCAGAAGATCCGCTCGGCGTTCCAAGCTTTCGTCTCGGGATTAGAAAGTGGAAGACGTCTGAATGGGTTCGTGCGATGAACGAGCGGGGGGTTTCGTGCGCTGCCGGATGATACAGCTTTCTTATTATTCGAACGATCGGCAAATTGTTCTGAGGAACTTGCTCGATGAACGAGCCCTTTGTCCGGTGACGTATCGATGGAACAATGCCGGAATTTCGTTAGCTCGCTGAGTGTCAGAGGTGCTGAACTTCGCTGCTGCAGTAACTCTTTGTACCTTTGTGTATCGTTTACATACAATCAGGAGCAAAATTGAATGAATGAAACCATTTTCATTTTTAATTATTACCTGTGCATTTATTAGATATTATCCCACAGATTTGAAAAAGCATACGATTCTTCGTATCGTACCCTTGCGACAAGAGTGACACAAGTCAAAAATATGATTTTTCAATTATTGGTATTAATGAATTCTGTTAATATTATTTTATAAATCATCAAAAGAATATTAAGTTAACTTCGTTGTCTAATCGCCAGATGACATCTGCGTCGCTCAACAACAAAACTACAACTCAAAATAATATCAGGTCAGAAGTGAAAAGGGTGATTTTTAAGGGTTCTAAATCTGAAATAACAAAAATGATATTATTGTTGTTTACTTCAAGATTGTATTCTGTTTAACAATAGCTTCTGGCGCTTCTACAATATTCTATTATATTATATTTTAGCTTCAGAAACGATTGATATTCTAATTCAGTTGCATTTAATTCACTAGTTACAGTATCTTCATTTTTTGCTCAGTTTTGCACCAATCCGAAATATGAATGAAAAGATATATTTAATATTTTGTCTAGAAACCTTTCATGCAAACTATCAACGATAGCAAGGTTAAGTGTGTTCACATTTAATAGTCATAAATTTCTGGAGGTGTAATCTGTACTAGTTTTGTCTAAGAAGCTGAACACTTTGAAGTATCACAATGAAACGAGTTCTGATCGATCGATTACTTATTGTATTCAAGTTTCAAACTACGGAAGAGAAGAAGAAATGCTTCTATCAAATACAAAAATATCAAACCATGCTGAGCATTTCGAAATAATTAAACGATTGCTTCATTAAGAATGAAAAAAAGGTTATATGGTCAGACGAATCGAAAATTAATAATTTTTTACGAAGTTAATGTTGGATTCGGTGAGGAAGAAATTATAAAAATGGCATGTGAAAATGATTGTAAAAGTTGATGATGAAAAACAGTGTAAGAATGGTTAAATTCTCGGCTATTTAAAATTCGAAATTGTTCAACGCAGACTCAAACGCAACGTTGAAGAGGCAATTAAATAAAAAAGAATAATAATGTTTCCAGACTAAAAAGCCAACACGAGTATTTACTTTGCTGCTCCAAAAATGAAAAGAATTGAATAACCGCTATCCACGTCCGCATACATATACAGAGGTAAATTCCATGATAAAGTACAGTTATCTAACAAACCGCAAATACCTAGCCATAATAAATTATGCAACGTATAGCCAGTGTCCAAATAATTTCATTGTATCAACTTGTTTCTAAGTTAGCTAACGATTTCGAATCCGTCCTCGTTCCTCGGAAAATGTCCCTCTGTATAGACGCCGGTCCGGTTTGCATGAAACTGACAGAAAGAAGTCACTCGAGGCAAAACCCGACAATTTTCGGCTGGCATATCACAGTTTCGAATCTTGGACGACGCGTGTCTCGAGATGTTCCAAGTGGGGAAGAGAAGTAGTCTACTGCTTTTGGCACTTCTCGGCATTTTCTTGGCTCTCGTGAGTCGAGGCTTTCCAGAGATTTTTCATCGTAGCCCGAGGCTAGCGAAGATGCAACAGGCCTCTACTAACAAACCCGGTGAATCTTCTGGCACTTCTGCTCTAGTGGCCTTGACACGTGTAGTGTCATACATGGAAGCACGCTAGTTAGGCTAGTAACACTCCTTCCGACCCCGCTCCACCGAGAGGATGTGTCTGACGATGAGAAGAATGCAAAGTCGGGAGGGAAGTTTCCGCAAACGTGGGAGCACGGACCTCTCGAATCGGTCGATCTTCGTTGTCTCTTTCGACAGGTTCGCAGTTTCGGGGGTCGAAACCTAGAAATTCTGTTCACCCGTAAACCCTTATGGTCCAAACACAGTTCACAAATTTTTAAACAAGTCGATAATTATTGAGGTTCTTTCAATTTTTAGGATAGATGATCCTAGTATTGTCCAGAATAGAGTATAATAACAGCGGATCTGTATACAAAATAAAAATTGTCTACCTGAATTGTTGAATTCTTCTTTCGAATCCAATAAATAATTATTTCACTTTATTGTGTCGTAAAAAATAATACACATTTTTCACCTAGATTGCAACCAACTGGAGTGAAATCGAAAATTATTTTCTGCCTTAGAACGTTTAGTAGATTGAAAATAATATAACAGCATTCTCAAATCCTTCGAATGTGTTAAGTTCTAAATTACCTTTACGTTTTTTCTCTTAAATGCATATGATCCGCTGTCTAACACACCTGTGGAGTATAACGTCGACATCAGTAGAAGTTAGTATTGTATCATTCTTGTTTTATTATAAGGAAGTACTTTTATTATTCTGTATTTTCGAAAATGTGTGGAAATAATTAGTTCACCGAATTATTCTGTACCTTAGAAAACAACTCATGAAATTTATCGGATAAATTAACTATAGAATTTATTAGTCCTCTTAAGAACAAAATATATCCGCATGAAGAAACCCATCATTCTGACACATCACTGTTTCCAGTAATATAAAAGACAAGAACGTTTCACCAAGTCTGTCAAACAAATATACATGTTGTCTTTTACGGAGCGGAGGTCCGCATTGTACTCCGAAAAGAGAATAAAATATTATTATTATTACATGTTGTCTTTTATTCTCACCAAAGTTCAGAGCTTTCGGCAAAATGGGTTCCTTTGCACATTATTGGACCAAAGGCTCAATTTCCAAGCTGAACTTTGCGACTCCGTTCCGGCGTCTTTGGCAAGACGACTGCGCCAGAAATTCGAGTGGGAACAGCGATGGGTCCTACGTGAATTTATCAATTCAATTCCACGCTCTCTCGATCCAGGTTTCCTGAACGCGAGACGATCGACAGGATCTTCGAAAGTCCTCGACCGTTCCACCCCCGTTTCTGACAGAGCAGCGATTTTTTTCCAAGTGTGCGCGGCCAGGTCCACGAGGGAAAATTGTTTGTACGCCTCCCAGCCGTGTGTACCCCTGAAATTTCGAAAAAATGCAGTCGCGACCTGCCTTCGACAGTCGTAAAACGCGACGGTTTCACCGGGGGGTGTGCCGGGGCGAGGTGGATCTCGGCGAGGGTTGCGTAGGCGGGGGTGGAACAGGGCCGTATGAATATTAATGTGCTGAAACAGCTAAACACAAGGAGCATGAGGGCCCTTCGACGCCCGCTATCTATTAATCCTCAGCCTGCAATCTGCATCGATGCGGCGGAGCCACGTGGTCTTCATCTCTGCGTTATCTAGAGCGAGATTACATCGGACTCGGGGAACGGGACAGGAAGGCAGGTGGAAAATTCGTTACGGTATTACTTCTATCCCCGGTCAAGTGGTCGATCGGAATTTATAGGTTTGTTAAAAGCGAGAATGTGGTGGAAATGATGGCGAACCCGACCCTCGAACAATCTTTATCGACACTTTCGCGAAGTTTCATTATCCCACCGGCATCTGAAGCATCCCCCCCCCCCCCCCCGATGCTGCGAACGTGACCAACACTTGCCCGAGTGGTTTTTTCTTCGTTATAGATTGGTCTGTCCCCTTTCGCGAGTCAATTTATCGGTACGCGTTCGTCTGAATACGAAGTTTAAGTCAACTTCGATTAATAGTTCTCTGAATATCACATTTATGCTTTTGTTTAATAAACGGGGCATGATTCGGAGGAATGGCCGAGGCTCGTGCGAACGTTCGTACATTCAGCCATTGGCAATTGAGAATATCAAAGTACTACGTGCAATCTCATGCAAATTTCGAATAAACTCCTCTGATTCTTTTGGACTGATTTGATGCAGACTGGGTTCAGAAAATCTCTTTACTCCATTAGAGGATTTACCGCATTTGAGAGATGATAAGAATCTCGCAAAGCATTGTTCTAGGTATGTTGCAGTTTATCGAATTTTAGAGGATCAAGGATTTTATGTATTTATGACGAAAATAAGTAGCTACGATTTGATCCAGCAGAAAGATTAAAAGGATTGAATAGTATCGATATAATATTTTCGACGTGTACTGGAATTGTTGCAACAATCGTATTACGTTGACTATACTATGTAACGAAGCAGAAAAGAGGGGGCCGCCATCGCCGATAATTTCGCAGCGACCAACCCTCAGTTCCCCATAACAATGCTGCATGTTTCATTAAAATCTAGTTCCTTAAGGGGGGATTCTCGTGTAAACGACAAAGGAGGAGCCAATTTTCTATACATAATATAAGCGTCACGAAAACGTAGTTTCAATCGTAATTTTTATAACAAGGAAACTAAAAATATTTCGTTATTATGTACATATTATGTGAAACGCTTCCACTGAACTCTAAATTCGTACCACATCTGGGAAAATCTTATTTGAAATGGAAATATAAAATAACTATTTGGAATGAGAATAAAAATAATATTAATCTATTTGAAATAGTAGCAATTTCGAATAGCATATTGTTTCTATATTTCTTCGCAGAGTAATAGGCATGAATCAAAGGGTGTCAATATGAACTGGAGTGAAATCTGACTATCCGGTTAGCTGATATAATTTTGTAGAACAAACAATCATAAAATAAAGTAACATTTTATTTGAAATAACGTTTCAATATATAGCAGGCATGGAAATGACTATGAAATTAAATAACATGATAGTTGAAATGATGATATTTCAGAACTGTCCAGGCATGGTTCGCACCAGAGAACAAAATGGTGGTTGTTAGCAGAAAAATTCGATTTTTTCAAAAAAGAAACAGCGGCTGTTATTGTTCAATAAAAGCCATTTAAATGAAAAATATTATTCTAAAAGCCAGTCGAAGGGGAAATGCAAATATTTGAATTACACTTTCCACTAGTTTGAAACGGTCATTCCGAGAAACACAGCTACTCCGAAGCATCGTCCTCCTAGAATCGTCATAGCTTCGCCATTTAAATGACTACCAGCATAAAATTGTAGGAAATTATTAAGGTTCTGTACTTTTAAAAAATACAACCAAAAAAAATCGATTTTTCACACGTAATCCACGTAACACCAAGCGCCACATGAGCCAAAAGTAGAAGAATCAAAGGAGCTCGTTGATCAAACGTTGTCTGATCGTGGTAACTCATCGTTCCAGGAGAGAAAGCCATGGAATCGAGGTCCGTCTGTATGGTCGGCCGAAAAGAAGTGACCCCTGAGGGTAGATGGAAGGGATGGCATGTAACGTGTGCGCGCGTTTGTGCAGCAGCAAGCAAAGAAGGAAGGAAGGAAGGAAGGAAGGAAGAAAGGAAGGAAGGAAAGAAGAAACAAAGATAGATAGGAAGGAAGGAAGGAGGGAAAGGAAAGGGAAGAAGCGCAGAATCGCAAGGGTGAAATGGAAAAATATTTTTCCATTTTCCCTCTCGTGGACTTGCCGAGGGTGGCTCCGGCTCTTTTCTTCATCTATTACGCGCGTTACACTCAAGCCAAGTGAGATCGAAAGAAGAAACGTCGGAGGAGGACAGAGAGCGCTCGCACTTACGTGTATTTTATGCATTCGAACGCGGATGCAGCCGGTGGGTGGGGTTTGGGGGGTGTGTGAGGGTTAAGGGGAGCGAGGGGGAGGAAGAGGTTTGCCAGCGGGGGAAGAGAGGGTGTCCGGGGATGGTCGACGTTGGAGGGGAAAGGGAGGACGGGGGCGGCGGGGGGTGGGGAAGGGAGGGCAACCGGAGCTATCAAGAGGCTACATATAAAATCATAAGGCACGACGGCCACGCCCACCACCCCGCGGCTTCGCCAATCGCCGCGGACTGCATTTAAATCGCAACCCCTCGGTGCATTGTCGACTTTTTTTCCGCGGGCGGGCTTGTGACTCGCCCCTGAATATATATCCCGCAGGCTGTGCCAACACCAGGAATATGAATATTCCTATTCCTATTCCCCGGCTACAAGCCGTCGCGCACACATCGCGTACAACCACCACACAGACTCACCCCTCCCCGCCCGGCTCCCCTTCGGCCACCAACCCCTCGCCTCCCGTCACCACCCCTCGACACGCCATCTATCCTTCTACTCGCTGTCCCCTTTGCAACCCACCACCCCTCGACGTCATCCCCACCCCGGGCCACCTTTCGTCTTTCGTGCTCACGCGGAAACCCACCCCTTTCCGCTCACGTGTGTGTCATTCACGCGTACTTATCCACCTGTATACGCGGAACCGTCCGTCGACCATTCGCATTCTCATTTTCCTCTCATGGTAGTTCGTAACTCGCGCTAGATAGCGAGAAATGCACCGAGCGGGGGGTAGTGGGTTGAGGGTGAGGATGGCCGGGGTGGGGGGGGGGGCGGCGGATTCTTCGTGACGGTACCCGATACCCGAGACGGTGAGACGATGCACACAAGATGCGACCGAGAGGATAGCTACGGCCGATCTGACGGCCACGACGGAACCTAGGCGGAACACGCGCTTCCCGCGATAATGGATTAGGAAGGTATTTTGTCCGGGCGCCCTTTTCCTCTGTTTCCCTTTTTCCTTTTTCCGCTTCTCTCGTTTTTCGTTCTTCCTTTCTCTTTCTCTCTCTCTTTCTCTCTCTCTCTCTCTCCCCTACCCCTATCTCTTTTCGGTCTGTCGCGGAACCGTGGCGGATCGTTATTCAACGGGCCGCTCCAGGGCTTTGCATCGATCGTGATTGAGTTCAATGATCGCTCACGCTGGATGGCTTCTCTTCCGCCTTTTCTTGATGCCTGCTTGGAATACGCGCGATCCGATGCTTCTCACGAATGGAACGCTCTTCTTTGTAGCGGCACGACAACGTGTTGGTTGCCTGTTTTAGCGTAATTCCACGGGAACTACGGCGAGCTCCATTATCCTGGAGAACGGAGCAGATTTCGCTTCTACTTTTCTTGATTGGTTCAAACGCTCGTGATTTCAGCGATCTAAGTTCCAGAAATAATTGTTCCTTAGCAGTTCATCATTAAGGTTCCGTGTGCGGTGTGCTCGGTTGACTAGTGTGAGACTGACAGGAATGATTAACACGTACGAAGGATTTTAAAAGTGATTTAGAACGTTCGCCAAGCGTTTTCTTCAGATCGGAAAATTGAAAATCAGGAAACGTTGAAATTGACTTGAGTTTTCAGTAAGTTTCATTGCTTGCGTTATGGAATGGAAGGTATCTGTGGAAGCAAACTAGTTGCATTCGCTTCTATCAATTTATTCATTTATTATATTTTCAAATTAATGGTTATCAATTTTTAATTTTGACAATACGTGTATTTCAGGAAAATAGAATTCCATTGCTATGGTTGTGGTTCGATTTTCATTGTCATTATGGCTTTGGTATAATGGAAGGTATCTGTGTAAGCAAACTAGTTGCATTCACTTCTATCAATTTATATCATAATATTCTATCATTTATTATACTTTCAAATTAATGGTTATCAATTTTTAATTTTGATAACACGTGTATTTCAGGAAAATAGAATTTCATTGCTATGGTTGTGGTTCGATCTTCACTGTCATTATAGCTTTGGTATAATGGTTACCAAGAAGCTTGAAAACCTGTGTATTTATTTTTGAACCGAAGTTACTTTTCGTTTTTCATTGTACGAGATTGTAGGCCTTTCTATACATAGATGACACTTCCAGCAAATAAAGCATTTCCCTTGAAACTCCGCATTCGCGAAGTTCATTAATGGTATTAAGCAGAAATGAACGAGCCGCAACTTAACTTCGGCTAGTTGTAATCACTTTTATTAAACACGTTCCCGGTGATATTCTCGTTAAAGTTGGTGCGGAGTAGCTTATTCGCAGCTTGTTATCACACGAGGATATCCCAGTTGGACAACTATGCTCGGTATTGTGTTCGACGGGAAACGAGGAAGCAAGCGATGCGTGCACTCGAATTTCCCTCGTCGAAAACGAATACGCAAATTATGAATTACCAACGGGCTGCGAACAAAAAATAAACGCCAAGTTCCTTAAAATTCGGAAAAATCAGAAAGTTCCTTCGACCTTCTGTACATCCGAATGTTTTATATTTTTTTACGTCGACAAAGGGAGCAGACACTGTTTCGGTAAAACATATTTAATGTTATTTTTATGATCGCATCAGTTATATTTTATTCTGAATGCAAGGACGAGCATTGATATTTAAGAACACGATCTTTGTAAGATGTGAACGAAATGGGTACTTCAAGAATGAGGAAGCACATTTAATAATTGAAGAAAAATTGTACTCGTAATTTATTACTCGATTTGCTCTTATTACGTCTCGCATATTTGAAGCTTCTAGCAAATATGTTAGTCAATTTATGTAACAGTACTATGGTACTTAAAAGAATTTTTACAACCAGTGGAACACTGAAATGAAGCTGTTCTCGCAAACATCCCTTAGTATAATCGACAAGTAATTGTAATCTGCGTGTTTAAGGGTTAACGAAAAGAAAAATGTTAATTTGTATACCTTTATGTTTAAATTGATAATGCTTCTCGCTATGTATACGATATTTTTATTTATATATCATTACCTAATGTTGTAATAAATCGTTTCTGAGATTTTCTAAATAAAAAAAGAAATCGACAAGTAACTAGCACTCCTTCGTGCTTACATCAGCTAACAACTTAGATGATAGCAATTTAGTTCTACATGTGTACAGTAGTTTGATGATAATGAAAAATATACGCTTCTGTTGCAAATGGATTACATAATTAAAATGCACATTACATTCCAAAATAAGTTTCTTATTTTTGGCAATTTTTATTTCCCTTCGTATTATATTTAAACGCACATTTTATTATAATCGGGATCCGGTTAATCGAGGTCCTACTGTTTATGTATACTTCTGTATAGCTGGATTATTTTAATCTATACAGATCTTGGAAGACTAATAATTGTGTAATTTTCTTCAACCTTGGTTACATGCTCAGCAACTTTAGAATATTTTCAAACACCAAAATACAGGCGTGGGTGTCAACAGAAAACTGCATCTACTATGGTTTTCCTTTCATAGATAATCAAACAATACTATAAACAAGTAAAGTAGTAAATTATTCATTTTTATGTTGAACACAATGGAACCCGCAAACTTGAATGTGCAATTTATAAAATATACAATCTTAACCCTTCGGAGAAGATATCCCATCGTCATTCTGTGTGATCAATGTTGTACGATGTTACTGATTTCACCAGAGTCTGCTGATGATTTAGTCCTTTCCATATTTTTCATGAAAAAGAACATCAGCCCTAACAATCCTGTCTAATCAATTTTGAGAAATTCCTCAGACTCAGTACAGTGCACTTTCTGTTCGATTGAACTTCTGTAACTTACCCAATACCCAGGCAATTTTGCAAAAAGAAAAATCATTAACAAATTGCTCGGAATTTTCAGCTGGTGTACTGCATGGTCCACAATTTTCTTAACCCTTAAAATGCTGTATACTTTATGGCAACATTAATAACGATGTCCTCAAGGGACCCCACGTTAAAAACTTATAGAATTGAAAATAAAAAATAGATATGTTTAATATATGTATTTATTGATATAATTATGGTATAAAAAAAGAGAAAAAAATATGAAAAATTACAAAAAATTACTTGCAACGTGATTAAGGAAAAATACTTGCTGGGTCTCAGTCAGCATTTTAAGGGTTAAGTGAACTACGTTACTGCCACGTTAGGAGACACTAAGCTGACATGGCCAGGGTCACAATAATTCGACAAGGCGAGCAGGGATGAAAATAAAAAAAAAATTGCTGACTGTATGCGCCCCTAAAAGTCTGACGTGTCGTCGTTGCGTCGTCAAGAGATCGCAATTCCCTCGTCCCTTCTTGATCCCGCCGCATGGAGAACGTCACCTCCGCGGAGGGACGGCCCGCCGTTTATTCTTAACGATCAGAAAAAGGATTTCTCGCTTTACCGGACACGTAACGCGTCACCGCGGCCCGAAGAAGGGGGTAAGTAAGTGCAGAGGTGAGGGGACACGAAACGGTAAAACATTCTCGAAAATTATTGGAAGGGTACGCCGGAGAAGCGCCGAAGGGGACCCTTATCCCTCCCCCCGTACCTATCTTTTTAGCACGTCACCCTAACACCACCCCCATCTCAATACCCGGCGGGTTCCATCCTTCCCTCATTTGATTTCTTCTTGGTGCGGAAATGGCTGAGCAGTCATTCGCGCGAGACTTCCGGTCGACTGGAGATAGAAATGGAGTCCCCTGGTTGCAAAAAGGGCGGGAATCACTGGCAACCGCCAGCGCCGTGGCTTCGTTGCCACGGGAAATTGCCGTTTCGTCGAAAATTGATAATAAATTCGATAACGCCGCGAAAGTCCGCATGCCGATAATCGAATGAGATAAAATGCCAGGATATCTCGGCGATACCGAGGCCATCGACGACGACGTCTTGCTGCGTTTCTCCCCCCGCCCCCGCCAGTCGCCAATTTTATTAACAATTTTCCATCGATCTCATTAGATTCGTAAATTAGAAGGTACGCGATCTTGACCTCTTTTGGACTTCTTAATGGAATTTCAAGTTTCAGCATTTTGAACAAAATTATTTCATTTCTTCGAGTTTTCGAAAAGAATGTAATTTTGCGCAAGCTTCGGCAATCTCTGTGTCCGTTTAGGCTACTCTTTTTTACTTGTGGAAAGTTAATGTACTACAATGGCTGATGAACTGATCAGTTAAATACAAGAAGTTGTATGCTATAATGAAATTATTCGATGGAGGACGAATACTTAATTATATTTCCAAGATATTTATGATAACACTAGTAATACTGTAACATAACAAATTAAAATAATAATAATAGATAGGGGTCAACCGAACGTCTTGAGCAGCCAAGTCTGTGACCTAACCCTTACACCACAAATTCAATTTAAATCCAAGAAATTTCTCTCTCGCCATACCACATCCTTTGGAAAGTTTAATAAATAAAATATAACGAGGTTGTAAATTATCGTGAAGTAGCTCAACGAGTTTTGTTGCGAGTGCAATTTTGTTATTAGTCTTCGATAGTTTTTTTCAAGGGGTTGCTACCAAACCGTTGCTAGCATCAGTTTCCTCTCGCTAAACTTTCTGAAACTAGCCCCTCAGTGACCATTACGTTTTTCGACTGAACGCGTCCGATTCAATTCCGAATAAAGTGATCAATCGAGCGGCTATCGCGCGCCGACGAATTGCCTTTGGGGAACGTCCGATCGTCCTTGAAATCCGTAATTATTGCACAATTATTCCCGACGGGCTGCGCGAAGCCTGGGAAAAATATCGATGGGAACGGTGTCGGCGAAATCAACGACAATCATAAATTAAAAACGATGAGACCGTGTCGGCGACTTCGGCGCTCGCTCGCTCGCTCATTCGTTAGCAAGATCGCAATTAGAAAAGTTGCGAAGACGCTCGTTCATGCTTGACGGGCATTGTCGTGGGCCGGATGGTAGCCACAGGCAGTTTCGTCGCGGCCGCCATTTTACCAACCCTTAATTTCTCGATCCAATCAAAATGACTCACGCGACTTTGCCCGGCGACTACGACCCCCCTCGGGGCACACCGGGTTTAGAGTGATGCAATTACGCTTAAACGCTAACGAGCTAACTCTTGATAGAAAATGGCCGTATGCTCCGTTGGCTGCAAACAGTAAAGCCATTACCGCCCCGCTCCTTCCACCCTTATCAAGTTTTCTTCCCTGCGCCTTTGACGGGGCCGAAAATCGTCTACGTTGGTCGTGCCTTCTATTCCAAATTCAAGCTTCGGTAACATTCTACTACTTTGTAAATTGTTTAAAGATCTTTTCGAGTAGCTATTATTCTACGTTCAATTCTACTAACTTGACAATCGAGGTTCGTGCCTCGACGTAGCAAGAAACATGGCTCTCCCATTTTTGAAGGACAGAACTGATTTAAACACTTTCGTGATGTTCCACATATCAGGCTATTTTCATTTCCATAGGGAACTACAGTTTTCTTTCGATATAAGACGATGACACATCTTTCGCCCGGTTTTGCTGATAAGAGTACCTATTCGGCTTGAGGGGTATATGTAGACTTTCTTGAGGCGAAAATACGTCGTCGTCTTATATCGAAAGGAAGCAGCATTTTCTTATTATCCTCCATAAATTAGTAGCTATACACGATGTTGTCGGCTTTTCAGAAACAGCTCATTGTAGGGTACATGTGTTTCATTTCGACCCCTACCTAGTAGTCAGTTCTCCTCAAAACTGTTTAAAAGTAAATAATATTCGTTAAAAAAATCTTACGAATGAGTATAATAGCTCGCTTATACTTCACTTGCAATGTATAGCTTCATGTTCCCACATAAAACATTTAGACAATAATATATTAATTAATTAAATGACCATTTGGAATAATTAGCCTACAATTTCACTGTATAGAAAGACGCAAATAAAAGATGTCCTTTTGGAATTGTTTTCCTAACCGAAGCTAACACCATCAGGGATGTGTATCAACGCATCCCCTGATTTAATCTCGAAAGGGCACAGGTCACATTCAACGGCCCCGATACCAGAAACTATACATACGATACTGAAAGCTGTGGAAAAGCCTGAATTCTCTGTATTAAGATTTATTCAGCCGAAGAACTTTCAGTATCGCAATCGGATTGAAAGTTGCGTGCATCGTAGTCACATCGAATAAATACCAGTGGTAGGTGCGAGCGAATCAATTTTTCGACTGTGTCGTCGCAACGAGTAGGGACGCCGAGATCCCTCGTTATTCTCGGAGCTTGGGTTCTCGAGGTAACGGATATTCCTTTCAGCGGTAGTAAAAATCGGGAGGGATTGGATCGAAGACGAATAACTTCGGCTATAACTGCTCGTCCCGAGGAGGAACAGACCTCCAGCCTTCGGTTCTAAGGGTTGGAAGGGGAGAAGGGCGGAAAAGGATGGAAAGCTGGTCGTCCCTTTTAATTGACCGCTCGATTTCTCGACAAGAAAGGGACCATTTGGGAAATTGCTAAAATTTCTATCAGCAATTTCGCGAACGAGTCCCGCCGCTGGAATAAAAGACCAATGGGGTGGGCAGAGTTCGAGAATAAAACGAGCGCGGGAGATGCGGTATATACGGGAGAACGAGAGCCGGCCGTTGTCAAAGGTCCGACGCGGAAAAGTCGTTTCGTCCCGGCCATTGTCAAGTGCCCTCGTCCGAGGAATGTGAAGGTGCCTGTCCTCCTGCACCTCTATACCACCGATGTCCTTTCGCTTCCGCAAGGAACTTCTCCACCTAACCCTCCTCCTCGGCCAACCTTTTCCGCTGAATGCTTGTCAGAACCAGAAGACATCTTTTGTAGCGAGCTAGTGGTTCGAGGAAAATTGTGTGTTGTACTCTTCGATATCCCGCGAACCAACATTTCCTACTACTCATCCCCTACCGTTCTGCCACCATGGACCCAGCAGCCTGTCCTCACGATGTCACAGGACGCTTTCTCGATTTACCGGCGATACGCAGTTCCGGAGATGAAGTCGATGTACTTCCTCGGTCGACTACCGAGGGATTATCTTGCGACATTCTCGAACGAGCTGAAAAATTCGAGAGAGCTTGCACGGCAATCCCTAATAACCGTGAAAGCCCGCGAGCTTTGCTGCTTGATACCAAAGCTCGAGTATCATCTCGATTTCAGAACATACAGGTATAGAATATACGTATATACAAATGCAAATCAACATTCTTCAAGTAAACTTTTACCTTTGTCTTCCAAGCAGCTGGAATCTTCTACGGACTCGAACAATTTCGTTTTATAATTTAAACAACCGGACTGTCCGTGACTCTACGAAGTTTCCGAGACTTTGTTCTGGGCAGTTAATACGATAAAAGCTTCCGAAGATAGAATTTTAAAATCGGGATGAAAGTTTCTGAGGTGAAACTGGAAGATTACTATTCTAAAAATTAAGGTATAGAAATTCGATAATTCCCCGAATGATAGAACTATTTCGAACCATTTGTTTCATCTGATCGAATGGAGGCTCGTATATCGATGAATTTTAATATGTGCAAGGTGTCAACAGTTTCGGTTCGCGTCTTCCTCGATGGCGACGTTTAGTTCCGCGATCGATTTCCACATACCCCTCGGAAAATTCGCGAGTTTCTCCTCCGCGTTCGGTAAATCATCGACCTCCGCAATATTGCGCGTAAACGCAAGAAAAAAGGGACAAAACTGAACTGGCGGCTGCCGGTGTATATGTGTATACGAGGAGCTGCATCGGTCATGATTTTTCTTCCCCGTGGTAACGCGCCTCGGGTCATTAACGTTATACGTTCGCGTGTTGCGAGAATAATGGAACGGCGGGTTAAAAGGAGGGGTGGAATCGGGGGTGTCGTGTCGTGTTCGCGATAATAGCTATGATTAGAGCCGCAACGGATGGCATATGGATGGCGCGGGCGGTTTAATGCGCTCCACGGATTCTACGGAAGGCTCCATATGTACGGGCTACGAAATAAAAATGTCGAGACACCGTTCCGGTCACAAAGGACGGGAATTTTAATAATAGATTTATGCGCATATGTTAAGTACGCGGTGTCGTTATTATTTCTGGGACCGGGTGGAGGGGAGGATGGGTGGGGAGAGGAGAAAGAACGGTGGAAGCCATCGGGGTTTAAGGTTTAATGGTATCTGCAACAATTGCGCCGATGCACTTTGAAATTTTCATCGGTGACAGAACCACATTGAAGCACACCCAGCTTTTGCATTCGATTATCCTTCCCCGAGCGCGTCGCTCTGTGCGCCCTCCGAAAGCGTCGAGCCCTTCCACGGTCGCCATCTTGAGAACGGGCGACCTTCGCCGCGTGTGATCGCCGCCGTTTATGCATACGTTTCCTCCAACCCTTTGCGGTCTCCGAAGATGGCTCCCTTGCGGATAGAAGAGTTAAAAGCCTGCGATCGAAATAAAGTGCATACGCGTACTTCGCTTCTAACTTATGCTAAAATATAGATGAACATTCTTGCCCTTCGAGAAACCTGTTTCGTTTTCAGCTTCCATCGTTTCCATGCTCGATAATATCAATTTTTGTAGACCTCGCTGCATAATTTCTGGTACCCATTGATTATCCATCTTGCGTGTCAAAGAAAGTTGATCTAATATGGTTTTATTGATTGTATTCTTGGGTAGGATTTATTTATTTTGTAATATCTGTTTTTCTACAACATCACAGTCGATGGACTCTAATAAATAACAAACATAAGTATGTCTATTGCAGAAGACAACAATATCCAATCTTGATTGAACATTGAAAGGTCCATTCATAAACTTTAATACGTAAGTACTACGAGTACCTGTACAACAAGCTATAAATGTAAAAATTGCACAAACATATCGTTCATTTTAAAAGAAAGAAGCCTGTCAAATTTTATGGCAGCCATGGCTAGGTCCATTCAAATTTGTACATATTAACTTTTGCTTGCATATTTTTGAGATTGTTTGATCGTTAATCGAAATAGCTGATGATTCGAATTGGCTATTAAATAATAAAGAAATATTTTAACTGCGGATTTAGATGGACCCGCCATCGAAGGGACAAGACGTGTCGGCGCGTCTTCCGCGTGTCGCCATTTTGCCATTAAGCCCTCGAGTCTGGATACGTAAGTCACTTATAACCCCCGTCGTTTTGTTGCAGCTATAAAGGGTTTATGCTGGTGCCACTCGAAACGACCCCTTGGAAAATATTTTTCTACTAATGGCCCCGGTCTAGCAACCCTCGACGCAGCCGCCTTCGAATTCGGAATTTCAACGCCTTTCCCTTGTCGATCTCGACGTACGGTAAGTAATTGAACATGGTCACGTGAAAACAACCCCCGGTACAGCGATATATGTATGTAGTGAGTGCGAGGGCCGAGGGTCGTAATACGGCGAACGCGTTCTCCTCCGGAAGGAAAGAAAGATGGAGGACGGCGGAACGCCTCCGAGGGAGACATGGTTTCTCGTTCAGACGCATATTCGCGAGCATCCTCGAAACCATTTTGCGAATCTCCATGCAGTTCCTCGTCGTTCGACTTTTGTAAACTAATGGAATGTTTATCTTTATACAAATCTGCTGCACGATGAAGTATTAATGATTTTATTCGGCTTCGAATACACATGGAAACGACTTTGAAACGACTTATTAGAACTGGTTCTGGATTGAATCATTTCATCGAACCATCTTGAAACATTTCTTTCATTAATTCCTGACGATTGAACCCGACACGATTTTCGTAGCCCTTGAGTGGTACCACGGTTACTCAGACTGCGAAGAGTCATGATGCGGCTTTTTGAAAATTTCATAAAAATTTACTAAGATAGTTTTCAGTATTTTGGACCATAATCCCCAGCTGTGTCAAAGAAGTTAAATAAACTTTATATATTCGCAATTGAGCAATACAGCAGTAAAAATTAGGGTGCAGAAATTTTTGTCGGTGTCATGGTAGATCCCAGGATATCACTGCAGGGTTAAGGGTGCAGTGGAAAGTGAGCTTGCGAATGAGTACTCAATATTGAAATCATATTTTCTCAATTCCTACGAAAGGAAAAATATTTTATGCTTATTTTGGAAGTCACAATTAACCCACGAATGGCGGCACAGGGGTCCAGCTTGACTCAGACTTACAGAGATTCCACCTAAATTCCAATTTTCTGGTAGGCGATACGAATCATTGAGTATTTATATTCGATCCACAAAGGAGGCTAATCTTGATTTCAAAGAAGCAGCTAAAAAAATATGTACGAAAAAATTGAAGCGCAACGATTTGAATGAATTTAGCCATGGTTGCTATGAAATTAAACAGTAAAATAACCCAATATTCAAATAATAAATTTACTGCAAACAAAACAATAAAAATCCGATCGTCTCATATGAATACACAAGAAATTTTCAGGAAAGACATTTTCTAATAAAAACAATTATTTCCTTTCGCACACGTTTTATTGGTGTTATAATATTTTTCTAATGTTGCTACTCCGTTTCGCACAACAAATACTTCGATCGTTTCTGAAAGCAGCGCTCGGCTCTCGGTAAAAATACAATATTTTCCCTGTAAAGATTATCGCTTCTAAAAGCAGAAACTCGACCCCTAAAGCCTTCCCGCCTCTCATCTCCGCCATCATCCGCGGTAAACATTCGCCCACCCTTCTGGAGAACGTTTATCTCTGGCTCATGCATAACAAAAAAAGCTCCGCCCGGGGATAATCTTTGGCTTCTATCCCCGTGAGCGAAAGGAAACACCCTCGACGACATTAGGCCGTGGATTCTATGGGAATTGATGGTTCCGCGTGGTCCGGACTCGCAGCTGAAAGTCACCGGTTCGCCGAAGAAATTCGGCGTAAGTCGACTCGTTAGCTGGTTATTTAGCAGCAATTTGCATCCGACCGGGTCCCTGGACATGGTTTCGCGAGTCTGCGAACCCGCGACTTCGCATTTCAATTGGATAATCGCGTTTCCCGGAGGCGGCATTGCGGGGACGGAAGAAACGAGACGGGGGAGTCGGCCCGCGGCCGCCATCTCTGCGTGCAACTGCCATGTTGATTTTTGCGCGGACGTAAGGGTACCTTCGTACGAAGGGACAAGTCCAGCGAAACAACCGTTCAATCTGTACGAGAATCTCGAAGAAAGTTGCGGTTGCTAGTTTTCCCTGATGATCGTCGAACGATTTAAGGGTGGTTTCGGTGAATACACGGGGAGTTTACACGAAAAATTTTCATCCATTATAGGGCGTCTCTCCGGTCACAGAAACTCTACCCCCGGAGTTATTACGAATGTCCCTACCTCCTGTTTGGATATCTCCCCCCCACCCGGTCGCGGCGTTCCCGAAGGGCTGATGCACACAAAGCACACATCTACCCCATTACGGTACAGTCGGCGCAAAAAGGTGCGGTCGTTCCGCGCGCGAGATTATTATCGCAGGGTGAGCGGCGCGCGGGGCTGGCCTGGCCAGGTCGATCGCCGCAGCACGACGCGAGGCGGCGCGGCGCGGCGTCGTGTCTGTGTATCTCGTCGGGTTGCACGGTGCATCGAGCAATCGGTACTTTGGGACATTTTTTTTACGCGAAAAACCGCATCGGTTTTGCATCGGTGGGCGGGTGGGCAAAAACCGAGGGAGGCCGGGGGGCTGGAGAAATCGGGAGGCGCCGCGCTCTCCTCGACTCCTCCGACTCCCTTGTGCCGCTGCTACCCCCCGTCACGCCTCGCACCCCTCGCTTTTTTTGCATTAATTAAAAGCTCCTGCCTCCGGGCCGCCAGTAGCACGGCCATCTTGGCTCGAGGCACGCCCCCTCTCCTTTGTTTTCGGATTTTTTTAATGATTTCTCCTTTGCAGACGCGTATCCTTCTCTCTTTCTCCGTCCGCCTCTTGCCCCTCGCTCCACGCCGATTCCCTCTCTCTCTCTCTCTCTCTCTCTCTCTCTCCCTCTCTCCTCCGTCTCTCTTTCACACCTTCATCCTCTCCCTTCCTACTGTTGTGTTTCTACCGTTCCTTCTCTTCTCTCTGCCTTGCAACCTCCCAAACTCCTTTCGCCTCCCCTGCCCCTCTCGCGTGTCACCCTTTCGCTCGAAATTTACCACTTCACCGCCCCCCTCGGCCGCCGTAGCCGCCTCTCCACCCCTTCTCGTTGCATTACCGCATCTGTATCGATGCACACGCACGCAGACGGCCGCTGGAGACGCGTACTCATGGGACCGCGAGTGCATCGGACGAAAATGTGCAAATATACGGGGCGTGTAGCGGGGTTGAATCGAACTGCATCGGCACACCGTGGTTCGAGAGAGCCGCGACCATAATACCAATTCGAACAGAGGCAACCGATAGGGGGGACCCGACGCGACGCGTTCCGTCGGACAGAGAGAAAAAGAGAGAGAGAGAGAGAGAGAGAGAGAGTGAGAGAGAGAGAGAGGGCACGTGTGCCTCAGGGATAAGGGGTGCAGAGCAAGCGGGGGAGGGGACCGAGGGGCCGCAATACGGGGGGGAGAGAGGGTGACCGTGTGGCAGGCTATGGTTTTCGAAATAGTTCGGGCCTTTTCTGCGTTTAGTTTTTTGCCACCAGCGCGTGGCGTCAGGTTACGCACAGTTTACACGCCGGATTATTCACTTTTTCTTCCTACCGATCGCCTCTCTCGTTTTTCTCCTCACCGTCTCATCCCTCTCCTCTCCCCCTTCCACCCCACCCCACGACAGTTTATCTCTTTTCTTTTCACGGATGAGGGGGGAACGGGGCACAACGATCGACGCCTGATACGAGGATCCTTCCATCGGTATGTCTTTCCGTTTCTTTTTTTATTTTCTTTCTCTCATCTTTTCGTCTCGTTTGTTTTGTCTTTCTGCTTGGTTTTCATCTTTTATTCGCTCCTGCTCTTCTTCTGCGCTCTCCACGCTCGGTCTAGTAGACGATAGACCACCGGCTTCTTTCCCATGGTTCTCCGGATTCTCTCATGGGTTATCGAGGACTGCTTCTCTAATCGGTAGACTGATCGGTTTGTTTTCTTGACCCTGGGATTCTCTTTCGGAATTCTCGGGTGGCTGTGCAGCTGCCGATTATTTGCTCCGATCGTTTACTCCTATGGTTTATGGTCATGCAGGTTTTCATTGGTTTGGGGCTCTGTTTGTACAGAGGAACGAAGACGAATTAGAATATTATTACTTTACATTACTAGTACTTAACATTGCCTACAAAGTAAGAGTTTTGTATAAGTATTTTCACGTGTATGAAAAACTAGTGATAGTGTATATAGCATAATTATATGTTTTATACTCTATGCTTAGGAGGCAATAGACACATCCCCATACAATTTTTTATATAGTTTAAAATGAGCCATTAACAAGAACTACGTAATAAGTACTTTACATTACTTTTTTATCGTTTTAATATTCTCTACAGTTCTATATAATTTTTCGTTTGTAATCGACGGTTTTTATCTGTGTATTATGACGCTTTCTTGGCTAAACTGATTTCAATCAACTGCACAGAAATGATTTTGTTTATATACCAGTTCGATCGGTTGTTTCGTTTAGTTTCCGAGGGACGTTTGATTTCTCTGTGGAGGAGGATTCGGGTCTGTCCATTATTAACAGTTTTGGTCAATCTACACTCGGGAGAACGGTTTCCAGCAAAATATTTTCCGCGACGTTTCGAAAAGTTGGCGCGTAACGCGGCCTGAATGGACGTTTCTTATTGTAAAAAGCCGGCCGGGACATCTGCGCTCGACAATATTTGGACACGTCCGCGACGACACACAACTTTTGTCCAGCGGCATTTCAATGCAGGACGCCTCCGCTCGGAACTCGCCGCCGCATAATGGAATACGTCGTAAATATGAAATTTCCGAGCACTTCGAGAAAGGTCGTCTCGACGGAGGACATCAAACTTTTCGAAATTCGATTGGTGGCTGAATTTCTCTTGGAAATCGTTACGCGGGATTTTTTCCCGGAATCTCGGGAAATCGAATTTTAGGCGAACTCGCCCGAGGAATAGCTCGCGCTGATTTGGCGAATCGAATTGGCTGAAAAGTTATATCTGACAATTTGATGAGAGTATTAATTACTGGACAACAAAGACGTTTGAAGTAAAAATTGATTCCCTTTCTCAATCATTTTAATGGGCAGAGATTAATGTAACGCCCCTTGGAAATTCTTTAAACATCTTCACTATTTTGTATTTCACCTACTCACTGTTACCATAAGCGCATGAAATCCCAGATCACTATCTACACGACTAAGTACATTGTTAAATTCAGTTGAAAACAGTCTTGAAAACAGAATACTTAGATAGTACTAATTACTAGACAACAAAGATGTTTAAAGTAAAAATTGATTCCCTTTCTCAATGATTTTAATGGGCAGAGATTAATGTAACGCCCCTTGGAAATTCTTTAAACGTCTTCACTATTTTGTATTTCACCTACTCACTGTTGTCATAAATGCATCAAATCTGCGATCACCATCTTCACGACTAAGTACATTGTTAAATTCAGTTGAAAACAGATCTTAGATATATTTCAACAATTAACATTGGTTACACAATCGTGCAAAAGGTTCTTCGAAAGTGTTGATCAATAATATCGTTATTGAATGAGTATTGGAATTAGGAGTGTTGAAATGAGAGGGATGAAATCGTTTCTATCAATAATCCAACTTCAGCGGTACCATTCTGATTAAACAATTATATTATAGTTATCATTACTAGATACATTAATTATTCTGCTTCGAATACAGTTTTCACATTCCGTTTAAAGTATTTATATACGAAGAAAAAAATAGTAGAAGAGCGCGCAAACGTTCAGCCAAGGGAATCGCTTGCCACGCGACGGGAGCCGTGATCCGTCGGAACGTAGGCCTACTCGGCCACCGAACACAATTTAAACAGTATTCGCATTCTTTCTTGACGAATTACAAAGATTCCCACGCTAATTCAGGAAACGTTGAAAACCATAAACCTATCGCCACGTTTCAATCGTATTTTCGCTTTGTAGAAGTTAAACAACGCTTATAAAATAAGAATAACAGTGGCGACAGGAAAATATCGCGGAGGTGTTAGAAGCAGAAAATGTTCTTCTACTAAAATTAACCATGCAGAATGAATATTTTAAGAAACGGAAGGATTTCACAAGGTTTCATTTTTATGGATAGACTCGAAACGAACATTTTCTTATGAAATCTAAACAACGGGTCCCCGGCGAAGATTTCTCTCGGTCGGAAGTTCGTTTCATCCAATTAGTCCAGCGGCGAATATTTATTCAAAAAGCAGCTGGGATTCGCGGACGAACGACGGGATTCGGTTCACCGCTGCCGCGCGCGCGGCGAGAAGCTTTATTGTGATAGTAATTCCATCCCATCCGGCCGAGGATGTAAATTATTTTGTAGTCCGGGCCCTGAATGAAGAGTTCATTAGCAGCACTTGTGCGTCTTTGTCGTAATTACTGATGGAACCTGCACGGTTCCAGTCCGGGAACACGTAAGTTCGGGGGAAGAAATCCGCGTGAACGTTGTAATTAAATTGTCGCGCATCGCCGGCTTCATTATTTATATGCTTATTTGCGTCGCATAATGCGCGCGAGTGTAACGAATTGTACGTAGTCGCGTCGCATAGAAATTAATTAAAACGAACAAATTACAAGAGTTGTAAAAAAAAAAAAAAAAGAAAAAGAAGGAGCACGACGACGAAGAGGTGGAGCAGGAAGACGAGGAAGAAGAAATAGAAGAAAACTACGCGTACACAGGCACGCGTGCTCGGTGCGCCGAATTAATTGCTGGCGACCACAATGATTTCGTTTCGAAAATTTAATGCGCGCTCGTTCCGAGACCAATTTCGGCGCGAGAACAGCCGGATCCTCTGCGACGAAACATTCAGACAATCGTCTCCCGTTCGTTCTTTCGTTCTTTTCTTTTTTTTATTTCCTCCGAGGAATATTTGATAAAGGAAACGGGTGGGAGAGGAATCATTAGCGAAGACTGAGGACCGGACCGTCTTGGAATTTATTCCGGCTCCACTATTTATTCCAGATGGGCTGTTAATTGTGCTCGTCGTGCCAACTAGCGATAATGCTCGACTTCCTTCGGGCCTGGACTCGATTCCTCCTAGATTGCCAGTTAGAGGGACAGCTTGATACTGCAATTAACGGTCGACAGGCTTCATTCCGATATTCAATTTCCAACTTTCGTCGATGTCGCGATTGAACCCCTGTATTCTCCGGCGACTATGATCCCTCTCGCCTCGGAGACGCGCAATCTGGCTGACGGTAATGGAGCGACCATAAATCCAGTAGAAAAACGTTCTCACCGGAAGTGGCCTAGCAGCCCTCTGGATAGCAGATTTTCCAATTTTCACGTCGACACGGCGTAACACGATCGTCGATACTCGTCATCCGCGTCGCTCGGAATCACCCACGTATCAATCCCGCAAACTCGTTCACGGTTTCATTCTCATCTTCCAGCGTTGTAAGAAGTAGGATTTGCTAGGTCCCACGTTCGTTACACTCTGTAGAGTGTAGGTTAAGCGAAATTGAATCGGGAAACCAAAACAGTCTCGAGTTCGCAATGTCCCGAAACAGCGAGCACTCGGTTTGCTGGATGGCATTGAGTCGCCATCGGTATGCACAAAGATACTGTCTCCGGTAAGAAGGACAGGTCACGCTGTTCTTCGGGTCCCCTTTCAATCGATCCGCTCGAGGACAGCGGAGACAGAAAAGCGGAGGAGAGAAGGCGAGAACGGTGTTCGCGATCCGACGCGTAAAAACGTGCGGCCAACGTCCCACGGACGCGAATAATCGAATGGAAACGGGTCCCGTCAGGGGTCTGCCACCTCCTCAATGTCCGAGCTAATTTGTCGAAGAATCGAGTTTTGAAATTTGAGAAGAACCCGAGGCAAAACGGAGCCCGAGGGACTTGTCAGCGAGCCTTTTCACGGTGCCCTTCAATCCTCGAGCCTCCCCGCTTCTCGTGCCCGACAATGTGAGCCCGCGGACTTGACCCATCGTGTTTGTGGGACATTTTCAAATTCGAAATTGTCTCCGCCACGGTGTTTTTTCACGTGTGCCCGCTCGCGCGGACAACACAAAGCGCGAGAATCGCTCGCTCGGTTTCCGGTGGCCGGCCTATCGGACGTTTATATCGTCCCTTTTGTTCGTCGACCGAACGTTTCGCACCGGCCGAAAAATAGAGTCTCCTCTGTCGACCACGAGTGACAATTTTGTCGATACCCGATCTCCGACGATGTCGTGTTTGATGCTGTAACCGGAGTCTTGTTATTTCGGCTGGCCCGCCGTTGCCGTTCCATGCGGATTGAATTTTATTCTGTTCCCGAAACGAAGATCTTATTGTGAACACGCGACACGAGTTCAGGGGATTCGGGGATCTCTCGTAATCGTTGTGAACACTCGTGCATTCTCTCGGTAATAGCTCTGACAAAGGCTTGCAATGTCGTACAATGGACATTTTTAATTACACTCGCCGAACAATTTTTCTACGAGCATGTATACATATTGTGTTGTTTGTGGTTTAGTGTTGCTGTATATCTACAGAAACTGATTGCGAATAAAATTAACTAACGTATCTACGTGTCTCACGAGGTATACAAGAAGCATCAATTAATAAATCTATTGTAGTATCGTACTACACACGTTAGATTCTATTTTAACCAATATTCATCGCTAGAAATGTGGATGCAAGTAAATCAGCTTTCTCCGGTATAATTAACGGACAAATTAACGATATTTCTACTTTATTACAGTCGTTAAAGATATAGTAATGATATCGCAATCAATCAAACATCAAAGCTGTTCATAGATTCAGAATATCCTGTCTAAAGCAATCATATGATTAAATTAAATACGTTTTTCTATAGAAACGTATTGATACGTCGCTGACACGTAAGAGTCCGTAGCTCCACGCGTTTGTTCCCGCGCCGATCGTCAGGAAGGCTCAATTACCGGCGCTAACGAAATTTTAAACCCCAATTTGCAACTTCGTTTCCCATTTTCCTCCGCGAAGGCGGTCTTCTACCTCGTTAACGGAGAATTTCCTCGGGTGTAACGCTAGAACAAGAGTCGTCGGGCAGCGGAGGGTATCTTTCACCCTTCTCGGCGACGAAAGAAGCACCCTAACTAGCGTCACCTATCAAGAAACAGTGAGGCTGTGTCTTCGCGTTTCCAGAAGCGGGAACGTTGCCTTCTTTTCCGCGGTTCCTGGCAGCTTGGGGGAACTCTTTCTCTCTCTCTCTCTCTCTCTCTCTCTCTCTCTCTCTCTCTCGCATTTTGACATTCTTCGGTGACAATGCGAAACCCTGGATGGCTGCGAGGGACGACGGAAATTGCCTAGATGCGAGTTTCGCGACGCACGTCGACGCCTCTATTCGCGGGCCTCTCCTCACTGTCTCACAATAGTGACGCTTCCGCGGTTAGACGAAAATTTCATTGTCCACTTTCCTCCCGTTGCCTTGCGTTTCCAACGCGATTTTTCTCCAGTTTCTCCCTTTCTCGCCTCTCTTTTTCAAGCCTCTTCGCTTCCTCGCCGTTCCTCGACGTCTCCCAGCTGGGGTGTCGCGAGGAAAACAACGACGTCGTTGTTGCACTTCGTTTACTCACTGGCGGTGTTTACCTCGTTGCTCGAGGGGAATATTGGGAGAGATTCGCAAACACGGAAGGAACGCGCATTATCATTCGACGAGCGGGAGGGTTTTTTTTTTTTTTTTTTTTTAAAAAAGAAGAAAAAAAGGACGTCGAGGAAACGTCTATGAGCCTCGCTTCTTGCCGAGTGCTGGATTCACTCGAGGCCGTCATTTCCGTCACGGAATATATTGTATCTGACTGTGCTGCGGGAACTATCGTACTCGAGAATACTCTAAACGAGAGTTTAATTGCAAAGAGAAAACCCGTATCTATGCGCGCCGCGATGCGTTTGGCATTTAGGCTTCTTCGGAAAATGTTTAGCCACCTTTTGGACCTTATAGACGCTGTTATTTCATGCTAGACATGTTTTCTAATGCAGCTGTAAGTGTCTTGATAAATTCTGTGATTGATATAGGATCATATTCTGCTGCTAAATTCGTTGACGCTGTTATTTCATACCAGATATGTTTTCTGATGTAGCTGTAAGTGGCTTGATAAATTCTGTGATTAATACAGGATCATATTCTGCTGCTAAATTCGTTGATGCTGTTATTTCATACCAGATATGTTTTCTAATGCAGTTGTAAGTGGCTTGATAAATTCTGTGATTAATATAGGATCATATTCTCTTGCTGAATTCGTTGACGTCGTTATTTCATGCAAAATATGTTTTCTAATGCAGCTGTAAGTGTCTTGATAAATTCTGTGATTAATATAGGATCATATTCTGCTGCTAAATTCGTTAACGCTGTTATTTCATGCTAAATATGTTTTCTAATGCAGCTTTGAGCGTCTTGATAAATTCTATAAATAATATAGGATCATATTCTGCTGATAAATTTGTTGACGCTGTTATTTCATGCTAGATATGTTTTCTAATGCAGCATTCAGTGTCTTGATAAATTCTAAAATTACTATAGGATCATATTCTGCTGAGAAATTCTTCAGGGATCTGAATAAAACATTCTTCACGTCAATTAAACACAATAAAATATTTCTCACAATGGTAAATTTCTAATTAAAAATTTTTCATCGTAGGAATGATGCACAACTTCGCACTATTACTTCGTCCAATTAAATAGACAAAGTTGCTAATATTCGACGACGAATTTAAACTACATTCTTTCATTATCTCTTTGTTGTTGGAAGATTGAATTTGTATTAATAAATCAAAGCCACTTGGACAGTAGCTGACGACGTTTCATGATTTTCTAGGCTCCAGTGTCTAGCCGGTGAAAATTTTTAATTCTTTTCCCTCCCGTTAGGAAATATGGGTTTCTTCGATTTCATTTTTCCCGGCGTGCGTTGCAACCGCGCTTTAACTTGACCGACGACGAGACGACGCTTTGATGTTTGAACTGGGAAATGCAACGCGGAAAGTTCTGTCACTTACGTATCGTCTACACGCCCGCGGACTTTCAGCCGACTCCCTTTGATGCGCCGACGAGGCTGCAGAAAATTGCATTTGATTAGAAGAACGTTGTACGGATGAAATATTGTTGATACGCGTTGACTCAACGCCTGTCTGAGTTGAGACAAAAAACCTCTCAATTTTCTTTTCTTTCGTTATTAATCTAGTTTTTAATATCATGAATAATAATCGAGAAGCCATTATTGCATTGTGCATTTTAAGAATTTATGAGAAAAAAAGAGTAAATGTAATTTAAAGCGTAGATGTACTGTTTTCGGTACAGTTTCCAATCTTTATTTGGCTCCTGTTTCTTGTAATTTGAAGACTGGAATTAGGAAAGAATGCAAGTGCCTTTTTTAAAAAATTGTTTTCTCTACAAAAAAGGGATGTAAGCTCCAACGCCAATGCAATCAAATAAAACTAAAAGTTCCCTGACGATTGGTTACAAGTTTTGAGTTGGTTACAAGGTGATCTTACAAGTTTTACATGAATATTCCAGTCTTCATTTGTGCAGAACATTTTCATCTCGTATAAAGATCCGCAATCTAGTTATTACTAGATATACGACATATCAGATTCTGATTTGATTCAATTGCACGATATGTTTAGGCATGTGTCAAGTCGTTAAATATGAAACTTGACAAAGAAAAGGTAAACCTCTTGACATTTATCAAGTTCCATACTTAACGACTTGAAATTGGGTTGTGTACTTGTATTTTTGAAGGCAGTTGCACAGAGTATCATAGATACGCGTTTCTATCATAGTCACAATAAAACTGCATTGCCAATATGTACAAGGAACAATCGTAAGCTATGCGTGACTAGCTCGTATCTAATAACTAGCGATTGAAGAACGATACGTACGAAAGAAAGTGGCTCAAGCTTTGAAGCCAATGGAAACTATGGTTCTACTTGCGTCAACATTCTACAGTTCACTCTTGCGTACTCCAAAACGAATCTACAAACCCGTGTAGAAGTTTGCTTACAGGATCTAGCGAATACAATAGAAATAAAAGTCAATACTGGAGTAATGTAAAGTTACAGCCAGTTACGAGAAGCAAGTTTGGCTAGTCCTCGCCACGCGACAATCAATATCACTGCGAACGAATTAGGTGTCGAGAACGGACCAGAGTGATTTCGCCACTATCCCGCAATAGGATGCTCTTGCCGCTTGTTTCCCCTAAACCGTGCTAAAGACCACCTATCCCTAACCATCGTCTATCCGTCTATCCGGAGGCAGGCCCAGCCCCACGCGATCCTTCTTGGCTGGCATCCTGTGCTGTTGTAGTGTCACGGCTATCAACAATCAACACCCTGGAGAGTAACGGTGCGGCGTGCGAGGAGGAGTGAGAAAGGAGAACAGAGACACGGAGGGAAAGAGGGCGAGAAGAAAGAAAGAAAGGAAGAAGGAAAGAGAGAGAAAGAGAGAGAGAGAGAGAGAGAGAAATGGATCGGCGAGGGGGAGAGAGGGAGGGAAAGAGTGAGGTTGGAAAAGGGAGAAAGAAAATGAGAGGAAGGGAGAGATGAAGGGGGTGGTTTGGTCGTCGTCCACCCCCGCGGAGGAAGGAGCGATGGTGATGGTAACGGTGACGGTGGATACGGCGGAAAAATGTGTGTGCCGGGGCTATTCCGGCAGCTCGTGGGAGAGCTCGTTCGATTCTCAGTGTCTGGAAATAATTAGAGGCCGAGGTGGCCCGGGTGTTGCCACGGCAACCGCCAATCAGAGGGCAAAGAAAAATTTTTCCCTTTATATCGCGCATTTTTCTGTGCTCGCCCCGCGAAAAAAGGGGCTCGCGGCGGTGCGGAGCGGGCGCGAACACGGGCGCGAGCTGCTACGACCGGGTGGAACAAGGATGAGCGTAGGGTGCGGGGGTGGCAAACCCCGCTCGCTCTACGGATTGCTGCCGAGGGGGGTTGCCGAGCTGTTCCGTCACCCCCGCAGAAGATAATGTATGCAGAGACACGTTGAAACATGTGGATATATACACCGTTGACGGCAGATGCGACTGTGCTGGTGTACACACCCGCGAACACACGAAACACCCTGGAATCTCGATTGCACGTTACCACTCCGTGCGCACTCTTGTCTTCACGGTTCGCTGTGAACGCCGCACAGCTTCGACTACGTCCTAAGAGCTCCTGCGAATTTTCTTCGCCGACGGACACGGGGCCGAGTCGAGCTCTTCCTCCTTCTCCTTGCTTTCGCGATGATTGTTTTTGTTGTCTAACGTGGCTGCTTACTGGACTGATACGCGCGATAGGGACTACAGCCGGTTTTAGGAACCACTACCATTTCATACTCGCTGGCTCAGGACTTGTGGGTACCTTTCGAGGTTCGTTTCATATTCGCTAGAAACTTATTTGTCTATTCTAGGTGCGAGTTGTTTCTTCGTTATTTGTAATTATGTGAGTCAAAAGACGAAAAAAGTTTCGGTGAAATTGTCCTGAGATACCTAACTAGAAGGTACTAGTAATTTTGAAAATTGTGTGGATCGATTAATTATTTCACATACGCATTGTCGAGGAAATTGTTCATAAAATTGTACTACGGTATTTCAATTTTACATTAGGTCACATATTTTTAACATTTGGTTCTGTAATGGAAAAATGTTTTTCAGTATTTTCAATTATGAATGTCTAAATATTTCGAGACAAAACTTACCATCGTTACCAGTGTGCCATTTTTTGGGAGGATTCCGATATTTATCCTTGTCGCTTCCAAGTGCTAGTGTTTTCTTTCCTTCACGCTTTACCTATCGGAAGCTGATTATTAGGATTTTCAACAATTGTGTTGTATCAGAAGAAAGCATAGAAATTTTCATTTACATTGCAATCTTAAATGAAACTATTAGATAACGTTACTGAGGGTGACTTGTTAGGTCACAATGAAAATTGCTGTTGCTATTGAAGGTTCCATTAAAAATTGTTTAGCCGTGTGCCATGGATTTTTCAAAATTATACAATAACTTATTGATTTATACATTCGTTACTGGGCCAATAAGTTCCACGTATCGATGACTAGGGTTGTAGGAGGCTGCCGGGTTTCAAGACTCAATTTCATGTTTAAGGGTTGAAATCTTGTGGAGACCTTGCAATGAGCACAGGAAATTTATTTGTCATTGGTAGGTGCCCGTCTTCTAGTCATTTGGTTGTCGCAGCAGTCAGATAGAATCAGAAAATCTTAATGTAAAATGATTAGGTTAAAAGGGTAGTCTCTGTGATAAATTCTTACTCCTTAAACATTCTCGTTTTTTAAAACCATTTTAGCAAAGATGAATACATACATTCATGTATCTACATTTAATCTTTCGATGATTCTCGATTTTACCTACTCAATTATGTTATAACATTCTGTATAACATTCCATTAAATGCAATGTAATCTTTTATAAAATATTGGTGAAGTATGTTGCCACAAGGAAAACTGTAAACGTTGTAAGTGTCGTCTTACATGTTGTAATTCTAAATAACCTGGAAAATTATGTGATTTTTAAACATGAGATTTTTAACGTGAACGTAACAGTTGCATGACACTATTCTGCTTTCTCTAGTTGCGTTGTGAGTTCAGTATAAAATTTGTACACATTTGCATTTTTTGAATAGGCTCTACGTCTATTGGTTCATAATATGTACGTAATCATGCGTGTATCAAACACAAAATTACATCACCAAAATAGTCAATATTTATAATTATTACATCCAACGTAGTAAATAATCATATGTATATTTTTCGTCGTGGCAAACGTTGATGAACTTCGACGTTCACCGTGAAATATTTGTTTGCACCTGTTAACAAAAGTCTTCTAAGTCAATCTAATCCAAGCCTTTTCAAAAGATACTTTTAGTAACAAGAGAACGATGTATCAATTATACCACGTTATTTTTCTAACAAAAGAAACACAAACCTTCTTAACACTCTCAAGAACATTGTAACAAACCTCCACGGCATGGTAGGTTCGAGATAAAATGAATTTCGAGTAGCAGAACACTAATTCCGTCTGAAAGAACACAGAGAACAATAGATGGTGGTGATATTGTAATTTTTCGTGTCGGATTAGAAACGAATTGACCCATCTTTCGTGGTGCAAGCACGTGTTTGATCTTCGAGTGGACAGCGCCATTGTTCTGCAGTGGCTTTTACAATTACTTGCATTGCAACTGTAAATCCCGTTGCGTATAGCTATAAAAGGAGTTTCTAGCGGCGAAGAATCTTTGACGACGCGACGTGGCAACCAGCCATCCCATTAGAAACGAGAACGAGATGTTGTTTATTATTTCGTTTGCGTGATGCCACGGTGCGACGAAAACATTCTCTTTGATGTGCCACCGCGTCTCGTGGCATCGGCTTTTTCAATTAATGCCAAAAGGAGTGTCTTAGCACGACACCCCCATGGAACACTTCACGTCGCTTTCAAAAATGGCGTGCGTGTGCCAGAAGAGATATGTGTCCTATTGAAGGCACGCCGAGAAGCCCGCTCGCGCTCTGATCACGATGATGACTCGGGAAACGCGGGAATCACTAGTTTCGTTCGGGCAATTGCTATTTCACCGGCTCCGCATCTTCTCGCCTTTCGCAAACTATCGGTTGTTCGGCTAATTTATGAAAATACCATCGTTTACGACTGGACTCTTCGTTGTTACTTAATCTTCTTCTCTGAAGCGAATCCTCCTTTTATCTGACCAATTATTTATTGGACCGAGTAATTCGAAAAATAACATTTTAAGGAGGATATACAAGATCCATCAACTATTAACCCTTACCACTCGAGTAGCGACTCAGGGTCAACACTAAAAATTGCTGTACCATTATTTATAAAAGAAAGGCACGTACAGATCGAATTGAGTAACCTCTTCCTTTTTCGAAGTCTAACTTTTTTGAAGATTATATAGAATAAAATTATTCTAGGTCGGAAGAAATGTTTAATTTTTAAAATTAAAATAATTCCAACTGCAAAGGGTTAAGAACTAAATTACATTGCGGTAAACAAAATTTTATTCAAGGAATACGTGATAGGAAATAGATACTGTAGTGAAATAAAATAATAGTTTCACAGAATCATCTTTATAATATACGATATCGCACTCCGGCAGGAACAGTGACGTAACTAAAATATGCAGTCTTCTCACAATAACGATTTTGAGAAAACTAAAATTTTCCTACAGACATCTTTACTCTTTCAGAAAAATATTTTTAGAATTAAATTCGATTAGACTCTATAAAATGATATTACAGATGTTTCATTAATTTCTTGTTGCTATTGTAATATGCACTATTCTTGCCACTACAAATATCAAGTAGCTCAAAAAGAAAACTGACATAACTGCCCTCTAGCGGTTCAGTTAGCATCGATCACTATTCCAACATTAAAATGATTATTTTTTGAATTGTGTCACTTGTGTATATCATTGGAGTCGTCATAGAAACAAGAAATAAAAATAAGCTATTAGATTGCTACTAATTCCAGCTACGGATTAAACATATTTACCACCAAATTTGTCGAGCTATCAAAAATGGAGGATAAAGACGAAGAAAATTTGATTTTCTACCACTTCGTGGAAATGAAATTCTCCGAGACAAACGTAAAAGAAGACGAAGAAAGGCGTGGTGGAAAATTTGTAATCCGTGATGTACGGTGGATTTTTATTGCAAAACCAGTCTCGTCCCACGAAGGGCGCGTCGAACTCGGTAACCCTAGCAACACGATTTTTCTTTCCATTATTAGAAACCACCGATACCCCTCACAATGGTGTGCCCCGAAAAATCGTCGAAAGAACGTCCTTGCGCGCGTCAAGTTCGATGATTGTGCTCGAAGAGAAATAATAAATGTCGACACGGACTGGCAAAAAGAGGCTCCTTCCGTCGAAACGAAGTGTGGGTGTTACGAACCAAGCACGGCCGGGCTGAATGGTTCTTATTTTGGTTCGGTTTGACAGCAGCGGCTTTGTTTTCGGGCAAACTGAAAGCCGTACCTGTCTTAATTAACTTATTCAAACGATACCTGGCCGGATATGTAATGTCACCGGCGTGGAACATGCGAGGGACGTTTAAATGGACCGGTTCAGATACATGGCAGGTCGCACGACCATCGTGAGCCGTATCGGGACACACCAAGTGTCACTATCGCGTTTTATTGGCTCCGCTGCTGGACACCATTGTGATGTCGGTTCGAAGGTGAACACGTATCCCGTGACAACGGCCGAGGAAACCCGCTGCAATAACCTCCGAGCCTTCTGAACGTTACTCTCGTTCCAAATTCTCTCTTTGGTACGAATCATCGGAACAAGTTGTCATTTATTCGATAACATTTACCGATTGTTCTATGAATTCCAAGTACCTGGAACTCTTCCGGAGTTCGCAGAGTGTCCTCTCTTTTAAACAGCCGTCGACGAGTCACCGGTGGTTGATCGACACGTTTTGATCGGCGATGACACCGATCCCAAGATCGGGGATCAAAGATCCATCGAAGTCTCGGGTTTCCGCCGGTCAAAATTTCTTCCGGTGGCCGGGGTTCGCGCAACAGAATGCCGGGGTAACACGACACGTATATCCCTTCTTGGGCAAGCACGTGGGAAGAAACCTTCTCCTAAATACGCTCATAGAAACCGTGAAAGGGGTGTGTTTCAAAACATGTCACCTTCAATATCGGCGCTGGCCATCGATCCGATACTGGACCGAGGAGCTGACCCGGTGTTCCGTTTCTCGGATCCGATCTCGCCACGAATCTCGCCTCAGCTTTTCTCCTCGATTCGTTCCTCTGTCTTGGTGAATCAGAGAATTCAGACACGGATTCGTCTCGATCGATTCCGGTCGATTCGTTCAATCGACAGCTTAACATTGTTGGGCAACGATCTCCTTCGTCCTTCCGGTTTCGATGTTGAACCGCTGTCACGCAGGAAATGGCTCTCGCG
Source organism: Lasioglossum morio (assembly GCA_916610235.2). Taxonomy (NCBI): domain Eukaryota; kingdom Metazoa; phylum Arthropoda; class Insecta; order Hymenoptera; family Halictidae; genus Lasioglossum; species Lasioglossum morio. Next base: position 4,041,093 of record OU744324.1, on the reverse strand, counting down.
ATGCCAACGGGATCGATTTATTAGCTCCCATCGGCTGGGAATTAATACTTGGTTCCTGCCGGTGATCCGATTCCGTCATCCCATCTGGACAATTCGATTTTCGGAATCTCCACCCATCGAATCGAATGTTTGTCCGGCGAAACTGTCGCCAAACCAGATTCTCATTCTTTGTTTTAACATTAACGTACTACTTTGTCAACTCGAGCATATGTCACAATAAAAATCGAGCAGAATCGAAATAACTTACGAAGGGAAGGTGCACCGTTCGCTTTCAATGTTCGAATTAAATGTAACGCAATTGCAAACAATTTAAGATATTGAGACTCACTTATACATTTTGTTGATTTATACTGTTAACACTTTATATAATTGTACCAAAAGAAAGCGTAGGCATTTTCTTTTACATTGCAATTTTAAATGAAACTATCAGATGACGTTATTGAGGGTGACTTGTTAGTGCACAATGAATATTGCTGTTGCCATTGAAGGTTTCATTAAAAAGTATTTAGCCATGTACCATAGATTTGTCAAAATTATGCAATAATCATCAAGTAAAGTCAGTAAAGGGTTAATTAAGAGTTGGCAAAGAGCAATGTGGTATACATATACATATTTCGAGACGATTCGCAATTGTATGATCGTGTGCAGAAACCTCGGATTCTGTGGAATTATAAATTGTATTTATTGTTAAACAGGCCAAAGTGTATTGTGATCCGCGTCAGTCGTACGACAGTGCTTTCTAACGTTTCACTTCCCTTAAAGTGTGCTTACTATTCTGACAACCCAGGTATGTTAAAAGATATAGTTTAACAACTTCCTTCGAGATTGTTGTTGAAATGAAAATTGTTAAATATCGTTTAGAATTAGCATAGCGATTAGAAAGGTTATCAGAAGCTTCCGATAGCTGAAATGGTAACTTTTATGTACCTAAACAACAGGATTTTCTATCACTTCTTACAATAATATTAGCTGTACCCAAAGAACATTGAAAACAGAACCTATTTTTCCTCAAGAGATTAAGTTTTAAACAAAAAATATGAATGCAAGGATTGCTAAAATTTTTAACCATTTGCCATTCTATTAACAGCCTCCTCTTTTTAATATCAACAACGATTAATGTAACCAGCAGCAGTCAGATACGTGTTGAACAATTAATCTTCCTAATTTGCCACCGATGGACGTTAATGGAATACCATTTGTGCGAGTGATGCGAGGACACGCGCGTCAGAATGATGAACAGTGTCCAGCAAGAAGAAAAAGCTAGGTCTTCGATTTCTATTGCGATATGGTTCAGTTTGTCGCTTTCGAATTAGCATTCGATCGGCCATGTCGTGTTAATAGATTACTGTGATTCGATTTAGTCTTTGCCGTTCCGATCCCGTGATACGCGGACACTATAATCCACTATCAATTGCGGCCGGACCAATTCCCGCTTCGATTGATGTTCCACGCGATTAACGAGACGTTACAAGCCCGATACATACGCGTCCATGCGTTTCCGCAGCTATAGACATATGTATGTTGATCTTGTGATCGTACTGCAAATCCTGCGAACGAGTGGACAACTCCCTGTGCATACACAGATTAGGCGTGTTAACACGTTCACTGCAAAATTGCAACCCTAGAAAATTCAGCGGAATCGAAGTAATTTAGTTGATCGAACCAAAACTGGAGAGATAAAATTTCTTTTAGCTGTCATTCCTATAACCCTCCCCTCAGTCCTAATGAAAATTAATTTTCTCCGATACTCGACAGAAAAATCAAAGGACTTTCCCTTGATTTGTTCAAAATGACCGTTTCCAGATGTTTTATTTCACAATTATTGAAATAATAAGAATTATTTCATAAGAAATGAGTTTGTAGATAGCTCCAGTACAACACGTATTACAATAGGAGCAGTACGAAGTCTAAATAAAATCAAACTTGTCGTTTATACATATAGGGAAATATCTATCAATTATTTTTAAGGCTCGGTGGGTTTAGCGTTAAACTTTGCAATTTTTCTACAACCGTAGGGATGCTTATTATTAAAAATTAGATATGGTACCATAACGTAGAGACTTCAAGCTTGAATTAAAAAAAGGAATAATGATTTTATTACAGCTTTTAACAATGTTACAGCTGTTCAAAGATTCACAATTTTTGGTTAAAAATTACTGATCCTTTAATGTTTTTATCGACTGTATTACAGTAACAAGTTATTTCTAAAGCCCGATGAAAAAATGGTGTTATCCATAGACTCACATTTCTACGTTTTTCTTAGTTTAATAATTTATCTTGAACATTTAACACGAGAACAAATTGTTCAAATGACGGCTTCAGACGTTAAGGACGTTCTTCAGGACACTGAATATTAGACACGCTAATTTATCCGTATTTTGTAAAGATAATTCTGCAATATATTAATAAATGCATGAATTACTTTTAATGATAAATTATTTTAGTGTAAATTTCATTAGACTGTAATGTAACAACATTTGATTTTATCATAATTGATTTTAACATTTTACTATTTTAATCGACAGTCATCAATTGCAAGAATTGGATGCATTCACTTTTTAGAGATCGATCTAAACAACTATTAATCAGATCGATTTTGCAAAATGTAAAACAATAGCAAAATATTCGAACATTTATAGTCGACATTTATAAATGACTTATTTAGAAGTATTATTATTCCAGTGGTAAATAAGCACACGAAACACGTTTTAAGAGGCGTAGTTTAAAAAATTATGTATATACGCCTACGGAAATTACAAATAAAAATGACGATGAAAAGTCAATTCATAGCACCTCATGAAAACAACTTTCGAAGTTAGCGATCGAAAAGCTGAAACGATCCGAGGAATGAAACTGAAGATCCGCGATCTTGTAAAATCCACAAAGCAAACAAATTCGTTATTTATAACATGCACATCACTGTACGGTTGATACAATATCATGAAAGGAGGAAAAAGTAATCCAAAGCAACGCGTCTCCGAGGAGGTTCGTATTCCCAGTTCACTTTGCATCGTGTTGGATTAATGATGACCGTGTGCGCAACTTCCATTACTTTCAACCAGGCACGTACACGTCCACACTCGCGCGTGTAACTTCCACGAGACTTCCGAAATTGATTCTGCCAGCAATTGGATGAAATCACGGCATTAAGCTGGGAAGTTACAGACAGTGTATCTAGGAGCTTAATGCTTAAAAATTCTAGTTTTTCATTTTCAAAACGACGCGTTCTCTTTAAGCACAAGCGTTGTAATTATCGTAGTTACATATGTTGAATCTTTAAACGCTTTTTTCTCAAAACCAGATATTTCGAAACGGTTGCCATGATATCTGAAGTTCCAATTGACCAATTTACTTGAAATTTTGAAAACGTCTTCAGGACACATCCTGCTCCATAATAAGAACCAAAATTATAAAAATCTATCTACTTTTTCTCATCTTTCTATCGTGCTAAAGGCCGAAAAATATTTAAAAGATCTTAGTTCAAGATCTCAAAGTTAGTTATCAAGATTTTCCCTTTTATTTAATTTGGACCACATCTACATTCGTGCTGATTTCAGTTTTACATGTCTATTTCTTTTCTCCTGATCAGTAGAAAGACTCTATAAAACTATCACACATGTATCCATAATACCAATAAATATGTGTGCAAAATTCTAATGGAAAAGGTTTAATAGATTTTCCGAAAGAATTCACAAAACAATTTTCCAGTTTATCGTCATCTCTGTAAAAGGAAGTCGCCCATTGGTTCGCGTCGCTTATTCATTCCCACGACAGATCCTGCTTATTAATATATTAATATATATATTATGCAATTAATATAGTCAAACAACTAATAAACAATATCTCGCCAGTTACAGTTCAAATTCATCATTTTTCTAAAAGAAAGTTCGGATCGTTTACCCATTCCCGTGGTGCATCCTGTGACCGACTTCCGCGATCAATATAACAATAATAAAATAAATATATGATATAATAATAAATAAATTCAATCAACCAATAAGCACATATATAAATCACGCCAAAATTCCTGGGAAAAAGTAACCACTCTTCCTTAAATTTGTCGTGTAGAAGAAACGCATTCGCATTGTTTGGGGTCGTTCATCGATTCCAGCGATCGAATCGTACGATCGATGAAATTAATAAATCCCCGTTCCACCGGACGCGGTGCTCGCACGTTGCACACACGCGTGCACCCATCACCGGAGGCAGTAGGACTGCAACACGCGACTGCACACATAATGCGTTTCTGTGTTCCGCGCGGCAGGCTCGAGTGTGCGTGGGGGGTGGGTTGTGGGCTAGGGGTGGGACCCCCTCAGTCTCTGCCGCTTTTAAACAGTAAATACATTTTAGCTGTGTAGCGGGTAATGTGTAATATTTTTAATTGGATCTCTCTGTCTCTGTCGCGCCCGCTCGTTCCTCGCCGCAGCGTCGGCCGCGTTCCCTTCGGCTGCTTCTTCCTGGCAGCAAGAAAACCGCTCGAAACCGTCGGTCTCTTTCCCTCCGAGGAGGCCACCCCCCACACTCCCCCTGGCCCCCTCCGTTTGCCACCCTCACGGTCGTCACTGACGGAACTTGCAATTATTTTCTCGTACCTTGTGGATTGTCGCGCTGTAAAAATTCTTCCCGCTGCCCCCCCCCCGCTCGCGTTCCTCCTACTTCCTTCACCGCGGAGAGGCTGCTGTCGGAGAGGCTCGCACACGTTCGGCGATTCGCGGCCCCACACGTATGTGTGCTTGTGTGCGTTGCGAATCTAAGCGTAGCTGTGTGCACGTATGCGTCTATCCGCGAGTGGGTGTTCGCGAATGGGTGAGCCGCGGCGATGTTTTTTTTTTCGCGAACGCGTCCACGTTTCGCCTTCGTTCCACCCTCCGCCCCCTATATTTTTCTTCCTCCCCCTGCTCGCGCATTATGCGTCCTGGCTTTGACAGCCGCGCGTAGCCTGCAGGTGGCATTAGACCCCGCAGAAAAGAACACTGAGCGGAATTAGTGACAGTGTGGCGGACGGCCGCGATTCTCCACCAGGGGGTGGAAAGGGGTTGGCTGCTGGCGCGCATTGCGGCCTGAAAATTGAAAAGCAAAATGGCGCTTAAAGGCTAGACCGGCTCTCTCCGTTCTCGTCCGATGATACGCTGCTAATGGGTTTCCTGCCTGCTCGTCCTGTCACCTCCCCGCCAGGACTCTTCTCTTCTCGATCTTCTTCTTCTTCTTCTTTTGTGTCCATTGCCGCAATCTTATTTCGTCGGCGCCGCTCGCACCTGACGCAATTGCCGCCGCCGCCGCCGCCGCGGCCACCTATTTCGACCTTCTCGCATTAGAATGGGCTCCTTCGACAGGATTATTAACGATAGTCCTCGGGAAACTGTGAAGTCGGCTGGCAAAAAGTTGCGAGGGATCGCTGGGGGACCATTTAAATGAGAACGGGATTCGAAGTTGAGACGTTTAGCCCTCCGTCGAGTTAGTATTCGAGCCTGGAAATTATAACTGGCGAAGTAAATTTAGCGAGGCTCTTTCCACCCGCTTTTCAACCTACAGGCACTTCCAACTTTCTCCCGCAACGAGTCGAGCACTTTTGCAACATGGATCCGTGCTCGCGCACTGTTTCTCCAGCCTCCTTGTTCATCTCAAACCAGTATTATCAACGTATCTTCCTTTCTTAGCTCTTCGTTCCGCAACCAGGGTGTCCCCATTAGTATTGCAAGCTTCCACGAAATGTGTAATTTAAGATAGATCTTGCATCGCTAACAGCTTCAGTATCCGTGTAATATTTTTATTTTTCATTTAAAATTAAACATTTCGTCCTAGCTAGTATAACTCCATTCTATATGATTGTTTCATTTTATGGATATGAAATATTGTTGTAATATCTCGTGCAATACTTACATGATTTGGTGAGATCCGAACATATTTAATAATGTAAACAATATTGTGAATTTTACAGGTATTTTTAATGGTGACTCTGTGTCACCATCCGAGTGCTAAGGGTTAATTTTTTATTCTCTTAATCAACCCTCGAACCGCGGACTATTCATATAACTGCAGATTTTTATGCAAAATAAAAACTGTCTACACCCATTGTAACAAGCAAGACTTGAATTGACATAGATTTCTTTTCTTAATGGATTTCCTCTCTTAATATAACAGGCTGAAAATAATGAGACAATATCCTGCAGTTCTTCGAAGATCTTTGCTATAAAGTTTTGTCGTTTTATAAAATCCACAGTCTACTTGTAATTGTATAATTCATCACATTTAGGACCGATCATTGGTTTGTTATGAATTTTTTAAAACATATTTTTAAACGCACTTCTTCTAGATGCGTTAATCTTTTTATTGTTTTTAATGCAGCAGCTGTTCATTTAATCAATTCGCCGAAAACTGTGCAATTGCCCAGATTCGGTGACTAATATTAATCATTAAATTGTAAGTTTTATGTATTTATAAGAAATAGCTACAGATAAAATAGAAAGTAGTACAGACTTCAGAAAAATTGGAGATCAGGGTGAGAATTGTCGAAGGTGGAAATAAATTCCGTATTCATTTTTAGACAATTTTTATTTGGCATAAATGTGCGCAGCATATTAGTCATACGAGTGACTTGTATTTTTCAATGAACAAATGAATCTACATTATGTAAAACAATAAGAAAGAAAATAGTCCATGAACAGTAACGAAAGGTCAAATCTTATAATTTATTAGAAAATACAAGGAAGAACAGATAAGGATGAGCAGAGAAAAAATTCCAGTCGATAGTAATTTATCACTAGAATAACTATATGTATTCCGATCAATAATATCTTACAAAAGCATTTTCATAATCCCAATATATGTAAAATAAAAAATTTGAAATCACTCTTGTTATCTGATCTTGTGCTTCTAGTACTAAGGATCTCAGTTTAGAAAATTTATTGCATTAAATGCACCACAGTGACGTTCAGTTTCTAATTTCGAAATTTTTTCTCTTAATATGTTTAATAGGTTGAGAAAATAGTATAACAGTGTATTTAAATTCTTCTAACTTGTTTACTATCTTAAAACACAATTTACTCATTTGTGTTATACATTTACAAAATTTGCTGTCTACTCATGAGATCCAAAAACTTATTTAAATTGATTTCCTGAAGCTTACTTGCTGTATCCCAACATAAATGAACATAACAAAGCTGTTATTGCTAGCGAGCAACAAATTACGACTTAAATTATGGTTAATATTGTTTTTCACAAATATTTTTTGTGCAACTATGCAAAGTTCCTAAAGAAGAACAACTAAAGTTTGACTGCATGCAACATTGTGGTTCAAACATTGCGATGCCTCATTAAATGGCAACAATTTCGAGTTGTCTGATGACAATCGAATGTCGAGTTAAACACAACAGGCGGATAGCGATCTCGATTATGGTTCGAACGTGAGAAACGGACATCTGTTACCAGCTGCTCGGTGAATCTCGGATAAACATCTCGACCGGATGACGAAGAATTGCGTTATTATTCCGAACCGTGAAAACTGTCGTCGCCCGATAACCATCAGCGTGTCCGATCAATGGATTTGCAAATACAGCATTTTTTACGTCGCTTTTCACACAGGCCAGAAAGCTCAACGACGACGATGGAACGAACGGCGAAACGATAACTTGCCAAAGAATATTCTCGCGCTCGCCGCACCTCGAAATGAAATTCAGCGTAAACCAGCCGACACTTGATTTCATTTAACGCCGGGATTTTGCCCCGGCTGCGACTCGGAAACGCCGGATTATTAGAATAATCTAATATATTCTGAAGAGTTACTCGGAAACGAAGCTAAAAACGAGATTCCGGAAAACGGGGGAATTATTAGAACCATTCAAGTTACGCTTTAATTTTCTATGAAACGCGTTCTTGATAACGACGGGAACGTTAATCAATTTTCTTCTCCCGCTAACTGGTTCTTACGTTTTCCCAGTGATAACTAGACACCGGATTTTATGCATTTATGACAAAAGTATAATAGCTGTAATTCGAAACAGTGAAAACAATAGAAAATTTAAAATTATTTTCAATAAATTTCTATTTCATTCCAGTTCGTTGTAATTCAAGTAGAAAGTTTTTATGTCTAGTGGTAACGAATTACGTGGTAATATACAATATTATAAATAAACTGCGAATTATTATGCGAAATAAAAATGGTTTGGATCTACTATAAGCAGAATCTTTATGCAATTTCCTATTTTTGTACTTCATTTTTGAAAACTTGAATTGAGAGAAACATTTCTGTTGTTGATTGAAAGATTCATTGCAGGAGGACTAAACTAAAAATTTTATTATATTCTAATCATATAAATGTGTTCTTGCATTTCATAAAGTTACACATGTCATAAATATATGCAGTGTAATTATAATAAACAAAAACAAAATGGATATTCGAATCTTCTTTAAACATAATCATAAGCTTAAACTAATTGTATGAATATTCTTAGATTTCTTTAAGTCATGTATGCATGAAGTCTAATTATTTTGGAGTTTGTCTTGTTGCGAGTGCTAAGAGTATTTCTGCAATCGCAATTATTTTATATCGAATCTACAGAAAAACTCACGTTATTTAGAATTTACAACTTACAACTAAGCGTGTAACGTTACGACATTTTCAGACATTTTGTTTGGAGGAAATATAACTTACGCTTTCTTGTAAGTATATACTTGATTTTATTTTCTGGTTTTCCTTCGTTATTACTGTTATATTAACAAAAAGAAAAAAGGGAACGGATTATAAAAATATATTTCAAGGTATCTGCAGAATTTATTATAGCTTCGTTTCGCTCGACGCATGTACCTTCAATTTTTATTTGCATCGCGTGAAAAAAGAAATTAATATGTAACTAGGACAATGTACATCATTATGCTTCCATGAAGAGTCTTTCGCGAGGAAATACTGACAGAAAACGCTTGCCGTCGCAATGGCGTACATTGTCGATACTTTTAGGCCTTCCGTTAATCGTCCACGCACGAGTTTTCATTGGATTTTCCGATATTTTTGACACGTAAAAATTGCTGAAACTGTAATGAAAAATTTCATCGCGTAATAACCAAATGAACAAAAAAAAAAAAAGTAACCGAAGCAGTCGCGGCTTTTACGATTTTATCGTGTAATCGAAAAAATGTTCACTTTTTATTTCGCATCGAAATAACGATTCTTCCCGAAAAGAAACGAGAGTAATAAATAAATTTAAACAACGGAAAATTTATTAGTAGGTACGCGCGATATTCAAAGTTTGGGAGAACTGTGACTAACATTCTTTATCTAACTTCGTTGCACAAACTGTGTGAAACAGACTCGGAAGAAGAACAATAAAAAATACTTCAGATAAAACATTTCAGCATCTATGAGGCGTTGGATCAAATAAAATACTCGATACAACGATAAGACTATCGGGCGATTAGAAACTTTATCTGTTTTTATAATTTTGTTTATACTAATCAAATGGTTTTACACTTTTCATTTGATGATTATTGAAACTACAAAGATGCTTCTGTTCGAAATCATTAACCTTAATCCACACGACGTGGTACCCGGGTACCTATTTCAAATTCGTATAAAAAATTACCCGTGTGTATGAGGAGTAAATGAATCGGAAGCACACATCCTTATAAAAAGAAATAGATGCGCTGCTGTCATTTTTATAAAACAACGTGTACCAGCGACGTTTTGTGCTCGGTACGGTTAATGTGAAAAATTGAACTATCCGATCGGAAGATGATGAAGGTTGTTGCAGCAGGGATTACAGAGCTCATCGACACCGAATTATCTCGGCTTTCGACAAATGAGTCAGCGGGGTTAGGCTGCAATCGGCCATTGCCGAGGAAGATTGCAGTCGGCTAAACGTCACTCCTTTTGTGCTTTTCTTCGATCTGAATCCGCGCGTCGGTCCACCATTTTGAGGGACGCGGACGTTGGCCCAATTTTTAGGGGTTGGTCTTTTGTAGATCGGCTGCCCAGCCCCGAGCGACCCTCCTGCTGTGACATTTATTTAACAAGGTAACGACATTATGCTGTTAGGTCAGATTAGGGGATCCCCCGGCGCGAGTTCGAGGATCTAACGACCAATAGAATTTATTGTTCCGGGGTGGGTACGTGATTTTTCGGTTGTTACGTTCTCCCATGATGGCTACGTAACGGATTTTTGGTGCCTTCGACAAGCTTCTGGTTTCATTGTGCATCACTTCTTTTTTTTTTTTGACTACACACACGAAGAACTGATTCACTGCTAAACGATCGTTCTGTTATACTGTTTGCTCTCGTCGGCGAGAAGAACCGAGACAGTATCCCCTGAAAAGAATATTTGAATGACATCGTATTGAAATGTTCGTTTGGATTATACAATGTATGGATACAGATTAGGGGAATACGCTTACGTGCATAAATTAATGTAGTTTCGATATTAAGAATTGTACAGAATTACGTAATTATCTTTTGAGATAGTTATGATTAGACTGTGGATCTTTATGTATTTATAGTAAACTTGAGTATACGAAATTCATAATTGTTGAAAAATTTTTAGAATTCAAGATGACAATATATAATTTCGCTTTTATTAAAATTATTGTGGAAATAACATTCAATTTCGTTTCTAATTCTTGCCATCGATGCAGCTAATTTTTATTTTGCATAAAGATCCGCAGTCTAGTTATGATCTACCATATTCACGTTGATCCCATCGTATTTTCAAAGTAGTGTTAAAATTCTAGGTTTGAAATAATTGAATATAGAGGTCCAAACCCACAATATAATTTAAATATTATCATTATTTCATATTTTAGTTTTCTTTATTATTATTTTTACTATTGACGACTTCTTAGCTTTTACTTCTATGTGTTTCTATGAACTTCAATTTAATCCTCGTGCACTGCTCGAATCAATTTTACACAAATGGAGAACTTTGCCTTGATTTCGGATTTTTCTTGCTGAAACATATGAATTATTTTAACGTCAACTGTTTGTACAAACTGCATAGAAGTTAATGAGTACATTTCTTCTAGAGTTCATTGTTAATTGTAGTCTAATTTAATTCCCAAGATATATGTATAGGTAACCAAATTTTCTGATCAATGTACGAGGATTAAAATGAGACTTCCGAAGAAATGAATTTAATATAAGGTAGACTTCAATCTAAGGTATTTTCATTAGACTTTAATTTAATGTTTAATATAAGATAGAATTTAATATAAGGTATTTACCCAAGCGAATTTGTAATTCTTTTTCAGAAATGTACCTGGTATGTATACCGAAGTCATAGCGAAGTCCGAATAGAAGAGATGAAAAAATTGTAGGGTAAATGTGTCTCATTTCAACCCCTATCCAATATTCAGCTTCCTGAAAACAAATTACTTAAAAATAAATATCTACTAACAGATTATTGTTCATTTGAATGAACAGAGGAGTCAATCTGTTCCTCACTTCCAATGTGTTCATCCCTCTCTGTTGAAAGACATTTATAAAATAGTATAATTCACCCTTTCCACTACGTATATCATCGAGGCAGACTCGGTAAAAAAATTTTGAACAGGACGTTCTAAATATGTATGTTTTCAATTTCCTTCAAACCGAAATAAAATTCTATTTTGTTGTTGTCGGCGTGTATCCATTACGGAATACATAGACATACAATTTATTGTATATAATTTATAATTTATTATAAGTTTTATTTTTTTTCTAAGGAATTATTCTTCTAATTACTGTGTCTATAGAACAAGTCGTAGAGCAAAGGGTTAATAATAAGAACGGTTAAGATGGCTAAGTGTTACCATTAAATGGCTGGATCAATCTATATCTATATCTGATACTGATGAATCTCTCTGAATATTTCGTTTGAAAAGTTGAAAATTAAACTTCTATTATACCCTCTTAAATATTTGTTTCTTCCTTATTTCGTCATCATTTCGAAATCTTTAAAGATTTTAGTATTCGCAAGAAATATTTTTATGTACCGGAACGTGAATTGAGAGCAAGAGTGGATTTTCAAACACTTAAAGCAAAACTTACTTATGGATTAATTAATCCAATGAATCGGATGTTTCTTCAAAGTGTGGTCTTGCTTTTCGCGATTAACCAATTTTCCTAGAATATTCGTGATACTCGGAGGAATATAATCATCAGATCTAGATGAGTTGTTAGCGGAGAAGACTTGATTGTTTGTGCGTTATTAATTACAAACAACGGTTTCTGGGATATTTAGAGTCATACAATTTAATTCTGGTATTACTTGTTTGCTTGAAGGAGAAATTTTGTTTATAAAACTACCCTTACAGGAGTATTGTTCCAATCTAAAAAATAGAAAGTTTACTAGTTGATTTTGGATGTGATTTTAAGCAATTAATGTCTTATAGACATACCTTTGGACGTAAATAGTTAAAGAGTTAATGTTAACGAAAGATACGATTTTTACCGATCGTGAGTTTGACAGGCCTAAACGAATTTTATACGAATAGAGACCGAGGATTACCAAAGGTACGTAATTTGAACAAAAGTTAGCATTGAAATTGTTATTATTAACTATATGTATATGTTATAATTGGCTCTTCTCTCAACTCGTTGAACAACTCTTTGCGAAACTACTTCCTGAAATACAAAATTGTTCCACAGTACAATTGCAAGTTGCTGCAGCTGAATTTTGAAATAATTTCAAGAGTAGCGTTTGGGCACTAAACGTAATGGACAAATTTTTACATACCTAGTCATACAAAAAGGTTACAACATGTCTATCCTAATACAATATGTATAAACAATAGCGAATATTGTTTTATGTCATAGTGCAATAGTGAATTATACTTTTTAGTAGCTGACCCGACATCCGGACTATTACAAACATTTCTTTCAAAAAAATTAGCTAAATCGGTCCAACCTTTTACAAGTGATGCTCTTACCAACGAACAGCATTTAATTTTTATTTATATAGAAGATATATAAATAGATAAATAGATAAATTAGATTTTAGTACTTTTTTTTTAGTAGAAACAGATAAATGCCTGTACTATAAAAGTTCATTTTTAATTGACAAGAAAATGTTTGTTTAGAAACAGATCCGAGTAGCATAAAGACATCTTGTGTACATCCCGAGGACGTATCTACGGAGGACATCCAAAAAAGTCCATATGTCCCCTAAACGTCCTCGTTACACTGTTTAAATATCGTAGAAAGGTTCCATTTACAGGGTAGGACATCCTGTGTCGACATCCTGTGAACATTTACAGAACCTTTCCAGAACATCCGAATTGTAAGTCCCAAGAACATCCACAAATATTAAAAAGTGAACATCACTGAAACGTACGAAATTTTTAAATTTATTAAGGGATGCGCATTCATATTTCTCAAAAATATAAAAATAGGTTTTTCAGTAGTCAAAATGGATAGATAAATGATCAACCTAGGCCGCTATCGCTTTCGAAAGTCCTACTTTTACGATTACAAGTCGCAATTTGCATTATTCGGAAGCATACAGCTGCGCATGTAGGTATTAATAATGCAAATTACCCCACGTAAACGTAAAAATAGGACTTTTCGGGGTGATCGCGGCCTATATTGATCATTTATCCAGCGCTTTTGACATTATCAAGAAATGGGAAGGCGTATCCCGCAACCTTGCAATCCTAGAAACGAGTCTACCCCCTCAAGAACATCCATAAAACTTCAGAAATGGACGTTCCTAGAACGACCAAAATTTAAGTCTCACGAACGTCCTAGGGATGTTCAAAATGGACATAGCACGATCGTACATAAACTGAACACCAACCGTACGTCATAAAATGAGCATCATAAGGATGTATGGTGCTAACTTTATAAGAACTCAGAAGCGAAGAAAACAAACTGATACATTACTCCAAGAGACTTAAACTTGGCTTTTATTTATTTAGCAAATAAGATCAGATATACGTTTATGGTTCAGTGTATTTCATTGAAGTACTGTAAAGTAGGGATCGTGGTTTTGTACGTGTATTAATAACACACGTGTACTATCTCACGTATGTATATTTGAATACACGTGTATTAATGGATCCCCATTTTAATTTGTATAATTTTTCGAACATAGATCTTAATTTATGGGCAGCCCTATTTTGCTTTCGAAAATTAGTAACTGTATCCTATAAACTAAAACAAATTAAAACACGTTAACACACGTGTATTTAAATATACGTGAAATAGTACACGTGTATTTATGGATACGTGAAATAGTACATGTGTATCCGTGTACTTAAAATGACACGTACTGGAGTACGTGTACGTGAAATACACGTGTACACGTGTATTTAGATACACGTGGAATAGGGATCTCTACTTGTAAAGATTTAGTTTCAGCCCATTTCATGACAGAAAAACTTTCGCTTTAATTTCACTTGATTTGATAGAAACGATCAACTGTGCGGCGCTCGCCGGATGTTTCAGCCATTTTGTCCGTGGCCGGGTGTAATCCGCGTCGGCGGGCTCCCTGCCGTTCGTTCGCTTCGACCTGTATCACGGAAGCCCGTCAATTAAGGTGTCATCGGCGATAGTTCCCGCGTGTTCGAGGGTTGATTGAGCTTGCGATTCGCCGGGAACAACGAGGAAGAATAATAAGTGGAGCGCCATTAGCCCGCGCTCGGTCACCGAGCCACCTCTAACGATTTATTTAGCTGCCGAGGAAAAAGAGTGGAAAGCCGGCGCGGCGCCCGGCACGGCTCCGTATAATACGCGGGGAATCGTGATTCGAGTTAACGAGGATTTTTACAGAACAAAAAACGCACGGTTCCCTCGAAACGGAACGACGACGGGGGGAACAGAAAGAGAGGGAAACGGTTCGAGAAAGACGGAAGAGCACGGCGAAAAATCCCAAGAGAGCGAGACGGAGAGGGAAATAAATGTTCCGGGCTCGAAGGCCGCAAGTATTTCGCGGGGGCGTAGGATATCATTATCATTTAATTTTCGCGTTCGACGAAACGGCTCCCGGGATCCTGGCGTCGTTAACGTTAACACCGTTATTCAGCGCCCCCCCCCCCCACCTATCGTTGTTTTCTATAGAACGGGAAAATTTAAATGTCCCAATCGATGCCCGATCATTATTCCAAACGTGTATCGGTGGGATCGGGACCGGTAACTAGTACCGCGCCCCACAGTCGAGATCTTGTAAATACGAATCCTCCGGCGAACTGTTCCCCGGCGTCTTTCGAACCAACCGCGTCGATAACACTCCTAAGGATTTGCGGAAACGATCCGCGCCTTGAAAAATTCACGATTGTGTTGCTCCCATTTTACTCCGCTGCGGAGCAACCGACCCGATCCCGATATATATTTTGCTAACGATACGAGCCCGAGAACGCGTTTCCTATTGGAAAATAAATCATTCGATTCAATCTATTTCGGAAATAAACTTTATACATTGGTTTTTTCGATCTTCGGTTCAACCAGATTTCGGTCATACAATTATAATAGACCTCCTACACTTTGTACGAGAGATTCTTTCGTTATTTCGTTCGGGGAGAATTTCTGATTTAGCGAGAACTGATTTTACCTCTATGCATGTGTACATCCTCCCTTGGTTTACAGTTTGCACAAGAGTTAGAATGTGTTCGTGGAACGAACAATAAAATATAGTGTACAAGGAATCCTTTTTAATGATTAACATTATATGTATATATATTTATATTAAATATTACAACAATATAATAATATGATAGTATGTAATATTTGACTCATCATGATGGCCACAGTTAATTTCTAACAAAAAAAAACAAAATTTTACAGCGCAGCTTACTCCACGCTTTATAGTAATTACACGCTAAACTATTAAAAAATGTAATACTGCGTAAACAGGTGATTGAATAACATTTCAAGGGGATTTAGTGAATTTGAATGACTGAAACATAAATGAAATAATCATCTTATTAACGTTGAACGTTCAGCGTTATGTACGTATAACGCGCTCCCCTGCATATATTATTGTGCTAGAATATTAACATTTATTTTCGTTATTATATCGCCAGTGGAAAAGCATCTGCATTCATAGAAACTAATTTACTTAGCGCGTTGCAAAATACTTTAGCCGTTTCCGTCATACACAAAATAAACGCGAGTAATTGAACGCTTTAAAATTTATTGAATGAAGGTGATTACTGAGCACAGTAATCTATGTCGTTTCTACATTTAGCAATAAAATAATTTAACCGGGGGTGCCAGTAGTTTATTGCAAACGAGATTAACTTCGTAAATGATTATGCACATGTTGGCGCCATCTCTACTGGGGATAGGCAAATGTATGGACAACATTTTCAGAGTTCTTGCACTGTAATATACGTGAAATGTAAACATTCGTGTAGAATATTCGTTGGAAAATAACTTTTGTACGGGTTGCTTGTTGAATTAGATACTTTTTTTAGCATGTTCTACAGAAAATGGTTCTTCATGCTTCGATAGAAATTCCCTAGATCCGTCGATAGTGTAGGAAGCTGCAGTCTTTTCTCTGAAATGTCACTATCCGACAGTTTAGCCACAGAGGATGTATAAGAGTAGAGCAATCAGCCAATGTATTTTCCTGTCTCTCGTTCGGTGGGCTCTAGAGCCCCCGTACCATTCCGTGTCACATCCTACCGTATCGATCAAAAGATCGGAATGTTCAATCTCGCAATTAAATTCCCCTAAATGATCGAAATGTCACACTGTGCGTCATAATGTGAGTCATAATATCACAGACACAACTCATTAGCCATTTGTATTTGAACACGAAAGTTTCGTGACGAAACTCCATACGGTAATTGGTCTACTCTCATCCCGTCTGTGCTGATTAATATAAATTTCTTAATTTAAATTCTCAGTATGATTAAGGAATAATAGAAAAGAATAATAAAAAACTTGGAATAATAAAAACTATTCGACATACATTATTTCAATTTTCTCTTTAAAGAATAGATCCCCTCCTTGATGGCAGATGGTAACGTGCACATAAAAATTTGTTACGAATTTTCAAAATGCGAATATGAAATGTATATAAAAATGATAAAATATTGTTTACGTTATGATAAAAATATTACTGTGCCAGTTAATCAATACGCCGTCGTTAAAAACTGTTGTTTTATAACGATCGATCGAAGTCGCAAGATTACAATGGTGCAATTCATTTGATCTAAATATGCATTACTGTTACATTTTACATAGAAGATGCAAATAATCTCGATACAGCGACAAGACAACAGCATTGCCAAAAGAGAAAGTCGCAAACCGGTCGCAATAATAGAAAAACAATTGCATTACATTTGAAGATAATAACAGGAGAAGCAGAACATTACACGTGTCTTTTTATCGAACTTACATAGAATATTAATTAATTTCAAACTGACATTAATTAAAGGATATTAATTAAACCGTACGGAATCCGCCTATGTTTTTCTGTTATCTTACGTATGTAACATTTCATCGCGTGCACATCTCCTACATAATAAATAAAAATCCGTGCAACACGAAAAAATTATATGAAACCATTCAAATAACGAATAGTTCGGTGTTCTCTTACGCCCTCTAGAATATATTCTGGCTCGAGCCAGAAAAACAGAAGGACTCCGACGGTATTTCGTCGGTGCAGAAGATCACTAAGGAGATAATTATTAAATGTTACATTCTCCGCCATATTTCAGACAATGTTTTGGCACTATTTTCAAAATATTCTTGTCGGTGGAACAACTTTTAGCAATGTGGTCTTTCAGATCACTGTAATTTCCACGTTATCCCTGCGCAAATATCGCCGACTTACCGTCCCGCGGAATAGCACGGGCGCTGGCAGTCATTAACAATATCTCGTCGGTGTCCCCATTCAATCTTGATCATCCCAATGAAACTTAGAGACAATATAAAGCAACGCGTAGCGATGAGAAGTATCAATTGCTTTAAACCTTTGTAAGAAACATACTCTTCTTCGACGACATTTTATTCCGATAACTCGCAATCCGGAACTAGACCTAACGAAACAAGGATTCATTAAAGAATTTCAAGATAATTTCAAGACAGATTAAAACAGTAAAAATTCAATTGATGGATCTTGTAAGACGGAATCCGTGCACTGGATGGGGTTAACCGCAGGACTGGACGGAGTTTAATCCCAGTCCTTTCTAGCAAAACAAAAATAAACCACCCCCGTGGCGCTCCGCAGCCTTGATCAATGGAAACACGGAAGCAAGATTCCCGGGGAAAATGTGTAGCGATCCGGTGTGGTTATTTTGCTTGAGCAAACGGTGTGGAGCGCTTGCCAGTCTCTCGATTAATCGATAAGACAGTTGCCGGCGGCAGTGCCGCTCGTTTTCCTTATCATTGGCCTAGTTCGGGGTCAGGCTACCGGGGGCGCTGCTCGTCTCCCTCGCTCCGTCTCTTTCTGTCTTTTCTCTTTCCGCCGCCTACGTTCAAGTCGAATTCAACATTGACCGTCGTCGGACGGGCCTCGTCGCTGGGGCGAAAACTCTCTCGCGTGCACGCGTCACCGTGACGGACTATGACGGGCAACGGCACATGCGACGCTATCATGTGTTGGCACATTATGGTGAAGCGCGTTATGTGAACGTCCTGCGACCGGGACCCGGCTGTTCCTCGTACGAGCTAGTATGAGCATTTCCCAGGACAGCGCCGCCACGATCGTCTGCAGGGAGGTCTTTGACGAGACATCGCATCCGTCGAACGAAGGTACGTCCCCTGAAAACCGCGAGTCCTTTAGTCCCAAGGACCCCCAGAGTCCTTTCGACGTAGGGGGTAGGGGGCGAGATACCATCCTGTCCCCGCTCCTCCAACACGATCGATGTAGCACAGGGTGGTTTTCTTGGCTCCTACCGAGCTTCCGGCTTCCTTTCTCTCTTAATTCTTTTACACCGACGCTCGGGGTCGCGGCCTTGACCATCCTCTTTACGCCTCTGATCCTTTCCGCGATGGTAACCCTTCTTCCGGCTGAACCGTCCTCCGCTACGCTACTCTTAATTGGAAACTAATTGCATCGCGTGGCAAGGATAGCCGGGTTCCGGCGGGCTTGACACAGTTCGCTGAAGGAAAAGGCGTCATATTGCGAAACACACTCGGTTGCGCAATGAAAACTGACGCAAACGTGCACAACCAGCCGGACTGCCGCTTTACGGCGGGGGTGGTTTCGCCAGTTGTCTCGCGATCCCATCGACCATGGGAATTATTTATGTTACTCGAATGCGAGCTGGTTCGTTTGTTTTCTTTCTCCGGAGTGTGTTCTCGAATATGGTCGACGAACGTAGAATTCCTTAATTGAAATAGACTAGGGTGGTAATCGTTTCCTGAATTTTCGAGCAGTGTCAGTAATAAGAGCACCAGGCTCTGCCGGACAGAGCAACGAAATGGAAATCTAACGAGCGGCTCTTGAAGCTAGTCGTCACATCGACGCGACATGCTCCGTTCAGAATGTTTGTTAGAGATCGAGGAAGGGGCGGTTCGCAATTAAACGGCGCAGGGTTAGGACGCGAAAGATCGTGAATAAAACGGCAGAGGGTTGAACGGTTTCGGTGGTAAGTTTCCTTGTTTATTTACACCGTGGCCGGACGGGAGCAGTGAGCTCGTAGCCGAGCGTTCCGTGAAAAATCAATAGAATCCGCAGTGCGGCGAAAGTTTTGTCATAAGCCTCGGGAACCCACCCCCCTGGGCGGCCGTGCCAGTGACTGACTTCCGCAGGATACGCGTTTGTCCGAACGAAAATCTCGATTGGTAAACGAATCCCCGTCACGAATTCCTCCCAGAAATTCGACTGGATTCCGTGCAATTCGAAATCGTGGAAGTCCGAACGGTTACAAAAATTTCACCACCGCCCCGTGCCGCGCTGCCGGGAAGACAGATGTTGTGGCGGGTTACCCCCATGCACACACCGGGGTAGCCACCTGTCAAAGACTTCCATGATGGAATTTTTAACCGGGCCCGTGTTTGCAGCGCTGTCGTCGCGGACTGTCGTATCGCCTCCTCCCGCAAAAGGCAACGTTAACTATTCAGAGAACTTAGCCGCAGCCGCCGCCGTCGCACACTGGTCGGAAAAAGGAAAAATCCCAATATTATGAAAGTCGTTATTTCAAATATCGACTACTATTTCCTGATAGGCCATGAACCAATGTATCTTGCTATGAAACTGGATTTATGTATTTTTCTTTAATAACGGAGAAAAATTGATCTAAAGTAGACCTCTCAGATTCTATGTGGATTCTTACAGAATTCTAACCACACGTTCGACGTTATTCTTTCATTTTTGGGGACATTTATTACCATATATGCTGTATATTTTAAATGTATATGGTCTCAGCTTATGCCCGATGCAAATAATTTTCGAAAACACACAAAAAAATGACAATATAAAGCCCGAAAGTAAGATACGTACAATTTCATATTGCAGCTACACTTTCTTTCGCTCTATAAAAAAAAGCAACACGTTCCTACATTCTCTGAGTGGTATCTATTGAACGAAGACACCTTCACACAATAGTCCTGCAAAAATCTGCTGCACGTTTTCGCACATTTCGCTGATATTAACGTTTAAAGTTCGAGAGCGCATGAAGTTTCAGTAACGAAGCAGGATCCCTGAATAAGTGCGCCGCATTTCCCTGGACAGTTCGAAGGATTATGATCCCTATACCGAATTGTTATTCTCGCAGGAATACATTCAATAATATGATCAATCGCCATGATAACTCTATGTATTGAAAATTATGCGAATTCAATGAAAACAATCCTGAAGCCACAAAATACGAAATGTCACAACAGTAGAAGCAGATATTGAATATTTTTGTTTAATACCGTTTCAAGTTTGTTTGTTTAGTATGCTGAAATAATATGTTCACTGTTTAACATTTCGTTTAATAATATGAGAAGTGTGAAGATTATGAAGTGATATAAAAAAAAGAATTATTAAAAAATATTGAGAAATGTCGAAGTTATGCGTTTTTTTCCATTATTTCTATAGGTCCGACCACTGTGCGCCGCCGCCGCGATGAATCCGCTGCGCGGTGATCTTCGCGGCTAATTATATGTTTAAACGCGAACGTTGCCAGCGCATCCGGCGACGCGTTATCGCTCGGAATTTTCGAACGTGATTCTGGAATTAATTTCCCTGTGAAATCGTGGCCCGGCTTCGGAATTGTTATGATAATCATCGACAGAGAAGTTCCCAGGAAGCGAAGCAGCCTGTTCCTTTTCCTCTCTCTCTCTCTCTCTCTCTCTCTCTCTCTCTCTCTCTCTCTCTCTCTCTCTCTCTCTCTCTCTCGCTCTCTTCTTCTTCTTTTTTCGAATGGATAGCCGGGTAAACAGAAGCAACGCTCCACGGACAAAGTACACCGTTGAACCCGAGCCCGATGAATTATTTATAACGAGCGCGCGAAACGTCAACCGGAGCGACACCGCGTAACAAGTTCTCGGGCTCTCGTTAATCATGTTCGACGGTATTTAGCCGAATAGAACGGGAAGATTAACGGCTCGCGATAGATTGACACTTTATCTACCATCGGAGCGCGCGCTTGCCTTCCGTGACTCTTAAAGCCGGTTCATTTTCAGATATTTGTCTGGAAAGCACGCCCAAGTGGCAGGCTACTGAAGAATTAATTAAGCGCGAAAGGAGGTCGATGAACGTTGTATCGAATTAAACCGGCCGAATATAATGGACGGTCGTTACCGGCCGAGAATTTCGCAGCTTTTACGAGCTGGAGAATCAGGGGTTGGGTCTCTCGTAGTAGCAATTCTCTGTCTACCAGGTTGTTCGAAATGTTCGGTACGTTTTTGATTAATCCGCTCAATGCACATTCGGAGTAGCTTTTTGAAAAAGCAAGAGGAAGCTTAGCAATAATAAAACGTTAAAGAACAGGTGAATAAGTTTTAACAATACGAAACATACACACTGCCAAAGAAACTTTTGGGACAATTTATATAGACTGCGGACCTTTCTGCAGAATAAAGAAAATAGGAAATTTTTTTAACCAATCAAGTTTGTATTTCAAATGTTCATAAAACTGAATACAATTCACGTCAAAGATATATTTGGGATAAATGCTTTCAATGTTCCGGTTTTTAATTGGATTGTTTTTCTGGTCCACGTATTGTTCACGAATGAAAATACTGGTTCATTGAGGGTGGATCCAGTAAGCAAAATTAGACGATTTTTAAAATGTTTATAAGAGACACGTCTTTATGTGCAAAGTATTTCTTTAATATATAAAACTTAATCAAATAGCTCATCGTCATTTATATTTATGATTCATTGAAAAAAATGAACACAATGCTTTCTTTGTTCTTGGCACACTTTTATTACAGTTCATAAAATAAAGGGAAAAATAGTCATTAACAAAAATAGGCAACAGAAAAGATTTCACAGTAGTCTTTTTAACCAGTCCAAACACATTCACCGCCCAGAAATTGTGTACGGGGTGCCACTAAAGAAGTTTTCACTTCAAAAATCAATCTAAAAGACGGATCAGTGAAATAGAGACGGCCATTTTCAATCAAAGGACGTACACACACTTTAAATCAGAATAACTTTTTTTATGAATGGGCCAAATTACTTCAATTTCTCTGCAGGCCTAGAATAATTGGTTTAGTAAACACGTCTAGTAAATAACTTGAAAAAATACATTTGTTCGGAATTATGAAAAGCAATAGTAAAAACTGATTTTTACAACTTTTATAGCTGGACCAATATCGAAACTTTAAAAGATTTATTTTGTAAACTCGTATGAAACATATACGTTCTGAAAATTTCATTGAAATTGGTTAATTGGTTTAAAAATTGCAATTTTCACCACTTTCGATCGTTTATAATTCGTAAACCAATTTCAATGAAACGTTCAGAACGTGTATAATTCATTCGAGTTTACAAAAAAGATCTTCTAAATCTTCATTATTGGCCCAGTCTTTCACAATTCCGAACAAATGTATTTTTTTCAACTTATTCATTAGACGTCAGTTACTAAACTAATTCTAACAGAGACATTGAAGTCGTTAAAGTGTGTGGAATCAGTTATGCTCCTTAGTGTATGGTCACCGTAACTATGATGCCGCAAAGAAAAAAAATGTAGTTCGCACATTTTTCCACAGTTTGCGTCTGTTCGATAAATATTCTCGACGAGACAATCGAAGCAATTACAGCAAGTGATTAAATTTTCGCAGCGTAATGTCGGTGACGTTTTTGTTTCCCGTTTTCTCGCAAGTTTCGCGCTGGTTCGTCGGCAAGTAACGACGTGCGTAAACCCACGAAGAGATATCTTGACGTCCCCTTTCTTCCGGAAGAACAGTTCCGCATTGCCACGTGTACGCTTCACCTGGACTATAATCGATAGGCGTCGTTATAACACACGGTCGACCCGGGAACCTTGAAATCACTTGTTCGAAGGTTTATTAATAATTTCTCACGTTACTTATTGACACTGGTATTTATAGTAGCCGGGCAATTTAAGATTACCACCCTTAACCGAGTGAACTCTCCATCTCGTTCGTTTTTCATGGAACGAAGATTCCAGGGTTCCGAACAATGCTGCCGTGACGCGTCGAGAATTTCTTTATTCCACGGACATCCTTGACCTCTTTCGAAGCTTTATAAAGCTCACAGGGCGCACGCATATCCAGCGAAAGCTGTCTGTTTCCAGGCAAATGAATTTTTGCGACGACGACTCGCGTGCAGAATCGCTCCCCACGGAGTCGCGAGGAAAGATAATTGTTCGCGCTTTCACGTTCTGGGTCATTACCGTACCCGTATGTCAATCTAATAAGCTGTCAGTTTAACATTCCTTTGGACCCACTTCAGGGCGATGTAATCTATGTATATTGGTCGCCGTAATTACTTCTACGTTTTATCTCAACACTTAACACCAATGCAATCCTATTTATTGATCCGTTCAGAGTACATCGGAGAGTTATCTAAAAATTATTGCATCGCTTTCGATACTCTTTCAAAGGAATGCTAAGGGAAGTGGCTTGAATTGCAGATTTATTTACATTTCACAACATTCGAAGAAACAATACCGAAGGAACATTCAAAGATTCCACTAAATGTATTGTGAAGTTTCAACAGCGATAAGGAAAATCATTTTGTTACAACTTTTCCCATCAATTCCAAGAGACGGGATACAAATGGATATCTCGTATACTTTGTTTAGCGATTTTAATAAGTTGCAAATAGTACATTGATATTCTCAAATTCTCTGAATTTTTTAACGGTTTATCATTTTACTTTTTCATTTTTGTCGTAAATACATAGAATCCGGTGTTCATTGATGAAGATTCGTTTTAATTGAGAAAGAACTGAGATGGAAGGGACGATCTTGATCTTTGTTTTTGCACGTACGCAATTACGTGTCCTGTACATAATTTCTTAAAAAAACTAAGACTATTTTTTTAAAACTGTACAATAAAAAAGATCAACGTTAAAAATACCTTTGAGAATGTTTTTCTCAAAAACTGTGAGACCATTCATAAAATGTTTTCGTATTAAAGATGTCGTATATCAGAGCACAATCTATAACTTCTGAACTGACATATATGTCTAATTTAAAAAAAAAAAAGGTAACGATAAGGTACTCTCTAAAATTTTTTCCAACACCACGAGACATTCCATACATACAGCGATTGTGGTTATACTATTCTATATAAAACACTCCTAGTAAAATAAGAATTCTAAAAATAATTTTAAAGGAAATGAAAATGCTACAAATTTAATTGACGTATCTCGCATGGTCATAGTGGGTTAAACGCGAAGAAAACATTTGTTTGACTGAACAACCCTTACAGTTTAGGGGGAGCAGAGAGGGGAGGCTAGAAAATCTCATTTCGCTCGCTTAGAGCTGTTTAAATTTCGTCGATGTGATACGCCTCTCTACCAGGTCTCCTTGACGCCGGGTAGAGTAGCTAGGTGGTAATTAACTAATGGAGTGTGCGATTGCTTTTTCAGAGGTACTCGACTATGCGAGGCGCTTGGGAATTGACCCCGATGCGGAGCCACACCTCATGGACTTGGCCCGGGAGGGCCTCATGGCGGCCCTTCCGAAAGGCTGGCAGCCATGCTACCAGGAGTCGACGAGTTCTTGGTATTACTACCAAGCTTCCACCGGAACTACCACCTGGGAGCATCCTTTGGACGCCGTGTACAGAGATCTGGTCGAGCAGGCCAGGGCTGGCAACACCAGGCAAATGAGCGTCGGTACGGATTGCCTCGTCATTTCAGCTGAATGGAAAATATAGCAGTAACCCTTTGCACTTGTGCCGAATCCTCGATCAATGGCGCACCCAGGATTTAATCTAAATCTAAAAAAAAAAATAAAACGGGGGGACGAGTTGAACAAAATGACCTTTTTTTAGCAAAAATATCTGTCAACAGTAGCCACACATATTTACTTATACAGGGTGGGGAATTTAAATGGGAACACCTAAATATCTCGGTTATTATCAGTCGTACAAAAAATCTCCACAGAATAAAGTTGTACTGTTTCAAGGGGCGAATTTGACGATGGTAAGAATTTTTTCTCAAGCTCATTTTTTTACAAGACTTCTAGGTCATCGATATTTTATTTCATCGATTATTTATTCTTAATGGAATCATACATTTTTTTGTTCGTATTCTTATAGAGAATAAAATGACAAATTCAACAACCTATCATACTGCATGATTTTTTGTTTTTGTGAATTACTAGGGCATGTGTTTTACTTACGCCGCAGGAAATAGAAAACGCATACGGATAGTTCATTACGAGACTTTAGTACTGCATCAATGCCAATGGCCATCATTTTGAACACGACATATGATTTCGGAACACGTAAGTAGACTGTAAACATCTTGAGATCAGATGAGCCGAATCATACAGTACGATAGCTTGTTGAATTTGTCATTTTATTCTCTGTAAGAATATGAACAAAAAAATATATGATTCCATTTAAAGAAATATCGATGACCTTGAAATCGTGTAAAAAGGTGAGCTTGAGAAAAAAATTTTACCATCATCGCCCCATGAAACAGTACAACTTTATTCTGTGGAGATTTTTTGGATGACTAATAATAACCGAGATATTTATGTGTTCCCATTTAAATGCCTCATCCTGTTGTATATGGGGAAAAGTTGTTCACAATGTTTAGTTTTACATATAACATATCCAAAAATCATTGAAATCGGAGAGGAAGCAGCTATTCTACGGTTTAGCTAATTTTCTAGTGATTTATTTCCTTTTTCTTGGGGGGACTTGGCCCCCTGGCTTCCTCCCTGGGTGCGCCGTAGAGAACGTGGCAAAGACTGATAAAACAGAGACAGAAACTAGGCGCACAGCTTTTCGCGTTGCTTCTCGCGTTGATCCTTAGTGAATGAACCACGCGGTGGCACTAATTCTCGCTTGGACCCCCGCGAACGTGATACAAACTGATCGCCTGCATCGTTTTCGTATTGGCGAGCAGCGAAACGAACATGTAAACCATACAGATAAAATATTTTCTTATTGCTGATGTAGCGGTTTGTTTAATCACAGAGTCGCATCCCAGCATGTAACATATTGTACATGAATAAAGTGTGAATCCTTGGCTCGTGATGAGAAAATTTTTGTTTCAACGTTTTCTTTTTTATCTCTTTCGCGTTACGCGACCACTTCGTGCAAAGGGTTAACAAGGTGATTGTCGAATGTCTGTGACCACGTCTTTTCACTATAGTTCAGTTTGCACGTTCGCTTGTTTCCGTGACAAAATTGTTTTTCATCTCTGCCAACTTTTATCAGGATATTAAGAAGATTCTATATTTAGGAATTCTGACGAGGTAGATAAGCATACCGTTAACGGTTTTAATTATACGGTTGCGTCAGTCCTCAATAAATTCTTCCCTGGTATGAGTGACAATGTTGAAGTTTCAGCTTTGGAAACAGCTGACTGTCTACTGTGTTACATTCTTTTCAATGAATTATGAGCAATTTGAATGCCACGTTGGTGATATTAGTCCTTGACCTAGGACAGTGGTTCTTAACCTAATTGAAGTCAGAGAACACTTTTGATTATATGAAAAATTTGTGGGACAACAAAATTAATGATCTAAAAAACAAACAAAAACATCCCGCGTAGAAGTAAATATATTTTAGCAAAAAAAATATTATTAAATATATCTAATATATTTCGTGGAACACCGGTTAAGAACCAGTGATCTTATAAATCAAATTAGTGGAGGATGTAGACGAATTCAAGGACTAACCAGTACGATAAATTTTTTCAATTTCGGCTTCATTGATTAAATTATTCAGATTGTAAACTTCCTAACTATTTTTTAAAATGAATTACAATCAAGTTGAATGATATGTTAGTCACAGTGACGCTATTTGTTTTGATTGATTGTAAAATATTTGTGCTTTTTCATTGTGCTTGATTCGAGCAAATTAAATTAGATTTGAAGAATGTATAAGGGTCGAAGGATTATCGAGTAGGATTTTAATCTTTTCAGTTTAGATTTCAATAATGGAGTTATTTAGATTTGTTGGTGATGTTTTACAATTTGCTTCTGACTGTGATACATTCGATTAAATGAAATTGGGATTTGATATACGTAAAAGGATTCAAGGTGTAACCAGTACGTTATTTGCAGTTTCTGTGTGATTGATTAAATTATTCAGATTGTAAACTTCCTAACTATTTTTTAAAATGAATTACAAACAAGTTGAATGATATGTTAGTCACAATGACGCTATTTGTTTTGATTGATTGTAAAATATTTGTGCTTTTTCATTGTGCTTGATTCGAGCAAATTAAATTAGATTTGAAGAATGTATAAGGGTCGAAGGATTATCGAGTAGGATTTTAATATTTTCAGTTTAGATTTCAATAATGGCATTATTTCGATTTGTTGGAGGTGTTTTACAACCAGTTACGCCAACGCTATTTGCTTCTGACTGTGATACATTCGATTAAATGAAATTGGGATTTGATATACGTAAAAGGATTCAAGGTGTAACCAGTACGATATTTCCAGTTCGGTGTGATTGATTAAATTATTCCAAACTCGTAGAAGGCTTTCGGGGTTGCGATGCTATCAAAAGAAGAAGAAGAAAAAAAAAACGATCGACACGTTCGGCGAGCAGCTACATTTTCCCGCAACCCAATACTCCAACGCCATTTGCTTGCTTACACAAATCCAATATCATTGCACGCGCGCGACACTAATCCACGAGAATCGGATCCGATGAACGTGTCGCTGGCGTGTCGACAAGAAAACTCGTTTCCTCGATTCCCACAGTCATCTCGCGTATCGACCAGACCCGCGGGACACGGTCTCATCTCGTATCTATCAAACTTTCTCCCGATACCCGTCCTTTCTTATTAAACTCGTGACTGTTGGTAAACAAGATAAGATAATCCCCGGTGAGTAATCAGTAATCATCGTTTCCTGCGCGTTCTTATCTGTTCCTCCACTGATACAGCGTTCATCAGGCAAACAATCATGCTCGGAATTCCCATCGGCCGTCTAAAAACACCTGTTACACGGATCCCGACTGTCAAAACTGTTCGCCGTTCCATTCGCTATCGCGTTGTCGTCGCGTTCATCGCGATTCCCGCGTCAAGGACTCGATTTGGCAGTCGATCGCCCGGGAGCTGGCCGGTCGTCAAACGAGGAATTTATATTTTTAGTCGTTGCGCGGTGTTTTTGGCCCGCCGATTTCTCGCGTCCTCCGTCTCGTTCGATCTCGACCGCGGTATCGTCCGACGATATCCGTTGCGTAACGCGGAAACATTCTCTCTCTCTGCCGCGCTTGACCTTGCTGCAGCGGGTTCGCACAATTGCACGCGCGTTTCGTTTTCTTTCTCGGCGACCGCAGATCACTCGCTACGGGACGGACGCTATTTACTCACAACGTTTTTCTCTCTCTCTCTCTCTCTCGCGAGCTGGTTTTTTTTTCTTTTCGCTGTTTTTACGTAACGCGACGTTACCAGAGACGTTTCGTTTTTATGTAATCTTCCGACTCGCTGACGGACCCCGCAATCGAAACCTCCGCTCTCAATTATTTACCGGGACCGCGAGACGATTACGATAACGAGCACCTTATCGTCGAGTACGTTCGATTGCGCGCAACCAGCTGCGATTGTTTGTCACGAAACGTTTCGGGAAACGATCCTCGCTCGGCAATGTTCATCGGCTTTCCAGTCCTATCGTTCACGCTCGCTTAGTCAGACTCCGCGAGATTCCCGCTTTGTCTGCATTCGAAAATGTTATGGGAAAATGTTATTTTCTAATAATTTTTTTTTTTATATCACTTCTTAATCTTCACACTTCTCATATTATTAAATGAAATGTTAAACAGTGAACTTAATATAATTGTTTATACATGATACTGTTTACTACATTACGAAATATTATTTCAACATACTAAAATCGAAAACTTGAAATAGTATCAAGCAAACAAACTAAAAATGGAATTAAACGAACAAACTTGAAACGGTATTCAACAAAAATCTTCAATATCTGCTTCTACTGTTTTTTCTTGTTCACTAATTTCTTCAATTTCACGCATTAAAAGTTTTCTCCATGCTCTTTTCAATGTTGTACTTTCAATGTTGCAACACGCATCTGCCACCATGTAAAAGCAGTCTTTTAAATATTATTTACGACATTTCGTATTTTGTGGCTTCAGGTTTGTTTTCATTGAATTCGCATAATTTGCATAGATTTTGCATTATTTTCGATTCTCTATTTTTATAAATTTAGCTGTTAACACGCATAAATACGCACACATCATCCGTACTTCAACCCATTCTATATTGTTTGTAGAAAACAAGTTCTTTTTGTAAATTTTTTATATAGATTTTTATAGACGTATGAATACTGTTCAACTTTTGTTCGAAACATGTCTTCGTATATTGAGTTAGTTTTGCGATCGAAAAGAATTGATATTGGGAATATGATTTCGGCGCACAGGTTCGATCAAAAATAAACTATAATCCTTGTTTTATAACAGATTTGCAATTTTAAATCTTAACGTTTCGATCCTGATTGGGATCATTTTCAAAAGACATTTGCGTTTGTTATGTAAGGAAGAAATTTAAACTTTAACAGTCATGTAGTGATTCCATGCTGGTAGGTAATGAACTGGGTAGGTTATAAAACAAGGATTATAGTTTATTTTTGATCGAACCTGTGCGCCGAAATCATATTCCCAATATCATTTCTTCGTATTATCGGAAACCCTTATTGGCAAAGGGTTAATGCGACAGAGGAAATGAATCTTTATCCGATTTCGACATTTGTCCAGAAAGTCGACGAGCAGAGCAAATCCTCCGTGCAATGGTAGCGTGAAATGGCAGAGAACGTGGTGCGAATTCGCTATTCTTTATGCGAAACACGAGATCGCGGTCGTCACACGTGTGTGACTTCGGTGTCGAGCGTATTGAGAATCGTGGAGAGACACTCTTGCAGCCGGGGGGGGGGGGGGTACTTGAAATTGAGCACAATAACAAGGAAAACCGTGGTAGGCCGGTCGCGTAAGTTTTCCTGTTTGCTGGCTCCGGAGGCAAACACATAAACGTCGGTTGAAAAATGCGAACGAAGGGAGCATGTGTTCATTCCGTGCGGTTCGAGTGCAATAAGGTTACAGACGAGCGGATTTGTTGCGCGATCCTCCTCGATCGGATAGGCCGACGAGCGGACGACGTCGTCGCTCGTCGGAGAGCCCTTGAAACTCTTTTCGAGCGGCTGGCGGCCGTGCGACACATTCGTTAAGGCACTCACGTGCCGGCGCACTCGCTCGTGAAAGTACGTAATAGCCGCTTGAAACGTAGATCCGTCCAATTATCGCGCCGCCGCGTATCGGACGCGAATTGTTGCCGGGATGACGCTTTTTTTTCTTTCACCGCCGCGACGACCCACCCGAGGCTGATGCGACGCGAGCTGCCATTCAAAGGGGCACACGTACACGTATTTACACGTATTCCTTCTGTCCCGCTTAACTGGGACAACCTCTAGTAGATAGTCTCGAACCCTTCTGCATCCATATTCTAATTTTTGTTACACTCGCACTGGTCAATCTGCCTCGACGACGAAATCACATATTCCACCTTCCCACGGTGGTTCCGAAGTTTTCAAACAAACTACACAGTGTTCGATTCCGCGATTCTAGGTGGACAAAATTCAAATTTTTGGGTTCTCTTGTTGTAAGAGATATTATTGCTTTATTTTAAAACCACATGAACTGAAAAGAATTGTATCATTTCATGTTGCATGATAGGTTGCATTTATATTATTTTTCTTGCACTCTTTTGTAATATTATTTTTTGCTGAATCATTGTAACAGCTTCGATGTTAAAAAAGTTTAGAATCAGCCCTATTATTGCATCAACTTTGGATTTAGTCTCTTTAGAGCTTGTTGAACATCAGTCTTCGTGACATACCCCATGTCATTTTCTTAAAATGATATAAATGACTAACGGGCAAAAACGGGCGAGCGATATTTAGTATCGTTATTTTGAAATAAGTATTCTTCAAAGCTATAATCTGTTATCGTGGAACATACGCTGTTATCGTGGAATCGATCGCTGTGAAACGTTGTTATGCTGTAATTTGTTCTTTTGTTATTTGGCTTTCTTTTTTATCGAGATGTAAGAGTCATCTTCAATTTTTCTTAAATGGGATGCCCAATATTTTTTCTCAAATTCGGACGGAGCACCCGTATTGTACGTGAGAGAAGTGTTATATCAAATACGGATTAAAATTAAACTGCGAGCATGACTTGTAAACGGAGTCGTATTAATAATCACGGTGACTAAGCATATGAAATATTTCCGAATAGAAGATTATTAATTCGAGAATATCTCGGTAATTATTCATTTTAAGTGTGGTGTAATACTTGTTAAGCAGAATTTGGTGTTTTATCCGTATTCGTGGAAAAATATTAGCCATTACATTTAAGAAACTATAAGCAATAGATTTGTGAAAACAGATTTCAAATATCATCATTCGTTCTTAACATTGTTAATGAAATTATAAACTGTAATACAAAGTTGACTTGTATTCTAATCATGTAAACCGTGGAGAAATGAATTTGCTCAGCTAGCGCCAAGAGTCATCGAACCACTATGGCGCCCGTGGCAAGAATATAGTCGCGTACAGGGGCTGACAAAAATAAAACGTCACCGTTCCTCTTCTATACATATTTTATATTCTTAGAAC
Organism: Lasioglossum morio; assembly: GCA_916610235.2. Classification (NCBI taxonomy): domain Eukaryota; kingdom Metazoa; phylum Arthropoda; class Insecta; order Hymenoptera; family Halictidae; genus Lasioglossum; species Lasioglossum morio. The sequence continues at coordinate 4,008,960 of OU744324.1, read as the reverse complement.
CGTAGAAAAATAAGGAATTCTGAATTGCATTTACAGTAGGGTGATTCTTATTTCTTAACTTTTGATCTTTTCTAGCCTTATCCCCCTAAATTGTAAGACTTTTTCAGGAAATGATGTGTGTAAAAATGTGTCATGAACTATTTCAGCCATTCGGAAACTCTAAAAATGTCACGAATTCAAAGTAATTTTATTGATGAACGCACAGCTGAAAAGTTAAAATTGAAAAATTAAAATCTCCACTTTGCTATAAAGTAATTTCATTTTTTCAAGGGAAAATGAAAGAGCAGTTTTTTTAATATTTAGGTTTATACCATTTTGTCCTATAATCTTTTGCGATCTTTCTGGCAACTTGAAGATCCCATGCTCGAAGAATTCCTATTTTTTATTAGCAAAAAATTGAGTTACATACCTTTTCACGACTACATTTTAAATGAAATTTACTCTTCCTTAACCATTGCGGTAATAAAAACGCAACGACAAAAAATGCTTGAAAGATTATAATCTTTATTTATAAATAGACTGCGGATCTTTATGTAAAATAAAAATTGTCTGCATCGTTTGCAATAAATAGAAACTAAATTGAATGTTATTTCTTCTCTTAATGATGTTAATAAAGGAGAAATCATGTATCTTTAATGTCTAAAATATTTCAACAATTTTAAATTTCATCCACTCAATTTTGCTTTAAATGCATAAAGGTTCACAGTCTAGTAATAAATCTGTATAAAGCACGAAATGACGTCCGAAATGTCTGCTATCAAAATATACAATGATTTTATGATTTCGAATAATGTTAACTAGCACCGAGCACCTGATATTTTACCACCTGCCTTTCTAAATCTGTAATTGGCTTGGATGCGCGCGACACTCTGCAACACGTGTAATCGTCAACGGAATTGTGACTGGGTTAAATTCTTGGTAAGAGCAGACAGTAAATATTCAACCGCTCATACTGCTGCGCATAAAATTTACAACGCCAAAAAACGCTTCAATATATGTGTATCTAAACTTCTTGCTTGTAAACATCAGTATTCTATGTACATTCAAATTTATATTTTCTAGCTAATGTTTAGTTTCCACAGTTTCAAATCATCTTTCTGTATCTCACAGACAAGAAAATTGGAAGTAATCGAAGACAAATAGATTTGCTGCATTAGCAACGTCTGTTTCATCGGCTAGAAAGGTGCTGAGAGCCAAACAAACTTGCAATTTTGTTGCGAAGTGTGCATACGATAAATATTGGAATTGGAATTGGCAAGGAAAACGACGCGTCATTTTGCAGTAATGATTAACACGGATTAGGAACTCTGGAACGTGGTCGACGGTTTTCTTTAAAACCACGGATGCGGTTGACTCAGCCACTACAAATTTGCACGACCGCGAGCAGTCAATATTTGTTGGCATTTCTCACCCTTCGGCTCTTTCGGTTTTGCTTGGTGAATAGCAGAAGATTAAACGCTCGTTCTTTCGATTAAAAGTTCGCCAGCGTGGATGATTTTGTGGAGCTGCGTCTGCAATATGTATATCCTCGTTTATTTTCAAACGGTTTAACGCTAGAACAATTTGGCATTTGAAGTTGCAAGTTTGTACTACCTTTCAAACACAACGAAACTCGTTTTATAAAATTCGGAGTGTCCCAAAAATATTGCATCCCCTTGAAAAGAGTGATTCCTACGATTATTTGAAATAATTTTTTCCTTTACGAGAATGTTCTCCGCGGTTTTGTCAACGAGTTATTAACGAAAGAATAGTTATTAACGAAGAACATTTTCGCAAAGGAAAAAGTTATTTCAAATGTGCCTAGAAATCACCCCTTTCAAGGGATCACATTTTTGAGACACCCTGTGTAGTAAGGAAAGATGGAAAATATAGTGGAAGAAAATAATCAATGTTCATCTAAAAGAGAAGCTTTGAGGTTTAAATTGAATGGAATTTCGTGTTTGTACTATTGTGTATTACAAAATGACCATAGGTTAAATATCATCCCTTTGTAATCGCAATTATTTTAACTCGAAAATTAAGCATTTCTTTCGACCTAGAATAATTCTATATCATTTTCTTCATTTTATGGATATGAAATTGATATAATACCTCAGAGACCAATATATCTTAATAATGTAAACAATATTGTGAATAATGGTACAGCAGTTTTTTTAGTGGTGACTCTGAGTCACCCCTCAATTTCCAAGGGTTAACAATTTTACCAGAATCGGAAATTTAGTGTTCATATTCGTTTTAGATCCGCTGTAAATGTTTCGCGATCATTGCTCGCTATTTAGTCGCGAACGCGGGTTAAAAAGAGCGAAAGAGAGGCGAGTGCGATGGGCGGTTGTAAAAAGCGTTTGAAAACACCAGGGAAAAAGTGAGCACGTGGTTCTAGACGTGTCGAGAGCACTCCTCGTTGATATATAATAATCGCTTCCGCGCTGTTCCAGGCTTTTAGGCGTATTTTCTTATCCATTTCATTGCTGTCCCTGTTATCTCTGCGGTGAAAAAAAAAGAGAAGAAAAGTAGAGACGCAAAACACAGTCGTTGACATGCACTCGAGGGAACGTTGACACTGTCGCCTCTTTCCCTCGAGAGGTCCATCGTGATCGAGGAAAGGTTGCGTTTCTCTGATCCATGAAGTATCGGTTCCCATCTCTTTCGAGTTTTCTCCCCTCCGGTATCGAAACAGCTCCAGGGGGAGTATTTTTAGCGCAAAATATTTTAATATTCACCCACAAAGGGAAAATTCGAATACAGAAAATCCTTTTACAGTCTCTATCCTCTATTTTTGGTTCGTCTGGCGAAACCATTTGACGACGATCCTCCTTCTCGTTCAGCGCGTGCCTGATCTCTTTCGCCCTTGCGAATGGAATCATCTGTTCAAGCTGAAACCGGTCAGGTGTCGTATTCCGGATGAGGGGTCAATAAACGTTGTAGGTTTATGTTAAACAAAACACTTGTTTATTAATAAAACTCCTCAACTATAACTCTGAGTTTGACAACTCGAGATAGACAGAATTTGAAAGAACGAGATGTTAGCTGCGCCGAGGTTTCTATTAAAAAGCTTTAGTCTTTAGCACGAAAATAAGTAGCAGTCCCATAAAAGGGAGAGGTAGATGACTACAATGACGTGTGACAGTGCTGATTTTTATATGACTAAGAGGTTCACTGTCGAAAACATCTTAGTCACTATCTGATATATAAAATAAATAGTTGCTCATACAACACAGGTTACAAATATTTATTTTCTAATCAGCAGAGGAGGATTCGAAGACGACAGCCAAGGACTTGGAGTCGCACGAAGAGGCGACATTACCCAAGGAACCATCCTCCTCGAAGGACCTAATCAAATCCGCCAGCAAGACCAGTTTACCACTCACGAGGATCCCTACGAAGTTGACACCGCTGAAGAAACCAGACAAATTGGATGGAACAAGAAGAAAGGAAAGTCCGAGCCAGGAAAGACCGAGCAAGTACCAAAATGAGAAGCCGGACACGCCGCTGGCGACAGACAGAGCTGCCAGGGACTACACCAGCCTGAAGTTCCAAGATCCAAAGTTCTACGAGTGCCCGAAACTTCTGGAAAATGTTGTGTCCCCGTCAACGTCGATGGCGTCGTCGTCCATGCTTCCCGCGAAAGAGCTCGACTTGAAGGAAGTACTGAAGAGGTCCGAGTCCCTTAGTCCCAGGAATGAGAAGTGGGGACAGCTGTCATGCAAGTTCAGCTCCGAGGAGAGTATCATCGACATTGACAAACTCAGCGCTTCCACGTTGTTCAAATCGGAGAAGACTGATAAATTCGACAAAGAGAAACACCCTAGCCAGTTCGGCCAGCCGAAGGAGCTGACTTTAAGTGGCGGGGGGACTATGTTTCTGAAGAGTAACAGAAGCCGGGATAATACGCCTAGTCAAGAGGCTGCTAAGCTCGACGACTTCCGGACCGTTGCGATTACTGACGAGATCGCTACCGTCGGCGGAGACAGGCTCAAGTCCATTCTCAGGGAGAAGCAGTCCGAAGATGGTAACAACACTATTCTCACAGTTTCTCGTCTCGTAGAAGTTAGCCTTCCACTGGATGAATTAAATAATTTGTACAGTTGTGCTAAACTTGTGATACATTTGTGCTACTCTAGCACAAGTCAGCACAACTGCTAGTTTTTCCAGCACAAAGATATTAAGATGTACATAACTGGACGTTAAACGTTAATTGCATATCCACAAACTATTGTTTACCACTACTTCTTTATTTGTTATTTCTTTAAAGTAATATTTACACAATTTTTTTTAAGCGGTACAAATTCTTTGCATAACCTGGCACAACTCAGCACAAATAGAAAAAAAAATTGAAAAAATGAAAAGGCAAGGGCTATTTAAAAATTTGATTTGTTGTTGCTTTCGGCGCACAGCTTCGATCGATTAATGACTAAATTAGCAATTCTGCAATTGAAATTTTTTTCCTGACGTTTCGATCCTGGTTTGGACCCTTTTCAAAGGAATTTGCGTCTAATAAATATTGTATAATGTACTGTATGTAATATAAGGTTGATTACAATTAAAGGAAGGGTATTAATACGTACTTGCTATGTATAAAACTAATTATGTAAATTGAACATTGAGAAAATTCATGATTTAAATGTTTGCTACTCAAAAAGTCGTTTTTCTCAATTTTTTGTCTTATAGTTTTTATTATTATTAATATTTATTATAGACGGACTGAAGCCCTTTTACTTAAATGTATACAATAAAAAAAAGAAAGATACAAGACTACTCGTCTAATAAGAAAGAAGGGACATGTACAAAAAACAAAATATAATAATATAATAATGGTACAATCGATAGTGCTGCGTAATTGCATTTTAAAATTTTGCAAAGATTCAATGAAAAAAATCAATACGATTATAAATAGCGCATGATTTTGCAACAATGCGATTCATTGGATTAATTAATCCATAAGTAGATTTCGCTTTATGTTCTCAATTCACGTTCCGTTACATAAAAATTGATTCGCGCAAGTAGAGAGGAACAATCAATATGGTTATTAATTAAATTAAATCGTCTACGTTAGTATTAGCGAGGAAAATATCCCATTCAATATTATTTAAATATTTAATAATGCTACTGTAGTTACCTTGTTTAAAATATTCGGGCACAATGTAGCGCAAACTTAGCACAACTCACCAGAACCGTTAAACGATTTAATTCAGCAAACGGTGTGCTAATTTCTAGAAGAGGTGATTTTTCCATTTATTATTTTCTAACGATGTATTTCAAACTTCGACAGATGACAGACCAGTGGACGAAGAGCGCAAGAGTGTCCGTTTCGACATCGAGAGAGAGGTGGACATCAAGTTCACGTATTCGGAGGACGACTGGGACTCGGAATCGGAAGAGCAGAACGTCCGGATATCCGCGGTGGTCGTGAACAAAGTGACCGGTTCGATTCTGTCCTCTCAACGATCCAGTAGTCAGAGCTTCGACGACAAAGAGGAGCCCGAGAACAAAGAAGACTCTGAGAGCAAGCTCGACGAGGACACCAGGAAGAGTTCGTCGTCGGACAAGCCGGAGTCTTCAACGAAGAATGCGAAAATCGTCGGGAAGAGGTTCGTCGTTCAGAACGTCACCGAGAACGAGCACCGCAATCAAATGGCCAAAGAAAGTCTTTCCAGAGAGAGTATGTCTAGAGAAAGCAGCCTGGACTATGTGCCGAGCAAGTTCGATAAGGTGAAGAACATCGATCTGGTCTCGAAAAGTGAAACCGATTGTAGCGTGGCGAGGAGCACCGATTCTGACGAGTTCAGGAAGAGCAAGCTGAAGTCGGAGAAGCCGAAGAAGTCGGTGATTAAGTTCTCGAAGCAGATCGACGACGACGATACGTCCGACTTGTCCCGAGTGAATCAAGAGCTGGAACTTCCTCGGCAAGATAGTAGCGAGTTGAAGAGCTTCGAAGAGACGAAGGCGCAGATGAGAATGGATCACCAGAACGAGATCGAATCGCTGAAGAGGGAGTACGAAGAGAAACTGGAGAAGACAAGGTGGGATCTGGAGGAGAATTTCGTGGCGGAGAAGACGCTCTTGGAGAAGAATATGGACGACAAGCTGGAGGAGCTGAGACGCGTGATGACTGAGAGGGTAGGTCGTTGCTAGTATTATTGGGAGCTGAAAAGAAGTCTTCTGAGACGGCAATACAGTTTTCTAAATTAATGTTTTCGGCGCAACAGTTTCGATCAATTTTTAATTAATTAGCTATTTTGCAAATATGCCTAACGTTTCGGTTCTGGCATATTTGCAAAATAACTAATTGATTAAAAATTGATCGAAACTGTTGCGCCGAAAACATTAATATAAAGATTATTAAATATCTGCGATCGATATAATTGATTATTTATCATGGATGGCGAAATACCTACAAAAATATTGATAAAGGTTCAAACTAGAATCGAAACGTCAGGCATATTTGCAAAATAGCTAATTGATTAAAAATTGATCGGAACTGTTGCGCCGAAAACATTAATATAAAAATGATTAAATATCTGCGATTGACATAATTGATTATTTAATACAGTTTTCTTTCGATATAAGACAATGGCTTGGGACAACTTCCAGCATATTACGGATGAGGGTATCCATTCGGCTTGACATTGTTCTTGAGTAGGCCGTGAGTTTATGGATCCAATAAAGTTGTCTTGCATCGAAAGATCCTTTCAAGAGACTTCTTTACAGCTCTGAATAATGCTGTTATCGATTTGCGTTGCCGTTGCTACTTGATTGTTTTTACAGGAGGAGCGAGAGATTCAGCAACTGATCGCTGAAATGGACGAGGCGAGGCTGGAGAACCTGAAGAAAGTGAAGGCCGAGCTGGAAGTCTGCTACGAGAAAGAGAGGCAAGAGATTCTGACGAACTTGAAGATCGAATTGGACGAGAGGAAACGGGAACTGTTGGAACTGAGAAATCAGGAGATGGGGAAGTTGGAGGATGAGCACGCGCGTGATCTCGGCGAGGAGAAGCTCGCCAAGCTGAGCGAGATGGAACTGACGAAACAGCACAACGAAAAGATCGAAGCGTTGAAGAAGGAACTGGAGAAAGAGTTCGACGAGCTGCGCGCCGAGCTCTGGACACGACAGAGGGAGAAAATAACGAAAATTACGGAGGATCACGAGAAGTGCCTAGAGGACATTCTGCGTAATTTCCGGATCGACGTGAGTACCTGACGATGCCTATTATTCTAAGTACCTGAGACCGTGTGCACGCGACCCTGTTGCGCAACCTTTGTCCGATTCTCCCATTGCGCCGCGATGCGACTCCGGTTGAAATGCTACCTCGAACCCATCCTTCTTTAAGGAAATTAGGTTATTTATGGGCGATAGAAACGATTGCCGTTATGCAACCAGGCTAGTTGACTCTCGGAGCTCCGGGCGTTCGTACGGCGAGACCTCGTTAGCCGACTATTTCTTTCTGCGAACGTAATAAAATCGCTCGCGCCGAGAGAGCTCCTTCGGTGCTAATAGATTCGTCATTCGGTCATCATGGTTTCGCCCATGATTGTGTAACCACGTCCCCGGAATGCCTTGGTGTAGCCTTAAGAGAGTTTTTCCACGAATTATGTATTCGGAAGGACTCTAGATTAAGGGGCTGTTCTGTTCTAGAGGCCTTGTCTCGAAATTTTTCTAAGGGATTACAAACAATCAGACGATTGTTTCGTATTGGACTTTTGCGTACATGTTTTCTATTATTTGGACTGTACAATAGAATTTTTTCAAGTGAATACACTTGAAATTGTAAGAATTACAGTTCCACGAAAAAGGGACGTATAAAAATGTGCCTTAATTGACTGACACGATTCCAGCCGTTCTATTGGTCTGAAATGAACACGAAATAATTACGTTTACATAATAAAAGAGATAAAAAAGATATATAAAAAAACTTTTTAAAAAGCACGCTTACATTAAAATGCACTGAAAAGAAGAAAATAATATTTTTAGATATTAGTGACTATAAATAAAAGCGTGGAGCGCTAAACTATATTAACGTAATTTTCGTGGGCGCTCCACGCTGCTTTTATTTATACTCACTAATATCTAAACAAATTATTTTCAACTTCTTAGTGCATTTTAATATAAGCGTGGTCTTTAAAAGATTTTTTATTTTCTACTTTTTATTCTTTACTACCGAGCGTATTTAGTAAGAAGATTTATTTATCTCCTAAACGCACAGCTTTTTTTAAAAAAGAAATTTTTTTAATATCACATTGTCATCCATTTCTGAGTTATGTTTAAAGTTTCAAGTCTCCAGCTCATCGGAAAGTGGTTTAAAATGCGATTACAAGATACAAACAACACGGCAAGCTAATATAAGCATGGTAAAAATATACGAATATTGTTGAGATTTTTGATTGATGCGATAACGGCAGGTTTAGTTGTGTCAGAAAATAAGGAAACAAGAAATATGAAAGTTAATGTTATGATTATCAGTTCCATATAGTGAGACCTATGTTATTCAAACATATCATTGTTCTTACGAATTTAAACAAATCCTTTTACATACATAGTTTTAAAGACACGCGCTTGAAGGCAATGCCTCTAGACCAGAAGATCCCCTTAAGAAACAACGAAGTATATCGCGTGCTTGGAAACGCACCGGCAGATTCAACATATCTACTAAATATTGAATACTATTTTACTAGAGCAGAATTTATTAGATGAACTTAATTATTTTTTTAATATTATCAGATTTTCATGATGGCGAGGCTCGAGGGGGTATGCTCGGTTCGAAATTATTTTTTCAAGAGCTTATATACGAACAAGCTGTACTATCATGTAATTAGAAAATGCTAACAATTGTCAAAAATTTGAAATGTAATTGACGGCTCTGAGTGTGAATAATAGTTCTGAATAATAAAAACGTTCACCGTTAGATTACTTAATAATGTATATGATTTACTACATGGTTACTCAATTGTCGAAAACTTCGAACCGAGCATAACCCTTCAGAAAAATAGAAATATTATCTGGCCAGTTTTATACACTATGAGTAGTTACGAAAGGCGTGCCAAATCTCTTAGAAACACTATATCAAGTTTTCCAAGAATCAATGTATTTATGTATATCAAGGTTCGCGTAAGCTTAACAACGTTCGTCATATCATTAATTGCATGAATAAAAATATATGTACCTTAAATCCGGAACAACTACTTGAGGCAATTTTCGTAAAAATAGCAGAGAACGACAACACGCTATTGTGAACTTCTCTAGTATTAAGTGTCGAGTGAATCGAAATATAGACTACTGATTATGGCTTAACAATTGACGCTGGCTCCGATATGAGATAATAAAAGTAATACGAAATATGCAGTCTCTGTGTCCTAACACTAAACATTCCCGCTCATGAATCTTAGGATATCTGTTGTGCCAAAAGAAAAACTAGAAATGTTCTAAACACAATACGAAACGAACATACAGTCGGGTCAGCAGTTGGACCTGTTGCCAAAACTGCTGCACACCGATACCTAGTATTTACGAACGGGTGTGTACCTATAATATACATATACGTGAATCTATGTGACCCGATAGGCAAGCGATGAGTCTCAGCACGATTGCGACATCCCACGTTCGAATCCTAGCAAGTAATTGCTCCTGCCTCCGTGGATCACGATGGATGATGCTGGAGGAGGATTAACGGGCCGACCGGTGTTTGTCGTTCGGTGTTTGTCAACGTTTTCACGAATGGGAGTCCCGTTTCTGGCTCGGAGCTGAGTCTGAAGGGAGTTTGTCTGCTGCCGTTTCAGGAGACCGTAGCCCAGCAGCAAATCTACAAGCAGCGTTTAGGGGATATGTGGCCGGGCAGATCCGTGGAGATCAAGGCGAGGAAGCTGGCGGAGCAACGGTCCTATCAACAGGAGAGCGTAGACATCGAGAAGATGAGGTCCGAGAACCGTCTGATGCAGGACAAGTATACCGCGCTCAGGGAAAAGTACAAGAAGCTGAAGAACGACGTTCGTCTGGCTGTCGAAAGGAGAAGCTGGAGGAAGGCGGAGTACAACACGGCCTCCGAAACGGAAAGGTCGACGTCCACCAGGACGAGGACCGACATTACCGAGTCGTCGGAACAAAAGTGAGTCGAACCTTTACGCTTGCTAATCCTAGCGAATCCGCTCAGCCAGCCACTTGCTGTTCCCGGAACGAACAGATCGCAATGATCGAATCTTAGGTCGAACAGGATCGGGACTAAACGCGAGGATATGCTACTTGTCTGTGACTGGTTGTCACCTCACAGTTTAAACTATTCCTTAATTTTGAAAATAAATAGACTCGAGGGGTTAGACTACTGTAACCACCTGAACAGTTAAACCGTAATGTCAACTACGAGAGTTAAACCATTATTCGAACGGAGAATTCTGGTAACGTTACAGTAATCTAACTACCTAAGTTCCCAGATCGAGACGATGGAAAAGAAATTATTGTATTCTGACTAAACTAAATTGTTTAACGGCAAATGGTTGACACGTTGTACAGTATCGTAGAGCATTGGTAGATGTAATAGCTGTTTGTAACAAGCATGCTTCCCGTCTACAGTCGAGTACGCAGGGTACATTCGTCGCTCGTAAAAAATCGTCCCAGAAATTGTAAAGCACAAAAAGCTTTCGAAATTGACTCTTCTTTGAGCATGTACCTTGTGTATTCCTTCAAGTGTCTCGATCATGTTAAATGTACTAACGCTAAGTTCTTGCACATACATTTATCTCATCACTGCCTCAGTACCTTCACAGTCAGTGTCACTTACCGTACCCCAAATAACTATACGAACTCTGTAACATATGTCTAGCCTGTCCCAAAGTGCCTTCGACAAGGTGCACCGCTGAAACTCGAGTACGCCTAAATGAGATTCTTTTTGCAAGCCTTGCAGCTAAATGTGAATCAGAGATTAGCACTGTCAATGAATATTCAGATGTACGTATCGACTAACAAGCTCGAAACTGCGCCTGTGGTGGACCCAATTTGATTAACACATTCGCCGCTATCTCAGTCAGTGATAAACCTAACGTGCATTTCCATAACGAGGGCAAAAGTGAAGGGACTAACAGTATACTTAATAGGTTGCGGATTTGATGCGTTTATAATAAAAGTTGATGAGCGAAATTTAATACAGCAGAAACGTTAAAAAGATTTATGATGATTGGAGAAAGAAAGAAATTTATATGTGGCTCTTGTTACTTGGAATTAAAACTGGCAATTTTTATTTTGCATACAAATCCGCGGTCTATTACTGATAGATAATTAATAAATACTAGGTTGAATAATAAGTACATTCGCGTTTTCTTTTTCAACGGGAATGTTGCTTTGTGCTACTTTTTGTCAAGAAAATGTTCGTGTTATGGTTTTATTAAGAGTGTTTCACGAACGAATTTTGATTGCTCAGCGTAACAGTTATTACGAATAGCCGAACGTTTTGTGATTAGGGACGATAGCGAGGACGTGTTTGCATCTTGACGCTGCTGAGGCAGCCGTGAAAAGTCGCTGCGACGGCGAACGTGTTAGCCACTCGCAGCCGTGATTGAGGCCTGCACTTGTACGATTATTGTCACGTCACGTCACACACACACACACAGACCCTACGATCTCGCCGGGAGAATAAACTGTGAAGGTACTCTCTCACGTTCATGCGAATCGTCCTAATGTCTGGCTATAGGCCTTAAATCGTGCTCGCAGTACCCCGGTGAGGAACACGCGGTCTAGCTCTGCGACGAGAAACGGAAAGCCGCAGGAGGCTCAGTCCGCGGCCGATCGGTCCGATCAACAGGATCAGCAGGATCAGCAGGAAGCGGACGCCTCGTGCTCGCAGAAGACAGCTTCAGGTTGCCAGAAGACGGCCACCGCGGGCAACTCGAAAACCGCCGCGAAATTCGAGTCGGACGACACGACCACCGCCAGCGAGACGAACGCGAACATGATGATGATGAAGAAGAAGAAGAACTTCAGCAAGAGAACGTCCAGCGCAGTACGGGCCAGCTCGAACATCGCTGCCAACAACAGCAACAACAATAACAACAACAACAACCCCGACAATCCGGTCGAGAATATCAGGAAGCAGCTAGAGAAGCTGGAAGACCTCGGCGACCAGCTTCCTAGCACCGAAACGGCCTACACCTTGCGATATCCTTTCCAAGACAAAGGTGAATGTTGAAGAATCTCGTCGAGTACTGTCCTCTTCGTCCTGTTCAGTTCTCCGGTAGTGTTAAATAGTGTGTATGACGCATGAATTATTTTTATAGTCATTAACATCGTAGTACTTTAGCTTGTATAACCTGTTTACTATTTTACGGCTTTCAAGTGCTTGAATTCTTCAACTTCGAAAGCTTTGTTTCTTTCGTGCTTGTCCGTTTCTTATCGATCAAGTTCTTTTCTTGTTACAGCCCAGTGATTGCTCGTTGATTTTTTACGTTTATCAATATGGTACTCTTCTTTATTCTCCCCAGGCATCTATAGACTTTACTTTGGCTAACAGCTTACATTCCTTCGACTCGCTCGTAAGTGCACCTCTACAGATTCTTTCTTTTCGTTTTCTTCACCTTAGAGCACCGTGTTCGCTTCTTCTTTTCTGTTCTCTCGTTCTTTTTTCTCGCACGCCGCGCCGTTACTCGCGAGTTGTTCGAATAGGAGCGCGTCTAGACGACATCGAAAAGGGTTCTGCTCGATTTTCTAGCACCGGCGAACGCCTCTTCGGAACTGGAATTCTTCCGGCACCGTATCCACGTCGAGAGAGACTCCGTGAGGAGAGCACAGGAGGCGCTCCGAGACCAAGAGACCGCTTTTCAGGGACGGCAGAGGGCATGGAAGCAAAGCAGCGCACGAGCGACCCTAGAACAATTAGTTCAGGTACATCTTCACAGAGAACATGTCGATATTTTTGGATATTCCCCTGACATGCACGCACGGCAGTCTCTGTTCGCGATATCCGGTGACCCCCGGTGACTTCGTTCTTTATTCGGAGGGAATTAGGACCTTTGTTTTTTCAAGTGAAACTTGTTTTGGCAGGGTGTAAGCCTAATTCGCGACATGAAAAAGCGTAACGGTCAAAAGTGGGGGTTACGCCCTATACCCACCCCCTCTTCTCTCCGTTCAGAGCGCTGAGTAAAACCACTTTTAATATGCTAAAGTTCTAAAGTTGAAAATGGTAACATTGTAAATTCGGAAAGATGCAAAACAATGCAAGATGCAAACACGAAATGTCAAGTTTAAATTAAGGAAAATTTCAAGTTTAAAGAAATTTGAAGTGTACATTGAAGGAAATGTCAAGTTTAAATTGAGGGAAACTTCGAGTTTAAATTGAGGGAAATTACAAGTTAAATTTGAAAGAAATTTTAAGTTTAAATTGAGGGGAAGGTCAAGTTTAAGTTGAGGGAAATGTCAAGTTTAAATTTAGAGGAATTCAAGTTTAGAATTGTGAGAAATGTGGGAAATGCTAAAATTCTATAATTTTACAGTTGCAGAGTAGAAAATGGTAAAACTTTGAAATTGCAAAATTGTGCAATTTTAAAGTTGCAAAGTAGAAAATTGTGAAACTGTGAAATTGACTGTAAGAGACATTTAAAAGTAGTTAATTTGTATCATTAGCATTATGTACAATAAGAAGATCAATATTGATTTTCGAAAAGTAAGTTGAGAAATATTATTTGCATGGATTTAAATGGGTCTGGCTGTGGCTGCCACGACATTTAAAAGTAGTTCATTTGTATCATTAGTATTATTTCCGAGAAGAAGATCAATATTGATTTTCGAATAGTAAGTTGAAAAATATTAGTGGCAAGGATTTAAATGGGTCTAGCTGTGCCTGAATTTAAAAGTGGATCACACGATTTCGATTCCTGTGAAGTTAGGAGAGTCAGTTTGTCAGATAATATGAGAGACAGGTTGATGTAACGAAGAAGGTCGTGTGTATAACAAAAGTATTCTAGATCCGATGATATCTCGAAATTCTGAAGTGAAAATAATTTCGAGGTGTAAAGGGTTAATTTATTGTTAGACATCGCCGGTGTCCAGCGACAGACGATTTGCGAACGCGCGAATGTTTTGTCCGAGGAGAACGTGTCTAACGAATTTATTGATGAATTGCAGGAAGAACGCGAGCTTTCAGATGTGGAAGTGAGTTTGCACCGTACGAAAAGTCTCCTCGGGGAGAAGGTGATACATTTGAGACACTTAGAGCAAACGCTGGAGAGAGTTGCCAGCGCAAGACGGAACGAGAACGACGCGACTTCTACAAGAAACGACGAATTAACTTTGAGCGATATGTCTAGCGCAAGCAGCGGTTTCAGCTCCACTGATCTGGGAACGGACACGTTTATAGGTGAGCGAACGACCGCGAGAACCTAAATCATGAATCCGCTCTGTCACTGCGTCCTTATTTTCTTTTCTCGTCATCGTTTGAAACGTCTTTGGTTCGATTCTGTTCTTTAAATCATCGTCGAAAGGCTTTCACTCGTCTGGCTTCAACGACAGACAAGACCGTTCCGGTTAACGTTCCATCCGCACACAAATTTATTTTTCGGTTTTGTGTCATGATCCCCCGTATTCAGACAAACCGGATCACTACCAGGAGTCGACGGAAATCATCGCAAGCCTGGAAAACCTAAACTCGGAAATACGTGAGATCTGGGGCGTCCTGAATAAACGACACGACAGTAACGTGCCGCCGCCCCCAACTTTGATGTATTCTTATTTACGATGGCTACGATTTCATCATCTCACCGCGCAGCCGAACAATGTACAAGGTTAGTGATCATACTCATCTACCTTTATACCTCTGTTCATACACCATTCTCTCTCTCTCTCTCTCTCTCTCTCTCTCTCTCTCTCTCTTCGTACACTCTTCTGCATGTCCATATTGTATGTATAACATAAGCAGCGTTAAATGTTCCTTTCTATCGATCGTACATCTATATAAATAAAAATTAAATGCTGTTCGTTGGTAAGCACCACTTGAGAACAACTGGACCGATTTGGTTAATTAAAAAAAAAATGTTCGTAACAGTCTGAATAAGGTTTTTAGGGAAAGAAAAATTGGAAAAGTTGCCCGGAAAAATGGAAAATTCGGGAAAAACTGAAAGTGCTAAATTATTAAAGAAAAAAAATTATTACATTGACTATTGATATCAGTTAATTAACATTGAATATGTAATTACGAAATAAGTTACTCACTTGCTTTATGAGAATAATTTGAATTTCGTAGAACAGCGAAACACAGAATGAATCAGATCAACGATCGATTTAAGAACCAATTTAATTTAGTTCATTTGAAACCGGGAAAGGTCATAACCAACATGTTTGACTGCCATAATACCAAGTTATCATGGTAATTTTAGATTAACATTCAAATTTCTTTTGATTGACTACCTCTAAAAGTTGGTACATGTTTTAAAGCCACCAGGATATTAAATTGTTTGGAAAATTCATCATACAAACATTACTGGTTCAGTAATGTTGCGTAATATTCATGTATCTTAAGTGTTTCGTGTCTAAGATTTACGCTAGGATGTTTAATCGTATGAATTGTTTCCAATAAGAACGTTTGATTTGAATTAGCTTCTTTGTCAATTACTTTTACGTTTTCAAAGCTATGGTCAAATGCCAAATCATTCCAGCAGGAATATGAAGAAATGTTTTATATAAAATGTACTTCATATGGAGGAGCACATTTAATGGCGGTATGCACATTTCTCCATAATGGCACTTTACGGGTCAGGCGAAGGGCAACTTCATTTTCTCAAATGGAAACCCATATTTTTTTATTTCATATTCTTATTCTACATCGAAAAATAATAATATTTATAAAAATAAAATTGAACACATAAGTACTTATGAAATAACATAAATAAGAGCAAAATAAACCAACGCAAAATTAAAGTTTAATACGCCACATTAATTGAAATTTTTTTGAATACTTGAATCAAAGTTGATAGATGTTAAACATGAAAAATTAAGGCAAATTGCAATTATTTAAGAAAACATTTTTCGTGGTTAGAAGGTCTTAGAATAATAAACACACAAATAGTCTACATACTGATTATATGGTGCAAACGTGGATTTACATCTAGAGTTTGTTATTTTGCTGTTTATTAATAAGTAGGTCTCTTTTCGTCACGCTTCTCTGCCCACTTCTTCTACACCCACACCTCTCGTTCTATGCATACTAATAATATACTGTTCTCCATCGGATAACCATCATTGATTTCTTCCTTTTAACAACGCTTAACATCTGCTTCAAAACCATTTATTTTGCTTTCCATAGAACGCTGAAAAATAGTACTTACTTAATGCTCTTTATTAAAGGTTCAATGCGAAATGGAACCATTCAAGTAATATGTTTCTAAACACAGTGAGGTATGCTAGAACGAAATATATATATTTAGCATTTCTGTTCTAGCATGTATCAAAGTATAATATGTAGTTATAGTTAATCAATTTCAAGCCAACACTTTAGAGCAAACTTGCCACCCAGTACAACAACTTAAACGTGACAAATTTAAAGTAAGTCGTTAAACAAAGGCATGGCAGACGTAACTGTAAAACATATCCCCTTAATAGAAATCCTAAACAATGGTACTACAATGAAAGAAGAGATATCACTGTTGTATCCGAAGGACATTGTTATAGAATATTTATTCGAGTGTAGCATTCTAATTTTAAATGAAGTGTAACTATACGTTAACCCTTTGAGGACAAGTGTAAAAGTAATAAGAACATAAGTCTGTGCATCTGATTCGTCAAACAAACAATATCAAAAATCATTACATATTTTTCTTATTTTCCAGGTGTTTGATACCTTCTTCATAAAATTCCGATTTCTAAGAGACATATTTTCACTGCGTTTTATGAAATGCTTGGCTGCAAAGGGTTAAGTCGATCGAAGAACGATTCTTTCGAGTGTATTAACATAGTTTTTATTTTTGCAGGAACGTTTGGTACTCCGAATATACAGTCAAACATCCTATCTCAATTGACAGCTGCGCAACCACCGACCACCGCCACGCAAAACATAATCGCCCAATACGGTCCTAACAGTGGTTTCACGACCAGTGTCGGCACCTTTGAGAAAACCACCTCGAACCTAATGGAACGAACGTGGAATTTGAGGGACTGGTTACGACAAGCACGTGTCGAGAACACAGACCTCATCACTCCTGGGCAGGCGACCCTCTGAAGAAGAGCCACTCGTATACTATAAAGCAAAAATTCGTTTCCAAATGTCGACCGCTGACAGAACGATGTTCTACACATCGGTGATGCGAACTAAAACCCCATCGAGCTGTTTCGTGTATACCAGATAGTCTGTGTGTGATTTCGTGGCAAAATTTAGATCACTTTGGAGGTTCTTTAAAACGATGTTATTCGATATAGAATTTGAATACATTAGGCCAAGCCTGGGCAACTGATTGTTCGCGAGCTGCCAACACTCCGACGAAAAGAATACCAACTAGCTTAGTAATGTTACTGTTATGTTGTTGCATGTGAAATGTCCGATTTCAAAATCAAATATCGTTGAAGCGTTTTGATCAAGAAATACTATTACAACTTGTACGTTTATAATAATTCAATTAATACTTCTAATACACTCCATTGTACGATTTATTGTTAGTTGATTTTCTTGTTAGACTTAACAGCTAATAATTTGAATTTGCTACCAGCAAAATTGGAATTTAGATGTTACTCTGGATCAAAATGAACATAAGTCTCGCCATCAAAGGGTTGAAGGTACAAAGTTGATTTCTATGATGTTATCTTCAATTTCTATTTAAATATTCAGTTTTATGTTAAGTCGTGTATGTTTTTATATGAGTGTACAAGCAAACATATTGAAAATTATATTATTCTTAAATGATACTATTCTTGAATGATAGAACAAACTAAAAAAACGAAGCTGACAGTTTTCTAAATGAAGAATATGTAAATGTTTCCAATCTACGATCGACATAAATCTTTAAATTTATAAAGCATGATAATACTGTTAGAAGAATATGCATAATGGAAAAATGTATTTGTGATTCATTGACAGAATATGTTGTCTACTTTGATCAGCAAGTTTCATTAAGAAAGAGTTGTATTTGTTTAATGTTGCAGTAGAAAATCGGACATTTCGTACCCCACAATCTAATACTTTTGTTAGTTAATTAAGAGATAAGGCGAGCTCGTATTCTCCTCTCGCGTCGACAATCCGTGAGCAATAAGTTGTCCAGGCCTGCATTAGACTTTAAGAGAGACGGAACGCCTATCGTTATAGTAGGTCGGGATTCGTGCAAGGATTTCGTTCCTGATGACTGTCAATCGCGACATTCCCATCACTGTTCCGAATTAGTTTTAACCGAGTATAATCGTTTCGTTGAAAACTGCGAGGAGATTTAGACACCTGTTTCGTTACTGTAGATTTCCGTGCACGTTCTCGAAACTAGATGCACACAACGACCCTCTGAGTGAACTATTAAATTCTGTAGAGCATATAATGAGCAGTAAGGTGTTTCTATAAGGTATTTGTCGTTTTGAGTCGATCAATTTTATCTACGAATTAGAAGTTTAACGATTCCCCGAAGAGCTGCAGTGAAATTTCTATAAATACGAGTCGTTGTTATATCAGTTTTCGAATGATCCCATGACCATCGTTTCAAATCAGTAAATTAGAAGACTTTCTTTCGCACTTCCGTTTAACTCGTAAACGTAAGTGTAACATTTTATAAGAATTGTACGTGGATTTACAAGGAAAAACTCTCGCTGCTTATTAAACTCTGGGCAGCGTGTTTTATATATTCGTACTTATAAGTTAGTTATTTATTTCACGGGCAAATTACTGACCAAAAATCGGCATCAAGTCATTTGGAAGCGAGTTTCCTGTCGATCGTGTCGTTAGAATAAGTCTTGGAATCGTGATCGTTCCGGCGTAGGCCGATCAGAAAAGCCTCACATCCGCTTGTTCCTAACGAGTTCTGTTCATCTCTTCGCTGAATCAACAATCAAGACTGCAACACGTACATGTACATGCATAAATATCGTCATTGAAAAAGATAGCCTTCGTGTTACGACATTCAAGAGTTCCGTGTGTCCACTTGTTGACACTTCTAAACCTCAGTTAACGTAGCGTACCTTGAAACAATCTCTGTACGAGCAGATCCTGCTCGACGAAAGCCACGAAAAATATGCGTTTCGTTGCGTTCGTTTCGCCCCAGAATAACAAAAGTGTCTCAATGGAGAATGATGAATGAAATCTTCACTGGATTCGCCAAGTTTGAATGTGGATAAGGGAACAGGACGTGTGTGCGAGTGATTTCCGCGTGAAATGTATAGTCTGATCGACCGAGTCGGGAGCCTCGAGGCGCATGCGCTGTCACGTGACGCAGAGAGGAGGAGCCTGAGCCGCGTGCTCCTCCTCCTTGCACGTAGCGCTGCGCTATTGGCTGTAGTCGCCGCTGACGAACAGTAGTTATGCTTTCTAACAGTGGTTTATAAGTAGTTTCTTCGAATTCTATTGACATTTTATCGTACCACTTATGTTTGGATCCTTCTGAATCAATTTTTAACGAATTTTTACCCAATTTCTTTTGGGAAGCAAATCAATTTAGTATCTATTGTCGATGTCAAAATGTGTTTTGCGTCGATCTAACTTTAACAATGATTACTCCGTTCATTTAATCAGAAAGGAAAAAGAACAACATTATTTAGAAAGTAGAATTGATTGTCTATTACATCGCCTAGGCTTTTTTTATTAAGACACTGATTCTCCATTTGTTTATTAAGTAAAATTCCCGTGGAAGTATCTACTTTTCGGGGTTGATACAGAGTTTTCTGGGTTTAAATGTAAATCGTGGAGTTTTTTTTTTCGACAACACACAGTTTAGGATGGATGTGAATGACATTTTGACTCGGTCGGCTAGACTAGAGGAACTTTCGGGCGCGTTCTCTTGTAAATAAGAATTCCTCGGTGCCCGTACACGTCTCTCAATTTCGGTACGGTTCGCTGGTTCCTCCTCCCGACAGTCTGTTGATCCTTTATATATATTTTCGAGAACGATTTTTCCGCGAGCGAGCAAGAGGAGACTGTAATTGTACGTATCTCTATATTCTATACACTAACTACGATACACGTACATATATCCGACACTTCGAATCGTTTTGCGTAAACACATGACCGCGTTCGTCGCGGGAAAAGATAAACGCCGGATCTTCGTGGTTCGAGATGCTTGTCGCGAGGCTCGGCCGCTCTCGCCTCCTATGTTTCCCAGAACGCAGAATTGTGATGCAGCTAATCAAAATTATTTGTAAAGAGACTTGTAAGACTTGGGATCGTCGCGATCCTCTTGGACAGCTTCTCGAGCTTCGAAGCTCGGCCGCGTGATGACGAGACGTCGCTCCGCTCCGCCACGACGCGTCTCTCGATTGCCAAAGTTTCGTAATTTATCGACACTCTTAATCATAATCTCACGACGCGCGTACTTACGAAGTATTTACAGGGATAGTAGAGGCGGTGTAATGCCAAAACGTTTCTGGCCCGACCCGACGACCCAGAGGCGATTCGATTACTCCATCGTGTACCGATCGCGGTTGTTTTTAGTGGTTTCTAGCAATCTTCGGACCCTGAAGCATGTATCTTGCAATAATCCTGATCTCGTTAGATGTATACATAGTGTAGCGCGACCGATCATTCTCTATACTGAAACGTGGGAGAGTACTCATCGGATTCACGGCCCGCGACCCTTGAGAATCATCGATGATCTCCTCGCGTGACATCCCGTTTTTCATGTAGTTGTTATTTGAAAACAAAAAATGTTCTTTGTTGTTACGGTCGTTGATATATTCCGTTCGATCTTGTTCCGTTTGAGTGATCGCCCGCGACCGTCGATCGACGGTCACGAATTTTGGCTACGTCGATCGAGGCAGCAGGTAGCGATTTTGTATCGGTAAAGGGTAATAAGCATAGACAATTTTTTGGGAATTATCGATATTCCAGATTGTAGAGATTTTCTATTAGCACCGTCCTTGCGAATCGTACAAGTATCTTCCTCGTAAACGAATGATATTACGTCCGACTGTTTTGCGTTTGTTCTATCGTCCACGAGAACGCTATAATACGGAGCTCCCTCTCTTGTATAGCGACGCCGATCGCGACCGGGGATGATTACTTACCTTGGCCAACTGATCGCTCGCGAGCCAGCGACGCTCGAACCGCTGCCCCCACTAATCCACTCCCACGCGAAGCACGGGAGGGGAATACGAGCTCGCATTATTTCCTAACGAAACTAGCAACTTACTTTTGCTAGCAGAAAAAATTTCACCTGGGAAACATTTTCTGCTCTGGCGAAATATTGGCTAAAACGGGTCCCATGGAAATCATAGACACGGTTTTCACTGACAACATTTTAAAATTTTGGGGGCCCTCAAATTCAAGTTAGAAATAGAGTTGCCAGAGAACTCTCCTAAACTTATTAACAAAAAAGAAAAGTAATGCAAAATTTCATACCGTTACACATTAAATAAATTTCTTTGGAATTCGGGACCCTATGATATCCCTGGGCCCAGTGGCGGCTCGAGTCAAGTGGAGGTCCCAAGCGGTAAAACTTTTTGAGCCCTCAAACTCAAGTTAGAAATAGAGTTGCCGGAGAACTCTCCTAAAATTATTAACAAAAAAGAAAAGTACTGAAAAATTTCATACCGTTACACATTAAATAAATTTCTTTGGAATTCGGGGCCCTATGGTATCCCGGGGTCCCAAACCTGAAGTAAGAGAAGCTCATATTCCCCCCTCGCGTTTTTAGGAAATGGTAGTGGGGATAGCTGTTCGAGTTCTGGCAGCTCGCGAGCAATAAGTTGGCGAAGCTTGTTACGGAGGATCATGAACGCGATTTTTTTCCGCGGTCGTGATGGGACGGTAAGTCAAAAGGGGACAAGAAGGGAGTACCATACTTTACAGATAATATATTTTATAACTTAGTTACGTTTTCATGTTACGTCACTCCATGTTAAGCTCCTCGCACAACAAATCTCGCGAACGCGCTTTTTGTCATCGATAAAACGATTTCACCGATGACGGTTCACGCTGATAGACAATGCGTTGTTTGTAAGGATCGAGCGAGTCGATGTAATGTTGTTTTAGCTGCGAGGGACTTGTCCATCCTGGTGATGGCTGGATCTGTGATTAGTGCCGCCAATAATTCATTATTCGGTCACCGGAGAATTTTCTTTAAATAATAAACGACGAGCATACTCGGAGAGGAGTCGACTGAAATTCGATCGTTTCGTTTCACTATTCGTTCGACGACAAGCATGTGTATGATACGGGAGGCATTACGACGTACAAGATTCGGTAAATTAATTTTTGGACTACCTTGTATATTCTGTAATATAGTATATATTTGTATGGACGCAAATATATATGGTCTATAAATGATTACTTTACTCGCAGACGACTTATTTCTCTAACCCATTATATTTAAGTATACCTATATACGCCTAAATTATTTATATATATATAAATAAATAATATATATATAAATAAAACATAGCACGCCTAAAACGTGATCAATACTGTTGTACTTTTACCAAAAATAATACAATACAATGTAGAACAGTGCGTGAAAATTATGAAAGACTTTAATTAACTTTGATGAAGACAAGGGATTCAACCATTTCCGAAAATATTTTTCTTATTTTGTATTTTATAAGAAGAAAACAAACATTAATGTAGTAACGAATACGTATTCTTTGTACATATGTGACTAGTTTTAGCATTGTGCCACAGTATAATCATTGATAACAATATTTTCCACGTCACATGCATGAACAATCAATTATTTAAAATGTATATTTAGAATTATTTGAAATGTATATTTACGATGTAATATAATAGAAAAAATCAAATATCAAAACTGAAACATTTTCAATCACGATGCGGCATGGGTTTCCATTTTCCGATCTAGCTGAAATTTTGCACATATCATTTTTCCAGCAGGTGGAAATTTAGGGGGATGCGACCAGCAAAATTAAAAGAAATTTTTGTCCTTTAGGACCACCCTGAACACCGCTTAAGAATAAGTTATACTTTTTGTTTCAGCTTCGTGTAAATCGAAAAATGATTGAGATGAAAAGCGGTACAGCTTCGGATATGAAATTCTTCTGAAATTCCACGAGACTTATTGACCCCTTTCTTCGCCGACTTTTCAGCAGATAAAGTTAAATAAACTGTAGTGCGCCTCGATAACCGCTGCTAGGAAAATAAACTGCAGTCTGCGTGCGTGTTTTCGCACTGGTCGCTGTTTTCCTCGAATTTTTCCTTGCTGGGCAGCCACGCAGTCATCCGTCGAGACTCGTCTCGAACATTGTTCTTCAGATAATACTGGGCAGCCCTTATCACCGGCGAGGTTTTGCACAGCAATAATCTCACGCAAGCGGCATCCACGCCATCTATTCTTTCCATCAACTGGTTCGGCAGTTCTTCGTTGTGTGCTTGCTCGATCAGTTTCTTAATCTTGAAAGTAGACCGTATAATTGCGTCAGTAGTCTCTAAATACTAAACTAATCAACATTATATCATCTAAACTTGTAAATACTAACCACTACTGGTACATGGCCGGTTTCACATTTCGTATTTTTTAATTGTCATAAGAAATTATTCAATAAATTTCTTTTCATTCAAGTACGTGTTATTAAAACAATTGTGAAAAATCTAAATAAGTTCAGTCTTGTAATTTTTATAGAGCCAAAAATAATGGACGAATTCTTCTGTTTTGTTTTGCAAATCATTTTTCTGATCAATTTTATTGCTTATTTACTGCATGTAACTTTAAAGCTTATGTCTAACTTTATCTATATGTATATTTCGATTAACGATTAATATCTTAAATTCCATACACCTAACCCAGACCTGACATAATGTAATATTAATGTGAAAGGAATAAAACATAATTTTTACATATATAAAAATCAAAGCAAGAACGAAAGCCAATAACAAATAAACATCTCTCGATAGAACAATGTTGCAAATTGAGAATATTATTCACTCACTCTTTCATTTTTGCTTTCCAAGATCATATTGGCCGGATTCCAGTTCGAAGTATCGTGCTCGTCGTTCAAATCCCTTGCAATATTTTCCTTCGGCGGTTTCAATTCGAACAGCGAACTAATCTGGGAAAGTTTAAGTAAAGAAACTTCGTACCTTCTCCCTAAAATATTTGTTATTTCGCACCTTTTGATATTTACCATTTGCGCAAGAAATATGACGCTGTTCACCACGATCGCTGTGACTTTCTGCGAGTCCAGACCGATCATTCGAAAGAACGCTGACATCACATTCGAGGGCACAAAACCTCCCTTCTCGTTCTGCTCATCCTCCCCTCGTCTCTCTTTTTGCTTTCGACCCAAACTTTTAGCCACCAAATCAGCAATATCTTTTGCTGTTTCTAGGTAATTCGTTGCGTACTCCAGACCTGCTTTAATTTTGTCCAGCACTCCTAAAGTAGATGGGAAACGCGCAAATGTTTACTCGTTGTTGAAAAAATAATAAGACATCCTCGTTAGAGTACTTCAGAAAGTACGGCAGCAAACGTTGAAGTTGAAAATGCGAGCAAACGTTGAAGTTGTACAACGAAGGAGGTAACCAGTTACAGTGTTCTCTCCGTAACTGTCGCATCTTCGGGTCTGCCGAACGTACAAAAGAATAACTATCAAAAACACTAGTAATTATAATAGTAATTCCATCGAGCTTGGTTTCATTTTAATCAGAAAGACGAGACGAATACAATGAGAAAATCTTCATTCACGAAAACCCGAAAATAAGAAAATTTGTAAGAAAAACTTTAATAAATATTGAAAAACGAGATGAGTACGATGGGAAGAATTTCATAAACAAGTAAAAAATTAGAGAAGTTGCAATCGTTTGTTTGGCTTGTGGAGAAACAATTTGACAGTTACGGTAGAGATCGTTTGGACAGTTACGGAGAAAATACTGAATAGTAATTCGCAGTGTCGATCTTCTTCTGTTTTTACGTAGCCACTACATATTTCCCACCCTCAATTCCAAAATTTATAATAACATATATGTGGTGGCGATCGATATGCTAACGAACGAGGATCTACTGTAGACGATTTTTTAACACCTTGAATGTCGTAACTTTAATCATATGTCCATACATCAAAATTTATTTCAACTTCATCTGAATTTTTCCAATTTTCGTTTCCTTAAATACATTACTTTGATTTTGTGAAATCTTTCAGGTTGCTGTATTGGCAGCCAAAGATTAGATAAGATGGGAGCTATTTATTTATGAGAACAAAGCAAGATTTATGACATTAATTAATTGTAGACAAATTTGATAAACTCGACTAATAAGTGTAATTCAAGAATAATTCGGTCAGTCAAATATATCTATCATTCTAGCCTGAATGTAAGAACTAGGTAACTTACAATTCCTTATTTTAGACCTTTGCAAAAACAAAACAGAAGTTGCTTACTTGTAATATTAACAAGATTAAACTTAATTATTACTTTGATAGGTTACCCAGTTTTCACATTAAATTCTACTTGATTTCTTCTTTAATACAAAGTAGATAACTTGAAATGTTCAAATTTCAAGTTACCTAATTCCTACATTCAGGCGGTGATATGTAACACGGACAGTGAACGTGCTAATCAACTAGTTTAAACTTGCCATCCTTCTGTTGCAAGGATTCTGCGACAAAGATTCCCAGCACACAGATCAAGACACACAGAAACTTGTGCATGATGTCTCGGCGGGACTTCCAACTGAACTGAAAATAATTCTTGAGGTGTTTCTAACGGATGATAATTACTTATTTCCACCCCGTTGAGCACTAACGTTACCCTTCACGCCACGGTGACCGACGGTTGGCACTCTTCTCGCTTTGTCGGCCAACCACGGGGACCTAGATCTCGCGATTCAGAGGACAGTTGTGTCCCGAAGTAGTACGAAAACTGTCCTGGCCAAGTTAGGAAGGAGTCAAGAGCAACACTAAAAGCGTTTGAACTCGGAATAAACTTTAATATGGCAACGGGGTAAGAATTTGCATAGCATAATTTCGGCGCGCGTGTTGATTGTTTATGAAACGCTCTCGATCCCATCGGTTTCAGACGCACCAGCAGCGGATCACTTATTTCTGCGGCATTCGTTTTATTCGTGTTTTCTTGTTTGAAAGTCGCGTCTGCCAATCGAACGACTTTATACGTGGACGAGGTTCGCGGCCTGAGCGAGTTGCCGATGAGCGAGCTGATTCACATAAGATCTTCGCTCGTGGATGAGGATGGTAAGTCGAAATGTCTCAGTAATCAGTCAAATCCCCTTCCAGGACTTAAGGGACTCTCGTAAAAGTTGGGACACGTTTTATTTTTTAGTTATAAAATTTCATAGGATGAGAATTACGTAAAAAAATTTATATCGTAGCAATGTAGCTGCCAGCTACA
Source organism: Lasioglossum morio (assembly GCA_916610235.2). NCBI lineage: Eukaryota > Metazoa > Arthropoda > Insecta > Hymenoptera > Halictidae > Lasioglossum > Lasioglossum morio. The sequence continues at coordinate 3,982,523 of OU744324.1, read as the reverse complement.
TTTTCGCTGTAGAAAGTAATGATAGATTCTTTATTCTGGGGATAAAGATATTTAAGTAAACAGAGTTGAAGAATTTTCAGATGAAGACGAATCAATAAAGAACACACACACAATAAAACTATTTAGTTACTTACAATACTTATGAAATAAAGTGGACAACCATGACATTGGTGTTTCCAGTTTTCAAAACTTTCTTTCAAAAATGTCGGTGAATTTTAACAGGGGTAGTTTCTTCGGTCATTTGAAGTAACTTTTCCCTGATCGAAAATCTTCTCCGCGACTTTGTTAAGGAATTATTAATGGAAGAAGAAAATTCTTTAACGAAGAATTTTCGCTTCGGAAAAAGTTACTTCAAATGACCTAAGAAACCACCCCTTAAAAGGTTCCCCGATATTTTTGCGACACTCTGTACATTATGATGGTCCTCATCTATGGGGATCAAATTTTTTAAAATCCTTTTAGCCTCACCCCTTTATATTGTGGACTTGATAAGAAAATAATTGAAAAACGATGTTTCCAAAATAACGAGATACAGTTAAGTTTGAAAATGACATCAAATTCTTAAAATTGTTTAATTGTAACGCAAGAGTGTTACGGGTTCCCATCGTTTCCCAAAATGCACATTTTCTTACCAAGTCTCACAACGTAGAAGGGTAAGACCAGAAGCAATTGAAGTCGAGAAATAAGGACCACCCTAAGTGTGCATTTGTAGTCATTGGGATAGTCGACCGCATCTGTTACAAACAGACAAGTGGCTTCGACTTTTCCCCTACACACCTTCACAAAAACCTCACTCAGACCACATTAGTATTCGTTCAAGAATTCTATCATGCCATCGCTGTCAGCTACGCCTGTGGTTGTGTCACAGAAGTACACTTATAAACGTGTTTGGAAAGAACCAGCAGACTGATTTTTTTACAAACAATTTTTGCGAAATTTTATATATATTGAACTTTGTGGATGTGTAATTACTACGTACCTTTTGTTTGCATCATTTCTTTACAAAATGTAACACTTCTTACTTGGTTGGATTTGTAATTTCCAACTGCACAAGACCAAAACGTCTCACCAAAAAATTGTTTGTCTCTATAACTAAGAACCACTCTACTGGTGACACACCATTGGTGTAATTATTACTAAAAATCGCTCTAAGTAGCTGAGAAGCAGCTGGTAACAATTTTTTATATTATACGTAAGGCATTGCCCTTTGCAATGGTACCAGTCAGAACGAGTGCCTCATGTAGCAAGCATTATAATTAAATATTAAGTGTAGAAATTAATTCGGTGCTTTGATATTAAATTATTTATAAGTCTGGTTTGAATGCAAATAATCGCCCGGCATTTTGTAACGTTTAAGTACCAACACTTACAATTATGAAACATTTGAGATCTAGTCGAAACAAAAATTATTAGTAAGCACATACTGTATACGATTTGCCTTTCAACGAAAGAAAAATGCATCCGAAGCCGGCTGAAATGATTTGTTCTGTTTCGATTTTAATGAATGAATTAAATTCTGCTTGAATTTTCATTTATTCCGATCACTCCATTATCATTTAGCAGATAAAAATTTCCGAACATTGGAAGAGGTGCAAAAAAGTATTGACGAATTCATTACATTAAAATCGCCATCTTTTTCCGTCAAGGAATTCGACAGTTGCCTGAAAGATGGACCAAAGTCATTGGAAATAATAGAGACGATTTCGAAAAATAACAGATGTATGATTACATTATAAATAAATACTAAATTTGTTATAAAAGGGCACCCAATTAATTTCTGCACATAATATAGTTTTGTGATTCATTTAAGTGTCCGGTAATTACCCGCCATTCATCTGCGCATTAATTTATAAAATTCGCGATTTTAAATATATTTTTATTTCTTCTTTATCTATTTCTATGTGCTTCATAGTTTACTCGCGCATTTGCAGACATCTTCGAGGGCGGCGATGACAGCGAAGCATCGAGCAGAATGTTATCCGTCTCGCTCCCTATGGCGCTTCCCTTAAAGAGATACGCAAAGAAGAACAATGAAAGGCCTCTGAGACGATACGGCGAACACTACGAAGAGAAAGGAAAAGGAGACACGAAAATCTCGAAAATATTCCAGCTGGCCGTCACCGCGCTCTCGTTCCTCGCTTTCGGCGGCTATTTGCTCACGCTCATAATAATGGCAATTCGCCGAAACTCCGGGGGCGGGAACAACGGGAACGTGATCGTTCTATCAGTAAGATCTGTATATTATTTCCCGAAGCATTCGTGGTACTCATTTTCTCACTTTCAATCCATAGTGTTCCGTATAATCGATATTTCCTAAAACTCGATTCAAAATTCCCGACGCGCTAAACGAAATCTACGCATTGAAATAAAACATCGGAATCCTCCTGAAAATCATTAACTCTACAGACGCATGGGATGAAGTCTAAATACTGATATACAGGATGTCCTGAAAGTGTAGCACTTCTTTAAAAAGGGTGATTCCTTAGGTGATTTGTTCAATTTACAATCTGACTATACGTTTCGCATTGTTTCTTTCCGTACGCTCGCATATATTTCGATTTCTACTCCGCAGTAATCGGTTCGCAGTAATTCGTACATGGCTCTTTTTAGTCCGCAGTAATACGTACAAAATATCGTCGATTTTATTTTCTAATATTTTTTCTTATGTTTCATTTAAGATTAAAATGTAAAAGAAAACTTCTACGCTTTCTTTTGGTACAGCAGAATTATTGAAAATCCTGTTAATAGACTTCCGGTAGGTAAAGTGTTAAAATAAATTGAAGATAGGACGTTATATGTAGATTAGCTCAGACTCGTCAGAAGGGGTGAGGGAAACGAATTAGGGGAAGAAGTTACCCCCTCTCTGCCAGTATCGAATTAGTCACGTGACGTTGTGACGCATGCACGACAGATGAATCGAACGATGAATATGCGTAATTCTTTTTTTGTTCTATTCGTTATGGTCCTGGAAAAGTTTTCAGAAAAATAAATTCGAAACAATTACAAAGGAAAGTTGGAAAATTCGAACAAACTGCAAAAATCATAATTTTTGAAAAGATACAAGCACTAGATTGACATGTTTCTCTGAATTATTATTAGAGAATCGAATTTTTCTTAATAGTTTTTTTCTCATTTTTACTTTGTTTACATATTTCCAATAGCTTTTCACAAATTCACAAAACGATCACAAACATTGAAATTTGGGCAAAACAACGTCTGTCGGGTCAGCTAGTTATAAATAATGTTATTTACCACAATTATTTATCGACAATTTTACGAGAACGGGAAATTCAAATACTTTTCGTTACATCAAATACGCTGTCTATTTCTAAGAATATTGATACTCTCCATGGTACAACTGAAAGCTTGGATTTTTCTTTATAAAAGTTTAATGGAGGTTCGTAACAGCTTTTCGTCGAAATCGAACGATCCCGGTCTTTCTTGATACGGTCTCGGAAAACATGCGCCGCTGTTGGAAAACAAACTCCGCGGCGGCGCCGCTGAGAATTGCGTGAAAAATTACGTCATTTTCCTGAAACGCGGAAAATGTTCGAATTCGAAGTAACAGCAGCGGCTTGATTCGAGCGACTTCTGCGTTTCAGAATCTGCAGGGACTGCAGAGCTACATGCGGCCGAAGCGGAGCATCTTCGATCCTGCGGAAAATAACTTCGAGATCGAGAAGCTTTATCAAGGAATGATCATGTTGTCGCGAACTTATGCGATATATGAATCTAAAAAATGAATATCTACTATAAACTTATCGCTTATAAAAATTTAAAGAATACTGTATACGGTTGAAGGGAATCATTTCTCAAGTGTTTTGTTTATATTCAATATATTATTGTTCGTTTTTTGGATCATTAATTTTGGTAAATGTTTCCTCATGTCGATCGTAGATTGTTGCTAACAATATTTTTATACTTTCGGCGCACTGGTTCGATCAATTATTATTTTAAACACTATTTGCAAAGTACCACAATAATTTTGTTTTAGACGTTTTAATCTTACTTTAGATCATTTCCAAGAAGAATTGCTTCTGTAAATTATTAAACTTAATTATGTTTTGTTGTGTGTTAATTTAAAGAATAGGAAAAAACTGTTACCTACTTGCTGAGTTCAAAAGAAAAATTTTTTAACATTATAGAAACACGTGTTGATGCCAGGTGGGTATATAAGACAATGAGGCAGCGAGATTAATTTTGGTGTTCCGCAAATTTTTTATATAATCAAAAGTGTTGCCTGACTTGAAAAAGGTTAAGAACCACTGGTTTACAGAGAAAACAGTGAGCGAAGTAATCGATTTCTTAATATTTTGATCTCGAGATTGCATGATAACATAATTTTAACATGTACTCGTAAAAGCAGACTGCAGACTATGGTTTTTCATATACATATACACATATAATTTTCACTACAGATTATAAAAGCACTAATTGTACGAATGAAAATATACTTTTCCATTTAAAATGTGTCGATAAACGTGCTCCTACATAACATTGTCGTAAGTGTGTTCACAAAAATTCGAATGTGCTTCATCGAGATGCAGCAAGACGTAAAATGGGCTTAACTTAGGATGATCTACATATAATCTAGAATATATTTTTATCTTTTCAATTGTTCTCGTCTGTTAGATCTATCGACGCGAAATGGTGTTGCGACCAGGATCAAAACTCCGCGATCTTGATCGACTCAATTAAAGGTTCGATTATCACGATTCGGCGGACTCTCGAAAATCCTAAAACCTAATAAAATCGAATAGAGGATCACGGTGTGTACATATCCCGAAGAATATTCTTGGCGTGTGGGTAGAGAGGCTGCTTCAAACATGGCTCTTCAAATAAACACCTAAGTGACTGTATACTCCCGAAAGTCTGCATGCAAAGATAACCATATGGCTCCCAGAGATATCATCGGCCATACGTCTCTATGCTATTATTCCACGGATATGTATAGCCCGAGTAGCATTTTTCAAAACTTCATCGTTACTATATTTTTTGCAACGCTCTATTTCCGATCTTCGATCATCGTGGCATAACAACATAATCCACGCGAACACGTAGTCGGATCAAGAAAATGTTCTTGCATCCACTGCGAAGATTTATGAAATTAGGGGAAGAAGAACGTCTAACATATTTCCTAATTTTTTTTATTTATATTCTCTTTTCCTTGAGAACTATTTAGTTGATTTCAATAAGAAAATTCTTAATACGAATTTCCAGGCCCAATCAATCAATCTATAATTATTTCGTTAGTTGGTGTTTTTTTTTAGATAGAACAAAGAATTTAAAAAAGTATGCCTCCACATTTAAAATATCGATTTAGAATGATTCCAATACTACAATTGATTGTTTTATAGATAGACATAGCTAGACAGATTTTATGCATTTATGATAAAAATGTGTAGGTGTTATTTAATATACTAAACATTTTAGGATTTAAAAGTATTGTTATATTATTTTCGACCTATTAAACAGATTAGAAAAGACAACACATTTCTATTTCACTCTTTTTTGACTACCCCAATGATTCATAAAATTTTGAGAAAAAGAGCGTCTAATATTGTCTCTTAATTTCTTTATTTATATTTTCTTTTCCTTCAGAAATATTTAGCAAATTTCATTACAATAAGCAAAGTATCGGTAGAAACGAGAACATTCTTAATAAAGAATTTTTACACGAATAAAATTAAATCTGTTTGTGTACTTTGTATCCTGTGTTGTTCTTTATCTGAAATTTATTAAAAACGAGGATATTTATAAAAATCATTTTTACTAATTATGTTTTATTAGACTAACACTAATTATAGTACGATCTTCACAATAAATTGTGCAAGAACGGAGTTACAGCCTTTACATTTGTGGTTTCGTTAACATCTGTCCGCATTTCGTTTAACGTTTTATGTTTCAAGGGTTATTTATTGTTTTCTCTAATGATTCACAAAAGGGATTAGTTTAGGTTAATATTTATCCACGGTTTTTGTAATATTTACTCCGTAATCATCTCGAGGAGCGGAATTGTTGCGAGCGACGCACCATGGAGTCTCGCAACCCTGGCCTCGGACTCATCATTCTTCAGGGACCAATCTTCTGTGAGACACGCCTACAGCATCCGCGTGGACCAATCCCCACAGCCGAAATTACCGCGAGCTCCGATCATTTCTTTTTTTTTTGTAGACGAAAATCTCCTCTGAACATGGCAGGAATACGCGCGCGCTCATTCATTCTAATGCACTTCCGTGATAGTCGTTCTTTAACTATCATCCATCGCGTCTCGAGTCCCTTCTAATTATCTCCGATCTCCTAATGATAATTAGCTAATAAAATCGCGGCATTCAGACGCTATTAGAGATCACATGCTCTGGTACGAGAATGAAACGTTGCTTTCGGTCAAAATGTGTGAAAAGTGACGTGACTCGATTTCGAACGATTGTCGCAGCGTAAATGTTGTGAAGTGAGATCGTACAACGGATTTTCTGACAAAAGTGAATTAGGTGACGCATAAAGCGGAAGAAAGATAAAAGAACGTATATTATCGTCAACTTATTAAAACTGTTGAAATGGGAAAGAAATATTTATACGGTTTCAGTGTTTTGTAATTGATCCAGAAACTTTCTAGTGATAATTAACGGAAGGCTTTAACGTTGAAGTTTGAAGATGAATGAAGTAAAAACCCGCGTCGTGGATGCAACGAACTGTTCGAGGCAGTTGAAGTTCGGTGTGGAACGCATACTATCGGACGAAATTTCGGCGAAGAAGACAGGTGAGAACAGTGCTCGATTCCGCGCGGCAGATGTTAATTGTAATTTAATTATTATTGATGTCGTTGTTACCGGTGCGAACACGTTTTCTGAGTAAGCTTGTGCAATTTTGAAAGATGTACTCAGGCCACTTCCGGTGCAATTCTCGACGGTGCGGTGCCCTTGCCCTGGAAGCTGTGTCAGGTGCGAGGCGCTTCGAATCTGCCCTCCATTTTCCTACGGGCAAACCACGATCCCTGGAAACTATGGCAACACGAACCACGGAATCATTGAAAATTATGGGAATATTTATCGACCGGCTCCGCTTCGACCTGTTCCTCGACGTAAGTTTATTTATTTGACGATTGCAAAGATTGTGTTCAATTTGAAATTAAAAGAACAGTTTTATTGGTCGATTAAACAACTGTCATCGCTAGACTGAAAAGCTTTATGGAAAATAAAAATTGTTCGCAGTAATTGCAAGGTGTTGCAACCAAACAAAGACTTGTTTCTTCTATTAAAAATTTGAATGAGTCGCTGAAAATTAGACTGCGGTTAAAGAAAATCAAAATTGTCTATAATAATTTCAAGAAACAGAAGTCGCATTGAAGTTTCTTTCTTTCTTTAATGATCTTAGTAAGTTTAGAATTTTTAATTGCATCAACCCATTTTTGCCACAATTGCGTAAAATCTGCAATCTACTGATGATGGAATGGATCCAATAAAAATTAATATTACATCACATCGAAACGCTACATTCGTATTTTAAGGTGAAGCGACAAAATCTTTGGCTAGAACGTGTTCTAAATTAAAAACAGCCTTTATCGACGTATGTTAAAGTATTTAATTGGTGTATGAATTAATTCGTGACCTTAAAGTTACTCAGTATTATATAGTAACTTTATTTTAGATTCAAATTGAAAGGATCTTCAAATTGAAGATTCAGTAATAACTTACAAGACGAAATATATACACAGAAAGTAATGGAGATTATTTTCAATAATGTATTTTGATTGTTTATAGATATCGATAAATTCAAGAAGGGAGGGTAACGATTTAAATCACTTATAATTAGTAATTTTATTTTAGGTCCAAATCTTTTATTCATCACATTGCGGATTCAGTAATTATTTACAAGACAAACTACATACACAGACAGTGGGGGAGATTATTTTCGATAATTAATTGTGATCGTTTATAGATAATCGATAAATTCAAGAACAGAGGGTTACAAATTAAATCATGGCCCTTACAATTACTCGGTAGTAACTTTATTTTAGATCCAAATCTATCAGATTGGAGATTCAGTAATTATTTACAAGACAAACTACATACACAGACAGTGGTGGAGGTTATTTTCGATAATGATATGTGATTGTTTATAGATAATCGATAAATTCAAGAACAGAGGGTTACAAATTAAATCATGGCCCTTACAATTACTCGGTAGTAACTTTATTTTAGATCCAAATCTATCAGATTGAAGATTCAGTAATTATTTACTAGACGAAGTAAATGTACAAAATTTGGTGGAGATTATTGTCGATATAGTAGAAGTTGTTAGATGGCAATTAATCGTCGGGCGGACAGATTGTTTCATCGAGGAGACTAATCGATGATTCGAAGACCCCCCAGTTCGCGGCCATTGTAGATCATCTTAGCGGAAATGATGGAACGGGTGCTCGTGAAACGAATGTTGCGTCATTAACAAATGCGACCATATGGGCTGCTGGTCTTGTCTCTTGAATACGCGCGGCAGCAAGTAGGGCAAAATATTTACGCGCCAGTGTATTCTCGTGTTTCCTGTCCGTGTTTAAACGACATCTTAAGTGCCACCGTTGGTTTACACGCCGTGTAAACAGCGGTTTCGTCGTGACCCTTCCACGGTTAGTTAAAACTCTGGAAACCACTGTACTTAATCAGAGACACTCGAATATATCCAATTCTTGAACAATTTTACACGTTTCGATCGGATATAAACTCGTTCGAACCATGCTTTTGACGTTATTCAATCGATATATTCAGAAAACGATCATTATTATTTTATACAGCTAAATGGTATTTTAAAATAATTATAAGTCAGTTTATTCCTGTATAAAAAATGATTTTCTATTGTATTATTTACCTCGGGTGCGAATTTATTGAAGTAATTTTTGAAATACTTTGTTAAAGACGAGAAGGAATATTTATTTAAAATAATTCATGTTCTTGATGAAAACATTTTGTTGCCCCTGTAAATTCTCCATTTAATGCCGATATATTGTCAAATATTTTTTGTTAAACAATCAGAAAATGCTCACATCGTGCGCTTTTCGTTCTCTTTTCAAAGTAACTAGGTTACGAAGAATTTTTATGAACATGCTGTTCGATATACACACATAGTATGTGTTCTGTATACTGTACAGATGTATGTATGGGGAGACCGCAAACATGAGCTCCAAGGGAATCCGCAGTTTTTCACGACTTTTGATCAGCTTCTGCTTAAAATCCACAGACTCTTCACATGTTTCCTCGTTTAGCGTTTTGTTTTCTTTTTCTTGTGTGAATCGATGTCGATAAGATTTTCGGCACGTGTGTAACTAACATAGATCTAGAAAATACATTTTTTAAATTTTCATTACGTGCTGAAATAAGGTGTAGCATATTTAGTATATTTTCATGGAATTCCTACTGCGATTAGAGTTTTATCAAAATCTTTTTTGCACATTATTTATAACTGCATCTGATATTAATTACGAATACAGTGTTTTATAGCAATGTTTTTTTTGCATCCCCATCTTAACCTCTCCCATTCATCTCCAATTCCTACTCCGATTGGAGTTTTTCCAAAATTTTTTTTGCACATTATTTATAACTGCATCTGATATTAATTAATCGGCTTATGGATTAATTAATCCAATGAATAGCATTATTGCAGAATCATGCACTATTCATAATTGAATTGCATGATTTTTTCATTGTTTCCTTTTTAAATTTTATGATAGTACCATATTGATTATATTTTTTTTCTTTTTGTGCATGTCCCTTCTTTGTTATTAGACGAGTAGTCCTCTATCTTTCTCTTTTTTTTATTGTATACACTTATGTAAAAGGGCTTATGTCCGTTTATAATAGATAATAATAATTAATTATGAATACAGTGTTTTACAGCAATGTTCGTTGTTAACATCCCCAATTAACTTCTACCATTCATTGTTTATCAATCTCCACACGATTCCACGATACCTGTGTCGAATCGATTCGATTAATGGAGCCGCAGGGATTGGTCAATCGCAGTTGCACCTTCAGAAAGTGCAGGCTAAGCGGCTCCCGAAATAACTATGAGCTTGCTCGTCCAATTCATTGGGAGGACCGTACCAACCGGAGAGGGAACCGCACTGTTTAAATTCGTACACATGTTGTATACATTCTGTAGGGCTGTAAATCAGCCAGAAGTACCCAATCGCGGGGGCCTCTTGTTCGGGGCTAAGATCTGTTGAAACAGACACCCGTCCAGCTTAGGCTACCGTTTACATCGCGTCACATCTCCGTCTAATTTGTGATCTTCGTTCTGTGCATCGCACAGTGAAGTATTTCAGTCGAAAAGCCGACATAGTTTTAAATAATTAACAGAGCAACATATTGAAATGTAGCTGAATCAGAAAGTGTTACTTTTTTCGTACTTTTTAGTGTCGCACAGTGATCTGGATCAAATTAATAACAACGTAACTAATTTCAATTTTCAAATTAATAATTCATTCTAAGAATGAACGTTCTCGTATCGATATCTAATAAATGAACTTTGAAGAAATGAAGAAATTAGTATAATGCAATAAATGTTACAGTTACAATAAACATGAAAATTTAAATATTTTACAAAGAGTATTTTTCACGACAAAAGTTGCTTTCTTTAACACGATGGTGATCCTATTTAATATTTTCTCTTGCTTCTTTCTTCAAATTGGAGTGCAGACTTTTCTATGATAAAAAAACATATCTTCTACTTATCAATTAATGTAAATACTCTATTTAAAAAATAACGCTCAATGTAGTAAGAAAAACTTGCGAAGTTCTTTCTATGTATTACGGGAGTACATCTTTAAAGTTTAAACGACTTTGGCTTTCTAACAAATTAGAAAACGTTTTCTCAATATGAAACATCAAGAAGTAAATAAAATAAGAATGCAATTGAAAAAAGTATACTTGTAGCTTATGAATTAAAAACAGTAGCTTTAACTTTATCAATTTGAAACTTTATAATAAATAAAATCAATTTGCAAGGAACATACGTCCCCTCTTTGAGCCATCATAATAATAAAAAAAATGTAACAATAAAAAACTTTTTACTACATTGATTAATATTCACGTCGCCTTTGTATATAAATTTTTCTTTGTAACCTATAAACATCGTTGAGTTAAATTAACTAGAAAAAGTACTAAATAAGTAACAAATAAACAATTTCAAATATTATTTTAAGAAAATAAAATTTAATCAATTACTTTATTCTTAAAAAAAAAATATATATATATTTATTTATTATGGCAATTATCAGTAGATATAGGAATATTGTTTTAATAAATTTTAGTACAAATTTCATTCTAAAATGTCACCAAATTTTTCGATCCAACCCACTGCATGTGTATCGGCTTCAGTCAGTCGTCCACTAGTTAATGTTTATAGCAATCAATTTATGCAGTCTCTTACCGTTAAGAGATGTACGATTTAAATTTGACGCTTTGATTCGCAGCTCCAATAACTTCCACCACGACGCCGAACAATCAACCAGAGGCTAGTACCAGAAGAAAAAGATCGTGGTCCAGAGCAGTGTTCAGCTCCTTACAGCGGAAAGGATTAGAAAGAAGATTCACCTTACAAAAGTACATAACAAAACCTGACAGGAGGCAACTCGCAGCGACATTGGGGCTCACAGATGCTCAGGTAAAAAATTATGAAACACTTACTTTTTAATTACTTTTATTCAACATTATCACTGTACAAAATTTTCACTGTAACAAAATGTTGTTTGTACTTCCTTAAAAGGAGAGGATCCTGAGATCATTTGAAATATCCTTTCCCTTTCTTGTGGAGTTATTAACTAAGGACACATTTAGGGTTCGAAGATTGGAATTTAGAAAATAATCACACGTTTTTAGGTGAAAGTCTGGTTTCAAAATCGACGAATGAAATGGCGACACACGAAGGAAAGCGAGAGCGCTTGCCTGTCGAATCCTGACTCGCAAAAGGACACGACTAGGAAGTTAACGAAGGATCCCACAAAAGGTCCAACACAAAAGACTGTTTCCGAGGACGAGGAGGACGTCGAGATCGAAGTCGACGTGTGAAAGTCGAAATGTACATTAAATAGAGTATAATAGATTGTAATTTGTAACGATAAATTTGTAATAGGAATAAAGTTCGTATAAAATCGACGACTGGTTCTTCGTTGTAACACGGTTTAATGTGAAATTGCACCGAATACACAGAGGAGTAGAGCTTGTATAAAATCGTCGACTGCTTGTTCAACAATTTCACTTCGAAATGGAGTTATCTTCACAAAGTTGTACTCGCTGCCGAGGCAACTGATTTGTTGTTTCTCGGCTGTCACACAACTGAAATACAAAGTTCCCAAAAAGAGATATTTTTCTATTAATTACACTGGTGAGCAATATTTGTCATTTCATTTATGTGTTTAGACTTCGAAAGGTTACTATTGTCATTACATTGCAGACCTTGTGCATTTATAACATAAATCAATAGGTGAATTATTTACAATTTATTAACATTATTATACATTTTTCTGCAATGGTTATTCTTGCAATTATTGCAGGGAATATTTATTTTGCATAGAATTCTTAAATACCCATCCTTAAAATAAGTAATAAATCAAGACAATTATCATGTGGGACAGATGAAATTTAAGAATTTGTCAGTATGGGAAAGTTGTATAATAAAATTGATTAAAAATTCAGGATCCCTCTCGCTTTTACTGATATTATACTAACCGTTTTATATTATTACTAACGAACACAAATAAAATAGAAATGTCTGTCTACCATCAATAATTCCATTCAGCTTAAAATGCTATAGTGTATTCTCTGTCTTATAGTTCACCTACTAATTCTTATTGTTTATAACAGAATCAGTAAACTACCATCACGATGCAACGAATTTTCCCAACAATCGCGACCTTGTCGCGAAAGTGTTCAGTGATGAAGATGTCGAAGCCGTTGACAGCGAACGATAACCAGAAATGCCTGAATCTGAACACCTCTGACATAATCTGTGAGTGAACATCAAACACTAAAATGTACACAATTGGGTTGTTGCATATGAAATGTCCGATTCGTAACAGTAACGTTAAACAAACGTGTTATATATCGGGATAGTAGAAACATCACTCTTATGCAATAATTAATTGTAGTACTATTTACGTTTATTTAACTTAGTATGTAAGTATATATGTAGTATATATAACCGTTCCAGTTTCGGCTTAGCCGGAGTGCCTATGTGCTAACCGTGATAGCTAGCTCGCAACTGACGTAGTTGCTGTGTACGCACATACCTATCGCGTGGTGCTGTAGTTGTTACGTTCTCTCATCACTCATACATACGTACAGTACATTACAAAACGCAACTCGTTTCATATGCGACAACCTAATAAATAATTCGATCCGGACAGGTTCTTTCATTTGGAGTAACTAATAAAGATGTTTCAGCTGCAACGATGGCACAAAGTCAAGCAGCAGTCGTCACAGACACCTTGAATCGCACAGACGCGATTCCATTATTGGATCCGATCGACGATTCATCATCCTCCTTCGAGGTATCTACTCAAAGAATTGATCCACCGTTTGTCGTGGATAAATCCCCGTTGCCATTCGAGGAGATCCCTGGGCCGGCGATCCTGAAGCTTTGGGAGAAGTATTGGAAATACGTGCCGCTCCTCGGTACGCAACTGTTTTCCAGTCTGCTAATCAACAGATTCACCCAGGGTACGATCTGTTGAAGTACCGATAGGTCGAAACCCGAAGATCGCAATGTCACATGCAAAAATAATTGTCACGGAATATCTGTGATCACTACGAAATTCATTATTCGCGATATACAGTCGATCTAAGAGGTATTTAAACACTAAATACCCGATTCTCGAAAAAATTGCCTATATTTAAGGTACGCTCCGTGCCGGAGCCACTTTTGTACTGCATTTTTTATAATACCTTATTCTTTTGATGGGAATATATTATACAGTCTTAAACTTGTCATAAAAAATACTTTTTGAGCGCATTAAATCAATATGTCAGTGTGTACTACCAGTGGTTTACGCGGTCTGAGGTTGTCTGTTGTTATACAACAATAAATTTCGTCATTCTTTCATTTTATTCTAAGATTTTTTTTTCACAGACATCGGTGAACATTTTGAAAAATAGTTGTGACTGAAACCACCACAGATATAGAGGTGAAGATTAGTCCAGGCTTATAGTTGTACTATTTGTTTTTACGGAATTATCGTAATTTGAATATCGACAATTTTTCGAGAATCTGAAATGCAGTGTTTAAATACTAATTGGCCCCACTGTAGATAGAGAATTGAAATCGATTGGTTCATCGGGTTTCGTTGCAGGCTTAATTTTGAATTGATACCTACTGAAAATATACATACGAAATACAATGATCGCCCAATGAAAGCTGTTGAATTTATTGCTGCGAATTGTAGTGGTAGAATTCTTTGCGTTTAACAATTTCCTAAAAGAAAGAAGAAATTTATATTTGTTCTATACATTTGCTTGCTTTAATATTTAAATATTGTTTAGAAAAGAATTAGACAAATTTCTTCTCGAAGAAAATGAAATTCATATTCGGTAGATTTTACAATGTTTCAGATTCATTGAAATTTTGATTTCAGCATAAGTAGTAGGAGGGTAATTGTCTACTTTTTAATACTTGTTACGACCATAGTAAATAATCTAATAAGCTTCAAATGTACGATTTTCAGGACGCCTATCGTGGAATCGCAACGTCACGCCAATGAAGTATCTTTTTAACGAATATGGATGCATCGTGAGAATCAATGGACCTCTTTCAGGAGATATTGTCATGATCCACAGGTAATATTCAAGGACTCATTGTTTCAACCCTTAACACTCGTATGGTGACTCTGAGTGGCGCCACTAAAATTGCTGTATCATACAAACTATTGTCTACATTATTAAATCTATCGGTGTCTAATCAATTATTAAACATATAGGTATTTTATGAGGTGCTATACCAATTTCATATCCATAGAATTTAAAAAATCATTGTTTAATTTTTTAGATAAAATAGCTCCGAGTGCAAAGAGTTAATCCTCCGCAAACCATGCGAATAATCTACGAAACAAAATCGCTGTTTATTTTACAAAACAAAATTGCTATTGAAGAAAGACCGTTTAATATTTTTCTAGTATACATACATATTTGAAAGTGGTAGTTTTAAAACCGCTGGAATTAATTTACCTCCCATCATTCCTGCTATCATAATTAGACGGATCTTTATGCAAAATAAAAATTTTCTTCCTGAATTGCAACGAACTGGAGCGAAATAGAAATTGATTTTCTTTCTTAATATGTTCAACAGGCTGAAAATAATAGAACAGTATTTTAAAAGTCCTCTAAGGTCTTTACTGTTTTAAATTGCACTCGTTCATTCTTGCCATAAATGCATAAAATCCGCTGTCTAATCATAATTTCACATATGTACTGCACATTTGATCATTTCAGACCGGAACACATAGCCGAAGTATTCAGACAGGAAGGAGACACCCCGATCCGAAGCGGCATCGACATATTACAGCACTATCATTTACACCATCGGAAGTATCGTTTAGCTGGACCCTTCTCACTGTTAGTGCACGTTATCACATAGTGAACCAAGTACTTTGTGGTTAAACTTGCCTTTCGAAAAACAGATTATACAATACTTATTTAGGCAGTCTTCAGAGTGGCTGGATATCAGGGAGAAAGTCGAAAGGGATTTCAAGACTATAGCGTCCAGCTTCTTCGGCAGGATCGATTTGGTGTGCGACGAGTTCATTTCCAGGATATACAAGACGCGCAACAAACAAGACGAAGTGTGTACTCAATTATTATTAACATGCTTTTGCAAGAACCCGTTGCAATTCAGATGAAGGGCTGAATTCTTATTCTACATCGAAACATTAATAATATCTCGTATAAAACATTTGTTTCCTGAACTTACTATTTTTAAACGATACCATGATAAATGTTGCAAAGCGTGCATAATGGCGTACAACATGTATTGTGAATCTTTATTTAGTAGGCGGCAATACGAAGTACGTACTTTATCAAATAATTTATGAATCGTAACAAAAAGTACAGAAAATTGTAAGCAAACTCAGTATTTTTTGTCATTACAAATATTGGGATATTCACCACAATTTGTTTAATAAAATCGTGCACGCTAGGAAAAAATGTTTCATATGAAATATTATCGTTTTTCGATGTAGAATAAGAATACAAGGTGTTTCAATTGATTCCAATGTTATCAATAGATTCCTAAGATTAAAACTTGGAGTTTCGGATTTTTCTCGTCAAAATCTACAGGATTGTAGAAAGAAAAATGAAAAATTTCTGGTTTCCTCAGTTGAAGTTTAACCCAACCCAGAGAATCAAATTTTTTCTTTTGAATTGACAGGTGCCACGTAATTTTCACGAAGACACGATGCGCTGGGCCATGGAATGCTTCTCAACCATCGTCTTCAACAAACACATAGGTTTAAGCAAAATTTTAAATGTTATCGGCGCATTGGTTCGATCAATTAAATACTTTTGAAACGCATAGGTTTCTTGGACACGGCCGGTTACAACACCACGTCCGAGCCCTCGCAGATCATCAACGCTGTAATGACTGCTCACAAATACATGAATCGCTGCGAGACAGGCTTCCAGGTCTGGCGATTCTTCTTGACGCCGTTCGCCAAGAATCTCTTCAGCGCTTGCGACGTTATCGACGGGTATGCAACTACACTGTCCAACAAATTTCAACTTTTTTTTTACATTTCCATATAACTGTTTGATGGATCTCGTACAGTTTCTTGCGTTTAAACATGTTTAAACAATCGTAACGTATTAACAATGGATATCACTGAATTCGTGAAAGTCTACAGAATCTTTTGCTGCCAAAGGACAATTCAATAACTTTTATAATAACTAGACTGTGGATCTTTATGCAAAATAAAAATGTTCTGTATTGATTGTGGGAAGTAAGAATAAAATAAACATTGATTTCGTCCTTTAATGACTTTGTCACATTATGATATTTTTAAATTGTTCTAATCCTTTACTGTTTTATATTCCATTCAACCAGTTTCTTCATAAATGCATAAAGAGTCTAATAATAACACCACAATATTTGTTTAAAGTTGAAAAATCCTTTACTCGTTTTCAAAGTTATGTTTCTCAAAAACTGTGCGTGTAGGAGAAACATTAAGGGCTGATTCGGAATCGTCGCAAGAAACTCTATAAGATCCACCCAACAGTTATATGTATATGGAAACATTCTTGGTGTTGGACAGTGCTGTCTAGAAAAAAGTTCCAAGAAGAATTCGAGTTCCAACAAAAATTCGAACTTTTTATCTGTCAGGATGGTCGGGAAGTACGTTCGCCAGGCGCAAAGCAAACTCCGAAGTCGATCTCTCACGGGAGATAGAACGAAAGGGACGGAGGAAGACTTGCCGGTTCTTGAGAAACTTCTTGTAACCGATGGCGTAAACTCGGACGATATCTGCACGATACTTCTGGATATGATCATTCTAGGAGTGCAAGCGGTAATGGTTGCCCTGCGGATCTTTACGCGTTTACAAGGTTCACCAGTAAAATCCTTGCTGAAGTCGCACGAGGATTTTGTCGCGACTGTTTACTATGAAATCTGAAAAGGGATAATTACATTTCCGTGTATACTTGATCCGAAATAAGAAGATGCTTAACAGCCGACGAATTTAAGACTCTACAAGGTATATGGCTCTAACGGAACTCGTTCATTGGCTGACGCCATAAACTTCATGGCTGACTTGCAAACGACATGCGCAGAACAAGTACCTTCTTATTTGGGATCAAGTATAGTCTCTGTTATTTGAAATTACTCTGCTGTGTTGGACAGATTCCGGTTCGACGACAGGTCTTGCTGAGCGTAGCATTGCCATTGGTCGAACCGGAATCCGTCCCCTGTAGCCGCGCTCTGATTGCTCCGTTAATAACTTCGTAACAATGCCGCGCAGAATATTTTCGCGAAGGAAAATATTACTTCAATGCCCTCGTGAATTCCCTTTCAAGGAAGTACAACGTTTTTAGGACATCCTGTATGTACACGTATATTAGGGTGGATCTTATTTGCTCTTGTCAAAAGTTTCTTTCCAAATCTCTTTCCCTGCGCCCCTCAAGATTGCTTCAAGTGATTAAAAGAAATCCAGGCCCTTAAACATTACGATAATTAATTAACCCTTAGTACTCGAGTGGTGACTCAGAGTCACCAATAACAATTGCTCTGCCATTATTCAAAATATTGTTTAGATTATTAAATATGTTGGTATCTGAGCAATTACTAAATATTTAAGTATTGTATGAAGTATTCTATCAATTTTATACTCAGACAAAGAATAAAATTAATATAGAAAGGAATTATTCTAGGTCGGAAGAAATGTTTAAATTTCGAGTTAAAGTAGCTCGTTTAGTGCAAAGGGTTAAATGCTCATCAAATCTGTTTTTCTCGAATATCTAATACACTATTTACTGTATCAAAAAATATGTTCGAAAAATTTAGAGAAATGTCAGAATATAATCGAACAACTTTTTTAAATTTGAAAATTGAAGTGTGTTTTCGTTAGCTATTATTAATAAACATTAAACAATACGCGTCGTATTGCTTTCCTCGCTCGCATAACGTTCGAATTCAGAAGATATGCGAGAAAGACGACTTGATGGGAGCATTTAATTAATAATTTTAATGTTTAAGGGTCTTGGACACGTATTTCCGTTATCCGCTCGAGCTCAAACTTTGCACATTGAATTTTTTATAATTATTTGGAACAATCCTGGGAGGTGCCGTAAAAGAAATTCAGAAGTAGAAAATAAGAGCCACCTTAACGTTTATCTTTGTGTACTCTCGTTTTAGATGGCGAACTGCGAGGCATTCCTTTTGTATCATTTGGCAAGAAATCCAAGGACCCAGAGGAAATTGTACGATGAGATTATGAACGTTTTACCAAACAACGATTCCCCGTTGACCGAGAACGCGTTAAAGGAAATGCGATATTTAAAAGCGTGTCTTCAAGAGAGTCTCAGGTAGCAATTGCATTAAGAGCTTATTTGCAATTGTATTATTTACAATCATTCTTTTTTCCATTCCGTAAATATAAGCAATCTTATAGACAGTTCAAAAGATAGATAATTTCATTTGACTTGTAGGCTGCGTCCAGCATTTCCATATTTCACCAGACTATTGCCGAGGACCATATCACTTCATGGATACACGATACCAAAAGGAGTAAGCAAAGTTGCAACCAGAGTCGTCTGATTTCAGGAATTTAATCGAACTGAGGGGAAAAAGTTACCCTCTCTCTGTCAGTACCTGATTTTTTCCCGAAAACGATTTTCACCGACTCTAGATTTGACCGAAAATAACTTTGATCGACAACGAATTTGATCGACAACGATTTTGACCAGCAACGATTTTAAATTCGTTGTCGATCAAAATCGTTTTCCGATCAAATTCGTTGTCATTTCGGCCAAAGTTATTGTCGGTGAAATCTGAAGTCGGTGAAATGCTGTCAGTGAAAACCGTGTCGGGAAATTTCTGGCGACTCTGGTTACAACAGCGACCATAATTAATACACAATTTCTTACCTGATAATCGCAATTCGAATTTCAAACTGAAATCAATAACTCCGCATTATTCTTAAAAATGCAATTCTTGCTTTAACCGCAGCAATAATATGTATCAGATGATTGCATAAGTTCGTGCTCGATTTTCGTAGATGTCGCAAATTGTCCTGTACGGCGAATTGTACAAAAAAATTATATAGTCTCCATTCTTTTCCAATTATAGAAGAATTGTTTTCTACATCTATAAAAGAGTGGCGACTATATAATTGATTAATAAAGCTGTATTCTTTAAAATTCAACCATTTAAATTTTATTTCAAATCGGTCACCGACTTATGCAATCATCTAATATAATGGTCAATTATTTTAGCTATTGAATTATTACTATTGAACTATTCAACGGGTTGAATAGTGTTCGTTCCCTTTCAGCTAATTGTATTTGATAAAATATCCGAGAGATTTCGAAACGTTTTGTAGACATTCGTAATAATGGCGAATCAAATATCATCGCGACGAGAAGAAAACTACGAAGATCCAGAAAAGTTCCGACCAGAAAGATGGATAAACAGCTCCTGCGAACAGAACCCGGATTTCAGCTGTCTGCCCTTCGGTTACGGCACGCGGGCGTGTTTAGGAAAGAATATGGCTGAGACGACCATGATGTTGCAAACTGCGAAGGTATCGAAATCAATATAATTACTGTAATTCTTTCAACTAACGATCATTTGGCTTTGTTAGATTGTGCGACAGTTCAGAATCGAGTACGATTACGCTGACATCAAGAGCAGATTCATGATGATGAACGTACCGAACAAACCACTTCGTTTCCGTTTCGTCGACAGGATTTGAGCTGCAATGAAAGTGATCGATAACTCTGAAACATTTTGCTATTGTAGTCTACTATAGCCAGCAGTGTTGTGTTCGTTCTTAAGTTTTTGTATAGAAAAGGGTGGAACACCCATCAGAAACAGGAAGATTGTGGAGAAACAATAATCGTAATTTAATATAGGAGTCTAATCTGTTACACATTTATTATGTCTGTAGGAGAACAATAAAATTTGTTCAAAATACATTCATCCGACACCGTACGTTATAAGTATAGATTCAACCGTGCAGTATCGCTCTAATCGTCCAAAATGTGGAGAAAATTGTGTAATAGACCTGTAGGATAAGAACTGTTACTATGTATTTGATATTTTTTTGACGTTACAACTCACTTGACCGCAGAAATGCAACGACCAAGCAGTTAGAAATCTGCCTGCATTTATCGTGATGGGTTTCTGGCACATTTGAATAATAACCATCCTCTCTTTGCGAGATACTGGCGCCAAGTGTGTCCAAGGAGTAGCATAAACCGTCCAACCAAGATCCTGTGCCTGTTTAATGTTGTCAAAAATTATTTTCGTACGATTTTTTATGTTTCGATAGTATCTTTGAAATTTCGAGAATATTTTACCAAAGAATGCACTTTACGATAGTACACTTTGAAATTGCCAGAATTTAAAGAAAAAAACCATTTTACCAGATTCGAGAATATTCAATTCGGATTTTCAATGTGTACTCGATGGATTTTTCAATCGTTTTTTATGGCTATGATTGAAAAACGCTTCCTAACCTCTTTATTGTGATTTAAATGGAAAATGGAAATATTAAGTACAACACTATTCCCCACGTTTCCGTCACGGATTAATCACGTGACGTGTTTAGTCTCTATCGTGCACGTGTCCGAGGACTTAATTCTCCGGCACCCCTCTAGAAATATTCCATGTGCCATTTAATACTGTGGTGCCCAAGGTGGTTCGGAATCTACCTTTCAAACTAAACTCCCGTCGCGAAATAATTCTCATAGAAGAATTCAAAAAGCGACGTTAAATAAGGTAAAAACAAAAGGAATTCTCACGTTGTTGGTCATCGTATCGGCAGCCCAGCTACAGGCCAGAAATCTGAGCATCGAGAATGCGGTCACTATAAAGAATTTCGACAGTTCAAGCAGAAGCAGGTCCTGGAAAGATTAGATAATGCGTTGATGGGTATACAAAATACAGGATCTTATACATTTGTGACAAAACTGAGTAGATCAAATACAGAACAGTAAACAAAGATCGAAACGTCGATTTAACTTGATAATTTGCAAAAGTGCTTTATAAGAAGTAATAAACGATCGAACCGTGCGCCGATAACATTAACCATTCTTTATTAACAGAACAGTAAAGGCATTCAAAGAATTTAGGAACATTGTCGTATTATTTCCAATCTATTAAAATCATTACTAAAAAAAAAAACTAAATATCGGTGCAGCTCCTATACCCCTGCAATCAATGCAATTTTTATCCAGTGTCGCAGAACATTGATTGTTTAGAAATTTACGAAATTAATACTTACGTGCGTGAGCAGAAGGCAGGATATGATCACATACAACGCTACAGCAATTGTTGATTTAATTGCGAGCGGTGCTATAACATTGTTGACTTCATTCGCGTAACTATCACAGAAATGAGAGAGTTTCGCATTAAACGTTGAAAGCGACATGAAACATTTGAACAATACATATACACTAGGGTAGGCCTTATTTTCCAACAATGAAACTTTGAGCAAGCCGCCTCCTAATATTGTTCCATTCCATGAAAAACTGATATATCTAAAATTTTAGATTTAGATATATGATAAATTTTTTATATACAAGGATATGAGCATTAGTTAATTGTTCTATTGAAAAAATTGAATTGTGGTACTATTTTCATAAATATTTTTGCGCAAGAAGAACGTTTACTCATAATTAACAATTCACTGCATGACTCTTTTAATTGGGATGAAAAAATTGAAAGAAGGTCAGTTTTTGTGTTTTAGTTAAGGGAAAAAATATTGCAAAAAAATTAAAATAACATTTTCAGAGAAATAAACATAATTTAGAATAGTAAGAAAACACATTCTTAGTTTATTATATATCAGATTTCTTAACTGTATCAGATATGCAGTATTCCCACAGATATGCAATAAATCCCATTCACATTTTCATATTTATCGCAACTTTAACATCAATCTGCCACGTCTTCCCCTTATCCGATTAACTTTATCTTTAAAAATCATCTTTCTAAATCACCTATCTAATATACACTCATCCGACTTTACATTCATTTATCGAAGAGTATTCGTTGAAGTTTATTTATGCATTGATCGGCGATTACCTGATTGCATCCTGATGCTCTCTAATCCATTTCTTCACTTCCTCACGTCTCTTTTGATCGATGTTTCTGAATGCCTCGCCTAGTAATACGAAATTGCAAGCAGCGTGCCATATTAAACAAATTATTAAGAGATCGAGGAAGAGCACCGAAGCCGCGTTCACTATGTGGAGTGTATTCAGCGCAAAGGTAACGCAAAATCCCCAAAACTCCTCCCTTGGTATTGCGAAGTATGCCGTGTTCACTGGAGTTACATTGCTCTCTGCGACAAGCGGTGAAAAAATGAAAAGCAGTCCACCGATTGTGAACGTACCGATCAGGCTGTAGTGTGCAACTTTTGTACGGTTTAAATAACTTTGTCTAATTGTTGTGTCTCGTGGATCAGACGGCCGAAAAAACTCTTCCATTTTGATAATCAAACGCTGAAATCATCATGAGATTTTTTATCATATCACCAATTTTATCAATCACCAAACAAGGCGACTGTTAGATTAATATCTACAAAGACTCATTGAATTTTTAAACATTAGTCTCTTAATTTTATGAATTTATATTACAACAATTTCTATTCCAATTAGAAAAATTATTCGTAAAATACGAAGCCAGCTAAATCAGCCATTAATTTTTCATGATAAGTATTAATTGTAATAACTTCCGATTACATTATTTAATATATCTCCAAACGTAATAATTTTAATAATAGTAGATAATGATGTATTAAGAAACAATATATAGACTACACGTACAATATAACAACCTCAAATTTCGAAGATCGCCATCGACAATAAATTAAATTAAACATTGTTTCTAACATAAACACGATTTCCACGAACGACTTTACGATTCCTCCGACACTCGTGAAGCAACAATAGAGGCCATTCACAATGGCTAATGCTCCGAAAAATTCATTTAGAAAGTGTATCCAATATGTCACTTCCGGAACAATCACCCGCCATTTTGGAGAGTTCGGATTCGAAGGCCAGTTGCCGAATAATCGACAGCATATTCTCAAAAAACTGAGTAAACCATGATTTACAGAATTACGCATACTGCAACTTTGTTGTTCACTTCAAGACAATCGTGTTCACTGATTACTCGAGGATATCTTGAAACTGACTTCCCAAACGTTTTCGGCAACCACAATAGCAGGGACGAAAGAATCGATTGATATAATTAATTGAGGCATCGTTAGTGATGGTAGTTACGAGCAAATGGGAAACGTTGTAAGCTGTTTCGTATAATACTGGATAAATAATTAAGTTATGATGCTAATGTAATGCTGATGTAATGTCTCCGTTACACGTATTATTTGAGATACAGTGACTCCCGCTAATATTTTTAATGTTATACTATACGATTTGAACTTTTTTGGGAAGCTAAAGAAATTAGTTTGCTACAGGATGTGAGAAAAATTTTGTCAAAAATTGCAATTGGTCGTAATTGTAGAAAAAAATAGTAAGACTTGCATTTTACAACTTTTTTATGTGGGCCTATATTGAAAATTTAAAAACTAAGTTTTGTAAATCTGTGTCAATTATATGCACTGTGAAAGTTTCATCGAAATCAATCGATGCAATTTTTACCATATTTAAACGTTTGTAGCTGATTGCAACGTCGCCCGATTTTGAAATTTTCAGAATATGTTTAATTGACACAGATCTACAAATCGTATTTTTTAAATTTACAATATAGGCCTACATAAAAAAGTTGTAAATTGCAAATTTTAGTATTTCTTCTACAATTCCGATCAATTGCAATTTTCGACAAAATTGTTTTACCACATCCTGTAGCAAACTAATGACTCTAGCTTCCCAAAAAAAGTTCAAATCGTATAGTACAATATTGAGAAAGTTATCGTCTTTTTAAGAGTTTCCGAATATTAGTGAGAGTCACTGTATGAGTAAAGTATGAATAAACGTATAGATATAAAAATTGGTATAACATGTTTTCATTTTTCAAATAATTGCTAGTTTTCTGTAAAATGTGAGGTAAAAGGAAACGTTGACGAAGGATGAAGGTATCGTCGATTAAATAGAACAAAATTATAAGTTATGTGCGGAAACAGCTGTTAAAACGGCACAGGAAATAAGGCTTCTCCATGCAACTGAATAATAAGAAAAGGCCACAAACGGCGTAGAGGTGCAATAGTTAAACGCACAAACCACTATTCGATAAACGTGTAGTTAGTCAATAAAGTAGGAACAATTATAATCAAACAACGAAGCGTCGATTATCGTTTGCGTGCAGAGCTGAGTAAAATATTATTGCTGAAAATAATAGTTCGAATTCAATACAAATAGTTTCTTAACAATAAGAAGTCTGTAGGAATTTTATAAAATAAAAAGAAGAGTATTCAACACCGCAGCACTTTTATTCCAGAATATAAACTTTCGAATATGTCTCCATGTCAAACGTGTATTTTGAGCTGTGAGTAATTAATCAACGCAACATGTACTATTAGTTGATTTGGATGACAGAAAATCGGCATCTTCGCCTAACACCATTCGCAGAGCAGTAAATAAGGAGACAGCGTGTGAAAGGTACTGAAACGGTATAACCGATTTTCCAATATTATCGAGATAATAGATATATGTACAGTGGCCTGAGAAAGTGTTCGGGCGTCGTTTAAAACAGTCTAACATTTTTCAAATCCTACAAAACGATCTAATTTTTTTTAACAATTAGAAGATTGGTTTACTAAATGATGTGCAAAAACGAATGAGTTACATGAGAAATAATAATGTAAATTTAGGAAGTAAAGGAAATTTAAAATAATATTAAAGAGAGATGATGTATGAAATAAGAAAATTAATGTAAGATAAGAAATTAAGATATATAAGAAAATTTAATGTACCAATTGCAATTATTTCAAAATTGTTTTTGCACGTCCTTTGGTAAATCAAAAAAGAAGGTCCCAATTATTAATAATTTTTACGTTTACACCAATTTATTAGTAACAATAACAATAATATTTTGTAACAAAAATACAAATTATAAACAACAATTTAAGTATTTCCAGTTCTAAACGAGATTCGAAAACCTTCGTGGGCCACTGTAGATAAAACGAGTTCGCATATAAATTAGATAGATACCGAGCAGTAATATTCCAAAGACATTGCAGGGATGAAGCACTTAACGCTGATGGCCATAGGCTCCTGAGGTACTAAAATGTGAAGTACAGTTTTTTGCACTCCTAATACTTGATCGTACCATGTCGATTCGTATACACTTCGAACAACATTTGTACTCTAACGGCGACGAGTAGATGAGACCGATCCAGAAACGAATAAAAGTAAATTAGTCATGACAAATGAAGAGCTCTTCTTAAATTAACCTTTGCATAAACAATCTCGTTTAAAAATCATAACTCACCACATTTATTAAAGCGTCGGCTGGCAAAGCACACATGAAAACCTCCATCAATGCAGTCCAGGACAGGGCCATAAACTGTAGTTTTATCACGAGGGATGTTCGCTGTTTATAAAAAACGTGTAAGTATTCGGACGAAGGGCGACTTCACTGGTTTCAATGAGCTTAAAATATTTGTCGTCAAGGGGGTAATTCTGAATAACTTTTATACAATATTAAAAAAATCACGTAGGTACTCACTCCTATAATATTCAGACCACAAAGTACTATCTTCGTACTGCTAAGTATTACTGTACCGACAGTTATGTACTGAGCGCCGTTGATAACATCCTTAGCGAATCTAAATAAAACCGACACAATTTCGTAATAATTATACGGTTTTCAATAGAAAGGAACTTAGAGTAACATGATTATAATTATATAATAGCAATTATTTTGACATCCACCTCAAACTTAAGTGCTGACTTCGAATTGGAAGAAACATTTCTTCCAAACTAGAATATTTCCAATCCCTATGATTTTTGAAATTTCATGCATACGAACTTCGTACAATACCTCATACAATTCTTAAATGTTTAGTAATTGATTAGATACTGATAAAACTGGCTGAGCATGATCCCTTTGCACTTGAAACTATTTTAACTCGAAAATGAAACATTTCTTTTATCCTAGAATATTTCCATTCCCTATGATGTTCGAAATTTTCTGCATATGAACTTCGTACAATACCTCATACAATTCCTAAATGTTTAGTAATTGATTACGTACTGATATATTTAATAATCTAAATTCTAAGGGTTCATAGGTTAGCTCTGTTTGGCTGTATACGTCGACATCCACGATAACTGTGGCCTCACCTGGTCACTGCGTGATACTTTTTCACGCACGCGATCAACGCATCGATGCTGTTAGCCTCTCTCAGATCTATCATCAACATCTCGTACCTCGCTGCAGCGTTCAGAAGCAACAACGCTGCGAACATGTTCAGGCTGACCGATGCTGAGCATTGGAAGCCAACAATGGCTTGGTGCAGAAAGATTATAATCCTCACGGGTTCGTAATCGACGTCGAACGGATATTCGGAGATTGTTGGGAACGGTTGAGGCAGAAAAATACTTCCCACGATGACGACCATTGCGCTCATGTAATACCACATCACAGTCAGCCCATAAAACTTGTAGTACGTGTCGACGTATCGTTGATAGACGTTTCTTTCGTAGGACTTCGCGTCTTTTATGGAGACTGTAATATTCTCGATTAAACGCTGAAATACGTCATCGAAGTTACATCGCGTGTCAAACGTGATAGAGTAACTATATCCATTACTGCGGTATCATGTTTCGATCGCACTTTATTTTAATATCA
The DNA here is from genome assembly GCA_916610235.2 of Lasioglossum morio. Lineage (NCBI taxonomy): Eukaryota > Metazoa > Arthropoda > Insecta > Hymenoptera > Halictidae > Lasioglossum > Lasioglossum morio. The sequence goes on along the minus strand of OU744324.1, from coordinate 3,955,016 downwards.
TTCCTAATTTATTGTTGGAATTATATTTGTATAAGTTTGCAATGCGCGAGTTTTGGATTTATTTATAAGGGTGTTCTTCGACTACTCTTTCTTCTTCTTCTCTAGTAGCTTGAAATGTACAGGTTGTGTTAACATTACTAATATCTTACGCCAAGTTCAATTATATTTTATACTAGCTGTACCCGCGACTTTGTCCACGTTCAATAACAAATCCTGGTTTATTATTAACGTAATTAAATTTCCTAATCGCCAAGGTGGTCTCGGATAGAGATAGAGATTTTATTTTTCGAGAACAAAATTTACCTAAATTAATTAAAAAAATGATAAGAAAAAGTATATCTATTACGATAGTTGGTAGGAATAATTTTTTAATGGATTTTAGTGGAAATTACATTCCGATATCTTTTACTTGCCTCGCCCGGCCGATTCAGATTTAGTTCCACTAAATCGTGGATTACACAGTCATGGAAAATCCGAACTGTGTCGTGTTTGGTATCATTTTAATCGGAAAAATGTCGCGAATGTGCATCTTAAAGTGGAACCCGAAAATTTTTAAGACTTTAAAAAAACACGTATATGAAATATCCTGCAAAATAATCCACAATTAAAAAGAAATAAGTTCCGCAAGTTAAAAAAAAAAAACACATTTTCAAGAAAGCTTCTGGGACAACCTAAATACTAAAGTACAATATGTATTAAAATACAATGAAATGTGCATAGTTTTTGACACAACGAAAGGAAATTACTTGGCGCATCAAAACGAAAATAATAAAAGACTACCTATTTTATGTACATATCCATACGAAAAAATGAGTAGATGAGTACAAATGTGTAGACATAAAATAATGAAAATATCAGAGGATTTTAAAAATACGATTATACTATTTACTTGTGTCTGGTTAAAATCCTCCTATTAAAATGCACGTGTTTTTAACTTCCCGATTTATAGGGAAGTTATTGTAATTTTTTGTTGCAATTGACTTGGAATATTCCGATTTTCCATAAAGATAATTATCCTAATTTGCTGATGAATAAAAATGGAGACAGCCGTAGAAGCAAACTGTAAAACGAACGTCACCTACCTTACCTGAAAGCAATCATGTTGAATGGCGGTGAGGATTGAGTATATAAAAGCCTGTCCCGTAGCAATTGCCATGAAGGCAGCCTTCGAGAAGACGTTGGCATCGTCGGAGTGAAGTATCGTTGCACTTAATACTGGAAGGAATAATGCGAGCGCGCTAATAGCACTCAACGCTTTCGAAATTCTGAAATACAAAACCTGAGCTTTCGTGGACCGAGATGGCTGCGGCCAGCCACAGATCAAACCTATGCTAAGTCGAACGAAGGTGATCGCCTTCTCTGGCGTCACGTTTCCGAACATAGTGCCGCAAGAAGAAAAGTCGAATTGGATATCTTGAGTAACAAAGATCCCCCCGCGATTCAATTTCTTCGAGAAGTTAATAGTACAGTAATAAACGATACGTTCCACGTTATCAGCTGGATAAGGAAATCGCGCTCGGTGGTGGAAACATTTGTTTCGTTCAACGCATAGCGAATAGACTCGAAGAAAGAAGCTTTATTTAAAATCGGTAGGCAAAGAAAAGAATTAATAATGAACGCACCGCTTAAAGAAAGTATACACGACCGCTTGCGGAAATAACTCATCCACACATGGTGAACGCAAGATGGGCGGGTCAATACATATATGATATGGCGGCTGTAATGATACCTTAGATGTCTTCGTTTTTACTAGATGGAAACGGTTCTTTTTTTTTTAACTGTGATTCAGTACCACAGTATCGATCAGTCGAGGTACATCCAATTACGTTGCTCTACGCACACTTGTACTGCCACCTTCCGAGAACTCTTCTTCTACGTTCCGACGAGTTGTGAAGAAAAACGTGAATTATTTAATTTCAAGACGTCCAGTGCTTTAACTGTGATAGCTGCATATGTACTATTATGGGTAACGTATACAGCAGGACCGAGTGGTCAATCTTGACAGTAAGTAGGAATAAAAAATATCTACTTCGAATGCGTTAATCTCTGTGGATGATTTTCAACACATTTTAAAAATGGTAGAAAAAATTCTTGATTTATTTTTTAATAATAAAGTTATTACCAAAAAATAGTAATGGAATATACAAATTTATTTTCATAACTTTCCACGCCTAAAAATGGCGTAAACAGCTTTTAAAAATACCTTCTTAATACGTAAGTCAATACTAATGCGACAAAATATTTTTGGTTTTTCATTATTTTCTCGTGAAACTTTTACTAACACATTCGTGGCATGTTTCTGATTAAAATGATACCAAACGCAACGAAATTCGGATTGGAAAATCAACTCCTGAATAATTGGTAGTTATCCTAAAAAAAAACATGAGAAAATTATTAATTTTTGAATAATTAAATCATGATGCTAATTTGGACGTATCTCAATTACATACATCAGTCGACGAATAATTAAATAAACTCGTATCGACATTAAAATTGATACTTTCCTTGTCCGTTTTCACATTCACTGTTTCGTGAATGCTGAAATTACAAGAAATCTAAATAAATTGTGATTTTTGTGCTCGTACGGTTCGTATTAATAAATCTAAACGAATTTATAGATTTCTGTGAGAAGGAGATAAATGGAAATTATAAGTTATCGCTTGCGGAAACAGGTGTTGAAACAAGACAGGAGGTGAGGCGTTTCCATTCAACTCAATAATAAAAAAGGGCATAGCGTCGAAAAGGCAATAGTTGCGTGCAGAAACCACCCTTCGACAACTGTGTATACTGAGAACAATCGAAATGCCACCACGCAACGTCAATTACACTGTCCTACAGCCAGAAAACGTTTCGATTTTCACTATGCCATTCTTACAGAGTTTTTGAACGCTGATTTCGAATCTGCCCTTAATTTTTCCCCAGGCCACTGTTCTTAAAATTTTAAGGACAGTGTTCCCCTAGACGTACAGTTTTTGAAAAATTTGATTTTGAGAAAAAGACACATCTTTCAACTTTAAACAAATATTGTAATGCTATTATACAAGATTTTGAATAAACTTTTGAAAGTGACGACCCTTTGATTTTGCTGAAATATTTGCCAAAGCTTATTCAGAGAATTAATCTTATCGAAAGAAGAAGGTCCCTAAAAGAATTTGTGGCCACAAAGCCCTGTTGCCTCCCAACCCCCTTCCAAGTGTTGATAATTCTTACTAAATATTTTCGAAAATATTCATTTTGTAGACTATTTCGAATACAGTGATATCCAATTTTAACACATTATGAATATATAAACATATTTAAACAATTATAAAAGATGGAGAGACACCAATTTTTCACCAATTTTTTGGAATATTTTTCAGTTTATCTTAAAAAATAAGGGTCCAGCGTAAAATCGAATGTATATCTCGCGATAGAGCAGACTTTAATCCCAAGAAACCCCCCTTTGAAATTTTCCTACGTCGACGTTTTGTTCGAAATAGAAAGCAAAATATATGTATGTATATCTTTGTCCGACATGAGTTACCGCCACTGACGCTCACAACATGCGCCGTCGATCGCCGCGCCGTATCCCGTCGAATAATCACGCTAGTAGGTTTCTCAATTCGCAAGTATAAAGTCTGCTTTATTGCGTGGTATAGTTCGATTTTACGCTGAACCCTTATTTTTTTAAGATAAACTGAAAAATATCCTAATCAATTGGTGCAAAAGTGTCTCCTCATCTTCAATGATTGTTTAAATATCTATAAAGTCTACAGTATCTTTTGCTATAAAGAACTGTGCATCTAGGGAGAAAATTAAGTGCAGATTCAAAAGTATTCAATCGCATAAAAAATCGAAAAGTCTTCTAACAAATTGATATTTGTTGTACACTGTTATCGTTCGCGAGTGACAGGGAAATTTCGATAGATCTTCTAATACTATACGGAATTTTATAGTTGATATTCATTTCCGTAAAAAAATTTAAAGTCAAAAGATTAACATAGGGGTAGTAAGTTATTCCGACCATTATTTCTAAAAAAAAGGAGAAGAATGAACGATTCGTTTTCAGTTGTCTTTGTTATATAAGTGAGTAAAGGGACTGTCGTCCAATTGTGTGACGTACGTGGTAGTGTGGCGTGTGTTTTTAACGAAGGCTCAATTAAGTACCAGGTAAGTAAATATTATTCAATGCATACTTTTTAGTCTATTTCGATTACTTAATATCGATGTTACTGATTCTTCCATCCTTATCAATCAACTGATATTTAAGAACATGTTGCAATAAGTTTTATTAGTTATTCCATACCTAGAACTAAAATGTTGTTGTAGATTTCCACATGTGTCAATTGGTCGAAGTTGTTACTGTGACTTGGGGCACATTTGGGAGAAGGATAGAGAGAGAGGATAACCTGTTCCCGTCGATGCATCTTCTAAACAATCTAAACGCGTCGCATACTCGTACTGAAAAAAGACTAAATTCATTTAAAGCAACACGAGGTCTAAATTCTGAACGATTGTGTTTCAAATAAATACAACAAAAAGAAGAATCTGTAACGCAACAATATCTTTATTTCTATCACGGTATATTCTCAACTGTGTGCAATCCACCAATGCAACGTGTACAATTAGTTGATTTTGATGATAGTAGATCGTCGTCTTCGTCGAGTAACACGACACGCAAAGCAGTAAACAACGAGACTGTGTTTGAAATGTACTGAAATAGCATAGCTAACATTCAAATATTACGATGATAATAGATACATGGAAAATAAGTTTGGATGTAACCTAGATAGATACCGAGCAGTAATATTCCAAGCATACTACAGGGATGAAGCACTTGATGCTGATGGCCATAGGCTCCTGAGGTACTAAAATACGAAGTACAGTTTTTTGCACATCCAGCACTTGATCGTACCATGTCGATTCGTATACACTTCGAACAGCGTTGGCACTCTAATTGCGACGAGTACATCAGACCGATGCAGAAACAAAGGAAAAAGAAGCCGTTAATATTACTCGGATTAAGTGTGTAGATTCTCGATTTGCAGGATTGCAAGGGTTTGGAGTTTGGAACGAGCCTTCTCATTTTTCGATAATCCAAAGATGAGAATTTTCCGTAGTCAAAAGCGCTAGATAAAAGATCAATCTCGGCCGCATCGCCCTCAAAAATCCTATTTTTACGTTTACGAGCTGTAATTTGCATTATTCGCAAGCACACAACTGCGCAAATAGCTATTTTCATAAATCTGCGACAGCTACATGTCGCAGAATAATGCGAATTACGCCTCATACAATTAAAATAGTGTAGGGGGCAAATCCGTTAAAGAGGCAACGGTTAAAGCGAGACTAGAAAAACGGCAAACGTTCTTGCCGAATAGGTCGCCCGCGAATTACTGAAACATAAACACGGCGACAGGTGAATGTCCTAATGAGCGTGCGAGAGAACAAGAGTGTGAGCGCAAGAGAGATAAACAATAAAGGCGCGATGACCGCGAACTCCATAAGCGAAAACCGATTCGTACATGTATGCGTAAGAGAACTAGCCTATATAAGCGAGGTAGGTCGCGGCCGCCCAGAGTAGAAGAATCGCGAGCGACGAAGAGTTAGAGAAGGAGTTAGAGAAAGAGTATAGAGAAAGAGTTAGAGAGAGAGAGTGTGTTTCGGCGTGGAGAAGCCGATCGTGTAGTGACGGTGTATGTTGTTCATTCTTAGTTAATAAATAAACGTATTGTTTTGTTCCTAAACCGTTAATTTCGACCAGCCTGACATAATCCCTACAATAGGACATTTCAGAGTGATCGCGACCTAGAGTGATCTTTCATCTAGCGCTTTTCACTCCTGAAAAATCCCATCTTTGTATTATCGAGAAATGAGAAGGCGCACCCCGCACCCTTGCAATCCAGGAAACGAGTCTACCCTGGTCCTACCCCCATAACCACTGGTTCAGGCGATAGTTAATTTGAAGGAATTCAGAGCTTCCAGTTTAGATCTCTTCAAAATTACATAAAACGAATACTGCTCCACCGATTAAATTGAAATCTTGAAACTGTATTAATGAAAATTAAAATATTAATTTAACCATTTGACTGACAATAAGGTCATGTGGATGTACACGTGTACGTCGAACCTGTTTGAAAGGTTATTCTTGAAAATAAGGAGCTCTTAAATTAACCTTTGTATCAATGAACATATATTAAATTCATAACTCACCACATTTATTAATCTGTCAGCCGGCAACGCACACATAAATACCTCCATCAATCCAGTCCAAGACAAGAACACGAACTGCAGTTTTACTATAAACGGTTGCCGCTGTTTATGAACATACCGTTTACACTAGTATTCATTTCACTACTAGAACTTGTCATAGTATTTTCAAATACTCACTCCTATAATATTGAAACCGCAAAGTATAATGTTGGTACTGCTACAGAATATCGTCATGCAAACGATATACTGGGTGACTGTGATGACATCCTTTGCAAATCTAAATAAACAAAATTCTGTAATAATTCTACGGTTTTGAATACAGAGAAACATGGAGTAACAAGATTATTGTTATTGTAGCAATTATGTTGACAGCAATGTCGAAGTGGTATTGACTACGAATTATGCTGTCAGGAGGCAAAAAAATATAATTTTTGAGATCCCTTTCCTTTAAAAAAGTAAAACATTATGAACTTTTTCAACATGTAGCACGTACATCAATGCTGGAGATGTCCAATCGTAATATTTTTGTAATTCTCATGCTATGAAATTCTATAGCTGAATAATAAAACGTATTCCATACTTTACGTACACCCCCTTCCATATAATATGATGCAATCTAAACATTATGAAAGATACAAATTTCCTGTAACATATTGTTTCGTTTAATAAGCAGCAAAACGGTTGAAGAAAGTAATAAAATTATTTCACAAATTTTGGGGAAAAATGTTCTAAGAAAACATTTTTTTTCTGCCTCCTGACTAAAGATAATCCCCTCGAAGATGCTAGCTTCATTATCCATACACAATATACAACGACATCCTGGACAGAGTCGCCAAATGTGGTGAAAACTTCCTCTTTCTCTGCCATTATCGGATTGGTCACGTGACCAGGGCGTAAGAGTGGAGAATAGCGTCGTAAAAAGGGAAGATAGTGTGGAAACACAAGTTTCAATCTAGCGACTCTGATCCAGGATAAATGTGGCGTACTTACGTGTTTATTGCGTGATACTTTTTCACGCACGTGATCAACGCATCAATGCTGGTAGCCCTTCTCATATCAATCATCAGTATCTCGTACTTCGCAGCGGTGTAGAGAAGCAACAATGCTGCTAACGTGTTCAGACTGACTGCTGCTGAGCACTGGAAGCCGGCAATAGCTTGGTGCACAAAGATCACAATCCTCACGAGTTTGTAATCGACGTCGAACGGATATTCGGAGATTGTTGGAAACGGCTGCGGTAGAAAAATACTTCCCACGATGACAACCATTGGGCTCACATAATACCACATCACAGTCAGCCCGTAAAACTTGTAGTACGTGTCGACGTATTGTTGATAGACATTTCTTTCGTAGGATTTCGGGTTTTTTAAGGAAGCTTTCATCTCTTCGATCAAACGCTGTAATACGTCGCCGAAATTATATTAAATTTCGGATAACGAGAACTTCGTTCACAAAGAAGGAACTCATCAGTATCAAGATATACATATACCAAATTATTCACTAATATTTTAAAACATACGTCGTAACATAATTTCAGTTGGAAATATCTTTTCAATAACCAGTCACCTCTGCACCAAAGACAACTTTTTTATCGAAAGGATATACGCAGCATTCTGTTTTTGTTTATTATTATTATTTTCACTTGTTCGAAGTCATAAATAAGCTTTCGAAAATATTGGACGAATAAGACGTTCATTTTATACTTTTAATAATATAACTTACGCGTTCGTTAAGAATGCAAATCGTAAAATGAACGGCACATACCTTACCTGAAAGTCATCATGCCTTATGGTGCAAAGCAAGGTGAAATAGAAAACCTGAAGCGCAGCAACCACCATGACGACAGCCTTTGAAAATGTGGGAAAATCGTCGACGTAAAGAATCGTCGCGTTTAATACTGGAAAGAATAATGCAAGCGCGCTAAGAGCACTCAACAGTTTTAAAATTCTGTAACACAAAACCTGAGCTTTGGTGGCCACTGATGGCAACGGCCAGGCGCAGATCATAGCTATGCTAACTCGCACAAAGGCCATTGCCTTGTCCGGCGTGACCCTTTCGAACATAGCAACGCGAGAAGGAAGGACAAAATTAGATATCTTGAATCACGGAAACACGTGTTAAATTTCTATTGAGAAATTAAGTTAGTAGAACGGCAAACGAAACATTTCACCCTATCTGCTGCGTTTAGAAAACGCGCCCCGTGACGGAAACATTTGCTTGATTCAGTTCACAGTAAATATTGAGACTGTGAGGAGGGAGCTTTCTTAGAAATCTCTTGGGCGAAGAAGAGGATTAATAACGAATGCCTCGCTTAAATGAACTATACACTACCGCTCGCGGAACTCACTTATCCTCACGTGGTGAACGTAGACAGATGGATTAATATGTGATATGGTGGCTGTAATGATAACGTACATGTCTTCGCTTTTGCTAGACCGTGCGGAGGTAACGTTTTGTAACACCGATTTAGCACCGCAACAGAATGAAAATTGTACACACAGCAATTGGTATCGATCAGTGCTGGCGCTTTCAATTATATTGGTTAACGCATGCATCTACTGGAAAATTTTAGAGAACGTTTCTTGCATTACAAGTTGTGAATATCTAATATAGAGAAACTCTTTTAAGGACGGTTTTCATAACGGTGTTGTTGAAGGAAAATGTTGAGACAATTGTTTCAGACTGACATTCAAGTAAGTCCGTACACATTTAAAACAACAGATCTAAATTCTCAACGATTGTATTTCGGGAAACGAAAAATATCAATAGACTGCGAATCTTTATGCAATTTTCAAAAAATGCTACGACATTAGAAACGACAGAATTTAGTACGATTTTAATTTATCTCAGATCTAAAAAGGCTACTGCTACGTGAAATAAGATTCTATGTTAGTCCAATTTCTAAAAATACGTCTGCAAAATTTGAAAATTGCATAATCATCCGAAGTCTGAATATGAATATGTAACGCAACGGTACTTTTATTCCAGAATATAAGCACTCAAATAAGTTGGTAGGACTACATGTATTTAATCACTACAACATGAACTATTAGTTGTTTTGGATGACAGAAAATCTGCGTCTTCGCCGAGCACCATTCGCATAGTAGTGAATAACGAGACTGAGTTTGAAATGTACTGAAATAACATAATTAATATATAAATATTATAAGGACAGTGGATAAATACAAAATGAGTTTGAATAAAAAGTGAACACATACAGAGCAGTAATATTCCAAGGAAAGTTCAGGGATCAAGCACTTTAAACTGATGATTATAGGCGCCTGAGGTACCAAAATGCGAAGTACAGTTTTTTGCACTCCTAGTACTTGATCGTACCATGTCGATTCGTATACACTTCGAACGACGTTTGTACTCTAATTGTGACGAGTAATAGACACACATGTAGCAACTAATATATGATGTAACTTCGACAAACGGAAAGCTTTTAAATTAACATTTACGTCAACGGCTTCGTTTGACAATTCAGAACTTACCATATTTATCAAAACGTCAGCTGGCAAAGCGCACATAAAAACCTCCATCATTGCGGTCCAAGCCACGATCGCAAACTCCAGTTTTACCAAGATGAGTTGCCGCTATTTAGGAAAATACCATTTACGCTGGCATTCGTAGTAATATTGGAACGTGTCATAGTTGTTTCAAGTACTCACTCCTATAATAATCAGACCACAAAGTACCAGAGCTATACTGCTAGACAGTATCGTGAACCAAACTATGTACTGAGTAGCATCGATGACATCCTTTGCAAATCTAAATAAAACCGACAAAATCTCGTGATAGTGATGTGGTCTTTGAAGAAACAAACTTATTGCTAACGAAATTAACGTGATAAGTATGATGAGAGCGACCACCCACTTCGAGTGCGATAAATTTGGAAATATTCGGGAAAGTTTACAGAATCTTTTGCTGCAAAGAACAATTCAATCTCCTTTATAACAACATCACAATATTTGTTTAAAGTTGAAAGATACGTTTTCTTTTTCAGTCATGTTTCTCAAATATTGTGCGTGTAGGAGAAAAAATTAAAGGCCAAATTCGAAATCAGCACAAAGCTCTTTAAGATCCACCCAATAGTTATATGGAAATATTTTTGGTGTTGGACAGTGTTATCATGGAGAACCCCCCTTTAATTTTTTCCCACCTGTAGTTGAACACCCGTATTCATGCAGTTTAACTTAGAATTTTAATGGTAGTTGCAGAGATTTTGTCGTGAACTACACATTTATGATCACAACTCACAAAATCATTTCACCTTTGTGTATCATAAATAGATTGAATTTCGAAAAATTACAGGTCACAACGTGACACTGAAAATACGTTAGAAAAATTTTCGAATATGGTTACGGGGGAATTCTTTTTTATTTCATTAACAAATTAGGATATTTGTGTTTTGCATACATATCCACAATCTAGTCACAAGTCATGAATGCACGAATGATATTATTCTTGATCTTGTTGCGGTCGTCAGATCTTTCTTCTTCAATTCACATTTTTTTTCTTTAACACTATTATGATTCAGTGTCGTCAAATCAGGGAATGGACTCAAATTGAGGGTAACACAGTTGTCCTCTCTCTGCCAGTACCGAATTAGACACGTGACAATATGTCACATGTGCGACGGAGAAGAAACGTGTCGCGTGGTTGGATGATGGTAGAAGCGTGGGGGAATAATGTCGTAGAAGGGGAAAGTTAGGATGGAAGTAAATTCTTAATCTGGCGACACGGTTTTGATTGTATCAAATTCTTTATCTCAGCCTTACCTGGTATCTGAGTAATACTTCTTCACGCACATGGTCAAAGCATCGATGCTGCAAGACTCTCTCAGATCTATCATCAATATCTCATATCTCGCTGCGGCGTACAGAAGTAACATTGCTGCGAACGTGTTCAGGCTGACCGATGCCGCGCATTGAAAACCGACAAAGGCTTGATGCAAAAAGATTATAGTCCTCACGGGTTCGTAGTCGACGCGGAATGGATATTCGGCGATTGTTACGAACGGCTGTGGTAGAAAAATACTTCCGATGAGGATGACTATTAGAGATAAGTAATACCACATCACTGTCACTCCGTAGAACATGCAGTACGAGTCGACGTAGCGTTGATAGACGTTCCGTTCGTAGGACTTTGCGTTCTTTAAGGAGACTATCATGTGCTCAATCACACGCTGTAACACATAGCCGAAGTTATATTACATCTGAAATACAATGTGCCTTTTCTTTCACAAAGAAAGACAAACTACTTTTTTGATGTTATCAAACTATACCAAAAAATTATGGACTAGTATCCCACAACATTGAGGTAAAAAAGAAAAATAATTTTGACTGTGTTCAATATATCTTTTTACTAACTGCTTATTCGTTTCCTTATACAAGCTGTTCTAAAAATGTTGTGTGTGACTGCAAGTACTTTGGTAGCCTAGTGGAAGTCTAGCGATATGTTATTATTTCTACAAATGTAGATGTAATGTTTTTACGTATAGTATGCTTTTTGAATTTGTCGTGAAGTCCCACAATCTCGTAAAAAAAGAATATATGTACAGTGTAGAGTCCTGATTTTCTATTACATGTCCGCAAAATGCCCAAAAATAGTGAATCGCGTTAGGTGAGACTAAGTCTATCCTCTAAATGTGAATTTATTGGATGAATTTCAAGAAGAAAATGTAAAACTGATAGCAAAAATGGAAACTTGTAATTTATAGTTTAAATATTTGAAAATCGCCAGACTGCGAAAGTTTATTCAGATCTCGTATGCAAAACAATACTGGTTACATTTTTAATATATTGTAATCAACAATATTTCTGTCAAAATCTCGTTCATTCAAACTATTCCTCCAAAAGATGTATTTGTAAAAACTTCCCCAATCAACTTATACAATTACCTAATATGTCATTCTTCAACGCACACCGTAACACGAACGTCACATCCCTTACCTGCCAGCGATCATGTTGAGTACTGCTAATCAAGAGTTGTACCAGAATCTGGCCAGAAGCAATTGTCATGATGATCGCCTTCGAGAAATTGGTTGCGTCGCCGAAGTGAACAATCACTGCGTTTACTAATGGCAAAAATAATGCAAACGCGCTAATACCACACAACACTTTCAGAATTCTGTAACAAAAGATCTGTGCTTTCGTAGCCATTGATGTCAGTGGCCAGCTGCAGTTCAAAATTACACTAAGTCGAACGAAGGCAATTGCCTTCTCTGGCATCACATTTTCGAACATAGCAGCACGCGCGAAACGGTCAAATCGAATATCTTGAATTGCAGAAACACCCTGTAATCGAATTGTTCAGAGAAACTTTATTAATTTTTCAGTAACAGAAACTATTGCTTGATACAGTGCACAGTGAACGTACACTGAGGAAGAAGCTTTCTTTCGAGTCTCTTCGCGAAGAAAAGAATGAATAATTTACTCAACACTTCAAGAAAGTATACACGACCGTTCGCGGAAGTAATTCATACACACGTGGGGAACGCAGATGGGCGGATTAATGCAGGGCGGCTTTAATGATAGGTTACGAGTCTTATTTTTTCACTAGACTGTGAGGAGTCTCGTATTACGCAATTAAAAGTGTTCTGTAATTATGAGTTTCTACCACCCCATTTCTACCCCTGAGATTCTTCCATACCTCGATCTTCCCGCGATTGTATTTTATCATATATTTTCACTTAGTCTTCCAAGTCAGGTACAGTGGCAGTCGTGTACAACTCCTGCATGAATCTATCGAATCAGAAGCAGCAACGCTGTTAGCATATTCAAGTTGCGTTTCAACTGTGTTTCAAATACATGGTCGAGATGGAATCCAATCCCGTGTATCTAACACTTCATACTTCATACTCTGAGGTTTGTGCAACTCTTTTGGTTTACTATCTCATGATTAATCTTCTGACAACAGAAACGTATTCCATGCTTCTAAAATAAGATGTTAAAATCCACTTTCTAACTAAGTGATCGGAATAAGCAAGATTACCAGATGAAAATCCCATTTATTAGAAACAAAACACTCCTATGTTTGTACGCTTTTCACTAGAATTTTGTAATTATAATAATTTAAAACACACAAATAACGACTCTGCGTCTTACCAACGCAATTCGTACTGAACAGAGTCTAAATTCATTTAAAGCTACGCGAAGTATAATTCTGAACGATAGTGTTTCAAATAAATTAACCATAAACAAGGTTTTGTAACGCAACAATATCTTTATTCCAAAATATAATCTCTCAAGTATGTTTCTATGACAGTTTATTTTCAACAGTGTGCAATCAACCAATGTAACGTGTACTATTGGTCGACTTTGATGACGGTAGATCGGCGTTTTCGTCGAGCAACACAACACGCAAAGCAGTAAACAACGAGTCTGCGTTGGAGATGTACTGAAATAGCATAGCTAACATTCAAATATTACGATGACAATAGGTACATGGAAAATAAGTTTGCATGTAACTTAGATAGATACCGAGCAGTAATATTCCAAGCATACTACAGGGATGAAGCACTTGATGCTGATGGCCATAGGCTTCTGAGGAACTAAAATACGATGTACAGTTTTTTGCACATCCAGCACTTGATCGTACCATGTCGATTCGCATACACTTCGAACAGCGTTTGTACTCTAATTGCGACGAGTAGACCAGACCGATACAGAAACAAAGGAAACAAGCCGTTAATATTACTCGGATTAATAGTGTAGATTCTCGATTTGCAGGATTGCAAGGGTTTGGAACGAGCCTTCTCATTTCTCGATAATCCAAAGATGAGAATTTTCAGTAGTCATAAGCGCTAGATAAGAGATTAATCTCGGCCGCATCGCCCTCAAAAATCCTATTTTTACGTTTACGAGCTGTAATTTGCATTATTCGCAAGCACACTACTGCGCAAATAGCTATTTTCATAAATCTGCGACAGCTACATGTCGCAGAATAATGCGAATTACGCCTCATACAATTAAAATCGTGTAGGGGGCAAATCCGTTAAAGAGGCAACGGTTAAAGCGAGACTAGAAAAACGGCAAACGTTCTTGCCGAATAGGTCGCCCGCGAATTACTGAAACATAAACACGGCGACAGGTGAATGTCCTAATGAGCGTGCGAGAGAACAAGAGTGTGAGCGCAAGAGAGATAAACAATAAAGGTGCGATGACCGCGAACTCCATAAGCGAAAACCGATTCGTACATGTATGCGTAAGAGAACTAGCCTATATAAGCGAGGTAGGTCGCGGCCGCCAGCAGAGAGAAGAATCGCGAGCGACGAAGAGTTAGAGAAGGAGTTAGAGAAAGAGTATAGAGAAAGAGTTAGAGAGAGAGAGTGTGTTTCGGCGTGGAGAAGCCGATCGTGTAGTGACGGTGTATGTTGTTCATTCTTAGTTAATAAATAAACGTATTGTTTTGTTCCTAAACCGTTAATTTCGACCAGCCTGACATAATCCCTACAATAGGACATTTCAGAGTGATCGCGACCTAGAGTGATCTTTCATCTAGCGCTTTTCACTCCTGAAAAATCCCATCTTTGTATTATCGACAAATGAGAAGGCGCACCCCGCACCCTTGCAATCCAGGAAACGAGTCTACCCTGGTCCTACCCCCGTAACTACTGGTTCAGGCGATAGTTAATTTGAGGGAGTTCAGAGCTTCCAGTTTAGATCTCTTCAAAATTACGTAAAACGAAAACTGCTCCACCGATTAAATTGAAATCTTGAAACTGTATTAATGAAAATTAAAATATTAATTTAACCATTTGACTGACAATAAGGTCATGTGGATGTACACGTGTACGTCGAACCTGTTTGAAAGGTTATTCTTGAGAATAAGTAGCTCTTTAATTAACTTTTGTATCAATGAACTTACATTAAATTCATAACTCACCATATTTATTAATCTGTCAGCCGGCAACGCACACATAAATACCTCCATCAATCCAAGTCCAGATAGGACCACGAACGGCAGTTTTACAGTGCTGGCGCTATCAATTAATATATATTGTTTAACGCATGCATGTACTGGAAAATTTTAGAGAACGTTTCTTACATGGCAAGTTGTGAATGTCAATGTTTTATGAAATTCTTTTTTAAGACAGTGTTCATAACGGTGTTGTTGAAGGAAAATGTAGAGACGATTGTTTCAGACTGGCATGTCCTAATCACGCTAAATCTCATTAGTGTAATTCCGAACACATTTAAAACGACCGATCTAAATTCTCAACGATTGTATTTCGGAAAACGAACAATTTTCAAAAAATGCTACGATATTAGAAACGGCAGAATTTAGTACGATTTTAATTTATCTCAGATCTAAAAAGGCTACTACTACGTAAAATAAGATTCTATTTTATTCCAATTTCTAAAAGTTCGTCTGCAAAAATTGAAAATTGCATAATCATCCGAAGTCTGAATATGAATATGTAACGCAACGATACTTTTATTCCAGAATATAAACACTCAAATAAGTTGGTATGACAACATGTCTTCTACACTACATGTATTTAATCACTACAACATGAACTATTAGTTGTTTTGGATGACAGAAAATCTGCGTCTTCGCCGAGCACCATTCGCATAGCAGTGAATAACGAGACTGAGTTTGAAATGTACTGAAATAACGTAATTAATATTTACATATTATAATGACAGTGGATATATGCAAAATGAGTTTGAATAAAAAGTGAACACATACAGAGCAGTAATATTCCAAGGAAAGTACAGGGATCAAGCACTTTAAACTGATGATTATAGGCGCCTGAGGTACCAAAATGCGAAGTACAGTTTTTTGCACTCCTAGTACTTGTTCGTACCATGACGATTCGTATACACTTCGAACGACGTTTGTACTCTAATTGCGACGAGTAATTGACACACATGTAGCAATAGAGAAATGATGTAACTTCGACAAACGGAAAGCTTTTAAATTAACATTTACGTCAACGGCTTCGTTTGACAATTCAGAACTTACCATATTTATCAAAACGTCAGCTGGCAAAGCGCACATAAAAACCTCCATCAGTGCGGTCCAAGCCAAGACCAAAAACTGCAGTTTTACCAAGATGGGTTGCCGCTATTTATGAAAATACCATTTACGCTGGCATTCATTTCACTACGGGAACGTGTCATAGTTGTTTCAAGTACTCACTCCTATAATATTCAGACCACAAAGTACAAGATCTATACTGCTAAACAGTATCGTGAACCAAACTATGTACTGAGTAGTATCGGTGACATCCTTTGCAAATCTAAATAAAACCGACACAATCTCGTGATAGTCATTTGATCTTTAAAGAAAAAAACTTATTTCTAACGAATGTAAAGTTATAATTATGATGAGAGCGACCACCCACTTCGAGTGCAATAAAGGAAATGTTCGGGTAAGTGTACAGAATCTTTTGCTGCAAAGATTGGTTCAATATCTTTTATAATAACTTCACAATATTTGTTTAAAGTTGAAAAATACGTTTTTTATTTTCAAAGTGATGTTTCTCAAAAATTGTGCGTGGAGGAGAAAAAATTAAAGGCCAGATTCGAAATCAGCACAAAAGCTCTTTAAGATCCACCCAATAGTTATATGGAAACATTTTTGGTGTTGGACTTTGTTATCATGGAGAACCCCCCTTTAATTTTTCCCACCTGTAGTTGAACACCTGTATTTAACCCCGATTTAACTTATAATTTAAATGGTAGTTGCATAGATTTTGTCGCGAGCTAAACATTTATGATCACAACTCACAAAATCACTTCAACTTTGTGTGTCATAAATAGATTGCATTTCGAAAAATTACAGGTCACAACGTGGCACTAAAAATACGTTAGAAAAGTTTTCGAATATGGTTACGTGATTTTCGAGTTACCAAAATTATGGAACGGGGGAATTCTTTTTTATTTCAACAACAAATTAGGATATTTGTGTTTTTCATACATATCCACAATCTAGTCGCAAGTCATGAATGCACGAATGATATTATTCTTGATCTTGTTGCGTTCGTCAGATCTTTCTTCTTCCATTCACATTATTTTTTCTTTAACACTATTATGATTCAGTGTCACCAAATCAGGGGAATGGACTCGAATTGAGGGGCACAGTTGTCCTCTCTCTGCCAGTACCTAATAAGTCACGTGACATTATGTCACATGTACGACAAAGAAGAAACGTATCACGTGGTTGAGCGATGGTTAGAAGCGTGAGAGAATAATGTCGTAGAAGGGTAAAGTTAGGGTGCAGGTGAATTCCTAATCTGGCGACAACTGTTTTGATAGTATCAAATTCTTTAGCGCAGCCTTACCTGGTCTCCGAGTAATACTTCTTCACGCACATGGTCAAAGCATCGATGCTGGTAGACTCTCTCAGATCTATCATCAGTATCTCGTACCTCGCTGCGGCGTACAGAAGTAACATAGCTGCGAACATGTTCAGGCTGACCGATGCTGAGCATTGAAAACCCACAAAGGCTTGATGCAGAAAGATTACAGTCCTCACGGGTTCGTAGTCGACGCGGAATGGATACTCGGAGATTGTTGGGAACGGCTGTGGTAGAAAAATACTTGCGATGACGATGACCATTGGAGATATGTAATACCACGTCACTGTTGACACGTAAAATTTGCAGTACGAGTCGACGTATCGTTGATAAACGTTTCTTTCGTAGGACTTTGCGTTCTTTAACGATGCTGTCATGTGCTCAATCACACGCTGTAACACATCGCCGAAGTTATATTACATCTAACATACAATGTACCTTTTCTTTCACAAAGAAAGACATTCTACTTTTTTGATGTTATCAAACTATACCAAAAAATTATGGACCACTATCCCACAACATTGGGGTGAAAAAGATTAATTAACCCTTCTGCGCACACCGCCGCGACCCTCCTACTCGTCAGAGCTTCCTGGAAGACGTTCCTTTAAAAAAAGCTAACGTCAACCTCACTTGCCACTGACGGCGGAGTATAGGCGCGACGCTTCAGCGCCATCCATTTTCAGGGCTAGTTGCTTCGGCAGGTGAGTTGTTACACACTCCTTAGCGGATTCCGACTTCCATGGCCACCGTCCTGCTGTCTTAAGCAACCAACGCCTTTCATAGTATCCCATAAGCGTGGATTTAGGCGCCTTAACTCTGCGTTTGGTTCATCCCACAGCGCCAGTTCTGCTTACCAAAATTGGCCCACTTGGCACTCTGATCCATATATTATAATCTCGTGGCTTCATTGATCCAAGCAAGCCAGAGATCTCATCCATTTAAAGTTTGAGAATAGGTTGAGGTCGTTTCGGCCCCAAGGCCGCTAATCATATATCAATATATCTTTTTACTAACTACTTATCCGTTTCTTTATACAAGCTATTCTAAAAATGTTGTGTGTGACTGCAAGTACTTTGGTAGCCTAGTGGAAGTCTAGTGATATGTTATTATTTCTACAAATGTAGATGAAATATTTTTACGTATAGTATGCTTTTTGAATTTGTCGTGAAGTCCCACAATCTCCTGATTTTCTATTACATGTCCGCAAAATGCCCAAAAATAGTGAATCACGTCAGGTCAGACTAAGTCTATCCTCTAAGTCTACGCGGATGGTTTTTGACACAACAACGTGAATTTATAGGATGAATTTCAAGAAGTAAATTTAAAACTGATAGCAAGAATGGAAACTTCTAATTTACAGTTTAAATATTTGAATATAACCAGACTGCAAAAGTTTATTCAGATCTCGTATGCAAAACAATACTGGTTACATTTTTAATATAGTGTAATCAACAATATTTCTGTCAAAATCTCGTTTATTGAAACCATTCCTACAAAAGATGTATTTGTATAAACTTCCCCAATCTATTTATACAATTACCTAATATGTCATTCTTCAACGCACACCGTAACACGAACGTTACATCACTTACCTGCCAGCGATCATGTTGAGTACTACTAATCAAGAGTTGTACCAGAACGTGGACACAAGCAATTGTCATGATGATCGCCTTCGAGAAATTGGTTGCGTCGCCAAAGTGAAGAATCGCTGCGTTTAGTACTGGAAAAAATAATGCAAGCGCGCTAATGGTACACAACACTTTCAAAATTCTGTAACAAAAGATCTGTGTTTGCGTAGCCATCGACGGCAGTGGCCAGCCGCAGATCAAAACTATGCTAAGTCGAACGAAGGCAATTGCCTCCTCTGGCTTCACGCTTTCGAACATAGCAGCACGTGCGAAACGGTCAAATCGAATATCTTGAATTGCGGAAACGCCCTGTAATCCAATTTCTCCGAGGAACTATGTTAATACTGCACTAACAGAAACTATCACTTGATACAGTGCACAGTGAACGTACACTGAGGATGAAGCTTTCTTTCGAGTCTCGTCGCGAAAAAAAACAATGAATAATTTACTCACCACTTCAAGAAAGTATACACGACCGTTCGCGGAAGTAATTCATAAACACGTGGGGAACGCAGATGGGCGGATTAATGCAGGGCGGCTATAATGATAGGTTACGAGTCTTATTTTTTCACTAGACTGTGAGGAGTCTCGTACTACGCAATTAAAAGTGTTCTGTAATTATGAGTTTCAACCACCCCATTTCTACCCCTGAGATTCTTCCATACCTCGATCTTCCCGCGATTGTATTTTATCATACATTTTCACTTAGTCTTTCAAGTCGGGCACAGTGGCAGTCGTGTGCAAGTCCTGCATGAATCTATCGAATCAGAAGCAGCAACGCTGTTATATTATTCAAGTTGCGTTTCAACTGTGTTTCAAATACATGGTCGAGATGGAATCTAATCCCGTGTATCTAACACTTCATACTTCATACTCTGAGGTTTGTGCAACTCGTTTGGGTTAATATCTCATGATTAATCTTCTGGCAACAGAAACGTATTCAATGATTCTAAAATAAGATGTTAAAATCCACTTTATAACTAAGTGATCGGAATAAGCAAGATTACCACATGAAAATCCCATTTATTAGAAACAGAACACTCTTATGTTTGTACGTTTTCCATTAGAATTTTGTAATTATAATAATTTAAAACACAAAAATAACGACTCTGCGTCTTACCAACGCAATTCGTACTGAAAAAAGTCTAAATTCATTTAAAGCTACGTGAAATATAATTCTGAAGGATAGTGTTGCAAATAAATTAACCATAAACAAGGATTTGTAACGCAACAATATCTTTATTCCAAAATATAAACTCTCAAGTATGTTTCTATGAGGGTATATTTTCAACAGTGTGCAATCAACCAATGTAACGTGTACTATTGGTTGACTTTGATGACGGTAGATCGGCGTTTTCGTCGAGCAACACGACACGCAAAGCAGTAAACAACGAGACTGCGTTTGAGATGTACTGAAATAGCATAGCTAACATTCAAATATTACGATGACAATAGGTACATGGAAAATAAGTTTGGATGGAATTTAGATAGATACCGAGCAGTAATATTCCAAGCATACTACAGGGATGAAGCACTTGATGCTGATGGCCATAGGCTTCTGAGGAACTAAAATACGACGGACAGTTTTTTGCACATCCATTACTTGATCGTACCATGTCGATTCGTATACACTTCGAACAGCGTTTGTACTCTAATTGCGACGAGTAGATCAGACCGATGCAGAAACAAAGGAAAAAGAAGCCGTTAATATTACTCGGATTAAGTGTGTAGATTCTCGATTTGCAGGATTGCAAGGGTTTGGAGTTTGGAACGAGCCTTCTCATTTCTCGATAATCCAAAGAAAAGAATTTTCAGTAGTCAAAAGCGCTAGATAAAAGATTAATCTCGGCCGCATCGCCCTCAAAAATCCTATTTTTACGTTTACGAGCTGTAATTTGCATTATTCGCAAGCACACAGCAGCGCAAGTAGCTATTTTCATAAATCTACGGCAGCTACATGTCGTAGAATAATGCAAATTACGCGTCGTACAATTAAAATAGGACATTCCAGGGTGATCGCGACCTAAAGTGATCTTTCATCTAGCGCTTTTCACTCCTGAAAAATTCCATCTTTGCATTATCGAGAAATGAGAAGGCGCACCCCGCACCCTTGCAATCCAGGAAACGAGTCTACCCTGGTCCTACCCCCATAACTACTGGTTCAGGCGATAGTTAATTTGAAGGAATTCAGAGCTTCCAGTTTAGATCTCTTCAAAATTACATAAAACGAAAACTGCTCCACCGATTAAATTGAAATCTTGAAACTGTATTAATGAAAATTAAAATATTAATTTAACCATTTGACTGACAATTAGGTCATATCGATGTACACGTGTACGTCGAACCTGTTTGAAAGGTTATTCTTGAGAATAAGTAGTTCTTTAATTAACCTTTGTATCAATGAACTTATATTAAATTCATAACTCACCACATTTATTAATCTGTCAGCCGGCAACGCACACATAAATACCTCCATCAATCCAAGCCAAGACAGGACCACGAACTGCAGTTTTACTACGAACGGTTGCCGCTGTTTGTGAACATACCGTTTACAATAATATTCATTTCACTAGGAGATCTTGTCATAGTATTTTCAAATACTCACTCCTATAATATTGAAACCACAAAGTATAATGTTCGCAGTGCTACAGATTATCGTCATGCAAACGATATACTGAGTGACTCTGATGACATCCTTTGCGAATCTACATAAACAAAATTCTGTAATAATTCTAAGGTTTTGAATACAGAGAAACATGGAGTAACAAGATTATTGTTATTGCAGCAATTATGTTGACAGCAATGTCGATGTGGTATTGACTACGAATTATGCTGTCAGGAGTCAAAAAAATATAATTTTTGAGATCTCTTTCCTTTAAAACTGTAAAACATTATGAACTTTTTCAACATGTAGCACGTACATCAATGCTGGAGATGTCCAATCGTAATATTTTGGTAATTCTCATGCTATGAAATTTTATAGCTGAATAATAAAACGTATTCCATACTTTACGTACACCCCCTTACATATAATATGATGCAATCTAAACAATATGAAATATACAAATTTCCTGTAACATATTGTTTCGTTTAATAAGCAGCAAAACGGTTGAAGAAATTAAAAAAATTATTTCACAAATTTTGGGGAAAAAAGTTCTAAGAAAACATTTTTTTTCTGCCTCCTGACTAAGCATAATCCCCTCGAAGATGCTAGCTTCATTATTCGTACACAATATATAACGAAATCTTGGACAGAGTCGCCAAATGTGGTGTAAAGATCCTCTTTCTCTGCCATAGAGTATCTATCGCTCTGGAATAGCGTCGTAGAAGGGGAAGATAGTGTGGGGACACAAGTTTCAATCTAGCGACTCTGATCCAGGATAAATGTGGCCTAGTTACCTGTTTACTGCATGATACTTTTTCACGCACGTGGTCAACGTTTCATTGCTGGTAGCCCTTCTCATATCAATCATCAGTATCTCGTACTTCGCTGCGGTGTAGAAAAGCAATAATGCTGCGAACATATTTAGACTGACCGCTGCTGAGCACTGGAAGCCGGCAATAGTTTGGTGTACAAAAATTATACTCCTCACGAGTTTGTAATCGACGTCGAACGGATATTCCGAGACGGTAGGAAACGGCTGCGGTAGAAAAATACTTCCGACGACGACGACCAATGGGCTCACGTAACACCATATCACAGTCAGCCCGTAAAACTTGTAGTACGTGTCGACGTATTGTTGATAGACGTTTCTTTCGTAGGATTTCGCGTTTTTTAAAGAAGCTTTTATGTCCTCGATCAAACGCTGTAATACGTCGTCAAAATTATATTGCATCACACAGAACGAGTCCTTCGTTCACAAACAAGGACCCACTACGTTTTGTTGTTATCAAGCTATACCTCAAATTATTTAGCAATATTTTTAAAACATTGTGTCGTAACATAAATTCAGTTGTGTTCGATATATCTTTTCAGTAACGAGTCGCCTCTTCATCTAAGGCAATATATTTATCGAAAGGATATACGCAGCATTCTGATTTGTTTATTATTATTATTTTCACTTGTTCCAAGTCATAAATAAGCTTTCGAAAATATTAGACGTGGAAGACGTACATTTCATAGTTTAAACGAGATTACTTATGTAAAATGAACAGCACATACCTTACCTGAAAGTCATCATGCTTTATGGTGCAAAGCCATAAGGTGCAAAGGAAAACCTGAAGCGTAGTAATCGCCATGACGACAGCCTTTGAAAATGCGGGAAAATCGTCGACGTAAATAATCGCCGCGTTTAATACTGGAAAGAATAATGCAAGCGTGCTGAGAGCACTCAACACTTTTAAAATTCTGTAACACAAAACCTGAGCTTTGGTGGCCGCCGATGGCAACGGCCAGGCGCAGATCATAGCTATGCTAACTCGAACGAAGGCCATTGCCTTGTCCGGCGTGACCCTTTCGAACATAGCAGCGCGAGAAGGAAGGACAAAATTAGATATCTTGAATCACGGAAACACGTGTTAAATTTCTATTGAGAAATTAAGTTAGTAGAACGGCAAACGAAACATTTCACCCTATCTGCTGCGTTTAGAAAACGCGCCCCGTGACGGAAACATTTGCTTGATTCATTTCACAGTAAATATTGAGACTGTGAGGAGGGAGCTTTCTTAGAAATCTCTTGGGCGAAGAAGAGGATTAATAACGAATGCCTCGCTTAAATGAACTATACACTACCGCTCGCGGAACTCACTTATCCTCACGTGGTGAACGTAGACAGGTGGATTAATATGTGATATGGTGGCTGTAATGATAACGTACATGTCTTCGCTTTTGCTAGACCGTGCGGAGGTAACGTTTTGTAACACCGATTTAGCACCGCAACAGAATGAAAATTGTACACACAGCAATTGGTATCGATCAGTGCTGGCGCTTTCAATTATATTGGTTAACGCATGCATCTACTGGAAAATTTTAGAGAACGTTTCTTACATGGCAAGTTGTGAATGTCAATTTTAAAGAAACTCTTTTTTAGGACAGTGTTCATAACGGTATTGTCGAAGGAAAATATTGAAACGATTGTTTCAGACTGACATATCCTGCTCACGCTAAATCTTATTAGAGTAAGTCCGAATCCTTTTAATATGACAGGAGATCTAAATTCTCAAGGATTGTATTTCAACAGTAATGAATATGTAACGGAACTATACCTTTATTTCAGAATATATACGCTCAAATACGTTAGCATGGCTTCGTGCCTTCTAAACTACGTGCATTTAATCAATGCAACATGAACTATTAGTTGATTTGGATGACAGAAAATCTGCTTCTTCGCCAACCACCATTCGCATAGCTGTGAATAACGAGACTGAGTTCGAAATGTACTGAAACAACATAATTAATATTTAAATATTATAATGACAGTGGATATATACAAAATAAGTTTGAATATAAAGTGAACACATACAGAGCAGTAATATTCCAATGAAAGTCTAGGCATGAAGCACTGGATACTGATGATAATAGGCGTCTGAGGTATCAAAATGCGAAGTACAGTTTTCTGCACACTCAATACTTGATCGTACCATGTCGATTCGTATACACTTCGAACGGCGTTCATACTCTAATTGCGCATATTAATTGAAACATATGTAGCAACAAATAAGCGATGTATCTTTGACAAACGAAAAGCTTATAAATGAATATTTATGTAAACGGCTTCGTTTGAAATTCAGAACTTACCATATTCATCAAAACGTCAGCTGGCAAAGCGCACATGAGAACCTCCAATAATATGGTGCCAGCCATGAAAATAAACTGCAGTTTTACCGCGAACGGATTCCGCTATTTATGAAAATACCATTTATGCTGGCATTCATTTCACTACGGGAACGTGTCATAGTTGTTTCAAGTACTCACTCCTATAATATTCAGACCACAAAGTACAACATCTAAACTGCTATACAGTAACGTGAACCGAATTATGTACTGAGTAGCATCGATGACATCCTTTGCAAATCTAAATAAAACCGACACAATCTCGTGATAGTGATGTGGTCTTTGAAGAAACAAACTTATTGCTAAAGAAATTAACGTGATAAGTATGATGAGAGCGACCACCCACTTCGAGTGCGATAAATTTGGAAATATTCGGGTAAGTGTACAGAATCTTTTGCTGCAAAGATTGGTTCAATATCTTTTATAATAACATCGCAATATTTGTTTAAAGTTGAAAAATTGCGTTTCTTATTTTCAAAGTCATGTTTCTCAAAAATTGAGCGTGTAGGAGAAAAAATTAAAGGCCAGATTCGAAGTCAGCACAAAGCTCTTTAAGATCCACCCAATAGTTATATGGAAACATTTTTGGTATTGGACTTTGTTATCATGGAGAACCCCCCTTTAATTTTTCCCACCTGTAGTTGAACACCTGTATATAACCACAATTTAACTTATAATTTTAATGGTAGTTGCATAGATTTTGTCGCGAGTTAAACATTTATGATCACAACTCACAAAATCACTTCAGCTTTGTGTATCATAAATAGATTGCATTTCGAAAAATTACAGGTCACAACGTGACACTGAAAATACGTTAGAAAAGTTTTCAAATATGGTTACGTGATTTTCGAGTTACCAAAATTATGGAACGGGGGAATTCTTTTTTATTTCAACAACAAATTAGGATATTTGTGTTTTTCATACATATCCACAATCTAGTCACAAGTCATGAATGCACGAATGATATTATTCTTGATCTTGCTGCGTTCGTCAGATCTTTCTTCTTCCATTCACATTATTTTTTCTTTAACGCTATTATGATTCAGTGTCGCCAAATCAGGGGAATGGACTCGAATTGAGGAGAACACAGTTGTCCTCTCTCTGCCAGTACCTAATAAGTCACGTGACATTATGTCACATGTACGACAAAGAAGAAACGTATCACGTGGTTGAGCGATGGTTAGAAGCGTGAGAGAATAATGTCGTAGAAGGGTAAAGTTAGGGTGCAGGTCAATTCCTAATCTGGCGACAACTGTTTTGATTGTATCAAATTCTTTAGCGCAGCCTTACCTGGTCTCCGAGTAATACTTCTTCACGCACATGGTCAAAGCATCGATGCTGGTAGACTCTCTCAGATCTATCATCAGTATCTCGTACCTCGCTGCGGCGTACAGAAGTAACAATGCTGCGAACATGTTCAGGCTAACCGATGCCGAGCATTGGAAACCGACAAGAGCTTGATGCACAAAGATTATAGTCCTCAGGGGTTCGTAATCGACATCGAACGGATATTTGGAGATTGTTGGGAACGGCTGTGGTAGAAAAATACTTGCCACGATGACGACCATTGCGCACGTGTAATTCCACATCACAGTCAACCCGTAAAATCGGCAGTACGTGTTGACGTATCGTTGATAAACGTTTCTTTCGTAGGACTTTGCGTTCTTTAACGATGCCGTCATGTGCTCAATCACACGCTGTAACACATCGTCGAAATTATACTACTTCTGAAATACTATGTGCCTTTTCTTTCACAAAGAAAGACATTCTACTTTTTTGATGTTATCAAACTATGCCCCAAATTATGGATCAACTATCTCAGAACATTGGGATGAACAACTAAAATAATTTTGGCTGTGTTCAATACATGTATCTATTTACTACTACTTATTCGTTTCTTTATACAGGCTGTTGTAAAAATGTTGTGTGTGACTGCGAGTACTTTGGTAGCCTATTGGAACTCTAGTGATATATTATTATTTCAATTAATGTGTGTGTAAACATGGTACTGATTTCGAAACAATATTAAGTAGGTGGTTTGGTTTCTGAATTTTTCTTCAAGTCACGTACTATCTCATTAAAAAAAGAATATACAGGGTGCGACACAAATTAGTCCCCACGAATTTTCAGCCTCTTCGGAAGGTCGGAAAGAAAAGTATTTCGTACAAATGTAAATCAGTATTTAACCGACAAGAAATTCCAATTTTTTAGATAAAAAAACAATCGACTTTCAACAAAAAATCAAGGTCGCTGTCATTTCTTTAAAATCAATGTTTTTTATTTACAAAATCGTGTTCACCGTAAAACTATCGTCATGCCCTTACCTGCCAGCTGTCATGTTGAAAACTGTTAAGCAGTATTTGCGTCAGAAGGTGGGCACAAGCAACTATCATGATGGCCGCCATCGAGAAATGGGTTGGGTCGCCGTAGTGAAAAATCGCTGCGTTTATTACTGGCAACAATAATGCAAGCGCGTTAATAGCACACAATACTTTCAGAATTCTATAACAAAAGATCTGTGCTTTCGTAGCCATCGATGTCAGTGGCCAGCTGCAGTTCAAAGCTACGCTAAGTCGAACGAAGGCAATTGCCTTCTCTGGCATCACGTTTTCGAACATAGCAGCACGCGCAAAACGGTCAAATCGAATATCTTGAATAGTGGAAACACCCTGTAATCGAATTTCTCCGAGGAACTTTGTTAATACTGCAGTAACGAAAACTATTGCTTGTTACAGTGCACAGTGAACGTATACTGAGGAAGAAGCTTTCTTTCGAGTCTCTTCGAGAAGAAAAGACTGAATAATTTACTCACCACTTCAAGAAAGTATACACGACCGTTCGCGGAAGTAATTCATACACACGTGGAGAACGCAGATGGGCGGATTAATGCAGGGCGGCTTTAATGATAGGTTACGAGTCTTATTTTTTCACTAGACTGTGAGGAGTCCCGTACTACGCAATTAAAAGTGTACTGTAATTATGAGTTTCTACCACCCCATTTCTACCCCTGAGATTCTTCCATACCTCGATCTTCCCGCGATTGTATTTTATCATGCATTTTCACTTAGTCTTTCAAGTCGGGCACAGTGGCAGTCGTGTGTAAGTCCTGCATGAATCTATCGAATCAGAAGCAGCAACGGTTATATTCAAGTTGCGATTCAACTGTGTTTCAAATTACAATAACTTCCCTATAAATCGGGAAGTTAATACATGATCGAGATGGAATTTGATCCCGTGTATTTAAGACTTCATACGTCATACTCTGAGGTTTGTGCAAATTGTTTGGTTTACTATCTCATGATTAATCTTCTGACAACAGAAACGTATTCAATTAAATTCTAAAATAAGATGTTAAAATCGACTTTCTAAGTGATCAGAATAAGCAAGATTACCAGATGAAAATCCCATTTATTAGAAACAGAACACTCCTATGTTTGTACGCTTTTCACTAGAATTTTGTAATTATAATAATTTAAAACACAAAATTAAGTTGGTGTAAATTGAAAATATGGAAACATTGGAACATAATCAGAAAGAAAAGAAAATTTCACTCGAGTTTGTTGGATTTCAGGTAAAAGATTTTTATTGGGCATACAGATACACTGTCTATTTATGATTTAACGAATAACATAGATATGTTTATTGATATATTTATTCTAAAATGTTTATATATAAAAGTTCGATTGTCGAGGGACTAATAAGTAACCGCAAGTTGGAAATTTTGTTAATGCAATACACCTGGGCTGGTTTTACTTTCCACTTTAATGCATGGTGTTCAACATATCGTAGTATTTAACGTAACGAACGGTGTCAATCGAAGCAATTGGTGGTGGTTAAATTGTTAGATGATGCCACGTCGTCTGGTTCATTCAGTACGAGACGAAGCGCAGTGAATAAGGAGAAAGCGTTTGAAATGTACTAAAAGATCGAAGAACTTGTAGAGAATGATACAAAGACAAGTTATAGATGAAAAGATATGTATAAATTTGTACCGAACAATAATAGTTCAAGGATAGTTGTGGAACGACGAATAAGAAGCTGATGATTACCGGCTTCTGCGGCACCAACATTTGATACACTGTTTTCTGCACACTTAAATCTCGTTCGTACCACTTCACATCGTAGACACTCCGAATTGTGCCTGTACTCTGATTAGTAAATCATACTTGTGCAATTAATGTTAGTTAAATTTTCTTATTCAGAAGCACTTCTCATCATTTTTCTAGCCGACAATGATACGATAGATACTTATACGGTGATCCACAGTAATATTCGTTCTTTTTTAAAAGAATGATAACATTTTAATATCAGATCATACGATTTGAATATTCTTTCTGAAGTGAAATCAATTAGTTTACTACAAGACGTGAAAAAGATTTTTGAAAAAATTACAATTGATCGGAATTGCAGAGAAAATACTAGAAATTGTTGTTTACAATTTTTTTGTGGGTGAGCCGGATAAACTTCACCTGAGGAAACAAGAAATTTTGATCTTTTTACCACGCTTTTTTTATATATAATCCTGTAGATTTCTACAGGCAAGGGCGCCGCATGTTGGTATGTAGTTAACGTCGCGCGTCGTCTAACGAGCTCAGCCGATTGGTGGCACCACAAACACGCGCCAATGTCGATAACGTAGACTTCCAAGCGTGCTTGTGCTGCCATCTAACGGCTGCGCTCGAAGCACAACGTGGCGGCGCCAATTACTGTCAAAAACAATGAAAATTGCTGAACTTTAAACACACATAACTTTTGAACCTGTGGATTCGTAAGATAGAAACTTGGATTTTCGGCACTTTCTCGTAAAAATCTAAAGGAATGATATTCTAAAAAGTTGGAGACTTCTTGTCTCGCCACTGTGAAGTTCAGACAAATCGATTAAACCGAAATCCTAAAAGTACTCACTGATGTTCCAAATTGGTACAGTCGTTGGGGTTATACTTAGCCCTTTAATTAATTGTTTCCAGTAATTTGTCGTCGATTAACAACTCACCGCTTCTATTAGACGATCGGCTGGCAGCACGCACGAAAAGACTTCCAGCAACTCCGTCATAGCCACGAATGCGAATTGACATTTTATTGGGAAGTCTCGACGCTGTTAAGGAACGTTTAATTTTAATAACATCGCCGTCTGTTTCCGATGAATCTATGTTACTTAAGCACTTACGCCAATGATATTAAGACCGGCATTCACGAGGATCACGCTACTGAAAAGTAGTGTGATCAATGTCACGTATTGAACACCGCCAATGGTATCCAGTGCACACCTAAATTGGGGTGTCATAAATATGATGAACTTTATAACTTTATAACTCAATCTAAAGAGTCGCAATAACGTTCTTTTAATTTGTTTACAACTAGTAATGTATGTTAATATATTCTTCTACCTTTTAAAGCAAGCGAGTTATTCAAGTGACCAGTTTATAACGGATCACCCTGTATACACAGACTCGCGAAACTATTTGAAAACTGGCCATGAAAAAGTTGCCTACAAATATTACGTGCGCGTGTGTTTCATTAAATGGAAACGATATCTGCGTTATAAATTGTGGTACAATTGAATTTTTTCTCTTAAAATATTATTTAAACGTTCATGTACGTCGTAAAGAGGACGAACGAGAATTATCTTAACAGAGAGGACGACGAATTTCGCGACACTTTACCGTTTAACTTTGCGATACTTTTTCATGCATTCCTTTAAATCGGCGACAGTGACAGCCGACTGCAACTCCAGCATCACTATGTCGAATCTTGCCGCAGCGAATAGGATCAGCAACGCTGTCAGCGTGTTCAAACACAGGCTCGAAACGTTTTGGAAAGCGATGAAAGATTGGTTTATGAAAATAAGTGACCTGACGGGTTCGTAATCGACGCGGAATGGAAATTTGGTGAGTACAGGGAATGGCTGGTCTGTTAACAAGGTTGTAACCACAACGACCCCCGCGGCGAAGTAAAAACTTAAGGAGGTGATCCCGTGAAACGGGGCATACGTGTCCAGGTATCGTTGGAAGATAACCATTTCGTACAGTTTTGCTTTCTCTAAATAGTCCGTCATTTCCTCGATTAATCGCTGAAACGTTTACAACAACCATGACCACCTTGAATAGTTCTTATTATTCGTAATACGGTAAAGTCGCGATTATTGGTAAACGACTGTGTTCTGCACCGACAAGCGAAGCCGAACGTAGAAAAGGACAGCATGTAAAAATGTAAATCTTTAACAATAATTAGAGAATTAGAAATGATGTACAGCATGTTCAAAAAGAATTTGTTCCTCGCGTGGTATTGCAAAACCACGATTTTCTGGAAATTGTATAAGTTTAACGAATTTTATCAAGGTTAAAAAACGTTCGTACCATAACCTCCTTATTTTTCCCATATTCTACAAAGTTTCAGCATAAATTTTTAAAAAATTTCATCGCTCTGTCTCATTTCTATCGAAAGTTCTTTGATTTTGAAACAAATTTCGTCCGAATTGGACGTCAGTGGAGTGAGTAGGCGTCTGACTACCATCGCGTACGCGATCGCTGACAAATAACGCGACTTTACTGTATTACGAACAAAATGATATACAAAGCATGTATTCTCAGAGAGGAGGAAGTATTGTCATGCAAACATCTTTTAGATGAGTGAAGGTGTTTCATATGTCCTAAACTTAATAGTTAACAAAATTGTATCATGGTTTCCATCCCCAATTAAATGATTAATCGTGTCTGTCTTCGTGCTGTGAATGGAAAGTAGAAATGTCTCACCTGATAATGATCATGTTGTAAACTACAGACAATCATATACGCGATGGTCTGACAGATGGCAGTTAGAAGACCGAACGTCCTGCCGGTACAGACTGGATCGTGGATGTAATACAAAAGCGACCACAACGCAGGCAAGATCACGGAAATGGTACATAAAGTAGTCAGCACTTTGACGATCGCGTACAGGTAAGTGTGACTTTTAGGAGCCGACGAAGGCAGCGGCCAACCGCAGCACAAAGTCACGCTGTATTTGGTGAAGTTGATAGCCTTTTTCGGTGTCACGTTCGCAAACATCTTTCAGGGAAAGCTGGAGAACACCCGACTGTTCTCGTGCAGAAGAAATAATCCCTGTTCGAATTGATTCGATAATGACGTTACCACCACAGTCCACGAAACATTTTACTCCCGATCGGTTATTCAAGTCACGACTTTTCCCTGATAAGTGCATCTGATAGCCAGAAGAGGGAACGCGTTTCCAACGGAGGAAGTATAAGAGAAATGAATTGATAAACGGCGACTGCAATATTTACAGTTATTCCGAGGTAAGGACAACGTAGTGTTTGGACAATGTTAGAAATATTGTAACAGCGTAGGTAATGATAGTTCAAGAGCTGTATTTCCTACCGCCATTGATTTTTCTTGAATTTCTCATCCATGCGAGCCTGGAACTTCATAGTGACTCATCGGGTTACGCCAATCATTCGTTCTCTACCTCGGGATTAAGAGAAACATATTTGATGATCTTGAAGCATGTTGCCAATGCTGATAATCTCAGCATTTTTCTTGTGTTCCGTCTCACAATTCGTGGGGAAATTAATATAATTGTGTTGAATAATAAAGGTGTAAGAAATAGAAAGGTAATTGCGAGTTATCGTTTACGGAAACAGATGTTGTTGAAACGGCATAGGAAATAAGGCTTTCCCATACAACTCAATAATATAAAAACGCCATAATTGTGTAATCGTTGCGTGTAGAAAGTACTCTTCGATAACTGTGCATAAATTCATAAACATAATTGAAATGTAATGAAACGTCGATTATCACTTCAGAAGGCATAATAGAACTTGCCTAATATCGTAAGAGGATTTCATATTTAACAAGGATTCGTTTCCGTAAACAATGTTCTTGTAAAACGAGATGAGATTTAAACTCTGAAATTAAAACCGACACAATCTCGTGATAGTCATCTGGTCTTTGAAGAAAAAAACTTATTGCTAACGAAATTAACGTGATAATTATGATGAGAACGGCCACCCACTTCGAGTGCGATAAATTTGGAAATATTCGGGGAAAGTCTACAGAATCTTTTGCTGCAAAAATCAGTTCAATATCTTTTATAATAACATCACAATATTTGTTTAATGTTGAAAAATCCTTTACTCTTTTTCAAAGTTATGTTTCTCAAAAACTGTGCGTGTAGGAGAAACATTATAGGCCAGATTCGAAATTTGCACAATGCTTTTTAAGATCTACCCAACAGTTATATGGAAACATTTGATTTCTTCGTGAGCTAAACATTTATGATCACAACTCACAAAATCACTTCAACTTTGTGTATCATAAATCGATTGCATTTCGAAAAATTACAGGTCACAACGTGACACTGGAAATACGTTAGAAAAATTTTCGAATATGGCTACCGGGGAATTCTTTTTTATTTCATTCACAAATTAGGATATTTGTGTTTTGCATACATATCCACAATCTAGTCGCAAGTCATGAATGCACGAATGATGTTATTCTTATCTTGTTGCGTTCGTCAGATCTTTCTTCTTCCATTCACATTTTTTTTTCTTTAACACTATTATGATTCAGTGTCGCCAAATCATTATTTTTAGACAGTTTATTCTGCATGTGTCCGTTCGTTTCGTCTACGTTAGGCACTTACTTACGGAAAACGGTAATTCCAAGGGTTACTATTCTTATGCCTGACCATTGTTTCTACATGCAGCTCCATTGTATTGCCATCGAGCGGTCTTCGGGGTCTTCGCAGGCCAAGACGGCCCACAAATCGAACCCGAACTCGGAAACAATAGATCCTTGGAAATCCCCAATATGTACCTGAAAATAAACCCGAGGTGGAAAGCGTCCAACTAATTCAGTTTTGCACCAGACTCTCTACCAGAATGAAGTCTGCCGTTCTGTTGCTCCTTCTAGCAATCGCAGTGACTTTCGTCATGTCTCGTCCCTCAGGAAACGAACTAGCACCGTTAACAAGTAAGCTCATATGAAATATACAAAATTTGTCTATCTAGAACTGGACAAAAGAAACTTCGTAGCGTTGTCAAATTAATAATCGAAGATACAATTAAGGTATTTATTCATATGTTTACTCGATAACACGAGAAGTTACCTCGAAAATGGCAAGAAGTGATAGAACAGAATAGAAAATACGTTTATATTATTGAATAAATATCTGAATTTTAGTTTTCTATTTTAATTTACAAACGCTACGAACTTTCGTTCGTGTAGTTTACTTTATATCGTGTGGCCTTTTAAAAATAATATATTTTATTTGGGAGAAACGTTGTTTAAAATAACCTTTATTCGAAATTTTTACTGTTTACTGTGTACGTAAAATATTTTATTTGTGACAAAGAAATATTTACATTTTATCTATATAAAATTTTTATTTAAATTGTGGTATAATGTACGATATTAATGTGCAATCAATATCTCCTTGTTATTGTAAATCATTTGTTACTCTCTTAGAATTATTCTTCGTAATATTATTGTCAATTAGAATTTGTTAGGATAACACAAAAGATACATAAAAAAGAAAACGATTTTGGTTCGCAAATACTATAGATTTCTCCATTCTAGATTAACTCTCATTCCCTCTTTTATCCAGTTTTATTGTCAAGAAATATTTTAATACTCCCTATGGTATTAAATTAAAAATATATAGTTTTATATTATCGAAAACAAAACATTTTGTTCGCCAAAATTTCACTTTTTATTAAAAAAAAACCATTTAATTTAGACTTTAGAACCACAATTGCTAAAAACAGTATTTTAAATGTCTTTCCAATCGAATTTAATCACGAGTGGCACAATAATTACAGTAAGTAATAATATAATTGCATTTTTCCATAGGTATAAAGCTCAAGGAAAATATAACGATTAAGGGCGATGTTGCAAGAGGCAAAAGACACGTATCCCTTTGCAAGTCTAAGGCGCACAGCACCAGGTAAGTCGCAAAAGTTCATTTATACTATAAATAATATATTTGCATTTCTATAAAGAATAAAAATTGTCTCTATTGATCCTAAGATGCATTAGCTACGTAAAGTATTTGTTTCTTTTCTTAAAATTTATTTCACGGTTACAGTGACTATTAATCACTGATTAGAATTTCTTTGTCATTCATAATTACCTAGAAGAATATGAAAATTCCTGTCCACTGTATGCTTGTATATTTGACGATGGCTATATTCCGGTAACAACGCTAGAGAATTTTATTTCATATCAACGGAAATTAATACATATTTAACAGTAGTAGTACAAGGCGACAGTGTTGTAAAATTCGATAAATATTTATTCCTTTCTGGTACTCGTGTTAAATGTATAAGATATGCAGACTATTCCAAAAATTTGACCGTCGGCATGAAAATATATGAACAATATTCTTTGATCTTTCACCTTGCAGTTTCAGCTTGCAAACGCGTTTGGGGAGCGTAGCCTTCGCTCATTCTTCAGCCTCCACGCATCGTCACCACCCACACAGACTGCTGCATGGTTTGGATTGTTAACCAATGGAAATGATAAATTTTTATAATATTTTTATAATCGATTTAAACCTCAATAAGTCAATCATTTGAGAAAAACACCTCTGTCTGCTATGGTAATGTGGTAGAGATATACAAGATTTAAATTTTTTGGAAAATCCATTCTTTCGAGATTTTCTCTTTAAGAAAACAGCGTATTATATTGTTGTTACAAAATGTACATGTATAATCTCTATTTGTATAATATTTTACTAGCACCATTTTGTTTCGTATGTTACTAGTAAAATCCGTAAGATAAGTAAAATGCTCTTAATTTATACGAAACACTTTCAACAAATTGTGAAATACAAAATTCCAGAATATTTTTCATAACTTGTGCGTCTCTATTTTGTAGCCCGACTATTACAATTATTGCGTCACATGTATATTGTAATCGTTCTCTCACTGATAACTTCATAGGAGAGTAAAAAAAGGCCATTTTCAGGGAATCACCACTAAAAATTGCTGTACTATGTACAAAATATTAGTTACATTATTAAATATGTTGGTATCTAATCAATTACTAAATAGTTAAGTATTGTATGAGGTATTAGGGTAAACTGTACAATAATTGGCACCCTAAACCAAAATCGCAGTAAAAATCTTTTTATCTTTTTTAGAAATGTTTAAACGAGCTTAACTTCCTACTGTTACAAGCTAAAAGAGATTCTTCAACAAAGTCAAACAGTTTGACGAGTCGTAAATCTTTTATTATAAAATATATTCAGTGAATAACAATCGTAAGACAAATAGTACAGTCATTGGGACATTTGCTAACAATCATATACGGAACTCTGTTATGAAAACTTACATCGTTGCTTTGAAATATAAATAAGAAGCAATAAAAAAATTATGTTCTATACACAGGAATTCTTAATATTTGCCATTTAAATCAATAGTGCCAATAACCACTGCAGTGCCAGCGGTTTACCCTATATCAATCTCATATCTATCAAAAGAAAAGAATCTTATAAAATAAAATTTATACTAGGGCGGAAGAAGTGTTTAATTTTCGAGTTAGAGAATAGCTTCGAATGCAAAGGGTTAAACTCTGTTTATCCGAATCTTTGTAGTATACAGATCTCCCAACGACGTCCTGTGATCACATTTCGATGAGAACTTTTGAAACAATCTGATACTTCTTAGAATACAGTGTAAATATATATTCCGTCAAGCGATAGCAGAGAAAAATAGTCGCGCAATAACCAATAAACACGGATTTTAACGCCGGAAATCCCGGAATAAAATGAATAAAACATAAGCGACGTCGCAACTTTCGCGAGGAGGCCTCTGGAGATCGAGTATGTTCGAATTCCCTGGTCCCCTTGACCAAGCGATTCCACGAATCGGGCACACGCTCGACAACACAAAATCGACGTATCGATTAGCGTCCTTAGACTAAGCCGCACACTTTCTTGGACCACTTTCGATCGTCCCTGGACGGTAAGGACGTCCACTCGTTAGGTGTCCGTGACAAATGATCATCGGACGTCTTCCGAACCCGCCGCCGGGTGTCTTCCAACGATTTCGACGGTGAAGGGACCTCGTCGTATAAAAACGCTGTGTACCGTCGACTTTCTTCGATTCGCGTTTTCGTCTCTTTGGTAGAACGTTTAGACTAAGAAATCCACGTCGACATGACGTCGCGGTTCCTCTCGGTAGCTGTGCTGTGCGCGTTCTTCGTCGTATGTCCCGCGAAACCAACGGAAGTGCTCACCGCTGATGGATCCTCGGCGCTGAACCCGCTGCAGCAACAGCTGATTACAGCTGTGGAAACTGGTTGGTTCTTCATGCTGTTATATCGGTCGAATTAGTCGACTAACGTTTAACTCACATGGACCACTTTTAACCCTGAATCCGTCCCTCATTTCAAAGCCAATATTCTTGGAAACGGAGTTTTGTTCAACACTATACATACCACAAGGGATCACATGACCATTTTTAGATTTTACAGTTGACAAATATTGAAATTGTAAATGTCTTTCCATGGGAATTTATTGAATATATTTTTTTACTTGGTTTTGAATCGCACAAAATATAAATAAATTTAATTTTGTTATTTTTATAACACCCTACACATCAGTCACTTTTGAGGGTTGGTAGGTATAGTGTTAATCGCATAAGTGGTTAACCCTCACTGCCCCTCATTTCAAAGCCAATATTCTTGGAAACGGAGTTTTTTCAACACTATATCTACGACAAGGGATCAAATGACCATTTTTAGATTTTACAGTTGACAAATATTGAAATTGTAAATGTCTTTTCATGGGAATTTATTGAATATATTTTTTTTTACTTGGTTTTGAATCGCACAAAATATGAATATTTTTATAACACTGTACACATCAGCCACTTTTGATGGTAGGTAGGTTTAGTGTTAATCGCATAAGTGGTTAACCCTCATCTGCCCCTCATTTCAAAGCCAATATTCTTGGAAACGGAATTTTGTTTAATACTAAACCTACCACAAGGGATCAAATGACCATTTTTAGATTTTTTAATTGACAAATATTGAAATTGTAAAAGTCTCTTCGAGGGAATTTATTGAATATATTTTTTTACTTGGTTTTGAATCACACAAAATATAAATAAATTTAATTTTGTTATTTTTATAACACCCTACACATCAGTCACTTTTGAGAGTAGGTAGGTTTAGTGTTAATCGTATAAGTGGTTAACCCTCATCTGCCCCTCATTTCAAAGCCAATATTCTTGGAAATGAAGTTTTGTTTAATACTAAACCTACCACAAGGGATCAAATGACCATTTTTTAATTTTTCTGTTGACAAATATTGAAATTGTAAATGTCTTTTCATGGGAATTTGTTGAATATATTTTTTTACTTACTCCTGCCCTGCATATTAGAAGCAGCTGTTTTAATTTTCCAGTGTTCTATTTCCTTTTTCTTGGCCCACGCCCCCCGAGTGCGCCACTGGAGTTAAGCATAACGTTTATAAGTTACCGAGTGTCCATATCTTTCGATTCGCAGATGTAAAGAGAGCACAACGATCCCCACAATTTGGATTCCCTGGCGAGGGTTTCGCCCCTTTTCCAGAATTCGACGACGAACGTCGTTTTGAGAACCACCATAGACACCACCATAAGCACCATCACAGGCCAGAGGGTTGCGGTGAATTCGGATGCGGTGGAGAAGGGTAAGCGCCACGTCCTACACAGAATTGGATGAAATATTATTTTCAAATAACGAATGGCGCGTTATGGTACAAAATTTCTTTCCTTTTAATTTGTTTTTCTTTCATAGAAAAATATAGGAAGTTTAGGTGTTAATAAATCAAGATATAGACAAAATTTCAGTGTGATTTCTTAAATCGTACTGGTACAATTTAAGAGTTTCAATTGCGTTACGATTTAGGAAACTAAGAGAATTGATAGAATTATTATTTATCTACTCTAAAAGATTACATAAATTATACTGTAAAGATGGCATAATAGATATATTTCAAAGAAAACACAAAATTTATTAATCGATTGTTTAACCCTTCGCTGCATAGTGTATCATATCTGATACAGTTAACAAATCTAGTATAATAGTAAATTAAGAATGTGTTTTCTTACTATGTTTATTTATATTTATTTTTCTGAGAATGTTTTTTTTAATTTTTTTAAATATTTTTCCCTTAAATAAAATACAAAAACTGACCTTTGTTCTATTTTCTCATCCCAATTGAAAAAATCATGCAGTGAAGGGTTAATTGAAATTTCTCTTAAAATAATTGGTTAAAATTTACATTAAACTTGAAATCTTCCAGCTTCTACTGAATAGCGCGAAATCAATCGAGATAACACTTTATAATAAACGTTTATATACATAAACGCTTCATATGTTTACCACTAGAAGTCGCAAACATTAATTGGTTACCAAAAAAAATGAGCAGGTACGATTTAGGTGAGCAGTTCTCATTCGACAACTCTCCCCTAACAATTTTTATATTGATTGCTAGGTTCGGACCACAGCCAGGATTTTATCCATCTGGTGGCGCATCTGAGTCCACAGCTCAGGCTTCTGCTGGATCCAATGGATTCGGAGGATCGGTAGCTTCGGCAAACGCAGAGTCTAGTGGAATCGATGGACCGTTTGGTGGTGGAGGAGGCAGCCAAGCAAATGCACAAAGCGCCAGCTTTAACTTTGGTCCATATTCCGCATCGTTTAGTATCGCTGAATCATCATCGGGTGCCCAACGGCCGCCGATTTTCTAAGGCCATTTCGGTGAGTTCCAGTTCCTTCGTAATCCCACAGACATTCTTTTACTACCCTTAAAACTTTCGCCTCCCAACTTTGAGGCTGTTTTCAAATAAAAATTGTATAAAAAGTATAAAAAGAAATTGAGCCGATCACCATTCTTATGAAATACATGTAAAGATGTACGTGCACCACAGTTGCTTGTAATCTTTACAAAAATTGATTGCAAATGAACATGGAGGGAAAACATTAGGTAATTATTGCGAAAGGGTCGCCGTACTCCGATTTTGATGAAATTTAAATATGTTATAGATTTCGAAATTTTAAATAACTTTTTTCAATTAAACTTAATTAAAATTAAAATAATTTAATTAAAAATAAAATAACTTTATTCTGATATCTCTGCTCACAGTATCGTGTGATCTGACAAAGTTTCATTCATTTTTGAAAGGCTCAGGATTTTGGACGTTTTTCCAAGGAGTTTATTAGAAGACAGTGTGTGCCGGGAAACTTAACGAGGATCGCGTGCAACCGGGACGAATCGGTTCGACGTGAATCGGTGCTTCCTGCGATTCCCTCGAGCGCAAAATACCTGAGCGTACGCGGATTTCGCTGTTAACGTGTCGAGTACGCTCGCCAGTTAGCGTCGATTAATCGACGCGTTTTTTCCGTTTCATTGGCAAGCGACGCTTCGGCACGCATTCCAGGAACCAATCGGTCGAGCGAAACGCGAGACGATTTGATTATGCTCGTGTGACATTCGAAAATTAAAGTGGTCTCCGCGGAAATTATGTGGTCGAACAGATAGAAGCGGCAATAGTTCAGTTAGACCACTGGATCTCTAATAGACTGTGTGTGCAATTGAAGTATTCGAACTTCGATTGATTATTTGAATAACGCATTCACGTACAGTGATTCCCACTAATATTCGGACACTATTAGAATGACGATAACTTTTTTAATATTGTACTACACGATTTGATCTTTTTTGGGAAGCTAGAGCAATTAGTTTCCTACTATAAAAGATTTTCTCAAAAATTGCAATTGATCGGAATTGTAGAAATGTAGAAAGAATACTAACAGTTGCATTTTACAACATTTTTATGTCAGCCTAAATTGAACATTTACAAACTACGTTTTGTAGGTCTTAGAAAATATGTTTATTAGCTTAGTTTTGTAAATTGTATTATATAAATTATTGGTGCCTTAATAAACATAATGAAAAATAACCAATCGGTACTCCAAGATTAACATTATTATTTAATATTGAGATAAAATGTGGTAAATCAAAACTATCAACTTAACCGTGCACGATAGCTAAAAGCTCGAGTTACTTTCTTGTTCTTTGTTGTCATTAACCCTCTGCACTCCACTGTCGAGTGTGACTCGACGTCAGAGAAAGAAAAATGTAAATGAAACGGGTTTTTATATGTATTCTTCCTCCTTATTTATTTCATTTCAAAACATAAATATAAGTTACTACAAAGCTTGAGAGAGCTATATTTAATATG
This sequence comes from Lasioglossum morio, assembly GCA_916610235.2. NCBI lineage: Eukaryota > Metazoa > Arthropoda > Insecta > Hymenoptera > Halictidae > Lasioglossum > Lasioglossum morio. The sequence goes on along the minus strand of OU744324.1, from coordinate 3,913,887 downwards.
ATTAGTAAAGAAAATTGTTTAAAACGACTAGCAGTCGAAGACTTGTCCTTTGAAGTAAATTTCAAATGAAACCCTTAAAATAATAGGGCATTGTTGGAAAGAAAATTGAAAAAAAAGAATAATTCGAAGTGTAAAGGGTTAAACTAAATTTCAGAGCGTGTTCGTGTTAGACGTTTCGGGGAGGGGGTGCAGGGCAAACTGTTCTGCTTTAAGGAACAAGCCTGACATTAATTTGCCGATATATTTCCAAAGGAAAAAGTTGTTCAGAATTTTGGTAACCTCGATAACATACAATATTCGAAGCTCATCGAAATTCGACAGGGAGTAACGTTCGTACAAGTTTACCTTAAGTATCTATCGGGGGGTCGTCGAAGCTAACCGGAACAAGTAACAGTTTGGAGAGCCGTGTAGCGCGATCAGTGAACCTTACGGAGGGCTCAGCGAAGTAAGTTTGGGAGGTTAACGAACCCGGCGAATTAGAGGTGAAGAAAAAGGAAGGAACCCGAACGAACGCCTGTTGGATCGCGAGGTCTCTCGCGCCGACACACACTTAGCAGGGTAGATCGCAAAAAAAAACCAGCGCGCAGCGAAACATCTGTCCCGAGCACCGGCTCGTTTGCAGCTCGAAGATGCAACAATCTTTGCTTATATGTCACTTTTGTCGAGTGGCTTTGACGTCTCTTTCCCTCCTTTCTTCGTTTCACCCCTAGTCTCGGTGCGTTCACGGTGGACGCGCGACAGAGCCAAACAACGACACGAACGCAGACAATCGCAGCAATAGCGCAGCAGAGCGCAGCAGAGCGCAGCACGGCGTAGCCGATTTTAGCGCAGTGTGTACGCGCGTCGATTATTCAAATGCGCGCAAACCGTCTGAGTGTACGTATCTGTGCACGCACGCAATACGCGCGCGTGCGTGCTGAACCTGTGCAAAAGGGACGGTCGTAAACGCGCGCGCTGCCCGCTATTGTCCTATTGAGCCGTGCTCCTTTTGGTACGGTGTGAAAAAGAATGGACAAAGGGAAAATGAATCTTCTTGGTTCTCAGGCGATCGGCAGACGGCCAGACGGGACGGATTAACTCGTTTTAAAGGGATCGGGACGCCATATTGTCGGTCGGGCCCAGTAACTCCCGTACCTTAGCAATCGAGCAACGAGGTCCTCTCGGACCCCTCCGCTCCCTGCCCACGAACCGGTCTGTTTTGATTTCGAAACGCTCCTACGCGCGGTCCACGAACTCGATCCTCGAATCCGTTTCGCAGACATGATGCTCGATTCGAGAACCTTCAGAAAATTGTTGAAACAAGTCTACGTTTTGTCCGATAACTAGTTTTTTTTTTATTAGGAATTCTCTTATGATACTTGTTAGCATAATGTACATTACAGTATTATAGAGTATAGTGAATAACGTTAGTAACTTTGGAGATAGAAAAAAAAGAGGATTCTTATCTAACCGGCTTGATCGGGAGACAAACATCCCGGATAAATTAAGGCCCGAGGGAAATAATTAAAATGTATATAGTATATTATATTCTAAAATTAATTTTCTATTTTTGAAAATTTATTTCCCTTCGTGAATAATCATATTTGCACGCATAGTTGTTTATAATTGGAATCCGGTTAATCGAGGTCCTAATGTATTTAAAGAGCCTATCATATTTATACGCACGCCATGATAATATTAGGTTCAGTTATTAAGCAAATTATTTGCAACGGTAATTGAAATCCTACTTCTGAATGGTTTTGGATAAATTAAGATAGTTAACCCTTCTACTTTTATTTTTTTTAATTTGTAAGCATTTGAAACCCTTCTGGGTTTATTTTGCTTTACATGAATAATACGACTCGCTAGAAAGCATGCAACATTTGTCCAAATTTTTTTTAGTGATTATTTACAAAGTAGTTCCGTTTCACAATTCTTATCAAATGTATGTTATAAATCTTGGCAAAAAAGCGAAGTAACCAAAAACAGATTACAGCTTTATACGTCCCCCTAGAAAACGTGCAACACTTGTCAGAAAATTTGATTGGTAATTATTAGACTGCAAATCTTTTTGCATTTATGGCTTATAAATTTAAAAGAAATGTTAGAATATAAAACTCTACAGAATTAAATACGATTTTTATTTATTTCGACAAAAAATATATTACAGTATTGTACATCCCCTTGGAAACCGTGCAACATTTCTCTGAAAATTTGTTTTGTAATTCTTTACGAAGTGATTCTGTTTTCGGATTTTGACTAAATTTGAAATTGGTATAGATCTCAACATTTGAAGTAACTTAAGTGGTGATCGCTGTTTGTTCTCTTCAGATATATAAACATTACTTTAAACATGTTTTTTTTTTAAATTCAGATGAAGCCCTTGGAAAACAAATTTGTTCACGGGCAGTGTTTTTAATATTCTTGTAAACATTGAAAATGAAAAAAAATTGGATCCAGCCCACTGTGCGCCGGTCCTGGCAGAACCCGATATGCAAATCGGTCCAAGTCTCCCTGTTAGTGGTCATCCGGGAAGGGTTAAAGGTCACAAGTGGTTCCACGTCGTACATTTATTTATGTTCGGGACTATGGCCGGGAGAATGTAGATTTTCGGCTACCCTAACCGTGAAAGAGCCAAGTCCAGTTATTATTGCGTGCAACAAACAAACTCTGACTACATTTAAAGCGCGCGCGCGGCCACGTTAAACTGCGTATTATATCTCGTGGTAAGAATGTCAACAAAGGAAAAATATTAAAGTCGAATTTCGGGGATCGATTTCAATGCAGACGATACAATTAACCCTCAGAGGAACGAGGAGTCCAGTCAATTTTTTTTCTCGTAATCAATACACTTTTCATATTTGTTCCAATGCTAATAGAAGAGCTATGTCAAAATCTAGGACTGAACAACGTGTGATTTTTGTGAATTTGAAAAAGAGGGAACTAAGAATAATTACTAAAGGATAATTCTCGAACATATGATTAAGTTTCTCGTTAATTCGTTCCACGGAAAAATGGCGAACAATTGAAGTGGAATTATTTATTTTTAGTGAAAGAACCGTTCGATTTTTATTAATTGAAATAATCTGAGTTGAAAATATTCTTCCATTCCAGAATAGTTGTTCTGCTAGCAAGACTGTGTGGATATGTATGGTGCGAATGAGAAAGAAACATATGAAGTGAATTTGATTGTGTGAAATAAAAGATTGAGTGTGCATGAAGAAGCGTTTGTTTGAACATTTGTTAGTAGTTCTTTGATCATCGTTTGTGTTGCACGTAATATGTTACGGGAAATACATGATTCGTTGGTTCGTTTATTAACATATTATATTGAGTTGGAACGAAAGTTCGTAGCATTTGCAAATTAAATATTTTCCACTCCCGTTCTTTTTGACATTTTCGAGGTAACTTCCCGTGTTATTGAATAAATACCTTAATTTTATCTTCGATTCTTAATTCGAAAACGCTACGAACTTTCTTTCCATCCCAATAATTCCATCCACTGCTTGTAAGTACACAAACAACAAAATTCAGAAATTAGTTGTAATTCTGGAAGGAGAACAACTGTAGAACTTGGTTGCAAGTCTTTATTTTGTATCAGAGTCATGTTAACAGTTCAAAGTGCGAATGAATTCTGTTGCTGGAATGGTCAGAAAACATGGAAGGAAGGATGACTTTATAGTAGGAGAATTGTAGGGGAGAAAAAGTGGAAGTTGGCAATGAAACAACGATGGGCCAAAGTCTTACACAAATAAGGTTGTAATAAGAGAACGGAAAGAAAGAGAGAGAGAGAGAGAGAGAGAGAGAGAGAGAGAGAGAGAAGAGAATGGAAAAGCTTTTTATAGGCGGGGAAATCCCTGCGTTTGGAAAACTACCACCGTCTGTAGAAACTGCTCGACGCACAGTGGAGTATTTTCCCCGAAAAATTGGCCAAAACTATTTCAGCATTATTTTAAGACTTGCGTGCATAATTTAGTGAGTCATTGGATTCGTCTTGACGTCAGCTACAACAATATGTAATATAAAAGTATTTACAAAAGCGTAACATTTATAATCGTCAGTATACTACGGATCTATATGGAAAATTAAATTACATTAATTGCTATAGAAGATTTCTGCTTGCTTTGCTAATCTTAATTTAATCCTTCAACCGTTGTACTTTGCAAATGTATAGAATCTGCAGTCTAGTAATCAGAGTTTGCTTGACACTTTATCATTAGATGGCGGATTTGATACATTTATAAAGAAAACGAGTAGGTGTAATTTAAATTAGGAAAAACTTTCGAAGAATTTAAAAATTCGCTTAATTTAAAAATAAAGGTCCGCTGTCTACTTACCACTAACATCACATAACAAGAGGTTAAACAAAACAAAAGAAGTTTTAACAAAATTCTCTGCAAATCGAAAGATAACGGTCTATTTCGATGCCGACTAAAAATGGTCCTCTTCAACAGGTCTTGCCGCCCCGAGCATCTGCTGACCCTAATTTATTCGTGCACCGATTCGCCGGGATCGCCGATTCACGGCAGCGGTTGGCCATTGTTTACAAACATTCTACGTCACTAGTTCTAAGTAAACAAAACAGCCGACGAAGGAGAGAAAGAGGTCGAATCAACTGCAGCAGCAACGTCCTGACGTGAGAGAAGACGAAGGAAGAGGTCCTGGGCGGACGCACGTACCACCCTCCATCTTTGAAGATTTCCTGGGAGCGAGTTCCCTTTGTCCGCGCGGGCAAACCACCAGATGTTCTCGCAAATAAAACCGACAAAATATCGCGACGCTGCATCCCAGATATGGGAGGAACGAGGACTGGTGCGCGAAGGGCGGAGAAGGACCGAAAGGAGCCGAGCGAAGGGCCCGAGGATGAACAGCACAAAGGGAGACCAAAGAGCCCGGAGAGAGCTCGCCAAAACAAAACAAAAAATTCAACACCGAAAATTCGTATCCGAACCGAGAGAACCGTGCAATGACCGGGCCTGATCTGCACACGCGATCATCCGCAAAGGCCCTGTATCATCCTGCTCCGCGTCCCGATTCCGCCTCGAACTTTCTCCTGCCGAACAGCCTGTTACCTGTTCTTGCAAATAAACCTTTACCGTCGATACGCCGCCGGCCGCCGATTTTCAACCGCGCTCGACATGCCTCGTTCACAGGTCAAATCGATTTTCTAGTTTTTCGATACCTCACCGCCGAGACACTCTATTGCATGCTTCACACGTTCCGTGCCAGACGATCCACGATAAAACCTTCATTCTGGGGCATTTATCAGTCTGTCCAACCTCTGTGCTAGAATCGGAGAATGGTTTCTCGATTTTTCCCCCTACTTTGGACGCTCATATTATTAGATATAAACATAATCTCGTTAAATCATTAGCTGAGTGCGGTACGATGAACCTTCTGCTTCAGAATTAGCCCTCACACAGCTCGAAACATGATCGTATAAGGACACACAATTGAACCCCGTAAACACTGTTTTCATCCTTAAATATAGTAACATTCTAGTTTTTTTTTTAGGGGTTCCGTTACCTCCTTAAACCCTTAGCACTCGAGTGGTGACTCAGTGTCACCATTATTAACTGCTGTACTATTATTCAAAATATTGTTTACATTATTAACACGTTCCGTTCAGACCGATTAGAATTCTCATTGAAGAAAAAACAATTTTTTTAAAGATTTGTTGTAAAGTAAAGAATGAGGTATTATAAAAAACGTGGTATAGAACAATATAAATAGTCTGAGTGAAAACAGGTCGGCACGAAACGTTGATATCTCTAATCAATTACTAAACACACAAAGAAAAATGATATACATACGAAGAAAAAGATTAATTAATGGAATTATTGTAGGTCGGAAGAAATGTTTAATTTTCGAGTTAAAGTAGCTCCGAGTGTACAGGGTTAACTTTCATGATTTTCTTTTAATATTTCTTTTGGCAAATAGCAAAATTATTGTAGACTTTTATGTTCTTGGATGATCACTTATTAATTTGCATTTAATTTACATTGTATAAAGTGTAACATCATTGAATATCATAGAAAATATTGGTTATTGTCATAAGCGTTACAATTATACATAATACTGTGAAAGTTATCATAGGAAAGGCATCACGGAACAGAGAAAACATTTGCATTTCAACAAATTATCGTCTTTACACACTCCTCATTGTTTAACGCACTGTGGGCGGGGAACGCTGCGCCGACCGATCTCTTCCGTTTTCCAAACGCTGATGACGGAAGACGCTGATTCGCGTCATTTGTTCATTCGTGATCGTCATCTCTACACTTACTGTCCATTGCCGCCGTGGGTGATTCATGCGATTATTTGCTCAGATTCATAAATATTATTCCTAAATGACACATAGACGGATGAAAGAGTAATCACCGGACTGCAGATGTTTATGCAAATTCGTATTTCATTCGAAGGCCTGTCTATACGAAAGAGGATTATACGATACACTCGTCTTTGCATAAAGATGAATTTCAGTGACATTTTTATTTTCTTGAATTTTTCGCATTTTCTTATGCTATATAATCTGCAGTATGGTAATTATTAAACTGCGGCTTTGATGCATTTGTGACGATATCGAGTAGATTGAATTTAAAGCAGTAGGAAAATCAAAAGAATTGTATAATGTCAATGTATTATTTCCGATTTATTAAAACTATTAAGAAAGAAAAACCACTCCCGTTTGATTTCCAGTGATGAACACTTTTATTTTGCATAAATAACTATAAGTTTCTTTTCTGTTTACGTTTCGTTAACCCTCAACTGGATTATTGGGAGCATTCTGGACTTCTACAACTTCTATGTAATAAGGGCTCAGGAGCCAATCAGTTCAATTTAGTACTTTTGGAAAACTTGGATAGAAACATTCTTGTTATTTTTACGATTATTAAAATTGTAAAGTACACCCATGAGGAATGATGCAACGAATTTATTTCTCTGGGAATACATTATTTAAAAAATGGCTAATTTGGATAGAAGCATTCTTGTTATTTTTACGATTACTCAAATTGCAAAGAAGTTCATACAACTTTAGTTCTTTTTGAGTATATTATTTAAGAAATAGCTAAAAATTTGGATAGAAACATTCTTGTTATTTTTACGATTATTAAAATCGTAAAGATACATCCACAAAGAATTATGCAACTTTAGATCTTCGGGAATATATTCTTTAAAAAACGGCTAATTTGCATAGAACCATTCTTGTTATTTTTTATAAAGCAATATAAAATAGTTACTTTTAATGCGAGTCACCATAATTTAGTTGAGGTACTTTCGACACCGATCCACCGGATTTATTACACTGATATGGATGATCGACTCAAGGGTTAAATAAAGTTGTTTGATTTTCAGACGTTTTTATATATGGTGACTGGTTCGGCGATAAACGTGTCACAATGGCAAGAACGTTGGAAGCACGCATAAAATTCGCATCGCAAATTAACCTGTATTTATGGCAGGCAGCCGGTATCTTTTAAAGTTCGCACGGAAATTGCCTCGTAACCTGCATCGTAATTGCGCAGCATCCTCGGTCCTGCGATTTCTCCATTCTTCTCGAGGAGTTCCTTTATGAACGCTTCTCCTATCGCGTTTCAACGCAATGCCTGTACGCACGTTGTGTACCACCATTTGTATGCACGTGAACGTGGACACTCGATGGAGCCTAATCAGGCGCTTTTTATTATGTATTATTCCTAGACTGCGGACTTTTATACCGGTATTCCTGAAATAGTTTATAAATATTGCGAATCTCAAACAAATTTGTTTACTTTGCTACAGGTTCTACCATATCGTAAAGAAGACAGAAATCTTTCTAAAACTTTCTAATCATTGTAATACACCTAACTTTAGAACAGGCATGTCAAACTCATTTACCGCCAAGGACCTTATTAAATATTATAAATTAAACAAAAATAAAAAACAAAGTAAAGTGATGTGCACGAGAAGATTTACTTATGGAATTGGAAACTTAAGAAACACAAAAAAAGAATGAAGATTTTAAGAAATAAAAAGGAAGAAGAATTGAGAAAAACAAAGGATTTTACATTGTAAATGCAATTGTGAAATGTTGTATACTTCACAATATACAATATTTGTTAAAAGGATGTATTAGTTATTAATGTAATATTATACTACGGTGTTAAAATTAATTAAATTTTTTTCAGTTAAACCGTAATAACCCACATCAGTAATGGCTTCGCAGCAGTAATTGGTATATGGCTCTTTTTCATCTGGAGTAAGACATACAATTCTATTTCATTTTTTAATATTTTCCTATATTGTATTAGGTTTTCAGGGCCACCAATTTTCTTTTTATATTAATACACATATTACTTCATGATTAGCTTCTAAAAATTTTCAAAAAATGCTAGAATGTAAAAATTCCACAGAATTGAGTACGATTTTTATTTATTTCAGATCTATAAAGGCTATTGCCACTGAAAAGAAGATTCTATTTATTCCCACTTTCTTGAAATGTGCCTGGAAAAAATAAAAATTGTATAAACATCCACAGTCTATTCATGATAAATTAGGAATCATGTTGAAATAAAGTACGATCGAAGCATGATACCACAGAAATGGGTAATTTTCTTTTTATATTCAGTTCTTCCATAAAATGTGTACACATATTATTATTTCTGGCTAAATTAGTAATCATATTGAAATGAGGTACGATCGAAGCTTGATATCACAGAAATGGGTAATTTTCTTTTTATATTCAGAACACATTTTTCTTCCATAAAATGTATACACATATTATTATTTTTAGCTAAATTAGGAATCATATTGAAATAAAGTATGATCGGAGCTTGATATCCCAGAAACGGGTAAATGTCTTTTTATATTGAGAACACATCGTTCTTCCATAAAATGTGTACACATATTATTATTTCTGGCTAAATTAAGAATCATATTAAAATAAAGTACGATCGAAGCTTGATATTACAGAATCGGGTACAGTTACCCATTTGCGATTATGGCCAACTGTGCACCGTTCGGCAATTATTCGATCGAATTTTTTCAAAGACGTGTTTCGCGAGCGAAGCCGCGAGAGACGTGCACGGTAGCCGAAAGAAGTGACGTTCGTGACACCGGAGATGCGTTAAAGGGGCTCGTTAAAGGTCCGTCTCCTGGTCGTTAAGCATTGTTTAGCCGCTCCTGGACGCGCACGGCTCTGCCGACCGGGTAAACCAGTCCGGGTCCGCCTGGCCGGTATTGGTGCACCCGTGAGGAACGAACGAGCGAGCGAGCGAGCGAGCGAGACGAACGTTCGAAAAACAGGGGGGAAAAAATGAAATAGAAAGTGGTCTGTCCGGTGCAACGTTCTACAGTTTGTTGAACGGTCCGAGGCGCCTCCAACTGGACCCTTTACCCCCGACGTGTTCCTGTTCACCACGCACTATAGCAAATCCGCGATGCTCTCTTCAAGGCTTCCGCGGCATTGTGCTCGCATTTCTCGTGCGGTTGTCGACTCGGAAAGTATCTTCTGGTCAAGTCGTCGGTAAGTCGTAGCCCGGGCTCCAAGTGCATCTTCCACGATCTATACGTTCTCTCGTCGATCCTCTTACAACCGTCCACTCGTCTCTAAGTTCTTACGATTATTCCGTTTCGAACGGTTTCGCGATTTCCATCGTTGCATCTTGTTGCTCACCGGTTCGAACTCGCAGACTCGAACTACCTCCCACGATTGGTATTCCCGGTTCGAACCGTTGCGAACGAAGCTGTCAAACGGTGGACTGAGAAGGGGACCGGCCTCCGGTGACGTTCTCCGCGTCGCCAGACACACGCACCACCCGATTCCACTAATTTTCCCTTGGTCTCTCGCCCCGCAGGTTTAACTACATTTCGGACCCTGTCAAAAAGTGAAGAAAAAAAAAAACTCTGTACTATCGCAACATGGCGAACCTTTTGGCCCTTTTGGTGATCACTGCAGCCTGCCTCGTCGTCCACGCCCAGCAACAACCTAATCAAAAACGTAAGTAAGAAACGTTACCGATTTCTCTTCAGTAATAGTGATAATCGTCTCGTATGAAACGACATCGTTCGCTCGCGTGAAAATTAATAAGAAAATTTCGGAACTGCATAACGATAAAGTATGTAGAAGATAGAAAAGAACAAATTAATACGAACATTACCAGCTCACGCTTTAATTCAGATAAAAATTCAAATTTTTTGAAGAACGTGGAATTCTTATTTGCTGAGTATCAAATCTGTTACACGTATTTTAATAATTGCTGCTGACTAACAACGAATGCATTTTCTTTCCGTCGAGCGTCACGGTCGGAGACTGCGGAGACCATGAATCCATTCACCGAGCGAAACGACGAATACTCGTTTCTCGTTTGTGCTCTTACCGATTTCATTGTTGAAATGGTATGTTGATCCCTTTCTTACGGAGGAGTGCATTCGTGTTCTTTACGTTTCAGCCGTTTTCGGTCAAACATTCGATGAGATCGTAGTCTCGTCGGACCTGAACGTTCGGAGAAAGTCTAAAGAAAATCGTCAGGGCAAAAGATTGACAAACATACCTTCGGGCACCACCGGCCCACCGGAGAAGTCCACCATAGTCGCATCCAGATTCGTCGCCGACGATGGAACTCGCATCGTGTCGGAAAAAAAGCAGCAGAAACGCGAAACCTCGACTCTCCGGAAAAGGTAGGCCGGTGAAAGTATATATCTTGTACGAGCAGAGTGTATGTGTTGGATCGCGGTTTCACTTTAACTCTTTGCACTCCTTTATCGACTCGACATCAAAGAAAGAACAATATAAATAAAATTGGTTCTTCCTTTATTTAATTGTCTTGTTTTCTTTTAGTTAAAACAAATATAAATTACGAGAATGTTTGAGAGCTATATTTCAAATAATTAGTAAACAAAATTGTTTGAAATAAGTAGCAGTTGAGGAACTATCCTTTCAAGTGAATTTCAAACGAAATATTTGAAATAGTATAGGGAGTTGTTGGCAACAAAATTGAATAATAATTTGGAGTCCAAAGCGTTATGACTTTTGAATAATATGAGATTATATTACCTCATACAATTACCTAAATATTTAATAATTGATTAGATACCGACATATTTCATGATGTAAAGAATATGTAGAATAATGGTACTACAATTTTTAGAGCGCTTTAGTGTTACCAATCGTTTTTTACTTGAGATTGTGAATTGATTGCAGGTATCTGGACATGGGCGTCGCAGGATACTTACTGAAATCTCGAAAACGATGAAAATTCCACTCCGAGGACAACCGCACGATCCTCACACAGCCATCCCGACCATACCCTTTCGGCTCACTTTCGGACCCAAGCCTTGTAACAAAAAGTATAATAAAAATTTTCTGTGTCACAGCAACGCCGACTCGGCTACCTTATTTAAACCTACACCGAGCGGTCTACAATCGTTCCAATATAGATTGTAATTATTAGACTCCGGATTTTTATGCATTTATGGCTTCGAAAAATTTTCAAAACATGCTAGAATATTAAACTCCACAGAATTAAGTACGATTTTTATTTATTTCAGATCTATAAAGGCTACTGCCACTGAAAGTGAGATTCTATTTATTCCCACTAGTCATTATTATTATTATTGTACTATTCTCATATTTTTACAAATACTGCAAGAGAAAATATTAAAGTGCTCACACTGCTCACGAAAATACGAGAGTGATCTACCCACATTTAACATCTTAACCCCTTGCTGTATCGTTTTCTTTACAGTTACAGTGATTAGGACATTTTTATCTCCGAACATGACGTAGAGGAGAAAAGAAAATTTATATCTTTTGTACGGCTACCTTTATTTTAATGCCTAAATATTCATTACAAACGAATCAAATTTCACTACATTTAAAAAGAAACGTGTAACATTCATATTTGTTAGACTTCGTTTAGACTACGATTTATTTTACGATTTCAGTGATTAAAACTTTTTCTGTGACTTTTAATTTCCTGAAAAAGGAGAAGCTTTATATCTATTGTACGCCTATACAATTCTCCAACAGCTGTACATTAACAAAACCAAAGTAGAATTTTATTTCGATTCAAAGGAAACTAATAATATAGCACACATATTTATTGTACTCTGTTCAGAAACTATAACACGAGTGAGACACGATATTGTAGGACAAGGAGTTAATCAAGAATCAGAAGCCTTCTATTTAAGAAAGTGTATATTTCCTTAAAGATAAAGCGGAACAGTGATCTAACATTGTTTGCTACAAATAGATAAAAATTGGGATTTTAATGATTGTAAAACATCCTTTAATTAAGTTTTTTTTTATTCACATACACTTTTAATGCACAATAAGTTTCTGTCCGGTCCATATATCTTAAATAGCACCAGTGTAACGTAACCCGTTGTAAAACGATGATCACAATACTTACAGTACAAATTGCAATGAAACTGGACAAAATTAGTTCAACAGATTATCTAGCAGATCACCTAGAAGGACAATATTCCTGCGATTACTGAGTCGATCACATTCTAAGAAATAAAAGGTGAACTAATTTGACGAGAATCATAGTTCACGGAGGGTTAAAAGATCGACTGGACGGCTCAGCGATCGTAGAAGACATCGGAAGATGACGCGAGACAGCCGTTTAAAATATTTAAAATCATTCGGCACTCGTTTCGAATGCACCCTTATAGACAGCGCGTCACGATTCCACGATAAGTTCGTGGCGACGCTGGCGAATTGTCAGGCATTCCGTGTCCGGCAGCGAGTTGAAAAAAATCGGTTGGGCTGAAATATGGCGGGCCGTGGTCAAAAGGCAGCCGCCATTGCGATTCCCGCCCGACGATGCACTGCGAGACGACGCACCGCGCGCTGATCTACCGCGCCGCAATGCTCACGTGACACTCCGCCCACGTGACGCGCACGTGACGCGCACCTACAAATCCTTTCGTCACTTTTTCTCACAAGGAAACATCCCTAACCCGCGAATTAAAAAATATTATGACAGAGAATAGATACATAAATTATGATAGGACGAAACAATTTAATAACGTCAAGTATACAAATCACTTCCAAATGGAATGCTGGAGGGTTAGGTTAGGTAGTAATATCTATTATTATTTCTATACTTATTATTAGACTGCTGATTTTTATTCATTCATGAAGAAATTGAATGGTTAGAAGAATCTAAGAATATTATAATGTTGTTCTTAATGCAACAAAATCATTAAAGGATGAAATCCATTTTTATTTTACTCCTGCTTTCCACAATCAATGCAGAACACTTTTATTTTGCATAAAGATCCGCAGACTACTTACAATATTATTAATATACGATAAAATAAAATTTATGATTTGATTCTTTTTGTCATATTTATTTTTAGTTTTGCGCGGCTACGAGAGCATATTTATTATTGGAAGAAAGCGTAGAACTGTATAACGTGCTGCGTATATGATGTAAGGAAGAAAAATAAAGGAAGAAAACCATTTTTACACTTTTCATTCATTTCCTCATGCGTGCATATATCTTATATGTAAATTTGTCGCGGCATGTATGAATAGGACTGATGGACAGACGATGCGTCAGCGACGTTAAAATCGTTAGAGGGAAGTTTCTCGAAGTAGGAATCGCAATAGGCAGAAACAGGCTGACGCTCGTTAACTCGCACAACAATCGGACCCCCGTCGTCGTACGGGAAATTTTATTCATGCGAGGGAAGGGATTTCGTATTCCGCGCGTTGTCCTCGGCTAGTACTATATATTTTATGGTGAATTCGTGGTCAGACTGATAGGCACGCCGACGTGACAAAGTGTTCGTCATACTTTTGAGATTTGACACGCGCGTCGTCGCTGTTATCAACGTCCCCGGGACGTTGATTTAAGGCGACGAGTTCAAAGGATCGTCTGATCGGTGCGGCGCCTCCTGGAAACTCGTAAACAATCCTAACGTCCGAGAAGTTTGATCCAGCTTCGTCCTCAGTCTGTTCCTGCACTAAACTATCGAGACTGAAATAGGAATATCTATTTTGAAACTCGATTTCAGCTAGATTTGATAGCCTGTATCAATCTACGGGCAAGACACGCTAATGAGTTCAACAATAATTGCACAAAACTCAAAATTAATTGCACATACGGTTACATTACATATGGGTTATCCATCTTGTATCGCTGAGACTATAATTCGATTATGTTTTATTCGTAATCTTATAGTTTATGACACTTTAATTCGATTATGTTCTGTTCGTAATCTTATAGTTTATTGACACTTTAATTGGATTATGTTTTGTTCGTAATCTTATAGTTTATTGACACTTTAATTCGATTATGTTTTGTTCGTAATCTTATAGTTTATTGACACTTTAATTGGATTATGTTTTGTTCGTAATCTTATAGTTTATTGACACTTTAATTCGACCGATTATGTTCTGTTCGTAATCTTATAGTTCATTGATACTTTAATTTGACCGATTATGTCTTGTTCGTAATCTTATAGTTTAAATGAATGCATTAAACTACGGTCGACGATCTTGCTACAGAGAATTGAGAAATTGTATACTATCTAAAACAGAAAATGGGTGAATTTTCATTGCAGGGGCGTATGAATGTTAATAACGGGATGAACTTGATGGCACATCACCTATTGATTCTACAAGATCTGGATCATCTTTTCGTTATCGTAAACTAAGAGAACATTGTCCGCACTTCTAGCCTCCCTTTCACAAAAAACAAAATGTGTTGCAATACTGAAGTATAATAAGTGTTGCGACACTTGCTAGAAAGTAATGAACGCAAACGTCACCCTCCAATTTTTCCACTGAAGAAATGCGGACCTCCCCGGAAGTGTAAAATACTTGTGAAAACGTTCCTTACAATCTTTTATGCAATAAGTTTGCACGATTTCTCAAATGTAATAATTAGACTGCAGATTTTATACATTTTTGATAAAAATAGCTATGCATAATTTAAAGCAGTGGTCGTATTAAAAAGATTTAAGGGCATCAGTGTATTAGCTTCAGTTTTGTAAGCCAATTAAAAGATGAAACAATTTTTTATTTGACACCTGTGTCTTGCAAACAATGCAAATATTTTTTATTTTGCATAAACGCCCGCAGTCTAGTAACAATGCATAAATATACTCTTCTATACCTCACTTTTATATCGCTATGCATCATTTTGAATTATCTTGCAACATGACTTGCGGGCATCAGATACTCCGTTATCTTGAAATACTGCGTCCTATACATACTCTATATTTATGCCAGGTGTATATGTATTTATTTATTTATTGTTTATTTTAATGTGGTTGCATTAACAGCCATGTATTAGTATTTATTGATTTATTGTTTATTTTAATGTAGTCGCATTAACAGCTAGATCATCAGCGACCACGTGATTTACAATCAAAAGTGTTTGTATATGTATTGTATGGTCTAAGAGCCCGGAGCACTCTATGGGACGCTGTCGCACCATAGATTACAGCGAACAGTCCACGATCCCGATGAAGGGGATGCGTCGAACGATCTCCAAACGGAACCAGCAGGTGCTCGCCGGACAGATCTCGTTTTTGCATCGGGATGCAGAATCCGTAGTCGACGTTGCAAATGCTCGTGGGCGTTTATGTCGGCCGACGATACACCTGCGACTATTTTATGTCTTCCCTGAAAAGACTGGACGGTAAATTCCAGCCGGCTACCCAGCGTCGATCCTCTGACTGCTGATCAGAGGGATCAGTGGCGTAGAACGATCGTGGGAGGACCGAGGGTTGGCCCGACTTTCCTGTCATGCTCGTCTCTCGAATACATTCGAATATTCTTGAAGATTCTTCACGGAGAACAATTTCTGGAGCTCTGTTCCTTCGACGAGCAAATAGTTTGGGCCACGCTCTGGCTTCCCTTGCAGTTCGAACCCCACGAGACAACGGTCCCATTGCCTAAAGTATACTAACCCTTCAAATTCTGCTTGGAAAGATGTTTTCCTTATAAAATTTCCAAATTCGTAGTGTCACGTCCGGTGGTTCAGCAGTTATTAATGATTGATGAAATCGATCGTGTATATTATAAATTTTCTGAATTTCTTTTTGTATTTATTGTGCTAATGATGCACGGGAAATAAAACATCAAATATCATAAGTAATATTTAATATTGGATTATCGTATATTATACTACATTGCGAGCGATAGAATTAAGGAAAATCTATAAGATAAATGTCGCAGTGGAATATTAATTATGATATTTCATGTTTTATTTTCCATGCATTGGAGTAAATATAAAAGGAAATTCAGAAAATATATAATATACACGATTGATTTTCTTAATTATTAATAACGGCTGAACCACCGGATGTGATAGTAGGAACAGAAGATAGAACGAAAATGATTCTCTTTTGGTGACGTCGGAGATGACGTTCTATGGACACGGACAAAGGGACTTTGTATCTTAGACCACATATACATATTTGTATAGACCCGGTATAGATATAGAATGTGCATAGGACGCAGTGTTAAAAGATAACAGAGTATCTGGTGCCCACAACTGACAAGATAATTCAATACAAGTATATGTATTTATGCATTATTTCGTAAACATTTGGAAAAATGAACCGTGATACATGTATATAATATCTCTTTTCACAAGTATGTTATACTCTTAACATAAAGTAAGTTATGAGGAAAAATAAATACAGATTTCATCTAATCAATATCTACATTGAAGTTGAACTTTTTGCTCTCATGCAATGCTCTACTCTCCAGATCTACAGTGGAAATATGTAAAATAACCTACTCCTTTCTGAATGCCTGTGAGTTAAATATTTAAGAAAACTGTATAGGTTTAAGAATTGCTTATGCACTGGCCAACGATTATTTCTATGTGATTTGTATTGTATTATATAAAGTATAATAATGTATGGCAAAATAATCTCTACTTTGAGATTCTAATTGCATTAAATCAAAGAAATTGATCTTTTATCAAATAATAATTGACAAAATGAGTTAACCATATTTAAAATAATAAGAGTAAAATAAAAATTAACGAGTAATAAAATAGAATATACCTAATAGTTACAGTTTCCATAAATATTTATACAGAATGAGATACGGGGACGATTCCTACACTTTATCTTCGTGGTATTGCGACTTCTCAACAGATTATTGCACTTCTCCCAGATCCGTCGTCTGGTAAACGAAGCAATCTTGGAACGGGTCGTGTTATCTGAAGCCGGGTCTATATGTATAAGTATACATGGTCTAAGCTTTGCATACGAAGGTTTGTCTACGCCATTGCGCAGGATACGCGTCCTAGCACAGCACGCATTACGCTAGTATACGATACAAAAACACCTGTCCCCGGCGTTTTATTCTGGGGATTTGCAAAATGAACGCGATCCACGGGCGAGATGTAACGCGGTCTTTCAACCCATTTCAAGCCTGCTGAACTTGCCCGGCTGTTCTCCGTGATTCGTGTTCAAATAGGAGTCGTGTAGACGGTGTAACCGCGCGGGAGAGTCATCGTCCTTCTCGAGAAAAGTTTCTCGCGGCGCGCGAAAAAAACGTCGGCCGGGAGAGGAAAGCGCACCGGAAAACGTGCAGCGCGCGAATCAAATCGGCGAGGGAGTATTTCCGTCGCGTTCCGCTTCTTCTTTTTTTTTTTTTTCTTGTTTTGTTTTTTCGCGATCGCGCATTTTTACGGAGAGACCCGCATCCGTCGCCAAGAGGCCGTGAGCTGTAAAATTATTTACGGTGTCGGAATTATTCCGAGAAACGATCTTGAATTAAACATCCCTGTCCACGCGCCCCCCTTCGGATTTCTATTGAATCGTAGATCACCCGGGCCGGATCCGACGATCAGAAAATCAGAAAGAAACCAACGGAAACGAATACATGCGTCGCGCGTGCTTCTCCTGGCAAACGACCCTCTAATTTCTTCCCGGAAATTGGCATCGCCACCCGACAACGGTGCTCCACGCTGTTAACGATTGTCGACGACAATTTACACACCATCGGGCACAATCAAACACGGTCAAACGACTGTCAACTGCTATCTTTGGACAGCTGCGCGTAATTCGCAGACGTTTTCCTTAACCCGTAGCACAACGAATTATTTTTTAATTTCGTTTTAAATTAAAACAACAACTCCCTACTGTTTTAAGCGTTTCAGTTGAAATTGACATCAAAGAACAGTTCCTTGACTGTTACTTATTTTTAATAATTTTGTTTACGAATTATATGAAATATAGATCTACAATTTTGTTGTTATTTATATTTGTCGAACTTATATTTGTTTTTAACTGGAAAATACGATTTGAGTAGATAAAGGAAGAACCAAATACATATAATTCTTGACTTAATGTTTTTCGATATTCAATAGAAACTATTAACACTAAATCTACCGATCATAAAAAGTGGCTAATATGTATGGTGTTATAGAAATAACAAGATTAAATTTATGTATATTTTGTGCAAGTTTTACCCAACTCCTTTACGAGCTCAATAATAATTGTCAAATTAAAATTCTAAAATGGGTCATTCCACCCCTCGTGTTAGGTTTAGTGTTCAGATGATTATAGCAAGCTCTGCATTTTCTCAATTACCGAACTCATGCTGTATAGCAGAGAGGGGGTCCATTGCACCCCCTGCACTTCCTCCCCAAGAAATCTAGCACAGATCTAACCAAAATTCATTTGAAAGGTGTACAAGCCGCGATTCCTCGACGATTTTTATGACCCTCAAATATGTTATCTGGGATCCGATTCTGAGCAATTATCTGATACACCTGATTCCATCTCTAATCTCTAGTAGATACGACTTATTCGTGTTGAAGAAAGATGCTGTTACGTGCAAATCATGCAAAAAATGGATCTGACGATTTCGACTTCGACATTTATAGAATTCACCGCACGCATGTATGAGTTTATCGGCTATGCTGACGGTTGACGTTCAACGCATATATTAGCAAGAATATAAGTAGAAAAATACGTACTCTTATACATGTAAAATCGTGCTGCTATAAATTACGTTCCTTCATGCTCGCAATATACCATTCGAGAGAACGTTGCTCACTGCGGATTTATAAATATTGCATACTATTTATAAACAGTCCTAATAAATAGAACTCGTTCTCCACCAAATTGTGTTGAACTATTTATTTTGAAAATTTGTTAATTTAGGTGATATACAATTGATCGGAACGTTGGAAGAAGTCCCTCAGGAATTGTTTACCAAATTGGAAAAATGGCCAAAACTTTGAATAGACACATTCTTGTCATGTATAGAAAATAATGTAAAATAGGTATTTCTAGACCTCCACAAGCCTTGATTTTAAAAGGGTAGCTATATATATAATTAAAATTTGTGTAGAATGAGTAATGACAAAATTAATAGCCGGGATACCATATGTTAGAAGGAGATCTAATGGATATTTGTAATTTAAAGTAGGGGACATTTTTAAAATGTTTAAGGACAGCAATATATTAGTCTCAGCTTTTCAGGATAATTAAAAGAAGAATACAATTTTTATTTGACTCCTGTGTCCTGCAATCAGTGAAAACATTTTTTATTTTGCATAAAGATCCGCAGTCTAATATTGAATTATTATTAAAATACGTTCGAATACTTATTGAAATTCTTGAAGTATCCTTTTTTTTTAGGTAGATATCAGAATTGGACAAGTGTGTTCACATACTCTTGAGCGGGGGTGTGCGTCATACGGATTCGACATTGGACCGCAAAGGGTTGGAATTGTTCGGGGATTCCCGAACGGAACCGGACGATACCGTTTCTGTTCTGGATTTTAGTCAGAATGGTTAACGAGTGCAGCGTAAAGGTGCGGGACGTGAATCCTCGGCATGAATTATGCGATTATCGGTATCGAGGATGACGAAGCGGAAAACTGGCAATGGCAGGAAGCCGAGAAATATTGAAATCACTAGGAATAACGGTTATTATTAGAATGGCCGCGTGCGTCAGTTGGCCATAGCGAATGACCGGTATTACGCGGGATGGTAAGGGACTGTCGCAAAAGTTGGAACGCGTTTTATTTTTTAGTTGTAAAATTGCATAGCTATAGTCGCCAGCTACATTTTTGCTACAACGTTGTAGCCAGTTTTCTGAAGACAATGTTTCCAGCAAAAGCAATTTTGCCCTGTAATATAAATTGTGTTATATCGATCGTAATATTGAATAATTCTTTATGGAGATATCAGCTCACAGGTTCGATCAAAATAAAGAACAAGCAATCTTGCAATTAATAAATTCTCAACGTTTCGATCCTGATATGGATCATTTTTTATTCATTTTCAAGAGAGAAAATTTTTTTTAATGCATCTGAGAAATTAATATCTTTGTAATATGTGTTAAACAGATAAAGAATATGAAGGTATTAATTGCAAGATTGCTTGTTCTTTATTTTGATCAATCCTGTGCGCTGATATCACCATAAAGAATTTGTCGTGTAAGTTGGAACACCTCAGTAACTCTGAAAAGTAAGTGTTAAATGAAGTCGAAACTCCTTACATTCAATACTTATTTAGTATTTATTTCTTAGACCCTGACTCGACATAAAAAAAACATTGTTCAAACAATAGTAACCGGCTTAATCGTTCGATTCACTTTCACAATGTTCAAATGCGAAATAACTTGCAAGCTTATTAGCGCATTAAAAGTACATATTAGGTCTCAAAAGAAAAATCCAAGTCGTTGGGTTCATTATATACGCTAAAAATTGCCGTACTATAATTCAAAATATCGTTTACATTATTAAATATGTTGGGATCTGACCAATTATTAATCATTTCAATATTCTATGAGGTATTCTATTAATTTCATATCCACAAAATGAAAAAAATATCATATAGAATGGAGTTATTCTAGATAGGAAGACACGTTTAATTTTTCAAGTAAAATACCTCCGAGTGCAAAGGATTAAAAAAGTGATAGTCCTTATAAAAATGGCCGAACGCGTGTGGCTGTACGTCGCGGTTGTTTCCGATGTTAGTTTTACTTTTTCAGGTTCTCTATTGAAGTTTCAATAGTAAACGAATGATCGGCAGGTTTTCGGAATTTTGCATCACCCGGTTAGTGAATTATTTTTCTCCTAAATATAGAATACTGATAGAATTCCCGAAAAGGAATAATTCATAAAGGGAGGCGCGGTGCGACGCTCGACGCGACGTATGCATGAAGGAAGATGATGAAAACTGAATGTATAAAACCGCCTTGGTCGGTCGAACGAAAACAGGGAAGATTCTTTTATTGGACGATGTTCGAGGCACTCGTCGGACCCCGCTATCGTAGCCGGGTGTCATTTGCTTATTTGTCGCGAAAAATACCGAAAGAAAAGGAGGAGCGACGCGGTTCTCAGGAGGCGGACTCCGTACGTGGCTCCTGTTTTCGTGAACAGCCGCACGCACTGAATCAGGAATCAACCGATGTCGGTCTTGCACGTGCTTCGGAGCGGCATACTGAATCGGACACGTTCGTCTGCTCACGCGCGACAACTGTCGAAACGCATCGTAATCGTATCGTTTCTGCGGTGGGTTCGCTCGTTCCCTAAACGTAATCGCGATCGTACGCGCGCCTGCGATCCCCGCTCATCTTTTACGATCTCAGGTCCATTTATTTATTATTTTTTCTTTTTACCACGCTTATAGCAGCTTGCCGTGTTGTATCAAATCTTGTAATCGAATTTTAAACCACTTTCCGATGAGCTGGAGACTTGAATCTTTAAATATAGCTGAGAACTAGATGAGAATGCAATATTAACAAACAAAAATTTTTTTAAGCTGTGCGTTTTGGAGATAAAACAATCTCAGCAGAGTATCTTGGTAGTAAAGACTAAGAAGTAGAAAATAGAAAAATATATAAAAACAACGCTTATATTAAAATGTAGTAAAAAGGAGAAAATAATTTTTTTAGAGGATTACATTAGTATAGTATAGCGTTCCACGCTTTTATTTATAGTCATTAATATCTAACAAACATTATTTTCTCCTTTTTAATGCGTTTTAATATAAGCGTGGTTTCTAAAAAGCTTGTTTTATTTGGAAGCATTTCAACCCTTTTGGGTTTATTCTACAAGTGACTACAATAACAATGTTCGTTAACACTAAATATGCAGATTAGATTTTTGTAGAAAAGAATCAATACAAAAACAAGCTTCAACCCGTTAGACTTCGTCACGAGTGTGTCTACATTTAGAGGTGGTTGAAGGCTTTGTGAATTCTACAATAGCATTTACACTGGCTATCATTGATAACACTGTTTATTCAAACATGTTTAAACATTCGTAATGTATTCAAAAAATGCTGGAGTGTCCATTTCGACAGAATTTAGTACGATTTTTATTTATCCTGAATCTACAAATGTTACGGCCAATGAAAATAGGATTTTAATTGGTATGACTTTCTTAAAATTTCACCACAAAAATTGAAAATTGCATGAACATCCGCAGTCTATTCATTACCTTCATCGTTGCATAATCTCGATTTTTGCGATTGACGAGGTTTCACATGTCCTTTGTGAGAGTTAGCTTCTCGATTGGTTGTTGCTTGGCTGTTGTCCTTGATAGCGAGATCGTAGTTGGGGGCGCGTTTCTACGTGCAGCGGACGGAAATCGCGGAAAAGCGACGGAAAACAATGGAAAACGGACAAACAAAGGGTCCCTCGAAGACGTATGGTTTGCAGATTGACGTAGAAACGGACGACCACTGAATAATCATTATTATGGGACTTGCATCATCGGTTTACGTGCGCTCTGCTCGCGGTGATCCTCTGTTGGATGACGAATGGCCCGTTCGCCAACTGTTTACGAGCTCTCCCCGCAAAAAGGAAGACGTCCAGAGATATCCTGATAACACCCCATCAACTTCCGAAAACAATAAAATACAAAAACAATTACATTATATTAACTTGGCAATTAAATTCGCGTCCTTGCATATTCTAGAATAGTATCATTTATTAAAATTGTACCATTCACAATTTTTAATTGGAAATTACCCTATTTCTTTCAACGATCAACAATATTTTCGGAAATTTTATATTATATATAATTATGCATAACCATCGTTCGAATCGTAAATTATGGTCTTGAGTTCATACAAAAATCCCATAGAAAAAAAGCACTTTCATTTTTTCCCGAATTTTCCATTTTTCCGGGAAACTTTTCCAATTTTTCTTTCCGTAAAAACCTTATTCAGACTATTAAGAACATTTCTTTTTTTACATTAACCGATGCGCTCACTATCGAACAGCATTTAATTTTTATTTATACAGATAGATACACCTCCTAATTTGCGCACGTCATAAGTCCATAATAATGTCCGCTGTCTAGTCATCATTACATACAATTAATTACGTTATATTTTCTGTAATAGGCTCTGCATACGTCTAGGCAACGATAGGACTGGCAGACGAGTGTGCGCGTGCCTTGAATTTGAACAAGGAGCAATCGTCCGATTTCTGAGCTCGCTTCGTGGAAGGCGACTCGCAAAATAGGACCGTGCACATGCGGGTTCATCGAACCGGGCCCCGAATATTCGAAGTAATCGAAATCAGAGCTCTGCGTGCTCGATCGGTAGCTAGATGCCCACTGTTGTCGGCTGCCACGAGAGAAGACCGAGTGGTTTCTTCTTAGGGCAATATTCTGTAACGCAATCGCAAAGTAGAGAAACGTTAGAATTCACGTTTGTTCCAAGTTGTTAGTTGGTAATCCAGAACGAGATATTTCTGCTTCTAAATGCAGTGTCCAAATTCCTTTCAAAAGTTGCTTGTATAACAATGATTTTACACATTTTCAATGTGGTATAAATATTTAGGAAGAGACCAAACTTCTTCCAAGTGGATAGAAGACAATTGATGAGATATTAGAAGAAGAGAAATCTAAATAAAACTGATTTTTATATGTATTTGACTCCTCCTTTTTATATTTCATTATCTTATTTTTTGATTAATAACAAAGATTGAATAATATTTAATATAATCAGTAAACAGAATTGTATAAAATGAGTAGCAGTCAAGGAACTGTCCTTTCAAGTAAATTTCAAATGAAACACTTGATATAGTAGAAAGTTGTTGGCAAGAAAATGGAAAAACAATTCATGGCCCAAAGGTTTAAGGGATTGTCGTAAAGGTTGGGACAGTGCTGTTTTCCACATTAACGCACTGGAAACACCAACGTCATGGTTGTCTTTATTTCTGTTTCTAAACAAACTTTTCAGGAGCATTAGAAGCAACAAATCGTGTTCAGTGTGGCTGTGCCAAGCAAAGGCTAAAAATTTTAACTCGAACCTTTTTCTGACCTAGAATATTTCCATAATCTATAATTTTCAAAATTCGGTAGATATGAAGTTAATATAATACTCGTACAATGCTTAAATGTTTAGTAATTGATTACATACCGACATATCTAATAATGTAAACAATATTTTAAATAATAGTACAGCAATATTTAGTGATGCCTCGAGTGCTAATGGTTAATTATGTTTCTCATTGATTAAATGGGAAAAAAGAATTGTACACTTATCAGGATGTGAATTTTAACCGACTTTGAAAAAGCCTTGTCTTTTTTTCACTTTTTTTATGTTCACCGATTACACCGAGATGCATGGACCAATCGGAACGAAACCTTTTGCATCTTGTAGAGTACGTCCATCGAGTGGTGCGCCGCCTCCGAAAAGATTGTATTACATTTAAAATTTTATAAAATGGAAATTATTTCATACTTTTTATTGCATTTGTTCAGTGTTTTTTTTTCGTAGCCCTAGCGTTATAGCTACTCACTGTGTACGAAAACGATTTTCCGTATCTGTTACATTGGAACACTTGAAAGAGGCGACCTCGTTCTCCGCTCGACGTGAAGAAGGGTTCGATTTTTCATCGGGCGTTAAAGCCTCGCGTCGCTCTGCCGTGAGAAACGCTCGGTCTTTGCGAAAAGAAAAGAAAAAAAAGAAGAACGGCGTCTCTCAGAGTTACCGGCGTAATTTACATTTTTGCGGAGCGTCGCGAATCCAGCTGCATCCGAGTGGAACGGCCGTCCGTTCTATCGGAGCCTGGACGTGCCGATTTGCGTCGGCTGGTCACGCTCGAAAATACGATGACGCGTGACTTGGAAAACGGTGCGTTTGGAAGTTGATTCATGAAATAGTGCGGAATTCATGAAGTATTCAGCGGCCGACGGCGGTACATCGTCCGATCGAGCGATCGATGGAGATGAATTCGACGGGTCGATCCCGGCAACGCACAGTGGGCGAAAACCGGCTGAAATGGTCAAAATTCGATAATTCAATGAATTCTGCGGTAAAGTTTTAGAAAATTGGTATCTCTAGGTTGTTTTGGACGTAGATTTTAAATCATTAATCAAAATGAACAAATTCAAACTGTTCGATTCAATATGGCGGACTGAAAAATCAAAACTGAATGGTTTTTTTTTTGGAAATTCATATATATGAGTTATTGGGGATGCTGATATTGAATTTGTATTTGAAATTATGAAATTCGAAATGGCTGATGCAACCTGGCAGAATCCTGACAATGTGTACAAAAATCGAGAATTAATTGAATTCTGAATGAAATTATTTGAATATTGCTAGTTCAATGTGTGTTTTGGGGTCGCTTATTTAGAATATCAAATTAAAATTATAATATTAACAATGGTGGACTAGTATGGAAGACATTTCATAAAGACTATTAATTCATATATATATATATATGAATTAATATATATATATATGTTGAACATTATCTTCAGATTAAATAGTGACTGGATTTGGTTTAATTAAAGTTCTGGTGCGAAATACTGGTTCGAGATAGTCCAACAATATATTTCGTTCATCAACTGGTATATTTATTTTTAAATGTATTAGTTTTTTTAATAACAAATTGTATTAACTTTAAAATGTTATTAACACATGAAATAAACTTGATTCATACTATTTTTTTTACAACAGATTCACATAAATAGCCTTTCTTGATTCTGGGTATTCGCACTTAACTGTCTGCATGAAAATACATACAGTATTATATTATTAATATCTTTTCAATGGGCAAAAATGGGCAAACGGGGTTTATTTCATAACTTTAAGGATGCTTTAAGAAAAAGATTTATCCTAGTCTCGTGCAGGCACAATGAGGCACACGATTTTTGTCCTGGTTTGGCCCACTGTGCAACGGAAGGTCGCGGACTTGGCCGACGACGGAATCGGTTGTCGAACCAATACGTCGCGATCTCATCGCCACGTTCGACGGCGTACCGTTTGACGTAACGACCTCTTAATATTAATATTATGTCAGTCATACGCGCTCGAACGTCCGTAGTATGACTGGTCAGAGCCGACGATAATTCTTGGGGATGATCAAAAGTCCGTAAGAGTCCAATGGCGGTGGCCGTGGCGCTCGTGCTCCGAATCCAAAAACAAATTCAGACAGATCCGCCTCGACGCGTCACCGTCCTTTCCTCTCTTCTCTCTGCTAGTCCCTTCTCTCCTTTCTCTGCCTTCGTACCATCTTTGCGAAAACCGATGAAATTACGATCATACTCGTCCGCTCCACCGATCATACTTTTTTTTTTTTTTTATTATAGAAAATCTCATATGAGATTTATTACAACATTGTTTCAAAACAGAAATACACTACATATAATACAGAGTATGAAGATTACAAAACAGAATATTAACATATGATTAAAACGAACAGTATATGAACAGAGAGAGAAGAGTATAAAAAAAAGAAAAAAGAAAAAGAAAAAGAAACTTATACTTTAAGGCCACAGCTTTTAAAAAATGATAACATGTAATGACAGGCCCTAATATTAGGTTTGGCTATTATTACTGAGACATCCATTGGAAGCTGGAAGTCTATTTTACTGAGTTTGTTAATCAATGAGAGTCTCTCATCATTGTATAAGTTACATTGCCACAAAACATGATTCAGCGTCTCATCTCCATCCCCACAACTACACTCAGGATTATTAATGAAACCAATGCGTGCTAGGGAAGAAGCTAAATGGTAGTGGTCAGATCTACCGATCATACTTTGCTCGCGCCTTCTCGGATCAAATTCGACTGCACCATGTGCAGTAATTTGCACTGTGCGCATTAATCGAAAACTAAAAGAACTTTTCGGAGAACCTACTGGTTCAAGAATTAGGAAAATTTCGGAAGATTGTGGATTCAACGTCCCTTCCCAGATAGCACTCGGATGTCCGAAGGATGTCCAAAGTACGTCCGTATTGGACCTTCGTATGTCCCAGGGATGTCCGAATCATGTCCGTATGTCCGAAACATGTCCGATATACGTCCCAGGAATGTCCGAATGAGGTACGATTTACAAAGTGTGATGTACATAGGATGTCCCGTTCGGACCAATCTGGGATGTATGTGGGACGTATCTGGGGACATACGGACTTTATTTGTTCATCCCTGGTACGTACCAGGGACATAAGGACGTTATTTGGACGTTTACAGGAACTACATAGAATATGGGTTCTGCATTTTAATTTTACTTTAATCAAAATTACATATATTACAAACACATAGATTTGGCACATAGTACAATACAATAGCACATATAACACTAATATATACAGTAATTTATAACATAATAAATATTTATAACAATTATAAAATATAAATTTTTAATTTTATTATTAAAAATCTTTTAAAAATGTTTGTTTCTTTCCACGGTTCTCTGCTAATGTACGCCGCATCTGTATGGAAACACTTCTTTCTTTCTGATGTATAGATGTTTTGGATATCTTCGCTGCATCTGAAAATTAAAATTTCTTGGTTAGAAACATTGTTCAATAAACGGGAAGATTTTAACATGAATATATTAGGTTAGAGGGAAAGCTATGTGGTATTTTAAATAAGCAGGTAATTTTACTTGTAATGCAAAAACACATGTTAATTAGTGAGTCATGGGAAAACAGAAATTGACAGGTTATTTGAAAAATGGCAACATATTGTTACAAATAATGGAAATTATATCATTGAATAATATTGAACATGTATTTTTATAAAATGACTCAAATGTTCTCTTTAAAATACGATAGAATTTTCCCTCCAACCTAATAATATTTTTGTATTTTCGTTTTGCCAATAATGTTTCAATGACTGAAAAAACGTAATAAAATAAATATAAAATAAAAGCTTACCTGAAATCGCAGTAACGAGTGTCACCAACACAATCCTGACAAGTGGCTGAAGGTATCGAATCACTTGCACACACTTTTTATTAATTGCAATGTTACGAATACGTGCACAGGGAGCACGTGCTAAAATTAACCTAACCTCACTTCACGTAAACGCACGGTGATGAGACGCGACGCTACTGTGAGGTATTTGGCTGAGAAACGGGAAAATCGTCTATAAAGTCTTGAAATCAGAAAAAAACTTACAAAGTGATTAGTAATATTCTTATTATTATAATATTATATATATAATATAAATATTAATAACAATACTAATTTAAATGATAACTGAATGAAATCTGAGTGCTCTGTACATCGCATTCAATTATCACTACTTTTCAAGAGTTTGCATAATCTGAGGATAAAATGTTTCGAATAAAAGTTGAACAGTACTTAAATATGTACTTAGAACAGTAGTTAGTAATTAAGAACAATAATTAAAAATTCTATATTTAAAATTTCGAAAAAAATTTTTTTCGACAAAAAGCAAAAATCATTTTGATTTTTTAAATGTTAAAATACATTTCTTATTTTCGGCCAAATACCCCACTGTGTGACGCTTTGACTCTGACTATGTCACTCTGCTCACCTGTCACATAAGATTATTATAAGACTTAAAAAATAAACGTACTTGAACATTCGAAACTTAGATCCCACGGATATCCGACGGGACGTAATAAACAGATGTCCCACGGATGTCCAAAATTGAAGTCCCACGGATATCCTTAGCACCTGAAAAACGAATGTCCCTGGAACATCCGAAATTTAGGTTCCACGGATATCCGAGGAACGTAAATAACGGATGTCCCACGGACGTTCGAAATTGAAGTCCAACGGATGTCCTTAGGACCTAAAAAACGGATGTCCCTAGGATAACCGAAATTTAGGTCCAATGGATGTCCGAGGGACGTCCGTAACGGACGTGGGACATATGGACATAAAGTGGACATGAAACGAATGTCCTTCGGACGTTCGGTGCTATCTGGGATTGTTCCTCGCAATTCTTGGACAGCAAAGCCCATTGACTACTGTGTACAGGGTGTAAATAAATTATATGTCGCGACTATCATACCGTGATTTTACACCCCCGGTTTGGTGGAAATTGATGTAAGAAAGGTAATGTAAAATTAACCCTTAGCACTAGAGTGATGACTCAGAGTCACCATTAAATAAATATAAATCGCTTATATTATTAAATATGTTGGAATCTAACCTCGTACTAAACATTTAAGTATTGTACGAAGTATTAATTTCTAAAAGTACGATGAACGAGTATTATAACAGTTTCGTATTCGTAAAATTAACAAAATCATACACAATGGCATTATTCTAGCTAAGAAGAAATGTTTAATTTTAGAGTTAAAATAGCTGCGAGTGTAAAGGATAAACCTTCATAATTGCGAAAGAACCCCGCACTAATCATATGGGAAATCTATCCCGGTAAAATCAGTTGGATTTTTCATATATTGTAGTTTATGATCTACTGAAAAAAAGATATACTGGGCACGAAGCTCAATAATGGACAGTTATCGAGTTATAATCAGTGAAACATGAGAAATTCGAGCTGCCGAATACTCAAATCTCGGAAAGTATTTATTTTTTGAAAAAATGTTTGAAACAGAAATAGAAAGTTTCACAAAATCTGTTAGGTGGTGTCATTATTTTTGAAGTGTTGAATGACTTTGAAAAGGTCTGTGAACAGAAACCTTTCACAAAAATCTTTGCGTGTCACAGCAGAGATAAGGACCCCACGGTTCGCCACTCCCGTAGTATTTTTTCACTCCAAACCCTCTTTGCTGCGTGTGTTGGATGTGTGTGCGTGCGTGCGTGTGTGGATTAATAAAAAAAATGATCTTATTATGTATTACTCATTTTATCCCGAGATTTGAGTATTCGGCAGCTCGAATTTCTCATGTTTGACTGATAATAACTCGATAACTGTCTATTACACCTTTTGTTCAGTAGATCATAAGCTACAACATATGAAAAATCCAACAGATTTTACCTGGATAGATTTCTCATATGATTGGTGCGGGGTTCTTTATGTAAAATTTTTTTTTAATTTTTCAAGAACTAGAAACTGCAATATGAAGTTTAATGATTCGCATTTGATACCGTTTTCGAGCATCGTCGTCGCAGTGCGGCGCCTGCATTCCTGGAAAAAGCGGATCGCGGGATGCGAAAAGGGTCGAAGACCGTGCAGGGAAGAATAGAAATTCTGGAGACGCGTTGTTCTGACGTCGTTTCTTGGATCGCGTGTATTTATAGTTCGGTTAAACATGTATGAGCCGTCTTATTCGTTCTGCTGATAGATCCACTTATCAGCCATCACTCCGCGTGACTCACGAATTAGCGATTCCACCATCGAGATCGTTGCGCGATTTCCGTCCAACACAGATCGTGAATAGTTTGCGAGCTTTACTAATCTCAAGTCTCTGCAGTTTGAATCGATAAAAGATTTAATAGATGTATGTATGCTCGTATAAGAAAAATAATTGTGATTATTTGCAAACAAACAAAAATTATTAATATTGATATAGTTAAATTATTATTGCAAAGCCAGTCCATTTCTTAGTTCTAGGAACCTGGCTGCTGGCAACGGCCTGGTAAAAAAATATCTGTCAGAAAAATGGTACTTTATATCTATGTGTTTTGATCGTTTATCGTTTCAGTCTCCGCATTATATTTAAATAAAGTAGATATGCATTACGAAATATTATTAATGTTTCATTAGAAACTCTTAGATAATTAATATAAATTGTACTGTACTTCATCGCCCTTATTCTAACTAAAACTATTTCATTTTAAGTGTTCATTTTAGTCTATTTATTAGTTAACTTCTTTGTAATTTTTTTTTTATAACTATATCCGACTAAAACTGCCATTAACTCATTTTTTCTAAAAATGCACTTATACCACTTACAAAAACAACGGCCCACATGTGTAATATACTTATGGCAAAACAGTCCTAAAATTTTCAAGGAATTTTCATTAATTGCGACTATTAAAAATTCAGGTCATAACTTTCTTTTCTATAACTGGCTATAAATTTTCTATAAATTATCTGTCATGATAATTACATTGCACATAAAAAAATTTGTATGTACGAGCACATACTGACCTTAAAAATACAAGTTGGTCATTAATAATTAAATAAATAAATGAAAGAAGCAGGCTCCCTTGATACCTGTGAATGAAGGCAATACTTTTGGCCGTTCGTACTCTTCCATAGTACAGGAATAACAGTGTGGCGTAAATATATATGCGTTCTTAGAATTGTTCCACGCTGATGTTTATGATACAGACGACTGAAATCCGCTATTTTTGCGATGTGATACGCATAAATGGTATTTTTAGCTGTCGTCAAATTAATATGTGAGTCGGTACACCAGAGGCGAATTTATTGCTTCATGTTTTTAGTAAACACGCTTCTAGCGTCTTGGCTTCCATTTCAATGGCGATTGACATGTCATGAACCTCTAAATGCGACACGACAGTCAATGGACCCACGATAGCACTAGGAAAAGTACTATCGTGGACCGCTATGAGGTTTGTTTTCGCCCGTTGTGGTGTTTCATACAATTAGAATATAAAATGTGCATATTCTGCATGGAGATTCGTTACATATTTTTTTAATGAATGTATTAAAGCCGAAATTTAATGATCATAATCGACATTCCCTCATCTATTTAAAATTTCAGAAACATCAAACACATCTTAGTAAAAGGTTCTTTCCCATTTTCAAAGATTTAAGGGATCAGAAACCGCGAGATACGAAAAGTGGTCAATCATTTTTCAAGTAAAAAACACACTGTCTAAACTATTTTTCTAGAAAATCATTATTCACGTGTTCATCAAAACAGAATCACAATAAACTCAAGTGCCACATGAGTTTACATTAATTCGAACCTAAGAAACAATAAATATTTCAGAGTTCCGTTACATTTAATTTAGTTAAAAATTAAAACACTGCAACTATTGAACTAGAAGTAACAGAGTTAGAATGTTAATCGTGACGCAGGCTAAAATAAATGTCAAATGATTCCAGCGATTTTTAGGACTCCGTCTTAAGAAATACTGTATCAGATGATTGCATAAGTTCGTGCCCGATTTTCATAAAAAAAGAAAAATTATATAGTCACCATCTCTTCCAATTGTACAAAAGAATGGTGACTATCTAATTCATTAATAAAGCTGTATTCTTTAAAATTTAACCATTGAATTTTAATTTCAGATCGGATCACGAGCTCTTACAATCATCTAATACAGAGATAATTATACTTTAAAAAAATTGTTTGGTTCAAATTTGTTCCTCGCTGTACACCATGTAACACGATCGATCGGGTTCGATCGAGGCTCGAGAAGGGCCGACGGGTCTCGCAATTAATGCGTTCGATTCGACGGCTGTCCGATTAGTTAGGGATGACGATCACGTCTGGTTGATCGATGCGCGCGTTCGCGTCAACGACGATTCTGTTGGGTACGAGGCAACCACCTGACGATCTATGGTGGGGGATCCAGAAGATCCCGTATCCCCGTTCCGCTCGTGGATCCAACCGATGATCCCGGCCCCATGCCTTGTGCGTCCTCGATCGCCCATCCCATCCCCCGCGAGGCTCACCTAGCTTCTGGTATAAAAGCAATTGCGGGTTCGAGGATAGCATCATCTAGCAAAAAGTTCGCGAGCCAGGTAGACCTTCGCGGTAGTGCTTGGATATCGACAGGACTCTTCGGTTTCCGGGACGAACGACTCTTCAAGAAAAAGTGTCTCGAGGGATCGTTTACGGACGGACGTTTCGTTATTCAACGTTCCATACCAACCAGAGTTGTTCCGATCATTCAGGATGGCACAGTGGATCAGCTTCGTCCTCCTCGTCGTCGCGGCGACGATCGCGGTCACGGAGTCCAGAGTTATTCCTGCTGAACCTGGTAAATATAACAATTCAGTATAACTATCATAGAAGAGGCTACTAATAATTAAAAAAGAAAAAAGATAGAATAGGTATCTGTTATAGATCGTTCCATCTTCTTTCCTTTTTTTATTATTATTGGTAGATTTTATTTCGATGCATGGCTTTTTCTATTCAGGACTATATGAGGCTGTCTGCACCAAGAAATAGAATATATCTGGATCAGCATAGGGATCTGTTATATTTCGTTCTATTTCTTAGTGCAGGGAGCCTCATAATAGTCTTGAATAGAAAAATCCAAGCATCGAAATAAAATCTACCAATATTAAAAAGGAAGAAAGAAAGTAGAACGAATTTGTTGAGCAAAATGTATAGGATCGACTTTTTTCGAAAAGATTTTATTTCAATGCATGGCTTTTTCTATTCAGAACTATTATGAGGCTCCCTACACCAAGAAATAGAACGAAATATAACAGATCCCTATTCTGATCCTGATATATTCTATTTCTTCGTTCAGGGAGCCTCATAATAGTTCTGAATAGAAACAGCCATGCATCAAAATAAAATTTTCCTGCTTTTCGAAAAAGCCGATCCTATACATTCTACTCAACAAATTATTCGTCCTTATACAACTGGTATGTTAAAAAAATGTTATTAGGGTTATCTTGATCAATGTTCCGTACCTATTTGAAGTTGTCATAGGGCTAAATTATTAATACTTAGTTACCTATTTAATTGATTAAATAAACTCAACTTGAAAGCTGATCATACAAAAGTGATTTGTAGTTTAACGAGAAAGTAGCCTGTAGATAGGTTTGACATGTTCGGTCTCTAAAGTTTCAGTGATGTTGGATCCCTACGGCAATCCCATAGTCTTCCTGCGAGAGAAGAGGGCACCCGTACAACCGTATCCTCACAGGACGATGATGATCACCGGTTACTACAGACCTGTGCGACGGTCGAATCCCGGTAGCCAAGCGACGGGGGTGTTCGCACAGGGCAATGCTGTCAGTGGCGAAGCCTTTTTCGGCGGAATGCAGGCGCCACACTTGAACAAAGGCCCGGAACCGATCGAAGAATCGGAAGTGTCGAGCGCCGAGGCTCAGGCGGCGCCAGAACCTGAAGAGTCCTATAACCAGGATGAGCAGACTCCTGTGCAACAAGAAGAGGAACACCAGCCTGAAGGACATCATCGTCAGGATGGACATCAGCCTGAAGGACATCATCGTCAGGATGGACATCAACCTGAAGGACATCGCGGCCAGGACGAACACCATCATCAACCGGAGCAACAGGATCCTCAAGAGGAATATCCTGTGGAAGAAGAACAGCATCCTCATAAGCAAGCTACCCCTCCTCCTCAGGTACATATTAAAAAATATTACTCTTTTTAACCCTCATTCATTCCTCGTGTCAAGTTGACACAGTTCTCCCAAAATAAATTATACTGTTCTGTTATTTGGAGGTACATTTTCCTGAAACTTTGTGTGACTTTTATTTATTTTTTACTACGGAACAGGTGACCGAAAAACCTAAGATGTAAATGTTAAATTCACGCATTTGACTAGAAAAACATTGAAATTTTTTTTATTTTGTCTCACTGTGTCAATTTGACACCGAGGGACAGATTCAATTCGTGAAATGAGGAACGGATGAGGGTTAAACACTAAACCTAACCGACCACCAAAAGTGACTGATGTGTACAATGTGTACAAGTCGAAAAATATATTTAAAAAATTCCTATGAAAACACCATTATAATTTCAATATTTATCAAATAAAAATTTTTTAATCGATTATTTGATCCCTCGTGGTAGGTTTAGTGTTGAACAAAACTCCGTTTCCAAGAAAATTGGCTTGGATAGTTCGGGAGGTTCTCACATGCTAGTATTCACGAGAAGTAGAGTCGACAGGGCTTGATCAGACGTCTCAGTCATCTCCTATTCAATAGCATGAGCATCATCCGATCAATCTTCAAATTCGATTTTCTCGTATACGAATCTACGAACAATCATATTTTATTTCACTTTTTAAACTTATTTTTACATTCTGAATCACTCCTTTTCCGGTGGTACTACTAGATCGGAAACAACCTGTATAATATTGCAGAAAATCTCTGTAACTTACACACTACAATAATAATTTAAAGAAATACGCATCTTAAGTAATTTATTGGGTGTCTCATTCAGAGATAGCATGCCACGTGTTAAGTCTTTCATCAAAGATGTTGCTAGCCGATTAATAAATTCCAAATCATTATGACCCCTTGCTTTAACATAAACGATGATTAAATAAATATCTGATACAATAGTAATAAAGTTGACACGTATAGTAGATCATTTTGATCTGCCTTTGACATTCTGAAGATCTTCTAATATTATGGATTGACTGCAGATCTTTATATATTTATGAAGAAATTGGTTGAAATATAAAACAGTGATAGATTAGAAAAGTTCAAGAATATGGTAATTGTTGTTTTTAACCTAACAAAGCCATTAAGGGATGAAATCAATTTTTATTTTGTTCCTGCTTCTCACAATCAATGCAGAATATTTTTATCTTGCATAGGGATCCACAGTCTAGTTATGAAATTGTCTACGTAATCAATTCTCAACGGCAGTGCAAATGTTTTCAACAATGCTCAACTCGAGTATACTACAGTGACTCTCACTAATATTCGGACACTCTTAAAAAGACGATAACTTCTTTAATATTGTACTATACGACTTGAACTTTTTTTGGGAAGTTAGAGCAATTAGTTTGCTACAGTGTGAAAACAAAATTTTGTCAAAAATTGCAATTGATCATTTCATCAGTTGCACTTTAGAACTTTTGTATGTGGGCCTATATTGAACAATTTCAACATTACGTTTTGTTCAAAAAAGTTCAGATGGTATAGTACAATATTAAAAAAGTTATCTTTTTAAAAGTGTCCGAATATTAGTGGGAGTTACTGTATCTTAATCCTTCTCTGTCACTTAGGAAGAACCACAGCCTGAACCAGTTCCAGTGTTCACAACCGAAGCAACCCCAGTGACCCCGCCAGCTAAAGAACACATTCACCCTACTTCCGAGGCTCCTGCGAATCGACCCAAGGTCCACCACGGCAAGAAAGCCAAGAAACCACCAGTAGTAGTCGAAGAGGACGACGAGGAAGACGATGAGTACGACGAAGAGGAAGTGTCTGTTCCCTTCGTGCCCTTCAAGGGTAACCGTCGTCGACAGCACTACCCAAATCTGAACAACTACTTCCCAATGGTATTCAGCTTCCCAGGAGTCTCCACGCGATCTGGATCCTCCGGATCTCCACCTGGAGCGGTCACTGCGATCGCTAACAGTTACTCCACTGGTAAAGGAGGAGTTGCTAGTTCGGTGGCAACCGCATATGGAGGATCTCCCAACGGGTAAGTCGCTACAGACATTTTCAACTAGCGCCATAACACGATTTACAGTGAGAAGCAAAATTAAACTAATGAAATTTCTTCATTGGTTCAACGAAACACTCGAGGGGTATATAATTGTTAATTGATAACGATCTGTTAATTTTGTTACGTTCAATTTACTAGTTACGGTATTTTATTTCTGATTCAATTTTGATCTAAAATACTAACATTTAACATTTTACGATATTTAAGAACCTTTTACTTCTGGCATAGTAAAACAGCAGCTCGAATATTTAAATCATATTTATTTATGGGAATAGTAAAAAAGGGTTCTTATCCAACGTGGAAGTTTATTAACACAAATATCATTGATAGTAGTTAATAAATTGATAGCAGAGGAAAGTAGTCTTTTATGTGGTGGGTTGTGAATTTGGGGCGGTCTAAAATCTACGCAAAAAGGGATGCTCACTGTCCGCCAACGTTGTAATAAGTTACAGTGTTGTTTTTTATTTTTATATGCAAAAAGAAATTCGCGTTAATTAACGTCCAGACTGATAGACAATTGTCTGCAGACTGTTCGTGGACAGTGTTGGGTACTTGTCCCAATTACTATGCTATCAAGCTAATTTGTTAATTGCTACTTTCCCTTCGCTTGAACCAAAATTTTCTTGGTTTACTCAAATAACCCGACAATAGAGGTGCCTCTTTATTTCAAGACCTTCCTCATTTCAGCCTCATAATGTTTTTGGTTTTGTTTTTGTGTGTTCAGAAAAAAGAAGCGTCCGGCAACCAGCGAAGAATAAACTCATTAAGCCTTGGGGTTTAGATCGATCGTACGACTAGATCGACGAACCGTCATTCGATATTCTTAACCCTTTGTGGTCCTTGATCTGCACGTAACAGTCAATTATAGTCTGCTTTTCAGAAGAAGATAGGTCATAATAACTGTCCACTCAATATCGCACTTTATATTGTAATATGAGTGGATGGTGAAGTAATAGGAGTGGAGCGAACAGTTATTACGACAGGTATCTTCGTTCGTAAAATAGATAATAATTTGGTTGGGACAACAAGATGTTTTACTGATCTATGAAACATTTGTTGCTGATATGTTACTGTTAGTGCAATTTCTATTCAGTGTTTCCCTCGTAACATAGCAAAATATTCAGGAGGAAGCTGCTCTGCCTTCGCCATGATTGGTTGACGACATTGTACCACACGTGAATAGCGTTGTAGAAGGGGAAAGTAGAGTGGGGACACAAGTCTTAATCTGACGACTCTAGACTAAACCGCGAGATAGTGGGGATAGAAACGCGATGCTACTGAGGGAATACTGCGCTTCACATAAATATTGTAAATATATATATTCTTGTTAAATTACGATATTGTAACGCAATAGAGCTGTACGATTTTCGTGCTGATTCTCTAAGGGGACATTGAGAATGCTTCGGACTGCAAAGGGTTAAGAATAATAATCCACGCGGCATTTCAACCGGATGGATCTCCAGCTACCGTCTTCCATTCGTCGCTTCGGAATGCCGCCGCCCTCGAGGAAATAGTGGCGTCCTTAAATCAATTCGTGTTCCTGCCGACCAATCGAATTGCGCTGGCCCTTTACGATCAAACGAGCCTCGGCGAAGGTTCTCGACTCGATCGATTCTGAGGCCCTATACTGGCCGTCCATCAGGAGAGGGCAGTGAGAAGACAACAAATGCACGAATTATGTGACTGAAACAGAGCGAGAAATGGTGACATTGAGCCAGTGGTGAGATATTGTACAAGATTTATCTCACAGCGATTTTAGCCTCAGTAAAGTAAAATTCTTGATAAAATGGGGTACTTTGAACACCCCGTAAAATATCGTACTTTCCCGCTAATATTTGTGGTTGCTAGGAAGAACGCCGCATATTATATACTTTCACTTTAGAGATATTGCCTTTCAAAGTTGTGATGACTAATGATTTAACATAGGATATCTGTTAAATTTCATGATTTTTTTGAGCCTTTCGAATTTAATTTCATATAAATAAAGCTCAATTAATGCTTTAACATAGGATATCTGTTAAATTGTGTTATATTTTCTTGAGCCTTTTAAATTTAATTTCATATAAATATATGGCTCAATTAATGCATAAATTAAAATTTTTTGAAACTGTGACATGCGGTGTTTTTATTGACAACCAAAGATATAATATACCCCAGGGCTCTACTACCTCGTCATTATAATATAGATACGTTACTGTTTTGAACACGCATGCATGAAAAATCTTGCACAGTATATTACCACTACCTGCGCCTCACTGTCGATATCACTGCCACCTCCAGATGGACGATCAGTACATACATTTAACCCCTTGCCGTATCTTTTTCTTTAAAATTACAGCGATTAAAATGTCTTTTTCCAAAAAAAGGTTGTAGAAAAGAAAATTTATACTCTTTGAAAACGAATCAAATTTTATTTCATTCAAAAAGTAACGCGTAATATTCATATTGCTTCGTTTAAAATCTTCATGACGGCAAGGGGTTAATAGACCTAAAGTACGAGCCTGACATTGTCTATTCTTTCGAGAACAGGCGACATTAAACGATCGACGATCCGATTCGAGAGATTGCAAAGGGCTCGCGCGATCGTTCGTTACTGCCAGGCGAGAACAAAAAAAGAAAACGAAACTGATTAAAGCTTGTTGTATCTGTAGTATAGCGTGTAGATTAGACAAGTAATTCCGTATTTACGAACAGCTGATGAATTCGATGAGAGTCAGCGTCGAGAAAGGATTAGATTATATTTTCTGAAAAATCGATATTCGAATATTGCGTAAGAACAGTACTTTTAGGCAATTCTAGAATAAAACTGTTTGAATAATAGATACAGCTCTCGTGCATTTCATTGTTCACTTACCTGTTGGGTCCCACTTTTTTTTCCTTATTTAACGTCGCTTTTCGAATTCTTTTCGAGAATTATTTCGGGGTCCCACTTTTGATACCTCTAGTAGCAGTTACAGTCTGTTGCACAAAACAAGATACGTGTTTTCTTTGAAAATAAAAACACAATTTAACTGTTTCTTTGTTGTCATAAAAGTACTTATCGTGTACTGCAACGCATTTACAACTCAACCAAGCTTTCCGCGTGATTAATAGGTAAGGATTGCCATATCTTTCTAATATGTTAACCCTTTGCACTCGAAGGTATTTTATCACGAACATTAAACATTTCTTCGAACCTAGAATAATTCCATTCTATATGATTTTTCTCATTTTGTGGATATGAAATTTATATAACACCTCGTACAATATTGAAACATTTAGTAATTGCTTAGTTTCCAACATATTTAATAATGTAAAGAATATGTTGAGTAACGGTACAGAAATTTTTAGTGGTGACTCAGATTCAGCACTCGAGTTCAAAGGGTTAATATAATGTTGAGTTAAGATAAAGCTGCTTTAAAGTGAAAACACACTTTCCTGCAAGTCTTCTCTTCGTGTAATCCCAAACATTTTCAATCGCATTCGCATCCGGCGAATGTGCAGGTCAGTGTCCATCGTATAGATGTAATTTTCCTTTTTCCTCTTTGTTCCTTCTTCCAAGCAGTGCAGAGTTTACTGCGATGCTTTGGGTCATTACACGTCTGTGTAGGATTAAGTTTAGTTTTAAAAGAACAATTTAGGCATTTGGTTTATGCATTTACCGTCGACTAGCTGAGAGTCCGAAACATGGTCTTACCTTAATAATTGCCCAGGGAAAGGGTAATAAAACGATTCTCATTTACCTTCTTACCCCGGGGTAAAAGATAATATAATTGTCTTGTACAATTAACAAGCGTTACGCGTCATTGCCAACGGGTTACTTTGCTGCTGTTGCGTCCCGACATATAATATATTATTTTTGATATATTGTGAAAATAACCGTAAAAGAGAAGATCAGAATAATATGTTAGTTGTGAACCATAGTCGTTGGCCCGCCTACACACAAAGGCGACATTTCTAACGGTTTACCAACCGGCAACCAACATTGCAACGAAGGCCCAACAAAATCCCAACCATAAACGCTATTAGAGATTATGGTTTACCTGGAGATTTTGGCTGGACTATGGCCAAGGTCTCTGAAGGCCGCTCAAACAATGACCCGTGATAAACTTTCTCGGAACGGACAGTCATTAAGCAAACGACGAACGTACCCCTCAATCACTTCCGAGAACCATTCATTAGAACTCGTAGCTACGTTTGCTCAGTTTTCTATGGATCATCGCCATTAGCTTCGTTGCTTCTCGCTACCATGAAAGTCACGGCTAATTTTCGATTCGCGTGTACACACGACATAATTGCCCGCCGACAACGACCACTGTCTCGGTTGCGTAATTGACGGAACCGCTTTACTCACCGTCAGGATTTTGACAAGTGTGCGCGCACAGCTGGAGAATCGGTTTGACAAACGATTAAAGGTCGGTTTATACCGAGATGCGAGCAACAGCAATCTAAGCAAGCTATGCGTGGGACGAAAAAATGATTTCTATGAGCTCCACAACAATTTGTGCATGTCCCTTCTTTCTTATTAGACGAGTAGTGTTGTATCTTTCTCTTTTTTTGTAAACACTTATTATTATTATTATTATTTATTATAGACAGGCTGCAGCCCTTTTACATGAGTGTTTACAATATCAAAGAAAAGAAAAAAAGAGAAAGATAAAAGACTACTCGTGTAATAACAAAGAAGGGACATACACAAAAAGAAAAATTTAATAATGGTACAATCGATATAATGTGTTACATATATTACTTATGTAAAAGAGCTTCAGTTCGTCTATAATAAATAATAACTCCTTTAGGTAAACTGCCGATACCTTTTTTTTGTGCCACGCACATCAGAGAGCCGTCAACTAGGGCTGTAACTTTTCCGAAGCTTCGAAGACTTCGAAGTTTTGAAAGGTTTGAAGGAACGAAGGGGACTTCAAAGTTTCGAAGGATTCGAAGGAACGAAGGGGACTCCGAAGTTTCGAAGGATTCAAAGGAACGAAGGAGACTTCAAAGGATTCGAAGGAACGAAGGGGACTTCGAAGGATTCGAAGGAACGAAGGGGACTTCGAAGGATTCGAAGGATTCAAAGGAACAAAGGGGACTTTGAAGTTTCGAAGGATTCGAAGGAACGAAGGGGACTTCGAAGGATTCGAAGGAACGAAGGGGACGTCGAAGGATTCGAAGGAACGAAGGGGACTTCAAAGTTTCGAAGGATTCAAAGGAACAAAGGGGACTTTGAAGTTTCGAAGGATTCGAAGGAACGAAGGGGACTTCGAAGTCTTCCAAGTGCTTGAAATTTCAAAATCTTCGAAACGTAGAAATGGTTCGGTTTTTCCCATGCAAAGAATACCCCATATACAGTTTTGCATTGCCCTATAGACAAATTGGGCAAATTCCCGGGGCCCCGGACACAAACCAAGATCCAAATACTACGTGTTCCTCATAAAAAAATTACAAAATCAAACTCCAATTTGTGAAAATTCATAATACAGTAAAGAACGATTTTAGATTCGTTGCCGGAGAAATTCGTTGTCGATCAAAGTCGTTTTCGGTTAAAGACGTTGTCGGCCAAAGTTATTGTC
Organism: Lasioglossum morio; assembly: GCA_916610235.2. NCBI lineage: Eukaryota > Metazoa > Arthropoda > Insecta > Hymenoptera > Halictidae > Lasioglossum > Lasioglossum morio. The sequence continues at coordinate 3,871,880 of OU744324.1, read as the reverse complement.
GGTGATAACCATGTTGGGGAAATTTGTATCGGTGATTTCCATGGTACCCCTCGAGATATATGGAGGCTTGCTGTGGATTGCCGTTGCTCGCATCTCGGTATAAATCGACCTTAAAAGTCCCACGGAAACTGAGGAACCACGTGGCCGCAACCTTGGTGACGTACACATATAAAAGCTGACATTGTACCTCCAGCGGAAATCGCAGTCTTTTACGTGGGATGTCGTCTGATGCCAACAGCCGTTCGAATAAATTCGAGACCCGGAACTAGGAAGTGTGAACTTTATCGCCGACCATGTCATTTGATCCTTTCTGCTGTTCCTTGGGAACCGTTTTTTTTTTACAGTAACGGAAGGACACGTTTCATGGACAAAATAATCGTATTCCTGTTTATTTTCAGTCGTTGTAGTTCCTCGAAAAATGCAAATGCACATGAGTATTAACAGCAATAAAATAATCATCTGCGGAATCCGTTTCATAATCGCGGTGACGCTTAGAGCAGCATCATTAGCATATTTTTCATATTCACTTTTGTAATGAGTATTGAACGGATTTTGTGGATTTATGGTAAAGATGAGTAGCTGCAATTTGAAACAGTGGACAGTTTTAAAACATCAATATATTAGTTGCAGCTTATGAACATTATTAATAAATGGAAGACATTATTACTTGGCCCTTGTTTGTTGCAGTGGATGCAAACAATTTTTATTTTGCATAAAGATCCGTTGTCTAGTGATACAGCATTTGTTGCTAAATAATACAGCAACAAACCTAGACTCATTTCAACACTAAACCACGAGGGGTCAAATGACCCAGTTTAGATTTTTTATTTGCAGATTATTGAGATTATAAAGGTGTTTTCATAGGAATTGATTGAATCTTGACTCCAGTATATACTCTAGTAAAAGTCGCATAAGATATAAATCAATTTAATTTTGTTATTTTTATGGCGTTTGAAAATTTGCAATAAATGCTAGGATATAAAATATGACAGAATTTAGTACGATATTAATTTATTTCAGATCTAAAAAGGCTACTACAACGGAAAACAAGATTCTATTTTATTCCACTTTCTTAAAATTCGTCGGCAAAAATTAAAAATTGCATAAACATTCGCAGTCGACACATCCTTTAAATTTTCAGTTAAAAATCTTATTCCCCCGAGACAACGTAATTTTACCACATTTTTATTATTTCGTTTCCGATTATAGAAGATGGCAAGGAAATGTGATACACCCGAGAATGATAAAATAATAATTTTACTGTGCTACAGCATAAAAAAGTGAATTAATTAATGTACTATCACAAATTTCTTGTATCCGTTAAATAGTAACAAAACTTCGGATTAAACCATAGTTAATATTTCTTCTGCTTTTTAACAAACTCGTTCAGAATATTTGACGATACAAGAAGAAGGTTGATAATCAATCGTTTATTACAAACGATGCAAAATAAATTACAGAATGGCTTTAAATTAATAAGAAACGTCCAAGCCGTCACTAAATATCCGGTAACTAGTCTTTATTGAAGCGTCGACACGAATTCATGTTTAGAAGCGATGCATATGCATGTTTTATTTTGGAGGGAAGCTCGCGAACAATGTGCATCGTCTTTCAAGATGTATGCTCCTCTCTTCAGGTTCACGATGACCACGCAGAACGAGCCGCCGGTCGTCTTTATGGGCGATTAAGTCAAAAGGAATGAGGCAGTCACGACGAGATGTCCCGTACGGGGGAATCCCAAATGCCTTGTCGTCGATTAGCGCGTAGACACGAAGCTCTGGGAATTCAACCATGTATCTGGCCGAATTTTAGCTGACACCACGATGAATAGGAGTTCTCTGATCTCTAGCCCGCGCCGATGGTCTATTCAAGGCCATGGTTCCTCCAAGCAATGGCCTATACAGTGCCCTTGAAATTGTTGTACCGTTCTCCGACACAAGAATAGAATTCGATCAGAGACAAACAAGTTTCTGTAAATAATAGCCCCCCAAATTTCATTTGCTTTATTTCTATAACCTCACACTTTTCAAATTTTTTTGACCTTTCAGATATTCTACAATATTTTATTTATTTCTATTGCAAGTTGATTCTACGAATAAAATTGGATGAGAGACGAACAAAGTGTTTCTTTGATAATAAAATAACATAAAATAAGATCAACAATCTCACACAGTACACCTACATTTCCAGTACACGTTTCTGTATTAACCTCATAATATTAAAACGTGTTTTCTTCAAAACACTGCTTATCTAACACCAAATTTATTCAGTAACATCTGTCTGGTGATTTTTATAGAGTTTGACATTGTAAAACCAAATCCGAAAACAGAATTGCTCTATCACACAACACCTCATTTTTTTTTTTATCACAATCATACATTTTTACAAAAAGCAACGTTTTTCCGAAACGTTGCGTGACAGAGCAATTTTACTTTCGGATTTGGTTTTATTGGGTTGGCAGGAAACTAGTTTCGGTATTTTAAGGTAAAATAAGCGATGAACTTTAGTCAATAAAATATTTTCTTATTTATTCTTTTTGACAAAAGACCATCGAACAAAAGGGAAAATATTTTATTCATTAAAGTTCATTGTTTGAATAAAAATATTAGGTAAAATTCACCTTGAAATACCGAATTACTTTCATGCCGGCCCAAGAGAATGACAAACTCTAGAAGAATCACCCAACAATAATTATTGAACACGAAAACAGTTTAATTTTGTTGGACTGTTTTTATTAATTTCATTGAGAAACAAGGTTTCAGTGAGTTTGAAGAGTTAAAATTATTATGAAACAATGTAACAACAGTGCTGAAAAACGGTTTCGTGCATGTCTTATCATTGATTCATGTAATCCACGATTGTTTATCCGGGCAGTGTTAATCGGGTAAGCCCGACGCCTTTACAAAGCAGAGACTCTGCCGGTGCTAATGAGATACGGTCGTTCCTCGCGAAGAACTACCTGTTTCGTACCTACGTAAATGCGTCGGGGTATCCCAGAACGCTCGGAACGGTCACGGTTCCCTATATAAAGACCGCCCTCATCATTTCCTCATCGTCATTTCACACTCAGTTCTCAGAGACGTCTGCCACACTACCCGCGAACATGAAGATCGCTCTGGTTGTTCTCGCTGCCGTCCTGGCCACTGCCTACGGCTATCCCGCCGACGTACAAAATGGTAAGGCATCTACTATTTAGAAAAAACAAGTCGATAATTCCGTGAGAACACTGAAACTACTTCCGTTTTCACCCAGCTAGTTTCCATCATGATCAATCAGCCCATAAAAGCTATTTTATTCCTACCTTTAACCCTCGGACGACAGATCATTTTTACAAACACATAATTAGTGATGGAACATTCTGCTTCACTTATTAATTAATTTTCTTATTTAATTTTTCTTTTTGAACAGCCGCTCATTTCGTTTAACCACCAGAAACAGCGGGTCAAAATATACCCGGGTTCCGCCGTCGGAGGGTGTACAATCGGTCGATTTATTCCATACAAGTTTAATGAAAAATCTAATGTCTCTTTTGAACTTTTCATTCAAGATATTATACAACGACTCTGTCTAATTACTGGACTGCGGATCTTTATACAAAAGAAACACTTTGAATTGCAACAATCTGGGGTGAAATGAAAAGCATTCAATTTCTTTCTTAATATGTTTATTAAATTCTAGGTAATGGTATATTGTTTGTACAGTTACTATGTGCACTCAAACATTTTCGTGATAAATGCATATATCAAATCCACAGTCTACTAATTATGTACTATTGGCTTCCCCGTGTTTCATTTCTGTCGAAGGTTGCAATAGCAATTTTCCTCGCGAATCGAAGATTCCTTCCCAGTAATGTAATTTAATCATTTCTTTTCCTAATTAACAATTAAATTAATGAAATGTAAAATACATTCTGAGATTTTGTAGAATGATTTAGATATACGCGATCGGTAATCGATTCTAAATTGCTGAAGAGGAAACGTCATCAGCTTTGAATACGTTGATGGCTTGCATCATTAGTAATTTATATCACTAGACTGCGGATTCGATGCACGTATGAGAGGAACGATTTGATGCAATTTAAAACGATAGGAAGTTTAAAAAATAATCCAAGAGCGTCGATATACTATTTTCTTGTTGTATCTACAGTTGTAGTATGTTTTACAATTGATGCAGATAATATTTATTTTGCATAAAGATCAGATAGATGTCGAATTTTTTCCGACCTCGATATCGATGCCACCGAAATATCCTCGTTGTCCTGACTCATCGTTTAGTGGACCGTTCGAGCGATCTCTTCACAGGTTGGCACGAATTGTTGTCTGTTGACCTTACTTCCCGCGAAGGTCGATGTGATTCTCGCTTCCTAAATAGTCTGTCCATTCTCTCTTTTGTTTGCACGGTTTCGTAATCCGCGAAAACGTACTGTATGCTTTTCGTTTTTCCAGGAGTGCTGTTATCGAGGATAGCTAGAGAGGCGTTGCCAGAGGCACGCCATCACCATCACGGATACGGAGGTTACGGTGGATACGGTGGTGGATTTGGCGGTGGATTCGGTGGTGGTTACGGAGGACCCGGAGGTTTCGGTGGATACGGAAGACCTGGTGGATTCGGCGGATACGGCGGATATCCTGGAGGTTATGGTGGAGGACTCTCCGGAAGTTCAGCCCATGCTGGCTCCATCAGCTCTCCTTTCGGAAGCGCTTCATTCGCGAGTGCAAAAGCTGGGTAAATACTTCTTCTAGAATTATATTTGTAGGGTAACCTATACTATTACTGACACTGCAGTAATTATTGCCACTTTTGATTTAAACGGGAGATATTAAAGAATTCCTGGTATAGAAAATTATTATATATGTATATATACATATATCTTTATTGATTCCCCTTAGGGTTACAATTCTTGTATAAACTTTCCTCCTTACCCACTCCCTTCGATCTTACTATCTAGGCTTAATTGTATCTTGCGATCTAACTTATAACTACCTTAACCTACTATAGATAGAGAGAGAGAAACAATATTTACAAAGTCTTAGAAAATTATTTTATATTGCTTCTTAATTATATTTCCAAGCAACCTTGATTTCATAACAGAATTCCACATATTAGCAACGTTGGTACGTTGAGTTTTTTTTTATTATGTATATTTACTGTGTAAATAGTGTTTTATTAAAATTTTCTTTAATTAAAAAACGAATAGCTTGTTTAACGTTTACTTCTTACTGTGCCAATGACTGCACTATTCGTCTTACGATTGTTATTCACTGAATATATTTTATAATAAAAGATTTATGACTCGTAAGACACAATCACTTTTTTCTTGAAGAGGGTCTAACAAAGACCGAAACGTCGAAATGAATATATTGCGAAATTGATTTCAATTAAATTGATCGAACCGGTGCGCCAAGAACATCAACTTTGTTTAAACATACGATCGACAAAAAGAAAAGTTATACTCGTAAGACTGTTTGATTTTGCTGAAAAATATCTATTAGCTTATAATAATAGCAAGTTAAGCTCGTCTAAACGTTTCAAAAGAAGATAAAAAGATTTTTGGGGTGTCAGTCATTGTACAACTTCCTGATGTTGGTCTGTATCAAAAATGTTTTATTTTTGTTTTTCTTCTGTTGCAGATCCGCTGGATTCGGGCGATGAAACATCGTTTGAATTATACATTGACTCATGAGATGCATGGAACCATACATGCTCTTTGTTCGCGGTTGTATAATATTTTATAATTCGTAGCTAAGCCTGTATAATAAACTTTTATACCCTTAAACCAATTCTCTTTTTTTAACTCTACCTGTGACACTCGTTCAAATATGTAGGAAAAACAGTAGTAGAAAAAATATGTATATATTATATGATCATTATATCAAACACAATTATACCTTATTTTTATTATTCGTTATTCATTTAGCAGTAGACCTGGCCACCTCTGAAATAATATTATTTCAAATTTCATATTATTTTATTTTACTATTCGATATCACGAAACCACTCTGCGATAAGACAATCATAATTCAAACACCACCGATAGAAGACCATAAACACGATTTTACATTTCTCGTCGTCACAGAACAGAACGAGTGAGGAGGTCCCAACCCCCACTCCTCCTACACAGGAAAATTCATAAGATGCAATGCCTGTAGCGATCTGTGTCTCAGGTGTATAATTGAGAGAGATTATAATAATGTTGAAATTTGAAAATATTCATTCAATAACAAACTGATAAAGCGTTCTTACCGTTTAAAATGTTTGATCGATTCCCTTCTGCAACCATTGACGACGAGCAGGAAACAATCGCGACACCTTTGCCACTCGTGAAACGGTAAGTCTGTTTACTAATACGATTAATAAATACTAACAACAAAGACAAATATCGACAATGCGGTTGAATACAAATAAGATCACGAGACTGGAGATTCGTATTCACCAGGTATAGAAACGTGTTGATCGTGTTGAAAATGAGAACGAGTTAAGGGTATCTTTCCATCAATTTAGCACTGAACTATTTCCATGACTTTATTCTTAAACGTGCGTATAATTCGATCAGCTTTTACTCTGTGTTCGAACACTGTTATAATATAACAAGAAACGAGTTTACATATTTTATTAAATATATCGATTGTGACGTCACGTTTCTGCACTGCCCATGGGCGCCACAATCGAATTTAGAGACAGACGTCCTGTCCAAAAATTTGTTTGTGATCGTTTTGTGAACTTTGTTCGTTTCTGTGTTTTAATATGGAAATAAACTAATTGGCAGATGTTGATAATGTCGATAATGTAAATTCCTATTGAAATATTGATTAAAACGATAAGACGTTCGTTTTTTTTTTTTGTTGAAACATGATTCAAAAAGCACTTAGTTTTTCCAATTTTTCTTTTACTAAAATCTTATTCGGACTATTATAAACATTTAATAAAAGAAATTAGCCAAATCGGTGCAGCCGTTCTCAAGTGATGCGCTTACCAATAAACATCATTTGATTTTTAGTTTAAGAGTAACATGTAACTGCCAAATATACTTTTATCAGACTTGCGGAGTCTATAACGTTAAAGATCTTACTAGAAGTTGTAACACGACGTGACTCTACACGTGACTGCACAAGACTAACCGAAGAGAGTAAAAATGAAAGGGTTATATAATAAAAATGAAAGGGTTATATGCCCTTCAAATGACCAGATGGTGCGTCTGTTATCCTAGGTTACATTCGTTTTTTGTCGTTCTCCATTAGATCGGGTGTATGTTCCTGCCAGAGATAATCTCGAGCGTCTGTTCGCCATTCGTAACAAGTGCAACGAAATCGAATCTGTAACATGCATATTAAATTTGTCCTAGCTAGTTAGTTATAAACAAACGGTTATCTGTGCATAAAAATGTATTTCATTGTTTCCTGGACCGTAGCACAGCGGTAAATTTTTCTAAAAAGTGGAACGAAATTCGGTATCACTTAAAAAATGAATTATATTAGTAATTAGTAACATCACCATCGACCATGATGGGTTTTTGCAATGAAAACATTGCACCTAAATAGATTGTTCATTATTTTATTACTTTGAAGAACCTATTACAGCTCTATCAATAATTTGGAACATATTCAGTTAGATAGAAGAAAAACATGATTATGTATTAAAATTTTTCTCATTAGTGAGATTAAACCGAAAAAAATGTACATTTGTACGAATTAGATATTAATGTAGAATTAAAGTTACATGATTCGACGTCTAAAATGATTTTTTAAGATTTCCGTCGCATTGTTTATACTGCTCGACCACTGTGCGCCGCGACGTGGATCCACACAATCGATCAACGTTCTCGTTTCGCATTCTATTTAGAACCACATTACTCCGAGGCCACATTATCGTGTGCGAAGTCCACAGATTCTTAATCCAATGTTTGAAAGCACTCGTGTGACCTATTAATCCCGCGTACACGAACCTTGCGGGGTGAAACCGAAGACTTCGGAGGTGATGGCGTGTATCCGGTGTCCGTCACGCGAACTAATTTCGAACGAGTGCTGCCCACCTCCGATAATTGAGCTCGAGTTTATGCAAGAAACGAAATCAAGTTCGATACGTACTCATAATCATTCGAGTTAATTTTGAAAGTTTCGAATCACTGTTTCCAGATACTACTCGGAAACGATGTTTCGATAATTGTACTTGCAATTTGCAATCTGCCCGAGCTACAGGGTCGTCGAAGCAAATCAGGAAAAGTTATTGGATAAAGAAAATCAGTTCAAATTCCAGGAAAATGTTAAAATATACATTCACCAATTTACACGAAAGTGCTGAATGATATTGTATAAGTCTTGCACAACAAATTCACCCTTTTGCAAGTCGAATTCAATCTTATACAAATCAATTTTACCCTTTTACAAATAAGGCATTTTTAAGTAAGTTTCTGTAAAACAAAAAAGAATCAAATGTAAATTAATCCTTAGCACTAAAAATTCTTGTATCATTATTCACAATATTATTGTTTATATTATTAAATATGTTGGAATCTAACCTCGTTCCAAACATTTAAGTATTGTATGAGGTATTATAACAGCTTCATATTCGTAAAATGAAAAAAATCATATAGAATGGAATTATTATAACTAAAAAGAAATGTTTAATTTTACAGTTAAAATAACTCCGAGTGCAGAGGGTTAATTGTCGAGAAATTCAAAATTTTCTTTATAGCAAAGGTGTACATCGAATACTTACTTAAAAGTCATTACCAATTCATTAACTTTGTAATATATGAAAACTGTGCCTAGATGTGTATGTCGGAGATAAAGGAATTTCTCCTTCTCTCCCTTCGCCACTGGTCTTCTCCATCGGAAAGTATATTCAATAAACTGCACAGTTTATTCTTCGACAAATGTCACACACAGAAGATTTTATTAGACTAAATAAAAGAAAACAAGCGTACAGTTCGAGAGCTCATTACAGAATGTCATCCGTCACACCCTCTAGCTTACGGCAAACCTCTCATTTGCCAACCCCCTCTCTCGACGACCCAAGGGTCCTCGGCCGCGTACCGAACCAACAACAAAAAGGAAAACAAAAACTGCTTTGTTGATGAATTCTCCGATCTCCTAATAATGGATAGAAAAAAAAGAAAACTTCGTTGTATGAAGAAGTCTTCGGCCTTCTCCAACATCTCCGACATGTATATTCATTGTAGCGATTTTCTGATTAATCAATTTTAAAAATGAAAGTACATATGTATTTTTTGAAGTATATCGAGTATATTGAGCCTCATAAGTCAGGGGATGATTCTACATGTAAAAATAAGTGGAAAAAAGGAGAAGATCGATTTTGAAAAAAACGTTTCATTCGAATAGCTAAGGACCACCGTAACGGGCACGCAACCGGAGCAATTCGTAGTGCGGAAACGGTGCAAATTGAATGCAACAGAACGCGATTGTTCTTCTCCGGAGATTGTTTCTCGGTTACCAGTACCAGGCACGATGCGATAAGCTGGCCGCTTCTCGAAACGAACGTTCCCACTGTTATCCTGTAAACGGTTTCAGACTTCGCGAAGAACTTTTCATATTTCATCTCGCAGCTAACGGGTTTCCGACACGCACCAATCCAATTCCGTTTAGAACTGCCTGCACCTGCATAACAAAGCACATTATGCAAAGCGACCCATTTAACTGTATCCTCGTATCGTCGACTTTGCATAACGAACCATTCGACCAGGGTTCACCGAACAATCTTCCGGAGAATTTCGACGTTCGTCGAATTACGGACTTTCCAGTCATTTAGTCCTCTAATCGAAGGAATTCGTACCGGGATCGAAACCGACGAATCGTTTCGCGTTATTGATCAATCGATCCGTAACCATAGCTTCTATCGTCTTATCGCAATCAATCAGCCTTCGCGTCCGACCGCCTATAATTAGAACGAAATAGAAATGTTCGAGCGGAATCGTTACTACCCGTCAGATCGCGAACATTCCGCCGAGAATTACTTCTGAGATCGCGCTACAAAGATAACCGAAAGCAAGAACGATTTCAAAAAATTTTTCTTAGGTGCAACAGGAAATTAATTGAAATATTTGAGGCAGCTGGACAACCTCTTGTGAACATATTGACTTCAAGACACTCGAACCAGATACATGAGAATTGTTGTTGACATGTTAACTCTCTCTGATTTAAAAATATTTTAGGTCGAGCTAAAAATCTGAAAATTTGTATGTAGGCTAATATTATGTGGTACACCCTGTATACATATAAGGAGACTGCGGATATTTATGCATTTATGGCTTCGAAAAATGTTCAAACAACGCAGAAGTATCAAATTCAACAAAACTTAGTACGATGTTGATTTATTTTAGATCTACAAACGCTATTACCAAAATGAGAACCTGTGTATATTTAGCCGGAATTGATTTAAATTTTCAATGGATTTAATTATATATGAATCAAATATAATATTAGAGAATACAGAATACTCATAACTTCAATATCATTGATGTCCAAAATTTAATATTTCATCACCATACATATGATTAAATATAAAAATATAAAAATATTGTTTATACGCTACCCACTTGTTTTGATCCGATGCATAGTTCTCGAGATATTTCAATGTCTTCAGGTAAATCGTCCACCCTGTGTATATTTAGCCGGAATTGATTTAAATTTTCAATGGATTTAATTATATATGAATCAAATGTAATATCAGAGAATTCAGGATACTCATAACTTCAATATCATTGATGTCCAATATTTAATATTTCATCACCATACTTATAATTAAATATAAAAATATTGTTTACACGCTATTAAATATATATGTATGAATGATGAAATATTAAATAGTAGTACAGCATTTATACAGCAGAAATAAAGGTACAGCAATGTTTAGTGGTGATTCTGAGTCACCACTCGAGTGCTAAGGGTTAACTGTTCACTGCCGTGGTACACTTAGATGAGGTTGGAAATTTCTTAGAGATGACCGAAGAACGAAGCGTCTCATCGAATGCAAAGCCTCGAGCCGATCGCGCCGTCGGCGCCGGCGTCGGTCCCGGCGTCGGCGTCGGCGTCGGCGTCGAGGGTAGAAGCGTCGCAGGGCTTCGCGCTGGCTCTACCCTCATGAAGAGCGTGTCTATCTTCTTGATGAGCGGCCGCAAAGCTTCCGTGGACTCGAGAAGGTTAACTTCCTCCAGCGGGACGAAGCACGAGCAGCCCCGAAGAAGACGACGCGCGAGAATGCCGGATGGAGGAAGCGGTGCGAGAAATTCCACCCACACCGTCAAGCTCATTGAATCGCTCCGAAGAAAAACAAGATTCTCTTGGCAAGTAAACTCGTTAAGGGTAGAATCGTTTTTCCAGGAGTGCAAAGTTAAGGAACGCGCGTTTCTCATTTCTCGATAATACAAAGAAGACGGGGGTTTTCAGTAATCAAAAGCGTTGGATTATTATTTTAATTTAACTCTTCGCTGCATAGTGTTTCACATCTGATACAGTTAACAAATCTGGTATATAGCAAACTAAGAATGTGTTTTCTTACTATGTTTACTTAAGTTCATTTTTTGAAAATGTTGTTTGAATGGTTTTTAAATATTCTTCTCGTAAATGGAACACGAAAACTGACCTTTTATCAATTTTTTCATTTCAATCAAAAAAATCGTGCAGTGAAGAGTTAAAGCAGAATAACTTTTTCATGAATGGACCAAACGACATCACTTTCTCTGTAAGATTGGAAGAATTAGTTTAGAACAAATGCATTTGATCGGAATTCTGTAAAACAATAGTAAAAATTGATTTTCACAATTTTTTTTAGCTGGGCCAATAAAGGAAATTTAAAAGACGTAATTGGTCAACTCGTACAAATTATATACGTTCTGAAAACTTCATTGAAATTAGTTCACGAGTTATAAACGATCAAAAGTGTTAAAAACTGCAATTTTTCAAGATGTTCGACCTTTTTCGTATGTAAGAGATTATCCAAAGCAGAATCAACCATTTTCCTAACTATAAAATGAAAGAAAATAATGAAGAAAGAGGTTGCAAAAATTATAGGAAGTTCAACATTATTTTTTAAGGGAACGGTTGAGTTCCTTTCACAAAGTCGGTTTTCCTGTAGAACACGATTGAACAAAACAAAATATATTTTGTTCTTTTTCACGTATACTTTCAAGAATTTTGCGGGGAGATTTTTTATGTCAATTTTCAACCAAATCGTAGGTGTAAAATCGTACCATGTACACCCTGTAAATTTAATGCGTCTTTTATGCGCGCCCTAGCACCGACAGTTAATGAGAAAACAAAACTTTCCGGCAGACACAATAACGACTGTTCTACTATCTTAGAATAGTTTCATTTACCGTCCAAGTATTAATATCGATTTTTTTTTGTAATTGTCTTTATGACTTCGGTAAATCAGCGTCTCTGGCCATGACAGACGATGATTGATTTAACCTTTCAGCGCCCGTTGTTATTCAGTGCCCTATACATATGTGTTACGATAAGTAAATCAGGTTCTTTTGTTATACATGTATTACTAAGTTATACATACATATATACTATCAGCATTATTTTCTAGAAATGAATGTGACCTTCAATTTTTTAAACCTAATGCTGTGTATCTTTTATATCATGAAAATTGTGTGGCAAAATGGATTCATTGGTATACGACATACTGATTATACATATACTTAATTATTGATATACTGACACAACGATCTATTTTATTTTAATCATAGTTTGAGTATTGACGATTTCTCAAGAATTGCGAATTTAGTGTTCAAATACATTTTGGATCCACATTATAATTTTCAGAGCTACGAGGGTACAGAAATAGATAAAATATGATTAGATCTTTGTGAAAAATAAAAATCGTTTGTATTAATCGTAAGACACAGGAACCAAATGGGAATTGATTCATCTATTTACTGGTTTGAATCTTTTGACAATTTAAACTTTAAGAAATGTATTGCTACTCTTAAATCTTGTAATATATTAATTGTTTGAACTTTACCCGCACTGATTCATTACGAATATGGTTGGCGCTGAATTGTCACAGGCAGGAATTGGACAATCTCTGCAAGCTCTACAAAAAGTTAACCAGTTCCGGACAGCAACAAGTAGGACAATCTTTCGTTATCGGTAGGAGGCAACAATCCAACCAGGCTATAGAGGTAGCGACACTTCGAATCATAGGAATTTTAAGTCGCGTGCGTGATCCTGTCATTTTCAGTCCGCGAGAAAGCATGCAACTCGCATAACTTTCCCCACAATCCTGTCCCGTTCACCGAGTCGATCTTTTTGTCGCATGTTCGCCAACCGCTGTAGATCGTTGCTCACGCTGTTCGCCCGTCAACTGTGAAAATGATCTCGTTGTCGTAACTAGGGTATCGACAGGACCGTGTTCCGGGATCTGCTGCACAACACGTTCAAAGTGATAACGGACGACGCGTTGGTGGAACGTATATTTTGCTGTTGGGATCGAGAGAACGAGGGGATCATTCGATTGGAGCCGTGGATCATGGATCTGGATTTGTATCTTCGCGGAAGTCTACGTGAGAAGATCGAGTTCTGCTTCAAAGTCTACGATTTGAACAATGATGGATTCATCACTAGGGACGAGATCTTCCAACTTTTTAAGTAAACATATTTGGTTGATATAAAATGTTCGATTTTTAACAGTAACCCTAGGGACGAGATCTTCCAACTTTTTAAGTAAACATATTTGGTTGATATACAATGTTAGAATTTTTCACAGTAATCCTAGGGATTAGATCTTCTAACTTTTTATGTAAACATATTTCGTTAATATAAAATGTTCGATTTTTAACAGTAACCCTAGGGATTAGATCTTCTAACTTTTTATGTAAACATATTTGATTGATACAAAATGTTAGAATTTTTAATAGTAACTATAGGGATGAGATCTTCTAACTTTTTATGTAAACATATTTGGTTGACATACAATGTTCGATTTTTAACAGTAACGCTCCAACATAATCTTTTTCTAAATAAAACTTATCAATGGAAAAGTTACAATTTAGAAGAGTGATTATTACTTTGACAACTATGGATTCTGTACACCTAATGAAACTCGGTTTACACAAATATGTTAATGGCAAAAAATAACTATTAAAAATTAATGAAGAATTGTGTGAACCACTTGTGGCCAACGTGGTTATCTTGAAAACAAGTAACAACAAATAAAAGTGTTACGTGCCTAATAATTTTTCCATGTGTAGTAACTATTACACTTGGAATTGAGTCATGATAGTTTCAGGACCGAAGTATGTTCATAATTAGACTGCGGATCTTTATGCAAAATAAAAATTGTCAGCATCGATTGTAAGAAATAGAAACCAAATTGGATGTTGTTTCTTCCCTTAATGATTATAACAAAGGAAAAATCATATGTTGACATTTTAAATTTTTTAAATTTTCCAACAATTTTGAACTTTGTCTATTCAATTTTGCTATAACTGCATAAAGATCCGTAGACTATTCATATTAATCTTGAGAAACTTTAGAATACTTTTACTGATTTGCCGTAGGAAGTGTTTAATGAAGCAACCAGGGGAAGAAGATCCAGACGAGGCGGTGAAAGATCTATCGGAATTAGTATTGAAGAAACTGGACGTGGATCGTGATGGAAAAATCTCCTTTCAAGACTACAAACTGGCAGTCATGGAAGAACCGTTGCTACTCGAGGCTTTCGGGCAATGCTTGGCTACGGATGAAAATTGTTCGCGTATTATTGAAACGTTGCAGTAAAGGGACAATATGCAAATTATACTGTATAAACAATTTAAAAGTCTTTCTTAGGTGATAAGTCTCAATAGCAGCCATTTGATCACGCTTCGTAAAAATGACGAATTTTTATCTATATTCCTTGATTTTGTTGGAATTTTCCGAGTTGTAATTATCAAAAGCGTAGCGTCAATTTAAGCACGAAACTTTGACGTACAACACTAAAGAATATCACGCCAGAGTGGCTCTTATTTACTCTTGTCGAATATTATTCCAAAATTTCTTTTACGACACCCCCAAGATTGTTCCAAATAATTAAAAACAATCTGTGTAAAGTTCGAGCTCCAACGAATAATGAGAGAGCGTGTCCGTAGGTCCTTAAACATTAAAATAATTTAAATTATTTACCAGGAGTGATCCTGGGGGATGCTGTAAAAAAACATTCAAAATTTGAAAATAAAAGCCACCCTAATACTACAGCTAACAACGTAGCTTTTAAACTTTATATTATCTTTAATTTTTAAGTGAAAAGTAGCTCCTTAAGTCAGACCAACTGTATAATGTATAATAATTGAACTGTATAATGAATAATTTTATTAAACCTCGTAGAAAATATTGGATCCGACGTAAAAGTTAAATATGTGTAATATTATCGTTACATCGGACGATGCTCTTGATGTATTATATCTAGACTTTGGATTTTCGTGCGAAACAAAAATCTTCTAAGTCGATTATAATATTCTTTCAATAATCTTAATAAATCGAAAATAATGTAACAGCATTCCGAAATTCTTCTACAATAATATATGACCATAATTATGGAAGTGGTTTAAGTCAAAATATAAAAAAAAGATAAGTTTATCGGAGTCACCACTAAAAACTTCTGTACCATTATTCAAAATATTCTTTACATTATGAAATATGTTGTAATCCAAGCAATTACTAAATGTTTCAATCTTACACGAGGTGTTATATAAATTTCATATCCATTACATGAGAAAAATCATATAGAATGGAATTATTCTGTTAATGAGTGCAAAAGGTTTATAATTGCGTCTGTAAATTTTATAAACAAATATACGATCGATAGAAGGGAACATTTATAAAAAGGAAGGGTACGTCTCGAAAAATGATCGCAAGGATCGAGTGAAGCGGTTATTAAACCACGGTCAAACATCGAATCCGCTCGACAAACTTGTAATCATGGCACCTGCCGTTTATTAAAAACAAATTCGATAGTAACCGTAATTACAAACAATAATAATATTAATAATAATATAATATAATATAATATTAATAATAATATAATATAATAATAATATAATAATAATAATAATAGTATAATTACAAAATACGTTCGATCTGGCTTTCTTACAGCGTGCTTCGCTGAATCAGTCTTAACCCTCGGATTACCAAGCATCGAAATCTTTTCGTTCTCCATTCTCCCCGGAAGCGTTCCTCTTCCAACATGCTTTCTCTTCGTAAGCATCCGTGGGTTCTCGTTGTCTCGATGAAAACGTGCGATCGAACCGCCGATCCGATAACCCGAAGGCTAATTTAAACTATGAAACGTTTCTAGAGGTATGTTACAAGTGATGCACAGGGGGTTTCTTCTCTCTCTCTCTCTCTCTCTCTCTCTCTTTCGCGCGCGTAATCGAAACAATTGACTTCTTTCTCTTTTTCTCGGTGTGTGTTTTCTTTTCTTCAACAGTGTCGCACGCAATAAAATACGTATCTGCTTCGCATCGTATGGTACATAACTATACTTCCGGTTCCGGGGACCCGTGCCGCAACCTCAAGGTTCCTTCGTCTACACTCGTCTATCTGTGTTTATGCGCGTATGTGTATGTTTATGTATGTATATACATAATAATTCTGTTCGCATGTGTTTGTATACATATATATATTTTTGTATATGTATGTATAGATGTATATTTCTTTTATTCATTTGTTCGGTTTATATGTATATATCTGTAGTAATTAATATACACGAAACGAGCGCTGCTCGCGCTCGCAGAGTGGACGCCGCCGCCGTCGTGTCGGTTTTTGCATGCATCGTTTCTCTTTTGTACAATTATCACTGGGACAGGGGGGGGGGGGTGAAACGTCGTTTCCGGTTGTACTAAGTTCGCTTAGTTGTCTCTCTTTGTACATACCCATCCGTAACCCGGCGGTACCGCTATTATTATATACATTACATCGTTTATATTGTTCCGGTGTGCACCTTACGCGTTTATAGTCGTGAACCACCACCGACCCGGTCGGCGCACTCTGCGACCGCGATCATTCGTTAAACGCGCTCCACGGAAACGAGCGGGATATTCTTTTTATATGCGCGAATTAAAAAATAAACGATCCACGGTCTCGTTTCGTCAGAGTGCTGAGATCTGCTGAGGGTATCGAACAACGATATTTCCTCCACTGTGACGCGAAATTAGCAGTCGGGTGAAACACTATTCCAGCGGTCTGCCCTTTCCCAATTTCATCCACGATTTTTGGGATTCCATGGAAATCACCGAGACAAATTTCATCGACAACTTTTCACCGACTCCAGTTTTGACCGACTACGAATCTGATCGACAATGATTTTCACAGACAACGAACCTAAAATCGTTGTCTGTCAAAATCGTTGTTGGTCAAATCTGGTGTCGGTTAAATGTTGTCGGGGAAACTTTTTAGTTTACGGTTTCAGTTTCATTAGAACTTTTTTGTAGTTCGTATACTTTTCTAAAAGAAAGGAGAAAGTTTATATTTATTGTATGCTGACATATTCTCCGATAGCTGTACATTAACGACACCAAAGTAAAATTTTATTTCGGTTTAAAGGGAATTAGTAGCGTACATATTTATTAGACTATATTTAGAATTATCATCACGAGTCAGACACGATATTTTCAGGGAACGGGTTAAATATTATTACTCGTCGTTGTATCGATCCATCGCTCTGCGACATTGTTTCAAACTCCAAATGAATATATCAACATTTAGTATGTGTGTGCGGGTACTTGAGCCTCTCGGCTCAGGATCGTAAAAGTTTAATAAGTTTGGGTACCCGAAATTGTAATTGAATTGGAATGTTTAAATTGTATCACAAGATAATTGCAAGACGCAGGAGCTAAGTATAAATTTATATTCTTCATTAATAATTTTAATGTGGTGAAAATAATATATGAATACCCTTAGAGTCTTTTAATATTAACACTGTTTTAAATTAAGCTTGTTCATTTTTATTATAAATGCATAAAATCCGGAGTTAATTAGTCTTATTCCACGCAAAATATACTGCACGAAATTGTGATTGTGGATTTTGAAAAATACTCGTTTTTTCTGACTCTCCTTGTGAATAAAAAGAAAACACTGTTTCGTTGTTATTAAAACATAACTATCAGAGTAAATATTGGGTTGGAACGAAAATTCGTAGCGTGTTTTTACATTAAAACTCAAAGATAAAATTAGGATATGTATATACAGATTTTTCTAATAACATAATTTCCATTCTCTTCTATTACTTTTTGCCATTTTTTAGGTGACTTATCGCGACATTCAATAAACCCATGAGTAAATATTTTAATTTTATCTTTGAATTTTGGTTTACAAACGCTACGAACTTTCGTTCAGAGAATATCCATAAGTTGCAACAAAATCACAGAGCAATGGAAATGAATCTTCTGTCTGGCAACTTGTCGATTATAGTTTTCATTTCCGTAAATACGTTTCTTCTGCCATTAGATCACATCGTTACTCATTATTTCATGTGGATCACACGATACCGGAAGGGAAAAGAGTTCGCCGCGGAGTATTTGGCATTTAAATCCGTCGAAATAGTGCCTCACCCACTTCTAGAAACTAAACCAACGAGGATTCGAAGAGGATAGACGCGATTTCTTCCGGTTTTTAGGCACTTAAACGTTGGGAGTAGTGTGTGGGAACCTTAAGGCGGGGGTCCGTCGTACGCCTATTTTTCTATTTACAGTCTTGTCGGAGAGACGCGTGTTTTAATCTTCCTGGAGGAATCGTGTGTTGACGAACAACGTCGCGTGATCCGCGTTAATCGATGATTACTCGCCTGAACTTGACATCGAAATATTTGCACGATTATGAGGGGGTAGTCTCTTGTAAGAGTTCCAAAATTTCACGAATTTCATCAACTTTTTCAAAGCGATGGTACGTCTTTTATGTTATCCATCTCTTTTGCGATTGGTTCAGCTACTCTTTCGTTGTACAGAACAATTTTTTATATCGTTTTAATTACTTGATACTTGGTTCTGTATCATGTGCAATAAATGCACGCTGAATAATCTTCTCAGAATGGACTGAAACGAAAATATCAAGATGACTCACAATTAGACTGCGGATCTTTATGCATTTATAGCAAAATTGAGTATATGAAAATCGAAGTTGATGAAAAATTTTTAGAATTAAAGATGTTAATATATAATTTCTTCTTTATTAAGATCATTAGAGGGAGAAGTAACGTTCAATTTAGTTTTTCTTTCTTGCAATCGGGGTAGAAAATTTTTATTTTGCATAAAGATCCACTGTCTACTCATAATCAATATGTTTATCGTTATCGGCCCAATCAAAATAGGTGATTTATCTCAAAATTTACTCGAATTTATCTCGTTCATCGATTATTTATAATTAAAAAATACGATGCGCTCAACGTATAAATGCCATTTTGTTAAAATTTCAGTCAAGAGAAAAATAAATATGTATCGAGAAATATGCGTTTAACACTAACAGTACAAACCACGATTTGACAGATGTCGAATGACCGATTTTACATTTTTCATTTCATAATTATTGAAGTGACAAAGTAGTTTCCATTTGGAATTATTAAATCAATTTCTACGTCCAAGCATATTGTTATAAAAATTGCAAGAAACCTAACTAAATTCAGGCTTGCAATTTTTATAAAATAACGTACACCAGTGACATTTTGTGCTTGGTACCGTTAGTACCAACTATTTTTAAAATGTTTCTTAGGTTCTATACCTTTAAAAAGTACAATTAATATATGTAAATCGTTTTATCCCCCTCTACACGAGACTTCCCCCTCAACACGTTAACTGTAGCAGACATCAAAATTGATCAGAATTATAATCGAATTACTCCATTCGTAATTGCAAAGCAATTCAATTACACCGTATTCGATTATAGCTATAATTCGAAATCAGATCTGTCATTTAATTGAATTACAATGCAATATGGAGAATAAACTTCTTTGCTTTCAATATATTTCAACTACATTGTAATTCAATCACGCTCGTGATTATAGTAATTGGCAATTAAATTAATCGAAGAGTTTTATAATTCGATTACAATTGAGTTATTACTATGAAATTCTACTACATATGCGAGTGATGCAATTGCTCTTTGAGATTCAACCCTCGACTTGCCGGACGAGGGATTTCTGGCATTCCGTGAACCTTTCTAAATGAATGCCGATGTTACATTTACAACCAAACTGCACATCTTTATACAATTATACAATGCGCACACTTTTAAACAGATGAATTCTTTCGATGAATTTTTAGCACAAGTAATCGTTCACTTAGCGAATAAAATTTTCTCCTTGCTTTTGAGATTCATCAAGCACAGTAAGTTGAATGCATCATTCGCAAAACTCGTAAACCACTAATAAAAATGACGATCGAAACATTCGAGTCTTACGATGTTCACTGACATCACAAACATGATTTTTCAACTTCGTTCACCTCGTGTTTTACAAGGTAAACTATTTACGTTGTTAAATAAAGTAACTCCAATGATTTCGTATTTCTAATTGACTTCATCATTTCGACGAATGCTTAATAACCATATAATGTTATATACACACGCATTTGGAAAGATCCAGCGGGACGTTTGAAACTGCAATTCCTACAATAAATCTGAACATTTTCGGTCGATCAAATAAATTAGCTTCGCCAGTCAACGTGTTAACTTGTCGTCGGTTTTTTCTCTAACCCCCGATCCATTTCCCGGCGATGGGAACGCGATCAATTCCATTTTACAGCCTCCGCTGGTCTCTCGATTGTTTCGTTTCGATGTTCTCTAGGAAATGATCGCCGAGCAACGGACACGCACGGACGTTGTTCGTCTCGACGGAAAAGTAACTGCCTACGCGGTAACTAGCTAAAAAGAAATAAGCACAACAGCAAAACAGACATACCGACAACTCAACGACATTTACAAACGTTGAAGTTCTGCCCGCGGCACGGCTGCCGATTATATTTCTGGCTGGACGCGTGCAGAATTCATCCGTATCACACTTTGCACGCATACACGCGGCCGATACGGCACAGTGCACTATATCAAAATACACTTACGTTTACTACGGAGTAATCGATTCCTTTTATATACATATATATGTATATGTCCGTGTTGTATGCACGCATTTACGCGTCTTCACATGTGTGTGTATATGTGGGAGGGGGGGGGGCAGAGTGTGTGCGCGAGTGCGAGTACTAGACATGTTACGTAGAAAAATTTAAGCGCATAATACAACAATAATATGCGACGAACAATACTTCGCCGCCTGAATGTAAGAACTTGAAATTTCAACATTTTGAGTTATCAACTTCGTATTAAAGAAGAAATCAAGTAGAATTTAATAGAAAAACTGGGTAACCTATCAAAGTAATCTGCGACACCTAGTGAATCATAATTTAGTTTAATCTTGTTAATGTAAAAAGTAGGCAACTTCCGTTTGTGTTACAAACAAAAATAGTTAAACACTTTTTTTAATCCAAAATGATGTTTTTTTTCGGGTATCGTTCCACTTAAAATAAAGAAATATAAGCAGACATTGGCAGTATGTTTAAAATAACGGTCTCCCCACCATAATCTTAAAACCTTCAAATACTGTTTCATCAATGTTTCGAAAATAAGGAATTGCACAAGTTACGTAGTTCTTACATTCAGCCGGCGAATTCTAATCGAACAGCGATATTCGTTAAAGAAGAATTGATAGTCGATGCCAGAGTCGCCAGATTACGATTTCTGTCCTCACTCTATCTTCCCCTTCCTATCCGCTCACGTGACGCGTTTCGCCTCTTGCCTTGCATGCGTCACAGTTTTATATTTGTTTATAAAAGATGTATCGATGCTCCCGGCGTCCTGGTTCGATTAATTTTTACTTGGAAGCAAGTTGATAAATTGCAGAATTGTTTCTAAGTAAAAATTGATCGAACCAGTGCGCCGAGAGCATCGATACGTCTTTTATGCGTCACAGTGTCACGTGACTAGTCCGTTAATGGCAGCGAGGGGGTAACCTCTTTTACCCTCGATTTTATGTGGCGACTCCGATCAATCAAACTAACAAGTTCATAATAATCGTCAGCACGACAGTACGCGTCTATGAAAAAAAAGAACATGGCATTCGTTTCTCGTTTTACTCGTTCCACATCCCCCGCCCGCCGCTAATTATGTATATTTATCAATTTAATCGTTTCTTACTCCTAATCCACACATAATCGCACATGTGTTATGCGCATAACCGTAACACCGGAGCAACTCTAACACTTTGCAATCGATCGGAAAACCTTGATCGGTTGTTTCGATCTCGTCGAACACGAACAATTCTTCGCACAGCAATTCCAACGATCTTTTTTCTTTAAACTTATCCGAAATTGAAAGTGTTAATACCGCCGAATGAGATTCATTAAATCGTTTTTCTTGATTAATACTTTCGACAAATTCCCTGCGACAATAAAAAATATACGATAACGATAGAGTAAGATTTTATTCGCGAGGATCTTGCAAAATGGTAAAATTGCTGCGACATCGAATCAATAAAACGTTTACTGTGTATATATGTGTGTATATATACATATATATGTATAATATATATTTTTTATATATATATATAATATATTTATATTTCAGCGCGCGAATTACACGGATGCGCGGCGCTCGTTAAAGACTAGCAATTATCGTTCTCTTAAATAAAAAAAAGAAACAGAAACTACGTTGTAGTTAGGTAAGACAATGTTCGGGCCGCCGAGGCGACTGATTATCCTACCGGTATAGTTATCGATAAATCCTTCTCTTTACTAAAATATAATTATTACAACGTCCTTTGTTGCGTCAACGATCGGTCGGATTTGTGAAACGAATGCTCGTGATGGCAGTGACGACGACAACGACTTATCAACGAATGGATACAGTGAATATATTAAATGCTAAAAGAATGTAAACGTCGAGTATTAAACCTGAACACGTGGCTTGTCCGTTTAGAGCGTTAAAAGTGATGTTAGATTGTCGAAAATATTGTAAAATCTCGTTCAAAGTAGAATCGCGCGAGTATCAAATGCAAGTATAGTCTCGTTCTTTGAGAATCTTAAAACTGGTCGAACGTAGTACAGTAAAGCCTTGATCCAAGGTAAAGATATATCGGTGTGAACCACTACTAATCAAATTAGAAAACTTCTGTATTTTGCGTTACTTGTTCACAGGACTTCCAACAACTTATTTGTGGAATTTGTCTGATCAAAACGACACTAAACACGATATAATTCCAACTGTATTTAGTGGTTTAATGCTGTGGTTGCAAGGAAGGGCAATTTCAAAAAATTTGGGTTTACGCATTCATTGAGATTTATAGTATAGGATTTACGTATTTACCAGAAAAAATAAAAACGAATTCGAAAGGCTCAAAAATGTAATGCAATTTAACCCTCCGAATGTTGTACCGGAATCATTTTTGGCCGGGAACATCCAAATAATCGTTTAAGTACTGAATTTCTGGCAATTAATGTAATTGAATAGTTGTTTTATTGAGGATATCGGAAAGACCAATGTGTCTACTCTTTAATTGACGTTATACAAAAATCCACAGGATCTAAGAAACATCACGGAGGTTTTTCATAGATAAAGGCTGTACTGTATACAAGATCTTTCTCAGATCTTAATCCACGATCAGATAATTAGTAAATTGCGAACATTCGTTCGCTTGTAAGTCATGCATAGTTTCGAAGAGATCAATGAAATGCAAAATTCTGTAAGAATTAGTATAATAGTTTCGCTATATTCTGAGTTTACTGCTGCTACGGCAAGTAATCGTTTTATTTGCAACAACTTGGCTATAAAAATGCCAATTTCCAAAAACATGAATTTGTAAACTGTGGACGTTTATGTATCTGCAGCAAATTGGACTTAATCGAGTCTAGTCAAGCGAACATATTGACAAACTGAAATACAGGCTTCATATTATTCTTTACTTAGTGGATATTTGTTAATAATAGTAAGTTTTCGTACAATTCCTGACTTTTGTTATCGCTTAAAAACACGTAGCGAGAACGATCGGGGCAGTAATTCAGTCGGCTGGTCGTTTCTTTAATTTTTGAAGAACGCTGTAGTCTTTTTGTCGATTGATTGGCAGTATTTGTGATGTAGGCAGTGTTCGGTGCAATCGCGTCGCCATCATGACATTTGACCTTACTAACGAGGGTCAAGAGAGAAATGATTCGAGGCTGATACAGTTCTTCCCCCCGTAGTGTCGCATACTTGTCTGTCTCCTTAGCCTCTCTATTTCTGACATCTAGTACTGCGGCAATTTCGAGACGGTAGCGAATCGTCGTATAATTATGGTGAAAATGAAAATAGCTTTCACTTCTCTCCCCAACGACTCGATGTGTCCTTATAATTGAAATTTTTTCTTTTTCCGCATGAGTTAATCGGAGTATATCTGCGAAATTTCAATTTGAAATATTATCAGAAGTACATTAAAATATGTTCGAGAGTGCCGTGCTTGAAATCGTTCAAACATTACAAGGCTATTTTCAACTCCAATCCATAAGGCGAAAATGTATTAAAAGTGATGATCACAAATAAAATTCTTTAAAACAAACCTTTGTTTTCTGTTCTAACTGGTGTTCAACTATGTTGGAGAAGAATGTATCAACACTTTCGAACGCAACTTGAAGACGCCTTATCGCAGCTCGATTTAGAGCAAGGAGTTCCAACTTGTAGCTCGCGAGTCGTACGCGACACTTTCCCCGCTTAGGTTCTTCCCCCGCTCTTCGACTTTATCGTTATACAGTATAGTAACTTTGTCCACTGACGCCACCACCGCTCCACTCGCTAACTCTACGGCTGTCCGTAGAACATAGTCAGAAGATTTTCGAATGGTGGGGACCTTGCGGTTATCGGAGGGGAATAAGTTGGAACTCCTTGATCTAGAGGATCTGGAGGCTCAAATATAAAACCCACTTGGGAAAAACGGTCTTATACACATTGTACTCGACAGCTCATACGATTCGGAAGAAGATTAGCTGGTGGGTTAAAAGTCTTGTTCGACCCGACGTTGACGCAACACTCGGAATTAAAGATCAAGACTCTGTCGCTCCGCGCCACGATTATTTTGGCAATTATTGTACTCTCCTATATTTACAATTCTATCGTACACGTAATATAGAAAGTCGTTGGCCATTTAACAACGTGACGCCTAAACATCATGAAACCAGTGTCAATATATTAACTCCTATGCACTGTTCAAGAAATTAAATCACATATTTTAAGAATTATATGTGATCACAGTTGACATTCAATTCTGGAGAAAGTGTAGTTCTTAATTCGCCCATAGTTTATATAAACTATTGATGTTAACGTGTATGTTGGTCTGTAATTCATTCGCATTTGAATCACATCTAAGATTCGCCATATTTTTAATTAAATCATATCAGTGTATGATAGACCCTCGATGGGTCTAAGAAAGCACGTGCTGATGACCTAACATATTTTAACAAGAGAAGACAATCAGCTTTCGAGTCAAATTGCAAATGCATCAATTATGTAAATAATATAAATATATCAACACTGGTCTTATGTCTTTCATGTGTCGCGCTATTAGATAAACAACGACCTAATCGTGTGCCGTTGAAGCGAATGGACACAGCACTTCCTCCATAGCGTCGCGTTTGGACGGAACAGCTATACAATTTTCCCATACTGTCATCGCAATTTTATCCTCTGGCCAGGAAACGTCACTACTCAATAGAAAATAGCATCCACCGTTTGATAACATTACATTGTGGCCCTCAAACTATGCGACGGTAACAAGGAAAAACTGTACTTCCGTTCCCTGTATCTCGTGGCGCGTTTAGCAGTGTTCAGGTCCTCAAAAAAAAAAAAAAAGAAAAATGAGAGACAACACGAAAACGAGCTCATACGCGAAGTGTATGTACATATGTGCCAAGTGTCAATGTGACCAGTCGCATAAGTGTACGCTCTCATGTTGTATCCTTTTATCTTTCTCCTTTTTGGCCCTGAGCTAGCACCGGAACGCCAAACAATCAGGGCAAAGACAAAATAATATTCGCTGCTTCCGAATGTCTCTCTCTCCTTTCGTATAGCGACGCTACGGAGGGAATGTACGTTTCGCTCGACGCTTTGCTCGTCGTTTGTTTATCCGAAAAATAAGATAGGACTCGTTAACACTAGAACCAGCAGATGCATCGAAATGAGACCCATTTCAGAATTTTTATTTCGTAAGCACGGAAAGCAGATTTTCGGAATTCACTAACACGTTGAATGCTGTGTGACCGGTATCGTCAAATATAGGCAGCAACATTGAACAAGTAATGTTTGAACAAGTGTACGAATACACCTCGCACAGATTTACTGAAAAGATTCATTCTTTTCGCGAAATCGTGACTCGCGTGTAACTTGATCGCGTGTTAAATCTATAAATGCAGATCGCACGATCGTGTTACTTGCAGCGTGTCTTGTAAATATGTAAATTAGCGTAAATTGAGCGATACTCCTAGAAAATGTTCGAAACTTTCGCAATCAACGTGTTAAACAAATCCGATTTATTCGTGTGCGCATGACACTGAAAATTGTGTCGAATCTGAACAACCGTAGTCTTGTTATTTTTATAAAAAAATTAAGATACGAGTCGCTTTGACTACTCTATTATACTTCTAGTGCTAAAAGTCCGTCCGTACCAGCTCCTTTCGCGATCAAAATAGATTAACAAACAAATAGTCGCTTAACAAACACATACTCACGCATACGTACACATCGAGGGAGAGAAAGAGAGAGAGAGAAAGAGATGGTGATAGAGAGAGAGAGACAGTGAGAGAGAAAGAAAGAGAAAAGGAGAGTGAAAGATATAAAGAAAGAAGGAAAGAGTTTTCTCCATGAGTCTCTTCCAGTTCGCAGATTTTGATGAAAATATACGCATGCGTCGTCATTTGCTCCGATTCTTCCGTAGGAAATAAATATCTCTGTGTTCGACGGACGCATGGGATGACGGCCAGTTATCTCGCTATTTCTCTCTCTCTCTCTCTCTCTCTCTCTCTCTCTCTCTCTCTGTCTTTCTCTCGAACACGTACATATACTTACACATACACTCAATCTCTCTACCTTCCTCTCTCCTTCTTTCCCTCTGTCTGTGTTGCTCTTTGATATTTCATGGCCGTCGTATCGATGGAGAATCGAAAGGACCGGACATCGTGAAAAGAACCGAACGAAAGAAAAGAGCGCGAACAATACACGCGCGTTGGACATCACTATGGTTCCAATCTACGCTCTGAGAGAACAGTCTCGTTCCTTGAAACTCCACTTATCTCTTCGAGTAGCCCCGAATAGTCTCGGTTACCGCTTCGACACAACAGTTAGACATATCTTTACATCTCTTCGTTAAACATTAGATTGTCATATATAAAATGCCCAATTTTGCAATGCCAATATTACGAAGCGTTTTCCGTAAAAAAATACTTTCATGTCCGCAGATTCTGTCCAACGAGCTGAGCGAGCAAAGATAAACAAATGCAGATGGCAGTTGATTCAGTGCGACGGAGTTACACTTTTCTAAGTTAGTTAACAAATAAAATTTCGTTTATCCACTCTCGTCTCGTTGGACCGAGTATAGAGATATCCTATATACAATTTGAACTCGAGAAGTTTGTTCTTTAAAGTCCGATCTTCATTTCGTTTATACAAATGCTCGGCTCTGGTTTTAGAAAGACTTCACCGGGAATCAACGTTTCCGTAGACGAGTGGGGAGAACTCGAATTTCTGTCATGACGGGATTAAAAGATTCGTTTAAAATGATTGTTAAAAATCGGACATTTCACATGCAACAACCTAACACACACGCACGACACGCCCATTGTCCGACGAGTTTGCTTCCGTGGGTTTCAACAACCGTTTCGATAACACCAGGTTAGAGGAAAAACAGAGAAAACGATTTCGGATAGAAAGAATTATGTCTCAACAGTTTTCTGTTCACGTTCAGCCGTGCACGACAAGGTGAATGAACGAGAACAGACGGATTCCGAGGGTGAATCAGTTCGACGTCACGTGTCCCGTGCACACACGACGCGTGATCGATTAAAATATAGATTATGTTCGCTTCGAATACAAAAATACAATTCTCGGTCGGAGACGGGTACAACGGGTATACGAGAGGCCGTATCCGCCTGTGCAATTCTTCTCATTCGTATCGTCGACGATTCAACGGTACGAGTGTGCTGCACGCGCAAACATACACACGGAAACACATATTATAATCTACAGAGTAACACAGCGGCGCATCTCGGCCCTTCAACGAACACTTCGTCGAAGAGGCGACATCGTATTATACAGGTATTCTTCCTTTTCCGAAACACCGACCGATTACGTATCATTGAAAAAATGCACACCACCGTCCACAAGCATCTTCAGAAATTACGAAAGAATTCTTTAAAACATAGTTCGATCGAGATCACTGCTTCAAACAGTTTTGACAGAACACAAACAGAGCTCCCTCTAACACAATGGTTCCTAATACAACGATCTAAAATTTTTGCAGTATTTGTCATCTCCACTTTAAGAGTAAAACCAGCCTCTTCGTTTTCATGAAGATAATTCGTTAGAAATAGAATTATCTCTAAACAGCAGTCAAGTATACAATTCTACCAATACAATATTAAAAAGAATAATATTAGAAAAACGTCCAAATACTTTGTAAACGGGGGTGTGCTTCGCGAGATACGTTTTCCTCGGTGCAATAAAATTCCATTCACCCGGTCCTGGTTAAAATTTCTTGCGAAATCAAACTATTTCGATCACGAGTCAACATTTAAAAGAAACGCAATTTCTATTCCTCGCCACGTTCGATCGGGGAACGACCACCCGGTTTCTCGATCGTTCGCGAATAAGTACGGAACAGCTCGAACAAAAATATATTTCGAAACTTTCCAAAAATATATATCCGTTCCTCGCTCCAATTGACTTCGACGGGATTGATAGTATCGCACTGTCGCCGTCTAGCTCGCGGTTGCTAAATAACTTGTAGGTATGGCATTTTATTCGGAGTGAAGCGCGCGTTTGTTTGTCCTCCTGGCTTCCTATCCTTTCCTCGCTTTACCCTGCATCGAAATCGCTACACTCGCTGGGGGAAGGTACTTTTTATTTCTCTCGGTCGCGAGACCTTTTTACGTCTTTAAAATCCTTCCGCCGTATCTTCGATTCTTATTTTTAGAAACAATGCTTTCCGTTTCCTCTCGCGGTCGGTTCTCTGCTTTCCGTAGTTTAGCATCAGCGACAAACTAATTATTCTTTCGTTCTTTCTCGTCCGTTTCTTCGTCAAATCATCTAAAAATATGACCTATATATATTTCTTCGATTCCATTCAGGCATATATGTATACATATGTATATAATATAATGTATATACACATATATATGAGCACACGCACACACTCTTTCTCTCTCTCTCTCTCTCTCTCTCTCTCTCTCTCTCTCCCTTTCTTTCCATCCGACTACATTTCTTGCGTCTCCTCATTCTTATTTCGTTCAAGACAAACCGTAAACCGCTTGTACACTTTTCCTTGCTGTCTGCACTTTCGGGTAGAACACCGGACGGTAATAATTAAAAGAGAGCGTCCCAACGAAGGATCCTTCGTACTCCCGTTTCGAAGATCGAAAGTGGGACGAGACGGACGCGCACGACTGCTCGTAGAAAAGTAGACAAGCGATCGCCAGAAGCTGGAACAGCAAGTTGTACCAAGGGATACGCGCCGGTTTCCCGAAATTATAAGAGCCGTTAGATTCGAAGCAACTCGACGTAAACGTAAGCAGCAATTTTGCGCGAAGAACACTGACGGTGTCCAGAGAATTGACTTGAAAACACAGTGTCGGCCCTCTGTGAGTACGGCAAACAGAAGAACAAAGGAGACGGGCGCGTTCCGAACAACCAACGCAAACTCACGCAAACATACCTATTCTAGCTAGCAGTACACGGTCCGTCCTCACGCATACATACACACGCGCACGCACACAGACAAAATACGCAATAACCTCTTCTCTGTCTTCATCAGCGAGGAAATTCAACGAATCCTAATCACTGGTCGAATGGAATGATCGACGGGTTGTTTGCTTTTTTCGCGAGTACACAGACTGACGGACAGATGACACGCTTCTAGGATCCGACTCGTGTGGTGCCATCGCTCCTCCTGCTTCATCTGTTTTCTGGGCAGAGTGGTCACCGATCCAGCCGATCGTTTTTCGCGATTGGATCGCTGTTCCAGCTTCACACCAGCATCGAGTAACCCCACTTCCTCCTCGTTCCGTGCTGATTCCACGTGGAACCACGGCACAGCCTCTTTGGAAACTACGGGCATTTCCCAGCCCAGCCTAGGACTGACATCTTCGACGGTCGATCCGCAACGCGACCCGCCGTATATTCCCGCCGGTATCGTCGACGCGACGAGCCGTCGACGGGTTTGCCGCGAGCACCTTTCTACCGAAGAATCGAGACGGCAGCTTTTCTCGTATCGAGTTCTTTCCTCACCGCGGCGTCGAGAAACGCGTCCGAGCCGTATCGGAAAATCGAAGCTCACAGACACTCGGCGAGTTACGAGAAATCGGCTACCAGCTACTAGCCCCCCGTCGATTGCCGATTCGTCGACTCCGCGTCATCGAATCTCTCGTCGGGTTAGGAACACTTCGTGTAATCGCTTCGTCCCCGGCTCACGACGCTGAATTCAGGCCAGGTTCCTGGGATTACCGTCAACCTTCGGCCGACACCCTTCACAAATAGTCGTTGTCAACGGCCTGCGCGTCCTGCGACTTCAGAGTCGCCATTTCTTCCACGGTACCCTCCTCCGCCTCTTGCTCCTCCACGAAATTGATGCTCCCGGCCTTGTACCAGACCACTATGTCCACCACGAACGCCAGGACCAGGATACCGCCCGTCGTACCTGATGGAGAACAAAACGGTTGTACCAGGATCAGTCAAATGTTCAGGCTTCGAATGAAACTGTTTACTTTTCAATTATTTACTACCTCCTTTTACACGAAACCAATTAGTCATTTTTTAGAGGCTTATAACTCGGCACTGGAGACAGATGGAGAGATGTAATTTTACACACTTGTTAAATGCTATCATGTCTCAATATTTACAAAATATTAATCTTCCAATATTAGTAGGTTTCGAGATATAGGACCTCAAAAATCGCTAAATTTGTCACTCACTGACTGACAGATTATCAAAACCTTTTGGGTTCTTCCCATTGAGATACAAGCTTGAAATTTGTTACATAGGTCTACCATAACAAACACTCAAAGGAATAATTATCAAAGTTTGAAATTTTACATCTTAAAGCGGTTGTATTGAACCAAAAACATTACGAAATAGATACGTAGAATAGAACATCCCAACAAAAACATCCTGTAAACAGGAGCCAAGTTCTCTATGGCCGTAAAAAGTTGTGAGATCAAACAAAATACGGGCAAGTTCGTTAGCTTAGAAATACCTGTTGCAATAGTGAAAAAAGTGTTTGTAAAAATTAGTTTAAAAGAACGCTATTTAATTTTTAAAGAGTTACATGGAGGGCTAAATTATTCAAACTTGGTCGTTACCTAACACTTTATCGCCCCCCATTAGTTTACTTTGTACATTAGTTTACTATTAATTCTTGTTGTATTCACATTTTTTTTTCTCTGATGTCGAGTCACACTCGACAAAAGTGTGCAAAGGGTTTACAGGGGAATTCTATATTTGATTAATGGTTGGATTTTGTGAATCTATCTCGAGATCACGTACCGTGATAGAACATTCTGAAGACGTTCGAGTCGTAGAGCCAACAAGCACCTCGCTGACCGCATGCGTACTCCCATACGAGACAGGCAGAGTCCACCACAGCACCATAAACGATAGGACACGGAACGTTACCTAGAAATCAAAGGACGAACGGATAAATGTCACTCCATTGAAAGTGCTGCAGAATCCGAATCCGAACTCTCTAATATTCAAACATTCTGCTATCCCTTTGCAAAATACGTCATGAAATGTTCATTGAAATATTCATCATTGTTAGGGCACGTATTAAGAAAGAATCGCGCAAAGTCTAAATAAATTCTTGTCATTTTTGTAAGGCAACCACGCGCCTGTTAGTTTTATACTTTTACATTTATTGTGTAATTTTACTTATAGATAAACTTTATATCAACGTCAACCAATGCGACTGGCTTGTATTCCTTTTATACATCTGGAAAAATCACTTTTATGTGATTTTTGGTCATAATGTGGCGATTAATTAACGTACTAGTCGTTGATGGTAAAAAGAACTACAAAATCAAGATAACAACTTGTAAATGACAAACAATAAAATACAAAAATAATATCTTATGGCCAATCGAGAAACATAGAAATTGTAGATAGAATACAGTGGGTACAAAATTCCGTTTGTTTAATGTCACTGTTAAAAATCGGACATTTCATATGCAAAAACCTAATAGATAAGATTATTTAAAAAGATAATTACCGAACAAGCCGATGGCGAATTGTATGAGGCCCAGAGCCATGGCTTTATCGCGCGGATCCACGCACCGTAGTATCAGTAGCATGGAGCCCACCTCGCTGGTCGAGTGTATGAAGACGAACACGGAGAATAGGACCATATAAACCCAAAAATTACTGCACTCGAGCTCACAGTAACCAATCTTCGCTGTGCTGTTTGATAATTTGTTGTCCGAGAACGTGAAGTTCGAACTAACACACTGGCAATCATTAAACTGTAAAGTAAGGAAAATCGACGTTACATATTATCGTTTTCAGACAAACCCACAATCAACTACTCGATGAGAAACATTCCTTCGTTTTTCAAAGGGGAAGCCTGATGTACCAAGTACAAAAAATCATTTTTTTTTTAATAAATAAATATTACAATTATTTTAGGCGTTTAACGAAATTCAAAAAACTCAGACTTCTGTGGTTATTTAAACTTATGGAAGCAAAATGTTGTAAAATGTTGTACAATACAAATTTTTATGTCGATTTAACGAAAATTTAACACTGCACTCAGAGCTATTTTAGAATAATTCGATTCTACATCATTTTTTTTTTTCATTTTATAGATATGGAATTGATGTAACATCTCATACAATACTTGAATATTTAGTAGCTGATTAGTAGACTGCGGATGCTTATGCAATTTTCAATTTTTGTATACAAATTTTAAGAAAGTGTAAATAAAAATCTTACTGAATTCTATCAATTTTTATATTATAGCATTTTTTGAAGATTTTTATTAGCCATAAGTGCATATACATCCACAGTGTATTGATTAGGGATATCATCGTATTTAATAATCTAAACAATAGTTTGAATAATGATATAGCTAGTTTTAATGGTGACTTTCTAGTGACTCTTGATTTTCGACTATACTCACCTCAGTTACCTTGCCGTCAACGACAGTATAGTTCGAGCAACCGGCATGACACGCAGAGAAGTATGTTTTGCCGTCGATACCGCAGATTGGACTGAATTTGTTTCGATCACAGTCGCAGGTAGCCTCGCAAGTAGGCTCGAACTTGGACAATCTGCGGAGAACAATGCACACCTGTTAAAAATGCTAAACAGAAACAAGTAACATTAAGGGAAGAAATAACATTCAATTTGATTTCTATTTCTTACAATCAATGCAGACAATTTTATATGTAGCAATGAAATCAAATATTTTTACGATTTGCTAAACTGTCTCAAAATGTAAAACATGTTATCTAATGTAAACTAAGTACAGCTGTATAGACACCTTTAAGGATCTGGGTAAGCTTAAATAAAAAAAAAGATATTTAGAATGCTCAAGATAGGTGAAACACCTCGTGTAAAAGAAAACCTCACCTCATCTTTGATTTTAGATAAACTGAAAGACGTCCTAGTTTAGGATACATATAAATAGACATAGATAAAAATTGTGTTTATGAACGAATTGGACTGAAAAAATTTGTATAAATTCAAAAATAGTATGCTAAAAACATACACAGAGTTTCATACGAACTAATGACGCCTTTCCATTTTTAAACAAATACCTGAGACATCGGTGTTTCTGACAAAATATTTCTCAAGAAACAATTCTACTTTATCACAAATAAAAATTGCATTTATTAGTAAATCGAGCTGAGAAAATTTGTATAGTTTAACAAAAGCATAATGCAAATCCAGTCAGAGTTACAAATTAATTACATGTATTACATGTATTAATCTTTCCATTTAGAATAAAAATAGTGCCAAAGAAATCTTCCAACCGAAGAGAAGGTAAGTTCCTCTCTGAATTTAAACGATATTTGTGGCTGGTATAATTTATAGGTTCTGTAAACCTGGTGTTAATTTACAATTACGAGGATGCGAAAGGGAAAAGCGGCAGTGAGATGGTAATCTCGTGAAGTAGGGAAGAGCGAGAAGCGAAAGGTATAGAGTATAGATACACCATACACCGCGGTTCTTACCCATTGGAATGCGAGACGAGACCGGCGAAATCGTCCATCGGGCAGCCGATGAACATCAGCACACCCATGCCGATCGCGTAAACCACCGCTGTGAAGGCGATCCAGGCTGCGACAAACCTGGCGTTAGGCTTTGCCCTCAGGATAAACACTCCGCTGATTATAATGCCCAGACCCATTACTAAAATACCACCGACACCTGCAAAACACAACGTATGTTCAAATCGAACGATCCTTTCCATTTTTCCTCGCGATTATTCGCAATTTTTAATTTTTGCAGGAAAATTTCAAGAAAGTGGGAATAAATAGAATCTTATTTTCAGTGGCAGTAGCCACTTTCGTTATAAATCTGAAATAAATCAAAATCGTACTTATGTTTTATATCATTATGATCGAACCTGTGCGCCGATAGCATACATTTTTCTATTAATTCATTACGATCGATACAATGGAATATTTACTTATGTTCCATGTTCGTTTTATATTCCAGCATTTTTTGAACATTTTTGGAAGCCATAAATGCATAAACATTCGCAGTCTATTGATCAGTTAGACCAGTGGTCAGCAAACTCTTTGGATATTTAAGTGTAATGGTAGGCATTCAATACTCTGTCTTGCAAAATTTACGAACAAATCAATCACCGCAGAGTTACGAATCAATTCGATAGTTACTCGAAATCAGAAATTCTTAAAACTCTTAAAAGTCTTGATAATTTTAAACGTCTTGATAATCCTAATAAATGTTATACTTTTTATAATATTGGTACGTTCATACCGTTACTCCTCCGAATGCTGACATAACGTAATAATTGTTTCGCGATAGATGTAACCTTTTCAAGAGTTTCAATTCTTACAAACCTTCGACAGTTTTAAAGCTTTCATGATTTTGAAGACTACGAAGACTTTCAAGATGTCCAAGAGTTACAACAGTTCTAAGCTTAATTGTATTTTATTTCCATTTGATAGTACTTTAAACACGACAATGTTTTAATTTCAATAATAAAAATGAGATTTTTATCAATTTATATATACAGTTATTACGATGTATAATATCTAGTTTTATTCAATGTACCTAGTTTTCACCGACTTTTAAAAACAGTTTGCTGACCACCGAGTTAGACGATCTCATCGCAAGATTAATTTATGTTTTTTTTTTACACATTTTACGTGACACGGACATAACACAACAGTATTTTAAACTTCATCAAATGTGTTTACTGTTTTGCATAAAATTTTCAGTCTACTTCTGACAATGTAAAACAATGCTGCAGACCGCCGAAATTTGAAATTGCCGAGGAGCTAATTTTAAGGAACATGATTAACAATCTGGGAAACCCTAATTAAAAGAATTTATTTGGTTTATCGAATACTATCAGTCAGGCGTTTGAAACTGTAAATACTTGATCGCAACAGGTAGTCTTGAAACGAGTTGCATCTTTTGTTCGCACAGTTTCACCTGTCTGGCTCCCTCGTACGAAATTTGCCATTATTTTGAGAAAGAGAGAGAGAGAAGGAGAGAACGTGAACATAAGATGGTTCCACGACGAACAACGTTAACAATGGGGAAACGGAACAAGAGGGGCCCCGACCATGACGATGCTCCCTCGCGTGTCTATTCGCGAAAATTACCTGAGATCATGTTCGCATGATGAGCCGGCAAGCGAAATTGGCTCTCGAGGTACTTTGGCAGGAAGGTGTAGAGGCCGGCGATCGGTAGGATGTGCAGCACGCTGCTGGCCGTTCGGAACATAAGAATGTCGTTCTTCAACAGCCTCTTCACCGCTTTAGGGAAGTCTGCAACAGGTAAAGAGAGAAGCCGAGGTGTAGCCAGTCGGTTGGGTACGTCGTGCAACATCGTGCAACGTCGCGAATGCATCTTCCAGCTTCGCGATTTACATCGCCTCCAATTTATTCCATGTTAAATCCCACCGCACAGTCATCGGCCAGAATCGCAAAAAGCTCGACTGAATTCGTGTCTCTGTTAACAGTAAACCTACCGAGCTTTAATAGTACCCGGTACATATTGGATAGTAAAAATAACAAGATTAAATTTCTTTGAACTTTGTGCGGTCCATAATAATCTGCGATATTAACCCTCATCCGTCCCTCGTGTCAATTTGACACAGTTTTCCCCGAAATAAATTATACTGTTCCGTTATTAGTAGGTTAATTTTCCCGTAACTTCGTGTGACTTGTATTTTCTTTTTTTTTAATGCGGAACACAACAGAAAGAACTAAGATGTAAATGTTAACTGATCAATTTGAATAAAAAAACATTGAAATTGTTTTTATTTTGTGCCATTGTGTCAATATGACACCGAAGGGATAGATTCAGTTCGTGAAATGAGGGACGGATCAGGATTAAATATTGTATGTACCTATCTAATAGTTCACCACGAAAGCATCTTTGGAATTTCAATAATTGTGGAATAAAACGTATGGAACCGGTCATTTGACCGTAGGGCTAGTGTTAATTGTACAAAACTTTATTTATTACAACCCGGACGGTTTTTGTGTGTGATGGTATCGGTCTAATAAAAACGTGTTGGCGATTTCTCTGCAAAAAATATTTGGAAAAATGTGTTGGTTCTGGCAGGAAACTAATATTAATATTTTAGGGTGAAATAAACAACTGAATTTCTTTATTCTAGCGATGAACTTTAATCAATAAAATATTTTCTTATTTATTCTTTTTATTCTTTACTCATTGAAGTTCATTGCTTGTATAAAAAAAATTTGGCTCTGTTTTACCTTAAAATACCGAAATTACTTGCCAACCCAATAATATGAATCGCAAGGGAGACCGGGGCTAAAAGTTTCGTTTTTGAAAAAAATATATATATAAATCACTGGAAAATATTCTTCATTGAGTAACTTATTGTGAAAATTATTCATTAAAATTGTAAGCCTAACTTTGATATATTGAAACACACTTTTTATATTCTTTCAAGTTGTTACTAAACAATAAGGTTATTTTCTAATTAAACAGACCACTATTACATAAGTATTTATGTTTGGGTTAACAAAAACAATTTTCTTTAACAGAAAGTCAAACATTATTCTTGTATATGTGTACTGTACATAAATATATAAATAAGTCACTAATTATAAGTGTCATTTGATCCACAAGCATACAAAAATCACTGAATAAATTCTTCCTCCTTTTTATTAAAGAAATAGCAGAATCTAAGGAACAGCACAAACCCAAGGGTTTCTCTTAAATCAAGACTGCGCTTGGATTTATAAAACTGGAACCAAATGGATTCTGTAAAACGAAAGAATTTTCACCCCAAACAAGGTAAACGAAAAGAAAATTGTATTCATCCATTAGTAATAATAATGCGTTTCAAGGCTCTCACGGAATGGTATTTGCAGAAATCATGCGAATGAAGTGATTGAATGATGAATATTCGCGAGGAGGGACCAGTTTAACCTCATTCATCGTCGACTCTAGGGCAAAAAGAAGAACCAACAAACGTCTGGCAGGACTTTTAACGCTTTACCGACGAAGATCGATACTCGTTCTCCTTACGCCGGCGAGTGTCGTCCTTCCAACTGCCCTCGTTCTTCCAATTCGTTGTCTCGTTTTTCGAGCTGCGTCGGTCGGAGCTGTTGACACACGCGTCTTTCCTGCCTCTCTTTAAAAATCGAACGAAATGAAACCCGATCGCGTCGACTAATTAGCTCGTCGTTGGTAATGAAGTTCATAAATATTGTCGAACGTCCGAGTTCCCCGATCGGATCGGGTTCGAGGGATGAAGAAAAAAGGAAAGAGCCGTGCGACACGGGAAACCATTAAACCAAATTTATGAGTTCTTACTATTGAGCTTGAGATCCGAACGTTTGATTTCTTGTCGGGAGAAATACAACTTTTCCCGCAATCAACGTAAACGCAATGTAATTTATACTAACGTGGTTATTACAAAATGAAAGAACGATTTGCTGAATTAAATAGAAAATAACTAATTTTCAACAGATAACAAACACACCCTCGATTAACCCTTTGCACTCGGAGCGATAATAACTCGAAAATTAAAGATTTCTTCCGACCTAGAGTATTTCCATTCCTTATGATTTTTCTTATATAAATGTTTAGTAATTGATTAGATACCGATATATTTAATAATGTAAAGAATGGTACAGCAATTTAGAATCTAAATCACACCTACATATTTTTGTTGTAAATGCATCGAACGTTTAAACATCGACAATTTCTCAAGAATCGGAGATTCAGTGCTCTGAATGCGTTTTTGGGATCCACTGTATCTGAAAATATCTGACTGAACGTTGATAGAATTCGTTAAACGTACCAAGCGTATGGAAACGTCGATTATTAGTGTACCAGAAACCTACTTTCTGTTCGCCCTGATTGACACTGACTGACTGATTCACTGAACTCGCAAGGAGAACGCCCGGGTGTGGAAATCGCTTTTAGAATGGCGTTAGACACACACGCTGTAAAACTCTCTTCGCCTGTTGTCGAGATTAAAGGGAACAAGTTTTTTTATTGGAAAAACGATTGGAATCTTTCGAACGCACAATCTTCCCGATATAGAAAAATTAATTACGAGAAACTTACAGAGAAAGAAAAATTCACAAGAATTGAGGTTCCTCGATTTGATCGAATCTCATCTCTCAAAGAAGAAACCAGATTCAAACCCTCAAAATAGAACGCACAATTTTTCCGACATAGAAAAATTAATTACGAGAAACTTACAGAGAAAAAAAAATTCACAAGAATTGAGGTTTCTCGATTTGATCGAATCTAATCTCTCAAAGAAGAAACCAGATTCAAACCCCCAAAATAGAACACACAATCTTTTCGACATAGAAAAATTAATTACGAGAAACTTACACAGAAAGAAAAATTCACAAGAATTGAGGTTTCTCGATTTGATTCAATCTAATCCCTCAAACAATAAGCCAGATTAACACCACCAAAATAGGGTAACTTTTGTGTTTGTGTTAAGAAACCATGACACAGTTCTGATCGAAACATTCAAATCACTTATTGGGGTAACGTAACCCCTGAATATTACTACAATATTACTAGATTGTACAAACAATTGTTTGTCCTTATACGATTATGTTTATATCTAATAATATGAGCGTCCAAAGTAGGGGAAAAAATCGAGGCAACCACCCTCAGGTTCCCATGTATTTTTCTAATACAAACCGATTTTTTTTAACTTAAATCATGAGCTGAGTGTCCTACGATCAACCTTCCTCTTTAGAACGAGCCCTCACACAGCTCGTAACATGCTCGTATAAGAACAAACAATTGTTTCCCGCAAACACTGTTTTTACCCTTAAATATAGTAATACTCAGGGGTTACGTTACCCCCTTATATGGTGTTGAAAGAATACATGCTAATTTCTTCACTGGAAAATATTTGATCCGTACATCCTTTGAGAAATAACATTTTACCTGGAATAAGTATCTCTACATAAAATTGAACAACGCTTCAGTGAACAATTGAATTTTTGAATATTAAAAATTACGTATATGTCACGTAGGGGGCATAAGATAATTTTTAGAAATGCTTAGGGTGTGGCACAGAGAAGGTTGGGAAGCACTGATTTAGAACGAAAAATTGAAAGGGTTTTCTTTGGGTGAGATAACGAGGGATTCGCATGCGTCCGATAGAATTGGACAGTAATTTGAGAACTGTCGTGGTGAAAGAGAGAAGCGTAATCGCGAAACGAAGGAGAACGAGGCGAAGGTGAAGGGAAGTAATGTTGCGGCTCGTGTTCACGGTGGATGCGTTCCTGCAAGATTTCCGTCCGAGGAACCCTCGGCTCGTTGGAAACCGGCATTAAGGATGCCTAGGATTGCTCTAGGCTTCCTGGAAGGCGAAGCTAGAGTCGTGGCAACCCAGCATAGAGACGTCCTGCAGACCATGAGTAGACAAACGTGACTAACATTGCGCTTCGTGTATTATCGCGACATACAGGGTGGCGTTCTGCGAAATGCCGGTTAAATCGAAAAACACGAAGCACTAAAACCGAATAGTTTCAACTAGCTGATAAAAATAACACGAAAATGCAGTTACTCGGATTCTCCTTTGTTATACAGCGTTGTTGATCCCTTTTTTTACTAATAAACTTACCACACCCGTCAAAATGTTCCAGATTCATTATTTCATAATTATTGAAATAATAAAAATGATTTTATAAATAGCTTTAGTAGAGCATGTTACTTTTAAGGCTCGGTTCCAGATTTATTATTTTACTAGCTGACCCGACAGACGTTGTCCTGTCCAAATTGCAATAGAAAAAGCACTTTTCCAATTTTTCTTTCCCCAAAAAACTTTATTCAGACTATTATGAACATTTTTTTTTCAAAGAAATTAGCCAAATCGATCCAGCTGTTCTAAAGTGATGAGCTTATCAACGAACAGCATTTAATTTTTA
The DNA here is from genome assembly GCA_916610235.2 of Lasioglossum morio. Classification (NCBI taxonomy): domain Eukaryota; kingdom Metazoa; phylum Arthropoda; class Insecta; order Hymenoptera; family Halictidae; genus Lasioglossum; species Lasioglossum morio. The sequence continues at coordinate 3,831,034 of OU744324.1, read as the reverse complement.
TTTATATAGATAATTATTGAAATAATAAAAATGATTTTATAAGAATTGATTGTATACATATCCTTAGTAGAGCACTTATTATAATAGGAGTCACTTAATATCTAAAAAGAATGAGTTTTGTCATTTTTACAAGGCAACATGTACCAGTTACTTTTAAGGATCGGTAGGTTTAGTGGTAATCGAATCGTTGAACTCGTATATTAACGATTCTACAGTAGAAGAGTGAATGGTTACATGAAAACCTTGCTACACTGAATTCTTATTGCTCTTTTCCCAAGCATTGGAGCTTGGAAATTGTGAGTATTCATTTAGCAATGCTGCAGGTTATATTATTCATCAGGCGGATGAGGAATCTGGCTTTTATACTGTGGTTGTAACAATTTTATCAACCAATCTGTTAGGTGTACACATTAATTCGCAGCCCCCACAATTATATTCACAGGTTAGTTTCAATTATCTTAACTTCCTGTATGAACAAGAAATTGGTATTCTTGTTACAGCTGACACGTTTTCAAAATAAAAGAATGTTGTTGCAGTCTACATCGGTTAAATTCTAATTTTGCGCTACTCCTAGACTGAACAACTGAAGAGGAAAATGAAGATTACTATCAAGGGAAACATAGTTTGAATAAGGTAGATATTGGGTTGGCAAGAAAGTAATTTCACCTTAAAATATCGAAATTACTTTCTTGCCAACCCAATAGTTATATCTAAACTGTGGATGTTTGTGCATTTTACAATTTTCGTAGACAACTTTGTAGAAAGTAGAATGACATGAAATTCTATTTTTAATGGCAACACCCTTTGTAGATCTAAAACAAAACAAAATTTGTACAAAATTCTGTCGAATTTTATATCTAGCTTTTTTCAAACATTTTCATAAGCCATGAATGCTTAAAGATCTGTAGTCTAGTTATATCAAATTTTTATTTTATTTGTCTCTAAGTGAACAACGAGTAATAAGAAGCCACGAATTAATTTGTACGTATAACAGTAGACGCCCAAACGAACACTTTTATTAATATCTTTTTTTCTCTTGATCCATGTACATCATTATACCTTACACTATGAATCAAAGATTATTTCAACATCTTTCGTTCCTATTCAAATTTCAGGTACGACCGTCGGAAGATTACAGGTTGATTCACATCAGAGGTATGCTCGCACCATGCTCGCGCATCGACGCCGACTCACGATCTCAAGGAAAAAATGATTACATTGATTTAAATGGAAATGGTTGCATTGGAGGTCACCCTCAACGCACATTGCACTCGCGAGAGTATAGGCAATCTCCTTGCAGAATCTCTTGCGTATCCTTAGCCCGAGTGGAGCGACAATATGAACAAATAGTGGAGGTACAGGTACGAAGAGTTTCTCGTCTAGTAAGTAGCAGCGTCGACGAAATACTTCACGAACTTGTTAGTGAAACATTACGTTGCGATATCAATAAAACTGTAATCCAGAAAAAGTAAAAGTGTGAATTAAACTCGTGAAAAAGAATAGAACAGAAAAAGAAACAGCTAGTGCTTCTATTGTTATAATTAGACTTGGTACTGATCCGCAGTTTTGATAACCACCCTCGGTTTTGGTAATAGCAGCATTTGTTTTTGCGAACAAAAATTATGAAACTTGGGAAATAAACAGTTGATGTGTCTTTTGGTATAATTAGCTTTGGGATAGCAGCTATCTGTCGTTTTCAAATCATTTCCAATTCTGTGAACAAAGCTCAGGAAAACTTGAGAAAGAAATAGCTGATGCTTCCTTTGGCAATTGATAAACAAACCAATGAATTTTTCCAACTGCTTTCGATTGCAACGACATCTCTGCAAGAAATTATACCAATAATATCAAATCAATGGAGAACCAAGATTTCCTATAAAAAAATGGTTACCCATTGAAGATTTTGAAATAATTCCCTCTCCCACCCTCAGAAAGTGGGGGTGGGGGTCAATTATGGTGTTATTGAATAGCATTTTTAAAAATATCACATAAGACTACTTTTATTTTTCTGGTCTGATGTGTATTTCTTGAGATATCCTCAATTTTCAACGATTTTTCAACCATTACAGCTCCATCTGTCAACCAAAATGCAAAAACTTCTAGGAAAGAAACTTCTTTTTCTGGAAAATCCAAATCTGCAATGAAAAATGGGAGTTCCCATTTAAGTCTTTTATCTCCCCCCACCGTCACCCCCTGGGGGTTAGGTTCTTTCATTACCCACTTGTTTTGATCCGATAGTTCTCGAAATATTGCAACGTCTTCAGATAAATCGTCCACCCTGTACAATTTCATTAATTTCATCTAAACAAATAAATAATTAATTTGAAATATTCCTAATAAGTGAAATAGATTTGCAACAGGTTGCAATTGATTTGCATAAGGTTGAATTTGGAGTGTGAAACCTATAATATTTGCTTTCAATGTGCGGATGAAAGTAACGAATGCCTGGTTACGGAGTAAAACACAACCGCTACAATACATTCGAGAGCACTGTATTGGAGATAAGCAGGGGTCTCGTATTAGGAGAGGTCTTTTATCGAGCTACTTTACCCTACTGTATTTCTGTACGTACGGTTACGTCGCGCGAGGCGCGTTATGTCGGTCGAGGTACACGGGACAGCTGAGATAAGTCTCTCCCTACGAGGAGCGGATCCGCGTGCAGAAGAACACGGCCGCGTATATGCGCCGCGCGGAGAAATGCACGCGCGCGTGCCTGCAGAGTGCTATGCACGACGCATGACCGTGAACTTGCCCCACCTAGTGCACCAGTCGGTCAGTCATCATTATTAACGCACACACGGGGCACCGTGTGTTCGCACGATCCTCGCAACCACGCACACTAGCGTCCATAAGTGCACGAACGTACTCAACACGCCGCCGAGCCGCGCTGGAGAGACCAGAAATCCGGATGCGTTTCGCTCCTCGTCTCGTAAAAATTTCCCTTTTCGTCAAACTTCCGAGGAACCGCGAGCATCGCTATTCCAGACTACGTCGAAGCTGTTTTTCTTTTTTTTTAAGATCCCATGGAAATCAACGACACAAATTTTCCCAATCATGGTTTTCACCGACAACATTTCACCGACTCCAGATTTGGGCCGACAACGATTTTGACAGACGACGAATTTCAGATTCGTTATCGGCCAAATTCGTTGTCGATCAAATTCGTCGTCGATCAAAGTGATTTTCGGTTAAAGCCGTTCTCGGTGAAACGTTGACGGTGAAAACCGGATCGGGAAAATTTGTGTCGGTGATTTCCATGAGACCCTTTTTTTGAATCGGTTCGCTTGACGGTGTCTCAAGAACACTGTCTATCGAAGGAGCTGTCGTGAATCTTTGAGAAGAGTTTACGAGACGATTCGATCACGCGAAACTTTATGCTCCCCAGGAAAATTCCTGCGAGGAAAAGCGACGTCCTTCGTAGCATTATCGCGTCGAAGATCCGTCACGAACGCGCAGTATCGTTAAGAACTTACTTAAAAATACTATATTTATAAGAGATTGAAATTGATTTGCAAAAGGGTGAGTTTGGAGTAAAAAAAAACCTGTAAAAGGTGGAGTTTGATTTGCAAAGGGGTGAAATTGATTTGCAAAATCGTGAATTTGAATATAACTAACGACTAGACTGTGGATCATTATGCAGACGACTACATAATAAAAACTTTCCAGCTGGACATGTTTAATTTCTCGCTGAACATGTTTACTAGGTTGAAAGCAATATAGTAGTACGTTTAAATTCTTCAAATTTTTACCCACCCATTTTTATCGCGAATGCATAAAATCCGCAGTCTAATTGTAGCACGTGCTTCAATGAAGATGTTCGTCCGAAACTTATACATGAAAACAATTGCTATAATTTCAACGATCACTGGCAAAGAAAAAGGTGAGAAACAGTCGTATAATCATCAATCATATAAATCAAGACTTACCTCTGAGACTAGGCTTTTTCGCATCCTGCCGTTTCGGCGGGGTTCTGCTCGCGGGCAACCTCGTCGGGAACGCGAACATACCAATGCTGACCAGCATCAGCATGGCGGATATTAGCACCAGACCTGAAATCACAATACACCGGGCTTGAGTTCCCAGGAACACATGCCACCGAAAATTTGCCCGGCGAATTAGCGAGCCGCGATTCTTTCGAACCCGTTTACGGCGGTTCGCAGGTTTACACGTGAAATTCGTCGAACTTTGTACGAAACGATCCCGAAACCTGTTCGAAAGATCGACGACCGCGCCGATGAATAATACCGTACGCGACGAAACGCGAAGGGAATTCAATTTACCGAGCCACCATGCTCCGACCCATCTGGGGTCTGACGGCGTGATTTGCGGATTCGCCGACAAGTCCGCGTAGATCATCGTGCACAGAGATCCTAGGATGAAGCCCAGAGCCGGACCGAGGATCCTCACTCCGATCGTGATTGCTGCAACAAAACGATTCACCGTGATGTATCACGATTATGGCAGAGAACGATTCTATAGTAGCGCACGGTTAAATTTACATGGGGAGCTTTCCCAATATATAAGGATAGAGAATCAATGTCATCACTGGGAAACGTAAACATGAAATAGAGAAATTTGATTTGCAGTCATTGTTGTCTTATCTTTATAATAGTAGTATCAATAGTTAGCTGAGATTCTTCCGGTTAGTATGAGTCCAAACACGGGGTAAATCGGAGTCACTGGATAGTCTAAAGCACATGCTCCTACCTAAGAGGTAGGGGAACACCCAGAATAGTGGTGGGAGTAGTGCAGCGACGGCGGGGAAGGTGTTTCCCGGGCCTAATTCAAATCGATAAAAATAGTCCGATTTACACCGTGTTTGGACTCGTTTTAATCGGTAGAATCTCGGCTATCCATTGATACTACAATTAAGTACAAACGTAAGACGTCAATTATCGAAAATAAAATTTCTGATAAACTGTCGTGAAAAGTTAATACCTAAACTCGTATCATGTCACACTTTTCAACGGTCGAATTCCTTGGTCGTTCGAGGGGTACACCCCGCAGTAGTGGGGATAATTTATTAATTGCTGTATCACAATGTTTAGGCTTTGATGTCACACGCTACATTTGTGACCGCTTTGACCAATATTTCCCTAGCAAATACGTGTGAAACGAGGCGTGCCCCTTCCACTATGACCAATCGGCTCCGCATTCCTTTCACGCGACTTCTCGTGAGACACGCGGAGCACATTCGAAGGCAAACACGCTGGCTAAAACTTTCTTTCCAAGGAAACTTACCAAAATACAGCGGACTCTCTCTGCTAGCCACGTTATCGTCGATATAAGGAATACCAAGAGTGTAGACCGCTGTCTGACCCATTCCGACGCCCAACAGTGACACGAAAAATATCGCCAGGACCACCGTGGTGATTTTAGTTTGTATCAGCTGCTCCTCCTTGAAGTCGCCCTCGCAATAGTTTCGGATAAAAGACGGCGAGGACGTCGACGAGCTCCACCTTCAAAAGCAAAACGTCATTTTAAACGTCGTGGCTGTGGAAACTTAATTTCTCTTAAGAAAAACTATTTTTTTAAATTTATTTCTTAGTCTGGAACTTGTTCGACGCAAGATTTCTTGTGACGAATGAGAAATCAAGAGGTAAACATTGTACTTATAATTATATACCAAAGTGGTCGCTAATGACTTTGATGTTAATGCGACATTTATAAATAAACAATATGAAAAAAAAAAACAGTACAACCAAGTGTCCACTTATTTTTGTTCCCTGATAAATAGCTGACATTTTCGTTATGCCACGGCGTGTTTACACAAAGATGTAAATATGAACTTCAATTATTCGTTAAATAATCTATGTATACACTATAAGGATATATCTTCTATATATATATAAAAATGATGTCCTGACTTATTCACCTATCAACGCCCAGGCTAAACCCTTGGACCTAGAAAGCTGAAATTTTGCACAGAGGTTTCCTTTATGATCTATACAAGGGATAAGAAAGGATATTTCGAAATTCAACCCCTAAGGGGGTGAAAAGGGGTTGCAACGTTTGTACGAGAAATATTTTATTTATGTAGTATATAAAGAGTTACTATAAGTATAAAACAAATAGTTTTAACCCTTAGATACGTGGTGGTTTTTCAAGAATCAATTCCTTATAAATTAAATTCAAACTTATATTCGACAAATGGGGTAAAATGGTGTGAATAAGCCTAAAAATCGGTATGTGTGTTGTTATTGTGGTTTAGGGACGTTAATTACGAATATGGCATCAATTTTGAAATCTAAGATGGCGATGTGACATAATATTAAAACTCTATAGGGGTGAATGGGGGGTTAAAAGGTTTTATGGTGAAAAAATATCAATTTTCGAGAGCATTAAACAGTTTCCTGTGCGAGCGAAGCCGCGGGGAAGAGCTAGTAATAAATAACAGTCATGTTTATTCGACTAAACTTCATTTTTACCTATTTCCACTAACTGTCCACTTAATTTTGTCCCTGACTGTATATCTGTGTGTACTTACTCTTCGAGGGTAACGTTCTCGGGCCGTTCTGGCATCTTGCACAGGTTCGCGGGTATCGGATCGGTGTTGTTCGAGCCGCCGCCCTCGCCCCTCGGTCCGACACCGCTCACCAACATCTCGTTCTGATGGATCAGCTGTTCGCCGAAGATGAAATGGGGCATCGAGCAGGTGAACGAGCTCACCGCGAACAGGATCATGCCCCAAGCGATCCACTTGGGCCGGTGACCTTGGCCTCCGTAGTACGTCAGCAGAAGAGAGGAGCCGATCTGGCCGATCTCCGTCGCCGACATTATGATACCGGTGGTCTTCGACTGGATCTGGAAGAGCTTCTCGATCGTCGTGATCACCGAGACGAAGTACGTGTAGTACATGCCCTGGAGCACCTGGAAAAGAACCCGATACAAAACGCTGGCAATCGCGTCGTTGTTGATTGCCGTGCTCCAACAGGTGTCCGCTAAAGTTTCGCGTTAGCCGAGCTCACGAATCGTACCCAGAGGAATCTCAACGGCACCCGAAACATTTTTATTTTCTTCCAATACCGCTCTAAAATGCAGTTAGTTCCTTTTCTAATACTAGACTGCATATTAAATGTCCGATGTTGGAATACAAATTTTACGAAGCATTTTCAACAAGTTTCTCCTTGAAAAATTACAGTAGGACCTCGATTAACCGGATCCCGATTGTAAATAAATATGAGTTGAAATATGATTATATCGCCGTTTGAATGTAAGAACTAGGTAACTTACAATTCCTTATTTTAGAGAAATTTTTTTTGCAGAAAAACAGAAGTTTCCTATTTTTTACATTAACAAGATTAAACGAAATTATGATTAGATGTCGTAGATTACTTTGATAGGTTATCCAGTTTTTACGTTAAATTCTACTTGATTTCTTCTTTAATGTGAAGTGGATAACTCAAAATGTTCAAATTTCAAGTTACCTAGTTCTTACATTCAGACGGCGATATTATGAAGGGAAATAAATTTTCAGAAATAAATAATTCATTTTGAAATGTAATGTGCATTTTGATTATGTCACTCGGATTCTCGATTATCGATGGGGCCTTAATTTGACAAGCCGGTTAATCGAGGTCCTACTGTATATTTTCTATGAAACCCACCTTTTTCTGCAGTTTGCAATCTGTTGTTTTCTATGAAAATATAGCAGCTTTTTGATTCGTGATCTTGTCAGAAGGAATTATAATTTACTCACAGCGGTTTTGTTGTTATTGATAGTTGACGAGTTACGGAAATGGGAAATTCTTGAGCGAAACGTGCTCAGAACCAGTTTGTGATCGGCGTGTACGCAAATCACGTTATGCAAAGATCGCACTCTTCTTATTTAGAAAATGAATATTATATTGTTTCTGTGTAACGAGTAATCAGTATTAGTTAATAATGTTGTATTCTGATCAGATCGTTCAAACCACAAATTGCTGATCTCACGATAACAATATTTGCTTCGTTCGAGTAATTTTTAAATGAATGAACGTGGTGTCGAGTGGCATGTTCAAAAAATACAATCTCGATAATGTTATTTCTTTCGATTATGTATTATCTATGTATGTATTGGGTTGGCAAGAAAGTAATTTCGGTATTTTAAGATGAAATAAAACCGAATTTCTTTATTCAAGCGATGAACTTTAATCAATAAAACATCTATTTATTCTTTTCGGCAAAAGATCATCGAAGCAAAGGGAAAATATTTTATTCATTAAAGTTGATTGCTTGAATAAAAAATATTTGGCTTTATTTCAGCATAAAATACCGAAATTACTTTCTTACCAACCCAATATATTATTTTCTAAACGTCTAGCAATGCCGAGCTTGTCGATATCAACGACACTTAATAAAAATTATAATTAGAACAAACATTTCAATATGAATATTCTCGAAAAAAAATTAATATCCTTTCGTGAAACTTTATTTCTAAATAAAGAGCATTCTTTTCGAAAAGAAATATTGGAAAATACTGGCTACAAAACCAAGGTAGTAAAAGACCCTTAACTTTTATAAATTCTGATAAAACTGTATGTTAATAATTTCCTTTCAATCAAAATAAAATTCTATATTGGTTTTGTTAATATACAGCTATTGGAGAATATACAGGCATACAATTTATATGAATATTCTCCTTTTGTAGAAAACTACGATGTCCAAAAAATATTTCTGGTCACCAAAACCGTAAAATAAATCGTAAGAGGAAGGGAGGTTAATCCGACGACACTGTGACGAGACGTTTTGACGAAACTATCGGATACTAACCCAGGTGATGCAGAATGTAACCAGGAAGGCCTGCTTCGTGGCGAAATACTGAAGCCAGTGCGGCCTGCACGGGCCCCAGCCGCAAGACACGTCCCCTTCGTCGAACTCCGTGTGTAGGCTACTCGATTTCTCGTCGGACATGATCAACTTCCCATTTTCCGTCCCGGCAATCTCGTGCAGCTTCCCGTTCGGTATCGAGCCATTATTATTGTGCTGCTTGCTGCAGATCAAACCGTTCCCGTTCGCCATCTTCGGCGGGATTATAGTGAGCGCCTCGACGTTTCCGTTCGCCAGGATCTGCGTGTCCTCGCCCGCCATGATCCTTCGGAGATTTCAACCAGCGTTCTTTCTATCTAGCTTTATTGCTACCTTTCTCTCTCCCTCTCTCCTCTTCCCTCTCTCTCTCTCTCTCTCTCTCTCGACTCGATACTCTAGTGTTCTTTACAGCACACTCGACCCGGTACACCTTCCAATCGGGATTCTTCCTCGTAGGAGAGCCTCAACGGTCGCTCAAGCAGCTTGCCTTCGAGTGGTTAGCCTGAAATCATGCGAAAAACAATCTGTTCAGTCATCTGGTGGTAATAGTATTCCCGCAGTACTATAAGCTATTCTTTCTTTAATTTTATCACTCCTTGTTATCGCTGTGCTGAAGGGGTTCGTTAACCCCTTGCACTATAACGAAGTCAGTGGTGAAAGTTTCGAAACAGAATCTTTGGAATATGTATGTAATTAATTTTGCTGCAATACGAAATGAAATTTTGTTGTTGTGAAAGTGACTATTGTACACTAGTTCATAAAAATACGAATATCTACCGAAATGTTTGGGCCATTCTTTTTACAATATACTAGCTGACCCAACGGACGTTGTCCTGTCCAAATTTCAATAAATTTGAATCGTGAGTTATGGTCTATGAGTTCATACAAAAATATCATAGAAAAAAGAACTTTCATTTTTTCGCGAATTTTCCATCTTTTTCCGGGCAACTTTTACGATTTTTCTTTCCCTAAAAACCTTATTCGGACAGTTACGAGCTGTTTCTTTTTTAAATTAGACAAATAGGTCCAGCCGTTCTCGAGTGATGCGCTTACTAACGAGCAGCATTTGATTTTTATTTATACATATAGAAGATAGAAGATACATGTATACCCGAAGAAATAAAATTGTACAATTCCTTCCTTACAAATTATGTAAAAAATATAAAATAACTTTTTCATCCAGCAAATCTTTTAGACATTTGTTTATTCTCTTTCACCTTGTAATATTAATGTACGATCAATTTTGTAAATAACTTATATTTTCTTGGTGCAATGGAAAACTCGATGATGAATCATCGGTGTTAAACACATGCATGGGAATTATTAACAAGTGTCTTCTACAAGGATTTAACGCGTATCAATCTGAATAACCACTCGGGTCGCTGTTATCGCGACATTTGTTGTTCCTCGATCGCGATCGCTATGAATTTCGCTGCAATAATCGAGCGGAACGTGTTCCGAAATAAATCGTTGAAATCCCGATCGTGATCCATCATTCGTTTGACGGAGAGCCGGCTTCGAGATACGCTTTGTGTTTTTAAATGTCCAACGAATGTGCGTCACGGCATTATTTATAACGACGGTCTCTCGAGTCGTCTGCCGTGTTTCCCCGAAATCGTGATTGGCTTTGTTCCACGGCCGAATAGACCTCTTCCACGACCTCCAGCACAAGCCGTGGCCACACCTCCGAAAACACCAACAATTCGCGAAATTCTAAAATCGATTGCCGACGACGAGGTGAACGCGATTCGACGAACTTCAATCATTCAACTATGAAATTGTCCGGCACGCTTCCCTCTAAAATTGTTCCATTTCATGAACAGAAAAAATGATATATTTACAATTTTAGATCAATCGGAGATCGGGAAGACGTGGCACATTGAATGCGAAGTTTTGAAATATGTAGAAATAACTGCACGCTAGATGTGAAAGGTACACTGAAAATTCGAGTGAAATATTCTATATCGTCAAAATAATTCCTTCGTAACGTGATCTGGCAGTGTGAAAAGTACGATACTCGAATGCACAAACTTTTGCATTCTCTACGTAAAATGGGTTACCAACTACCTCTAAATATTGAAATGATTATAGCGGAACCTAATATTAAGGCTTGTATTTATATCCATCGATATTTCATAGATTATTATTATTTATTTAATGCTTTAAACCAAATATGGTTTATATAGCATGTTCAGTACATATGACTCAATGCGCCTCTTAACTTAACTTATCTTAACATTAATTTGTAATTCAAGAAGTTAATTCAATGAAATTATATTTTTAGTGTACAACGCTTAATAAAGTCGAAAATAATTAACAGGCCTTTAATATCTGGACCACATAGGAAGTATTTTATAGGAACAAGTCAGGAGGCAGTACTTGTGTCGAAATACTGTTTTGTATTTTATTTTTTTTTTGTTGTTTTGTGTTTTTTGTATTGTATTATATATATATATAACAGAGTAAACAGAGTAAACTAACATTTTACTTAATGAAGCTAAACTAATTACCTTCCGGGACAGAACCAATTTCTTGACCACAAAATATTTCATAGATTGTAAATTATCTACTTAAATCTGAATTGTCTCACTGTAACATCAATAGCAACATTGTAAAACTAAAATGGAAATTGAAATCGACCATCTAAGGGTCTAAAGAACTTCAATAAAAAGAAATAATTCCTTCGTAAGTCGAGTTGAGATGGCAAAAATTTTCCCAAATTTAAGGGTGGTTTAAAAATGTTGTACATCCTTGAAAGGGCGAATTCCGAGGTAATTTGAGGAAACTGTGAAAATGTTCTCCATGGCTTTGTTAAGGATTTATTAACGAATAAGACGGACCAATCAGGGCGCAGTTAGAATGATTAAAATTTCTTTATCCCGAAAACTGTCGTAGAAGAGACACGAAAATTTATATTTTTTATATGGCTACATTTATTTTAATGCTTGCATATTGATCGCAAACGAATCAAATTTTTATTTCATCTAAAACGAAGGGCGTAAGATTCATTTTTGTTAGACTTTGTTTGAAATCTTCATTACGAGTGAATCGTTAAAATGAAGTAAGTTTGCGTTATACAAACTAATTAATATTTTTGAGAAAAGAACTAATTCAATCGAGATAAAGAATTAGGATGGCGGTGCGCAAATTGGCTACAAATTAAAAACTCACGATCATGGCATGATTATCAGGGTTAGTAATTACTAGAGTGTGGATCTTTATGCATTTGTGGCTGATAAAATTTTTCACAAAATGCTGGAGTATTAAATTCAATAGAATTTAGTACGATTGTTATTTATTACGGATCTACAAATGCCATTACCAATGAATATAGAATATCATTCAGTACCATTTTCTTAAAATTTGTCTACAACAAATTGAAAATTGCATAAACAAGTAATTACTAGACAGCGGATATTATGCATTTATGACGAAAATTAGTAGGTTCAATTGAAAACATGAAAACCATTAGACGAATCTAAAAATACTGTTATATTATTTTCGATCCATTGAACATTATAATGGCACGTGACATCATGAGGTCCTTTCGAATAACTTTTAGCGGAACGCAGGATAAAAGTGATGTTCAACAATCAAATACGGAAGAAATTGTGCCATTGACGAGAGGTCGCTAACTTTATTATCACAACCTCGTAAACACTCCACGGCAAAATGGCGGAGTACTTCCAGGATGTTCCGCATTTTTCAAAAGCAACGCGCGAGGATTTTATAGTAGGTCTTCGTAGAAACGTATCGGATGAGAAACAGAAAGCGAATCGATCACGGTCGATCGCCATCGCCTTTCTCTCCCTACGTGATTGACAGAAAGGAAACGGTTCGACTGAAACAGCCTGTAGCTTGGCATCCTCTCACTTTCATCGGTGCCCGACTTTCCTCATTTCCCTCACGTTCCATTGCACCGACTATCCTACCGATGCGGTTTTCACTGACAGTGAGTAGGAGTCTGCGGACTAGAACGCGCCTCCACGTGCTGCGACCACGTAACGGGTGACCACAATGTTCCTGCACCGTGTGCTGTTCGAAAGAAGAAACGACACGTTCATTGGTAGAACACGTGTGAAAATACCGATAATAGAACAGTTTAATCTGTGCAATAAATCTTGATGAACATGGATCGTTTTAGACTGGACTGTTTACACGTAAAACTCCACAGTGTAATAAATATGTATGTTATTTATAGACAGCAGATTCGATGCATTTATGACAAGAACGAATACGTGCAATTGAAAACAGTAAAACCATTAGAGGTATTTAAAAAATAGTATTTCATTATTGTAAGCCCGTTAAACATATTAAGAAAGACAATAAATTTAAATTTCCCTCCTGTTTGTTGCAATTCAGGTAGACAATTTTTATTTTGCATAAAGTTCCGCTGTCTAGTTATTTAAGAAGATGTAGGCATACAATAGACATCAATTTTCTCCTTTTTTAGGAAACTACGAACTACGGAGAAAGTTCTAATCATTGAAACTGTAACTGATAGTTGATTTTGATGACAGTAGATGTAATAAGTAGATTGCGGATGTGTAAGTGCAATTTGAAACACTGAAAGGAATGAAAGATTTTAAGAATGCCGATATACTATGTTAAATAAATTTGTATTTAACGTTCTGTAGCCTGTAATTGATGCTTAAACATTTTATTTTGCATGAAAATCCGCTAGTGAAAATCGTTGAAAACTATAATATATACCTTTCTCAGAAATTGACGAAAAGAAAAATGAGTACATAACAAAAGTCTTTGCTTTCAATGCATAACAACGCTACTACGACTGTGCATAAAAAGAAATAAAACTGATACAGTGTTCTTGAAATATTCCGATAGCTCAGACAACTAAAATATTTCATCTTACGAAAGATTTGAAAAATCGTATTTTGGCCAAGTTTTCGAGTCAAATACTTCACTGTGCACCGTTGGAGATGTGAACGCGTGTCGGCCATCTTTCCGAGAACAATCCCCGTGTGTGTACGGATCCGAGTATGTTTCCTTGTTAGCCGAAGAAATTATATGAACTGATTAGCAAGTGTTGATCGTATGCTTGTTCGGGCAGCGTTGATGCAATCTTTTGAAATTCGTTCCGAGGACGACGGATCGTTAAACTTTGCGAGTTCGGAAACGAACTTCGCGAAGGACGCTGTCCCTCGTGGCGTTCGTTCTGCTACCATGAAAAAGATGAGCGAAAAACGTTCGCCGCGTAAATTCCATTCGGTAGTTGCGTGGAAGTTAATTGATTGTCCGCAGTGGTCGACCTGTGCAACAACACAAGGTGCCTAAGAATACGAACGTGTTGACGGTACGGTGTCGTTTTCGGTACGCCATTGACCCGTAAATGATTAACATCGCGAGGCGCATACATCGCGTGTATTCCGCGCGCATCTACGGAACACGACCTCCTTCGAATCGATACGTACAGACACGCACATATACGTGGACAGCCGCTTACGTCGTCGGAGCAAATTAATTCAGAGATTCTCGGCGAAAGAGAAAATTTTCCGTGAACGTTGTTTACAACGCTGCTGAACACCGATTCGCGGCCGAACACTGTGTCGTCGTCCTCTTCAGATTGCTTTCCTTTTTTTTTCCGTTGATGACACACTAGACGACTTTTCGATCAGATACTTTCCGTACGAGGTCTAGCAACAATTACTACTACGCGGCATTACTGAGACAGTAGTGTTTATGATGGGTATTTTCCAATTCAACAGTAGATTCTGCCTTTATATTTTTCTTTTTACCTTTCTCAGTTCCTGAAAAGTTTATTAAAAAAAAATTATTTAGTTTATTTTCTCAAACATATTTTTTTTTGGTTCTATGCCAAGGTTCCGGATTTTTCAAAAGTTTATAGTTTAAAATAAAATGTTCTGTTACATTGGTGTTCAAATTTTACCGCCAGCATATGTTGCTTGCCACCATTGATCGATATTGATCGACCAATCAGTTTAGGTCTTCCATATCAAAGACAATTCTGTTTTGTTTCTCTGGGCTAGCACGTTCTCGTTGCTTCAGTTACATTTCTGCCAGCTATGGGTTAGCTGATTTGTACCTCACAATATGTGTTTCATAGTTTTTGTCCTCTTTTTTCACAGCAAGTATGTATTTTATTTTTCCTTCTTTTTTTTGTTGTTGTTATTTTTACTAATTCTTGGTAATTATAATGGCTGTGTTATATTACCTAATATATATAAATTTTGGTTTTCAAAATCTGTATTATTATTTTTCTGTTTTCAGACGCAAAAATTTTTGTCTCTTGATAATGATCCACATGGGGATCGAAACGTTGAGAAATTTGAATATTTAATTTGCATATTTGTTGTTTTCTAAAAGTGATCGAACCTAGCGCCGATAACACATTCTTATTTTATATTTTATAATTACTACTACGTCTGACCAAAGAATTCGATCGGAACCATGAATACGATTGTCGAAAATATTTATTATTATTTATCACTAGCTGACCCGACAGACGTCGTCCTGTCCAAATTTCAATGTTTCTAATCTATTTCTGAATTTTTTGAAAAGCTATTGGAAACGTATTTCTGAGTGACCATTAAAACAAAAAAAGAATTACGCATATCCATCGTTTGAATCGTGACTTATGGTCTTGAGTTCATATAAAAATCCCATAGAAAAGAGCACTTTCATTTTTTCCCGGATTTTCCAGCAGCATGATTTCGTATTTAGAGCTTTATATTACTGTGTTGAAAAGTAACCTTCGTAAGGTAATGTGAGGTCTTAGAGAGCCCAGCTTCAGATTTTTTCAAAGAATTTTTATATAAAGAAAATTATATCTGTTTGTTTACTTTTTAACTACGATTCTTTATCTCAAGATGATTAAAAACGAGGCTATTAATGAAATTCATTTGTCGTGGTAAGTAAGAGGTTAATAAAAGACCCATCCCCGTCGTCTGGTAAGTTTCGCCCCTCCTGGAGGGATGGAGAAAGTAGAAAAAAAGCGTGAAAACGGTCGCGACAAATCAGCCAAAATCTAATTCCACGAGCGATGGGACATTTTGACCCGAAATTGATATGGATTGTAATGAATATGAAACGTTGATAAGAATTGAAATGAATATGAAACCGCATAAAGGAATTAAAAAATTATTCCTATCTACTAGGGCTGTAACTTTTTCGAAGCTTCGAAGTCTTCAAAGGAACGAAGTTTCGAAGTCTACGAAGTCTTGTACCATGTCACGATTTTTGATAAATAAAAATATTAACTGTCAGTCACCGGTGACTGTCACTGAACTTTCCGTTTGGACTTTTCGTAATGAAATTGAATTTAAAAAATTTCATTCTATTAATTTTCGGGATCATATCACAAATGTCGTTTATCTACTATCTACCGTTAAGTATCGTAATACATATATCATTTCTAATAATTTTTTAATTAGTATCGTTAAATTTTGTTGTCTAAAAATAAAATCTCCATCTGAGACCACCTTGTCGATTGGAAATTTAATTAGGTTTATAATCAACCAGGATTTGTTATTACACGTGGCCAAAGTCGCGGGTACAGCTAGTACTACCATGAAGTCATTCATAAACCTGCGAGTCACAATAAATTCTAATGAAATTGAACGCTGGCTTTGGATAAGAAGAAAACTAGAAACCGGCCCCGAGGATAAAGGTGAATACGAACGACGAGTATACTAGTCCGTGGCGAACGAAGTTGAATAATAGCCAGCAACGCCAGCCCCGGGAATAACGAAATTCCCCATCGGCAATCTCCGGCGAGAACGAATCGGAGATTAAGAAGTTCAATTAGCTGGGAACTTTCGCCGGTTAAGGAGGGCAATGTCGACACACAGCACACGTATCGAGGCTGTAATCGGAATGAAATCGAAAGGGCCTCGGGGAGAAGAGCGCGCGCGTCGAGCTCCGGCGAGCACGGTTTCGATGGCGAAACGTCTCATCGAGTCGCTGCTCACCAACCGATCACCTTTTTACCGATCGTAAATCCTTTCCGGACAACCCGGCTGCCAAAGTGAAAATCTTCGTGCGGTCCCTCGATCCGCACGATCCCGTCGATCGCGGATGCCACCGTCATGAATCACATCCCGAAATCGAGCGTTTAATCGTGGCACGAAACTTTTCCTAAACTTCTGCTGATTACAGAAAAGAAGCTAGGAATACGAATAGGGGCGAGTGGGGCTGAATATTCTCGAGGTAAGTTGTTCCGATCATTATTTGTAAAAATAACATTTTTACACCACTAAAAATTGTTGTATCACTATTCGAAATAATGTTTACATGATTAAATGGCTTGGTATCAAATTAATTGCTAAACATTTAGGTTTTGTACGAGATATTATACCAATTTCGTATACACATAATTTTGAAAAATCGTATGGTACGAAATTATTCTAGGTAGAAGGAAATGTTTAATTTTCGAGTTAAAATAGATCCGAGTGTAAAGGGTTAAAATACACTAAATAGGAGAACACAATTTTTTTCCTGGTTCTCCATAAAATACCGAATTCAGTTAAAAATTTCTTCTGTTATGAAGTTAGTGTCGGAATAGATGGAAAAATTTAATATAAATTTCAATAAAATCATGACATCAGTGACTATAAATAAAAACGTGGAACGACCACGAAGATTACGCGTCAATATAGTTTAACGCTCCCAAGGGATATAATTATATAATAAATTATATAATCTATAAGGGATGGGGAGAGAGTTTTCCGATAAAAGTTGTTCTTTGTAATAATAACTATCGTCTGGAAGAGCACTTATCAATTACGTATACATAATTAGAAATATAATCTCTCCCTTGAAGTGAATTTCGACAAGCGAAGATGAAACCCTCTGAATGGTGTTTTCATTTTCGAGTTCGGGATTTTAGAATTAGCTACAGGGTCATCTCACCCGGATTCGCTGTAGAGAAAATTGCACAACGAGCAGATTCGGTAGCTGTGGAAGATGGCATTCGTTCCACGCTCGAAAAACGCACGCTTGGACGAGGCCCGACGGTAACGACGCCGAATGGTGTTACAACAATGTAACAAACGTTAAGAAACATTTGTACGAAGAGGCGCGTGCCGCTGAATAAAATACCGTGCGAGGCATAACATCGACGGTCGATTTCTCGCGCGGCCAATTAGAAATTCCGCGTGCATTATGATTTCGTACGGCGATCCCGTAAGACCGCTCCGTGGGACCAGCTATGATGCAACGAGAAAAGAAATTTCCGGTAATAAATTGTCGTGGTATGTTGCCGTAGGCTTGAATGGGGACTCAAATATCTCGTAACAGTTGTTGCCGGGAGCCCACGTGCGTACTTCTCTCCGACTCTCGAAAGCTCGTCCCTCTTGTCTCTGCCACTTCTTTCATTTTTTTTTTATTGGCAGCCACCTTACGGTACGTTTCCAATCGTAATTTCGAAAACGAAACGCCTCCCGACTCTTTTCTTACAGGCGGCTGATTTATGCTTACGATTGTTGTGTAAATAAGAAATCACCGTGGAATATCGTTGCTTTTGATATAACAAAATCGTTAACGGATGAAATCAATTATAACGTTACTCCTGGTTCCGACAATTAATGCAAAATATTTTTGTTTCACATAAAGATCCGCAGTCATAAAGAAGCATTTGTAGTAACGAAGACGATTTGCGGTCTTGGTTTGACGCAGTACACATTATTGAGTGATAGAACACTTTAGCAGTTAGAACAAAGTCGCGTTGGTCGGAAGAACACCAACAAGATTAGAAGAATTTTTGATATTTTTATTGTAAACTCAATTTATCAGAGTTTTATTGTACTGTGTCTACAACCCCTCCAAAAAAAATATTCAAACGCATTTAAAAATTGAATGATTTTCATACATTTGAAACGAATCAGTTGAGATTTGGATGATTGCTAGAAGAATAAGTTCACTAAATAACGGCTAAGATAATATTTGAAAAAATTGGTCGGGATAGCAAAAAAAAAAAGAAGTAGAAGTGAAATTTCATCAAAATCGGTTAACGTTGCTGCATGCAACTTTTAAGATGAGAGAATTTTGCCATCGTGTTACTAGACTATGCATCTTTATGCGCAATAACAATTTCGAGAAGTTTAATACAAGATCATACTTAAATTCATGAATGTTGTCACAGTTCTATACCTCTTCTATTTATTTCTGTTAAACTATTTCAAAAATCCGGTTGGTTATTATTAGACTGCAGATCTTGTGCATTAATCACATACTAATATAAGAATCTCTACTATTTCAATTCCCTTGAAATACAAATATTCCAAGCACATTGATATTTCAATCACAATGTAACTCAATTACACTGATGATCAGCGTGATTAGCAATAGAATTAATTGAATGGTTTGAATTATGTAACGCCGACTACAATATAATTCAATTACCATGTAATTCAAAGGCAATGTAATTCAATTACGTAATTCGATTGCGAACGTGTTTCAATTAGCAAAACTCTGAAGTCGAGGAACGTAACGATCAGTTTCTGTCCAGCTGGTTCATATTTTTCGAAGTGTTTTCCAACGCGGCGGTTTCTTTTGAGCCGCTCTGTACGACGACGCGGTTGCACGGCTGGCATTGAGCTGTAGCCGTAGTAGAATAGAGCAACTAACCAACTAACCACGAGACGTCAGTAGGACAGTGAAAGGCGACCTAGACCAAGTCTCTCCGCCGTAACGCTGCTGGAACTTGACAAACGCCGCTGTTTTCGTGCACGTATATTCTATACATATATACGTGTAATGTACAGACACGTACAACTAGACTCGTCCATGTTACAGCCGCTCGTGCATCGCGTCTCCTCGGGCATGCCGATCCTTCTGAGCCGATACCAAAGAGATCGGATCGCAACGAAACGATCAGCACCCGCTACAGTAGTGCACGGTTAAATTTACATCAGCTCAGGAACCAGTAGTTCAATTCTCGGGAGGAAGGAATAAATATGATCGATAGAAACTGATTTTGTGGAAATAAATTATTACTATTATTAATCCAATGCATTCGGTGCTATTTTACAGTAGTGCACGATTAAAACATCAGCTCAAGAACCAGCAGTTTAATTCTCGGGAGGAAAGAATAAATATGATCGATAGAAACTGATTTTGTGGAAATAAATTATTACTATTATGAACCCTTTGCACTCGGTGCTATTTTACAGTAGTGAACGGTTAAAACATCAGCTCAAGAACCAGCAGTTTAATTCTCGGAAGGAAAGAATAAATATAATCGACGAAAACTGATTATGTGAAAATAAATTATTACTATTATTAATCCATTGCACTCGGTGCTATTTTATAGTAGTGTACGGTTAAAACATCAGCTCAAGAACCAGCAATTTAATTCTCGGGAGGAAGGAATAAATATGATCGATAGAAACTGATTTTGTGGAAATAAATTATTACTATTATGAACCCTTTGCACTCGGTGCTATTTTACAGTAGTGTACGGTTAAAACATCAGCTCAAGAACCAGCAGTTTAATTCTCGGGAGGAAGGAATAAATGTGATCGATGGAAACTGATTTTGTGAAAAGAATTAACTTTTAAATCGAAAATTAAATATTTCTCCCAACCTAGAATAATTCCATTCTATGTATATTAATCTTTTTTTTTGTACGAATATGAAATTGATATAATACCTCATGAAATACTTAAATGTTTAGTAATTGATTAGATAGAAACATATTTAATAATGTAAACAATACTTTGAGTAATGGTACAACAATTTTTAAAGGTATTAAAGTAGTGATGAATCTTATTTAACCCCTTGTTATACTTTGACGAGCCAGACTCAAGATGATCATTTCTAACAAAGTCTAACACATACGAATGTATGAAATAAAATTAAATTCGTTTGTAGTCAACATTAAAGCATCCAAATAAATGTAGCCATATAAAAAATGTAAATTTTCTTTTCCCTAGCAAGACGCGATTTTTAATCGTGTATTTAGTGTATTCGTGGATTCGATGTATTAAGAGTTTTTAACTCTCGTGGTGAAAATTGACCCATTTTTTCTATTTCCAGATAGTGTATTATGCTTAATTTCTTTCTAAATGTGTTATAACTTGATGTATTTGTCTAAGGTATTATATTATATTTAAAACACAAGTTGATGACATTTCCCTTATGATACTATCGTCATTAAAAAAGAAAAACAAGTGACAGAAGAGTCCCTCGGGTGATGTTTCACCCGAATACCTTAACAATAAAAAGTTACAAGTCATTGCTGGCCCATCAAATTTACCAAATTCAAAAAGAAAAGAAAAATTACAGGAAGATTAGCGAAATTTGTAAGAAAAAAATTGTATATGGCGAGCATAAAAATGATGTTTACATTATAGCTTATATAATAAAGAAATTCACGAATTGAATTAACCTTTAATGAAATATATTATAAAATATAATATTAATTAAAGTGTAGAGCAAAAATGGGTGAAATATCACCCGAGGATCTTTTGTATAACTATTTCCGAGGGTTGAGAAACGAGGGTTAAGAAACAAATTGGCAGATTCGCTTGGCAATTCGTTGTCGAAAGGAAAGATTCGCGTGGCGGTTTCGTGTTTCCCGCTCAAAGCGCGCGGATTCGCTTTCGATCGACGCACTGCGCCGCGGGATGCGCGACGCGTGTCGCCGCGGATCTTTGCAAATGCCCCCAAGAAACTAAGTGGAAAGCAGCAAGATTTATACGCCACTTTGATGTTACCAGCAAACTCGTTGAACCTGATCTTGAATCTGGTTTACGGTGATACGCTTACACGTGTGCGCGGAGAGCGGAGCGGCGGCGTTGTCGAGCGACGCTCTCGACGAATAATTCGAGCCACTTTTGCGGAACAATAAATAATAAACGGTGTTAAGAACCGGCTAGAATGGCCGAGAAACGATTCTAATGGGCTGCGATACGATACGCTCGCGTACTCCTTATTATCGGCATGCTGATTGCCGTCGAGGAGTAATGGGATCGAGGAGTCATCTAAAACTCTTACGCCAGATCGTTAATCATCGCGGCCGCTTCTTCTTTTCCAGGACTGCACGCATGCTCCTTTAAAACAACAAGAATCAAAATGAAAAATCACACGACGCAAGATAATCGCTATCCTGCAACGAACACCGTCGACCGTTCGTCATCCGAGTATTTCGAAATTCGTGGAATTTTCGATTTCCGATCAATTGTGGAAATTGAAATCGGGAGAACATGTCTCTCCGCTCTGTTAAGTTTTTTACACTGCTGAAACAGAACCGTCAATGTTGAATTACTGAAATATTGAATTATCATTTAACCCTTTGGATTCGGAGGAATTTTAATTTGAAAATTATACACTTCTTTCGAGCGAGAATATTTCCATTCCCTATAATTTTAAAAATTTTAAGGATATAAAATTGGTATTATAACTCAGACAATACCGAAATGTTTAGTAATTAGTACCGGCATATTTAATAATGTGAACCATATTTTTAATAATGGCACATCAATTTTTAATGACGCCTCATCTTTGAACTTGTTTTATATAATGTAGCTAAGGAATAAATATTTTGTTATAAGGAATAAATATATATATATATATATTGTTACTATAATACATTTTACGTATTATACATTACGTACGTATTATATATGTAATATATACATACATATACAATAAAATAATACAAATACAAATTACAATATATTACAATACATATAAAAAGATGAGGTTGCTACAATAAAACAAAATTTTATATATATATATCGTCTAAATTAAATTAATCATGTCATTTTTATAAGGGAGCATGTTCCAGTTTCGAGACTGTCGAGACTCGGTAGGTTTAATGTTGAGAAGTAAATGAAAATATGTTGAATATCGATAGCGAACTAAAATGATGAATTAACTCGGCATCACTAGTCGAAAGGTTAACCGTATGGGTGTAACAAAACTTTGAATGGCCCTCGAACAGTCACACTTTACCGAAACGTAATGAATGCATAAGACACGCCCATTCGCGTGGGATTTAAACTCCAGTTTCAGGTGTAAGATAAAAAAAAAAAAGACAACGAAATTATAGCTCTCCGCAGGAAAGAGGGTCTGTAATCGAGCGAGGATGAAAGTCGTTTCCGTCGAACCGGGATTCTCGTGAAAATCGAAAGTGGCGAAAGTATTGTAATTCCCGTGCCGTCGTAAACAATAGCCGGAATCTCGACTCCGGTCTCGTTCTGGAAAGCAAGAGGAAAAAAAAGGTGAGGATGAAAGAGGGGCCGCGAAGAACGATCTTCACGATCTTTCGAATTCGTTAAGATCGATCTGTACATGATGTTTGACAGCAACGGAGAAACTTCTTGTCGACTTTTAATTCACGAAATGTTTCAAACACAACGTACACAATTTAACCCACCACTGTACAGGTGAATGCCAAACGGGTGTCCTAAAAATTTTGTGCTTCCTTGTATAGGAGGTTTATTTAAGTAGATGTTTATTACTCGAGAGTTCTTTATTGGTTGTTAATGGCAAATCGATCGTCGGCTCGTAATGACGACCAGCAGCAGTCGATCAACTGGTCGTCGACGATCGATCGGCACCAACTCATCGAAATAGTTAAATAAATATATAAATATAAAAATATATAAATCATGTTATATTAGGTTTTCAGGGCCAACAATTTTTCACATTGCTTTTCTATAAAATGCTTACAGATATTACTATTTCATGATAAATTAGGTAATATTAATACTTGATCGTTAATTATAAAGCAAGGGTTGTGTAAGAGCAAATATTATTTTGCGCATTATTTTAGGAATAACTGTCGTCCTTGGTTTAAAGGGAAAAATTTACCTCGTCGTTTTATCGTTTCATTAATGATTTATCTCGAATCATTATCATTTAGCTGGTTCTCTTGCCCGTATTGGCTTCATTGATAACCCCATGTGTAAATGCAATTCTGAGAGTGAAACTCTCAATCGTGTTATTTGACAGTGTGATTTATATAATACACAAAAAAAAATCATTACTTTTGAAGAAACTCTACAAATTAAGATTTCAGTTGGCTCTGGATGTTTCTATGTTTCTGGCTGAGCCTAATATCGGGGCTTGTCAGCGTATTATATCTTTTTTTATCAATTGTAATTTGCGTGTTTAGCTGTTATCAAAAAGAAAAATAGTAATTTGTACACCTTTATGGTTATATTGATAATACTTCTCGCTATGTATATGCTATTTTTGTTTGAATATTATTACCTAACGTTGTAATAAATCTTTTCTAAAATTTAAAAAAAGAAATTAGTAATCGGTACAGTTGCCCTACGTTTTCATTCATTTAATACTAAACCTACCGAGTCTCAAAAGTAACCGGAACATGCTCCCTTATAAAATTGGCAAGATTAATTTTATTTAGCCTTTATGCAGAGTTCCTATCGTCACGTGTGCTCTATTAAAGACATCTATACAATAATTCCCTATCAAATAATTGTTATTATTTCAATAAGTGTAAAATAAAAGTGCTGCAACCGGTCATTTTGACTGGCGGTAGTAGATTTAGTTTTTGAGAGATCTAGTGTTAATTTCCCTGGCCAGGGAAATTCAGAGTTAAGTTATGAATTCGATTTTCGGAAGAAATATGGAACTGCTTCTAATCTGCGTTGCTAAGGGTCTTTCTCTTATAATGTTACTACTTTACAGTATACTTTGTGAAGCAGTTTGCTCTTCCCGCTATACGCATGTGTGCATGCGACCTATGTGCGATGGGTGCGCAGTCTAGTTCCTTATTGCGAGCTTCTCTCGCAAGCATGTGCTCTCTCGCGTCCCGCGTGTTGAGGCGAACACTTCGTTATACAGGGTGTCCCAAAACTACCCTAGGAGCCGAAAATGGGAGGTTCCTTGGGTCATTTTAAGCGACATTTCCCTTTGCAAAAATGTTATCCGCGACTTTGTTTAGGAGTTATTAACGAAAAACACGGACCAATCAGAGCGCGACCTAGACGCAAGTTGGCACAGACGGCCAATGGACAGTTGGCGCGCCGAGCCGATTTTGCCAACTCGCGTCTAGGTCGCGCTCTGATTGGTCCGTGTTTTTCGTTAATAACTCCTAAACAAAGCCGCGGATAACATTTTTGCTAAGGAAAATGTCGCTTAAAATGACCCAAGGAACCTCCCATTTTCGGCTCCTAGGGTAGTTTTGGGACACCCTGTACACAGATCTCATAGTTTATTTTTCATTATACTATAAGTTATAAGTTATGTGTGATATTATAATAAATGGATGTGCACACCATACCACGGACTACTCCTGATTATTATTCTACGCTTTGTATTACTTTGTATAGCATACATTATGTTCTAATAAATCTCATATGAGATTTTCTAATAAATAAAAAAATATCGAACTGGTGGGCCACGTTACCCTTATCCTCTATCGGAAACATACTCGCGGACAAGGAAAGTTGTCACGGGAGCCAAAGGAAAGAAGCCGAACGAAACCAAGAGTGAAAGATGAGTTTGCCGCGATATCTCCTCCAGCCGACGGAAAGCAAGAGTTTAATGGAAACTAGAACATGAAAATCGTGTCATTAGAGCAGAGCAGGGAGAACGAGAAAGGCCGTCGACGAAAGTTCCGACCCGCGCACGTCCCCGTTACCTTTTTGCCGTTCGCTCGCATAATTCGTCGCATGATAAATGCCGCTTCCGAACACTTTCCATTTTTCTGGCCAGTTCTCCTCTCTCTCTCTCTCTCTCTCTCTATCTTCCTTTCTCTTCGTTTCGCATCGATCAGCTCCGACGCGCGGCGTTCCACGCACCTCCATTACTCCCGGCGTCGATCTTCGAAATTTATACGATCGCGCGACTGTTAATAAACCGCCAAACCGATACACCTGGTAATGATAGATAAACGTCGCGATATTAATGACAGTCGGTATATTCATGGCGGCAATAAACTTCGTCGGAAATTACAGGTAATAAAGGCCCAAGGGTGCGCTTTTTGCGCGGCCTTTAGATCGACTGCTCCCTCGGTAGATCTCGTTAACATTGTACCAAGTAGCCTAGGCAGCGAAAACGAACGAATAGAATCTCGGTCTGATCTTGAAATTGCACTCCACCTGTCGGAATCGGTACATTCAGACCAGCGGCGCACAGTAAAACCGATGAAACCTGTGTCAAAATCAAAGAACTTTCGATAGCGATGAGATAGAGCGACGAAGTCT
The DNA here is from genome assembly GCA_916610235.2 of Lasioglossum morio. Lineage (NCBI taxonomy): Eukaryota > Metazoa > Arthropoda > Insecta > Hymenoptera > Halictidae > Lasioglossum > Lasioglossum morio. Next base: position 3,805,088 of record OU744324.1, on the reverse strand, counting down.
TTTTAAAATTAAAGCTGAAAATTTTTTTGGAACATGCTATACATCATTTCCCGTAGATTTTTTCAATTCATGCACATTATGCAAATTTGTGTTAGGAAGTACTAAAACATTAACGTGAAGATGATCGCATTGTTTATATTTAGTTAGCAACATTAACCCCTTCTCTAATATATCATGTCTGACAGGTGATGAAGATTCTGAACATATTCTGATAAAAATGTGTGTTAATAATTTCCTTTAAACCGAAATAGAAATTTATTTTCTTTCTTGGTATGTTTATTGATTGAAGATTATGTAGCAATATTTTGAAGAAATTGGTTGGGTGAAATATAAAACGGCAGAAGATTCAAACAATTCAAGAATGTTGTATAAATGTTGTGATTAAATTAATTTTAATGTTATTCCTGCTTCGCACAATCAATGCAAAACATTTTTATTTTGTATGAAGATCCGCATTCTAATTCTTACTGTTTTAAATCTCTTATGTCATAAATGTAGAATGTTCATGATATTAACTTTTCTCTAAATAAAACTTAATGCAACAGAAAGATTAGTAGGACTACAAGAAGCGTTTTCAAAAATCTATTAGACATATTGACAAATAAAGATGTAGACGGTCTTGAGCTTTGTCAACTGGATACACATTTATGAAGTAGGTCCGTCGCACAGTATCCAATTCGGACGGTTTCAAAATCAAAGAACTTTCGATAGAAATGAGATAGACCGATGAAATCTTTTTAAAATTAAAGCTGAAACTTTGCAGAATATGGAATAATTATGGAGACTGTGGTACGAATGTATTTTAACTTTGAAATAATTCGTAGAATGTGCACAATTTCAAGAAAATTGTGGTATTTCTAATACATCTCATTTCGATGGAAAGTTCTTCCATTTTGACACAGATTTCGTCCGAATTGTCCACTGTGGTCTACCACTGTTTGGAGGCTTTCTTAATTAATCCAAATTGAGTCGAATACCACAAATTTTTGTATAATTTAGTTTTTTTAAGTTTCTAGTTTAACCCATTGCCGAATTTTAATGACTCATATTTGCCAGGACGATTTTAACGAAGTCTAACAGATATGAATGTTACGCCATCCTTTCGAAATGAAATAAAATTTGATTAGTTTGTTGCCAAGCATTAAAATAAATGTAGTCATACAGAAAATAATAAATATATATTATAGATATAATAAATATAAATTTTCTTTCCTTTTCTACGACATTTTTGGGAATAATTACGTTTTAATCATTGTAACCGTAAAGGAAATGATACGACAAGGGGTTAAATTGTTTTTATTATCATTTTTTCGACCGCGAAGTTTTCTTTTCTTTCACAAGTCTACAGAACTTCGATTTTTTGTTCGTTTAAAAATTTGTAGGTTGCATTGAAACCATTTCAAGTTTTTCCAGATAGCAAAAATAAACGATCAAACTGTGAATACGTTGAATAAATAATTTGAGCGTGTATTAAATACGAAAATTAGTGCTGTATTCATACAAAACAGACACGGTACAAGAATGAACGATATTTTCGAGAAATATTAATGAAATGATGAATTACCTTATCTTTTTACCAAATATAAAATAATAAACTACCGCTACGTGAAAATAATAATTTCATTTTAATTTGAAAAATCGCAAATAACATGTTACAAACCCGACCTGGACTCGTGTGTCTACGACAGGCATCGAAAAAGGAAAACGAAAACCGTGCGAATCCGCTCGCGATCTCCCGAGCCGGTATTTTTTAAAAACTTCAGATCGACGCACGCATCGGTTCGCTTGTCGAACGACGATGAAAAGAAGCGCCGTGCGACTTCAGGCTTATTAACAACCGGCTAAATAATTTTCCGTCGAAACTGCAAACGGCTACAAGGCTGCAGCGATATCGGACGACTACGGCGGCAGTATCTGCGAGCGGTTCAGTGGGATGATTTATGTACCGAGTACAAGATACGAAGCTATGTTGCATGCGAGTATCGGTGTGTTCTCTCTTCACCAGTCGTAAAAGTTGATTGAGCGGTTATCCGGTCTAAGTAATTTATCTCGGGAACGACGATCGAAATCGCGCTCGGAGCCGTTGCTTCTTTTCTACCGTGAAACCGATAATGGCGAACGTTTCGTCGCCGATCGGCTTTGGGATTCAATCGGAACCGATAAAACCATAGTCGCCAGATCAGTGGCGCACCTAGGGGGTGAGCCAGGGGGCCAAGTCCCTCCCCAAAGCAAAGGAAGCAAAACACTGGAAAATTAGCTAAACCGTAGAATAACTGCTTCCTCTCCAATTTCGAAGATTTTTGGATATGTTACATTTAAATTACATTTAAAACTAAACATTTTTAACAACTTTTCCCTATATACAGGCTGGGGCATTTCAATTTAAATATCTCGGTTATTATTAGTCGTACAAAAAATCTCCACAGAATAAAGTTGTACTGTTTCAAGGGGCAAATTTAATGATGGTAAAAATTTTGTCTCAAGCTCTTTTTTTTACAAGATTTTAAGGTCATCGATATTTTTTTAAATGGAATCATATATTTTTTTGTTAATATTCTTATAGAGAATAAAATGACAAATTCAACAACCTATCGTAATGTATGATTCGGCTCATCTGATAAATAATTGTTTCCCGCAGACACTGTTTTGTTGATAAAGTCAATGTTCGCAGGAAACAATTGTTTGTTCTTATACGAGCATACTTGGAGCTGACACTCATGCAATGCTTTACTATCCAGACCTACGGTGGAAATATGTAAAATAACCTACTCGTTTCTGAATGCCTGTGAGTTAAATATTTAAGAAAACTGTATAGGTTTAAAAACTACTTGTTTACCAGCCATCGATTATTTATATGTAATTTGTATTGTATTAAGTAATGTATAATAACGTATCGAAAAATAATGTATGGAAAAATAATCTCTACTTTGAGATTCTAATTGCATTAAATAAAAAAAAAATACTTGGAGCTGCACAAAGGTTCATTTGATAGAGGAAGGTTGATCGTTGGGAACTCAGCTTATGATTTAAGTAAAAAAAATCGATTTGTATTAGAAAAATACATGGGATCCTGAGGGTGGTTGTCTCGATTATTTCCCCTACTTTGGACGCTCATATTATTAGATATAAACATAATCTCTTTAAATCGTATAATGACAAACAATGTGTCCCGCAAACACTGTTCCTACCCTTAAATCTAGTAATATTCAGGGGTTACGTTACCCTCTTCGTGTTGCTTCAAATGAACTCACGAACCTCCAATTTCCGGATGTTGAAGGAATAATATTGAAGCACCCTGTACATCAGACACGGCCGGATAAGGGCCATGCGAAAATGGTCCCGTTCGAACGTGGCTACACCGGCGACGAAGTGGGGAGACATTATATGCAATTCTCGTAACCGCAGTGGATTAACTAGGAAAATCCAGGCCGTCGAATAAAGATCAAGCCCAATTACTCGCAACAATAAACATCGTTCCTGAAATGACATCAGACCCGATTAAGCGGTTAATCGCTGCAACGAGACATAATCCAATCTTTGCGGACCGCCACCATATAGCCACGCCCCTTCCCATCCAAGTGAGACCGGTTGAAACAATTAACGCGACCGTGCGTCACGAACCTGGCACGAACGCGTTTTAGAGACTCACATATCCGACTACGAACAGATCCGATCGATCCGATCGATAGCGTATCTATTTAGATAGACCTTGAAAGTTGCCATGGTTAACATAATTAATCGGAGCCTTTTACTTACACGGTTCACTCGATCGCAAAGTCTATTTACGTAGGGTCGAACTTACGGCTTTGGGACGGATATGATAGAATCGAATCAGCATCCCGCGAAACTCGTTGATGTTTCCGATTAGCTAAGGGAGACCGGGACTATACACGTTACGATTTTCAAGAAACATATAAAATTACGTAGAAATAGTATTCTCATCTTTAACGAGTAATTTATTGATAAATTTATTATATTTTAAAGTTTTAACCTTTTATTGAAAATATTGTAATAGGTTTGTTTTATAGTTTTTCATTTATTTGTCGTTGGGCTAAGCGGAATGTTTTGCCCCGTTGTAGAGCAAATTGTTAATATTTCCTAATAATTAAAACTTCAATGAAATACAATACTATTACGTAAATAATATTGATTTATTCAGGTTTAGGTTAACAAAAATATGCTATCGTTAACAGAACATCAAAACAATATAATGACTCAAACATTATCTGTGGTATGAAATTACTTTGGGACTTTTTGCATTCAATTGTTTATCCACCAAGAAGGTGGAATGTTGTGTAGGTTAAATTTGTGGAGAAAGACCAAAACGAATAGATGAACATTGCAAAAGGTGTTTTGCCATAATCTTTTCTTCATGCTCATTGCAGACTTCTTTTCTGTTTCCTATTTTAGCCTCTTGTCCATCCTTTAGTTTTTTAATAAATCTGGACAAGATCGTGTGACAGATATTGAAGCTTCTCGAAATTATTATTTCTTTTTTAAAATAAAACTTTATAAGACTATATATAATACTACATATGTTAATATGTAGTAGATTTTATTTAAAATGTTCCGTCGCTTGTCTGGTTCTATGTATATTTCATGTCACAGTGTTAATATTAGACCTCGGATCTTAATGAAATCCCGATATGTTAATAACCTCTGCATATAAAATCTTTTAATAAAATCCGTAATCCACTATTAATCTTTCTCCCTGCAATACTGAGCTATTAATACGTTATTCATTTCTGTTAAACCGAACAACATTTTAGAATGTACTCAACATAAATGTTATTCTTTTATGCATTCGTGACAAGAATAAAGAAGAAAAATTGTTTAAATGTACATATTGTCATCAACTTAATAGAATTGTTAACCCTTTGTACTCCTTTGTCGAGTATGACTCGACATCAGCGAAAGAAAAATGTAAATGAAACGGATTTTTATATGTATTTGTTTCTTCCTTTATTTAGTTTCTTATATTGAAGTTCCACAAAACTAAATTATAACAAAATTTGAGAGATATATTTAATATAAGTAGCACCAATCAAGGAACTGTCCTTTAAAGTCAATATCAAATGAAACAGTTTAAATAGTTGGCAGTTGTTGGCAATCAAATTGAGAAATAATTCGGAGTGCAAAGGGTTAAAGGAAGAAACAAATGTTGGTCCGACTCGCGGAGTACAGTTGCTGTTCTTTGTACAATTGTTCATTTGTTCACCGATTCGTGGCTTACTATAGCGGGTTACCTTATCAACAATAGCGTTGTCTATATTTTCCTTAGCCAAATCTTGTTTACAGGACTGCCCGAAAACAATTCCGGATTTACCTCGACGGCCTTGCAGAAGCAAACCTTGAAACTACATTACATCGCTAGTAGTAGCGGTGCGCCATGATGGCCATAGGTAAACGCCAACGTCGAACCGCAGCGCATTATGGTGGACACAGCTCGATGTAATAATAGATTGTATTCACGACCGTTGTGTGGCCCCTCGCCGCAAATTACCAACAATCATACTCGGCAGCGCTATCTTTTTTGGCAAATAACACGCTAGCCGCGTATCGCGGTGGTTCGAGGTACGTGCACCGGTATTCGAGCTTCGATATCGATTCGAGTGGAATAGAAGCAGTTGACAGGATCTCTTCTGGCAGAGAATTTTCGCGGAATTTATCCCTCGATCTAATCGAAAGGAGAGAGAGAGGAGGATACAGAGAGTAGCAGCAGAATGGCTGCTGCTCGATCGAATGATTCTGTATCATCGAACAGGGGAAAACAGCATGTTCGAGAACAGAGAGCTATGGAGTCACCATCCATCCAAGGAATTCAAGTTCCGCGCGAAGGTAGGCACGAACATCGAAATCCCGGAGCACACGCGATCAACCCTTGCACCACAATCGATTCCCTACCGGTAGTTCGCGTGCGCGTGTCTCTGTGTTTTCGGTTAACCCTTCATGTCTTGAATTATGCCTGTTTTATTCCTCACTGACGCCGCACAGTCGGCAATTCGGACGAAATTTGTTTCAAAATCAAAGACCTTTCGATAGCAATGAGATAGAGCGATGAAAGTTTTATTTTAAATTAAAGCTGAAACTTTACGGGATATGAGACAATTGTGAACATTATGGTTCGAATATTTTTAAACCTTGATAAAATTCGTTAAACTTGTACAATTTCAAGAAACAAGTGATAACGAGATGTGAAGTGCTTCATGTTTCGTAAGTAACTGAAAACGTTAAAATACTTCATTATTATTATTATTTTTATTGTGTTCCATGTTTGAAACAACGGTATCGGTACCTTGAAACTAATATGTTATCAAATCATTTCAACGACAAAATGATTTCATTACTTTTTTTGTCACAAAAATAGATTTTTTGCAAAATCCTGATGTAGACAAATTTTGAAACCAGATCTGAAATCAGCGGGAAAAAATCTACGGGACATGATGCATGGCATGTATTAAAAAAAAAATTTCCACGCGTGGTACTGAAAAACCTCAATTTTCTTGAAATTGTACAAGTTTAACGAATTTCATCAAGGTTAAAAAACGTTCGTACCACATTCGTTGCAATGATTTCATATTCTGCGAAGTTTCAGCTTTCATTTAAAAAGAATTTCATTGCTTTACCTCATTACTGTCGAAAGTTCTTTGATTTTGTCACAGAATTCATCGGTTTGGCCCATAGTGCGCTGTCGGCACAGACAGGTTTGTGTTTTCGTTTCCACCGAAAACACTCCTCGAAGCCCGTACGCTTCGCTCGGAACGCGTGGTGTAGGTACTTGCCAGCTTCCCCAGCCCTTTTATACTTTTCCGATCGGTCGAAGAACACGGTGAACTGGTTGCGAGTGCATTATAGCCGGCCGGATTATGCGAGTCAAGTGAACACGACGGCGCACAGGTGTGCCGACGCTAGAGATGGGATCAAGCCCGTAATTGTTCGCGAACAATGAAGCCGAGAATGCGTTGTAACTGGAAACTTTTGTGATCGATTGACCCTCCACTGCACAGCTGAATAGAACTCTTCACTACGTCTAGATCAAAAAAATCTTTCACCTGCGTTTTCATTAATCCTTATCCGTCTCAAACTTCGCAACCTAATTCGTATGTAGCCAACCAAAATCTACAATATATTATAATCTATATAGATTATAATTGAAAACCTTTCATGTTTGATATATTTGCATAAATACGCATTTTAAAGGAGTAGACTCGGTTTTCCAGGATTGCAAGGGTGCAGTTTACTATACAAAAATAAATGGGTCCTATTTTTTCGTTTACGAGGAGTAATTTTCATTAATTTTTCAATTAATGTTTTCGGCGCAACAGTTCGATCAATTTTTTAATCAATTAGCTATTTTGCAAATATGCCTAACGTTTCGGTTCTAGTTTGTACCTTTATCAAAGGTAAATTGCGTCCAAAAAAACCAAAGCAAAAATATATATAATGAAAAGTATGTAATACACATGGATTGAAGATGAAGAAAATATTATTACATTTTTTATTATTTCGTTATTTTCTTAATTTTCATTATTCGGAAGCATACACAAGGGATAATGCGCCCCTTGAGTGACGAATCCACACAATGGTGGAACATCAAATAAAATGAAACGATAATGAATATTTACACAATATGTTGTTCCCTTATTTTCATGAAGTTTCGTGCGTATTTTAAATGTTCATTGTAGGTATAGATAAAGCAATTAAAAATCGTGACTTTTACTTTTTTTCTTCACAATTCCGAGACCTGACAATTTCAAACAAATTTTCGCACATGTTACCTGGTGAACATCTGAAAAGAAAAGCTGAAGTCGTTTAGTGCAACGTGAACAAAATTATTAGTTCTTAAAGAGCGTTGACTTAATTTTAGGATGTACAAATTATTCTTTTCTTCGAAAATTTTTGATAAGGGATAAATTCAGTTTATCATTTGACCAACACTGGCTATTGGCAATTTTCCCCTAATCCAGTGGTCGTCGAACCGCGGCTCGCGAGCCACATGCGCCTCTTCCACGAATGACGAGTTTAGAATAGATCTATTTGATTCTAATTGAATAGAATTTTAATACAGTTTTCAACCAGTCTGTGTCTTATATCTAAATTCAAATAAAGTGCAATTTCTACTCTATTTTTATGAATAAATAAGATTATTATACATAGACTTGTTCAATAACATATTTTCCATTCTCTTCTGCTACTCTTAGTTACTTTTTAGGTGACTTATCATGTTACTCTATAAACCTCCGAATAAATATGTTATCTTAGAATTTTGATTTAAAAACGCTCAGCGAACTTTCTGTTCCGAACTTAACCCTTTGCACTCGGAGATATTTTAACTTGAAAGTTAAATATCTTTTACGACCTAGAAAAATTCCATTCTTCATGATTTTTTTCATTTTATGGATGTGGAATTGATATAACACCTCGTACAATACTTAAATGTTTAGTAATTGATTAGATACCAACATATTTAATGATGTAAACAACATTTTTAAGAGTACACAGCAACTTTTAATGCTAAGGGTTAATAGTTTTATTCAGTGTACCTAGTTCTGACCGACTTCTAAAACCAAGGTTCTTGTAAGGAAATTTCGCTCTCAAATGAAATCTAAGCTCTTTTGATTAATTAATTTGCCGACCGCTGCTCTAATCGAACACTCGCGACTCGATCCCATCTCTAGCCAGCCCACGGAACTATCGCGGTGCGGTGCGCACACGCAGCTGTTGCTTGCTCGCGAAGTTTTATGCACGCATTTATTTCAAGCGTTCAGCATCTATGTAGCCAGAACTCTGCTGCGCGAAGCCTACCGGCGGCACCCTTAATGATTTCGCGGAAATCTCATTCCCCGCGAATTCTTCTGCGCGCCGTGCGCATACCCATAAGGGTATAGAGCCGCGGCGAAATGAATCGTTCGATGGTCGTTCCTACCGGCCGGAAATATTCCTGGAATCCGCGGAAACTGGACGGGCTCGGGATACGATCGAGACACCGCGTTTTCGAGATCGTTTCTCAACCCGCGATTCTCCCTCTCGCGGGATCTTCCCTACTCGCGCGGTTTCTGCAAGCGAGAAACTTTCAAGCGACGCACAGTATTTGCCTCGAAAAGTTGGCCAAAATACGATTTTTTTTAAATCTTGCGTGAGACGAAACATTTTAGTTCCCTGAACTATTAGAATATATGAACAATAGCGTTTCATTTAAATTTTTTTTAGGTACCCTAGTAGCAATATGTTTGTATTTGTGTGTTGTGTTTACGTAAACATTTTTTACAGAATTTTTTACTGCAAAGAACAATACAATATCTTTTATAATAACGTCACAATATTTGTTTAATTTGTTGTCGTGTTGAAACGAGTTTATATTGTTCAGAAAAATATAAATAAAAAATGTATATTTCAGGTCCAATTCCTAGAGAAATGTGTGATTACGCAGTAAATGTTAATTTTTGTTGTAAATGCATAAAATTCGCGGTCTACTGATAAATTATTGGTCAGATAAATTCTTGAATACTGTATAAAGAGAGCAGATCGCATGAAATTTGATTAAATCACGTGAAGATTCTTTTTCTTCCAAGAGTTGTATTGAACAGTGTCCACATAATTTGAACGATAGCGTATGTGACGAAGATGTGTTAATATTTTCTTTACAGACACTATTTTTAGACAGGTATACATGATAATTTTCAGCAATTTTCATTTTCTTCTTGTTTGTCTGTTTCAAATTATTCGACACGAACTGATTGACGTTGAGATCAAATCTATTTAAAAGGAAATTTATATGTGTAAATTAAAATCGCATATAGGATCGTAAGCTTTGTACCTCAAAGCGACGTACAATGAAATCGGACATTTCATATGCAACGACATTCTTAACTGTTTATTTGTTAATTGTCCTTAAACGTCACGTGGTCAAAATCCATGCAACCTTTTCAATTGGTTTCTCACTTATCGTTAGACCAAACATTAAATCATTCCACGATGATGAAAATGTTCGGATTAATTCCACCTATTTGCTTGGAATAGACCACTATGGGCCGTTTGAAAAATATTCGCGATACCGGTGGATATCGGCGGATCGCATTCGCCGTGCATCGGAGTCCTTGAAATCCGCAGGAATGCTCGAGCAATTCGGAAGCCTGCAATTCGAGGTCTTTCGAACTGCTAGCCGCGCAGAACCCGCGTCGCAGAAGAAAGGACTTACGGTGGTTTCTTGCGGACGAACGAGAAGAAAAGATTTTTCTGTGCTTCACATTTTTCTGAAGCTTATTGCTGCACTGTGGATTTTATGCATCTACGAAAAAAATTGAGTACGCGTACAATAGAAGACCGAGTTTGGGGATGCTTCTGAGAAGACTTTGCAATTGATGCAGACAATTTTTATTTTGCATAAAGAGAGAAAATTTTAAACAAAGCCTAATAAATATCAATGTTACGCCTTTCTTTTTAAATGATATAAGATTTGATTCAGACATTTTTGGGGATAGAAACGTTCCAATCGCTGTATCTGGAAAGAAAATGATATAGTAAAGGGTTAACGATCTCATGAAATTGAATTGATAAATTTGTTTGGACTAGGACATTACCACGTGATTAAATCGATTAAATTCAATTTGCAATTTGTGTAGACGAATTTTGATACAGTGGAGTAAAACAAGATCATATTTTCAGTGGTAGTAATCTTTGTAAATCTGAAATAAATAGAAATTGTACTAAATTCTGTCGAATTTTATGATCCACCCTTTTTTGAACATTGTCAGAAGCCACAAATGCATAAAAATCCGCGGTATAGTTATAACGATCTGAATAAATAATTATTGGACGACGTATGTTCACTGCAGTCATTGTTCTTTAACCCTTTGCACTCCGAATTATTTTTCAATTTTGATTGCCAATAATTCTTAACTATTTTAAGTGTTTTGTTTGAAATTGACTTCAGAGACCAGTTCCTTGACAGTTATTTATTTTAAACAATTTTGCTTACTAATTATATCAAATATAGCTCTCAAATTTTCTTCTAATTCATATTTGTGGAACTTATATTTGTTTTCACTAGAAAATAAGGCAGTTCTATGAATAAGGGAAGAACCAAACACACATAAGAACCCTTTTTATTCACAGGTTCCTTTCTCTGATGACGAGTCACGCTCGGCAAAGAATTGCAAAGGGTTAACCCGAAACAACCAATTATTGAAATTACAAAGATGCTGTCATAAGAAATGATTTAACAAATATTTTTATTAGAGCACATATTGCAATAAAAACCGCGGAAATTCTAAATAAATTATATCTTTTTTATAATGCACCATGTGCCTGTTACTTTTACAGCTCGATACGTTTAGTATTAATCCGAAACAGCATGAACCATTTGAGTGACATCAGTCGTGATTTTTCCAAGATTGATTGCAGTGTTTAAGAAGAAAATCGTCGTTTCGAAGACGTTCGAAAAGCACAGCAGACGATGGTATGGTAGGTGGAGGAGGAAGAGAAGAGAGGACGAAGAGTAGGAGGTAAGCTGCTCCGCAATAAAAAGGGGTCGCGACTCGAGAAGGTTTGGAAACAATGCGCTAACTGCCTCTCCTCCGGTGCGTTCTTTTCAGGATTCAAGACGGTCCGACAGAGTCTGTAACCGTTTTTTCTTAGCGTGGATGCGGAACGGGTCCGACAACGGGTCGGGTCGCGTTCATCCTCGCTCGAACTGCTGGAGTAACGGTGTCAACGATAAATCAGCCGGTGACGACGCGACGAGCATCGTCGAAGGGAAAAATTCAGGATCGTCTCGGCGATCGAGCGCGACCGTTGGATCGTGCCAGGGAGAACGAAAGAAAGTGAAAAAGCCGGAACGAGAGCTGTGCACGGCTAGAGAAAGAAAGAAAGAGAGAGAGAGAGAAACAGAGAAAGAAAGAGAAAAAAAGAGGGACGAAACTGGCCGGATGACCTCGGTCGTGGTGTTGCAGTTGCAGCGCGACAGGTTCGCAGCTGCGCGGCCTGTCCCAGATGTCGAGGCTGACGTAGGCGTAGGTGTGAGAGATCTCCGTATACTGTATGTATTTCTATGTATACGAATGTGTACGTAATGTGTGTGTGTGTACATGTATGCATGCATCGACTCGGTCCGCGTCGTGTCGCTTCGCAGTCGCGGCGTATCGTTTCGTTTCGTTTCGTTTCGTTCGGGCCGGCCGATCTGTGTCACGGCGACTTTCAGCCGGTTTAAAAGTAAAAGTAATTGATAGACCGTGCGTCGGTGACGTTCGCGGATGATCGTTCGGTGCAGTGGCAAGCATCCTGCGAGACGTTATCGACCTCCTCCGGTTCTTATTTTTAAACCATGAACAAGTCCTGCCGTACCGTGCCCCCGCCGTGTGGCTCCAGTGATTCACCGTGGATGATAATCGACTCACCTGGAACATGAAAACGAGGAAATGCGTTAGGATCACACCAATCGATAAATGAATTTGTAATCGGGACATCTGTTCCGACTGGGATCCCGAATGTTTGGATTGTTCAGCTAACAGAATTCGGATCGAGTCAAGTCTGAACATCCTAAACATTTGTAACCACACGATTAACGCTTTTTTCATTAGCTTCCGATCGAATTGGAAGACTGGACTATAGAAATGTTCAATTTGTAACGTAGTGCAAGCAAGAACTTTGTCATTCGTTGACAGAGTGTGTTGATAAAAATGTTCAATTTTTAACGTAGTCCAATCGAGAACTTTGTCATTCGTTGACAGAGTACGTTGATAAACATGTTCAATTTTTAACGTAGTGCAATCGATGGCTACATTTATTTGAAGGTTTAAAAATTGATTAAGCACAATCCAATTTTATTTATTTATTTTATTATTTGTTAGTTTTTGTTTAAAATCTTCATGGCAAGTGGGACTCGTTAAAATATGGCAAGGGATAAAGTGTTCCAATAGTTTATTTGATTTTACGCAACAGTAGACAAGACGATAATTTCATATTCGATAACATGGCAAGAGCATTCACTATTTTATTAATACATTTTTAATTATCTTTATCACTTTCATCAAATGCTTTTGTATCATTTTGAAAAAGTACTTGTGAACTTTCATCCGAGAAATTGTTTGTTTCTACATTTTTACATCGTTTGTTTTTGGGTTGAGTTGATCCTTCTTCTATTAGCATCTACCAAGTTTCAGTTATTGCAATTAGAGATTGTATTTCAAGTTTAAAGGAAATTAAGTTTGTTTGGAGATGTAGTCGCAAAATGAGCTCTCGAACTAATTTATACAAGTATGCGATTGTTTTAAATATGTGTCAATTGGCAAGTGTGTAGTGGCAGCCATCTGCAGACGCAAATGAGATCATTGAGATGGGTACGGTATGCGGAGACATTGTTTATAGAACGCATCGAAGATAATATGGGATGCAAGAAGTGCAGATGGTCGAACGTAATAATAATTTTTAGCATTTCATTACGACGCTGATATGAACTTGTTCCATGCCGTGCGTATCGTTTTTCGTATACATTGAAAATCAATCGAGTGAAATTTTCGAGGAAGTTCCAGACAACGATTGTTACAAATCATTATTAAAAGTAAAAACTCAATATTCACTAATTATAAGATCTATATGTAATATATCAAGACTTGTAATGTATCTGAGTAATAAGAACAGTCAAAGTGATTTACTTCTAACAACATTTTTCAAATGCACTTATAATATAATTGTCTGTCACAAAGTTTATGACCAGTTGAAAGCATCAGTCCCTGGATTAAAATGAAAGGTAGTAAAGATCGAATCAATTCCACACACAGTGTCCATGAACCAAAGATTCACACAATATTTTCCTGCAATCAAGCAGGATTTGATGTAAATAAACACATTCATCATGCAAGTAAGGAAAAGTGCTGACTTCAAGTACGTGTAATAAACAAAACGGTAATTAGATGACGACTAAAAAGTTTAATTTTTAACGTAGAGTTGTTGACAGAGTATGTTGATATTGCAATGATGCTTATACTGGAATAATAAGCTTTAGTTTAGAAAAAGTTAGGTTTCTTCAACGCTGTTGATAAATTTTCTATACAACAACCTGATACATCTCGAGACTTAACCCTTTGCAATTCGATTTATTTTCCAATTTTATTGTCCACAACTCCCTACTATCTTAAGTGTTTTATTTAAAATTCACTTCAAAGGACAGTTCCTTCACTGCTACTTATTTTAAACAATTTTTTTTACTAATTATATTAAATATAGCTCTCAAACTGTGTTGTAACTTATATTTCCGGAACTTACATTTGTTTCTCCCTAAAAAAATAAGAAATTAAATAAATAAAAGAAGAACCAATTGGTTGTAATTGCGAGAAAAATATTGATGTGTTAAACAGCCAATTAATAGAAAATTTCACACATCGATTTTTTCGTTCGCTAAAAATTTACAGTGCGTAGCGTATTTGTATCGTTCATGTCTAAAAGCTAAATATATGCTGTTATAAAAATTTAAATAGAATGATTTGATCTTTATTGAAAATAAAAAATATGTACATTTATTTAAGAATATATATATGGTGGCAATTTGTCTTTTTGTCCGGGGCGTCGTAACCACTAGAGCGAGTCTCTGCGAGTGCACCCCTTTAAATCGGAACAAACCGTCTTTCGTGACGAGAAAGTGCAAGAAGAATTTGTTATAATTTGAATTATAACCCGTTGCGATCGTCGAGGAAAGGCGAAGGTTTCGTATCGGATGATAGGAACACGGTAAAAGGAGCGCGATCGAACCGGTGGGTATTGCAAAGTATCAGGCGCAGCAGGTGCGCATCTGCGACCTACTCTCTAAATCGATGGTAAGCACCGGTGACGTAGGCGCAAAACTGCATCCGATCGCCAACACGTGACACGGCTCTGCGCGCGACGCACAATGCTCGCTTCGAATGAAACAAATTGGTTTCGAAGCGTTAGGCTACATCCGGGCGGCCTGATCCGAACGAAAAGAAATGCTGGTGGAGTCGAGAGTCACGAGATTCGTGGTGTTGATCGGTTTCGAGGATCTAAATCGATCGACTAGTTTTACTTCTGTTCGAGTTAACGATGCAGCCCGGACGATGCCCGGACGATTACGGACACGCACGGAGCCCGAATTGAACTCTACGAAGCTAGCCTCTCAATTGAGTCACGTTCACAGCGGCCACATCTTCTTAATTCTAGGATCGAAATGACTGCCACCTACATTATTAATTGGAAAATAGCTCCGAGTGTCCTTCTAGACAAGCTATTCGGGCAATTTCGCCCGGGCCCTGAATAGTATGCCGCACAAAGCAGCAATGGAGCAGCACACTGTTGAGACTTTAGGAACCGGCACTACTTCACGCTTCAAAATACAGGTCAAACGGATATTAAGCTGTTAATCGGGGAGGACGTGTCGACTCGTCAGTTGCATTCAACTCTGCATCCTGTGTCGCGAGCTTTTCTTCGGACTTTTTCTACTTTCTCTAACGTTTCACACGATTGTCACCACAGTTTTTTTGCGGTTTTGTTCTATTATTCTCGCGCGATCTTCGCCAGTTTTTAACCGTTTATAACTAGACTGCGGATCATTGTGCGTTTATGGCAAAATTGAGTAGATGTAATTGAAAATTGTAGGAGAATGCTAAGAATTGAAGATGTCAATATGTGATTTCTCATCTATTAAAATTAGTGTGAGAAGAAATTACATTCTGGTTGGTTTCTATTCCTGGCAATCAATACAATTTTTATTTTGCGAAAAGATCCGCAGACTATTTATGAGATTTTCAAGATATATATTATAATTTATATGGGCCTGCAAAACACATCTTTTATATTTCTGTTAGGAGCCTAAATAAAAAAAGTTGTAAAGAGCAACATTTACTATTTGGTTCGTAATTCAAACTAATCGCAATTTTTTCATAATTTTCATTACACACACATATTAAACTAATTAATTAAACCAATCCATCTAAGCTTGACAGAAAAACTGAAGTCCTTTGGTGCATTTCTAAAAATATAGTGAGAAGCAACATTTTCCAACTAGCCTAGTGAAAAAGTTATTCTGATTTGAAATGTGCCATCAATTAAGTGGCTGACTGTATTTATAAAATTGCGAAGAAAATAAAATCGAAGCATCCTAAACGTTTTCAGATACGTAAATTTTGCTTATAATATTAATAGTTGCTATAAATGTTCCACGAGAGTTTTTTCCAGCTAGATTCGACATTTTTCCCATTGTGTGTCGTTGAAAAGTAACAATGGGATAAAAATGAGAAGAATTTAGTGTCCAAATACTTTTTGGATTCACTGTGTATGCATTTTCAAAAAATAACGAAATGACAAGGCACGCTTTTTCCAGGTGAAACCAGTGATTTGTGGTAGAGAAACATTGTTGCAACAGAACACACCTTAAAATTCTGTTATAATTTTCATCCCTAATCCATTCATAATAAAAGTATATATATTTCAACAATTAAATTTCAAGTATGAAATAAAAAGATGCTATAAATTCCTCAACGAAACTATTGTCCAACTAGATTCGACATTTTTCCCACTGTGTATTGGAGAACCTCGGACACCCACAGACTCTGCATGCGTACACACGTCCGCAGACAATGTATGTGTACAGGGCTTTAGATAATAGTGTGCAGGTGTCGATTGATGAAAGGAGCTATCCCGGGATGGCACTGTCGCCGAAAATACTCGCTGGAAAGCGGGCCGGAAGCGTCGACGGTGGAAGAAGAAATCAATGCAGGGAGGAGGAAGAGGGTTGCTAGAGATTCAAAATCGCCCGGATGACCTCGGTCTCGAAGCTGCAGCGCGGCAGGTACGCAGATGCGGAATGTCCCATATTACCATGGTGAACTCGGACGCTCGATAATCGAGATATCGGGCACGTAGGTGCAAGGCTCGAGCTTGAACAACGCCGATCCCGGGTTCCGTGCTTGCATCATACGCATTACGTACGGTTTGCTTGATGAAACAAATTGGTATGACCTGGTCTAGCGTTGCTTCTCATCGACACCCTCCAACGCTAGTCTTCCTCCGTCCCTCCTCCCTCCACCGTTCTTTCTTCGTTTCATTGAAGGAAGTCGTTTAGAGGCGAGAGCGATTCTTCGACTCCCGCCACGACGAAGTTATCATCTAGCTGCTAGCTGCTGGCGATTTGTCTATGATTCTACTCTATGACTCTATGGATTAATGTTGATTGGAGATTCTACACGGTACTGGCTCGGACGTCGACTCGTCTTCCGAATCTTCAACCACCTCCTCAGCGAAAATCTTTCGCGTGCGTCGTGAGAAAATTTATATTCGTCGTGCAAAAACTTCGATGATAAATAATTACAGAAAATAGTTGCTAGGCTGTTCTTTACCTTGACAGATTTAAAATTTCGGCCTTTTTTCCAATTAATTATGATGTATTTGGTATGTAATTCAGTAGATTTATCGCGAGATCGCCACTACAAACCAATATGGCGGTGCTCTTATCTGGCAAAGCGAAACATGCTCAACATCAAGCCACCATAAATTCGTAATCATTGATCCTAAAGGATTGAAATTTCGATTGCATCCGCGCTGAGTGCAAATCTACTGAATTACATACCAAATATTCATTATTCATTGGAAAAAGGCCGAAATTTTTAGTCCGTCGAGTTTGCCCATTTACTATTATTGTTGATGATAATAAAGCTAGTGTTGGTAGGTACGTGTACGCGCGATATAAAAATTGCGCGGTAAAAATTGATGCTCAGAGACAAATCTTTTTATAGAATGACGTAAACAATTACGTTTCTGAGCATGAAAATGCACTTTCTTTAATGAAATACACTCAGGTTGATGAACTTGCTTGAAACAATCGTAACCT
Organism: Lasioglossum morio; assembly: GCA_916610235.2. Classification (NCBI taxonomy): domain Eukaryota; kingdom Metazoa; phylum Arthropoda; class Insecta; order Hymenoptera; family Halictidae; genus Lasioglossum; species Lasioglossum morio. Next base: position 3,787,252 of record OU744324.1, on the reverse strand, counting down.
AATGCGATCTACATACAAAGAACTATGCTGACGTGTACCTCTCTCTCTCTCTTTTGTTTTTTATGTGTGAAATATAAAAACGCATCGATCTTTCCAGTCCTTCCCACTTCGTTGTTTCATTGTTTAAAACTTTGATACGTAATTCAGTTCTATCAACGTTTTAGAAAAATCCGCATGCATATACATGCAGGTAGTAGAAAGAAATGTGGTTTTTATGGTCTTACAATAGCCGATTTTATAATAGACCATAAAAATGGGCTGTCTACTAACAACTAATATTATTAAATATTAAGAACCACATTTCTTTCTACTACCTGCATGTTCTCTTATAAAAACGACAAGATTGATTTTATTTAGACTTTGTTCAGATTCTATTGTAATCTGTGCTCCACTGAAGATATCTATGCAATCATTTCTTATGAAATTACTTTTATTATATTGTTGCGGAGACTTCAATAAGAAATATTTATTAAACGTACAACAATAAATAAATGTATAATCGTAGCGACAATATCGATCCGACAGGCGACTTCTCTCGATCTCCGCGATATCTTCAGAATATCACAGAGGGGGAGACAATTTTGCCTCGTGGCGTCGTAACGTAAAATATCGAAATCGTAAAATAAAAAATCTGAAACCGGTCATTTTGAGGTTTAGTGTTCAAATACCGGCGTTACTTACTTTTTTTTTTATTTGTAAGCGTTTGAAACCCTTCGTAATGTGGAATACAGGAATAATACAATAAGAATTCTATAATAATACAAGTGAATATAACAGCAATCTCCGTTAACGCTAAATATGTAGGTTACAATTTTGGAAAAAGGAGTGGATGCTAATACAAGTTTTGATATTTGGCTTTGTTATACCAAATATCATGTTACATACATAATTGTGTCTATATTGAAGGGCAGTTGGAGGCTCATACTAAGTAGGCAATTTGTTAGTTTCCGTCATTGTGAATGATACAATTCGCATTGCCATATTATGTGAACAAGGGTTTCACAATCCTGATTGCTAGTTTCTTGACCTATAGAAATAATGGAAAAAACTCATAACTTCGACATTTCTCAATATTTTTTAATAATTCTTTTTTTATGTCACTTCTTAATCTTCACAGTTCTCATATTATTAAACGAAATATTAAACAGTGAACTTAATATAATTGTTTACTACATTACGAACTATTATTTCAGCATATTAAAATTGAAAACTGGAAATAGTATTAAGCAAACAAACTAAAAATGGAATTAAACAAAGAAACTTGAAACGGTTTTGAACAAAAATATTCAATATCTGCTTCTACTGTTCTTTCTTGTTCACTAATTTCGTCGATTTCACGCATTAAAAGTTTTCACCATGCTCTTTTCAATGTTGTACTTTCAATGTTGCAACACGCATTTGCCATCATGTAAAAGCAGTCTTTCAAATATTACTTACGACATTTCGTATTTTGTGGCTTCAGGTTTGTTTTCATTGAATTCGCATAATTTGCAATACATAGATTTGTCATGGCGATTGATCATTTTATTGAATGTATTCCTACGAGACTAACAATTCGGTACAGCGATCATAATCCTTCGAACAGGGATCCTGCTTCGTTACTGAAACTTCATGCGCTCTCGAACTTTAAACGTTAATATCAGCGAAATATGCGAAAACGTGAAAATGATTTTTGCAGGGCTATTCGTGTGATGGTGTCTTCTTTCAAAAGATACCACTCAGAGAATGCAGGAACGTGTAGCATTTTTTGTAGAGCTAAAGAAAGTAGCTGCAATATGAAATTATACGTATCCTACTTTCGGGCTTTATATTGTTATTTTGGTTGTGAGTTTTCGAAAATTATTTGCATCGGGCATAAGCTGAGACAATATACATTTATAATATATATAGCATATATGGTTACAAATATCCCCAAAAATGAAAGAATAACGTCGAACGTGTGGTTAGAATTCTGTAAGAATCCAACTAGAATCTGAGAGGTCTATTTTAGATCTATTTCTCTCCGTTATTAAAGAAAAATACATAAATCCATTTTCATAGCAAGATACATTGGTTCATGACCTATCAGGAAATAGTGGTCGATATTTGAAATAACGACTTTCATAATTTTGAGTTTTTTCCTTTTTCCGACCACTGTGCACCGTTGCCCGGCGGATAACCGAAGCCTGTTCACGCGGTAAGATTTCCCGGGCAGCGTGATCCGACGAATTGTTAGCGAATCGACGAAACTCGCAGAAAGTGTGTCATCATCCCGGAAAAGGGGGAGGAAAGGTCGCGAGCGAGAGGAAATGCGGCCGAGCGGGGAAAAGGGTTTGCGAGAGCGGAGCGGGCGACGATATGCTCGGCGCTCATAGTTCAAAGATACGAGTGCAAGTGCGCTTCGTGCCGTGCCGGGCCAGGCTACATGTGCATTGGCCGGCTGTGTGCGCATGCACCTAGACACCGGCCGCTCTGCGGTATCGCCATTGAGACCTGACCTACTTCGGGCCGCACGGTCCGCCAACATCGCGCTTTGCCCGAGTAAAAGCATCGAGAGAGAGAGAGAGAGCAAGAGAGAAAGAGAGAGAGAGAGAGAGAGAGAGAGAGAGAGAGAGAGAGAGAGCAAAGCGCGCTTCTCGCGACCGTATGCGGCCAGAACTCTCTCTTTCTCTCTCCCCCGATCCCCCACCCCTTTCCGTCACCCCAACTGTCTCATTTTTTATTTCACTCGCCCGGTTTTTCCGAACCTTTCTTCCCCGAGCCCCTCTCTCCATCTCTCTCCTCGCTCTTCTTTCCTCGGATCTTGCTCGACCTCCATGCTTTTTTCTCTCGCGTTCTCCGACTCTCTCTTTTCCACCCTCATTCACACCACCGATTAATCTTTTCCCTTGTCTCTTCCTTCCTTCTTCCCTCCCGCCGCCACGTCGCCGTTTCCATTTTTATTTTCTTCCGAGATCCTCTTATTCCTCTCTTGATCTCCGGATTTCGTTTTTCACTTGGCGGAACGGCTTCGAGGTATGGGTAGAAAGCAACGAGACTGTCTCCGTATACGTATATAATTAAGTGTGCTGCGACTGGACTAGCCACTCTGCAACTCTGATCGAAATGAAGTGGCGAGTTGTGAAACTGTGGAGACGTTAACCCTTGCACGGCGCACACTGGGCAATTCGGACGAAATTTGTTTCAAAATCACAGAAATTTCGATAGAAATGAGATAGAGCCATGAAATTTTTTTTTAAATTAAAGCTGAAACTTTACAGGATATGGGACAATTGTGGACATTATGGTACGATCGTTTTTTAACCTTGATAAAATTCGTTAAACTTGTAAACCTACTTTATAAATATGTATCCAGTTGACAAAGCTCAAGACCGTCTACATCTTTATTTGTGAATATTTCTAATAGATTTTTTAAGACGCTTCTTGTAGTCCTACTAATCTTTCTGTTGCATTAAGTTTTATTTAGAGAAAAGTTAATATCATGAACATTATACATTTCTGACATAAGAGATTTAAGACAGTAAGAATTAGAATGCGGATCTTCATACAAAATAAAAATGTTTTGCATTGATTGTGCGAAGCAGGAATAACATTAAAATTTATTTAATCTCAACATTTATACAACATTCTTGAATTGTTCGAATCTTCTGCCGTTTTATATTTCACCCAACCAATTTCTTCAAAATGTTGCTACATAATTTTCAATCAATAAACATACCAAGAAAGAAAATAATTCGGTTTAAAGGAACTTATTAACACACATTTTTATCAGAATGTGTTCAGAATCTTCATCACCTGTCAGATACGATATATTAGAGAAGGGGTTAATGTTGCTAACTAAATATAAACAATGCGATAATCTTCATTGTAATGTTTTAGTACTTTCTAATACAAATTTGCATTATGTGCATGAATTGAAAACCAACTTTCGGGACAACCTGATATTTACTTAGTAATATTAAAGCAACACATTCTGAAAGAAACTTTTGGGACAATGTAATATTTTCTTGGCTAAATGAAAAGCATTCTAATTCGCATTTCTAATCATTGTTTCCATGTATCGCAGTTTAGTTATCCAAAGTTACATGTCATTTACGCTCGCGCAACTAGGTGTATTGCTTTACCGAAAGGCGTGGCTCATCAATCACCGAGCTTTCAATGTTTTCTACCCCGTTCAATGTTCCCGCGAGAGAGCTTTCCTTTCAAATGAAAAATTGACGTCTGAGCTTACAGTTATGAAAATGCTGACCATTTTATCCAAGTAAAAGCTGCAGTTTTATTCTGCGCAGTTACACGTGATTGGCTGACACTAATCGTCCAAACAAATGGAGCATATAATTGATATTGTAATCGTTCTCTATATAAATATCTCCTTCGTGGTTAATGTAAACTTGTGTTTTAACTCTTCCAGCTTCACTTTTCTCCCAAGTAGCCAGCAACCTCAAGTTAGTTACATAACATACCGACGGATTGAGGATTGTATTAAATTACTATTGAATTAAAATAAAATAGATTTATTTGAAACACTTCATTCGTGGAAGAGCTGCACTCAATAGCCCACTGAATTAATTAAAAATATATTTCGGTACTTAATAAGTTTAATAAACTGACGATAACATATTTTTATAGAAAACAGATAGAGCAATGAAACCTGGGCAGAAATATGTTTTATGATTAGAGAATTCTGAAAATATGTTGTTAATTCACACTTTTTGCATAATGCATATGTTTTTATATTTTATATTTAAAAACATAAGCAATCACTCATTGCATGACGAGATGAACTTCCACAAAATTATAGTACTTATTAAAGTCCATTTAAGCACTTTGCCTGCCACGGTAGAAAAATTGTAAACAGTTCGTTTGCTGTTAAATGTTTCTATGGGAATATACACGAATTACATTAATCATTAAAAAAAAAAAACATACCCGGTGATTGTTAATAAGCACGCTTTTCCTTACAAAGGTATGTTTACAAAATTAAACGTATGCAACCGCTCGGAAGAACGGCACGAATTTATGGGATGACCTAATACTTATCAGTTGAAGATCGCGACGAGATTACGTTTCCACGTCATATTTCTTCATTTTCTTTTGGCCTCTTTTCCCGTCGACTGGCTCTGACTATCCGACGCCAGGTTTCCCCGCTTCTGTCTACGTGTCCCCGGCGGCTGGGGTATAATGCACCCGATTTTCGATGCATCGCAGCCGCGCGAATCAAGAGAGATTTCGAGTGCATTGGCCTAGATAGGAGGAGCCCGGAGAGCAGGGGTAGAGAGCATGAATTTCCCGGTAGTCGCGGCCGGATTTTTCCCTTCCCTCGGATATCGGAGACCGAAACGAGATTCCCGCCGAAATGGGGCAAGGGAGCGCAATAAAGCCAGCCCTCCCCGCGCCAGCCGATCCAACGGCATTCCCCGATCGAGTCCGCTTCTCGACTTCGATCCGCGCGCGCGGAGGCGAACCGCTTTTGCTCGTGCTCAAACGTTTTTCCCACGTGTATCGTTCCCTGTGTTACGATCCACGCGAGCATCGACGCGCTCGATCGTTTCCTCGGAATCCCGTCGTCGAATCTGCAAAGTTGCATGCTCGCCTTTCCGTTGCATCAACCATTCTCGATCCCCGCGTCAAGCCGGACTTGACATTCACTCTGATTCGAAAAAAGATTTTATGCGGCTCCGACAAACAGGGAGAAATACCCTGGCCGACAAAATTAGGACCACTTGGAATTTTCCCATATTTTTCCAGACGAAAAATAGGACTTAAATTATGTTGTATCGATCGTAAATTTTAAATAAACAATGTGTCGTGGTATCAGCGCACAGGTTCGATCAAAGTAAAAAAAAAAAAACAAGCAATCTTGCAATTAACAAAATCTCAATGTTTCGATCCTGATATGGATCATTTTCAAGAGAAGAATTTTTTTATGCGTCTAAAAAATTGATATAAAAAGAATAGGACTATGCTCTTTGTAGAAATTCAATTGTGCGTATGCAGCCAACAATTCAATATTTTCTTTTTGTATAGCTGGATTTTTTTACACGGTTTGGATAGCATTTTTAATCATTGGAAGAATTTGAAAATATTGTTTTAGTATTTTCTATTTGTTACATATATATATATCGAGGAAGAAAATAAACTATTACATTCCAGTTCGTTGGAGTTCAGGTAGAACATTTTTATTTCGCTTAGAGATCCGCTGTCTATTGATCAATATTCACTTTTCTACAAATTTGTAAAAAAAATTGGAGCTCCGTTGATTTTTTAAATGTTAATTCAAACTTTAACATGACATTCTAGCTGATGCAGAGACGAATTTAACGATCTATTTTAGTATGTCCTCAAATCTTGAATCAACGCTAAAGTAATGCGTTAATAACTTCTTTAAAAAGTGTTCCCATAGTTCAGTTCTGAAGAAAATATTTTTGTGGTGTGTTGAATTATTCGAATGTGTTGAATGAATTTATTTTCGAACGTTCATTAAAACCGAATCTGTAGATCCGTGCTATAAAAAAAAATGTATACACTTCCATCTACAATAAATCAACGAACGATTAAAAACGAATGTTCACATTTGACCCGAACGATGAACGTGGCGTTTAAGAAGGAAACGATCGCAAGAGTCGTGAACGAAAGCGAGCGGCGCAGCACGGCGTTATCTCGGCCCCGAGAAAGGAGGATATTCGGCCGATTATCTCAACGGGGCCAAATACCTGCGGATCCTTTCACCGATAATATATTTATACATTGTCGCGTTATACTTAAAAAGCATAAGGAGAAATCGAGAGGGAAAGCCGCCGGCAAACACCGTCGATAAATTAGCGTTAACGAACGAGTCACCTCCCAAAATTCGTGATCTACCCACTTTCTCGGAGTCCCGGGCAGGCATTCTCGCGATCAGCGTCGGACTCACGATGTTGAGCAGCATGGTGAAACACGCACGCGTGTCAACCTAAACAAACTCGTGAACGCCACGCGTGGCCCCCAACAAGCGAATCCGCAAATACTCTGGCCAGTCTTCTGTAAATTCACCTTGAAACGGTTATCCGGTCGCCGGCTGCTGCGGTGTTCTTGGTTGCACTGACGATTTTGCCGAGCAATTTTCCTTCGCCAATCTATAATACGTGTACAATTTTGTACTGTTGTATAACAACGATAAGATTCTCTCTAGCATTAGTAATTACACATGTAATTTAAACATTTCAGTTCGTCTCTCCATCTTCAGTTCGACATTCCATCTACTATTACTCATCCTTGAACCTCATACCCCATGATTCATCCCTTACTGACTATTAGACCTAAAACAACACCCACTTTACACAACCCAAAACCTATACACTCCGAGACAAAAAGATAGCTCACTTTTAAATTAACGTAATATTTATTTAACACTACAACCAAGGTTTTGTTTTTTCACGGTCTTGCAGAATACCTCCATAAAGAGACACAGATGAAAAATTGAATTTCGCCAGTCTATACAATTTTATTTAAAAAAAAATTTTTTTTAAGGAAGTATGGTGGAACAAAATGATAGCACATTTAACTTAAAATTATGTTTAACAATAAATCAACGAATGATATTTAATGCTTAATATTTTGTGGCTCCTCCTTTACCTTTAATAAGAGCCATCATTCTCTTTGGCAAAGAGATCAAATACTGTTTTTACCCTTAAATCTAGTAATATTTAGGGGTTAGGTTACCCCGTTAAACGACGAATGAACCATAAAATGAAAGTGATGCTTGCATTGTTAGGTCATTACTAGATAAATTCTCTTGCCAAAATTGTCTTTGCCAAAGAGAATGATGGCTCTTATTAAAGGTAAAGGAGGAGCCACAAAATATTAAGCATTAAATATCATTCGTTGATTTATTGTTAAACATAATTTTAAGTTAAATGTGCTATCATTTTGTTCCACCATATTTCCTTAAAAAAAAATGTATAACATGCATGTATCATGCTCGTATAAGAACAAACAATTGTTTCCCGCAAACACTGTATTTTACCCTTAAATCTAGTAATATTCAGGGCTCACGTAACCCCCCCTTAAAAGTTCAAGGGAAGGACGTCTGCGCGTCGTGCAACAAAACTTTTTATGGAAGCGTTAAACTTTCCGAAATCTTTCGGCAGAATCGCGAGGTTTCGGAGGATCGTGTCTGGGTTGCCGAACTCCCATCGAAAGTCGCAATTAAACGTGGAGCTTTTATGGCGGATCAACGGTCGAGGTATCTGGCCTCGGCGAAGAAAGCTCTCGGTGGATCCTCCGCCAGGTTCTCGTCGCCGAGCTGCGTCAATGGAGTCGACGAACGATCTGGTCGGATCAACAAACTTGGGCTTGGCGGAAAACAAGACCGCGAGAGTATTTTTAGCTGGCGATTGACGGCATGGTGGTCGGGACCGTGTGCTACGTATAGAAAGCCTCGTGCATCGCGAATGCACGTGCCCCGTAGCCGCGGGAGAGAGAGAGAGCACGGTGCAAAATCGTCCCGAGAGAGCTTGCAGCACCGTCAACTAGGTCAACGTGACATCGTCGGCTCTTGACGCACGTGCAAACATCTCGACACGCGACACGCATGTGCACAGCACCCTTTTGCTTCGGGGAGAGAGCTTCGCCCGGCTGGATTTCCCTGTCGGCGATCGATCGCCGACAGTCTAGGGAACGTTCCTCCCTCTTCCCTTCTCCCTCTCCCTCTCCCTGTCACCCCTCTCTCCGTTCTATCTCTCTCTCTCTCTCTCTCTCTCTCTCTCTCTCTCTCTCTCTCTCTCTCTCTCTCTCTCTCTTTTGCTCGCTCTGCCCTTCGCTCAACTGTGTCGCGCAACTTCCACAGAAATAAGAATAACGCGAGACAAGGGGAGAATCCTACCCTTGGGTGAGATCGAGCTACTTACTCTCCCAGGATGCTCGCTCGAGTACACCAGCAGGGGAAGACGAGACACCAGACGGGATTAGTGTTCATCGCGGAGACCAAATATAACAGTCATCTCGACGATTTTCGTAAAAAAAAGTCACTGATACTTATTCACCCTTAACACTCGAGCGACGACTCTGAGACACCACTGAAAATTGCTGTACTATAATTCAAAATATCGTTTACATTATTAAATATGTTAGGATATTGTAAATAGGTTTCTTCTCTCTCGCTCTCTCTCTATCTATTAGGTATAAGCATAGGCATAAGGTAGTTTGTAAGTTAGAATAAGGTTAGGCAAAGAGGCTATGAATATGAAGATAAAGGCGGAGTAAGTTTTAATGATAATTGTAACCCTAAGGGGAACCAATAAAGTTATACATATTAACCCTCATCCGTCCCTCATTTCACGAACCGAATCTGTCCCTCGGTGTCAAATTGACACAGTGATAAAGGACCGACGAAATGACAAGGAAAACAGAAATAACAAGAAATTGTTCTATTCGAACTGACGATTTATCATTTACATCGTAGGTATGTCGGTTGTGTTCCGCATTAGAAAAATAAAAGACACGAAGTTTCGGGAAAATTTACCGAAAAATAATAGAACAGTATAACTTATTTCAGGAAACCTGTGTCAAATTGACACGTGGGACGGATGAGGGTTAAATATGTTAGTACTGATCAATTGCTAAATATTCAAGTGTTGTACGAGTTATTACATCAATTTCGTACCCATGAAATTTAAAAGATCATAAAGAATGGAAATGTTTTAGGTGGAAGAAATGTTTAATTTTCGAGTTGAAATAGCTCCGAGTGCAAAGGGTTAATTATTTAAGTCAGGCATAAGGTGAGGTGACCCGCGAGACTTTTCTCCTTCTTTACTGCTACATTGAAGTGCTCCCATCGTGTCTATTACAATCTGATGAGCGCAGCAGACCAATTACTCCTTTTTTAGTTATCACTGCATTCATACAGCTTCTGTCTCCCTTCCCAAAAATGTCATGGAACGGTCCATTATCAAATAAACAAAGCATTTTGGATGAAAATGTTTTCGATAAAAGTTTCAATCCTGTGCTATTGCAGTGCAACATTTTTGCAACTTTTTTATTGCCGCAACTTCGACAATTTTAAAGCAATCGAGTTAAAGTTTGTAAATTTTAATGATTTCACGTTCACATTGAATATGTTCGTCTCCTCTTATCTTATAATTTTCTATATTGTATAACAGCAGCAGTTACATACGATTTTCAATAATGTATTAAAAATCATTGAATTTTACCGTTAAATTTGTATGGAACGCAGCGTCCGAGTTACAGCACGTATGTATGGTTGTGCGAGTGAAAAATTATAATATTTTTGTGGAGAAAAAAGTTCTATTATTTTTTTTAGCAAAGAAAACAATATTTACAATATCACATCCATATAAAGAAAGTGGAAAGTGAAAAATAAACTAAATATAAAGTTAAATAATATCATTCTCTCAACGCAGATTTATGCATTGTTTCTGAGATAATCGACCGTAATCCCGGACTTTTAAAGAACCCTGTATCCATGACCCATAACACATGTTTTTCAAAATCAATTGCCATTTAAAGCATAATATGTTCAGAACTAGTGTGCAAAAAATCCAAAAGGTACTTTGTTTAAAACTCGACACAAATTTGATGAACATTCAACATAAAAAATTGGTACAAATGATTAATATTTGAGAAAAGCTTTTCTGGATTTCGAGAGACCTTATAATACTGATAACTTGCAAGAATTAAATTAATCAAATATACGTTCAGCAAATATTACAAGGTTCCAAAAAATATACCGAGTTTTCTAATTCGATTTTACGCTTTAGTCAAAATTGTACGCCGCATTACAGGCTACGTTATATTATTAATGTTTCACGAGAAACATTGTTAATTGTTCAAAAAATTGTACTTTTTAGCATTGTCCCGAACATTGTGCGTCGCCAAACGACAGATGGTCGGTCGAATCTGTATGCCTCGCCAGTGGTCCGCGCATTCCCGAAATCGAACGTGTGTGGTGGGCGCGCGCGTTGTCCAAGAGCAAAGAAAAGCAGAAGAGACAGAAACAAGGAACGAACGGGTCGAGTGAAAGTGCGAGGCGTCTCGAATTTGCGATTAGAGTGCCTCGAGAAGGAGGAGGAGGAGTAGAAGGTGGCTTACCAGAGTTCGTGGCTGGTAAAAGCGCGCGTGTCCGACGCGACGGTTCCCGAAAAAGGCGAATCACCTCTCGCTCGAAAGTTATACGATTGCACTGTGGGCTCCAAAAAAGTGGCCAACAATAAAGTAGAAAACGAACGTACGAAAAAACTTACAATCGCGTTCGGGAATAGTTGAAGCGCAGATGAACAAAGTATTTTGTTGATGAATAAATACGTCAAAGATTGAATACAATGGTACAATCGAGTACAAGGGGTGCAATTAACCCTTTGCACTCGGAAATTATACATTTCTTCCGGATTAGAATAATTCCGTTCTATGTATATGATTTTTTTTCTTTTGACGGAAGTTGATATAATACCTCGTACAGTACTTGAATCTTCAGAAATTGATTAGATAGCAGCATATATTTAATAATGTAAACAATAATTATTCGTGATAACTTTGAATCACCATTTCCGGTGGATAAAGTGGTAATATACAAACAGTGGAAAGATAATTGGTAATTGTGATTTTTGTTTATTCTGTTAGATTTTTACCACGTTTTCATTAGCTCGTTTTCTTGTCTGTGTGTCTGTCTGTTAAGTGTAAATCTTGCAATTGATTTTAATCTAACTTCCCGATGAGCTAGAGACTTGAAACTTTCAACATAACTCAGAACTGGTTGACAATGCAATATTTAAAAAAAAAATTTAAGAAAAGACTGTGTTTAATAAACTGTGCAATACATAATGAATGCATCTTGCGCCCCATGTTTTAAATCTTGCAATTAATGTCATAGCTATTAAAAATTCGCAATCACAAATTTTTAGGACTATCTCTACGAGGACTAGGAAAACTTATTTAATACATTTCAGTTCGTTTCTAAAAACGTGATATTTTTAAAAAATTTATTTTCATTTATATTATGTTCTCCATTAGATTTTTATGTTATTGTTGAACTGAATCGTGAATGTATTTTCGGAAAGCAACGCGTAGACTTTCTTGAGTTACATAGAATATGGTAGAAAACAGAAAGGTATCATTGTTGTGGAATAATAATGCGAATTGTTGACAACATGGTAGCTTTATAGAAATTTTGAGCAGCGTAGGGAATCTGTACAGGACTAGGAAAACTTATTTTATACATTTCAGTTCGTTTCTAAAAACGTGATATTTAAAAAAAATTTATTTTCATTTATATTATGTTCTCCGTTAGATTTTTATGTTATTGTTGAACTGAATGGTGAATGTATTTTCGGAAAGCAACGCGTAGACTTTCTTGAGTTACATAGAATATGGTAGAAAACAGAAAGGTATCATTGTTATGGAATAATAATGCGAATTGTTGACGACATGGTGTCTTTATAGAAAATTCGAGCAGTTGCAGGCGTTCGCGAGGAGGAATGAACGGCGAACGAGCGCGATGTACAGCATCAGCGGATCCTTGAATCGTGAAGTTCCACGGAGCGACTCGGAAATTGGAAAAGCCGCGTCTCTCGCTGGTTCGTTCGCTCGCGCGGTCAACGAACGACATCGACTCGCGTGCGAGACAAAAGAACGTTCGCGGTCAACGCGTGATTTGCCGCATCTCGAACTACAACCTACCTGGAGAGTCTCTAGCTGATCGCCGGGGAGTCGCGTCCTCCCGGTCTGTTATCTGAAACGATCGGGGTAATTGGAGCGTGGCTCCATTCGACTGGGAGGGAGCGGAAAGCACAAAAAAAAGAAAAAAGAAATGAAAATGATCGCGAGAACCCGGGTAGAAACGTCGCTGTACGCGAGCAGAAATAATGGAGAGCGCAGCATCAAGGAGGGATACAGCGAAGAATCGCGCGTTCTACCCGGGAGTAATGCGCGGGGATGCATTTTCCATCCCTCTATTCATACGCGCCCGATGTTTGCCACGACCCACTTCCATCCCGAGAAATAAACGGCGCACCAGCACCCCACGCACGTCAGCCATTCGGACTTTCATTCAGCTACCACGGAGAATCCGTTTTCCGAGACGCTGCGACGACACCCTCCCTCCGATCACTGCGTTCTCACCGTCGCACAGTGTGTCGTCCAATAGAAAAAAGCTCCGGAAATCAAAGGGTAACATCCGCGGATTTATGTATCCTAAAATGTTCGCGACAACACGTACTTTATAAAACAACCATCAATTTTCACTGAACAAATCAATTTGCTCTCAGCCACCAAAGCCACACGATGGAGAACTAGAAAATATCAGTTTTTCATTAAATTAAAATACAGGGTGTCCCACCCGATTTCGACAAGTCGATTACCTCGCTATTGTTACTCGTAGCATGAAATAGTATTAGCTTTTTTCGTGAGTGGACGCGTAAAGCACATGTAAAGCTCAACTTTGTTTTTGTAAATGGAATGAGGTGTTTTTTGATACATCAATCGATGCATTCGTTATGAAAAAGTACTAACCTATGTGTGTCGAAATGTTAGTGGTTCAGGAGATATTTGAAAACCGATATTGTAAAGTAGGAGTTTAATTTTGAATTGTGATTAACGATCGAAGCAAAGATTTGTTCGTCGATCGTTGATTTAATTTTTGCCCAACTCTGTCGGTCGTCACAGTTCTGTCGCTGCTGCCAAATTTTATATACATAGAACCTAGACGGTATGACGTAACAAATCCGATGAAGCATTCAAAAGTCCGAGATGAACTGGTCAGATAAATCGCACCGTTTCTGAAATCGGCTAGAAATTAGTTTGACTCATTGTCTACAAGGACGTTTTCTCTCTCGGGCATTTCTTAATTAAATGGATTATCTGATCCAATAAGGACAGTATATAGAGCGTGTAACATCCGAAGAGAGTCTCTTCTAACATGCAACAGAATGATTACAAGAAAGAAAAGAAAAGTACGTCGAACTTAATGAACTATATGTGGAAATAATTTCACACGGTTGACTGAATACTTGGAGAGCACAAAAGAGCGATGGCAGCGCAACAGAGCAAGTATAATTTTTTCTGGCACAGCGCAGGGTCGTGATTTGGCAACACCCTTACTTTTATGTTGCGCTACAGTGGATACCATTCAATTAAAACAATTGTTGCATCCTTATACATTTGTAAACAATGCGATAATACAACGAAACTTCAGTTTTAGTGAAAATAGGGTGTATAGAGATTCAGCGGATACAAAATTTGTATATTTGCCAGGTAGCAAAATATATTTACCGTTGCGCAAGAGAAATCTCGTTTTTCTATAGCGGCGCGCGACATTACGGAGGGAAAACTGTCTATTTACAGCAATTTATCTGACGATTGCTAAATGAATGCTTCGAGAACGACGTTGACTTCTAATTGCAAGTAGTGATGGGATCTGAATCACTTCGAATCGATTAAATGTTTACGACAAAAGATTACAAAAAAATTATCACTTGCAAGATAATACGAAGCTTGGAACTCTTGAAGCTATTGGACGTGTTGAAAGTCTTCGTTGTCTCGAAACTCTTGAAAGCCGTAAAATTTTATGGAAGTTTTGTAACAATTGACATTATTATTGTTTGAATGCATCGATCCCGCGCGCGGGATGGACGAAACTCCGCCAGGAACGAAACGAACGAACTAGGAACGAGTACCTTAGCTCGTTAGGAAAATGTTTAGGTTACAGGCACTTCATATGTTTACACTATGGTGCAGAAAAGCAGTTTCCGACACTCTGTTCGCATTTGGACGTCTTAGAATCATTCGAGTCTTCGTAGCGAGATGTTCACAGCATTTTCACGTTCTGGGGACGTTCAAATAAGTTGTTGTTAAGTTTCTGTATAATTTTGTCTGTTTACAGTATTATAATTACATTAAATTACCCTACCTTGGACGCTCATATTATTAGATATAAAGATAATCTCGTTAAATCATTAGCTGAGCCCCCTACGATCAACTTTCATGCTGGCATAAGGACAAACAATTGTTTCCCGCAAACGCAGTATTTTACCCTTAAATCTAGTAATATTCAGGGGTTAGTTACCCTCTTAAAAGGGGAAGATAATGCCTTGTTCTAGGCTATTCATCAGTGTTTCCAAACCTCTGTGCTAGAATCTCAGGATGGTTTTCTAGATTTTTCCCCCTACTTTGGACGCTCATATTATTAGATATAAACATAATCTCGTTAAATCATGAACCTTCCTCTTTAGAATGAGTCCTCGCACAGCTCGTAACGTGCTCGTATAAGGACAAACAATTGTTTCCCGCAAACACTGTATTTTACCCTTAAATCTTGTAATATTTAGGGGTTACGTTATCCTCTTAAAAGGGGAAGATAACGCCTTGTTTTAGGCTATTCATCAGTGTTTCCAAACCTCTGTGCTAGAATCTCAGGATGGCTTTCTAGATTTTTCCCCCTACTTTGGTCGCTCATATTATTAGATATAAACATAATCTCGTTAAATCATGAACCTTCCTCTTTAGAATGAGCCCTCGCACTGCTCGTAACATGCTCGTATAAGGACAAACAATTGTTTCCCGCAAACACTGTATTTTACCCTTAAATCTAGTAATATTCAGGGGTTACGTTACCCCCTTCGCGTGTACTGCTTCTCCACTGAATGAATATTTTCACCCGGTTCGCTGAATCGTGCGCGTTTTCCTTGTTCCGCGGGCTGCTTGTGATCGCCGCGTGATCCCCGTTGAACGGTTCCCAGTGACGTTTGCTGGGGCCAATAAACGTTTCCTCGTAAATTGTTTAGCTTGGAACCGTGACAAGCCGTTGCCGCGCTACAGAAACGCGTTAATTTTATTGCGAACGCATACACGCTCTCTTTCTCTCTCGCCTTCTCTCTCTCTCTCTCTCTCTCTCTCTCTCCTCATCTCGTCTGGTCCCGTCTCGTAGGATACTCCCTCGCGCGTTCCGCAACGAATTTCTTTCTTCCCCTCGCGACTTCCTCTCGGTTCTCCTTCTCCTCATCCTTCTCCTTCGTCTTCTCTGGTCGCGAGGCAATAAACGCTCGATTTCTCTTTCGCTCGGACGCGATCACGCCGGTTTCCGTCTCTTTTTCCCAGCGGCTGTCTCTCTGCCGTGTTGTGTCACTGTTGGTCGTCCGGTTGCTCGGAGCGTTGCTCGCTACGAAGGGGCCAAATAACTCCGAGGGGTAAACGACTTCCACGCGTGGCAGAGAGCCTCGATGAAGCGCCGTACGATGCTTGAGAACTGAACGGCTATGGTAGAGGAGACAGGTTCGGGCATCCGGCAAAGTCGGTCGATTCGGAGTCAGAGACCGAACGCGAGACGCGTCACGACGCGACGTTTCAGCCGGTTCTATACCGCTGCGAACAGAGCCAAATATTTCTCCCGTGCACTAACAAGGCGCAACGCGACACGGCAGTGCTCGCTCAACTAGCAATCGAGAACAGGACCACGCCGGTCCCATGGTAATCACCGACACAAAGAACCCCGACACGGTTTTCACCGGATCCAGATTTGACAGACAACTACTTTGACAGACAACGCCTTCAACCGACAATGATTTTGACAGACAACGAATCTAAAATCGTTGTTAAAGTCGTAAGGGGTTTAATAAGGTGATGTTTCTGGGGTTACTTCAATTAGAAAAATAATTTAATTAGGCTAAAATTATTAAAATAATTTAATTACATCTCTAAAAGGCTGAGATAACCCCAAAAATATCACTCAATACGACTTTCTTTCTTTCTTTCAAAGTCGTTTTCCATCAAAGTCATTGTCGACAAAGTTATTGTCGGTCGAATCTGAAGTCGGTGAAAATACGTCAAGGGGCAATTCTTGTTCGATACATCAGATACACGAAATCACAAAACTACGCATTTAAAAATCTTGCCATGCTAGAAAAAAGAAAATTTACATTTTTTGTATGGCTCCATTTATTTAAATTTCATTTCATTTAAAAAGAGAAGCGTAACATTCATATTTCTCAGACTCGGTTTAAAATCTTCATCCCTCAACAAGGGGTTATTTCCTTGGCAACTAACCCCTGCCATAATTTCTCAAATATCGCTGCGTTGCCCGTGAGGAAGGCAGGAAAGAAAGGTAGAGAAAAAGAACAGAGGGAAGAGTGACGAAATAACAGCGGAGAATGGAATAAAAAGTAAAGGTGGCCGGCGGAGAACAAGGGAAAATAAGAAAAAAAGGAAAATCGAAAGAGTTTCTTTCTTCCACGGTGCGCGCGACGTGGCGCGAGCAAATTGTGCGATAGCGCGCAGCGCAGCGATTTTAGACGTTTCGTCTTCCCCTCCTATAGTCTGTTCGCCAGGGTCCCCCTTTCGGCAGCCGAAAACGACGAAGAGAGACCTTCGCGTATGGCAACTCGCCCGCGGGCCGAGCCTGGCTGGGCCGACGACGACGCTCGGACGTATTCCGCATACGTAAACCCGCGTGCGTCTCTCCTCTCGACGTATCCGTTCGCGTCTCACGAATTTTCGGAGAACAGCCGATCGAAGAGAACTTCCCCCGGGAGAGACAACGCACAGCTTGAAAAATTTCGCTCGAACATTCTCCAGGACATTTCTTTCGAATTCAGTTAAAGCACCAAATTCTGCTTGAAAAGGTATTGTACTAAATAGAACTTAAAATGAATAATTCCTCAAACATTTAGAAAACAAATTTTATTTCAAGCGGTGTTTGAAGTATATTTTTTCTTGTTTAATGCAATTAGAATCTCAAGGTAGAGATTATTTTTCAATACATTATTATATTTTATATAATACAATAGAAATTACATATAAATAATCGTTGAGTGGTAAACAAGCAATTTTTAAACCTATAAAGTTTTCTTAAATATTTAATTCAGGGACATTTTTTTCGAATTCGGTTAAATATTTAACTCACAGGCAATAACTCCTTAACAAAGCTATGGAGAAAATTTATGCAAAGGAAAAAGCTACTTCAAATGACCCGAGAAACCTAAGGATCTGTCTCTAAAGATCTGGAACCTGAAGAACCTGTAAAGATGTGGAAATATCTTTCAGGACGTGAAGTACCGGAGCGAAAGGGATGTACATACGGTAAATGAGTGATGTCGAGTGAGGGCGACTGAAGCTCAGGTTAATCTATTATCTAGCTCTTTTAATTACTGAAAACCCTATCTTTGCATTATCGAGAAATGAGAAGGCGCATACCGCAACCTTGCAATCCTGGAAACGAGTCCACCCCCTTAACTCCTCGGACAACGGACGATTTTTATAGTTATATATAATTGACAATGCTTAGGACCTTTCACAGCTCTAATAATTAATTTTGAAAAATTTACTTTTGACGATATCTCGTGTAGACACATTAGTCTTTCCCATATCCTCAATGAAACAGCTATTCAGTTAGTTTAATTGCCACAAAGTGAGAACTTTAATGACAATTTGGATGTTCCCGGTCAAAATAGACTCCAGTACAGTATACCAAGGGTAAATAAAACGGTTCTTCAGGAACCTAGCAGAAGACATTAATCGTAACCGAAATATTGTTTTTATTTCCATAATTACAACCGTGCCTAGCAGCATTTATTATGCCTGTCGAACATCAAACTCTCGGGAGAAGACTGCGTCCGTTGCCAACATGCAATCCTTCTTCCCGTCGATTCATTCGGGGGTTTTGACGGACA
The DNA here is from genome assembly GCA_916610235.2 of Lasioglossum morio. NCBI lineage: Eukaryota > Metazoa > Arthropoda > Insecta > Hymenoptera > Halictidae > Lasioglossum > Lasioglossum morio. The sequence continues at coordinate 3,768,620 of OU744324.1, read as the reverse complement.
CGATGAATGTGCAACGCGTCGGACGTAAATAAACGACCTACAAGGTGGAACGAGAAAAGCTCTCGGATCGTAAAAATATCACGGAAACGCGTTCGGTTGAATCGTTTTTCGGAGAAAAGTCGAGCGACTCTTCTGCCGCGGAGGTTTCGAGTCTCGCCGTGCTGACTTTCATCGAACACGGATCGCGGCGTCTACGAAAACACTCGAATCTCGGAGAAACACGCAGAGGTGGGCATTAAGTATTTGACGAAACAAATATTTAGAATACTATTTAATATTTTAGACTTTATTTTGCTTGAAGAAAATGGTATTTAAGTAAGATTTTATATTAATATTATTTAAGTAAGAGTTTCGATAATAAAATACTTCTATTTTAACAATGGGAACTACAAAATAAAATATTTCTATTTTAACAAAGAGAACCAGAAAATAAAATATTTCTGTTTTAATAATCTGAAATACAAAATAGAATATCGTATTTTTTGCGTCGTTGTACCTAATACTTTCAGAAATCGCATTACTTATAGGTAATTTAATATTTCTTATCTTAGCAATAATTTAAAGAAGAAATGGTACTTAATATAAGAAACTATATCATTTGCCACATTTTCGTTTTATTTAATAATAACTGTTTCTACTCATAAATCAATTGAATGCGAACCATTATTGTTCAGCAATAATATTTAAAATTGAAAAATAAAGATAAAGTTCAAATATTTTCAAATATTCTTAAAATAAAATACTATTTTCAAACAATTACTGCATCGAATAAAATATATTATTTTCAAAATTGTCCACATACTTTAAAATAAATATGATTCTTTATTATTTACTATTTAAAATACTATTCTCCAAAGCTTTGTTTTTTCCCATAATTGTTATTAGTGGATGTACATATTATTATTTATTATAGACGGACTGAAGCCCTTTTACAAAAAGTGTTTACAATTTTTAAAAAAAAAGAGAAAGATACAAGATTACTTGTCTAAATCCAAAAAAGGGACATGCACAAAAAGGAAAAAAAAATATAATAATATTACAATCGATATGGTGTTATCATATAATCCTGTGTAGTTGCATTTGAAAATTTAGTAAAGAATGAATGAAAAAATTAATACGATTATAAATAGTGCATGATTTTGCAATAATGCGATTCGATGGATTAATTAATCCATAAGTCGAGTTTGCTTTAAGTGTTTGAATATATTAATTCAGTACAAGTAAATACTGAACGCAAGTCGCTGCGTTCCTCGAGCGTTCGATACCGATCGAATCAGGAGCAAACATTTAACTTGCCCGCATTTATAAACGTGCCTGCAGGCTGTTTTGACCATGGCCTTAATCGCAATGTACACCGATACGCGGCGCGATGCACGCACCGTCTTTCCCTACACTTCGAAACCGTGAACTCGTAAAATTATCTGCAGTCTGAGAGGGGAAGTCGAGCGTTAACGCGTCAAACAACCGACTAATTGTTCTCGCGGCTGCCATTCGGACATTTTTGCCTCTGCACACACATTTCGTATTCTTGCTAGCCTATTCGACTGTGAACCGGATTATCGGATTACCGAAACACCGACACCAGTGACGGATTATTATTCCGCGTTTGTCACTGCTGTTGATCGAATTAAAATATAAATACTGGTAAAATCGATCAAAAGCTCGTAATTATCTGAATATTATTATATTTTTACGCTATAAATTGGACTGTCAGCATAAATGTTTCTCCTTTCAGATGATAATGGTAGTGGATTAAATTCTACCACGGATTCACGTTTGATAATTCAATAAGAACGAGTATAAAAAGTATTAATGAAATCGCTCTATTTTTCATGGCCACATTCAAGTCCCTCTTAATGGTTAAACGCGTACATTAATATATCACGCAAGAAAAGGTATTTATTTTTACAATCGCTTCCATCATTAATCAATGTGCTTTTAAGATGAACCCTTAGCGCTCAAATGGAGATTCTGAGTTACCACCAAAAATTGCTATACCATTATTCAAAATATTGTTTAGATTCTATAAAATATGTTGGTAACTTAATCAATTATTATACGTTTAAGTATTAAATAAGGTGCTATATCAACTTCATAACCATAAAATGAAAAAAATCATTGTAGAATAGAATTATTTCAACTAGGAAGGAATGTTTAACCCTTAGCACTAAAATATCGTTTACATTATTGAATATGTTGGGATCTAACCAATTAATAAACATTTCAATAGTGTACGAAGTATTCTATTAATTTCATATCCACAAAATAAAACAATCATATAGAAAAGGAATTATTGTAGATAGGAAGACATGTTCAATTTTCTAAATGAAATAGCTCCGAGTGCAAAGGGTTAAAATTCCTTGGCTGTTCGTCAGGTGTATAGAATTGAATTATGTTCTCGTCGATCACCAAAATTCCCGCAAAATCAGTGTGATTTAATCACGATGTAGAACGTGTAATACAATGAGTGCATCCGTTTTCGGTTCGGCGCGGCGTCGAAAAGTATTGACCCAAATCGTGAGCAAGCCGCGAGACAATGACAACGCGGACGCCAGCCTAGCGAACCCCCGTATCGTACGATGCACTTTTGCGATACGATTACTCGTTGGAATAATCGTCGAGATAACGAGCTTCGAATGCTCCGTTTTTGCACCGCTCTCCGAGCCGATTGCCCCGATAAGATAAAAACTCTCCCCGTCCCTGCGACGCGACATCGATCGCGCCTCGATCCTCGCCGGAGAATGGTGTCGCGTGACGAATTCGATTTTGCGATCGAGTTTACACGTATAGTCACCGAGAACCAAATAAACCCCCTAGTGGCGGCTCTTACCGACCGACAGATTATTTATTAACGCTGCAATTTATTTCCAGACAATAATCCGATGAGCATAAAGTTCATTCCGTACTTCTTTCCCGACAATCTTCTTTCCCGCTGACACTAGCGAATTCGGCCGAAATCGTGGCCAAAAATAGAAGAAACTTTTATCTGAATTTGAATAATTTATTTTGCCGTTTAATACACTTCAAATTTAATTCTGTTAGAGATATGAGTGTTTAAAGTTGAGTTCTCTTTAATGTCGGTTTTTTTTAGCCTTACTTAAAAATTGCTATGCGATTTGTAATTAGCTATGTGGATTGTCTACCATTGTTAATACTACTTAATTATGTTTTAAGTTGATACAGTAGGACCTCGATTAATCGGCTTGATGGGGAGACAAACAGTCCGGATAAATTAAGGCCCGATGGGTAATCGAAACTCGAGGATATAATTTGAAATGTACATTATATTCCAAAATGAATTTTTAATTCATTAATCGAGGTCCTACTGTATTTATCTCGAGTTTGTTACTCTATTTTATTTATTATTTATTTATTCTTCTTCAATGAAGTGGTTGTCCATCGATCGAGGTCAAGCAACAATTTCTTTTTTTAAACGAAACTTTGAAGGTTACTGAACAACATGCTGTTTAGTTCGCTTTTTATAATTTGTCGATTTGTTAATTATCTTCGTTTAATTACGATCCGCGCTGCTACTGCAGCAAAGCCTACGAGATGCATCTACGAGCACCCCTCTGATTAATCCGTGTTTCTCGTTGATAATTTAGCAAAGTCAAGTAGAACATGTTTTAATCACCTCTTTCAAGAAGGTACAACATTTCTCTGACACCCTGCATAGCTCGAGTATTGCGATTATAGTCTTTTTTGAATACCTTGTTGTTGCATTCACTAGTAAACAAAAGTCGTTCATTTATAACCAACTACAAAATTTAATACATAATAGTTTAACCCTTATCCGTCCCTTGTATCAATTTTCACAGTTTTCCCAGAAATCAGTTATACTGTTCTGTTATTTTTAGGTAAATTTTCCCGAAACTTTGAGCGACTTTTATTTTTTAACCTACGAGGTAAGTGTTAACTCATCAATGCGACTAAAGAACAACATTGAAATTTTTTTTATTTTGTGTCACTGTGTCAATTTGACACCGAGGGACAGATTCAGTTCGTGAAATGAGGGACGGATGAGGGTTAAAACATTAAAATGTATTATAAAATATTAATATTAAAATAACTGCTTGGAAATAATCTTTCGCTCGTCGAAATTGAGGAACTGACTGAAACCATCGTCGATACGCGCCCGAATTGTGTCTCGTAAACCATGAAAACTTGATTGGAAATAAAGTTTATTTTACTCGAGGAAGTTTGAAAAAAAAAAAACCGTGATCGTCCGAGGACAAGAAACAGTCGGGTTAGTATTCGAGCAATCAACGAGAGTTCGTTAAAGCAAGACCGGCTCTGCGAGTCGACGAAAAAATTGACGAGCAATAAAATTAAATACGACATCATATATCACGATCATCAATATTCACGCGAACGAGTTGATCAAGCAACGTTTCTTTTTCAAACGGAAACTGTCGCCCACGGATCCATCTGATTTCGAGACTCGTTCCTCGGCTCTCGACACGTCCCGCGGTATTCGATCCCTTATACAGTAGTGCCCGCTTTATAGACACGTTTTTTCTTCGCTTAATATTCGCGGAGTCATCCCGGCCGTTTCTTCGAACTGATTGAACCTTTCTTTGTACGTCGAGCCCATGCTCGACGATTTTCGCTCTCCCTCGTTTTCGTTACGATCACCGAACGAGCGAAACGCGGACATCAATGAAATTCTTGGAACGCCTACCTCGTTCGATAATAGTTGCAGCGCGATCCCGAATTTGCATTCATTTGTATGTAAATATTTATTCCTGACCTTTCAGTGCAATAATTGACAGAATTAACTGCTTATCTTCTTGAATAAATCAATTTTTTTCTGCACTTTCTTTAAGTATCCCAATTCTTTTGTATACGTATAATTGTATTGTCATAAATATAATATTTATTCCTGTCCTTTCAGTAAAATAATTAACAGAATTAACTGTTCATCTTCTCATTCTGTGGTTTTAATACTACGCTAACGAGTAGTTTTGTTTTTAATGAGGGTTTTATATTTACGGGGTCTTTTAATCTTGAATAAATCAATTTTTTCTGCACCTTCTTCAAGTATCCCAATTGTTTCATAATCGTATAATTCTATAGCAGTCCATCCAACAAAAAAGAATATTGTATTTACCAATCTTTAACAGTTTCGCAAGCTCATTCGTTTACTCAGCAGGATCCCTCTTCAAGAAATGATACAGCTAAATATCTGAGGGAAAGGCGCCGGATTTATTTAGTAATAAATATGTAAATAGATCCGAATCTTTTTATTCAGGCAATGAACTGTAATGAATAAGATATGTTCCCTTCTGTTCGATGATCTTCTGCCAAGAAGAATAAACAAGAAAATATTTAATTGATTAAAGTGCATCGCTTGGATAAAGAAGTTCGGTTTTATTTCACCTTAAAATACCGAAGTTACATTCTGGCCAACCCAATGATTGAAGTTCGTCGGAAAATCTGGTCGATCGTCGCACGGTGCATCGTGTCGCTGCGAAAGCTTCGCGAACGAGCCGAAATATACGGGTGGGCCACGGAGGTCCATAAGCATCTAGACCGACCATGCCTGCCAGCTAGAACGACTATCAAGGTAGTTCCGCGTGGACAGAGACGTGACGTTGCCCGTTCCGTTGCCTGTCGGAGTACTTTCATTGCTGTTATACAACCGCGGATCGAGCGACCGACCGCTGAAAGGAGAAATGGGAACACGCAGAGGTTCTCACGCGAACGGAGCTTCCGATCGATCGCGTTCTGCGAGGACCGCCCTCGCCTGCCTCGATTCCTCTCCGTACTCCCTGACCACGAAACGGCCAGCGTATATCGGCATGCTTACCTTCGAGCAAGACCGTGTTCGATTTCAGGGTTACACTCAACCCTTAACCAGCTACTCTGGTCTGTCAGTTTCGAAAAATCGATTCGTTTCTCCACTTTCTTCAAGTATGCGTTTCATCACCATTTCAAACAGCATAACTTATTTCAAATTAGATGAAACGGCTCGACTGGTTCGAAGAAAGTTTGTTCAGAGGGTAACGTAACCCCTGAATATTAGTAGATTCAAGGGTAAGTACAGTGTTTGCGGGAAACAATCGTAACACGCCGATTTTAATAAAATTTTAGTATGATATAGAACACGAAAAGATATTTCACACGGATTTTTTTTATAGCGGCTGAGATTCGTGTTGAGGGACTGAACAATCCTATAATTACATATACTTTCTCGTTATATACACATGTAATCTATAGTATAAATAATTATTACTACCGGTTGAGAAAAACTAATCGGACCAATACCAATTTGTGTATATCCTAAAGTCTAGTAATGGCTTAACAATACAAACATCACTTTCGTTTTATGGTTCATTCGTCGTTTAAATGAGATGTAAATAATTGTTTGGAAAATTTTGCGATTCGTCGGAATGGAGAACGAAGATGCTAGAAGACGATTTTTATAATTTTTTTTATCTGCTACATGATTATAGGCTCATGTAAAGTATATGTATACATGCTTAAAATCTAATTGCTCCAAAACTGCAATTTTTCCCACTTTTAATCGTTTATGACTCATAAATCAATGAACCAATATCGATAAAATTTTTACCATGTACATACATGCGTGTATACATATATAAAATATTGTAAAAATTTATGTTATCGCGAAAAAGACAAATCTTAATACTTCTCTTTTATAAAACAGTAAATTCTGCTGAAAATTAGGTTGAAATAGGCTGAAATTAGACGATAAGGAGAGTGGAAAGAAGGAAAGATTGATAAATGGAGATTTGATACCCTGAGTGATTAATTAACAAAGCAACTGCTATGTGAGTTATGTTTGGTCACACCTTTAAGCATGTTATATCATAAGCATTGCCCTAATTTATCCCAATCAAGACTACGAATTGCTGGAAATGTTTCAAGATTAATAAGAAGGTTAATTATTTTTATATTCAGAAAAATCATACAAGTATAGTAGCGTGTATGTTTTTGGATTTTTGTTATTTACCATTGAACAATAATTATTAAATTCACCACATTGCCCCTACTCGTGCAAACGAAAGTAATTAGATTCGTCTTTTTTATGATAACACAAACTTTTACAATATTTTAGACTGTGATATTGTGTTGTACGTTTTTAATTGTTATTTAAATAGTCAGAGGAGGAACCAGAGGTACTTTTACCTTTAGAATTTTCAGTTTAGAACCAGAGAAAATCGAGTTACGGAGGGTTAACAAGACACATGCAACGTGCGGCGACCCCATATTTATTTATGACCTCGTAATTTAAACAATATGTATTTTACGATAAAATTGTGTGTTATGCAAAAACTGACGTGCATTATTCATTCACTGTTATTTTTACGTTTAAAATCACAAGCTGACCGCGTGCGCCTAGTTAAGGGTTAACAACATCGCTAGTTAAAACGCGGTGAAACTCGATCGTTCGCACCATTATTGTGAGCGTTATCTTAGACTATAGTTTACGAGCACAGTTCGGATTTTACGCGTTTCAATGAAACCTCAGACTGCCATTTTCATTTCTAATTTATTAGTGTAACTCTAATTTGATCCACGAAACGAGAAGTCAATTTTTATATAACCTCTCTCATGAAGAATTGACTGAAATTCTAATTTTAATATTATCCCGTTTAGAAGATAATATCTTCGTTAGACTAAAAATAATTATTGAGTGCATATATGACACAAGCTTCAGTAAATAACTTTTTCGATATCACATCGAAGATTTAAATAACATGTTTTCAATATTTTGTAATCTGCTGGGACTTTGCAAGACTTCTATACTTTATTATTGTTAAAATAAAAACGCATTAATATTTATATTTTCTACTATACTTTCTGGTTTAACCTTCACATCATTACCAACACGTAGACATTATTGCAAATCTTTTATTCATATACCAATAGTTGAACATTGTTCAATAATCGTTGTCACTCGTTAAACTTTACACACCTATTAGAAATCTCGCGAGTAATTACCTACTTTATGTTTGAAAGCCTAAACATAGTATCATAAAACGTGTGACAAGTCTTGTTAATCTTTACACCGTGAACATTAACCTATTTCCCCGTTTCTGTATCATTTGTAAACAAACTTTTCATTACTGTAATACTGATAACTCGCCAACATTTCATTTACACCTAGAATCTACTAGTTCTATACAAAACCGTTATTCTTTACTTCATATTTAGCTTCGTTCTTCGAATAAAGAAAACAATGATCGTATGAGGTATCAATTTTGTATTATATAAATTTAAATATGTTATGCAGTAACACATTTTGAACAACTTTTCCCTGTGTCAATATAGGGGAGTCGTTTTTAGTTTTCGAGATATACGAAAGAAACTATTGTTAATACGAAAAATTCAATACAGTATTAGCAATAGTTTTTTTGCAAATATCTCGAAATTAAACTAAAAGCGACCCTCCAATACTGGCAAAGGAAAAAGTTGTTCAAAATGTCGAAATCTATAACATTTAAATTTCATCAAAATTGGAGTACGACGACCCTTTCGCAATAATTTCCATATTTTTAAATAGAAAGTGATATTTTTACATAGGTTCTTTATTTGACGTAATTTCATTTATATTTAATTGTTCCATGTAAAGAACAATATTAACCTCTCGGATCGAGGTTCCAAAAGAAGTTCAAATCGTATAGTACAACATTAAAAAAGTTGAACAAAAATTGTCGTCTCCACATTAGTTTACACAAGGGTGTAGCTCCGCGTGCAAAGGGTTAATATGCAAATCGTTTTCTCCCGATGCGCTGTGCGACATACCGGTTTTCTTCCGTCGAAAAACAGACTATAGTCGCAGTGATCCACACAGTGTCGTTCGATCCTGGCTCAAAGATGGACGAATGTCGTCGAGCTCGACGTTGATGGCGTCGGATACGAATATTATGCGACGGACGAGCGAACGTTTGGCACGTGGAGACGCATCAACGGGTCGACGACTCAGCTCGTTCCGAGACGCGAACACGTGTATTTGTTTTGCTATTACGTTCGCTATTTTCGATGGCCGCGTAATAATATAACTGGCGCGGGTGATATCGTTGCACGATAACATCGTGACGTTCCCTACTCTAAAAGAGAGGAAGACGCGTTCCGGCGAATGCGTTGCTCGGTCCGTCTGCAAATAGAACGTCGCTGTCGACGTAGTCATCGTCGTCGTGGCCGTCGCCGACACATAGCGGTCCGGATCGAAGAATTCACTGACGTTTTGTCGAGTTATCTTTTTCCACTCGATACTTACAGTAAAGCCTCGCTCGTTGCACGAAACGGGACCAGAAAGTGCGTGCGAAAATCTAGGTTGTGGAACGGAACAGACAACCAATCGAAGCGATTCGCAGCATCGATTTGTTTCTACGTAGCCACTAGAATCTTCGTCATCTGTTCCGGAATTTCTAAAACTACAGCAAAGTCGCGATACTTTTCCAACGGCCTGTGTTCTGCACGGAAGCAAATCGTGTAGAGACATCTTTTTAGGACTAACAATAAGTCTACAAATGAAAGCCGAACTTAAAAAAAGGATAGCATGTAAATACTGTATCGGTGTGAACAACTACTAATCGAATTACAAAACTTCTTTGTTCTTCTTTATTTTTTTATGAGACTTTCGCTAACTTATTTCTGGCATTTTTCTGATTAAAATGATACTAAACAGGATATGAGTTCAACTGTATTTAGTGGTTTAATTGACGATGGAACGTTTGGACACAATGAAGCATAGCGTATGGGAAATTCTTTGAACTGTGCCGACTGTCCTTCCTTGCATTATGGCAGAACATCATTTGAAATGAAATTATGAAAAAACATTCCACCATCTTGATTGTTAATGAATTGAATGCGATACATGCGAAAGTAATTTCATACCAAACATAATGTTCTGTTAAACACAGCATAGTTGTGTTAAACCTAAATGAATCAATATTATTTACATATTGGTGTTGTATTTTATTAACGAATGAAATATTTCATTAAAGTTTTAATTATTAGTATCTTTTCTTTAGTTTCAAGTTGTCCCTACGACAAATTAATGAAAAAATATATGAATTTTTTTAAACGAACAGCATTTAATTTTTATTTATATAGATAGAAGATAGAAAATAGAAGATAGAAAATAGAAGAAGAAGAATAGAAGAATTAAATTATAAAATGATTAGAATATAAAATATCAATGATTGTACATTAAATAATTTGAATAAACGCGAAATTCAAGTAAAAATTTCAAAGTGTCCAGAATTAATTCCACTAGTGCATATTGCAAATGGTCAGAAAGGAATTGCTTTCTAAAATTGTTCAGTAAACTATCATTTCGGTGTTCCTCACAGTTGAATGGTTCCGGCAAAATGACACTAAAATCGTTCGATGCAGCCAGAATATGTGCCCTGTCGATTTTTTAGTCAGGCATTGTATTTTCAGATGTAAGGACCTTGTCAAAGTTTATAAAAGTGTGAATAGCGAGTAAAATGGCTTCGAATACCTCGAAACGTGTTACAATTGTAATTTTTATTGTATATTGAAAATATGGCTGTAATAAAATATAAATAATTGTATATTAAATAATTTGAATAAACGCGAAATTTAAGTAAACATTTCAGCGTCCAGAATTAATTCCACTAGTGTATATTGCAAATGGTCATGAAAGGAATTGCTCCGTAAAATTGTTCAGTGAAACTATCATTTCGGTGTTCTTCATAGTTGAATGGTTCCGGCAAAATGACACTAAAATCGTTCGATACCGACCAGAATATGTGCTCTGTCGATTGAGCACCGCGTGGACGCGCGCGCGCACCAGAAAGAGAAAAAAGAGAACGAAGGTGAGCTTTATCTCGTGGTGTTCTACCCAAGGCTTCGTGTGTAATCTCGGTCGCGGAGAAAGTGGAAAAGTGTATCACTGACTTCGTTCCCTACATACTCGGTTGACTCGAGGTATCGATGCGTTCACGCGTTTCACCGGCTTCGCGCGGTTCTTCGACGACAGCTTCCAACCAGCAGCGTCTCGAGGCCCGCGAAACCGGTCATTCTTATCAACTGCTCGTCTGTGTCGTCTGGAGTGCACAGTTTAGGTGAACCAAGTCTGCCGATAATGCCACCTTCGAAGTCCTCCCCTTGGACAGTTAGAGTTAGTGATGGACAACATCGACTAAATCGATAGTAGCCAACTATTATTTTCAGTCGTCTGATTTTTTAAACTATCGACTAAATTCAGTTAACTGAATCAGTCGCTTAAACTATCGAGCTATTGGCTGAATTTTACCGGACGGGAGTTATGAATAGACTTTGTAAGATTAACTATCAAATACATTTACTCATTAGCGATATCGAATAATTCGTTCAATAAGCATGTGTATGTAGTAGAAATAACAATCATTATACTAGAAATATTATATAATTATTAAGCAACAATACTTTAGGGGAATAAAATTTTAATCACAACCTAAAGAAAATGTAGTTATAAATACACTAGTCGTGTATAGTTAATACACAGTAGTCTTGAAGTACAGAAGGTTCTATATAAATTTAACTAGTCGGCCATAGGGATTCAACTTCCCATTTTTAAGGAAAATTCGTTCCGCACCACTATGTTTGGAAAGTATATGAGATTCACAACCTTGAACACAATATTTAATATTCTTTTCCTAATAAGAATGTTTATTGGCTAAGATATAGTTTGTAGTCTGCAGTTTAGTAATTATATGTAAATGTACCAAGGGGTTCTGAACTTGTAAACGAATAATAATAATTAATTTTCCTATCTATCGATCGTATATTTGTTTATAAAAGATGTATTAACGCTCTCGGCGCACTGGTTCGATCAATTTTTACTTAGAAACAATTCTGCAATTTATCAAATTCAAATTTCGACGTTCAGATCATCTTCAAAAAAATTAATCATTGCGTCTGTAAATTATTAAACAAGAAATTATTATATTGACTATTGATTTTTTGTTTAATAATTTACAGACGCGATTATTAATTTTCTTGAAGACGATCTGAACATAGATCGAACCGTCTTTTGAATTCGATAAATTGCAGAATTGCTTCTAAATAAATATTTCGATTCGAAGCAGTGCGCCGAGTGCATTAATACATCTTTTATAAATAATAATAATTGTTCGGGACTTTAAAGTTAAACGAGCATCGAAACGAAACCGGAAGGTCGCGATTGGAGTCTGTGAAAATTTTTAAAAATTCGCGTGTAAAAACGTGAAAGAGAACAAATGCACGCGTCGAATTACACTATACATACGTGTTACCGGTCCGACCTCCCATACTCTTCAATGTAATTGCTCCCGTGCAATTGCTTCAAATTGCATTGTATGCTGCGCAGCGCTATACGAGGAGAGTTATGTGGACTCTTCTCGATGAGCTGTGGCAACGGTACAGCTGTACCTATCTTCGTATTTAAGTACATCGTGTGTAGAAACTCGTTTAACTTATTTTCACAGCAGAAAGAGTAAAACTGAAACCAACCCCTTTATCAATATCCACCGACAATTTTGTTCGAATTTCGTTTTACTGAACTTTAAAAAACTTCAAGAGACTCGATACTTTAACCCCTTGCCGTATTTTAACGAAGATGCTAAATATAGTCTAACAAATATGAATGTTAATCCTTTCTTTTCTTTTCTTTTTTTTTTGTAATTTATATTTACAAAAAGTATAAATTTTCTTTTCCCTTGCAAGACGCGATTTTTAATCGCGTATTCAGAGTATTCGTGTATTTAATGTATTAAACAAGGATTACTATTAACCCCTTGCCTTATATTAACGAGTCACACGAAGATTTTAAATACAGTATAACAAACATGAATGTTACGCTGTTCTTTTAAATTGAAATTTAATCTGTTTCGTTTGTAATCAATATTTAAGCATTCAAATAAATTGAGCCATACGAAAAATATAAATTTTCTTTTCCCTAGGAAGACACAATTTTTAAATGTGTATTTAGTGTAGTCATGTATTTGATGTATTAAACAAGAATAGCTATTAACCTCTTGACGTATTTTAACGAGTCACACTGGTCACGAAGATTTTAAGCAAAGTCTAACAAATATGAATGACAATCCTTTCCTTTTATAAATAAAATAAAATTTGATTTGTTTCTAATCAAAATAAATGTAGCCATACAAAAAATATAAATTTTCTTTTCTCTTCTACGATATTTGTCGGGATAAAGACCTTTTGATCGTTGTAACTATAAAGAAAATGATATTATTGAAATTGAATCCATCCATTTTTACGAAATAAAAAGAATGTTAGACGTAAAGTAATGTTCCTCTATTCTATATTCAAGAAACATAATGAATCCAAATTGTTTATAGAGAAGTAATGATGAACAAAAAAAGTGGTTCAAGTATTCCTATACTCTCCTGTACGCGAAACTTGCATCGAAACGCATTTCAGGTCAAGTTGACTCGAGCAGTACCGAACGGTTAGCCCCTGATCGCATGAATTATCCGGGAATCGAGCACGGAAAAGCCTCTGCTGCGATTGTTCTCGAATTTTCTTGAGAAAACGATGATGTCGAACAGAGAAGTTCGACTGGCGAAATCGCCTTGAAAACGAAACGTTCCGAGGGACGGGGTGGTTTTCGCGATATTAAAAATAACGGACGGAATACACGTGGAACTGTTTGACCCAGTTCAGTCGGGGCATATCGATTTTAGTGGCCGGTATCGCCGAGATTAATATTAGACCGCGTTCTGGAAATAGGTGAACGTACCTACGCGAGCACTGCGATACGGTTGCTCTGCACTCGTTATCGCAAGACTTTCCAGTAATGGACCCGAGGAAACAACGAGGAGCTTTCGGTTTTTTAAGAGGACAATCGTCATGTAAATCCTGCTGAATTTAACAACTTTCATGAATTTTTTCAACCAGACGCGACGTCTATAAACTTTCTTATGTAATTCATTTAGCTACCCTACTTTAACTCTTTGCTGTATAATTTTTTTACAGTTACAGCGATGAAAACGTCTTTATCCCGAAAAATGTCGTAGAGGGGAAACGAAAATTTATATTTATTGTATCGACACATTTATTTTAATGCTTAAATATTAATTACAAACGTATCAAATTTTATTTCATTTAAAAAGAAAGGCGTAACATTTACATTTGTTAGACTTTGCTTAAAATCTACATGACGAGTGTGACTCGTTCAAATACAACAAGGAGTTAATGTTAAGTAAACTCTTGTTTAAGACATCAAATATACGAATACACTAAATACATATTTAAAAATCGTGTCTTGCTGGAGCGTAGACAATTAGAAATTTCAAAGTGGAATAAAACAAAATATCAAGATGATTTTTAATCAGTATGTTTATCCTTATCGCCCTAACTAAAAATGGTTCTAGCATCTGCTATTCAGTTTAATAAAAGGTATTGCAATAACTAAAAATCAATACTAGATACTTTCAACCCAAAAATATTTGATACATACTAAAATATTAACCCCTTTAACACTAGAACTACCGGACAAGTCAAAATGACTCATGCGAATTTTTTTCGATTAGAAGTATTAAAAGTATAAATATGTATTTTTGAGAAATTTTTTTAGTAAACTTCTCTATTGAAGTACATATTTAAATATCCCTTGTACGAAATCTAAATAAATGCCATATTGTCATTATTAGAAAGCAATGTATACCAACTGCGTTTAGTGCTTCTAGTGTTAATCAGGTAATTAATACGAAATTAAGTGTTGTAGATAAGGAAGGTTATCCACCCTTTCGCGTCACAAGAAGTTCGATATAGAAAAAAAGGTTCCAGTGAATGCTATTCTCAGTTTAATGAGAGCTATCGCAATAAAAAAAAATCAATGCTACTTCCAACCCAAAAATATTTGATATATACTAAAATATTAGCCTCCTTATTTAATCATTTAATTAATACGAAATTAAGTGTTGTAGATAAGGAAGGTTTTTCACCCTTTCGCGTCACAAGAAGTTCGATGTTCCGTATATGTACATACCACCGCTGTGTTATTATAGTCCGTTCAACTGTTAACATTAGATTGACTACGTAACAATGGCGTCAAACGCGATCGTGTTTGTTTGAGCGGCGTTCAAAGGCCATCCGCGTTAAATCCAGTATACGCTTAAGCCTTTCTGATCCTCTTAAGGGAACGACGCAGGACCCCCCCTTGTAGCCTAAAAAGAATCGATTTTTCAGCCTCCGCGTGTCCTTACGAAGTCGTCTCTGTTCGCGTCTTAGGACTGTCTGCGTATCACCAATCTAACCCTCCACCTTCGACGAATAATTTTTCCAATCCAACTCCTGAACATCCGTTACATCTCGCGAGTAGAACATATAAACTTCTAACTTTAAACAGGCAAACTATACGGAAGTGAAAATTGCTGAAAACTATAAAGCGTACCTGTTTAAAAAGTGTCTATAAAAATAAATTAACAATAAGTCTTTACTTTCAATGGTTTGTTAAGCATTACGCTACACGAGTACATAAATAAAAAAATAATAAATCTGGTACAGTGTTGTTCATATACTGTACCGCTCAAAAAACAAACAAGAAGAAATAAATATCCCGCGTAGAAATAAATATATTTTAGAAAATATATTATTAAATATATTTAATATATTTCACGGAATTTCTTGCAAAAATCTCGCGGAACACCGGTTAAGAATCCTTCAAGTTAAGATGCTAGAGAAACGTTTAATTATGCAGTAAATAATAACTTTTGTTATGAATGCATCAAATTCGCGGTCTACTAATAAATTATTGCTCAGATAAATTCTCTTGATTAAACCCGTTGAAGATTCTCTTCTTCCCAGGAGGAGAATTGAACAAGTGTCCACATTATTTTGAGGACTAGTGTTTTCCAATAGCTAACCAAAATTTTTCATCTCACGGGACATTTGAAAGAGAGCATTTTGGCCAACTTTACGAGCAAATACTCCACTCTACGACGTCCAGGTAGTATTCGATCGAATCGGGCCCAAGTTTTATGCGACGCGTCTCGAATTCGCTGCATCACGCCCGGGACCGGCAGAGACGCTCATCATCGACGCATATCCTGCAGCTTCATCCTCGCGAACCGTTCCATATTTTTCTTTGGAAGCAGACGCAAGCGTATGCATCGCGTTCTCGAGGCCACGGGTCGAGCCAGATAAGATATAATTATTCGTGTCGCAAAAATGGCTGAATCCACTCCGCCCTCTTCGCTTTCTTTTCTTACGTAGGTACAATATTTTCTTCGTTCCAGGTTCTTACTTCTCCCCTTTCCCTCTCACCTCTTCTTTCATCCTTGGACCGACCGAGATTTTTAATTTGTCAAACAAACGCTTTTTGTACACCGATGGTCGTAATTAGCCAGTAAATTTGTGAACTTTGAGGGTATTGCTATAGTCTGTATAATTATAATATTCTGAATAAGTGTAATTATAATGTCTTGGAAATAAAATTCAATGGTTACATTTTTAAGAGTACAGCTTTTTTAATCAATTATGCAGCCACCATTATTACAATTCGAAAATGTCTACAATTAGAAAAGAATGGTGACTGCATAATTTCTAGTCTGTATAATTATAATTATAATAGCTTGAATATCTTGGAATTCAATGATTAAATTTTAAAGAATACAACTTTTTTAATCAATTATACAGTCACCATTATTTTCTACAATTAGAAACGAATGGTGACTGCATAATTTCTTTTTTTACACTCCCCCGTGTAGTACAGTTTACGACATCCATGAAAATCAAGCACGAACTTGTGCAATCACCTGATATTTTAATGAAATATATATATATTGATAGAATTGTTAACACAGAAAACTCAAATTCCATGTTATAATTTCACCGAATATACGAAGATGTAATCGTACTTCTTACACGAAGAAAAACATCGAAAACTAGATTCAATATTATTAAAATTTTTATTTTCTCACTCATTAAGCACTCATACAAAATTTTATAAAATTGAAGCATAATGTCGGAGCCCCAGGTTCGGTTATTAACCGCAAACAAAGGAGACATTAAATGGTAAATAAAATTATTATAATCTCGTTAAAATTTCAGATTGTATATTATTTTCCTCTACCGACGTGTCAATTTATTATACATTCTTCTAAAACGATACTGGAGATCCAGACACTACTATAAAATCAATGAAGACGGATAAAAATTCCATAATTATTCAATTGAACTTTGTTGTTCAACCAAACTTGTCTCGACATTCATTTAGAGACAGAAACATACTGAACGACTGTCTATAATGTACAAAAAGTAATGCTAAAACTCATAGGTTTCCTAATTAAAATAAATAAAAAGTACAGAAACACGAGAACGAATTTCTAAAATCGCCGGACGTCCGGGGAAAATGGAAAATATCGTCGGTAACGTTGTACAAAAAGGCCAGCGATTCTCTCGCGAGACGGTGACCAGTTTTTGCATCGTTTCTTGCAAAATTCGCCGGGATTAACATACGAGCGGGGTATTTAAAGATGTGACGTCAAACAAAAACGTGTAGCCCGCGGATTAAGAGAAGACGGGAGAAATAGAAAACGACGCGACGACGTGGCTACGTTTCGCGAGACGAAAGGAAAATTCCGGATGGCTCCGGGAGACGCTAGACGAGACGTGTGGGTGTCTCTCTCTCTCTCTCTCTCTCTCGTCGCAATCAATTGCGCTTCGGCAAACTCGCTCCAATTTTTTTGTGCATCGGTGTTTACACGAACGCGATCGGAACGAGCCTTATCTCCTCGGAACACTTGGATAACAAATTTCGCGCGGCGCGTAGCCGCACAATTTTTGGAACCGTGCACGTCAGACTGGAGCCTGAATCGCGACGATTTATCATGGCGATTGATCATTTTATTGAATGTATTCCTACGAGACTAACAATTCGGTACAGCGATCATAATCCTTCGAACAGGGATCCTGCTTCGTTACTGAAACTTCATGCGCTCTCGAACTTTAAATGTTAATACCAGCGAAATGTGCGAAAACGTGCAGCTGATTTTTGCAGGACTATTCGTGTGAAGGTGTCTTCTTTCAAAAGATACCACTCAGAGAATGCAGGAACGTGTAGCATTTTTTGTAGAGCTAAAGAAAGTAGCTGCAATATGAAATTATACGTATCCTACTTTCGGGCTTTATATTGTTATTTTGGTTGTGAGTTTTTGACAATTATTTGCATCGGGCATAAGCTGAGACAATATACATTTATAATACATAGCATATATGGTTAGAAATGTCCCTAAAAATGAAAGAATAACGTCGAACGTATGGTTAGAATTCTGTAAGAATCCAACTAGAATCTGAAAGGTCTACTTTAGATCTATTTTCCTCCGTTATTCAAGAAAAATACATAAATCCATTTTCATAGCAAGATACATTGGTTCATGGCCTATCAGGAAATAGTAGTCGATATTTGAAATAACGACTTCCATAATTTTGGGTTTTTTCCTTTTTCCGACCACCGTGCGACGTGGCTCGATCGTTCCTCTACGATCGACAACACGCTCATCTTTATATCGCGATCACTGCGCCAATTCTTGATGAATGGACTCTCCTCTAGTTTGACACCAATCCGATGACACGCGTTTTCTGCAACTTCCTAGACAATCGCTAAGTCGTTACTGGTAGATGGATTGTGGACGTTTACGAGGATTCAGGTTCCTACAGACTAGCCTGACGTTTAGGTTCTACTAGACAAGAGTATTTGACCAATTACACGGTCATTGGTTTATGTTGGTTTGTGGAGAGACGATTTCATGGGGAATTACAAAATGAAGACATTTATTTTTCGGCAAGTGTTGTGTGGAAAGAGAACCTCGCCAAGTGTTAGCGATTCTGCTGTTAGAAGTTTCATATTATAGGGTTGTCTGTTAATACGCATACGTCCCTCGTGTCAATTTGACACAGTTTTCCCGAAATAAGTTATACCGTTCGGTAATTTGTAAGTAAATTTGTCCAAAACTTGGTGACTTTTTTTAACATGCGAAACATATAACGGCAAAAACCTAACATGTGAATGTTAACTCATCAATTTGAATGGAAAAAAAACATCGAAAAGTAACTGTTTGACTTGTTATTTTATCGTTTTTTTTTAAACACTGTGTCAATTTGACACCGAGGGACAGATTCAGTTCGCGAAATGAGGGACGGATGAGGGTTAAGAAAAGCCTGGAAATAATAGAAATTATAAGTTATGAAATAATAAAAAGCTTTCAAACACTTCAAGCAAAATCGACTTATGGATTAATTAATCCACTGAATCGCATTATTGCAAAGTCGTGCACTATTTATAATCGTATTGATTTTTTCAGTGATTCTTTATTAACAGGGAACATATTCAGTTGATACAAGCCGATTCTCATGAAACTTATGTGAGATAAGTGAAGACGTAAATTTTAAAGATGTAGAGTTAAAGGTGTGAACCGTGCAAAATCGGTAAATGAAATAACGACTTTCATAATTTTCGGTTTTTTCCTTTTTTCCAAGCATTGTGCGCCGTTCCCGAGGAATGTTTTCGTGTGTCGCGTCGATTCCCGTAGGCAAACTTTGCCATGCCATCGTCCCGGACTTATCGCACCACAAATAAAGAAGAGCCAGATATCACGATATCGTTCCGCGACACTCAGATTAAATGCGGAAAATCCGACCTGCCGCTCGGCCGCGGGCAAACGAGAACGCAGAGGCCCGACTGCAACGCGAAGAATAGATAATTCACGGGTTCCTTTCGGAACGCGTCGAGCGGAAGAAGCACAGAGCTCCGGTTGAAATTCCGGCGTAAAAAGGGGAGGGGAGAGGGGTCTTGCACCCTCCCAATTACCCGTCCAAGAACAGCTCGGGGCCCTTCAAAGGCCTCCAGGTGGCAGCGACTGAGAAAGCCGAACGTGTTTCCAGAGATGACTCGTCGAGAAGTTATCCGAGAATCGCGGAGGTCCTCGGAACTTGAAGAGTGACGACGCGTTCCAGCCCTTCTTCGCTTCGTCCGCGTCGTTACGCGATAAAGAAAGTTGTACCATTAATTTCCGCTTTGTTTAACCACTCTGCCAGTCCACGTACGGCCGAACGACCAAATTACGACGACGATAATTATAAAATCAGATTTTATTTGATATTCTGGTTAGAAATTATTATAAGAAGACTGCTTAATAATTATCTTCGGAAACGTAGCTACTTATGGTTAATTGTGGTCATAAAAAAGGTTCAAGGTTCCATAGTATTTTAATTGAAATGAAAATTAAATAAATTAAAGCACTAAATTATTTCTGTAGTTTTTAGTGAGGTATAATATGCAATGAGAATATTATTTTACAACCTCACTGTTATTTTCATCATTATCATCAGTAGCATCATGATAAAGCTCATCATCGTTGCTTTCATTACCATTATTACGTAAAGTAGGGATTATTAGCATACTTGATACAACCTGATTAAACTTTGCTTCTTTTTGTTCGGTTTTTTTTCCAATTAAATCTGTCACTATTGGTGTTGATTCTTGAAGTTCTTCTGGAGTGATATTGTCTTGATTTTTTATACTCTTTATGGCCAATCTCAATTGCATCTTTGGCCCACTGGTAGAGGTAAAGATTTCATAATATCAGCTCCATGTGTTAACGGTTTATGAACACTGGCGCTCATTTCGTACCAGCCACAAAGTGATATAGCCATCTGTGCTGTTTCAAAACAATATTTTTGAAATTATTGTTAAAACGATCCTACATGTATATACAACACGCCATTTCATCAATAGTTTCGAGACAAACACTTTAACTATACGTTTTATTTGTATTATACAATGTTTAGAATGTTCACTAACACCACACTTGTCGAATATATACTTTAACAATCGTTCATTACACTTTAATGACGAAAACTTGAAAAACTGTTCACTTCTTAACACATCAAATAGTTCTTTTCTCGTAACCTTTTTTTCCTTTACAGCGCGGTCGACAAGCGACTACCTGTAAGCAATCCGATCTATTGATCGATAGGGCAAAGATGGGGACTAATTTTTTAATTTTTCATATTATTTCTAAGCCACTGTTTCGAACTAGTAAAACAAAATCGGTGTACTATTTGAAACTTTTTTTATAACTCTGGCTAAAGTAAGCATATCAATATTTTTTAACAAAAATTAGTATATGATAGAACATAGTATATTAACAGTATGTACAACTTATCTTTGTGTTAACAATAATTGCAGATGAGCGTACGTAGCTGACGCTTCAAGATCCATGTAGAAAACTTGGCGAATTTTAATTGGAGAAAATAGGATGAACGCATCCGAAAATTTTTATACTCTGGTACCCTGCTTCTTTAAGAATATAATTTTTTCGTTAGCTCTTTAGCTTGTTTTCTAAAACCATTGGAAAAATCGGAGTAGGGGACCAGGATATTAGTAGAAATAGTCAGCAAAGATGCTTCTTTAGCTAGTACGTGAAGCTTTTCATTATGTGTGATTCCAATATGCGAAGGGATGCAAAAAAGAAGCAAATTCTTGGATTCCAGAAAGTAGGAGTTAATGAAATTATGGATATCAAGTAGGAAAGGGTTAGATTTGGTATTGCCAGAGTAGGATGGAAGAGGTTCAGCGATACGGATAAATGGTAGTTGCCAGCGAAGGTGGCAGTCGGCCGACTATTTATTCATTACGGAGCTAGGGTAGCTGTTTTCCCGGCACGATTGCCGCGTGCTCGGCCACGTTCCGTCTCAAACGCGTTTATAAATAACCACTCAGCCCTGCGTGCATCCGTGATTACGATCACGGAAGATAGCAGAGTGCACGGCGCGGTCGCGTTGCCTTTGGTCCATGCACCGCGAGATACGCTTCCTACTTCGCGTCCAGATGCGCGTACAGGCACGTCGCACAGTGTCACGAGACATTGACAAAAATCGGAACAGTCACTGCTTCCTATCGATTCAAAACTATATGTTCGTACAAAATGTCAAAATGTCCAAATAAATAATTCTTTGAAAAAAGAACTCAGTAGGAAATTAATTACAAGTGAATCTGTAAGCGACAATTTGGAAGATAAAATAGTACGTCAGTTCATAGCGTAACTTCTTTACGTTGTGTTATGAACAAAAGAGGTTTGTGAGAAATAATCATTTTAGAAAATAATTTTTATTAGTAAGATAGTATATTTTGATATTATGTGAGTTGATATTGTAGTTGATATATTCTCGTGCAATTAACTATTATCTCGTAATTATTTAATTTCAGTTTTTAGAAAAGCACTTGGTTTTTGATATACTGAAATTAAATCATTAAATTTTATTGGTTCCCCTAATCTTTAGAAGAGGATAAAAAAAGAAACACCTCAAAACATTTTGGGGATTTTTTTGCGTTGTATTAGTAAGATAGTATATTTTGATATTATGTAAGTTGATATACTCGTGCAATTAACTATTATCTCGTAATTATTTAATTTCGGTTTTTAGAAAAGCACGTGGCCTTTGGTATACGAAATTTATTTATATGTATGCATATTACTTATCGCAAGACGGTATTTTACTTACGAGTATCTTGATCTATGTACGGCTCCCAGAATAACAGTTTCTTCGATGTTACCACATTGGTGATAGAAATATGCACATACCTGTAACAAATAAATATTCAGATTATTTATACCGAAAGAAACATATATTTGATAATATGATACTGCCCAGCACGTATTTGGACTTATTAATTTAAATTTGGCTTCTCTTAAACAAGACAACCCAGTTTCACATTACATTACTAATATGTGACAAGTTTAAATCTTGATTAAATGAAAAATGAATATATATCCTTGTATATTCTAAAATGAGTACAATCTAGTATATATTAGCATATTCTAATACATTCAAGATTATTCTAGCATAATTTAAGGTTCACCAATTTTATATTTAACACTAAACCTACCGCTGCCGGTCAAACGACCGGTCTTACGTTTTCAATTTTCTAATTATTGAAATAACGACGTTGCTTACATGGAAATCGATTCGACATATTTCTTTATCCAGACGCATATTGCAATAAAAATTGCACGAATTCGAAATAAATAGAGCCTTGTCAGTTCTATCGTCTAAAACGTTTTAATCGTTTTCCCGTGCTCGGTAGTTTTAGTGTTAAAAGAAAATCGTTCAGAACATCCTGTCTTTTCTGAGACACGAGCTTAAGAAATGAATGTCGCCACTGTCTGAACGTTTGTCAAACCGTGACACGATCCAATTG
The DNA here is from genome assembly GCA_916610235.2 of Lasioglossum morio. Lineage (NCBI taxonomy): Eukaryota > Metazoa > Arthropoda > Insecta > Hymenoptera > Halictidae > Lasioglossum > Lasioglossum morio. The sequence continues at coordinate 3,745,432 of OU744324.1, read as the reverse complement.
AAATATTAAAGAAAATCCACCGGAATGTCGTCGACACAAAACCATGCCTTCCATCTGTTTATCTTGCGCCATTTTGCTGCCGAATGTAATTCGCAAGGCTCCCAAATCAAGATGCCAACAAAAAGGTTTAATTGGGGCCTAATTGCAAGATAATCGTTCGCCTCAGCCCGTATATTCCAATTCGATGTCGCGGGGATTCGAAAAAGCCATCGACGAACGTTTTGCAATTGACAAGCCGATTCTGCATCGACACGGTTTTTAAGTTACAGTTTTTAAGCTCCGCGGCCCCGAGGACACTGTGTGTACACGAATACGGTCGATCGTTAACTGGATGCACGCGAAATCGTTGTCCCCTGGGATAATCAGCTGATTAAGAGAAGCCGCGCAGTGAAGCGGTCGTTCCGTGCTGTGCGCCCCGCGATATTTTTATTTTTCCTCTGCCTCGCGGCCAGAGAAAGGGACCGGTTTCGAAAGCGTGCACCTCCGCGGAGAACATGCACGGCTACACGAACAGCCGTCCCTCCCACCGGCGAAAAACAATGTATAATTTTAGAACGTACGAACGATGATACCTGCCGGACATTAGGACGGACAGAGAGAAACAGAAGAAAAAGCGCAAACCCCATAACACGACCACACAGTGCAACGCAACGAGGAATTTCACGGTACATTGCCAAAAACATTCTTGCGACAATGTCAGCTTGCCCCTTAAATACCCATCTTGCAAAAATTTTAGCTTTGCCAAATCAGCTTCAACCATTTTCTCTGCTTAACCCTCATCCGTCCCTCATTTCGCGAACTGAATCTATCCCTCGGTGTCAAATTGACACAGTGATTTAAAAAAAAAGATAAAATAACAAGTCAAACAGTTACTTTTCAATGTTTTTTTTTTTTTATTCAAATTGATGAGTTAATATTCACATGTTAGGTTTTTGCGGTTATAATTCCCATTAAAAGAATAAAAAATCACCAAGTTTTAGACAAATTTATTTACAAATTACCGAACGGTATAACTTATTTCGGGAAAACTGTGTCAAATTGACACAGTGATTTAAAAACCATAAAATAACAAGTCAAGCAGTTACTTTTCGATGTTTCTTTTTTATTCAAATTGATGAGTTAATATTCACATGTTAGGTTTTTGCGGTTATATGTTTCGCATTAAAAGAATAAAAATCACCAAGTTTTGGACAAATTTATTTACAAATTACCGAACGGTATAACTTATTTCGGGAAAACTGTGTCAAATTGACACGAGAGACGGATCAGGGTTAAAAATGTTCTGCGATTGACAAATTTTCCGTACTCGAGAACCTTCGGCTTTTCAAAATTTGTTTTGACAGAGACTTGCTTCTCTTGCCAAGTTTAATGTACGATTAACCCTTTGCACTCCGAATTATTCTTCAATTTAGAATTCTGCTATTGAAAAGTGTTTTATTTAAAATTTACTTCAAAGAAAAGATCCTTCACTGTTTTCATTCCTTGAGAATTTTGTGTAGTAATTATATTAAATATAACTCTTTGTTGTAGTTTATATTTGTGGAACTTACATTTGTTTTTAACTGAAACATAAATAAAGGAAGTACCAAATACGTGTAAGGACCTATTGTATTTACATTTTGCAAGTGCCAAGGGTTAAAAGTTTAACCAGTCTGGTATCACATGTTTCAGCACAGAATGAAATTAACCAGGTTTAATTGGTATATTTAATAAAACATAATTAGATGTGGTAAGACTCGTTCACTTCATACATTTAGCACATAAATCCACACATAACAGATACTTAGCTCTATTTTATATATATTTTATTTTCTTAATTAATTAAGCCATCTTTAAATTAACCCTTCACTGCATGATATTTTAATTGGGATAAAGAAAAATGAAAGAAGGTCAGTTCCTTGTGTTTTACTCAAGAGAAAAATATTTAAAAAGATTAAAACAACATTTTTAGAAAAATAACATGATTTAGAATAGTAAGAAAATACATTCTTAGTTTACTATAAGATTTGTTAACTGTATCAGATATGATACACTATGCACCGAAGGTTTAAATAACTCGACAAAATACAGAAAAAACACTGTTGCACTATTTTTTTCAAATGTGTTCCAAGTAAATATTTACGTGATTCAAAGATTACAGGAAAATGTAAGAGAAATCCTTTTATTTGGACCACCAAGGACCACGCTGACCGGTCCCATAGCACTTCACAATTTACTATCCGCTCGCACCGCAGCCTGCGGCAATTGAATGCAATTAATAACTGCGTTCCGAGCTCGCCATAGATCGCAGCAATTTGACCCAATTTTTCATAACGCCGGCAACATTTTTCCTTCTAGAAACTGCAATTTTCTCGTGACGTTTTCTTCGCTTTTCTACGTTTTCTACGCCTTTTTTCTGTTACGTCCTTTCTCTTCTGTTCGGTTTTCCTTCGTTCGTTTCAGGATCGTTTTGAATTCTTTCTTCCCTTTCTCTTCGTTTGTTACCTTTAGTTATTTGCGTCTGTTAGACAGCGTTCAAATCCAATGAACTTTCTTTTCCTTTGCTACTGAGTAATCTTTACTACATTAAATTAACAATACAGTAGGTTCTCGATTAACCGACTTGATCGGGAGGCAAATAGCCCGGTTAAACTAAGGACAGATGAATAGAAGTGAGAATAGAAGAATAGGAAGTAATTAAAATGTACATTATATTCCAAAATAAATATTTTATGAAAAATTAGTTTCCTTCACAATATAACCCATCTTCAAAATTAAATATTTAAATGCATATTTGTTTCTAATCGGGATCCGGTTAATTAGGTCCTATTGTATCATGAATTTGCTCGAAATTCCGATGAAAAATAGGTCACGATGTGATAAATTTTTTTTCGAACATGCTACGACCTCCGGATCTCCCACAAATCGAATTATTATTAAAAACAATATTTTTATTATTTCAAGGTTAAAAAACGTGCGAACCATAATCTCCATAATTACCCATGTTCTCTAAAGTTTCAGCTTTAATTAAAAAACAATTTCATCGCTCTATGTCATTTCTATCGATAGTTCTTTGATTTTGACACAGAATTCATCGGTTGGGCCCATAGTGCAGCGCACGGATCCGCCGCGGGAGTAATAAGGAAAATGGGCCCGCGCGGGCTGATGCAGTTTATTTAGCTAATGACGTTGAACGGCCCCGGGGGCCGTGTTTTTAAGAAGCCTCCACAACTGGGCGGAACCCCGGAAATTTCGCCGGGCCCCGTGCGAAATCGTGGGAATGCATCCGCGGGCTGATCTGCCAAGAGTTTTCGCGTGCACGGTTTCGCCGATCCCGAAAACCGTGCGATCCTCCATCGCCGCGCAGCACACGGTGGGCAGTTCGAACGAAATCGGCAACAAAATCAAAGAGCCTTCGATAGAACCGAGATAGAGCGATGAAATTGTTTTTAAATTGAAGCTGCAACTTTGTAGAATATGCGAAAAATAGGGAGATTATGGTACGAACGTGTTTTAACCTTAGGTTCAATTTCCTCCGTCGTTGCTTTTCGCGTCCAATTCAACTAACCTTGAATTGAATCTTGGTTAGTTTTCCGCGGTTTCTATTAACACTAGAACGACCGAGCACTAAACGCAGTTGGCATACATTGCCTTATAATGACAATATATCATTTATTTCGATTTCGTGCAAGTTTTACTTAAATATGTTCTCGAACAGAGAAGTTGACTAAAGAAATTTCTCGGAAAAACACATTTATACTTTCAATATTTCGAATCAAAAATAGTTCGCAACAGTCATTCTGACTGGTCCGGTAGTTCTAGTGTTAAAACTATTGTTCAGATATTTCCGATGATCTAACCAAAAACTATTTACTTTTCTACTCTCAATATGAAAAATGAAACTCACCTCAATGTTGCAAATCTTAACATATATTTTTTACTTCACAATACTCTAAGTGGTGTCGAGACGAACACAACGACCTGTAATAATATAACATTAAACCTTGAAGTAACGCTACAATAGTTTCGATCACAAAAACCGGGCTCTCGGGATCACTACACGGCGCCGAGCACCGCGTCGTCGACGCGAGAAACTAAAAGTCATCGCCGACACTGATATTCATTTTGCGAGCGATCGTAAACTCGGCCGCCGCACAGTGCGAAATTTTTCCGATTTAGCCGAACAATTTGTCGTGCTTAAATATGTTCGTAATAGTCCGCATAAGATTTTTAGGCAAAGAAAAATTGGATAAGTTGTCCCGATAAATAAAAGTGCTTTTATCTATGGGATTATGGTGATGTCACAGCAAATGAATCGAAACAGCGCATTTCTTTCTTTTGATTGTTTGCTTTAAATTGAATATCCATGGCCACAATCGTTAATAGATACAATGATCATCCAGAAATACGTTTTTTTTCTCATTGTTACTTTCTTTACACCTTTGCTAAATAGCTTTTCACAAATTCACAAAACGGTCACAAACAAAATTGAAATTTCGACGGAACAACGTCTGTCGGGACAGTTGGTAATATAATCAAAGACAGCTTTATGCATTTATGAAGAAATTCGTTGGAAGAAATATAAAACAAAAAGAGATGTAACTAATTCAAGGATGTTGTAATATTGCTTTTAATGTAACAAATTCATTAAGCGATGAAATCAACTTTAGTTATTCCTGCTTTCTACAATCAATGGAAAAGATTTATATTTTGAATAAAGATCCGCTGTCTATAATCATTCTTAAACGTATATTTGTTTATAATCCTGTTAATCGAGGTCCTACTGTGTTCATAACAATGTTCATAGCAAAAAACCATCGTGCGAACGTTCCACACCGATTCCACTTCTGACCCGCACACGCCGCCGCATTTTTACCTTCCACGTTACACGCACACTCACCCGCTCGAATTTTGCATACGCCGAAGCTCGTTGTTATTGCTCGGGTACGATATCGCAAACCATCGTGTGAAAGCTGCTTAACCGACAATCAGGAAGGGGCCTCGAAAAGAAGCGGGTCGATTTTATGGGGGCTCATTATCAGCTTTACTTGTCTCTCTCTCTCTCCCTCTCTCTCTCTCTCTCTTTCATTCTCTCTCCTCGCACGATTTCGTCTTATTGCTGATCGCTCGGAACCGAGTCTGCAGCTTTCGTCGACGATATTTTCTCGACCATAAATTCGCCATCGAAATTGCTGTAATTTTTCCCGACATTTCGTTTCCCATGGCTCGACCGAGCAGAACGCTATGCAAACGCGTATTTGACACTGGCCGACCACTAAACTCGATTTATATACAGGGTGTTCCGTTTAAATGAGGCCACCTAAAAGTCTCCTTCAATTGTGGGCGTAGAAAAAATATTTTGTGTACCATTTGAATGGTTCGAAGAAACCATTATATTGCAAACAATATTTTTTTCCCCAAAGTACAATGGTTTTTTAATTGCATCGTGTAGCTGATTGAAAAATACATTCTTCGTTTTGAATCTTACAAGTATTTTCATAGCTATGAAAAATTCACAATCACAATCTTTTAAAACGATCTGTATGGGATTAAGAATCCGAATGAGGCTAGGAAAAATTATTTTATATTTGTTAGTCAGTCTTAAAAACGTGGTATATTAACCATTTCTTTTTTTCAATTTAAATAATTCCTTTGAGGGCTGTTTTCACCCCTTCAGAGTGGATGGTTGCCGATAAAAATAAGAACACGTGTCAAATATTTTTCGAAGTACTATATCTCACATAAGTTTCATAAAAATCGGCTTGTATCAACTGCATATGTTCCCTTGTAAATTTTCAAGTGCAACTACGCAGGATTATATGATAATACCATATCGATTGTACCATTATTAAATTTTTCTTTTTGTGCATTTCCCTTCTTTGTTATTACACAAATAGTCTTGTACTTTCTTTCTTTTTTCTTATTGTAAAACACTTATGTAAAAGGGCTTCAGTCGGTCTATAATAAATAATAATAAATAACTTCCCTATAAATCGGGAAGTTAAGAAATGACTTTATAAGAATTGATAGGAGTCGCACGAAGTCTAAATAAAATCAATCTTGTGATTTTTACACGCTTCTTACATACGTCTAAGGCTCGGTAGGTTTAATGTTAAGATCCGTAAAAGTTGTTTCTGCGATTTTTTGTGGAATGGTGAACGCACTCTGTAGGATGGCCGAAGATGTGTTCGTGTCGAGGCGGCAGGTATCGATGGATAACAAGTAGGCAGGGTTAGGTGATAGCAATGGGCATTGGAATTTATTAACGCGAAGTGCGCGCCAGAAGTAACTGGTGGGACAAGTAGGCGTGAGTAAAAGTTACAGGCGATCGAGTCGACGCGTTCAATAATCGAAATTCCCGTGTTCCAGGTCGCGTGACCATGCAAATAATTCGCGGCGACCGGCAGTGACAGTGTAATAATGACCGTTTCTACTTTCCGCAGGATGATGTTTACGCGAGGCTCGTTTGATCGCCATCGATCACACGCCGCGCACAGGCTTGAAAATTCAATCTAAGAACCTTCCCCCCCCCCCTGGCCCTGGCCACCGATCATCAGATCCATGATCACGAAAAACTCCTGGACAATCTACACGACCCACAGTGCAGTATTTGTCTGCAATGTATTTTACTTAATACATTAACTCTTGTTCAATTTATATATGGACGAATTATATTAATACAATATTAATGTTTTAACAATAGTTACTTGAATTTTTAGAATATTTCCATTCTCTATGATTTTTTAAATTTGGTACAATCCGGGACAAAAAGATAGCACACTTTAAAATTAACGTAATATACATAATATAATAAACAATTATTTAACACTCCATATTTTTTTATTACACAATTATTGAAATTATAAAGATGCTTTCGTGATGAATGATTAGATCAATATATTAAACAGCGCAGGTATTATAGTATGAATTGCGCAAAGTTTTATTTGATGCCTCAGAGGCGCCAGTCCAGTGCTAAAAGTCAAGGAACTTTGTAAATCTTGTCTTGTAAACTTGTAGTTTTCAATACTGTTATCTATTAGGATATTAGCAATTACCTACTATTATCTCTTAACTATTACTTGATATCCTACTTCACGTTAAATTAATATTATTTAAGTGCGGAATTTTCCCGATTTAGCCGGACATTTTGTTGTGTTTAATCGCATTTCCTTTTATTTATTTCTGTTATTGTCCGGCAGATAGAAGAATAACGACAAAGAAAATTGTCAATTTTATAAAAAATTTTAAATTGTCTATCTGAATATATATGAAATCTTGATTTTAACGATAATTATAAAATCGTGAGCTTTACCGTTTGCAAATGAAATGTGAAAATTAAAATGATATAAATCTCTACGATTAAGTATTGATTACGGTTCTAACGCACGTATAAAATCCACAGTCCAATTACAACACTGTAGATTGCTAATTACACGGTTATTCCGATTTCTAAAACATTCCTCGCGCTATTTAATCGATCCAGCTGGTAAAGGTGAATGGTTAGAAAAAGCTAGAATGCAATTGTTTTTCCCTTTATGCTACCAGGCAGCGTTAAATATTTGAAAGTGATTAGATACGGATCGTTTAACACGCCCTGGACGGTTCTCTCAATGTAAACCGAATCCGGGAATCAATTAAATCTAATGAATCGGCATCAATTGATGTGACAAACATGTTTGCCTAGTCCGGAAAATCTTCCCTAAATACACGTTAATAAACATAATAAAATAAAACCGCTATAATGATATAAATATAATGATCTAATAACTATTCTTCTTTCAAATAAAATTGTGAGCAAAAATAAATATACAGTAGATTTTATATTATCCTCATGGGGCCCCGCGTAAAAAGATTGTACAATTGCAAATAAAAAATAGATAGGATTAATATAGGTATTTATTGCTAAACAAATCATCCACAATACTTGACGATGAGAAAAGAGAAAATACATAGAATATGAAAAATTACAATCAAATACTTTCTGGGGTGCCTATTAGGACCCCATTCAGAATTTTAAGGGTTAATCTGACTCTACTCGAGTTTCGTGTATTTGAAATTTTCCGGTTTTCGCACAATTATACTTTCAAGAACCCGGGCCAACCCAATATTTTCGGGTTCTCGGGTATGACTGTAACCAATGGTATATTTCGTGTTAGTGGCACGCATCGTTTCGGAGACTGGCGAAGTATAAAGTCTCGAGAGCAAGATCCGGTCAGAATGGGAAATACGCGGACACGAGAGGATCGGTTTTTTCAACGTTGTTTTTGCGCTCGAAAGTGAACGCGAGAGAGCCGGAGGAGCTCGCGCGAGGCAAATCTGCGCCGCGTAGTTTTTTGCGCAGCTTATTGCGATTTAAAGTCGATTTACGCGCGCGGCCTCCGGGTTGCTCAGCTTTGATCATCGACAACCAAAAAAGTGAACCATCAATGATCGCCTGAAACCGGCTGCCTGGCTCTTGTCTACAATCTCCTGATCCTCGGCTCGACCAGCTCGAAAAGGACGGTTACGCGACATATTAACATAGTACATACAACCCTAATCCCGGCTCTGAACTTCATCCAGACTGCTGTCCGATTTCTCAGGAAAGACGAGGGCGGTGCACTATGGACCAAACCGATGAATTTTGTGTCAAAATCAAAGAACTTTTGATAGAAATGACATAGAGCGATGAAATTGTTTTTTAATTAAAGCTGAAACTTTAGAGAATATGGGATAATTATGGAGATTATGGTTCCAACGCTTTTTAACTTTGAAATAATAAAAATATTGATTTTTAATAATAATTCGATTTGTGGAAGATCCGGAGGTCGTAGATAATTTTTGAAGCCAGATTTGAAATCAGCGTGAAAAAATCTACGGGAAATGACGTATAAAATGTTCGAAAAAAATTTGTTCCGCGCGTGGTATTGTAAAAACCACAATTTTCTTGAGCTTGTGTGTAGGAGGATTTAAATATACTTTTAATCGAGTAACCCAAAGACCATTTAACCAAACGTTATTTATTAAGAACACAAATGTAATGGAACAAACATAATACAAAAGAACGTCTTTACGGAACGATGTCAATCAGATGAGTGAGTGTACGCTTGTTTAATAAATCAATATTTATGTCGCCAGGAAACAATTCGTAATTTTATTTTTTTAAACATCTTTGATTTATATATTGGGTAATTAAAAACAAAATGGGGCAAATCAATCTACATTGCGCAAGTTTAACGAATTTTTCCAAAGTTAAAAAACGTTCGATCCATTATCTCCACAATTATCCCTTATTCTGTAACGTTTCGGCTTTAATTTTTAAAAAATTTCATCGTTCTATCTCATTTCTATCGATAGTTCTTTGATTTCGACACATATTCCCTATAAATCGGGAATTTAAAAAATGATTTTATAAGAATTGATAACAAATATCGTTAGTAGAGAACGTATTATAATAAAAGCCCCACAAAGTCTAAAACAATAAAATAAATCATAGAACAAGGGGTTAAAGAAAGATTCGAAGAGCGCAGCAGGGTTCGAATTGCTTGCGTACTGGTAATCACGCAGAACTTCTGCAAACGAGGCTCGAAATTGCGTCGAATGCAACAGAACTAACATAGCATGGTAGAAGAAGGCATTGTTCCAGACAGGCAGGTATACTTAATTAATTATCTCTTTGACGAGTAGTCTTCTATCTTCCTCTTTTTTTGTGTTATTATAAACACTTATGTAAACGGGCTTCAGTCCGTCTATAGTAAATATTAATAAATAACTTCCGTATAAATCGGGAATATAAAAAATGATTTTATAAGAATTGATAACAAATATCGTTAGTAGAGAACGTATTATAATAAAAGCCCCACAAAGTCTAAAACAATAAAATAAATCATAGAGCAAAGGGTTAAAGAAAGATTCGAAGAGCGCAGCAGGGTTCGAATTGCTTGCGTACTGGTAATCACGCAGAACTTCTGCAAACGAGGCTCGAAATTGCGTCGAATGCAACAGAACTAACATAGCATGGTAGAAGAAGGCGTTGTTCCAGACAGGCAGGTATACTTGATTAGTTGGCTCTTTCTTTGTGCTCGGCAGAGAAAAAGAAAGAGAACAACAAGAGTGGAGGAACGAGAAGAAAAAAAAAAGGTAGAAGAACCGACGCAGGGATGTATATAAAAGTGCGAGAGGGTAGCACGGTCAGGCGAAAGAAAGTCGAAGGGACAAAATAAATCTTCGAAAGGAAAGCAGACGTCGCGTGGTTGCAGGAACGTTTACTTTTCTCCCTTGGAAAACCGGAAGGGATCGGTGCGGCGTCGCGTTGTCGAACCGGTGAATAAATATTCATCCGGCCATTTCGGATTTCATGTTCCGGCGATGGATCTATGCCGGGATGTCTAACGGTACTCGATCTCCCCCTGACTAAGGAACGTGTGTGCATCGGCCGCGGCGCATCGCTGCAACCTGCCTTCTCGAAGCTCGTCGACGCTGCAACTTGGCGCGAACGTGACTCGGATGCACCGGTGCGCGAAAGTGGAAAGACCAGCGACACGACGACGCTCGCCGGCGAATTCGACGCGTGCAACTTCTCACCTGTTGCACACGAGATGCGGTATCGATTCATGCCGTGGACCAATTTGTTTCGAGCATTGTTCAGGCAGAACGCGCTGGCAACATCGACGCCAGGTGGTTCTGATAGTGTGGGAAATAATACTTGAAACGAAATCAAAGAAATCATTGGTTCTTGGTACGCAACGGAATTGTAAAACCGAAATTTTTTCACAATTTTCGTTTTTTCAAACGTTTAAAATGATTTCCACGAAGCTGCAAGAAAAAACCTACAAAGAATCATTTACAAAATTATATTTAAAAATTTTCCTGTATTTCAAGACTTAAGATATGTGTTAAAAACCACAATCGTGAACGACAGCAGATCAGAATTTTTAAAATGACTTCCACGAAGCTGCAAGAAAAACCCTACAAAGAATCATTTACAAAATTATATTTGAAAATTTTCCTGTATTTCAAGACTGAAGATATGTGTCAAACAAAATCACGGACTCAAAAAATGTTTTATCATTAATTTATCAATCCCATAAAAGTTAATCCGTGGTTCTCTGAAATTTCACTTTCCCTATACAACCCATTGTCGTATTTTAACCAGCCACACATGTTGCGAAGAGTTTGAACAAAGTTTAACGAATATGAATGTCACGCCTTTTCTTTTAACTGAAAATTTCGGTTGGCAAGATTGTAATTTCGGTATTTCAAGGTGAAATAGAGAGCCGAATATTTTAATCAAGCGACGAACTTTAATATATAAGATATCTTCCAGTTTGTTCGATGATCTTTTGCCGAAAAGAATAAATTCGAAAATATTTTATTGATTCATTGCTCGTAACTCCGTTTCGGGGTCAGGTTTATCCAGCAACCAGTTCTATTCTCACGCACTTTCGTAGACCTATGCATTCCCATGTTTAAAGCTATCGATTGCGTACTAAAAGCGATATAGTAATGATGCGAGTAGCATGCGCAGTGCTGCGGGAGCCGTCGTGAACATGACGGATTTGTACTTTATCTTCGGCAAACGCGCAAACAATGTGCACGGTCGCGTGTCGCGTGTCGAGTATTATGCGAGCATCTGAACCATGCGGCACGTCGAGGGGACCCGAAGTCAAGGTACAACCTAATGCCCTCATCATTGCTCGTGCCGCAACATCGATCTCCGTTTTGCGCGCGAACCGACTGTCGCACAGTGGGCCAAACCAGGACAAAAATCGTGTGCCTCATTGTACCTGAACGAGACTAGGATAAATCTTTTTCTTTAAGTATCCTTAAAGTTATGAAAAAAACCCCGTTTGCCCATTTTTGCCCATTGAAAAGATATTAATAATATAATACTGTAGGTATTTTCATGCAGACAGTTAAGTGCGAATACCCAGAATCAAGAAAGGCTATTCATGTAAATCTGTTGTAAAAAAAATAGCATGAATCAAGTTTATTTCATGTGTTAATAACATTTTAAAGTTAATAACAAGTTGTTATTAACAAATAAATACATTTGAAATTGACTATATCAGTTGATGCGTGAAATGTATTGTTGGACTATCTGGCACCAGCATTTCGAACCAAAACTTTACATACGTTTTCAAATATAATTAAATATATTAAATATTGCCAAATTTGAATCAACCTTACTGTTCGATCAAATTTTTCAATTCAAATTAGTAGTCAGAGATCGACAAAACATCATGTTACCTGTTTTTGTAGAAATTGAATCATTTTTTGACAATGAAAACAAACCTGAAGCCACAAAATACGAAATGTCGTAATTAATATTTAAAAGACTGCTTTTACATGGTGGCAAATGCGTGTTGCAACATTAAAAATACAACATTGATAAGAGCATGGAGAAAACTTTTAATGCGTAAAATTGAAAACATTAGTGAACAAGAAAGAACAGTAGAAACAGATATTGAATATTTTTGTTCAATACCGTTTCAAGTTTGTTTGTATGATTCCATTTTTAGTTTGCTTAATACTATTTAAAGTTTTCAATTTTAGTATGCTGAAATAATAGTTCGTAATATAGTAAACGATATCATGTATACACAATTGCATTAAGTTCACTGTTTAACATTTCGTTTAATAATATGAAAAGTGAAAAGATTAAGAAGTGATACAAAAAAAGAAGAATTATTAAAAAATATTGAGAAATGTCAAATGAATGATCAAATGAACATTTGTGCAGCTCCAAGTATGCTCGTATAAGGACAAACAATTGTTTCCCGCAAACACTGTTTGTTACCCTTAAATCTAGTAATATTCAGGGGTTACGTTACCCCCTCAACGAAGATGCGAAGAACGTTCTCGTAAAGGAAAATGTGATTTGATTGACCTTAGGAATCACCTTTTCGAAGGAAACACAACAATTTTAGGAAACCCTGTAGAAACATCGTTGAAAAATCATTCCTTACTTTCCCGAAACAATATCAGTGGACTTTTTCTGTTGCATTAAGTGCTTGGCAAACACCTTATGCATCTGATTGGTCTACGTTTTTAAAAACGTTGCAACAATTTCTCTGGTTTTATACGCTCCTAATAATAATAATGATTCGTCGCGATTCAGGCTCCAATCTGACGTGCACGGTTCCAAAAATTGTGCGGCTACGCGCCGCGCGAAATTTGTTATCCAAGTGTTCCGAGGAGATCGTGTATATCATGTACCTATAAACAATTCTATTAAGTTCACTGTTTAACATTTCGTTTAATAATATGAGAAGTGTGAAGATTGAGAAGTGATATAAATTAGAATTATTAAAAAAAAATATTGAGAAACGTCGAAGTTATGAGTTTTCTCTTGTATTATATTTGGATAGGTTTCGATCAGTGTGCGTCGATCGGTGAAACGGGACGAGAGCAGATCGCGGGGAGGACGAGGGATCGAGGGTGTCGCTGCGACACGCCGCGACACGACGCGACGCGACGGTCACGGTCCAGATTGCGGACGGTGGGTCAAGAGAGCGAAGACGAGAAGAAGTCGGGAAACGTACCTGTCATACGCGTTTCTCTCGTGGTGTGTTCCGCTGTTGGCTGGTTCGCAGGCTGGCTGGTTCACTGGTTCGCTGGCTTCTCTTTCGCGGTGTTTCGCGCTCTTTCTCTCTCGCTCTCTCCTCGCGGATGTTTCTGTTCCTCTCGCCCTGTTTGGTCAGGGCCATGCGTCATCGGCGCAGAATCGGCTGCGCTTCGGAATAACGTGGACGCGGACACGGTGTGTCCCGGAGAGCCGAAGAAAAGAGCCCGCCGCGCGATTGCGGCGGCAGGTCTGGCCACGACGAGTCGGGCGAGCAGCGAGGCGGAGAGTGCGCCGAGATATTTGGTGGGCTCGAAAATAGCAACAGCGTTGTCCTCTATGGTGTGCAACGAGCTCCCTCTTCGCCTTCCTCTCGGTCGTCGTGCTCGCCGTTCTTCTTGTTGCTCTTATCGGCCAGCGCAGCACTGGCAGCAGCCACGCACCGCCCGGTAACCCGCTCCGTTTGCTCCACCAGCTCTCGCACTTTTCTATAACACGCCCGTGATATCCTTCTCCTCTTCCTCTCGCAGCTTCTTCGTCGCTTGACCGCTTTCCGCTCTTCCCTCACTCGGTCACCAGCTGCACGCGTATCTCCGAATGCACCGAGCACAGCGAGCACAACTCGCGGACACGCGATTAGTGTATGCGAGTCGATACCTCGCCGATTACACCAGACAACCCGAATTCGTCTCGCGGGACACCTTCGACTACCCTCGGCCCCTGTCCGTCTACCCCGTGTTCAACCACGGCCGACCGACGCGTTTACTCCGTTTACTCCGTTTACTCCGTTTACTCCAGGTAGCTAAGCCTGGCGCGCACCCATCCTCGATCGCGCACGAGATCGTGGCTGGCGAAGATCGACCCGCGATCCGCAAGACACGTTAGCTCCACGAACGCTCGGAGGGTGAGAGAGAGCCGTGTGACATGCCCCGTTCCGAACTACTTTCTCGCACCCCCGACGACACACAGACTTGTACAATCGAAGGTTGAGATCCCTGATCTCTCTGTGTGTTCCCCGTCTTCTAGTTAGCCCTTCGATCAAGCCTGTCCCTGCTGGTACCGAAAGGCCACCCCTATATGCTCCCTGGAGCCAGTCAGGCTCTACCGACGTCGTTTTCCATTCGCTCCCCTCGATCCGTCCCTCCGTCGCGCGGTTCTCCTCTCCTGTTCGCACGTGCACGCCGCTCGAAACGCCGGAATCCCGTCGAGCAAGCCGAGAGAAATAAACGGAGATATGCTCGCGGCTCCGCGGTTCGCGCGCGACTGACTGAGGGCGAGAGTCGTTATTGGGAGCAGAGCGAGCAGAGCTCGTCCGCCCCCCTCTCTCACTCTCTGTCTCTCCAACCCCCGGACTACGTTTCTCTCTCTCTCTCTCTCTCTCTTTCTCTCTCTTGCTCTCTCTTTCGTCGTGCCCCACTCTCGCAGTCTCTCTCTCTCTCTCTCTCTCCGTCTCTCCTGCTGGTTCTCCGTCGCGCTCGCGCGTTTGCTACCCGCCTTCTCCACCCTCTCCGTTCCCCGACGAGACCACAGGCTCTCTACCTTCTTGCTTGCTCTCACCTTTTTTCCCGTCTCCGATTCTCTCCTTCGGCCCGCGGCTGCCTCGGTCTCCTTCTCTTCATCGAGACAGAGGCTCCCAGCGTTCGAACTTCTCGCTCGGTTTCACTCTCTTTCTTTAATCTGCCCGGAGGAAACTCTCTCTCTCTCTCTCTCCCTCTTTCTCTCTCTCTCTCTCTTGCTCGCTCGAATCGCTCTCCGCCGCGGCGTTCACTCTCGGCTTCCGTTCGGAGCGACGCGCGGAGCAGGCGCGAAACGAACGAAACCGAAACTTAAGCTCTCGGCTGTCGCCTCCTTCGTCTCTTCTCGCGCTGCTGGCCCGCAACTTCGATTCGCCTCCTCTTCTTTGCTCGGCCCTTGGTCCCGTTCTACCTGTCTCTCTCTCTTTTTCTTCGTCTCTCTCTCTCTCTCTCTGTCTCTCTCTCTCTCTCTCGCTCTCTCTGTCTCTTCAACCCTCTCTCGTTCGTCCCACCGAAGTCTGCCGTCCCCGCGCAGAGGAACTCGTGCTACGCGTACGCCTCGTTCCCGAGCCGAGAAGACGCGCTCGCTGCTCGACGCTGTCCGAAACTGGTTGGAGAGATGGCCGGCCAGCCAGCCACTCGTTTCGGCATCGTAATCAACTGGCCAGACTGCTGTTCCACACACGGCCGACCATCCTCCCCTCTGCGATCATCGTTCTCACCCTACTTTTACCCACCCCTTCTTTCGGCATTCCAGAAGAACCTCGGGAACCAAGGGAATCAGAGTCCCCGATGCAAGCCCGTTTACGTCGCTCTACGAGAATCGGTGCACCAAAATTCTCGCAGCTGTTCCATTCCTACGATCCCTATTCGCGGATCGCACCTCTTCGACGTTGTTTCCCTCTGCGGCCAACACCGCAAACCCATTCATGCTTGCTCGAAACGTATTGGTATCGTTATTCAAACATCAATCCAGAACATTTCGCAATCTAATTCTTATGTAGTTTACCGAAATATATAGAATATAATTAAGGACCTTTTGTATTTAATATGTATGCTTAAGTTCTCATTTTAAGGGAGTAGACTTGGGTTTTCAGGATTGCCAGGGTGCGGTTTGTTGTACAATTAAAAACCACGCTTATATTAAAATGCACAAAAATGGAGAAAATAATTTTGTTTAGATACGTGAAATCGATGTACCAAGATTGTTTAGATTGTTTGCAATTGTTTAGGGAATAAGTTTATTGCCGTTCAGGTTAGGAATTATTATACAGAATGATTACAATGATAAGATCATTGATGATTAGATTTTGTGAAATTTCATGTTTTCTGTAAAATCAAATCTTGACACTCAGGGCAAGACGCTCTTTTGCCTTGCAGTGAATCAGTTAAACTAACTTTTCTTTAAATTAGTAATCTTAATTTAAACCCTTAAATTAACGCACAACAAAACATAATTAACTTTAATAATTTACAGACGCAATTCTTCTATTTTTCTTGAAAATGATTGGAAGTAAGATCGAAACGTCGAAGAAAATTATTGTTGTAATTTTCAAATAGTGTTTTTTAAAATAATAATCGATCGAACCAGTGCGCCAAGAGTATGAAAATATTGTTAATGCAAATTACGCCTTGTAAACGTAAAAATAGGACTTTCGAGGATGATCGTGGCCTACATTGATCTTTTATCTACTCTGTTATCTAGAGAAACGTGTCTACCACCTTAATATGATAAAAAAAAACGATCAAAATCAGTGCCAAATTGTTGCAATGTTCTCCCACCACCTCGGAAAATCGGACACGAACTTTTGCACTCGTCCAATATTTCGCGCGAACGCCGACGACTGCGAGATCGACGGACAGAAACGCGACACAAAAAACCATAGAATTCGAGTGAAAGCGGCGACTCGCCGTAACGGTGATCGTGTGGCATCGCGTACGATAGCTCGCCGGGTCTCGCGTAATTCCGTCGGCGACGCTTATCGCTCGAGGAAACGATCGCCGAAATTTACGTGGTTCGACGAACAACCAAGTCATG
The DNA here is from genome assembly GCA_916610235.2 of Lasioglossum morio. Lineage (NCBI taxonomy): Eukaryota > Metazoa > Arthropoda > Insecta > Hymenoptera > Halictidae > Lasioglossum > Lasioglossum morio. Next base: position 3,728,358 of record OU744324.1, on the reverse strand, counting down.
CCTAATAAACGCTGAATAATGTATCTAATAGATATAGATATCAGCCTTTCATTGCCAACATTATTCTGTACACAATATATATGTATATAATATAATTAAATTGATACATAAAAACTCTAAAGATGTGATGTCTTTTTTTTTTATTTTTTTTTCCCATTTTCCCCTTAATATACACTCTTTTTTTTTAGTAATTGTTGATAAATATAAACTGTAAAGATGTGATGTTTTTTTTCCTTAATTTTTTAGTAATGTTTAATAAATAGAAACTGTAAACAAAATATCGTGCATTTAAGGGTTAAATTAACGCACAACTAAACATAATTAAGTTTAATAATTTACAGGCGCATTTTTTCTATTTTTCTTGAAAATGATTTCCAAATAGTGTTTAAAATAATAATTGATCGAACCAGTGTCCCGAAAGCATAATAATATTGTTAGCAACAATCAACGATGGACGTAAGGAAACATATATAGATTTTTGGTTCTGTAAAGTGGGGGTTGTTTTACGTCTAATGGTCAGTAAGGGATGAATCATGGGGATGAAGTTCAAGGATGAGTAATAGTAGATAGCATGACGAACTGAAGATAGAGAGACGAATTGAAACGCTTAGATTGCATGAGTGATTACTAATGCTAGCGACATCATGCGTGTGAGATCTTTTAGCCAACGGTTATCAGCTGTTATCACCCGGACGTCATTTCGGCACATGAAATCAAAATATCCGTTTTCGAAACTCTGAATTTTTTTTATTGAAAGACAGTTTTTAATAATACGAGTCAAGAAATGTTTTCAGTGAAATAACTATGGTTTTGTTGGTTACCGCGCAACAGGCACATTCGATGTCACGTGCAGAAATTGTCTGTAAGTAACAATGTGAAAAGCAATATAAATATCAAGCGACACAATCACGTTTGTTTCGGCGATTAATTTTTATACATTCGATAGTAGGTCATTGAATTTTACGTTTCTATAATAATTTGCTACAGTATTAATTGTTATTTCACTCTGCGAACTGTAAGTACAATATTATCAAACAAAGTGGATGGTATTTGGAATTTCATTAGTACGTTTACGTTCTCAATGGAAATTAACGATTCTTACACAAATAAACAATATCCGTAATGGTTTAATTTATAATAATTAATAGTAGTATATAAAAGGGGTTTAATATTCAAAATTATGTCAAGCTCCTTCGATCGCACAATTGTTTGTTAACACTAAACAAATGATTATTAACACTATAAAAATGACAAGAATTGATTTCATTTAAACTTAAACTTTGGTGCGGCTTCTATATTAACACGTGCTTTACTTCTTATGAAATCATTTTTATTATTTAATTGATTGTAAAATAGAAAATCTGGAACCGGTCATTTCGACCAGCGATGATCGGTTTAGTGTAAAATAAAACGAAATGATAAATAAAACTGCCTCTGGATCAGCATGACGGTTGTGGCAATAAAAGACGCGTGTAAAAATTTCAGCGGTTTCGTTTCAGGATTGTGTCAAGTTGTCTAAAAATAAGTGGCGACGTGGCCTGCTGCCCGCTAGTAGATTTTGTTAAATAAACAAATGAAAAGACGAAGAGTGAAAATAACTAAAAATAAAAAAAAAGGGCGAACTGGTGAATGGAAGAAAATAGAGTGACAGATTGTTTTCCTAAATTCTCGAAAGATACGACCTCAAAATGAACTTTCCTCCAACCAGTTGCTCGTGAAACTATAATTACTAAACTGCGGATCTTCGGGCGAAATAAAACTTGCGAGCATCGATAACAAGAAACAAGAGTTGCATAAACGTTTCTTTCTTCTCTTAATTGTTTACAAGTTACGAACAATTAGGAGCCTGTTGATAGGACTTTCAACAATTGTGCTGTACAGCAATAAAGCATAGAAATTTTCTTTTACATTGCAATCTTAAATGAAACTATTAGATTACGTTGTTGTGGGTGACTTGTTAGTTCACCATGAAAATTGAAAATAGATTTTCAAAATTATGCAATAATCACCGGTCGTTAATGTGTTAAATGTCTTAAAATTGTCTGCAAAATGTACTTTTTAAATTTTCGTTATAGGCCCACATAAAAAAGTTGTAAAATACAACTGCTAGCATTTATTCTGGAATTCCTATGTGCAATACAATTGTCTTGACTTCTCAAAAAACTCCAAGTCGTCCATTATGAAAACGTTTATTGTCTTTTTAAGAATATTCGAATATGTATGTTTTTTGCAGAATCAATAGACTGCGGATTTTTAAGCATTTATGGCTTCTGAAAATTTTGAAAAAATGCTGGTATATAAAATTCCACAGAATTTAATAAGACTTTTATTTATATTTCAGATCTAAAGAGGCTACTACCACTGAAAATAAAATTTTTATTTGTTCTAAACATGTTTAAACATTCATAACGCTTTAATATTAGATATCACTAGATCTTTATGCATTTATGGCTTATGAAAGACTTGAAAAATGGCTAGAATATAAAATTCGATAAAATTTTGTAGAAGTTTTGTTTGATTTGGATCTGCAAAGGTTGTTTCCATTAAAAATAACATTTTATTTAATTACTTTTTTAAAATTTTTCTACAAAAATTGGAAAATGCATGAACATCCGTAGTCTAGATATCACTGTATTCGAGAAAGCCTACAGAATTTTTCTAATAACGTCACAATATTTGTTTAAATATGTCTTTATTTCAAAATCAAATTTTTCAAACACTCAGTGCATCTAGGGGAAAAGGGCAGATTCGGAATCAGCGCAGAAAATCCTATAAGAATCGCATAGTGAAAATCTTGACATAAAAAAAAAAGGTTGAAATTTGTTGAACCGTACACGTGTCGTTTAATAGCGAACACGAAACCGCAATAGCCAGCAAATATCTCTTCCGAGCGGAAATAGGGGAGGGAAGGAGTAAACATAATTATTGTTATTATTATTGTTAGTATTATCTGTTGGTATCGTTTGGCAGCGTTTTCGTTTTACGCGTCGCGGATCCGAGCAGAGAATCTCGCGAAAGAAACGCGAAACAAACGAAACGCGGGGTAACGCCTCGATGAAAGTTCTCGTAGAAAGTGTAGACAAGCGATCGACTTCCTAGATACGATCAAATTACTTCCGAGAATGAAGAGGGTAAGGGGAGCCGTGGAATTCAATTTCGTTTCGGTTTGTTTCCCGGATTCGACGATCCAACAACGTAATCTCTGATATTGTCTTCTGCGGTATTTTTCGGCGTCGCGACGCTGACCGCCTCCAGTTGCCTGAATTCGAGTTCGAACTCCACTCGGAAATTTCTTACGCAATTTCTGTCGTAACGACGAAACTGTTTCCCTGTGAACTGGCCGAGCGATTCAAGGTGCTTTGAAGTAATATATTAGGTACATTCTCCGCGGAAAATATGTTGACGAATTTCAGAATTGCTTCGTGCAGCCTTCCTGTTTGTTTTAATACTAGATAACGTCTATTGTTTTTTTCCTTAAACTCGAGACGAGACGAATTTCTTTTATTTTTCAACTGTTCAACGGTTAATGGCAATCCCTTGATCTATTGGTTATTCAATTCGAAAAATGAACGACTGATAACTAAGCATTTCTTCATCAACTCGTCAATATTAATACAGGATATAACAGTGAATCAACAGGTTGTTCCGAGCATCGTTATTTAATAATTTCTGTGCAAGAAATAGTCTACTGTTGGTAAGAAATGTTTACGTTATCAGAAAAAGTAGCGCAGAACCAGAGTAGTTCCAATACTATTTAATATTTCAGAGTTTATTTTGTTCAAAGAAGATAGTATTTTAAATAAGATATACCATTACGAAAATGAAAATATTTCTATTTTAATAATCTGTACCTGAAAACAAAATACTTCTAATTCAACAATTTCATCTACAAAATAAAATATTTCTAGTTCAGCAATCTAACACACGAAATCAAATATTTTACTCTTATTGCTTACGAGGAAAATTATTATTAATCATTTAACTGGATTCGGTATTTTATGGAGAACCAATAAACAAATTATTTTCTCCTATTCAGTGCATTTTAATATCAGCGTGGCGTTTTAAAAAGTTTCTTTTATATATTTTATTTTCTACTTCTTAGACTTTACATATGTTATTTACCACTTCAACCAAGATCTTTTTGTAAAAGAGATAATATTGTGTAATGATTAGATAATTTATTATTCCGTTTTTTGTCTTGTCTTTTCTGTTGTTTGTTTTTTTTTGTTTACTTTCGTTTTTGATCTCACAAGCATGGCGGCAAATACTGTCATCGGAAGCAATAAGTGTGTATACAAAATTTCAGCAAGATTGGACTATGGGAAATGGTGTAAAATTCGATTACAAGATTTTACGCATACAACAACGACACGGCAAGTTAATATAATCGTGGCAATAATAATTATTAAATAGTAGGCACTGCATTACAGGCGCTACACACGATATGAGACATAAAGCAAGCTTTGCCTAAACGATACACACTTGAAAAGACACTTCGAATTTCTATTTATATGTAGAATGTCTTTAAGAGACAAGAAAAGTGATTATTAGTCAATACGGGGATACTGCGAACTGTACGGAATGAAACGGAACATGATTTTATCTAAAGACCTACAGAATTTATGCGACGTTTCCTCTGATAGCGAATTATTAAAACGACCCGGTTCAACGATGTCTCGTACGGCATTCGACGCGTTAAAAGAAAATTATTAAGCCACATTTTGATACGGATCGGTTATCGAGGAGCCCGTTAATAGGATTCCGGGTAGATAATGTACTGAGATTAATAAAAATCGCGTAACCTAGGAAAGCGGAGAACCTGTCTGACGATCGAAAGTCGTCGACGCTAAAGGATCGAAAGAGCCGATCCTACAACGTGAAATCAAAGACAGAGAGCACCGGCTTCTCGGAGATTTCCATTCGACTAAACAGCAGAACTCCCGCGAGTCGTAAATTCTTTTTCGTCTCCGATTAACCAACACCCGGGTTGCACAATTTTAATCATCGTTCAGTCGATTGCTGACACGTTCACGATTTCTATCGAGATGGTATCGCGTACAACGATCGACGCTAATATTCCGTCGATACATTGATCGGTTCCAATGAAACTGCAATTTCTACGTACACAATCGCCCCCCCTCCCCCAACAAATAGAAATGTTTCACGCGGTGCGATTTTAATCGAACCGGCGAACGAGATCGTCGATTCCGGCTCATTATCCTTTCGACACTACACGTTCTCCGATCAGGAGTTTCAATCAGCTTTCATCTTGACAGAGTAAAATACTTTTATTTCCTCTGTATACATTTTGTAGGATTTAGGATATTAATAGTACTGTAATTGTGCGGTATTAATCGATGCGTACCTATCGAAGACTTTCGCTGTACGAAGCAAGGGTGCGTACTAGAGCTCTTGCTTATCACTAGGCAGCGGATCTCTATGCAGTTATTGGCTTCTAAGAATTTTCAAAAAAGGCTGGAGTATAAAATTCGACGGAATTTAGTACAATTTTACTTTATTTCTGGTGTATGCGTACAGTCAACTAGATTCAAATTCAAGAACTATTAGTCATATTTTATTACGTTTATTAAGGGACCAATAATTTATATAATAAAATGTACGAAACTAAGCTTATAAATATATTTTCCATAAAAACAAAAAAAAACACATAGTCTCAGAGAACATGCACGATTTAGCTGGCATATTCCAGCTATGGAAATAATTTAGCAGAATAACTATATGCACGAAACCGTAGGCGAGACACTGAGGTTGTCAAATCAGTGACAAGAAGACCGATTTGTCCGGTATAAAGAACACACTAAATGCGCCAGCAGCAGCGTGAAAATCGGCGGTATCGCGATCTCGTATCTCTTTGCTCGTGCACAGTGGCACACGATTCGCTGCTGCACTCGAGTCACTCGACGGGACACGTGCAATCGTAGGTCGATTATAATGCGCCGCCGAGAACATTTCAAATATTTAGGTCTTCGAGGAAGGCGGACCGACCGCCGGCGTTTTTACCAGCAGCCTGCACGTGAATCCTATTAACATAAATGAAAGGGCCCCGCGCTGCATTCCACGGCGAATGGAGATTGACCTTCGTTGAGATAACGTGACCTTGATATATACCTTCTATACTAATCGATTTACACTGCCGTTCGTACATTGCAGGACACCTGGTCGTTCGATAGATAATATGAGAAATTGCGACAGAACCAGAAACAATCATCTTCTGCAATAAACTGCACTTGATGCAATCCCTTCTTGTTAGTATTGTTGTTGTTATTGAAATGTGAGTATTTTACATATCTCTTTCTCTTTGTATCACTCATTCTTACCTTGACCTATTCTATTCTTAACCTAATTATTATTAGCCCAATTGTTGCACCTTCATCTATTTCCTAACATTTGTTTTTAGTTTTATAGATATATTTTTTCTTTTCTCTCTTTCTCTTCCATTCTCTTAACCATTGAATATCTAATTACGAAATATATTTCCTAACATTTGTTTTTAGTTCTGTACATTTATGCTTTCTTTTCTCTCTTTCTCTTCCATTCTCTTAATCATTGAATATCTAATTACATAATAAGTTACTCACTTGCTTTACGAAAAGAATTTTAATTTCTTAGAATTATTAACTATATTAATTATTCATTTTCTTGAAGATGATCTGAACATAGATCGAATCGTCGAAATTTGAATTTGATAAATTGTTTCTAAGTAAAAATTGTTCGAACCAGTCTGCCGAGAGCATCGATACATCTTTTATAAATAAATATACGATCGATAGAAAGGAACATTTGTTCGAATATTATTGCGAGCGACTGCGTGTACTGCATCGAACGGTACTTTCGAAAAGCAGACGATTGTTAACAGAATTCGATGGTTACGACCTTTGCTTCGCTTGTATGCAACTATCAAAGGCTAATCCAATTAAACAGAATAAATTGCATGGTTGCGTGCGAACACATTTATGATCTACTCTAGTCAGTCAATCCGACTATGCGTTGATATATTAGCAGCACTGTTCTATTTCATCAATGCACAATGAAACATGTGTTTATAACAGGCTGTCATTTTGTGTTGCCACTGCGATTTTGCAACAGTGGTGACTGACGATGATTTACAAGCAGACTGGAACTTTATGTGCTCTCACGGAATGCAAATTTATTAAGGATTGAATACGAAACGCGTATAAAACTTTAGCGAACACACGGGGATCGGTTATAATGTAATAAATACTCTATTCGCGAGTGTCTGTCTTGTTTACCGGTGTCTTTCTTAACTGTTATTTATTCTGACGTTCTCGGCTAATAGCATGCATGCGAGTTATGGTATTTCAAATGCACTATTTACCAACTTTTCAATGCAATTACACGTGCGACACAGATTTCCGATTATTCAACTTATGGAGAAGGCGAGCGTAGTTGTTATTAAATTATTATCAGATATCTCACATTCATGGCGACAAATAGTGACAATATAACAAGCTCGCGAGTATTATAATTACACGAGGTGGTCGTAATCGTTTGAGCGCAGACTACACGAATCTGTATTCGTGGTAAGGGTAGCCACACGTTCTCCTACAAGTGAAAGGGCTGCGAGAGTGTCCACGGTAATCGTTGTAGCCATTTCGATCGATTTCCACGTCGGAAAAAGTGTGATCAAGCCGAGGCACGGTACGCCCGGATATTAGAAACTCGAAACATCGAGAGAATTTCGGCGTGTCTACATCGAACGAGGAACGAGGCTCTTCTCCGCGCTAAAGATAGGATGACAACAATGGGAGAATTAATGGCGGCTTCTCTGTATCAATTACACGCAGTATAATATACCAGGAAACGTCGAACAATTATTGCTGTCTGGCCCACATATTGCACCGAGCGGCCTGCAACGTCGTTCCTCGTCTCGTTGTCCACTTGCCTTCATTGCACTCGTCGAAGGTTCACAGTCTTTTTTTTTTTCATGCTCCCTCCTCCCTTTCTTTGCTCGGAGCCACGCCGAACAGCTCGGTGCTCAAACTGTGATGCTGACAAAAATTCAGATGTTCGAACGAACACGTTTAGGATCCAAGGGGATCCTCCCAGGGATCGAATTTTAACAGTTACGGTAGAGATCGTTATCACAGTTACGGAAAGAATACTGTAGCATCTCAGATGTTCGAACTGGGCGAACACGAACTCATTATTCGGCATCCAAAAGTATCCTCTCAGAAGTGGGGATTGAATTTTAACAGTTACATAATCAATTATATCGATCGCAGATATTTAATAATTTTTTAATTAATGTTTGCGGCGCAACAGTTTCGATCAATTTTTACTCTATTGCTAAGATAAGTAACCGAAAATTATATCTTTTAAAATGTAGAACTAGCAATATAATACCAAATTAAAAAAATCTATTGCTAAGATAAGTAACCGAAAATTATATCTTTTAAAATGTAGAACTAGCAATATAATACCAAATTAAAAAAATATCTATTGCTAAGATAAGTAACCGAAAATTATATCTTTTAAAATGTAGAACTAGCAATATAATACCAAATTAAAAAAAAAGAAAGTAAAAATTGATCGAAACTGTTGCGTCGAAAATATTAATTTAAAAATTATTTAACAGTTACGGTAGAGATCTTTATCACGGTTGCGGAAAGAATACTGTAGCATCAAAATATGCTAAAATGTAACAGTGGAAAGTCATGGTTTCATCGAATATTGTGCAACGCATTCCAAATTTGAACGATGACATGTATAAACTGAATTCGACAGTTTCAATGCATAATATGAGATCATGGCCGTTGTATGTATACATATATGTGTGACGTTGATATGTAACAATGAACAATTTCTATCAATAAAATCAAAGTGCTATACCGTCTATAAACTACAATGAACGCTCCTCTCTTTTTACTTACATATGATTTACATGTCTCTACAGCTAAGGCAACGCTGCTTATCTTTTGTAAATTAAATAAAGTGCTTTCATATTTAGTTAGATAACGAGTGATCTTGCAGTTTACATATTCAAATGAAATTCAAATAATGAAATAATTTTAAGAAGATTATTTAACTGTTCAAATAAACTTACGTATGATTATTTCAAATAACATGTAGTATATTATATTCACGATTATCTTCCAAATTATTTATTTCGATAAATTATTAATAAGACTACAAAAGAAAGAGATAAACGCACACTTGGTTTAGGTGTTCTGCAATCAATGCAAGCGATTTTTATTTTGTATAAAGATCCACAGTTTAATTATAGTGTAATAACGTAATATTCTAAAATGTGCTAACTAAACTGCGGATCTCAATATGGAATGATATTTCCTGTCTTAATGATTTTAATAGAGGAGCAATCATAAGTCAGGTTTTTTGGTCCGATCATAAAAAAGTTATACTGTTTTAAAGTGCGTTCGAATGCTTTCGTGGTTCACTGTACGATATACAGCAGTTGCACAGACAATTTTCGGATAATTTTGTGCACTATTGTACCTAATCTTTGATAGGATCACGAAGAAGTCTGTGGCAAGGGCGAAAGGGCATCTGTGTGTCTCCTATTTAGATTGCCTTCGATTGCGCGCACGCGCGTCGGCAACAATTAATTTGTTTATCAATAGAAACGATATCGTAGACCTAGACGAGCCTTCATTGGGGCAACATGAAAACTATTAAGCACACACGACGGAGGCAATTATGTCCGGCGCAACGTCGTCGTCGTGGTCATCGTCGCGACGCAACGGAACGCGTCGTCGCACAGTTGTCCGAGAACGTGATTTTACTAACCAAAAGTCAATTATCGAATTAGAACATTTTGAAAAACTTTTTTTACTATAACGTAACAATACTTCAAACCTTTAAAATCCAAAATATTATCAATTTCAGATAATTGTGTAACCGAGGGCAGTGTTGGGCATTAATTAATATTTTTTATCATTATTATTTATTATAGACGGACTGAAGCCCTTTTACATAAGTGTTTACAATAAAAAAAGGAAGAGATAGATACAAGACTACTCGTCTAATAACAAAGAAAGGACGTGCACAAAAAAAATAATAATGGTACACTTGGTATGATATATCATATAAGTAAAGATTCAATGAAAAAATCAATACGATTATAAATAGTGCATGATCTTGCAATAATGCGATAATTAATTCAAATTTTAACCAAGATCGATTGATTGACGTGTACGATTAAAAAGGATAATCATTCAAAAATGGTCGAACGATTCATTTGATCGATGATTTTAATCGTCAATCGTTGATTAAGAAACGAAATCATCGAAAAATCAAAGACTGATTTAAAAAATGTATGGCCATTTTTAATTGACATTCAAGTTTATTTCGACCAATTTACACACAACTGATTGTATGTGAAACAAAGTAAAAGTTCAATGCATTTGCAAAGCGATTGTGGTAATTTTCAAATAGTGTTTAAAATAATAATTGATCGAACCAGTGGGCCGAGAGCATAAAAATATTGTTAGGAACAATCTACGATCGACATAAGGAAACATTTTTCATATGTTCCTAGCATTGAATCCATCATCTCGAATTTTTGATGTCGTTTTCGTTTTATCAGTGAGCTGAAAAACATCTGATTAGCAACTATTCGAAAGTTCCAGTGACATTTTGACTTTCGGCCAAGTAAAAATCGCGTTCTCGGAGCATTGCGCGTCGTGGCCGATCGCCATTACCGGCCATCGTCGATCCGTGCACATCACTATTTTTACGCTCGCGAAAATACTTTGGACTCCGCAATGTCTCCTCCACGTATCGGTTCTCGTGTGTTCGTTGCACGGACGATTTCTGTTGTTTTGCAATAGGTTGTGCGAGCTCACGCTCGCGCACGTTTCACAACGTAACACACTCGCTTATCTCGCCGCGCCGCCGCTGCAATACTCCAATTTAAATGATCGCCGATAATTCAGTCGGTCATCGAAGCTGGCTTTAAAAAACGAACGCACGATAACCGCGGTGAAAGAGTGTTTTCGTAATTCCAGCCGCGCGCCTTATATCTGACCTTCGCTGCAAATAACATTGCCCCGATAAAAATCCTGTCTGGTGAACGCGAAACCGATTTCTTCCGGCGCGACGTGTTTTCTCTCGCGCTCTTCTCCTCCGTATAACGTCGAACACCGGAAGCGAACCGTGCTCGGATACGAACAGGAACAAAGCTTCCTCTTTTCCATCGCGGTTTCTCGCACCACGAAACGCAAACGGGAACATCGATAGACAAGCTCAGATTCTTATCTGCGATAGTCACAGCAGCAGCCACCGGCAACCAGCAACATCAACAACGCGCCGTTTAACACACTTACGTCATCTTATCAAGAATTCAAACGAATCCATTTATCGCTCGCGACGCGTAATTCGCGCGTTGCTGAGCCGGCCGAATGATTTTCCATCGCGTACGCACGCCGAATACGGGATATGTTGTGTATGTATTCCTCGCCGACGATACCATAATCGCCATTTCGCCGACCATAGATATCGCTGATATTTTTCTTTTACGGTTAGGAGCATAACTGATCGCACACACTTTGAATCAGTGAATCATGAGAAATTCGAGCTGCCGAATACTCAAATCTCGGGAAGTATTTATTTTTTGGAAAAATGTTTGAAAGAAAAATAGTAGAGTTTCACAAACTCTGTTAGGTGGTGTCTGGAAAAATAACTTTTATGTGATGTTTGGTGAAAATCTGGTGATTAATGAACTAACTAATCGTTAATCGCCATTTCCCCGACCATGGGTATCCTTGATATTTTTCTTCTACGGTTAGGAGCATAACTGATCACATACACTTTCAATCAGAATAACTTTTTTTATTTATACAATTTTTGTGTTTATTTATACAATCCTGACAGATTTAAGTCACTTATATTAAGTCTGTTCAAATTGTAATTGTTTTTATTGAATTAATCGCTTTTTTAAAGAGAACACGTGGTTTCCTTTACCCCTCAATTTGACGGGTGTCATATTGACATCTTGAATTTTAAAAATTTTCATTTTAATCATTCTATTAATCATTTTTATGTACAGACTTTAAATCAGAATAACTTTTTTATGAATGGACCAAACGACTTTAATTTCTCTGTAAGGCTAAGAAGCATTAGTTTAGTAAATGACGTCTGAAAATGCATTTGGTTGGAATTGTGGAAAACGAAAGGGAAAATTGATTTCTACGACTTTGTTAACTGGGCCAATCTGTATAAATAAAAATTAAATGCTGTTCGTTGGTAAGCGCATCACTTGAGAACGGCTTGACCGATTTAGCTAATTTTTTAAAGAAAATGTTCGTAACAGTCCGAATAAGGTTTTCAGGGAAAGAAAAAATGGAAAAGTTGACCGAAAAAATGGAAGTGCTTTTTTTATGGAATTTTTGTATGAACTCGAGACCATAACTCACGATTCGAACAATGGATATGCGTAATTCTTTTTTGTTTTATTCGTTATAGTCCTGGAAAAGTTCTCAGGAAAAAGAATTCGAGAGAATTACAAAGGATAGTCGGAAAATTCGAACACACAGCAAAAATCATGAAAAAATTCACAAACAAACTTATTGAAATTTAGACAGGACAATGTCTATCGAGTCAGTAAGTTTTGCATAAATAATTCTTGGTCCTGGAAAAGTTTCCAGGATAAAGAATTCGAGAGAATTACAAAGGATAGTCGGAAAATTCGGACACACTGCAAAAATCATGAAAAAATTCACAAACAAATTTATCGAAACAGGACAACGTCTGTCAGGTCAGCTAGTTTTGTAAAAATAATTCGTGGTCTAACAATTGCTCGTCGATGTCCACGCACGTAGATCGAGAAGTCGAAGAATAACTTGTGGCAGAGGCTATTGTGTACTGTGGCCTCAGTGTCCCCCCAAAAATCATGAACGCTAAAGAATATCGAGACGATATGTAGCGCGTCCATCGCGCTTCTTGCATTGTTGCATTGTTCACGCGGTCAGTACATTGAACCAGGGAGCGGTGACGATGAATCGTCATCATCAAGCAGATCGGCCGGGGACTTCATTGGGAAACGAGACGTTGTGGCCCAGATATCGATGCGAGCGCGTTCGAGGCGTCGAACGAGCTGTTACGTTGCATCGAGAGTTCACCGAAAAGTCGACAGTCGATTAACCGTGCATTAGGTGCACCCGTAAACTGCATCCTAACTGCACGCATTGAAGCCTGAGCCACCATACGAGGGGAATTCACTCGAATTCAGGGGAAAAAGTTACCCCTTCTCTGCCAATACAGTAAAGTTTCTATAAGCGCGACAACGTCGCACACGATAGATGCGACCAAGATATTAATCCCCCCAAACTTAGTAATCTTGATCTCTGCTCGGTATATCGGCGTGAACCACTACAAACTCGACGCGGAATTACATTGTGAGAACACGTGGACCTTTAAGAGCGTAATAGAACCCCTATTCTAAGGTATTTATATCAATAAGCAAAATTTTAAATGTTATCGGCGCATTGGTTCGATCATTAGATACTTTAAGACACTGTTTGCAAAATATCACAACATTTTATCTCGACGTTTCGATCGAAATTCAGATCATTTTCAAGAGATCTCTTGAAAATAATCTCTTGAAAATGATCTGAATTTAGATCGAAACGTCGAGATAAAATGTTGTGATATTTTGCAAACAGTGTCTTAAAGTATCTAATGATCGAACCAATGCGCCGATAACATTTAAAATTTTGCTTAAAGCTTATTACGATCGCTATACATATAACCGTTATTTATATCAATGTTTCCAATTTCTGTGCTAGAATCTGAGGGTGGTTCCTCGATTTTTATTCCTACTTTGGACGCTCATATTATTAGATATAAACATAATCTCGTTAAATCATGAGCTCAGCGCGGTACGATGAACCTTCCTCTATCAAATGAACCTTTGTGCAACTCAAAATTTGCTAGTATAAGGAAAAACAATTGAACCCCGGAAACACTGTTTTCACCCTTAAATCTAGTAATATTCTAGTTATTTTTAGGGGTTCCGTTACCCACTTAAACTGTGCCAGCGACGCACAGTGGGCGATTCGGACGAAATCGGCGACAAAATCAAAGAACTTTCGATAAAAAATGAGATAGAGCGATGAAATTTTTTGAAATGAAAGCTAAAACTTTGTAGAATATGGAAAAATAAGGAGATTATGGTACGAACGTTTTTTAACCTCGATAAAATTCGTTGAACTTGCAACAATTTCAAGAAAATCGTGGTTTTTCAATACCGCGTGCGGAACAAATTTTTTTTTGAACATGCTATACATCATTTCCCGTAGATTTTTTCACGGTGATTTCAAATGTGGCCTCAAAATTTGTCTACGCTTTCCGGATCTACCAAAAAATCGAGTTATTGTTAAAAATTTGCCTTTTTATTTTTTCATGGTTAAGAACGTTCGGGTAATTATTTAGAAATTGAGAAAAATTGCACAAAAGGCTGTTCCCGGCACGGTTCGTAATATCAACGAACACGACAACGTGGTTCTATTGGAAAATTAGATCCAATCTAACGCGCGGCGAGCGCAGTCTCACGCTCGCGCGCAGACAGAATTCATGAAACGTATTTCATCCGTCTAATCTCGTAATGCTACAATGGAACGGGCCGGGTTAGACCGCGGCGCGGCGTGGAACGAGGAAGAGTGCTGACCCCTCCACGCGGAAGTGATTAAGCGCGCCTAACGTTTAATCGCGCACACGGATTAACCCGATCAACTTGTTCGTCAAAGCGTATGTGAAACGCGCCGTATACCTTCGCCCATAACTCAATGCACATTTGGTCGCTCGAAAGGAAATATTGGGTTGGCAATAGACAAGAATAAACAAGAAAGTAATTTCGGTATTTCAACACTGAACCTACCGGACTGTAAAAATAACTGGCACGTGTTGCTTTGTAAAAATCGCATCATAGGATTTACAATGATTTTCTGTGATTTTTATTATAATATACGCGTGTACACGAAAATGCGTATAATCATTTCCAGAGAAAGCGTCATTGTAATTTCAATAATTGTGAAATAAAAAACCAGAAACTGGTTATTTGAATTTCTTTATTCAAGCGATGGACTTTAATCAATGAAATGTTTTCTTATTTATTTTTATCGGCAAAAGATCGTCGAACAAAAGGGAAAATATCTTATTCGTTAAAGTTCGTTGCTTTGTAAAAATGGAATCATAGGATTTACAATGATTTTCTGTGATTTTTATTATAATATATGCGTGGACACGAAAATGTGTATAATCATTTCCAGAGAAAGCGTCATTGTAATTTCAATAATTGTGAAATAAAAAAAAAACCAATATCTATAATCCTTATTCTTGATTTCCTGAGCTACCACAGATAATTCAACAATCGGTAATAAACGGTGTAGTATAATATCTTTCCCAAGTGTGGAAATAGTAGCATAAAGGTTGGAAACCTCTGGTGTAGAAGGAAATGTCTATTCGATGCGTTCTTCGCAGTGTTCGTGTCCAGGGAAAAAATCATGGCGCGTACTTGGAAATCAGAGTGGCGTTCGCTGTTTAAAAAACGTTGGCGAGCATCCTCCCGCGCCGTCCACGCTGCTTAGAATGTAACCTGAATTCGGCATTAAAATGCGCATCCAGTCCGACAGCATTCAAATGTATGAAGATTCGCAGAGTGACCGGCCAGCGACCAGCATCGAGACAGATCGAATAGACAATTTCGAATCGACCTCGTTTCGAAAGTCCCGTCGTGGTTTTCTTGACGCTTGCTGTCTGCTAAAAACCAGCGCACAGCCATGTCGCCAGATCCAGACTTGTGTACCCCACTCTACCTTCCCCTTCTACGACGTTTTCGCCGCGGCCCCGACAGAGTTCGGCAAAAATTTAATCAACGATCGACGAATAAAGAACCCCGCACTAATCATATTGTAAGGAGGAGAATCGAAACGGCGTAATACTTCTTTATCCGTTCCTTGCTCGTTAGGAACTGTCTCCAATGTTTATTTCTTAACAAAATCAACAACGGTTACAATTAGAATTGAAAGAATCATAGGTTACCCAGTTTTTACATTAAATTCTACTTGATTTCTTCTTTGATACAGAATAGAACATCTAATACTGTGGTGCCCATTTCATCGTTTCACAATTGTCTACTTTACAACTTTAAAATTGTACAATTTTGCAATTTCACAGTTTAACCATTTTCAACTTTGCAACTTTAGAATTTTACAGTTTATGATTTGCTCCTTTGGAATTTTACAATTTCATCGTTTCACAATTTCCTACTTTGCAACTTTAAAATTGTACAATTTTAGAATTTCCCACATTCCTCACAATTCAAAACTTGAATTCCTCTAAATTTAAACTTGACATTTCCCTCGATTTAAACTTGAAAATTCCTTCAATTTAAACTGGAAATTTCCCTCAATTTAAACTTGAAATTTCTTTCAAATTAAACTTGAAATTTCCCTCAATTTAAACTTGATATTTCCCTCAATTTAAACTTGAAATTTCTTTCAAATTAAACTTGAAATTTCCCTCAATTGAAACTTGATATTTCCATCAATTTAAACTTGAAATTTCTTTCAAATTAAACTTGAAATTTCCCTCAATTTAAACTTGATATTTCCCTCAATTTAAACTTGACATTTTTCTCAATGTAAACTTGAAATTTCCCTAAATTTCACAGTTTCACAATTTTCTACTCTTCAACTTTAAAATTTGACAATTTTTCAATTTCAGCATTTCCCAGTTTTGCATCTTTCCGAATTTACAATTTTACCATTTTCAACTATAGAACTTTAGCACATTAAAAGTGTCCTTACTCACTGCTTTGAACGTTGAGAAGAGTGGGTATAGTGCTTAACCCCCACTTTTGCCTGTTACGCTTTTTCGTGTCGCTAATTCCGTGACGCGAATTAGCCTTACACCCTGCCAAAAGAAGTTTCAAAAATACAAACTAGATAACTAAAAATGTCCAAGTTTCAAGTTACCTAGTTCTTACATTCAGGCTGCAAAATGTTAATCATTTTAGACAAATTACACACCTGGAACTATGATAATATCGCGGCCTGTAAACTGCCGTACGAAATATGCTTTCGGTAATCCGGGACGAAACAGTACCTGTGCACCTCGATCAGTCTCGAAGAAGCAGACGCGTCGAGCTGGTCGTCGGAGTCTGTCTGATCCGGTCGAGGTGCGTCTAGCCTAAGAAGAACGCAGCGGATAACGATCAGCCGTGGAGTTCGGTCGACTCGAAGAGATTCGGCAACGTCTCCAGCGGCGAAGAGAATCGATCACCCCGCGCGTTTCCCCGTGAACAACAGGATCGAGACCGATTCCTAGTTCAACTGGTCCAGCTAGTCGTCGAGATCCTGTGCAAGGATATAAGCTGGCGTGGCTGTGTGCGTGCTATATACGTATACACGCGTACGCGGCCGCGCCACCCTTCAGAGACCCTGGAACCCCGACGAAAGAACAAGGGAGCAAACAGGACGAAAAGAAAGAGCCGAATAGAAGCTAGGGGCTACGAGAGACGAGGGATAAATCGAGACGAAGAAACGGTCCGAGAAGGAAAGACACACACACAGTGTTCCAGTGTTCCCTCTGTGTATACGCGCGTCAGCGTGTACGTCTCTCTCTCTCTCTCTCTCTCTCTCTCTTGCTCTCTGTAACATGTATATGTACGTGTATATAGAAAAGCGGTGCTGCGCCGTGGATAGAACGACAGTCGACCTTGTCTCGTGACGTCACCGACCGTCTAGACGAGATCCACCGCTTTCAATGTCCCCCATTCTCCCCCATTCTTGGATTAAATTCGAGAACGAAAAAACTCAAAACGAGCCACGACGACGACGGGCAACCCGATCCACCCGTTCAGTGGATTCCCCGCATTAATTTCGACAAGCTCGAGTTCCTCGTCTCTCTCCGATGATCGGTGCACCGCACCGTTGTCCGCCGTCCTCTCGTCCTGCTCTATTCCTCGTGAGCACGATGCGTGTACGCCTACTATAGAGACATTCTTCCTCGCAGCGTCCTCGTCGTCGTCGTCGTCGTCGCGCGTTGCTTCCATTGCCACGCTAAACGCTGCTGCCAGCGTTTCTCCTTTGCCCTCTCCTCCCTCGCCCTTACCTTTTTCTTTCTCCTGTTCCTTTTCCTTCAAATCCACCGTCTCCACCCCTCCTGCTATCTCCGCAGCTCCTAACGCGAAGACCAGGCCAGCGGTGGTCCGCTCCTCGAAGCCTGGATCTGCGATACTACGCCCTCGTCTGCCTGTCGCGACCGCAACCATCCTCCCATAGTCCTCCACGAAGACTCACCCTTCGCAGTCGCGCGCCTCTGCCTCAAGGGGGTAACGTAACCCCTGAATATTACTAGATTTATAATGGTAAAATACAGTGTTTGCGGGAAACAATTGTTTCTCCTTATACGAGCATGTTACGAGCTGTGCGAGGGATCATTCTAATGAGGAAGATTGATCGTAGGGCGCTCAGTAATGATTTAACGAAATTATGTTTATATCTAATAATATGAGCGTCCAAAGTAGGGGGAAAAATCTAGAAAACCACCCTGAGATTCTAGCACAGAGGTTGGAAACACTGATGAATACCATAGAACCAGGGGTTATCTTAGCCCTTTAAGAGAGAGTAATTATTAATTTAAGGTATGATTTCTCATCGTCGAAGGATGCTTTTTATCGAGAAATAAACCTCCAATCGAAATATTAAATGGAATCGTTAAGGTTCTTGGAAGAAGAAAGGCAATTTCATTGGAGAAAACTTAATCAGATGTAAGTTGACTGTCAGATGTAAACTGACTGATTCAACTAATAGTCAGTCGTAGTCAGATCCAATTTTTCTTACATCTTAATCAGAAAACTTCAAAGAATACAATTTCACAGAAACGAACACCGGGACTCACCCGGAAGTATAATAAAATCATTACCAAAATCTTAGAATCATCAAGAAAGCCACTCATCGTTGGTTATCTTTAAATATTAATAATTACAAAAATGTATATAGTACAAAATTGAATTTCTCTTAAAAGTATACCCTACGCTTAACTAAAAAAACTTCTATAAAACAAAAATCTGTTAGTGTATTTAAATAAGGTGAAAATTACTAATAGGTGAATTCATTGAGAAATGAAAGCGGGTTAACAGAACTTTATACTTCCAACAAATTTCAATGTTTAATTGATACATAAATGGGAAAACGAATGATGGGAGATTGTTCCTCAGACATTCAACTAACACAAGCCAAAAAAATTTTACAATTTATGTAAAATTTAAAAAATTGGGCAAATACCCCACTGTGCGTATTCTCGTTTGAAGAAAAAAAAAACCGAGAGCCGCAATCCGGCAGTTTCATAAAATATTTCTGCTAGTAATTCGACCAATCCTGTCCAGGATAACAGGGGAAAGACAAAATTGGTATAATTCAGGGCGCAAGGGGTTAAAAACGAGAAGCCAACGCGTGATTCTGAACTTACCGCAAAGGGTAATGCTTGTAATAAGAGCAGCTGTGAGACGAAAGGCGAGAAAAGGGTGGTGGTTGTGATTGTGGTAGTGGTGGTGGTGGTGGTGATGGTGGTGGTGGTGGTGATGGTGGTGGTAGAAGACCCTCGAGAAAAAGAGAGAAGGAACGTTGGAGATCCTGTTGCGAACGGTTGCAGCAGGACAACCAAGATCCCTTCTCCTTTGCCGTAGCGTAGAAACGCGTGCTCACCTCGCGGAGACGGAAGTTAAAGTGCCGATCGATGTACGCACCCCGCGACCACACCCGTCGATGTTCCTCCATCGGCTTCGTTGCCGAACTTCGAGGAATCGATACTTATATCATCGCGTCATTCAATATCGAGTAGATGCACGAACACACGCGTCCACCGTGACGGGATTAACAATCGGCTCATGCGAGTCGGCTCTCGCTTCTCCACGACTAGAGAGCAGAGTCCTGCAGAATTACAATCGAATTACCAGGTTGGCAACCAAGTTCGCGACCTCCACGAATTTTCTCAAAGAAAATTAAACGTCTTCCTACCTAGAATAATTCCATTCTATATGATTTTTTTTTTATTTTGTGGATATGAAATTAATTGAATACCTCATACAATATTGAAATGTTTAATAATTTGTTAGAACCCAACATATTTAATAATGTAAACGATATTTTGAATTATAGTACAGCAATTTTTAGTGGTCACTCTAAGGCACCACTCGAGTGCTAAGGGTTAATAAATTTGGGGTAGGGAATAACACTAAACCATCATCCCCAAACATCCGTGAACAGAATCGGATGGACGTCAATTTTGTTTTGTATTCAGAACACGTAATTCTTCCATAAAATGCTTCCACATATTATTAAACGATAATTTTCTAATTTAATAACAATATTAAAATAAAATACGATCGATGCATGATACCGTAGTAATCGGTACAGTTATTAAATAATCAATCGCAAATATTTAATAAATTTTAAATTGATGTTTTCGGCGTTGCAGTTTCGATCAATTTTTAATCAAATAGTCCGTCGGTTTCAGTCCGAAAACCTGGCAGTTGCTTGAAATGTAAAATCTCAATAATTCATGATTATCCGACAATAAATTATAGTTAGGAATATGCTCGTGTAGAATCAATTCAAAATAACGATGTTGAAATATTCAGTGTCATTTGAGTTAAAAATTGGTCATTACTATTGAATTTAGTTGTGCAGTGAAATATAAATGTTCTAATAAGTATATTTTCAGAAGTACACGACAGTATTTACCAACCAAATTTTAGTTATGTTCCCAGTGTGTCCCAAACAATTCTTTTTTTTCCAAAATCTCGAGAATTTATCTAACTTTAGTGCTAAAAAAGAAAAAACTCTTGCAACTCTTTTGCACTCTTTTTGAGAAATTCCACTTTTTACTGATAAAAATTTATACTTATTTTAATACTTACTCATTCAAAAGTCTCGTGATCTACGTACTTAGTATTAAAACAATAAATTATATTATTCCAACATAATTTATATGCAAAAATAATTTTTTCTAACTTTCCAATGAAAGCACTCCATTATCACGATTTTTTAAAGTTTCCCTATAATCTGTAAAAAAAAATAGTTCGAACGAAATTACGAAAAAAAATTTTCGACAGCAAATCAAGATCATTTTGATATTTTAAATATTAAAATACATTTTTGATTTCATAATATTATAACTGATGTTGAAACAAATTCAACGACCTACTATATTATGACCTACAGGGTGTCTACCAATATGTGCGACAAGCAAGGTCGTTTCAACATGGTTTTCACATTGATTAATAAATTCGAACGGGTAAAATCATTTTCGATCTATTTGTGCGCAAGGATAGGCGTGGTTCTGAATAAATAATACTCGTTCTGAATAAATGACATTTTTTCAATATTAATCTCACTTTCATTCCACCTATCAATGGCTTATGCAATTTGCGATACGATTGCGGCGTGGACGATTGACATAAAAGTACATTGACCTGGGAAATAAGTACAGCCACTGAATTACTGAAACATGAAAATGAATTTGTTGTATCATGTTGATGTTGAGTTCAACATAGCATATGTTTGTTAACCTAAACCTAAATAAATCAATATTGTTTATACAATGTAGTGATGTACTTCATTAACGAGTAAAAGATCTCTTTGAAGCCTTGATTATTAGCAAATTTTATTCTTTAATAACAACTTTCCCCTATTTAAGAACTTGCCCCACAACGGGGAAAAAAGTTCTGTTTTGCCAAACGACAAACAAATGGACAAACATACATAGAAAACCTCTATTACAATATTCTAATTTTAATCCATATCAGGATCAAAACGTTGAGAATTTATTAATTACAAGATTCCTTGTTCTTTATTTTGATCGAACCTGTGCGCTGATATCACCACAAAGAATTATTCTAATTTTAAGGTTCGAAGTTTAAAATATAGTTTAACAATAAATTACTCGTTCATGACGAGAATATCTAGACTATTTCTACGACTTTTATCTATTGGGTTGGCAAAAAAAAAAAGTAATTTCGGTATTTAAAAGTGAAATAGAGCTCAATTATTTTATTCACGCCATAAACTTTAACGAATCAGATATTTTCCATTTTGTTCAATGATCTTATACCAAAAAGAATCAATAAGAAAGTTTGATCGATTAAAGTTCATTTCTTGATTAGAAAACAAATTTAGTTTTACTTCACCTTAAGATACTGAAATTACTTTCTTGCCAGCACAATATTTCTTCAAAATCTGAACTTATAGCTTCAACCTCCCCCTTTTTTTTAACTCTTTTCACAGCTTTCTTCGGGTCGCGGGGAGGGCCCTTTCTTCGATTCACTCCCAATGAGTTTTCCGATGACCACCACTCATGTTCTTGGCTTCTAGCTTCGACCTCCCGTACTCGATTGTTAAAACAATGGTTAATCGGGGTTAGGTAAGGGGGGTCCCATGGAAATGACCGACACAACATTTCACCGACTCCAGATTTGACCGACAACGAATTTGTCCGACAACGAATCTAAAACCGTTGTCGGACAAATTCGTGTCGGTTAAAGTCGTTGTCGGTGAAATCTGGAGTCGGTGAAAACCGTGTCGGGAAAATTTGTGTCGGTGATTTCCATGGGACCCGGGTAGGGGGATTGTTCGTGTTGACACGACGCGGACCCGAAACTGTACGCGGTGAACGAACACAATTAAGGCGGGCGACATGCACGGGGCAGAATAACAGTGTCCGTATGTGTTCGATGCGCCTCGTCAATTGGTTTTAAATCTCACGACGTGGTTTGCCCTTCAGGCTGGTCCGGCAGGGGTCATGGTTAAGGTCTGGCCGAGCTGCGCGTCAGACCATTTTGGACGTCCGTGTAGGTCACTACATTTTAAATGGGCCAATCACGTGCTCGAGACCGCATTTAATTCTATGCACCGAGGCATCCTTGAAACCCTCTTAATCGTCGCTTTTGCGTTCCAATCGGGCTTTCGGCGCTGTCCCGTCGCGTCGGCACAAGACACTTTAGCGCTCACGACGGCCCCATTCAAAACTCCACCCTCCCGTACTTTTCCAAAAAGAGATCTCGCTCTTCCACTGAAGACCACATAGTTGTTGCTAGGAGAAACGGCCGGATGCCAATGCACCGGTACGCGAATGGTGCGATAGTACTGTCCTCTCGGATGGAAAGAGGTTGACAGGTTTCACTGCCTTCAACTAATAAATTCTGGCTGCTAACAATAAAAATTCGTCGATCCTAGAACATTACTCCGACCAATCATCTTCTCCTCTCTACACAATAGGGAAAAGACGGACAGCACCGGACACTTAACCCTCCGATGCATGATTTTTTTTAATTGGGATGAACATTTCTTTCAACCCAGATCATTTCGACTCTACGTCATCTTTTTTTACATCGTGCGCAACGAATAGAACCTGTTTTCTCTTACAACGGTTGAGCTTTTTACAATTTATAGAATACAGATGAATCTTATAATGATAAAATTCTTTTGAATAACTGTATGGTAAGGTTATGGACATAAAAAAAATATTCAGTGACTGTGATTGATATTCGAACAATCTTAAGAAGACGATAACTCTTTTAATATGGATGCTAGAATATGGAATGCTAGAACTATTGTTGAAGAAATTACAATTGGTCGGGTGTCGAGATTGTGAATTGATAGTCTTGAAACACAAACGTTTTTTTCATTAATTAAATTCTTGTTATCATATCTTGTATAATATGCAAGATTTCTTAACAACTTTGTCAATGTAAGAGTCGCTGGCGTGCAATGTAGCAACTGTCAGCGTGATGAGAACACAAAAAGGGAGAAATTTTGGTAAACTCAGTTTCTCAATATCAACCTAAACATCAAAAGTAGGAAAAGTTCTAGGGTTTGAAAAAAAGTTTCCTTTCTTCCGGCTGATTAGTTAAATTTATATTGTTCAAAACTATATTATAATTAACCCTTTGCACTCGGTGCTATTGTAACTCGAAAATGAAACATTAATTACGACCTAAAATAAATTCAATTCTACATGATTTTTCTCATTTTATGGATATGAAATTCATAAGATACGAAATATTGTACTTGAATGTTTAGTAATTAGTTAGATCCCTACATATTTAATAATGTAAACAATAATTAGAATAGTGGCAGAGCAAATTTCAGTGGTGACTCTGAATCACCACTCAAGTGCTAAGGGTTAAAACATCAAATATGAACAGGTATAATCCCCAAACAGAACATTCACCGCAGAGGGTAGCAAGGGGTGCCAATTTCTCGAAACTCTCGCACCAAATTCGAAGCGCGTGCTGTCCAGTACACTCGTGGACGTTCATTCTTCAATCTACTCCAGCAGGGGTCGCGCGGTTAAGGTCTTCGTGCCCGCAGGGTCTTATTGTTTTGTACAGGGCAGCAGAACTGGGGTAGAAAAACGTAGTAGAACAAAGTTTTGCAGGGGATGTCGGTTTTCGATCTGGTGCAGCCGGAGACGAGTGATTCAGATCTTGCATTCTGTGTAGAATTGTTTTGAATGAGCTAGTAGAGTTGGGGTAGCAGCGCGTGCCTGCAGGATCAGATTGTTTTGGACAGGGTAGAAAAGCGTAGAACACCGTAACGGAGCAGAGGGTTGCAGGGGATGTTTTTCGATCTGGTGCAGCCGGAGAAGAATGATTGAGATGTTGCTAGCTGTATGGAATTGTTTTGAATGAGGTAGTAGAGTTGGGGTAGCAGAACGTACATAGTAGAGGACAGCAAGGGGTGGCAATTTCTGATGATTCTCGCGTAAGATTCGAAGCGCGTGCTGTCCGGTATACTCGGGGACGTTCATTCTTCAATTTGGTGCAGCAGGGGTTGTGCGGTTAAGGTATTCGTGCCTGCAGGATCAGATTGTTTTGGACAGGGTAGAAAAGCGTAGAACACCGTCATGGAGCAGAGGGTTGCAGGGGATGTTTTTCGATCTGGTGCAGCCGGAGAAGAATGATGGAGGTCTTGCTAGCTGTATGGAATTGTTTTGAGTGAGGTAGTAGAATTGGGGTAGCAGAACGTACATAGTAGAAGACAGCAAGGGGTGGCAATTTCTGATGATTCTCGCGGAAGATTCGAAGCGCTTGCTGTCCAGTACACATTGGAGACGTTCATTCTTCGATCTGCTTCAGCAGAGGTCGCGCAGTTAAGGTCTTCTTGCCTGCAGTGTCATATTGTTTTAGACAGGGTAGCAAACCGTAGAACACCGTAATGGAGCAGAGGGTTGCAGGGAATGTTTTTTGATCTGGTGCAGCCGAAGAAGAATGATTGAGGTGTTGCTAGCTGTATGGAATTGTTTTGAATGTGGTAGTAGAATTGGGGTAGCAGAATGTAGACAGTAGAGGGTAGCAAGGGGTGGCAATTTCTGATGATTCTCGCGGAAGATTCGAAGCGCGTGCTGTCCGGTATACTCGGGGACGTTCATTCTTCGATCTGCTCCAGCAGGGGTCGCGCGGTTAAGGTCTTCTTGCCTGCAGTGTCAAAGTATTTTGGACGGGCATGTAGGTCAGCGCGAGCAGTCGAAGCGAGTGCGACACACGTTCACGAGCACGTCTGGCCTGGCCCTGGTATGCTAGCGGGCCAGATTGAAACACAATCGATTTAATGAAGCGAATCATCCGTCCAGGACGAGGGCCAAGGGCGAATCTCTTATCCAGTCTGATTCACCTGTTTGCTCTGACCTTTCTTCTTCTTGGGTTCGTTGCGTCCACAGATCTGACCCACCGACCGCAGCCGAGGCAGCACTGACCCGTCAATGGCGAAGAAAGTTCAGAGACGAAAGAAAGCCAATCATCGGTGATTGATATAAACGATTTAATGGTTTGGCCTCGCCACCAGCGTTCACGTTGCAGCTTGCGATCCCAGGGTCGCGCTGGAAGTTTTTTCTTCGGTAACCAAAACAACCATCTCGACTTCGATATTCGTTGCTTCTGATCAAAATAAAAGTCTCGTCGTAGATATTGGACACCTCGTAACCGATATGAAATTCGTGTCATCGATAATGGTTAACTATAATAAGATAATGGAGAACAATCCTCGTTGCAAATAATAGTTATTCATAACCGACAATGAATTCCGTGAATAATCAGAAACATCTTAATCATTCAGAATGGCTATTTGTGTGCACAACGGATAAATCTTGAAATGTTTTAATAAGATCGTTTTTCGAAACATTTACGGAGTAATGACTAACACCCGACTTCTTCTACTTAATGATTTTTTTTTAATGAATTTCTAAAAATCCCTGAATGGCTCCCGTTTCTTCCAATAAATCCAAAAAATTATTAGATTCTCTAAACAATAGCATTTAGTAGATTATGCTTTCATCGCGTTATATCGAACTGCACACAACAATACAATGGGTCAACGAATAACAAATAAAAGTAAATATGAGAACTTGATGCACATGAAGGAATTCGTGGATCCACGTATGTAGTTATCGTCGATGTTCGGTCTAGCTGCAGAATTCAGAGAAAAAAAAAACTTGCAGCAAACGCGATCGAGCACAGCAAGCAAATGACAAAACAATTTTCCAGCTTTTAGTCAAAGACAGATCCCTTTGAAAAACTCCCTAATCGCTTTCGATGGCCGAGGACCGAAACGGGTTGACCCGATATCGGGAACGTTGCATGCACTTTGTCGCGGTCATCCTGTCTGTGTCACCGATCGCGATCGAGCCAACGAGAAAACCGTATGCGATCGTATGAATTACGATTCTCGAAACGCGGTTGGACACCGCGCCGATTCCGTTTTCAAAGTAAATTCAACGTTGCGAAATCGTCTCGGACGGTAGCAATGGAAACTTGCTAATAATTCAGGAATTCGTAATCGTCTCGAGGAAAGATCGCTGTCGCGATCTCGCAAATAATTCATGAATCGTCGGAACACATATATTATCTTCTTGAATGAGAATCGAGTCTGCCGAACACCATTCGAACAGTCGCTTCGACGCGACGAGTAACGCATCTTTAACACTAAGTTTTACGGAACCCGTAAATTTCACGGATTCTGGACTTCGTGAACAAAATTAAAAGAAACTATAGCTATTAATTATTTCCAATTTATGCTGACAATTATTGGTGTGACGAGACGAATACAGTTAGGAGCATAAGTGATCACGCACACTTTAAATCAGAATAATCTTTGTGTTTTTATTTTTTTTTATTTAATGCAATTAGAATCTCAAAGTCGAGATTATTTTGCTATACATTATTATACATTACATAATAGAATACAAATTACATATAAATAATCGTTCGCTGGTTAACAAGCAGTTTTTAAACCTATACATTTTTCTTAAATATTTAACTCACAGGCATTCAGAGACGAGTAGGTTATTTTACATATTTTCACCGTAGGTCTGGATAGTAAGGCATTGCATGAGAGCGATGTTTGTGTTTATTTATACAATCCTAACAGATTTAATTCACTTTTAGTAAGTCTGTTAAAATTTTAATTGTTTTTAAATTAAGTTAATCGCTTTTTTAAAGAAAATACGTGGTTTCTTTTTTTAGCTGGGCCAATAACAAACGATGTGTGTGGTCAACTCGTATAAATTATATTCACTCTGAAAATTTCATTGAAAATGGTTTACGAGTTCTAAACAATCAAAAGTAAAAGGGTCGGAAAACTTGAAGACTCGCAATTATTACCACTTTTTACCGCATTATTACAAATTGTACTATGTTCGTATTCGTACATCTTCCAAAACTGAATAACATTTTTCAAAATTGAACCCAATAGCTTGACTTTTTTTTGAGAAGTTAGAAGGATTGGTTCACTAGTTGTAAATAATTTTTTTTATCGTCGTCCCTGAAGTGCGAGTCAATTACAAGAATGTCCGCAAATTTGTCTAATCTAAAACAGAATCAAAGTTTCGCATTGTATCTTTGATCTATTTCACTTCTGCCATAAATGCATAAAATCCACGATCTAATTATTCTAGAGACGAAAAGAAAAATCAAATTGTAGAAATTTTGAATGGCATATCACTACCAGCTCAAAAAATCTACCCTTTTTTCTACCGAAGGATGCAACAATAAGCATGAGAAAGAAATAAGTAAAGTTCTTTACCCATTTGTAAACACGCGACGACCATTGGATGCATCGGAAAACACCTAGCAATTTCCACGTACTCGTTCCAGGCTGTTTAAAATTTTAAAATGATTTTCTCAAGCGTCTTTCCCGAACCGAGGCAGTGTGCAAGCATTCTGAACGCTGCTGCGTTGTTATGTTAAACGATTTATGTGCCGGTGATTTATCGTCTGCGATATATAACGCACCGATGTGCCATTACTTGCCAGATTAACGGGATACTTCGCACGGGTTTACTCACAAGCTGCGAGGTACTTTTTGTTCGAACCACGCCGAATAGAAACATACCCAACAACTATGTATACGCATGCTGTGGACCACCGTACAACACGTCCGACGTTATATGAACCGGTGTTATACGACGTATCAGTCACTGTAATCACTTGATTTATATAGATGTATATATACTTGCTCCAACTAATTCTCAATAAATAAAAAAAAGGAAATCGGAACTGCAATCTTTCCTTTCTATCGATCGTATATTTGTTTATAAAAGATTACTTAGAAGCTATTCTGCAATCTATCGACAGCAAGTAAGTAACTTATTTCATAATTAGATATTTAATGGTTATTATAACAGATATTTAATCAACTGATGTCAATATTCAATATAATAGAATTTTGTTTAATGATTTACGGTCTTATAATGAGTTATGGTCTCGGATTCATACAAAAATCTCATAGAAAAATTCCAATTGTTCTTCCCCTAAAAACCTTATCCGGACTATTACGAACATTTCTTTAAAAAAAATTAGCCAAATCAGTACAGCCGTTCTCAAGTGATGCGCTTACCAACGAACAGCATTTCATTTTCATTTATACATATAGAAGAAGATAGAAGATAGATTCTTCGAAATAACATAGTTTTGTAAATAATCTCTGGAAATATTTTTACTTTCTATTTCAAATACTATTTTACCCAGCCTTGTTCCCTGGCTATACCCACTAAAAACAACATCTTGGTCCCTTTTTGGCTTATTTCAGTGCCGAAGATGAAACGCGTGTGACCCGTTTCTCATCTACTCAACAATGCGTTCCCTCTTCGGCCCTCCGCCACTCCTGTTCTCTGTTCAGAGATCGTTACGTAGTCCTGAAGCGAGAGAATCGTTGCAAACGATGAAGCACAGCTTCGAAATAGCGACTGGTCGTCAACAGGCTCCGGGCAGGAGAAAAACGAGGGACAACTGGCCCGAAAATCTGGCTCTGCCGAAAAGTCAGTTCCCGATCCAGCTCGAAGAGCAGCGTCCGTTCGTTCCCAGAAACGAATCACAAATCAACGTGCACGGCAGGACGGAACACAGCGGAGGGAAAGGAGCAAAATAAGACCGGCGACGATCCGTTTTAGCCGGCGCGTAACGCGTGGACAAATGGCGCCGATACAAAGTCACCCGACGCACACGCACGCGATCCCTAGAAGCCTCTACCTCGAAGAACCGAGTGCCTATGAGGCTGGAATACGCGAAGTAACCAACTATTAGTAACCCAGACTTTAGTATTCCCGCGGTGTCGTCCCATACGAGACTTCCTCATTCCAGAGTTGAGCTATTGTGAACCTCTCTCTCCCTCACTCCTCCACCCCCGTCTCCCCTCGTTTCTCTCTTTATTTTCTTCCCTCTCTTCCATCATCTCAATCCTCTCCTTCTTCCACCGCGTTGCAAATCCAATCGCATTACTCGTCCCTCGAAAGAACATTCTCTCCATCCTCCATGCTCGATCATTTTCCACTTTCGCCAGCCCAGTTTTCCTCTTCTAAATCATCGAGATCGCTCGAGTACTGGCTGTTCTAGAAACTTCAAGGATCGAGCCTGTTCGATGATCATCCGGGAGATCTAAGAAGTATGGGGACGTCGTGTTCGAGTCTGGCACCGCAACGGACCGGTACTCCGGACACGTCGAACAATTTCTTTTCAGCCCATTCGACGACCGGTGCTCACTCTAACTTCTTGGCTAAGCAAATAGCAATTAACGAGGCTGCCTTTCCGGGGATCGGTCCCGTTAACCTTAAAAACACTGGGAAGAAAACAACGTGGCTGTACTACGAGCGTATTCGTTCCTCTTGTGCGAGAACTTCCAGGAAAATGAAGCTAGGATCCGAAACCGAGCCGACGCGACCGGTCTTCTTCTTCTCTTTTCGTCTTTCCTAGACAAACCGATGGAGAGGATGGTGGGGAAAACCTGCCTATCGTGTCGGCAGCAATGCAAAACGACGCGCGCGAATCCGAGGACCGAAGCCTGATAATTCTTCAGCCCGATGAGAACCTAGTACTATATCCTGCCGGGCCGTTTCCTTTTCCTTTTACTCGCGCGAGCGCGTTCTCGCGAGGACTATCACCGTATTCCACTGAATAGTAATTCCTCGGGCAACCTGTATTGACTTCTGACCCTCTTTCGCAATGGATTTTAACGAGCTAATCCTTTTAACGCACCACGGGAAGGGAGAACAGGATCTGTCGCACGGGAACCAGGATCCATCAGCTGTTGCGACGGGATTAATGTTTCCGGCGACGCCAACGCCACCACCCATTGTAACGATCGCGTTATCCTGCTCGACGATTATAATTGGAAAACTGCGGACTTTCGTGCACTGTAAAACAGTTCCACGGCAAACCGAACCGATATTACATTGTATGACAACAAAAATGTTTTCATATAACTGTTCGGTGGATCTTATACAGTTTTTTTGCGCTGATTCCGAAGCTGACCTTAAACTTTTTTCTCCCACACACACGGTTTTTGAGAAACATGACTTTAAAGAAGAAAAACATATTTTTCAACATTAAAGAAGTATTGTGATGTTATTATTAAAGATATTAAATTGTTCTTCGCAGCAAAAGATTCTGTAGACTTTCCCGAAATGTTTCCATATAACTGTTCAGTGGATCTTATACAGTTTTTTGCGCTGTTTCCGAAGCGGGCCTTAAACTTTTTCTCTTACACGCATAGTTTTTGAGAAACATGAATTTAAAGAAGAAAAACATATTTTTCAGCATTAAAGAAGTATTGTAATGTTATTATAAAAGATATTGAATTGGTCTTCGCAGCAAAAGATCTTATGCAGTTTTTTGCGCTGTTTCCGAAGCGGGCTTTAAACTTTTTTCTCCCACACACACGGTTTTTGAGAAACATGACTTTAAAGAAGAAATACATATTTTTCAGCATTAAAGAAGTATTGTGATGTTATTATTAAAGATATTAAATTGTTCTTCGCAGCAAAAGATTCTGCTCTTTCCCGAATCCAGTGATATCCATCATTAATATCGTTGTGATTATTTAAACATGTTCAAATCAACCAAAATGTTGATTTCTATCACGTATCCAAAGTCATAAAAATCTGTGAGTGCGTCACACATCGAAAGGTTTAACAAAATTTTCATTTGTACATGATTTTTTCTATTTTTGTCTGATTTTTTAAAGAATCGATAAAAGCTGATTCAGTGATGTCCTTATTAAGTTCTAATTTCGTGTGATTGTTTAAACATGTTCAAATCAACAAAAATGTTGATTTCTACCACATATCCAAAAATCATAAAAATCTGTGAGTGCGTCACACGTCGAATGGTTTAACAAAATTTTCATTTGGAGATGCTGTTTTCTATTTTTGTCTGATTTTTTAAAGAATCGACAAAAGATGATTCAGTGATATCCTTTTTCAATTCCAATTTCGTGTCTCGACACACAAGCGGTTGAGATATTCCATTTGGTTTTTTTTTTGCGAAGCCAATTTTTTATCGCGAATGATGAAAGTCGACCCACTTCTCGCTGAAAAAACAGACGGTCGATATCCGCGTGATTCAACAGGATACGCACACCTATCGCGCAGGACAAGGGGAACCCGGCGAAAGAAAAATGCTCGAGGATGCAGAGATTGCTACATTGTAATATTTCTCAACTGCATCGATGCTATCAGCAACCTAGCGCGCGTTACGATGCAAATTTTATTCGCAGACGATCAAAGTTGCATCGACGCGTTCGCAGTAACTGCCTACCCCATTCCGATCAGCTATGTGATCAGTCAAGATAAAGGCACTGGCACGGTCAGCCATTATGGTGAACAGTAGGTCTTTTATTTTGGAAAACAGACCAAAGCGAAGGTTCCCATCACCTACCAGTTTCTCTTTCCGCGTTGTTTGAAACTATAAATTAGTATTCAAACGATTTCTCGATCACGATCGACCACCAAGTTCGGTAACAAGTTTACTTGATAGGGAAGATTTATATTATCCTTTTCGATAGAAGGTCACGCAGACGCTAATAAGGTTCAGATGATAAGTAAGAGTTTCGTTTTATCACAAGAGATTCCGTTATCATAATGTCGCACAACGGTTAATAACACAAACTAATCAAATCTGTCGAGCAGTAAAAGCGGTTGGTGTGTGTTGACTTACAATAATGATATGACTGAATTCATTTAGACTTTGTGAGGCTAATCTTTACCTCGGATTTTGATGAGAAAATCACGAAAATCCAAGTTTCCAAAGTTATGCGTGTATAGAGTTGAGATATTTCAAGTTGGTTCAAGTCTAACGAAAAAATCGCTTATTACGCGAATAATCGTAACTGTATTGTGTTGAATATTATTTTAATAAAAAAAGGAGACGATTACGATGGTGAATGTTCCATAGAAGAAAAATGAAAAATTAGAAAAGTTGCAATGTTTTACGTCTCGCCGATACTCGAATCACACCGGTTAATTCCAGCCAATTAATCTGAAATAATTGCAATTCTCAGTTATGATATTATTGGAGGTATAAAATATTTCACTTGAATCTTTAGTGTACTCCTCACATTTAGCGGGCAGTTATTTCTACTTCGAAACTTGGCGTTCGATAAAAAAATCGAAAATCATGAAAAAAATTGCACGAAATCTAAATAAATTAGAACTAATAAAGAACCTTGTCATTTTTATCAGCTAAAACATTTTAATCCTTTTCAATGCTCGGTAGTTTTAATGTTAAAACAAATTCAATTCGTAAATGCGTTACCTAATGTCTGATTGTTTATCTATCAACATATGGTAAAATTCTTTTAATAGTCGCATCAAGGGCTTCTTCAGGAAGTGGGTTACTTATTGAGTGCCCAATAAACACGCGCGAATCATTTGCATAAATCATCCTTTCTCGCCAGAGTCATATATGAATTCATATATCTATTTTTAAGAATCAGAGAAAGTTCATTTTCTCAAAAGTTGTATGATACCAGACAAGTTATAGCGTGGCATTAATAATTTCTTTTTTTTTCCCGAAAAATGAAACTGCATATCTTCTTTCGCATACATTAATTCTTCGAGATGTTCTGCGTAATAAATTCCTACTAGCGATGGGACACACTAGATTAATCCAGAAATTCTTAATATTCAAAGAAGCCATAAATCTCCCGGAAACGACAGACATATGGGACGAGTTCTATAATCGAGGAGGAACCATCGCTAACGACTATGTTAATTTATTACCAATGCAATGCTAAATAAAGGAAGAAGTTATTTCTTCATTGCAGTTGCATTTTCAGAGTTTCTTTTCCTGTTCTTTTTACACGCATTTTTATCACTCGCAAAATCTTTTTATATTCTACACAAATTAACACTAACCATATTGCGACCGGTCGAATGTTCAGTTTTTAATTATTGAAATTATAAAGATACTCCTTCAAGCACGTATTATTATAAAAATTGTGAAAAATCTAAATAAATTCATTCTTGTTATTTGTATAAAATAATAAATATCCGCTATATTTTGTACCCGGTACAGTTACTGTTAATAGAATTCTTTGTACATTTTTTAACACACGTTCAGTTCTTACCTTGCGGTCCATTTTTGTCGGAAAGAAGCGGGAACACTTATTGAATAGGACGTTGCAATTATCTGGAAAATAAAGGTTGTAGAAGCTGTTTGTAGAAGAATTCTCATTTTGAAATCATTTATATGTTTATAAATACATCAACAAAAAGTTATGGATAGGAGACATTTCTTTCATTTCGTTGATTTAAACATTATATCTGCGTTTCTAATTATATACAAAAGCATCGTTTTGCATACAGATACGTTCTCGGGTAACCAAGTATCTCATGATGTCTCACAACTGGTTACAAGAGCTACAAACGCACGAATTGCTTTGTAAACATTAAGAAAATCTACGATATACCAATTATTTCATGGAATAATAATAAAAATCTCATAAATCGACTGCGAACCTTTATGCAAAATAAAAATTGTCTGCATCGACTGCAAGAAGAAAATCGAATCCGTCCCTTGTGTCAATTTGACACAGTTCTCCCGAAATAAGTTATACCGTTCTGTTATTTGTAAGTAAATTTGTCCAAAACTTGGTGACTTTTATTTTTGAATGCGAAACATATAATCGGAAAAATACTAAGATGTAAATGTTAACTCATCAGTTTGAATGAAAAAAAAGACATGGAAAAGTAACTGTTTCACTTGTTATTTTATCGATTTTTTTTATCACTGTGTCAATTTGACACCGAGGGACAGATTCAGTTCGTGAAATGAGGGGAGGATGAGGGTTAATGATTTTAATAGCGAAGAGATCATATGTAACAAATAGAAGATAGAAGAAGATAGAAGAAGATAAAAGAAGATAGAAGAAGATAGAAGAAGATAAAAGAAGATAGAAGAAGATAGAAGGTAAAAAATAGAAGATACAATATAGCACAAGATAGAAGAAGATAAAAGAAGATAGAAGAAGATAGAAGAAGATAGAAGGTACAAGATAGAAGATGCAAGATAGAAGATGCAAGATAGAAGATACAAGATAGAAGAAGATAGAAGATACAAAATAGAAGAAGATAGAAGAACATAGAAGAAGATAAAAGAAGATAGAAGAAGATAGAAGATACAAAATAGAAGAAGATAGAAGATACAAAATAGAAGAAGAGAGAAGAAGTTAGAAGGTACAAGATAGAAGATACAAAATAGAAGAAGATAGAAGGTACAAGATACAAGATACAAGATACGAAATACAAGATACAAGATACAAAATACAAGATACAAGATACAAGATACAAGATACAAGATAGATAAAGATTCGCTGTCTACTGATATACATAGGTAACAGGTCTAGTTTCGAATCGCATGGTAACAGCACTCGACGCTCGACCGTGAATTCGAGAACGAAAGAAACTGGGCCATCGAAAGCAGTATAGTTTTTCCCCTGTTGCGAACGAGAACGAAAACGCGGCAGAGGCTCGCGATGCCGGTTGTAGTGTGCCTCGTGGTTCTCGGGCGGTGCATCGCGTGTGGGAAGACGACAATGCACCGGTGTCCTCGCGCCCGATACGCCTTACGTGGTTGCACTCTCTGTCGCAGCGGCGCTTGTTGTAACTCGCGCGCGTCTCTCTTAACGATTCTATCGGTGCTACCGGTACGATTGATATTCCAGCGCCGCTCTACCGCGTACGCCCCTGACAGATGCCCTGCACCTTCTCCCTTTCTCCCTCCCTCACAGCCGATTTTCTTCCCTCTCGATTCCGTAGGCTCGCCAATAGCCAATAGAGAAACGATCGAATGCGATCGTTGGCCAATTCTGCGACGAATCGATCCAACCGACAAATAGAATCGAGTTCCTGATACGGTACTGCACACTTCAACCCCCTCTCCTTTGCGAACTTAAGGTGTGGAGGTGTCTCACGTATTTAAAATAAAGGTTAGTGAACTTTATGATTTTTTTGTCTATATTAACCCTGCACATGATTTTTTTAATTGGGATGATGAAATTGAAAGAAGGTCAGTTTTTGTGTTTTATTTAAAGGAAAAATATTTAAAAGAATTGAAACTACATTTGCAGACAAATAAACATAATTTAGAATAGTAAGAAAACACATTCTTAGATTACTATATACTAGATTTGTTAACTGTATCAAATATGATACACTATGCAGTGAAGGGTTAACTCGAAAAATCATTTCTTCTGCCCTAGAATAATTCGATTCTATATGTATAAATCTTCCTGAAACATGTAATGTTTCTTCCTGGATTTCGTTCAAATCACTTTCTAAATAAGTCCACAATTGTTTCTCTGATTTTGACACTTTATTTTCAACCCACAGTTTCTCAATCGGATACTAATCCAGTGATTGGGTCGGTCACTGCATAACTTTAAGTTTATCAATGTCCTCTAATTCTTTTTATTCACAGTAATTGATGTTGAATATTATCTCTATTATTAATTATTACTTTTGTACGATTGTATAAAAGAAATACTGTGGCAAAAGTTACATTCGGTTGCCTTATTTTAAATATATTTTGTAATCATTTTCGATAAACTGAAGGTGGAGTCAAATATTTATGGACGGTAATGTAATTTCTTAACGGACCGAAGAACGCGTGCGAAAAATTGAATTGTCGATTAAAATGCGAGAAGCGTCGAGGAAAGTAATTCTTGCGCTCCCGGTGTTATATTCCACGAGGACCGATTTTACGCTCTCCTGGCAGATACCCAAAGTTTTTCTATTAAAGCCAACGTCAAACCTGAGGAATGTGTCTTCTGGTAGGATAGGCCTACCGGCTGAACGTTGCCGGCGGCTACATTTCCATTCACACATCCTCGTAATCTCCGAACGAACCATTGTGCCACTAACGCGTTATCCGGACCACTAAAAATGTGACTTCTTTCGGAGAGAAATCGGTGAATGTGAACATTGACCCATGGTTCCGTTACCAACGATCTCCGAAATACTACCGTGGCCCGTGGGAGAGCACGTTAACGCCTCCGTATTTTTCGTGAAATACTATACAAACACTTCACGAATCATTCAAATTGCTTTTTCGGTGGATAGCCGAAGCAGTTTTAACCCCAAGAATAATTTAAGCCCGCCATTTTACTCTTGTATATTTCTTGTGCGTGTCAGTTTTTTCTCGTGTTAATTTTTACACTCTACGTAATATAGATTTTACATTCCAAATTCGCCTTTTTGCGTGTCAATTTCACCTTTCTGTAAATTTGGGTTTATTTGCAGTGCGAAACCTTAGTGGAAACCCCGATAACTCGAGCTGGAAGGGAAGAAATCTTCGAGTGAGAGAGATTCAAAAAACGAAAATTATTGATAGTGTGCTGATGGTCATTTCAAATTCAATAACAATATTCATTATTCAGTAAAACCAAAAAATATTTTTTGACACATCATCATTTACTACACGTCTACTCGTGTATTTGGATACACGGGAACGATCCTCGAGTAACACAAGGTGGACGCTGTCAGTCTGGGTGTAGATCGGCGTTGTCGATAGAATCATGAAAGTGTAAAAGGATATGCAACACGAAATGCCAAGAAACGAGAGTACGAGGTGTGTTTCGATGGATTTTGCAAGAGCTCGGCTGAAATCGCGGTAGAATCTCGTGCTTCTGTCGATTGGGCGACACAATAGACATTCTCGGGCAAGGTGTGCTTCGTTAATCAAAGTACACAGCCGAGTATGCGGGTAGACCGCTCATAGATCTCGCGTGCACAGGTGTAACGACAGGTGAACACACCTATATCTACTTCGATGAATACGAGCGAATCGTTGCGCCAGTCGTGACGACAATAGAATCATTCCAAAATTCGAGTTCTCGACGAAAACGTGAGACAACTCTAAAATACCTTCACCATTAATACTCTACTATAAAAAGTAAGAATTTCACGTCTGTATCGGTAAAGAATTACAAGAAAGCTAAGCATCTTGCATCAATTTCTTCAAATTCAAAGAGTTTCTAATAAATATACAAGTTCAATTTTATTTCGTAGCCCGTGTTACCAATTCGAACAATATTCGGCTAGACTAGAATAAATAAGATTCGTTAATATTTGCCTCAATTTTTAACACTTGTTACTAAGAAAATACTATTTTTGAGATCATCAACTTTCGAGATCCACCATTTCGTGAATTTTTGCTCGAACAAAATAATCGTTGTATACAGGGTGTGTCCGTTAAGTTATGTCACCATTTTTTAGGCATTTCCAGTAGTGCAATTAAAAAATGTTTCAGATAAAAGTTTCTCAGTATTTAGTGAGCTACATGTTCGCATATTCTTAAATCTGAAAAAATGCTTTTTACGTAAAAAAGTAAAGGCCACCTTGACTTTTTTTAAATGGCCCCATATGTGTTGAACGTTATAGGATTGTGATCCACCTTCTATGATACAGAACTCCGCTCTATGTATTAGATTTCTCGTTGTTGCCATAATTAGGGCGTCTCGGTTTATGTTGTTACAATGCAGTTATGCGATTTCGAAGTTCTCGAACATTATCGTATACAACAGATTGTAGATTGCCTAAAAAACGGTATAGTGGAACCATAGTTATACTTTTTTAAAGAATAATTCCTTTTTTTTCAAACGTTCCAGTGAGCCTTAATCGTGCCCGCCAGCAGATCAAAATTTTTAACTGAAGAAACCGTCACAGCTGCCATAGTATCGATTAAATAGCCTGTGCTATGAAGTACGTGCTATTAAATACCCTGTGCGAACAGATATTTATGGACGGAGGTGTGTGGCGCCGTAACAGCGGCGCAGCAACGTAAAGGGTTAAGTTTTCCGAAGATCCTGTATCTTCTCAGAGACTGCGTACGAACGAAAGCGAGTTTACCGTTCGCCTCGAAGCGTGTTCGCGCGGCAGCACCGAGATATAGGACCGATATCGATAGGCGACATTCGCGGCACGCGATTTGCATATGTGTATATGCAAATTCGTAGTTAATACCGTCAATAGCACGCGATGTACGCGTTCGCAACATCACCGGGTAGAAACCCCATTGCCAGTTCTTGCGCCCCTCACTCGCCACACCATGCCGGGCCACACCACTTTTGATTACTGAAAAAGCCCCAGTCTTGCGTTATCGAGAGTTGAGGAGGCGCATCCCGCACCCTTACAATCCTTTTTTTTTTTTATTTTTTTTTTATAGTGCGGAAATGCGTTACGCATACCCTGGCCCCTTGGGGGACCAAGGTTATGTGGGACTGTCCAGAGGACTCTCCGGCCAGCCTCTACCCACTAAAACCGCACTCCCACCTAAGCTATTGTAAGGGGGGGGGGGGCCAGGATCTCCGAGAACTCAACTGGCCAACCCTTACAATCCTGGAAACGAACCTACCCACTTAATATATTAACGTTATTTCACTGTGTAAGTCAGCTACAATAGTACGAAATCAAAAATACATATTGTCTTTTAACCCTTCGCACTCGGAGCTATTCTATCTCGAATATTAAACATTTCTTCCTTTTCATTTCATCTTTTTCACATTTTATGGATATGAAATTGATTTAATACTTAAATGTGTGGCAATTGAGTAAACCATATTTTGAATAATGGCAAAACTCTCTCCGCGTCACCACTCGTTTGCTAAGGGTTAAAAACTCAAAGTGACTTTAATTTTTTTCTGTATTAAAAATTCTTTCTTTAATTTTCTGGATAAAAATTTATAGTGATTTGAATAAGGTTTGAATATCAATATAACTTTAACTTTTCAAGATGGATTAAAATATACCCCACTATGCGTAAAAAGCTAAGCAGAAGGTGGGACAGTTTTTAATGCACCTAACCTAACCCATAGAGTTAAGGGTTCGAGCAGGTGCAAGAATTCGCGAGTGATTATCACCTCGAGAGAGAAAGAGAGAGAGAGAGAGGGAGAGCAATGGACACCGTTGCCACAGTGGACGAAGATGGAGTGGCGCCAAATGTCGCGGATGCGATTCCCAGGGAGTCCCGACTGAATGACAAGTAAATCAAGCATATAATTGGAATTCAATTCGCACAGTGGCACAGATACACGGCATTAGAATTCCGCTTGCAGGCCTGGCCGTTGTACGCTAGCTGTTTCGCTGCACACGTGTGCACGCGGCCGCATACAACACGCTGTTACACGTGCACCTGCAAGCGCGTCAATTACATGGGAGCTGCAGGCGATCCGTCTTCGGACGTTCCACGGTGCCGAGGAAAGTGCCGCGATACGAAACGCGAATCGCGTACGTTCGAAGCGAAAACAGTAAGAATGCGCTAACGAACGCGCGGAATCGGCACCGCGCCGCGTGCTGAAACGTAAGAACGCGATCGGCGATCGTAAATTATTGCCTGCTTGAGCGCTCGAGTGCTGAAATATTGGCTGGTGTCGGGAGCGGAACGGATAGCAGACAGTGTTCGGGTTGGTCGCATGCCTGCCCGAAACTCGCGCAGGAGTGAACACGGTTCAATAGAGACCATGAATTGTCGGAGCAAACTGTAACTGCAACGTGTAACGTGCATACGCATACGATAGGACGATAGGACGTCGATAGCGAGGACCTAGGGACTTGCGAGCGAGCCGTGTCCGTCCGATTTCTCTTCACGGATGTTTAGGGATGATCGCTTAGCATAACTATTGATATATGTACGTAAAACGTATGATACAGAAATTAATCAGGGGTGTGCGGGTACCCGGAATCTCGGGTAGTTCGCAATATTTGGGTACCCGAAGTTAAAGTTGTATTTATGTATCTAATTATAATGCTGTTTTATGATTTTTCAGTTCAATCTGCTGTTTCTGTAATCATCGGTTGTAATAATATTTTGATTTTTCATCGATCAATAATCAATTCGAAGCATTGGTTTATGAAATGATACGAACAAAAAAAAAAATGATTTTCCAAACAATTATAATTTAGAAGATTTTATGCCAAAATAAAAAAGGCATTTTTTTAAAACATTTTTATTTGGGTCCTTAAAGAAAATTGAAAATGTATGTTCTGTAGATCTATGTTAGTTATACACATGCTGAATGTGTCATCGAAATCGAGTATTAACATACGCACGAGCTAGAAGGTCTTTCTTTAGAAATAGCTCGATTCGCACGATAGCAAGATGTCATTGGTTGCGAGAACTCTGCTCGAGGAAGAGGCAGATGCGTTAGTGAGGGCGAGGGGTGAGTAGAGGGGATGGGGGTGTACGGAGCTAGAGCCTAGAAGGTTAACAAAATCAATACCCCGGTGGGTGGCAGAGCTGGTGGTGTCGGCTTGCTGGGGGGCTAGGTCGGCCACTGACCTTTATCCAGGCCAACTGCATCATCCCCATTTCTACGCGCGCACGCACGCACAC
Source organism: Lasioglossum morio (assembly GCA_916610235.2). Taxonomy (NCBI): domain Eukaryota; kingdom Metazoa; phylum Arthropoda; class Insecta; order Hymenoptera; family Halictidae; genus Lasioglossum; species Lasioglossum morio. The sequence goes on along the minus strand of OU744324.1, from coordinate 3,687,200 downwards.
AGATACACGCACACAAGAAAGCCGGGTCGTCTATTTTCACACGGCGAGCCATTTTTGCCGGATGAAAACAATCCGACCGAACGTTCGCGCAAGCTGCCGTTTACCGACGTACGTCTCACCAGAAACCTGGTCGTGATCATTTACTAATTGCGCGATCCCTAATTCGCCGAATGAAATATGCAATCGGCACCTTCATTTTCCCTGCCATGTTACACGGCACGTTTTAATACCGAGCTAGAAGATTCCACCTCGGTTTGAGACTCTTCGTTATCGAACTCTTGCATATTCTTTTATTTTGTAAAGGGGTTACTCGACGTGTTCTTTATCTGTTCCGTGCTCGTTGGGAACTGTCTGTGAAATTTATTTAACAAAATCAAAACGTCACACGCATTTGTTAACAAAACACGTATTGTGCAAACCGATAAAAATATATGTAACGTATAAATCAATGAAAATATATACAACGGTCAAACATACGGTAAACATTCTTACAATTCCATTCTTACAATTTGTACCCTAGTTTTTGGATGTCGAGAGGAAGACAGTATTGGAAACGATCCGTTTCAATCCTCAGTTTCCAGAACCCAGTTTAAATTATTTATTATTGAATCCTTGTACACTAGAACCTCTTCGTGATGATAGTAATACTATAACAATACTTTTCTTATGCAAGATTTGGTGCTTTATGCGTATTCGAGAAGAAATATTGAGTCTTTTTACCTGTCAAACACCTTTACCTGAAAATCGCTGAACTTCAGACACACATAACTTTTGAACCAGTGGATTCTCACCGAAATTTACAGCATTACATTTGTAAATGTTCATAATTCTTGATTTCCGGAGGTGAAGTTTAATTTTGTTTCATGTAATTCTTACCAATTGGAGTTTTTTCCAAATCTTTATTGTACATCATTTAGTAAATCAATGCTTCTAATAGTTGAAGCAAGGTCAAGTTGTTCGGTCCAATTCTCAAAAAGGTATTCTGATTTAATGTTAGGAATGTTGCTGTAATCTTTTGGTGAATCAGACTCTTCGATATTTTCAATAGCCATGTTGAAATTCTAGAAAATATTGTGTTGGAACGAGAATTCGTAGCGTTTTTAAATTAAAACTCAAAGATAAAGTTAAACAACATATTTTCCATTTTCTTCTATTACATTCTATCATTTTTTTTAGGTGACTTATCATGTTATTCAATAAATATCTTAATTTTATCTTTGAATTTTGATTTAGAAACGCTACGAACCTTCCGTTCCAACCTAATAAATGATAAAGTATAAAAGTGTATCGTGTCTGATGATTTGACCGAGTATAATCAATTTAAAAATTGACTGGAGATTCAATTTATCGAAGGCATACGCAAAGTTTGACTAAACGATCGGTACTTCAATACTTTCAACATCTCGCGCGTTGAGCATTACCACTGCGATATTGTTTCGACTTCGTCCAATACGGAAATTGACTGCGCCTTAGGAAATGCAAAAGAAAGTCGATCTTTTCAAACGTCTGAAGTAGAATACCCCGTTAAGACGAATCATTAGGCGCCTCTGTTCCGGGAAAGCAAATTGGCGCGACTCTCGGACAAGTTCTGCAGAACATTACAGATTTAACCATTAAGGATCATTTAAACGAAACGAAATGGAACTTCCGTGAGCGAAATTGGAGCGTCGCGATGCAGTCGCAAAAATTCTTGCCGGCCGCGCATAGCCTTTCCCGTCCTGCATCTCGATCAGGAAACTCGATACATATTTGATATTATTTCCAATCTGTGTTAAACTTATGAATACTAACTGTTTAATATTGAAGCTTTTTAATAAAGACCATAACTTTTTGATATTGGACAACACGAACTTGATTGTAAACCGATAGTAAATATGACCTAAATAAATTTTTTAAAAATTGCAATTCGTTGGAATTACAGAGAAAATGCGAAAAGTTGCTTTTTAAAATTTTTTTTAATACATTCGTAATTTTTACTTATATTTAGATGAATTTTTCAGGATATGTATAATTGACACGGACCTACAAAACGTATTCCTTAAATATATACAAGCCCAAACTTGAATTATTAGCAAATTTTATTCTTGAGTAACAACTTGCCCCAATGTAAAAACAACTTTCCCCACAACGGGACAAAAAGTTCTGCATCGCCCTGCAACAAATGCACGAAAAAATAAAAAAGAAATCCATTACAATATTTTGATTTTAAGGTTCGAATATTAAAATATAACAAAAAGACTGCGGATCCAAATCGGCAACCAAATTAGATGTCATTTCTTCCCTTAATGACTTTAATAGAGGAGAAATCATATATTGACATCTTTAATTTTAAATATTTTCCAACAATTTAGAAATTCATCTACTCAATTTCCGCTACAAATGCATAAAGATCTAATAATAAAAACGCTAAATTCCCCTTATATACTATATCTACGTGATTGTACGTTTCTACAAAATCGGAACTTCTTAATTCAATATTATTTTCACTTTGAAGTACCAGTATTTAAAATAATTAATTTGAAAGCATTTATTTCTTATATTCATTTCAATAAACATTTCCCAGATCTGTCACGAGGAAGCACATATTTCTATATCATTCGGAAGCATCTGTTTCGGTGAAGTGACGAATTTTCCGCAGCAGATATTTTGAATAACCTCCGCGTATCTCGAAAATGTATCACCAGCCTGTCGACCGTGACAAACGAAACGTGTGAACGCGAAGTACCAGGCACCACGGTGGACGAAGTTCGTTGCGAGGGAGGATAAATTGCGATACTCGACGAACCGAACGGTCAAACAGGCACCGTTCGTACAGTGGAATGAAACATTTATGCCAGGATAAATGATTCCGCGCCGAGGACGAATCACCGATGCGAACCGTTTCACGATACGGAGCATGAAATATGAAAGTTCATTAACATAACGCGATACAATGCGTCCGAGAGAAAGAGAACGATCGGTTAAAACGAGAGACGACACATTAACATTTTTTGCCGGTGCGAATTAGCATGCTACACACCGGTGACCAGCGAAGCTGCTGATTCAGGCCAATGATCGACGACGACGACGGCGGTCGTCCTTGTTCTAGCAATGTTGTCCTGTCGACGACTGAACCGTCCACGTGACCCGCTTTTTTTCTAGGATGTCAGACGGACTATTCTCTCTCTTCGTCTCTCTGTATGCACGCGTGTGCGTTTCGCTCCGTGTCATCTAGAAATCCACACGTAAGAGAGACCCGAATAGAAACCGTTTCATTGACGGATTCCGCGGTAATTATATAGAAAAGGTCTGCCTACTCCGATTTTGATGAAATTTTAATATGTTATAGATTTCGACATTTTTAACAACTTTTTCCTTTTCCAATATACGGGGTCGCTTTTAGTTTTCGAGATATTTGCAAAAGACTATCGCTAATACTGTATTTCGTATTCCTGCATGCTCAGCGGCAACGTAAACCACTTCCGGAGCCGCATCTGTTTATTTTTTTGTTTGTAAACACGTTGTGGGGATCAGAACAGAGTGTCACTCTATATAGGGTGAGCTTTCAATTTTGAAAGACTACTTCTGGATTTTCGCATGCGTGGTCGCCCCCCCACCAACTAACCCTAACTAATTCTGATCGCATAATTTTTGCATTCTATATAGCCTTCATACAGAATTTGAACTAGTAATGGAACACTGATGCAATCAGAATTAGTTAGGTTAGGTTAGTTTTTTGCAAGTATCTCGAAAACTAAAAGCGATCCCCCTATATTGGAACAGGAAAAAGTTGTTCAAAATGTCGATATTTATAACATATTAAAATTTCATCAAAATCGGAGTAGGCAGACCTTTTCCTATATAATTACCGATTCCGCTTGCGGATAACGCGATGTTGTTAACAGGGAAACGCGGGGACTAACTGAGGCCAACGGGGATCATCGAGTTCGCGGAAACTGTTAGCGCAACCTACGAATGCTAATAATGATGTAACCGAGCATGATCCTGCATATCGAATCGACTGGCGATCGACCGATGCAACAATGTCACCGCTTCGAGAAGTTCAGAACAGTATCGTCAGATTAACAATAAGACTTGTGTCCCCACTCTACTTTCCCCTTCTACGACGCTGTTCCCCACGGGCCGGTCACGTGTCACAATGTCACGTGACTAATCTGCTACCAGCAGAGAGCGAGTCTTTCCCCTCGGTTCGAGTCAATTCGTCAATTCCACTGAACTGGCGACTCTGGTTCAGAGTCTAGCAACTTCGAGATACAACTATATGTCACGAAATAAATTATTTAATAAATAAAATGCACGAGAACGCCTTTAATACGGTGCTCTCTTACTTCAAATTAAAAATGACTAATAGTCTGAACGATTGTTAGTCATAGCAAAATAGTCATTAGTTAAAACCGTTTGATTAGTTATTCACAAACTATGTACTGTCACGCTGCTCAGTTTTCCGTCTTAGGAAAAATAGGCAGCGTGACAGTACATAGCACTAGCCAGTCACTGCTCTAAGAAATCGTTAGTTATTGCTTATTAGTTATGATTAGACTGCGGATCTAACAAAACAAAAATAGAATTACGCATATCCATCGTTCGAATCGTGAGTTATGGTCTTGAGTTCGTATAAAAATCCCATAGAGAAAAGCACTTTCATTTTTTTCCCGAACTGTTCCATATTTTTGGGCAATGTTTCCAAATTTTCTTTCCCTAGAAACCTTGATCGCACTATTGCGAACATTTTTAAAGAATTAGCCAAATCGGTCCAGCCGTTCTCAAGTGATGCGCTTACCAACGAACAGCATTTAATTTTTATTTATCTACATAAAATATAAATATAAACTATATAAATAAAAATTCTATACAAATATCTATAACTATATAAATATAAACTATATAAATGGGTACAGGAAGGGGGGAATAGAAGGGGTAGTTGTAAATAATAAATAGTTTAGTAAGTAAGTCTATTGTAAATATAAGTTTAGATATAATTAGTATATTAGTTAGAAATAAGGATAGTATGTAAGAGCGGATGAGAGGAAGAAGGAAAAATGGGAAATATATTTGTAACCCCGAGGAGATCGAATAAAGAGTTATACATGTATGTATATAAACTATATAAATAAAAATTAAATGTTCTTCGTTGGTAAGCGCATCACTTGAGAACGGCTGGACCGATTTGGTTAATTTTAAAAATAAAATCTTCGTAATAGTCCGAATAAGGTTTTTAAGGAAAGAAAAATTGGAAAAGTTGCCGGAAAATATGGAAAATTCGGGAAAAAATGAAAGTGATTTTTTCCTAGGGGATTTTTGACCACAAATTTATTGAAATTTGGACAGGACAATGTCTATCGGGTCAGTTAGTATACATAGAATAGATAGATAGATCGTGAGAACCTTGAGTGAAGCAGTACGGTAGATAAAATTGCAAGGAATAAACTAATGTAGGGTATTGTAAATTGCGTTCGTGTTTGATGCACGATTGCCAGCGAGGTTCAGTGAACGGGACATCGCTCTACAATAACGATAAGGGCCCTGCATATGCACCGCGGGATCGCATCTGCTAATAGAGTAGGGTGACGCGGACAGTCTTGTTCCTCGATGATGAAACAAATGAAAAGACACAGCCAAGATGATCAAGATGAAGACAAATGGTTCGCGGTACTAGGCTCCGATCTCCTAAAAGTAACGCGAGTCAAATCAGCGGAACGAATCGAACTGTCTCCGAGTGTAATAGTCGATAACATGGTAAATTCATAAGAATCGATGCACGACGAGCAACGAGCGACGACCTCGTTCCGTTTATAATACGACCGCGATTGTACGCTTCGAATCCGCAACACCGAGATCTCGCTCGTTCTTTATCTTATTCTCGACTGTACCGATAATTAATATTAATTTTAAGTAACAACTTCTCTTGATACTGTCTCCTGAAATTTTGCTCCTGCCCATATACGATATGGGTACCATGAAAATCACCGACACAGGGTTCACCGACAATGGCTTTAATCGACGATAATTTTCTCCGATATTTTATTATTATTATTATTTATTATAGACGGATTGAAGCCCTTCTACATAAGTGTTTACAATATCAAAGAAACAAAGGAAAGAGAAAGACACAAGACTACTCGTGTAATAACAAAGAAGGGACATGCACAAAAAGAACAATCGATATTGATCAATATAATTATATCCATAAAAGTGAAATGTTTGTACGTGTTCCTAATTCGAAGTAGACGGAATAAGAAATGACCTACGCAAAATGAATTTGATCATCATTTTCAATCATTATTTAAAAATACATTTTCGCATGAATTGCATGAATATTGAATCAGCATGATAATTTGTTTATTTCGATCGATTCGTTTGATCGAACACTTTTAAATAAAGGTACATACTTTTTATTTTCAATAAGAATCAAATCATTTCATTTAAATTTCAATAAAAGCATATATTTAGCTTTCAGACAGAAACATAATATAAATATTCGTCACGATAGGCTGTGCATCTCGCAGAAAACTGGCTGCGTTTGTTTAATCAGAGTGGTGTGAATAAGAAATGACCTACGCAAAATGAATATGATCATTATTTTCAATCATTATTTAAAAATACATTCCCCACATGAAATGCATGAATATTGAATCAGCATGATAATTCGTTTAATTCGATTGATTCGTTTGATCGAACACTTTTCGTCGCGATAGGCTGTGCATCTCGCAGAAAACGGGCTGCGTTTGTTTAATCGGAGTGATCGGTCTCTTCGTTCAGAAAAACAAGTCACAGCTTCGAAACCGTAGATCCAATACGATCTAGATTCTAGATGATTCCCGCGACTAGGATAGGAATGTTCACACGAAAGATCGACTGGTATTCCGCGCGGTCGTTCGGCTGGTCGCCAGCCTACGCGGAATCGCCGATTAGCCAATTCCAGTCGATGCAAATGACGGACGATCGTACGACCGCCACTTCCGACGTATTATGTAGATATTCGGCGAACGGAAATTTCGGCGTAGAAAGCTGGTCGCGTAGCGTCGGCGTCGTCGTCCGCTGCACAAGCCTCGCCCCTAGGCCGTTTTGCGTTTCAAATTCGCGGGCTGTGATTCATTCCGGGCGACTAGAACGGTTCCAGAAGCGGCGCCGGTGCCAGAACTTCGCGGAATCCTTGAATTTTTAAGACCGGTGTACGCGGACTTCCGTGAACCGATAGATCGGTCGAAACGTGAATCGCATTTTGCCAAACCGAGCCGCTTGAACTTTTCAGAAGAACTCACAGGGCTATGCTCAGGGACGTTAACCCTCGTGTAGCCAACCAGGTACCCGTTTACTGCATTTCTTTCAAGAATTTGTTAATGTGCCTCTAAAATTATTACAAAATTTCTGTGAATGTCCACTATTTGCTCGCTAATATATTCAGGACCCGCTCTAAGGGCGCCATTTTGGCTGTAAGCGTGAGAAAAATATTGATGTGTGAAATATATAAAAAAAAGTACCCAATTAATAAAAAATTTCATACATCGATTTTCTCGTTCGCTAAAAATTTACAGTGGGTAGCGTATTTATATTATGTTTCTGTCTAAAAGCTAAATATATGCTTTTATTGAAATTTAAATAAAATGATTTGTTTCTTATTGAAAATAAAAAATATGTACCTTTATTTGAAGATATCTATTCTTTATTATTACTATCTCTTATTATGTAATAAAATCGTGCCCGTCTGTCTTTGGGAAGGATTAAGAGCAAACCGCATTCGAAAAAGTCAACTCGTTCAAAAGTTGTGACATCATTAGTGATTAAATACGACTTTTTCCCCATTCTTTGGGCACGTTTCTGCTCATAACTTTTGAACGGTTAGACTTTTTCGAATACGGTTTCTTCTAAAACCTTCCCGAAGAAACGCCGCGGCTAACGTTCCAAACCGCAGCTTTCTACGTTCTACCGTTCTCAATTGGTGCCGTCACAAACAGACCAAATACGAGTTTTTCGCCCTCTTATGTCCAGGTTTCTGTTTATAACTTTTCAACGGATGGACTTTTTCGAATACGGTTTGTTCTAATACCTTCCCCTGCTTATAACTTTTGACTGGTAAGAACCATATTCAATTTGAGAGTGGGAGGGAGAGAGACAGAGAACTACAGTGCAACTCGAAAAGCGAAATGGAATTGAACGAAATAGATTATCACAAACACGTTCAGCACGTACATTCTTTTCAAAAATACTGTGCTGTATTACATATGAAGGTAATATTGTATTCGTTTATGTACGGATCCCATGAAAACAATGTCCCAACGTTGTTTTTTTTCGCGTTCGTTAACCGAAATAAAAAAGAAACCATTACAATATTTTGATATTAATGTTCGAATATTAAAATATAACAAATAGACTGCGGATCCAAATCGGAAACCAAATTAGATGTCATTTCTTCCCTTAATGACTTTAATAGAGGAGAAATCATATATTGACATCATCAATCATCAGTAATATTATATTCGTTTATGTACGGATCCCATGAAAACAATGTCCCAACGTTGTTTGTTTTTCGCGTTCGTTAACCGAAATAAAAAAGAAACCATTACAATATTTTGATATTAAGGTACGAATATTAAAATATAACAAATAGACGGATGCGGATCCAAATCGGAAACCAAATTAGATGTCATTTCTTCCCTTAATGACTTTAATAGAGGAGAAATCATATATTGACATCATCAATCATCAGTAATATTGTATTCGTTTATGTACGGATCCCATGAAAACAATGTCCCAACGTTGTTTTTTTTTCGCGTTCGTGAACCGAGAGAGAAAAGATCGTACACGGTCGAAAGGGAAACCCGTTGGCCCGTTTAACGCGCGTTCATCGTTTAATTACGCAAAGAAATAATTAAGTTATTTTCCGCATGCAACCAACCGAACCGCTAATTAGGCATAACAGCACGCAACTCAAACACAAGAACCGCAGCCGCGTGTGAGAGAGTACATACTCGTCCCGCGGTCACACATATTTACCGCACGTACATCTCTTTCGCTCCGGGATTTCAACGTCGTCTCGTGAAGGATATTCGCACATCCTTACATTTATTAACAGCGTACGGTATATTCTTGCGAATGTGTTCGCACTCGGCGACGTGGAAAAGGTCGTTCAAACGATGTCCATTTCGTCTGTCCACGAACGAAATTTCATTTCGATAAGAGTAATCGATAAATAAAGTTATTCGATTGTTTATCATTCGTTATCCCTTTTGAGAGAACCTTTGTTCGTTATTTACCATTCATTATTTGTCGTACGCGGTTATACATGTGTGCCGGTAATAATTATGAATGTGATGCAAGTCAACATTCCAAACAAATTGATCTTTTAACTTAGTATGTATTACGTCGATTGATTTTACTAATATTACTATACAGTGTGTCCCAAAAATATTGAACGAAAATATTCACAGGGGTGATCAAGCTTCAGGTTTTTGAAAAGAATTTTTGTATGAATAAAAAGGGTTTGTTTACTTTTGTATCCTGTATTATTCTTTATCCCAAAATTATTCAAAACGAGGCTATTTATGAAATTCATTTGTCGGAGTCTAAGAGACAACGCCTTACTATTTATGTGTTATTAGTTACGTTTTATTTTTCCAATATAATATAACCGAAGAAATAAATTTGGTAAATAATTCCTCCGGTAAGCAGCTTTACATTCTTAATAATTGCAAATTAAGAATATTAGAATCCGTCATTTTGACGGGTCCGTTAACCCCAGTGATAAACATGACTGTGACTTCAGATTTTTCGTGTTTGAAGGATTCTGACATTCCTCGGCATGAAATTTTTCCGAGCCGAGAAAACGTAATGTCCCCTTAACGTGAAGCAAAGGCAACTGAAAAGCCAGTAGCGCTACAACATATTTATCCAGACAGCGGACAAACATACTAGCTCGAGTATACCTGGTACCTTTTCCGTTTCGTACACTTCGAAAGACATACGAGACACGCGTCGCACGCATACGAATGTTCCAACACTGATCTGTCCGATCTCGATCGAAATCAAAAAGGAAAACCCTTTCAATGCGTTTCATTTGTATGTTATTAAAGCTAAAACTGTACAGAACATGGAATAATTATGGAGATTATGGTTCGAACGTTTTTTAACCTTGAAAAAATAAAAATTTTGATTTTTAACAATAATTCGATTTTTTGAAAGATCCGGAGGTCTAAGATAAATTTTGCGGCCAGATTTGAAATCAGCGTGAAAAAATCTATGGAAAATGATGTATAGCATGTTCCAACAAAACTTTTTCCGCGCGTGGTATTGAAAAAACCACAATTTTTTGTGATTGTGCAAGTTTAACAAATTTTTCCAAAGTTAAAAAACGTTCGAACCATAATCTCCACAATTATCCCTTATTCTGCGAAGTTTCAGCTTTAATTTTAAAAAAAATTCATCGCTGTATCTCATTTCTATCGATAGTTATTTGATTTTGAGCCCTGGTCTCGGTTGGTCTATCCATCTCGGATTAATCGGTGAACATAAGTGAATTAAGTAACCTCCTCGTTTGGCCCACGGTGGCAAAAGAGTTTGAGATGCCTAAGGGAAGAAACGTAGGGGTGCTCGCCCCCGAGTACTAGAGGCATGGCGTCGTAGAAGGGGTAAGTTAGAGTAGAAGACAAGTGTTGATCTGGAGACTCTGTGCGACACTGGTTGCATACAAACTTACCTCCTTGCAAATCGGCAAGCAAGCAGCAGACCGTCGCACAGTGCTCGATTTACTCCAAAACGTGGCCAAAAATCAAATCTTTCTTTGATTTATACGAAACTAGGTATCTTGGGGTTTTTGAGGTCGTTGATTACGAATCTAAAATCAAAATCGTAAAAAAAGTAAAATGGCGTCTGTAAAATGGAGATTGAACTTATAAAAACCGTCAGTATGGGACTAAACTTGGTATTTTGGGGTTTCTGAAGTCATTAATTATGAATCTGACATTAAAAGAACAAAAAACAAAATGGCGGATGTACGTAGTAAGAAAGTATTAAATACAGCTGAAACTTGATACCTCAAGATTTTTTGTCTTGTGAAATATGAATCTAATATCAAATTATATAAAGAACACAAGTAGCCGGGTAATTACTAAATTATAGAAGAATAAATTCTTGTTTTAAATATGTGTTTTGAAGAATGGAAGGTTATAAATTAGGAAGCATTGTAATTATGAATGTATATCAAATTGTTTATTCAACATCTGAATAATCAGAATCGTCATTTGTTATATCTACATTTGTATACAATGTATACCTTTAGAGTAGAAAAGAGACAGAAAAAACAATACGGAAGGTGAGAAATAGAATGAGAAAACGAAAAAGATGGAGGAAGAAAGACGGATACAGAAACAGAAAACGTCTAAGCTGAAATGACAAAGAAACTAGTAAAATACCGTTACTTTTTCGGTTCTTCCGATGCAAAGTATGTCCCAAGAAGTACGGTAACTTAAATTAGCTTAGTATACACAATAGAATTACGATCCGTCGTAAAACCCTCCGTGCGAAGGAACAAGCGCGATACCGGTATTTTAAAAACGATTTTTCAAATATGTTTGATCTGACAAAAACATGTTTTCAATAAAAGTTGATCAGTATTCACTTTTCTACAAATTTCAATATAAAAAATTGAGAAAAAAATCTTTTTTTATAACAAAAAAGTTACTTCAATTTTTTAAATGTTAACATATATTTTTTACTCCATAATATTGTAACTGGTATCGAGACGATTTCGACGACCTATAATAATATTACTTTAAACTTTGAAATAAGGCTACAACAGTTTAGATCACAAGAAGCGGGCTTCCAGCCCATGCAGTACATTACAAAAATTGCAATAACAACCACGGATGCATCTCGCTGCACCCAATGTCTGTTGATCCTACTAGGTGATAGTACAAACTAAAGGTGTGTACAAGTCACATGCTGAAAATCCCTGAAAATCATAACTATTTTCCTAGGTTTCTAAAATTTCCGTATGAAATTTTGTTATGTCTTATATGTTACATTATCCATTGTTACTTGCATTTTATATAATGTATAAACATGATTTACTTACCTCCAGGGACACCCTCCATATTGAAGAATAAAAATTAGTAGGATATAACATAAATATATGCAGTTCTAGACACTTTTTTCACTCACCCCAAGTAACGATGGTCACTTTCAGACTGAATTTCTCGCTTAGGTAGAAAAGTCAGGCCCTTTACCTATTAACCATCCAATAGCCCAACTATCACGGTAGCCAACCCACGTATAAGAAACTCTCGATTTCAAAATTCATTTTTTGGATTTTTGGCCACGTTTCGGAGTAAATCGACCACTGTGGCGTCACATTCTCTTGCACCGCGTTGTCCCAGTCTTCCTCGACCAGTTCATTCATTCCACCTCCTCGTCCTCCTCTTCCTCCTCGTCGTCTGTCCACGCGACTTCGTTATTCGTCCCGTGGCCGACGTTCGGTGTCCGCATCATTAACAAACGACACACCATAGTTACCCGCGATAATATTCCGCTGGTACGTTCTCCACTCAGTGTTCAAACCGGAGAAAACGTGATATCATTATCGGACACGACGGCGGAACGGAACGTCTCATCCACGTGACAGAAATCGTCGCCATTCGCGGCTTGTTTACGTCCCGTTTGAAGTTCGCGATTCGACGGCTACAGTAAAATATCGATCATCGAAACACTCGACGACAACTATAGATACACTCGTATTCGTCTCTTGCCAGTTTTGTCACTCGTTTATCTAAAAATTCTGCTGATATATCCATATAACAATTGTAAATTGTATTTGTACTCGTTCTGGAATCGATGGTGTGAAATCTCGTTATTCTCTTTTCTTCATTACAAATGTCCCGTATCTATTACGATAAATTTAGATACACAATCGATGTTTTACTCTCGCCCTTATCGGAACACACCCACTCCAAATTCAGTTACGCACGCAGAACCTTATCTTCATTGCCAAAACTGCAGTCGAAAGTTTCGACCGTGAACGAAACTAAATGTGCACGCGGTTTTAATTTTTACACGATTGTCTTTGTCGTCGAACGAGAGTCGACGCTGTTCAGCGTGTTATTGTCGCAATTGTTTACACCCGCACGGCTGTAAGAAAAATAGTCTCGTGGATACACCGAAAGATCGCGCTACTCTTCGTGTCTGGTGGAGCTAGGCGGCGTGACGTGAACGTGGGATACAATGAACAGGCTTATTAAAAGGACAATAGCGGCGACAAGGAACAACAGAGGACATTCTGCCACGAATTGGCCGACGTCGCGATAGAAACTGACGTACACCGTACGCGATAAGCGCGACACATTCTCGAGGATATCTGTGAACGTCTCACCAGCGACATCGCCGCTGCCGCAACAGTCGAACGACATCTGATCTGGTTTTTTTTTATTTCGTTGAAGATCACAATGACGTTTACGTTTCAGCTGAGCGAAATCGAGCACATCGGAGTCAATGGGTGAACAGGAAACACCGATAAGAACGCGTGCGTTTTGTATGAAACGAGTCTTAGGCGCGCTGCAACGCAATCAAACGGGCTGGCTAAGCGGGTTTTCGCTTTCGACTGAAATCGAATGTTACTCCGACTAGCCGGCTGGCGACGTGCTCGTGTTTGCGTGTCAGTGTCGTGTGTTCGCGCACGCGTGCATCGTTGTGTGCGAGGACACGGTGCGGTACACCGAACACGCGCATTTCCACCAGCATTCAGTATCGAGTATCGAGTATCCTGACACGTAAACCGTAGCCTGTAGGCTTCGCGTTACAAAACACCTAGTAACAACAAGAGTCGACTGATTGTATTACCTGAATGACACGCGCGTAATCCTGATTCGTCTCGTTTTATACTTTCTTTTTCTCCGTTTCCTTTCGCGGGAATCGTATGTCCTCTTGTTTCGCAGGAAATAAACAGTTACCACCACGAGTAAATTTCAATTTCAAAAGGAACCAAAAAATATGGGAATGGGCAAACGATAGTTTCGTATTGTGTGCCAGATTGCTTTCTGGAGCAATACTTTGGCTTCGTGCTGCAGCTAACACGCGTAAAAATTGAAACACTATAGCTGAAGACAGTTGTATTAACTTTGTACTCATTTCATTTGAGATCAGATAACAAATAATCGTTCGAAATAATGAATTTAAAATATTTTATTATTTGCATTTCACAATTAACCCTTAGCACTTGAGTGGTTTACATTCTTAAATATGTTGGTATCTAATCGATTGCTACAAGTTTAAATATTGTACGAAGTATTATAACAATTTCGTATCCATAAAATGAAATAAATTACATACAATGAAATTATTCTAGCTAGGAAGAAATGTTTAAATTTCGAGTTAAAATAGCTCCAAGTGCAAAGGATTAACATGTAACATTTATTTTCATTTGATGTTTAAATCAAATAGCACTTTATATGAATAACTTAGTTTTCTTTCGATCACAGTGCTCAAATGGAATAATAAATAATTTCACCTCCAGATAAGGTTATTGCAGTAACTAAATTAATTATTAAATTTAGACATGCTAATTTTGAGATTCATTAAGTTTAACTGCATTCAGTTTTAAAATTGTTTCTCAGTTCACGACGATAATAGAATTTTGGAGCATACGAATTATTTGATCAAATTCAAATAATGAAACAATTAAAAATAAAATCATTTCTCTGAATTACAAACAGACATAAATTCGTTGCAATTGAATACATTCAAATAACATACAATATGTACTCTTTTTACACAATAAAAAACACTGACATACAAAAGCAAATGTATAATTAAAGTATATAAAATTTTACTGCTTCATATGTACACAGACCTTATTTCTTATATTTATACACACAAGCACAACATAAATTTTAAAATATGTGTAATTTAGAAGGGCTTGTTCGGTTAAAAATTGACTTTACATAATACTTAAACTTAGCTTACTTCGAAATAATTATCTAACTATTTCTTTTCTTCGTTTAAGTTGTACTTAGTCTTTAGTTTGTCTATTTCTTCCATTTTCTTGTCCACGTCGACTCGTTTAAATGCCTTATTACTTTGGTAGTACAAAACTACCAGGTACCGGTTACAAACATTGAAACCACTTAAATGATCGCAGGCATTCTTCGCGTCAAATATATCTTCGTAAACAACAAAAGCAGTTCCCCTCGTTTCAGCAGTATTACCTCTAAAAATATACAGTTTTGTTAGATCCAGTTGTATATTCTTAACCTATAAGTTACATTGAAAAGTATTTACACTCTGATTTGTCGAATAGCTCCATATTTTCCGAAGATGTCGTACATTTCTTCGGCCGTGATTTTGTACGGCAAATTCCTTATATACAACACTCTATTTACTTCAGGAGGTAATCTTACCTGCGAAGAAACATTTTTGAATCATAGCGAACGCACAGGTTAGGATATTATTAATCAATGTTATCATTGAATTATTATCTTATTTGCTTACGTTAGCTCTCCGTTGCAGCATAGCCATAGTCATGATTGAAAATTAGATTTGTTTTCACGCTTAATGGGAAAGTCAGAAGTCTAAAATTAATGTTTTGTCAGGTACGCTGTTTTACACCTTCGCTATCAAATCAACAAAACTTTATACGATACGAGTATATGAGTACAGACCGAGTGTGAAATCTGAGGTTGAGTTATGTCACATTTCTATGCCAGATGGCAGCACTAAACTACTCGCGTGGCGGTCAATTTGAATCGAACGAACTGAAAGAAAAAACGTACTAGAAATAACAAATAATGACTTAATTAATTAACAATTTCAGCAATAACTCTAACGATGCTGTATTATACGGAAAATGAATTTTCACAGGAAAAATATAATTACAGAGAATGATGTTTATATTTTTTATTCGTGGCAACCATAATCCGAAACAAACAATTAAATATGGTAATTGGCATTATTTACTTGCAATATCATGAGTTTCTTTTTGAGTATCAGAATTGAGTGAAGCGAGTATTACAATTTTTAACATTTATAGATTACAATATTTTTATATAGAATATGTTGATTTTTACGACCGCGCAGTTTTATAAACTCTATCGATTACAATTCGCGAGAATTATTTAATAATAACTTGACACGTCAAACATTTAAATCGGCACACGTCGATTTTGAACGTCTGTTATTTTCTGGACATTCGTATTCAGTATATAAGACGTACGAATAATTCATTCATCAAAATAGATATTGCTAGTGGAATGAAGAGATGGCACAGCAGACCAATGCCTGATTGCAATTAAAACCGTCAGATATCTTCTACGAAGAAAAATTTCGTTAATTTCTTTATACTTTGTTGAAAGCTGCGATGTCTACGCTTTGAACGTGATCTTCGATTTGTTGAATCTCTTCTGTAAGCCAGTCCACTGAAACTTTTTCATCTTCCACGACACAAGAGATCTGAAGTTTGTGAATACCGTAGGCCAAGGGGACAAGTTGTGCTATAAGAAAGTAATTCCTTAAATCTTGACTTCCAATTAGTAATTCACTTATTTCAAATTGGCAACCTACCAGCTCCCCATAGAAGACCGTCAGTTTCAATCTTCCTCACTTCAGTTTCCATTTGTTCCATATCGACATCGCTACCCCATGGTTTCACATCTAATATGATGTTTGACTTTGCAATTAGAACTGGTTCTGTAAAATGATAACTATGTAGATACGAACTAAAATATTTACGATGTAAATTTAACCCTTGTGTAGCCAACCGGATTCCCGGGTATCCACTTACTGCATTTCTTTCAACAACTTGTTAATGTTCCTCTAAAAATTTAAAAGAAATTTTTCCGAATGTTCCGAATTTATGCAAATATGTTAAATACAAAATGTTTCAAATTATCTATGCATTTCGGTTGGCTACATAATGGTTAACACGAACGAAGCCACATACTTTTTGATTTCTTTGCAGCGTATGCAGCCAATCTCTCTTCTCTAATTCTTGCAGCTTCAGCATCTTCTCCCTAACAAGTCAAGTATATAAACAGTTTACAGAACATACTACAAGTAACAATTTAAAATTCACTAATTATACAATAGTGTGTCTGTATCAAATTAATGCAACGAACGCAAAAATATATATCTGGAGATACTTGTAATTCTGGGAATATCTGGTATACTATGTTTGATAAATATCGTGTAATTTACGCATCCTACTTGAAAAGTAAACATATGAAGTGTATTAAATGTGTCGTGCAAAAATGATTTCAAATATTCTGTAGGGAGTAAATTAACTGCTTAGTGTCTTTCGCACTATCTCTGCCCACTTGCCTCTGAGTCTGAACCAAACAGATCGACATCGTTGTCATCAGCAGGTTTTTCTTCTGTTTGTTTTGGAGGTGGGTCAGACTGTACTTTTGAAATTTTATTATAGTTGTCTTCGAGGAATTTCATTCGTACTTCCAAATTGTTGATGGTACTCCTTAATCCTTCAATAAGTTTAAACGTTATACTTCCGTCTAAATTATCTTTCGTGTTTTCAGGAGGGTTGGGAAGTCCCGCAACAACTGCGATATTGTCCACCTGTAAAATAATCATCACACAATAACTGTAATGTAAAAATACTATGATGTAATCTTTTACGTAATTATATATGTAGTATACCCATAGATTTGTATTAATATCGAATATTATATTAGTAAGCAGAAAATTTGTTATGTAAGGGTGTGCAAAGGGTGCAGTACTCACATACTGTAAAGATTCTTTAATATATTGATGAGCCTTGGCGACTTCAATGGCTAAACTTCCACCAGCAGAGAAGTTTGGACTAGTAGTTTGTTGATTTTCCTGTATCCACTAATATTAATAAAGATCAACTAAGACTAAACTGATGGTTATATATAATCTAGAATCGTACCTCCACTAGGATTTATAAATAATATCAATTAAATTAAAACTGTATGAAATATGCTCCAATACATATTACTCGTTTCATTTTTAAATATTACATATTTCTTTAATGAAATTCAATTAAAATGTTCATTAATAAAATCAATATTTCATTGTTATGAACAGTTTAATTCAACCAGGTGGAGATAGATAGTTTATGCTAACATTGAAAACACAATAGGTGCAACACACACTTTTGTAGCGTATTAAAAAGTACTTGCACATGTACTTGCTAAATGTAAGTCTGTTACAGATAAATTTAAATCACAAATGAAATGTAATTCTTACAGTAAACTACCATGCACAAATGTATGGGGATATCATGCAAAGCAATGTATCATAAGGAAGCAATTACGAACATAATATTGTCGTTTACCCGTACAATATGCGTATAAGCTGAGAATCAAGGTAATAGTAAATATGTAGGAGGTACTTAATTGCATGGCGATCACTGTATGTTAACAGTGAATAATTACAGAAAAATAATGTGTAATAAATATTTCAAATACAATGAGCAGATTTCTATAAAGATCTAAGCAAAAAAGAAAAGAAATGCATATTGCAATGAACTTAATAAAAATTTATAACTATTACATGAATACACACCAAAAATTAAATAGCATTTATTGCAACATACACCTCGATACATACTTGCTGTTCCTTCCGCATATGTGGTGGTACATATACTTTCATTTCCGTAGTATCGCTTCTTTCTTTTCCTCTATTTCTATGTCTTGTTTCTGCTTTATTTTTTTTCTCTTTTACTTCCTCTGAGTTATGTTTCGTAGGCATATCATTCCACGAAAGACTATTCTTCTTTTTTATGTTATTTCTTGTATTCTCAGATTTTTGCTTCTCTTGTATATTTTCATTCTTTTGCATGTTGTATTCGTTCTCATATTTATTCGACTTGGACTTATTTGTTTTATGATTTTTCGAAGTGTCGTTCGGAATGTTCTCGGAAGTTAGTAATTTATTGTCTTTAGTTTTCTCATGCTTTGTTTTCGATTGGGGAAGACCGTTATTCAAAATATCTTTATAGTAATTAGTTACAGAATTTTCAGATTTCAAGGGGCACCTTTCCATTATTTTATGAGGCACGACCTTGAAACATGTTTCAAGCTATGCAAATGAGAACCGTTTTTTGCAATTAATAGAAAAAATACAAACTAAATAAGACACGTTTCTATTACATGCTGAACGCATTTTGCTCATGATTGCTACAAAATCAAATGCATAGAAACCAAATAGTTTTAGTATAAATTGCATGCAGTTCCCTGAGTTTATCGATATGTTATCTATCACGTGAAACTATATGCTTTGTACCGCTATAAACATAAATGTCTGAACAAAAAGTTTCATTGTGAATTATACGTATGTTTCTATTACACTAATATGATATATATCTCGTTAAACGGTATACGAAACGAAAAATACAAGAGTATGTGAATTACATGAGGTATGTAATAACTCTAAAGGGAATTTAAGTTTTTATGAGACAAATAAAATTCCCAACACCTTGTGATGTAAGAAGCAAGTAAGAGACAGTGTTCCCTATCACCAGATATTCCCTGAAGTATATGTTAGAAGTGTTAGTTTTCAGTTAATAGAAAAAAGAAAACAACAAAAACATAAGGCAAAATGAAAAGATGTAAATTAGCTGTAGATGTTGGGGCACAAGCCTGAAGTTTTTCTGTTTATAAACATACTTGTAAGTATTTCTAAGAGCTTTTGTACAACTCTTATTCTCATAAAAATCATATATGACTTTGCATCTAATATATTGTATGTTTAAAAACATCTCCCTATCCCAGTTAGCAATTGCCCCTTCAAATTAAGTAACATAAATCAGTAAGTCGAGCGACAACACTTACCTTAGCCATTGATTCAAAATATAGTCGTTCCGCTTTGTCATATGATGGCTTGTCGAACCATATTTTCTCTTGTGCTAATGCCGATTTTTCCATTTTTAATTTGTTTTATTTAACAAGAGTACAAGTTTCTGCAACATGAAAATTAACTCTTAAGCATGGAAAATAAAATTGTTAAAAACATTCGAGTCACTTGTATTTATTATAAATACAATAATTTCAATAAAAAAATACAAATACTGTATAACAATGAATATAATAACAATACAATTTATACAATGACTATAATAAAAAAAAGCTTTAGTATAGACAACATATTCGCTTTATCGACAGACAAGCAGCACTTATTTATTGTACCCATTCTCGATGATATCTTTCATCTATCAATATTGATTTTATCAATACTGATTCTATCAATATTTATACATGCATGTGCAATCAACAAGTTTTAAAATAAATACTAAATGCTATCACGAACTATCCTCATCGCTGCTAAAATATTTAGACTTGAATGAAGGTTTATTTAATAGTTTATAATCAGGTAATTCTAATGTATATGTTTCTTTCACTGGCATATCTCCATCTGATTTATTTGTTATTTCATTTAATAAACGATAAGTATCTTCTTTGCTTTCAGTCTTAACTACACACGGATATATTTCCAATGCTTTAAAATATTGAAGAAAGGCTGTAAGTTCACTGTGAGAAGAATGGGTGGAATAACATATGTTAAAAGTTCTTTCTTGAACGTCATCCCATGTTCCTACTATGTTCGTATCTTTTTTTCTCCACTTAAGCGCGGATGGAATTATAGTTAAAATATTTTCACTGCTTACTTTAGGTCTACAATATAAACCTGATGAAGAAAATTTGTTGGTACATGCATGAATTAGGGTACTATGTGCATCGTTTGAAATATAATCGGATAATTCTCCAATTCTACGGTAACTATTGTATATGGAATCTTTCACATGAATTTTCATATTTAAAAGTTTAGAAAGCTCTACAAAAAGAAACTCTGAACCATAGTTGGCGGAACACTTCAGAATAACAACATTCCTTGGGTCTTTGTTTAACCATTTGTTAATGACACATCTCATTTTAATCATACATTCTATTCTAGTGGGAAAAGAAGGAAAGTCATTACTCAAGAAAGTTGTATCAAGATAGACTTTAGTAAAAGTTCTGGGCACTAGATTTGAATTTTTATGATAATGTAGACCTTTCAACTTTGGAAAATCGATAGGATTAATACGAAAATCACCAGTGTATAACACTGATATATCGTTCCTTTCAAAAAGAAACATTACAGATCCAAGACAATGTCCTGCCGATACGCATGTTACGGTGATAAGGATTTGATTTTCGTCGCGTAGCTTATACTCGATAACAACAGGTTTATCGATGTCTATTGTCCTTACAGAAGAAGTTTTAAAATTAAATTTATCTTCTAGTAATGCTTTTGTAATGGGACTGCAATAAAGATATTTACTATGCACATTCAAATGTTCAAAAAATGTGTCTGATAAACCCTGCATATGATCGGAATGACAATGACTGAGAAAGAACACAGAAGATTCTAAGTTTTCTTCGTCAAAACGATCCACCGAGATTCCAGGTATCTCCTTAACAAGCCCAAGAAAAGTTGACATTCTGGTATGATGCGATGTGTCCCTGTAATTTATAAATTCTATTTCAACTGCACCAATATTCTTCTTGAAAAAAAGTCATTGCACTTGATTTTCATAGATAAATTTGTAAATATTCATTCCATCATTTATCCTCATATTATTACCGAACTATTAAAATTTGTATCATCATTTTAATTTGATGAAACCTATAAATGTCTTTCAATATAAAATCATATAAATCATTGTTTAAACAAAAGAAAATTGTTACCAAAAGTGACAAACAGATGTTTGAAACTGCGAAGAACTCGAGTTCATTCTTGAAGGTTATAATCGTAAATTAGACATATACTACATCAATGAGACAAAGATTTTAAATAGATTGTTGTCTACAAACCGATGATCCAACAATTTTTACAGCTGTATATGAACAATCAGTAAATTTTGCAGTGAAACTTTATTCGCCCGAATCCGCCATGTGCCGTATTGATCGATTAGTTCAGTAGTTACCAGTAGTTACATACTAAAGTACAATCAATTCAATATCCGTATGTAGTTCTTGCATCGTGAAATAGTTGTACAAGACAATTATAAACCACATGAATAATATTAATATACCTTGACTCGTCACAGATTGTCAGATTGATGCAACAATTGTCTTCTAGCCAAACTTTCAGTAAACCGGATATAACGTGCCAATTAAAAAGAAATAGACACAATGCAGAACAAACACTGCTGCAAGATGTCACTAGGGTTTGATCGTGTCATTGGAGACAGAGAGCAATGAGAATGAAAGTCGCTAATTTTTTAGCTTGATTCTGACCAATTCTGACTGGTTCTGACCATGAAGTAAGAGCAGAGAGGAAATGATGATATGAATGATATGATGTAGGTTCTGTTCCAGGCTAAACATGGTGTGCAAACAAAAGTGCCACGGACAAAACCCGGGCGGGAGCACTCTCATTTGTAGTATATATACAGTAGTAGTACAATAGTAGTAACAGTATCTCGTCGGTCCAGTTAAAAAAAAAAAAATAAGAAAAAGTGTAACATCAGAGAGGAAATGAGAGTGCTCACACCTATCTCTGAACTTGACTCCACTGTTTGCACGTTCACGCTTAGCACGGAACAGCTCCTATACCGGCGGTAGAGCCCACTTTTACCACGTAACAGACAGCACACCAGTTTTAGCATGAAACAGCATGAAACAGAACCTTTACTAGCCTATGGCATAAATTAATTTATACTTTTATGCCAAGTTTTGCAAGAAAACTACGAAAAATATAAATTAATTTGAGAATAAAATCCGCTCTACCGCCGGTCTAGGATCTGATCCAGGCTAATAGTCCGCTCTACCGCCGGTCTAGGAGCTGATCCAGGCTAAGATCCAGCACTATATCGGGCACGGTCAAAACCTGGACGTGAGCACTCTCATTTCCTCTCTAGTAACATATAAAATATATAAGTCTAATTGTCACTTAGATATGAGATATGAATGTACAAATGGCTAATCGATCCAAGTGGATTCAAGCCTTTTTATATTTTTGTTGGTGTTAAGTTTAATAAAGATATTAATAATAAAAAAAATTGGAATGACAGAGATCGCTTTCTTTTTAGTTTCCGTGACGCAAATGTAGAGGACAGTGCAGTGAGTCATCTTCAAAATGGCCACCACTAGTTGTTGAGGGTTTTTGACAATTGTAAATTGTTATTTCACGTGATCAAGAGTTTTCCGTGGTACCTTTGTTTTCCAAAAGTATAGACCTTTTAACACGCGAAAACCGGTCAAATGGTTTTGTATCATTCTGCTGGATGTGATCGTGATTGATCGCGTCTCTCACGAGTCGAAGCGCGGAAGTATTTACAAAACAATCATACAAGTAACTGTCAAGGTTTTTATATGTGGAGACTCGTTGAATTAATATAATTCGTTGGTACAAACGTTGATGAATGTCTGAGACCGATACTTACGATTCAGCCGACGAATACACGAGTCTCATGGACGGTCACGTAGCCGAATCACGTTCAGATGACCTGGGGTTGGGCGCAGCTCGGAAAAGACGTTCGCAACTTAGCAATGACGAGGTAAACCAACACCATCTGATAGTCCTTCATGATCCAAAACTCTCGAAATTATTTTATTATAGTCCCTTGACGAGTTGAACCTCGGAAACTTTTACGAAACAACAATTTTTTTTATTATCTTGCGTCCGATCTGTAAAAACCTATAAAAATCGAAAAAATGAACTTATTTTAACTCGATAATATAGGCAGTGTTGGGCAATATTTAGCTCGAATAGTTTGTCGTATGTTTAGTGTTTGTTTATCTCTGCGAGCCAAACTTCACTTTTGTACGTTTTAATTACTGTTATCTTGAAAAATAAATACTACATGGTTACTGAAACAATATTTTTTCTCCATAAATATTTCTAAACATGAAAACTATCAGGAGAGTTAAAATAATTAATTTTGAATGTTTTCCGAAATCGTAAGACACTTTTGCATGAAATTACTAAAGCTGTCATTCTAACACTTTGGTATTTCTAGTGTTCGAAAAGCAAGACAAATTTGATAAGTTTCATTTCTTTTAAATGTAAATTATTTATAGGTTGAAAATGGTGTTCCTGATGTACATATTCAGTCACCAGGTACATCGAATAACGCAGCTTCAGGCAGGAGAGGTCAAACGGGTAGCGGTGGTCAAGATAGATCAAGGAGTTATACGGATGAAGAGGAGGAAGAATTAAAATATGGCGCAGCACATGTCATTAAACTGTTTGTGCCTGTATCACTTTGTATGTTAGTTGTAGTTGCCACCATTAGTTCTATACATTTCTACACTACCAAAGGAATGTATTTGTAAGTTTCTTTTTACGTATAGCATTTCTGTATTCTATACAGCGTCTGAGGATTTTCCAGACAAATGTTGTCGGCGTATTCTATGCATGGAAATAAGAAACAGATGTTATATGAAAGTCGACAAAGTTATTACTAAGTTATAACAAATTGCAAAACCGAATATTTTCCTGCTTAAAGTTTAAAGCAGGTCAACTTTAGCATGATATTTGTTTCTTAATTTCGCGAATAGAATACGTTTGGTCTGAATCAGATGACACGTGAGAAGTAAAAAATAGTTCTGGAGAAATCTCAGACTCTCTGTATATAAACTTGTATGGATAAAGATAACAGTGTTCTTTTTCTTTCAGATTATATACTCCGTTTCATGAAGATACCGCAGATGCAAGTACCAAAGCTTGGCAAGCAGTTGCCAATGCCTTAATATTGATAAGCGTCATTGCTTTCATGACTATGACACTTATAGTCTTATACAAATACAAATTTTATACAGTAATCCGTACATGGTTGATTATAAGTTCCTTATTATTGTTATTCATGTTTTCTATACTATATTGCGAGTAAGTGTGCACTTATATGTTCACGTCAGCATTTACGTTTTACATTATCTAACAAGAACATTTATTTTCAGGCAAATATTAAAAGCATACAACATTCCCATAGATTTGTTCACGTTAGGTATAATCTCGTGGAATTTTGGAATTGTTGGAATGATATGTATACATTGGCAGGGTCCTTTGCAGTTGCAGCAAGCATATCTGATTTTTATCTCTGCCCTTATGGCTCTTATCTTCATTAAGTATATGCCAGAGTGGACAGCGTGGGTGGTTTTAGGTGCTATTAGTATTTGGGGTAAGAATGTTGATACAAGAGATACGATTAGCAGGGCTGGATTAGCCATATAGCAGAAGTAGCAAATGTTACGGGCCCCTTTTGTTTGTAAATTTGTGTTTTATTTTATTATCATACAAAACCTAGGGCCTTCTGGTAACATTTGTTACATGTCGTGCACTGGCTTAATCCACCTCTGACGATTAAGCCTTGTAAGCGAACTACAATTTATTCGTAATCGATGTCCACAGACTTGATAGCCGTATTGCCAACGAAAGGTCCTTTGAGGATACTGGTAGAAACTGCTCAAGAACGCAATGAATCCATATTCGCTGCCTTGCTTTATTCGTCGACTGTGATGTATACAACGTCCACGACATATACGGGTTTCGTACAAACGGCAACAATAAATAGCAATGATCCTGTTGCTGGTGATGGTACAACAAATCCCATACATGGTCAAGTGGAAAATCAAAATAATCCTGTGTCAAGAGATGCAGAAGAAGGCGGGTTTACTCCTGAATGGATAGAAACTCACGGTATTAAACGAGTGAGTCCACTTCGCCAGTGATCCAAAATCACTAACATACAGCTTCACTTTTAGGTGACAGAGGTGCGAGAAGAGCGCAGGAGGTACTTGAAAATTCCACGTCACAGCCAGAACCGGCAAGGCAACAAGATAATCGCGTGGTACGAGAGACAATACAAGGATACATAGTTCCACCTGCAGAAGAAGAGCGGGGATTCAAGTTGGGTCTTGGTGATTTTATATTCTACAGTGTTTTGGTTGGAAAGGCTTCTAGTTACGGCGACTGGAATACCACCTTAGCTTGTTTCATTGCCATCCTAATTGTACGTATTCATTTATTGCATCTTTGATTTACCTAAGAAAAGTTTGATTTATGTTACTAGTAGAAATAATACATATTTTCCATTTTATAGGGACTGGGCTTGACAACTCTCTTGTTGGCTATATTCAGGAAAGCGTTGCCAGCTCTGCCGATCTCCATTACTTTTGGTTTAACGTTTTACTTCGCTACCAGGGTAATCATTGCGCCATTTGCGGATAGCTTAGCAAGTGAGCAAGTATTCATTTAACGATAGGTATGATGATCATAACATCTTATTTAGTATTATTTATTGCAAAGATGTAATGGCTATTTACATTTGATCGTGTCTAGACATCTCGAATTCGTTTAGATTTTTCGTTCGCGTTCCACGCTCCTAAACTTGCATCTCGAACAATGCTCAAAACAAAAGACGGTTTACATTTGTAAGACAAACAAGAATAAATAATAAATCACAATTGTATTTGTCTGGTATATAGAGAACTTTTGATATCCTGGATAACATTTAGTTTTATCAACTAAATGTAATTTTTTCTTTACTAGTTCAAATTTATTTCGTTTCCGATTGCTTAATTTACGAAGCGAGAATGTGAAAAGAAATATACTTACTGAGAATAATTAAGTTAATCTAGCTGCGACAATTTATTGTATTTCGTCGTTACATTTATAGAACATAGATCGTTTATAGATACGAGTACAAAAGAAAAAAAGAAGAATTGATGACCGTCCTTTCGGAAACCGTATGAAACATGAGGTATAATGTTTGTCTAAACGATTCATTAAAATATACAGGCGTCGCAGTTGCGAGCTCCTAGAAACACTAGCCATCCGTCAGGATAATTCCTTGGGGTTTCAAGTCCGTTTATACACAGCCATGGAATAAGCAATCGTTCCCATAATCACAAGTTGGAAATTCCATTTGAATGACACGACGATACGTATTGCTATGAATTTCATTCGCCTTTTAATAATAATCAAATAACAAGCGATAGTAATCGAATATACGCTGGTTCCGTTAATATGGTTCGAATAATTTGAATTCAAGGCAAAATGACCGTTGGCCGTGTATTGCAAAACAATAATTCTTCAAATTGTATATTTCGATAAGCATATATAGTTTTTTTTGCTTTTATAAAGAGTTTTCTTTTATTATGCATTAATTCGTTTGTCGTGAAGCGATCTTTACAATATGATGGTTAAACATTTTGCCAAGAATGACTGATTAATATGAAAGTTTTATAGCGCGTCGATTAACAAGAATCCGGTTTCATTGCCAAGCGTGTTGCGTCACGTTAATACTTTAACATCGCTATTCAATTATCTTTTTCTTTTCTCCTCTTATTGTTTACAAACCTCGCCGCGACATACGCAGTGTATACATATACAATATATATTATATATATATATATACAGTACAGACTTGATTTTTGTCCCAGGTCCGACGACTCGATTTTTGTCCAGGCCTACTCACTCCACTGCCTGTCAACGCTGTCCCGCGCCGCAGGGCGGCGACTATTGTTCTCGGCCCGGGTATATCGGTGTGAACACCACTACATTGACTCAATGAATCGAATGTTCAAACTTCTTAATAATCATTATTTTTTCATGGGACTTTTTGAAAACGTATTTCTGGCATCTTTCTGAGTAAAACAAGACCAAACACGATATAGTTTCAATTGTAATTTAGTGGTGTAATCGACGAAGAAAGTTTCGGTCGCAATGTGCGTAGCCGTCACCGACACCGTTGCTCTATTGTAGTCTCGCTCGCCGCGATCGGAGCGGTAGACCCAGCCATAAATCAGAAAAGCAAGTCTACATCGCGATTTTTGTCAGCTCCACGAACAGCCCCTGGGACAAAAATCAAGTGAATACTGTATATATAAATCCCCGGAACCGGAAGAACTTCAACAGCGATATGATATCCTTTGCACTTCATAAAATTATGATAATTCAATATGTTTACTATCAACTACGCACTAGGAGGAAGTTCCATTTTTTCTCTCATTTTTTCTTTTAATAATAATATATATCCAGTCGATTCTCTCAGTCACGACAACGATGTGTAAAAGACGCGGTCCGACGGAAAAATAAACGCGATCATTTCTGGAAATCTAATTATTATCACGAGCACTGATCACGCCCGATTATAGAATATTATTATGGTCATCGTGGTTGTGCGCACAACGAATTATGCGTTGCTTCGTGCATACTTTGTATAACAATACTGGTCTAAGTGTTCACTAACGATAGAGGCGCGCGCGAATTTTCAAATCAATCGAACTGAACAACTCGTGAAAATCGAAGCATGAATTGTATCATTTTTAAAATGAATTTTTCTCTTTCGTAACACGATAGGGAAACATTAGGAAAATATCCACAACCCGCCACAATTAGTCGTACGTTCGTAAAATTCTGCCGAAGTTACGTTAGGAATGTTAGGATACGCTCACCAGGATGCTACGTATATCGAAAATATTCCTCGAGACTAGCCAGATCTTGCATTTCCCTTAAATATCAATTCTTTTCGTTTTCGCTAACGCTAAGTACAAACAGATATTTAAGTAAGTACACGATATACAATCAGTCTTATAAACAATAAACTTTTGGAAACGTATTTTGGTAAATACAAAATGATACATCATCGCACAAGGTGGTAACTGTTCACTAATATCTTTCCCGCTTTAATAGTTTTACCTTCGCTTCTCATCATTTATAAAAAATACCAACGGATTCTAAATATCTTCTATATATGCACTGTTCAGGTTCGTTCATTTATCATATCTCAGGGAATTCGATCCTTTAGCTTGTACCGTACTTACTGCTTTCGAATGTTCCCCGTCTGAAGAATGAACTAAATTCTAACAATGATTGCTTATCTATGTTGCTCAAGTTGCCGTTATACTTATAGAGAGGTTCGCAATGTGGCAATTCTGAGCAGACCTGTATCAACAGTCGCAAATATTCTTCTAGTCGTTCCCTACGTTGTCGCGCCACTACCTCGGATCTTGGGAAAACTTGTCTAGGTGGGAAGCGTATTGCTTCTACCTGCGTGGACAATTCAAGTGTCGTTACTAAACGTTTATTCTTCAATTTTTCGACGAACAAATGGAAAGGGCGATTTACCTTGCTACCATACTTCTGTTTCATCCAATTGTACAATTCCCGGAATCTTCTATAACGTCTCAGAAGAGTCCAGCTGTCATCTTGAGCCACAACACGTACCTCGTACTCATAATGACTGGACGTGCCAGCTCCTCGTATTACATAGGAAGGAATGCTAACGATCATGTTGATTACATTGTCGCAGTCAGTATCGTTGCCTATCAAAGACGGCAAAGACCTCGTGATTGTCAGGGAGTACGGACTACTCAATCGATCACCCCGGTTCTGACTCTAAACAAGCACACGATTAATGAAATATATGAATGAAAATATTGTTTTTCGATACGCTATGCAAAATTACCGTTAGATAAACTGTTGAGTATCCTCTTCCAGAAGATATCCTAGGTGCGACCGATTCTGATAGAACGTGCTCCTCGTTTTTGTTAGGCCTGTTATACCTGAAGACCGGAGATCGCGTTGTAGACATTGTCAACAAGGTAGCCGAATTGTTTGTGGACTCTAAATCACCGCACATTTTCGATTCGACAGTTTCTATATGATCGTTTGTGTCATCGGCTGCTAATCCATCCTCGTCACACTGTAACTTGGTTTGCGAGTGACATTTCTTTTCATCCTCCATAAGCGACACTTCGAGCTCGATCTGTTGTTTCTGAAGGTCCTGCAGGATCGCTATCTGTCGGTTTAAATCTTCCTTGGAGGGAGTATTAGCTTCGAGACATCTCATAACCATCATTCTTTGACGAGCGATTCTTTGGTTCAGTCGTTTCATTGCTGGATTCTGATGCACCGGCGACTCCAGCGAATCTTCAAGGACATCCTCCTCCATCGTGGAGTTCGTCAAAGACTTCGACTCCGCTTTCTCGCCGTTGGTACTGCCGTTGCATTTCTCTGGTTCCGTGATACTTTCACCGGAAGACTTCCTGCTTACATTCGAACTTTTACTATCTAACTCGAGCAATTTGGCTCGATCGTTTTCTAAATAAATTTCTTGAGGAGTACTCTGTTCTTTGTCTGGCTCTTTCTCCTCGTTATCCAGTAAGATCTGAGACTCCTTGGTTTCTGCATCTTCGAAGGGAATGCGAGGCTCTGGAGAATCAGCCGCAGCTGTGTGAAAGGTATCTGCAGTCTCGACGGAACTAGGAATATTTTGTGGCAGTAGACTCAATGCGGACGCTATTTGAAGTTTCCTATTGTACGCATCCTGAAACGGGTCCCCATTCGAAATGACTTCGTCACCACGCAAGGAATGATTGCCGGGGGACGCGGGTAAAGCACGTTTCAAGTTTAACGAAAGACTCTGTTTACGTCGCAGGATTTCCTGAAGCTGTTCCTGAGATCGTTTCGCAAGAAGTAACTTCTTCTCTGTGATTCCATCACCTTCCAACTGGCGAAAACAGGGTTATAATAAGTAATGGTGCAATACACAGAAAATAGTCGACG
This sequence comes from Lasioglossum morio, assembly GCA_916610235.2. Classification (NCBI taxonomy): domain Eukaryota; kingdom Metazoa; phylum Arthropoda; class Insecta; order Hymenoptera; family Halictidae; genus Lasioglossum; species Lasioglossum morio. The sequence continues at coordinate 3,656,687 of OU744324.1, read as the reverse complement.
GTACGGGAGAATGGAAATCACAAATTCGTTAAAAGGCTAAACGTACACTCGTAACTAGAACCCGGATTTTATTGCATTTATGAGAAAAATCGATGGATGTAATTTAAAACAGTAAAAACATTAAGACAATCTAAGAACGCCCATATGTTATTCTCGATTTATTAAAACTGTTTCTGTGTCTTGCAATTGATGAAAACAATTTTTATTTTGCATTAAGATCCGCAGTCTACTCATAAACTAAGATTTCAGCTCCTTAATCCAGTCGACGGAATACTAATAAACAATTGTAATATATTTACTTCTAAATTGAACAGATGCTTTTGCTGCTTGGCGATCTTCATTAATTCCTCCTCCATTTTATCTACTTTGCTTTGGTGTTCGCTCAGTGACTTTACTTTGTTTTGTAGCTCGGTTTCCAAGGCTGCCAGTTCTTTTTTCTGAAAAGTAAATGTTGCTAGTTCTTTCTCGAAACAAGCTAATTCAATTGGCAACTTCAACTTATAATTTATTCTCTTGATTCTGGAAACATTACATAGGATCTCTGTTATCAATGAATTCTGTACGCAATGTGAAACCTCGAATGAGGATTACCTCTGTTTTACATATAATCACAGTTGGGCAAATTTTTATTCAAATAATAAATAAACTTGTAATTGTAATTTCAAACATCAGCTAAACTTTTTATTTCAATAAAAGTCATTCAAATAATGTCAAAAGTGATCTATTTATTATTTCTTACTTGGAATGAGGTGGAAATCATACAAATTTTGGTTTTCTCTTATTTCTTGTATTTTGAATATACTTGATTCGCAAGCTCTAAGTTTCTCAAAAAATGCACAACAGACGATACATTAATATTACTATCGTTGCTGAGGACAGCTGGAAGGAAAATTCGTTTAATGACTAAGAATAATAAATAATAATTTAGTATTATTGCTACTAAATATTTAATCGAATAATTTTTCAATAGAAATAGTAATGTATTTGCTCAAATTGTAACAAACAACAAATGACTGTTATTCAAATTTGTATTTAAATATTGCCCAACACTGCGTATAATAAATGCAACGTAGACCCTCATTTGAGGTTCCCATTGAATTGTATCTTAACAATAGTCTTTTCGAAACTGTTAATAAGTTTTGTTAAAACAGCAGAGCATTGTATTAGAAGAGAATGTATCCAGAATTAAATATTGAAATGTATAAGGTGTAAAGAAATTATGTAAGCGTAAAGACCCATAATATTGTTTCACGCCCTGTACAGCAGAGTTAGTTTAAAAAGTTTCAATCAGAAGAACAATTAGCATGCTTTTAGGTTTACTTACATGATGATTAACAAGCTCTCGCACCGTGTCGACACATTTATCGTCGTTCAGACTTGACCAGGATTCTGGCAAGCTGCCGTCACTGCCAGCACCGTCATCCGTCTGAAATGGTATATTTTGTTCTCTGAACTAGGAAACCGTACGATGCGTTTGACACAGTAATCCCATCGAATTCAAATGAAAAGGAAGAAAGAAAAAAAAGAAGTAATAAACAAACAAAACGATCACAATGCAGATTCGTGTTGCGCGCGATTACATGATTCGTGCTTCCTTAAAGATTACACGTGCTGCAAATATTGAATTTTATCTCTCGCTAAATCTTACCTTTTCCCACCAATGATGAAATCTTTGAGCGCGTTCGTGATTGCTTATGAACTCTTGGAACTGATGATGCTTGGACTGCAATGTCGTGCGCAGAGAGGCAACTTCCCTACATAAACTTCCTACCTGGTACCACACATATACATATCGATGCATTAACAAAAAAATTAAACGAAACAAAACATAATTAAGATGCAGTCTCTCATACCGTGGAGCAACCAACTAAACATATTATAAGATGGACAAACTGTACGAGTACAACTTGGATGAACGAATGAAATATAATGTTTAAAATTATGCATTACTTGAAATACTTTCCGACTTCTTGTATTTACAAACATAAGAAAGAAAAGACGAACAAGAGGACCACTTTGGAGAAATCTTACTGTATTAAATTAGTGCTCGGGTCTCGGCAATTCGGAAATCAAATTCAAGGGATCTAAATAAAAACAAGAAACATGCTGTTTTCTGTACTGTATCAATGATCTACGGTGATGTGACTTAAGATTTATTGGATCGCTCAACAATTAAATCTACCAACATGATCTGTCAATAAAGATACGAATTGAATAATAAATAATTTAACAAAAAACAAAAAAAAATAGAAATGACGCGATACGTTACCTTGAGAAATAGGTTTGCTAGTTTCTCTAGTCCCCATGTTAGCACTCGAGACACGGTGCACGCGCGGACACGTGCCCCAACGTATTTATCAACAAAGATACAATTGGGTTTGTTAATCGGGAGTCGTTAATTCGACAGTTTCGACATGTTACTTAACGAGTACGTGAGAAACAGAAAGTGTGCGTGCAAAACGTATCGTGGAAGATCGTAGGCCAATTTTCGTAAGAAAATTTTATTAATCAACAAGTATCAGTATAACAATAGTTTCGTTTTGTTTTGTCCTTTCTCGCATAACAAACCCATATAGACAATTTCTACAAAATGAACAAGCCCAGATATGTACATAACTTTTATCTCTCTCGCTCTCTCTCCTTACGTAATCACCTTAAAAACTACTTAAGGTACTTAATAGGTAGTAACATTCCACGGAATGCCATTTGTCCGGCAATATCTCGTCAACACTGGCACAGTTTATATATCCGGCGGTGCGTATAGATGTATATATACACGGATTCAATTCTTTCTATCTAGAATCGCTAGATAAAATAGACGTATTAGATTCTAAGCGACTATATTGTCTCTCTGTAAAATTAGGCGCATTGGTGTTGAGAAAGAATCACGGACGTATCTACATGAATTGGGTTGATGCACATGAAATTACGGATCACGGATAACACAATAGTGTCTTCGCATAAGAGCGAGCATGTAACAAGAATTTCATACGTTCGATTCGTAAAAGCTGTGATGTTGCACGAAAATGAAAATAAAAAGAAATGCAATCAGTGTTAAGTACAATCTTATCATGTATGAGTTCGTTTCACGCGAAGGACAGTACAGACACTGCCGGAATTAACATATAAAATGATATTCAATGGAATTGTCTTCCACAAATTTCGATTCATCCAAAAATTTCAGTAGTTTTCGAATGAATTTGGAAATAAAGTCGAGCAACGAGTCTTTGGAAAGCGAATACAGGCAAGTGGAAAGTACGTTGAATAAATAAAGCAGTTGGGAAAATGAAACAAAGTTTTCATCGAGTCTCCAGACACGCGAAACGGTAATTCCATATGCACGAGCCTTATAGAAACGAAGATTATAAATGATATATATACATACATATATATATCATAATATATACACAGTACCGGACAAATATTGTCTCATTAACGATTATGCACGATACATATGATACGGTTCATATGTAGATCTAATAGACGCCATATTCAAAGCACCCTTATAGTCTTTTAGTGAAATCTCTATAGTCTAAGCCAGAAAGAGATTCATCGTTATTATCATTGTCAATGAAGATGAAACCGCCCGAGCGTTACCGTTCGAAGGCAGATGACTGATCGAACAAGACACGATATAGTTCGAGTTCGAGTAGCACGAGGAACCGATCGGTTCCTGACACGACATAGGTCACATGTTTAATGGGCAAACGTGCGAGTAGATGATGATGTTGCCAGACAAGCAAATAAGGACACCGAGAGCAATAAGTACGAGGTAACATTGATACTTGATCGAGATTACGTTCAAGTCCGGGGACGGCGCGTCCGTGTCACTTACTTGCGTCATTTCGTCACGTCTCTCTTGTTCCAGGATGTGACGTCGGGTGCGTAACTCGCGTTGACGTGACTCAAGTGCCGAAATGGCGTCTGCCCATTCTTTCCATTGAGCTCCCCATTCACGTTCCAATTCACGCTGCGCTCCTTCCAGGGCTTCTCTTCTCGCTGCCCATCGTTCTTCCCGTTCCTCCTGTTCCCTCTGCGTGCGTAAAACGAACAACCACATTATACATCAAATTCTTTGACATCCTGAACCGTGACTTGCTTATTTGTAACGCCTTTTCTCGACATTCGCCGACAGTGCTATCTGGGTAAGTACTAGGGGTATGCGAGAATATTATATGAAATAGTTTTGTTGGTGAGCTTAATGTTGCGACGTATTCGTCTCAACCGAATCTCTTCCTGGTTTACGGACCGTTCGTAGCATCCGAGGCGAGCGTTTTTGCCCACCACAGGGTTTTTTTGTGGGTTATTCCGCAGACGGGTCAGTTTAGAGCCCGCAATCGACAAACTACCCTTATTGAATTTTATAGCGTAGCAACGATAGATCCTCGAAGCCATGGGACATATTTACTTCGTTTCCACACCCTGCCCATTTCGAGCCTAGCTAATCTGTTTGCCAGCCCTCATCGTCTTATTCGTCGCGTCCTTTTGCTCGGTATACTTTGTTAGGTCCCAAGAGCTTCTTGTTTTTATTGCCTGCTATAGTTATTATCCGAAATTTAAGGCCTGTCCGCTCGAATCACCCTCCCCCCTTCGGCACCCTTATTACCTGAGAGTCTATGCGGATAAGAGCATTAGGGTTCGCTCAGCCACGGGAGCGCTAGCTCTAGCATAGGCATTTCCCGGGAGAGAGGGGAAACTCCCGTCATAGGGGACTCCCCTTTACACCTTTCTCACTACCGGAGATGCCTATGCTAGGACCAGGCTCCCGTAGCTCCCGGGAGCCGGCTTCCTTGTCTGACAAGGAGAAGACAAGGTAATCAGGAACCGGATTTTCCTGAAACTTGCAGTATACGAAGATGACGTATCCAAATGTAATTTAGCAAAGCAGTAGTGCGCGCTTCTCAAGATTTTTTGAGAGAATTGCATTTGAAAATAGATACTGCTTAAAAGAATACATAGGCATAAATAGAAACTGTTAACAAAATATCGTGCATTTAAGGGTTAACAATGACTTGAGAAGGGAGTCCGACCCGATATTTCGTGTTCTCGCACACCCCTGGCAAGTACCCTCTATCGTGAAACGCGCGGAACGAGTGTAACAATGCTGGCTCATCTGTTCACCAACCTTGAAATCCTCCTTTTCCTTGATTAGCGCAGCTTTCTGCTGTTCCAATTCCTCGAGCGCTCGAAGATCCTCGCTCGAGTTTAACAGGTTATCGCTAGAGGAGGAGGCATGCAAATCCGAGACACTCCAGCTCAAGAGCGACAATCTGGAGAGATTGACGACCGTGGACTGTAAGTTACCGTTACCCGTTCCACCTTCCTTTCTCAGCTTGGCCGCCTCCACTGGATCGTTGTACCGAAACATATTGTTCCTGCCCAAAAGAATGATACAACCCTGCGACAACCGCGTCGGTTTATCCACTTGGGCGGTGTTGATCCAGCAGTGGGGAGAAAGGGGATGAAGGGTCGCTACGCCGCTATCTAATTCCACTACACAGTGTTCTGGCTCGACGTCCGCACCGGTCAATACAATGTCCTGTACATATCGAGACGCGTGTTAAGTTTGCATAAACCTCGAGTGTTTTATACGAAATGTCTCAAAGCTTCGATTGAAAAGCTTTGGAACATCTTTTATGTATAAGGAATCGCGTTGTAAAATAAATTAAAGATGTTACCTGTGCATTTGGCGCTTCCTCGGTACCAACTAACGTTCTACCCTCTTTCAAGTGATAAAGCGTGACACCGGTACTAAGGAGATCATCGTCGATTCCAACTAGATGCGGCATTTCAGAGTCTAGAACTACTCCAACGCCACTCTTGCGAAGACCCAACGCTTTCTGCTCCTGAAGAATTTGTTGCGTCTCTCGCCACTTTTCCGTCCACTCTTCTGTCAATACCTTCTCTTGCTCTTGCTTCTCGTGAATTTGTGCTAGCAACACTTGCGGTGGTCTTTCGATACTCTGCAAGATTACAGATGATATAACGAACTTCTTATGTATTGTCGTATGTTTTTATTTTTGTGAACAGTGGAGAAACGAACACATCCGTAAAGTCTCCACAATTTAACTCCTTACTCTACAATATCGTGTCAAACTCGCGATGAAGATTCTGAACGGAGTCTAATAAATATGTATATTATTAATTTCCTTTTGATTTTGTTAGTCTACGGCTACTGGAGAACATACGAGCATACAATAAATATACATTTGTCTCCTTTTCTAGAAAATTACAATCTACAAAAAAGTTCTAATCACTGAAACCGTAAAAGAAATGGAAGGTAAGGAGTTAATATATATAATCAATGACAATGGGGCTGCCGTAGGAATCAAGTTATCGGCGTATAATGAAAATACTGTCAAGGAAACTTAGCGTCGATGAGCAGATACTATTGGCGAAATTCGGCGTCGATGAAATCGCGTCGGTGAAACGATTGTCGCTGAGGTCAGGGTAACCCATTTGAAAGAATATTTGTATATCTGTGTTCTGTTATACTTGCCATGTCTTTCCCAATAAGCGACTTCAGCTTTTGAATTTCTTCCCTGAGTTCTCTGATTAGTTTAACGTTCGGATCCTCGTTGATGGTCGGTTTGTTGATGATATTTTTCGCTCGATTCGCATACCTGAGCGTACTGAGCGTCTCACCATAGTTACAATCAGCCGGACTAATAGCTGCGATCATGATAGTCTTAGAGTTACCTCCAAGCGAGTCTTTTAGCAACCACGTAAGCACACTATCTCGATAAGGTATAAAGACGTTTCGCTTCGAGGACGAAGACACATCGTTCGTAGAACTGACCTCAGCGAGCGCCGATATCACAGAACCTAAAGTCACCAGCGACTTATTGATATGGGCACCTTCTTTTAGCCGTTGACCAGTCGCTCCTGTTGCGTTTGCACGTTCGCTAAAAAAAAAACGTATAGCGAAATATATTTTCTATGTTCATCAAAATATTAACCCGCAAATGGCAAACCACGATTATAATAACCGATCATGTTTTGGAACTTTCAATAACTTATTTATTAATTTTTTTCAAAGATATTTTTAAAGGTACGTTTTATAGACACATTAATCTTTCTATTGTTTCTAATACGGCAGCTGTTCATTGAATTAATTCGCTAGGAACTATGTAATTCAATGACGATTTTCCTATTCTGGGACAAAATAGACACAGACTCCGCAGTCGGGGAATTAAATGAGATTTCAAGACTAAAATTACTCGACCTTTTCTATGTATATACTCCACAATTTATAAGGTACATCCCGCACCTTTGCATCCGGGAAACGTGTCTACCCCCTTCATTTTAAATTTGTGTTTTTCTAAAATCTTATAGCATAGCAGTGTGAAATAACAGACCAGTTAAAAATTTCTTATCTAGTCCCTTGTTCCCCAAGTTTCTTATGTTCGCCACCTTTTTTCCATAGTTCTTTTCCAAGTAAGATAGTTTGATTATAAAAGCTTCCACGTATAGTAGTCGTGTCAGTATTGAATCTTAAAAAGCTAGATTGAGAATATAGAGAGTGGATCTAGAGAGTGGAACCAGTGACCAATATGGATTATTTTTGGAAATGATGATCTAGATTTTTAAGTAAGACTGCTTGAAGAACAAGTGGTCTTGTGCGCGTGTGTGTGTCAGCTACCTTCCGGCCAAGTCGACAAGATGCACCTTAGAAACGGTCTCTGACGGCATGTTGCCTTCAGAGAGTCCGGCTTGCACGAACGTTATTGTAAAAATTGCATGACTCCTGCTGCTCACGTCGTTCATGTTTGTGCTGGCTGTGGTTCTGTGCGTGTTACCTCTCACCATACATTCCTGCGAAACCAAGAGAGGACTGTTAGAAATGTCTCGGCTGGAAGCGGAAGAAGGGTAACGTCCGTTTACCTGAATGTCTGAATAATCGTACACGAGGTGGCTGGACAGGTCTTGGACGTAAGGCCCCCTTTTAGGATGCTCCCGCACCCTGAGAGAATGAGACTGTGACTGGTCCAGTCGCAGCAAGTCTTTCACTCTCTCATTGTGTATTTCCAAGAAAGATACCTCGGTTCTGTACGACGCTCCGCTCTCTTTCCCCGCGGCCATTCTGGCGAACAGTGTCTTGCAGATCCGCGGTATCAATCCCTGAGCCTCCTGCATGCATAAAACAAAACAGGATGAAAATAAATAAATAAATGCAACGGCTGAAAACGTACAATGCAGTTTCGTACGTGGAAAACTCATAGAAATCGCTAGTCGAGTGAAAGTCGCGATGTTTCAAAATTGTACGATAATTCTCCGTGGCATGCTGTAAAAACAGACACGATCAATCATAAAGTAAGTACGCGTCCAAGCATGATAATATGAAATCAGGTGTCAACAGACCTTGAATACTATCTCCAGTAAATAAGAAAGTCACCGACAATTAAAAAGATCGCAAGAATTTCGTTCGCATGGTCTTGCATGGTAGACGCGAGATATAAGGTAGTCAAAATAATTTCTGATTTTATTTATAGACAATTTGGCAAGACGAACCATGAATTAAGTTGTACTATCATGTATTTATAATGCTGAGAATAATTGAACTGAGTTTCTACACAATCGTGGAAGTACACACTGAATATTCGAACGTGAAAACTATCGATTACGTCACGTCTGGACGATTAACACTAGAACTATCACACCAGTTACAATGACTGGTTTTACTATTTCATTTTAACATTCTTACTTCGTGTCACATTTTTTTCCGCAATTACTTTTATAAAGATCCGGAGTCTAGTGATAATGCGATTATAGACAAAGAAAATGTTAATGAGTCCGTGGAAAGTGAATTACAATTCTTCAAGTTCAACATTTGAACAACATTTAACAACATTTCTTCAAGTTCTGAAGAAAAACTAAAAGAAGGGTCTATTGCTGGCAGATTAGAACTACATAATATTATCAAAGACGTAAATGAATAAGTATAAAAAGTTCTGTTATTAAATAAAGACCAGTCTGTTCGACTAGTTTCGGTAGAAATAGCTTCGTCCTAACTGTTCGTAGTTCTAGCGTTAATTGTTTGCGAGCATCGCTCCCTAGAACCGCTACTACTGCCGCTACATCGAATCACTGTCGCCGGAATTATGGTACAAGCGGCCAGGTACAATAGTAATTCTACATGTAGAGGCAAGTTGGAAAGAAGGAACATTCAAAATCACGTTTGAAAATTCAGCGAACAGGCGTGCAATCAGATAGGCAGCGGCTGATGCGTCTGTTCATGACCGACCGGTTCTACTTCCTGCCGATACTGGGACGCGCGAAGATCTTCAAACTCATTTGTCTCGAAAACGGAGCTTCAAACATTAAACTGTTATTCCTTTTTCCCGACTGTCTCTGCACGTAAAACAACCGGGTGACCGCTTTGTCCTGTGATTTCGGAGCCACGCTATATATATTTTAAATTAATGCTTTCGGCGCAATTGTTTCGATCCATTTTTAATCTAACAGCTATTTTGCAATAATGCCTAACGTTTCGGTTCTGGTTTGAACCTTTTTCAAAGGTAGATTTTGTGTTTTCTATTAACTTTACTGGTGTAATTTAAACATTAAACTGATTTGATTTGTATAAGACGCTGGTTGGAAACGTACTGACTCTGTATAATTCGAATTAGAAGCGCTGCTGAAAACTAATTTCAGCAGATGACCTTCTAATTATTTCGAGCGCGACAATGATGAACGTTTCGGAAATAATGGTCCCAATCTTCGCAAAGCGAGAAACTACTTCTCTAGAATCTTACCGGTGTGCCCATCATGGTAAAGGTTTTCCCAGACCCTGTCTGGCCGTAGGCAAAGACGCAGGCATTGTAGCCCTCGAAGGCACTTTCTATTACATCCGTACCAAGATCATAGAAGACCTAAAAAAGAAAGCAAACACTGTAACAACCTTTCCTTAGTTTCCTTAGTTCATTGACATAACGCAGTCTATTCGATTCAAGATGAAAAGGTATGTTTTATCGTTTCTATCTTCACGGATGAAACCGGACACGCCTCGCGCATACACGTATACGAAGAGTGCGTTCATTGGCGGAGTAATTTTAATAGCGGTACACCGTGTTCAAATGATTGTTGCCGCTTGCAACCGGTCAGCTTACCGCCGGACCGGCAACAATTTATTTAACGTGCGCATTCGCCGGAGTTTCAACGAGTCGTTAAATGCTTCGGAACGATTACAATACGATAGCGTGCACGGTCGACGAAAAGTGAATTATACGGTTGATAAAAATACGGTTATCTTTAACATTACACGAAACATGGCTTTTAAATTACACGCGAACAACCGACGAAGACGAGACACTTTAATGTCTAATTTTTTCCGGCATATAGAACGTGATAGGACGTTGCTTGTATTAGTGAAAAATTATTGGAACACTGGAAAATTCATCGAATTCAAATTTGTTCTTACGACAATGGCTGATGTACTCGGTACAAACGTGTGCCGGTCTTCTATTTTAATTCTGATTGTGGCTCATCGTCGAAGCGTTGCCGAATACGATTTTAGAAGTCGATCGACTTATCTGTCGCCATTATTGAAATTAATTTGTAAGAGGTCAACGTTTTTACAACTTATATATATATATATATATATATATATATATATATATATATATATATATATGTATTTATTTCTAGAAATACTAATTGATTTGAACAATATACAGTTATTTAGATATCAATAAATGTAAAATACATTATTACAGGGTGGTTCAAGAATTCTAACAATTTATCAGAGAAATGTTCCAAATAAAATTGTATTAGTATCAAATGAAGAATCTATAAGAAAGGATTTTTAAAAATATTACTTTATTACAAAAGTAAAGATAGGAATTATTTTGTACTTTTTAAATAGCACTGTATATTTTCTTTGTTATATTTTTAAACTATAAGCAAAGATAAATGCAATGGTGCTATAATTTCGTTTATAACACGTTGAATGCCGACCGTATTTTGACTGTAGACTAACTTGAGTTTATAGTATTAAGAATAAAAATTTTGACATATTCGCATGTACACTTATCATATCACAGAACTGTTATGATAACAATTAGAGTTACAAAATTACAAACGTTATTATTTGCGACGTTCGAGCAATTGCAACGAGTTTAAGTGTCGGTGCCGAAAGTTTAGTGCCGGTCGGTAGTCATCAACACGGCAGTCAACGTGATAATATTTTCATTTCCGAAATAAAGAAGTTCTCAAAGACCTTCTGAACTAATCCGAGTAAACATTGAAATTACATTCCTCCGTGTTTACACACGTTCGCGTATTTCTATTATTTGTTCTTTAACTTCTTCGAAGCTATTAATGAGAAACAAATTCAATCGTTTTTGAAACGTCATTATCGTGTAGCGACGACAAAGTCTTAGATACCATTTCAGAAAAAAAATCACAGTATTTCAGTGTTTGATAATTAATTAATATGAAACATGTCACGTTATTGAATTCTTTGTTCTTTGTACTTCAAGATAAAGAAAGTATATGATGCTGTCTGAAACATACAAAACGATCCCTGTTTTTTATCAGAAAATGATATTCCGAAATAATTGTTTTATACAGTGTTTACTTCTATACAGTTGACTTTTGTTTGGAACATTTTTTTGTCAACTATTACAAACAACCCGAATACTGTGACGCCAGCATACTCTTAATGTTGTATTAGTAAATTATTTAATCCCTCCAGGGGCACACTTATTTTAAAAAATTTACAAAAATTCTAGGAAACTAATTCGAGACTCTAGTTTAACCCTTTGCTAAATTGTTTGTAAATTTTATGAACACGAAATTGGTATAATACTTCATGCAATACCGAAAGGTGTAGTAATTGATTAGATACCAATATATTTAACAATGTAAACAATATTTTAAGTAATGGTCCAGCAAGTTTTAGTGGCGTCTTTCGCAGTCACCATTCGAGCGTTAAGGGTTAATACTGTAATCAATAAAAAATACTAATTTTAATTAATTAAACCTCCCAGTGTGCTTACGGAGGGAAGGTTGCCAATTTGTTTAAGAAAACGAAACATATTGTACCTCTTCCTGTGACGCATAGTTGTCGTCGTTTGTGTCGTAGGACCAATAGGAATGATCGAATGTGAAGTCTTTGTACTTCTCCCTGTCAATTTCTCTGCAACTACCCGGTGTCTGTAAAACAATAGTGTATTCTTTTATTCCAATATATCTCAACAGATTAATGTACAATACTTTCTCGAATTCAATGAATATCGGACGATAACGGGGATAAAGTATTAATGCATTTGCTATGGATACAAAACATTGCGGCATCACTAGACAGCGGATTTTATGCGTTTTATAAAAACGACAAGACTGAACTTATTTAGATCGTTCACAATTATAATAATAATAATACGCGATTAAATTGAATAATTTCCGATGAGGAAGCATCTTAAAAATTAAATAATTAAAAACTAAAAAATTTGCAAACCAGTATGACTGTAAAAACATTCGAAATTATTATTCATTAAGAAAACAAATTTCTACTTCACACCATATTGTTGCAATTCACGTAGAAAATTTATATTTTCGATAAAGATCCGCTGTCTGACAATTGCAAGCATTACAAATGGCGATTAGCAGATTTCAACCGAGGATTTAGGTCTGTCATTCGCTCACAACGCAGTCATGCTACCGCGCCATCGACCGACAGAGCTTTTTATCTCGTGTCGGATGTAAATACCCGTCATAGCGTTATTCTTGAAACGGATTCTCCGATTCGATGAAAGAAATCTTATTGTTAATGTAGTGGACGGTGGTCTGTACGATGACAGAAGGAAGCTTGCACCGCTCGCAAGTTGACCGGCGAATTACAGCCGTTATGTCACGTGCATTCGTTAGGCTGCATCCCACATAACTAATCGCGCGCTATCGAGAGCCAGACCAGCGATATTACGCAACAAAGCGAACGGCCAATTAAAAAGTAAAACTCCTTATGTTTGCCCATCATGCAACCCACAATAAGCGCGAGAGCTAAGGTGAGGATCATTATCGTTCGAGAGCTGCGCTCAGTGTGCTCAATGCAGCAAGAAATTCGAGGTTCTCAATTGAACGTTGCTACGTGCTCGACTCGTGGCACTTAAATTCCACGAAACTATCGGCTCTGCACTGCCTTCGTTTTCGCTTGCTTTCCTTTAAACGTCAAATCGAACAACGCAATACATACCAGTCTATAAAAGATCAATTTTTACTTAGAAGCAATTCTGCATTTAATCAACTTCTTTCAACGTTTCGATCTATGTTCAGATCATCTTCGACAAAATTAATAATTAAGTCTGTAAATTATTAAAGAAAATTCTATTGTATTAACTATTGATATCAGTTGATTAACCATTGAATATCTAATTATGAAATAAGTTACTCACTTGCATCTTTTATAAACAAATGGAAAGGAACACTTTTTTGCAATACCAGTCATTCGAAAAAACAAAATGGATTTTCAAGCCAGCGTAAACTTGGAAAGTTAACAAGCACGTGAATCGATCAATTCGCGAATAAAGCAACTTTTTTTCACTGCCCTTCTAAGAGAACGAAAATTCACTGTTCAAGGACGATGTCTGTGCATCGTACCGATTCATTGTTGTTTGCTTTGTTTTTATGGATTAGTAACAACAACGAATAGATGAAGTACGAAACAGTAAGATATTTAATGAAATTAAACATCCTGTGTATTGTTTCCAACAGTGCGAAATGATTTAAAAAAGTAATGAATATCTATGCAAACAATTCTTATAGAAAATACAAATTTTCTGCGTTTGTATATAGCGTTTGCATACAGGTAAAAAGAATCGACAGTGAATCGTCATTCCTGTTGACGAATTTGGAAAAGAAAGATAAATGTTTGATTCAAAACTGTGAACGAAATTCAAAAGTTCGGACTATGAAAGCACACCAATTAATCTGACACGTTTATAAATGCCACAATCAAAATTAGTTCACAATATATTAATACCGCGATTACATAAACGGTTTACAACGATTAAGGTAATTACCAAGTGGCTACTTTTAACATTTTATTTAGTCCCTTTATCCCGAAGCATGTTTACGGAGAGGGGAATTTGCATAAATATACGCATTCCAGAAACCACCGCGGTGAAAGTTATTCCATGAACGACGGAACATCTCGATTGTATATTTCAAAGTACTTTAAACGACCGATTTCAAAGAGAATAATGAGGAATTACGTAGAACACTGATTTCTTATTATATCGTTGAGTCATTCGAAGAGGGGAAGGGAAAAGGTGACTCAGTTGGTTGTAAACCAAATAGAATAGAATTTCTGTCAGGGTTATGCGGCGAATAGATTGAACGGTGTTAAACAGTTTTTTTTTTTTTTAAATCAGCTCCAGTGGACCATGCTTGGATCCGTTGTTGTGCTCTCTGTGTTTGCATTCGAAACGTTCGTCGGCGACGATAGGATTGGTCAGTGCGGCGCAACGGAAAGCGACCAGTCGAGGATTGGTCCAGAAACGATTTTCGCACTTTCTCCGATCAGATGACGTACCGTTCGCCTATCTCGGTCAAAGATTTCTCGCTTGACAAGCATGGATATCAATGACGTAACGGGGAACAACAAATAAACTCAGCTGGATGAAGATACTGCAGTTCACGGGCAACAAAGTTGTAGTCCGGATACCGTTTAATCGGTCAATAGCCGAGTTCGTACCGTCAGAATTTATGACACAGTTTCGAGCGCCAAAGCGGTTCAGCCAGTTGGGGCTCGGCGATATATTGTTTCGCACAGTAAATACTGCATCCTTTGAAAAGAAAATATCGTATTTGCCGCAATAAATATTTCAACTGAGTATTTGAAAGCGGTAATACACTTCAGGCATCGGAACGTAACAATAAATACTTCTATTGTTGAAAACGACGATTATGCGAGTATAATTTAGCTTAGCTTGCAGGGATCATTTCAATTGCACTTAAATGGAAAATAAACATAGTTCATGCATTTCAAATGTGTATTCGGAACGGGAAATTAAAATGTTCTATTCCATGCCTTAAACGATTAAAACCAAAGCTGAAGTTTGTCTCTCAATTATTTGAAAATATTACTTTGTTCGAGAACAGTCTAGATTCTGGCATTCGCAATGTACATTTCGCGTTGGAATGTTGCTGCGCGCGGAAGGTAGATTGGCGGTCAACGGTAATTCGGTACAGACGAAAGAACAATGAAAAAAGAAAAAAAAACAGGGGAGAAAATGGCAAAAAAGGATAGTGCCACGGTAGAAATCTTTTTAGAAAGTATGTTCGTTCGTGATCGTTAAGGACGAAGCTCGAGATTGGCAGGAGTCGCTTCGTCGTGGACAGTGCGCCAAGTAAGTATGTATGCATACATATGTGGCGGCTACCTCCTACGCTCGCCAGCAGATGGACAAATAGTCAAGACCTTTCCCGCTACTACCTGATCCGTCACCGATCCCCATAAGTATATACCGTCCTGAACCGCGTCTGACACTCCAGCTTCTAAGGCAGGGCCCGCTATGATAGCTTTACCGACGAATAAGGCCCTCTAGCGGGCCTAATGGACGAAAATAATATGCTCCCTTTCCTTTTGCTTCTCTATCACACACACACACACACACACATATATACATCAGTCGCCGCTAAACATAACTGCATTACAAAGGAAGAGCATTTAACCTTAATAAGCAGCGGTTTTGTACAACGTCTGAAACGATTACTTTTGAACGTTACGGTACCTTGGTGTTGAAAATTCGTGTTTTCTTGCCGTCCATTTGCACAATCATCTTCGCGTTCATCGCCAGTTCCCTGCAATACAAATCGGAACAGGTTCACGCACGTAGCTCGGTCACACTTGGACATTTTTGGTAACGATTCGTCCGATCCGTTAAGAAAGTAAGAGCGTAGGCTCGATAGAGCAAAGGGCGGAGAACAAGGAGAAACACGACAAATGCGGGGTCGAATGACAGCAGGTGGCAGAATCTTGTCGCACGGTCGTGTCACGTCGCACCAGGGTCGATTGATAGCATACGATTGATCGTACGACCAAGTTCGAGTTTACATCGACGATCCGCGAATTCGCGAACCCCTTGATTACCGAACAAAATCGTATATTTTCAAACACTATCGTAGGAATTTTGGTCAGGCCTTGACAAACCCGCTCAATCGACCAAGGGTCGAGCAAGTTGTTAACACGACCGGAAGATGTGTACCGAATGAAAAACCGTCCGATTCCCCATACGTTGGTGGAACGTTCGAAATAATCACTGGTTGGTATTGACACGCACCTTTTGTTAAAGGGACGAACCCTCACGGCTACCTTCACTGAAGCCATGGCTATACGGAGCGCATGGATTGCTCAGGGTACACCGTGTATTTTTCTCACAAACTTCTCGGTTTTCGGCTCGCGTTACGCGAATACCAAGCTCGTTGCGACGCTACGCAGACAAGGCATCGTCGACAGGCCCCGCCGTGCTACGAAACGTCGTCGTCGTCGTCGCGGTTCACACACGACGACCAACATCGTCCTTAACACGCTCTCGACAGACGGACGACTGCTCTGGCGAGCCGCCGTCCGAGACACAAAAAATTCCGTGTCCGCGCATGCGCGCGCGGATCCCTAATTTCAAGTGATCAGCACATTTACTCGTTGCTCGTGACGGCGCGCGGCTAGCGGCGCGGCGAGCAGAAAACGCGCGGACGCTGAACAGAAAAAGAAAACGCTGATGCCGAGCGCGACAAGAAGCTAGAGAAAGGGAGACTAAACCAAAGTTGGCTAACATTTCCACGAAATATAGTCCGAATCGTATGGAAAATCAAAGACGCTGTTCCTGCGGTTAAACGTTTGTACGACCTGGTACGACATTTGCCGTTTTAACCCTTCTATGGTCTACGATTCGGGTCTACGTGACCCAGCTGTCTATCGAGGCTAATGTAACTTTTGGAATTACTAGACTGCGGATTTTTATGTGCTTACGAAGATATTAACTGCACGGAATATAAAACAATGAAATATATATATATAAAATCGTAAAAAGACTGCTCCGAATTATTTTTCAAATTTGTTGCCAACAACTCCCTACTACTTTAAGTGTTCATTTACTTCAAGGATTCTCGACTCCTACTTAGTTTTAAACAATTTTGTTTACTAATTGTATTAAGTATAGCAAATACATATGTATAAAAACACTTTTTATTTGCATGTTTTTTTTCTCCAATGTCGAGTCACACTCGACAAAGGAGTGCAAAGGGTTAAGGGATGAAATGAATTTTTATTTGACAAAAAAGAAATTGTTATCGTATTACTGCTATGAAACACTACCAAACATCCAATGTCCAAGGTTTAAACACAGTACATAGTGAAAAGACAGCATTGATTGTTTCCATTTATATAGAGCTGTATCAGATTTACTTTTATAATTTATATTGTTGTTATCTTATTTAATAACCGTAAGAATTCTGAATGAAGCAAATATACTGACAAATGGTGCGATAAGCAAGATACGATATAGGCGAGATAGGATAGAAGGAATCGGACATGGAAACTGCGAAAAAAGAAAAAGGACGGTCGAACAGGTTTTATATTCCCCTTCTACGGAATGTGACGTCACCAGAGGATCGGTTGGTGGTAAAGCAGTTGCGGAGAGTGAACGGAGAGATGGCGAGCCGCCCACGCAGCAAACCGACGGAGCTAAATCAAATGCTTTGCGGTTTCTCTAGCGCGTAACGGCGGTTGTACGGGGAATTCGTGTCGTTTTGTTATCCAGCTGGAGATTACGCATCATCGGTGGGCACGGATCCAGGACAAGAGTGTAGAATCGTGGCTACCTGTCTACCGTGTTTCGTAAATAGAAAACAAATGTCATAGTCATAGACGGCGCTAAACTCTTCATCGGCGATGATACCGTGCAGGTCGATGGACCGTTTCAAAATTTTGGCATAACCTCGCAAATCAGCAGATCTTATTGCAGCTTGCGTATTCATTCTTGCTCGGCAGACCTCCTACGATTTAACTATCTGCCAGGAACGGGTTCAGCAACTCTTCCGTGAGCCTGCGCGTAATTTGTCTCGAACAGTCTCGAGCTGAACTGGCAAGGTCCGTGGCCAACGGCATAAACACCGTCCGGCTCCTCTTCTTCACGCAACTCTCTCGCCGCCTGTGCTAAATTCAGTGCCTGTTGCACTTCTATATGCGAATTTACGTGGGTGACCATTGATACTTTTCGCTAGCCGCGCGTAAACAAACGTGCCCCAATTAACATTAATGAAAAACCTTTGATTATGTTGCTTACACACTATTATATGGGATACGCGGTACAATTGGTACCTACGTAAGTTATTCATTTCTAAAAAGCATAACATGCACGTTCAGACAGTCAGAATGATATTCGATTAATATTTGATTTAGACAAAGTAAGGTCTAATAACACATAAATAGTAAGGTAGACTCTCTTAGACCCCGACAAATGAATTTTCATAAATAGCCTCGTTTTTAATAAATTTGGGACAAAGAATAGCACAGGATAAAAAGTAAACAAACAGATTTAATTTTATTCATATAAAAATTCTTTTCAAAAATCTGAAGCTGGGGTCTCCGAGACCCCACGTTACCTTGCAATGGTTAAAAATCATGAATTTTTATGTTCATTAACGTAATTCATTGCTGCGTCAGCCACCTTAATTTTTCGTTCATATGCAATTTCTTATGTCTTTTTTAATAGTGACAAAAGCATTTATAATTTACACTGCGAGTTGCTAGAACGTACAATGAACGTAAGCGGACACGTAGGAGAGAATGTATTGAAGGAAGATTTTCATTCATGTCAATAGAATGTACAGTTAACTTCGTCAGAATGAACAGCTGTTAATTGAATTTCTGTTGCGATAATTACAAAACTGGCACTTGATATCGAGGAGGGCGGGCGGTCATAGAACAAGAGCCTTGAAAAGCCGAGTTATACGATATGCTTGGTGCATAATGATTCATAGCCGATTGGACTATGACGTAACGCAGCAGCTACAGCACAAGACTACTGTAACAGAAAAACGTGTCAAACTTTGATTCTGTTTAGGTAGGGACTTCCTGCGGGCCCAAATACGGTCGTGCACTCGTAACCTACCATACTTGTGTTTCCATGTTAATTTTATTCAACAGCACGATTTACAATGTGATTCGCGATCACGTTTACAAGAGATGGAAAACAGATGAATCGAGGATGATACGGAAATTTACGTATTTCATAACATCGGTGTAAAACCGATTATCATAGTTGGAGGGTAGAGGTCATTCTAGTAATTGCGATAACTCATCATTTGTATGAATTATATTGTAATTCATTGTATACTTCATATAATTCACGTTTAATGACGTTTAATCAATTCTAATTACCACAAAAGTCGAAAGAGAAAGTTCCTGTTTACGTCTCTTGAAGTTATAATTAAAATGCTTCAGCTGACAAGAATGCTCGTAATTATAAAGATTACGGACAAAAATAATTGAGTTTTTCATATTCTTACTATTCATCTATCTTCAATATTCGTTGAAAGTGTTACGGTAATTGACAATCTGACGATGTTAATTACAACTTCACAGTACTTCCTTAATCCACGTTTCCTACTTTATCGACCATGAAGACTATATTTTGTAAATATGTAGAATGTAGAATAGAATAAAAACGATGACATTTGCAGTTCACTTTCCCTTATCAAAAAAGTCCTTTTGATAAATCGTTAACGAACGTCAAGGTGGTGATGGTTCTACTAAAAAGTTTCATGTGTTTTTTATTGATATCGATTAAACTTTTAGCTCAACCCCATAGACAGTCTTTGGGAAATACTGTCCCGCGAGGTGTATGAGAATGAAAAACAATTTGCGACAATGGCAGTGTACAATTGAAACTGTATTAATTCATACTGTATTCATTAATCATTAGACTGCGGATTTTATGCATTTATGACAAAAATGGGTACGTACAATATATGTAAAACAGTGGAGTTATTAAAAATATTTAAAATAATACATCAGTGTATTAGTATCACCATAACAAGACAATCAAAAGAAGACTGAAATCTTTATTTGACTCCTGCGTCATCAATGCAAACATCTTTTATTTTGCACAAAGGTCCGCAGTCTGTTAATCGTTGATTGATTTATTGAAAGATGATCTTAGGCATAGTTTAATAATATATACATTATATATCTATACCTTAATCTATACATAGTTAACACTAAGTGAAATATTGCACAAAACTTTGATATCGGGTGCAGATAATTACATAAAGTACATAAAATTCTGTTAATCGTTTATGAAATTTCAGAAAGATTTAGTTAGTGCTGCCGCATCGCGTCGATACGAGACATTATCGCGACAGATCAGTCGGTAAGGCAGTTCGGGTCTGGTCGATCGTTAAAACAGAACTTGGAGAAGGGAAGTAGCAACATGGTGGCGCAGGTAGTCAGGGTTAGTTCATTTGAAAAGCCAAGCTGTAGTAGAGCATCAGTCGGGTGGCAACTGTCGAGCATGTGCGTCCTCCCTCGTGTTCCTTAATCGCGTCTCGAATCGCACATTAGTACATAAATTGCATGTACACCCCGGTACGTGAACAAACGGTAGACAGTTCGCGAACATGTGATTTTAACGACGAGTACAGTTCGTTAACGGCGAGAATCGCGTGCGTGAAAAGTGAAGGTTTCCTTGGTCGGATATATCGTTACCTTGCAGCAGCCTCGTTCGAGGGGGTGGAGAATAATGTTCTGAACCGTGAGCCACGCACATCATGGTTGCTAAGCACTTCACGCAGGGTAAGTTCCTAACCGTTCTCGAGGCCTGGTGTTTCGTCGTTTCTTCTTACCTTATCTGATCGACGACAATAACGCGTGCTGAGTTATTGTCGCTTATATGGGGAAAAAAATGAAAAGGGGTACCGTGCACGTAATGACCACGGTGCACCTATGGTGTACAATGGGTGGTGCGACTGGTACATGTAATAGAAAGAATAATACGACTACCGGATAGGCGAGTGCCTTCCGATTATTGTTATTGTACCCTTGGTTTAGGGCACGTTCTCTGTACGTTTTCGTGTGAAACAATAATAACAGTGGCATTTTCGACCACTTGTTTCGTTCACGACAAATGAAAAACCTATAATACAACATTTCTCAGATTTATTGCGATGAACGTACGTTGCATGTTTCTTCATGGAAGATACAAGAACGGCGGTATCGAATAAAAGGTTGTTCGTATTTTAGTCATGTTTCGAGAGAAAGCTTGTCAGTCTGGGCGGAGTAGCATTGACCGATTGTTCCGGGATAAGAGAGCTTGCGTGAGGCCGATGTCAAGTTCGTGGTAGCTTTTAAAACGTTCGATGTTGCCGATCGATCGATTCTCTGTGTAATCTTGCTCTCGCGTGCAATATCGAACGTAAACGCTTCCCCGTACGAAGTCAACGTACAACAAGAATTTGCTGAAGTTTTATGCGCGTACCCGATTCTATTGGCCATACTTCTTTTTTCGTCCATTATTAGTATTTGAACATTCTTAAGCACGAATTCTATTATGACAGACTGTTTCGTTGGGAAATTAAGAGCGAACTGTAAAATATTTTTGTGAGATGAAAGTGTTGTTTTTATGACAGTATGTCCACGTCTCAAAATCTTTTTTGGTAAATTACGGAAGCGTGATAAACAACTTGTGCGCATTTCTCGACCCCCTTCAATTTACATTGCGACATCTGGTGGCACTCGACCATGCGTAAACTTCGATGTGATTAGGGGTATAGTTTAATGCCAGGCCAACACGCGTTAACGATGTAAATATCATTAATAATTTCTCGGAGAAGCTCGATTAACGCAGCAGCCGTCCGATGGTATGCGAGGATTCTTCCGCTCTGAATCCATCAACCCTTCCTTCTTCTATATATACCCGCAGTGCAGTGATACGTCCAGGGATTTCCATATTCCACATCGTTTCTTTTGAATTCTTTTATCACGCCGGTCGATAGAGTGCGAACGCTCGTGTGCACGCTTTTCAATGAAGCTTCTTATCTAGTTAATTCAGACTAACACTTCGACCTACACCGGCTGATCTGTTTCCATTTAAAAGTTCCTCGAAAGATTTCTTGCTGTTTCGAACCGAGACAAAATAATTTCCAATAATTAAAGGTTTATAATTGTAGCCAACCAAAATGTATAGATTATTTCAAACCTTTTGCATTTAACATATTTGCACAAATTCTCATTTTAAGACTACAAATTAATATATTGGCGAGCGAAGAAGACACGGATTTTATGCATTTATAATAGAAGTGATAGATTACCAGTGTTAATATATTATTTTCACCATATTAAAATGATTAATGAAGAAGATAAATTTATATTTAGTTCATAAGTCTTGCAATTACTCTACCTTCCCAAAAAAGTTCAAATCATATAGTACAATATTAAAAAAGTTATCGAAGTTATTCCAAATATTGACTTCGAATAGGTACTTGCAATATTTTTATTGAACCCATCCGAAATATCATACGAATCGTGAGGAATTTTTACGTTAAATACAAAACTGTCTGTACTACGAACAAGACACCGAAACTGTATAAAGATTTATTCCCATTCTAAATAATTTTAATCAGCTGCAAATAATACAATAGCATTTTTAAATTCTTCAAGCAGTTCTTCTATTTCGCATTTGATCTATTCATTTGTATCAAAAACGCATAAAATTCACAGTCTACTAATCACAATTGCGAGTACAAACTTTTGTTTCCATTTTAATTACATATGTGAAAATCAGAATAAATTTAGATGAAAAATTTTGAAAATGTTTATCGTAAAGAGGTTAATCTAAAAACTGCATCTTTCTAAGTAAAATTTTTTTATGTTTCACAGCTCTGTGTTTATTATTAATACAACGAGCGATTGGCGATGATAATATTACGGCACAAAGCACTCGTAAAACGGTCCCCAGAAAACACCCCTTTTTCATAACACGCGATCTAGTTTTGCTCCGAGTAAACAACACACTCACTATAACATAGCTGACGATGTATAGCAAATGCACGTGTACGTTAACGCAGAGAAGTTATCACATCACGTATGGTAAAACATAAATACGAATACATGAACGGCATGCACACATACATATTTCAAATACAGAAAAAGGGGAGGAAGATGTATTTTTAGAATTATAAATAATTAGCAAAATTCCCGTTGAAAAACCAACGGCTGGCTTATTTCTGGAGGTATGCCACTAATTTATTTTTTGCAACTTAATCCTATAAGATTTCCGGGATAAAAACATATTCGTGCACACTTTTGGGCTAACGGCTATCTGTCTACTAAATTTCAGTTTACTATGTCTTCTGTGTTTCGAGATTTTTTTTACCGTTACAGAGGAACCGGTAATTATATATAGATTATATTATACATAGAATAGACAGCGGATCTTTATCTATATAAATAAAAATTAAATGCTGTTCGTTGTTAAGCGCATTACTTCGAATGACCCATATAGAAGTATTTGGATAATTTCGGATTAACTTCGAGAATATAATTATACACACATTTATTACGTTGAAAAATGTCGATATATGTGTGTCTCTTCAATTTTTACCACGAAAAACGAGTTTTCAGACCATATGTGCTTGGTGTCGAATCCACCACTTTGAATTTTTTATTTTCGATGTCAGATTCGTTATCAGTGACCTGAAAAACATCTGATTACCAACTTTCAGAAAGATCCAATGACATATTGACTTTTGGCTAGTAATATCGCGTTGCTGGACCACTCTGGACCGTTTGCGAAAAGCGATCTTTCTTTGAAACTGTTTGTGCAACACTTATCGTACTACGACAAATCGTGTCGTCTGTATGCCGTTTAAAAATCGTCTCCGCGAGATGAACGCGGTATGTATTTCCAACGAATTTCTCAAACGGTTTTCATGTTGTCCAGTAAATAGTTGCGGACAAAGTTCCCCGAATTTGATTAACGTTGACCTAATTTCAAGTCCCTTGAGAAACTTCTCCTCGGCGTCACACGTACGCGTACCGGTGGACATCTCAAGCGAGTGAGTCACAACAGCATCCTAGCTGGCAGGTTTCCCCGGAATTTCGAGCCCGCCCGATGATTCACCGGACATAGACGTTAAAAACCGTATTTCTTCATGGATCTTGAATCTCTCCTGACGGATACTTAGAGTCCGACTTTATGAATCATTACTGGACAGTGGATTTTTCTGCAAAATACAAATTTTGTCTGTGTCGATTGTAAGAAACGGGAACTGGAGAAAAACCGTCGTTGGTTCTTTGCTAGTTTCAATAAGATTAAAACAGTACGTCTCGATAATATCTCCTTAACCCCTTATCATTTTCTTTACAGTTATAGCGATTAAAACGTCTTTATTCCGATAAATGTCGTAGAAGAGCAAAGAAAATTTATATTTTTTCTATGGCTACATTTATTTCAATGCTTAAATATTTATTTTCTAATGTAACATTCGCATTTATTAGAATTTATTTAAAATCTTCATGACGAGCGAAGCTCGTTAAAATACTGCACGGGATTAACTTTAGGGGGTAAGCTTTAGGACATATAGAGATCAATACAATTTTAATCAAGGAGATATTTTAAGTCTCCAAAATATCTTGATTTTACTTTAGTCTTAACTGTAGTCTTAAAAATGGTCTAAAAAGTATAAAATAATTTTTCCTAGCCAAATACAGATTCCTAACCTCATACAGATAGTACTAAAAATTTGTGATTGTGAATTTTGAATAGCTACGAAAATAATTTTAAGATTTAAAACGAAAACCGTGAGGCGCCAGATGCATCAAAAATAAATTGCAAGATTTGTACTGAACAAACAAACAGACAGGCAAGAAAGCGAGCTAATAAAAACGTGGTAAAATGTATTAGAATAATTCTATATCATGCAGGTTTTGTATATATCATTCTTTCATGTTATGTAAATGATTGATTCACCCTTTTCGATGTCAGTACAAAAAAAAAATGAAGTACTACATGTGTAACGATTAACCAAACAAAGGTATGGTCGTCTTTCTACTTTGTTTTGATTCGAGCAAATTGTGTTTGATAATTCAAGCGAGGGCGTCGAATTGCAAGCCAGTTGCGCATGCCTCCAGAAGATAAGTTGTATCTACTGGCCATGCCATAGATGTCTTTCGGTCAGGATAATGCTGGCGGTGTTCTATGTATGATAATGCACCGAGTTAATTATTTCCTCCCGTTGTTACGTGTCGTCGACCTGCCTGAGAACTCTTCGGGGCTGCACTGTCGTTGGTTACTGGGTCGTTGCACGAAACCTACGGCCTCGATCGACGACATGAATTATCTCAGGAAAGTGGAGTACCGTCAAAGACAGCAGGAAAAGGAAAATAAAGGAGGAGATAAATTAACCCCTTGTCATAGTTTAACGAGTCAGACTCGTCGTGTAGATTTTACCCAAGTTTAACAAGTATGAATGTTACACCTTTCTTTTTCGATGAAATCAAATTTGATTAGTTTTTAATCAATATTTAACCCTCGCAAGTAAGGTCTAATAACACATAAGTAATAAGGTCTCTCTTAGACCCCGACAAATGAATTTCATAAATAGCCTCGTTTTTAATAAATTTGGGATAAAGAATAACACAGGATATAAAGTAGACAACCAGATCTAATTTTATTCACATTACCTTACGAAGTTTAAGCATTCAAATAAATGCTCATTAATCAATCAATCTCGGTTAACATTTTAATCGATTAATGTCCAACTATGTTGCCAACCCAATAGTTACTAATGATCAGAAAAATTTTCGTAATTAATAATGGTTACCTACAATAGTAACAGGTAAATCTTAAAGTTTTTTAATTACCTCGTTTTCGAAAAAAAATTCTGCAATACTTACCAACGCTTCACTCCGATTTGAATAAAAATGAAAATTCTCTTACTGATCTTTCTTAGAAAAATGTCTAAAATCACCGTAAATGTTGGATCTCTGTTATAAAGTAATTTCGGATGAAATTCCGGGGATGCTTCGGAACGGACAGAGTGGTTTACAGAAATCTGTAGAAGTTGTATAATCATGAATTCTGCATTCTTGCTAAATGCTGTCGGATCTTCGCCAGCTCAGGAAACGGATGGAGATCCGAGGTTAGTGATAAGGGGACGCGGTTTCCAAAGAACGACAGAGAAAATAGGAAGCTCGAGGGGGACGCCCGGTCGGTTTCATGGAACCGAGCGGCGAGCCACGCCGCGAAGAGACAAACGTCGCGTTCGTTGGAACTCTGTTCATGGAAATTTAATACAAGTCGCCCGTAATGATCTCCGAGTTCGCGCGAAACTTTCGTGCTACTGCGCGACGCTTCTTGTAATCGCGGCTTAATCTTGGAAACCGATTGCACTGGTGTTTCCTGAGACCGCGATGGAAATAAAGAAAGGAGTTACAACATTAAAACAATAAATAAAGTTATTACCTTTCCGGCACTTCTTGATAACATGCTAATAATCTTGGGGGACAAAAAGAGTATATTATTTTTCTTTAACGACGTTTCTATAACGCCAAAATCTCTGTCATTCTGTAGAAATTATGGTCTATGATTTCCAATTTATGTTCAACAGTTTGGACAATTTTTAGCCACGTTAAAGCTACTTTAATATTTCCTACTGCAGGCTAGAGGTCTAGACGTCTGCTGGAGGCTATTAACTTAACATCAAACAATTGACAAATGGACTTAGGCCATTTTCAAAATAAAAATTTGTATCATTCTATTAACCAGCTAATTTCATTTTCACAAAATCTTCGTGATTTTAAATATATTAGTTACAAATACGGTACGAATAATTATTTGATCAAATAAAGGATGAAATGAAACATTATTTGAAGCTCAAACAATGAAATAATTTCTAATAAAATTACGTGGCTGTTGGAATTAATTAATATATGCTTATTTCGAATGTAACTAGATAAGATATTATTCGAACGATTAATCTTCAAATTATTTATTTCAATAATGCCCATGGCGACTGTAGTCCCTTTTAAATAAAATTGAAACGATACATGTATAAAGTGCGATATAAATTAGACCTGGAGAATTCAATTGGAAACAGTGTCGCAGGATTCGAAGGAAATCTCGCAGCTTTTAGATCGTAACAGTTTCATCGTAATCTCAACTTAATTAGCGGCTATGGGACCCTCGCAAACGATTCAGTGACGCGTAACGCATTATTGTACACACCCACACACCGTTCACACCCACCCCAAACGTGCAGGAGGTAGACTAATTTAACACTTGCACCACGGTTCGCCTTTTTCTACTGGTTCATTAAGCTCTCGCCTTTGTATTATGTACCTGGCGGTCGCTGGTTTTTCATTGGCTTCCTGCGCATCGAAGGGAACGTGGAACAAACGACGAATTTAAAGTCAACCGCCATCCACTTTCCGACGAATGCATGCCGTTGAAATTGCATTCGTCGCGTCGCGTCGACGGTATTCCTATTTATTACGTCTCGTTCAAGGAAATTACTGGAAGAGCCCGCGTGTTCCTTAAATCATTCGCATTCCATTTCAGAAATATCTGTAACTAGTTTACAATAACGGTTCAGACGTTCCGTGAATTTTCACTCGAAGCGAATTGTTGTTTGCACTTTGTTGGATTGATTTCGTAGCATCCTCGAAATATTAAATTCGACGAAATTCATTTGAAATTCCGATCGAACTTAGTTTCAGGGATTTCGCGAAGAATATAATTATAGGATAGGAACAATGTCAAATAGTAAAAACATTTAAGGAATTTTAATAGATTGTTGTATACGTTCGAGTTTAGTGAAATCCTTAACGTAGATCCTATAGCTTGAATTTAATGCAAGACAATTTGCAATTTGAATAAAGATCCTCGGTCCATTATTAACCCTTTGCACTCGGAGCTATTTTAACTCGAAAATTAAACGTTTCTTCTGACCTCAATTATTTCCATTCTCTATGATTTTATAAATTTGATAAATATGAAATTGATATAATACCTCATACAATACTTAAATGTGTAGTAATTGGTTAGATACCGACATATCTGATAGTGTAAACAATTATTTAAATAATAGTACAGCAATTTTTAGTGGCGCCTCAGAGGCGCCACTCGAGTTCTAAGGGTTAAATTGCTGTACAAGTGTTCAAAATATTATAAATATGTTGCTATCTAATCAATTACTAAACATTTAAGTATTGTACGAGGTATCGTATCAATTTCGTGTTCGTACAAAGAAAGAAATGAATATGTGCAACGAAATTATTCGTGGTCAGAAGAAATGTTTAATTGTTGAATTAAAGTTAAAATAGCTCCGAGTGCAAATATCTCTGAGATTTTTAAATTCCAGAGTTGGGTATCTACATTCCTGATGAATATTTGGATAAAAACCTTTTAAAATTTATAAAACACGAAGATTGATTGATGTGCACTTATTGGTTATTTGAGAGAGGTTTCTGCGGAAGTGGTATGGCAGTGTCCTTTGCTCGGCAGGCAGTAAGATCGGCGGAATTATGCATCGAGCCGTCTCAAAATACGAGACCGAGGTATCAAATTTCGCGATAGTTTGCAAGGCGGACCGTAGGGCGTGTCACGTGACACACGACCTTGGGGAAATAGGACCACGGCAGCTGACATGCAGGTGCAACGTGTGCTCTCTCGCAGGTGCTTGTGCAGCGCTGCACCTGCGTGTATCGTGAGCACGTGGATCCCGGCGATGATTTGGAGGAGATGCGGTCAAAACCGGATTAAATCAAAATTTTTTTATCGCCATCATTATGGCCGTAATTATGTCCAAATCAATTTATCATGAATCGAAAACGGTTTTAACAGAGTGCAGTTCACTAACATTACGATACGGATTCATTAACATTACGAACTCGTTTTTGTGATCGTTATGCAGTTGACGAATGAAGAAGCATAATTAGAGTGCGAGTTTTTATACATTTTTGTAAATTCGATCGAATTGCAGGTGTTGTTTATAAATGTCTATTGATTAAGACTTTTATTATTTGTTACCAAACTTTGAATAAATTTGAAGAAGAATTTTTATGAAGTTCAATTGTGTTTGTAAAGGTTTATTAATTAAGAGTTTTATTATTTGATTTGTGTGTGGCAGACTGCCATTGAGCTAGGAATCCTCGTGTTTAAACCATGATTTTTGCGTTGCGTCCTCGATTTCCTATTAAAGGTTCGATTGCATTGGAAATTGACCAGTCGAGGTGACAACGAATCGCCACGTACGGCATTGTCTGCGCGAACAACAGGTGGTCAAAGAATTTACCAGGTTTCCATATCGCGTTGCTCCCAATCAAACGTCGATCAATGCCGAATGAACATCTAACTAAGCTCAGATGACCAATAGCTGAACAAATTATTAGATTGATAAATAAACAATTGTTCTTATAAGAACAGAAAAATCAACATTTATTATAGTAATTGTTGTCGTAACTCTCTTGCCCCTTCTAGATCCAACTAAACTTTGACTATGAAGATTGTAACAAAAATTAATTTTCAATTTGCATTGATATTTATTTCATAATATGAGAATAGAAAAATCAAGATTTATTGTAGCAATTGTTTTTGTAATCTTCTCGCTCCTTTCACAATCCAAACAAACTTTGATTTACTACAAAGATTGTAACAAAAATTAATTATCAATTTTCATTGAACAATTTATTTCATAATATACTAATAGAAAGATCAAGATTTATTATAGCAATTGTTCTTGTAACCCTCTTGCCTTTTCTAGATCTTAAACTTTCATTTACTTCGTAAGTTGTAACAAAACTTGGTTTTCATACGTAAGTGATCTGTTTGAAATTGTCTGTAAAATGATTTCACACTTTCTCGTAACATCAGTCGCGAACTTAGCAAAGTTCTGCGACGTAGGTGTGCGAGTTCCGATAAAATTTCTTGCAAGCGTCTCATTAACCATCTGTACGGTTCTTTGTTCCAGGCTCGAGCCCTGAGTTCGGTGTCCCGGACATGACGATCATCAGCGACATCGACGAGACGGGAATCAATCGAAATCTCCAAGTTCGATATGGAAGGGACCAGATATACGTATCCTTTAATTAATTTCGTGAACACAATTAAAGCTCGTGTTTGCGGTCAGGTAAAATTTGCAAAGTCAATTGCCAGTCAATTACCTTATCGCAGTCACTATCCCACACTCTGGAAAGTTCGTAAGCTTTAATTTTATCGAATCAAGTTTTCATTTTGTTACGTTAAAACAACAGTAGAATTCATATCTTGATTTTGGAGCGTTTCGAAATATCGACACTTTCATTTTTAAATATCATGGTCATTTATTGTTAGACAACGGATGTTTATGCAAAATAAACATTCCCTACCTGAATTGCAATAAACTCGAGCGAAATAGGAATTAATTTTTTTCTTAATATGTTTATATAATAAGTTGAGTAGAATATAACAGAATATGAAAATTCTTCTAATGTTATTACTGTTTCAAATTACACCTACTCATGTTCGTCATAAATGCATAAAATGAAATAGGAATTTATTTTATTACTTAATATGTTTAATAAATTGACTAGAATATTAAAATTCTTCTAATGTTTGTACTGTTTTAAATTAAACACCTACTAATGTTCGTTATAAATGCATAAAATGAAATAGGAATTTATTTTGTTACTTAATATGTTTAATAAGTTGAGTAGAATATAACAGAATATGAAAATTCTTCTAATGTTTGTACTGTTTGAAATTACACCTACTCATGTTCGTCATAAATGCATAAAATGAAATAGGAATTTATTTTATTACTTAATATGTTTAATAAGTTGAGTAGAATATAACAGAATATGAAAATTCTTCTAATGTTTGTACTGTTTGAAATTACACCTACTCATGTTCGTCATAAATGCATAAAATCCGTTGTCTACTTATTGTTATCTTATAAACGGGGGATTGTGATGCTTTCATTCTGTAATGCGCGATAGTCTAGTATTTTAGAAGTAATGTCCGAGTAACTGATGAAACAATGCAGACACTGGTTTCAATCAGAATATATCAAAGATTCCATACGCGTAGCGTGTCGACCAACAAGCACGCTCGATCACATGTGAACCGCGTCGAGCTCCACGCGACGTAGAGTTTCGCAAAAAGTGGGGAACGGATGTCCGTCCATTTCGTCATTCTTCGGCCATTACGTCCTAGAGTTAGAATTCCTCCCGTACTCTGACGAATAACTCGCTCGAGTTCAGTCTTCGCCGCGTGATGATGTAATCAAGACTAGGATTTATGCCCGCTTTTTCCGTGCGACTGTGCAACTACAAATTATGCGGTGTACACGCGTTAATAGCACTGATAACTCTCGTGTCTCTTTATGTCTCTATTAGTTTGGAATTGTTTATGGATCTTTATAACAGAATTTATAATTATAAATAGAAACTAAATCGAATGTTATTTCTTCCCTTAGTGATTTTAATAGAGAGGAGAAATCATATGTATTGACATCTTCAATTTACCAAATGTTCCAACGATTTCGAATTTCATCTACTCAATTTTGCTATAAATGCATCAATATTCGCAGTCTATACATCGAAAAACAGCTCAAGAATAGTGCAATATTATTGATCACAATTACAATGAACAAATTCACAAAGTCCACAATTTCTTTAATTTTTGTTCTATAAATGATGTACACAGGTTTGATCAATTCTAATTTTTTAAAAATTCGATCGAACGTGCACGTGCTTGCGAAGGTTCATTAATTAGGACTTTTATTATTTATTAGCCAGTCGACAAAAAATAGCTCAAGAGCAGTTCGATATTATCGACCAGAATTGCAATTAACAAATTCACAAAATCGACAATTTCTCTATTCGCAAAACGGAAGAGAAAGAAATTATGGTATAGCTGGGGCGGGGGTATCTATCTGGAATTTTAAGCCTTTCGTGGAAAAGACTCGACGTCGTTAGCGAGAATGGAGGCCGGAAAGAGAATTAAAAAATAGGGAATCCAAGAGTTGGAATAGAAAGGGAGAGGATGAGGAAGACGAGGCTGAATAGGCTGCGAAAGAGAGAACGAAAAGGAGGACAGGGGCTGGGGGTGGTGGGTGGAAAAGAACTATACGTATAAATTTTGTAAGGGTGGGGCGTTGCTCCCGGGTTGGTTCGTTGCCATGACGACAACCCCAGTCAGCTGGTGAACCACCCCAGGGCCAGACCCATTCATCCGACCGGGTTTGCCGACCCAACGACCGACACCAACGACCCACTGTCGTTTCTTGTCGAGCTTTAACCCTCGAACTACGAATGGTATACCGACGACGTAGCGTACGATAGCCGGGTCATCCTGACCCGACACAAATGTTTCTTACTCCCACACGTTTTCCAAGTTTTAACCTTCTTGCTCATAACCAGACTTGCACACAACTAGTCTTTACGTATTTATAGTAAAATTGAGTACATGAAATTCAACATTGTTGAAATGTCTTGAAAATTGAAGATTTCAATATACATATATGATTTCTCCTCTATTAAAATCATTAAGGGAAGAAACAACATCCAATTTGGTTTCTATTTCTTGCAATCAATGCAGACAATTTTTATTTTGTATGAAGATCCGCAGTCTACTCATAACCGACAAATTTCACAAACAATTAAGGGGACATTACACTTTCTCGGGTGAAAATTTGAATAATTTTTATGGGTCTGATAAAGTAATGAAAAAACAGTTTTTGAGTCTGTAATTTTTTTGACATATATCTTAAATCTTCGAATGCTTCGAATGCAGATGTATATGCAATTTGCAATTTTTGTAGACAAATTTTAAGAAAGTGGAGTCATGCGAGATCTTATTGTCAGTGGCAGAAGTCTTTGTAGTTTCGAAATAAATAAAAATCGTACTAATTTCTGTGGAATTTTATATTCTATTTTTTCTATTTCTTTTCCAAATCTTCAGAAGCTATAAATACATAAAGATCCGCAGTCTGATTATTATAGTAGTTGCGTCTTACTATGGTTATTGGCGTGTATCTTCTCGAAGTAGATAAACACCGTAACAAAAGTTGAAAAGAGCAGTAAGACGAACAAATGATTATCCACGAAGACTCTATTGTCATTTACTTAGCAGCGAAATCGGGAATATCGAATGGCCTGCGGCTGGAAATTGTCGAGAGCCGTCGGGCCGACGGCGACTCCTTTATTTAAAAATTCAAGTAAACCGATCGATTCTTTAATTGGGTTTTCACTGAGAGAATAGAGCCTAATGATTCATGGGCCATCCGCCGGCGTCGAGTAACTGGAGACTATAGTGATCGATGCTGAGTTCACAATTTCTTGTGAATGGAAGGCGAATCTTTATGTACTCATTGATATCTTATAATGATACTAGGTGCTTCTTTCTTTTGCACAGTAGTGTATATTAATGTTTTTCTTCAGTATGCAATACAGTTTTGATTCCATACTTCATTTCGAAATTTCAACAGTTAATCATTAATCAATTATCCGATCGACGATTACAGTTGAATAGAATGTAAACCGCAATCAACCCCTTGCCTTAAAATATCGTGCCTGACACGTGTTGATGAACACATTCTGACAAAAAATGAATGTCAATAATTTCCTATAAACCGAAATAAAATTCTGTTTTGGTTTTGTTAATATACAGCTATTTCAGAACGTATAGGCATACAATTTGTATTAATACTTACCTTTCGTAGGAAATTACGATCTACAAAAAAAAAGTTGTAATCACTGAAACCGTAAAATAAATCGTAAGGCAAGGGGTTAACAACTAAGTTGATGCAATTTATTCGTTAATCGTTAATTAAATTTTTGACCAACTCTGAAAATACCTGAAACGAACGGTATGTTTAGAAAATTGATATATGCAACCGCTCGAAAAACAGCACGAACTTATGGAACGATCTAATAGAATGAACGAACGGTACAGTGGAATTGGATTCTAGCGGGCCTGTTATGGTGGAGGATGTCGTCCTCGTGCGAGGATGACGCCCACTAATGAGTTAAGCGTGTCTCGGCGTATAATTGCGGGCTGAGTTTTTGCCGCGGTCGGTTCGGCCGCGATCAAACACCGGAATTCAAACGCGTGATGCGTTCGCCTCGGCGATTTAGGTCGTCGTCGTCGGTGCACTCGTTAGTGCGCACTTCCTCGTGCGCCACGACCTCCGTCGTCGCGTGTAGGATGACACATAATATCGCCCACAAGAAACTTCGTATCAAACGGGACTCCACTGGCCCACCGTTCTTTTTTTCCTGTGGTTCTTCCTTGGTATTTACTACACCGTGATTCTATTTTACAGTAATCTCTTTCCGTAACTGTCGCATTAGATATCGTTAGACAGTGGAGTTTGTGAATTTCTGACAAGAATGAGAAGGTGTACTTTCAAACAGTACAAACATTGCAAGAATTTAAACATATCCTTATACTAATTTCAATCTATTAAACATATTGAGAGAGAAAATCAATTTCTATGTCATTCCGGTTTGTCGCAATTCAGGTGGAACATTTTTATTTTACATAATGATCCGCCGTCTGGTATTCATCATATTTAGAAAATCTTTATCTATATAAAATTGAATGATCTATACAGAATTGATTTTATTTAGAATGTGTGCGGCTCCTATTATAACACGTGCTCTACCAATGATATTTATACAATTGATTCTTGTAAGAAACAGGAGCTGCATAAACATTTCTTTCTTCTCTTAATTGTTCACAAGTTACGAACAAATATAGTCGTCTTCTTAACATTTCACCTATCTTGAGGCCTATTTAATTGGACTAGTGGTGGTAGGTTCAGTGTTAAATCAATTTTTGTTCAGTTTTCAAAAATAATCTTTTCCCACAATCCGTGTGAATGCGATCGGACGAACTTCTAGAGAAAAAGCACGGGGTCGCGTGTTAACAATCCGGTCGGTAAAATTGCACAGTCCTGGCGGAGGGTATCGGGTCGATAGATCGTCGTTCGATTAAATAGCTGGCCAGTGAGTCGTTCGCCTTTGCGGCTGTTTCCGATCGAAGATAGCTACTTCCTCGGGGCAGAAGGTACGCGAGCAAAGTGTTCGTCCTCTGGATTAACATTCCCCAGTAGTCTCCGGTTGGCAAACATTTATTTCCATCAACGGGCCGAAATTGCAGGTTATTACGCGAAATAATGTGACCTCTCTCGCGTCGCGGCGTGCAACAGCGGATTCGTCAATCGCTAGTTGCGTTCAGCTAGCTAACATTCTTTATTCGTTGAAACTAGATTCGCGTTACCACTAAACTCGGATTTTTTTTTAACTAGATAGATTGTTTTCACAGAAGATAGATCAAAGAATTGAGTTCAATAAAAAAAATTGTTACTAATATCATTATATTTACGATGTTACAAGTTATTAATAAATTTAAATAATTAACTTCAGCCTTATATATTTATTGAAGCTCCTAGGTGTAAATTACCTAGAGATCTTCTAAAAAAACTTCAAAAAAATTAAGGGTATACATAGTCGTATAAAGTAGTCAAATTAATAATAAATTGTATAAAGTGTATAGAATTCGATGGGACCTCTAAAGAAAACCTTCTGTGGCAAGTTTAATACGGTATTTCTACCACAAGGGTAGTTATAGGGTGAGCACTGTGATAATTACAAAATTTCGATGGCAATGTGATACAATGTGTACACGATAGTACATTGTGTAGTTAATTTTGATAAGAAAAGAATGTTCAGCTAGCTATTTCGTTAGGGTAGTTTCAAGTTTCAGTACTAAGGATTTACCATGAGAAATCAGATCCGTGCGGAAGCGAACCATAAGAAGTACGTGTACGGACATTTACAGGGGAAGAATGAATAAATCGAATCGTTTCTTTAATCTTACCCAATTTGTATGCTGTCGGCGCAGCAGCGGCGACAGGTTGTGGATGCTGAACAAAACCACCGCAACGGAACCAGTCGTCCATTCGGCTCGCCTCGTAACTTTCAATTTTCGTAACGAAGTTAGCCACGATAGAAAACCGTCGGCCTATCGACGAAGCTGCATTGGTTTCCAGTAATTAGTCTCGTTCGTCGCTTCTTAACGAGATTCGATCGACCCACACAAACGTTTTCATAATGTAGACGGGCAGGCATCGGTTAAATCGAATTTATTATATTCGATCGTCGGGATAATTGATGCGAATTACCGTTCGAACGGAAAAGAATCAAACTTGATTATCGTTTCTTTTTAATTCCCCCTTGAAAATCATTCGAGACAGCGTAGGTATTTATGTGACGACTGTGCCAACATTCACCAAGTTATCGTTTTATTATTTAAATCTATATATATTCTCAATTTTGCAAAACCTAACAATAAAATCAAGCTGGAAACTTGTATTCTTGTTGTAATTACCACAATTTGCACCTGACACTTACTAATTTTTAGCAAAATGTGGTAATTAGAATAAGAATACAAGTTTCCAGCTTGATTTTATTGTTCTGTTTCGCAGAATTAAGAATATATATAGATTTGAATAAACGTGGGATCTTATTCGCTCCTGCACGAAACGAAAAAACGTAAGAGTAAGCAACTCTGGTCTCTCTCCTGTATACAGTATACGTTTCGTCGGCCACCCATTATCCTCTGGTACTCGAGCTACTCAACGCTCTTTTTGCAAAAGACTTGGTTCTCTTTCGGGATATCGGATTAACCCTGGCCTCGACGAGAGGGCCGAAACCGGAAGCTAAAGACTCGTCCCCACCTTCCTTCTACTACCCTGGTTAGCCAATCAAGCAGCCATCTTCCTTCTTGCTTTGTACGCCGTACAACATCACGCAAAACTTCCTTTTTGTTGCTTCAACACGTGACTTAATATCAACTTCCTTCTCATATATACCTAATTAGAACTGCATGTACATTAGTAATTTCAAAGAAAGTTGAATGTCAATGAAGAATTACCATTAATTTATATCGATACGGTATATAGGCAGTTGAAAGTGGTTGTAAAGACATATTTACGATTTAATTTGAATAAATTCAGTAAATTTCATTTATTTTGGGTTCTTGCCAAATGTTTACGTTCTACCTCAGTGTCTCGACAATCAGCATTTATTAAACTTCATCAGAAAGCAAGTGAGTAATTTTTCGAAACAACATATTATAACTAATTTCATCGTGTATTCCTAAAATTGTATAATGTTTTACAGACGCAATTCTAATTAACCTTGAAAATGATCTAAACAAAGATCGATACGTCGACTATCTAACTTGGAAATTTGCAAAAAATTGCTTTATAGAATATAGTAACGAACAATCGAACATTTGCGCCGAAAACATTAACCATTCTACAGGGTGTCTCAGCCAAAGCAGGTCACCTAAACATCTCCTTTATTTTTATTGCCACGACAAATCGTAGAAGAACAATTTTTTTGTCCGGTTATTTTTTCATAGTT
Source organism: Lasioglossum morio (assembly GCA_916610235.2). NCBI lineage: Eukaryota > Metazoa > Arthropoda > Insecta > Hymenoptera > Halictidae > Lasioglossum > Lasioglossum morio. The sequence goes on along the minus strand of OU744324.1, from coordinate 3,619,276 downwards.
TTTCTTCAAGGTAATCGTTATTTTTCACCGGGAAATTTTTTTACGACAGCACGATGACGAGACATCTCGTCCGCAGCATCGTTTCTTCGACATCGCAGAGATATCTCGTCCACGGTAGTGAAAGAGTTAAGGGTTTTGTTGATGAAATCAGTGTTTGCGGGAAACAATTGTTTGTACTTATACGAGCATACGTTGGAGCTGCACAAAGGTTCATTTGATAGAGGAAGGTTGATCGTAGGACGCTCAGCTCATGATATAAATAAAAAAAAACAAACACACAAACAAGAAAGCGAGCTAATAAAAACGTGGTAAAAAATCGTTTTGTATTAGAAAACTACATGGGAACCTGAGGGTGGTTGTCTCAATTTTTTCCCCTACTTTGGACGCTCATATTATTAAATATAAACGAAATAATTCCTCTTTAGAATAAGCCCTCGCACAGCTCGTAACATGCTCGTATAAGGACAAACAACTGTTTCCCGCAAACACTGTTTTTTACCCTTAAATCTAGTAATATTCAGGGGTTACGTTACCCTCGTAATACCAAATAATTGTGTCAGCGATTTCCATGGAACCCAATAATTATCCGCGTAAAATTTCGAATAGATTCGGATGTCTTGTCTTTTTGGTTCACGTGGCCTAATTCGCCAGCGCGTCGAGCGGATTCTGCAAACAGTGGATAGGGTTCTCGAGTGCGACCGTATATCCGGCCCTCTGGCCCTGTGTCCCTGGTCTGCTCTCAGCTCTCTCGCATCATCCTCTCACTCCCGTGTGATCCCTCGACCCCGCGACACGCCGCTAAAAGGTGGCTCGTCCTCGACGAAAGCAATTGAAACCGGCTAAGAGCGCTTCGCCAGCGAGAGGTTAACGAGAGCCACCCTCGCGCCGCGAAAGTATCCGTTGTATACGCGCACCGAATACCGGAAAAAGAGGAGGAGAGGGTAAACGGATGGCGGAACGGACCGGAGACGTCGACACACTCGCAGTTTCGCGTTGGTACGTGTCGGCTGGCTTTGGTCTTGCGTGAGCATCGCCCTGTGAGATTAGGGGATGTCGAATACATACTGCTCCGGGAAAAAAGGTCTGCGAAAAACGAAGATTCAAGGAGATGATAGGAGATAGTTTATAAGAGGCTCGGTCAAAGTATGAACCGGACTTTTTCGTTGATTGTGCATTCGATAAGGGTGTGCGGCTACCCGTAATTTCGTTTCGGGTCAGGTTAGGCCTGCCAATTTGAAACTGCAGTCGAGTGGTATCAAATATGAAGATCCTAAAGATTTACAATTGCACCAGTATGACGCTTTTTCACGACTTTCCAATTTAATTTTGCATTTAACTTTTCGTGTATCCGAACATTGCAAACTTGCGGGACACTGACTTAATCCATAACTTCATGCTGCCAGTCGGTATCTGAGGTTTGTCCTTTAAAGAGTTGACTCGTTTTTAGGATTGCAAAGGTTTTTCAGTAATCAAAATCGCTCGATCTATCTTATCTTATATATCTTATATCTTGTATCTGTATAATAAAAATTAAATGCTGTTCGTTGGTAAGCGCATCACTTGAGAACGGCTGGACCGATTCGGATAATTTGTTTAAAACAATGTTCGACTGTCTGTCTTCGATGTCCCTTAAAAAGAATATTTAAGCTGTCGCTAGGATGTCCACATAGGCCGACGCATCATTCGCTCGTGGCGATCAGCGATTAAACGCAAGTTGTTGCGCAGCTTGCGATATTCTTTTTCTATCCGCTTCTGTTTCGAGGTCAATCGCCTTTTAGGTCAACCGGTTGCCGGGCTGAATTTTATTGAAAATTTCATGCTCTGTTTGCGGTCCGTCGTCGACGTCGTTTGCCGTCGCCCGACGACGAGAGCACCCTTTTTGGGTCAACTCTACCCTGATCGGCTAGCTCTGCTGATCCGTGCAGACCCGTTCGCTGACCGTCATTAGTCGTCGCTAGACTAAGTTTACAGACAGACGCACCGCGGAAGCGACAGAGCATGATTGATGATCGAGGAAACGGCTGGCTCGCGCATTAGAGAATGCGTGATTAGAATTGATTTTCGAAACAGCTGTTTACCGACGGCGGAGCTTCTGTTCGATCGTTGTTTCGTTCGGTTGCCGAGAGTTTCAAATCTGAAATAATGATCGAGTATTGTGCGCACGAATTCTCCTAGGCTCGAGCTATCAACCCTTTAAACTCGGAGCTATTTGATTTCGAAATTTCTATAAAACCACCTGATTTTTTGGCGAAATCTTATAATTATGTCGTAGTCATGAGAATTTGTGATGCACGATAACATTTTAGGATTAATAAAAGAAACCATTATATATAATATAATAAAATAAATATACTTAAATATACTTTAATAACGGATAAATTGATACTTAGTACAATCGAAAATTCGATTAGGGAATGATGAGATTAAAGTACCAGGAGTTTCTGCTTCGATGGATGTCCAGCATTAAAATTAAAATGAAATTATCCTTCACCGTGACGGGATCAAATTCGGTATTTCAGAAAAACGGTGAAAGACTCAAAGCGTATTAGCTTTCCTTCGGAAGCAAGGGTCACCGTCAAAAGATCGAATAGAACAGTTTCTTTCATCTGTCGGAATTTCTGACACTCTCAAAGTTCAAATTTAAGGAAAATTCTTTTTCATCGCGGTAATCACTACCGAATGCTTGGAGAGGAAAAAGTTCTCTTTCACCGGGGACTTCGCTCGCGGCGACAGGAAACAGATCCGAGGTCCTTTCACTGTGACCCTCAAAATTGTAAAAATTATAGGTATGCAGCCATTAGTACACGTCGGGGACCGACAGGTTCTTTGAACGGAATTTCTTGGATTCTTGCTTTATCCCGGAACATTTTCCGTGGACGGAAAAGATTAATATCGCGGATGACAATGGAAGGAAATGCGGTTGCCCGTAAGGAGTTCCCTCCGCGTTGCAAGCTGACGTCTATTTCCCCTTGGGAAAATGGAGAGTTGATGGGAATATGTACACTATGATCAGGAATCATTTGTTTTCTTTCATAATTTCAACGGAGTGCCACCGTCAATTAGGAAACGTGCCAATGACTGTATTATTTGTCTTACGACTGTTATTCACTGAATATATTTCATAATAAAAGATTTATGAAAAATCTCTATTAGGTTTTAATAAAAGGGAAAAGGATTTTTACTACGATTTTTACTTAGAATACCAATCATTGTACAGTTTATCCTATTTGAGTTTCATCAAAACCTGTGATGTGTAACCTTTTTTGTATAATTACCAGCTTTTTTAATTCAGAGTTCAATTCCGCCTTCGGTAAACTTGTTATTACAGTTGTCCCCTCAGATTTCCATGGCATTGAAATATAAAATCAAAGTTTCAGTCGATTGACTTTAGTTTGCGAGATAATAGCAACCCATGAGTGTATTTTAAAAGGGAAATAGAAGTGTCGAGCATGCAGACAGTGTTAGCAGAGTTCAAATTTCCGAGCGTGTGATAATGTTTGACGTGTGTAAGTTATTTGGGTGAAGCATTGTCGATAGTGGCCTCGTTGTCATCGATAGAAGAACAACTCGCGAGGGAGATCGTGTTCGCGAAATATCTTTGTCCTGTCGTTCCTTGTCTGACTGGTTCAATCAATGATGTTTGCCGGGGGTAACTTGAGCCCTGCTAATGACAGGTAGAAGGCTACCTTTACGTCACGACAAAGGAGGAAAATTTGTTGGTGGATGGAAAGGTCGCGGACTGAAATAGACGTAATACGAAGGAGACCGCGAAAGGTTAGCTGAAAAGGTTCCCGCGAACCATGAATGTGTTCAGGCACAGGAAGAAGGAATACAGACCCTTCCGTCAAGATTTCTGTAGTGCTCATAAACAGGAAGTTTCTTTCCTACATCATTTCCCATTATTACGCCTAGACTGCGGGCTCTATGCGTTTACGAGAGAACTAAGTGCACGAAATGCGAAACAGTGAAAACATCAGAATGTAGGGATGCGTTTATGTTATATTTAACCCTCATACGTTCCTCAGGGTAAAATTCACCCATTTATCTTTCCCACATATTGCAATACATTTGATTTCTTTATTTAACTATGTTGTAAAATGTATTATAACGGATGAACTGGTATTATATTATCAAATTCTACAATTGATATTATATTACATGATACTTATTATGTAATTGGTCACGTACACTATGTATATTATCAATAGGAGCCGTATTTGCAATTATTGCTAGATTAATTCCACTGATACCTTATTTTCACTGGATTAACTCTCAATAAAAAAAAACTATTAAATATTAAATTTATTATAATAATTATAGGAGTAAATTTAACTTTTCCTAGGTCTTATAGGAATATGTACCTCGCCGATATTCTGATTATCCAGATGCATACTATTCCTGAAATACATATTATCTCTTCAATTGATTAATTAATTTCTTTTAACAGAATAATTCTATTAATTTACATTATTTTAGAAAGATTAATTTGAAAACGAATAGCCATATTTAAATATTCACAATCATCCCTAGAGTGATTGCAAAATTACCCCCCACTATCTCATTCATATAATGAATTAACTTTTATTAATATTAAATTTTAATATGGCAGAATAGTGCAATGAGTTTAAACCTCATTTATAAAATGTTTGAATTTTTATTAAAATTTATAAATTTGTATTACCATTGTCAGCGGGCCTTGCATCATCCCCCAAGAAAAAGTAAATAGAACATCGGAAAATTAGTTAAACCGTAGAACAGCTGCTTCTAAAATTGTGTAATAATAGGCCTGGCTATCGTTAACAGATATTTTTCCAAAATAAAAAAGATACCTTCTTTGTTCGCACCCCGTATCCTGCTTTCTCCAGCTTGAAATCGGTGATTTTCTGCGTCTCGCTTTCTCGCGGCGGTGGTGGCGTCATGGTAGCGATACAAAACTACGAAAAGACTCGCGCGTGCAGAATTGTCGTGAAAGGAACGCAACCCTCGATTCCACCAGAGGGTTGCGCGCACCCTCCCCTTTGAAATGTTACACAAGGTTATTGTTGCGAACGCATTCGGAACAATTCGGTGTGGAAAAAGAGAGCCGTTAAAGCGTGGCCAAAATGAAGATTGTGCTCACGAGGGGGATGAAGTTCTCCCGCTATTCTTTTAATCTTTAAACTCTTGCAATGTATCTTCCGTTCGAGCTCATAGAACGGTACTTTCGGAGGAATGCAGACATTTAGAGTAATTCTTCGTGCCATGGAAGCGCGTGCTACTTTCTTGGCAAGGGTAGTTTCCACGCAACCCCATTCTGTCCATTCTTCATCCCACTTCTGTACTCTTTCACCTATTCGTTATTCTTGTACCAGCGCCGTGTCGAAACGCGAAAAGACTAGTGAGGGGGTTGTTGTCTCGTTATGTGCATCTTCTGTTCTCTCAGCCCTTTGGTTCTTGTGTACCTTTCTTAGCTTACTTCGTCTTCACGATATTACGATAATTAACTGCGTGGCTGTGATAGGGGTATATATATGTATGTATACCAAACGATTTATGTAAAAATCGAATACATCGATAAATTTTGAAACGATCCACCTTTATAATATCAAATATTAACTAGGATAAATTGCTAGACACTGCAATAGTTATTAGCACTTTTGATTTAAACGAAAAATATTAACCCTCCTTTCATGTTTATTTTTCTGTAAATGTTGTTTCAATGTTTTTCAATATTTTTCCCATAAATAAAACACGAAAGCTGACCATTTTTCAATTATTTTGTCCCAATTAAAAAAAATCATGCAGTGAAGGGTTAAGAATTCCTGGTATAGAAAATAATTTTTTGTTGCTTTTTATTTATACTATAGAGCACATTAATTGAGAACGAAACAAACTTTTGGGACAACCTAATAGAAAATACTTGATAAAAATACAAGAATTTAATTAAGAAATTTTAATATTGAGGGAGCACTTGTTGTCCAATCAAGCTCAAATTTTGCACAGATTGTTGTCTTAATAATTGTATAACTATTATTAGGGGGGAGCGAAAAAATTCAAAAGTCTAAAATAGTAGCCACCCTGGTAGATTGTTGCAAAAGGAAACGCACCCCGCGATGCGCCGTGGGGTTCCTTCTCCCTCCTGATCGAAATATAGCCGAAGGAAGGGTACTACGGATATAATAGGTGTATTATCCCCTTTCTCGCTGCCGCATTCAGTTCGTGAGTCATCCCCTCGGGCTCACCCCCGAGTCTGACGTCAGTTGGCCAGTCCCCACCCGTGGCCACCGTCGAAACCATGTCATCGTTCGGTTATTATGCAAGGAGTGTGCGGAGGGGTTGGTTCGGCGTTCCGCGACATTCTCCCGTGGGTTCTTCGTCGTCGTTGTCGACGAAACCGGGGGCTGGTCGATAATCTTCGACGAATTCAGCAGACGTTATCTCCCAATAACGATGAACTCCGGCGCATCGGCGAAAGGAAAATAAAGTCTGGAGAACACTCGGCGATGGTTCCGTGGTCAATCGCCCGGCGGATCGTTAAAAAACCGTCTCGACTTCCGTTTCCTGTGCCGGTGTGTCTCTCTCCCGATTGAATCGTTGAATGCACCGCGCGCGCATCGGTTAGTTACCGAGCTCTCTCTCTCTCTTTCTCTGTCTCTCCCTCTCCGTAGACTGTCTCCTTGCGTTCCATCGACAATCGACGATGGAATAGGGGATGAAGTGGAGGGAATTACGAGTGAACAGTCGTCTGAAATCGCGACCGGATAGACTCTAGTTTTCTGGGGATCCGGCCAACATCGAACGTTTAATTAAATGAGATTGTATCTTGCTCGCGGCTGGCTATATTTATGGCAATTTTATCTTGCGCTCCTCGGCTGATATATTCTCGATTCCAGACAGCTCAACCGAGGGTTCGCAGTCGTTTTTCCTCTCGATGCGTCATTCTATCTTAACAAACTACGGCTCATCCTCTGAGAGCATTGAACTTGATGGATAAATGGCGAATTGTACTTTGCTACATTTGTACAATACACAGGCTGTCCCACGTAACACTTTTCACGATTTTTCAAGTAAATAAGCAAGTAAAAGTTGATCAATTTTCGTTTGGCTATACATTGCAAATAAACAAAAGTTCGAAAATTTCTTTTTTATTATTGCCAAGATTACCTTCATTGTTTTAAATGACACTTTGTATTTTTGACTTAACAGTATTATAGCCCGTATCAAGACGAATTCGAATTGAAGAATCAATGAAATGAAAGAACAAATGAAAATAATCATATAGAATGAAAATATTCTGGATCAGATAGAAAGGGTTAAAGTTGTTTTGCAACAAATCAAACACAAATTACAATGGCAAACTCTACTGTAATTATATGAAGCGTGAAAACATGAAGTCTTGAAGAGAAATATTCACTTACCTCGCCGATATTTCAGCAAACGTTTGTAACTGTGGCCAGGGTCGCCGGATGAGGGAAGGGTTCACGAATCGAGGTGAAAAAGTTACCCTCTCTCTGACAGTGCCGGATTAGTCACGCGAAATCACGATGTTGGAAACAAATGAATAGCATAACAAATGTATTGGATTGACAAGAAAGTAATTTCGGTATTTTCAGGTAAATTGATGATGACAGAAGATGGCAGAAGATCATCGAACAAAATGCAAAATAAAAACCATATTAAAATTCATTGTTCGAATAAAAAGTTAGGTTCCATTTCACGTTGAAATGCCGAAACTGCTTTCTTGCCAACCCAATACATTTCTTACTACGATCAATCCTTCTCTGGCAGAGCACGCGTCGATACAAACTTATTAACAATTAGTCAAGCTACCCCTATAGACAACCAGACCCGGGGGATCCCCTATTAATAGGTGTAGTTTATCGATAATGTAGAATTCCGAGACTCGATGCAAGGTAGAACACGTTAACAGGTGTGCCTCGGCACAGAGAGCCGGTTTTAAAAGTGTGGTGATGTGTTCGCGTGCGAGCTTTCGCATAATACACGCTCGTGACGTCACACGTACACAAGCCAAGTCCCTATTGGGAATGCATGTGGTATTATCATTCAAGGCGGTTCACATGGTATCGGGGAATGAGAAATAATACCGTCGACACGGTTCCTTTCACTCGTGATAAACACTCCTTCCTCTTTCTTCGTTTTTCTTCTATTTTCCCACCCCTATTGTTTCTAATATTCTTCTGCTCCGATTAATAGGTGAACAACAACGTTCGACACTGGATCGAACGAGCCTGCGTACTTAGTATTTCCTTAACACAGAATTATATACTCGATCCGCAGACGTACACGGGATCCATATTGGTGGCTGTGAACCCTTACAAAGAGGTGGACTTCTACACGAACGTGAGTATATTCAGATTCTAATATTATACTGCTCAATTTAATTTAGCTTAAGGTAAAGATGATTGTACCCCCGGGGAAAGATATCGTTTAAGATGTTGTTTGATGGTTTTGTATAGTAAATCTAATGAAAATTGCGATTTAATTCGTTTAACCCAAGAATCTTCTTTGAGCAATTTATCTTCTAAGTTAATATCTTATTATGTATAAGCAATCGTTGACAGACGTGTTTGTCACGGGAGCGTTCAATTCGATCTGTCTTCTTTTTCTAATTCGTTGGCGATCGTAATTTTACAATTCTGTTATTTTCGATTTTCTACTTTTATAAATTTCATTATGCATAGGGTTGTCTGCTAATACGCATACATACATACATTGAACCGTATAAGTATAAGGGTTTTAGGGAAAGAAAAATTGGAAAAGTTGCCCGGAAAAATAGAAAAATGGATATGCGTAATCCTTTGTTTGATTCTTTCGTTATGATCCTGGAAAAGTTTTCAGGGAAACAAAATTCGAGACAATTACAAAGGAAAGTCGGATAATTCGGATGAACTGCAAAAATCATAATTTTTGAAACGGTGCGAGTAACAGGTTGATATGTTTGGCTGCGCATTATTGGTTTCCAATGAGTTCGTCGTCGAGCACAGCGTCGAATTTTTATTAGAGAATTGAATTTTTATTAGAGAATCACTTTATTGAAATTAGGACAGGACGTCTGTCGGTGTTAAATTGCGTGTTCCTTGAAGGGCCTAACGACGAGCGCGTGTTTTGTGTATGTATTTCCCCGAAGTCAGAGGACTGGGCGAGAGCGTTTGTTTACGTTTGTTTACTCCGAGGGGACTTATGTGTGCGTCTGTGTGCGTGTGAGCGCGTGACGATCGAGGCGTTCGAGACGCGTCTCATTGTCAGTAGCTATTGGTTGTTAGCCGTTGACACACGAATGTGAACATCTTCTTTCCACGATATTTCTAATTCGTAATTCTTATATAATCCTTATATAATCCCGTTAATTGTGGTTCTATTTGAACAGTCGGGTCAGTTAGTGTCGAATAATTAAGCTCTATTTCTTCTGTTCTGCTTATCGGAAAATTTCGGAAAAATGCAAAAACATTCATCTAATAGCACAGACGGCTGTGAATTTTTTCAGATTTCTCTGCTGGAAAATTGATGTTTAAAAATTTCGAAAGCCATTGCTCATTTTCTATAGAATTCCACGACTGTAGTTTTACGGTAGTAGCATCTTACTATGTTCGTCAATATGCTGTGGTGTTTATGCTTTTATGGCAAAATTAGATAGGTAAAATTTAAGATAGTACATAACAAGATCGTCTAAGATAGAAGACCGTTTAAGATAGTAACAAGATGTCGAGCATGCATGGTCGATTCGGGACATGTCAGAAACGCGTTCGATTGGAAGAAAAGTCATTTCACGGATCAGAAAAAACTAAATCGTGCATAGATAGTGCCGCGACGTAGCACCGTGACCCAGAAAACCTTTTCAGAAAGAGTCGATCGTCATTTCGCGATATCTCCGCGAAAGCTTGTCGTTTCCGTTTCCTGTTTTTTAGCCGGAGGCCTAACAACTCTAATACGATAAAGGCGTCCTGTCGCTGCACGATTTGCAACTCCGCGAAATCGGCCGTATTAAAAAAAAAAACATGCGTATAAAAAGAATTGAATTTGTAATGTTCAATAAACAGTAAGTACTCTAATCTCGAAGTGTGCTATCTTTCTCATCGAATGAAAAAGATTTTATAGAATGGAAATGGATTCTAAGTCCGAGGGTTTTTCTTTTTTATCGACGGTTCAAATTCGATTTGCAATCGTTCAAACACGCAGAATTCCTGCGGTGTTCATTTTAATAACGGAACCTCGACTACACTCGGGGCGAAGTGTTTTAATTGTATACGGAAGGAGGGGCCAATTATTATTTATCTCGAGAAGGGGATCGGCACGTGCGGCCTTTTCTTTTCTCCAAGCGAACGACGACGTCGCTTAATATTTACTATTCTTCGACGGTACTTCCAGCTTATGTTCGTCGCAGGAAGTGCGTAAGTGTTGCGCGCCACATCGCCTGTGGCGAGAGTCATTATTTTAATTTCGTTACGAATTACGGGCTCTCGCATACATACCAAACCCTAATTCGCCGAGGTGAATTCCAAAGTTACTCGAACCCTTCTATTGTCTGGAAAAAACTATTGTTACATAAAAAAGTCCTACACAACCCTATTTCTTTTTTTACAAGAGAAGAAGAAACGATATTATTGTATTTTCTTTTATCTCTATTTCAATTTTATTTTGGTACTAATGTACATGATACGGGATAATATGCATCGTAAATCAAAATATAAAAAATCTCGATACCGTGAACACTTTATAAATTACTTGTTTAATGCACTTTTTATCTTTTATATCTTCAGGGAAGGTGAAAAATATTTCTCTCGATAATATTATCGTTTGAAATTTTACAGAATATTTAAAAAATTGCCAGTGCAATAAACAAACATTTATAATGCACATAATTCATACACCATTGTCTCACAAAAAGTTGTGAAAATCGAAGTCTTAACACTTTAATGTTTTTTTTTTATTAAATGAGCATGAAGGAAGGTAGTACACGTTTTATAGATTACGTTTTACGATGAATAGTTTGCTCCTCAATAATTTCTAAGGGTTAAAACAGCGAGGGTCTTGATTCCGGTGCCGGTAATCGCGCGTTATCGCCAGAGACACGTTCTTAGGTCCCGTTAATCGGCCGATGCACATTTTTCGTTTTTGTTCTTCCCGGTGGCTTTAATCTCTATTTTCGGGCGCGTGCTGCGGCCATTGGCCACTTAAATCCGTGCGGCGATGGTTCGACGCTTGTGGATCTCGGGGTGCCTGGATCAGTGGAAGGGTGCAGCAGCGACGACTTATTTCGGGATCGAGTGGCAGCCACTTCGAACGTAAATGTACGGGTCGTCGACAAGCTCGTCGTAAAACGGTCCTCGAAGGCTGCGTCGGACCCTTCGGCCACTCCGAGAAGTGCCTATCGGCGAAACAAAAAGGGGCGGACGCCATGCGTCGCCACGATCAAATCGAATTAAAACAGGAGTCACAATAAAAATCCGCAAGGGTTTTCAGTTTCAACCCTTTCTCGTCGGATCGAGTCATGTGGTCTTCTTTTTCTCGGCACCCGCCGATTGCTTTTATCGTTATTGTCACTTACATTGCAACGAATGTATCCTTGGATATTTGACCGAGGGCAATCACTTAATGAAATTAGTTAGCTCAATAATCGAGAATGTAAGTGACACGATATAGGGTAATTCTCACGGTAGACATATAATATTTATTTAGTTTCAACTTTACGGTCAAGAAATAAACTTGGTTTACATCGGAGATGGGCAAAAATTTAGTCAACGATTGCCGAATAAATTTTTACTTTAATTGTTAATCGCAATTAACAATGGAACTCCTATTTTAGTCGTTAATTGCGGTTAACTATTATGTTCTTGTCAATTGTAATCGTCAATCGGATAATTGATTATTGATCAACTGCTGAAATTTCGAAATGGAATGAGGAAACCAAACTGAATGCATGCTGGAAAAAAATGTAAACTGAGTTTTTCTTGAGATATATTTCTAGAAACGAGTCTTGACAACAACGTTAGCCGACTACTTCTACTGCGGATTTTCACGCATTTATGGCTTCTGAAAATGTTCAAACAAGGGTGGAATATTAAATTCGACAGAATTCAGTAAAATTTTTATATTCTCGAGATCTGCAAGGGCTACCACCACTGGAAATAAGATTAAAAATTCCATAAACATCTGCAGTCTAGTAATAATTATATTTTTATTCAAAAGTAAAAGAGTCAGTACAGTAAAGAAAGAAATACATATTGTCGGCTAAATTCGTCAACCCCTTGACGCATCATTTTCTTTACAGTTACATCGATTAAAAGCGTCGTTATCCGCAAAAATGTCGTAGAAGAGTAAAGAAAATTTGAATTTTTATATGACTGCATTTATTTGAATATTTTGAATGCTTAAATATTGATTACAAACGAATCAAATAATGTTTCATCTAAAAATAAACGCATAACATTCATATTTATCACGAGTCTTGCTCGTCGAAATAAGGCAAGGGGTTGAAGACGTTGTCGTTGAAAACTGTGTCGATGATTTTCATGGTACCCACGTCCGATAGGGGCGTTGGCACGAACCGTAAAGAAAAATCGTGGTTGATCGCGCGATAGGCAAAGATTGGTGAAGAAGTGGATTGCTGGAACGGGGAAAAATGGAAATTCGGAGAACACGACGAGATGAATAAAAAGATCGTGAATTTCGGGAAGGTCAGTCGGGGTACCAAACCCGAGAAGGACCCCTGGCTGGCAAGAAGGAAAAGGGTGGCTCTCGGTGTGGTGCACGCCCCGTGTTATTGATCGGGCTGGAGCGCACATCGGATTCGGAGACTCGTCGTGGTTGCCCTGGAGCCTTCGGGAACCTCGTCCTTTTCCTCTCGGCAGCAACGGTGCCCGGATCCCCGTCTGTTTCTATGCCCGTTCAAGTACCTGGAAAAGTCAGAAATTGGCACTCGAGCTGCGACTGGAAAGATGAGGGCCAGCTTCGATGTGACCCATCGACCTTTCCCAGTTTGAATTTTGAACGCCCCGGACGCGTTCCTCGTCGAACCCTCGCTGACCCCACGCTGACCCCTTGCCCCTACCTTCCAATTCCATTTTCCATTGTGCGGCGAACTGCGAAATTGAACCGATCAAACTATTTGTTCAAACAACACTGCCTTAACAATTCTCCTTGTCAATAATAATTGTAACTAGACTGCGGATCTTCATGCATTTTTGGCATCCGAAAATGTTCAAAGAATTTGATACGATTTTTATTTATTCCAAACCTACAAAGGCTGCTAACAATTTATCTACAAAAATTGCGTAAACATCCGCAGTCTAGTTATAACGAAACAGCGTGTTTATATGCAAATACATATTTTTATAGAAAAGAGATGAGATGGATTGTAATTGATTTAAATATTACGTTGTCCCAAAAGTTTCTTTCGGAATGTGTTCCTTCAGTGTTGCTAAATAAATACAAACAATGCGATAATCATTATGTGAATGAATCGAAAACCAAATTTTGGGACATCCTAATATTTATTTAGCAATTATTAAAGGAACACATCCCGAAAGAAACTTTTGCGACAACTTTATAATATATTATATATTGCCGGCTTTTTCTAACCGCAATTTTTCAATGGCGGCAAATTAAAAAAAAAACGGACGTTTGAGGAGGAAGAATCATAGAATACTTTCAATATTTTTCCATTCTAAAATTATATTTGCGTATTAAATGATAAATTATTTCGAAAGAACAGTCTTTGCGGTGACGATTAAAACCACAAAATATGTTCTGACATAAATTGTTTTGTGAAGGGAGTTTTCGTACGGATCGTAGGAAATGGCAAACTTTGTAAAACAATTTCAAACCCTCCTGCCTCAAACTCTTCCTCTTTTCACTCGGACTGCAACGTATTTCAGTTTCAGCAAAATCCGAGACATCGTCCCTATTTAATTCGGATAATCGGGGATCTACTATGTTCGGCTCTGTCTAATCCGAATTCAAGTAGATTTTGTAAAGTCTAGAATGGTACAAACTAGATGTATTAGATGTGTAAAAAAAATTATATACTTGCCATTCTTCTCGAATTGTAGAAAAAAGCTGTATTCTTAAAAATTAAACTATTGAATTTTATTTTCAAATCGGCCACGAACTATTTCGTTCATTTCGAAATGTATGCTTCCTAGAAGAAAGAACCACGAGTGATGTGATTTCGTGAAGCCTCTGAGATTCTGTCACACGATCTTTTTCATTTCTTTTCTTCTGACCGCATATACGCTAGCCTTGACCAAATTTTTGTATCTTGAAAAATTCCGGACACATCAGCCGCCCTTTTGAAATGTTTCGTCGCGTATCATGGTTTCACTTTGATCTCCACCAGCTTAGAAGTATTATAAACCTCTCTGTCGGCCGTGACACGGAAAAAAAATGTGAACGACTGCCATCCACTCTCGTATATTCAAAAACTCCATTCAATGCGAAACGGTGGCGTAAACAGTGCCGTGTAATATTCCTCGAGCTGAAAACACACTTCAATTAACTCGATCACAACTTTCGCTGTCCCGTTTTTCAAAAATAACAATTTTGCCTAATTGTATAAAAATTGATTTTCCTTTTCCATTTGCACCATTGACACAATGCTCGATTGCCTCCTGATTTATCGGACTTTATTGTAGATTCTGTCTGTTGTCATAATTACTAGGTTGTTGCATATGAAACTTCCGATTTTTAGCAATGACATTAAACAAATGCAATTTTGTGTCCAATGTATTGTATCTACTTTGAAGTTTCTTGATTGTACGGTAAACCTAAGGTTTTATGGCAATTAACGTGTTTCATTTACAAGATTGTTATCTTGATTTCGTAGTTCACATAATGATTGCGAACATTTTGGTTTCATCACTTTTCAGTTAAGTTAATTTATGCTTCGGAAGAACTCTACGGAGAAGAGAGAAAATGTCATAAAACGCAAAAGAAAATAAGTACACCCCACGACAAAACTGCAAGAAATTTAAGATAAAATATTATTCTGTACAATTATAACAAAGTTATATTGTTTTAAACTACGTTCAAATACTTTCGTGGTTCACTGTACACAGTTGAGCAAAAATTACATTTAAATAAAAATTTCGAATAAAGTGGTTTTTTTCCAAGCGAGTTTTAGATCCACTTTATTCGAAATTTTTATTTAAATAAGATTTTTAAATGTTTCTTTATGTCGATCGTAAATTGTTGCTAACAAAGATTTTGATTAAATAAGATCTTTGCTCAACTCTGTGTACAGTGAACCACGAAAGTATTTGAACGCAGTTTAAAACAATATAACTTTTACACACCGTGACAAAACTATGCATCGGACACGTGTACAATAAAAAATCTTATTTAAATAAAAATTTCGAATAAAGTGGATCTAAAACTCACTTGAAAAAAAACCCACTTTATTCGAAATTTTTATTTAAATAAGATTTTTTATTGTACACGTGTCCGATGCATAGTTTTGTCACGGTGTGTGTGATTCGAAATAAATATCAGCGCGTTTCAGATCTGCCATTCGAACCGTGACTATCTCGATGCGAAACGAGCGAAGAGCGCAGCGTCGCGTCGCCCCGCGGCGCGGGTTAAAAAAGGGAGGCTCTCCTGTCTGTCATCGACGCTTCTCCTCGCCGTGCCGGGAGAAACTTGTCCGATGACTCGGAGCATTTTTATTACGGCGTTGTTCGTTTCCTGCATTCTCGATCGATCCCGAGAGTGTGTTTTGAAGTAATGAACCGCGCGATATCGTCCACGCCGAGGAATCGTTCAAGTAACTGGACCAGCAGCCACCGGCTCCACGGCCCACAGTGGCTTTAGAAGAACTTTCGATAAAAACCAGATAGAACAATGACTTTTTTTTAAAGAAATATATAAGAGATTACGGTACGAACGTTTTTTAACCGTGAAAAAATTTGTTAAACTTGCACAATTTCGATAATATTGTGCATTATCCAACACCACGCGCGGAAAATTTGTTTTCGACTTGCTATACGTCATTTCTACTAGATTTCTTCACACTGATTTCAAAACTGGTCTCGAAATTTGTCTACGACCTCAGGATTTTGCAAAAAGTTAATTTTTGCGAACAAAACTAATGAAATCGTTTTTTTTTTGTTTGATAACCCACTAGTTTGAAGGTGTAGTGTGTTCTCATATACGTGCAGAACATAATAAAAATAAATATAAAGAAGTTTTTGAACGTTTACTTGACACTAGAACAATCAGTTGATGTGTCGTTGTCAAAAACAAAAATTTTCCGCGCGTGGTATTGGATAAACCAGACTTTTCTTGAAATCGTGGCAAGTTCAACGAATTTTTTCAAGGTTAAAAAGCGTTCGTACGTTACAGCATTTATTTAAAAAAAATATATCATCGTTCTATCTCATTTCTATCGAAAGTTCTTTGATTTTAACACAGAATTCTTCGGTTTGTCCCACTGTGGCTCGGTGCGGTGTGTCGTCATCGACGAGATCGGTTGTTCCGTGGACTGGATCGTTCCATTTTTGCCCGTAGCTCCACTTTTACGTTCGTTTTGTTCCCGCTGGGGAACGCCTATACCTTTTTGTCCGGAGTCTTGTGTTGTTCGTTACAAAGCCACGGGTATTCGTTCTAATTCGGACCGACGAAGATCGAACGCCAAAATATATTCTCTCTGAAACGCTGCGGATATTTAACTAAGTCATCCTCAATAACGTCGTCTAATAGTTTCATTTAAGATTGCAATGTCAAAGAAAATTTCTATGCTTTTTTTTTGGTACAGCAGAATTATTGAAAATCCTATAAATAGGCTTCCGGTCGGTAAAGTGTTAAGTGAAGAGAGGTTTGATGTTTTATGCACAACTTCCCAGGGTCATCGTAACCCGAAGAAAGCGAAGGACTTTTAGTGTACATCTCCGAAGAGGGGTGCAAGCCCTAAGGGGTGAGTGCTACACCGGGTCTAGCCTCTTAAAATCCTCCCTCCATTAGCGCCATTGGACCCAACCCGGTAGTACTCGAGCACTTTACTTCGGGTGGGTCCCTGAACCTGTTGTAAATTGTCTCGCACATGGGTCCAACCAGAATTGGAGAAAACGTAATCTAATTAAGAGCTTAGGACACAGTAGCAAATGGAGAAAATATAAAATTTTTAAATGATCATTTAATAGAAGATAAAAAAATACTTGTGGAACTTAAAACATAATTCGTTTTGATGCCTTTCATCCCGACACGTTTCTTGCTCTTCCGTGAAAGCGAGATTTTTAATTTTTGTCCAACTAGAATTGCGATCGGCGCCACTGTGCGACGGCCCTGTCGACTTTTGCTGGCTTTCAAGATGAAAAATTTCGCCGGGTGGTCAAACGGTGCAGCCGTAACTCTGCAAGAATTCATTTTCCAAGTTCTCTTGGAAGTGTTTCACGAGGACATTCCCTTTACAAGGAAGAAATCGTTCCGCGGTAATTCGACCCCCTTAAGCCGCGGAGGTAAAGGGTTGAAGCTGGCGGAACAGAGCAGGAATGTTTTGCATTCAGAGGGTTGGGGGATTCGTGTCCCCGTTTATTCCCGCAGCTGCGACTGCGAAATCAGCGCACGGCTCGGCGACTAGAGGCCACGGTTCTCGTATTAGGATACTTTCACGACCCCTCGTGTCCCCGGTGTCGTTGGCCGACGCCAACGTGTAAAAGATGAACGGAAAAAGCTGCGAAACGAGGTTGCGCGTCGCGAAGGGTGGCAAACGCGATCACTTCGCTACGGGCCGTTCCTTTAGTGGGTCGTTCGTCGTTGATTAAGGTCGCCGGTGAAGGTTCGATCGGATCGATAAAACCCGCGTCGATCATCTCGAAGGAAAACTCGTTCTTTCGCACCCCTGGATTAAACGTACGCAAATAGACTCTTCGTGTCTATACAAAGATTCTTCTCTATGTACATGGATCATGGAATAACGGTATCAAATTAACGACATATCCAACAATTTTTTATTGCTTCTTATTTACATTTCAAAGCAACGTTGTAAGTTTCCATAACAGAGGAACACTGATTATATTTTATAATAAAAGATTTATGACTCGTAAAACTGTTTGATTCTGCTGAAAAATCTCTATTAGCTTTAATAAAAGGGAAAAGGATTTTTACTACGATTTTTACTTAGATTAATCAATCATTGTACCGTGTAACCTATTTGAGTTTCATCAAAATCTGTGATGTGTAACCTTACCTATATAATTACCAGCTTTTTTAGCTTATAGTAATTTATTAGCTTATAAAGTTAAGCTCGTTTAAACATTTCAAACAAATATACAAAGATTTTTAGTACGATTTTGGCTTAGGGTGCCAATCATTGAACAGTTTACCCCATATATATTTTTGAAGCATGAGTAGTTTATTTCAATTATATATGATCAACAATATATAGTTCAAAAGGAATGGTCACTGAATAAGGTTAAGCGTAGTGATACAATAAAAGAATTACGAAACAAAAGGTCGCGAATTTAATTGCCAACCAATGACAAAAACGTACACTCTGATGAATCTTCGAGTGATTTCTTTTATCGTATGTATAGAGTACGTAGAAAAATTTCGGAAGTTTATACACGCGCAATAGTGCGGCGGGTAAGAAGTCCCTGCAATTAATTCTGTAAGAAGTAATTTGAATTATTTGCAGAATGCAGCTATGAAAATTGCGAGTAATGCAAATTACGCTGGCCAATAATGAAAATGATGTCTCGTAAACGAAAAAAAATAGGAAATAAGGAAAAGCCCCATTTTTGTATTATCGAGAAATAAGAATGCGAATCCCGCATCCTTGCAATCCTTGAAAAATGAGTCTACTCCCATA
Source organism: Lasioglossum morio (assembly GCA_916610235.2). Classification (NCBI taxonomy): domain Eukaryota; kingdom Metazoa; phylum Arthropoda; class Insecta; order Hymenoptera; family Halictidae; genus Lasioglossum; species Lasioglossum morio. Next base: position 3,600,477 of record OU744324.1, on the reverse strand, counting down.
AGGGATTCTCGTACTTTTCAACAATGTCGTTTCAAACCCCAAATCCGCACGCATTTATTTGTTCATTTTCCCCAGGATAAATTATAATAATATTTTCAAGTCTGTGAAGGAAATGAAAGAAAATTAAACTTTCGAGCCGCTTTTAACATACCCTCGGTAAATATGGCCGCCGCATAAACATGACAGGAAGCGACCTTATCGGCTATTTTCGAAGGGAATTATCTCGAGGTCTGTTTACGCTGCCGATAAACTTCACCGGCCCCGTTGGATGCGTTCAGAAAATAAAGACCCGGTTAAGAATAGCAGAGTGCAACGTATTCCAGGTGGCCGTCACAGGGAAATCCCTCCGATGTGCATATCTTATCTATCCCGAGAGGGCTACATCCGGTCCGTGGAGGAACCGATTTCTTCCTGACCCTCTCTCCTCTCCTCGCTGATTGTTTTGCTTTTTAGGCGAGCCCCGTTTTTTAACGCCATACGTTACCGTTGTTTGAAATGCTCTTACCACGCTATCTAACTTTTATTGCGAAACCCGGCGACCATTTCGGAAGCGCACAGCTGCCGCTGAAAATGGATTCTTTGACATACGAGCGTTATCCGTCAGTCAACGTTTTCGAGAGTTATTGGAGGATCCGCGCATACTATGGGAAATGAAATGTTGTATCTGGAAACGATGACGAACGATTTGATGATGATTTCGATTCCCCCGAGTAGTGTCATTCCGAATTTCCCGATTTTTTTCCCGGGCCTCGGAAGAGATCGTTCAGAAATGTAGAGTTACACTGTAGAAATCAGTAGGATATAATAATAATATAATAAATCTGTAGAATTACACTGTAGAAATCTGTAGGATATAATAATAATATAATAAATCTGTAGAATTACACTGTAGAAATCTGTAGGATATAATAATAATATAATAAATCTGTAGGATATAATAATAATATAATAAATCTGTAGAATTACACTGTAGAAATCTGTAGGATATAATAATAATATAATAAATCTGTAGAATTACACTGTCGTTCAAAAATTTTATGCATAAAATGACACGATACTTGACTATAACTACTAGACTGTGAATCTTCATATAAAATGAACATTTTCTGCATTTGCTACAAAAAATGAAGTTGCTCTTTATCTGACCCTTAAAGGGCCATTATGGGAAAATGTACATAGCGCCATTAAATGTACCACTTCGTATGAAGAATATTTTCTGTAAAATATTTTTTCATATTTCTGCTGGTTTCCGTAATAATTGACTGTCTCAAGATAAATGGACCACCCTGTATGTATACAGGTATCTTCGTGATCCTAAAGAGTTGTAAAACGGAAGGAGTAGAGTCTTTATAATTCCCCATATACGATATAATCATATTATTATTATTTATTATAGACGGACTGAAGCCGTTTTACATAAGTGTTTCATCTAATAACAAAGAAGGGACATGCACAAAAAGAAAAAAAAAATAATAATTCAATAATGGTACAATCGATATGGTATTATCATGTAATCCTGTGTAGTTGCATTTGAAAATTCAGCAAAGAATCAATGAAAAAATCAATACGATTATAAATAATGCATGATTGTTGCAATAATGCGATTCAATGGATTAATCAATCCACAAGTCGATTTTGCTTTAAGCGTTTGAAAAGCCGCTCTTGTTCTCAATTCACGTCATTGTTCGTAATTCAATATTGTATGATTATATCCATAAAAGTGAGATTTTTATACGTGGTCCAAATTCGATGACCAAGGACTTGTAGTTGATCGGACGAGTTTGAAAAATGTTTCAAGATAGAAGCTTGGACATTTCGATTCATATATTTGTCTTTGCGAGATAACGTCTCGCAGTTTTCACCGGAAACCGTCGACCTCTCTTCCGGCGCGTCACGCCGCACTATAGGCCAAATTGATGAATTTTATGTCAAAATCAAAGAACATTCGATAGAAATGAGATACAGCGATGAAATATTTTTTAAATGAAAGCTGAAACTTTGCAGAATATGAAATAATTATGAAGATTGTGGTACGAACGTTTTTTAACTTTGAAAAAATTAAAAAATTTGGTTCTTCCAATACTACGCGCAGAAAAATTTTTTTTGAAACATGCTATCAATCATTTCCCATAAATTTTTTCACGCTGATTTCAAATCTGGCCTGAAAAATTGTCTACGACCTCCGGATGTTCCAAAAAATCGAATTATTGTTAAGAATTAAAATTTTTATTGTTTCAAGGTTAAAAAACGTTCGTACCATAATCTCCATAATTATCCCATATTCTGTAAAGTTTCAGCTTTGATTAAAAAAAAATTTCATCGCTCTATCTCATTTCTATCGAAAGTTCTTTGATTTTGACACAGAGTTCATCGGTTTGGCCTATAGTGCGCCGGGTGAAAGCGAACCGGCCCGATGACATCCGAACGGAACCGTAGAAAAACATATACACCTCGGTTTTCGTTAAGGTTTATGCTGGTAATGGGTTCATGGAAATGGATCGAGTGTGTCGATGAATTTTCACGAGCCGACGCGACGGAGGTTCGCCGGGATTAACGCTCCCTGCGCTCCCGGTTGCGCGCAGAGAGCTGGTCCGACGCGAAACTGGGTTGCACTACTTCTACTCGGCTCCGGCCGCAGAGACACCGAGCTCCGGGTTGCTCCGGGTGCAACCTGCATAATGTACGAGTGCACCGGGCTGGGCCGGGTCGGATCGGGCCGGGCCACGCGGCACATTGCTCGATTTTTCGAAAAACCTGGGACTATTAGGTTGGAAAGAAAGTTCTTGCGGCTTTTAACCCTCGTCCGACCCTCGTTTCACGAACTGAATCTGCCCCTCGGGGTCAAATTGACTCAGCGATAAAATAAAATAAGTTAAACAGTTACTTTTCGATGTTTTTTTTTTTTTATTCAAATTGATGAGTTAACATTTACATCTTAGGTTTTTGCGGTTGTATGTTTCGCATTAAGAAAATAAAAGTCATCAAGTTCCGGGCAAATTGACTTACAAATAACAAAACGGTATCACTTATTTCTATTAAATTATATTCACTAACATCACATATTTTTATTAATTATTAAATTCAAATGCACATACCTATCTCAGCTCAAACGACATTTTTCCCTTAACCCTTCAGTGCCAAAATTTGTACTTAACTAAACAAATCATTATTTAATTCATTTATTATATATTATTGTGAAAAGAAACACGAAAATCCATTTTACATTTTTTTAAATTATTTTCAGGTGTGTTTTTTTTTAAACAGGTACTTATAAGTACCGTCAGTAATTAAAAACAGATGAAAAAGTTTTTTCTGAAAATTTAAACTAAATAAAATACTTCATTTCAAAGAAAACAACAAATAACGGCAAGACTTTTAAGTGTCTTTAGGCATTAAAGGATAAATAAAACACAAGAACTGACCTTCTTTCAATTTTTTCATCCCAAATAAAAAAATCATGCAGTGAAGGGTTAAATATATTAGTTACAATTTCCTTCAGAATGAAAAGATAATTTTTCTCGAAAATGGACTTGGGCCACTTTCAAAATAAACGGCGCATGTATAATTGAGACTATTCGTTGAAAACCAAAAGACTGGCACACCCGTTTATCGATCAGAGTGATTTAAGCGATTCAAGAGAATCCCTTTGCTACATAATCCAATGAATATGAAAGCTGACCAGCGATATATCTTTTTTTTTTCTTCTACGGCATTCTTTATTTTCATGCCGACACAGGGCGTACAATAAAAAGGTCGTTCCGCTTTTCAGTCGGGGAGAATACTCGCTCTGTAGCTCCCATTAGCTTTAATTACTGTTTCAAACGCGCTGGCCGCGACAAACAGATTCCAATGATCCAATAGAAGGTTTGAATTAAGGGCGGGAGAGGGTGGGCACATCGATCCTGCTAACCCGATTAATTGCGAGCGTCATTCGATAGGACGTTCGTGTTTCATCGTCCCCTTTCATTTACCGATTCCCTTGGGAGATCGTATCGCAGCTCGAAAAGGCGTGTGTCTCGATATACCTTACATCGATTTCGAATGAGACCCAGCGTTTATAGCGGCCGTAAACTGACCTGTCGCGAGCGAATCAATCTTATCGGCCCTATCATGTTCGTCATCTAGAATCCAGCAAATCATTCCAGAGAAAATAGAAAATTTTCTTTCATACCTTTGAAACTCTAAACATTACAATACAATAAGTTGTACATTATTATTCCACAGAATTGTAATTGTCATATACTCCGCAGCAATTATATTAGACACTATACAAAACCACAGAAATGTTGTGAGAAATAATTTATTCCTGAAAAGGCGAAACGAGAGGTTCATTTTTGGAAACTAAAAGTCTAAAAACAACTTTTCTTTTTGTCGATCGTATGTTTAAACAATTCTTTCATACCTCTGGAACTCTAAACATTACAATACAATAATTTGTACATTATTATTCCGCAGAATTGTAATTGTCATATACTCTGCAGCAATATTATCAGACACTATACAAAACCATAGAAATGTTATGACAAAAAATGTATTCCACTTATTGAGCACTTATAACTTATAGTAACAGTAAGTTCAAATGTAATCTTAATGCTATCCTACAATTGTATCACATTTTCTTGGACTCAAGATCACTTGAGCTAATGACTTAAGCATTATCAAATCTGTTTTGTCAGCCGCTACAAGACGGGATAACAAAAACAAAAGTGTCCCGATAAAAAAAATAACGATAACCTTGCAAAAAATTATGAAAAAATAACCGGACAACAAAAAATTGTTCTTCTATGATATTCCACCTTCGGTTCGATTTAAATTATGCGATAAATATTTTTCGTGCGATTAAAAACAAAGGAGATATTTCGGTGGTTTGCTTTGGCTGAGACGCCCTGTATATCACAGCACAGGACAGCCCTGCGCTAGAATTTCGGGCAGTTCGCGTGTACATATTGTCGCAGTCTGTGCGAGATTTCGAAGTTCCGCTAGACGGAAATCAACTGTTCTTTTTTTCCCGTTTGTTTGCCAGGAGTACGTGAATAGATACCATGGACAAAAGATGGGATCTCTGGAGCCGCACGTGTTCGCTCTGGCCGAGGCAGCGTACAGGTCTCTTCAGGACACCGAGAGCAATCAATCCTGCGTGATATCGGGCGAGAGTGGAGCCGGGAAGACCGAGACCACAAAATTTATCCTGCAGTACCTGTGCTCGGTGACCAGCAACGTGGACACGTGGGTCGAGCAGCAGATTCTCGAGGCGAACACCATTCTCGAGGCATTCGGTAATTAGCCACGCTAATTACCAATCACCGCTTAATTGTATTTTCACCGCAGTTTCCTATCGATTCGTGCCCGATATTTTGGCTTGTTGTTGGTGCACACAAACTTTCGTGGTCCCTCTCGAGTCTCGACGGTGTTCCCGCAAAATTCGTTCAGAAAACAAGCTCCCAGTTCTCGTGTATAACACGGCCGACGAAACGAACGAGGGTTGCGGCGGATTAACAGTTTTTCTTTCTCCGAATACTTTCTCTTTTTTTTCTCTCTCTCCCGGTGCTGATCGTAATCGGGATTTCATTTGTACGGAATTTTACGTCGACGAGTGGAACACTTGCTCGTTCGGTTGAACCGGGCGGATATCGGGGAACTGGAAGGGCGAAACGAGAGGAAATTTATTTTTCGAACCGAGAGATTTGGTGTCTCTAGCAAAACTTGAATCCCGTACGAGTTCCACTGTGTATGTATACGTTCACTGGACTCGGTAATTATTTCGCGGGAGCCGCTGAAAGGTGGCACAATTAAATATTAAGCATAAAAATGCTATTTGTGTATGAAGTAACAAGATATAATATAGGAATTCACGAATTTAATTAACTTTTAATGAAATATATTATGATATACGACATTAAATATCACCCGAGGATCTTTTAACTATTTCCGAGGAGCGTATGAGGGCTAAGTAACATTTAATACAATTAGTAAACAAAATTGTTCAAGATAAGTAGCAGTGAAGGAACTGTCTTCTGAAGTAAATTTCAAGTGACACACTCAACATAGTAGGAAGTTGTTGGCAAGAAACGTGAAAATAATTCGGGGTGCAAAGGTTTAATAATCCAAAAAATATTTAGAACAATGGTACAGCAATTTTTAGTGGTGACTCAAAGTGTTGTAAACTACTTTTTCCTCGTGACACGATAAATATATTTTTACCAGTATTTTTACTACAAAATTGTAGATAAATAATAAACGCTCTCGTTTTGTCGCGAACCGTTCGATTCCGAACGATCTAGAGACTGCAAATGATTTCTGTAAATCGACTAATTCTTTTCTGTCGCGACGTTCATTACGAAAATTAGACAGAGTACGTACCGCTTGATTTGAAACGTTACAGAGACTGGCATTTATCGTCGCAGTTTCGGGGAACGTCTGTTAGGAGATTTTCGCTGGCTCGGGAATACTTTCCGAGGGTATCCGGCATGCTCGTTTTAAAACGCAACCCTCGAAATAGGCGGACGTAAACGGGTGACTTTCATGAAACGGGTCGATGAACGCTATTCTTAATGGCATTTAAAAATAAAGGGGATTCATTACTCGGAGTCAAGAGGCCGAGAACGAGTCAGGTGTTAAACGCAGAAACGAGGGTGAAAACTGGGTCGCCGGCAGAAGAAAGATTCGAGGGGTTATCAAAAAAATTGTACCGTTTGCATTTCCCTCGCGACACGACAACGACGACGACGACGACGACGACGACAGGACGTGACGTGAAACGAAACACGAGAAACGTCGGCTCTATTCTAGAAACATAGTTCCCGTTAATAGAATCTTTGTGCACGCGCTGCTCGAGCGATAACGATGCTCAGGGATTAGGACACAGTAACGAGTGGGGAAAATATAAAATTTTTACACAATACTACAGAAAAAAGTGAATGATCTATTAATATAAGATTTTGTATGTCAATTTACTATATTATGAACTATAAAAAAAATGCTTGTAGTATTTAAAAAATAATTTGTACTTACAAGTCGAATTAACTATATTAAAAATCCCAAAACTGTCATAAACTGTGAATATTCTCGATGTATTGACGATCCCGTATTTCAATTTTTGTGAAGACTAACAAAACGGCAGATATTGTAAATTTAATGACTGAATGTCGATAGAAAATTTGTTCATTTTTTATTTACATTTAACAAAATAATGAGAAAATGAAAAAAGTCGATATATTATAATGAAGATAACCGTAGAATTTTAACGTAATTGCTAAGGTAGAGCTCGAGATATCTCGTATACCGTTTTTGAAAAGGCAACTCTGAGAAAAACGCGTTTATAACTTCCCCTATACGATATAACCATATTGTAAGATTGTATCCATAAAAAGTGAGATTCTCGTACGTGGTTCTAAATCGATGACCAGGGACTGTAGCTGATCGGCTTAAATCAATTATTATGATAAAATAAATAGAAAGGCAATGGAAACTAAAGAAATGTTCGTGTTTTCGGAACCAGGTAACGCGAAGACGGTGAGAAACGACAACAGCTCCCGGTTCGGCAAGTTCATGCAAGTCTGCTTCGACAGCAAGTGGATGATCAAAGGGTGCATCATCCAGGATTACCTGCTCGAACAGAGTCGTATAACTTTCCAAAGCGCGGGAGAGAGGAATTACCACGTGTTCTATCAGCTGGTCGAGGCAGGCACGAGGGACAAGGAATTCGCGGAACAGTACAAATTGATGCCAGCTACCCACTACAAGTATCTCAATCAGTCCGGTTGCGTGAAGATCGATGGGATCTCCGACTCGAAGAAACTGGACGCACTTAGGCTCGCGTTCAACGTGCTCCAGGTAATTAAACTCGCCCGTGAAAGTCTGCTCCCTTTTAACTACCGACTCTCTCGATTGATTTGACGAGTTCTCCTCGATCAATGAAACCGAAATCGTCCGCTGGCCAAAAGTTAAATGACGATTTCAATTCTTCGAAGCCCTTACGTAGCCAACTAAAATGTGTCGATTATTTAAAACCTTTTATATTCAACATATTTGCACAAACTCTCATTTGTAAGATTATAAATTCATATATTAACGAGCAAGAATCCAGAGATAATTTTGTAATGTTTTTAGAGGAACGATAACAAATTGTTGAAAGCAATGCAGTAAATAGGTACTCACCCGGTGATTGGCTACACAAAGGTTAATAAGATAGGAATAGGTTGCAAGTACACACGATTCTCTTGATCTGAACAAATGCATTTGGTATTTCTAGGTCGCGCCAGAAATGTGCGAAGGAATCTTCCGTGTTCTGTCCGCCATTCTCTGGCTGGGGAATTTGAGCTTCGAGGATGTCGACGGCGAGCGGTGCGAGCTGACGAAAGAGGACGTTGAAATCGTCGGGACGGTAGCTCCGTTGCTTGGCCTCCAGGTCGAGGATCTGACGAAGGTGGTGCTCATAAGACAGATAAACGTGCGCGGGAACATCACGGAGATACCTTTGAAAGTGCAGGAAGCCCGTGAAAATAGGCACGCGATGGCGAAAGCTTTGTACTCGCGAACGTTCGCCTGGTTGATCAACCACATCAACAACTGTACGAATCCTGGCCAGGACAGTTCCAGGTTTCTCGGTGTTCTCGATATATTTGGCTTCGAGAACTTCGCCGTGAACAGCTTCGAGCAACTGTGTATCAATTACACCAACGAGAAGCTCCACAAGTTTTTCAATCACTATGTATTCGCGTTGGAGCAAGAACTCGTAAGTGGTCAAACGGGTGTCCGACTCCCTTACCCATTCGATTAGTTAATTTGCTTAGGGCGCAACTAGTAACGCGAGGCGGTCGTGTTGCGTAAGTTGGTAGAAAACAAATCGACCAGTCAGGAAATTGCCACGCTACTTAATCACTTCACCAGCTGTGCCACCCCATATAAGCTCTTCTGATCCAACAGCAGACTCGGCTGTCCCAAGAACCGTTCCTTTTTTTTACTACAAGCCTGTTGACACCATTAAGTCGTACTCAAAACTCTAGTGTGTACTTCTTTTCATAATGTACAATCTCTTAAAAGTTTTAAGTTAAAACCACTTTTTTTCCACGCACCACTCTAACTGCTGAGAACCTGAACACGTGACGGGTACAGATTTTTAGCTAATTTTGGTAGTTACACGAATCCAAATAGTTCCTGTACAGGAAACTATCTCCGTTCTTTTTCGTAATAAAAGAGAATGTTTCCAGGTGAAAATGTTTCGTTAGTGGGGCAAGTACAAGTGCAGAAAACACGTTTAAACTAAAGAATTACTTTCAAAAAATGATTTACATAAGAAAGAACAATCACTACATATGTTACAGACCTGTATCTTGTTGCACATGGAGACATGTATGTTAATAAAAATTATTAACAACATCTCCACACTCTATTTATAAAATAATCTACGAAACCAGAAATTTGCTTAAAATTTGGCAGTCTAATAATCACTGTGGAACCTCTAAAGAAAATGATAGACAGTCTGGGCCCATTCATCCGTTCGCAAATAACGATTTCCATAAAAAAAATATCGATATGAAGACCGAATTCTATTAACACGCTTCGATTACTATAAAAACAACGTTTGTCCTCCGATGTCCGAGCCAATTACCCTAACTCCTACCGTTTCAAATTTCAGTACCGGCAGGAAGAGATCCAATACTCCCATATCACTTTCACGGACAACACCATGTGCCTGGAATTAATCGAGAAACCTCCGCGATGTGTTCTTAAGTTACTGACCGAGCAGTGCCATATGCCGAAAGGCTCGGACCTGGCTTACCTAACGAATCTACATGCCGAATTCGAGAACCATCCGTGCTACGTGAAGGGCGACGATCGCCGTAAATGGGAGAAGGAGTTCGGCGTGAAGCATTACGCCGGTTGCGTGACCTACACGGTGGAGGGTTTTGTGGACAAGAACCGGGACGTGCAGCAGGACGTATTCTTTGACCTGATGTCGCGAAGCACCAACGAATTCGTACAAGAGATCACGGTCTATCAAGATTTGTTAGGGTGTACCGTAGCCAGGGCGAGCGGTAGCTCGACAACGATGTCCCGGGGGACATCGAAAGGCAAGCCAACCCTTTGCGACTCCTTCAGACATCAGTTGCAAGCATTGGTCGACGTTCTCCAAGCGACGACACCTTGGTACGCGAGATGTATCAAACCCAATATGCAAAAGATAGCGAATAACTATGACGAGAAGCTGGTACTTGATCAGCTAAAATATCTAGGCATGTTGGACATCATTAGGATTAGAAAAGAAGGTTTTCCGATACACATGGCCTTCCACGACTTCGTTGCTAGATACAGATGCCTCGACAAGGGGCGCATGCCACGGTCTGACAACGAGACCGAGACTGTCAGATGTTTGATCAGTAGTCAAGGTATCCCAGAGACCGAGTGGCAGATCGGAAAGACTAAAGTTTTCTTGAGAAGCTACGTGCACGAGCCTCTGGAGGATTCTAGAAACCAAATGGTTACTAGCAACGCGATAATGATACAGAAGATTTGGAGGGGCTATGTTGTACGGAAAGGTGCGCGTCTTTTTCGTCGCATAAATTATTTGATTCTCTATTCTGTGTACCCAGATTAACAAATTTGTACCGTTGTTATTGTTTGTAGAGTATAAGCGTGTTAAAGAGGCTGCGCTCAAAGTACAGCATGCATATCGGGGTTGGAAGCTGAGAATAATGTTCATCAGGAAGCGGAGAGCAGCGATCGTCATTCAGAGTCATTTGCGTGGTGTATTCGCTAGAGAAGTGGCAGCGGCGCTGAGGGAAATGAGGCGAGTGGATGAAGAAATGAGGAAGAGGGAAAGATTGGAAGAGGAGAGAAGACTCATGGAGGACAAGAAAGCGTTGGAAGAAAGCCAGAGGTATAAAAGTTGTCTACATCTCGTGCTACATGGAATACCGGGAAAGTTTTCTCGTATACTAATACCGGGGAACAGTCTGCTAGCATTGTACATGCTTTGAAAAGGGATAAATAGAATGTCGGTGAAATGTAGGGTGCGTCACCTAACTCTGTTAACATAAATACTTGCAAAATATTCGTTGTATAACGAAATATTTGAATGTGTGCAATATAATAATTGGTTTACTATTTTCTAAATGTAAACAAGTCAAATACAAATGCATAAAGATCCGCAGTCTAATAATGAGTATTACAATGAGAAAACTTTCCCAGCATCCCATGTTTCGTCCACAAATTTTCGTATGCTAAAGTATACAGTGACGTTCATGTGGGATAATGGTTCTTTGGTGGGTTAATGTTCAATTTGTGTCCCTTGTAGCGCACAGTACAATGGTATTGTCGGAATGGAGCCCGGGTAAGTTCGTGAGTAGTTCGCAGGACGAATTCGAAGCCCTTGCCGCATGATAAGCTCTGCAATAAGCAATTGCTCTTAACATAAATACGGAGCTTCATAATCACCATACGCACACAAGCACGCGTCTCTCGTTTTCCTACCTAATCTGTGCGCTTGAACACTAAAAACACACACGCAGCGACGACTTAAATTCAACATGATTTGGGGAATTGTTTAATTTTGCAGGAAAGCACAGGAAGAGATCGCCGCGTTGTCGCAGATGGCGGAACAAATGAACTCAAAAATGGCTGCCTCGGATTTGCAGTCGGTGGACTTGGACAATCTGTTCTCCTTCCTCTCTGACGTGCAATCGACGAAAGGCAATCAGATTATCGCGGAAATTGGGGAACAAATGGACGAACTGATGGAAGATCTCGACGTGGAGTTGGAAACTGTGATACAGCAAGAGATGGAGATGAACACCAAAGCGGAGTCGAAAGCGAACACTCCGAACGGCCAAGAAGCTTCTTCGCCACTTCAGTCACAGCCTCAGCAACAGAGGATAACCAGTGGGACCACTAGCAAACTTGGTCAACCAAGTCTTCCAGAACCTACTGAACCACCTCCGCCTCCGCCGCCTCCTGCCCCACCTTTAGTTCTAAACGGAGACTCCTCCACTGATAACGGGGAACCAATTTACGAGTCCGTGTTGCCACGCGAGGACAATAGTCCCGATAGTCCTATCGTGGTGAATGGAAATTCCGGTCCATTGGTAAACGGCGACACTTGTGGATCCCCTCCTCCTCTACCAAATAATAAGACTATGAAGGAACAAATTGCCGGTAGTCCTCCTTCACGACCAGAATCTAGAAACTCGAATAGTCACCACTTGCATCACAATCACCATCAGTCAGTGCCTCAGCAACAACAGAATGGTCACGATCAACAGCAGCCGCAGATGCAACAGTCCCAACAGCCGCCAGTCGAGCGAGAACAGAGACGCAAATGTCGAGTGGAGCGCAAGCTTCAAGAACTCGAAGACAAGAAGGAGCCAGACAATGAAGTCACTTATCATGATATTGTAGAGTTTGCACAGAATTACTTCAACAGCCACGAAAGATCTCCCGAAGGGACAATCATTGCTACTCTTACCAGGAAATCGCGTGGTAAAAGCGTCGAGTACATTCCGAAATATGAAATGGTCACATACTATAAGGGGTCTACAATACCGAATTCCCACATTCACATGTACGATCCGGATAACGTCAACGTAGCCTGCTCGGTGTTTAGGGTAAGCGATTGACACTCTTAACACTTAGCACTCGAATGGTAACTCTGGGCGCCATTAAAAATTGCTGTACCATTACACAAAATATTGTTTACATTATTTAATATATCGATATCTAAAGGGACTCCCGCTAATATTCGGACACTCTTAAAAAGACGATAACTTTTTTAATATTGGAAAAAAGTAATGAGAATCACTGTAAGCAATTACTAAACATTTACGTGTCGTACGAGGTATTACAGTAAAATTTCAAAAATCGTGAGGAATGGAAATATTCTAGCTAGAAAGAAATGTTTAATTTTCCAGTTGAAATAGCTCCGAGTGCAAAGTATTAATCATTCGACTTGTCTTTCTAAAAAACTTTCACATATGTTTCCTTAATCTTCAGGATCTTTGCAAGTACATCCGGGGAGAAATGAAATTGGATCAAGAAATCGCAACCATTCAAAGCATAATTGGTTACGGCATAGAACGCGAAGAACTGCGGGACGAGATATTCGTTCAGTGTATGCGTCAGGCAACGAACAATCCTAATCCCGAATGGGCAGAACGAGTCTGGTTGCTGTTGTGTCTAGCGATCGTTGCTTTCCAACCCAGCAAACTGCTGTACAAGTATTTTGTGTCCTTCTTGAAGAAGAATCTGGCTCTCGAAGGGAAATTGAGGCAGTACGTTCAATGGTGTGTTGACAATTGTAAAAATATGAAGGTTTCGTGTAGACAACACCCACCGTCAACAGTGGAGATTGCTGCGATGAGACGATTAGGTACCATAGTGTGTCGGTTCTTCTTCTTAGACGGGAGAACTAAAGCGATCGACGTTCACCCAACCGATACCGCTGCAGATGCGGTGGCAAAATTAGGTGAAAAGTTAGGTCTGCGGTCTCTGGAGGGTTGGGCAATATATCAGAGTAGACCCGACGGAGAGGAACACGTGCGTGCACACGACTATTTGTACGATGTCATTGCCGCTTGGGAAATGTACGTATAGTTGTTATACAATTTATACATTGATTACTAGACTGCGGATGTCTATGCAATTTACAATTTTTCTAGACAAATTTTAAGAAAGTGGTACCAAATAAGATCCTATTTTCATTGGTAATAATTAGATAACGGATTTTATTTATTTATGACTAAATTGAGTAGGTGTAAATTAAAACAGTAAATAAATTCGAAGAATATAAATAGACTATTACATTATTTTCAACCTATTAAACATACTAAGGGAAAAATAAATTTCTATTTCACTTGTTGCACTTCAGGTAGAAAATTTTTATTTTCCATAAAGATCCGCTGTCTAGTAATAACATTTGTACGTCTAAAATAAATAGAAATCGTACACAGTTCTGTTGAATTTGATACTCCAGCATTTTCTGAACATTTTTATGAACCATAAATGCATAAAGATCCGCAGTCTATTGATTACGTTTGTCACTTCGTTAATATCTCTATCATATTTGTCACATGTGTTTTTCTGTGTTCTGAAAGCATTCGAATAATGTTGTCCACCATGTTTCCGGGTTATTAACAGTCTTTGTTCGGTGCTTTTAGGAAGCAATGTAAATTAAATACAGCGCAATCGACATTCTCAACCCTACGGCGTGGCAATAATGCTACATTGGGCAGCGGAGATAATCGATTCGTTTTCAAACGTAGACTGTTCCGAAACACTCGAGAGATTTCTCAAGATCCCGTTGAAGTGAACATGTTGTACGCTCAAGCGGTCTACAATGTCGTAAAGGTATGCTTTTCAAATCAAACACCTAACTGTCTCGAATCAATTCCTAACCGATTCTGAATTTTCAGTGCGACGACTTTCCTGTGTCCGAGAAAGTCGCGCTCCAGTTGGCAGGTCTGCAGGCACAGGTTTCTCTGGGTGATCCAAAAGATAACGATCGGTTGGACTACTACAGCGAAGTCGACAGTTTTTTGCCTTATCGAATAAGTCGGGCCCGCGGCGACGACGTTTGGGTGCCGATAATAGCTCAAGCTCACAGACAGTATGGTGCTGGCCGGAAGGAACTCGCAGCCAAAGTGTTGTATCTGTCTTGCGTGATGCAGTATCCTTTGTACGGCACAACGATGTTCAACGTCACCTATCGGGGATACTGGTCCTACGGTAATCAATTGATCCTAGGCATTAATTGCGATGGTTTGATGCTAATCAAACCGGACGACAAGTTCGTCTTGTCAGAATATCGCTACCAAGACGTGGAGAGCATCATGCTGGACCCTAGCGATTCTTTCATCACTCTGTCTCTTCTTCGACACAACCCGGACAGCTCGCACAAATGTTTTGTGTTCGAGACAACGCAGAAGAACGAGATAGGTAGCCTGATTGTTAGTTATTGTCCATCGCTGGCTGGTTGGATCACAGAGAACGAGGTTCCTACTAAGAAACTCAAGTGTATTACCAACGAGGATCGCATTAGGCTCTATCATAATTTAGTGAATTGCCGGAGGACATTGGTCGACGCGGAAATATTGAGGAAACCACAAGATTCGGGTGGTGGTTTCTTGAGGAATACTCTTAGGAGGCTGTCCAAGCACAGAATAGAGAAACTGCGTCAGGAACACGGTAGCGCGACTGATCACGGCGAGACTTACAAAGGTTTTCCGTATGCATACTGGGCATTCAGCAGACAAGCGATACCGCAGAGTCTCTCGAAACTGCCCGACCCTGACGAGCAGATCTCTTTGAGCGTGTTCCAGTTGATATTGACGTACGCGGGTCTAGGACAGAATGGCGACACCGTTCGAAGAGTGGAAGACGAGCACGTAAATCTGATACAGACCGTTATGGAACGTTGCATAAGGAAAGAGAATTTGTTAGGCGAATTGTATCTACAATTAATTAAGCAGACCACCGATCATCCTGACCCGAACAGCCGGGTAAACCTGAGGCATTGGGCATTGCTGTCCTTAGCCTGTTCAGTCATTCTACCGCCTCAGAAAGTTATTCGAAAGTATCTAATCGCCCACCTGAAACGATGTGCCAGCGATTACGTCACCGAAGAGGGCAAGTACGCTCGATTTGCTGAAAAGTGCCTTTACAAAACACAGGGCACGAGGAGGAGACAGTGGCCGCCGAGTAGGGAAGAAATCATGTGCACCATTAATCGCAGGCCTATTTATGCGAGATTCCATTTCATGGATGGACAGTATCACGCCGTTGAATTCCATCCATCGGCGACAGCCAGGGACGTGATGGAGATCATTAAAACCAAGATTGGTCTTGAAGAAACAGCGATGGGTAATTTCTATATAAGAACATTCTATAACTGTTAGATCTTTTTTCTATTGGATCACTTCATTTTAATTCCGTTTTAATCGTAATTTATAGGTTACGCCATATACGAGGTCTTAGGAGTTACAGAACGGGCGTTGATACCAGAAGAAAAGATCGCCGACGTAATGTCGAAATGGGAACGTTACAGAACTGCGAATGCACAACAGAGCCAGTCGCAAAGAAAACACGCACACCACTTCTTCCTATTTAAGAAACATTTGTTCCTCGATCAGTATATGAATCTAGATGATCCAGTAGAGAAAGAGTTGCTGTATCATCAAGTATTGCACGACTTGCGGGCCGATCGGTTCCCCATCACCGAGAAAGAAGCCGTAAGGAAATAATTACGATCAGTCATCTACATATGTATAAAAACGTAACTTTATTGAACCTCTGATATTGTTTCAGATGATGTTAACAGCTTTGCAAGCTCAGCTGGAACTCGGCGATTGTCAAGATGCTGTCTTCGATAACGATTACCGCAATATATCGAGTCACTGCCTACCCGCGAGACTGGTACCAAGTTTATGTGTAGAAGGTGTTCTTCAACACCACCAATCTTTAAGGGGGATGACACCCCCGGAAGCGAAGAAAGCATTCTTAAATTTAATTCAGTCGTGGCCGCTGCATAGGGCCACAATATTTGACGTAATGCAATCCTTCACTTCGAACTGGCCACGCGTCCTTTGGCTGGCCGTCGATCAGCAAGGTCTTCATCTTCTCGAACACCGTTCAAGAAATGCTCTTTGTACCTATGAGTATAGCAGTATTCTCAGCTATAGTCCGGCTGTTAGTTGTCTGATGATCATCACTGGTACCGATAAGAAACAAAGCAAGGTCATTCTTACTACATCCCAGGTAAATTCAATACGATATTTTCTTATCGGCTATATATCGTTGTGTACGGCAGATTTTCATTCACTGTGTTACCTCGCTTTAGGCTCATCAGATAGCGAATTTGATTCGCGAATACATGGACGTGCTCCAATCGCCACCGGAAGTACCTAAGAGAGAGTCCGCAATTGTTCAGCAGATAGCTCAGCAACAGTTACAACCACCGGCAGCGAATCTGCAAACCACTACCGGTGGCCGAAAATCTCGACCCGCTTCGGTATTACACAGAGGTGCTCCAGTGATACAATCGCAAGCTAGTTAAAGAGTTAGGCGAGATCCGTTAGGTTTAACACTTCTGCCTGGCCTGATACGCGAATCGTTACCTCATATGGAATATTTCTACCTTCGACTCGTATTCATTTTATTCTATTGTATATGTATAGGTTTCATATTACTCGTTCGTCACTAGTCCTCTGTATTACTTCAACGTAATATTTTCTATGATCTGCGTTTTTCTAGTTATGTTTTGTAGTTATACGTTTTTCCGAATAACTTCAGCGTCAGGCTGCGGCGTGTAGGTGTCTAGTGATTAATGCTTTACTTGGCAAGGCCTATCAAGCGTTGGCGAGAGGCAGTCATCGTCGCAACGAGACGGCGCGGCGTTAGCCTAGGAATACTTCTTTCTTCCAGTATTTATTCGATTAGCTCGGACTCGAAGAAACGTCGGGATGGCAACAAAAAAGAAAATAAATAGCTGCTGCCGTGGAATAGTAGATTAGCGAATGGACCGACCGTTAAATAAATAACTGCCATTTTACAATTTTAAAACCGTTGATATACCGTTGAAAACTTCTAATTCGATTTTTCTCCGTCAACGTACCGTTGTCATTTTTACGAGCGATTGTCTCAATGTTTTTTATACGATTT
The DNA here is from genome assembly GCA_916610235.2 of Lasioglossum morio. Taxonomy (NCBI): domain Eukaryota; kingdom Metazoa; phylum Arthropoda; class Insecta; order Hymenoptera; family Halictidae; genus Lasioglossum; species Lasioglossum morio. Next base: position 3,582,828 of record OU744324.1, on the reverse strand, counting down.
TTGCAGCGTATACGACCACCGTGAAATGCAATAACTATTGAATTATAATCAATGAATATTATTAACACCGACATAATGATGTTACAACACTTCAGCATATCATTTCGTATCGTTCGATGAGAGGAGGGTGATAATCCAAATTTTCGTTGAAACGATATGTGCAGCGATTCTGCTGATATCCATTCTGTATACCACGAACGACCAATTTATTCATTCTATTCGTTATTCGATTCCGCTTCTTCCCCTATAATCACTCTGTTTGGCGATACTGCTATATATAACAATATAAAACGGAAAAAATTCGGTGTACTTCGAAGTCGCCACTTTGAGATCGACGTAAACGTTTTACATATTAAACTCGTGGAAAATTCGCATGCGTATGATCATTGTACACGCTATCGTTATATTTAGACACAGTTATTCCAACGTATAGCAAGAGATAATGTAATCACTAATTAGTATGTCGGGAAGATAAATTCTTCGATCACATTTCAAATGAAAGTCGATTGTAATCCGGTCTTCGTTTATCCAGACAATCCTTGACGTCGTTTTTTCTCGTAAGACTTGTCACCATAGAATGATCGTTTAAGGCAAAAAAAAAAAGAAAGAATAAATGTGTCCGTGATTCAGACGCGATCGAATCGATCGAAAATGCCACGAAATTGCGTCCAAAGAAATTCCTTCTACTTGTTCGTTTTTCTTTTGTAATTCGAGGGCCCCGAAAATCGCTCGATGTCTTGGTGTGTACATATTTAAACGAATGTTTAAGACCGATAGCAAATAGGTTTCCAGGAGCGCAGAACCCTCCAGTGTTCAATTCGATTCTATTTCTGCAGAAATTAGATTTAAACTTCACACAACTACAGGAACAAATACTATACACACATATTTTAACCCTTTCAAATGCAATCTTTCATATTTGTAGAGTGAGACTAGTATAATGGAAGCAAGCTCTCTCTCAGAACCTATTTACAGTTCACCAGTTAGAAGTACCGTTAGGTTTTACTAATATATTAATATCACCGTTTCGACGACGAGCAATATGGCGACTGCTAAGAAATATATTAAGACATTCGATAGTTGAAACGCTCAGCAAATGATAACTGTACGACACGAATTTTTTTAATTTTAATTACTTTTCACGGGACACAGTCGAGAAAGGGTTAACGTGAAGTTGAATAAGCAAGTCCCTCAAAGAATCTTTTGTCGAACACTGGAGCTCATCGAATTCTAAGTTCATTAGAACCAAAATTTCGTCTCGGTAATTCTCGAACCGTTGTTGAATTTTTTAGGAAGATCGAAACGAGAAACCATGAGAGAGTGTCACCGTTGCAACATCATTGACATTTTACGCGTAACGAATAATGTACTGTGATTTCCACTTTTTGATAATGTTGTGGCTCGTGTGATCGATACTTTCCGAGCTTGCTTTATTTGACTACAGAACGAACAAACCGAAAAACAGTTTTTTACGAGAATTTTCATTAAATATAACGTTTTCGAACTGACACGCGAACGATAATAGACGTAAATATTATTATTAACGTATACCTAGTTGACTCGACCATATTGCAATGCATCATGAGCGATTAGACGACCGGTTAAATTGGTTTATAGCTGACCGAGCAGGGATCGGGGATTCATCGTGACGAAGTGGAGATGTTTGTGTACCCTCTGTAATACTTATTTTGATTTCGATTGCCTTACCGGGAGTTTGGCTAAGATTCGACGAGTGCAGAGACAGACTGTGATCCGCTTTGGGTGTTCTTAGTCTTCGAGAGCTGTTTAACGAGTGAGACTTCGTGTTAACTAATTAAAGAAAAAAAAAAGAAAGAACGTGTGTGTATGAGAGTGGTCTAGAGAGAACGAGAGAGAGAGAGAGAGAGAGAGAGAGAGAGAGAAAATGTGTAATAATGTGAGAAAATTAACTACGAATTGAGAATGCAATTTGCGATGCGTGCATAATACTGAAAATGTGGGAGGTAGGGGCACAGCGAACCCCGTATGTGTAGCTTAAGCGAAATAAATTATTGGTTGACGATGTTATATTGAAATATTTAAAAGCGACGAATTCTGTATATACGTATATATATAAATAGATATGCATAGACAAATACGCACACACTGTGAGTCAGACATATATATTACATTTCCCACTAAACTAACACATATACATATACATACAACAGCTGTTGTAAACTCGATATAGAAATCAAGACGAGAAACACGCCTACAGCGACGAAGATATACATATTATTATATAAATATTGATATAAATATATGAATATATATATATATATATATATATATATATATATATATATATACATATAGATTATTAATATACTCGGGCTATATGTATAAGGATACAATAAAAGAAAGCGAAGCTTTAATATTGCAATTAATGAAAAGTTGATTTTTCAAAATAAAACGTTCATTTCCCCGATGCAATTAATTATCAATTATCTGCTTCAGTTTTCTCTGAGCTTCGATTAAACTAGCAGTTTACTGTGGCGTTCACGCAACGTGACGAATAATAAAAGAACGTATCAAAAATCAGAACTATGCATATGCCCTCTGTTCATATATCTCTTGTTCGTCACTTTTTTTTTTTAGTAAAGGTCTACGCACTGACGGCAGTGATGTTCGGTAATGTTATAAGGTGCAAGATTTCTCACGCATGCGCGGCGATTTTATCTTCGGCAACGTAACCTTCTCGATGAAACGGGGTAGCTTGATCATCCCGCAGAATTTTAAAAAATTATTAGTATATATATATATATTTTTTTTCATATGTATACATATGAAAAAACGAGGAGAGGTACACTCCCGCCAAATAACTGTATCAGGGCTCTGGCCACTCTCCTACGTCATTATAGATACGTTACTGTTTTAGCCGCGCATGCGCGTGAAATCTTGCACCTTACAACCAGGCCTGTGTTTATAACATCACTGACTGACGGATGCGCAATGGCGGGGATAGAAAACATGACGCCAGTATCGCCAGATCGAGGAAATCGAGGGGAATACAGTTTACCCTCTCTCTAATGACCAGATTAATACGTGACTAGTCTAAATACGACACTGATATATGCATTAGTGATCTACGGATTTAGTAGGGGATGTGGAGTATGCGCACTGTGCTTATGGTGCTGGAATGGGATAGTGGAAGGGGAAAAGGAGAAGAGGAAAAAACAACCGGTTTCGGTTGTTTCTGGCGACACTGCGTGACTGCATGACGCCGGAGAGGTCGCCAAACTGCCAAACGCAACGGTTGCGAAGGAAATACTGTATGTTCTTTTTACGTAAAACAACTGTAGATGTTAATTAAAAATGTCTATATCAATCAATATCGGTACACAGTAACGTATTACAGTATTTAAATACACCACTTGAAATAATGGAAACAAATAGTTAACCATAATTTGCATGGTTTTCCAATAACATTCGTTAAACGTAAATACATATATGTATACATAATTAGTTTTCTTTCTACAATGAAACGACTGAAACGCAGATACGATAATGTAGATATGTGTGTAATGCTGATTTCAGATTCGGATCGTGATTTGTGTATTTATGATACACGCCTCTTGGTAAATTTCACTTTCGATCCTGTCGATGCCTATACATGTCTTTTAAGACTACAATTAAGCAGTGATGTGGAAAAACTTAAATCGGCAGATATATATGAACTTTAGACTTAAAATACGCTTTATCGCGTACAAAACGATTTATTGACAGTTGCTGTTTCGAATTGAACTTGAAAAGAGAATATGTCAAGCAATATGGATAGAGACAAGCCTGAGTTGTTGACAACTAAAGAGAAAGAAGAGGAGGAAATGAGAAGAGAGCTTCGTGGTAATTAAATGTTATTTTAATATAATTAACCTTCGAATGTTTTCTAATTATATACTTTGGAATACTATGGTCGAACCTCGATAATCTACTTACAAGGGATTTATAAAGAAGTTAATAATTTTCCGGTTTGGAATAGTTTTGAAGAAAGAAACGTTAAATTTTTGGAGATGAGTTATTTATTATACACATACAGTAAATGTAGGCTACTAGGCTCTTATGTATTATTATTAATGAATTAACAGAGTGTTGATCAATAGTATTTTCAATAGTCACCAAAGCAGAGAATACATTTTCTTCGATGCAAATCGAGGTGGTAATATGTGGTGAATCGCTCTGTATACGAACATTTCTTCATAGAAATCTAATTATGTTAAAGAATGGTTTCTTTCGTAGATATGAAAATGTATGAATCATGGTACACATACAAAGAAATGAAAGAAATCTTGGGTTTTATTAATGAATCCAAGGTTATGGCAAATGTGGGCAAAGATGAGAAAAATGCACAAAAGGTTAATGAACTTTTAATAATAATAATGAACAATTAACCATTTACATATTTGAGTAGTAAGTGTATTTATTAAGTGTGTTTTACATTGTAATTATAATTTATAGGAATTATCACATACCTCTAACGAGGGTTCTGCGAAACTGGTGTCCAAGTCAAATTTAGCACAAGAATCTGAAATCGAAGAAGACAGTGATATATCCAGGTTGATACATCCGCATAAATCTAATCACACCTCGCCGATGCATGATCAAATCTTGTCTCGCAATCGTGACAGTCCTGAACTTGCACCTGCGATTGCCGATTCCCGAAATTATCTCTACAGGAACAAACCCTTGGACAACAATGATATATTCGACAAATTTCACGATAATCTAAATATGAGAGAGAATTATTCCCGCAACTTGAACAAGTATATTCCTCTGATAGAGAAGAACAGTTTGCAAGATTCTCATGGTACAAACGATGCAGAAATAAAGGTAGACATGCATTTGAACAATAGCCAAAAGTTGGAAAGATGGCAGATTAACCCACTCGATTCGTGTGTCAGTGAAAATGATGTGCCTTTACAAGAGCCTGAACGACCTTTAGCGCAGGATCGAATACTATTCAAATTGTGCAAAAATGCAGATACATCTGAGTCATTAGAGAAACTGCTGACCGCGTTAAACGTGCATCTGAAACAGATAGCAGAATTCTGGTATAGTTGGCATCGTACTGCTGATTCTAAGTTTCAATGGGGGTCACCCATTCAGGTGGGTACCTCCGTTTCTTACAGATCATACCATTAACAAATTTCAGGAAATATTTTATTCTTTGAATAACAAGTTCACCTATTCTGAGTACAACATTGTGCCATGGAAAAAATATTTGTTATATTGTATTTAAATGCGTCAATCAAGATTGTGTCTAATGTGCAGAAACTTGAAACATTGGTATTCCTAACGTAATTAATACTATACAGATCATTAATTATTTTCTTTCAAATAAGAATGTGCAAACTATCGATTCTTCTATATGATTTCTTCGAGACGACTAGTCTCCAAATTTTTTATCTTTTACAATTACCTTATGAACAGATTTGAACTTGTTTTAAAAAAGTTTCTTCTACAATTTGAGCATTTCTTTTATGCAATAATAATAATTGATTTTATTACTAGTTCGAGAAAAATAACAGTAATACTTTATATACGCAATAATTGAAATTTGTGATCAGTGTTTTTTTTTTATAAAATGTTGTAAAGATTGCATTTATATAAACATATGTATACATAAGTGTTTATAAAACAATACGAAAAACAGTAATCAAAACTGTAAGCTACAAACCCATTTTTGAATAAACAATATTTCTGTAAAAAACAAAGTGAATAGTTGTCCACTTTATTCTGTCTAGTGCAATTCTAATCCTTCTTCAACGTTTCTGTAGGTGGAAGTTGCTAAAAGTAGTTTGGATATAAAATCATTAACGAACAGTAAGACTGAAGAAAATCCAATGGAGTGTACAGACATATATAATATCGAACGACCTAATAAACGTAAACCAGCCTTGGTTGTTTCTTCTTCTAACACGTCACATTCTGACAGTGACGAAGATGATATAGTAATTAAGAAAAAAAAAACAGAACCTTACGAACTATCGAACAGAGTATTATGTTCTGACAACGAAATGTGCGAAATTACTGTGGGTAAAAACGAATATATTGATAATGACGATATTAGAAAAAACACTGTTACGGAAACTAAAAATTTGGACATAGAACATACAAAATGTGAATATCTATCATCTGAACTACTTCCTTCCTATTCAAGAAAAATTACTCCAACTACTAGGAAATGTTTAAATAAGAAGAAAAAACATATTAATATTATTGCTAACGCTCCATCGCCGTACGATAGTAGCGAGGAACAAAGTGCCATAAATTTAGACTGCCAAGAGAAAAATAACATGCTAACAGATGAAGAAATCCTTTTAGAATTAGAAAAAGACGATGCTGCAGATGAAATGAAAATGTCATCGAAAAATACAGAAATCAAACCGCTACCGATAAAAGGTCTTTCGCATAGAATAAAAAACGAGTGTATGATTTTAGAGAGAATTCAAATGGAAAAACAAAAGAAAATTGAAACCGTGAAAGAGCAAGTTAAAAGAAAGGAGCAGGAAGAAAAACGGAAGAAAGAAGAATTTTATAAGAAGCAAATAGAAGAGAGGGAACAAAGACAGAAGCAAAGAGAAGAGAGAGAAAAATCTAGAGAGGAAAAGGGTAAAAAGTGGAAAAGTATAGCGAACGTGAAGTCTCAAAAACAAGTCAGCGAAGAAAATAAAAAGAGAATATATGACTTATGTAAACAGAATGAGAACGAAACGTTGTTCCAGGTAAAAAATTTCTCTATATTTTTTTCTTCGTAAAACATACAAATTATTTCCAAGTTTTGCATCCACAAAATATGTTTTATATACCATGTTTTCTTATAGGCGGACAGCGCTTCGTTAACTAGAAAAATGCATGTTACTATAGATGATGTATCGAACAATGTAAATTGTCCTATTTGCAATCGGTGTTTCCCAAGTGATAAAATAGAAACACACGCTGCCGGATGCGAGCAATACGTAACTGACGATGAAGATGAGAATAATGCTAGTTTTACACGAAGTAGGATTGCGCCGATAAACGTTGACAACGAAGAAATTCTTGAATGCGGTGTGTGTCTAAAATACACGACGACTAACTGTACAAACTATGAGCAACATGTGAACAATTGTTTGCAGAAACAACAACAAGAGGAATTGTCACCTGGTAAATATTTTTAATGAAACTGTGAATTGTGATTTTTTGAAATTCATTAATTCGTATGAATTTTTTCAGAATGTACAAGTACTGAAACTGATAACATCCTTAATTCGCCGATCCGTTGCTTTAAAGCAATTAGCGAACAAACAGATTCTGAAATAGATTATCGAAGACAATTTCCATCAAATAGCAGAACACATTCCAGTAAAAGAAGGAAACGTTAAAAAGATATTATTTCTGTCTTGAAATTGACAGATAGGTTTACTGTATATATGTATATTTATATGTTGATAAACAGAATGGTTGACTACTTGCAACATACCGTTACATTATTCTGTTATATTGAAAAAGTGAAAGCGTATATTCTAAGCTCTTTTATACTACATAGATGTATAGGAAAGGCAGAATACAAATGCAAATCAATACGTTATATATTTCTTTAACATTCCGTACATTTTATATGCTTATGTATAGTTTTGCTAAAGAAATATTTATTACTTTAGATTAAGATTAAAATGCTATTCATTTTACTAACAAATTTTAGTGAAGATAAAATAAAAGGTAAAAGTGGAAGTTTTTGATAAGTTAAAAAATACATAGCATTTTCATGTTCACTATATGTATAATGAAAATTGATTATGATACGCGCACAATAAATTCAATTAATTGCATCAACCAGAACTTCTTATTAAGAAAAATTGCAATATACGTTTAGAAAAAAGAAACGTGAAATTGTGTAAAGCATTTAACTATAATATTTACGAGATTAAAATTTGTATTATACGATAGAATGTATTTTTATACAAATAAGCGTTCTTGTTTATGAATAAAATGGTATATTTACACGTGTTATTTTATTAATCATAACTGCTGATATTAATCTCAAGACTCTTGAGTCAAGAGGACGAGGAAGATATTAACTGAGAGGAAATTTACTCTCTGATATTAAATTTTATAGATAAAAACGAATTTATTCGTTCTCTTATTCATTGGTGTAGTAACGCTTTATAAATTATAACGTGCGAGAACGTATAAAATCGAACTGTTATAGAATAAGTAACTACAGCTATGGCGAATATGAACATTACAAAAATGTTTCATTCTCTCATAATTATATTTTCAATTGCTAGAATTGTTTTAACCATAACCTTAGATGGCTCATGGTCAGGTATTATTAAACAATTTTAATTAAGGATTTTTATAACCTATTCATTTAAACATATAATTAATACATATATTTCCTATTTAGGTGAAATTACTATGGAGAAATCTGGACATAGTAAGATTTTTTCTATACATATATATATAATTCTACTATGACAAATCAATTCTTTTTTTCAATGAGATAATAATTTTACAGGAATTATGTTCCCTGCAACTGTACCAGGAGGTATTTATACAGATTTGTATAAAGCAAATATTATTACAGAGAATCTTGTGGGAAGTAACGATGTAAACAACCGATGGATTGGTAATCAATCAGTTATCTATAGTAAAAGATTTTATGGTAATTATGTATTATATTATGTTTTGTTTGTACTGTGTTTAGAAGAATTATCTAAATTAAGTGTTTTGCAGCAAATGAGACTTTACTCAGCACTCCCAAAGTGATATTAATATTTCATGGCTTGGATACGTTTGCCAAAATCTCAATAAACACACAAGAAATTGGAGAAACATCAAATATGTTTGTACAATATGCATTTGACGTCACAAAATATTTAAAGGTAAGAAACTTCTTTTGCTGCAAGTTACAAATACGAATTATTAATGTATATACAATATTTATTTTCTAGAAAGGGGAAAATTTACTATCAGTTTTCTTTGATTCTGCTGTGAAAAAGGCTAAAGCTTTATACGAAACACAAGCAACGAGGTATATTGTTCCACCAGTATGTGTACCAACAACTTATAACGGAGAATGTCACGTTAATCATATAAGAAAAATGCAAGCAAGTTTTTCGTGGGATTGGGGTCCAGCTTTTCCCTCTATGGGTATTTGGTACTATATTCTTTTTAACACATATATCTGATAATCTGGCATACAGTAATAATAAAGACATTGCAGGAAAAGTGTGGAAGTCATTCCTGTGAATGACATCTTTATCAAAAACGTTGCAACTGATGTACTTAAAGAAGAAAAATTTTGGAATATTATAGCAACAATACGACTTGAAGTTACACAGCAAAAACATATTCAACTTTTACCTTGTGAAATTTCGTGTATCCTGAATATTAATGGACAAACAAATATTTCCAATTCTAATACTATTATTTTAAACACAAGCAATGCATCTATAGAAACAAATATTTCCCTCAAAATACCTGTGGTATGTTTAACAAAGTGTCATGATTAGACTGCGGATCTTTTATGCATGCAATTATGGTTTTTGAAAATTTTTAAAAAATGCTACGATATAAAATACCACAAAGTTTAGTACTATTTCAATTTATTTCAGATCGAAAAAGGCCACTACCATAGAAAATAAGATTCTATTTGACTCAAGTTTCTTAAAATTCATCTACAAAAATTTCAAATTGCATTAACATCCGCAGTCTAGTCATAATATATAAATAATTAATGCACTGTCAGGGACAAAATTAAGTGGACATTCTTTAAAAACTCTAGTCGTTAAAAGGTAGTCGCTTAATTTTGTCCATGAATGTATACGTTATTAATGCAAAAACATTTTCTGTAACAGGAACTGGTAGACAAATGGTGGCCGAATGGTTATGGCAACCAAACTCTCTATCCGTTGACTATAATTGCAACAACAAATAATATTAGAAAACGAAAATCAGTGCGTATTGGTTTTAGAACGGTGGAACTTGTACAAAAACCCCTTAAGAAAGGATTGAGTTTCTATTTTCAAATAAACGGCATTCCAATATTTGCGAAGGGCAGTAACTACATTCCAGCTAGTATATTTCCAGAAGAAAGTGCTAAACCAGATACAATTAAACATTTATTAGAATCTGTGAAAGCAGCAAATATGAACATGCTCAGGGTTTGGGGTGGTGGACTTTACGAATCTGAATTATTTTATAATTTAGCTGATGAATATGGAATCATGATCTGGCAAGATTTCATGTTTGCATGCGGAATGTATCCAACCACAGAACAATTTCTTCAGTCTGTCAAAGAAGAAGTTGTGCAAAATGTACGAAGATTAAAGAACCATCCTAGCATTGTTCTCTGGGCTGGTAACAATGAAAATGAAGCAGCTTTGTACGGAAACTGGTATGGAACGGGGACTTCTCGAATATATAAAACTGATTATATTAAGCTTTATGTAGATTTGATAAAAAAAGAGGTAGAACAGTTAGATTCTACCCGACCCTTCGTGGTGTCTAGTCCTAGCAATGGACTATACACAGAACAATATAATTATACTGAAGAGAATCCATATTCAAAGTTCTATGGAGATGGTAAAATACATTTAGTACATTTACCTCTAATTGAAATATCAAATATTAACCCCTTGCCCCAAGATTTATTTTAGTTTTAGTAATTAGAACTTTTTTGTAGATCGTAATTTCCTAAAAATGGAGGAAATTTACATCTATTGTATGCCTATATGTTCTCCAATAGCTGTACATATCGACAAAACCAAAATAGAATTGTATTTAGGTTTAAAGGAAATTATTAACATACATTTTTATCACAATCTGGTCTGAATCTTCATCACGAGTTAGACACAATAGTATAAGGCAAGGGGTTAATATGAAATAGATGACATAATTTGATAAAATATTTTTTCAGTGCATTACTATAACTACTTTAGCAATGGATGGGATATGCACCAATATCCTCTTGCTAGATTTTCATCTGAATATGGATTCCAATCACTGCCATCAATTTACACCATGTTACCAGTCGTTGAAACAATTCATGATTTGAACGAGAACAGTGACTTTATGATGCATCGTCAACATTTACCATTAGGAAAATTATACATGAGGGGTCTTATTTCAAAGAATTTCAAAATACCTAAAATTCAAAGTACAATAATGGACTTCGCAAATTTCATATATTTAAGCCAAATTAATCAAGCTGTTTCTGTGAAGGTGCAAACAGAATTCTATCGACAATCAATGTCTGAATTAAACGAAATAGGTGAAGGGATGACAATGGGGGCATTATACTGGCAATTAAACGATGTTTGGCAAGCTCCGTCGTGGTCTTCTATAGGTGATTAAACAAATGAAAAAACGGTATTGTAATATTTCGATTATCTGACAACAAAATCGGTCGACGTTGCAATGAGTTACAATGAAATATTTAAGAAGTTATCGTTTTTTAAAGAGTCTCCGAATATTAGTGGAAGTCATTGTATACCAAGTGCTAGAAATAATTTTGAAAAACTTTGTCTTTGGAAGGATACACAGGCCGTTCCGTCTTTAAATAAATGTAGAGTTCATGCTCCTATCTTTCAAATGTTACATCATCAAGAAATTTTAAAATAAAATATTGTTTCAATTTAAATTGTTTCTTTACGTAATTCGTTAAACAAACTTTCTGAAGAAGAAATTAGTTAGTGGATTGAAATCCAAATTGATCTAATCGTGGAAAAGATGGAAGATAATGTTTCAGTTCCGAGCATGCCAGATAATTGGAATTCTACTGTACTAAAAGTTTATTTTATTATCGTTCATTACGCTATATTTTTAGACATTAACGGCCGATGGAAAATGCTTCACTATTATGCTGTAGACTTTTTTGCTCCTATTATAGTCACGTATTATATTAAAGAAACTGATTTCTCAATTTATATTGTTTCTGAGCAATTGCATCCAATAACCAACACTACATTGGAGGTCAATCTCTATACAAGCAACAGTATGAAACCTGTTCAATCATATAGTTTTCACAATATAACTATAGTAAGTATATGTATAAGAAAAGTCACGCATATACATATATTACTTAAGAAAGAATATGTAATGTACATTTATAAATATTTTTCTAGCAAGCAAATGCAGCAACTAAAGTTCACAATAATGCACATTTGAATTCTACAATAATTCCTGAATGTCAAACTGGTATGACAGCAAAATCGAATTGTATTACCACACTTACTTTAAAAGATGAAACTGGATCTCAAATAGCACCTAGAAATTATATATATCCAAGCGATGGATTTAAAACGATCGTCCTTCCAATTGTAAACATTTCGGTGAGTATATACATGAATCTATAAATATAAGTACATTGTTAGACACTATTAATTCAATTACATTTCTATTAGGTCGAAGTAAATGATTATCGCATACCTGGAACATATTCCAACTATCCAGATATGGTATGTGAATTAACAACAGATAACGTGGCGTTTTTTGTATCGTTGGAAGCAGGCAATATTTGTGGCCGTTTCTCGGAGAACGGTTTCCACATGTTCGAAAGAAGAAAAACTGTTGTTTTCCATGCGTGTGAAGCGGTTACACCCGAAGTGTTTAAATATTATCTAAAAATTACTACACTCTCTGACATTTATAATCCAAAAAGAGAAGATACGTATACAAATCTCTTTTATTAAATTCATCACATGTTTAACATCCAATCGAATTTTATTGGCTCAATTATAGAAAATATTGTTCTCGATGTAAATAAAGCTCAAACCCAATAAGAATTATAAGTACAATTACGATTATGCTAATTGTCAAGTACCATATATTTAAGTTAATCATGTTGTGGATATATATATAAAAATTTGTTTTTAAATATTGAGAATATAATTTCTTGCTTAAAAATTTGCCTTGAATAATGTTACACCATAACATTAACAATATTGAAGTTAGTATATTACACAAAACATGAAACTGAAGATAAATTCATACACTTTTAAACTAGCTGGGTCAAAAAATATATTCTATCTATGTACATTTGTAAAGTTATATACACACAGCTTCATATTTTATGTTACATTTACACATTTATTTAGCAATAAATAACAAAGTGTAGTTAACTATAATCTTAAAAACGTAAAGACGTCTAATATTAATAAGCGTAAAATGAATTTCCTTATTGTACCATCTTTTAAATCACATTGTTAGCAAGATATAAGAAAAACTATAAAAGCAATTTTATTTTAGAAATAATATCATCTAGTAGTAACGTATAGATGTTACTGTAATCTCTAGATACTGCAGCTATCTAAATGTCAGATCATTTCTATAACAATTTGTTTAAAGAGTAGTTAAAAATACAATTCTTGTTAACCTTTTTACTTTCTTTATGGCGATCTCCTTATAGACAGGAAGCTTATTATTTGTTTAGTATACTATATAAATACTATATAAAAAGCTAAGTTTAATTCTTTCCTTCGTGTTTGTGAACTGCTTTGCTCGAAGCGTAGCATTGTAAAGCGTTATCATTTGGCATAAAGTATATTTTTCTAAACTATTTTTCTATGACTCCTTCTTGAGGTGAGTGAAGATAGCGACGACTCAAATTAATTGCTACCATAATGCAACATAACAGTAACGGGCCAAAAATCGCACCCTCTACTCCCAGGCAAAAGATACCACCTGCTATTGAAAGACCTGTAAGGTAAGGATGTCCTCCACTAAAATAGAGATCATTTCATTAGATTCGATAAAAATTGTCGAACAAAATTGTATTGTAAAGTGCTAATTTTCAGAAACAAAAATATATTTGCAGTGACTGCCACTAATATTCCGAGAGACGACTACTTTTTAAATATTGGATCATGTGATTTGAAATTTTTTGGGAAGTTAGAACAATTGAAATGCTACACAACGTAACCAAATGTTTTTAGACAAATTGCAAGTTGTCGGAATTACAGAGAAAATACTAAAAGATGTATTCTGAAAATTTAAGAAACACGTTTCGTAGATATGTATCGATTAAACATATTTCGACCAATTGCAATTTTTGAAAAAATTTCTATTCACAACATGTAGTAAGCTAATTAATCTAACTTCCCAAAAATGTTCAAATCGTACAGTCTAATATCAAAAAAGTTATCGTTTTTAATGGGAGTCACTATATATAAACTTATAGAATTATCATACCCTTTGATTTCTTTGTAAAATTCTGTTACCACTATATTGCAAGCAATAAAATGGAACATGAAAAATAAGATAGCAACCATGGATCCTCGAGTAAACCAGAGTTCCAGAGTAGCTGGGATGCAAGCAAAATATGCATCTAAGAATGGTACAGCCCCAAGTATTGTTGCGAAAGTAGCTGGCAGGTAAACAATTTTTACTTGAAACAAGTTATGTATAAACCACGTCCACATGCCAAAAAAGGAAGCGAGTTTAAACGTCGCAGCGAATACTCCAATTACTGCTTCTTGTAAGGCCACAGCGTATCTAAAAAATATATAAGAGGAATGTATTCCTTCGTCATATTAATTATCTTGTCATTTACTATTGCACTTTTACAATTTAACATACCCCTCGATAGGAAGAGTGCTTGTTAATGAAAAATAAACGGCACACAGTAGTCATTTTAGAACATTATCTCATAAAATATTTTAATAAATAATTCATAATAGTTACCTGTGACAACTAATGGGACTAAATATCGTAGTCAATTCGATGGGTTTATAGCTCTTGTTGCTAGAGCTGAGGAGGTAAAAAAGTGTTGTGAAAAAGACTACCTGAAAATGTGAAAAATTTCACCAGTAAGCTTCAATTAGTTTAAAAAATAAAAAAAGTATTTTTTTAATGAATTATCTACCATGCTGAGAACAAAATTAAGAACAGCTGATCCACTCATGAGCACGATATAAAATAATTCTGTACAAATAGTCAATATCACAGACATGTTGCCCTTAACTATACTCCAAATAGAATTGAGAACTGACGTAAAAATTCCAATGTTTTCTTTTATAAAATTTTTTATGCTATCCATATTGAATAGTTCTGTAAAAATGTAATATATCAGGTACGCAAATTACGTTATATTTTATTCAAATTTGTAGAAGGTGAGCGATAACCCGAAAATGCTGAGTCAGGTCAGGTCGATAATTTTATACAAAATTTCTAGGTTCTCGCCCACCTCTGTTTAATATATTTTGTGTGAAGAGGCTTACGTAGAGGTGTTTTTCCAAAGCCTTCGGTAAAGCTTTCCCAAACTGAATAAGCTCCTCCAGCATCCACACTGGATTCGACAAAGTCTGAACTTTCATTGGACATCATCCATGCTTGGTACAGTTTATCCCAAAGTTCTAAAACCTTCTTCTCCATTTGGTCTGCCTTCATAGGGTCTAAATCTTTCATCATACCTTTCACCTAAATCATATATTATAAGTATTATAAATATACATATGCAGGGTGGTCCACTTAACTTCTTGCCACATTTTAACGAATCGTACTTGTCATGAAGATTTCAAACGAAGTCTAACAAATACGAAGTTACGCCTTTCGTTTTAAATGAAGTGAAATCTGATTCGTTTGTAATCAATATTTAAGTATTAACACGAAATTTCTACGACATTTTTAGGGATAAAGACGTCTTAATATGGGTTAAAGGTAACCACCTAAATGTGTTCTTCAGTTGTCATGGTATAAAAAACATTTTGTACAGTTGTTGCTGAGTGCATTAAATTCGTAATTAAAGTAATTTACTTACAAAGTATTTTATAATTGTATTCCAATTGCAATTACGAATTACATTGTAATTTAATTGAATGAAGATCTGAATTATAAATTACAATATGACTGAATTACGATGTAATTCAATTACTTTGTAATTATAATTCCTGGAGTAATTAAATTGTAACTCTGCACAATTCTGTATACTGGACACCTTGTATATAATATGTAGGAATTAGAGAAAGGTTTGCATATCTTACTCCATCAGAAATTGCACTTCGTCCATACGTGTATGCATTGTCTAGGACACTATTAACTGAATCTTCCCATTGTTCAGGTAGCCAATCTATGTCTGGATTACTCATCAAAGATGAATTAAGAATTTCTCCAGTAATTTGAATAAGGTGTATCCCTTCTGTATAAACCTACAATGAGTAATCATATTTTATTAAAAAGTTCTGGACACGGTCGGTGATTAAATCAGGGATTGAAAACATTTATATCGATTTTGGTTCTAGAAACAATTATGACTGCAGATCTTTATGCAAAATAAAAATATTCTGCATCGATTGGAGGAAGCAATAGTTAAATAAAAATTCATTTCACCCCTTAACAGTCTTTTTACGTTGGAAACAATATTACAATGTTCTTGAATTTCTCTAATCTTTTACTGTTTTACATTCCAACCAATTTTTCATAAATGTATAAAGATCTGCAGTTACTTCTGCAGATACAGTTACGTATAACGGTTTGAAACAGTTATTTCTCAGAAACTTTTCAATCCCTGCTGTATACTGAATAATTATATATCTTGAACCTGTATTGTTATAAAAGTAGATGCACAAATAGTAAATATAAGTAGCCCAAGGATCACAGCGATTGTAGCTACTGTATCGACTGATGCTTTCAACGCTTCTGTTAACTTTTTGTCAATTATAATTATAACTTTGTATAAACCTCTAACATTAGCCGGCAGAAGAGCCTGATGTCTTTCCATTAGCCAAGCCGTTATAACTTGTAAAATAGCATTGAATTGTTCTGTAACCATCTTCCACAATCCAAAATAATTAGCAAGTTGCTTAACAATGTAAAAAACTGTTGGAATCATCAAGATATATATCATCCACTTGTGTTTCCACAAAACCATACCAATGCAGGCATACAGCGCGCCATACATGTATATATCGGTATCAACCTTGTTGTCCTCCGCATCTATAGATATTTTCAATTCAGTTTTTAATCGTCTTAAAAGGTAGCGCTTACTCTTAGGAGATTTTGATTTGCTGCTTTGTAAAGCTGCATTAACATCAGTATCCAATGACATTGATTTTCTATATAATTTTGTATTAAGTCCACTATCTGTTGTTACTGGGTCTGATACTGTTCTTGTCATTACTTGGTTCTTGTCTTCCGAGTAAGCATCTGTGGTTTTTGTTTCAGTTTCAATAAAGCTATTTGTAAGCGCAAAGCGTGCTCCTTCCACAAATGTCATGTGTTTGCCTTCTAACTCTTGATTTTCCATTATGAGTATTACCATATATACAAATCCTACTAAGCACAGCACTTGTAACAATATAAACACAAGTACTTCGTAGGCTCCGAATATGTTAGAAACATACAGACTAATATAGAACCACATAACAAAGGAAGTATAGCCAAATTGAAGCGAGTTTTGTGGTGTCCAATACATATACAATGTATATAAATATCCAATGAACAAAACAGATATCTGTAAATATAAATATACATATTAAAAGCCATGAAATAACAATAATCTTTTTTCCATAGAAAAAAGTGTTTTCGTGAAACAGAAATATTTATTCTGCTATAACATAAAAGTATTGACATTCAGATCTATTAGATCTTCAAATGTTGTTAATAATCAGTTAACTGTGAATTATAGACATTGTTAAAATCAAGACAAAAATAACGAAGTACATTGTAAAGACTTTCTTTAGTACCGCACACATTTGAAACAGTATAAATTAAAGAATTAAATGTCTAAGACTCACCGTATAGATATTACACGTCGTTATGAAAAATCCAAGAATGGAATTGAAGCTTATACATATTCTCCATAGAAGACAACTCAGTATATTCGGTGTATAATGATATAAACCAAGACCCAAAGTACCCAATAAGAACACGATACTAATATACTTAATGTGACCCCATAGGAACGATCCCAAATTGTCAGAGATTTTGTCGACTATTTGTAAGGGTAATAGCGTTAAGTTTATAATCATCGGTGTATGAGATGTTTCTGTTTCCTCAAACCATGACTGTACAGCAGTAGTTAATGAATATTTGAATGGAAATAGGACAGACCCACATAACAAAGCCCATATTAGGGGTTTCACGAAAGGACTTAATATAATATACAACCCATAACCGGCTAGTGAAATCAGGCACACGAGAAATAGTGCCAAGGCATTGTAAATGCCTTGCTTTAAAGCGTTTTCGTGATCCGAAATGATGCCACTGAAGCCTGACAGCATGTTAAAGAGGTTATCTATTGGCGTTCGTGGGCTGTCCATCATGAATATATAATCAAAGTCCCTTTCGTGCGCATAACATTCAATTTTGAATAGTTTCACTAGCACATTTTAACAAAAAAGTTTTTAAATATTAAGACAATTGTCTTCTTTTCAGAAAGTTGAAAAAGGAAAGTATGTAAATACTGATCTGTCGTACTATGGATAACGCATTGCGGTTCTGCATCGTGGTATACCCCATGTGCGCATACAATATATGTACACACCAACACATAACACTAGGAATAGAAGAAAACAAAGAGAAAAATAACCCTTTATTCGAAGAAGAAAGTTTACCAGAAAAGGAATAACTTTTTTAAAACACATGTACAATAATATTTTACATTAGATGAATGAGAAAACCATTATCTTTATGATTAATTTCGTTATATATAGAATTGACTAATTAACATATAGACAGCGGATTTTATGCATTTATCATAGAAATGAGTAGGTGTAATTCGACGCGGCGAAAACAGAAGAATTTATAAAGACACTGTGTTATATTATTTTCGAGGAAATAAATTTCTATTTCGGCCCAGTTGATTACGAATTAGGTAGAAAATGTTTATTGAATCTGTTTCCTCGACTCGACGTCATTATAATTTTGTCATGTAGATACAGTAAAACTTTTCAAAATATACTTTGAACATACTACACGCAACTTTTGTTAATCACGAATTCCTTATTTATAGTTTACAAACATGCATGCATGATCGGGTCAGAGTATCCGGAATTCAAAAAAGAAAGTACCATGGCGTGTGGAATTTTAAAATGAAAAGAGTTTATTTATCATCGATCAAAAACTATACACCTTAAGTATATAAACGAATACATAAATGTAAACACATACTGGAGATACAAATCTGGCGAAGTAGATTTCCGATATTATCGGAAGGCTGATAAAATGACAAAAGTATTATTAGTACGCCCATAATGTTTTTTATACAGTCTTAACCACCTCCGAATTTAATTATTTCGAAAGCACAAGCGTCCTATCACGTGTATTATTTCGTTTTGTTTTTTTTTTATTTATAAATATGGAGATTATCGAAACGTGTTTGTATGAGACAAAGACATTTTGTTCATTTTCAATAATTAAAAGTAAAATGTAAATGCTCATCTCGCATGTATGTATATATGTATCTTTATTATGATCATATTACGTCCTTCCCGCACACTCGCCCTTCCATTTTTCTCTTGTTCATTTAAAACTTATTTTTTGAACTTTCGGTCACTATTACATTATATACTTCTGATTTTATTAAACTCAATGGATCGTCATTGACACGTAACGGTTAAAAATACTTGATTCCTTGAAAAATTCCTTGTAATTGTATGTGCGTGTACGGATTAATTCATCATGTCCGTATATATTTAGTTTTGCAAATTAGCAGAAATAGACCTAAGATTGCTAATCACAGTATTTCCATCACAATTATATATATTACGTCGAATGTTAGAAATACAGTTTTGAAATATGACGCGATATCGATCAAGCATATTTTACGTAATATTTAACTTTGTTCACTGTAGAATCTTATTCACTGCAGAACATGTTTCCGTTTCGCTTTCATAATATTCACTAATGAATGATGTTAAGACACCGAGAGAACGAGCTTCATAATGAATATACTATTTAACGCACTCAAACGAATTGTCTACACGAGAAAACATAAAGTCAACGTTCTTGTCAACATTTTTCCTTTCATTTCGTACTTGCCACGTTTGCGTTACGATAGTTATCGTAACAGCAGTCATTAGAAGCCGTTCGCAGAATTCGTATTATTATTAGGCTGTGTAATATGAAACGTTAGATTTCTCATCATTCGCAACTTTATCGCTCAAATGATCGTTTGCCGTTTCTATCTTTATCGTACTATCTTAAACTTTATATAATTCTTCATCAATTATCATTATTGTTTCTCGCAGTTTTTCGATATCTATAATCTTTTTAAAAATTCCATATAATGGTGTCAACTAATGATATAATATCGATTCTTTTCTGTAAATTAAAACTTTGACGAGTTGTACAAATGTACAGAAAAAGAACATATATACTCATTTCTTTAGCGAACGACATTATATACAATTTCTCCAAAACTATACACTTTCAGAAGGTAAAAAAGTCAATAGTAGTAATCGATGAAAAATTATATAAACTTTATAAAATAATACGAAAAAACATGTAAGTACTTTTCGATGGTCAATTAATCATTTGAGTGATCATATTGCAAACGATTAGAAATTTGACATTTCATATGTACGACCTAATATTATTAAAGTCAAACCACTCGAAATACTGCTTGAGACATGGTTATCATACAAGGGGAGGCAACAGTCTTTTACTGTACGTTTTCTCAATGTCCTCGACAGCGTTCTTCGGAACAAAGAGCTACGTACAAAACTTGTGACATTAGAAAACACACTGTTACAAAGTTATCTTCCTGATTTTTAAATAACTTCAAACAAGTAAAACGTTTTGACTGTATTCTGTTATCTTTTTAACAATTTTAAGTATTCTTTCCAACTTACATCCTCCCCTTTTCAGGTAATTAAGTAACGTTAACATGTCGAAGAAACAAATATCTCGCACAGGTGTAACCATACAATCTTTCACAGTATTCGCTAATCTCGCGTTGCAAACATTCGTCGTTTCACTATTGTATCGAAACTGCAAACACACATAGTAATTCAGGAATCTCAATGTGGACGAGATTATCATACGTTAGTGCCATTATCTGACAATAAGCTCAACTCTGACGAGAACGTGCGTCTGGGCTATTATTCGCGTTATGTGCATACATTCACGTATACAAGCGTATACAATAAATTATATATCTTTCCTTGAACAACGTACTAGGTCGTAGAACTGGGTGAAACAGTTTTTCGACTATTACAGATTTTTAAATTTCGAGAAACTTATTCATGCAGTTAGGTCAGACTGTGCTGAAACGAGTTAATTGACGGGACACATGAAACCAATGACCACCTAGAGAAATACAAAGTCGTATATAATTGATTTTCATTTTTTGAATAGGGCAATAAATTTCTCGAAATATAAATTTATTACAAAACACTGTATCACCGAGCGCAGCTAGGCTGACTCAGATTCTAGCACGTATCTGTATTATGAATAAAGTGTTATTAAACGGGTCAGCATTTGAAGCTTAATTATATCGACGTGTCCTCGAATATAATGTCAAAAAAACAGCAGCAAAGTTATTCGTTTATAGAATGAAGTTAGTAAGAAAACAAAGAACAAAATACAAGTATAAATTTTCTGCTACTAGTAAAACTGTCTGGATCTGAATGGATATGTTTTCAGTTTCTTATCGTTTTTCTTGTACGAACATATATATATATTGTTTTTTTTTGTTTTTAATACGATTCCCAGATTGTTCGATGAACACTTAAAAAATTTCACAACTGTTCATTTGTGATGTGAGATGTCTTTATTTTTAATTGTTGTACAAAATAGAGCGAGGGAGTAGTATGCTAATGCTATGAACACTAATTTCTTTCTCGTAATCGTTGTAATTAAAAATTGCAGTTCGGTGCACTACGACGTAAAGAATATATTCGGATCATTTTAATGAAAACAAAAGTCAAAACGTTGTTTTTACGAAACGAAATAACTTTTAATACAAAATTCATTCTTTGATTCACAATACTGTATGCGAGACACAATTTCAACGAACATAGACAATATGTTCAAAACTATAAACAACGAGATATACCAGCGTATTCGTTGTGCCGAAATTAAATTTATTAGGATCATTTTGGCAGCTTCTTTAGAAGAGAGAAAAATAAATAAAGATATAATGCTATAACACGTAAATCAATTGGAAAGACGTTTAAAAAAATTATTGAAAGTGTGGTACAATGACAAGTCAATGTAGTAATCGTAATTGGCAAGTGATAATATCGAGAAAATATTAAGACTTATACTTTACTGTGAAAATTTTAAAGAACCCTGTGATACCCTTCGCTAATCGAGACAAGCATATATGAAACGATTACAGTTTTATCAAAGCTAATTGTATCTCCTAAAAACTATCTCGAAGCTTCTGCAATTCCTGTTAACGAATACTGTGCGGCTTATATTACCGTACACTTGAATAGCATACGTTAAATATTACCAGGAGATAGGTGATCTCACAGCACTAACGAACATTTACTATGTAAACTGAGAAATTCTTCAGTCCTGATTCAAATGATCTGCTTTTACCTTCATTTTCTTTTCTTTTTCTTTTTTGGTGGTTGATATAATTTAAATCAATAAAGGTATCTTAATCACCTACATTTGGAAAATAAATCGCATTCAATCCATACGTAGAAACATATTTATCTCATTTTTATAGAACACAAACACACTAAAAATTTGTTCTTCTAGATCCAGAAGACGTAGAACTCAGTTTTCGTTCGGTAATTTTTGAAGAACGGTAATGGTTATACGTGAACTTATTGTTAGTCCTGTATTGTATGCTTCTATGTTAAAGCACCATTCAGAAACGTTTACAGAATTAGTTGCTCTTTGTTTGCAATTGCACAATCATCTGTAGATCGACAATGGTCTTCTCCAGCATTTCAAGCCAAGAGACGTTGGTCAACGAACATCTTAATTGACTCGCGCAATTATTGGCTGTCACTGTGTCAAATAAACTCGGAGATGTTGTACTGACGCTTGTTGGAATATTTTCTACCTGACTGTTGCTCTTGTGTTTTGATATAGTCTTGTCATCCCCTGATTCAGACGAAGTCACATCGTTCCCTTCTGGTTTGTCCTTTTCTTCTGTGTCTATGTTAGAAACACTTTTCTGTTCGTTAAGTTCTTTGATTGGTAGATGCAATTCCTTATCCGTGGTCTCACCGTCTTCGTTCACAGTGAACTTCCGTTTCTTTGAGGGTGCTTCGATTTCCTGTTGATTCGTTTCTTTCACTTTAATGGCTCTGGTCCGAGTTAACAGAGTCTCTACAGCCGGTAATAAGGTAGCCGGTGGTTTCAATCTCGAACTGCTACTGTAGACTAAAGCCAGTGCTCTTAAGTCCCCGGTTAATCTATGAGCAGATGCTTGAATGTCTACTGCTTCAACCATTGCCACCATAGAACTTACTAAGTTGTCAATAAGTAGACAAGTTTGTTCGGTTAACACATGGTTAGCAAGTTTAGGAAAGAAAGTTTTCAAAAAGGCATGTATTGCTGGTACACCTAACGATGATCTCTCATCCAGTAATACAGCATCAACATAGTCTACCGTATAAGAAGAACAGAGAAGAGACGCGATATGCTTTCTGTCTATGTGTGTAGCAGCATGGACGTCTAACCACAGTCGAGGAAACAACGCTAAGTGCAATGGAACACCTGTAATTCAATCATTTCATTAGAACGTCATTAAGTTATTCGACACCGAATCGAGCACTCTTTGTGATCAGTGATGAAACAGAATCAATTACTCTTGACTAATGATTCTATTTTCCTTTACAAAAATTAGTTAGCCATAATTAATAATTTTTAAATCGAAAAAATAATCGAAACCAACATCTGATCGCAAAAGTGACCGATTTGGCATGCAAGGACTCATTCTTCGAGGTGTGAAAAACCCGAAAATGTCGAGACGGATTCTCGAATGTATCGGGATTCCCGAGAATACATGAGATCCCAACTTTCGGGGTTCTTGCACACCTTAATCATTCTACAAAGGGTATAGCCGGATAAGTTAGTTTACGAGTGGTTCCAAACCAAATTAATTTCTGATCACATTCGATATTGTCACCAAAGATAGAAGTTTTAAAAAAATTCTTTAGAGACATTGTTGAAAGCAATGTTCTCAATTTTTGACAGAATTTTTTATAAGGTGCATCCTAGTTAATAAAATAAATCGCTTTTTCTTTACTCTTCTGTAGGTATATTATGCAATATTGAATTTAATCCAGCTATATCAATTTGAGTTTTAATCCAACTATACCCTTTATCAATACGCAGTTGTACCCACCTTCAAATCCTAACATAGCACTTAAGTTAACTAACGTGTCCGTCATACAATCATTATTGATTGCCAATCTACACATCACATCAATAAGTTCGTGATACGGTAAATAAAACTCGAGCAACGCGCTGTCGTATTCCGGGTCCACTCCTTTCGACGCTTCCAGCTGAGAATGCGGCACTGCCATTTGAACCATTGGCCTGGCAGGTCGAGTAGGCATTTTACCTGGAGGAGTAGATCTTCTTGGAAGATATGGACCTGGTGGAACAGCGGCGTGGGACTCTTGAAGAGCCGCGTGGCAATGGGAAAGCAACGGCGCTAAAATTAATATAGCCTCCGCAGGCACAAGCATGACAAGTTCTTTCAAAAGATCTATAGCAAGGTTTCTCATATCCGGAGGATTATATGTGTTCAACAATGTTGCCAATTTGCGAAGAATGTCTGGCCATTCTTTACAATTAGCTAATATATTTCTTGCGTCTGGTCCTTCTCTAGCAGTTCTGATGCATCGTACCAGTTCGACGATAATTGCTATTAATTCAGCTAGATCTCCAGCTACATGACACGCTGTCGCTTCATGATACATAATATGCAGCATGTGAAAGGCTTCCAGAGCCATACTTAATCCTCCGTTGTATACAACGTATAAGCGGTCGTCATCTGTTTCGATTAGAATACTGTAAAACATAAATATAAATGTATTAATACAAAGTGGGTCTCGCACAATTCAACTCGTCTTGATATCAACTACAACATTATGAGGATAAAAGTGCATGATACTGTTTTAACCCTTAAAATTGCTGTACCATTATTCCGAATATTGTTCACATTATTAAATATGTTGGGATCTAATCAATTACTACACATTTAATTAATTATTATATCAGATATTATATCGCTTTCATATCTACAAAATGAAAAAAAAATCGTGTAGAATGGAATTATTCTAGCTAGGAAGAAATGTTTAATTTTCGAATTAAAGTAGCTCCGACTGCAAATATTTAAAAAAGCAAATAATAATAACACGAAACGATGACAGTAGATATATTTAAATGTCCTGTTTCTTGTAATTCATCCTATGTACATTGTTATAGATGTGCGTGTATGTATAGATTAATATTATTAAACTATGTTAATAAAAGAATTGATTAAATACGATACCGGAATGCAGAAATGAGTGTGGCCCAACACGATCGTCCGTCTAGTCCTTGTAAGTACGATGATAATGTTCCTCTCCTGAACGATGCGATTTCAGATTCTTCTTGCTCCGTTTGATCCGGATGTCTGGCTACTAATAACTGCATCAATTTGAACAGTTCATCTACAGCCTGTAACGAAAAACAAAATTATACTCCTATTATAAATTATAACTAGCACTTTAACCCCTTGCCGTACGATATCTTTCAAATCTATCCTTATTAAACTTACTTTTCATTTTAATAATTTTCTGGAGGACAAAAAATTATACCTTCGTTATACAATTGCACATTATACCTTCACTATACAAAAAGATGGTATTCGTATTTACTAAAATTCGATTCGAAATATTCATTCCAATCCGAGTAAATATTATAGCGTATGAGATTAATCAGCAGATGTAGATATCTTTAATAACACAATCTTACGGTTGAGTATTGAGTTGGATGTGGTGTAATGTTCTTGAACGCCCATTGAATATTCTGATGTGCAGCTAATTGTCTTGTGAAGGTGCGTGATTGTTGGCAGCAAAGTCGTAACAAACCATAATAAGCAGGCAGCATTACTCTGTTAAATAATACTACGTCTTGATCCTCATGATCGGCCCTGCAATATGTATGTGCATTAGAAAATGATACAACTATCGTTTACGTGCGAAAGAAAACTGAGCTTACAAGATATAATTAAATGCAATATTTTTAGTTATATGTGGATTATGAAGTATAAGAGCAACATTTTCTGGACAGTCCGAGCAGACATGGTACCAAAATAATAATACAGCTTGCTTATTGTGATGCACTGGAATGCTAGGCTCAGAAAGTTTCGGATGAAACAGTGTCCATAAGTCATTCAAATATTGTCCAAACTAGAAGTAAATAATCCATAGTAATATAAGTCTGTCGTAATAGATTATGCTACACTTACCATCAATTTTTCCGTCTTGGAAACAACGCAATAGGTGAGCAATGCAAAATAGGCAGTGAGTTTCATTGTACCATGGGTCTGTATATCGATATAATGTCTTGCTGGTTGTAGCAATCTCAAAAGTGCTGTATAGATTTGATGCAATATTAAAGTAGCTTCCGGTGATAGTTGCAGTTCTCTAGACGTATTGCACCCTAAACCTAATCGGTGAGCACTGCGATAGCCTTGCCTAAAGTGAGTCGAGGGAACTAAAGATACAAGGAGGAAAGCAGCCGCCGAACGAACTCTTTGATTCGAATGTTCCAATAAGAAATGTTGCAACCATGTATCCAATCCTTGTAGCACCCAGGCATGCGCGAGTTTGCTTCTTGTGACAGCCAAAGCTAGCCACTCCAATGCTCCATGCGGCGCAACCCTGGCTGCTTCCCATACTCTGCCCAAAATCAGTTGAGTCATACAAGGCAAACCGCTAGGTCCTGAACTCTCTGTCAATAGCGTCAGAAGTTTGAAGAATGGTTGGCACACATCTGTATGTTTAGTTATAGCTTGGAATATCATTGTTACAATGTGTATAGCTAATCTGTCGTTCCAACGACTCAAAGACTGAATTAAGTTTCTTGTTTGATTAAGATTAATGACATCTCGCGTTTGTTGATACAGAAATGGAAATCCTTTACCTCCAGCAACAGCGCTGAGGTCTGCTGGAGACAAGGCTAGTCTGTGATCGGGTCCTCTACTACGTTCAACCAATGTTGCTATCAAAGTGATCATTTTATCTAAGGAAGCAGGTCTCAACTTTTCTGTCGGCATAGCAACAATCTCTTCTTCTTCTTCCTCTTCGCTAACCGCGTCCACAAATTCGTGTGTCTTATGACCGAGATAAAAATTTACCATAGTTGAAATGGCTTGCACTCTGATTAGGAAGAGAGTTTCTTCCTCGCCCATTTTGCTGAATTCATATAAAAAACTAAAGTACTCCGTAAGGTGTTTCAAATGTTGTTTCGCGTGTTCCATGAGAGACAGAAGCATTCTGACGAATCTTGTTACGCATGATCGAGTACCGACAGTGTTAACGTCGTTTTCCTCGTCGCAGAGGAGATACAAAGGTGCTTGAGTAGCGCGTAATCGTTGTATCACATGAATGCATAGCCTTTGGAACATTTGTCTCACCATTTGATTCGGGCATTTGACTAGAATTTGAATTGGCCACCACGAGTCGTTAGCCATTCTTTCGAGAAATCTAGCGCATGCACCAGCAGAACTGTTAAATTGTTTAGTCAACAGCTCTACCCATTGTACCATAGTCGGTTTTTCCTTAGCATGAATAAAAGTTTCCATGAAGAAGGATGTTGACAAATCGGCTGACATTTCTGTAATATCAGGTTGAACGGAGAGCAACGTTTGCGGTATGTATCCACATATTTGCCACATGAACGTGAAGTAAGTGTGCTCGAATATATTTTTATCTTGTAAAAAGTGCATATTATCCTGCCATATCCAATCTTCGAGTTCTTTATTTAACTCTAACGGTGGTAATTTGTTAGTGTTCTTCTGTACCAATGAACAGGGTTGTCGTCCATTTGGACTAGAAACGGTAGCTTCTTCTTCTTTTACTTGATCACCAGGATCAGCACACCATTCGTAAAAAAGCATATAGGCAGAGTTTGTTTTCTCGAAACTGAAGTCCATGAATTTATCTGTAACTGAATCGTACGTTTTACTTGTCATCTCACCACCAAAACATTCTGCTGCTATTTGATTCGGATCAAACGGTTTAACTTCGGCATCATTAAATAAAAACCATTTATCTTTGTTAGGACATGTGCGGTCTCTAATAAAACTGTAATAATGTCCGCCGTCAGCAGTACCCGTATGGACAGTTACACCGATTAAATCGTACTGATAGTATTCTTTTTCGTCTTCGTCGTCGTTATTATCCAGTTTCGTTTGATCGCCTTCGGATTTCTTCTTTTCCGAGGCTTTCTTTTCCTCCTGATAATGTTGGGGCATCAATTTCTTCTCAACATACCCGGACATGTCTAGCCTCAATGGGAAACTAAAGTGCGTGTTTACTTTCTCCTTCAACATGGTTCCCATATTAAAAGTGTATCTCATAGTATTAAAGCATAATATGTGTGGTAATTTTTTGAAACATGCTCGCTTTTCTGCTCTGGCTTTTTTACCGCATTGAGAGCATGTATACATATTGTCTCCTTCCAAAGTATCTTTAACTGTGACTTCGTCTAAACTCTCATAAAGATTTCTCATGTCGGCTACTTGGCAACGAACAGTGTAAAACTCTTCCAGTGTTCTGCTTACATGTTCACAGTCTAATGATACAACGTTATTAGATATTACACCGCAGAATAATGTTTTCACCAAATTTTTCAGATCCGCTGTCATCTCTTCTAATTTGGATACAAGGTCTATAAAGAATTCAGCCATATCCTTTTGTTCGCCAGTGTTAAGGGGTTCGTGATTCATGGTGTACACTCTACAGAAACTTCGAGGGTTGTATGCTTTTCTCTCAGACTCTAAAAGATAAGCAAACATTCTTTGTAGTTCCCTTAACGTGAGTTGATGCTTATTTGCTCTATTACAATCAGCGCCTAATATGGAGACACGCGCTTGCGGCATCATATACAAATGCTGCATGCAACTAGCCATGTAGCAAGTTGCACCCAAGTTTGTTAGACCCACGTATCCACAATCAGAACGTCCATCTTCGTGTGGCCAATAGTCCCATGGGTACGGAGAATGAGGACCAGGTTTATGCTGTGTCAATAGCTTTTCATGAAGGATTCTATAATTATCGGGTGCCGATTTTACAAGCTCGACTAATAGGTCAAATGCTGCTGACCTGGAAACTTGACTTTTACACTTGGGCACATGTTTTAATCGTGGATTTGGCAATGCGAATAGAAAATCGAACACTTCGTGCAACAAATTTTGTCCAATTTTTCCTTGTTTACAAGATGGGTTGTGCGTCATTATATTACAAGTAAGATTTAATAATCCTACTAAACCATCATCTTCTATAGTGTTGTGGCGAGTTTCAAGATGTTCTCTATTTAAAACAGAGTCGATCACCCTTATTGCTAGTGCCTCAAGATCTATTGTAGTATTCGAATCATCTGTTCCTTCTTTGATTGCTTCTTCTGGTAAAGAATCGACTAATCGACAAACTAACCAGAAGTAGTCTCTGCAAGCAGGTCCGTATGGTTCTTTTCCATCATCCAGCACTGGATGCAAGTGTAACGGTAGGTCTGGTTTCCTATGGGAAGGCTGCATCGCTTCTGCTACCACAAGATGTTCTAATAATGTGTTCAACATTGGTACAATTAAACTAGCGATATCGGAATTGTCATCTTCAGAACCTGTAGTACCTAAGCACAGTCTATATAATGCTGTACAAACTTCCCTCCTCACTGCTGGTTCAGGATCTTCCAAAACTAATCTTCGTAACCATGTTTTCCCAAATGGATCTCCCGATGAAAAAAGATATTGTCTAACCGTGTCGTCGCTATGTACCCAACAAACTAATAGAGCCATAGTATAATGTATAACTTGAGATCTACCGAAGAGACCTGTCTTATAGTGATTTGGATCTCGAGGCAAAGATGCTTCGTTTAATATACTCGTTATTCGAGCCATAACAGCATCCACGTTCATCATCGATAGCATTGCTTCGCTTAGTTTAGGTACGAGCAATTTATCAGCTTTACTCCGTTTCTTCTCTTCCTTAATAACACCCAAGTGACATAACTGTTTTAGTAAACTAGCGAGACAATCCTGCTGCCACTCGCTACCATCTCCCTGTTCCAAACACCCTGACATGAAAATATCGAACAAATGTCTCAAGCCACCGTGCTGAACAAACAGTGTAGACCAAACAACATCTTTTTCTTTGTCTTCGTGATTATCGTCTGCATCACCTCCTCCTTCGTGGGCAGCTGCAGAAGAAGAAGATGAAGAATTCACAGTGGCAGGTTGACTTGTTGTACTACGCCTACTTAAAGACTCTACTATATATAAAGAGTACATCAACTTTTGGGGGCTTGCAGGATCGAGCAATTCCGGTAGAGTAGTTTCTCCCAACTTCTGGAAACCTCTTAATAAGGTAGGACTTGTTGGTAGTAAAGTCAATGTGTCCCAAACTCTTCTTGAAAGCACTTGGGCTTTTGTATGAGGAATTTCCTGTCCACCTTTTACCACCGTTTTCATAGCGCTCAAAGTCCTCATCAATGTGAACAATTGTTCAAAATATTGTGGTCGTAGCAGTAATAATGTTGGCAAAGAGTCTCGAGGAGGAGGTGGTAAAAGAGACGGTGAATCCATGTCTCGTTTGTTGCATCTACCTGTACCGTTACCACGACCAGCACCGGGAGAAATGAACACTAGTTGACCATCTTTAAAACCCATTTCCTGCAA
Organism: Lasioglossum morio; assembly: GCA_916610235.2. Lineage (NCBI taxonomy): Eukaryota > Metazoa > Arthropoda > Insecta > Hymenoptera > Halictidae > Lasioglossum > Lasioglossum morio. The sequence continues at coordinate 3,552,032 of OU744324.1, read as the reverse complement.
TGTCTTCTCGTCGAAATCAATTGTTAATTCCTGACCCTGTGTGATCATTCTAATCGGCCCATCGGTAAGCAAAGATCCTAATACTGATCCATTACTCTGATTTGTATTCGTAGAAGACGATGATCTTTCTTGAGTGTTTTGCGTATCATCCCACCATTTAGCAACTTCTGCTCTTAAATCAGCAACATAATCAGTACTGAAAAGTGTGAAGCTCGTTTTCTCCGGAATTCCGGCTGGTTGTACGAATATTCTTAGCTGTTGGCCCTTTTCGGAAGTGTTCATGGCTACGTGACTACCAGCGCCTCTACCTTCTAATACCCAACGACGTAAATGGTATGCGTACCGTTTTCGGAAAGCTTCTAAATGTGTTCTCAACAATAACAAAGCTCGCTGTATGCAACGTAAACTAGCTTCTTCATTTGTTTCTAAGTCAGCGCTAGCTGCAGCAAGATGGGTCATACACTGTGAAACGAACTCTGCTTCTTGCGTTAATTGTCTGGACATATAGTAACCGTTTAAATATTGTATAGCTGCCATACTAACATCTGTACTTTTAGCTTTCAACGCTATTCTCCACAAGAAATCCATGCCAACCGAATCTACGTCCCTTAAAGGTCTGTCTAAGTGTGCAGCAGCCAAGCGAGCTAGATTGCACAATTGTTGAAAGAGACTAAGACCCATCATGCTAATAGTTTCAGGTGGCAAACTTGGTAGTTTACGCATGCATAGATGTTTAAGCGTGTCCATTCCAAGGGCATGTTGTTCTGTTGACTTTGCTTGACTGAGTAGCCAACTGAAGAGTTCATCGGCGCACGTTGGATCTTGTGACAAACATTGCCACAGTATGTCAACTTGCTCAAGGTTTAGGCGAAAACAGTCAGGTGAACCCAAAGGCGAGAAAATTGAGGAAAGAAATTGTAGTCTCACTTGTATTTCTGTTTGATGAGAATACAGACTGTTTTTTGGACCCGTGCTGGTATAAGTTTTCAGGTTGTTGAAAAAGTATTTCATCATTCCACGTTCACGATCTGCCCATGTTGTTATCGTGTGTGCGTCCATTGCGCCAAATTGTTGGAAACTGGCAAGTAATTTCGGTAACAACCTTAGAGACACAACTACTGAACGGTTAGTTGATAGATTTTCTAAACAACCTTCTATAAATTTCATAGGTATAAGTCGATCGACGTTAAAACAAAGAAGATTGCATAATGCTTTCTCAGCTTCCAAAGCTAAACCTTCTCCTAGTTGACCTATTTTCTCATCTTGTAAAAGATCCCATAACAATGTATTTCCAGATTTGCATACGTTATCCAAGTTGAATTGAGAACTAACGCGTGTAACAGTCTGACGAACACTTCTTACTTGTGGAGGGCGACAAACAGATCGTCTAATCGTCATTGTTGGATGAGAATGGTGTGGATGATAAGCTTGCATTTGTATAGCGGTTAGATGACGCGCCGCTAGTTGTGCTAATTCTTCTTCGCAGCCGCTTTCTTCTCCGTCGAAGTCTGCCATATTTTTCTCACTTTTATTCGATATTCTACTGCTATAAGAACCTTCTTCGTCTGACAACATTTCATCTAAACCGGAAGGCAAAAACGTCGGACCTGTCGCATGTACCAAACCTGCTAGTTCAGATATAACAGCGCTAGGACCATCTGCTGCAGCAAGAACTCCAGCTACATCACTATCGTCTTCATCGTGCGAAGTGTCTGCAGAGTCTGGCGCCCGGTCTACGTTATGACCTACCAACGACATGTATTTATTTTTATTTGCTCTTCTCAATAATGCTGCTGTAGTTGGAACTTGCTGATCGCTTGGATCTAATCCCATTGCTTGCTGCTTCACGCGATCTAGTGCGTCAACGCTTTTCGGATCGTGATCATCAAAAGAAACTAATCCACTTGTGTCTATAGAACTATTTAAACTGTCCTCGGTTCTGCTTTTTATATCGATCATTAAATCTTTAGTCTTCATGCCATTTTCTTGACTAACAATATCTTCAAACGTTTTATCCACGGTAACTAAAGAACGTTTCTGTGGTTTCTTTCTTTTTCTCAATACCTTCCTCTTTTTCTTTTCAATTGCAATTGTTTCTTCTGCGTTCGACTTTTCTGTGTCCGCTTCTGCATCCGAGCCGCTCTGTTTTTCTTTTATGTCATCCTGTATAGTACACACAGAATCTTTCATAGACTCCACGTTACACTCAGACTTTTCTAATGCTGAACCTTCTGCTTCGTTTAAGCTTGCCTGTACAACTGTTGTGCCCATACCTTTTGCTTTGAAAGGACCTACAAAATATGTATATTTTACTTTAGATCTATTTACTACAGGAAAATTAGGAGGAAAATTTCTCGCACACTTCTACTATTTACAAAAAAAGAAGTGCATTTTTTGTACGAGACATACCTTCTCCATCGCTGCTATCGCCTCTTGCTTGTTTCCTTGGCGAAGGTCCTTCGGATGGAGCAGGACTCGGTTCTTCATCCTCATCTGGACTGCTTCCATCCATACCACTGGCATCGCTCGTACTACTACCACCGACACCACTAGTTCCTCTTAAAATTTCTCTATTTTTGATAGTTAAACCCCTTGGATAGCCTGAACCACCTGCTGTCCAAATAAATTTAATCAAAGCAGATGCCAGGAATAAACTTTGTTCAGTGTGGTCTTTTGGTTCTAGTTTCCCTAACAAAGAATATAAATGTAGTACTGGAGTCGGAGCCAAGTGTTTCACTAAGGGTGCCAACAAATCATATACTGGACGACCGCAGTGTTTTAATTGTGCAGCTTGCCACATGGTATCCATATCTGACGATGCTATTCTACCCTCCATAGCCAAAAAACTTAGTACAATGTGACTTTGTTTAATAACTTCTACGTGCAAATTTGGTCCAAATATATGAACTATTATGTTGTTTTCCGTCAACCAAGCTGCCAATGCATGGCCCACTTGCTCCACTTCAGCAATAGTTTCGCTGTTACAAAGTTCATTGAATGCTGTGATATGAGCATTTATCTGAGCTATTCCTGCTAGTCTCATGGTTAAAGTTGTACTAGTGAAGTATTTAAACGCTAGATCCAATCCATCCCGATCGAAACTTGGTAAAACAGCATCAATGGGATCTTTTACAGCGCTCCACATGAAATCTACATACGCAAAAATTATAAATGCATCATTAAAAGGCATGAGACACGCAATAAAATACCTATAGTAAATTTGTAAATTTACCAGCCATTGTTCTAACTGCAGGTGTGCGTAATTCTTTGTCTCCTAAACGACACATATATTTCATAACACGACTGCGTAACGGTATAAAGAGCTGAATGACACTACCATAGTTCAACCAAAGTTTCAAATTACAAATTACTGCAACCATAGAGTGTGCAAGACTAACTGGTAATGTAGTTTCCATATCAAAACAAGCTGACATTAGATTAAAGCCACCTTGATGGCAAAATATAGAAACTGCTCGTATTAAGGGAGCTGGTACTTCCGGATCATGAGGCTCGCAATATCCACCTTCATCCTTTAAAGAGAATAAGAGAATATTGCACAACTTTCTAATAGAAAGAATCTTTAAGCATCCCGATTAATGATGAATACATAATAGTTACTTTTATCGGAGCTAAAGGATTAATTGCACCACCATGTTTCATTGCAATATAAAGAGGAAAATTTAATAAAAATATCTTTGAAAGCAGATGGAACAATTTTTCTCTATCCTGTTGAGACCAATTTTGTTTTATTTCTGTTTGTGCAAAATCTGAATCCTCTGTCTTTCCCTCATCAGTTTTTTCTTCTTCTTCTTCTTCTTTCTCATCTTTAGGTGATGCTCTTTCAGCATCTGTTTCCTGCCCATTATGTTGTATAATTTGCAATTGTTGTAATGTGCACAACACAACGCTTTGCGTTAATCGTATAAAACGATCAAAATTTTTTATTTCTCGATAACAGCACATACATTGCCTAAAACATTCAAGACTAAAAAAATCTTTCAAGTTCATGCGCTTTACAAAGTATTGCAAATAAATGTATATAGAAATTTATAATTCATTTAAACAATGGGAGGTGGAACCAGACCTTTGTACCCATTGATTAACATAATGCAATGTTGTGTCCACGTCCGAGATACATAGGGTAGCCAATCCATCTTGTTCTTTTGATGATCTTTCATCATCTAAATGTTGTTGTATATAAAAAAGGGAATATATTTATAAACAAGTAATATAAACAATGGCAAAGTAACAGTTCAACTTTTATTATCATTCTAACGAATAAAAGATTTAAATATTATTTCGTTTACACTGTTCTCTGCATGTAATATTCCAATGTATGCTACTGATTGTTTCAGCGTGTCGTACAATTTTAATATTATCTACGACGTTTTCGGTAAAACAAAAAAATTAACACGATAATGCTGGATCTTCAATAATTAGACCTTCAAGCACAACTTTCGTGTATCAATTAATCCAACAAGCCACAAGACTATCCATAAGCAGTAAGGTTATACATTCTAATGTTATAGACGAAACTTTGTAGAGAAATGTATGAAATAAATGAAATGTTTCTTTATAGAATCTGTTGTCCTTAGATTGTTTATACTAAAGAACTAATTGACAAATTGAATGCGTAACTTCGCAACATGCAGCAGAGTATAATAGGTTAACATGAAAGATATTGTATACATTTTGCTTACAGGAGAGCAGAAGGTCGTGAAAGTCAACACACACATCGCACATGGTTTCCTCTCTTTAGCCTTCAAAAGGCTTTTAATCACGTCAAGTTCATCACTCAACTTCACCACCATCCATCCCAAAAGTTGGTAATATTATTAAACATTTGTATTCTTGATTATCCTCAACAGTTGATTAATTCGTTAGTCACCATATTGCTTTTTTACGCAGCTGCGTTCACTTGCTGCTTACTTCAGATGAGCAACAGCGAATACCTATTCATCGCGAAAAATTCTTTTCTACCTACAGGAAAAAAAAGTCAGTTAGTGAAGAAAATTTTGATCGAGTCGTCTCAAAGCACAATCACGATTATTCCAATGATGTTACGAAAATCCATAATCTCCTATTTATCAATATGAATGTCATTATGACAGAAGACAGCTGATCGTCGCCATATTTTATCGAAATAATATGGAATTTTAAATATTTGTGGGAGCCTAGCTCTTTAAAAAATAATAAGATACAGAAAATAAGATCTTATATATAATATCAAAGTAATGTAAACAAAAATTCTTGTTTCCTGTTGTTGTAATTGAAGAAGCATACAAAAATGATAATAAATTTTATACTTATGCAAGTAAATACAATATATTCATTTTTTATAAATGTAAATTAATGTGTACAGTATTCATATGAATATATGTAAAATTTAAATATATAGAAAACATAGAGATGTCCTATTTAAAAACAAGAAAAAATATGTTTTCGATTTGAAATGTTATTAGAAATGGTTCGTGAAAATTCAAAATCATATTATATAAATTATATATCACGATATGTATATATGTTATTTATTATAACAATATTCTTCTAAGTAGAATATCAGATGAAAACAAAGATTAACAAAAATATTATTAGTAACAATTTTTTATCATAGGTGAGTATTCAATTTATAAAATAAAATGTTATATTTTGTTTATCCAGGTTATATATATATTTTTAGTGAATTGGATATATCTTATTTAAAAAGGGCATCGGACTTTTAGTTAAATTTAAAAAATATTACTACCAAACTTTCTAAAACTTCAATAAGCTGCTTCAACTAATATATGATATTTATTTGTACATTATCATTGCAACATTCTATTGAAAAAATTTCAACTTGTAGTAATTGCTACCTTGAAATTGTAAATGTGATAATTTGGACATATTTTAAATATACAATAGAACCATTTGTGTAATCATAATACATATATATGTGAGTACTATATTATCGGGAAAATATATATGTATGTACGGTCCTGACGAGAGTAGTGAAACCCAGTGCTAGTAGCGCCAGTTGTACAGACTATGATAAACAAACTTAATCTTGAAGGAAGCATAACATCTTGCGAGATTTCATAGAGCAGTTACTTACGGTTGAAGTTATTGACGTGTGTGTTAGATCACAGGGTGTCGATTAGTGCCATAGTAAAAACAATAACCTTAAGGGAATAATCAACATGGGTAGCACAGATAAAGCTGTGATCACGGGATTTATATGCAGACTTTGTAGTAAGATGAACCGTTTCGTGATCCACATATACGGCGAAGAGGGTGAAAGAATGAAGCTCGCTGAGAAAATAAATGCTTATCTTCCAATTGTGGTAAATTTATTGTTTGCATTTATGTATCTCAGTATCGTTCTTGTCAATATTATTTTTAATTAACTATTTATTCTCGGATCGTTCATGACTGGTTAAAAATTCCAACATGTACAAGTTACATTTGCTGCTTTTTTAATTTATATCTTGTGTAATGACTGTAAATGATTTACTACTTGACAGTGGTGTTCGGTTGTAGTAAACTCTATTGCAATGATAATATCTTTTACATGATACTAGCAAACTATAATATTAACACTGAATTAATTTATTATAAAAAAATTTGTGTATACTACAGTAATCTTTGTATTCTAAATTGCTTTTTTTTTACATTTAAACGAAAACTTTAGTTTGTGAAAGAAACATATTGCGTTATATATTGCATTATACTTATACTAATAATATTACTAATACTTCGTTGAAGAACATAAAATTTTGCCCTTTGTCATACAGGTAAACATGAATGACCCATTACCAAAAACAGCATGTCTACATTGTATTGAACGGCTAGAAGCTCATCATGAATTAATGGAGCAATTTACGTTGGCTGAACTAAGAAGGGTAGTTACCGAGAATAAGTCACCGTCAGTAGCATCATCATCTACACAAACTGTTGATACTGCACCAACATCTAGCCCACCCCCGTGTTGACATATAGAATCGAAGACAAATTTTTTCGCTCAATATTATTAAATATTTTTTGTATTTTATTTGGCTCATTACTTTAGTAATTTATTGATAGGAGAACCATATTATTAAAAAGAAACGGAATTTATTTGATGATCTATAAACTTATCAGGTTAGTTTATTCGTCTTTAATCTTGTATTTCTTTTGACCTTTTTTTTATTCATATTAGAGCCAATTATTAACATCATAATCTTGTATAACACTTAGATTTTTCATATACCATAATGAATTATTTGCAAGAAAAATGAGACATCACATTTACTTTTTGCTTGAGTGGTAATGAGCGATCATAAAATTAATCTTTACAATGCTTCAGACATATATTTGAGCATGCGCAATAATATTACGATAATTGGATCTATATTTTATTGTATGTATTCTATATTATTTTCATTAGAAAATATTTTCAGACATTTTTTAATGATCCACAATACTATTGTACCTTTAATAGGTCTATATTACTGGTGTACAAAGATAAATGAAGTAGATAGGTGTAATCAAGTAATTTTCTTAGAGTATTAGCTAACACGATTTGAAATGATTGAATACAAAAGCAAGAAATCAAGGTTTTAGTTAACGATATTTTTACTAGCACTATGTATTAAATACACAACATTGTCAAGATACTGTACATTATATTGTTCGTGTTCTATTCTCATAATTCGGTATCAATAGTTAAAATTTCATAATTCTACATACATACGTATGTTACATATAATATACATATAATATAATATATAATGTACATATAATATAATATATTGGCGCACTTTCACTGGCGCTGTATATTATATGTATATGTATATGTATACAATATAATTTATGTAACATAAACTATGATAGCGAGATGATTGTATTAACATATATTATTGTGCAGAGTTTAACAAAATTTTAATGTTCACTTTTAAGTTGCAATATAATAAATAATTTATAAAAATTTTTAAACAGAATTTTAATTCATTGCGATACTTTACACACATTATTGTTATATTGAAAAAATAAAGACCTCTGTCGTGATATCAGGGTAAATGATGTTGCTATTCTTTTGTTAAGATAAGATTTATTTCTTAACAATATTCACTAACACAATTAAATGTTATGTGGAACAATATTATTTGTTGGCGACACAATCCACATTGTGCTTTCTATGTATATATATATATATATATTATCTCACATGTAATTCATGATTTACAGGGTGAAAATTTGTTTTATGTATGAAGACAAGGATGTGTTCATCACTCAAATATTAGTAATACATATTTTCAAAGATTTCGGTGTTATCCATGATATATTTTCTTTTCGATTGACTCAAATATGTTACGAACTATTCATTCAGTATTTACGTAAAAGCAGTAAAGTTTTTGCGATATTTGTAATTAAATTATAATATATAATTTAAATTATATTTAAATTATATAATTAAACTAGTATATATAATTTAAATTACATTTAAAATATATATATAATTTCACGCGCTGTCTAAATATAGAACAAAAAATAAATTGCAATAAAAAATAATCTTATGATAGATTTATATATATATATATGTTCAATATATATCTCAGCAAATAACATCTATTTATTACTTGGTTTATCCAAACTAATAAAAATCTGTGTAATCAATGTTATTTACTCAAATACGGTATGTTATAAATATTTGGTAAAATATAACTAAATCATTGTAACATAACAGTCATTATGACAGTTTGATAATAGTCGTAAGTAGTTTTACAAACTCTTATTGCAGTTTCATCGCGCTACATTGAAAGAAGATAAAATATGAACAAAACCATGATAAATCATTTATAATTTAATTATATATGATTTCATAGTGTGTAATAGACTGATATTCTAATTTATTATTTCATCGAATTCCCACATTTACAATGAGTGTCACACACATCCTTTGAACTTCTTAAGACAAATGTATAGCATGTGCTACTGCAGTACCTCCGAAACCATTATACAATTAATATGCGTAGCTACATTCGTGTGCGATAAACAACTACTAAAACCTGATTTATAAGTGTCCTTAACACACACACAGTGTAAAATATGTACAAAGATTCATGGAGTCCAACTCCCAAGTTTCTTTCTTCTTTTTTTCGCGCAATCAGTGTGTCACCATGGTATTTGATATCATAAAGCACGTACACAACTGATTTCTTATAAAAAATATATATATATATATATTTATATAAAATTTCATTCTCTTGTCAGCCAACATATCTTCGTACAAATTTAGTTCCACACTGGGTATTTGATTTCGATTTTTTGCGACTTGTTTCTTAAGTGTAACTCTTTTTGTTTGCTTTCTTTCGTTATTTTTCTTTTTTCTTTTCTATTAATACCTGGGGTACATTGACTCCCAAATACAAATATAAATGCATCTTTGACCAATTATGATATACGACGGCGATGTCTAATACCTATTTGATGATTAAAGCACAATGGCAGCAATTTTTCAGATATAATGCAAAAGGCTGTAATTTGATGAATCCCGTTGAGCTGCATTCATGACAATTGCATAATCAATTAACTCGATTCTATGCAGTTTGTCAAGAAAGTTTGTTATTTTCTTTTTCACAAGTACGAGTGTGTAATTACTTAATTACAATGGACTTTAATGTTTCGTATTTTAGAACAGCTATAATATGATATATATTTTATTCATGTAAATTATGTACATAAATTAAAGTAATTCTGTTTCCTCTTTTAAAAGTTAAAAATTGTGCTATATCTCACATGCATGTCAATATACAATCATTCGTTTGCTTCACACGTTTGTTATATCGTACAAAGAAACATTGCTTTCAATATGATTATTTTGCTACAGTACTTTTAAAAATCACATCGAACAGCAATGTTTTATTTAAATTTAAGACGAAAAAGAAAACATTCGGATCGTAAGGATGCTACGACTCTACGTACGTACACGCGTAAATATTGCAGACCACTATGTCATTACTAATCTTAATATATACAAAATCTTTCTATCCTAAGAAATACGTAATTGTTGTCGCACTCGCATACTCGTATGATGTCTTCATCTGATCGTCCTGAAAACAGCTCAACCGCCAACAGTGCTACAAGCTATATGCTCGAAACGAAAATGACAGACGGCTTAGACAATTATTTGTTCCCAAGATGTCTTTATAATAACATACTATCGGTAACGTTTTTTCTCAGCCTTTTCCTTAAAAAACAAGAATGAACGATGAAAATGATCATCAAGTTCGATAATTTGTACTTTGTATCTGAGCAGGTTAAATGACAAATCGAGGATAAAGATTTCCTTTTTTTTAACAGTCACATTACGTTCTTTGACAAAAACAATGTACAACACAAAGCACATATGAATATATTTTCTCATTTCTGATAAATGTTCCTCCTTTATACTAAATCTTATCGTCTATATCTACAGTTTATATTAGCTGGGGGAAAAATTACCTAAACGATGTTAGGTAGGTAAAAATTGTCATGAAATCTGCTGTGACTGCACAAGGTGGTATCCACTCAATGATACTATTCTATTTATCTCTTGGTGTTGTATAAAAGTTTGTTTAGCGCAGATTAAGTGACATAGGATGTCTCAAGGCAGCTCATCACGAACAGGCTTGTTGCATTTCTGCTTTAGCTGCCTTTATGGCTAAAAACAAATTCGATATTGTAAATTGTCAAATTTACCTACATTTTATAATAATATAAATATCATTATAATATTCTATATTAAATGGTTTTTATCTTTTATATGATATCGATGAAATAATTACCTTCCCGTTCTCTTCTCCTTAATTTTTTTCTGCGTCTTTCTATAGCAGCCAATTCAACCTTCACAGCATTATATGTTTTACGCAATTCGGTTAATTTTTGTTGTAATACAGCTATCCTTTGACTTCCGTCCAATTCGGGATCTGTTAATATAATAAAAAGTAATTACATCTGTGATGTAAGAAGAAGATATAATTAAATAGGCAAGAAGATACACGGATGCTTTACCTAATTCCACGTAGAAATTGTATTTTGTTGGTCGAGGTGATCTCGATGAATAGTTACTCAGATCGGTCACGGTGGTGGTCATATTCGTATGATTGTTGTTAGTTGACGTTGAGTTAACTCCACACAGATTGGAGCCTTCGCTTGTATCGTCACTGTCACTTCCAGCACCGTGTCTACCATGCCTGCCACTATGCCTTCCACTTTTTTTGGAAGTGTTCTTATCACATTCTGAATGTTTTCGACTCCTCTTACGCTTCTTAGGGGACTGAGATTCCTCCACAGAACGTTTTGCAGGTGGCTTCAATATTCTATCGGTAGAATTACCTTCGGCATTTGGTAGTGTGTCGTCTTCACTGAATGCAGGACCTTTACCACCACTATCGTTGTCTGCTTCAGAACTATCACGATTTAGTTTCAAGTTATCTTCCGACGTTGGCGATGAACCACCTGTTCTTTCCTCCCTTGGAGAACCAGAGATATTCGAAATACTAGAGTCTGGTGTAGTTGGTGGAGTATTGTCCATTACAGGTGCTGCTTCATTGCTTTCCCGTCTTTGGGCAGGCATTAATGCAGGTAAATGTTGATGATGCGATTGCTGTCTCACACCTAGAGCAGGATTTGGTTGCATCGGTAAAGAAACTGGAACAGATGTTTCGACCGTTTTTGGTAGTGCCATTGTCAAAGTGACAACGGTACTGCTGGTTGTACTTTGACCTGACGTAGGAGCACTCGCGAAAGGCATTTCCATGAGTACTATACTGGTTTCAGATGTTTCGACTTTAGGTGGAGAACACGACGGACCAGCATTTATTTGTTCGATGTTTTCAGATACAGGTGCAGGCGAACCTGGTATTTCTTCTTCGCATAGTAAAGAACTAATTGCCTCACCCTCTTCATCTGCTTTTGTAATTGTAACAGACATGCTGCTCTCCTGTTTGCATTCTATAATGCACTCTTGTTGTTGATGTTTCAATTGTTGTGTGGATTTTTGTATTTGTAATTTTGAATGCCTTTCCTGCGTATCTTGAAGTCTATCTAACTCCGCTCGTAATTTTACATCAAAGTTCGAGGGTGCTTTTGCATCTTGAGGTTCTTCGTTATCTATTACTAGCCTCTGCTCAGAGTCACTACTGTCTGCAGAATCCATAATGTCTTGAGTAACTATTTTTTTACGCTTTTCTTTCTCTTTCTCCTTAAAATCGTGTTCCTTAAATTCATCTTCTACTTTTTTCGATTCTTCAGTTTCAATGTGCTTCCATACTACTTCACTGGTACCTTGCTCTTGTACCTTTTTGTGTTCTGTTTTTGTTTCCACAAACTTTTTTAATTCCACCTCTTTCTTCAACTTCAATTGTTGCAGTTCCTCGTCTTTTTGTTTGATGACTACTCGCATTATCTCTCTACACGGTTCTTCGTTATTCGGTGGAATCTCTTCTTCTTCGCGATTTTTACTCTCGATATCTACCTTGGGCCCACTTTGCTCTTCCTTATTCTTTTGTATAATTATAGTATCCAGCTTTTTCGGAATTTCTTTCGAAGGTTTCCATATAACTTCGGGAACCTCGTCTTCTTTCTTAATTTCTTTGATTTTATTACGAAAAGCCATCGCTGCTGAGAGCTTCTCCTCTATTGTAGACGTGGCTGGTAATCTTGCACTAATCGGAGCTGGAACTGGTACAATCGGAGACGAGACAGGAGCAATATCTAATAGTTTAGTATCAAGTGATTTTAATTCTGGAGATTGTCTGTGTTGTAATGGGGACATCTTAATAGTTGGTTTTTGCTCTGGGGGCACCTCAGGCTTGTTCGAATTTGGCGGTAGTAATTCTTCTCTTATAGTTTCAACCTGTGGAGTTGTATCTTCTTTAGACGATTCTAACGAGTCGTTCATCATATCATTGGTAGAAAACATTTCTTGCTGATAAGTAAATAAGTTCTCTTGTTCTGCTTCTGAAACCTCTGCCTCTGATATTATTAATCGATCTTCCGAATCATCATGAGTACCATCATCGTCGCCAGGTAAATCACTGAATAACAAATCTATACCATTTGTTATTTTACCTGTTTCTTCGACGATAGGTGTAGCTTTTACTTGATTAAACGTTGGTGATTCGCAAAGTTTATCAAATGCTTCTTCACACATATTCGATGATGTCGCAGGCTGCGACGGTTTGTGAGTAGGTTGATTCTCTGTAATTTCATCGATCCGTTTACTAAACAATTTTTTCGGTTTCTTTCTTGATTCATCGATGTCCGGCTTGGTTTCTTTTATAATTGGCGATACAATCATTTTCTGCTTCTTTTTTGGGCTTTTCGGTTCCTCCTCGAATACCCTCTTCTTTACTTTATCTTTTTCTCCACTGGTGTCTCGTTTATTACGTACCTCAAATTCAAACGGCTCTGGTTCTTTAAATTCATATATGTCTTCTGTACTCTCTGTCACTTTCGGCTCAGGAGTAGTTTCTAATTTAGGTTCCAAATTTTTATCTAATTTCGGCGAAGCTAGAACCGCGTTTTCCTTTTCTTCTATTTTGATTTCATCCTCTGGATCAGGCTCAACTCTAACAAGCTCTAATTTCACTGCCTTGTCGAAACCTTTCAGTTCCGATCGTATTTGATTCAAGTCGAAATCTCGACCTTTAGGCTGTTCCTCATCGCTATCAGGTTCCGACTTGATACCCTGTGATTTACCAATCGTTCTCCTCAAACGTTTACCTCTGCGTGGCTCTTCTAAGTTATCTTTATCTTCCTCGCCGTCACTGGTCTCGTCTGGTTTTATTCTATCCTCGGCTCGACATTTCGCCTCTCTGCGTTTCCTGTCGTCGGCACCTTTAGATTTGGTCCTTGTTTGTTCAGGTTCTGTGGCATCAGAATCACACGTCTCGCTGTCTTCAGTTTCCGACGCGATTGATATGTCTGTATGTCCAGACGTCCTTCTCGTGCGTCGTCTGTGTTCTATTCCAGGCGCATCATTGTTTCTCGTCGTTCTTGTCTGACGATTAGTCGCTGGGGTTGCTGGACTCTTAGTTCTGGAGCTGGAACTTGTAGCAGACAGTGGAGTCGTAGATCTAACTGGCTGAGATGTCTCCTTATCTTTCTCCTTCTCATCTTTCTTGACTTCCTTCATCGTAATCGAGGAGCTACCTGTCGTTGTTGGGGCTACGCTTTGTGCTCGACGACGACTTTGGGACGCGTTTGAACTTGTGTTCGAGACAATTTTCGACGATTTGTTTACATTATTAGATAAATTCGTACTGGGAGTTTGTGGTCGTGAACTAGCTTTAACACGTTTAACTCTACCCTGAGCTTGCGTAAAGTTTTGCGCTATTCTCGACGCTTTGATCCATTCGTCGTATCTTGTGTTCCATCCAGTATAATGAACCAGATACATCGGTTCTGCGCCATCCCTCTCCATATCGATAACCTTCGCTTCATACGTGACTTTCGATTCATGAGTAGGTCCATAATATACTTTTAATCTGTCTCCTAATTCTACAGGGCCCTTGTAGCAAGGAGCAGATTCTGCTAATTGTTCATCGGAACGTGACTTCTCGGCCTCGTACTCTTTACGTTTCCTCCCTCGTCTTTTCAATTCTTCGTCGGTTAAACGCCTCTGTTTGGTCAGCGTTTTCTTGTCCGATTCTCTAGATGGAGTCCTTGTTTCCCTAGTTTCAGAAGAGGTTTTTTTAACAGTATCGTCTTTGGATTTAGATCTCGTTTTAGTAGCATCCTCTTCTTTCGCTTTATCATCTTTTTTCTCTTGCTTTTTAGGCTCGTTTTTCTTCTTCTCTATTACCTTTTTCTTTGACTCCTCTTTAGTTTTAGACTTACCTCTATTTTGTAACGCCAACGATGTTGAAATTTTTTGAGACTTTTCACTGCTGGATGATTCTGCTTCACCTTCCACGTTCACATCGCTTTCCTGGCCACTGCCACTTTCCTCAAACTCATCCTTCTTCTTTATTTTCACCTCTTCCTCCTTCACTGGTTCCTTTTTTACTTCTTTCTTCTCCTTTTTCTCATCCTCTATCACTTTCTTCTCTTCCTCCTCTTTTTCATTCTTAGTGACCGTCACTTGTGGTGGTACAGGCGTATTTCTGTCTTTATCTCTAATCAGACTTCTACCAGGACGTTGTTTGCGTATACTACCTCTTGGATGATTGACCATCGTACAACCTAGTTTTCTGTAAAAATCTTCAAACGAATGTAGGAATTTTTTGTAGGCCTGTTTAACCAAATTGTGCGTAGACGGAGAATTTTGCATTGTAAAGCTTAAACGGCGCGTTATCAGTTTCCATTGATTTTGATTCGTTACGCGATTATAACCACCCAATTTATAAACAGCTCGAAATAACCTGTACAAGTCTATGTCTTCGGATCCGATCATTGGGCAATTATTGATAGGTGTTCCACGATCATCCATAAATTTATATAGTTGCGCCACGAAGTGATCTTTTTCTTCACGCGGCTCATCATCTGAACTCTGAAAAATACAATCTCATTGCAGATAACAAATATAATAAATCGAATTTATTTATAATCACATATATAAAGAATATTTAAAGATATAAATATTACATCCGAATCAAGCTCTCCATCAGAGTCACTATTTCCACTCGATACAGAATGTCCAAAAAGAGAATCTCTATCCCAATGGGGAGGTAACTCATTCTTCTCTAAAAATAGCAATGCCTTTTCTACTGCAACCTTCAATGTACTATTCTCAACTTTGTTGACAAGTTCTTTTGTGAATTCAGTGGCCTCTTTCTTCGGAACCGTATAACTGAGCATATAAATTAACATGTAACAGCATGGCAGAGAATAAATGAATATTACTATAATAATGTTGTTTTAAGGGCTATCAGTTTGTTTATATTCATTAAACTAAAACCATAAGGGCCGTTACGCATTGTCGACCAGTCGCCAGGAGACCAATAATTAGGCGACCAAGCTCAGCCAGTCTTGAAAAGCTGTTAGAGTAGTGTAGATGTTTTGAAGCACCTTCCCGTGCAAATATATTAACAATTTCTTCCCATTCAACTTTTTTTAATGTCCCAATCTGCGTAATTATTATTGGATAAATCTCAAATCGCACTTTGGGATTCAATTACTACAATAAAGTTTTCTGTATCGAAACTGATTTTATGCATGTAGTCGCCTGATCGCCAAGAAAATTGTTTATTCGCGTTTTCATTGGTTGCTGTGATCAAGCGCGTACAATCTAATATGTTTTCCTGTAGCTAGTGATCACTGGCGACTGCGTAACAGCTCTAAGAATACAACGAAATAATATCGACATATATGAAATTCTAGAATTGATTTGAATCTAAATGATATTGCTACTTACTATCGTGCATCTTTGAATGACCTAACAAGGTAGTCATCTCTCACTCGAATCCTCACTGTATCTTGTGCAGTTGGTGCAACCACTAACCCAGGGAACCAGTTATCTTTTTTCTTTTTATCTCCAAGTTCCACACATACAACTCGTCCAATCTCAGGTTCTGTCTCCATACCTTCTTTCCCTGTTCCACTAGAACCCGAGTCACGAGTTCCTCGTGGAGGACTATCTTCATCGTCGCTGCTTTCATCTCTACGATAACAGTTAAAATTTGAATTACTAACAATCTACTTTATGGGCGAATACTGTCAATATATAACATCACAAACACTCACTGCGCTTGTCTAGACCGTCGTCCTCTTCTACCTCCAATTACAGGGTTTCCAAAATGTTCTGGATGCGTTAAAGGGAGTTGGTCCAAGGTTTCACTCTCTGCAAAGTGCCGTCCACTCTTCAAACATAGCGCAGTTCTCCTTAACGTTGTAATATCTCCATCGTCGAAAACTACAGTATATTGACTGCAATCTTGGATTTTGGTGATCGTCGCTTCCACAAATTCTTTCTTATCAGCATGTCTAGCTTCGACAGATGCACCTACTCTTAAAGTTCCTTTTATCTGGTCGTCAGCTACAGTCGCAGTACCCAAACCTTGTTTATAAGATACTCTGCATTTAACTGATCGCACCACTTTTCTTATCTTTGCTTCGCAGAAGGCACCCTTGTACTTAGCACTAACCTCCGTACCTACTGATAGGTACGGCGGATCGTCTCCCTGTAACAGAAAAAATATGTAATCTGCATTAAATAGTGTTCCCTTTGGATATAATTCCACAGAAGAGTTACAAAGTCACTTCTGTCTTGAGTAAAAAAAAATTACTCAAATATATGAAATTTTATCGTGTTGTTACTTGTGTGTAGAAAAACATAAAGAATATTAGGAAAGTATCTCTGATTTATATTTTCTTTCTGTGTATCTATCAGAATCTGTCAAATGATTGTTCACCATCGTAAAAGTGTATTGGAATTCTGCTCGACGATTTTCAAAATTCGATTAATAGAAAATATCTGCAAATAATATAGCGACACAAAAACGCCAGCTGCCTTGCTACGACGAATTATTGTTTATGTGGGCGATCATGCCTCGCAGGTATAGGACATTATTCCCGGATCGAACATGACCAACGCAAAACAAGAACGTTCCCGCGGAGATGTTCCGATTATGATAAAACTCGTACTTTGACATCTTAACCACGTTTTCGAAACGGAGTCCGCTACGTTCGTGACAGCCTGCCGATTTCTGAGACATCGGGTAATAGTTGTAACCTCGAAGGCTCTTTAGGCAAGACATTCGTTCGGAGGTAATAACCTGCGAAAGCGTTTCAACTACATAACAAAGACATGGATTTCGATAGATTTTTTTCAATATACACGACAGAAAGGAAGGAAAAAGGGTGAGTATGAGAGCGCGCGAGGGAGTGAGAGAAAGAGAGACAAAAAGGAGAGAGAGAAAGACAGAGAGAGAACTCAAGTATACAATCTTTGCGCACTTGTTTCTACGTCAAGTTTTCTCCCGCCTGTTTTCTTACCAGCATCTTCTAACGCTCCACAATCCTCATATAAATGATCTTAAGACACTGGCACGCACGATACATTAAAATTGAGTTTCTATTATTTCGCTGGAAGCAATAACACGAGAAAGAGCACGTAGACACTGAGGTTGACCCCCTTTGCGAAACCAACACTTCACGGACCGAATGCGTACAAGCTCCTGTTCCCTGCCCATTTCCACCCCGACGCAACTTGTCAGCTAGCCACTCGACTCCTATTGGACGATGTCTTTGCACTCTCTGAAAACAACCGAACGAAGATACGAAATTAAAGATACCGTATTGACGTTGAATTACCAATGATTTACGTCGACATAGGATCATATAAATGAAACACGATTTTTCGGTGGGAATTTGATATAAACGAATATCTATTTCGTCTGAAAATGTAAAGTGTAAAAGAACCGCACTGCGCATACCACAGGAACGTATCAACGTCGTACGTAATGACAATTCAGGTGGTTCTTCTAGGACATTCATGGGGAACAAGTGAACTTACGAAGTCTTCGTACGAACAATAAACATTCGTGCGCTATCATTGTCAAATACCATGTGTATGTTTCACGTAGTTATTTCGCAGAGAAATAAGAGAAAAGGGCGAAGATCCACGTGAGCAATCGTTTACGAAACAAAACGTTGCTTGGAAATCGATAGTTTTCTCAAATTATTGTACGTCGTATTTGTATGTACAGAACGTTATATAATTTCTTTACTATATATGTATAAAGAGATTAGTAGTTTCCATTAAGTAGTAACAATTGTATACAACATTTAATTAAATTTCTCAATAACTCATTTAAATGAGTTTTCTTATATACACGTAAAGAAGTATGAAAATAGTTTTTAAATTTTAATTATAATAGCGTGCATAGTGGTACGTTTGGATCATCTTCAAATAGAAATAAGATATTATATACTGTTTTGTAGAATAAATATAATACTCTACACATATATATATATATATATGTATATATTAAAAAAATATAAGAAGACTGTTACAGAGAGAGAGAGAGAGAGAGAGAGAGTAATTACAAGATTCATCTACATATAAGAAATAATTCCATCGATGTAAAAATAGTATTTTTTACGTTCAATAAACTTGTATATTTTTGATTTCTGAAAAATAACAATCCTGATCACAAATGGGCGGGAATAATAAAAAAAAAGAATTCTATGGAAACGCTAACCGAATATATTGAGATGAATTTATTTAGAATCCTGAAAGAAACATATTTGTTGACAGAATCGTATTTGCAATTTGCCATGTGTCTTTGTACGCTCCTGTCTATGGTCGTCTGCTGTGACGCGGATCAAAATGGCGTCGAGTAATGAAGTGCCGGTAGAAATCAACCAGAGTGGCATGTGCACAAACGAAAATTCGGTAAGTTTTAGTGAAATATTTCGAGAGGTAGGGAGGAACGATATCTGAGTATAATTGACAATGCATTAATATTAATCTGAATAATAGATGATACCACGTGAACACGCGATGAACAGAAATGTTAGAATGTCGTTTGTCATAATAGTTTTCACTATGCTTTAGAGAATCTTGGGAAATAGATTGATCAGTTCAGTCGCGTTTTCTTTATTTTGCTGCGGTGTGTTTTCCGATAATAGGATTTAGACGTAACGAATTATTTGTTGACATTATCACGAAAAAATGTAGTTATATCGAATACCACGGGTACAGACTAATCACACGGTAATAGAGGAATGTGTGTGAGTGTGAGAAATCTCAACTGGTCATTCGATCTTAAACAGACGCCATTCGTTTTGGCGGGCACGTGTACACCGGTGTCGGCGTAAAAGACCGTCTTTCTACAAATACTCCAATATTTAGTATTTTCCGTAACCGATGAATAACATTGTAAATAATGTTTTGTAATAATTCTTCTTAAATTTAGATGCAGAAAGAATTATATCTCTTAGTTCGAGATATTAATTATACGTCACGTGTTTGTAGCTAACTGTAGGTTTTTTTCACGAGTATATAAAACAGTTTATTCTCTGTATTTCGTTACATAAATGTTTTTTGTTTCTTTATTATTAATAATAACGATTTTCGAATAAATCATTTTAAATATATAGTTAGATAGTGATTTACCAAACGTAGTGTAGGTAGATACTTTTATATAATGTACGTATCGGCTTGTTATTAATGTGCTTCTGTTAAATATACTGTTGCAGACATCAAAAATGGAATCCATGGAAGTATCAGAGACCATTACTCCCGTATCGAACAAGGATGCTATTCCGTCCTCCTGTAAAGAATCTGTTTCTGTGGAGGACATGACGTCTAGAGATTATTATTTTGATTCGTACGCCCATTACGGAATACACGAAGAAATGCTGAAGGATGAAGTGCGCACAGTGACTTATCGAAATTCCATGTATCATAATAAACATCTCTTTAAGGGAAAAACCGTTCTCGATATCGGTTGCGGAACTGGTATTCTTTCGATGTTTGCTGCTAAAGCTGGAGCAGCGAGAGTTATCGGTATCGAGTGTTCTAATATTGTTGAATATGCAGAGAAGATTGTAGAAGCGAATCAATTGTCGAACGTAATAACAATACTTAAAGGAAAAGTTGAAGAGGTTTCACTGCCTGACGGTATAGAAAAAGTTGACATAATTATCTCCGAATGGATGGGCTATTGCTTGTTTTACGAATCAATGTTAGACACGGTGCTCTTCGCACGAGACAAATGGCTTCGTGAAGATGGAATGTTATTCCCTGACAAAGCAACATTATTTATTTGCGGCATCGAAGACAGACAATATAAGGATGAAAAGATAAACTGGTGGGACGATGTGTATGGATTTGATATGAGTAGTATAAGAAAAGTAGCAATTAGCGAACCTCTAGTGGATGTTGTGGATCCGAAACAAGTTGTTACAAACGCATGTCTAATCAAGGAAGTCGACCTGTACACAGTAACAAAGGCTGATTTGGAGTTCTCTTCCCCGTTTACTCTACAAGTTCGTAGAAACGATTATGTGCAAGCACTAGTTACATTCTTCAACATCGAATTCACCAAGTGCCACAAACGTATTGGATTCAGCACAGCGCCGGAAGTACAGTATACGCATTGGAAGCAAACTGTGTTCTACTTTGACGAGTATATGACAGTCAAAAAGGGAGAAGAAATATATGGTGTCTTTTCGATGAAGCCTAACGCAAGGAACTACAGAGATCTGGATTTCAGCATTGAACTAGACTTTAAAGGGGAATTGTGCCAAGTACATGAAACTAATACTTACCGTATGCGCTGATACCTATAAGAATGATTCATCTTCCTTTTATTTTCATGGATCATAAAACTGTGTAATCAAATAGAAGATCAGGACATTCATTATTATTGACTTAGATGATTTAATAACGTTTAACAGTACGGTACAATGAATGGTGTGAATTAATTAAATGATTTTAATCCACGATCCTAAAAACACTTAGAAGCTTCCTCTTTAAGAATCTTTGTTAATCCAGTTAGAATTTAACAATAACACTTATGGCAAGAATACGTAATACGAGTACTACGTATATTTTCAATATAATACTTTATGTGAGAGTACATTAAAAAAATACAAATGGTATGATAATTTCATATTTTTACTTTCCTTTGTAACCATTTTTCATTGCATATTTCAATATTTTCTTTACTTATTTTGCATGTAACTTGCACCCTTAAACTATTCATCCATTATTCATTTAATGTTAGACATAAAGTATTTGTCAGTCTATCAACAACAAAGTACACTTATTATTTACTACATTTTTGTACCGTATTTTTAACAAAATATTTCGATTCCAATTTGTAGCATACAAAATACATGTATCACCGTATACCTGGAAATAATTTGAAACTGCTCATTTATGCGATATATGACATGAAAAAGTTGAACATTATTATATTTTGGTAATTCCATAGTAAATTAAACATTATTTTTAGTATTATTCTTTTTATCAGCACCTTTCTGTGAATGTGCTCGATGTCAGTGATATTTATATCAAATAATGTCTCCATTAATAACATACTGGTATTAACTTAATTTTTATATACAATAATGATTAAGTTACTAATGTTGTTAAAATAAACAAATTGCAACAATTTTGTAACCTTTCCATAAAGCATGAATTTGTAACAAGTGCTTAATTTAATTATCAGTAAATTCGTTTCGACTGTTACAATGTAAAAAAAAATTACAAACAATAATCACTAAAATTTTATTAATTTTAAACATATATAAGTGCTCTGTATTTGCATAGATAAAGTTCGGTTTGTCAAGCCATTAAAATTTCAATTTGTATCATATTTAATAAAACAATCCTGTTCGATTCAAGTGTGCATGTAAATATACAGTCATGTGTTACTTGACTGTAGACAAATACATAGGTAATTTATCTTACATTAGTACTTTGGTTATTACTAAATTCTGTTCATATATTTGGATTTAGTATTAAATTTACTATGTTAAATATTGCAATTATAAGATTTATTTTCCAAAGAGTATCTTAAAATATTCTAAGATTCCCCTTTTCTTTTATTTAGCATTTTCAATGCAATACAATTTATGTAATGGGAATAACTGTTGAGTTGAAAAAGGAAAATATAAACTTATATGCAAGTGAATTACGTTTGAAAAGGACGTACCCTCCCAAGATCATTCAAGAAATTCATCGCAAATTGTAGTCACATGAAGTGCAATGTATTACACCGTAATAATACCGAATATTTTGGAACACAATAGGTAAACTTCAAATTATACTAGGAAGAGTTTAAAAAACTGATTAACATGAAAGGTATTTGATATAATAAATTTTATACTTAATTACTACTTGTATATGTAATAATTTCATCTAAAATTATAAAACGTTCATACAACAAAGAAACACAATTTTTATGATCTTACATATTATATATATATATATATATATATTATATAATAAAATTAATACATTTGCTATAAATATATTTTATATTTATTGAATAATTATGAAATGAGACGATATTTATTGATTTGTTCTTTATACATAGTTCGTCCCTACAAATCAAAAGAATTTCTATTCTATAAATATTCATCATTAATTATACAAAGCATTTTTCATACAGTTCTGTTCAACTGAACGTATAATGCAGCATCATTGTTGAACTTAAAATTTTCAGTAATTCTGTTTTATTTTATATAATTATAGTAATGCAAAGTAGTGTTTTGAATTTTTCATATCATGTATAATGTATTTCAACTAAAAACAAGCAGCATACAACTGTCTTTATAGGCAATGAAAAGGAATCATGTAGCTAACCCCTTCAAACAGTTTGCTAACTTTTGTGTTTTGTAGTCAGTTCTCAATTGTATGAAATTCAGAAGAACATTACGGTCTAATGTTGCCTGCAATAATAAAAATCATTTCAATAAGTTTGTTTGATTATATTACAATTATAATATTTCAAACATAACATACCAGTTGATCGCCTGTACAAACTTGTTTCAAGTTCTCTGGTTTGACTAATAATAAATTGCATAAAGCATGTAATGTATCAAACAGGTTGATAACTACATCAACTTCAAGTTCTTTGACACATTTTCGATACTCATTCATGTCGCATATCGCGCACATTGCACCAGCCGAGTTGAATTGAAATTGTTGTAGGTGATCATAAATAACTTTATGAAATCTAACTCCAAGTTCAGTTAGTACATTGTTTAAATTTTTTCCATCCAAAGTATTCCGAATATGTCGAATCATTCCAGTAACATATTGTACTACTGTTAAACAAGCTGGAGTGCTCAAAGTATCAACATCAGTTTCAGGCTTAAAATCAGTCTTACGTTGCTCGTTTTGTAAGTACACTTTCACCCAGCCAACAATTACATTTACACTTCTATCTAATCCTGTTTCAAGTTTCATGTCAACTTGATCTAGTACTATTTTTTTCTTTAGCATACAATCTCCATGTTTTGGTGTTGATCTGAAGGAAAAAAAACATTGTATTTTTTAGTGCATATCTTTGTATCAATACTGTCTTATAAAATGAAAAGATGAAAAAAGAAATTTTACGTGACAAGAGGTATAAGGCTGTCGTTGAACTGTTCCTCTAGAAGGCGCACAATTGCGTTACATTGACGTACAACATTAAAGAAGTGAATCTCAGGTTGAGTTCTACTTTCAGGAATTGGTACACTTTGTAAGCCTAATTCTAATGCATAGTCAACATGTTCACTTATTAAATATTGTAACAGTATTTCCAGAATTTGGAGCGCGTTCGTTGGTATTTCCTCAGATTTTGATAACAATTGACATCTCTGAAACGCTGTTTTACTTCTCTGTAATAAGGCGATTGCAAGTTCTTCCGATAAGAATGTTTCTCCACCATAATTCTCTATTTGTGCGATATTTATATTAGTTCTTGCACCTAGAACCGCTTGCAAATCTCTCCTTAATTCTTGAAAACCTCCGGTTTGTAGTTGTTTTTTCTGATGATTTTTCGAGTCATAATACTCGATAAGAAGTGCTGCAGACTTTTTCTTTAATGATTCTGTTTCGACACTAAAATAACGTGTGAATTAGTTCCATATATATGTTAACTACCATATAAACTTACATTATGTATGTCTCCAAATATTTCTGAAATATGTTTCTGGTAAGTTTTGATAGGTAAGTATCGTCGGTACCCATGTTAAACATTTTTAATTCTACAGATAGTTTCACAGTTCTTGTATACAAATCGTATAGGTTTCTGAGATACTTCTCACGATCACTTTTGTCAGCTAACTTAGCAACCGCATACTTTTGAAGTCTTAAATGATAAATGTTTAACACAAACTTTGCCATCACTTGTTCAGGATTTGTAAATACTTGTTGCATTAATTTATGATATTTTGTACACATTGGTATCACATCTTGAAAAACATCTTTCCCACCGAACGAGCCCATTTGACTTTGTTCTATAAATGCATCAATGCATTGGGAGTATCCTTTAAAATGAGCTAACACTGATGCTAATTCTCTCATACGACTAGCATCTTCTCTATTATGTGCTCTGACAAACTCTTCTATAAGATTCCTCTCAATTTCGTCGTATTTAACAGCGATCTTTTTCTTCGCATGTTCAAATTTCTCGGAAGGCAATTCTTGTGAGATAAGATGGAGTTTTTGTATCACATCTGCTGCTTCGTCTAACTGTAGCAGAATAAAAAATTTTCATTGTTACAATTAGACTGCGGAGATCTTTATGCAAAGTAAAAATTGTCTGCATCAATTGCAAAAAATAGACACTAAAGTGAATGTTATTTCTTCCCTTAATGATTATAATAGAGGAAGAATCGTATATTGAAATACATAAAGATCCATAGTCTAGTTATAATAATAATACTTATGGACAGTAATGTACAGGCATCAGCAACTATCTAAACATCAGATACATAAAACAAGCATTCATACCGATGACTTGTCAGTGAAGATTGGATCCGTCAAAGGGCCAGGACTTAAAAAATCTGAAAAGTGTCTCATTAACTTTTGAGCTTCAACAGCTCTAGCTCTAGGCGTGTTCACACTCTCTAATTGGTCTCCTAAATGCAAGACCTTAGTAGCCACGAGATTAATTCTTTCATCTAATTGATGAAACAAATCTATAGAATGTTTATTTCTTTCTTGTAATTCGAGTATTTCAAGCATGTGTCTCGCTTCTTCGTCCTTCAACGCTATTTCAAGTTTATCACACTTTTTCTGTTGGCGTTCCTGCAAAATCTGCAAATCCTTTATCGCTTGCAAAAATGTTTCGTGTACTATCATAGGATCGAAAAATGTTTTTCCACTGTCGTAGTGTAGTGTCGTTGTAGTGTCGTTAACTGTTCTCCAAGCAAGTCTTTCGACAAACTCTTCAGGATCAAATGGATCCTTGAAACAAGAACATTATAACATTGTCATTAATATTGTACAAATAATTTTTATTTTTTTAATGATTTTGCAATAATTTACCTGCTCTAATTCCTTCATATATTGTTGCATCATTTTGACGAAATTTTAATGACAGTCCGCGAGGTTATAATAAATACAGTTACAATCCTGCTGTAAAATAAATGATTACTGAATGGACCAATAAAGAATTATGTAATAGAAAAGTAAATTCTAGCGAAAAATGATTATCTATCTTTTATTACTAGTTATATGTTCTATAAAATGTGATTCATCCTGCGAATGTTTGACAGATACTCTGTTTCACGATACCATATCGAAGGATAACGTTTCGTACGAAACTTCAATTGTCATCATGTATTATCGTTACCCTTATACTATAAGGGCAACAATACTACTAAAAATAATTGTTAACTATGTCTCATAAAAAATTGGCAAACGATTTTATAACATACACATGATTTTTATTTTTATAATCATACATCTATGTAAGTATTACACAGTACGTCCTCGTTACGAAGATTTCTATACATTCCTATTTGTTAATCGATATAATTAACTAATATATTATCATGGTAGAAACACGTAGTTATTTCGAAATATATATATACTTATTTCGTCTTCATAAAAATTTTTTCTGATAACAATACAAAAGCGAGATTAATCGTAATATCGGTCTTTTGTACAAAATATCTTTTCCTCCTTTTCAATAAAAATTAGAATAATATACAGTGTACAAAATCTGTTTTGGTATTATTATTGCGTGTTATAAAGTCCCATTATAATGTGTTCTAATTTATTATTACTCCACAATTAATTCAGTGGCTATAATATAACGTAAAAATATTTAAGTATAGCAAGTATGCAATATAAAATAACGTTAGTTACTTTAGAATAGTAAAGAATCGGTACAAAACGAGAAACGGTGTTTTAGCTAAATTTTTAATATTACAAATTCTTCCTTACGAAACAAACGGCTTTATGAATATGCACTTATTTTGTAGAAACGAGACGAAAGATATCGAATATTCATTAAGCATTCGGAAATTCCTCAAACGACAACATGTATTTATAATAGGCAAACGATGTCGCGAATATCGCAAGTAACATAAGTTTTTTTAAAAACTTATGTAACTCGCGACGATGTTAATAGTTGGAGCATGTGTAACGGTTTTTATTTCCCTTTTTGCATCACCATATGAGTAGGTATGCTATTTGCGATTTGTATATTAGTGTTGACATATTTATTAATATAATGTTATTAAATTACACTAATGAGCACTGAAAAAAGAGGGAGGCAGCAATGACGGCATGTTTCAGTATATTAGTAATCTAATTCTTGTTTGCTTCAAAAAACAATTGGAATAAAAGATGGAAAAATGTTTGGGTAGTACAAAGGGGTAAGAATGACTCCCTTTTCTAGACAAAGAAACATTCAATTATATATGTTATAATTACGCTAAAAAATAAAAGTGCTTATCTTTATAACCACGATACACAATATTATTTAATTTACTTTTATATAAACTCGAATGCCGTTAAACGTATCATTGCGTAAAATCAATGACCATTATTGCTAATTCGACGAATTTTCTCCTATGGTTGACTTTTTTTTGCACTAGGTATGTTAGCGAGTGATCATGTTCTCCTCTTATTGAAAAAAAGATAGAACAAAAGTTATTTTTATTCAACTCTATAATAGAGTTAGTGGTCCATAATTGATAATGCTTCACACCTCTTTTCTTTTTATTAATATAAACTGAAACTTCCATCATGTTTCACATTTCTTCTGGTAATATTCTTTTTTCAAGCAGTATGAAACTGCTTACCTCAAGATGTCCTTCTGTAATTCAAAAATTTACCATCAGTGTTTACATAAAGATTCCCCGTCCTATTTTTTTTTAAAATAAACAATCATTTTTGTAGATAAGAAAAATTACTTACTTTGGTTACACAGATGTAGAATTACATTTCTCAGCAACACCCAGATTTCGAATTCTCGATTGGACGTCCATGTTCTATTTTCACTTTATTTGCTGGATCGCTGTTACCACTAGACGGGGGACCCACTCTAAGTTTTATTTCTGCAGCCATTGTCATGAAAGCCTGTTCCACATTCATTGCAATTTTTGCCGATGTTTCCAAGAATGGAATACCGAGTTGATCCGCGTATTCCTGTTGACAGAACAATATCCAAATAGTTATAACTTTTACTCAACTTTTATTTTAGTAATTCAAATTTAATTAACTCACCTTTGCTGTTGTGTAATCAACTACTTTTTTAGTATGAAGATCACACTTGTTACCGACCAGCAGCTTGTTTACATTGTCACATGCGTATCTGTCTATTTCTTCCAACCATTGTTTAACATTGTTAAATGTTTCTTGATCTGTGCAGTCGTAAACAACAATAATACCATGTGCTCCTCTGTAGTAAGAGCTTGTAATTGTTCTGAATCGTTCTTGACCCGCTGTGTCCCAAATTTGCAATTTTATTGTTTTTCCATCTAGATCGATCGTTCTTATCTTGAAGTCTACGCCAATAGTACTGATATAACTTTCTGTATATGTGTCATCAGCAAAGCGGAGTAACAAACAAGATTTTCCAACTCCAGAGTCTCCAATTAAGAGCAATTTAAACAAATAATCACTGAAAAATATGTTTTAAATTAGATTTCATGCGAATATACATTATAAGTTTTGAAATACCACTATTTTAACTGCTAGAAACTTATGCTATAATCAACGTAATTACTAGACAAATTACAATTCAAAATTGTTGTAAAATTAAAAAGTATTAAAAATACCAATATATGATTTCTCCTCTGTTAACACTAATCATACCGTGACCAGTCAAATGATCGCTTTCACATTGTGTATTTTTTAATTATTGAAGTGATAAAGATGCTTCCATTATAAATTATTAAACAAATTTCTTCAAACATTGTAAAAAATCTAAGTAAATTCAGTCTTGTAGTTTTTATAAAACAACATACAGTTAGTGTGAAAATCATTAAGGAAAGAATTAATATTCAATTTGGCTTCTATTTCTTCCAATTGATGCAGACAATTTTTATTTTGCATAAAGATCCGCAGTCTGGTAATTACTAATATTACTTTATTAGATTTAATATTTGTTCTAAAGAACAAGTCGAATAAGCATTAGTAAAAATAAATGTACTTATTCCTTCTTATTTATTTTATATTTTATTCATCAACAGGATAAAAAGTAATTCATAAAGATAATAATTTAATCTTCTAGAAATATTGTTTACTTGTACAACACAAAGTAAATCGTATGCAACAAGTTATAAACGTAACTGATGATTAATGCGATATGACACTGCACAACAATTGAAAGTACGACATGTAACAAAATTATAAACACAAAACATCAATGGTACTGTAAAAATCTGAATTTCTAAATATACATTAAGAAAATAGCAATTTATTAATTGATGATTTTATAATTGATTTTCATTTGAACAAACAAAATACTGATTGTTCTAGTGCCTTCGATACAATATACACACTGCATGCATCCATGATAATTGAACAAAGTAAAATTTGTAAAAAATAGGTAGATAATTCGATGTAATAACAAAGATTAGTGGCATTTATCTGAAACGAATGAACTTTGTCTTATCCTTGCTACACAACTGTCTAAAGATCAATCCCTGAAAAATAATTTCACCAAACCATTCTAATAATTGTTTCGATTGTACAACAATGTTTAAATGCTAAATTTCTACCAGTTGACTGAGAGATCGCGTGAAATATGTTTTGACAATTCTAGAGTAGAGAAAGCACAACAGAGGATGAATTTCTGAAATATGGCTAGCTAGAAAAAGGAGTGAGAAGGGGAGGGGAGGGGGAGTGAATCTGTCAGATAGTCGACGTTAAACATTATTTCCTTGCGTTAACGCATGAAAATACGCGAATGGAAATGGCTCGACCGGTTCAGGTGTAATCGTTGTCAGAGTTTCGGCCGAATCGATTACATGTTTCACGAATTGAATGTTTCTTGGTACGTTTATGTCTGCGCAAAAAAAAAGTGTTACTCACTACTCGGGATTCATTGTGGACATGCTACGCTCAGAACACGTTCACGAATACTGTATACCGTCGTCGTTGAAATCTATGCCAGAGAAACGAATACGTTAGAAACAGTAATATGACGATACGATATTCACAGATCACGTTCTGCAATACGAAGGATCTGTAACAATGGCGGTCACGGTAACTCCTCCCAATCCAGCGAATGAGACATCCACCATTGACGTAATGCCAGAATGGCAGCAGGTGCTGTTTCACTCACTCTATTGGACGGTGTATCAGCGATTTGAAACGGAATACTACGTCTGCGCACTTCTTATACAGGGTGGGACCAAATACTTGGTACGATGACTCGAAAAAACAATTGATTCTTACTTGCCAACAATCTAGAAACAAATAGTCAATGTTGATACTTATGAGACACACTTTAGGTGTTCCTATCTGAGTTCACGTTCCAGGGATATATTCACTGTAGTGATGGGCACCATCGACTAATTATTATTTATTGCTACATACTATCGAATATTCAGTCGATAGTTTTTAGTCGACTGAAATTTTGTTTTAGTGGTTACGTCTAGATTGCGGGCTATAGTCTATGCCTGCGTCTATACATCTCATCTCTCACATATTATTATAATGCAATATAAAGGCAAAGTGTTAATGAACTTTTTAGAAAAATATCTGTTATTGACAGATATAATTATAAAATACTACTTTTTCTTTAGGTTACGATTAAAATTTTATAATATAAGTACTGTTATATAATAATTGTATAATATTTCTAGTATAATAATTGTTATTTATGTTTATTGAACGAATTATTCGATATCGCTAATAAGTGAATGTTTTGATAGTAAATCTTATAAAATCTATTCGAAACTCCCGCCCTCTAAAATTCAACCAATAGCTCGACGACTGAATCAGTTAACTGAATTTAGTCGATAGTTTGAAAAATCAGTCGACTGAAAATAGCAGTTGGTTACTATCGATACAGTCGATAGTTTCAGTCGATGGTGCCCATCACTGCCCCATCACTAAATCTGTTCCGTGTCTATAGGTATTTATATGGTTTAAGCTACAAACCGATCAGCGTTATTTTTTGTCATCAGATTGCGCTGCAATGCAGTCTGATCTGATGCAGTCTGGAAATTATCTGGAAGGTCCTTCAAATATATGTACTGTACTATGTAAATGTTGATTAAAAACGTACTTATCGATACTGGTTGTATGCATAATATTTATCTAGGAGAATGCGCAAAAGGAAATAATTGAACCCAGTTTAGTTAGTATATACCCAGTTAGTATATATACTGTTTAATAAAATGACACAAAATATAGCCGCATAACTATCATTTTGACTGGCATCTATCGAGTTGTTGAAGCAAGGTGAACAACTGCAATATTTTGACCGCCTATAATTGTATGTAACATATACTGTAGTAAAAATTCGATTATTTTCAATGAATAATATGTACGATTGTGATCGAAAGAAATATTAAGATTCTATATGCTATGGTTGTTAAATTTTAATACTGTTAATATACATCCATTCGATTGTGTGAAATAAATGCATTTTTAAATCTAAGTTGTCAACGTCACTACATATATATACGACGTATTTAGTGTTCCATTTTCGACTGAAACATGTATTTACTTTGTTGACTGTCGACTTTGACAGTACTGTGAATTGTCGGATTTAGTACAGTCAAATGTTTATTATTAAGTAATAATCCCTGTACATGGATTATATAGACAGAAGAATATATATTTGTAACTATATAATTTTTCTTTTTAGCGACAATTATTGAACTTTCTGTTGACGACAAAAGCAAAAACAATTTTCATTAATGTCATCTATAGTTCTCAAAGATGGACCCCCATCCGAATTGTTTTTTGAAAATGTGAATGGATGTAATATAAAGCTTATAGATGAAAGTGCAAAAACTAAAAATGTTATGAAATTCGTTTTGTACAAGGACATTCATTTTAATGTTAATGTCACGTTTCTTTTATTATTTATAACATTGGCACTTTGGAGAACATTCGACATAGTAATACCATTCGCTGGTTCCATACTAATTTTAATACTACAGTGTATTTGCTTTATTACTTCTGTGAAAAAAGGTTTGCATTCCATTAGAATGATTCTACTATTAATAAACAAATTTCAATTGTATTGATTGTTTCTTTCTATTTTACAGACACATTAACAGTTGTAGAATCTGTTGGTATATACACAGAAGGAAAACGAATATTCTGTGGTAAAAGCTCCTGTAAATTTGTTCCTTGGGACACAGTGGTAGATGTAATCATTAATGAAGTTATAACAGGTGTAAGTATTAATTGTTATTGTATAATAATTGTCGAATTTAATACCAATACAATTCTCGTATTTGTGTTTACAGCAAAGGGTATTATACTACCTTACAATCATAGTGAAAGAGTCGGTAGGCGAGAAAGATTCAATAAAACTCATTCCATTATTCCAAGAGTTAATACCTGAGAGAAAATGTCTGGAATATATGTACGAAAGACTAGCTGGATTAATTGGATGCAACAGAGGGAAAATCTAGTTTTAACTGTGCCTGGTTCATACTGGTTGTGTCACAAACATAACATATATAAATTTATATTTAGGTATCACCGTACAACTAGGTAGATATTATTTGAATATAATATTGTCATTAAGATATTATCGACTTCACTATATGCATATTTTTAGGAGTGTAAAGCATTTTAACTATGGAAGAGAATTAATGAAAATAACTAGGAGAATTATAAAAAATCCGCCACGCCAAGGACAACAATTTAGTACAAACAACCTTTTAGTTACCTACGGTATCCTTTTTGTTAAATTTAAAATTAATTTTATCTAGTACAATAAATCAAATGGTTACATACTACAGTCGACCCTCGATAACTCGAATCTCAAGGGAAAAACTAAAATCTAAAAAAATTCACTGCTGTTTTGGCTTGTTTAGCTTCCACGCTTGTAATTCGAGTCAAAGAGGTTCGGGTTACAGAGGTTTGGCTGTACACTTTTTATAAATTCTAAATTTCTTAACTAGCATGTATATTGGCATAGATAGTACATCATGGACTCGACAGGATAAAATATTTGCAATGACAAAATTTAAGGAACGATCTGCTGCAGCCTTTGCTCATGCATTTGTACTTACCATCAAAGTACTATCTTTTATAGAAAGCACGGAACAGGCTATCAAGTATGCTGCAACAACTTGTTCCAATGAAGTGTTAAGTTGGAATGATAAAGAATTAGTACAATCTTTTAACAACGAGCTTCCAGAACATAGCGATCAGTGTGACAGTTCAAAAAAGAAAGTATTCAAACAGAAAAATGATAAGCAATATAATATAGCAAATAAAGATTATAGTAACAAAGCAGACAAAGTTATCGTTCAAAATAATATCACTAAATTCGATAATAATGAAAATGATTTTACTAATGCAGATTCTGCTAACTTACCTTATCAATACCTAATTGAAAGAGAAATCGAAGATGCAAAAGTCGGTACAACTAATCCAATAATTTCAGTACCTGATTCTAAAAAACGTAAAAGAC
Source organism: Lasioglossum morio (assembly GCA_916610235.2). Lineage (NCBI taxonomy): Eukaryota > Metazoa > Arthropoda > Insecta > Hymenoptera > Halictidae > Lasioglossum > Lasioglossum morio. The sequence goes on along the minus strand of OU744324.1, from coordinate 3,518,517 downwards.
AGGATGCAAGTGCAACGTGTTCCACAGCTTCTTTAGACTTAATTGCAAATGTTTCAGAAACTGAAGAAGAGTCAGAATCTTCTACGAAAAAAAAACGGAGATTCGATAATAACACTCCAAGATCTTCAGATATTACGGATTTGGTAATGGAAGGATTAATGTTTACTATTCGACAAGGGCAAGGTACTGTAGCAGTTATAGAACAGAAAACGAAATTAGAGATAGACGAAGTACTCGAAAATTCAGAAAAAATTGAAACTGTAAAAGGAGAAAAGTGTCTGCGCAATTCTAGTTTGCTTGGATTAGAGAATTTAATAACGATGATCGAATCACCTAAGAAAAATGAGACTAATCAAAAGTCTCAAAATATAGTTATGCAAGAGAACATGGCACAGTATACAGATACAAGGAAGTATATGTTTAATAATGTGAATTATTCTTTCGAAGACACTTATTTTAATAATACGTGGTTAAATAAAGATAATAATAATACGAATAAGAATCAGAGCACTGAAATACATGAAGAAGGTATAAAGCTAACTGAGAATAAAGGCTTGCAATATAGAAAAGAGAATGAAGAGGAAGTAGAAGAAGATATTATACCCGAAGTATTGCAAGATTCTCATTTCGAGATTTCAGATCTTTTTTTTGAGAAAGTAAATAAATTTGAAGAAGCTGCAGTAAATAAAGATTTGTTAATGGATGATACAGATACTGAAATATTAACCAAAGACATGGTCGATGAAGCTAAGAAAAAACATGGTCCAATCATCATTTCGAATGAAATTATTACTACAAACCAAATACCTCTTCCAATACAAAAATTAATGCAAAATAAATCGCCAACAAAGCTTGCGTCTGAAAATAGTACAAATGAAACAAAGGAAAAAGAAATTGTAGATCATAGACCACAATTGCTCGAATGTAAAAATGCCGGTTGTAAAGTACACCTAGAAAGTCTAAATTCGGATTGTAATATGTCGGAAAGTTTTCAATCTTTTGCAAACCCTCAAACTTCTGTATCAAGTAATAATGAAACTATAAACGAAGGTGCGTCATTTTTAATATTAGAAAATCAATGTAAAAATAACGATGTTATAGAAAACAGGTTGGAAGAAAGAGAAGATGAACTGCAAAAGCAGTATGTTAAAAAAGAAGAACAGTTATCATCGTGTAAACTACAAGATGTTACACAGGAATTTTATCAAGATATTTTATATTTACAAAGGAAAAAGAACTTAAGTAATCAACATTTGAACTTAAGATCAAGAAAAAAATCTGTAAATACGCTTCAAGATGCAAATACTCGCGATGCTCACATAGAAATGTTAAAATTCTTTCATGACATTACAAAAGGTGCCAAAGTTGTTATAACAAGATTGAGTACAAAAAGCATTCACAGTTTAATAGCAAAAAATTCTTAGTTACCACCGAACAAGCACTAAAATGAATTTTGTCAGATTATTTTTAATTAGACTATGTGAATGTTATATAATTTATCTTATATAGGAATAGATTCGCATTAAGAAGTAAACTTACGTTTAGGACATTTTATATATATATATAAGTGATTCGTGGAAGGTGAATAGCAAATAAAAGTCTAATCATATTTGACATCATAATTAATTAATTAAATTAAGTGCGTTATTCCTACGAATCAGAGATTCAGCTTTTTAATAATATGTTAGTCTCACATGTTTTTTCACGCTCAATTTGATCCTTAATAGCTATCAAATTAGCTAATGTATTTGTAATAGTGTTTAATTTTAAATCTAAACGCTTAAAACATACTTCTTCTTTATTACAATCGTCATTAAAATGTATACTTGGCTCCAAAATATTATCTATTACATTTGATTTTTGAGCCACGTATGTCATCTGAAATAAAACGTGTACGATTAATAAGAAATAGGATCATATGTGGAAAACATGTTGATATGATTTAACGAAGAAGTAATCACTTGCAAAGTCACTTGTAACATATTAAAATTGTTTACATGAATGTAGCTACGTGTTAAAAATATTACACTAAAGAGTTCATAAAGGAGGATAATAAAAATTGGCCAAATTTTGGGTTGATCAGACACCTAAAATATTTTACGAGTTTGTTTTCGCATACAATATAAATATTTACTTGAAAAATAAAGTTTGAATTTTTTAAAAAAACAATAACTACTTAAAGTTAAGGATTTTCACTTTTTTGCTCTATACGTTCTCTACTTCCATCTAGATACCTTTTTTTACAACTCTCACATCATTTTCCAACAAATAATGATAGGATTATCCTTTTTTAGCCTAAAGAATAACATATGTTATGCATATTTTACGTTTCTGAGCTATCCAATGTTTATCCACTTTTTAACATCCTCCTTTATTAAAAGTAAACATTACTTGTATTTCATTTTTAAGTTGGATACATTTTCGAAACTCAGCAGCGCATTTAAATGGGCATTGCTCTCGAGCATCACATAATTCAAACAAAGCGTCTTCGCATTGTTGTTCAATATTATCTGAAATAAAGAAATTCAGATGAATTTGTATAGCTGTCTTTATTTATTTCATTTTTCTACTCACCCATTTTTTTATGATATATAATGTATATATGGTATACTATAGCGTAATTTTTATATAACCTAAATTTAAAAACATGTATTTATGCTGCGTATGTATACAAAGTATTCCCTCTAAGGCTGTCTAAGGCAGTCATGTTATATTTTCCATACCCGCCAATACCCGCCATTCTGTTGCGCATGCAGCAGTGCGCAGGTTTTTCGAAAAAACCGAAAGTGATCGACTGTGCATACAATGATACAACATGGCATGTAATCAAAAGTGAATCAAAAACTAATTCCTACTCCTTGATACAATCACAGACGAGATATAGGAGTAGACCTGTGTGATATAGGTGTCTATAATTGTTGTTGATGTCAGTATTTGATTTGAGATAGTGAGATAAGAAACCACTGACAAAATACAAGGATAGACCCATCATTCGATGTATTTTTGTGGCCCACTTTTGTGAGGTCACGCAACCCCAATTACCATTTTCATTTCGTCTATTTGCATGCAAATGAAACGATCCAGCACGCGAGACAACGATTCAGAAAAGAAATAGACTTATTTATTTATTTGTGGCACGAAGATTCTAGCCTAAACTCATCTAAATCTTATAGTCATATTTCAAAATCAAATCAAGGTACCCAACTTTGTACTTCAGTGACGCTGAAATCGTTGCGCATGTGCAAAAACAGCACACACTATCTCATCGCTGCGTAAAAAGTACTTTGGGTGAATTGTCTATGCTTGACTATCTATTCCAATACTTTCTAAAATCTAAGAATCACAAATACGATTCGAAACACCATTGGAAATTAATTACATGATATATTTCTCAATGAAATTGAGCTCTCATTTTGACCCTCATATGTTATGTTTCCGTTTCTCGCTGTAGATTGTTTTCTCGAAATAGTTCACTCACGGCATGCACGTATCGTAAGGGTTATGTGAAACGTCAAACCATAATATCAATATCAGTATAATATTTCTATTAAGAGGTTGAGCCGGCATAAAAATGAAGACAAGATTTAATTCCTACGATATTGTTTGCACCGTAACAGAACTACAAAAGTGAGTACACCGTACGAATTGATCAAATCCGTGATAAGCTCTTATAAATTACTTTCAAACTGTTTTGCAGCCACATTTTATTGGTGTATCTATAACTAATTTTGATTTTCAGGCTCATTGGTATGCGTGTAAATCAAGTTTATGACATTGATCATAGAACTTATCTCATCCGTCTTCAACGAAGCGAAGAGAAATATGTTCTTTTATTAGAATCTGGTAATAGAATTCATACAACAGCCTTTGAATGGCCAAAAAATGTAGCTCCATCAGGATTTTCTATGAAAGTATGTAATATCAATAGTATAATGAAAAATAATAAAAAAACTTGTTCGTTTCATATGTTAAATTTTACATATAATGGTATTTCGAATTTATTCTCAGATGCGTAAACACCTCAAGAATAAACGACTTGAGAGTCTTGCTCAAATAGGTGTAGATAGAATAATAGATTTACAATTTGGTTCTGGCGAGGCTGCATATCATATAATATTAGAACTATACGATCGAGGTAACATTGTCCTTACAGACCACGAGATGACTATTTTAAATATTTTGAGACCTCATACAGAGGGAGATAAAGTCAGGTAAAACATAATGAAACTGAAATACTTAATCTCTCGTATGAAAATATTACTAATAGTGTACAATGACCAGGTTTGCTGTTAGAGAGAAATATCCCACAGACCGTGCCCATAAAAATAGCATGCCTGCAATAGAAGAAATTCAACGGCACCTTGAAAATGCTAAACCAGGAGAAAGTCTGAAAAAGGTTCTGAATCCACTTTTGGAATTTGGTTCTTCGTTAATTGATCATGTTTTATTGAAGCATGATTTCGCTCTTGGTTGTAAAATTGGCAAAGATTTTAATGTAATAGATCACATGCCAAAATTAATTTTAGCTTTAGAATGTGCAAGCGATATGATGGAGTCAGCCAGAAAAAATATTTCTCAGGGCTACATTATACAAAAGAAAGAAACAAAACCAACAACGGATGGCAAAGAAGATTTTATTTACACTAATATTGAATTTCATCCAGTTTTATTCGAACAACACAAAGATTTCTGTTATAAAGAGTTTCTCTCTTTTGATGTTTCAGTAGATGAATACTTTTCTGCAATGGAAGGTCAAAAATTAGATTTGAAGGCTTTGCAGCAGGAACGCGAAGCTCTTAAGAAATTAGAGAATGTTAGGAAAGATCATGATCAGAGGCTCGTCTCGTTAGAAAAAACTCAAGAGGTAGATAAGCAAAAAGCAGAATTGATTTCTAGAAATCAAACTTTAGTAGACAATGCCATATTAGCTATACAAAGTGCACTTGCAAATCAGATGGCTTGGCCAGATATAAAAGTTCTGTTGAAAGAAGCAGAAAATAGAGGTGACCCTGTTGCATCTGCGATAAAACAATTGAAATTGGAGACAAATCATATTACATTACTTCTACATGATCCTTACGAAGACAGTGACGAAGAATCAGAATTGAAACCAATGTTAATTGATATTGATTTAGCTCATAGTGCTTTTGCAAATGCCAGGAAGTATTATAGTCAGAAGAGGACCGCGGCTAAGAAACAACAGAAAACAATAGAGTCACAGGATAAGGCTTTGAAGTCTGCAGAGAAAAAGACAAAGCAAACGTTAAAAGAAGTTCAAGCCATTCACAGTATCAATAAATTGAGAAAAGTGTATTGGTTTGAAAAGTTTTATTGGTTCATTAGCTCTGAAAATTATCTAGGTATGTTCGTATGATCGTATCTCAAAAACAATCGTCAATTAATAAATTTCATCGTTTTATAGTCATTGGTGGGAGGGATCAACAGCAGAATGAGCTGATAGTGAAAAGGTATCTTAAATCTGGAGATATATACGTTCACGCTGATTTAACTGGTGCCAGTTCAGTAGTAATTAAAAATTCTGGTGGAAATCCTGTGCCTCCAAAAACTTTGGCTGAGGCAGGTACAATGGCTGTTGCCTACAGGTATATAAGAATATATAATCTATTAACCCTTAGTGTAACCCTAATCTATTATAAAGATGTTTATATTGTTAGTATCGCATGGGAAGCCAAAGTCGTAGCTGGAGCATGGTGGGTAAACAATGACCAAGTTTCAAAAACAGCCCCGACTGGAGAATATCTTACGACTGGATCGTTTATGATCCGCGGAAAAAAGAATTACTTGCCACCGTGTCAGTTAATCATGGGATTAGGATTTCTATTTCGTTTAGAAGAAAGCTCAATCGAAAGGCATAAGGATGAAAGAAGGGTCAGAGTTGTAGATGATGAAAATGATCATGCAGAAACGACAGCTGAAGATGATAAAGAGATAGAATTAATAGGGGATTCTGACGAAGGTAGTACGTTAATTACAATATTTAATTTTATATGAACTTGATCTTATTTCTTTGATTAAATAGAGGAGCAATCCGAGCGGAAGAATGATTTAATCCCTATTGAGGAAGAATCCAAGGAGGATTTAAATACAGTAGAAAATATTGATCAGATTGCCAGCGACGAAGATGAGATCATATCACAACTTCCAGATACGCAAATTAAAATTGATATGTCTGGTTCTAAGTAAGTTGTAGAAAATACAGATTTGCATCTTCCGTGTCGAAAAATTGAATGCCTAATGGTTGTTTTTGTGTTATAGAATTAGACTTCGCATCGACAAAAACCAAACAATAACACCAGAGAACAATGATGAAAACGTGATTTATTTAGGCGATAATAAACCAATAGTAATCAATAATACCATTAAGGATAAGAGTACCGATAAATATAAGCAGCTAAAGCATGAAAATAGACACATTGAAACAGAAACTAAAAAAAACGATCAAGTAGCACTAAAAAGAGGTCAGAAAGGAAAATTGAAGAAAATGAAAGAGAAATATAAAGATCAAGATGAGGAAGACAGAAAATTATCTATGCAAGTTCTTCAAGTAGGTGTAGTTGTAAACTACAGTTTCTCTGACATAACAATAGCAATATATAATAATAATATCCTATATAAGAATATTCGTTTAGTCAGCAGGTGCTGCAAAAGAAGATAAAAGAAAAAGTAAAAATAAAGATCCATCTGGGCCAAAACAACAAGGGAAGAAGAAGGGTCCGGCGAAACCACCTCCACCGCAAAATCTTCAAATTGTAGACAATGATGAAGAAGAAAACGCGCCGGGACCAGAAGTCGACATGCTGGATCAGTTAACAGGAAAACCTGTATCGGAAGATGAATTGCTGTTTGCTGTACCAGTTGTGGCACCTTACAATACTCTACTGAATTACAAGTGCATAGAATTTGTGTTTCAAAATTATATTATAACGTTCATTTGTCATATTTTTTATTTCATATATATTATTTTTCAGATTCAAAGTAAAATTAACACCAGGTACAGGTAAGAGGGGAAAAGCTGCGAAAACTGCAGTGACAGTATTTTCGAAAGATAAAGAGATTACTTCGAGAGAAAAAGATTTATTAAAAGCTGTAAAGGAAGAAACAATAGCTAGGAATATTCCTGGAAAAGTGAAAATAAGTGCTCCTCAAATACAGAAACTAAAGAAGTAAATTTTTTTGTAGTGCTATATACAAAATGCATATAAGGAGATTTTGATTCAAGTTACGTTACCAATAAATTATTACTCTTGCTATTAAGAACAAAGCAAACATTAAGGTAGATAGTGTATTTGTAATCTTTAAACATTGTTAATAAACAAACATGTTCTGTATATATACATATAAAATAGTTCACATGTACAGAAATCATGTACGAGAGAGACTATTTCAATAATAATTTGTTTACACATCTTTTCTTTCATATGCAATGCAATTTAAAATATATAATTTATTTTTGTACAAATATAGTGCAATTAACTATTAAATTAAATAGTGCTATTTCTTGATCTCTGGTTCGGAGTCTGAGCTCACTTCCTGATAATTTACTTTATTTCTTCTCCTGTTTTTAACAACATCATGTACAGTCGTGGCTACATGTGCAGGTTTAGAAAAAGGTTTAGAAATCTTTTTTGCTTTTCTAACTATTCTTATATCGTACTCTCCGTCAGATTCTATGTCATTTAATACTTGTTGTATATCTTTCATTCCAGCACGCTTTTTATCTATTATAATACCTATAGTACTGTCATCAAGACTTCTTACAGGACTTAGGCGTTCCCTTCTTCTGGGATTCTTTACTGGTTCGATACGCGGGCTCTTTCGAATTGTATTTGCTGTTGGCTTTTTTACATTTTGCGGAATAACGGGTTTTAGGACTGCTTGTGTATGATTACGAACACTATTTTCAAACTCCAATTTCCCTTCTGGTTTGTGTGACAATTCCTTTAAACCATTTGTTAATGCTTTCTTAAATTTTTCATAATCTGGTACATCGTTAAACTTCATACTTGCTAATTCAGTCATGTATTGAAGTATAGATTTTGGAACTGATCCATGGAAAGTGTATTTTAAAAATTCTGGAATATTTTCAAATGCTTTCTCTTTTTGCTTGTGTACCGCAGCTGGATCCGATATATTTTTTTCCCACAAGAGTGAACCACATAACCATTGGATCATATTGTAGCCCAAAATTTCTAAATCACCACGCATTGTTGGAACTAAAACGAAAGAATGCCTTATTTTGACGTCCAAACATAGCAAATGCAAATATAAACATTTAATATGCAATTATCGTTACCTCCTGTATGAGCATCTCTACTATTGTATTCTGTGGTTCCATTATGTGCTCTTTTAGGATCCAGTTTATATTCGTTTTTTGTCGTATAACGACATGCAAGTCCAAAATCTACTAGATAAACGTGATCTGGAGACTTTAGATGCAACATCAAGTTCGATCCTTTTATATCTCCATGTACGTATGTTTTCGAATGAATATATTCTAATACATTTATCTGAGGATCGAAATATACGTTTTTAGAATCAATTGTGTCACGCATGTATAATTAAAACTACCATTGCTACTCACTATTTGTAAAGCTATTTTATATACTGTGTGTTCTGGAAACCGTTTATTATTTTTTACAAATAGCTTCCACAAGTCCATGCCATATCGTTCCGTCACAACAAATCTGTATTTAGTATTTTTATATTCGTGGCTTCCAGAACCTAGGTACGGGGGCATTCCAAGCCTTGAAAGTTTCTTCTTCTTGGTCCAAGCATCAACTAAAATGAACTTTCCTTTATACAATATCTGAGCAACCACATATTACATATTTTTAAGCAGTAGAACCACGCAATATCAATTGTACAATAAAAATGTTGTTTTTCATTTAATGTTATCCACATAATTACTATTATCTATTCTGAACTTTTTGGTAAAAGAATACTTACTATCGTTAGTTTTACCATTTCTCATGTAAAATTGCATTTCTACATAGAGTGGCCCATTTTCATGTGGTTCCTATAATTTACAAAAAAATGTGGCAGTGCATAAACAATTTAAGTACAGTCAAACCATGATAACTCGAACCTCTTTAACTCATGAAACCTCTATAAGCCGAAAATTTTGTTCATTCCCTTCTGCTGCTCTTTAAATCGAAATAAACTTTCTTTTCGTAGAAAGATGCAATGATATTGAACAAAAATTGATTCTCTGCTTTGGTTACCATTGAAAATACCATTGATCAACAATTTGTTAATTCATTAACACAGAGTAAATATATAATAAACAACTGATCTCCATTAATTAAACTTTTCTTTCTTTGAAACTATTACAATCAGCAAGTCATTAACTCTTGTACAAAGATCCTGTAAATTTTTATAGGGCAAATCTCTCTTACTCGAAAACTTCAATTCATAACTCAAAGATTTTAGTTTTTCCCTCTAGATTCAAGTTATCAAGGTTCGACTGCATAAGCAATGATTCAATAAATACTTACAATTTTAATTACATTTGGGTAATCGTTCGGAACTTTACCCTCATAAGGGGCAGCTGTAATTTTTATTATAATTACATTAGTGTAATCAATTTATTACTAGACTGCAGATCTTTATGAATCTAAAGGCTTCTAAAAATTTTTCAAAATATGTTGGAGTATAAAGTTTGACAAAATTGAATAAGATTTTCTTTGATTTCACTTTCTTAAAATTCAGTTGCAAAAATTACAAACTGCATAAACATCTGTAGTCTATTTATTACTCTTAGACTCAGGATCTTCATGAGAAACAAAAATATTCTGCATTGATTTGGGAGGAGCAGAAGTTAAGTAAAAATTCATTTCACCCCCTAATAGATATTTCACATTGAAAACAACATAACAATATATTCTTGGATTTTAAAAATCTGTTACTGTTTTACATTTCACCTAGACAGTTTCTTCATAATTGCATAAAGATCCGCAGTCATATTACTAAGTTTGATAAGAGATAAAAATGAAATGTTTGTTGATTATTAAAATAACGATATTTTGTTGGGTGTACATAGTACTCACCAGAATAAACTTGGCCGAATCCTCCGATACCAACGGAGTTGCCAAGAATCCATTGCTTTTTTGTCATATCTGTTAATATCTCGCCAGGAGATATCGGATCTGGAAATTTATATAATTTCGGTTTTCTTTTTTTAGGTACCTTCTTCGCTACTTCAGCAGACATGACGAGACTGTGGTTATGAGTAAAGTCTTTAATGCGTAGAACAGGTGTTAACTCTGATGAAGATGACGACGTACTAAAAATCTATAATTTCAGGTATTATAAAATGAAATTCTAATGCTATGATAAATTCCTATCTAAACGAAACTTCGTACAGCAAACGACCGAACAATGATACTTCGCGCACAATCGTTGAGCTGTTGAGAATACGAAATAAAATTCAAACGCGGGAACTGCGGTTCTCCAGTGCAGTCATTGAGCAACGTAAAAATTCCTATGCAAAGAACTGTACTGCGAAATAAACAGAAATAAATAATCAGTAGTAAACATAAATGAAATTAGAAACATTATTTGTCGAATCTTCACTGAAAATTTTCTGTGTAACTCGATACGTTTCATGTATGTTGTTCAACAGTTGTTCAATGATTTATAGGGGAGAGATATTGTTGTTGGTAGTTCGAGCGTTCTGAACTGAACTGCGCAGTGTATGTTGTCACGGAATCGTGCGCATGTTGATATTCGAAAATGTCAGATAGCCGTTAAAAGTTAAAAGTATATTTATGTTGTACACAAGAAAAGCGTAGAATATGAGAGAACGATGAATAAGACCTCGCGTTTTTCGTGCCGCGGTTTCATTTTATGAATCGAAGGGTCGGTGTTCGACGTTCGGTTACGCGAAGTTCGTGACAAAATCTCGTTTAGGTTACTTTTTTAAATGGAAGAGGCGGCGAATCCCTCGCTGAATTCACGTCTAGACAGCAATGATCGAATCGTCGAGACAGATGATAAGAACACAAGTGGAACCAGCAATGACATCGAGTGCGAACAGGAGATTCCTCAGGGGGAATGTACACCGCAGCAGGCATCGACCAGTAGACAGATCGACAATTCTATTTTTAATACGATATCTAAAATTGTTAATCCTGCTGCAAAGGTCAGAAATCATTTTGTTTGGAATACTAGAGACTTGTTTACATAGTACATTAAGCTAATTCTTTAAAATATCATATATATTTTAGGTATATGCCATGTGTCTTTGATTTAACATGCACTTTCTGTAATTAACCGACTAATTTTCCTATATCGCATTTAATTACCAGGTACCGGAGATTCAGGATTTCAAAATTGTAAAACCCATAAGCCGTGGAGCGTTTGGCAAAGTATTTCTTGGGTATAAGAAGTCTAACTCTGAGAATGTATACGCGATCAAAGTGATGAAGAAGAATGAGATGATAAACAAGAACATGGCCTCTCAAGTGATAATAGAGCGGAACGCGTTGGCCTTAACTCATAGTCCGTACTGCGTACAATTATTTTACTCGCTGCAGTCGGTGAGCAGCATCTACTTGGTAATGGAGTATATGGTGGGTGGAGATCTTAAGAGTTTGTTGGGTGTCTATGGCTATATGGAGGAATCCATGGCAGCTTTTTATACCGCAGAAATATGTTTGGCATTGGAGTATCTTCACTCTCATGGGATAGTACACAGAGATTTAAAGCCGGACAACATGCTTTTGTCTCGAGAAGGCCACGTCAAGTTGACAGACTTCGGGCTCAGTAAGATATCCTTGCACAGAGATCTCGAGATCTCTGATTTAGTGAATTGTACACCCAGTCTCTGCGCGAGAACTCCTGGACAGCTTCTGTCGTTGACTTCGCACTTGTCTTTCGGTTCTGGACAAAAATCTACCTGCGATTCGAATCTCAGCGATGCGAGCACGCCAGGCGTTAACTTGTTGGCTGCCCTGCAACGGAACTGTAATAAGTTTCAATCGTCACCAAACTCGGTCAATTCCTCTGCTGCGTCGGGAGATTATTCTCGACTATCTGGCGTCACCCCTTTTCAGTCAGCCGAAGATCTACAGCTTGGGGAACGCTTTGAATACAATAGCAAAACTGCGAATACCGATGAAGTGCAAGACAGCAGCTCCGGTAGTTACCACACGTGTGAAGCCTCATCTATTCGCGCTGATAGTAAGCCACACCACGACGTGGATGACGAAGACGAGTCCACGTTAGAAGCGGAACAATCTCAGCATACATCTTTCCATACTAGTCCGTTAAGCACGTGTACAACATCTTTTGTGAGAGGCGCGAAGAGAAAGAGGGGGGTACAACCTACTGGGGGTACAACGGGTTTAACGTGCGAGATAAATGCCATGGACTTGGACGTGGACAAAACGCCGAAGAGGAAGAACCGGGGCTGCATATTTTCCAGGAGTCCTATTAATTCCAACATTTCGGCGTCATTGAAACCACTGAATAACATTAGTGACGTGAACGGAGAACAAGGAACTGGTTCAGGTGGAAGAGTCGCTTTCAGTACACCAGTGCCATCCACAAAACAAAAGGAGAGGACTGAGCAGAGATGTAATAGCACGGAGGAAGTGGAGAAAGATGGAGCGGAAACGGTAACCTTAGTCAAGACTACAAGATTTCAACTTCCACTGCCCTCTGTTACCACGTCGCATTCAAGTATCGATGTACCAAGCGATCCGTCGGAGCAGGATTGTTCTCCTCAGAGTATATCTCCAATCAAAACACCAGCAAGTTCGAGTAACTGTTACACACCTTACAGAACACCAAAGTCTGTTAGAAGAGGTGGTCAGACTGGTGCTAATAGATCGGATGACCGTATACTTGGAACACCGGATTATTTAGCACCGGAGTTACTCCTGAAACAAGGTCACGGTTCGGCGGTAGATTGGTGGGCTTTGGGCGTCTGTCTCTTTGAATTTTGCACCGGTGTGCCGCCATTTAATGACGAGACACCGCAAGCAGTATTTGCCAATATTTTAGCCAAAGACATTCCGTGGCCGGAGGACAACGAAGCTTTGTCGGCCGCAGCCACAGAGGCTATCGATGCGCTTCTTACTATAGACCAACACGAACGCCCGTCAGCGAAAGAAGTGCGGACTATGAGCCTCTTTCAGGACTTCCCCTGGAACAATCCACTGAAAGCGGTCCCACCGTTTGTTCCTCAGCCCGATGACAATTATGATACATGCTATTTTCAAGGTAAGCTTGATCAGCCTAACAACGACTTAGCTAGCTCGCTTTATGTCTAAGTTCATTCATGACGTTCAAGGTGGTTGAGCTAAGACTGAACATTTAAATATCGCTCTTATTCTTAACGATACATGAAATCTAAATGTTCTTTTTAAAATATATCACTTTCGCGTTCATTCAGACAGTGTCATTAACTCGTTAACACCATTAGAGTGAAATTACTGGAATCTGTTTTCTGTTCTCAGCACGGAATATTATGCAGCACTTGAACGTGAGCAACTGCGACACGTGACTCCCGGGGAAGCTAGCACACTGTCTGGTCTGTGACGGGAGTAATCACCGTTAACGCAAGAATCGTTACAATGTAAAACTATTATTTTATATAGTTGTAAATGTATAATACTATAAAATATTTTGTTTAGACTTACAAGTTCCTGTGCGTTCGCTTAATCTCTAGGGTGAAGATTCCTGACTTAATTGCTATGCTTCTTCGCTTGGTCATGATTATAGGAGCGGAGTAAAACAAGTATCATTGATAGCGACTTTATGACTGATGGAACGAAGGCTGTTAGGTTTATGCGTCTACGAAAACCTCATTATCCTATATGACGATGTATCGAATCGTTCGACGATGAAGAGCATGATAACGAGCGAAATACTTTATTGAGCGAGAATTCGGTATTCCCTGCCGCGCTTTCACTTCAAGTTCTTGTGGATCCAGGGCAGGAAGTGCGTTACTCTCGTATAGACGCCTGGATATTGACCTTGACCGCATCCGATGCCCCAACTGACGACACCAACTTGCGTCCAGCGGCCGTCGTTGACCATCAACGGACCACCGCTGTCACCCTGTAATAGATAACGCGTTAGCAGAATTCAAGAGGGCCCGAACAAGCCGAATAACACGATACACACCGAACAGGAGTCCTTCGCAGCTCTACCTGCGCACAAGAAGCTGTCCACGATGCCACCGGGCGCTGCTGCACCGTATTTAAATTTGCATTCAGTGTTCGACCAAATTGGTATCGATACTTCCTGGAGTACCGCCGGCTGTGGTCCACCTTGAAAATGCAATTTGTTATTTCATCTGAACGCGAGGTTCTACAGAAAGAGAAACTGCGAATACAGAGATCGTGTTGCACCCACTTTCTCTTAAAGAGCCCCAGCCGATAACCGTAGCAGTTTTCCCGGAATATAACTGGGAACCGCTGGGAAGGCAGATCGGTCGTATCTGTTCCGAGAATTGGACGGGTTCGCTGAGAGTCAGGAGCGCGACGTCGTTATACAGAGTTCGTAGATTGAATCCTCTGTGTCTGACCACTCGTTTCACCCGTCGCTCGATGTGTCTGATCTCGGTATTGGTCTTGATGTTGTGATCACCAAGTCGGACCGTCAATCTCGCCACGTCCCATGGATTCATACTGCGAACAAATTGATCGATTTCTGCACAAACAGCCTCGATATTTTTTAAGCACGATCCGAGTATTTAGAACGACTAAACCCGCGGACTGTTCGGTTAGATGCAATAAGAGTACGAACGAAGTTAGAAGTACCCATCAAACCAACGTTCGTTCCTGAGTAAGTAACTCTGAAGATCCATTAGTTCCACATCCTACATAATCTTATTAATACGAGTCGAAGTTCCACAGATTGGAAAGACAATTCTGTACGCAACGAACTGGTCAGGGACGTTCAGCGCGATTGAAAACCGAACCGAAACCTCCTCCGAAAGCGAACATTCCTCGCAGACAGTTTTGTCATGCGGTGCCGTCTTTCCGCGACTTACTTGGCAACGCAATGAGCCGCGGTGAGAATGTGTTTATCGTCGATGAGCGAGCCGCCGCAGAATTGTCTGCCGGCGTTGAAGAGCGCTGCCATCCAAGGCCACTCGCCGGGCTCTACGTTGTGGCCGCCTACGATGCGTTTCTGGTCTTGGAAACCGTTCTTCGCACCGCATTGCGACGTGTCCAGGGCGGAAACGCTTCCCGACAATGGTTTCTCAGTGGTCGGGGATGTAGTCGACGCACCCGGCCACCAGGCAGGTTTCTTCGTCGGCCAGGTTGTGCTGAAGCCGGGTTTTTTTGAGCTCGAAACTGGTTTGAACGTGGAGAACGTTGCTAAATCGACGTACGTCGGATGGGTCGGTAATGGCGGCAAGGTGTGATCAGGTGGATGCGTTGGGATCGGCGGCGGCCATGAACCAGGTTGCTGCGGCCTTGGTTTTGCGGTCACGTCTTCCTTGTTCTTACCATCGTTTGGCTGCAAAAGCGTTTACAATAAAATATGAACATTTGAGACTGGAGACTTGAAACGAGACTGGAGAGCCGCCGTATCGACTTCAGCGTTTCGCGAAAGGAACAGCGCACGATCGAGCACGGTAGTTAAAGAGAGTCGTAAAAGTTTCGTTTGCGAAATCGATAGAGCCCAGCTGTAACTTTCTACGCTAGATCTAACGTTCTCGATTCGCATCACGTATTATTTTTACGAGTTTCTGGGAACTAACCGACACTTTACGACCGATCGTGCAGTCGACGATAATCGACTTCGATCGTTATTGAGTGTTATCGTATTTCGAAATTAATTCGATCATCTACCTGCGCGTCTTCGATGATCGGATCGATGGGGTCCTCGTTGCTGGCCGGTGCTGGTGTTACAACCGGGTGCAGGTTCGAGCAACAGATTCCGAAATTCGTTTGACCGCTCTCCCGTACGTAGCTGCAGGTGTCGTAAACCCCGAGAACCCAGCCGTCGAGAGCAGTCAGGTCGGGGATTTTGAAGTAAGGGTAGCACTCCTTGAAGCTAGTGCAACGACCAACCTCGCCTTTCGATGTCAGACAGAAGTCACGATTCGAGTCACCCTTCCATAGGATGCCACGGCCGCTTCTTGCCTCGATTCCAGCATCCAAATCATCTGCGGCTGCACGTCAAAATAATACGTTTCGTTATCGAAACAATTCGTTGCCAAAGCTCTTTGAAAAACAATTTTTTATACAATTTTCAACTCGTGCACATCGCTTTATGCGAAATACAAAATTGTCTGCATCTGTCTCAAGAAAAGTAGAACTACAACTCTTTCAATCTTCCTACAGTTTTGTACAGTCACTCGATCTGTGCATTTACAGTGAAAGTCAATATATTAAATACAAAATGGCATTGGAAGAATTTAGGAATACAGGTGCATCGTTTTCGTACCTGTTTAAATGATTAGAAGATGGGAAAAATATCTATCTATTTGTTTTAGTTGAGGAAGAACATTGATCGAAGATCAAATCTTGTTGAAGATCGTTTTAGTGTATTTACTACATTGGTTTGTACACGAAGAAGGGCTCTGCACTAGTGGAAGATTAAATGGAATCTACGAGATCACTAGAAGAGGAACACTCGAATGTTCATTAAGCTTGGAGTTCCTCGGCACGTTCGCGAGTGCACGCGCATGCATTTAACGATGTCCACCATTGAATGACACATCGTCTACCGTTGTAACGAATGGAGGTTGTGACACATCGGCCACGGAATCGTGTGTTATCGATAGTCGAGGGTTCCACCTTCGCTCGCGTCTCCCACGAAAAGTGATTCCGATACAAAAGTATTTTCGTTTCATCTGAACGGTCGCGTGGTTGTCACGGTGCTTCCCATGAAATTCACATCGAACCACGTGCAAATCGTTATCTCCGAAACCGAACAGACACTCGTGTGCGTTGTTCTCAGCGTCGCGAATGGTATTCCTCTCATGCTCGACGGGACACACATTCTGTTACGTCCTATTGTTGCAGAGAATTTTAATTGCAAAGGACCAGGAAAATGACCCACTTCGCAGCGATTGGCGCGAACGACCGGCGACGGGTAGCCGAACGATGATCTTCGATTCACCGAGACGATGAAATATTATAACAGAATTCCAGCTGGATTATTGACAGCAGGTTCGCTGACCCAGGCGTATTCACACGGATGCACACATGCGTCTCCGAAGACTTCCGTTTGCCGTCTACGGAATGCGCGAATCGCCGCTCGTATGTCAATGCTCGAGACCATTCACACGTTATATAATTTATAACAATAGTTTAACCGCTGATGCTGGCACTAAATTGACCACTATTTAATTTAAATTTCTGCATACTTCAGAAAATGTCGATACCAGACAAGGCCGATCAAATTGGTTTATGCCGAAGATTTCGAAGGTGGTACTTTGAAATGTGCAATTATTTCTTTTCATAAAGATCACAGGCTGGCTTGAATAATCTATAGCCGCTGACCACCTACGATAAATTGAATTTGAATTTTTTTTTATTGTTTAGGATTAAGATTCTGCGGAGATCGCGGAGGGAGCTAAGTTTTCCTAAATTCGGATCCTCGGTTAGCACGACTCACCTTCGATGATCACCGCGTTATCATCCTGTTCTCCCTGCTCGTCCAGCAAAGACTCGAAGACGACTGGCTTGCTCGCGAGATCGGCGTAGATGTGGCGAACGTCGGCGACAACGAAGAACGCGACGAATGCCTGCACGACGAGCACCGTCACCATCCTGGGCGACGACCGGCGTCGGTCCACGTTCGATCGCGGGTAATTGTAGGGGAACGAACACGGCGGGCTTGGAGGATCACGGAAAGTTAGGGCCCGGTCGCTGTTACCAGTAGGGACCCTGGGACCGGCACTAAGTTGCTAAGCTGCTGAATAGCCGGTGCTCGAGCTTATAACGGGCTCGTTCTCCCCTCTCGGGCTCTCCGCTGTTCTTTGCCCCTAGCAGGTTTGGCACGACGAGTCACTGGGAGTCATCGGGCTCTTCTCTTGTTCTTTTAGCAGGTGCTGGCCACCTCCAGCCACTGTCCATCCATCGGCGAAGGAAAGGGTGAGTTCAGGGCGAAAATTTCCATCTGGAAGATCGAGTGGTCCGATCGACGACGCGTCCATCCGAATCGTGCGATCGATTTCGATCGATCCTCCTCCCGAGACTGTGTTCATGGCATCCAGTGTCCTTGTGAAACGTTGCGTAGGATGTTTTTACGTGAACGCTCTGATTCCCCTCTTAACCAGGCCGTCTGCTCAGCGCGCAATCATTTACGGTTTTGGTGAACTGTTGCGATACGAAGGCAATCGTCTGCTATGCTACAGTGCCGGGCAAAGTGATTTGATGACTCGTACAATTAAAACATCAACGCGTTAGGATGGGATTCAATATATATACTCACGAATCCAAGAACAAAAGAAGTAATAATGTTTCAATGATTATATTTGAAAGGGATTCATTTTATACAAGCTGATGTACAACCTCGGTATCAGTACTTTAAAATACATATACTTATAAGTAGACTGAGGATATTTATGCAAAATAAATATGCCTTCGTCACTTAGATGATGCAAGAATCGTATAAAAATTTCTCCTCGTCTTCAACAATTCTAATTAATTGAAAATCACATATGAATATCCTTCAATCGTCTTAATGTTTTTACTGTTTTCAATTATATCCACTCATTTTTCTTATAAATTCATGAAATCCATGGTCTAGTTATCAGTAGACCGCGGATGTTTATGCAATTTCCAATTTCTATAGACAAATTTTAAGAAAGTGGAATGGAATAAAATCCGATTTTTCATAGGAACAGCCTTTGTAAATCTAAAACAAATAAAAATGGTACTATCGAATGGTACTATCTAATGTACTAATAGTACTATCTAATGGTTTCTATCGAATTTGATATTACAGCATTTTTGCAATATTTTCATAAGCCGTAAATGCATAAACATTCGCAGTCTGGTTACTAGCTATTTTGATCTAGCTTCGCAATCCTCAAAGATATTAATTACAATGCAGTGTTGAAGAATGTCTCCGAAAGAAAAGCACAGAAAAGTACACGAGAAACATAAATGCCTAGTTGTCACACAGATTTGTATGGTTTCATATGTACGAATGAATGAAATAGAAGACACGCTGATGTTTCAAATGCGCGTTAATCAAAAGATACAAGTTCGTGTCCCTTTAACAATAAGATCAAGAAAGACGAAGTAAGCTGGCTCGGTCAGAGTTGGGACAAAAATTTTATTCAAATCAAAATTTCGAATAAAGTTGTTTTTTTCCAAGTGGGTTTCAGACCCACTTCATTCTAAAGTTTTATTTAAATAAGATCTAATTATTCGCATTATTGCAAAATCATGCACTATTTATAATCGTATTGATTTTTTCATTGAATCTTTACAAAATTTTAATAATAATACAATATTGATTATACCATTATTATTATTTTCTTTTATGCGTGTTCCTTCTTTGTTATTAAACGATTAGTCTTGTATCTTTCTCAATTTTTTTTATTGTAAACATTTATGTGAAACGGCTTCAGTCCGTCTATAATAAATAATAATAATAATTAGAAGATTTTTGCCGAACTCTGGGCTTGGTATTGGAACAGTTTACGATGAACAAGCGTGATAGAGATTCTCGGAAACTTTCTTGGGCGACCAGAGATGATTGAACGATTCCTCGAAACGGGGTACAGTGTTTTTGTACCTTACCAATAAACAAACGTATTACCTTTCTATCGATAATTCACGTTTGAATAGTTTTTTTACCACTGTACCGTTTATAGGAGTTTGTATCGGTCAAAAAAGTTCATTATTATTATACAACCGAATGTAAAATTATTATAAATTATAAATTATTATAACATACAACCGAAGAGTATTCTTCATCGAAAAATTGCGCGTTCCACTGCATTTTGCAAGTGTATATTTTCAATAATTTACACCCTCGAGCAGTGTTACCAGACGAGGGAAGGAAACACGAATTGAAGAGAAAAAGTTACCCTCTCTACTCCGGATATATGCACGACAGAGATGAAACGCGTCACGTGACTGGACCGTAACGGTTGGGAAGGGGAAGGTAGAGTGGGGACACAAGTCTTGCGACTCTGTCCTTCAGCTGTTTATTTTTCATAATCACGTTCTACAATTCGAAAAATCGAAGCACATTCAATCTTGTCATTTTTACAAGGCAATGTATTTTTTTGCCATTAGTGCTCGGTACGGTTAGTCTTGGTGCGTGTACAATTTCATACTGGTGCCAAGAATTCCGCGACACAGATGAAACTTTCAGAGACGAAGAAATTGGCAAATAAAGCAAGATAACTGTTAACCCTTCGCCAGTGAATTTTGCTTTCCGTGAAGTATTTCTGTGGAATGTGACAATTATGTATGAAATGTTCTGAATCCTAAGAAGAAACAATGGATGCTCCGTGTACTGGAGGAAACAGTAAATCGACCGGACGCTCTTGACGCGTCTAGAAAGGTGGGCCGTTTCGAAAAGAAGCGGACAGGCGTAAAATAAATGATAAATATGTCTAACGCAAAAAATCGGCTTAATTTACATTTACCGTTCCGCGGATCGTGTTCGGTCGATCGAGAAGAATGGTCAAACGATCTTGTAACGGGTCCACGCCGGCTGTCCGGTCATCGAAAACACAGTTCTGATTTCAGCCTTTTTTTTCCTCTCCTGTGTCTCTCTTTCTCTCCCCGATGCTGGAGAGGAATACCGTCGTCGCGTCGGGCCGATTTGTCATTCGATCCGAAGATCCGTGTTCAATTTGCCCGGTGCGGTAACGGGTAATGGCGGACCTGTTATCCGATAAGTATCAGGAATGTGTAATTTCGATCGAAAATGGTGGTGGTTCCGGAGGATTGTATTTTCTGTGTGCGTGCGTGTACCTCTCCCCCCTTCTCTCTCTCTCTCTCTCTCTTTCGGTGATTATGCAAGCCGCCGCACGGGTGACGGAACCGGCTCAATTTTGATTTGTCGCCGTTCGATGCTCCGGCCAGGCAGTGAATGCCGGTTTCGAATGGCATTTGCATAGAGAGTACGATCCACGGGCTGGCCTTGAAGAGGCCGAGGGAAGGCTGCACGTAAGGGACCGTCGGCCGTGAACTTACCCGGCCGTGTGATTCCCGTGCACCGTCACGAATGCCAAGCGATACGCGTGCATTTCCTTCTGGCACGATGAATGGAATTTCCTCGAACGGATCCCTGGATCGTATGTACACGAGCCCGCACTGTTCCCACCTATTTCTTCCCATTTCCACCGGTGTCCGTGCTCGACGATGGGCGCCACAAACTTATTGGAATTTCTCTTCGCCGAGGAAAATAATGCGTTCCCCGTAGAACCCTCTTTCTTTGTTCGCGGTCCCCGCCACTGTGAGAAAAGAAGGGTTTTGTTGTTTTCTGTGGCTTCGCGTGCTCTTCGCATTCTTCCGAAGACACACTACGCCCTCGATGGATCTCTACGCAAAATAAAAGGTGTTTGCGTCGATTGCATGAATCGGCAGCCACGTACAGGGTGTTTTGAAAAGTATTTAATATCGTAAGATACGAAATGTTGAACAATTAATTTATTAGAACAGAAAAGCACGCGACATATAGTTAATTTAACAAGCACTTAATAAACATTTAGTTCTTAAATCGTAATTCCGTTATTTCGTAAACCGTATCGTATTTTATTGATCTTGACGTATTCGTGTTTTGAGAAAAAAGTGATGCCGCCGCGTGAACGCATCCTTTTATATCTTTTGCAACGAATTTTCTGGAACACGTTCAGTCTTTGTTTATTGATTAAACACAACATTTACGTACAAACACACGAGTCACACATATACATATAATCGAACATATACGAAATCTCTCGGTCTTACAATATTTACGGCGGTGTACCGGGGTAGCTAACGCGCCGAAGTAGATTAGGAACATCGTCAGCCATATGTCTGACCAGCGAATGGTGAGTTACTACTTTTAGCTGCAGCTTTGTGTCGATAATCAGGCTAACTACTAAAATATGATGACGAACGATTTAGAAAGAAGAGTATTGTTGATTTCTGTTGATTTATAATACGCAGCCTGTTCGAATACTTCTATATGTGTTGGGTGAAAGAGAAGTCGAGGAACAGAAGGAGATTCCGAGCCTCGGGATGGGAATAAACTTTGGGTTTCATGGTTCAGTGAACCCTTAAAGGGTGAGAGGAGTAAACACGGTTTTAAAGTTACGTCTTTTTTTTTGTTTGCTCTTTCGGCACTCGGACTGGCAGGTTGTTAATAATCTTCATCAGAGGAGCCACGTTCGCAATTAGCATCTTCAGCGAGTTTTATGGCTCGCAGCCTACCTTTCATCCGCATAACTTGTGTCGATCATCTTTTTCATAAAAAATCTTGAATACGCAGGAGCCAAAATTTCGAATTGTACACTATCTCTTAGAATTATTTAAAGGGAATGAAATGAATTCGTATAAATAAATATATTATCGAATCTTACATCGTTAACAGAGTATGCTGATACAACAATTTCGAATTTTATTGTTTATCAGAAGATCCGATAAGAACATAGATACTATAATGATGATAAGGTGACAGGTTCGTTATAGATTGATTACTTTAAGGCATAAAGATGATCTCACCTTCAATTTTTATTTAGATATTCAATTTTACTTTTAAATAAAGTCCACAGCTAAAGATTTCCCAAAAATTTAGTTTAGATGTCACATATACTAATATCTAAAAAAATTATTTTCTCCTTTTTAGTGCATTTTAATATAAACGTGGTTCTTAAAAAGTTTTTATATATTGCTTATTTTCTACTTTTTAGTCTTCTCGCTGAGATACTCTGCTGAGACTTTTATTATTATTTTAAATATTGTGATGTTATTATATGAGATATTGTATTGTTCTTTACAGCAAAAGATTCTCTAGACTTTCCCGAATCGAGTGATGTGCAATAGTAATACGTTGTGATTATTTAAACATGTTTTTGCACATCACTGGATTCGGGAAAGTCTTGAGAATCTTTTGCTGTAAAGAACAATACAATATCTTATATAATAACATCACAATATTTGTTCAAAGTCAAGAAAATATGTATTTTTTTCAAACTCAAATTTCTCAAAAACTGTTCGTGTAAAAAACTTTATAAAATCCACCCAACAGTTATATGGAAACATTTTTGTTGTTGAACAGTGAAGTTAGAAGACGAGATTCGAGGGAGCTCGTAGAAGCTCCCGAACAGCCAATAAAGAAATCGTTCGACGAGTGGCCAAACCGGACCGTTTAAAAAATACCGAGGTTGTTTCGGACTGTTGATACCGCGTTTCGTAGAAGATCTCGAGGGTTCATCGCCTGCCCTTCGGTTTCGGTGGCGGAATTCCACGATTAACCACTATCTTCGTGCTTAATTGCGAACCAATGTTAGCCGGGAAAGTTGAGGTAGCTTTCACCATGACTCACAGTGGTCCGGATCGAAAAAGTTGGTGTCATTTAGCTAAAATGTCAACTTTCTCATATAGATTTCTAACAAATTTGTATTACTTCCTACATGTACATCAACCTCGAAAATGAAAGAATTAATGCAGTTTACCAAGAATTGTAATTAGGCCGAATACTTAAAGGTAGACAGTTTAGAGATAGTACCTTGCTTCTCTTCTTCGAGATGCCCTGATGACATCACTTAATATTTCTTACTTTTTTTTTATATTTTTGAGATAATTATTAACATCTGACCCGTGCATGTCACGATTAAGATTAACATGTAAGAGAAAACTTAAAAAAACTGAATCCTGAGGCAGTAGAGTTATCAATTAACTAAGTCAATCGATCATCATAGATCATCACGAAAGACAAATTATGGTATGTTTATTTTATTAACTTACTTTTTTATTTGTAGTAACATTGACCGAATATAATGTTAGTGCTATTTTATTCGCACTATGTATTTAAAATATTTCTTCTTTTTTTTACACAGAAAAGCATTGATTTGTGTGTTAAAGATTAACACTAACGCTAAAAATTATTGTTCACGAAAAGTATAAAAAAAGGTTGAAAAACTATATTTGAACAATTCATTTTTCAATCAAAAATACCAATGAACAGTTAGTGTAAATTATTGTTTAACAAATGCAAAAAAACATAGTTAAAAATGATGATTTTTTAAATATTTTTTAGTGAAAATATCGTTGCAATATTTCTACCAGTTCAAAAGTTATAACAAAAATGACACCAACTTTTTCGATCCGGACCACTGTGTGACTCCGGGACGCTCGGAATTCCATTTCGGACCGCGTACTTTTTTTCCTTCTGTTGTCGTGATTAAGCTCCGCCGGACTACCGACTCGTTCTAATTCCGAACTGCTTAATTCCTCGTCCCTCGTTTTAAATACACACGAGAAGATTTATGGTTGACAAGACATTCACGCGCGAGCGAACCATCGAACCACACACACACACACACACACACAGAGGTTTCTTCTGCTGCTTCTTCTTCGTCTTGCTCCCGGGTTCCGAATCTGTAATACCTCTTTCAGTTACCGAATGTTTGCACAAGGCGGAGAGTAAGTTCGACGACCGGGTCCCCGGTCTTCCTGATGGAACGATTTCGTTTGGGGTCTCAAGCCCAGCCACGTTTTTATTGAAAAATTTGTCTCACGATTTCGCGGTTGGCGTCACCGTTCGATCAACGCTGTGCCCCACCTCGGAAACCGGTTGCGTCGGGGTTGCTTTTTATTATGTGCTCTTAAACAGTACCAAAGTACTCGGACTCTGAAAGAAACTGCATCCCACAACCGCTGCCCGGGGACTCTCGACGCTTCGCGGACAACTTTCAGAAAAGGTTGCGGGATATTTCGGTCCAGCGAAGATTAAATTTAGGGATGCAGTAACGTAGGCGAAATCACCGGGCGAAGGTATCGGACTTCGACACTCGGTGTACTTAAGTTGTGAGAGAAGTTTCAGCAAACCCTTGGAGGGCGCCCAGTGGGCTGCAAGCAGGTGGAGATAATTAAAAAAATTTTCATATCACCATATAGATTAAAACTGGATATTTCCGTAAGCTAATATTCGAGCCGTTTATTTTGAAAGTGAGCCAAGTCCATTTAAGTTTAAATTGAGATATTTAAGAGTTCGCGTTTGCATTTCAATGAAATTAGAAGTATACGTTTCCAACCACTGTCTCATACAATTCAAGACAACTCAGTTCAATGGTTAAATTACATAAGTCATAAGTAAAATTAATAGCAAGTATGTTTGAATATTTTCTTCATCTTCAATCCATGTATATTACATACTTTTCATTATATATATATATATTTTTGGTTTTTTAGACGCAATTTACCTTTGATAAAAGTTCAAACTAGAACCGAAACGTTAGGCATATTTGCAAAATAGCTAATTGATTAAAAATTGATCGAAACTGTTGCGCCGAAAACATTAATTTAAAAATTAGAAATACTTAAAACACTTCTTAAGTGTATTTAAGAGAGTTTAAATTCACAATTAAAATAATAGCAATTATTAAGTGTCTTTAATAATGTGTCTTCTTATCAAGAACGGACTTGAGCCACTTCTACAATTAACAAGTAGATTTGTTATAAAATTTAAAATCGCTCAATAGGAGCCTAACGTTCTTCTTATACGTATACAGTGGCCCGCATTAATATTTGGACACTTTTAAATAAAGTACGATAAAAGTTAGAACAATTAGTTTAGCACATCAAGTGAGGAAGAAATCTTGGAATATTTCAATTAGTCGAGATTACAAAAGAAAATACTAAAAGTTGTTGTTTAAAACATTCATGTTGACAATTTAAAAAATACATTTTCAATATAGGCCCACACAAAAAAGTTGTAAAGAGCACATTTTAGTATTTTATTTCCAATTTTAACTAATTGCAATTTTTTCACAAACTCTTGTCCACGTCAGGTGGTAAACTAATTGTTCTAATTTCTAAAAAAAAACAAAGACGCGTATTGCAATATTTAAAAAGTTATCGTATTTTTAACACTAAAACTACTGAGCCTTAAAAGTAACTGGTACATGATTCTTTACAAAAATGACAAGATTGATTTTATTTAGATTTTGATACAAACAATTCTTCTAAAATCGTTTTTATTATTTCAATAATTGTTAAATAATAATTCTAGTGCCCAAATATTAACGCGAGCCACAGTACATAGTAAAAATTAGACTGCGAATCTTTATGAAAAATAAAAAATTGTCTGTATCGATCGCAAGAAATAGAAACTAAATTGAATGTTACTTCTTCCCTTAATGATTTTCCTACAGGAGAAATCACATATGTGTGTGTGTGTGTGTGGGTATTAACATCTTGAATTTTAAAAATTTTCCAACAATTTTCAATCTCATCTACTCAATTTTGCTATAAATGCATAAAGACCCGCAGTCCAGTAATAATAATAAATCTAAAATTACATTGTTAAGAGTTTTTTTTTTCAGCAGTATACCTTTTTCTGAAATTCCGGGATAGATTATTGACGTTCAACCGGAATTGTGGACAGCAACTTCAATTTCGGGAGAATCCCGACCGATCGGGGACAGTTTGGCAACCCTACAGGAAATTCTCGGGCAACGTGACACGTAGAAATCCCCACTGAATTAATGTAAAAGAACAAAAATGTAGATTGTTACAAGAGAGAGGGAGAGATTACAATCGATCTTAAGCAACGGATACTTATGTCCGAACATTGTACGGCTTATGGAACGTCCGGAGGAGCCAGTTTTACGTCGTGGTTCCCGAAGACGATCGATAATGTTCGCCTTCTTGTAATCAAGCGCAGAGATCGTGTTGCCCGGTCTAATCGAAGATATTGTATGCACGAGTACTACAAGGATGCCGCGTGAATACACGACCTTGTAGGGGGCCACTGGCCCTGAGCTGAGTTATCCGTACACGCTGCGCCTTCGACCGGCTACGTGAATTCCTTAATGGTCAATAACTCGCCAAGGGTTGTTCTTATGTAACTATTACTATGATTACACGCGTAATTCTCTCGGTGTGAATCGGCCTCCGTAAAAAATCATTAAACATCTCGACGATCAATCACGCCGAAACGACACGGGTGATCTGTACTCGCAGCGCACAGTATTTATAGAATTCCGGTGTATTTAAGAAGTTTGTTTTCACAGATTAAAGATCCAATACCATTATTAAAATGTTGTAAGGTAATATATCAAATACCTTGCAAAGGCTGTAATTTGACTTACGTTGGATAAACTTCTAGACAATTGATTACAAGGATCAATGAACATAAAAGATATATATTTTTGTCATCATCACAACATACCGCCTTGACGAAGCATTCATTAGAACTCGACCATGCATTGATTTTGAACATGTCAAAATATTGGATAAAGAAAGTAATTTACACCAAAGATTATTATTAGAAACTGTACACATGATTAAACATCAAAGCGTCAATCTCAGGTATGAAAAACCTGAGATTAATGAAATTTACGCTACATTATTTAATCAGTAATTATCTTATGATGATGTTTCCTAATAATTTAATTTTTTTGCATTCAGTTGAATATAATAATGGTTGAACCATACACATAGTAACATTGTTATGTTAATTTCACACACAAAATGATTGCTAATTTTCTACCAACTTCTGGTAATATTTGAACATTGCTAATCATTCTGTAAGTTTTTCTTACGATTACAATACTTTATTGACAACTAGCTGACCCGACAAACGTTGTCCTGTCTAAATTTCTACAAATTTGTGAATAGAAATAAACTAACTGGCGCACGTTGATAATGTCGATAATGTTTTCTTTTTGTTGTGTTGAAATATGACTCAAAAAGCACTTTCAGTTTCTCTCGAATTTTCCATTTTTCCGGGCAACTTTTCCAATTTTTCTTTCCCTGAAACCTTATTCGGACTATTACGAACATTAAAGAAAAAAGAAATTAGCCAAATCGGTCCAGCATTTCATTTTTATTTATATAGATTTTGTTATAGTTCTGTTGCGAGTCTGTGTGCTTTTTTTGGAGTTAACTTACCATCTATTGGGTGGTAAAGTTTCGAGACGCGAAGTAAAAGTGACATGAATTATTATTTGTTTGACAAACGAGGTATGGGTATGTGTCCTTCTCAGCCTATCTAAATTAAGTATTCAGCTCAGGAAACGAGCTGGTTTTAATCTATCCATGACACGAACACTTTTTAATTAATTCCATTTATTTTATAGAAACCGTGCGTCGATCGTTGCTTCGTTAGAACTGTCTTATTTCGTCTTTCTTTCGTCCCATGTACGAACGGAATCCTTTTATTGGATTCTCGACCAACAGGTTTTCTTCCGATACTCGTCGTCGATATCCTTTCGTCTCCGTCGACAGAAATCGGTAGGGATTATTTCTAAAGATCGTGGTATTATTACAATTGCATGCTGCAGATCGAGTTTTAAATAGTTTGGAATGCTAATAAAACTCGTAGGGCGCGGCTGCGGCCGTGTTAGAGTTGTACAAGTTTGTAAGTATTTCTCCGACTCGCAGGATTCGATAGAGATGATGTTGTAGTAGCAGCAAATGTTGAGCATTGATCTTTAAGAAAGTTTTCAAGAGTTTCTAGAGCATTTATATCCTGAAGAATTTAGTCTTAGAGGCCTAGAAGATTTTAACGATCTCCAGGATAACGAGACTCTTAAACATCCCAAGGACTTCGAGGATTTTCAGGGTGATCCCAAAGATTACCGGGTTCTTAAAAATTACTAGAATTCCAAGATCTATAGAATTTATAGGATGCTGGAAGTTACAGTGATCCCAATGATAACAGAGATAACAGAAATAGCGAGATGGAACATATGAAATTCAAAGGATTTCAAGGATCTGTAGAATGCTGGAAGTCCAGTGATCCCAATGGTAGCAGAGATCATGGAGATTTCAAGGATCTATAGGATACTGGAAGTTTCAGTGATCCCAGTAACAGCAGAGGTGATAAAGATAGTGGGATCGAAGGTATAAGAAATTTAAAGGTTTTCAGGAATTCAACGATCCCATATCAAGGATTTCAAGGAGTATAAAAGTGCCAGGCATTAAAATAAATACGAAAACCTTGATGTTTCCGAAAATCAATGAAATTACAGGAAATTGAAGAATCACGGTGGAGAACTTCGAGGATCCAAAATATAAGAAATTTAAAGGATTTCAGTGATTCAACGATCCCTACAGCGAAGAACATGAGAAACCCCACTCGAGTTAGTGATGTTGGTGAGTGAATCGTAGAATGGGCCCTCATCAACACCCCTCGAGAAGAAATAGAGAGGAAGCGATACCCCTCAATGGGGAAGGAAAAAAAAAGGGATTCAACGATCCCATATCAAGGATTTCAAGGAGTATAAAAGCGCCATGCATTAAAATAAATAACAAACCTTGATGTTTCCAAAAATCAATGAAATTACAGGAAATTGAAGGATCATTGAGGGGAACTTTGAGGATTCAAAATATAAAAAATTCAAAGGATTTCAGGGATTCAACGATTCTATATCAAGGATTTCAAGAAGTATAAAAGCGCCAGGCATTAAAATAAATAAAAAACCTTAATGTTTTCAAAAATCAATGAAATTACAAGAAATTGAAAGATCATGGAGGGGAACTTTGAGGATCCAGAGACTGCAGGGACTCTCAACAACTGCGGACACTGTCTTACGAAGTGACTGCACCCCTCCGCCAGCAAAATAACAAACACGGTCATTTATAAAACGTACTAATATAATATTTATTGTTTGCAATAAACAGCGTAATATAATATCACCTCTGGCACAATCTCACGATGGCAAGACAACGCGAAAACGGTACATATATTCGGTATTCTCACATCACTTATCTGTTTTCCGCAACATCTACTCGGGCTTCGTGGCTTCTCTAACAAAACGGTGTTCTGGACCCGCGGGGTGTTTCGGTCTGTTTGCACAGCGTAACCTCCGCTAACATACGGCCGAGACATTTCCAACGAAATGTGAAAGCGAGGAAGCCCGCGGGGCTACGTTCCGCATCGTCGTTCACGTTTAAGTACGATATCGGCGACGGTCGCGGTACGATCGTGAGAAGATCCTAACATCGGTTCCGCGATTCGCGAACTCTTAGCGAACGGATCCCTCGACCACGTGAGGAAGTACAACGTGCGTATAAAACTAATTAAACGAAAGAGAAAGAACACGGGCAAGTCGCGTCTCCTTTTCTCTCTCGTCCGCTACCGTCGAGCTCGTTGTTCACCGGTGTCATCGCGCGGCCGAGCTCTTCTCCTGATCCTAACGCGGCCGTCCTCCATAATGTATCATTAATTAATAATATTCATAAACGTAAGGATAATAAGGGCTCAAATACGATAGCAATAAAAATTGTTCGCGAGCCGAACGCGAGCTCTCTGCGCGTTGCTATGGCGGCTGACGAATATTTGGCCGTTTCGGGGTGGGGGCTGGGCTATTAATTACGGAAAAATATGTCATGGAGCAACGCTAACAATCTTCGTAAACTTTCATCAACTCCTTCGTCGATTCTCTTTCTCTCTCTCTCTCTCTCTCTCTCTCTCTCTCTCTCTCTGCAATACGCGTTCTATTTTCCATTCACTCTATCATTCTTTCTTCCTTGCTCGATCCCTCGATTACTCTCGCATTCTCGCACCACGAAGACACGCATCCCTTGTATAAAAATAATAATAATATTAATAATAATAATAATTATTATATATACGTAATTACGTAGCTCTAATCAATAGAATCAATAATATTAATAATATCAAACTATATGCTGTCTTGCAATAGATGTAACAAAATATAGTACTCATGTCGTAATAATATGCATTTTACAAGCGTATTTTGATCCTTGCTTTGATATCAGTGTATTCGCGGCGCGACCGTGTTTCTCGCGTGTATGTATACATAACATATAGATTCCATATATTTCTACTTATACATATAACCATGCGTGTGGAAGGTAAAACGAGTGTCGTGATCGTGATGATTCTCTAGTCTGAGCCTAGATGCGATGTTAATTATCGTATTTTTTGATCGATGATGGATGGTTCGCGTCTGTACGTTCATGTGTATGTGTGTGCGTGTGTGTATGTTCGGGGATATGTGAACGTAATCATTGAAAAATTACGCGACGAAAGCGTCGATTGATTCGCTTTCATCAGTGGCACGTTAATCCTGGCTTCGCTTCGCGAGAGAAACAAAACAATGTGATCGCAGGCTCTCATTTGTCCAGCTCGGCCGTTCGTTCTCGGCGACCATCGACGATTCCGCGCGACCTCGAGATTCGGTTTCCTGCCCATGATCGAGAATAATGCCGGGTCTCTTTCGAGAACTTGGATCCTCGGAAACTCGCTGAACAACAACCGTCCACGACAAGACGAATAAAAATCTTTCCATCGAGTTCAAACATAAAATTGCCCGAGCTTTAATATTCCCAAGAATCATCGGCGTACATAAAGAGAAAACTTTAAACATTCGATACCGCACGCGACATCAAAAAGCTTCGTCCCCGAAGGATCCAAGTCTCGAAGTTCATCCCCGTATGTACAAGATAAAAATTCGAAATTTCTAATTTAAAAGTATACGAAGGCTTCTGCTCTCGACGTGACAAGAGAAGACAATTAAATTTTAACGGAAGCACACTGACCCCCGGGGAATGGGTTTGTCGTTGAATGTCGACTACGAGTACCAATATGGCGTAGCTAAACCTAAACATGGTGATCGTTTCTATCGGAATCTCGCGTACGTCTGGTCGTCGGAACGACTGCTCATCGTATTTTCATCGTTCGTTCGTGATCATTACGTATCTGAGAGTAATACTTGGTGTCTTTATATAATATCAAAGGATCCTGGGACGCGCAGGACGTGGAATGACAGCGAAATACTCTACGCGGAAAGTGTGTCCTCGTTTGCCGGCAGAAGAATCAAACCGTAGACTCGAACGAGTCGAAATGTATCTGTTGGAGTACGACTCCTGAAATCCTGAGGACGAGCACGACGAGTGTGTGATTCTATCTGGTATTATCTATAACGCGTCTGTACGTGTGTCTCTGCGTGTATACGTGTGATCATGTGTTTCAACGTGTACACGTGTATGCGAGCGTATAACACTACGAATAATGCTCGATGGCACCGGTCTATCTTGTAATGGCGGCAGAAAATTCGAGAGAACGCAAGAAGAAATAGAAAACAGTTATGCGCGCGAGTCTCGGTACAAAATAAAAACGCTTTCTCCCATGCTGAAACGCGTAAACAAGAATTTAAACTCTATAGCGACGATACAATAATAATAGAGCGGCGATATCTCTTCATATACAATCTTATACGTCATACGTATACTTAACGCGTAACGGAGTACAGAGGAGGGGGTAGGGGAAGGATTCCTTAAATCAATTTTGATTGATTTACAATATAGCCATCGCGTGTCAACGACGACGCCGACTCTCTCTCTCTCTCTCTCTCTCTCTCTCTCTCTCTCATTCTCTCTCTCTCTCTGTGTCTGTCTAAGCTAACAACCATCGATATAAATTGTTCACAAGTGAAAACAAACAATATAGAACATAACGAGTCGCCTCGGCTGGAGCAAACACAAGCCCCCGCCATCGTGAAAGCTACAACGCGACACACACGCAGACGTCGCGCGAACACGCGAGCCTCGTTATAAAATTTACAAATTTCACGTCCGATATTCTCGGGAACAATAATAACAAAGAATCTAGCAGCGAGGTGGGGCTCCCGTGTTCGCGGACTCTGAACGGGTACAGGCTCCGGGCGACAACTATCAACTAACAATCATCTGACTTCTTAAATTCGCAACATCAGTCCCTTCGGCGGACGGCGGGAAGAGCAACCTAGCCGATCTTCTTCTTCTTCTTCTTCTTCTTCTTATTCTTCAGCAGTACAGCGTTCGTCTTCGTACGTCCTCTTCGCGTTACTCTTCGTCCTCTTCGTCCTCTTCGACCAGATCTCTCGATCCAGGTCCCTGAAAAGCTTTCTGTTCACATTGCACCGTGTCGACGATCCTTTCGAATCCCGATCGCCGACTGCTGCCGCTCTCTTTCTGTCCCTCAGACTTATTTACACCGAGTCGCATGCGGGCAGTAGTCTGCGCTCGCACGTCCTCCCTCCGCGTTTCTTTCACGTGTTGCCGGTATCGTGAACGTGCGCGTGGCCGTGCGCCGAATTCGTTAGAGGTGAATGAGCTATGTGAGCCGGGGACGAGGGTAGCTCGATCAGGGTGACGTCGTAGCCAGGAGTTGTCGGCGGTTCGCCAGGATCGCCAGGATCACCCGGCGAACCGGGATTCGGGTTGCGCTCGTTGTTCGGGTCCGGGTTCACGCGGGAATGGCTCACCTCCAGCAGAAACAGGTCCTCGTCCACGTAATATCGGATCATGTCGTCGTCAATTTTCGCTGTAATTCTGAAACACGTGGACATCCTGGTTAGCCGGTTTGTTTTTCGCTTAATCCTGACTTTCAGGCTGTTGCTACCCTGCTGAAAGCTTTTCTGGGGGTCGAGTTCGACGGTAACAGTCGGTTCGCACCAGCGATCACTAACCCTCGTACGTTCCTCAGTGTGAAAACATTCAATAGTTTCACATACCGTGAGATTATTCATTCTTTTATGTATTTCTTTAAAATGTGATGCTATAAATCAGGGGTCGGCAAACCACGGCCCGCCGCCTGTTTCGAATCCGATCCGCGAGGTTAATATTGTTCTTTACATGAACAAAATTCAATATAAATGAAATTATGCTCGAGAGAGTGCAGCATAAATTTCTCAGGTTCTGTTCGTATAAGCTAAACAATCCTATGTCGTTCTTTGATCTTGATTACTCGACAATATTAACTAAAATGAACCTAGAAACATTGTCTGCTCGAAGAATTGTATCTGACCAGATCTTTATTTCTCATCTAATTAATGATTATATTGCTTGTCCATGTACCTGAACGCGTATCGAGAACTAGAGGCTGGATTTCAAACACTTCAAGCAAGATCTACTTGTGGATTAATTAATCCAATGAATCGCATTATTGCAGACTCGAGACTATTGATTTTTGATTGAGTCTTTACGAAACTTGAAAAACCAACTACGCAGGATTGTAGGATAACACCGTACCGTTTGTACCATTAATTTTTGTGCATGTACCTTCTTTGATATTAGACTAGTAGTCTTTTATCTTTCTCTCTTTTTTTGTTTATTGTAAACACTTATATGAAAGGGCTTCGGCCCGTCTGTAATAAATAATAATTATTATGTGAAATAAAAAACGTATGTAAAAATATCACTTTCTATTAAAAAAACATTTGGAACCCCTGGTTTTCTTATTGCTCTATGACCCAAAAAGGCCTAAAAATTTTACGATCAGGCCCTTTCCAAAAAAAGTTTGCCGACCCCTGCTACAAATGAAACGAAATGTGTTGATTTAATGTGTAAACGAAACATGGGCGTACTGTTATCCTAGACTCTATTATGCAGCTAGTTTCGAGGAGCGTACGAGGGTGAATCGATCTGTCGCGTTTAGGAGATCCCACGTTAACAGAGAGCTCGAGAATAACATTAGTCTGTCGTGTGTGGTTTCCGTGTCGAGGGACAAGGACTGTGGACGTGTGTTCCAAGCAGAGTTAACCGTGACTCTCGATAGATCGACAGACTTGAAAGAGACTCTTCTTCAGAGTTGGACCGTGAAGGGAAAGGGAGGTGTCGTGTTACTCGTGTTATTCGATAATAGTATTCGTGATCTAGGGAGCTGTGAATTATGTACATTAGCCCTTCGAAAAGAACGCAGGTTTCATGATCGATGAGAGTGGAGGTGCCGAATGAAATCGTCCGCTGTCATTGATCATTACAGAATGAATTTACGGTGTGCGTGTAAAAATTCTATAGGGTGAGATCAGTTTTTGTACGCGGCTTGAGAAGGGCGAGGAACGTATGCAGTGAATTCTGGAGCTTGAAAAATTTATGGCAGATAACATCGTTCGTATATTGGGCTGTAACCTGCAGCAGAGTTCAATGTTAGCTTCCTCTAAGTCGACTGAAGGTATTCTATTGGAAGATGAAGAAAACAGTGTGGATTAATAAAAATGTCTTATACAATAAGAAAGGAGAAAACTCATTTAGAATGGTGTAGGTTCGAAGTTCCTCTTAAATATCAACGTGGCCTTTACGCGAACAAAGATATAATTGATTTCGAACTGTCGAGCATGGTGTGTCGCAGGTTACAGCCGAATAATTCCTAAAGTTCAGTCAAAGTTACCAAAATTAGAACATCCTTAGTATCAGACTGACTCGC
Source organism: Lasioglossum morio (assembly GCA_916610235.2). Lineage (NCBI taxonomy): Eukaryota > Metazoa > Arthropoda > Insecta > Hymenoptera > Halictidae > Lasioglossum > Lasioglossum morio. The sequence continues at coordinate 3,483,195 of OU744324.1, read as the reverse complement.
GGGGCCGGGCCGCGTGCAAAATGGCGGCATAAATCTGTCGACTCTATCGTGTCGGCGTACGTACAGTGAACACTATCGAATCTGGATCTCTATCCGGTCTAATGCAAGAAAGTGAAAACACAAAGAGCAAAACAAACAACGAGACACGGGATCCACAGGTGAACTGGATTGCGTGATGCGTCCGAGAGAGAGGAAGTATGAACGTGAGTTAATGCGTGTTATACGTGCAGGAAAGTGCAAAGCGGGACGTGCGACAGGAACGATGTGCATGCAGTCGAATCGTTCGCGCGAGTAGAATGTCTCCGTTTTCCGTTCCATTCCAACGATTATTGTTAGCGATTAGTTGGGATCGCGAAAAGTTATCGAATCGTCCGGGAGACATTCTTCTCGTGACCGAGTGAGAGAGCGAAGAGAGATCGTGGAACAGATTAGTGGATTAATAACAAGACAAGATTCCGGACCGAACGTGCGTGCCCATGATGGAAAATGGCGGACTGTCGAGGGGGACGGGGGGGGACGGATTTAGGGTAGTAGCTAGGGTGGTAGTAGCGACGATAGATCGGCGACACCAGGTGGAAAAAATGAGTGATTAGAGGAGTCGAGAAAGTGTCGGTCTCGGTGAAAAGAGAAAGAGGCGTGTGCGGTTCGCAGAGCGAGAGAGAGGGACAGACTACCAAACTAGCCAGAGAGAAGTCAGGCAATGTCACCGTTATGGCATGCACTACGTGGGCGGTGCATGCAAGTAAAGATGACACTCTACTAAACTTACCCCTTTGTGTTTTTGCGATAGAGGTTATTAATACTCGAGGATGCAATTTTGTACTTTGACTCAATCTGTAAAATAGAAAAAAAGTAGAACATTAGAATTTTGACAGTGGTTGCGGACCATCGGTTTTTGGGGAGAGGTCTGCTCGGTGGACCGGGACGGTTGCCGGTTACGCGCGTCACAGTCAGAGAGAGATCGGAAAAAAAAAGGGACGCGTCGGGCGGTGTGGGGGATTGGGAAAGAGACTCGACAAACACGAAACGAAACGTTCGATGGAAACAAACAAACAAAAAAAATTAACAAATGTAAACGCTTAAGAAAAATTCGAAGATGGAGGGGATGAAGTGGTATGAGAGATACTGGCAGACAAGAGAAACAGAAAGGAGGAGGCGCGGTGAAAAAAATGAGAATCTTTCTTCGTTTCTTTCCATTTTTTTTTTGTTCTGGCCACTGGATCCGTGTGCAAAATGCGATCTTTCGACGCTCGTGGCGTTTGCATCTCTATCGTCGAAACCCATCGATCGTTGACTCGCACACAGTAATGCACAGAGACATTAATGGGTGTCGGGGGGGGGTTTGTTGTTGGGCGGGTGGATGTTAATCGATCGCGTATTAATTGCGAGAGGATTTTTGGTGGTGTGATATGCATGCGCGTTAATATTAATAAACCAGCATTTATGGAACGGTGCAAACAAGTATATTGATTAATGGGCAGGCTGTGTCCCTCGCATGCATCGCTAATACTTGAAAATGGCCGTGTTACTCTCGCGCATCACTCATTAGTCATATCGGCCACGCTCGCGTCGAATCGGGGCGTATATGTACACCAACCAGCGAAGAAACGTGATTAATTGTTCGCGTCGAGATAATTGCGAGTTAACGTCGTGCTGTGCGTCGACGCGGGGCCGCGTGTGTCTCGCTTTCTAGCGAAGACTTGTTGCTGTTGATAGTTGCTGTTGATGTTGTTGTTTGTTGCCTTTGCTGTTTCGAAACGCGCCTCCGGTATAAATAGACGAACGGCGCGCGACGGCCGAATACACGCGCTTTCAAACCCACCAGAGCTTAACCGCTTGCGCAACGCGAAAATATACTGTGAAACATGGCAACTCTTTTACCGGTCGAACGGCGTATCGATGCTCGGAAACGGAGCTTTCCGGGAACACCGTTTGCTCATCGAGGGTTGCGAAAACTACCCCCGACGAGGAACTGAACAACTCCTCAAAATTCCGAATACTACGGATGGGATCAAGTACCTCGCAAACAGGTTCGAACTTTGATTGATGGAATTCGAACTCTCTATAAGTACTTCGAAAAAGAAATAGTACTCCCAAGTATACTCGAACCTTTGCCAGACAGTTTCGAACCCTTTACGAGTACGGTAGCAAACGTAAATAATAGTTGCAAGTATACTCGAATCTTGGTCGAACAGTTTCGAAACGTTCGAAATTTTTCTGAATATCGTTACGAATTTCCGTATCTCCTCGTCTGCTGTGTTAGATGCGGAAAATTATCTAAAATCACAATATTTAGAACGCTAAGAAGACCCGTTATTATTTTCCCGTGAAAAGTCAATGAAGTACCCTATTTTATCAAAAATTGCACGCGACTATCTTTGTACAATGGCCACTTCTGTACCTTCGGAAACAGTATTTTCAAAAGCGAAATCAATTTTATTCACGTTTCTTAAAATGAGAGTTTAAATATGTCCATAAGTTGATGAAACTAAATTGTTCAAAGTTCGTGACAATTAAGCAGCTGTCGTTTGAAGTATATACTTTTATTGAAACACTTATCCCTTCAGGGACGACGATGAATTGTCAGTTTGCTACTGTGTGATCGATATTATACGACGTTCTCTAGCTTCCTTAACTCTTAAACGCATTGTGTTGCCATTTGGCAAATAGATACTGCTTAATAGAATACATAGGCATAAACAGAAACTGTAAACAAAATATCGTGCATTCAAGAGTGAAAATCCTAGAGAGCGAAGAGTAACGAGAACACGTTGTATCTACTAAAATCTGACTCTTAGACATCGTCCCTGAAGGGTTAGAACGACAGGGAACGAATTTGCAGAGAAACGCAAAGGGTAGCAGGAGGAATTGTTCAACATCCCCTAAGACCCCGAGAGTCGTCCTTCCAATCCGATTGCGACCGGTTCGCCAGCTAGCAGCTAGCACGCGTTCGCGAGAGTGTGTGCCAGGTGTGTGGAGCTCTAAAAAAAGAAAACCGAAGTGTCTCTTACAGCGTTCAAAAGTCCCTGGACGGTGGGCGGCGTGACGTGCAGAGGTGTGTAGACGTCCTCGGACTCCTGGCGAACGTACAGCATCACTCTCTCTTCGGCGTCGGCCGGTCTCAGATGGGGAGGCTGTTGTTGAAGGTGCAATCGGTTCCCGACACCGGAGACCACGGTGCCAGTTAGACCTGTTTGCTGCACACCCTGCAGCACCGAGCCCTGCAGCTCCTGGACCTGCATCAGCAACGAGTCCTTCTTGTCGTGCAGGCTAGACAGATTGTCTGGCGGGAAGTGGTTGTGGAACTTGAGGGCCGGCAGGCTCGGTCGGCCGCAGGCAGGGTAAGGGCTGCTGCCCCCGGCTTTCAATCCTCCGCCCTCGCCATTACTCAGGGACGATGTGTCTGTGTCGCCACCGCCTCCGCCGCCACCTCCGTAGAAGCCCGACAACTCCATCGTCGAAAACTGTCGTGGAACAAGAAACAGAACATTTGTCCTCCATGTTTTGATATTTCAACGGAACAAGATGGGGACTACAGATTCGACAAGCGTTTCGAAATAAGTCACACGGAACAACACTTTTTTCCGGTGATTCACTGGGTGGTGAATGTGAAAAGTATTTCAAAGACAGTGCCGCGACAAAGGATATAAAAAAAAATCCGTTGTTTTGGCTACGTTCCAGTGTTAGCAAAGAGAACAAGATTTGACAGACAACGAATTTGACCGACAACGAATCTAAAATCGTTGTCCGGGTTTAGCACCCCCGATCAACAGTCAATTTCCACGTGCAGTTTATTGTTTCTTTAACGTCGTTTCACTTTAATGTCTAAATCGTGCCTAAACTCAAATCTTTCAATTTGTCACGCACCACCATAATGTTTAAGGACTTTCTCCGTCATAAATTAATTCAAACTGTAACCCTAGTCCTTCGCATCTGATTTTTCCCAAACTCACCAGTCTTCGGGTCATCTTGTCTTGCATTTCCTTTCGTCCTCATTGCTTTTAACTCTCTCTTCTAATTTTCCCTTTCCCTAAACACTGTTTTCCACCAATCATCTCCTTTTTCCCAAAAAAATACCCTCTAGTCAACCTTCAAAGCATCTCAGAAACATCAGATCTTTCTCAACCACCAAACGAACATCATCTGTTAAGTTGCTACACCGGACTTGTACATAGTAGATCATTTTTTGTAATATATTAAACGAGTGTTCTTCAGATTAAGTAAACCAAGTGTAGTTATCACAAGTATAGTTATCAATATTAATCACAAGTGTAGTTATTCACACTCACACCACGACCAACATCAAGAACAATAACCAGCCCTCACGAGATTAATTTTTCGTCGAGCGCAGCGGGGTGACGGTTAAATCATTAATCGATTCCTTCTCCGTACAGTCGATCAAATTCGTTTTCAATTAAAGGCGTTGTCGGTCAAATTTGGAGTCGGTGAAAACCGTGTCGGGGAAAGTGTCGGTGATTTCCGTGGGACCCGTGTGCGTAATAGCATTTCCCCACCGCCCTCAAAAAAATAAAGGAGAATCGAGTTACATTTAGTGATAAGGGGTTAGGCATTTAGCGGGGAATACGTATCGTCTGGTAACCCTGGTTGTCATCGTATCAGTCGCCGACACTTGAGCGTAGTCAAAAAACGCGATAATGATCTTCAAGTGTCAGCTTTTAGTGAGTTGAAAACGTCTTGTAATCCATTAGTTATTCCACCAATTTAACAGGCGTTTCGCGCTTGGTTTCGATCGAATCAGAAGTCTCGATTCGTACCTTGTCGATGGTGTGCTCAGCGGGCGGCGAAAACAGGACAGGTGGTTTGTGGAGATCCACCATCGAGTAGAATTCGCTGCGTTCCGTGACGGAATGGTACAACTCGTCAAGCTTTTTCCTGCCAGTCGCCGTCATCTTTCTCTTCGCTGCTCTCCTCTCTTCGTCACGGGTCTTTCTTTCGGCGCCCTGTTAAACATCCATCAATTATACTTCCTGCCATCGATTCTCCCACTCAAGTGACTCCACGATCATAGCACGAAATACGAGAAAATGTTCCATTAGAAATCCATGGACAGGACAAGCAACGAGATAATTAAGAGAAGAAATAAACTTTTATTTGCCTCGAGTGCAAAAGATGCAAACATGTTTTATTTCGTACGAAGATCCACGGACTAGTCATTAGAAATTGTTATAAAAACTATGAAATAAAACGAAACGTTGGTCACAGATGACCGAGAAGTAACAACCTTACAATGAAAATGAAACATTTTAAAGACCGCGGTAAAAGAAAAATTTTGGTACAACAGAGTTATTAAAAACGCCTATTAATATAAATCTTTCTCTACGTTCACAGTCTTTCGTAATGTACTCGATAATTAGTAACAATTGCGACATCCGAACAATGAAATCAACTGTGTTTCTTCAGCGCACACAATTCATACGAACTATCTGGAAAATATGTATAAAGTCTGGAATGAAGTTTATACGTCGACCGAAGGTAGAAAAGAGAAAGAAAAAAAGAAGTGTTAATTATTCTATACACACACACACGTGTTAATTATTCTATAGGGATGAGAATGAAACTTTTGCGATCCAGTGCAATGTCGCCAGATCAGGGGAATTGACTCGAATCGAGAGGAATACGATCACCCCCTCTCCCACAGTATCGGAAAATAGTAGAGTGGGGTAGAAGTCTTAATCTATTTATCACATAATCTATTTATAACATATAATCTAATCCTGCGACACAGCAGGACAAACACGCTAACGAAACGGTAGAAGTGTTAATTACCTTATCGCAGAAGACTTTGATCTGACAATAGCCGCGATGCGATGGCGGCGTGTACGAATGAGTGTGCGGGGGCGGTTCTTCGTACGTGTCCACCTGGATGTGCAAGGGCAAACCCTTCACACCCTTCTGGCTGGAGAAATCGGTGCTGAGACACTGCACCGCCACATTGATCTGTAACGAGACGCGGTTTACCGGGATCAGCACGCGAGAAACAATCTTCTCCGGGTGTTAATAACAATTCGCGTGAATAAGCAGGCTCCCATTAAAGCCTCCGACAGATCGTTCTATGCAAATGGAATCTCTGTAATGAACGGATGAAGGACTCTCATACCTTCGCCGTGGATTCGAGTGGGTTCCAATAAACGGCAATCGCATTGTGCGCGACTTCCTCTATGCAGCCCACCAGTCCCACGCTGTTCTTCGTGTCTGTAATGGTATGGATTATTGTTAAACTTGCAAATCACAATCTCTCTGGCATTTCTTTAGTTTTTTTTTTCAATTTATTTCAGTGATCACTGCAGTTTAATATATCTTCCTTTGGATAGTGAAACTTTGACATTTTTCTTTCTACCGAAGTGTTTGAACTATTGTTATATTGTTAAGTATGGCGGCTAAAAGTTTATTCGTAATTTTATCCGGTTTTCGTTCAACACCGACCGGAGATTATCGCACAATTTTGAAAAATCTATGGTTACGGGTAAACACTTTTTAATGGAACCTTCAACAATGATAACAATTTTTATCGTGAACTAAAATGTCACTCTCGACAACGTTATCTAGTACTTTCATGTAAGATTGTTTATGCTTTCTATTGGTACAGCACAATTATTGGTAATCGTATTAATAGGCTTTCTATACGGTTGTCTGATAAATGTAGTGCTACTTTGAAAGAAATGATTCGCGATTCAAATGACATATAACATGTTTGGGATATTCTGTATAATAACCATAGCACCACAGTAATGTTACAATTACTGAGATCATAAAAATGTGTTCGTTGGAAGTAATAGAATAGATTGCAATAATCAAATGCGTACTGTGTGACTATTACTTACTACGTCCTATGAAAATCGTAAAAATCTAATGGAATCGAATCATCTCACTATCATACGCCTATCAGTCACGTTTGGTGTTCGACAGATTTAGCGTTCGTTCGACCAATCCTGTTTCAATTGTAATTTTATAATTCAAGCAGATACATTACGAGAACGCAGAGAAATAGAAGACTTTCGGATGAAACAGAAAATGGAAATTAAATTCTCCTTAGAGGAAACAACCGGTGGGGTCTGAACAATTCGCAGTGGATAAAGGCGAGAAATAAAAGTGAGACGATTCGAATCCATCGTCTCCCATAATCTTACCGAGCGTGCGGCATTAATCCAAGCGGCTTGCGCAGAAGATACGGTATCGTGAGATTGAGATATTCGAAAAAAATGGCGCGCAGGGTTCGGTTTCGATCCGGCGAACCGATTAGAATGTAACTCGAGTGCGCGAATGGGTGGGCAGACGTTATTTAGAGGAGGACTTAATGGTGTCCGGGGACGGTTTACTTACCAGCGTCGAGAATACGTTGCTTGACAGAATGTTGCCTTCCGTGCCAGAACTGCCACGCCTTAATTTCGTCTTCGGGGCTCTTCTCTTCTCGGAACATCAGCATTACCACGCTCTGCGCGACAAAACACAGAAGAAAACGGTGTAAGTACTTTATCACGGTTAATACCGCTCGGACGGATAAATGGCGGCTGCTCCGAGACCCGGCATACTTCTATGTGTATTATAATTTTCGTGAGAAACGATCGCTTACAGCCGCTCATTCTACGATGCATTATTACAGCCGATTCCCGTGTATCGTGGCGGTTACCAATCAATTCTCGCGAGCACGACAGACGGACGAACGATCGGAATCGTTATTCTTGACCTCGATAATCGCGAAGACAAATTGAACACGCCGTCGGAGGTCGCGTGTTTTAGAAATTCGCAAAAGTCGGTGACCACTTAGAAAGGCAGATTACTCTCAGGGTGTATCAAAATTATGTGTAAAAATGTTGTATACCAACGATAAGATTTTCTCTAGCATTACTAGCGTTTCAGTTCGTCATTCTATCTACTATTACTCCTCCTTGAACTCCATCCTCATAATTCATCCCTTAGTGACCGTTAGACATAAAACAACCCCCACTTTACAGAACCACTTCTCTTTCTCATTCGGTTCTGTTCAGTTTTTACCGAGTCTTGTCTAGACGACTAACATCTTTCGTATTACGTCTGTAATTTGTATTTTATTCAGAAATTCTACCTAATAAATATATATATATATATTTATTTATTAAGTATCCGGAATACAACAACGATTGTCGCAAGCTGGATTCTGTCCTCGACCGGTTTTCCGGTTAAAAGTCTCGAAACAACAACCACGGGAACATCTCGAGTCAATCGTTCCCTTAAGAGAGAGACATAAATACCCCCACTTTACAGAACCACTTCTCTTTCTCATTCGGTTCTGTTCAGTTTTTACCGAGTCTTGTCCAGGCGACTAACATCTTTCGTATTACGTCTGTAATTTGTATTTCGTTCAGAAATTCTACCTAATGTCTTGGATATTTTAGTCCCCTCAGGGTTTCAAATCCCGTTCCACACTTCCACCTTTAACCAGCTCTCCCTATCGCCTATTTCAGCGGGACCTACTTTTTATTAAGGTGGGTTCCGAACCACCTTGGGCACCACAGTTTTTGAAAAAGCACATAGAATTAGTTCAAGAGGTGCCCGGGCGCGGAGATTCGAACTCGAGACCGCCTGGTCGCAGTCGCGCGCTCTATCCACTGACCCACTGTGTGCCCAAATTCTACCTAATAAATATATATATATATTTATTTATTAAGTATCCGGAATACAACAACGATTGTCACAAGCTGGATTCTGTCCTCGATCGGTTTTCCGGTTAAAAGTCTCGAAACAACAACCACGGGAACATCTCGAGTCAATCGTTCCCTTAAGAGAGAGACATAAAACAACCCCCACTTTACAGAACCACTTCTCTTTCTCATTCGGTTCTGTTCAGTTTTTACCGAGTCTTGTCTAGACGACTAACATCTTTCGTATTACGTCTGTAATTTGTATTTTATACAGAAATTCTACCTAATAAATATATATATATATATTTATTTATTAAGTATCCGGAATACAACAACGATTGTCACAAGCTGGATTCTGTCCTCGATCGGTTTTCCGGTTAAAAGTCTCGCAACAACAACCACGGGAACATCTCGAGTCAATCGTTCCTTTAAGAGAGCGACTCATACGGTTACATGACTAGTATATTTCGAAAAATCTACGTTGATCTTCGACCGGATATTGCAATCTCTGGCTCGTTTCAAAGCAGAGCATAAAAAAAAGCTTCGAACGAATGCAGAATGCCAGGGATTAACGAGATTCGCGGAAATAATCGGGTGCGGCGAAAGGGAATGGAACGGCGACGATCTCTGTCGATCGAAAGTTTAGAAGATCGCGACAGAGCCGTTCTGTGCGTCGGTTGCGCTTGTGCATCATAAATTGCGCGGCAGCGTGCAATTATGCAACGGAAATTACAGAGATTCCGGTATCGACAGGCATCAATGACCGGTTGTAGATCGGTGCGCGCGGCGGGATTTTTCGAATTTTACGGATAATCACGCGCCTTCCGAGCTCTCCCCACGTCGCCGTTGATCCCTCCTATGGTTGATACCGACCATGATCCACAGGGATCCAGCACGGCGGGACAATGGTAACGGAACTACGTCACGGAACCTGGCGACTCGCACGCAACACGCGAAATTCGCGTGCGCTTTGCATCGCCAGCGACACGTAGACACGCTCGATCGGGAACATGCGCGTATAAATCACGCGGTACCGTATAATCCGGTAGCATAAATCGCGGCATTCGACACTGCTAATTCCCTATAAACAGCCGTGTATCCTACGATAGTCGTCTTTACGACGATTTTTGCCCCGGCCGGCGACGTGTTCGCCTCGCGAGAACCGTGATTCATTGGTAAAAAACGCTGTTCCGACGGCAATTATGCTGATTAATCGGCAAGGGACAGACACGATTCTCTTTCTCCTCGCGCCCTATCTAGTTATCTATCCTTCTCTCCGTCTCTCTTGAACACTTTCAAACGGACGATTCTTCCGATCGAAATGGCTGCCGGTCGCGGAACAGCTTCCCGGGTCTGTAATTATGAGATATAAGGTTTCGATGTGTAACACCGTGTGTCGAGAAAACGATTAAGCAGACCACAGTGTCCTAGGGCCTACCGGATGACAGAAAGCTCTGATCGGGACTCGCTCGATGGCGATTCAGCCGAAGAGTATCACTCGATCTCGCCGTTTTCGAAATCAGCCGATCGTTACGCTGGAATTCTGATCGACTGACTGGTTTCAAGCTTCGGGAAGATTTTTAGATTCGTTCGAACCATTATTCTCACGTAAAAAAGGAACGCTATGATTGTTTGTAATCTACCCTTTGCGAAATAGTCTCCCTTTAGAGCTACCAGGAAATTTCTTAGAGCTGTTTCTCGATCGTATTTTTTACTGTTTCCTATAACTCAGGATTGACACTTGTATTTGTTTCTCGAATCAAATGTTTCACGACCCCGATCCATTTGGATTAGTCCGACATTTGCATTTTCTAGCAGTGGCGCACAGTGGGCAATTCGGACGAAAGTTTAAAAATCAAAGAACTTTCGATAGAATTGAGATAGAGCGATGAAATTTTTTTTCAATTCAAGCAGAAACTTTGTAGAATGTTCGAAAAATAGGGAGATTAAGGTGTCACGTCTGGTGACGTGTTGCCATAGTGCGTTAGATTGAGGATAGGTTAAGAGCGGCGTGAAAGGGAGCGAAAGGGAAGAAAGGGGAGTTATGTATAAGAATTGTAACCCTGAGGGGAATCAAAATAAAATAATATATATATATATATATATATATATATATAAACATTTCAATACTGTATCAAGTATTCTATCAATTTCATATCCACAAAATGAAAAAAATCATATATCATGGAATTATTCTAGATAGGAAGACATGTTTGTGCAAAATATTAAAACCTTGGTATCGCCACTGTTTTCTAGTAGCTACTTCGAATCGTTAGCTTACACGTACCGAATCCACTAAAAGAAGATTTAACGTTTACCTCGACGGTTTCAAAATGTGTAAAAAAGAATCTGAACGGCTGTAACCACGAGATCGTGAAAAGCAATTGAGCACGCGAACGTTAACAAGCGAATCGTTGGAAGTTCTGTTTGGTCGGGTTCGAAACGAAGCCGATCACAGTAACAGAGCAAGGGTTCCCATGTCGAAACGCGTCTCTCGATGGAGACCTCTATCGCGTGCTCGGTACAGTTCTCCTTATTGTCCCGTCGCGTCGTTTGACTCGGGGATCAGATAAAAGGGTAACCTTCGCGGCGTAACCAGTTTACACGTGTCCCCGGGGCCGTTTTCGCGGGTTAACATTCATGGGCTGGTACAGATTGTCGACAAATAATTCAGAATCAGGCAACCGTTCGGTTGGTTGGTTGGCTCGCTCGGTTCGCTCGTCGGACAACGGTAGGCGGTGAAAAGTCCGGGAGCCTAGCCGGTGCGATAACGCGTGGCTCGCGTGTGCGTGACATCGGTCGCGACAGAAGCACGCTTCACTGCGCAGACCGGCGCGTGTTCGGAGACAATTTTTCCTGATTCGGGTGAATGGACGAAGAATTGCACGCACTCGGCTAATGCTGTCTCCATTGGCGGATCGGAAGTTAATGGGAGGGCAAAAGAACACGGGACACAGCGTAGAGTTGCTATCGAAAATCTTCGATGGACACTGGCCGCCAAGAATCGGAGAACAGCTGGTTCAAGTTACAGGTTTCAGAGACAACTTCACCCTCGCACAGACGAAACTCACGGTTTTATAACGTGGATCGAGAACGAAACAGAGATTATACGAATCTTGTCATGGATTGGTATTGCGTAGCTACATTGTCCAACAGCAAAAATGTTTTAGAGAAACATGACTTTGAACAAAAAAACGTATTTTTCGACTTTAAACAAATATTGTGATGTTATTAGAGAAGATATCGAATTGTTCTTTGCAGCGAAAGATTCTGTAGACTTTCCGAATCCAGTGGTGTCCGTTATTAATACGTTATGATTGTTTAAACATGTGTAGACACAATTCAATATCTTTTATAATAACATTACAATATTTGTTGAAAGTTGAGAAATGCATTTTTTTGTTTCAATGTCATGTTTCTCCAGAATTGTTCGTTTAGGAGAAAAATGATATCAGTTATATGAAATTTATTGGCCAGTGCTATCAGAGTGCTTTCACTTCCACCTTTTTCGGTATACACAGACAGAGATAGATCGTATCCACTTTTAGCACGTTAATAGTTCTATTCCATACTAAAGAGTCAGAGTACACAGCATATATATATATATATATATATAATATTCAGAGTTCACGACATTCCTCTGCTAAATCATTTTGATATTTCGAAACTCGCAAAGTCAATAGATTCGAGCATCGACTTACAATCACGTGACGCGGTTCCTCACTGTCGTTCGTGAGTCACAATATCGCATAACTAAAATCAGTTATTGGCAAAGGAAGGGTAACTGTATTCTCCCCAAATTCGAGCCAATTCTCCTAATCGTAGATAATTCCACGATCCTGATTACCACAGACTCGATTACGAACACAAGACGTGTACCCTGACTACGGAATCGTTAAAATAATTGAATTGTCGATCCTCGAAACCAGCGGAGCTATTTTTACGATCACTTTATATTCATAAATCAATTATTTCGATCGTAGATATTTAATAAATTTTTAAATTAATGTTTTCGGCACAACAGTTTCAATCAATTTTTAATCAATTAGCTGTTTTGCAAATATGTATGCCTAACGTTTCAGTTCTAGTTTGAACCTTTTTCAAAGATAAATTCGGTTCGGTTAAAAAGGTTCAAATCAGAATCGAAACGTACGACATATTTGCAAAGTAGGTAATTGATTAAAAATTGATCGAAACTGTTGCGCCGAAAACATTAATTTAACCCTCATCCGTCCCTCATTTCACGAACTGAATCTGTCCCTCGGTGTCCAATTGACACAATGATAAAAGACCGATGAAATAACAAGGAAAACAGAAATAACAAGAAATTTTTTTATACAAAACGACGAGTTAACATTCACATCTTAGATATTTCTGTTATGTGTTTCCCATTAAAAAGATGAAAGACATGAAATTTCGGGAAGGAATTACCTATAAGTAAAATAACAGAACTTATTTCAGGAAAACTGTATCAAATTGACACGAGGAACGGATCAGGGTTAAAAACTTTATATTCACTTTATAAAGACCCGAGAATCTTGGGGTTCTAAATTCAGCTTGATCGATGCTTATTAACTCTCGCGTTACTTCAACCTCCGAACAATCGTGTACGCCGTGAGCGCGCAGAGACCAATCTGAGTTTGCTAATAAGGGTGAGGGAGTCCCGCACCGCCCTCTCGAAGAGGAATCGCCGGTCGTCGGAATTCATCGTTGAAAAAACCGGCGAACGACGATAAACAATAACCGGCCGACGCGCGCGCGCGCGCGCGCGCGCGAGCGTGTTCGGGTAATATCGTCGCGGGAAATTGCGAGTGTACTCCTCTTAAATCGCATTAGGCCGGGCCCGCGTCCCGCCGCGTAAGCGTTTACGCTCGTTTGCCGACTCCTACGAGCGATAGAATTCGCGCAGCCCGAAAGAAGAAGTCGGACGAGGTCGTTTGTTCTCGCGGCTCTAATTGGCAGCGCGGCGCACCGTTAGCAATTTCCATCCTGATAAAGCTGCCGATTCTTTATTTTTTCCTCCCTCTCTCTCTCTCTCTCTCTCTCTCTCTCTATTCATCCGCTCCACCCCTCCTCTCTTCGCTAGGAGGAGTTACGACTTCCTCGTTAATTGCTAATCGAGCGTTCAGCCGCGTGGCGATTCGAACGGTCTGCCGAGGGGGCAGCGGAAAGGATAGCTGGCTATCTTGTCCCCCGCTCGTCTCTCCCGTATTCTATGTAGTACTATCTCACAGGCCGTGGTTACTCCCTTTCGATCGTGTCTCGCTTTTATCCCCCACCCCTTTTCGTTTTGTGACATTAATCCCCCGATAAACCGATTATGCCCGTTTTTGTGGCACTCGGTCCGCCGCGCTGCGACGAGTAATTCTCAATTTTCTTAATAGAATGCTGATACGGTTTACATACTCGCGAGACCGACGGCTAATAAATACGGTTAATGGTCGTTGCAATCTTTGAATTTTCCATCGAACCGAGAAACCGAATCAACGGCTCTGATAAATCACCGAGGATTTCTCTGATCGCAAGATCTCGCGAGCGACATTAACGTTTTTGTTTTTTCTCCACGTCACGGATTCAATGATCGTTCGCCGCCGATTAATTCCGTTTATCGCCTCGTTTGTTCCCGATAATTACAATCCGACTCGACATTACACTTTTTTTTTTTTCATCGATACGATCGATCTTGAATCGCTCGACCGCCGATGTTCATGCAAATTTTCCTTCGAACGATCGACAGAAACTCGAGGCGGATCGAAATCGATTTCAGTTTTCTCGAACGAAACTTTTCGAATCGATTCGATTTCGAGGAAATATCTTGTCAAGCTCTGACAAACTTTTCCAGGATATTGAATCGTAAATGGCAGAGTTTACTGTGAACGCATAATACAAAATCATGCACTATTTATAATCGTATTGATTTTGTTCATTGATTCTTTACAAAATTTTAAAATGCAACTACGCAGGATCATATGATAATACCATATCGATTGTACCATTATTAAATTTTTTCTTTTTGCGCATGTCCCTTCTTTGTTATAACATGAGTAGTCTTGTATCTTTCTCTTTTTTTTCTTTTCTTTGATATTGTAAACACTCATGTAAAAGGGCTTCAGCCCGTCTATAATAAATAATAATAATATCCAACTGTAAATTACGCTTGGATCGACGAACATTGTAACCGACTCTCATGCAATGTTCTACTATCGAGATCTACAGTGAAAATATGTAAAATAACCTACTCGTTTCTGAATGTCTGTGTGTTAAATATTTAAGAAAACTGTATAGGTTTACCAGCCAACGATTATTTATATTATATGCATCGAATTATATGGTCTCCGAAAAGCTCTAAGTACGAAATCATGCTGCTCGAGAGTGCAGCATAAATTTCTCAGGTTTTGCTCGTATAAGCTATATAATCCAATGTCATTCTTTGATCATGATTACTCCGCAATAATAACTACAATGAACCTAGAACCATTATCTGCTCGAAGAATAGTATCCGACCAGAGCTATATTTTTAATTTAATTAATAATCATATTGACTGTTCCTCTCTACTTACGCAAATCAATTTTTATGTACCGGAACGTGAACCGAGGTCAAGAGCAGGTTTTCAAACACTTAAAGCGAAATCTACTCGTGGATTAATTAATCCAATGAATCGCATTATTACAAAATCATGCACTATTTATAATCGTATTGATTTTGTTCATTGATTCTTTACAAAATTTTCAAATGCAACTATGCAGGATCATATGATAATCCCATATTGATTGTACCATTATTAAATTTTTCTTTTTGTGCAAGTCCCTTCTTTGTTATTACACCAGTAGTCTTGTATCTTTCTCTTTTTTTTCTTTTCTTTGATATTTGAGATTTAATGTAAACACTCATGTGAAAGGGCTTCAGCCCGTCTATAATAAATAATAATAAATAATATATGTAATTTGTATTGTATTATGTAAAGTATACTAATGTATGGCGAAATAATCTCTGCTTTGGGATTCTAATTGTATTAAATAAAAAAGAAAACATTGTAAAAGAGACGGGCCAGTTGTTCGTTGTAGTGCCGAATCGCTGTCGGTGTTTCTGCTCACCTTGACCGTCTGTCCAGTCTTCAGGGTTGGCTTGTCGGGATCGGGAACGTACTCCAGCGTGATCCCGTAGAATTGTCCCTTGTTGATGTACGTGATTCTGTCGTCCTCGCGGCGCTGCGACGTGCTAATTGGCGACTCCAGGTGATACTTGAACCCATAGGCGGAGAATCTGCGGACAGATCGCGGTGTGCGTGCGTGAAGAAAATTGTTACAATTTTTCTGTGACCGTCGTTCTAATTGGACGCCATCGACAACCGCGCGTCAAACGCGTGCTGATTTATGGACGCAACAGAAAAAAAAAGAACGATCGCCGTCTGATTCTAACCATCAACCGGTGTAACGCGAAAAGACTGTAATCTTCATACATTAAGAAGGGATCGCGATAACAGACCGTGCGCCACGCTTTTCCAAGTAAACAGTTTGCTGTTATCCAACGTGGAAAAACTACTGATCGAGTCGGAGCTGCAGCAACCTTGTACCTACTCGCAAAACGTTTTAATACCTAATGTACGATTTTTATCCCTCTGTGAATGTTTTTACGGTATATTCGAAACGTAAATCTAGGTCTTTCATGTCTGATATATATAAAGAAAAAAAAGAAAAGAACAGAAAATGTACGGATCGATCAAGGGAGATGAGTCAAGAAGATAACCACGTGTGCGAAAGGAGCGAAAGAGTAGAGAAAATCAAACAGTTAATTAACAATGATTGTTAACCCTTAAATGCACGATATTTTGTTTACAGATTCTATTTATGCCTATGTATTCTATTAAGCAGTATCTATTTGCCAAACGGCAACACAATGCATGTAAGGGTTAATAGAATTGTAAGAAGAAAATTGTTGGAGAAAACTTGAATGTCGTCTCTCTTTCAACAGGTGAATACGACTGAATGTAAATAACGCGAATAGTGTGAATAGCTTGACTGTAATTAATTTTGAAAACTCTTAACAGGGGAACGAGTCGTGATTATTTCTCGATCAATTATCTCGTGGGATCGAATAGGATCTTACATAAATTCAGACGAATAATTTGTTCGCAATCACCCGGACACGTGCGAACCCCTTCACAGTTTAAGGGTTAAAAACTTGAGCGAACGTTTCGACTGATTTTCATAAAACTCTGCTGTTTCGAACGGTCTCGAATCAGAGATTGGTCCCACCCGCGTTCTTCGTTGCAACGTCGAGGACCACAGTTTAAGGGTTAAAAAGTTGACCGAACGTTTTGACTGATTTTCATAAAACTCTGCTGTTTCGAACGGTCTCGAATTAGAGATTGGTCCCACACGCGTTCTTCGTTGCAACGTTGAGGACCACAGTTTAAGGGTTAAAAAGTTGAGTGAACGTTTTGACTGATTTTCATAAAACTCTACTGTTTCGAACGGTCTCGAATTAGAGATTGATCCCACTCGCGTTCTTCGTTGCAACGTCGAGGACCACAGTTTAAGGGTTAAAAACTTGACCGAACGTTTTGACTGATTTTCATAAAACTCTGCTGTATCGAACAGTCTCGAATTAGAGATTGGTCCCACACGCGTTCTTCGTTGCAACGTCGAGGACCACAGTTTAAGGGTTAAAAACTTGATCGAACGATTTGACTGATTTTCATAAAACTCTGCTGTATCGAACGGTCTCGAATCAGAGAGTGGTCCCACACGCGTTCTTCGTTGCAACGTTGAGGACCGAGCGAATCGATGCACAATAACGCGTCGAACGTTTGCGAACGGAGGCAACAAGGTCGACTTCCCGTGGCTCTAGACTCTGGTGCAACGCGACTACCACGAGAGGCGGCTCTAAATATAGAGCGCGTAGACGCGAAATAAATGGCGATTATCCTTATCCGTAGGAAGCGGAGCTTTTCTCTGGTCGTATCGCGGCGCAGTAACCGGCGAACTTTCCACCGGCTCTGCTCTCGACCTATTATCTTTATCTGCGCGACGACACGCGTCGCGGCCCTGCTCGGCCCAGCGTGGTTTCGCATTTGCCGTGGTTTTTTTTTTTTTATTTCCACCAAGATCGCGCCGCTCGCCAACGGAGAACAAGCTGGACAGCGGTGTACACGCCAACCGATAACTGAGCCTGGGTGAATGGCCTGCAACACTTCTGCTCCTGTTCGCAGCAACGCCTACCTATCCGCGACTTATTATAACTCCTGTGTAGGCTACTTGCTCCCTAAAAAGGTCTACGATCGTGTCCGCGTCGATCCAACGCGGTTTCATCGAAGTATCGATGCTCCTTTGAATTAATCGTCCGGAGACTTCGATGCCTGGGTGAAGCGTTCAAGTCTTCGGCGCTTGCTTTAACAGACACTCAAGTCTCCGGGCATGTTTTATCAGGAGGACTTAGGCTATTCGCACTTATCTAGCTCTGATGCGAAGTGCTCGAGTCAACAAGTCGTTCCGATGCTCCCTCGAGCTAATTGTTTGGAGGCTTGAGTGCCTGGTCGAAACGTTCAAGTCGACGAGAATGTTTTAACAGGCATCGAACTCTTCGGACTTCGAGCATTCGCGTTTTCGAGCCACCGACAAGCTTGTAAAATCAATATGGCTGTAGATACAGTGAGCGATTGAATTTCACGTTGACTACCGTGCTTCTAATTAGCCACAGAATTACTAAAGACTAGGTAAATCGTGAGTTGCTCTATCGATTTGCTTAAAAACAATGTAAACAAACGAAATAAAAATTGTCTGCATCGGTTGCAAGGAATAGAAGCTAAATTGAATTTTGTTTCTTCCCTTAATGATTTTAATAGATGCACAATATATAAAGAATTGGTAATATTCCAGAATTGTAGGCACTTTTATTTTTTTGATAATAAGTTACCCCAGCCCAATAAAATTCTTAAAATATTAGGACTTATATTGCGGATCAAAAATTTATTTAAACCCCGCAATTATTTGATCACTTGGATTTGTTTTTCTATTCACATATTGGCATATTCGATTTTTCAAAATTTTTCAACAATTTCGAATTTCATCTTCTTGATTTTACTAGAAATATATAAAGATCCGCAGTCTAGTCATAATTAAGAATGAAATTATAGTATGGGGTGCGAACTTGATTATATCGAGTAGTTAACTAATAATAATTCTTAACATATCTGATCGTTTATACAGATCGAGATGGCAAGACTTGTGCGAAATAAACGAAATTCTCTCGGTAGTCCACATGCCAATCACAGTAGTAATTATCCAATTTTAACCCTTTGCACTCGGAGCTATTTTAACTAAACTATTTTAATTTCCATACCTTATGATTTTTGCAATTTTATGAATATGAAATTGGTACATTACCGAATACAGTACCTAAATGTTTAGTAATTGATTAGATACCGATATATTTAATAATGTAAACAATATTTTGAAGAATGGCACAGCAATTTTTAGTGGTGCCGCAGAGGGGACAGCCGAGTGCAAAGGGTTAATACTTCGTATACAAATGATAAGTATTCAGGGTATGCTAGGCTTCTATTTAAAAGTTGATTGTTCTAATGTTACTTACATTTTTGGTATCTGGATTTTATCCGCGTCGTTCTGTCTCCCGAAATCGTGCCAAGGCCGTGACCTCGGAGGATTTGGGTTCGGGTTCGGGTTTGCTGCAGCTGAGGTCACCAAAGCTCCGCGTTGCACCTGTGCTTGCGCATGGCTCTGTTGTAGTTGCAGTTGCAGTGGTTGATGGTGTATCACTGCGCCACTTTCGAGGACCACCGCGGCACCGGTCGCGGTTCCACCAGGACACAACTCCGTGTAGTCAAAGGAGGACTGTATAAATCATAAAGTAATCCTCAATTAACGCTTCTGTAAACTTGATTCACTCCGCGACGAATCGGTGGTATTTTACCACGTTCTTTTCCAATAATAAGTTTGTCGTTGATTAATGATGTTCTGTAGCGAATTGTGTTTCCTTTCTTTCACATCGTAACTTGCTACAACACGATTTCATTCAGATATAATTGAAGACTAGAATTACATAAGGCTGAATGTTCCCTGACGATTGGTAAGTCAAATTTGTTGTTTCTTTTTCAAGATAACGACAAGTGGACTTTCATACTTTTCATTTCTCTGATACTCTACAAATGATTTTCCTCACTGTGCTATTTTTCTCTCTTTTTTTAAAGTATTTTCGGGATTACATATATTGAAATTTTCATTTTCACACGTACAGCCTTTTTTAATTGCAGTCTTCAATTTTTGTAGGTAGCTTTAGTAACCTATTTAGAACAGTCAAGAAATGCATAACTTTTGAACCATTAAAGACATAGGAGTGCGGTTTGCACAGAAAAATTATTAATTAAAAACTCTCTTGTTAACGATGTATAAAAAAAAAAACATTTGTTCGTTATCATGATTTAAAGAAATCCAAGTCATATGGCACAATATTAAAAAATTGTCGTCGTTCAAAGAGTGTTCGAATATTATTGCGAGTATCCGTGAAATATTCGTAAAGAAAATTCAAGTGTTCAATGGAAAACGAAGCGTGCGGAATCGTCGGAATTCAATCCGTCGCAACGACCGCGACGAGGAGCGTCGAGCAACTTTCCCATAGATGGGTAAAAAAAGGGAAAATAGAGTTCGGTGAATCCGGAGGCCGAGGTAGCCGACGGCTTATCCCCGGCGGCGGGCAGAGGTCGTTCCGCGAAACAAAGGAGGAAGGAGCCACCGAGTGAAGAGAACAGGGGCCTTGCGGTCTCGTAAAATTGGCCGGGACCGTAGCCCGCGCGTGCTTCCAGCAGAGGTTTGTTAATAAGCGGTCTTCCGAACGGTTTATTCCCTCGTACGTCTTCATGGAGAGTGGCTCGGCTCGAATGTAACGCGGTTACCATAGCTCGTTACTCGAGCTGACGAACGGCATCGCGGAAGCCATCCATCGAGCGAAGAAACGGTGCGGAGCGGAGAGGCTGGCTCGTTTTTCCGCGGGGAACGTTCGACCAATCGGCGAACCAACCCCCGCCCAGCCCCATCGGACGCCGATAAATTAATACCGCGTCGATCCGTAATTAGAAATAATACTTCCATTCCCCGTCGCCCCTGATCACCTACCATTTTATCGGAGAGCCTAGTCGCTCCGCTCCGTTGGCTTCCGACTAATTATGTTGAAAACGCTGTGCAGCTTCCACGTTTAATCCTTGCGCTCGTTGGATATTCCGCGGGGACGGCCATCGCCAGACGGAAAAACGACCGCGACGATAGCCCCACGCTCGCGATAAACACGAACGCCTTCGCGATTAATTGCCCCGCGATCCTCGGTGACGGCGCTCGAGCTTTTTCTCGATCGATTCATCTAATTGCGTCGCGATCGGAATCGCTGCTTCCTTCCCACCCCCGCCCCTTGTCTATGCATTCACCATTATGCATTCTTCTTCTCCTCCTCCTCCTCCTCTCGCTTTACTCCGCGACCGACCAGCCAGCACAGCAAGAACGCGTGTGCGCCGTACACGTGTTTCCACGTGTTTCTTGCACAGTGACAGCGGCGCACACCCGTGTGCATGCCTCGAGCGGAATTACGATCGGAACAAAGTTTGGTGTATTATTAGCCGTGTCGAGCGATCGACATGATCGAGCCGCGTTTTTTTCTCCGCCGTCGCAAAAAGAACACTGATTTACGCGCGTCGACGCGACACCGTTTGCTCTTTGTAGCAAACCAAGTTTAGTATTTTGGAGAGCTTTGTGTTTGTTCGGGCGTCACAGTGGCGAGAATCCATGGACTAAAATCGAGAAAGTCACTGCTTCGTGACGATTTAAAAATGACACTTCTTGCAGTCTAGTAACGAACGATCAAAATTTGCTAAGCGAAGGAGAGCGTATGGGAAATACTATCAACTATGTCTCTTTCTTTACAATTTCATTGTTTCACAATTTTCTACTTTGCAACTTTAAAATTGTACATTCTGCAATTTAACAGTTTTATCATTTACAACTTTGCAACTTTAGAATTTTACAGTTTAAGATTTACTGCTTTGGAATTTTACAATTTGATCGTGTCACAATTTTCTACTTTGCAACTTTAAAATTGTACAATTTTGCAATTTCACAGTTTAAGATTTGCTGCTTTGGAATTTTATAATTTCATCGTTTCACAATTGTCTACTTTGCAACTTTAAAATTGTACAATTTTGCAATTTCACAGTTTTACCACTTTTACAACTTTGCAACTTTAGAATTTTACAGTTTAAGATTTGCTGCTGTGGAATTTTATAATTTCATCGTTTCACAATTGTCTACTTTGCAACTTTAAAATTGTACAATTTTGCAATTTCACAGTTTTACCACTTTTACAACTTTGCAACTTTAGAATTTTACAGTTTAAGATTTGCTGCTGTGGAATTTTATAATTTGATCGTTTCACAATTTTCTACTTTGCAACTTTAAAATTTTACAATTTTTCAATTTCAGCATTTTCCAGTTTTGCATCTTTCCGAATTTACAATTTTTACCATTTTCAACTGTAGAACTTTATTAAAAGGCATATTAAAAGTGGTCTTACGCTAAAGTTACGCTTTTTCATGTCGCGAATAGTGTGACGCGAATTAGGCTTACACCCTGCCACAAGAAGTTTCACTTCAAAACTATGTTCGTACTATGTGAAAATCTCGAAATAAATTATTGTAATAATTACATTGAAAGTAATAAATTCGTTGAAGAGTCGCTAGAAGACTCTCTCAAAAATGACATTACCCAAATCGACCGTAGTGTAAACCGACACTAAAATTAGGATTGGCGACGCAACGGTGTCCAGACGCAAAAAGGTTTTCTCCTGCGAGTCGCGGAAAAATTGGAGCGCGGAATCGGTGATTTTGATTTAATGGGTGGAGAACCGGTGATTTTCATGATTCACCCGACGCGACGTCGCGGTTTATGGTAAATCTGAATCGCCTGAATTACCTTAATGTCGCTATTAAGGGAACAGGATGAAAGTATACTTTGTTGCAACATAATGACACTTCGTATTAAGGTACCGCATATTTTGTCTTAATCGCTTCATTGGACGACGCATTATGCGTACACGGCGGGGTTTACAAATAGAACTTTTTTTGCACGGTCGAGAAGTTATAAAAAAAATTGTTCGTAGGACGTGTACGCTGTCCGCGAGTCTGGTTTTCACGATAATAATGTACTGCTTTCATAAATTAGAAAAAGCGAAAGATGTAAAGGTTTTTTCGTATTTTTTTTTTAATGCACTTACGACATAACTGCGCAGACATTGGAAGAATTTAAAAACACTATTACGGTATTTTCAGTTTATTAACCTGAGTTACGTTAACAGACATAATCCAAACGAAATAGCAATTTAACTAATGCTCGGGATTTGAAACAACATTAATATTTGATTGTAGCACATAAAGCTACATTTTTATGCGAAAGGTGCAGCAAATTTTCTAATTGCATAGCAGTTACAAAGTCAACAATTTGTTACGGGTTGTCAGAGACCGATGACCGAGGGTTAAAATTACTTACAACTGTTTTTTCTTACAACTATCTTAGAACACTTTCTAAAATGAAATCCAATTATTTAAAATGTAAACGAAAAAATAGGACTTTTGAGGAAGATGGTGTGCTAGATCAATCTTGCATCTCTCATTTTTGCAATCCTGTAGAAAGGAGTCTACTCCCTTAACATTGATTTGCAAAGAGCGATCGGGATGCAATCACGTCGTGAAAAACTAGAATGCGGTTTGGTATCGCAGCCAGTATCGTCTTTAGAGTAAATCGTATGCCCGCGGCGCGACGCGGCGTTTCTGTCGCGTAATTTTCGCCGCGTCCGGTGCTTCCACGCCGCGCCATAACCGATTCATCACTCCCACGCGCGATTCGGTTGTCGCTAGTAATCGGCCGCTTCCGGAAACATTAATCGTGCGACGGGGGCAGAGCGGTTTATCCGCGCGAGTAAGTCATTAGCATTGCGGTTGACATTACGAATTAGAAAGCACGCGTTCCGTTCTGCTCTGCTTGCACGCCGCAGCAAATAAAAGCCGGGGCTCCTCCACGGTGTACCGCGTCGACGCGTGTGCGTGGCAACAACCCGCTTGAAAACCGATACGTCTGCGACGGTAATTAAAATATTCATATTCGAGCCCGGACCGCGGCGCGAGAGCTCGGTGAAATTCATTTTTTGTTTTTTTTTTGTTCAAGCAACCTCGTTTTTCACTCGACATTATTTTTTTCCCCACCGAGCCGCGCCGCGCCGATCGTTTCGCTCTGCGAAGCAATTTCGGATAAACCGGCCAGCGATCGACGACTTCCGCAATCACACGAACCGGCCGACAACTCGGCGAACGTGTCCCGATCGACTTACTTACCACTGTTCCGACCAAACTTACGATTACTATGTTACGGATTTTTTCGCGATCATTTACGTAAACAAAGTTGATGTTCTTGGCGCACCGGTTCAATCAATTTAATTGAAAGCAATTTTGTAAGATATTCATTTTGACGTTTCGGTCTTTGTTTCGACCCTTTTCAAGAAAATAGGGATTGCGGCTGTGAATTATTAAAAACAAACACAAAAGCTGATATTCTGTTGATGAGAACACGTTTAAATAATTTTCGAAATATGTCAATTTACTTGCTTAATGAAATAACTTAAGAATTATAGAAAAACAACACCAAGTACAGTAACTTTTCTTTTTGTCGATCGTATGTTTAAACAAAGTTGATGTTCTTGGCGCACTGGTTCGATCAATTTAATTGAAAGCAATTTTGTAAGATATTCATTTTGACGTTTCGGTCTTTGTTTCGACCCTTTTCAAGAAAACAGTGATTGCGTCTGTGAATTATTAAAAACAAACACAAGAGCTGATATTCTGTTGATGAGAACACGTTTAAAATAATTTTTGAAATATGTCAACTTACTTGCTTAATGAAATAACCTAAGAATTATAGAAAAACAACACCAAGTACTGTAACTTTTCTTTTTGTCGATCGTATGTTTAAACAAAGTTGATGTTCTTGGCGCACTGGTTCGATCAATTTAATTGAAAGCAATTTTGTAAGATATTCATTTTGACGTTTCGGTCTTTGTTTCGACGCTTTTCAAGAAAATAGTTATTGCGTCTGTGAATTATTAAAAACGAACACAAAAGCTGATATTCTGTTGATGAGAACACGTTTAAAATAATTTTTTAAATATTTCAACTTACTTGCTTAATGAAATAACTTAAGAATTATAGAAAAACAACACCAAGTACTGTAACTTTTCTTTTTGTCGATCGTATGTTTAAACAAAGTTGATGTTCTTGGCGCACCGGTTCAATCAATTTAATTGAAAGCAATTTTGTAAGATATTCATTTCGACGTTTCGGTCTTTGTTTCGACCCTTTTCAAGAAAATAGTTATTGTGTCTGTGAATTATTAAAAACAAACACAAGAGCTGATATTCTGTTGATGAGAACACGTTTAAAATAATTTTCGAAATATGTCAACTTACTTGCTTAATGAAATAACTTAAGAATTATAGAAAAACAACACCACGTACTGTACTCGTGTCTTACTTGTAAGCTACTCAGACAAATAGTGAAACTCTCCTAAGTCACCAATCAGATAATCGATCGATGCGTAGACCAATCGATATTTGCCGGTTACTTCAAACCTTGAAATGTCAAATCCCAACCACATTTAACTGTGTCTGTATACCACGTTATCGTGGTAATTTCGAGTAACATTCAAAATTCGATTCATAAAGGATTTCCTTTTATTATTTATTTTAAAGGTCCAATGGATAATTGAGACCCGAGGGACATAATTAAAATGTACATCGTATTACAAAATAAATTTTTTGTTAAATATTTAATTTGCTGATGTTTACGGCGCACAGTTTCGATCAATTAGTAACTAAATTAGCAATTTTGCAATGTAAGCTTTTTCTTTCCTGACGTTTCGCTCCTGGTTTGGACTCTTTTCAATGGAAATTTACGTCTAAAAAATATTGAATATTACATACAATATTATATTACATACATTACAGAGATTATTCAATATTTTTTATACGAAAATTTCCTTTGAAAAGGGTCCAAACCAGGAAACGTCAGGAAATAAAAAGTTTAAATTGCGAAATTGATAATTTAGTTAGTAATTGATCGAAACTGTGCGCCGAAAACATCAGCAAATTAAAGATCGAAGAATTTACGGTTCTCGAAGTACGAGAGAACGTGTTGGTGACAACGTTTCGGGTATATTGATCGACTGTCGCAACGAAGGGCAGCTTTTCGACAGAAACTTTCCTTTCCACCCACAGATCCGTCTTGAAGCGCAGGCGTAACGCGTTCGCGACAACCACCGTGCAAAAGAAGTGGCCCCGTATTATACGATTCTCATGGGGTATAAATAAATGTGTCAGTATCCCGGCGAGATATGCGTTGCTGATTATGTAAAACGTTCGTGTCCGTATACTCGAGAGCCCGTGTTAAGTTCTGTTCCAAGAGAACGCGCGCAGAAAATTATTACACGTGGAAGAAGTTATATTCTAGCGAGATGGGGGGGCTGCGATAACGGTTAACGGTAGGTGTTGTCCGATTAATTTGTTAGGAGCGATCAAAACATCTTTACGGTGTCTGGGCACGAAATCAACGCGATGGAAAGTGATCACGAGGGGAACGGGCGAAAGTGCACCGGCAAATATCGAGGATGGTTCTGCACGATCGATCCGTATCTCTAAATCGAAAATACTACTTTATAATGACACTCATTAATCATTATTAGACAGTTGATTTTATACGTTCATAACAAAAATGAGTAGGTGTAATTCGACACTGTGAAAACATTAGTAAAATTCAGAAACAATGTTATCTTATTTACAACCTATTAAACGTATTAACCCTTTGCACTCTGAATTATTTTACAATTTTCTTGCAAACACAACTCCCTATTTTAAGTGTTTCATTCTTTACTTCAAAGGACAGTTTCTTCACTGCTACTTATTTTAGACAATTCTGTATACTAATTGTATTAAACGTAGCTCTCGTACTTCGTTGTAATTTATATTTAGTTCTTCTAAAAACGGAGGATTCCTGTTCGATTCCTTTTGGATTTTATACATTTATTCCATAAAGAATTGAATGTTCATGCAACTCCACTATCGTGCAACCGATGTGGACAATTTATATTTTTCAAAAAAGTTCCCAGCCTAGTAATGATGCACCAAAAAATAAAAAAAGTAATCCATATGGAACTGACATTAAGATTTTATAAATAGGAATGGCAAATGAAACGCATACTTGCACTCTTTCTAATTTCCACGTTTTCACGACAGGTTTGAAGAACAGAAATCGACGACAGTTTCCAAGCCGTGTTTACGGGACGAGGATTTCGAAGCAATTCTTGCCGGCAGTGCCGGAACTAGGGCGCGGCGAAGGTGGCACCTGCCACGGGCGCAACGGTCGTAGGGGCGCAACGAATATTTAAGAATATTTATTTTCATTAGAAATTGAGAGTTTCAAATTCCAAGCCACGACATTAATGAACGACCTGAAGGACAAGGGTATGAACCATTTCCAAGTATTGGAGAAAATAATGGGTTTTTAATTTTTCGATCGACATTTTATATTATATATGGATTTCTTTTGCGGCGCACAGGTTCGATCATTATTACTATTTATATTATCTCTACGTATGACAGTTGTTAGACAGTTATAGCATACGTATGACAATTGTTTGCAGATTTGCTACAGGTAGAGATAATATAAATAGTAATAATGATCGAACCTGTGCGCCGCAAAAGAAATCCATATATAATTGGAGAAAATATACGAATTATCGCTTGAAAATGTATATCCTAACATAGGTCACAGCTTTGAGAATATTCTTGTGCATGCCCGTGACGACGGCTACATCCGAACGTTCCTTCAGCAAGCTGAAGCTTATTAAATCATATCTGCGCTCCTCTTTGGGTCAAAAACATTTGGCGAATATGTCTATTTTGTCAATTGAGAAAGAAATAGCAACCCGCCTCGATTACGATGAAATAATCAACCTATTTGCGGAAGCGAAGTCTAAAAAAGTTTTGATATGAATAATCTATTGTCAAACATTTTGTAAAGGCTCATACATTTACACGTATGTTTCATTCATTTGTAATAATTATACGATATGGAAAAATATGTGAGATCAATATAATTTTTCCATTATACTACATAGATGGTAGTAGGGGCGCATGCCAGGTTGTTGCCACGGGCGCCGAAGCGGCTAGTTCCGTCTCTGCTTGCCGGTCGGACAAAATTTAGCTTAGGCTGAACGAAGGTGGGATCATTGTCTCACTAACCTGATGCAGCGCCGTGGGTGGATGATGATCTTGCCTGGGTGTGACCGCGTCGGCGCCGATGCCGGAGTCGGGGCTGGGAAGATCAACGGTCAGGACTTTGCTGCTGCTCGAGGACGAGCGTATCGCGTGTGTCGTCGCATAAGAGCTTGGCACAACCTCGTACCTCGTGTACGAAGCGGTCGTGGTCGACAACGAGGACGAGCTGGAGGACGCGAGCGGCGGCAGGGCGTCTCCGGTGACGTAGACAGCGGTCGCCTCTTGGTGAAGACCGGTCGGGTTGCCAGCGTTTGCTGCACCGGTCGCCGACGTCGACGTGTACGCCGTGGATTGCAGCCGGGGGCTGCACGAGCTGTAGGGGTCGTAGGGGCTTCCGTACTGTTGCACCTGTAATTGTTGATCGATTACTTCGATGCGCTCCTCGCGATTGCGAACCGGGATTGATCGATCCCCCTAAGCGCTTCATCCGCTGCTCGACGAACAGCGGGAGCTCTTCGACCATTTCGTTCTCTCCACCCTCTCCCCTCACTCCGTCGTCGGAGCTAGGAAGTGTGCGAGGACATGAAAATCTCGGGTCTGGTGATATGTAGGGTAAATAATCAATTGTATCGATCGCAAATATTTAATACTTTTCAATTAATGTTTTCGCCTTTTTTCTATCGTGTAAGTTATGAGCATCTTTAATGGCAATGTTCCATAATTTTTTCATATACCTATTCTGTAGTTTCAACAATTTGTTACGAGCAAAAACAGAAGTGGTGAGCAAATTTTTCAAAACATGTATTACTCATCTTGGAGAAGATAAAACATTAATTCAAAAGTATGAAATGTAGGGTATTCGGGTCGCATTGTAACTGGATCGGGTCAGGATCCCGAAAGTGTGCGATATTCGGGAATCCTGGCTGGTGTCAAGTTCGAGGATCCCAAGAATTTGTGATTAAACGATTACTACAGATTTTATGCATTTGTGAGAAAATTTGGTGGGTACAATTTAAAGCAGTGGACATATTAAACAGATTTATGGACATCAGTGTATTTTATTCTGCTTAGTAACAAATATTAAGGTTAACACAAATTTTTGATTTGGCTCCTGTTGCTTGCGATTAATGCCAATATATTTTATTTTGCATAAAGATTCGCAGTCTAATTTTGCATTAACTCCTCGGGTGCCTACACATTGCATACTTTCGGGAGCTCCACCTGACTTCTCGGAGCTTATGGAATATCTTGCTGTGGCAAAGTTTGGCTCTCTACGATTTCTCGACGAGCCGTGTCGTGCGATTTATTTTTTTGCAGGCTTGCATACGACTTTAGATACACGCGCGTGCGTCACACTGATTGTATGTTATTAGACGCGGAAAATTAAGCGGATTCTTCGGTAGGTTTTTGAGAGAAGGAGAGAAACGTACGATGTAGTGCGACCGAAGGCTGTTATTAAAATTGACATGGTACAGCGATTATCAGCTAGGTAAAAAATGCATTTATATTCACGGCTGGGTAAAGAGTTTTTAATTAATAATGCATCCGAGTGGAATAAATACAAAGTAACAGATACTCGCGATAGATACGTGAATGAATATTTTGATGAATTACACCGTTGTAAAGTACAAAATTGAAGCGCAAAAGAAAGTTAGCACCCAGTATAATTATAAGATATAATGACAAACAATATCTTTATGTCGAAATTGTATCGTACAATGATTTGTTATATATTAATATTGCATTTAAAGTATTAGATAATCCGCAATAACACATATTTTCAGAACTATTCAATTAAATTCTTCTTTCTTATCTTCGTTCTTACTTGATGTTTCAAGCTTCTCTATTAAACACGGCCAGGTGCTTCTTTCTTTCACACAGTAGCGTACACACGATATTCCCATAGCAATCTAACGTTATGGCTAGTTAGAATAATTGACAATGATATCATTTCACCCGCAAGATTATAAGTATACGTCCGCTCTCTCCTCTTCAGAAAAATTAGAACCGCAGGTTTAAATATCAGCGACTACCGTCGAGGCACAATGATAGCTCGCGCGGCGCATTCACCGTCGAATAATCGCCGAGTACAGTGGATCGGCGATCAGCACGCCCACTATTGTCCGCGACGGGGCAGCGAAAGGGTGAAGTTCATTGTGCAAAAGAAGAGCGGTGGAACAGGAGATCAAAAAGAAACCGGTCCAGTGTCTCTGTCAGTTTCCCTACGGTGGTGTAAGATAAATTTGATGGGTTTGCTGATCGTTTCTCTGTACCCTTGTGCACCACTTTGTCAAATATCGAGCTGCGAGTGTCTCGATATACATATGCGTTAGAAACAATTTAGTAGAGCTGCACACGTGTAACCGATTTGTCATTAATAAACTTTTCCGAAGCTTCAAAGGTTCCGAAATCGAATCTTCGAAATCTTCGACCTTCGAAGGAAAGTTACAGTCCTAGTTTAAATATCCGCAGATCGATACACGAAGGTACTGTAGAGAAACGAAGCCATCGAACGCGATCGGACTGCGGATCTTTATGCAAATATTTTCTTCGTTGATTGCAACAAACAGCAGTCAGATAAAAACTTAATTCTTGAATAATTTCACTGCTTTGAAAATAATCTATGCTCTTAACACGTTCGCGACCAGCGTCACATATACGTGACGATCGCGATTTATATCAAACGAAGAAAATCAAATTGTTCGTTATTTACAATTCTAACGTATAATCTGATATCCGGAGAACTTGTGACTTTTCTGTGACAATATCTCGTTTGATATTTTATATATAGAATACATTGCATTCGGAGTCGCTACTAAAGGTTGCTACACCATTATTCAAAATATTGTTTAGAATTATTAAATAAATTGGTATCTAATCAATTACTAAACATTTCAATATCGCGTGAGGTATTATATCAATTTTATATTCGTACAAAGAAAAAAATTCATATAGAACGAATTATTCTAGCTCGGAAGAGAACGTTTAAATTTCGAGATAAAGTAACTCCGTGTGCAAAGGGTTAACCCTTATCTGTCCCTCGTGTCAATTTGACACAGTTTTCCCGAAATAAGATATACTGTTCTGTTATTTGCAAGTAAATTTTTTTTTTAATGACAAACATATAACCGCAACATATAACCTAACCTAACCTAAGACGTAAATGTTAACTCTTCAATTTGAAAACATTGATAAGTAACTGTTTAACTTGTTATTTTATCGATTTTCTTTATCACTGTGTCAATTTTACACCGAGGGATCGATTCAGTTTGTGAAATGATGGACGGAAAGGGGTTAATGGAATGCTAACTGTATAAAGCTCTCGCTACCGGTTGCGAACGTGTTAATCACTGTTACAAATTTGATCTATCGCGATGACGAATGCATAAAATCCACAGTCTATTGATCACACCTGGTGGACTCACCTGCAGCTGATGCTGATGATGATGGTACATCCCTGGTGGCGTGGGACTGTCCGGTTGGGCCTGTTTGTGCCTTTTGCTGGACTGCTGCGCCCCTCTGGAGGAGCTGAGGTCCTCGGGCTCCCTTTTCACGCCGGTGATGCCCGCGCTCGAGGATCCGTCGTGTCTCAGGGACTGCGGGCTAAGCGGAAGCGGAAGGCCGCCTTGCAGGCTCTGCCCGGGACTGTGGGACTGTTGGTTGTACTGATGGAGGAAGTGGTGTAGCTCCCCTCCTCCGGCGCCTTCGCCGCCTTCCATGCGATTCGCCGAACCGGAACCGGAGCCAGGCGCCTCCTGCACCAGCAGCTTCGGGCCCATCACACCCCTTCAACAGTCCGTGAAGAATCGAACTTTAGCCGACAGAAGAGAAAGACCCCTCCTTTCCAACGCCTCGACTTCCGAACAACTCGGAATCGATCGACTATGCTAAGTACGCGTGTCGAATTCGCGACGAGTCGCGTTGCCACCGATCGCTTTTCAGCCACCCCAGGGATCAAAGGTGCTCGGGATCCCGGATTATCGGCAGGAACCGGCCCCGACGCATTCTCACATACTCAATTGCACGAAACATTAGGTTATTCTATCTTCGCGTATCCCCGGTGTCGATTTTCTTAAAGCATCGCAGGCAGAATCGCCCGGAACTTTGCACGCGGCCTTTCACTTCGCTAATTGAATCACCATGGGATTCGAGGGGTTTTAACTTATTTGATATGAATTATGTTGTATCGATCGTAAATGTTAAATGAACAATGCGTGATGGTGTCGGCGCACAGGTTCGATCAAAATCAAAAGAACAGGCAATCTTGCAATTAACGAAATCCCAACGTTTCGATTCTGATATGGATCATTATTTACTGTAGACATTATTTATTCTAGATTCAGCTTTACGTTTCTTTGCATACATCGTTTTATGTATGTATATTGTTGGTAGAAACATTATGAATGTCAATTCTTTGTACTTTGTTCATTAACACTAAAACTACCGAGCACAAAAAGCGATTAAAGTGTTTTAGCTTATAAAAATGACAAGGCTTTATCTATTTATATTTTGTGCAATTTTTATTACAATATGTGCTTCGACAAATTAATTTATTGGATCAATTGCCATGTAAGCAGCTTCATAATTTTAATAATTGTAAAATGAAAAATATAAACGGTCATTTGAACGGCAGTGGTAGGTTTAGTGTTAGTAGTACTTGCAAGTTGTTTGTTTGTGAAAACAGTCTTAAATGGGATTTCCAATTTATCGCCAAGTATTGACTTGTACAGGCATTGATCGTTACGTTCTGATTGGCTCAAGTATGAAAAGTGTCGGTCCTATGTATGTACTGTTTTCATTTCTCAACCTTCACATGGTTTCAGTACAGTTTCTACCGGCAATGTGTCACTTTCTTTCTGAAATTCTTCATTTATAATCTTTTAAAGCAAGTTTAAATTTAAGTAAGGTAAACTCTTTCCTTTTTTACTTTCATATTGTTTGTTCTGTTTAACACATATTACAGTGATATTAATTTTTCAGACGTATAAAAAAATCTTCTTCTCCCGATAAATCACGGAGTCAGTCGTAGTCAGATCCAATTTTTCTTGCATCTTAATCAGAAAACTTCAAAGAATACAATGGCACAGAAACGGACACCGGGACTCACCCGGAAGTATAACAAAATCATTACCAAAATTTTAGAATCATCAAGGAAGCGACTCATCGTTAGTTATCTTTAAATATTAATAATCACAAAAATGTATATAGTACAAAAGTGAATTTCTCTTAAAAGTATACCCTATACTTAGCTAAAAAAACTTCTATAAAACAAAAATCTGTTAGTGTACGTAAATAAGGTGAAACTTACTAATAGGTGAATTCGTTGAGAAATGAAAGCGTGTTAACGGAACTTCAAATTTCCGACAAATTTCAGTGCTTAAGGGATACACGAATGGGAAAACGAACGATGGGAGATTGTTCCTCAGACATTCAACTAACTCAAGCCACAAAAGTTTCACAGTTTATGTAAAGTTAAAAAAATTGAATTTTCACTGTGCGTCGCGAGGAAGAATTAGACTAACAAAAAAATTTTGTGATATCAGCACGCGGCCTGAAAATTCCATGAATAAGGTTAACGATTAAGCCGGAACTGGTGGCAGTTTCGAGCGATTAGATGGTTTCTTAAGCGGTGAGCGACGGTAAACGTAACCCGAAGGTTTGTCCACCGACGGCTTATTAATTATGTTGTCCGCAGTCGCGAAGCGAATCGTCGCGTAATTAATTAACGAGCAGGAGGCATGCGCTTATCGTTTATATTTAGTAATGATTGGAGACCATTGATATTTCTCCGCGGGTGTCTTTATCTTGATTTTTACCGAGAAAAGCAGCCTCTTGCGAAACGTGCGGGACGGACTGGCGCGCGTACACGCCAGGCCATAACGCTATTGAACGAGAGAGAGAGAGAGAGAGACACATTACGTATTTATTCGCCGTGACGGACCTTGAAAATCTATGAATTAATTATACTTTTCTCGAACGTCATTACGCCGGGGCTACGATGATAATCGCTGCCGTCGATGGTAGTCCGAGATGACAAATGTGCCGCAGAAATCGCGGTGTCGGTCGAGATGCCATCGCTTCGTCATAAACGCCCGATCCCTGCCATAAATCGCTCGGCTCGTTAGTTAATACCGTATTAACGTTATAACTTCCCACGGGCCGCAGGAATCAGCCGGCGAATCGCAATCGCAATCGAACGGACAATCCAATCATCCGACACACGAAAGCCTATTATTATCCTGATCGGGATGGATTTTATGTTACTCCGAAACAATATTTGCAATTAACAGGAAAGAGTCGACCTTTCTGTTACTGTTCATTCGCGTAGATTTTATCTCACCGTCGCTGATCTTAGACTTCTCTTGGGATATACATACCAGGATTTTTGTACTGTGCTTGAAAAATATCTTTCGATTTTATCCATTATGTAGAAGCTTATCTATTTTTTATCAGCTCGATTTTGTTGTCACTGTAATTCAAGCGACTCGACAAGTTTAATTTCGCTTTAACAGAATTATTGAAGCGTTTCTGTCCTCCACAGTGAACGCTATTCTTGGAAATGCACGTTTTATAACGCGAAGAAAATTAAATGTAAACGAAGAATCGATAAAATATTTCAGGACGTTCTTTTTACAACTCATTTACAAATCAACCTTGAAGCCATCAGGCAGAAGAAATGATCGGTACGTTTCACTTTATAGAATTAACTACATTGAATTTATCCAGATGTGCAATTACTTTCCACAATACACACTCAAACGAACAAGTTTGTTCAATATCATTTAACGGAAACATATTTATAGTTTCAATAATTATTTTTGATTTTCTGTATCACACGAAGAAGGTGAAATGAATTTTGTGCTTGTCGTTATTTATAATTCTAAAGCTTCATGTAGAAATTTTATTGAACAATGATCGATTCATTGTATTCAAAATATTAGATAATCCGTGAGAACACATATTCTCAGAACTATTCGATTAAAAAGCGGAATCCTTTTTCAAAACTGACTGTGTTCTTATATAATGTTTTACACTTTCCTATTAAATATTGTGCTTCTTTCTTTTCGATCTCGATTTTCTGTATTACACGAAGAAGGTGAAATGAATTTTCTGCTTGTCGTTAATTAGAATTCTAACGCATAGTATAATATCCATGGAATTTGCAAATTTTCTGCTATCATATCTTTCGACACATATTATTTAATGTATCTATCTATTCTCGCTTTCACGTAATCTTTAACCCTCACACGCTCCTCAAAAAATAGCTGTATAAAAGAAACTAGAACAACAATTCACCCATTTCTATTTTACACGTTCAATCAACACATTATATTTCATTTATAGCGTCACATATCAAAGAAATACATCTCGCGACGTAGCACAAAGGGATCAATAAATTCACAGTACGTGAAATCATTGAATGGTTGAATGTTCACCCTGAGAAACGTATGAGGGTTAAAAGAACTGTTTAATTTTCACGAACGAAAATCACAGCAGTCTCTCGTCGAAGCGTCGAAATCGTTTAAAGTGCCCGTGATAAAATCCACGAACACGCGATCGATCGATCCGAGATCGTGTCGCGGATTCGTTTTCCAGCGAAGACGACGACGTGGCGAGGAGGTTCCGTGAAAAGTTTACGGTAACAGGCTGCAACAATCGTATTTTCTATTGAGTCCCCGGTGCTCTGGGAACGCAGATATCGGCGCCGCATCTGCCGAATACGTCGGCAATAAAATGTTCCGGGCGCGGAAACGCGATTCGCCGAACGGTCGTACGGGATAGAATCGAGAGGATCGCGGGCCGGCATTATGCGAAGTAGTTAACATGTTATATTTAGCATGATAATACGTATCCACAATACAGGGGACCCTTATAAACTGCCAACGCTCTCGGTGCACGTACTCCCAGTCTCTCGCTCTTTCTCTTTCTCGCGCATTCTTTTTCCCTTCCCTTTTCGTTCCATTCCACCATCCCTGGTCTCGTCCTTGTGTGTCGTGGCAACCTCAGGTTCACCGGTCTCTCTCTCTCTCTCTCTCTCTCTTTCTCTCTTGCTCTCTCTCTCCGAGCACACCAACAACACTGGAGTCCTCGTGTCTCTTTCGTCTTCTTTCTGCCCGCTGAACATCGCCACTGTGGTACCTACCCTACGGTCAGATGCTCCCGTACAATGGCTCTTTTTTCCACATGATACCTGATCTCTCTCGTCTAACCCTCTCTCCTCTCCCCCTCCTTTTCCATCGCACTACCCGACCCGTTTCGTTCTCTCCGCGTTCGTCCGGCATCGTCTCGAGGCCAGAGATTCGACGGGGGAAAAAGGGTGACACGAGTGAAACACGTAGAAAGAGAGAGGGAGAGAGGAGAGAGAGAGAGGGAGAGAGAGAGAGAGAGAAGCGTCGTCGCCCTCGGCACACTTGTGCCTGAAGTGGTGCGGATAGGAAAAACGACCGGCGAACCCTGGGCTTCTTCGGCGTTGTCCTTTCCGTGATGGAAAGCTGCGACTGTCATAACCGGAGGCCACGGCCTCATGAATTCGGCTTACGTGAAATGGATCCCAGAGCCGCGTATACTCGTTCCGCGGTGGTAATGCGATGCTAATCCGTGATGTAGCACCGAAGATTCATGGAGATCGTGATCGCAGACCCTAGGGGCAGGATCTCTCTCTCTCTCTCTCTCTCTTTCTCGGTGCGAATATTTTTCGATCGGACAGAAACGACGGAAGATGCCGTTGGTCTGGTTGACGGGTTAATCCCTTCGATAGACTCGCGATCGAAGGATTCTGACACGGATGCTGACTTATTCAGTACCGTGAATAAGTTTGTTTGCGAGTTAGGCTCGATGTGTTCGTAGAGTTTGATCGAACAATTTTTCTGGTACTATGATAATCGTCATTTAAGAAACTGTTTAGCTTGTCGGATATGAAACGTACGATTTTAGAAGCATCGAATAGACTGCGGATTTTATGCATTTATTCGGAATAGTGGAAAGTTTAAATGTCTTGAACAGTGTCGATACATGATTTTTCATAGTATAGGGTTGATGCATGTATCGTATGTGTGTACAGCCCTATATATCACTGAATTTGTAATAACAAAGAATCGAAAATAACAAGAGATTGCATCTCATTCGTGCGCACGGTAATTGTCGATGTGTTCGTCGAGTTTAATCGAATAATTTTTGTGGCACAATTATAATCGTCATTCAAGTAACTGTTAAGCTTGTCGGATATGAAACGTACGATTTTAGAAGCATCGGATAGACTGCGGATTTTATGCATTTATGATGAAAATTAATAGGTGGAATTCGGAATAGTGGAAAGTTTAAATGCCTTGAACAGTGTCGATACATGATTTTTAATAGTATAAGGTTGATGTTTGTTTTGTATGTGTGTAGAGCCTTATATATGACTGAATTTGTAATAACAAAGAATCGAAAATAATAAGAGATTGCATCTCATTTGTGCGCACGGTAATTGTCGATGTGTTCGTAGGGTTTGATAAAACAATTTTTGTGGTACTATGATAATCGTCATTTAAGAAACAGTTAAGCATGTCGGATATGAAATGTACGATTTTAAAAGCATCGAATAGATTGCGGATTTTATGTATTTATGACGAAAATTAATATGTGTAATTCGAAACAGTGGAAAGTTTAAATGACTTGAACAGTATCGATACATGATTTTTAATAGTATAGCGTTGATGCATGTATCGTATGTGTGTACAGCCCTATATATCACTAAATTTGTAATATCAAAGAATCGAAAATAACAATAGAGTCATAGAATTACGATATCCACCGTTCGGAAGAAGAAGATCAGATCAAAATGAACCGTGTGTCCTCCCTTCTCTTTTTTACTATAGATAAAAATGATTAATAAGAAAAATAAATTGTTACCTAGTTGCTCCAGATCGTAATCGATGTATAAAAACGTTATTTCGAGCAAAGATCCGCAGTCCAGTTATGAATCTATCCGCTGTTTTCGTTAACAACTCGACAGCGAAGTCTTCCGGCGATGGGAGAAGATGCTTCACCGGAGGACTCGGCCCTTTTCTTTCTGGGACACTCCGCGCAAATGAAATTGCTCGAGCATCAAGCGGTTTGAATCGCAGAAGAGTGACTCGATAGAAAGCGGTGAATTTTCCATCGATTAATAGGAAACGTCGTCTTATCATGATTAATGTAACAACCGTGTGGCGAAAACGTACTTCAGATGAAAAGTAATCTCGTGTAAATGTATCCTCCAACCGCCGCCGAGGTAGGTACGGGATTAAATTACAGGGAACGTCTTCAGCCTCAATGAGTGAAGTTCTAGAGAGATGTGCCGGCGAGGAACCTCTCTTCGCGTACCTACCGAGCAAATTATATTAATATGAAATAGAGACTTCGAACCGCCGAAGCGCAATGAAACGCGAAACATTGGAAACTCCAATAAGTCGCCGTTGAAAATCAATTACCCCTCGACCTGTACTTCGCGCGATCGAGAAAACGAAACCGACGGAAACTATCTGTCTTTAATTTCTGCGAATCGTAACAGACACGCTCGAATTGATCAAGTATGATTTCTGAATGAAAGTGCTTCGATCGCGACGGGAGGCGCGGCGAGAAATTCGACGGGAGAACGTCGAGATTCCTCGGCGTCCCGATGGCCTCCGGCTCAACTCCATCGATCATTAGATCCAACGGATCGTTCACGATCGACTGGAAATTCTGAGAAACTCATGGTTTCTGAATAGAAAGAGGAAAATGATAGAGGCCTCGATATCGTTCACCGAGAGCCGTCGGATAAACCAACGTTTCCCAAGAGGTAGGTGCCTAAGCGTCGCGGAATTATCAATTTCCTCCTTTCCATTTCAATAATTTATAAAACAGTTGTTGTCGTAAACTCGGAGACGGCTGGAATCAAGGACTGATGGTGTTGGGCCGTTACCGCGTCGCGAACGACGGCCCGTTATAATGGAACTAATAATTGCAATGAAACGCGACGACTCCTGTTAGGAATTCCACTAACGGCCAATATTTTCAAGCGCAACCCGGCGAAACAATAATTGCGCTGGCTTTCCTGTTTATCGCGTCGCGACCGTCTCCAACAATTATGTAAGGTGTATCACAAATTAAACGCGGAGTTGCTTAACGGCGGCGCGGGTCGTTCGCGGAAGTTAGGCTCCGAAGACGTGAACCTATGACGATGTATATGACGACATAAATTCCTGGTAGCTGAGGAAAAATCGTTGGCTTTAGGACCAGATTAATCTCGGGCTAAGTTGAATCCGATAATAACGTTCTTGCTCGATCGACGAAGCTTGGTAGACGTCTGATGGACGATCGACTATTTTGTAGTTGTCGAGGCGTTTAGAGAAATCCGACTGTGAGCTACAGTCAATTAAAAAGCAGTAGAATTGAAATCTTAAGCTACAAGAAAATGTGAAAATGAGGATCTATATCAGAGGGTAGTTAAAATACACTCACTCGAAATCTATTACCTTTTTTAAATCATAAAGAAATTCTACGTTATAAGGGGTCTACATTAAATTCAAGAAGAGAAGTGTTAAACTTCCAGAAAATTTTGAAGAGATTGTGAAATTGAGGATCGATATCAGAGGGTAGTTAAAATACACTCACTTGAAATCTATTACCTTTTTTAAATCACGAAGTAATTCTTCGCTATAGGGGGTCTACATTAAATTCAAGAACAGAAGTCTTAAACTTCCAGAAAATTTTAAAGAAATTGTGAAATTGAGGATCGAGATCGGAGGCTAGTTAAAATACACTCACTCGAAATCTATTACCTTTCTCAATTCACTTAGAAATTCTACGTTATAAGGGATCTACATTAAATTCAAGATCAAAAATCTTAAACTTCCCGAAAATTTTGAAGAAAATAGGAAATTGGGGCTGGCGAATGGAGATAGAAGAATTTTAAAGGCACGACGGATGGAACGATCAATCAGCGTTATCTGGTCGATCTCGGCGACGCGACGCGCGACGCCCGCGGCGGAATTCCAGAATTCGCGAGCGTTCGCCGTGCAAACGAGCAAATTATTCCGCGTAACGTTACACGACCGTTTTTGCCGCATCCATGCAACATGCGTACCGCTCTTGCACGCGCAAAACAGGCAATTACGCGCTTACGGTGCGGCCTATCGACGACAAGACAGACGTACCTCGCGAGCTTCGAGGTCGCCGGGTCACGACATAGGGTCATCGCCGGCTCACGGATTCGCGCGTGTCCTGTGAGGGAAATAGGGTTCCACCATTTACCGTAGAATTCTAGGAAACGCAGAAAAGGATGCTCGTAAGCTAAACATCGGCGGATTTCATAAGAGTACATAATCTGACGTCGAGTTAGATGGCTGGCATTTTTGCACACCTCGCTTGCGGAAATATCGAGTGAAATATGTATTGTCGAAGGCGCGTCTAACTTTGCGTGATTTATTCGAAATTCGAATTCCTTAACCCTCTCCGGAGCAAACATTTTTTAGGTCGACATAAAAATCGGAGAATTTGTACGCAGGCTAAAATATGATGATAGTGCTTAAGCCAGGAAAAGGCCATATTTATCGTCTGAGATAGCGCATCTGGTTTGTGGAGGATGTCATTTAACCCCACACTGCATGATTTGTTTTAATTGGGATGCAAAAATTGAAAGAAAGTCAGTTTTTGTGTTTCACTTAAGGGAAAAATATTGCAAAGAAATTGAAACAACATTATCAAAAAAAATAAACATAATTTAGAATAGTAATAAAACACATTCTTAGTTTCACTATATGCCAGATTTGTTAATGGTATCAGATATGATACACTATGCAGCGAAGGGTTAACCATAAAATGGTTTTATACAACAAATTGGTCATGGAACACTCATTTAAACAATTCTTGAAATCATAAGAATATTGTCAACCCTAATGTCTTCAACGAACTTCGTTTCCAAGAATCCCCGCATAAAAATGCTATACATAACTAGAAATCACTTTCATTTGATTGGCACGAAAGTAATTTCGGTATTCTGAGTTGAAATGAAACCTAATGTGTTTTGATTCCCGCGACGAACTTCAATCAATATAAAATATTTCCTTATTCATTCGTTTCGGCAGAAGATCGTCGAACAGAAGGGAAAATATCTTATTCATTAAAGTTCATTGGTTGAATAAGAAAAATCGGGCTCTATTTCACCTTAAAATACCGAAATTATTTTCTTCACAAAATTAATTTGTAAAAAATAATTGAAATTATTTTCAACACAATAGAAATAACATCTGCAACGTCCACAGCGCTTGGAAAGGGACGATCTGGGATTCAGAGGTCTCACAAGCTTCGGAAAAAAGCTTGCTGACGGGGCCTGATCGATCTTATTAACGATCGCGCATAATACAAACGATCCACGTGCTGAAAACTCCATCGGCTCTCTGTACGGTAATCCCCGCAGTCGGAGGTCGAAGGTTCTCCATCGGAGGGGTCAAGGTGTGCGGGCTTGTTCACGGGGGCCCCTCGAGCTTGCGGTACCGTGCAGGACCCGGTTCGGAACCGGAATCGGCGTCCCTCAAACCGGAAATCGGTCGTATCGGAAGAGTGTGCGTGGACCTGCCGCGGTCGAACTCGAAAGACAGGTCTACCGGCTGGGCCGGGTCACGCGTTTGATTATTATTGTCGGTCCGACTCTGCCTCCTTTTCTTCCTCTTTCTCCTCCTCTTCTTCTTCTTCTCGTTCTTCGTCCTCTACTCTTCCTGCTTTTTTTTTTCTCAGCCGCTTTTTCCACGGTGGCGAACGCGTCTGCAAGCTTTTTTCCTTTGCGGGCACGCACGCGGCGAGCACCGTGTCACCTGTGCGCGCAGCACGTGCCACCGGATACACGGTATGCATATTCGCCGACGTTTTTCGGCGATCCACCGGCGAATTTAAATGCACGCGGCGTGGACGAGCTGGGCTTCTGCTCGCGACGCTTCAAATCGTTCCCAGAACTCCGGAAAGTCAGATACGCTCAGCAACTTCGCGTTTTTTTTGGAATTATCTTCTACAGAAGCGCTTACAGACGCGAATACAACCCCTTGTCTGTACTAGACCGTGAAATTTTATGCGAAATAGAAATTGTTTATATTAACCCTCATCCGTCCCTCATTTCGCGAACTGAATCTGTTCCTCGGTGTCAAATTAACACAGTGATAAAAAAATCGATAAAATAACAAGTCAAACAGTTACTTTTTCAGTGTTTCTTTTTCATTCAAATTGATGAGTTAACAATTTACATCTTAGGTTCTTGCGGTTATATGTTTCGCATTTAAAAAATAAAAGTCACCAAGTTTTGGACAAATTTACTTACAAATTACCGAACGGTATAACTTATTTCGGTGAAACTGTGTCAAATTGATGCGAGGAACGTTAATTGAAGTGGCGCAAACATTTATTTTTACATTGTATTAATTGAAGGGTGGAATTGAAAATTGTGAGAGTGCCATTTCTCAAAGCCAATTCAATGATACAAGGTTGAATGTTCCTTGACGATTGGTTGGAAGTTTTGAGCTAATTGCAAGACGATTTTACAAGGTTTAAATGGATTTTTCTTGGATATTCCATTTTGGTACTTACAGTCGTCTTTAATTCTGGTCTTCAATTGTAAATACATGAAAATGATATTTGTCTATCATCCTATTAGTACATTGCAGATTCTAAGTTGCACTCAATATACATTTAGTTGAAAGTTCATTGAAAAATCTAGACGTACAGTTGTAAAAGTGGCTGATGTGTATAGTACTATAAAAATAACAAGATTAAACTTATTTATATTTCGTGCAATTTTAACTACAATATATACTGTAGTCAAGAAATACATAAATTCAATAAATTCCCATGAAAACGCCTTTACAATTATAAGAATTGTCAAATCGAAAATCTAAAATGGTTCATTTCACCCCTCGTGGTAGGTTTAGTGTTAACCACATAGGTGGGATTAGCCACTGATAAACAACGTGTTAACTTGTTGTTCGTTTTTCAAAAATGGTTGCCTCCATTACTAGATATTGTTCTAAAATCGGGGACATTTGATTATCCAGTCTCTCTTCGATGATTTTTAATAATATCTAATAATTATTTCATCCTGAACACAACAGCTGCGTACACTGTTGAAGAGAAGTTGATTCACCGTTGTCTCGTGGCGAAGTTTTCCACGATTTCTAATCCGAAACGGTGAGATTCCCCTGTCACACGATTCCCTGACCTCTGCCGGACCAAATTACGCGCGCGCGAAGGAACGGCATCCGTGAACTCTGGTTCCGTGCGATTCCGGTTCTCAGGCGTTCGCTCGTTTCCGAGACAGAAAACGGCACCGCGTCCACGCCTTCCTGTTTCGCAACGGAGAAGTCCGGTTCCGCAGGGTCGAAGCAACCCTCGCGAAAACGAGCCCGCCGGTCTGGAAAGGATCGTAGATCAGCTGGTTTGACCTCGGCTTTGATCCCTCTGGCTGCTCGGCTCTCGCGGTGTCGTTAGACGATGGTGACGATTTCAAACGGAGACACGGAAACAGATATCCCGCGGTATTGTTAATGAAAATTCAAGACGGCCCGTTAATGAACCGACACTGCTCTCATCCGTCCCTCATTTCACCAACTGAATCTGTCCCTCGGTGTCAAATTAACACAGTGATAAAAAAAATCGATAAAATAACAAGTCAAACAGTTACTTTTCAGTGTTTCTTTTTCATTCAAATTGATGAGTTAACAATTTACATCTTAGGTTTTCGCGGTTATATGTTTCGCATTAAAAAATAAAAGTTAACAAGTTTTGGACAAATTTACTTACAAATAATAGAACGGTATAACTTATTTCGGGAAAACTGTGTCAAATTGACACGAGGGACGGATCAGGGTTAAATCGTCTAATTTTTAAATTAATGTTTTCGGCGCAACAGTTTCGATCAATTTTTAATCGATTAGCTATTTTGCAAATATGCCTAACGTTCCGATTCTAATTTAAACTTTTATCAAAGGTAAATTGCATCTAAAAAGCCAAAGAAAGAATATATATAATGAAAAGTATGTAATATACATGGATTGAAGATTGAATTGATTGGAGATGGAAAATATTAATAAATACTTGCTATTAAAAAGCAAAGTACCAAAAACATGGGAAAACTGACATACCTAGACACACACTACTCTGAGCATAAGGATCAACATTTTTGAAATGAATATTAGCCGGTAAATTTGAAAAGTCCAACAATTTTAAAACAACTGCTAATTATACTAAAGTGGTAAAATTGAAAATCGACAGTCTTAAAGTAAGACCAGTAACAATAAATGTGATTTTTATTATATGTGAGAGAGTAGATTATATTGGGTAAGATCCAACTATAAGTGTATGAAAGGAAACTTCATCATAACACGTTACTGGTTCAGTAATGCTGCGTTAAATTGTTTTGGAGTTCCTCAATGAGTTCTGGTTTTGAAGGAAGCTTTGAATTTTTAGGAAGAATGTCAACGAAAGAACTAACTACTGTAGGGTACAATTGCCAAAGATGTCTTCTTGCCGAGGATTAATATTCATTTAACCCCCTACCATATTATTTTCTATACAGTTACAGTGATCGAAACGTCTTTAGTCCAGGGAAATGTCGTAGAATAGAAAAGAATGTTTATATTGTTGTATGACTACTTTTTAATGCTTAAATGTTGACTGAAAGCTAACCATAATTTGATTTCACTTAAAAAGAAAGTAACATTCATGTTTGTTAGAATAGTATTTTAAATAATAAATAATAGAGAAACCTATTTATTTTAAAGTGTGTGTACAACTTTGAAAATAAAATGTTTAAAAGAAGTATAACTTATTATTATATAGTATATATCTTATTTAAAATACTATTTTCTTTAAGCGAAATAAAATCTAAAATATTAAACAGTATTTGAAATATTTGTTTCGTCAAATAATGCCCCCACCCTCTGCTTTGTTTAAACATTGTAGGAACGTATCGTTCAATCAGAA
This sequence comes from Lasioglossum morio, assembly GCA_916610235.2. NCBI lineage: Eukaryota > Metazoa > Arthropoda > Insecta > Hymenoptera > Halictidae > Lasioglossum > Lasioglossum morio. Next base: position 3,438,264 of record OU744324.1, on the reverse strand, counting down.
ATGAAAAGAATCGTCGAATGAAATGACAGAGCAGTAACAATTGTATTATATCCTGCGAAGGACAGTGGCGCACGTATGTTCTTTTTCTGTCCTGATCTGATATCACGCACGTAAGAACGATTCTTTCGATCTTCCTGGAAGGACATCATACCGTCAACTGGACACCGTTCAATCACATCTGCGTCTACCTGCTAGTCTGGAGTCACGTATGCGTAATATCTAGATCGAGTCCCCAGAAACAACAGCCACGCATACTAGACCAGAGGGTTTCTCGTAACCTAACCGAGTCTTGGAATAGTGGAATGCCTACGGGAGAGTTCCAGTCCCATTTGTTTGGTGTTATGTAAAGAATAGAAATGAATTTCCATGGAACTGGATCACCTCGTGGTTTCACTAAATCTTTGACCACTGAGAATCACATTTGACCTACAGGAACATTAAAACCCATCGGGTACGATGTCGGTGCTGACTCCAACGAGTGTTTCAAAATTAATAACTCGAGGCTAGATTGTTAGACACATTCGTGACTGCTTACTTTCGAAATTCTGGAAACAACTATGAGAGATATGAAGAATCTGACAAGGTTCAATCAGGTGTCGTTTCTGCAGGGTTTAATCACTCTGTTCTGAAAATTGTGAAATGAATTGAAAAGAAACGACATGGGAGTGTACTCTTTTAATCATTCCCAGTAAAAACGAACCGGTATTCAACTTTCGTACTTTTCGAAAAGATTCGCGTGCATTGCGAGTACCAAAGAAATTTCTTAGGCGAAAAAAGAAATTCTTTATGGAAAGATAGTAGCGTAGATTGCGGAAGGCGGTGGGACCGTCTCAATCGGAATAATCAGAGGCCTCGGATCTAGTAAAATCCCGCCTATTTCAGTAAGCGAGTGGCATTCTTTCGGTCCGTTGTCCGAGAACGTTCACCCTTCTCGTAGTTCAACGAAACGCCGTTTATCGCGTCGATCTCATGGCTCGGTGAAACAAGCAGCATCTTCGTGCGCTCGGTTTCGTTGTTCCTGCGCCTCCCGCAATTACGTGCGGCCATTTTTTCCCTAGGATCCCATAAAACGATGTCCAGGTGTCCGCGCGACCGCTTCCACCGTACGCTAGAGATAGGTGAAAACACGGGGTCCTCGAGCTCGGAACACGTGAGCGAGGGTGTGCTTACGGGGGTGGCGAGGGGGAGGAAACGTTTACGGCGTTTTGAGAGCATAAATTCAAATAAAGGGGAACGCGGTCGCGTTACGTGTCGGGCATAAAGCACCGGCGGACAGCGAAAACGGGGCACGCCACTCGTCCGCCGGGCCGATTCTGGTTCTTCAGGCCCGTTTCGTTTTACGACGTGACACGAGGCCCCTCGTCAAGTGGGTCATAGGCCAGCCTGTTCCGCAGACACGCTGGTTACGTTCCTCGTGGTCGACAGATCTCCGTGTAACGATAATCGGCCAACAAAGTGCGTAATAAAGAGCTAAGACGCCGGATGGCGCTCCGGGAACTGACCGACTCCCGTCCTTCCTGTCGTTCCCTGCCTCCCAGATATTTTATTAATTCTTTGCACTCGGAGCTATTCTAATTCGAAAATTGAATTTCTTTTCTAGCCTGGAATATTTTCATTTTATATGATTTTCTTAATTTTAGCGATATAAAACTGGCCTCCCAGTCTTCCCAGATATTTTATTAATTCTTTGCACTCGGAGCTATTCTAATTCGAAAATTGAATTTCTTTTCTAGCCTGAAACGTTTTCATTTTATATGATTTTCTTAATTTTATCGATATAAAACTGACCTTCCAGTCTTCCCAGATATTTTATTAACTCTTTGCACTCGGAGCTATTCTAATTCGAAAATTGAATTTCTTTTCTAGCCTGAAATGTTTTCATTTTATATGATTTTCTTAATTTTAGCGATATAAAACTGGCCTCCCAGTCTTCCCAGATATTTTATTAACTCTTTGCACTCGGAGCTATTCTAATTCGAAAATTTAATTTCTTTTCTAGCCTGAAATGTTTTCATTTTATATGATTTTCTTAATTTTAGCGATATAAAATTGGCTTCCCAGTCTTCCCAGATATTTTATTAATTCTTTGCACTCGGAGCTATTCTAATTCGAAAATTGAATTTCTTTTCTAGCCTGAAATGTTTTCATTTTATATGATTTTCTTAATTTTAGCGATATAAAACTGGCCTCCCAGTCTTCCCAGATATTTTATTAACTCTTTGCACTCGGAGCTATTCTAATTCGAAAATCGAATTTGTCTGCTAGCCTGAAATATTTCCATTTTATACGGTTTTCTTAATTTTAGCGATATAAAACTGATAGAATACCTCGCACAATGCTATCAGTAGTTTATTAACCCTTCACTACATGATTTTTTTTAACTGGGATGAATAAAATCCCTTCCGTGCCAAGTTTTATGTATTATTTAAGGGAAAAATATTGAAAAAAATTCAAAGAACATTTTCAGAAAAGTGAACATAGATAAACATAGTAAGAAAATACATTATTAGTTTACTACATACCAGATTTGTTAACTGTATCAGATATTATGCAGCGAAGGGTTAAAATGTTACATACGTTTAGTAATTGATTGAATACAAATTTAATAATCCAACAAATATTTTGAATAATGGTATAAGAATATTCGTGGTGCCTCTGCAACGCTCCGCAAAATAATTCCACGTGACATCCCCTCATGGTTCCCGCTTATTTCCCTTCAATTAAATTTCGTTGAACTGTAAAGTGACTATTGCAATTAAAGTTATGATATTTGAATATATCGAGGTTTATAATGTCCCATAAAAAGATATTCAGCGACTGTATCGATACTCATAATTTAAGTGATCCAGGAGTGGTCGCAAGGAGTTTTTGAATTGCGTGAAAGGATTAATTAGAGTATCCCAATTAAATAGACACCGTAACCTCCGAATAATTTCCAGTCTATACAACAATTGTATAACAAATTGTATAATTTCCAAGAAAATTTGATCTGGTGAGAAAGCATGTTTGCGTGAAATTAGAACGGTTAACGAATCGAAACGTTGAATCCTGAAAATCTGAAACCTTCAAATCCGAAGCGGTGCCGATTGTCGAAGACTCTGACCGTTCGTATCTCGATTTTCCCGAGACTTAATTTGCAAAGATTTCCCAAGATTTTCCATTTCTCAAAAAATCGAATTGTCCGAGGCATATAATTGACCGCGGCGCGATTCGACGAATCAGCATCGACGCGCGAAAGCACAGAGCTTGGGAACCGCGCGCAGCTAACTTTCAAAGATGACGCACGAAGAGATGCGTATAATAACCACCTTGCCGGATGATTCATGCGCCACTGAAAATAGACGTGGCACAACGCGCGCGCGTACAAAGGCTTTGTTTTTTAGGAGATCGCCGCGAAATGATAACCCCCCGACGGGGGGACGCGGATAAAAAGCGACACCGCGGTCAGTCATTGCAGAGACGCTACCGCTTTCATTAAAACGCGACCTCTAAACGGCCACCGCATTGTACTTCACACGGAAGCGGAACAGCGAAACAGGTTTCGTTTAATCGCGCCTCGCCCGAAGCAGCACGAAACACACCGTGTGTCGTTTTGCTTTTTCGACAGTTCACCGACTCGGCCCATCGAATTAACCCTTTGCACTCGGTGCTATTCTAACTCGAAAATGAAACATTTCTTCCGGCCTAAAATAATTCAATTCTACGTGATTCTTCTCATTTTATGGATATGAAATTGATACGATACGTCGCACAGTGGGTTCACGTCTATTTCACCATTATTTCAAAACTTAAAGACCACATTAAATAGGTCGTTGGATTCGACTTGGTGTCAGCTATAACATTATTCGATAAAAAATATATAGTTACAAATAAACACTCAAGGTGACCACAATTTTTTATTAAAAAAAATAATTCTTTTAATTTTTTGTATGAGATTTGTAGAATACAGATTACTGATTACTTTTTGTAGGAAACATTTTTTTGTCACACCATCAGAAATGTCTGAAAAATCATGTGAACAATGAATAATAATTGAAAACTGGCTGTTCAGGCTTTCAAATATGAGCAATCCATAATTTTTTAATGAATTAAGCTTAAGTTTATTACTGTCTTATTTAAAGAATTACAAATATTCAAACAAGATTAATTATTATATTTTACAAAGTTACTGACTATAATCAATTCATCGTACGGATTTTCGGCTTATAATTGTGTTTATTTATTAACAAACAAAAATCTGTACTATAATTTCTTTTAAAGAAGGTAAAATACAGGTTTGCAATGTTCCACTTTGTTAGAGCCTCTGCATTTCCCTGCATTTTAATTTATCCCTTGTCAAGGGTGAAAAACATTGACGATTATCCTTAGTTGACTAAGCATTTTTTAAAATAATAAATTATGAACATTCACGTTTAGTTCCTGGGGCGTTCTCAACATAGATATACATTATTCAGAAAAACAAAATTTGGGCACTTAATCCTCCGTAGGTTTTCTAGGACATCGTTAATTGATAGTAATTGATTAGATCCCAACACATTTAACCCTGAAAAGCACGATATTTTATTCACAGTTTCTATTTATGCGTGTGTATTCTATTAAGCAGTATCTATTTGCCAAAGGACAACACAATGCATTTAAGGGTTAATAATTTAAACAATATTTCGAATAGTGGCACAGCAATTTTTAGCGGTGACACTGACTCACCACTCGAGTGCTAAGGGTCAACCGTTGATTGCGAGCGGTTCGAGGAACTCTCGATTTCGAGAGATGCTAGGTTTTTACCGTCGTCGATGTAACGTTATTATTATGGACGACAGGAAACGCGAGCGAAACGAGATCCACCGCGAACGTCGCCGGCTCGGTTCGAATTCCGTTTCTCAATACGTAATACATCCCCTGCTACTATGTAAGTCGGGTGTAATGATACACTATCGCGTGTCGAGGAGAAAGAACCGACAAAAACCATGACACTCGGCTGGATTGCAAGGAACGATTAATAGTGCCGCTGAACCTGGTCTGGAACACCGATGTATCCGATTCGTGATTACATTTGTCTATCATCTGTTATCCTCGGTTGCCTGCGCGCCGGACACACTCAATTCTCGCTGGGAGAAAATTCATAATTCCTATGAGTTGAATCATCGAATAATCCGTAAAACTGTCTATCGAATTTTAGGAGAACAGTACAAGTAAAATGTTTATTGTATCGCGACACTTTCAAGATCCCACCACCCTTTCTCAGATTATCCTGCAACCATCCGAAGATTTCAGCCCATTCGTTTCAATCCTCACTGCACAGTGATCGGATTCCTCGATTCTAGCTGGACAAAATTCAAATGTTTGTGTTCTCTTGTAGTAATAACGTTTTATTTTAAAACAACACGAACTTAAAAGAATTATATCATTTCATGTTGCATCATAGATTGCATTTCTGACATTTTTCTTGCACTCTTTTGCAAAAACTTCTTTTTCAAAAAATATTTTTTGCTGAATCATTAACAGCTTTGATGTTAAAAAAGCTTAGAATCTATTATTGCATCAACTTTGGATTTAGTAGCTTTAGAATTTGTTGAACACCATGTCTTTTGTACAAAAATATATAAACGACTAACGAGTAAAAACAGGCAAGCGATATTTAGTATCATTAATTTAAAATAAGTATTATTCAAAGCTATCACAGAACGAAGTCCGGCAGAGTCCGGGAAAAGCTGTTATCGAGGAATCGATCACTGTGCACCGGGAGAAAATTCATAATTGCTATGAATTGAATCATCGAATAATCCGTAAACCTGTCTATCGAATTTTAGGATCACAGTAGAAGTGAAAAGTTAGTTGAATCGCACCCTTTCTCAGATTACCCTACGCGATTCGAAGAACTCAACCAATTTCTTTGTTCGAATGCGTTCCTCTATCTCGAAGACAGCGTGTAGTGGTTGTCATTTGCTTGTACAAGCGTTTAGATTCAAGCAGCGATTTCAGGAGACGCAGTTTTATAGCGGCGCGGCGGCTTGCTGTGAAACCATACGCCGATTCCCGGCGATGCTACAACCCCATGGCGGGCCTTAAATGACCCGGGCCCCAAAATTATCTGCCAGTTTCGCTGCTCGTCGAGATCTCGTCGACTTGACACAACTTTCTGCAGCTTAATGGGGCCGTTCCACCGCTTGAGTAATAATAATTTCGGTCGTTAACGGTGGCACGCTTCGCGCGAACTTTCGTAAGGTCAGCCTTGGAATTTTCTGTTATGGGACCACTCCAAAATTTCCGTTTCACACGATACGTAACGACAGAGAAATGCCCACGTTCTTCCGCTCGTTTTCGAGTCGCGCGAACTACTATTCTCGCGGATAATTAAATACTAACCGGGAATAGGGGTTTATAATTCGTTTGGTCAAAATTGAGTTCACTGTATACAGTGAGGGATTAATAGACAGTGGATCTTTATGCAAAATGAACATATTCTATCTGAATTGTAACAAACTGGAGTGAAATAGACATTTGTTTTCTTTGATAATATCTGCTAGTCTACAAATTCTTCTAATGTGCTTACTGTTTTAAATTACTCTTATTCATTTTCGTCATAAATGCATAAAATGCTTATTTAAACAAACTCGAGTCTATAAATTCTTCTAATGTGCTTACTGTTTTCAATTACTCTTATTCATTTTTGTCTTAAATGCATGAAATGCTTACTTGAAGTTTGGTGACAAATCAAATTAAAATAGCACTCATTATAATACCTCTTTTATTACAAGATATACTTTTACGTTTCCAACAATACGCCGATTGTAGATATCGTGAAGAAGACGGTAAAATGTTGAAAAGAAGAAGCATGTTAGGTGTTTTGGAGTTAGGGGTGCGTTGATGCCCTACGATCCCTACTAGTTTTGTTGCAGGCATTAAATATGCTTCACTCTTATTCCGGTTGGTAGTCAATTTTGAAAACTCGCTGCGAGGGAAACGTTTCTTTCGGGACGGTATAGTCCGGAATCGATAAACTTCGTTTCGTAGACATAAATATATGAAAATGTACGAGATGTTAACAGACGGAGACACTGTTAATCGATGTAGCAATATTCCTTCCTCGAGACTATCCGGTTCCCATTCCACACGAATTCTAATTCCTAACGCAGAAATTTTTCTCTCCCGGCAATTATTTATCGCAAGCGACATTCGACTCGCCGAAGTAAATATCTGAATCTTGGTAGATGCGGGCTTCGCCGCGCGACACCATGAAAATATTCGAGGATCAATAAAATTAGGATAACCCCCATAAAATAGTTTGAAGTACTCCCGTCCCTGAAACACCTCCGATCCACGCGCAAGAGCCGTAGGTCCTTCGGAGTCCGACGTTGTAGTTTATCGCTGTGTCTTCGGGGGTTGCGCAATCACACGGAACTTCGATCGTCGTTAGTAACATCTCGGGATACTTTAGAAACTTCGACGGGGTCTACGGAGCCCCATAGAATGCCTGTATTTATCGCGATTCTTGATTTCCGGATGGCGGCGCGTCGGGGAAAAAATCTACGGTCAATTACGATTGCCAATGAGCGTAACTCTCGTTTCACGGCGACCCGACGCGTGGCAAAAATTAGAAATGCAATCTTCAGGTGTAACAATAATAACTCAATCGACATCGTTGGCAAAAGAAATTTCTAAATGTGTCATAACGCGGAACTGTCTGCGAAATAAACATTTTCCAAGTCGATCGTAAGGGATGGAAGTCGGATAAAAATCTATTTTAATTATTCCAATGAGTCTAATGAAGGTATGAATATTTTTTCATTTTTCTAACGTCTTTACACTTTTTTCATTTCTCTAAGAAAAGATTTAAAAACAGAAATAAGCAGACTGCGGATTTGATGCATTCACGACAATAATTAATTGACGAATTATCGTATTTTACAAATATATTAAAAAAAAAAACACTGGAATAGCAAGTTCGATTTTTATTCGTGTTGGAACGTTACGAATGCTGTTGCCATTAAAAACAAGATTTTATGTGGTTCCACTTTCTTAAAATTTGTGTAGAAAAATTAGAATGGAAATATTCTAGGTCGCGCGAAATGTTTACTTTTCTTGTTAAAATAGTTTCGAGTGCGAAGGTTTAATCTTGGTGACTTGTACACCGCGAAGCATAATAAATTAAATGTAAAATCATAAATGCATAAAATGCTTATTTGAACAAACTCGAGTGAAATGGACATTTATTTTCTTTGGTAATGTTTGCTGGTCTATAACTTCTTCTAATGTGCTTACTGTTTTTAAATTACTCTTATTCATTTTTGCCACAAATGCATAAAATGCTTATTTGAACAAACTCGAGTGAAATAAACATTTATTTTCTTTGATAATGTCTGCTAGTCTATAACTTCTTCTAAAGTGCTTACTGTTTTAAATTACTCATATTCATTTTTGCCACAAATGCATAAAATGCTTATTTGAACAAACTCGAGTGAAATAGACATTTATTTTCTTTGATAATGTCTGCTAGCCTATAAATTCTTCTAACGTGCTTACAGTTTTAAATTACTCGTATTCATCACCACGCTTATATTTTTTTGCCATAAATGTATAAAATGCTTATTTGAACAAACTGGAGTGAAGCTGTTTGTTCGAGTGTGAAGGGTTAATCTTGACGACTTGTACACCGCGAAGCACGCGTCGTGAGACGAGAGTAGACGGTTTCTTGTGATCGGTGGAACATCGCCGGCAGAAAATGAGGAAGAATGTCGAATCGGCGAGTATAATATTCCACATTTACGGTCGCTTCATACCCCGGTGATAGGTGTGGAAGATTATCCGCCGCGAGACACCGCTCGGACCAATGTTAATTTAATCATCATCCTTGCGCAGCCATCCCCGCGAACGAATCCCCTCTGCTGCGTCTACCTCCCAGGACGCGAATGTGGCCAGGCGAATTCCTGGCGCGTTGTTCGTACCACGGCGCAGGTCACGGGCAGCCAATTTCGAGACGCCTGGAGACGCGAAAAACCGTGGAGATATTGCGGCGAATATTCCGGCAAGTAAACGCTCGCGGGAATGAACCGCGAGAACGTGCTATCCTCTTGTGTGCACGGCTCTCTGTCCAGGCCCCGTGGTATCGCTTACTAATAACGTGAATGTACGCCTGGCTTCGTGGACACAAGGTCTGGGTTAGGCATATACCGTTGCCGGTGTGAAGACGTTAGTCTCCCAGGCGATAATATAAACGTTCCTCCGTTAAAATCGTACGTCATCGCGTGGTTCCGGCGACACCACAGCGGAAAACAGCTTGCGCAGGATTTTTCAGCTACCGTCCGACAAATTGTCTCGTTAGAACTCGAGTCTCGTGGAAACCAGAGAATCTCCGAGGACGATGTTCCCTCAACCGCGATTAATGCACCGGGCAGCCCGCGTCGTGATCCTTAATCGAGAGTGACTGATCCTTGAGAGTCGATCACGGCTAACGGAGCTACGGCTAATAACACTGTCCAACAAATTTCAATTTTTTCCATGTTCCCAAATAACCCAGTATAAAGTCTTACACGCTATGACTACTACCTGTTCTCTCACATATAATAAAAATCACATTTATTGTTACTGGTCTTACATTAAGAATGTCGGTTTTCAACTTTACCACTTTGGTATAATTAGCAGTTGTTTTTAAAATTGTTGGACTTTTTAAATTTACCGGCTGATATTGATTTTAAAAACATTGATCCTCATGTTCAGAGTAGTGTGTGTCTAGGTATGTCAGTTTTTCCATGTTTTTGGTACTTTGATTTTTAATAGCAAGTACATATTTATTAATATTTTCAATCTCCAATCAATTCAATCTTCAATCCATGTATATTACATACTTTTCATTATATATGTTCTATCTTTGGTTGTTTAGACGCAATTTACCTTTGATAAAAGTTCAAACTAGAATCGAAACGTTAGACATATTTGCAAAATAGCTGATAAAAAATTGATCGAAACTGTTGCGCCGAATACATTAATTTAAAAAAAAATTTCCACATAACTGTTGGGTGGATCTTATAGTGTTTTCCACACTGATTCTGAATCTGGCCTTAATTTTTATCCTACGCTCACAGTTTTAAGAAATTTGAGTTTAAAAAAAAAAGACATGAACAAATATTTTGATGTTATTATATAAGATATTGTATTGTTCTTTACAGCGAAAGATTCTCTAGACTTTCCCGAATCCAGCGATGTACAATAGTAATACATTATGATTGTTTAAACATGTTTAAACAATCGTTAAAGACGGAGAGGCACCACTTTTGCGCCGTTTCTTGATGATATTTTTTAAATTATCTGAAAAATTAAGGTTCCAGCGAAAAATCGAACAACTGTGTTGCGTGTCACGTACAGGAAATTTACATTTCTGCAAACGGATTTGGACGATCGATCGTCCGCGTAGAAGACGAAGCTGCGTCCCGTTAAGTTTTATCGTATAGTTTTGTCCTCCGAATCTGGAATCCGTTGCCCGGTGACAAGCGTCGATTCGCCAGACGAATCTCGCGGATGTTTCGCGGGATTTTTTCGCGGAGCAGTCGACACGTTTTTCCAGAGGAGATTCATAGGCCTTGGAACTTACCACCTAGCATGTAAATAATCGTTCAAGGAAGTCGAAAGATAAGCCGTATCTCCAGACTCCCCGAAGCTCCTCACGGCAGAGATAGATTCGATCTATCAGTTTTGATTTTTCACCGAGCCTCGACGTTTCAACGAAACTTTCTAGATTCTTCTGCATTCCCGAGAACGCCGATAGCCTTTCGCGGACTTGCTCGCGCCTCGCAGCATCACTCTCAATGTCACGAAAATCCCAGAGAGTCTATCCAACGCATTTATACCGGCGCTGAACCGTCCGATTAGTTTGACAAAGCTTAATATCTTCAGTTTCCCGCGATTCGCGCGATTACTCACAATTACCTAAACCGTCTTTGCTAGTTAAGAAACTCTCTTCTTCCCTCCATTCAAATATCGAGCTGCTCGTCCTACCTGTTTTCACGAAAAACATTGCGCTTTGCATACTCGCCTCCTTTAGTATTATTTATATTCTCGAATTATCCTTCAAAGTCCAATCGATCTGGCGTATTTTTATGTACTTACGGTAAAGAATACGCGGAGAGGTCAAGAAGCGATCAGTGATTGTTTCAAAAACTTGTTCCCTCATGGTTTTTTTCATTCTCTCTTCCACACGCCGTGTCAGAAAAATCGTGGAAGTTTAACTCGACAAAAATCGAAATTATTTCATGATTTTAATGATGATTTAATCATGTCGCTGTCTAGTGGTAATTAGAAATTAGTAAATGGGTGAACCATAAGACGGTACAAGAATTTAAATACTTGAGGAACGGCGATATATTGTTTTCATCGGATAGAAATCGATTAAGGAAAAAAGAAACTTGCATATGGCTGGTGTGTCTCGCGAGAATGATGCAAAGAACTGTATTTCGCGACCAGGACAGTACGCAAACAGTGAAAAGTGGAAACAGCAATGGCAGAGGAGCGATCGTTTCGATGCTCTCGGCGAGGCATCGGTCAAGCAAGACGATCGCGTATCTCGATCGCTGATCGATCTTCGGCTTCCGAATCAAACGGCGGCCTTTTATCGGGCCGAGGTATCGCGTTGCACGAATCCGGCCGGCCATAAATCTCGACGTCGGATCGACTAATACGAATTTCATAACCGAATCCGGGCATCGCAGAATGGAAACGCGGCAGCTATTTATATCGTCTGCGAGGTCTTCCGGTCCATTTGCTCGGTTTGCAAACTCCCATGAGAGGATAGAGGGAAGAGGAGAAGGCTTTCTTCGTCTCTCGCCCCGTTTCGTGCTGGATTTGTGACACGGGCACCCTCTTATTTTGGGTCTGGCTTCCAGAACAGACCAGGATCGAGTGCCAGCCAACCTGGCCCCTTCCAGCGGAATCGGTACGCGACGGGGTAAGAAATTCGTTTTGCACCCCTTGCTGCCGGGCACCCTTTGCCAGCTTTTGATTTATATCGGCCGCTTAGCATATTTTGTAATTTACTGTTGAGAATCCTCAACGTACCAACGGGATCCGAGGTGTACACCCCGGGACAGACAGACTCTCTCTCTCTCTCTCTCTCTCTCTCTTTTTCGAAGAGGCAACAGTGACATCAGCTAGCTGTAGGGAGATCTGCCGCCCTTAATCTTCCCTCGCATCTCGTCTTCGTGCTCCTGAATCTCCCTTTAGCTACCGCTTTATCTGTTCCGCTATCTGTTGGCCAGCTTCTTCTGCACAGGTCCCTGCGCCTTCCTCCTCTCTCTCTCTCTCTCTCTCTCTCTCTTTCTCTGTTGGCAGGCTCCCGCGGCCTACACGATAACATCTCGACAATTTGTACGGCCGGTGGATCGTTAAAACTCCTCGAGGAGCGAGCAGACGCTCGGCAGCACGAGCTTAATCCAATTTCATTGTGTCGCGGACGCGCAGGGGATCGCGATCGACGCGTGAGACTCGCCCCGGGGACCTTCCATGGGAGAACTGGATCTCTGATTCGCTTCCCCTTCACCGACTTCGCTCGTTCCTCCTCGAGGAAGCCCACGATGCTTCTTGATACGCTAACTTACACCGCGATCCGATCGAACCACCTGAGATCGTTTCGTGACTATCGGAAACGTTGGCCTCTTAACCTTCTCGCCGAGCATGACGAGTTAATTTGTCGTTCGAATACGTCATCGGTTGATTTTATGCAATTATTGCGAGAACGTTGTTGGTGCGATTTAAAAGCGGTAAATCGGTTTGAAGTATTTAACCGTGTCGATATGTATTATATTCAACTTATTGCGATCATTAATTCGGTACCCTTTTTTTTGTATCACACTCGTCAATAAAGATTTTTAATAATGTCTAACAAATACGAATGTGATGCGTTTCTTTTTAAGTGAAGTAAACTATTATTCCATACCGTATTTTACTGTGTCACACTCAACAATGAAGATTTTAAACAATGTCTAACAAATACGAATGTAGTTTCTTTTTAAATGAAGTAAATTGTAATTCCGTACCGTATTTTAATCTGTCACACTCATCAATGAAGATTTTTAACAATATCTAACAAATACGAATGTAGTTTCTTTTTAAATGAAGCAAAATTTGATTAGCTAATCAGTATTTAAGCATTCAAATAAATGCAGCCATAGAAAAAAAGATAAATTTTTAATCACTGTTAATCTAATTTAGGAGCAGAGTAGGTAAATGTTTCACAAATTGATAAGAGAAAAAACAGTTATCTATCGCACTTTTTTTTGAAAGATTATTTCACGTCCAGAAACATTATTTTTCACGTTTCCCTGAAGAATGGTGAACTACTAATAAGAGGTCAATTACTGGTGCATTTAATTTCTGTAGAATTCGTCTGAAACCGTTTCTCGGGCAAACGAATCGACGACAGATTTTTGTGAAGTAAACAGCGCGAAGAAACCCGGCAAGAAGTCTGCGGCCTCTCATCTCCCTGAGGCAGCCTAGCTAAATGAGACCGTTTACGTTACAATTTTCTTCACGCTTTCAGCTACCAGGCACGTCATCGCGTCGGACGAGCAACTGGCATAATAAATTGCCGGACAGCGCAATAAACCGGCGCGCAGTAAATCCGTTCCCGTGAAAATCCGTCGCCGGTTGCCATTAATCTCAATTTCAAATGGGGGAGGGAGAGGAGGCTATCGGATGCGAGATAAAATAATCCGCGAAAGTTTCCGCGGCACCAATCCGGGGATCGTCTTACCTCGCGTTTTGCTGCGGGAGACGCGACGACGCGACGACGCGAGTAGTCAGCGTCACGCGATTGTTCCACATAGTCCGCGGCGCGGCGTCGCAATAAATTATGCTAGCCGCGAGCACTCAATTATGCGCGCGGTACTATTAATCGAGATACGGGTAAACGTGGATGTTAATAAAGCGTCGAGGTCTGCGCCGAGAGTGTTTTCAGCGACGTTTACACGCGGCTATCTGCCGATCTACGCTAATCGAGCTCCCCCGATTCACCCGGTCGACGCGCGCCGCTATCTCAACCTTAACGAACAGCCCCGTGGATTATCGGTGCCCGGCAACCGATCCGAAATCGGCCGCTTATCGGTTCGTAAATCCGTCGGAATGAGGGCCCGCACCGCCGCGCCGCGCCGGCTCATGAATATTTATGAACGTCTAAACGATCGTTGCGAAACCGATAGTCCGGACGCGAGGACAACTACGAAATTCCGGCCTCTTCCTTGTAACGTACGCGATGATTCTTGATCATGGACATTTTCTGCAATATTATTTGCATGAACGCGGCCGGCCGATACTCGGCGGGTAGCCAGCGAAGTCGAAACACTTTCGAAACAACCGTCTCCATGTAGATTAAATACTGACGTTGCTTGTGCTTCGTCTTTCAGAAGGTATATTTAAATATACGAAAGGTATACGCGTCTGGTTATTAACCGGTGTTCTGAGAGACTTTTGCAAGTGTTCCGCGCAATTCCGCGAAATATCTTATATAAACAATGTGTGGTGGTATCAGCGCACAGGTTCGATAAAAAAAAAACAAGCAATCTTGCAATTAACAAAATACCAACGTTTCGATCCTGATATTGATCATTGTCAAGAGAAGAATTTTTTTTATGCGTCTAAAAAATTAATATCACTGTAATATGTGTTAAACAGATCAAACAATGATCAAAGTGAAAGTAACTATAAATAGTTAAAATAAGATGAAAGTAACAAAAGAAACGCTTTGCCTTACTTGCTTTAACAAAATGTTATAAATGAAAAATTTCAGAAAGAAACACACATTGCTGGTAGATGTTATATATATTTATTAACTAGCTGACGCGACAGACGTTGTCCTGTCCAAATTTCTATTTTGTTCGTGATCGTTTTGTGAATTTCAATAATGTAAATTCATAAGTTCGAATAGAAATAAACTAACTGGTGGATGTTGACAATGTCGATAATGCAAACGCACGTCCATAATGTAAATTCCAATTGAAACATTGATTAAAAGTTGCGACATTGGTTAGAAATTGTATTGAAAAATGATTCAAAAAGCACTTCTAGTTTTGACCGAATTCTCCATTTTTTCCGGGCAACTTTTCCAATTTTTTCTTTCCCCAAAAACCTTATTCGGACTATTACGAACATTTCAAACAAAAGAATTAACCAAATCGAACAGCATTTGATTTTGATTTATATAGATAACTAGCTGACTTGACAGACTTTTGTCCTGTCGAAATTTTAGGTAGTAAATCTCAGCTTCCCAGTGCCGGATTAAGCCTCGTAGCAAATGCTACGCGCCCCACGCTTGCAGCAGAAAATTCACCTAAAATTTGGTCGATACTGTTCTCAGATATTTTTGCTAAAAATAAAAACATTCATCGTGTTTTATTATATTATCGTGCAAAACCTAGGGCCCCTGGTAACATTTGCTACGGGCCCCGCGTTGGCTTGTTAATGCGGCACTGCAGCTTCCGCTACTCGAGAGGGAAAATATTGCAAGTCTCCAAACTTGAAGAGCAACGAAGGGGTTACGGGGGGCAGGTTGGTTAGTTAGATTGAAAATAAAATATCTGTAGACTCACGTGGACCATAGTTCATGAGTAGGTGGTAGTTTGACGTCGGCCGCGGTCTTCTCGGGTAGTTTATAGTACTCGTAGACGTAGGAAGCGGCCGGATCGTCGCCGTGGCTGGTGACGGCTGAGACCTGGTGTTGTTGTTGGAGATTGAGCATCGCCGCGGTCGCTACGGAGAGCGGGTGCTCGCAGTAGGTCCGCCAGTCGCCCTCCATACCCTGCACCTGCACCTGCACGGCAGCAACCCTCTTGTGTACCTCCGGGTCGGCGGCCTCGGCGCCGCTCTGAAGGCTCTGTGCAGCCTGCGCCGCAGCCTCTTCCGCCCCCAGTTCCTCCTCTTCCTCTGGTTCACGCTGCCCGGCCACGTAGCTTGGCTGCTGTTGCTGTTGCTGCGAGGTGTCGTCGCTGACCACGCCGCTGCTCGTCTCCTCCTCGCCCCGGCTTCGTCGTCTGAAATGACAAACCCAGTTCTTTGTCAAACACCACACAGCCCTTTGTCTCCTTTACAATTCTACGATTCCGATCGTGGCCAAGCTTTAACGCTGCCCACACCAGTGCACGCTTAATTCTTCAATTGTGAACGGGGTCATTCGTGCTCGGATAATTTCGGACGGGTCCCATGGAAATCACCGATACCAATTTCCCCAACTTGGTTTTCAACAAGATTTCATACACTCCAGATTTGACTGACAATAACTTTGGTCGAAAACGACTTTAATCGACAATGATTTTGACTGACAACAGTGCTCGCTTAATTCTTCAATTGTGAACGGGGTCATTCGTGTTCGGATAATTTCGGACGGGTCCTATGGAAATCACCGATACCAATTTCCCCAACTCGGTTTTCACCGACACCATTTCATAGACTCGAGATTTGACTGACAATAACTTTGGCCGAAAACGACTTTAATCGAAAACGAATTTGATCGACAACGAATCGAAAATCGTTGCCGGACAAATTCAATGTTTTCTCCTCAAACAGATTTCGTATTCCAAACGATTCAACAGTAACCCGAGGTTGCGCGCTAATTGCTCGTCTACGGTATCAGCTCCTGGACTAGGAAAAACAGCGCAACACGTCAGCAATATACGGTGAATATTCATGACAGCTGTGATCGATGAGATATCTAACAAGAAACCGTATCGTGACTCGCCGTCTCTACCGAACGTTTTACTGTTCGAAAAGTCGATTATTATTTCAAGCCTGATTATACTTTTGCTCGCGGTAATATATGATTGGAATGGCAAATATATGATTCATAGTCGAGTATTTCTCGAAAATTGATTGAACAGCGATGCCGATTTTAGTAATCCAACGACCCAAACCATCGCATCAATAGAAAAAGCTCTAGGAAACTTTACTGGAATCCTTGGGTTTAAATCACGGGTCACAAACGTTTTAAAAAATGCCGATTTTAGTGATTCTTTGGCATTTTCTTGTGATCCTCTGGCGCATGAGTACACGGAACATTTTTATTAACAAATACAGCTGTTTTTAGTTACGAATGATTGTTGGAGATTCTAGACTGCGAATCTTTATGTAAAATAAAAATTCTTCGTCTCAATTGCAACGAATTGAAACGAAATAGAAATTGATTTTTCCCTTTAATAGGTTCTAGATTTTTCAAATGCTTTTTCACCGTAAATGCATAAAATTCGCAGGCTAGTGATTACACACCAAACTTTTTCATGTATGAAAACAACATGAAACTTCCTTTATCCGGACGTTGATCTCTGTTGTCGGAACAACTACGAAGAGGTATTTCATTGAATGAATCTTTTGAATTACAAATTAATGTTGAATTAAGTTAAGAGGCGCATTAAGTGATTATGTAATACGCTAATGGATTCATGTACTGTATATGCTATAGAAACCAATCTGGTTTAAAGCATTAAATAAATATAAGATCCTATTCGAGCCCACGGGAAAATTGATCCTGAAATAATCACGACTCGTTACCGTGTTAAAAGAGAAACGACATTTAAGTTACCTCCAGCAATTTTCCTCTTACAATTCTATTAACAATCACTTTTAATTAACTGTTTGATTTTCTGTTGCATTATCAATAAATTACCAGCACAATGAACGTATTGTTCGTTGTCAAAAATGAATCAACGATCTCCGTATCGGTTTAATAAACAGAGATTAAGAAGTATCGATGAAACGATTCTCCGAATAGTTTCTAAACAAAGATTTCAAAGTATCCCAATTGATAGTTTGTTTCAACGGCCGGACTGTGGGGCCTAATCTAAAAAATACGGAGATACGAGAGGACCCTGATTTCCCTTTCATGTTCCAACGATTTTCTTCGAAGAGTTAGTCAAAGCTGAGACTTCGTATAGTAAAGAGCTTCTTCTCGCGTCGTAAAGACAACTTTTATTTTACAAATACCAGTGTGCATTTATTGACACCCATATCCAATATTTTCTCTACTCTTTCACTCCTTCCGCACACGTGGTTATCTTCTTGACTCATCTCCCTTGATCCGCATGCACCACCACGTTTACATTAAAGAAATATATTTTCATTACATAAATAATAATTGTATCGATCGCAAATATGTAATACTTTTGAATTAACGTGTTCGGCGCAACAGTTTCAATCAATATTTGCAAAATAGCAATTTGTTTAAAAATTGATCGAAACTGTTGCGCCGAAAACGTTAAATTCAAAAGTAATAAATAATAATAATAAGAGCTAGAGGTGGAAGTAGCTAGTGCGTCTCTACTATCCGAACGTCCTTGTATCCCGACGCGTTCGGATAAACGAGGAGTCGACTGTCCTGGCGAGAGTCCATCAGTCGTACGAAGACGGTTATAAGACGATTATTAAAGAACTGCTGGCCCGAGTGTTGCAGTCGGCAATAAGGATGTTTGCTCCGGGGGCATATGTTTGAGCCACACGTACATTGAAAAGCCCATAAGCTGGACATCGTCCGGTGACAGAGTGGACAGTAGCTAACAAATGCAGCGGATCCACGCGAACCTCATCCGAGCGACGACGATGTCCGCGCGATCCGCACATCGATTTCCCAGAAGCGTCCACGCTGTTGGCCATTATAATGAATCCGCGGTGCGCGCAGTAACTGTTAGAAATGGCGGTGCGTCCCCGCGATAAATTGCCGCGGGCCCATCGAATTTATCAATTAACGATAATCGCCGCGGCGCGCAGGATCCTCGCCAATGATTCCTCAATTTAGCAACGGCCGGCGTGACGGAGCGTCCCCTTCGCGCCACACACGCTCGCCGCCGTCGATAATTTATTGTGCGCCGCGTCGCGATACCTAATCGCCTCTTGCGAACCGCCTTTCCGGGCTCGCCGAGTCAGCCGAGCCACCTGGATATTTGTCACCGGTCGTTAGTTTCCGGCGAAGACGCGCCGCGCCGTTGTCTCCCGGAAACTAACTTCACTTTTTTCTCCCTTACATCACCGGCAAATTCATAAATATAACTGTATTGGGTCATTGGAAAAATCTTAATGCGATTCTCAGTTTATCTTTAAATTGCTCTTCAGTACAAAGAAGCAATTATGAAGATTGTTTCTTGTATCGTTTGCTAAAAACTCGGATGGAAACAAGTCGTGACATTAATATACTAGTTGTTGGATTTATGGTTCTAGATTTAGATATAATTACAAGTTTTACTGTATAAAGTTCTCTTTGTTTTAACCCTCATCCGTCCCTCACTGTCGAATTGACACAGTAACACAAAATAAATCAATGTTTTTTTTAGTCAAATTGATGAGTTAACATTTACATTTTAGGGTTTTCGGTTGTGTTCCGCATTAAAAAAAATTAAAGTCACGCAAAGTTTCGGAAAAATTTAGCTACAAATAACAAAACAGTATAACTTATTTTTGGGAAAGACTGTGTGAAATTGACACGATGAGGGTTAAAGAGCAATTCATAGATCTAACTATATTCGGTCATTGGAAAAATCTTAATGCGATTCTCAGTTTATCTTTAAATTGCTCTTCAGTACAAAGAAGCAATTACGAAGATTGTTTCTTCTATCCTACGCCAAAAACTCGGATGAAAACAAGCCATGACATTAATATACAAGTTATCAGGATTTATGGTTCTAGATTTCGAAATAATTACAATTTTTACTGTATAAAGTTCACTTTGTTTTAAGAGAGATGCTCGACTTTAAAGAACGTTTTTATTCTACAAAGCAGTCTTTTCTACTGTTGAACTCCCAACAAGTTTCGTACTGCGTTGATACATTTTTGAAGGAAGAAAATATACGAACTATTAAACATTCAATTTAGAGGAGACTGGATCCACTACTGAATAACAGTTTATTTAAGAAAGAAATCCTTTTTTTTTTATCAATACCGCATCCATGCTATCGCATTACTGTAAGACGTTCTCGCGTCTTTGCGGTGTAGACGTTCGAGAAAGGACGAAGAAAAGATGGCAGAAAGCAGATGCCTTCGACAGCGCAGTACGCCGGGAAGAAGGATCGAAGACGCGCAGAAGGGTTGAGGGAGATAGGGTGTGTATATATACACGCACGAAGATTAATTATTATAAACCCCTGCCTTTTGCCTACAGTCATCAATTTATACTCCTCTCCGTCGTGCATCCCAATTCCAATCCCAATCCCGTGAGTCGCGCACCGAATAAAGGCTCATCCTCTCTAATTTATGCATGTCGAATCAATCTCCTTCTTCCCCTTTTTGCACCCTCTGCTCTCCTCTTCGCTCTTTCTCCGGCTCCGTTTCTCTCGTTCCAGGAGATTTCTCTTTCTCTCTATTCGTTGGCCCCTCCTTCGTTCCTCGCTGGTTCGATGTAGTCCTTCCTCTTGTTGCTCCTGTTCACACTGCGCACCTGGGCAACTCTCTCTCGCGTCGCCCCTTCGGCGAGCAGCTACCCCGATAATGAGGGACCGCGTTATCCTGTGCAAATATTTTCCTCGACCGGTGTTTGCACAGCTACGGTGCACCGGGGAACGGGAGCGAATGCCGCCGATCAAATTCAGCACGCGGATGCGCGAGATCGGCAAAGAACGATTATAATGAGTTCATTCGTGATCATCAAGCTGGAGAACGCGCCCGGGGTTCGGTAAACAGATCGCACCGGCCTGCCGAGAATTCGTGCATTCTTGCGGCAACATCCGCGAGGGACGGTTCGATGGTTTCTTGCATTAATCATGCGACGACTGGAGGGAGAGCTTTTTCAATCATATCGGATACTATTACCTTCCGCGTGTAGAATATCTACGAAGCTTGTAGTTATGATATTTATATGGATTCATTTTAAAGTGTAGTGGGGTGAGTTCGTAAATCGGGCAAGAGGATACACTGGTTATTTTGATTATAATACTAGCTGACCCGACAGACGTTGACAGTTTGTCCGAATTTTCCGACTTTCCTTTGTAATTGTCTCGAATCTTTTTCCTGAAAACTTTCCCAGGATTATAACGAACAAAGCAAAAAAAGAATTACGCGTATCCATCGTTCCAATCGTGAGTTGCGGTGTTGAGTTCGTACAAAAACCCCATAGAAAAAAGCATTTTTATTTTTTCCTGAATTTTACACTTTTCCGGGCGACTTATCTAATTTTTCTTTCCCTGAAAACCTTGCTCGGACTATTACGGATATTTTTTCTTTTTAAATTAGCTAAATCGGTCCAGCCGTTCTCAAGTGATGAGTTTAGTAACGAACAGCATTTCATTTTTATTTATGTAAGAAATATAGAAATATAGAAGTATAGAAGTATAGAAGTACAGAAATAGAGAAACAGAGGAATAGAGAAATAGAGAAATAGAGAAGTATAGAAGTATAGAAGTATAGAAATAGAGAAATAGAGAAACAGAGAAGTATAGAAGTGTAAAAGTATAAAGTATAAAAGTATAGAAATAGAGAAATAGAGAAATAGAGAAATAGAGAAATAGGGAAATAGGGAAATAGAGAAATAGATAAATATGGAAATATGGAAATATGGAAATATAGAAATATAGAAATATAGAAATATAGAAATATAGAAATATAGAAATATAGAAATATAGAAATATAGCAATATAGAAATATAGAAATATAGAAATATAGAAATACTGAAACATAAAAATATAGAAACATAGAAATAGAGTTATAGAGACAGAGATTTATCATGAAAAACTATTCGTTCTATAATCTATACGTATCGATTAACGTTCTCGACTCCGCAGAATAGTTGATAGAACGATAGAATAAAAGGTTCAGAGTTATCCGTGTGATCTATACAGCACAGAAACCAGCAGCGCCTAGGAACGCGAAGTATTCACGGTTCGGGTAACGCCATGTTGTTCTAGGCATCACGAATCACGGGTCTAGACCAAACATTCCTCCAGAATCCTCTTTCGACATCGGCGCACTTTCGAATGGCTCGATCCCCCGAAGATCGAAGCGATCGCGGCAGTTCGTGGATCGACTATTAACCCTCGGACCTTTCGAAAATAACGGAGGCGGGTTAAAATGATTTACTACACACGTGTGCAGATTTTATTGTTCCTTTGTTAGCAATTTTTTAAATTACTCTTGTCCTTCTAGAGTAAATACAGTCTCGATTTCTGTATAACGTGATCGAGAAATGTGTATGTGTGTTCTCTGTAGCAGTAAGTGTCTCTTTAAACAATTTTTTGTACCTTTACTGTACATGTATTGATACTTCAAATGCATTTGCGTTTACTGTACTTGATCATTGTATTAGATTGTCTCGTATGAAATGTTCGAGTTTATGATGCACATGTTGTGCATGGTTTCGATCAAGAAGTACTATTACAATCTACAAGTTTAGGAGACTTCTATTTCTTACTTGAATTTGTGAGCCCCAAACTTTTTACCACTACACTTGAGCCGCCACTGTTAGTGCAGCAGAAATAGATCTCAGTTGAGATTTGAAACGCTTAAATGAAAAAAAATATTGAGTAATTTAACCACGTGTAATTAATTTTGAAATATTCTTTAAACCTAGTGTACCGACCTGATGTAAGAAACGAGCAAACAGTTGGAGCGTTAAAAATTGAAACCGAGTACGCCGAGTATGGCAGCGGCGTCGCATTAAAATAAGAATTAGGGAAAACGGTCGTCGAACGTTTTCCGCGAGCGTTTGCGACATTCGAACGTTTCCGAGGCTCGCGAAGAAGGAGTGGAAGACAGTGCAGTGGCGGCGGCGTGTCACCGAAGACAAATCGTAACATAACGACGCTCGCAAAACGGGGCTAATCCGCCGTTTATCAGCGAGCGAGGCTGCTCGGTTCGATCGTCCATTCGTCTTGGCCGGTGGTTCAATGGAAACGAGGCTGAAGGCATCATCAGTTAGCCGCGGCGATCGTCAGAATGCATTATCGTATCGCCCAGCGTGGACGGTCTCGCATCCCGCGTGCACCTACCTCAACGCGCGAATGTTGCAGGTAGGTGGAAGACACAGACGAGATCAACCGGGAGAGGGAAACGGCGCGGCGTTTAATATTCCGTGAGAGTGTTGTCCACGCGACCCGAGAACCCACCCCCTTACTCCCTCTTGTGCATTTCAATAAACCCGCCTCCATAAGCGAGCACGTTCACCTGGTTAACCCGGCTGTCGATCCCGAAGAACGCGCAGCCTACCCAGCATTCAAAGTAACTCTTTCTTGTGATATCACCGCACAGGGTCGATCAAAATAAAGAACAAGCAATCTTGAAATTTATAAATTCTCAACGTTTCGATCCTGATATGGATCATATTTAAGAGAGAAATTTTTTGTAATGCATTTGTTTCAATGAAAAGTTAGAAGCGAGAATTTTTAGAACGAAACTGACACATTGCCGGTAGAAATTGTACTTTTTGGTAAATGCTTCGCCATCCATGATATAAATTGTGTTATATCGATCGTAATATTGAATAATTCTTTGTGGTGATATCAGCGCACAGGTTCGATCAAAATAAAGAACAAGCAATCTTGAAATTAATAAATTCTCAACGTTTCGATCCTGATATGGATCATATTCAAGAGAGCAATTTTTTGTAATGCATTTGCTTAAACAAAAAGTTATAAGCGAGAATTTTTAGAACGAAACTGACACATTGCCGGTAGAAATTGTACTTTTTGGTAAATGCTTCGCTATCCAAGATATAAATTGTGTTATATCGATCGTAATATTAAATAATTCTTTGTGGTGATATGAGCGCACAGGTTCGATCAAAATAAAGAACTAGCAATCTTGCAATTAATAAATTCTCAACGTTTCGATCCTGATATGGATCATATTTAACAGAGAAATTTTTTGTAATGCATTTGCTTAAAGAAAAAGTTATAAGCGAGAATTTTTAGAACGAAATTGACACATTGCCGGTAGAAATTGTACTTTTTGATAAATGCTTCGCCATGCATGATATAAATTGTGTTATATCGATCGTAATATTAAATAATTCTTTGTGGTGATATGAGCGCACAGGTTCGATCAAAATAAAGAACAAGCAATCTTGAAATTAATAAATTCTCAACGTTTCGATCCTTATATGGATCATATTTAAAAGAGAAATTTTTTGTAATGCATTTGCTTAAATGAAAAGTTATAAGCGAGAATTTTTAGAACGAAACTGACACATTGCCGGTAGAAATTGTACTGATTTCAGAATTGAAACGAACAACCGAAGAAAGTATTTGCACAAGAAATTATCGTTCAAACTGAAGAGTATCATTCCACGGTAAATTGACCTGTGAATCTTGTTTGGCATTATTCGAGAGTGATTGTGTAAAGGTCATTGATTAGCTATTCGGATCGATTCCACGAACGCTGACCAGTCGCCGGTGAGAAAGGCAGCCGGTCACGTTATTAACTCATTATCGGCGTTTAACGTAATTGAATACGTTTATCGGTGTGGTTTTATAATGCGTAGGAATGTTGTCTCCTTTTTTTTCTCCACGGGTACGTAATCGCAGAACTTGTTTGATGATCGGTGTAAATTCGCACCTAATTATTTCTATTCTCTTCTGATACACCTACCAGGGTTACCGCTGATCTTTATCCAGTTACGAACCTAGTCCGAGAAGGAAAAAAAGAACACAGGTATATCGATAATAGCCTCCGGTTATTATCCGCGATAATAATTTTACGTGCAGGCGGTGGTATCGTGGGTATACTAGCCGGTGGATCGCGATCGGCACAATGGCGAGTCGGTGTGAAATCGTATCGAAGCCGAAAGGATCGGTCGTTTTCTCCATTGAATGCTTCCTCGATTGTCTTGTAACCTCGATGCATAATCCATCGGTCGCCGATCGACGGTGTTAATAAGATTTATACGGGAGAAGCGGGGAAAAGAATGCCGCGTTCCTTTTTTTTCTTCATCGATCGGTATCTCGATCTAATGTCACCTTTGCTCGCTCACACGTCCCCGTCGTGCTCGGGCCGGCTGCCGTGCGGTATGCATACTAATTCCACAAATAAATCTATTTCTCCGTGGCTCGAAGGTCGCTTATACCGCCCGGCCGAAGGGTGAATAAATTTCCGAGAGGTTGT
The DNA here is from genome assembly GCA_916610235.2 of Lasioglossum morio. Lineage (NCBI taxonomy): Eukaryota > Metazoa > Arthropoda > Insecta > Hymenoptera > Halictidae > Lasioglossum > Lasioglossum morio. The sequence goes on along the minus strand of OU744324.1, from coordinate 3,413,220 downwards.
TTTTCCACGAAAAACATTGTAGGGTTTTCGCCAAGGGCTTCTCGCCGCTTTATCGTTCGATCGTTCGTCGTAGAAACTGGGACGTTCTACGCCACTTTCTCGCGACGACGACGAAGAAAATTGACGGAGGAAAACGTTGCACGGTTTGATACTTTGATAGCGGTGGTAGACGAGACGATACTGTTGCCAGCATTCAAATCCCCCGTGACGCTATTACCGCGCGTTAAAATCTTCGAGGTAGAATTATTACCGCACGCCGGCATCTCCGTTATAATTATACGTATTCTTGCGTTACCACGTGCGGCAGAATTCTACGCGCGATGCTGCTTACTCGAGCCGACTGATTAGATTACTGCTACAGTAACTGTATCGCACGGTGAAATCAACTGCGTAAGATTTCCAACAGACTCTGAACATTTTCGCGATGCCGCGCTGTTACCGCGTACAACGATCACCACGATAATTTCACTATCACGCGCTTCGATCTACGCGATAGTAACAGTACTGCGCGATAAAGTATTTGCGATAGCACCACTGCATACGCTCAACTGCCCTATATTCCAGCTGGTATTCACTGATGCCTAGTGAAATCTCGCCGATAGCACTGCTAACGCACGTTCAAGAACCTCGGATACCTAAATTTCTGCGCATTCAAATCTCCGACGTACTGCTATTCCACACGCGTTCAGGTCTCCGGTATATGGGACTATTAAACGCGTTCAAATCTCCATGGTAGTACTACTACCGTGCGTTGAAATCTTTCAGATAATGTTACTCCACGCGTTCAAATCTCCAATTCTATTTTGCGCGTTAAAGTGTCTGTTACTAAGCGTTGAAATTTATATGATAACCTATTACCAAGCGTTGACATCTCCACGATATCCTGCTACTAAGCGTTGACATCTCCACGACATCCTGCTATCAAGTATTGAAATTTCTGCGATACTGTGTTCTAAGCGTTGAAATTTCCACGATACTCTGTTATCAAGCGTTGAAATTTCCACGATACTCTGTTATCAAGCGTTGAAATCTCCACGATACTCTGTTACTAAGCGTTCAAATTTAAACGATAACCTCCTACCAAGCGTTGACATCTCCACAATACTCTGTTACTAAGTGTTGAAATTTAAACGATACCCTCCTACCAAGCGTTGACATCTCCACGATATTGTGTTCTAAGTGTTGAAATTTCCACGATAACTTCCTACCAAGCGTTGACATCTTCACGATATTGTGTTCTAAGCGTTGAAATTTCCACGATACTCTGTTACTAAGCGTTGAAATCTCCACAATACTCTGTTACTAAGCGTTGACATCTCCACGATACTCTGTTACTAAGCGTTGAAATTTAAACGATACCCTCCTACCAAGCGTTGACATTTCCACGATATTGTGTTCTAAGCGGTGAAATTTCCACGAGACCCTCCTAGCAAGCGTTGAAATCTCCACGATACTCTGTTACTAAACGTTAAAATTTAAACGCGATATGTTTCGCATTTAAAAAAAAGTCACCAAGTTTTGGACAAATTTACTTACAACTTACCGAACTGTATAACTTATTTCCGCAAGACTGTGTCCAATTGACACGAGGAACGAATGAGGGTTAAACGATTTCTTCGTTCAGCTCTAAGCACCGCATCCTCGAGAAAAATTTGCGGTTCCATGCAGACGCATACCATCCCTCGAGGAAAGAAACTATCCGTCGATCCCACTTCCCACAATCAGCTGATTAAAAGTTCCACGGGGGAAACGGCCGTGCGCGCGCGCATGCAATTAATCGCGCAATTAAATCTTCCGTTGGTATATCGCCGCGTAGCTCGTTTCCTCTTCTGTCTAACGACTGAACAATGGCCTCGTAAATCACCGGTCGCGAGTGTGTCTGCCTACGTAAAAATGAACGGGACGAAAACGAGAACAACGTTGCTCGCGACAGCGTGCCTCGCATAGCTGTCGCGCCGTCTAATGTATCTTTGTTTCGCATAACCGGCCGGCAATTAATCTCGTCGACCGATACCGGAGGCTTATCGACGATTAAAACCCGGTTAACGATCATCGGCTCCAAGACACACCGGGGTGTTTTCGGCAATCTCCGTTGGCGAGCCGCGCAGGAAGATATTCTCCCGATAAGACGAAGGTTGATCAACATTCCTCGGCTCCGGCAGCCTCTAATAACACTCCTACTGGTATTACCATCGTCGTCGTCGTCCGGGCGCGCGTAGGAACTCGCTCGATCGATCCGTGCAAACAGAAAACGAAAGACTTGGCTGCTCCGCCGCCGCCGCGCCGGTCGCCGCTCGGAATATTAGACGGCCGTCCCGCCGTCAATTCATTACTACCATTATCTCCTAGCCGTGCTTGTCAATGCCCCGAACCGCCCATTCGCGAAACCAGTCGTTCATTTGCCACCATTATGCGGTGCAGCCGATCCCCAATTTACTGTTATTACTTTTTCCACGGTTGGCTCTCGCGGTTGCCACTGTTTTTCAGTCGCCACCGGTCAATTCGCTGGTTTTTCATCGGCCGCGAACGAATCATCTCTCTTTCTCTCTCTCTCTCTCTCTCCAGCCGGACCAACGACAAACCGTTCAATTTCTGCGTTACCGACGAGTCTGCCCGGTAATCGTGGCTATTCTTTTTGCTAGGCTTGATCCATTGGTTATCTTGTTGGATTAACGAGAGCGAATAAGACGTTGATCGAAAGTGCACAGGGCCGTGTCGCGTCGTCGGCCCGAGATTGGTTCGTCTTCCTGTCGCGTCCGAGACAACCTTCCTCCTGTAATCAGTGGACATACACTCCGTTCTCGTGCGTCTGCGCCCGGTAACCGGCCACTTCCGGTCGCCGTGGCACCACCCAGCCGCCAAAACAGAAAAACGAAAGTGTTCCTCGGCCGGCCTTAATACGTGGGCTCGGTTATACGCGCGAGACACGCGAGTTTCTGCCACGGAATCGACCGAACGGCACCAGGACGCTGTTTCCTGCGCCGTGATCGCGGAATTCGTTGAAACTGCTCGGCGAACTCCCGGGAAATAGTACTATTATGCACACTGTTTTATTATCACGGAATTTTTATACCGTGCATCGATTAAATTCAACCGACACTTCATTTGTCAGTCGATACATGTTGTTCTACAACTTTGCGTGCACTGTGTTCAGATCCTTGTACTTTCTATAACAAAATGATACTCAATTTTTTGTTATGGAGAAAAAGCGAGACAAGTAGATACGCTAAGTATACGATTAAGTAACTTTAAAAACCATTCTTTTATAGAATTTCTTGGTTTGTCGTATAAATCATTAAAGCTTTGTAATAAGTATCTTATCATTTCACTCATCGCTTTCGAATATTTTTAGGAAGAACGATTAAGTAACTTTTTAAACATTCCCTTCTAGAATTTCATGCTTTGTCGTACAAATCATTAATGTCCTGTAATAATTATCTTATCATTTTACTCATCGCTTTAGAATATGTTCAGGAAGAACGATTAAGTAACTTTTGAAACACTCCCTTCTAGAATTTCATGCTTTGTCGTATAAATCATTAATGTCCTGTAATAATTATCTTATCATTTTACTCATCGCTTTATAATATGTTCAGGAAGAACAATTAAGTAACTTTTGAAACTATCCCTTCTAGAATTTCATGCTTTGTCGTATAAAGCATTAATGTCCTGTAATAATTATCTTATCATTTTACTCATCGCTTTAGAATATGTTCAGGAAGAACAATTAAGTAACTTTTGAAACACTCCCTTCTAGAATTTCATGCTTTGTCGTATAAATCATTATAGCCCTGTAGTAATGATCTTATCATTAATACTTATCGATTTCGAATGTTCTTAGGAAGAACGATTAAGTAACTTTTTAAATACTCCCTTCTAGAATTTCATGCTTTGTCGTATAAATCATTAATGCCCTGTAGTAACTATCTTATCAGTTTACTCATCGCTTTCGAACATTTTTAGGAAGAACAAATCTATAAAAACATTTTCGAATAACTTCAGAGAAAATGAATAATAAAAAGATTCGCTTGAGAAAAAGCTGCACACGGTGTGTAATCGATAAAACATTTAAAAGATCTCTCCCAACGTCTGGGAGGTTAAGCGTTGTTCAGAATCGTCTGAGCTGCGACGATCTTCGTCACTAATTTCTTTTGTGCCCTCTGTATCTCCCCAAAGGACTGTGGCAACCCCGGTGCCAGTAATAAGTTCGTCAAGCGCGTTCGACATGCTCGTAAAAGTTCAACCGGTGGCTCGGAGCGTCGCAGTAAAAATCTCGTTGCGGCTGCCGGCGAGGTGACGAGGAACGAGTACCATCGAATGAGAAGAGGACAAGGACCCGAAGGGGGTTAGAAAGGTGTCAAGCGTTGACTTTGATGGATCGAAGATCCCTGTAGATCCCTCACCTACCCCACCTTCCCCTCCATCGCCATGGTTTTTGTTCAACGTGGACCACCGCGTTGCTGTTTGTTTTTTCTTTCTTCACGGATAAAACGGCGTATCCGACAGGTTACTCTCTCACGGTGTATGTTAACGTCCTTTGCCGCGCGTGCACTCGATACGCGTGCAGATGCGAGCCTCGCGCGAGATCGAGCAGCAACTATGCAGCTGCACCGAGAAATTGGATCCCGAGGCGAATCGATCGTTGAAACTTCACTTTCTTCGAGACAGGATCTTGGAATCGGTAGACAAGGCCGCGAGGCTAGCCTTCCCGAACTTTGATCTTTCGACATGTTCAACTGAAGCAATTACTGTTGATGCTCGTGGAAGATGAAGTCTCTTAGTCTGGCATTAAAGTCACCACGCATTAAGAATATTTACAGTGGACCCTGTCGTTACCCATAGACATTGAAGTTTCTTGATATAGCATTGAAGTCTCCACGCATTAAGGACATCTATACACAGTGGACCTTATTGTTATCCATAGGCATTGAAGTCTCTTGATCTTGCATTAAAGTCTCCACGCATCAGGGATAATTATTTAAGGACAGTGTCCTTATTATTACGTATACATACATAGAAGTTGTAATTTTTCTTGATCTAATATTAAAGTCTCCAAGATTGAGGACATTCACAGTGAACCTTATTGTTACCCATAGACATTGAAGTTTCTTAATCTAGCATTCGAATGACTGCTGTTTCTGAAGTTGATTAGTGACTTAAATATGTTTTCACCCTCACTCTGTAGTCATTTATTAAACAGATGAACTACGTAGAAGAAATATATTTTATTAGATATATTTTATTATTTATTTTATATATATATATGTATATTATATAGACAAACAGCAGAACAAATGGATTGAATCTTACAAGATGGCGGATACTCATGTAAATATATGTATATTCTTATATTCATAGTTTAATCAGATTGAAAACAAAATCAACAGAAAAGGTATTGAGAAATGTCGAATTTGAATGTGGACATGAATATACCATCACCATCATTATTTTATAAAGCACTGGTGTAATGTAAACAATACAAATATACACATATATATATAATACGTTAACGAAGTGTCAGGAGAGTGACTTAAAGAGCAGAGAAAAATAGTGAAAAAGGATCGTGTAAAGTGATTTCACAGACTAATTCGAAGCAGCAAAAAAAGGTGTTGGATTTTCAACTGTCCCGGCGATTCGCGCGAGGGGAGTTCTCGTTGGAGCCGGAGCGCAGTGTCTCTTCGAATGTAAAACGACGGCCGTAAAAGGCGAGACTGTCGGCGGAGTTTCGCGCGCGCGAACTGACAAAACAGCAGCGGCGTCGGGTCTTAATCCGTGGTTACGCAAACCGGAGAAACCGAGGGAGGGTGATCTCGCGGAGTTCGGTCGACCACCGCGGCGAAAAACGCGTCGAACAAAACGCCGGGCACACGCTTGCATACGGGAGGAAATTACAGGACGCCGATACAAGCCCAGATACGCGAGCGCGCAACGAATTTGTAACACGATACCCCAGGTAACGAAATATCAATAACGCGAAAGATAATACCGAGCGTGTAACGCGAATATCGATATAAGACAACGACTATGACGATGACTACGACGACGACGACGACGACGGGACGCGTGCTGTTCACAATTTTCATTTCCACGATGAAAATTGCCGGATAGCTTTATCTCGCTGTTTTATTATCGATCAGCGTGCCGTGACTCACCTCGATCCTGATCGGGCATGGTCAATTATGTAAACTATATCGGTGGCAGCGCTGTAAAGGAGCGCGAATAGTTTTTCCGGAGCCCGAACTACCTACAAATATGGCTGCTAGCTGCGATAGCGAATTAGGCAATAGGCTTAGGCGTGTCGGACAGGATATCCGGAGCTGTTCGGCCCGATCTGGCTCTCGTTTCGATCGCGTCGACGAAGATCGATGATAGAAGGCGACAGAAATTCGACTGCGGTCATGGCCGAATGAGATCGACGAGAGAACGTTTACAGTTTCGAAGATTTCGTACAGGTCTACTCTATCTTATAAGATTACTAGCTTTCTCAAGGAAAATAACTTTTTCCTTTATACAAATGTTCTCCGCGACTTGGCTAAGGAGTTGTTAACGAATAACACGGACCAATCGTTAACGTTACGAAAAAGTTATTTCAAATAGCCTGAGGAATAATCCTTTCCAAGGAAATACAAAATATTTTTGGATCACCCTGTAGTGATTCGTAGTAACTCTTAGATTATTTAGTTTGACAGTTGTCGTTATTAAAACGGATAAAAGAAACAATAGTAATCGTCTCTCATTAAAAGTAGGTACGATGAAAAAATGTTGTTATCTCTCTTATAAGCTACGAATGCATCGAAACTTGCACTCAATTAATGTCTTTTGTGCTTCACTTAGTCGTTTGTTGGAACATCCTTATGAATTTGTCGTTTTCTCTATAATTTCCAAGAGGCCTCGGTTATTATAGTTTTACCAGGTGGAATCTTTCAACGGTGTACGTTTATGAAGAGAAAGTTGCTGGATTTTCATACCGCGAATGTAGTCGAGCGAATAATGCATATAACAAAGATGCAATCGCAACAACGCTCCCTGAAAGACCGGGACCGCCCTTCGGTTGTAACTCCGCTGCCTACGTTAGCAGTCGCTATTCTGAAACAATTGCTCATCGAGAGAAGACAGAGGTTACGCAGCTCATTGTCAGATGGAACAGTCAATAGTTTCGTGCCTACTGACGCGCAGGAACGTGAACTTTTAGCGCTCGCTGCTGGTCTATCGGGAATTTCCCGGTGCATATCTGCGAGAGGGTGCGCAACTCATCGTTCCCTATCTATTGAAATGATCCTCGCAATAGACCTCGATCTTTTATTTCTGAACGCTTCTTTTTGCCAATCTTAAATCTCATCTCCTTCCTACATTTCCAATACAAACGGTTCAAACAGAGGAAACAAACGTGTATTTATGCACACATCGATTTTCACGGAAGAATTTATGGAACTTCGGATAAACATTTCTAGAAGAAACGTTTCTACAGGACTTGCGGATTTCTATGAAACATAAAAATTGTATTAATTACAACTGCCATTTATTTATTTTCTTAATAATTTTGTTAAGTCGAGAGCTATACTTATAAATTCGTTAAATGATTTTTCCACAATCCAATTATGACGATCAGAAATTGATGAAATTCGTGATCTATTTATCAAGCATCGAAATCATCCGAACGTCTCTACCAATAACGCGTTCCCGGCCTCATTACATTTTCTAACCCTCGGAGACCCTTACCTTTTACCCTCAGCTTACCCCCATCAAAGGTACCAATAAAAAACACCCTAAGCATTAGCAATCGTTCAATGAATGCAGGGTCAGTTTCCAACACCTGCTGGAACTTCAGCTTGAATAAAGAAGTAGATTTTACTGTCTATATTCCATTGCTAGAGTCTCTCTGCTTTTCGTAAAAGAAGAACAGATTCGATCGATTGTTGCGCGAGCTGGCGAGAAAAAGTTGTATTATTTTTACCCGATTTCAAGATCAACCTTTCTTTTTGTTATTTATTTTACGATATCCTCTAACCTTCGTTGATTTCTTTCGTTATTATCTAGAGTTGATTTAAAACAATAAAAACATTGAAAGAATTCCAGACCGTCAATACATTGTTTGTAACTTATCAAGATTAATAATAGCCTGCTGATCTTTATGCGGAATAAAAATTGTCTGCATGGATTGCAAGAAACAGAAACTGTATTGAATGTTATTTCTTCATTTACTGATTTTAATAGAGGAGAAATAGCATTATAATTATTAAAGTGGTACACTTCCTATGTGGTCCAGATATTAAAGGCCTATTAATTATTTCCATTTCATTAAGCGATGTGCACTAAACATTCAATTTCATTGAATTAACCTTTTGAATTACAAATTAATGTTAAGTTAAGAGGCGTATTAAGTCATTATGTAATAAGCTAATGGATTCATGTACTGAATATGCTATATAAACCATATCTGGTTTAAAGCATTAAATAAATAATAATAAAGATCCGCAGTCTACTGATAGGTATTACTGTCTAAAATGTTATCAACAGGAGCTCGTACATAAAAGACAGAGAATAGATTTGTTTTCAATCAAGTTACACCTTACTAGAACAGAAGAATCGCACATTATAAGAATTTATGGAACTTCGAATAAACATTTCTAAACGAACCGTTTCTCCAGGATTTGCGGGTTTCTATGAAACATAAAAATTGTATTAATCACAACTACCATTTATTTCTTCCCTTAATAATTTTGTTAAGTCGAGAGCAATACTTATAAATTCATTAAATGATTTTTCCACAGTCCAATTAATGACGATCAGAAATTGATGAATCCGCATGTTATTCTGCGGATACGAATCTAGCAACCATTGAATCAACAAGTGGAACAGTTGTGGTTCATCAGAGGCCCAACGACACCAACTGAGTCTTAAATATCGTTTCGTTGTCGAGGAAAATAGGCGTTTCCGGTGTGCGAACTGAATACTCGGCCGACTGATCGCTTTGCAGGTCGTGGTGAACAGTGAAAGGGTTTAAGAAATATGCAAATGTTAAATAGGACGAGCCGAACTGACCAGGTATACCGGTACCCCAACTTCCGTAGTCCGAGAGGGTAAAATCGGATCTCACGGGAAGGCAGTTCCCATTACGTGTTCCGCGTGGACGTTTTCCTCATTCCCCGGATATCGGATTAGGTAATGCGCGGAGGCGCATAATGCAGGCCGTTATCTGTCGCTACAATGTACCGGGTATCTGTCTTTCTTCGTCCCCTATCTCTGTCTTTCCCCCCCATTGTATGTTTTGTTCGTCACTGGTTTCCCCGCGTATCTGCGAAAAGAAAGAACCGTGCCACGGGACGTGGCTACTCAGCGTGACCGGCCGATAGGATAAGCGTCACCCTGCACTTCCTACGCCGCTTGAGAATTAACCGGACAGGATGAGAACAATTAGCATCGGCCGGTGTAATCGCGCAGGTTCGCGGAGCACAGGGAGTCGCGATAACGGGCTGTCCGCGAACTAACGGAACAACGAGTTCGCAGGCGAACGCGCGCAATCTCGCAAAAGTCGACGAAGAAAACCGGGCACGAGGAAAGAATTCGCAAGGCGAGTCAACCGCCAGACGATCCCCGCGGCCCACATTGTCACCAGTCATTGACAAAAATCGGAAAAGTCAATGCTTCGTATCGATTGAAAACTATGTTCGTACTATGTCCAAATAAATAATTTTTTATTTTTAATTCAACAAATTCAGTAGGAAATTAATTACAAGCGAATCTGTAAAAATTTGGAAGATGAAATAGTACATCGGTTCATAGCGTAACTTGTTTACGTTGTGTTATGAACAAAAGACGTTTGTAAAAAATAATCTTTTTCGAAAATGATGGCTAAGGGTTGGCTAATTATAATTCATCTTCAAAAATGTTGTAATACTTACGCGCAATATAATAATTAATTTGAAATGAAACCATTAAGTTTTATTGGTTCCCCTAATCTTTAGAAGAGGATAAAAAAGAAACACCTCAAAACACTTTGGAGATTTTATTGCGTTGTATTAGTAAGATAGTATATTTTGATACTAAAAGGCAGAAAATAATTATTTAAATAAAAATAAAGTTTTTAAGAATACCCCGTTTTCAAAAACATAATTTTTTTTTTATTAATTTGAAGGCATTCTGTTTTCATTTGTTTTCTCTCGCATAAATTTTTCTTTATATCATACTTCGAAATATTGTAAACGTTTACGTTACTGACTATTTACTAAACAAGCCCAAACAATTAATCATTGTTAAATGTGAAGAACAGAAAAGTTCCATAAACACTTAAGTACGTATCTCCTACTTTGGTCCGATTATTTTTTCGCACACAGAGTTACACGAGCATGGATAAACGATTAATAAGAAATATTTCTATATTGCAGAAAAAGATGAATCTTTCTAGACATCGTTCGAAATCTTCTCGCAAATTTATTAAAAATTAATGTGACAGATCCTCTAGTTCCCGAGATATTAACTTCGAGGGTAATTTTCACCCCCTTAACGCGACCGTCACCAGTTAAAGACGAATACGTGTGAAATATTTTTCAACGAACTGTATCCTGTAGAAATTCCATGAAAATCGGCGTGTTACAAAAGGAGCGAACAAATGCACGAGTCGGCGAATTAAAAACGCGAGGAGGTAGTGCAAGAACCACTTGGCCATCGCGAAGAAATTGCCCGCAGAGAAGAGACAAACCGAATAAAAAGAGATTGGTAAAACCGTGACAAAGAAGCACGCATTCTCGCGTTGGTTGTTTCTTCCGGCCGATGAAAACATCATCCGCGTCAAGCTGCTCCACGTCGGGATGTGAAAATTTCGCGTGACTGATTTGCATAACGCTCGGCCGACGCTCACGGTGAAGACACAAGGGAAAAGGAACCCGTTCCTCGTTCCGAGAGATAGTCGACTTTTCTTTTTTTACGGAACAGAGCCGCGATGTTTGTTTTGTCTGCTACGCCCGTTGCGCACCTCTCACTGGGAATATTAACTTTACGATCGAACTTGAACTCCCGGGCTATTCTATCCCAGCTAGACCCGCTCGAGATATCGACGTAATCGATTCGGCTATTCGAGAGGATCGGCCGTGCCCATATTAACGGCGAATTGAGTTAAGTGCGGATTCTTGTTCCGCGATGATAGCTCTATCGAAACGCTCGCTAACAAGCTGCTCCACTATTAATACTCTTTCGCTTGGTTTTATCACGGCGGACGATTCCCTAAGGGCCCTTCGGGTTGTTCGTACCCTTGCCATCGCGCGAGGAAATCCATCTTCTGCTCGGCATTCTTCTTCTATTTGTTCCTCCTCGTCTCGTTTCATCCAAATATCGACGCAAATCAGATGCGAAAGAGTATTTGAAAAACTTCATTGAATTTTAGAAAATTGTTTAATGCACAAACTGCTGTATACTTCCTTGAAACGGCTGATCTTCTAGCTGATTAGAAATGATAATCTTTTTCTTTGAAAAAATATATATATACTATATATAATGAAAAGTACGTAATATAAATGAATTGAAGATGAAGAAAATGGTATTACATACTTGCTATTAATTTTACTACTGTAATTTAACCATTGAACTGAGTTGATTTGAATTGTATGAGACACTGATTGGAATCGTACTGCGGTCAAAGTGATCTTTAGAACCGAGCAAAGAACCAACAAAACATGCAAAAACTGACATACCCAGACCCACTACTCTGAACTTGATGATCTACGTTTTCGAAATGAATATCAGCCGGTAAATTCGAACAAGTCCGACGATTTTACAACTGCTAATTCTACCAAATTGGTAAATTTGAAAATCAACATTCTTCGGTAAGACCATTAACAATAGATGTGATTTTTTTATTATATCTGAGAGAACAGGTAATAATTATACTGATCGAAACTGTTGCGCCGAAACCATTAATTTGAAAACATACATTCGAATCGTGAATTCGGTGATCAGCGCGTGAGCAACGTGTTAACTCGACGTTAGAAGTGCGCGAGCAGGGTGTTCGGATCTGTCTAAACTGCCGACACCCAGATTCGGTTACCCAGCACACGATTCCACAAAAGACGGTCTCAGCGTGTGCACGCGTATATATCTGTTCGTCACGGTGTCGCGTTTAAGCGTGGTGCGTCTCCCGTTTCCCTTCCTCCGTTGAAAAGGGAAACAGGAAGAAGACAAGCTTGGTGCACCCCTTCTGGCTGACTTTTCGCGCGTGCACGGAAGCGGCACGGCATAAAAGCTCGTCGAATCTCGACGGGACGTCCCGTGGCGACGAACGCGACGCGACGAGCAACACAGTTCGTTTTGCGGTTCTAGCAGCAGCGCGAGGCGCTGGACCGAGAGACACCGAAAGGGAACGAGCATGCTCGAGCTGGCTGAAAAGGGTTGAAGAGGGTCGGGTTGGGATGCTGTCGTGTTCGGGGATGGAAAGAAAGCGAACGGAAGCGGGCAGAGAATAGGCGCGAGAGAAGGTGCAAAAGAAGGCGGGGATGCGCCGCGCGTCGATATGAAATATTCGCCGGGAGAGTAACTCTATATTATTATCCTCTTTCACACCTCCCTGCACCTCGAGAAAAGCCTCGGGATCACAATCAACGAGTGGCCCCCATTGTCTCTCATTGTCGTGCGCCTCGTGCGTGCACGCTGCGCCGCGCTGTGCCGCGCACTCTGCCGCGTCGAGATGAAGCGCCCCAACTCACCCCGGCGCCGCGGCGTTCGCTCCTGACGAGCTGCTCGCCGGAATTAATTAGCCCCGACGTGGCCACTAATTAGCAAATCGAGCCGAGCCGGTCTCGCCCGGGTGTGCCCGTTGTCGGCCGATTGGAAAGCGAGCACGGCCTCGCCGGTGACTTTCACGTCGAGCGGTTTTTTGCGCGCGGATCCCAACGATCTCCGATGGACGTCTGCCGTCCGCTTCGCTCGCGGGATTATTAAGTTTCTTTTTCTTGCGTATCTCTCCTCTCTCGCTATCTCTCTCTCTCTCTCTCTTTCGTTCTTTTTCCATCGCCGTTCTCCCCCGCCGCCGCACTGCTTCTCTTGTTTCTCGTGTTTTCTGCCGGTCGCTTAACAGAGATCCGAGAGACGCCCGAGGGAGTTATCTCGATTGGTCGTTGGTCGCGACCGAGTTCGAGAGTTAATTCGCTCCGACTGGCAGATAGCGCCGGCCGAAAAAAAATATTAATAAGCCGGGATATAACGCGAATCTAATTAAGAGTAACAGCTGAAATCTGGAACAGGTTTCCCGCGACGATTAGGCTACCGGGATGCGCTAACGCGACTTCCAAACATGGTTCGTTTAATGCTCGCATTCCGCTAAGTTGGGAGACCGCGTAAACCCCCGTCGGTCTGCGTGCCGGGATTTTTCGAAATCGCGCTCGCTCGCGCCGCGTTCGGATCGTTAATCGATTTCGCCGGTAATCGGGGCCGAAGCCCGTTCGAGAAATGCTAAATGCCTCGACAAGGATTTCAACTTCGAACGGAAACGTTTCGATAGGGCTCGTTACTATCCGCGGGATAAGTTAGTGCTTCGGATAAGCCGAGCAGAAGAAGCCTTTGCCGGAGAAAAATTCGCGAACGACGTTTAATTAACTGGATCAGTGAGTGCCTGATGAACCTGGCCGCCGGTAAGTGTTAAATGTTATCAGCTGTAACCGAGACGGAATTAACGAGAATTAAACGAGATTTATATAAAGGGCTCGTTGCGTTCACTGGAATCGGAAAACCATGGGTGCAATTAATTGTCCAACTGGCCGGAGATATGTGTTATGATGCTGGAAAGTATACAACGAGGATCTTCTGTTTTCAGGGACGCCGGAATTGTTTTCAAGAGAACTACTTGTTGAAGCAAGGGATCTCTAGGGAAACCAGTAATTATCGGTCTACCAAGAAAATGGATTTCTCTTGCGTATAATTTACTAGATTGATTCAAGACAGATGGTCGTGCAACCGAAGAATCGAAAGAAATCAATAATTATCAGACAACTATCGGTTTATTGGGAAGACTACAATGGTCATGAAAATGTAGTCAGCAATCAGCCATAATGTTCTACAATTTTTCACAGGTCTACTAGCAAGCTTGCTACACCTGATTAAGAAAATTCGCTCACTTTCTTTCTTTATATGTATGTCCACTGTAAAATATCTACTGCATTTCTTCTGTGACACTATAAGTGAAATGTAATTTGTCGATTCAGCTCTAGCAGAAATGTTCAATTGAAATTCTTGCTGAAACGTACAAATCACGAGATAACGATGAAATTACAACTACGATCCACTTTAATTTCGCAAAAGTTGAACGCGTAAAAATGTGCTATCGTCCGAGGGTCTTTCACACAACTATTTCCGAAGAGCGCACGAAGTCAACCACGCGCTCGAGGATTCGAAATAAACGAATATAATTGATAGCAGTAATCAATCTGCCGGAGAAAGTTAATTATAATGCATCGGAGGTCTACTAGATAGTCGAAACGATAGAAAATTCTACGTCGTGTACGCAAGGTTCCATCATCGATCGGAAATCGAAGGCGATCCATCAGCCGCGTGTCTCCTTCGTCCTCGTTCGTATTAAATAATTCAATGAACCGCCGCGTCGCGTAGGCAGAAGCCGAGGGAAAACTCCAGGCAGGACGAGCGAATCGATAAAAAATTATGATAGTCGAGCATGGTTACAGATCGATCCGGGGATGATGATCCGATGCGTGAGATCTTTTTCCACTGCCGAGGAATCATCGGCGCTAATGCGCCACCGTTAATTAGCGGTGTCTTCTGATTTCCGAATTATTCCCTCGGTTTTTGCACGACCATCGGCATCTCTCACGGAAGTGGTGTCGTCGACCAGGATAACACTGAGGACGAACGTGCCCCGATAAAAAGGTGCCGGTCGCATCCCATTAAGATAACACTGAACTATATTTCACGTGTATGTACTTTGCCGTCCTCGGCTTCCTTTTCCCTCGAGCGTAGCAATAATATATTCTCTTCCAGCAATTCTACCAGAAAAATATTGCATTTCTATCGAAGTTCTTTTAACGATCATACGCCTTCGATATCAAACGATCCTTCAATATGTAGTAGTTTGTAGTTTATTGCCGTTGCCAGGATGATGGAGAAATTAGACAGAAGACATTAGTACTTATAATGTTAATAACACGTTTACAGAAATGTAAAACATGTATTAAATGCTACAGGATCACCGAAAGCTAATGACCAGGTTGAACGAATTAATTTAGTATTAGCTCCAATGCTAGGTAAAATGGTTGATAATAATGAAGCAAAGCATTGGTATAAAATACTCATCAGTATGGATAAAAGACGCACAGTGGATAAAATTTTCATCGAATCTAGAACGCTGCCACTAATTTCAACTCGCTGAAACTTTATGGAATATAAAATTCTACATCAACTTTATGAGAATCTCCTTTGTTCTTTCGGAACAGACAAGAAAGTAGAGAAAAGGACGCGTTAAAGGGCCAGAGATCTTCGCGATAAATCCCTCGGGATGTCTAATCGATCGACGTATCAACGACATGATGTAGGGTTAGCTGCGTTATAAATCGTTCTCGGATACAAAGTAATTGGTTTCTTATTCTCGATTAAAACTCCGTCATCCGAGGCGTTATCTCTGCATCGTTCCCCCGAGATGACGCGTCCGGGACAGCTGATATATCGGGCAACTGAGATCTTTAAGGGATTTCATTTCGAGAGATCGAGATACGAGCTCTCGACCCAGCTTTTCGTACTCCGTTGACGTCGATGTTTGCGAAACGTGTTACGCGCGAATTGACGCAAGAGAAATCTTTCTTTTGCACAGTAGTGTACCAGAGTTGAGCGAAAACAAACGATTAAATTTCTACTTCAGTCGTTAATCACAATTAACAATTAAACTCCTACTTTAGTTGTTAATTGCGGTTAACGATTACATTATTATCTATTGTAATCGTCAATCGGATAATTGATTAATAATTAACTGCTGAAATTTGCATCCATATTGGAAAAAATGTAAACTCAGTTTTTGTTGATTAAATCAGTCTCCGATTTTTCGACGATGCCTTTTTTCTTCTTTTCGACGAATCAATCGTTGATTTTTCAATGATTACTTTTATCATCGTACACATTAATCAATCAATCTTGGTTAACATTTTAATCGATTAATGTCCAACTCTGTACATATACGTATTGGGCGATGATTTCTCTGCATCCGAGTCGAATCCGAAGAAAACGAAGAAACAAATATTCTGTTTGTCCTCTATTTCTGAGGAGATTTGATTATTGCGGTTTCTATGAATTATCCGACGCACGGATCCGTTGCAGCTGACGGGGATTGTTTATTGGGAATGGATTCCGAGAAGCATCTTTATTCAATCAGACTCGATGTATGCTTCTGGAAGTGTTTATTGCAACGATTGAATATTAAACGCATCAGAGTTTTATCTTTCTATCGAGTAGTATACTTGGAAATTATTCATCTCTGACTAATGCGCGATTTTGTTTCATGAATGGATTGCGGAATTCTTGTACTTGTGCTGCGGAAGAATGTGGGAATATTATTATTAATTTATACATTGATGTTTAATCTTGTTTGCTCGAGCGTCGTATGCAGTACTTATACCATAAATTTTTTGAGAAACGAACGTCGTTGTGCTCTTGTTTTAGCTAGGTGTTTATTCTCGACAGGTTATTTTAGCGATCTTTAACCCGGGAGTACGCGCACTGTATGTCTTTTGGACCGACGATTTCGTATATATTGAAATACGATACGAAGTCTTCGACTGTTGATTTTTTCCATCGAGCTATTCACGTTTGAAGGATGTCTCGACTTGTTTATATTATGTGGCGATACTTAGTGCTTTCGTGTTGGTTTTAAAACATACCATCGCCACGCGTCGGTTCATTCGACCATAGCGCGCCTACTAACGTCAGTCTGATTTCGTCCATCGAGTTTGACCCATATTGTGTGGCAATGATGGCCAATTTCGGATATTTTGAAGACATTGAAGACGAGGTCAGCGATTCAGCAGAAGATACCGATTATATAATAGAATCCGATCATAATACTGATTCAGAAACTAATTGTTCAGATATAGAAATATCTGATTCAGAGGTGACATATGTTTCCAATGAAGAAAACATAAGTACTTATTCGTTATTTTCAAGATACATTTATAATCTGAAGAAAATATAAAACAAGAAAATTTACGAGTACATTTTGTGAAAAATAGATACAACATATGTTAAATTATTGTTGTTATGAAAAAATAAAAATCAAGTTATAAATTCAAATTGATAAAAGTTTACTTTTGTCGCGAGTGTCCTAGTAATGCGAGCGAATCTAAATTATCAAGCGACGAATAATTATTATTTTTTTATTTCAACATTTAATTTTATTCATTTACTTTAAATTTGATATTATATTGTTACTTAATATTTTATTTAATTTATCTATTTTATATTTTAGTTATTTCGTTACCAGGTGACCATTTATTTTATAATAAAAAATTGTTACTGTTTATGTAAAACAATTAAAATACAATATTAAACATTATTTATACTATATTAGTCATTTTATTCAATGATTTCTCATTATAATAGCATCGGTCGAAATGACCGACGCGCGCCTACTAACGCAAGTGCTGGGGGCGCGCGTACTCCCGGGTTAAAGGGAGACGTTCACGTAGACGCAGTCGAAGATAAATGATCATTATAAAAGCAAGTTATCAAAGTAGTACAAATTATTTGATCTAGAAAGTATGTTCATGAATTGTTTATACGTGGCTCTAGAAAGAATATGTATTAGGAATATAAGTGTATGCTTTTATATATGTATCACTCGTTTACACATTTTCATTCATTAACATTCATTAACCCATTGCCTTACAATATCGTGTCTGACACGTTGATGAAGATTCTGAACACATTCTGATAAAAATGTACGTTAACCCTTCGCTGCACAGTGTCTCATATCTGTTACAGTTACCAAATCTGGTATACAGTAAACTAAGAATGTGTTTTCTTACTATGTTTATTTTTCTGAAAATCTTGTCTTAATTTCTTTTAATATTTTTCTCTTAAATAAACCACAAAACAGGCTTTCTTTCAATTCTCCTTTTTTAGAAGATTACGATCTACAAAAGAAGTTCTAGTCACTGAAACTGTATAATAAATTGTAAGGCAAGGTATTAAGAAACTGTTTTTGTAGACAGAAAGTGGTACCGCACCAAAATTCTATTTTCAATGGTAACATCATTTGTACTGAATCGCAGCCATAGCAATCGAACTAAATTCTGTTGAATTGAATGGTCGATAAATTTTCGAAAATTTGTAACGTCCACAAATGCATAAACGGTCCGCAGTCTACTGATAAGAAATCCAATAGGTGAGTAATATCCAGTGAAACGAGCATCAGCTCCTATGCAAACTAAGAAACGATGTCCCGTGAACTGTTCAGATAAATGTAGTTTCACTGTACAGTAATTTTCTGTCGGTGGTTCGAGTGCAAAGGGTTAAACTGTTCGAGGAGGCAGTCGATCGTCAGCAAAAGGGTTTCTGGAACAGCTCGTCCTTAGGTTAACGGATGCAATCCCCGGAGCAGCGTGGACTAGCCAAGCATCTGCATCCGGTGTAACAACTGACTCGCTTGTTCCGAAGTGCAGGAGAGGTCGATCTCGCGGTGTTGTGCACGTTACCGATCCCTCTCTTTCACGGGGCGGGCGTGGATCGAGCGAGCAGGATCGAGCGATCGGGATCGGCCGAGGTTGAAACGAGAAAGAGAGAAACGGCGACGGCGGGACAGAGAGCAACGGCGGGCTGCGCGAGACGAGGATGGTAAATGGTAAATGGGAAATTGTAAATGGTAGGCCACTAGTGCGCACCGAACATGAATGAATGGAACCTGCTTCGCCACTTGCATACCCATTATAGGAACTCAGCTGGTACGTGTACCAACCTCGGACGCGGTGCTCGCGTGTGTGACCAGTTCACGCACACCATGGATCCACGAACACGTGTAGACACGCGACCGTCCCGGGGCACACAATACGCCGCGATCTGTTTATCCGTCTATCGTTCGTGAGTCCCGCGAACCTCTCCCGTGATGCCTACGGTTAATAGATCCTCGAAGCGAGTCAGTCACGCGGATTCATCCGCGACATCAATCGCTGAACATCCGCTACACACGATTTTTACGCCGTTTTTTGCGGGGAGTCATCATCGGTAGCGAAGCTAATCGCTCGCCTCATGATTTCCTTAACAGCTGCTAAGCGGAGCTACTTTATCGTCGATCGCACGCTGCCTGGAAAACGAGATCTGTGTTTACCTGAAAAACAGAATTTTCACGCGAACGACCGTCGGAATCAACCCTTTGAACTCGGAAATTAAACATTTCTTCCGACCTATAATAATTAGTTTAATTGTATGGATATGAAATAGATGTGATTCCTTATACAATAAATAAATGTTTAGTAATTGATTGGATACCAATATTTTAGATAATGTAAATTATAGTTTGAAAACTGGTACAGCAATTTTCTGTTAAATGTTTGTTATTGTCTGGATAAATACGGTTAACGAATGATTTTTATTACGGAAGGTATTCATGAAAGGGTTAGAGAAAATTTTTGCATCGTATCAAATCTTTGTATTGTGGAATCAACCCTATGCACGCGGATATTAAATATTTCTTCCGACCTACAATAATTATTTTAATTGTATGGATATGAAATAGATGTGATTCCTTATACAATAAATAAATGTGTAGTAATTGATTGGATACCAATATTTTAGATAATGTAAATTATAGTTTGAAAACTGGTGCAGCAATTTTCTGTTAAATGTTCGTTATTATCTGGAAAAATACGGTTAACGAATGATTTTTATTACGGAGGGTATTTACGAAATTGTTAGTGAAAATTTTTGCATCATATCAAAACTTTGTATTATACATTGTAAACGTAAAAATGATTATCAATTAATTTTGTCACTAGAGAAAATTTTGTGAGCGACGAGAGGTTTCAATTAAGGACCATCGGGATTTCGTTAATTGGTCGGCCACTTGGCCAAACGAAGGCTGTGAAAAATGATTAAATTTTCATCGCGGATGTGATCCCAGCACCATAATCGTGCCCTCAGAAAACTGGCTCGTTACCGACGGCACTGCCTCGATAATTACTATTCCGTTTAACGCACCGATGAGGTTTACTGACCAATATATTATCCTTTACGTGGTCGGCACCGGACCGATTTAATGATTTCATTCGCGCGCCGCGATGGATGGCGCCTCTCCGACCAACGAAAACGTCCAACATCTTTTAAATCAAACCGCGCATAACGCTAACTCTCGAGCACTTCGCGCAATGCGGTAACGACGAGGTAAATCTCTACGTTTCTACTTTTTCTCGCTTCGTTTCTTTCTCTTTCGTTCGATCTCCTTCTATCTCCTTCTCTTTCGCTGTCGCAGGGTTTACGAGCGAAACGAGTGAACAGTTAAACCGTGGAATGTTCTTAATTTCTCTTTTTTATCGATGCTCCCGGTTCGAGACCTGCCATTAATATTGGTGGATTCGTCCTACTTTTTCGACGAAGCTAGGGTCCGCGGAGATACGCTATCTCGGTCGATTATTTAAATCGAATGCCTGAGATATAGACATTGAGAAAATTTCAGACGCGCCGATTAAATCGCGAATGCAACCTCGATGTAATGTATACGAGCGTTGCACGCGGAGATTTCGACGCTTGGCCTCGAAGTGTCGGCCAAATGAATTTTATGGCTGACAGCAGGGTGTTCTTCGGAGGTCCTTCTTCGCTGATTCGGACAATTCATAATTTTCCTTGCGCGCGGTGTTCGGTGGAATTATTTCTGTAAATTGTACTCTTGGAAAGAGTCGATATGTGGCTTACTACCACTGGCTATTTGAAAATTCGAGTAAGGTACAATTCAGTGTTGGGCAAATTTTATTTCAAATAATAAATAAACGTGTGATTTTAATTGCAAATAATAACTAAACATTTTATTTAAATAAAAGTTATTTGAATAATTCCATAAATAATTTATTTATTATTTGGATTGAGGTGGAAACCAATTAAATAGTTTCTGGTCTTCTCTTTTTCTTGTGTTTTTTATATGTATACAATTAATATCAATTGAGGGCAGATTAATGAATAAAAATATAATTTAATTTATTATTTGTTAATACAAATAATAATTGCAAATTGTATTTGGAAATAACAATTAACATTATTATTTTAAATAAATTCATTTAAACTTGCTCAAATAATATATAATTATTTCTGCGTTTTATTTGAATATCCAAATAACAAATAACTTGTTATTTAAATTATTATTTAATAAAGGGCTAGCAGGAAGCAGCTTACGTTTATTTGCAGTGGAATCTCGATTTACAATTAGACTGCGGATTTTATGCATTTATAACAACAGTGAAGCGGTAAAATATGAAAGAATTAAAAAAAATTGAAGTATATCGATATTCTAGTTTGTATTTACTTATACTTACGTATTATCGAAAGAAGAAATGAATTTTTCATTGTCTCCTGTTTCATCAAATCAATGCATAAAACAATTTATTTCGCATAAAGATCCGCAGTTATAATTACCGATCAAATTGTTGTTAATTCGTGCAATAAATTGTGTTTCGCACGACTTGCCTGAACTTTTAATTACTCGCATACAGTAATCAATAGACTGCGGATGTTTATGCAACTTACAATTTTTGTAGACGAATTTCAAGAAAGTGAAATAAAATACAGACCACAAAAAAAATAAAAGTTGTATCAAATTCTCCCGAATTTTATATTCCACCCTTTACTGAAAATTTTCAGGAGCCATAAATCCGTAAAGATCCGCAGTCTAGTAGTTAAATTTAATGTTTCAAGCATAAACACAGATGACGATTACACTAGGCTGCGTTTTTCATTAAAATAGTTATTTTATTGAATAAACATTTAGATACGGTGTCGTCACACAAAGTTCTATATGGAAACAGTTGTATAGAAATCGAAGTACGAGCAACTTAAGTTCAATTGAGCTATTTACTTCTGAACTAAAGACTTCCGACATCGTAGGCTCGTATAATCGAGCGCCTACTGTACTTGTTCGGACGAGAAATAAAATGTCTGTGTTACAACCAGAACAAGCTACGTATTCGCGTATCGAATCGCTAACTTTCGAAACACTCTGGCTATCGCTATCGCCTGCGATTCCCGTAACCGATCGCGCGTCTGTTCATATTCAATTAAACGGTAATTGCATGTATCGTTCGCCATCATCGACCATTTAAACCCGCCTTTAAAAAAAAAAAAGGAGAAAACTTCGTCGTTAACTTCGTCCATCGACGAACTTCGCCCGAGTCAGACAACACGACTGGAGGGTTAAGGGTTAACTGGCGTGCGTTCGAAGTGACAACCGGCTCACGGCGATGAATCGTGATATTTCGAACACGGTGGCACGCCGATTACCAGATCCGCTGGTAGACGGCATGAAAAATCTCTGGCCGCGTGTGGCAGCGTGTTTTCAGCGAGGTGGCAGCTAGTCGACGAGACCAGGGCCGTCTTATTCGTCTAGACAACATTCAAACTGTACGAACAAATTGTGCGATCTCTCGAACGTCAAAGCCAGCCAGGAGAGTGATAGGGACAACGATAAGGGCTGCCGAGTCGAATATACAGTCACTCGAATTAATATTTGAACGTCCATGGCCTGGACCATGACTATACTGCGGATGTTCGTGCAATTATCAATTTTTGTAGAGAAATTTGAAGAAAGTGATACCAAACGAAGTCCTAATTTTGTTAGTAATAGATTAGACTGCGGATCTTTATGCAAAATAAAATTTTTACATTTCGATTACGATCTATGGAAGACAAGCAACAATTTATTTTCCTCCTTGATATTTTTTATATGTTAAACATAGTAACAGTTTTATTTTATCTCGATCGCCAATTTTAATAGAAATTGCAATTTCGGCGCACAGGTTCGATCCTATATTACTATTTTCCTAAGCATAAATTTGTAAAACTGATTAGGAAAATAGTAATATAGGATCGAATCTATGCGCCGAAATTGCAATTTCTATTAAACATAGTGTATCGAACACTACTGTTAAACTCATTTAATCTTTCTATTGTTTCGAATTACACCTATTCACTTTTGTCATAAATGCATCAAATCCACAGTCTAGTAATAACACTTGTAGGTCGAAAATAAATAAAAATCGTACTTCATTCTGTCGAGTCTGATGGTTCAGTATTTATTCGAACATTTTTAAGAACCACAAAGATCTACAATCTAACCGAACGACCTGACTTTTATGCGTGATTTAGAAGCATTGCTTTACTAAATCACGTGCAAAATGATTTTGGATAAATTGCAGTTCGGTGGGAATAAAAAGTGCTCGACATAATCAACCCGTTCGGTCTAATTTTCAAAAAGTTATTCTGTTTTGATACTCGAATGGATACTCGAATATTCATATGAGTAACTGTACAAGTTTCTTACCAAAAACTTGAGAACCCTCGGAAGAAAAATTTTGGAGACTGAATTTCAGAGACTACGAAGACAGACCGTTGCTACACATGTAAATGAAGGATCTGAAGAATCGAAGCTAACAATGTTGTCATCGGAACAATCTACCGTCGCAAAAGAAGCAGCGAGGGGTGGTAAGTGCAAAATACAAGTGTCTAGGTCCTTTCTTTATTTGGCCACTTTTAACTGTGTTTGAACAATGCTAACAAATAAATTAGCACACTTCTGTTAACGCGTTAACAAATCGTATTATTGCTAGCTCAAACACATTTTATAATAACATTGATTTTTTCAATGGCACGTTACAAGCATTTAAAATGAAATTGCGCTGTACTATTTGTTAATAGTACCTATATTTGCTTAGTTTCGCACTGTCCATAATTATGTAAATTTTTAGATTAAGACTTAAGATTATGATTCTTTTATGTCATATTATATAATACTGCATACATTTTGTACAAAAGGATTTCGGCCCGTTTAAAATAAATAAATAATAATTGTTTCATTATCCCTGTATGAAATACTCTAGGAATCGTCAACACCGATTAAAGACAGGCAAAAGTAAAAAAAAAAATAATGTGATAGGACCGGTAAGGAGGACTTGAAGAAACAAGTCGTGGAATCTGGAGAAAATGTTGACGACGACCAGGCGATGTTATCGCTAGGCGATTCTCCGACGATTAGGATGTCGATAGGGGATGATGCATTGATTACCATATTATATTGAGTCGCAATAATGCGGCCCTGGACACGACTTGTCTGTCGTCGTTACCTAACGTTGGCCGATGTTACCCTTCGGGGTAGAAAGTTCAACCACTGCGCGTCTGGCAATTACCAGCGTAGTCGGTTGGACACGATCATTCGTCGGACCTGGTCTTCCTGGACAGCTGGACGTATCGTCGCCGCGTATTACCGATTCAACCCGCTCCTGGAAACCTGGTCGAGCACACGCTGACCAATTTACACGTTTACGTAATAGGCCAGGCACAGATCGTCTGCGATGCTCGTTCACCGAATTACCGAAACGACCGGGATTTATCGAGCCGGGTTCGGGAAGAAGAGATATCCACGCCGGATCAAGAGTTACGTGACCGGCCTCGCGACCCGGGTTAATCGCCACTTATGTCGATACCATCGAATCTTCGTCGAACGGTTTTCTCTCTCTCCCTCTTTCAATGTATTGACAATGAACAAAATATTCAAGTTTCACGTTAATCATTCGCTGCATAGTGTATCGCATCTGATACAGTTCAACAAATCTGGTATATAATTAACTAAGAATGTGTTTTCATACTGTGTTTATTCTTCTGAAAAAGTTGTTTCAATTTTTGAAAATATTTTTCCCTTAAGTAAAACACAATAACTGATCATCTTCCAATTTTTTTCATCTCACTTTAGAAAACTATGCAGTTAAGGGTCAGTATTCGAGAATTTCATAGAGAAGTGTTTCTAGATATTTATGAAGAAGGTAAGCGATGATTAAGCTGTTTATACAATTATAGCTTTTGATAATTTTCAAAGAATTCGAGGATATAGAATACGACAGAATTTAGGACGATTTTAATCTATTTCAGATCTAAGAAGGCTGCTAGCACGGAAAATAAGATTTCATTTGAGTTTTTTAAAATTCGTCTACAGAAACTGTAAATTACATAAACATCCGCAGAGTCTAGTGATAATATTGAAACCAATAAATAGGTATTCATTATGCCCGAATGATTCACCGACAAGTGAAAAGTTTTTATTAAAAT
Organism: Lasioglossum morio; assembly: GCA_916610235.2. Lineage (NCBI taxonomy): Eukaryota > Metazoa > Arthropoda > Insecta > Hymenoptera > Halictidae > Lasioglossum > Lasioglossum morio. The sequence continues at coordinate 3,387,942 of OU744324.1, read as the reverse complement.
TTTACAAAAGTAATGGCTTTTCATTATCTTCGCATGTTACTGGAACTATGTATATGTTATTTTGTTGAAACGCTACCGACAACTTTAACTAAGGTTTTAAAGAAACACTAAATATCAAACAATAAAGATTTAATTTTATGAAGATTTCCTCAAAACTCTTTCTTGATTTTTGTGCGAAAATATGTGTACATCTCGATAATAGTTTACGCAAACAGAACAGTGTCACCATCAAACATCTGTAATCGAAAATATATGGGTTTCAACTGAAACTTTCAATTGTGATCTCATAGTTGTTCAAGACTATCGCAACGTCAAACAAACACAATCATTTTCAGGTAGTGGAACTTTGTTCAGAATACGGGCTTTTCAGCTTACTGAAAAGTTCAGCGCTAAGCCACATCTCCATCGTGTTTCTTTCGTTTCGTAGCCCCCGTTTCATTGTCTCTTTGTTTCGCTTCTCCGCTGACCCAAATCGATTAATTCCGTCCGTTTGTAACGGTGCCGGCCGCTGCGGGGGCTTGTCATTTTTCATGCGATTCCCGGCCACCGTTCCCCACCTACCGTAACGCAATCTGTACTTTCGATCTGCACTTTCGAACCGAGACGTCAATTAATTCGGGCGTCCGCCGCGGAACACGCGACGAATCAGACACGTCCGACGCTCGTCTAAATACGGACACGAGAAACCTGATTACACACATTCCGGTCGGCAGGAATCTTAAATCGAATGCCTCGCTAATAATTCTTCCGTTTCGGCTAATTTCGCCGCGGATCGTTTTTTTCCCCTCTTAATCGTATAATTGCGCTAAATAACCCCGCACCTTTTTCCCTATTTATCAATTGCGCTCGCGTTTCAATCAGCTTCACGCTAACTCTGGGCCGTTAACCTTTAACGATTTATTTCCCAACTTCAGCGCGTCTGAAACGGGAGACTATGTTCGTCTAATTTATATTATTTTTAATATTTCAAGTAACCGGACTTTACGATTTTTTATATTTTCGTGTAGTTTCGCATCATGCACAAAGATGCATTTTATGTTTTGGATACTGTACTTTTTTTTATTTCGCTGTGGTTGATAATCGACCGAGTTAAAGCCCACAACGAACGTGGATAAATCTCTCACGCAGCCATTTTTTAGGACACAGGTAACACTATTGATTAGTTCAGAAACAATCGTGATAAAATTAGTGGCTCAAATCAACTAAATCAAATTTCACATTAGCTGTCGAAATGATCCCCAAAATACCGCACAAAGATCAAAGCAATTTAATCGTTGTAATCAAAATGGCAGAGTTAAAGCTTATCACACATATTACAACCTAATTAATTTTTAAACGTAAAGAATTGTGTTACTCTAATCGTTTGTGGATTCACACGACGAACATTTCACGAAAACCACAGAGTATTCGAATCTCCGACGAAGACGATGCCGATGCTCGTGTTAAATGCTTTTTCAAGCTTGAAAGTTTCGAGTCTTTCGTCGCGTCTGGAGCCGTCGATCGTTCCTCGTTCGAATACATAATACGATAATAAGCAGCGAGAAGGCTCGCGATACCGATTTGAAGAAAAATTAACGAGCTTATCGACCTTCGGTCTCGCCGATCAATTCGTCGATGCTTCCTCTCAGCCGTCGTTTCTGCTTATGCAAAAGCGGCTCGCCTAGCCGCAATTAATCAGCACGCCGTCGTTCCAAGCTGCTCGTTTTTCTCGCGAGCACGTTCCCAAGAGAGAATAAAAAACGAAAAAATTTACAAGACTTTTATTGCGTCGCCTCCGGCGAGTCGTTTCACGGCTGTAACAAACAGAATGTCTGAACAATGATCCAGATCGATTACACGCGAAGAACGTCGTACTTTCTTTCTTTCTCCCAACCACGTCTCCCAAAGAGTTCGGTACGATTGCAAATTTAGGTGGTCGAAGAGAGTAAAGTCTTCCGTGTGTTACTACTGAAAATAATTACCGACTCCGGGAAGATTAATGTATGATAATCGGAAGCGATTCGAATGGCGCGCCATTAAGGGTTCCGACTGCGCCTTCGAATTTGCATTTTGAATACTGTTGACGCTTAAAATTCAAGATAGAGCAGATCTCGCGCGTCTCCCCTGACCGTGAAACGCTTGCGATTATATCGTTCGCGTTCGAGCACCGCGGACTAACCGGCCTGTCGATTAATCGATACGATTACTTTGATAAAACGATTAGGAAGAGTGCTCGATTCGCGGACTCTCTCGTTAACCGACCGCTTTTCCGTCAGCGCGCGTCATTATTCCGGAAATTATCGGCGTCGGGGCGGCGGCAACGGCTTCTTCGCTTTTATTCTTCTTCCCTCGGTTCTTCGGCGTCTCTCTCTCTCTCTCTCTCTCTCTCTCTCTCTGACTCTTGTTTCCGGGGGTTTATTTCTGATATTAATCTGCACCGCCAGCCGGGAAAGTATTTCGTGCCCGCTCGAAACCACCGCGAGATCCGCCGTGACGTTATTGATTTACGTCGCGCGGCTCTCGCCCATCAAAATAATATATCCGCGTACACTTAGTCGCGCGTATCTGATTATATTATGGTGATTAATAGCATCGGCCGTCGAAACGATAACGTTTCAATTCAATTTATGATCGACCATACATTAGCCCCGCCGGTTAATACGCCGCGATATATCTTGCCCCGGACGCGGCGCAGGTTCTTGCCGAGTTTCGCCCCTAAAACACGCGCCTTTTTGCCCGGATTGCCAGATTGTAATCGCGAGAGAACCATTATCCAACCGCAGTCCCGCCGGTTTTATCGATCGGCAGGCGAATCGGCCAGTGCATCTGAAAAGTTACCAGCGAAATCCGCCACTCCGTGTCCGAGCGAAATCCAATTTCGTACTACACTCGGCAAAGCTGCTGTTCGTGCTTTGTACCGTTCCAGAATCGCTGAATGATTGATAGATAGACTGCGGGTTTGATGCATTTGTGACGGAAATTAGTTGAACGAGTTTACAAGAGGGAAACCATTAGAAGAATTTAAACATGCACTATTTATAATCGTATTGATCTTTTCATTGAATCTATACAAAATTTTTAAATGCAACTACGCAGGATTATATGATAATACTATATCGATTGTATCATTATAATTTTTTTTTTGCATATTCCTTGTTTTCTTTCTCTTTTTTTATTGTAAACACTTACGTAACAGGGCTTCTGTCCGTCTGTTATAAATAATAATAATAAAAATGATAACATGTTGTCATGAAAATTGCTGCATCATTATTCAAAATATTGTTTATATTATTAACCCTCGTACGTTCGTCAAAAATAGCTGCATAAAAGAGACTAGGTTAACAATTCATCTATTTTTATAGTACACGTGAAATTAACACATTATGTTTCATTTATAGCGTCGCATTTTAAAGAAATACATCTCACGACGTAGACATAGAAGGATGAATAATTGTACAGTAAGTGAAAATATTGAATGGGTGAATTTTCACCCTGAGGAACGTTTGAGGGTTAAATATGTAGGGATTTAGCCAATTACAAATATGGTACGAGGTATTATATTAATTTTACATCCCTAAAATTTAAAAAATTGTATAGAACGAAATTATTCTAGGTCGGAAGAACTGTTTAATTTTCTAGATAAAAGGGTGAATAATTATACAGTAAATGAAAATATTGAATGGGTGAATTTTCACTCTGAGGAACGTACGAGGGTTGGATATGTAGGGATTTAACCAATTACAAATATAGTACGAGGTATTATATTATAAAATTAATAGATTTATATGGAATGAAATTATTCTGGGTCGGAAGAACTGTTTAATTTTCGAGATAAAATAGCTCGTAGTGCATAGAGTTAACTAATTATATAAATGCAATTATTGCATAAGTTTTCGATGAACGTACGAGGGTTGGATATGTAGGGATTTAACCAATTACAAATATAGTACGAGGTATTATATTATAAAATTAATAGATTTATATGGAATGAAATTATTCTGGGTCGGAAGAACTGTTTAATTTTCGAGATAAAATAGCTCGTAGTGCATAGAGTTAACCAATTACATAAATGCAATTATTGCATAAGTTTTCGATGAACGTACGAGGGTTGGATATGTAGGGATTTAACCAATTATAAATATAGTACGAGGTATTATATTATAAAATTAATAAAATTATATAGAACGAAATTATTCTGGGTCGGAAGAACTGTTTAATTTTCGAGATAAACTAGCTCGTAGTGCATAGAGTTAACCAATTATATAAATGCAATTATTGCATAAGTTTTCGATGAACGTACGAGGGTTGGATATGTAGGGATTTAACCAATTACAAATATAGTACGAGGTATTATATTATAAAATTAATAAAATTATATGGAATGAAATTATTCTGTGTCGGAAGAACTGTTTAATTTTCGAGATAAAATAGCTCGTAGTGCATAGAGTTAACCAATTACATAAATGCAATTATTGCGTAAGTTTTCGAAGTGTATGGAGAGGGCGGATAGTCGAGGGACAATTTCTCAACGATTACCGGGTGGGAAGAGCTTGAAATCTGTGCAGCGTTGTAAAAAAAGTTGGAGACTACGTCGCAGAAGGCCTGGTCAGCCCTGCCGGGTGGAACGAACCCTGAGAAAGAGGAGAGAGAGAGAGAAAGAGAGAAAGAGAGAGAAACGGCGAGAGCGCGATGATGTATCGGCCGTGGAATCGAGCTAATGGAAGGTCGCCATAGGGAGATTAGTTAACGGGCCACGGATGTGTATTCGGGATCATAATGCTTCGCTGACTTCGAACTGGTTTTCTGATACACGAGGCCGGCTGGCTCCGGAGAGGTACCACGCCGCGAGACCAGAATCCGGAGCAGCCTCGGCGCGCTCTCCTAGCTGAGGAATATTCATGCCGTTGAGCGGATAATTTAGACCGGGCTGTTTATTGGCCGGGGCTGGATTGAATTATGCTCCGGCGACCCGGCGACGTTCCATAGAAACTGAAATATATTTGATTAGCTGGCGTTGCATTGCGATCCGTTGCGTATCTCGCGCGCGGGCGCGCGCGCTGACGGCGCCAGTGATTTCAATGCCGGCAAGGACGAGCTTGTTCCGTGCTCGACGTTTCATTTGCTCGCGGGATCACGTGTTAAATTGCACGCCGAGTACCGCCGACGCGTACACCGGCAGCTGAACTCTCCTCCTCTCGGTATGCGCGTTTGTTTCCACTCGAAACGCTCCTTTAACCTTTCAACCGAGCTATTCCACTGTTGCGAACACGTGGACGAGTAGAATTGATATGACAAATGTTACCATCACCAAAGTAAGTACAACATAATTTATATGTTTTTGAATTAATGTTTTCGGCGCAACCGTTTCGATCAATTTTTAATCTGATTGCTATTTTGTAATAGTGTCTAACGTTTCGGTTCTAGTTTCAATATTTTATAAAGGTAAATTGTTTCTAAAAACCAAAAAATATATATATATATTGAAAAGTATGTAATATAGATGGATTGAAAATGAAGAAAATATTAATACATAATTGCTATTAACTTTACTTGTGTTATTTAAACATTGAACTGATATGTATTTGATTCGTATAAGACACTGGCTGGATGCGTACTGCGGTGAAAGTGATCGTTAGGACAGAATCAAAAACCAGAAACATGGAGAAACTGTATACATAGACAGCCTAGTCTAAACATAAGGATCGACGTTATATATATGTGTATATATATTATTAAGTAGTTTATTCGGATGGAAAAAGTGACACTTTTTGAAATGTCATAACTAGATTGCGGATTTTGTGCATGTATAACAAAAATGAATACGTGCAACACGAAACAGTGAAAATATCGAACGATTTAGAATATACGATTATATTGCCTGTGGCTTAATGATATTGATAAGAGAAGACATAAATGTTTGTGCAGCTCCTATTTCTAGCAAACTCCTCATTTTGCATAACGATCAGCAGTCTGGTTAGCTATTTCAACAGTCTGATCAGCAGTTTCATTTAAGATTGTAATGCAAAAGAAAATTTCTCTGCTTTCTTTTGATACAACACAATTATTGAACAATCCTCTTAACCCTCGCAAGGTAAGGTCTAAGTACAAATAAATAATAAGGTAGGGTCTCTTAGATCCCGACAAATGAATTTCATAAATAGCCTCGTCTTGAATAAATTTTGGATAACACATGACAAAAAGTAACCAAACATATTTAATTTTATTCATATAAAAATTCTTCTCGAAAATCTGAAGCTGGATTTTCCGAGATCCCACATTTCCTTGCGAAAGTTAATAGGCTTCCGATAGGTAAAGTGTTAACCCTTAGCACTGAAAATCACGACTCAGAGTCACCACTAAAAATTGCTGTACCATTATCCAGAACATTGTTTACATTATTAAACATGTTGGTATCCAATCAATTACTAAACATTCAAGTATTTCACGAGGTGTTATATCAATTTTATATTCGTGCAAGGAAACAAATTAAAAATATAGAATGGAACGATTCAAATAACTCCGAGTTGAAAGGGTTAAGAATATTCTTTTGCACAATAATCAGAAACGAAATGATTACGCGATTGAGTTGTTGGTTCACGGACCATGTACTTGAAAAGATAATGAAATAATCGCCGTTAGATAACGCGTTACGAACCAGCCACCCTCGAGTAGGATCGGAGGATCAGTGGAGCGGAATTAAAGAGGCGGCCCTCGCGGCGCGTTCGGCTTCCGCCGCTCGACAAATCATTCCTCGTTATCTGGTTGGGCCCGTTCTTTCGGGACCCGGCGACGCAAGACAAAAAGTATCAATTTGCAGTATATCTGGCGGTGCGTACAGACCGGTTAACGGTGCTCGCCTCCGGACCAGCCGCGTTCCTCATCTTCGATCAAGCCGTTTTTCGTTTCCTACTCGCACCGAAGAACAACATCTGATACGCGCTATCGGCTTCGATTCCCGCGACCGCTGCGTTACCATTTCAGCTCGGTTATCATCGCGCCGACAATTTATCGGCGAGTTCGACACGCGATCCTCTCGCCGCGGCTTGTTACAGTTCGACCGAAACACGCATTATCCTTGATTAATCGGCCGGACGCTCGTTGTTCGCGGTTCTCTCCTGGACCGCATCGATCCTTGATCCGCTCCGGAGAGGATCAATCGCGCGTAACTTTATTCGCGAACGCTTTCATCGGTCTCCACGGGCGGAAACGAGCCTGCCGGCGCGGCGCACAGTGGTCCGGATCGAAAAAGTTGGTCTCATTTTGTTATAACTTTTGAACCAGTAGAGATATTGCAATGAAATTTTCACTAAAAATATTTAAAAAATAATCATTTTTAACTATGTGTAATTCATAATTTTTTCATTTGTTAAACAATAATTTATACTAACTTTTCATTGATATTTTTTATTGAAAAATGAATTGTTCAAATATAGTTTTTCCAACCTTTTTTATACTTTTTGTGAACAATAATTTTTAGTGTTGGTGTTAATATTTAACACACAAACGAATACTTTCCTGTGTAAAAAAAGGGATATTTCAAATACATATTGCGAATAAAATAGCACTAACATTATCAGTCAATGTTACTACAAATCAAAAAAGTAAGCTAATAAAATAAACATACCATAATTTGTCTTTCGTGATGATCTATGATGATCGATTGACTTAGTTAATTAATAACTCTACTGCCTCAGGATTCAGTTCTTTAGGTTTTCTCTTACATGTTAATCTTAATCGTGACATGTACGGGTCAGATGTTAATAATAATCTAAAAAATATATCCTTATTCGGGCATAATCTTGACATTTTTCTTGCATTTTTTGCTCTAAATTGTTTAAAATTGTAGTCCACTTTTGCTCATATAATTGCAGATGAAATTAATTACTCATGTAATCAATTACTGCCCAACTCTGTCCTCAATATATTCAAATTTCATATTCCTTGATAATCCCGTTATTTTTGTGGTTCTATTTGAACAAGAAGAGTTTTCGAACGCTGCACAAGGTTTTAACGATAGAAATAAATGCAGCGAGAACGCTAAGAAACTATCACACACATATTTTTTTTAAATAAAAGTGACTATCGAAGTTAATTTACATATATCTTTACTCTATTTATTTCTTATAATGTTCATATTTGGAAGACATTTGATCAGTCATACGAGCCCGTTTACGCAAGCGAAACTCGTCACGAAGTAACATTGACAGCTTTCAACAATGATAATTTGCAAAGTGGGACGAGGGGGGACATGTTTCTTACATAATTATATTCGGGAAAGTATGCTGAAAATGATGCAATTTGTTAGAAAACGGGACTCGTTGGGACTTCCTAGATATTCGTTGTCAAATGTAAAAAATTTGGCAAATTTTTTTAATTCATTGAATATTATTTTTTAACATATTGTGAAGAATAATTTTTAGTGTCGATGTTGATTTTATAACACAAAAGAGTGCACTTCATCGTAAAAAAAAAAAAATTAAGAAATATTAAGTGGTGTCATCAGGGCACCTCGAAGAAGAGAAGCAATTTTCTTGATGAAAAGTACTATCTCTAAACAGTCTACCTTTAAGCATTCGCCCTAATTACAGTTCTTGGTAAACAGTATTAATTTTTTCATTTTCGAGGTTGACGAACATTTAGGAAGCAATACAAATTTGTTAGAAATCGATATGAGAAAGTTGACTTTTGAGCTAAATGAGACCAACTTTTTCGATCCGGACCACTGTGCGGCGGTTCGCGATCGGTCGGCGAAAACACGTTTTCCCACGGCGGTAAGGGTGTGCTATCTCCTCCGAATAAATCGATCCTCGTTAACGCTGTGTGTTTCGTCGTCTTCGAGGGAGGATCGAACAAATTTCTGCGTTACCCTGTACGCCTAACGGTCCTTACAATTCGCGCGGATTTATCCTTCCTCCCGATGTCCCACGAACAACTTCGTACTTTCTCTCTCTCTCTCTCTCTCTCTCTCTCTCTCTCTTTCTCTTTCTTTCTCGCGAATCTTCTCGCCGTCCAGGTGATAACCACTCGAGAATCTTCGCAGGTAAGCGGAGACGCAAGGCACTGTGATCATTCTCGGCGACGCGGTTGCGTGAAAGGCGCGTCGAGGACGAAGGGGAGGCGAGACACGCGTTTGGCAAATGGCATCCGCTCCGGACCGTCCCCCGTCGTCGAAATGTGATCGAGCGAATCGCGACATCGAATTGACAAGACTGACACGAGGGGATTTGTATTATTTCGAACGAGTCCAATGGTTTCGGACAATTAGCTTACTTAACCCTCAAATGCGTTGCGTTGCTTTTTTTGCAAATAGATACTGCTTAATAGAATACATAGAAATAAATAGAAACTGTAAACAAAATATCGTGCATTTAACACGTTCACGTTGGTGCTGCAATTTATGTTTCTCTCCAAGGGGCGTCGCCGAAATAATACCTATTATTTAACATTCAAGTTTGAGCCACCGGAGGTACACGCCATCGTGAATGTGTTAAAGATTAATTGCGGATGTTTTTGCAAAATTAAAACCATGTTCTATCTGTACTGAACTCACACGTTTACCTGCTTTATATTAATTGCTTCGACAGGTTAAACCTGAAGGGAAGAGCTTGTATTACGTAGATCGAATCAAACGATTTAGAAATAATAATGAAACTAATATTAAGAAAATAATAATGTCCTACTTCAATTGCAGCACACGTGTATTTCCATTGTTGCTTATTTTTAGTAGACTCGAAATAATGTAACACTATTTCGAAATTTTTCTCGAGTATTTACCGTTACATATTCCACCCACTCGGTTTTATCATACATGAATGTCACGATAACCCTGTTCCTAATTTTTGCTTGTATTTAAGTAAACATTTAAGTCATTTAAATAAACCTCCTATAATTATTATTTTTTTTTTACATAATTTTCTTTTGCGAAGAAGAGAAGATTTCGTTGAGAAACCAGGTATGCTATGCTAAATGATTTCTCAGTGGAGAATATTGTGAAATTATATGCATGTAAAAAATATTTCAGTTGTCGTTGAAACTGTGCATCTATTTTCTTACTGTCAGCGTTCGTCGATGAAACTCGTCATATTAAAAAGCAAAAGTGTTAAACGACCTCGTTGAAAATAGCACTCGGCGATATTCATCTTAAAAATCGCTCTGCTGTCGCGTCGAAGGATTGTCTGGCAGCTAACATCGAAGATACAAAAACAAATGTTTGAGGGACAACTGTCTATCGAGTAGTTCGAGGTTCAAGCAAACTCCCGTTCGCAATAAAATATCGTGGTCGCCAGAGGATTCGTTTCCAACGTCCCGTTCGGTACGATACTTCCCCAGTTTCCGATGCATCTCGGCAGTCCGTCGCAAGAACCAGACGAGGTAATTAGCGTGACAGTATCGCGAGCGGATGTCCGCGTGTACTGTCGCGTTTTTCTTCGCTTTTTGCCTCGGGGTCTCCAGCGTCTACACGTTCGCGACGATCTCGCGAACGATACGAATATTCGCGAGCGATAGCCTAATGAATGAACGCGGACGAGTTTCGAGGATCATAAGCGCGAAACGTGGGACGTATAGACCGGCAGCCACGTTTCAGGAAAAAAAAAAGGAAAAAGAAAAGGAACTTTTCTGCGGCCGCCTGTGTTGCTACATTTTTCTTTCTCGTTTTCGGTCGGTTTCTCCCTACTCCGCTGATAGTCCCCTCTCTCTTTTTCTCTCTCCTCTCGTTTTTCTCCTTTCCTCGCCGCGTTATTTTTCTCCCGTTCCGTATAATTTCAACATTTCGACGATCAACGCCGAGATACGGGATTCCTGCGCCGGGAATTTTTAGCGCTGCATCATATGTCTGCGACTCGCTCGCTCGCACACCATTTTCTGACCGCTGTGAATCGCCAGCTCTGATATATTTCGCCCAAGGATGTCCTCGAGGACAGTCTAATATTTAAATCGACTGCATCTTCTCGAGAAGGTAAAAATAGCGGTGGCTCCTAATCTTTCGTGTCTTCCCAGCGATTCCTTATTTCGTAAGCTACCGAGGTATGATACTTAAACGTTCTGCCACTTCTTTCCCGTCGATATTTCTCCCGTTTTTCGGGACAAAGACGAGACCGTGGAACTGTGTATGGCCGCAAGGTATCAAACATTTTCGAAGAACGATAAAGGAGCAGCATTTGTCTGCTAGAATCATTCGCGGAGTAAATTAAATATTCCAGTCTGAAGCTCGATCGCATTAAGATCGCTGTAGGTCGTACGTAATTAAACTCTAAAGTTTACATAAATTTACATATTTCTTTAGCTCCGATATAACTTTGATTTGTAGAGGAAATTCAATTTTACTTAATGTCAGATCAACGAAATTTATTTACAAGCACTTGAGCTTGCGTAAGAAGCTCCTGTGGATGTATTTTTTTTTTATTCAATTAAAAATAACGAAACTGAAAAGTGTTATTTATTTCGTTTAACAGTTCTCACTGCAGACTCGTTATCGTAGAAACTTCGATTTTGTGCTCCGAGTGGCTAGAAACGCAATCAGCTCTTCGACAATTGAAGACTGGAATTAAGAAAAGGCTGTAAGTGCTATTTTTTAAAATCAGGCTGCAAGTTCCCTGACGATTACAGGTTTCGAGTAGGTTACAAGACGATCTTACAAATTTTCCTTGGATTTTCCTAGGAATTTCCATTTTGACACTTGTAGCCTTTTTAAATACCAGTCTTTCATCTAAATGTCCCGTGTGCTCTCATGCAATGCTCTGCTGTCCAGTTCTACGGTGGAAATATGTAAAATAAAACTGTATAGGTTTAAAAACTGCTTGTGTACTGGTCAACGATTAAAAAAAATATATTCTGTATATAATATATCAAAAAATAATCTCTACTTTGAGATTCCAATTGCATTAAATAAAAAAGATATTGTCCCGCGCGACCATTTCAACACTGAATGAGAACTGTCAAGCTGTGAATCCTATCCACGTCCAATTGTCGTGTACAACAATAATCTAACTATAAATTGTGTTATATCGATCGTAATATTGAATAATTCTTTGTGGTGATATCAGCGCACAAATTCGATCAAAATAAAGAACAAGCAATGGATCATTTTCTAGAGAGAAAAAATGAAGGTAAATATATATATAGTTAAATCATATTGTTTATCTGTTTAACACAAATTACAAAGATATTAATTTTTCAGATGCATTAAAACAATTTTTCTCTCTTGAAAATGATCCATTGCTTGTTCTTTATTTTGATCGAGCCTGTGCGCTGATATCACCAAAAAGAATTATTCAATATTACGATCGATACAACACAATTTATATCATGGATTGCGAAGCGTTTATCAAAAAGTACAATTTCTATCGGCAATGTGTCAGTTTCGTTCTTATAATTCTCACTTATAACTTTTTCTTTAAGCAAATGCATTGAAAAAAAAAATTGTTGAGAATTTATTAATTGCAAGATTGCTTGTTCTTTATTTCGATCGAACCTGTGCGCTGATATCAGCACAAAGAATAATGTAACTGTTTCTCAGTTGACAGCAGAATTCTCGGGCTCGGACCGCGTACAATGGAGTCCACGGAGGAGCGCGTGTGACTCGATTAAGTCGAATAATGACGAAGAAGGATACTCTAATTTTTCCCGCGGACGACCCACAGTCTCCTTGTTCCCAGAGAATGGTCATAGTTCGCGATTCGAGCGTCGTCGTCGACGAAAAAGGAACCCCGTTCACGGTAAGTTGCGAATGTTGCCCGACAATGCCCGACGGGTGTGCTTTTAGCTCGCGGCTCTCTTCCTCTCGCTCCCTTTCGGCCATTCAGCGAAAACGCTGCGGCATTATTGGCATTGTCGCGGCGTGGCGAGACGGCAAAGAAAACTCGGGCAACCCCGTCGCTCGGCCCGCTCTCAGTGGGCTAACGATCGTGTTATTAGCGCAAATCAAATTGGCGACTGTCTCACGACACACTGACAAAGGGACTCGGGGGCCGAAGGGGGCCGAAGGGGGACGGTCCAAGCCCAATTTACCGGCGGTGGGTACGCAAGAAGCGTTAATTTGCATATCGGAGTCGAACGCGTGCCAACCAAAAATTACTCTACCGATGTATGTATTTACTACTAATAAAGTTGACTTCTTTCCCAACTTTTTCTCTGAAGTGTTTCGCCTTTCATTCCTTCCCGGTGTTCCATTCTATCGCATTTTTAATCAGCAATTTTGTGCGGAAACAGCGGTACACAAAATGAAAACTTGCAACAAACTGGATTGAAATTTATTTTTTTTTTAATTTGCTTAATAGGTTGAAAACAATATGACTGTATTTTTATATTCCTCGAATGTTTTTACTGTTCTAAATGACACCTATTCATTTTCGTTATAAATGCATAAAATCTGTTGTTTATTTGTGAGTAATTCACTATGGGACTTGAAAAACGAGTAATCTGAAACTGTACAAACGTTAGAAGAATTTTAAAATATCGATGCATTATTTTCAATCTGTCAATCATATTGCGAAAGATAATAAATTTCCATTTTACTGCAGTTTATTGCAATTCAGTAAGTTGTTTTAAAAAATTCTTAAGAAGCTCTCTGTTGTGACTAAAATTTCAAATCAATTAAACTAGAATAATATAATATTAACGTTGTTATTAAATTTGTCCGTCATTAAATGAATGCATTTATGAAGGCCAACAGTTTGGTAAATTTGAATATTGTTTATAACTCTCGCTTTCAGTTGGTTCACCGTTTTAGTCAGTTACTCACAAGTTGAAGTGAAGTGAGCATCGAGTTTGAGAAAACACCAAAGGGAACGAAAAATAAAATATACAAAATGATCGGATTGTCTAAAAAAAATATAGTGAGTATCAATCCAAATCCAAATAAACGTTTTATGGAAAGTTTGTTTGTAAAATTATTGTTCTGTTCGATGTGGATGTATTCGACATAGTAGCTTAACAAATTTTCAGTTTATCCATTCGTCCTCAAATATTTATGATCCCGAGAGGATTAATCTCCAACTGTTTCGACTCGCATCGTTTTTGCACGAAACAGCTGAATCTGATGTGCGCTAACACGAACGTGTTCATCCAAAAATATCGTTCTCCAGAGTACATTGAATTTTAATCAGACGCTCGATCATATATTAAAACGAGCAACAGTTTTGAAATTATCCGAGGCATATCGAGAGTAGGGTAAAAATTGGACCGCATGCATTAACAGTCATCGACGTCGGTCCTGCGAGCGCCGAAAACACGCGTCCCCAATCACGATCCCCATCCCTCCCGTGCGAAATTATCGAAATCACTGTCTGCCATCGTCCATCATCGCAATTTTCATGCGATAAATTCGAACTCATGAATAAGAGAAGACAGACCGGACCTCCCCGGAGCGGATCGCGTGACGCAGTCGTACAGCCGAAGAATCAAGGTAACCAATCCTTTGTCATTACGGATACGGTGCTGCGAGTGCTACCCTGACGACTTAACCACGGATATCCGTTAATCCCAGATGATTATGGTCTCGCGTGATTCTCGGTTTCCCATGGTAATGCACGGGCTGTGTTCGATCTCCCTTCTTCGAAAAAGTTGTTATTTTCGCGGTGCCATCTTATCGGTGTCCCTTGTCTATCGGCCGTTGTCACGCGATTCCGCGCGTTCCCTCTCTGTATTACCGATCCGGCTTTTCCGTGCCGTTTCCGCGATAATGGTCGAACCTGTTTCCCAGTTTTCACGGGCTCTCCAACACAACCTGCGAAGCCGCCGCTCGTTCCCATATCTCAGCCGTTTTATCCGGTAGTGAGCGGCGGTTAATTAGCACGCTGTAAAACAGCCGGCGATACAACAATTTATACGTCTGCCCTATTTATTACTATTATCATCGTGCTGCGTACGATAAACAAGCCGATGCCCGAGCGGCCGGCATCGAACTCTCCGCCCGCTGCGTTAATTGCCCACGTTTTCCTCTTCGCCAATGCAATCGGTTCCAGTGTTCCTCCCCTCTCGCGGCGTTTACGGCACATCTTAAAGGGACACGATAACGCGAGCACCGGATCTGATAACGAACGATTCGATATCCCCGCGATCGTCGTTACAAAATCATAGCTACGAAATCCTCTCTGTTATTTCCAACGCGCGACCGCTCGGGGAATACGGGAAACCTCGAGTTTTCTAATTGCGGTTCTCGCTGCCCTCGTATTTCTGCAGCTTAGGGCTCCGACATTGCCGGCGAACAGGCATCTTAAGATGCTCTGCCGTCCTATCGGTTCCTACGGTGAATGTTTGCCAGATCTTTTTTTTTTGTCGATGCCGCGAATCTAATGGAAACGGCGTTGATCGGCTCAACGGGGCGAACGTATGTATAGATTTGTAATTTTTTCAATGGAATTTATTAGAGGTTCGAGACGACAGGATCGGTTCCGAGAACGCCGAGATCCTTTCTGTGATTAGCGGCGATTTAATGCTCCGAAGACGTCGATGGATATTTGAATTTAATTGGAACATCAGCTTCTCCTTTATGCTGCACATTATGGAGCTCGAAGCGCGAGAGAAACCGCTGCTAGAACCAACCGAATTGAAAAGCAAATGTTTTTCACGTGTCCCTTTTTGTGTCTTTCCGTATGTTATACAAGAAGATCCCTTATAATCTGTCTGACATGCAAACAGCAAACGTATTACCAGGACACCCTGTATGCAAATAAAAATTAAATGATTTTTCCTTCATTGTTTGTTCCTAGTACGAGTTTGTTTCAGGTGTCGAATGGACAGTTTTCAAACTAAATTTATGATGGATTTCATCCTGTTCTTCCGGAAGTGATTTCCCAAAAGTTCATATTACATAAAAGTGGCATTTAAAAACGTTACTCAGAGTTGGTTTTTCACTCTGTCCTAACGATCACAGTCACCGCAGTACGTTACCAACCAGTGTCTTATACAAATCAAATCAAATCAGTTCAATGTTTAAATTACAAAAGTAAAGTTAATAGCAAGTATGTATTAATATTTTCTTCATTTTCAATCCATCTATATTACATACTTTTCAATTTATATATATTTTTCTGGTTTTTAGACGCAATTGAAAATAGCTATTAGATGAAAAATTGATCGAAACGGTTGCGCCGAAAACATTAATTTAAAAATAGTTACTCAGAGTATTTCTACAAGTATTTTTTAATGTGCAACAAACTGAAACACATAAACGCGAGCAACTCGATCACGTTGCCTTCGTGTTCAAGATTTTCACCGACTCCGAACGTTTGTATACGTTAACAAGCATCGAGCCGAGCATTACGGAATTGCAAGCAGCTTCGTAAAAATCGTTTCTGCAAACAGTGTTCGCCGATCTCGTCCAGGTGCGCGTTCGATATCAATCGAGTATCGAATCTATTCTCGAGTGGCAATCCAATGGAAACAAAATCTGCCCGATTCGCAATGCTATTTTCGCGTGGCACACGATTACACGGAGCCGAACGGTTCCGTCCTATTACCGGGCTCGCGACGATCGATCTCTCGATCGCGTTATCGATCGTGGTCTGCGATTTCACGGTGCGCGCGGCCCAGTTGTCGCTAATAACACAGTCCACTCTAATTCTCCTGCATTTCGTTGCGCAATTCGAGCACCGGCCTCTCCGTGGAACAGTCTTAATCTTAATACGGCTTTATAGCTCCATTAACCGCGGCGATAGTCTTGTCGCTCTCGCTCGCTGTAGCGCGCACCTTCTGGCGAAAACGATCACCCCCGGGCTCTCGTGAATCCCGTCGATCGCCCTTTCGAGACTAATTGTCGATTACACGGCTGGCAGTTTGCGATCCTACCGGACCTCGCCACGGATTCGATCGACGTACGTGTCCCGACACCATGATCGCGAATTATTTCTCTATGCACCACTCTTCGTCTACCTTCCGTGCGAGTGTCTCTCTTTATGCGTGCGTGCTTCTTCATTTTTTCTTTTTTTTTGTTGCCCGACACGGTGGAGCTTCAACGGACGTTTGCCGACTTGTGCGACCTGCGCGTTTCCCTGCATATAGGGTGGCCCATTATCCTTCCAGTTTCCCGCCTCTTCGGTTTACCCTTCTTGTTTTCGAACGACTGTCCTTGAGAATTTCTGCGCCTCTAGACCTTCGCCACCTTGCTCGAAACCCACCGGTTACGACTGATGCAGATCTTAAATATTGATTGAACAAACACCATTGTTGCTCGTGCCGCCACGTGGGATCAAGTTGACTATCGCTTTCTACCACTTTGAAGTTTTGCTGGACTCTGCACACCTTCGTGCATCCTTTTACGCACGCTGTGACCGATTGTTGAGAATTTTAGATAAGTCGAATCCCTTGCTGTATTTTAACCAGTCGGACTCGCCATGAAGATTTTTACTTTCATTTTGTTTATTCTTTCGGTTTTCGGGGTAAAGACGCTCTAATCACTGCAACTTTAAAGGAAATGGTACGGCAAGGGGTTTGACTATTTTAAATCGAAAATTATATGATTCTGCCAAACTAGAATAATTCCATTTTATGTATATTCATTTTTTGTTTTATACGAATATGAAATTGATATAATAACTCATGTATTGATATGACACATCGTTTGTGATTATTCTGCAAAAGAATATTCTTAACACTTTCAACTCGGAGTTATTTGAATCGTTCCATTCTATATTTTTAGTTTGTTTCTTTGCACGAATATAAAATTGATATAATACCTCGTGAAATACTGAAAGGTTTAGTTATTGATTAGATAGAAACATATTTAATAGTGTAAACAATACTTTGAATAATGGTACAACAATTTTTAGTGGTGGATCTGAGTTACCACTTGAGTGCTAAGGGTTGATAATCTTTCATTAATATTTTATTAGTTCTATTCTTACGTAGTTTGGATCGCAATTAATTCTAATCAAAGCTCATTTCTAGCATATTTAACCCTGAAAATGCTGTGTGGATATTTTAAGTAACTATTTTCACTTAACAACTTTGTAAGTAATTTTTTGTAATTATTCATATTTTATGTATTTTCTCTTTTTTCATTGTCAAGTATTGTGGATGATTTGTCTAGCAATAAATACAAACATTAAACATATCTATTTTCAATTCTACAATTTTTTAACGTGGCTTCCCTCGAGGACCAATTATTATTAAATTACTAGTGTTATTAGTGTTGAAAAAAATATACAGCATTTTAAGGGTTGGGAACGGTTAGAAAAAAATAGATAACGTAATGGAAGTTGAACATTTTTCTACGAACAGGACAACGGTGGAACAATAAATTGCTAGGATATGTGGAACGTCTGTGAAACGATTCTCTGGTTTCAGATTGTTCGCACTTCTTACACAGCGCATAATTCTATGCAGCCAGACGAATAAATCTGCGTTTGAACCCCCGACAATTCTCGAACGATCCTCCGTACATGGAATCGAAGACCAGGTGCAAGTGTTAGGTATATTTAGACGACACCCTATAGAGAGAGAGGGAGAGAGAGAGAGAGAGAGAAGGAGAACAAGAGAGTAACCTGTGGGTCTTCGTGGGCAAACAGGGATGGTCAGGAAAGTGTCCGGCAGGCCTGACCGTTCCAGGAGAAGCGGTCACCCATTCGAAGGGTCATCCACTGGCTCTCCTCTCACTTAGCATAAAAGGGTAACTAGCAAATGCTCAATGCGCACGCCATAATAGAACGAGTGTCCCATGGACATAATTAGGCGCAACCCATGGGAAATTCAGACCCCATTTCGGCATTCTGTTCGGCGCGGACATTGCATAAGCTGGGCAGCAAAGAGCGAAGGGTCATCGTCGAAGAAAAAGACGAAGGTGATCGTCCTGGCGATCCTTGCCCGAGAATTATAATTTCCCGTGCTCGAGACGGATCGTGCGCGGGAACAGTTTCTAGAAAAATAGTAGACCGTAGAACCGAACCGACAAGCGTGCCGCAATAAAAATTCTTCGCGGAGTAGCAGAATACTCCGTGTAATAAAATTGTACACAGGGCGGAGCAACAAATTTTCTGTAATATAATTTTGGTTGTAAATCCCGGCTAACTTTATGGAAAACACGGTGTCGGCTATATATCAGCGTGAGTCACAGGCATCAATTTTTGTTTGGTCATCGGGCGTAATTTATGAGACGACCTCGCGCGCCTTTCAATCGAAACCATTAAAAAGTGAAACCTTTTTCGTTCTCGCTGCACGACGCTTTTCGGAAACAGAATACGTTTCTACGTTACATTCGGATGTTTCTTTCGACTCGTTTGTCTGCTCGGTTCAACACCGGTTTAATTGAATGAAATAATTGTAGCTTCGATGTTATTCTTTCAAAGAACATTTCCGTTATTCAACATTGTTTAGATTGTTAAATATGTTGATATCTAATCAATAACTAAACATTTAAGTATTGGAGGAGCTATTGCATCAATTTCATATCCTTAAAATGAAAAAAAAATGATTGTACAATGGAATGATTCTACATAGAAAGAAATGTTTAATTCTAGGTGTTTACAATAGCTCCGATCGCAAAGGGTTGATTATCCAATAAAATAATTATAGCTTCGATATTATTGTTTCATAGAACTTTTACTTAACCCTTAACACTCGAATGGCGATTCAGAGAGTCACCACTAAAACTTGCAATACCGTTATTCAAAATTGTTTAGACATTTAAACATGTTGATATCTAATCAATGATTAAACTTTTAAGTATTGGAGGAGCTGTTGCATCAATTTCATATCCTCAAAATGAAAAAAAAAATGATATACAATGGAATGATTCTAGGTAGGAAGAAATGTTTAACTTTAAATAGTCACCCCTAAAACATGCAATACCGTTATTCAAAATTGTTTAGACAGTTAAACATGTTGATATCTAATCAGTGACTAAACATTTAAGTATTAGAGGAGCTGTTGCATCAATATCATATCCTTAAAATAAAAGAAATGATATAGAATAGAATGATTCTAGGTAGGAAGAAATGTTTAATTTTAAATAGTCACCCCTAAAACATGCAATACCGTTATTCACAATTGTTTAGACAGTTAAACATGTTGATATCTAATCAATGACTAAACATTTAAGTATTAGAGGAGCTGTTGCATCAATATCATATCCTTAAAATAAAATAAATGATATAGAATGGAATGCTTCTAGGTAGGAAGAAATGTTTAATTTTCGAGTTGCAAAGGGTTAATTATCGAATGATTAATTGTTTCGACTTGCGCGAATTTCGCAGTGAACGGTGTACAATTGTTGGCATCGCGAGCAGAAGAGTCAGATTAGAATGATGGTCCGACTGTTCGGTGGTTTTATCGTCGAGCGTAAATTTCGATACAGTTGTCGAGCGGGGCGAGCTAGTAGCGCGACGATAATTCGAAGCCCCTGAACCGGAAGTCATCGTCGACACTGCTGATAATGCCATTTCTTCGCTGTTCGTCCCGAGCGGTTATCGTGGGAACGCGTTTACGCTGGATTCCCGAATACCGCAAAAAATCCGCGCGAGTTCAAGAGACGAATAACATGGATTCCGTTAAACACTCGGATCGATCAATAATACATGAACATCGAAGGGGAATCTCATTGCAGTAGGCATCTGGGGGATCGCGAGGATTCTTCGAAGGGCTGCGCGTGTCTCGCGTGGTCTCGAGCCTGAAAACGAGAAAGATCGACGTGGAAACCTCGCGGTGCGGTCCCGACACAATTTACAATTCTCATCGAATATCTGCTCGTGGCTCCGACTATAGCAAACACACACAGAGAGTGACGTAATTCCCCGCCATTTTTCCCATAAATATGAACACGGCTCAGGGCCACTCTAGGCTTTACCGTTTTACGCGCGAGTGTTCGGGCCTACACAAAACTGCGAAGCCTATGGAAATAACAAGCGACTTTACGTTTAGCTGGAGGACAATTTAATCCATCGTAACGTGGCTCGCGGAAACGTTGATTTCGACGGAAACAGAACGATTTCACGTTCACCGAGAGGAAAAACGAGTTCGTACAAGCTTCCAGTGGTGGAGACCTTCGGAAAATTCGATTTCTCATTCGCGTGACATTTATAAGGTTCGGGGAGGCTCGATGGAAACGAGATCGCGTATACCGCGTCAAGAATCGAAAGCGACTGGCGATCGAAAAACGAGAAACGGGAGGAGGCTCTGCTCGAGGATCTCGCGACGGATCTTTTTGCGCGGGTCCGACCGGCGCGGCGAGATCGCGTGCAGAAAAACAGGAGCGGCGAGAGAGCAGGACCTCCCGCCTGGCCCCGCGGAAACCGTGGAACGGGCCCACGAAGGGCAATACGACACCGTCGTCAGCGGGATTAGCGGCCGAATGATCATTCACGGATAAAGAGACAGCGTCTCGTCCGCGGGCCGCTCGGCAACTTCCGACAACTGATCCGATGTTAAATCCCCGAGCGCACCAGCTACCGACTAGTTACCCGTCAGTTTCATCTATTCCGGGCCTCGGCATGCTGGAATATCGTAATCCGCTTATAAAGTTAAGGGGTAAAACTCACGGTTGCACACTTTTTTCCGTTGGCCGTGTGTCAGCGACCGGTGGCCACTCATCCGACGAGACGCGCCTCTGTAGATCGGGATCTAGATTGTTTATCCAGGTACAACATACTCGTCGCGCGGCACGGAATGTTCGACTTCTCTCGCAGTTTCCAACCGGCGACGACCAAGAATTTACACAAACGCGCGCACACACACAAGAGAAACAGAGGCCGGGGGCCCCGTGCGCACTCGAGCGCTAGGCGGTCCCTGGGTCTTTCGTAAATACACCGATGCCGACAATCTGCGTTCCTCCGCGTTCTTTTAGTCACTGTTCCTCCACGAACGACACTTTCACGCACCAAAAGAAGAAACTCTCCCGTATTTCCCTCGACCGGCAGTGGTTCCCGCTCGAGTCACAACGACGAAACCTCGGCAACCGACGATCTCTGGCGGCCGTCGCGGATCGATCGATCGATCGATCGATCAAGGATTTTCGAGCTGTACCACGGACAACCTCCACCTCGCCGACTATCTACCGAACTGACTGGTCGAGTCCGCTGCGGCGTGCGCGTTCATTAATATGATAATCATCCGATGCGTATACGGTGTCTCTCGAGGATCGTTGTTCGCGTTGTCTTCGTTGCGATGGGCCGCGTCGACGGACCGGCCGCGCCGCGGATCGTCATCCTCGTAGACTCGTCGCGGAGATCGATGGATCCGCGCGATTCTGGTGTACGCGTATCACGATCACCAACGGAGCACACGGTCCAATGAAAGAGTTTTCACCAGCGGCACCGCTACGATTCGATTAGAGGATACGCGGAACCTGCTGGCAGCATCACACTTTTCGATTCACGATTGCTCGGACACGAACTAGTCGGAGTTTCCCGCGGAAAGTGAACGAAAAGAACGGGCCCTTCTCGTAGTCTTCTATTTTCCTAGGTCCACTTAGTCCGTCGTGAGAGAGAGAGACCGTTCCGTAGCGCAGCTCTTTCCCGCGCGGACGTTTTCTTCCTGCTCACCGTCACTCTCCCGTGTCCCGATACGTTTTCACGTATCTCTGCTTATTTCGTTATCGTGCCTCCGCCTTCACCGCCGCCTCCTGCGTCCTTCTCATCCTCCACCTTCTTCTCCTCCACCTCCACCACCGGCGTCACCACTACCAACCACCACCGCCGCCACCTCCTCCTCCGTTTCTTCGTCTTCCACCTCCAGTTTCTTCACCCTTCCTACTTCGCTGATATACCCACCGCGGTTGCCTTCTACGTGTCTTCTCTTTTTCGTTACTTTATTTCTCGTCGTCGTCTTCTTCTTCTTCTTCTTCTTCTTCTTCTTCTTCTTCTACTCCTCCTCCCTTCTCGTCGTCTACTTAGTCCTCACCGCACGCCAACTCGGTCTTTTTCTCGTACGAGATGCGTACAAGCCAGCGAGCCAAAGAGACCACGACAGCGAATCGACGAGAACACACACCTCCGCTCTCTTCAGCCTCTAATCCTCTGGACCGGGCAGGCTAGTCTCTCTCTCTTTCTCTCTCTCTCTTTCAGGGGCTCAAAGAGAACGCGGCAGAATATCCCGCGCGCGCCGACCAATTTTCGTCGACGAACTTTCCGGTTCGGTGTCTTGTATTGGACTGTGCAGAAGTGGCACCTTCCAGTTTCTGAACTTACATCTTGTCAGGTAAGTGTGAGCTTTACCCGTGTGTCCCGTAGGCGAGAGAGACACGCCGAGCCTAGCGTGCGAGTGTGTGTGACCGCGCGGGCACACGCACGAGCCCGCTGCGTGTGCCAGGGACCCGCCTCTATCCCCACCCTCGAGCGGGCCCCTACCTGCGTCTCTGTTGCACCACGGGGGCCGCGATCGCCGCCATACGCGTCTGATAGCGGCACTCGCTCGCACACACGCTCGTCTACCTGCTCGCTTCCACGCACACACACCTGACCCGAGCCGTTCACGCACGCGTCCACGGGGCCTTACCCCCGTGTGTCGGCCGTAGACCACTGGTGGCTTCGTTCACTCGGATAGAACCCTCTCTCTCTCTCTCTCCCTCTTTTTCTACCTCTCTTTCCCCCCTCTCTCTCTCTCACTCTTTGTCCCCAGTCCCTCTGTCCTTCTCCCTCCTTCCGTCTACCCATCCACCTCCCTCTTCCTCCACCTTTCTATGTCCTCTTACCACCTCTTTCCCTAGGTGCGTAAGTGCGTGACTCCGGCGCTGCGGGGCGTTTAGCGTGTCGCGATCCCGGCCCTATCCCCACCAACGGGGATAAGGCCGCTTTTCTAGACGCGTTCGGAGTGGGGCGATCGACTAGCGGAGCTTCGACAGGGGTAGGGGGATAGTTTTCGACGCGGAGGAAAGGGTGATTCTTTCATTAGACTCTTCCGGGGGTGAGCTCGAGGACGTCGGGTACCGGCTACCGCTCGTTTCTGGTTTCACGATACCGTGCCGACTCGGTGTGACTGACCGATATTTTCTGTTGTTGTTTATGCGACGCCGACGCGCGCCGCGCGATCTCCTTTGTAACCAGTGTCGGGTAATAAATAAATTTCGTTTCACGAACTGAATCCGTCCCTCGGTGTAAAATTGACACGGTGACACGCAATAAAAAAAAAATTCAATGCTTTTCAAGTCAAATTGATGAGTTAACCGTTTACATCTTAGGTTTCTCGGTTATGTGTTCCGCGTTAGAAAAATAAAAGTCGCACAAAGTTTCGGGAAAATTCACTTAAAAATAACAGAAGAGTATAATTTATTGCGGGAAAACTGTGTCAAATTGACACGAGGGACGGATTCAGTTCGCGAAATGAGGGACGGTTAAATAACAAGTTATTTAATATTAATACTATTATATTTGGATGTTCAAATAAAACGCAGAAATAGTTATTTGTTATTTGAGCAAGTCTAAATGAATTTATTTCAAATGATAAAGTTAATTGGTATTTACGAATACAATTTGCAATTATTATTTGTATTGACAAATAATAAATTAAATTGTATTTTTATTCATTAATCATGAAAAGGTTGCTGTAGCAGAGAAACAAGTGGCTGCATCAGAACATCTAGTAACACAATATTTCCAAGATCCGAACTCGGATTTAAATAGTCTGGATGCGTACGCGGCTATAAAACAGTCGAGCGGTTATTTTCTTTGGCAACTAGAACCAATACGCCAAAATCGAACAAACTATCTAACAGTATCTTTGAAGAAAGAGTAGTTTTAAAGTCAAACATGAACTGCGAATTATCGATTGGACAAGCAAATTGATACAAAAAATAGTTATATTTACTTAAACATTATACACACGGGTAATCCTGATATTAATTTCGCCACGTGTTCATTGTATACATATAAAAAATACAAGTAATAAGAGAAGACCAAAAACTATTTAACTAGGTTTCCACCTCAATCCAAATAATAAATAAACTTTTATTTGCAGTAAGAAATAATAAATAAATTAATTATGGAATTATTTAAATAACTATTATTTAAATAAAAAGTTTAGTTTTCATGAAAATAGTGATTGCGTCTGTGAATTATTAAAAAAACACGAAAAGTGATATTCTGTTGAGGAGAACACGTTTAAAAATAATTTTTGAAATATGCCAACTTACTTGCTTAATGAAATAACTTAAGAATTATAGAGAAACAACACCACGTACTGTGCTATGCCAATGACTGTACTATTTGTCTTACGATTGTTGTTCACTGAATATATTTTATAATAAAAGATTTATAACTCGTAAAGCTGTTTGATTTTTCTGAAAAATCTCTATCAGCTTATAATAATGGCAAGTTAAGTTCGTTTAAACATTTCAAAAGAAGATAAAAAGATTTTTGCTACGCTTTTGGCGGAGAGTGCCAATCATTGTACAGTTTACCCTAATTGGTAGATTTTCGAAATAACTTGTCCCATTCTTAACAGGACTCTCCAATTCATTTTAATGTTTTATATTATATACTTGTGCCTAGACTTTTCGGAATATCATGCCAGAAAGCTTCTTGCTGGTTTCGGAATAGTGGTAGAATTTTTTTTGGCAGTGTAATTATTAGAATATCGGATCCAAGTGGATGTTCAAAATTTCAGTGTCGCAAGGAGGATGTTCTGAAGGAGGAATTCTATTAGAAATTAGTTCTCCCTGTCTCTATACTTGACATTTAAGAATGTGTTCCTGGAAAGATTGTTTCTTTAGGAATAGTGCTTGAGAATCAAAATTTCAATTAACATCGGTCTTGAGGGCAATTGAAATCCGACCTTCAATTTCTAATTTGATCCCCTGGACGAAGTATCGCAGCCCCAGTTTGCATTCAAGAGATTTGCTTCTTAACAGTGAGTGATTCGATCAGGACGCGAATGTATCTTGACTCGTATAGCGTGAATTAAAAGTGTCACTGACAAAACAAGGGAACGTTTAAACTGAACAAGTCCATTGTCTCCTTAATCCCTAGCCGTTGTATTTTCTTTACAGTAATTAAAACGTCTTTATCCCGAGAAATGTTGTAGAAGAGAAAAGAAAATGAATGTTATCGAATGCTTCAATACCGATTACATACGAATCAAATTTCATTTAATTCAAAAAGAAAGTCAGACTTTGTGTAAAATCTTTGTCACGAGTGTAACTGGTTCGAATACGGCAATGGGTTAACGTTCGACAGAGATGAATTTTTTCTCGAAAGCGCGTTGTCAATTTCTGGTTCGATTCGATTGACATTCAATTGACCACCGAGGCCTGATCGGATCTTAGGCGACTAATTATGTAGCTAGATGTTGGGAAATCAGTGAAAGGATTCGCAAAAAGGGATCGGGCAGATTGCGGCGACAAACCCCGTGGAAGAAACGCGTAAAGAACGAGGACGAAGCGGTCGACAGCGGTTGAAGATCGTGGCTAAATATCACGCTGGCTTTGGTGTCAGGTTGTATCAAAAGGATCAGCTAATCGAGCGTCGCCGTCGCGTCGCGATGGAACGGGCGGCTCACGATGTTAGCGGCTCGCTGCGCTGGCGCAAAGTGCAAAGAACGCATCAGGAGATATCCGCCGGTTGTCGGCCGTGTCCCGTAGATCGTCGTTTCTGGCACGAATAATTCACTCCGGGGAACAACCTCGGGCGTGGAAAACACTGATCTCCATTACTCCTGATCTTTTTTCCCTGATGGAAACTCGCCGCCGAGTTTCACTGCAATGTCACCGCTAACTATCTCGGCATGATGTCGATTATAGATCGAAGCCCCGTGAAACCCGAGTGCCTTCGTTATCTGCTGAACGCATCCCGGCGAATCGGTTTTGCAAGAAAGTCCGTGCCTCGAATACAGTCGCCGTCGACCCCCATTACAGATCGGATCGATACCTGCAATCCGTTTTAATGCCTTATAGACAAATAACGGATTGCTTGTTTCCACGTTTATATTATCCCACCAATTGATTTTCTTTATGCGCCGTGGTAAACCAATAATCACCCGGGTCTAATTGATCCGCAGGCGAAATCAAAGATCGCGTGGCCAACCTAAATTGATCGGTTCGTTAGGCTGCGATTGGTTCCTGATGTGTCCACAACTGATTTTCTAAAAATCACTTCCTGGATATGTTAACATCGTTTAACCCATCGGAAGATTCGTCAAATTTCTATTGCAAGAAACACAGCATGGGGGAAACATTTTTTTTTATATTAAATCTTAGAAAAGATTTTTTAAAAACATTAGGTAATAATATATAAACAAAAATAGCATATACATAGCGAGAAGTATTATCAATATAAACGTAAAGGTGTACAAATTACCATTTTTTCATTTTGATAACACCTAAACACGCAAATTACAATTGTTTAAAAAAGATTGTAATACTGTGAAAACAACTGAAATCGTAATTTGTAGAGTTTTTTCAAAAGTAATGATCTTTTATTTGTGTATTATATAAATCACACTGCCAAATAACACGATTGAGAATTTCACTCTCAGAGTTGTATTTACACATAGGGTTATCAATGAAGTCAATACCGGCAAGAGAACAAGATAAACGATAATGATTCGCTCTGCATCGGTTTATAGAAACGATAAAACGACGAGGTAAATTTTTTCCTTTGAACCAAGGACCACGGTTATTCCTAAAATCATGCGCAAAATAATATTTGCCCTTAAACAACCCTTAGCACCAATGAAATGTTGCACTAATTCACTTATTCAATAAATATAAAGTTTACAATTCACGAAATACGATTATCTCTCTGGCATTCAACGAGGAACCGTTCTCAAAAAGTGATCTTTAAAAAACACGTCTTTCCTTGTCTAGCATTCGCTCCTAATTCTAACCAAGAATAATGACTAGACTAAGAATCTTTATGTAAAATCAAAATATTCTGCACTGATAGTGGGAAGCAGGAATAAAATAAAAATTGATTTCATCCCTTAACGACTTTGTTCCGTTAACATCGACATAACAATATTCTGAAATTTTTCTGATCCTTTACTGCATAATGACAATTTAATAAAACATTTCTGATATTACTATATATCCCAGATCAGATAAAACGTCTTGATTCTGCAGTTAAAACAGCTTGTTAGTGCAAACGGTTCGACACGATATTGTATCTCCAGTAAAGAAGAAAACGAACGCAAGTAAGCGGTTATCGTCGAGCAATTAGACGGTATCAAGAAAATGAATTATCCGAAGAGCAGCGTTAATCGGGAGCCGGCCCGTTAGTATTCCGTAGTTGCGAATTATTTCTGGTAGAAAACGTCGTTGAATGGTCGCGAGGTTGGCAAGAATGAGGTCTGCGAGAAGACGACGCCCAAGGAATCCGATCGAATTTAATGAAAACGCTTTCATCGGCGCTCTCGGAGAGGCACGTCCGTAACGATTGAATTCGCCCGTTTCAGGCAGAACCTCGGGCGTGGAAAACGCGGATCTCCGCTTCTTGCCGTCGGTTTTTCTCTGTCCCCTCCGCCCCTGCTCCGGAGTGGAGGGCGTCGGGGCCCGACCCGGCCCGTTATATATTTTTCCATGGACGGGCTGGGCAAACCCGGTCGGCCACGGGTGCCGAGTTTCACCCATGCCGTCTTCGTTGGTTATTTTAACGAAGCCGGGGCGCCGTCGTCGGTTCGCAAATAAGAGATAGTTTCACGACCAGCTCGTCGCCTGACGACCATTTTTCCATTGCCGGTCGATCGGGCGTTACGCCCATAAGCGATCGCCCAGCGAGTCGATCTCATAGCTATAACGAGGCTGATCGAGAGCACCGGTCTCCTCGACGCGATCCTACGGAGGGCAGAGAGAAGGAGAGAGAGAGAGAGAGAGAGAGACAGACCCCCGGAGCCTCGGGCACGAAGGGTACGCGACGGTGAAACGGCGACAGAAACGGAGGGACAAGGGGGACCGCGGAAAAAAAGCACGCGAAGACCGTGTGGTACTGTTAATCAGGTAAAATCCGACCAGTTCGAACCAGTTTCGTTAATGAAGCGGTGACACTGTATTCATTAGCCGGCCGATATTCGAGCTCTAGCGAAATTTGTTTCGTGAGAGCGCCCGACGTGCTTTCTTTCCATCATTAAGGGGATTACGTTAATCGGCCGTTCATTGTGCTTCGTACGCATGCGATCGAACGCTTATAACGGCGATGTCTTGTCACTTGCCTGCACGTAGTTTATTGCGAATCCTCGTAAACAGATTTTTAGAATTGTCGCGCGTGATCGTAAAACGCAAGCGTCTCCATTAAATTCGTCTAGTTAAGTCGATGTTTAAATTCGAAATTACATAGGCGTGTTTTATGGAAACCGGGATACGAGCGACAGGTTCGATTTATTAAATAGTGTCGCGTCCGGTGGTTCTGCCATGAACAGTAATTAATAAAATCAATCACATATATATTATATAATCTCTGAATTTGCTTTTCGTATTTGTTCTATTAATGTTACACGAAAACTATAACATCAAATATTATAGTTATTATTTAATATTGAATTATCGTATATTATACCATATTGCGAGCGATAGAATTAAGGAAATCTATTTTATCATACTGCGTATGATTAGTATATGTATGATTAGTATAATAAACATGATTACTATACGTATTTACCCATATTTTCCACATCTATATACACTGTCAACGTGTAAAGATCTACAGTCTGGTCATTAATGTTTGTTACTATACATGTTTTTCTCCAAAGTGTACAGATTCGTAGACTATTGGTGAATAAGAATGTCGCGCACACGTGACGTCGTTGTTTTAAATATTTAAATTGTTGCAGTAATTGTATCAGTAACGATTCAAGAAAAACGAGGAATTTATACAGGTGTGGAGGATGCTGAATATATGCAACAGGATCGATAAAAAAGTGTTGTAAATAATTTTTCAAATACGCTGTTACCTGTTCGCGTCATTGACTGTAAAGTTAAACACCACATTAAAGTGTAATTTGCAAGGGTAAAATGCGGTGCTCGCGTCACGTCTCGTAGTTAACGTCGAAATTTATCACGAAACTTGCCGCGTTTCATGCTAAACCGTTTGAACATTCTCGATAAACAACGATATCCTACGAAAATACGAATTTCTTGCTGTAAACTTTAAAACTTTAAAAAAAGAATTCTTTTAAAAAAGGAGTTTTCATCCCATAAACAAAGTGTAACACAGAAAAGTGAAGAAAACAATATTTATGTTGACGTATTTCTTTACTTCTTATAGTTAGACTGTGGATTTTTATGCGAAATAGAATTTACGTCTGCAATGTACGAAACATTTGGATTACGTATGTAGTCTTAAATAATATGCTTGAGAGTGTCTGAAACAAATTTGTACAAAATTTTAAAGAGGTCCTAGAATGATCCACTTTATAATCTGACATTTACTGCATTTCTTACAATAATTGTTTAGTGTTCTAAAAAACAATATCGATGTATAGTCAGAAAATAAGAATTCGTGTGTCGTCGTACACCAGTTTTAAAATTATCTGTATATTTTGATTCGCTGCACAAGTGTTAATAATATTAACAAGCTGGAATTAATACATCGAAGCATTGAATTATTGCGCCCACTCATTTTTATACGAGAGATAGGTGTCCGAAGAAGAAGCCATGAAAATACACTTACTGCGAATAAAAAGAGGTATTAATTTCTCCGAAATATTCGTTATTTCGCGAATGCACAACGTTGCATCTCAGGATGCTTAAACGGCGATCTCATCGAGGCACGAATGACACATGTTCCCGTTCGATGATTATTAATTAAGGACTCTTAACCGGCTAATAAAAAAGACCGCAACATTGACAAGGACATTAATGAAGAAACCGAGAAGAACATAAAACGAAGCGCGGAGAGAGTCGAGTCCTTCGTGATGGGCAGAGTTGGGCAAAAACTTTATTTCAATTAAAATTTCCAATAAAGTTGTTTTTTTTCAAATGAATTTCAAAATTTATTCGAAACTTTTACTTAAATAAAATATTTGTTCAGCATACAATACTCTGTCTTGCAAAATTATTGAAACTCCTGAAAGTCCCGAAACTCTTGAGAGTTCTGAAGACTCGAAAATATTAAAAGTCTTGATAATCATAATAAATATTATACTTTTTATAATATTGGTACGTTCATATTTTTATTCATCCCGATACTAACGTGACGTAATTATTGTTTCGTGATAGAGGTAACATTTGACGAGTTTCAATTCTTACAAACGTTCGAAAGTTTCAAGGCTTTCAATATTTCCAAGAGAATGAATTAATCAATGTTATACTTTTTATCATATTGATACGTTCATACTGTTATTCATCCTGATACTAACGTGACGTAATTAATGTAATTATTGTTTCGTGATAGAGGTAACATTTGACGAGTTTCAATTCTTACAAACCTTCGAAAGTTTCAAGACTTTAAATATTTCCAAGACAATGAATTAATGAATGTTGTACTTTTTATAATATTGATACGTTCATACTGTTATTCATCCTGATACTAACGTGACGTAATTAATGTAATTATTGTTTCGTGATAGAGGTAACATTTGACGAGTTTCAATTCTTACAAACCTTCGAAAGTTTCAAGACTTTAAATATTTCCAAGACAATGAAGAACCTCGAGAGGTTCATGAGTGTCAAGAGTGCTAATTAAGTTACAAGTGATTCGAATTTTTTGTCATAAATATCGAATGGAAACGATTCAAAGTGATTCAGATATTCCATCACTACGTGTCATCTTCCTCGTTCGCCGAAAGTCGTCGAAAGTATCGACGTGTATCCTCTCCTACGTGCGGAGATCAGTTGAAGAGTTCAATGAATCGCGGAGTCACCGTGGTAGAAAGTGTTCGGCCGTCGTAAAATCTGTCAAAAATCGTGTCGGCTCGATCAGGTATCATTAACACGTGGCTGACACTTCCTGCATTAATTAATCCGTGGCTCGAGGTTTTTCGGGTTCCCGTAAGATTCCGTAATCGCAACGGGGACGTTTCACGCAGCGTTTATAATCGAAGTCTACAGGGTGTCCCACAAAATGTTCGCACTTCCTTACACATGGTGATTCCTGAGATCACTTACGAGTTTACTGTTTCCTTTACGGAAATATCATTTACGGACACCCTGTATACCGAATATACCAGATTTCCTCGGTTCTGTGTCGAGCAACGGAGAAAGATCACGACGGAACTGGCAGTCTAATAAAATTCTATTCTGCTGGATATGATCACGAAAGTGGACGAGTCGCTTTCACGTTATTAATAACGATAACTTCGCGTATAATCGATTTTTACGCCGCGATCCGACTCGCGAATACCAGACACGACCGTTCACAGCCAGACACGTTGACGCGAAATGTCGCAATCGACGGGCCTCGCTCGAGTCAATTAAGATTATTAAGTTTTCCGAGCTTGAGTGACGCTTATCTATACGGACATTAAATATCACATCGAAACGCGGTCCGGTTATTTTATATCGGTATCAGTCTGCGGTTTCCTAGAGCCGTTTCCATCCTACATGTATCCCCGAGATGCCGCTGTTAACGCTAATACATTAACACACACTTATGTAATAATAAATTAATGCATTAACGAGGACGATGATTGCACGGACTTCTAGATAATGGTAATATTAATTACGGAGGAACCAGCTTTACGAATGTCTAGACTTTTCGGGCTTGTTAATTGTTTTGACGCGAAGATTATAGTCACTTGTTAATGAGTTCTTACTGTCTGCTAAGGATAATGCAGTTCGAAGCGTTTGCAAGAGTTCATTACATTATTTTATAGTCACCGTGAACCTTTCTGACCGTCGAGCACCGTGGAAGTAATATATTTACCGCTAGTTAAGCGAAATGAACTCGAAATATTTCACATGTTGCGGTGCGCTAAAACTACTGATTAGAATTAGCCATTTTCCACTTTTTCTTTCAGCGTTGGTGAAATTCTGAAGTTACTTCTATCGAAAATTAATAAATGAATGCATTATTCTACTAGACAGCGGATTTTATGCATGTCTGACAAAAGATGAGTTGGTGTGATTTAAAACAGTAAAAACATTAGAAGAATTTTAGGATGCAAATAATATTATTCTCAACGTATTAAAACCCTCCGTATTCTGTGCCGGAGTCATTTTTCACCGGGGACATTCGAGTTGTCATTTAAGTACTGAATTTGTGGCAATTAAACTAACTGTATAGCTGTTTCGTTGAGCATATCGAAAAAACTAATGTGTCTACGCGAGATATCGTGAAAAGTAAATTTAAAAAAAATATTAATTAGAGCTGTGAACGGTCCTAAGCATTACCAATTATATAGCTAGAAGAATCGTCCGTTATCCGAGGGTTAAACATATTGGAAAACAACATAAATTTTGATTGCATTCCAGTTTGTTAAAACTCAGATAGAAAATTTCTATTTTACATAAACATCCGCTGTCTAACTATTTGTAGCGGAAAATGGTTCGTGTAGGGTTGAATGATATCAATTTAATGGTACGACTATTTTTTAAAACGTAGAATCCTTTTTTGTAAAAGTTGCTTCAGCGTGGACGGGACTTAAAGGAGCCGACAACAAATTGTCGGAAAAAAAAAGAAATCGAATAAGAACGATTAGAAACGATTCCGTTCGATTCGACATGAAATTGCTGTGATCGTTTCCCATCGGGAGTGAATGAGAACCCGAAGAGACGCGTAACGATTGTCGGGGAAAGTAAGATGAGCGGCTTATAGGCTAATTGAAGCGGCAAACGGTTGAAATTGATACCTTTGTGAGCAGCATCTTTGAAAATCGCGGTCCAGTAATTCACGTCAACGAGGCTTAATCGCAAGGATCCCCGACCGAAAGGACCCTCGGGGATAAGGGCAGAAAAGGAGAGGGAATACGAAGGATTACGAAGTCGAACAGACACGAGACGAGCGCAAGGATTGCATACATCGTGCGTATATGTTGAAGCGCTGCGCGGACGATTTATCGGGTCTCTTTTCGAATTCTTGCCGCGCTTCATAAAAACGGCGTCGCACGTTATGCCCGTGCGCGGTCTCCGTGGGCAGGCCCCCACCGGTATAACCGTGAATTGTCGTTACGTTTGTCATTGTCGTTGTAAATAAAAGAGCCCGCGGCAATCGTATCTGCCGGTGCCGCCGAGAAAGAGAGATCTACCGCAGATATTCCCGGGTAAACGAGTATCCCCTCGCGTCTGCAGCGACAGTAATGTCAGCCCGAGCTCTTTTATTACTCGTCCCACCCCTAGACCCAATCCCCCCTCCCCTCTACTGTCTTCTACCCCGCGGTACCAGCGATCGTTGTCCCACTAAATTCTCTCCGTTACGTCCTTTTTTTTTTTTTTTTTTGTTTGTTTCGTCGAAAATGTTCAACAGCGTCGCCGACCAATCGAACGATCGCCGAATTTCCAACCTCGGACGTATCGGGGTTGTTCTGCCCCTTTCTACATGTATCTCCTCTTCTCTTCGTCGCGACTTCGGCTGATTTATTTGGTTGTGAGTTCTGTTTTTATTAAGCTACAAACCTCCAAATGGGATTAACATTACAAAGATAACTTACAGATTAAGATTGAGACAATGTAATGAAGATTTTTGAATATAGTATTACGTAGGGATGGGATCAAGTACCTCGCAAACAGGTTCGAACCTTGACTAATGGAATTCGAACTCTCTATAAGCAAGATTCCCACTAATATTTGTACACTTTTAAAAGGACGATAACTTTTTTAATCTTGTACTATAAGATTTGAACATTTTTTGAGAAGCTAGAGCAATTAGTTTGCTACAGGATGTGAAGAAGAATTTTGTAAAAAATTGCAATTGATCGGAATTGTAGAAAAAAAAATACTAAAAGTTGCATTTTACGCTCGTGAAAAATAGCTGCATAAAAGAGACTAGGGTTACAATTCACCCATTTTTATTTTACATGTTAAATCAGCACATTATGTTTCATTTATAACGTCACATTTTAAAGAAATATATCTCACGACGTAGACGTAAAAGGATGAATAATTTGACAGTATGTGAAAATATTGAATGGGTGAATTTTCACACAGAGGAACGTATGAGGGTTAATCGTGAACTCTATCGCCAAATTTATCGAATCATTTTTCACGTAAGCAACGTCATAATTTCAATAATTATAAAATTAAAAATGTAAGACCGATCATTTGTCCGGCAGTGGTTGGTTTGATGTTAATTAATGTTTTCGTTGGTCAAAGCAATTGTTGGTGAATTCTCGACGATCCGATTTTCCTGTCCACGAAAGACGCTAGCTTAATCGTTTCTTTTTCTATGAAATAGCCATTTCCATGAGCACGACAGAGGTTAGAGGGAGGCTCGTCGAGTACGTGGGCCGAATTTGAATGGCAGTTGCGGTCGGAATGTTTTCTTTTTTCGTGAAGCACAGAGATTTAGATCAAACGAAATTCAGTTGAGATCCGTGCGGGTTAGTTCACGACGGAGATAAGAAAATCTCTCGGTAATAATGGCCCGGGAAAAGTGACCCCGGGTCGGAGTACCGTTCCCTGTGACTTCTCTTTGGGGGCGGTTTAATATTTCGTTAGAAACGTTTACAGCGCCGCTATAAATTAACTCTGAAACTATCAAGCAAAGATTCGCAATGAATAGACTGCGGATCTTTATGCAAAATAAAAATTGTCTGCGTTCATTGCCAGGCACAGGAACTACACAGACAATTGTTTCTTTATAATCATTTTAATAAAATCCGCAGTGTACTTGTCACTAGACGCCCGGATTTTATGCATTTATGACAAAAACGAACAGAATTTATTTAAAACAGCAGGAACATTACAAGAATTTACAAATATTATTATTTTCAATCTATTAAAAATATTGAGGAAGAAAATAAATTTCTGTTTTACTCCAATTTTGTTGCAATTCAGATGGAATATTTTTATAATTAAAATTATGAACCAAATAGTTTGGAAAGTGCGAATAGAAATGATATATACTTGGGTAGATGCGGCAGATTGTAGAGACCAAGGTTTCCCAGTAAGCTTTCACAGAAATCGACTAATGTTTTTATCACGTCGTATATAAATCTTCGCGAAGATCAACAGGCTATCGATCATCCTCAGGGAAAGCAGGAAGACGAGGGATCTTATTGTGCACATTTATGAATGCCGACGAATATCGTAATTTCATTGAACGTAACTCGCAGGGAATAACGAAGTGGAAATTGTGCCGCAAATTAATCGAATCTGGTTGCGCAACCTGGGGTAGATAGATCCATGGACGAGCGATTACCGCGCGCGCGTGCGCGCACGAAATTACGTAATTTTTCACAGATACTAACGTCGTTTTCCGATACTAACGGTCTCCGGGGATAGTCGGGAACCGCGACCAAAACTGGGGGAAAAAGTGAACCACACGAGCGCGAACGTCTTGGCGAGGTAAAAGCCCTTTCACACGCAGACAGACTAATCGCGATCCACGTGTTGCGTGCACACGCATTTACATAATATCTCGGTAACCATTTACTTTTTACAATTTCCTCTTCAACCACAAGATTGAAATTTACACTTTATAATAAAAACAGTTCATGGCGACCTTTGCATCTCGATAAAGAATAGAAAAAACTTACATTATTATGTTATTTTTTAGACCATTCAACTTTCAACCATGTTTTCGTGTACCAAATCATTTTAAGTAAGGGTACCGTCATCTTTAGACAATATCAGGTGGATACCCCTACCACAAGGGTAGTTATGCGACCATGTATATTTATTCTGCATAAAAAATTCGTCTTTCAACACGACACAGTGAACTATATAACGATATCAAGTTCTCTTCGACATGTAATTTTTGTATTTATACAGACTCTAGAATATTTACGCTATAAGAATACATTTTTTTAAAATTCCTATGAGTAAAACTTCTTCGTACAAAAATTCTATTGATTGTAAAATATTTTTTTGAACGAGACGTTCGGGCAAAATTTCTTTTTAACCAGAAGGACTGTTTATTTCGATCTCTGATTTCAAGAAAAATTGTAAGACATTTGCCCCTTGCCGTATTTCATCGAGTCAGACTCGCCATCAAGATTTTAACAAAGTCTAACAAATAGTTGTTACACTTTAGACTTTATTAGTTCGCAGATAATATTCAAGCATTAAAATAAATGTAGCCATGCAAAAAATATTTATTTTTACTATATGATATTTTCGGGGATAAAGACTTTTTAATCACTGTAACTGTAAAAAAAAATGGTACGACAAGGGGTGAAATAATAATTTAACACTAAACCATCACCGATCAAAATGACCAGTTCCAGATTTTTCATTTCACGATTATTGATATAATAAAAATAATTTCATAAGAAATGATGTTACAATATGATTTGCACAAAGTCTAAATAAAATCAATCTTGTCATCTTTATAAGGGAACATGTACCAGTTACTTTTAAGGCTCGGTAGGTTCAGTGTTAAAAAAAAGTAAAAAAATGTTTTGGTTGGTTCGATTTTGCTGCACACAGCGCGGTGTGTTGGTCCGCGTACGGTCTCGACGTATCAAGATTTCGCGCGGCGAAGAGAACAGGATCGGCATTCGGCACTCTCACTACCGGCACGCCGAATAAACACGATCGTTTTAGCGACTCGCGGGGCTACATTTCACAGTGGAAAGACATCTGGCGGCTCGATAAACGCTGGTTGGACGTGATCGATCCTTTTTTTTTTTGCCCGGTCTCTGACACCCACCGCGTCGAGGCGTTCGCGTCGCGGAAACGCGGAATTATCGACGGTTTTAACGGTTTCGCGAACGCGATATCCCGGAGCCAACCGATCGAACAGCGGGATAAGAAACAAGATATTTGTATAATCCCGGAAGAACCGCCGAATGATTAATGCCGTAACTCCTGATTAATGGAATTACGATTACGAGATTCTCTTTTCACCCTCATTTGCGCGACGATGACATGACGTTGGATAAGCCCGGACACCACTTTTTGCTACCTTTAATTGGATCAGTTTCGATAAACAATAATAATTTTTTAAGACCTTCAACATAGAATTCAGATTTTGTAAAGCAATTTAAAAACCCATCATTATTGTTTAGATTAATATTTTAATAGTATTAACAAAAATAATTTTCTAACATATAGCTGGACATATTAAATCCAATCATTAAATCCCAACATCATTGTTTAGATTAATATTTTAATAGTAGTAACAAGAATAATTTGCTAACGTATAGCTGGATATATTAAATCCAATCATTGAATCCCAACATCATTGTTTAGATTAATATTTTAACAGTATTAACAAGAATAAATTTCTAACCTATAACTGGACATATTAAATTCAATTATTGAATCCCAACATCATTGTTTAGATTAATATTTTGATAGTATTAACAAGAATAATTTTCTAACCTATAGCTGGACATATTAAATACAATCTGAGCTAGTCCCTGGACAGAAGTAAAGCCTATACTGTGACAAATTGAATTTACATATTAATTATATCTTGATAGATAACGTTATAGATATCCAAATTTATTGTATACATATCTTCACAGATGAAATTTTCAGCATGTCTATAACGAACATAAATCTACAAAAGATTTGAAACGTTTTAATAAATACGTTTATCTTTTTTGTCAAAGATCAAAATTCAGATATTTATTCATATTTTATCGAACAACAGGTCACCGAAAGAATGGCAAAAAGTAATAGAAGAGGATGGAAAATATGTTATTGAACAAATGTATAAATATCCTAATTCTATCTTCAAGTTTTAATTTAGCAACGTGACGAACTTTCGTTCCAACCCAATACAACTTGGTAACCAAGGAAACACGGCCGACCAATTTTCTTACATCGTGGCTCGAGATAAAATCGTACTATATAGGATTAATTTCCGTTTTTTTTTTCCTCTGCGCGTGCTATCGCGTTACAATAATTGCGCAAAACAACGAAAGAGAGGTATAATAATACTAACTCCGTTTGAACGAATGCCGCGATATAAAGACAGCCATCAGGTTGTCTCGGGGAACACGAGGCCTCCAGTTTCCATGGTGCACCGCACTATCTCTCCACTCTGGTTTCCTGTACATTTCCGCGAGGGATCGTCGAGGAATCGTCATCGCATAAACCGTGACAGAAAGAGGGGAGATCGTTCGAAGAAATGTTTCCGCGGATCCGCCTACGTCTGGCTGGTTCCCGTAATCAACAAGGTCTTTATTAATTTATCAGGGGCCGGTGGTTGAAGGGGTTCGATAACACCGTGGTTGCGAGAGAGCGAGAGATCCTGCGCGCGGATTTAGTGTGTCGGTAATAATGATGGGGCCCCGCGTAACGGCCCGCGTTCGATCTCGGCTCTCTCGTTTAATCCGATCGGAAAAGACGAAACGGAGACGGCGCCGACCGGCAGAACGGTTTTAATGGAGCCGAGCGGAACGACGAACGCGAGCATTAAAACAAATCTGCCCGGCGGAACGACGACCGTGTGCCCATCGGGTCCCACATGAACGAGACGGGAACCAGTCCGCGCAACCCTATAACGCCTAACGATTACCCTCTTTGCGCCAGTTGTGTTAGCGGAAAGGCGAAGAAGGAGGTGCGAATTTATAACAACAAGCGCGTACCCCGCTCCGTCCACGCCTTGACACGTCTCTAATTGCGAGCTGGCCTAGCGTTGGTGGCGGAACATACGGTGGACACGTAATTGCAGGTTCGATGCGTCCAGAAACCTTCTATCGACAGCTTCATGACGCCCATTTCGCGACGGACCTTTCTAGTTGCGAGGAAATTAACCCGGAGGTCTTCGAATCCGATGTTTTATAGGCGACGCGTTCATTCGATCAGCACGTATTTCGAAGATGCGCGGGCGCAACGTGTCTTCGGAAGCGTCGGTGAGAAATTTATCATCAGACTGCACATTTGATGCATTTCAAAGGTAATCCAATTACAAAACTTCTTGATTTATCATTATTTTTTTTATGCTCCTCCTTGCACCTGAAACTTTCGTCGTCGATTAAACCACTAAATACAGTTGACATTATATCGTGTTTGATGTCATTTTAATAAAAAAAAAAATGCCAGACATAAGTTGGTGAAAGTCCCATAAAAAATAATGAAAAATAAAGAATTTTTGTAATTATATTAGTAGTGGTTCACACCGATACGCTTATGCGTCCTTTTCTACATTCTATACGTCATAAAAACATAATATCCCTACACGATATGTGTCTGTGCACAACACAGTCGTTGGACAATTATTTAACGATAAAATAACGATACATTATTTTTGCACGAACCTAAAAGCAAAATATTGGTTCGCTCTCATGGAATGCTCTACTCACCAGACTTACAGTGGAAGTATGTAAAATACTCGTTTCTGAACGCCTGTGAGTTAAATATTTAAGAAAACTGTATAGGTTCAACCCTTAAAATGCTGAATGGGGTACTATAAGTAATTTGTTTGTAATTTTTCATATTTTATGTATTTTCTCATTTTTCGTCGTCAAGCATTGTGGATGAAATGTCTAGCAATAAATACATATATTAAACATATGTATTTTTTTATTCTCAATTCTACAATTTTTTAACGTGGGGTCCCTTGAAGACATCGTTATTAGTGTTGCTAAAAAGTATACAGCGTTTTAAGGGTTAAAAACTACTTAAAAAGTACTGGCCAAAGATTATTTATATGTAATTTGTATTGTATTATATAAAGTATAATAATGTATAGCATAATAATTTCTGCTTTGAGATTCTAATTGCGTTAAATAAAAAAAAAAATTGGTTCGCTGTGATTTCTACGTCGCGTCGTCAGTGTCGGCGATTTCGCAACTTCTCCGATTGCGTTCATTGATTGTCCTCCATGCTGAGATCGTCGGATTTACGAGACCGTTCAGGACAGTAGCCGAAGGTGCCCGGGAACGCGTGTGT
The DNA here is from genome assembly GCA_916610235.2 of Lasioglossum morio. NCBI lineage: Eukaryota > Metazoa > Arthropoda > Insecta > Hymenoptera > Halictidae > Lasioglossum > Lasioglossum morio. The sequence goes on along the minus strand of OU744324.1, from coordinate 3,347,168 downwards.
CACGAAATTAACGCAATTTCACTGGCGACAAACTGGTCCTGAGGAGGCGTTATCAGCGCGAGCAGGTAACGGACGGCCGCAAAATTAATGATAATATATGAATATTTACAGCGTCGTATGTCTGCAGCGACGCGGTAACGATTACATATAAATATTACGTAATTACTTTTAAGTTCGCCATCGTTATCGCGGCTGTCGCGAGACTTTCCGCCGAACCAGTGGCACCGGTGGCACTCGACCGAACACCAGATAAATTTCACCCACGTATCAACGATGATATCGACTTATTTAGAGCGAGCTGCTATTCCAGCGTGATTTAGACTGCCAGACGAAAATAGATTCGAGCAATTGAAACGCGTACCCATGGAGCACTAATTTATAGATTGATGTTGCAAATCGTAACTCTCGGCACTTTTAATCGGGGGCCGTTCGTTCGGCTCGATTATTTATCACTGAATATAGTGCGAACGGTTTAAATACGAATAGACTTTACAATTCCTAAGCGAATTCACAAAATTCGTCGAGTTGGTTCCAGTTTCGTGTGTTAAAAATTATCGGGGTTCCTGTTATACAGGGTGTACCTGTCAAGTTTTGTTAGCATTTCCGGTAGTGCGACTACAATATGTTTCGGACAAAATTGAATTAATGGCAGAGTTGGGCATTAATCGATTAAAATGTTCACCAAGGTTGATTGATTAATGTGTACGATTAAAAAAAGGTGATCATTGAAAATCGACGATTGATTCGATCGACTGATGATGTTAATCCTCAATCGTTGATTAAAAAAAAACAGTTAAACCTGAAAATTTTGTATAAACGTAATTTTACTGAAAAATATTGTCTTACAAAATCAATTAGATTACATCAGATGTTCAAACTGTGATCCGTTGAAAGAATGGTGACAAAACTTAACGGGTACATAAAAATCCTTCGTTCCAATCCAGGTTGTAAATTATTTTAGATTTTTTACAAATCGATTCATTAACAACATGAGCGAAGTTTTCCATAGATACCGTTGTAAAAAATGCGGTAATTAGTTTGCGATCACGTAATCGTAGTGATTAATGCGATCATGTAATCGTGGTGATATTCATGGAAATATTGCAATTTATTAATTGCGGGTCTTTGGATCGATAATTTTCAACGAAAAAATGAAATTCCCGTTAATTATCGCATGTCGACAAACCGTGCGGCCATTATGGCGCATCCCTTCGGGGAATGGCGAGGATGATCGCGGCGTTCTTACGATCTGCTCACCGTGCGGATCGTGCCGAACATAAACGCAGAATGTTCACGGCAAACGATCATTGTCCGCGACGTTATGGGACACGATGCGTTCTCGGTTCATCCTCAAGGGCCAATTAAACGTCCGCGAGACAATCGGCGACATTATCGTCGTTACTTTATGCCCGTTCCTTTTGTCGATCCCTGGATCCGGGACAATTTCATTTCTTGGCAGAGAAATTCGATCAATTTAATCGGAAACGAATGCTTCGAATCCTGCCAGATAACGAAAGAAACTCCATCATTATTGTCGAGACAATCGCTAATTGCTAGCTTGCCAGCTACTACAGTTTGATTTGTTACAGAACAGATTTCTAGATATATTCTTTCGCTAGATTGGGTCACGCGAAATCCGACACTTTTTCGAGTACTGTCTCGGATTTCGTTCAAATTTGAATACGTTGCAATCTCTGCTGACCTAGGATCGAATCTCAATGGATTTTTCTTAAACATTTCTTTCGACCAAGAATAATAACTCCATTCCCTATGATTTTTTCATTCTACGGATATGAAGTTAATATAATACCTCATGCAATATTTAATTGTTTAGTAATTTGCTAGATTCCAACATAGTTAATAATTTAAACAATATTTTGAATAACGGTACAGCAATCTTTAGTATCACCCTTTTTCATGAATTTATAAAACTAGAACTAACAAACCTATGAAAATCAGTTTTTAGGAGCTAATAGTGAAAGCATGAGAGTATCTACTAAAATTGTTGTCGTTTGAAAAAAAAAATGTTCTGTAACCATTCAATTTGCAATTGTTTAAAAAAAATGCAATGCTTTCATAGCAGGGGACTTTTTTAAGATTTGAAAGAAAATGAGGATATAGCCACAAGTTTTGCGGATCTGTTAAAAAAAGAAAATAATGGACGTTTAAAAATTCCGTTCTGTAGATTTTGATCGCAACGAAATCTCATAGTTCTTTTTCGATCGAATCGGCTATTTGAAATTATTTAAATTCCGAAAACGTAACGAGTGTAATGTTCGATTACTTGTTTTCGATTGGTGGTTGTTTGCAGGAGATTTTTCCAGACTTCGATCGATCTTATGATTTTCCGCTTAACCAGGATATATTTTCGTTCGTTCGAAACAATTAACCGACTATTTGAAATTATTTAAATTCCGCAAACGTAACGAGTGTAATGTTCGATTACTTGTTTTCGATCGGAGGTTGTTACACGACACATTTTCAGGAGATTTTTCCAGCGAAGAGGTAGGAAGACCTTGTCCAGACTACGATCGATCTTATGATTTACGATTTTCCGCGTAACAAGGATATCTTCTCCCCTCCGATATTTAAGACTCATTCGTAGCGCCACGTTCGTTAGAGTCAATTAATTCCTCGATGCCCGCGGAGAAGATCGTATAACGTACACGTTGATAGCTTCATTAAACGAATGCGCAGTACATTCCGAAACAACCGTTTGATTGGCAGAAAAACCTGATCGCGGCAAACTGGCATCAGCCCGTAGGATGACGCCGCACCAATTTCGAAATTCAATTAATCGCAATTATATATCAATTCGCGTGCGGCGATTCTTCCCTTCGGCGAATGATCTGCATGTTCAGCCGAGGACGCCGTGATTAACGCGCAGCGCACCGACTGCTGTGTCAGTCGCGTACGGGTGACAAAGTTATTTATCTACAATACAACAGCCAATTAATTCTCACGATGGCACGTTGAATCAAACAATTACAATCTACGTTATAAAATATATTCTATTTTTGTAGGGAAATCTTAAGAAAGTGGTACCATGTAAAATCTTATTTTCAGTGACAGTAGTTTTCTGTGGAATTTCATATACCACCATTTTCAGAAAATTTTCAGAAGCCATAAATGCAGAAAAATCCGCAGTCTAGTTATCACAGTGAATCCAAAAAGTATTTGAACTGCAGTAAAGCCTTAATCTAAGAAATCGGATACCGTACGAAAGGGCTAAATAATCCACATCAGGATCGAAACGTTGAGAATTCATTAATTGCAAGATTGCTTGTTTTTTGTTTTGATCGAACCTGTGCGCTGATATCACCACAAAGAATCATTCAATATTACGATCGATATAACACAATTTATATAAAAGGGTTGAAGCTTGAAATCTCTACTTTATCTATTTATCTTTGTGAGAGAAACGTAGAATTTGGATCTTGGTTTGCATTCGAGGCCCTCTTAACGCGCCACTGCTAACATTGAAGATATTTGTGTCTGTTCTTTCGTAAACAACCGAAGGCGTTCCTCAAATGAAAACCAAAAGAAGCCTGCGTAATATTCCAATAAATCTTTATCATTTTTCGAAGACCGCTGCTATAAATGCATGAGACTATCCTGGACCCGTTCGGCTGGCAGTCGACGAACACTTTGTACACCGAAAAGAGAAGATCGACAGAGTTGCGCTTTTATGTTCCATCAAACTTAAGTATCCAGTAGCGTGCACTTGCCTGGATCATCGAAAAGCCCATCCAGGTGAATCAGTGGCCCGGTCTACCGGTGTCCACGGTCGCAAAGTACGCTTCTCCAATTACGAGGGACAAAATGAAAGACAGGTTACGTCGCGTTCTGATGCGAGAGGAAGAAGATGGCGGCCGACTACGAGGCGATAACCGTATTTAAGCGTCTCCTTCGTGTTCGCGGATTACTGTATCGATTCACGACATTGACTCGTTCATCGTTAGAACCACGCGAAACGACCTCATCGTTCCCTATTCTCTCTCTCCTTCTTGTTCCTTCGCTTTACTTCTCTTCCGTTTTCCTTTTTTTTTGTTTGTTTTTCAATGGAGAACGGTTCCACGGCGACTCGCGAGACTGATAAGGACAGCCGTTCTGGTTATCAGATAGCGGCGGCTACGACCGAAGAAAAAGCTGTGTCTTGATGTAATGCAATTGGTGGGGCAGATTGTATTGAATATAACGCGCGCAGATTGATACGGCGATAAGGGAACGCTCGGTAGCGTGGAGAAGGCCATTAAAGAAACAAATAGCGGACCGAGCGGTCGGAATGAAGGAAGAGGCATGCAAAATGGGCCGGGACAGGTAAATTGACGGGGAGGAAAATAGATAAGGAATCGTGAGAGGTGTTCAAACATCCCGCACTCCATTTCCCACTTTTTTTTTTCTGTTATGATATCTTGTAGCACACGGCGAATTCTTCTTTCGTATCTCTCCTTTTCTCTTTCGTTTGAAGGAAATTCCCATCGAATTACGGTTTTTAAATTTCCATTGTCTTTGGATTCTATCGACGTACTTCCTCGAAAGATGTCGTTCTCGAAGTTATTTGAAGAAACTTCTTCCTTTCCATTTTCCTCGACTATTGTACCTTTTTTTGTTTGTTGTCTTATATTATGTTCTGTTTTCACCTTAGTTTCTAAATTCTAACTACGCATCTTCCTTCTCTTCCTTCCTCTTTAAGGAATCAGTACAACATTTTTACAAAGCACGATATTTCTAATAAAAATTTTATCAAATACGTGATAAAATACAAATAAGAGTATTCGAACACTAAATTCCGAACTATGAAGAAATTCGTCGATACTTAAACTGTAATAATTTCGTTGAACACAAAGGTACAACGGTAACTTAGTCCCATTTTAAGTAACAAACCCTGTACAAAGTAATTCTTGAAAAAGACTAGTTGCGTGAAGATCAGCAGTCTAGTAATGAAATAATTGCAATTAATTTCTGTCAGGGGTAGTACGCGATGAACATATTGCATTAACCCCTCGCCGTAACATTTTCTTTACAGTTCAGTGATTAAAACGTCTTCATCCCCAAAAATGCCGTAGAAGGGAAAAGAAAATTTACATTTTTTTGTATGGCTACTTATATTTAATTTAACCCTTTGCACTCCGAATTATTTTTCAATTTTGTTTTAATTGTTTCCTTTGACTTCAAAGGGCAGTTCCTTGACGGCTAATTATATTAAATATAACTCCTCAAACTTTGTTGTAATTCATATTTGTTTCCAATTAAAAAATAAGACAAACAAATAAAGGAAAACCCTAATACATATAAAAACCCATTTTATTTACATGTATCTTTCTCTGATGGTTAATGCTTATTGATTAGAAACGAATAAAATCTTGTTTCACCTAAAAAGAAGAACATAACAGCTATATTTGTTAGACTTTGTTGAAATCTCCATCGCGAGTCCGACACGTTGAAATACGGCAAGGGGTTAATGGCACACTAAAGAACGGAGAACAAGAATTACGAAGACAGGAGGTCCTCCGGGGTGCCCTAAAGTACGATTTTACGGGCGGTGTCACTTTCTCCTAGAAACGTGCGCTGCGCCTGGACTTTGATAACGCGTTATCAGGAAAGAGTACCGCTGAAAGTACCTTGTATCGACCATTAGCTTGGTGCACCTGCGTTTCACAGACCGTTCACTCTTGTATCGGAAAAAAACGTGCGCGGCGCGCAGCGGTCCGATCGGTTCGTGGGTTTATCGTGTTCGCGGCTGCGTATCGCACGTGCGTCTCGCCGATCGAAAGGTCACGAGTGCGTTAATGGTAATAGCGAGATACATACAGCGAATTCGGAAAAAAATGCTCGACGCGGACGTTTCGAAATGTTTCGCGGCAAAAACAGATAAAAAGATGCTGATATACCGTTCGAGAGGCCTTCAGCAAACGAGTAAACGCCGGGACGCAACCACCGGACTCCCGAGATGCACCGCGCCGCTGTCGCGTGAAATCGCGATTGCCATCTCGCCCGAGAGTTTAATTAAGCTTTTCTTGCCCCGTTCCCGCGGGAGAAACTAATTTTCAGCTTCTGTTGCTCATATTTCATACACTTGTGTAACATTTGCAAATATCGACGCCCGATAAACAGGCAACAGCAACTTTAAAGAAACTTAGTTTAGTAAAAATTATGGAACTTTGTAGACAAGTGAAAGAATTTTTTCAAATGCATTTGAAAAAAGTAAAAGTTTTATACAGTTTGGTAGACACAATAATACCGTGCAACTTTCGTTTCGATTTCGTTTAAATATCATTTGTTGTTCTTGGAATATTTCACGAGAATATTCACATTTAAGGACATTTTCAAGGACTGTAAAATAGGTTTGTAATTTCTCCATTAGTGTGCAAAATTTCGAGATGTCAGTAAATTAATTCTCCCAACTGATTTGAAGAAAACTCGTGAGGTCCAACTTGAAAAAAAGTTACTAATTTTTCAGAGTGAACCGATGGCTCGCTGAATTCGTCGCAGTCGTTGAACGTTCAGACTCGTTCGAGTCGGCTTCAGCTTCTGTTGCTCATATTTCATACACTTGTGTAACATTTGCAAATATCGACGCCCGATAAACAGGCAACAGCAACTTTAAAGAAACTTAGTTTAGTAAAAATTATGGAACTTTGTAGACAAGTGAAAGAATTTTTTCAAATGCATTTGAGAAAAGTAAAATTTTTATACAATTTGGTAGACACAATAATAACGTGCAACTTTCGTTTCGATTTCGTTGAAATATCATTTGTTGTTCTTGGAATATTTCAGGAGAATATTCTACATTTAAGGATATTTTCAAGGACTGTAAAATAGGTTTGTAATTTCTCCATTAGTGTGCAAAATTTCGAGATGTCAGTAAATTAATTCTCCCAACTGATTTGAAGAAAACTCGTGTGGTCCAACTTGAAAAAAAAGTTACTAATTTTTTAGTCAGTGAACCGATGGCTCGCTGAATTCGTCACAGTCGTACAACGTTCGGACTCGTTAATTTGAATAAATACGTGATAGAATCGTGCCGGCGATTGTTCCGGCAATCGGCAGGCAGGCTCTCCGCGGTCGATCTTTGATATTTTAATCCGTCTCTCGGCTCTGATACGTGACGCGAGTCTCAAACGCGATACGACATCTCGACGTGCTTGCTGTCTCGTGCTTTCATATCGGATCGATGCGTGCTCGGCCGAGTAAATGTTATTCGGAGACGTTATTCGGCCGGCGCGAAACGGTTCCGGCTCGCGTGTTTCGGTGAAAGACCGCCGCGAAAGCACGCGAACCAATCCGCACGATTCGATCGCGATACACGGCGAACAATGTAACTTATTTGTCTTAATTCGGTCGTTCGCTCGTTACCGGATCGCAGGGTTCTTATCGCGAAGAAATTGCTGATCGATCGCCGTCACGCCGCGCAGACTGGAAAGACAACTTTTCCCATTTCATTATTTATCCGGGGATTAATTAACTTCTTAACGTACAAAGACGTCTCCGATACGTCGTGTGCTTCTGACGACATTGTACGCGCTAAAATAATGTTTAATAGTAACAGCAACGTGTCTACTGCCCCTGGCGAAAAGTATGCGATCAGATTTAACCCCCTTGTGCAGCCAACCTGGTACCGATTAATAATAATATAAAAATATTACTCTGTCCCATAATAACAGTAGCAGTTGGTGAATTTAATTTGTACTAATAGCAGCAAAAGAAAATAAATATAGAACGCAACATTTATTCTGAAAATACTAGATTACATTAAACAATAAATTAAAAATATTGCTCCTAATCTTTATTTTGAGTGTCGGATAGTTTTTGGATTTTTCATAATTTCGTTCCTGCATTTTAAAATTGTAGGTAGCATCCCTTGGCTGCGAAGCTTTGCTTTCCCTATACAGATGCGTGAGCTTAAAATTATTGGAGCCATCGTTCTTCATTGCTTCCAGCATAACTTGTTTTTTTTTTTACTTTTACAATGGGTTGATTGATATTCAACTGAAATAAAACAATTGATTTCGATCAGCGGATGAAATTAGAAAAATAGTTATAGTTCGTAATAATTAGGGGAACCTAAAAATTGTTTAAATATTCACTTGCTACTATTATTATGGGACAGAGGGAGTACAAAATTTCTCTGACAGTCCATTCTTTACTCGCTAATACATTAATTTATGGTTTTAAAAAGAGAATTTGTGTAAATATGCTAAATACAGAAGCTTTTAAATAATCTATACATTTAATTGGCTATATAAGAGTTTAAAATTGCATAATTTTTTGGAAATTGAACCAAACGAGTTGACATTTTCTGACTTGAACGAAAAATTGGTTTAAGAAACTTTTGCTTAAATTAATGCTGCTAAAAATTAATTATCTAGATCTTGACATACTTTTCCATTTGTTACTATATGTTACTATATTAAATTTCATACATTATTACGACCGAAATAAAAAAACAGGTTTGTCTCACAGCTGCGAAAGTCCTTGTCACAACAATAAAGTAATAAATCTGCGAATTTTTAGTTGCCTCACATTTTCTAGTATTTTACAAGACACATAAGTGCATAAATATCCGCAATTTACTCGTAAGGTCAAAGTGGAATTTCTCTTCAAGTGAAGAGAATTAGAAAGTTTTTAAGATTGATATTTATAGGAATTGTCATATAAATCATTTCTTAATCCTGCAGTGCCAATGTTCGTGCAATAAAAGGAGGACTGTAATCATATATGAAAACTGCTTGACTATTCATCCTTTGACTTAGAGATACGTACACGTTCGTAAAATAATCAACAATATTAAATTAACAATAAATATTAGCAATAAGCTTACGTAAGAAATACAGGATCTCTGGTCACAGCGAAATCCATTTAATTCGAATGTCAAGGGGTTAAAATGATTATGCATAGCACACACATATATACACTTTAGGAATGAATATTGTTCATGTTATCAAAATCAACATAAATGTCTATCAATAAATACTTGTAATTTCCATAATACGAAACGTCAAATTAACTATTTGTACTATAAAATCAAGTCAGACTCTTCATTAAGATTTCGAATAGAGTCTACTCAATATACATATGTACGTTATTAATTTCCTTGAAACTGAAATAAAATTTTATTTTGTTACAATCGATACAGTTTCTGAAGAAAACATAATCAATAAATATAAATTTTCTTTTCTATGAAATTCAGAACGATGAAGAATTTCCAATCGCCTAGATGGTTTCAGATAGAGATAGAGATTTTATTTTTAGAGAACAAAATTTACCGAAATTAATTAAAAAATGATAAGAGAAAATGTATTTATTGCGATAGTTGGTAGGAATAATATTTTAATGAATTTTAGTGGAATTTTCATCCCGATATCTTTTGCAGTTTACAAGTATGGTATGGTTATAGTAAAGTGCCAGCTTGAGACTAGTCTCCCTCTTTGCCCTTCCGTGACGCTGTCCCCTCACCCTAGTGCTCGGGTCGAGGCAGGTACGAGGCACGTGTCGGCTCTTCGCAAAGCGGTGAAAATTTTTCGTCGCGAGTAAATTTCGGCTAATTTCGCTATATCCAAATATACGGGTATTTCTCGACCTTTTCGCGTTTTTTCTACCTGGACATGGTATAGGGAAATTGCACGCCCCTTACTTAGCGTCCCCTCCTGGAGGGGACGGATCTTACCAGGGGACAGGGACGGATTTTTAGCCGGCGGACAGGCCTGAGGCAAACAATACATGTTGCCTCGCTGGGCTGCGGCAAACAGCGCGTTATCGCCTTACTTGCCTCGCCCGGCCGATTCAGATTTAGTTCCACTAAATCGTGGATCACACAGTCATGGAAAATCCGAACTGTGTCGTGTTTCGTATCATTTTAATCGGAAAAATGTCGCGAGTGTGCATCTAGAAGTGGAACCCGAAAATTTTTAAGACTTTAAAAAAACACGTATATGGAATATCCTGCAAAATAATCCACAATTAAAAAGACATAAGTTCCGCAACTTAAAAAAAAACACATTTTTCCTTTCATTTTTAAATTAACCAATTAAACACACAAATGTTTTTATAATTTTGACAGATCGTGCTAATACATCTTTCGGGTTGATTACTATTTTCTTTCGTTCAAAAGTTATACGCAGAAACATGGCGAAAAGAGGTCGAAAAAGTTGTCTGTGTTCACTAATGACGTCACAACTTTTCAACGAATGGACTTTTTCGAATGCGATTTGCTCTTAAACCTTCCCAAAGAAACGCCGCGTCTAACGGTTCAAACCCCAGCATACGTTGAGCCGTTCTCAATTGATGCCGTTACAAACAGACGGACAGACACGATTTTATTATACAGGGTGTCCCAAAACTAACCTAGGAGCCGAAAATGGGAGGTTCCTTGGGTCATTTGAAGCGACATTTTCCTTAGCAAAAATGTTATCCGCGGCTTTGTTTAGGAATTATTAACGAAAAACACGGACCAATCAGAGCGCGACCTAGACGCGAGTTGGCAAAATCGGCTCGGCGCGCCAATTGTCCATTGGCCGTCTGTGCCAACTCGCGTCTAGGTCGCGCTCTGATTGGTCCGTGTTTTTCGTTAATAACTCCTAAACAAAGCCGCGGATAACATTTTTGCTAAGGAAAATGTCGCTTCAAATGACCCAAGGAACCTCCCATGTTCGGCTCCTAGGGTAGTTTTGGGACACCCTGTATATAGAGATAGAGATACAACATTAATTGAAGTGCACAGGGAAACTGGGTGAGACATCACCCCGAGAATCTTGTGTTTACCTATTTCCGAGGAGCGTACGAGGGTTAAGATCGACGGAAAGATCCGTAGATCCCGATCCACGTCGATCGGCGTCGCCTCGTTTCCCGGTGCAGAAGACCGATTACGTCCAGGGGAGAATCGTTCGACTGGGTGTGTGTCTTGTAGCTGGTCGGATCAAAATAACAAAGGTGGGTATCGTCGGCAATAGGTTCTACTCACGACCAATTGGACGCAAATGGGCGAGAGGGCATGCAGCCTCGCGGGATCCTCGTGCTCGCAAGGGTACGAGGGAAGGTCCGAAGAGGGAATCGATCGGTCATTAGCATAATTTGTGTATGAGTGCCACCTGGAAGGTACACAGAGAGACAGAGAGACCGGGATCGATCGTCCGGGGAACGTACGGCTCGCGAGAACCCCCTTTGGCTAGTCTTTGCTGGTCTTTCTCTGGCTACTTTCTCCCTGCGGCCCTTCTGGCTTCCTTTGCCGATGGTATGCGACTCGCATACGGTGCCGCGCGGCGTGCGAGAAAAACGGGTTCGTCGAAACGATGCCGATCTCGTCGACGAGAATCGGCGGCGGGGAAGAATTTTTCTCTTTTCTTTTCGCGTCCATTGAGACCTGCTAGAAATCGCCTAGGAGGTTTGCACGTGTCGATTATCGTTCCCTTTCTCTCTCTCTCTCTCTCTCTCTCTTCGTTCCCCTGCTTCCTGGCTGCCCGGTGCAGCTCTTTGCTTGGCCACTTCTTTTCTCTCTTTATATTTCTCTTGACAGAAAGAGGAGGGGCAGGGGTGGATGTAGTCCGATGCAGAACGATGTCGTTCTGTTCGCGACAAATTTACGGCCGAGCGAGTAAACCGTGTTCACTGTCCGGCCCGCGACTCGCCCGTTGATAAGGAACTCGAAACCGCTCCGCTACCGTGTCGTCTCGCTAAAAGTACACACCCTATCGGCGGGACACCGGGCTGATTTACTAGTTAATCGATTGAATTTCGCGTACAACCGCTTCCTGCAGTCCCGCCGGCAAGACCTCTTTTCATATGGAATTAAAACGCCGCGGCACGCCGAGGAGAGACGGAAAAATCTCCGCGGACGACGGTTTTAAAGGATCCGAGACGGCCGTTGCGCAACACTGTTAATTTCCTCGATCGGCACGGAAAGTTTCCATCGGGGTATATTTGCATATCGCGAGCGCGCGAGCGCGTTCCCGCGACTTAAAGGACGCGCGTTGCTTGCGTTCCAGAGAAAGTACTCGAGCCGTTATGCGTTATCGCGAAATGCGTGTGCGCCGCGGCTCATTATCGGCCGCGGATGTGGAGCGGACATGGAAAACCGAGACTACCGTAATTCTGTCCGAGATAAGGGGTCGGTTCCCGTAAAATCGAAAAATCATCGCTGTCCTTTTCCTGTTTTCCTAACAGCAATTCGGTTAACTTTTTCATTAATACTGAACCTGTCTTAAAAGTCACGGGTATTTTGTGCCTTATAGGAATTACTAGACTGAATCTGTTTGGACTTTAGCGGTTCATATAATGTATGTACTCTAATGAATATATTGGATGATTGCATAAGTTCGTGCCCGATTTTCATAGATTCGTAGATCTTCATGGAGGAGTGTAAAGAGAAATGAAACTACATAGTCACTATTCTTTTCTAGTTGTAGAAAAGAATGATGACTATATAATTGATTAATAAAGCTGTATTCTTTAAAATTTAATCATTGAATTTTATTTTTGAATCGGGGAAGAACTTCTGCAATTATCATTTCTAATTGTAGAAAAGAATGATGATTGATTGATAAAATTTAACCATTGAATTTTATTTTATTGAAAGCATCTTCGTAATTTCATAAAAAAAAAAACGTAATTAGATTAATGATTGAAAATTACGATTAATATAACATCGAATTATTGATCGTGACTACTGATTACTAAATAATCAGTAGTCATTGATTAATGAAGAAGAAAGGAATCAGAAGCTGTTGTAAACAACCTCCGTGATTCCTTTATTAATCATTATAATTTAATCTGTACTTTTACTGTAATTACAACACTATGGATATTTCGTTAGTGTATATTTTTCATAGTTTTACGTAGAAAATCCTTAATTCCTTAGTGTAATTTGCTTTTAATACAATTTGCATTTCAAACATTTAATCTATTATTGACATATTATTTCTCTATATGTATAATAAATATTAATTAAAAACCGAAGTAAAATGGGGATGTATTATTTATTTTAATTAACTCCTACTAATGTCTCTTATAACGTCAACAACAACAAAATGAAAATGTTTGTTTTCTTTTAATTATTTGAAAACGTCGAGAATACTGTAACAATATTGTTAGATCCTTTTAATATCTTTTTTAAGTTTGTATATCTACGCCATGATTGCTGTAAATGCATAAGATCCGCATTTATCTAATATTTAGAAGTGATTGCATAGACTGTGACACAACTTGGTTCGAGAATGGACTTCGCTTAGGCAGAAAATCGTGCTACATTGTTTTATCGTTGGACACAATCGCGTTCGTCAAGGTTGTACCCAAGATATTGGACATTGCAAGCGACTGGATGAATGAAATCAATCACTGTACCCGAACGCGTGTCATTTTATTAGTCTTTTTTCAGTTCTAAATTTATTCTGGGAAACAGGTTCCGCGTATTATGGTACAACCTATATAATGTCGTTAATAGAATAGCGGAGAGAAATGTGGGTATAATTATAACGTGCGCAGCGCGGAGACAGTTTCAACCACGCATTGAAATTACCCGAACGGCGACATTGCTTATCGCGCGTTCAAGTCACCGCGGAGACGATGATACTTGGCGAGCAGACTGCAGGAATTTTATGCAAATTCACCCTTTTTTGTAGAAGAATTTAATGGAACGGGAGTCTGATCAAATTTTCTCCGATATCGGTTTTCACTGAATCGAAAATGAAACGAAACTACGGTAAATATTCAACTTTATATTCAACGGGCTTCAGAGAATGCCTGACAAACGCATAAATTTCCACGGCCAATTGCTTTACCATTATCCAAAATATTCTTTACATTATTAAAATATTAAACATTTAGGTATTGTACGAGTTATTTAAAAAAAATCATGGAGAACGGAATTATTCTAGATCGGAGGAAATGTTTAATTTTCGAGTTAAAATAGCTCCGAGTGCAAAGGGTTGAATGATTACAATTCAAGGGGGTTTTCTGCATTAATGATTCTCGTCACTTCTGCAGATTTTTATATAAACGTGTAAAGACTGTTTATATCTATCAGATTATGGAATATTTGCATTTACGAGAAAAGTGAGTAGATGAAACACAAACCTGACGATTACTATTGTATTATTTCGAACCTATTGATATTATCAAGACAAGTAACAAATATCTACGTAGTTCTCACTTGAAATTAAAACGGACAATAATTCTTGGCTTGCAGAAAAATCCACAGCCTAGTAATGATGACAAATGTTTCCAAATTCCTCACACTGTAACAATCAGAGTGTGAATGTCTATGCCTGGAAGATTGATAACATGGTAAAATTAATATGAAGTTACAGGTACTAAAAAAGTTGCTTCAGTGATTAATTTTATCATTTCCATTTATCAACGAAAGATATTTCTGTTCCGAAATAATGAGATGTCTAATATTCCAAAGAATATCGTTCCAACATAAACACTGCTTTCTTACGATTCGCTAGGACCATCATTGGCAGCCAACATGATTGGAAACATTTGCCAAATCTGCATCGCAGCAAGACCACTTGGTGTTGATCAGACGCGCGAAGCCATCGAATAAATCGAGAACTCTCCTGAAAGGTCAAGGCGCTTGTTATCTCGTAGCAATGGTGTCTACGACGTTTCCAAGGATCGCTGACTATTTCTTGGAAATTGTTTTTCTGTGCGAAGACCGCTGGCTACGATCTTCGATTTCCTGAAATTTTATGACGGAGGCCGGTTAGGACGAGTGTCCACCTTGCGAGGAGCTGCGTTCGACGCCGAAACGATGCTTCGGGTAGAATCGCTAGCGCGTCGGACGGCCAGGCCTCGTCGCGGTAAGCCGAGACCTCGACGCGATCGTATATCAATCGCTATAGGTACATACGTTGTGCGAATAAATATAATTATAAGTAAGAGCAAGGCTGGACCACGCCCTGTCTCCGCTCTGCTCTCTTTTTCGCTCGGACGCGCTGCTCTCTCGCTCGGTGCGTGCGTGTGCGTGCGTGTACGAGCACGCACGGTATCCTTGCGCTCTCTTTTCTCGTCTGTTTTTCTCTCCCGCTCTCTCTCTCCTTCTCTCTTCATCTCTCCGCGTTCGTCCCTCTTTCGGACGCTCGAATCCGTTCGTCTCCGTCGATCGCGGTTTTCTGTCTTTCACCGGGTTTTATACTCTCTCCGTTTCACCGGGTTGCTCTCTTTTCTACGGCGTTCTCCTTCTTTTAAGCCTCTTCCCGGTACGTCTGTCTCTGTTTGTGGACGCAGGTACGCGCCGCGGCCAACTCTTTTCTCTCGTTTTTCCACGGCTTTTCCTGCTCCGTCCTACTCCAGCACGCGCACGCCTCATTGAAAGCGCCGTGCGCTCCGCAACGATAAATGGGTTTAGCTCCGGTTAGCTCCCTTTCCTTCTATCCTCCGCCACCAGAATCGAGTGCGCACACACGCCCGAGAGATGCGTGCGGCCACAGAATACCCGGAGGCGAACGACTATACACGCCGCGAAATCCATGGAGGATCGATTCTGATCGCCCTTGATGCGAGTTGTCGTGCTGCGCCGCGAACGACGCGCCGCGCCGCGCCGCGCGATCCACCAGCGAGCATCCTCGTCGTTCGGACGATTTTCAGAAAACAGCTCTGCAAGCTTTAACCCTTGGACAACGGACGATTTTTATTGCTATATCATTGGGAATGCTTAGGAACGTTCACAGATGTAATTAATTAATTAATCATTTTTTTTTAATTTACTTTTGATGATATCTCGCGTTCACACATTGATCTTCCTGTTGATTCGAATTGTGTAGTTTGACAATGACAATTTCAATGTTTATGTTCGATGTTGGTCAACCATGGTCAAACTGAACTGCTACTTTTAGATCACTCGATCACTTGATCACATTTATTCGCAATCACGCTGATTTTTCACAGTGATTTGTGATTTTATAAGTAATGAATTGCAAGTTACAACGCATTTTTATCAATTTTATTAGATCTGCAAGGACTTTTTAAAACTATCAGTTGCGTTTCCTATAATTGTTAAATAATACACTGGTACTTCGTAAAACTTTATACATACATAATCGTGAAAATTATTGTCTGCACCTTTATACTATTTAGAACAATATTACGATTTCGAAATCGAGAGGAAGAATTAATTTTATTCTTTTTTATATACTGAAATAAAGTGTGGAAAAGAAAATTGAATTGTTTTTATTTTTATCATTAAATGAAGTAAATTTACGTTATTTGTATGCAGAAAACGTAACGTAATTTTTTTACGTTATACGCAGATATTTATTGATGTATCTGAAAGAGGAACTAATTCAATCGAGATGGAGAATTCGGATAACAGTGAGCAAATTCATTCTCACAATCATGATCACAGTGTGAATGAAGTGAAAATCACGACCGTGATAAATAGATTGCGAATCTTTATGCAACATAAAAATTCACTGCATCAATTTTGAAAAATAGAGGCCAAGAAAAAGTTCTTTCCTTCTTTAATAATTGTAGTGCGTTGAAAATAATAGATCGGTGTTTATTAAAGTTTTTAAGTCTTGTACGTATCTTATTAAATTCATTAATAGTGCAAAATTTTTAACAGCATCGTTAAACGAAACTGTTTTCGAAATAAAACGTATTGATTTTTTTGTTGTTGTTGTAGAAAATCTCGTAAGAAATTTATTTCAACACAATACCGAATTCAATATAAGAATTACAAACAAGAGAAAGTTTTTACAGAATAAGAATATACAAATACATAAACATTATTATGAAAATGTTGATTGTTCTTAAGAGGGCCGGAACTCCACTTTATCTTATCCAATACTCAACTATTTCGATTTGGTCAGGTAACTCGATAATATTCTTTTAAACAATCATTTCGGTGGAATTTGTTACATTGTTTCGAAACATTTGTTGAGTTATGAATGGATATCGTTGTCGCTTTCGTACACACAGTTTCTTGAGAGACATCCTCGAGGGACTCCGCGAAGAGAGCACAGCTCTTTGTCAACTGAATCACACGTCGTTACCGGGAATATGCAATCTCCTCCGGGGTACTCGTCTCCTCACTCCACGCTTGTAAACGTTTTTTCACCGATTTACATTAACGCGATCTTGTTAGCGTGCACGACTATAAGCGGCGCGCTTATAAAATACGCGGCCGGGCATTTCTCTTCCTGATTTATACACTTATGAGCCGGATACTCACACACCAACGATAGACGGCCGCCTGCTCTCTTTTCTTGTCCGGTGTGTCGGTCGCTCGCGACGCGCGTTATTTGTCGACAAATATCCCCGTTTCGAGGCGAACATGCCGACTTTTTCTTCGTTATCGGCGAATTTGCTCGCGTGAGCGGCCGGCCAAGCTTTACATTGACACGGTGTTTTTTCTTCACTTTGTTATTGGCCGAATAAATAAAGCCAAACATAGCTCTTCCTTCGCGAATTTATTGATTATTTAATATATCCATACATATATGTATTTTTGTGTGTGTTTCAACTTTGTTATTAGCCGAACAAGTTAAGTTAAACATAGCCCTTTCCTCGCGGATTTATTGATTATTTAATATATGCATACATATATGTATTTTTATGTTTTTCAAGTTTTGTTATATAATCTTTGGGATATAAGTCTATCATGTACTTGTATTACGCTGTTGTAATTTGTCTCATATTTTTCTAAAGTGGTGTCAATACAATATTTTCGGATTTTCTTAGTCCAACCCGACGTGGTATATAAATTCAGTATTTTAATCGTTTTATAGAAAATTTTATATGTTTCATTTCTCAAATAACGCATCCATCATATTTTTTAACCAATTCATTGTTTCTCTGTTAGAATTCTTTAGCCTTTTAAAAATTGAATCCTCCAAAAATCTTGTCGATATGAGATCCTCTTGTTTCAGTTCATTTAAAATAAACTTATTACCTTTCCGACACTTCTCGATAACATTATATAATAATCCTGGGGGACAAACAGTAAATTATTTTTCTTTAGCCCTTCACTGCATGATTTTTTTAGTTGGGATGACAAAATTGAATGAAGGTCAGTTTTTGAAATTAAGGGAAAAATATTTTAAAAAATTGAAACATCATTTTCCGTAAAATTAATATAGTAAAAGAACACATTCTTTGTTTACTATATACCAGATTTGTTAACCAAATTTCTACTACTGACAAATGGACTCAGGCCACTTTCAAAATACAAATTAGTATCATTCTATTAAACAGCTAATTTCCTTTTTACAAAATCTTCGCAATTTTAAATATATTAGTTATAATTTGCTTCAGAATGAAAAGATAACGTAGAAATGTAAATATTAAAATTGCAACCTTGATTTTTCTCGATAATGGATCACTTTCAAAATAAAAGGTTCAATTTTCGTACAGATTCTAAGCAAATACGTATGTTCATATGATGACGATAGACATGTTGCTGTAAATCAAATAATTTCACTTCAAAATATCAGATATGTTAATTATTGTAGTTTAATGATTAAAGTTTTCAAATTGTTCTCTAGAACATGAAAATAAATGGAGTTTTGAAGGATGCGACATATTCGATCAAATAAAAGATGACATGAAACGTTACTTGAACTTCATTTGAAGCTCCAACCATGAAATAATTTCTAATAAAATTATGTGGCTGTTGCAATTAACCAACATATCATTATTTCGAATGTAAACGCGCGCGGCTCCTGTATATCTCACATATTTCTACAAATGCATAATATCTCTGAATCATCACGGTATACAACGAAGTCCAAAACGTGACGTTCGTTGGCGATCGGCCAGAGGACTCGAGGGTTATCGTGACATAATCGCGAAGCCATTTCCAGTATGCCGTGTTCGTCTTGTCTCTACTAATCGGCGAACGCGATTAGACGCGTCGGTTTTCGCGTCTTAGCTCGTTGACCGTGGATCCGCTCAGCTTTTACGAGGAAAAATCGCGGAGCATCATCGTCCAATAAGAAACACGAGACCCCCTGACGAATGATGCTCGAACAACTTCCAGTCCCGGTGGTCATCCGTGACCGGCGCTACACCCGTCCTGTTGCGCTATCGGACCAACAGTTTCAACCAACCCGGAAAAACGCCGAGCAAACAGTCTGCCTGTAATTCAATGAACGTAATATCGTTTGGCGTTTATCAGCGACCACCGTGCCAGACCAACACTCCATCCTCTGGAATCGTAGTTTTATTTCGTTACACCAGCATCCAGGGAGATTCGCGATTTCTTCTCTGATACGAGATACGCTCGAGTTTATTCTGCCTTGCAACGAGGCGATCGGATCGATACGCTCGACGACTTTATATCGAAATTAATCGTTGAACCTTTCTTTTACGTGGCATTGATGGTTTACACATTGCCATATTAGGGTCTGTCGAAAATTTATTTCGTTCTCGATTAATGCATGCGAAATGTAGAATAGTTTGTAAAATGGAGTAGTTAAATAAGAAGAGGCTTAACCCTAATTTTATAATTATTTATACTTAGATTTCATCTTTGGAATCATCCCTATCGAAATTAATCGTTGAACTTTGATACAACGAATTGTTTTACGTGGCATTGATGGTTTACACATTGCTATATTAGGTTCTGTCGAAAATTTGTTTCGTTCTCGATTAATGCGTGAAAAATTTGGAATAGCTTGTTAAAATGGCGTAGTTAAATAAGAAGAGGCTTAACACTAATTTTATAATTATTTATACTTAGATTTCACCTTTGGAATCATCCCTATCGAAATTAATCGTTGAACTTTAATACAACGAATTGTTTTACGTGGCATTGATGGTTTACACATTGCCATATTAGGTTCTGTCGAAAATTTGTTTCGTTCTCGATTAATGTGTGAAAAATGTAGAATAGCTTGTTAAAATGGCGTAGTTAAATAAGAAGAGGCTTAACACTAATCTTATAATTATTTATACTTAGATTTCACCTTAGGAATCACCCCCTTTAAGGAAGTAAAACATTTTTCGAACATCCTGTATGTCAGCACTGTAGGTAACCGTTATTTGTGAAGAATTATGGTTCTCGTACCACCCTTTTAACTAGTCTGCATATCCTTATGCAAAATAAAAAAAAAACTAAATTGAATATTATTTCTTCCCTTAATGATTTTAATAGAAAAGAAATCATATATTGACATCTTCAATTTAAAAAATTTTCCAACACTTTTAAATTTTATCTTCTCGATTATGCTATAAATGCATAAAGATATAAAGATCTACTGCATTCTACGCAGTCTACTTCTAACAATCTGATTAGATTGAAACTTTTAGCTTGTCCACGAGAAAAATGATTAAACTAAATTTCAAAGAGTCAAAAGGTTAGACGTATTCAGTCTCATCTTATCCAGATGGTTGAAAAACGGTAAAATATGTTTATACATGATCCTATTTGACCCTTGATCCGCAGTCTATTGATTTTTAACGCGTTATCTTTATTGTCGATTTGTAATAATAGAAACTTTTGAAAGCTGAACGCAAGTTTGCAAATTAGCGGGAACGCACGGAATGTCGTAATGCAAGACTATTTTATGGTCTCGAGAGTTTCAACCTCAGTCTCCAATTGATACTTGGAATACTGTTGTTAATGATATAGTGTTAAAAGATTCTAGTTGAACAACGACTAGCAATTACTGTTAAATGCCAACTGCACACCTCCGAGCCTTGAGAAAAGAGTATCACGCGTGGTTATCCACGTTTCTGTGTCTTTCTTTATGCTTTCCGTGGTTATTAAACTGTTGACCGTCTCTCAAGATCGATAACCTATAAGTATTCAACATCGTCGGTACATAGGCTGAATTTATTAGCTCATTTTCGTTGTAATCTTCGAAATTGTGCTATGAAATCATAAGTATTTTATCAAATATACTATTATTTATCAAATACATCAAATATACAAAAAAGCCGCAATGTAGAAGAATATATAAGAATATATTTATACCACGTCGATTAATATAAATATTGATTTAATCTCGGTACACGATTTTGCCATTTTCCGATAAATGACAGCGAATTAGCTCGACAACGATTACCGAGATATAAGTGCTTCCTCTCAGACAAATATGAAATCAGCAAAATTGATACACCGCGTTACGTATTTTCTTCCTATAAATACACAAATTACAAAGTGCAACTAATCTTCTATCGCGGCGTGCGATCTGATAAAAAAAAAAGCTGGGTCCATTTCTTGCCAAAGAGACTGGCTGTAACGATCTATTTATAGTCGGCGAAGATTACTTTCGAAAGGAATATCGGTAGCGAACGTGTTCGGGTATAAAACGCGTCTGGAACACGCGTTTCCTGGATCCCGCCGGCGAGGGAACCGCGAGCACGATTTATTTAAAGTTATCGAGGCGTAATCTCGTTGCCATTTCGCCGTTCATGATCGGCGAGCTAATCGAACGCGATCTGAGCGAAACTAGATCCGAACGAGCGTCCTCGTATCGATCAAGACGTCGATTTGCATGCGCGTTAACGTTCCTTTCCGCTGCGCAGCTTCGCGCGACTGGATAACACTCGCTCGAAAGGGAAAGAAAATCGCAGCAAACGATTCTCTGGGTTTCTCCGAAGAACAGGCTTCTTCCCACGAAATTATCAGCAGAGAGAATATGATTATATCAATTTGCACTATTCGTACTAACCGTGATTTATCACAGTGATCGCAGAATCACGAACAGGGTCGTGTATTTAATCTAAGATTAATGTAATGTTTTGATCTATAATGAATTTGCTAATTCTTTTAAAATACATCAATTAGCATGCAGAAAAAATATCTGCATATAACGTAAATTTAAAATTACGTTTTCTGTATGTAATGTTTTACTTCGTTCAATGGTAATAAATGAAGAATATTCAATTTTCTTTTTCATACTTGATTTCAGTATTTAGAATACATTAATTCTTACTCTTCGAAAAATGTAATCGGAAAAATGGTCAGCACTGGCGGAATAAAAGAATCACAACGAGATAAAATATACGTGCTACTTATTTGAAAATAGAAATGCAAGAAGGAACTCCGGTGATAGATTAGCAAATGGTCGCGAATGTTTTATGCTCGAGTTTCCAGTAAATTAACGACGGCAGCGTCGGATCAGGAAAAAGATGAAACAGTTACTAGGGCAAAATAGGAAAGTTCGACGAAGTCGGGTTCGTCGTCTAGAGAGAAATAAGAATGTGGACTTTAGATCGAGTACAAATTGGGCGGGTATCACGGCGATGCGATAGCGCGGAATTAATTAATTTACACCGTTGATTTAATAAACGATTGCGACTCGAGTTGCCAGGCGCGAAACGAAAGTAGTTGATCCGGTCGCCGCGAAAAGTTAACGATCAAAAAGTTTATCAGCATCACCGTGGCTGTCGCCGTACGTTCCACCGATAAGGCCTAATAAATCGGATGCTTTCTAAATTTCGCCGGTTAGTTACGATTACGCGGCAGCGTCGCCGATTGACATTTCGAGAACGGCGATCGTTCCTTTAACCGCGCGTTCAAATCACCCGGGTCTACGTCTTAAGTAACATTACGTTTCCCGAGTTGTTTCTACACGGTTACAACTTGTAACGTCGATTCAACTTCTTTATTGCACCGTCTACAGTTTATTGCCCTGTAAAAAACGCCAGTTCCAAGTGATACGTTCACGAGCGGATATTATTATATCTGAAACGCTTGAACATTCGCTCCGCCAAAGTTGGCGGGTTATCGTTGCTGAAGAAAAAAAAAAATAATTAGACACCGTATACTAATGAGCATTCATGTCTTCATCGCGTTGCGAATTCCACGTCCTTGATTAAGGATTTTATTAACCGTCAGCTGCTTTTTTATTCGGACACGATTCCCATATTTTTATGAACATCTCTTAATATTTCTTCGGCAAGGCGGTTCGCTAACGTGAAACGCTTCGTCGGACGAATATCGAAGTAAAAGATGCGGAGGAGAATAAGGTTAATATTCTGGTAGAATTCGCTTTTTATACCGATGTCGTAATTGTAGGATTCATTTTAACGAAACCGAAAATGTTCAGAGAGAGATTCCACGATTTTGATACCTAATGGAGGACTGTCAATGGGTTTGTTAATCACCGGACTGTATGAAAAAATGCTGAATGTTTTTCTTCTAAATAACAATTTCGGAAGATGTTATACTGCATAAGATATTTCTGTCGCTTTTAAACAATTTTTTATTGAACAATTCCCAGTTGTCTCAAATGCAACGAACACATCAATCTTATATAAAATAAAAACTGTTTGCATTAATTGGCAACCGCATAGAAATATACAGTATATTTCTGTTTTTATTGGCTTAATCAAGACTTAAATTCTTTTTTATCATTCTACTGTTTGAAAATTACACCCACCCACTTATGCCCCAAATGCATCAAATCAGCAGTCTAATTATCACTGGACTGCGGATCTTTATGCAAATAAAAAATGTTTCAATTCATTGGAAGACATGGGAGTCAAATTGAAATGTATTTGTCCCTTTAGTTGCTTTATCGAGTTGTAACAAATGTGTGTACAGTATTAAATTCTTTAAATCATTCAACTGTTTGAAATTACACCGACCCACTTATGTCCTAAATGCCTAAAATCAGCAGTCTAATTATCACGGAACTGCGAATCTTTATACAAAACAAAAAATGTATGAATTCATTGGAAGACAATTTTATTCGACAATCATTGAAATCGTAATTTTTTGGCTCAAGTATATATCATAGTAAAAATCGCACAAAATATAAATAACTTAGTCTTGTTATGTTTGTAATACTATACCCATCAATCAGTATTTGTCTCTTTAATTGCTTTATCAAGTTGGAAAAGATGTGTCTATATCTAAATGCATAAAATCAGCAGTCTAATTATCACTGAACTGCGAATCTTTATGCAAAACAAAAAATGTTTGAATTCATTGGAAGACAATTTTATTCGACAATTATTGAAATCGTAATTTTTTGGCTCAAGTATATATCATAGTAAAAATCGCACAAAATATAAATAACTTTAGTCTTGTTATGTTTGTAATACTATACCCATCAATCAGTATTTCTCTCTTTAATTGCTTTATCAAGTTGGAAGAGATGTGTCTATATCTAAATGCATAAAATCAGCAGTCTAATTATCACTGAACTGCGAATCTTTATGCAAAACAAAAAATGTTTGAATTCATTGGAAGACAATTTTATTCGAGAATCATTGAAATCGTGATATTTTGGCTCCAAATATATAAACAAATCTAATCTTGTTATTTTTACAATACTATAAACATTAGTCATTCTCGATAGTCTTACTACGTTTACTATTAAATTCCCTCAATCATTCTACTGTATGAAAATTGCAGCCTTCCATTTCCTCTTTAAACGCGTAAATCCCGCAGTCTAATTATCACACACGAGAAGATTCGAGCGATCGAACATCGTGAAAAATCTCGCGTACTGACAGAACGATTAAACCCGTTTATAACAAGAGTAACATCGAAATTACGCTTGTCCGCACTTGGGCGAGTACAGTAAAAAGAAGAAAGCACGAAACGAGAATGCAGAGATGCTGGAAATCGACTAAAACAAAGTGTAGAAGCACACGAACGGGAGGAGAGTCTAAACGACGACGCCGAGTTTCGAGAACTGAATCGAGCGGCAGCGTCCGTTCGTACGAACCGATCGCGTGACCGATTTGCGTCGATTCGAATCGTGCCCGAGAAAGTGTAATTCCTAGAAGTATGAAGTCGATGTCAAGAGGCTCGCGAGTCGTCTCCGGAGGGGTCCGTGATCGTCGGGGCAATTCTCATGGTAATTTAAAAGGCGATTTGCAGTCGGGGCCGGCCGGGGCCCGATTCGTGGCACCCATCCGAATTCCATGGAAATTGCGAGCCGAACTCGGGGCCCGGGCTGCGCGAGTCTGTAACGAGCGAGTCCGCCGAGCAAAAGCGAGCAATCGGGCGCCGCTAAAAAGCGAGCCACGCCCCTTTTCATCCGTGCATGCGAGATCGCAATTGTCGCGGGTCGCGCGAGCGAGAGCAAGAAAATCGCGAGCGGAGAGAAAGAGGACGAAGACGACGACGAGGACGACGACGACGACGACGGCGTGGAACCGTCATAAATCAAAAGCATTCCTCCTGGCACGGTGACGTAAGAAAAACAGCTGCTCGCCGGACACTGTGCGCACGAAGGCGTCGGATGATATGCATGAGCCCTGAGAGGATCCCTCTCTCCGAGTCGCGCGCGCGCGCGCTCGCGGAAAGTTACACGTGTGTAAAGCTTGTCGCGCGAACAATAACCGAGATAGCACAAGGCTCGCTAATTCCGTCCGATTGTGCCCTCTTCGTGGCTGTCGTTCAACGCACGCGCTGACAAAAAGAACACCGGCCGGAGAAAATAAAAAAGGAACGAGAGACAGCGTCCCGGAGAAAAAGGAGGAACTTGACCGTGGATCCATCCGGACAGCTGCTCGTGTCTCCTCCTTGATTCTCTGTCTCTCCACCGCGGTCAATTGTTGCTCGGAGCGAACGAGAAAGAGACACGCTTTCTCCCTCTCTCTCTCTCTCTCTCTCTTTCTTTCTTTCGTCCTTCTACTCGCTTCGGCGAACGACATGACGCGACGGCCCGTTTCGGGGCGGCCGCGACTGCCCATTGTGCTCGCTGTCCCGTTCCGGATCGGATTTTTGCCGGGCGCGGAATTGCGGATTGTAAGCGAGAATCGCCGCGGCCCGTGGTCCGACAACTCGGAAAACCGAGGCTGATTCGCCGGGACGTGTGGGAGTGTCCTTGAGTCGCCCGAAGGGGATTGTGAATCGCGAGGAAACGAGCGAATACGCGCGCTACGATGCTTCGTCTGGCCGGCGGCACGGTGGTCGCGTGTTTCGCGGATCACGAGCTGATCCGCGCGATGTCTTAGGGCACCAGCTGTCCAGACATAGTCCCGAGCGGAACCGAGATCGCTGTTGAAGGGCCTCCTCGTAACTGCATTTCGCTTCTTGCGCATCGCTTCCGCGGAATTATTGCTCGCTGTTGCGATTCGAAATAGGATGGATTCGCTTCGGGATGGACGCTGCGTACGGATGATAAAGGATTTATCTTTCTGGGTTCGTCTTTCATGGAGCCGAGTGGAATTACGAAGTTTCTCTTCGACTTTGAACTTTATGCACCTAATAATATACATGTATGTCAATAATGTACATGTATATTGATAATAATACACATGGATATCAATAATACGTATGCCTATCAATAATAAACATGCATATCAATAATATACATACATATTGATAATAATACATATGTATATCAATAATATATATGTATATTGATAATAATACACATGTATATCAATAATATACATGTAAATTGATAATAATACACATGTAAATTATTATTAATAATACTAACTTGTCTAATAATAATAACTTGTTAATGTTCCTCTAAAAATATCACAAAATTCCTTTGAATTCTTCGTGCGCTAATATGTTTTTTATTAATTTATAGTCTTATAATGAGAATGTATGGAAATACGTTAAATACAAAAGGTTCTTAACAATCATTTCGTATAATATATAATACCAGCTGTACCCCCGACTTTGTCCATGTGCAATAACAAATCATGGTTGATTATTAACGTAATTAAATTTCCAATCGCCAAGGTGGTCTCAGATAGAGATAGAGATTTTATTTTTAGAGAACAGAATTTAGCGAAATTAATTAAAAAATGATAAGAGAAAATGCATTTATTACGATAGTTGGTAGGAATAATATTTCAATGAATTTTAGTGGAAATTTCATCCCGATATCTTTTGCAGTTTACAAGTATGGTATGGTTATAGTAAAGTGCCAGCTTGAGACTAGTCTCCCTCTTTGCCCTTCCGTGACGCTGTCCCCTCACCATAGCGCTTGGGTCGAGGCAGGTACGAGGCACGTGTCGGCTCTTCGCAAAGCGGTGAAAATTTTTCGTCGCGAGTAAATTTCGGCTAATTTCGCTATATCCAAATATACGGGTATTTCTCGACCTTTTCGCGTTTTTTCTACCTGGACATGGTATAGGGAAATTGCACGCCCCTTACTTAGCGTCCCCTCCTGGAGGGGACGGATCTTACCAGGGGACAGGGACGGATTTCTAGCCGGCGCACAGGCCTGAGGCAAACAATACATGTTGCCTCGCTGGGCTGCGGCAAACAGCGCGTTATCGCCTTACTTGCCTCGCCCGGCCGATTCAGATTTAGTTCCACTAAATCGTGGATCACACAGTCATGGAAAATCCGAACTGTGTCGTGTTTGGTACCATTTTAATCGGAAAAATGTCGCGAGTGTGCATCTAGAAGTGGAACCCGAAAATTTTTAAGACTTTAAAAAAACACGTATATAAAATATCCTGCAAAATAATCCACAATTAAAAAGAAATTAGTTCCGCAAGATAAAAAAAACCACATTTTTCGCTAATAAAATAGATAAGAATAATTTTCTCATTATTAATAATTTTAGTGGAAATG
This sequence comes from Lasioglossum morio, assembly GCA_916610235.2. Lineage (NCBI taxonomy): Eukaryota > Metazoa > Arthropoda > Insecta > Hymenoptera > Halictidae > Lasioglossum > Lasioglossum morio. Next base: position 3,319,723 of record OU744324.1, on the reverse strand, counting down.
TCGCAAACTGACAGACAGATACAATTTTATTATATGTAAATATACATAGAGATAGAGATATGAGAGAATATAGGAATGTGTAATTTAGATGTGACAAATCCTGATTTGTCACATGACTAGTTGGTCTCTAGAGCTTTTGCAGAAATTGTGCCAGGCGTTAAATCAGTGAAATAATTGAGAATCTTCGCGACCACGTTGAAAAGAAAAGCAATAAAAGTTGCAGAAGGATGTTCCAAGTTAATGGGTGAAGTCGAAATTGTAAGAAGCGTCGTGAGCGATGCGGGAAGAGTCGCCGGGGAATCCGCGCGTGAGGAATTCTGTCGATGATCGAGACGAGGCAGGAACACACCCATGTTCGCTGACTATGATTAGACAGATGCCAGGTATCAGGCCACCAGGACGTCGGACGTGGAGAGACGCGGCCATGCGCGTTTGATACGCGGATGTAAACGGAGCCACGCACGTCGGCTCGAGCTTTCTCCGATTTGACGGAAGAAAGAAGTGGGTATCCGGTGTCTCCGATACCTGGCATCTCCGCTCGGAACGGTACGCTGACGCGATCATTGATTTCTCGCGGAGATCGTGGACGAAAACTACCCCTTCTCTCTCCATTTCTTTCCTTTCGCTCAACATACACAACATATCTTCTAAAAGCTTTCTTTTATTTAGTGTAAGGAAAAGCCGTATTTATTATAATCATTGACAGACGTGTTTGTCACGGGCGCGTTTGTTTCGATCTGATCTTCTTTTTTCAATTCGTTGGCAATTACAATTTTAGAATTCTTCTGTTCCGATTCTCTATTTTTTATAAATTTAACTATATATGTAGGGTTGTCTGTTAATACATACACGTTCATTCATACAATACACACACATCATTCGTACTTCAACCCTATAGTATTGAAGTACGAATGATGTGTGTGTATTGTATGAATGAACGTGTGTGTATTAACAGACAACCCTATATTATTTAAGCATTCCAGATCTCAACTGAAATGTATTTCTGCTGCACTACGTAAATTCGTAGCTTACAGTTTTTTTCTTTCAGAAATTCAAAATGAGAGAACAAGCTTTGATGTTGGGTTCAAAAAAATTAATATTTTTTCAATCTTGAAATTAACTCAAGCTTAAGTTTACGCAGTTGATGAATTAACTTAGACCCCCGCGAATCTGAGAGATTATTACCAAAAAATATGATTGATATCCTGACTGCATTCCTACACGAAATAAAGACGCTTTAATAGTTCGATTAATAGTTACAATAAATTCTCGTGGAAGACGTTCATGTTTAAACCACGACCTAGACCTTCCAGTATAATAGTATAATAGTGGTTGAAAAATATTTTCCCTCTCATCAAGCTTTGCTCTTTTATAATCATTTTTCAATACGGGGGTGGGGTGGGGTGGGGTGCCTGAGGAATCGGCCTGATAACTCCGAAAAAAGTAAACTTCATCGGATAAAAATCGAAATGCAACGGGATCTCGATCTACCGAACACGATCATTAGGTTTTTAGGGTGCTAAAATCGATATTGGATTCTTCGTTTAAAATTTTCGAGTTCAGGGGGTGCGCGGCAACGCACCCTCGAAGTTTCAATGTGGTCCGAAGAGCTTTATAGATTTTTGTTTATTTTTATATAGATCTCGCGTAATTACAGTTTTTTTCGTTTCATTTTTTTGTTTCTTGTCCTTGTTCCACCCGTCGAATAGACGGTGAGCGATATAAATTTATCGATAAGAAATGGCTTCTAGAAAATAATAATGTCCTAACGGCGTCATATCTAAATCTATTACCTCGATTAATTCTGATTTAAATTCAAACAATTCCCGATTGTCGAATTATCAACGGACCGATTAAGCGAGCACAGCCGAAGTCAGCTAACGCAACATTCAAGCGCACGATTACAACCACCTCGAGGAGCCACGAGAAGCACTCAGCGATGATTGATTGCAACCCCCGGACGCCAGCGACGCGGCGGTCGTTCATGCATTCGCGAAACAAGTTTCAACAAAACTCTCGGTTGAACGAAGTAGAACAGAAGACACATTCTCCCTTATCTAGCGAAGAACGTTTACCAAGACTTAACGAGCGTCAACGTGTATTCCCGTCTCGATGAATTATTCCAGAAGAAAATCGTGAATTTGCATAAAGGTCCGAGCGATCTAATAACCGTTTAGGGTTACACGAAACTTCCTGAATTACGTTTAATGGCTAGCAGTAAGGGAGGAGATGGTCGACGCGATAACCATTTCTTTTTTGTTTATTTATTTATACAGGTCGCATCAACAACTAGGTTATTAGCGACCACAGATATTATATCATAAGATTACAATATTATATCTTTGTACATAGAAAAATCATTCACAGGTATACCGAGGGGAAAAAGATTTGCAATTGTTATATGTATAAAAAAGTATGGAAAAGAGTATGGAAATTTTTTGTGGATTTTAGAAAGTTTTCAAACTTGGACTATATCCGAACTAATATTGAAACAATCAGTTAACCCTTAGCACTCGAGTGGCGCCTCTGAGGCGCTACTAAAAATTGCTGTACTATTATTTAAATAATTGTTTACACTATCAGATATGTCGGTATCTAACCAATTACTACACATTTAAGTATTGTATGAGGTATTATATCAATTTCATATTTATCAAATATAAAAAAATCGTAGAGAATGGAAATATTGTAGGTCAGAAGAAACGTTTAATTTTCGAGTAAAAATAGCTCCGAGTGCAAAGGGTTAAATCGTTAGGGATAGCCAAGCGTGTTCGTTGGAAGGAGAAAAGGGGGCATTGCAGGATGAAGTGTATCGGAATATGGGTATAAACAAATAAACTATAAATGGAATTATTCAACTTTATATATTTGAAGCTACGTACAGAGGCACGTCTTTACTTTACAAGATTTAGAACGCGAGTGAGAATCGTTCTGAAAAAACGAATGACGATCTCTGAAACATTTGAAGGTTGAGGGTCCCATGACGTGGACCGCATTGATACAATGTATCTTTCGAGCCTTCTCGAAAGTAAAGCAATATAGTATAACCTACTAAGTAATAGTAGATTATTTTTGTTTCATACATAAATTCCAACAAAGTGTTCCAACTGACAGTGGTGTATTACATCGGGTACAGACGGGGAGGGGGGTCTTTAAAAATGTTATACAAGTGAGTCAAGTTAGCGTGGCCAATGGGAAGTCGGGGTGATAGCTACGCGATAACGATGCCGGAGCTTTTCGTCGAGTTCGAAGGTAGGTGGAACGGTCCGCGAGGCCTTCGGATGAGCAGTACAGTAGCTTAGCTACCGTTACCTTCGATCTCTCTCGGTTCGGATCGCCGCCGCGCGAATGGCTCTGCCAGCTGGTCTAAGGTGAAACGGTCCGGCCGGCGCGGCGCGTTCCCATTCATACGTCCCATCGGGCCAGAGCTCGGTTGCTGGTTACTCGCGCGAGCAAGCGAGCGCACGTTCCAGCGGTTAACGATATAAGTAAAGGGTCGCCACTGGAACACCCTCGGCGCGGTTAGCGTGGCAGCGCGCTTTGAAACGAGACGGATGATGGTAGAGGCAGGACGGAGATATCGGTCTGCCGGTTGGAGAAAGAGGGAAAGAGTCCGCCGAGCCACGCCACGATACGCCGCCGCGCCGCGCCGCCGGAACAAGTGCAGGCTCGCCCGGTCTCTCGGCGCGGCTGCAGGCGGGCAGACAGGTTGTCCAGATTCCACGGAAGGTCGTTTGCTTTGCTTACCGCGGGTCGCGAGAGACAGACTCGTACGCGTCGCGGCCGCGCTTCGACCATATGTACTTAGGAACGAGAGGGAGGAGGACGCACGCAACAGAAAACCAGCCATCCCGGGACAACGGAGGCTACTCTGACGGAAGGGGCACGCACCAGCATACCGGTGACACGTGCACAAACACAAACCGATCCGTGTTTACGGAGCTGCATACTCGCCGATCACCGGTACACACCGTTCGCGAAGCAGTCGCGACGCGGGGCCCCCTTTTGGTCGCATCCGCCGCTTCCTTCTTTGGGGATGATCGCAGAACCCGGGACTCGGTGACCCCGAGTAACGCTGCCTCCGATGCAGCTTTCCGGTGATCGTCGTCTCAGTTTGGTATTTTCCTTCGTACGTCAGAAGAAGCCTGTTAAATCCTACCCCTCTGAGAGGGTAGACTCGGTTTCTTTTTTTGTTGACAGGATTGCAAGGGGGTGCTGGATAAGCCTTCTGTTGTATACCAATGATAACATACTCTCTAGCATTAGAGATCTAAACGTTTCAGTTCGACATTCTATCTACTATTAGTCATCCTTGAACTTCATCCCCATGATTCATCTCTTACTGACCATTAGATCTAAAGCAACCCCCAGTTTACAGAAATGGGTACGTATATCTTCTGCTGATTTCTTCTTCTCGCGAGCATTCGTTTTCTCAGTCTCATTCGCTTCAGATCAGTCTTTACCGAGAATTGTCTAGGCTACTAACATCATTTTTATAACGTCTGTAGTTTGTGTTTCGTTGAGGAATTGTACCTAATAAATGTACATGTAAATCTTTTATTATTATTATGGCTAGGAGGGTGAACAGCTAAACTGAAATATGTTTCTCCGTAAACAAAGTTTAAAATTTTATACGCTATTTTACAACAGTTATTTACATTATTGACACTCCTACCTGTAAACAAAGAAACGATAATTACAGTTTACAATTATCGCTTCTGTATTTATCTTGACTACTTCGTTTATAATGTCTTTCTTGTTCTTAAATTTCTCTTCTCTATAATGTTGCACATGTGCCCTATCGCGTCATGACTCTCTGTCTGTCTTTTCTCAATTATTTCACTCATCGTATCTCGTTCCATCTAGCGTGTGCTTTCGTTACATACACATATTAAGTATCTGGAATACAACACTTCTCATTTCTCGATCACGCAAAGGGGGTTTTCAGTAGTCGAAAACGATAGGTGCAAACATCAATCTAGACCGCGATCGCCCTCAAAAGTCCAAGTTTTACGTTGCAGCTTTATGAAAATAGCTACACGCGCAGCTGTATGCTTTCGAATAATGAAAATTACGTCTTGTAAACGTATAAATAAAAATAGGAGTTTTTAGAGCGATTGCGGCTTTTGACTACTTAAGAACACCCATCTTTGCGTTATCGAGAAATGAGAAGGCGTGTCCCGTATCTTTGCAATCCTCGAAACGAGTCTACTCTCTTAACCCTATCATACAATTAGTCAATTCTTTTTCCCTTCTTTAACGTCGCTTTTTGAATTCTTTTTGAGAATTATTTCGCGACGGAGACCTGCAGTTTAGTTTAAGGGTGGGTTCCGAACCACCTTGGGCACCACAGTATTAGATAGCACATGGAATATTTCCGAACAATATTTGTTAGAAATTGTTCGTTGAACTCTTCGTGACCAAGTCTGACTCGTTAAAAAAACGGCAAAGGGGTTAATTGACAGTAAAACCGTCGCAACGGAAGAATTCGCGATAAACAGGGAGCTGGATTTTCGAAAATTCGCCGGACCGTGTCTGCGGCCCCACCCCCGGCCCGTTCTCATAAAAAAAAGACGATAAAGCATCGTTACCGAATAAACTATCCTCTCGATCGCGAACCGAGGAAAGATAAAAGAAAGAAGACGTTTTCACGACCGGCGATTAACACGGGCGCGCAATTTAAGACGGAAACGACGGCCAATCAGGGGGCCGGGATCATCTTTATTTTAGGAACACCAATGAATCAACGACGTCGCCGGTTATCCACGTGTTTGTCGAATTGACGACGACCAATAGTCTTTTATTGCCGTTCTCCAACGGAATCGCTCCGTCCTGGTCTCCGATCGTTCGTTCGCTCTTACTTCTTTTTCTTCCTTGAATTTTACGCACGGTACTTTCGTGATCCTCGCGATCGCCGTACTTTCTGATGTCCTGCGACATTTATATTACCCCGGACGAGAAATTAAGGGGCATTAAGCGGTTTACGCTACCTTGTTTCTCGAATTCCATTCTCAGCTCGCGTTCATATTGTCGCAAGAATACACCGGACTACAGTGTAGATTATAACTAGACTACGGATCGTCATGCCAAATAAAAACTTTCCTGTCCAATTGTTGGCAAGTGAAATTAAATGAAAATGTATCGCTTCTTTCAATAATCCGAATAAGTTGATAATAATGTAACAGCATACTTAAATTCGGTCGATGCCTTTACAGTTTTCTATTTCTCATGCTAATATTTGTAGAAATGTATAAAGTCCACTGCCTAATTATGACAATCAATGATTTCCGATGATTCTGCAGTAAAGAGCAAGTAACAATTAACAAGAGCACAACAAGAGAGAATAAGATACCAAATCCAAGGAAACATCAAAGACGCCAAATACTCCAAGCACTCCTGTGAAAACCTAATCGATTTCTTGAAATTTAAGAAATTAGTCAATCAAATCTCAAAGGACGACCACTCATTTGTAAACCTGTAGCGGCTGATGCCCATTGCGAAGTGGATGCAACTTGAAAGTTAAATAAACAAAGAGAAAAATGATTTCCAATAAAACGGTTCTTCAATTCGAGTCCATCGACAACTATAACGAATTCAATACGTAAATCATAGCGATCGGATACGATCAAACATGAACAGTATAAAAAGTTTCCTTCTTCCTCAAATGACTTCAACAACTTCGAAAAAAGTACATCCGTATTTAAATGCGTAAAATCTGCAGTCTAATCGTTACCACTACATTGATATTCACTTTTCCTCGATCTAGATTCTTTTTCACACTCGTTAGTCGTTTATTCACCAATCAGACTACGTGTCGAATCGAAGAATAAAATAAAATAGAACAACCGCGCCGCATCGAATGCCGCGAACACGGCGACCCGTGGCAAAAACCACAGGGAATAAAAGAAACTAGCCGAACGCGAGATAGAAAAGTTCAACTGAAAAAAACCCCGAGGATTTCTGTTCTTCGAGCTTTCACCGAGCGCAAGAAACGCGATCGATATCCGCGTACCCCCTTGTCGTCGCGCCGCGTGCGCCGCGTGCGCCGCAACTAGCAAAACCGATTCGATAAGGCTGATGTAGACGAATGCGATCGCGGACAACCGATCATTTCCCTGAAAATCGTCGTGCGGTTCACCGAATTAATGATTGGTGTCGTTGGCTCACAGTAGTCCGGAACGTTTGTCGACACGGTGGCGATTTCCTCGTCGATCGTTTCGTTGGCGAGCCGCTTCCGCGAGAGGGTTCTCGCTGGAAAAATCGGCGCCGCTTAGCCCGTAATAAACGCCGTTTAGTCCGTGGAGCGTGACAAAACCGACCGGGCGGACACCGCTTTTAATTCCCCATCCAGTCGGAGATAAATCAAATTATCGAGAAAACCGATAAATCGGTCGTTTAATTTTTCAACGACGGCGGCGCGATGGTGGCCGCGAGCACCGGTGGCCTCCGCGAGAGTCAATCTGCCGTGACGCGCGTTCGCGTTAATCGAAAATAGGATTTTTTTCACCGGCGAAGCGAGAGACAGTCGGAAAGAAACAGCGCGCTCGGTTTCGTAAGGGAAAAGGACGTTTCGACGGACTCGATTAGAGCGGGGACCGTTTACACCAACTCGGCTCTGCAAGCGAACGTGCAGAAAGGAAGAGCGAGCGAAAGAGAGAGAGAGAGAGAGAGAAAGAGAGTCGGGTCTCTCGCTCGAGGTGGTCGAATCGATATCCAGACGCGATTATATTAATTACGAGGCCGCGTTATGAAACGGCCCCGGTGCCGCGTTGATTTCAGCTTCATTCATTAACCAGCTTCTATAATTGCCACGGCGATCGCGCGCCGGCCGTAAAGTATCGCCGCGACGTTACACAGCCGACCACCGATAATTATCACGGACGATGGATATCGATCGTCGGGATATCGATGAAATATCGCGGCGAAGCGGTTACCGCGAAACTGTGGTAAATAGAGGGTAACGCTTCGACTTCGTTAACGAGCCGATCTCGAATCGCTCGATTACGCTCCGGCATTCATTAACAAACCGTGCATGCGCCTCGTCGTCTTTCCTCTCTTTCCTGTCTTTTTTTTTTTTTTTCAACCACCGATCTGTACGTCCCATCTTCCTTCTCTATTATTTTTTTTCTCCACCTTTTTCTCATTCCTATTCTATTCGCACACTAGACCCCTTATTCCGTGTTCCCGCTAATTTTTTCCTTGCTCGTGCACAATTTCCACCAATCACACTCCATGCTCCACGCAGTTTACGCATGCTCGCTCGCGAAACACGATTATTTCCGTCGGGGAGGAACCGATTCACCGTTATAGTCCAAGCGATTTTCCTCAGGAAGACGGGACACCCATTGAATTCGTCTCCGTGTTTCTCGCTCGTGGCGGACGGCGATCGCCGGATGCGTTAAATTGGCCCTTTTTACTTCGGCCGAGCCGACGGAATACCGTGGATAATTGGAAAAATCCGTTTTCCGGATAATTGCCAGGGGGAGACCCGGCGAAGCCGCGCAGTTTCACGATCGTTCGTCGTTTTATGCTCTTCGACGCCTTGTACGAAGCACTTTTTTTCACCTCTTTCTCTCACCGTTTGATCGGCATTTAACGATCTTTACAGTCGGCCCACGGCTGCTCGTTTTTCTGCTTGTAAGTTTGTTTCGGTGGAAAGCGGTGTCGCCTCGGGGAACACTCGTTTACGAGCCGATATTAAATTCGAGACGTCACAGCGATTTTATGCGTCGCTGTGCTTTCTCCCTCTTTCCGAATTCTAAAATTAGATTGTCATGCTCCGATCACATTGTCTTAATTGGCTAATGGTAATTTTAATCGTGATGTATGTTCTGGAGTTCTGGATTTACTATCTAACTTCGTGACTTCGTCGTTTCGAATGAATTTTGCCACGCGTTGTTGTGCGAATTGATTTTTTATGCACTTATAGGAAGAAATAAGGTGATGTAACACGAAATACAAGAAACATCAAGATACAGGAATAATTCTATTAAAAAATCAATTTTTATGTAACTCCATTTGCTTGTAATTAATACAGACAACTTTGATTTTGAATAAAGATTCACCGCTGTCATTTTACTTCTGATTCGTGTCCTCTTACAAAAATAATTTATTGTGTATACAGACGAAACTGAAAAATACAATTTTTTCATTTGATGCTCCGGTTTTGGGTAAATGGAGTTTGACAATTCAGCGAACACGTGTGCTAGTAAATAGGAATCGTCTGATGCGTCTGACCATGACCTACCGATTCTACTGCTGGCGGATTTACAAACTAGTTTTTCTCGGAAAGAATGCGTCAAGTAAATAATGTTATTCCTTAGTCTCGTCACAGTTTTGCGTGCACAATTACTTCCTAATCGGTTGTCCATTGTGTACGGAACATCCTCTATATATGTTTCAATATTTATACTTATACGTCTCTTTCCAAGTGTGTAAAATAAGGCGAATATAGAAAGTAACTCAGTGACAACTCGTTTCTCATATCTAGACTGCGGATGTTTATGCAAATTCGTATTTTTATTGGCAAGCATTACGAAAATGAGGTGATTTCGCTGATTTTTATTCGCCGCATTAGTAATTTCAATAAGTTAAACACACTATATAAACGAGGATAAAATTTTATGGAAATTTCTTCGAGCGTTTTTACCCAGTAAGGTTTTTACAAGCTATATAAATGCATAAATATCCGTAGTCCGCTGTGAGAACCGTTTTAACATTCAGACTTCTTTTCCCCGTTTTATGGCAGTTTTGATGGACTCGCGGTTACGTCGTATCGCGTTACTCAATCGAGTATTAACAATCCGAGAAATTAGAAGCTGCATTCCGTTTGTAATTGCACTAGAAATAACACATCGAGACTCTTGCACCGTGACGAAAACAATCTGAAAGATATATTAGTGTAAACAATGCTCGAATACTTTCGAAAGAAACTGAGATCAATCGTTTCTACATCCTTCATTATATCTTGTTACTAGACTGCGGATCTTCATGCAAATAAAACTATTTTTCGATTGCGAGTATCAAGAGTGAAATCAAAATTCATTTCATCCCTTAATAGATTATTCACATTGAAAGCATCGTACAGCAATGTTTCTAGATTTTTCTAATCTTTTAATATTATTTTCAATTTTACCAAACCAATGTCTTTATAAATGCATAAAACTGTTGATATAGTGAAAAAGAAAACGAAACTCGTCATCTCGTGTTAAAAACTTAATTATAATCCAATACTTAGACGGTGCATTTCTGTTCGCAATCGAACTAGAAACAGCAAATCATGATTATTACAGCATGGTCGCGACCATTTAATCGATTCGAAAGAAAGATTGAAGAATCCCGTAGCCGTGGAACAACACCGAGTGACTCACAAGTGAAATTCCAGCGGCTGGTAGAAACGCGAGATATAAATAAAGCTTGGATTTTCCAACCGCTTGTGAAAACGTCAGCTATAAACGAAACTAGGATTATCTCGAAAGCGACTGGAGTTCGTAATTCGCTGATCCATTCCTCCAGAAATTCGTCTACATTAATTGCTCGTTTCTTGCGATACCCGTGCGATTTCCTCCGTCGGGTTTCTACGTGGTTTCTAAGCGAACCTCGGTGCGCGTACTGTCCCGTCGTTTCGCGTACAATAATATTAAATCATTAGAGGATAAAAATCGTGTTCGCATGCGAGTGAAGCGGAGGAAACGGACGAGGGACATATCGGTGATGACATCGGCGCGGCGGCCACGCGTTCGAATCACCGAAGATCGTCGTACTTAGCGACGCGCTTGTCCGCGTTTGCGCGACGTTGATCGCGCCTCGGATAGACAATATTCTTGAAATTCTATTTAAATTCTATTAGCAAGCAAATGATCCGGTAATGAGGAGAACTCGCGATACCGATGGAATGTCGCCGCGGAGTAACGGTCCCCGACCGGCAGACACGCGAAATCTAATCGGAATCGTCGCGCGATTAAGCGGACGCGTAGTACCGGTCTACTTAGCCGTGACACCGGCGCGGCGCGGTGTGCAAACGCAACAAAAAAAAAAAGGAAGAAAAGATCGAGTCGACTTATCCCTGAAGCCAGGAAGATTGTTTTATTGGCCGTTGTACGGGATGTTCATAAATAACGATCGTCAATGGAAAATTTACGCACGCCGATGGATTCGCGCGGCCAAAGTCCACTTAACCGGTCTAACGGTACGGACACGTTGAAACGATTAAATCGCCTGAAAGGATTAGGATGACCGGCCCCGGACACTCTTCCCAGGTTCGTCTCCGTCCGATTTTTATGCTTAGTTGACTGGAGAAGAGTACCGCCTGCCTGCCTGCTTCCCTGTCCGATAGTCTGCCACACTGTACCATGTTACGGAGAGGATCGGCAACAATTTGAATTGATTATCGCGTTATGCGCGCTCGATAAATCGGCGAACGGCCAAATGGGGCTGCGTGATTTACGCACGAGCCACTTAAGGGGCTTAAATCATCCCCGACCCCCCGATCTTCTTCGATCACCTTCTTTCGCGTCCACCATGTTCTGAGAACCCCAGGCTGTAAGGTAAAGGTACAACAAATGGCAGATCCATGAAAAAGTTTCAGGAATCAAGATAAAAATGTTGGGCCTTGTAAAAGCATTATGGTGCTTACACAGGATTTGTAGGATTTTCGAAGAACATTTCGAATCCATGAAGAAAATTGCAGACCAAAAGATTGTTTAACTCATCAGATATCTGTGGAACAATGTCTAGAGCGTACACAAAAATTGTGGGACCTATAAAAAGATTTTGGAGAACTCGCAGAACAAAGTTTGGACGTGCGAATAAATTGCAGAACCTGCAGACAGGTTTGGGAAACCAATATAAAAATTGTACAACCTGTAGACAAATTGTGGGATATGTGAACAAATGGCAGATCCATGAAAAAGTTTCAGGAATCAAGATAAAAATGTTGGGCCTTGTAAAAGCATAATGGTGCTTACACAGGATTTGCAGGACTTTCGAAGAACATTTTGAATCCATGAAGAAAATTGCAGACCAAAAGATTGTTTAACTCGTCAGATATCTGTGAAACAATGTTTAGAGCGTACACAAAAATTGTGGCACCTATAAAAAGATTTTGGAGCATGCGGAAATATTGGAGACTCGCAGAACAAAGTTTGGACGTGCGAATAAATTGCAGAACCTGCAAACAGGTTTGAGAAGCCAATATAAAAATTGTGCAACCTATAAATTGTGGGATATGTGAACAAATGGCAGATCCATGAAAAAGTTTCAGGAATCAAGATAAAAATGTTGGGCCTTGTAAAAGCATTATGATGGTTACACAGGATTTGTAGGATTTTCGAAAAACATTTCGAATCCATGAAAAAAATTGCAGACCTAAAGGTTGTTTAACACATCAGATATCTGTGAAACAATGTCTAGAGCATACACAAAAATTGTGAGACCTATAAAAAAATTGTAGCACGTCAAAGAGAAAGGATCCCAGGATCCTGGAAAAATTGTAGAGCTTGAAAAAGTTTAAAAAGTCGACTCACATGGCTCAGTATTCCTTGTTTTGTTGCAGCATCGTTTGAAAAATTGCTTGTCCGATAGAATGTTCATTTTGGGAATGCGAATTTGTTCGAGAGGTTTACGTTCTGAGGTTCGTGAAACAGCGATTGTTTCCAATGTGGGCAGATCGGAGGCTTAGCTGGGAGGACGCGACCGGTTATTACCGGCGTCAGTCGAACGAGAACGTGTCCCCGGCTGTCACGAATCGCGATAACGAGTCCCGCGTCCGATTGCTATGATCGCTCGGTGATTTTTCTGCTACCGACAGACGGCCCGGCAACGAAGCGGTAATTTCTTGTTCGACGCCGCGCCTCGACGATGTTTGATTTTATTGCTGGAATTCCGATATCTTCCAAGTCCAGTGTAGATATCTACTTTATGCTACTTCTGGTATACGGTGGACACGTACACGCGACGGTCTATTAAAGCAGCAGGTGTTCGCTCTTTTAGAAAGCACTGGAAAAGCTACGTCAAACTGCCAGAGCCTGTCCCGAGATCCTTTTTACCTCTTCGCAGAACCGCGGAGCTAATCATATTCATTCGCGAGCGCCGTTTATATTCAACTGTAGCTTAAACACAATTTTTACCGGCCTCGTCTAATATCCGAAGGAACTATAAATTGCAAATTGTTCGCGTCTGTCGCGGTATACGTCGCATCAAATCATTTCTAGTTACGTTTAACCGCCCACCGTGCTGTTCCTGTCGCTACCGGACTCGTTATTTCTATAATACTTGATCTTTAATATATTACTTTGATAAAGCCATTTACAATTTTAATCACGGAACTGCGGATTTTATGCGTATGTAATAGGTGCACGCGCTTTCGAAAGTTCCACGTGTTCGCGAAGCTTACATTTTTCATTCGAGTTTAATCTCCCGGTTGATAAACTTCGGTTTCTTAACGTCGTCACTGCCACGAATTCTTAGTAACAACCAGACTGCGGATTTTTATGCGAAATGGAAATGAAATCTCTTGTCGAGATTATTTGCAAGGTAGATAATATCATAGACATGTACTTCCTTTCTTGACCGTTTTAATAAGTCTACGATAGTATAACAGTAATTTTAAATTTCTCAAATATTTTCACTGTCTACAAGAATCTTTCAAAATTCAGATAAGTCGTCTCCGAGCGGCGAGAATTCCGTCGAATGTCGAGTAGCTAGTAACTGTAACGACGCGACGCACAGTGTGCCAAATGAGCATTTTAGCTGGACAAAAGTCACTTTCAAATCAACAAAAACTAACTGGACCAATATATTCTAAAATAACCCTGTATTAAAACCCTTGAATATTAAAACTTAAAATTGTTTCGTTATATGTTTACAGAGCGTGTAAACTTCACCTAAAAGACGGACGGTTAACCTATAAATTTATAGCCATACTTCCATGCGCGCTAGAAAGAGCTAAAAACTTACTAAGGAGTATCAAAATTCCTTTATATGACATATATAGGATCTCAAACCATGTATTTTAACTTTAGTGATACCAAATTATCGATAACTTTTCTCTATTTGAGTAAATAAAGTGTCAAAGATGACACTTAATTTTCCACAGAAACGTATATGTAACTCGACTTCGTTAATGAATTAGTATCTACCAAACGTCGCCAAACGTGATGATTTTTACATATTATAAAGTAGAGATCCTCTACTTTATTTTGATACCAAACTCGACTTGCAAAACGCTGCAAAACTATATGAATTGTTACAATGAAGTTGCGGCGTTTTACGTTCCGACGCAGCCGATGCCGTCGCCACTTAGCGGTTTCTTTAGCCTACTCGATTTAGACTTTTGTCCAGCTAAAACGCTCATTTGGCACACTGTGCGACGATTCGATATTTGTTATTTATTATTTGATTTACGATCTTAACATTTGATAATATACGTTATTTGATTATTCTAGTACGACGCGTGAAAAAGTAAAGACATGTTTAATCTCAGACGGAGATTTAAACGAGATCATTTTATTAATTGTATCTGTTCTACTTAAAATTAAATGTTAAATTGTTTGCATTTATGGACATATTATTCTATCGACGACTTAAATCCTACATATGTATAGTATTCAGTTGAAAAAATTTCTTTCCTACAGAATATTGTAAGTAAGTAAAACCTGTACCTCTCGAGGGTTAATTCCTGCAATTTCTACTTCAACCAGGTCTTTCTCAATAAACTTCATCAATTGGAACAGCCTGTACATCTTTCGTATTCTCCTCCATTGTCTGGCTCGACTCGAACGTAAACAAACGTGGCATCACACTCCTATCATTAATATCCATTGTGCGGCTGAGTGACGGTTAGCAAACAAAAGATGTACGATTCGTTACCGGATCGCTGGAAGTAAAATCAGCGGATAATCGTGAGTTTTCCATAAAGCGGTGCGCGTGCAGGTCTCTCGCGAGAAATAATAATTGATTACACGTCGCGCTTGTTACGCCGCGCCCAGGGGCGTCGTCGATCTCGTGAAAATCTTGGCGATCGATCGATCTCGAAAGAGAGGAGGGAGGGAGGGAGGGGATACATGGAATCGTACGAATTCGCGGTGCCCGTCTAAACGAGGCTCGTGATTATGGTGTTTTTCGCGGATCTAGCATTACCGAGCATGCCTCGTGGCTCGGCTCCTAGACGGAACGGTAATGATCGTCGGGCACTCGCTTATTACCGGCATAGTATAAACACCGGTGCTGTCTGTCCGCTTGGTCTCGCTCGACCGGTCGACAGAAGTGTGTCCGCGTGCTGGAGAAGGAGGGACGCCCCACAGTGGGCAATTCGGACGAAAGGACCCCGCACTAATCATATGGAAAATCTATCCCGGTTAAATCAGTTGGATTTTTTATATCTTGTAGCTTATGATCTATTGAACAAAAGATGTAATGGGCACAAAGTTCAATAATGGACAGTTATCGAGTTATAATCAGTGAAACATGACAAATTCGAGCTGCAGAATACTCAAATCTCGGGAGGTATTTATTTTTTGGAAAAATGGTTGAAACAAAAATAGTACGGTTTCACAAAATCTGTTAGGTGGTGTCATTATTTTTTTTTTGAATTTTGAATGATCTTGAAAAAGTCTGTGAACAGAAATCTTTCAGAAAAATCTTTGCGTGTCACAGCAGAGATAAGGAGTCCACGGTTCGTCACTCCCGTAGTATTTTTTTCGCTTCAAACCCTCTGTCCGTGGTCCGTGTGAAAATCGAAGGAGTGTGGTAACGGGAGGGGTGTTAAGTAAATATATTTCCCGAGATTTGAGTATTCGGCAGAACGAATTTCTCATATTTCACTGATTATGACTCGATAACTGTCCATTATTGAACTTTGTGCCCATTACATCTTTTCTTCAGTAGATCGTAAGCTACAACATATAAAAAATCCAACTGATTTAACCGGGATAGTTTTTCCATATGATTAGTGCGAGGTCCTTTGTTTCAAACTCGAAGAACTATCGATAGAAATGAGACAGACCGAAGAAATTTCTTTTTTAAATTCTAGCTGAAACTTTGTAGAATATGGGAAAAATAGGGAGATTATGGTACGAACGTTTTTTAACCTTGATCAAATTCGTTAAACTTGTACAATTTCAAGAAAATTGAATTCTTTTCTTTTGTTACTTTCATATTGTTTGATCTGTTTTAACACGTGTTACAGTGATATTAATTGCACAGACGTATAAAAAAATTCTTCTCTTGAAAATGATCCATATCAGGATCGAAACGTTGGGATTTTGTTAATTGCAAGATTGTTTGTTTTTTTTTTTTATTTTGATCGAACCTGTGCGCTGATACCACCACGCATTGTTTCATTTTTAACATTTACGATCGATAGAATATTATTTATGTTCTAATGGAAACTTATTGCTGGCGATAATGAAAGTTAACAGTGCAATTTTCGATACGGCTTCGTCCGAGAGGCGGTTGCGCAGCTGAAGCGCCATTGTGCAACTGTGCGCCGCTGGAACCCGCTTGCAACTCGCTTGGAAAACGAACCGCACGAGTGCGTAATGCCAGTTCATAATGCGGTTGCGTCCTGTTCATCTTCGAGTACGTACTGCGAGAGTATGAAATTATCGATTGGTCTACGCATCGATCGATTATCTGATTCGTGACTTCGGAGAGTTTCACTGTTTGTCTCAGTAGCTTACAAGTAAGACACGAACACACTACGTGGTGTTGTTTTTTTCTATAATTCTTAAGTTATTTCATTAAGCAAGTAAGTTGACATATTTCAAAAATTATTTCAAACGTGTTCTCATCAACAGTATATCACCTTTTGTGTTTTTTTAATAATTCACAGACGCAATCTCTTATTTCTTGAAAAGGGTCGAAACAAAGACTGAAATCTCGAAATTAATATATTGCAAAATTGCTTTCAATTAAATTGATCAAACCGGTGCGCCAAGAACATCAACGTAGATCAAAACGTCAAAATTTCAAGTTGATAAATTGCAGAATTGCTTCTAAATAAAAAGAGATCGAACCGGTGCGACAAGAACAATCAACGTAGATCGAAACGTCAAAACTTCAAGTTGATAAATTGCAGAATTGCTTCTAAATAAAAATAGATCGAACCGGTGCGCCAAGAACATCAACATAGATCAAAACGTCAAAATTTCAAGTTGATAAATTGCAGAATTGCTTCTAAATAAAAAGAGATCGAACCGGTGCGCCAAGAACATCAACGTAGATCGAAACGTCAAAATTTCAAGTTGATAAATTGCAGAATTGCTTCTAAATAAAAAGAGATCGAACCGGTGCGACAAGAACAATCAACGTAGATCGAAACGTCAAAACTTCAAGTTGATAAATTGCAGAATTGCTTCTCAATAAAAATAGATCGAACCAGTTTCATGAAAAAAATAAATAATAATAGAAACGATTTTGTATTGCTATTACACATTGTGATGACGGTCCTTTGAACTGTGCCGACGACTGCGACACTCCTTGTCGCATTAGTAGTCGTTCACACCGATATACCCGTGATCAGATTACACAGTGGAGGGGATATTTTTGTTGCGTTGATCGTGTACGGCCTCGTTGCGTTTATAGAGGATTTAACTGTCCAAGAACGCAGCTTAGCGGTGCGCGTTCAGTATACGGATCTATGATTTCGAATAAATTAGAACACGTTTAGGTGTGTGCAATGAAGTACAGCGCCCCGTGCGAAACTGTATCGATAAAATGGAACTGCACAACACCGCACGCGAACGCCGCGTACAAGAAATTTACAACCGAAATTCGTTACATGAACGAGCCATAAATGCGTATCGTAGCCTGTGTATGTTATTCAAGTGCACGAGTGCTTCACAAAGATGTACTCGCACATAATGCAACCGTACGGCGCGGACGCATAACGCTTGTACACAGTGAAAGTGTATAACGCAACGCATCATAAATTATATAGTGCACGATATAAAAGGATAAAGTAATTGCATAATGCGAGTGCATACCGCAGCCCACAGATCCGAGAGGCGCACACTGTTCAATAAACACACATTGTAAACAATACAATTACGCAACGCAACCGCAATTTTATAACTGTTCCACAAATACATAATATACAACTTGCCGCGGTCCCACTAACTCGATTAAAACCTCCGAAGTTGCATCACAAGCGAATATTCTGCGGTGCGCGATCAATCGTGGTGCAGATTGTTACATCGAGTATGTAAACGTCACACTGTACATAATAAACGGAGCCGTACCGGGTTTACGCACTTTTAATTAAACCGAGAATTTTATGCAGTTACGACGAGAATAAACTGGTTTAGTGAAACACGATACCAACGTTTAAAAAATATAGAAATATTTTATTTTCAATTTATTTATACCGTTAAGAGGAGAACACACAGTTTCGTGTGACTCCCGTTTGTTGCCGATGATGCAAGACATTTCCATTTAGAAATCCGCAATCTACTCGTAATAGGTATAAGCCGGTCAGTGAAATAAGAGGTGCAACTCAATTTACCTGGTTGATTCTCTGTTTTTGTTGATTTACAAGTATATTGCGGAGCTGTATGCAAAATAAAAATTGTCTGCACCGATTACGAGAACGGGAAAAGGTACATAAAAATTGATTTCTTGTCCTGATAATTCTGATTTTGATGGAAAATAAAAATTGTCTCCAGTAATTGCAAGATACTGAAGCCACATAGTCATTTGTTTCTGTTGGAAGTCAGCCTTATAGGTTAGTGAGACCGTTTTTTTATTAATCGAACAAATAAGGCTTTTATGGCTCGTGTACGGTTAATTTTGTGAGTAACTGGACATGTTAGGTGTTATATAGTGCTTCCGCTGTGTTCTCCCGTTGCCGTTGGAATGGACACGTTTTTATTTTCAATAAATAAAGTATATTTTGTATGTTGGTCCCCGTGTAATTAGCAGCCCAAGACCTATCAGTCTCACAGTTTCTTTTCTGAATCATTCTGATAAGGATAAAAAGTATACAACTCCGTATCCATTAACACATTACCGACCGGAAGGCTATCAATAGGATTTTCAATAATTTAAATTCTCTTAAATGAAACTATTAGATGACGAAATCATGATCAGCAACACATGTCATTTGGAAAATTTTTAATTTAGCGCCGCCTCCAAAAAGATTGTATTGTATTTAATATTTTATTTTAATCAATTTCAATTAACACTTGGTGTGCTTGATTTATATAAATAAATTAAATGGAAATTATTCCATTCTTTTTATTAGTGCATTCTTTTATTTCTTTTTTTCGAAGTCGGTTTAATTTTCGCATTGAACGGCTCGTTTCTTTGTACCTACTTATAATACATATTTCTATAGGTAATAAGATTATACGCTTATAGCCTCGTGCGTTCACGATACTATTCGACGGCCCGCCTTACGAAAAGTACTTGGACTGTCTATCGAGGAACACTTGGGATTATTATAATCACGCGAATTAATCGCTCCTCGAGGGCAAACGCTCGCGCAGGACCATCGATTGCCGCGGAACATAAAGCCGAGCGCATGAACGCGGGACAAAAGTACTCCCGATAATGAGAGTCTCGTTAAGAGCCCGCTATCGGGACCCACATAATTTCCCGCGGCGAACTGGCGGACGTGCGCTGTACTAAGCGAAGTTTCGACGTTCAAACGGAACTTTGAATTGTATCCGACGGTGATCTTCGAACCAGTCTACACCCACATTTTTTTCAACGGTAGATTTGTTCCCGAAAAAAGCCGTGCTGAAAATAATGAAAACGTGACCGTATAATTTCCGATTATGCGCAGTGGATCCGAAAAGTACATACACGTGTTTCAACACGAAATTTCTGATTCACGAGAGATGATTTTACTATCGTACACCATTGTTCATTTTCCTTGAAAATATTTTTTACAGGGCGGAATTTATTTATCAAAATGCAAGGATATGCATTCTCAAAAATAAACCGTGCTGAAAATAATGAAAACTTGACTGCATAAGTTCTGATTCTCGAGATATCGATGATTACACTGTGAATTTTATGGATTTATGATAAAAATGGGTAGTTCTAATTTCTGACAGTAAAAAAGTTTGAAGAATTTAAATATAATACTATATTAGTTTCAATCAATTAAATATATTCAACAAGAAATTAAATATTTATTTCTCCCCAGCTTGTTGCAATTCAGATAGAAAGTTTTCATTTTGCGTGAAGATTCGCAGTCTATTGATGATACTCAAGCTGTCGTCATTTCGTAAAAAATAATTGTTCGGCGATAAACTTGGACTCGTCTTAAAGCTTGAAGATTCTACTATCGCACACCATTGTTCATTTTCCTTGAAAATATTTTTACAGGACGGAATTTATTTATCAAAATGCAAGAGTATACATTCTCGAAACAGAAAGTACACGTATTTCAACATTGAATTTCTGATTCACGAGAGATTGATGATATTCAACTTATCATTTCATAAAAAAAACAATTGGAGTCGTTGAAGCTTGAAGATTTTACTTGAAACATCCAAATTCAAGAGTGTGTATTCTCTAAACAGAAAATGGTGAAAATCGAAATTTCTCGAAAGTCCGAGCTGCTCGAAACAGTGAATTCCAGTTCTGCGAATACTCGGGCAAAGAGAAATATTAGTAACGATCGGCAAGGCTCGGAGACAGGTATAGAATTCGTTGTAAACCGGGTCTGGGTTCTGTCCCCGGTGTCCCCTTGGTAATCGATCTTTTTCGATCATTCCGATCGGTATATCTCGCGGTCAGTCTTTTCCATCGCATCGGTTCCGAAGACGCGGTGCGACATACATATCGGGGGCACAATGTAGAGAAAGACGCGCGAACGCAGGGGAGACAAAGGAAGAAATCGTTCGTGGATCAGAGAGGCTGGTATACGAGCATCGTAATTCGATAAACGTACAGATCGTTGATTTTGCGCCGGTTTTCTGGGTAGTCGGACGCATAAAACACCGCGTCACGTGACACGATGGCGATCGACCGCCAAAAGGGGGAACAGTTTTATGCGGAAAGGATCAACGCGAGAAGTGCTGCACACTGGTCCACAACAGTGTGTCGGACAAATGTTATTCGGAATAACGAAGTAACTGATCTATTTGTTACTCGTGAATAACACTTATCGATATCGCATCCCGGCAAAAACATTGGCACAACTGAAAAAATAATGATTTTCAAGTTGGAACAGTGATAGGTGCATTTTGTTGGCCTCTACCTGCTAGAAAAACGTGATATTTCTAACTTCTAATTGTTCTGCAAGTTATGTTCGGTTTTCTTATTGAGATTTTAATATCTGTAGTGGCAGGTACATTGTCTCTTTAGAGTTGATGGAGGTATCCGTAATATCATTTTATTATTTATTTATTATAGACGGACTGAAGCCCTTGTACATAAGTGTTAACAATAAAAAAAAGAGAGAAAGATACAAGACTACTCGTCTAATAACAAAGAGGGGACATGCACAAAAAGAATAAAAAACCATAATAACATAATAATGGTATTATAATTAATATGGTATTATCATATAATCCAGCGTAGTTGCATTTGAAAATTTTGTAAAGCTTCAATGAAAGAATCAATACGATTATAAATAGTGCAACTCATTTTGCAATAATGAGATACGTTAGATTAATTAATCCATAAGTAGATTTTGCTATAAGTGTTTGAAATTGTTGTGCATTATTCACGAATAATGTGAATTGTACCTATTCGTTACTGGATTGTGCATTCCCTGTATATTATGACGAAAATGACTAGATTAAATAACAACCTGTCACGTATTACGTATGAACTGATTCTGAACCGCTAAATCTTGATTTGAGAGCACTGTGGACGCGGTGGACCGAACATGGGCCCTCGATATGACCACGGGACACACGGCAGCGACGAAGGTTTC
The DNA here is from genome assembly GCA_916610235.2 of Lasioglossum morio. Classification (NCBI taxonomy): domain Eukaryota; kingdom Metazoa; phylum Arthropoda; class Insecta; order Hymenoptera; family Halictidae; genus Lasioglossum; species Lasioglossum morio. The sequence continues at coordinate 3,297,834 of OU744324.1, read as the reverse complement.
GAAAAGAGGACGAGAGACCGGACACGTGAACGGGGGGAGGCCGAGGGGACACAGAAACGAAGGACACACCGGTGGGAATTAAAAGGAGAGACGGACAACGCGGAGGTCCGACGCTTTTCCCCGTACAGGATTGGACCCCGGCGGCCATCTTGCCCTCGTCCTCCTCCTCGTCCTTTTCCCTCTTCCTGTGTTCGTGTTCTTCGCTCTCGTTCCTTCTTTCGTACGATCCTCCCCTCCTTCGTTACGGAAACTTTTATCTTCGGAAATTAAGGGATATTCTTGTTTCGAATGCCTTTTTTTCACCAATTTTTCGACATTTTTTTCCCGGGAATTCTCGAACTTTGTGTATTACATTCACTTTTATCCATTACATACATTGTATATATATATATATTCTTTATCCGTTTAACACACATTACAAAGATTTCAATTTTTCAGATGCATTAAAAATTTTTCTCTCTTGAAAATGATCCACATCAGGATCGAAATGACGAGAATTTATTAATTGCAAGATTGCTAGTTCTTTATTTTGATCGAACCTGTGTGCTGATATCACCACAAAGAATTATTCACTTATATAACTGTTACACGAGAATCTTAGGCCCTTGTCTAGCTGGCATTCCGAAGGGGTTGCACAATGAATGGATAATAAAAAGGATAAAGGAGATAATAAGGGCTAGAAAGAAAATTCGATGAAAATTATGTGTGTTAGAACAAATGTGACATTTTTTTGTCGCACATTTTACTACTAACCCCGTGTACTATAATATAGAACCTATTAAAAATTGATCTTATTAACTTCCGAAATAGTATTCTACTTCGCTAGACGTACACATGCAGTCAATATAAATTTTCTTTTTCTTCTAAGAAATTATAAAGTTGTTTTCATCGCTGCAACCGTAAAAGACATCATACAGTACAAGGGGTTAGATAACAATATTAAATATAAATATATGTATCGTGTTAACCGCTTGCCGTATCATTTTCGTTACAATTACAGTGATGAAAACGTCTTTATTTCCAAAATGTGTCGTACAAGAGAAAAGAAAATGTATTTATTATACATTTATGTATATGAATCATATTTTATTCCATTTCATATTTCAGTTCAACTTTGTTAAAATCTTTATGACGAGTTTGACTCGCTAAAATACAGCAACGGATTGAAAAAATAATAATAAAAGTGATAATATTTCGTGGAGTAACATTACCCTTTATCTGAAGAATGTGTCAAATACAACGTATTACTATCGCACATCACTGGATTCGGGAAAGTCTAGAGAATCTTTTTCTGTAAAGAACAATACAATATCTGTTCTAATAACGACACAATATTTGTTCAAATTCTAAAAATACGTCTTTTCTTCAAACTCATATTTCTCAAAAACGTCTAGGTGATAAATTAAGAACAGATTCGGAATCAGCGTGAAAAACTACAAGGTCCACCCAACAGTTATATGGAAACATTTTTGGTATTGAACATTGCAATTGAAATCGCTGAAATCCTGAATAAACGCGATCATACTATATTTATAAAGTACTGTAAACTAGTCGCATTTAGTGTTCCATAGATCCAGTGTTATATAAAATCGGTGTTATATAAAATATTCAAAAAAGTGTTTGAATTTGTTGAACCGTGTTACCGTCGAGCTGGTGTTCCGGACATGGAACAAATTCCTTTGAAAAGGGTCGAAACCAAAACCGAAACGTCAGGCAAGAAAAAGTGAAAATTGCAACATTGCTAATTCAGCTATTAATTGATCGAAACTGTGCGCCAAAAGCACCATCAAATTAAATATGGAAAAGTGTGAAGTTCCTCTCGGTTGCGAACAAGAAGGTTAAAGCCGTCGCTCGCGTCAGAAACGGAGGAGTACCTACACACTTACCGGTCCGGTATCGTCTTACAATGTGGCTCAGTTCCTCACCTACGCCGATCCATCGGCCGGCGAATTATGCTCGGTTAGCAACACGGTGTCGTTGGATTTTCACGAAAAACGAAGAATCACGGGGGCGTATCCGCATTGCATTACCATGCAAAATACCAGGAAAACGTGGGTACCGCTCGGTGGACCGTGAGTAGGAAGGACGTCTGCCGTGGATCGCATGCGGCCATGCGGCGGATTTGTCCAGTTCAGATACCAACCCGTTTGTTTTATTACAGTGCCCACCGGTGATTATTTAATACCTCTGACAAAGTTTATGCCTCGCGGATTGACCGACGATCGTCCCGAAAAATGTAACGTACTCTGAAACCATTATTGGGCTAGAAAATATTCAAACTCCTCTTCGATGAACCACGACCATCCAGAAGTATATTAATACGTGTACACATCTCCAGGAAATTGATCGAAAATATTTTAAACATGCTCTTCGTAAACACTCATTTTTCACACGCAAGATCTTGTTGTTTGATACACTTCAAATTTCTACGGAGTCGTTTCGAAACGATTCACAATTAACCGTGCATTGTACTTAATTTTTTGTTTTGCGTTAAATAAAAAGCAGGAAAGGTCGACAATTAATAAATCCCGAACTTCAAAGTACCATCTTCTTTTTACCCCCTTGCCGTATCATTTTCTTCAGAGTTACAGTATCTGCCGCTGGATCATCGGCTGAAGAAACGAAATCCACGAAAATTTTCATCGTTCGACGCGACGCGACGCGAGGCTAAGTACCGGGCAAAAAAACCGCATCGTAATGCAGCCGGCAGGGTTCACCGATGTACCGATCGGGAGTCTCGGGAGTTGTTCGAGAAGATGCCTGGACACCACGGTATGAGTAATACGTTTAGGTATGTGATCTCGGGCCGGCTCGACTCGGCGCGGCATGTATCGGTGAGATTTTCTTGCGCGCGTGCACGCACTCACGCACGCACGCATCGGCGAAACCACCACCCGACTTCTTTCTCTTCCCTTATTTCGGCATTAGTTTTTACCGGGGCACCGCAGCATAAGGACACCACCGCGACCGACTAATTGGAGTTCTTTGGCCGCGGGACTGGTACGTGCATCCATTTCAAGTACAATTAAAATCGTTTGGGAAATTACGCGCGGGGACGCGGCGAGCCTCGGGGAGGCCAGTTAGGGTACACGAGGGCTGCTGCTGCACCGGTGACCACTGCATAATACGTGCCTATGGAGAGACCACATACTTCGATCGCCATAGTACGACACTGCGTGTAAGTATCCACTATATGTCTACCGCACCGAGTTCTAGCTGAGGCAACTGCATAATATAATTGCATAGTGTGGCCGCAGGATGCTGCCGCGTGATAGCAGAATTTCTATACCAACTGTTTCATAGTGGCACTTCGCGATGGGGATCGCTTCAATGGCTTCGTCATGCGAATCGAACGGTGCCGCTGTTGGTGCATCGCGAACTACCAGACTGCATCCGACTGCTGTATAACAACTGCATAATGTAGCTGAGTAATGAAAGTGTATTTAGACACTGTATAGTGGAACTGCATAGTAGGACTGCGTTATATTACCGAATGCGAAGTATGGACGTTCTGTAACACAATTTTACAACTGCATTATGTAACTGAGTAATGAAACTGTATTTAATCAATGCATCGTAAAACTACATAACGTAAGGGAGTAATAAAATAGTTTTTAACAAATGCATTGTACAACTGTATAATTTAACCCCATTGTGATAACGTGTTTCGTAGATGCAGCATGCATTGGGATGATGCACATGCAGTGCAAAGTATCGAGGTTCTATAACACAATTTGACAACTGCATTATGTAACTGAGTAATAAAAGAGTATTTAATCAATGCATCGTACAACTACATAACGTAAGGGAGTAATAAAATAGTTTTTAACAAATGCATTGTACAACTGCATAATTTAACTGTATTGTGATAACGTGTTTCGTAGATGCAGCATGCATTGGGATGATGCACATGCAGTGCAAAGTATCGAGGTTCTATAACACAATTTGACAACTGCATTATGTAACTGAGTAATAAAAGTGTATTTAATCAATGCATCGTACAACTGTATAACGTAACTGAGTAATAAAAGAGTTTTTAACGAATGCATTTTACAACTGCGTAATTTAACTGTATTGTGATAACGTGTTTCGTAGATGCAGCATGCATTGGGATGATGCACATGCAGTGCAAAGTATCGAGGTTCTATAACACAATTTTACATCTACATAATATAGCTGAGTAATGAAAGTGTATTTAATTAATGCATTGTACAACTGCATAAACTAATCCTATTGTGACAACGTGTTTCGTAGATGCAGCATGCATTGGGATGATGCACATGCAGTGCAAAGTATCGAGGTTCTATAACACAATTTGACAACTGCATTATGTAACTGAGTAATAAAAGAGTATTTAATCAATGCATCGTACAACTGTATAACGTAACTGAGTAATAAAAGAGTTTTTAACGAATGCATTTTACAACTGCATAATATAACTCTATTGTGTAACGTGTTTCGTAGCTACAGCATGCATTGGGATGATGCACATGCAGTGCAGAGAATCGAGGTTCTATAACACGATTTCAAAACTGCATAATGTTGCAGTAGTCATGTTCGTGAACACAAATGAGAATTGAAACAGCAGTTTCTATTGACATGTATACCGAGAACGAAGCTCGCCCGACAGAATTCTACACAAAACAGATATTTAACAATTGATACATATCCATAAATGTAGTTTATGGATATCTTATCGATAATCATATGGTTAAATGGATCTCTGGTAGAACTCAAATGATGCAAATGCATCCTGAAGTAGTACAGAGTTCAGAAGTTGTACAAATAAATTTGATTGCAGCTCTGTCGTGCAATTGCATAATGTTATACATTTGTTCAGTGCGTATCCATTGTAACGCACAGAACTGCATAGAACAATCGTGCAGCACAGTGTAACAGCTACATAGTGTAACAGCATAATAATAAACTGGATGCAGTATCTATTTAGAACAACTGCATATTGTTATACATCAACTAAACAATGTAGCTGCCTGTTCTGTGACCGTACGCAACATTTTTCCACCAAATTCGCACACGGCATCCACGCGAGTTTTCAACAGGATAATAAATTTCGCCGGACGTATAATGCGAATCCATAATTCATGCACATCATGTATTTACGTTGCGTATTTTGCATAATGCGTCCACTAACGTTCGAGCTGCTCCGTTCGTAACGTACTCGGCTGCAAACTGCATCACACCGCGGAAACTGTATAACGCAACTCTACAATGCTGTTGCACCGCTCTACCCAAATCATTGAAACGACTCTAGTGTGCAACGTGTCATGCGATACCCTATAATAACACATACCTAAACAAACTGCACGATGGCAACATGAATAAAGAAATTGGACGGCGAAAATGTATCGTACATGCTCGAGTGGTGTCGAACTTGTTGTGCAAGTTTTTTATTTTCCTATTTTTCGTTTTTAGACAAACGATAAATATTTCTTTTTCCCTAGAGCACTTAATAATAAATTTATAAATCCGGAATAACGTTTTTTTTTAATAACCTTTCGCACTCGATTGCTGTACTATAATTCAAAATATCATTTAACATCGTAATCAAAGTTGCTGTACCATTATTCACAATATAGTTTACATTATTTTATTAAACTATATTAGAATTACTTTAGGTCGGAAGAAATGTTTCATTTTCGAGTTAAAATAACTCAAAGGATTAAGGATTCAAATAAACGTAGCTATACAACAAATATAAATTTTGTATTCCCTTCCAAGACAATTCTGGTGTCGGGCAAAAATTGTATCTAAAGAAAAATTTCGAATAAAGTGGGTTTAAAACCGACTTGGGAGAAGCTCATTTTATTCGAAATTCTTGTGTACGTATCATGTTTGCCCAACACTGTTTCGGAAATAAAGACGTTGTAATCACAGTGACTGTAAAGAAAATGGAACGGCACGGGTTCAAACCACCGACTGAAAGGTGATATGAACTGCTCGCTCAATTGAGCGATCCGGGCAGCAGTATCGACGCGATTTGCACGGTGTATAATAGAGTTTCGAATGCCAGGGATACCTGTCCAAAATTGCGAGAGCGTTCGCCGAATTCATGGCGTTCGACGACGCGCAAATCCGGCCGCGATCTAGATAGGGTAAACGTCTGTGAAAAAAATCGCGATCTACATCGCAAGGGGCCGGGATATCTTATTGGCACAGAGCTCGGCCGAGGAAATATGTCGACACGGTCGGCACACGCGGCCGCTATCTCGCGGTATCGTAATCACTCACCGGCGCGAACAGAATTTGTCTTTACGTCAGCCCGTTTCCATTGGCGAGTGATTAGGATACTGTGGGACGGCGCGGCGCGGCGTTTTATAGCAGCCGAGAGAGTGGTCCGCGCGAAGAAATGGACGGGAAGAAAAAGCTCTGAGAAAAATCGGTTAGCCGCGGTGAAAAAAATTACACGACGCCGCGTTACGATATTGGGAAATCTCTCGTCGACGTTTCTAATTTTAGAGCCGTTGTGGGGCCGATATATCGAGATACCGTCACGCTCCGGCGAACCTAATAAGCCGCCGCGATTCAGGAAAAAGTCAACGGATTGACTTTTTTCCACGGGGGAACCGCGCCGAAGTTTCCTTTGCTCGTCGCGGATCGAAGTCGTCCGTTTCAGACCTGTATCCATCGCGAAATCGTTGCATTTACAACGGAAATATGAACAGCTCCGATGCAAACCAGTAAAAACGTACGAAAAATTCGATGGCATCGTTCTATTTAACAGAAAATAAAAAAAGCTGACTCGTTTCCCAATTAACCTACAGAATGAGGAACCCTATCGAATGTTAACCCTTTGCACTCGGTGCTATTGTAACTCGAAAATGAAACATTTCTTCGGACCTAAAATAATTCAATTCTACATGATTTAGATACGTCATATTGTACTTGAATGTTTAGTAATGTTTAGTAATTGGTTAGATCCCAACATATTTAGTAATGCAATCAATATTTCGAATAGTGGCAGAGCAATCTTTAGTGGTGACTCTGAATCACCGCTCGAGTGCTAAGGGTTAAAATACTGTTTTAAATTAAACAATTGAGAATATCAACGAACGATACAATTAAGACAGAAGCCTTATACATAGGTTTATATTTTTTCCAACACTTCTTTAACGATGCAAGTATACCTTGGTTTGTGAGTCTCAAACAACCTAGAGATTTTGTTACATTCGTCGACAGAAGTGTTTCGAATGATTATTATACTTGAAATGCTTTAAGCTCACGAGGATAGAAATTCCCGAATCGAAGGAGGGATCGAGAGGAAGCTCTCGTTATTTTTGGATCGAGTTTCCTGCGCGTCCGCGTCGAGTCGCTCGTTTTGCGCGGTTGAAACGAGCTCGGCCATGGTCCCCCCCGGCCTCCGGGACGATTTTTATCGATCGATGTACCAGTACGACATAATAATTTCTTCTTTACATTGTTCCCCGTTCGAGTCTCGCGTCCCCAGAAGCCGCAAAAACTCGAGAACCGCACATATATGTATTCCGCGGCTGAAAACGCGACGGATCAAAGGCACCTCCGGGGCCGGGCAAGAAGCGGGCCGCGGCGCGGCGACGACACAGGAGAGAGACCCTGGGCCTCTCCTCTCTTCTTTTCCCTTCTCTTCTCTTCTGTTGCATTCTGCTTTCTGCGAACCGCAGATCTTTTTATCGGGCCGCGCGTCGTCATTACGGCAATTTGGCGCGCATACGAAAACGCGGCCCTCGGTAATCCGAAAACTCGCGAGGGGGCGAGACCCACCCGTGCAATTACCGCTCATCCGCGCCGCGATTTACGACCCCTCGTTTACTATATTCTCGCGCTTCCGCCTCGCCACCTCTATTCTATCACGTTTTTATTTTTCACATCTGTTCCCCCAAATGATACGAAATAAAATAGCTCCGTGTGCAAAGGGTTAATAGTTTAAGACCGTATCGACAAGAATAAAGATAGTCTGTTTGAACTACAAGATTTACATACAGAAATTATATAAAGAGGAAATTCGTTCTTACTTTAAACATTGTTAAAGATTTAGATTATAATATAACAGTAGTGTAATATAATATATAATAGTATAATATAACAATAATTTTAGATTATAATATAACAGGTTTTAGATTAAAAATAATATACTGACATTTTGAAGCTCTTTTCAGTTTCCTATTATTCTTGAGATCGTTTGAAGCAACATGTTCCTTAACAAAGCCGCGGACGCCAATTTTTCCAAAGGAAAACATTGAGTCGAATGATCTGAAGAATCTCCAATTTCCAGATGTTGAAGGAATTTTGATACACCCTGTACAAAACGGGTCCGATTAGCATCGTGTTTGGATTCGTTTTAATCAGAGAGATCTGAGAAATCACGAATAATGATTTTTCGAAAAAAAATCGTTTGATTGGCTCGCTTTCGTCCCGGCGAAAATATCCGGCGAGAAGGTGAACATTTTTTCGCAATGTATCAAAGCATGAAATTAAAGGGAAATAACGAGCGCGGACCGACGATAAATTTGAACGAGCGTCAGCCTCTCGAAATCCCGAAAGAACAAACATCGTCTTAAAAAGCCCCCTCCGAAAAAAGGAGAAGACAATCGACGCGCGCACCGTGTTGCATAACGCAGCATCAGCGTGTCCGCTTTAACAACGCAAAAACTTGTTGCCCGTTGCAAATCCCGGGACGAAGCGTTGCGGAGAGCCGGCCGTAAACGCAGACACGGCCCGCGGGGAGGTCTGTCAAATAAATAATCGACCGAAACCGTATGCAAGCTTGCTCGCCGGCTGTGTCCGTTCGCGGGTGTATTGTTCCCGCGTGACGTCACATCCTCGAAAACACTATTATTATAGGCAGCGTTCACCCACCTCCGACGCATTAACATAGATTACGAGCGCGAGGCCCCCGGAGCGATCCGGCTTTTCTTTGGCTGATCGCGATTCCATCTTACCGGATTTATCGGACCCAGTCCTGAACGATATACAATATGGCCACTCTGTCACACAGTGGTCCGGATCGAGAAATTCAGACAAAAAGAATAAAACATTCATTTTGTAAATTAAAAATAAAATAATTCTCTAGCTTAAATCTCAAGAAAATCAACTCTAATTACTTTAATCCCCAAAATTAATATTTTTATAAATTATATCTTGACTGAAACGAATAGTTATCATGAAGTTGCCTTAAAATTTCTATTGTTATTAATTCTATCTATTATTATTTTTATTCTATTTATCAAAAATATTTCACCATTTAATTTAATAATAATCCTAATTATCTTTACTTTAATTACCCTTATTATAAATTATTTAATTAACCATAAACCCCTCTATTGGTTAATAATTTTTATTTCAATAATTAGGGGAAATATAATCATATTTTTTATATTTCACAAGACTAATTATTCAGAAAATTCACATGTTGTCGAAAAATGAACTTTCTCATGTTATATTGACGTGAACAAGGTTTGTATTGCTTCCTAAATATCCATCTACCTCGAAAATGAAGAAATTAATAAAATATTATAAAAATTGTAATCGTAACGAACACTTGGGCATGCTTAGCTTCATCTTGGATACCCTGGCTAACTTGTTTAACATTGTTTCACTGCTCTTCTTCTAAAGTGAACTTCTAAAGTGCTCTTCTTCTTTCCGATAAAAATTTAAGCTGGCATTAAATATTTAATTTAAATAATGTGTTAAAGAAATAATGCACAGCGAAGGTACGGGAATAGTGAAAACTTTGAGTTCCAGATAGTACCGCATTATTACAAATTGCACTTCCCTGGATTTACATTATTCGGCATGTAGCTGTCCCAGCTTTATTTAACTTACTTTTAAGGAGGGCGATTGTAGCCTAGCCTGAACTTTTATCTAGCGCTTATGAAAATCCCATCCTTGCATTATCGCGAAATAAGAAAACGCATCCTGCACCCTTGCAATCCTAAAAAGAAGAGTCTACTCCCTTGATTTTGTGCTCGTTCCCTTCATTTGACGATTCTGTCGTCGAGGGTGAGAACATATTGCAGCTTACAATTATGCAAAAATAAAAGATCAGAGTTCCGTGTCGATCATCGTAGACATCCCCAGCGATGAACTCATTAAATCCGTTTGCTTCTACACACATCGAGATTCACCGAATAATCTCATTAACAAATTTCCTTGGCGGAACCCAGAACGAGCGGGGAGGATCTCTCTCTCTCTCTCTCTCTCTCTCTCTCTCTCTCTCTCTCTCTCTCGATCACGTCGGCCACTAGCTTTCGTATTAATTTAATTACAGGCTCGGTTCGCCTGTAATTTGGCGTACTAAAAGGGGGAAGCTTATCGTAACGAGATCTGGCGAAATGTTTTCGCGCGATGAATAGATTGCGACAAAACGGCACGGCACGACGCGATGCGGCGCAATGCCACCGGCGTCGTCGGTCGGGCTTGCACGCACCACTTCGTGAAATGCTTTCTGCGAAAATGTTTTTCGTGCGTGAGAAACGGCCGGGCCGAGGACGTTAACCGAGCCCGGTAATTTCGACTCTCTTCGAGGGCAACAGGCTGGCTCGCGGTCAGGAATTGCGCGAAATATATGCAAATTTGATCGCGGGCCCCGGTCCAGAACCCGACAGCCCACGTTATTCTTCCTCCCGTATTTTAATTTTATGCCGCGCACCGCAATCTCCAGTGGCCCCGGAAACCATTTCCAATTTTCGAATCCACACGATATTTAACCCTTTGCACTCGGAGATATTTTATTTTGATAATTAAACACGTCTTTCTATATAGAATCATTCCATTCTTATATGATTTTTTTCACCTTATGGATATGAAATTAATAGAATAAGTACGCCGTACAATATTGAAATGTTGTAATCGAGTGCTAAGGGTTAACTCTAGAACTTTGACATTTCGGAGTTATTGACGTCACAGAGTGCAATACTTTGATAGGAATTTAGAACAAAACTAACGAGAAATCATATAGCGTAGCAATAATTTATATATTTTTGTTCGGAACCATTTCAAATGCACGAAGATTTGGAATATTATTTTAGAATTTTCCTTTCTTTTACACTACATCAATTTGAAAGAAACAATAAGAGGCATGTTTTATGTATAATGTGAAAATGAAGTATGAACAAATGATGCATATACTACGCGTAGAAAACAGATAAATAAATATCGATAAAAAACAAGTAAACAAATCATTTAAATAAAAAGTTTATAGCTGAGTAGAAAAGTAGCGTTCGCCGAGGATTAATGTTGATTAACTTTGGAAGTAATGATAGCCCGACAAATTTAGAATTAAATAAATCATTTCAACAGTTGTGCTGTATTGTGCTAAGTTTCTGCTGCATTGAATATTAACCCTTTCCCTGAGGAGCATTCAGAAACGAATTGCTCTCTGAGCAACTGAAAAAGAATTTCTTGTATCGTTTCAGAGTTTTCCGAACATTATTAATGGAATTTAAGTGTCTAAAAGCGTTGTTCGCAGTCACAGGGTTAATCCAAAATATAATTACAGTAACTTCCCTATGAATAGGGGAAGTTAAAAAATGTGATAAAGAATAGAGAAGCTTGATTTTCAAATTAGCGCACCACTTATCATTTTTCCAATTTTCTCTATTGCGCTAATTTGAAGTTGTGCTAATTTCTGGCTGCCGAACGGTTTTGGCCATCGGCAGGTGTCTAAAAAATCGGAAATTCAACGTGCCAACATTATTGCAGACCGCCATTTCGTAACTGCTGTCTAGTGCGAAACACGGAGGTCGTAATAATCACTATCAGGCACGTGAGAAACCTGCCGGACACCCGCGCGGTGCAAAATCGAATCGAACCCGGAACACGGAAGCTCGATAAAAATCGAGCGTATCGGCCGATTCGCTTATTTTTCGGCGAAAACGTCTCCGTTATCTGTCGGCCACATGTGTTTATGTAAATGCGGATTTTGCATGGATCAATTAGGTGAAACGAACGGATACTCAATTGCAGCTTATTAGCAGCACCTATCGAAGTGTGAACGTATGAAATACTTCATTAAAAATTTGCAAACTTGTTAATGTTATCGAGCTTTACATAAAGTCGTTACGCGATTATTTAACTACGACTTAAAACGCTGGAATGTGGACAGTGCGCCGGTATTTTCACCGTCGAATAAAATCTGAGCTAATTGAAGGTTCGGTGACATTTCCGTGGTGGTTTTCAGAGAACGATTTTACGAGGGAAACGAGTCTTCGTTTTGCATTGGTGCCAGTGTCTCCGGATGATGGGAGGGAGCACAAATTCAATTTCCTTGTGGAAGCACGACGGATCTCATTTTTCAACTATGAATTTTTAAGGACGCCTTCTAAATGCTGGCATCTAAAATTTCCGATCAATCAGAAATCGGTAAGACGCGACACATCGAATGCCAAGTATTGAAAATAGAAATAACTTCGCGTTAAATGCGAAGAGTACACTGAAAATTCAAGTGAAGTATTTTCTACCTCGAAAAATATCGTAAACCTTCTATGCATTCAAGGATGAGCTTACTTGGCACGAATTGAGGTGATTTCATATTAATTGACCTGTCTAATTTCGCGCGCTGTTTAATCGAAACTCGGCGTTATCTCGCGCGATCGATGCAATCGTTTCAGTTCAGGCATTTCGTTGTATCTCGAATTTTCTCGGACGGGCCCGTGGCGAGGCCCCAAGGCCGACAAACGAATTAACACAATCTCTTTCTGTTCTCGCCGGCTTCTTTCCTCGGGCGCGAATAGCAGCTTACCTGGCGGGATTGAACCGCCACGAATCGAAAATCCGCTTCGGATTTCCTTGACGCGTGTGCTTAAGCCCTGGAATAAGGCGCTTACAGGGGGTTGCGGAGACGAATCTTGTTCCGTGACAGGTTCAGCGACGACGTACGCCGAGCTGATCGAACCTTTAGCCGATTTTAATCTGATCAGCCGCATTTTTTACTCGCCGGAGATTACCTGTTTTCACGGCGGGCTTGGAAACGTCGTCGCGTCGCATTGTCTTTGCTTCTTCAATTGTTATTAATCTTCCCGGGATGGCACGGATGAGAAACATTCCGGAATGAATTTTACAGAGATTTGAAGATTCGAGTCTCCCCTTTATAGGTTTTACACACCGAATTCCACCCTTTTGTAAGTCAAGTTCAACCTTTCGTGAATCAATTTGACCCGTTAAGAATGTTTAAAATTAATTTATTTATTTATTTAGATTTTGTTGGACATATATTTATTTGGACTTTGGACACACTTAATACATGTGTACATTAATTTTTTAAATTTATTAATCAGAAAATTGATACAATGTATCTATACATATATCTACACACGGTTTTCATACATTACAAAATGAATGATTTGCTAATTTGTTTTTTTATAAATAAGTATATCACGTACACTTTTGCAATAAATCAAATTTTGAATTTCTTAACAATTAATTCACACTTGATTTGATTTCTTTTACGCGTAAACTTGCTTGAAAATACTTTATTTAGAAAAGATTGATATTGATTTGCAAAAGAGTAAATTTCAAGTGCTAACCTTTGCAACTACTCATAAAGAATTGACGTGCGATTTTTACACTGTTTTATGGATTAAAAATAGGAAACAGGACATGTCTTTCGTCTTCCACTTGTCGCGTCTTGCGATTTTTTTTAACAAAGTTATCGAGTCCTCGAGAATAGAAATGTCAGTGTTCAAACAGTTTTTAGATTCACTGTACATTTTGACGTTAACCGTGGACTGGGATTTAATTACAGCCCATGCATTTTTAATGCAATATTTAAAGAAAAACGTTTTGCTGCGTAAGCATTAGTGAAATTTTGATTTTTATGACGATAAATATAAAAGGATCAAAATTATAATACATATAAAGTACAATGCTTATCAATATTTTACTCAGTAATACAGAATTTATAATTTAATCTACGAAAATTCTTTCTAAATAAGAGACTCATCGGCAGAAAATTTTTGCATTATAAAATCCTTTTACGTAGTATCAATAATGTCCTACAAAAAAAAAACAGATATCTGCAGCACAGCTACATTTACTTCCGTATCTAAACACAGCTAATAAAATAAAATATTCTTTCGAATAAATGAAAATCCTGTGATTCCTGATAACGTGTAAACGATAAACAAAAATACGGAGTAACGCTGTTTTCGAATTTATTAAATGCCTCAGGTTTTACGATAGGGTCGTAGAGCAGTGATTAATAACGAGCGTGTGCTTTTGTCGAACAGTGTATCGGGAGAACGGTGATCGCAGCAAATATTTAACACGGCGGTCGTATATCGAAAAAAAATATCGCACGTCACGGCGCGACAGCAATAAACGGCACTCGATTTTCTGCGAGCGGACACCTCCTTATCTTCGCATTCGTAAAACGACAGGGAACGGCCGAAGTGAAAGGAAGCTCGAATTTTCAAAGAGTCTTCGTCGCAGTCGTCATCCGAAACTCCCAACTATTTCGAGAACATTGGGACGGGAAAAGAATCAGTGAGAAAAAAGACGATCAGACTGAACGAGAGGAGTCGAGATCCTGCGTGGATCGCAAGCATCCGATTTGCAATAATAATAAGAATCGTGCGGGAGCGAAAAATAAGCGATCGGGTGGGAGAGAAAGAGGCACGGTTGTTTTCGAGGCTTCCAAGGTCTCCGCGAGCATATCTTATGGCCGATTAATTGCAGCTGATTTTTATTTATTGCAAAAGAGCAAGCCGCGCGACGCTAAATGCTGCAGCGTTTCAATAGTTTGCACCAGCGTGTGCGTGTGTACAGGTTGATCCTAAAGAATGGCACCTAAGACAATTCCAAGTGTCAGCGTTGACTGTCTCAAGGTTCAACGATCACCTTGCGAATTTTATTATTTCCGATTGTCAGATAAGTACAGAGAATATCTGAACGCAAAGAATAGACGTACAGCTTCTCATTGGATCAAATGATACTATTCTTCATTTTTAGTACAACAAATGAATGTTATTTGTTTCCGTATATTTATAATGATTAGACTGAATAATGAATAAATAGACTGAATAAAGATAATGAATAGCTTCTCATTGGATTAAATGAAACTTTTCTGCATTTTTAGGACAACAAATGAATGTTATTTGTTTCCGTATATTTATAATGATTAGACTGAATAATGAATAAATAGACTGAATAAAGATAATGAATAGCTTCTCATTGGATTAAATGAAACTTTTCTTCATTTTTAGTACAACAAATGAATGTTATTTGTTTCCGTATATTTATAATGATTAGACTGAATAATGAATAAATAAACTGAATAAAGATACTGAGTAGCTTCCCATTGGATGAAATGAAACTGTTCTTCATTTTTAGGACAACAAGTAAATGTTATTCGTTTCTTGTCTAATGTATTTGTTCGGTTAATAAATCGACTATTGTTGAAAATAGCGTGATAATATCCTTAAATTCTTTTAACGCCTTGACAGTTTCGCTTTTCATCTAATCATATTTGTTCTAAATGCACAAATTTTCGCAGTGTACACATAACTATTTTATATTTATAAGAAAAATGGGTAGCCACTAATTTCGACAGCGGAACAACACCATTTTTAATCTGGAAAAACGATTAGAGCGGAAGAAACGAATTCCTAAGTGGCTTCTGTTTGTTGAAACAGATACAGATAATGCTTTCCTTTAATTATAGAAAATCTAATGAGACATCTATTTCAACAATTGTACAGAATTCAATTGTGAGAATGACACGCAAGGGAAAATTTCTCCGAAAACAAAATTATACATACATGTACCTGTACGTATACCTTATACATATGTGTATGTATGAGCGTTGACATATATACACATATACAGAAGATGTTTATTTTCTGTATATTATATATTGTAATTTAAATTGTAAATCGAATTAACCGAGAGTAAAAAGAGAGTTCAGTTTTGCAGTTGAGTTGGTTGAATTTTTCACGGTTGTTTTATAGTTCGAGCGTCGATTCGCGCCATTCTTGCGTGACGTTATTCTAATCCTTTTTTTTTTTACCGCTGTTCAGATGTCGATTATTCATTGTGTTACGGTTGGACGCGTGCGCATAGTTCAGCGCGCAACATTTGAAAAGAACGTCATTTCTATAGATATATACGTGTGCCGGGTAAAAGCGTTGTTCCCGTGTTTACCGATGTTTCGCGCGGACCTGCGAAGATATATGAAAGATACAAGCGCGATATGGAAATGTTACAAATTAGTAGATCGTGATCTTGATTGCGTTCCGATTTTCGAACTGCGCTTTGCAAATATTACGCGCGCGCGCGCGCCTGCAGACATAATCTTGCGTGGAGCAAGAGACACTCGACGTTTATATTCAGGTCGCTCCTGGTGTACAGGTCTGACTAAAAATGGTGGATCGCGAAAAAGAATTCTTGTTAACTAGATATAAAGGATCAGTTATGATCTTTCACGCTGTTATGTTAATGCAAGGTAAAAAAAGTGTCTGTAGTATGACGTAGGAACAGAACAAAAATTTCTTTTCTCCTTTAATCTTTCAGAGACGACGCACTGACTATAAAGAATATTACAAAATTCATTACATATAATAATTATATGGATGTATGTATTACTCTTCTATTTTACTAGATGTTCAGATTGGGAATGGTTAAATTAAAAATTAAAATTATATATTTCTATAATACATGTATATGTATATACATATAATATAATACATTTAATATGTAATTAAATACATATTTAGATATTTATATATGCATATATAAATGTGTAACAATTAAATGTTTACATTATATCGAATATTATATATTTATAAATGTGTAAAGAATAAACGATTCTTTCTAGTCGATTTATTGAGCTTTGAATGAAAGCCGCACTGCCATTTTGGCAACAATATTATACAGGATGGGTCACCATATATTACCATTTTGATTTACGTGATTATTATTAATGGATGATTATTAATGAACTATTATGAACTGGAAAATGGTTATCATAGTGTCGAACGGTATCAATAGGGACACACAAAATTTCTTTATAGGCGGAGAATTGAATTTTTAAAAACTGGAAACATATTTTTGATTGCACCACTGAATGGATCTTGATATCTTTTACAAGAAAGTGTTAAACTATTCATTTTTTTAAAGAGACATAAGAGATCCAATGTGACGATCATTTACAACATCCGATTTACACGATTATTATTATTCGCAGCGGAAAATGGTTCATGTAGGGTCGGATAGTATCAATACTGACTAATTACGACGTTCATAGTTTTATTTTTTTTTTTTTTACGTGGACCTGGACACCTTAGCTGAGTGACGCTGTACACGGTGCGTCGTAATAATAAATTCTACGCAGCAACGTGACTTATCCAACGTTCAGCTGTTAGGAAGGTGTGCGCGCAATAATTGTTAATTGTCGGCGCTGATACACGAGCCCGATAGCGCACACCGCGTTCAACGTGCACAACACACTGCGGAGGGCGACTCGAGTTTTTCCGTGCGAGCGAGCAGGCTACTGTCCCGCGTCCGGAGACACTTTTCGCGATACTTTACGGCTTATTAAGGCGCGAGAAACTATCCGTGGCCGAAGTACACCCAAGCTAGTTCTGCGCCGAGACCGATCGCGCCGGCTTTAATGCGAATCGGTAATTGCCGGCGCTGTGCCCGCCATGGTTCGTTGTCCCGTGGAATTTCATTTTTCCGCCCCGGACCGAACGATTGTTCGCCGTACCCTTTTGTCCGCCCCGCCGGTGGAATTTTCGGCGGGAAATGCCTGCGCGCTGACTGTGCCGATAAACTCGAGAACGAATCGGCGAAACTGTCCGTGCATCTCGTAAATTGCCAACCGGAAAAGTTACCGCAGAAAACCGGAGCGGATTCGTCCAAACACGGACATCGAAACGTCGTTATTTGTCGCGGACAAATTGCGATTCTTATTACGATGAATGTTGTCCGCGGTTCGGTAAAAAATTGTGTCCACGGTTTCGATGGGAATTGTCTTGTCAATTGTGAATTACGCGGATCGCTTAATGGTATCAGGAAATCAAGGTGTTATAATTTAGAGAAATTCCGGCAACATGTTTGTTACACGATTTAGAGAAGGAAACGAGATACAGTAAAGTCTTGATCTAAGCCGAACACGGAACTGTACGATCTTAGTCTGTTCACCTACCCCCTCTACCGATTCAGAAACTCGTAAATGCATTGAATTCGAACCATAATTTCCAGTAGTAATATTTAAACTTGAAATTGAAAATAAAAAGACAAAATATTTTCAATATTCTTCAAAGAAAATGCTATTTTAAAAAATTACTAGCTCAAATAAAACATTTCAGTTTTAAAGCTGTACACGTACATTGAAATAACTTAGTTATTATTTATTATTTAAAATACTATTTTCCCCAGCACTGTACGAAATTGGAATTTTTACAAACACTGCCGTTCAACTTGTAAATATTTATATTATTTTTGCAATATTTAGAATATTGTTGAAATTTTGTTTCTTCGAATCGAATAGGCTTGATTTGACAACTCACTTCGCATTCGCGGAGATGTATGGTCCGCGGATTTCGAGTTTAACGGTTCCATTTCCCCGCCTATTAACTCGTACACGATTTTCATTTTAAAGCTGTCGTTCGATCCATGAAAAATGATAAAGTTATTGTCAGTTTTATCGTTAAACAGCTCGTGAAAACACTTCGGGGCTCGAACAGGTTCCCTCTGTACGCAAGGAATTTCGCGTACCGCATTTCGTTTATGTCGTGCATCATGCGAGGCCGTGTTGACGGACTTCGCCGTGTCTTCAGCATATATCTCTCGATACTCGTAAAATCGTGAATATTCTCGGTGCGGCTCGAGAAGCGGCGATGCATAGAGAGTGTCATTGAATGCACACAGGGGTGTTCCTTATCAACTGCGGAGCACCGTAAATATATTCCTGAAACGCGTCGCTTCAAAAGATACTCGGCAAGAACAACAACAAAAAAAAAAGAAATTCCCTGTCGTGTCCGTACAGTTATTACACCGTACACATCATATCTCATGCTTTCATACGTTTGAAATATTCGCCTCTTTTGATCTCGATACAAAGCGTGATAAAATATTTATTTACGACCCGACAACGAAAAATGCCGATATGTCAAAGAATTTATTTCACCCCCTCCCCGTAGACACTTTCTTTATGGCTGCATGCGTCTTATATTTTTTAATATAAAATGTATATTTTTTTTATACGGCTACGTTGACTTCAGTGAATATTAGATTTTTCATAAAAATAAAACTTTGTTTCCTCTAAAAAGGATATAATATACCTATTTGTTAGAGTTTGGTTAAAATCTTCGTCGCGAGTCTTACTCGTTAAAATACGGCAACGTGTTAACGAATTAACACATAACAATTTGACGGGTATTTTTTATAGCGGCTGAGATTCTTGTTGAGAGGGGTGAAAATAGCTTTCAGTATTGGGGTGGAATATGCAGTTTTATTCAATATCTCTGAAAGTATTAGGCCTAGACTAAAATTTCAAAATCCAATTTGCGCGACTATGAATGCCGAATCGTTTCGTGTAACTGATTTTAAAAAAACGAAATAATTTGTTTTAAAAATATTTTAGAAATTAACATTTTTTATCGATGGAAAACCCGTAGAAAAACAGACAAATCAGCCGTTTTCGGGGCTACCATACCACTTTTAACTAAACTTCCTAACCTAACCCCATTATAAGTAAAAACTTGATCGGACCGAAACAAATATACAATCGATAGAAAGGAACATTTAACCCTCATCCCTCATCATAAATAATTATTTTTCAATGTTTTTTCATTCAAATCGATGAGTTAACAGTAACATCGGTTTGGTTTCCCTGATACGTTTCACATGAAAATAATAAAAGTCACCAAGTTTCAGACAAAATCTACAAATAACAGAACATTATAACTTATCTCGAGAAAGCTGTGTGAAATTGACACGAGGGACAGATGCGGGTCAATAGAAAGATACTTTTTAAACAAACTTACCCAGCTCGCAGCGATGCAGCAGTGAGGGTGAGTTGTTGAGCAGCAGCGGCGCCGGCGGCTGGGTCAGCGGCGACCAGCTCCGAGAAGACGAGGACAGTGGTTGTGGTGGTTGCAGCCCCACAATTCGGCACAGTGACGTTCACCGCGTGGCGTACGCTCGGGGGAAGGTCGTCCTCGTGTTGCAGTTGCAGCTGGGGGTAGTGGTGCAAGTGCAACGCGGCCGATGCAGAGGCTGATCTAGGTGTGACGCAGCTGGGAGGCAGTAGTCCCGTTCTGGTGACAGCCGAGGGTGGTGAGGGCGATGGGGGCGAGGGTGGCGGCGGAGGGTATTCGACCACCTGGACCCTGTCCGCCTCGTTCTCGTAAATGATCTCTTTGTCGTGCGTGTACATGACGGTCTTCTGGCCGTCGTTGTAGATGAGATCGATCATCTTGTGCTCGCCGACGCCCAGCGTCGGATTGCCTGCCGACGCCTCGGTGACCGGCGTTACTCTGCCATCGGTGTCGTCGTCCGGACGCTGGTCGTCCGGGTCACCCTGAATGTGCTGCTGGTGATGATGATGGTGGTGATGGTGGTGATGACGGTGATGATGGTGATACTTTGGATGGAGAGAGTGCACCGACGCCGGCTCGTGCAGGTCCAGCACGTTCACCGGCTGCATCGTCGCTAGCAACACCTGTTGCTCGCTCTCGTTTTGATTCTGGTTGCTCAGGGAGGAGGACGCTGGAGACACTGGGCCCTCCTGCACCTGGGGATACGAGCATTAACTCGATCATTCATCTATTTTCATTTTCATTCATCTATTGCGTTGTATTTAGGAAGTTGGGGGGATCTCTGTAAATATGCCGGACGCCAGACGTCCTACCGTTTTCTTACCGGCATCATAAAAATGATTTCATAAGAAACGATTGTATACTAGATATCTTTAGTAAAGCACATATTAAATCATGTACAATGGAATTATTCTAGGTCGAAAGAAATGGTTAATTTTTACGGTAAAATAGCTCCTACTGCATAAGGGTTGATAGTATGGTTCTGTGGAATGTCTAAGATAATATATCAGATAAGATAACACTAGTTTGAATAATGATTATCTACCCTTTATAATGCGAGATTGGTAAGATAATTCTACTTGTACTCTCTACAATCATGTCATCTCAATAATGTCAAGAATGTTTAGATAGAAATTTAAAGAAAAAGAATTCTTAATTTTGAAAACTAACCCTACCAGAGTCTAATCTTCTAATTTAAAATTTACGATAAAGGAAGATATTTCTGTGGAATTGTTAAACATCGTTGAACAAGAATGTTCATCGTTACGTCTGTTCTTGTGTCAGTACAAATACAACATTGCCCACGAGTCCTTTTCATTTTAAATATCAAAAAAGTCCTTTTCATTGATTATTCTAAGTATTTACAAGTTATAAGAAAAATCTTCAAAAAAAGAATCTATCGTATTTAGAGAAATTATTATAAGAAGTCTTATTATGGCAAAGTAATATTTCACACATTCGACATTTACGATCGTCGACGAGCAACATGTCGCATTAAAATCCTGCTTATCGGGTTTGATTCTCAATAATAATGCGTAAAGGTCTGCAGTGCTGTAATAAATAAATATTCCTTCGTAAGATATCGCGCTCAAAACTTGCGATAAACCGTTTGCTTTTTAAGAGCCCGATAATAAATATTTCGTAAGAAGGTGAAAGCCTCGTTGGAAAAACGCTGCAATATAGAAAACTGAAAAAGTCGGGGGAAAAACGAAATTAATATAGGCTGAAAGCTGATCAGAGTTACAAGCACGGCGAGCTCTAGGTTGCTTCGTAGCAGCCGCCGACGGTTTTTGTTGTAGTTGAACCGCTCGCGTGCGTGATTTGAGTCACTCAACCGTCCATAACTAGGTATCATGAAAGAATATTCAAAGAAACTATTGACATGATCCAATTACGGCGATCAGTTTTTGTTGGGCGACAGCCATCCGTTTCTTGTGTACCTTTTACCGTTTGATGACGCGAGGAAAGGTGTTTCGAGCCAACGCAACGGAGACACTCTAATCGGTTCGCGGGTCTGCCTATACAAATGAGACATCGATCGGCTGAAATGTTCCGTCGCTCGCTGTGAAAGTGTTCCTTACAAATCTATTGACGCGAGATAGATCTTCTTTCCATTTTGACACGGGATTCAATCGACGAACGTGAAACTGATTTACTGGAACCAAAAGGCAAATGGATTCGCGTGTATCACTTCTCTTCGCGTTTATTCACAAAAAGATCTCTGCATGCGGAATTGTGGAAACAAAACTTGAAAATTCGTATGTCTGAAATGTCAGGCGTCCAAGAGCTGAAAATTGCAATATTACAAAATGAGAAACTGAAATATATATAGATATCTTTAATTTGAATATTTCAAAATTTAAACAATTGAAAATATATAAGTTTCAGTACTTGAATTCGACAATCTGGAGATTGAACCTTTCGAATATACGAGACATGTAACATTGTGGAAACAAAACTTGAAAATTTGAATGTCGGAAATGTCAGGCGTCCAAGATCTCAAAATTGCAATATTAAAAAATGAGAAACTGAAATATATATAGATATCTTTAATTTGAATATTTCAAAATTTAAACAATTGAAAATATATAATATTCACTACTTTAACATTAAAAAAAGTAGAAGACGTAGAAATTCAAACATTTGAATATATTTGAAAATTTGCAAATTCGAAGATGTGACAATTAAAAATTTTTATATTTGCCAGCTGTCACATATGAATATTCTAAAATTGCCATTTATTATAAACGGTACCATAATTACAGTCGAACCTCGATAACTCGAAGGGAAGAACGAAAATCTTCGAACTGCAGAAGTTTCGACTTAACGACGTCTTCGAGTAAAATTCGACTTACAAGGTTTATATTAGATTGAATAATTTGCTGATTGTAATAGTTTTAAAGAAAGTAAATACAATCTATTAGACTCTTACATGTTACTATTACATATTAAAGAAATCTGTGATTTTACTCTGCGTTAATGAATTAACCGATTGTTGTTCACAGCAGTTTCATGTAACGCACAACAATTTCCATAAAAAAAGTGTCTCGAGTTTTCCAATTAAAAATGATCGATAGATATCAAAAGTAGAGGGTTCAAGATTCAAACTGAATCGAAGTATATTGTTATACGATTTCTTTTTTTTTAACGAAATTATCAGAATTCAAACATCAACAATTTCTCGTGAATGGGTATAATTTCGTTGAGCTAGAATTTTCGAAATTTTCCATCGTCGAGGCGGTAGCTCCTCCGAAATTTTTTGCTGACACTTGAAAGGGTTGCAGGGCAGTGGTCGAGTTCAAGGCCACGCGGAACAAGAGGCCGGAGTGGTTGAATGCGGGGCATTGAGGGTGGCGATTCACCGGCGAGTCCGCGATTCATCGGTGAAGCGTTTTGACGAGGGTAGATCTCTTCAGAGAGCCGCAGGTCGATTGAAGCCGAACATGGACTAATAATAGGGCACGGCGTTCCGTGAATAACTCCGTGAAGCCTTTGTCGACAGGTGACATTAGGAAGACGTCTAGGGTCCCGTGAAAGTGTTCGGACTCGAACGAACGGAAAATCAGGAAGATCGACATCGACACGCGGTTTACATAATTTCAACGATTACATAATTCCGCACGTGCGTCCAGGAAACGTTCGATCGGTTAACTTCGACATTCTAACGGCGAGAAATCGACTGGACTTCGCGGATAATATTTATCATCGGCTTCCTCGGGGAAAAGTTCACCCTTGCGTTTTTCGTTGTCCCTCGAACTGCGCTGATCATGGTTTACGACGAGCCGTTTTGCAACGCGACTTCAACATTTCCGAATGCTAATAACGGTGCGAGAAAAATCGCACTAATAACCGTGAGGAGCCGGACCAGTCGGCCCGAGTCAGCCGGCAATAATTAATCCCAGGCCTCTCTGTAACGCGACGAGCAATATTCTTCTAATGTGTGCAAAGATCAAAGGATCATCAGCAAGCCTTTCAGTTGGCTTTCTACGAGCCGATCGCGAGCCTGCTAACTGGCAACTGATCCTTTTCCGATTCAAAATCAGAATGAACCTCGGCCACTTTTCTTTCATCAAACACTGAATAATCAAATATCAATCGGTAATACACAGCGTTCATCGTTGATCATTCATTTTACTTAAAAAGTCTTCTTTTGCTATAATTCTAAATGCTATAATACTCTGAGAAACTACATAAACATACAGCCTTGTCGTTAGGAAACGATTTACACTCGTAAATGTATTAAATGTGAACCATTATTTTCAGCAATAATATTTAAACTTGAAATTGAAAGTAAAAAGAGAAAATACAAATATTTTTAATATATAGAAGGTTTATTAAAATAGTTCTTTATTACTTTGACGCTTTGTTACATTCTGACGTTTGAATATCGGTTGTTTATAACAAATCGACCGTCGGTTCCTAACGACGATCAGCAGCAGACGATCAGCTGGTCGGCGACGATCGATCGGCACCAACGCATTTAAATGTTTCAATAAATATCTGCAAATATTCTTCAAGTATAATGCTATTTTCAAAAATTGCTGCCTTAAATAAAATATTTAATTTTCAAAGTTGTACACATACATTAAAATAAATAGGATTAGTTATTATTTACTACTAGCTGACCCGACAGACGTTGCCCTGTCCAAATTTCTATAAATCAGTTTCTCTAGATCGTTCTATAGATCTATAGATCGTTTCGTGAATTTGTGAATAGCTATTGGAAATGTATAAACAAAGAAATGCTTTGTTTCAATTGGTTTGCTGTGACATCATCGTACAGACGTCGATAATGTAGAGACCTATTGAAATATTGATTAGAAACTGCGACGTTCGTTTTTTTTGTTGTATTGAAATATGATTCATTAAGCACCTTTAGTTTTTCCCGAATTATCCATTTTTTCCGGGCAACTTCTCCCATTTTTCTTACCCGAAAACCTTATTCGGATTATCATGAAAATTAAAAAAAAAATTAGCCAATTCGGTCCAGCCGTTCCCAGGTGATGCGGTTACCAACGAACAGCATTTGATTTTTATTTATATAGAAGATAGAAGATTTAAGTCTATCTATCGGGAGGATACGAAGAAACCAATAGTTTTCCTGATTCACCTGAGACCCCCAAGCAGCAGGGACCACCGGCAGGAAAAATATGCAAAGTCCGATGATCCTCCCGTGTTCTCAATGAAAGGGGACAGCCGAAGCAAAGAACGTCGCCACAGAAAGTAGACACAGCCTCTTGAATAAGCGTGTCGCATCCCGCTAACGACGTCGTTAGGAATTTCCCACGCGCACGCCGGATTACTACGCTTTTCAGCGGGTTCAGGCTGAATTATCGTCGGCCACTTGGTTCGGTCATTATCTCCGTCCCTTGACCGCGAAGTATGCGTCGCCGTTTACGATCGCGCCGTCAATTAACGTAATTAACAATGTTACGAGTCACCCGGCTAATATTCAACTCCCAGTACGAATCACGGTTCGACAACCGTGGGGAAAATTAATTTTCCCTGTTGACACCGGTGCCATGGACCAAACCGATGAATTCTGTGTCAAAATGAAAGAGCTTTCGATAGAAATAAGATCAATAAAATTTTCATCGCTCTATCTCATTTCTATCGAAAGTTTTTTGATTTTGACACAGATTTCATCGGTTTGGCCCATAGTGCCACGTCTTGGGTAATGCTGACGCCACACTATGAAATCTATTTAAATCAAAGAACTTTTTAAATCTTTTACTGTATAATATTTCGCCAATCAATTTCTTCGTAAATATATACAGATCCTTAGTTTAGTAATGAATGAAAATGTCCTCAGCCTCTGAGTACTTGGATCATGTATTATGGCAGTGCTGTTTATATGATTCCCAAAGAATTAAACTTGTAAATAATTTACGTAAAATTAAGTATTTTTTACCACTAAAAGCGGACCTCTTCTTTGCAGAACGAAATGTCAAAGCCTGTGAATTTATCTTTCAGTTTTTAAACGATTGTGATCTGCATCTCTAGTGGTTAGTCATATTGTAAATGTAATTAAACTGTAAACTAGTGTATCTTTGTTGAAGCCGAAATAAACCTACAATAGGTTTCAGTGGCTCAATAAAAGAAAAAAAAGAAAAAAAAAAAAGAATGAAAATGTCAGGGGTTGTGTCGTTTCGCCGAAGTTGGAAGAACTGACCGACTGATTTACCAGAATCCGACATTGTTTGGGATCGAGTAAGTAAGCAGGATCATCGCGGAACAGTAGCCCCGGATTTCCTCTGACCCGGGAATTAATCAGCTCGATTACGAAGGCTCCCGCGGTCGGGACACGACGTTAAGTACTACGGCCGCAGCCCGGCCGTGTACCGACTTCATTCGGAATCTAATCGCGCTGCTCGCCCAGGGAAATTTATCGCGATCGTCGCCGGCGAACGCGTTGACTCATGAGTCCCTGGAACTGAATCTATTACGTTTTTACGACGTTTTACACACGCGGTTGACAACGCGCGCCGACGACGACGGTAGAGGAAGAGGAGACGAGAGAGCCCCCAGCTGGTTATGTACTCCCCGCACGAATACATATCTCACGATTTCGTAGTGCTTCTGGAGGATGTTATCTCGGGATTTATGAAATAACGTTGTACACGACTCGTCCAGCCGCGGGCCCGTACTATAGATTCAATCTAGTATCGCTGTCAAGGTGAACGATTACGCAACCCCCCGGGTCTTCGTGATAGTATTTTAACGGCGCTGCTCGTGGACAGTGTCGTCCAACGGATCCGACCTTGCCGAAGCATGCTCCGACCCCGTCTCCTACTCCTCCTCATCCTCCTCGTGCTCTTTAATTGATTTCGAATCGTTTATTCGCGTCGAATAGACTTAGAGATTAAGCTGTACCCGTCTGCCACAACCCATTGCGTAACCGCATATGGTTTTCTACAAGGATCTCGCGAGGATTCAGCTGGTTGAAGTGAAACTTCTTTTGTGTATGACTAATTCGTGTCACGGAATTCGCGACATGAAAAAGCGTAACGGTCAAAAGTGAGGGTTGCGCCCTATACCATCGTCCCCTCTTCTCTCCGTTCAGTGTGGTGAGTAAGGCCACTTTTAACCCTTTGCACTCGGAGATATTTTAACTTGAACATTAAATATTTTTTTGCACCTAGAAAAAATCTATTCTGTATGAGTTTTTTCATTTTGTGGAATATGACATTGATATAATACCTCGTACAATATTTAAGTGTTTAGTAATTGATTAGATACCAACATGATTAATAATGTGAATAACATTTTGAAGAATGTACAGCAACTTTTAGTGGTGACTCTGAGTCACCGCTCGAGTGCTAAGGGTTAATATGCTAAAGTTCTATAGATGATAATGGTAAAATTGGAAAGATGCAAAACTGGGAAATGCTGAAATTGATAAATTGTCAAATTTTCTAGTTGAAGAGCAGATGATTTTGAAACTGTGAAATTGAGGGAAATTTCAAGTTTAAATTGAGGGAAATGCCAAGTTTAAATTAAGGGACACTTCAAGTTTACATTGAGAGAAATTTCAAGTTTAAATTAAGGGAAATTTCAAGTTTAAATTGAGGGAAATTTCATGTTAAATTTGAAATAAATTTTAAGTTTAAATTAAGGGAAATTTCAAGTTAAATTTGAAAGAAATTTTAAGTTTAAATTGAGGGAAATTTCAAGTTCAAATTGAAGGATTTTTCAAGTTTAAATCGGAGGAATTTTCAAACTATGATCGAACCGTTGAAAAAAAAAATAATTGTGGTAATTTTCAAATAGTGTTTAAAATAATAATTGATCAAACCAGTGCACCGAGAGCAAAAAAATATTCTTAGCTCCTTCTGTACGTTCGGAAAACGTGAAGGAACGTAGTACCATCACGCTTTCTGATTACGATTTCTGTTAGTAACGAGGGAAGACGGTACCCTGTAATCTGTACACTCTTTAGATTCTACAGAATCTCTTCGGCAGCATCGCGAGTTGGGACCGCCCGTCGAAGAGTCATCATGATCGGATGACAGTCGAGTCGCAGCAGCGTCCGATCGATTGGTAAAAAGGGTCGCGGGTTTCGAGGGATCGGAAGCGAATGCCGTGGATGCTGCGGGTCGCCTATGCCCGGCGCTGTTTACACGCAAGAACTGTCCGATAATAACAGTTAATTGGCCTGCTGGCCTGCGCCCCGTGAGAGACTATTCCAGGCCGGAGAAGACGGTAGTCCAGACGTGTCTGACGGTCGGAGAGCGAACCGGCCGGTGTACGGGTGTGGCGGGTACGGGGATGCGAACCCGACCTACGCACGTATATACACGACGACCGGCGATCCCCCTGGCCCCATCCCCCCCCCCCCTCTACTCCACGATCGTTTCTTACCGGTCGTGGGTAAGGCCCCATCGTCGGCCCTCGCATCTCCGCCTCGCGTTATTGCCGATCACGTCGTTGGAATACGCAGCTGCGTGGCTCGAAGATACGCGGAATCGTTAAGGGCCTTTCTTTTCGCTGCTCCTAGCGACCAATGTTCCCCGTTGTACACGCGCGCATCCTAGCCACGCTGGAGAACGCTCATTGTTCCCCCACTTTCACGCAAAACCGCCCCCATGCCCGCTCCCGCTCTCTGCCCCATAGGCCTCCGTGCCCCATCGTATGTGCCACCGTATGTACACGATCGCCGAGGGTTTTTGCGATACGCCGTTGAATCCTTGTTATATCGGCCGTGCTCTCGCGCACCGTACTACTCGCTTCTTCTTCTTCTTTCTTTCTATTTTCTCCTCTGTTTCTCCTATCTTCCTCTTACTCTGTCGCTCTCGTTCTCCACCAGTGGGGAACACCTGTCAGCGTTTCTGTTATTGCGGCTCGCGTTGCCAGCAATTTCTTTCCGCGCTTTGCTCGCTCTCTGCTCGCTCGCCCCGTCTTTGGGCTTTGTCTTAACTTCCCTCTTTTTCACGGTTCTCCGTCTCGCTCGTTTGCCCGGCTGCAAGCCTCTTTCCTTCTTTCTTTAGTCCCTTTTGTTCGGGCTTGGTAATAATAAAATATGATAATAACGCTGTTTTTGGCTTGTCCCTGCTGCACGAGAACGCGCTGCACTGTTTGGTTCGCGGCTGCGGTTGGTTACGGCGACGAACTCGCGCGCTAGAGCTCGTACGTTATCGTTTTCTTATTATTATGTTGCGTATCTTCGTGTAAAATGGAAATTGCTCCCGTCAAAAGGGAACGAAACCGAAGTCAAATGAAAATGTAACTTCTCTTTCGATTAGCCTAATTCCCATACGCTCATTGTACGTTTATCAATTATTTTGTATCACATTATATTTTAAACTAAATTAATTCAATGTAATTTGTACGATATTGTGAAAAGTTAACTGTTAGTTAGTGCTTGATATTTCAACATTATATGGAATTCATTTAATGTTAATATCTTGTTCCTTTAAATATCTCGAAACAAGATATATGTACACTTTAAAATAGGAATTCAATCATTTTACAATATTTAAAGAAAGTATGGCAATTATACAGAAAATGGTACACCTCACCGATATTTATGAAGATATATTTCTAAACGCAGTTTCTAAACGCGGAGAGAAAAAAAAAATTTGACATTCGTGCTCAAAATTAGCAATCAACTCATTAGAGGCACTAGTACTACGAGTAATAATTATATTTGTGGTACTTCTTTAGAAGTACTTTTGGAAAAGAATCTAAAGGTTTCGAGATATACTGTAAATGAAAAGGTATGAAATACGTGCGGTTATACAAATTGATTGGTTGCTGAATGAGGCAAGAATAATGGAGAAAGAGAATGACTTAACTCGTTTTCTCCGGTCGGCAGCTTAATGAAACGAAAGTACATTGAAAAGTGTGTGAACCGGGAGATTATTCAATAAGAGGGAGGATTTCAATTAATGTGAGTCATGTAGGATAATTGCAAGTCACTTTTTAAAGCTGTGATGACCAGCGAAAGAGGAAGGGTTAAAAAGACAGCACAATCATAATCATTGCTTAAGATGGAAAGAGATATAAAAGATAAAAAAGAAGGGAAAGTGGTCGAAAGAGGAAATTGAGTTTTTTCAGACAATCTTTGAACAGACTGTGAATGTTTATGCATTCTCCAATTTTGTAGGCAAATTATCAGAAAGTGGAATTAAATGAAAGCTCATTTTCAGTGGTAGTAGTGTTTGTGGCTCTGAAAGAAATAAATATCGAACCAAATGCTCTTGCATTTTATATTCCTGCATTTTTTGAAAATTTTCAGATAAATACAGAAAGTATAGAAAATCATTTTATATTGCTTCTTATTTATATTTCAAAGCAACTTTGTAAGTCTTAACTTAATATCATACATATGTATATATTAATTATAAAACAAATAGCCTGTTTAATGTTTACTTCTCACTGTGCTAATACTATTTGCCTTACGATTGTTATTCACTGAATATATTTTATAATAAAAGACTTACGACTCGTGAAACTGTTTGACTTTGCTGAAAAATCTTAGCTTGTAATAATAGCAAGTTAAGCACGCTAAAACATTTCAAGAAACAGTAAAAAGATTTTTACTACGATTTTGGCTTAATCATTGTACAGATTACCCTATTCATGAATAATGCGTTCAGTAGCTCCCGATAAAATTAACGAAAGCGAAGGCTCTACTGCTAAAGGATTAGCATAAAAACTGATTACTGTTTCTTCTAATAAAAACCATTCCCCTAATCGTCATGAGTAGGGTGTAATGGGAACAGAAATAATGGTAGCAAGAAACGCAGTGAGAGCGTTTGGAGATATCAATCAAAGATAATGGCGGTGGAGAGATTTTTGTTGTTGCATTCGCCGAGACCGCTAACGCGACGGGTATAGTGTATTGTAAAAAAATGATTTATTGCTCTGTACACATCGGCCGGGTCCGCGGGACACGTGATAATTATATGAATAATATCGCAATGCCCAAGTGTCAACGATATTACATGTTTCTTGTTTCTTAAATTGTGATTGATGACGGTTAAGTAATAGTAAACGTTCGAGGACCACATTGTTTAAACTTATGTAAGACTCTCGATGGCTTCCTGATAATTCTACTCTCACGTTCGTCAGCAGATTTTCAATTATCTACGGATGAATGTGTCATTAAATATGTCGAGCTTGCGATACAGAAAATATTGGAGGCATACTGTCGACATCAAGCTCGCGGATTTAATTCTTTGTTCCAAATAAATAATATAATTATTTATAAAATACAAGACCAGTGCACACATTCTTTGAAATAATCACTTTTAATGTTAAGTCGTGAGTAATGTCGCTTTTTATTCATTTTTCTAACATGCAACTTAGTGTATTTGTGAGAATTACAAAATTGTTAGTTGAAAGATGGAGAAACATTCATAGAAAATTGTGGTCAGTAGTAACAATGAGCGTAGTATAGGGTAGGTGCATGAACTTTCACGTAAAGGGTTAACGTTGATTCAAGAAAATGAAATACAAACGGTTCGAATTCGACAATCTGGAGATTGAACATTACGAATATACGAGCCATGTAAAATTGTGGAAACAAAACTTGAAAATTTGAATGTCGGAAATGTCAGGCGTCCAAGATCTCAAAATTGCAATATTAAAAAATGAGAAACAGGAATATATATTGATATCTTCAATTTGAATATCTAAAAATTTAAACAATTGAAAATATATAATTTTCAGTACTTGAACATTAGAAAAGTAGAAGACGTAGAAATGCAAACAATCGAATATACATATTTGAAAATCTACAAATTCGAAGATGTGACAATTAAAAATTTTTATATTTGCCAGCTTTCAATATGAATATTCGAAAATTTGCAAGTTCGAAGTTGCTTTCGTTCCGTAACAGTTGAAATAAGTGCCAAAAAGAAAAGAATAAATCGATGGAGTTATAATGATACGTGCGTCAGCAGCCGTGAACGTATCACAGCAATTCCATTTACCTCCTTCGCCGGCGGGCATATTCGCGATGCCCGGCGCAGAAAAAAGGAGTATCGCGAACAATCGCATAGATATTTTCATGATTACCGTGACTCGAAATAGCGACAGGAAGTCGCCGAGCGTAAACGCACGTACACGTATGTAACTAATAGTAGTAATTTATTCCGGATCATAGGTGCGCCACTTTCATTCTTCGCCGGAATTTTCTTAATAAGACCGGTAAACCCCCTGTCCCACAACAATTCCACTTTACAATGACACCCGACAGGAACGTCGAACAACAACCTACTTCAACAATCCAAAAGATTAGAAAAAGGACAGGAAAATAATCTTTCGTACGACGCTAAAACGATTTCCTATTATTAATCCATTAAACACTTCTTCCTACCTACAATAATTCCATTCTATACGTTTTTTTATTCATTTTATTAGGTAGCAATATATTTAATAATGTAGATAATATTTATGAATACCGACATAGCAATTTTTAGTGGTGACTCGAATGCTAAGGGGTCAACGCAAAAACGATTTCCTATTATTAACCCTTAGCACTCGGAGCTATTTTAACTAAAAAATTAAACATTTCTTCCAACCTAGAATAATTCCATTCTATACGTTTTTTTTTCATTAATTTTATTAGGTAGCAATATATTTAATAATATAGATAATATTTATGAATACCGGTACAGCAATGTTTAGTGATGACTCGAGTGTTAAGGGGTCAGAAAAGAAATGGCTGGTGATTCTTCACGGAATCGATAGGGACTCGTCTCAATTAAAAGCGTTTTAATTCGTAGCGGATCGACAAGATCGGTGCGATCGGTGGGCGCGGCTGAAGAATCGACCGAAAATCTTCTGGTTTCCAGCGTAGCTAAGAGCGGGGGGGACAAGTTTAATAAAGAAACAAAGTTGGAAGTTGTCCGGATTCTATTAAGTAATCTTTGCCGGTTACTCCGATAATGAATAGCACGATCGCCGACCAAGCGTTACCCGATGAGGCGTCGAGGCGGTGTGTATCAGGTACGAGAAATCCGGCGAGTCATCGTACACAGCAAAATCGTCTTCCTCCAGTCTTTCTTTTCCCCCATGTCCGAGAGAGGCTTGCCCACCGAAGGAACGGCCATGGTGGGACGAATGGGATGGCTAACGTACCGTTCGCTTCACGCGGACGAAAGAATGCCGGCGTTCGATGGTGATTCTTGCCCGATGGAAAATTCTACCGTTCGCGATACGATGTTATTGCCATTCTTCGACGGGAAGAAAGCCTCGCTCGATTCGATTCTATCCGATTCGATTCCATTCGATTCGATTCGAGCCGCTACTTGCAAATATCAGACACATTTTTTAAAAATAAACTCCATAAATTGGTTATTTGTGTTATAATATGAGCGATTTTTGTCTAGCTTGCATTCATTAATGTATTATTAGTTAGTATGAACTTGTCCGACATAGATATCGCACAAGAATAAAGGTGTTTTCCTCGCTTAAATCAACCAGTGCTACAAAGTCACACGAGAAGTACACGTACAACTTTGAGATTACCTACTGAACGTACAATAGTTTATAAGCTAATTGTAAAAAATAGTTTATAAGTTAATTAGAAAGATATGAATTGGAAGAACGTATAATTTAGATTCATTAAGGAATCCTTAAATCAACCAGTGCTAAACAGTCACGTGAGAAGTGCATGTACAACTTTGAGATTACCTACTGAACGTACAATAGTTTATAAGTTCATTGTAAAAAATAGTTTATAAGTTAATTAGAAAGATATGAATTGGAAGAACGTATAATTTTGATTCATTAAGGAATTCCTTGGTTTTTCAAGATAATTTTTCACAGGCATCGGGTGTGTTTTGGTCATTTGTCTAGAATAGAGTTAGTATACCTAACTCATTTTCATCAGGCAAAAATCATACTTTTAAATGAAACGGTACTTCAAATACAAAGTAACAATAATTCAAGGACTATAGCAACAGCTAGGCATGTACGTATAATATGAACTTCCTACACAGAAGTGACGTGCAGGGCTACGGGAAGAGCCTGTAAGGAGTTAATTGTGTTTGACATCTATTTCCTATTCAAAATTATGCTACATTGTGCTTCACGATTGCAGACTGCATGCTGACTAATAGATAATGATCAAGGAAATTTTTGTTATATATGCATTGTTCGAAACGTTACATCCATCACAGTAGGAAGTTCGAATTTTATATAAATCCATTTTTATATAAACTAGTACACGAGCCGTTCACAGGCCAAATCGATTAACTCCACTTTTTGAAATATTTTACATTTATGTATCAAAGCACATGGTTCAGTCATAACTTTCTTTTATTTATACAAAATTTTATTTGGTCGCTGAATAATAAATAATTTATTTCAGAATCCATTCTGATTAACTCCGTACTCTAAATCGTTGCAATAATGAAATTATTAGAAAGGTCAAAACCCCACGTCATACAATTCAAATACGGCTTTAATCAAGATTCAGAATTTAATGCCATAATTATAAAAAAAAATCTGGAGCAGGTAGTCCACTAGTTCTGAAAAATATAGACCAGCCTTTGCTATATTTTATAGATAGAACTGTGACCAGAGCAAAGAGAAAAAGATATTTTATTCTGCTTTTATTCAGAGGAAAGATATTTGTCCACCGATCCAAAGGTGTAGATTCGCCCCTAAAACGGATCACCATTACTTTTTATACACCCTGCACTGTACTACAAAACAATCACTTCCTTGAAATTCAAATTGCATTAATAAAAAAGAAGGAAACAAACTATTAGATTTAATAATCGTATAAACGTTCTTACGCAGCATTTGTGAGAGAACATGTATTTATAATGGGTAAGACCAAATTATAAATATATGAAAGGAAACTTTCCCTGTACCACGGAATTAGTTTTTCAAGCTGGTCAAAATTATTTGTCCACCCTGTACTTCCAACGTAGAGACTGCTATCCGACAAGATGGTGGCCAACGTTTGCGACTAAAATCCGTTAAAATTCCGGATAAGCGAACCGCAATCGATTCGCATCAAGTAATAAATACGGAGTTGACGGGCAACGTCGATCGGCGAGCAACAGCGACGTAAAGGCAATCGCATTATCATAAATTATATCATCGTTGAAAACGCCGTGTCTGCGCGTCGGCGCGTCGGCGCGTCGGCGCAGTGGCAGCGGGCCCCGGCAAAATCAATTGTAATAATTCCACGGGGATTTGGCCGTAATGGCCGGGCCCCCATAAGAGTCTTAGGGGAGTCGCTTATACGTGCGGCGAGACCTTCTCATTGTGGAGCAACGCCACGCAAATAACGGGCTTTCGTCCGGCAGGAGAGTTTCACTTTTTAAGCGACAGGTTATACCATTGTCAGGTTAAAAACCTGCGGCCAGGTGACAGTAAAAATCTTTTCAGGCTTCCCGGTGTCGAGGAGTGGCTGTCGAGACGAGGATGCATATATCACTCGGGCTCGATGGAGTATCGGAATTCGTTTCGGGACACCGAAAATCGACCATAAACACGTCAGGCCGTTCAAGTGTTTTATAGAATGCTCTAGACACGCTAATTTCTCGCCATATTTTCGACGATTCATTGTTCTCGATATCTCCGCTAAAACTTATCGCATTGTTTCATCGTTCCGAGAAGCTTTCAACGTGTACGTACAGGGTTACAAGAAATAACGAAATTAAACATTTCTTATTATAATTCTGTCAAATTGACGAATTTTGAAAAACCAATTAATAACGACAATAATATAGACCTTCGGTATTCATATATTTAAGAGGGTGAAGAACAATACTTTTTCTGTAGAATACCGTATTTTGAATTGCCGTTCTGAGAATTAATCAACATTTAAGAAGCACTTTAAGAACCTTTCACGGATGGTATGTAAACGTGTAATCGATTCTCTGAATGAAATTTCGAAAAATCCGTGGAGAAACATCCTCGGGAACCAAGCAGGAATAAGGACGGTAGGTTTAAATTCGAGATTCCATAAAAGCTGTAAATTTCGGGGCCCGTGTGATTCGGCTGACAGTCCCCGGGAACGTCGCTTAAGCGCTTAGATTCGGATGAATATAAATATCGCGTCGGGGAAAGGGTATCGAGGATTATTCGTTCGTGGCGTGGGAGAGGGATGTGCATCGAGGGGATCGTGATTAACGACGCGGAGGTCTTGCATCCACGCCCCATTCGATTTCGACAATTCACGGAATGCAATCATACCTCATGGCCGGCGTTTCGTGCGGGTCATCGGTTGACCTTCCTCCCTTTCTCTTTCTTTCTCGGCCCCCTTCCCTCTGCGCACAGGCACACCACCCGTTGCGCGAAATAACGAGAATGGCGGACCGTAAGATTATTGCCAGTTGCGTGGTGCCGTTGCGTTGTGTTCGCCGGTGGAACTTCTGGGACCGACCCTGAGACGCCAAGGTTTCGTCGAGTGATGGACGAGTCTGCGAGGAGACCGAAAGATTGAGGATCGGCTGTCAATCTTCCGGGGGCCCGCGAGAACGAGAAGCCCCTCTCTCCGAGAGACAAAGATGCTGCCTCGCGCCACTTGTATTCGTTCCTCTGTTCGAGCTCTTTTTCCGTACGGTTAATTTGCTGCTCGATCGACCACGTTTATTCCCATTCCGTTTCGTTTCGTTGCCGAAAAATCGACGATCTCGCGTGCGTCACGCTTTTGTCCGAGACGCCCGATCGCTTCTGCACGCTGCTCCTCAAGATTCCACGGGAAACAGACAACGAGCGCGTCATCCCGGCTGAGTAACCCCCTTTCGCGGCTGATCTTTGCTATTTCGCGAATGAGCAGAACCGTTCACGGCCAGTTTTACATTGCACATTGTAAGAAATTTATTACATTTTGTAAGAAATGCATACAATAGTCTACTCATTCGATTGCACCACATCTCCAAACACTTAATACCTTCTCCCAAGAGCCATAATGAAATTAATGTTCTTAATCATTTGCAAACGAGAATCACTTAACCTTTAAATGCATTTGGTTGCCATTTGGCAACATACGATAATTTTGTAATCAAAAATATTTTCACAAAGATTTCATGTTTTTTTCCCTTATTTTTCCCTTAATATACACTCTTTTATAGTAATGTTTGATAAACAGGAACTGTAAAGATGTGATGTTTCTTTTTTCCTTATTTTTCCTTTAATATACACACTTTTTTTAGTAATGTTTGATAAATAGAAACGATAAACAAAATATCATGCATTTAAGGATGAAAATACAAAAACTATTTTAACCCTTAAATGCAGAATATGGTATTTTCTGAAGTACATAATTAAATGACACGAGCAATTTCAGGAGTTAAACGATCCTGAAGGGTTAAACGAAATGCTGAATGAACTCTGCGTGAAAAATTCTGGAGAAGGAGAGATTTCTTCAGTCCCACAAAACAATAAGCCTGATTCTGCCAGTGTCCATTAGTGAACTGCCAGTGAACAGTGAATGAACTAGCAACAAGTTGGACAGCTAATCGAGGGACGGGTCGGAAGCGAAGTAAAAGAGAGAAAAAAGTTTGACTAACCGGGGACAGAGCCTCCTGCATGTGCAGGGGTGCGTTGTCGGCCTCGTCGGTGCAAGTCGACATTCTCCTGCGCTGTCTTCCGCTTCTCTTTCCTCGCCGTATCGTGGCGTCCTGTACGATCAGCTTGTCACAATGTAGCGGCGTCGTCGGCGTCTTCCTCTCGGCACCGATGCTCTCGCTTCGATGCTCCTACGTATCCCTATTGGTCGACTAACAACTGACTACTACGCGGAATCGAATGACTCTATGCATGGGCTAGCGTATCACAGGCTGCGGTATGGCACATCATTTAACGAAGTTGGAGGAGCACGAGTTGAAGAGGACCTGCGAACCAAACAGACAGAAACGGACAAGAACAAACAAGAAACAAAGGAGAACCAGACAAAGCGTACAGTCGCTAAATTGAATCGGTCTACCCCAGTGGTCGATGTGTTTCAAATCAATGTATTTTATTTAAATCGAATAGTATTTTAATGCAATTTTTAATCAGTTAGTGTATTCTACCTAGATTCAAATGAAGAGCAATTTTTATTGTATACTTCCTTGGTTGTTGTAAAGAAATTTGGCTCTCAAGAAAAAATCTAAATCGTTCTATTGCTGGTATTTGGATCTTATCACTAATCAGTTGGCCGATTTATTATTTTATTTTCATACAATTTTCAATCAGTCAGTGTATTCTACCTAGATTCAAATGAAGAGCAATTTCTATTGTACTTTCTGGGTTGTTGTAAAGAAAGGCTCTCAAGAAAAAATCTAAATCGTTCTATTGCTGGTATTTGGATCTTATCACTAATCAGTTTGCCGATTTATTATTTCATTATTTTATTTTCATACAATTTTCAATCAGTCAGTGTATTCTACCTAGATTCAAATGAAGAGCAATTTCTATTGTACTTCCTTGGTTGTTGTAAAGAAAGGCTCTCAAGAAAAAATCTAAATCGTTCTATTGCTGGTATTTGGATCTTTTCACTAATCAGTTTGCCGATTTATTATTTTATTTTCATACAATTTTCAATCAGTCAGTGTATTCTACCTAGATTCAAATGAAGAGCAATTTCTATTGTACTTCCTTGATTGTTGTAAAGAAATTTGGCTCTCAAGAAAAAATCTAAATCGTTCTATTGCTCACATATGGACCTTTTCACTAATCAGTTTGCCGACCACTGGTTTTTCCAGGGTCCCATGAAAATCACCGACACAGTTATCGCTGATAATATTTCAGCGACTCCAGACTTGTTTAACCGACAACGACTTTATTCAATCTTAACCGACTGCATCTAACTGCTTACAGTGTAATAATTATACGAGTATACAAAAGTGAAAGTATCAGTGCAGAATGGTTAAAGAGAAAAATGTCAGCACTATCTTCGGAAACCATTCTGAAAATTTTCAAAAAAGAGTAGAACATAAAATTCGACCGAATTTGGTACAATATTTAATTATTTCAGATCTGCGAAGGCACCTACCACTGAAAATCAAATTCTATTTCGTTCCACTTTCTTCAAATTCGCCTACGAAAATTGAAAATAGCATCCGCGGTCTACTATCGGATAATACTGTTGTCGATTAAAATCATTGTCGGTCAAATTCGTTTAAAGACGTCGGCCAAAGTTATTGTCGGTGAAAACTGTGTCAGCGATTTTCATGGTACCCATCCGACCGAGAGAAGCGACCTCCCAGATAAAAAAAAACAAAAAAAAAAAGAAAAGATGCAGCGGCTAATCTCTCGGAGGCTGCGCTCGCTCGCGTGTATCGCGTTCCGATTGCACAACGTGGAATCAGTGGGACCAGCCGTGGTTCGGCGTGTTCCATTCATTTGAAACTGGCTGCGGAGCACGTCAAACTGGAAATGGTTTCGCGGTCGCGACTCTGATAGACAGGTGTAATAAACCGGCGTCGAAGAGACAGACAGACAGACAGACAGACAGACAGACAGACAGACAGACGGAGAAGACAGACAAGCGAGCCGAGAGTGAAAAGTTGAAACGGAGAAACACGTTCGATTCGGTAGTCCCTTCCTTCCCTAAACACCATGGTGATGCCCGGTGGCTGTTCTCCGGTAAGGGTGGAACGAAGGAAGCCGTTGAACCGGCCCTGCTATCGACAAACAAGACCAACAAGAAGAAGAAGAAGAATAAGTCAGGCTTAACAGGAAGAAGAGCTGGGAGAGCCGCATTTTTGTAGCGGCAAGTCAGGTTGACGTCCCGGCCGGAAGAACGAGATCGCTGCGGAATCAGGAAGGCCATCGGGTAGGGGCGGGCCTGGTGTTTGTCCGCCTCGGGTTGTACGCGCGACCACGAAACAGCTTGGCTTCGCTTGGTTTGCCTCGGCTCAGCTTTGGCGCGCGCGCGCGCGCGAGCGAGCTCGTGGTTCCGTCGCGCGCGGACGACGCCGAAGGAGAGGTTGAATAGCAGGTTCGATGGTTGATTCAGTTATCACGTGGCCAGGCCTGGTCTGTCTGGCAACGGGAATCCGTTCGGATGTTGGCCAAACCAGTCGGACACCACGAATTCTACATCTTCAGCGAGGCGGCGGCGGCGGCGCCGCGTCCAGGTGGATAGTTAGCGAAACCAGTTGGTTCCCTCTTCTCTCCCTGGCTCGTTCATCTCCTCCTACTACCTCCGCGCGGCGCTCGAACGAGGGCACCAGCCGCGTAAAACTGGAATTCAGCTCGCGAACCGCTACCGACTGACGGATAGACAGGTGTAATAATAGACGCAACGAGGAGGCCC
The DNA here is from genome assembly GCA_916610235.2 of Lasioglossum morio. Taxonomy (NCBI): domain Eukaryota; kingdom Metazoa; phylum Arthropoda; class Insecta; order Hymenoptera; family Halictidae; genus Lasioglossum; species Lasioglossum morio. The sequence continues at coordinate 3,257,586 of OU744324.1, read as the reverse complement.
GACCATCGACAACGAACCTCACGCGACTCGCATAAACTCTTGGCCAACCGCGCTTTTCCACGGCGTTCGGACTCTCTTCGACGAGCGTCGTCTTCCTTGCTGAACCAAACGGTGCGCAAAGAGAACCAAGACAAGAGAGAGACGCTGATCGAGCAGCTTCTTCGACAACTATACGATGGGCAAGATTACACCAAATTTTCGAGATAACCTAGGTGTGCAGAGATAACGTCCAACAGATACGTAGTTCGTGAGCAATGCCACTTCTGCTCGCTGTTGGACTACACCAAATGATTCTTGATGTATCTAATAATCAAGAGACAAGTGAGTCCACTCTTATTCGCCGTTGGATTATGCTGAACAAGACCAAGAGAGGTGCGATATGAGCTACATACAAAAAGGATAAATGAAAGAGTAGAAGAAGCAACAACGAATGTTCAGGTGATTCATGGTTTATCTTTGTTGGCACGTGTACAGATTGACGAGACCATTGATAACGAACTATCTACGTCCAGTTCATGATCCACGTGTCTCTTATTCGCCGTTGGATTATGCTGAACAAGACCAAGAGAGGTGCGATATGAGCTACATACAAAAAGGATAAATGAAAGAGTATAAGAAGCAACAACGAATGTTCAGGTGATTCATGGTTTATCTTTGTTGGCACGTGTACAGATTGACGAGACCATTGATAACGAACTATCTGCGTCCAGTTCATGATCCACGTGTCTCTTATTCGCCGTTGGATTATGCTGAACAAGACCAAGAGAGGTGCGAGACGAGCTAGATACCAAAAAGGATAAATGAAAGAGTATAAGAAGCAACAACGAATGTTCAGGTAGTTGACGATCAATCTTTGTTGGCGTACGATGAACAAGCATTGTCTTCTTGGACGACTAAATGGCAGGCAAGGCCACAAAGAGGAGAGAGCTAGGTGTACAGAGGATGAACCAGAGAGCAAGAGAACGGTATTCCGCGAGTTGTTGATTGGTGACCAAGGGGCAGGCAATGCCACGTGGAGGTGCGAGATGAGCTAGGTGTTGCGGAAGGTGAACCGGCGAGGAAGAGAGAGAGAGAAAGAGAGGGAGAAGCTGAACAGGGTGGCGGGAAGTAGGTAGGTAGCCTACCTACTACGCGGAAGAAGGAGATTGGGGCGACTGGGGAGAAGGAGTAGGTACACCAAGCCGGTATACAACCGCGGACCGGAGACGAGAAGCCAGAGGAGCAGGTTCGGCCGGTCTAACCTGATTCTCAAAGGGAACCCTGCATCAGATTGGACCCACCTCCGTGGGTCCGTTTGTATTTCAAGTACCTGTACTCCCTCGCCTCGCGTCAGTGGACGATGCCTCCGGAGACGGAGGACTCGCCGAGCGAAGAGGAACGAGCACCGAAGCCTCTGTAGCCTGCGATCATCACCAGCGAAAAAACGATCGTCCATCGGAGGTGACCCATCGGAGTAACCACCGCGTGGCTTTGCGACCCGCGGTGACCGTAGTGCGGGTCGCCTTGTGATCGTAATCTGTGGTGGTTCGATACAGTGCATAATCAAGACACCAGTGAAAGTTCTAGCCTCCCTTTTCATCGGGGTTTCGAGGAAGGAGCGGACGATCCGTAGAGGATCGTGTTGGATCGAATTGCATCGACACCGGGTCCGAGTCGAGGCTATTCGTCTCGAAGACACCCTCGTTCCTCGATTCTCGCAGAGTCGAAGGAAACGAGTCTCGCTCGCTACCTGAGAGGGCTACGCGGAGGCGGTGTCCTCCGGTCCAGTGATCCGGGAGTGAGAATCAGTGGCGAGTTTCGGCTGTGAGGAAGATCCTTGCTTTCCATCCAAGACACGGGCTACGCGATTAACACGTGTCTCCCGGAGAAAGAGAGAGAGAGAGATACAGAAAAAAAGATAGCTAGAGATAGAGAAAAGAGAAATAGACGCGTCGACTGGCGTGGACCTTTCGAGAATGTTCTCGAAATGCCTGTCGTTCCACGACGCCGCGTTATATAAACTTTCTGGAGGGGGTTAAGAAAAGGAACGCGTTGCATTCGGGGTGACGCGACGTCCATTAGCGGATACCATAAACCGGGGCCAATTATATTCGCTGTAGGGGCTTCCATTCACTCGAACCGCGGCGCGTATGCTAATCGTCGCCGATTTCGCGGGTACACGCAATCGTCGATCGGAGAAACAGAGATAGAAAATAAAAAAAAAAAAAAAGAAAAAAAGAAACCCGGCAACCGGTAATTTATTCAACCGTGTAATTCGATTCTGGCATATCGTGAAACCATTTCAGCCGTCGGGGAAAAAGAACCCGCTAAGCCCTCCGCGATATCTCGATTCGCGTAGCGGTTACCGTGCATTCTATCAGTCATGAGAACTGTGATTCGTGTGTTCTCGCAACGAAAAACTAGCCAGAGAGAAAGATCGATTGGGGAACGTCTATCGACCGACTCGAAAAGGGTGCGGCGCATCGAGGATTGTCCCGTGGCGTCTGAACGATCGACTTGTTTACCGGCGGGTCACCTGCGCGTCACCTGTGCGTCGCCGCGCAGGTAGCCGGTGAACATCCGCGGCGAGGAGGTCTCGGCCCCCGAGAGAAGCCGGAGACAATACCGTGTTCGAAAAGAGAGAAATACTCACTTCTCCGTGGGAGGTGTCGGGTGGAGAGAGGGGGTTGGGTTGGTGGCTCGCAAAAACATGGAGGGAATATTCGCAGCCGTGAAAGAAACGAATCGTGTGCGGCGCGTCCGTCGAGAGTGCTCTTCGATCGGTGGAGATGTAGCAACGCGTGGTACACGGTATCTATTTATCGTTGCGCGCCGGTGTGAAGCGGACGATCTGGTGCGCGGCGGCTGTACGCGTGTGCGCGCGTATGTACGTACATATACGCGCGGAGTGGAAGTAGAAGGTGGTACAGAGAATGGTAGGGTGGTAGAGGGTTGGTGAGGCGGGGTGGGGAGGGGGCCAACTACAAACTACTAAACGTCCCTCCTGTGTTCCGGATCACATCTCAACGGATGATAGTGTCACCACCTTCGCCGTGGACCGAGGCGTCCCACCTTGTATTTAGCGGTTTCGTCGGTATCCGAAGTTCCTATTCTCGAAAGGGCGCCCACTCACGGGAGCCCTCCTCTGTCCCTTCGTCCTAACAACTATCCGCACGACGGTTTTTACTCCCGCGTTCGTTCTGTCCGGTTGCACTTCGTTTATCGTTTCGAGTCGCACACCGGCCCGAGAAAGATACACACCCGGTCGGCGATCGTGTTCGTCGCGGGGACACGGATGTTCACCGTCGAAGAGCCCGTCGTTACCACCGTGAAACTCACAAAATCTTCACTCCGCGGCACCGCATTTCTCCGCGGCTCTGTTCCGTCGCGGAACTCTGTCGCGTCCGTCGAAAACCAGTCACCGTTGATACCACGTATCGTATCGTTCCTTTCGCGGCACCACCCCTCTTCGAAACGAGTCGCGACGAGTCAGAGGAGGTTTTTTCCAAACCGGATCGGATTGGAGATCGTCTGTCCGCGATTCACACTTGTACACCGGCTTCAGGCACACGCGCACGCTCGCCGAGGCTGTGGCGACGGTGACGACGACGGTCGCGACGACCACGCCGACGACGATGACGGCAACAACAACGACGACAACAACAACGACGACAACAACAACGACGTCGACGACGGGAACGCTCCAGACCGCGACGACATCGTCGCCGGGGATCGAACGCGATTCGATTTACTTCTCCGCGACCGAGGACCAGCGTGAACCAGCCGATGCTCCCCGCAGCTGGAACGTCGATTCTGACGAGAGGGTGGAACGATGCACAACCCCGAACTGTACGGCCCAGCAGGTAGAATTAAACCGCCGAAAGTTTGGGCAGCCGCTGCAAGCAACAAACGAACCAGCCTCACGGTGCTCTCTCGGATCGTTCTCTCTTCTCTCGGGATACGGCAACATGGCCGCCGTCGCCGCCGCCTCCCAGCATCCCGCTCTTGGCTCCGTGTCTTGTACCCCCCTCTCCTTCCTCTCCTCTCACACACACGGTGCGCGTCGATCCTCTCTCTCTCTCTCTCTCTCTCTCCCTTTCTCGTTCTCTCCGTAGAGACACACAACACGTTCTTCCGTCTCTCCTTCTCTCAGCCTCCCTCGCTCCCGAATCTTCTCCCTCGCTCTCCTCCCGGCCACCTATATCCTTCCTCGTTCGCTTACCTGGCCACCCTACGACGCCTCCCCATTTAGGCTCTTTCTCCTTTGATCGACCGTCCTGCTCCAACATTCACACACATCTTGCCTCTCTCCTTCTCTCTCTCCCTACGTCTCGCCGCAGGTGTCCCGCTCCCTCTCGCCTTCTACCTGTACCTCTGTCTCTCGACTCACTCCCACTCCGCCCCTGGAGAGAATCCAGCGATAGGTATATACACTATACACGTACACCACGGAGTGGTGGCGAGGGCTTCTCTCCGGCTCCTCTGATCTCTTACGATCTCTCTTTTCCACCGTCGTTTATAGCCGTGTAGCCGTCTTCGTTCCTCCGTTGGACGTCTCGGTAATGGCTCGGCTGAGACGCTAGAGAAGGACGCGGCGGACCATTGAAACGGCGGGGAGAGGAGGGATCAGGAGAGAGGATAGCCGGCGCGCAGGTAGCCAACGGGGAAGAAGGAACGCACGATCGGATAGGTTCGCAGGTGCGAGAGAGAAATGGATAGCGTCTCTTACGGCGAGCTGCACGGATACAAACAGAGCATCGAGTCATCGACGAGGCAGCCAGGCAGCCGGGGCTCTTGGCCACCCGGCATTATCGTGTCTCCGCGACGCTCCTCGTCGCTCCAACCTCCTGGCCGAGCGGTCCTCGTCGCTTCTGCTACCTTGAGAAGGATACCTGGCGTCGTGGCAACGCGAGAGCAACGAGGACGCGGCCATCCACGCACACCTATGCCCTCCTCGAGTATATTATCTCGGCCTGTTCGCGTCCTTGTTCGATCGATCCGGCCCGGGCTTTCTCCTTTTCCGTCTCGCTACCTTGAGAAGGATACCCCAGAGCTCACTCTCCGGATAGATAGGTGGCACACGGGGGAGGGGAAGAAGGACACTCTGCGTGTACGTAGATTATCGTAATTCTCCCCTCCTTCGAAGGGGGGCCGCAGCCCTTTAGCTCGTTCTCTCTCGTTCCTCTTTGCGTTTCGTACACCCAGTTTTCTCTGCGCGCGCGCGCGCGCGTTACCACCTTGAGAAGGATATCCAGACACCGGGAGAGACGTCCCCGCGGACGTCTAAGGTCGCGCATAGCATAGAGGCGCGGAACGAAGGCGCGCGTGTGCACGCACAGACCTCTCCGGACGACATCAAGGTGAACGAAAGAGAAGAGGAGAGAAGAGGAAGGCACGTGTGCGTGTGGCTGTCCGCGTTTATCGATCGACCGAGGAAAAAAGGATTCTTCGGTTGTTCTGTACAGCTACGGTTCGACTTTCACTTCGTTCTTCTCTTTGTTCCCCTCTTCTTTTTTTTTTTTTCTTTCGAGTTCTACACACGTCGAAGCTCGACGGGGGTGGGGGGGGGAGGAGAGGGCGGACGGGCAGAGTACGGTTTCGTGAAGATACGAGACGCCGCGTCGTTCTTTTATTCGAGCTTTTTATCGGGGCCAACGGGGAAGATTCCACCGGAGAGACGTTCTATGAAGCTGCTCGACTGGGAAAAATAAAAACGACACCCCGTAGAAGAAGAGGAAGTGGAAGAGACGCAGAAAACCGAAAAGGAAGACGAAGAGACGGTGTGCGCACCGATATAGGTACAGACACACGTGCGTGCTATTGATTCCCCGTTGCACGGACCTCGCTGCGAGAGTATATAGACACGCAGCCGACGAAGAGGATCGAAGCTGCCGTTGCTGGTGCTTCTGCTGCTCCTGGGCAGCTACGAGATGGACTCCGGAATCGAACGAGCGAGAAGTCGCCGGCTGAGGGCTCGGTGGGGAACAAGGGAAGAAAAGGTTGAGAGAGAGAAGAGAGGTCCGTGTGTTCCGATAGAAGGAGCGGGAGAGGCGGAGGAGAAAATAAGCGAGCAGGACGTACCTCTTCGGTGTCTCTCACTCTCTCTCTCTCTCTCTCTCTCTCTTTACTCGTCCAACCGTTTCCTTTCGGCGCTGCTCGCCCCTCTCCGTCCGACCGCCTCCCTGTTTGGTCCTCTTCGGCTGCGCACGAAGGGAGAGATTAAAAAGAGAAAAGGGAGGAGTTGGAATTAAAAGAGGGAAAAAAAAAGTACGCGGAGAGGAAGAGCGAGAAGGAGAGGGATCGGGGGGACCGAAAAGAGGGAGAGGGACGGAGACTCGTGAAAAATGGGCAGCCAGCGAGAGAAGACAGCCTCGGGCTACGGCGCGCGATGCGACCCTGCTCAGGGAGGGATCCATCCGCTCCTCAAAGATATATAAACTTCGTATAGAGAGGCGCGAGGCTCGCGTGGAAATTATTCTCGTGGTTACTCTCCATCGGTGAACCGGCGAGAGGGAGAAGGACGAACGTTGTTCCGCCGCGATGTTTAGCAGGGAGTAATTAGGGGATCGGCTCGTGACAGCGCCGCCGCGGACCGCAGCCGATCATTTGAATACGCACGCCTTCCCGTGAGAATCGTCGTCGCCCTGGTCGTTACGCGTGCACGTACCGCGTGGGTGGCTGCACGCAAACCGCGTGGGCGGACCGAGCAGAGCAACGAGGAGGAGAAACGCGGACGTGCCTCCTCTAGAGGGAGTGAGCCGCCGCGCCGCCACGTTTTCGAGCTGACTAGTTTTCGTCGACCTTCACTTTTTTTCCGCCTCCGATCGAACTCTCGCGATGGCCACAAACGACGAACCAACGGGGACCAGTCGGGTTCGTCCGGCAACAACGACCGAGTACTAATCGCTCGAACACTTTTCCCTGCCTCACAACATAGTACAGTCACATGGTTCAGTTACTTATTCGCCATCATGGGTTAAAGTTCGCTGTCGTTCGTAACTCATTAATTATTCTTCTTTTAATTTCTATTTTGTCGCAACAAGTATGTGCTTTCTTTTTCGTTTTTTTTTTTTTTTTGGCTGTGTCCCAATATTTTGTTCAACTATTATTATATTTATTTGGTTTTTTTCAGACGCAAAAATGTCTCTCTTGACAATGATCCACATTGGGATCGAAACGTTGAGGATGTGATAATTATTTGCAAATTTGTTATTATATACAGTCATTTGGTTCGAAAAAAGGGGTTACCTGGAAAATTATTCGGGAGTTTTGAAAATGGGTAATTTTATAGATTTCGATGTGCTCGTTCCGAATTTTAACTTTGCCGCTATATGGGAAAAAATGGCGCCTAATAGCAGTTTTTTTTACCTCGTACGCCAAAACTATTGATTTTACAAAAAATATAAAAAGAAACGATAAAATAACAAGTCAAACAGTTACTTTTCGATGTTTTTTTTTCATTCAAATTGATGAGTTAACATTCTTATGTTAAATTACTGAACGGTATAACTTATTTTGGGGAAACTGTGTCAAATTAACACGAAGGACGGATGAGAAAAAAACTGCTATTAGGTGCCATTTTTCCTATATGGAAATCTATAAAAGTACAAAAATAATGCACGATTATTGCAATAATGCGATTCATTGGATTAATTAATCCATAAGTAGTATTTCCTTCAAGTGTTTGAAATAGAGAGGAACAATCAATACGATGATTAATTAAATGAAAAATAAAGCTCTGGTCGGATACTATTATTCGAGCAGATAATGTTTCTAGGTTCATTGTAGTTAATATTGTGGAGTAATGATGATCAATGAATGACATTGGATTATTTATTTTGCAGAAAGATTCGCAGTCCAGTTATATCCTTTCGCAAAAGTAACACGCAACACACCAACAACTTGAATGCAGGAGACCAACAGTAAATTAGTAAGTAAATAGTTCTGAAAGATTCGAAAGAGCTGAGATTGGATTTTTAGGATTGAAGCATTCACACGCGTGGCGAAATCGTCTGTAATGAGTAGACTAGCGAACAGTTAGGTCGTGGGATACATAAACGATGACTCAGGTACAAAGTGTTCGAATGCAATCTGAACAATTGAAATTTTGTTATGTAAAAGTTCTCTTACGCAATGGAGTCCGGTTAGAGTGTGTGCAAAGTTTGCTCAGCATGGACTACGAGCGCGGAAAATAATTTGGTAGCTCGATGTACATTGTTGCGAGAATATGTTCGCGGAAATGAGCTAGACCACAATTTACTACATCGAAAAAGAGAAAGCAAACAAAAATTACAGTGTGGTAACGAGTAGGCTTACTGTATTTAAAACCGGGATAAGTCTCGCGCTAGAATAATTTAAGGTTACAGAAAATAAACGTACCGGTTTAGAACATTTCGAAGCAATCATATTTTTTACGGTCACCGAAACGTTTAATGAAATCTCTCCCACTGTGATTACTGGACTGCGGATGTTTATGCAATTTTGGAATTAAATAGAATATACTAGAATGTAGTAAATCGGAATTTTTTGAAGCCATAAACGCATACAGCTATCCGCTAATCTAGTGGTTAAAAGATCACACGACGAAAAAGGCAAGACGCTAAACTCTGCTAAAACAGCAGGTACACTTTGCCAAGTGCGATTAGGTCGGTTTACGTCGGCTGTGAGCAACATTTCACAGTTATCCTAGAAATGAGTATAAATCTCTGTTCGTCGTAAAAACCGGAAAGTCAACGATTCGTCTGCGGGAGCAAAGTTTTTCCGAGGAGTGCCGGCATTTTTCATCGGATTCGGAGAAACGGCGCCGTCTCTGCAGTTTGAAGATAAAGCAAACAAACCGGACGGGAGGGAAGATTTTCGCACTTCCCGCGGTCAATGACAAATGGCCTTTCAGCCGGACGGAGCCGCGTACTTCACCGATAATAACTTGTCGCCGAGCGTCCAGAAGGATGTGCGCAATTACGGTCGACACGACCTACGACAGAGTCGGCCGCGCACGTTTCCACTGAAAACCACCGCGGTGATGTATTTCCCGTTGCATCGGTTTGCGCCCCAAATAAAATAAACCTCGCGGACCGTAGACGCTCTACTCGAACAAACGATCTTGTAGCCGTCTAATCGACTAATTCGCTCTACGCCGCGCCGTGTCGCGATACCTCTGCGATCCTTCTTCCAGCGTTCTACGAACCAATGCGATCGATCACGATCGTCGATAGGGATCACGTGAACTGCTATTTTTTGGACCACTCGTGATTCGATCACGGTGATTTTTCATAGTGATTCGTGATTTTCGTAACCGCTTTTAACTGAACGAAAGAATAACTGTTCTTCGCGAAACTCTCAGAGCCACATAACCTGTATCTATATTTATATAAAATATATATATATAAATAAATAAAAATCAAATGCTGTTCGTTGGTAAGCGCATCACTCGAGAAGAGAGAGAAGAAAAATTGGAAAACTTGTCCCAGAAAAATGGAAAGTGCTTGTTTTTATCCATAGCCACAATCGTTAATAGATACAATGATTACTCAGAAATATGTTTTTTTCACATTTTTACTTTGTTCACACATTTCCAATAGCTTTTCACAAATTCGCAAAACGATCACAAAGAAAATTTATTGAAATTTGGTCAGGACATACGTCTGTCGGGTCAGTTATATGTATGTATTTTCTATTAACAACATCAAAACACAATTGCGAGTTACATCGTGTTTTTATCAGATTTATTAGATTGTGAGTGAGAATACATTGGTGATTATTTAAAAGAAAATTCATATGTGTAAATTAAAATTGAAGAAAAATCGTAAGCTTTGTATCTCAAAGCGATGCACAATAAACCTGTCAACTGTAATAGTATTTCACAACATTTGCATTCTAAAATCGGACATTTTATATATGCAACAACCTAATAAAATTTGGTTCGTTCGTAACCAATATTTACGCATTGAAATAAATGTAAAGACGTTTTAATCGCTGTAACTGTAAATGAAATAGTATACAGCGAGGTGTTAAAAATTCCAAAGGAATAGAATCTTTTTAAAAACATAAATTTACTGTTTATTTCGATCCCTGTCTAAACAGCCTAATATCAGTGTACATTTAAAAAAAATGTCTGATATTTGGAGAGTTTCCTCTAATATTTCTGGCTCAAATCGAATCGAGCGAGGCTTTCTTTCCGTTGAAGAATGACAATCGTATCGGGAACGGTAGAATTCCAAAGAAAATAATGCGGCAAGGAATTAAAATTACTGAAAGTATCATTTCTGTTACGCGTCACTGTTCAGGACAACCAATGAGGTTGCTCGTTAGATTTCACTTGTTCTTGTCCGTTATGTATAATAGATCAGATCGCACATGTATTATGTTAAAAACGTGTTCCTCAAAAGGTTATCGTTATCTTCATAAACAGTTCATCGAACAATAAAGTATTGAGTTAAGTGTGTTCAAATACATTCGTGAGTGGCTTCATTTAAATCCCGAACAATTTCCGCTACGTAGAATCGAATGATAAAATTTGTATTCCGCATGATAATCCGGCGTCTAGTGATTATGCCAGCGGTCGAGAGAGTTGAACGCACGGCTAGGCAAGTCTGTCGAAGCGTGCACGCGGAGATTCGGGCTGGGCCGTGGCTTCTGTGCAGGCGTTGAAGTCACTATAACGTCAGCTCGGTTAAGGCTCGCACTCGTGTTGCCCGTCGAACGGCCGGGCGCGACCGGTTCACGCGTTTCATTCAGCGAGAGACAGACGTCAATGTTGCATCTATTCACGTACACGGGCACAATACATCATAGGCTACCTGTTCCTCGATGAAAGACCGGTCACCGGTCGGTCTTGCCCGCGTTTTCAAAGTAAACAGAACCCACTTATAGAAGGAACGGCCGGGAGACGAGCCGACGATCCCAGCCACGGGACAGAGACGGACCGAACGGCGCGAACAGTAAAACAATTCGTCGTTCAATAAAGGGGAAGTGCTAAAAAGGATTTTACAACGAGCGCTCACGGTCGAAGAAAGAATGATTGTTAACGCCCCGGAGCTGCGAAGTGGGATTAGCGATTCTTTTCTCGGAACCCAGACCACTTCTATTTTTCTGTTTGCGTTTATCATGCGTAGAACCGTGATTTGCATAAATCCGACGCAATGATTTTAGCGGGACACAGCTCGCTCTCGCAGCTGACTGCGACGCGTCTAAACGCGTGTTTCGAGGATGAATGTACGGTTTGTACACTACGAATTGTTTCTCAGTTTTCTTGCCAACAACCTCCCTACTACTTTTAAGGGTTTCATTGAAAATTTACTCCGAAGGACGGGTTCTTCACTCTTACTTATTTTAATTACATGTTCCCTTATAAAAATGACAAGACTGATTTTATTTAGAATTTGTGCAGCTCCTATTGCACAATCATTTCTTATGAAGTTATTTTAATTACATCAATAATCGTAAAATAAAAAATCTTGAACCGGTCATTTTGACCAGTGGTGGTAGGGTTAGTGTTAAACAATTTTATTTACTAATTATATTAAGTATAACTCTTGAACTCTGTTGCGATTTATATTTGTGGAACTTGTACTTGTGTTCGATTAAAAAATGTGACTTGAATAAATAAAGGAAGAACCAAATACCTATGAAAACACGTTTCATTTGCACAATTTCCTTGCTGGATGTCGAGTCACACTCGACAAAGGAGTGCAAAGGAATCAAAAAATTTCAGTTTCTCCGAATTTTATGCTCGGATCCTAGAAGGCCAATCTGCTAAAATCGAAAGTCTACTCGATCCTCATCTCCCGAAAAGAAAATAAGAAATTGATTTTCTTTCATTACGATTAAGTATCTGTAACGGTCGCATCGACATCGCCTACAGTTTCGATCCAGATCAATTACGATTACGATATCCTGAAATCTCCGGGCAAGAAACACTTGATTTTTGCCTCGGAGCGAAGGATCTCTGAACCAGCGAAATGAATTGCCGCCGGTTCGTTTTGCTTTTTCTCGCGGGACGATCGTTTTTACGCCGAGAACGTGCAATTTCGCTAAAGATCCACAGGCTACTCATTAGTGGTTTTTCAGTTGAGGGGGGAAAACGGAGCGAACAGGAGTGGAACAGAGTGAAAAGCAATTTATCTTTAAGCTAGCAATGCGTCTCGCGGTCGCGGTGCAAACTTTCACCGGTGCGTGCGTGCTCTCGCCGCGTTTAAAAATTATTATCGCCGTTTACCATTAATTACGAGATCGCGGGGAGCAAACAGAATCGAAAAATTGATCCGGAGCAATTACGGGTTCGCCGCGGCGCGGCGTCTCGTTGGTCGCGTTCCGAGTCGCTTGGGCGCCGCGCCGACGAGCTATCGACGAGCTGTTCTCGAGTTCTCGAGAGATTGCCGGCAGGAAACGCGAGCAGGCGTCGTGATAACGGTATCGAAAGTGTTACGCGTATACGAGGCTGGCTCGCGGAGGTTATCGACGGTTTAAACGATCGGCCGACGATCAGAACGAGCACCAGCCTCTAATTTACGTCACGGAGCCACGCTAATCGGCCGAGCCTAAGGATTTTCGCGAGACATCCGCCGAGCCGGCCTCCGTCGAGTTCTTATCACTCCGTGTCACGGAAGCCGTGTCACGATTATTCTCGAACCATCCGCATCGGTTCGATTACTCGACCGGGTCGACTCGAGACGTGTTCATCGGCCTGCTGCCTTGGAAATGCCTTACAGAATACAGCGTTCACCCCCGTTCACTCTTCCGTTCATAACCGGATACTCATTTGGGAAATATTCGGTTTTGTTGATCGTAAATAATGAATAGAATTTGTTAAAATTGTTGAAACAAAAGTTTGTAACCTTTGTAGTAACGATAACCTAAATTCTACCCATTTCGGACCTTGAACTAGGGCTGTAACTTTCCTTCGAAGCTTCGACTCTTCGATTTCTGAAAATTCGAAGGCGATGTGAATCAAATTTTCGAATTTCGAACCTTCGTAGTAAATTATTATGACGGACACGGTAGATACGTCGTCGTCTTTTAAATTAATTATTAAACGTAAATTAGCGTTATTTTAAAGTTAAATGTTCGAGTATGCTAGCTCGTTGAATTCGTTTCGACACCATCAATAATATTATAAAGTCAGAAATATATAGTAGCATTTAAAAAATTGACGTGATTCCCATCTTCATAAACAAAAATTTTATTTTAAATACTGATTAACTTTTGTTGGAATCAGTAATTTCAAAATACTGTTGCAACATGACCGATTCATGAGAATTATTAAAGAAAGAAACGACACGAAAATTTTACTTTTCATAAAAATCCGCAGTCGACAATGAATCTTCATTAAAGTTTAATGATTAAACTAAGAACGGGACTAAATAGAACATGTAACCAAACAGTGTGCTCTCCATAGACAATTCCCATTTTTTCTGAACAAATATAAATGGCGAGGTAACCGTCGATAGAGTTTGTTATTATAAACAATTTTTATGTTGAATAAAACTCAGACTGTTGGAGATTCATCATTAAACGTATACATTCTACGAAATTCCCGTTTTCATGGACGAGTCTTCAGAGGGACGATAAATTTGCATAAAAATCTATAAATGGCGTGGTAACCGTCGATAAAATTTTCGTGTTTCCATCCATCCGCGAAAGTCGAGAAGTGAAAACAGCGCTGCAGCCGCCGCAGCCCGACGAGAGACCGTTCGCTCTCTGTACTGACCGATTCTCAGGAATGGGAAAGTCGCCGATAACAATCATCGCTTAACAATATCGCGCGAGGAATAAACGTTTCATTACCTACCGGCTATCGGCTGTCATACTCTCGTGTGCGGTGGTCACGGTGTTGCGGAACCGCAAGGAATTACGCGGACCGTTGTAACCCCCTCCCCTCGCGAACGTAAAAACAGCGAATTCAGCAAACAATAACGACCGTGCAATATTTTCCCGTAGTAAATTCTCTTTTATGGTAGGCAAGCGTTCTTTCCGTTCGAACCCCCCTGCGCGACACGGAACAACAACGCTGTTTCGCAACGAATCGCTGCCGTGATCTATGGGGAACGTGGAAAATTTGATCGGTCGCTGGATGGAAATTCATTAAACCTCTCTTGATACGGACGTGTCTTTAGTTATGCAAATGTTCAACGTAAATCCTTCGGATTGCTGTAGCTTATGCGAATTTTATGTGTAGATGTATTAAAGATATCAGTTTCATGTAGACAGATTAAACATATCATTTTTTATGTATTACATGACATTGTACATTCTTTACATTGCTTCAAATTGCATAGAGGAATGTTTTATTATTATTTAGATACCTACTTCTATACGATAAAAATATAAAAAGAAGCTTCTCTTGCCTTTTCAATAAAGAAAATTAACCCCTCAGCATTACGTACATTAAAGTGACCGAGGAGCTCATTACTGCGACACGAAAATCACTAGAAATATCCCTAATACTGCGGTGCGAATTTCAACTACGATGAGAAACGAGCTTCACTTCAACGTAACGTTTTAGATGCCTATTTCCAAACACCTAAGTTTTCCAGCAGAACAGGAAACTGTATATTCGTGATAAATATTCGTGTGAGAAAATTGAATATTCATAGGCTTCGCCACGACACATATTTATCAAATTCAATTTGAAGTCCTTACGTGTACCTACGATAAGGTAAAGCGTCAATGGCTGCCAAGTTTATTTTATATTTATGAGAGCAGTCGGAGCATACATCATCATTGAAGGAAAACATATTCTCTCTGTTGATGGACTGCGCGAGTCCAAATAAAATAAGATCACAGCTGATCTATTCGGAAATAAAGGTTGGCTGTAATGTAAATGCATATGGGCCGTGGATGCCTAATAAGGATTCGCAAATGAGTTCGACTTATGGGAACCCATACATATATTAAGAGAACAAATAAAACGCGTGAAACGCGACGGGGAAGGTTAAGCGAAAAAAGTATCGAGGCGCTGACCTTACGGGAACGCGTCGTTCATTTTTTCTTGGCTGTAAACTCATCGAACACTATTTTAGCGAGGGGAGTTATACAATTATTCGGTAATTTATGGACAATCGATGCATGTCAAGGACTCGGTCTTTGTAATCTTCCCGTCGAGTTGAAATTTTAAGAAAATGGAATTGTGTAAAATATTATTTTCAGTGGTAGTAGACGTTTGTAGTTCTGAAATAAATAAATATCGTACTGAATTCTGTGGAATTTTGTATTCTAGCAGTTATTGTACATTTTCAAAAGTCATAAATGCATCGACATCCGCAGTCTAGCTAGCAGAGTCGCCAAAGTTGAAAAAGTTACTTTTGGATCACGTTCGTCCCAATCATGGTAATTTTCCACAGTGATTCGTGATTTTTGTGATCATTTCTGATTGACAGCGAGCATAACTGTTTTTCGCATAAGTCACAGAACCATCGCCTGACAAAATTCAGTTACGTCGCATTTTTATCAAATTTGTTAACCTTATACACTCGAATGGCGAGTCTGAAACTAAACTAAAAATGACCATATAGTTATTCAAAACAGTTTTAATATTATTAAATTCGTCTGTATTCTACAAAATGTAAAAAGCTCTACTGTTGAATGAGAAAACAGGTTCAATTCAATATGCACAATTTAGAAAAGATTGCATATAGTATAGAAATTATCTGGGTTGAAAGAAATGTCTTGATTTTCGAATTAAAATTGCTTCGTGTCCAAAGGGTTGGATTTGTAAGACGTTTCTCAAACTATCATTTGCATTTCCTATAATTGTTAAGTAATACATTTCGTAACACTTTTACGAAATTGTCTGCACTCTTATACTATTTCCATGAATATTAAATAAGGTATAAATCAGAAAATAAGGTACGGAAAAGAAAATTTAATATTTTCTATTTTTATTAGTAAGCGAAGTAAATTCACTTTACATGTGTATATACACCGAAAACGTAACGTAATTTTAAATTTACGTTATACGCCAGATACATTTATGCAAGCTAATTGATGTATTCGAATCGGAATTGATTGACGAATCGGAATTCGTTGTCGATCAAATTCGCTTTCAGTTAAAGGCGTTGTCGGTGAAATGTTGGCGGTGAAAACTGTATCGGGGAAATTTGTGTCGATGATTTTCCTGGGACCCCCAAAGTCGTGAGTACACAAACTTTGTAAACAACCAGGATCCCGAGCCGTACCGAGTACTGGCACGGCCCTAGTTGTAATACACGCGCTACAAAAATGGAGCGCGTCACGTGACCGGGCGGAAGCGTGGGGGAATAACGTCGTAGAAGGGGAAGTTAGAGTGGGGACACAAGTCTTAATCTAGCGAGCCTGTATACCAGTACATTAATTTCACACACTGCGCGAATAATGGTGAATCACTGGCCGCAATTCAGCAAGCGCAGTCCGCGGTCTTGCACGATCCAGCGAAACGTAATTTTCCCAGCTAGAAAAAAGCTGTTCCCGATATTCAATCTCGTCGCAGGCAAAATGCAATTCACAGCGGCTCCCGGTTCATCCCGCTGCCTCTTCGGCATCGTGTATTGTGTAATATCCCTGCTTTGAAGCGGCTCCGGTGGCGCGCGTACACTTGAGCCTATTTATACCGTAAAAACTGGACTACCTAACCGAGCGTGTCTAAACCGAAATCATTTAATCGAGTCACGATTAATGGACACAATTAGCCTCGGCGAGGAAGCATCGGTGCGCGTTCACTGACAACGGGCGGATCGTGATCGGCGAAATCAGGTTGCCGGGGCGACCTCGACGGTCCAGAAAAAGAACTTTCTTCGCGTGATACGCCTTCCTCGATCTTTTCAACGCCGCCGACTCGCGTTTCACGTACACTGGCCCCGAAAAGTATTTCAACACCCTACATTTCCGATTGTCGAGAAATTCTAGGGTTGAAAGAAACTCCAGTTTCCCTTACGCCGCCACGGTCGAAATTATGTATATGTGAATTATAGGTGACTGAATACCAATTAACTTTTGTTGCGAACCTTTTTCTGCCAGATTGTCGAAGATGAAAAATTGTAGTGACTGTACGACATTTAAACCGGCAGAATGGTCAAAAGTATTTTAATTGATTATTCGACATATTTTACTTGAATGTTTTGTTACATTTAATCTAAATACAATGCTTTTTTCTGTACTAATTTAAACATTGGAAAACGTGTAAATATATGTTTTATGAACAATTCTTTTTCTAACCTAAAATGTTAGAAATATACAGTTTATTTATATTGAATATGCAGTCTATACATTTACAAAAAAAAGCTCTATTTAGTAAAATCTCTTTAGGAAGGCGATTATTATTATGAATTTATTACGTTGACAGAAGGCGTTCGTTTATTTTGCCTGCTGAAGGGCGACCGGTAATAATTATAAATCTTGAGGTATATGAGACGCGTGCAGGTACAAAAGCTCTATTGGATTTATTACCAAAAAAATGACGCAACAGCGTTCGCTATTTAGTATGGGAACCGAGGCGCATTTAATTATGCGTCAGGTGGCTTCGTCTTATCTGTACGTGGTATAACGCGTCGTTAAATATGCAACGCGAACATTCGTTTACAGAGATACATAAAACAAACGGCAATGTTATCGGTATCGCGCGGGTTACAGCGTAGAAAACATTTTTGTAAAGTAAAATTCTAATTGTCGAAGTTGTATATTTTGTTACAAGCATGAATAATGTACGGGCCGTTTCGTTAACCGAATTAAGATATTGATAGCCGTTAATGGCTCGTAAATCTCGAATATGTTGACTATAACGACTATTTAGCGGGGGGGGGGCTAATTAATGGCGGATGACATGATATTTATCATATATTAACTAGTTATCTAATTAAATGTCACCGTATTCCGACGAGCAATTTTCATTGAAACTTAACACGATCTTCTTCTGTCGGTATTGAAACATATACATACCAATATGCAAAATAAAAGCGAACGTAGGCCACGAATTTCAAACAATTTTGATACACATTCTTATGTTCATGCAAATTCGAAGATTAATATTGTTCGTCTCTTTACAAACAGGTCACAAGCGTTTGTCACGGCGACATAATAAATTAGATGCGAGTCTACGCTCAAGACATTTATGTTAATCATTGGCGCGCATAATTCCCTTGAAACACAAGTTAGTCACAACTTCGCGTCAATGATAATTATACGTTTCCTACAAACTTTGTTTGGACAATTAATCATTTTTTCCATTCGTGGCTACCATTCGTGAATTCGATATTTTCATTTGAAAAGAGTCCAACTATACAAATTCTTTCAATTGCTGAATCAAATCAGTGTATCAAACATCTTTGATTTATATATTGGGTGATTAAAAACAAAATGGAGCAAATCAATCCACACTCTTTAAGTATGTTGATCAGGGTGGAGCTTAGCAGTAAGTACCTGCTGAAATATTTTTGCTAGATTTTTGCACGGCACCCCCTAAAATTTGCTCATCGAGTAAGAAGATAATTCTTGCAACAGATGAAGTTAATCGGACAAGAGAATTTAAATAAAAGTTTCTAATAAAGTGGCTTTAAGTAAAACAAAATTGAAAGAAAACCCACTTAGAGATAAATCTAATAGTTAACTCTTTCCCGTACCATTTTATTTGCAATTACAGTGATTAAAACGTCTTCACCTCCCAAAAATGTCGTAAAAGGTAAAAGAAAGTTCATATTTTCTCTACGACTACATTGATTTTAATGCTTAAATATTGATTTACTAAATTCCATTTAAAATATGGAAAACATTTGGTTAATTTCTACATTAAAATACGAAGAAACTCTGTCCCGAAGCCAATAACTTACGAGCCATTTGAGATGGTCACGTTACGAGAGTCACTCTTCTGTATAACGATAATCGATTTTTCATCGCCGTCAGATGGTTTCGTCTCGCTGTGCGGCGCGCCAGAGTAAACAAGAGGTTAATCGTCGAAAGAAATCGACCGATCCGAGGCGTGCGGTGCCCCGATAAATCGATCCCCGACAAATTAAGCCGCTCTTGCGTAACGGTACGCGAAAATCGCGAGAATGCTCGGGGGCCGTTCTTGCGATCTCGCTGTGTACGGTGATCCCGCGTACCTCTTGCACCGTTTGCCGCCGCGCGCCGCGCCGTGTAGCCGGCGAAATTGCGCTGCCGTGCCGTTAACTTTTCGCAAGAACGGAAAACAGTTACCCCGCTCAGACATGCGCGCAAAGGGGGATAAGGAGATCGTTTCATTGACTCCGCGTCCCGGGAGCTTAACAGCCGCTGCTGAAACCGGCAGCGATACGGAAACCGGCAAGAAAATACCCCATTCCGTTTCGTTCCGTTTCGTTTCGTTAACGAGCCGACATTTCGTCAACCGTGATCCACCGCTTCACGCTACAATTAGCCGGCTTTTAATCAATTATTAAATTCGAGACTCGAATCGCCCCTCGAAGCTGTAGATTTTTTTTTTTTTTTTTTTATTGTAGAAAATCTCATATGGATTTATTTCAACATAATAAGGAAAACATAATACATTGTTACAGAAAATAAAACTGTACATACATAGTAATATGTTAAAACACGAATATAATATACAGAAGAGATAAACCGCTTAAACCTTAAGGCCACAGCTTTTAAAGAATGACAACATACAACGACACGCCCTGATATTTGGTTTGGCTATTATCAGTGAAGCATCCATGGGAAGTTGAAAATTAAGTTGACGGATCGTTTCAATAAATTTTGATCTTTCCTCATTGTACAAATTACACTGCCATAATACGTGGTTCAAAGTCTCATCTCCCTCTCCACAACTACATTTCTGGATCATCGATAAAGCGAATGCGCGAGCCAGAGAAGCAGCTAGGTGATAGTGGTCTGCTCTACATCTATTAATAGTGACAATATCCGAACGGGATAAATTTAACTGTGAGAACCATGGAAGACGGTTTTCACTAAAAAATTGCTGGAAGTATATCTTGCCCTTGATGAGTCCATCAGTTTTTATAGAGGAGAGGGTGTTATCAAACATATTTTTCCGAAATGATTCAAAGCGATCAGTAAGCTGTAGATTTTCTATGCTAATCTTAATCGAACATGATAAAGCATCGTCTTATTTATTTATTTAATGCTTTAAACCAGACATGGTTTATATAGCATATTCAGTACATGAATCCACTAGTGTATTATTGTATAATGACTTAATGCGTAATTCATTATTTAATTTGTAATTCAAAAGGTTAATTCAATAAAATTAAGTATTCATTTTCTGTTTTGTTCCGATTTGCTCTACAGACTTTATTGTCATTTATGGTTATTGTTATACTGCGATTGTAAAATCACAGTTAGTTCGGGAAATGCATTTATGTCGAAGATGTACAATGAATGGATTAGGATGATCGAAATAGAAAAAATTATATTTCATTTCATAGAATGGAGTGAATAAATTTTAAGAATAGTTTACAGCTTTTTTAGTATCCATGCATATGTATATGTATATACATTTATATATTGAATTGAACGATCATATTAGATGATTGCATAAAATCGATTGCATAAAAGCCCGATTTGAAAATAAAATTCAATAAGCAGAATCAAGTAGAAAATTTAACCATCTTTTAATTTTAATTTTAACCAAATCTTTAGCCAATCTTTAAAATTTAACCATTGAATTTTATTTCCAAATCGGGAACGAACTTATGCAATCATCTAATACATAGATTGTTCATTTTGAGGGCATACTGAATGGACTGAGAGTTTTATTTGAGTAGGTGTAATTTAAAACATTAAAAACAAACATTTTCATTCTATTGAACATATTAAAAGAGAAAATCAATTTCTATGTCACTCCGATTCGTTGCGATTCAGGTGGAAAATTTTTTATTTTGTCACTTCTATTTCGTATAAAGATCCACAGTCTAATCATCATCGACTTATTAATAATCATTCAACGAAGAAAGACACGAATTCCCAGCTTCTGTTTCTTCGAACGAAATGCAGGAAATTTTCATTTTTCCATGAAGATCGGCAATCTATTTATCGGGATCGTGAAAAATGTCCGAAATAGATGCTCGATTATGAACAGAAATGTTTAACGGTGAAAAGAATGCAGTGTCGGTGCACTCGGTCGGCCGAAAGCACGTCGAGCGTATGAAGCGCGGAATAATTGAAGGCGACGGTGAAATTTGCATTCGCCTTCGTTAGAACAGTGCGGCGATGGCCGAAGAGGGCCCCGAAGCCGAAACGGAACCCTGATATACCCAATCAACGGCCACGAAGAAAGAAGGTTAGCATGTGTGCGCGCGCGCGCGCGTGCGGGGCCGAGCAGAAACTGTGAGCGTGAGGAGTTTGCGAATGTTCCGTGTCGACTTATGTGTCGCCAGCGGTACACAGACAGC
Organism: Lasioglossum morio; assembly: GCA_916610235.2. Taxonomy (NCBI): domain Eukaryota; kingdom Metazoa; phylum Arthropoda; class Insecta; order Hymenoptera; family Halictidae; genus Lasioglossum; species Lasioglossum morio. The sequence goes on along the minus strand of OU744324.1, from coordinate 3,236,251 downwards.
TTGAGTGGATTGGTGAACAGCCATTGGGGACCCGCCATCAAGGATAGTCCTGAAACGAAGCCGGCCCCGGCTTTTTATCGGCCGTGGAGCTCCAGCCCCGCATGATATCGCCGGTGATTTGAATGCCGACGCTGCGACGCGCTGCGATGCGCTGCGACGGTCCTACAATAACGTTGGACGTTGCCACGATATTTCGAAATTCAACTTTCAGAGTTTCACCACGTGTTCATTACAAATGTTTCCTTATGTCGATCGTAGATTCTTGCTAACAATATTATTAAATTTTTCTTTTTGCGCATGTCCCTTCTTCGTTAGTAGACGAGTAGTCTTTTTTTTAAATTGTAAACACTTATGTAAAAGGGCTTCACTACGTCTATAGTAAAAAATAATAATTTTAAAATGCAACTAGGTACGCAGGATTATATGATAATACCATATCGATTGTACCATTATTAAATTTTTCTTGTTGTGCATGTCCCTTCTTTGTTATTACACGAGTAGTATTGTATCTTTCTCTTTTTTATCTTTTAATTGATATTGTAAACACTTATGTAAAAGGGCTTCAGTCCGTTTATAATAAATAATAATAATAAAGTTTTTATGCTTTCGGTACACTGGTTCGATCAATTATTATTTCAAACACTATTTGAAAATTACTACAATAATATTTTTCGACGTTTCGATCTTACTCTACATCATTATCAAGAAAAATAGAAGAATTGAGTATGTACATTATTAAACTTAATTATGTTTTTTTTGTGCGATAATATAAAGAAAAGGAGAAAACTGTTACCTACTTGCTTAGTGCAAGAGAAAAGATTTTTAACTTTATTAAAGTACTTTCCCGGTTTTAGTTGCTGTTTCGGATTTTTAGTGTCCACGACAAAATTGAGTAAGTGTTATTTGAAATAATAAGAACTACACTGCGAATCTTTATGCGCCATCTTTAGGCTTCTAAAAATTTTTTAAAAATGCTAGAATATAAAATTCCACAGAATTGTCGTACTATTTTAATTGTAGGGAGAAGTCGTCTTCGAGCGCCAAGAATTCCGTCGAATGTCGCGTCGCTAGAAACTATAGCGACGCGAGACGCGACGAATCGATATTTGTTATTTATTTGCGTTCTTCATGTTTTATAATTTGTGTTGTTTGATTCATTCTCGTTTCTCGTTTACAAAAATTGAAAACCGCATAATCATCCGCAGTCGAGTAAGAATAATAAAAAATTTTTAAAATACATTTATATTATTTCTAACCTATTAAGCATATTAGGAAAGAAAGTAAATTGCTATTTCGTTCAGTTCTCTGCAAATCTGTTAGAAAGTATTTATTTTGCATAAAGATCCGTCTGTCTACTCATAATTATTCGTACCTTAAAATATTTGAAAAGAGAATTGTTATCGTATGACTTTTCTTTTTATTTTGATTATAGTCCCTGTTCCGAACTGCTAAATCTTGATTCGGCATTGAAATCGGCAGAGTTCGCACGGACTCCGGGCTCATGAGGAACACGCGTCAGCCGCGAATTCCTTTTTCTCATCCCCTGTCGTGCTTGATATAGTGTGCTCGGAAACAATGTTCCTGATCGGTGCATCGAATCGACTTAAACGGCAATCGAAACAGGTTCTGAAAGGTTTACACGCTCCGATGAGAATTAGCCTGAGTGTTTAAAGCGCTCGCATTCGAATAAAATGGTGATACGCGGACCGTGGAATGTGCACTTTTTTCAAAGCGAAAACGGGCGACGAGCGACACGTTACCAATCCGCAAATGGGATGCAACAATTCCGCTGAAAAGAAAACATTTTGCTACGCGTTAACAATTTGTGAACGAACTGTTCGTCAATCGACTGGCTTGCTCTGAGCCTCTTCTTTCGACAGCAACACTTTGGTATACTTTTTCATAGGAAAGGAGGATGTTGAAAACCGTGGCCAAATTTTAAAACACTGATAACTTGTAAATGTTGATAAATCCACTGCAAAATTGAATCTCGTGTTCTTGCACAGGAAAAAGAAGGAATAGATCTTCTATTTCTATTTTGCATAACAATCCACAGTCTACTTACTCGTATACAGGGTGTTCGCGTCATTACTAACCCTGCGTTCTTTCGAAAACTATTGTGATTAGAGAAATGAAACAGGAAAACGTTATACTGTATGCTGCAAGAAATGTAATAGGGTCTGTCGTTTTTTTTTTACCCGCATTATCTTTTTAGAGATGAAGGTGACTTCAATCTTTTAAATAGAATGCTATTTATCCTTTTTGCATTATACGAAAGCGTGAGTCAGAAAGAATTCATTCAAGGATCACAAATGGAAGAAACATATTGACACCGACATGTGTATAACTAAGTGAAGTGAATTAATTCCAATACGGAATTTACCCAGTACAAAATTTCGTTCCACGCCACCGGCAAACAACCCGAGCACCATCTACAGAACCCTTAACAAAATTCCATCCCCAAGGAGTCAGGGCACCGATAAACCTCCCCCCGGGGGTTCACCGAGAACGAGCCTAAAGGCGATCAAGGGTGACGAAGAGGGGGGAAGAAGGGAAAAAGGATACGACGTTTCCCCTCCCTAGTCGCGGATTTTCCACGTGTCTTCCTCCTCTGACCAGGTCGCTATCGCGGCGTCAGATAATCTTTTTTTCCCTTAGTCACTCGGATGACCTCAGGTAAGGGTCCTCCTTGTAGGTATACGGGACTCTCCTACCTGCCTGTCTCGTTCCCGGCGTTGCCTTCATCTACCTGGGTGCCGAGGGTATATTTATCTCGAGGCTCTTATAGGTGCAGGCCGAGAGAACGAGAGAGAGAGAGAGAGAAGGATGCACAGGTGAGAGTGTAGGCGACCGACACGCAGCCGAGGGATGAGCCTGGACGCGTTTCGGCTGGAGATGGTGCCCCATAGAAACCGTCGGGAGGAGATGCACCTGTCAGGTCGAGGAACACCCCCGTCAGGGTTTTACCTGACGGAGCGTAAAAAGCCAAAAAACCTCCGCCACCTCTCTCTCTCTCTCTCTCTCTCTCGGAAGGTTTCCCCGGCATAATCCCCGGTGCGGCGTCGTAACTTTTTCGGCGGTGTCCGGAGGGGCAACACGAGCGCAAGGACCAACCAACATTCCAGCCGTGAGAACGGCACCCTTCGTTTTATTTTCCCGAAGATCCGATAGATCGGAAGCTGTCGATCGCACGCACACGCTTCGAACGGAACAAGCGCCTTTTGTTATGCCAAGCCGCCGACCAAGACGTCCGAGTTCATGAAAATATTCATTAGGTCAGACTAATTATCGAATCCCCGATTTCAATGGAAATTTAGTCTGCCGAGTGTATTAGGATGTCAAAGATATCGTGAAAGAACATAGTTTTCATGCGTTGGGCCCTAATCTCTGTTGTGGCAGGTTATCCGATTTTTATAAACCAGTTAAATCCATCTAAAATTATTTTTACTTTCTATTTGTTGTTCGTTTTATTTCGTCTTGATCTCCTAATATTCTAAACATATTGAAATTTACGAATACATTCTAGTTTTCGCTGAAATTACCATTTAAATGGTAACGAAATTTTACGCATGACGAGTATACTCGTCGTGACACAAAATATTGTCATTTCTCCATGACGAGTATAATCGTCAATCACAGCTAACTGGTTAACATTATTGCGGGATCTTTAGATCGCACACATCCGTTTTTTTAACTTGCGTTTGTTTAACGTGCGACGACTGCGATTTTCACTGCGTTTTCTACTAGTATGGAAGATGGAGGTGTACCAAAAAAGTGTCCACATATTTTTTGATCGGGGGTGTACATCCATGCACACATAGTGATCCGACATTATTAAGATTGTTAATAGAAGCAATAGTATGAATGAATGAATGAATGAATGAATTCTGTTATAACAAAACGAACTAGATCAAATGCAACGTGTAAAAACATTCACCATTTACTATTCAACTCTACAAGATTCTTGAAGAGCAAACTAAACGTAGCTCCCTCACCTTAAAAACTTTCATTTCGCACAAAAATTCATAGTCCATTTATAAAAGGAATGAATGAATGAATTTTTGTTATAACAGAACTAACTAGATCAAATGGAACGTGTAAAAACATACATCATATTGTATCCAACTCTACAAGATTCTTGAAGAGCAAAATAAACGTAGCACCCGCACCTTAGAAATGTTTATCTCGCAGAAAAATCTGCAGTCTACTTATATAATGTAACTAACATTCGAACACGAAGATTACACAGCTATAAATGTTCGCAGCGACTGACACTGTCAATGTGAATGATCGTACGCTGCGTACGCACACCTGAATCTGTCGGTCGTTCGTTTTCCACTGTCGATTTTTCCGTAGAAATCGCGTGGCCGATCGAGTGACGGTAGTTTCGAGCACAGTCGATCGACGAATATTAATGATGCTCGTCCGCGGGGTCATTTTGCAATGACCACGAACCGACGAGACTTTTCTACGATCCGCGACCACGATGTACCCCGAGCTGCGCGCGGTACACCGGATAATTTATCATTAGACGGTTGCGCAATTAACGTTGATTACACCTCCCAACCCCCTTGGTCAGCTGAAATTTCCAAGCCGTCGTTATTTCGTCGGATGATATTAATTATATAAGCTGGTTGCGCAATAATACGACAGTTAGCGATGTTTACAGCGCGGAGGAGACACGCCGAAGAAGAACTCGAGGAGCCTCGTCGTCGGATGGAGGCATCGAGTATTTACGTTACGGTGAAAGCATTCGAGCACTATTGACAAAGGTACTCTAACGATCCTATTCACCGGGTAATTGAAAAGGGGTGGACGGTAATCAACGGTCGATTAAAAGAATCGCTTTACCGTGTTTTGATGGAGGATTCGGACGATTGTTAGCCCGACGACGACGAGGACTCGAAATCGGAGGATTATTTCAGCATTCTTCGTCCCGGCGACGCTATCTCCGGCAACATCTCGGACCTTTCCTTCTAATTGCCTGTAAGTTCCTTTCCCTCCGCGAGGGAAGGACCCTCGAGGCAGCGATTAGATCTTTGTCGTGGTCACGCGTCGTCGCAAGAGCTATAATTGTTAATACTAATATTCTCCCTTCATAAGTCAACCGCTCTTTATTCATCCTTGCCGTATTTCGCCCGACAGCGAAACATAAATACTTCTGCAGTCATTCCTCGCTGTTTAATTCGAAGTAAATCGTAGGAGACGAGAGACAAAGCCTGTAAATTTCTGTCTGTGTGTTCGCAGCCACTTCCCGGTGGTTAATTCGACGCGAATCGTAGAAGACAGCAGGCAGTCGCTGTAAAATTCTGTTCGCAGTTTAAGTCGAAGTGCGTCGCAGGAGATCGACGTTGCTAATAAACTTTTCATTAGACGTACGAGGTGTGTTAAAAAAGTAACGGCAATTTTGCAACTTTACCTATGAAATTATTCTAGTGAAAATTCTTTTGGCAGGGTCTAAGCCTAATTCGCGTCACGGAATTCGCGACATGAAAAAGCGTAACGGTTTAAATTGAGGAAAATGTCAAGTTTAAATTGAGGGAAATTTCAAGTTTAAATTGAAGGAATTTTCAAGTTTAAACTGAGGGAAATTTCAAGTTTGAATTGAAGGAATTTTCAAGTTTAAATCAAGGGAAATGTCAAGTATAAATTTAGAGGAATTCAAGCTTTGAATTGCGAGGAATGTGAGGAAATGCTAAAATTGTACAATTTTAAAGTTGGAAAGTAGAAAATTGTGAAACGTTGAAATTGTAAAATTCCAAAGCAGCAAATCTTAAACTGTAAAATTCTAAAGTTGCAAAGTTGAAAATAGTAAAACTGAAATTGCGAAATTGTGCAATTCTAAAGTTGCAAAGTAGAAAATTGTGAAACGTTGTAATTGCAAAATTCCAAAGCAGCAAATCTTAAACTGTAAAATTCTAAAGTTGCAAAGTTGAAAATAGTAAAACTGAAATTGCGAAATTGCAAAGTAGAAAATTGTAAAACGTTGTAATTGCAAAATTCCAAAGCAGCAAATCTTAAACTGTAAAATTCTAAAGTAACAAAGTTGAAAATGGTAAAACTGTGAAATTGCGAAATTGTGCAATTCTAAAGTTGCAAAGTAGAAAATTGTGAAACTGTGAAATTGTAAAATTCCAAAGCAGCAAATCTTAAACTGTAAAATTCTAAAGTTGCAAAGTTGAAAATGGTAAAACTGAAATTGCAAAATTGTACAATTTTAAAGTTGCAAAGTAGAAAATTGTGAAACTGTGAAATTGTAAAGAAAGAGGCATAGTTGATAGCATTTCCCATACGCTCTCCTTCATTGCTTTGCAAATTTTGATCGTTCATTACTAGACTGCAAGAAGGTTCACTTCTGTCGCGCGTGGTTTTCTACGCTGTGATTTTATTACCCTAAAAATTTACCTTAAACTAACCATTCGCCTGGTTGAAACATTAACCTTTCACATTGCTAAATCGTAAAGGAAACTAACTTTCATTAAGAACAATCTAATAGAAAATTTCTCTCGACCAGAAGTCGGCCGAACAAACGATTTCGAGGAAGATGAAGGCACATCGTGCGGGGAAAGCCAACGACTTTGTAATCTGGCGGAGCTACGCGATATCTTCTCAATTTCAGACATTCGTTACGGAACGTTTTTCCATCGCAGCGGCTCGCTAATCTTAAAGGGCAATGGCTTTCAGTTCTGATTCCTCGGTTAAGGGATTTTTCCGGGACGATCGTTGGCCGGGTATGGACCGATTACAGGGCTAATCGTTATTAGATCGGCGTTAAACAGCGGCCCAGTGTAATAACACGGCGCGTCGGCTTGGGAACGAGTGGCGACGGTAAACAGCGCGCGGGTTAATGATTCCGGTTTACGCGCGAATAACTTCTTGAACGACCGTTTAAAAACGCGCACGTCTGAATAAATCACGCTGCTCCACAGCCACGCAGCGGGACAAATGCCCGATCTAGCTGGAAAAAAGTCATGAAATAGATACAGGTTGATCCATTTAAGACAGTCAATTATTACGAAAACCAGCAGGAATACGAACAAAATGTTTTACAGAAAATATTCTTCGTACGAAGGGGCACATTTAACGGCGCTATGCACATTTTTCCATAATGGCCCTTTCATTTTTTCAAATGGAAACCCATATTTTTTATTTCGTATTCTTATTCTACATCGAAAAATAATAATATTTCGTATAAAACATTTCGAGTCTGAGGAGGCCAGTAAAAATTGCCAAACCATTATTCAAAACAGTTTTAATATTATTAAACTCCCTGCCCCTCAAAGCCGATATGTTCTTTGCCAAAAAAGAGCATTTTCTAACCTAACCAAACCATTATTCAAAACAGTTTGAATATTATCAAATTCCCTGCCGCTCAAAGCCGATATGTTCTTTGCCAGATCTAACATTCGAACGTGTTTGCGCATTTTTAATTTCTTGAACTAATGCAACCTACGTTTATAATAGGATATGCTAAACAATAAGGACACACAAATTGTTTCAAAATGTAAATTATGTTATCAAATATAAACTAAGTACAGCTGTATAGACACCTTTAAGGATCTGGGTAAGCTCAAATAAAAAAAAGAATATATTATTAAATTCGTCTGTATTCCATATCGTATTCCTTCCACCAATTCGAATGGAATTTTATTCGAGTAATCACTGGTCAACGATACCCATGTCGTACAAGGTGTATCGCCTGCACTTTCTATTGCGTGAGATCGCTAAAAATGCCCGAAGCTGAAAATTCACAGGACGATTACGTTACCGCGTGTCCGGACGAAGTTATTAAATGATAACCATAAATTCATCGGCTGATTAAGATTCCGTAGGAAAGCTGCGAGCACGGCCAACTTTTCTGCGTGTTTACGTATGCCTGGTGTGTTCGTACAACTTCTCGAAGCCCGGTGAAAACTGCACGAAGAAATTGGGCGGCCGTCGTCGAACACCGGCGATCGTGTATCGATCGTTTAATCGATCCCGAGCTTTCATTAAACCGCCTCGAAAGTGACTTCTGGTTGCGTCATCGTATCGGGGAGAAACTCGCGTCGTCGATCGAGGCGAAATATATCGGCTCCTTAAAAACGGACGAGCCTGGAGGATTAAGCGAAGACTGAGTTTAACGGGGCTCCCGGTTTCCGGTCGATCGAAGCACCAAACGAGATGGAAGATCGTCGAAGATTCGATCGGTTGGTGGCGGGACAGAGGGGGGGGGGGGCGAATGATAGCTCGTTGATATGTTAATTAGTGGGCCGATGCCACGGATTTTAAACATTTTCGGGGAGAGCGGTGGGGGGTAACTGTTCCCGACGAGGTTCCGTGCAATTGTCGCGCCAATCACGCAATTTCCGAGCACATTCGACCACGTGATCGGCCGCATAATTTGCGGAGAAACTCCGAACGTTGTTCCATATTTCGCGGCTCGATCTTTGGCGGACGTTTGCTTTTTGATTGGGTGTACCGAAGCCGTAACGCGGTTATAAATTTGATCTTCCGACGAGGCTTCGACAAAATTTGACGAAGATCCGAATTAAGAGCTGAATTTATAATTTCTTTATTCGTGACAGCCACTCCCCGCCTTTACGAGGTTATGACGGCCAGGATTTTTATAGGGTTCCGAATTCTTCGGGAGATATTCGAAGAATCACGCGTCGCCGCGCAGCGTTTAATACACTCGTCTCGCGAGTGCCAATTTAAAATCTCACGCAGGAAAATAGGTTTCGCCGATCACCGGGGTTGCATCGAGGTTTTTCTTTCTGATGTTCTCTAAAGAATTAACAATGTTTTACGATGTTAACGATATCTGGGTGATAACCTTATTTTTGCTATAATCTTGGCAACTAGTCTGTCTAGAACAATGATCTTTTCTTTTGTGTGTGTTTCGATCGAGGAATATAGTTATATAAACATATTCCAGAAAAAATTATTTAAAGAATCAATATTTTCTGCTTTAATCCCCTCGCATTTTGTATCGCGCAAGCCGAAATTCACGTTTGTTGCTTTTTACGAGATCGCAAGAGGCTAAACATCGTTGATTTCTCGAGAATCAGAAATTATGTGTTCAGATACCTTTGGATCCACTGCGCAGGGTGTAAAGAAAGTTCTAAATCTTCGGATCGATGAAGATCTGCGAAAAAGCAGCCGCACAATTGACCTCAACCTTCAATTTCACGGTCAAATTCTTTTTAATTATTTTCTACGGATATCTTGGAAGTTTTACAGGTTAAAAATTCATTATTTTTGTACTTTTTTTTGGGGGGAAGGTATCTACCAGAGTTGGACATTAATCGATTGAAATTATAACCAACTTTAATTGATTTGTGTGTACGATTGAAAAAGATAATCATTGAAAAATTGACGATTGATTCAATCGATTGATGAAGTTAATCGTCGATCGTTGATTATAAAAAGAAATCGAAAAATCGGAGACTGATTTAATTAATTGTTGAAGTTAATCGCCAAACGGTCTATCCATAAATTGTAATAAATAGGCACATAGAGATCGTATTATATGTAGACCAAATCACAATATAAATACCTAAACTCAGTTTACATTACTTTCAGTAGGCATATAGTTTTGATAACGTATTTCATTTCGAAATATCAGCAGTTAATCATCAATCAATTACCCGATTGACGATTACAATTAAAAACAATGTAATCATTAACCGCAATTAACGACTGAAGTAGGAGTTTAATTGTTAATTGCGATTAACGATTGCAGATGAAATTTATTCGCCAATCGTTGATTAAATTTTTGCCGAACTCTGGTTTCCACTTTTTGTAGAAAGGCTTATGGTGGTGAACTTTGGTTTTTCAAATGAAATCGTATTTTATGTGTATTACGAAAAATGTAGATTGCGGATTTTTCTGCAAACCACAAATGTTCTGCATTGATTGTGGAAAGCAGGAATAAAATAAAAATTTCTTTCATCCCTTAATAAAATTATTCGCTACTCGATGAAATTTTGTGCCCAACTCTGGTATCTCTATCATGTAAAAATAGAGGTGAATGTATTTGTTTGTGTTCGAACTTTTGTCCCGCTATAATCGCGATCACTGTTGCGGCGGTCGTCGCGTCGCGTCGCGTCGTGTCGCGTCAACTTTTTCCTATTTCCCGTCACGAGCGTCGTCCGCGGAGTCTTGTTTACACCCGGCGCGATCGCCGATCCATAAATCCTGGATCGACGCTCGTACATACACGCCGGGCGTGGATCGTGGATCGAGCGTTCGGTGCGCACGGAACGCAGCGGTACGGCCGATTATTATTGGCGGAATAATTATGATCGGTAGGCCGTTTCGCAGAAAACCGGCGTATACGAATCGTCTCGCATGCCTGCTCGTAATTAATAACGTAAAAGGCGTCCACAAAGCTGTCAGCCGGCGGCCGGCCGTAGGGGGGTGGGATGGGCGAGGGGAGGGTTGGGACAGAATTGCAATTTGCTGATAGGGAATAGGAAACGCCTATGCACTCTCCATTCCAGTTTCTCCTTTTCCAACCCCCACTGATATCTCTTCCCCTTCGTTTTCCTTTTTCCCCATCGAACGACATCGTGTCGTCCTTGCCATTTTTCCTCCCCCTACTACCACCCTCTCGACATGTGCTAGAAGATCCACAAGATCCACTCGATCCTCCTCGAGTTTCTAGATCCTGCCTACCAACTGATCCTCCGAGTCACGTGTTGCATCAGAACCGCCTTGTCCACGAGCAGACTGCCAACGTTTCTAACAAATTTTACTGAGGAGCAGACCCTCGTGTCACAGCAACAGAAACAGTTTTTTTAAAGACTTTACTTAAACTGATTTGTTAGACAATCCGTGACTCGAATAAATAGTTATTATAGAATTTTCTGTTTTCGTTAAATCGAAAGGAAAATTTGTGCAACAATAAATCTGACTTCATTTTGAAGCTCGAAGGTTCTATTGCATTTTCACAATCGATCGTTCATCCCGTTTCAAATTTGTTTCGTGACCGAATCCACCTCAGATTTGAGCGTGCCGATCGATACTAAAATATAATTAGAACAAAACTGGGGAGTTCATGCATTTATTACGAGTAGACTACTTAATTAGAATTATATTGACGTAATCTATATAGTCACGAATGTCATAATTTTATTTAAATTGATATTAAATTTTTCTATCTATTTCGACACCAATTTTATAACAGAAGAAATTTCGAACTAATTGCTTGAAATTTTGGGGAAAAATATTATTAAATCATTTAACTGGATTCGGTATTTTATGGAGAAGGAAAAAAAAAATTATTTTCTCCTTTTTAGTGCATTTTAATACAAGCGTGATTTTTAAAAAGTTTTTTTTTATATACTTTTTACATAAACATTCGTTGTTTAATTGTAACAGATGTTGCTAAAAATCGCACTGTCTTGTTGCACTTAAGGAATTAGTTTATCGTCGACGAACAAGCTGATAGGGATCGCCACGATGAACTTGTAACGATTGTTGCTACAGGCGAGGCGGAAGCGATGCTCGCGAAATATGGACGCCATTAGTTCGTTTGTTGGAATCGTTGGTTTACGGTTGCGTGCTGCGAAGACGTTTGGTATCATTATTATAATGGAATAATTGTTACTGCCATAGGTGAACGGATGGTGGGCATAAAGCCACGTGATCAACAACTGGATTTCTTTTCGCGAGATGACAAGTTGCAACAACGACCCCGAGCTACAATGCAATTGACGGTGCAATACCTGTCGATGAACCTTGTTATTAACACTGGCACGCGGCCGTTGTTAAAATGGTTTACACGATCGATTGTCGTCGAGATCTTCGCGGAATTATAGTTACAGTGTTTACGCCGTTTTCGAATTTTTCGAAACTCCGAACGATTACTGCGAAATGTAAATACGTCAACAGTGAAGACGACAATTATATGCAAATCGTTGTACTAGTTCGGCAAACCTGTAATTGTAACGTGCTGCTCTTGTACTGTCTAAACGCACAGCGCTTAGAATATTAAACCAATTATAATAATCGCAGTATGAAAATAAAAGGGAGAAAGAAATTACGCTGCTAAATATTACTTATCCACAGAAAAATTAAAAAAATCGATATATTTCACAAAGAAAAATATAATATTCTGAATTCTATTAATTTCGGAACCTTACTCTTTTAATATCCTGTGTTACATTTCGTACGTTCACGGTTTGATAAGTATCAGGATGATTGCATAAGTTCGTGCAACGATTTGAAAATAAATTTAAATGATTAAATTTCAAAGAATATATTAATCCATCATCAGTCAATCAAAAGTTGTCGTTTTATTTAACATATTTTGAACGTTCTCACTTTGTCTTTAACAAACTAGGAAATGTTTAGTCGATAGATTGTTTTCATAGAAGAAAGATCAAAGAATTGAGTTGAAAAATTGTTACTAATATCATCATATTACAACGTAATAAGTTATTATCAAGTTAATTAAGACGGCCCGTATTATTTGAAGATTTGCGGCAGTTTTCTTTCAACGAAACTCGTTCCTCGTGGTAGCAAAAATAGTTAACAACAAAGCATCTCTAACGAGGCCGGCCACGAAAGGAGTCGCTGTGCTAGGCTTTTCCCAGCCGCTATATTTAAGTCCGCAGGCATCCCGCTAATGATCGATATTATTCGATGCAGATAAATCCAACGGCGTCCACGGAAATCCGATCTGGATCGCGGGGAAAAAAAGGTAAAATCGGACGGTTAATTACCATTTCGCCACTCGTGTATCAGCGATGCAGGCGAGTGGCAACAAATTATCATCAGCGCCGTCGTTGATTTATGTCCCGGAGGATTTCACGATGGCGGCGTTCCGCGTATTATTTACGCGTCCGGAATCCCGGTCGTTCCTCAGCGAACCGGTCGGCGATCAGGACGAATAAAAAAGAAAGAATTCTGTTGATCCGGGGAAAATCAATGTCGATTCCGGTTTTCCGGCGGCCAGACCGAACCAGATTTGAAATCTGAATATCAATGGAAAATTCGGGATCAGCTCTCGCGAATCGCGTTTATCATCGCGCCCCGTTCCGGAACATCGCGGTTCCGTGGCCGTTTTGCATTGCAAAGACGACGACGGTGCGGTGGACTGTTGGTAGCCTATCGGACAGATCGAACAGCCGGACATCTTTTCCGGCCGTGTAACACCACCGTGTTACGATCCCTCGTACAGGGCCGAGTGCAAATAGCAGAAATAATCGATGGTAATAACGAGACGCTGCTCGGTACGGCTTTGCTAACTAATCTAAATATCAATTCCGCGGATCCGCCGCTTCCGGAACGAACCGCTCGACGTCGGACACACCAGTGGATCTCAATCGTGTTCAGCTACTCTCGAACAGTATTACACGTCAGTTACGGGTTTTACCGCTGTCTATAAACGTCCGACCGAGTCTAACAAATTTATGGAAATGATGTATTAACGCGCTCGCCGTGATAATTTCACTATCGCCGCTGCGCACAGTGGTGAAAACTCTGATTCTAGCTGGACGAAATGATTCTAGAATGATTTATATAGCTTACGTAAATTTTGAATACAATACTGAAATATAAAATACGAGACAATTTCGTACAATTTTTATCGACGAAATTATTCTAAAATGATTTACATACCTTACGTAAATTTTGAATACAATACTGAAATATAAAATACGAGACAATTTCGTACGATTTTTATCGACGAAATTATTCTAAAATGATTTACATACCTTACGTAAATTTTGAATACAATACTGAAATATAAAATACGAGACAATTTCGTACGATTTTTATCGACGAAATTATTCTAAAATGATTTACATACCTTACGTAAATTTTGAATACAATACTGAAATATAAAATAATATATAAATAGAAATTTATAGAGAGAATATAGAGAGAAAGAAATAAATAGAAAGAATAAATAGAAAAATAAAGTTTTTTATCCATTTCAGAATTACAAAGACTACACCCACTGAAAATAAGATTTTACATGATCCCACTTTCTTAACATTTGAAGTATCATGTATATACAATACTATTTATAATCTATACCCCTTACACCCACTCTCTTCCTCTCTTATAAAGTAATTACCAGCACAAGAGAACTAAAAAGATCGTCGGCAAATATAACAACAATAATCATAATTCGTCTTTATCGCGGGACCATTAAGTCCAAAGTAAAAAATAAAGGGAACGCAGAGTATTTATGCTTATAACCTGTCGTATAAAGTAACGCGTATAATGATTGTATGAATGGTCGAAATCAAGCACGTTTCAACGTTGTGGTGACGAAACGGAATCCAGAAAATTTGCATTCGGAATCATGCGCAACGTGCGACGCGATCCGTCGAACCTTCCCGAAGACGCGGGATCCTGCGATTGATATAAATGAAAATGGTAATCTCCGGTGCCCCACCCTTGTACACGTTTTCGTCTTTAGTTTTCGATACAGGATAAACAGAGGGAAATAAGGAAAATGGTAAATGTGTTGTACGCGTATCAATCGTTTCTAATTGAATTCAATGTAGCTGAAGCAAGCCTGAGGTTTCGAAGCTGGATAAAAAGAGAAGAGATACATAAATTTCGAGTCGGATAATCGAGATAACACCAACCTGAGAACCGCTGACCGGCGACACACACCGGTTACGTCTATATACGTCCGAGGCGAGCGCAGAATTTCTGTCGGTTAATTTCAGATAAAACAGAGATGGTCGCGGCTTAATTACAATTTGAATGTAAATTCCAGCGAGAAGTAACTTACGTCGCGTGTAATTTCAATGAATGGGCCGAGCGTTGCGTCGCCATTGGGTTCTGATCGAAGCAACACGCGCGACCGGGGAAAAATGAAATTGTTTGCGGAGCAGCAGACGGCGCGCGGCGGCGGCGGCGGCGGCGGCTGCGGCTGTAATTGGATTGAATAAGAGGTGAGTCGGCCAGGCCTGAGAAACGTTGACGGTGTAATTCTGTCGCTGATAAAAATACGTTAATGCTCGGGTGTCGGGCGACCGCTTTGAAAAATGCGACAGTATTTCTGAATTATTGCGTAAACGAGGGCCGAGGACGACGCCGTCGCTCGTCCAGTAACTCTTTCCCCGCTCGGCGACGGGGAAAAAAGAATCGGAGGAAACCAGATTGAAAATGGTAGAAGGTAATGCGTTAACATTAATAACAAAACACTCGGCCCGAACGTCCATTCGCAGTTGACCACGCAAAAGAAAAGAAATCGGCTTGCCGCGCGGTATCGTGTAAAATCAATGTCGCATGTTACACCGAGTTAAATGGACAGCCGTCGCGACGAATCTTGATTTATACAGTTTCCGCTCGAAAATAATGGGTCCTGGTCCCGTGGAAACGGTCGCGGATGTTGGTGTCGCGATTCGAGCACCGACCCGGACAAGAAAACTTGCTATTTAGTCTCATTCAATGCGAGACACCATTTATTCGCTGTCATGACCTATCATAGCAACGGCGACACTACCAACCGTTGAACAATGACTATTCAGAAATCGCGGAGGTTCGCGGTCTGTTTCGCACGCGATATTAAATCACCGGTAGAAAAATTCTTTCGGCTGATTCGATCTTGGCTTTAATCTAACCAGAGACTTTTTCGAGAACGGTCATTCGAAGCGGATAGACTTGGAACGTTGCTGCCGCAGAAGTGACGCTGGTGATTTCAACGCGTGGCGAACGCGCGCGTTCGGAGGTTCTTAACATGGTCCAACAACCAAAAAACGTTTCGATTATAAGATTTGCAATCGACGTGACAAACTCTATAAGAAACGCTTAGTGAGAATCGAAAGGTCCAAAAAAAGTTGCAATTTGTTTTATTGATTTCCTTTAAAGTTTCATTCTATTATGAAATATTCAATCTACATAGATCAATCTTCATCCTCACTCTACAATGGACCTTTTTTTTTTTCTTTTTTTTTTTTTATTTAAGCTCTTTAGGCCCTTAAAAGGCCCATTTCGCTTTACAATTTATCTTTTACAATATTGCACTTTGATATTACAATGATACATATAATTAAATAAATAGTTTACAATCTGTGAAGTATTGATGAATACAAATACACGCCTTAATATTAGGTTTAGCTATAAACATCTCAATACTTAAGGGTAGTTGGTAACCCATTTTACTACAATGGACCTTATAACGCGATCAAAAATCTCTTCAACCCCTTGCACGAATTCCTTCCTGTCCGAATACATGTAATCTCCAAAAACCAATAAATCATTTAGAGTTCGAATCGACTTTACATATAGTAATAGTATACATAGAATTATATATAGTATAGAATGGTGCAATTTATAATTGTCCGTTCGCGTCACTGAAAAATCAAATCGCCAGTAATCACGTTCTCAAGAAAAATTCCCACAAAAGCCGTAGATAATAATCAGCCCTTCACTTCACCTGTCGGCTGGGTATCTACATAAAATATTCAATAGAAAAATTGATTGTTAACGCACGAAGAAACGCGTTTTTACAACGCGAATGAAAAGTACTTAACTTTTTATAATGTCTTCCGCAATCGCAAAATCACGATTATACACACACGATTAGCAGTCGCCATTTATTTTTCAACGGCAGTTTTAAAGGCTGTAAGCGAACGCTGGTCCAATTGTTCAACGAACTCTTTGAACAAAGTCTTGAATGTTTTATTATTACTGCACATCTTTTGCGCGGTTTTCATTCTGGAAAGATCCGCTGTCTATTACTTAGATATAAGAGGCTTGATAGACATCCTTACAAAATGTAGGAAAATATGAATTCATAATGCTTACACAATTCTATCGACGAAAAAGACTGAGAGTTTTACCGACAGAGAAATGTTAATATTCTTACTGTCTAGGCAAGTGGTTCTTAACCGTTTCGAAGTCAGGGAACGCTTCTGATTACATGAAAAATTTGCGAAACACCAAAATTAATGATCCAAAAAAAAAAACAAACAGAAACATCCCGCATAGAAATGAATTTATTTTAGAAAATAAAGAACACTGGCAGAAACGCCGGTTAAGAACAACTGGTCTATGCAGTAATCTTCATGTGACTAGCATCTATTTTTTTACGGAATCACGTTATAAGTATTTATCCAGCTAATCAGCATTAATCGCGACATTGTGGTATGTCCAAAAATCGGGACGATGGGGATATCAAAAAGAAAACAAAAAAAAAGAAAAATAATAGAGCAGTTTGAGTGGCTGTCAGTTGTCTTGCGTGATTTGCATATGTATTGCGCTTCATTACGCGTCCCGGCGCGGCGTGACAAAATCGCGGCGTCCTTCAATTTATAGGCGGAGCCGGGGCTTTTCCCCGTTCCATCAATTCAGCGTATCGCTCAACCGGGATCTGCATTGCAAAATTCGAACGAGCGGCGCGTAATCTCGTCGCGTATCTCTCGCGAGCGTTATCGTTCGCAAGGGACAGCTATCAGGGCCGGTCGAGATAGCAGGAAGGATTTAACGGAGCAATACGACTTAGAGCGGACACGGGAGAGTACGGGGAAAGAGAGAGAGAGAGAGAGAGAGAGAGAAAGAGGAGGAAAGAAGGCGGGAGAAGAGAAAGAGAGAGAGAGAGAGAGCAAGAGAGAGAAAACGATAGAAGGGGAGAGAATATGCACGAGTAACCACGTTTACGCTGCTCTCGGATCGGACGGCTGGTTGTCGGCCACGGCAACCGATAACGGAGACCGCGAGAGTGCTCGAATGCTCGAATCAAAGAATCCGGACTTTCCGACTAAATGTACAGCCGTTTCTCGATCGTCGACGTTTCCTGCGCGGATTTTGACGCCGCCGGCGCGGTGGCTGCGCAACTCGCCATAGGTGGGCGGTGATCGATGCACCCCAAGTTCTTCGTCGAACCTCATTACCCGCACGCAGTTTAATGAGAAACCTCGGCACATCCAACATGGCCACCGGGTTGACCGCCTCTTCCATCCGATGATTCTTTAATTAGCTCCTTTTTCCTGCTCCATTTCTTCGTGTTCCGAGCGAGGAACATTCTCCATTTGAATTTTCAGCCGAGCGCACGCGCATTTTTCCACTCACCGTAAACGAGCTCCGCGCATATTCCTCACTCTTTCTATTTATCTTCATTCTTTCCATGGAACTCAGATCAACAGTTTCCGTTAACTGGTTCGAGCCTCCTTCGCTGAATTTTTCCAATTTTTTTTTGTTGCAATTTACCAATTTAAAAATAGCATTTTCAAACATACAAAAGAAATTAATCAGTTATGCCGATTGTAAATGTTGAATATAATTTGTTGATGCGTTCGCATTATTGCAAACAGAGTTGTGCTAATTCAATTACAATGTAATTCAATTACTAAGTATTTTAATCAGATGTGTAATTGAAATAGAATATAATTGAAGTACAATATAATTGAAATACAATTTCAATCATACGTTCAAACGTACGTACGAACACAATCATACACAAAATCAAATGTTTAATTGAATGTACATCTGAATTATAAATTACAATATAACTGAATTACAATGTAATTCAAATACCTTGTAATTATAATTCTGGAGTAATTCAATTGTAATTCTACACAACTCTAATTGCAAATAGCAAAATTACTATTTGAGTCAATAATTGACCGAACCTGTGCGCCGAAAGCATCAACAAATTATATACAATAGATAAAACAAATTCACATTGCGATAAGTGCACAATTCTTTTTTGTCCATTTGTGTCCTCAATGTAAAACAGCAATGTAATCGATGACGGAATGTTAAAAATGATCAAGTTTGTTATACGAACTCCTTGACGTATTCGAGACGTCATTAAGAAGGTGAAATGACGCATTTTCAGTCTGGAATCCTCCAATGTTTTATTCGAAAAATACCCGTGACGTTGGTACGCTTGTTTTCATTGTAAGAAGAGTGTTCGAAGAAAGTGTAGATAATAAAGTGTAGATAAAGAGGGATCCGATGATCCCCGGATATACATATGTAGAATCGAGTATGCTCGAGCACGAGCCAGACAGGCCATTGTCGCCGATTTCTATGGGAAGTCAGCGAGGATTCATCTAGCCGGAATAAATCTCTAATTGTCAATCACCTGCATACTTAGCGGACTAGTGAAAGACTAAACGTTCATCCAACAAGGACTCGCTGACAGAACACGGTGCATGAGTGATGGGAAATGAGTCCGGCGTAAGTCAATTTCTCCTTAACCGGAGAAGTAAGCCACCGAGAATTATAGCTGGCGTAAATCAATCTGTTGCGTTCCCTCGAGAATCTCGTGGCTCCCTCAATGCACGACAGACGCCTGTCGATTTTACATCACGTAATGAATTCGCGCTCGAACAGGCGTAGTCAGCATTAATAATGGACAGATCAATGGCGGTAATTCAATTACTCGATAATTAGCTGCTTAAACGCGAGCTGGAAACCGGGGTGGCCACTTAACCCTGAATTTCATACATAAATCGCGAGCTGCACAACCGGCTTTGCATATCGCGGCGATATGAAGAAAACTGTACCGGAAACATACGCGAAAAAGTAACGGGAATTTTCATTTTCCGGAAAAGATTTCATTTACTTTTAGGAGACTACGTAGTTATATTTGTGCTCCAAGATTGACTGGGCTTTTTAAGAATAATAAAAGTCTGAGAATCTTATCGAAACACGTATACATATATTCGGTTTTTTTGTTTAAGATTTAGAGCCAAAGAGATAGACGTTGATATTATTAAGTAGACATCGAGTCTTTATGCAAAATGAAGAATTTTTTTGTGAATTACAACAAATTGCAGAGAAATAGAAATTTATTTCCTTTCTTAATAGGTTTAATAGTCTGGAAATAATATAATAGTACATATTTTTAAATCCGTTTACTTATCCATTATGATTTTTCCCACTTTAAATCATCTCATTTAGATCAGTTCTGGCGAATAATGACATTTCCCAAGTGTTTAAAGAATACTGTCATAAACAATTATTCTTTAACTATTGTTGCTCACTAAAAATTCATTGTGTACCCTTATAATGGTAACCGCATTGATCCGAAAGTGATATCTTTGCTGGTCTGATCTCAGACTTTTCAAGGGTTGAAACAACGAAACTGTCCATTTTTTCACATTTTGCCTGACAAAAGGTACAACATATTTCAAATTCAACCATTTTCGCCGAGGACCCATTTCACGTGGCTTAGTCCTTTTCAAATGCAACTACGCACGATTATATGATAATACCATATCGATAGTGCCATTATTAAATTTTTCTTTTTGTGCAAGTCCCTTCTTTGTTATTATACGAATAGTCTTGTACCTTTCTCTTTTTTTTTAACCCTTTGCACTCGGAGCTATTTTAACTCGAAAATTAAACGTTTCTTCTGACCTACAATATTTCCATTCTCTATGATCTTTTAAATTTCATAAATATGAAATTGATATAATACCTCATACAATACTTTTTTTTTTTTATTTGAGCCACTGAAACCTAACATACAATACTTAAATGTGTAGTAAGTGGTTAGATACTGACATATCTGATAGTGTAAACAATTATTTAAATAATAGTACAGCAATTTTTAGTGGCGTCGCAGAGGCGTCACTCGACCGCTAAGGGTTAAAAAATGTAAACACTTATGTAAAAGGGCTTCAGTATAATAAATTCAAGTTTTCCACGATAAAACGTCAGCCCTCTAAACGTCAACCAGTGTCCAAGTTTGTCCGGAGCATTGTCGAATAATCCGCTCTGAATTCCAAAGAGAGTACACACAGCCGAAGCCGAAGCCGTGAACGCGATCAGCTCCGGCGCATGGCTATAGTGTTTGCTCGTTTTCTCCTTTTCACGTGCTTCCCGCGAAGCTCGCCAGAGCGGCGCCGCATAGAATCCGCGCGCGATAATGGTAACAACGTCGGTTGTGGAACGCGCGGCGTGCACCCGCCGCAATCGGAAGGTGGAGCCTGGCTTGAGAACGGTTATGCATTATGATTTACGTTCGTGCGCATTGGTGCCGCGGTTGCAACCCACCGTCTGACACGTTTCTCGAGTCTCGCGTGTCCCCGTGAAAAGAAACCAGGAACGTCCGCGTCGTTGTCGTCGTTCCGCTGGATTGTCACCGAGACCCGAGGGATTCCCGCTGCGACCGACCCTTAATTAGATCAACCGGACGAATCTGTTTTAATTAGCTTTAGCGGATGGACCCGGGACGCGGCGGGGTCTCCGACGGACATTGCCAAGTGAACCTTCGGTGACGGGAGATGATTTAGTGGCTCGTCGTTGACACATCGTACCGCGATCCCCCGTGATCTTGATCTCCACTGTCGATAGTCGAGTCGATACCGCTGGCTTCGATTATATTGGTCTCTTTCGTGTATCTTTTTTTCCTTTTTTTTTTTTTGTTTTATTGTAGAAAATCTCATATGAGATTTATTTCAACATAATAAAGAAAACATAATACATTGTTGTCTCGTATATTTTAACTTCCGTTATTTTCTTAGATTATTCTATATCTGAATTTTGCATTTTCTAATAAATACTTATGAATAATTAAGTTATCTACTCTAAATTAGTATTGTAATTAATTTTTAATTAATTCATGGTATACTTCATTGTTAAACTCAGTTAACAATTTTATGGCGGAAGGTGTTGTGTACCAACGATAAAATGCTCTCTAGCATTAGTAATCACTCATGTAATCTAAGCGTTACAGTTCTCTATATTTTCTCTCTATCGTCTCTCCATCTTCAGTTCGACACTCTATCTATCATTACTCATCCTTGAACTTCATCCCTATGATTCGTCCCTATGATTCATTCCTTACTGACCATCAGTCCCAAAACAACCCCCACCTTACAGAACCAAAACCTATATCTTCTGCTCATTTCTTCTTCTCGCAAGCATTCTTCCATCAGTCTCTTTTCGCTTCTGATCAGTCTTCACCAAGTCTTGTCTAGACAACTAAGATCTTTTTGTATACGTCTCTGTAGTTTGTATTTCGTTCAGAAATTTTACTTAATAAATAAACATATATTAAGTAACCGGAATACAACAGTTGCAGAAAATAAAACTGTACATACATAGTAATATGTTAAAACATGAATATAATATACAGAAGAGATAAACCGCTTAAACCTTAAGGCCACAGCTTTTAAAGAATGACAACATACAGCGACAAGCCCTGATATTTGGTTTGGCTATTATCAGTGAAGCATCCATGGGAAGTTGAAAATTAAGTTGACGGATCGTTTCAATAAATTTTGATCTTTCCTCATTGTACAAATTACACTGCCATAATACGTGGTTCAAAGTCTCATCTCCCTCTCCACAACTACATTTCTGGATCATCGATAAAGCGAATGCGCGAGCCAGAGAAGCAGCTAGGTGATAGTGGTCTGCTCTACATCTATTAATAGTGACAATATCCATTCGTGTATCTTTCTTTTGGTCTTGGAGCGTTTGAGCTAGAGGTCAACCGCCGCGCTGGTAATTACAATAATATATGGAAAATATGTAAACAGCGCGTGGTGGTATCAGCGCACAGGTTCGATCAAAATAAAAAAAACAACAATCAATCTTGCAATTAACAAAATCCCAACGTTTCGATCCTGATATGGATCATTTTCAAGAGAAGAATTTTTTTATGCGTCTGAAAAATTGTTGATTGCAAGATTGCTTGTTTTTTTCGATTTTGATCGAACCTGTGCGCTGATACCACCACACATTGTTTGGCAATTTGCATTATTCGGAAGCATATCGAATCCGTTGTCGATCAAAGTCATTTTTGGTTGAAGACGTTCTCGGCCAAAGTTATCGTCGGTGAAATCGGGAGTCGATGAAATGTTGTCGGGGAAATTTGTGTCGGTGATTTCCATGGGAGCCACGTAAAAAATATGACTTTCGAGGTCGATCGCAACCTAGTTTGATCATTTATCTAGAGCTTTTGACTACTGAAAAACTCTATTTTTACATTGTCGGGATATTAGAAGGCGGATACAATACCCTTGCAATCTTGGAAACGAGTCTGCCCGCTTAAGTCAGGTCATGTTACGCGATTATCTCCCACGGGGACGTGACAGGAGGACGCGAGGAGACGCACCGCGACGCAGTTGAAACTGAACGAAGCCCCGAAACGATGCGAGCGACGCTGTTTCATTCCGACGCGGCGTGGCGGGCCGCTTCGTCCTTTTGCGGATTTAATTTATGGAGCGATTTTAATGCCTAAAAATACCATGCACCGTCCCCGTCCCGAGATTCCAAGCGGTTCCTGGCCTTTCCAGATTCTCGATCCTTTTTCTCCCTCCATCCTTAATCTACTCTTGTCCTCTCTCTCTCTCTTTCTCTCTCTCTCTCCCTTTTACGCGTTTAACGCCGAGCGATCGTCTTTTTTTCCACACTGTACTTTTTATTTTTGACGATGAGGCGAAACGTTGAAAGCAAGAGGAGCTGATGTGCGTCAAGAGAGAGAGAAAGAGAGAGACACGCGGAGGATTCGAAACTGGTGACCAAGAGGATCAGAATCTGTGGTGAATGGAAAATAGAGGTTGTCGGGAGAGAAGGTTTAGAAATGCTGGAGAAAGAAAATATTTTGAAGTAAACAAATTTTTTGGTGTAGTCGAAGGCTAGCTGGGAGTTTGTAGGTATATGTATATGTATACTTGCGACTAATCTGCAAGTTCTATCTGACGAGTATATACGTTATTGAACCCGTGGAATCTTTTAATAACGAGTATACTTGACATAAACATCGAAGAGGTTAAAGACAATCTTTCTTGAGACTGCTACTAGGCCTATTCAACTTTTCTCAAAAATGTTTCACATCGATAATTCATCCAAGAATCACAGCAGGGTCTGTGTTATTATTAAGTAATTCAATATACAAAGTATCTAAGACTTCGAGAGGTTATATTACTCAGCAAGACTTCCACTAATATTTGTACACTCTTAAAAAGAAGATAACTTTTTTAATATTCTACTATACGATTTAAACTTTTTTGAGAAGCTAGAGCAATTAGTTTGCTACAGGATGTGAAAAAGAATTTTGTGAAAAATTGCAATTGATCGGAATTGTAGTTAAAAATACTAAAAGTTGCATTTTGCAACTTTTTATGTGGGCTTGTATCGAATATTTAGAAACTACGTTTTGTAGATTTATTAATTAACCCTTGTACGCTCCTCAAAAATAGCTGCATAAAACAGATTAGGATAACAATTCACCCATTTTTATTTTACATGTTAAATCAACACATTATGTTTCATTTATAACGTCACATTTTAAAGAAATACATCTCACGACGTAGACGTAAAAGGATGAATAATTTGACAGTATGTGAAAATATTGAATGAGTGAATTTTCACACAGAGGAACGTATGAGGGTTAATCGTCACCTCTGTCTCCATGTTGTAGTTTCTTCAATTACAAACGAATAATGTGTCGATTAGTCATTGCATGTCCATTAAATATCACACAATGTTATTATCTCGATATGTTGTTCTTCCACTCGTATAAAAACAGTTTGACACTGCCTTTAACGAGGACAAGGTTTAACATTGGATCTCGTATGGGTTTCTGCCTGCAAGCTTTTGTTCGTCCTCCGAATCTCCCTTGGAAAATGATGATCATTACCATCGATCTTGGAACCAGCCCTGAATCAGCGGGGCCGGATTATGACGTAGCGAATAATTAAACTGGCCAGCATCCGGCGAACCAGTTTAATTGTGAAATATCGTCGCTCGGGATCAGCTGGAGGTCCGGGCAGCATCGAAACGGAGCCGGAGATCGGTTGCGTTCTCTCCGCTTGGGAAAACTCGGTTGGCCGCGCCGGCTCGATACAAAGAAAAATCGTCTGCGTGCGGAGCGGCGTTATATCAGAGCCGCGGAATAATTTATCACGCGGTCCTCTGAGGAATTATCGCGACCGATATAGCCGGCATTTATCAGCCGCCACGCGGAAATAATGTACCGCCGCGTAATTTAGTGTGTATTAATGCGCCGCTGCCGCGGGATTTTAAGGAATACTTAATTTAATAATCCGGTCGCGGCTATCTGAATGGATCGTGCCCGACTCGGTCCCCGGCGTGCTCCGACTTATCGTTCGCCGCAATATTAATTGAACCGAGCCAATCTCTCGATCGGCAAGGGGGTGGCGCGACGGTTCGCTACTTCCGGTTGCGGAACGGCCCTTTTATTTATGCTACTCTGATTCCCGCCCCTAATGGCTCAGTCTAATATCAACCCTTGTGTCAATACTGAAAATTTTCTACGACATTAAGAACATTTAAAGTATTAATGATTTCGGCGCAACGGTTCGATCAATTAAACACGATAAAGCAATTATACAAATTAATTGAAACTAATCAGTTGTAATCTGATTATATCGTAACCGTTTCTATCTGTTATAATTTCAGACGCAGTTTTTCTTCTTTCTTGAAAATGATCCACATAAGGATCGAAACGTTGGAAGTTTAAATTAATTTGTAAAATTGCTTTATCGTGTTTAATTGATCGAACCGTTGCGCCGAAAACATTAATACTTTATCTGCTTTGACAATCTTACGATCGATAACATGAACAACATTAATAACATTGTTCATCTTAAAAGAGTAACCCAAACGTGAATGTTTCTTCACCCCTTTTGGATACTTCGAATTTCAATGTTATCTGTAATGTTAATGTATTGCAATTATTTATATATTTTATTAGAAACTCTTCTGAAGTCTTAAATCATAAAAGCAGCTTTCGCCCAAATTTTCTTTTCGTTGACATTTTTTTGTCAACTCAAAATTATTACGCTATTTTTTACTTTTGAAACCAACGGCCATTAAAAGAGTTAGGCAGCGGCAAAGTTTAAATAATTTAACCCTCCATGTAACTCTTTAAAAATTCAGTTGCGTTCTTTTAAACTAATTTTTACAAACGTTTTTTTCAGTATTGCAACAGGTATTTCTAACTTGGCCGTGTTTTCTCTGATCTCACAACTTTTTACAGCCACAGAGAACTTGGCTCCTGTTTACAGGATGTTTTTCTTGGTATATGCTCTACTAAAGCACATTTATTCGATCATTTCCCACGAATGCAACATCACAATGCCAATAAAACCAAGAATTAGAAACCAGTCATTTTCCGACGGTACGTAGTTCAGCGCAGAGTCCTAAACATAAAGTAACCCGAGAGAACACGATCATCTGCGCAGACGAGAAGGTATACACGGGCATAAATTGCAACGAAGTGAAATCTGGAAAATATCTGAGATGCAGAAAAACGATACGGGGAAGGCGCTTGTTCGGAATAAGAATGTTAATCAAAAACAAAGGAGGAGCGTAGAGGGAGAATAAATTCGCAAAAACAATGAAAGATTGATAGACTCGAAGGATAGAAAAAAAAACAGACGGGGATGATCGTCTGCGAAAAAAAAGAAGCTGCTCGACGCGACGATTGGAAAAATGCGTGAAACTGCAGGTAACAGCTTCGCAGAGGCGACTAGCGCGACTGCACGCTGAAAGAGTCTCACGGCGCAGCTCGGCTTGTGGCTTCGATCGAGTGCAACTGAATTGCAGATATCATAAATCGATGATACCCGCCGGATCGTACACGCTGCGGGCTTTTCAGCGTCTTTCGCCGGGTTACGTAGCGAGGCAACAAGTTATAGGTTTCGCTGAAGCTAAGTATGATTTATCGTAACCAGTTGCGTGCGAGCTGCCCGGGGTAGGAGTCCGCGACCGATGGCTTTTTATCTGCGCGCCGATTCCCTTGCTTTTATTAGATATCGATTCCCTCGACGTCGCGGAATCCCGGATTACCATAAAACGTGGGAGCCGTGATAAATGGAGCCGGACCCGCTGCTGACTCGGCTCGCGATCAAAAACCGCGGACCTCTGCCGGGACTATCTTTCCCGAGGAGCTGACACAATGCTTTCCACTGTTATCACGATACAGTAAAACCTGAAATACTGTCCCGAGTCGACTACGTAAACGTTGTCTAGTGCCTGCTCACTCCACTGCCGGGCAGATTCGGCGATAAAATCAAAGAACTTTCGATAGAAATGAGGTAGAACGATGAAATTTTTTTTTTAATTAAAGTTGAAACTTTGTAGAATATGGAAAAATAGGGAGATTATGGTACGAACGTTTTTTTTTTTTTCTTAGATTCACAAATTCTTTCAATCTTTCTACCATGTTCGATTGCATCAACTCATTTTTTTCATAAATGCATAAAATTCGTTAGTCATGAATGCGTAGGGCATAGACATTGCAGTTTCTGAGATCTACTTCTTCTTTTGACAATTTCACTGAATTGAAAATGTAGTCGAATTTCGAAAATAAAATATTTGTATTTTGACAATGGGAACCACAAAATAAAATGTTTCTACTTTAATAATCTGATACGCAAAGTAGAATATTGTATTATTTGTGTATCTTATCACCAGGAAACTAGTTCTACTCATAAATCTATTGAATGCGAACTATTATTTTCAGCAAGAATATTTCAAACTGAAATTGAAAATGAAGACAACGTCCAAATATTTTCAATATTCTTCAAACAAAATACTATTGTAAGGTAAATTTTTAAAAAATTTAATGTAATTGATACATTTAAACGAATTCAATCGAGATGAAAAATTAGGACGACATCGAGCAAATTTACTTTAGATTGAAAAATCACGATCACGGCGTGAATTACGTTAAAATCAGACCGTAATCGTGATTCTGCGATCACTGTGATAAATCATGGTTAGTGATTTTGCACGCCATCACTAATGGAGACTGTGTGTCTCATGACGAAGAAGAACTTGGGCAGCCCTGGTTTATGGCAACGAATTTACTGCGGCCATGTTTCTTCGCTGATCTTTTTAAAGAACGATGTATTAATGCGAAACGTCTCATGAATAAAACAAGCATACGGAGAGAGTGCTCTGAAGCCAGCAACTATTTACAAATGGGTGAATCTGGTTTCAAGAAAGCCGAAAAATAAACAACGAAAGATTCGATAAAGTTCAGAGTATTATAATGTTATTTTTAATATAACAATATCATTGAAGGATCAAATCAATTTCTATTGAACTTCTACTTCCCACTATCGACGAAGAACATATTTACTTTGCAATACTTTGCATGAAGATCCGCAGTACAATGAAAATTAATTTTACATCATCGATATGTTCCCACGAGGACGTTACAAATCTTTATAGTTGAAAAGAGTGTTACGAAACGCGCGGATAATTTAACGAGAGGCGCCCATTACAACAGTTAAGAAACATCATTAACAGCATTCTCAACGCAGAA
Organism: Lasioglossum morio; assembly: GCA_916610235.2. Classification (NCBI taxonomy): domain Eukaryota; kingdom Metazoa; phylum Arthropoda; class Insecta; order Hymenoptera; family Halictidae; genus Lasioglossum; species Lasioglossum morio. Next base: position 3,208,041 of record OU744324.1, on the reverse strand, counting down.
GATTCTATATAAATAAAAGCGTCCAGATCTCGCCGATTTAATTCAGTTAACGACAGGCGGACGGAGAGGTGCCGAAAATAAATCATCCGATTCCGAACAGGAACATCCTCTCGCCGAGATACACCAAAAGAGAAAACCTTGGTTCCGGAAGCGATAATTAGGTGACTAATTAAATGTCAAAATTTCCATCGGCGAGAAGGAGCAAACGAGCCAGCAAAAATGGGATCATAAATTACGTCGATCGCAGAGTGTCTCGGCGACTGTGTTCGTGGAAGGACGCTCGGCTGATAAAATTATAATTTTTATTGCACATCGGGCCGCGGCTATTTTCGTCGACGACACGAAACCGTCTCCGGCCGCGATTATACTCGTGGATTTCCGATCGTTAAGTCGCTAATAAATCCTCGGGCGTCGTCGGTCGCGAATTGTGCAACGCGACACTGATTTATGGCGAATTTGTTTATTTTCTTATTGCGAAAATATTTGAAAAATTAGATCGAACACTTCAAGACGCCGAGAAACTCTATTTCTGTTTTCAGGTTACAATTTTCGATGACTTACATCGATTAGGATCTAGGTCCTAGATATTACAGTTTCTTTCCTCCTTTAATGATCTTAATAAGCTCAAAATAATATGTTGAGATTCCCAAATTCTTTTAATCTTCCTATCATGTTAGATTGCATCAACTTATTTTTTCCATAAATGCATAAAATCGACATTGCAGTTTCTGAGATCTACTTCTTCCTTTGATAATTTTATTAAATTGAAAATGTAGTCGAATTTCGAAAATAAATTATTTCTATTTTAACAATCGGAACCACAAAATAAAATATTTCTAATTTACAAATGGGAACCACAAAATAAAATGTTTCTACTTTAATAATCTAATACGCAAAGTAGAATATTGCATTATTTGTGTATCTGATCACCAGGAAACTATTTCTATTGAATGCGAACCATTATTTTCAGCAAGAATATTTCAAATTGAAATTGAAAATAAAGACAAAGTCCAAATATTTTCAATATTCTTCAAATAAAATACTATTTTCAAAAAATTACTGCATCAAATAAAATATTTTATTTTCAAACAATTACTGCATCAAATAAAATATTTTATTTTCAAACTTGTCCACATACTTTAAAATAAATAGGAATATTTATTATTTACTATTTAAAATACTATTTTCCCCAGCTCTGCTTGTGCGGTTTTACGCAACGATTGCTGAGGAGCGTACGGAGGGTTGAGATCCAGCGTGTATTGGAAGGAGTGTGTTTTATCGGCGGCAACAAATAAAGGAGAGCGTTCCATCTTTCATCGCAGTCCGATTACGGGTCTAATGGCTGACGCTCGAGCACGAATGCCGATCACGCGAGCCTCGTTTCGGATTTCTCGTTGCACTCTCTATCTCTCTCTCTCTTTTTCTCTCTCTCTCTCTCTCCCTCTCTCTCTCTCTCTCTCTCTCTCTCTCTCTCTTTCTATCTCGTTACGTGCCGAGCAGTCGTTACGTTGTCGAAATATACTGCGGAAAAAATGAAACGTACAGTCCACCGTCTCGTGCAGGCATAACGCCGAGGGCTTATGATATAGTTGTCAGCGACACGCCGCGTTCACACTTCATCGGAGCTGACGGCCGACCTGTCTGACAAGTCGCTAGGAAATGCGCCTTTCTACTGACGGGGCGGAATTGTTACGCGGCTCTTCGAAACGTAAAACAGAACAACAGAACGATATTATCTATTTCCTTGAAGACGATCTGAACATAGATCGAAACGTCGAAATTTGAAATTGATAAATTGCAGCATTGCTTCCGAGTAAAAATTGATCGAACCAGTGCACTGAGAGCATCGATACATCTTTTATAAACAAATATACGATCGATAGAAAGGAACAATTATTCGACAACATATTTTCCGTTCTGATCTATTACTTTTTGCCATTTTCGAGTTAATTTCTCGTGTCATTGAATAAATATATTAATGAAGATCTTAATTTTCTCTTCGACTCTTAATTTGAAAACGCTACGAACAGTCTTTCCAACCTAATATTATCGAAAAATGCAAAGGATTGCAGGATAATGGGGGAAATGATCAGACTCGAGGATATAGTGAGCGGGAAAAAAGACAGAATAGTTGGAGAACTTGAGGAAAAAGAGCGCATAAATAAACCAAAAAGCATACCAAACCAAGAAAAATGCAAAAGTTAAGGAATGGAGAAGGAAGCAATAAGTAATGAATTAAGTATTGGGAGGAATTAAAGAATTAAGTAATGCATGAAATAAGATAGTTTCGTACAGATAGGTTAACGTAAACCGAGTCAGATTTCTTAGCTGTAAGGCTGAAATAAATCAAATTATTATTATATGTATTATGAAGAAATGAGAACGCGCATCCCTCACCCTTGAAATTCTGAAAACGAGCTCTACCGCCTTAATGAAAATCCCCCCGGACGTTCCGAAGCCTAAATCAGATTGTCCATTCACGAACAGATAAGACTATTCACGCGTGGCCTCGTCCGAGGTCAGGCTAGCATCATCCCCGAAGAGAAAGTTCCTCGTCGTGCTGATCGAATTCAACGGTTGCTACCCCGTCGAAAGAAAGGCGAAAGGAGAAGGAAGGTTCGAGGAAGCGATAGTCCGGCACGAGACAGAGCCGACAATTAGAATCTCGCTCTTGAGACCTGTACCGGTGTCCAGTTCTCACCGGGGTCCCGTGTTTGGTTCCGGTGGACGTCGGCCACTGGTGGTTCGCAGATGTCTGCGAGAGCGCGTGCACAGGTGAACAGAGGAAGAAGAAGAAGAAGAAGAAGAAGAAGAAGAAGGCCGCGTTCAATGCCAACGGAACCGCCGAGGGAGAGAGAGAGAGAGAAGGGGTACGAAAAGGGGGGCACAGCCGGTAAACGGGGCCCCGTAAGACACGTGAAACTGACCAATAGATCCGGTTTAGCGGGTTTCCGGATTCCGCGGGTCATCGGGCGGGACCCCGTTGCGCACCGGTACCACGCTCAGCCCCCGTTTGTTCCGAAGGTTCCTCAGGTTCCTCGGGTTCTTCGGGCCCCGTGAGAGAGAGAGGGAACGGGGAAGGTCCAGTACGCGCAACCCCTTTTTTCCACGTATCAGCCGTATTGCTCATCCGCATACATTAACGATGGACATCCTGGCCCTGGAATCCGGTTTTCGACAATGCTCTTGCTGACCGTAAGTACACGGTCACCCTAACAACGCCACCATAGGAACCGACAGGGGATGCACATCCTGACGCGGGACGTTATGGGGTGCTACTGGCCACTGTCACTAGACCGGACCAGTTCTGGAATCGATGATAGATAGTAGAGTCCACGATTTTTTTTTTTTAACGTTCGCTAAAGGGACACGTGTACCTACATGGAGCCTGTGAATCGTGTATTCACGAATCGAAGTAACCCCCTTTGCGGTTCGAAGTGTTTTCTCCGTTTCATTTCGGAACTCGCTTCAACGTCGTATATGTACATACAAAAGTTAATTTTTCAAATAAATTATTCTCTTTTTGAAATCAGTTACACGAAACCATTCGGCATTCGAAGTCGCACAAATTGGATTTTGAAATATTCAATAAAATAGGATTTTCCACCCCAACTTTAAAATCTATTTTCACCATTTCAATATGAATCTCAGCCGCTATATGAAAATACTTGTCAAATATTTTTTTTAATTCTATATCATATCAAAAATTTCATTAAAATCAGCATGTTACAATTGGGTAACCTTCCTTGTAAGTATTAATTTATAAATATAGAAGAAATTATCGTCAATCTTGATGTTATCCACCTGAAAAACGTGTGGCTTTATGGAAATTTCGCAGTTCGTTTTTTGCTAGACCAGAACTTTACGTTTTTCTGTGAATAAATAAATAATGTATATCTATGAATACAATCATGTAAATGGTTTCTTTTCTATTAATCCTAAAATGCTATCGTGCATCAAATTATCATTTATACGACATAATTATATAATTTCACCAAAAAAATCAGGTGGCTTTATAGAAAATTCGGGCACCATGTAGGAAAACCTTTGTTAGAATGTCGGGATCCATAACGTGTATTCAATTTCATGAAAATCAGCGAGGAAGAGGCACTTCGATGAGTTCAGCCCGAAGTTAATTACGTTTCTGTGGGCATGAATTTCATCCCCCTAGAAGATGATCATGCTCGCAGACCGTCCGCATACATTACCGCTGACTGTCCACCGTCGTTGAAATCCGGTTTTTCGACAATACCTGATGCGCGGTGCCCTCGCACAGTGTAGCACCGTTCGAAGGGGTCAAACATTTCACCTCGCAAAAGGGGAAGACGACGAAATGGGGACCTGCCGCGAGAAAGAATCACCGCGATTTATTATACGCGCGCATGTTTCTAATACGGCGATTGTCCGCGGGGCTTAGACGCTGAAAAGACGCTCCGAACGGTAACGTCGTCACTTTGTTCATAGGATCTTCAGTCAAGTACAGGGCTGCTCGCATAATGGTACTTTAGTCTCGTATATAATACTTTGATCGAGGGATAAATTGGTAAAGAAGGGTCGCGATTCTCATGATTATTTGGGTCACCAGGTTCTCTTAATGTACTTGAAGGTTCGTGCTTTTCTTCAAGTCCCACGATCTCGCAGTAAACACGTTCAAACATTTCCCCAATTGTATTATGATTAAAATAAATAGTCTGCGTTCATTGTAAGAAAGAAGAGTCCTTTTTACTATAAATCAATAAATCTAATAAGATCTTTTTACTATAAACTGGAAAATTGAACATTTCTTCAATTTCAAGCGGAACAAATATTTCAAATACTGTTTAATATTTTACATTTTACTTTGCACAAAGAAAATAGTGTTTTAACTAGGATATACAATCTCGAAAATAAAATATTCCTGTTTGAACAATCTGAAACTGAGAATATTTTTCTATTTCAACACTTTGATCCGGAAAATACAATATTTCTATTTGAACGATCTGAAACACGAAATAAAATATTTTACGTTTTGCACTCGTTATAATACTTTTTATAACTATTATTCTATTATAACTATCAATACTACCATAAAATACTATTACAACTATTATAACTACAATAACTTTGCACTTGTTATAATACTCTGAGAAACGCGAGTAAACATACAGTCTATCTTATCGTTAAAAAATGATTTACACCCATAAATGTATTGAATTCTAACCATAATTTTCAGCAATAATATTTAAAATTGAAATGAAAAATAAGAAAACACAAAATACAAATATTTTCAATGTTCTTCAAATAAAATACTATTTTCGAAAATTACTGCCTCAAATAAATGATTTTTATCTTCAAACAATTACTGCATCAAATAAAATATTTCATTTTCAAAGTTGTACATATACTTTAAACTAAACGGGCTTATTTATTATTCACTATTTCAAATACTATCGTAGAAGAACTCGACGCGTACCGAAGAAGAAGAAGAATCAAGGGCGATCGGTCTTCCCATAGCCACCGGGGTCGCTTCCTATCATTAAAAAATAGAATGGCCCCATAATCTCGCGCAACCCTCGTTCCCGATCCGCGACCCATCCTCCACCGAAAGTTTCGGAACTGGTCTTGCCCCTTCCCCGGACTGACCTCCGTCCATCCGCGCCCATCCGAAATCCGGTTTCTGGACAATAACGCGACCGTAGGGGCTGGCGGGTCAGCCGGTTCCGCAAAGGAGGCAGAAGATCCACGGCAACCTGTCGAAGAGGTGTGAGACAAGGGACCAGTTCGAGGGTGACACGAACAAGGGAGGACAGTGACCACACGTTTGTCCGGCGACGTCCTTTTTTGGGGGATGACCAGCGGCGTAATTCCCTTGGGGGTTGCGCGACTTGCGAACGTCGCACACATTTCTTTCTCTCTCTCTCTCTCTCTCTCTCCCTTTTCTCTTCAGAAATTCTCTGATTCTAATTCCGCCGCTGGTTCTGTGGGAACGAAAACTCGTTCGCGGGAGTCGGACGTCTGGTAAACGGCCGAAGTAGAAACGGAGGACAATGGACAACCGTTTTGAAAAATTTCCTCGACTGTGAGAAAGAGTGAGAGAGAGAGAGAGAGACGCGAGATACACGTGCGAGGATTACGCCCGGTAATAACGACCATCCTTGATATATACCGGTAAAGATCGGTACGCTCGTCGAAACGGCCCATGGGAAAAACCGGACCAACCGGACAACTGACCAACGCTGAACGGAAGTGCCTCGATAAGACGTGTTTCGGTGTGCGTGCCCCGCGCGGCCAAACACGAAGAATGGAAAAGAAATATCACCTGGCAGTTGGCCTCGAGATTTCACGCGATCCGCCGACGACGGTTACGCTGCGGAGAGCTGCCCTTTACGCCCGACGTACTAACGATCGAGACGGACGTTCGCCAAGGGGTGGACATCTCTCGCGGACATCCTCCGTGGATCGCACGATTCATCGTCTCCTGGGGCGACATTTTTTTTTTTCTTTTACGTTCGATCGCGCGCCTCCCATTGTCCGTGCAGTGCCGAAACGAAATCGTTTGTTTTTCAATAGAGATTTTATAAGCGGTGGTCTCTATTCAACGAGTTCGTTATGGTTTATCAGTTAATGGCCGTTATGCGTTCGCTCGTTTCAGGAACAGTGACGTTTGTGGTTCGCGAGTGTGCTACACGGTTGGTGCGATGTTTGTGGCTCGAGGGTTAATTGTGTTTAATTAGCTGGTTGTTATTTGTGACGTTCGGCGACTATGCAGAGGATTCAGTGATCGAGATCCACTGTTGATTTTTGTGATCCGAAATCGAATCGATACAGTAGACTCCCGTATAACACGACAAATATATTTGAGAATTCAGGGTATTCGTAACTTCAATATCATTGATAGTAGTAGGGTTTCGTAATTCATCGATAAAATATAAAGTTTTTAATGATGGGATAGAAATAATTAATAATATAATATATATCGGGGTAATAGTTCATGAAACTTCAGTATTATGGTTTTTTAATCATTTTAAATTTAAATGTTGATTATTTAAAATGGAAATTAATATATAAAGAGTAGATATGGGAATTATTATTAAAATAATTATTGTAAAATTATAAAAATGATATAAATATGTCATGGCTACTGTTTTCATATTACAGGTGTTCGATAATTTTCATTTTGACACGGACTTCTGTATGGCGCAATTTTCGCTGTGAACGTGTTTACTGTCCACATTCATTGAATAATGTAGATATTCCGAGGAACTTACATCAATGTTGCTAATCATTCTAAGGCGCATGCTAATTAAAACGCAGTTTCGTGTTAATTGCTAATAATAACGGGGAAAACGTGCTAATTGTTTTATCTTGTAACCGCTCGAAGGTCGCGCGATTTTCCATTAAAATTTTCCAATGACGGGATTCTACATTGTGCTACTTCTTGCCCAAGGAATTTACGAGTCCGCTGCAGAGCAATTTTTCATAGTAAAATTGAGTAGACGAAATTCTATATTGTTGACTAGTTATACAAATTAAAGACGTCAATGTTATAAATACTTCTCTATTAAAATCATTAAAAGAAGAAACAACATTGAATTTACTAACAATATTTTCATGCTTTCGGCGCACTGGTTCGATCAATTATTATTTTAAACACTATTTGCAAATTACCACAATAATTCCTGTCGTCCTTTCGATCTTATTTCAGATCATTTGCAAATTGTACACTAATCCAACATTCTAATCAAAAGATATATCGAATATCTTGTCCAAATACCTCGGAAACAAAATATTAACAGTAGCACGGTCAGGTTTGTTTATTATATTGTAAATATTAAATGGGAATTACTTACTCCATCACAAGGTGCAATACTAACACGCAAACTGATCAAGAAGTGCGGAATATTCGTATCACGTGTACAAAGACATTGGAAAAATGTTCTTGAAGGGGAAATTAAATAAAAAACTATCAGTTTTCACCGACTTCGCCCGTCACCTATGCCAAAATTATTGTTCTTATTATTAGATTTATGAAATTCTTTTAATAACTGTACTGTTTGAAATTACACGTATTCGTATTTGTTATAAATGCAGAGCATCTCTGGTAATCGTTATAATTACTTTGTCAGGAAATAAAAAATATCTGGAGAGTTATTTCGTATTGCACAGCGCAAAAGTAACGTTATAATGTGCGGCGAGAAATTTAATAGGATTCCATTTCAGGAACGGTAATATCATCCGAATAATTATTGGCACTCGTTTAATTATTTTCGCGTGTTATCGGAGAATCTCGGACCGGGCTCGATGCATTGTCCGTTGCAAGGCTCACTTGTCTCTTCGCATGATTGATGGACTCGCCAAGGGTTCGCGTTCGCCTAACGCGCGATCCGATTCGATTTCTCTCCACCGATTTCGCCTGTCATAGTCTGAAGGCTTCATTATGTGCCGCGGCTTATTACTCGCCGCTTTTATCTAGCCCAGCATGCAAACAGCGCACGCGGAAAACGGAGATTTACCGATTAAACGGCCGATAATTACTTGTTTCTTTGTAGATACACGCTTCGCACTACCGTTCGGTACACGCACTCTAACTTCGTTACCGTGTAATCGGCAAATATTTTTCTGGTTCTCTGTCTCGAGCTGACAAAACCAATTTTTAGAACGCCACCCCTGGCAATAATTATTCTATCGACCAAACGAAACGTCTATCGTTATATGAATAGATTAAGTTCCTATAATGAACATAACGTACGGATTAATAATTAGACTGTGAATTTCAAGTATTTATGATAAATACGGATTGGTCAACTGCGAAACGATAAAGTTCTTCCTTTATTTATTTAATTGTCTTATTTTTTTAGTTAAAGACAAATATAAATCACAACAAAGTTTGAGAGCTACATATAATGTAATTAGTAAACGAACTTGTTTGTTAAAATAGTAGGAAATTGTCGGCAATAGAATTGACAAAATAATTCGAAGTGCAAAGAGTTAATTAAAAGAGGAGACACATTTTTCTTTAACTACGTTTTTTACAACTGACTATAATGTAATTAGTAAACGACCTTGTTTGTTAAAATAGTAGGAAATTGTCGGCGACAGAATTGACAAAACAATTCAAAGTGAAAAGAGGTAATTAAAAGAGGAGACACATTTTCCTTTAACTACGTTTTTTACAACTGACTATAATATTATTAGTAAACGACCTTGTTTGTTAAAATAGTAGGAAATTGTCGGCGACAGAATTGACAAAATAAATCGGAGTGCAAAGAGTTAATTAAAAGAGGAGACACATTTTTCTTTAACGTTGTTTTTTACAACTGACTATAATATTATTAGTAAACGACCTTGTTTGTTAAAATAGTAGGAAATTGTCGGCGACAGAATTGACAAAATAATTCGAAGTGAAAAGAGTTAATTAAAAGAGGAGACACATTTTTCTTTAACTTCGTTTGTTACAACTGACTTAGACTATTTTTATTTGGCACAAAGAACCGCAGTCTAATTATGTTTCTACTGAAGTGTTCAAATAATAATTGTTTCAATAAAAAGTGTTTAGCCGTGTACCATAGATTTTTGCAAACTTATGCAACAATCACCGATCGGTAATGTGCTGTTAATAAATTTTCGTTTATCTTCCGTTTTGAACAATTTCAGTTGAAAATTTCTGTTTCGTACAAGGATCGGCAGTTTGTTAATAAAATATCAGGGACACGCGGGGAAAGGCACGACGATAGTCAGCTCTGAACTGTCGATAGTTCGACAATCGAACGGGATTAATAATTAACCATCGACGCGTGGAGAATTGCACGGGTCGTGTTGTCTGCGCGTGCAATCGCGTCGATCTAGCAGTGTTCCGGCGATCGTTCGATCGTTTGATTCGCAACGACTAGCGTAATGACTGGCGTCTGAAACCGTTCGGGGTCTTTTGCGTTCGATAAAACTGGCAGCGCGTATTTATCTCTCGTTGAACCGACTGCTAAAACGTTTGGAAGAATGTGAGAGGCCGGAGTGATTGTTATTCGTCGGCGTGTTTCGAAGAAGTTTCGAATATTTCAGATCGATCGGCTTCGAGAATTCCAATTAACGCTGTTTATGTGGCGCGATTCAACGGAGACTTTATTACTCTTTGAACATTTTACTTCAACAGCCGCCGTAAAAACTCGGGAAAGATTCTGTCTACATCCTGTCGACATCCTGAATCGTTCGGAGCAATTGCTTCGTTCGAACAGAAATTCGATTAGGTATACTAGGTTAAACTTCGTTTAACGAACACGAGAAATCGTGTGGCGCCAGTTTCCAGTTAAATATAAATTATTAATAAGTATCTGAACAGTTTTGTATATAAAAAAAAACGTGGTGACAAAAGAATATTCGAAAATTCGGACTTACGAGGGAACATATTCAGTTGCTACAAGCTGATTTCCATGAAAATTAAGTGACATACAGTTCTTCGAAAAACATTCGACCATATTTTTCGAGGTATCTCAGAAACCAGAGGTCGAAAAAAGTTGAATTTCTTTTTTAAATTGTGCATGTTTTGATGGTGAATGTAGTCGTGCAAGAAAATTTTAAGAAAAGCTTTTTCTTTATACGATACATTTAAGATTCGATGTTCCTTTGCGGTTTCTCTTGTTTAAAATTGTTTTAGAATTTGAAGTTCACTCGACGATTACAGGCTGCGTTCCAGAAACGATCTTCCGTCAAAACAGGAAAGAAACAGGCGTGCAGCAAGAAGAAGCTGGGCGCCCGTTCCACCGGCACCACCTTGGCTGATTCGCGATAGAGCTATCATCCCGGTCTCGTCCCGTTTATACCACCCGAACCATTTCACGGATGCCTGTTCATCGTCGGTCGGAAAAACGGAGGAACAAATTCCTAAGCAAAAGCGAGGATCTCGTCACCGCCTCTAAACCGTAATTTGCTCGTCGCCAGTTAATCGTCCCCATTAAATTCTCGATTACGTCCGAGCCAATTTATCCCGGTAATTTCGCGTGATCGGATCGAACCGTGCCGGTCTCTAGAACGCCCGGAAAAATGATGGGGGTGGGGAAGCGGTTGGGGGAGCGTAATTGCTCACTCGCTGATAGGGGCGAGTACTCGCGGGTCGCGAACGGGTTTACGGGTAGCAAAAGAGCGCGCCTCGTGCCGAGCGTGCGAATGAAAACGCTGGCCAGCGTGGGCCTTCACCAACGAACCTAACTGTCGCGGTTTATGTACTCGTCAGCAGGCCTACGCGGTCCCAACAGCTGCAGCTGCGACACGCTCCGTGTATCTGCGTGCACTCTTCTGCAACGTCCCACACGCTCGAGGACGTGTGGCAGGCGTGCGACGAGTTTCTCGTCTCGCAGACGACGCTTTTACGAGGCCATCGTCTATCTGGGGTGCAGAAGAAACGCTGCTGCAACTTCCTGCGACCGTCTCGCTCTTTAACCCTTCGCGCTCGGACTGTTTCAGCTGTGACAAGCTATACGTCTTCTATTGGGTCCCATGGAAATCACCGACACAAATTTTCCCGACACGATTTTCACCGACCACATTTCACCGAATCCAGATTTTGACCGACAACGAATCTGAAATCGAGAACCTCACTTCGATTTATTATTCCCTAACAACATTAATTTTATTTCTGCGACTTACTGATTCTTCCAGGAGGAGTACGCTGTTTCATATCTTCAAGAACGACCTGTTTACGATTGGACACGAACGATCTACTATATTATCTACGTTATATTTCCGGTTAATTTAATTAGGTTGTGTAATTAATTTGTTCCCGTTCAATCACAGGCAAATTAACTAATAGGTACTTTCTTAATTGCTACACGAATAAGTAGTCATATTTACATGAACATTTTACAGACCAAGAATTTAATAACAAGTGAGAAATACATTTTGAATTCGTGGATATTGCCACACACGTGTGTTTACACACTTTCGTAATACTCGCAGGCTCCATGATTTTGTCCTGTTAAATTGGTTTGATATTTCGTTAAAAAAAAAAGGTGTGTTGTACTTGATAAATCATTTGAACAGCTATCAGCGAAGAATGGACAGCAAACACGCGTTAAGCTTGATGGAGATTATTCCGATTGATAAAATATGTTTGAAGTCTTAAATAAAATAAAAAACTGCGATTCAAGATTACAAAACGGTCATTTGCAACGACCTAATAATTCAAAAGCAGTAAAACGCCGTCAAAGGTCTCCGAGGCTCCTAATTGAGAGACAGAGGGATGTCGGTGAGAAAGCCGGTTGCGATAACCGCAGTTTCGTGCGCGAAATTCCGCGACGCAGTTCGCCCCGGTGTAATTTCCATCGTTCACGGTTAAATCGTGGCACATTTCGTGGCGCGGCTCCGCTGGATCCGTGCGCCCGTAACCGTAACCCATAACCGTGGTATCCATTCCCAAGGAACCGCAAACGCCACGTGAAATCCGACGCGGATACGTGTAAGTACGCACCGCGCGCGTCTCGACAATGTATATTCCGGCGCGGTATGTTTCTGCCCATCATCGTGGAAAGAAGAGAGAATCCGTCGTTTCGGCTCGCAGTTTTCGCAGCTCTCGGCGTCGCTCGCAGTGCTCGCACTCGCTTTCTTCAATTGCACGACGTGTCCAGACGCGGACGGCCATTAATTTCCTGACGGGATCATGCACCGCGAACCTTCGGCTACTTTCTCCGGTGTGGAACGGTCCCCCCGACGCGTTTTCTGTCACGTCCACGCTCAACGGGACTTTTAACCCCCTGCCTCGCGCTTCATTTCGCAAATCTATTTCTACCAAAACCAGTCAAGATGATTGGTCTTTAAATAATATGTAATCATAGCGTATTTTTATATTTATTGATCTGTTTTTACTATCTTATAAAAGGAATATGGCGACGAATATGTCTTTCAGAATATTATGCACTGGTAATCTTCCGACAGTAGACCCTACTTTTATTTTCTCTCAACTGATTCCATCTGCAGCAATTTCATTTTGATGTTCTTGCATACTTTCATTCTCAACTTCGGAACTTCAAGGCACGCATCACGTCTTCTTTTACGTACATTCAAAATATTTTCTAATTCACTTTCCGAGGACTCCTGAACATTTTCTTGGTCTACAGGTTTCGCACTCCAAATTCACTCTTTTGTAAATAAAGTATTTGTAAGTAAGTATTTGTGGAAAAATCAAGTCAAATGAGAAATAATACATAATTCGATCGTTCTAATGTCTTTACCGTTTTGTATTTGACCAATCTATGTATGTTTATCATAAATATTTAAAATTCACATTCAAACTATTAACCTATACGTTATGTTCACTTTATGTCTCCCTCTTTCTGTCTCCCTCTCCCTCCATATTACAATTTATGGATAGACCGTATGGTGATTAACTTCAACAATTGATTAAATCAGTCTCCGATTTTTCGATGATTTCTTCGTTTAATCAGCGATTAACGATTAACTTCATCAATCGATTGAATCAATCGCCGATTTTTCGACGATTTCTTCGTTTAATCAACGATTGACGATTAACTTCAAGTGTTCCGATTGACGATTAACTTTATTTATTACGATCGACGATTAACTTCATTTATTACAATTGACAATTAACTTCATTTGTTACGATTGACGATTATCTTCATTTGTTACGATCGACGATTTGTGGCGACTGTAGCAACCTTCAGACAACACTCATCAATGTGAACTTTCTCACAAATGTGGAGTTGTCGATTTATTTATTTTGTTTAAAAAAAAAAAATAAGTTTTAAAAATGTTTAATCAATAAGTTGTTTTCTTCGGAGTAGGATCAAATAATTGAGTTCAGGAATTGTTATTTATATTATTATATTTTCAAAGTTATTAAATTATTAATAAACCAAAAATAACTTCAGTCTTTATATATTTATTAGAGGATATAATTCAAAAATCCCTAAAGATCCTCTAAAGATTAACCTCATTCGTTACGATTCTCGATTACCTTCATTTGTTACGATTGACGATTAACTTCGTTCGTTACGATTCTCGATTACCTTCATTTGTTACGATTGACGATTAACTTCGTTCGTTACGATTCTCGATTACCTTCATTTGTTACGATTGACGATTAACTTCGTTCGTTACGATTCTCGATTAACTTAATTTGTTACGATTGACGATTAACTTCATTGATTATTTATTCCCCAAGTCTGGTGCCAACGAACCAAGTGCTCGCTGTCACAATGAAGTTCTCAATCGTATCGATTTCAGAGGCCTACTCGCACACAAAGGGCTGGGTCCGCATTTAAAGCGTCGGGGGCTTATGCACGCGTGCATCCGATGTAAAAATCCTCCGGGCAACATCGTTTCGCCCCCTGTATTTTTTTCTTTTCTCCTGTTTCTCGGGCCCGGCCGGCTACCGGCCGGTGCACGCCGATCGTGGCGATCGCGGGTACCGAGGAGAAAACCGAACCCGGTTCAAACTCTTTCTCTGCCCCCGCCTCTGTTTGTCTGCCGTGCTGACATCGTTTTCGCGGCCTTCTGCTCTCTTTTGCCTCCTCTCGCTCTGTTTCTCCCATGCTCCCGCTTCCTCGTCTCCCCTATTTTCATACTTCGACTCTCTTTCGCTCGCGGCTCCTCTCTATCCCAGACGCCGGTCGACCAATTTTCTTCGATCGAATTTCTCGAACGAATCAATCGGAATCGAACTCACCGATCCTCCCGTAAAACTACGCGAAATTCCTTTCTCTAATTGTTACCTATAACAATCCACGTCTGTCACCATGGCATCCGATGTTACAGTAAAGTCTCGATCTAAGCCGATTCTCGGTTCTATGTCGCCGAGAAGTGTTAACATAACTAATCCGATAACAGAACTTCTTTATTTTTCATTATTTTTTTTTTTTATGTGATTTTTATCAACATATTTGTAGGGAGTTGCCGTCTTCGAGCGAGCGGTTAGTAACTGTAACGACGTGACGATTCGATATTTGTTATTTATTGATTGATTTGCGTTCTTCGCATTTTATAATATGCGTTATTTAAATTATTCTTGTACGACGCGCGAGAATGAAAAGACGTGTGCGATCTCAGACGGAGATTCGAACGGGAAAATTTAGTTAATTGTATTCGTTGTATTTCAAATTAAATATTAAAGTATTTCATGTTGACGGTCATATTATTCTTTTGAAGTCTTGAATCTACATTTTCGTGGCGTTTTTCTAACGAGAACGAGACCAAATATGATATAATTCCAATTATATTTACTCGTGTAACGAACGATGAAATTTTCGAACGCAAAGAAGGACAGCACGTGATAAAAAATGCAGCAAGGTACGTTCCTCAAATTAAAGTTAATAATATTAATAGCCTTTTAACGTGCGCAATACACTTTTACGTACACTTAGAGAAAAAAGTCGGAAACAAGGCTGAAGTAATTAGACGTACAGTTAACCCAGGGCACGTCGCGTCCAAAAATGGTAAAACCGCATTCTTTCGAGATTTCGTACGATTTTTATTCTGTTATGTAGACAAGTGAATTAATGATACCGAATTATAATTAACAGCAAGCGTAATTAAGCGGAAGGTTTTACCAGATATTCATCTGGACGCGATAAGGAGAAATAAGTTCGAATACTAAATCATTGCCGTACACTGCAAAAAGCTTTCCGACATCATCCAGCTGCTTGCAAACAGAATGAAAAGAGATTAAGCTATGTCTTTAATCTTCGACGGATTTTTCAAAATAACAATAACATCTTCACACAGTAACAATCAAAGTGCAGATTTATGAATAGGAACCAGACACGTTCTTGCTCGAATAAATTGTGTTAAACAACTAAAAGAAATCACACTGTCCAACACCAAAAAATGTTTCCACATAACTGTTGGGTGGATCTTATAGATCTTATATCTTACATAACATGTTTAAACAATCATAATGTATTAGTATCGGATATCATTGTATTCGGGAAAGTCTGCAGAATCTTCTGCTGCAAAGAACAATTCAATATTCTTTATAGTAACATCAAGATACTTGTTCAAATTCTAAAAATATGTCTTTTCTTCAAACTCAAATTTCTCAAAGACTGTGTGTCTATGAGAAAAAATTAAGGGCAGTTTCAGAATCAGCGCAAGAAACTCTATAAAATCCACCCAACAGTTATATGGAAACATGAAAAAACGTTGAAATTTGTTGGACAGTGTTTACCGTAGGCAGATATTTTTTCTGCGAGGCGGGTCGCTCCGGCTTTTGCGAAAAAACGCGGCGATTTAACGAGCGTCCTGAGGACAACGGACGCCGGAAACCACGCGGCTCTGCAATCGGATATAAAATGGCAGTCGGGCCTCTCGGGTAATTAGCGGCGCGCCGGCTCGCCTTTGTCCCGCGTCCGCGGGGAATTAAAGCGTTTATAGTAATTCGGGGTTACAATATGGCGAGTGCGCGGGGTACGCGATATCTCCGCGGGCCCCTCTATAAAACGCGTTCGTTATTGCCGTTACCGACCCGCTGGATTATCGCGATTAATACCGGCGACGGTACCCGAGGCGACACGCCGAATCCGACGGCGGAAATGATAAAATTAGTTGACGCGCGAGTAAAATTCACGGGCCGAATACCTGCCGCACTTATCTTTATCGGGTGAAATGTCTCCTTCGCGCGACACTCGCTTCGGAACACACCTAACACCCGAAAAGAGCGGACGTGTTGCACACCGTTGCGAATTCTGGCCTCCTCAAACGGGAGTAGACTACCATCCAGAAGTAACTACAATGACTCCCATTAATATTCAGACACTCTTAACCCTCATCCGTCCCTCGTGTCAATTTGACACAGTTTTATTTGTACGTAAATTTTCCCGAAACTTTGTGTGACTTTTATTTTGTTTAATCCGGAACACATAACCGGAGAACCTAAGATGTACATGTTAACTCATCAATTTGACTAAAGAAACGTTTAAATGTTTTTTTTATTTTGTGTCACTGTGTCAGTTTGACTCCGCGGGACAGATTCAATTCGTGAAATGAGGGACGGTTCAGGGTTAAAAAGACGATAACTTTTTTCATATTGTACTATACGATTTGAACTTTTTGGGGAAGCCAGAGCAATTAGTTTGCTGCAGGATGAGGAAAGGAATTTTGTCGAAAATTTCAATTGATCGGAATTGTAGAAGAAATACTAAAAGTTGCATTTACCACTTTTTTATGTGGCACTTTTGAGGATCACTAGGGATTTTTTAAATAAATTCTCCAATAAATATATACCCGATTTTGAGGATCACTAGGGATGTTTTAAATAGATCCTCCAATAAATATATACCCAATTTTGAGGATCACTAGGGATTTGTTAAATAGATTCTCCAATACATATATATTCGGCTGAAGTTAATTATTAAAACTTATTTATAACTTATAACGTTGAACATATAATATTATCAGAAACAATTTTTTATATCAATTCTATGATGTTACTTCTATCAAGACAATTTATTGATTAAACAACCCTTAATTTGTTTAAGACAAAATGATGAGGTTTCTTTTTAAAAACATGTTCAAATCAAACGACAACTTCAAACTTGTGTGCGCTTCACATCGATGAGCGCTGTCTGAATATTGTTACAGTCGCTACAAGCCTATATTGAAAATTCTAAAAACTACGTTTGGTTTGTATAAGTACGTTTTTGGAGAAATCGTGTATAGATGCGTTATGTAAAGAAGAAGAAAAATCTGTAAGGGTTAATATGTAGTTCCAATCTCTGCACACTTTGATACTGAAGAAAGGATTTTCGATGGTTCCAATGCATTGGTGTCTGGCAATTAGCCAGATTAGTGCGAATAATTTTGTATCAATATCAACGAGACACCCTATACATATAATGGGACGAAGGGGCCCTCAGCATCAGGATCGTTCTTTTCTGCTAGCGTATCGGGAAACGTGAGAAGCGCTATAATATAATCCGCGAACGTAAAAACTCGGAGGTTGGTTCAATGGCTGTCTCCCTACGTGATAATGATACAAAAAGAAAGGACAAACAAACTCTCTTCCCTTGAAACATAATTAAACATTTAAGGTTTAAACATTTCCTGTACACGCATGATTCTGAGATAAATTGTCTGTATCCAAATATTCTTCAAAACTATTCCGACACCTAATTTTATCATTTTATTGCTTAAAATTCTGGGGAAAAATATTATTAACCATTTATCTTTATTAATTATTGTCTCCTTTGTAGTGCGTTTTAATATAAGCGTGATAGTTAAAAAGTTTTTCTTACATACTTTATTTTCTACTTTTTAATCTTTACATATCTTGTAATCGATTTTAATTACCACTTCAACCAAGATCTTTTTTAAAACGGAAAATATTGTGTCTTGATTAGATAATTTATTATGTCGTTCTTTTTTTTATCTTGCCTTTTCCAATCGTTTTATCCGTTGCGTAGCAGTTTCATTCTTTGTCATTCGTCTATAAGTTCGTTTGATTTTTTACTATCATTTTTGATCTCACGAGTATAATTCGATTACAAGATTTGATGCATATGTACAACAACAACACAGTAAGTTATTTAATATAATCGTAGAAATAATAAAAACATTATTCAACAAACGTCACGAACGATATAAACGATAATTCTGCAAGCTTACAATTACCGAAAGAAAGAATGTAGTGGTCGGTGCACATTCGTGAGCCATGGAGCAATTAGCCGAGGGAAAAAATTCTCAGGCGAATCGAATTGCATCGGGGCCGTGATTTCCGAACACAGTTGCAGGGCCGAGGGTCCGTCGCGGCACTTCGGACTGTATGCCATTAAATTTTATTCAAATCAAGAAATATTATCTCGGTATCGGGGCACATTCGCGTTACGCTGTCGAGCCGTTAAATCGATCGACGGCCGCGAGCTCTCGGCGTGCCGTGCCGTGCCGTGCCGTGGGAGCAAAAGGAATTCCGTCCATTTGCCGGCGACACGCAGCTCAATTGGTCCGCCAAAAAGGATCTGTCGATCGAGCAGCGATACGAGCGCGCCGCGTTCCGTTCTGTAACGGCTTAAGAACTCACGTCTCGCGTAGCCGGCGATCTCAAAAACGACCTCGATTTCCAGCGACGTATCGTAACACGGGATCTCGTCAAGGCCGCGCTACCGTACCGAGACCCGGAATCGACAGAGCCCCCCCGTGTATACCCCGTAAAATTTCATCTCAAATGATCGACGATCCAACACTGCGATCCTAGTGTACAGGATGAGCCACCTAAAACAGGCCATCCGAACAACACGGCTGCTATTTGGTGTTAGGAACACAATGCATCAGATGGAACTTGGCACCACCGAGTGCGGGCGGAGTCGCACTATGGGAAAACTTGACCTAACTCGATTCAAACACAAATAACTTTCGATAGAAATGAGATAGAGCGATGAAATTGTTTTAAATTAAAGCTGAAACAATGTAGAATATGGAAAAAATAGGGAGATTACAGTACAAATGGTTTTTAACCTTGAGAAAATTTGTCAAACTTGCACAATTTCAAGAAAATGTGGTTTTTCCGTTACCACGAGCAGAAATTTTTTTTTAACATGCTATGTATCATTTCCCGTAGATTTGTTCACGCTGATTTCAAATCTGACCTCAAAATTTGTCTACGACCTCTGGTTTTTTCAAACAATCGAATTCTAGTTAAACAGTTAAACTTTTAGTTTTTCAAGGTTAAAAACATTCGTACCATAATCTCCCTATTTATCCCATATTCTACATTGGTTCAGTTAGTAATTTAAAAAAAATTTCATCGCTCTATCTCACTACTGTCGAAAGTTATTTGTTTTTGAATCGAGTTACGTCAAGTTTTCCCAGTGTGAGTCGCCGGTGACTGCAGCGACTCAATGATCGGAAACAGACATAAGCGTTCGCAGTGAGAAATGACAAAACTATACTTTGCCAGAACTCTTCGTTTTGCAATGTACTCTCGAATTTGACGATCCGTGCGTTTAAATACGTAAGGTTTGAAGTAATGAACATTCACATTGTATGTGTCCCCGCAGTAGGGTACGACTGTCAGTTTTTCTAAAAGAACCCTAAATCTCTCGATATTGAAGAAAATGCATCTCACTTGACTGCAGCAGCACTGTCGTGCGCCC
Source organism: Lasioglossum morio (assembly GCA_916610235.2). NCBI lineage: Eukaryota > Metazoa > Arthropoda > Insecta > Hymenoptera > Halictidae > Lasioglossum > Lasioglossum morio. The sequence goes on along the minus strand of OU744324.1, from coordinate 3,187,975 downwards.
TTTGCTACTTGCGGCTCCCTGAGGGCTGCCGAATAATGTAAATTACACTTCGAAAACGCAAAACATAAGCGATTTCAGTATGGGCCCCCTATAGATTCATCTTTTTTATCTAGCGATTGTGACGACGTAGAGCACCGAAATGTGCATTATACAGTAATGGATCGTCAAATTCCAACCCTTACATCTTCGTGTACGTATATGTATACGTAGCGGTGTTTGAGTTACGCACACTAGAGATGGGAGTCCACAACCTTAAGCCACTTGCCAACCAAGGGACTCATATGAGGAACTCTGTTATGAAAAATTACAACGTTGCTTGGAAATATAAATAAGAAGCAATAGAAAATAATAGAATTTCTATACCAGGAATTTTTAATATTATTTTTTAATAATAATAGTACAGTTTACCCTAATCGTCTTCCGTCATTATTCACGCGATTATCTATCTATCTATATATAGATGTATAAAAAGAATGTTCTGACTAACTGACTGACTCATCAACGCCCTGGCTAAACCCTTGGACCTAGAAAGCTGAACTTTTGCTCAGATGTTTCTTTTCTGATCTATACAAGGAATAAGAAAGGATATTTCGAAATTGAACCCCTAAGGGGGTGAAAAGGGGTTGCAACTTTTGTATGAGGAATATTTTATTTATAGTCGGATTTGCTTGTTACTTGGTCTTAATGCTCTTTAATATAATTAATCAAACACCTATTTCGTCATTTTAAAAAATTCAACCCCTAAGAGGGTGTAAAGGGGGGTTGTAACGTTTGTATGAGGAATATATTGTTCGTAGTCTGATTTACATCATACTTGGTCTTAATGCTTATTGATACAATCGTAGGGGTGCATGGGGGCTTGAAAGGTTTTATGGAGAAACAATATCACTTTTCGAGGGCATTAATTAGTTTCCTATGCGAGCGAAGTCGCGGGGAAAAGTTATTTGATAATATTGTTGATCGTGTAGGAGTCAGTTAACAGAATAAGAGGACAAAAACGCGACGATAGGGCTTCACGATAGAACAAATGGAAGGACAGTTGAATGTTGAATCCAGCGACGGATCCACATCCGTTGGTGTAGCGGCGGAAAGGTAAGGTCCGCATAAAATACGAAAAGAAGCAATTCTTCGGCGAAGAGTACGGAGATCCCGTAGCTTGGATTTATAGTCCCCCAGGGCCGTACACGCAGCCGCGAGTCGCATTGTTTGATCCAGCGATTCCGAGGAGATCGTGGGTCGCCGGCGCGGCGCGGCGCGGCGGGTTGCAAAGATCGCGGTGACAGGTTGATACCGCGTTTAACGGTATTATACCGGTGTATATCGGTATCGGAACCGCGCTGAAAGTAAATACTGTTGTAACGATATTCACGACAAGGAAAGGAACGCAGTCACGAGCGGCAGGAAGCGCATCGGGCCGGGGCCCGTTAGCGATGACCGATGACATACACCTCGGGCCTGCTTAATAGATCCCGAGGAACGACGCCGGCCATTTTTCCGCGTGTGCAACGCGGTGTCGAAACAAGCTTGCCAGTGGGGTGCTTTGCAAATGAGACAACCGTGCCTCCGCGGAATTAATGTTGTCCCGGTAAACAGTCTATAAATCACCGCCGCGTAAATTAGACTTAGAGGAGGCCGCAGGCCGGATGGTCATCGTGTTCCTAATCCTCGCGATTAGACGTCCAGTGACACTCGGGCCCGATCTACGTTTCAGCTAATCCGAACTGGCCCGTAAACGACAGTATATTTGACAGTTTGAACGGCCAGACAGATCATCGATCGGATAGCAAGTGAAACGAACTTCGTTAATACGCGCACGGAAAGAGATTGTCAAGCCGGATTAAATGTGGCGGTAATATTCTGTTTATCGCGTTTTGATTTTGCCCAAACTGTCCCTGGTTTCGGTAAGATTGCGGGACTGAATTTCGAATTCCTTTCTTGGCATCGATTACCGTGTAGAACGGCGGACACTGTTGATCGGTACTACTGAAATAGTTGGAGTTGTTCAAAACGAAGCGTTCGAACGTACCGTTCTGAAATTATGCCAAATCTCTGTACTCGTGAACGACGAATGTGTCCGGCGTTTACGAGCGGTGCAACGCAACTATGTGCAGTCCGATAGCTCAATGCACCAGGAGGCGGCGCCGGTACGCACAACGGCGAGCGCCTACCTACCAGACGAGAAGTCGGGGACCCATTGGCCATTGCAATGACCAATCATCATTTGACATTCTTTCACCTTGCTCATAGTGTGCGGTAACTCACACTGGACCTGCTGCAACAGTGACGCGCTGCCACTGTACGAAGAAGAGACGCTGTCTTCGCGTGTATCAGCGCTGCCCGTGGACGTAGCGTTGACAACCCCGTAGGGCCTCCGTGATTTAACCTTGCGAGACCCCGGGCGGCCCGCAGACTTATCGATTCGAACATTTTCAGACGCTGAATCAATTGTAACCTTTGTCCTTCGTACTTCTTCCCTTAAAACAGTTTTGGGATCTTGTGGATAATTGGAAAGCTTATATTATGAAGAAGCCTGAACAGCCGACAAGCTGCACTAATTTATTTTGTTCGAACTCTCAACCCTTTTCGATCGAAGAACGTTCTGTCTAAATCGTACTTGTAATTTTATGTTTATGTTCCAAAACGTAGCAATCTTCGTGACAAAATGTTTCAACAAAGTGTATTCGTGAAAATTAATTTAAAACTTGATGAATATCGGTGAATATCACCGCATAAGTGATCATTGCCACGCGAAGATAATGTTCTCTTTTAGGTCTTTCCTATTAAATAGTGTTACTTTTTTCTGCAGGAATTTTGTCCTACGTCTTTCCACAATTTATTTTCCTTTTCTGAAACGAACGTCCTTCTTTGCTTGGAACGTTTTTATATGTAGAAGTCCAAGCAGGTGACAAGCTGTATTAATTTATTTCGTTAGAACGCAACTGTTTCGATCAAAGGAAGTTCTGTCTGAATCCAATTCGATTTAAAATCAATTTGATAATCTAATATTAACGTGTAGGGCATTGTTTAAATTAAAGATTGTTCCATCTACGTTGTTCTTAATTCTATAGAAATTTTATAATCACATTTTAATGTATTGAATTCAAATTTCCTAAGAATGGAGCAAACGTATAGTAAATGAAGGACCACTTAAATTCTTTTAATCTTTCTACCGCTTGAAATTACGTCTACTCATTTCGTTTTTTGTCAAAAATGCAGAAAATCCGCTGCCTTTGGATTATTTTCCAGACTTAAATGTATTTCGATTGTTCGTTAATGAAGAACAAAATGAAGAAACAGTTTGTACGTGTAACATCAAGGATTATGATCGTCCTTTAATAAACTCGATACTTTCAGCTAACACGGCTCTAGCTTGAGCATTCATTGAAGATTTGCGAACGCGCCACGGATATTTGAATGAATCGAGCCAGCAGAATGCGGATTCCAGGAGTACATCGGATTTTCTGTTAAATTGGGCTCGACCAACGACCCGGTAATTAGAATATTATTTAGCCACGGAACGTTCGAGCGTTGATGGCTACTGTACATGTTGTCGATACAGTTTTCGGATGCCACGGATTCCCCTGGCAAGCAGATTTCCCGCAAGACGGTATGTGCTATGCATGGGTGTGTCCCTTTCCTTTTCGCGAGCCGAACGCGAGAGCCTTTCGCCAACGCGCGCCACACAGACTCGAGGAATGTCGTGCCGATCTCCTTCTCGTCGATTCGCGATGCCCGCGTTCAGCCAGCGGAATTTCATTGACCGCTATCGTCCGGGAATCGTCTCGGCCTCCAAACCGACGAGACTCGTCGACCATTTAAAACTGGAAACTCTGTTCCTCTCAATGGAAGCCGATAGACAGCCTCCGCGGACGCTGCAACCTTCTTAACATTTCATTAAAAATCACTCAGCCCGGTCAAACTGTAAAAGCGACTTGGCATTCGATAATTCGTGTAGCACGACGTAATCAAAATATTCTCCGCAAAGAATACGTTAATTGTATATTTTTACGACAGCATTGGGTAGGCGAAATTTAAAATAGTAGCTAGATGAAAAGTATTTAAGAAGGTCGATGTATTGTTTTCAACCTACTGAAATGATTAAAGAGAGAAACATCTTTCTAATGGTTTCTACACCATCCAATTGATACGAAAACCATTCTAGACTAGCAATAAATACACCAGCCATCATCTTGATCAATTTTTAAAATTTGTCTTTATAAATAATATTCTCCATAATCTCTATCTCTATCTCTATATATAATAAAATCGTGACTGTATATAATAAAATCGTGTCTGTCTGTCTGTTTGTGACGGCATGAATTGAGAACGGCTCAACGTAGAATGCTGGGGTTTCAACCATTAGTGTGGAATTATAAAATAATTGGGTGTCAGAAGTGGGTTTTTACTATATATGTATATAACTTTATTATATAATAAGGAAACTATAAACTAATTACGCTCGTTTACTCGTTTACTCGTTTACTCGTTTACTCGTTTACTCGTTTACTCGTTTACTCGTTTACTCGTTTACTCGTTTACTCGTTTACTCGTTTACTCGTTTACTCGTTTACTCGTTTACTCGTTTACTCGTTTACTCGTTTACTCGTTTACTCGTTTACTCGTTTACTCGTTTACTCGTTTACTCGTTTACTCGTTTACTCGTTTACTCGTTTACTCGTTTACTCGTTTACTCGTTTACTCGTTTACTCGTTTACTCGTTTACTCGTTTACTCGTTTACTCGTTTACTCGTTTACTCGTTTACTCGTTTACTCGTTTACTCGTTTACTCGTTTACTCGTTTACTCGTTTACTCGTTTACTCGTTTACTCGTTTACTCGTTTACTCGTTTACTCGTTTACTCGTTTACTCGTTTACTCGTTTACTCTTAATCAACGACTCTGCCTGCTTTCACGGGGCCTGTCCTATTTATATCGGCCGCGAATCTTACACACGCGCACACGTACACTTTTAGGGTTATCGCACCTTACGCTGCTCTCTCTTTCTCACATCATAGCTCTAACTCTCACATACCATCACTCTGGGTCATTCACTCTAACATTGTCTGTTTACTTGTCAGCGGCTCACCTTCGTCGCTGACAAGTAACGGGCGAACTGTTCCGAAAAACGCGTATGGTTTTTCGGATGCTCCAACTGTCTCGTCGGCTGTTTATAATTATTAATCCTACTAACTCTTTATCCTACATTAGACGCGGCGTTTCTTCGGTAAGGTTTTAGAGCAAACCGCATTCCAAAAAGACCAGCTAACAACAGTTGCGCAAGCGTAGCTAAGATAATAATTAGATAATAAGCATAAAAGATACTAGAATAATATTTCACCCCTTTGTACTTCACATTTCAAATCTACGAATTGTATTTCCGTTATAGTGTAACATTTCAAAGAAATACGTTTTGCATCTCAGACAAAAAAAAATCAAACGTTTCACAATATGTGAAAAAGGTAAATGGCTGAATTTTCATCCTAAGGAACGTACAAGGGTCGACACGATTTCAAAGTCGTTTATTCGAAAAATTTTAGAAATATTCTCCTCCACAATGTTTCTACAAAATCCACTACCTAACCACCCGTACCAATGATTTTTACCGAAGTCTCTAGTTGTCGTTTTATTTAACACGTTTTGAACGTTATCATTTGGTCTTTAACAAAATAGAAACTGTTTATTCGATAGATTGTATTCATAGAAGAAAGATCAAAGAATTGAGTTGAAAAATTCTTACTAATATCATTATATTCACAATGTAATAAGTTATTAATAATTTTAAATAATTAACTTTAGCCTTATATACTTATTGTAGGGTCTAGTCCAAAATTCCCAAGAGAAAAAGGTCGATCTCCAGTCTGATCTGAAAGCCGCCTCCATTCGGATCGTGTAATCAACAAACGGTTTCGGTATACATATACTTACCACCGAAGTTGAACACGTTGCCAAAGCCAAGATCAGACAATCGAACGGCTACCTTTCATCCCCGTCGAGTGGGCTGCGTAGCCGGGTTCGCGATAAAACATCAACGAACAAGGAGCTCGCTGGCAACAGAGGAAGCGAGTCGATCGTAAGATGCCAGGGATACTTTTCAATCGTCGAAGCGAACACGCGCAACGTTCGTGCAACGAACGAACGAACGAACGAGCGTCGTCTCGGTGATCTTGGTCGTGGTTTGCGCCGAGTGCTATGTGCGCGCGAGTCGCCACGGGGCTTAGGGCACCAGGGACACGGGGGTTGTTGATCTCAAACTCCTCGCTTACATGCTTGATGGAAAAACGTCGACTTAGGCATTCAACGTCAGCTGCGACCGATTCCGCGGTAGCACACGCCAGACCAGTTCAGCGAATTGAGTAGCTCCACTTGCCATATCCTGCCACGTCCTGCAGACATTTTCCTGCCTATTACGGCGCGGCCGGATCGGCCTCGGGCAAAGAACTGTTCAATGAAATTCTCCGGTCGCCAAGCGCGGACGATACCAGCCAGCAAATCGCTCACTACGATTCCGCTTCCGTCCGCAGAGATCTTAGCCATCTTTGGGGTCACTCGGTTTCGAACTTTTACAGCTGGATGCTATCTTTGGGCACTACTGCCGTGTTCCTGACCCTCGTCTAGCGAAACATCCGACTAGACGGGTTCTCAACTGGCTTCAAGGTTTCGGAGAAAATTATGCGAGGATGGACTGATTGGAATTGGGTGAACGCCTGAAGGATACTTATTGTGGGGAAAAGTCTGGGAATAGTTTGGCCTAGGTGGTGCTACTACGAATTCAGGATATGCAAGAATATTGTGTGATCTTTGGGACTCTTGGTTTCGAATTTCTCAAGGATGATGATAGATCTTAGGGAGCACATACAAATACTGTCTTTAGAAATGTAAACAGCAGTCTTGGAATAGTGCTACCCATGCAGTGCTACTTCCAGCCCAAGATTTGTAGGAATATTGCATGATCTTTGAGACTGTTGGTTTCGCATCTTTGAAGGATGATGTTAAGATCTTAGGGGACGTATACAGACATTGTCTTTAGAAATGTGTGCAGAAATATTGGAATAGTTCGACTTACGCGGTGCAACTTCGCACTTCAAAATGTAGAACAAAATTCTGAGACCAACTTCGAGATATTATACTCTAGAATCTTTGGAGTAGGACATGTCACAAGGGATCAGGGCTTTGGATGTTTTCATTTTTTCTCTCTCTCTCTCTTCGAAAGTTGGTCTCCAGAGGATCGCGAAAGACCTTGATCAGCGCTTCTTAAGGATGGCTCTCCCGAGGCGAAGAGTAATTTCCCAAGAGGACTGTTTTGAGGAAGACACCATTAACGGACGAATTTCTTGCAGGGTTTGTCTAGTTGACATTACCGTGGACTCTGAATGTATGCATGAGGCTATAGAAAGTCCACTTTATTTTAAGATACTACATCGAACCCAAACGGAACTCCAATTTAACCCAAAACTAACTCAAGCATTGCAACATCTTCAGTATAAAGTTGTTTAACACTAGACCTGCCGAACATTGACAGTAACCAGCGTGTGTTGTTTCATGATACTCATCATTTCCATTATAATTCATATGCTTAATTTAAGAAATTTATTCAATCATTTCCCGTGATAAAAGCGTTTATAACTTCGTCAATGTTTACTCTGGATAACCAATGTACTGTGATTGTACCGTGTTTTTCGTTAGTATCTCAAAAACAAACGCTGTCACATCAGGAATCGCCCCTTTCTTTTTCCTAACACACTTTGTAGGACACTTTGTATAAGCTCTTTTTTTTTATTAAGCTATGAAACCCCACATGGGATTATGCACATGGCTGTGCATGCTACATTACAAGGACAACTTATAGACTAGAATTGAACAATATAATGAACATTTTTTAGTACAATATTAACACTAGAGAAATAAGCAGTGGGACTTCAGGAATGTATCTATATAAAATAAGGGGCAAAAAGTGGGTCCGCACAAAAAGGAATCTATTGTATAGGGTGGAAAGTATCCCTTGTTGCAAAGTTTGCTAATCAAATTACTTCTATTATTATCACAGATCGGACATTGTCATAATATATGATTAGGATCCTGTATCAAATTGTATAAGCCCTTGAAGGTTTGATTATATTTTTAACACCGTGTATAATTAGCTGGGATCTGTTACCTGCTGGATTCAGCCTGACCGTACTCTGGAACAATGATGCGGTAAAAATGACGGTCATATGACGAAGGTCGTGCTCGAACACGCATTACCATTCAATCGGTCAGGCAGTGTACTCGGCTGACCTTTTCCCGTGGACGTTGCGGCGCATTGGGTGCGCGTGTATGCTACAGGACCGCGAGAAAAATCGGTGGATAATGAATGGCGGTCGGGGCCGACCGCACCAGCGGGGAAAAGCTGGTATCAGAAAATGGTCTTTAATCACAATAAACGTCGCGATACTGATAACAGGAACGACGCTCGTTCCCGTTGCCATGCCGGCGGGAAAGTTACGCGCGAGTGAATAAAATCCGCAATAAAATAATGGCCACGAGTATCAGGCGTACCGGGGAACGCGCGGCGTCTGCGTTCTTGTTTCGCCAATTGCGTCATTAGTACCACTCGAAATTATATTGGCTGGCTCGTTAAGGGGCGCGTTAAGGAACGAAGATCACGGATGATCGGCCAATTCGCCTTAGTGAGTAACTCCGCTACTGTTACGCGGACCCATTCAAAATTAATGTCGGGGGAACGCCTAACCCCCCTCCGTCCCTACCCCTTTAATACTCATTTAATACCGGACCCCGAGGCATCGGAGGATACGGGGATTTCAATCATAAAACGCCTTTAATTTCTCGTAAAACCGGGCATATTCTATTACCTGCTGCGCGAGTTTCTGGTAATATTAATTCCGGGAAATGTATTTTCATATGTTTCCGATCAAATGAAAGTTTTACACGTGGAACGATATTTCTGCTGGGTAATCAAAATTCGATGGTGTCAGCCAATGCACTATTGCTATACGTTGTACTAACGCTTTTTTTTCTGGCGAAAAGTATTTCAGCGTTATCGAAAAGTTAAAGGTTATACATGTCGGAGAATATAGAATTTCCTCTCTGGAGATTCCCGAAGGTCCTTCTCCTCCTGACATATCCATTGGAACAGGACGGCAAAGAAACGAACACTCTAAAGCTTTAGAGAAAACTTTATTAAACGCTAGACGAACTGCTTTTGTCAGAAGCTCGAAAACAAGTCCGCGGGCCCATCCGCCGACCCCTCTTCAATTAATCCAGGTAGTAGGGGTGAGAGCGCCTTCCCTAATGGCCCACTAGTCATCAGACGCAAGAAATAATAACAAAAACACCCCATGTTTACAAAATTTCCAGGCTTCTCCGACATACATATTGTGCTAGGTTGTTGAATTTTTTTCGAGTCTAGCTGTAATATTATGCTGTCTGAAATGTACGGTAACGTTGAAAAAACCGAGGTGATCTCCGTTTTAAGAAAACTAAATTGTTCTTTCTTATGTTGTTGTATATTGACGTTTCCAATAAAGTAAATAATTATCAACTTTTGTTGGAATCATTTTTTTTGGTAGATTATAGGAAATATATTTAAAATCGTGTTAAAGTAAAAGAACATGAACATGAATGAAATCAACGATAAATATGTATTAATGTATCTTATACGATACATATATAGATTAGTTATAAATATACATAAACTATAAAGATATAAAAGTAACGGAACGCTTGCTACTTTGTTGAATTTGCTTTCAGCCACGAAAACCGGGTTTCCAGAGCGATGGTGCGATGGTGCGAGTCAATTCTTTGAGAATCCGCGTACGTAGATCATCAACGATACTACAAATAGAATACACTAGAGCCTCAATTAATTGTCCGAACTAATTGGGATCGAGATGTTTCGGAAAATCGAGTTGTTTGGGTAGTCGACACTCTACTTAAATAGTTTTCTGTATCTCGATCGACAATTGTTCAAAACTACAATTAATGTTATCAGTGCAATGGTTCGATCAATTGTAACTCTACTCTACTCTACTTAACACTAGAACTACCGAGCACTAAACGCAGTTGGCATACATTGCCTTATAATAACGACAATATACCATTTATTTCGATTTCGTGCAAGTTTTATTTAAATATGTACTCCAACAGAGAAGTTGACTAAAGAAATTTCTCGGAGAAATACATTCATACTTTTAATATTTCGAATCGAAAACAGTTCGCACCAGTCATTCTGACTGGTCCGCTAGTTCTAGTGTTAAATGTTGTACAAGCCAGCATTCGGCTTTGGTCTATTTCGAAATATTTTATATTGGTTGCTCGCTGTATCGCATTTTTTACGTCAGCATTTACTCTCGGCTTCGGTGCCGTGACCTTTTGCTACATTTTTCAAGATCGATCTCGCTGTCGACGCAATTTGTCTACGTCCACGGTAGATCGAAGCTCGAGAAATGCGACAGAGACTTTGTTGCCGGTGGCAGTAATAGCTCCGCTACAAAACTCAAGGAGATTTCGAACTTTCATTAACCGTGCGTGAAAAAGAGACGAAACGAGCGTCTCAAGGATTCCACCGAGCGGCGCAGAACGAAGGGAGTTGCACCATTGGCGTAGACATTACATAAATATTACATTATATCAATAACAAAATATCAGTTCTGCTAGGAGCTCAGTAAAAAATGTTGAGAATGCTCGTGGTCGATCAGGAAATCGTTCGAGCTTCTTCTAACTTGCACGCGGTGTGTCGACTAATTTGAGCCTCTTGGTTGACAAGCAAATTAACTTCCTTATCTTAACATTGTAGAAATTCGACTTCCGTGTAATATCGTACAAAAAATTAAATGCACAATGTAACTTTATTATAACCACATAAACCGAAAGAATAGTAATTATGTCATTACAACTTAAAATAATAACTTTTCTTTTCGTCGATCGTATGTTTAAACAAAGTTGATGTTCTTGGCGCACCGGTTCGATCAATTTAATTGAAAGCAATTTCGCGATACGTCGAGATTAATATATTGCAAAATTGCTTTCAATTAAATTGATCGAACCGGTGCGCCAAGAGCATCAACTTTGCTTGAAATAATATCCATATTTTTGTCACACCTTTCATTTCAGCCGAACGCAACTCACATTTCGAGCCACCCTCGCAGAAGGGAAGCCAGGCTAAAATCCGAGCGGCCGCGTTTCGCGTGATCTTCCTTTCTCCTTGTCGCTGTCTCGAAAAGTCGCGCCGCGGCCGCCAGGGAAGAAGACAGGGCGTGGTCGCGATCTCCCGCGCCGCGGAACGCGTTCATTTGATCGAGAAATTTCTCTCGGCTCCGTGGCCCCCTCGCCCCCACGCCTTGGATCGCTGTCCTCTCCATTTCACCCGGTGCTCCTCGATATCTACCTCTCTCCTGTCTCTCATCCACGCTCCCGTTGCTCTCCTTCTGTTCTCTCCGCGGCACACGCGACATTTCCCTCCCGCTTCACCCTCCTCGCACCACTCTCTGTCTCTCTCTCTTTCTCTTCCTCCGATTCCCGCGATTTCTCTCTTTTCCCTGCTGCGTCCTTCTGCCCCCCTGACCACCCCCACCGCTCATCCCTCGCGATCTCCCGTTTCGTCGTGGTTCTTACCTGTCTCCGTTCGTTCCTAACGCAGCCTCTTCTCTTTTTCTTTCTTCCTCCCTCCCTCTCCATACCACGTCGCATCGTATCCAACCGGCGAGACTAGGTCCACGCGTGCATAGCTTCAACTGCGTATGTAGTATATATGTATGTACAGTGTGTACAGGCTCATCGATAGGCGCGTCACGCGCGCGAGACTTCTGGGGAAGGAACAACGGAGACGGGGGCGGGAAAAACGTAGAAAAAACAACCCCCGACAGCGATGCGAGAGCTGACGACACGATGGACAGATGGGGTGTGTCTGAGACAGTGGTCTTCAATCTGGATTCCCATGGAATTGTCAAGTTCCGCGAGGCTCGGTCAGATTTCGATTAAACTAGGAATACAGTGGGACTCCATTAATCTGATACAGCATCAAGTTCGAATGACCAATTTGCTGAGCTCCTATTATGCGAACTCGCTGCTCGTTATCTAAACTCATAACTAAACTGCGAACCTTTATGCATTTACGAAGAAATCGGTTTGGTGAACGATTTAAGAATAACGCAATGCTGTTTTTAATGTAACAAAAGTCGTTAAGGGATGAAATGAATTTTTATTTTATTCCTGCTGCCCACAATCAATACATTTTTATTTTACACAAAGATCCGCAGTCTAATCATTGTTGGAACCGAACTAATTGCGACATCTATTATTAACTTCCCGATTTATAGGGAAGTTATTGTAATTACCCCGAAAATCGAAAATCGAATTTTTGTAATAGCGTTGCTCTTACGCAATCACGTGGTTTATTATTTCTAACGCGTGATTCGCTTCTGGTACGGCTACGTACTTTCTTCTTGTGCGAACCATCAAACAGTAAACACGTGTCTGATAAATTATTCTATTATTCGCACAGTTATATAGTTAATTATAATAAGTACTCTGCTTAAACGAATATCCCATCACTCATAACATTCGTATGTATACACTGTTGTGTATAAGTCCCTAGCCAGACTCAAAATAATAGCACACTCCACTCGTGAGTGTAATTACCCCATCCAAGATATAGATCATTTAATCTTATGATCTCCGAATTGTCGAAAGATAATTGGAAACCTCCGTTTACAATAGACACATACCTGAAGAACATCTCCCTATTTTTCCCATATTCGACGAAGTTTCAGCTTTAATTGAAAAAAATATTTCATCGCTTTATCGAATAGTTCTTTGATTTTGTCAGCGATTTCGTCCGAATTCGCCCACTGTGCGGCGTCAGGGACGTAATTGTAGGGCGTGGCGGATGTGGCACCAATGCACGGCAAATACTTCGCCGCTGAGAATGAAATTAATCCGTATTAAGGGGCAAGAAGGGGACCTAGGAACGCAGGCGCGCGGCCATCCAGCCTAATAACTGATAATGAGGATAACATGTGCTCGAGGAGATCCAGCCTGTTTTCGCGGATACGTAACGACGAGTGTAATTAGCGACCTTGGGATGGACACTCGGCAATGTTGCAGCCTCGAACGCGAGTCTGCCAGAACGTTGGACTGATCTAGAATAAACAATATCTTTAACCCGTAACCACTGTGACAAAGAAAAGCTTTATTAACCATTAGCGGTCGAGTGGCGCCTCTGCGGTGCCACTACAAAATTGCTGTACTATTATTTAAATAATTGTTTACACTAACAGATATGTCAGTATCTAACCAATTACTACACATTTAAGTATTGTATGAGGTATTATATCAATTTCATATTTATCAAATTTAAAAAATCATAGAGAATGGAAATATTGTAGGTCAGAAGAAACGTTTAATTTTCCAGTTAAAATAGCTCCGACCGCAAAGGGTTACAAGGAGAATAATCCGCATAAAAAATGGATGGAAAAAATAATTCATATCTTAACCCGTAACTACTGTGACCCTATTTTAGTTACATAGTTATGTACATAGTTATATGGTCAAATTGACCCATCAACAGTGGTTATGGGTTAAGGGGGTAACGTAGCCTCGAATATTACTAGAATCTTACTAGAAAATCAGGTGAAAACAGTGTTTGCGGAAACAAATTGTTTGTCCTTATACGAGCATGTTAAGAGCTGTGTGAGGGCTCATTTGATAACGGAAAGTTGATCGTAGGGCGCTTTGGTCAAAAGTGTTTAAATTAATATGCTAGTATAATAGTAGTTAATAGTAGAAAACTAGTATAATAGTAGTAAACTAATATAATAGTAGTCGCGGAAAAAGTATCTAAAGAGTATCAACGATTTCACGAATTATCGGGGATTGGAAAAATGAATGAACTGTATCCTTTGAATAGTTCGCAAATGACATTATAAATTCACAGGGATTAGGAAATGTGAAGTAAATGAACTGCATTCTTGGAATAATCCTTATTGATCGCTGTAGAACTGCTAATTGGGTGTCGAAAGAAGAATAAGAAGTTTATTGTTTATGAACTTTCAGGGAGATGGACCATGATCAAGATTTGTTGTAACAGTTGTAACAAACAAATGCACAGTCGAGACATACCGTTGTGGCCTTGAAGCAAGATTATTTAAGAGGAATATTTTCGATAATGTAATATTCATTAATCGTTCAAGATGTTTCAGCTGGAAGAAATCAGAAATGTCTCTGTCTGACAAATCACTGTCTCTTATTGTACCCACACCATTTTCGGCTCGGTGACTCCGAAGGACTTCGTGGGTGTTGCGACGCTGAAAATCACAACTGAAAAATGTACACCTGACACGATCGTAAATTAATCTCTGCGGAGGCACGGCAGCCTTTATGGTGGCTCATAACATTCTTTCTGGCCGTGTTAGGCAATATTTAAATGAGACATTCGGTGCGAAGTGGATGGAAGTGTGAAGGCTCGGTTGAATGGCCGTCAGGGTCAATACCTGGTCCTCCGAGACTCCACAGAGAATCTACATTCTCTGCCTAAAATTAATTATAGCTGCGTATCAATTCGCGGAACAATCTGCGCGAAGAAGAGTTTAGAGCTTTTTATAAAAGCAATTTATTATTTGCTATTCGATTTACAGATGTTGATCAATTAACAGTCGGAGAAGTACTGCTGTCTTCTGTCTAACAACATGTGTTACCCCAATTACCTTGGTAACAGCCATAAACCACAAACTATTACACTGTATTTTTCTTTCTCAAGATACTATACAGTTGCCGAAATAATGATAGGTTCACTAGCCGCACCTGCTGGTTTAACTACTTCTATTTTTGTTTACGGTAATGTACTGTGCCATTTGTTTTACTTCGCATAACTGTGTTCTATATACACATTGTGTATTCAGTCGACTATCAACGGTATTAGTGTAAAGACGTACATACCTGTTTCTAAAATACTTTGAAAATTATCGAATAGAAGATACGAAATAATCTTAGGTTCACGGTGAAATATTTCAAAGTTACTATTGGTAGTGCAATCTTTTGAACGCTTTTGTATGGTAAGTACACAGATTTGTAAAGTTTAAAAATTATAAATATATCGTATGTTCGAAAATTCTGCGTACAAAAAGTATTGACCTTCATTTATCATAAATCTAATAGTTAGCAAGATATTATGGAAATAATTTTCCATATGTACTTATTCAAATTGAGGGAATCAGTTCTAGCACCAACTATATACATAGCTTTCAGATAATAGCACCTAACAATAAGATAGCACCAAGAATACTTTTTTATGCAGAATTTTCTGGTTCATCCGAGTTCGATGAAAAATATTAGACATTCTATTAAAAAAAAAATGAAGTTGATCTTCATATGTCCTTTACGTGTCCACCTACAGAAAAGTTACTAATATCGTATTAAGGGGATAACGTACCCCTAATTCTAGAGTATTTATCAATATTTCCAACCCCTAAGCTAGAATCTGAAGGTGGTGTCTCGATTTTTTCTCGATTTATTTCCCCTACTTTTGACGCTCATATTATTAGATATAAACATAATCTCGTTAAATAATGAGCTCACCGCGCTGCGCTGAACCTTCCTCTTTAGTATGGGCCTTCACACAGCTCAAAACATGTTCGTATAAGGACAAACAATTGTATCCCGCAAACACTGTTTTTACCCTTAAATCTAGTTATATTCAGGGGTTATGTTTACCCCCATAAGTCCAAAACAAACAAGAAAGCGAGCTAATAAAAACGTGGTAAAAAATTACGAAAAATGGGGTGTTTACTGAAATAGTAAGCATTAAGAATACTTGTTTTATTTAACACATTAACGTGTGTATACTGTGAAGTCTCGTTGTAGAAAAATTCGAAAAAATACAGATTTACTTGACTTCGTCTTAGAAGAAGTGGCGCGACCGGATAAACTGATCTACATATACGGCCTCGTATAATGTTGCTATCGGCCGCGACGACTATAATGGCGTTCTTTCGACGCGACCATCCGCTTTCGGAGCGTCCCTCGTTATTTATCGAACGACACCTTCGGTTATACGACCGTGTCCGGTGTGTGAGCGCTCTATCAGGATGAAACGCGCTGTCGAGACACAGGGACACCCCTCTTCTTTGTCACCGAGGCTGTTCCCGAGCCTGTGTGGGAGGATGCATGCGGCAGAGTTTGCCTAAAATCTGTTCTCGCCGAAACAATTGCGACAATGTTGGTGATCTTCTTGCCAGAAATCTCGACCTCGTGATTTTATTCAGTCGATATAAAAATTATTGTATACGTATGTATATGTTGGTATCCAATCAATTATTAAATAATTAAGTATTGTACGAGGTATTATATCAATTTCATATCCATAAAATGAAAAAAATATATTTATTCATTTTGATTGAAAACGTGGATTCTACTTAGATTTTGGTAAACACACATCAGTATAATATAATAATAATATAATAGAACTGCGATCCATATTCTACGATACAGAGCTCCGCTCTTTATACAAGACTTTTTGTTATCGCCATAAGTAGGGTGTCTCGGTTTATGTTTACCACTGTCGCTTCCCATATTATGTTTATATTTATCACGTACACTTCAGAATCATACGTTCAGGAACGTATAATCCAATTCGTTAGCCACTGTGTTCTCCGGATCTGTCTCCGTTGGATTTTTACCTTTGGAGATATGTTCAATCCGTTGTACACGACAGAACAATGAATAATGTTCAATAACTTTGGAATCACATAACAAATGCATGTAATAGCATAAAAAGAGATGCTGTAATGATGGCAACAATGAGAAATGTAATACAAAGAGCGGTGCTCTGTATCGTAGAAAAATGAATCGCAGTTCCAACATCTGATGTAACTTGATTTTTTTTTGTAAGAAATAAGTTTTTATGAAAATTACGTTGGTATAACCCTGTATATGTATTCAGTTTAATTGAAAACGTGGGATTCTACTTAGATTTTGGTAAACACACATCAGTATAATAATACTTTGTAAACACCACACTGAGCTTCTTCTGCGCGACTAATTTTGTTTTTAAATGAAAATATATTTATTCATTTTGATTGAAAACGTGGATTCTACTTAGATTTTGGTAAACACACATTAGTATTTTTATTTTATTTTTGATTTTGCTTCAACTCGCCCGTAAGACGGCGCAATCTATCTCTATATGTCTGTAGTCGTAACATAACCATGTATTTCTAACCTTTTCGTTTGATCCTACTACCGAGCATTTTATTCGTTGCGATATATTCCAAAATGTTCGCTATCATTCTAAAGATCATTGGTTATCCCAAATCGGTGGACCGGGGTTCGAATCCCGTCGGGGTAAGAAATTATTTTTCTCCGTTCATTCTCAGTTGAAATTTTCGCGCCCCACTTTCCATTTCCGTAACGTCGACACGTCACATCCGTTATTTTAGAAAATTGTTACCCTCAGCAAAGAAGTTTCACTTAAAAAAAAAATCATAAAGAATGAAATTTTTCTAGGTCGAAACGAAATATTTCATTTTCAAGTTAAAATGTCTCCGAGTGCAAAGGTTTAGCTTCATCAATCGATTGAATAAATCGCCGATTTCTTTTCTCAATCGTACACATTAATCAATCAATCATGATTAAAATGTTAATCGATTAATGCCCAGCTCTGGACTATACCACGTTGTCCACATCCGTTATCTGGTCGATGAAGTAATGTCTATGATTGGTAGAAGGGTTAAAGGTCGCGATGCGTCACGAACGGGATTAGCGAATAATCTGGACGGGTTTGTTTAAACAGTGTCTACAATGTTCGGGCTGGTGTGGCAGCCAATCTTTCGCCGAGGTGGAGAGATCGAGGTACTGGAGTGGAGTCGGCATCATCAGCCGATGACGCCGGTTGATACCGGGACGTACAATGTAGCTCGGGTCTTAACGGAGGGGGGCCCGCCCTGTAATTTCATTTGTCGAGATGCTATCTGCTGGATTTATACGGTCGACCGGTGAAAATATGCCGTGGAAACCGATAAAATGGTCGCCGGTGCGACGTCGCGTTGCGTCGCGTCGGCCCCCCGCTCCTGTTGCTGCCGTGATAGAGCCGCAAACGGCAACGATATGCCCCCACCAATCTTTCCCTTGCACTCGACGGTTCTCGTTTACAACGACCGCGGGGACTATCGATAATTATTTATCGGCCGATCCTGAATGATGGTCACGTACCAGCGACTCGGGACAGGATCCCGCAGCACACGGCGCATCGGTGCACGGTATATTACAGGCAACGATGCTCTCTGGCTGCGTCGAATTATAAGCTTCCGATCGGCCGCGGAGCAGACGTCCGTCACGAGCTGATCGCGTGAGGATCGCCGCAGAAAATCACCGACGGGCTTTTCCGTCGAGCATGCTGCGGCATTGCGTTTCGGGATTCGGGCCAGGTTTCCTGCTACTACGTGCGTGTACAGCGTTAGCCAAATTAGCAACAACTTTTCACTTTAATGAAAATACGAAAGTGACACTGACTTCAAAGAACTCCATAAAAGAAATATGTATATGTGGAGTGAATTTGAAACAATATTACTTGTTGAATTTAATAAGAAAGGACAACTATATTATGAAAAATACTATCAGCCAAAAAAAACACCTTGGTTCTATAATCAAAGACTGACCAGAGATATAGTAGTAAGATTTAGTAGACTAAGCTCAGTATATCTATGCTCTTTCTTTGTTGAGAAAAGCTAAACTTTGAATATGTCTTCAATTCTTGATTCTTAATTTTTGTTCATAATAAAGTTGCTCGAGCAGAACATAATTGGGATTTGTATGATCTAGAGTCTAAAAGGGTTTTCAAGAAGTTAATCCCTGTGATAAAGCTTCGGCTCTTCGATGTTGACTACAATGATTAGACTGCAGACCTTTGTGCATTTACAGGTTATGAAAATCTTGTTAGAAAGACTAGAATACAGAATTCGATAGATATTTTATATAATTTTTATTTGTTTTAGATGCTACAAAGGCTGTTCCCTTTGAAAACAGGATATTATTTAATTCCACATTCTTAAAATGTGTCTAGAAGAACTGTAAAATTGTCTACAATGATTAAACTGTTTTGATAGTCGTGGGATTTTTGGGGGATGGTTGTACGGCAGTGAACGTGTTAAATGAGCACTACTGTACCTATATCTCGCTCGTTTGGCCGACCAGCTCACAGGTCAACGTGGAAGAATCGTTACCGAGACTGGTCTCGCGCCATTATCCACCGGCCAAGCTAATTTATGAATGGATTATGAATGGGCGTATGCGCGCGCGAGCGCAAACAAGCGAGCATAAGGCTGCTCAGGGGCCTCGTTGTTCGACCGAGCAGCAAAACCTGGCCCAAATGGAAAATCGGCTTTAACGGTGCTCGGAGATAAATGATTCCGCTTCGTAACGAGGCTTCCTTGTCGCGACGATGCTCCTTGGCCACTATGCTTGCGATGGGATGATTTAATAGGCTAGTCCACAGTCGTGAAGCTGCTCGCTTTAATGGCTGCTCGAGTTTCAACGATAGCGAAAAATTCGCTAGTCAAGGTTTAAACTGTTATGCAGGACGGCCTGTCGAATTACAGTCGAATATCTCCGAAACTATTGATTATACGCAAAAATCTTTCAGATGAAACTTTCAGTTTTCCCGGTGGACACTCCGAGGTGAGGTGAAGGTCAACTTTCTTTTTTTTTTTTTTTTAATTGGAATGATACGTTTTTTTATCCACCGTCAAAAGTTGCAAAGTTGCAAACTGTAAAACTGTCACATTACAAAAATTGTACAATTTTAAAGTTGCAGAGTAGAAAATTGTGACACGGTGAAATTGTAGAATTCCAAAGCAGCAAATCTTAAGCTGTAAAATTCTAATGTTGCAATGTTGAAAATGGTGAAACTGTGAAATAGCAAAATTGTGCGATGTTAAAATTGTAAAGTAGCAATTTGTGAAACTGTGAAATTGTAAAATTCCAAAGCAGCAAATCTTAAACTGTAAAATTCGAAAGTTGCATAGTAGTAAATGGTGAAACTGTGAAATTGCAAAATTGTACAATTTTATAATCGTGAAGTAGAAAATTGGAAAAAAATAGACATAGTTCATAGAATTTCCCATACGTTCTCCTTGTTTGCGTCGGAAATTTTGATCGTTCATTACTAGATTGCAAGCAGATTCACTTCTGCTGTCACTCTGAGCTGTGTCAATCAGAGCAGGCTAGATTCGACGTATTTTTCGACGGTTTTCTTGTTAGACCGTTCCGAGCCCGAATTAAGCAATCTCTTGTTAGATCCACGGTGACCATGGAGCACACAGACGAGCACCACTAACGGCACGGTGCTTTTAACAAAACGAATGCTCGCCCGTGTACGTATTTATACGGTCGATGTCGGTTGAATATGGGCTCGTATAGCGTCGCTATCGCGGCCAACGGCGTAATGGGCTTCATTCGACGGCCGGGCACGCTGTTTTAGGGACGCGGCTAAGCATCGGTAATTATTTATCGGGACAACCGGAACGAGGCTCGTTCGAACGAGACCGTTCCACGGATTATCTACCTCGAATGGGGTGCGTGTGTCTCCTACGCGGTGTCGGAGGATGCTCTTAACTTCTGTCATTCTTTAGAGTTTCGTGGCCATGTCCTAGCGATACCTCTTGCCCCCCCCACCCCCTCTGGCTGCGACGTTATGGCAATCACCGTTGATCGCCGTCGTCCCGCAGCGATTCCGCGAGAACTACGAGATTTAGCAAAACGAGGATCCTGAAGATTGAGGTATTCAGACGTAATTGCCTTCAAGATATCGAGCCATTCACCACGACTGCATGATCGGAAAAGATCATTCCCAGCCGTCGTTGACGCTCATCAATCAACGGATTAAAGATCTTTACGGGTCTCTGTAACGCTAGATCTATGGAACACTAAATGCGACTAGTTTAAAGTACCTTATAAATACAGGGTGTATCCCACCCGATTTCGACATCTTCATGTTCTCGCTATTGTTACTCGTAGCAAAAAATGTTTCAACGGATGATTGAATGGACACATTTTTTTTTGTATACATTGAAGTAAACACATTTTAAGAAAGGTCAACTTTGATTTTTTAAATGGAATCAGGTATTATTTAATACACGAATCGATGCAAGTGGACGTTCGTCATGAAAAAGTACTAACCTACGTATGTCGAAATGTTAGTAGTTCAGGAGATATTTCAAATTTGAATAATTCGAAAACACCATTTCTGTCGTATCAAACCAAACCAAACAGATCTAATGTCCTAGTGCGGCGTAACGATGCCTTAAGACTTTAAATAATCTAAATGCACAGGTACTTTTTTTTATAATGAATGTCGAGCTGCATCGATTAGGTGCATGGCAGTGAACGAGTCAAACTAAAAGAATATTTCCTAGGCAACGTTTCCAACCAACGACGAAGAAGAACAAGCGTCTCCTCTACGAACGAGTTATTAGCAACAATACATCTGGACCGCGGAAAAAATCGCGAGGCAATGGGAGCCCGGTCTTCGAAGCAAGGCTGTCCGTTGTTCCCGAAAAGGAAATGGCAGATCACTTCCGAAGACGTGGAACTTCAATTGTCGAACCATCGGAGATGGAATGTCAGGAGCCGTGTACAGTGGGGAAAACTCAATTTAGTTTCTTGCATGACGTGCGTCGGTAGCGTTTCTCGGGACATCGATTCCTTATTCCAAGCCCGGATTTTTTTGCACGGTTCTTCGGACCGATCCGCGGACTCGTTATTAAACGAACGTCGTTTATTTTTTGCCCGGAAACCGGTACACGCGTCTCTATTATCGTTCTCGCCATCGCGAATTCGCAGGATGCAGGGTTGGAAGACGTACTCTTGCTCCTCTGTTTTTCTACGGCGGGATTTTAACGATCGTCTCGAGTGAAAATTAATGGTACGCGAGAAGACACGGAATATTGAGCCGTCCTTCGTCGGCGAAACGTTCCTCACCGGCGCGGCGTATCGCGATAACGATTTTTCTAACCGATCGTCAACGTCGCGACCGGTGAAAATTGGCGTTTTACGCGGTCGCCGCGAACGGCTTAATTAAAATTGTCGCCGGTGTTATGATTAAATACTCCCCGGTGGAAGATGAATCGTGCCAACGAGGGCTCTCCGGATATCGTTCATTTTATTCCGCGCCGCAGATCGGGACCATCGACAGTGTTTATTGATGAGGTGCAATATTCTAAAAGAAATATATAAAACAACTTTTTAAAAACCACGCTTGTATTAAAGTGTCCTACAAAGGAGAAAATAATTTTGTTTAGATATTAGTGACTACAAATAAAAGCGTGGAGCGCTAAACTACATTAACGTAATCTTCGTGGACACTCCACGCTTTTATTTATAGTCACTAATATCTAAACAAAATTATTTTCTCCTTTATAGTGCATTTTAATATAAGCGTGGTTTTTAAAAAGTCTTTTTTATATATCTTTTTATTTTCTACTTTTTAGTCTTTTTTTTTTAAATAGAACGCAAGATATAATAATGTTATGTTGTCTCTGATTTCTCTATTACAATTATTGACATCGTGAAAAATGGTTTTCACGAGACAGCGGAGTGAAATTACCAAGATTAATTTCTCGAACAGTATCACCTCTAATCAGGACGTAAATCCCCAATAGCACGCAATGAATAAATGATTAAGAACTCTTCGGACTCGGTACACATTTTCTCCTTCCACGCTTAATGAAAATTTATCTTAAAGCGATTGGTGACACGGGTTGCAACTGTTTTCTTATTGATATAGCGAAGGATCTTAAAATAGTTGCAGGCAACTACTGGAATTAGTGAAAGTTAATTTATTTAGGCGTTACGGGATCAACTATCTAAATTAACATGATAAAGTTACATGGGGCACGCTTTCCCTTGCTTCGGTTACATGCTGTTATCAATTACGGGGTTTTAGAAAATATACAGTTTCTGACTCACGGAGGTGGGCATTATATTTGGTGAAACAAATATTTCAAATACTATTTAACCCTTTGCATTCGGTGCTATGTTAACTTGAAAATTAAACATTTCTTTCGACCTAGAATAATTCCATTCTGTATTAATTTTTTTCGTTGTATAAATATAAAATTGATATAATAGCTCGTACAATACTTACATTTTTAGTGTAAGTGATTAAATACCAACATATTTAATAATGTAAACAATATTTTGAATAATGGTACAGCAATTTTTAATGATGACTCAGTGTCACCACTCGAGTGCCAAGGGTTAGCATGTTAGACTTTATTTTGCTTAAAGAAAATAGTATTTTAAAGAAGATATAGAATTTCGAAAATAAAATATTTATTTTAATAATCTGAAACACAAAATGGAATATTGTAATTTTTGTTGATAAACATAACAGTGTATTTTATCACCAGGAAACTATTTCTACTCATAAATCTATTGAATGCGAACCATTATTGTTCAGCAATAATATTTAAAATTGAAATTAAAAATAAAGACAAAGTCCAAATGTTTTCAATATTCTTAAAATAAAATACTATTTTCAAAAAATTACTGCCTCAAGTGAATTATTTTATTTTCAAACAATTACTGCATTAAATAAAATAATTCATTTTCAAAATTCTACGCATACTTTAAAATAAATATGATTATTTATTATTTACAATTTAAAATACTATTTCCCCCAGCCAGCTCTGACACCGACGAGATACTGTTAAAGACTGCCAGCGCCCGTGCTATTCCGCGGCAGGCTAAGTGGCCGCAATGGGCGCGGTGGTAACGATGGAACTTACAGTGACCTGAAAGACCACATCGCTAAAAGTTCCACCACCGACGAGATTCAGTTGGTGGTTCAGCGCTCTCTACATAAATTGATCATTTGTTCGTGAACCACGTGAAACTGCGTCAGTGGCGTAGGTAAATAGATTTAGTACCGCAGGTAATAATTAAATGTAGAATGCTGACATTACCCGTTCTGTAATTCTTAGAAAAAAATTACTTTTTACAGTATAATTTCATTACGCACTCTTATTGCTTCCTTATTTCTCTTATTGTTCACCATTGCAATTATTGCTTTATAATCGTCAGTGTATAGAATGTAGGAAAAAAAATTAAAGTAATTACCACGAAATGTTTTTAAAAAGTATTGGAATTTAAAATTAATTTAAGAATTACTGCGACATTTATAAATTAACAAGATATTAATAATTAATACAAGATAAAAATTAATAAAATAACAAGAATAACATTAAAATATCAACTAAAATACGGCAGAGAATTTAACATTTAATAATAATTGACAGGCGCATTAATAAAAAATTTAAATGAACAAGCTTGAATAATATATTTTGTTCTGATGAAACGTGCCATTGCAAAATCTTATGGAAGGGAATAGGTTTGAAATTATCGTGGATATTAATTTACACTCTAGTATGCAATATTAACGATAATTCAAAATGTGCAGCTATTTGCTCGACATTATCCTTTATTCGTAAGATTCTGGAAGATCTTACGAATAAAGAATAATGTCGATTGCCCAGGTCTCACCACGTGGAGGTTGCTGCACACGAGACCCGGAAAGGGAGTCAGAACGAATGCGATATTCCTTCTGGCTCCCTTTCTTACAACGAAGAACTTATACTAGTGTACTACGCAAGTACGTCGAGTAATTATCGCGGAGCAAAAGGGTGTGAATCGAAGAAGAAGTCCTCGATTCACGGGGGACAAAAAGCGAATCAGGCTGAAGGCTCTGATTCTTTCAAGAAGAGAGAAAAAATAAACAAACCAGAGCAGAAGGCTCTGATTCTTTCAAAAAGAAAAACGAAGCAAACCAGAGCAGAAGGCTCTGGTTTGAAGGTAACGCGAGCAATGGTCGAGAGGAGTTCCGACACCGATACCAACTGCAACAACCACCTGCCGCCAGAGACGGACATGGGTGGAAAATTTTTACGGTTGAGTGGTAAAGAGCGGACACAACGCGTCTCGACCCCCCCATTAATATATTATAAACTATCGCGAACTCCCGTACCAATAAATCTGGTACATACTACGTACGAACAAAGTAGTCCGACACAGTAGAAGACTGTGTCGGAGTCAAAAAAAAAAAACGAACAAAGTGAATTTACGGCGATAATTACTCGACGTATATACAACGACGATTTATAAACTTAATAACTATCGCATAAAATAAATTCTTACTGACTAACGCAACTTAAATATACGCTGAAGTCTTCTTCGGTGTGTGTCCTCCTCTTCTTGGTTTGTCCTCTTCGTCGATGATGAAAGACGTCGGCTGTTGTATCCTAACTGAAACAGACTAATCATATTTAGACGCAACACAAATACAAATTCCAACATAACAAACAGAACAAAACCAGAAAACGAGCTCTCGAGAGCAAACCAGAAAAAGAGCTCACGTGAGCAAACCAACCCCGCACAAGAGTGCAACCCCACCGACCTATAGGCGATTCGGGTAGCCCCAGGGACGCGACTCCCCGTACTCACTCACGGTCCCCATCCGTGAGTGAGCCCCTGAGGGAACTCCGATCGGAGGAATACCAATTTTCAACAAGATGTGAACGTTTTTCGAAGAGGAACTTGTGAAAGTTCCAATGTGAACACATAGGAAATCAGCGATTAAAATTGTCGTGTTCACTGACTGAACGAGTACTTCGAAACAACGAACCGAAGGTGACCAAGGGTAAACGAATAAAGCATCGATGTACCCTTGGCCGACTTCCAACTTAGTTGAAAGTAAATTTATATTCGATTCAATGAAATATCTTGTAACATTATGCAAGTCTTAAATTTCATTACACATTGTTATCAATAATTGCATACGTGCAGCTATTAGCTCGACATTACCCTTTATTCGTAAGATACTGGAAGTTCTTACGAATAGAGGATAATGCCGATTGCCCAGGTCTCACCACGTGGAGGTTGCTGCACAAGAGACCCTGAAAGGGAGTCAGAACGAATGCGATATTCCTTCTGGCTCCCTTTCTTACAACGAAGTACTTATACTAATTTACGCAAGTACGTCGAGTAATTATCGCGGAGCAAAAGGGTGTGAATCGGAGAAGAAGTCTCCGATCCACGGGGGACAAAAAGCGAATCAGGCAGAAGGCTCTGATTCTTTCAAAGAGAAAAACTGAACCAGAGCAGAAGGCTCTGATTCTTTCAAAAAGAAAAATCGAATCAGGCTGAGGCTCTGATTCTTTCAAAGAGAAAAATCTAATAGAGCAGAAGGCTCTGATTCTTTCGAAAAGAAAGAAAAACTAAGCAAACCAGAGCAGAAGGCTCTGGTTTGAGGGTAACGCGAGCAATGGCCGAGAGGAGTTCCGACACCGATACCAACTACTCCAACCACCTGCCGCCAGAGACGGACATGGGTGGAAAATTTTTACGGGAGAGTGGTAAAGAGCGGACACAACGCGTCTCGACCCCCCCATTAATATTAAAACTACCGCGAACTCCCGTACCAATTGATCTGGTACATACTACGTACGAACAAAGTAGTCCGACACAGTAGAAGACTGTGTCGGAGTCAAAAAAAAAAACGAACAAAGTGAATTTACGGCGATAATTACTCGCCGTATATACAACGACGATTTATAAACTTAATAACTATCGCATAAAATAAATTCTTACTGACTAACGCAACTTAACTATACGCTGATGTCTTCTTCGGTGTGTGACTTCCACTTCTTGGTTTGTCCTCTTCGTCGACGTTGAAAGACGTCGGCGGTTGTATCCTAACTGAAACAGACTAATCATATTTAGATGCAAGACAACACCCTGCACACGAGTGCGAATTCCAACATACTCACCAGGACAAAACAAACTTCCGCACTCGAGACGAAACAAGAAAGCAGATGACGAGAGGAAATCAGAAAACGAGAAAACGAGCTCTCGAGAGCAAACCAGAAAAAGAACTCTCGTGAGCAAACCAGAAAAAGAGCTCTCGTGAGCAAACCAAAAAGCGAACTCTCGTGAGCAAGCCTAACCGGCCTATAGGCGATTCGGGTAGCCCCAGGGACGCGACTCCCCGTACTCACTCACGGCCCCATCCGTGAGTGAGCCCCTGAGGGAACTCCGATCGGAGGAATACCAATTTTCAACAAGATATACAAATTTTTGGAAATGGAACTTGTGATAGTTCCATAATGAATAGTTGGAAAATCAGAATTACTTGTCTTGTTCACTGACTGAACAAGAACTTTGAAATAACGAACTGAAGGTGGCCAAGGGTAAACGAAGAAAGCATCGATGTACCCTTGGCAGACTGCGAGCTAGCTGGAAGTAAATTCATAATCAATTTAATGAAATATGTTTCTATATTTTGCAAGTCTTAAACACTATCAAAAATTGTATACGTGCAGCTATTTGCTCGACATTATCCTTTATTCGTAAGATTCTGGAAGTTCTTACGAATAAAGAATAATGTCGATTGCCCAGGTCTCACCACGTGGAGGTTGCTGCACACGAGACCCGGAAAGGGAGTCAGAACGAATGCGATATTCCTTCTGGCTCCCTTTCTTACAACGCCGAACTTATACTAATATACTAC
This sequence comes from Lasioglossum morio, assembly GCA_916610235.2. Taxonomy (NCBI): domain Eukaryota; kingdom Metazoa; phylum Arthropoda; class Insecta; order Hymenoptera; family Halictidae; genus Lasioglossum; species Lasioglossum morio. The sequence continues at coordinate 3,160,426 of OU744324.1, read as the reverse complement.
GCAAGTACGTCGAGTAATTATCGCGGAGCAAAAGGGTGTGAATCGGAGAAGAAGTCCCCGATCCACGGGGACAAAAAGCGAATCAGGCAGAAGGCTCTGATTCTTTCAAAGAGAAAAACTGAACCAGAGCAAAAGGCTCTGATTCTTTCAAAAAGAAAAATTAAGCAAACCAGAGCAGAAGGCTCTCGTATTAATCGATCTGGTACATACTACGTACGAACAAAGGTTTCCGACACAGTAGAAGACTGTGTCGGCGTAAAAAAAAAAAAACGAACAAAGTGAATTTACGGCGATAATTACTCGACGTATATACAACGACGATTTACAAACTTAATAACTATCGCATGAAATAAATTCTTACTGACTAACGCAACTTAAATATACGCTGATGTCTTCTTCGGTGTGTATCCTCCTCTTCTTGATGTGTCCTCTTCGTCGACGTTGAAAGACGTCGGCGGTTGTATCCTAACTGAAACAGACTAATCATATTTAGACGCAACACAAAACCCCGCACACGAGTGCGAATCCCAACATAAAAACCAGAACAAAACAACATTCCACACTCGAGATGATAGAAGAAACTAGAAAACGAGCTCTCGAGAGCAAACCAGAAAAAGAACTCTCGTGAGCAAACCAGAAAAAGAGCTCTCGTGAGCAAACGAAAAAGCGAACTCTCGTGAGCAAGCCTAACCGACCTATAGGCGATTCGGGTAGCCCCAGGGACGCGACTCCCCGTACTCACTCACGGTCCCCATCCGTGAGTGAGCCCCTGAGGGAACTCCGATCGGAGGAATACCAATTTTCAACAAGATGTAAAAATTTTTCGAGATAGAACTTGTGAAAGTTCCAAAATGAATAGTTCGAAAAACAGAAATTAATATTCTCTTCACTGACTCAACAAGTACTTTGAAATAACGAACTGAATGTGGCTAAGGGTAAACGAAGAAAGCGTCGATGTACTTACCCTTGGCCGACTGCTAGCTAGCTGAAAGTAAATTCATAATCAATTCAATGAAATATGTTGTAACATTTTGCCGTTCTTAAATTCCATTACACATTGTTATAAAAAATTGTATACGTGCAGCTATTAGCTCAACATTATCCTTTATTCGTAAGATACTCAAAGTTCTTACGAATAAAGGATAATGCCGGTTGCCCAGGTCTCACCACGAGGAGGTTGCTGCACAAGAGACCCGAGAAGTAAGTCAGAATGAATGCGAGCGATAGTTACGCAAGTAGGTCGAGTAATTATCGAGAAATTAGATAGGCAGAAGTGCGAATTTGACAATCAAAAGCAGGAATAAAGACACAAGTACAACATCAGAAATATAAAAATGTTTCGAACAGTGAACTGTGAAAGTTTCTTTTCCGTTGGAAATTGCAATAAGAATATTGGAGGCAAACATTGAAAATGATTGCTCAGTGAAAACAGTTGAAAGGGAACAAAGCAACGAGCATGCAAGAATATTTGAATTAAAACTTACCAGGGGATCCCTGGTCACTCCTGGTCCACCCCTGGTCTACCCCTGGTCTCTCGGGACATCCTAGCACACCCGGTACCGCAACCCGTCCGCCCCTGGCGAATCCGTCGACCCGACTGACTGACTGACTGACTAAGCGCTCTCGCTTAGCTGTCTCCCCCACTCCTCCACCATCGATCGATTCGATCGCCGAGTTAGTAATTATTGATAAATTTGTTATTTCTCGCTGTTCAATGTTTATAACAATTCCTTTTGCAAACGATGCCCGCAACCACTCCCTTGACCATCTGACCAGCTAATTTTTTTGTAAAAATATGCAATAGAACTCGAGATAAAAAATAACATTTATAACATGAATATTCGCGCGCGTTAATTTATCCGATACAATTCACAGAGAAATTTATTATTTCTCGCTGTTCAATGTTTATAACAATTCCTTTTGCCAACGATGTTAACCAGCACTCCCTTGACTATCTGGCCATCTAATTTTTTAGTCAAAACAGGCAATAGAACTCGAAATACAGAATAACTTTTAAACCATGCATATTCGCATTAATTTATTCAACATAAAATACTACGATACATTTATTGATTCGGTCTGTTCAATGTTTATAATAATCCTTTTGCCATTTTAATTGTTTACAATAAACTTTCTCTTACTCTGTTCTTCAACATATTTCCTTTTCCACAGATCGATTCTTCAAACATTTATGTATGAAAAAGTGAAAGGTAATAATTCTCGTTTATGAAATACTTTGAAAGTACAAACTGAGATATGTCTATATATATACTTTCTTGTTTTGCATTTAATATTATAAATCTTAAATAACGAACACTAAAACATCGTCTGAAATATCTGCTTCACTTGGAATATGTTCGGTGCAGAATGTAACAATTCATGATAATCGATTTCACCGAGGAGAAACACAGTCTCTCGTAGGTGTCAAGATACTTGTGGTGGCAATTTGCCTTCTCGCCACTTCTCACCGCCGAGAACCTCCTCAGTGGCCTTCTGTACCGATGAGATCACGTCGATGGCCTTCTGTTTTTTACTCCAGCCAGAATATATCCTAGAGGGCGTAAGAAAACACCGAATTATTCGAGTGACACGATCTCCCGTAAGGCTGCTCGTCGGTGCTGGCAGTCTTTCACAGTATCTCGTCAGTGCTTCTGTACCGACAAGATCACGTCTATGTTTATTACTCCTGTCAGAATACATCCTAGAGGGCGTAAGAAAACACCGAATTATTGAGTGACACGATCTCTTATAAGGCTGGCAGTCTTTAACAGTATCTCGTGTCTGTACTGATTTTTAACTCTGTGTTTTCAAATAATGAATACTTACATATCTACAACGAGTACTATTTAAAAAATATGTGTACACCCAATTACATCCTTTAATTATGAATTAGAAAAAATGTTGCAAGAGTATAATTTAAATAATTCTATAACGGGAACATCGCCGAACGAAATGTTTTTAATAGTCGACCTTTATATTCGCTCGCATTTGTTACAAAAAAGAAACTATGTTTCAATAGAATCTGGTAGAATGTAGAATTACAATATTCGATACGAGCTTGACATTCAAATTCTTTCCGAGTTGGGCATCTGCCATCAAATCGAAATTGAACAGCTTCACTGTTAACATGCATCCACAATGACGATGCAGATGCCTTAGCGGTGCAGTTTGTCGCTAATCAGCTTCGGGTACACATATACCTCTACGGCTCGTGTTCAGAGGAATATTGTTTACGAGTGTCATGTGTTAATGTAATTGGTTGTACAATACATTTTGAAAATTGTGAATATATATATATACATGGACAAAATCAGTAAAATTATATACTCGTCCATAATATAACACTGTTCAATGTTTATTTAGTGAGAATGCTTCATAAATACTGCCATCCGATATTCATACTCCATGTGAAAATACTGTAATGTAAGACGACGTTTAAATTGTTGATTTTATTGTTTTTCTATCAATAACATTATTTTCTATACTTTGAAAATTCCGTATGAAAATTATAATTTTCCATACGTTACCATAATTTATTATTATAATTACTTTTCATTTATTCATTATAATAAAAAAATTATAATTTTAACTATAGTTGAGTTATCGAGTGCATTTTATTAAAATTTCATTCCACCAACAAGTGCATGTACATTTCATCAATTCGACAAATTATTTAATAAAATATTAATCATCTGCGTTTACGTTACTATGACATTGTAATTGTATTATAGATCATTGTATTAGTATCTAAATTTATAATGCGCAGATATAGTGCCAACGCTACAATTTATTTTGTTCTTCTTCAGTAGCATTGTCAAACGTGAAATTTGAACTATTTTGTTATTTTATCATTGGAATCCATTATAGAATGCTTCATGAGATTAATATAGAAATTAATGTAGAATTCTTCTTATTAAAGTTTTCTAGTGATGCAGACTTGAAAACTATTATTTCATTGTATATAGGATCGAATAGAGGTTTTATTTTGAACGCTGCAAAGTAGCACGAACTGCTTTTAGTTAGTTTGTGTATAACATTAGATTAAAACTTGAACGGAAGTATTTCGTAGCTCGGCCAATGTCGCATGTTTGTTTCCAACATATTTTTAGACTGCTCCCTCGGGGAGCATCCCGTGGCCGTCAGACAATCTGTTAGACTTAGACAACGATGACGCTTCGCGCACGTGTCATTAACAGCAGAGTAGGCGCGACGATTGCAGACTGCAGACACATGCAGTGATATGCACTTATTTCGTAAATAAGCTTACTCAAAGGTGCAATAAGATCTGACAAATTGATTAGATTTGAGAAATTTGTTAGAACATCTGTAATATAATTTTGGAAACGTAGAAATTTTATTATACAGGGTGTACCCGATAAAATGTTACAAGCTGTTTTCTCGGAATCTAATGAAGACATCAATTTTTTTTTTAATAAATGGTTAAGGAGGGCTAATAGTTCAAGAGGGTGATAAATCATAAAATGTTATGAAATATTTTTTAATTATTACAAAAATATGAAATCTTCTAGACACATATTTTTTTATAGTCTTTACACAAAAATTACACAAGATCGAATACGAACGAGATTTTACAATTGCAATTTACTTGTTGAGGATTTTTATACTCCGCCAGTACGAATAATTCTAGAATAAATAACTTTTGTTTGAAATAATAGTGAACATGCAAATACGCTTAAAGAATACACACTAATTGGTCCGTATCGTAAATTATATACAATGAAATAATGTTTAAATGTAAATTTACGTAATCGATATCAACGTGTTAATTATCAACTATACAGCTGAACACTTCGGTCGAGTGTTCGAAACCTCCAATAAATTGTATGTTTACTCAGACGGTAGTTATTTCAATGTCTAAAGTTATATTTAACGGCGATGCATTTTGGCGTAAGTCCCAAGACTAGTCGACATTATTTATGGTGCATAGTCCGAAAACTATGAAGCCGACACTTCCCAACTAAAACCATCGTCGTAACAATGTAGAAATCGTTTTGTTTTTCTAATTTTGAATTTTCGACTCACTCAGGTAGATGCTTAATAATAATCAAGGTTTTATTTTACCCTTTGCACTCCTTTATCGAGTGTCACACAGAGAAAGAAATTTTTATATGTATTTGGTCCTTTATTTATTTAATTTCTTATTTTTTAGTTAAAAACAAATATTAGTTCCACAAATATATAAATTAGAAGAAAGTTTGAGAGCTATGTTTAATATAATTAGCAAGCAAAATTGTTTAAAATAAGTATAGCAGTGAAGGATCTGTCCTTGGAAGTAAATTTCAAATAAAACATTTAAAATAGTAGGGACGAGTTGTTGGCAACAACATTGGAAAATAATTCGGAGTGCAAAGGGTTAATATATACAAAACGCCAATATTTCTTAGTACTTTCGAAACTTCTAACAAAATGTTCTCATTTTTTAGAGAAATTAAGTTTAACTGTATTTATTTACAGATGCATACAATGGATTTTAAACTAGTGTGCTCTTTCTTGACCAACACAGTCTGGACGAACTGTTTAAATTGTTGGTATTAATTTAATAAAATAATTTTATTGCATTGTATTTTGGTTTCACTGCGTGCTTGAGGTATTATATACATTCATCATGTAATTATATATATATATATATATATATATATATATACCACTATTTTACAAAAATTGTTCAACTGTATTATTAGGCTCTCAAGAGAAAAGTTTACATTAACAATGAAAAGAAGGAAATTGTTATTCTTACGACAAAGTTATTTTGTTTTGGATTAAACGTTCATTGAAGAAAATGTATAAGTACTAAATTGAAGAAAGGATGACAGTGACGTATCAATATCAAGTTGCCAATTCCACGAGGGGCGGATTCACCAGGCTCCTTTTCATGTGGAGAGGTTCCCTTTATAAACTGATCTACAGGGAACTTATATTGTTTCTACTAATTTTTGCTACACTTTCTGCCATTTATCGACATCTGCTTACTGGCCCACAAAAGAAGTTCGTATATTTGAACAATTGAATTGGTGTCTAGATTTCAATGAAGTTAAATGAATCGGGAGATAATTAAAGTTTCACATCCAACGTTGCCCCAGCCACCAATTCAATTGTAATCTTCTTGCTAGACAAATCAAGAGATAAAACAGTTAATCGATGAAATTTTATTTCAGAGACTTTGAGCAGATCGTTATTTATTGTGACAAATTTATTAATTTAATTCCATTAAGTTTTGTTCTTGGGTTCTACGTTTCTTATGTTGCTCAAAGGTGGTGGCAACAATACCAGGCTATACCTTGGCCAGATAAGTGAGTTGCAATGATAAATCGACAGCGGATCTTTATGCATTTATGAGTAAGTGTAATTTAAAACAATAAAAACATTATTTTCAATCTATTAAACACGTTAGGAATGAAAATCATTTTCTATTTCACTTGGGTCTGTTGCGATTCAGGTGGACGATTTTTATTTTGCATAAAGATCCACTGTCTAATGATAAATGTAAATGTCCAATGAATTAGTAACATATTTCATACTAATGTACTCTTTCAGGTCGATGCATTCGATTGCATTATATGTTACGGGAAACGACGAGTATGCTCGTATGCTTCGAAGAGCGCTAATGCGATATTTAAATCTTTCCTTAATACTCGTTTTAAGATCGATCAGTTCTGCAGTGAAAAAGCGATTTCCAACACTCGAACACGTTGTCGATTCCGGTAAAAATATTGAAACCAATGAAGTAAAAACTTACATATATTATAAAACTGGTTTTTTCCTAACATAAGCGCACTAATTTTTTAACCCATAGCACGTATTGAAGCAAACAGTGCATTTATATATATATATTTGTTTTGAATTGAAGAAAGTTAGAGCGATGCGAGAAAAACCTATGATAGATATGATGGAATCCATGATAAGAAATCTCAACAATAAAGATGATCATTGTCATCGAGTCTCTTCTGGTTAATTACATCTCTAAAAACTCTGCGTATTTGGGTATACTTCACAATCTTTTTTTAGCATTTTTTTATGAATTTTATATGCTTAGAAAAATGCATAAAATTATATTATAGCAAAATTTACAGATAAAACACAATGCTCCATAAATTAGCGAACGTTAAAATAATCAGAATTCAAGTTTTTCGATAGAAATAACTTAATTAACAGGTGAAATATTTGATTAATAATTTTCTAATACTATTGAATTAACAACTAGTTACGAAATACAAACGGTATGAAATTTATCCTCGTCACAATCAAGTTCAAAATCAATAATGTGATCGATAATATTAGTTTGTACAATTGCAGGATTTATGACATCGTTAGAATTGGAATTGTTTCTTGCAGTACCAAGTCTGGAGTTCAATACTTATTGGATTCCTTGCACATGGTTCATTAATCTTTTAAAAGAAGCACGTGTTAATCGAAGAATTCCCGACGCTCAAGGATTAAAATTAATTATGGAGGTACCATATTTATTATCTAATGCTGTACAATAATAAATTCAAAAATTATTAACATTGAACGATTATAGGAATTTAATGAATTTCGTACGAAATGTGGACTCCTATGGAGTTACGATTGGATATCTATTCCATTAGTTTATACGCAAGTAGTGACATTGGCAACGTATAGTTTCTTTGGTGTTGCATTGATAGCTCGGCAATACATCGAAGGTAAAGATAAACAGTTTCAACTAGAAATCGACATTTACGTACCAGTTTTCACGATTCTACAATTCTTCTTCTTCATGGGATTATTAAAGGTATCTCATTCTTCAGCGAAATCCACAGAAAAAACAAAATTGTATATTGTATATGCGTACTACTTACAAGATTGAATTTCTTTCAGGTAGCTGAACAATTAATTAATCCATTTGGAGATGACGACGAAGACTTTGAGTTGAATTGGATTATCGATCGGCATACAAAAGTAATAATAAATTTTTCTTCTCTTTTTAAATCATCCTAAAACTATTGAATGTTATAGGTGTCGTATCTTGGAGTAGATACTCTCATGAATCGATGTCCACCGTTAGTCAAAGATATTTACTTCGATGCTGAAAATCTAACACTACCATATACCGAAGCAGCGGCCGCTTACAAAAAGAAAACATACCGTGGCAGTGTTGCGAACATGACGTTAGTATTCGTAATCATTTCTACAAGGAACATTTTAGTAGAGTCGTAGAGTGTAGAACTAGTAAAAATATTTGTCACGTATTCTTTTATATTGGTCATGTTTTACGTTGAAGAATTAAAAACAGCACACAAATTTTTTATTGAAAAATCTGTTAGTATTCAAAATATAGAGATGTTTCACATATGTACATATGTAACTTATGTTTATAGAGTTCCAGAAGAAAAACAAACAATGTTTTTACCAGATGTTCTAGAAGAAGATGAAGAAGAAACGAAATCATTAAAACAATCATTGTACACGTCAAATATGAGTCTAGCTACTCATAATAATGATAGTCCAGTGTGCCAAAGACGGTAAACTTAAATAAAACAACTTTCGAATGTAATAGAAGTAAATTGCACAACGAAGCCTCACTAAGTTAGATTCGTTTGCTTCAGCCAGATCAGCTTGGACCCTAACACACCTACGAGGACTGATCAAAATTGTCCTGAAACAGTTTTACAATTCGATATTCAGGAACCGTTGCCACAGATCGACCAAACAGAGCATCAATCAAATGTGACAGAAACTGTGAAAAAATTCTCGATTTTCCCGAAACATTCATCATTGCGAGTCGATTCGAATCGAAAACCATTTTTTTCAGCAACAAGAAGTCCGAAAATCGTTCTACAGTCTTCACCAAGTACGTCCAACTTGTCACAGCCTACAAGACAAATCATAGATACACCTGCAGTATATACTGGTGACCCTAATCCATGGAGAGAATATGATCCGAAGGTCTTTAATCTGCCTATGTTCGAAGCATCGACTCCGGATCAATCTCCAGAAGTGGAGAAACAACGTAACGACCCCGTAACATTTTTTGACAATTTTATAGTCAGTGCAGAAGATAGTCCCAACCCGGCTACAAGTCAAAGTCGGTGTCATTCTGTACACCATTTACAACCTCCAGAAGAAGACTTATCTACATTAGATAAATCAATGTTGAAGACTAAAAGTCCAAGACATATTGTGAGAAGACATAGATCTATGGAAGCCCCCACAAGGCAAGGTATTCAATGGAAACGAATGTTGAGAATGCAACGAAAAGGAACAGCTGATGATGTACCATCTGTCGAAGCAATAATATTTCAAACAAAGAGCTCTCCGAATTTAAAACATTTCGATGACAATAAAGGAGAGTGAGTCTAACAATTTGAAATACATAAATGTGATATTTTCGAAGTCATATTCATGTACCGAAAAAAGAAAATGTATACTACTTTTTGTTATCTGGTAAAGATGTAAACTCACGAATGCTTTCGACATTGATTAAGTTACTCATTTTCGTATTACTAAAGGTAAATAATTGTGCGATTAGAAAACTAGATTAACATCTAATATATGTACAAACACAAATTTAAAAACAAAATATTATATTCACAATGAGCGATTCATTTGTTTACTTACCTATTTCGATAGTTACCTTGAGTTATTCAATTTTCTATTTGCATTATTTGTTTTATCACTCCTTAAAATTAAGGTATAAAACAGACTAATATCTCTAAAAAAGACATTCTTTAATCAATTTTCCGCACACGTTATTATCTTACATATTTGGATAGATTGTGTAATAAGGATTCTTAAATTGCTTTGAATTAATTGCATAAACATTTGGATCGTCCATTGCAAACGGTTGAATAATATTTGCTCCCAAATTTTTCTGATTGTGCACATTTGCGATCATATACTGTGGAGTAGGAGTAACTTGTCCAACGGTAGCATCTTCCATCAGCTTTCTCTGCGAATAGATCAAAACTTGCGACACATTTACATCCTGTTGAGGCACAGAATTCTCCACAGAAACCGCAAATCCGGTACTGGACAGCTGCTGCGCCTTACACTTTTTTCTATGCGCGTACAGTGATCCAGCATTGTTATATCTCTTCGTACAAATTTTGCACGCGTAAGGTCTTTGACCAGTGTGCGTATATGTGTGTTCGTTTAACGAGGTCAGTCTTCTAAATGATTTTGTACAAATTTGACAATGATATTTTGCTTCTCCCGTGTGCACTGTTATGTGTCGTGCCAACGTGTTGGCACGAGCGAAAGCTCTACTACAATACTGACAAATGTAAGGTTTCTCCCCACTATGCGTTCGCAGATGTAATTGTAGGTATGTGCTTTTCGTAAAAGCCCTACTGCATACATTACAAACATACGGTTTCACCCCCGTATGCGTACGCATATGTGCAACAAGCGAGCCACTTTGTGCGAAACACTTACTGCAAACTTCGCAGAGGAACCTTTTTTGAGTTTCTTTAACACGCGTATGACGTTCCATATGATTTGTTAGAGATTGAGCCTGTGCAAAGGATTTAGGGCACATTGCACATTTATGCGGTCGATTGTGACGGTCCTAAAATAGTTTTATTCGTTAGAGAATAGTTATTTTTACATAAAGCGTAAGAATTCTCTATTTTAAACTTTATATATTATAAAAATTGTATATCTTAAAAAGAAGTCACTTACTTTCTTTCTACCTTCTAAATAATTTCCCTTATTTATACTGTCTGAATCGTCTTTATCATCTAAGTCGGAACTATCGAATATTTCAGCCTTATGTTTTGATTGTTCATGATCTTTTAATTTGTCCACCCTTGAAAATCCTTTACCGCAAGTTCCACAAGTGTACTTCAATCCGCTATGCGTAGAAAGGTGCCTCTTCAGATTTCTCTTTGTTGCAAATAACTTTCCGCACTGAGTACACTGTAAACTTTCGGCAGGAATGTTTTCATCCTCCTCGTCTTCTTCGTCTTCTTCCTCTTCATTGTCTTCTTCTTCCTCAACGTTATCTATCAATTTTTCCTTTTCTGAACACTGGTCGGTCTCATCTACTTCTTCCGATTTATATTCTGGGTGATTTTTAACATGAGTTATAAAAGATTTTTGATAAGTAAATTGTTTTGAACACACATTACAAGTAAATTTTAAGTTCTTTCGTTGTTCTTTTAAGGAATCATCACTCTTTTGCACTCTTATTCTCTTATCCTAAAATATAAGAAATTAGTGCTGCTAAGTTAGTATTAAAACAAGTGTAGTAAAGACAACACAGAATAATAAAATGCACGACTCTCGCCCAATAGTTCGCCTCCTGTTTCATTGCATTTGAATGGTCCCCTCACCACCGAGCAACCATGTTCGCATTCGTATTTCAAAAGCAACTCTCCTAATAACTATTGGAAGAGAGTGCTGTATAAATTTACATATACTTACTTGAATATTATTAATTCTCTTGTCTTGTGCATTTGCTTCTTCCCTCTCTTGTTTACAACTAACTCTTGTTTCATCGATATCTTCCTTCTTATGACAAACTGCAAGATGATTCTTCACTTTCGCAAGAGTGGAATACTGTTTATCACATATGTAACATACATATCGTAGTTTAGTCTTTTTTTTATGCACCATGACATGCCTCTGTAAGGCCACTTTTGTGTGGAAGGATTTAATACATTGTGTACATCGTATTCTAGTTGTGCGTGATATAAGAGGCTTTTCTTCATCATCCTGTGTACTATCCGTTTTGAATGTTTCGTCCAACATTCGTTGGTCTTCCGATACATCCACATTATTTACATCAACTTTGAAAGAATTATTTTTACCTTGTTCCACATGTTGTCCATGAAACAAGTGTAATTCTTCTTGTTTCACTGTAATAACTCGTTCCACAGAACTATTTACTTCATTGTGCCTCTTATGTTCATCGTATAGAGATAATTCTTGTTTAACCGAATTGTCTTGTTCCAACGGATCCTCTAAAAGAGTTTTATAATCGTTTACATCTTCAGAGCTTTTTTTCTCTCTCGCGTCGCATAATTGACTTTGTGTTTCTCTGTCGTAGCAAAATAAGTTTCTTTCTGTGTTCAAGCAAAAAGAAGCATCGTCTTTCGTGAAGCAAAAATTGTCAGGACAAAAGTTTGTAGGACAGTCTTCCTGCTTTTCTGTATTCTCCTTTTCAGAAGATATTACACTAGATATCACATCAGCGATTATTGCTGTAACTATACTGGCACTGCTACCTGAGTTATTGGAAGAAGCTTTTAATTTCAGAATTTGACGGAGTTTCTCGTCTGTACTTTGTATTTGACACTTAAAATCATAAGATTCATCCAAACGTTGATTACAAGGTAAACAAATCACTGGTGGCAGGCCGTCTCCTTCTTCTACCTACAAAAGAAGACATTTCTTATTGTAATAATAATTGAAAATTTGAAATTTATTATTACATATTTTATATTACAATTATTAAAGTCAACTACTTCAGTGTAAATAATTAAATTTTTACCTAAACATATATGATGGATATCGTAAAGATACAAGTAGTAAATACGAACAAATTATTCAATAAAAAAACTCAATATATATTACACTCGAACTTGTAAATACGAATAGTATACAAATCCTGAAAGTTTCTACTATAAATTAACCATTTGCACTCTTTCGTCGAATACTACTCAACATCGGAGGAAGGAAAATGTAAATGAAACATCTTTTTATTTGTATTTGGTTCTTCCTATATTTATTTAAGTTGTATTTTTTAGTTAAAAACAAATATAAGTTCCACAAATATAAATTATAACAAAGTTAGAGTAAACAAATTTTTTTTGAATAAGTAGCAGTCAAGGAACTGTGCTTCGAAGTAAATTTCAAATAATCTATTTTAAGGGCGTTGTTGGCAACAAAATTGTGAAAAATAATTCGGAGTGCAAAGGGTTAATATTTATAACACCCAATAAATAATAGAAAAAGTTTGAAAACAGAAGTTTGCTTACAGCATATTATATGAATAATTATTTCGTAATAAAACAGTTGAAGGAATACAGTGAATTCTATTTCGAAAACACAGCGGTTTGTAAATAGCATCTGTTCAAAATTTCAAATATATTGTTGCTATATCCATTCTTGTTAGCTTCAGTCATTTGCAGTATATAGCGCAAATTACATCGATCCTAAAAACTTATTCAACAATCATATAGAATGTACAATAATCGGAAACATTAAAAAACGTATAAACAAAGAGATCGAAGTTAAAAAAACTTGTTTTCGTATTGTTATTATGATAAAAAGAGTGGCGAACTAACCTGTACGGAAGCAACAGCCATAAGTTTACGAGGAATAGCATCTCCATTTCGAAATAGTTCACAAATTTCAACGGCCTGTTTTAAACAAATTCGACACTTATCTTCGTAGACCTTCCCATACGTATCAATTAGCTGAACCTTTTTCGAAATTTCCATTTTAATGCATTTGGAAGTCAAGCTAAAGACTCGAACTCCCCTCCTCGGAAGCCGAGGATGTTTTTGACATTTTTTATGTTGAATCGTCTTATAATTATGTGTTTTAAACCAGCTTTATCTGTGGATGTAAAATTCTGTTATGAAACCATTTGGTAATTCATTGATCTTTATAGTGTCTGAAGATCGAATCGTTAGAACAAATAATATTTTTATCATAGAATAGAAAGACTAAATAATTAAATCGGTAGAAAATAATCTGAGTATGCTAGTTGGGTTGAATAGTTAGTGCGAATCAGTCAGTGAACTCCGAGTTATTTCAAAATAGTGCTTAAATTATTGTCCTGCGTTCTAATATTATGTATATGTAATATATTTATGTTACAATGAATTGCTTATAATTTAAATATTTATTGATGCAGGAAGAGAAACGTTGTTTTCTTTCGTTATCAAATACAAATAATATATACGTTCCACCTGCAATTTTTTGTGCAGTGATCTGAATTTTTTATACTCTTTTTAAATATACCACTTAAACATTTTTCTTCCTAACCTCTGTGCATATATAGTCTGTATACTTTCGTTAGTATACTTTCTCATCTTGAAAGGTAAACATATAAATATTAATAAGCACTCTTAAATCAGTTTTGTGAATAACGTATAACAAGGAAATTAAGGTAAGCGAATATATCACATTATATAACTTCAAATACTTCTCATTTTTTATTGTTCGAATTTATTACTCAAGTGCAGTTAATGTTACAGTAGATTTTGAATATAGACATATGTTTCAACAAAACGTATGCATACAAGTATAGGCTGTACACGTATCACAGAGTAAATACAGTTGCATTTATTTAAGGAATTTTTCGATTACAATTTTTTAATGCTCCTGTAATACGGGCGAAGTTCAAATTCAAATCATAATTTCAACTTTTAATTAACACATACTTAGTACAATATCAATAATTGAACACTCGACAAAGAAATGGAATTATATATATATATGTACATTTAGTATATGTCGTCTCTACGCAGAATATCATTTAATTAAACAATCAATAAAAAATTGGTTAACCTAGAAAACTGTATTACTGCAATGTAATAACGATTATAAACAGCTTTGTCTGTCAAACAAAAAATACTTTCGGAAAAAAATATTAATTCGCATTACATTAAATTAAACTAATGCACGTCGATGTGCGCCGCGTATACTTTTAAATAATGATATATACATAATGCTATCACGTTGTACAGTCGTATCTGACGCGCATGCGCGGGTAATTTAAACATAAATATTCTTCACCGACTACACACACGGATTTTTTTCAATGATTTTTAGTCATAAAATATATACATTTAATCAAAAATATAAAGTAAAAATAGTAATATGGAAGTTCGAAGTAAATATTTTAATCGAAATTATTACTAACCATATCTATTAGAAACTGTAGCGTGCAAAACGATAAACGGGTTGATCGTTGATGAAAATCTCATTTATGCTTTATACGCAGTTCACACATATTCACTCGGAAACTTATTGTTAGATCGAAAATTAATCAGTAGACTGCGGATGTTCTGGCAATAATATATTCTTATTAACGAATCGAAAAATAGAAATCGATAGAACGTTACATTTTTATTAGCGAATTTAGGAAAATTAATATAAATGGTATCGCATTTGCAATCAACATTTTGATTTTATTGAATTCTAAGGTTTTTATCGACTATAAATATATATAAATAGATCCGCAGTCTATAACCATAATTAATTTTATTAACATACGAATGTAATTCTAACATATTGGACTTACGACAAACTAGTACCTAAATAAATCAAGATTAGCATACGTGTCTACAGAGTGTGCAAATTATTAGATTTAATGTAATCTTTCCAATAATTTGTCATTAAAAATATTTATAATTAAATGAATTCGATTACCTATATCTATAAATGTTCCTTTTCTTGATTTTTTTTTATAAACGATACAGGGTGTCCCAAAAATCTTGTACTTCCTTCAAATGACCTCAGAAATCACTTCTTTCAAGGAAACACAACATTTTTGGGACGCCGTGTATATTGTACTTTCTGATTTGTATTATTCGGTATTTTTTTTTACATTTAATTTGAACATATATTGTTGCATTTTGTTCAAGATTTATTTAAAATCGCACCAAACGCCTTTTTTTAATTTAATATTGAACATTAATTAAATTATCATGCGAATCGTGCAAACATTGGAAACAAAACATTATTCATAAAAAAAGTTCCCACGTCTTGTGTTTATTGTAGAGTTCGTGTGTAATAATTTGCACCCCCTGTTCGAGCACCTGTAAATAAATCGAGGTTCAGCGGTGAGATTTCACAGTGTTATCGCAATATGCATAGAAACGATTGCAAATAATTCTAATTATGTTCGATTACAAAATTTGTAATATAAAAATATATGTATACAGAATACACATGTATCACAATGGCATTAGCATGAAAGTTTCGCGCAATGCTCGAAAAAATATTTACGGAATCATTTATTCACGTTCGCCTTTTCACCGTTTCTTTGTCAACTCAAATTCGAGGAATCCATGATACTTTCGTGCTGGATAAGTTTACCATTGAAGGTAAAATATGTTTTTCACGTTACGACGTAATCGTCTGTAATCGCTTTTTTGTTTCTCTTACTTAGAGGGGTACTCTGGTTTTAAATTCTCGAAGAATCCATTTTTATTTAACCCTTCGCACGCGGAATTATTTTAACGCACAAAACTAAACATTTCTTCTGACCTATTTATATTCATTTTATGCATATGTTTAGTAATTTATTTCATATCAAATAATTTAATGACGTGTCAATTATTTTACATTACTGATATAGCAATATTTCAGAGTCGCTACTCGAGTACCAAGGGTTAAATCGAAGAATATTTAAAAAATCGATAATTTCACTTCAAAATGCCATTTTGTAAATAATCGACATTCTTAATTTCTTCTTTTTGGTTCGGACCGTTCTAACATTCATACTAATTAATAAATAATTTCAGGTTTTTGTTTTCAACCAGTATAAAATATAACAAAATTTATAAAAAGATATTCAACCAATTTTTACTTTCAAAAGATTGCACATGTATTTCAAATACCAATCAATACGTGTGTAAAATCTGAAATTCGAAAGGTTCGCTAATTTTCCTGAAATAAAATTCCTAAAAATTCGTTCAACAACGATTTCGAGAAACCAGAATGCTCCCTGAAGGTGTCTGCAATTGGCATCGTAAAATATACATATGTGTGCGTGCATACAAACGCACTTAAGTTAAACAATATATATACATACAACGTTTCTCCTTTAAATTCGAGTGAACATTATTTAAAAAATACATTTGAGAAAAAGGAATTCGGTGTGCACGAAAATTCTAAATCCAATAATCAAGGATATTTTAAGGTCATTGCAATTTGTTCAACCCTGATGTTCTATTCAAATAACTGTTTCGATTACTAAGGAACGATCTTAAACAAAAATTCTAATCATAAGGTTTATTACAATTTCTATACAGTTCAATCATGGTGGGGTATTTCAAAACTGAATCACATTCGAAATAGAGTGAAACGAGAAAAGTTTGTTTATATAAATGGATCGTATAATGTATAATAATATAAGATATATATATATATGTATACAAATGTTATTTATAAATTTGTAAAACTTATGATTCTATTCCGGCTCAGATTGATTTAAATAGTCCATAAAGGTTTAATTACACTTAGTAAATCATTTTATATTGTCTTACTTTATTAATTGATTTGAACAGGAAAATAATAGCCCATCTATAGCCTGAACACCATTCGACAATTTGTAGTATTATAAAAATTTTCTTATTCACATTGGAAACTCGCTGTTCTTAGATATAGCTTCGGAAACAAAACGAATGATGACCTTTAAATGTCCTTGATGTCTTTACCTACTATTTATAATATTTCTTCGCTGTACGTAATGTATATTGCGCAGCTGTTCAAACACAATCGAATAATTTCAAGAAATAAGAAAAATCAAAGATTTCTAATTAGACTGCGATCTTTATGCATTTACCGCGGATATTGACACGCAAGCAAAAGGCCTTTGGTTTGTGCTAAAATCAATTTCAATCTGATTCCGATTAATTATAGAATTCGCATAAATCACCGCAGACTAATCATGATAATTTACGGATATCAGTGAATGTCAAAGAATCGCGTCCAACGTTGGTAATAATCGTTAACAGTAATAGTTCGTATCTATACATTTATATCACTGATGAAATTCTGGTCTCAATTACATTCTCCATTCGAAGTACTCGCTCTTACAATTAGAATAATTAATGCTGCGTTCTGCCCGACATACTCGAATGAGAATTGTTAGAAGTCTCTCGCAAAAACGTTACTAAATACTATATGTGTACAGTAAAGTCCTAATCTAAGCCGATTCTCGGTTCTGTGCTATGACACAGATCGGGACCTGATCCTATTCTCTTCTATCGGTGAGACAATACTAGTGCAATAATTAATAATGAAACTTCTTTATCTTTCACTAATTTTTAATGAACTTTCACCAATATACTCGCGGCATTTTCCTGATTAAAATGACACGAAACAAGATACAATTTGTAACGATTTAGAAACTCAAGAATGTATTGAATTCGAACCATAATTTTCAGCAATAATATTTAAACTTGATATTGAAAATAAAAAGAGAAAATACAAATATTTCTAATATTCTTCAAAGAAAATGCCATTTTCAAACAATTACTGCCTCAAATAAATTATTTTATTTTCAACCAATTATTGCATCAAATGAAATATTTCATTTTCAAAGTTGTACACGTACTTTCAAGTAAATTTAGTTCGAGCTTCTTGCCTGACTTAAAACGGTCACCTCCGTCGCGCTTAGATCGAGATTTTACTGTACTCTTTCTTTTTTCTGCTAATGCTCTCGATTTTTGTACAATCTTGTGTTTGGTTTCTTTCCCCATTGAAGCGAAAGTGTGTCGACAAAATCGGAAAATCGTCAGCTGCTAATTGGCTATTTGGTAGTGTAATATTGCGTCATCGAGCGGTTATTCATTATTGCGGTTATTCATTATTGCGGTTTAACAGAGCTTCCATGAGTCTTGTCCACGTTAAACAGTGTACCACAGATGTACAACGAATAGTAAAGTCTTAGATACACTTATTAAAATTGATAAGGTAAATCAGAAATAATTACCACTTGTCGATCTCTCAAATCGTATTGATCTGGATAGATCTTCCGAATACAAGCGCCGTATGATAAATACTATCTTTCTTGCGAACAGAGATAGCTAATAGACACACAGATTATGCCTTTCCTATTTTGTCTCTTTTCTATTTTAACAGAAATACTTTTAAACAAATGTCAAAAGAATGCAAGGGCAATGGAAGGGAAGATTCAGGACTGAGGATTTAGTGCAGGGGTGGCCAACCCCTAAAAAGAAGTTGGACAGGACTGTATTACTAAACAGCAGAGTTGGGCAGTAATTAATTCCTTCGTAATCGATCTCCGTCTGTGGATCTTGATGCAAAATAAAAATTTTCTAAATCTATTGCAAGCGATAGGAACTGCAGAAACATTTATTTCTTCTTTTTTTTCAAGACACATACAAATTATTATATTATCAGATAAAGTGCTTGAAACGCGAGTTGTATTAAAAGCAAATTACACGAGAAATAAATAAGTAACTCGTGTTACGTAAAACTAACAAATTACAGTGCAAGAATACAGGCTAAATCATAATAAAAAATGTAATCGTTTCACAATTAATAAAGCAATCAGGAACATTGATGGCAACTTCTCATTCCTTCCTTATTAATTGATCAATGATCACTGATTATGTAGTAGTCAGTAGCCACGATTAATAAATGGATTTTACATTAATCGTAATTGTTAATCGTTAATCAGACTACCGTTTGCCCAACTCTGCTACACAGATATGAAGTTTCATTGATACGTTGACCGTCATTGTCTAAGACAGTTCTCGTCTATTTCTACCTCGTATAGTTTCAAAAATAAAGTGCTAATCATTTCTGAATCACCCTGTATATTACAGTCTTGCGAAAAATAATGAATCTCTGTGTCTTCGTCTCAGTAAAAAATAAAGCATCCGCACTCTGTTCTTATATTCTCTGGAAGAAAAATACATACACGTGTCCCAAGGAATCCTTCACATCTATCGGGTTACAATCTCGATCAATTATTACCAGACAGCGGATCTTTATGCAAAAGAAAAATTTTCCACCTTAATTGCGAGAGAACAAGAGAGAGACATAGAAATGTATTTTCTCTTTTAATATGTACGATAGATTGAAGATAATATAAAGGTATTATTAAATTCGTCTAATGTTTTTAATGTTTGAAATTACATTTACACACTTTTGTCATAGATATGCATAAAATCCGCTGTCTAACTATTACACTGAGTGACTAATTCGGGAAATGACCGGCTATGTACAAGGTATATCTTGTGGCATTCTCTTTTGTGCATAGTTCGTGTATGCGTGCGTGCGTGCGTGTGTGTGTGTGTGTCAAAAGGATCTCTGAATTCGGAATGATAGATATTCTAAGAATAAACCGATAAAAGAAAAGTCATATTCCCTCGTCCAACGGCGGAGCTGACTGAGTCAATTTTCAAGTATATTTTATGGTGCAATCGAAAGATTCACAAATACATTCGTAACAAATAAGTATAGCGCTGTTTAGTTTTGTTAAAAGAACGAAAACAGAAATGAAGACTATGGTACATATCAAAGAAAGATATATGTAAGGGAAGAAAATCATTTATTAGCAAATCAATAAAAAAAAGGTCGTATAACAAATAAGCATAGTGCTGTTTAGTTTTGTTAGAAGAACGAAAACAGAAATGAATAAAGATTATCTAATTCTATTGTAAGGAACAGAAGCTGAACGACAATATGTGTTTCTTCCTGAAATATTTTCAATACGTGAGTCGAAAATTAATAGAATAACATCGTTAGATTTTTCTAATTACCCTTATGTTTTTTTGTCTACGATTGATAAAGTTTGTTAAGTAAGTCAGTCTATTATGTAATTGTCAGACATCCGTTATTTGACAGTTAAAGTGGATGGCGGACCGAATCAGTTGGGTAATTTGCGGGTGTAATTTTCTGTGTAAGTTGTGTAATTTATACTTATTTGCGGCATCAGTTAATTATGAAAATTATTAGAATATTATTCGTAAATAAATATGGTCACGGTTGTGAGTGAAAGACGCAAGTATCAATAGAGTTAGGAACCTGTTTCATTTCTCCGATCACTTAAACTTCCCCGTGGAACGTTCGGAATTTCATTTATTTTATATTATTTTGGTTCTTGCTCTGCAATATTCACGATTGTCAACAATGACGGTTTGTTTCGACTTTCAATTTAATTTTCAAGATTACCGAGTGCCCGCAAGTTATACAGGGTGATCCAGCTAAGTGTTGTCACATAAATTACTTGTAAACCATTTGATATATGAAAAACTGATTGAAACGAAAGTTCTTTGACTTCAAGAGTAGCATACAATGTAATAAACAGTTTTATTCGATTTTGCTTCTTCACTAATTATTTCAACTATTTTCAAAAGTTATACTTTCAAAGAAATAGGATTATTTATTATTTACTATTTCAGATACTATTTTCCCTAGCTCTGCTACACTTCGCAAAAGTTTTGATAGGGAGGACCCAGGAGTAGGCAGAGAAGTTGCCCAAGCTTGACTTAGCTGAATTATCCTGTATTTTCGACCCTCGAGCAGTAATTTTCATTGCGGTGATGAGTGCATTATCTAAGAATTATTCCTCGCCAAGCTGATATTTTGCGCGGGTTTCAGGAGATTTCGAGAATTGTTATAAAATTATCTAAAGAGTATATTTCTGTTTACTTAACCAGTAACAAATTTGCTACGAATTCACCACGGAAACTTGTCGGAATTTTTCCGACTCATCTGTTTCCACAGTGGACTCGGATTTTGTCTACAAGTTTTCGTGGTAAATTCATAGCAAATAGGGACCAACGTCTACAGGAAGCAGTCTCCGCTAACTGAGTGTATAGCAACGTGGATAAAAGTATTCTATTGTATTGATAAAAGCGTTGATAAAAGTATTTCATTGTGGTTGAGAGCTATGAAAATTAATAGTATGATAATATAGAAAATTAATCCATGCTAAACACCGTAGTACACAACGGTTATTTTTGCAACAACTTATGTACATCAATATGTACATCTATGGACATCAAGCAATATTATAACAATAGTTCAGCAGCAAGAATATAAACAGAAATTGAATCGCTCATTTCAAATCAATGATACCGTTGTTGTTCGACGTTCCTCGTGATTTAGAACTGTTTTTTGTGTGTTCACTCAACAGAATTCTACGAGTTGCTTGTTTGTTCTTTCAATATCTGAATGTTAGAACACTTTCTGAAATTGTAATGCCTTCGTTCGCGTGATGATAGAGCATTTTATATACATATTTATCATCTACGTAGATTAGCAAAGAGTTATAAGTATACACGTATAGACACACTCATGAACATACTATATATGCATACAAATGTACGGACACCCGGTACGATTTTCTGTGAACCTTTTTTTATCTCATAAACACATCAACTGGAACGTTAAATAAATAGATCGTTCCCTTATTAAACTTTAGTCAAATACTTTCGTTATCGTGGTCTCTGATTGTTGTTCTTCATTTTCTTTTCTAATGATTAGCGATCGTTTCTATTAATTAATACTTATTAGGCCTAATACATCGTGTCTCTTAAGGTTCGATGGCACAGAAATGTAGGCAGATCACTTTCGCGAGCTTAGACAGAGTTCGGTAAAAATTGAATCAACGATTAAAGTCGAATCAATTTCCATGTAAGCAACTTTATAATTCAGTATATAGTTGCAAGATGCAAAGTAGAAAAACCGGTCATTCGACCGATAGTGGTTGGTTTAGGTGCTAACGCTACTGTTATATTATTTTCAATCTGTTAAACATTTTAAGAAAGAAATTACATTTCTATTTCAGTCCAGTTTGTTGCTGTTCGGGTAGAAAGTTTTTATTTTGCAATAAATACAACCCAAGATTTCTTGGGACCCTTTTATATCTTTATACAGGGTGACTCAAAATTCCTTCAACATTTTTCTTTGCAGAAATAGCGTCCGCGGCTTTGTTAAGGAATTATTAACGAAAAACACAGACCAATCAGGGCGCGCCAACTGTGCCAACACGCGTCTTGGTCGCGCTCTGATTGGTCTGTGTTTTTCGTTAATAACTCCTTAACAAAGCCACGGACGCAGTTTTTTCAAAGGGAAATGTTGCTTTAAATGATCTCAAGAATCTCCAATTTCCGAATGCCCACTGCTCACAGAAAGTGACCGTTCCTTTTGCCTTCCACTAACACGACTCTTGTCATCCGCCACTTTCTCACTCTCACGAGTGCTAACACGTTATAACATTTTGATATTACACACCATGCTCTTATGGTTCTTTCTCTTTTCTTGTCCCTCATCCTACACAGCTTGTTCGTATGTAAAATTACTGTGCAGAATAAGACAATTCTACCTAACAATATGACATTCTTAAGGGGGTAACTTAACCCCTGAATATTACTAAATTTAAGGGTAAAAATAGTGTTTGCAGGAAACAATTGTTTGTCCTTATACGAGCATGTTACGAGCTGTGTGAGGGCTCATTCTAAAGAGGAAGGTTGATCGTAGCCCGCTCAGCTCATGATTTAACGAGATTATGTTTATATCTAACTAGCTGTACCCGCAACTTTGTCCACGTGCAATAACAAATCCTGGTTAATTATTAGCGTACTTAAATTTCCAATCGCCAAAGTGGTCTCGGATAGAGATATTATTTTTCGACAAGAAAATTTAACGAAATTCATTAGAAAATGATTAGAAAAAATATATTTATTACGGTAAATGGGTAGGAATAATTTTGTTAATGAATTTTAGTGTAATAGAGTAATAGAGATATTAATAATATAATATCCTAATTAAATTACCCGCAACATTTCCCCACCTAAACCCACCCTTAACCATTCACGAAATACCGAGGTGACAACGTGCGACAACGGCAGTACTATTTTGACTGTGGTCGGAGTAACTTCGTCCCGTTCGTTGTCACCATTTTGGATTATGTGTTTTTCGCAAATGTCCTGTTGATCCGACGGAGGAACATAAGATTCGAAAAAAATTGTAAGTACCTATATTTGACATTAGTATTTTATAACCCAGAATTAATATTCTTATGTATAAATTTTTGTTTTTTTTTTTGTAATTATATTATATAATATAAATTATATTATATTATATTATATATTATTTTTTTATAATATTCTGTGCAGTTATAATATATAAAATAAATATATATAAAAAAATAAATGTTTATTTCATCAACAAAACAGTGTTTACGGGAAACAATTGTTTGTTCTTATACGAGCATACTTGGAGCTACACAAAGATTCATTTGATAGAGGAAGGTTGATCGTAGGGCGCTCAGCTCATGATTTAAGTAAAAAAAATCTATTTGTATTAGAAAAAATACATGGGAACCTGAGGGTGGTTCCTACACGTATCTTGTTACACCTAACCATTTTTCGGAAAGCAAATAACTTGATTTTGTATTAAAAAAAGAAGTACACATTTATTAACATAAATATTACAATTTAAATTAGCTAACTAAATGACAAGTGAACGCAATGGACAATCAATTCTCGGTATACAGGGTGTCTTAGCCGAAGGAGGCCACCTAAATATCTCCTTTGTTTTTAATCACACGAAAAATATTTGTGGCACAATTTAAATGCTATCGAAGGAGGAACATCATGGAAGAACAATTTTTTTTGTCCGGTTATTAATTTCATAGTTTTTTCAAGGTCATCGTAATTATTTTATCGGGAAAATTTTGTTTTCTTCAAGACACTTTAGTGCATATATGTACTTATAGTTTTCGATTGTAAAGAAAATGTCCAATCAAATGTTCGCCGTATCGATAAAGTTTGTTCGCGTGTTTTCCGACCGTGTGAAGCAGGAACCGTGAAAATCGAGGACTAGATAGTTATAATCCGTGTATTCAATATAATACGAAATAATCGTTCGTTATTTGTTTTTGTGTTTTTTTTTAATACAAAATCGCGGTACACACTACCCTTTTTTTCACGTTATACAATATGCCCCTACGATAAAGATTCGAAAAATAGTGTCGGTAACAGCTTAATATTATTTGTTATTTAGTCGTAATGAGTATTCGTATCGACAAATAATATTTTCGATTACATCAAGTTCATTTCTTCCATCGACGCAGAGTAAGCATCCTCGAAACCGAAGAACAGAGTTCCAAGTTCCGTATTCGGTTTTAGTTTATTCGGTTTGAATTCTCGATCACAGAGAAACAAATACTTTCTTCTCTTTAAATTCGTCGTCCGAGCTTTCGTTTGTTCCATTCGCTTTGGAAAACGAGAGCGGATGTCGCGTCTCGAATTGAATTTTAGTTGTACAATTAAATACAGTAGAACTTCGTGCTGTCAATATATGAAACGATGAGAAATCTAACGATCCTCTAATGAAGCACTGAGCCCGTTCAAATCATAACTTGCAAACGTCCTTTCGAATATTACTTCTTTTCGAATCTCGCGTCGATAATTAGAATTCCAACTCGTCGTCACTCAATTCCGGATCGTACGGTTTATTGCAGCCTGTCAGTTATCGTTATTACTTCTCTATTCGGTTAATTGTACGTATTCTTCTATACAACATTCCGTTCCAGGTACGCGTAAGTTCCACTTAACAACAGTCAAATAAGCAATTTATAAATCGGATGATTCGCAGATTCTGTGAAGCGTCTATCGTTTCGTTTTTCTTTTCCTTCAGAATCGAACAAATCACTTTTAAACATTTATAAGATGATGTGCAATTAGAAGGAAGCTTTAATTGGAAGATATAATCGTCTCAGCTTGTAGAAAGAATTAGCATAATTGTAAGAAAATCAATTCTAAGAACTGTAGACCGCGCCAACACGTTCTACGTTCATTCGTTCGAAATAGTATGATGAAACCGTGGACATAGGAATGTTGCACATTCGTTAAATCACATTCTTAAGCGCAGCAAAAGTGAAAGATAATCTTCTAGTTAGTCCTATTTCTAAATAGCAATGCTTTATGTTTTTGTAAAATTAAATACCAAACAGATAAGATTTTTCGCATCTATAGATTATAAATTCTTGATCGTTTAATTTTGACATGCATTTAGAAATGAAACACTTTGTTTCGTTGTTTTATTGAAAATATTCTATCGTAATTAATAATTGTTAACAAAGTGAAAGTAAGGGTTCATGTTCCGTCCCCTTATTCCTATGTCCATGAATGAAACAAGCTGTACTTCGTCGAACTAGATCACTTTTATATCGGAAATGAATCGATATTGTCTATAATCTTCATTAAAAAAATATTCAATTTCACACACGTCCAACAAGATAAACGCTGGCAAAATTCAACAGACAAACGCCTATAAATCTTTAAGGTACATCGTGTTCTAGACCTCTGCCATAAACTTTACTTTTTAGTCAACATACAACTCTATATTTCTATTTCCTCCGATTTCTTGACGCAGTGAACTTTGATACTATGGCAGAAAGTACTCGAGCAATTCGTGTGGTCGTCGCGAGTAATATACGAACGCAAAATATTTTATTTATATAGTAAAGAAATATATATATATGTATATATAAATATGGAACATTAATTGTCAGCGATACTCGAAAGAAATATTATTACAAATATCCGTGTATGCTCTTCTGAAACGAGAACATGATATGATGACTAGACTGCGGATCTTCGTGCAAAATCAAAGTCTGCATGCGTTGCAACAAAGAGTGAGCCATTTACAATATTCCTTTTCTCTCCAACCCTTTGCACTCGGAGCTATTTCAACTCGAACATTTAAACATCTCTTCCAGCCTAGAATATTTCCATTCCCCTATGACCTTTTAAATTTTATATAATACCTCGTACAATACCTAAATGTTTAATAATCGGTTAGATTAAATCTTATGAATTAGAAAACAAAATTCGAGACAATTACAAAGGAAAGTCGGAAATTTTAAAATCAATGTTTTCGGCGCAACCGTTTCGATCAATTTTTAATCGAATAGCTATTTTGCAATAGTGCATTTTTGTATGCATCTTTTGAAAGTCGGAAAATTCGGAGAAACTGCAAAAATCATACTTTTTGAAACGATGTAAGTAGCGGGTTGACATGTTTAAAGAAATTGAAATTTGGATCAGGACAACTATTAAGCAATAAAAACTCTACTTTTGTAAAATATGTAGTGTTTTCATCCAACGATGGCATGCCTTAAAAATCGATTACTCGTGTGAAATTTTCAACCAAAACTCGTCGTATCCAGTAATAAAGATACACATATTTTGAATAATGCTACAGCAATTTTTTAGTGGCGCGTCACAGTCAGCATTCGAGTGCTAAGGGTTAATAATATCGAACAGTATGTCGAAATTAGTATACATCGAGACTGTTCAATTATCATTTAATCTTTCTTCTATTCGAAACTGTAGCTGGACATTATAAATGCAGAAAGTCCGCAGTCTAACGATGATAAAACAGAAGCAATATTACCAGCTAATTAAACTCTTATCTGCTCGAACTAAGGAGGTAGGGAACTTCAGACCAGAGTCGCCAGATTAAAACTTACGTCCCCACTCTATCGTTCCCCTTGCCCACGTCACGTGACGCGTTTCGTCTCTGTCTTACACGTGTCCGGCAACGACAGAGAGAAAGAGGGTAACTTTTCCCTCCCCGGCGACTCTGCATCAGACCACTTTCTTTATCGTTTAAATATTACTGAACACCCGATCACAGCTCCGTCCTCTCACACTGAATTTTCTGAACAACAAGCACGTGTATTTGCCATGCGAGTATTCCTCTAGAACAGGGGTCGGCAAGCTTTTTTTGGAAAGGGTCAGATCGTAAAATTTTTAGGCCTGGTGGGCCACCGAGCAACAAAAAACCAGAGGTTCCAAATATTTTTTAATAGAAACTGATATTTGTTACACAACCTCTTTTATTTCACGTAATTTGATTTGCATTTAATTTTGTTCATGTAAAGAACGATATTAACCTCGCGGATCGGATTCAAAACAGGCGGCGGGCCGTAGTTTGTCGACTCCTGCTCTATAATAAAGGCTGATTAATGATTTTCATTTCTCCGTTCCGTTTTTACAGCAGATACTATCCGCCAGTGGTAAACGCGATCATAGTCGGAAGCGAGAGAGAAAAGAAACTTTGATTTTCATTTTGATTACTAATTCCCGAAAAGTCTGTGCTTCTCTGAATGCTTCGCGTGGACATGTGTCTCCGTTTGGCTCGCGAAATCCAATTCACGGGTCCTGAATTTCTTGCGTACAAAAATGTACCTGCTCCAGGATTACACTAGACAGCAACCCCTTTCCAGCGTAGTGTCACGTCGAGGAACTTAGATCGAATCGATACTCCTAAGGGTCGTGTTCGAGATCGTACTGTTCGAACTGTCGATACAATATGGCATTACCTTTCCGTGCACGCAGGAGCCAGAAGTGTTGTTCAAGATCAAGAGCAGCAGACCGGAAACGGCGGCGAACACGCCGGCAGTCATCAGACCGAGAGCAGGAAGTTTCTTGGGTGAGAGAACTGGTCCCTCTTCGAGTTTGAGGTAGCAGAGGCCAGGAAGAACGTAGGCTAAGGGCACGGCTGCCAAGATACCGTTCAATTCGAGGACTAGACCCAAGCAATCGGTGGACATCGAGATCAGATAAGCCACCACGACGATCGTCAGGGTGATGATCAAGTATTTCCTGTCCGAGTTCGGAATGTACGCTGTGTGATCTTCGAGCTCGTCTGTTCCTTTGATCGCTGTTAGGATCACCTGCGTAACAAGTGGTATGAGGTTTAATAATTTCAAATACTATTTGATATATAATCAATTATATCGATCGCAAATATTTAATAAATTTTCAATTAATGGTTCCGCCGCTACAGTTTCGATTAATTTTTAAACACAGCTATTTTTGCAAATATGCCTAACGTTTCGGTTCTAGTTTGAATCTTTATCAAAGGTGTAAATTGCATCTAAAAAAATAAAATGTATATATATATTTCCAACCAGTGTCTCATAAAATTCAAATCATCTTAGTTCAATGTTTAAATTACATAAGTAAGGTAATAGCAAGTATGTATTAATATTTTCTTCGTCTTCAATCCATGTACAATAAAGACAAAGTACAAATATTTTCAATATTCTTCAAATAAAATACTATTTTCAATAATTACTGTCTCAAATAAATTATTTTATTTTCAAAGATTACTGCATCAAACAAAATATTTCATTTTCAAAATTCTACACATACTCTAAAATAAATAGGATTAAGGTAAAGGCACCAGTAGTTGACCAGGTACCAGTAGTTGACCATTTTATAGAAAAACGTAAAAAATAAGGTTTTTATAAGCTGTGCACTTTTGATGAAATTGAATCTCGGGTGCTATGGCATTTGTTGTTTAAATTTCAGAACAATTATATGCGAAGTGAAGTATGCATAGTAATAACGGACGTCTGAATTCATTAAGGTTAGTAATATTCTGATATATCTCTTATTTTATTCGTTAATTGTAAATTGTGTTGGTAATTGTTGAAATTAATTGATACTAAAATGATTCCCAATATTATTGCTTTAACCCTCTTTCTAGTATAAGTGGGCAACTACTAACGAAGAGAAGGTCAATTACTAGATTTTTCATGTTCAAGAGTGGTCAACTTCTGAAGCAATTACTGAATTTTTCAATATGTTCCTTAAATTTGTATAAGTAAACTTTTTTTTAAAAAGTGGCCTTGTTACATAATCTAGAAAACTTAAAGAGTGTCTTCATGCATCGACTCTCGCTATTTGATGACAGAGCAAGTGGTTACTATTGTTCTCGTGGAAAACTTCTCTTAACTGGTCAACTACTGGTGCCTTTACCTTATTTATTATTTACTATTTAAAATACTATTTTCCCCAGCTCTAGTCCATTTATCTTGAGACAGTGAATTATTACGGAAATCAGCAGGAATATAAAAAAATGTTCTATATTCTATATAAAATATTCTTCGTATGAAGGGGCACATTTAATGGCGCTACGCACATTTTTCCATAATGGCCCTTTAAGAGTCAGTTGAAGAGCAACTTCAGTTTTTTTCAAATGTCAACCCATATTTCTTAGTTCATATTCTTATTCTACATCGAAAAATAGTTTTTCATAATGTTGCTTCGTATGAACTCTGAAGAACCTCCAATTTCCGGATGTTGAAGGAATTTTGAGAGAGTCTATAGAAGGCAGCATTCTAGTGACTTACCTCCCTCGTGACGAAACATTCGATAGGGAATGTCAGCAGAATGGTTCCACTGAACATCACCCTCGCGAAGTTCATTAGATCGTCGTCCCAGCAATAGTTCTCCATGAGATCACCCTGCACGTAGGAAGTGAAGGTGGCGTACCCGATGATTCCGAACGCTGCCGCAATCAAGAACGAGGTGAAAAGAGACCAATGAGTGACGACGTCCCACTTTTGTTGGGTAGCTCTCTCAATAGACTCGTAGATGAGGAACGTATTATGGTGGCACATGAAGGCGAATGCCATAATCCCGACGGATGGCACTATTCCGGGGAAGTTCGCGAATCGCCAGCTGTCTTCTTGACTTGGCCTGAAAAAAACCAGATCGGTATTCTATCGATCCTGAACGAAACGCGTTTCCATATCTCTGAAGTTACAATGAATTTTCATAAACTGAGACTTCTATAGTTTATAAACTGTTCTACGTTACAAAGTTGATGTACTAATGGTGTATGCATGCATGTGTGTATATGTATTAACTAGCCCTATACATATAGTGTGGTCCTTTTAAGTAAGGCAATGGACCAATATCTGGCAAAAATATTCTTTTCCAAAGGTCATTGTTCTCGGAGTTATCAAGGTCACCATTGGTTTTCAATACATAACTACATTTTTGAAGTGAAACTTCTTTTGGCAGTGTGTAAGCCTAATTCGTGTCACGGAATTCGCGACATCAAAAAGCGTAACGGTTTAAATCGAGGGAAATGTCAAGTTTAAATTGAAGGAATTGTCAAGTCTAAATTGAGGGAAATTTCAAGTTCAATTTGAAAGAAATTGCAAGTTTAAATCGAGGAAAATGTCAAGTTTAAATTTAGGGGAATTCAAGTATTAGATTGTGAGGAATATGGGAAATGATAAAATTTTCAAGTTGCAAAGTAGAAAATTGTGAAATGGTGAAATTTAAAAATTCCAAAGCAGGAAATCTTAAACTTTAAAATTCTAAAGTTGCAAAGTTGACAATGGTAAAACTGTGAAATTGCAAAATTGTACCATTTTAAATTAGCAAAGTAGAAAATTGTGAAACGGTGAAATTGCGAAATTCTAAAGCAGCAAATCGTAAAATTCTAAAGTTGCAAAGTTTCAAAATGGCAAAACCATGAAATTGTAAAATTGTACAATTTTAAAGTTGTAAAGTAGTCAATTGTGAAACTGAAAAATTATAAACAAGAAGACATAATTGATAGCATTTCCCATACGATCTCCTTTTTTGCTTTTCAAATTGTGAACGTTCATTACTAGACTGCATGAAGGTTCACGTATACCGCGCGTGGTTTTCTAATCAGTGATTTTTTTTTATTGCATCGTGTAACTAATCGAAAAATACATTCAGAATGAATGAATATCAAAATATAAATAATGTGAAAGTAGTTGTTTATTTCCACGTTCTCTCCGCGCGAATACTTTTGCCCCGCGTCTCATAGATCAATAAATTCGAGAACCTATCCGCAGTATGCCAATCGTACTGAGGAGATATACTCACACAATTGAGGACATCGTACCCATTCGGATGAAAATCGCCAACAGAATGAAAGCAACGCAGACGAGCGAAAGGAAGGAAATCTTGGCCAAACGAGCAACGTTTCGGTAAAGACACAACGGTATCGTAACGAAGAGCGTCGCGAAGAAGATGACCACTTGTCTGTGGGCGAAGATGTTCGTCTCGCTCATCCCCGTCACCCTTATTAGAACCTTCGTGACCGTGTCGCCGACAACAACGTTGTAAGAGACCATCGCTGCAACGAACAAAAGGCTTAATTCAGCCCATTACAATTCTTATTCTACGTGAACGCGCGCAACCCCTTTGTTTTAACTTTATCTGCTGATAGACAACGACCTGTTCTCATAGTCAGAGCTAACAAGGGAGGTTACCCAATAGTGACACACCGATTTTAATGAAATTTTAGTATGATACTAAACACAAAATAATATTTAACACATATTTTTTTTTATAGCGACTGAGATTCATGTCTAGGGGGTGAAAATAGCTTTCAAAGTTGGGATGGAAAAATCCTGTTTTATTGAATATCTCCGAAAGTATTAAGCCTAAACGAAAATTTCAAAATCCAATTTGTGCGTCTCTGAATGCCAACTCTTTTCGTTTAAACCAATTTTAAAAAAAAAGAAAAATAAGCATCACTTAAAAACGGCTGGACCGATTTGGCTAATTCTTTTTTAAAAATCTTCGTAATAGTCCGCATAAGGTTCTTAGGGAAAGAAAAATTGGAATAGTTGCCCGGAAAAATGGAAAATTCGGGAAAGACTAAAAGTGCTTTTTGAATCATATTTTAATACAACAAAAAAGAAACGAACGTCGCAGCTTTTAATGAATATTTCAATAGAAATTTACAACATCGACATTATCAACATCCGCTAGTTAATTACTCATGTTGTAATTTCTTATCGGCGCACAGGTTCGATCATTGTTACATACTTTTAATTTTTAATAAATGCTTAGCGGGTTATTTCTAACTAATGTGATGTCACCCATAAATGGAAAGGAACGTTTCGTCCTAGCCAGTTAGTTTATTTCTATATCAATTTATGAATTTGCATTAGAAAAATCATAATTTTTGAAACGGTACAAATAGCAGCTTGACATGTTTAAACAAATTTATTGAAATTTGGACAGGACAACGTCTGTCAGGTAAGCTAGTAATAAATAATAAACCTGTAGACTATAATAGTGTCTTTGTGCAACGATCTAATAAATGATTAATTTGAATAATCGCGAATAAATTATGATAAAATTGGTATTTACCTATGAACGGGTAAAAAAACTGTAAAGTTGTGAGAATATAAAATCCGGTACGACCGAAGCTGGCCCTCATTAAACCTTGGTAGCTCATCTCGCCGCAGATGTGACCACTTCTGACCATCAAAATTAAAGAATAATCAGTCAGGCCAGCTACTACTATCAGTAATGCAATACCAAGACCGAATCCAGCTTGATGGAGGGCGTAGGGTATGCCTAAAAAATGTTTGTTAGAATATAATCCATTGTTGCCTTCTATAAATATATAGTTACTCTTTAAACGTCGAAATTATTGTTGTTTACGCGAATGCAATTGTTTTCTTGTGGTCTGAACGATGTTTGCTTCATTCTTTCGAGAAGTACATACACATCTAGTTTTTGGAACAATTAAACCACCTGCGTGCAGTGGATCATTAGCGTTGCGCAAATAAAAAGTGTACGAAAACATTGGATTGAGTCAGAAGTAACATTTGCGTGTTACTTTGTTAATATTTTATCAC
Source organism: Lasioglossum morio (assembly GCA_916610235.2). Classification (NCBI taxonomy): domain Eukaryota; kingdom Metazoa; phylum Arthropoda; class Insecta; order Hymenoptera; family Halictidae; genus Lasioglossum; species Lasioglossum morio. The sequence goes on along the minus strand of OU744324.1, from coordinate 3,127,284 downwards.
GAAAAATGGTTGGTCTTCTGTACGCCAACTGTATCATCTTTTGTTTATAACATACAGTGACTGGCGGATTAATATTCGGATGCTCTAAAAAAGACGATAACTTTTTTAATATTCTACTGTACGATATGAGCTTCCTTGAAAAACTACAGCGATTAGTTTACTACAGGATGCGAAAAGGAATTCTTTCAATAATTGCAATTGATAGGAATTGTAGGAAATAATTATGTGGGGCTATATTGAAAATTTTAAAAATACTGAATGGGCGTCGCCTACAGGATATTCTTTTTAAAACAATGTTTAAAAAAGAATATAATATATAATATAATAATATTATATAATAATATTATATAATATAATATAATAATATTATATAATATAATATAATAATGTTTAAAAAATTTTTAAATAAATTATTATCGATTAAAACTTCCCAATGTTGTTGTTTTATAATTTTAAAAAAACTTAAGCTGTGTATATAAAATGTTATAAGTAGGAATATATAAACCGAAACGCCATACACATTTATTTTCTCCCTTAATATGTTCAATAGGTTGTTTATATATACATAAATAATTTTTAAAAAAGTATATAAATAGTATTTCTGAATTTGTCGAATGTTTTTTTAATGTTTTAAATGACACCGTTTTTGTCATAAATTCATAAAATCCACTGTCTAGTTTATAAGTAACTATATTTTCTTCTTAATAGTATCATGATAGCGATACAGTCCGTTCACGATCGACGATCGTGTTTCGATTTATGTCATCGAACGTGTAGCGGATAAGATTATCATTTCGATAAATGATTTCTGGATGGATCGGCCGTCGCGCGGAGTCTTCGAACTCGGAGTACTTGAAGCGAAAAGTTTTAATTGAAAAAAAAATCGAAGCTACAAGAAATCTCTGAATACGCAGGAAACCAGGAGACCCCGTTTCAACCATAGCAGTAAAGGCAAACTTTTCTACGTAGCTATTCCTATTTATCTTCCCATTGGACTAAAAGGCGGACACTATATCAGCAGCGCGTAATGAAAAATTCTATGTCCATTAGCTACAACGAACGTAACAAAGTCTGTAATTATACAGGGTGTACCAGATAAAGTGTTACAAGCTATTTTCTCGGAATTTAATGAAGATATCGACTTAATGGGGTTAACTTAAACGGTTAAACGGGTTAACTTAAATTGGGTTAACTTAAACGGTTAAGGAGGAATAATTTTTTTTTGTCATCAACATTTATTTATTGTTATTGCGATACCTCTCTTTAAAATCATTTACTTGAACTTGTTGTTTTTAATGTAACAAAGTCATCGAGCGATGAAGTGAATTTCACCAAGTTTTTATTAGCTCGCTTTCTTGTCTGTCTGTTGGTAGAAATTTTGCAATTGATTTTTTTAAACTAACTTCCCGTTGAGCTGGAGACTTAAAACTATAAACGTAGCTCAGAACTGGATGACAATGCAATATTAAAAAACAATTTTCAATTAGTTAAGTAAAGATAAATTTTTTAAAAATACCACGTTTTTTAAAACTGACTAAAAAGTATAAAATCTTTTTTTCCTAGTCCCATATAGATAGTCCGGCTAATTTTGTGATTAACAATTTTTAATAATTATGAAAGTACTTGTAAGATTTGAAACGAAAACCGAATATTGATGCATGAATAGTTCCCCTAAATTACTAACAATTTTATTGCACTGCGAATGATATGATACACTCCTTACTATATATTATAATAATTAGACATCCGGATGTTTATGCAAAATAAAAAGTTTGTGCATCAATTACAAGATGCAGGAGCTTTATATAAATTGATACTCTTCATTAATAATTTGAATGCAATGAAAATAATATATTGGTACTCTCGAAATCTTTTAACATTTTCACTGTTTTAAATTACAATTTCTTATTTTTGTTATAAACGCATACAATCCGGAGTCTAGTAATAATAATATGAGATGCTGTCGTTTAGCATCCTAAATATTCCCAAGAATTAGAACAATTTGCAATAATACCAGAGCTTTAAGCAGAGGTGAGCATTATATTTTGCGAAGCAAATTTTTCAAATACTATTGAATATTTTAGGTTTAATTTTGCTTAAAGAAAATAATATTTTAGATAAGATATATATGCAATTTCGAAAATAAAATATTTCTATTTGAACAATTTGATCGACAATAAAATATTGTACTTTTTTGCATTGTTTTAATACTCTGATAAACCGCACAAACATATGTATTGATATAAATAATATTTAAAATTGAAATTTGAAAACAAAGACAAAATACAATTATTTCCAATATTCTTCGAATAAAATACTATTTTCAAAAATTACTGCCCTCAAATTAATTATTTCATTTTCACTAGTTACTGCAGCAAATAAAATATTTGATTTTCAAAGTTGTACACGTACTTTAAAAAAATAGGATTATTTATTATTTACTATTTCAAATACTATTTTCCCTGGATTTATGTAGGAAAAAATTGATTTCTCCTTTCTTCATTAATAAAATAGATTCTACGAATGTGATTCACCAGAAATATCCGTAGTCGGCTTATGACTCAACCCAATATAATACATCATACCTCGTTTTAATTCATTTATTCTCGTTTGTTGTGTATTCATCGATTCATGTACGATATATATATATACGTATGCATACGTATTGTGTAACATTCGATTGGACGGGGTAAACATTTGATACGATACGCAAGTTTTCAATAATCTGGTGTATGTGTTTATTTCACTTTCAATGTAATTTCGACGTTCAAGAATGATATTGGTGAAACACGCGGCCAAATTACCAATAACACCACTGCCGATAATGGAGTTGATAAAATTAAAACTGGCCAGAGGTAGACTATTAAATTTCCCAGACTCTTCTTTCTTGTCCTACGGAATTAGATTTCACATGTATCCAGAAATAATAAAGGGTTCGAGGAAACGGAAACGGTATTGGGAAACTGACAACAGCGTGAACGATCGATTGTTACGCTGGAAAACGCTCACCTTAAACACATCACGGTTCGTTCTACACATTGTTGTTCCTAAAAAAAGCATTCCGCAGAATCGAGAAATGTCAAACTACTTAAAGAATTTTCAACTCTCGTAAACTTCGAACACTTTATTAAAGAAAAAAAATAGCAATGAAACTCATATTACACGATATAAAAAAAATGGTCGTGCAAGTGAATTTTGTATGAAATTGCGTCGAACGAAGAAGTGTGACAGCGCAGATTAATAATGCGTTAATGTTTTACTGATTTACGTGCATGTTTATGTTCGTAAAAGTTGCACTTAAAGATAAAAAGAATATTTATAAAGTTGGTTTTGCTTGTGTCTAGTTTTTGTTCTATAAGTAGTATAATTAGTTTGATAGGTGTTTTATCAGAAAACAGCTGGCGAATGTGTAAATTATATAAAATAATGAAAAGAGCGATAGGACACATTATATTATCGTATTAGATCATGCAATCGTATTTTTCTTAGACGTGCGACGATAACAGATTCATGCCAGCAACTCGTGGTTCCTAGGTAGATAATTAATTGTCTCTTACCCCGACTAATTGTCTCATATCATCATAAGATTCCTCTGAGCCCAGACTGCCGCCCTATTTAGAATCAAAATTAACTGTGTTTACCTTCTGCGATAATTCACCTCAATTATGAAAACGAAATTTACTAGAATATTATAAATGTTGTGAATCAACTAGCCGAAATATTGATAATAGTCTGTACACTTTTTTAGAAAGAAGTGTTACAGAAATAAATTTTATTTCTCTGACAAATGTTTATATTATTCTATTGTGCCATTAGTATTGTAGGTATTTAGACAATTATTACTCAAAAGAACCAATGAACAAATTTGCAAACTTTCCTTTAATCATTTCATAAATGTAAATCTACTTATATGGAATTTTCCATACAAATCTGGTTCGTCCACATGAAGGAAAAGGTCAGGCATCTCATTAAACCGAAGATTACCGTTTCACTCTTAATTGCGCTGTCGCTAAAGGTATCGGTTTAATTCGAACATTATTAGCAGAGGTTAACGATGATTCCATTGTCGAGACAAATCAGTTGGAAGAGTTTTCTGTTCGCCTTGTAAATATCAAGTCGGTTATTTTCATTATCTTTCACTTCCTGGCGTGGGTAAACATTCCATATTATTACAACAATTAGAAAACGAACGAACCGAGATAAACAGAAATGCGGAATAATACAAACTGACCGTTTCGCGATACGTAGAAAACAAACAATCGTTGTAATTAAACTTCGCGATGCGATAATCAGATTGCAAGTGCGCAAACAAACACGGTTTGTTTGCGGTCGATATGCGGATGAATGAAACAAATATTTGCCTTGTTCGTTAAAACTTTCGCCACGATCAAAGATCTCGTCAAACCTACACGACATTTACACGATTCAATAGATCAGAGATACATCAAATCGCTTGGCTATTAACAATAGAAAGATTAACTTCCTTACTTGTGAAATATGAAAACTTTCGTTTATCGTTGAAAGGTAGAAACACGTAAACGGATAACATCTACATCTATATGTATACGCGTATGAGTTATAGATTTTTCTCCATTGTTGCAATAGTGTAGTCGGAGACACTTCGAAGCGCAAGAAACTCTCATCTTGCTCCACCCTCGTCCTAAGAACTTGCAAACAACTTGGGTAAAAACTTTCTAAGCTCCTCTCTCCACTCGTTCTTCATTACGTAATACGCATTTTTCGGAAATTGTAAATCATCTGCCGAAGAGGCTCTCTCGACAGATCCGAAGTACAAATAACTCTCGATTCGTCCGCCGTTTTAATTTCTGTTGGGACATTCCCGAAAGGGGTTGAGACGCACAACAACTTCCTCGAATACCAATTTCGCCCACCGGCGGCACCGCTATTAACACCTCCACGAATTCCAACGGTGCCACGCTCTCGGCCTCATTATCGCCGTTCGATCAGCGTGTACGCAATCAATCATTTCAGCGGTATAATAATGGATCGTACGATCGCAGAAAATCCCGACGCAGTATCTTCGGTAAATGAAATTAGCGTGACTCCGTTTGTCTTCCGAGCACAGTCGCGAAACGATTGGTCGCTGAGAATTTTGGATTACAGCGATCGGTGTGTTTCAGCGCGATGGTGTGTGGCGTGTCGTTACGGGGATGCGAGAAGGATCGGTGTACGGGATTACGGGAACGATTCGACAGAGAATTTATCTTACTCACATCCTCGTAGCTGTTCCTCGCGTCCAGGATGTAACTTTTCTCGTTGGCATCGAGAGCCATCGTGGACGGTGTCGCCGAAGGGAAGAATAATCGAAGGTGCAACCGAACGAGAGAACGGAAAGCTTAAAGGGAAGGTCTGACGCAAAGTGTTAGGACCTAGCAGACGTCTGAGGCGACTGCACCCTCCCTATCTACGCGAGCTTCCGTTTTCCACCCTCTCTTTGCCCCTCCGGGCAACCATGCACGTACAGTTTGGCTGCGACGGCTGCGTGCGCATCGTACGTTCACGTTTCTCCACGTTATCATCAGGGGCTGCTGTGCTGTCTTTCGCCGACGCTTATCTCTCATCACGCCTACTTCACCCTTTCTCTTCCCGACATTTCTTAATTATTCTTTGAACGCTGAAACTACCGGTTACCGTCCCCACCCACTGCAGATCACTAGATTGGCTCTGTAGTCGTTTAGTCGAGCACACCGGGCCTCTATCGTCTGTCCAGGTGTCGAGCGAGATCCATCGCATCATCGAAAGTGCTACGCGGAGACCTATCTGTCCGGCGAAATCAGTTTCTTTTTCTTCGCACGTGAGTGGGTCCTGTGGAAATCAACGACACAAATTTCCTTGACACGGTTTTTATCGACAACAGTTCACCGACTCCGGACTTCACCGGGAATAACTTTGGCTGACTACGAATTTTACCGAAAACGAATTTGATCGACAACGATTTTGACCGACTCCAGATTTCACCGAGAATAACTTTGACCGACAACGATTTTGATCGGAAACTATTTTGACCGACTCCAGATTTCACCGAGAATAACTTTGGCTGACAACGAATTTGACTGACAACGATTTTGACCGATAACGATTTTGATCGGCAACGATTTTGACCGACAGCGAATTTGACCGACTCCAGATTTCACCGAGATTAACTTTGGCTGACAACGACTTTGACCGACAACGATTTTAATCGGCAACGAATCTAAAATCGTTGTCGGGCAAAGTTATTGTCAGTCAAAGCTATAGTCGGTGGAATATTGTTGGTGAAAACCGTGTCGGTGATTTCTATGGGACCCCTTACAATTCCTATCCGTCCGGCCTTTCCCGGATTTGTTCTACTATATATCACCGCCCGAATGTAAGAACTATAGGTACCTTACAATTTCTTAGTTTAAAGAAATTGATGAAACAGTATTTTAAGGTTCTAAGATAATGATAGGTACACCGTTATTTTAAACACAATGCCAATATCTGCTTATATTTCTTTATTCTAAGTGGAACAATACATGAAAAAACATCATTTTTGATGAAAAAAAATTTTAAACCTTTCTCTTTTTGCAAAAAAAAAAACAGAAGTTGCCTACTTTTTACATTAACAAGATTAAACTAAATTATGATTCACTAGATGTCGTAGATTTCTTCTTTAATAAGAAATAGATAACTCAAAATGTTCAAATTTCAAGTTACCTAGTTCTTACATTCAGGCGGCGATATTTTTTGCATCCGGAAACGTCCGGGATCATTTTCTTTAAGGATCCGGGTTTTCTACATTATCACTAGAATTATTCCAAATCAGACACTTTTTGGAGTACTATCTCGGATTTTATTGAAAGAACCCAGCACTAATCATATGGAAAATCTATCACGGTAAAATCAGTTGGATTTTGGATAAGAACTCAAAAAATACTACGGGAATCACAAAGATTTTTGTGAAAGATTTCTGTTCACAGACCTTTTCAAAGTCATTCAACAATTCAAAAATAATTACACCTCCTAACAGATTTTCTGAAACCCTACTATTTTTGTTTGAAACATTTTTTACTGATTGTAACTCGATAACTGTCCATTATTGAGCTTTGTGACCATTACATCTTTTGTTCAGTAAATCATAAGTAGACTGTGGATCTTTATGCAAATTAAAAATTGTCTGCATTGATTGCAAGAAATCGAAATTAAATTGAATGTTATTTCTTCTCTTAATGATTTTAATAGAGGGGAACTTATGTAGTGGCATTTTCAATTTTTTAAATTTTACAACAATTTTGAATTTCATCTATTCAAATTTTGCTAGAAATGCATATTTTGGTTCTTCCTTTATTTCTTTAAGTGTCTTATTTTTTCGTTAAAGAGAAATATAAGTTACAACAAAACCGATGAAAATGAGTGTTTAAGAACTGATATTAGTGAAAACATAATTAATAATTAGTTAATTAATAAATGCAATTGTTAATGAATTTTCTAAACGAGTTATACTTTTTATTAATAGAATCAGTTTTTACAAAAAGCTCAATACACGTGGTACAAATAAAGAAACTGGAATTTTATATACGCTATAATTAAATCGTAATATCCTTAAATTATGGTTTACAAATTGTTTAAAAATAAACTGCGAGATGTATAAACGTATAAAAAATAGAAAAAGTAATTACGACATTTCGAATAAAATTTTCTTTACGAACCCCGAACTTGCTCATTGGAAAGTAGATACGTATTCAGACACAGACGAAAGATGAAATCATTAGTGAAAACTTCTTTACGATGAAACAATGACGAATCAGTGAAGTAGCAACGAAGCAATGAATTGCTTGAGTTTGAGTTTAACCATTACTTTACCTACCGTTATTAATTAGATTCGAGATAATAGGAATTCACATGAGAGAATAATTATAAAATAAAAAAACGATTCGTTTATTTGAAACGGCGGACAAAAATTCGAGTATCGATTATACTCACATTCAGTTAATAGATTACATGCGTTCTTCGAAGTAAAGAAACAATTCAAAATAAATTATACAAATGACGAATTTTATTATAAGTAGCTGAGATATAATTATATAATTAAGTATAATTATTAATTCCTTCTAATTATTTAATGCGCAAATGACTTTATAAGATACTTGTAATGACGAGATTGAATTGCCGGCCAGTAGCAATTAAATAGTAAAATAACGATAAAATATGTTCTTAGTTTTACCACAGTTAAAATCTTATATAAATAACCTGTATTATTCACTATGTCACAAGGCTGTTAACTAGTTGCTGTTAATTACTATTATGAATTACCAATTATGCAATAAGGTACTAATTTGTCAGGTGTTGCACAAAAATCAATTATTTTCACATGTTTGATCTAGATTGTGCAAAGTCAGGCACAAGACACGCAAGCGCCACTTCATTATTTATTTAATGTACACAGCACTTTACGACAACTTCAATTGTACATTACCCGATAATATGGGAATTTGTCATATTAATATTATAATTCGATTTCTAAATAAAATTCTTCATAAAATGTTTTGCAAATGTTGCAAAACGTGTTTCAATGAAACGCTTATGTGTCCCTAGCCTGACACAAATCGATTAAAAAAGATTGGAATAATTACAATGAATACTATTATTTTTAATATCTTATGTATAATTATCTTCCGTAATGGTTTTATGAAAAAATGTTAGAGCTCTCTATGAATATTTTCGAAATCTTAACGATAGTTTCAATCAAATGCAAAAGGACAGTAATTTCGTATTTATGTGAAACTGTTTGGACATCTTATACTGCAAACTAATAACTTCTTTGTTTGCAGTTGATTATTCTTGCTCTCGTTTACAGTCACTCTTGTTACATTTACAAATGATCATTTCTACTTGTTTTTTTTCTTATTGTTGATTGAGAAATGGGGAAGATCTTACTACTTTTATATAGAGTGCATAATATGGATATTCAGGAGTGTCTCGTAGGATCTTGACGAGGTATCACAAACCATCCATTATTCCCTGAAACTGCAGGACCCACCATTTGTGCATTCAAGGCATTATTCATTCTTTGATTCTTCATTATTTCTAGTTGTCGTTTCAAATTTCGATACAACTTTATCAAAGATTCCTGAAATTCAAAAAACCTTATTTAGCATTCTTCATTTTTCATTTATGCGTGATAAGTGTATCATGTTGAATTTCGATACAGGTATTATTACCTAACCTTCTCATCTTCAAGTTTTCGAAGTTCTTCCTGTTGCCTTAGGCTGTCTAGAGTTAAATTTTTAAGCATTTCGTTTTTGTGTTGCCCCAACAGAGCGATTTCCGTTTGAACTTTTAAATACTCTTGTGCAAGCTGCTTATGTTCTTCAAAAATTTCTTTTGATCTTTCGCAAGTTTGATCTGGTGTGAGTGGTCTCAAATCAGCGTCCAATAGCCGATAAACATTGTCCAAATCTTCATTGGTTGTGCTGTTACCTAACAATCAATAATAATTAATGTTAAACTCGCATGTCAAGAACTTCGAATATTTTTAAAAACAAACAAATTATCAAATCAATCTATTATACTATACAATCTATTTTTTTTCAAATTCTCATAAATCTGGCTAATCCTTATGTACTCGGTACACTACTTTCAAACCAAGAAATACATGCATTTGTATTATTAACGTATTTAATGGGAAAAAATACGACTACGTTCGTATGTGGATGATGCGTAAAACAGTTCACTGAAAATTTCATTTCATCCTCTTTGCCCCATTCATCCTGCTCCGAAACACCCTATTTACCCTGACAGTGAAAAAGAAGACAGGCAAATGTACTAACGCAATAAAACCCAGCACCGCTTTAGGGTGTCCGTGGTGACGATGTTCGGATATTCCTCGCACATTTCCAAATGTTGAAGCCTATCGAGGCTTCGTTCATAATAAAATCAAGCAAGGTTCGCACATGAAGGATGTCACACTGATCAACATCCACGAGTCACACGAAATTATACCAAGCAGATGATCGATCAAAAAGACGACGTGAATACGGAGTACAAAATCAAATGTTTTCGATAGAAGCCGTAATTTTCGATAACGTGGATAGAGAAAAAAAAGAAGAAAGAGAAGGAAAGACCGTCGTTCTTGGTGGTGGGTCGGGAGAGCACTAAACAAACGTGCATCTATATTGGGCCTGGTGAGTCAGCCACACCTGCTTCGAGGTATCCCCCACCAGACAAGACGTGCAATCACGAGCCAAGAAGAAAATACGGTTCTTCGGCTCTTAATTCATCTTCAGGGTTGGATTAGGTCAAAATTTCGATTCTCCCGATGAACAATTGAAGAAGAACTCGTTGATGAACTGAACGTCCGCCACGTGCACCCTAGATTCAGTCACCAAATTTTAAGAAAGATAATCCAAGACATTCCATGGAAAAATAATGTCAACGTCCAGAAAACCCATTAAACTCAAAAATATTCTCCTCCTCGTCAGCCACCCAGACCAGTAAACCAATCACTTAGATTTCCTATACCTTATTCTTCTTTTTCTACTTTAACGCATCACTTACTGGCAACCTAATAGTCTTTTTCAAATCGACGACTAAGAGTTGAGAATTTGTTCAATAAGCTACAACTTTGTCCACAATTCAACAAATTTTTCGAACTGATGTAGTGTGACAAGTTCTTCGAAACTTGTTATTTACAATGAAATTATCAAAATTCTTTTACGTGCAGCTCATTCACTGAAAAACCTATTAATAGAGTTCTGTTAGTATCATCATTATTTTGCAATTCTGTGCATACTTGAAAACAGGATATTTAATACTTGGATATTCTGGATGAAACTTGTACTTCGGATTAGCGAGAAATATTTTTCACATCGCAAAACACAATGGTAGCATTCGTTGTTATTTGAATGGAACGATTTAATCAATGATAGTTTCACTCTATACGATCTCACCCATTTGCTTTTATTTACTACTTTGTTTTCGTACTTGGGAGCTTTTTAAAGTGTGACCTTTATAACTGTCAATAGGTGTCAATCAGGAACAAGTTCTGGCGATTAGTTGGCAGTTAAATTTAGTGAAGTCGCACAATGTGACTGTTTTCGCGGGCCCTTTGCCAGGGTAGACTTCGCCGATCGACGAACTCCAAAGGAATTCGTCACGGGAAAATCGCGGCGTGCCAGGTAACACGTTTAAAATTTTTACAATAATATTTATATATAAATACTTCCTATAAAGACATTCGAGTAATAATTATTTCGAAGATACAAATTAATTCGATAATATCAAGGTAAATTTATACTAAAATATATATATATTCGCATTGGTAATAAATTATTGAACAACGAAATTTTCAGTAAAATAATTTCCATTTCTAATACCTATTAGAGATTCATTCACTCGTTCGATAATTCATTTAAATGCAATTAGAATAATATACAATTCTGGAAACACTGTTTATTAATAATTAATGGTATTCATTCTAACTAATGAATGAGCATCCGGATACTAAAAATTCTCTTTATGTATCAAAAATATTTTTCCAATAACAGCAAAATATATGAAGATTTATATTTTATCTGTTAAAGTTTTTTGAAAAGCTTTACATGAAAAATACCTGTTACATATTTTTTATATTACAGTATACATAAAAATATAACTAAGATCGCTTGTTTTAAGTATTCGAGAATGTTTTTAAATGGCGACAATAGGTCTGAGCATACACATTCCCTGCTGAAAGCAAAGTTTTGTGGATCATACGGAGAACGTTATTTTGGGATTAGAGTACTATCGCGGTGAGTCACAAAATTCGGAGCTCTCGCTTCAAACAAGTTCTCTCTCCTTGGTGGCTATACGGCAACCACGAATTCATTAATAAATAACAATCGCATTATTTATACCATGTTGTATCTATACAATATGTAAAAACAAGTGGTTCGTGGAATGGATACGAACCATCCTACTGAAACCTGAACACCTAACTATTTCCTTTGTTTTTATCGATATAAGAAAATATTTGAAAAACCTTTTCCACTCGAACCTAACTCAAAAATTAAAAATTTTTTCGAATATTTCCATTGTCTAGGATTTTTTAAATTTCATGGATATGAAATTGATATAATAACTCATACAATATTGAAATGTTTATTAATTGATTAGATACCGACATATCTGATAATGTAAACAATATTTTAAATAATGGTATAGAAATTTTTAGTGGCGCCTCGGAGGCACCACTCGAGTGCTAATATTTTTTGTATGGAATTGTTTTAATTACGTATTGTAACAGCTGTTAAAATTCTTTAATGAACGATAATGAACTATTATGTAAGATGAGCAATACTGGATTGTACTGTTCCTAACAGTGGAAGTTTCAATTTAAACATTCGCTAACGTAAAGGATAAGAAACTATAACAAATCTAAATACTACCATAAATAGTATAAAACAAATGTACTCACTCCGAACAGTGCTTTTCGTTCTCAGGACCGGAGAGTCTAATGGTGGATCGGGACATGCTAATGCCCAAGCATTCTGTAATTACAAGTGTAAACATGTTTAAATGTAAATTTGTAAGTGTACAATATATTAATTTTTGTAAATATATTCTAAATAGTTCTGCATCGATATATATTTTTGAAAATTGTTTAATTAATGAAGTGTTAATTTAACAACTAATATAGTATGTACTATTTAATCCATTAAATATAATAGATGTGCTAACCTGATCGCATTCGATATGAAGCGGTGGAAAATGTTTGTTTTGAAGTTTTTTACTGCACGCATTATCTATCGAATTATTTTTACGGCTATCACGGAAGGGATTCGATAAATTATCTTTTCCATTTGGAAGTTTCGATGTTTCTTTGGGAGCTTTAGCTCTGATTGTACCATTAGGAGTGTATCCATTTATTTGAGAGTCCAGAGTGCCAGTCACATCTAAAGTATCGTCTTTAGGGACATGGTTATCATTAACTTCTTCCGATTCAATACCTATATAACAATAAAACGGTCGCATTAAAATATATACGTATACAAGGTGAGGCAATTAATTATTTATAGTTTTAATTATTCTTAAACATTTCGTACTTAAAGTATACATACTGGCAGAATATTCGACAGGTTCTAACTGATCGTTGAAAAATTGTGATAATTTTGTCATTATTTCTACGACAACATCCATTGAGGGTCTTTCTTCGGGAGACTTGTGCCAACATCTGAAAAGACAAAGTCTTTCTTTTTGATTGAATAAGAGACAATTCATATTGTGTTAACATATTTTGTTATTTAGACTTAACATTAATTTAACGTGTCATACATTTAATAACAGTTTACATTGTGCTAGTATAGTTCAAAAATTATTGTAATTGGTTATACATATAGATGAACCTGAAATATAAAAAAATATATCAACTCTATGCGAGAATAAGTTAAGTATAAAATTTATTCAGAGATGTCTGTATGAAATTTTCTAAAATTAATAAAACCAATATAAAATAGTAGTAACTATACTAATATCTTCTGGTGTGACTAAATAACTAGTAATTAATAACTAATTCCTTCCTAAATGATCGTCGATCATTGTAGCCGGGCGATATGCATATACCCTAAAATATTTTCCTAATTTATCTTTTAAATATTTTCCTGACATCCTAAATGCAACACTTTCCCTTCCATATTTTACTGTCAGAAAGATTCATGAGAAAAATAACTGGGAGCAATGATAAAATTTCACAGAATAAATCCATTTGCACTGACGTGGATAACAATTTAAGAAAGAATGTTATTCCATCTAACATTCGATTATCAAGAGAAAAACGAAAGGGAAAGTAGTCATTAGACTCGATGATATCCATAATGGAGAAGTATCATTGAAGACAATTTCACTTACCACTAAACTTTACTCCCAGTGCCTAAACATGGAAGAGGATGAAAGAGTAGATCGCTGTTCCAAAGGAGAATCCATAGTTGCTACAAAGACCCCAATTTCTTTAATGAATATTTTATGATGAACTATGTGCCCCAATCTTCACCCTCACCTAGGACAAAACCTAAAATTCATAAGAAGAAATTTAGAAAAACCCTAAATGAAGATGTGGAACAATCTCGGAGCGAATGAAGTTTCCGCAATCATATTTTCTGTACAAACAGAAAATGTGTTAAAACCTGCCAGAAAGATTTTCCAATTTCCAATATCTATTTTGTTGCGAAGATTGATTTCAATTTTCGATTGGTTATATCCGTGAAGAAAAACATTCATCCCTTCGCAATGTGATCAAATATTTTGTTAATAGCAACATGGGCACAGTATACGTAAAAATTGTAATGATACTACACACTGGTGATTGATTATCACCGATGATATGCGTAGTAGCGAACTGTGTGAAGAAGACGCAGAGTCACAGAAGAATACTAGTAACCAGGCAACTACTTTTAAATAGCAGCAACTTTCTTCGCGATATTTGGAGGATACTTGTAATATATTATATAATTTTATACATGAACATTATGGTATCATATCATCCAAGGAATGTCGTTTAGTACCCTATCTGTTTGTATTAAATAATTCAATTAATTGTCTGTTTCTACACGTATTTTCCTATTCCTGTCCCAAACTTCTCTAGTCGTATGCCTACCAATGACAAATCGAAATAAGAAGTGCAACATATATATATACATGTTGATCTTTGGAAGATAAACTGAGTGTCAAACTTATATTAATTTGACACTACCGACAGATGAACTATACCACCACAATGTAAGAAAATATAATATAAACAGTCTTTGAACGCAGAGTCAAATAAGAAGATCAAATATCATTCACACATATTCATTCTGAAATGTAATGTCCATTAATGTATGAGCATATAGTGTTGTTTGTTTGCCTAAGTAAACATAAATGTATTGTTTTCTATATCAATCGATTATATTCACTCTATTTATTTAATTAACAAAACGATTCAATGTAAAATTAACTACAAAATATATAGTTACTAACCATGAAATACTTCGATTAATCTATCGTATTGAAAAAGCAAATAACATATTTAATCCAGCATTCATTCTATCCAATTAACAAAACATAAAGTCGATAAAAAGAAATTAATTTCGTTTTTATAAATGACTTGAAATATCATTTTTTATGCAACTGCAAATAGATTTGCTTCGATTGTAATAATTACCTGGTCATGAGATCTTCGATTGGTTTAGGACAGCCTTCGATCAAAGGAGGTCTTTGTCCCATATGCACTGCCCACATTATTCTGTAAGCTGAGCCACCAATTTGATCAAATGGTTTTTTCCTTGACAATATTTCCCACAGGATAACACCCCAACTAAATACATCACATTTTTCAGTATATTTATAACCTTCGAATACTTCTGGAGCCATCCAAGCAGCAGAGCCTTTATTGTTTGTCATGTACGTGTTTAAATCACAAGCTGTGCCAAAGTCACAAATTTTAAGGGTCTGTCCGCCCATTACCAGTAACAGATTTGGTGGTTTTAAGTCTCTAAAAATAATATAAATAATATTCAATAATTAATACAATTAAAAATTCAATTCTTAATGCTAGAAACTACCACAGCAGTCAAAATTAAACAACCAAACAAGGTAGGAAGTAAGTACATAGTAGTACACCCTGAAGGAGTAATTTTACAGGACATTTGTGATTTTACATGAATACATATTTGTGTGTAGATATAATAAGCGCGAACATTAAATCTATCTAGCTTACAAGAAATATTAATCGATATTTTTCAGTTATTTGTTCATGTAGATTCATCTCTTTTCAGGTTGTACTATCAGTTTAGAGACAATGTTATCTATTTCTAGATTCTAATTTAATTTACCTATGAATTAAAGGCTTTGGTTTCATATTGTGAAGATACGCAACACCACGAGCACACTGCAAAGCCCAGCTCATTGCATGACCTGCAGTATATTGTGGCTGAGGATTACAATGTAATACTGCAAAATATAAATAAAGTATAAGTAGTAATAGATCACGGTACTATTAACACGTTAAACGCCACATGAGCTTTTGTTAATGTGCATAGCACTCCCTACTTAAATCGGCTTGGCGTTTATGGCTGTTACACACTATTGACCAGTTGCCGATGACTTGGATGCCGAGAGAGAATTCAATGCATTAGTAGTCACCGATAACTAATCCTGAATGCATAACAGCTCTTAATGTGTTAAATATTGTAAAATACCAAACAAAGAAAAATACCATTGTACAAGGATCCTCCTTCCGCGTATTCCATCACCAAACAGACTGGATTTTTAGTGCAAGCACCATATAGTTTAACAATATTAGGATGCACAACCCTCGACAATTGTCTAACTTCCACTGTAAAAGCCTTTCTTTCACCTTCCGAATTGATGTACTTTACAGCAACATATTGCCCCTTCCATTTTCCTTTCCATACTACTCCGAAAGAACCTTTTCCAACTATCTGCATAAAAACGATTAATTCACATATTGAGTCACATATTTCAATATTACTTAATTCTAATACAAGTGACTTATCCTCAAAATTGAATTATAGTAAATAAACGATATTAATAAAATAGAATTATGAAAAAGGGCATACAATCTATAGATAACGAGAAAGTTCGAATTTATGGTTTTTATATATTCTGACTTCACATAGAACATACCGATTAATAAAATTTGTTAAATTTGAAAAAAAATCAGAAATCTACTAACTATTTATAAACCAAGGTATAAATCATAACCTTTTTTTCGTTTTCTTCATCGTTGAACAAATGATATTTTGCGTATATTATTATCGAAGCGTCAATGTAGAAGGTCAAGCAGTCTTTATCGGTAGCAACAATTTGCTTGAGAAGTTTTTTAAAAATTCTTTAGGTTATGTTTCAAACGTGAACATTTTTATTGATAAAGATAAATTGTAAAAATTTCATATATGCGAACAGGTTGATATTTTCTGAACGTTAGGACGAATAATAAGAAAGATTAGGATTCAATTCTCTCGATAAATCAGGAAAGTCACGGTAAATTGAAGTACCTGTTCCGTTTCAATTTCATCGTAGTTAATTTCTTCAACAAACTGCTGCTGATGGCCTACTAACTCTTTACCCGCCATCACACATAGACGACATCACATTAGTTTCAGGGCACATTTAATTACCGGGCGTATTTCTCACGTTCGAGTGTTTATTCAAACTTCGAGCTCAAGCTCTCTCAATATTTTCCATTTTATTAACATGGTGGCATGTATAGATGTATATGTATAGCAATAGTATAGTGAAGAAGATACATCGATAAATTTGTCTCATTCGATACATCGATATGTTGAAACACGATCCATCGTTACATCTGGAGGGCATAATCAAATTGACAATAGTTGAAAAAAACATTTAATTCATTTATTCAACATAATCACGCGATCTAATTCGAATTATGCAAGTAAATTATAAACATGAAGCGTATATTTATGCACTTTCTCAATCAATATATAATTTGTAAGATCGTTTATTCATTTCAAAGATATATACAGACCTATTTCATGCTTCTACGTTTAAAAAGAGTAAATAAAGAAAATTTTAAATCAATCTCGAAGACAAAACATTTCTGATTTATATTTTTTATTATAGTCAGCTTTCAACTTATTAGAAACTAAATCGTATTTTATATAATCTCTTTTGTGTATGTATATATATATATAAACATATATTTGACACATTTATTTTGGTCTCTATAGTATGTGTCATATGTATGTGTGTATAACGTATATAGCAAACTAATATTGCTTTTAATAATTAATTTTCATAAAAAATACTACTCATACAAAAACATTTTATTTGAAAAATGCATAAACATGAGTAACAAAATTTCTTGGAAATTTACTAGCAATTTGGTAAAGAAAAAGTTTCTTGAAAGTTTGTGTTGGCAATAAAATAATTCTTTTACGTGTTTTACAACTTATTTAGTGAGTCAGATGATTGTAGACATCGAATGATACATATGTATCTAAAGATTCGCAGTATTATAGAAATTACTTAATTTCATTATTGACTAATCCTGTAATAAAAATGCACGAGCATACGTGTAGTATATAATACCTTTGTAGTGAAACTGCAATACTAATCAAAGAATTCATTCAAATGTTCCAGTTAATCATCTCGAATTTCTCAATTTGTTATAAAATAATACATACATACGAAACACACTCTCCGGTGTGCAACGTGTTGTGCAACATGGCACCAATCACAGCACATAATTTCATGATCTAAACTGAAAATTTTTCAACGTGACTAATTGTCATCACTTGTAAACAATTGTCAGCCTGATTGCCTTCTAATTTGAGCGAAAACGTTGGAGCGAAAAATTAACTTTTCAATCAACATTGAAATCAATATCTCTCAAAATGGCAGAAAATCTTTCGAAACGACCGACGAAAGGAATTTTAAAATCATCGAGCAGCTTCGATAATCCAGAAATATCTCGGTAAGAACTTTTATTGTATTTCAGTTATTTGTTTTCAATTTATGTTGCCACGTAGAAATTATAATTTGATCTTCATTCTTATAAAGGAACGTGTAACAAAGGCTATTCTTCTTTTATTTAATAATTAATCATTAATTTAGTTAAAGTTGAGTTTAGAATTGTTTTTTTTTAAGGTTAGGTAAAGTGTAAATTATGTCAACGTTAAGTGCTCTTAACTCCATTACACATTTGTTTAATCAATGTCGATGTATAATCGTGAATTATTATCCGTTCGTTACAATATTTCTTTTAACTATTGAATAACTAATTAAAGCTATAGCTGTCATTCAGAATATGTTCAGGGAACAGAATTTTATAAGGATGCTGTTCAAACATAATCAAACCATTCAAATTTTCAATTCCATTCGGTTACGTAATGACAGAATATTTTTTAACACTTATACATGTGTAGTATTTATTTAATTTTTTATAATTTGCAAAATTTCATTGTAATTAGAAAAAGATTTATGTATAATACATCAATTCATTGCATTGCGTTGCTCCGAACAAAATCTGTAATGTTATATTATAATTGTCATTGAAGACCAACCAAAGAAACAAAATGGGACGAAATGAATATCATAGCAACATTGCATCCAGCAGGAAAAGAGTATGGTCACATGAAAATCGATGAACCAAAAACCCCATACAACTATGAAGGCCTGCAAGGTGATTTTGAATTCGATCAATTAGATTCTAATGCAGTCGCAGCCAAGTAAGTCTACTGATGATAAATTATATGTATAAACTTTCTATATAAGTGTACAATATTCTAACATATTACTGAATGCGCTAACTTTTCGTTTCGATTGTTATTATTTTGATAATTTAGGTCTTATTTTCCAATTTGGAAACAAAAATACATGTTTTTAATTAATATTTATAGGTTGGCAGGTAGCAGTAAGCCAAAAATATTTGAAGAATCGAGCGAAGACGAAGATGAAAAAGAAACACCTGAAGAAAGGGGTAAATAATAATATATTACGATTTTTCATAAATATTGTATGATGTACAGTTTTCAGAGACTGAGATGTAGTCAGAAAATAGAAAGTTAGTTATAATAGCAATATTATACAAATAAAATTGTGGGAACATATTGATTTATCTGTTACTATTTCAGAAAAAAGGAAAGCATTCGAAGCGAAAAGGAAACATCATTATCGAGAGTGGCAAGTAGTCCAGATGGTTAAAAAACAATTACTGGAAGACGAGGATGAAGATGATGAAGACGATGAAGAGGAAATGAAGAAAGAAGAAGAACATCAACAGAATCCACAAAATGATGACGACAACATGTCTTACCTTTCTGAACAAATTAATTTTGATGTTAGGTACAAGTGCATGCCATCCTGTGATAAAACAGAACAGAAATGATACGGTTGAGGACTACAAAAAACAATATTATAAATTACTAAAATATTGATCTAATTTCTCTCACATTTTCTGTTTACTATGAAATTTATTTTCTTCTGATAATCGATCAATTTCTTTTTTAATCTCGTAACTGACTGGATTATCGTTTTCTAAAAAATTGTAATTAATTACACAACGAAGTTAGTGTCAATATATAGGTAATTAATTGCGTAATTAATTACAGGTATATACAAATAACTAATTAATAATTAAAGAGTATTTAATCAATTTTTATATACTCGTCCATGTAATAATTGGCAATTATTTCAAAATTTTAAATGGTGAACTACTCATTTCGTTTTTACAAGTGTACAAAAAACGATAATAAGTTTACAAATAAAAGTATAGATTTCTTTATACTTCATGACAAATTTACAGTACTTTACAGATATACATCGGTGCTGTAGTATGCAATATGAAGACTAATATGATTATTAATTATTTAATCAATATTTCAGTTAGTTATCAGTTACTACTATTCAAATAATAAGTTGTTATTATTTATTTTAATATCAGTTATCTGATACAGTAGAGCCTCCCATATCTCAACTAATAGGGAGACGAAATTGTTCGGGTAAGAGGGCGATCACTTTTCTAATATTCAATACCATTTATTTCAATTAAAATTACGAGACTTTACAATTTGTATAGTAACTAAGGATCCCAAATCTTTTAGGCTGCTAAATCACATATGTTTTCCAATGTAATTAACTGTCTAGAAGTAAATTCTTTTTGTGCCTGAAACCATCGAAGTCTTATCTCAAGTGTTGCGACGTGAAAAGGTATGTCCTCATTGTTACCTTTGGTTGCAATTTCAACTTGTGAAATACGATTTCTGTATGTGATATACTAGCATCCGAGAACTTTACACACACTGCATAGCTTTCGTTTTTGAATGTCTGTGATTGTAGACTTTCCAACACCATGTAGCTATTCTTGCGCCAACTTATATTTTCTTCCAATACTTAGAGCTATATCTTTTTGTTTCATTGCCATTGTGACACTGTACACAGTTAGTGTCGTACTAATACTGGAAACTATACATATACAATACATTGTACAAAATACATTGCTGCGAAATGGTGTTCGGATAACAGAACGTTTGCATAATGTGAGTTCGAACACGGGAGGTTCTACTGTATTCAACTCATTACTGAAATTACACTATATATTCTTTTTGTGTCATTTACTTCATATTACTGTAATTATTTATTTTTTAAGAAATCGTTAATTTTATAACGCTATACTTCAAATTAAGTGACTACTACTTTAATTAGTCGATTAACAGATTATTTGTTTACGACAATCTTTTTTTTATCTTTTTGTATATGTTATGAGCTGAAAAATCATTTAATTTAACACCGAAGAATGTGTAAAATTACAACTGATCTTGTTAATAGATGTTTTATAACAGTGTAACTAGAAACGAGTGATTCCTACATGAAAATAAAATGCTTCTAATATTTTTGAGTCGTTGAACATGAAAATTGTGTAATGAGTGAAAACTATTTAGAGTAATATAAACCCGAATAATTAGTATAAACTATTAAATGAATGTACAATAACATTGATTTCTATAGTTTCTGGATATTATATATTTTCGAGAGATTTTTAATTGTATACTGCAATACACAAATCATTCTCTTAAACAAAATTTTCCATACGTATCAGATAAGAAATGTCTCAATCAAATTATGAATGTTTTCACAGTGGTAGAATTATTAATATTAGTTATTTTACTAAGTTAAAAGTATTATTTGAGATTGAAATCATAAAGTCTATTATGCCATTGTATTCATTTTTATGAATTATGTCAAGCTTATAAAATGTATAACAATTCCTATATATCTTGATAAGTTTTTTCTTAAAAATTTCCTCTTAGGTTTTTGTCATCGAGCAATAGTTATAACTTCTAAAAGTTTACCTCAACGCATTCAGCTTTGTAATTCATTTCATCTGTTCGAAAATCTATTAGTGAATTTTGATACTATATACTTTCTGGAAAAAAGTTTGCAAATATGGCCAGTGTGAAT
Organism: Lasioglossum morio; assembly: GCA_916610235.2. Classification (NCBI taxonomy): domain Eukaryota; kingdom Metazoa; phylum Arthropoda; class Insecta; order Hymenoptera; family Halictidae; genus Lasioglossum; species Lasioglossum morio. The sequence continues at coordinate 3,105,345 of OU744324.1, read as the reverse complement.
TCATTTATATTTAGAACTGTGTTAATCGTTTGTTAATCCTCTATTTATAAAATGGTATGTTCTATTACATATTTCAGTTACACTGTAATGTAATCTTCGTATCGAATAAGTCTCGAACGTCATCTATAAACTGTTCCATTAAAAGTCATAATTATATTTTCTTTAATACTAATTCTGCGTGTTATTTAATATACAACTTTTACAATATTTCTTTATTATATGGACAATATGAATTGTTATTCAAATATTCACAGATGTGAAAACTGCGAATATTTTCTGTATTACGGCGACAGGGATCATCGTTTAGGCAATCGAATTTAATTTTCATTCAAAAATAGTTCCCATAACATGAAACACATATTTTTGTAGGCACAGAGAATTGCTCGTCCGAATTAGCCATAGACAATTAGATGCCGTCTAACTAAAGTATAGTGCGTTGTTTCAGATTATATATATTGTATTGTAAATATGTGTAATAACAACGAATAAGTATGTTAGGATATTATATACATAAACAGAAGTAGAACTGCGAATCAAACGCCAAACTGAATGATTCAGTATTTTTAATATTTTTTCGGGCTGTTCATTGACAACATTTTTATAAAGCAGACAAATATGTGTAATAGAAGACCAATGAAACCTTAGTACTCATTATAGTACGATCAGCCAGATGTTACACGTTAAATAACAATCTAATCACTTGTTAAATTTCAAAGTTTACTTTAGCAATAAAACATTTAGCAATAAAAACATAAATAAATATGTTAACATATTCTACAATTGTAGAACGTAGACCATTTTTCTTTTACAGTATTTCTCAAAGAAGAATAAGCTTACAATAGTTCACTGTTAAAGAATAACTTTAATTACTAATTGTTTACTGTATTTGTATAATATTTTATTAACTTAATTAATAATGCAGTATGTATTAACAAACATATGTATGTACATACATTCTATTTCCACGATAGTGCATGATCAACATCTCATTACAATACGTTAAAATTAAAATCTTAATTTTATTGTTTCATTATACATACAAGCATTTCTGCTTATTTATTAGTTAGAATACTCAAATTTGCAGCTTTAAGCTTAGAATAAGCGTAACTTATTAGAGTAGAGTGAACTGTAGTAGATATAATATAAATGTAGATTAAGGGATGGTCATACATATAATTATTTTATAATTTTAATTTTCGAGTTTAATGGCTGCAATTTGTGCAACGTGTTCAATGAAAAATATAACAAAAATATTGTATCATGCAGTTTATAGCAAATTTTAATAATCCACCCTCTTTTTGAAAATCTCCTCCTCCCCCAATCGATTTAAATCGATTCTTTTCATTTCTATTTTAAAAGTTTTTATGTACTATATGTCGCGAACTAAAATAGGAGTTATTTTAGTTATATGACGTGAATGTTGGTTTTGAACTTCTAGTGCGGTATATATATATATATATATATATATATATGTATATGTATCTCCCTGGTATAGGTAAGGACACGCACACTTTCTCATAGAAGTGTCATACGTCGTACGTTTCTCAATTTTCCTTCCGTGACGTCGCGTTTGATAACCTCTCTAACGTCATGTTTTCTATCCCCACCTTTTCATCAAATCGCTAACCACGATTTACCGCAGTGATCACAGATTTTATAATCTAGAGTGAATTTGTTCACTATCAACTTATTCTTTATTTCGATTTGAATTAGTTCTTTTTTTAAAAATATAAATCAGCTTGCATAAATTCAAAATGTACGTATAACGTAAATTTACTTCGTTTAATGATAAAAATAAAACATATTGAATTTTCTTTTCCGTACCTAGAAAAAAAATGAATTCTTCCTTTCGATATTGAAATCGTAATATTTATCTAACATATATATAAATAGTATAAAAGTGCAGACAATTTATTTTATGCTTATGTAATATATATGTATAAATCAGTTTTTAACCGACTTCGAAAAAGGAGGAGGTTATCAATTCGACCTGTATGTGCCTTTTTTTCGCTTTTTTTTACAAAATACCAATGTGTTACTTAGCAATTATAGAAATCGACAAATATTACAAATCCAACAAATTTTATAAGAATGCAATTTTGCATTTCCGCCAATCAAAAACGATCACGAAACCAGCAGCGACTCAAGTCAAGTGGAGGCCCCAAGCGGTAAAGATTTTGGGCCCCTAAACTCAAGTTAGAAATAGAAGTTGCAAGGAAACTCTCCTAAACTTATTAACAAAAAAAGAAAAGTAATGAAAATATTTCATACCGTTACACATTAAATAAATTTCTTTGAAATTCGGGGCCCTAAAGTGTCCCGAGATGGACGGAGAGAAATTTGTTTCCGTTTTCTCTGACGTCGCGTTGTGTAGCCCACATCGAGTGATGCCATGGAGGAAATACTATAACTACACCTATATATGTGTGTGTAGAATTTCTTTTACTAGTGTTGTTTCTCTTTCTAATTCATCTGCGCACTGCTAGATGAAATGGTGGGGATAAAATTGTGCGACGTTACGTTAGGCGTAAGTTGTATTCATTCTGATTCATTCTAACCACTCCCAAACAACAAAGATTTGAAAACACTGTAAATAAACCGGTCAAATATTTAAAAGTAAGCACATTGTGTAACGAAACTGTTTCAAAATCGTTCGAATGCTAAGTATTGACTAATAAAGTTTCAAGTATTAATATTTATCTAAACAAGCCTTTCTTTACAGAACGAATATATTTTAATTTCACAAAATAGGTAAGAACTGACCAGAATATTTTCATTTCAATTATGTATATTAATATCACACATTAAAATCAATGTTTAACACCTTTAATGTAACCTCTCCGTGTAACCACAGTAGAAAAACTTTATGGAATAAAATATGTATGCAGCCTCTAACTTTTTCAATTGTTTCTAAAATAAATTACTTAGATACTTATCTTTACTGTGTCGGATACTTTTCTATTTCCAGTATTAATTTAAAGTCATGGATAGTTACTATGATCCTTTAGCTTTTACTAAACAAACAGCTTCTTTGTTACGTGGCTTGGGTGCACCCGAATTAATACCTGAATGCAAGAAAAGAAATATATCGACTGATGTTTTGCATCAGCTCAGTGCACAGGAGTTTATGATATTAGGTAACTGAGTAAAGTATTTCTAGTTAGGTATATATTTTTAATCTAAACAATATGAACATAGGTGCTGATTCCCAGAAAGCTGAAGAAATAAGAAACGCTTTAAATGTGAAAAGAAAGCCTGCTTTTGTAGTAACAAGTGATCAAGATAGGTATATTATTTTTATTCAACAGAATTAACGCAGCATGAGAAATATTTAACGAGTACTTTAGAATCCTTGAGTACGACGCGCACGTATTTTCAGACTTCAAGATTTTTATGAAATAATTGAATCTGGTGAGAAACAGTTGTCCCTAACATTAGCATTTATGGCATATTGGCGATTGAGACTTGTACAACAAAGAGTTAATATATTCGTTGACCCTGACAAAGCTTTAAGCGCTTCTGAAATATTACCTATCTCTGTTGTTGCGACATTAGCAGAGTTAGAAGAAGCGCAGAAAAGTCTTTCCATGTTAGAAGAATTAGTTCTAAGGGTATGTTTTAATAGTTTTTATTTTAAGACTACTCATAAATTGTTATTGAATGACTATCACTTTTTACAGGCGAAAATAAAACCCAAAAGTAATAAGATTCGAAGGCTTTGTATTTTAATAAGTGGAATGGGCATAGTCACATTAGTATTAAAGACATGCTTAACGTAATTAACAAAATATTTGATAATACTATGCATTCCAACAATTTGGAACTTGTAGAATTATTTTTCTATTCATGTATAATTTTATATTTGCAATAAATAATTCATTGAATAACTATATATCGATGAAATTGTCTCGAGAAGGGCTACAACCGTAGGTGTTCAAAAATATGTGATTCCATATAAAAAAAACTAAGTTGACCTTCAAATCTCCTAGCCACCTCCACCTGAGAAAAAAGTTGTGTACACCACGTAATAAGCCCCTCGAAATCGAACAGCTTTTCCCTGAAACGTTTTTTCTTATCTCAAAAAATGTAGAAGTTATTCAGCTGACTCTCCCTGTATTACATATAGATAACTTACGTACAGTGATTCCCACTAATATTCGAACACTCTCAAAAAGACGATTACTTTTTTAATGTAGGACCATTCGATTGGAACTTTTTTGAGAAATTAAATGATTGACACAGGTGTACAAAACGTATTTTTTAAATTTTCAATATAGGCCCATATAAAAAAAATTGTGAAACGTAACTTTTCATATTTTATCTAAAATCGCAACAAATTGCGATTTTGGATAAATTTCGTTTCACATTGTGTACTAAAAAGTCCAAATCGTATATCCAATATGAAAATAGTTATCGGTTTTTTTAGAGTCATTGTTGATGGATCTACAAAATACATTTTTTAAATTTTTATTATGTACTCAAATAAAATAGTTGTAAAGGGCAACTTTCATTAATTTTTCTCGTAATTCTGCCTATTTAGACGCAATATACTGAAAACATTTATTACACATCATCTGGTCAAATTAACCCTTATCTAGCTTGGCAGAAAACGGAAGTTGGTTGTCCATTTACGAAGAAAGTTATTCTGATATTTAAAGTGTGCGCCATCAATAATGAGAGTATAGCTTTCGAAAAATATTATGATTAGTTCGATTATGTTCTAAGTTGTATATTATATGGAAAGAATATCAAACTAGTTAAGGAGAAAATGATTAAACGGTTTGTGCACGAGAACGCCAACACGTGTTTAGATAAAGCAAACAAATAGTAGGCATGTGCGATAATGGAATTCGACAAATCGATCTAGAGCGATCGAGTTCTCGATTAATTGACGTTCCATCCGCGTGAAGCGCCCCTGTAAGAGGATCCACCCCAAAAGAGCTCGATGGTGGGAGAAGAAAAAGGGTAACCTTTCCTGGCGCATGCGCGCTTCCATCAACTTCCAGCTTTCAAATTTCAGTGTTCAGTCGTACTAAGATGGACGGTGGAGCGTACGGTGGAGGAAAGGCAGGAGCCCCTTTCGACCCCATTGCCTTCGTCCAAAGGACTCAAGTCATCCTAAGAGCAGTATGCCTGGTAAGTTGTATCATCGAAAAATCGAACACCTAACCGTGTCCATAGGCGACGTGTTTCGAGATCAAACGAAATGTCGATTTTACGCGACGAGCATTGATTTTAAACGGTGAACCCCACTATCCCCCCCTCCACCAACACGACACGATGGGGTTCTATTGATTTTTCGCAAATTCTCGTAATATACCCCATAATAGCAAATTCCGTGCAATTACGTCCATTAATAATCGTTTAGTTGAAGTTTATCCCCGTTGTGACGTTTAATCGACTCGAACGAGTCGAAACGTCAATTGTACGTATATATTTCAAGGGTTATATCTGTATGATTCTTCTAAGCTAAATCTCCGAAGGATTTTCGTCGCGAAGATTGTTGTTCGTGGTTTTTCAAATTAGTCGATTTCGACGTCAAAGCGAACGAGATACCAATGAGATACCGGGATCGATTCCGGGTGTCGTTCTTCTTGGAAACTCCATATACGGGTTTAACGATATTCTAATTCTAGCTGAGAATGCAGAAAATCGTTTCGAACGGAGAGATATCCCTTTAATTAATTTGTCATGCCACGAACAAGCGAGAACCGCATGAATTTTGCCACATTCGACAACTCGACGATGGAAGTCATACCTATATGGGAGTGTTTTCGTAAATTTTTTAATGTATTTTTCCATGTCTTTGTTATTTGACGTAGAGAAGAATCAAACGCCGATTATATCTCCGAGCCTAATTTAATTATTGTTTGAATATCAAAATTTGACAATATCTCCATTTGACCTGAATTAAAAGGCTCGGAAGTATTGAATTCATTGGTGATCATTATTTTGGAAGTGGGATATTTAACAAATATTCTTAAAAATGAGATTCAACATTTATAGAAAGTTTAATTATATCTCGTTTATTAAAATTCATTTTTCTAGTATTCGAGCAATCGTTTTCACTTCGTAGACATATTATTATTATTTTTCGTTTCTTTGAGAATGGTATACTCTTTATTTCTGATTTGACGAGTCGCGAATTCGTTTCTGTAAACGACATAAACAAATAAATCAATTATGCTTATCATATCTCGCCCGGCCGTGTAATTGAATTTTCTTTCTGCTTTTGATTACATACATATTTCTCAGAGTTCTCATCTTCGATCCGTTCTCACGTCGAGGCGGATATGGACCTAGTTAAAGACCTAGATTCGATTTGATACGAATAAAAATGTTGGAGAAACAAATATGTCGAACGAATGAATTCGAATTCTTTTTTACGGGATAGAATTACATTATGATAATTATCTCAATGGTTGCATTCATTTTTTTTTGTTTTCTCGAATATTGTAGAATGGCGCGAAAATTTGAATGTCGATAGAACATTGATTCGTATTACCGTTTAAGTAAATTAAGAAATTCGCAGTGTCATCGTTAAATTTTGCAGCTCTTTGCGATAATTGTGTTCGGATGCATAAGCAGCAAGGGCTACATTACAAGACCAGACGGAAAAGAAGAGTGCCTCTACAATGGGGATCACAACGCTTGTAACTATGGGATCGGAATTGGAGTCCTTGCCTTCCTTGCCAGCATCGGATTTCTTATCGGAGAATACCTCTTCGAGCAGATGTCCTCCGTTAAAACCAGAAAGCATTTCGTCCTGCTCGATCTGGGGTACTGTTATCAACTTTATTCTTCCTTAGCTTCCCTCACAAATAGAATTGCATTTTATCGATAAATAACAAAGCACGAATCAATTTGAACGGTTTTACTTTCAATTTTAATATTAATTCTTTTCTCGATTTCGTAACAATAAAAGTACGAATTATTTATTGGTTTTTCTTTTATCGATTCGGGCTTCATAAAAAAAAATTATACCATTTACAATTCCTTATTTAACCCTTTGCACTCGAAGCTTTTTTAACTCGAAAATCAAACATTTCTACAAACCTAGAATATAATTCCATTCTATATTTTATTCATTTTATGGATATGAAATTGATAATAATATCGCATAGAATATTTAAATGTTTAGTAATGGATAGATACCAACATATTCAATAATGTAGAGAATATTTTGAATAATGGTATAACAATTTTTAATGGCGCCTCTCAAAGTCACCACTCGAGTGCTAAGGGTTAAGATATTTTTATTAAGGGATCTGTATTTATTGATATTTAGTCGGTCATAGTAAAAAAATCAATTGAATGGTAGGGATAGCTGTTGAGTGATCTTGAATGACCTCGATTTTGTGATCCAAATATCGAAACGAATTTCGTGATCATAACTTCTGGCCTAATATTGTATATATATACAGTGGGGGACAAAAGTATTCGTATAGTAACATGGTCATAAAATCAGTTATATTCTCTTTATTATTGATTACATGAACATATATATTTTATTGTACACTGAACAATAACATCAATAGTAAGAAATCTAATAAAACGAAACTATGCCATTACTCAAAATGTTGTATACATTATTAAATATGTTAATTGGTGTCTAAACCAATTACTAAACATTTAAGTATTGTACGCAGTATTATATCAATTTCATATTCATACAAAGAAAAAAAACTTAATATAGAATGGAATTATTCCAGGTTCGAAGAAATGTTTAATTTTTCGATTTAAAATAGCTCCGAGTCCAAAGGGTTGATGTAATCAATAATTTACACAATACAACTCTTCTTATTCCTGCATTGCTGCTGTATAAATACTTTTGTACCCCTGCTGTAAGAATTTCTTTTATATGTATGCAATGTATAAAATATTCGACTTTGCCGTTTAGATTTTCAGGTCTTTGGGCATTCCTCTACTTCGTTGGATTTTGTTATTTAACCAATGCTTGGAATAAATCAACTACACCGGAGAATAACTATGGAGTGACCAATGTCGAGAGTGCTATCGCCTTTTCTTTCTTCTCCATTTTCACCTGGGTACATAGGCCATACATTTCTTTTGCGTAGCCACTACAACTGTATAAACAATTTAAAAGTGATGATCCGTAAAAAGAATCTATAACAAGCAGTTTTAACACTTTCCCGTCAGCTTGTACAAATGAAGCAATAACATTTATTTTTCTCTATTGAGGAAAAAAGGAAACAGTTTGTAAATCGACCGAATCATTCCATCCATTCATTCCAATTAAATTGATTTTTGTATTCGACAAATTTATTTAATTCATAACATTAAAAAGACTTCTATAGAACTGTCTTACAGCAAGAAACAGAAATTGTAACGCCGGCGTGAACGTGTTAAACAATTGGATTAGTTTTTTACCTTAATATCTTATATTAAGGGAACGTTCGTTTTTATTTTTAACTGTACTTCTAATCCCGAATTTAATATATTTCGTTTGATATTAATAGGCTCTCTGTGCCTGGCTTGCCTTCCAAAGATTCAAGCAAGGAACTGATGCTGCTTTTGCACCCAGTTATGAAGCAGATCCTGTTGGAGGAACAGGCTACACAAGTTATCCCGATGCAACCGATGCTGGATATCAAGATCCTCCTTTTGGCCAACAACAACAGCAGCAACAGCAGCAACAACGGATGCCTGAATTCCAAGCACCAGCTTACTAACCCCTTCAGATATAATCTGAGACTATTGGTAAACTTAAATCTGTTCTATTTTACATAAATTTTTTTGGTAAAAGCATCATTTTATATCATAACTTAGGATGAAAATGTAACTTTTGTTTATTCATCCAAGAGAATTGGATTTTGTTTACCTAATACAAAATTAATGGCTCTGTCCCTATAGTTATGATCAAGTTCATGTATAGTCAACTAATGTACAAATTTACTTTTCCCAAAAATAAAAGTGTTGTACATATTTAACACACTCCGTGCCACATGTGCCACCGATAGAACACGTTAAACTTCAGACTGCATGTACGTACCACTTGTGGTAAACACTGACATATTTATTTAGTACACTAAAAAAATACATTTTCTAACAAATTTAAGACTGTAGAATATATTCCCACCAATAGAATGAGGCATTATAAAAAATGCAGTATAGAAGAAAGCAAATGGCACGGAACGTGTCAAATGATTATTTAGTTGTAAAACACTATAATAATGTATTACTATTCATTATGAAGGAGGAAGAAATGTTTATGAGAGCTTTTTGTTTTTCTATTTCAGATATAACACAAGAATCAATAGATGAGAAGAAGACAAATGCTCCATATGAAACTCTTCGATTACTCGATAGATCATTGAGCAATGTCAATAGAGTAAGTTTTCATAGTAAGACAATTATAGCGAATGAAAGAGAGGGAGGACAAGGCAAAGGGGGTTGGATATGAAAGCAGACGAGAAGGAAGTAGAAGAAAGAGAGAGAGAGAGAGAAAAAGAGAGAACAAAACAGAGAATGCATGCCTGTGTGAATAAGTGTGTATGTATGTGTAAAAGTATACATAGTATGCATGAATCTATGAGTGGAAGACAAGAAACGTTACTTGTTGAAACTGTGCTTCTTATTGTTGACCACTTACTAAGTCTTACACCTAAGATCAATATGGCGTAAGCGTAAACGAAGAACAAACAAAACAGAAAAAATAATTGATTCAATGCCCTCGAGTATACATTTGAGATTGAAATAAAAGGGGAGAACTGTAAAAGTGCAGAAGGAAGAAAAAGGAAAAGTAAAAGAAAGATGGGAACTCACCATCCACAAAATTATATATATATATATATATAAATATAAATGCATATATATATATATGAATATAACGCATAAGGTGTACCGAAAATAGAGCTGTACAAGTGAAAAATGTATGAATTCTGTATTCCTAAAAAAAAAACAAAAATGGGGTTTGAGTTTCGGATTTCTTCTTTATTTTCATAATTAAGGTGTTGAATTCGCACGCAGCTTCGTTATCTAATCAAGAATGTTTAAAGTGAACGCACAGCTGCACTATATTTAATCGTAGCCAGTGGATGGCAATAAAAAATTTCACTCTTAAAGGAAATTTCTATGTTTTTCATTTGTATTACCGTTTTCAGAACGCCATGTATATGTACACGTATATATGTATACATACGACATATATACATACATGTAATGTAAACGGATACAGGATAGCGGCTCCGTAATAATTCTTAAGTAGTTACATGCACATATATTTTACTGTGTTATATCGTGTTCATAAGGAATCGCGGATACGATTGTACCTTTTCGATACGCAGGACCTATCAGAAAATTAAGAGTCAGTTAAGCATCTTATTTCTCGATCCATTTATCATTACACGACACGATCTTACTAGAGGATCTTTTACTAGCGATTCGCCGCATGCAACATCTGTATGTCTCAGCGAATTGCAAGTAATTTTTTTTTGTAAATGTACTAATACCAGAATTTTATTATCGGCTCGATGTGGTGTGTCGTGTATTCCAACTAAGATAATTGGATTCTAGTATACATATATTAAAAAGTTGAATATAAAACTGAGATTGTTTCGTTATATTTCGTTAATATTGGTATTTATTACTTATTCGGAATAAGACTGTTTAATTCTGTGTATAAATACGATATAAATAATCGAGAAATTTGGGAAAGCAATGTTCAAAGCAATTTATCGGGAATTATTATCACTGTATTAATCGCTCAACGAGACGTAAAAAATTTGTTAAATGTACATATTGTATCAATTTATCGATCTTTACTACTTTAAGCTATTGCTTACGCCAAATATCTTTTTTCTTTGATAATAATTAATAATTCTTCTCCCGGTTTCTCCATTATTTGTAATGTATGTCGTCTAAGAAGTGGCGTTTCAAGCCTTTTTATTATCTATATTTGTCCAATGTAACATTCGAGTCTGTTAGAGGTTTATAGATTTTAACGAGGTTTTGTTTTTTCGTTTTTATTGTTTTTTGTATCTAGTTGTTTTCCGAGCTTATTTTTTAATTTCTAGATCTTTTGTTCTTTTTTTGTTGATGTTTTGAGCTTTCCATTTGTCTCCTGTTTTTTGTTATGTGATTTCTACTTTTTCTGTTTTTTGAACTTTCTTCTGTCATTTTGCTTTACGTCTCTGTTTCGTACCTGTTACGTTCTCACTCGTAGTCTACATTATTATTTGTAATTATTAATAGAATTACGTTCCTGTATGGATTCAGTCCAAGCCAAAGTACTTCGATTATTTGGGAAGTACCTAGTTAGACAATATTTTTTACTTCGATATAACATTGAACGTTGACGAATGATTTTTACGTCTCTTTCCGTTATGTTCGAAACACTCGGTTTTAAACGTGTAAGTTAACAATTTCAGCAATATTGGAGCGACGTTACAAAAGAAAACTGCTACAAATCTTGCGACTAACGGCATGACTGTCTCAATTTCTTCGTGTTGTCCTCACTGCCCTGTTTCGGCGGTAAAAAATCAAGTAGCAGCTTGCATGGCAATGCCGTGTTCAAGAACAACAAATAAAAATCTGTTTCTATGACAAACTGTACTATTACTTCTTTCGGAGCGCTGTCAATATTGCGTTCTTATTTCGAGAACAAATCGAATCGATAGTATCATAATTTTCGTGTCTATCATAACGACAATAGTACAATGTAAACCATAATAATTAGGTCTACCATTATTTTTGCTATTATTGTTCGCGAGTTCAATTACCGTTCATTTCTCGACAATCGTGTATTGTTGTCGTTATTATAAACAACTTTTTCCGTGTAAGGAAAATGTTCTTGGGCCAATAACAAAATAGAGATCTTCGTGGTACATATTTAACTTCCGCCTGAACTTCAGTTCTTTTAATAATGACTATTTACTACTTCACACAATGTGAACACTGTTCTTGCTGAGAAGGTGAGAGAATATTTATTAAAAGTGGTATCGATAATTATATAGTTGTTGTATCATTGTGATTATACTAGGTGTCTCATTCAAATAAATATCAAACAGTTTAACATGGACAGAAAGCTATATATATATATATCCATTTTTTGCGAATACGTTTATAGTTTATTTCTCTACAAATTTTTATTTAATTCGGTGAAATCGTTTGCGATTACTCTATTGTTTATTATAATAGAAACGATGTGTTTTCTTAACGTAAAGCGAATTAAATGCTTAGTCTCGGCCGATCCGTTGGGACACCTCGTATATAGCGTAGCTGTATTTGCATTCGAAACAGTAAAGATCTGAGTGTTTAGAAAGAAGTGTAATCATGTAACTATAACTATAGATGAGAATACATGCAAGTAATTATTTTTATGCGAGTTGAACGATCGAATGATAGCCAAAAAAAAATCAGTAGCTTCGATCCATTTACTCTGACGCGGTTGCATTGGGGCGTGTGTGAACCAATTAAAACTGTGTTTCGCCTAGGAGATTTCCACGAACGAAGCATAAATATCGTTTAATTATTTAACCAGTTTTATTTCGCTGATTTCTATTAGTTGAGGAACAGTATATATACCTTGTCGATAGATTAGAAGGAGAGACACCTATGGCGCTAAATCGAGGCACCACAAAGAAACATGCCTCGTGTTAAAAACATAGTAAAATTTCGGTTTCTTTCACAATAAGTAGAACTCCGTGGTCTGCCACATGTGTACAACAAAATTGTTCGGCATGGATCTGTGGAGGAACCATGTATATGAAAATCAACGAGAAGTCTATCATTCGGAAAGGAACAAGTAGAACAAATCTAGATCTAAATAATAATTACGAAGAATATATATATATATATATTAATGTTCTATGACATGACAACTGATAGTTCCATTATTTGCTGAACATCGAGAATTTGAACGAAACTGTGTTATCGAAGTGTATCGATTAAAAAGTATATACATGTAGATCTTGATAAATGCTTACTTCTCGTTATTTTTCATAACTAGACAGCGAATCGTTTATGCCAAATAACAAATTTTTCTACGGGAATTTTAACAATCTGGAGTGATACGGAAATTTGTTTTCTTGGCTGAAAACGATATAACAGTATCTTTAAATTCTTCTAATGTTTTCACTGTTTTAAATTACACCTATTCAGTTTTGCCATAAATCCGCGCATAGAATCCGCTGTCTATTCATAACGTTCCGATTCGTAGCTCAAATATATATATATATAACTTACTATATTTTAGCTTCGATGATGGGGAAGAAACGTCCATCGTCCAATAGCGTTCCTCATATTTAAAACATAAGTTTTCGTTTCGCGGTTTCGTTGCATTTTCTATATTTGTTGAACGTATTATTAGGGTTTGTATCATTACATAGTAAGAAGTTTTGTTGTTTAATAAATTTTGAGTGCCTAATGTGTGACGATCTTCTATATATTTCACTTTATAAATATTGAAAGTATTATTTGTTTTCATGTTTTATTTGCGTTTTTATTGCAACTATATCTTTGTCGTCGTATATTTTATTAAAAAATGGAAAAGTACGTACAATATTCAAACGCGTTTATCCGAGAGGGTTGGTTGACCGACGGTAACATATATACTTAGCCAATTCTAAGTTAAATCTCGGAAGGATTTTCGTCGCGAAGATTGTTGTTTATACGACATTTTTCGGGATAAAGACGTTCTTGATCGTTGCACCTGTAAAGAATACGGCAAGGGGTTAATAAAATCAATTTTCTAGGGAAACCGTTATGTTGTGACTGGTTTTACGAAGGGTGGTTGAAAGCGAAGGAAAATACGTCAACGTGTCGAGAATATGAAGCCAATTTGTGATTCTGGGGCTTCGTTCGGTCGATAGATTGATCGTTCTTCCGGAGTCGACAAGGAACGACATAGAGATTCCAACGGCTCATCCCATATCAGCAACACCCCGCCGTGATAAGCTGCGCTACGAAGCCGCCCACATTTCAAATTGTACCTCCGAGTATTTTCCAGTCTTTCATCGTGAATCGAAGTTCAATCAGTCTTGCAGCGTCGTCGTTCCTCCTGTTAAATCATTCGCAATAAATTGTATTCAGTTCTGGTTGTCTCGGGACGTGGTTTGCTATCGTCGCTTCTGTCAGAAACGCGAGTGAACAGTGAACAGTGAATTTTTGGAAAAGACAGCAGTGTTATTATATCAAATTGCACCCTCGAAGGCACACTCTTCGCTTTCAAATCTGGTAATGTATATTTATATTATCGACTCTTCGGCAAATTGTACAATTCACGCGAGCAACGCAGTATTCTTTAATCGTTTGCACTCGAAAATTAAACATTTCTTCTGAACTAGAACAATTCCAGTCTATAGGATTTTTTTAAAATTTTATAGATATTTGTACAATACTTATTGTACAATACATAGGTTTCTAAATTATTATTAAGATTGTCAAGATGCTTCCCTGAGGAATTACTTACCAAAATTTCTTTGTGTATATATTATTCGAAAAATAGCAAAAATTTGGATAGGCACGTTCTTGTTACGTTTATAAAATAATGTGAAACAGTTATTTCGAGAGTTCCGTAAACCTAGCGTTAATAATGTAAATGATATTTTGAATAATATGGTGAAGTAATTTTTGTGGTGACTCATTTATTAAGTAAATGATTCATTTATTTTACTCCGATGAGTTCCTCCTTTGAAAATGATAGTCAAACTCTTCCCCTTATTTGTAAAAATATATATGCAAGAATGTACTATTGAATAATTTGATTTATGCAATTTGTCCGTTGTAGAATGAATTTTCATTTAAAAATATATCTTTCATTGTTTGGTAACAGCGATTCGTCTTTTTCATGACGATGCATTTAGTGGTTTAGTTTATTTGGTGCTCGATTGTTTCATCTATTAATTGGTTAGTTTGTTCGTATTTGTTTGCGGCTTGTAATTGCAATTTGCAATGAATAAATTTCTACAGTTACCGACGAAATTTGCTGTGAAACCTTACCGACAGTTTCTTGTTAAATTACCGACAGTGTTTTGTATCGATTCGCAGATAAGGAAGGGATTCAAACCGAAGAATGAGAATACTCGGCAAATTATTTCATAATGGGAAACGAAAAAAGAAGAGACGCGACTCGAAAAGGACATCGATGAAAAAACGAAGCACTCTGCCCAGCGTACCTCATGACAACTTCCTCTTGGCCGGGAACCAACCAAGGAAACACAAACGAAGGCACAGAGTTAGTATAAATTATTCATTTTCTCAAAATATGATGCTCGTTTTA
Organism: Lasioglossum morio; assembly: GCA_916610235.2. Classification (NCBI taxonomy): domain Eukaryota; kingdom Metazoa; phylum Arthropoda; class Insecta; order Hymenoptera; family Halictidae; genus Lasioglossum; species Lasioglossum morio. The sequence continues at coordinate 3,090,104 of OU744324.1, read as the reverse complement.
AATTTTTTTTAACGTTCAGCACGCAACATAGAAGTTTCTTGTATGTAAGGAGTTTACTCGAATAGCGTTTCACCTCGGAGCGTGACGAAGTAGACTCATTCACTGCCCAGCAATTGTGTACGCGATGCACCTAAAGAAGTTTTCACTTCAACAAATTTTCAAAGTTTCAAAACTTATCTGTCCGGCAATATGTACTATGTCGATTCGTGACTCAAAGCCATCACTGAGAATGCACACAAAGAAAAGCGCCACTTTGACTGGAATATGACACACCTCTCGGGCAGCTGGAATGTGTCGGCGTGGCTCAGATACCAGTCTTTTGTGTCCTTTATTCTAATTTTTCTAATTCGCATTTGGAGCAGTGTGAAATAAATGCGGAACAGGTTGCCATCGATCGTGATTTACAAACACGATTACAAATAACTTTCTTACTATTTACATAAAATTTATGTAATCCTCAATATAATTATTATTTACTTCATACGAATTCTAACGAAGTCTAATTAGACTTCTACGAGTGTCTTGTACTGGATCACTCATATTATCACCATCAACGAGTTACAGAATAGATAGAAAAAGCGTCATACATTTTTTGTCACATCCGACAGTACCGACAATTACGAATTTTATGCTTGTTAGCAGGGACGAAGTATTCTGTATACTTTGTTCATATTACAAAAGCATCGCACACTTCCGCGGAAACAAATGCAAACTTTGATTATGTTTAAACATTGGTTTTCCGTTATTGACAATTTATTTTAACGTTAAAGAATATAACTTATTTCGAAGTTACTCTTTATTTTGAACTGTGAGTTTAGTTGAATATGCGTAACTATGAAATTCATAGTAATTCAAAAATAAGGGTTCATAAAATCAGTGACTCATTATGGTACTATAAATTCCTATCGATATGATGTGTCAAACTATGTTGGGCTGTACCTGTGACTTGTATGGAAGTAAGTATATGTAGTTATGTATACGCACGTGCGTCAGGTACAGCTGTAACTTTCATATAACAGGTGTCTTATTCGAAATGATGCTATTTTATTTACTTCTTGTAACTATTCGACTATTGGCGTTGTATTGTGATTTTTTAAATCGGCGACGGTGGAATAAGATTATTTATTCAGAAAGGACTTTTGAATAATTATGCGTCGATTTTTGTGTGTGTACACTGAATAATATTTAACAGTAAAAAGAAACAAGGATGATATTCTGACACGTAAGTTTACAATAAAATAGGTCGTCAAATACAGTTGTATTTCGATTATTTCAAATAACACGTACTCAAATTAGATAATTTACATTTAGTCATCATTTTTACATCGGTTATGGCTCATAAACCAACGGATACTTATGTAGTATAATTCGATCAAGAAATGAATTCTAGAGAATTTATTTAGAATTTATTATTCGAAACTAGCTGACCCGACAGACGTTGACCTGTCCAAATTTCAATAAATGTGTTTGTCAAGCAATTTCAGTTTAAATCTTGAAATTCAATTCGCACAAATGTCAACCTGCTTTCTTGTACAATTTCAAAAAATATGATTTTTGCAGTTTATCCGAATATTTTTTCCTGAAAACTTTTCCAGGGCCATAACGAAAAAAAAAACAAAAAAATAATTACGCGTATCAATCGTTAGAATCATTTTTTCCCGAATTTTCCATTTTTCCGGGCAACTTTTCCAATTTTTCTTTCCCAAAACACCTTATTCGTACTATTACGAACATTTTTTTTTAAATTAGCCAAATCGGTTCAGCGGTTCTCAAGTGACGCGCTTACCAATGAACAACATTTAATTTTTGTTTATATACATATAGATAAGAATATACAGTGCCGGATTAAGCCAGCGTGGGGCCCGTAGTAAATGTGACCAGAGGCCCTAGGTTTTGCACGATAATATAATAAAACACGATCAATGACCTTTTTTTTTTAGCAAAAATATCTGGGAACGGTATCGACCAAATTTTAGGTCAATTTTCTGCTGCAAGCGTGGGGCCCGTAGCATTTGCTACTCCTGCTACGGGGCTTAATCCGGCACTGAGAAGATATAAAGAGAAGATAGAAGATAGATTTCTTACTCGAAATAAATCTAGATGCACTACCTCCATGTAACTCTTTAAAAATTAAATAGCGTTCTTTTAACACTAGAATTACCGAGAAAAAAATAAACGCAGTTGGCATACATTGCCTTCTAATAATGACAATATGGCATTTATTTAGATTTCGTACATGGGATATTTAAATATGTACTTCAATAGAGAAGTTTACTAAAAAAATTTCTCAAAAAAACATATTTATACTTTTAATATTTCTAATCGAAAAAAATTCGCATGAGTCATTTTGACTTGTCCGGTAGTTCTAGTGTTAAAATAATTTTTACAAACGCTTTTTTCAATATTGCAACAGGTATTTCTAAGCTAACGAACTTGGCCGTATTTTGTTTGATCCCACAATTTTTTACGGCCATAGAGAACTTGGCTCCTGTTTACAGGATGTTTTTCTTGTGATTTGGTATACTATAACCGAATGAACTTTACGGGTCGAGTTCGGGCCCATCACTATCGAAGCCGAAAACCGGTGCGCAGGCACGCGCATGCAGTGTATTCCCCCCACTATTCCCCGGTCCCCTTGCGCAGGTCTCTGGTCCCCACCACTCTCCCCACTCTGTGCGACACGTTCACTCGAGCAGACTCCGTACTCTTCCCAGCAGCCGCCAAGCCCGTTTCTCATCCGATTTGCGTCGACCTGCCGCTTGCCGTAGCCAAGCCACGCTAGAAGCTACGACGAACCGATCCTCGGGACGAGCAAAATTTCTCGTTTTCCCGATGCGTGGAATCCAGCGTTTTCGTCAATTTTTACTGTGCGTTTTGAGCCGCTCGCCTCGACCGCGTGAACCGCGCCAAGAGATCGAGGAATTCGGTGAAGTTTTTCGGTGTGCATTTTAAGTGCATGTGTGAAACGTTGTGCTGTTGGTGTGGTGCCGTTTGGAATTCCGATACGTACGTGGACCATGGATTTTCTATTCTAAAACGCTCTGGGATTTCATGGGCCCCTCTCCCCTATCGGACAAGATTTTACCTGCACACAGAACCGTGAGATATATCTCCTTTTTTTTCAACTATGCCTTTTCAGTGTCAAGCATTATCGTGATTTCTCTTCCGTTCGACGGAAGACTTCAATGCTTTCTTTTCTTTGCAACTCGATCCAGAGATGAGATGCTCAATAGCCTTTCTTTATATACATATAAATCGTATCTATAAATATTTAATACGTATAATAAATATATATATGTATATATAAATACATCCGTCGTGGAATGGATAAATTTTATAAATGGACTGATAATTTTGTCTTGGTACAGTCCGTTTCTTTAGTGTAAAATTGAAGTCGAAGCATCTTGCCGAAGAATTGTTGTCTAAATAGTATTGTGTAGCGGGTTTCATTTGATTTTCTGTTCAGCAACGAGGACGGGATAAAAACCGTCCAGTGAAATATGCGTTCCTATGTAGTCGTTTTGTACCTGCGGTGAATAAGTCGAGTCTACCTGTTGAACGATCCGGAAATTGTAGTGCTCCCTTAGTTTCTGAATGCATTTTCTCACAGTTGTTCTTGACGGTGGCCGAGGGTGACTCGGATCATTGGAATTCGTTTCCTGCTGACATCGTTGTACGTAAGATTTTTCGAGACGGTGTGTGAGATCCCTTTTCACTGGAAGTTTCCCCACTCGATATCAGCACACACCGGTGTGTTTACACTGGTTCGAACTTGTCCTTGTAAATCCAGATCAAGTTTGGAAAATGGAAGTTCGTTCGATAGAATCGCGAAGCACCGTGAACAAAAGAAAAAAAAAACAAAAGAGAAACTTTTCCGATTGTATCGTTTTTGCATTGCCATGCAACAAGTGGTTTCGGGGAGTCCATTTTGAACTTTCGAACTGTTCGATTCTTTCAGAAATTTTTTAAATTGTACGTGACCAATTATAGATTATTTAAAACCTTTTCTATTTAACTTGCCAGCACAGATTCTCATTTTAAGACTGCAAATTAAATATATTAGCGAGCAAAGAACGGATATTCGGAGAAATTTTGTAATATTTTTAAAGAAATGTAGTAACACGGGTTACGAGATTTAAAGAGTTCTATTGTACAAATTGAAATCGCTTGTTGGAAGTCATATTGAAAATGTATTTTTCATTCGACAAATTTACCGTCAGGAGCGACACTTGAAAATCCAATGAAACGAAATAAATCTGTTCTTCGTTAGTTTCCGTAAATCCGTGACGAATATGTAATAAAGAAATGCATTTAGTGAATACGAGTTCCCTTTGACACGTGATTTTGTAAATTTTCAGTATCGCGTATTAGAAGAATGTAATGGCGTGGCGCAGTCAACGAAATATGCAAGAAACCGAAACAAAGCCGAACACGCTAATATGAAAATTGTCAAGATCTCGATTACAAGCTTTCAATACTCGTAATCGAAATTGTACAATGGTTAGCGCGTCATAAATCGTTATTAAGAGAAGTAACGAAGAACAAGCAATATCGGTTACGAATGGAATTTGAAGGGAACGAAGGAGAAAAAAGAACGTGGATCGAAGATATTTTGAAGGGACGTTGAAAGGATTATCCGAGAGTACGGTAGAGAAATAGGAGAAAGCAGACGGAAATTGAAATCTGTACGTATGAAACGAAATATTCGAGATCGGCATCGAGAAAAACGGCAAGCGTGAAACATGGAATTAGAACGAGGAGGAAAGTGAAGGTCTGACCACTCGAGAGGAAAATGGAATTCCATAACTGTGGGTCACATTGAATTCTCCGCGTGGCGCGCGTAGCTCATCGTGGAAAACGCGATTAGGAAAACTCTCTCGTTGGAAAACGAGGTCGTGCGATTCAATAGAATTGCGTACGCGATAGATGTGTAATAGAGTAAAAGCGGGGGAAAAAAGTATCGAAGGAATCTGGGATGCACGTGGGATTGGTCGCTCCTACGCCACTGCCAGCAGCGATGCCTGTACGCCGGAAAACTTTGCCGAGAGAATGCTCAACGGCTTTATTTTTCTAGAAGCCATAGAGAGAACTGTGATAAATACTTTCTATTCTCTCAACACTTTTCCCTTTTAAACAACGAAATCAATTTGTACATCGAACAAACACCGATCGACCAGGTGTATACGTTATTTACAATGTATTCGAAAGAAATACACAAAGTAAAATCGAGTTTACCAAACCGAAAAACGTTGAAAGGAAACGCGTATTTTTCTTGAGAGACGTCGACGAGAACTTTACAATAAAGAGAAAAGTTGAGAGTTATATTTCAACGAGGAGGTTCTCTTGCTTTTGTAATGATCTCACTATTTTTTGTGGAAGTGCAATATTAAGGATGAATTAGTAATCGTCATAGAAACGTTGTCGATTGAAACAGATATCGAACGAATTGTTTTTGTAATCACGCCAATCGAAGAAGCGACAATGCAATTGTGATTGCGAAGAGAATTCATAAAGAATGCACGTTTAGCGAATATGTTTCTTCGGAGACGTTGAAACGGGAAAAAACGTCGGATTTCGAAGACGAACTTTCCCAATCAGCGAGGATGGAGAGAAGTGATAACAATGTGGGCGTTGGAAATTCGGGAAATCCCCCGAATTCACCTTCCACGACACACAGTGGTATTCTTCATAACACTTCCGGCGGAACCGATGCACAGGTGCGAGCCAATCAATTTTCTGTAAATAAATGGAATTGTGCACGATACGTAATAACGAATCTTACGAATACATATAAGCATTATCAAGATTATTATAAAAATTAACTTGAACACTGAAAAATAATGTACATCTTCGATCTTTTATACTTACAATTAGACGAACACTGTTTTAAAAAGCGTTTCAAGCATTTTGTTGTTTAATGTGTACGAGGCAAGCGGATTATATTTGGCGTAGATTTAAATATTACGAATTGAAATATCGTCCCGGATTCGGCTCGAGTTGAATGCGAGTTAAGTTAAAAAAGCCTCTTAACGAGAATCCCTAGAATTTTCATCCAATTACTTGTCCGGCTTGTTCCTTCGAATTCTTTGTGTCTATTTAGCGAGAAGCATATTCTTAGAGACTTTTACGTATCCAGAGTTTCTCAAGAATATTTGTTATTACCTAACACAACGGAAACGAGACGTTGATCTTATAGTCGCGGGATACAGTCGGGGACGATATTGCGTGGACACTCTTAAAAAATGCATAACTTTTTTTAAAATTGTTCCAAAGAACTTGGATTTTTTTAAAGATGTTAGATCGGCTAGTTAGCTAGAGAATATGAGTACACAAATATTTGTTTAGATTGAAATTCATAGGAATCATACAAAATTTTAAAAACGACTATTTTTATTTGAGCCTGTAACAATAATTAAAAAAATGCATTTTGTAGATTTCGGTTAATGGTGCAATGAGCTAGAAACGTTTCAAGACAAGATCGAAAATCAGCAGCTCGTTGAAATGTTGACCGATTTTGATAAAACTTTCAGTATGCATATAAGTTACCGAAATCTACAAAACGCATTTTTTTAAATTATATTCGCAGGCTCGGATAAAAAGGTTGGTAAAACATATATAAAATTTTGTATGGTTCCTATCAATTCCAATTTAAACAAAAATTTTTGTTAACTCATTCTCCAGCAAACTAATCGGTTTAACATCTTTAAAAAATTCAAGTCCTTTGTACCAATTTTTAAGTGTCCACATAATATTGTTCACGTTTTCAGAGTTGTCACGTGTTCTGATTCGTGTGGATAATTTTTCAGAACGGAGACAGGGGGTGGGAGGTTCATCATGTCACAGTTACCAGAGTTCCCGGTTACGGGTTCGGAATCGCCGTTTCCGGTGGACGGGACAATCCCCATTTTACCAATGGCGATCCGGCCATAGCGATCTCCGACGTTTTAAAAGCTGGACCCGCCGAAGGAAAATTACAGTAAGACAACTCGTCTATAGAAATCCATAAAATTTGCAATTCTATCGCATCGTTTAAATTTCTATGTAGAACTTCCCACAAGCTTTTGTACAAACTGTACTATACTGTTGCAATTTACCATACAAAAGTTGGTCGAATGAAAATCTATAAATGTTCTATTAAAAAGTTACAACTAGACTGCGAATCTTTATGCAAAATACAAAATTCTCTGCATCGATCGCAAGTAATAGAACCATACTGAATTTTATTTCTACGATCAGACAAATCAGTTGGAAAAGCTTGTAGAAAAACTATACACCCTATGGTTCTGTTAAATAGGTAGTTAGTTTATACATCAGCACCGATGAATTGAGACGTACGAACGTTTCAGAGAATGTAATTACACAAGAACTCTAGCGGTGCTTTAGCAGTTCGTGGTTGAATAGCATCGCCTTTCTTGGCTAACAATTTTCTAAATGTATTCTACTGTTTAGAGTAAACGATCGGATCATATCCGCGAATGGAATATCGTTGGAGGGCGCCGATTATGGAGCCGCGATCCGCGTCCTCAGGGATTCTGGATCAACGGTTCTGCTGGTTGTCAAGCGTCGAGCTGCATCGAATTCCTCGGGCACAGGAAACTCCACTCTTCAGAGCCATAGACTAACTCTTACGAGAAATAATAAAAAAGACGGTTAGTAGAGAAGTGCACGCTTTTCCCATGCAGTCACGATCAAACTCAGCGGGTTTTTAATTTCCGCTTTATTAAGAGATCTTTCGATGATAGAATAATAACGCAATATTTGGGAAGCAGGAATAAAATAAAAATTGATTTCATTTCTTAATGACTTTGTTACATTAAAAGCAACATTACGATATTCTTGAATATTTCTAATCCTTTGCTGTTTTATATTTCACAATTTCTCAATGCGTCATCCCTTCATTTCAGATTTCGGAATTGTCCTTGGTTGCCGGCTCTATGTAAAGGAAGTGACGCGAGAAAACTCGGGAGTAAAACTAGGGGATGTATTAACCCGAATCGGTAGCGTGGCTACAGATAACATGAGCCTGAAGGAAGCCAAAAAATTGATGGACCAATGCAAGGACAGATTGTCGATTGTAGTAACTCGAGAGAATTCTTGTTGTCACGCCCAACAGCAAGCAAAGACTGAAACTGGAGAGTATCTCTCGGGAACAACGAGCTACAGTAGTCAGAATTTGTATGTTCCACCACCGACACGACAACCAATAGAAGATAAAAGCAACCTTGTTCCTAGAGGTCGGACAAGAGGACCTCTCATGGACGTCTCTCTTAGTCAGCTGGATCTCCCTGCAACGCCTACCGTTGATCCTCCTAGACCACCGCCTCCCAGACCAGAAGGTATAGTCAAAATTTCTCTTTTAAAATTTTCTCGATTTCATCGAACTGTTTTATCTACTAGTACCTGATTTTTCCTCTAATAGTTTTTCACAGTTTGCACAGACTGTATCATTTTTAGCTGGGCAATTCTGATTCACCTAGTTACTTGATAAATTAACAGCTCCAATATTGAGTACATAGTCTTTACTATTTGTTTTAGATTATTATGGGACGAGGAGACAACTCTATGATGAGGATTTATCTCGGAATAAGCTTCCTATGTAAGTGTTCATATCGTCTTACACTCGTTTCATATTTTCATGGAAAGGTTCTCACTGTGAATCAATCTTTTCTGACTTTACGGTGTAAAGACTCGCAATATAGTTAATATTTTATTAGGCCCGATCCCCGGTTCATTACGTTCCAAAAAGAAGGATCGGTGGGCGTTCGTCTAAGCGGTGGAAACGAAACTGGCGTTTTTGTCACTGCTGTTCAAGCAGGGAGTCCAGCATCTCTTCAAGGTTTGCAACCTGGCGACAAAATACTAAAGGTAAATTAATTTTTCTTTTTAGACACTGCAATGATGTGGAATACAGTGTAATCAAACATATTAACATGTTCTAGATAAATGATATGGACATGAAAGGAGTAACGAGAGAAGAAGCCGTTCTTTTTTTGCTCAGTCTGCAAGAACAGATTGACTTGATTGTTCAGCATCGACGACAAGAATACGATCAAGTAGTAGCTTCGGGGAAAGGCGATTCTTTTCACATAAAGTAAACATCAGATTCAGATTTTTATAGGGCTAAAATGCTTCTAAAATTTTCTACAACAAAAATTACTAACAATACATTACAGGACTCACTTCCATTACGAACAACCTCAAAAGGGTGAAATGAGTTTCCGAAGCGGAGACGTGTTTCACGTGGTGGATACATTACACAATGGGGTTGTTGGCTCTTGGCAAGTCTTCCGCATCGGTAGAAACAATCAGGAAGTACAAAAAGGCATTATCCCGAATAAAGCACGAGCCGAAGAACTAGCAACCGCGCAGTTTAATGCAACCAAGAAGGAAATGAGTGCAAGTGAAAGCAGAGGAAGCTTCTTTAGGAGAAGAAGAAGCAGCCATAGACGTTCAAAATCGTTGGGAAGGGTAAATTTCTTGCTGGCATAAGTGTAGACTAGACTGTGGATCTTTAACTAATTGTTGTTACATTGATTGTTCGTGGTTTTGTTTTAGGATCACTGGGACGACGTTGTGTTCTCAGATAGCGTTAGCAAATTTCCTGCCTACGAAAGAGTTATTCTGAGGCATCCGGGTTTCGTCAGACCCGTCGTCCTTTTCGGACCAGTCGCAGACCTAGCTAGAGAAAAACTGTTAAAAGATTTCCCCGATAAGTTTACGTCGCCACGTAAGTACAAATTCCTTTCAAGTTTGATTTGTTGAAATTCATTCGAGAAATCACGAGGAAACACTTGCATTCGTTTCTAGAAATGGAGAATCAATTGGAGGATAGCGTTGGTAAGAATACTAAGCCATCAGGCATCATTCGATTGAGTGCCATTAGAGAAGTGATGGATCGTGGAAAACATGCTCTGCTTGACATTACTCCAAACGCAGTGGATCGACTGAACTACGCGCAATTCTATCCCATAGTTATTTTTCTGAAAGCAGAAACGAAGCAGATTATCAAGGAAATGCGAGCTGGAATTCCCAAGTGAGTTTTCATTAAGAGGATAGACTCGTTTTCTCGATAATGCAAAGATGAGGTTTTCGAGTAGTCGAACGCGCTAGATAAACGATCAGTTGTGAATCAATAATGTGATCCCCTAAAGCGTTATATGTGCTTTACAGATCAGCACACAAGAGTAGCAAGAAGCTTTTGGAACAATGCCAGAAACTGGACAAAATTTGGGGTCATACTTTCAGCGCCGTGATAACGTTAACAACGCCCGAAGCTTGGTATCGAAAGCTGAGGGAATTAATCGACCGACAGCAACAAGGATTACTATGGATGAGTCAGACCAAGGTAACATTTTCGAGATCTTTGAAAATACTTTGAACGTTAGACGCTTCTAGTAATTTACCATTGAGCCTGATCATAATTCTTGAAATCAATAGTGTGACGATGGGTGTTTAATAACATTAAATGAAATTTGCGCTCGTGTATACAATATGGCGGCTGTGCGCATGGATTTATCGGTTGGACGATGAAAATCCTATTCGGCTGGGAACTAATGGGATTATACGTTGATGAGATTGTTTTATGATAATTTATTGTAGCCATCATACGGTCGACAAATGACGTGGGAGCTATGTCATACGTCCGGCGACCCTCGTGATTTACCTCCCTCTCCCGTACCCCCATTCTCGAAGGAGACGGCATTTCATGACGTGAACGAAAATGACACTTATCACACGGACAAATTATTTTCATTACCTTCTTATCCGTCTCTAACTTCTGATGTTGTCCGTGAGCAATTTTTCGGCTACATTTGAATCCCGCTTGTCCTATTTTCGGTGTCTTGATTATCAATTTTTAATTGTCCATCAATTTTGATGTGTTATTTGTTTCTCAGCCCTTAGCACTCGAGCTAAAAATTGCTGTACCATTATTGAAAATATTGTTTACATTATTAGATATGTAGGTATCTAATCAATTACTAAACATTTAAGTATTGTATGAGCCAAATTTTAAAAAATCGTAGAGAATGGAAATGTTCTAGCTAGGACACGTTTCGTTTTCGTGTGAAAATACCTTCGAGTGCAAAGGGTTAAGTTACTTTACCGACTCAGGTAGATTTTGCTTTTTATTTTGTACAATTTCGTTTTTTATAAGTTTATTTCATTTGAATACATAATGGCAGGTTCCATTTAGAGATTTATATCTATTAAAGATTTTCGAGTTTACTGTTGAAATTGTTATGTTATTATTAGGTACGATATTTTAAGATATTCGAGGCACCTTGCATTCCATGTCAAGTTCAATTTGCATGGCTGCATTAAATAACTCATTGCGCATCATCATAAATCATAAGCTAGGCCAATGTTGTTACGTAAGATGTTTAATGTAGCGTAAACAGCCAATATGAAATACGTTTGTCAAAGTTTGTTATTGAAAATATATTGAAAGGGGGAATCACGAGCTTTGAACAACTCCACTTCGCTAATACATGTAATATGATATTAACAATCTCTTAACTTTCACATTGACAGGATTTAATGATTTTATTTCTCTCAATCATATAAGTAATCGCATATATACGATTATAGCTGCTTAAGGAAACTCGTTAAAATTTTTTTAAATATAACACGAACTCCGACATTCTGATATAATATAAAACTGCATGAAGGCCAGGCGAAAACATTCGGTATAGAACTTACTAAATAATAGGCATGAAATCAGTAAAGCGTTTTTAATCACATTAATTTTTTAGGATTTCTTTCGATCATTCATCCCACACCTTCTTCAAAGTACTAACCCATTATTAAGTTATATTTTGTACGGATTTTCATGTATCGGATCACCAGTGCTAAACAACTCTCAAACATTTTACTATCGCAAACTAAAGCTGCGAGAAAGATTGCAGAATATAAAAATATATTTGACTATAAAGAGGTTCTTCTTGAATTTGTAATTTATTTAATACTTTTCTCGAAACTGCTTAATCTGATACATGATTTTGCATCATTTAATTTGCAAACATTTGTTTTCCACTTCAATTTTAACCCTTTCAGACACTGTTCATTTAATCAAATCATTTTTGTTCAGTATAGCAATCCTAACATTTAATTATCATTTTATAAGAATGAATAGGGTTTTAAGAATGTTATAAATTAAAAGAATGGTCTGGAGGGGATAAAAAGCCATAAGCCACTGTAACGTGTTGTCCTCTGTGTCCCACGATGATAGCCAGAAGAAGCACTCTCGGATGACTTCCTATTCCCGATGACTTCTCGCCTCTCCTATGCTTCCTCCCCGGAGAGTGACTTGGAACTTAGTCCGGCACCAGCTTTGTCGGGTGCGTTGGGTGCACCCTCCAGATTGAAGAGCAGCTCCGATCCAAGTATTGCCACACAAGATGATATTGCTGCCCCGCCACCGTATTCGACCACTTACCAGGTAAATACATCGTTCTTACGTGTAGAAACATTTACATTGAATTATTTGTACTGTTTCAAACCGATCTACCCTTGACTTTTTATTTAACACTAAACCTACCACCACCGGTCAAGATGACTGGTTCCAGATTTTTTATTTTACAATTATTGAAGTACTAAACATGATTTTATAAGGAATCGATAGATAGATATCTTTAGTAGAGCACGTATTACAATAGGGGCCGCACAAAGTCTAAATAAAATCAATCTTGTCATTTCTATAAGGGAACATGTACCAGTCTCTAGCGATAGAGTACAACAAAGTCCGCTATCAAGATATGATTTATTTATTCCAGCAATCGTTCGAGCAACCAAAAAGAAGATCACAGGGTGGAATGGGGGACGGGAAGTATGGATTTTCGTTGTCGGGGCAAGTCAGTAATCAGTCTGGTTCCCCTGAATATTTCAGTGGTTCGTTCGAACCAAGATCGTCTCATCATAGTCCTCCTGATTTGCCACCGCGAGTTGATCGGAATGCTAAACCTAGTAGTCAGTCGGGAAGAAATACCATTGGCAGGTCTGCGCAAGAAAGATTACTTAACAAAACAGATTCAGTGTTGGATGTAGCCAATTATATAAATGCCACACCTCATAAAGCAAATGCTACGTCATCGCTGGAAAGAGCTCAACCAAAAGCGGTAAATTCCTTTTATTAATATTAAAATTAGAAGTGTGCAAAGTAGTTTTATATTAACACTAAACCTACCGACCATCAAAAGTGACCGATGTGTATCTATATAAATAAAAAACAAATTTATTAAAATTTAAAAAAGACAACGTCTGTCGGGTCAGCTAGTAGTATTATAAAAATAACAAGATTAAATTTATTTATATTTTGTGCGATTTTTACTATAATATATATACTGGAGTCAAAAAATATATTCAATAAATTCCCATTAGAACACCTTTACAATTTCAATACTTGTCGAGTGAAATATCTGTAATGGGTCAGTTGACCCCTCGTGGTAGGTTTAGTGTTAACCGCACAGGGAAGGTACGTATCTGTTCAGCATCGATCGGAAGAATATCTTAACGAGTATGCAATATTGATACGTAAACGTTAGACAGAGGATCTTTATGTAAAATAAAAATTGTCTATCTGAATCGCAACAAACTGGAGGGAAATAGAATTGTCTATGCTGATACGACACAGTAATACTTTTACATCCAAATGTGCGGATAATATGGGACTACCTGAAGACGTGTTATTTATTTCCTTTTTAATACATCGTTTACATTGCTTTTAGGGAAGTTACGACAGCGTGTCTTCTTACGATTCTTATAATAATACTAATGGAAACGCAAGCTATGGAACACCAGGTTTGAATACGTCAACCGGTCGATTGGGCCCTAACGTACCAGATGACATGAAAGGTGGCGGTGCACCGTCAAGATCACACGACCCCTATAGATTCACCAGATCAACAGCACAACCAATTCCCAGTCATGAATCACAAACACGGACTGATTACGCTAAGTACAGGTATATTTTCACTTCTAACAAATCAAATTGAATTCACTAACATATTGTTTATTCGAGATAACTTCTTTTATGAAAAGCAAATTCAATTTTCTGATTCTAAAATCTCTTGATACATACAGGACATGTATTCGTGCATATATTGTATATTAATATTCTAAAGAAAAAGAAAAATTTCAGTATTGTTTAAATTTGCTTTTCTAATTGCTCTTTTTCTTTCTTTCTTTTCCCTTGCTTAGTGCGATATCACGGAAACCTCGACAATTAAGAAGAGCTTATAGAATATATATTTCCAGTCAGGATACATTAGTCTGAATGTTTCGTTCGAACAATCTGTTCATTTAATTTGAAACTAATATTTAAATATATATGTAGAACTTTTGCATATGAAAAATGATCTATATTTTTTCTTATTTGTATTAATCTTGAAAATTCCACTGATTGTAAAAACTAGGTAGGCGTACACATTTGTCGATTGCAGTTTACTTGTGTAATAGAACTTAGTTAACTTTACAAACCGTATTAAAGTGTTTGAACATACAGATTAGTGCCATCAGAATAATTGATGTCCATTAAAAGTTCGTGCCTCTAATATTTGTTCCTGTCGAATAGCTTGATTATTTTACATTGATTAATTACTGTTTTAGTGTATTTTTTCATTGCAATTAATGCACATTCCACCATTATGTCCCTGTATGCTAGAATATTCTGCTTTATATATTGTAGCCGCACAACTGATTACAAGTCGATAACACTATCCCAAAACAAACCTGGAGGATCGTACAAGCCGATACCACCTCCGAAACCAAAAAACTATAGACCACCGCAGACGAACATAACACAAACAGAAAGCAACGGGAACGAAGGAAATACCACAACTCATCAACATTCAAAAAGCTACTCCATTGCTACCTCTCACGTAAGTAATCATCTATTCTCCAGTACAGGCATGTCGAACTCTTTTACCACCAAGGGCCTCATATAAGTGTTAGGTTGGAAAGAAAGTTCGTAGCGTTTCCAAATTAAGAATCGAAGATTTGTAATAGATTGAATAAATCTATGAATAAATATCTGAATTTTAGCTTTCAATTTTAGTTTAGAAACGCTACGAACTTTCGTTCCATCCGAATATTATTATGCATGCTCTAGTAGGATAAATATTCTACAAATGTATTAATTGTGTGTTGACGTAAAGTTGAAAGTAGAACGTTTAAGCAGAAGCTTTTTTTGTATGTTTTGTAGGTAGAAGGTAATAACAACGTTCAGCGTAACAGTGGTCAGTACTATTACAATATTCCACCTCCAAATCGTCACGATTCAAATCTCACAAATTCCCATCACAACTTGAGCCATCTGTCTACGCCTGCACACAATCATAGTTTGAGTCACACGCATCCACATTGTAACCCGCCAATGTCAACTCATAGTCACAGTAATAGTGCCAGTCAGTTGAGTCTCGGTCTCTCCCATAACAGAAACAACGTGAATCACAACGGGTACGTTGTGAACAATGGTCACAATGCATCCGCGCAAAATTTTCCAACGAGTCCAGGACATAACAGAGAACCTAGTGCTTTAGATCTTGCCGGAAGTAGGGAACAAAGAGGAAGTGCCTTCGAACTTTATCGCAAACCTATGCACCATTATAACGCGAGGTAAGATCATTATTCTCTGTAGGTGTACGAGAACCCGAATCTACAAAGTTCTGTAGTAACAAAATGTATTCTGATCTACAGTTAACGTGCACAACAATTTCATAGTTTATTGTTAAACAAGGATGTAAAGGGAGGAATTAATTTTATCAACTGGAGATTACAGTTGAATAATATAGAGATCCAAATGAACAAATCGCAATAAAGCTTAAGAATGGTGAACCAAGAAGAATCTCAGAACGGATCTCCTACTTTAGGAGAGATCAGATAAGTAGAAAATTAAATACGTTTCGTTTTTTTCCCACTCTGATTTTGTACATACGACTTTAACAAGAACATATAACAAAGTTTTGCAATAACAATTGTTAAATAAAATTTTTTACTTGAACTTTCGCTAGTAATGCACGTTATTCTTTTCCTATCTTAGAAAACGTATTTATTACTGAAAAATATACAGCAAGAACGTTACTGATAACGGTATTTCTCGACCTTTTCACGTTTTTACTACCTGGACATGGTATAGGGAAATTGCACTCCCCTTACTTAGCGTCCCCTCCTGGAGGGGACGGGGTTTTTAGCCGGCGCGGCGGTCAGGCCTGAGGCTAACAATACATGTTGTCTCGCTGGGTTGCGGCAAACAGCACGTTATCGCCTTACTTTCCTCGCCCGGCCGATTCAGATTTAGTTCCAATAAATCGTGGATTACACAGTCATGGAAAATCCGAACTGTGTCGTGTTTGGTATCATTTTAATCGGAAAAATGTTGCGAATGTGCATCTAAAAGCGGAACTCGAAAATTTTTAAGACTAAAAAAACACGTATAATGGAATATCTTGCAAAATAATCTACAATTAAAAAGAAATATGTTCCGCAAGTTAAAAAAAAACACATATTTCCTTTCATTTTTAAATTAACCAATTAAACACACGAATGTTTTTATAATTTCGACAGATCGTGCTAATACATCTTTCGGGTTGGTTTCTATTTTCTTTCGTCCTGGGAAGGGTTTCGAAACGGGAGATTAATAATTCCCGCGCAAATAAAAATTCTGTCAAATTAATTAAAAAATGATTAGAAAAAATATATTTATTACGATAAGTGGGTAGGAATAATTTTTCAATGAATTTTAGTGTAATAGAATAATAGAGATATTAGTATTAGAATATCCTAATTAAATTACCTGCAACAATTCTCCACCTAAATCCCATCCCTAACCATTCACGAAAAACCGAGGTGACAACGTGTGACAACGGCAGTACTATTTCGACTGTGGTCGTGTAACTTCGTCCCGTTCGTTGTCACGATTTTTGATTATGTGTTTTGTGCTTCACACTTGTTAAGACGCTAATGGCAGTATTCTGTTGATCCGACGGAAGAACAAAAAAACCTTTCCAAAGAAACGCCGCGTCTAATGGTTCGAACCCTAGCATTATACGTTGAGCCGTTACAAACAGACAGACAGACAGACACGATTTTATTATATGTATATAGAGAAGAGATATAATTTTAAAGAATAAGTCGAAGTCTTCATGAGGCAGGTTTAATTTTGTACAACGTCAATATACATTGATAACATTTTACTATTTCTATTACTTATTTGTAGAATCTCTACTAAAATTGACAGTGAACCTTCGTTTGAGACAATTTTCTAAAAATTTCCCCACGATATCTCGGGATGGAAAAAGGCAGATAAACAGTTTAACTCATAATTGTTATGATCTTTTTCAGAAATTAAGATACTGTAGTGTACAAATAATTACGAATCACATTTGTATATCAATTTAAATAGAACGCAACATATTTTACAATATTTCTGTCAATTTTTACTTTTGTAAAAATAATTGAAAGTGGTATAACGTATTCTCTAAAGACTTTTTTCGAAGATATAAAACGCGGTTCTAGAGTAACAAAACGCATTGTATTAAAATTATAGTAAAAGAATTGTTTCTTTCAAATACAAGATTTTAAAGTAACAAAACATAAGTCTATTTCATTGGAACTTTGTTACTAATCATACCAACTAAGAGTTAATCTGAACAGTGTCAGCTTACAATAGTGATAATTTCTAATAACGCAATTAACTAAAATTCGATAGATCTAATCTTACAAAACGTAAGCTCCCGTTATCACGATATACAATACCAGTGTTTCCAAAAGTATTTATGGTATAATAAATAGGGCCAAAAAATATACATATATATATATAAAAAAAATTAAATATAGAAAAGTTCTAAGTATTTTTAATAATTTATCCTCAACAATGTATATGTAGATATGTAATAATTTATATGTAGTTTCTTCCACGCATTTACTTTTGTTACGGCAGACAGATTTAGAGTGATTGTAGAGTCTACTCCACTTAAGCTTTCTGTACGGAAATCTTAATAATTCAATGAGAAACTTGTACTCTTTCTAAATTGTTTAAAAATCTCTTGAATCAACTCATATACATTCAATATAACGTAACAAATCAAACAATGGAAGAGGGAACACTGGTTGTCGACGAACTAATATTCGTGTAAAAGGCAATAAGCCGCGAAAAATAAAGTTCACGACTCACGATGATTGTTCGACGATCAAAATAAGCGAACACACGATCGTAAATCCTGATCTCCATTTTCAATCAATTGTAATACTGGGTCGGAATCAACATTATTATTATCAGCGTTGATTTGGCCCTGCTATGCAACAGAAGAACCTTGATTACCCGAAGTGATGCGATGATGGCAAGAATAAAGCATATGACATGTTTGTAGTTATGTATAAATTGCAATGAAACGTGATGCTACGTAAATAACCTTAGAAAAGTTTACGAAAATCGAAGTTATACTTTCAGATTAAATTCCTTGCTTAATCCTTAATTATATAAATCAGTCTATTGGTAATATATGTGTTAAAGACATTGGTTAGTCTCTAAATAGGCTTTCAATTCTGATGATCAAGGTTCAACGGTACTTCAAAAAGAACAATTCACTTACTGGGCAACTAGTAAACTGTACTAACAAAGGGACTGCAGACACGTTGTCAGATTTCGATGAAATTTCGTGAAAAAGTAGTGCACGGTTAGACTCCAAAACGCATGAAATTGTACGTAAGAATACCCAATTGCTCGCAAGATATTCCACCTTTAGAGGATCAGCATTTTTCCATTGAAAACTTAGTTGAATTTTCTTTTCGAAATATGTATTATATACATTTATATATTCGTGTATGTATATACAACTAATATGCTACGCACAATTCACAAGTTTGTACTTGGCCACTATAGCAACCACCCCTCTGGAGGTTAACAATGAAAATCGTATTTTACTTTGTTAGTGAAAAAATTCGAAATTCATTATTAAATATCTCAATGACTTGACGATCAAGAAACTATATCTTGCATAGCGACTCGGTATCCGCTACCTTTTCACAAAGATCCATCGAAATCTGTACACAACTCGTCTCAGTTCCGTTGGAAGCGAAAATACATCTATAATACGTCTGTTATTGTCAGTTTATTCCCAGAGTATTTAAGACGGCAGGAAGTTATACAGGGCAAGAAATTCATTTAAGGCCCATCAGCCTCTCTGCAACGCCGAGGTAGTATACTGTTTGTGCAATTCCGAAAAGAGGCGCTATCACGATCATTCTGCAGGCTCCGCCTTTAAAGAATGCTGTCGGTCCTTCGTTTCGCATTGTTTTACTGTAAGATCATTGATGGTATCTTTATGAAACGCCTTGTATCATCCTTAACCCCTTGCCGTATCATTTTCTTTACAATCAGGCACATGCGTAACATTCATATTTGTTAGACTTTGTTTAAAATCTTCATGGCGAATGTGACTCATTAAAATACAGCAAGGGTAGTTAACAACTACTGATAATTGCAGACTTCAAAAGTGAAAAAGTCTGTTGCAAATTGTCGTTTACGAAGTGAACGGTAGTGCTTCGATGAAAGAGACATTTCTAACATACTCGTACTCACCTTATGCAATCGAACACTCCATTGTATGTTGGTTCACCAGGAGCTTTCTTAATTACTTGTAACCTAGTTTTGATTACATCAAATGGATTCACCATTAGAGCAGCTGTAGAGCCAGCAGCACAACCAGCCAAGAATGAACACCAAAATACGGCTGATGAAAGAAAATAATAATATAATTGTCAAAGCATTCCTTAAATTCCGAAACGGTGAATATATTTCTTGCATGGGTCATTTTATTTAAACACACTTACAAGAACCATCCTCTCTTTTTGGCCCGATATCGTTCAATCTAGCGAACAGCGGGAAGTAGATGACTGAGAACGTCACGTCTCTGAGAGCTGTTGCGCCAGTACCTTGATAGAGTCCTAAAATACCTCTCTTCTTAAGAAGTTCTTTGGTTAAGGACAGAGCTGACACCTTCGGCACTGTTGTCCCAGCTGTAATAGAACATTTCGCTCTTTTTAACCGGTTGTTCAACTGTTTACTTGCAATAGCATCTAACAAATGTGTTTGAATTTTTATTAGTTATAGATTGACAAATCCTATACGATTTCAAAAGATTGTCTGTTTTTAGTAAAGCTTCAGGTGAATTTCTTTAACTTTTTTAACGTAACAACATTAGTTTTTTCATTTCTAGGTTCCATTTCTAAGCCCTCTAAAATTTTAGGCTTCGTTTCTAGGCTCTCCAAGACTCTAGGCTTCGTTTCTAGGCTCCCCAAAATTCTAGGTTCCATTTCTAAGCTCTCCGAGATTTTTGGCTTCGTTTTTAGGCTCCCCAAGATTGTAGGCTTCAATTTTAGCCTTCCAAAACCTCTAGGCTTCATTCTTTGGCTCCCAAAAATTTTAGGTTCCATTTCTAAGCTCCCCAAAATTTTAGGCTTTCTTCCTAGGCTTCCCAAGACTCTAGGCTTTATTTTTAGCGAGCAAAGTATAATTTGCCACTAAAGTATAGTACCGTCGCGAAACAATTGATATTATTAAAATTATTTCATTTTCATTATTTCATTTTTATTAAAATTATTTCATCGTCAAAAATACCAGTTAGTGAAATACTTTTTCGAGTAACAAGTGAACGACCAGCATGGTAACACACAAGAAGGATCTTTAACGTAAAAAAAGGAGCACACACAAAAAAGGTGAGTATAAAACACGTCATGTAGGATTTTCATACAAGGAAAACTATACATATATAATCGTAATTCTTTGCAAAGAAAAAGAAATGGATTCTTATAAATTAACGACAGATGCATGTTTTAGGACAAAGGACGAATTAGGAGAATCACAAAATTACAATAGACAAATTATTAGCTTCTCTTCGAGTAAAAGAACGGGAAACTAAATACTTTTTTCTAATTAGGAAAGAGGAGAGTGTAAAACCATAGTTGTTGTGATGAAGAAATATGGAAAATCTTGTCGAGAGTAAAGGTTCAATTTTTAGAAGTAAAAGTTTGTCATCGTAACATACATCAACAAAATTCAAATGTCTACTCTAAATTCGAAGCAGGTGCAGTACTCTCAAACTGTTTACCAATCTATATTCAATACGTTGTCGTCCATCTTCAACTAAATCTTCCTTTTCCTAATTACGTTAGGTATCGCGGTTGTATCACGTAACTGTAAAACAATACGAATCGAACGCAATCAATTCACGCAATTATTTGGAAATCGTGTACAGCCAAATCATTTTATCGAAAGTAATGTATTCTCAAAGACAGAACCATTAATCGCCCAGTAACGTTATTTTTACATTCACGTATTTCAAATATTTTAAACTTTTAGAACGATTTATCAGGAATTATTATTTGCCCTTTTTCGTAATCGAAATATCAAGATTATCGAAAAGATCCAGTACCTTTCTTTGCCGCCGCTGCCACACGTCCTGCGTCTTGCATTTGAATCTTTAGGAGCTCCATTGGGGTTGTAACAATAATTTGACATGCTCCTGCTAGACCACCGGCAAGCATCTCACGTTCTAGTGGCAGCTTCTGTCTGTGCAGTAAACCAGTAGATTTTTATATTCCTAGGTGTGGCAATAATAGTCATTAATCAGTCGATAATCGTTAAAATTATACAGCTATTTCTAGACAGAGTATAGTTATTTCAATTTTCCATTAGAATCATAGTATTGCGTGCACAAAACAAATGTTCAACTCCACTATTAACCATCCTATTGCTTGAAGAAACAACTTATTGATTCAGACATGGGCATTACTAATACTTAAACTGCGGATCTTTATGCATGTATAACAAAATTGAGTGTATGAGATTCAAAATTGTTGAAGAATTTTAAAAATTGAAGATGTCAACGTATGTATACGTAATAATTTTCCCCTCTATTCAAATCATTACAGGAAGAAATAACATTTAATTTAGTTTCTGTCTCTTCCAATCGATGCAGACAATTTTTATTTTGTATAAAGATCTGCAGTCTGCTAATATAATTAATACATTCGTTCTTAAAATCATAAACTGGATCATTGGGTCGTTTGAAAAGACTGCATCCTAAATGCTTAAACAGTGTGAAGTATAAATAATCCTTATTAGCGTCACACACGTTTTTTTTTTCTGTATTGAACTCGTTAACGAAAATAGTATCTACTCTTTGATAATATTCCACAGTGTCCTTGAAATTAGATGTCGTTAACGTGGGAAAATTATACCGGTACAGTAATGTGAGACCTGAATTGGATCTCTTTCATTTTTTTTGTTGTTGCCCATATGGCGTGACACTAACCGCGTTAGTACTAATGTTTACTATACCGATATACAGTTTTTCCTCCATAACGTCGTGGTACTAATCCGTTTAGCACTCCATTCGTGTCCCCATCATCTTGTGGCACATATCCCGCAAAATAACAGCCGGTTAGCTTCTAATCGTCGGTGAATAATTCTTGCGTGACGTTACGGAGGAAAAATCGTACGCTGTTCGAAAAGATTTGTAACTGTTAATAATTTGTCGAAGAAACCGTCCAACGGAATGTCGTGTGTGTGCAGACATACGTAAGACATGAATATAAAGGGGAAAAATGGCATTCTTTTTATAAGAAACTTTCTTACCCAGGGCCAGTGGACAGATAATGGCGGAAAGTATCATTGGCAGTGAGTTTGATGGCTTTTTCAGGCGTGATTAGAAGAATATTTACAGCAGATCCTTTGTACATGCCAAAATAGCCTTCTTCCATATAAGTTTTCTTGAAACAGTCGAGCCTAAAAGTATACCGTACACACAATTATTTATCGCAATTTAAGGGATTAGACTCATTCCTCGATAATGTAATGAATTTATTATATTACATATTAATGAATTATACTTACATCGAATTGTACATTCGTTCTCCACCAGGCCCGATAACTTGATTCTGTAATCGTGTTTTAACCAGATCCAAGGGGAACACCACGGATACACCGATAATACCTGCGACTCCGCCATTTATAATTTTTGGTAAGAGTCTACAATGAAAATAATACACTGTAAAGATTCATTTATTTACGAGATTTCTGATTTTTCAATAATTTAAATTTAGTGAATTTTAGTGTTTCCGGGACATTTTATATTAAGTAAATTTTTTGTTATACGAACATTTAATTTTATCTCATTATATTTACAACTAGACTGCGGATCTTTATGCAGAAATTGGTTGATCGAAGTATAGAACGCAGTAAAAGATTTTAAAAATCCAAGAACGTTGTAATGTTGCGTTTAATATAACATAAAGTTGTTAAGGGACGAAATCAAGTGTTGTATGTTATTCCTGCTTCCCACGATCAATGTAGAACAGTTTTATTTTGCATAAAGATATCCGCAGTCTATTTATAAGTTTTATTTGCAAAATAGCAACTTACTTAAATTGCGTCGAAGTTTCCACGCTGTCCTTCTTTTCCATTTGAACTACCGTTCAAACTTTCCTCCCTGTTATACAATTCCATTCTTCATTATATTTGTATCCGTATTGCAAATAATTATTATATACAGGGTGTCCCTCTGAACTCTGTCACCCCTAATAACTGTGTTATTTATACAAATACGAAAAAACATTTGCAGAAAAAGTTATCGTATTTGGATTCCAAAAATAAAAAGTGCTGTTTAAAAAAATTAAGGTAACCTTAACAATACTATGAAAAAAAATGTTTTTCGAACTTTCTTTTTATTGCAATATATGGCCAATCGAAAACTGATCAACTTTTGTTGAAAATATTTTTTGTCAGATTATCGCAAGTACTTAAAAAATTATGAAAACGTGGGACACCCTGTATACATACAATAATATTCAATTTATATTATTTCATAACTGCCACCTCAAACATTCTTTTGTGACAGTATAAACAACAATTAAAGTTATTAGAGGTAGCAGAGTCCGGTGGGATACCCTGTACATTAAAATATCGTAGCACTCAAAATTGAAAAAGAAAGAAAGGATGAATATACAATTTTTAAATGCTTCTCCCTGCCGTTAGTACTGTTGTTAATTTAATTCAAAATTAAATGAAATTAAATACATTGGAATACATATCGAAAATGTGTTCTAATATGCAGACGCTTGTTCGTCGATAAAAAATACTTATCGACCCTTTATCAATTTTACGATAGAATACGTGTCGCGCGATTGCAGTTATTCTCTGCGTGTATCACAAGCGAGCATCGCCGGTGAAGATAAAAATACAGTTGTTGACAGGAAAAGAAAAGTAAATTACGCAAAAGTGTGTTCAGAGTATTTAGCGTGTGGATCACGTGCGTAAGCACGCTAAATGTAAACACGAATGTATACGGAAATTCTCTGTTATCGCGAAAACACGCGCTAGATTACACAGTACTAATATGACAATTAGTTAGTGCGTGGAGGAGGGTACATGTAAACACTGTCTCTCTAACACATATGTACCCTATATACGTACAATATAATCTAAAATCTAAATGGACCCCGTCATTCTGGCAGCGCTCAGCGGTTGCTATGTATGTATTACGATTCCCTCTGTAGAGGAATATGACCTAGAGTCCTAGAGACACATCATTGATTTCTCATGAAACGACCGAGCTTCTAGCACAATAAATACACAACAAACAGATAATTACAAGGTTTGTCAATGTAGCAATCGTTCTCTTATTTGCAATAATTTACCTTCAACTTTTCAAACCCCACGAAATTAAACCAATTTCAAAATACGTGTAGAAAGATTCCCCTTTGCACTCGGAGCTATTTCTACCAACAAACGAATGATTAGAAGATTGTTTGTCAATGTAGCAATTGTTTTCTTATTTTCAAGAATTTACCTTCAATTTTTCTTACCTAAAATAATTTCTTTCTAAATGATCTTTTCATTTTATGGATATGAAATTGATATAATACTTCGTACAATACTTAAATGTTTAGTAATCGATTAGATGTCGACATATTTAATAATGTTTACAATAGTTTTAATAATGGTATAGCAACTTTTAGTGGTGTATTTACTGCAATTACCCTCGAGACTTAATTACTAGATTGCGGACTTTATGCATTTATAACAAAAATATTGGTACGTACAATTTAAAGCAATGGACATGTATTTAAAAAATTCAAGAATATCAACGTTATTAGTTTCAGTTTAATGAAATAATTAAAAACAGAACAAAAATTATTTCACCTCTGTGTCTTCGAATCGACGCAGACATTTTTCATTTTGCACTAGGTGACCCGACGGACGTTGCTCTGTCCAACTTTCAATAAATTTGTTTGTGATCGTTTTGTGAAAAGCTATTGGAAACGTCTAAACAAAGTAAAAATGAAAAAGAAACGTATTTTTGAGTGATCAAAAACTTTCATTTTTTCCGGAATTTTCTATTTTTCCGTGCAACTTTTCTAATTTTTCTTTCCCTAAAAACCTTATTCGGACTATTACGAACATTTAAAAAAAAATTAGCCAAATCGGTCCAGCCGCTCTCAAGTGAAACGCTTACCAACAAACAGCATTTAATTTTTATTTATATAGAATAGATAAAGATCCGCAGTCTAATAATTACATTAACCATATTTACATTAATTGAATGTCTTCGCCGTTTTCGGGATCATCAGGACATGAGAGGTGTATCTTTACAAGTGCTGATCGATCTTTTCCTGAGAGTATGCCTTTGTCTCTCGAGCTCGATTAGAAGCTCGTTTTATGCTCAGCGAAAAACATCGATCGAGCAGCGATTTTAAACTCGATGAATTTTATAAATAATTCATATCTGCACGGTTCAAGAAAATGTTCTACCAATGCATTTTCTACAGTTGTAAATGTTTCACATTGCGGTATGCACCACGCAGGCAAATGTGCATACGCAATATGTATATCCTTTTCAAGTAGCAGAATCAATTCGATTAAGATAAACGAGCAAACAAATACGACTGTAACATGTATAGCGTGACTATTTTACTAAAATCGTGTTTGTCAGTCACGTGCGACCTACTTGTGCTGCGAAACGGAGTCACAGGATCGTGATGGGGTGGAATTTGAAACCTTGCGAAATTTCGAAAGAATATATTACACCTCGCGTAAAATTCCATGGAAATTTTTTTCAGTTTTTCTTCGTGTTCGTCGTGAAAAAACGTCGAAGCTGTTGACGCACTGTCTGTCGCAACTGTATTACTATAATAGCAAATGATAACGTTTTGCAATTCGAAAGATCATACTCTTTCGTAAGTTCTTGTTTTACGAACGACCATAAATTATCGTCGACTGAAATTGTTCCACTGCTTTATGCTATAACTGCGAACATTATGTAACAAATAGAGCGGATACAACCAAATTAATTTGGCATATTACAATTATATTAATTTTTTTATAACTTTTTTCACAGAGTTCCATGCAAACTGAACATTGGTAAAATTCCTTAAACGTACAGTGTGTAACAGAGAACCTCAATATGTCTAAAAAATATTTACAAAATAGGCACGAACAAATTGTAAACTAATAGCAATCAAATAGTTATTAATAAATAATTAGGAATGCACCTGTCAGTACATGTAATAGAATTCAGAAGACAAGTAATTTCATGACTGAAATAGACAAATAAAGGAAAACATAAAAATAATTGAACGAAACCGTGCATGTCTGCTAATTATTGAATATGCAAGCTAATATAATTCTTAGATAAGAATATACATAGATTGAGTAACGATCAAACAACACGCAAACCTGTACACTTGGAAGGTTATGTTTAAAATCGTGATAAACTTTGACAATGCATCTTGATAACTCGCGATTAGTTCGCAATCAACAACGAACCATAAAAAGAAATCCTTTGATTGCAGTGAAACTATCTGAATAAACATTTTATTACTGAAATGTACAAATGAATAATGAAATAGTTTCTCGGTCGAATCGGTTGGTTTTCAAGCGATAAGTTGATAGCGCAAAAAATTATCGGATAGATGCAATTGTTGGCAAACAATGAATTTATTCGTAAGTCGGTACGGTGGTTTAGAATGACAGTCAACCGGAAATTTAGCAGAAGACATACTCACCGATCGAAAGTGGAGAGTGGTCGATTAGGGGTCTCGTTTCTGTAAAATACTTTTTATCATCGAAAGCGACGATAAGAATGGCTAAGCAGGCTCACTCTCTCGCGAACGGGACGACTAGCATGATACTCAGCAGATTTCGTTTTCACCGCGGATCTTAAAAGATAAAAGAGAACTTGGTACGGTCCACGGGTGGAATCGTTGTTCACTTACGTCACCGACTATGCGCCAATCCGGGTGTCATAAAGCGCGAAAGAGTAAAGAACTGCAAGAGCGAGGAAGATAAATGTTTCGAGGGATGATGATGCTCCCACTTTCTTTCTTTACAATTAATATTATTAAATGAATTCAGTAAGACTGAAATACTCATAATTCCAGTTAATGGTTCAGTAAAAGATATTTGAAAGTTTTAATAAATATAAACAAACTTTGCCGAAATTTTCACGTAATTTCCACATCGACAATCAACCATTAGAAAGTATAAAATTAGTGCAAAGTAAGGAAAACATGATTGTTTTTTAAGAAAACATTATTTGAAAACAGGTCATTTATGTTTCCAATGATCCACAATGTTTCGAATTTTCTAAATGTTCAAATATCACCAAATTATTATTATTATAATTTTAAGAAACATTTAAATTGTTAGTTTTAATTCGACAAAATGAGTTAGCCATATTTAAAATAATAAGAGTAGAGTAACAATGATCGAGTTAATAAAATAAAATATATATTACAGTTACAGTTTCCATAAGTATATTTATACAGTAGGAGATACGGCAACGATCCCATTTCCCTTCTAGCTACAGTTTAGTTTCGTGGTATTGCAAATTCTCAACAGACTATAGCACTTTGCCCACATCCGCCATCTGGTAGACGATGTAATCTTGGAACAAGATATGTTATCTGAAGCCGGATCTATAAGTATAAATAGATGGTCTAAGCTTTTGATTATATGAAAAATTTGCGGAACACCAAAATGAATGATCCAAAAAGCAAACAAAAACATCCTGCGTAGAAATAAATATATTCTAGAAAGTATATATTATTATCGCGGAATTTCGCGGAACACGTTTCCTATTGGTTAACGACTACTGACGACTCTGTAACATCACAGGTTACTATTCTGCGGTAACATCTTATGCGAAGTGAAATCATCAAAAAATGTGGAATGTTATAGGGTAAAATTATATACATATTGTAAATTGTTATAAACATGAGCAAATCGTGGGTTGTCGTGATCGCGAATGCAGTGCTCAGCTACGGTAGATTTTGGAAGTAAATATACAGGATTTTTTAGTGATCCGTGGTCGTCCATGATGGTCTTTCTACATCTATGAAATATCTCATGAAATGATCGTCTCACCAGATTTGGTGACACGATATTTAATTTTACTGTACATGAACAATATTTATTTTACGCAAAATAGAATTTGATAAGAAAAAAATCGACTAATTGGTGTTCACAAGTGGTTAACTGCTTCTGTTACTCGTTGCCATATATGTATATATATATGTATGTATATAGAGAAAAATTCAAAGTAATGAACGATTCATTAAGAAATTGAAGGCAGCAAGTGCAACAGAGTGGACCTTTAATTCTAATAGTAAAAGTATTAAACTCAATTCGAGTTAATAGTTGGTGATAAAAATAATGGCTAGTCCACGGACTCGAAGAGTTTTAAGTGAATTAAAGCCTAAAGATGAGAACAATGTAAAATATTCATTTAATTCATTTAACGCTTTACCATATGTTCATTTTATTGCATCTTGTCTTTTTATAGAAATGTTTTGAATGTGGTACACATAATCCGCAATGGGTATCTGTTACGTATGGTATATGGATTTGCTTAGAATGTTCAGGTAAACACAGGGGACTTGGTGTCCATTTATCGTTTGTTCGTTCCATTTCTATGGACAAATGGAAAGATTTGGAATTAGAAAAGATGAAAGTCGGTGGAAATAAAAATGCTCGAGAGTTCTTTGAATCGCAACCAGATTGGGACGATAACATGTCTATAGCACAAAAATATAATACGAAAGCAGCAGCTTTATACAGAGACAAGGTAAATATACTTGGATGATATTAGTCCAACACGATTAGAATGAATTCTATATAAAGAATTGTAAATACAATTGGTAGATTGTGAAATTAGCTCAAGGAGAGAAATGGAGTCCAACTACTTCCGCTGCCAAAACTTTTGAACCTACTACATACTTTTCCAATCAACAAGAATATTCATCCTATCAGAGCGATACATCTGGTTCTTATCAAAATTTCAATCCGAACAGTTGCAAAGCTCAAACTGAAGCTTTCTTTGCCAAAAAACAAACTGAAAATGCCAGTCGCCCCGAGTAAGTTATGTATTACATACTATATAATTACTATATAATTACATACCTATATAGCGTAAACTATATATCATTTAACTATGTATTACATCTGTATTAAAATCCGTTGTCAAAGTGTTCATAGGTAAAGTTGCAGATGATGTGGGTCCTCACCAATTTCGATGACCTCGAAAATGATATAAAACTTGAAGTGATAGTACGTCGACCCCATGGATTTACAAGTAAAGTTCTTTGCGATTATTTTGTAAAGTAAAGCCGACCACCAAAAACTTTAAAGGAGAATGTTGTTCAGAATGATGACCTTGACAACATATCTAAAACTCATTGAAATCGGAGGGGACCTACATCATCAGCAAATTTACCTGTCAATACAGGCATTTCTTCGATATTTTTGCAGTAACGTTCCACCTAACCAAGGTGGTAAGTATGGAGGATTCGGTTATCAAATGGAAGCACCACCTAGAAGTACATCGCAAGAATTTTTTGACACTGCAGTGTCTTCTTTAGCAAGTGTAAAGATTAAAATATTGATATTTTATTGCATTTGTAAGCATGTACAGGATGTTTAGTAATAGGTGAAAAACAATTCAAGAGAGATTCTCAATAATATTGTTATAAAAGACCTATTGCCAAACACCCTATACACACACACACATACACACACACAATTACCTATTATTAATGCCTAAAAATTGTAGGGATGGTCAATATTTTCTTCGTCTGCAACAAAAATAGCAAGCAAAGCTACAGAAAATGCTATTAAAATTGGAGAACTGGCCACACAAAAGGTACATAAAGTAGATATTAATAATAGGAGTAATCAAATGTATTTATTGTTCCTGAATGCTTGCTTAAAATATTATTTTTCATTGCCAAACATTTATTCTTCCTCTGTGACGTATAGTAACTCCCATTAATATTTAGACACTCTCAACAAACCGATAACTTTTTTAATATTGGACCATACGATTTGGATTTTTTTAGAAGTTAGAGCAATTGGTTTACTTCAAAAGTATTTTAGTAGCTTAGTAGTATGCGACAATATGTTTCAGTTATTTTTCATTTTTTAGTTCTTTTTATGTTGTTTTCATTAGGTTCGCGATGGTACTTTATTGGAAGATGTTGGAGCTCAAGTTAATAATTTAGCTGCAAAGGTAGATAGCTAGAAAAATACGATTGAACTGTTTTTTTTATATAGTTTTCTTCATATTGGATGGATAACTTATTAGTCGCATTGTTATTAAATATTTATTATGCAGGTTGGAGATTTGGGAAGAAGAGGATGGGGCGATATTGGGGGAACAAATTCAATGGAACAGAATCAATACAACTCTAAAGAAAACTATCAAAGTTCCTCTACTAGGTATCAGAACAGCGAAGTTGAATCATATTCTACAGAAAAAACATCTTTAATGAAGACTTCACAGTCAAAGTAAACTAATGAAAAATTATTTGTTGCACTTACACACTTCATTGGACATGTACAGTAATTTCTTTCGATTCTAGAAGTAATATATTAGCATGCGAATGGGATTGGGGTAACAATACAAAGCAGACTAAGGAGGAAGTAACAGATACTAAGCCAACTATAAGGAAGTCAAAAGACAAAGTTAAAGAAGAAGTTTTAATCAACTTTGGCGCCGATAATACTACACCAAACTGGGATTCAAAATTGGAAGACGACGCATGGGAAATACTAAAAAATTAATTATTATTAAGAAATTAGATAATTTGCAATGAAATTCAAGATCGTCGAATTCTTATCGATTTGGATTTTCTATAAAATAATAATAATTATGAAAATGAAATTATTTTTACTCTATATTGTACCTTCTTGGTGCAAAGAATGTATGTAAGTAAACGTATTATCAAGAAATTAGATGTTTATTTATAAGTTACATGTAGACATGTATTGTATGGTCCAGTAAACATATATGAGTACTGTTAACGGATTCAGATTTTAGAGTTAATGCACACGAAAAAGAGAAGGATGTGCCTGCTTTGTGTTTACGTTGTAGCTTTGCATTTATTCTACATTTAAACCTTTAGTAAACTTCATTATTCACTTTTATACAACTTGAATAATTTCTATATGAAAAATGTAAAACTATTTTAGTGTATAATACGTATTATAGAAATTGATTTTATGTAATTATCAATTACATTTATTGATTAAAACTGTTCAGAAGAAAGATGATTTTCAATTATACATATTTAGTACCTTCTAGTAGTCGACTTTGTAAAGCCCATGATGTGTTCGTAAATATTTCAATTTTTCAAATTATCAATCGACACATATATAATGTAATAGCATTTGTGTATTTGTAAATTTATAATACAAATAAGAAATATCCCTAAAATATAGTTTTCATTTATCTTAATTGAATATTAAGAAAGTCCAATTATATTCCAAATAAGAACAAAAACAAATCATATAATTTCACATTTAAAAGTATGGAAATAATCATTTTTATTGTTCAACTAAACTGTTTACAAGCAATTATCGATACATATAAAGTATTTTTAGAAGAAAAATTTGTATTTTACAAAACATTGCAACCAATTTAACTGTATATTTTCTATTACTACCATGGAAAATAAGATTCGATTTTATTCCACTTTCTCTAAATTCGTCTACAAAAATTGAAAATTGCATAAACATTCGCAGTCTATTTATAACTATTTTCAATTTGAAGATTAAAAAATTTCCAGCTTTTATTTATAGCTTAACAAAAACCGAAGAACACATATTACATTGTACTTATTAATATCAATAATACAATGCTGTTGTCTAATATAATTAAATATTTTAAATAATTCTTCATTGAGGTACATACTTTTATTATAATAAAGGAGGTATTAAACATAATGAATGTATATAACTATGTAAATTATAACTTAGCGCTATAAGGAAGGTGTGGTCTTTCCTGGATATACCTTTTTAATATTCATTTTGTAATAAGCTTTTCCAGCGTGTGCCAATATATCTTTCTTTTGATTTGGCCATACTCTATCTTCTACATTTGATAAGGAGGAACACAGTAGACTTAAATCATTTTCTGATAGATCAGAAGGTGACTCTTCATGACATAAACGATAAAGAAAGTTATAGATTGCTCTATGGAAAAATATTTAGTATTATTAATATTATTAACATATCAGCCTATACAGTGTGTCCCACGAACTCTAATCTACTACAACTTCTGTACGTAATATTTTCTTGTATTGTTTGAAGCAACCAAGATATTCAAGTGGACAGAGTTCATGGGACACTCCATATAATTAATGTTACAATTTAACAACAAGAGAGATCGATATAATATGAAGAAACGGATACCTGAAATCATATCCATCTGCATCCACTGGTGATGGATGATCTTCGAATAAGCTTATAAATAACAATGCTTCCGGTATTAAACTATCTCCAGGTTCGTATATACCATAATTCAACCATTGGTTTAACTCATTTTCTTGAGAGATACTTGCTAAATCTGAATATTCAGATATTTTCAATTTAATATTCTCAGGAGATATATGGGGTAACATTTTTGATATCGCTGGGATATTTGCATCTCCGTACTTTTTAAGAGCTTCTAATAGTGTTCGTTTATCTGTATTACTCCAACTTTGTTTTGGCTCCTCGTTAATTTCATTAACTTTTAGTTGTTTCGTTTTACGTAAACTGTCTCGTCTTTCAACATTCATTTTGACATTTACTTTGGAAGTTCTTTTTCGTACGTGGTGTCAACAATCATCGGCAATCTATTTTTCAAACAACAAAATGGATAACACAATATTACGAAACTATTAAGTTCAAACATTTATATGTAACATAATTTATTTACATTTACTGCCTGAGCTTGAAAACTTCAGTACCGTGAGCATTTAGAAGAATCAGCTGTTGCTGTGACAAGCAAATATGCCACGGAAAAACCCTATCGTAAGGTTTATATGACGTCACATAGATTCATACATATACTCTCTGATACACTATTATCAACTATTACACGCCATGGGCATGGACTTATATGTATACAGGGTGAGTATTCATGGAGTATTGTCTCTGATAAACAATACACTATCAGAGATATACTCTCTGATATTAGTCGTATTACGTTAAAATAAAATGAAGGAAGTGCACGTATGTTTGTTCCCGCCAAATTATACTAAACGCACGTAATGCGAATGCAGTATAAAATTTTTTCTTCGTGCTAATAATGCTCTAATATCGTGTTTTATCGGTAACGTTGGCTGCTGACACCGAATGATAATGGGGCTTCTATCACCGGATAACACATCTCGTCGGTGGCTTCACATTGCTACACATGTACGTGTAAGGCGCTTATTTTTGAACAGTGGTAATAATATTTATGAATAATGTATTATTTTACCAATTATGTTATGTATAAATATAGAAAGAATGAATAAATAAAGAGAATATATTTAAAAAACCTGTCTCTTCTCTTTCTTCCTCACCTACCTCTTCCTACTTGCCGTCAAGTTGCACATCTTATAGTACGAAATTTCAACGACTGACGCGTCGTTGAGTTGTACTACTGAAACCCAATGAGTACTACTGAATTTTGAAAATTTTTGGAAGTCTGACTTATCGTTGACTTGTACTGCTTTTAGAAATTTTAGAAATTTTTCACAATATTTCGATTTCAGTAGTACAAGTCAACGACAAGTCCTACGCTCGAAAATTTTCGGCCGTCTGATTTATGGTTGACTTGTACTACTTCTCAATTTGCAAGAATTTTCGAAAATTTTCGAAAACTGGAAAGTAGTACAAGTCAACCATAAATCAGACGGTCGAAAATTTTCGGAAATTCAGTAGTACAACTCAACGACAAGTCAGACGGCCCAAAATTTTCGAAGATTGAACTTCTTATTAGGAGAACATAATAGCGGTGGTACGAAATTCAGTAGTACAACTGAAGTTTTGTGGAATTGCTTTACTTAAATTTTCGAAGATGTTAATGTAATGACTGGGTAGGGAAGAAAGAACACATTAATTTTTTAACTAATATTATTTATTTCAAAAAGAATACAAAAGATTACAATATTAAAGTACAGTGACGAGATGATAGTATATATATCTCAAGGATAAAGGTGGAGAGGGTATGATCGAGGACCAAACGGTCGTCATGTGGCAGCAGTTGTCCAATATCTCATTCAGTGATCTGCATAGTGACATTGCAAATTTGCGTATCTGTGTAGGTAGATATGGTATACATATATGTATACTGTATCTAAAAGAGGCAATATTGTAAAAAACAAACGTTCGCATTCTTACTCGGTGTAATCCCTGAAAAGATAGTATTAATCGCCACAGCGAGTCGTTATCCAATTAGAATGAAGAGAAATTTTTTCTCCTTTTCGGTATTGCATTGTGTTACAACGTAGTAATACCGTGTACGAAATGATACATGACTCTTATCATCTGCTGTTAGGAAGAAGGCACGCGCGACGGAACAGTGGCAAGGGGAGACCCTACCGGTTTATAATCTGATACGTTTGCATTGTCATGTCGACCAATAGTAAAATTGTGCGTGCCTAATAACCAATCAAAGCCTTGTTCGCTTCAGATGTCTCTTTTTCAACAGAGAAAAGCGCTGTTTACACAGCATCAGTTATTTTGAATCTTCTATATAAATAAAAATTAAATGTTGTTTGTTGGTAATATATAAATAAAAATTAAATGTTGTTCGTTGGTAAGCGCGTCACTTGAGAACGGCTGGACCGATGTGGCTAATTATTTAAATAAATGTTCGTAATAGTCCGAATAAGCCTAGGTTTTTAGGGAAAGAAAAATTCGGGAAAAAATGAAAGTGCTTTTTTCTATGGGATTTCTGTATGAACTCAAGACCATATAAACTCACGATTAAAACGATGAATATGCGTAATTCATTTTTTGTTTTGATTATTAAAATTTGGCCAGGACAACGTCTGCCGGGTCAGCTATAATGAATAAATCGGTTTATTCATTACCCTAGTAGGATGCAACTTGGATTACATGGATGCAATATTGGTTGGCCAACCGTTAGATAATGTTGCCTTTTTATGCAGACGAGCCAACGAAGGTCCAACGTCATTATAATACGAACGACCAACTATACCCGCTAACATATTATTATGCTAATCTTCTCTTTTACGGTTTGTTTTACAGTATATCATAAATAATATACATATAACCAATGTATTTCCACGGTAAAAATTGGGAAAAAAGGAAAAATCGATCTATACGAACTGTTACAATTTCATGCTTATTCCCAGATAGCCAAACGTAACTCAGGTAGAAATAGGGTAGGGCGTACCGAGGTCAGGTATAGGGAATTATACGGGTTGAACGTCGCTTGGACGTGCCGAGGGTAGCCCCTACCGCGTTTCTACCGAAGGCCGATATGTCACTGAGGGCTCGTACCGTACCCTCGGTAGAAACGCGGTAGGGGCTACCCTCGGCACGTCGTTCCTCGTTTCTGCCAAGTTTTAAGTAGGTCCCAAATTGTAAGAGGGCAGCACGGTCCCATTAATGTGCACATTATTTTATATATCTACCCTCTCCGTGCCGAGGGTAGCCCCTACCGCGTTTCTACCGAGGGTACGGTACGAGCCCTCAGTGACATATCGGCCTTCGGTAGAAACGAGACATTTGGCTATCTGGGTTGTTGTCTCTCATCCTAATGTTAATTAATATATATAGGCCTTTTTATAAATGAAATGTCAAATATATTTTATAACCAGCAAGCGTAAATCACGTATATATAGTCGCTAATGACCTCGCTGTTAATGCGACAAATAAATACAAGTAATTATGCGTGTATTATACACGTTGTTCAAGAACAGAATATTTATATTTTATGCGCATGTGTAATGACTATGGAGACACTTATCGCGTTATTTACTATGAATGTCAACAAACTTCAGCTTGTGTAAACAGGTGTCGTAAACACGCTAATCAGCACCGATACCTTCACAAATTAATTTGTATTGATATACATCTTTTACATACACAATAGGATGGATAGTATCTCAGGTAATAATGATTAATGGGAAAAGTAACTTCAACATTTCTATCTCTGTGATATTACAAAATGACGCTATAAGTAAAAGACAGAAACAATATATTGTTTTCGAGGAAATTATAATTGTACAAAAGTGTAGAATATGCATGTATTCTCATGAATTTTTAAATTATTTCACGACGGTTTTACCGTTATTGTAGAAAGATTGTAGAGAGTTGATTGTAGAAAGAAACAAGAGAATATACCAAAATGTAGAATATGCATGTATTCTCATGAATTATTAAGTTAATTTAAAAATAAAGCAGCAGCCGTTATATACGATGTACATATTCATCGTGGAATTACACAGAAAAATATCGTGAATATCTATATAGTGTAAAAATAAACCTTTTTGGAAGATTGTTGATTGTAGAAATAGAACATGACTAGTTGAAAAATATCAAGACAGGTATCTATTTAGACATTCACACGCAGTGATTATATATGTGCTAAGAGGTTGACACAGTTACACGAATCTCAGTAATTTTCACCTATCATGAGATAGTGAAAAGGTATGTTACGTATACCTGCGTGCTTATTAGCGTGATCAATCTGATTTTTAAATTTCTAATGCGATAAGCTTAATGTTCAAGGGCATCGTATATGTAGAGTAACTCGTACGTGTCTTCCATGAAATTACTGTGGTGTTGATGAATATTTAAAATCTTTTCAGGCGATAATTAAGAGTGATAACGAAAATTTTTGCTGAGTTGGCGATACAAAAAAGTTATGTGGCTAACGGAAATCGATAATATCAACATCTTCCGTCCGCGTGGCAGTTATTATTCGGCTTTACATTCGGTGGTTTCGTGAAGAGTGCACTTTGCCGCATACGATTCACCGCCATTAAAGTGGTGAATGCCGTTATTTGCACCGGCAAGAAACAGTTACGTAAAAGTGGCTTTTTTCCCGATATCATCCGCATTGATATGACGAGGCTCTAGCAGAGTTCTTCATCGTGACAGTTTTCTGCAGAGTAACGTTTCGACAAGAATATATCGTAAAGTAAACGAATCAAGCAATGGGATATTTAAAATCTGTTGGTTCTGCGGTTATATATATCGGGGTTTTCTTTGCTGTTATCACCTTTTTACCAGGAATACCTCCGCAAGTCGAATTTTCTGAATACAGGTATGGATATATATGGTTTATTCGATTTCTTCGTAATAACGGAAAGATATCAAATAATAACATTCTTTTTGCGGTTACTATTTTAGTATAAAAGAACCTTCTCAGACGAAATTACAGTTCGAAATAAAAGATCGGTTAAAAGGGGCCGAAGTGTTGTATGCTGGCGAACTGAAAGGAGCAGAGAGCTTTGCTTCATATAATGGGGAATTATATACTGGTATACGTGGAGGTTATGTTGTAAAAGTTGACGGGAAAGATATTATACCGGTCGTTAAATTTGGTCAAAAGTGCGGTGTGTAAAAGTTACTTTTTCCTGCTTATCCTTGTAAATTCATTCGAGGCTATATTGAACGCATCATTGCAGATGGATTATGGCAAGAAGAGAAATGCGGCAGACCCTTGGGTTTACAGTTCAATGACAAAGGAGAGTTGTTTGTTGCTGATGCGTATTACGGTATTTTCAAAGTTAACGTGAATACCCGACAATTCACGAATATAGTTAATAGCTCTAAACCTATTGACGGAAAACCTTCAAGAATTGTTAATTCTATCGATATCGCTAAAAACGGAGATATTTACTGGACGGATTCGAGTACAGACTTTCAGCTTCACGATGGAAGTTACACAGCATATGCTAATCCAACGGGAAGGTAAGAATTTCAAATTTGACTGCTTATATTGAAGAGATTATGTCCTGATCCTGAGAAAAATTCCTATCCTGACCAGAAGCCCTCGTGCACCCCTGCCTCGCATGCATTATCAAGAAATTGAGAAATTGATCATATTATTTACAGATTGATTCGATACAATGCTTCAACAAAGAAGAACGAAGTGTTACTGAAGAATTTAGCATTTGCAAACGGAGTTCTATTAGCTGACGACGAAAGCTTTGTAATTGTGAATGAATGTTTTAATTCGCGTATTATGAAATATCACTTGAAAGGTCCTAAGACTGGACAGTCAGAAATTTTTGCGGAAGCTTTACCTGGGGTACTGGATAATATACATACCGATGGACAAGGAGGTTTTCTAGTATCTGTAATCACGTACGCTGATTCTGAACATCCATTGCTGATACACTCCCTTGCACCGCATCCATATTTACGTAAAATGATTGCCAGATTTTTTTACCTAATAGAAGCTCCGTTTAAACTACTACAAGATGTTTATCCAAATTATTATGCAGAAAGAGTTATATATTCGGTAGGTTCATTCGAGTCTGTTAAAGGTTTAGATACAGCGGAAATGTCAGTAATATTGAGAATGGACAAAGCAGGGAATATTCTTGATGCTATCGCTTCTGATGATAAAAAAGTAAACTCCATATCATCTGCGTACATACACAATGGGTATTTGTGGCTTGGTTCTCCTTGGAACGAGCATATAATGAGAGTTCCATTAAAACAAGCATTTCCACAGTTGAAAGAAACCAAAAAATCAGCAAGCGAAAAACAACACAAAGAAGAAGAATCGATTTTAACTGTTTCGAACACACCAAATATGAAAGTGAATGTAAAGCCTTCGAAAGCAAAAGCAACTGCTCAGGAAACTACTCCGAAGCCTACAGTCAAACCTACAACACCAAAACCTACAACTACAACTCCGAAGCCCACAACCACAACACAGAAACCTACAACTACAACGCCGAAACCCACAACTACCACTACAACACCGAAACCTACAACTACAACGCCGAAACCTACAACCACGGCACCAAAACCTACAGCTACGACACCAAAACCAACTACACAAAAGACAGTAACAGAACAAAAACGCCCTCCTACTACAGAA
The DNA here is from genome assembly GCA_916610235.2 of Lasioglossum morio. Taxonomy (NCBI): domain Eukaryota; kingdom Metazoa; phylum Arthropoda; class Insecta; order Hymenoptera; family Halictidae; genus Lasioglossum; species Lasioglossum morio. The sequence goes on along the minus strand of OU744324.1, from coordinate 3,050,712 downwards.
AAACCACCCCCCACAAAAGCACCGATGAAGGAAGTCAAAAAAGAGAACTCGAAAGAAACGAAAACCGAGAACTTGAAAGAGGTGAAGAAAGAATCTTCTACTTCGAATGTTAATACGAAAACGACAAGTGCAAAAACTGATTCAGCAGATAAAAATCAAGAAGATAAAGTGAAATCGAAATCTGATGAATCTGTAAAGAAAGCTACTCGCGAAGCTCAACCTGGACGATCCAAGCCAGTCGAGAAAAATAGTGATTCCGTGAAGAAATAAATATTAATGTGTTGATTATCGCGTCAAGTTTCGATTAAAACTTGATTCTATTCCATTCCATGTTAAAGGTTCCATATATTCCAGACATATCGACGTAATTGTTTTTAATTTTACATGTTCTTTTATCATTCCTACATTCTGCTATTAATAAGGATATAGAATCTGCTTTCATTTATATTATTCTAACATAGTTCCATGAAATAATATTATAAGATTATTTTATTTTATTTTATTGTACACGTAATATATGCGGTAGAAAAGTCAGGAAACGCATTAGGAACTGTGATTTAGATTTGTACATAAAGTTGAAAATAATGTTGTTTTTGCAAATTTTTTTCACAACATGGTACGTTACAACATACTAGTATTGTGTTTAATGTGTATGTATATATATATATATATATATATATATATATATGTATATATGCAACATATATACACACACACACATATATATATATATATATATACTAAAAAAATATGTATTTTATAAATTTTAATTTTATTTAGTTATAGAACAAAGGTGAGGCCCAAGCGGAACATGGAAAAAGAGTATTTTTGTTATAGCTATTCTTGTTATTTTGATATTAACTAATTAACATTCCAAAAAAAAAATGATATTGTATAATAGGGTAAGATTAGATATTGAACTGATTGTATAAACATGCTAACTAATATTAGATCAAATCTGTTTGTGAGGTTTAAATCATACCCTTATAATTAAAATTGTTTAATGTATCCGAAAGAATATATATCTTCCATTAAAATTTTCATTTTCTATTTTTATATATGATGTATTTTTCTACTCAAGGTGTGTTAAATATATGTATATACATATGAACGTACGTATTATTTATGCAAAAAAGGATTCAGAATAATTTCTGATTAATGGAAAATTAAATTCGTACTAGTTAATATTCTTTTTTTCAAGGTATACGGTACACATAAAAATTCATTTTGTTGCATGACGGTGTAAAACAATGTTCTTACTTTTATACGAGAATCAACAAAAGATTGTATAAATGGTATGATAATAAAATTTGTTTTTTAATATAATGATTCTTTATTTGTATAAATATTCGAAATTTTAATAGCTCTAAGCACACATTCAATAGCCTTGATTTATAAGTACTAAAAATAGGTGTTCCTTCGTATCACAAAAATATACACTAGATTCTCTGTATGCACCTAAAGTAATATCATTTCTGAAGGTTCAAATATGGAAACTTCGACAATATTGTTTTCATTTGTTCATTTAAATTTTGTCGAACTTTCCATAAAATCGTAGGTTTCTTAGTGAACTGCCAATACCCGTTTCTTTCACCTTCTGCCCGTTTTTGTGCATTCAGCAAGCGTTTTTGATAATATAAAACGTTTTTGTTGTCTAGCATTGACTTCAACGAATCTTGTTCTACTACGGCGAAACCAAGTCTTACTAAGTCTTCTCCGATCCTTATTTGTTCCTGTACCAAAATAATGTATACTTTAAATAAAGAATATGCAATGTGTCTCGTGAATATCTTGGTTATTTCAAATGATACGAGCAAATGTTACTTACAGAAATTGTGAGGTTTAAGAAACTACATAATACAACTTCTGTACGTAACATTTTCTAGTATTGTTTAGTGGGACACACTATAATTAGAATTGAATCCTGTTAAATTCTTTACCTTATTCTGTTGAGATTTGGTAACAACCATACAACTTAAGTATTCCTTTGTAGAAAACAAAGGTACGAAACTTATGTTTTGCCCATTAATAATTGCTTGTAACCAGTTAATACCTAAAAGTAGAGATCAGTTAATGCAATATATTTGTGAAAGTTTTGTTAGCGCTTACCATTAGATGTTACATTAAGTCCAGCAATTTTAACAGGTAGGAACTTCTTATTATTGAATCGGGGCAGGGCTATTAATGGCTTGTGATCAACCATTAGAAGCGTACCATGACTAGGTTCTATACGCTGGACGGTACCTTGAAGTGGAACTTTTTTATGGAAAAAGTGTGACGGTATACTGGATGGATTTCTAAATTTAGAAAACTAAAGAAACATGTAACAAAAAAACATAAGAACGTACATCGAAATTAGATGTATTGTTGATACATGCTATACATACGGGCCTGATTCGGTGAAGTGCAATCGCTAAAGTGATACCAGAAATCCCATAAGTGATCACCTAGAATTTTCAAATAAATATATCTGTATATTAAGTCAAATTCAACTTCAACGAGAAAAGTAGGTTAGGACGTACCTTTATCGTTTTAGTGTGAGTTTCACTGAATATTAAATATCTCTCCAAACTACTCGGTTCTTCCTCCGATCCCATTGTTGATAAATTTTGTCAATTTTTTAATGGTAAACAATAAACGCGTTTGCTACCTGTTATAGTATGAACAAAAATATCTTACTGAATGCACAGTATATATGAATATAGAATTTGATCATCAATATTTTAAAATATATATAGTATGAATTCATACGGATTTCTAGAATTATATAGAGACGCGAAGTTTGAAAAAGCTAATAGAAAAAACATTTTTTACTTTTAATTCGGTGTTAGTTTGAACACTGATCCATGAGAACCGCGAGTGATAATCTGTGATAATTATATATTTTTTAAAAACATTTTCTTTATTAGTTATTATTTAGTATTTATATATCGAACAGATATTACGAGGCATTCGTAAATCAATCCGTAAAATGTAATACGATGTTATAAAATATAGCGATGTTCAATATATCTTAAATAAGAAGTTTCAATAGAACGTTTTGATTTTTCACACGAGCCGAATGTTCATTTCCATCCTTGACTTTCTTTCATCCATGTCCCAGTCCCATGTGCGATCATGCGTGTGTCAGTGTCAGTAGTGGTCAGTAGTCAGTGCACGACTGACTGGACTGACATCACAAACTGAGTTAATGTGACAAGTGAAGGAGTTCAAAGGATACTTTGAATAAATAGGAGCATCGTCGAATGAGTGAACTATAAAAAAAAGAACAAGAGACAATTTCAAAAGGTTGATTGACGAGCATATTGTGAAAATGTTTCGTGATGGTCAATACTTGGAAGTAATAAAGGTATCATGATCAACAGCTGTCAACAGCTGTTTACAGGCAATCCCGCAACCTGCACAAGTAAAATAGAAGCTGTATTCGTAGGCTTCGGACAATTGTTTAGCGACCGCCGTTGTTACTGTTCAAGAAAGGATAATAAAACTTAAACGGAAAAGAATCTCGACGAATAAATGGCTTGATCTTGAGGATTGGGTAGCAGTGTACAAAATTTTGGAGAGGGCAATTCTACGGAACGTTCGCAAGGAAGGATTCTTTCAGAATTCCGATAAATGTCGAGGCAAAAAGTCTACCCGACAACTAGATATCACGTAAGTCTAATCATTTTTATAACCCCTTGTACTCCAAATCATTTTTCAATTTTCTTGTAAACGACTGTCTACTATTTGAAGTGTCTCATCTGAAATTTACTTCGAAGAACATATTTTCGATAGTTTAGTCAGATAAAAACGAACAGTGAATCAGAAGATGTGAAATTCTTAACGAAGTTATCGTTATTGTTTACATAAATGTTTTTGTAAATTGTAGATACACGTTCGAGCAGTCAGAAATCACAAAAGATGTTGCATCGTTGCCTACGATCAGAGTGAATGTGTCCCCTGCGAAGAAGAAATCGGGGAAATTGAAGATATCAGGAACATCGGTAGAGAAGGAAGATATTGCTGATCGAACGTTGGAAAAATCAGGAAGTTGCGCTCGCAGCTTTGCCAACGAGAAGCACAACGACGATGCTTTACCAAAGAAAGCAAAGAATTATGATGTTGTTACAAAGTTAACGAACGACAAAACAAAGAATATTAAAACCAAACGATATTTACAGTTGGAAGGGTCGAAGAGCAACTCGTTGGAAGAGTACGTGCCAGATGCACCAGCGACTAAAAAATTGTGCACGAATTTGAAGTACATACCGAGTAGAAAGAGTACTTTGGAACGGATCCAAATATCATCGAACGAATACTCTCCTACGATATTAGATAATAAGAGCACGACAGAAGACGTTCGATATATCCCGAATTCTATTGATACGTCGAAAGTGTTGTACGAAACGTATGAGCCTAGCGCGGCGACAATCATCAACCTTCCCGAAGAATATGTTCCTACCTTGAAGGGGACCAAGGCATCTGTTGAAGAATACCAACCCGACTTTACCAGCAAGTCTATGAAATTTGATAACAGTTACGTGCCATCGAGCGTTCAACAGATTAATGAGAATTCGGCGAAAACGGACAGGCCAAAAAAGCACCATCTAGAGAAACATTTGTCACGGCGAAAAGAGATATCAAAGAAAAATATGGATCTGTTTACTTAATATTTTAGTCGAATCGAATGTGTAAATCAGAAGATACTATTATTTTTAACACGTACGAAATATAAGTACACGTTAATTTTACTATATCATGGGGGAATACCATGAGACTGTACAATAAATATAATTCGAATAAAAAAAATTGTATTTTTAGTACGAAGCATTTCTTACTGTTATTTAAACATTCTTTCTTTCATCCATACATTTGTCAGTCCTTAACGATCATTATCTTCGCTTTCGGAAGCTTGTTCTTCAACTAAATTTTGTATCAGTTCAAGTCTAGGTTCTACATTTTCTTCCTTGGTCTTTCGTTCTTCGTTGGTGTTTTCTATTTCGTTGAGCTCTTCGTCATCCGTATCGTCGTCCGCTCCAGGATGAGCAGGAACCTTGTGGGTTGGATTATTAGATGTTTGCATTGTACCTGGTTTCTGCCACATTTTTTGCGACTCTTTGATACCACTAACTTTCTCCATGTAATAATCGTAGACAAATTTAGCCATGTGTGGCATATCTTCGATTTCCATTGGTGAAGTAGATGGGGTAGCATCGTTGAGTCTATCGGTAGGATAATGTTCTTGCGGTAGTAGTTGCAGCTTCAATGGTCTCTGCATAAGCTGATCGAACGCGGGTGTTAATTCGAAACAATTTTTAAAAAGGGAGACTCTTGCGAATACGTAAAGGCCGAGACGTGCTCTCGACATAGCTACCACCAGACGTCGAGCATCTCGCAAGTGACCTACGGCACGAGTTTTCACTAGAGACAGTAATATGTAATCATTCTGTTGACCTTGGTATTTGTCAACCGTCGTCACTTTATTTGGCCGTCCTATTAAAGGATTACTGGCGCATCTTATATTTATCACATCTCTTATTAAGTGTTTCTGACCATTGTATGTAGTCAATATACTGATTTTATCGGCCGGGTAACCAAGCAGTCGCATATACATAAACACGGCCACGCAGTATTCAGCCTCGGCAAGGTTTTGATAAAAGTAAGCACTCGGCTCGCTTTCTCCCACTCCGTTGAAATCTTCAACGTTAATTAATTGGAAGTCGTATAAGAATCCAGCGTTTCCCACTAAATACTCTGGGCTGCGTTCTACGTGGAGAAGATTCCCCAACTTTTTATACCGCCAATTGTAAAGATTGCAAATACTAGGCCTAGCACGACCTTGGCCATCAAGGTCAACTGTAGGTACACCTAGCCTAACGAATCTTGCGAAAAGAGATTGTTCCATATTCGAATATTTCTGGAAAGCCATATTTTTGATAACTGGCGGCAATTGGTGGTGATCTCCTATCATTATCCAACGTTTTAATCTGTTGTATCCGTCTTGCGGATTTTGCAGTAACAACGGTATGAAAGTTTCGATTTCTAAGATTTGCGCAGACTCTTCCATGAGAATGTTGTCGTATTTAAAGCCCATATCCACGAGCTCGCGTCGTTTCAGTGCAGCATGAGTACAGGTCATCGCAATAACTTTTGCTTCCTTCACCAATAAATATTTCGATCTGTCTAAACCGGATCGCAACAACTCGAAAGCTCGGAATTCTTCTAACTGTGCGAAAATTCGTTCTATATACCTACGGAATCAGAATAAAGTTATCATTTTATGGATAATACCAGGAATTGTGCTAATAAATATACAAATAAAGAATAAATAAAACTTTTCAGGTAGAAAATACATTTTTGAAATAAGTTATTCATTGTTCGAAAATTACCTAAAACAGCTGCATGCTATTTCTATGTCCTCCTCGAAGGTATTACGTTTGAATAAGGGCTGCGGAGCGTTGTCAAAGAACTTATGGAATGGAAATTCTTCATCGACAATAAAAGCAGGAGGTGAATTGTTTCCTGTTCCTTGTCTTTGTTTAATTCTGGACTCGAAGCGTTCCCATCTTGCTAATATTTGATACATGAAAAAATGTCCAGCTGTCTCGCATGTGTACGCTACGTCGCCTTTCACGTTCAACGATTCCTAATAAACAAATTTCATGTAACGCGACCAACAAAGACAACTAAAACTGATTTCTCATGCTCGTAGAATACAAACCTGTAATCGTTGAACTTCCATTAAAAGATCCAAGCGTTTCGCCAAAACATAGTTAACTCTACCGTATCTGCTGAAGTCTTTTTCCGTTTCCAGTGCTTCTTCTCCATGACCAAGACGGAGCAGATGCCTCTCGTCGATGTCTAACGCCATGATCTTTTCAAAAAGTTGATTCAACGCTTGATTAGAATGCGTGACTATCAGCGTTCTTTGATTGGGAAAATTATGATAGAGATTCGAAATGATTTGCACAGCGACATCCGTTTTACCGGTACCAGGAGGACCTACGACGAGTGTCAGTCCTGGCTGCATACCAGCTCTAATAGCTTCAACTTGTGTTGGTGTAAAGGGGATCTGATTTCTGTAACAAAATCATATAAAATATAATAACGACGTACAGCGTACAGGGTGTTTCAAAATTTTGCGATACATTTTTGTAACAGATCTCCACCGATCCAGAGACGTAATAATAATTTTGAAACACTCTATACAATTAATTAATAAAAGTGAACAGTAGGTCGTGGTATACTTTTTAGGTTCATTGGCCTTGTAAGGGCCGCGACTAGGAGGAACGTGTGGTTCAACTTGAATGATTTTCTTCACAGGTACGTTGTTCTGTTTGGCAAGCACATCCTCAAATATTACACGGAAAGGTCGCACAAGCTTCTTCTCGTCGTGTGTAGAATGTTCGATTTCATATTGAGGGAAACTGGAACGCAAATGGTCTATATCGAGGAACGTGTCATTGAAATCCATCGTTGCGATTTCATTTGGCATTCTAAAAGCAGATATAAAAACATTAATATAACGATAATGAAACGGTATTGAAGATACTGTAACGCTTATAACGTTGATGACAATTTATGAGTAGAATTAATCGAAATGCAGTGTTATTCCGTATTGAAACAAAAATATATAAATCGTATGGTTTTTCCGAAATGATAAAGCGGCATCCCGCACCTTTCCAATCCTGGAAACTGCGGTCTGCCTCCTTAACGAGGCTCTTGGTGGTTAAAAGAGTTTGACATGCCTGCTGTAATGATTAGAAGTACCTTGCGTAGCGAGCCGCGCCCGGATCGCCGTAGCCAAGAATTATATCATGCAGCCAATCCGGAACAACACACTCTGTATTCATAAGTTCTCTTATTGTCTCCAGGACCGCTTTGAAGTTATTCTCTTTTGGTTTCCGTCTCATTATAATGTTAAATCCTTCGTAAACGTCCTCGCCACCGTGACTGGCGTTGTCCATGTCGATTCGATACTGATTGGAATCGAGCCAGACTCTGTACGTTCTAGTGTCGCCGGGTAGAATCGGTCGTGGTTCAGGACCATCTTCTATCACTCTGCCATTGGAATCTAACATACCTTCAACTTCACATCCTCTAACTGTTGTTAAACCAACTTGTGGGACAAATGGTAATTTATGACTGTATTTAGTGCCTACGGATGAAAGAAATATCGAATTAGTTCATAGCTCTTAAACAAGCACCCAGTAAGCAAAATGGGCGTTTTGGACAGCTGGCTGTGCCAGCAGAATGCCATACATCTGCGTACGAATAAGTATCGCTTTATGCTGGCACGGTGTGCTGTCCAAAATCGAGCAGATTCCGATCACACTCAGCCATCTGCTCGCATTGTACGATTGTAGGCTGTGCCCCATATCAGCTGTATTTTTCTAAGCACACTGACATAGTTTATTTTTGTATCTTACCAATTGGATTCTCAGGCTTCACAGTAATTAGAAAACACACGTCGTGCTTTCGGAGATTCTCCCATTCGGACTTGATTTCTTTTCGGACACTCAGGTTTATTGTGACGTCGGCACGCACTCTGGATGGCCTCTTTTCGCCAATATTTGGCTTCGCTACTTCAACCACAGCGAATTGAGTGATCGGCTGAGCCATTCTGGCCCAGCCACCAAAATAAACGCCGCCATCTTCGGCACGCCTAAACGGAATAAATAAAATACCGATTAACATATGCTAAACCATATTTTCTTTTGTTTTTCCACCCTTTGCACTCGGGGATATTTTATCTCGAAAATTAAACATTTCTTTCGACCTAGAATAATTCCGTTTTATATTATATAAATTTGTAAATTTGTGCTACGTTGTGCTCGAATATTAAAACTATAATATAAAAAACAAGCCCTCCACATTTCATTTTTCTCAATTTTCGTTATTGCGCCAAGTAGTGCTTTCGAGTGGTAAGGGTCAAATGAAACATACCAGGGACTCAATCTGCTCACGGCATCTTCAATGTCTTGACGTATCTCGTCTGAAAATATTTAATATCGTCGAATGAATTATGACTGATATTTAAGCAATGCTATTAATAAATATACGTTCGTTCAACGTACAGGTTGACTCCAAACGGAAGAGATTAAAATTCCTCAGCAAGTAATCGTGTAGAGTGAGGAACTGTAAATTTAATTTTGGCAGAGCTAAACACCCTTCGCCAGAGAAATATTCTGTTGGTACAATACTTTCGTTCCAGATGATCTCTTCTGTGGGATACAGAGGCATTTCATTCAGCTCTTCCAATTGAGAGGCTCTGCGTTCATGACGGGAGATCTAGAATTGAATTTTTAATATTATTGAATAATAAGAATAATCAACATTTAAAATAACGTTTCTACACATTTTACCCAGTATCGTTTATTTATTATATTGGATTGGCAAGAAAGTAATTTCGGTGTATTTTAAGGTGAAATAGAGATTATGTTTTTATTTCCAGCAATAAACTTGAATGAACAAGATAATTTCCATTTTGTTCGATGATCTTTTGCCGAAAAAAATAAATAAGAAAATTTGATTGATTAAAATACCGAAATTACTTTCTTGCCAACTCGATCAATTCTTGTCCATTTTACGTACCAGAAGTTCGCGAAGAAAGTCTATGTCGTATCGGTACCAATTTTCTTCTTCCTCTCGCTCCTCTGATGGCACCAAGCTCAGATAACTCGCGATCGATCTCAATTTCTCCTGACTGAAAAAGAACGCCGGACATTGTGTAGTATGTCCGATTTAAATGCACTGTCTTCCCTCGCATAGTGTGACTTTCATCTCTACGGATAGTGTTACATTTTATCCCCTCTACTAGGGGATTCCCCCTTGAGCTGTCGGTCACGTTATAATGTAACACGATCCAAGAGCGAATATCGACGAGGCAATACTAATGCAATGATGAAACTTCATTACTGTACTAGTTATTTCGTTACGAATCCTTTACCAACGGATTGGTGAAATTTTTATAATTAAAACAAGACGAAACGCGATATAATTTCAATTGTATTTAGTGGTTTAATCGACGGAGAAAGTTTCGGTCGCAAGGAAAGACAGCGCATGAGAAAGAAAATCTATTTTTCTCGCTTACTGCTGGGGATTTCGACTTGAAAATATTTTGAACGTCTTAGATGGAGGATTTCCTCATAAAACGAGTACCAACAAGGCCTATCTAAAAAGTGTTTCAAAATTTGACAAAATCTATTTTCTCCCTTGCTGCTGGGGATTTCGACTCGAAAATGTTCTGAACGTCTTAGATGGAAGATTTCCTCATAAAACGAGTACCAACAAGGTCTATCTAAAAAATAGTGTCCCTACAGGATCACTGTCCGTGCAGAACACGGCTGTTGGACAGTAAATAACGAATTACTGTACTACCATATGAGGCCAACTTGTGAGCCACCGAGAGCACACATACTATTATTTCCCCAAGTATTAAATATGCAATAAAATATTTCGAAACTGCCGACGCATATACATTTTTAATACTCACGTAATGATTGTTGACTTATGAAAAAATGTTACCTGAGTGAGCCGAAGTGCTTGTAAAGAGCATCCCTCGTGTCGACGCTCGCCACGTTCGTCAAGGCGAAATTCCTCAGGTCTTGGAACTTTGCAAAAACCGCTTTCTGCGCAGAGTTTAAACATTCAGTTTGGTAAATATCTAGAAGGGAGTAGCTCCTAATTGATTTTATGGACTTGAAACATGTTTCCTGGGTCGTGAGTCTGAGCAAAAGTGTTATTGTTATCTTCTTAAAATTCGATTGCGATATTATTGATGACAGTCCATTAATGTTCTCATACCTGAAGAGAAGTGATTTTGGTGTAATGTAGTTGTGTCATATCGTGATCCGTGAGAGGATCACCAGAGTCCTCGTTGATCTCGAATCTCGCATAGAACTTCAGCATCTCCAACAACTGTAAATTAAGAAGTAAATAAAACGGTGAGCAACAATCCGTAAAGAACGCATTGTATCGCCGAGTGATAATTCTCTTTAATGAGCAAATAGGCAAATCACTAAAAGCTCGGTACAAGAAAAACGCATTATCTTCGATCGTCGTTAAGCAAAACTAATTTTCGTCATCGACGCTCGGGGCTCCGATTGTTTTGTTTAGTTTCCACGCTGATTTCGTCTTATCGATCTGTTTCTGTACGGCTTATTGTTAGTATCGATTTCTTAACGATTTTTACGCAACCAGCCACTAATCACTTTATCCGTTTCGGCCAGAAATAGCATACGCATTCTTGCGATCTTCATCCGATAGCTAATGAAAACGTCACTCGAGACCCGTCAGAGATTTTAATAACTAGACTGCGGATTTTGTAACGGCAAATATTTAATTGTTATTTCTCTTAAACGGATACTTTATAAAAAAAAAAATTTTTTTCAATATTGCATTGTCATCCGGTTCTGAGCTATGTTTCCAATTTCAAGTCTCTAGCTAATCGGGAAGTTAGTTTAAACTCAATTGCAAAAATTTGTCACTGAACAGACAGACAAGAAAGCGAGCTAATATAATAAAAAAATGAAAAGACGTGGTAACGTGGTAATAAAATAGGACTTTCGCGATTGCGACTTAAATTGATCTTTAATCTAACTCTTTTGACTATTGAAAAACCCCATCGCATGCATTATCGAGAAATGAGAAGGCGCATCCCGCACCCTTGCAATCATAGAAAAAACGGGTCCTCCAACCCCTCGATTAGAATTCTCGATTGTACTTTAAAATTCTGCAAAATAGACCGAAGATGTTATCTATTAAGGTTGTCGCAATCGAGTTGCGATTGTATTGATGATCACTTGTGATTTCAAGGAACGTGTTAATGTTAGATAGGCTATTGAGACTGCCGATATGAAATTAACTCAACATCAGCTGATTGCTGTTTCATTTTGCTGTAGATGGAAACTTATAGTTGGGAAAGTACACATCGATCATTGTCTGTCATTTTCTTTTCGTATATCGATTTTTTACGTATACTGTTCTTTGAATTGTTATTATTAATATTATTTATTTAATCATTTCTACAGAATAGAGGATCAGATAATACCACCCTCGTTTACGTAATTATTATTATTGATCACAGTGAGAAATGTTTCGATGGAAATTAAATCGTGGAAATAATTTAATAAAAATTTGAATAAAATTAAATATCGAAAGCATAATTAAATGGAGTGTAAAAAGAAGCTTTAAAATGACACATAACTCATTAAATTAAGGTAACTATTTATTGGTATAAAATTGCAATTCAAACAAAGCAACAAAAATCCTGCGTTTCTTTTTTTATAACTTAATATTTCGATTTTCGATTACACTCGTGATTCGCGTAATTGGCAATTGAATGATATGAGGGGTTCTCCAAGTATGTGATGCAATTACATGTAATCATTAAATGACGTAAAATCCAATTACAATGTATATTAAATTAGCACAACTATGGTTTAGAAGTTATTAATTTTTTGCCGGGTCTCATGAACGTCTCCGTGCAGAGTCCATCGAACAATGGTTAGCGGGAACCTCGGCCAGAAATCGACAGTGGGAGAGGACAGTGCTATCTCCGAGCGAGCAGTTCGTCGAAGCTTCATCCAGGTTTGTTTCAGTTCCACGCGCGGTTCAACTGTGTCGACTTGTGCTAACAGGTCCGCCTTCGCTCGCGCCGTCGTTGAAGTCTCCGCAAAAAGCCTGTGTCTATTTCGTTTACAATTAGTTGCACTGTCTCAGACGTCCGAGTCCATCGTCATTCTCTAGCGTCAATCGTCGACGACGTGCTTCAACCACCTTTTCAATTTATACTCTGAAAGCTCGAAGATCGAACGGTCTTAAAGTTGATCCGATTTGGATCTGTCGGGAACGAGTCGAGCGAATCTGGAGGATGAAATGCGAGAAATGATCCATGCCGAACGGTGTTCTCGCGGAGTGGCTTGACCGTGCGAGTTGTTCGAACCGATCGTGTAAACAGAGTTTCGTTCTCGGAGATTTCGAAGGTTGATTGAAATCTCGCTTGGGACGCACGGTGTTTTCGATCGAGCAAAGGCAGACCACGAAGGGTGAGCCGATCCTCCGCGGTTTTATTCGTGGGAGAACCAGTTCCGAAGGAAAAAGAAATGCGGTAACGAGAAACAGGGGATAATGTTGCTGGACACGAGCTACAATAAGTACCTGGGCACGTTGCCAGTCAAAGGTGCGTAAACCTCTGCCAGCGTATTTGTATACACCAGGGCCAGTGATTTTCAACGGGCTGCCGCTGTTTTTTCGCCGTGCGAATCATCGTGTCAACAATCCGCACGAACGCTGCGAGTTCATTGTTAACTTAACACATTATTTTTGTACGCTTGCCGTATTCCCAATCTTAATTTCTTGGTTATAGTAACACGGTTACTATCGTAATCATTAAACTCTGAATGATTTATGCAATTTTCAATTTTTCTAGACGAATTTTAAGAAACTTGAATCTTATTGTCCGTGGTAGTAGCCTTTTCACCACGTTTTTATTAGCTCGCTTTCTTGTCTGTCTGTTCGGTAGGAATTTTGCAATTGATTTTAAACTAACTTCCCGTTCAGTTAGAGACTTGAAACTTTAAACATAGCTAAGAACTAGATGACAATGCAATGTTAAAATTTTTTGTTACATTTTAAATTATACAATGTTAAAAAATACCGCGCTTTTATAAACGGAGTAAAAGTATAAAATCATTTTTCCTAGTTCCATACAGATAGTTCTTAAAATTTGTGATCGTGAATTTTTAATGATTATGAAAATGCTTGTAAGATTCAATACGAAAAACGTGGGGCGTATGCGACAGATAAATGATGCATGAATAGTTCCCCTAAATCACTAACAATTTTATTGCACTGCAAATGATATTTGTTTTTTGGTTTTGTTATGTGTAACGATAAGTTATACATTTACGAATTACATGTACATAAACGAATGTTTATTTTTCAATGAAATTAACTCTATAGGTAGAAAATGTGATAATCTCTTTCTGTTTAAAGTTTGTATATAAAAATAAAAGATAACAGAAAAATAACAAAAATAAAGTCGTAGCTTAAAGGCAGAAATTTTTCCATTTTTTCTCAAAAATCCATTCAAATCGATTTGTATTTATTGAAATTGATAGTGGGACACATAAGAATATAACGAACAATGCATTCTGAATAATTACCGAATGTCATAACAGCTTTTGAGGTCTCTGCGCGGCTCTATTGTGATCAATCAATCAATTAGGGACACACAGTCAGCCGCAAAAGCATCCGGCCACCCATTAAAAACGAACTTCTATAAAATTGGTTCAAACTGCTCAAGTTCTTCTCAAGATGTTGGAAGAATTGATACACTAGGTCATTTATAAAAAAAACTAGCTGAATATAAATTCGATGATGTAAATTTCTGAAATGTGTAAATTCCTATTGAAATATTGATTAAAAGCCGCAATGTTCGTTTTTGTTGTTGTTATATTGAAATACGATTCATAAAGCACTCTCAGTTTTTCCCGAATTTTCCATTTTTCCGAGCAACTTTTCCAATTTTTCTTTCCCTAAAACCTTATTCGGACTATTACGAACATTAAAAAAAAAAATTAGCCAAATCAAATAGATTAACACTGCCCAAAATTACGAAGAAAAAAGTAATGAGTCATAATTTTCCACTTATTTATCTGCGTTCATAATCAAAATGAAAAGTTATAGACATGCACAAAAAACTTCATCGAAATCGGTGTACGCATAAAAAAGGTATAATCATTGAAATACGTAAAATCTTTGAATTTTCGACCATTTTTAATTATCTATGACTCACAGCAACCGATTAATCGATTTCAATGAAATGTTACGCATTCGTATAACTTATCAATCTACAAAAGGCATGTTTTAAATTTTTATAACCAATAGTGTTTTCATTGCATTCTCACCATTGCTAATTTCTTCATAAATTATATATCAATCCTTCTAACATCTCGACAAAAACTCGAGCCATTTGAATCGATTTTATAAAAGTTATTCGTTTCTAGCCGAACACTTTTGCGACCGACTGTACGTTTCTATAAACAAGAGTACTATGAACGAACATTTTACAGTAGCTCATTTTCATTAACGCAGAATCCGAGAATGGAACGGTTGCGGAGATCGACAACGAGGTCTTGAATAGCCAAGCATTTAATGGTTCCTGTTAAGAATATAAAAACGTGTTTGTTGGGTTCCGACACAGAGGTTGTGCGTATCGAAATACGAATTGCGTCATGAAAGCTTTGAGAATAAAAAAAAAAAACAGTCGGTTGATAGATAGTTGGTGGAGCATGCGAAATAGAACATGGTGAATGTTTAGATAAAACGATTTGGAAAACGGCATTATCACGGTTCGATTACGTATGAAGCGAGCGGAATTTCTCGTACGATTACACTTTTTCCTTGTTTACTTGAACCACAGAAAGCGAAGGGTCTGACCGAGTCTAGCCAAGTTATCGTCGATTGAAAAATGAAACGATTGAACGGTTGGAGTGATAAGGGTCAATGTTATGACTGTATATGCGTCCCAACGTATTTACTCTGAGTGCGAATTCCAGAGTTAGTGAGCGTTGTTGACTGTCTTTCGTCGAAGACTTCTCAACGTTACATTAATTACATTAGACTGCGGATGTTTATCCATTTTCCAATTTTTGTAGACAAATTTTACAACACTCGAATTAAATAACATGTTATTTTTGATGGGAACAGCCTTTGCAGATCCAAATCAAATAAAAAGGAAGTTAATTGTACAAAATTTTATCGAATTTTATATTCTAGTCATTTTTCAAGTTTTTCATCAGTCATAACATGCATGAAAATTCGCAGTCTACTAATCAATCATTAAACGTTTAGGTATTGTATGAGGAATTATACCAATTTCGTGTCCATAACAATTGAAAAGTCAAAATGGAAATCTACTTAACAACTAGAATCACGAGATTTCTCAAGTTTTCGGTCTACAGGGACTTATAAAATATAATTGATGATTTCAGAAATACAATCAATTCATATTACAGTCTGCGAGATAATAATATACAGAGATTGTTTAAACTTAGCACTCGAATGGTGAGACGCCACTACAAATTACTGTATCATTATTAAAACAAAAAAACAAGAGCCAACAGAACTTTGGATTCCACTGCGCCACGAGTGCAGAATACCCGGCGCAGTGTACTAATTCTGTGGCACTAATCACAGGTCGTGTTGCCGTTAAGTAGCTTCGTAAACAATGCTCCATTCGAATGCGTCTAATTAAACGAATGGTGTAATTAACTTGGAAAAAAGGGGAATTGAATAAAAGAGCGGACAAGTGCACGTGTGGCTCACATCGAATAAAGCGGGGCCGCTGCATGTGCAGCCATTGAAGTGCATAGAGGAGCATAAAGAGTCCAGCCTCGATGACAGAAGCATCCCTTTTATTCTTTTGATTCAGGCCGTGTTTACACCGCGCGAGAATAACGAACGACTTTAAACTGTGTTAGGAACGCAGAAAAATGCGTCTCTTCGACGGGAAATCTCGTACGTCGACTGAACCAGCTGATTCAGTAAACGCCATCCAAACCTCGATAATAAAACCTACTTTCTACAATAGCCTTTATTGCAGAAATATCTTATCGCGTTACGTCTTAATCTTCTAGCATTTCTTCTCTTTCATAGATATCTATGAATACTTATTTTTTTTTGAGTCTTTACACGGTATTATTTATCATCTTAGTCGACGATTACACTGTCCAACACCAAAATTGTTTCTAACAACTGTTGGATGGATCTTATAGAGTTTTTTGCCCTTAATTTTTCTCCATCACGCATAGCTTTCAAGAAACGTGACTTTGAAAAACAAAACACATTTTTCAACTTTAAACAAATATTGTGATGTCTAAACTAGTTTAAACGATCATGATGTATTAGTATTGCATATCACTGTATTCGGGAAAGTCTGCAGAATCTTTCGTTGCACAGAACGATTCGATATTTTTTATAATATTTGTTTAAAGTTGAGAAATGCGTTTTCTGTTTTCAAAGTCATATTCTTCGGTGCTGTTCGAACGACAGATCTCGTTCCGCTTCGAGCGAATTCGAAATCGTTTCTTCAATTGACTTTCGACGTTTAGTATGAGGACAAGACTCGTTCCTTCGTACTCCGTCTATGGAGAATCGGGACGCGGATGTCTGGTTTTGTCGTTAGAATAATGAAAGTATTTTAACACTTGGTGTTACTATTCATGCGGCTTCCGGCGACTTTCATATATACAAGCGAGCCTTGCATAATTCTCAGTGCAGTGAATCAGAGAAGTACCAATTCCACACTCGATCAAAATGAAAATTTGCAGTGATTCATTGATATTCCTCCCAGATATCTCTAACGTCTCTGTCGCACCGATATGGTTCCATGTATCTAACATCTCCGTGTGTTTACACATTACCTATTTAGTATTTTTATGCTTTCGGTGCAGTGGTTCGATCAATTAATATTTTAAACACTATCTGCAAATTACCACAATAATATTTCTGTTTAAAATAATAATTGATCGAACCAGTGCGCCGAAAGCATAAAAATATTGTTAGCAACAATCTACTAAAAAGATATTCTGATTTTGTTCTAGTAGAAATGCGACTATCAAGAACAAAATGAAAATTCCTAGTGATTCATCGGTATTCTTCCCGGATCTCCAGCATGTCTCTAACATCTTTGTGGTTCCCAAGAAAAATTGTGAATGGTTTTCCACATTACCCATTTAGTATCACGAAAAGATATCGTGATTTTTTCTAGTAGGAATACGACCATCAAGAAGAAAATGAAAATTCGTAGTGATTCATTGGTATTCTTCCCGGATCTCTCTAACATCTCTGTGGTTCCCAAGAAAATTTCTGAATGGTTTTCCACATTACCCATTTAGTATCACGAAAAGATATTGTTCCTTTTTTCTAGTAGTAATATGGCCATCAAGAACAAAATGAAAATTCGTAGTGATTCATTGGTATTCTTCCCGGATCTCTAACATCTCTGTAGTTCCCAAGAAAAGTTCTGAATCTAAGTCAAAACACAGAACCGAGAATTGATTTCGAATGGGACATTAACTGTATTTCGCAAAACAAGCTTGTGTACGTTCTTTGCGCGTCCGCTATCGAAGAATCTGGTTGTATAAAACGATATCCCCAATAAAATCATTTGACTTCTATTTAAAATAATTTCTATTGAAACGATCCTCCGTACGCAGTAAGTGATGTGATTCCAATCATTCTGAAATCATAAATCAAGCAATTTTCAGCGACATCGAAGCACTGACAACAAATGCCTCTTCGTTCGATCTTGATTATACTTTACGATGGAATTTATTGCAAAGCGTATGAGTAGTCATTATCTAAAAATCAACGGATTAAATTGCTAGTCATTAAGCTAGTGATATCTACATACATTACACAACGGAATGCACCCATTTATCGCTCATCGATGTTGAAAGAAAAATCGCTTATCGTAAAACTTACTCAATCATTTTCTCGGTACCGGTAACCTAGGTTCGATTAAACACTGGAAATCGATATTCATACTAGGATCAGGTGATTTTCATGACACCTGTGTGAACCAGGTACTGTTTACCGCTCTCGAAAGATATCGAATCCGATAACAAAATACCATAACCCAGATGCATAGCTCACCCCGAACACGAATAAAGTCCGTGTACACGTATTGAACAATCTATAGTAACGTCGAATCAATATTGCGTGGGTAGATTAATTCATCGATGAATCACACCACGATTCACTATACATTTTAACCGACTTCAAAAAGCAAGAGGTTACTCAATTCGATCTGGATGTGCCTTTTTTCCTATGTATGTTCACCGATTATGTCGAGATTGATGAAACAATTGGAACGAAACCTTTTGCATCTTGTCAAGTATGTCTCTGGGGTGGTCCCGTTAAAAAAATTTTCCGTTTTTCTTCTAATATTGAATTTAGGTAGAAAATTCAATATTATTGCAGGATAATATTGAATTTATATAGAAAATTTAATATTATTGCAGAATAATATTGAATTTATATAGAAAATTTAATATTATTGCAGGATAATATAGAATTTATATAGAAAACTTAATATCATTGCAGAATAATATTGAATTTATATAGAAAATTTGATACTATTGAAGGATAATATTGAATTTATATAGAAAATTTAGTACTATTGAAGAACAATATTGAATTTATATAGAAAATGTAATATTATTGCAGAATAATATTGAATTTATATAGAAAATTTAATATTATTGCAGAATAATATTGAATTTATATAGAAAATTTAATATTATTGCAGGATAATATTGACGTTTATAGAAAATTTAATATTATTGCAGGATAATATTGACTTCTATAGAAAATTTAATTTTATCATCACAATATTATCTCACACACCCCTAACTAACGCATTTCGTTTCGTTGGATTATTGCGATTGAAAAACTGTTCTTTCAGGTCTGGTATGGATATGTCTGCTTACATGGATGGTCTCGTCGAGTCACGGTGTAGACGTGAACTGTTGTCCAAAAGGTTCGGTATGGCAGGCCGACTCGGTGAACTGTTCCGGGGGCATGAAGGTCCAGCTATCATGTCCGTACGGTAGCTACTTGGTCGACAGCGTATCCGACACAGACGCTTTTACTGTAATCCATGAAAACGGTGAAGTCTGGCTACGATTCACGGAAATCTACCAACCAATCCCGTCCACCCGGTAAATGTTAATTTTTATTCAATCTGTCCGATCACGAGCAGACGATCTGTCACACGTACTCCGAGTCTGTCAAGGACAAACTACCAAAGAGAGCATTCTATGGTCCCTTGTCAATAAACATCTGCTTCTATCGAAAACAAATATCGAACGAATCATTTCCATTGACAATTGAAATTAATCGATGTTACGTTCTTGGGGAAAACCTCTTGCGTCACAAATCTTATTCATGGTAATCGATGATAGCGGTGAAAGGTGGAGAGAACACTGTTGTTATTTTGTTTTTGATCGTAGAGAGTGCTATTACTGTACGTACGAATTAATTGCATCATAATTATTTTTCACTACCACATTCGTTACTCAAATGTTTTCCTCGACGCTAGCTCGGACGACTAGCATTCGTGGATCCGAAATAAATAAAGATCTTTTTTTTTAAATTAATGTTTCCGGCGCAACAGTTTCGATAAATTTTTAATCAATTAGCAAGAAACTAGCACCGAAACGTTGATGTAATTGTAATTGATTAAAAAGTGATCGAAACTGTTGCGCCGAAAACATTAATTTAAAAATTCGTGAGGGGGGCGAACAGGGGAAGGAGAAAGATTTGTAAGGAATGTAACCCTAAGGGGAGTCATTAAAAGTACATGTACATACATTAATTTAAAAATTATTAAATATTTGCGATCGATATAATTGATTATAAATAATGATCGTACTAAATTCTGTTCAATTCAATGCTCCAGCATTTTTTGAAAATTTTCATAACCCGTAAACGCATAAAGATCGGCAGTTGACCGATTACCAAGAATAAAAGAATTTTGTGCATCGATGACAACGATCATAATGCTGTTCCATATTCAGGTTTTGCATACTCGATGGGGAAAATCATTCCCAGGCTATCGTGTGCTTCGAAGGCGAATACTACAACGAGTACTCGTCGATATGGCGAGAGACGTTATTTTGCGTTTTGGGTGTGATATCAGCGGTGTTCCTTATCGCCACATTAGCCGTGTACGTTCTTCTACCAGAATTAAGAGAGATCCAAGACAAAGTTATGATGGCTGTTGTCACAGCCTTGGCAGTCAGCTATATCGTGCTGTCGATTCAAAACCTGAGACCGCAAGAGGAAAACGACGAAGCGATATGCGTCTCTTTAGGTAAGTCGCACTAACTAGAAAAATCATCCGTTAAATCATAGATCACAATTTTTACTCCTTCTCAGGATTCATTTTATATTTCTCATTCGTGTCCGCTTTCTTCTGGCTGAATGTTGTGGCGTTCAACATATGGAGAACCGTTTGGTAAGTTAAACCATAGTGAACGACTCGGATTAGTGAAACGATCGAATAAATTGGAACTACAGTAAAGCCTTGATCCAATTATAAGCCGGATCCTCGGATCCGTGCTCCGACATAGATCGTGTAGAGTTACAATTTTTTTGTTTTTGTGTGACACGACAATATAAGCGTGGTAATGATTAGGTGTAATTTAAAATACTGTTATACAATACTATTTCGCAACCTATTAAACATATTAAGTAAGAAAACAATTTCTGTTTCGCTCCAGTTTGTTGGAAATCAGGTAGAACATTTTCATTTTGCATAAAGATCCGCTGTCCAATATTGTGGAGGGGGTAGGCGAACTGACTGAGACCGTACAGCTCCGTCCGGCTTAGATCGAGACTTTATTGTACCAATATTCTCCGTTACTTAATTTTCATAGCGAAACTCTATGCGATACGATTTTCTACAGGTTCCGGAATTGCACGATTAAAGAGAAAAAGTTGTTCACGATGTACTGCATCTACGGATGGGGCGGACCACTTTGTTTTCTGGTGGTGTCTCTATTCACCCATCACCTGAAGGGAGATCACCTGAAACCCGGTTTCGGCGAACGAAACTGCTGGTTCAGCGGTGAGATAAATTATTCTGGTTTTAAATGCCGCGTTGCTTCCGTTGCATTATGGACGGGTTAATTTACGATCCAGATAGGAAACGTAATGAATAAAAGATAAGCACGACATATTGAACATGAGAATAATAATTTTCGAATACGGGCACCGTCATCTCCTTCTTATCTGTTTATCCACGTGTACGGCGATCGAACTCGTGGATTGAAATTCAGAGACACGATTAAAATATGTCGGTGCACGATGTTCCAGGCAATGAGCAAATGTGGGCGTACTTTTACGGGCCCATCGGGATCCTACTGACGCTGAATATGATTTATCTGGGAATGGCCGGTTGGCGATTGTGGCATCAATATTGCGATTACAGTGGGAACAAGCTGCGAGCGCTACGTTTCAAATGCATGCTCTACATCAAGCTGATCCTTGCGATGGGCATCACGTGGATATTCGAGGTGGTGTCCTACGCCGAGGGATCCAAAGACACCATCTGGTATTTCATTTTCCTTTTGAACTTAACCCTCGAACGGCAAAACATTCTTCTACATACATAATCGATGACGTATAGGACCACTCACTGTTTCATTCATCAATTTGCGAGATTATTATTGTATATCGTGAACAGCAGCTGTCTCTATTTAGCACTCGGAAGACGAATGATTTTCATCAATTCTTTTTTAAATACATTTCCAATGGAAGTTTATCTAGACCCATTGCATCTTCCTATTGCGCCCAATCGCACAGCTTTTAATTGAAATTCATCAGGAAATGAATGTCTAAGTGATGCCTTTCAACTAATTAGTCTCAACAGGCCCCGCCAAATGTTAATTAAATAGTAAGGGGTTAACTCACAGAAGACGGATGATTTTTATCATTGCACAGATGGCAATCTTTCATTCTATTTAGACAGCTGTTCATCAATTCTTTTTTTAAATACATTTTCAATAGAATTTTATCTAGACCCATTGCATCTTCCTATTGCACCCAATCGCACAGCTTTTAATTGAAATTCATCAGGAAATTAATGTCTTCGTGTCGGGGAAATTTGTGTCGGTGATTTCCACGGGACCCAAGTGTCACATCCCGAACAACTGCATAACGATTTTGATATTCTGACTGAAAATAGGAACCGGACCTCCGCCGTTGGAGGGTTTAAGCAAATGGAGTCTACAGAAATCTGACGAATGAGCAAAAGCAACGAGAGACTCACAGATATCTATGCCTTGTACAATGAGACGAGGCAGTAAAGTACCAGCGTTACTGCCTTGTCTCGTTGAACAAAGTATAGAGACTCACAGAGGCTAACAGATATTCGAAAAATAACTGGCTGCTCGTTATCGGCGCAGAAATGTTTGGGGATTTCTGTCTCCGAGCTCGAAAACTATAGTTGGTCGAACGCATCGACAAATTTTGTTGACCTTGT
The DNA here is from genome assembly GCA_916610235.2 of Lasioglossum morio. Taxonomy (NCBI): domain Eukaryota; kingdom Metazoa; phylum Arthropoda; class Insecta; order Hymenoptera; family Halictidae; genus Lasioglossum; species Lasioglossum morio. The sequence goes on along the minus strand of OU744324.1, from coordinate 3,027,674 downwards.
GTCGTTTTTTTTCCATCCAGGATCCCCACGGACATTCTAAACGCGTTACAAGGCCTGATAATATTCTTGTTACTGGTGGCGACACGAAAGCGCGTTAGGAAGCTATTGGCGAGAAAGAGACCTTGCGGAATCGCCTTTCCCAAATCCTGGGCCGCCTACGAGGATGAAGAATGCGACGATGTGCTACCGGAGGAGATCGAGTTGTCTCAGCAGGGCTAAATACGCAATGTTCGCCCACGTAGAAGAGTGGAATTCACCGGTAAACAAAACACACACCAAAACGTCTCTTCAACCGTCGCTTCTATCCCCCTCGCGAGTACAGTGAAACCTCGATACTTGTGCACGATTTCAATTCCTATTATTTCCGTATCACAGCGAGGAAATATCTAATCTGCTTGCAGCATACGTGAAAACATCTGTTTCAACTATTGAAATTATTTCATTTTCAATTTATGATTTAATCATTCCTTATCAAACGGTAAACTTCTACGTGTGTTGCTTGTAGATAGTAGGATTTCATTCAGGTCAGGTTTCTATACAGTCCACCCTCGAACACACGCTGTTTCGATTATACGCAGATTTTTATTTTATTTCCAATCGATTTTTCGTTAGTTCACAATTTTCTTTATCGTGTCGAATGAGAAATGTGAGAAAGAACAGATACGAATTCGTTCGTGCGAATGAATCATTCAAAAATTGCTGTTGAATTGCGAAAATCTATAAAAATTACCGATTTCACTCTACCTGTCCTTACGCCCGGCGTTGTTTAAAAGAAAACTTTGCCAAGTATTTCATTGCCAAGTATCAATTGTTCTTTTTTAGAAAATGATCATCCTTCTGAATAATAAAGTTATTGCGACACGTCATTAATGAAGTCTTACAATGACTCGTCTGGAAGGATGATTCGTATTGGAATTAAATATAGACTAAATCATTTGAACATTGCGCTTGGACTTTGTATCTTATATTGAAGACTTTGAAATCGTTTATGAATCCTCGGCGCAGTTGTGTAGTTATGTCGCTTTGGATGTCCATAGTTCTTCGGGTCATATCAGAGTAGCTTATCTAGTACGTGAACGCGAGCTTGACGTACGTACTTATACTCGACGTAAAGAAAAAAAATACAGGCTCCAGTAAATACGTGAGTTTTGAAAACACACGTATTTATGTATTGCGAGCTCAGATTTCTTTAGAAATCAGTGCCCAGAACTGATAGGAGCGGCAACAAACAGTCGAATATGTAAACAGAAACGCGGAAGCTCTAACGAGCATCAGTGTGTGTGTGTGTGTGTGTGTGTGTTTATTTTACTTTCAGAAATTGGAATTGCCCATTTTTATCATGAATGGATAGAATCCGCAGTCTACTCATTATTAGACTGCGGATCTTTATGCGAAAATGTTAAAAAAATACTGGGATATCAAATTCGACAGAATTTAGTACGATTTACTTTCATTCGAGATCTAAAGAGGGTACTACCACGGAAAATATACGATTCCATTTGATTCGACTTTCTTAAAATTCGTCTAAAAAAATTGCATTATTTTATACTTTTTAGTACGTTTTTAAAGACGTAGTATTTTTAAAAAATTAATTTTTATTTGTATAATTATTTTCTGCTTTTTAGTCTAGTGTATGTGAAAGTTTTCAATCGATTTTTGACACTTTTCTACACTATCATATACTGATTTCCATCGGGGTGAAGTGGGTCCGTGGAGTGGGGACGAGTCAGAGTGCGCATGCAAAGTAAAATAGAGAGTGTTGTCGCGCGGAGTGGGGATCGCTGAACGCGATGACGTAGTGTTTCGCGGGGGCATGTAATGGTAAATATTTAATTGTTATTTCTCCAAAACGGATAGACTTTTTTTAAAAAAATTTTGAATATTGCATTGTCATCCAGTTCTGAGCTATGTATCAAATTTCAAGTCTCTAGCTCATCGAGAAGTTAGTTTAAAATCAATTGCAAGATTTGTTCCGAACAAACAGACAAACAAGAAAGCGATCTATAAAAACGTGGTAAATAGGAAGCGCAATTTAATGTACACAGCGTCTACCTCAATAATTCCATGTATTATTTTTAATTTCTAACTTCTCATAATCGAGGTTCTACTGTACGACTCACAGGGGTTTTTCTCAAGTGTACACTGGTAATAATAGCTACACTCCAGAGTTTAAGTTATTCGCATGGGCGCAACGTTGAAAAGCGACCATTAGCTATCGAAGCTAATCAGAATCGTAATGACAAAATAGAATTTCTATTTAAATGACACACGTGTGGAAGCGGCATTTTTCTTGGAATCACGCGATAATTGAATACTCCTACAATTCGCCTAGTCTATAACGTAAGTCGAATCGGTAAACGAGGAGTGCTCGTAGTACCTTGCGAGCAACTAATTGTTAGACAGACAGCGGATTGTTATGCAAAATCAGTTGCCGTTCTCTATGAATAATGCGAGACCGCAATCTTCTCTTACTAACACGTTCCGTGTCACGTGTACCATCGATGTGTACGTGTCAAACTGTTCATTTAAGACGCGTCTACCATTGATGGTACATGCTGACATATATTTTATAACAAGTTTAAGACTGTACGATATACAGTGTGTCTCGCGAACTCTGTCCACTTGAATATCTTTGTTATTTCAAACAGTACAGAAGATATAGAAGTCGCCTTTGCTTTTTTTTTTTAAATGGAATGTCCAATATTTTGGTCAAATTGTCTCGTAGCCAATGAGGATTTTGTACGAACCAATAATGCATATTATGTAAATGAACGCGCCCAATGCTAGTAAAAGCAGTCTAATCGATAAATAGTGCTAAAGAGAATCATTTAAATTGCAAAATTGCTTTGTTCTAACATTTGATTTAAATTGTCTCGTATCGTTTGAAATAACCAAGATATTCGAGTGGACAGAGATCGTGGGACACAATGCATTTCCACCAAAGTGGCATTAGAAAATGATCCAGTATATTATAAAGCACATAAGTTTGCTCGATTATCGAGCAAAAACAGCTGGGCACGGAACGAGAAATCTGAGATCAGTGATTACCGCGGGTTCGGTGAGCGGGTTCAGTTGCAAATTAAAAACAAATGTTCAAACGTAGAATTCATAACCACCTTCACCTGTCCCAACGATGAAAGCGTAAAATCTGCTGTCTACTGACTGTGTACTACATATTCAACTTTAAGAATCTCTATGTGAATGATTATAGTGTAAGTGTATGTGTGCATATGTATTATCGATTATCAACGAACAACGACAAAATGATAGTAACCGATGCATCGATTGCCAATGATCGATCTAGCGATCAATACCACCGATCAGCGTCGTGCTAGCTGGAAAACAATGTCGTTCGAATCGTTCTCGTGCATTGCTACGTTCGTGTTGTCCGACGATTCATCGCAATAAATCCGTGTGAATCGTTTAGTTTTTTTTTCCCCACCAGAAAGACACGTACTGTGAACTTTCAATCTAGTCGACTAAGTATCGGGCAGTGATGTGACGAAAAAACATTTCAAGAAAATATTACGATAACAAACATTGTCAGCTTCTACTTTTACATCTTCCTCGATAACGCGAAATGTACTTAGATGTTTTATTCGATTACTTTATTTCATTGATAGACTGCGGGCGTGATGCGTATACGGCAAAACCGAATAAGCAGAACAGAAAGGAATAAACGTATGAGAAGAATTAAAACATAACTGTTACATTATTTCCAACGTATCGAAACTATTTCGAATGAGAATATAGAAATTCTACTTGACTCCTGTTCATTGAAAATCAGATGGACAGTGTTCGATCATTGCGAAATACTTCTGTCGAATGAGTTCTATTAAATGTAATAGAAAGAATAACTTTTGTAATTTCTTGGCATTGTAAGAAGTAAAAATCTGTGAATTTAGAATTCGCGATTCATCGAAATCCCAGATTCCATCAGCAATAGTTTTTTGCGAAAATCTCGAAAACCGAGCGGCGGTAACATGTATAGGGAAAAGTTGTTCAGAATGATGACCTCGACAACATATTTCAAAATCATGAAAATCTGAGATGAAGCCGAACTTCTAAATAACGTTTAAAAAATAATTTACACATTAGCTAGTAAGTAGTTCGATTTCGAGAAAGTTATTCGTTCCCCAAAGTCGTACGAATACTTTGTACACCCACAGTATTGAAATTTAAAAAAAAAATCCGAAAGAACCCCGCACTAATCATATGGAAAATCTATCCCGGTAAAATCAGTTGGATTTTTCATATGTTGTAGCTTATGTTCTACTAAAGAAAAGATGTAATGGGCACAAAGCTCAATAATGGACAGTTATCGAGTTATAATCAGTGAAACATGACAAATTCGAGCTGCCGAATACTTAAATCTCGGGATGAAATGAGTAATACATAATACGTAATTTTTTTCATTAATCCACACACATACACAGCAGAGGGTTTGGAGTGAAAAATACTACGGGAGTAACGAACCGTGGGGTCCTTATCTCTACTCTAACACGCAAAGACTTTTCTGAAAGATTTCTGTTCACAGACCTTTTCAAGGGCATTCAAAATTCAAAAAATAATGACACCACCTAATAGATTTTGTAAAACCCTACTATTTTTGTTTCAAACATTTTTCCAAAAAATAAATACTTCCCAAGATTCGAGTATTCGGCAGCTCGAATTTCTCATGTTTCACTGATTATAACTCGATAACTGTCCATTACTGAGTCCATCACATATTTTGTTCAGTAGATTATAAGCTACAACATATGAAAAATCCAACTGATTTAACCGGGACAAATTTTCCATATGATTAGTGCGGGGTTTTTTCACTTTAAATTTCGCGTGGAACGACCGAAGCAGTCAACACTTTTGCTCGAAGTAAATGGAAGTAAAGGAAAACGGTGAGGATGTGCGATGGGGGGGATCATAGGAGGTAGGGGAAGCGCGATGAGACAGACTGACTATGGAGGGAGGCAGTAGGTAGAGGGAGAGAGATGGACCACGTCAGCGAGAATGCATGAACGAGAAACGGAGAAAGAGAGAAGAAAAAAAAACAATGTAACAGGGAATGGGATGCGATGGCGGGCAGGTATAGGCAGGGGTAGGTCTTGCCGAGCGAGCAACCCGCTGGCAGCGTCAGCAGGTATGGCGATGAGGTACACACGGTGAGTCGACCGTCGCGTCGCAATGAACGAGTGAATCAAACGCCCTCGAGGTAGCTGCGGCCGTCACGAAATCGATCAGGACAACGCTAAAAAGACACACGGTTCGCAAGGAAAACCGATGGCGCGCAACGTGTGATCGCAACGCGAAAGGTGCTGATTCGATGACATGCATCGTCTCGTGAGCGTGGTACTCGTGATCGTGATCGGTTCGCTCGGGACGAATGATCCGCGTGCAGTGCTCGCCAGTGTCGACAATAAACCGAATCTAATTAGCATCGCGAAATGTTGCGAGGCCCAAGAACTCCTCGTCGGCGACACGTGCACGCCATTGTCGGAGACGAACGAGACACAGTGGCGGCCGGAGTTCATCGAGGAAAAAGTGAACGGTATTTCGCGGAGCAGACCAGTCGAGCCTAATTATCAATTAAAAATCGGTCGGCCAAAGTGCCAATCGAACGAGCGCCAATGGGATGTGTACGGTTACGTATCGGGCCACGATCGATTGGCTATATTGACTACCGGTGTGCTACGGCACTATACTACTGACTCGACCAAAGGATCATACGAGAACGGAGGTGTTTACGGGTTCAGGTCCGTTGGTGCAACGGACGAGGATGACTTCGACACTGTGTCTATTCATTATGATTATCCGTTCGGACACTATTGCTCCGACAAAGCGATAGTGAACAGAAAACTGGTCGCTACGTACGCAATGGTTTGTCTACCCGACGTAGTCGTTGGATGGACCGACACGAATTACTTGATGAGGCATGCTATCGATCCCGCCTTCCACGCGATATCGATAGCTAGCTACCTGGTCGTCGCGATCGTCTACTTTGTTTTGCCGCAGTTGCGTGATCTCGTGGGAAATATGATAACCAGTATGACTCTATGCCTTATAGCTAGCCAATGCGCTTCCACCGTACGAATATTCACGGAATTCGGAAATCACGTTAGCTTTATGGTCGCCGGTACGAATCATCCGATTACATTTCATAATATACAACTACGTACTTGTATTTACTACAGCTGGTGTGCAAAATATTCGTGCGCCTTTTAAGAAACGAATAACTTCCTCGAAATTCGACCCAACAGATTCAGTTTTTTTTTTTAAACGTTAAAAGGATTAGTTTACTAGCTAATGTGTAAATCATTTTTTTTTTTAGTCGCAATTGCGAAGAAGTGAAGGCCACGATTTTTTCATTTTTTACCTATGCCTGTAATGAAAATTAGGTGGCTCGATGTTTCATAGAAATCGATCAAGGTTGTTACAAAATATAATTGATTGAAAATACAAAATTCAAAGATTTTTATATCTTACAATTGCCCACAGCTTTTTTCAACCAATTTCAATGAAACTTGTGTACATGTATATAACTTACTTAGTTTTAAATTTTCATTACAGCCACAGACAAAAAATTAAAAAACCGTGACCTTTACTTTCTCCTTTGCAATTACGACCAATATCAGTTAAAAAATAAATAAATGATTTACACATTAGCTAGTAAACTAATCCTTCTAACAACTCCAAAAAAAACTCAAGCTGTTGTGTCCAATTTTGAAAAAGTTATTCGTTTTTAAAGGGTGACCAAATACTTTTAACACTTTGTGTAGATCCTGAACGATTCGTGCTTCCCCATTGTTTATGATTTTTTTTTTTAAATTTCAGATACTGTAATGTATGTCTCTCTCCTAGCTGCATTTTTCTGGCTCAACGCTTTGGGATATTACGTGTGGAGTACTTTTCGATCACGAAATGTATTTTTGCGAGTGACCGATGGCAGAAAATATTGTTATTATTCGTCGTACGTATGGGGATCGACAGTTTGCATCGCAAGTTCTGCAATCTTTGCGCACTTTGCTCTAGAAACCAACAAGACTGTCATTGGCGGGACTGTTTATCCGCCGCAAGAAACAATCGGTTGGCTTGGCATTTCTGTGTTATTTACATCTATCGCCCTTACGATATTGATCGATCTAAGCTTTATCTTATCCACTGCAAACAGAATCAAGCGAATGATTACGTATGGCAGGATTCATCATAAAATGAAATACAGTTTCAGAATGTTCGTTTTTCTATTTGCTTTGATGAGCACTGGATGGCTCTCATTGTTATTGTCGCGACTCAATTACGACGTACTTGTATATTGTCACATCATTATCAATTTGCTTCAGGCAATTTTAATATTATACGTTTGTGTCTTCGGACAAAAGAGAGTTACATTTCTATTAGGTAAAACATGCAACTGTTGTAACTCAGTAGAAAATATTGATGGTCTTGATTGGGGGGAAGAAATGACTGCCATTAACGCGGGATATTGAGAACTGTTTCATTTCATTTTATACTTTCTATATTTGAAGTGAGAAAAAAATGAATCGACACTAGAGTTGGGCTGTATTTAATGTAATTAATGATTGCAATTGAAATATTGTATCGTCAACTGTAATTATTGATTAACTTTTTAATTTAGCTGATACAAAAGTGTAATTGACTATACATGGTGGTTCACCAGATATTACCACTATTATTTTCGTCATTATTATTATTCGTAGCAAAGAATGTTTATATAAGGTTGGAATGGTTTCGAGAGGTGCACCTTGTATAAACATGAATTCAGTGATTAACTTGAATATTTTAATCAATTAACGCCCAACTCTAATTAAGACCAAGCATATCCATCTTTTAAAGTACCTTGGGTAAATTACAGAAAACCGCAATACCACAATGTATTTCCAAATCTACAAGACATATCTGATATTCTACTTCTTCTAAGTCACACTATATATGTAAAACTAAACTCATTTCGCTTGATACGATCATGTGAGAATAAAGCAAAGCATACAAAGAGTCTTATTAATGATATCGTGTACACAATGATCTTAGTGACCAAATCATCCGTTAAAATAGACAATATTGATTTAATGTAAATGACAACAGCGAAAATTAAGATATTGTATATAATATGTATTTGCAGTGTCAAAAAAAAGGATATGAAAAGAATAACTTTATTTTCAATACTTTGAAAAAATTAATGTTTATGATGGTACGTGCCTTAAAAAACATTGCTTCTGCCTTATGGAATTGTGCACTTATTAGAAACATTCTCAATAAATTCATGATAGAAAATATAGACGCCTAACATCTTATAAATATTGTCATTACATCTACTATCACTTGTAGTAATTATAATATCATTAAAATAACTTTTTAATCTTAAGGTATTCATGTAGTATTTATGTTTGTATAGATATGAAACTTTTGTACAAAAGATGTATCATCTCAATATACTCTTATAAAATACACCTTCCTGTCATTTACATTTCTTTCTCCAGAGTCTTTTTGTATGAAGAAAAGTTCACATGACTTACCTGTCCAAATAATCCTCCTTCAGGGCGATCCAATAATTTGGATAACTGACATCTCACTACCAAATGACAATCGTCCATTACAGTATTGAAGAAACGCCTGGTTGGTAATAGAGCTTCCAAATCTATTACTAATTCCAGAAATCTTTCACAGTACCGTACTTTATCCGGTAAAAGAGGTCCTGTTAAAAATAAATATATGTTAGAGCAGTTAAATAGATAAGTATGTATATATATTTGTAACTTCGATTATACGAATATAATAATAGTAAGTTTTGTTAGCCTACCTTCTTCGGTAATTGTTTCCAATATTTTCATAAATTTGATCATTAATCTATGCAAGAACTTTCTTTCCCATTCTAGTTTCTCTTTCAGTTCTGGTTTATCTTTCTTCCTCAAGATTTTCCAATATTTTTGCCACAACGGATATTTCCTAAATTCTAATTCTCTGCGGCCTTGTTGCAACGAAATCCACATAGATAACGAGACCAATCTTTTCACTTCTTCTCGAACTAATAATATCTCCATAGAGTTAAAACAATGATTCAAGAACACAATCAACGCTGTCTGCTCTTTCAAATCAAAATCCATTATACTATCTTCGAGACAAGCTTCTAAAACGTTTTTGAAGAACTCTGGAAAATGGTCTGGATTCTTCTCGAATGCTTCCCAGACTTGAACACGCTCGCGAAACTTCTCATTGACCATAACAACAATGGACATAGTATGGGCACGAGTCGCGTTGCTCACATTGTAATTCGGCCACAAGAAATTCTCCAGATATTGACTGAATTCTAACATCATGATTCTTCGAATAGAAAACTTGGATGCACATATTTCTTGAACGTAAATGTCTTCTACGATTTGAGGATTAAATGGTAAATGTGAGTCTGTCGTGTGAGGTGCCCAATATTTATTTGCAAGCTGTAACACAAAGATAGTATATGAGAAACTATGTTTTTTACAATAATGTGCAATGAAGAAATATATTTAGTATCAGCAAATACCTGAGTTATTCGATCAGCATTAATCTGCTCGACTGTAGGAGCAGGATTATTACTTTTAACGGATGTCCCGTTTTGAGTTTCCATGTTAACTTTTATCAAAAGCTCCGTGTTCACAACATAACCAAACTTGATTCAAATGCCGTACACCTGCGTACACCCCATAATACACACTGACACACACTGTATCATGGACCTAAAGGACGGAGTGTTGAGTGTAAGCCTCCGGGGGCGTAAGAAAAGACGGAAGGGGTATCAACTTCCGTCGGCCATCTTCCTTCGAACCGTATGTGGTGCGCTCTATAGGCGACTTTAAATACTAGTATAGCGTCTGTAGCACGTGGTCTGTACAAAACAAATCGGAGTCATTTTGTGCCTGGTACACGTGCGTTGTAGTTGGTGAATCGTCGGGCTTTGTGTTTTCTGAGCGTTGATAGACATTAATTTATAAAATGCCATCGTGTATTGTGAAAGGATGCTCAAATAGAACATCGGCGAAGAGTTATCGTCAAGAAGAATTGGAAGAAACAATAAAAATTACTTTCCATGCGTAAGTAACAATAATAAAATAGTGAAACTTTTATTGCATGTCTCATTAATCTACGTAAAGAAGGGATTTCATGTACAAATTGTAGTTTATGGGAAAGCAATGTTTTTGTATAATTCAATTTTCAGATTTCCCAAATGTCCTATGAAACGTCAATTGTGGTTGAACAGTCTGGGACTCCAAAATTCAGTTTTACCAAAACGTCCGATTGTATGTTCAGTTCATTTTAAACATGAAGATATGGATAGAACATCTTTACAATGTGTCAGATTGAGGGAGCATGCTGTACCGTATGTATGTAACATTTTATGAGCTCTTATGTTTTCACTACAAGTTCTTAAAAACTCATTTTCATCGGCTTGCTCGTTCATAGGTCACTAAAGAATACAGTATATTTAAATTTGAACAAAATACAGGTAAAATTTCCAGAAATTATAAAAGAAGATGTTAACTTGTCTAAAGAAATTTCAACTGAGGAGCCTTCAACTACTGAAATTATAAAGGGAGAGAATATTGACAGGTGTGAAGAAATTTCAATTGAGGAGCCTTGGACTTCTGAAATTATAAAAGAAGAAAATATTGATGAGTGCAAAGAAATTTCAACTGAGGAGCCTTCAACTTCTGCATGTTCAGATAGCTATAACGTAAGACTTGTACTTTACATACTAATTTCATTTGAAAAGACAAACTCATTTTGTGATAATATTATTGTTTCAGACGAGTTCTACAGTAATAATAGCAGAAACTGGTGATTCAGTTGGATCTACCGAACCAATTAACATTAAAGGAGGAAAGAGAAGGCATTTAGTAAATAATGGTTCGCATGAAGTCAGTGAAAAAGTATTAAAAATTGAATCTGATTCCAAAATTGAGCATGTAAGTTTTTATTATCTAACATATACAGTATACGGTAAAGAAATGATAGGTTTATTTATAAAAAAGTAAAAATGACTTTCAATATCTAAATTTCATTAAAGTCGGTAGGATGTACCCTAAAGTGATCATCTATTAATTAGTTTTATTATATTGCAGAAGGGTGCATTATTGCAAACGTCAGATAAATCGACAGAAGCAAAAGTGTCTTTGGTAGACAAATATACATGCATATCCCCGAGCAGATTGTTTAATTCCCCAGGAAAGCAAATGTTACGGGAACATATATCTCAATTAAAAAGAAAACATAAATTGGAATTGGCAGCCTTAAAAGCCAAACTTAAGAGAAAAGACATCAAAATTATGAATCTGCAAACAATTTTACAGACACTAAAAGATAAGAATTTGTTAGAAGAGGAGGAAGTCCATTCTTTATCAGGTATTTCGGAGTTCAATAGCGATTAATTTGAACGCATGACTAGAAAAAATAACAATCAGTCTGTTGCACGCACATATAGTCCGGAGTTGAGGCTTTTTCCTGTAACTTTTTTCATTAATATTCTCCTCGAGCATAGTGCTATGCTCGTGAAAAATTTAGCTTATGCTAAACGTATCCTAAAACATTATATAAATGGTATCGGTCCGTAGATGGAAAACCTGATTTCAACAACAAACCAGTTTCAAAGACAGACTTCTTAGAATTTTTAATTTGTATCCAATCGTTGAAGGGATTGTATAAGGATATATACATACATTTTAGGTTCGTAATAAGATAGACTGTCGAAGTCTGGAATCAGTCAAGACGGGAAGTCTTAAATTATCGATCAAGGACCTCTTGGAACTCGCTCGGTCCCACGACCCTTATTTTGGCGGGCCTTCACTCTCGCGTCTATTCCACTCCCGTGCGCGCGCAATTGAGACACCTCCACCACCAATCACCATCGAGCTGCAACCGAGGACGAGCCACCCGACGAATCCAGCCGAAGGATCTAAATTTTCCTATTGGCTGAGGAAAAGGAAGCAGGAAGAGTATAAAACCTCAAGACAAGTCGACCAGTCAGATTATTATTCTGGAAATCGTTGAGTCAATCAAATAAAGTTTATATTTTTCGTTAGATTTTCTTGTTCAAAAGTTATTTTTGTATGTTGTATTAAAGGAAATAGCGCGAAGTTTGAAAAATATGGTTTATAAGAGCACCGTCGAGATACTTCGCCTGTGATAAGAACCTTCAAATTTGTTTCTATGACCTTTTTCTGGTAAATTCGTAAATCCCATACTCTAAAAGCAGTTATATTGGCGGGAGTGTACTGAAACAATCTGTTCCGAAAAAAAGACTCCAGGACGTGTCCTACGAGTTACAAAATATTCACAAGTACACATGTTACACATTCATTTTGCAGAATCAAATTGCTGGGTGCTCAAGGAACCTGATTTTATCGAGAATCTTACTTTACTAAGACGTCTAAGACCGAGATCGCCGCGCATGCGCTTGAAATCTTGCACCAATAATACCTGTATCCATTGCTTCTTACTTACACCATGGTCATTGTAGACTGTAGACACTCTACTGTTTTGGCCGCGCACAGTGAATGGATCCGGGGCACCGATTCGCACGCGATGGCCACCAGATCGCGTACAAACAGTGCCGTGTCTAGAATAAGGTAGCAGAGCGACCACAGCCCTGAGGCCGTTATATTGGCGGGAGTGTGTAGTGTGTACCGATTAGTTGGTCAGTACCGATGCGGTATTATGTATTGGGGGGACGTGCGATCCACAACGAGAGCTAAATTATTTCATATGTATATACTAATAATTTTGTAAAATTCTGCGGGGTACTCAAGGTACCCCATTTTTCTGTTACTGGAGCTGAAGACGCCGCCATCTGGTGGTCATCGCGTACGAATCGGTGCCCCGGATCCATTCACTGCGCGCATGCGCGAAAAACTGTGGTGTAATCGTGTAATCGGAACACTTCCAAACACTTCTGTGGTGTGGTTACCGGCAAAGTACTTACGTCTTAGATTTTGATTTATGTTTCTAAGTATTTATTGTCAATGTGATTTGTATTTTAAAAATCTTCGTATTAAATCTCCGTATTCGTGTATAAAGCGATATAAATGTGTTAACTTATTGTATGGAATAGTAAAATAATACGCTAAACTAACCTCACTTTCATTTTACACGTATATAGGATACGATTATTAATTTCGAAAACACTTTATGTTGTTTTTTATTTCGCACAGTTAAACAAGCTTTTCTGTGATGGAAACGGTGGATTTAGGAACTTCATCCGAGGATGATGATGATATGTATCTAAATTCTGTTGCGAAGCTGAAAGGTATGGAAATGAGTATCATAATAAATAGTCATTCGTATCATTATGCGAAATGAGAAAAGTAGAATATGATGATGATCATTTTTTCATATACTTATCAAGTACGAAATCTGAAATTTATGAAATAGATAAAACTATTTAGTAGACTTAATATTCTTAAATGCACATATTCATTTCTCGAATACGTACTGTGTGTATTTTTGTATATTCATTATAAAAAATTTGTTTACAGCTTTAAAAAAGCAAGCACCGTCACAACCTAATAAAGAAACTGTCAAGGAGAGTGAAGAAATAAATATTGAAGGGTTGGAGCATGATATCTGATATATTTTATATGTATATCTATGCATATATGTAGAATAAACTTCATAAGTTATTACTTATTTTAAAGTTCTACTAATTAACATTAGAACTACAGAGCACTAAATGCAATTAAGATACATTGCCTTATAATAATGACAAAATTGCATTTATTTCGATTCAATGTCAGTTCTTATAAATATATTTCTCAGAAAAACATATTTGTAATTTTAATATTTCTAAAAGAAAAAATCGGGAGCTGGTCATTTTGACTGAGCCAGTATTTCTAGTGTTAAAATTACTTTATGATTCAGATAATTTTGATATAAATTTTATATATCAACAAATTATAATATTTCAAACGAAGAGTTTCAATGTAATCAGAATATAGTAACGTATTATTTAGATTATTCCATAAAATCTCATTCATTTTTTCAGAATTGTTCCTAAGGAGATTGAGCTACCGGAAAGACAACTTCGAAAAACAAGATCAACGACTAATGAAGTAGGTCGCAGAACAAGGAGGCACAGACAGGTAAAAGAATCTACACTGAATATTTCTAATTCAAGCCATTTGCTTTGTTCTATACTGCATTTTTTATAATGCCTCATTCTTTTGGTGGAGATATATTCTACAGTGTTAAGCTTGTTATAAAATATAGTTTTTTAACGCATCAAATAAACATGTTAGTGTGTACCACCAGTGGTTAATAAAGTCTACCAACGTGTTAATAAAACTTTATTTTATTAAATCTGTTATTATTGGGTTGGCAAGAAAGTAATTGTGGCATTTTAAGGTGAAATAAAAGCCAATTTTTCTATTCAAGCAATGAACTTTAACTAGTAAAATATTTTCCATCTTGTTGGATGATCTTTTGCCATTTTTCTGGTAGCTTCACAATTCTGTGCTCATGAAACTTCAAAATCTTCCTAAAATTATGTTTTATTTCACCTTAAAATATCACAATTACTTTGCCAACCCAATAATTACTATACCCCGGATTTCATGCATTTATGACAAAAATGAATACGTGCAATTTGAAACAGTGAAAAAGATTAAGAGACTTGAAGAGTATTAATATATTATTATTACTATATTCAAATTATTAGAGTAAAAAATACAAATTTATATTTAGCTTCTGTGCAATTGATGCTCAAACTTCTAATTTTGCATAAAGATCCGGAGTCTATGTAATTAATAATTACAGTCTACAATCGATTTTTTTTTTTTTAGAGAAGAAATTCACCAGACACTGATTCAGACTTGGAAATTGTTTCTGTAGAAGGGGCAGTTATTCCTGTGGAGCAAAATTCAACTTCCGTTATGGAGCTATCACATTCAATATCAGAAATTGATTCCTTCATGGTAGAAGAGGTTTTAGATTCTGGCGAAGATGAAAATTATGAAGTAACTATAAAAATTCATTGGCGATCGAAAAATATGCATCGTTTGAATATTTGCAGAGTATGTATTGTTTCATGTAATTTCCATGGAAAAACTTCATTAAGTAGATTGAAGATAATCAATTCAATTATAGTTTCTCATAATCTTTTAATTGGAATTAATTACACTGTTTCAGAATGAAACTTTCCGAAAAATATTCGATTATTTCGCAAATTTGGAAAAAGTTTCCATAGACGATATTTTGATAACTAATAAGGGTACGATCATTAAAAAAACGGATACGCCGGCTTCTATAAATTTATCTGTAATCGACATCCTTGGTAAGTTGATTATATTATACTTTAATCAAACAAAAAGTGAAATCTTTGTTTTCATTGTCTTGCAATAATGACAATGACGAAAATCGAGGTGGTTATATCTGGTGAACCACCCTGTACATCATATAATATATACGAAGTAAACATATTTTTGTAGAAGGAGGTGTGGTAAAGAAAGATAATACTAAAGAAGAGAAGCTCGGTGAAAATGTCTGTAGTATAAAAGTACAAACCACGAGCAAGAAGAGTCTAACAATATTGGTCAAACTTGACGACACTTTTCAAAATCTCTGGAAAAAATGTGCAGAAGAGTTTAATGTGAAAGAATCAAAAATTAAATTGTATTTTGATGGGGAACTGATTGCAGTCACAGATACTCCCAGTTCATTAGATATAGATGATGAAGCTTGTTTCGATCTTCGTCTGTCTTCCTAGTAAAATATTCTTTCCTATTTATTCAAATCCATGTAATGAAAGTATTTTGAATATTCATATAAATCAATTAATTTGCTTGCGAGCTGACGAAGAGGTAGGACGTATGTAAGCGAGCTTTTATTAAAATAAAGCTATCATATGTACATCGATAGTTGATAAAACAACAGTATGTGGCCTGACATTAGAGATGTAACAAGCCAGTGAAGAGATACTCGAATACATGAATATACACCGCTACACAACTACAGCCTCATTCAACACAACAAAACCTTTCTCGCTAAACAAGTTACTGCTATACAAGGTAGAAACTACTTTAAATTGAAACTACGCTAAGAAAAGTAATTTAAATATTCTACAGAGATTCCAAAATAAAGCCTTCAAAACAACATCATCTCTGTGGTAAATTAGCAGGGGAACTCTACATAAAACCTAGGAATGAAATACGCAATGGAACAAATTAAAAAATTTGTGACAGCACACAACAGAAAACTAAGGACTTATCCTAACTACAAGAACTTAATATGACCTTCAACACTCGGAAAATTGAAGAGAGAGAGAGAGAAGTCATGACTTATGGAAATGATAAATAAATGTTATTCGTACGCATGCGATACCTAAAATATAAAATCTGCTGGTTGGCCCGATAAAGCCAATTGTTTATCTAATAAACTGAAAAAGAGAAGAAAAATAGAAATCCATTAATTTGTATAAAATACCGAATAAATGTATTCGCGTTTTCTGATTTTTAAGATATTAATAAGTTATAAGTATTTCATAAATCTCTATTATGAGAAGTGATTGTACAGAAGTTTCGAAGTCTTTTGTAGTAAATTTATATTTGATTTCTGTTACATTAATTTAAACCTTACTATTAATAGAATAAATTTAATTTATATCAGAATTAATGGAGATCCTTCAGAAGGTGGTAACTCTCTAGTTTCTTGAGCTTCCACGATTCTACTTCGTATTATATTTCCCTCTGCATCCGTTTCATCAATTGATATTAAAATATTCGAAATCACAGGCATTGATTTTACTTCGTAATTTTTTGCTTCTAATCTCGCTTCGTCTCCGGTTTCTTCACAGTCGTCTCCTGTATCATCCAAATCTTCGTATACCTTTAAAATAATTAGATTCATTCATTTACTATTCGATTTCCTTTTGTATCTTTTGCAGACATTTGTTTGAATTCGATAAAACATATTACCTCCACTTGTGGAACATCGGAAGTTTTATTGAGTCTAATATTGTATTTTTTATCTTGAATTTCGGACTGTATAGTTGAAGGATCGGTTTCCTCGTCGACAGCTTCGTATCTGACCATTTGTAATCTATAGCACCCGTCTTCGTCATGGGTATACTGAAATCTTATATGTCCACTGGGTAATTGTAATCTATGCGCTTCGATCAAATGCTTGGTTAGTCTATAGCTCTTCCTGTATTTTATTGGGCATTCGTGACAGCAATACCACCGTACTTGCATGACGTGCACTCGTTCCATATGCCTAAAAACCAAACATGTAACTTTTAGTCTATTTATTTATAGTTAACCCTTAGCACTCGTGTGGAATTGTTTACAATATTAGGTATGTTGGTACCTAATCAATTATTAAACGTTTAAGCATTGTACGAGGTATTACATTAATTTCATATCTCCCGAATTTAAAAAAATCATAGAGAATGAAAGTATCCTAGACTGTAAGAAATGTTTCATTTCCTAGTTAAAGTATAGCTCCGAGTGCAAAGAGTTAAATGTTCAATTATTTGTATTGTCTTGAAAGAAAACACTTCATTACCTATCAAGAGCATATGCACCCTTACATGTATATGGACACCCATCGTAATGACATGAAAAGTTGGGCCCGCTCGTATGAACTGACATATGCGAATCCAAATCTTGTTGAGATTTTGCAGCGTGACTACAAAGTTGACAGGGAAAGCTTCTAGTAGGAACATGCCGGTATCGAACATGTTTGGCTAAACTGGCTGGCGATTCACAGCTCATATCGCAAAGACTGCATTTGTAATTGAAAACATGCATTCTCATATGGTCTCTCAAGATTCCTTCGGTTGGATAAAATTTATTGCAGTGCGAACACTGGAATCCCTGCACTATAAATGAATTTTAATATAGAAAGTCTTTAAGAGTATTAGTTTTGAAAAAAAAAATTATTCTTTCATATGAAAATTTGTTATCTGTTGCTAGACTGCGGATCTTTATGCATTTGTGGCTTCCGAAAATTTTCAAAAAATGCTGGAATATAAAATTTGACAGAATTTAATACGATTTTTCTTTATTCCAGACCCGAGAAGGCTACTACCACTAATAAATAAGATTTCATGTGATTCTGCTTTCTTCAAATTCGTCTACAAAAATCGCAAATTGAATAAACATCCACAGTCTGGTTATTACATTACAATATAAACATGCAGAACTTCGAATGTATAGTATAAAGCATGGAAAATTTTAAATTACACTTTACCATCAATTGGAATTTGCCGTTTACAATGTATATGAAATTTCGTATTAGAAGCAAATGTAGCTCCACAATCAGGACAGGCAACCATTTTCTCCTTTGTATGACGTCTCATGTGATCCCTTAATTTGTATAAACTAGGATAGAAGCTTCCGCAACCAGTCCATTTGCATTCTAAACCACCTTCAATTTTATTGCCTCTTGGGTTTTCTTCGATGTGAGCAGCTACATGATATAAATACGACTGATAATTCCTATAATATTTTAAACATTCTTCCCAGCGACAAAGCAGAGGTGCTGGAAGATCCACAACATTCTTCCATTCCGAATCTCTGCGACATTTCTATGGTAAAAGTTTAGATTTCTGACATTTGGATTTCCTTTTTGAGTTAATAAATTATGTACAGGGTGAGTCACCTAGCGTTTGTACCTCGAATATCTTTGTTGTTTACACAGATACATTAAATGTCTTAAGTTTTAATTTTTTATAGAGATATCAAGCCTCATTTTATCATTCAACTGTGTTCTCAAGACATTTAACGCATCTTTGAAAATAACAAAGATTTTTGAGGTACAAACATTAGGTGACTCACCCTGCATACGATTAATCCCTTGCCATACCATTTTTCTTTTAAGTTACAGTGATTAAAATACGGTTTGTCTCGTTAAAATATAGCAAGGGGTTAAGACGATTAAACAAATGTTATTTTATAATTACTTACGGGCAGTTTAATTCTGACGCGTATATTTGATCCGATACACTTCAACTTCGTGTGGTACGCATGATAATTGACATGTCTTGACATCTCATCGGGATCATCGTTCTCGTAAAAACAACTATTCCATTGACAGACATAAGCTTCACTGCCTTTTTCGTTAGTCCGTATTCCTAATCCTGTCACATGACCAGCCACGTGTTTTACAAATCTTTCGACATGATTTGTTTCGTATTCGCAGTCGGTCCATTCGCAAGAAAGATGAAAAACTTCGCGTTTCACTGGCAAACCGACTCTCTTTCTTTTCGCACCGCATTCCGATACGGAATCGAACACTGAATCAGTATTACAACTTTCATTATCGTCCGTTTCTTTTCTTTTGCTTTCTACTTCGTCGGTATACGTAAAATTTTGTTGAGATTCCACCCATTCGGTACACCGTTGTTGCACCTCGTTACTTGTTATTAATTTGTTCACATTTTCAGCCATCTTCAAGCTCAATATTTATCAGAAATTCATAAGTAGTTTTCGATTTATGGATGCATATATACATGTATTAACTATATAAATCTATATATGTATTCTCCATTGTATTATTACATATTTGTTTTTATTACAACAATAAATAAATAATTGAAAATTATCGAATCTCAAATAGTTAGAAATAGTTCGTATCTTCCACACCTTAGATCAGTTTTATCAATGCTTATGTTCAATTTAATACACATAACCTGCTTGTAATTGAATTAGTTTCGAATATATATTAATAGAACGTATTGTGTTTTTCTCAGGTTTTTGATATTTCAATACGAAAACGTTGAAATGTTTGCACTGAAACAAGGATTGAAGTTATCGGCTACAACAGCGGGAACGAAACGCACAGTTCATCCTTCACAGAAATCACTTCAGAAACACTTCGGCGAGCAGAAAAGATGCTCAACAATTTATGCACTTTCTTCTGGTTATTTCATGGTTTCTATATTATTAAAATAGTACAGGTTTTATCGTGGAATCACGCGAAACGGATACTTTTAACGTGCATTTAATTTCATTGCCATTCTGTACAACAAGTAATATAGCATTCCGCCAATTCCATTTGCGCATGCGCTCTACAAGTTTAAAAATATTTCAAGACGTTTATCGTACATAGAAAACTATCAGAAGACGTATATTTCTGTATAACATTGATTTTACAGACAAAATATTTTTTAAATAACTTGTAAAAAAGATAGAATTATATTTAAAAAAAACTTATTCTATAAGTATACATATAATATTAAACAATTGAAATTTATTCCGATTGATTTCTGGAAATAACGGTAATATTGAAAGAGAATCGTAGAACATAAAGTAATTAAAAGCAAATGATTGATACTTTTATTTTTTTCAACAGATTTTGTATGTTTTTATTAGTATTTTCATGTGCATAGGAATTTGTGAAAATGTGTACTATCAAAGTTTAAAGATTTGTAGAACATTTGAAGTGAATTGAATTTTTCATTTAACAGGATATGGAAAATGTGGAGTAGCGGTAATTCGAATATCTGGTCCAGATGCATCGTTTGCTTTAAAAAAAATGACTAAAATGTCAAATTTGAAACCTAGGACAGCTCTTCTCAGAAAGATACATGATCCAGAAACAAAGGAATACTTAGACAAAGGCCTGTGTCTTTGGTTTCCAGGTATTCGTATTATTATTTGTATTTGGCTTCTTCCTTTATCTATTTAAGTTGTGATTTTTACAACTCAGTATTAAATTATAACAAGGTTTGAGAGCTATATTTAATATAATTAGTAAATAAAATTGTTTGAAATAAGTAAGAGTGAAGGAACTATCCTGTGAAGTAAATTTCAAATGAAACACTTAATAATTCGGAGTTCAAAGGTTTACAGGTTTTGCAAATCAACTTCACCTTTTTACAAATTAATTTTACACCCTTTTGCAAATAAAATTCAACTTTTTATAGGTTTTGCACACTAAAACCCTTTTGCAAGTAAAATACATCCTTTTCCAAATCAAATTCAACTTTTTAAAGCTTTTGCACACTAAAACCCTTTTGCAATTAAAATACACCCTTTTACAAATCAAATTCAACTTTTTATAATAATAATCAATTTCAGAACCCAATTCATTTACCGGAGAGGATTCTGTAGAATTTCATGTTCACGGAGGTCCTGCAGTAGTAACATCGGTACTTGAAGCTCTTTCAAAATTGCATTTTCAAGTTGCACCTCCTGGAGAATTTACAAAAAGAGCTTTCCTAAATGGAAAGGTAGACTTGACTGAGGCAGAGGGTATAGGAGATCTAATTGATGCGGTAACCGAAAAACAACGCAAACAGGTGTTAAATATGTTAGATATATAAAAATTACTAATAATTAATTTTCTACGATAAAATTCAACTTAGCGATTATACTAAAATCTTATTTCTGTTAGTATAACATGTTTATTATTCGTGTGTAACAGGCTTCTAGCCAGGCTAGCGGTTCCCTTCGTCATCTATATGACTCCTGGAGGGTGATTCTTTTAAATTCACTTGCTAGCTTAGAGGGTTATATCGACTTTTCTGAAGAGCACAGCTTTGAGAATAATATCTTAGAAAATACAAAAACAACATTGGAAAATTTATATGCAGAGATCGAACAACATTTATCCGATGGAAGGAAAGGAGAGATTCTAAGAACTGGAGTACGTGTTGCAATTTTGGGAGAACCAAATGTAGGGAAGAGCAGTCTTTTGAATCTCCTTTCTAGAAAAAATGCAGCCATTGTAACATCTTCTCCAGGGACAACAAGGGATGTTATAGAATTAACAGCAAATGTCTGCGGTTATTCAATGATTCTTACAGATACTGCAGGAATTAGGAACAACCCGGAGAATGAAATAGAAGAGGAAGGCATTAGAAGAGCAAAAGAGTGCACAAAAATGGCAGATCTTATTATATGCTTGATAAGCGCAGATACAGATTTTACATGTTCTTACGAAAAGTTCATAGAAGATTATAAGAATTTTTTAGAAATAAAAACAGACAATATTCTTATGGTAATTAATAAAGCGGATTTGCTGGCAGAAAAAGAAAAACAGGAATGGAAAAAACACGATGTTATCACGATTTCATGTAAAACACAGGAGGGGTTGCAACAATTGACAAATGCGTTGGGGGAATGTTGCAAAGAAATGTAAATATCTATTATATAATATTATAACTTGAGATAAGATATAATAACGTAAAAATCTTTATTAAAAAATTCCATACAGATGTAACATTTATTTCTTTAAATTTTTTACTTTCAGATGCGGTGATCCATCCGAAGAAAATCCTGTGATCAGTCGTACAAGATATAGGAATCACTTAACAAATGTTAGAAAATACATTGGAGCTTATTTAAAAAAGACAGAAATGCAAAACTATGACATGGCTATATCTTTACAGGATATTAGGTATGCAGCGAAGGAACTAGGAAAAATAACAGGTTCCATTAGCAATGAGGATGTTCTTGAAGTTATTTTTAAAAAATTTTGTGTTGGAAAATAAGAAAAACTTCGGATATGAAATAATTTATAGAAGCCTAAATAGAGAGGAAAATATAATTACAAACAGTACCTTAACAGCAATAATAATTTATTTGACCATATACCTTAGCGTTCTTCTCTCATAACACAAAAATATATGAAAAAAACTTTTACTAAAAAATTTACCTATCAACTTTCTTTTGATTTATTTTTATCTGTTTCCAAATGCGTTATATCAACTTCATCCAAGTTTATATTCTGATCCTTCATAGCTTGCTAGAATACAAAATAATTCTATTAAATCGTTTGTATCCTTTTTCTCTGGTGCTCATTTTATGTGTACCATTACTGAGTAATGACTAGACAGCAGATTTTATGCATTTATGGCAGAAATTAGTAGGTGCAATTGAAACAGTAAAAATAATCGGAAGATTTAAAGATACTGTTATACTATTTCCAACTTATTAAACATACTAAGAAAAGAAGTATACTTCTATTGCACTTTAATTTGTTGTAATTAACATACAAAATGTCCATTTTGCATAAAGATATGCTGTCTAGTAACGACTGAAAGTATATTCTTTATAATTTGTGAGTATTTAAGTAATTCGTACATTTTCAATTAATGCTCGCTTTTGAAGCTTATACAGGGTGAATATAACAAAATGTATGTGAATACAATAAAAGATTTGACACGTGATTTGGCAATGTTGCTTTTGAGGTTAATAAACTGTCAAACATTATAACTTCTGTTAAACTTCGGCAACGTTTACTTCTTTATTCGACTTGTATTTGAAAATGTTAAAGGATCATTATTATCGTTTCTTTGTTTGTAAAGATACGAAATAGCATAAAACATACATGATTTCGGAAACAATAAAATCTTGCAAATCACGTAACGAACTATTACTTTTTCTCGTATATGATGAGAAGTAATTCTCGAATAGAGTTTTCAATATTTGAAAATGTTAGGAAATGATTAATATGAGCTTTGCTATATCAGACTTACCGCGACACACGCAGTATAAACTTTAAGTAAAGATGAACACTCGCTATCGTCATAAACCCCGTGCAAAAACTTTTCAGAGAACCAAACGTTAAAGCAGTGATCGTATTTCGCTTTTAAGTCTTTGCAAGCTTCCATCATTTATAATTCCGTTTATTTTCTACCGAGACTTTTTAACTCTTTTCACCGTGTCATTCACACGTGCACTTGTTAGCTCGAACATCAGTGAAACCAACACTCTATTTCTCGAGTACTTTTACAAATTTGATATTATTTGATCATAAACCACGGCAGAAAAGGAAATTTTTCAATCTGTTTACCTCATAAATGAATAATATTATTTGAATTACTTCGAGTGAATTCTATATATATAGTAAGTACAAATCAATAATTTCGATGTAAGAAATGAGTCAAAATAATGATCATTTAAATGAATGATTTGTGGTAAAAAGAAGAGAATATTCGTGAATGGAAAATATAACGTGGCAACTTCATTTAAAACACAATTTACAACCTTGAAATAGAATATTTTGATTAACTGAAAATTTTATTTGAAAAATTCGTTATTTTTTACATTCGGAGAATTTCGAATTAAAAAATTCAGTTGTGTATACGAATTTAAAAAAACAGTGAGTAATAAGAGTAGAAAGTTTAATTACCTGTAAACATTGTTTGTATTCATTGAAATAATTCGAACACATTGAATCGTCGTAAACTCCTTTTAGAAATTTTTGAGAAAACCAAAGCTTGAAACAGTTGTCGTACTCCCTCTTCAGGTGAGTGCAAGGTCCTGCGATGCTATTCATTTATCTTTTGAGGGTGCCACTAATTTAATAAGAACAATTATATCTGAACGATTTCCTGTTATTTAAAAAGAATAAATTGTACTTGTAATAATATCGCTCGTACTTCATCAATTATTTGTATATAACCACATATTTTTTTTCAATGTATATAAATTATAAACTACGATTTGATGTGAAATTAAACATTATTTAAATCGACTATTTGAATTGTTTTTGAGTTTTGTTATATATTCTATACACATATGAAATTGCATACAATATTTTCTGTCGATTACAATCGATTAATCGAACTGCGTTCTTTGTCAAGTGTCTTCACGAGCATAGCATGACATTAATTTGATTAAATTTCTTTTTATTGAACGAGTTGTCATTTAATAACTAAACATTTTAATTGGAAAAAAAATAGATATTACTTACGTTCGAGTGTTCGTTCAAAAAATGAAATCAAAAATGTGTTATCGTAGTTATGGCAATAAAAGTTATTTTGTGGTTATGGTAACGAATACTTTGCACCAGTTAGTCAGTGGGTGATGGTTCTCAACTTTGTTTTTCCGAAAATATTCTAGAATATGATGAACAGTTGAAACATATAGGGAATTTCATGGATCACGATAATTTAACCAGAATTTATGGTGTTCGTGCGACAAATAAATTGAAGAAAATCAAATCTTTCTACATTCTAGAATTTTGAAAGAAAATATTTTATATTATTAGTTTATTAATAATATTGTAGAAAATATATTTTCTTATTTTTAACAATATCAACTTGGTTTCAACAGATTCTGTTAAAATATATCTCGTTTACAAAGGCGTCATTTTCTATTATAAAATTGAATATTAATAGAAATAAATATTTTGTTGAAATGACAAAAATCGTGATAGCCATACTGTAATTATATCAATGTAACAATCTTAGGACCATAAGCATGTTACATAGGTCGCACAGTGAATAACAAAATTGCAAACTATATTTAATTATGAATTAGAATAATCTTTGTAGAATATCAAGTGGAACTTGCATTGTTTGATCATCTACTAAAACAATATCAAATACTTCCATATATGACGCCAGGCTACTGTCAACCTGTAAAAAAAATTAAAAAATTTTTAAGTTACTCTTTAATCACTCTTAAATATTAGGTTGGAACGAAAGTTCGTAGCGTTATTAAATCAAAATTCAGATATTTATTTATAGGTTTAGCGAATAACATGCTAAGTCACCTAAAAAAAAAAAAAAAAAAAAAAAAAAAAAAAAAAAAAAAAAAAAAAAATGGCAAACAGTAATAGAAGAGAATAGAAAAATGTTATCAAACAAATCTATGTATAATATATCCTAATTTTATTTTTTAATTTTAATTTTAGAATGCTACGAACTTTCATTCCAACCCATAGAAATTTAGGTAAAGTTGCCGATGATGTAGGTCCTCTCCGATTTCAATGAGTTTTAGATATGTTATCGAACTCATCATTCTGAACAACAGTCTTGTTTAAAGTTTTTGACGGTCGGCTTTAGTTTACGAGATAAATCACAAAGGACTTTACTTGTAAATTCAGATGCAAAACCTATCCTTTCAACATCTCCGAAGCTAAAGCCGATCGCGAACTATTTCAATGGAAACAGTTATTCAAAATGTCAAGTTTTATAACACATTTCAAGATCATCGAAATCTGCAACTTTACCGTAATTTATTGTTACAAAACAATTATCAGTTAATCTTCGTAAGTGGCATATTTTAAACAGAAAATAATGCATCTATCAATCATTTCGTAAAATGTTTGATACTTACATGATCATACAGAAAACCAATTTTTAATACTGCACACGTGTCTGTCATACCATCTACCATAGCTGCGTCGCCTAAGCTATCACCCATTAGGAGAACATTTTTTCTTCTTTTCAGAACTTTAAAATATTCTTGTTCTACTGCATATTCATTTTTGTTGAAAACATGAATCAGTTTATCGTTTTTGAATCCTGCTATCTTCCCGTCCTTATACTTAAGGAAATTGGAAATTACCTTTACATCAAAATAATTATTATTATGTGCATTTCGGAGGTTTACCATTACATTAATAACGTAACATTAATTTTTTATTACTATTATACAATCTATTATTAAAAGGCTATATTTAAAAGTATTACAGCTTAAAGGAATGAAAGTTTATATCGACCATGATCTAACAAGGAAAAAAGAAACACAGCAGGAATTGGTACAAATGGCGAAGACTGGACAGAGTAATAAAAAAGATGTAAAATTCAAGTATCAAAAATTAAGAATTGTTTAAATTTTAGATTAGCATAAGTGTATATTATTAAAAGTATCACCTTTACGTTATCGAAGAGAACTCCTTCATTTCTTAAAACAGCTTCCACAATATCCCCTAAGCCAGCACTGAATACAAGCACAGGAATTTGAGCAGAATGCAATTTTTTAAAAATATCTTGGGTACCATCCCGTAACCCTGTACCATAAATTCTTGTTACTTCTTCTATTTCGTAAGGATCAAAAGGTATTTCTTTCAATATTCTTTCTGTATTGACCATCCAGTTTGTCATTTCTTCTGCTTTCATTTCGATCGGTAAATGTGGATCAATTTCAATTGGTCTATATTTTTTATAAAGATGACTTGATTCTTTTAAAACCGTGTCTGAAAGTTGTTTGCATTTCCTGAAGATCCCTGTATAATCAAAATTAAAAAAAGATTCTTTACAAGGTTACTATTTCTAATGTTGCGATCATACTATTGTCTAAACTTATGACGCATTCATTGGAAGAAGGTATACATCTACAGGTGTGTACATACCAAAACTACTAAGGACTTGTTTACCATTAACATGTTGCTTTGTTAGCGTTAAGTCAAAATCGGTCACAATCTGAAAAAAAAGGTTTCAAATTAATTCTGTCTTAGATGCGTATGCTACTAATGAAATAGGAAACTATGTACAATATTTATCGTTAACAATCAATTAATTCCAAACATACCTGTAAAGACTTACTTCCATCCCTTAAAATTGTGCTTATTATCGTCAACAGACGCTTTTTATCTTTAATGTAGACATGCTTTAATTTCAGGGTCGGAAGCTGCATCAGGAAACAAGATTTTTTAAATTATTCAACTAAATAAATGTCTCATAATTCTTTAATAATATTATATTCAGTATTTACAGGAGGCTAACTGTATTATTAAATGTTCTCGTTTTTTTGTTTACTATCTCTGGTACTGTGACCATAAGAATTGTTTTGAAATATTTAAAAATCACACGATAAATTCTTGGTAAAATTGTTATAATAAGTTCGGTGTACAATTTGTTCGATTTACCTGGACCAATTTGATTTGTTAAAATTTTGTTTACGACTTTTGATTCCATGACAGAACGCGATTCGCATTCTGAATATAACGCGATCAACTTTTTTGTCAGTTGTCGTGCCTCCATTGTTCAAATCGAGAATAATATGCCACTGATAAATAGCACGTTACTTACTAACACCATTAGGGTGCACTGTAATCTCTTGTTCTTTACTTTCAAAGATCTTCAACGATATCATGTAAAATATTTACTTATGTTACAGTGTTACACGAATCGGTAGTGTTTTGGTCACAGAATCTTCCTTACTACACAATTTCATTGCGTTATCTAACTATCAATAAGTTTCTAAAATTATTTTGCGATTAATACGTATATGTGTGTCATATCTGCGTTTCGTCGAAGACATCGGTGTCACGAAAAACAGTGTAACTATGTACAGTAAAACTATTTAATCGTGCGAAGGTTATGTGACATGGTGGTGACCGACGTGACCGTCAACATTGAAATAGAACGAAGCCAAACATGATTGGTTAAGGGGGAACCCGCGAGAAATTTGAAATGCTTACGTCGTCCAAATTGAACTCGGGAGTCATGGTCCTTCCTTGCGCGACGGGAACACGGTTCTGCTATTTCGCAGTTCAGCCGTTTTGTGAGACATTGAAGAGCCGCCTCGGATTCGAATAACCAATCAGCTTGGCCGTGGGTCACCGGACTATATCGACCAATCACGCGACTTGTTTTATTAATCGTTTCTTCGAGGCGCGAGTCCTTCGAATCAGTTCATTTTTCATACGAGAACACGGAAATGAAAAACATTGCGAATATACTGGACTCCGGATGTTTATGCAAAACAATAAGTTTGTCCATCAATTGCAAGACGCAGAAGCTAAATATAAATTTATATTCTTCATTAATCATTTTAATGCGGTGAAAATAATACATTCATATTCTTCAAATATTTTCATCACAAAAATGGGTAGTGAGTAGTAAAACAATAGTAGCAACATTATATTTTTTCATAGATTATTTAATAATACTTTAGAATAATAATATAATCAGTTCTATAATAATTGAACTTTTCTTTATTGGCATTACATAAATTCAATCGAAACTTGTTACAAGCTGTTTTCTCAGAATTTAATGAAGATATCGAATTAATTTTTGTTTTCAATTAAATGGTTAAGGAGGGCTAATATTTTATAGTATGTATTAATTTTTTTGGGGGAGAAAGGGGGGCCCTCAACATTTTTTTAAATGGAAAGTATTATTGATGTTTTGTTATTGTGATACCTCTCATTAAACTCAATAGCATTTAATGGAACGTTTATTCTTTTTTAATTGCGCGTAGTTACAGAGTTACAACGAACAATTTGTTGTGAATTAAAACATGGAAGAAACAAAAATATAGAAAACGAAAAATATAATATATTTATAGAATCATTTAGACTATTAATATTACGATTGTTATTAATATCATAGAATGTTAACGAAGATAGCATGATCTTCCACTGTAACGGAGAAAATACTCTGCTACCATTGCAATGATTTCATGGCGGAATGATAACTGGGACTACGCTGCGAATAGAACTGTGAGTACCATCTGCGGTAGGAGTGGATGCTTCTGTCTTCTTTTACGAGGAGAGGCTGTTTTTCAAATTTTTTTTGGTTCCAGATGGCCACGTCCCTTTCGAACATCAAACTCTCCCCTAAGAATATGATTAAGGCGTAAGGGGAGAGCAATGGCGGCGCGTAAATTACATGAACCACCTAGCAACAATGCAAAGACAATAGTATATTCATAGTTTTGTTATAAGAAAAATGGTTTTATTTATAACATAGAAAAGACCGGAGTGCAAACTTCTGTGCCGATTACTTGATTGCACGCCTGTCTGTTTACTCGAATAGCGTTTCACCTCGGAAAAAATTACCTTTTGCAAAAGAGGCTCCATCGGTGTCACCGTCTGGAATATACATATCCGGCCAAAAAATGTGTCCATCATCATTTCCACATATCCTGGCCCCATTTGTTGGACGTAAACGTCCAAGTGCCAGAGCTTGTACTTCTCAAAGATTATCAGACTGTGCCTTAAGGTCGTGTAAGCTCTGTGATTCAGATTCTCTTCATCGTTTTCTTCGTCCTCCTTCGAGATTTTATTCTTCGCCAGAGCGCTATGAGGTGTCCAACCAACATTCGTCCAAGAATGTCTGGCGATCCTCGAAAGTGGATGAATAAAGTTTGAGAGTACAGCTGGACCGTGAACAGCGCTCAAATGCGCTGTGTCTGCGCCATTTTCGGCGACTTCCTGCAATAGAAAGAACACTTCCATCTTCGTTCTAGCTCATTCTACATTCATTTTAGAATGTTTCAATGATCAACGAAATATTTGAATATCATAGCAAATTTTCAAAAAATGCTGGAGTAGAAGCAAATGTAGCCCCGCACTTAGAACGGGACATTACTGTACATAGTCTATAAAGAAATTGGAAAAGTAAGGCTATTATGAGCATTAGTTTAAAAAAAAGAACATAAAATATATAATATGTTTCTGGCATTTGTTGAAAATTTTCAGAAGCCATAAACGCATAAAGATCCGCAGTCTAGTTACAAGAATAGTTCGTTTTCCGGACGTTAATGTGTGGTGAATGATGTAATGGGCGTGTATTAATAATTTATGCGATGCGAAAAAGTTCGTGAAACTGACCTGTATGTGGCAGTTGATAAGATATTCGTTTCGGCCCTGATAACGCCACGTTCGATTCGAAACATGGCTGACCGTCTGTGGTTGCCAGGTGGGTTCTAATCCTTCCGCGTGATACCAGACAAAAATGATTCCATTCGCCTCGCAACACTTCCATGTTTTCGTTCTCGCAATATGTGGTACTGTACAATAGGAAATGGCAAACAAACGCTACAAGCAATTCCGTAAAATATAAAAGTGTGAACGAACAGGCAAGCAAAAAAAACGACCAATTATTATAGTAAACGCCCATTTACTGTCCAACAGCCGTGCTTTGCACGGACAGTGATCGTAGCCGGACACTATTTTTCATTTATGACTGCGTCTACCGCGCCTAGCAAGATTTCAATAGAGAGCAAAACGTAGAGAAGGACAGCATGACAGTGTAGGGGTTAGGCACTGGACAGTAAAGGAGCTTTTACTGTATAGGCATTGTATCGTAGAAAGCGTACGGATAGAAATCTAAGCGCCTCAATTTCAGTGTTAAGAGTGCTCTAATTTTAAAGTTGCAAAGTAGAAAATTGTGGAACGATGAAATTGCAAAGAAAGAGACATAGTTGATAGCATTTCCCATAGGCTCTCCTTCTTTGCTTTGCAAATTTTGATCGTTCATTACTAGGCTGCAAGAAGTTTCACTTCTGCCGCGCGTGCTTTTCTACGCGGTGTTTATTGTCAATCAGGACAATCTTGAGGGGGAGAGGGTGTGCCGTAAAATAAATTTAAAAAGGCGAGAATAAGAGCCAGCCTAGTGGAAAAATAGGAAGACTAGATTTCTTTCGAAAATTCTACCTCGATTATTTGCCGAGTTCGCAGAATGTTAGTGCAAACAATTACCTTTCTCCGCGTACGGGATGTAATCGCAGCGTCCATCGGAACCGCGGAATTGCCATCCATGGAAGGGACATTCTAAGCAATCTCCTTTGACCCGACCACCCTCGGCCATATTCGCGCCGAGGTGAGGACAGTAAGCGTCTAAAATCCTCACCGTCCCGTTATCTGTTCTTTAAACGAACAGACTGCTGTTAATTCAACTCGCTCGGTCGCACGAAACCAGGGGTGTACGAGAACCCGAAATATATTGGCTGGTGGAACATGAAATTTTTTGGGAACCCGACCCGTCCCATCCATCGTGCTCACAATATTTCGGGTTCTCGCACACCCCTGCGTGGAACAGAATCGCGGCGTAAATGTCGAAATACCTGAACACGGCGAAGTTTTCACCGAGCGCTGCCACGTGTTTCACCTGGCCGCTATGCAGCTGAAAGGTCTCCAACAAAGCGAACCAACCGTTCGGATAAACTGGAGGTAGTTTCCCCAATTTTCGTTTCTTCGATTCCAAGTGATTCGCGAGTATCTTCCTGCTATCACCCTGTATCCTCAGATCCTGAAAACGGAACAACCCCTAATTAATAATAATAATAATTTATTTCATGACGTCCTCGCGGCCAAGAAATTGAATCCATCTAACCATTCATTCTTCCACCCATTCCTCCATATCCAATGCCATTTATTCATCTAATCTACTCTAATCTAACCAAATCTGATCTATTCTAAACTATTATCTTACATCTACTATTGCCTCTTCCCTATTTTCTATTAGTTCTTTCTTTCCTTTTTACTTCCGACACTCCTAAGCCAGTCTACTGTTTCTCTCTCTCTTTTATTTTGTTCTATCTTTTTTTAAGTATAGCTTTAGTTAATATTTTGTTTTGTTAGTTAATAAATAAAAAATAAAGCTAAGTATAAGCATTTTAAGTATAGACTTAAATTTGTTCTTTACATCTCGTCACAATCTTTTACATCATGCACAACCCCTAATTATTATATGTATATGTCCAATGCACTTATTCGTTATTTTTAATGTACTCAAATGATATTATTCTGTTAATAGAGTGTGCTATCGTAATGTTCGAATTCGATACGAGAGATGTGTTTTTAAATATTGATGACTCGACGTTTTTCTTCCGAAGCGTATCACGAGTCGCTGATGCGAAGAAAAAGGATTCTTGTAGTTCTACTGTGTCACGCGTTCACGAAATCTGCTCCCACATCTGCAAGCATAATGTCGTCGTAGAGGCTACAAGTGACTCCCACTAATATTCGGACACTCTTGAAAAGACGATAATCTTTTTAATCTTGGACCATACGATTTGAACATTTTTGAGAAGTTAGAACAATTGGTTTGCTGTAAAGCGTGACAAAAATATTTGAAAAAAATTGCAAGTTGTCGGGATTACAGAGAAAATAATAAGAGTTGCATTTTGCAACTTTTTTTTATGTTGGCTTATATGAAAAGTTTCGAAAACACGTTTCGTAGATCTGTATCCATTAAAGATATTCGGAATATTCGCGTTATTAAACATACTAAGAAAAAAATCAATTTCTATTTCACTTCAAAAAACTGAATAGGTGCAATTTCATATTAATTAACTTAAAGTTTATCCCTTAAAAAAAATTATATTTAATTAGCTCATTTCTATTCGAGATTAATATTAGAAATGTTTTAAATTTAATTAACCCTGATACAAAAGGTACAAAAAAAATGTTACTTCTTCAAATTTAAATAAACATCTTTCACAATACTATCTCATATAAAAAAGTTTATTTATTTATAAATCATTACTGCAATCTATCATTTTACTAAATAATTTTTTTATTATATAAATAATTATATATCAATCCTAAAAATTTATAAAACTAATAAAACAGAGGAAGATTCCTATGACAATCATTTTTCGACTGTGTGTCGACTCAGTATTAAGAGAAAAGATTGCATGTCTCCGAAATTCAATTGATTATTTTTCAACATAGAAATGATTATCTTGATATATATAATTTTCTCTATCAGCAACTGTACACCTATTAAGTATTGTGTGACTGGAATTAAATAGAAATTGATTTTCATTGTTAATATGTTTAATAAGTCGAAAATAATATAACACTGTTTCAATTCTTCTGATGTTTCTACTGTTTCAAATCACAGCTACTCATTTTTTATATAAATGCATAAAATCCGCTATCTATTTACAGCGTTACTATGTTGAAAAATAATCAATTGTCTTTTGTAGAAATACAATCATTTTTTATCGTGACCAGTGTTGAATGTCGCAGCGAAAAACGGTGCGCAACGTTCACGCCGACTTGTCTGATTTCTATTGAAATTGAATGTTAATTCTATGGTAACCTAACGCAATCATCGTGTCATATCAACTATTCCAGTATAACACAACCGGTGGCAACAGTAGAAGAAACGGCTCTAAAAACTCCATAATACACGAATGAAAAAGAAAAGTGATATAATGTTCAGTCGAGGCTTTAATTTCGAGAAATACGAATACGATATTTCGTCGAGTGCGCATTTACGTGTTTACGTGTAATCGATCTTTTTAAACTAGAAACAAAGGTGACCTTCATTTTTCTTTTTGTAATGAAATGCTACATATTTTTTGTTACATCAAATGAAAGCTGACATTAAGACGAGTTCAGCCATGTAGTATATTATTGTCTTCGGGGTAAAAATAAAAGAAATTTCGAACAAATCATTCGAGAAGAAAATTCTAGTATAAACTCTTGTCGCTCAATCGATTTAGGAAATGTATAAAATGACCTAGATTCGCGTGACTGTCGAAACACGTTTTGATAGTGACGATTAACCCTTTCACATTTATAAAGAAAACCAAGTGTCGCAAAGTGTATCTAGAGTGAAATTATTAATATTGAATTATTATTTATTTAGTAAACTATGTTTGGTTCATATAGCATACATCAGTATAAACACTTTCCAAATAATAACGAAGTACACGTCGTTGTATAAAGTTAAATTAATACGAACGGTAGACGCTGAATCAATTGTACTTTTAATATCACGTTGTTAGCTCTTGTTTTTTTTTTTTTATTTGAAAGTGACAGATTCTTCTCTGAAGCGACAAAGGGTTTACGAGAAAACAGGTAAATACACGTTACGATAGTTCGTTAAGTTTTCAGAGGTCCGAGGACGCCACTAAAACGCGCTGTATGTATAAGTAGGTAAGCCGGGCAGATGGTATTGAGGAGGACTCACCTTGATCAAGTTCATCTTGAACAAATAGGGAGCGAGGAGTATACCAAAAAGCAGAAGAAAAGCACCACCGAGGTACCACCATCCAGCCATCGCTGTCTTCTTTACCCTCTGCCCCCGAACGAAGAGGAGCAAGTGCACTCTAAAAACTTGTCCCTCTGGAACACCTTCGGTAGCCACCTCTCTTACTCCTCGCACACACCGTCTTTCTCTCTTCTTTTCCCTCTTTCCTTTTTGCCCTCCACCATCCACCTCTTCTCCCTTTTTGTTTTTCCTTTCCTTGCCTTCCCTCTTCGGCCAGCTCGCAACTTCGCGTTCTCGCTTCTTCCTTTCCTTCCTTCCTCCTTCACTCTCCCTTTTTCTCCTCTTCTCTATTCCCTTCCCTCCGTTATCATTCTCTCTCCTCGTCCCTCTTCCTCCCCTCGTTTGCTATCCGTCTTCTTCTAGCCTCTTCCTCTTTCTCGCCCGATATTTCCCTCTTCTTCTACGCTTCCTCTTCTTCGTTTTCTTCCTCTCCTCTCTTTCCACCTGTCTCCACGGGCTCACTCTCTCTCTCTCGCGCGCTCTCTCTCTCTCTCCCTTCTATTCAATAGTTCTCCCTGCACATCAGATTGACGCGTTTTCGATACTTCTTCGCTGCCGAATACCTCCCGGGACTTCCCGAATTTCACTGTCGACGAATATCCTAGATATCCGATGGTGCTGCCGGTACTAGAGCTAGCAAACGCGGCGTCAGAGATTCCGAGATCACGATAGAAACGTTGAAACTGTTGAGTCCGTCGATCATATCGCCAGGTCTTCTTGGTTTTGCAAAATCGTTTCTGTTACGACGAAGTTTACGTAGGTATCCGACGTCACGATAGCAATCGCTCCTTCATCCTTGATTTTTCATTTACTCTCGATGAAAAGCCTGACCTTCCGAACATGAACAGGAAACTGTTGCCAGGATCAGCTGTTAGACTACCGTTTCTTTTCACTAATTCGTTTGTAACGATACCGTAATTCTTCGTTAGCTCGATTCTTCTTCTTCTGTTTGCGTAACAGTCATTTCTCCGGTGTCAGACGAAGAATTAAAAATGTGCTCGTCTCTGTGATCTGTACGTTTTTCTGTGTTAACACTTTCCTTTGAGAAGATGATTCCAATGATTTCACTAGGTGAGACGGGACCAAAGTAGAACACGACAGAACGAAGAAAACGCTGGGAACGAAGAAGACGGAGAGCCGCACGGAAGGCCCTTGCAGACTGATTCTGAATCCTCGATCGTTTTTCGAACGACTGAGCCACTTCATTCCTTAGACACAGCCTTTTATACCTCCCTGAGGTAGACCTCCTTCGTCGATATTCACAAGTCAATCAGGAGCCATCTCTCCCAATTATTTGCGAAGTTGCCGCTGTCATGGCAGATTTTACTGCATTTATAGCGACAATTAGTAGGTGTAATTCAATACGGTAGAAACATCAGAAGCATTGAAACACTGTCATATTATTTTCCGACATATTAAACATATTAAGAAAGAAAGTCCATTTCTATTTAATTCCAGCGGATTTTATGCGTTTATAACAAAAATTAGTAGGTGTAATTCAATACGATAGAAACATCAGAAGTATTGAAACACTGTCATATTATTTTCCGACTTATTAAACATATTAAGAAAGAAAATCCATTTCGATTTAATTCCAGCGGATTTTATGCGTTTATAACAAAAATTAGTAGGTGTAATTCAAAACAGTAGAAACTGCAGAAAAATTTCAAAACACTGTAATTTAAACTACTAATTTATACTGAACCACTTATTCTCAACTTTCAACTATTCAACATAGTAAATACATTACTAGAGAAAATAAATTTCTACTTCACTCCAGTTTGTTGCAAGTTACGTAGACAATTTTTATTTTGCATAATGATCCGCTGTCTAGCAGTGACATAAAAATCGAATACAATATCTAAATACATTTTGCATTCAATAACAGATAAATTACAAGTTGATAATGTATTTGCAGTGCTGGACAAAATAGTATTTGAAATCAAAAAAAAATGGTTTGTTTTATTTTTAAAAGCGTACCTGTAATCATGCAAATAAATTATTTCATTTATAAGAAAAAGCTTTTGAAATACTATTTGAAAAATATTGAAAGTAGTTAGACTTATTTTGTAGGACTGTGTATAACAGTATTTCAAATAGCAAATAGTAATAAATTTTTTATTAATGGTTTCGGCGCTACAGTTTCGATAAATTGTCAGTTTTTCCATGTTTTTTGGTTTTTTGCTTTGTCCTAAAGATCACTTTGAAAGTTAATAGCAAGTATATATTAATATTTTCTTCATCTTTAATCCATGTATATTACATACTTTTCATTATATATATTTTGGTTTTTTAGACGCAATTTACTTTTGATAAAGGTTCAAACTAGAACCGAAACGTTAGGCATATTTGCAACATAGCTATTCGATTAAAAATTGATCGAAACTGTAGCGCTGAAAACATTAATTTAAAATTTATTAAATATATGCGATCGATATAATTGATTATTTAGCAAATAGTAACTTGGACTTTTCTGATCTGTTGTTGCGTGTAATGTTATTACGATATTATTGTCTATTTATCGACAAAAACTCAGAGAGAGAGAGAGAGAGAGAGAGAGAGAGAGAGAGAGTTTGACGCCGGAATTATCACCGGTTGGGGAACGAGCATTTTTGGAAACAAGGGACGGCGTCTTTCGAGATCTACGGGAAATTAGTGAAAAATCGTTGTCCGTAGCGACGCAGCTGATCGTCGCCGATAGATAATGTACATCAAAGAAAAACGACAGGGCAATAAATGTGGAAAAACCGGGTAGCGTGAATGGAAATGGTCTTGGGAGCCGATAACTGGAGTCGATAAAATCGGAACCTGGATGAGAAAAGGCAAGGAGGGTAAGCAGAAGCAGAACGATTCGTGATGGTACGGGAGATATGCAACAAGGACTTGGAAATCGTGGCCTACGCACTACTCGGAGCAGAAAATTCTGGTGATCGATGTGGATCGCGTAAGATCGACCGGACTCTCGACAAACAACCAGGTAGACGGGACTCGAAATCAACAAAATATTCATGAATGTTCGAGTCGATGATGAGGCATCTTATGCGGTTCCCCATCTAAGTAGAATCAGGGCGACATTTATTTATTTATCTTTTATCTATATAAATAAAAATTAAATGCTGTGAGTTGGTAAGCGCGTCACTTGAGAACGGCTGCACCGATTTGGCTGTTTAAAAAAAAATGATCGTAATAGTCCGAATAAGATTTTTAGGGAAAGAAAAATTGGAAAAGTTACTCGGAAAAATGGAAAATTCTGGAAAGAATGAATCAATTCTATGGGATTTTTGTATGAACTCAAGACTTTTTTATACTTTTCTTGTTTTGTTCGTTACACATTTCCAACAGCTTTTCACAAATTCACAAAACGATCACAAACAAATTTATTGAAATTTGGACAACGTCTATCGGGTTAGCTAGTATCAAATGATAATTTGTAAATCAGTTCTAGGAATAAATGCTCTTCGGTATTTGACAAACAATGTATTTGAATCGATGATATATGTATCTTATATGATTAATCGAATAAGGTATTTGAAGCTATGCAAATCATTGGGAAAATAATAAATTGTAGAACTGATTGCTTGAAAGAATACAATGTTGAATTGTTTATCGGGAAATTGTCTCTGAAATAACATTCAAAATACACGTCAATGAAATGAAAATGTTGCCTATATATTTATAGATAATATGACATGTCCAAAAAAAAAGGGAGAATAATCAGTGAAGATACAAGAACAAAATAATTTTGATATTTTAATGTTTTTTATTCGGTATATTTTATACACGTTACAGAAGTCGCAATGTGAGCGACGACTAATCATCGACGTACGCACATTAGAACATAATTCTTCTCTCGTTGCTCATTATGATTCACAAACGTTTATAGCATACTGCCGAAAGATCGATACAAGTTCAAAGATTAATAGTTACAATATTCACTCGTACACACGCAGCAATAAATAGTGCATAAACAGGTTTACGGATGTTTATGCAAGAACAGACTTTTATGAATTACCATGTAAAAGCCGAAATTACAAAAAAAAATATTTCTTCAAGATTCTACCAAAGCGCAAAAAAGTATTTTTCGATCATTTGAAATTTCCCATTACATCGAATTTTGAACAACTAAGTATTCCGTAAATGCATAAAATCAGCTGTTTATGAGTAAGCAAACTAATTACTAACTAGGCGGTCGTATTAACACGTGGACCCATTAATTACTCAATCGCTTTGTCGGGAGAAACGATTTAATCTATACTATTTACTTTTTCATCGTTTACACAAGAGCTGGGGAAAACAGTATTTTAAATAGCAAATAATAAATAATCCTATTTATTTTAAAGTACGTGTAGAATTTTGAAAATATGTATAATATTTTATTGGAGGCAGTAATTTTTGAAAATAGTATTTTATTTTAAGAATATTGAAAATATTTAGACTTTGTCTTTATTTTGAATTTTAATTTTAAATATTATTGCTGAAAATAATGTTTCGCATTCCCCCGGCTTATCCTGTAACCAATGGCAGTGTTGCATAGATTCACCGACCTTAAAACGAATTCATTAATTATTAGTTAACGAATAAATAAACAAATCGAGCCGATTGTCGATTCGTTTATGTATTGTTGTCCGGAATAGAAATTCGTATACAAAAATCCGCTCGAGCGTTTCATCAGGAACGAACGGCCCATGAAATTGATCGAGTAACAAACCGAAGGCACTGCGGTGAAAACCAAAGAGGAAACGTAATAAGAACAAAACTGAAAAACCAAAAAACAGAGAACAATGGTTTTTTTGCGTGTAACTAGTAACGTAATTTACAACAAAATGTCAACAGTAACACAGATTCGTTTTCAGTGGAAACAATGAACATAAACAACGTGTCTTAATCAAACATTAACAGAAACAAAGCTTTCGAAACCTCTTTCTTTTTTTAAAGTGCGTATATTTTACGTGAAAAGTGTATCGATCAAATTTTGACGCACAATGTATTATTTATCTAACAATTTATGCGTAAAGATTGTGTTGCATTTTTCCGACGTAAAATATCGTCCTTTTTGCTTTTTGCATTTTTTTTTGTTTTTTCGAAACGTGCAAACAAAAACATAACTGTCAACGTTAACTTCACTGTTTCGTTTCGTTCAAGTTTAACAGTAAAATAGCGATCTTTCTCTCTGTTCTTCTGTTTCTTTTCTTTTTCAAACAGTCAAACAAAAACGTAACTTCTTTTTTTCTATGTTTTTCTTTTTTGCAAACGGTCAAACAAAACGTAACTGTCAACGTTAACTTCACTGTTCTGTTTTGTTCAGGTTTAACAATAGAATATCGATCTTCTTCTTCTTTTTTGCAAAGGGTCAAACAAAAACGTAACTATCAACGTTAACTTCTGTTTCGTTCCGATTCAACAGTAAATTATCGATCTTTCTCTCTGTTTTTCTTTTTCTTTCTTTTTGCAAATGGTCAAACAAAAACGTAACTATCAACGTTAACTTCTGTTTCGTTCCGATTCAACAGTAAATTATCGATCTTTCTCTCTGTTTTTCATTTTCTATCTTTTTGCAAACGGTCAAACAAAAACGTAACTATCAACGTTAACTTCTGTTTCGATCCGATTCAACAGTAAATTATCGTTCTTTTTTCTGTTTTTCTCTCTTTTTGTAAACGGTCAAACAAAAACGTAACTATCAACTTTAACTTCAGTTTTGTTCCGATTCAACAGTGGGATATCGTTGTCTTTCCTCTGTTCTTTTGCAAACGTAACGTATTTTTGCAAACAAAAACGTAACTATCAACGTAACTTCGAATTTCTATCTTACTTTAGCTCAACAGTAACTTAACGAAGCGATAACATTAACGAAAACGACAGAGAGTGAGAACTAACGCGCAACAAACTTAACAATAACTACATAACATCGTTTTAACAAGGAAAACTCAGATTCTTAGTAACAACGTTTGAAAGTCGAGAAATATGATTTAACAAATGAGAAGTAAACTTAACAAGTCAAACGTAACAAAAATTACGCTTCGGTCCACCGGAAACTACACACTGTCAATTTGCTTCAACTTTTTAACCTTAGAACGCGATTTGCGTATCAACAATATTTTGAAGATTTTTAAACAAGTTTATTGTATTCGTCAAACGTAAGTATGTTTTAATAACTTATTATATTTTTCTCGAAACATTTTATATTTTAGAAACTGAAAAAATAATTCTGCTTTTAACTAATCACACCCAATGAATCTATGATATCCAATGTTTTACGTCAATACATGTTTTGCCGAACAATGTTTATTGAAAATGAATTTCGATAATTTATTCAGTTGTTCTGTAGAAACACATTAATATTTTTGAAAATTGGAAAGTTACTAAAAGTACCTTCAGAAGCTCTGAAGAATATATTTTTTTGTGTTGCATAATATTGTGAACGAAGTTTTTAATAACGAATAATAATGTTTAACTATGAAACTATAACCAATTTAACACGAAAACTTCAACAATAACTGAACAATTATTTTACGACCGTATTTCGTAACAGACTGTAGGTTGCCAATAATGAATGAAGGAATTAAAATGCTAAAAAATCCAAATAATACCAAAAAGTGTTTCTTTTCCTTTTCTATTTAGATCCAAATGATCATTTCCTTCGTTTACGTGTGGTGTCTTGGCCAATTTTGATACCGTTCTAAACAATATTTTTGTTTCTCTTTTTAATTTAGGTTCAAACAATAGTTGTATTCCTGAATGTACGGTGCCTTGAGCAATTTTGATACCGGTCCAAAGAATTTTTTTGCTTCTCTTTTTAATGTAGGTTCAAACAATGGTTGACTTTTTCTGCATGTGTTGTCTTGACCAATTTTGATGCTGCTCAAAAAAATGGTTTTGGTTTCTTCCCAATTTAGATCCAAACAACAATTGTCTTCTTCCATGTGATTTGTCTTGAACAATTTTGAAACCATCCCAAAAAATGTTTTAGTTTTTCTTTCTAATTTAGTTTTACACAGTAGTTGTCTTCCTGAACGTATGGTACCTAAATATAAATAAATATTTTCAGATAATTGTAAACACCAAAAAATATTTTTGCTTTTCTTTCAAATTTTGATCCAAACAAGGGTTGACTTCTTAAATGTGAATTGTCTTGAACAATTCTCATATGGTCCCAAAAAATGTCTTTGCTTTTCTTTCTAATTTAGGTTCAAACAATGGTTCTCTTTCTGAATGTATGGTGCTTTGAGCAAATTTGATCCTGTCCAAACAATTT
This sequence comes from Lasioglossum morio, assembly GCA_916610235.2. Lineage (NCBI taxonomy): Eukaryota > Metazoa > Arthropoda > Insecta > Hymenoptera > Halictidae > Lasioglossum > Lasioglossum morio. Next base: position 2,985,969 of record OU744324.1, on the reverse strand, counting down.
TTTGCTATGCTTTCTAATTTTGGTTCAAACAACGGTTATCTTCTTCCATGTGAGTTGCCTTGAAACTATTTTACACCGTCCTAAAGAATGTTTTTCTTCTTCTTTCTAATTTAGTTTCAAACAATAGTTGTATTCCTGAATGTACGGTGCTTTGAGCAATTTTGATCCGGTATAAACAATTTTTTTGCTTCTCTTTTTAATGTAGGTTCAAACAATGGTTGACTTCTTCTGCATGTGTTGTCTTGACCAATTTTGATGCTGCTCAAAAAAATGGTTTTGGTTTCTTCCCAATTTGGATCCAAACAATGATTGTCTTCTTCCTGTGATTATCTTGAACAATTTTGATACCATCCCAAAAAATGTTTTAGTTTTTCTCTCTAATTTAGTTTTACACAGTAGTTGTCTACCTGAACGTATGGTACCTAAATATAAATAAGTATTTTCAGATAATTATAAACACCAAACAATATTTTTGCTTTTCTTTCAAATTTTGATCCAAACAAGGGTTGACTTCTTAAATGTGAATTGTCTTGAACAATTTTCATATGGTCCCAAAAAATGTCTTTGCTTTTCTTTCTAATTTAGTTTCAAACAATAGTTGTATTCCTGAATGTACGGTGCCTTGACCAATTTTGATCCGGTCCAAAGAATTTTTTTGCTTCTCTTTTTAATGTAGGTTCAAACAATGGTTGACTTTTTCTGCATGTGTTGTCTTGACCAATTTTGATGCTGCTCAAAAAAATGGTTTTGGTTTCTTCCCAATTTAGATCCAAACAACAATTGTCTTCTTCCATGTGATTTGTTTTGAACAATTTTGAAACCATCCCAAAAAATGTTTTAGTTTTTCTTTCTAATTTAGTTTTACACAGTAGTTGTCTTCCTGAACGTATGGTACCTAAATATAAATAAATATTTTCAGATAATTATAAACAACAAACAATATTTTTGCTTTTCTTTCAAATTTTGATCCAAACAAGGGTTGACTTCTTCCATGTGAGTTGTCTTGAACAATTTTCATATGGTCCCAAAAAATGTCTTTGCTTTTCTTTCTAATTTAGGTTCAAACAATGGTTCTTTTTCTGAATATATGGTGCTTTGAGCAATTTTGATCCTGTTCAAACAATTTTTGGCTTTGCTTTCTAATTTAGGTTCAAACAACGGTTATCCTCTTCTATGTGAGTTGTCTTGAAACTATTTTACACCGTCTTAAAGAATGTTTTTCTTCTTCTTTCTAATTTAGGTACAAACAATGGTTGTCTTTCTGAATTTACGGTGCCTTGAGCAATTTTGATACTAGTATAAACAATTTTGATACCGGGTAAACAATTTTTTTGTTTCTCTTTTTAATATAGGTTCAAACAATGGTTGACTTCTTCTGCATGTGTTGTCTTGAACAATTTTGATGCTGCTCAAAAAAATGGTTTTTTTTTTTTCAAAATTTAGATTCAAACAACGATCGTCTTCTTCCATGTGAGTTGTCTTGAATAATTTTGATACCATCCTAAAAAATGTTTTAGTTTTTCTTTCACACTTGACCAATTTCTATGCTGCCAAAAAAATTATTTTTTCGTTTCTTTTCAATTTAGATTCAAACAACAATTGTTTTCTGCAATGTGTGTTGCGATGCACAGTTGTGATACCATAGAAAAAAAATGTTTTTGCTTCTCTTTCTAATTTACACTCTAACAATGGTTGTCTTCCTCAACGTGTGCTGCGTTGAACAATTTTGAATCCGTTCCAAAAAATTATTTTTCTTTTTCTTTCCCATTAGAATCCAAAGAATGGTTGGATTCTTCTACGTGTGTGATTTTGAACCATACCGATGCAGTTCCAAAAGATATTTTTTTCTTTCACTAACCAATTTGTTAATGTTTCGATATATTTTCTGGTGGAGCTAAAAGCTCCGACTTCTAAAAAGATCCGATACTTTTCCAATATTGTTGCCGCCAAAACATAAAATCACTTATAATTCTTTATTAACATCCAGTTTGTATTATCTACTTATCATGCTAGAAAGTTCTTCCATTTATTATTTCTGTATTTATTACAATTGTTTCGTTTCCATTATCTTCTATCTTCTTTTGCCTTCATAGTCTGCTTCTTTTTTATAAAAAGTTTTTCCATTTATTATTTCTGTATTTATTACAATTGTTTCGTTTCCATTATCTTGTATCTTCTTTTGCCTTCATAGTCTGCTTCTTTTTTATGTAAAGTTTTTCCATTTATTATTTCTGTATTTATTACAATTGTTTCGTGTCCATTATCTTCTATCTTCTTTTGTCTTCATAGTCTGCTTCTTTTTTATGAAAAGTTTTTCCATTTATTACAATTGTTTCGTTTCCATTATCTTCTATCTTCTTTTGTCTTCATAGTCTGCTTCTTTTTTATGAAAAGTTTTTCCATTTATTACAATTGTTTCGTTTCCATTATCTTCTATCTTCTTTTGTCTTCATAGTCTGCTTCTTTTTTTCTAGAAAGTTCTTCCCTTTATTATTTCTGTATTTATTACAATTGTTTCGTTTCCATTATCTTCTATCTTCTTTTACTTTTGTAGTCTGCTTCTTCCTTCAGAATTTTCTTCCCCATTTTCTCCTTATCTTTCGATGTCGTTTTCTCTCTCCACATTCTTCCGTCTCTTAGGATTTTCTCTGTTGTTATTTAAATTCACCTAATACATTCAATGAATTGTTAAACCTTAGAATGATCATGGGCCCTGAAACTTTTTTCCATCCTTGGTCCACTATTTGTGAGTCCTGACGATAATTGTGACTGCTTCTTGTCTCCGTTAGAAACATTTGTTTCTGTTTCGTTAATATCCATTTTATCGTCTTTCATTCGGGACCAATTCCTTTTTCTCAATTAGATCTTCAATTGATTTGTTGAACAATTCTGTCGTCTTCTGGGCTTCTATTTCGTCTTCGGCATTGAAGGTCCTCCATCGTAAGGAGACACCAATTCGTCCTCGAGACCTGGAAGGGTGTGAGTGTTAGAAAAAAACGCCAAAGAAAGTGTATAGAAAAGAATTTTGAAAGTGTTAAATAACAAATGAACACAAAGAATTGCAAACAAAAGTAGGAGAATGTGAAAAGGTATTCGTAGAAAATGTATGACGGAGTATAAGAAATGAAGGTGATAAAAAAAAAAAATACATAATAGTGTTTTCATTTATTCGTTTTCGTCCAGTTTCGACTCTTTTTTGTTAGCTCTCTTTTTTCATTCAGGAGAATGGTTTTTGATGTTTCATTTGTAATCGGAATTCAATGATTTTATTCTCAAGCCAAATCTGATTTCAATTTAGATCAATTGCGCCGTGAATTTATATCAATTTAACCATCGAAGTGGACCTTCAATCAAAATGTATTTTATAAATGAAATGATTCAATGAAATTATATTGAAAATTCATATCGATCGAACTGGTAGATAGAAACGTAGTGAGATAGTAAAATTTCATCGAAATCTACAAATTGTTGTACTATTTATATATACAAATTCAATAATTATTCGCATATATTTGAGTTATTTTTGAGTGCTTTTCATAATAAGTTATTTATTAATGTATGTTATATCTAGGTTTTCTATTTTCTTTTCTTGATTCATTCGAAATTCAATGGACATGGAAATCAGTTTCGTTAGTGTCCGAGCTATAACTTTATGTAGTACACCTGGAATGGTTTTGTTAACTTTATCGCTTCAGAATGTTTAGCTATTCGTAAAATGTTTCTGTAAAAATGATTTTGCTTTTGGTAAATGCAATGTTGTATTTTTTATTTTCGACCGTTTGTGCTTCTGAGACAATTGCGAATTGTAAGTGTCTGTCGAAATGATGTGCACTTTAAAACCATATTTTAGTGTAATCAAAAACCAGTCAGTGTTTCGTTTCAGATATGTTAAGTCAGAACGCAAAGAATTCTAATCTTCACAGTTGTATACCGAGAATATATATTTTGAAATCTGTGTATCCATTTTAGATGCCATTAATATTTCACAAAATTAAAGCTGGTTTTACAATAATAAATTGTTACCCAGTAATGTTTATTGTATTGGATCATGAGTATTCCTATTTTCTGTTTCAAAATTTCTTTCATAATTTTGGCGAGTTGAAGATAATATTATACAGATATTTTTGAATTGTTTGAATTTGTTTATAGGTTTATTGTATAATTATCTATAATTATATTGTATATAATATGAAAGTGTTCGATACGAACTCATCCTGGTCTAAGTGGATATCGAATTGTTTAGTAAAATTTTCATTTAATTTTTTGGTTACGTATGGAGATATATTTTAAATCGTAGAAAGAGCCATTGAATTTTTTCGCATAGCCAAAATCATTTTGGATAACTGTAGTCCAACTTAAACAATCTCTTCTTTTGTAAAATATCATACTTTATACGAAATCATAGTACATTTGTTTATGCTGAGGTATTTATGCTCTCATTAATTGCTTCTTTTTTCAATCGTCTTTACTATATACATGTTTCAGAAAATAATTATAATAAAATGTTTCTCCATTTAAGAATTCAGTAAAAATGACCATAGATATAGAACACAATATTTAATAGTTTTTGATGTTCGTTTATTTTGTATTTCTAGAAAATAAATTTGGCAATTGGCATGCGTGGCAAGTGAATGATTTGTTTTTTATCGTCTGGTATTTCAAATTGTATGCCATGAATCTGTCTTCGCAATATAAATGTTTCAGAAAATGATTAACATAAAATATTTTCTCCAGTAAAAATGACCATGGATATTGAACACAATATTGAATAGTTTTTGATGTTCGTTTACTTTGTATTTCCAGAAATTGAATTTGGCAATTGACATCCGTAAAAATCAATTATCCAAATTATATTTTCGTTCATATTTGAGAACAGTTTTAAACAAAAAGTGTATAATTTCACAATTTCTATGAAGTTGAATAGCGTAGATAAATGCCCAAGAAACGTTGGTTAAATTGAAAACAAGGCCTTGACCGGTCCAACCAAGCATTTGGTAAATTTAAAATGAGGCTTCGGTGGATCTAGACCAGATTGCGGTCGATTAGAAAAGATTTGAAATTGAAATCGAAGTTTTATTAGCATCCGAATACGGCCTTGATATATTTGGAATAGAGTACTTTCGATTTGTACCATGTGTCGATTCAATGCAGGTTTTTTACTAAAACATTGTCTATTGCCAACTTATTAATTAGTATATTACGCTTCTTCAAAGAACTAAAGATTTTAGAAAGGTAAAGTGCATAGCAGTTTCGAAACGTGTTGATATTCGTTAAATGCCAATAAATAATTTTAATTTTGAAGAATCCTCGGAATAATAATGATTATGTTCAATAATGATGGCAAACATACAATGAATTTAATCGTTCATTTAAAAATACATTAAAAACGAAGCAATTTGTAATTACTTACACTTATACGACTTGAGATTAATCGAGTATGTAGTAAATTATATTTTATGTGCGTAATGACATACTGCAGTCAACAAATAAAATACGTTGTATAAAACATAAACGTTACATATGATATGATTTCGTATGCTATTGTGACCAGCTGCATCGTAAATTCGGATAAGGCACTGAATTTATTAAATTAACTAAACAAACAATTTAACAAGAAGATTGGATTGCATTTATTTCGTATATCCTGTGTACCACTGAATGAATATCTATTATTTTTCAAAGATATACCAGAATATACTAGTAAACGGGTAAAAAAAAATAGTTGGTTGATGCTATTTAATTTTTTTTTTACTAAATTTATTTCAATAAATGGATGGTTTTATAGTGGATGAGTGTTTTGAATTTAAACTATATCGCTATATAGTTTATTCAAAAGTTTATAGTTACTCTCCAAGTTGGTGCTGTCTTTAGACATTAGAAATAGTTGAATCCTAAATTATTATGTTGCATATTTTTACTGAAAATGTAGAAAATTGGTTGACTGAGTAATATGCATTCACTGTTTACTGCCCATTTTAGATTGATAATATTATCCAATTAAAAATTGTATAGTTTAGTGCGTCATCAATGAAGAAAGTGCTTCGAATTCAACATTTCGATTTAGATTTATTTTTCACATAAAACGCAATGTCACACAATGATGGTTAAATCCATTTTTATTTATTACATGTACGAGCATCTATTTTCTATCTGTCATCACTTAAAATTACTTTAGACCCGGTTCAATGAAATTTCAAGTTTTATTTTTCAGATATGTAATTTCGATTCTATGAAGCTATCGAACCTTATAAAAAAGAAGAAATAATATCCCAAGGAATTTTCAGGGAGCACAATTGATCATTGAATTTTCTATTGTTCCTGCGTGAATTTTTTGTCTGATGAAATCAAATATAAAATTAACGTACAACATTATGAAAAAACGAGAAAGCAAACATTTGTTAATTTGTATTGCGATTTTATGTAATGACTCTAGAAACTGAAACGAGATAAAAATTTTATCAATTTTTTCGCGTATCAATGTGGATTTATTTGTGATAGACATAAAAAGAAAAAACAAGGTTTGTCATTGAAGGCACCGGAGAATTTTGCATTCTATTTCGTTAAAAATTTTGAGATTCCGAAAACGGTGAACGACAAGTGGAGCATAGAAAATTTTGAATACAAATTTTCGTATTGGATCTTAGTGCCTGGATAGAGTAGGGCCGAGCGAGATTACTTTTTTGTTTTCAATTAAAACTAATAAAATAAAAGGATATCGGCATCGATCGATATCTCTCGCGAGGATGAAACGAATGATGGAAGTTCAAGAAACATAGTAACGAAAATATGATCATATTCATGGTAAATGAACGAAAACAAAGTTAGAGACCAATGTAGCGGTTGATGAACAATTTTCTCCATTTTTGTATCAACGTCATCACTTGCTAGGCTTAAAACAATTATTTTATTCCTTGTAACAGTTTCGATAAGTTCTCTGCCTTGTGGTTTTTTTCATAACAAATACTAGGCATATCTAAATGTTTCTTTATGTCGATCGTTGATTGTTGCTAACAATATTTTTATGCTTTCGGCCCACTGGTTCGATCAGTTATTATTAAAAATAGAATTTTTTATTGAAAATTATCTAAAGTAAGATCGAAACGTTGAAAAAAGTTATTGTGGTAATTTGCAAATAGTGTTTAAAATAATAATTGATCGAACCAGTGCGCCGAAAGCATAAAAATATTGTTACCATAGACTCTGTTCTGCACTAATGGTTTTCCATTTTTCATGTTTCCAGTGTTAATCGACTATAGTAATTTACATTGTTAGTTGCAACGTTTTTAAAAAGTTTTACAAGAGAGCAGTTTTTAACAACAATCGTTCTCCACTTTCAATGTACTCAGTGTTGTCGACTATAACAATTTAAAAGTTGATCATAATTTATCCCTTAAAAGTTGCGTCAGAGATTTTCACCGTAGAAATGTTGTATCCAGTATTGTAGACTATAACAATTTAAATAATCAGTCGCAATATTCTAGAAAAGTTGAACATAATTTATTCCTTAAAAGCTGCGTAAGAGATTTTTCCAGAATTAATGGTTTTCCATTTCTCACGTTTTCAGTGTTATCGACTATAACAATTTCTATTATCAGTTGAAATATTTTTAAAAAATTGTAGAAGAGAGCTTTGTTTAACAGCGAATGTTCTCCACTCTCAATGTATTTAGTGTTGTCAACTATTATAACTTAAATAATCGGTTTTAATATTTTCGAAAACTTTCATATAATTTATTCCTTAAAAGCTGCGTAAGAGAATTTTCAATATTTATCGTTGGTCTATTAACGGAGCTATTAATTGATCTATTTCCTTGTATAATATAATCAATTATTAGTAATTCTAGTCGGAATATTCTAAAATTTGAAAAAGAATGATTTCGACACGAAATATAAAATCGAATCTCGGTTTAGTAATAATATTTGTTGTTAACCGGTTACTGCACTATTTATTTCGATTTTTCAAATGGTTCTGTAGTCCTTTAAATGAAATGTACTCAGAATAAATTTTTTATTTATAGTTTTATGTCGCGTCAACTGTTACAAGAATAATTTCCAATGTATTTCAGTATGTTTATTATTAATCTTCAGATATATTGTAATTTCTGCACAAACTTCCAAAAAAAATATATTTCAAAATGGTGAATTATTCAATATAACCCGTGTTCACAAAGTATCCGGTTTTTTTCCCTTCACTTTATTATCCTATCGAATTCATTAATGTTACTGCAACGTATATTACAAATCATTTGTGTATCATTATAATATGGCCGATTTCAGAAAAGCGGATTAGACAGCGGATTTCATGTATATATTAAAATTGAAAATCGTAAAAATATTAGAAGAATTTAATAACACTATATATTATTTTCAACCTATAAAACGTATTAAGAAGGAAGATAAATTTCTATTTCACTCCAAGTTGTTGCAGTTCATTTAGAAAATGTTTATTTTGCATAAAGATCCGCTGTCTAGCTATTATTGTAATTAGACCAGGGGCGGATTAAGCGGTAAACGAAGAAAATGTTTAGAAAATGAAAATTTTAAGAAAATGTTTAGCTTGTCAAATTGTGTAACAGCGCTGGCTATCGTTAACAGATATTTTTTGAATTTTTGATTAATTTTTTTTCTAGGTTATGACTTATTGAGTTTACTTAATACTTTTTTTTTGGGGGGGGGGTTGAAATTTTAGACCGCTTAGGGATCCCACTTTTCTTTCTCACTTGTATTTCTGAGTTGTCGTTTTCAATCATGAAAGTGACAGAAATCAATGATTTATAAGAGATAAATATTACGTTTCGTTGGTATTCTATTTATTTGCAATGTGTTGCATGTATAATTAATGACAGAAATCTGTACATGTATTTAGAAAGAAAGCCAATAAAAATGTTTCGATTCAGAGGTATTTAATTGTGCAATAAAATAATCTATTTCCGTAGTGAATTCGTGCATTATTATAATCACGATGTATGCGACAGATTTGAAAATAATGCTATTATACACTTATGCGAAAGTAGAATTCTAAAATTGTTCATGTCTTAACAGTAATAATATTATTGTAGTATATTGTTCAGAAAGTAAAGTTTAAAGTTCGGTAATCACTTTTTATAATCTTTCCCTTTTGTTAATCTCAATTTTCAATTTTTATAGACCAATTTTGAGAAAGTGGCATTACATAAAATTCTGTTCATAATGGTGACAGCCTTTGCAGATCCAAAACAAATAAAAATCTTACTAAATTCGATCGAATTTTATATTCTAGTATTTTTTGTCAATTTTCATAAGCCATAAATGCACGAAGATTCGCAGTCTAATTATCAGTTATACTTTTTCCTAGAAGTTGGGCAGTTTAATATTTACTATTTTTGTTATTGACAAATACAAAATACATAAACTTCTTTTCTGTGAATTGTTTTAAACCTTCTGTTGTAATTATCGATGTCTTCTCATTTTCGTATTTAATGCTATATTTATCAAAGTCTTATCAATTTTGCATTCACTGCTGTATTTATCAATGTATAATATCAAAATGAATCTTTTTAAAAACAACTTCATCACGGACACTGAAGAATGATCGAATAACAATTCCATTGTAACGATGTCAGGGCTATTTGACAGTGTTAATTTGAACAGCGGTTGTTATCGTGTAAGTGTGATCGATATAATTATCTCTTTCTGCTGATATAATTGGACAGCGGAATTCATTCATTTACGACAAAAGCGAATAGGATCAATTTAAAACAATGAAAATATTAGAAGAAATTAGAAGAATTTAGAAATACTATTATATTATTTTCAACCTATTAAACATATTATGAATGAAAATCAATTTCTATTTCACTCTGGTTTGTTGCAATAATACGAAAACTTTCTATCCCGATACATCCTCTTTTTATGATTCTCGAAAGTAGTTATTTATTATGCGAACACAGTCGACATACTTGTTGGAAGTTTAATTGAAGTTTAATTGACACTCCAAATTGAGAGTGTAACTTTTTAACTGTGTATAATAGCAGTAGCATTATGTATAGTGAAACGATTAATCAGATAAAAGTAAACAAGAACATTTCATCCTGTTTCTTCGTGCTCGAAACATATGTCTGCGTTGTTTTATAAAGAAAGAAGTATACTTCAAGACATCCCGATAAGCTTTATGGCAATCGGAAAGGTAACGGACAAAATACGCAAATTTTGTCACGTACTTTTCTCAATTTGTAAAACACCTTATCGAAGTTTAAACTTATTGCCAGATAAAATTTAAATCTTCGATTCTCCTGGAATGTCGTGAAAGTATCTCGAAATTTTTGTGATCGAAAACTATAATTCTGTTTTTTTTTTTTAAATGAGATTTGCAAAAAATGATTCTGGAATTGTTGAATTCTGAATGTTACTGTATATTGTTTCACAGTTGTAGAACACGTACGGTGAGCTAATTTGTTGTTTAAACAGTCTTTTTACTCCGTTTGGAAACATTCACTTGGAAGGAGATTACAAAATGTTGGTGGTGGAAAAGTTTTCGAGATTCGCGTTATTAATTAAACAGGAATCACGTGCAGTCTTACAATATTAGAAAAGCTTGCGATGGTTGAATATGTCGGATGAAACCGAAAAATTTTCGAGCTGGCCAATAGACAGCGGATTTTTATGCATTTATGAGAAAAATGAATAGGTGTAATTTAAATCAGTAAAAACATTAGGAGAATTTTAAAATACTATTATATTCTTTTCAATCTATTTTCAAGTCAATGAATTGGTAATTTAAATAAGTATCTCATGTACATCTTTGCAATAGATAAAACTTTGAATTTCTTAACAATTCATTTACATTTGATTTGATTTGTTTTTGAGAACAACTTACTTAAAAATACTTTCTTTGTGAAAGGTTGAAATTGATTTGGAAAAGGGCGAATTTGGAGTGCAAAACATGTAAATGTATTAGAAAGAAAATGAATTTCTATTTCACTCCGGTTTGTTGCAATTTAAGTTGAAAATGTTTATTTTGCATAAAGATCCGCTGTCTACAGATCAGCAATAAACTGCAATTCGTTAAAAATTTTAATCCACGAAAGGTGTGCATTCTTAGACAGTCTTCGAATGTTTATATCAGTGAATAATTTTGTAAAAACGAATATAAATTACTGTCCTATAATATAAATCCACTGTCCCCCTCCATTAAGAAGGTTCTTCTCTCTCCAAAAGTGCGATTGGTGGGGGGAAGCTAAGCTACAGCATTGATTAAGTGCAGGATTAAATGAAACCGTATTAAATACTATCAAATATTTTTCTTTCTTTCTGTTTCGCACGTTTGCGTACTCTATAAGCGCAGAAAATTCGTAGTGTTCAGAATTTTACTGATATCGAATATTCCAAGTGACATTCTACATTAGAATGGAGGGAAATCTAGTGGCGATACGATTGCTGCATTCCAAATAAGTTTTCAACCGAGTTTTGTAACTTGCAAGTACCGGAAATGAAAAATTTTGCTGCTTCTGACGTACTCGATACAATATAAGTATTTTCAGTGAAGGGAAAATTGAATTTCTGTAGAAATGGCATTGTTAAACGGAAACTGTGTGAATGTAAAAAATTTCGAAAGTGTGCGACAGATTTTACGTTGTTTTTGGAAATCGAAACGAGCTATTAATATTTGACAAGTAAATAACAACTGTGTTGTGAAAAGATTCGCAACCGACACGTTTATATCGTTTCGAAAAACAAATTTTTGTTTTGCTCTCTATTCGAATGATTTAATTTTGCTTCGAAGCAACACTAAAACGCTGCAACTTTTCTTCGTCGTTTCGAGTAAAATATTTCTTCGTGATAACGAATGTAATAGTTACAATATTTCAGTGGTTAAATATATTTGTTCAACTATGGACACGTTCTCACAACAAAAGTAAAACTGAGATTTCATATTCGGCATTATGCACTATTTTATTGCAGCAATTTTCTGAGCTCGAATTTCATTAAGTCCACCGTTTATTAATTATTGTGTAATCCTGATCCACTGGACTGACGCGTGTAAAACTCAGTTATAACTAGGCTGCGGATCGTTATGCAAAAGAAAATTTTTATATATCAATTTCAAACTGTAGGGCTAAGTAAAAATTTATTTTCTTCATCGACGAGTTTCATTTGTAGAAAGTAGTGTATCGGCATTGTTAAACTCGTTTAATCTTTTTCCTGTTTTGAATCACGCCTACTCGTTTTTCTCATAAATGCATAAAATCCGCAGTCTAGTCCGTTTGTTTATAGTATTTCCAAATGACGATAAAATGTGAAATTTATCATGTAACTAATGTCAGTAAGAGAATCTCCACATCTGTGATCAGTACGCGATTCTTTTGTAACAAATTTCTCACACTTTTCCACGTATCACAGTCCAAAGATTTAAAAAATTCAAATAAAATTTGCATCTCTTGCAGTTTTTAAGGTTCGTTCAGACAAGTACTTGTGAGTAGACAGCGGAACGTTATGCAAACGATAAATTTTCCATCGGAATTGCAACAAATTGGAGTGACATACGAATTTATTATCTTTCTCAGTATGTTTGGCAGATTGAAGATAATATAGCAGTACTTTTTAATTTATACTAATAACGTTGCTGTTTCGAATTAAATCTTCCCCTTTTTGTCATAAGCGCATAAAATGCGCTGTCTACCCGTTGATAAAAAAACAATGCAATTAATGTCGATAAGAGAGATAAGACAAAGAAAGTATTGGAGAACTATTGTGAGATTATGGAATCATTTCACAGCCAATTCAGCTTTAAAAATCCATAAAGAAATAGATTGTATCTCTCTGTTACAATTTCTTTTCCCATGTTTACGAACCTATCATTTTTAATTGGCTTTACTTGTGAAAAAAGATTTGCTTTGTAATATCGCGAACCAGACACTGTAGCTGTTTAAAATCCTAAAATTCTGTAGATACTCAAATCTGCAACTGATAAAATTGGTACAATTAATAGAGACAATTGTCATACTTGACTTTCTTATCAGAAATAGTAACATTCTGTGCGCACACTAACCCAATCACTATCCCGACACTGAAGATAACGCGAATGAACATTTTAAGATGTAAAACTAAAAATTCCCAGAATTTTGACATTGTAAATGGTTTCTTTGTTCGTCCGAAAAATTTCATTGGGCGTGCTACTAATTATAAAACTGATTGAAACAATCGTACGTGAAAACTAATCGCTTATTTCGTATTGCTCGATAAAAGGTTACGAACTGAAATAATATTTTATGGTTACTTGAATTTCTCAAGATTACGAAGAATTACGAGAACTATGAATTTTATATGCTCGGAGAGAATTCGGAGAGAAAATCTGAGAGGAACGTCTGAACGATTTCATGTTTGTATATTGTTTGTACACTGTTTAAGCGGGTCGATATAAAAATTCAAAAGTTGCAATAAAAATCCATAGTCCGTGTGTGATTCGGCTCAGTTTTATAATCGGTAACACAAATTTTAATCGAGATGGTCCTATTCAATTTGCGATGCGCGAGAAAAACGATCACAGCTCGAACGAGAGAAAAAAAAAAATACCAAAAGAGAAATAAAAGAGAAGGACGAGAGTAGAGTGAAGTAAAATAAAATATAAAACGGCCGAGATTGTAATATTTTTGCGTAGTCTATCGAAGCACCAAGACCTAAGTTGCCAGAAACGGGACTCACCCTCCGCGAAGAGGTTCCTCGACGAGATGATCCAGAGGAGGATCGTCCGCGTTGCTTTCCACCACGAGTTGCGAAACACTTCTGACTGTTCCGAGGAACATACGGGCCCTTAAATAGTCGTTTTGACGGGTGCAGACGTTACGATGGCTCGTGAGAACATTTCTCAGCACAATGCACCCTCTTTTCTTTGATCCCGTAGGGTCGAGGGGTCGAAGGTCGCGCGAACGGAGATCTTTACCTGTTTCCGGAGCCAGCGAAGGGGATGTACGTTTATTCGGGCACGCCGAACACGGCCAGAGGGATGATTAAGAGGGGAGAAAGGTGGTAACGGTCGTTTCTTTTTGCTGGACCCTTAGGGGAAGGGTGCAGGTTCGGATTCGTGAGAAATTGGACCGCGTGTGGGGAGAAAGTTCGGGGTATCTTTGAAATTTGAAACACCTTGCCGCCACGGCGACTGGGAAAATTCTGAAATGATTCGCATAATGCCCCCGTCGATTTTCCAGAGGACCCATTTCGTAGATTGTACTTACCCCTGACGTTCGAATCGCTTTCGATTCACCGTAGAATTGATAATATTGTTATAAATAGACTGCGAATCTTTGGTCACGCAAAATATACAAAAAGCATGTGCAAATATTCAAATGAAATATGCAAATATGCAGGAAAACTATGATCGGAACTAATAAAAAGAAATATTTATCAGTTGCGTTATAATTAACAATTTATTTATACGGAAACACTTTGTCCATGTTTGCAACACTTAATTGTTGCCGTGTTTGTCAGTTAATATTTACTTATATGCTGATAAAAGTTAGAATCGTCATGAAGATTTCAACAAAGTCTTTCAAATGTGAATGTTACGCGTTTCTTTTTAGATGAAATGAAATTTGATTCGTTTGCGATTAATGTCCAAGCATTACAATAAAAACAGCCATACAAAAAATAGAAATTTTTCCTTCTACGACATTTTTTGGTGTAAAGACGTTTTAATCACCGTAACCGTAAAGATAATTGTACGGTAAGGTGTTAATGATTGTTAACGAATATGTGTAATTGATACAGCAGCAACAAAAATTCGCGAGATTTGTTAATTGTTGAATTTTTTTTACAAAATGTAATGGGTGCATATTTATATTTTGATCTAATATAGCGCTGTGCTACATTAGTTGATGTATTTTCATCGCTTAATATTCTCACAAGTTTCGATATTCCGCTATAAACCAGAATTCATTGATGCCAGTAATTTTTGAAAATAACATATTTTGCTTGATGTAGTGATTTTTGAAAATGAAATAATTTATTCGAGGCAGTAATTTTTGAAAATAGTATTTGGTAAAATAGAATTTAATTTGAAGAATATTGAAAATATTTGGACTTTGGCTTTATTTTCAATTTCAATTTTAAATATTGCTGAAAATAATGGTTCGCATTCAATAGATTTATGAGTAGAAATAGTTTCCTGGTGATAAGATACACTGTATGTTTATGAACAAAAAAATACAATATTCTATTTTGTCTTTAAGATTATTACAATAGAAATATTTTATTTTGTGATTCCCATTGTTAAAATAGAAATATTTTATTTTGTGTTTCAGATTATTAAAATAGAAATATTTTATTTTCGAAATTCTATATCTTATTTAAAATACTATTTTCTTTAAGCAAAATAAAGTCGAAAATATTAAATAGTATTTGAAACATTTGTTTCGTCAAATAATGCCCACCTCTGGTTTACATTCTGTACACTTAAACACGTAATAAACGTGCAAGTATCGTAACCTAATTCGTAAATTGTAAAATTTCTTAAACGTAAAAATATAAATTTCACCGACTTACGCAACAGGAATGCATAATCATCGATCGTCTGCGTTTCAACTGGTTCATGCAACGAATACTCAAACCCGTCATCTCGTTTTGTCTGTCTCCTTCGTCTATTATTCGAGTCGTTGAAAGCGGTTCTTCGGGGAGAAGATCCAGTTTAACTCGCAACCGTTGATCTTTTCTTCTTCTTACCTTAACCTGTTTCTCGAACGTAATATTCCTACAAAGTATGTTGTTATTATGATCTCGATTAATTTGAATAAAACTTTCTCAGGATGTGCCGGTTGTGTCCTCGCGCGAATACTCAATCTTCTTGTTCGCGTATTTTACTTTGAAAGACATTTAGCAGTTGTTACATAACCTATCACAAAATTATGGTTTCTCATATTCCCTCTTTTTTAACTCGAACCAAACAATATCCATAAATTGATTTTCGAAGCGATAAGAGACAACATTTTATTCAGGTTAAGGTAAATCATTTGTGTACAGAGAACCCGAAAATGTTCGAGATTCTCGAAAGAATTGGGTTTCAAAAAAAAAAAAACGTATTTCTGAGTGATCTATTAACGAATGTGGCCATCATCCTGAATTTTGGCAGAATGCGCATGAAACTTTCAATGCTGTATTTGTTCCGGACATTAATTTAAGACTAAATAAGTCTATGTATAAGTATATATATAAATTATGAAAAAGATATTTATGTTAATGTAAGTTAGAATAATTTCGTTAAAAGTTAATATTTTGTAGGCTAACCGTTATTTTTAATCACTGCAGTACAACTTTGTGGCATTACAAATTGCTTTACACATTCTTCTACTGAACTGTTTTTTCACTCTGTTTCAATTGCGGTATAAAGATCACTCAAATTTTTCGATTTATCCCGAAACAAAATTCGCGTTCCCGACCCGATCCGATTATGAAAAAGAATTTTCTAATAAGAAAATATCTACGAAGAAAACTAAAAAAAGCAGGCGACACTAGCTCGCTTGGTAACACCATTCAGATAACTACTATATCGACAGTTGATACAGCGGAAATTATCGACTTACCGACAGAGGTCCTACACTATCGACGTAGCAATATATATTCACATTTGGGGAGCATCCGCCATATTTGTACCGTTCTCCATTTCTACATTCGGATAGTAATAATTTGCCTTGGGAAGAATTAGAATTCGTAACCAAGGCTTGCAACTTTGTTGGGGCTTCAAACCGGGTGTTTTCAGCGTTATTAGCGGTGTGAAGAATGTCGTGATTTGCGAGTGAAATAGACGAATAGTAGCATTGACTGTCAGCTGGGAGTGTGGCGGCTCCTGTAATCCGGCTACTCGGAGGCTAGTTGTGTTGGAGGGTCTGAGGTCGGGGGTCCCTGTTGGTACGGGATTCACGTTGACAGGGCGTCCGCACTAAGCTCGCCATCAATATGGGCACCCTTGAGGAATCGAGGGTGGCCAGGTTGGCTAAGGAGAGGCGAACCGGGCCAGGGGGGGAACCCAGCAGCCAAAAGTCTCCGTGGCGGGCAGTAGTGGGATCGCGCCCCGGAGTGGGACCGCATCGACAGCTTGGTCAATATGACTCGACACATAACTTTTTGCCCTTTTTTTCGCAATATTTTAACATTACCCTTGCACATATAACATCGTACTGTTACACTTCTATTTTATTTTCAAGTTTAAAATTATTTAAAATCCTTGTACAGGGTGGTCCTTTTTTGGAGTAAGGCCACCTAAGTATCTCTTCAGGTTATTGTGATGCAACAAATGTGGGATCGCGCCCCGGAGTGGGACCGCATCGACAGCTTGGTCAATATGACTCGACACATAACTTTTTGCCCTTTTTTTCGCAATATTTTAACATTACCTTTGCACATATAACATCGTACTGTTACACTTCTATTTTATTTTCAAGTTTAAAATTATTTAAAATCCTTATATAGCCTCTTGCGCTTCTCTCACAATCATTAATTACCGTCTTCAATATTGCTATATAGCACAAGTTTTCTGGATAAAATAACATTTTACACGATTTCATGTGACGGAACTGTTATATAATCCAGTCTATATACATTTATAAAGAATCTTGGTTGAACTCGGTTAAATAAAGATCTATATTTTGTGCATGTATATAAAGAATATGTTCAGAAACGAAAGGGAGAAAATGAGACAACTCTTATTGGTATAGAAGAAGACAAACATTATTACGACAGAAATTATGTATATTGTATACGATTCGAGTAAAACATCAAATGTATTATTTCGTAAATATGTATAGGATGACCCAAAAATGTTGACCAGTCAGAGCACAACTACAGCTGACGAAATAATTTTCTCTTTATATGTTTAATCTAATATAAATATTTAATTATTCTATAAAATTCTTTTCATTGAAGGAACGTTGTCGGCACTTTCGGGAAACCCTGATTCAATTCTGTGAATGCGTATGAAAAAGACGTAATCAGTGGGACATAAAAAATGTTTATTATTTTTATTATTACTAATTAAATATATATCCTTTCATTCGTTTCTTATTGTGTTTTCTTTTCGGTACTGAATGTGATACACGCAAAAGCAACAAACTGGTAATGTGTATAATCGATCGATTGCTAAACGATAAAGTACACAATATATCAGGATAATATTTTTAAACAAAAACGCATACGAAAAGAATACCAGGTGTATATTTTATTTTTATAATTTTTGTTTATCTTTCTTGGCTTGTTCAGCGAGTGCTTCTAAACGATCGTACTCTGCGATTAAAGCATCAATTTCACTCGCAGATAAAATTCTTGTCTTGGTTTTGCCATCTTCTCTGGTTAACGTGGCCATTTCAACTGTAATAAAACAAGTAAAGTGTTAATAACCTTGTAGGCTACTCCGATTACAAAAATCACATGAAAAAATTCGATTCACCTTTGTCCGAAGACAATTTATTCATATCTAAAGTTTTTGAAAGTACTTTTATAGCTAATGCCATAGCATCCTTTAATGTTTTTTCTCCGTCTTTATACTCTTGCTTTAACGATGACACTGCTGCAGCTGCATTGTTTCCGATACAAGTGGCCTTCCATCCTCCATAATTTCCACTCGGATCCGACTGGTATAATTGATATCCGTAATGTTTATCCCATCCCATATACAAAATTGAAACTCCAAACGGTCTTTTTCCACCATACTGTGTATACGCTTGTTTTACATCGCAAAGCCAAGACACAAGTTGTTCGCATGGAATTGGTTCTCCATACTGCAGAAGATAACGTTGCGCGATGAGGCGCAATTCATTTGTTAGTACATTCGCATCCGAGGTAATACCAGCAACAGAGCAAACAACATCGTCGTTTAGCTTATAAATCTTCTCAGAGAAGAAAACTTCGTCCAGAAGTTTGTTCGTGTTACGCCTTTCTGCTGCTAGTAGAATTCCATCGTTCGCTAAGATACCCAGGCAAGTACCCGCATGGCTGATAGCTTCCATTGCATATTCTACTTGGTATAAACGACCTTCTGGTGAGAAGATCGTTGTACGTGTATCATACCGCCGTGCCTACAAATAGAATACCAGTTAAATATGTAAAATCATAAGTAGGATGTGGATCATAATGCATGAAAGTTTTCAAAAAATGCTGGAACATATCCCTCGACGGAATTTAGTGAAATTTTGATATATTTCAGATCTACAAAGGCTACTAAAAAATTGCATGAACTTGTGCAGTCTAATTATAAGTACAGTAAATCCTGATAAGTTGCAAAAACGCTGTTCTCTGACTGAGCAACTTAGCAGGTAGACTTGCTTTTCTGATTTATGGTTGGGTCTACCGCTCCGATCGCGCCGAGCGAGACTACAATAGAGCAACGGTGTCGGCGACGGCTACGCACATTGCGACTGTGAACTTTCTTCGTCGATTACACCACTAAATTACAATTGAAACTATATCGTGTTTGGTCTTGTTTTACTCAGAAAGATGCCAGAAATACGTTTTCAAAAAGTCCCATGAAAAATAATGATTATTAAGAAGTTTGAAAATTCGATTCATTGAGTCAATGTAGTGGTGGTCACACCGATATACCCGAGCCGATGACAATAGTCGTCGTCCTGCGGCGCGGGACAGCGTTGACAGGCAGTGGAGTGAGTAGGCCGATGCAACTTACCAGGTTTCTAGCCCGCGCAACTTATCAGGATTTACTGTATTTCCCAAAAGATAATTCTAACATTGTGTATTAGTTTCTCATTCATAACATTATTAATAACAACGGATAGATAAAATTACAGCATTATTTAGATCTATAATAGATCGTGTAAATTTAACCTAGAAGCACTGTTAATGAAAGTAATGCAAAATCATTGTGATATATTTGCGTGAAAACTTTTACTTAGGACAAGACTAATTCCATATGATCGCAATGTAATTTGATATAAAGAAAATTAGTTATTCTGTCATTGTTGTAGAGAAAACATTATTATTGTCCGATGACAGTGCAATTTGTATAACCTAGTCGGCATAGTTTCACTGAGAAATTCGTGAAAATAAAAGAGTAATAAGAATAATAATGAAAATATATAAATATTAAATAAACTTATTTGATATTTACCATGATGCGGAACTTTTATTATTACAATTGCTACACTTGAAAATGTAAACTTGAAAAATTGACACTATAGGCATAGAGGTCTCTAACAAAGATGAAACCACTGTTTTTCGAGAAACCAATTTACCGTGTCACAGACGCAGAATAACCTTATAGAGGTGAAACTCGAATATCAATCTCTAATCATTTTCTAATACGCATGCGTATATGCGTATATTGAGAGGCCTTCTTTGGCGCACAGTTCTTTTGTGCATTCAAATATTTGTAACACAATTATAAATTTTTTTTCGATGACTTCAAGCTTATTCTATCTAAAATAAATGAAAATGCAATGCAATTTTATTACATATCTTTTCAGAATTTCAAGTCTCAGAAAAATGAGCTTTTACCCACCTCGAGACGAGTACGTATAATATATAATTTATTTTTTTTCTTGACTTATTACATTCTATCGTTTTATTTAAATTCATCGTTTAAAATGATTGCGAACAATTTTATCTTTAATGGATCATATAAATGTGTACAAATCTATACAGTGAAAATAAAAACATTATTAAAGAAATAAATTTATTACATACAATGATAATTATCTAAAACAATTTTTTATTCAGTCACGTTATACCGACTGATATTACCACTCTCATTTACATACGCAAGCACTCCTTACAAAATGTAATATGTAATTCGTAAAGTTTGTATGGTGATGTAATGTAAGCGATCAAGACCCAGTATTACGTTTTCTGTTCGATTTTCGATATAAACATGACGGGATCGAGAGCGACGAGTTTCAATAATTTTCGAATAAAACGACGAAGAAGCAATTTAACCAATACGAAAAGAGTTATTCCTCGAAACGCTTCGAAGGGACCACGAACCGTTCCGTAAAGCCGTAAAGTGTAAAGTATACATATATATATTTACACAGCACGCATAAACCAACTGGTACACGTGGCATTCGTTGAAATTATAATTTATGTCCGATCATTCTTTTCGAAATCGGTACGTGATAATATATGTATAAAAGAGAAGAGAAATTTATACCGATACTGTTCAGATGATTTTAGACGATTGATATTGTAAAGTGAACTTTTGAACTCGAACCTAAACAATTTGAAAAGTTCGAAACCATAACCGTTACGCGTTTCTCGAGTACGAAGTTGTATCTGCAAACCATTCGAGTCGTTAATCGAGGTACAAATCATTATATTACACAAGTTATCACATAACTTTACGAACGTTTACTCTGTCGCGAGTTGGGTTGAAAATTTCTGTAGCCTACGCCTTCGCAACATTTCTTGTTCGCTCGATTCGACGTCATTCCTAATCGATGAATCCGGAGATACATCGTTACTATTTGTGCCCGATAATGTATTCGTACTTTCACTGGAAGTAGTTGTAGTAGGAACGTGTGTCTCGGCTTTCGTTTCCGAACTAATGTTCTCAGGTTCGGAACTCGTCTCTTTAGATGTTCCTGGTTGCGCCAACGAAGAAACATCCGACGTAACGTTTATATTACTCGTAGCAGTTGGCACTGGAATGCTGTAATCGTACAAACGTTCAACTAATTATCACAACTAAATCGTCGGTAATCGTTTGACATGAATAAACGTAGAAATTGATACAAACTTAGCGGTAGCAGCTGCCGTCTGATACTGGTTCATCATAGCACTTGCAGCATCTAGCAATAGCTGAATTCGCTGTAGCGTCTGTATTCTAGCTTCTACCGCTTGTCGTAGATTGCCTTCCATCGCTCTGAGCTCCTCTTCGCTCAATTCTGTTAAATTAGGAGGCGGAGTAGGGAAAGGTGGCAACGGTACCATGCTGGGAAACGGCGGCGGGACCAGCGGTACACCGGCAGCCGCTAAATTTTGAAACGACGCCGTGGGCGTGTTCGGTGTAGTGTTTTGACCTTGTTGCTGCGGCGTGGCTGGCGGCACTTGTTGTTGCGGCGCCGCACCTGGAGCTTGCAATCCAGCCCAAAATGCCGGTAAAACTTGAACTACATTCAACAGAACGTTAACACTAGAATTCGAAGCTTACCGAGGAGAAAAAGAGAAAAAGAGGCGCGCACGAGAACCCGCTTACACGATTATACGACACTCCAGCACCCGGTTCTCGCGCGTCTCTAGAATTGGCTGATCTACAGCACGATTCCTTTTCTCTTTCGTAACAACGAAATCGATTGCGTACCGATTGGATTAAATTCTGGTGCTTGAGGAGCTTGAGGCACTTGTGGTCCTGCTTGAGGTTGATTCTGCTGCCTGTTTCCTTGATTGTTGTTCACGGGTCTTAAGATGTTCAAGCGACAAGTGGGACACGTTTGCTGGCGTTGAAACCACGACCGAAGACAAGCGGTGTGGAAAATGTGATTGCACGGTAGCTTTTTACTCGCCGTGACCATCTCCTCTCTGAAAACGGTCGTAAGTATGTCAGCATTTGCGTCATACGAGCAAAAAAATATACGGAAAGGAAACGGAAATAATTATAGTTACCTGCATATTATGCATACATTATCGGCGGCGGCCAATTCTTCGGGCGTCGCATCGGGATACAATGTGTTCATGTTTCGAATAGCTCTTCGAGACATTACGATGTCGTGGAATGCTTTTTTAAAGTCTCGCATCGTGTAATACATTGGACGAAGCGCGAACAGTGGCAAAGTATACAATTTTATCATCAGAGTGACGAAAGCAACGTACAAAATCACCTGAAATAAAGGTCGTATTAAATGTCGACGATTAAAATACGATTAGGATACGATTAGGATACGATTAGGATACGATCGGTAAGAAAAGGATCTCACTTTCAACAGTCCGATTACTAATTCCGTATATAACAGAAAAACCGGTTTATTGTCCCATGGATTTTCGCTTTGCAGGTCTATCGAGTGTAGTATATACTTGATTTCGATGTTGAACACAACAGTTAACAGAATCGCGTATTCGAAACCGAATACTAATTGTACGGAAGGACCTTTGGTGGCTGTCGTGTTGTACGCGTAATGGATCATGGTTAAATTTATGGCGAATAAGAGAGTCAACAAAGTACCGACTCTGAGATGGAACAGCCACGTTATCACCGGACTTCTTTCCATCTGAAAATGTCAAAACGAAACGTCGATTATATCGGGGAATGCTAGTATTAGAAATGTTTTCTTATTATACATACATATATATATATATATTACTTACATAGTCGACACGATCTTCGGCCAACCAATGAAATGATTTCAAAAACAAGAGAAGCGTAAATAATGCTATAAATTTTGGACTAAAGTCATCTCTAAATACGGTAAATGCCAGACACGTTTCGGTTACCGCGTACCATACTCTTTCCAACAGATGCTGTAAACGAATAGCGGTCGTCACAATATATTTTCTTGATAAAAACATTAGCTATTGGCAACATCTTTATCAATGTTTTCCACTTATTTTGGCAAGACACTGGCTCGTCGCACGACAAACAGAAATTTCAAGCAAGATTTGTAATCGAAGCGTCTATGCCACTTTTCCCACCTTTGTGCAAACAGACTGCAACGTTAGGGGGTTGTGTAATGAACAGGAGCACGACGAGCGAGCACCTACCATATCTGAGAGTACATTGTTACTTACCTCGAGTTCGGTGGCACGCAGGGTACCAAAAAATATTTTTCGCAGGAAAGCGTTTATCATAAATACTAGAATTAATGCTTGAGCATAGATTACCTGAATAAAAAGCAACAATAAGACACAGAGAATAAGAAAAACAACTACAACATATAGGCTATCGACTCCTTCGGTAGACAATAAAATTCCATTTGAAGATTCGATCGACCGAATGGAATCGAGTGAATTTCAAAGAAAGTACTTGAAAGCAGGAGGTAAAACAATGAAACTTACTGACATACTAGGATTAGATTTGGTTATGTGAACTACTGTCGGGTAAAATTGTTTTCTTTGATAATAAGCGTTGCCAATTACGGCGCACGTTAGCGCTGTGCTTATCAGCATTATCCCAGCCTCTCTCATTTTTGCGCCGGTTATTGTACCAAGCCAGTGGCCGTGTTTCCGAATGAGATATTCACTGACACTTTTCGCACCAATAATTTACGTATCAACAGCTGTAAGGTTCGACTATGTAGAATGAACGAGGCGCTGCTATCAAAACGACAGTAGCCGCAACTATCAACTACAATATTAACTGATGCGTTTAGCGGTGATCGCTACATTTTACGGACGAGGAACCTGTGCCGAATTTCGTACGGTTCACCTGACGTTCGCGTTGCTCTCGATTAAACGTTGCTTTGGTTCGCCAACGATAGACAATTTCTCTGTCATAATCCTCCTGTTCGGCCGCGACGAACGTGTACTATTTCTACTTGACAGATCCGAACGGGACAGACGGTGCGATCCTATTGGCGGAACGTAACGCGACGTTCATGCTTGCTCACGTTCGGACCACGTGGACCGCGCGCAAATACGCCGAATCTCAAAAAGGTATTTCCAAGGTATTTGCGTATTCGCACGCTCGCCACAGCCCACGGTACAGTGGTAACTGGAAACTGCTTGAAACCAACGTTTCGACGCCAAATAATCTTTATTTCGAAACGCGTCGATCTCTTTTCACTATAAAATCATTTTCTATTCTATAGTAACTATAGTAGTATAGCACGCGATTACTTGTAGAAAATTACATTTCTTGTAGGAAATGGAGAGAAAATTTTTTTGTAAATAATCTTGTTCTAGAAAAAATGCTAAATACGGTGCACGCGCGTTTATATTACCTTCTGATATTAATATTTAGAAAAATATATCTATAAAAAAATTGAGTAGTAACGAAACATTGACAAATACGTTTCTTAAACGATTTGTCGGCCTGAGACTCGGTTTTCTAGGATTCGTAAGTTTATTCGAATCGAGAGGAAAGAATTTGCAAAACAATTGATACAATAAAATATACATACATACATACATAAATATATTGATGATCTCGTTGAAATCGAG
The DNA here is from genome assembly GCA_916610235.2 of Lasioglossum morio. Lineage (NCBI taxonomy): Eukaryota > Metazoa > Arthropoda > Insecta > Hymenoptera > Halictidae > Lasioglossum > Lasioglossum morio. The sequence goes on along the minus strand of OU744324.1, from coordinate 2,960,908 downwards.
CAGACATTGTTGCGTCAACGCGGTTAAAATACATGGCACAAATTTATGGGAATACATAGTAATAGATAGCGAATATTCGAGTTAACAACAAGATATAAGTTTTGTACTTGGTCGGATATGTTATACCGGTTCTACCTATACATAGAGTACAATAAACAACGTATACGTTGCGCGTATATATGAAAAACTTCGAATTAAAATCAAACTTCAGAGAGTAAAATTCCATAGTGGTCCATAGGCGGGGTCATGGGGTCTTTTATATTTTACAGAACTTCTCGATGCAGTTAAAAGTACTTATATATGTATATGTTTTTCTTCGCAAGCTCCGAAAATTTTCAAAAACATGTTTATACGAATATGCATTGTAGAAAACTGATTCAATTATTTGACTATACAATATCACACGCTTATGTTATTAGTTAACATACTCAAAATAATATTTATATTTAATGTCTGTATACGATAATTTGTTCATACCGAAGAATACCACGATAATCCTACTCCTATAGCATAGACGACGAGTTTAAACACGCGTTTAATTAATAGATTTATACATCTGCGGATTACGGGATTAGGTATGCCTAATAGTTCTCGGTGTCTTCAAGATACCTTTAGGACTCTGATACTTCGGAGTTCCTATTTGACCAACAGCCTTCAACGGTGTTCTGCGAGAATCTACCAAAGGTCTTCTCGACAAAGTTTTAGCACTTTTCGGTGTCTTCGCGCTTAATGGTTTTTTAATATGCGGTGTTCTACAGAGCGAACTGCCACTGGGTTTGTACGTATTTAATCTGGGCTCTTCTAAGATCGCGTTAGCGTGTTTTGCTGCAGGTGGTGTTTTTAAATTTTCCTTTTGGTGATGCGCTGCATCCGAAACAGCAGTGATCTGCGCATTCGTTATTACACTTGGTGTGTTCACTTTAACCTCCGAGTTTTGCCAAGTATAATAAGTTTTACCGTTATACTCGTTGAAAGGCGCGCCGCCGTCTACCTCCACGCCAACGCGAGACAGCGAGCTCTTACACGACAATTTTCCTGTGCTTTTATTCTTCACATTTTTATTCGGCTTCTGACACAGATCAGTCTTTTCGGAACAGTCGTCCGTAAACTGATTATTGTTCGCGGCGAGCCACTTGTTCTTTTTATTCAGCACGGAATTGTGACTGTACATTTTTGATGTACATTCGTCAAACAGTTTTGCCTTAGCCAATACCATTCCAGCATTCTGAGTCCTTAATTTGGCGATCGACGCGCGACCAGTTTGATTCACAGGGGTATTCGTTTGACTCGTCAATTTGAAATATCCTTCGGCATCTCTCCAAGACGTTGACTTCTTCCATTCAAGTTTCGGAGTTAACGACGCGGTGGTAGGCGTGTTAAACGTAATGTTTTGTTGGCTATTCGTTTTCTTCAATTTCTCGATCTTCCCGTTGGAAAATATGTTTGTAGCGTTCGCCAGTTCGTTGCCGTGAAAAGACGACACCCGTCGGACCGTCGTGTGCGTTCTATTCTTTGTTGGTTGAAGCGCTGCAGTTCCAATCGAAGTCGGACTGTGATTTCTCGTGTACGCGTTCAAACGATCGAATTCATCGCGTCTGTTATTTAGAATAACGTTGTTCTTCTCTTCTTCCCAAAGAGAAGTGGATACAGGTCTTAAACAGGTCTCGCCGCGCGTACAATTCAAGAAGGCTTTCTCATTCTGATAACTGTTATTGAACTTTTGATCGGACGATACTTGTTTGTACGAATTCGAGCCGTGAGAAATGTGCCACGAAGCGGTACGTCGAACGCGTTTACTGCAAATTCAAAATGAAAATCAAGTGAACAGATTGATAGATGCTGAAAGGGTATAGCTGTACTCTTTATACGAATATTATAAATGTCGAATTACATTTCCTTTACCTCATAGTCCTCTCCTGCGATCTCCTTCTTAAATTACCTATCTTCCGGGCGCTAGGAGACCTTATAATTTTGTGCTCGCCGGATCCTCGAATTTTAAGCTCCTTTCCAAGTTTCCTAGCCAAGTAATCTGTACCCGCTGTGCTTTCTATACTAGCTTCTTCCAAAGTCTTCTCGTACGCAGTTTGTACTTTTTTTACAGAAGGCGGTGATAAACTAACATTTTCCTCGTTCTCTACACACGCAAACTCTTGAGAGAGACGAGATTCAATCGCGGAAACTCTATTTTTAATGTCTTCGTACTCGCTTTTCGGTATCGTAACATATTCTTCGGACTGACTGTTCACGGACGAGACCTCGATGTGCGAATACGTTTTAAAGTTATTTAAAGTTACCCTTCGTCTCGCTGGGTACGAAAAGTTATCCAGTACTTTCAGTTGATCCGAGCTCGAACATTTACTAATGTTAATATTATTCTCTTTTCTCAACAAGACCTGCTCATCGCTATCGTCCGATAAATTAACATCCGCGTCAACAAACAAGTCGTTGTATTCCTTGTGAAGTTCGCTCGTTACTTCGTTGTCTTTTAAGATCAATTTCAATTCCGATGCATCGTCGCTGTAGGGTCTGTACTTTCTTTGCGAATCGCACGCGTTCGATACGGAACTCCAACGCCGTTCTGTGTACGTATCAAAGTTGTTTGCAGAAGATTCGGAATCTTCGTCGATAGTTTTCTGGAAGATACAAAAGTATTATATCGAATATACATGCTGCAGACAATATAGAAATGTTCTTACCGATTTCCTTGGTACAAAACGATCCAGACTGAGTCTTAGTTTCTTAGATTTATCCGTTTTATCTACGACTCTCCTATAACACGGACGAAGCGATAAATATTTAATTAATTAGCAAAATGTCGTACAAAAGCTTGGAACACCCTTTGTCGAGCAATGTTTCAAGCTTTCGAATAACATTTGTGAATAACATGTACATTTCAGTACACACTTTTTCTTTGTACTCGATAGTTCCACTCGTTCGAGTACTTTTCTTTTCTTTGTCGGTTTAGCAGTTGACGCGTTAGTTGGATCACAATTTTCAGGAACTCCTTGGTCATCTAATGCGTTGCTTTCTTCGGGTACAGCACTTTTACCAACCATCTTCTTTAAACCATAAAACATTCCTGAAGACAAAAATTCTAGAAGTACACACAAATTCTGTATATATGTATATATATGTATGGTATGTTAATTAATCAAGCAAATGCATTAGTATGTTAGTTCAGAGAATGTTGAAATAAACTGTTGGAGAATGTTAGCGAAGCAAAGAATAAATTACTATTAACAGATTTACAGACATACTTAGATTGAGGTTGGAGGCACTTAGGTGTGGCTTACGTGTAAGACTTCCACTGCGGTGTTTCTTTTTCCTCGATTTTAAACGCGAATGGCTATCGGACACATCTAACTCGTTATCGGTACTCCCGATCGTTTCCATAGAAATGGCTTGGGTTATATGAACCGGTAAGACGCCGATACTCTCTGCGTTCTCGATTAAAATCTATAACGATGTTGATAAGAGGCATGGTATACGTACAATTTTATCTATAGCGTATAACATTTAAGACTAATCTATTACCTTCACGGCAATCAAATGTAATTCGAGACGCATCTGCACAGCAGACATGGAAGTTTCTTGCAGAGGCATTATATTCGGTCCAATTACTTTTGCTAGATTATCTATGCCCATTTTGTTTTGTTTTTCGTACAGCGATATTTTCCTTAGGAACTCCATGAAGTATGCTAAAGTGTTGAGATGATGCGGCGGAAGAAGAATACAAGCCAATAACAATGCTTCTACTTGATAAGCTTTGAGCATAGCGCAGTGTACGAAGAGGTCATGGTACGCATAAGGGATCAACGGTTCTGGTAAATCTCGAAAGAAAGTTTTCAAGCAATTAGCCACATCAATCGCGTGGTGTTTCTCTCCCAAGGTTCCACCATTGTCCAAACGGACGATCAGCTCTTTCTGACGAAGCTGTGAACCTGCTTTCCTGAACAAACCTTCTTGGCTGGCATATTTCTCTAAAAAGGCGGTCGCTCGACTAACGAAAATCGGCACGTGAACGATACCACCCGAGGACAGGTTCACGACATCCAACGATTGATAAGACAACGAGGTTTTGAACACTTTCTTCGAGATTTGCTTGCTCCCTTCGAGCCTCTCAGTTTTAATCATGCTCTTCTTGAACCGGTATTTCACCCCATAGTTCCGAAGATCGCTGACAACCGAATGATACACTGTTTCTTTGTGCAGAACATCGTAAATCAACATGTTTCCGCTATGAAAATCTATATAATTTACGTCATAAATCACGGTCAAATCTTTCGATACGAGTATGACAGTGTTTCCATGTTATTTAGGTGAAAACGTAATCAAAATGATCAAAATCAAACACACTACACACGGCATACTGTTCAAATTGAATTGTAGACACGCAATGCTGCCAAACTAATCTAGGAATACTCCCTAACCAAGAATCTAGGGATTAGAATACACTGCGGCGACTGTGGCAACATTCAGGCAACACTAACCAATGCGAAGTTACTCACCAATGTGAAGTTGTCGTTTTATTTTGAACGTTATGAAATGTTTATTCGATAGATTTTTTTTCATAGAAGAAAGATCAAAGAATTGAGTTCAAAAATTGTTACTAATATCATTATATTTACGATGTTATAAGCCTTATATATTTATTGGAGGCTCTAATCCTCTTAAATTCCCTACAGATCCTCTAAAACACGAGTGATTCGATTACGTATGATTACGTACGTTTCCAATCACGGTAATTTTTCAATTTTTCAATATAAACAACCACCCGGAATCGATGTTACTTATTCGGATCAGAGAGGAAATGAGAGTGCTCACGCCACCGACGAGATAAATACAGTATCTCGTCGGTGCGGGCGGTGGCAGTCTTTAACAGTACCTCGTCGGTGTCCTAGAGGGCGTAAGAGAACATTCGATAACGTAGATTCCTATTTTATCGAGATGTCGATAATGTGAGTCTCTATTTGAACCATCTCCCGTAAGGCTGGAAGTTTTTTACAGTATCTCGTCGGTGCTTTACCTCGTTTATTCTGATGGTAACACTTATTGTTGACAGATGGCAGTACCAGGATATTCTAGTTTCCAGTTCTTGTAATTATAAATTAATTAATCACCTAATCTGGCAATGCCCACTCCTTGAAAACAATAGAGACAAACTAATTAGAGACTTAAAACGCTGTAAGTGGCAACTACCACTATCAGTAAATATATTCCTAGTGAAACCTCGAGTAAGAGAGCTTAAAATAATTTTGAAGTTCCTCCTCGAACATAATATTCAAATTTAAGGAAGTCAGACTGATTATACAAAACACCGCCGTTGCAGTAGATTATTAAAGTATTAAGGTTATAGTTTAGCATAGAGTATCGTTATAAGAAAGTATTTATTAGGTTTAAGTATATCTATTATATTTTTTCCGTTCCTTTATATATGTACACAATAAGGTAAAGTGCAATACATCGCAGTGCAATAACATCATTACTACCAAACCGATATATGTAACCAAATAAGTCATGTATATTCCTATGTACTCTGTCCCATGGGCTGGTCCCAGTCTAGAGATATTTATTTATTTTTTTTTAATAAATTCATTATTCATTATAAATTATGAAATCCGTTAAAAAAAATCTATTGACAAAAGGTTCAAATACTTATCCTTAAAAATTTCATGAATTTTGCTTGTAATACATTAAAATTTGAAACACTTTCCTTATACGATAATAAATAGTATTCAAATACCGATCTATACTCTACGCCGCAATCCCTCGAATATTTAAATTGACCACGAAACGATCAAACACATTCTCGACTTCTACCACTTCGTATCAGCACAATGTAACGATTAGTATATTAACTTCATCTAATTAATATCATTAGAAAGTCAGGGATTTTAAACAGTGTTCTTTTGCGATCGAGTGTCCCCCGTAGTTTATCTAGAATATAATATAAACACACATTTCGTTTGCACACGTGTAGAACATATTAACAGTTACTCATTATGGAAGTTTTAAATTGTCTTCCTATCCTGTTCTTCGATTACAGTGCCTCGGATCCATGTAACGATTATGAGGCTAATTTTGATAGGCACCACGCGCAGACATGACTGGTCCAATAGCGCCAAGAACCAGCTGTGACTAGTTGAAATAAAGCCTTTTTTCTCCAACAAGCTGATTATTCTAGGCGCAAGATGATCGCAGCTCGCTAGGTTGTTTCAGCATGCATGAACAGACGTGGATCTGGCATGGCGCGAGCAGGTGGCATGGCGCCCGCATTGAATCTCAAAGAAAAAATCTCGAAGAAAAATAAGCGGCTGAAAGCAGCCAGCCATGCGTTGGAAATTTAATTGGACATTCGTTTTAGTTTAACCTTAGCGTGGCTCACGGTAAATTGCGATTCGCTCGTTGAGGTCTCCTCGCAGATAACATCACGCGATTACGGCTTCCGTGACCCTGTGAGCACGCGAAGTGAAGAAGGTTTCTTAAAATGAAGACACGTGCCACTGGAAAGACAAATTCGTTGCTTACAGAATCGTTAAGCTTTTAATAGCACGTTAATTCGGCCTGTTCCAACCACAGAAAACAAATACATATGCACACAGTATACAGCCGTTGGTACATGTGTATATGCTTTTCAGGATGTCGGATGGACCACTTTCGGTTTACTAATTTTCATCCTATAAACTGTCGCGATTAACTGTCGAGAGAGTTTCGTGGCTCTGTATGAGAAATTATTCATAACAGAACGAATATATCAGCTCGAATTTTAATTCACATCTTTCCCTCGTGTCAATGTTGGGTCGGCAACAAGTAATTTCGGTATTTCAATACTAAACCTACCACGAGGGGTCAAATGACAACATTTTAGATTTTTCATTCGACAATTATTGAAATTGTAAGATTGTTTTCATTGGAACTTGTTGAATATATTTTTTGACTCCAGTATATATTATAGTAAAAATCGCACAAAATATAAATAAATGTAAACTTGTTATTTTCATAATGCTATACACATATTGACTTTTGATGGTCGGTAGATTTGGCGTTAAGGTAAAATGAAACCCGATTTTTTTTATTCAAGCAATGAACTTTAATCAACAAGATATTTTCCATTTTGTTCGATGATCTTTTTCCATCTTTCCGGTAGCTATATAATTCCGTTCTCATAATACTTCTGGTCTTTATCGGCAAGAACGTTTCCTTACGTAACCAGAAATTTTGGCCTTTCTCCTATAAGTTTGTACCTTTCTCCTATTTTATCGAGTAGATTTCGACGAGAATATTAATCGCGAAAATATTTCTAACCGGCGCACAGTGGGCCCAAATGCCAATCTGCCTGATAAAAAATCATAGTGATCAGACGCAGCTTCATATTGCAACTTGTATGGAATCGTTGTAACCGGGAGACTTCAATCTTTAAATTTGTGGTAATTTGGACCACAAAATAATTTTTTTTTAACTTTTTATAGTCATTTACTATTAATGTAATTTTAGAGAGAAGAAGCATTTCCGCGGAAATTAAAGTTACTAGCGTTTTTAGTCACAAAATGAACCGAAACCGACACTAAAATACAAACCTCATATTATTTACAAACATACACACTTGATTAGATAAACTTATTTACACTTCTAGTTATACATAGATTGTTTCAGTTTTGTACACACATCCAGGCACTGAAAACACACCTACTATATAACAAAGTTTTATTTTCTATATATCCTGTATGTTCCCACGTCAGAATCAATATTACTGTTGTGGTCAGAATCATCACTACTGTTGTGGCCTGTTTTTACTCTAATCCTGTCAATCTTTTGAATATTAAAAAAATCTTTCACAAAACATTCTTCATATAACATACAATTAAGTAAGTAATATATAAGGTATCAGTCTTTTAAATCTCATACAGCTATCCTATTCGTTTATATGCAGTCACAAGAAAACATAAAATTCCTTTTTACACTAGAAGTATTAATTTTATGAGCTACACTGATTAAGCATTTTTTTACTCCTGTCAGTCAGAACTATGAACCACAAAAATCTTAAACCCTCTTTATGAGTGATCGCAAACTGTTCACAAACTTTAAAAGTGACATGAAACAATTACTTGCAAATATTGCCAGCTGATTTTTACAAGAATTAAAGAACAGAGTCTACATTACGAAATCAAACAGGAGATTCGACGAATACGCGTGAATTTGGTTACTTTCATTCGATAAACTGAAATGCACGAAGTAAAAAATTTACTACCTTTGAACACGGGTATTTGGAAAATTCATTAACTTTTGAAAATTCTGTAATTACATAATGAAAGTACGTACTTTCTTCTACAAAACCCATGAAAGGCAAAATATTCGCATTTAATATTAACGTTTACTAGTAGCAAAAACACTGACCGTTCTGGGGGACTCTTAAAGGCCGCAGCGTCTATAGACTTTTGCGTAAATATTACCCTATAGAATAAAAAATCTTCAGAGCAAAACAGAATATAATTTAAAGATCGACAGGGATTTAAGAATGGAAACAAATAAAAAAAAGTAAGTAATAATATGTGATTGAAAATACAACTTTTTATTAGTTAGACTGGCGTTTGGGCCTACTGTGCGGCGTGCATTTATTTTTGTCTCGTTTCGCTCTTCCTCGTTCGCAGTCGCAAGACTCTCAAGACACGCTAGTTTACGCGCGTGAGGATGCCGCTGCACTTCGGTCGCCCGCCGCTCTGCAGGTGTATAAAATCATCCAGGTGTATGAAATTCACCCTTGCCCGGACCGCAGACCTGCAATTTTGTTGTATTAAAATACGCGCTGTAACGCGCAAAACAAGCTGCGGGGAAACCATTACGCGCTCGCGGTTAGCCTCAATGCGTGCACTCAAGAGGGTTGCACTCTTCCGAAAGTCCAACCCTCCGAGAATTCAAAGCTGTCCAACTACGATAACGAGGACATGATCAATCCGGATTATTGAGATTTTTTTCTAGATCTTACTGGCTTACTAACATCAGTTGTAACGTTCAGTTATTTGTTATTAAGGTGGGATCTCCTTCGCGCGTCTGGATGCAGCGTTTCGTAACTTCATCAGAAAAAACTGCCTCTAGACTCTTTGATAATATCGCCATTATATTATCAAATTCTTCAATTGATATTATATTACACGATACTGATTATATAGAAATACTAAAAGTGCTTTTTGAATCATATTTCAATACAACGAAGCAGCTTTTAATCAATATTTCAATAGGAATTTACATTATCGATGTCTGTGTTATCGACATTATCAACATCCGCCAGTTAGTTTATTTCTATTCACAAACTTATAGAAATTTGGACAGGACAACGTCGGTCGAGTCAGCTAATTAATGTTAATTAATTAATAATGTTTTTTCGTTTACCGCACATTGAAAATACACATTGCAAAATTGTACTCGTTCGGCAAATCTTCCTTCCGGCTGTACCACCAATTGAACAAGATGATTACATTAGTTCCGCTTCGTTTCGCAGGTGCAACTCATGAACCTGCTCCCGTATCAGTCTTCGCCCTGTAGTTTCGCACCAATTCGTCGTGCATAATGTTTCAGAAAACGTACTCTTAACATAACTGAAATACGGAACGCCGCGCCGCCTTTCGTGAACGCTACACGAGCGTGTAAAGCAAAATGTATTCCGATCGAGTGTCTGCAACAGGAAATTAAATACGAAAGTTCATCGTGGAAAAAATAACATTCGATTCAATTTCTATTTCTTACAAACGATACGGACAATTCTTATTTGCACCTGTACGTGCCAGGCAGTAAATTCCGCCGATGAAAAATAATATGACTGCGAATCGAATCGGTAAGTAGTAAACAAGTGCCGCGAGAAACAACTTTCTAAGGACGCAAGATTCGTCGGTATCATCCGAGCCACGCGCGACAACGAGCCAGCATAAAAAAAAAAAAGAATCATTTAGTGATTACACCTGCAACGTTCGAGTTGCACCTGGAAATGTGCGGCGAACATCGAAGATAGAGAGAGAGAAGGGAGAGACATCCAGAGCTATTCTCTGCTTTTCCACGACGATACGTATCGAAACGCAGGAAGTAAAAGTATACGAAATCGTACCGAACGATCCAGGTGAAACTCCGAGAGTCCGCAGGTGAACGAGAGCCTCAGTCAAAAGGACAAGAGAATCCCGTTGTTGGTCGCCGATGTGCAAAGGAGTAGGGCTCGCTGAGCGTCTCTCGGAGTTTGGTTAATCCAGCTGGAAAAGGAAGAAAGGAGATCAACGAATCCTCTCCCCCCCCCCTTCTACTTCCATTTCTTCTTTCCGCCCCACGAACATGGCCCCCTGTTCCTCTTTGCTGAACTTCCCGGCAAACGCTGCCACGCCATTCTCTATGCACCCTTCAAAAAAAGAATCTTGTCGACAGATATGATTAATCGATATGTATCGGACTTCCCGTCTAGCAGTTCCAGTCTCGACGGAGAAGAACATCCAGACCGCGCACAGTTAAGTATTTCAACGAAAAAAACTGGACAAAAGTAAAACATTTTCTCTAAAATATAAAATTTTTGCTTTCGCAGATAGTTGAATATTTTATAGAAAATAATATTCCAATACCTTTTCCTTTATTTCATTCACTCACGAAGTGTTTTGCTTCCCTATAAATCGGGAAGTTAATAAATATTTTTTATTTCAGAATGTTGCAACTGATCCTAAGACGAATCCAACGATGTATAACATTATGAACTTGAGACTATAAATAACGTTGGAATAGTTTTATCCAAACTTTTGTTAGCAATTTTTGTAATCTGAGCACATTTAGATGTAGAGCCAGTAAACTGTTAGCGAACCTAATGAATCAATTAAAAATAACTAAAGGATTGCTGTTCTTTCTTTATAATCTTGTTCCCTTTAATTTCGCACTTCCGACTTCTCTCCTCGCGTTGTATCAAACCCGAATGTTAAGACCTCTCTACAGTCTCCGTACAATAGTCAATGTTCATTTGTTCGCCAACTGTTACTGATCGGGAGGTCTACCATACGAAGCATTTATCGGCACGCAGTGCGTACGAAAAACTCGAGCGAACAACGAAAAAGGCGCCAGGGAAGAAGTACAAAGCGCAACACGTGTTGAACGTGCAAACCGGCGACTATGGAGAGCGTACGGAGCGAAATTGAACTTCTGCAAATTAGTCGATAGAAGTCGGACACTGCCGAGTGAAAACGAAAACAACAAACATTCGGTCCGAAGGATGCATCGATGCCAGGTGCACGGCACGTGAACCTCGTACAGTAATGGGTGACGATGGTGACGGTGATTTCAGGAGGGAGGACTGTTGTGTGCCCAACAATATTGAATACATATTTTTTCTATCAGCTATTGTGGGAGCTCCCTAATCAAACACAGGTGTACGGATATTGCACTTCAAGTTCACCCTTTTGCAAATCAATTACATACAACTTTTACAAATAAAGGGTTTTTAACAGCATCGTTCGTGGATGATAACAAATTAATTTGCAATCGAGGCATAAAGATACACGTTGAAACCGTAAAGTGGAACATTATTGAATATCAAAGAAAATCTTGGGTATTCGCATAAGGATTAACACTACATTGCCCAAGTAAGTCATTTTGACTGCTTTTTAATTTCAATTAGAAAAACAATTATGTATACAATGACAAAATTTCTTAGAATTTTGTGACTTTTTGTACAACATATAAATGCGTTTATTAATAATTGTAGTTACCTCCCTCCTCCTTCATTTCCGGTATATATATATGTGTGTTATACCTATATTGCCCAAAAGCAGTCATTTTGACTGCTTAGGAAATTTTAAATAATCAAATGACTCTTATTAATGAATTGAGTAAATTTCTTATATGACCAGTTCGGCTCTGTATTGAAATAACAGTTTTCATTTTTTTTTCGATTACCGTCACATAATAACATACAAGTACATGATAAATTGTCGATTTGGCCTTATACTTGATAAGTTGCAGTTGCTCAATAAGCTAAAGTAGTACTTGTTATTCGAATCTTTATGCAGTGATACTTGTTCTAACAAGTTGTTCTAACAAATTTTTTTTATTGTTAATATTTACTAATAACTTGTTATATAATTGTAAATAATATAAAAAATATTAAAAATTAATTTTAAACAAATTTCTTTACACATTAGTTATTCTTTCACAATGCAGTCATTTTGACTGCTTTTGGGCAATATAGGTATATACTAAGTTTCAGTCTTTCCAGTGTTAAGTATGTTTTTTACAAAATTTTATCTATTACAAAGATGTACATAAAATACTTGTTTAAAAGTAATTACCCGATTCGTTAACTGTCTAATGTACGAAAACAGTGTGTAGACATGTATATTCATTATACCCATTTTCTGATTAATCAATTTTAAAAATGAAAGTACATATATGTATTTATTGAAACGCATTCATTATTGAGTATACTAGTGTCTAAGTAAATAATAATTTTCAATACTCTCAATGGATGAAAATCAATTTGCAGGTGGTTGAATTTGATTTGCAAAAGGGTGAATTTGCAGTGCACAACTATAATTTGAAACAGCAGAAAATAAAATGATTAAAATGATTAAAAATGATTAAAAACCAGTTTCTTCGAACAGATGACGCGGGCAATTTTTACTTCGCATTTTCGCAGCGACTACTAGAATAAAATACGAGGGAGCGAACTAAAATAGGAGATCGCGGTGCTGTTCGTTTTTCGTCGAATTGACGATTATTTATCGGTCGCGTGGAAGCGACAGACACGCTCCCTCTTTTTTACCTTCGATATTCAGCGGGCTCTTCCACTGCGCGGTGGAACCTCCATAAACCGTGGCCCATTAAGATGAAAAGGAACGGGTTAAGGCCTTGGTTCCTTTGGTAAAAGAAGATCGCGAATTCGCAGCTGTCGCTCTCACAGCACCTGCCTCTCCTACAATCAATCCTTTCTCGTGCGTGTGCGTGCAGGTTTTCGGGCTGCGTGCGTGTAGACCCCGCGTATAAGATTTTACCTGTTTACCTGCAGGCTGGCCTGGGCTACATGCGTACAAGTACGATTTACTGGCCGCATCATACCCAGGCGAGAAAGGAGAAGGATGCTGGGTACATATGGCAAAGGTTAAGAGGGAGAGGATACATGTATCCGATCTACAAGTCGGGTAGACCGCTCCTTTTTCTCTTGTCTTTTTTTTTTTCGCTGTGTTTCGTTACTCGGTCCTATAATCTGTTCTTGATACGTGGTGCTGACGGTTAAGGTGCCAGCCAAGTTCATGGACATTACCTTGTCTCGAGTTACTGCCAGGATTGAGACATTTCATACCATTTATCACAAATTATTCTGTTGTACTCTGTACAAATTATTTTCACGAATTAATGTAAACTAATCGCTGGACTGCGGATCCTTATGCGTTCATGGCTCCTGAAAGTTTTCAATAAATGGTAGAATATAATATTCGACAGAGTTCAGTACTATTTTTTTATTTATTTCAGATTGATATTCCACTTTCTTAAAATTTCCTTAAATATCCGCAGTCTACTAATCACTTTCAGCTGCTCGTCGATTCTGCGTTAATGTACCGTAGCATAAGTAGCGACCACTTAAAACAGCTGAGTTATATTGAATAACGAAATGCGCCATTAGTATGCATAAAATACGCCTATAACATGGTAGAAGGTCAAAATGAATTGCTAAAAAATTCCATGTATTTTTAGCAGGTAGTTATAAAAATTAATCGGAATTTATGAGTCTGCTCGAAATTTATTTCGAAATATTTCATGATAAAACATCGAACATATATATCTGCTTTATTAACAACAATCTAAGTAATTTTTCTGCGTTGCCTGTTATTTATTGATTTTCTTTTTTATGCGATGCTGTAACACGAAGATGTGTGCAGCTGCTGCAATTTCAAGTTATTATATTCTACTGAAGATACTACCGCTATATGCTTGTTAGCGGTTCTTCAAACGTCATTTGCACGCTCCTCTTGACTTCACAATTGTCGTTTGCCTTTGTGGACGGCACTGAATTGATCACCATCTATATTTAAATTCATCAACCCATTGAATGTTGAGCATGGGAATCAAGATCGATTGACTCCATACAAAACTCGTAATTTTTTTTCGTGAAAGAGTCACGGTGGGCAATCGTCTCGTATTTCATGTACACAGTCTCCAATATTTTTATGTAATACTGCAAACTGTACGAAAATACAATTACTGTTTCGTAATAATTCAAGCAAGCGTCGGAAAATAAATGCTGTAAAATGTAATCGTTGTTAACAGACGAAACAATCACTGTATTTAGAAATGTATAAATTGAATTATTGATTAATGAATAAAAAAAGTAATCAGAAGTTGTTGCAATCAACGTTCGCGATTGCTTTATTAATTATTAATCATGAAATGATTACATTTCTCATTATGATTTAATGTGTACTTTTGCTGTAATGACAACCCTGTCAGCATTTTTCTCAAAATATAAATATAAATCCTTAGAACAAGTTACTCGTTTGTTTTTAGTGTAATTTGCTTCTAGTACGACTCGCATTTCAAACATTTTATCTGATCATTTATAATGGAAGAACTTTATAGACGTACATGTAAAGCAAGTTGTACAATTTTCAACCTACAGATATATGTATATAACATGATATTTGGTCCCCTCAGGGTTTCTATTTCATTTACCAATCCCCCTCTTTTCCACTCACACCATCGCCTTTTCAGCGGGACCTACTGTTTATAGTGGGTTCCGAACCACCTTTTGCCAACAACACGTGAAAAACACCTCGGGTGGGTCACTTTCCGGTTTGTTACCAGACGGTCACCCATCCTAGTGCCGTTCACGTTCCACATTGTTTAACTTCGGTGATCTAACGAGAACCGGTGCTTTCAACGGGACTACGGTTGTTGGCAACCTACAGATATATATTTTACGATTTTCGGAATACAAACGAATTAATTACTGGCCAACTCTGGTGTCAATGCCACAAAATCAGGATTCAGACGATGTCGAACCATTTCCAAAGAGCAAGTTCTGAAAGACTGGCCACATTGTGAGATGCGCGATGTAACAGGACAATGCGTTCATTCCGAAGAATATTCCGAGCAACGTCGAACGCTGTTGCAGAAATGAGTATAAGCGTAAATGCACAGGCACACGCGACACATTGGTAGGGGATGTCGTTCACCTTCTTTTTCTTCTTTGGTCACGTGAATCGACCTTAAGAGGCGAGGTAATATGGCGAGCCATCTGCCCTCAGATTGCGTGTCCAGGAGAGAGAGAGAGACGAATAAAAATCAGGCCCGAAAGCATTATCCAGCTGGCACGCGTCTACCTCGCAGTCATTATCTTTAAACAGGATCGGATCGCGAGGAGTCCACGGCGTTTCTTCTTCTCTCTCCACCTCCCCGTGTGCAGCTCCTTCTGCTTGGACCTAGCTCTCCCTGTGCCTCGTGCTCGTCTTGTTGTCCAGAAACACCTGCTGCCCCCATTCTGCTGTGTTTTCATTCTGGATGGCCTCCGCGAGACACCGTATTCCTGGTTCCAGCTTGTTTAGAATCGGTTTCCATTTCCGTTTACGAAGATACCAGGATCAGCCATTTTGAGACTACCGAAAGCTGTCGGCCAATGGCGATTAATGCTGCGTCCACATATGTACAGGGTAAAAGGGCTCCACTTACCGGATATTTAGTGACGAAGTGGAAGTTTATTAATATCAAGGCATTCTGTAATTTATTTTTTAGTATTTCAACTGTCAAATTTTTCTACACGATTTTGTTAAGGAGCAAAGAAAGTTTTAATCCGAAGTTCCAGTCCTATTTATCGGACACAAGAAATTTGTGATAACAAATTCATTGATTAATTTTTCTTTATGCCGTTAAATCATTGTTCTATAACATTTTCTATAATCAGAAACGAGAAATTACGTTGTCTCGGGGAATAAGGATTTTAACTAATGCTTTCAATATTTGAAACTTATCTTTAACACTAGAACTACCGAGCACTAAACGCAGTTGGTATACATTGCCTTCTTATATTGACAATATGACATTTATTTAGATTTCGTACACGGGATATTTAAATATGTACTTGAATAGAGAAGTTTACTAAAAAAATTTCTCAAAAAAACATATTTATACTTTTAATATTTCTAATCGACAAAAAATTCGCATCAGTCATTTTGACTTGTCCGATAGTTCTAGTGTTAACCTAGTGTTCTTCGATCGTGAGGTTAATATGCTGCGATACAAGGTTGTGCAAGTTGATGAAGGATATAACACCGGGAGTTGAGAATCATCGGAGAGGATCGAGCGTTCGAGGTGTGTTCTTTAAATCGATGAGCCTCGAAGCCGCGCGAGATGTCGGGCATTTAAACAGTCCGGGCTTTTAATGCGAGCGCGGTAACGTCGGATTCTCGGTACACATATATGTAGCGTATACATATACGTACCCCGTTTTCCTTTCCAAGTTCGCCGTGTTAATCGTCGGAAGACCTTCTTTTTCGTCCTCAATTACGGACAGCTGAGTAACGGTGGTAGCCACGGGCAAGAGACAGATGCCGGGTGAACGAATCCGCGTTAATTTTGACAACAAATACAGGCCGCCACTTTACGCCGGCTCCCTGTTATTAGACCGGAGTTGTTTCAGCATTTCCCGACAGACGGCCGAGTATTCTTCTTCCCATAAAAACGAGAAGAAAGATCAAATGTAAACACGAGGTGGCAGTCAAGGATTTAGTCGAATATTCCGGGGTAAACAGAAAAATAACAATACTGGTCTGTCGTTTGACAGAAGAGAAACTGAACAGAAATATCATTTCATTTTTTAGAGAATAATCAAATGTAAAGATCAGCTAGTAGCAGAGGATTTATCAGAAAACGGATACAGTACAAAACCTGGTCAAACTTTCACTCAGGGGATCAAAAATTTTCAACTTTTCTGAATGTCTCGAAGCGAAAATACGAACGCAAACGTGTTTGAGCGAATGCTCTTTCGCTTTTCTTCGCAAGTGAAAAACAGGGAAAGACATATCAAAATCGCGTCAGAGGAACGAATACTTTTGAACGCAGAGAGCTACGACGAATGGAGCGTGGATCGAGAAACGCTGCGTCTAGAGGGGCAAAAGAGATCGGCACCTTAACAGAAATGGGAAGAATAATGTCCGGTGCGTGTAAAAATTGCCGTGAAAGTGCGAGCACGTGCAACAACGACAGAAGGAACATCCGTCGAATTGTGGGGCAGAACGTTTTCCCAGGCTCTCGACAGTGTCGAATCTACCAAACTCCAATTTGTCCTATCGTTAGCCATCATTGTGACCCGGTCTGTTTCGGATTGAATCCTTTGTGCGCCCTTGGAATGTAATCCTTTCTTTTTACCGGGCTAAATCCTCCTAATGATCTTGCGACCGACCCAAAGGGAGACTGTTTGCCCGTGCCGCTAATCACCGGGTTAGCTGATTCTTTCCTTCCTGCACGCGAGGAGGAAGATCGGCGGGGCAAGTTCTCGCACCCAAAAATCAACCATCTTCGTAGAACGACCTCGTGCGATCCGCAATTAACCGGCGGGCATTTCGTGGAGGCAGCTGAACTCAGCCCCGATGCTCCCGTTACGACGACATCAAGGGACGCGACCCGCAGATGACGCGCTCCTGTGGAAATCGCAAATTTTTACAACCTGCCAATCCCTTCGTGACACTCGCCGCGTCTGTAAGTACGGCTGTTGCGTAAACGTATGTCGTTTAACAATCGCGTGTCGTCAGCGATACAGCTCGTACACCGTGTATCTGTTGACACGTCCCGTAATTATTTCTTTCACCTACAGAGTAGAGTTGTTACGCCACGAAGTGGGGCGTCGGGGCGCCACTTAAACGCGCCATTGTTCATACAATTCTTAAAAGATCTAGTTTATTATTAGCAAAAAATTTAGTTATATATACAGAGTGTCCTACGCGATTTCGACATCTTGATTTTCTCGCTATTGTTACTCGTAGCAAAAAATGTTTCGGCGGAGACTTGAATGATATAAAATGGAGCATATTCTGATGTTATTAGTTTTTTCGTGAGTGGACGAGTAAAGATCTTATAAAGGTCAACTTTTTTTTTTTAATGGAATGAGGTATTTTTAATACATTAATCGATACAGCTGGACATTCGTTATAAAAAAAGTTCTAACCTGAGATACTTCAATTTAAATAATTCTAAAATACCATTACTTATCGTACCAAGACGTTAGCGTTTATTTACAGGAATGGTTCAACGTAACGACCATTTACGTTACGACATTTTTGACATCGTTTAATGTATCGGCTGATATTTTAAGATATTCAGCGATATAATGTTCATATCATTTTTATGACACAACAGAGTGTTTCATGTAACATTTCGGTCTTTTATTATTGGTAATTAGTAGAACACACGATGTGCTTGAATAATATCATTTTTATTAATGTGTTTATTAATCAATATTACAAAAATTTGGAATTTTTGTACGAAATAAATATAGGTTCACTTCTAGTTGAACTTATCAACTAAAAGATATTATGGAAATTAAGTTCTATATCATTCACTGTTGGAGCAATTCCAGAGGCAACGGCCATATCGCATTGAAAACACCGATTCTCGTCCGATCATCGAAGTTAAGCAGTGCTGAGCGTGGTCAGTACTTGGATGGGTGACCGCTTGGGAACACCACGTGCTGTTGTCACTTTTTTTAAATTTTTTATCCCACAAAATACTGTAGTTGGAGCTTTAGCATAAACTTTATTCTTTAAATGTCCCCATAAGAAAAAGTCGAGGGATGATAAATCAGGTGATCGTGCTGGAAAATGAATGGCACCGCCTCTTCCCATCCAACGATTCGGAAAGTGTTGATTTAAAGCATTTCTTGCAACTAAAGAATAATGTGCAGGACATCCGTCTTGCTGCATCCACATTCCTAAACGAACATGTAGCGGCACATCTTTCAATAATGTGTTTTCTTCTAAATCCCCTAAATCCTCTAAATCCTTCCTCTAAATCAACAATAAAGTAAAATTGCCATTACGAAGTATTTTTACTTCGGTCCAGTCAGTGATCCATCGATAAAATATGGACCAATAATATGAGTGTTGATTATGCCAATCCATACGTTCAAACTCTACCGATGTTGATGGTCAACTTGTCTGAAACAATGTGGATTCTGTGCCGATTAGAAATGTGTATTTTTTCAATAAAAATTTCCATTCTTTGTAAACGTCGCTTCGGTTTAAACATAACTTTTTTTTTTAAAAATCAGCACTTTGACAAAAAGCCCATTCACAGAATTCTAAACGGCGATGACAGTCATTATCAGTGAGGTCTTGAACTTTTGATATGTGATATGGGTGAAATTTGTTCCTATGCAGTACACGTATGATACTAGACCGACTAATATTGGATTCTCTTTTAAGCTGACGAGAGCTTACAGATGGGTTTATTGTCACTGCAGCCAAAATATCAATTTCATTTGCAGTATTCGTCGCTGTTTTTCTCGATTAGGTGTCTTACGCGACAAATTTCCAGTTTGATGAAAGTGTTTGAAGACATAACTGAAAGTACTACGGGTTGGTTCACATCTATCAGGAAATCTCTTCCATACAACTGTTTTGCACGAATTACATTATTTCCAGCTTCCAAATACGCTGCAACCATGTCTACTTTTTTCCGCTCTTGAATACTTCATTTTTAGATCAAACAGATAGATGTCTAATTAAGACAAACTAAACTCAATCTGATGAATGATTGTCACACGTAATCGAATAGTTCTCAAATGTTTACATTTCAACGTTATTGACCTCAGTCAATCGTTTTTGCTAGTCTAACGTTGGTAAACAAATCTAACGTCTTAATGCGACAGTAATGATGTTTTAAGAATTTAAATAATTTCAATTGAAATATCTCCTGAACTACTAACTCTTCGACATACATAGGTTAGTACTTTTTTTATAACGAATGTTCAGCAGCATCGATTAATGTAATCAAAAATAGCTCATTCCATTTAAAAAAAAACAAAGTTAACCTTTAAATGACCTTTACGCGTCCACTCACGAAAAAACTAATAACATCAAAGAGAGGGAGAGAGAGAGAGAGAGAGAGAGAATATGCTCCACTCGATACCATTCAAAGCTCCTCTGAAACATATTTTGCAACGAGCAACAATAGCGAGAAAATCAAGATGTCGAAATAGGGTGAGACACCCTGTATAAAAAAAACCACTTTATTTGACAGTACATTCGCTCCTTAAACAGCACACAATTTTTCCTTCCGACCACCACGTTTTTACCCTTGCGATAATGAAAAGGCAAAGGCGATGCATGCATACTTTGATTTCGCATATCTGATGCGATAATAAAAAAAAAAAAGAATGCTTGAAAGGTTGAAAAACACTACAAGGCAGGAAATGACGTCCGAAATGTCAGCGCAAAAGTAAAAATTTTTAGTTGTCCAACTACACGCGTACGCAGCGGGTCATCACAGACCCAGCGAATATAACTTTCTCTGCAGCCAGAATATCGTCAAATATTCGACAGCCTGTAAAAAAAGAAGTGAATCTCGCTGGCAATTGCATCAATTCATTACACCAATGGAAAAGGTAGCGACGTAGAAATTTCGCAATTTCGATAGTCATAAATAACAGTAAGAATTATGTGAAGAGACATAATGGAATAATTTGCCGTGGTGGACGGTGTCGTCGAAAATGAAAGTGTTATCGAACGTGTCGGTTTGGCTGGACCCAGCTGCTCCGAATTTCATATAACGCGTCCCATTCGATCATCGGAGACGGTTGATTCGTATCCACCGACTGCTGGCCGTAATTTCCACGCGCATTACACTCCCGTTGACTGGTTCTCTAATTATCCACGCGTATTAGTGACTTCGTACAAGAACATAACACGCAGAAGATGTAATTTCCGACACGTATTTCCACCGGAAACGTGACACGGAATACTAAGCGGCACAAAACTGTCAAGATAATCGATGGACTCGTCGCTTTCGACCATCCCCTTTCGATCGTCATCCATTCACGATTGGGCCTCTGGAATTTAATTTCAAATCGCGCTACTGCTTTCCGTTAACCATCCGTGCGCTTCTCGGAAAAGCCAACTGCAGCGAGCTCTTCCGATTAATAGAAACTCTCGCGCTTCTTTATGGCATTTAAATCTCAGCACCTCGGAGCTACTCTAATCCGATAACCGAAATAATTCCAGTTTCTATAATTTTTTTCTTCATTTTATCGTATATAAAACTGGATATAATGTCTTGTGCAATACTTTCGGTGGTTCATGAAAATATTAAATACGTTTAGTAATTTATTGAATTTACACACTTAGAGGTGTCGGTGTTCCTTCAAACCTGTCAATGTCAGCAGATCTTTGCACTGACTCCCACGGTACAAAAAAAAGAAATGCTATCTCTTCAGCAGACACGTAACAA
Organism: Lasioglossum morio; assembly: GCA_916610235.2. NCBI lineage: Eukaryota > Metazoa > Arthropoda > Insecta > Hymenoptera > Halictidae > Lasioglossum > Lasioglossum morio. The sequence goes on along the minus strand of OU744324.1, from coordinate 2,939,461 downwards.
TCGTGAACGATAAGAGGAACTAAAAAAACAGACTAATCTCGACAAAACTTTCCAATACCGGAAACTTTCAACGCGCGTAAACAGTACCGTAACATACCGTAGCTATAACGTTGAATTACAACATTGAATGTCTCTATTATTTCTCTATTTCGTCGAACGGACACGCACGATCGGTTAGCAGTTTATCGACGAACGTAAAATAAGTAAAGCGAACTTTGCTTTTCGATATGCACACAGAGGCGTCTTTGTAATCGTGCAACTTTGCAATCCTACCGGACGAGTGGCAAATTTTTTCGCGGAATGACATGTGTTCGCGATTACGTATGTTTTGCGAGAAAGACGATACCTCTACCTATCGTTTGTTTGGACTGCCAGGAAAAAAGTCTCTTGCTACCAAACGCAACGGCGGCTTGGTAAGATAGTCGCTATCTCGCTTCAATTTTCCACACCGTAGCACTATGAGGCAAACGGAAGAATTCTGTGTCAAAATCAAAGTACTTTCGATAGAAATGAGATAGAGCGATGAAATGTTTTTTAAATGAAAGCTGAAACTTGGCGGAATATGAAATAATTATAGAGATTGTGGTACGAACGCTTTTTGACCTTGAAAAAATTCGTTAAACTTGCACAAGTTCAAGAAAATTGTGGTTTTTCCAATACCACGTGCGGAAATTTTTTTTTTAACATGCGACACATCATTTCCCGTAGATTTTTTCACGTTGATTTCAAAACTGGTGTCAAAATTTGTCTACGACCTCAGGATTTTTCCAAAAGTTGATTTTTGTGAAAAAAAAATCAAAGAAATCATCATTTTTCTATGATGATGTATCTATGATCTATGATCATATATCTAACTTCTATTTTTTTTGTTTATATATTAATAGTTTTCTTTTACATTGTACTCTATAATCGATTAGACTTTGAAAAAGAACATAAGATATCAGCAGAAGTTAAAAAATTCGTTTGTGAGAAGTAAGTTAAAACGATGAAATACTTTCCTCACTTCCTGTGTAAATGAAAATATAATTATGGAAAATAGATAGATATTTAATTTAAATTACATTACAGCCACTCACAGCAGCTTTTTAAGTGTTCCATGCTTCTTAAGTAACTCTAAACGTTTAAATATTTCATTATGTTTATTTTTATTCGGTTCCATAAATAATAATACAATAAACCTTCAAATTAGTGGGTTATTAAATCATTTTAACGAAAAAATGATGATTTCATTGATTTTTTTTCACAAAAATCAATTTTTCGAAAAATCCTGAGGTCGTAGACAATTTTTTACACCAGTTTTGAAATCAGCGTGAAAAAATCTACGGGAAATGATGTGTCGCATGTTAAAGAAAAAATTTTCCGCATGTGGTATTGGAAAAACCACAATTTTCTTGAACTTGTACAAGTTTAACGAAATTTTTTAAGGTCAAAAAGCGTTCGTATCACAATCTCTATAATTATTTCATATTCTGCCAAGTTTCAGCTTTCATTTTAAAAAAATTTCATCGCTCTATCTCCTTTCTATCGAAAGTTCTTTGATTTTGACACAGAATTCTGCCGTGTGCCCCATAGTGCGGCGGTCGTGCAAGCTTGAGGCTCGGTATTTTGCATTTCCGCAACCGTTTCGATGTGCCAAGCCCATCGGAAAGTTGAAAAATCGTGTTTCACAGAAATTATAGTGACCGTTTCATTGCCGAATAAACAATTAGAAAATTGATAATGCTTAATAAAAATGATGTTCGTATAAAATTTGTAATATCGAATGAACTGTGAGTAAAGGCGTTAAACTAATTGTAAGGTTTATCGCATGACATATTACTCAACAGAAATTTCTCGGGAACGACGACATCTCTATCGTTTGTTTGAATAACAGGGAAAAAAATTCTTTCACGGTAGGTTTGGCGCAGCGAGCAAACGATGTATTTGACAAATGGTCAAAGCAGAAATTTTGTTAGAGTCGTGAGAAAATTTAGTGATGGGCAACATCGACTAAATTCAACTATCGACTAATTACTATTTAGTTGCTGCTACATACTATTGAATAAGAATATTTAGTCGATAGTTTATAGTCGACTGAACATTTTGTTTTAGTGGTTACGTCTAGATTGCGGGCTATAGTATATGCCTACGTCTAATCTCTCACATATTATTATTTATTCTTTAATAATAATGCAATATAAAGGCAAAGTGTTAATGAACTTTTTAGAAAAATATCTGTTATTGACAGATATAATTATAAAATACTACTTTTTCTTTAGATTATGATTAAAATTTTACAATATAAGTATTGTTACTTAATAATTGTATAATATTTCTAGTATAATAATTGTTATTTGTGCTTATTGAACGAATTATTCGATATCGCTAATAAGTGAATGTATTTGATAGTAAATCTTGTAAAATCTATTCAAAACTCCCGCCCGTTAAAATTCATCGAATAGCTCGACGACTGATTCACATAACTGAATTAGTCGATAGTTTAAAAAATCAGTCGACTGAAAATAGTAGTTGGCTACTATCGATTTAGTCGACAGTTTCAGTCGATGGTGCCCATCACTATGAGAAATGTTTGTTTTTCATGAAAATTCCGAATATTATAATTGTATCACAATGAAACCGTACACACAGAAATTCCTCTTGTTCGTATTAAAATGAATGCAAACACTCGCGCGTTGCGGTCACGGTAGCACCGTATTTGTGGACCAGTAAGCACTGCGGCATGTAAAACATAATTTGTAAACGTCGGTGAAGTTGGCCAATGAAAATTCGATAAACGGGAAACCAGTCGTCCATTTTCACTGTATCGGGGAAGCGGCTTTGCATTATTCAGCAGGCACTTTTCCTCCTGGAAGTCTGACAAAAGCGTCCGGGGTTCGGTCGCCTATTCTCGTTCATCAACGAATACAAGAAGAACACGCTCCTGTTGGGAGCATAGATTATACAAAATTTGTACAGATGCTGACGATTTCGTACCGCCGCATAGTTTCTTTCTCATCGAAAAAAATTAGAGCTGAAGAGTGAAAGGAGAAACAGTTGTGGACAAGGGCTTAGGCGTTTGCATGACAAAAGCTCCCAATTACGGAAGACATTCCGGTTCGAAGTATTAAGGTGTCCCAATTTAAATTCATTTTGCATCACAATTACTTTCGGCCAGTTTCAAATTCAACAACGGCATCCGTAAACAACACTTAAGAAACCCGGAGGACAGCTACTATACTCTAATCCACGCGTTTATTCTTTAAGAAGACATTCTGGTTTCGAGGGCCATTTCTTTTTCAAAGCAATTTCTCGGAATTTTGCAGAAGTAATTGTAACAAAGTAATAATATCCATAATGCTTCACGAGGCGAAGTCACTGCCACGTTCCTCGTTAACGGAACAAGTCTGAGAACGTCCCCCTAACTTTCCGAACTCCCTTGCGGTCCAGGGGTGTTGTATTAGCGGACGAAAAAAAAAGGTATGACAAAGTTCTTCGTGACCAAGAAACAGATGCGGAGGAGGCGAAGTTACTTCTAGACCCCATGGAAACGGTGGACGCGTGCGTTCTTCCATTTGTCACGGGGAATTCTTGACTCCGCGGGGACGTCATCCCCCTCGGTAAACTCGTTTAGCATAATACGCGACGAAATATGAACGAATGCAGTAAGGCGATTTACTCGAAATTTATTACGGCACCGTACACCCCCATCATTCCGTACAACTGTTCAGAACTGCGCCGTCGCTAATCACTTCTCTCGCCTAAAATTCCTACATTTGTCGTACCAATTAATTCTCACAATTTAAAGAGTGTACAGAGGCTCTCGTTGTCAATTGAATTTTTCTCATCGAATAACAATGAAATAGAACATGAAACACAATAATTACTGAGAGTATCTGTACATTGATATGAGAGAATTCAGAATCATCGCTAATTAATTCTCTCGCCAAAACAATTACACATTTGTCGTACCAATTAATTTTCACGCTTTTAAGGGTGTGTACAGAGGCTCTCGCTGTTCATTGATTGTTTCTAATAAAATTTCAATGAATTTGAACATGAAACACATGAATTACCGCGAGTATCTGTAGACTATTATGAGAAAATTCAGGATCATTGCTAATTATTTCTCTCGCCAAAACAATCATAACTTTGTAGTACCAGTTAATTTTCACACTTTTAAAGGTGTGTACAGAGGGTCTCGTTGTTCATTGACTGTTTCTAAACGAATTTCAATGAATTTAAACATGGAACACATGAATTACTGCGAGTATCTTTATATTATTAAGAGAGAATTCAGAGTCATCACTAATTACTTCTCTCGCCAAAACAATCACACATTTGTCCTACTAATTAATTTTCACGCTTTAAAGAGTGTATAGTGGCTTTCGTTGTTAATTGATTGTATCTAATCGGATTTCAATGAAATTGAACATGAAACACATGAATTACTGCGACTATCTGTAGACTATTATGAGAGAATTCAAGATCATTGTTAATTATTTCTCTCGCCAAAACAATCATAACTTTGTAGTACCAGTTAATTTTCACGCTTTTAAGGGTGTGTACAGAGGCTCTCGCTGTTCATTAATTGTTTCTAATAAAATTTCAATGAATTTGAACATGAATCACATGAATTACTGCGACTATCTGTAGACTATTATGAGAGAATTCCAGATCATTGTTAATTATTTCTCTCGCCAAAACAATCATAACTTTGTAGTACCAGTTAATTTTCACGCTTTTAAGGGTGTGTACAGAGGCTCCCGTTGTCAATTGATTTTTTTTTTGTGATCGAATTTGAGTGAAATTGAACATGAATCGCGTGAATTACTGCTAGGATAGATAGAGTATTATGAGAGAATTTTGAGATCCCGCCTTGGTCTCAGGCGTATAACGACCCTTTCTTATTGCTGGCGCAGCCTTGACACGTGTCTACGATTTGACAAGGATAGCAAACATGGTACATCTAGAGTGAGTGAATTAGACTACTGGCAAGGGACCGGTTGAAGGATCACCGGCCAGCAAAATGGTGTCGGCCAATGTATCCACTGCTGGAGCAAGACAAGCTTCATTATCTGTCACTGTATCATTATGATCCTTTCACGAATAAATTAATTAAGTTATTCTGAGTCGATCAGTGGCTACATCCATCGCACGTAATCTGGAACCTTCGTCGAACTAAATAGTATAGCAACAAAGTTAATCAAATGTATAATCTTAATAAAGCAAATACAGAAATGAAACAGTAAATATTTTGTGAGCAATAACAAAATTTTAGTAAGTTTATGGCGTTAGAAATCGACAGAGAATTTTTGTTGCGACACTAGTTCCGGTTTGGAGTACCGACCGTTGGATATAGCCAGCCGGCAGGTCATTGATCGAATGATTCCCAGAAATGACGGTATTTAAAATTCGTGATTTCCAAGGTTACGGTGTTCTCGATTCTTCGAGACAATTCTCCTACTCGCGTTCAATGCGTACTTGAGTATCTTCGTTGAAATACGTATAAATGTGTATGAAAATATTGAAACTAACAATAAATAGTTCTACTAAAATAGAAAACAAATTTCAACTTGTATTACACGTTCCAAAACGAGCAGAATACAGTTTCGAAGATCGATTACGAACATTACGATAATAAAACAAAAAAATTTGAAGCTGTCGTACGACAAATATTCCCCTAAACAGGAGCACTTGAACATTAGATTAGCATTGCTCTGACAAATCACGCTTATCATACACGTGTCTTGGCATTTATAGCCTGGACGCCTTCTGATATTTATCAATGTTTACCCAGCGAGGCCCTGTTCATCGAATAAATTCAGGTCGATACACTCGAAGGCGCCACGGCCGGTGATTAAAAGTTCGAAATCGTTCGGCCGTATCGATAATGGTAGGAGCGGGGCAAGGATTAAAAACGCGTGTTGTTCAGTGGACTTTTGACAGCAAGGCGCGTTAACGATTTCAAAGAGTCAATAGACCGACACACGATATTTCCCCTTGAATCTCCGCAACTGGTGCAACATGGCGCAAAGCGTGGCGCAACGTGGTGCAACACCCTCGTGACCGCAACCCGACTCGACTGGAAGCCTTCGGTCACGATCAATGTGGTTATTTTCAAATGAGAAAATCACCGGAAAGATTATAATAGGTCTGCCAGCGATAAATAACAAATTGTGTTCGGCGTAATCGTGAAGAGCGAAAACAATGTATCTTCCTGTTACTCGGTTACGCGAATCCTGGCAACATAAAAGCTTGGAAACGTCAGCTGCACAGCACCGTAATGTGTTCGTTACGACACTAGATATAATTGAGCTGCACAATCGAGTGCGTGCGAGATTAAACCTTACGCTTTAGAGGAAGGACGAAGATTCTATAACAACTTTTAATGCTAGATAGAAATGTTAATTTATAAACGATGAATCGATACCCGTTATTCACAGTGATAATAATATTTATGCCGAGACGAACAGTTAAGCTTCCTCATTGAATGCCAGTGATAAATTAATCACAATTGCTAAGTTTTTCTTCGCTCAAAATCTCCTGGTGGTTTCATTGTAATCTTATGGCATAGAGCCTTCGTTTTAGTTTGCGATGATTCGGTGAAATATTCGATGGCTGTATTCATATTTATTGCTCACTAGCTGACCCGACAGACCCGTTGTCCTATCCAATTTTAATAAATTTGTTTGTGAAGCAATTTCAATATGAATCTTGAAATTCAATTCGTTCACATAAATGTTTTTCTTATTGGGAACCAATAATACGTACTTGCACCGTTTCAAAAATTATGATTTTTGCTGTTTGTCCAAATTTTCCTACTTTCCTTTGTGACTGTCTCGAATTTTTTTTCTGAAAGCTTTTCCAGAACTATAACGAGCAAAACAAAAAAAGAATTATGCATACCCATCGTTCGAATCGTGAGTTATGGTTTTGAGTACATACAAAAATCTCATAGAACAAAAACACTTTCATTTTTACCCGAATTTTCCATTTTTCTGAGCAACTTTTCCAATTTTTCTTTCCCTAAAAACCTGATTCGCACTACAACGAACATTTATAAAAAAGAAAAATTAGCCAAATCGGTCCAGCCGTTCTCACGTGATGTCGTGACCAACGAACAGCATATCATTTTTATTATATAGACTAGAAGAAGAGATAAGTTAACGAAATTTAAGCATGTAGTGTTGTAAAAGTTAGTTACTAAGAAACGACGTTACGATGCATAGTTTTGTAGACACTTGCGATAATGGTGTATCGATATATACTTCACAGATAAATTAGCTCGTTCGTTTAATTATGAGAGCACTTTACAAATGAACAAGATCGATGTTGATCAGATTAATTAGAAGTGTTACGACAAGAGTGTGCCGAGTTCTTTAAACGCAGAATTCGGGTGGAGTCGGATTCACGGCTGCCAACTGCCGCGCATGCGAACTTTGTGAACCGCCAACGAGGCCTTGAAGATAATCCTGCTGAAATATTCGCAGGAATAGACAACAAGTTTCAAAGAACATACACGTGACTGAATAATGCAATGAAATAATAGTAATACCTCCCTGAATGTGCTTACGTAACGCGTTATATCAATTTTCAAATGAAGATGTACCGAAACGAATGTTCCAATAAACTTAACATTCAATCATGCTAAAAGATATTCTTTCGTTATCGCGTGTGTTATTTGAATGGTTTTCAAGTGTGTACAATCAAAAATTCCAGTTGAAACGCGGCGATATCATCGTTCGAACTTTAATGAGTTACGAGACAGCGGATTTTATGCATTTTTGATAAAAATGATTTGGTGCATTTTGTCGCACATCACAAACAGTCAAAATATTCGAAGAATTTCAAAATACTGTTCTATTATTTCGAACCTATTCAACATATTACTAGACCGCGGATTTTATGCGTTTGTAACAAAAACGGCCGTGTACAATTAAAAGCAGTGCACATATTGCAAAAATTTTGAAAACGTCAATGTATTATCTTTAGCTTAACAGACTGATTCAAAGAAGAATACAATTTTTATTTGGCGCCTGTGTCATGCAATCAATACGAACATTTTTTATTTTGCATAAAGATCCGCGGGTTTGCATACTACGAAAGAAAATTCATTTCTACTGCACTCCAGCTTGAAATTCAGGTGGAAAAGTTTGCGAACTTGCACGAAAGATGAAACACGCGGAACAACGGCGGACAAATGAATCGTAAAGCGTTTCCGTAGACCTGTCTAGGAAAGATTTGTAAAAATTTTAGCGATATTCCTCGGCTCGTGTGGCGGCGGGGAAAGTTTTCCGGCCGAGTCCCTCGGTCCCGTGCATCCCTTGTTAAAAGGAAACAGCGATTCGCGTCATGGTCGAGCGAACGACGAATTTGCGAGGCGCAAGCGAGCGGAGAGGAGCCGATTCGGCCGTGGCAGTTTCGCGCGTTGCTACAGACAAAATCAGCGTCTACTTTTTCGAGGGATCTTTAGGGATGAATGCGACCTAGCTCAATCCGACGACCTTCGATCAAGGTGGAACGAACGAAAGTTGGGTATGAGGCTTGCGGGACATGGATGAAGGAGTGGTGTAGCTTCATGGGGAAACATCTCGGGGAATAAAGGTATGGGGACGTCTGTCTCCATGGTGATCCCATCGAGCGGTTCCGAGTACGCGGCACACAGCGGGAAAACGCCCTCCGTCGCGCCTCGATCCCTTGCAGAGCGACGACAGAAGGGTCAAGAAACCTCTTCTGCCGTCTTCCCGATCGCCAAACAGATATACGAGAGACGCCGCCGCCGCGCCGGATGAGAGCAGCCCCGAAGATATTGCTGCGCGGGAGACAAAGAAATTTTTCAACTCCGTTAATTTCGTGAACAGTCTGCGACCAGGACTCTCCTAACCTAACCCTCCCTACCCATTCGACCAGTCTGTCCCCGGTTAGAATGCGTCTCACGACTACGGAGACGAAGGAAATTCAAAGAAACCGTTTCGTGGATCGATCCCCTGAAACGAAATTTTGCATCGCTAGTCTGACCTCGACGGTAAAGAAAGAATCGACGAGAGGACGCTTCCGAATCATTGTTCTCTATGGAAAAAAGCTTGCTAACCTTTTGCTGCATGATTTTCTTCATGGCCACGGTGACGAGCATGCCTTTGTTCTTTAATCTTCACTTTGCACCCAGCTCTGGTTAAGAACTGGTTCCCCCGTTTACGTAAGTCTGACGAATTCAATATTTCAAAATTTCGAGGGAACTTTCCACGCGATTCCGCGAACTGTCGCGCTAAATCAAGATTGCTTTACAATCATCTGGGTTTGTGCTTAACAAACGAAGAGAATTAAGCTTTATTTGATTAAGACAAGTGAAATGTGTACGTTGTACGGCTTCTAATGACGCCTACGCAAACTCCATCAACCGATCCGGAATTGTCGTTCCTCTAAATACAAGAATTGCTGTTCAATCGAGAGAATTGTAAAACCCTTGAACTCGATTAATTAGGCCCTCTCGATTAGAAGTGACTTATGCGTTTCGCTGAACGTGATCGTACGCTTCGAACTCGTTTAGAGAATCAATCGATTAATATTTTATTAAATTACTTTCTCATCGGATTTTCTTAGTCAGTTATTCGTACCGACAGCAGAATAATTCAGGTCGGATTATGTGCTATATGCTGGAGATACGAAAAGATAATGCTCGAATCACCAGAAATTTTCGTCACGCTATTCATGTGGATGCTACAGTAAAACCTGCAGACCAACAAAGATATCTGATCAACAAATCTCGTGTTTCACGCAACCAGGAAAATTGTATTGTAGGTACGACCGTAACAAAACGAACGGTGTTTCGCGGAACGCCGAAATAGGACACGATTCGCATTCCGGTGGAGGCTACATCGGCACAGATTTTACAACGAGCAACATAGTTCAGGCGAGCCGTCCGACATGATGCAACGATTAATTTATTCGTCGGCTTTCCGTGTGTTTCCCCCTTGGTTCGGGAATCGATAAACCTGTCGATGCGGTTAATTCCCGTCCACATTTCTGCTTGCACGTGCTGAGATGCCTGATCGGCGAGCATGGAGTCCGCGAGCCCCTCATTCACGAATAGTCGCGCCGACATTGTTATCGTGATTCAGATTGCTTAACAAGATTTCACAGCGGTTATCGTCTCGGTACCCGATTCAATTTTATGGTCCATGCAGGGATCTGCCGGCCACTGAGCGAGAACCACGTCGGATCCGTCTGTTTCAATAAACGATCGACAGCGTGAGCCGGCACGAACACAATCCTCCGCAACAATATTTCCCCGCTACCTAATCGTCCCCTACGGTGGGCTCATTCTATTCGCGGTGAAACAACTTGTCGCCTATATTAGACCAGTGTAAAAGGTTACGATTTAAAGCGAGCAGTCTTATCGATCAATTGTCGCCAACAGTTTCTGCAATTGTCACGTTCTACAAGCTTCGTTCTTCTCTTCCAAGAAAGTACTCGCTCGTGAGAAAGTCGTTAGCAAGTAACGCAAATTGGTGTTCTGTTTATTAATATTTAAAGCAAGCAGTTTTATCGATCAATTGCAGCCAACAGTCTCCATAATTGTCACCTAACGTTACAAGCTGGTTTCTTCTCTTTGAAAAAAGTATTCCTGAGGATCCAGTACAGTTATACGCAATATGATCAATAAATCTGTGCAGAAGGTTACAATTTAAAACAGGTAGTCTTATCAATCAATTGTCGCCAACAGTTTTTACAATTCTCACGTTTTACAAGCTGGTTTCTTCTCTTTGAAAAAAGTATTCCTGAGGATCCAGTATAGTTACACGCGATATGATCAATAAATCTGTGCAGAAGGTTACAATTTAAAGCATGCAGTCTTATCAATCAATTGGGCCAACAGTTTTTACAATTCTCACGTTTTACAAGCTTGGTTCTTCTCTTCCAAGAAAGTACTCGCTCATGAGAAAGTCGTTAGCAAGTAACGCATGTTGATATTCTGTTTATTAATATTTAAAACAAGCAGTTTTATCAATCAATTGCCGCCAACAGTCACCATAATTGTCACCTAACGTTATACAAGCTGATTTGTTCTCTTTGAAAAAAGTATTTCTGCGGATTCAGTATAGTTACACGCGATATGATCAATAAATCTGTGCAGTAGGTTACAATTTAAAGCAGGTAGTCTTATTGATCAATTATCGCCAACAGTTGTTTAATTGTCACCCAACGTTTCACAAGCTTGTTTCTTCTCAAAGAAAGTATTCGCTCATGAGAAAGTCGTTAGCAAGTAACGCAAATTGGTGTTCTGTTTATTAATATTTAAAACAAGCAGTTTTATCAATCAATTGCCGCCAACAGTCTCCATAATTGTCACCTAACGTTATACAAGCTGGTTTCTTCTCTTTGAAAAAAGTATTCCTGAGGATCCAGTATAGTTATACGCAATATGATCAATAAATCTGTGCAGAAGGTTACAATTTAAAGCAGGTAAGTCTTATTGATCAATTATCGCCAACAGTTGTTTAATTGTCACCCAACGTTTCACAAGCTTGTTTCTTCTCAAAGAAAGTATTCGCTCATGAGAAGGTCGTTAGCAAATGACGCAAACTGGTGTTACGTTTATCTACACTGATCCAGTGGATCGATTATATTTACACGCGTTAGATCAGCGTGCAAAAGGTTACAATTCAAGAGCAGTCGTATCGATCAATTGCCGCCAACAGTTTGTACAATTGTCACCCATAATTTTACAAGCTGGTTTCTTCTCGAAGAAAGTACTCGCGTCACGAGAAAGTCGTTAGCAAGTGACGCAAACTGGTGTTCCGTTTATCTACACCGATCCAGCGGATCGAATGTATAGTTACACGCGATGCAATCGTGAACGTCAACCAAGTAGGTTACAACTGTGTACGACAAAAGCATAGTTCCGCGTTAAAAGCGTGCACGGCGAGGATACCTTTAAATTACGAAGGTGATTGTAACGGTGGTAAAACTGACCTTAAAACTGAAACACTGCATTGGCGGAGCTCGTGCAAAGAATTACGCTCGCGTCTTCAGCGGCTCACGAAATTGTAGTGTGTACCGCGGTATACGCGCGAGCCGGACTCGGCCGAAACGAGCGCACTTCGGAAAGTGCAAGTACTATCTTATTAAAGGGTGGTGATCACGTATGCTGCACGTGGCGAACACCTGTCGTGCGGTTCGCAAAGAAAACGCGCCGAGTAATGAAAGAGAGCCGGGGCAGAGCAGCGCGCGTACATGCGCGGACCAAACCCAGAAACGAGCCGCGAGGGATACAGATCGGGAACGGTATCGTTTTGCAGCAATGCCGATCTTGTTTCTGGATGGTTGATCGCGGCAGCATCGCGCAATCGTGGATGAAATACAAAGCGATATCATTGGAGAGAAAATATCTATTCGAAGAAAAAGCACGCACAAAGAAAACTGTCGAGAAACGAAGTAGAGCAGCTGTCGAATGGAGAGCGAAGTTCACCGTTGAAAGAAGAAATCGGTGCATCTGCTCGATCCTGGCTTACCGAACAATGAATCGTCCTTATTCGCCTCGCGGTTACTCATCTTCAATAGGCAAGGAACGAACCTCTGAATCCGCAGTACGCCGAGGACCGACGGAGATGACGCGGACGGAACAGAATTTAAGGACGCCGAGAGGTTACGACACTTTCAAGGATCGCTTCTTCGGGTCCCGAAACAAAGGGAGGCGCCTATAGCACGAAGGTGGCTTGTAACGTGAAGGAGAGCAAGAATCGCGGCGCTTTGAGAATGAACAAGACAGACGCTGCCGAAAATTGCTGCTACGGGCCAACCTGTCTGCGAAAAATAGAGAAGTCGCCGCGAAGAGGAGGAACGAACCGCTGCGGAAAGAGAAAGACAGGGAACGAGAATTCTACCTGTCCGCCGAACCGCGGGCTCCGTGTAGATCTTTCCCGTGCCGAGCAGTCTCTCTCGAAAAAGGCGATTTCATTGAGCGAGAAGTCATTGACAACGTCAGCGAGTTCTGGTTCATTAGGGCAGCTAACTGGTCTAGCCGTTACCCCCGGCAATGCCCAACCTGCCGCCATTTTCTAGTCGAATCCTTCTTGCAACCTTGTAGCGTGCGCGTAATTTAATGAACCGAAGGCGTTTAGATGCGATCAGGATATAAAGTGGAGAGACGCTCGCAGAATTTCTATGCAGAACCGTCGTCGTTGCAGAAACGTCGAATCGAATCGAGCCGGTCCGGCACGAAGCACGTTGATTGGTTTTTATCAAGCATTCTCGCTGGATACCGAGAAATATAATTACCATCCCGCCGCTACGTTGCCAGACTTTATTCAGCTCTTCTGTCACGAAATTTTCCCGCGACCACAGAAATTTTGTGAACCGCCTTGCGATTCGATTACGCTGATTAGCGTCCTTGCCTAACCCCCCGCGCGGCGCACTATGGGGCAAACGGCAGAATTCTGTGTCAAAATCGAAGAACATTCGATAGAAAGGAGATAGAGCGATGAAATGTTTTTTAAATGAAAGCTGAAACTTGGCTGAATATGAAATAATTATAGAGATTGTGGTACGAACGCTTTTTGACCTTGAAAAAATTCGTTAAACTTGCACAAGTTCAAGAAAATTGTGGTTCTTCCAATACCACGCGCGGAAACAATTTTATTTTTAACATACGACACATCATTTCCCGTAGATTTTTTCACGTTGATTTCAAAACTGGTCTCAAAATTTCTCTACGACCTCAGGATTTTTCCAAAAATTGATTTTTGTGAAAAAAAAATCAAAGAAATCATCATTTTTCTATGATGATATATCTATGATTTATGATCATATATCTAACTTCTATTTTTTTTGTTTATATATTAATAGTTCTTTTTTACATTGTACTCTATAATCGATTAAACTTTAAAAAAGAACATAAGATATCAGCAGAAGTTAAAAAATTCGTTTATGAGAATTAAGTTAAAAAGATGAAATACTTATCTCACTTCCTGTGTAAATGAAAATATAATTATGGAAAATAGATAGATATTTAATTTAAATTACATTACAGCCACTCACAGCAGCTTACAAGTAGTGCCAGCGACAATGGCAGCAATTCGTCAAGCGCTCACGAGATTTGAAGTGTTCCATGCTTTGTAAGTAACTCTAAACGTTTAAATATTTTATTATGTTTATTTTTATTCGGTTCCAGAAATAATAATACACTAAACCTTCAAATTAGTGGGGTATTAAATCATTTCAACGAAAAAATGATGATTTCATTGATTTTGTTCACAGAAATCAACTTTTGGAAAAATCCTGAGGTCGTAGACAAATTTTGAGACCAGATTTGAAATCAGCGTGAAAAAATCTACGGGAAATGATGTGTCGCATGTTAAAAATAAAATTGTTTCCGCACGTGGTATTGGAAAAACCACAATTTTCTTGAACTTCTGCGAGTTTAACGAATTTTTTCAAGGTCAAAAAGCATTGGTACCACAATCTCTATAATTATTTCATATTCTGCCAAGTTTCAGCTTTCATTTTAAAAAAATTTCATCGCTCTATCTCCTTTCTATCGAAAGTTCTTTGATTTCGACACAGAATTCTGCCGGTTGCCCCATAGTGCGGCGCTCCAAACAAACTTCAGAATATAGAATTGCTTGTGTTGGTCTATCATGTGCATAGACTGGATTTTTATACGCGTTTCTTGCGAATGCTTTCGCATCGTACCAAATTTCGTTCAACTACCGTGACATTAGAACAGGCTAGATTTATCTTGTTTAAATACTCGAAGATAAAGATCGGTAGCACGTGCAATTAAGAAATTAATCAAATTTTACACAAGTGTGCCACTATCGGCAGGTATTCAATTCTCCGATAAAATGTTATCAATCGAAGCGAAACCGTTCACTTCCATCCAGATTGCGAACGCGATTTTCGAAAGTTCTATGGATTCTAGGAAACACATTCACGACGTCTGAATATTTCGAATGAATTTAGTTACGCTTTTTAAGTTCACTGTCGCTCTAGATCTTCGTTATCGTGTTCAATTCAAAACCACTCTTTTCGTCCTACAAGTATTAGAAGCTGAATTTTATCCAATGTTTGCCTGTTTGTTTTGTTACGCAACGGCATCTGGAAAGGAACGAAATGTGTTTGTAAAGGTTTAACAATGTGAATTCTGAGCATAAATTTTCTTAAATGTTGAACAATCTGTGCTTTTGTGTCCACTGTCACAGTTAAGTAAAACTACAAAATCTTTTATACTTTTTGTAACGTTATTTACGGTTGCAGGAACTCGAACACCTTTGCTGATCGCTATAAACCTCTGTGGGACACGAATTATTCCATTGTTCCACTTCTGAAATACATACCTTGTCGAGTTATTAGAACTTTTTTAGAGACACATTTAATTTGCTGGAAACTTGTCGAGTAGTTCCAGGAAATTGAAGAATTGTCCTCCGAAAGACGGGTAGTGTCGAGTGCTCCTAAATATAGAAATATTCCCGATACTCCCGAGCCGAGAACACGTACTATACCAAATCGGTGGTTTTAACTGAATTCCATTGTACAGTGTTCGCAATCCCAGAGTGGTGGACCCTTTATTTGTAGAAGGATAAGGCCGGATGCAGTTATCAAACCAAACGAAACCGATAAGGAAGCCCGGAGTCCCAACAACGCTCACTGAGACTTCTCGTATTTATAATATTTGATCACCTCGGGCCACGCCGCCTCGAGGGGAGTATCAGTCATTGAAGCTTCGCTCGTGGGGCCCGCTTGCGTGGTCCTTCAGGCGTCCCATGGCCTCAGGTAGACACAGGGACAGCCATTCATGGGGCCTCCTGCGAGCAAAAGGCTCGACCTCGAACAGGAAACGCAAGAGGTTCGGATGCTCGCTTGCTATTTAGACGTTTTCAAAGAAGCTCCAGATATTCCCCGAAGGTTATCCAACCCCTTCTGCTCGAATCCTTCTTTTTTTTTATCGGAACGTACGCCTTGACTTAGGATAATCCGGAGAGGTATCACGGTTACCCAGATGATCTTCCTCGTGTAGAATATTCTACACCGACGCGATCAGCTCAACCATGTTCGATCTCACGGATTCTGATACCTGGGAAATACGCCATACAATACGCCAAACGAAGGAACACCCTTCTTCGTTTTCTCTTTTTTCTTCTTAATTTGATATTAGATTTCTTTGAAGCGATATGGCGTTACACGATACGCTTGTGCCGCGCGGTTTTCACAATTTGCACTCGACAGGTATCCAGAGATTTCGAAATCTTTTTAATTGATCGGCTTCGGCGTATTGAGTTTGGCAAATTTTTAACACGTCAGTCGTGTATGACTGACAACAGTGTTTTCACTAGATTTACAGAGGTATAGTTAGATCCTTTAATGGACACATTTAATTAACACTTAAAAGTTCGAGGAGTTGTATGTACAATCTTCGATATGCTAAAGTATGTTAACAGGAACGCAGAAGTGTATTTTTCTTCTTGGATTTTTATTTGAAGATCCAACGGTCCTCGCAGACCGTTAGCATTTCTAACAAAGAACTTCTAACAGTGCGTAACAGACAGTTATGGCGTTTGATGAACATGAAAATACACGTTATAATGTTTATCGCTTCGCGAACGAATTACGAATTCGTTGTTGTTAAATTCAGTTCTACAAACTGCTTATTCTAGTTGGGAAACTGGACCGACCAACAAAAAACCTCGACAGCCTCTGAAGATTGGGTTCGAAATGGGTGGTTTAGATAAATGGACCATGAGATCGCGGCAAGGTTTTACGTTTCAACATGTATGAATAGCCGCTGGCTACTCGAAAACGCATTTCGAACATTCGCATTGTAGATCCGGCCAGATTCTCTTTGTAGAATATTTTAAGAAGCTCTGTATTCACCGTGCTCTCTTTTCATTAATAAATAACTACTTTGAATAAGTACTAATGAAATTGTCAGTACTAAATGCGAGTAGTTAAAAGTTAAAAGATCTATATTATGCAATAAAAATAATTAATTATTATTTTTATATTTTTCAATTTCAAAGTGCTTTTTCAATTTGGCTTCTAGAACTGACCATAATCATCCCACAACTTGTCAATCTCTTCCTTCCAACAGTAGTACATATCTAGGAGCACGGTAGCGCACCAGCCAAGTTCTCGCACTACATACCTCCTTTTACACGAAACAACTTAGCCGTTTTTTAGAGGCTTATAACTCGGCACTGGAGGCAGATCGAGAGATGTAATTTTGCACACTTGTTAAATGCTATCATGTCTCAATATTGACAAAACATTAATCTTCCAATATTAGTAGGTTCCGAGATATAGGACCTCAAAAATCGCTAAAGTCACTGACTGACTGACAAGATCATCAAAACCTTTTGGGTCTAGGTCCACCAAAACAAACACTCAAAGGAATAATTATTAAAGTTTGAAATTTTACACCTTAAAGGGGTTGTATTGAAAAAAAAAAATACGAAACTGGTACGTAGGATATAACATAGCAGCATAACATACTGAAGTATACGTTTTATTAGCTTCGAAGTCGCAACAAATACTGATGAAAGAAACAATCAACAAAAATTGATGAAATCCCAAGAAAAGCATCCTGTAAACAGGAGCCAGGTTCCTATGGCCATAAGAAGTTGTGAGATTAAAAAAAATACGGCCAAGTAGGTTAGCTTAAAAATACCTGTTGCAATACTGAAAAAAAGCGTTTGTAAAAATTAGTTCAAAAGAATACTATTTAATCTTTAAAGAGTTACACGGAGGGCTAAATTATTCAAACTTGGCCGTTACCTAACACATTTTACGGCCATTGGTTTAAAAAGTAGCGGCCAAGTTTGAATAATTTAACCCTCCATGTAACTCTTTAAAAATTAAATAGGGTTCTTTTAAACTAATTTTTATAAACGGTTTTTCAGTATTGCAAGAGGCATTTCTGAGCTAACGAACTTGGCCGTATTTTGTTTGATCTCACAACATTTTACGGCCATAGGAACTTGGGTCCTGTTTACTGAATGTTTTTGTTGGGTAACAGTTGCATCTGATCCAAATAAAACAATCAAATCAAGCTGGGAGCTTGTACACTTTAATTACCATTTTGTCGAAGATAAGCATGTGATTTATCCCTCGAAAATATTTCCTGAAGAAGCGAGCGGCCGTTGACTAAGAAAAGTTTCATTTCCGCTGATAACAATATTGTCATGTAAACAGTATTGGAAATAATCCTCAACGATATCGAACAACATTAACGCGCCTTGTAATAATACTTTCCCGCTCGTACCATGACTTTGTGAATTCCTTTCAAGCTTAGCATTGCAAATACATGCTCACCCTATGTCCAAAATTTTATTAAGGACTTCGAAGTGCAATAAAAAAGAATCTTCATGCAAATACCCATATTGTTGGTGCGGGTATGAAATGTAGGAACAGTTACAGTATCTATGCTAAAAGCTTTATGCATATGCGTGCATACCGAAGATACAATAATTTCTTGCACAGTCGGTATCCGTACCGCTCGCTATCGGAAACGCAACAAAATGTATCACTGGTTTCTGTTCGATGCTCGAAACAAACGGATATTCGTACGCCACTATGACCCTATAAAACTGGGCATGTAATTACAAGCAATATCATTAATAATAACCCCTGATTCGAGGCGGCCATAAGGGCATCACGATCTCGTGTCTGAATATAGTTTCTCCGGGCCGATCAGAAAGTTGCGTAATTTACATAATTGGGAACAAACACGCGAGATGAACCTTCATGATTATCAGCTCGCTGCGTGTCATCATTAACATATCTACTGCACAATGAAATTCCGATATTTCGACGATTTGCCTTTCGCGATAACGTCTGTCACGGATTCGTTAATAAAATATATAAGTGGCACATCATATAATTAATTATTACAGTCGTTTTTACATACACGCAACGCTGTACACGTGTCCTCGTTGTGGGATTCCATGCCGCGGGATTAATGATTTAGTTTTTCAATCTAATACATGTTCGATAAAGAAACAAACTTTGATTAATGAGATAATCATCTTTTATCAAACAAAATGTAAATCTACTTAAATTTAAATTAAAATAGATTAAAATTAATTTTAATAAATGCTTTTTTGGAACACAAACTATAATTGAAATATACATATATGTAGTACATATAGTAATTCGTTAAAAAGAAGGTACGTAAATAAAAAATTATTATATCAATAACTTAGCTACATTACGATACATTAGAATATACTATACAATAAGATATGATAATTGCTGAGCGAATCGGAAGAATTTTTTCCTCCGTTACTAATAAAATTAGCGAAGCTAAGTAAAGGTAAAAATTGTTCAGAACGAATTATATATAAACAAGCTGCCTGTAAATACAGATGGAATTAAATTAAACTCAGATATAGTTTATCTTGCGCGTCGTCATTCGTGCAATTTCGACGAAACGCATACTTAGTTCCGCAAAATTTTGTGGGATTTCGCATCAGCTGTTTAACAAATGCGGAACTAAAAAATGACGCGGATCCTGCGGGATTGCGAGCCCCAGCTCGGAAACGTCCGAGGGTCTAGATCGGTGTAATTGGAATCGGAGCATTCCGGAGAAAAATCGACCGTATTAAATCGGAAGCGAAGTTTGTGGCTCGTGTTTGACGTTTGATCGTCGATGCGGAAAATCTGTCGGCACATTTTTCACCCGACCTCGATGAACGAGGGGGTCGATCAAGGTCTCGTGCGCCGTAATGGCCGCGTGGCTGTCCGGCGCGGCGCGGCGCGGCGCGGCGTTCAGTGTTAGTAACTAGGCAGAACGTTATCGTTTAGGCTAATCGCCGATTAATTTTCGTCAGAGCGCCGCCGCGCGGCGTGGCCGTCGAAGAAATTCAAGATCCGATCGAAGGTCTCTCCGGCTTGGTAAAGGAGCACGAACCGACCAGCCAGGTGCTGCTGGGCCCCCGGACCCACGAAGGGGAAAGAAAGAACCAGTTTTTTTTAGGGTCCTCCTTTCTTTCAATTCGTCGCGACGAAGGGCACCGTATTCGCGCGTCTGCCCTGAGCCATACGTCGCTCTCCTCGCGCCCGAACAGTGGGAAAGTTACACGGTGCACACCGTTTTCA
This sequence comes from Lasioglossum morio, assembly GCA_916610235.2. NCBI lineage: Eukaryota > Metazoa > Arthropoda > Insecta > Hymenoptera > Halictidae > Lasioglossum > Lasioglossum morio. The sequence continues at coordinate 2,919,391 of OU744324.1, read as the reverse complement.
AATTTGCCGGGAGTTAGGGTCGCCTCGTCTTGCTTTCCTTCTATCGTGTTCCTCCTTTTTTCTCCGTGCACAACGTTCAAACTTCGCACCGTCTACACAGCCCCTCTTTCTTTCCCTCTCTCTCCCTCTCTCTCTCTTTTTCTCTCTCGGCTCTAGAATGGTTTAGGTCTTACTTAAAAGATAGAATGCAGCAAGTTCGATTGAATAATGGATGGTCTAAGATACTGACAACGGAATATGGAGTGCCACAGGGTTCGGTATTGGGCCCATTGTTCTTTATAATATATATGAATGACATTGTTAAATTTTGCTCGGAAGTGTGTAATATAAAAATGTTTGCGGACGATACCTTAATATATGTAACGGGTGAGAGTAGTGCGGAAGTTGAGAGAAAATTGAATATTGCATTTGGCATAGTGGAGTTATGGATGAATACAAATAAACTGAAGTTGAATGCGTGGAAAACGAAATATACGTTAGTTAGAAGTATAAGAAAAGAATTGAGAGGCAATACCATTGTGAGATGCTTGGATGGAAAGGAAATTGAGCGCGTAGAAATAATAGAGTACTTAGGTGTAATTATTGATGATAGACTCAGATTCAACGGTCATTGTGATTTATATGCTAAAGAAAATAGGGAAAAAAATAAGTTTTTTAAATAGAATAGGGAATGATATCTCGGCTTACACTAGATGTACGATATATAAGACAATTATAGCTCCTCACTTTGAGTATTGTGCGACGCTACTAATCGATATCGGAGATACACAGTTAAGTAGGCTCCAAAAAGCACAAAACAGAGCGATGAGAGTCATATTGTAATGTGACAGACGTACAAATATTAATTGTATGCTTCAAACGCTGCAATTCATGAGTAAAAGACAAAGGCTGTACTACAATATGTGCATATTTATTTTGAAGATTTTAAATAATATGATGCGTGTGCAATTTAGAAATAGACTTAGAATAGTAGGCGATGAAAGTGCAATGCAGACACGACAAGCGGGGAATATTGCAGTGGAATTTCGTAAAACGAGAAGTGCCCAAAAAAGTGTATTCTATGAAGGAATATTAATGTATAATGCACTACCAGACGAAGTAAAATGCTATCATAATTTAGACGTATTTAAGAGAATGCTAAAGGAATTCGTTGCAACAAATATTATGTAATATAAATGTAATGGAAAATAGCTGAGAAAGCTAATAAATCATCAATCAATCTCTCTCTCTCTCTCTCTCTCTCTCTCTCTCTCGTATTCTCTCGTTGCATCCTTTCAAATCGCGCCGCCTCCTTGATCGTCCTTCGATCTCGCATACTACACACATTCACGACCAGTAACGCGCCGACGTTTCCTTGTTAGCACTCATTAAACTAGCCTTCTTGATGAACATACCGTGACTCGGACGCTGCGACTCCTATTAACACGTGTCCAACTTTTTCAATGTTCATCTTAACCATTCTTCTGTTTTGTCAGGGTGCGTGGATTATTTTAATTCACACGTTCAGCCATTTTTTCTTTTTATATAAATAAGAAATTTTACAGAACATTCTTTATGCGAAGTTACATTTCATTTCGTGTTGCAGTTCGAGAAGTTTCTTGTTGCAACCTGGTGGGTCTGATATCGGTTGTAATTCCACGTACGATAAATTGTACAACATTCTTTGTTACGACTGTTGGAACGATAATTGTAACGTGTGTGGTCCTTCGTACGAAGTGATCGTGTTCGACCGCAATACGACTATGTGACATGAAATTTGTCGGACCGCAGATTGAACGTACAACGGATTGGAGCGTGTACGCAATCGGTTGGAAGACATTTTCTCTGCGCTTTTAACTTCGAAACGGAAGTATTAAAGCGAGTCGGAACCCGAGGTACAAACTCCACATCTCTAAATATAGAATCGAAAGTTTTTGCAATACACGAAATGCTTTTCTTTCCCCCGCGGTATTTGCAGTTATTGAATAAGTATGTCTTTTGCCATGGCATTCCATTCGTCGGAAGAAAACTTCTTCAGCGACTTTTTCGTTACCCTTTCTGCAAGAACGAATCTGCATCTCACGAGAAAATACAAGATTGAGTTTCTCGCTCTATTTATCTAATTAATCGAAACATTTGTAAGAGCTGCGTAAACGTCAAACTAACGAATACAATAATGTCCCTTGTCTTTGAAAAGACTGCTGGAGTGGTTCAGCTTAAAGTCCAAAGGTGAGATCGATTAAAGAGAGCGTCAAACTAAACGGAATTATGCTCGAAAGCTGTGCCTCCCTCAAAAGGTTTCCAATGGTGGGCGAGTCAATGACTTCCGAGTGTTTCACACCATTCTCCCTCACTTATTTTCAGGTAGGCAAAGCCCCTACTAACATTTTTATTACCGTAGAACTCGGAAGAGTGCGAACAGTTGTGAGAAGAAGAAATAAAAGAGATTAATTGCATGTAAACTACCGCGTTCGAAACCGTTCAATTCCATAAAATGTTCACGGCTTAACAGACAAACTCAAACAGACTGTATCATGTATTATTACTCTAATTTGGTTTCGAATGCTATCTTTAACTATTTAAAGTAAACCGCAAGTTGAAACGATCGGTTGCATCTATCGAAAGAATTTCTTTTCAAATTCGATTTAATCGATGAAATCGAGACCAGAAAGTCCTTCAAATTCTGATTACAATAAATATTTTTAAGTGTCCGATAGCTTATGTAAGACGCGCGCGAATTTCGACGTTCGCGAGGCTGGTATCTACAATCGGCGGGCAAAACGAAAATCGCGAGCTCGATTCGGACAGCATGTGGTGCCCGCGAAATCACGATGTAAGGTTAAGGGGTCAAGAACCCCGGTTGTCTATGTGCCACTCGATTAGCGACTCATCGATGCGAGTCGTACGAAACTTCCGGAGGTAGGCGCTTGTCCCTCTCTTTAATCCGCGCGCGGCGATCCTTCTTCCTCTGTTTCCCTTTTATTCTGTTTTTTTTTTTTTTTTTTTTTATTCCCCGCTATTTTCGGCGACGCATTGCGGCTGCATACGAAATACAAAAAGGGACGGACGCTCTCGCCGTGGCCACGCATCGCTGAACAAACCGATACGTCCGCTACGTGCAACGTATTTTTGCAAGACACACGTGGATCGTCGACGACGACGACGACGCACGACGACGACGACGACGACGACGACGAGGCGTTCCTTTCGTTGGACTTTCCCTTTCAATCCCGCTGTCTTTGTTGCTCTTCTCACCCTCTCGCCGCCCCTTCTTTATCCTCGACGTAGGACTGCCTCCTTTTTTATTATTCCCGATCCTTTATTCTTCCTTCTTTATTCTTCTGCCGGGCCTAGGCAAGTAGGCGCACACGTATAGTTGTAAACGCGCAAGCGAGCAAGCACATCGGCCGCAGACCGGCGGCGTAATATGCATTTCAAACTGGTTTTCCTTCAGCTAGGCCGAATAACGCTCCACGGATTTTTGGGGGGCCGCGTCGCGTCGCGCCGTGTACCAAACAAAATTCGCGAGCTTTGTTCGAATACATTTTTTTATCCCTGCGCACAGAGATTTGCGCGATTCCTACCGGAAGATGCAACGAGGGTTTTCGAATGTGCTGCGGGATTATCTGTTCGACGGAGGAATTTGTTTTCTCTTTGCGACTTAGGGCGGGATTTTATTGAGAATCTATTACCAGAGTTTGGTCGTTGAAAACTTACGTTTTCGAACGATTTTGTATTGAAGAAGACAATTATTAAACGAACACGTTCCTTGTTTTATTTCCTGTGTACGAGCGTTGTTGCGAAATCAAAGCGAACGGTTATTTTTGCGGAAAAAGAAAAATCGTCGAATCTGCATAAAAAATGAATATTAAACTCTTGATGCATCCGGTACCAAGAAGTTTGTCCGACGACTGGGTAAACTTCGCGAAGATTGAATAAGCGGCGAGCGTGAAGACTACAAGCCTCGTAATGGCGATGGAATTGGTATACACCGTCCGATGCGATATTCCCGTCCGATCGGTGACACGAACTAAGATGAATGGTAGTAACAAACATCCCATTAATCACGCGTTAGTCATCCTGATTCCGCAAAATCGATTCTTAATGAACATCGTGATATTTCAGGCCGCGGGTAGACCCGCAAAACCCGAAGACTATACGTACCCTAGCTCTCTTCACCTTCTACTTTGACCTTCCTTTATCTTGGCGAAGACTAGCGTCCTCTTTTTACATCTTATTCTTTATTCTTGATGTTCCACCATCACGCAGAGACACGGACGAAACTGTGTTGGCGTGAGCGAACGAGCGAGTGTATGAATGAGTGAGTTCGCTCGCGCACAATCTCCGGATGGCATAATGCATTTCGAACTGGTTTTATGCTGCCGAACGTAGCGCCTCATTTTTCCCATTGGCCTGAATTGCACCACTCTTTCCCTCCTCCTCCTTCGACTACTCCTTTCTTCCTTCTTTTTTCGTTTCTCCATTCTTGTTTTCCACCCTCCGGTGGCTCCTCCCTCTCCGGGCCCCTCTCTCTATTTCTTTGCTCCTCTTTCTTGCTTATTGTTAACGTTATAGGGAATATAAAGAGTCTAGACCGACACCTGTATAGCCCCGGACAACTGGCTCTTTCCCTTTCTATCGCGCCCTCTCTTCTTCTCTCCTCTCTTCGGACCCCATCATCCCCCCTCCTCTCTCACTCACTCTCTCTCACTCTCTCTCTCTCTCTCTTTCTCTCTGTTCTCCATTCTATTCCCCGCTGCCCCTCCTTACACCCCGTTTGTTTTTCCAACCGTGCCTCACCCGGAACTGCATTTTGCATACGAGAACGATGCGTATACAGAGATGATTCGTTAGGGATCCTCTTGTGCGCTTTTTCAAAATGTTTTCATGCTACCCCGTGCTCGATTGAAATTAAATGGGCCCCGTCCCATGAATGCGAATGGAAAGATTCTATTTTTATGAGACCGGACCGACGCGATCGACCAACCCGATACCGGGATACTTTCATTGCGGATTAATACCTGAATGACAGAGCGAGAGAGCGAGAGAGAAGAGGGGGAGAGAGAGCCAACTGCGATAATGCGAAATGTATTCTACACAACCAACCCTCCCGGTACTCTACGTGAACCCTTTGCGCTTTTAGGACTTCCGAAATGTTTCTGTCTCGAACTCTGCGAGGAGTATTAACTGATCCAGGAAATATCTGCACTGAAAATGTACCATTTTATCTAATCCAATTTTGTAATTTTCTAACCTCTAAATCGTTCTGGGTTTATTTCGCTTTACCAGAATAACTACAAGCGAATACAATAACAATGTCTGCTAATTCTAAATATGCAGATATGATTGTTGAAAATCCAGACTAACAATAAGTAAGGCAAATCTAAGTGCACGGTAGTGCACCAGCCAAGTTCTCGCACTACCTCCTTTTACGCGAAACAACTTGGCCGTTTTTTAGAGGCTTGTAACTCGGAACTGGAGGCAGATGGAGACATGCAATTTCGTACACTTGTTAAGTGCTATCACGTCTCAATATTGGCAAAACATTAATCTTCCAACATTAGTTGATTCCGAGATATAAGACCACAAAAATCGCTAAATTTGACACTGACTCACTGACTGACTGACTCACTGACACATCATCAAAACCTTTTGGGTACTTCCCATTGACCTACAAGCTTGGTACATAGGTCCACCATAACAAACACCCAAAGGAATAATTATCAAAGTTTGAAACTTTTTTTAAAATTTTTTACTATTTAAATTGAATTCAACCATGGACTCTTGTACGAATTAGAACTTGTAAAAACAAAGTTTGAAATAATGAACTTTGAAATTTTACACCTTAAAAGAAGCGTAACCTAAGTGGTGGGGATGGTCAGCTGAGCTAGTCTTAAAAAATGACGAAATTTTCAAAAGGCTTAACCCAAAGCATATAGGGTATGCCCAACCACAATTGATGAAATTTAAACAAAAATTGATGAAATCCCAAGAAAAACATCCTGTAAACAGGAGCCAAGTTCTCTATGGCCGTAAAAAGTTGTTTTGATCAAACAAAATACGGCCAAGTTCGTTAGCTCAGAAATGCCTCTTGCAATACTGAAAAAGCGTTTATAAAAATTAGTTTAAAAGAACCCTATTTAATTTTTAAAGAGTTACATGGAGGGTTAAATTATTCAAACTTGGCCGCTACTTTTTAAACCAATGGCCATAAAAGGTGTTTGGTAGCGGCCAAGTTTGAATAATTTAGCCCTTCATGTAACTCTTTAAAAATTAAATAGCGTTCTTTTAAACTAATTTTGACAAACGCTTTTTCAGTATTACAAGAAGTATTTCTAAGCTAACGAACTTGGCCGTATTTTGTTTGATCTCACAACTTTTTACGGCCATAAAGAACTTGGCTCCTGTTTACAGGATGTTTTTCTTGGGTTTATAATTGCCTCGACCAAATTGGATCGGACTCGTAATAGTCAAGATTTTCCATTTATTTTGGTTCGGATCATGTCCTCATTCGGAATGATTAATTCGATAAAATGTCGTATTCAAAAACAGAATTATTATACCGTTTAATATTCGATCGAATGTCACGAGGATTTCCTGCAAAGTTCCGACACGCGACGAGGATGCACCGCGCCGCGGCGCCGGTACCGTTGCGGAAAGTAAATGTTGTATGTATTATGTATGTATGTACGTATATACATTAACTTCTCCTCGAGTTCCAGCTCGCGTATCTGCACCCTCCTTTTTTCCAAGCACCGTGTCCCTACTTCGGTTTCGCTGACGCGCATCGCGACCTTTAACGAAGCGCGGCAGGATGCGCCGAGTATCAAGATTGTTACCGACTTAATTAGGTAATTAATAAAGACTCCTAATTACCGCGTAGGTGAACCCTTCTTAAGCTTTTCCCCCTTTCTGTCCAAGAGATAGGATTCGGTCAACTTGCCCCTCGCTCGCCGCATTCGAATCGCCAATTTCACTTTCGATCGTATCACTCTCGATTTCTATCATTCTCGAAATTGCACTTGTTAATAAAAAGACACGTTCTCGTGTCAATCATTTTCACAGAGATTTTTCATATGTCTGATTTACTTTCACGTGATACTTCATGTATGTTTTCATTACTTTTAGTCGCCTTAATCAACAGTTTTTACTAAAGACCCACAATAATGCACAGTCGATAAATTAAAAAGTTAAGATACCATTCCCTTGACATATAGCGGAACCGACGTTACTATTACTTTGCTTCCGACCTAATTACGGTATCCTGTAATTTTTGTACTTTTTGCCGCTGGACTCTGGTTTATTGCGATTAAATGTGCAATTTGATGCATCAAATTCTCCGGTACACCGCATCCTGCGATCGCGATAAACTTTATATCCTAACTCTTAATTTCCTCTCTGTTTGTACTAGTGTGGTTTACGACGGGCTTTGCCGAAAGCACTTTACACAGTATAACAAAGCACGACAGTTCTAGCATTGTCTCGTTATACAGGTACGTTATACAGATACTACAATAAGATCCTACCGCATACGATCGATTTCCACTTGCTAAGATCATTGCACGAATAAACATATTACCATTTTCCATCTATTTGCAATTGACTTCGAGCAGGTCTATTCTGCATAAAGACCCGACGTCTAATAATAATAATTTACGAGACCATAAATCGTGTTCGCCGACGAAGTATACCGCAGAATATAGGTCGGCGTATAACATAGTGCTCTAACTTTCAGGTAAGCAGCTCTCTGGATTCTACGCGGGCCAAAATTCCCGGGCAGGTAGAGAGGATTCTTTGTACGGAATTCCCCGCGTCCTTATTCGGTCGTGAAATCGCCTGGGCGTTTGCACGTTATTCGGACCATTTATTTTTGTTACCACCATCGAGGTCTACCATAAACAGCCAATTAAAATATAACGTTCGACAGATCCTCGAAACTCCGGGAAATGTTCGATCGGAAGTTTCCGGCCTCGTGTCGCAACAGGAGAGAATAAAAGCCACGAACGGCTCTCAACCATTGAGAAATACTCAAACTTATAATCACGTTCCCATGGAGAATTCTTTTCTCACGGTGTCACGAATTGTAACACTTATTGGATACTAGCTGGTCCGACAGACGTTGTCCTGTCCAAATTTCAATAAATTTGTTTATGATCGTGAGTTATGGTCTTGGGTTCATAAAAGAATCCCTAAATAAGTGTAATCTGCGTGTTTAAGGGTTAACAGAAAGGATAATGTTGAATACTCTCACGTTTAGTTTCATAAGGTTTCTCGCTATGTACACTTTATTTTTGTTTATATATTATTACTTAATGTTGTAATAAATCTTTTCTAAGATTTTCTAATAAAAAAAAAACAAATATGGATTCTGAGGCCTCCTAGAAGTTAACCCCCCACTTGTTGAATTAAACAATTTCATCAGTTGTGCTGAATTGTGCTATATTTTGCTCAAATATTACAACTATAATGTAAAAAATAAGATGAAAAATTGAGAAAAACGATTTTTTTAGTAGCCCCCACTTTTCATTTTATCAATTTTCTCAATTGTGCTAAGATTGTGCTAAAGTATTACTTAAAAAAAATAGTGAATAATCGTTTTGGACATCTAATTAACGTTTATGTAAGTAACAATCATCCAAACAGCATATAATCATATATCTGAGTTGTGCTAGCCTAGCACAAGTCAGCACAACGATATAAACGGCACTTTATTCTTGTACGCGGCCCTTCGCGCATACCATTTATTTAGAACATATTTATATCACATATACTCAATTCCTCGTTACATTCTCGTCTATCCTCTTTCCCTACTTCATATTCCCTTCCTAAATCTTCCTTCCGAGACATCACGCGACTCAAAATCACGACTACAATTCTACCAGCCACAAACTCCAATTATGATACCTATTCGTAGGATCATTGCGCGAACGAAGGCCCTTCTAAGGCAGACAAAAGTATATGTACTGCCCTTTGTTGTGCTGGAAAACTGGAGGTTGTGCTGACTTGTGCTAGGCTAGCACAACTCAGCTTTGCGATATGTATGTACTATGTTTGTCGGATGTCTAGAAAGTCCAAAAATGATATAGTATCGTAACGCGAAGGGCAGCGTACAAGAGTAAACTACCCTTCATGTATATCGTTGTGCTGGAGGAATTGGAAGTTGTGCTGACTTGTGCTAGGCTAGCACAACTCAGATATATGATTATATGCTGTTTGGATGATTGTTACTTACTTAAACGTTAATTAGATGTCCAAAACGATTATTCACTATAACTTCTTTATTTATTATTTTTTTTTATGTAATACTTTAGCACAACCTAGCACAACTTAGCACAATTGAGAAAATTGAAAAAAAATGAAAAGTGGGGGGCTACTCAAAAAATCGTTTTTCTCAATTTTTCATCTGATTTTTTTATATTATAGTTGTAATATTCGAGCACAATATAGCACAAACATAGCACAATTAAGCACAACTGATGAAATTATTTAATTCAACAAGTGGGGGGCTAACTTTTAAGAGGCTTCTGAGATTGTTTCGTCGATATTCGTCATCTCTGTTTATGAAAAAGACACTGAGACCGTTGATTCATTTTTGACTACGAACAATATGTTCATTGTGCTGGTAACTTATTGGTAATCCAACAACACTTTTTCTCAATGTAGCAACACTAACTGCTTCCTTCTCTTCTGCGAATATTGAAAGAGTACAAGCATCTGTTCGAAACAGATCATCAAAGTATTGTATTGTTAGGTGTAATACCAAATTTCAAACAAGTAGTAGTTTCGCTCCCGAAGTGATATCGCTCCCTGCAAAGCGTGAAATCGAACGCGATAAATGTATGAAGTCTAGTAATCCTCGAGGAGGCGTTCAAGATACACACACGTAATAATCAGTCTACAGAAAAACGATTTAAAAGGCACTTGCAGGTGCGATAATTTGAACTGGCCACTCGATATGATTATCAGGATTAACTTTGTCTACAATGTAGTTATCTGCACACGTGTATGGTATCGATACGTGAGAACATTTTCAAAATATTCCAAGTATTCCGATAGATCTTTAATCTGTTCGAAAAGTCGCCGAAGACATTTGTCATAATTAGACAGCGGATTTTATGCATTTATGAAAAAGGCGAGAAGATGTAATTTATAAATACTTTTATATTATTTCCAACCTGTCCAACACATTGATTCAGGTGGAAAATTTTTATTTTACATAAAGATTCGCTGTCTAGTCGTAATCTTTTTCCACATTGGCCAAAGGACTGTCCTGTAGCGTGACACATGAATGTCTAATCATTATTGGGCTCTATCAATTTCATCTATTGCCTGTCCTAGTTTATCGTTATCGATTCGACGTTTCAAGGATCGATCGATCTTTACGCTTGACAAATCCCCGTCTAATCGGCGTAGTCGTAATTTCCTATCGCGTCATCAAAATCGAAAGTTTATCGAGAACTCTCGCAATTTAAATGATAAACGACGTATTACCGGTGTGTTTAGTTCGATTATTGCTAATCTGGATCACATGAAATTTTTCAAAGAATTGCTGGACTCTTTACATTTGTTATTCCACGATCATTGAATCCTATAAAGACATTTCTTATAAGAAAATATGAATCCTCAGCAGTCCAATGGCGACTCTGAGAGGCACCACTAAAAATTGCTGTAGCATTATTCAAAATATTGTTTAGATTATTAAATATATCGGTATCAAATCAATTACTAAACATTTAGATATTGCACGAGGCATTTATACCTATATATATCATATGCATAAAATTTCAAAAATCATAGGGAATGGAAGTATTCTATATTTCTATTAAAATAGCTTGGAGTGCTTAGGATGGTAATTATTGCGACCGGGTCGCCGTAATCCGATTTTGATGAAATTTAAATATGTTATAGATTTCGTCATTTTGAACAACTTTTTCCTTTTCCAATATAGGGGGGTTGCTTTTAGTTTTCGAGATATACGCAAAAAACTATTGCTAATACTGTATTGAATTTTCCGTATTCTAGCACGTCACCTCGACTCATTCTATTCGCATGATTTTTCCATTACTACTTCAAATTCTGGATGACAGCTACACTGCACAGATTATGCGAATGAAAAAATAAGGTTTTAATTAATATTTAATTCATCTTTTTATTTATAACTTCAAATATTACGCTAAACATTAGCAATTGGAAATGTCTCAGCAGTTGCCTCAAAAAATGTATTCAACCGATTATCGTAAGTAGTCTGTCGTCGGAAAATTCAATACACTATTAGCAATAGTTTTTTGCTAATATCTCGAAAACTAAAAGCGACCCGCCGATATTGGAAAAGGAAAAAGTTGTTCAAAATGTGTTTCTGCATAACATATTTAAATTTAATCAAGATCGGAGTACGGCAACCCTTTGGCAATAATTACCCAAAGGGTTAATTACTTTATTTGATCGTGTAAATTTTTACCAGGCATAAAACGCACACATACAGCTACTAATTTTTGATTTGAGCGTTCGATAGGTTGAGTGTTAGAGATACAAGTCCCTTTAAAAAGAGCAGCATCGAAATTAGGCTGAAGTTCAGCTGTTGAAGAAGTAGGTTACGCGATTCGTCCGATATAGTTGAATGTATAAACGATACGACGACTGTGTAGTTGGATTAGTGAAGCGTTTTATCTGGCTCATTAACTCGAAGACCAATAGTGAGTGGCCACGATTTTGGGCCGATGTGGCTACCCAACGGCACTGTAACGATAACCAAATTTACAATCAGTTACAATCGCAAGATGTCGGGCCCTCATGTAACATGTATCCCACAATGGTATCCAGCCTCGATTCGCGATCACGCGAGTCTGCAACTTACGCGAGTGGTCGAAACGTGCGCGCGCGATTTCGCAGTGACATTACGCATCCTCGAGATAAAAGAAATATTCTGGTGACTGGTTAATTGCCAAAAATCAAGAAACCAACGAGATAGTATCCGGTGACTTGTTATCTCCCCGGCAACATCTGAACTTTTCCACGATCGCATGACTGCCGTTTTTTTTTTTCTTCTGTTTGCCCGCCACTACATAGTAGCAATCGTTCCGCGTGCCTGCTTTCGCCTTTGCTCCTCGATGCTTCGGTTTGACATTGATATAACACTGAGGGACAATGATAAAAAGCAACGTCTCGTGGAGTGGTTCGTCTTTTTCTCTTTTCTTTTTAATTTTAGCTGTACATACTATGGAAGATAATTCGTTGTATTGACGTCAAACACTTTCTATGATATAAATGAGTAGGTGTAATTTAAAACAGTAAAGACATTAGAAGAATTTTAAAATATTATTATACTCTTTTCAACTTGTTACACATATTAACACATTACCTACCGAAAGCGTATTAATAGGATTTTCAATAATTGTGCTGCACCAAAAAAAAGAACAGAAATTTTCTTATACGTTACAATCTTAAATGAAACTATTATATGAGGTTAATGAGGGTGACTTGTTGGTTCACAACGAAAATTGCTGTTGCTATTGAAGGTTTCATTAAAAAGTGTTTAGCCATGTACCATAGATATTTAAAAATTATACAATAATAACCGGTCGGTAATGTGTTAAGAACGAAAATATACTCCCGTTTCACTCCAGTTTGTTGCAATTCAGGTACAACATTTTTATTTTGCATAAAGATTCAAAATGGGCACCAAAAATGTTCAACTTTTCTGAATGTAATATTGTACAATTCGACAAGAGAAACTGTTAAAACTTTAAATCACAGCCGCACTTTTACTTATACGATTCAACATGTTTCATCAATTTCACACAGTCAACAGATCTCTGTTCCTGAATATTTGAAATGAAACTGTAAACGTATCAAGTTGGAGATATTAATGATGAATTGTTCGATTGATAATCACCCAGAGACATGACCAGTCTCATGAATGACCAGCAGATTCGACTGTACTTCGAAGAATCCAATTTTCTGAGTATCTGAGAAGCCTCTAGCCACAACAGTAACAAAGTCTCGCAAAAAAGCACGCCGTTGCATGCTGTCAAGGCATAAATAACCGCGTAAGTGACGAAAGCGAAGGAGTTGATTTCCATAAAAATCGACACCTGGATTTCTACCCGTCTTCTTTTAATTCCGCCGGCTATCGAGCTCGGAGAGAGAGCAATAAATTCTGGTCCGTAGACTAAAATGAAAGCCGCCCGTGTTTCTTCAATGGTATAATATGTAAATGAGCTCTCTTCGATAACTAATTAATTTCCAGATCGACCCACACGATGCAACGTGTTAATAACTCATTTAATCGACAGAGACGGAACAAGAAAAATCGCGAAGCTTATGGGCCAGGAGGTTATACGTGTTGGCGCCTATTACGTAAAATTGCCTTAAAAATGTGTTCGAAAAAAAAAAAAAAAAAAAAAAAAAAAAACGAGCAACGAATACACGCTTTCTCCAGCTCACCGGGGTGCTTCCCAGAAACCTCGAAAGCAGGGAAGTCGTTTCTTCCACCGCGCTTGGGGTAATAAATGGTGTCACGCCGTCGAGTGGATGTGTTTATTTTCGAAAGTCCAACGACATTTATGGAAACGCCGTGAAGCGACAATTTCTCCGCCGCTGCTTGCCCTAATCCTCAACCCTCGTTGGCCCGGTTTCTTTTTTTTTTCGTCCCTTCGGCCGAGGGTTGTCCGGAGGTGTCGTGTGTCTCGTTTTTTCCAAGGCACCATGAACATCGGAAGATCGCATTGCCACCGACGAAATACCCAGAAACTTTACCCGCCGTAGACTCCGCAGCAATTTATGGTTTAATAGGATGAAGGTCAGTGCGAGGAGCAAAGTGGTGCTATCTCGTATACAGGGTGTTCGTAAGAAAAAACCGTCTCACAGGTCACAGCTCGGATAACGTCGAGCGAAATTGGTTTCTAGTTCTGCTGGCGTAAACTTCTTTCCACATCAATCACACCAGTGAAACGCGAAACTAGGCCATAACTAATTTTCCTTAACCAATTCAATGTGTACGTGGAAATACAAAAGTTTTTTCAAATGACTAATTTATAATCACGTATTAGTCGCGGCGCGGATTGGGTCGATTTTTTTTTTTTTGCGGCACCCGGTACGTGACCTGTAATAAAATAAGTGGTTCCCGGAGATCCTTATTAAGTCGCGCGGGAGGAAGAAAGGAGATAATCGTAATCGATATCATCAGCGGAAGAAACGAGAAATCCCTTTGATGTAATTCGACATGGATGATACTTTATTATCCTCGATTACTATGGGGCAGATTGAATGTTACCAAGTGGTAATCGTTTCCTTGTTACTTGCTCAGAGGATGGAACGAAAAAACATTGCGTTAACCATGCGACATGCCGTACCTTACGTATTACAATAGGTTTTGTATGTTTCAACATTGGCATGACGTGTGTAAAAATATTTGAAGAGTGTTATTTATTGTTATGTTACTGGTATATCGCCGTATCTGCCAAGTATCTATCAAAGGAGACATAAAATTGAATCTCGAAAGGGAATTCAAGACGAATTTATATGGGGAAACTACATGTATAGTAATCGGTAAGGATAATTGTGTGTTTTATGACCGGTTGTGATACAACAGTAGGCTGGAATCACTATATACCGAGCTTTCGCATGTGAATTTTAATTTCCCGTATCACTATAAATATTTGCGATGTACACATTACATTACGATTGAACCATTACACGTGACAAGCAGTTTTAAGCGGCCCATCGGCTATTCACACGTAAGCTCGTAATCTTCGACGAGTTAAATTTAACTGCACGAGGTCTGAAATGTTGGATAAGTTCGAGCGAAAACCGTAGAAACTATAATTTTATCAAAAACTGATAAACCCGAGATAAAGTTCGCTCGTCAACTATTTATTTACCGTTAAACATTATCGGGCTCGGTTCTACAAGATAAATAAAAAAAAAAACGATTAAATAATTTTTCCGATTATAAATTATTTAATAGACGAATCAAGGAAAAAGTAGGCACGTGCGTTAGCGATGTCAGGTTACTTGAACTTTCATGCACGGAGAATCGAGTTTTTATCTAGATTTATTAAGAACTTACGCAAAATTTACAGTTTCATAAAACTGGGCAGCTTGAAAAGTGATACAGCGTAATCTGTAATCGCTATGAATCAATGTATAAGTGAATACTAACAATAAGATAGGTGAGAACCACCAGTGAGATTCACGTGGAATGTTTAATTACCTTATCGTCGACTACCTGGGCCTACCATGTATCGCATATTACCTGTCTACCGATAGAAAGCGGCGAAGGTAAATAATCTAAAAAGGAAAGATATTTCTGGGAACAGACATACACACGATCCCCTCCTTCTCTTCCATCGACCCATTCGCTGAGGAATTTAGCAACCCTTTTTCTTAGAAACAGCCACCAAATAGATGGAATATACCTCTATACGAGATAATCCAGCGCCGACAAAAGACAGACAACCCGGGCCACTTTATTAATGTTCAATTCCACTTATTTATTGTGCTCGTAATTGCTAATTATCCGAGCATTTCGCTTATCAACACGAAAAATTTAATTCAATGATTAAACGCGACAGATCCAATTAATTGAGCGACAAAATTCAACTGGAATATCATTTTAGATTCTGTTCGTTCGAACAGAATGGAAAATGGTTTCCAATCTCGGATAATAAATTCGAGCATTTTGAAATCTAACGCTTCCTCGGATCGCTATTAATAACTTTAATAATACATCCGGGCGTAGTGTGTATAGTTCTATGGCCCGAAAAAAAAACCCGAATGGATCCCACGTCGAAGGTTTCACACAGCATTATATCCTTGGAAGAAGCTCCGCGGTCAAATTCTAAGGCACCGTATTTACCACGGGCTCCATTACTCTTTCTCTGCCGGTTCCCCCGTCAGCATTTACAGGGCTAGATCATTGCGAAATTCGGAAACCCTTTTTCTGAGTATTCCCGCGGATGCCTGTGTGACGGTAACCTTGTAGCTAGGAGCCGTCTACCTGATTCCGGATACTTGAGAAACGGCCCCGAGAAGCGTCATCGAATCTCAATGAACCGAGAAGCGATTATTTCGAGATTTACGATGCGACATGTGGCCGCAAGTTCGGAAAAAATTTCGGCTCCACCTACTTCCCTCGATCTATTCGTCTTTTCGTATCTCTTTCAGCTTCTCGGTCCTTTTCGGCACAAGTGCACGATCTCTTTCTGGTATCGTTTTCCGGTTCGTTTTTTGACATATTCGAAACGTATAAGATGGTGAAGTGTTCAAAACTATTACTCCATTAGAGGCGAAGGAAAAACTATGTCTATCCGTATGACTTCTTGAAAAGACATATTTCAGAGATCTACCGTAACTGGAAGATACGACGGAAAATTCTAGGAAAAGATATAGATCAGGCAGTCCCACATGGTTTGAAAGTTTAAATAGGAGGCGTTAACATCTTTATCGCGGTAACCTTCTAAGTTTGTTAGCTTCGTATAGAGATTACCGCCTGACCACCGCGTTATCATTCAAGTCCCCTAGTCCCACTATCGTTACATCGACTTCAGATGTTTCAAAAAATGTTATCTAATATTCAACAAATATTTCTGCTATGGAACGAGGGTGGAAGATAGCGCATCGGTTGTGTATTAGTTTAAAACACCCATATTTTCAAACGTCTACAAAAAAAAAACGAATGCAAATACTGAGAAAGTTTCGAACGCTTTACTTCTTTCGTTAAATTTTTAATCGCATTTTTTGTTAGCGCATGCCATTGATATAACTTCGCTACTTCGTTCAGATAACACGCTGATACTTCACGAAGCTAAGTTCTTTTAATCTTTGTTAGATTACTTCATTTTATTCGTTCGACCTACTGACTTCGAGATACATTCACGAGATTGTACTAACAATACGAAATATGAAATGTGACTATGTTCCACCTGAAAAGACAGCAAAATTGCATATTGTTACTGGCTCTACCAAATTTCTTGCAATAACGGTACGGCATCATCAATCACTCATTCGGCAAAAAATTATTCTTCATGACACGGCTTTATTCTTTTCGTTAAGGACTCCATATTGAACGCATTGATCCTCCTTCTCCGTTATGCTCCGATTTTACCTTAATGGCAAAAGCTATTGTAGCAGGAATCTTCCTCGATTCCGACAAACGCGAACAATACTGCAAATCATTCGAATCGATCATCCGTGCAAGCTATATAACCCGTGCACTGTGCAAAAAATGCGATTTTACAAAAAAATTTTATGCTACTCATCATACCTCGATGAAATGTAACCTGCACTCATTGATACCTTAGTTGATACAATGGTTTGCAACGTAATAAACAGATACAAGCTTATAAACTATTCAAGAGAAAAAAAATGTTAATTGTCGTTATTATTTCAATTGTTCTGAATATTGAATAGCGTACCGAAATACATACTACAGCTCTTCCTATAAACAAAGGAGAGTGACAAGCCGCTAGAAACCAAACGATGCATATAAATTTTTGTTAGGCAGCTACTTAACGAGGCAGACTAAACTGACAATGGCTAAATCCAGGATGGGAACTAATCCACAGGCAGTAAAGGGATTTATTACGGGTGCTTCGTAGTATCCTTCACCGTTAGGTGTATACCTGGTGCAAGTACCAACAATTCTGGAGAAATCCAGAACCGGTATACCGATACCTCACTTTGGCGGCGTACGAAAGTATACTTTTAAATATATTTTTTGTCAACAAACTGAATCACTGTAACGTGGTAAGATAGACAAAAAATTTCATTGAATCTGTCAAATAGTTCTACACATTTGTAAGAGTTACAGATTAAATAATTATTTAATTCGCAGTTAATTGAGAAATATGAAAATTCAATAAAATTCCACTACGACACGATCTTTCCGCACCAGAAACGCTTAAAGTTCTGCAATGCGGTAACCATTCTGCGACAGCCAAGCGCCGCCACCAGCTCGCAAAGCTGTCAACCCGCAAAGTTCATTCTAAGACTCGATTATTGTGAGCTCGGAACCTTCCAAAATAAACTGTATCGTGTAACAACGATGTAAGAAGTTTCTTGGTCGGACTTCGCTAAGAAGATTTGCTCGGAGGACCATTTGTCGAGGCTGTACATTAACGTAACAATCGCAAGCCCCTCTTCTAAGAGGTACCAAACACTTTCCCTTGATCGAATGCTAATAATTAACGCGCGTTGTCCTCGGCTGAAGGGTGGCATCAAACAAAATGTCAGCGTGGCTAAAAGCCATGAAAGCAATTTGTCCGCAAAACCTCCCTTGAAATTCAAATGATCGGTAGCGTGAAAGTTTCTCCCGTCTCGACTGAAACAACTGCGTGGGAGGTTCGAGGGGGGTGGGTGGAACAAAAGAGAGACACACTCGGGGTGTTCTGGTCTCGAATGTCATTTTCTTGATTAATTTTGAGGGATCGTTTTCGAAAGAAACCATTCAATCTTTTGCGATCGAATTTTGCACACATTTTTTAAAAGTAAATCTAAAATTCTGCCGTAGCGTTGAAGAAAACATTTGAATCGATTTATAAAAATATATGTTTAATATTATTCACTGATATAACTTCCATTATATGTAACAACTTGTTGCCATCTTTCGGAGAACCTATCATTTCCTGTTTCCCAATAACTCACAACGCAACATGTGTTTTTGATTTACAAGCTAAATTACCTAGTTATTTAAAAATTTTAAATACGACAGAACTTTCCTTCCAACCTAATTCATGTGGTACTATACTGTTTTATAGAATTGCGTTCATCGGGAAATTGTAACTAGATTAATGGGTCCCACGGAAATCACCAACACCGTCGATACGGTTTTCACCGACATTTCACCGCCAACGCCTTTAACCGACAACGAATTTCATCGACTAAAAAATGTAAAATCGTTCAAATCAAAGTCGTTTTCGGGTAAAAGCGTTGTCGTCCAAAGTTATTGTCGGTGAAATCTCGAGTCGGCGAAATGTTGTCGGGGGGGAAATTTGTGTCGGTGATTTCTACGGGACCGAAATGAATTTGGTGAATGATTGGGGGTAAGACGGAGAGTTCGCGGGGTGGTTCGAGATTCCAGGGAATCAAACGGTTGCGCGCGATCGTAGAAATTCGCGTGAGCCGGTCACGAAGAATCAACGACGTATCCGATGACGTCACCACTGGCAAATCTCCTGGATGAAGGCAGACGCCGGTTGACCTTGCACGCGCAGTCATCTGCCACTCGGTTATTCACACGGGATGGCGAAAAGAAGAGGTGTGAAGTAAGAAGAGGAGAAAGGCACCAGCAGAGAAAATGCTGAGGAGGGTGTGGAGTCGCGCATGCGATCACCAGCTCGACCTCCCACTACACACTCCCGCATCCTCCTCCACCTCTACCTTTCACTATCTTCCGTCTGCCGTGGCCGAGGATACTTATTGCTGTCAGTCAGTGCACTCGCAGCGAGCGCGGTTAATGAATGAAAGGAATCGAAATCGGAATCGTTCCACGGACCCAACTATGTAGTCATGTAGTATACATAGTACGCGCGACGACGTTACATTCTGCCGACATGGTTGAGTTACTCATGAATAGACTGCGGACTTCTAATGCCAAATGAACATTGTTATAAGCGCCGATTACAAGCAACAAGAATGAAATAATCAATTAAAATTTCGAAATAGTATAACAATATTTTTCAATTCTTCCAATTGCCTTCAGACTTTTCTATAACATTTATTCTACTATCTCATCATAAATTTCTGCAATCCGCAGTCTACTAATGACCGCTCACGACTAGGCTGCCGATCTTCATGCGAAATAAACACACCCTTTGACGTCGTTCGTTATACACAATTATACAATCAAGTTCAATTGAACGAATACGAGTTTTCCTCGGTTCGTATCGATCGGAGGGAAACTTTTCTGTAGAGTACTATGTAATTATGTAGGGAAACTTTGTAATTTATAGTGTGCTACAATTTTCAGCTGAACTTTCAAACTTGTTCACGATTAAGTTGTCTGAAAAACCGATGACGAATAGTTACAGTTCCTTACGGAATGTCAGTTTTTACGTACACTGTTAAAAGGTTGATGGGTCAGTTGGAATATAATAAGCTAGTTAATTAATCGAGACACGGTGAATACGTTACGCGAAATGGAATTAATAAGGTGAGCACACTTTCCCGCAGTAAATACAATCACGGCAAAGCAAGAAAGACTTCTTGTCTTGGTCCGTGGAATGTCGTTACGGTACTGTCAAAGACGCGTTCGGAATAATCCATCAACCATTCCTATCCTACCTACCTCCCATCGCCTCTCTCTCTTTCCACCGAGTCTCTGCGCCATTACATCACAAAAAGATGCACCGACAGATAGTTACTTTGAAAGGGGTAGGCGATCCCGAGAGATTTGTCGGCGAGGTTCACCTCTTTCAATATCCTTTCAAGAAGTGGCCGGCTGAAAGATCAATTTTCTATTGACCGTCAGCTATCGGAGGCAAAGCCGGGAATCATTGATCGATTCATGACACTATAACCCAACGAAGATCTTCATCTATGCTCTCCCGAGCTACTTTCCACCAGAGCAAACCGGCCCGATGCGATCTGCATCACTGTAACAAAAGCAAATCTCTTATCGTGCCATCCGGAACGATTAAATGCAATCAGGTATAACATGAATCAATAATCGCACGTAGATTTATTGAGCATTGCAAATCTGAGACTCAATTTTAATAAAATAGAGTATCTTAATCTTTCTTATCTCAAGACATTACCTACCGAAAGCCTATTAATAGGATTTTCAATAATTGTGCTGCACCAAAAAAAGCACAGAAATTTTCTTATACGTTACAATCTTAAATGAAACTATTATATGAGGTTAATGAGGGTGACTTGTTGGTTCACAACGAAAATTGCTGTTGCTATTGAAGGTTTCATTAAAAAGTGTTTAGCCATGTACCATAGATATCTCAAAATTATACAATAATAACCGGTCGGTAATGTGTTAAGACATCTTGCTTGCAACAAGCTGCTAGAAAATAATTAAAGACGAAGACTATTTTTAATGAGAAGATCAAGCACAAATAATTATTATCGCGACGCCATTTGCGTATGTATCTCATAAAATTTTCGGTTAAGTTAAAAATCAGATCGTCCTCGGACGTAGATTTATTCAGCATTGCAAATCTGTGATTCAATTTTAATAAAAATGAGTTTCTTAATCTGTCTTATCATAATCGAAGATGAAGACTATTTGTAATGAGAAGATCAAGCATAAAATGAATGTTGCGACATCATTTGCGTATGTATGTCACGAGATTTTCGGTTCAGGTAAAAATCAGATTGGTCCGAGATTAGTTTTTCACGTGATTTAGATTCAAACAATTCCGCAGCCTCTGAAACTGGATCGATTTTCAAAGTTATCGAATTTCAAACCGACTTCAGATCGACAGTGCCGCGGTGCTTCCGCACGAACCAGCCAAGTGTGAACTGTCAAGGATGATCTGCCTCTTCGCCACTTTCTTATTGACGGCTCTAGTCTAAACAAAGCCCTGTTTTAAATCTATTTTGACTTGAATTCGGAATACCCCAGAGGACTGACCACAACGAACGCGTACATATGTCAATATTTACAAACTCTCATTGACATTGTAGTTTTATTCCCAGTTGTGTCCGTCGTACACTGCTAATGTTATTAATAAGTTCCCATCTTCTAGTACGACTGTGATATAAATAGCAACAGAGAACAAAGCTATTTAGCCTCACGCGAGATTATAAACTCACTGTGGAAGTTAATCGTAGAATATTTTTCGTAGAATAGTAGAAAAGCATCGTACACGATTTTCACAGACGAATCGAGTAAGAAATCTTTAAATTTCTTATCTGACCTCCAGCTGCTGATCGGTCTCTGCTTTGGTCCCCTTTTTTGTGGGGAACATCATAATGGGAAACCACGCATCCTTTTTTTCGTCACTCTAATATCTACACATAAATAACGTAGCAATCCAAGATAAATATACGTAACCTGTATTCCCGGTTAATAATGAAAAAAAACATAGTTCCAAATCATTAGACTCGTTCGTTATCTATAATATGCCTTCAAAAATCTAGTTCATGAAAGATAAGACGGAAATAATCACAGAGATTTCAACATTACGAAGAATGTAATGATTGAAATTTCCTTAAAAATTTATCCAGTTATTTGACGCGCATCGAAAAGCGACAGCAAATCAAACAAGGATTTGTTCAGCGAGTTTTGAACGGAATCCACTCCTGCCCATCACTAAGGCGTCGATGCCGCCTTTAACCGCAGCACTCAATATTGCGCGACGGAAACTAGTCCGCCACAGCACTGTTCTATGGTAAAAATCTCTTGAAGTATGCTACGACAGACGTTGAAACTTCTGACAAAGTTTCGATTAGCGACACAGGCAAAGCCAATCGAATTTTTTCCGAACGAAACGACGTAATGTTTGCAAAATAAGTAACATTATGGCATGAGAATCGAGCGGGCGCGGCTACCCGTACGGTTTCGGTCAGTGTCGTGCCGGCGCGTCTCGTCGCCCGGTGAAACGATAAAATTGGGAAAATTTTCAAACAACATATCTCTAGAAATTTCATGCAGAAATATGTTCCGTTACCTATGAAGCAAATCTGTCCGCTAAAAGGATACGATGGGATTCCTTTTTCGAACTTGAATGATCTTATTTAATAGCACGCTGTCGAATGAAGAGGAATTTAAGTGGCAACGTTACGGCAATTTGATGGGACTCGTAATTATTGTTCATCTGGACATCTCGTAAGTCTAGCCCTTGACGCTGAAAGTGATGTAACGAGACGCTATCAGCAGTGCTTTCCGCGCTGCTTCGAATTGCACAACATTGTGTGTCAAGGGCTACGTATGTAGATACATTACGAGCTAGCCTTTCTAGGCAGCGTGTACAGTTGTTCTTTGCGCAAATGGCTACCGGCTGATGAGTATTCCAAGCTGATACGTTATCCGCGCGCAAATCAACAACACTTTCTTTTTCTTGCGCCGCTTTAATTGCTAAGAAAAAGAAGGCGTCTAGGAAATCAATACGCCGAAAGTCTCGACTCTGCCTCCTAGTATCAGAAATCGCGAAGACCTGCCACCACAACTTCTATTGCAATTACACGATTTACAACGAATATGATACTGTGACAATATCGGTTAAAAGGTAGCCGGGAGCTATATTAATCGTGACTGCGGATGTTTATACAAAACTCAATTTTTGCAAGCAGATTTCAAGAAAGTGGAATCACGTAAAATCTTGTTCGCAGCGATAGCATTATTTGTAGTTCCGGAATAAATAAAAATCGCACTAAATTCTGTGGAATTTTATATTCCAGCATTTTCCGACCATTTTTCAAATCCGTAAATGCGACCCGTTCCTTTTAAAACAAGCTGTAACCGTTATGTAACCAGTGGTTCAAAAGTACAATATACGCGAAATGATGGGGACACGATTGTTTCAGTTGCCTTGGAAATAAATGTACCGAGAGGAAGTTATTATTGGATTACATATAAAGCTCCGGAAGTGTAACGCATACGTTTATTAGTACTTGATTGCGTAAATGGGGGAAATCCGTAATAAAAGAAAACGCCTCGCGAGCGCTGTTCATTATATTCCATTAGTGTATTTGGTTTATTTATCTCGTACGTCAATGACCGGGTACCCGGTTACCTAGTTGCAACACGTTGCGAATTCTCTGTTCTTGCTCAACAAATTGTAACACCGCTTTGAACGCACAGTTTTTGGCCAATCTTCTATTGATTTTACATTTACACCATGAAAGTCTATACTGTTTGTTTCTGAAAACATTTGATTAGTTTCATTATTGGCTGTTAGACGTTCGTGGAAGAACAGTGGGGGCGTTGATCGTGCTGTTTCTATCATACTAAACGACTGATTGTGGTATTACATCGGCACAGGTTTCGACAGATTGCGAAACACAATCCTGCTCCATATGCAGCTTCCATATTTCTCCCATGACAAACGTATGCGAGCCGGTGTGCATCAAACCATAATATGTGGCTCTCAACCACATTCTGAGGAGCAATGTGTGCAAAAGAATGCTGTTTTAGAATGAGTAACAGCACAATCTTTTCAATACATTAAAGTCAATTATCAGACTGCGGAAATTTATGTATTTATGATGCATTAAAAGACAAAATATCTCCACCTTGCTTTGTACTCACTCGAACTATCCGAGAAGGAAATAGAATTTCATTTAATTCCAGATCCGTGAAATTTCTAATCAACTTGCAACTCCTTCATTGTTTGAATTTATACGTGTGCATTACATATAATCGTAAAAGATACGAAAGTATATTATTAGCGTATTATCAAGTATTGATAATACAGCTAAATATAGAACAGAATAAATATTCATTACTGGACTACAGAAACCATATACAAATGGATACAATTTATAGGAAATTGTAATAAAATTCTACCTACAATAATACTAAATTAAGGAATAGAGCTTGATTCCAATGTGATTGTATTTTTACTGAACTTATTGCACAACCGCCGTATTTATTTCTATCGAGAAATATAGAAAGTGCGATAGAAGATTCTGTGCTCTAATTGACGTTCACTTTTCAGTTATTTAATCTGACTTAGTTATAACGTAAGTGAATGTTATTCACTTAACTATTAACCGTTCACGATTAAAACGTTTGATCAAATGCAATGCACTTCCTTTGCGAAATATTAAAACAATTTAACAGAAGAAGCGCTGCGTGTACCGTATTTGATATTTCCAATATATTTGAAATTATTTTGTGTGCAATGGATCGCATACGATGTCGTGATCTTTTAAAAGTTCTTTGTTTGTTGATAAACAGACAGTGTACCTTATTGTTAGGAAACTACATATAACTACTACTCATAACTGCATCGAAATCAATCCATTATTTTCAACAATAATATTGAACATTCAAATCGAAGATAAAGACAAAATACAAATATTTTCAATATTCTTAAAATAAAGTAGCATTTTCAAAAATTAAATTGTAAGTACACTACGGATCTTTATGCATTCATGGCTTCTGAAAATGTCCAAAAAACGCTACAACATAAGATTCCACAGAAACTAGTACGACTTTTATTTACTTCAGACTAGGTGATCCGATATACGTTGTCCTGTCCAAATTTCAATAAATTTGTTTGTGATCGTTTTGTGAATTTGTGCAACATTTGTTGTCGACAATGCAAATTCTTACTGAAATATTAATTAAAGGAGTGATGTTCGTTGTTTTGTTGTACTGAAATATGATTCAAAAAGCACTTTTAGTTTTTCCCGAATTTTCCAATTTTTCTTTCCCCAATTCGAACTATTACGAACATTTTTTTCTTTTAATTAGCCAAATCGGTCCAGTCGTTGTCAACGAACAGCATTTAATTTATGTTTATATAGATCTAGAAAGGCTACAATCACTGAAGATCAAATTTCATTTGTTTCTGCTTTCTTAAAATTTGCCTAGAAAAGTTGCATAAAAAAATCGACAGTTAAAGTTTCTGATTTATCGTTAATTTACGAAAACGTATCATTTGAATTTGGTACATACGATACCTTTTTGTCTGTGGCTGTAGCCGCGAACGCCGTCAGAAGACAGGAGAGGAGCGGGCCGAAGTGGCCCTAAGTAGCGTCGCGATTATCGAGCGATACGAGACAAAATACTCCCGCGAGAAGTGAGCGTACGATGTCGGGTGGGGCGCATGGTTGCGTGGCACGGTCCTGGCGCCGGGTCTCTGGCGGTGGGCATGCCCGTCGCCTGTGGAAGATGCAAGGCACACGAGCAGAACAGTTCAGTTGCCTTTAACCGGCCTTAAAGCAAAGGTTGGGTTGTCGCCGATCGCCGTGCGCGTGCGCAGGGACAGAGTTAGAGCCACCGGCTTATCGTACAGATCGCGCCGAGAATGAAATTCTTTCTTTGTATGGTCGAATACAGCAGCAGCAGCAGCAGCTTCTCTTCGTACAGAAATCTCGACAATAAACGAAAACGGCTGGAACGTTTATGGCCGAACGCGGCAACAGCACACGCGGCTAAATCGCCCGAACCGATCAGTTTACCTTAAGACACTTTCCCGTGTCACTTTTTTTTTCTACGGAGACACACCGGCCCGTGGAAGAACGACAACGGGGGCCGAGGAGAACGCGTTTTCAGTGCCGCGAATATATCCGTTCGGCCCGTTTCGCTGTTCGTCTAGAGTGGGTGAACCGGAAAACCGAGGAAAAATTCACCGGTTCAAATAAGCGGGACACGCGCCTTTCTCGTATCAGTTCAGTTTTTTCGCGCGATATTCGAAGCCGCGCCAAAGTGTGTTCCATACTGGATAATATTTTTCTCTTGGCTTACAACACGAAGTGGCCGACAGGTTTGTACGCTGTTCATTATTTTTCCGAATTTCTCCCCTTGACGTATTCCGTTTAACCCTTGTGTAGTCGACCGGCTATTCGTTTACTGTATTCCTTTGAACAATTTAGTTAATCTTCCTCGATATTATATGAATAGAATGGTTGTAAATAATCTATACATTTTGGTTGACTACACAAGGGTTAAAATTTAGTTTTTTTCTTTTCTCTAGGGGTGGGAAAATTTCAAGTAACCGGAACGTTAATTTTCAAGTCTCCGGCCATATCTGTTTTCTCGTGATTCCAGGCGATTGTTATCGGTGATTTTGCGAAAAGTGAATTCTGTGAAATATTTCGATAACCGGCGTCGCAGTTTGATGCAAATAGATTAGTACGCTAGACGGCTTTATTCGAGCTCCCCCTAACACGCGACGCTGCTGTTCAGTTTTCCGTTCGAGAATTGTGATGCAGATTTTTCGGAATTATTTCGAATAGATGGTTCGATAGATATTAATATCGATGAGAGACTTTGTTTCCGTGAAAGTGAAATCCCACGAGTGTATTAGTATGTATCAACTTACGAATTTCTTCCTGGCAACTGGCCTGTCCGGCAGAATCATGCTTGTCTATAAATAGTGTTATGAAATAGTCGGCAGTTCATTTCAGTTGCACATGTATGCATTCATTCGGTTGAACTTTGACGTGAAAATCACGCCGCCGCACTATTTCGCCTGTGTGACACCCGATTCGAATAATCGAACGAGCTAAATCCATATAAGAACTTCAATAATTTTGACTTCTCTAGACCAGCGGCTAGCGTCGCGTCAACGCACCTTCGTTGAACGTTACTTTTTCTATTGTCGGTTACGAAAACTGTCCAGTAAAGAATACATAGTTACAAAATTTAACGAAAACAAACATTTCATTTTCTGAAATATTTTTACTGCATTGCTTGCATTACAGTTACAAAAATTAATTTGACACGATTCAAGCACGCACAATGCCTGCAGCGAGAGCGTCAAAAATTATGGAATATAATTTGTCTTGATGTGACCATGGTGCAATTGTTTTTTGTAAGCAACATATATGTCATCTTCAACAGAATATCCACGAACTTTGGCACAAGACGTGGTCGTGAAAATTGTGATGTATTTTCGCGGTGCATTTGGAAATTCCGAGATTTTGGTTGACGGCTGGCGTCGGTAATTGACTGGTGGATATTTTCCTTCTTTATAAATGTTGCATCGTTTCGTTCGGATCGATATGCACGCGAAAATATGTGTGTCAGCCGGAGATAAGCGAGTTTACCCGGCATGTTGCACTTTCTATCGCAATGTCGTGCAACATATCAATTTTCAATAACAGTTCTAGTTTTTAGGAATTCGTTTGGTGTTTGCTTGAAGGCCGCCCAGGATATTTTTCATTATACTTTTACGATATCGCGCCCTTTCATCCTCAGAAGAAATCTACTCTTAATTATAGTGCCGGTAGGAAAGCTGTCGACTTGTTACACGCTTGAACGATAATGTTCGACGGAAGTTAGTGAACGCACCACCACCTATCCAAAGCTGGACCGGTTTCTCTGTTCGATATGTGGACTTGTGGTTCTAATATGAAATAAGTTCGATCTATCGATCGTCGTCGGACGACGTGGAATGTCGATGTCCTTATATGTGCAGCGTGGGCTAACATTCGATTAGGTTTGCGAAGGTTTCCTTCAACTTCAAGATTCGTCCTCAAAAGAAATTTTTATCATTTCATTACACATTCCTGACGGAAAAAAAAACAAGAAAGAACTTTCTAGGATGATTCGCAAATTTTATTCGGAAATCTAGACATTTTCTTTGTTTAAAACGTTTGTTTCGGGCATTCGCTTTTGACTGTATTAGTATATTCATGTAAAGACAACTATTTAACTTATTTAACAGAAAATAATTTGAACGACGAAATAATGAGGATTTCATTGTGCTGGTACATCATTCGCAATTTGTATTTTCGGGACACGCCCCTTTCCTAGCGTCCTCGCGAAGATTGATTGAACGACTAGTATACAGTGTCAAATGGATTATCAGTGTTAATAATAAAATGGCCAAATTGTTTTTCCCTCGTCCGAGAATGCCATTTTAATTAAAATGTCTATTCTAGAGAATTCGCGTGACAACATTAAGAAATCTGTAGTTTTCTCAAAGTGATCAGTTCCCAATATGATACATAAAATCATAACAAACGAAAGTAAGTAGTTATTTTTATTTGAAACACGCTGTGCGGAACCGATGGAATTTCCGCAAGAAATTATTCGGGATGTTTCTGCGAAAGCATTTGTCTTCTGTTTACTATTCGCTGGGGAACGGTTTTTTCGCACGCGTTCGACGACGTTACCAGAACGATCTAACGAAAGTTTATCTTTTTTTTCTTCCTGCGGGGAGAGTAACACGAAACACGCGGGATGCTTTCTTTCGTTGGCAAGGCCGTTCTAGGAAGGTGATTTCTTCCCCCCGTCCCTTACCTATTCGCTTTTGTTCGATTCAGCAGCGAAGCAGGGTCAAAGAGAAACGTCTAATGTATCATTGTTTTTCAGCGGTTCGCGTTTTTCACGGTCGAGCAAGCCACAAAGCTCACCGTCCCTCTTCCCTTCAGCCCCTTTCACTTTTTCTTCTTCTTGGATTGTGTTGCTTACTTTTTGGAACTCTCCTCGTTCGTTCTCGATATGAATCTCGCGACGGACGACTCGGCTAACTGTCAAACGTCTTTGTCCGACCGGTTGTCAAAACATTGCCGTCATCGATCCTTTGTATATTTTTTTCGAAATTATCTTCCTAATTATATTTACTACCAAATGAATTTTCTAATACGTTTCATTTGTGATCACCATACCGTTTTAAATTTAACATGTTTGATATTTTCGAACCGTCTTCCAAAATATCCTACTATGTAAACGAATTCCATATACTGTTGAAATAACAAGCCCTATCTAACGGTTCACTTTTGACAATATCGTAAAAGAAATCGCATCGAATTAATTTCATTGAAAAATTTTCACTTATAGACCATTTTTGTAATTACGGGCACATATATTGACAACAAAACAGAAGTTTACTTCGTTGTACAGAAAATGAATAACCAGACTGCGGATCTTTATGCATTTATGAAGAAATTTACTGAAATAGAAAACAGTAAAAGATGTAGAGAAAAAAAAAAACTCGAGAATGTCGTAATGTTACTTTTAATGTAATAAAGTGGTCAATGAATGAATGAAATATTTATGTTATCTCTGTTTGCCACGATCGATGCAAAACAATTTTATTTCCGCATACAGTTCCACGGTCTATTAATAACATACAAATTGATTAAACTCTGTTCAGAATTGTAGGGCAAGGGGTTAGAAATGCAATTCCGACGAATTCGAATTTCTTGAAAAATTGAAAAATCATTCGCACGGTTCGCGGTAGAACTTTGTAATTAATATGAACACGATGGTAGTTCATCTGTGCGCGGGAAAGGTACTTAGATAGCGGTGCACGGTTTCGGCGCGGCGTCGCCGCGGTGGGGCTGTATGGGGCGGATGTAATGTCACTGGTATAATGCCGGCAATAAAAATCGGCGTGTTTTCTTTGCGTGCTGATACACGCCAGGCGAATTTCGCTGTAACCATGAGTCACCGAAAGGAGTTTGCGACCCGCGGGCGGCGGCGTCGCCTTCCCCGTCATTTCGAGTGACTTTTCGATGCGTGACCGGGGCGGCGCGGCGCCTCGGACGCGCGTTTCCTTCTGTCAGTGCATAACTGCACTCTCGGAAAGCGTCGTGACGAGGCGATCCTACAGTGCACCTCCTTTGCCGCTTATGTAAAACAATGCGTCACTTTGCGAAAGAATTGGAATTTCCTCGTACCACCGTTTCCTGTTAATTCTTCTCGGTATCACCGTCTCCTGTTAATTCTTCTCGGTATCACCGTATAGTCTCTTTGCAGAGAATCGCTTCACCTAAGAATAGTTTTCTCGTCTATGCGGCCCGCTGACGCGACGAGCGTGCGCGCGAAGTGTGATCACGCTGGATCACTAAACTGACACGAACGATTCGCCAATAATACCGGAAGGTATTACAGTATTCTTCGAATTCAATTTTATTAGAGGTAAAGAACGGTCGAGTTCTTTTTGTATTCTTGGCTACTATAATTACCCGTGTCGCGACTATCGTGCTATCTGGCTTATTGTTTAGTTTGAAGCGACTGGTAGATAGTTCTGGCACTGTGACTTCGTTGCAGAAATACATTAGCGCCTGGTTGACTCATACCGAAACCCTGAAGCGTTAACACTGTTTGAGACAAGGAAGTTGTAATTTGAATGAATCGACTGATGCGACAGTGAAAAACATTGATAGACGTATCGGAATTGTAGTTTCGGTGTTGAGCATTCTGGCGCAAGTTCCGTATGAATGGACTGAAAACCCACAAACTAATGCATAAATAACAATTCGTGACTCACTGGATGACATCGCTGAATTGCATGCGTACGACGCTCAGGTCTCGGTAGACCCGACTGTTGTCAAACACGAGTTAATATGCCAAGAAAGATTATACTCTACCCAACAATCTTTTTCATTATGTAACAGAGTTTCAATTTTCTCTGCAGAACCTAGATCAATGTTTCTTGTATGCGTGGTGTCGAAAAAGTTGAAGACTTATCGCTAACATTTTATTTTTAACGAATCCAATCGAGTGGCCACCGGTTTTAAAAAGTACACTGCTCGCCGGAGGCTGGGTCTGAGGGTTGAAATGCACCGTGAAGGGTAGTAACCCTCCAACTGAAAGAAATAGACGCGCAACGGTCTCACGCGGCGAGGTAAAATGACCTCGTCTAGGGACTCGGAGTTTGGTCCTTGATTTATTGCAGGTTGTCGCACCTCGGCGTTTGATTTGTCGTCGCACGCGTTACCGGTTTTTCTTTTTTTCCCCGAGTTCTCCGTTGCGTCTCCGTTCGCGTTTCCGATTCGTTGCGGCAGGTTTACCCAATCAGTCCATGGTCGAGTTCGAGAGATCGTCATCCCTTTCCACTATACTTTTCACTATACGATATTTCGATTCATTTGTCTCGCCGAGTACCGTTGCACCGAATCGTGGCGAAATGAAAAAGAAAAAACCGTACATTACTGTCACGTTAGTAGCGAAGGTCGAGTATTTTTAATATGCGTACATGCATCATAGACAGAGCCACCGCGTCACGACCTTTGTTCATATTTTCATAGCATCAACCGTATTCATTTCGTTGATTCTCCCGATAATGCTCGAGGCGTTGCGACACACGTTGCAATACCGAAGCCGCGTTATTACCTCTACGTGAAGCCACATGTCGTAACATCGAAAAGGAGGAGGAAGTCGATGGATGCACATCGAAGTAATCGATAATAAATATGCGCGATCAGTCCGCCCGAGCAGATAACACGAATCGCAAGTCCAAAGATTCATTCGCTTGCCTAAGTGGATATAGCCTGTACTCGGTGTTTCCCGCCAAAAAATATACAGCAGATAGGAGAAGCGCTTTAGCATTAGCACAACACGCAGTGGAATAAACAGTGATAAGGTCGGAGTTTGACCACTTCGTGTACAAAAACGCGTCTCTCGCGACACTGCGCGTTGAGGTGAAATATTGTTTAACTTCCTAGTGTAAGAAAAAATATATATATTTTCCGTACCCGTCCAGGGGAATACCCAGAGCACCTAAGGGTGCAGGTAGCGAACACGCAGGCAAGAAGGTGTCCTTAGGACTAGAGTTTACCTGATCGTTCACTCTTCCAGTGATCTCGCAGTGTCAAGCTTTTTGAGTTTAGATCGGCTTCGCCGTCAATAGTTGTTCTCATTTAACGCCCACAAGTCGTCATCCTTTTCCACAATGTATATACAGTATATATATATAATGAAATATTCTATCCAGTGTTCATAATCAAACAACAGACTAAATTTGTTTCTCTGTAAATAAAGGTTACGTTTTATTAGATACTTATCTATTTACACTTTTTACAACTATTTACAAACTCACCTGTAAATAAAGAAACGACAATTAAAGTCTATTGTTCACTCTATTTATTTACACTACCTTTAGATCGTGAATTTATTCTGTTAATTAACTATCTCTATCTTCATTTAATTTTTATGCACATGTCTTCTCTATATTCTTTTTTTTTATCTCTCTATCTTTCTCTATCTATCTCAAAATGTAGGAACCGTTCAAAGAGCGCGCTGAGCATGCAAAGCGTGCTCGATTTAAATTAAAGAAAGTATATTTACTTTACATATATGTGTGACACTGCGAGCGCCACTGGAAGAGCGATCGGTCAGGTAAACTCTAGTCCGAAGGACGTCTTGTTGCCAGGATATTCGCTACCTGCACCCTCAGGTGCTCTGGGTTTTCCCTTGGACAGGTACGCGTCGCGCTGTCGAGCCGCATGCTGCCCACTTTCGACTTTCCCTTAGTCTTACTCGATATTTCTTGCACTAGGAAATAAATATACTAGATCGACGTTAACCGGCAAATTATCAAATCTAATTGCTCGCGGTATGGTTTCAGGCGAGATGCCGGTGCCGGTTTGGGATTGCTCTGACTTGGGCCTGCTAGACGAGCCCTTGGACACCGCGACGGTGGTGTCCGACGACATATGGAAGAAGTTCGACCTGGACTTCCCGCTGGACCGAGTGGTGGACGCACAATACTTGGACATGTATCACGAGCGGACGTACGACGACGGTGTTCTGCCGGATGTCGCGTACGACAAGATGACCTGTCTGGAATCGCGGGAGATACGTCACCACGATTGCATGTGGGCAGGTCTGTGCATCAGCAAAGAACACAATAGGACGTTACCGGCGAAGAAGGACTCGCAGATACAGAAGAGAATACCGGCGGGACGTAGTTTATTGATATCCCGAGCGAGCACTGTGCTGGCGACGACAATGTCAATGCAGCAGCAACAACAGCAGCAGCAGCAGCAGCACCGCGCGAAAAGCTTGGAGAGCGACGGCGATTCAACGAGACCCGACACACCGCAGACTTCGGGTACCTCCGACACCGAGACCGAGGACGAGGGACCTTTCTTCAGGCACGATCAGATCAATATACACGAGAAACTGTCCGAATGCATGTCAGAGGCGGTTACGAAGGCAGTGCCAGTGAGCGAGGTCACCGGTCAGCTGGTCAGGTTCCACGACAGGAGGAAAGAGGAGGATAAAGGTCAGTGTCAAGTGCACAAGGAAATCAATGTCAGGAATACCCACAGCGATCACTGCTATCACCTCAATCAGCCTATTGGCAAGAATCTGGAACACCTTGGCGTACAGACACCCTCCGATTCCGGTGAGTCATGATTTATTGTATATTACTCCCGTGCCATATACTTTGCCCCGGCATTACAGCGGGACCCCCGTTCGATTCGCCTCCTCGTCTTCATGCGCGTGCAATTTCATTCAGTTGCCCCGTAGAACTTTCTTACCCATTGTTACACGGGCTGTCTCCGAAGTAGCTACGATCAATCCGAACATCTTGCAAACCTATTTCTTCGTAGACGTAGCCGAGACTGAAGCTTCCCGTAACAAACTATCACTGTTGTTTAACGTTCACATTTTTATATAAATTCGATCGAAGCAGCTGATTCGCTGATAAATGTCGAAAGTCGCGCGTCGATCGGATTTTCAGAGTCGATTCGACGCAGAGAAGCTAGACTGTTCGCGCACCTCGGGCCGAGAAAGCATTTTATCTCACACCCTTTAGAACGTCAAGAGCATTTATTCGCCTCATTCTTTTGTACCCTCCTAACGGAGGCAGCAAGGTCGAACTAAGGATCCTCTTAATCGAGTGCAATTGACGGCGGCCACGGCACTCCGGTGTGCACTTCGCCGAATTTGGGTACCCGCATAAGTATGCTAATCGCGGTTGGTTATTCGTCATCGGCTAAGGAACGGCTGAATACGAAACACAATCGTAGAACTCGTTTTAAACAAGTTCGGAGGTCGGTACACTAACGTCCTCAGGTCAGTGGTGTTTTTCCGGGGAGAAAAGAGAACCGTGAGAATTTTTTCGCCTTGGAATCGACTCGTCGCTTTGCGTAACGGATGCATAGATTGCACAAACAATAACGGCTTTGCGGCCGTTATTGCTGATTCGGTGAGCATCGTTTTAGCGCGCGCGCCTGTGTGAGTGCCGTAGACAAGAAAATCTTACACCTTTCGCTTTTTTTTTACCCAGGGTTGCTGTGCAAGCACGGAGACAAAGAGAGGCTCTCGGATTTTTCGATTTGCACGATTCTCACATTTTTCGAGCTAATGTCTTTTTGTCCCGGGGACAAAGGGGCGTGTTTTTCATCTGTTAGCATACGTATCCTTAACGAGAAACGGGCACTCGAAGTCCACTTAAAACCGAACAG
The DNA here is from genome assembly GCA_916610235.2 of Lasioglossum morio. NCBI lineage: Eukaryota > Metazoa > Arthropoda > Insecta > Hymenoptera > Halictidae > Lasioglossum > Lasioglossum morio. Next base: position 2,884,642 of record OU744324.1, on the reverse strand, counting down.
CAACAGCGTCATCGGAGTCCTCGGTGTCGTATTTCTGAAATATTTCCAAGTCGTTTCCCGCAGATACAATCGATTCCCTTGGACAGACGTTCTTTGACTTAATGTTACCAAGGACATGACGCCACACATACTAGACGTAGACCGTAAATGTAATTTAATTGCTGTGTGCGCGACGTTCGTTTGCTTTCAATGAAAAGAATGATTGCCATCGAAGAAGAGACGGGCTTGATAGATTATTATTGCATCGATAGCAGCCGTTAAAAAGCTTCATATATCAAATGCGTGTCGAGGTTGAGCAAACATTTGCGTGTAAAACAATACAAATTATTGCCAGGCACAAACGTGTTCGTAATCGTCTTTCGAATACCCCGTTTCGAATATTCCTTCGCGTATTCTTTCAATTAAAAAAAAAAAAAAATCATTTTCGCCTTTCGAATTTCTATAGGAATCGTTATAGTTACGCTACGAAAATAGTTAACTAATTACCGCGGGTTGTTCGGAGGCGGGACAACGGTAATTGTCTTGACCAACTTGTCTCGCGAGCACCGAGGACCCGATACAAAATGCACAAATGTCAACGTCATTGTATCGCGGCGTGTTATACAAGCGGGAACGCAGCAACTATTTAGCAACGAGCGCAGAAAAATCCGTTGCGTGCGTCGCAGGAATTCCTTGAGTTACGTTGCCTCCTCCGGAGGCTCTTCGCGATCGGGGTTCGAGAAGTTCGCGAGCATTTTCAGGGCACGTCACGTATCTTCCCCGTAGCCGAGCACACAGTTCTTCCGTTACGTGTCTTGTTCACTGGGTCTAACTATAGTGATTCCGGGAGAGACGTGGTTTGGCGCGACTCGCATAATTCGCCCGACCCGTACGCTCTAGCGTCTAGCGTGTCTAGTCGGAGAGAAAATTGTGCCGTTCGCCACCTGAAAATATGTTGCGCCACATGGCGACATCCTACTGCCTGTAGATACTAGATACTAGGCACAACTCACACATGCGCGCGCGCACAACGTTGCAGCTAAACGACTGTCGCCGAGTTTCGCGTGTGTATGCGCGCGCGCGGTCTCTTCGTATGATAGGAGAGCATGACCAGGAAAGAGTAGTGCAATAGCGAACGGTGTACACACGTGCGTGCTTGCATTGACCTGCACGTGACCAAACATTTACGCCAGCTCTCTTCCGATTATACATCGAATCGAACGACATTGCTGGCCTATTTTTCTGCAGAATGTCGCGCTCGTATCGATCCGGGTTCTACAACGTGCAAAGAGAAACTCTTCGGCTATTGAAAATGATCTCCTGTTCCCTGTTCGGCGGCGCTGCGACGGTACACCGTGTGCACGCGACTCGTGTGCTTTCAGGATGAGACTGTTCCCAAGCTATCTGTTTAATTATACCAATCACAATTAAATCGAGTACTTTAATTGATTGTAACTGATGACCGACAGAGATAAGCTTTGTCAGTGAGTCGAGAACCGCTCGTGTGACAAGACGGTGTGAGAACTCTCGAGCGGGAACGCCGATAGGGTCTTATAAAGTGTGCCGTTTCCTGATCGTCCAAACTTAATGGATCAAGAAGACGTTACTGTGCGACCGGACACACCACGAATTCGGCCTTCGTGTTGTCGTCGTGTCACCGGTCGTAATTGGTAATTGCCAGGGGCACAACTTGCAAATAGGTACTTCTGCCAGTCGTCTGACACGGGTCAGAGTGAAACCACGAGAAAATCGTGGCCATGTTGAACGCGTTGATGTTGATAATTAACGTCCAGGTATTCTTCTTCGTATCGGATGAGCTACACTGTCCTCAGACGTATAACGAAACACCTTTCGAATTCCGAAGACGGGAGAACCTCAAGAATAATGCAAAATTCCCCTTCTAAGTTTTATGGTCTGTTAGATAGTCTCGCAATGAATTCGATTAAACACTTTGGAGAGTGCAGATGGTGCAGGTAATTTTCATCATGTTTAAATGAATGTCCATTTTCATAGATTATTCGCGGAAAACTAGAATGAAGATTTCCAAGCGTGTTGTACAGGTGCACCGCGAGGCATGATCGTCGGAGCATGCGCAGGTAGTCGCGCGGGAACACGAAGGTCACGCGGTACCAAGTGACGTCAATCGATAGCCGGCCGGCCGGTCGGTCGCTGCTTGCGGTCAAGCGTGGGACCCCGCCGCGGCGGTTTAAATGGTCGCCGGAATGCGGTTAAGCCTTTTTGCCATTCGCGCCACAGTCGCGCTCGCCGTGGTGAGGGATATTCAGTACCGTATTACACGGGCACAGTGCCCCCTCGGCATTCTCGCTTCGCATTAAAAGTCGCGTACCGATTCATGAATTTCCACCACGTACCACAATCAACGATATATCTTCTCTCGAAACCGTCTCTAAACCGTATTCATTGAAAATCTTTCAAAAGCAAATTTTGTAACATTTTTCTGCTCGTTCCGAACCGTAATGTGATTCAAGTTTGTTATTACCATAAACTGACTCACACCAGTCACTAGTTAGTGCTCGACAGTTTCACAGATAAATAACATTGCGCTATGTCCAGGGTTTAGTTTGGCGTCATCGTCGCGAAGTATCGGCATTTGCGTAATGTATGCGGAAAATGTGTTTCGTTTTCTTGCAATAATTTGTTTTTTTTCCCTGTCAACACCGCACGTGACAGAGCCGGGCGCACGTGACAGCAATGATAATAGACCTGGGTCGCTTCATTTTTCCGTGGTTCACGGGCGCCTCGCGTTGCACTGTTTGATCGAACGATGTTATCTGTGTACGTGTGCGTCAAGTGTGGCGCCAACTGCAGTGTTGCTTAGCGCCTTTAATTACGTAAACGCCTATGAGTGCACGGCGTTAACGTGAACGGCAAGCGTCGAGGGATTCCCGGTACGGAAAGAATGATTGTGTTTCCGGAGAACGATCGGACGAATGCGGTTTGCGTTCCAATACCGGTAATTGCTCGCCGGGCAAAATCCTCTCGGTGCGGTTATAATTAATTGGTGACGCAGCGAACGCGGAAACAGCGGTACTGCGAAAGGAGTCTGCGCAGGCGTCGCGTTAGAAATCAACCGGCGGTCGGTCTCTATCAAAGCCGACAGAAATCTTCATCGTCCCTGTAACGCCGCGACGAAGGCCGAGCGAAGTCCTACTTACGCGCTCAGACGATGGAAAGTAACATACGCGGCTGCGATAATTCCTTTTTTTTTTTGCTCCTTTTCAGACAGCCGATTTCGTAATTGAGCGGTCGTTGATGGAATTTCTCCGATCGTTAAATTTACATATCATTCGAGCCGAAGAAATTCACGGTTCGATTCGGTTCCGATAACAGATCCCGGTGTGTCGCTGACATTTAACTTTTTCTCTTAGCCTAGTCCCCGCTGGTCGGATGGTTAACGATGTTTTTTCATCGCCATCTATTTTCCTACGATTTTATCGTAGCTCTTGTTACGACGAGGTATGAGTACGCGTTAATACGACCCTGATCCCCGATGCATCCAACGAAGATACACCGGGGCTCGTCTTACGTCTGGATATTTTTTATTTCGCGGTATTCGCACGCAACCCCGCCCAGGTTCTTTTTCCATCGATGGAGAAGGGGGAAGAAGGTGTGAATTTCGTTCGTTCTATTCGTCATGCTGATTCTCCGGGTTCTCGAAGCTTCCAGGAAAATCCGTGTGTACGTTGGAACGCGGGCGGCTATGATGCTCATAAAAATGTATGGATCGTCGTCGTTTCGCCTGGTCTGGTGGTGGGCTGCTTCGCTTCATTCTGGAATTCAGTGGGTGCAGCAGATATGGGCAACCGGCCGAATATGCGTTCGGACTTGAGCGAATCGGCGAAAGCGAGACTAGAAAAGCCGAAGCGTGTGGTCGTCGGGTTCCTAGAACTATTTTCACTTTGGGAACTGAAAGGAAAATGTCGCCAGCTTGCAATGACGCTCTAAATACGCTCTCCTACTGTGTACTTTGATAGACAGTAATTGTACTGCGACGTACTGTCCACAGACATTTCTTCCGAATGTCCTCTTTTTATTCGGCCCGGGCCAGTGTCCTATTATTAAATAACCGGGTGAGTGACACGGGTTGCATTCTAATAGTACCGCGACAGCGTTTCGCCCGCGTACGTGTAACGGGGTCCTTCTGGTTATTGCAAAACAATTCAGTTTCGTCGTATCGGCTCAGCACGCAGGTGGGCTTGGCATCTCTCGAAGGTATTAGTTAGCATTCTACGTAAGTATAAGGCTCTGCGATAGACCGTTTTCTCGGTCTTTCTCTTTTCCTCGTTTTACGTTCTCTCGGCAGTGGGTCGCGGCGGCACTCTTATCGGCCCGTCTATAATTATTGCCTTTCCTTCGGGAGCAAGTGGGCGCCTATTTTTACGCAGGACCTCCGCAGTACGTATAAGCGCATCTCTGCCTGTGACGCAACCCATTCATTCATTCATTCATTAAGCTCAACTGCGTGGGAGAGTCTGCTGATAAGCATCGTGTTTGTTAGGTCATTCGCATCGAGACGTTTATTATTTCTCTTTCTTCTTCCAGATCGATGATCTCTCTCCCATTTCTTTTTTCAAACACGTTCGAAATTACGGTGCCGCGATTCTTAATATCCTTCGGAGATTGTCCCGGATGATTTTTAACGAGATCCCGGCTCCTTTGTTTAAACGTTTCTCGACGAGTCGCGCGTGTAAAATACCTGGTCGACGAACCAGGATGCCTTGACTCTTGCACCAAGAATTAGGAGGTCGGACGTCGAAATGTCAAACTGGCAGAACCTGATTTGGGAATGTGGACCGGCATCGGCCGCCGTCGCCGCCGCCGAAGGGAACCTTTTTTTTTTTACGTGTCGCTCGTCGATTTTTTCCCTTTTTTTTTCTCCGCTTACCTTTTTCTTCCATCTTCCAGGATTTTTTTTTTCTCCGTGACGGCAGTCGATTTCGAAAAGGTCAAAATTCGAACCTGTCGGATAATTAAAAGATACTAGGAATTCGACGAAACTTGCTTTACACAAATCAAAGCTTATAACCATCGTATTATTTTATACATTCGATAATTTGGCATGTTTGTAGATTTCTTCGTAATCGACTAAAATCCGTCGCCGAGTGTCACGTTCAGCACAAGATTTTTTCGGTCTGTTGCTGAATCGTTCAAGACCGATTGAACATCGAACTTTCCCCGCGAGAAGACGCAAAATTGTTCTTCAGCGTCGAAATGAAGTCGTACACCTTTAGAAAGGAGCATTCCGATGATCGATAGATCCTGGAAAAGAACCAGGAACGGATCTCGCATCGGCTAATTAGTGTCTCGAAATTGGGGGAAGGGGGGGATCGAGCGCGCGGGAGAGGGATAGTGTAGCACACGAACGCAACGGGCACGTGTGCACACGAACAATTCACAAGTGCTCTTTCACGTTCCTCCCGCGCACCGTAGGCCCGTCGGGGCAGCAGCAGGCACTCCTTCCTTTCCTCGATCAGAGCGGCAGCAGCCCGTCGTCCTTTCCTTCTTATTGCATTTCGTTCTGCCGAGGCGGCATGCCAGCCGCAGCTCTCTCGCCTGCTCCTTGGCGTCGATCGAACCAGAAGAAGAAGGAAAGACTTAGCTCAGGGTAGACGGTGGAAGTGAGAGGGAGAAAGGAAGAGAAAGGAAGAGAAAGGAAAGAGAAGGAAGAGAGAGAGAGACGGAGGTAAGAACCGGCGAGAGCGACTGGCATTTTCTCTGTGAGTCAATCGAGCAGAGAAAACACGGATGGAGGAGAGGAAGAAAGAGAGCGAGAGAGAGAGAGAGAGAGAGAGATGGGTTTTCACGTTCGTCTCGGTAACAGCGCCATCCACGGTGCATCGGTGAATTCGATGTGACGATTCAACGCCGATGACGCGGTGCATCCCGTTCCGTGGGCAGATCTCGACGAGTGGGCTGTGAGCTTAATGGTGTCTGGTCAGCGGGTCGTTTCCTGGCTACTATCCCCCAGATACGTCCGCCGTATTTCGTATCTCGCGTAGGTTGTTATCCAAGGTAGTATCTCGCGGCATGCTTTCCAAGTGCATCCGTGTACTCACGCGAACACACGACGGATACACACAGTACCCCGAGACGCGTAATTGGACTTTGCCGTCGGATAGGAACGCGTTATGGCCCGTGATTTTTGCCTAGCGACCCTCTAACAGAACACAGAGTCCAGTCCCCGATAGCTAGGAAAACTGGGCGTGGGTGGCTCTCGAGTTGTTAATCCTGTAACCTTTAGATTAGAGGGTTGCTACCTTTCTAGACCGTCGCCGGGGCGCACGCTGCTGGCAAATAGCAACGAAGCTGATTTTCGCTCCCCTAAAAGCAAGGGTTCGAACAAGAGAGAGAATGTCGAACTGTATTCCTCTAGCCGAAGAAGGGAGCAAGCTAGGATTTGATAGCTCCGTCATCTTCGGTAAGATCGCACGGCCGAGATGCCAGCTCTCGAGCACTTACGGGTTAAATAAATGGATATCGAGAAAGCGATATAAGCGGGTCGTGTAAAAACTTGGTTCGGCGGTTTCGCGGCCGTGCAAAAATCGCAGAAGCGGTCGGATAGGTTCGCGCGGATCGGCGGCTCTCTTCCGCCGATGCGATGGTGTCCGCGATGATTTCGCGCGAGCGGCGCGGCGGGGGCACGCGTTCTTCCGTGACTTTCGAGCGGGCACGAGCGCATTTTGCACATCGTGCGGGCGCTCACTTTCGTAACTGGATTGGATGAGTCGCCCGTTAGTACGAAGCGTCAAGAGTCTTGAACACGACGAGATTTATGGCTTCGCCTTATATACGGATGTACATCGAGAGTGACCAGGAAGAGAAACGTGCCGTCACGTTCGCATATGTGGCTTAGTTAAAGGGATTGTCGTACCGAGGTACACTTTAAACCGTTGCGTTTGAGAGACTGGGTCGACTAGAATTCCACGAAACTAATCGTCACGCCCGACGCAATCGTAATTCCATCATTAATTCGGCGCGACTTTGATAGAGCCGTAAGAGCACGAGATAGATCAACTGTTACTTTGGACCGTTATTATCAATCCCAGATTTTCTGTGTTTAGAAAGAGGCGAACGGTTTCATGGACGTCACGTTGTACATATATCCACGCTTCTGAGCTGGCTCTCTCTCTCTCTCTTTCGGTATCTTCTTTGAAAGAGGGACACGTGGTCCGATAATCCATGAATGGCTATTTAGCGCAATACTCGAGCACGCAGAGTTCACGCGGGTTACTCGGATGATGAGACCACGCGCGAATTTCTCGCTGAGCTTTTGCTCGGGGATTTTTCGCGTGTGTCCGACCCGTTATCTGACGAGCATGCTTCATCGAGCCGTCTGGAGACCTACATATCGGCCGACGCTTAGCACACAGCTCGAGTATATCCTGAGCGTATCGAGCACAGCAACACGCGGGGGCACAGTAGGCATTTTCCTCCGGCAATCTTTTTTCCTCTAAGTTGCGTCGATGACTGCAACCCGCTGATATCACGATCGCGCGAGCTGAATCGCGAACTGCACAGCGAGAACGCGTGTTGCCAGTAACGTCGTTTGCTCACCGCGCGAAAGCTATCTAACTTTCCCCACCGCCTATCGAGCTGTAATGGAATTTTCACGCCCTTCCCAGCGGTACGACTTGATTACCAAGTATCTCGTAGGAACGTAACCCGTATTGTTCCCTTTCCTTTTATCGCGACGGCGGCGGCGGCGGCGACGGTAATTATTGTTCTCGTAACCAGAACGTACCTCTCGCCGCGCGGTTCGGCTCTCTAAATTCTGCCAAACTGACTTTCATCATTTCTGCCCGTTGGAACCCAGTTTCCGAATCGATACTCGTTGCCATTTATCTATCCGCGGGATCGTAATATCTAACAATACGTTCACTTCCACGGCGAACCGGATTACATGCGGAGTTCCAGCTTGTACCGTGTCTTACCCTCATCCGGGGTCTGACCCATGGTAAAATATCTGTTGCGTGCGTTGCAAAACACTCTTAAGAGCGAGAGTAAATGCAGGTATAATTCGAAACGAATTGCGGCCAAGAAGTACTTATTTAGTCTATACATTTGTTTCTAACCGAGAGGTTCTCCCGCTGAATTTCATATCGTTCTCTTCCTCGGGTAAAATAGAAGAACAAGAATTTATTTTCTTTCTTATCCGATCAGCAGTCTAATAATTAGAATTGCGTGTGGCCTACGATAAGAGAGCAGTTGCCTAGAAACATCAATCGAGGACAGAGGACCTTCCTGTCGGGAACAGAAATCGGGCCGTGCAATCAGGCAGGATAGGATTCGTTTGGGGGGGAAAAAATGGCGGGACTCTCATCCAACAAAGGTCTCCTTTCCCCCAGTTCAGAACGTGTCTGGGGGCGAAGCGAGAGCGTTCGATATCATGAAAACTTGTGCCCCCTCTCTTCCCGACTGCCTTGTCTCGCGGTCGCCTATTCCGACGAGAGAGGAGAGTCGATCGATTCGCGTCGACGTAGTACTATGGCCTGCTTACACGGAGAGCACTGACCCCCAAGGTCGTTCTTACGCGATTGCACGTGCTGCCGTGAATTCGCGCTATCCCGCGACTTCCCTCTCGTGAATATCACCCTATTTTTTTCCTGGCGGTTTTCTTGACGCAGTTCGCTCGATTAGGTCCATTCGATTTTGACAGCGAGGTCCATGACACCAAGAGACCCGCTACTTTTCAGATAGTCGAGCGAACTGTACCTTCAGCCTTAGTCTAATTAGCATTAGCGTTAGAAACTCGAGATGTCAACGTGTTTTCACATGTGTCGTTAGCAAACGCCAAAGCAAAGCTCCACAGTCGAACAATTACAAACGATCGGTGAAAATGAAGATCAGTATTCCTAAAGAGGATTGATCTCATCCGATGAGTCAGTGTGCGAGCGGTTCGCAAAAATCCAGCAGACACTTTTTTTTTGTTGGTATCGACTATAATATAGCATTTCGTCGGCTCTCCTTTCTTCAGAGGTGCCGCTTGAAACTTTCCATTTGCCGCGCGCCGCCAGTTGCCATACTTGCCGTGTGATCACGTTGGGCCGGCGACCTCTGCCGCGGCCACCTTGATCTAACCGCGACAGAATTTCCTGATGGCACGTACTCTCTCACTTGTCGGTTTCTTTCGGGTCGGGTCGTGCCAATTTTTCCACGAAAAATAACTGTTCGCTTTGCACTCCTGCGTCTCAATTATTATTCACCGAGCTTATCATAGAACGAACACTCGATCACGGCCACGTTATCGGCTTCCGCATTCTCGTTACGATTCGCGGCTGCTGCTTCTTTTTTTTTTCTTCTCTCCGATACATCGGTGAACCGTGTCCAATTAAGCATTCGATGGTACCGAGAGAGTTCTTACGCCAGCGGGTTTCTGGGATCGGTAGTTGCCGAGAGGACATTGGCATGAAATACGAGACACTTCCTTCCTGAGCGTGGTGTACGGCCTCGCCGCGGAACCGATCAAGAAGGACCCGGGGGAGAGTCGAGAGAAACGCGAGAAAAAAAAAAAGGAAAACGGAATATATGAATCGAGGTGGAACCGAAAATAGTCGGCACGTGTGTCGTCGCTGTTAGAAACAGCGCTATTCCAGGAGGAAAAAAGAGAATAGAAATCCGTGGGGGAAGTGGTTTCGTGCCTTCGGCTTTTGGTTCCTCTAGCGCGCTAGCGCGTCTCGCCGTCGTCGGTTAGGTGGGTATTAGTTATTTTTAGAAAGTTTCGCGCCTTTTCGCAGTTGTTCACCGGCGACCTGGCGCGCAGCCAGTTTCGGGAAGATTCGTGCGTCTGGTCGCCGCGGCGGCCGCGGCGCGCGATCAAACACGTGGAGCGAAGAGAGGCGGCGTTTACACGCAGCAGATTGCATTTGTTGCCGCCGCACACTTATGCGTAACGTATGCGGCGTGTCTCTCGTTCAGGTTCTTCCTCGTTCCTCGACTCTTTCCGCTTGGCCCCGTTACGCGACTTTAAATGGAAGCAACTGAAACACGTGCGCCCGCGCGCCACCTCTCCTCCAATTAATATTCCCTTCTCTTTAAATCAATTACGAGCCAGCGTTATGCTGCCTTTCGCCCCCGCGGACACGAGCGGATTTTCATTTCGAAAGATTGACATGTGAGCTCGAACGTACACGCGCGATATACATATACCGTTTCGCCGATTTTTCGCTGCGATATTCCCCTCCCCCCCTCCCCTCTCCTCACCCGTCCATTCCGCGCAAATCAACGTTAATGGAAAGAGACAGAAGAAAGAGAAAGAAGCTTCTCAGTTTGCCGGGCATTCATTAAAAGTTCACGCTGCGGTTGCAGCGACTGGGCAAAGTGAAACCGGAAGGCGGACCAAGCTTTTTTGCACGCCGAGGCGTGACGTGTTTCCGCGATAATACGACTAGGAATTTTTGTAATTTAAATAGAAACTTTCCAGCCGATTTTATACGTGTATATAATTGTTGAAGCGGCGGATAAGAGCCAATAAATTTAATGAATCCGGTCGAATACATTTCGGTGTAATTTATTCCGATTGCTCAAACTATATATCTAATATAGTAAATTAAATGTTAGCGCGAGACGTCGAATGCGGATTCGAGTCGCTTCGAACGAGGCGAAATTAATACTGAGAACTCGTTCTCAACACCTGTTTACAAAGTTTAATATGTACTATTAAAACTTATTTTGTTTTTCTGCAATACATATATTCTTTACGCGTCTAGTACTAGATAATTAGCGACTACGTTTAAACGTAGCTGGAAGCTCTCTTATAACTGGTCGATAGCGATCTTGGTATTGCGGATGTTACAATAAGCGGTTCCGTCTTCTTAATTAAATGTTCGTGGGTTGTTTTATTAGAGTATCCATAAACTTGGTCACGATGAGTTCGCGTTGATCGAGGTCCTGTGTTGCTCGATCTCGTTGCGAGATAATGATAATAGTAGCGATTTTATTGTCTCGAAGTAGCATGGGGATTAGTGTTTGATGAATTTACGGGGTCTCCGGTACAGTTAATCCCCGTGAGCGAATATAGTCGATACACGATCAAGTTCATCGATCGATCGATCGATGTATGTAATTGGTCCGGGAACTGTTGGCGCGAAACACGTTACATCGACATTGAGCGATTGTATTTCGAATCTGTCCTTGAGAAAAGAGTTATGACCCGTATCCGTATGAGAGAGAGAGGAATCTGGACCAACCGGATTTCCACTGATTGTGCCAGACACGGTGGATGACACAGTTTGCAGAAACGCCCACGGTATCGAATGTCCCTTCAAACGCCTCTACGTCAACCGACAACCAAAGGATTCCGGTATTATAGTTATATACCCTCTCGTACAATCATTTTCCTCTTCCTCCTTTCGCCCCGTGCGATCACGGCTGCAGACGAGGATCTTCAGATAAACGATACCAAACATCCGGCATCCGTAATCACGTTCACGCTCGCAACTGTTCGCGTTATCCTCTTTTTTTCTGACTGACTCTGAATTCCTTTTTTTTTTCACTGGAAGCACGGTGACACGATCTTTCCGGTGTTTGCCGACGGCCTTCACCCTGAATAGAGAATCGTCAAAGTTAAGACAGAGGCGTGCTTGTTCCGTCCCAACTAATTAGCAGGGTTTTACGGCCGACCGTGGCTGCTAATAGCCTCTCGCCGGAGCTGAGACTCGGAAGGATTTTAACTCGTTCAACGAAAACCACACACCGATAGCTTCGTTTTTTTTTTTTTTTTTCATCTGCCGGTTCTCCAACGATCTTCGTCGAACGGAGAATATTTCAAGAAGTCAGTTTGACTTAAGGTGTACGAATACATTGTCTCTGTGGAAATTCGTTTCGTCGCAGAGAAAGCTAACAGTCAATCGATCCGAAATAAACATATTAAATCGTATAACAGTTCTAATACGTCCGTGTCACTTGGTACGCCATCACGCCCTTGAAGACGATTTCTCTTTTTCATTATCGTAGCTTTCTCTGTTCGAAGTCTCGGTATTAGCTCTCAGTCATTCCTCGTTATCTCTCGCCAATCTCTTGTTAAGTTCTTGCCGAAGATTTTGCATCTTTGCTGGCATTCGCATCCTCGCTTTCTTGAATTTTAACATATCTTTGGGAAGACATCATTCTTTCCGACCACACAGCGGTAAAATAATGTCTCGAAGAATACGTTCTCTTCTCTGAACGTGTGTAATCCTTGCGTTCCAAGAGCTTTGCATTAGCAGTTGGAGTTGCTGATGATTAGCCTGCGGAATTTTATGCATCGATGAAGAAATTAAATGAATTTTTATTTCACTACTTTCCACAATCCACGCGGAATATTTACATTTTGCAAAAAGATCCGCAGTCTAACGTGTGAAGTTTTATGGTTTCGATTAAATCGTACGTGTGTCCATCGCATTAGACTGCGAATCTTCATGCAACAACAAATAATTTCCCTTTTAATGACTCCCACCCATGTTTGTAATAGAAACCGTAGTCTGAACATTCTCGTACGTAACGTTTAATGTGTCACTATGCCGAGCTTCGATTTAATGGTTCGTTCTTTGCTGGTTGCAGAAGAAGAAGAGATCGACGTGGTAACGTTCGAGAAACCGTGCAGACCCGCAGCGCTGCCGACGTACCCGAGCCCAGCGGACCAGCAGCACTTCCAGCTAACAGTGAACACGGCGTTCAAAGAAAAGGGTCCAGCGCCTAGACCGCGTGGTAGACCGCCATCGAATCCAGCGCGGAAGAGAACCGCGCAGCCAGAATACAAGCCAGTGAAACGAGCGCGTCAGAGGCCGTACCAGAGGAGAAACAAGGTAAGCCGATGTATGACCACGTCGTCGCCGTCTTCGTCGCCGACACCGTCGCCACCGATGAAAATCGCCCCGCCAACGGCGTCGAGAAGTTCGTCGGACGATGAGCTGGACACGGAGAAGAGGAGTTTGCACAATAACATGGAGCGTCAGAGGCGGATAGAGCTGCGGAACGCGTTCGAGGAGCTGCGGGTGTTGGTGCCAGCGGTCGAGACCAAGGAGAAGGCGCCGAAAGTCGCGATCCTGAGGCAGGCAGCGGTGTACTGTGATATGTTGAACGAGATCGGTCAGATCACCGTGTCCAAGGTGACGGAGCTACGAAGGAAGCAGGAGAAGCTCCGAGCAAAGCTGAGCCAGCTGCGAAGGAGTCTCGCCATGACGCGTTAAAGGAGAGACTCGGGCTGGTCGCGTATCAGATTCAGCCGAGCACAAAATAATACCTACTATTTACGGTACGTTCGAGTTTAATTTGTAAGAGGATCGGAAACAATCCCACTCGACTTCTGGAGAGACGAGAGATTTCGATGTCGCGCGTGCGGAAGACCGTCTCTTCCGTTGCAAACCGGCGGAAGAAGGGCTCCATCGCGGTTTCGAGAGTTGCGATCTCGCGACGAAGATCGTCGGAGACGTAGATCGCGAAATCGTCGTCCGGCGACGGCGACACGGGTGTCATCGAGTCGCGTTCAAATTCGTTTGAACACAGAGAAGAGAGAGACCACGCAGGGGGCCGAGTTTCGTTCACCGCGAAGAGGAAGAACCGGAATATCAATCGAACACATCGAGCAGAGAATACACTAAAGAATTGGTGCCAAATATTAGGGAAGATCAAAGAGACCGACAGTACACACCCGAGGACACATAGATACGTACACAGAGCTTTTGAGATGATTTATATTTGTAAAGGATTCTCTCAAAACAAGACAGTATGCGAGACAGAGGGAGAGATAGAGTGAGAGAGAGAGAGAGAGAGAGAGAGGGGGCGGAGCAAGAAGAGAAAGAGCGAGTTCGGTTGGGTGGGATAGGGATCACGGAGGTATTAAGTAAGAACACAAGACTGAGTTCAGCTTAGCATAGAGGACACGCGCGTGGGACACACTGTTACGAGACGTTTCGAACTTCTCTCCCGAGGGTTTTGTTTTTTTCGTTAGAACGCGCGGTAAAATGCACACTACATGAAAAAGAGGAAGGAAGGAAGTACGTGCGTGAATCACGTTGAATATATAAAGTCAATTCTATTTTTATTATTCGAATTCTCGATCAGTGTCGTCTTATCGCGTAGATTATCGACTAAGACCGGTTCCGGAGCAGCTTGGGAACACGGCGTCGCATATATTTTCGAGAAAATATATTACAAGGAATGAAACGATATTCAAATTATTTGAGATCGAGACGAGCACGTAATGAATCACTGTTTCTCGTCGTTTTGGTCCGTGTCGCTCGTTCCTTAACGTTGAAAATCGAAAAAACAAAGAAGAAGAGTTACCCGCGTTATTTGTAAAGGATCTAGAAGTCGAGGAACGTGTCGGAAACGATTCGGGATGAACCTGAGTGATGCTCGAACAACACGAGAGACACGGAATCGACATTGAATCATTCGATTCTCATTGCTCTTGAATTTCGTTCGAAGCAATGATAAATCATATGCACGAGGATACGTACGGAAAGCTTATCGGAATTTGTTTTAGTGTTGGCATCACCGGTTTCCAACCGGCTGGTCTTAGAGCGTATTTTACAGCTGAACCGGTTGTAGGTGTATCTGTTCTGTTCAGAAAGAAAAGCACATGTAAACTTCGTCGATTCTTTTTTCAAAACTCGTACCGGCCGCCGAGCGATGACCGGAGAAGAAGTTGCTCGAGAAAATTTTCTGCGATATCGAAACGCTTCGAGAGAACTGGAAGAGTCGGTCGTGCTGGTGCACGACAGGTTGCCCGGTTCGAAACGCCGTTAATTATGGCGAATGGGAAGGGGACGGTCGCTTTTCAAATGGGAATCCTTTAACGAGCGAGTTTTGGCGATCGAATCGTCGATATGTGCGGCCGTACACGATAGTTTATATATATATATATATATATATATATAAACATACACATACATACATACATATAGTCTTCGCAGCTGTACACGAAATACACCAAGATCACCGACAAAAACTGTTGACTCCTCGATCGCGTTTTCAGAGGCCCGAAGGCTACGATGTTGCGTTTCATTATGCCATTTCGCGCGAAACTACAGAGCTAAAGCTTACCCGTGAAATCGTTGTCCCTAAATAGTAATTGTTTGCCGGTCGATTAAAATGATCGCTGTGCGATCTGGAAGTTCCGATATAATAGCGCCTTCAATGACATGATCCGATGCATCTGGTTGTGGCTGTATCTTGAGAGAGTTTTTGCGAGTAGGTGAGAACGAATGAGTCACACGAGCGTGTAGGTAGGAATAGTTTGCATTCAGCACACTGGGACACACTATACAGACACACACACACACACACACACACACTATACAGACAGACATACACAGAGAATTTTGTTCGCGTACCTTTGAACCCAACTTCCGCGTGTAGTCCTTTCCCCGATTGTTTTCCGCTAGGAGGACATAGTTCAATTATCGAATCGAAGTCGTCTGTTCTCTTCCTGTCTTCTCTTTTTTCCTCCTCCAGCTATTTTATCTTTCTAATCTAGCGACATCGCTACACGAACATGACCGACACACGTGATAACCAGGTACTTTTACATCGCCTTTTTACGCCTCCGTTTCATTCCCTCCCCTTCACGTAAATTCGATCGGACGCGACCGGCGAATTTCGATTGGAACAGCCTTCGCAGCGGATCGGTAGCTTTGTTATATTAATTATTGAAAATTCTAGTGATTCTCTAGCTTGCAGACTGCCTCACCGACCACAATAATCTTGTGTCTCTTGTGTCCTGAATTTCCTATTATAATACGTGACCACGACTGGGTTTTGGCTTAAAACATGATATGTTTTATTATATGAATTCTAGTAAATAGGAGTATAATTACACTGGACACAGTGTATTTGCAATACTAGAAATTGGAACATCGAGCATTAGAGTCGTATCAAAGGTTCAGATCTATAAAGAAAACACGTTCTTTATGATCTCCATGCGCAGACCCCTAACTCGGACGATTCGTGTTACCGTTTTTCTATTTGCACGAACTTCACTTATTGGACAGAGTTTTCCTCCACGCATGAGACACACGGATGGGTGTCTGGGTTAGCTGGAGTGTATGGTAATCGTACATCTCACGGTACACGTTTCGTGAATAACAATATCGGAGATGTAGATTGCGAAAGACCTTGACGAATATTTGTATCGAGCTGTGGTTACGAGCAAAAGTGCTCGGGACGTTGACCCACAAGGTCATCGGAGTCGGCGAGGTGGTCCTTAACCCGTGAGATTCCGAAAATTGTTCCGCAAGAGGGAATAAGACGGAGCGTGTTGTCGGAAGTTCGAAAGGGATTGAACGATATTTTTAGAAAGTTCGTTTTGAGAAGGTTTAGCGCGCTCACGGATGGGATTCGGGGGATCGCGCCTCTCTCCGCCCACACACACACACACACACACACACTAACGCGCATACACACGTACACGTTCACGGAAAAAGTTCACTACAATTTATTTTTTAATTTGTTCGTCACGGTGCTCGTAAAGTTAACGAAATAATGAAAAATGAAGGAAACGAAGAAACGTCAACGCAGTTTTTACAATAGAGAAGAGAAAATTGTCTCTGCGCGAGGTCGATAGAGACTCAGCTACGCTTTTAAATGTATATAAATAATGTACATATTATATATATATATAATATGTATATATATATATTATATATATGTATATGTATATATATATATATATATATACATATATAGGTTTATATCTACATATACACGCATACGTAACGATACAAGCATATATGCATATATATTAAAAAGAATATTATATATACCAAGACGCGCGTGCGTGCGAGAGAGAATGAGACGATCGAGAAAAAGACGAGAGAGAACGCGACAAAGAATAATGCTACTAATTATTGACTTTAACATTATTATTATTATTATCATTAATAATTCTGATTATCACCATTATAACTATTATTATTATTATTATTATTATTATTATTATTGTTACGAGTTTTAGTTACGAGTTTTTTTTCTAGCATTTCGTTGCTAACACACAATGATGATGATTCTTAATAATTTTATCAGGGCAAACCAATCGTTTGAGTGTGAACGATTGCTGCGCGATTATTCACTAAGATTTATAAAAGAAATCAATGATGATAAGAGAGTATATTACGATAGGGATTATATATACATATATATATATTATATACATACAGTACATGTATCTACGTATACTGTAACGAAACGGACGCGTGTATGTAAACAAAAAATTAAGAGATAGATAAGGTTCGTCGGGGCCGACCACTGAAAATCTGTTTATCGATGAATAATAGACGCGAGCGAGTGCAGTGCTCTCGCGCGAAAAAGGGAATACGATGAAAAGAAAAAGGCAAGATAATGTGTTCATTATATTTGTAGGTAACAGTATTCGTTTATATACATACTTTTTACGGTCTACCGAGAGATAGAGAGAGAGAAAATGGAAATAGAGAAAAGCGGAAGGTGGAACCTTCCGGGAGACAAACATTTTCGCACCGATGACACACATACGCGCGTGGAATACACATACATGCATACATTCATACATACATACATACATACAATGTATATATATATATATATATATACATACATACATGTATATACATATACAGAAACGACACACGCTAGAGACTTACAGATGGTATAAAACATTATCGCTTAACTAACGCATCGGTACACGGATACCGAGAGAGGGCCGTTAGGGAAGTACGCTGAACAGTGCCGTGCGAGAATTAAAGAGGGATCGGTAAGTCGGATCAGGGGAAGAAAGAGCAGATTGATCGGCGTGGTACGCGCACGAAATGCAAACTGGCGAGAGTGCACGTCGGGCTTGGGAATCGGCGCGATTCGAAAACGTGTGCACGTGCTTCCGGAAACAATGTCTGTGAAAAATGTGTTTAGCGATTCGAGTTGAGAAACGCGTCCACGATTATCCCCGCAGACACACACGTTAAATAAATATATAGAGATATATTGCACATACACGCACACGCACACATACAGAGACACGTACACGCGCGCGCGCGCGCGCCTGCTACACACGGGTACAGGTTAATTAAAGACTTAATCGACGACATGACGAAACCTGAATCGCAACCCAAGTGCTTGAAATTTATATAGGTACATATATAATCGCAGCGCGTAATAATATGCAGTTCAGAACACGTTCCAGAGTGAATACGTTCGGTTGAGGGGTGAGCGAAATCGCGGAGACACGTTCAGAAAGTTCGTTAGCCGCGAGCAGCTTTTCGAAGCCATTGTCGCGGATTTGTTCTTTCTCTCTTTTTCAATCGGTCGATTTAGCCTCTCGGCCGTCTTGAAAATCGGCCGAAAACAAAGACGGCCGGGATTTTGTTTCGGGGGATATATTGTTGCAGCGAACGACGACTTCTGTTTTGTTTCGATATCGGACGAGTTACCGACTCCGGGCGTCAGTCACTTCGCAACCGGAAACGCACTGCCGTCTTGCACGCATTCGCACGCTTGCAGGGGATTCGTTCGAATATTACCGAAGCTTTAATCATTTTGTTTTTTTTTTTTTTTTTTTTCTTACCGAAGGTGATATCTTTCGAACTATACAGAGAGAATATCTGCTGTGTGCTCAATATTATCGAACCGATCTTGCTATACACGCGATTAAATTGAACGTTCTTTTCAACCGTCTCTCGAATGTTTATAACCAATCTTGATGTGACAGAGATCCGCAAGACTTAGGAAGTAAACCGCATCCACATGTACCTGAATACAATTTTGTTTTTGTTAGTGTAATGGTTAGAAACTTAGCAGAGGTTACATAATATTGATTCACTACCATTGGACTGCGTGCTTTTATGCTTTTGACGCTGAAGATGGAGTTTAAACGGAGTACTGTTCCTTAGCTGTGTTTTTCTTTTTTCATTTTTAAAATAAGTGTTCGCATAAATATACGCAGTCTATCATCTTATTTTCGAGAACAAGGTTCCAATACGTGCGATCGGCAGTGCATAGTTTTGCAACGAACTGGTTCGGAGTCCGAGACAGTTGAAGACAATTTCTGAGTTTAGCGGAATGCTCGGTAGGAATTATCGAATAGAGTTTTCGTTTGAAAGAAACACGGCTTAGCGGTTCACCGGTAGCGATATCGAGCACTGAACGATACACAAATGCCTTACACATATTAACCACAGTAGAGTTTCGGCCGACGTTCTTAAACGTCCGCGATCCTAGGTGTGTAGCTCCCGTTATATTTTTGACACATTTTTTATACGTTAACCTCGCGGTCGCTAAAGGATATTTAAAAAAAGGAAACGGACGCTCGCGCGCGATTCTAGCGAATCCATTTACTCACGGAAATAATAAAAAGCGCGTATGTAAAAAAAACAAAAAGAAAACATAACACAGTAAATGAAACGAAAAGACTAAGTGAACTCGAGAAAGAAAATAGTTAAACAAAAAAGATGAAAAAAAGAAAAGTAGAAAGAAAGATTTTATAGACGAAAAAAACGTAAAATCGGAACACCGACGCTGCTGTTTGTCGTCGTCGAGCTATCAACGCAGAAGAGAACATTGTTCACATATACTCAGGATAATAAGAGACGCCTTAATTTTTAATCTGGAATTCGGTCTCCGAGAATTGCGGGAATATCCTCGCGTACAACGACTGTATTTATGTACATAAGATAACCGCTCGAGGGAAAAAAAGATGAAATAGGTTTACGGATAATATACAGAATCTTGTTTCTCTTCCTCTCCGCGTTGAAAAAATAAAAATGCAAGAAAATTCGATCGGGGCACACGCGTCTGCTCGCGAGCGCGCGCGTGTCTGCCCGTCCGATCGACGAAAGAAAGAAAGGGAATGATGAGATATCGGCCACGATTTCGAAGTTCTTTCGCGTTCAACGAAGACCAGAGATTCGTTAGTCGATGTGTCGATTTAAAACAAAAAAAAAAAAGGGAACTCGACGATATATTATATATATACGTATATAAATATATATTGTATTATATATAATATACATACCTCGCAATAGATTTCGCCTTTTTAAAGACGTTAGACTTCCCTTCACGCTAATGAATCGATCATTTCATTCGTTTAGCCGCTTCTTTTTCTTCGCTTGCTCGCGTGTCCGATCTGTGAGTTCTCTATATCGTGCCAAATCATGAGGGAAGGGAAGGTCGACTGAGAGAGAGAGGAACCCATAGTTACGGATTTAGTCGAGCATTAATTTAGGATCGATTAGTCGAAAAACTACGACTCGCTTTTATTTATCTGAAACACACAGCAACACGGAAAACACACACACATACACACAGCCACATACAGCTCAAAGGGATACCTTTCGAGCATGCATTTTTCCCCTCTATCCCTCCTCCTCCCCTGCCACTTCTCATTTTGTTTTTCCTTTTAGTCCGATCCTCTTTTCCTACATCTTTATACATATATATATATATTTTTTTTTTCGTTTTATTTTGTTTCTCCTTACAAAATTGACTGGAATTTCTAGGTCTTCTCTCGACAAAGACATTTCTTCGAAAACTAATTGCTCAGAGAAAGAGTAACCCTCGCTGATGGATCGTGGGAACGTATTTTTTTTTTTCTTCTATTTCATTTTGTTGATTTTCGTTTCTCTTCGTTTCCAATTGTTTTTGCGGCTTGGTCGTGTCCGTGCCGGGCCCGTTTGTTCGCGTGACGCTTTTTACTTCGGCGAATTCAAGTTCGGGAACGGTAACCTGCTGCGTGCACGTTATTTGAGGCTTCGGGACACGGAGAATTATTTCCCCTATGTTCCCGTTCTTATGTGTTAAGGATGCATGTACCGGGGCGCACACGCGCGCATGCATACGCGTGCTACGTATACTAAAAAGAGTACGTGAAAAAAAGAGTAATCGTTACTAATGGTTGTACAGACGACTTTGTAATTTCCACGATTGAGAGGGGTACATCGCGCGAGTACGCGGGACGACCAGGTTCATCGTTTCGGGCATTGGCAAGAAGCTCTTGCAAAACAAAAAAAAAACGAGAAATTTCGTAATTCTCGAGATATGTATCGTAAATCCTATAAGATAATGCGGAAAACAGCAAAATTTAAAAAAAAAACGAAACGATACATGCAATTAGAATTTTTAAGATTATACTGCGAACTGTATTAAACGCAGACACGTGCGGACGATGATAATAATAATATTGCGAGAAAAACGCATTCCCTCGATCTGTCAGCGATTTTGAAGAGTGCAAATGTACCTGTTAGCTACATAGACGTTAAAAATAATCATAGTTACTGTATGGACAGAGAGAAAGAGAGAGAGAGAGAGAGAGAGAGAGAACGCGCCGTGCGAAAGTGTGAGTGATTGCGCGACGATGATTAATAAGGGGGGAGGGGTTGGGTGCGATTTATAAAAATGATTGCAAGTTTGTAAACGACGTGTACACGTCGACGTAGCTTTAGTTTAGGAAAGGGCACGGCAATTACTATAATACTGTTAATCATTAATGGAATCGACTCGAAGCGTCGCGCGAGATTCGCTCGAAAGAATTTATTATTGTCTACGCAGAAAATTATATTGTTTTCGTTTTGTTACATTCGTGGTATAGTTTTCCTTAGTTTCCTGTTCGAGGGTGGATCCGGATCCGATGGATCTCTGCGATCCGTTCTCATTGTTGCTAAGTTCAGCGAATCTCGCGTCGCGGGCCTTCACTTCTTTTCTATGTAAACTTGTGCGTGCGCGCGCGCGAGGAACGTGCCCCCTCCCCCTCCCCTCCCACGTATTACAAATTGCGGACAAACGAATTCTTTTGCAAGATCTATTTTTTTTTTGTTCTGTTTTATTTTCGATTTACGATGTGGCCAGCGAGAGAGATAGAGAGAAAGAGAGAGAATTGATCACACACGTTTTTTCCCGATTTTGCAATGCACGCGTAAACAATGCCACGAAAAAACGACGACTACACACGGTATGCGAGAAAAAATTACCACGAACATTCATAACGAAAGAGAGCGCGAGAGTTCTGTCTGTGTGTGTGTGTGTGTGTGTGCGTGCGTGAGAGAGAGAGAGAGAGAGAGAGAGAGAGAGAGAGAACGATGGAAAAGTGAGACTGAAAGATTCAGAAACCGAGAGTTTTATACATGTACATAAATAAATATAGTTAGCTATAAGAAACCGTGTACAGTTGTACCAGACCTTTGATGCTAGTTTAGTCCGTAAGCGAGAAATCAAGTTTAAGGAATGCGTAGTGGATCCGTTTTTTCAAGGGTTGGGGAGCGGAGGATTCTTGACGAGAATACTTAATCGTAACATTAGGTTTTTTATTCAGAGCAAAACAATATTTTTTATTTATCCCTTTATTTTTATATGACGTTGCGACTGGAAATGAAAAACGAAGAAAAACGAGAAAACACGTTTGTATGATGTAGCTCGGTGGAGAGTTTGAGGCGGGAAGAGGGAGGAGAGGAGAGTGCAAGAGACCGTGTAGAAGGAAACGCGAGAGTGACCGATAGAGAGCTTAATTAAGTGGATGACCGATAGGTAATCAGAGCCACACAACGAAAATGACTCTTAGACGGGGGGTAGCAGCGGGAGAGTGCGAGAAAGGGGGTCGTGCCCAATCGCGATATGGAAGTTGTAATGAAAAAAAAAAAATGCAAATGGGGATGAAATTCGGAGGTCCCCGACACATAACAGGTTTTTGAACTGCGATATTCATGTTATACTATATTATATATTATATATTATATACAAATAGACCGATAGAATCTCTTATTTTTACAAGAAAACCAGACTCCCGAAAAATTAAAAAAAAAAAAAGAAAAAGATTACGAAGAAATATTAAAAAGGACGCTCGTCGGCGGGCGACAGAGAAGACACGTTGGAAATGATGCTTTTTCATCCTGTCCTCCTTCGCCTGACTTTCAACGTTATTCCTTGCTACTGTTGTTACTATGGTGAAACTACTCTCCGCTTTTGAAACACGTCGGGAGACGTTCGAAAAAATGTCCCTCGAATCACCCCAATCGCGCGCTTTATATTCGACCGTCTGAAAAACACGTATTCTCACTGTTTTAGGGATTTGTAAATCTCAAGCGACGAACCTCGACATATTGAACAAACATTTACTTTTTCGATTAATCCAGGGATCAGGAACGTATTTTTACAGTGCGCTCTTTCTAAATCAACGTCATCTATCATTAACGTAATCAGCTTATTTTCGTTGTTTTTGTAAGGTTTGTCTTACCAATATCGAATAGCGATTACTAGACTGCGGATCTTTGTGCACAATCGAAACATTCTCGATAACTTTGTTACATCAAAAACAACGTCACAGTATTTCTAAAAAAAATTTCTAATGTATTAATGTTTTATTTTCACCCAATCAAAGGTCCGCAGTCTAGTCATTACATTAGCTCCTCATTGCTTATTTTTCCATTGTAAGCCCACGAAAAGTCTGATAAAGCGTTCCCAGACATTATGTTCTGTCAGATCATCCCTCATTTTGCACACTCTTTCGTCGATCACATTGACAAGTTTCGAGGCAGAGAATACTTCTTTTATTTTTTACAATTCAGAATCAATGGTCTCGAAACATTTACGTGTAAAAAACTGTTGACTCTTGTCTGCCAATAATTGTTCTCCTTAGCCCCTTAAGCGAAATCATGATAAACGTTATGTGGAAATGCTGCTACACTGCCTTCGTGAACGATTCGTTTTCACCTGTTTTATTTTTATCAAGTCCGCGTTCCCCTAACCGCGAAAATTCCGCCGACCTGAAAATTCCGAGTTTTAATCAAAGTTTGTTGATGCAAGTGTGCGAGCAACAATTTTTCAGCGGAACGCGGCTTCGAGAGGATGATTTTCGAGAGCCTTCAGTTTTCCGCGGCTTTTGTCGTTTTACGATTATAACTGTTTTGTAATGGCACACGGGGTAGAGCAGAAACTTTGAATGTACGAATTTGTTCACCCCCTTATGCTCTGTCGTTGTAGTTTGCGAAAAATGTATCCACGACGCGAAACTTTTAAGAAATTTTATAATTGTATCTCGTAGAAACGAAATGTTAAATGGTATGAGCTAGGAAACGATTGTTACATACGAAAAATTTATCATTTTCATCGATCTACCGAAATATTAAAAAAAGAATATAATTTTTTTTATACCTTATTTGAAATAAACAATTATTTACCGTTACACGCATACTTCCACATCTTTTATTTCATTTCTGCTCTTTCTAACACTCACACAGACACACACAGGAATTTCTTTTGCACGAAAATTATCACATTTCGCATAATAAGAATCCTTAGCACTTTTGTTAACAATTACAAGTGATAATCGAACATTTTTACAATATTGTAGAATTTTTAAAGAATTATTGGAATAACTCCTGAAAATTTCTTCGATTTGGGCGAAATTCCACATAGTAACCTAGGGGAATACGTGACGCCTGCGATGATTCCGACGCCTCTTGTGACCGCGATGAGAGGTCTAGCCCGGGTTTGCTGTGTCAGCGCTGTTGTTGTCAGCTGCTTCTCAAGAATTGCGTCTGCGTCATTGAATATCCCAAGTCTGCGGTGTGCAGCTTCCATGGCGCCTTCTAATCGTCTCACATTTGCATGCCTACTTTTCATTTTGATCCTCCACTTCTTTTACCGCTGGCAATCCTGGAATGCAGCAGGTAGATCATGATTAGCAGATACAGCGCGCAACGGTCTGAACAATTCCTACATTTCAAATTTTCTTACCTTCCTCATCATCGACAGATGCTTTCGGCTGAGACACGTATGGTTCCCTAAAAAGGTACCTCAAGAAGGTTTTTTACAGATTCAACTTTTTGGACGAGTTTTTCGACTATTCACATGTACGTGGGAAAAAGTAAGATCCATGAATAAAGCCGGATCATGGATCGTCATTGGTCCAGCATCCCGATGATAAATGCCCGACAGAAGACTGTGCAGGAAAAGCCTTTCCGATCTCTTTGACAATCGTATTCTTACGTCAATGCTTCCTATCTTCCGTTACGAATCCATTCTGCAGGATCGCCATCTTTTCAGTCTCCTCGCTCTCGAGAAATTCCGTTTTCGCAGGACGTATCGTGGTTTTGGATCTTGCTTAGCGTTGTGGTTGCTATCTCTGACGTCTCGAGACGCCTGGAGGGCTCAGGAATAGTAGCACCATCGATATTATTCTGATCGAGATTGCTATCGTCAACGACGCTTGTATCGCCTTCATCATCAATATTCTCCAGATCGAATGTTGGCCTACGTGTCTTCAAGTATATCGTGTTCTTTCGCGACAATAGTCAAGATCGTGTCCAGCATCAGAAGCCTTCCCATGTATGCGTGTTCTACTACACGTACACCGACAAACCTAGGCAGGAAATGTACCGCATATGACTCGCTAGCTACAACTTGAAACTCCCTACTTCGAGGGTGTCTCCTTTCGGGTAATCGTCAGCTTCACATAAAAATTGCTTAAGTCGAGAAACGTACATTTTGCAGAACACGAAGAAAACGATTCGATGCGAAACTATTTTGCTTTTCACGGAGTTTTCAAATTCTGATATCGTGGCGCTGCCTAACAAACTTATCGCTGAACTATTACCCTCGAACCGTAGAAATTGAAGGGGTCCCATGGAAATCATCGACACTTTCCACGACTCGGTTTTCGCCGACAACATTTCACCGACAACTACTTTGGCCGGCAATGCCTTTAACCGAAAACGACTTTGACCGTCTAGTTTGACCGACAACGATTTTAGAGAACCATAGGCATGCCACAGGGGTCACTAATAACCAAAGTTAGATGCACGTGACCTTAAACACGCGAAAAAAGAAAACGATTTTAGATTCGTTGTCAATCAAATTCGGCGTCTGTCAAAATCGTTGTCGGTTATTGGCGTTATCGTCCAAAGTAGTTGTCGGTGAAAACCAAGTCGGGGAAATTTATGTAGGTGATTTCCATGGGACCCAATCGAAGAAGATGAAAACTCAATTTTCATAAAAAATGGACTTAGGCAGTTTTCGTATTAGATGAACCTACGCGGGGAATGTGTCATAACTCGCGAGTTATTTGTTATGTAATACTCTGTACTTAAGCATTATGTTGCAATAAATTTCATATGAGATTTCCAAATTAAAAAAAAAAACTCGCGAGTTACAAGTTGGAACTGCCTGCGTTGTGTCTTCTCCAGCAAGGCGTCGCTTCACTCTTTATGGGCAATGTCGTTCACGATGGAAAAGCTTCCATGCAAAAACTCAACAGACAGTTGTGCATTCATATCCAACGCAACACATCAGTATCAGCGTTCTGGAAGTTCTAGCAATGGAGTCCAGTGCGTAAATGCTACACGCAGGGGTGGCGCGATCAGAGACGGAGGATCTCCATCTGAGCACGAGCAACTCCTCGCACATATGATAATCGCACGATCAAGGTTGGAGGTACGTGTAGGGTAGTGAGTTCAGAAAAGTTCTAGGCTGTCGTTCGGCACTTGGCGTAGATCATATCGGCGCCACCTACTGTGAATTTGTTCGAATGGAACTAGCCGGACGGGTTAATCGGAGCACCGTCCAGGGTCCAAGCTCCATCACAAGCTTCGTCTCAATTAGGGGTAAAGTTGGCATGCATATCGGAGCTGACACGGTTCCACCATACTCCACAAACTCAGCAACCATGCTAGATATGTCGTGTTTCGTTTCATTCGAGACTTCGGTTCCGAATCAAATCTTCTTTCAAGTCTTTACGCACATGTCTCTGTCGAGGACAACTTGATCCTAGAAAATCGAGATGCAACAGTATAATACGTGTTTTTCAGATCTGTATACTTAACAGTGTCACTTTGGGAGGAAACATGATCGCCAGACACTTCGCTAATACCTCTTGTTGACCGTTTTAAGCCTGGGGTGCAATCGTTGACTTCGCACACAACTGTTATACAGGGTGATCGAAAACTGGTGGCAAAACCGACGAAGCGGTGATTCTACATAAAAAGAAAACAATTTTTTTCATACAACCCTTTGTTTCATGATATAAAATTGTATCGTGCATTGCCGGCTTATTTTTTTCTGCAGAATCACCGCGTTCTCCACCGATCACCGATCTGGTATAACAACCGCAAAATGTAGAGAATCTAGGTTCCGAAAAGAAATCACGCTTCTGAAAGAAAACGCTTTAGAAAGAGAATCGATCGAGGGCGAATGTATTTTGAAAAGAGTTCACTAACGGGGGATGGGGGATGGGTGGGATATGATCGTAGAGTTTGCTGCTATACCTACTATTCTATTGTCAAGTATCGAGCAATATTACGAAATAATTGAGAATAAGAAGTAATAACGGTTTTACTATTCAATTCTAATTGTATCTTTCACCTAATGATATTTAATATGTAATATTATATAATATATTATATTATACGATCTTGCATATACGTATAAGAGCATTATGTACGTAGGCTAATGGCGGACAGAAGAAACAACCGCGGAAGGTTGTTCCTCGAATGTACATGTAACTTGGAAATCAACGTTCAATATAGAAACAATTTTTTATGGAATTCATCTCGCACGTCCTGAATCTTTCAATGCTCGCGTACGACTACGACCCTGTTTCTCTCGTTACCACGCATTATAATATTTGTCATATTCATTTGTCCGATTAGATACACGCGTCACATTCGATTCTTCTCGCGTTGCAGATCGCACTTACTCGATTTACACCTGTGCATACTTCATTTCCTACAGATCGGCCATACATGCTACGATATAACGTAATTAGGGCGATTAGCTCGGACACGCCCGCATTTTTCAAGATCGTCGATCCTTGCGCTGGAATCTAGATTTCTATCAAAACCGCATACTTCGGCGATCGCTTCACGTCTCGCTTTTGCAATTGAAACGACACCCATCAGGTTATCTCGATCGATTGGATTCGTACTTTCGAACAATCATTCGTTACTTCTGTACCAACTGGCATAGCGCTCTGGGTCAGTTGGCAATTCCTGTTGCAACTGATCAAATGTTCACGAAAATTCGCTACTTCGGATGTTCGTACTCTTCAAAAGGTAGGTCCTCGATTAGAGATTCTCGCATTTTCACGAAACAAATCGGAAAGAACACAGGAGAGAGACAGAGAGAGACTGATCTTCGATAATTATGCATCCTCGATCATTCGAAATGTCTCGCCAACCTCCGGACGACATGATGCATCGTCGCGAGATGATCTCGACTCGTCAGGTCCTCCCGGAGGAGGGCTCTTTTGTCAGACGATTTTAATCGCAGTTGTTTACACATTACGTGATTATTGCATAATTTTGAAAAATCTATGGTTCACGACTAAACACGTTTCAATGAAAGCTTCAATAGTGACAGTAATTTTCATTGTGAACTAAAAAGTCACCCTCGATAACGTCATCGATAGACTGCGGATCTTTATGCAAATTTATAAAAATTGTCTGCATAGATCACAAGAAATAGAAAGTAAATTGAATGTTATTTCTTCCCTGAATGATTTTAAAAGAGGAGAAATCATGTATTGACATCTGCAATTTTTTAAATTTCTTATCAATATCGAATTTCATCTGCTCAATTTTGCTATAAATACATAAAGATCTGCAGTCTAGTCATATAATACTTTCACTTAAGATTATAATGTAAAAGAATATTTCTATGCTTTCTCTTGGTACAGCAGAATTATTGAAAATCTTATGAATTGGCTTTCGTTAGGTAAAGTGTTAATATAATAGGACGCGCAAAACTATCGTATCAGGTGTAGAATCATGCTAGTGACGACGTTGACAATCGGACCACTCGTGATCGAATCTTCGAACATCAACTCGAAGTCCGCAACACCAGTTTCAGCTATGCCAGCAGGTCAATAGACACCAGCATCGATTGCCTGTGAATTTTGAAACTTTTGAACGAGGTCTTTTTATTCGTAGCTCACCTTTCGTACACGAAGAAGCTACGCGTATAATCGCTACCCAATAATATAATATATTATCGATAATATTAATATTAATTATTAACGATGAAAAATTTGATATTTTACGATTGGCCGATCTCGCGGATAATAGATGAAGTTCGTGTACCCTTCAGAGAGTTCGGTGAACCTAATGTGATGAACAGACTACGGATCTTTATGCAAAATAAAAATGTATCTGTATCGATCGTGGGAAGCGGAAGTAAAAGTAAAATCGATTTTATCTCCTAATCACTTTGTTACGTTATAAACAAAATTACTTTTACTATATTACTATATGATTTCATCCAACCCCTCGTTTTTCATAAATCCATAAAAATCCGTGGTCTAGTGTGATGAATGTTGGGATAGAAGCAAGGGGGAGGAAAACCCAAGGAGTCACCCCTGCACGATAATAATGCAACTTCGACGGATACACGCACGTTTAATAAGGAAACGAAGAGACTATACAGCGAAGCGCATGCGGTGAATCGAGAACACATTTTGCAAATACAGATTTTGCGAATGCAATCGTGCATCTACACGGATTGCGCGGGCGATCGTGTACGTGCACGTTTGCGTACGCGCGAAATATATTATACTATAGATAGAGACGAATAAATGAGAAAATATTTATACCAGAAGTTAATGATACTATTAGAAATAATATTTATATCTCTATATTTACTCTACAATTGCCTATTACACGCATAACGACGTAACCCTCGCCAGTTTTCGAAGATGGACGGACGGGTGGATTTTGTACAGGTGAGAATGAGAGAATATGCGTGCGTGTGCGAGGGAGAAAAATGTTGCGAGGTTTGATAAGCGTTTTGTTGATATACTAGAAGTGCGGAAACGGAGTGTGAGAGAGAGAGAGAGAGCGAAAGAAAGCGAGGGGACAAGAAGAAATTGAAATGTTGTACTTAAAAAACGCGAAGTTGTCCGCGAATCTGCACACCAACGTCGAAAGAAAGTGTTTCGTTCTTTTGTGTTCCCGTTGCCGCCGTTTAAAAACAGATCGCCTCGGTCCGTCTGTTTTTCGTTGGTGTGTTGATGGGGGACGACTCTTTCTTTCGGTTAAAACGACGAGCCGTGCTCGATAGGTAGGCTTTAATAATCAAGTTTTAAACGGCGACGTGAATTCAAGAGTGATGCGCATACTACGGTTTCTTCTTTTGTTAGCGGTGCACAGAGAAAAAGATTAGCGAAACGAGAATCTTCGGCGTTTCAATTCTTTTTTTCAGGAAAATGGGTCAGACAGTTCCTTCACGTTTATATTTCGAATTATCTTATTATACAAATAAAGCTATTATCATTTACCTGAATCGTTTCCGTTCATTCTCTTCAACCCTTTCTCGAACCAACAGCCAAGCAAGTTTTACAAAGAACGCTCGACATCAAATTCTAGAATTGCTAGACTGCGGATCATTGCAAAAATAAAAATATTGATAAAAATATTGCTTAATGACTCTGTTATATTAACAATAACATCACAATATTCTTGAATTTTTAACTAATTTCTTCATAATAATAATAATAATAATAATAATTGCTTTATTTTCAACCTTACAGCTAAGAAAATGTGACTTGGTTTACATTAACCTATTTATACAAAACTATTTTATTTTACACATTCGTTCCATATCTTCTCTCATTCATTTCTATATCTCACACATTCCTACCCTGGTCTACTCTTTTAGTATCCTAATTCTCACTAACCCGGTTAATTCTATACTTATTGATTCCCTCCCCTTCCCTAATTTTTGCATTTTTTGTTTGGTATTCTCTTTGGTTTATTTATGCTCTCTTTTCTCTTTCTTTCCTCAACTTCTCCAACCACTCTTCAACCTTTCTATCTCTTTTCCCGCTCACTACATCCTCGAGCCTGATCGTTTCCCCCATTATCCTGCAATCCCTTGTCAAATGCTCTAGGTTTCCATACTTGTCCCCACATAGGTCGCATCGTCTTGCCTCTTTCTCCAGCCAGTATCTGTTCCAATTTTCTGAATTTCCGCATCTTACCCGCGCTATGAGTTTACGACTGTCCCCTCTACTCTCCTTGTTCAGATACTCCGGTAACATTCCTATTCTTATGTGTTTGTATCTTTCATTGTATTTGGACTGCTCTATCCTCGTATGCTGTTGTTGCTGTTGTATTTCTCTGTCTCTACCCTTTAACATCTCCGTTATCTCCCTCTAACTAATTTCTTCATAAATGTACAGTCAAATAATTTAATTCTGTATAATTTTTTCAAAATTCTTCTTTTCGCATATAAGTGAAAGTCTCAGCATGAAATCGCGAGTTATCGGCACGTTTCAGGTACAGCCGACATCGCTGATGGAATTGGGGTTCCGAATAGACAGCGGAATAGAGAAAAAAAAATAGATATAATCAAATTTCAGTGGTCCGTATTATTTCGTTGGTATCGTGTATCATGTTGTAGCGATTAACGGTTCGATCGACCACCGGCACCGGTTTTACGAGCCTTTATTTCGCTCGTTGAATTAATTCGCCGCCATAAAGAGTAAGATAATGGCCAGCTGGATGCATCCTCGAAACTGCGGGCTCTGGGGAAGGTAAGCCAAGGCAGAAGTTTAACGAGAGAGCCAGAGCATGGTTGCGGCGTTATGTGCCCCGAATCAACCAAAACTAACGATTCTGTCGCTCAGATACGCTCTTTCACCCTCTCCGCCTTCCTTTTTCCTGCCGAACTTCGCTTATCTGCAACCCCCCCCCCCCCCCACCACTCTCTTTCTTTCCATCATTCGCTTTTTTTTTGCCAATTTGTCTTTTTATTTTCTCTGACATTTTTCCCATCCTGCTTCTTCAATTCCGATACTTTCTCTTCTTCCTTCTCATTTTCTCTTCTCCTCTTCTGATCGCCACTCGGCTTTTTAATTCGATACCTCGCTTCCCCGTTGACTCTTCCCTTCTTCCTGCACGCTCGTTCTCGCCTCTCTCTTCGTTACACCGTCCGTATCGCTTTTCCTCTTTCTCCAACGATTTTTTACCATTCGACGTTCACGCTTCCTGTGGAAACTTTCCGTGCAGTTGCGTGAATAGAGTATTTCGACCGGGGCCAGTCGCGATTAGGCGGCTAAATGTGAGAATTATGGAAAGCAGAGACAACGTGCGCGCATCCGCGCGGCCAATAAACCGAATGATATATAACGGGTCCTCGAAATACAACGTGTAATCGGGGATCCGACGAAGACGGCTGAACACGAAATTGTCGGGAAACTTTTATCGAGTGTAAAATTGCTGATAAATCACGCGGCGGGAATCGACTTGATGGCCCGACCCTTTGGAACCTTGTAACCGGCGGCACGGACCCGCCAATTCCTTCCGTTCTTTACTGATTTCCCTACCAATCTATACGGCCACCGATTCGAGGTTTTCGCCGAAGTAGAATACGGATCTTTGTGCATTTACAGCTGCTGAAAATTTTCGACAAATGCTGGAACATAAAGGTCCACAGAATTTCGTACTAATTTTATTTATCTCGGAACTCCAAAGACTAGATCTTTTGATTTACGATTACGAGGGTGTTTCAAGAATCGTGGCGTGCAGCCTCTCGCACAGAAAAATATGAATAAAAATCATTCATACTTGAGGCAACATTTTTTTTTTGTTTTATTAATTAAGAAATCTCATATGAGATTTATTACAACATAATTCTTAGTACAGAGTATTACAAGGTGTATTGTATGGTATAACAAAAATATTAGTTACAATACAAAAATCAAAAATCCTTAGACACGTAGGTCACATGTATTTAAGAAGGTTATCATATATTATTATTTATTTTAAACGGACCGAAGTCCTTTTATACAAATGTATGCAGTTTATATAGTATGACAGAAAAGAATCTCAATCGTAAGTCTGAATCTAAAATTTACATAATTATGGACAGCGCGGAACTAAGCAAATATAGGTACTATTAACGAATAGTTCAGCGCAATTTCGTTTTGAATGCCGGTAACGTGCCATTGAAAAAATCAATATTATTATAAAATGTGTGTTGAGCTAGCAATAATGCGATTTAAAGGATTTATTTCTCCATATGAGGATTTGGATTTCATTGTTTGAAATCCTGCTCTAGTTCTCAAAACACGTTCAGGTACATAGAAATTAATTTGCCTCAGGAGTGCGGGACAATCTATATTATTATTTATCAAATTAAAGATAAAGCTCAGGTCGGAAACTGTTCTACGATCAGATAATGTTTCAAGGTTGACTGTGTTTGATATTTTAGAGTAATTATGATCAAAGATTGACATTGGATTGTTTGTCTTATATGCACAAAACCTGAGGAATTTATGCTGCACCCTCTCTATCATGATTTCATATTTCACACTTTTCGGAGACCATATGGTTGAAGCATATTCTAACTGGGGACGGCCAAGGGTAGTATGTAGCAACCTAAGTGTATGGATAGAATGAAAATCTGTGGAAAAACAAAGTATGAAACCGAGCATTCTTAAAGCGGAGTTGTACGCAAGCACTAATATTAGGTTCAGCTATTAAGCAACCTATGTCCAATGGCAATTGAAAACCTGCTCTAGTAAGGTTATGGATAAGTTTGATCCTCTAATCATTATATAAATTGCACTGCCATAGAACATGGTTAAGCGTTTCCTGCTCCTGGTTACATTTACAATTGGAATTATCGATCATGCCAATGCGAGCAAGTGAAGCAGCCACATGGTAATGGTCCGCCCTGCATCGATTAATTGAAACAATACGTTGTCGTGTTAGCTTTTTATGCCGAAACCAAAGTGAACGAAAATCATTATAGAATCGTTGAAAATAAGCTTTACCCTTATGTAGCCCTTGATCTTTTATTATTTTAACTGAATTTAAAATTGCATCCTTCTTAAAAGTGTCGGATAAGTCAGTAAATGGAACCTTAGAGACCTTCAAAGAGCTGGCAACAGTAGCTTCTTTAGCTAGAAGAAATCCTGAAAAATTTTATCGAGTGATTATTGGAATTTACATGAAATTGATTAAATTTTCTTTTAATTTCCAAGATGAATCTATTAGTTCTAACATTAAATTTAGGAGATTTCAGACTTACTAGAGCACTAAGGGAGTCTGTCAAAATAACAAAGTTGAGGCAACATTATCTGAGCTCTTCTTCATTGCATGGCAGGTTGTTTGAGGACATCCTTATCTTGCTAATGAATGGTTGTCAGAACGTTCCTGAAGGCTCATGTCAATTACTTTAATTAAAATTTACGGTGTAAGCATTTCTTTTTTACACCTCGCGCGATTCCATACATCTGTCCGATATTCTGCCCAATTAGTAAACCGTTAAATAATGCTGTTGCATGTATGTGCTTAAAAAAACAAGATAGATCATCTCGCTTGATAATCCTGACGTGAATCTATTTTTGTGCTTCCATATTTTATACGTCTACGAGAAAAAATCTTGTGTCTTCCAAATTTCCAAAAAAATGTGCAGCTCAGCAATGATCATTTTTTAGAATACAGTCGACCAGCAAACGCTTCCTGATTGACTAACGAACATCCCATAATACTTGTGTCACCTTGAAGAAGAAAATGACTTGTTTCCCTTCACCGTTTTACGAGAATCTTTTAAATACAAATGTAGAAAAAGCACTAATGATTTCACAATGCAGCAGGGTCAGTATAAGGGCAAGGAGTACTTCCAGTATTACGTTAGGGACGGGGTTGCACCATGGTTCTCGGACAGAGGTTTATCACGAAAATATATTGGAACATTCAATCGTTGTAGATCAGATCACTGCCATCTTGCAAAAAAAGATGAATATGTGGGATAAATGATTCCAAATGTAACTGCGGCTATGAGGTTCAAGATCTTAACCATATTATTTGGCAATGTACCTTATTGGAATCACAACGAGTTGGTCTTATGAAGGGATTGAATAAGCTCAACTTGTTCCCACCCAAGCGTGTCATCTTCTTTTGAATTTCTTCAAACAATGTAATCTACTTTGAAATTACGTATATGTCAAATACGCTGTTTTCCTATTGATCCTAATGCATATGTCAAATACGCTGTATTTATATTAACCCAAAAATGTAAAGCTTCATAACCCACAAAGGGGAGTTACATTAAGCTCAATAAAAAAACAATGACTCGTTGGACACCAGTTTCCGAAACCGAAATGTTGAAGAGTGTTCGACGAAGCGACGGAATGGAACCAGTCATTACGTAACTGGAAAAAAGGCTGAGATCTAGGCTCGATAGATTAAAGACTATCGAACCATCCCAAACGCTATGCTACGTAACACTAATTTAGATTTATGAAACTCTGACGACATCTTCTCTCCCTCGGGCGTTCTATTTGGTGGACCAGTGAAGCATGTAAGCAGAGTTGTGCTAATTTAAATACATTGTAATTGCATTACATAATTCGAACCTTTCGCTTAATTTAATTGCCAATTTACGCGAACCATGACTGTAATTGAAATGTAATTCAAATACAATAGAATCTTTCCTATTAAGTAGAGTTACTTTCTTTATAATTCATAATTGCACTGTACTTTGTAATTGTATTTCACTTGTAAAAACGCATTACATTGTCGTTTAATTAAATAAGAGATCAGAATGACAAATTACATTATAAGTTAGTCGAATGAAGCGACTGAATTTCGTGAAGTAATTCGATTGTAATTTAACACAACTCAGCAGGTAAGTACGTCTGATGGAAATGTTCCATTCCAATATATTTTACGTTTCTACAACGTTGTTTAATATTCATATTATGTTTTTAAAGATAGCTTCGAGTCACGCGTTGCTAGTTAATCATGCAAATGACGGGTTCTTATAAATTGTTTAAGTAGAGACACACTGAACATTCAGTGAGACTGGTATCGACTCCAGTTTTCTAGATAAAGAGTTTCATAACGATGCCAGTTCATTCTAAACAAAATTTCGACATATTTTTTCAGAGGATATCTCCGTAAAGGTCTGGGTTACCAAATTTTTAATCTATCAACCAGGATGCAACTATTAAAAGAACTACGGCAATTAGTGTTGAAACTGATAGTACTACGAGGATATCTGCCTTGGGTGTCCGGAGAGCTGGTTATCACTTATTTTCGGATGAAATGCCGAGCATCTCGATTGTTCAACTGTGTGAATTCGCACAGATGGATATTATCTGAGATCTCGTTTGAACCAGGTAGAGCGAACTAAAGTAAACTTTTATGTCGTTCCAGCTACGTTATCTTATCAGCACTCGTCAGGACAAAAAAGAAACTGAATATTTCTTCCGTTTTCCTCTACAGTTGTGGGAGGGCACGTGAAATTCTAATAGTCGATTGGCTCCATCGCTTGAACAGTCATTCAACGAGTCACAGTCATCAAATCGTTATGCAATGAAATGTTTGACATGAGAAATCAGTTCGATAACGATTACTGGATCGTAGACTTTGAGAATGTACAACATTTTACAATAACATGTTGTAACAAGTACATGTAACAATGTACTAACACATTTTATATTTTATCGCTTGGAAACGCTAGTGATACAAGTGTGAAAATGTCTTCATTCTTAACTAACGCGCGATCATTAATATGTAGACATAATTAGTCAATTGCAGCCAGCTGTGCAAACATTTTATCTAGGAAAAGTATTCTGTGTCGCAAACAACAATACAAGTGTCGGAAACTTGTCGGGTTAGCTTGAAAGTTTGAATTCTTAGTATATATATATATTTAATTAGATTCGCTAAACCTTAGATTAGAAACAGCTGTGCGATAAAACTCCATGCGATATGTCATTACGACCTACTTTAGAAAAGTAAGATCAGAATCTTGTTGAGACTATTACAGTTACGATAATGTGTTATCCTTTCTGGTACTCTAAAATAGAACAGGAAAATGATGAGATCTTTGAACGACACGGTTTCACAGATCTCCAATTCTGCAAACAATGTAAAGATTCTAGCAACGTTGTATTTACAAACTTTACTTTAAGTTCTTCAACGTAATGTCAGTTACGAACTCCTGCAAATCGCAGTTTTAAAATGTAAACTTTTTATGTAACTTTATCTACTCGTGATACCGTTTGCAAAGTCATCGATGTTTTAATACTGCGCAACGAAACTTCACAGCGTAAAGTGCTGTCCACTGCTCAGAATTTTTTCCGTCAATGTACTACATATTTCTCCGCAGTTCGGACCTCTGAAATCTACGTCTGAAGTCTAACTAATCAGCTGATTTTGCAGCGCTGCGAAATATGATTTTATGCGACTGTTGGCAGCAATTATCAACGTAAATGTGATTTGCGTTTGAAATACTCGAGGTTTTAACACTGCGATATGTTGCAATAGTGCTGCGTATAATGATAGTAATACCGAGTCTAGAGTTTTTGTGGTTTCGCTGGCGCCACGTATCGCAACGAATTGCAATATTCTTCATTCATCGATTGCACGATATTTTTTTCGATCCAGTTATGTTAAATAAGCACTTGAACGCTAATAATTATAATTTGTTTGCCGATACTCCTTGACATGACTTACTTTATCGTACACATGCTCAAACAGTGATTGATATTCACGTAAATCTACAATTTCATGACATTTCGTTTTCTCATGGAAAAATGAAAGCCCATTTGTTACCATTCAGAATAAGTTTTACGATATTTCGTTATATGATCTTGTGCGACTTTTCAGACAAATTAAAGATCCCATGCTAGTAGAATTTCTGTTTTTTATTAGCAAAACATTGAATTGCATAACTTTTTACAAATTTGAAATGCAATTTGCGCCGCATACAAAATGTTGAAGAACAAAATAGAAAAAAATGGTAATCCGATGGTACATCCTCTCCTTAAACAGGAGACACAATATTTTCTTTGAATTTGCATATTAAATGCGATGATAACAAGGCAGGAAATGATGTCCACCACGGTTTTGTGATTTAGAATAAGATTAAGTAATAACAAGTGGAAGCAATGTCATCTCTACACGAAAACCGAAATTATTATCCGAACAATGTAATATTTCAATAAAGAAAATATATGAAACTTTCATTCGTCTTTCCATAGCTTTAATCGATTGAAAATAGTACATCGATTATTCTGAAATTCTTTTGATCTTTTCACTAGCGACTTGACCTGGTGCAAGTAACGTTTTAAAATCGACCGCTTCCCGGTACCACGTGGTTGAATCAACAGCAAGATGACTGCATGGGAAACAGGCCAGCGCACGCGCAGTTCCCTATAACAATGAATAATCACGGAAACATCGATATGTCGCGTGTGCCTGTTTTAGCGATTTTGGGTGCAACGGGTACGGGGAAATCTCGTCTGGGCATTGAATTAGCTAGAAGATTTTCCGGAGAAATTATTTCGGCAGACAGCATGCAGGTAAGTCGATAAATAATGTCTTCGTACATCGTAACTCCGTCTCAGTTCTTGTAGGTTAGGTTTCTATTCAAAAGCTGTTTGTGACCGGTGGTTATTCGAAACTATCCACATTACCTCGAGAAACCTCGAGAATTAACATCTTTTCATATTCGTTGTAATCTTATTTGTTGTTTAGAGTAAAATAACGTTTGATGAACATTTTCTTTCGAATTTGATACGATCAGATAGGTTAAAATGTTACTGGTATCGAAGTGCTCTTCGTTCACGTTCGGTTTTATTTACGTTTCCGTAGTCAGAGCTGAAACTTGCCATTTAAATGGGTCACGTGTTGTGTTGTTAAAGCATTGTTATTCGTCGAATGTTAATGTGCATCAGGATTCGTGAGAATATGTTATCGGTGTGTCGCGTGTTATCGCGTTGCTGTTACTGCAACTGCATTGTGCACTTCAGTGCATATCCCGTTTATTCAGATATGGATTACACGACGGCGAATAAGTTCATGTTTTTCATTAGCTCTTATCATTTCTTACGAATACATCGTTTAACATTTGTTATTTTTCACTGAAACGAACGTAAAGAAATAACGGAGAAATTGATTTTTAATGTTTTCAACTACGACGCGCTGTGTAAAAAATTCTGTACAAAATTGAGAACAATGGCTTCAACTATATCTCGTTACTGAATTTTTACAAATCTGGTGTCTTCAAAACTTCAATCTAAAATATGCCTTTTTTAAAAATTTTTTGTGTTTTCAATTATTTTCAACCTGTTTGTAAAATCCGAAAAGATACACAACAATAATCACGACGAGACGCAACTAATGTAATAATATAATCGTGGCACTCTGAAAACTTTAATATGAAACCGGCAATTTTATGCTTCGGTATTTTGTTAGAAATCGAATTTGCAACCAAAAATTCTGAAATAATTCGTTGTCATGTGTGCTGTTAGGTAGAATGTTGATGAATTTTTTCGTAATATTTTATTGAGCAGAACGGAAGAAATAGAGCATAATTCACGGGACAGTGTTCACCCTAACCCAACCCATGTGGTAGGGGTACCGACTTGAAATTTGTCACAGAGGGTGTGACCAAAAATCAATTTGGTTCGGGGGTACTATTCAGCATTTTATCCGGCTATACTCTTCAGAGAAACGATTTTTTAAATAATTTTTGAAATTTATATCTCAACATTTTGCCAAAGTGGATATTATCAAAGAAAATTGTGGAAATAAATTTTCCATTCATGGAAAAAAATAAATAGGTGCAATTTAAAACAGTGGAAACATTAGAGACATTATCTTCGACCTATTGAACATATTAACAAAAAAAATCCAGTTTGTTGTACTTCGCATATAAAATTTTTGCTTTCCATGAAGATCCACTGTCTAATTATCAGAATGACGGTAACAACCCCTGTTAGTTGTCCATCTGATTTTCGACAAGCGGAGGCAGCAACGAGAAGAAACTTTTAATTGTTTCGAAAAGTTCTTTGAAATTCTCGACAGACTCGAACGGGGATTTTTGAGTTTTTCGTGGTAGCGCTGTAACGTCCGATATAAACCGGCTACAAAACTTGGTCTTGGTAAAATACGGTTTAAACAGACGGTACGTTGTCCGCCTAACTTTGCGTAGCGTGCTGTCTTCAGAATTATGACTGTTTCTGGACGGAAATATCCGACGTAGCTTGATCTAAACTTTTCAGGCAATCTCGCCATCCTGTTACTTTCCTCGTAGCCGTAATTTCGAGTGCGGCTGTATTTAGACAGTTACGGGTTAATCGTTCTAATAGTTCTGCTCCTCCGCATATCTGAAGTAACGATGGGGGACGTTTAATTACACATCTGTGACATAAAGGCGGCCGAAATTCGCCGGAAATGACGCGTCCCAATTATCTTTCTACCGCTTTGTCACTCATTGTGTCATCTTCGCGTCACGCGTTTCACATACTACAATATTTAAAGATTTTTTGATGATCGAATCAGCAGTACGTATAAGGAAAGTAGATGCGATCTAGTTTAACATTACAACTATCGGACGAGTGAAAAAGATTCGCTGCTGCTTTGTTGCTTTTAGAAATATTAAAATTATAAATATGTTTTATATTCATATTTACTTACTGATAACTATCGTTTTGTCGTTTATGTTGTAGTCTTTCGAGTGACCCATCAACGAATCTTAAAGGATTCTTCGATACCTTAAAAATGCTTGATTTCAAACAGTGGGGTGGATCGTGACATTTTACTATAACTCTTGAAATCGGGACTCTATCGAATAATTGAAATGAGTGGAAGGGAAAGTACATAATGACTACAGGAATTAGGCTTACTTAGATCGGACATCATATGTAATTTGCCAACGCAGGCGTATTAGTTCCATGGAATTCTTTAAATAGTTCTCGGGAACCCCTATTGTAAGAGACTATCTCGAAGATAAATTAAGTTACGTAATGCGTTTCATCAATTGATGTGTTACTTTACATCTTCCGCATTAATGAACGGCCTGCCCTGACTTATCGTCAACGTTATTAATATATTCGAGTGACTTTTATTATCTTGCTGTGTTGCAGCGAACTATGTAAATGCAAAACAGTAACGTTCGGTATGATAATAGTAATAGAGTAAGTGGATCGAATTAAACACTGTCTATTCGGAGTGTGCGCTGAATAGAGGGTCGTGGGACTTCCGGTTGCTCTGCACCTACGACTTAATATGTAATCAATTCGTATAATATGTTAGCAAGAAGACATTGAAGCATCTTCCGATGATCTAGATTTTTTCAGATTCATCTTTTCACATTTTTCATATCGAAAAAACAAATTTCAATTTTCTGATTCTTGTCAAACAATTCTACCTGTATTAGAATGGAATAGAATTAGCTTTATTTCAGGCTTACAGCTAAGAAATGTGACTTAGTTTACATTAACCTATCTGTACAAAACTATTTTACAATTCTACCTATAATCACAAATTTATTCATTCGTTTATTTACAGTTTATTTTAACGTGGTCGCATTAACAGTGAGGTTACGACCACGTTAAAGTAAACTGTACATGGACAAATAAATAAACAACACCTAAGCAGAGGATTCCTGCAAAAAGATATTAAACTTCCTGAAAGATATCGGATTATACCACCTGATATAACCAAGTGCTGAACAATAGACATGCTACAGGGGTCACTAATAACCAATGTTAGGTGCATGTGAGTTCGAATCCCCGCGCCCGGGCACCTCTTGAATTAATTCAATGTGCTTTTTTAAAAAACTGTGGTGCCCAAGGTGGTTCGGAACCCACCTTAAACTGTAGGTCCCGTCGTTTAATAACCATAGCAGTTGAAAAAACGACGTAAAATAATCGAAACAAAGGTGCATGTGACCTTAAACACGCAAAAAAAAAAAAACAACACCTCGTTCGCACTTTTCGATAGTCTTTTCTCTGATTCATCTTTTCACATTTTTCATATCGACAAAATAAATTTGAATTTTGTTACTCTTGAAAGAGTAAGTGCTCGATTCTATAACCATGTTAAATATTTTCCGGCAACAAGAAAATCTATCATATCCGGTTCCTATGTATCCTCGATCGCGACGGTTTGTTATCGTAGGAGCACGTATTTTTGCAGTGGCTCTGTTTTTACCTCGTTGAACGTTGCTTCTGTTTTTAAACGCACGCTCACACGTGACCACGCTCCCAAGTATAAATCACGTGTTTCCGCGTTGGCCGCAACGAGATCGGCTCTTTCAGATATTTCGAAACGTGTCCGCAGACGGTCTCCAATATCTTCATTCATTATATTGTATATAACGTCAATTAATTATTTCTACATTAACGGTGCTCTCTTTTCTCACTGTCTGCCCACACGAGACCCTACAGGCGCCTATAAATCACGCGTTCGCCGCTCGTCTTCTGTCATCGTTACGTTACCATACCTTGTAACTTTTCGAACATTTTATTTTTACTTATCTCTCGGCCTCACGAGCGTCATTT
This sequence comes from Lasioglossum morio, assembly GCA_916610235.2. Classification (NCBI taxonomy): domain Eukaryota; kingdom Metazoa; phylum Arthropoda; class Insecta; order Hymenoptera; family Halictidae; genus Lasioglossum; species Lasioglossum morio. Next base: position 2,842,410 of record OU744324.1, on the reverse strand, counting down.
ATAACCGATGTAGATATCTACTCCGTCTGGCTTGTACAATGAAAAGCTACTTCTATTTTTTCCTCGGAGTTGTCGCTCCCTATTTCCTCCTTATTTCGCTTATTCTTTTAACATGATTCATTCGAATCATTTTTCTAATTACGGGATCGTCTTTTTCAGGGATTCTTCATCAGAGGAATTGTTGAATATTGTTAGAATACTAGCTTTTCCCCGCGGCTTCGCTCGCACAGGAGACTGTTTAATGCCCTCGAAAATTGATATTGTTTCTCCATAAAACCTTTTAACCTCCATTCACTCCTATAGAGTTTTAATTTTATATCACATCGCCATCTTACATTTCAAAATTGATGCCATTTTCGTAATTAACGTCCCTAAACCTCAATAACAACACCCATACCGATTTTTAGGCTTATTCACTCCATTTTACCCCATTTGTCGAATATAAGTTTGAATTTAATTTATAAGGAGTTGATTCTTGAAAAAACACCACGTATCTAAGGGTTAAGACTATTTGGTTTATACTTATAGTACCTCTTTATATACTACATAAATAACATATTTCTCGTACAAACGTTGCAACCACTTTTCACCCTCTGAGGGGTTGAATTTTTTAAAATGCCGAAATAGGTGTTTGATTAATTATACCAAAGAGCATTAAGACCAAGTATCAAGCAAATCCGACCAGAAATAAAAAAATATTTCTCGTACAAACGTTGCAACCTCTTTTCACTCCCTTAGAGGTTCAATTTTTTAAAATGTCGAAATCAGTGATTGATTAATTATATCAAAGAGCATTAAGACCAAGTATCAAGCAAATCCGATCCCAAATAAAAAAATATTTCTCGTACAAACGTTGCAACCCCTTTTCACCCCCTTAGGGGTCGAATTTCGAAATATCCTTTCTTATCCCTTGTATAGATCATAAAGGAAACCTCTGTGCAAAATTTCAGCTTTCTAGGTCCAAGTGTTTAGCCTGGGCGTTGATCAGTGAGTGAGTGAGTCAGGACTTCATTTTTATATATAGAGATTTTCGACTTAATAAAATGATTAAAAGACAACCTACATGTTTGTGCAATTTCTGTTTCTATGAATTGTCTGAGGAATAGTTAGGTTCATTAAAAAATGCTAGAAGAATTTCTGAATATTGCTAGAATGTTTTCGACTTAATAAAATGATTAAAAGACAAACTACATTTTTGTGCAATATCTGTTTCCGAGAATTGGCTGAAAAACAGTTAGGTTCATTAAAAAATGCTAGAATAATTTCTGAATATTGTTAGAATATGTTCTACTTATCGAAATGATTAAGAGGAAAAAAGTACATTTATGTGTTATTTCTATTTCTGAAAATTGGCGGAAGAAAAGTTAGGCTAATAAAAAAATGCTCGAGTCCACCCGTACGTATCCCATAAAATCGTTTCGATTTTTAAATAAGCTGAAGGTTACTCGCCTATTCTCTGTTTCGTCTTCGGCTCGGACTGAGTCATCGGTTCTGGGCGAATAGCTGTCTGATTTCAGCGCAGGAGGCTGCCGGTATTAATAATAACAAGATTTTCCAGTTTCGTTGGGTAACCCCGGCTCTTCCATTCGGTGCGCGTTTTCGGTTGCGTGCATAAACTATACGCCTTCCGTTTTGGTTGGTGTGTCGGTGACCACGGACAAAGTCGTACACGTGTCTGCCCACACAGGCCTCGAAAAAAGAAAAAAAGAGAGAACGCAGACGAAGTGAAATATCTGCGAATTTCCTCGTGCTCGCGCGGCACCGCCCCCGAGACACTCTTCCCACACGAGAGATCGAACACGAAGAAGGGATTTCATCGAGAGATTACCGAACTGCCCCTCTTCGAGCAGATAAAATCCTCCGGGGAGACATAATGCCGCTGTCAGTCACTGTTAACCGGGCAATTCTCGGCCTATCGAATCAGTAAACAGAGACCTTCTGGTCCGGCGGTGTCAGGGACGCAATCGATGGTACGTTACTGGACAGCAGGGCTGCGCATTATTCGAATAAACATTTAAAAAAATTAAATTTCCTGCGGTACGACCCACGTGAAATTATAAGCCGAAATTCTAAGTAGGGAAAAAATTCTGAATATAAAATTTCAGTGGCGAGTTAGTCAATATTAATCAATATAATAATTTGAACTATACAAATCAAAAAAAAAATACTAAAATATAAAATCCGACAGAATTTAGTGCACTCTTTATTCATTTCCGATCTACAAAGGCTATTATGTACCACTGAAAACAAGATTTCATTTGGTTGCACTTTCTTCAAATTCGTCTACAAAAGTTGCACAAATAATCGCAGTCTAATAAAATAAATAATAATTTTGCTGATCTCTTTATTTTTGAGACGTGGAAAGGCTTGCAGACACTGACAAGCGATATTGAAGTATCGATTCCTGTGTAAGTATTAAAGTACATAGATTAATTTTTATTGTCTACGGCTGAACCCGACATTTTCGGAATACACACTATATACTCTCACTTCTAGTGAATAGCGTGCGCGAACTGATTGGCAACCATAGTCATCGGACGATGAAGCCATGATGGGAACATGACCGGTAGGCGAAGAGAGGTGGATGTCGGCTCGTGTGTTCTTCGCGTGGAAAGGGTAAATCCGTGCACTAGCTCTCAATGGCCGAGCTTGGTAACAGATGCCTTCTCTTGTTGCAAATATGTGGTGTCTACATACAATGTTTACTTTCCTCCGGCGAACCAAACGGATCCCGATCATAACAATTTAGCGTGAAACCCTGCGCAGTTGCCGTGGTTTTGCAAAACCGACGGAACTGAGCTGCTGGAAAGATGTCGGCTTTATAAACGTTTCAACAAACTGTCAGTTTTCTCTTCCTGTATTTAAGTGAATGTTGCAGAAAAGGAGATAATCTCCAAGTACTCTCGCAAAGATATATTGAACACTATACATCTTTTACAATAAGAAAAATATGATGTTTATGCAATATTCAATTTTTCTATTTAAATTTTCAATTTTAAGAGAGTGGAATTAAATAAAATCTTGTTTTCAGTGGTAGTGACCTTTGTGTGAATTTTACATTCCAGCATTTTTTGAAAATTGTCTAGTGATAATATTTGGTTTCAGAATGTTTGAAAAAATATTTACCGTCGCCAGTATCTGCAGGCTTAGTATCGAAGAATCGTTTTTACTTTAATAAAGATATCGTTTCTCAAGGAGACCGTTGGAAATATAAATGGTTATGTACGTAGATAAGTTGCCTAGTCTCGAGGTTTAGTTTTTCTAAGGTTGATGCAATTGCAGCAATACTCTTCCGTTTTACATGCTCCCGTTGCATTATCCGCTGGACTGTTCGGTCTATCGAGAAATTCTATCCACTTTTTCTGCAAAGGAATTTCATATTTCATGTTGTAGAAGTAGCTGGCGAATGATTACTGAATTATTATTATTTTTCTATTCTGCTTGAGCTGCCTCGTAACGAATTATAACTGAACAGAAGGTATGATGTAATTCAAGATTCTACAGACTCGTGGGATAGTCATCCATCTCGGTGTGGGTCGTGAGTAATGCGGGTCAAAATCAATCTGCTCGATGCACAATTGGTATAATTTTGCTCTCGTTTAGACAATCCTGTACTAGACAAGTATCTACACTGAAAGAAGCATACAATTTTTTCTGGTATCGACCTAATAAAATGGTATTTTAACACTTCCGTTCATAATAAATCCCGTCGGACGTCGACGGATCACAATCTTCGCTCGAAAACTGTCAACCGTCCAGGTCAAAGAATTTTCGGACAGGTTTTTCTGGTGCGCGATGATACATTGTTTGTTGATAATTTATCACAGCGGTAACCCGTGGACGGCAACGCACCGCGGTCCTTGAATTCAAAATAGTTTTGGCCGTTTCAACCAGAGAAACGATTGCGTGCCGCGCATGAAAAACTTCCGCTGTTGTCCGTGAGAATGGCGCCTCGTGTTACGGGAAGCGGAATTCCTCGTATATCGTAAAGCTGCGAATCAAATTTTCTAACTTTAGACACCGCCAAGGACTTCGAGCATTTCACTCGAACCGATATCGGAGGCTCCGATTTCTCCTATCGATTCACGCATTTCATTTATTCGAAACACACTTTTAATAGACTTAGCAATTTTTATTCTCTCGAATCTAATGTTCGAAGCTAATCACTTTGTTCGGCGTGTCCGAAAGAAACCTTCGAGCATTTCACTCGAATCGATGTCGTAGGCTCGATGCCTCCTATCGATTCACGCATTTTATTTATTTAAAACACAATTTCAATCGACTTGGAAATTTGTATTTCCTCTTTGTTGTATACTCACAATGCATCGAAGTTAACGATGCGAAAATAAGGATCTTGTTCGTTGTGTCCGTAAACAGATTTCGAGCATTATTTCATGGTAAACCTTACGTTTAGGGGAGGCAGCTCCGATGATCTTGACCTTGACATATGTTATCAACTTTTGTCAATACAACTATCCGGAGCTCGGTCTTAGTTTTCGAGATAATTGCAAAATACTATTGCTAGTACTAAATTGAATTTTCCGTATTCACGCACGCTCCGTGGCAACGTAAGCCTGCCCCGACGCAGCGTCAATTTACTGTTTTTCTAAACACGTTGTGGAGATGATAGAGAAAACAGTGTCGGTTTCACTCTATATAGAGTGATATATATATAAGGTAAGTTTTCAATTTTGAAAGACTACTCCTGGTATTTCGTATGCCTGCTCTCCGCCCCCTCCACGACCTAACCACACCTCACTCTGTTCGTATTATTTTTCCAGTACTATTTAAAATTCTGGATGACAACTATAATGCAAAGATCATTCGAACAGAGTGAGGTGTGGTTAAGTCATGAAGGGGGCGGAGAGGGCCCGCCCGACCACGCAGACGAAATTGTGAATATCTCGAAAACTAAAAGCGACCTCCCTATATTGGAAAAGGAACAAGTTGTTCAAAATGTCGAAATCTATAACATGTTTAAATTTGTAAAATATCTATCTCAGAATGAGAATTTTATTAAGTATTTAAATGGTCTAATGGATACATAGAATTCATTATTTCGAAAAAAGCATCAAATATCTCGATAACTAAGACCGAGCACCGGGTAGATGTAATGACAAAAGTTGTTCAGAATGTTGTTCTTGACAACTTATGTCAAGGTCAAGGTCATCGGAGCTGCCTCTTCTAAACGTAATCTCTACCATATTTTTCTGCTTTCAGCACACTGACTCGATCAATTATTACTTTAACCCTTTTAGTGCCAGGCGAAAAAAAGTGTCTATGAGAGAATAACCGGCCGAATTTCACGGTTTTATTAGGGTTTGGGAAAATGCTCATAAAAACCAAACAAGAAACAATATTTATATGATTAAAAAAGCAGTATATTAAGTTAATGACACTAGTTTTTCTAAATTCATTGAAAAGAAAAACTATTTTTTTGAATTCTCTCATAATGAAGGCGCGGGCCGATATATCGGCTCTGGCACTTCTCACCAGTGCAGCGAGGATCGATATATCGGCCTCCGGCACTAAAAGAGTTAAACTTTCCCATCTTAATAATTTACAGACACAATTCTTCTATTTTTCTTGAAAATGATCTAGAGTAAGATCGAAACGTCGAACAAAATTATTGTGGTAATTTGCAAATAGAGTTTAAAATAATAATTGATCGAACCAGTGCGTCAAAAGCATAAAAATAGTGTTGCATACTTTCATTACGTTTAGAAATTTTAATTCTCTCTTTGGTGTGTACTCTGAATGCATCGAAGCTAACGATGCGAAAATGAGGATTTTGTTCGGCGTGTCCGAAAAAGCGCAGGTTTACATAAATAACGAGAATCCAGTTTACAGAGTACCGTTTTATGGTATCGTTAATGGCGGAGTTTCTTCTTGCGGCGAACATTGTAGCCGTTTCTCGGTGCAGTTTTTGAACAAATCGATTCATTAAAATCGCCTCGGAATTGATCGATCAATGATTCATGTGTAATTGGGGATTCGTGCGGAAGATACATACGACGGCGCTTCGTGGATCGTGCCTCGGCGCTGTTGCGAACGATATGAAAATTGCGGTAAAAATCGTGAATTACAGCTGGTCACGTCTGTACAAGCCACTTGACCAACCGGTTTTAAATCCACGAGGCGATGACGCGAAATTTACGAGGCTTCTTTGTCAACGTGGCCCTTGAGGAAACTCGCGGCTCGACGTTTTACTAGATTGTTATGGTGCGCTCGCCTGATATCTCCGTGAAAATTACGTCTTTTTTTCGTCGGGCGTTCCACCGTTGACGCGTTGTGCAAACACTTTAAAGTATGTTCGCGTGTACTTTTTTCGGCACAGTGTTTCGCGACAGATAGCGTGCCAGATAAAAAAAAAAATATTGAAACATACTTTTCGCACGAAAGTTGACCGCAAAACGTTCTTTTTCTTGTCTCGATCCGGGCCACATTATTATCGAAATCGTAATGCTGTTTCCTTTAAAAAGTAGTCTGCCTACTTTACGCTGCTTCTTCTCGAGTTACGAACGTGTTTCACAGAAAAAATAAATATTTTTCCCCGTGGCATTGCATAACAATGAGTACAATTGACCCGCAATCGAATCACACGATTATTTGGGATTTTAATACGAGCATGGGAAGCCATCTTCTAACGTTTCGTTCAATTTAATCCGAGAATAGTTCCAGCCGGCTTCAAATGACCCGCAGCTTTTCAATTGAAGGGCTGACGTCGTCCGATTTCGTGGTTGCCGGTCCCCTTTTAATTCTAATTCTCTTTTTTTGCTAGTCCCCAGCATCAGTGTTGTTGCTTTCGTGCTATACGAATGATGTTGCATAATTTCACTGGATTTCCTCGGGAATTCCGCGTTCTACATCGTCGAATAGAAAAATGTTCGAATATCGATAACGGAAATGTACGTTTCATGGTCTACATAGTAGACGCATGGTAACACGTGTTTTATTAAAATTGCATAATTTCAGTTACTAGTATGCTGCTGTCAGTCTGTAACGTAAGCTGGTCTAATATGTACTTTTTGTTGGATTAATACGCCTTAATTCTGATAGACACCTGTTATTACGCATGCATAGCTGAAGATCAATCATTATAGTCCATCGTTCTTTCTTAACAATGTAATTACCTCTACGGTTTCAAGATCTGTTGGCCTAAATTCGCTTATTACGTTTGTACATCCACTAAATCCAGTTCCACGTCACTTTGATGAAAGTTTATCTAAGTCCAAGGATATTAGGAATACGATCAGAAGACAACACGAAATTTTTAATGACAAAATGTCTTCCTCACACGTTTTTCGCCGGTTTCAGACGAACGGCATCTCCGTCCCGCGTTTTCCTAGTTGATGTTTCTCGAGAAGAGTTTATTATACCTTTATGATTAATGCACTCGACTGCTCGCTCATAGTAGGAATTGTGTAAGTCACGGTTCATCCTGGTCGACAAAGGATGATATATAATATAGGGAACATTATGTTCTTACATAATTTTATACGAGTTCAGATTGCTCGATGGAAGTTTTCCCAGGAAACATTTAATCCGTAACATATTAATAACTGTAATTTCTATGTCTGGTTTGCCACTCTGATAATATTCGTCATATCTAATGCGACTTTTTTATGCGTGAACAGTTTCATAGTCTATAGGGACCGTAGAAATGAATACGCTCGACAAAGTTAAAAATAAAATATTCTCAAAATCCTACAAATTCGATGTGACAATGGCCGATCGTTCTTAACAGTAACGGCGACTTATTAGAGCGCCTTACCTTGATCTTTCACGTCCTTCATGTAATATCATTGCATCGGAATGCGGTAGTGACTTTTTTTGTATGTAAAAAATCTCGAACGGGATTTACATTATAGGTTCAGGTGTTACTTTTGATTGATATATCAATTCGTAACGGAACGTTCATTCCATCGTCTACGATTTACAAAGGATCTGTTAAACTTTCAAGTATTTGATCAACTTCTCAGCAAAACAGCATCCCTATCAGTCGATTTTAGACCTGCGTATCCATTTCCAGTCGATTCTTTCTCCCAGTTCATAAACGAGCGGACATCAAAGAGAATGGCGGATAAGGAGAATCGCGAGATAAATCTACTAGGTTTTTCTGTTTGATTCGCGCGAATCACGTCAATATTGTTGCAACAAAGTTGATTCGATCTTACCTGTAATTGCGGTTCGCGCTGCATCATCCTGAAGAGCTTCCGCGATCAGATTAGAGAGTTTTAATTGGCTCGATTGCCAATGATCTGAAAAATTGGTAGCACACGTCTTCGCAGCCTGACGCTGTAGTACATTACCTTTTTTTTTCCTCGGTCGATCCAGCCGCCTCTACCATTTACCGGGACGCATCGATCATCGTCGAGAGATGGCAAAGGTTCTAATGTTTCACGGATACTTCAACGCTTTATCCATCTGGCCAATCAGTTTTAAACACGGCGAGCACCGCGCCGGATTCTGTTATCGGGCCGTATCTCGGTGTTCTTGCACGCATGTCCTTATAGAGACGCCGAGATAGAGCAGTGCTCATGATCCCTGTATTTAGAGGACGCGTTATCGTTAATTGGACTTTACTCGATTCGACCAAAAATAGTTTCACTCGATGCCTGCCGAGCAGATAAACGCAAATACGCACAGCGCATTACTGTGCGACAGGGTATCGGCTCGCGCACGATAATGTTCCGGTTAATTAAATACACTAACCAGGTGTTAAACCAGAAACAAGATCCTTGGTCACCATTATGCTACACCGGAGTATCTATTTGAGAATTCCTCATTTGTCGAGGAACTCTCAATTTGTCTATTGGAGAACATCTACAGAAATGTTATTATACCTATTTAAAAACACGCACCAGGGAATTCAAACAATGAAGAAATCGTTCACTGGAAAAAGTGTATATAATTCATAGCCAGTCGTGGAAATCATTTATGATTCAGACGATAAAATCGGTTGATTCTAATAAAATCTAATCACGCATAGATTAAGCGGAAACTGGAGGGGAATCACGATCGTTTCTCAGACTTACCATAAGTTAGTAATGTTATTCGGTTTTTTTCTGATTCTTATCTTAGTATGTATTCATTTTAACATCATCTACATAACACTGTGTTTCTCTTCGTTTTTCATCCTTCCGAGTGACTCCTTTTAAGGAACCTGGTAAATAACAGGACACCCTCTATCGCACAGTGAGCCGATGAGTCAATTATTGTGAAACCCTGCTCTCCGTGCGTACTACTATTACCACAGATCTTCAACGTTTATTTCGTATTTGCGATCCAGGTGTATGGCCGGGAAATAAACAAAGAGATCCCGTCTAATCTCGTGAAACGTCTGCGTTCCACACAAGGAAAATGTGTACGCGATGGAATTTCCTACCGGTGTATTAACAGTTCTGTCAGACGGGAACAAGTTTTTTGAAACATTGTACCGAGAGTACCTCCACACTTTTCAATATTCAAACTGACGCGATCGTAAAAGTATTTTGCATTGTAAAGAGCAACACACCTCGATTCCGAGGAAATTGTGCAATCGTACGCGACGATTTTCCTGTGCTACGTCAATCGCGCTATCCGGGAGCAGTGCCGAGAACTGCATCAAGATTGTACGAAGTGTCACGCGTGTATTCATTCTCTATAAATTGATCATGTTTAGGGGTCGTGCTCAGTCGCGAGACAGAAACAAGGTTTCGTAAATCGTCTTCCCAGGAATCGTAAAACTTTATTCGCAAATATTCGGAAATTCGGAACGAATTATTTCAGAATATTCCAGCGGTTTCCAACCTGGGAGGCGGCAAAATCTATATAAACTAGATATCAGATTTTATACATTCATGACAATAATCAGTAGATTGAATATAAACGAGCAGAAATTTCGCAAAAATACAGTTAAAAAAGAAATCGAACGCAGTAAGAATTCCACTCAACCACTCCACCTACTCAAATCACACACGAACGACTTCTACATAAAAAGAATTAGCAACAACAAATTATTTGGTGTGTGACTCTCCAAGAGCCACACAAAGAACTTCCCAATTCGTTAGTTGCAGTGTATTGTTATCATTATTAAGTGTACGTTTTAAGAAGATCATACGTTTTCAGGAAAATTCAATAGTATTCTACTTATCAAAATGTTTGCTATATAGCGTCGCATTAAACCAACATCGTATGCTCGTTGCTCGCTTGGTTCCTTGTTATAGCATAGTAATGTTGCGAAATAAATTGCAAATGCTTCACAATCAAATGCATTGTTTTTAATATTTATAAAGGGAATTCAAATAATCTATTACACCATGATTCTACCATCAGATTTGTTACCATCAGATTTTGTGCAAATCCAATGTCATACTACCTTTCCTTCAATTTCACCAGTGTATATTATCTGAATATTCGTCTCATATTCTGGGATCTCTTGTATTGTGGAGATAGATATATTCATTTATCTATTTTCAAAACATTTATTTATCTATCCATATATTTATATATATATATCCATTTAATTATTTTGTCTTTATTTGATTGCATGATGAATATATACATACATATATACATTATATTATACATATTATACATACATTATATTATATATACATTATATTATAATTATATATGTGTATATATATATTAATTAGATATATATATATATATATATATATATATATATATATATATTATATACATTATATACATACACATATATAATTACGTTTGTTTCTTCGGTGGAAAATTTCCGTCCTCTCGTATAAATTGCACTGTTGAATCAACTTCTTTCGAAAAAAACTAAAAAGCTACTGGATCAAATTGCACCAAAATCTAATCAGCTCTAAGTTACAGTGGGGCACATCGATTGCAACATTCATCATTCTCAACGCGTTGTTACTTTTTCAGAAAACGTTAACGAAAAATTTAATGACATACAGGCAAATAGTCTAAAATGACTCTAAAGACCTTGAAATGTGAAGATCTGCTAAAAAATTGATTTTCGATTTTCGAGATCATTACAATAACTTCCCTATATATCGGGAAGTTAATAAAAATGAAATGCTGTTCGTTGGTAAGTGCATCACTTGAGAATGGCTGGACCGATTTGGCTAATTTTTTCAAACAAATGTTCGTACTACATAGTCCGAATAAGTTTTTTAGGAAAAAGAAATTTGGAAAATTCAGGATATCGTTAATAAATACAAATGATTACTCAGAAATACATTTTTTTTGTCACTTTTACTTCGTTTACAAATTTCCAATAGTTTTTCACAAATTCACAAAACGATCGCAAACCAATGTATTGAAATTTGGACGAGACAACGTCTGTCGGGTCAGCTAGTGTTTTAATGAAAAATTAATTTGTATTTTCACTTTTTTGAATTGAAAAGTAGCATAAAAGTTGTAAACCGCTGGAGCATTTATCAGTTGCAAAAAGGATAGCTAAAATGCTAAAACGATTAAGTGAAAATACGAAACAGTCCGCCATCATTCTAGCGACCGTATAATACTCGCGTTCTGTTTCGTTGACGGCAATTAAACGAAACCGCTGAGGAAAAGAATGCGTGCTGAAGATTTCAACGAGAGCATATAAAATATGAAAATGATGTTGCTCGGTGAAACGTCTGTTCTTAAGGGTCCCGGGTGAACTAATGAGTCTAAAAGCACAAGGGTCTCTCTGTTGTCGCAAAATTTCAAAGATATATAGTGTTAATTCGAGTAGAATTACGAGACGAGCGCGAGTTGTCGCGAGCCCGACGTATCGTGAAAGAAATCGCGAAACTGGTCCCATTAAGGTCTTCAGTATGCATCGTAGATTCTAAGATCCACTTAACGTTTACGATAATTAGAAGGAATTCACGATGCTAATAGGTGGTCGTTCCAATCGCGGCAACGGCGGCTATGGGAAAACGTTCGCGTTGAACTTGACGACACATTTTGCCGTTCACACTATTCTGTACATGCTCGCTAATAGCGCTTTGTTCACTATATTAATCTCGCGAAACTGTGATTTCCAAAAGTTCTCGAAAATATTAGTCCTCCGACGAAACCACAGTTTATTACAACGTCCACGATTATTAATTCATTAGCGCTATACCAGAACTACAAGGACCAGCAGGATAATGGCTTCTCGGCATTGCGTAAAATCTCAGTTGAACGGTTTTAATATTTCAGTACTGGAGACCAACGTATAAAAAAACAAAGACAAGTAGTCTCGAGGGTAAACGAACGCATATAATATACCTGAGCATGAAAGGGTTTTTAGCAGTCTGCCTGTATCTAATACCTCGTTAAACATTTACGATGATTAGCAGGAATTTGCGATGGCAATGGCCGTCTGGCATGCAAGTAAGTACTTGCCTCCTCCAAGCGCGCAAAATTAAGTACGGGACTTGCTAGTTCTCCTGTTACTCTTGCACGTTAAGTGGCCATCCACAATGACACATAATCTCCATTTTCAAGTGAGAAACCTTACCGGGCTGTAGCTGTTCTCGTTGACACGCGAGTAATACATATGTATAAGTTTATTCAATTTTCTGTTTTTTTTTACTTTGCCGTGAATATTGGAGATTTCCACAGATAAACTGTCTCAACAAAATTCATTTTTGTCCAGCTAGATCGGGCGTTATTCTCAGCGTGCAACTTTTTATAATTGAAGGGACGTTTCGTTTTTGTCCACCTAGATCGAGCATTCCGATCAGTGTGCGTCGTTGTAACGAAGCCCGGGGAGAGGGGATAAGGGGGATGGGTTCACTGGAATAGCTATAGCGAAAGGTAAGAGCACCGCGGCAGATTAATCTACGGTATGACAACGAAGAACAAGCCCGATCTTGTAGGAAGCAGATCGAGACCCTTGAAGTATTCCGCCAGGGTCGTATAAGTTTGAGGTACCTGCACGAAAACTGGTCCAGGGAGGAGGAATGGCGCATACAAACGATCTCGTCTCTCCGCTCTCTCCTCGAGGCGGTCCGGCACAATCGCCTCTCTCGCTCTGTCTCTCGTTCCATCCCATGGTCCACCATTATTCTCCCTACTCCTTTCACTGATCACCTGTCTCCCCTTCACCCACTCGAACGGAATCATATCCCCACGTATCGGGCATTAGAGTTTCTCACGTCATCCTTTTATCAAGTTTAACAAAAACCGGTCCTCCCTATCCGCGCCGGCTCAGCCTGCGGATTATCCGCGGCTACTCGGACGGTTAGGTCAAACAAGACGAACCCTTCGTTGTCTTCCGATCTTCCGTGACACCAGGCACGCATCTCATTATTCGGGGTGATGCCGATCATCCGCACGAGGTAAATTCACTAGTTGATATCAATCTTTAGCGCTGAACCTATCGAGCCTTAAAAGTCATTGGTACATGTACACTACTTAGTTATGGTGAAAATTTTTTTGCGAGATTTTTTTCACGCCTCCCCCTAAAATTGTGCCGTTTGGTAAGAAAATATGGTAATTATATATAAAAGGTCTGCCTACTCCGATGTTTATGAAATTTTAATATGTTATGCAGCAACACATTCTGAACAACTTTTCCCTTTTCCAATATAGGGGGGTCGCTTTCAGTTTTCGAGATATTTGCAAAAAACAATCGCGAATACTGTATTGAATTTTTCGTATTCCTGCACGCTTCGCGGCAACGCAAGCCTGTCCCGGTGCGGCGTTTGTTTACATTTTGACGCTGCAGAGATGGAAGAGAAAACAGGGTCTCATTTTGGTCATACGTATATAGGGTGAGTTTCAATTTTGAAAGACTACTCCTGGGTTTTCGTATGCTCTCCGCCCCCTCTACAACCTAATCACAACTCATTCTGATCGCATAATTTTTGCATTGCAGCTGTAATCCGAAATTTGAACTAGTTAGGGAAAAATCATACGAATAGAATGAGTTGTGGTTAAGCGAACACTTATGCTGATATACGAAAATCCAAAAGAGAAAATTCAATACAGTATTAGCGATAGTTTTTTGCGAATATCTCGAAAACTAAAAGCGACCCCCCTATATTGGAAAAGGAAAAAGTTGTTAAAAATGTCGAAATCTGTAACATATTAAAATTTCATCAAAATCGGAGTAGGCAGAACTTTTCTATATATGTAATTATCGAAAATATTTCCTGCAAAAGGTAAAGTTGATCAGATAAGGGGAAGGCGTGTAGCATTGACGTTGAAGTTGCGAAAAACATGAGAAATTTTATAGGAAAGTAAAGAAATTGTTTTTAGAAGTTTTTAGTATTGCTGTAAGGGGGCCTCTAAACCGTTTGCAGAGTTCTTGAGGAATTGTAATGGGATTTTTACACCGTTAACTTTTTACAGGCTAATTAATGTGAAATAATCTTAATTCGTACAGAGTACACTTGTACTTGAATGCATGTAAGGAATTATGATATTTTTCGAGGTATAAAATATTTAACTTGAATTTTCAGTATACTCTTCATATTTAGTGCGTAGTTGCTTCTATTTCAAAACTTCGCGCTCGATGCGGCATGCCTTCCCGATGTCCGATTCATCTAAAACTTTGGATATATCAGTTTTTCATAAAATGGAACAATATTGAGGGGAGGTCCAAAATTTCATGGTCGAAAAATAAGGTCCACCCTAATATTCACTTATAAAAATGAGAGGATTCATTTTATTTACACTCTGTGTCGCTCCTATTGTAATATGTGCTTCGGTACAGATATTTATACAATCATTTCTTACGAAATTATTTAAATTGTATCAATATTCGTAATATAAAAAATCTGGAACCGGTCGTTTAGACCGGTGATGGTAGGTTTATTGTTAGGTGAAATAGAGTGAAATGAAAGAGAGTTTATCAATCATTAAAAAGGAGAATATTTGTAATTAATTTGCATTATTCAAAAGCTTGAGGCTGCGACAGCTACATGCTGCCGAATAATGCTAACGAATTTTATGTAGCGCTTTTAACTACTGAAAAACCCCATCGCATGCATTAGAAGAGAAATTAGAAGGCGCATCCTGCACCCTCGCAATTCTGGAAACGAGACTGCCCCCCTTAAAATAGGAACATAGACAGCTATTGATAGGTCACACGAATAGACCATGAACGTCCACAAATATCCTCGGCGACTATAAATGGGTGTAAGACTGTAGACATTGCGCACTGCAGTCTGATGTCACGGGAGCAAGCTGTTCATGGAATTTTGACTACCACGGTATGTCCCATTGCAGCAAAATGGCAGCGGTCCCGCAACAATGTAGATGGTGCGTTGCGGAATTTGCAGGGACAAACAGAGTCGTCTGTGTGCCGCGTGCTTTCGGTAGTGATGGGTCTTTGAGACACTCGAGACCGTCTCGAGACTGGATAAGCTCGAAAGTTCCGGAACCGTCACCGTTATTGACGTTGAAACGAGAACTCATCGGTAGACTGCGGATTTGATGCAGAATAAAACTTGTCTTGAAATCACGGCAAATATTTGTGGTCTTGTTATAACCCTGTACAATTACCGACTCATTTCCGTACCGAAGATTTATTATTATACTAAAAAAATGTTCAGTCATCTAGGTCGATCGACGACTCTGCGCGTTGCCTCGAGGATTACGAGTTTGATTTGTGACACCGGGACAATCGCGTTTGGAAATCGTTCCATTGAATAACTAATTAATTCGTGGAGGATGTCGGGAAAGTCGAAGTGGGCGAGGGAACGTAGCATTAGAGATCTCGCATTTAGAGCGCCGGCATGGCGGCAAGCTAGTCCGTGGTTTTGCTACAGATTAACGTTGGATATTGGTCTGGTATAATTAATTTTGTACCTCGTTAGGTCGCCTAAAGTTGAGCAATATGGTTGCCGGCGAATTTCCTTTGTCGAGCATGATCAGGGAATAATGAAACACAGCAAAGTCCGTAATTCGATTAACCATTCATGTTAATCCGAATTTTAATGCAGTTTGAGTTGATATTTCTAGCGACACTGTTACAGTGATTATGGAGCACAAAAGTCATGTCCAATCGAAGGTGAACATCTGCTGTAACTTGAATAAAACTTGAATAAATATTTCATTATTTCGAGCTGTTAATAAGTAAGTATATGCTTTCAACCGAACCATTACAATGTGCGCAAGTTGTTTTTGTAAAACAACGTACTATCTATTCGAAAGTAACGTATAACAAATGCACGTATCTTGACGTTCTTGCGGACGATACATATGTAATTTAAAATAATGTTAATGACGGAGCTTCCAGTGCCATATTTCCAACCGATAGCGTCACGCTACAACGAATGATATGTATTCTGAAAAAGATTACGAGTCACAGTAAAATGCATCTTTAAGGAGGAGCTCGATCGGCCGATCGTTTTCAGACATTTTCTGTTTTCATTTGACCGCTGTTTCTCGGTATCCGGCATAATGTTCGACCCCTCTAATGAGCTAATCTGCGACAAGTATCAGGCAAAAAGATATCTACTCGTAAAAATTCCTTCGAATTGGTAATGAACATTCGGAATCCGTTCCCGCCTAGAGAGAAGATGGCTGAGGCGACCGGTAAGGTTCTTTGATGTCTAGGCAGTCGTGTTCGATGAATATTAAAACACCAAGGGTAACGGTGCGTTCGACCCAGTTCTTCTAGGAAGCCGCGAATGATATCGTAACATCCTACATCCTACCAGCGAGGCATATCCTTCGGATGTCCTGAATAATTCGTAGCTCACAATCACAAGCGATTTTGGTCCCCCGGTTCGCCTAAATAATTCTAATGCCATCGCTGCTCAAGTCTGTACACGTGCCATTATGTGCCTCCGTGTTTTCTACTGATCAAGTATTCTATGTGGACCCTTCTTTCCTTTGCTGATTTATTGACCCTTCTCGAACTTGGCCAAGTAGCACGCAGCCCTTATAAGGGATTCTTCTGTCTACCATAAGAACTCGGATGCATACGTCTTTTAATCCGTTCACACCTCGACCGTCGAGAGATCAAACGAATACTTCCTTTCGGACGTTCGCGAGATGTTATTTTATAAATTCATGAATTTCTCGAATTAATATTGAGGACATTAGTCACGCTACCGGCTGGAAATAGAAATAAATATTCTAATCTGAATTCCCGCAGGCTGGCTTTTACGTTCAAATCGGCTATTTAAATTAAGCGGCTTCATTGACGCGTGTCTTCCGAAGATAATGCAAATTAGTGAATATAATGTGCGCGATCCGGATGTAGTGCTCATGAATAATAATCCGCGCTATTTCACAGACGGTTCTTTTCGTAAAGTTTGGGCAACAGTCGTGATAGGTTATTTAACTTCGCGATTGTTCGCTGGAATTGTTCCGCTCTTGTTGTTTCGCAGTCCATTGAAATTTCTTCGTTTTAATTATCGATTAAGTACGAGCAATTCAATGGCTCCTTAAATGGAAAATACCATAATTATTTTATATATTTTATCGTCAGCCTTCGATCGGCATCATGGAAATGTGGGAACACTTTAGCGGCGGATTTACGATACGAAGAATTTTTGTTAAAGCGCGATTTAACTTTCAAATCTTGCCTTTTTTCGTTCGATTGGATTTTATATGGGCGACCCATTGCGTCACTTAACGGAGACACGGAACGGTTCGAGTCACTTCTGGTCTGCTTTAAAGTGGTCGTAGTTATAACATTTTGTCTTACTTGTTTATCAATCTCAGGTTTCTTCGTTTGAAGATGTACATATGAAATTTCAACGTGTGTTTGAAAAGAATAATTTAGATTAAGATAGAAAAGTACTGTGATAAAAACCTGGCCAGCCTCGGATTCGAAATCCGAGTGGAAAGTTCGGTCGGGAAGAAGCGTGGTCAGCTTTTAATTACATAAACGCGTCTCAATTAACTCGGTTCCGATGAATTTGATTCAATGAGCGAGGCGTTACAGCGTCTTCCATCGTTACGCAAATTCCCAATCAATTTCAGGCGTGACTGCATCCCAGGCTAGGTGATTGTAGACATTGCCGAGGATCGGTTAGCTGTGTGCACGCGATAAAATTTCAATCGACGCATCCACCGTAATTGCTTCACGATTTGCCGGTAACTCCGATAATTACGGTCTATATCGGTGGGAGGTCTCGGCTCGCGATACCTCTTAAGCGATATCAATAAATCATGACGCAGGATGCTTGCGAACGCATGAACTTCCTTCTAGTAGGCACGGAGGGGCACTGTTACAGCACAGCAGATTTCTCGGTTTCTCTTGGCCGAGCATTTCCCATAAAGTACCCTCTATTCTGTGCACAACGGGAGGACAAAAAGTTATCATTATCAAGTAACTAATCATTGTTATTAATCGCTAGACCGCGGAGCTTTATGCAAAAATTGTCTGCACCGATTGCGAGAAATAGAAACTAAATTGAATGTTATTTCTCCCCGTAACGATCTTAATATATGAGAAATTATGTATTGACATCTTCAATTTTTTTTAATTTTACAACAATTTTGAATTTCATCTACTCAATTATCCTACAAATGCATAAAGATTCGCAGTCTAATTATCATTTTGTTTTATTTAAACACAAATTAATTCGTGCACGGTTACATTAATTTATGACAATTACAATGTACATTGACATCTTCGATTTTTAACTGTTTTAATAAATGCATAGTATATGATAATAAATGTCATTAATCGCGTCTATGAATGAAGAAAAAAAGATAGCTATGATTTTGTAGGGTTGAAGCGGTGTTTTGACTCTTTGTGCGTCCTCTCATGGTTTGCCATCTAACCCGGGGACCTTGAAGTCTAGGAACCCAATCGAGCCTGGTCCTCTCGTTTATTTGTGGTCACTCGAATTGGGTCCGTCTGGATTTCTAGAGAACGGCTCCGGCGCGCGAGATCTGCCGGGCCATCTCCGCAGAATCGCCTCGTTGACGAATCTCCTGCGGAATGATGAACGAGTGAAAGACGAGAGCTATGCTTTCGGCCCCGTATCGCTGAGTGAGACGTAGGTTTCGACATCTGGGTCGTTATGCCATTAATCATGTATCACCGACATTTTTCGTCGGGAAATTATATAATATTCGCCGGTGGGGTGAACGCCGAATGTCTAGATCAACAGGATCCCAAATCATACAAAACTCGCCATTTAGCTAATTAGCGGAGAAATTCATTTTCTTTGTTAATACGTATTAGATTTATGGACCTAGGTTTATAAATGATTACAACTTTTACTATAGAAAGTTCACTTTATTTAAAAGGACTTCTTTACTCCGCGAGTCGTTGGCCGAATATCGGTGGACGCTTTGCAACAAAGTAGTCTTTCCTACTTCTGAACCTCCGCAGTTTCCTACTGCATTGATACATTCTTGCAGGAAGAAAATATGTATACGAATTATCCAACAATTTGTTTATTAGATTGAACATGATATAACCGGTATTTTTAAATGCTTCTAATGTTTTTACCGTTTTAAATGGCACCTATTCATTTTTGTCAGAAATGCAGAAAATCCGCTGTCTACTCGTCTGTACAATGTTTTTAAACGTTCTCTTTCCGAAACGAAAAATTTTGAAATTTCGAGTATAGACACAAAATTCGAATGATCTTATCCCTCGGGGTGTTTCTGATACCTTACGACAATCTGGTTTCAACCGACGATAGTTAACGAGTTTACAAATCGATAATGGCGCCTATCGAAGAAATTTGATGCGCGTTTTACGATCATAATTAGGCGATTAATAACCGTTGATTAAATGCGAAAATGCGAAAAAACCGACCGTGCGATTTGGTTGCGACATCGATTCAGAGCTCGCGATAGCATAATTACAAAGGCTATAGCCGGGTTTGGTGGTCAAATTCGCCCCCAGCGGGATTTTAATCGAGCTTGGACCATTCGATAGCCTACCCAAAAAAACCCCTCTGTGCCAAGTTTCAGCCCCCTATCTCATCTGTAAGGGTAGTTATCGAGAAAAATCGAAAAACCAGTTTTTGGCCCATTTTCCCTATTTATTGACAATTAAAAATTCTGAAAAAAATCTGACACATTTCGGATATCAAGCCACATATTAGGTATCATTTCCAGATTTTTCCGCTGCAAGCTCTGCTTGTAAAAAATGAAAAACACGAAAAAAATCGAAAAAATGCAGATTTCATATAGAAATCTAAAAGGTGCTACTCCAGATTTAATTTAGCAATGAGATATTATCAAAAGTATTATGCTCAATTTTTTTCAGATTTTTGTGAGTGGTGCGTCATAGTTAAAAAAAATAAAAACCGCTTTTTTCGGCGTTTTTCCTAAGTTATACTTATATTTTCACAGTCATAAAAATATATTATGTGATATTAAACGTTCCTACGTTCAGAAAAACATCTCTCAGACTTTAAAACTTGCCTAATACGAAAAACGAAATAATACTGTGTACGATATATTCGAATATTTCGAAGGTGATTCCAACGGCGCCGGATGGTGCAGCGGCTATGGTCCCCGACTGCGGAACCGCTGAAGACTTTTTGGACCAGGTACGAATCTCGGTCAAGTCAATTTTTTTTCCATCATATTATTTTTTATAAACCATTGTAAAAACATTTTTTAACTATGTTTAGACTATTTTATAATAATTTTTCGGAAAAATATTTTTGAAGTACTTTTGCCTCTAGTCATTCGCCGACTGTATTACAGCTCCACTTAACATTTTTCACGTGGAATTGTGCATCGTTTGTGTATCTTGTAAATAAGATTGATTAGTTCCGTGACACAAAATGATCACCTGAAGTATTATTAGGAATACTTATCTTTAATAATTGTAGGAGGATTGGTATGCGGTGGAATCGTGTAAGGCCGTTTCAGACTTCATCGCTATCTTCATCAATTGTCGGTGTTATTTGATCAGTATCAAAAATCTTAGTGAATATCTCTGCTGGCCGAACTATGTCCATATCGAATCGAGCATGAGATAAATAATAAATAATAGCAGCAACATGTGAGCAACATCCAATAGTGCGATTCCCATTGGCGACTGACTAGAGGCAAAAGTACTTCAAAAATATTTTTCCGAAAAATTATTATAAAATAGTCTAAACATAGTTAAAAAATGTTTTTACAATGGTTTATAAAAAATAATATGATGGAAAAAAAATTGACTTGACCGAGATTCGTACCTGGTCCAAAAAGTCTTCAGCGGTTCCGCAGTCGGGGACCATAGCCGCTGCACCATCCGGCGCCGTTGGAATCACCTTCGAAATATTCGAATATATCGTACACAGTATTATTTCGTTTTTCGTATTAGGCAAGTTTTAAAGTCTGAGAGATGTTTTTCTGAACGTAGGAACGTTTAATATCACATAATATATTTTTATGACTGTGAAAATATAAGTATAACTTAGGAAAAACGCCGAAAAAAGCGGTTTTTATTTTTTTTAACTATGACGCACCACTCACAAAAATCTGAAAAAAATTGAGCATAATACTTTTGATAATATCTCATTGCTAAATTAAATCTGGAGTAGCACCTTTTAGATTTCTATATGAAATCTGCATTTTTTCGATTTTTTTCGTGTTTTTCATTTTTTACAAGCAGAGCTTGCAGCGGAAAAATCTGGAAATGATACCTAATATGTGGCTTGATATCCGAAATGTGTCAGATTTTTTTCAGAATTTTTAATTGTCAATAAATAGGGAAAATGGGCCAAAAACTGGTTTTTCGATTTTTCTCGATAACTACCCTTACAGATGAGATAGGGGGCTGAAACTTGGCACAGAGGGGTTTTTTTGGGTAGGCTATCGAATGGTCCAAGCTCGATTAAAATCCCGCTGGGGGCGAATTTGACCACCAAACCCGGCTATAGCCTTTCGTTATTGAAATGTAACGACCGCGTTTCGATTTCTCTCCTTGAACTTTGCTGATACTTGCTCCACGTGCTAGTTGAACTCATCCGCTTTCTTTTTTCGTTTGTTTTATCATTACGTTTTCGGACGAAGCAGCATCCAAAAATGTAAATAAACTACGGGCGGAAAGAGTTTCTTGTGTATCCATCCATCAGCTCTGCTTCTAAATACGAAAATGTTTACAACGTGACCGAGAATCCCGGAGAACTTACTTTGTTACGTTGCAACGTCATTTCGTTACGTTTATTTTAGTGTTTCCCGTTTTCAAACCCCCGTGTTCTTCGTCGTACCGATTTTCCAATTGCACGTGCACTTTCGAGAACCTTGTTATGTATGTACTTTAGAGGAGAAAATCGGCGTTACGGTATTTTTAAAATGTTATCTCGGCGAAAGTAACCTGTGGCAGTGACATTTTAATTTCTCATAGTTTTAGCAGGTTGCGTGTCTGTATGCAAATTTGGTTTTTTTTTTTAGAGAGACAGCCCTGCAAAAATTTGAATATAACAGCTGCTGAAATTGAAGTTAAATATCTCTTTTATACTTTCATTTTTATAAAAATATCAGATTCGATTCCAGGGGGCAAATATCATGAGAAATAAATGTCATCGATGTTTTTTTTCACACGGGACTCGGTATTTTTTATCGTCACGGAGTGATAGTGAATATCAAGACCAATTCAACGACCTGTCGTATCGAGACCTTTCTGTGACCTTGAACGCGAAAAAGATAGTCCACGCGAATGCATGTTTTCATGAAGTGCGGATGGAGAAATTAATTGCAGATAAAAATTTGCTGTGTGTAAATACATAGACATATTTGTTATTTCTTTTGTGTCTTTTATAGAATGCATTTTTACATTTGAATTTTTGCGACATACTTATCTCGTTCGTTATCGCTTAGTAAGATCTCAGAATCATAACTTTCGATTCATAAATCAACGTCCGAAGGATCATTTATTTATTCGTGCCGAATCGGACCGCAGTTGACTGGCACCGTTTCGACCATTTATTATAATAGCTCTGTTTTGCTAATTTATAAATATATCGCTGTTACTTCATTTCTTACTTGAAGTCATTCGAAGTTCACCGATATCATAGGTCAATAGATTGACCTTGATTTTGACTATCGCGTAACAATGATAGATATGCAATATTGTCCGACTTAAAAGACTTTTTTTCACTGAAATGTTCGCTGCTTAAGAAAAACAGACCGAAAAGAATATAATAATTGCGATTCGTCGAATGTTGATAACCATTGAAAT
The DNA here is from genome assembly GCA_916610235.2 of Lasioglossum morio. Taxonomy (NCBI): domain Eukaryota; kingdom Metazoa; phylum Arthropoda; class Insecta; order Hymenoptera; family Halictidae; genus Lasioglossum; species Lasioglossum morio. Next base: position 2,819,354 of record OU744324.1, on the reverse strand, counting down.
TTTTATGCTGGCATCGGTGGTCTTTGAATGAAACTTTTGTTCGTGTTTCTGTTCGAAGGGGTTCTGAAGCGAATCGTTCAGCGAGACGTTGATAAAAAAGGTTAATTAAGGTTGAAGACGTGGCCATTCAAGTTACCTCAGCGCGAACCGTAACGCTGAAAACCTGTTTGTTAGTTCAGTGATAGCGTAACTTAACGGAACATCGGTAATATAAAGTGCAAGATGTTCGCGATGCGCTGAAATTGTCCGTCAGATAAATATTCGGCCAAAGAAACAAATATTTTTACAATAAATACGTATTAAGGTTAATTTATAATATCCCTAATGAAATATTACGCGCAAAAATAAATATCATACCGCGTTCGACTTCGTCAGTGTTGTCACCTGTCTTGTTTCGTGGCTAAATAATGCCGCTCGTGTCTGGAAACTAATTATTGCGTGTGGTCAATTTTGTTAACTGTGAAAGTGATCAATGTGGCCGGAGGAAATTTGCGTATTCGAGATACAGGATACTTTGAGAGAATTTAAGAAGCCAATTAATTGCTTCTTTCACCAATTTAAAATTCATATGAAATTCTTCCCGTAAATGTCTTGATGCAAAAAGCCATTAAGCAACGTAGTTCTTCACGTTAATTAAAATTCTTAGGTAATCTCCAAAATTTGGTGATTAACCGTTCACCATTCGTCTGGATATTTTCCCGTTGCATGTCTTATGTAATATCTCGAACTATGCTGCTGATAGTAGTCATTGAAATGGAATGAGAATTGCATCGTGCCTTTAGATTATATCATCGAAAATATTCACATCGTTTCACGCAGAAACGAGTTTAGCTATTTTTCTGCCGGTATTTTGCGCACGGGGTATCACAGAAATATTGTAGAAAGCGATCGCCACTGGCCACGAGAATGTCAAAAGTCTTCTCATCGAAAGATAAGAAAAATCCGCCTGTTAACCACTTCCTGCGATTTCTTTTCGTTGACTTCCTCGACTGGCAGTGACACTTATCAAGGGTTAGAATGAAAACGACTTGACAGAATGGGGGCTTGACAACGCTGATAACTAGCACGGCACCGACCGTTTGATATTTCCTGATCCAACTTTCTACATCTTCGACTTCATTCCACGATCAGCGAGAACGAACAGACGGTTTTTCCACGTTGCCGAAATACGACGTATTCGCATAACTGAATACGCGTGGCTGCGAACGATTAATGACCCGTACCAGAAAAAACTTATTGATCGGCGATCGTTATGTTTTGCTATCGCGCTATCGTTCGACAAATGTCCGACTGAAATTTTAGGCGTATCTGTAATGCGTTGTCGATCATTGTGTATTAATGGCACACGGGATTACGCAACGGAGAAAAATAATTATCATGAATTCCATCATGAATGAATCTCGAGAGACGAAAAAGTGGCTCGAAGAAACCAGATGCACATTACATTATTAAATAACGTTTGGTCGTCTGCTTCTTATGCAGTGATTCATGGTACAGTTAAGTACACGAGGATAAGGTTCGTTCACTGTGACTTTATTGATTTTTAATGTATTATTTTTTTCATTAATTATTGCATTGTATTCTTCTGTTTCTTTGTCGCAGCTGTACAAGAGCCTCGACATCGTCACAGCCAAAGTAACGAAAATGGAGAGGAAAATGGCGCCGCATCACATGCTAGACGTCGTAGACCCTCTGATTCCTGATTTTTCCGTGACGCAATTCCGGGATATGACCCTACCCATTGTAATTTTTCCTCCTTTCACAATTTTACCCAGCCTTGTGTTTATTGCTATGAAATATTTGCAATTGTACAAAATCAAGCATCTAACTTAACACTGTCTAAAGGAAAGTTAAAATGTCTTGGTAATCGTAGTTGTTAGAGCAACGTTCCCCAAACGAAGAATAAGAAGTAACCTGTGTGTTCGTTACCTATGGTTTTATTTTACGGTGCTTATGGTTGTTTGTTACATGACCATTTGCGTCTCGCTTGTGGTCCGTTGCGACAGACACGATTTCGTTTGCTCCGAATCGATTGCCTTCGTAATATTAATTCCTAGAACGAAGCAGCAAGATTCCACCCGCAAGACCATGAAATTAATAATTAGACACGGTCTTCAATAGCGATCTTCGCTCCTGTGCGTCGCCTTGAGCCTCCCTCGAATGTCCATCTGCTTTGACCAATTTAGATAGACGACCTGCTGGCCAGGAAAAAGCTTCCGATCATTGTCGGCGGGACCAATTATTATATCGAGGCTCTTCTGTGGAATATTCTGATCAACGATCCGGAAACAGTTGACGATTCGACGGATAGATCGTGCATCGAAGAGACGTGCAACGGCAGGAACAATAAAACAGCGAAAATCGAATGGGATCGGGATACCAAGCAGAGCAACGAGGATCTTCACAAAAAGTTGATGGAGGTTGACCCCGAAATGGCGAAGAGGCTACATCCCAATAATAGAAGAAAAATCATTCGGTAAGTGAGATTGCATGAATGAGGACGTTTATATATCGCCACCTGAATGTGAGAAGTAGGTAACTTGAAATTTTGACATTTTGAGTTATCTACCTCGTATTAAAGAAGAAATCAAGTAGAATTTAATGTAAAAACTGAATAACCTATCAAAGTAATCTACGAGATCTAGTGAATCATAATTTAGTTTAATCTTGTTAATGTAAAAAGTAGGCAAATTCTGTTTTTTTTTTTTCAAAAAAGAAAATTTCTCTAAAATAAGGAATTGTAAGTTACCTAGTTTTTACATTCCCGCGGCGATATTATCGGAATTATTTTAACCCTTGGCATTCGTATTATTATATTATAGCAATTTCATATCCATAAAATTTTAAAAATCATGGGGAATGGAAATACTCCAGGTTGGAAGAGATGTTTAATTTTGCGAGTTAAAATAGCTTCGAGTGCGACGGGTCAATGATCTGAATATAATCCAACAGTATTTTTATTCTATAAAATGATTGTCTGTTGAAAAAATCTTTACTAATTAAAGATACTAAATACTAAATACTAAATAAAGAAAAAGTCAACTAATTAAACTGTCATAAAATATGTGTATGAATTGTAGAACACATACCTTGAAAATGATTTACCCCAATCAATAGTACTGATCACATAACTGTCCAAAAATTCTTTTCTCCCATCTGTGTGTGAACAAACTAATTTAACTTGAAATTTCAACTCTTTTCGCTCCACTCGTCTAAACAGATAATTATTCACGTGATCTTACGTTGACATTCATCGTTTCAGTGTTTCAATATTTATCCTGTTTCTAAATGAATTGTTTGCGCTAATTAAACATGCGGTACGGTACACTTATTCCGCGGGCTTTCCATCGCAAGAACTCAGTTGGCCACCGAGTAAAAGTTCATCCAGAAATTAACAAGCCAACGGTGTCATTGTCAGATAACCTCGCCACACGGTGATTTCTGATAAGGTATCGTGAATTGTCTTCGAGCAATGATTTAATCATTCGTGAAGAGGATTTGGAACATCTTATCTTATCCGCGCGTGACGTCTGCTGATCGATTGATAAATCAAGATCTTGTGAAACGTTGAATCAATAATGGAAATCTATATGTAATGATACCGTAAACGCGATCGATCGATAATTCACAGCATATGATAATCACCGGAGATTTGATGATGCTTCGCGTGTATAAGACAGTTACAAACATTAATTGTGCTTTCTATATTTCGAAAAGATTCGAATTGTTTTTACGATTCACACTGGCACGAGCAATCGTGCGAAACTGTCGGTCATAAATTGCTATCCAAGGCCGTGTAGTTTTTCGCTAATGTTTTTTAAACCTTGACTTATTGACTTTGCACAAAGACTGTTTTAATAATATACAGAAGCTCGACCTTGGTGTATGAAGCGGTACTCCAGCTGTAAATGTTATTTCATTGTTTTTCTCTATCTTTGCAGCTACTATTAACATTTTTACTTAAACATTAATTATTACTTTCGTACTTTTATATTTCAATCGAAGAGTAGAAACTATATTTTCTGTCACTCTGATTTACTTTAGTTTCATATCTCAGCTTACCTAAACCAAATTTAACAAGTTTGCTAATATTAGCATTATTGCTAATTACGCTTCATTACCAGTCCTCTTCGAGAATATCGAAAATTGCTAAATGGCTGGAAGCAGTTCCTTACAAATTTATTCACACCGACTGTCTATCACGTGTGCATATTAAATGATTTGCTTTAGACGTAAGTTTACAAATTAAAAACTACTTTGAAATGCTGATGAACTGTTCCCCGTATTTCTCATATGGCATTGTTAGATAATAAATTTTCCGAAAATTACATTTATCATTAGATTCTGGCATAATTTTGTTTCGTTACTGTTCTTATTTCAGTCAAAATAGAAGAAAAAAAGATAGATGAAAAAGTCGTGTGTCATAATATGTCCTAACCACCCTGTGACCTTATTTTTTATGTGAATGCACCGGTGCATGCAAGATGTTTGAACTAAAGAGAGAAAAGAACCGCAAAGACATTGTCGACGACTGTAATCGTCGCAATTACATCGCGCGAGAACAAGTGCATTTAAAAATGACGAAGATTTGCCAAGGATAATTGTTAGCCGGTGGTTCTTGATTTCGATCTCGGCACGAGAACACCTCGAGCGGTTGGTCTGATCGACAGTGGTCAATTAGGGCAGGGTAAGTGCGTTTTCGGACAACCTTCTCCGCTTTCACAATATGGCCACCGGAGGCAGCTGTCGGTGTCGAGCCTTTTTCCGTTGCAAAAGGGCCTCTCCGCGAAACGCTTTCTTTTGTGAAAAGATGCGGATCTCAATGAAAGATTTGAATCAGGTTAAGTTGGGTCAAGCAAGCCGAGCAAACCGCCAGGTGTTGAACTTTCCTTTCTTCTGGCGAAGAGATTTGATTCGACTAGGAAATACCGTGCCCGCTTTCATAGATCCCTTCAAGGCCGTAGGGATCGTTTGCGTAATTGTTGCTCTCGTAAATCCTTCGCGAAAGTAGAACGTATTTTCTGCATAATAGGAAGCCCGATCTATTGATTGTCCGGCGCATACAAAAATTCCGTTGCGCTCGGTTTCTTCGTAGAGTTTTCTGCTCTTTGTTAAGGTATATTGTGTGTTTCACTGTGCAGAGCGGAACGAATGTTTTCCAGTGCAGTTACGTGTTTCGCATTTTCATTTCTAGACAAATTCTGTAGTTAAAAACTAGTCATTTCGAAAGAATTCAACGGCAAATCAATGTTTTCGCGTATAGAAGAAATCTGTCAGATTTAGGATACAATGGAATACTTTAATCAATTATTTGGACCGCGTTTGCCCTATTTGAAGACTCGGAAGCAACTTCCTGTGAAAATGCTTATCCTTGTCCGGTCGACGTTCGAACGTTTCCTATTTACATATTTATACCTTTGGTAGCATGATGTAGTATATAGGCAATACATACACATATAGATTGTAGCATGATTGAACTAACAAATTATTACCACGTTTAATTTCACAATTTTTGAGCTATTAAGCGCCTCGTTGCCTGTAACGATCCACTTTCATTATGACAGACCTGTTCGTAAAAATGTTTATAGTAATAGGTATAACAAAGCAACAACTTAAAAACGTTATTCTATCATAAAGTGTGTACAAATGTTAATTCATGAGGCTATACAATTTAATTTTTGAAAAATCCCAAAATTACACTTCGAAATAAAAAGAAACAACAATTCACCGTATTGGCGTACACGTGTATGAATGGCCGTGCGTGCACCACGTGGGTCGACAGGGCCGTGTCACGACTTCCTGGCGCCCAACGGGCGTGTTCTTCCGGAAGCTAGCCGTTTTATTAATTTCACTTGAAACGTGCGACTTCCTCGCGCCTTCTTCGTGGAGGTGTTTGTTGTTCCTAACGGTCCCCGCTGCTGGCGCGTTCATCACATCTTATATCTTCATTTACGCTCCCGGCATACTTGTTTGAAGCGTTCTTCGTCGAAGAGGTACGCGGTAGAGTCGTAAAGTAGTCCCTTCGATTGCGGCTCCCATTGATGGCCCAACTCTGTGACATAAACTATTTAGCTGGGAGATTATGGGATACTGTAAATTTTTTCATTCGCTCTTCCTAAAACGCTGTTAGGTAACCAAATTTATTAACCTGCATTGTCATACGTTGCAATCTATTAGGTTCAAAGGGAAAGTTCTGTCGTATTTTAATGATATTCACTATTATTCATTGATATCATTTCCATTACTTGTAACAACTTGTTGCCAACTTGTTGACTCACTAGCGACATGTGTATTCGATTTACAAGTAAAATCACCTGCTTATTTAAAACACAACAGAACTTTCCATCCAACCTAATATTATACGTCGTCCCCGAGTAATTTTTATAAATCGACTCCTAAGTAGAGTTCGTGTTTCAAGTTCGTTTACATTGGCTACACAAATCTTTGCATTCGTCTTTTTACTGTGCAAGTGTGCTAACATTGTGTAGCATATCTTCGTTTCTAAATATTCCTGCTTTCTCCGCAACCATGGAAGAGCTTCGACAGGAGTTTATGGCCTCGAAGCATTAAAAGGGTCAGGCCGAAAGGGAAGAAAATGAGTTTTCTGGGGGCACAGGTAGTAAATCAGGCTTCCTCTGGCAGATGGTCCCCTGGGTCCTACGTTGGCCGGTACTTTTGAAACGAATGTCAGACTTTCGTGATTTTCGTGACACGGTCGACAATTTTCGTATCACCGGCTAATTATCGCGGCACCCTGTTCTTTTTTTCACTTTAGTCGACCCACGGAACGGACAATTTATTGTTATATCGACTCACGAGCTGAGAAAACGAGTTTCGAAATTTTCACAAATTATTCATGACAGGATTTAATGGTTGTAGCAGAAGGAGTTGATTCTTTATTTCGAACGTCCGTATGGCTGTCTTAATAAATTGTTCTGAAGCGCGCCGTCGCAAGTGAACGCGTCTAATATTCTCGCTGTCGATGTTACTTTAATCTATTTGTCGAAATGATCGATGATCTCCCCGGGAAAATGTGTTCCATTAATTTAATACGTTCCAACACGTGTCGGTGGCTAGTGACAGTTTCAGTAACCAAGATTTGCAGTTTAAAGCTTTATTTGCATAATCTTAATTGTTTTCATCGTTTTACTCGCTTCTTTCGTAGCGTTCTTTGTAATATCTAAACAAAATTGAACGAAAGCGTGTTTGAATGAAGTTAGCGTTTCCCGAATCTGTGCTCCGGTGTCGTAAGATCGCTCGAGCTAATCTGCCTCAAACACGCAGAAATAGAGTCATACAAAGATTGAATCAGCCGAAATCGAGATAAGCTGCCGGTTCGCGCGAAGATTTATAACCGATCCTAAACAAATTATGTAGATCGCGGTGTTTGATTAGCATCGCGAGCAGATAGCGCAGACCCGCTATTCAGAAATCGCGAAACTCGTGTCACGAAATCACCGAACGCAGGTATAAATCGCGCGTCGACTCCGCGCGGATCTCACATTTTCCATGTCCCCTCGACCTTAACATTTTTCTCCATCGATTCTGTCGGGCGCGTGGAACTCCTTGTCTCGTTATTGTGAATTATAAAGCGATCGACCGGCTAAAATTGGAGCCTCGAACCGAAATCTCGAACCGACGTTCTTTCTTTCCCGTTTTCCTTCGGCTGCTTAGCGGAGAATAAATCTGCTAATCCTGGGCTAACAAGAAAACATATTCAGTTGATACAAGCCGATTTTGATGAAACTTATGTGAGATATAGTTCTTCGAAAAATATTTTACACCTTTCTTTTATCGGCAACCATCCACTCGGAAGAGGTGAAAACAGCCTTCAAAGTTGGGAATCAAAACCATATTTTTTGAGATATCTTGGAAAGCAGTGGTCGAAAAAATTCGATTTTCTTTTGCATTGTGTGCTTTTTTATGGAAAATGTAGTCGAGCAAGAAAATTTTAACAAATCTGTTTTGTTTAAACAATATATTAAAAATTTGATGTTTTTTTAGCAGCAGTTTCTCGTATTTCTGGTTAGTTAATTATAATTTAAATTTGGGTGTGTGATCTTTCATCCAAAATACGGGATACGTGTTTCAGGATTTTCTTTTTTTTTTGCCATTTAACAATAATTATGTATAATGAAAGATAGTCTTGCATCTGACGTGCAGAGGAAGGAATTTTGGCGGTAATTATTTAGAAGTTCGACTTCCTCTCAGATTTTGATGAAATTTAAATATTTTATCCGTTCGATTTTAGTTTTCGAGATATTTGCAAAAAACTACCGCTAATACTGTATTGAATTTTTCGTATTTCTGCCAGGTGCAAGACAATCTTTCATTATGCATAATTATTGTTAAATGGCAAAAAAACAGAAAATCCTGAAATACGTATCCCCTATTCTGAATCAAAGATCACACACCCAAATTTACATTAAAATTAACTAACAAGAAATACGAGAAACTGCAAAAAAAATTTCAATATATTGTTTAAACAAAAAACGTTTGTTACAATTTTCTTGCACTACTACAATTTCCATTAAAAACACACACAATTCAAAAAGAAATCGAATTTTTTTAACCACTGGTTTCCAAGATATCTCAAAAAATATAGTTTTGACCCCCAACTTTGAGGGCTGTTGTTGTCACCCCTTCAGAGTGGATGGTCGTCGATAAAAAAAACACGTGTTAAATATTTTTCGAAGAACTATATCTCACATAAGTTTCATAAAAATCGGCTTGTATCGTGGGGTTTCATAGCTTAATAAAAAAAAAACTGAATATGTTCCCTTGTAAGTCTGATCGCAAAAATTGTTTTTAACATTTTTGTAAACGCTTCGTGTCCTGCGACATTTCCTATAAGAAATTCGAGTATTCTAATTGCTGTTTAATTGTCTGAAATTCGTCGAGAACTGTGAAATTTGGTGTTGAAATACTTTCCGCATCGACTGTACATAAGCCCAAGAAATCCCTTCTGTTTTAATTGTAGCTCGAGTTTAAATGGAGTAACGTTTACAGGAGAATCGCGATGAGCACTGTATATGAAAGTTCGTAGAAATGTCGTGGGCCAGCACGTGAAAGTTTTGTTCGGTCTCGCGTCATACAACTTTAAGTTCGAGTAGGAAACGGAATGTCCCGTCTTTATCGTGGCTGGTGTTCCAACATTGACCTCGCCGCCTTAATAAAGTAGCGGGTTCTCGATTCGATCTGTCTGGACACGCCCAATGATCCTTTCACGCTCTCTTTCTGTCTCCCTCTTCCTTTCTCCGCGCGATCTTTCTTTTTCGTACCCCCGTCATTACTTTTTATCCTCATCTTACATTGAACCAACACCGGAGAAGTAAATTTCGAGTATTCCTTCGGTCGGCTCTAAAAAAAGATGACCCCATCGATTGTCCCGTAACGTTTCCTTTGTTTCCATTCGGATCAACGGTATGTCAGAAATCGTGATAGAACACGAGTGAATTAATTGGAACAGACTGCGATTTAATTCGTAATTCTAATTTGGCACCAGACGTTCACCCAGCTTGATCAGCTGATCGTCAGGCTGGGTATTAGGCGGATCCAGAGCTATACTCTCCCCTAGTTGCGTGTCTCTTCTCGCGAGACTCGCACAACACACGCTCGCCACCTCACAGTACAATAGTCATCGGTGTTTTTGCTGCACGGGGTGAAATCACCGGTTCATTCCTTTGGCTTTCTCGAAAGATATCCCTGAAACACTCCCGTCAAATTGTATTCTGTATCAGGGAAACTGTAGAATAAGAAACCTGATAAATTCACCTAAGCGGTGTCCGTATATCCCTGCGCAAAGGTTTCCCTCGTCGTCACCGTGGCCCCCATTCCGTAGCCACGCAATTGCAAGGAGAATAGAATTTATAGCGTTAAGTCGCCGTTATCAGTCCTGTAAAGTGCGAAATAATGCGCACTAAAGATATCAGCATTTGTCAGGGTCTACCACGGGCAGATGGGAAACTTTGAAATAAATATAACCGCGACACGGTAAAGTGATAGCGACTAGCTGCAACGCCGAACCCGCGAACGCTGTGTCTCGCAGACTGCTTAATCTTTTTACGTTTTCCTCTCCGCAGGCTATGCTGGAATTTATAACGCGGCCCGTGCAATATGTAGCTACGTACACGTATACATGCGTTCATACCTTCTCGAATGTAAATAACTCGGGTTCGTGGAGCACTCGAATCGAGCTATGGAAACGTTGCCCAACACTTCTATGAAGCGAGACCGAAAAATCTTCTTCCGCTTTCGACGCGAACTCTCCTGCTCCACCGTGGAGAAATCTGAAACAGTAGGGTGACTTGTACTATGCATGGACACTCGAGCTGCTTGCCTGTTGAAATTAGCATAAGCAAATCGTTATTGAAGTGAAAACTTCTTTGCTGAGGGTAACAATTTTCTGACCGGACGGATATGTGACGTGTCGATGCAACGGAAGTGGAAAGTCGGGCGCGAAAATTTAAACTGAGAATGAACGGAGAAAAATAATTTCTTACCCCGACGGGATTCGAACCCCGGTCCACCGATTGGGGACAACCAACGATCTTTAGAATGATAGCGAACATTTTGGTATACATGGCAACGAATAAAATGCTCGGTAGTAGGATCAAACGAAAAGGTTAGAAATATATAGTTATGTTACGACTACAGACATATAGAGATAGACTGCGCCGACTTACGGCTGAGTTGAAGACCACACTGTCGGCATGGGGTACACAGAGTGAGAGAGAAAGCATTAGCCGGGATCTATAGCGCGCTCTCTCTCTCTCTCTCTCTCTTTCACACTCTTTGTAACCCACGCCGTATAAAACGTACAGAATAAAAAACTATACGCGTGAGAAACTACGCGCGGCAGAAGTGAAACTTCTTGCAGTCTCGTAAAGTTTAGAAGTAAATTAAGATTGGAAATTGTAAATAATCATAATGAAGCGACAACAAGATCAGGAACAACTAATTCAAGAAAAATAATGAAGCAACAACAAGATCAGGAACAACTAATTTAAGAAAAATAATGAAGCGACAACAAGATCAGGAACAACTAATTCAAGAAAAATAATGAAGCGACAACAAAAGATCAGGAACAACTAATTCAAGAAAAATAATGAAGCGACAACAAGATCAGGAACAACTAATTCAAGAAAAATAATGAAGCGACAACAAGATCAGGAACAACTAATTCAAGAAAAATAATGAAGCGACAACAAGATCAGGAACAACTAATTCAAGAAAAATAATGAAGCGACAACAAGATCAGGCACCACTAATACAAAAACAATAATGAAGCGACAAGATCAGGAACAATACATACAAAAAAAAAAAAATAAACGCGTGGAAAACCACGCGCAGTAGAAGTGAAACTTCTTGCAGTCTATTTCCTTTTCCGAGTGTTATTTTCTAAATGAAATCGTTCTGAAAAGTAATCGTCCGCCTCCATTATCGAAAGCGATTCCTCGTAAATCCTCGAGCCGCATCGCTTATCGGAAATTTCTTAAAAAACCGCGCCGATACAGACGAGGGGTGTTCGCCGAACTTTTTCGCGCGAGGATCCTAATATATGAGAATATCGCCGCGCTCGCGTTTTCTCCGCGATATAAATCGTCACCGAATATATCACCGTCTCTCTGTCAATACGCTCTCGAGTCGTTCTCCAGTGAGAATAGATTGTAAAAAACGAGGAGAGCAGAAAGCTGGACGGCGCGGCTCGGCGCAAGGGGAAAAGGAGAACGCACCCTAGGTTAGGGGGTGGTCGGGGTGCACCGGAGGGTTTGAGAAGGGGCGAAAGGTAGATAGAGAGAAGTTGGCAAAGAAGAACAAAGGTACAGACACAGAGAAAAGTAAGGAGAAATATTCCGGACGCGCTCTGCTGAGACAGGTCCTTGCAATCACTGTTTGAATCTTTGCCAAACCACCCCCAACTTTTCGTGTCCCCTACTCCCTATCCGGTGCTCTTACCAGCCCCTGTATTACCCCTCCCTCTCCTCGTCCCACCTCAAGGTTCCCCACCAACCACCAAACCATTTCAACGTTGTCCTGGAGGCAGTTTTCCTAAACGCATGCCGATTCCGAGGGACGTAATAGGCGATTCTACTTGACGAATATACTCGCGACCCGTCCGGTCTAGACGGCATTAAGCCCCCGTCGAGCGTAAGCGATCATAAGTCCGAAGGAGCGGGGTTAGGCGAACCAGTAATTCCCTTATATTTTCCTTATGGATCGATAAGAATAAATAGGGAGTTCCTTGGAAAATATTGTTCGCGGGGCTCATCCACCGCAGGGAGCCAGTTGTATATCGCACTCGGGCTTTTCACTTTTGCGACCCCCTCGTTGTCATAATTGCTTCGATGCCGACGCACGAACCAGTCGTGACCTACGTATAATATCCCGTGCTCCTGAATAACGGCAGATTTCTTCGGATCCGCGATACTTCGTCGGAAATGTGTAGTCAATTATGTCGCGCGGGGTGCCCAAATGGGCTCCGACCATCTCTCATAGCACGGAAAGGGCGAATATACCAATATGAGATTTCTATTTTGGTTTTTGATGTCTCGAGTCTGTGAATAAATAGAAATGTCAAATGTAGCGGTTTCAGGAATTTTATAAAAACACAGTATTGGTAATGATTTCCGTGCTCGAAACACTTTGGAATCATTTTAATCGACTAGTGCGATAACGATACCGCGAGCATAACACGAGATTGTATTTACTAGTATTGCGATATCGCGGTAGTACTTTGTTCGAGTTATTATCGTACTATCAGATAACGCGCGACTACCTAGGTCATCATCACATATATGAAATGCAAACATTTCTTTTTTAATTATTCTCTATCAGTTGTGGGAGAAACATTACTTCATATAGTAAATTTGTTATCTGTTGAACTTTTTTCAAACAATATTGTAATTTGTGTCTCGATTTCGATTACGAATAGATTAAGAATCGACTCGTAATTGTCGAACCTTGTGAAATATTTAGCAAGATTCTTCATAAAAGGTGAATTCCTTTTGTTCCATGAAATCAGACTTCTGAAACAAGAGTTCGACTGATCATTGCAATTCGTTCGAACATTTTTCGTCGACCGCGTTTGAGGCAACTCTTTCGGTCCGGAAATTGATACTTATATATAAATTACTTGGTGGATAAATGCTGGTCCCCTGTCGAGTCAAGTTGCATCTCCCGGAGCCGGTTTTACAGTTAAGGTACCGGCCTTGACTCCACGAACATTCAAGAACAGGAATGTTAACAAACGTTTGACGGTCTCCTTCTGATTCGATTGTAGCAAACGAAATCGGTAACGACTCGTAACTTTGGATAATTTCAATTTCGTTTCGACTTTCTGTCGCGGGATTCAATTTTCACGCGAAGAGCGCGTCGTTCGAGCAAACAAGTTGTACAATTTCCGACATCTCGCTCGAACGAAGGCCCGCCGTTGCAATAGCTCTTTGAATTTCGCTGGAATTTGTTGATCCATTCGAATATTCATGCTGGAAGATGTTTTTCGAAGTAGGACGTGATCTCAATGTTGACCATGTAAATAGATGATTGAGAAATTGTTGAATAGAAGATGTGCAGTTGATTATCGCGATAATGTGATTCCCAATCAAAAGAATGCATTTTCATACCGTAGAAAATTTGTGTAAGTTCACGAATGGGTTTTGTGCTCTGTCAAGGTTCGTATTACCTTTTTCCCCGATGTACTTCGAGTATTTCTGTCAGAGACCAACGCGTGGGGTTACATGTACGAACACCCGTTGACAATTTCGTTCTGTGGTTTTGATGTAAGTCTGTTGTACTCTTTCATCGACTCTACTGTGGTCAGAAAAAACCACGATCTTCCCTCCCGTGGTTTGTCATATATTTACCACGATGCACGGAGGACATACGATAAAGATATTTCACTGGATCCTCGTCATAACGTGAATTAATAATCCTCAACTGGCTCTTTCGAACTCGACAATTCTCCTTGAAAAATTCTTAATTGAACATCGCCTCGAAATTAATTCGCCCGACGAGAATTAAGGATGATTGAATACTGTACGATCGTTTAATTTAAATCCGATTTCATTTCCTCTCGGAACGAACAAGAGCTTAATAAGAATCTAATTGCTCATATATCAGACAGTACGGTTCGAAATTCATAAATAATGATCTATTTGCTTTGGGGCCTCTCGGCGTGCAGGCAAGAAATTATACTCCCGTTCCTGCCGTTCGATCCAATTTCCTTAATCACTAAAAAAAGTTCATCACTGTATAATTTATCGAGCACTTGCCTCTGCATAATACTACGTGTTCGTATAAAAGTTTTTTTTTCCGTCAGGTCGATAATGGCGCGGCCGACTTTTCTTCTGGATGCCGGGTCGAAAGAAAAACGCGATATCGATCTATTGATCTCTCGCTCTTGCTCCTGGTCGGAACGGGTACGAGAGAGCCGGGTTAATCAAAACTCATTCGACGGCCGATCGATTGATCTCTCTCCTGTTGTCGAATCGTAATTATCGCATGCCGGTATCGTTATGGAATTTATCAGGAGAAACACGCCCCGCCGACGCGTTACGTAAAATAGCCTGACACCGTAAGGTTTCGTCAAGGTGCGCGCATGCTTCGGCCACGGTGTGTGCGCACGTGTCGCGGCTCCCTACCACCCACACACGGCAGATTTTCTTCTTGACCACACAATTCATATATGTATATCACAGTTTCTTTTTTAACCCATTGCTCACACGCGCGATGAAGATTTTCAACAAAGTCTAACAAACACGAATGTTACGCCTTTCTTTTCAAATGAAATAAAATCTTATTCGTTTTCAATCAGTACGTAAGCATTAACAAAAGATATATAAAAAAAAAACTTCTCAGAAACCACTCTTATATTAAAATCCACTGAAAAGGAGAAAGTAATTTTTTTTAGATATTAGTGATAAAAAATCGATACAATTAAAAGGTAATCAGTTACTTTTTGATATTTTTTTTGTTCAAATTGATGAGTTAACATTTGCATCTTAGGTTTTTGCGGTTATATGTTTCGCATTAAAAAAATAAGTAACCAAGTTTCGGACAAAATCTACAAATAACAGAACAGTAGAACTTATTTCGGGAAAACTGTGTCAAATTGACACGAGGGACGGATGCGGGTTAATATTGCATTGTCATCTAGTTTTGAGCTATGTTTAAAGTTTCAAGTCTCTAGCTCATCGGAAATTGGTTTATTATAATATAAGCGTGGTAATAATTACAACCATACAGATAGTGTACATTTTCTTTTCTCTTTTACGACATTTTTGGGGATAAAAACGTTTCAATCACTGTAACTGTAACACTAACTGAAACACAACATTTGGAAAAATATTATCCATGGGAAAATTATTTTTTTGGGTGTAAAATACCAATCTGCACGAAAATCTGTTTTGGTATCGCGACGAAATGGTAAATACACCCAGTATCACGGATCAAGGATTATTTAACTCTTTGCACCCGGAGTTATTTTAAATCTAAAATTAAACATTTCTTCTTAGCTAGAATAATTCCATTCTATATGATTTTTTTCATTTTATGAATATGAAACTGTTATAATACCACGTACAATATTTAAATGTTTAGTACAAGGTTAGATTCCAACATACTTAATAATATAAACAATATTGTGAATAATGATACAACAATTTTTAGTGATGATTCTGAGTCACCACTCGAGTGCTAAGGATTAAATCATGTAATTTAGAAGTGAGAGTTGCATGACTCAAAGAGACCAAAGCTAACAACACAAACTAGTCTTCTACTTCCGTGTGCAGTGCGTACAAGTAATGTTCAATAAAAAAAGAAGTGATAAAATATTCATTAGTTCGAGGAAGATCAACAAAAACATGTTATTTGATTTTATTAGCGCCATCTATGAATACTTAAATATTTGCAGACGTCACTTAATTTCTTACAAAAAGGGTACGCGTGTGGACACATAAATATGTAAACATACGGGTATAAACAAGACTAAACATAGGTAAGGAAGTCAAACTTGAATTCGTGAAGATTGATTAATAAGATATTTTTCTCTCGCGTATATATATATAATAGTTTTAAGTGGAATAACGTGCAATAATATTTGGCGTTCTCGGAACAGTATGGGAACAATGTAATCTCGTTAATTGAGTTTCCGTTGGTGTTGACGAAGCGTGTAAGAAGTGTTCTCATGCTTCTTAACGTGACTAGCCGTTGAGTAACTTCGATCTACTGAATATCATATTGCAGTTGCGGTTGACTTTGCAGAACGGCATATAGTATGATATTCCGATTGGAATTTAAATGAAAACGGTATTTCAAGTTGTGTAAGATTACCGAAGTATTAATTTCTCAAACGGAATTGTCATTTAATAGGGGAAAAGAGGAAGCGAAAAATAAACCAGTAGTGGTAATCTTGATTTGCATTCACACTTTTCGTTGTGCTAATAAATATTTATAAACGACATGTAAGTAGCTGGCGCGCAGTAAAACGTTCAGCATATTTTTTTTTTCAAAGGTTTCGTGTACGATAAGTCCAACTGGATTTTATTTTTATATTTTACCATGGTTAACGAAATAAGTTTAAACATATCGGAACTTTTCTGTAATTTATTCTTCGTATCCTATCGTGTAGTAGTTTTGTAAAATGAAAAAGATGAAATTGGGAGCAGAATATTGGAAAATGAAATTTCATCCGCGCAAGTAGGTATGTTCGGTTGGCTCACGAAGTGTCAGGTTTCTTTATCGAATGTGTCTTTCGACAATTCCAGTTTTTTTTTCAGTCGATAAACCAGTTTTAAAACTAACGGTTGAGGAAGAGGTTTTCGTGACGCCAAACATTTATTTTGTATTTCAAGATTATTCCCGATTTCACCTTTTAACCGTGTTTATATAAGAAATTGTTTGCTGCACCGTGCACATAGGAATCGCACGTTGGATTGATATAATCTTCTAACGTTAAGAAAATAACGATAATGGTTCTCTAATTACTTAGCTATCTTGCCCCAAACTCTAAACAATAGCGTCCGTTTCTAGTCCCACACGTTCGTAGTTAGCTTGTATCTAGCAGCAAATTGCCACGTGTAATTTATTCAAACTACACCCGCTTACGCCAATTTTTTGACGACCGACACAGAAATTAGTATTTCTCTTATCTATCCGGACGGCCATTTTTCACATATCGTATCAGCGTGGCGCTCTATTTTATAAACTCGTTCGGACCTCTCCTACGAACTAGTTTACCTATGCTAAACACCTGTGCTCACATAGCGGCTTGTGTAGTGTCTGTACTAAGTAGGTGTATCGACAGATAGCACATGTTAAAAAGAAAAGCACAACGAAAGAGCGAAACGAAGTGTACTGTTCTCGAGCTCGCGAGTTTTGGTTAGCTATGCTGTTACCGTAACGGCAGAAAAATGTTTTCGAGCCGACAATTTTTGGGTCTCACGCGGGATCTTTTATTTGTATAATAGTAAAGATGGCTCCAGTTCAGCTTACAGCATAATTATAGTTTATATTACTTTTGTCACTTTTTCGATCCACCGTAAAATAATTTATATCAGCCACACAGTTGGTTGAAATCAATTTCTTGATTAGCTATTCAATACACAATTAACCGAAACAAATAAGGAGAAAGATTTGACTAAGCCGCATACCCAGACTTTGCCTATAAATATTCTACAGCTTCCTCGGCTGAAAATCTCAAAATTTCTTTTCAGTTATTTTAGTTAAGAAGAGTCTCCTAGCTGGGATATTAATAAGCTGTCCCGTGAGCACATGTAAGAATTTCGCAAAATCGAAACAATTTATTAGATAAAACAGGTATGTGATGTCAAGGTTTATCATAGTAATTACTATTTCAATCTTCCTGCATCTCTGAAACATCTAACGAAACTTGTTCCACTCAACATAAACGAATAACTAACTGCAGCAAGAGTTACCGAATTGATCAAAATTTCACGTAAAGATGTTCTCGTAATTTTCTAATTCTAGTACCGATCAACGGACTTGCGAGGTATTTCGAATTTCTACAATATCTTTTTCAACCATTTTCTGATTGATAAATTTTAACGACACTGTGTCTAAATAAATATATAATTTAATCGAAACAAGTAAATAATTCATTTCAAACGTATAGTCCTCGGTACGAATTTGTTTGAAATCTACTGCCGTAATTTTTCCTTGGTCACCAAGCTTAGTTGCCCAGAAAGAGGCAAGTAATACCGTAAGTCGATTTTCATTATCTCAAGAGGAAATCGTTGTTCGGTTGTAAAATCGTCGTTCTATCGGACTCGGGCACCCGAGGACAGACAGTCGGAGGATTTACCGTGCGCTTACACGGTACGTGTGCCCTCGCGATTCGTTATTCTCGATGAAAAAGGGGGCTAACGAAGAAGGATCAGTGAGCAGAGCTGGGGCCATAAATAGTCGGTAATAGAAGTGTAATATTTCCGAAGGCATATCGCGAAGACTCTTACTTTCGAACCTGGGGTGTAGAGTGTACTATGCTTGTTACGTTGTTACCATCCAAAACAGTGTTCGGCCACGAACGAACGAACGAACGAACGAACGGACACGCTTGTATCCCCGTAAATCATCGACGATGAAAATACTTAGGCCGAAAGACAAGAGCGCCAACGGCGGAAGCATCGTTAAACGGCAACGCTATTATTGGAGCGCGGGTGGAATTACGTTACCCTTGTCTTTTATTAGCCGGTCGCGGTTCTCTTTCTTCCTGCTCTCTCGAGAGCCTCCCGCGGGATGACTAACGTCTGGCTGTCTATCTGGCAACTGGCCAGGATTTCTTTGCCGGCCGGATAGATTTTACTCGCGGCTTTCCCGTCCTGTCTTGGCACAACCTTGGCCAAGCCCAGGTACTCCTGTCATTGCCACGTGGAGACACGATCTCCGGGGGCACTGGCTCCTTCGGATTCTTCTTTTGTACCAGTCGAGATATTGATAAAAGATAGCCGAAACGGAAGGGCACCGCGGCATGGCGGGCCGAGGGCGTACGACCCGCCAGATATAAATACCTCTTCGTGCCCGCCTGACCGTGTGATTGAGTCACCGATTGATGGGGAACCCGGGAATTTCGAATCGAGAGGTCCTTCTATCGACGGGGACCGGTCATTTCGACCTCCCGCCTCGTGGCGCGACCGCACACTAGGCTACGCAACCATTTTCGAATGAAAACTTCTTCAGGCGCACCGCGTACACAATTGCTGGCCAGCGAATCTGATCCGTCACGCTCCGATGTGAAACGCAGATTTCGTAAAGTAAAGAGCTTCCTCCCGCAACGTGAAATAAAGAATAGTTTTATTTGAAAAGTACCCGAGTGCATTTCTTCACAGTCATTTCACGGTATTGTTTCATTCTTTATATTAACTCTCGAAATTGTGAGATTTGGTGGGAAAACGACATGCACAAAATTTGTAACCACTTAACTGATCCAGCCTCGGACGCTGTGACATTCGATACTTTGATCCTTGTATTAATCGTCAGCGGATCGAGTGTTTGCGGGAAATAGATTATTATTTTATCAGATTTCTCGCGGTTACTATGCCACCGCAGACCACCATGTATTCGAGAAAACAAAACTAAAGGTAGTCGAATTTTTCCGTGGATGCTCGTTCCGCAAACAAACGATCGAGAAAGCGAATTTGCATGAACATCCGCGATCGAATTCGCAATTAACGCTATCTACAGAATCTTCGGTGGAAAGTGCGCGAGAGTGTAGGTATATATCGGGAAGGCGTGAACGTGTGCCGGGTACCCAATTAATCGATTAAAGGAAAATTAATGGCGCGCTCGGTTACGAATGCTCGAAGATTTGACAACAATCTTGGATTTTTAGGCGGCGGAGGTTGCGTTGCTCTTTCGCGGACAAGATAAGAGCCCTCGAACCGTTCAGCAACCGGTTCGCGAGAGCGCTTTGCGCTCCGACACGGAGGCCGCGGTAACGAACTGAAGTTTCTCTTCACGGCGAACAATAAATATTTGTAATGGCCGACCCCCTAAATGGATTAACCGGGACTCCGATTCTGTCGTGTAACCAGATTCGATTACTAATTGCGCCGATAATTTATACGCCTTATTTTCATAGGATTATTAATATCCTTTCGCGGCGTGTGCTCCTCGAGTATCATGAATCTGCGCCGGAACGGATTTATGGCGGCGAAACACCGCTGCGCCGGTGTTCGGGCTGGCTACGAAAATGCGAGTGGAAAGTGGCCTTTTGCCGTGCACAGAACGGGTCATAAAATTCTAATCTCGCATTATCTGTGGCACACGTTCTCCTTGCATATTTTCCACCAACTGCATTATGTTTCTCGCCGCGTCGAGAAATCTAACATAGGGGAAAGTACGACATAACGAATCACCGAGCTGGTCTCAACGAGTCCGAGCTCTGCCGGTCTATCGATGAATTTACACTCGGCCTTATCGTTCGCTTTTCTCTTCCTTTTTTTTTTATTTTAACATCCGCGCGGCGAGCCTAAACGCTCCGCGACCGTGTGTTACGCGCTCGGAAACATTTGCTGAAAGCACCGCCGCGCCGGAACACGTTCGATTGCTACAGATTTATATCGACCGTGCCCTAACGATCCTGTCCCACGGTTTACCGGACACGACGTGCGCGAAGAATCTTCGCTTAACGGTGTTCAATTTTACTTCAATCTTCAATCTTCAAACAATATATTGTTTAAGGGTTATCCATGCTCTGATTTCTCGATAATGCAAAGATGGGGCTTCTCAGTAGTCAAAAGCGCTAGACTAACGATCCATCTAGACCGCAGGCGCCTTCAAAAGTGCTATTTTAAAGTTTACGAGGTGTAATTTGCATTATTCGGCGGCATGTAGCTGTCCCAGCTTTATACTTCCGAGGTGTAATGCAAATTACACCTCGTAAACGTTAAAATAGCATTTTTTAGGGCGGCTGCGGCCTAGATTGATCTTTTGCCTCCTTAAAGACTGAATTTCTCATTCCAAAACACACAATTTAAAACAAAATTTGTTCGACCTCAGGTTTCCGAGATGTCTGCAAAAATGTATTAGTTTCGACCCCCAACTATGAGAGCTGTGTTTACACCTTGATTGTAGACGGTTGCCGATAAGAAAAAACACGTGTCAAATATTTTTAGAAGAACTATGTTCCACCTAAGTTTCATCAAAATTGGCTTAAACACGCAAAGCTGTTACAGGTCTTTTGAAACAATTGAAGGAAGGTCCGTTTTTATTTTATTTAAGGGAAAAATATCACAAAAAAGTTAAAAGAACATTTTTAGAAAAATAAAAAAAAAATATACATGGTAAGAAAACACATTCTTGGTTTACTGTATACCAGATTTGTGAACTGTATCGGATATGATACGCTATGCAGCGAAGGGTTAATATTCTGAGCAGCTCGAAAGTAACAGGTGTAATTCCAAGTCGCTGACGACCCTGTCCAATACGTTGCTGGAGTATGTCAACGTTATCTAGTGCCGCGTTGTAAACCGAAGACTTGGAACACTGATACAGTAAAGGCGGCTGTAACTTGGAAACAGGGTCAGATAGGACAAACGTGCAGTTGCTTCTTTTGTTACTCGTGTGTATTGAATCCGTTATTCCGGTTATGTTCACGTGTTACGGTGTGGAGGAACAAGTTCTTCCTTCGTTATCGATTTTTCAGCTCCATTTTTCTACCACATCCTCTACTGTCATCTCTACACTCTTCCTTTTTATCATCGGATTATAATCGACGAGTTGCTTTCTCTTCTCTGGATTATCTTCTGCGAAAAAAAAAAATGTAGTCACGCGAAATGTTTCGAGAGCCAACGATACGCAAGCACACGGAAAAACAAATATGCGAATAAGAGTAACTGGAGACGCAATGTACCTCGGAATACTTAGAAAGCGTGAACAGTGCGTTTAAAATGATCTACCGGTCGCAAGGAATTGTATTCGCAACAAATCACATTCTCGTTTCGCATAGATACAACTATAATTGTATTATTAACAGCTTCCAATTATACAGTCACGTGACTGAAAGCTACGCAGTTAAAGAGGCACAGTGTTTCTCACGGTACACGTGATCTAATAACAGGGTTAAAGCACACGTATATCCGAAACTGCAAATAACAAGATTAGAATAATCGATCTGCATTTCAGCAGAACGTAAGAAATGTATTATATTTTTAAATTTTCTCGCCGCTGAGCATCAAAGTGCACTTAATGATACTAAAAACTCGTTGCGCTGCTGAGCGTTTTATATTATTTTCCGTACGCGTTCCATAAATATTCGCTTGCAGAAAATAAAATTCGAAACAACAGAGAATAATAATATTTCCTTTCTCGGGGAGTGGAAAGCATTTCGCGCGAGTAAAATATATAAATTATGAAACACCGTGGAGCAGTCGTTGTAAACCGATGCAATATTAAACAAGTCGAAGGCGCTTTTAGTGTTTTGCTTAATAATATTCTGCTCGCTTTGGTGAACGCAAGCGCGATAAACTGAAAACACTTGAATATTTTACGTAGCCATTTCGATACGACTATCGTGTACCGCATTATATGTAACTATAAATTGAATAATTCCGACGTCGATTGCAACCATAATCGGAATGCTTACATCACGTTACACGCCTTTTTAAGTGAACAATGTATTACATTTAAAATACGATGCATTTGCAGCATAACGCTTCGCAATGTATCCGTTCGCACGCGGAATTACGTATTCAATTTCTGGATCGTCAGATCTGTTTAGTCTACAAGAATTTCGCTTTCTTTTTCTTTGTTAAATTAACGTTTAAGAGAAACATATCTGAAACATTTTTAATGGAATTACAAAAGCCCGAACACGCTAAGCTGCGCGAACAAACGATTTTGTTTCTTCAATCGAACCGCTGCAGCGCGGTGCACAGTGGTCCGGTAGGCCGCTTTTTGTGGCCAAAACTATTGTAGCGTTATTTCAATATTCAATATTATCCTATTATAGGTCGTTGGATTCGTCTTGATACTAGTTGGAATATTATGATGTAAAAAATATATGTTAATACTTAAGAAATTGAGGTAACCTTCATTTTCTTTTTATAAAAAAAATTGTTTTCTTAAATTTCTTATATTGAAGTTTGTAGAAAAATGAATACTGATCAATTTTCGTTGGAAACATTTTCTTGTCAGATCATCGGAAATATTTGCAAAATCGTGTTAACAATACTCGCAGTGTATATTACGGTCCAGAAATCGCGAAAAAGTAACCAAAACTTAATTCTTCGTAAGAATTATATGCAATCTAGTATTGAGAGGTTTTCAGGGTCTCTGATTACGAATATGAAGTTACAAAATTCGAAATTACACATTCAAATTGGCGGATTCCATATGGTATATTAACACTTTACCTACCGGAAGCCTATTAATAGGATTCTCAATAATTGTGCTGTAACAAAAGAAAGCATAGAAATTTTCTTTTACATTACAATCTTAAATAAAATTATTAGATGACGTTATTGAGGATGACTTGCTAGTTCGCAATGAAAATTGCTGTTCGCAATGAAATTTCCATTACAAAGTTTTTAGCCATGTACCAGATTTTTCAAAATTATGCAATAATCACCGGTCGGTAATGTGTTAAAATACACGTAGAATTGTAAAACGCAGGAAACTGCAGCTAAAATTGACATGTGTACATGTTGAAGGTCTAACAAAGCTTTCAGAAAAATCAAGTCTGAATGCTAACGTTTTTAAACATTTTTTTAAAACTCTACCTAAAGTTTACATTGCACTTAACTTTATGTCCTTCGTATATTGATTGAAACATGCTTATACTACCATTAAATAACTTAAATATACCTGCTCACACATATGAAAATGTAGTACAAATTTTCATTTTAACAGTGTGTAAAGAATAATTCAACTATTTAGTTGTTCCTCTAATTTCATAATTTTCAACTTCAAACGGTATATCAGCTCGGAAAGCTATCCGAAAGATCTAATATTTAGAATTTGGAGATTTCAAAGTGTTCTAATTTGAGAGAAAAAAAAATTTTTGTTGCAATTTGATAGTCGAAAAATTGAATTTTGGCCACAAGAAGCGGTCTCCGGGACCACTGTGCGCTGCGCGATGGTGGGATACGTCTCGTACTTAGCGCTTGTCTTAACGACATTATCAATGCCTTGGTAAGCCGATGTGCAGTTTGTTGCAGGCAGAAAAAAAGAGAAGCGAAGCCCACAATGCGAGGACTTTGGCGGCTTCGGTCTGAACAATTTGTCGGTGCCGGTAAACCCGCGAGCCGTCTATAGTGACGCAATGGACTTCGGGGCCAGGGTGCTCGTGGATTAACTTGTCCCAAGAGAAAGTCCGGTTTTTCCGTTCGGTTCCCACCTCGTCGTCTTTTCCAATTCCCGCCGATTGCGCGCAGTCTCTCTTGGCTCTCTTGATTGCGCAATCCGTTCTACCGATGATGTCCGTGCTCCGTTGGGAAAAAGAAAAGAAGAGAAGAGGATGCGCGTGTGCTACAGAGACGGATCAGAGATCAGAAAGGAACAGGGATATCGCGCATAACGTGGCGGGGGTCAAAACGGACGATAAAGCCGCGGTGTCATCAGATATAATCGGTATCTAGCTCACTCTTTCACAAGAGTCAAGTTTATTCAGCCGGTCTCGTGAAAAAAAAAAACGCCCACTATCTTCACTCCGCTCTGACATCCGCCGATCAGGATGAACTATGACCGGTTCGTTTGATTTCAGATTGATTCGGCCGTTTCGACGGTGAACCGGTGGGATAGCACGAGCCTAATCGGTCCCGGCACATCCGGATTTTCGATATCATAGGGTAAAGGTACCGGTTTCCGGATATTTAGTTACTACTTACACGTTTTTATTAACTTCAAGGCATTCTGTAATTTATTTTGCATTGTTTGTGGTAAACGATTGATCGTCAACCTTTTTTCTGTATCGTCAAATTTTCCTGGACGATTTTGTTGAAAAGCAAAACGAAGTTTCGGCTGGACAATCACTATTTTTTTCGACTTTGTTATTTGGAATTTTATCTAGACAAATAATTGGTGAAAGTTTTCCGGTTGAACGCGAGTCAGATTGGTCGATTATCTATGATCGACTTATTTCTTTCTGCTCGACATACCAGAAGCATGTGAAAGAAGTTATTTTCTAATAATCGTGAACAATATTCATAGTTTTCTACTGTATCACAACTAAATCGTCGAAATTAGAACATATTTGTGTGGTACTCACTGCAGAACGTATTTAAGGTACAATCTATGATACACGTTTTCAACAGCCAACTAGGGTTCGATAACTCATCGGGAGCCACCATATTTTCGAAATGAACGCCCTCGAGGAAAGCCAGATTTATATGAGAACACCTGTGAGTTACCTGCATTCCTGTTTGTTGGAAAGCGGCTCCTATTTGATCGATCAATCCGGCCGAGTAGATCCACCCCAGTAAATACAGCCCTTTCGAAAATTCTTCATGTTCGGGGAATGAAGATTTATCGCTGTTACGTGGCTCGAACCTGTATTGGGCAAATGTTATTCAGAATAATGAATAAATCCAATCCTGTTATTCGCGAGTGACTCTAATTAATTTATTCATTATTCACGAACAACAAATAAATTGTGTTTATCCGTTATTTAGAATTTTCGAATAAAATAATAATTTGTATATTCCAACTGAAAACATGCGAAATAGTTATCTTGAACATTCTTATTTGAGGCTCAGGAAGAAGTTTTTCTTTCTGGCACCGAAATGAAGTAATAAAAAACTAAACGTATTAAAAAATTACATTACTGAAGCTCACGATACCGCAAACTGTAGAATGTCTGTGCTAAGCGGGTTGGCTTTGACCCAGTAATTGTGTCTGTTCGGCGATGGTATTGGATTAATTATCGGGTTACCATGCCGGATGTTTAGACGGTAAAAACTTTGATTACGAATGCGCAGAGCCGCTGTGTAAATTCCGAAAATAAGTGCCGGCTTGTTCTTTGAAACCTTCATGTGTTCGACCCACGTCACTGGGAACAATTCATTTGCAAAGCGGACGAAAGTTAAACTGTAGAACATTATTAAATTTTGATCGACTCGGCCCGAAGCCTACAATTGAATTAAAGATAACGTTAAATTCAAAATTACAATACATATACTTCGACTTACAAAGTAATTTCAATTTCTATGCCCCCCCCCCCTCGTAAAGTTCTGATTTTATTCGTACTTCATTTGGCTTTTGTTATATTCATTTATGCCCGTTTCTGTCGGTCTCATTTACCTAATGAGAAACGGTTGAGTAAACTGATTAAGTGTACATATCTCGTGTCTTGATGCGATTAAAATGTTATGCATCGAGTATAATTCGAATTGATTGCACTGAATTGTTATTGTTAGTTTATAATATTATACGACAGAGGTGAAGTACCGTTATTACGTTACTATAGAATGCTTCGGACGTCTAATTAGATATAAGCGCAATTATTGGAAACTTGAAGGCTGCGAATAAATTAATATAAATAAGTTAATTGGATATTATTTCGTTAGAGATTTAATCTCTTATAGTAATATCGTACCTTATTAAATTTAGGATATTATCTGGATAAAATAATTATTTATATAAAACGATATTCTCGAGGAATCCCATTCCTTTGAAAAGATTCCATCGAAACTTTTCGCTCCAATTTTTCGGCGAGAATGCAATTTGTATAATCGTCGAAAGTGCTGATTAAAGATAATACAATATCTCGGTATAATATACGAGAAACATAACGTTTTATGGAAGGTTTACGACCTCCCTTTTAGAGGATTATCTTCATCATCGATGGAGTGAATGTATCGTTTTCATCGGCGACACAAATCATACGCAACGAAGACCCACGAACCTGCGTGAACGTCGTAAAAAAATTCCGATCCCGTCTCAGTTTCTTCATCGAAAACCGATTCCCGTAGCCGATCAGATTACGTGTTTTTCGTCCATGCACCCTCAAATTGTAGACAAAAACGAGCGAAACGATAGCGACATTGTCGTTCCGGTGCGTGTCGCGTATAACCCCCGAAATTAATATCAGAATATCGGAATTCGCTTTTTATCAGATCATTAATTCTTAATTGCTGATACAGTTCCCGATGAACTTCGATCTAAAATTTGCTTTCCGTTTGATTCCAGCTCACTGGAAGTGTTCATGCAACACGGCGTGACCCATTTTGAACTTCTGAAAGCTCAGAGGGCAGCCGGTGGTTCTGGATTAGGCGGACGCCTCAGATACCCTAACTCCGTAATACTGTGGCTGCAGTGTGACAAGGTGAGTCTTTATCCTACCGATCTTAGGCGCCATTCCAGTCGAAGAACCCCCGACAGCAAACTTTTCAGCTGTCTGAAAAGTTAAATCCTGGCCTCATGATTTCTTTCGGGACTCGACTCGCGGGGCTGACGAATATTTCACGAAGAAAATATTTCAAATGCTACTTATGTGTCAGATACTATCTAGTATACAAATCGTCGTATGTATGCCCACAATTATGAAGTGGTCTAAGTCAAAATTTAAAGAAATGGGTTTATTAGTTATTTCACATCACATTATTTTATACTAAATTTAAAGTTACGAGATTTCGGGCACTGTGAATTTACTGTGTGAAAACTGTGTCAAATTGACACGATGCGCAGTGCGGTACTTTGATAGGAATTTGGGACAAAAATAAATAAATTCGTATAGCGTAGCAATAATTTATATTTTTTTGTTCGGAATCGTTTTAAATGCACTAATCGAAGATTTGGAATACTATTTTAGAATTGTCCATATTTTACACTACATAGATTTAAAAGAAACAATAAGAGGCATGTTTTATGTATAATGTAAAACTGAAATATGAACAAATAGTACATATATTACGTGTAGAAAACAGATAAATAAATGTCGATAAAAAACAAGCATTCATAGTCGAGTAGAAGAGTAAGATTCGCCGAGGGTTAATGTTGAATAACTTTGGGTGTAGCAGTTTGTAGCAGGAAATACTTGTAGAAAATTAAAGTACAATGTCTACTAATTACGTAAAAACAAAAACTACAGGATGTTTTGAACCCTTCTTGAAATATTTCTATTTAAAGGAGAAAAAGGTGAGAAACATTATTTCAACTGTATTATTTACTAGTATACTCCATGTAAGAGACTTACAAATTTGGAAATTTCAGTCACATTAGCTATACTTCAAGCTATCATATCCCATAGGACATATTTCCTAAAATTCTTTTTCCTGCTACCATGAAAGTAAGTGACGCTTTGAATCAATAAATTGCTTGATATAGGATTTTCTTGAGAAAAAAAAAACGCTTGTAACTAATTCCCTACAGATTTATTTGAATTTTCTATTGATAAACATGATAATTTAGATGTTAAAACATAGTTTCAACATAGAGTCCAGTGGATTTTAGACAATGAATTTTTAGATTTTTGTCCACAGGGTACCGCACTGTGCGATGGAGGAATGAGGGTTAATAGAAAAATGAATACGTTCGCATCGCCTCCCTCGGAAACTGTTCAAAAGCGACAGGACGTTTGTCGACCGTTTCCAAGGCAGTCAGCCTACGAACCGAAGCAATCGTGTGTAGTGTTTCATAACATTGTGCTACTTGATAAACGATAAAGTTTATCGCCCTGCCGTTACGCTCGCTCGAGCTGTTAACGAACGACTGAAAGAGATAATTCGTCCATTGAGATTCCGTTTATTACAAGGCTGAAGTCGTCGTCGTGTGTAAACTTCCGACTGTACGCGATGCTCCGTCTTATGATTTACTCGGTTTATGTTAAATAATGCGGCGAGGTCTGTCGCGATACCTACACTACACGTCGGAAGATACCGCGACGGCAAGTATCCGAGCAGTGGAACACTCCAGTTGTAGGAAGAAAAGTTTGAACGTTGAAAAATTGTTAAAGAATTTTAGTTCTACTCGTGCTTAAGGTTCTTTAAACAGTTTCACATTTCTTATTTTGCTGTCATTAAAATCACTCACTTATATTGGGGGTTATTTAAAGAAATTCTTTCATTCAAGCACATGATAATAATCGCGAAATATTTGAGTAATTTCGATCTTTCAATCTTTACAAGGTAATAGAATTTATTTCCGGTTTTTGCAGCTCTGAATTATGCATTCGTTGCTCGTAAAAGTTGAAAGAAAACAGTGTAATACAAAGTTCAGTGCGATCTAATGCAGGTTTAGGTCATGTCTCCTATCTAACGAAATTATTTCTAGAGAAACTCAAATTCTACTAGTAGCTAGTACTAGTCATACAAGTTACGTTCCACGAATTTCCGCTAATCCCACGTCTGTCCACAAAAATGTCAAGTGGCAACGGCTTACTTCACTTTTATTGAACTATTAAAGTTACGCAGAGTGATTTGTAATAGTGAGAAATAAAGATTTCAAATGCAGCGTAAAACCGCGTTGCGAATTAGTTTGTAATCTTAATAAATAGTAGTAGGGAACTGCTTGACAAATTAATAGTTACCCGATAAGTAATGCGCCGTTTAATGGTCCGTACTGTAAACATTTTTATTACACCACCCCTGGCAGAAAGTGTACTGTCGAATGGACTCATACGACCATAAATTAATGTCATACCAAGCGAGATAGAATGTGTTACCTGTATACATAGAAATTGAAACGATATTAGTGTTTTTTGTTTAATTCTTGCGTTGTCAATAACCGGTGTTACAACGTTGTTGCATCAGGTTTATGCAAAACTATTAAGACATTACGTGACCGTCACGTTTTCAAGTTTTCCTGGTATTTATAAAATTGTACTTTCAAATAATGCAATTTTGTTTCACGTAGGTATTGTTCGTTCTTAATTCATTGATCAGAGAAAACGAAGAGTCGTAATCGATCTTCTCGGGAAGATATTTTCATTTGGCACGTTTGATTTTCCAACGACTTCCGATTTGCATGATTCGAGAACAATTGACTCGATATCATTTCTACCCTTATTAATAGAAATTTTATTACTCTTCGGTATCGAAGGTTAGGTATGAATTAAAAATAAATCGCACACACACGTTCCCATAACACAGTTCGTTGATAAACGATAAAGCTTATCAGACCTCCGAGCTTGGTTGTTTAGTGGATCGTTCGCACGGACACACCAAACTAATCGTCTGTGTTATCATTAACACTTCATTCCGTGTACCAAACAGAGATACTGGAGTCCCGGGAACTCAGAACCTGTGTACTCACGTAGTACGTAGCGAAATACTCGAATCGCGGCTTGCTTTCGAGTTTTGAGAAGGATTGTGTTGTTACGTATGCGGCGCTACCGTTCGCGACCCTTGAAACTTCCGCAGATATGAATCGAAACAGAGGGTCTATTTAAGAAACAAAGGGCTCATTTTTCAATCAATCTAAACTAGGCTCCTGCGTCGATGCAACGAGTTGCATAACTTCCAGGAATCCGGTTTAATCTGAACCTCCCACTCTCGTCTGGGCCGATTTTGGTCACTTTATAAGGGCATCCAATTCCCTTCGGGGCGGGCATTTGAGTTAGAAACATTCACGCTGTACGCGTCGAGCCAGATCTCAACTCAGTACAAGACAGGGCATAAGTTTCCTATCGAGTAAAGTTCCTGAGTCAGGGACCACGATTCAATCTACCCCCGCACTCCTTGGTGCGTTAAAACTAGGAGTTTAGATCGCGACATAATATACGCTACATTTGTACTCCCAATTTCTTTTGTTAATATATATATGTAATTGTATGTCAATTTAATTTTCATTTGCATTTACCCAATTCGATTTCCCAGTCACTAGCATCCTACGACGATACACCTTTGCCGCTCAAGGCAAAATCTTGTAATTTTCTAAATTCTAAATTTTAGGCGCGGTTCAATCTCATCGCCAAAAGTGATCCGATCATGATAGCGACATTATTGGACCCTCGTTTTAAAGATCGGTTTTAATCGGAAGAGATGCGGAACCAAATACTAACAAGAAATGATCACAGACGACAATGAAAACATTGAAAACCAAATAACCAAAACATTGAAAACCAGTAACCTAATATTAACTAGAGGGGGGTTGTTGCTCGCTCGCTTCCCGAGCTTCGCAGGTGGGGGTGTTGTAGCTCGCTTTGCGAGCTCGCGAGTGGGTTAGTGGTAAGGATGTTATTAGGTGTGTGACTCTCCATGAGCCACACAAAGAACTTCCCGATTTGTTAGTTGCAGTATATTAGTATCATTATTTATTTAGTGCACGTTTTAAGATGATTATATGTTTTCAAGGAAAGTGATTATAACAACGTATTGGGCATATAGAGTATGCCCAACCATATGACGTATGTTGTATTTGAATTTTTCAAGACAAAAAAAAATTTTTTTTTTAAAACTTAAAAAAATCAACTCCTTTCGAACAAAACTACTTGACCAAAATGGACCAAAATCTAATCAGCTCTAAGTTACAGCGGGACACATCCATTGCATCATTCATTATTCTGATCGCGTTGTTACTTTTTCTGAAAACGTTAACGAAAAATTTGATACCATAGAAACGGACAAACGCACACACTCACACACACACACACCGACATTTTGATAAAAATAGTCTAAAATGACTCCAATGACCATGAAACGTGAAGATCTGTTAAAAAATCGATTTTCGATTTTCGGGGTAATTACAATAACTTCCCCATAAATCGGGAAGTTAATAAAATGTCTGCGTACTTTTCACAGACAATTTTTATTTTGCATAAACGTGAGAAGGATGAACAACCAAAATTTTCTATTGTAAACAATGTTTACCATTAAAGTTCAATGTACGCTCATCGGGCAGCGTCTCGTCAACTTTTCCGTCTCGCGGTTCGAAAGACACGCGACCATTACTAGAATTTACGACGTACCACTTATGCGCTAGTGGCCGCGAACCTTTGGATCGGCCAATAAAACTGATCGATTGAAAGTTTTATTTTTCCACGATTTTATTACGCGATAAATCAAATCGTACTACTTTGGAGGTCGCGATGGCGGCGTGTACCCGCGGAACATTCGGCGTTGCATAATCCCGTCGATCGGCGGCGGCGATGAAATTCGCAGGACTCGTCGACAAGGATAGTCGATGGTCAGTGGAGAGGCTGCCATAATCCAGATACCGGCGAGAGCTATTCGTACCGCGGCGTTTCGAAATCGGAAGCCGATCCATCGGCCTTGCGTATCGCGGTTGTAACAGCCGCTCGAGAATTTCTTTCATCTAGACCAGGGCAAATCCGAACTTTCCCTGAAGGGGTCATTGTGCAACCGACACTGACGTACACAAATAATGAAAAATTGTGCAATGATCGCTGCATTCTTGACTATTATACAGGGTGGCTCTCACGCAACTGCAACGATCCATTCCTCTTTCTTAGAGTTTATTAGAGTCGCATCAACTTCTTGGTTCTCTAATTAGTCTGGGCCTTCAACCACCTCTAAATGTATGAAACTAAACGTTGAAGCTTGTCTTTGTATTAATTCTTTTTTTTTTGTGTTGACAGATGTCGTTATTCCATTCACTTGTAGTTATTCTTGTAAAGCGAAATAAATCCAGAAGGGATTCAAGTGTTAAAAAAAATTAAAAAGAAAACTTCTTGGTTTTTAGCAAACCATTTCTGAAACATTATTATAATTTAAGAAAGTAGCACATTGCAGAATGTCATTAGTTTTACGAGAATTTGACTTTCCACCTTTTTCACCGACACTTTTCTTGCAGATTTTACGAGGGCCCAATTCGTAATAGGACTGCTATACTTATACGTTAGTTTTCTTTTTGTTGCTGCGTGGTTTCACTTGCTGTTACGTTTACATTACCACGAATATAATTTACGCGTGTTACGACAGTGTCGGGATAACGGTGACTCAATTTAAAATGATTCCATAATATTTTCTGAAGGATACGAGTATTGTTTGATTCTCTACTATGAAAACGTTGTTTGTCACTCGCGCGTTTCTGCGAAACCGAAAACATCACAACTAGTCCACACGCGTGCCTTATCGATCACTATGTTGAAACGTTTCAAAATGAAACCTAAAAATATGCGCGATTGATTATATAATCCATCATTACATTCGTAATAAAATTAATTGCACTAGATAAACGAACTGTAATTCCTTTTGATATGAAATCATGAAATAATGTAGTACATTATCGATACTAATGTTTCAATTCGTAAAACTGCCTATTAAATTGAATGTTACTGGCATAGTTATCAGTTGAATAATAAATCGCTAATTTACGCACTGACAGTTAAGATACATCGTGATATAATTTTACTGTACATACATTATTTCGTTCGAGACACATCATTTCACTACTCTTCGTGTTTTATAGCACGGTTTCATGCTTTATAGATCTTTTGAAAGCTTACGGAATTGTAGAAATGTAGAATATCTTCATGAAGATTAATTTATTTTGCTACCCAGTGTATTAACTTTATTCGAAATCCACATATTCGAGAAGGTCGGCATTTCCGATAACCCAGGTTTAATCAACAATTTTGACACGTGTTGATAATAATATTTACGCTCAAATTATGCAACACTTATCTTTGTTTTATTGTACATCTACCATAGATATGGGAAAGAGTACAATTCAAATTTTGGGTTATTGTTGGCATTCAAACAGTTGGTCAAGATGTACGAATATATTTTATCGAAACTATGGCGACTATTTCGCTCGGCGTTTCGCCTCGGAGCGTGACGGATCAGACTCATTCACTGCACAGCAATTGTGTACGCTGTGCGCGTAATGAAGTTTTCACTTGAAAAAAATTTGCAGAACTTCTTGAACGACCTAATAGTTGAAAAAGAATATAATAGTGCCAAGGAATTAGGGTCAGAGATGCGGCATTACGGTACTGAAAATGAGATTTCGAAGCAGGTATCAGGACGCGAACGGATTCCTTTCGCCCCTTTCTACCGTTCATCCTCGGAAAGAGTCGGCCGGGACTCTCTCGTTGATCCGGAGGCAGAACGTCCGAAGCCGAGCATGAACTTTCCCTGAAAGAGACCATCGCGTCGCGTCGCGTCGTTAAGTAACGGCGTTCGCCTAACGTCGCTCGTCCACGGATCGCTGGCTGCGTTTCGCGAGCAGCCGCGTTGGAATGCCGGATTTTTCTGTGCCGGTGGAAAGACCTCCCTTCCACGAAGGTATCCACGACCATTCACGCACACTTCTATCGCCCCGAAGAGTGAGAGGCGATACTGATTTGCTTTTCCCGTTATTGGCCTCGGACGTTGTGCTCCATAGAGCCCGTCCCGCCGCCATCACTATGCATTAACTTTCGATGGACCTGCCGCACAGGCTATCACTTAACAGAAACGAATTTCTTTCTACAAAACCAAAAAGAAATTTACCCTTCACACAATATGAAAAATATCGATCTTTCAGCATTTCTCATAAAACAAATGAATAGTGTGCGCATAAGATCACACGACCGAAGTGGAAACGTCGAAACTCGGCTACTCCGAGTTTATCCGAACGGTGTTTCACCTCGGAGCGTGATGGATCAGACCCATTCACTGTTCAGCGATCAATTCCCAGAGAAACACCTTTAGAATTTCAATTATTGTGAAATTAAAAGTCTAAAACCGGTCATTCGACCGGCAGTGGTATGTTTAGTGTTAATCTGGAATGTTGTATTAGGTCGACAAGTTAATGAAATAGGTTACAATTACGTTGATTACAATTTCTCGCCCGTAGTTAAAGAAAAAGCATAACTGAAAGGCGATGCGATTATGCACATTGCAGCTTTTTCGAGGTGCGTGGCCGATTATTTATATGTTTCACAGACAACGGATTTATATGACGGCCGTAAACACATTTCTCGCGAGGCTAATAAAAAATTCGTCACAGCAAAGGTAATATAATTGTACCTGTTGGTTTGCAAATTTGTCGGTGAGCTCTGTCGGCGATCACGAGTCATTTACACACGTTCGTGGTTCGCGCGTGGAAGGGTCACGCGGAAACGCGAGGGGAATTTTATGTATGAGGGACGAATTTATGACATCCTTGTCTTGCGCTGAAATTAAAGGTCCCTTTATCGCAACATTGTAGAGAGTCGAAACACTCGAAGGGCGATTACGCCGGGAGTCATAATTTTATTTACTTTTCCCTTACACGTGACAGGGTTAATAGCAAGTTACGCGCACGCTGCAAATGCAAACGAAGCCCTATGTATATTAGCATGCATCGCATTAACAGACAATTGGTTAGCGCAATTTCATTGCAAGATGCACCGGGTCAAAAGTAAAATATCACGTTTGACCTTAAGGTCAAATATATTAATATATTAGTCTTAATTAACTGTTAGAGGTAGTCGAATGAATTTTTAATCAAGAATGCTTGAACACGAATTTGTATATAAATCAATTTTAAGGAATTTAAAATTGAAGGTTAACGCTTACCTACCACTGGTATGACCGGATTTATATTTTTCACAATTATTGAAATTGTGAAGTTGCTTATACGAAAATCGATTCAATAAATTTCTTTGCCCAATAAATAAATATTATTTAATTGTCTGCAGGGGCTACTGCTACTATAGATTAATACTTAGAACCCGTGTCTATAATTTGTCGGCGCATATGCGTCCGCATTATAGAACAAGAGGGAAATGGGTCGAGTTAAAATAAAAGCCTGAGTAATTTCGCCCACACGGATGTTCTAGCTACATATCATGCGGGATCTCCCGAAATGAGATCATCCAATTACAGTTTCACCAAGGAACTTAATAGAGGAAAGTTTATAGTGGGATAATATATTTTTCAGAACATTGAAAATCTTTGATCAGCTACAAAATACGTTTTGGGACGAATGTAAGATTTTGGAAAATAATTTCTTTTGGATAATGCACTTTTCTGCACATTCAACAGGAATTTTACTAAAAAAAATATAATTCTAAACATTGTTGAACAATGTTTAAGAACCTGTTTAGGTGGAACGGAAGCTCTTTCGTCCCATTTGACCGGAACAGCGCACTGAATTGAATTTTTTCGTTTCCCAGATGCGTAAGCAGATCTGTTTGACCACAAGCTGCGAGTGCATTCACTTTTTTGCCCACGCTGATCTCGCAAGACGTGCAATTTCGCGGCTTTTGTCCGAACTCGTTGGCATTGTTCTTAGCTCGTCATTTGATTCGCATCTTCCGCCTCCAAATTCGTTTTCTTCCGGCGCGAAAGAATGGACCAAAAGAAGTCCAGGATCTTTCTCTCTCTCTCTCTCTCTCTCTCTCTCTCTCTCTCTCTCTCTCTCTCTCTCTCTGTCTCGGTTCCCCTCCGAACTCTCTTTGTTTTCGAAAGTTCGCGCGACCACGGTGGATGGGAAAGAAACCAGTCCCGGTGGCTAATTCCTGGAACGGATACTAATTATTACGGGAACCATAAGTGCGTTTAAGTGTATGTAAATACGCACATCCGCGCTCCAATGTACCCTTAAGTGGACGCCCGTTTATTTCCCTGCGATCGCGATAGGACTCTTCCGAAAAAGAATTTTTACAATTCTTTCCAAGAGGAACACTACCAGACTAGTTCACATACTACGCCTATTAATTTACACAATTATTATTTCA
Source organism: Lasioglossum morio (assembly GCA_916610235.2). NCBI lineage: Eukaryota > Metazoa > Arthropoda > Insecta > Hymenoptera > Halictidae > Lasioglossum > Lasioglossum morio. The sequence continues at coordinate 2,782,792 of OU744324.1, read as the reverse complement.
AAATAATGAACGTGGTTGTTACTTTCAATTTCCATGCAATTCCGCGGACTTTTGCGGAACGTTGAAATCACGGGAATTAACATTTTTTATTATTTTGTTTCGACAAATATTTACACGAAGTTGCGGTTCGTATCTTATCTGTTTCCTGGGTTGATCGACTCACTATTGGTCTACTGACTACTTACTCAGTTGAGATTTTTTATTACACGACACGCAAGCGATAACTTGTTTGCATGCTAACGAATGATACGTCCGTCAATCTGTGTGTGCATCGATTTTTTTCAATCAGAGTGCATCCGTATTGCGGCCCTTTCGACCTAGAATAATTCGGATCTATATTAATTGTTTTCTTTGTACGAATATGAAATTGATATAATATCTCGTACAATACTTAAACGTTTAGTAATTGATTAGATAACAAAATATTTAATATTATAGAATATTTTGTTCGATATTAATAATAGTAAAATATGTTTAATATTAAGAATATTTCGAGTAATGTTACAGCCATTTTGAAAAATGTTAAAATAAATCGTGGCGCGAGGGGGGGGGGCAGGCTAAGAGAAAAATTCAAATTGATAGCGTTCCTTTCGACCTAGAATAATTCCGTTCTATATTAATTGTTTCTTTATACGAATATGAAATTGATATATTATCTCGTACAATACTTAAACGCTTAGTAATTGATTAGATAACAAAATATTTAATATTTTAGAATATTTTGTTCGATATTAATAATAGTAAAATATGTTTTAATATTAAGAATATTTTGAGTAATGTTACAGCCATTTTGAAAAATGTTAAAATAAATCGTGACGCGGGGGTGGGTCTAAATGAAAAATTCAAATCGATCAATGTCGAAATGTGGTGACACGTGTTCAGCGTGTTTCTTTGAGTCGACATTCTCATTTGAAAGAGTCGTAACAGCTATCGTGTATTAACATCGTAATACCTGTGCTCACGGGCCGTCTGAGTCCCGACGCGGCAGCGTAGCGTTCCGACTCCGCTTTCTCGTCTTCCCCTTTCCTGGCGGGTTACGCTCACCTAGCTGCACAATAACCGCATGAATGTATCCGCATTTTTACGTGTGTGCACGTTTTACGCCGGCATACGTGCACCGTACTACGTGCACGCCGCGCCGGCGCTGAATAAGCCTCGTAGTAGTAGTATCCGCGTGCGCCGACCGCGTTATTTTTATGAATGACTGACTCGCCGGCAACGTAATCCAACGTGCAAGTATGACAACGTGCAACCGCAACGACGCCCGAGAAGCGTTACGCCGCCTTTACAACTTACGACGGCTTTCCTTTTAACACCTTCGCCATTGACACAATGTTTACACCTCGACAAAACGCTATTCCATTTTCAATATCCACGTTCTACTCGAACATTCAAACACTTTGATGGTTCAACACGTTCGCTTCAAGCGAACTATTTAATGCGGCACGAACTGTATTCACAGTGCCGGGATTACCTCTACCGATATAGACCGAAATCGATTAACCATAGTGAAAGCGATTCACGTTGTATCTCCGGGATTCTTTTCACATTCAGTCAACTGTCGCGACGCGTCATCCGTTCTTCGTTTTAAAACGGGAATACAGCGGATCTCGATGCATTTACGGCATCCGAATATTTTCAAAGAATGCTACAGTATAAAATTCAATCGAATTTAATATGATTATTATTATTATTATTTATTATAGACAGAATGAATTTCTTTTACATAAGTATTTACAAAAGAAAGAGAAAGATACAAGACTACTCGTCTAATAACAAAGAAGGGACATGTACAAAATGAAAAAAATATTATAATATAATAGTGGTACAATTGATATGGTAGTATCATATAATCCTGCGTAGTTGCATTTGAAAATTTCGCAAAGATTCAATGAAAAAATCAATACGATTATAAATAGTGCATGATTTTGCAATAATGCGATTCATTGGATTAATTAATCCATAAGTAGATTTCGCTTTAAGTGTTTGAAAACTCGCTCTTGTTCTTGTTGTTCTCTTAATACCATTCTTATTTATTGCAGATCTACAGAGGCTATTATCATTGAAACTAAGAGTTTATCTGATTCGGATTTCTTCGAATTTGTCTACGAAAATTGAAAATCACATTGAAAACATAATAACGATATTCTTAGATTCTTCTAATCTTGTATTGTTTCGTATTTCACCCAGCCTATTCTCCGCATAAGTGCATAAAAATCCGTGGTCTAATAATTCATTTGAATTTAGAAGTGATGGAGAGTTAGCGTATTAAGTACGTGAATAATTGGTGGTAATTACTCTTTAAATCCCACGGGCAGCCGACTTCTGGCGACACAAGCGCCGAGTACACAGTGCGAAAAAATTACAAGATTAAGCCCCGCGGTTCCGTATTTGAATAACTCATTCGGTTTGCTCACGAGTCGACGACACCTCGAATAAGTAATATGGGCGTGAGTATGCAAGCATTCCTCCATCGAAAGGAACGACCGAGTTCGACTTGAATGGCGACGGGCGATCGATTTTTTACAAATGTATGTATTATCGGTGTTCGCGTGAATTCAACTTCTGCGAATCGGATGTTTGCTCGTGCAGATTGGAACGAAGTTTTAATGTCGCCTATTTACGCGTGACTTTTTTATTTACCGGTTTTTCGTCGTGAATCATAGATTCCACTAGTCTCCGATAACATTCTCCGATAACTGAATTTCTCAGGATATTACCGCGCAGTTGGGGTATTTGGCCCGAAAAGTTAGAAAAAATTATTTCGGGGGCTCGAGATCATAATGTATAAGGTCATTGAATTCGTCTTAACGTTAACCATAATATTACTATATCAAAAATGCATTTTAGCATTTTAAAGATCAAAATGATTTTTATCTTTTGTCTATTAATGATACCAGAAAGAGCACCGGATATTAATCAATGGCATAAGAAAATCGTCAATGAAGTTTTATAATCGTAAACAAACTTGCATGATATAACGTGCATCGTAGCACGTGTACTCCAACTTTTTATCAGTGCATGTACTCTGTGTAAAAGGCGACTGCGATATCGTTGATACAAGTTCATTGCGACGAGATGCCGTCCAAGCGTGCTCGATTGTCTCGGTAAAATGGCAAGTTTTTCCTGACAGGAGTGAAGCGCGCGTAATCCGAGAGTTTAAAGTGTCGTCAGGATGTCAGAGTGTCGTTCGCGACGCATTTGAAAAAACGAAATTACACAGAGGACGTTTCGTTGAATTCCTGAAATATTACGGAGTTAATTCGCGAAGCGAAGAATGTACACGGAAGCATGGAAACGCGGTAGTATTTACTACAGAACGTATCAATTTTATTTTCGAGTGGAACAATCTATGAAACGGGGGCTTAAAAGCATTCCTTCGGAAGCAGTAAAGTTGTAATGAATCGGCCTAAGGCAACCGACGCGCAGTGTCGTGCGAGAGTACTTGAATACGATAGCTTCTTGCAATTTATTGAAACAAGAATTAGTCCATTTCAAGAAGAAACGATTTTCTGTTGCGGTACCAACTGTAAATTACATTCTTTGGAAACATTTGAAAATTCGTAAAATATACAACACGGTCTTCGGTAGACAACTGCAAGAACTGGTGTTCGAAATTTTGAATACCAGTTGATGTGCTAATAAACAATCCGCAACGGCGAGTGGTTTGCTCGTTTTACGACTCTGCTGAAAGTTTCATTAACCGAATCAATCAGCAGTAAGAGTTGCAATAAATGGCGAGAGAGCAATAGAATATAATAAAACCACTAGGGGATAGGCAACCAGCGGTTTCGCGTTTAATGTCGCGAGCCTTTCAGCGTTTACAGCTCCACTAAAATTAGTTATTCAGCTTCCTAACGATGCTGGGAATCGCGAGTGTGTCGAAACCCGACGCCACGTGCTCGAGCACATTCCGATGGATCAATTAGACGTCCAACCCATTGACATTCGAGGTCCGCGTATCCGGGGAAAAAGAGAGAGCAAAATGAATTATACTTGTTCCTTGGTTCACGAAAGCTTGCAGAATGGAATTGCGAGAGAAGGGGGTCTCGAGGTTCTGTAAATTTGGAAAACGCAACAGAAGAAAAAAGAAAAACGATTTTTCGACTGATCTACAGGAGACTGCCCCGTTAAAAGATATCCCGGTATTATCGTAAAGTCAGTCCAGCGAATCTTATTCTCCGCGGCAAAAACAGGGGGAGACCACTTCCTGTTATCCGTTCCCCAGAACCGTCGGGAGATGGTCGCTGGGAAAAGGGTCATCGGATGGCCCTGAGCTCGGGGTCACCCGTCTCGGAGGATGTCTGGACGTTAATTAAAATGTGCCGCGCATCTGGCGATGCTACGCCGGCTTCGGCTGCCATCTCTTTCTTCGTCTCCTTCTCCCTCTTGTTCGTTCCTGGTCGTTTCCTTTCATTTCGTTCCCACCTTTTCCCTTTCTTTCCTGCTTCCTCCCCAGACAGTTTGCATCTCGTTTCTTCCTGGTGTCGCAGTTTCTTGCGCGGGTACGTGCTTGCTTTGCCCGGTTGCTTGCTACCGAGCGAGTGAGCTCACTTGCTTGCTTGCGTGCGTGCGTGCGTGCGTGCGTGCGTGCGTGCGTGAGTACGTGCGTGCATGCGTGCGATCGCACGTAACGAGAATCGCAACTTTGAAGCCAACAGAGCAATGTGACTTGGACGACAGCTGCCGTTTTGTACACACGACCACTCGCTGCTGGGACACATGCCGAGGATATGTCGTCACTTCCTGCGAACCACCGGAGCCTCTCGATCCGAACAGGCCCGGAACGGTTTCGGTAGTTTTGCTGGGACGCTGCGCTCCAACCATCGCCTGGGAATTATCCTGGACCGTTAGCTCTCCCTCTCGACAGATATCACGACAATCCGCCGATAAGTTAATTACGTACGATCGATCTTGGCATTTGCCAACGCTTCGATCTCTTATCGAAGCTACTCCGTGGCTTGTTATGGCCAGCCCAGCGGAATAGGCCAGCTGAATTCGTTCGGAGAACAGGTTGCTCTCGCTGTTGAAATGCCGCTACTACTGGTTTGCCATGCACTGTCAGTCGGCGAGATGCGTGCGTTTGTCGTCTCTGCTTGTGTCGATTGACTGAGCACCTACACTCTCCTTGATACCTCATTATCACCTTGTGCGATGGTGCTTTCTTTATTCTGGTAGCCGTGATTTTTACCGTTCTTAGCTCCAATCATTTTATTTCCAAGTGAAAACTTCTTTAGGCGCAACGAGTACACAATTGCTGGCCACTGAACGAGTCCGATCCGTCACGCTCCAAGCTGAAACGCTATTCGGATAAAGAGTCTGTTTATACTGGTATATTTCTGACCGGATATATCAGACCGGACAGATATTTTTCAATGGATTTTAATGGAATCATGTATACCTACTGTAGGTCTACATACTTCCATTAAAATCCATTGAAGAATATCTGTCTGGTCGCATATATTCCGGCGAATATATTTTAGTATAAATCGACCTAAACTCTACACTTTAAACTTAGGTCTTTAAACTTTACACTTCACGTTTTTACGGTACCGTCAGACTGTAGTGTTTAGCAAGTAATAGTTTTTTACTAGAAAATTAATTTCGAAAGACTTCATGAACGACTCAATAAATCTTTTATACAGATCACTCATCGCACAACTCCCTCGCAGCGGAGGATTGCACATATTGTTTGAAAAATCGCTCGCTGGTTGCGGATTTATGCGCCGGCCAAGAAAATATGTATTGCACACACGCATCATATAATGCAATGTCGATACGGAAGAGGGTTTTGTACGTGCACACATAGAATTTAATCCTGAAATATGCTCGCAGTAGAAGCAGACAGCTTCAAGGGATATTCTCATAAGCACTGTCTGATTCTACTGCGAGTATATTTCAGGATTAAATTCAGCTCCACGTCACTGGTAACAGTCGGATAATGGACAGTAGCGAAATTCATCCTGGGAATACATTTAATCCGTTGAAACATTAATTATTGGCGATCCAATTTGGGGAAATTGTCTTGTGCACAATAATCAATTTTCTATTTGAAAATATAAACGCTTTATGATTATGTATCATTAATCCAACACAGTAATATTTTCAATGAAACTGGTAATCGAGTATCTCGTTAATCAATCGAATCATAAAATCGAATCTGATGTGGCAATTCGATGTTTACTAAACTCTAAACGTGTTTTCTCTCAAAACAATATTCCTTTTTACGATGCGGCCGTAAAAACGCGCGTTCACTAATTGACTTAAATTTTCGCGTTTGGGTTTCTAGTGAAACCCGCATCTATTAATGAACCTTTTTTAATCCGCTTTCCGGTTTCGCAGTTATCAAATTAGAAAGTGGATTCTTTTATTTTTTTTAAAAAGATAATTATTTCTTCAATATAGAAAGTAGCTATTAATATGTTTAATAAAAATTAATTTATTCTGTTCAGGTCATTTGTGCACACTTTCAGTCCCACTGTGCAATTTCCTCAAAAGAATGAACCTCGATCGTGTCTGTTATTGCTCTGTAGTGTTAATAATGTGAAAATACTGGTCGCGTGAGTGATTAATGTTATTGTACCCAGTGAAAGGATAAAAAGATACTATTGAACTGTCCTGCTTCAAATAAATCCAGGGAATTTATTTGCTGCGAGATCTCGGGGGTCCCTTTACGGTCGTTCAATGCCGTGTTTATTTTGTAACCGTAATACGCCGTGAGTTTGTCCGTGTGCCATCAGCATCATGCGAAAATGTTTACAAATACATTGACCCATTTAATCATTCCCACGCGAATAATGACATTTCAGCGTACAATAAAATCCCTGATGCTACCACGCGAACACCACCTGTCGCATTCGGTGTACACGTTCACTTGCTAGGATACGCAACGAGGATATGTTGTCACTTCCTGCTGGCGACGTCACGCCTTCGCAAACTACCGGCTTTATTTTCGCGTCACCACAGGTATTCGCCGGACTGCACGACCACGCATGACCGCTTTGCTCTATAAAGTGCTCGATAATGCTCCACTAAATATGCGCGCACTCGATCCTGAATTCCATCGCCCGAATTTTTAGTGACTCGATTCCATTTTTCATAATCGCGGCACGTGCTGTGATAATACGGCTGTGTTATCGTCTAGTATCAATAGTATAACTTATTAACTCTGCAGGGAACATGATAACGCGCTCGAAGACACATTTGTTTCAGTTACGACAGAAGAAGAAAAATGAGCATTGATACAGTGACTCATACGATTGTTCAAACACCCTTTAAAATCGGACTTACGTTTTTAAAAGCGGGTTTAGCAACTTCAATATTTTTTTTGAAAATGTGAATTGCAAGGAAGCAATTTGTATAAACCATCAATATATGAATATCCATAAAACTCTAATTTAAATGCAATGCACTTAGAAGAATAATTCAATGAATGTTAATTGCATAGGAAGAAATGTTGCGAAAATTTATAATTCATTATGGTTGAATGATCATTACAGCGAGGAAGTAATATCGTTAAAGATAGTGTTTGTTGCACCATTCGTTTCTATCATCTTTGGATATGTATCACATTTCTGCGAGGATCTTTCTCTAGATATTCTTACTCTAGCTATTACAGTCGGATGGGATAAAAATAATGTCAAATGAAGTCTGTACTTTACACATCACCGTATTGTTCAAATGATATCGCAGTTTCTCTTAATCGCCATTCATCTCCATCAATTTTCTCTTATCTTATTACAGTCTTTCAATTTCATTGATATTACTATTTTCATTTAATCTCATCTTACCGCGATCTTCCACTGTGAAACAGGGAGTTTGCAAAAATCTAAAAGACTTGATTTCACTCATTAACGTACTTCTCTCCGCATTGTTCCCTTATCACCGCTCATTGCCAATCTGAACGACAAAACACTTTACCACTCAAACAGAACTTGGTAAGTAAATACTCGCAGATAAGATCGTATCTTACAAAATAGAGTTCATACTGTTAGATGAATTTAACAGTATAGAGCAAGCGATACAGTTATTCAATTTCACGGGAGGTGTTCCCGGAAAAGGGAGGCAATGATTTATAAATGTGTGACCAGCTGATCGTCCATTTCGTTTCCTTTCACATCGCGACGTCAAGGGAAATTTATTTCTCTCATTCTGCACGCTAAGATCATAATTTTCGCGCGCTTTAAGCCGCCGAGCACCGCGAAAAAATAATATTACCTTCACCCCCGTGGATTCCCTGTCCTTGCGTATTTCATTCGTAACGAAACGATTTTAACACATTACCGACCGGTTATTATTGTATAATTTTTAAATATGAAACAATTTAAAATATGAAATTAAATATGAACCAACAAGTCACCCTCATTAACCTCATATAATAGTTTCATTTAAGATTGTAATGTAAAAGAAAATTTCTGTGCTTTTTTTAGTGCAGCACAATTATTGAAAATCCTATTAATAGGCTTTCGTTAGGTAATGTGTTAATAGCATCCTTTTCCCGTATCGCTCTCGTAAACATCAGCCGAAAAGCATATTAAACCTTCCGCTACCGAGATACTCGATACCAGGACTGTTTCCTGGCCAATTTCACCGACAGAATTCCCGGCGCAACGCCGCAATTATGCGTTTCTGCAATTAACTTGTTGCTGGAAAACTGGTATACAACGCGAGGAACCAATTGTGAAATGCAAAACGAGCGTTGAAATCGCGATCGCTAGGAGAAAACGAGAAATTAACGCTCTGCCCATAAAAACTGAAATGAATTTTCTCTTTCGCTGTTGTTAATTGTCGAGGTTTAGCAGCTTCGGTGCTGCATCTTTCATGCACTGTTACGTAAAGAAAAGCTGCTTGATGATTATTGTATATTCGTAGAGTACAACAGTTATGAGAAAAACAATAGCGAAAAAATATTTGGATCCTTTCGAAGACTCCTTCCTTCGATTGGGATCCTGTTTCAAAAAGATGAATGAAACGAGCTGCAACTTGTGCAACAGAATGTTACTCGGTGTGTTAAAAATAATTTCCTACATCCCGCAGTGATGTGTTCACATGACTCATCGATCAGGTCTTTCAAACGGTCCAAAGTCCTTTAGACGACGAATCATCTGATGGTGTCCAGTTGTCCCCAGCAGTCATTCCGAGAAAACAAGTTCGGACTGATTGATGAGCTGTCCTATTGTTGCTTCGTGAAAAATATCTATTCGCTTATTGCTACTATAGCACTAGTGCTATAATTATTTACAACCTTAGGTACAGCCCTGCTCGTGTAATATTTACTTACGTATTTAAATGTTAACGGTGTGCTTTCGGAATGGTAATTTCACGAGGCTGTTGCGCACACGATAGAAACCAAATGTCACAGTGAAAAAGAAGATTTACAGTGATTGGTAGTTCAGTGTAGGGTCTGTTAGTGTGACAATGCGTCCCTGGGGACGCGCACGTGGTGTCGGCTTCGTGAAACCGAAGATCTCGCGACCGATCATTCCGGGCTGTCGGTTCCACGTAAACGCCACCGAAATTTAGCATGGATGGCGCCTTTTAAAATTAGACTTAGCCTCCCAGGGTGCCGCGGTCGTAATCCGAACGAGTTCTTAACGCGGACTCCGACGCTATTAATAAAGCAATTATAAGGGCTACGACCGGTGCTGTTTCTTACTCGCTCATGAACCTGTTACTCTCGATCTGACGTCTCCATTAGAGCTTTTAGTTGTTAATGGAGATAACTAGTCGAGGAATCCGTTTTATCGGTGTCTCGACGTTGAAGGACGCCCCGACGTGATCCGGACAAATTAGTTTCATTTTGACATTAATTATTCCGATAGATTCCTCGACAAAGATTATATGTATTCGCTCCAGATGTTGGTCCACCAGTTCCTCTTGTAATATCTTTTCAACAATACCGCGTCGCGAGTTTAAAACTAAAAGTTGGATAGTTTCCTGACTGGTATTTATCGTTCCATTAGTCACGAGGGAAACTGCGTTTCCTGAGATCTGTGCCAGCAACTGTTATTCGCTAGCTCGGTTATTACGTAATTTTTACCTGCTTTCCCTCGATAACGATGTCCGATCGAGTGGAACGTACAGTCTATTGAATCACTGCAGAAAGTGTGAAAAATGATATTTCTGTAAACACGTAGTACGGATGAAAAGGAGAACAATTTCCGAATGGCAGATTCGAAAATATTCACTGAATTAGCAGTTTTTCTTGAGAGGGGGAAGAAAAAAGAAGTTAGCACTATATTTCTTCTTCGCATCGACGATACGCTTCACGTGGTCGGTTTCACGAGTTCGCGAGTCGAATTCGACCCGAATAAAAAGCTCCTTGTCTCGTATGCATCCTTCTCTCCCCTTTATTTGATCCCTCGTTCTTCTACTGCCATATGAGTTGTCGGAAATGCCACGCATACCACAGTGCCCGAAACCACCGTGCTTGTCACATCTGTGCAGAAAATGCAAACAACAAAGCCGGAGGGATGGCAAATCAAGTTTGATGGAACAGGAGCTTAACGAACAAATGAACATTTCCCTAAAGAATGAGCTCAATCTAATTCCTATCTTAGCCGAAAAGGATGATAACAACGCAGGAAACGAAATTTCCGGAGGACGTAATATTTTTGGCTATTTAATTGGGACAAACATAGCCTATAACTATAGAATTTGATGTCACGCTCGATACGCTTTGCGGTAAAATATGAGATTATTTGACTATCAGCTTGCTTTCTAACCACAATGCTATTCTTATCGTTCGCCTGACTATCGAGCGAAAAATTTATGCGGACAGTCATCGTCTTTTTGGACTGACCACGTAAATTGTACTATTTATATCGCACATTACGTCTATTTAGTTTATCGTTGTTCCAGAGCTATTCTAGGTGTTCCTTAAAATATAGTGCACATTAATATCACAGAATTCTTTCTTCTACATTTGAAATATTTATCTTAATTATATTACTAGATTGCGTGCGTTAATAAAATTCGTGTGTCTAAATAAAAATAGGAAGATTTCCTCGGTTTCCGTATTTTCGGCTCCGTAACATTGCGGTGACGTGCCGTTGAAATATCTGTCTACTAGGTTGATTCATATTGTGGGGCAGCGCGATTGTTACAGGATTACGCGTGTCTGCGAAACGTCTCCGGCTCGATTTTCGATCATCGTCATGGAAACACTGACGTCCGAATTTCGAGATATCTGACACTGCAGGAAAATAACTTCGATTTGGCAGGTTCGCTGAATGGCGATAAGAGTGCATTCATAAACGGCAGGTTGAAAACTAGTCTTGCAAATAATCGAATAATCTTGATGATCTAAGCCAACTTTATTGCACGCAGTCTACTACGAATTGCTGTTAAGATTTTAGTGTATGCTGAGCTATATTCCATTATGATTCACGAACAGTATTGTATTCCGTGACGTTAAACAGTACTTGGAATATTGGAAAATACGATATTGTGTCTACATATTTTGCATTTCGCCCGAGCTCATATTTTTCCGAATCTTTTCTGAAACAACAAACATGGCTTTCCGAAAATACTTCAGCGATAAATCATTCGACACGTGCGCTCCACTTCACTGCAAAGAACTTTTTTAAATCAGATTTTCGTGAACATTGATGATAATATCAGTGTATTTGATTTCTAGGTATCGAGTGAATGAATTTCTGCTTGTTTACTTGTCAAGTGCGAATTCACTACAAACTTGTTTTTTCATAAAAATGATTGCTACAGGAAGTGAAACCTTGCACAATTGCAGGCTGTTGACATTTCCTCGTAAAAATTCGAGTTTTGGATAAACATTTCTAATCTAATCGCTAGAATGTTGAAACAACAAATGTTTGACACGTGATTGCAACTTAGTCAGTGCGTGGAGACATTAGAAGTAATGTGTCTAATAAATCTTGATGCTTCGGTTTTGATTTCATTGAATGAATTATTTCGATTGTCAGGCATTTTTATATCAGCAGCGAACGTGTCACAAACTCGGGCCATTGTTTGCTCGACGAAGATATGCGAAATCTATAATAAACACCATGGTGGAGAGCGTTTGCAAGTCGATGTTATTGTGCAACTGCGATGAAGAAGATTAAGTGTGCTTTTGTTAGTCTTTGAAACGTAACCTCTCATTCTGCATTCGTTTTTAGTCTCATGTAACAGGGTTTCGTGTTACACGAGACATTGCTGGAACTTAACTGCCGTGTTATGTGAGGGTTACGCGCGCTTTATTATGAACTTGTAGAACATAATTACGATGTTCATTAACGAGGTTATCGGATGTAGGAGGAAGTATCCGATTCCTCTATACAGAAGACAACGGTAACCTCGTTATTTTTGCAAATTCGATCGAAATATTTTCAGAACACATGTTTCAACTGTTCTACTAATTTCTGTAAAATACAAGTCGCTTCGTTGCGCTTGGTACAGGAGAATTTCCGTTTAAACAATAGTCTTCCGTTCGTAGAAAAATCGCGAACGGACCGAACGGTATTTCCTATTGTTCCTACGTTGCGTTTCGTTGAAAATAAAATCAAGCACGGTGAAGTATAATGCCAAGGTTGGCTCGATCTAGGTTCGGCGCGGCTCGGGTCTCACGAACACACCATCACGAATTTCTAGTAGTATCCGTAACGCCCCTTTGATCGGGGAATCGTGGGCTAGCGGGTTCGCAGAGAGCTGCCGCCGAAAATAGAGAATCGGGTCAGCGTGCATTGATGAGAACGCGCCTTAGCATTCCCATGGACGGCCCCCTAGCCGCGTGCTTCTCGTTCTATTTCGCCTCGACGCCATTAAAAAGGCCCCTATCTCCTCTTTGTCAAGACCAACAGATCCCTATCGAGACAGAAACGAGGAACCACCTGTTTTCATTTCGCCGTTTCATTTTCCGACGATTCGTTTCGTGGCTCGCATGAGAATTCCGGTAATCATGACTTTCCAATGAGTGATCATACCGCACGATTTAGGGGCCCTAATTGGTTCGGTTTTGTGGTGTTGCTATTTATTCCCCTCTCTTGCGGCTTCGATGCCACTCCGTGGGACTCTACCGACAAAATATTTCATTCTGCTGCTTCGAGTCGTTAACTATAGCAGAGAAATTATTAAACGTTTTTCGTCGAAAAGGAGAAGCTTCAATCTCTAAATCTACAGTAGTTTCAATCTCCAGAATAATTTCTCAGTGCTTTTACAAACGTTTCAATTTGTATTATTTTCGACCTAAGAAGTCCCCTTGATTTTTCAGTCGCTGTGTCATGCAAAAATATTTTAAACCGAAGAAATTATGTTTTTATATAATGCGTCGACTGCTTCGATTCGTTAACTAGGTATAGCAGAGAAATTATTGAACGCTTCTCGTCGAAAAGGAGAAGGTTCAATCTCTAAATCTACAGTAGTTTCAATCTCCAGAATAATTTCTCAGTGCTTTTACAAATTTCAATTTGTATTATTTTCGACCAAAGAAATGTCCTTGATTTTTCAGTCGCTGTGTCATGCAAAAATATTTAAAACCGAAGAAATTATGTTTTCATTATAAAGCGTTGACTGCTTCGAGTCGATAACTATAGCAGAGAAATTATTGAACGCTTTTCGTCGAAAAGGAGAAGCTTCAATCTCTAAATCTACAGTAGTTTCAATCACCAGAATAATTTCTCAGTGCTTTTACAAACGTTTCAATTTGTATTATTTGCGACCAAAGAAGTATCCTTGATTTTTCAGTCTCTGTGTCATGCAAAAATATTTAAAACCGAAGAAATTATGTTTTTATCATAATGCGTTGAACGTCTCACGCGACTAACGCCAGCGCCAATACGAAGCCGATGCATATTCGCCGAGATATATTCATGTTAATTAAAGATTATCGAATTTGCTGCACGAAACGTGCCGAAAGCGTGTCATTAGTGTCGAAAGTTAGTCGGTGCGGGTCTCAAGTGTCTATCGGGAGCTGGAGGGTCTCCGGCTCCTGATGACCGGCAATTTTTTTGAATACGTTTGTATACCTTTTTATTCTGTTCTCTTCGCCGGCCGTTTTTGCCGACCTGAGAATCGACGTGAAACGGCCCTGTATGTTCTCACGAAAACTACGTCGACGCCGTCGGCATGCTCTGATTTTCCACGAAAATCATTTCTGCAAATTACACGGGGCGCGCAACGCAACGCAACGCAACGCGTCTAGTCCTTAGAAAATGTTGGATACGCGACTCGAGCCAGGCGAGTCCTTTCTTTTTCGAGCATTTTTGCAGATACTTACGATATCGGCACGCTAATAACCCTGTCAGTCGCGTCGGCAGCCGTTCAAATTCCACAGAATCGAAGTAATTTATTTAATGAAAGAAAAATTTCAGAGGCTGCTTAACCATTACTTTGAAATATAAATTTTTATAAAAATTTTCAATTTGGCAAGAAGTCGCTTACGCATATTCTCGTGATAGAGTGACATTTCACGCCGTGTAGAAAATAGCATAAATTTTATGAAAACCCGCGCTTTATCAATTTAGCAAGCCTCTTATTAGCCAGAAATATATAAAGACACGCAGTCTGTTCATAAAATCTTTTAAATAACACGTAACGTTCTATAAATTTGCTGTCCATTACTTTCTCATGTCAGATTCTGTGGGTAAGCGAGATAAGCGGCGCGCCTATCCGCGATTGCCTGAATATCTCAGCTAGAAATTAGGCACCTTTAACGAAACAAGTCGTCAGCGACTTGTCCGTCTAACAGAAAATTACGAAAAAGATAATGGAGTTCCGCTCTTGACAATCCTTCGCGGTCTGCCATCAAATATTCATTGGCAAACGGCTCTGCCTATTAATATGAAAGAAACGGATAGAGAAACGTGTGCCGGAGCGCACAACGTTGACTACACTTCTGTTGAACTTCGAAATTAATACGTAAATTAATCAAAAGTCGGTTGGACTCCAGACACGGTTACTTTTTTATGAAAAAGCAAAAAAACCGCATAAGAACTCTTTCAATCCTATTACAACTCTGTATTCATTTTCGTCCGGTCCAGAGAGTGAGAGATACGCAATCTGCCAAACTTCGTGCTGCGTCATTTATCGTGCGATTTTTTTTTGTTGTTCCCGGGCGTAGATGCGCTCAAGATAAATTTAGATTTATCGTGTCGGACCGTGCATACACGATTGCATTTTTTTTGAACCACCGTCGAAACGTCTGCACCGACCTTTCCTCGAATCAATGATCTCGTCTGAAGGTGAAAAAGTCAACGGCTCTCCTGACTAATCCTGATTTGGTAAACATACACGCACTTGCGACGTGTACACGAGCGACAATACGCCACACGCGTGGGTGTGAACGCTTCGATTCTTCCTTTGTAGGCGAGACACAGCACCGTTTCGTAGAAATCACGTGCCAGATCCTCCAAGTACGATATCACGTTAACCTTGACATTATAATTTTCGCTGGATCGCACGGGCGAACCTATCATTGAATGGCCAATGGATCCGACGAATACCTGAGCTCCTTCGAAAAAAATCGTTTCGATGTCCGAGCTGAAAGCTGACTCGACCTTCGGATCGCGGAACCAGGGTCCATCCGGACCCCGAGTCTTTTAAAAGTGTCCGAACACTAACAGGAGTCACTGTCAATAGAAACAGTAAATACTCAATTATGAATATGTACCATTTGTAACCTATAACTTGTTCAATATACCAAACGTGATTAGTAGACTGCGGATCTTTTGTAAACGAAAAACCCAAGAAAAACATGATCTGAACAGGAGCCAAGTTCCCTATGGCCGTAAAAAGTTGTGAGATCAAACAAAATACGGCCAAGTTCGTTAGCTTAGAAATACCTATTGCAATACTGAATTACAATAACTTCCCTATAAATCGGGAAGTTAAAAAAGCGTTTGTAAAAATTAGTTTAAAAGAACGCTATTTAATTTTTAAAGAGTTATATGGAGGCCTAACTTATTCAAACCTGGCCGTTACTTTTTAAACCAATGGCCATAAAAGGTGTCAGGTAGCGGCCAAGTTTGAATAATTTAGTCCTCCATGTAACTCTTTAGAAATTAAATGGCGTTCTTTTAAACTTATTTTTGCAAACGCTTTTTACAGTATTGCAAGAGGTATTTTCTAAGCTAACGGACTTGGCCGTATTTTGTTTGATCTCACAACTTTTTACGGCCATACGAACTTGGCTCCTGTTTACAGGATGTTTTTCTTGGGATTTCATCAATTTTTGTTGATTATTTTTTTTTAATACGTATACTTCAGTATGTTATGCTGCTATGTTCTATCCTACGTACCTATTTCGTAATGTTTTTTTTTCAATACAACCCCTTTAAGGTGTAAAATTTCAAACTTTGATAATTATTCCTTTGAGTGTTTGTTATTGTGGACCTATGTACCAAATTTCAAGCTTGTAGGAAAAAGGTTCTGATGATCTGTCAGTGAGTCAGTCAGTGACAAATTTAGCGAGTTTTGAGGTCCTATATCTCAGAACCTACTAATCTTGGAAGATTAATGTTTTGTCAAGATTGAGATATGATGGCATTTAACAAGTGTACGAAATTACATTTCTCCATCTGCCTCCAGTGCTGAGTTATAAGCCTCTAAAAACGGCTAAGTTGTTTCGTGTAAAAGGAGGTAGTGCGAGAACTTGGCTCACTACCGTGCACCTAAATCGTCTGCATCGATTGCAAGAATGTCTGCTTCTTCTCTCAACGATTTTAGTGGAGGAGAAATCATATATTGACATCTTAAATTTTGAAAAGTTTCCAACAATTTAGTATTTCATCTGCTCGATTTTACTGTAAATAAAATCCAGCAAAGTTTGACATGTTTTCAGATTACTTTTAATTCGCTGAAATGATTATAAAAATGAATATTTGCAAAACCAGTTACAATCTTGTACTACGTATAATTCATGAGAAATAATAAAACAAGAAAGCTCGACGTACTATAGATTCATGAGCTGCAACATTGTGAATTGACATGCGCATCTAATGTGGCATTATGATCCCCATGCACCGTTACATTCTGTGGCTCGTCTGAGGATCACTAATACGCTACTGAATCCTAAATCAACAATGCGTGACACACAGGAAAATGCAGATTAGAGGAACGCCCACAATGTTGATACGCAAACATCCTGCTTTGTCTTTTGGCAGCACCTTCGTGACGTTACGTGTCCCTGTGTCTTGTGCGAGAAGAAAGCGGTATGCGTGTGTGAATATGTTAATTAATATTGGCAGCTATGTTTCGTCATCAGGTTACGTTACGTTCAGTTAGGTTTCGATCGTAACCTTGACGAACGCTATTGTACAAATGTTTGGATACACCTTGAGTAGCCAAATAGCTGTAATTCCATCATTGGTATGTCTTATTACATTCCGTTTTTCTCTGTGAATAATGGTGTTGTAATTTTTCATAGAAAAAAATTTTCTGCTTATAACAGATATTTTTAGCTTGAAATCTAGAAGTCGTAAGGAAAAGATAGATTCGCAATCGCGAATGGCGCTAGCATTCGCAATAATCGCCGGTGGATTTACGACAGTGCAAGACAGGCTGAAGTAAACCGCTTCCCGGACAGGGTCGTGAAAATTCGCACGCGGTCACCTTCCACCTCGTCTACTACTTTTGTTTCTTCTGGAGAGACCTTGGCACGATTTGCGAGGTAACGAGGCGGCCGAGGCTTTCTAGTTTCTAGCCTCTGTTCCTTCGCTTTCTGTTGGCCACGATGAAACCGGAGGAATCGTCGCTTCTGTTACGTAAAGCCGCGTTCCTTCGCGGCGCGTTTAGCCGAGTCAACGACAAGAACGACAAGAATTCATCGGCCGTCCATCGTTGTAGACGTCGACAGAGCCCTTGGTTGTACCATCGATTCTTCCAGTTCATTTATCACGTGCTACTTTGTGGGACCGGGCAGCTTCCGGTCGCGTTTTACTGTTCGACTATTCTCGGATCAGCTACCGGGACCACGTTTTTCACCGGAGCGCTATAATTGACTGACACAGGGCCGCCAACCCGGTACCTATGTTAGCAGTTTTTATTTCAACCGTGACGGTAATATATTCGGACGATCGCGTTAATTATCGATGCCGGAAGGGACCTGCGGAGCAGGGGTTGCCGAATCTCTCTCCTCCGTCTCTCTCTCTCTCTCTCTCTCTCGATCTCCGATCTCTTGATCTTTTCAGCCACGATTATTTTCAAGCCCGCAATGTCAGTGACGAAAGAGCAGAACGTATCGTGGCGATAAACTGCTCGGATGGATCCCAGTTTCGTTGAAACTATTTGGAACAGCGTTACATGCGGCGCTAGTAAATAAGATACGGAATCAAATTTATTGGCGTTCTACAATCACGTGGAGAAGATACTGGGCTCGATGGAATTCGAGTCCCTTTTGGAAACGTGGCTTCGATACACTCTTCCGATCACTGTGGATCGTTGTGCAAAATAAACGTTCCCTAAATCAATTGTGTGAAACAACTTTCTAGACTTATTAAATGTATTAGTATTCAATGAGACTTGTTCGGACTTTCCAAACAGGTTGAACGTCCTCGTTTAACCGAAATAAAGTCGTTGACCACAAAGGGGCAATTACTCTGACGTGGCTTAAAGGGTTTATCGGAAGCAGGATCAAACCTGTCGCTACTTACTATTAAACTGGCCAGACGTACTCGCATCACTGTCAAACCCTTTCGGACACCTACAAATTTCGCAAAACCGTAACACCGTTGCTGCCTCTCTTTTTCACACTTCCTGTCCATCGCGTGTGGACTGCGTGATCATCGCTGAATTTTAAGTCTTGTAATAGTGCTCATCATTATTTAATTCTCTCTAATTGCTCGACAATATCCAGCCACGTTTTACTCGCCTTCTTGTTAGATTCGTCCGCTGATAAATCCTGTCCGTTCTAAATAAATAAATAATTTATACAGCAGTTATCAAAGTTTTCGAAAAGTTATTCTCCTTTAAAGAACGTCTGCATCTTAACAGCTTCGTTCTCGCGTAGAGAAGGCATTGCTATTCATTTTTTTATTACTAGATTGCAGATGTTTATGGAATTTTCACTTTTTGCAGACGAATTTAAAGAAAGCGGAATAAAACCGAATCTTATTTCCATTGGTGGTAGAATTTGCAGATCTGAAACAAATAGAAATTGCACTAAATTCCGTCAAGTTTTATATTCTACACTTTTTTTATGCGCAACATGTACCGTGCGGTGGAAATTGTATTTGAAATAAGGTCGTAAATCTATTCCACTACTTATCTCATCAAAATTTCAGCCTGACACTTTTTCCTGATGTTCAGGGTCAACATCAGAAAAAAAATCATGCCTGTCCGTAAGATTTCTGACAATGAAACTATGAACGAGTTTCACGTGTTTCTTTGTTCCTCTCTCGTCCCTTCCTTCTCTGTCCTACAGTTACCCCCACCCTCTGCCAGGTATCACGCCCCCTTCTTCGACGTGTCGTGTACCCCCATCCGGGAGACACGTGGGTTAGGTTATCCGTGATAAGTGAAATGTCGTTGTGGCAAGTCGAGCGTTATGTACCGTGTGGTCATCAAATACAGACTTCGGTGGATCTTGCGTCATTGACGGTGGCCGGTGCCCATGAATGAAACGGCGACGAGGTTCTCGGCCCGTCTCGGCCCGTCTCGGGCCCGCACGTGTAGAGAAATCCGCGAGCCCCCGTCGGCATTTAAATACGATTTAAAGCGAACGTGACCGAAACGAGTTGCGGAGGTCGCGTTTTATACACGCGGAGAGGAACGAGCGTGAGAAATGGTTTACCGGAGAGAGAGCCAGCCTCTACTCCTCTCCGAGAAGGAGTTGTTTTGCGTGCGAACACCGACGCCAGATCATCTCGGCCAGGACTCGTTTTTTCTACGAATTCTCGTGTCAGCGAGTTAATTGGGGACTTAGCCTAACGGCTTAGCATTGCCTCGGGATCGACCGTTCCAGGCCCCCTTTGATCTTGCGGCGTTGCCCACCAGACTTCGAACGAACCAGTCGCCACACAAAGGGAAATATCAGACCCCCGCGTGGCACAGGTATCGGCTTTCTACCACCGACAATTATCCCAACGATTTTTATCAACGAAAACAGCGGAATTTATTTAATATTCCAGTTCACCTTCTGAACTTTCACTAGGGGGACCAGGAATTTTCAACTTTGCTCAATAATCAATATAATACTATACAAAAGATGTATTAATGCTTTCGGCACACTGGTTCGATCATTTTTTCTTCTTTTCGATCTTGCTTCAGATCATTTTCAAGAAAAAAAAATAGAAGAATTGCGTCTGTAAATTATTAAACTTAATTATGTTTTGTTGTGCGTTAATTCAAAGAAAATGAGAAAACTGTTACCTACTTGTTTAGGGAAAAAGAAAAAAAATTTAACTTTATAGAAACATGTGTTGATGCCAGGTCGGTATATGTATAAGACAATGATCGAACTGTGAATGTTTAACCAAACGAATCTTCTTTGGAACCCATGCTACGAGAACATGTTTTCAAAGAATGAGTTCTATGACCCACGTTTCACCGCATCGTGAAAAAAGTGTACAAGCTGAATTTCAAGCGTGTAATATTTCAGACCCACGGAAGCTTCCTAAATACATGTCAGTGGACATTGTTCCACTCGCTGGCGTCAGTTTATTGAAACTGCCTAAAGGAACGAAATCAATCAAACGGCATCATTAGCTATTGGCAATACTAATAGTTACCTCGACTTGGCATTCAAGTTTATCTGATTATCGAGCAGTTTCAATGGTACGGGCCGCGAATTATTAATGTCGACGTAACGCGACGTCGGTGGTCTTCCATTAAAAACAAAAGGAGGAGAGGAACACGTCTAAAGAAAGAAAAGTAATATGTCTAAACCGGTGTTTACCTTCGACATGTCGATGCTAACTTGTGTGTACACACTTTCCACGTTTTGTGTAACCACACTGTGAAACACCTCTGTCTCGTTACCTTCTAACGTTCGCGCGTGTTTCATTTGCTTATTTTATATCGGAATTTCTAATCGTCTCGGGATCCTTCCCTTCAAACTTCTGTCTGTTTAATAAAGGGAAATCAGTGTCACCTGTTACTAGTCAAATATTCGATGTGTTTCGAGGTCAACGCTGCCGATCACTATGAGGCAATGGGCTGCGAAGCTTTACGCGAACTCACATTTTAGCCCTTTGCACTCGGAGATATTTTCACTTGAAAATTAAACGTTTCTTCCGACCTAGAATATTTCCGTTTCCCACGATTTTTTAAATTTTAAGGACGTCAAATTGGCATCTCGCCTCCTAACTGTTTAGTAATTGATTAATAATGTAAACGATATCTTGAATAATGGTACAGAAATTTTTAGTGGCGCTTTAATGACACGCTTTGGTCTAGAATTTTGAAAAAATCGATTCGTTATTGCATTTTCCTGATACATATGTCTTCTTCTTAACCCTCATCCGCCCCTCGTGTCAATTTGACACAGTTTTCCCGAAATAAGTTATACCGTTCGGCAATTTGTAAGTAAATTTGTCCAGAACTTGGTGACTTTTATTTTTTAAATGCGAAACATATAAGCGCAAAAACCTAACATGTGAAATGTTAACTCATAAATTTGAATGAAAAAAACAACGAAAAATAACTGTTTGTCTTGTTATTTTATCGTTTTTTTTTTATCACTGTGTCAATTTGACACCGAGGGACAGATTCAGTTTGCGAAATGAGGGATGGATGAGGGTTAATATATGTATCTGCTGATGGATTTTGAAAGTGACGCGCCAGAGATCCCGTGCGGGAAGAAATCAGCTGTTATCGAATCGCACAGAATCGATTCGATTAATTCCGCCGGTGTCCTCGATGTGTGACGCTGTTAACACCGTGCGCTCCCGCAAATATTCCAATGAATGACATCCTTTTTTGTTTGTTTCTAACGGGTACTCGAGAACCGAGTCACGTCGAAGCGGGTTTATCGCCTCCGATAGATACCTGACCGGTCGGATTTTGCACGTCGACGATTTCGAGGACACGGAACTCTACTAACGCGTTCTAGCTATTAGCGAGTTTGCAGCGAAGGGGCGGAAGAGAAACCGAGGGAAAGAGAAACAAAGAGAGGGGACCCGAAAACCCGAGAAGAGGATTAATTTCAAAACTTGTTAGAGGCCACCCGATGTCGATGGTATCGTTCTTTCCTAATTTTTTCGTCCAATGGTGCCGGCTAGCCTTCGAACTCTTACGTAACTCGCATAGTTCATTGATATCTCGAGTCCCTTTTAACGGGACGAATTATCTCGGACCGCAGCGTGTCCTTCGGTGATCTGCACGTGAAAGCAACAACCATATTTGTTCAGTGTTCCAACATTTAATGTCTCCGAATCATTATTTTCTTTGCTCTCACACTATTGCTCGGATGTGTTTCACCTTTATGCAAGGAATACCTAACGCTTTCTCCCAGTAATAATAACTAAATAAAATTATACAATCCTTGGTGGGTTTCCACTAGATTTTTTGAATTTCGATCATCACTGTCTGTGTTTTTCTTTTCACATTAAAAATCAAACTTCTTTCCAGTAAAGATTATACCTCTTTATACGTATGACACGTGTCCCCACTTTCTAACGTATCGGTTTAATACTGAAACGTGTCAGAGACACATACACGTGATATCAAACAAATAACGCAAAACAAATTACAAACTGAAAGTAGAGGTCGGAGAGAAACCTCAGTTTCACTTGTTGATTCAAGTTTTCGATGTTCTCTTTGAAGAGAGACATCGGCACACAAACTAACTATATCTCATTTTTCTTGATTCCTTGATTCCTTTTCTTATTCCCAGATATACATAATAGAGAAATTGTTAAAACGTTTTAATAGACTCCGTACGGTATAAATGAAATTTATAAATAATCTTTTTAATATTCAATGATTATCCGCATTATCGTGCATTCAGTGAGCTGCGTTTTAATCTATTCATGAATTTCTATCAGTACGTCGAGATGAAGATGCAGTGGCGAGCAGAAAATGACGTTGTTTCCAATGGAGCGATCACGGAAGATTATTAATCTGTGTATATTCGCGGAACTCATTTTAATAACCAAATGGCATATGTTCTAAATTGATACTGCAAGAGATTAAAATGTTAATCATTTGAATCGTTATCTCCTAATAGTGATCAAAAAAGTGTTTCTGTAAAAATATTTGTTTTCTTAAAAATAAACTCTCCTGGCCGTAAACAAACGACAATGCCAAACTAAATAAGAAAGGTGAATGGCAATTTGATGTAGAATTTTTTGAAGTAGCTCGATGTTTTGTGTTTCTTACGTCATTGTGTATAAATGACAATGTCGTAGTTAATTAATCATTCTTTAATATATCTTTTCAACAATTGACGGAATTGTATTGAGAGGTATAATAACATCCCGCGTCTCGCAAATCATCATCGTTAATGATACGCCCTTCTCGCGGCTCATCTTCGAGTCTCTCATCTTCCGAATTTTTTGAACCACTTTTGCGTGGCACGTTCACTTACACAATCAGTTTGGAATGTCGTAGAAATCTTCTGGGTTGTGTCACTAGTCGCTGCACTAACTTTGGAACCATATAGCGAATGTACGTGACGAATAGACTGCGAACCTTTCGATGAGTAGATGTAATTCGAAATTGTAGGAAAATTTTGAAAATTGAAGAAGTCAATATACGCATTAACTAAACACTATGTGTATTAACTGGAAACTTAAACTGTTCTTCCGATTCAGAATATTACCATTCCCTATGATTTTTGAAATTTTATGGATATGAAATTGGTATAATTCCTCACACAAAATCTAAATGTTTAGTCATTGATTAGATACCGATACATTTAATAATGTAAACAACATTTTGAATAGTGGTACAGGAATTTTTAATGGTGCCTCATAGCGTACAACCGAGTGCAAAGAGATAAATTATTAAGGAATGAAAGAACATTTTACATTTGGTTTCTATCAGAGTTGAGCAATAATTGTTTAACATTTTAATCATGATCGATTGATTAATGTGTATGATTAAAAAAAGAAATCGCCGAAAAATTGGCGATTGATTCAATCGATCGATGGAGTTAATCATCAATCGTTGATTAAACGAAGAAATCGTCGAAAAATCGGCGATTGATTCAATCGATTGATGAAGTTATTCGTTAATCGTTGATGAAACGAAAAAATCATGGAAAAATCGGGGACTGATTGAATCAATTGTTGAAGTTAATCACCATACGTTCTATCTATAAATTGTAATATGGAGGGAGAGGGAGACAGAGACTGGAAGCAGAGAGCGGATGGAGAATTGGCAGTTAATCATTATCAATTATCCGATTGACGATTAACGATTAAAGTAGAAACTTAGTCGTCAATCGGCGATTAATTTTTTGCCCAACTCTGGTTTCTATGTCTTGCAATCGACACAGAAAACTTTGATTTTCCATAAAGATCCACAGTCTGGTGACGAAAAATGTTAGACATATGCCGATTGATCATTGTAGAAGCTTTATGCGAGTTCATTTGCGGCTTTACACAAGGTAAGCGTAGAACTGGTAATAGGTGGATAATTAGAAAAAAAAACAAACTATTATTGAACGAATGACAGGGCGAGAAAAGGAATAGCGAAACCGAACGATAAGTAAACGACTAAAAGACGGTCAAGGATATGTCGAAAGCGGTCGACGAGGGAGCGTTTCTGGAAAGGCGATATCGTCGATACAGAGCGGTTAATTAATTCGAGTCTCCTTTCTCCGAAATTCTTGTAGACAGTCCTCGAGGAGCGGCTGGATAGCAGGGTCGATGCCATGGTGGAGACCGGTCTGGTGCAGGAACTGCTGGACTTTCATCGGAGGTACAACGAGCAACGGATTGCGTCCAACACGTAAGTGCAAGAGCTCTATCAGCAAGTGCTTTACATCACGCGACCGCTCCCCTGATTTCAGGATTTCACTCTTTGCCTAGGTTCTGTCTTCTAGGTACATAGAAAATTAGGACGACCCGAATACTCGAAACAAAATTTCGAACTCGTGGATGATCCAGAGTTGGAGCTGGAACATCTGCAACTTTGTCCTGCGCGTCTCCAAATCAAACAACTTAGCCGTTTTTTAGAGGCTTATAACTCGGCACTGGAGGCAGATGGAGAGATGTAATTTCATACACTTGTTAAATGCTATCATGTCTCAATATTGACAAAACATTAATCTTCCAATATTAGTAGGTTCCGAAATATAGGACCTCCAAACTCGCTAAAGTCACTGACTGATTGACAGATCATCGAAACCTTTTGGGCACTTCTCATTGACCTACAAGCTTGAAATTTGGTACATAGGTCCACCATAACAAACACTCAAAGGAATAATTATCAAAGTTTGAAATTTTACACCTTAAAGGGGTTGTATTGAAAAAAAAAAACATTACGAAATAGGTACGTAGGATAGAACATAGCAGCATAACATACATAAGTATACGTTTTATTAACTTCGAAGTCGCAACAAATACTGATGAAAAAAACAACAAATCAACAAAAATTGAAGAAATCCCAAGAAAAATATCCTGTAAACAGGAGACAAGTTCCTATGGCCGTAAAAAGTTGTGAGATCAATCAAAATACGGCCAAGTCCGTTAGCTTAGAAAATACCTCTTGCAATACTGTAAAAAGCGTTTGTAAAAATTAGTTTAAAAGAACGCTATTTAATTTTTAAAGAGTTACATGGAGGGCTAAATTATTCAAACTTGGCCGTTACTTTTTAAACCAATGGCCATAAAAGGTGTCAGGTAGCGGCCAAGTTTGAATAATTTAGCCCTCCATGTAACTCTTTAGAAATTAAATAGCGTTCTTTTAAACTAATTTTTACAAACGCTTTTTACAGTATTGCAAGAGGTATTTTCTAAGCTAACGGACTTGGCCGTATTTTGATTGATCTCACAACTTTTTACGGCCATAGAGAACTTGGTTCCTGTTTACAGGATGTTTTTGTTGGGATTGATTTAACACTAGCCTACTGCCACTTGCAAATGTTGTATCTCATAATTATTGAAATTACGAAGATGTTTTCGTGGTAAATGATTAAATAAATATATTTAGTAGAGCAGATGCTATAATATGAACCGCGCAAAGTTCAAATAAATTAAATCTTGTTAATAAAGCCTGGTAGATTTAGTGTTAAATCTACTTGGAAACGCAGAGGAAGAATTATTTTAGATGATGGCAATGGAGTGCACCTTAATCTAAAGTTGGAGATGTTCCATCCGAAATTTAATTTCTCAGTAACCAGTTTAGATGATTAACTATTGGGTCAGCTTGGGGACGTTCGGGCAAAAGATTAGTTAACCTTTGGATGATGTGGCTTCGGTCTACTTTGACCCAGGGTTGCGAAGGTTCCAGCTAAATATTGGTTATTTAGGTCCAATAAGATCAACGCTGATCTTAAAGCAGAATGGATCCAGCTTTTGGCAGAGAGTTAATTGAAGAATCTGATGGCGTTGTCCTAAGCGGAGGGTTTTCGCGACACGACTATAGAATTGCGTTCCTCGAAATTCTTGAGTCACGTGTGCGCGATTGTGCACGTGATCCTCGCGATTTGTAAGCGGCGCGGCTCGGCGCGGTACCAAGGCCCCTTCAGAATGAAGTTTGCTCGCCTCTCGCCTTACTCGCTTCCGGAAATCGCGAGCGCGTCGACCGGATGCCAGCGAGAAAATAAAGGAAGTAACCAGCCGCGAGGAAATGTAGTAGGTCGTCAGAGCAGCGCATCGTTCGTTCTTGCAACGTGGAAAAAAAATTCTTATGTACGATAATCGCGTTATCGTGAGTATCTAGAATTCGCGAAAGCTGTACAGCGAGGCAAGCCGCGAATTCTTCTCGTTAACGATCCTATTGAAGGTATGTAGCCTTGGGATTGATAACGGTTTTTAACGTCTCACAAATATTGGATAACAGCGTTTGGATAGAGTCTGAAATGGTTACAGTTTCGTCTCGATGTACCCGGTGTTCAAACAGGAATTGACTAGTTTTCTATGTTGATTACGCTGGCAAACGCTGAAACTACAGCAGTATAACAATTCAGACCTTGACAGTGTTCGAAACGGTGTTTCCCTCTAGGTGTGTCTGCGACGTAGCTTCAGCTTACATCGTTCTCATAGAGTCATCGAATTCCGGGAGATTCAAGTAACCGGCATTAAATGCTTTGCTTATCGCAGTTTCTCTGCGTTTTGCGCCAATGCAGGGTCTGTCGACTGGGACGCTCGTGTCAACGGGATTTTCCTCTTTTCCTTCGCTTCCGTAATCATTCCTTAACCGTCGTCTGCAAGCCTACATTCTTGGAATTTTATATTCTGTTTGCATTCGTGATAAATAGACTGTGGAACTTCAAGATAAAAATTTCCACATAAATTCTGAATAACAGAAGCCAAGTAAATAGTTCTTTATAATCATTTTAGCAAGTTCAAAATAATGGATTGGTGTTCCTGATTTCTCTTAACCTTTTCACTATTTTTTAAATTTATACTGGGTTGAACAGTCTTCGTCCTTGTCCTTGGTATTTCATATTCTGATCGTATTCGTGATAACTAGACTATGGATCTTCATGATAAAAATGTCCACACAAATTCTGAATAACAGAGGCCAAGTAAAAAGTTCTTTCTAACACTTTTTTTAGCAAGTTCAAAATAATATATTGCCGTTCTTGAATTCTCTTAATCCCTTCACTATTTTAAATCGTATTTGTTCGAACATTGATAGTGTTACAGGTAATGTTTAGGTAGAGACTCGCCATTAAAGAAAGGCGTGCAACGATAAGGCGAGTTATCGACGCGTTTACGCGTGGTACATTAATGTCGACGGTACCTGCGTTCAGGGAAAAAATGCGGTGTATACGAACGGCTTCAGAACTGGGTTTATATTGTTCTTATCGCTTCATATAGTCGATTTCCTGTGTTACAACCCGTGCGTATATATCCGCTACAGTTTTGATTCTCGTTTTCCGATAAGAAGTTGCATACCTCCGCACGTTTCCAGAATAAAATTGTATACAAAAATTGTGTTTCTTCGAAGCATCAATATGCACATCTTCTTATATTCGTGTAGAATGTTAAGAACTAAGAATGACATAGTTTGAGGAGGTCATTAAACTCCGGAGCATATGTTGATTAGCATTAATTTGACTAATTTGACAGCATACCGTTTCTTGTCTGCCGACTGCCTAATATATGTATTCATTTTTCTTCATACAATTAGAGATATCTATTTTTAAACCGGGTATATAATTTTTTTGTTGAAACGAATCTGTCATTGAACATACGTAAGAGAGCAGAAAGTTGTTCATTAGAATTTTCAATAAATTTTATTAACATACTGTTGTTACGATAATACTTGGACAACGTATTAAACATCACATTCTTAGACATGTTCTGCTCGCATAAAAAGTATTGATCATTCATTTATTCTTTAATCTCCTGTAATACTAAATTGCAGAAGCCGAAAAAAATGATTGATGCAGCGAAGATACGAGTCCTTATAAAAGGGGAATCATTAAATTCGCGGCATTAACTTTTTTTCAGGATCGTTGCACCGCATTTTTTTTCTCTCTCTCTCTCTCTTACCCCTCCCCCCAATCGATAATGCACCCGAATTTCCGGTGGTTCGATTGATGCTTAATACCGCTGACAATTATCGCTAATTATTACCGGTCGCATATGCGTGCAGTGTGCGCGCCGCTGCACCAGCGGCTATGCAAATTATACCGCCAGGCCAATTTGCAGTCGGTTTCGCTACGGCACGTGCAGTGCGTGGTACACAACGTGGAACCACCAGCCGGGAGAAGGTTCCAAATGAATTACATTCGCGCCTAAGAAGTTCATGGGAACGAGAGTAGCCTAACAAGTGTGCGGCCTAAGTGAACGTTATTATCTTTCAGAGTGCACGATTATAAAGAAATTAATTCAAACTGGCTCGCAGCTTTCGTTCAAACGGCTGATTAATCTTGCTCTCTAGCCTACTCTCTGTCATTACTATCATTGTACCCTGCTCATTCAACTTCATTTTCCATTTAACACGTACCACATGCTCACCTCTCTGCTCTTTTTTATATTTTCTTCGATTAACCCTCGCACCTGCTGTATTTAATTAAACTTTTTCTGGCGAATCCAGAGCAAAAATTAGCAGACCCATGTCCGAGCATTTTTGATAATATTCATTATTTATAAATATAATTAACATTTAATTTTATGATATCCAAAAAATATCTTGATATACTCGATTTTTTAATCGTATTAATATTCACCAGAAAAAGTTCCATTAAAATCTACGACCAGTGTGACCTCTCCTTGTTAATAGAAATTAAGTTTTAATGGAAGAAAAGAATTAATGAATATTATTAGATAAATAATAAAAAGTGTGAACTCGCGTAAAACATTGCCCGACTATTTATTGTCAAATACCAATGATCCGATCATGATGAGGTTTCAATAATGCCTTAGGTATAGGAAAATTTATTAATGGAAGAATTATGAGTACGTTTCAAAGTCGTTACTGTTCTTACAATGTATCACACATTTCCGACGACTGGATACACAGTTATTGTGACAGTGTTTACAAATAGTCGACAACATCTGGTACGTGGCATACCGTGTAGATCGGTAACGATGCTTGATGATTATTACAAATAAAGGTGTGAAATAAAGACAATCGTGAAATTGCGCGAAAAGAATGTAACGGAACTATTGTTTTCCCGCAATTCACCACGAAAATGTCCATGGATTGGTTTACAAAATTGCGTGAACTTGATTTACTATTTTTCCGTGGCGAATTCACCCACGAGCTCTTCAAAATTCGCAAAATAACGGAAACAATCTTTTTTAATGACATTATTTAATACAAAGTCTCAATTGTTATCTATCTTACTGAAAAGTCGAAAATGGATTTCGGGAACGAAATCGTAAAGACATTAGAAAAGAAAGATGTTGTTATATTATTCTCGACTTATTCAGATTATTCAAAGAAAAAATTCATTCTTATTTAACTACCGTTTCTTACAATTGACTTCGACAATTTACTTGTACAGTCTATAATTATAAATAGCGATTAAATGGATAGCTTGTAAGAATGATATTAATAAATGGTATAAAGTGTAATACTATTACTCAGCAGAATTTTAATTACAAAATACCAACAGTGATCTAGCGATACTTGATAGTAGTATGTAACAGCTAA
This sequence comes from Lasioglossum morio, assembly GCA_916610235.2. Classification (NCBI taxonomy): domain Eukaryota; kingdom Metazoa; phylum Arthropoda; class Insecta; order Hymenoptera; family Halictidae; genus Lasioglossum; species Lasioglossum morio. Next base: position 2,752,621 of record OU744324.1, on the reverse strand, counting down.
GATAACAAATTTAAAGAGAAAAGATAACGCACCTCTGCAAATCAGTAATTTAAATCTATCTACTACATTTCTACAAAGTCTAATAAAAATTCTTCTTAGCACCAAGTGAAATTAACGTGCGATCAGTAGTTCTGCATTTTATCATTCGATATGATAATCCAAATTAATATTTGTAATCCGATATATTTTCGCAGTGAATTACTCGAATGTTTGTTTGGAGTGGTGCACGTGTGGCCATTTAATCAGAAATACAATAATCAGTGAATCTTTCTATCAAGAGTGCCGAGGAAATCATTGTTAACAACCGATAATCAAAATGTCAATTCCCCGCGATACGATCGCGGTTAATCAGAAATGCGCCAACATTCCTGTAAACAATAATGATAATATGCGTGCCACTGGTGGGTATAGCGATAAATATAATAGCGGCAGCACAGGTAGTGATAGAAGTAGTGACATAAACAATTAAGATAACAGCGACAGCAATCGTCGCGAGCACTTGTTAAGCGTTTTTTTAACTTTATGCAACAAATTAAGTTCACGCATTAATTTTATACAAAGAATTAATTCAACAGAAAGTTATAAACGGTAGGTAAATATTATTCTTATTTCAAGGAGTCTATCCAGACCGGTCTTCTCGAAATGACCGAGGACAGTAGCGATTTGACCACATTTTTTCTATGCAACGTATCGTGATGTGAACGAGACGTACCGGACTGTAAGGGCAAAGCAACAACGAGAAAGTCTCTCTCTAGCTGTTCATAGTGATCGGTATCCGAGAGAAACGAGGCGGACGCGTTAGATCTGATGGTTGTTTTCTATACTTCTTGTTCAGAGTATGGCAGCAATAATGGTGAAACCAAGCATGGTATAACTCTTTTTAGAAAATGTTTTATACGAGCAATGTAGGGAAGTAAACGTACTATTTCATACTCGTGTATACATAGCTGTAATATAATTGTCTGATTGTAATCAAGTCTAAAGAATTGTAATAAAACGTCTGATATAATAATTCAGATTTTTCTCTCGTAAGTAGAAGTTGCCTGTACAGATCAGATACGCGTTGGTGCGCATCTTCACTTTTCCGATTTTTTAAAATGATTTTATATCATAATCCTTGGGTTCAGTGTTCGATGTGAAGAGACTTGAAATTGCAAACATTTCTTCATGATTCTCTTACGAGTTTTAGATGCTTCAAATGCATGGAGCTCTGCCGTCGTGTAATCACCGGATGTACGTTAGCATTGCCATTGTGAGCATACTCTGCATTTTCAAGACCAGTAAGGATATACCATAGAGGAATTCGATTCCTCGCGACTCACTGTATACATATATCGCGATATCCATTTACCATCTTATATCAAAGGATCAGTGTTTAATTTCCTCTGAAGCAGGGGCCCGTGTATTGTGTACTTTTTCTTCAATTCTATCGTAGATCATATTCTTCTCTCTATAATACCAATCTCGTACCCATCAAATGAAAAACATATATAGACTGCGGATCTTTACGCAAAATAAAAATGTTCTGCATCGATTGTGGGATTCAGGAATGGAATACAAATTTATTTCACCCCTTAATGACTTTGTTACATTGAAAACAACATTACAATATTCTTAAATTTTTCTATTCTTTTACTGTTTTGTATTTCTTCGATCAATTTCATATACAATGGAATTATTCTAGGACGGAAGAAATGTTTAATTTTCAAGATAAAATATCTCCGACTGCGAAGGGTTAAGTAACTTGAAATTATACCACGCAAGTTTTAGAAAGATATTGTGAAGTTACATAAAGCGAAAGTCTGGGCAAATTCTTGATCATTATTAAGACGTGTTGTATACGTGATAACACAATCTTCCGTCTCACCTTCTCGAATCTTTTCCGGTTGAGTGACAACCGCTTGTCAATCGATAGTGACAGATCGGTACGATACAGTTTTCACGGTGCCGGTAATGAAATTTTACACGCCTCGTTTCGCACGATTGCCTCGTATATGTCACTCTCCTAGCCTGTCAGTTTTTTTATGTAACGATGTAACGACACGTCTTCGAACGTAATCACACCGATCCACAGATCGTTTCCGATCAACGGGACGTAATAGAATATCAATTAACGTGCTCACTGTGGTTCGAAATTGTGAAAAAATTCTCACGGATCTGTAGGTTTTTTCTGATCAGTCGCAACGTGTTGAAATTGCCTCGTAAAATGGTTAACACTTTGCACTCGGAGCTATTTTATTTCGAAAATTAAACATGTCTTCCTATCTAGAATAATTCCATTCTATATGATCTATTTCATTTTGTGGATATGAAATTAATAGAATATTTCATACAATATTGAAATGTTTAGTAATTGATTAGATACCAACATATTTAATCATGTAAACAATATTTTGAATAATGTACAGCAATTTTTAGTGGTGACTCAGAGTCACCACTCGAGTGCTAAGTGTTGATACTGTACAAATAACAGAAAAATGTTTCTAATGCTGTTCGAATAAAAATAGAGAATATTGGGAATTGGTCCGACACTTTTCTCAATATTTTCGAAAACCGTTTGTTTTACGAAAGAATGTAATACAACATGAAAGCGGTAGCCGATCTACAGGCTTTATTTAACATATTTTTCGACGTGGTAAATAGTTTAGTAGCGATTTTGTGAGCATTTAATTAATTATTTTAATGATGAATTCGTTTAGGGCACGTTTCGCCATCATCGGATCGAGCTCAAACTTTGTACAGATATTTTTTTTCATTAATTGGAACAACGCTGGGAGGTGCCGTAAATCAAATTTTACCAAACATTCTTGACAAGATTAAACAAGAGTCACCCTGGTGTACACAGCACAGGGAAATAAGGGGATTGGGAATAATAGGGAATAAATGATTAATAATTAGAATATTAGAAAATGACACAACTTTAATGACATAACTGTTTCCATAGAGAATTTGTGAAAAGAGTAAAAAGGACACCTGTCACGCTAGAATAGCCCCTTGGATTGAAGCAGGGCGGCTAGGCATTGCGGCACGAGCACGTTTGCGTCCTCGGTTCTAGTTCTCGAGTGGCGATGGTATCTCTGCCACGAAAGGAGAACTGCATTTTGCAGGCTCGCCATCTTATCACGGCTGGATAGTGATAGCGGGCAAGTCGAGGTCGTGGCGGCAGCTTACTTGGCGGGAAATGTCTGCGACGTTAAAAGCGCGGACACGGTTCACTTGTTCCCACACGTGTCAATGCCAAACGTGTACCTGCGGCTACAAATTAGATCCACGTGACACGATGGTGTGCGTTGAGGCGTCCCTCTTTCCCTCACTGCCCCCACTCCCTCCACCCCCACCCCCGCGTAATCATCGTGTCCGAGCGATGCCGCGTGTCGATTTCCACCTTCGACAAATTTCGAAAAGTTGTACAAACAGATAGAGCGAGCCTGTCGTTCGAGCTTAAAGCTGCGTCCCCACTGTAGCGATAACTTACATTTGTCTAATAGAATCCAGCTAACTTAATAAACTGACGATCATCCCACTCCCATAGAATTTCATTTTCTTTTTAACACTTTAGTTACCGGACATTTGTCCTAATAGTTTCTTTAAGATCGAAATTCAGCAGTCGAGAATTTCTCAATAAATTGTTTAAGAGCGACAACAATGTCAACACTAATTCAATAAATTTTTCAAATCAATGGAACTTAACCATTTCTTTTGGAGATTTTTATTAAAAGAAAGGTTGTATTTCTGAAAACCCCATACCTCTGTTTTCTTTTTTATGAATTATGAATTTTCTGATTACGAATATGATAGTGAAAATTGGCTCAAATGTTATTTTCATATCGGAAACCATGAAAAACCAGGAAAATCATAGTTTTTTCCACTTATTTCCGTAAATAATAGGAGTTTTGAAAAATACTTTAGATAAAAGTTGTAAACCCCATCAAAATACACATTTTATGTCCTATTACCAAAATACGTAAGAATCCAGAGTATAAAAAAGAATCAGAGGTATGGGCTTTTCGGACGTTTATCCAAAAGAAAATTATTGGGCTTCTTCTAAATATAGTTCAGTCATTTAAAAGATAAGAGAATATATTGTCGGAAAGTGGAATTGCAAGTTCCACAAATGAGTCCATAGAAATTCGTACGGATCTAATTTGCGAATAAAATAAATCTGCATTGATCTGATTTGAAGCCTTCTCGATGTTAAGTGGCATGGTCCAGAGGCTTTGAAAATTGTGCTCACGCAACGAGAACATGCTCCCGACTGCCAGAACGGTTTCGCAACGAACGTACCCCTTGCACTTATTAACCTTCTTATTTTTTTTATTCGCGACTTCCACTCTGTCTTCCCTCGCTTCGCTCCTCCTTACGCGCTTTAGTACCCGCGCGTTTCTGCAAGTAACATGTCTCATATTATGCAAATGCACGTGCCCGCCTGCTCTGCCTGCTTGCTCGACTTCTGCCGGATGTGACGTCGCACCTCTGTAGCATCAGAGTTGCAAGAGGCAGGTGTGATTAATACAATATGCCAATACGAGAGCACACCGCGGCAGGTTAATTATATGAAACCTTTACGACGCCGTTATAGGCGCGAATTCAAGTTTCCTGGCCCGTGGTAAATTTCATTGTTTCACTCAAGCTGTAATTAGGATGCCAATCTATGCGTTTTTCTATTTCGCTCCTATTTCCTGCAAAGATATTTCCAGAAAACATGCGTGAACTAATTATAACTGAACTGTTTCTGACAACAAATATACAAGGTGGCTCAAAATTCCTTCAACATCCGGAAACGGGAGGTTCCTGAGATTACATGAAGCGACACTTTCCTTTGCAAAATTGGCATCGGCCAGTTGACAGTTGGTGTTTTTCGTTATTAACTTCTGTAAGAATGTTTACCTTATGCATGCATGTCGTGTCATGTGTTTGACCATTGTATATATTTTTATTGATTTATATATTTTTTTTATCGATTTGTGCAATACCTGTTTTGTTAACAAATGTGCGTGGCGTTTTGGTTTTGTTAAAAAATAAACATTACCGACAGTTCCCAGCGAGCAAGGAACGGATAAAGAAGCATTACGTCGTTTTGAATCTCCTCCTTACATTTCCTAACAAAGCCGCAGATGCCATTTTTGTAAAGGAAAATGTTGTTTCAAATGATGTCGCATAGGAACCTCCCATTTCTGGATGTTAAAGACACTTTGAGACAGCCTGTATAATAACCTTGCAGAATTGCTCTATTTTTTTATATAGCTTGATATTTTCATATCTGATGTACTCATTGCATAAAATCTGGAGTCTGGTCATAAATTAGATTAGTCAGAAGGTCTTTTCGCGTTTCGTAATTGCTACTTCATTAAAATGAAATTAATAAAACATAAACGTTGGATACACTATTAGAATACTTTTTTGCCATCTCTTCGAATGGCCTTATTTTGTTTGACTCTTGCAAATATAATAAATGGATTAAAATGTAAAGACTGTGTGGCCAAGCTAACAGAACTGGCTAATATTTCCGCAATAGTAATTAGTTTCTTCATTTCTTTTAATTGAGACCATTACCGCGATTAAATCTCGCAGCTGTACCGCCAGCAAATGTTAATGGTGTGATGCGTACAGGAACCGTCTGCAAATCGTAAATAGTTTAAATACGATCTTGAATAATGAAACGAATGTTAGGACAAGCTACAGAATTCTTCGGATTTATGAACATCTCGAAAGAAATGTATGTACATAACTATTATCATATATTTGCGATGGTCGGTAATGAACCTGGCGATGAAATGTTAAAGTTCAATGAAACTCGGTTTGTCACCGAGATACAGTTGGTTGAGCATCTGGATTTACCACCGCGGCTTCGTAATAATTAGAAATATAGTTACAATGGAAAATATAAGTAGAATGAAAATATGTTTGAGAGTAAACATTTGATATACTACGTATTAAGTTAAAACAAATTCCGAGAAGCAACAAGAAAGTTTCGCGAGTCCATAAATACCGATTAACTACTATAAATCGATTAATTAACGGCAATGACGGCACGATTCCTCGACGACAAATAGAAAAAGACTTTTGTCGTCAGTCCAGTAGTCTTTCCGGTTTTTTTTTCACGACCTACGGAAGAACGAACCATCAAAAATTCTGAGTGCATCACGGGAGACGCCTGCACGTGTTGGCCGTTATCAATTTCTTGTATCGATTAGCGGGGCTAGTGTAATTAATGGAGGCACTTATGATGAACGAAAGGTATTTAATTTGCATATAAATACAAATTACGTAGGCATTGAAAAATAACCGAACAGAAAGTTTCCGCAGGAAAGACGGTAACAGCAGAACAGACACATCAAGATCAAAGAGTGACCATTAGGGTGGCCAACAATCACCCCAAATGGATTAAACATTAAAATAATTAATTTAATGCTAGAATCTCCGGGAAAAAAACCTTCCGCAATTCGAAAAATGAAACATTTTCAGCTAATGTTTATTGCTAAAAGATAATGAAACCACTTCAATTTTCAAATTTTAGAAAAAAAATTTCGATTTTGGTCTAACGTTCTTTTCAAGTTTTTTCAAAAATCGTTTGTTTTACGAAGAAAAGTAACGAGACATCAAATACGCAGCCTTTCCAAATCTTAAGGGTTTGTTCGTCATATTTTTCGACGCCGTAAACGGTTTAGCAGACATTCGAGAGAAACCTTTTTACGAGCACTAAATTAATTATTTGAACGTTTAACTCGTCTCCACAGATTGGTTTTAAATTATTTGGGACAACCCTGGGGGTGCTGTAACAAAATTCGAAAGTCAAAAATAAGAGCCACCCTAGTGTACACAAGACAATGGTCTCGGTCATCGATGAAAAGTATGAAAGCAGGGAGGGATGTTTTTCAAGGGAGGTTTCGAGGGAGGTTGTCAAGTTGAAGGAGCAGGTAGACTGAAGTTCGACGACTGTTTATGTTCCAGGTTACCCGACTACACGAAAGGCATCTTTCAGAGCATCGGCTTCAAAGAGTTCCATAGTTACCTGGTGCTGTCCGAGGAGGAGAAGCGAGAGAAAAAGGTAAGCAGAAGAGCGGCGAACTGCAACGTCGTCACGTTCGGTGCAGCTGCAAGCGATTCACCGCGATTAGCGCCGCTGGAACCGATCCTCCCTGTCCACGAGAGAACTTTTATTTGCAAGGGAACCCGAGGAGCTTTAAAGGGCCTGCCACCGTCATTGCTTTTGTTAGAATCGCTGCGGATCGAGTGGTTGCGATACTGCCATATTTTCTTTTTCCCTGCATTCCTTTCCTATTTTCCTCCTTTCTATTTCTGACACTTCCGCCAAACCGTTGCCAGCCAGATATTCGTGCATACTCCTCGGGAATATACAGGAAACCGTTCGTTTCTGTCTCGGAGGAAGGAGGGAGCTGGAGTTTGTGTTTACAGCATTGCCTCGATATATAGGAAAGAGATGCGCACGATATTTTCGAAGAATTTATCCCCACCAATGTTGGGTTTATTCCAGCCAGACGATTGTTGAGGAGACAAAACAATGACAAAACTTCTCTGTTTCGAATCGAAACTCTTGTTAACATATTAGTGACATTTTTCGGATTAAAATCGGTCCAAACATTGTACAATTTCGATTAATTTCAGTACAGCCCTGATTGTCCTAACTGACGATATCTAAAACAATCTATACTAATTGAAATTTCTATTTATTAACACATCGCGGACCGAATGATGTGAACTTTATAAAAAGCCAATTTTACCATCAATTTTCAGGTAACAGTGTGGCTCAAGAACATATAAAGAGGGTTAGTCGACGTATCTGCTTCTTAACCCTCATCCACACGACGTGGTACCCGGGTACCTATTTCAAATTCATTTAAAATAGTACAAAAAATCACCCGTGTGGATGAGGGTTAACGCTTCAAAAGCAATTTGCCGCAGATCACGTAACCGATACGCTATGTGTTAATATACAATAAATAAGTACACGCATCGAAACGGGCTACGAAATGTTGCATATAAAACACTTGATTTTCTAAAAACAACAATTTTTGATTAGCACGAAGGAGCTCCTGTAATTAATTGCGGTGTACCTTAGTGTTACATATTATTATGTAGTTATTCCGAGAGGATAAAATCAATTCTTTTATGGATGAGAGAAGAAATGTAATTTTTTAGTAATAGTTTTAATTATCAAGTTGCTGAAGCTACTAGTACGATGGTGTGTTCTATAAAAAATAATGATGAATGCGACCGCGCATCCCAGTTCTCCGCCATATTTCTACAAGATGGGACCACATTTGACTCTCCAGTCACAAAGAGTCCTTTCGTTAAATGAAAGCAGACTCCATTTCCCAAATTTTTTTGCGGGCTCGTTACAACATACCGCTCTAAATCACTACCTTGATAGTTTAGACTTCTATGAAATTTATACGACGACAGTTCCGTCTTTGTTTGAAGCTTCCCAGAATAAATTTGGCTTGGGCTACATTCCAATTTATTCGGCGAAAGAAAACTTTCTGAGAAAGACCCTTTTTTTTTACCAATCTTGGGAGTATTCCATATGTCGCGCTACGTGCACACACGGCGCAAACGGAATCATTTTTTAATGCTTTCATTAATACAAGCGTTAATAAACGAATTATCATAAATACAATTTGGAGATCACTAATTTCATGTACAACGATTTCATAATCAAATTATTATGAATGTACTATTATTTGCAGGGGCAGGAGTTGCTGCATGAGGGGATCGAAAGTCTGAAAGTGGTTACTGGAAGGTACGCAAAAACACAAGAAAAATGGGTCCGGAATCGCATAATTCGTCGCAGAGATAGACAGGTACGGTGTACCTAAACGAATATGTCATTTATTATTTATTAATATGAGTAGACCGCGAATTTCTGTGCAAAATTAAAAGTTTTTACTGTTCTGCATTTGATCTATACATTTTTGTCGTACATGCATAAAGAGTTTCAACTAATATATTAATAATCGTTACAGGTACCGCATGTTTACACATTGGATACCACTAACGCGAAGAATTGGGATACTGCGGTGTACGAGAAAGCTGTCTCGATAGTAGAGGCAATACTAAGAGGAGAGAAACCCGAGCAGAAACCTCTGAACGAATCTGTTGTGGACAGCAAAGTCACGGACAGTAGTAACGAAGAACTTCACTACTGTGACGTAAGTGTTATCTTTTGCAAGTTCTCCTTATTTTTTATGTTGTGAACGTGTCTACAAATTTAATATGTTTTTCCAGGTCTGTGAAAAATTTCTTATTGGTGAACAGTGGAATGAACATATAAATGGTATGAAACATCACAACACTGTAAAGAGGAAAAAGAAATTAGCTCAGCAAGAGGCAATGGCTCGAAGCTCAACTGGACAGGATTCATGAAAAAGATCAATAACATCGATCCTGATTTCTGTGATTATCGTATTATGTAACATACGTTGTGATTCCTTTGATGGCAATTCATTCTTCCCGTTTTTCAATAAAACACAGTGTACACTCCCTCTCCTTTATAAATTTCAAAACTATCAACTTTCAGTAAATAAGAATATACTATATTTTATCTTCGCACAAACGTCTATTTACAGTTATTACATAATTACGTATCTCAATTTAAATTAATTAGATCACCGACAGTAGCACTCGTAGCGGCAAAGTCTTCAACCTTGTTCAGGTGATGCTTGTTTAAGTAATGGCAAACATTGCAATTTCTAGCCAATCTTACTAGCAGATGGTAATAGGTTTTGGAATTTTGGCAGATCCCGATAATGTAGAATTCTACATATTGTCAAGATGTTGATAATGTGAATTCCTATTTTACAACGTATATTAGTTTTCCATTTTACCGACAGCATTAATATCGAATATTCATTCATTTGTTCATCGTTTCCAATCAACAAATTTCTTTTGGAAAATCAGATCAAAATAAACCTTCAAAGAAGTTACGTGACAAATTTATTATTCGAATATCTTTACATGTTGGAATTTTACCGTGAGCGACATCTGGTTGTCGCCCTAGAACTGATTGTCGGTTATGTTTGGCTAACAGTTTCAGCGTTTTCCCGCTGCATGGAACGGCGCTGTACGTACGTTTGCGCTCTATGCTAAAATCAGCTAAAATATACTATAGTGTTTACAAAAAAAAGCAAAGTAAACACGGAGCGTGCAAGAATACGGAAAATTTATAGTATATTAGCAATAGTTTTTTGCGAATATCTCGAGAACTAAAATCCAGCCGCAGTAACATGTCTAGGGAAAAGTTGTTCAGTATGATGACCTTGACAACATATTTCAAGATCATCAAAATCAGTAAGGAGGGCAAACTTCTAAGTAATTACGAATGTGTAATGTCGTTTCTTCTTTCCTACGGCAAGTGGCCAAGTTATGAAAATCAGCACGACTCATTCAGTTGTGATGGGTTGCGAAATAATAAAATGGTGTTTAATGGAAGTCCGTAGCCTGTCATTTCGTATGCATTGTTCTGCGTAATTTCATGTAATACGAAGGCATTTTAATTACACGCGAATCTATAAGAAAGACAGTGCACCGTTCGCGTACGGTCTTGACGTTTACCGTACCAAGTCATTGTACTCGACGTGCATTAGTCGCTATCACATATGCACATTGCATTAAGGCAGGTCGCTCAAGCACGTCAAGGAAGTACTTTCTCATAAGAAACAACAACTCCCTACTGAATCTGCTGTTGCTACCCCCGAGCATTGTCTTCGAAAGTGAAATCTCCAATCCGTTCATGTCGACAGTCTAAAGCTGTTTTGAACGATTGCATATTCTGGCTTGCTTCATCATGTTCCTTTGCATGACAACCAGAATTAGCGATTGACATTCGGTATGTTACGTCAGGCGAACATGTTACAATATTATTTGCGATATTCATAAACAAATAAAAACACATGCTGAAGCTGGCGAACTTTTCGATCGGTTGAACGAGTCTATTTAATGACCTTTCCCAATCTATTTCCAACTTTCATTTGTTAACCAGTTAGGTGTCGCGATAGCTTTACGCCTGAACTTCACTCTTCATCCCATTATATATTTATCGGTCTACACGTTTTTATTCTCGCTCGAAAGTAAATGTTTGCAAACGAATATCACAGTAGATATTTTAATTTATTTTAGACTAAATGCGTTTAGAGATAGTACAAATAGTATTTGTAAACGACATATGGTAAATAGTAACCGTCCGATAAGATTGAACGTGCAATCTAGCATTTCAGTAGACACAGAGGGACATGCTTAAAAAGGTACAAAGTCGTTCCATGATTCATGTTTCTATTCGGTCACTGATTTATAGGAAAACAATGATTGTTCTGTAGGAAATGAATCGTTAAATGTATTCGTTAAACATTACACGCTCGACCGAGCAAACAGCACAGCGTGGTAAATAATCAAGATTTTTATTTTGAGATACTTCCTCGTTTTTAAAAAAAGATACTCTACAGAAAAATATATAATTCGTGGAATTTTGATTTTTAAAAAATCACGTAGAGTGGGTGTACCATGTGTTCGTACATCTTTCAAAAACGAATAATTTTTATCATGTATGTGTAGTGCGCGATAAAAAATTGATAGGTGACAACCAAAATACTTAAGCAAAATATAACGTTCGTTTTTATGCTCGTTTAATTAATTATTTTCCGCAAAAGGATTTCCATTGTAGTTACGCATAATTGATCTTTCACAACAAGGTATCGAGCGCAAAGTATTATCTTTTCATGTCATCATTAACACAGTCACGCTGTTACACATCGTGTAAAAAATCTCTAAAAGTTAGTAAAAAATTGTATAAAATATAAATAACAACCCTGTAGAGTGTAATGTTATATCTTGATCGAAACGCTTCGCAACACCAGTACTTTAGAATCGAACAAAGAGTTCCATAATTCTTTTAGTCCCTGGTATGTATCATCGACATTTACAAGGTGAACATATTTGTTAAAAAAAGCTTCGATGTAGGGTTTTGTATATCTGGCAGTGATGCTAGGAGAAATCGTCGAAGAGTGATTTACGGAATTAAAAATCCGCCGCGCTGCTGGTGAGACAGTGGCGTAGCAAGAGTGGGGAGCACCAGCTGACTGGTCTCTCGGTGAAACTGTCTCGTCGTTTGCAGCGCGCTGTTGCTTTGACAGTGCTATATCAACCTCTCCGAGAGTGCAGTCGTCGCATTCTCTCCTCCACTAATTTCTCGGTGTCGCCGGAGCGAAGAAGCTACTCCCGGTTTTGCGTTCTGTCTTTCGCTCCGGAAATTTTTCACGGAAATTTCATAGGAAAACGCGACGATCGTCTCGCGCTCACCGACCGAGACGAAACAAAACGAAAAGCAAATACATAGGAATCGAGAGTGAAACGAGAGCAAAATCGTGATTTCACTTCGAACCGCGCTCAACTCTCCAGCGCGCTAGCACCAGCGATAAACCGCAAGCATCTGCGTGCGCGACAGACACAACGAAGTTACTGTTGAGAGACACATTCTACGAATTTGTGCCGCGTGCTGTGCGTGATAAAACGTTATCGCCTTGCGACAACTACGGACATTTATTCGTGTCAATAAAGAGCAGACCTTTCCATTTCGGAAACAGTTGTTCCAACGGGGAAGGGTTGCTTCTTCCTGGACAACCGGAAGTCTGTATTAACGAGCGAAGGGAGAACAATGCCGACACTTCTGAACAGCTTCCCTTGAAGTTATCTCGCGTACACGCTGATCAGAATTCGTCCGATGAATCATGCTCTGCCTTCTTGCACTCCGTCGAAAGGTAAATACAATTTTTAATCGGCTCGCCTGCTTGCGGCGCGCCCAATAATCTAATCGCCGATGTCTCCGCGAACCGAGGACTTTCAAGTTCGATTTAACTGCTGAAAATTGTACAATTTACTAAGCGTATGTAATTCATTGGAATTATAGTTTTCATTCACATCATTCGACCGATATGCTGGAGATTCGTTCGTTACTCGAATAAGCCGAAAGATATTCTTTCGAAACTAGGTTGGTCGCAATTGTTGAAAATTAGGACAATTACCTACCGACACGAGATCAAGCGAACTTTTCCCTCGATATTACATATCGAGACATGCGAATTTTCAGGTGAATTGCAAATGCTGTAAGCCGAGTCACGAACGGCGGCAAACAGTTTCTCGGCGCAAACTGCAGACGCAACGAAATCGAGATTTAAAAATGATGAAACAACAGAACTGTCCCTGTCGGTGGAATCAAAACTGCGAAACGAGAAATCCAGAGCAATCCTAAAAAGAAACTAGCTTTTGCATACGAAAAGATTTTATAGAACAGTTCCGTTAGGATTTGCGGTCCGGCGCCATTTTCAATCCCGAGGGACTAAGGATTTATTCTGCAACCTAATCTATATTTAATAAAGAAACAAACGTTGCTTAATGAGGTAATCATTTTGAATCATAGTGACTAAGATCTATTAAAAAAATACAAACAATAATTGAAATATTTACATATTAAGGATATTAAGTAAATTGATTAGAGCGAATTGTAGCTGTCTGTAAATACAGCTTGAATTCAATTAAAATCAGAAAGATGTTCACAGATTATAAAACAAAATTTTAATTTGTAGAACTGTGAAATATGATCTTACAAAGGAAAAACTATTAATTGCAAGTCATCAGAAAGTTATCCTGTAGCGGAAAGGGCTCGTTCAGCCTTTAAACTCGTCGGTCGAACAGTTAGTATGAATGCAACATCGAAATGGTTGCGGTGAATAAGTTCGGTGTGAACGCCTGCGACTGGAATCCGAAAGAGCTGTTCATTTTCGTTGTGTTAGGCTTGAATTAATCTGTCGTGGAGGCGCTTTCGCGTCGCGTGCAATTCATTTCCGCGTGGAAATCAAGTGTGTGTATCAGCCTTTCGAAGAAACGAGGCAACCGTCCAGGGATTCAGGTAGAGAAGGAGAGAGAGAGAGAGAGAGGGAGAGAAAAGAAAAAGAGAGAAACTTGAACGCCAGATGCACACGGTGCAGCTTTCACGTTGAGCGACTGACAAAGGAAGCCGCGAAACTCAAAACGAGCGTAATATGCAATTCGCGCGAGGCTACGCGCTGGCTCAGTTTCGTTTCATAATTCGTCCTCGCTCGAGGTCGAATCACCAAGATGATTTTCCTCTTGCGTTGCATCTCGCGTTATCTGTCGAGCGGATGAACGTAAGAGTTTCCTCTGTTTTCAAGCGCACCGAAGAAATTACTCTGTCCTCTCTCCTGCCCGCAGATTATCGTTGATTAGTCCTAATTGCGATCGGTCTTGGTTAATTTCTCCTTTCCCCGCGTCGTCTGAACGCTCGCCGTATTATCGCTTTCGGAATTCCTTTTGTTCGCTTTCCGAGAAGTCGATGCACGCGGTGGCAATCGTTGCACTCGTTCTATTGTTGTTTCGGCGAGTTATTTCTTCGACTAGTTGATCCGGAGAAAACGAATTCAATTTATTTACACAACTGCCGAACGAGTGAAAATAATGTTTCTGATTTTTTCATCCACAATTTTGAATATTATGGACATGTTTTCATGGGAAATTCTATCTACACGATACGTACAAATAAATTGATTGATTTTAAAATCCAATTATTAAGTTCATGTTCGAAGTATCGAGCAGTCGCTTTATTTTCAACCTATTAAACGTATTAAGAAAGAAAATAAAGGACCCCGCACGAATCATATGGAAAATCTATCCCGGTTAAATCAGTTGGATTTTTTATATGTTGTAGCTTATGATCTACTGGACAAAATATGTAATTGGCACAAAGTTCAATAATGAACAGTTATCGAGTTATAATCAGTCAAACATGACAAATTTGTGCTGCCGAATACTCAAATCTCGGGAAGTATATTTACTTAACGCGCTTGCCGCATCCCCACTCCCGTCACCCCACTCCTTCGATTTTTACACGGATCACGGACAGAGGGTTTGGAGTGAAAAAATACTACGGGAGTGACGAACCGTGGGCTCTTTATCTCTAGCTGTGACACGCAAAGATTTTTCTGAAAGATTTCTGTTCACAGACTTTTTCAAGATCACTCAAAATTCAAAAGAAATAATCACACCACCTAACAGATTTTGTGAAACCCTACTATTTTTGTTTCAAACATTTTTCTAACAAATAAATACTTTCCGAGATTTGAGTATTCGGCAGCTCGAATTTCTCATGTTTCACTGATTATAACTCGATAACTGTCCATTATTGAACTTTGTGCCCATTACATCTTTTGTTCAGTAGATCATAAGCTACAACATATAAAGAAAATCCAACTGATTTAACCGGGATAGATTTCCCATATGATTTGTGCGGGGTCCTTTCTATTTCACTCCGGTTCGGTGCAAATTAAGTAGAGAATTTTTATTTTGCACGAAGATCCGCTGTCTAACCATGATGAATATTTAATTTCAAATTTCCGTGAGCGAGGTGAACGTATTTACCTACGGAGAAATATTTTTATTTTTCTGAAAAAGGAAGTTACGTGGGCGGACGAATGGAAAAAAGCGCAAGGGAAATTCAATTTAACCGTAGCAGCGGGTAAGAGAGTACGTCGCTAGATTATCGAAGCGCGTTATTTGTAATCCTACCGGGCCTCTCTATCAAGCAATTAGCAAGTAGGTCATCCGCTCATTTGGTGGCCACCGAAAAAGGGAACCTTGAATGCTCGCCGCCGAAAAATTTGACCGATCTATTGATCTGCCGTAGTCCCGTTTGAAATTCCGCTTAATTAAACACGGAAATGAACTGACGAGCACGCTCTCAAGTATCTTGTTAAAATCTGTATTTGCTGGCACACAATCAGTTACAGATTATATCTCGTATGTGTGCGTCGAGTCCAATTAAGGTTGATGATTTTCGTGTAAAAAAAGTTTCGATTCCTTTGTGAGAGCGAATTTTAAAATTTAAATATCAGTTTGGGATAATCTGCCTGAGATTGGGGAGTTAATTGTATAGCATTATGAATAATTTCACGTTTCACTAATGTACATAGGTTACATAGACTACTCTAATTTATCAATTTCGCCAATACAATATTATCGGAAAACTGTGCACTGAATTGCTTAATTTGCAAGTTCAGGACGTTCTTTTTATACACGTCTTATTAATAATAAATATAAGGCTGTTCACGAAAATTACATTACAGAACAATTTCATTCTAACAGAATATTTTCTCCCATTATCCAACGTTTTTTAATGATTAGCTTTACATATTGGCAATGCTTTACGTGCACGGTAATATTTATAAATTTTAGAATGTTCTTTAAGAATTAACTCGTCTAGACGATTACAAACTCAGATCAGAAATTCTCGGGAATTATAGAAGCATTTCTCTCACTTCGCTCTTCCATTCGAATACATATATCTCATCTAAATAGGTATTGATTTTGACTCGGTAATAGAACCGGGTAGTTGCATTCACTTATGAGCTAAATACGGAGAATTTCATCGATCGAATTCTATTGGCATGCACGCCTGGTGTACACCTTGGCTCCATGGAGCCTTAATTAATTTTACTCCCGTAAGATTTTAGTGAAGTAATTAGACCACTATACACTCTCTGCCGGTAGACACTTTGATAAATGCCATTCTGCACAGTAAATTAATGAAATACCGATACGAAGAAAGTGTATATAATTAATTGTATCCTTCATTATACGATAACAGAATTCATCGAATATAATTCCTTGGTTATTTTACAGACGACCACGAATATTATCGAGATAACGATTACAATCGACTTTCTATAAAACGAGACAAATTAATGAATCAGACTATTTTTGTAAATGAGTATACCCCGCGCAATTATATACGGATATTGAAGCATAAAATACATTAGACGTCCTGCGTGCGCAACGACGAAAAAAAGGTGGAATAAATTTCTCGAGACGCAGTCAAGTGGTATAATAAAGGAATATCTAGAAGGATACGTGCTGCCAAATATGGTTTCCGGTGCTCATTATGCGGTCACACTCGGTTGCCGACTTTTATTCGCGCCCTTTACGCTTGCAGATAAAAAACGCAGGCCGGAGCCTATCTTAATACTTTAATTTCGCAAGCGTGCTTACACCTCATTGCTTTTACGTTTTCATTACGCGTTTCCTTTTGTCTGTCAGCTTACGAGGGAACGAGGTTTCGTAAAAAAAATACTGATAGATAGTGTTGATAGATAGATAAGAATTACGCAAAATTTTTGAAATCGACTGCAGGGCACAGAAATGGAACAAAACTATTTCTTTTAGTAGGTCGAAAATGGTGCACAATATATTCAAAGTCTACTTATAGGTTTACGTATGGTCGGTTCGTTTTACGCATTCATGAATAAAATGAGTAATTTGAAACTCCAGGGAGATTACTTACTCACTTAAATTATACAAAATTTTCGAAATCAACTGCAAGACACAGAAATGGAACAAAACTATTTCTTTTAGTAGGTCGAAAATGGTGCACAATATATTCAAAGTCTACTTATAGTTTTACGTATGGTCGGTTCGTTTTACGTATTCATGAGTAAAATGAGTAATTTGAATCCGCAGGGAGATTACTTACTCACTTAAATTATACAAAATTTTCGAAATCAACTGCAAGACACAGAAATGGAACAAACTATATCTTTTAGTGAGTCTGCAAAAATGCTGCAACAATATTTTAAAAATCTGCTTATAGTTTTATGTATGGTCGGTTCATTTTACGCATTCATGAGAAAAATGTATAATTTGAATCCGCAGGGAGATTAAAGGAATTGAAGAGGTTCAGAGGAGCGCGTTCCTGTTGCTTTGTTTAAACACCGCTTGAATATGGGCAAGCATGTGAACAAACACTTATATCCTTCTATGGTATATCGTGGATAGGCGGATGTAGCGTGCTCACGTGTGTGGAAACCACTATCACACGTAGGTGGCTTGTCTACCATGACGTAATGCAGTTTATCCGAAGAAAATAATTCAGAGCATTTCTGCAGAAGTAAATGCGTGTGCGCCACCGGTTGCAATTAAAGCAAGTGCGTGCGGCACTGTTAATTACAGCGTACTCGAAGCTGTTTGCTCGTAGTTTCTTTCATATCAGATATCAGACATTTCTGTTGTAAAATGGAAGTTTGATGTTCCAAGATGTTACGAGACTGTACCGGGTTGAATCGCGTTACATTTCAGTTACCTTTTTTCCGTCGTCGATAATTATCGACCACTTGTCTCCAATTAATTGTTCCCGCTCTGAAATGACTTATTTTTTGCTTCATTTGTAATCAGGCATGCATACAGAGGTTTCTCAAAGCGAACGTGTATGCGAGCAGAGGGGGATTTTGCTTGGGGGTTTCCTCTCTTCGTCCGGGATATGACGATATCCCCCTCTGGTCGGCCAATGGCGTAAGCAACCATAAAAATATGTGGAATACGCGCGGTCTCTGTCGCGTGCAATAACATTAAATAATAGCTTACATAACGCCGATATCGAATTACCGATATACGCGATCCGATTATCCGACAAATTGTACATTTACGTTCCTTTATTGCTAGAAACGGCTTGATAATTGTTTTCTAACTGTTGGCAATGATTCATCTCAATACGGGTTCTGTACTAAACATTCACCCGTTTGCAAGGTTCAATTTGATTTGCAATAAGACAACATTTGGAGTGCAACTTGGAAAATCATTGTCTTGCATGAAGATTCACAGACTGCTTACAACTAGACAACCCAAATTGCATCGAACTGGAGTGAAATAGAATTTTCTTTTCTTTCTTAATACGTTTAATAAGTCGGAAATAATATAACAATATTTTTAAATTCTTCCAATATTTTTATTGTTTGAATTTACATTTATTCATGTTTGTCATAAACGCATAAAATCCGCTGTCTACTTATAATTTATAGAACCAGTTAATGTTTTACATTAGTTTGCTACATTGCCTTTGTTCGTGACTGTGAACGGTCTTCTAGAAATTTGAAACGAAAGTACTAAGAACTTGTTGAGTAACACTAACCAGATCAAGAGCTAACATTTGATAATTACATGCTGACTTCACACTTTCTCCCCACAATTATGTTCCATCTAGATCGCGAAGAATACGTCTTTCTACGGGGTACAATTAAAACTCTGCGGAGATCAATTTCTCTGAAATATCGTTTTCATTCTCATCGTTGTCATGTGATAGCTGTTGGAAAATAAACATATCGCGTGAGAGACTTTCACAGCTACCGCAATCTGCTTCTGTCACGTAACTGCTGCTTCGGAGTTCGGTGCAGGAGTTTCATTGAAAATATTATAATGATAATAATAATCCTTTGTTATTCCGCGACATCAAATTATTTAATAATTCAGAGTATTCGCGATCCACAAAATGTAAAGATTTCGTTTAGAAATCCCAAAATATTAAGTTTCATACCTATTGCGTAAATATTCATGTAGAGAAGAAACAGTAAGTAGCGAGCGAAGCGTTTTGCTCGCCGAAGACAAGGAATTTAATCATTTCATTCCACTTTCCTTTCAAAGAAGACCGACGGATATAATTGATGCTTTAACGTGGTAATCCTCGCGTTTTGAGGCCGGTTGTACGCCGTTCAATTTTCGTTCCACCTCATAATCAACGTCTTTAAAAGCATGAATATATTGACCCAGTTTCAACAAAGAAATTACGCGGCGTCGTTAAACAAAGGAAACAAGTTAGTTCCGTCGCGGCTAGAACGAAACCTTTTTGCGCAATACATAGATCTCGCAGTGGTCAAACGAAATAGACACGCATCCTCGACAAAAGTTAACTGACGAGATCTCTACCTTCGTTGCACGAGGCACACGCAGTCGCTAGGTTTTGCAGCTAACAGTCTGATAATCATTAATGCAGCGCACACGTCCGTAGCTAGCGTTCCTCCTGCCCACCAGGTTCCGCAATTAATTTGCCCAGTTGTTAAGCAGGTCAAAGCCGCGGAAGACATAGCTAACCAGGTTTAGATATCGTCCAGGAGAGTACATACATGCGCTATCATATCGCAACCAGCAAAGCTAAACACACCGCTTCGAGTACGCGAGCAGTTTACTCCGGTGAATCCAACTACAACCAGACTCGACAAAATCTTATTCATTTCTTTTTGAATGGAAAATTCTATTTCACCTGTATATTACATACACGTACTTCGGTACGTGTCACTCTAAGTACACGGGTACACGTGTACTATTTCACGTGCATCAATACATCCTGATTTTCATTTTGTATAATGTTTAGAACACTGAAATTCATTTACGATTTCTAGATTTCCAGCCTGCTGTAGAGTCGAACATGTTCGGGCGGTATGAATACCCATCGCTAGACGTACACTCCCGTCCATAAGTCACCGGACACTTATTCAAATTTCGATGCTGAAGATTCTTTGTCATTAGAGCACCTATATTATGAAATGAAAATGGTACTTACTAATTTCTTCTATAATCTAGAGAAGATGTAAATCGAATCTGATCGAAATACCCAATATTTTCTAAATTATTTTTAAATGGGGTAATTGTTTTCCAATTTTACTTCTAGACAGTTTCTCAAGCTCTTCTTTCCAACGTTTGTTCAAATAATATATGTATAGATTTAATTTTTCATTCAAATATTATCGTATAATAGCTACATCTAATCAAATGAAACAATCAAATCAAGCTGGATGCTTATATTCTTCAATTAACATTTTACTGAATGTATATATATATATATATATATATATATGTCTATGTATATATGTATATATTTGTGTACGTATATATGTATATATTTGTGTATGTATATATGTATATATATTTGTGTATGCATATATGTATATATTTGTGTATGTATATATGTATATATTTGTGTATGTATATATGTATATATATTTGTGTATGCATATATGTATATATTTGTGTATGTATATATGTATATATTTGTGTATGTATATATATCTTACTTATTTTCAACAAAATGTTAATTAAAGAATATAAGTTTCCAGCTTGATTTGATTGTTTCATTTTATTAGATGTAGCTATTATACGCTAATATTTGAGTGGAAAATTAAATCTATATATATATTATTTGAATATATATACGTGCTTAAGGGTCTTCTCTACAATCTCTACTAATGTTCTCGTTATTCACTATACTCTGTAATGCACATTATGTTGTAACGAGTCTCGTAAGAGACTTCCTAATATAAAAAAAATAGGAACAAGAAAATGTCCGGTGATTTATGGACGGGAGTGTAGGTAGTTATATGCTTCTCTAGTATTTAAGCTGCGTTCGCACACGCTTGCCTTATTAAGCACGCACGGTGTTGCGTATTCAGACTTGCTAGCCGCGAACGAGTGGTGCTCGCGCTTAAAGAGACACTACAAGGCTGCTCCTTCACGTTCTATGCACACTGTACTCGCAGAATGAGAAGTGTCGTCAACGATATGTATCTGCTGTCGAATAGCAACGACGACGACGATGTTTGCAGACTGCGTGGACCCCACGTGCGCCACAGCAAAATAGAATATTATGCGCTACGAACTCGTAGTTTCTTTCGATCAGTTCATTGCCACCTGGATCCACATTATAGAACGTGATCGCGAAGGTGTACTCATTTAGAACGGTGCCTCAGGAAACTGACCGGCGACAGCTGATCTATACACGGCAGCTTGTTGCTCGCATAACTTGCAGCGCAGCACTCAATTCAGGGATCGAAATGAACAGTTATCTTTCGGTTCTAAAACCTAACTGGCTCGGAAAGTGTTGAAAGGAAATCTATCTCTAAAAATAAGACACTTACACGAGCTGCCTGTTGCGTATTCCTCACCCTAAATATCAGGTTTTATGCTTTTTTACTTGACGCTTAATAGGACCGCTTCCCCCCTTTTAATTTTATCAAGTGAAACAGATTTTTGTCGCGGAGAGACATTTTTATCGTTCCCGAACAAAACAGGTCTCATTGGAGAAGTTTCCACGTGATATGAAAAATTGTGGTGCCCATGGTGGTTCGGAACTCACCTTAATAAACTGTAAGTTCCGTCGCTATCTACTAGACTCCGGATTTCTATGCAAAATAAAAAGTTTGTGCGTCAATTGCAAGCCACAAGAGTTATATATCAATTTATATTTTCCATTAATAATTTTAATGTAGTGAAAATGATATATTAATACTGTTAAAGTGTTTTAATCTGTTCGCTGTTTTAAATTGTATTTACTCATTTTTGTTACAAGTGCATAACATCCAGAGTCGATTAATGACCATAACAATGCGACGTAGAAACAAAGAAAAAGAAAAAGGCGGGATTGTAAAATTAAAATCTTAGTTACGTTAGGTTGGAGTCTTTAAAATAGTTAAGGAAGGAAATAAATATCTATGTACATGATAGATTATCTTTCTTTCGCAGAACTCACAGTCTAATCATTTAAAAAATTTTTATCTGAAACTAGAAAAATTTGGTATCAATATTTTTCATGTGTGCGCGTTGAAAGTCGTCGATAGCATCATTGCAGGTTCGTTCGTCATTGCAGTGATGGAATTAAGGTTGCCAAGAGGAAAGGGGATCTCGTACAGAGAGTCATAGTGGGAGGTACCGAGGGTCTCAATTGATTTGCTGGAATTGATGTACAAAAAGGCCTTTAATATGCGCCAATTATGTTCCCCCATGGTATTCGACGATTATCCAATAGCGGACTTGGAAGAGGTGTAAAATCGCGACACCGCGACGACATTTAAATTACTTTACACCATTGGGTGGTTATAAAAATACAGTCCACTGATAAATAATCCGTGACGCGAAGATTATGTTTGCTGTTTGTTGCGTCGAACGATTAACGTCACTAATGCGACTATATTTATCGAAATAATTTAAAAAGAAAAATTACAGCAATATTGATTTTGTTAATATTTATAAAAGGTCTTGCACCAACAGCCCCGATGTCACGGGCATCATCGATGACTGACGCACCTTACAGTGATGGTTTCGAGAGAAATTATAATAAATCAGGTTATCTACGCAAATGGATGACGTACGTTTCCTATCGTTTTAAAAACATTGTTATAATGATTATTATTAGACTGCGGATCTTTATGCATTTGTGAAGAAATTGGAATTGAGCGAAATATAAAACAGTAAAAGATTCAGAGAATGCAAGAATGCTGTAATGTTGCTTTTACTAGAACAAAGTCGTTAAGGGATGAAATCAATTTTTATGTTATTCCTGTTTCTCAGAATCGATGCAAAACATTTCTATTTTGCATAAAGACCCACAGTTTAATTATTATTATGTCGATAATGGATTACACAGAAAATGTTAAATGAGGTTGATGCGATAACATTATACTCTTGTTCGTGACTGTGTATATTCGTTCTGTAAAATATAAATCATTTCTATATAGTTTCCGTGAAGCCATTCAACGTTAGTCATAGAATATAGCTTCTATCTCTCCACAAAGCAGCTGAAGTTGTTCGACGAGTATGAAAGTTTTCCGATAACTTATAAATGGGTTGTCATTTCAATGTCATCTGTCTATTCCTCGAGCGTTAACCTATAAAGGAGCTGAACCGCGTGTTCTCAGCGAAGCTACATAAACATTAAACACGATTTATTCACAGCAACTCAGTCAACCTCAACGACATTGTTCATCCTTCCAAGTTTCATTCTGACCGTTACCAGCAACCCGTTGGTCCACGAAAACAAGCGTTACCCCCTCATGGATGAGTTAACCACGAGTTCCCGAGAAATTCTAAATTTGTATCCATATTTTGAAATACAACCCGTCGCGCCATACGCCTCGCAAATATATAGTCGCCATACATTTTCTATATTTGAAATCAGCAGCCGTACATTTGCCAAAGACGTGAAATGATATTTAATAATTATAAATTTAATTCGTATGAAACAAAATATTTCTTTTGAATAGAATCATATAATTCATATACTTAATTGCCCAAGATATAATTCAGAACGGGGACACTTTTGTTTGAACTGAACTGAATATACATATACAATATTAATTAAATTATCCAGTCACATTTTGTTGAAGATAAGTAAGTGTCCGGTGATTTATGGACGGGAGTGTGTACTTCATTATTCATTGTAAAGTGTTACACTAATGTGTGCTATACATACAAACGAAATACGGTTTACGGTATTAATAAATAAATACTATCCAATTTTTGAAACCAAATTATTCCTGGTCACGGAGGTAATTGTGTTAATTGGTACGGAGTATGTATTATACTATGCACTATGTACAATGATACGGACTATGTATTATATTCTAGTATATTATACTATATTCTAGTACGCAACATTATAATCTATCATAGTATACAATTGTAGTATAGTATTTTTACATCTTCGTTTAAACTTGCATTCGAATGAAGAAATTTTAAATATACACTGCACACAGCCACGTCAAAATGAACTCGGCAGATCAAAACACAGACGAGTGCCGCGAAACGAGCGCCATTTTCGGAACACCTTCTCGGACATTCGATCGAATAAAGTTCTGCGAAATTTCCACAATATTGCTGAACAAAAAATAATTATCTGCAAACATTTTTCTTGACGTGGAACCTACGATCGATTTGACGTCCAAATGAAAAATATCCCGACTTCGAGCGATCGTAAATAGTAGTCGGCAGCGTCACCCTGAGGGTAAACGGGCGAACTAACCCCCATTGATTTTTCGCGCGAACGTGCCGCCGCGCCGCCAGGGTAGTTTACCAAATAAGGAGAGGTCTCGAACCGCGCCACTACACAACGTTAACCCCCATCGAACGGCAATATGGCCGTTCGCTGAATGACAGTTGTTGCACTCGGTTCGCATACTTGTTGACCACCCCCGGGCTCGGACGTGCACCTGCCAGCATCATGCATTGGCGTTGTCGGTTGCGATTTCGGCAAGTCTGCACCACGGTGAGTCTCGAAGAACGCGAACACCGGGCGAACCACCCGGTGAAAATCTATCCGATGCCATTTAATTTACAACCCTTTGTTCAACCCCCTCGCCACCATTTCATCCGTCTGACTCCCTTCAATTTCCTCGCTGCATCTGTGAATTCGTGAGCATCAATCGCTGTCAATTTTCGAGTGAACATTTTTCGAGTGGGCCAAGCTGTGCTGCGACAAAGTGCCAACACAGGGGTTCGAACTATGTTTACGTGGCTGATCACGCTGGCGACAAGGGTGAACAAATTTCCGACAGTCCCCGCAACGTCCCTATCAAGACACGGTGCAGATCCACCATGCTGTTCTGCGAACTATCATCCGCGGAATTGTGTAAACATTTATTCCACTCGCGTGCAGCACGAAGTTATTTCGAACTGCATCCAATCCGACGAAATAAAAGTGCGATCGATCCGTATTAACAACTACCGATGCATCCGTTTATCTCCGCGATGTTAACTCGATAGGAGAAAGTCGATTTCGTCGAGCACGCGGTAACCGCCACCCTTTTTATCAACTTTATCGAAAGCTTTTAGCGTGGATTAATGAATTTTTGTTCACGCGAGCCATCGGCTACCTTGCCACTTTACGGGGCTTTAAGTGACTCGAGGGAAGTTCGTTAAGCGGAACATACATACTTCTACGCTAAAAATAACGGAGACATTCACCGGTACATTGGAATCTCCTGCCGCACAATTTTAGATCTAGTCAAGCCGACCGTTGTCCTTTCATTTGTGCGACGTGGTTTCAGCGAATTCCAGTATTTGTCGCGGCTTTATCGCGCCAATAACATCTCGAATCGCGGCTTTATCTGATAAATCCTCCCGCAGGAATGCCTTGCGAAGTAAGATTGAGTCGATCGTAACTGCAGAACAATTGGATTCCTGTTCGTAATACGTAATGTTTCACGTGTTATTGTGAAAATTGAATGAGAGGCTTGCTCGGCTTCTGCGTTACCGACGGCGTAAATCTGACAGTGAAATTCACATAAATTATTATGATGTCTATATGTCGTAATTACCAAGTTCAAAGTACGTTGTATCATTGTATATATATATAGCATCGTGTAATTTATTGTTAAAAGGTAGCATTTGTAGGCTTGATAAATTCGAATGGATAACGTAAATTGGCAATCGTAGAAATCGAGGGTCTCTGGATCACTTGATAGTGCCAGGTGAGGTCAGCATACACGTTGACTTCGCGGACTCGAATTAACAGAGCGTTCGTTCCCCGTTCACGAGTTCACAGAATTCGTGGTGCGTGCACACACAGGCCCCGACGTAGCTAGCTTACACGTGCACGTGCAAACACATATGCACGCAGTGCCTCTGGAATTAACACTTCGACATGTACGCGCAGATCGGTTTAGGGATCGGGCCAGAAATTCAAATTCCGTTCTGCCTCCGAGCGGTAACGACGCGCCACGCAAGCACGAAACGCTGAACGAAAGTCCATTCGGCACCGTCACTGCTCGCGATTTATTTCCACGTTTCTCGGCCGTATTTACGGAACCCGTCGACGACGCTCCGCCACTATTCCTAGCTTTTCGTATAGCACACGCACTAATAAATTACATTTTTCCTTCGTTAATCGTTCACTTTCATGCCACAGTTCGCAATGCTCCTTTGAAAGTGACTGTTGCGAGTAACGCGTTTAGCGAAACGATTTAACGTCACACGTTCGTGTTTCGCGCAGTCGAGTATTTACTGAAAGAGTTTTCCTTTCAATCCAGATGCCTTTCATGCTGTAAGGAACGTTTGAGCAAAGAAACCCTCAAACCGAAGATGGGCAAGCTTTTAAGTCTTCTGGCTCGAGATGAGTCTACCTGTTGCACGCCTCAAAAGTACGACGTCTTTCTGGACTTCGAAAGTAAGTTTGACAAGTTTATACTACTTTTTAGTGGACCCTTGAATCGCGTTTTAATTTCTTGTCTAGCATCGTCGTGTCAAAGAGAATGTTATTTTATTAGGTTCCTGCACGTACGCATTTCATAAGATGTCTTTGGTTTATTCATAGTAATATTAAACGAACTAAATTCGAACGTTTCGTAAGGAATTTTAGAAGAACCTTTCAGGAGTGATAGACGACAGCTAGATAATGATAGCGCTTCGTATCGAATTCTAGACGCACAACCTTCCGACTTGGAACGAGAGACCTTTGAAGCGGTGCAAAGAGTTCTGAAAAATTCAGAATCTATCTTGGAGGAGATTCAGTGTTACAAAGGGGCTGGGAAAGAAATCAGAGAAGCGATTTCGGCGCCCACGGAAGAGTGCCAGAGGAAAGCCTATCTGACCGTGGCCCCTCTTGTTGCGAAGCTGAAAAGATTCTATGAGTTTTCTTTGGAACTCGGTAAGTCACACACGTTCATTTTCCTGTTAACACTAAAAACGATACCAGTTTCTACGGACGCTCTCAGAAATTCTTTCTGACGTGGAAATTCAGTAATTTCCGCAGTCGAATTATAACTAGACACCGGATTTTATGCATTTCTGACAAACAATGACGAGTTGTCATTTAAAATAGTTCATTCCAGTTTGTTGCAGTGCAGATAGGAAATTTTTATATTGCATAAAGATCCGCTGTGTAATTGTAACAAAAAAAGACTTTAAATTCATAAATTTCTGAGTGCTAAAAATGATGAAGAACACTCTCTAGGTGTTAATAGCGTGAAATCGAAATTTTCATGGACTTTTAATGATCCGAATGGTCGAGACTCGCTTCCGACCTTCTGATCGGATAAATCGAAACTTGAAAACTTTTGTCGTTTCAAGTAGAAGCATCGGTTGTGCGATTTAATTACGCTGTCGTCCGCTGGACGTAGATAAAAATGTACCAAGTGAAACGTCGATATTGTGCCAAACGGTGTACAGCTGGAAATTGTTTAGCGGAGAAATTCCTGATATACACCGGTGATCGAAAATCCGATACCGCTGTATCGACACGTGGAAACTCCTAGCCGTTTCAGAATCCAGAAGAATTTATCGCCTCTATTTGAAATTCCGCGAAAGTTACCGAACTGACGCTGTTAATGGGTTAATAAACTGGTACGGGAAACAGATTCCTCAAAATATTCATTACTAGCTGACCCGACAGACGTTGTCCTGTCCAAATTTCAATAAATTTGTTTGCGATCGTTTTATGAATTTGTGAAACGCTATTGGAAATGCGTAAACAAGTAAAAATGAGAAAAATCCCATAGAAAAAAGCACTTTGATTTTTCCCGAATTTTTCATATTTCCGGGCAACTTTTCCAATGTTTCTTTCCGTAAAAACTTTATTCGGACTATTACGAACATTTTTTATGTATTTTATCTATATATTTATCTATATATATATCTATATCTATTGTATATCTATATATCTATATATCTATATATCTATATATCTATATATCTATATATCTATATATCTATATATCTATATATCTATATATCTATATATATATATATATATATATATATATATATATATATTTATATATTTATATATTTATATATATATATATATATAAAAAAATTAGCCAAATCGGTCCAGCCGTTCTCAAGTGATACGCTTACCAACGAACAGCATCTAATTTTTATTTATATAGATAGAAGAAGAAAATAATATTTCGACTGTTTCAGAAAGGGTAGTGCCGAAAATCCTGGGTCAACTATGTTCTGGAAATCTGTCTCCTACCCAACACCTGGAGACCCAACAGGCCTTGGTGAAACAACTTGCCGAGATTTTGGAATTCGTGTTAAAATTCGACGAGCACAAGATGAAGACCCCGGCGATCCAGAACGATTTCAGTTACTACCGTAGAACGTTGACCAGAGCATCCCTGACGAGGCAGGACACCGCTGAAAAGGATCTCGTGGTTGGAAATGAGCTTGCCAACCGAATGTCCTTGTTCTACGCCCACGCGACACCCATGCTTCGCGTTCTGAGTCACGCGACCATTACTTTCTTGATGGACGTAAGTGGTACCCACTTCTCTTCTTTGTACTTTCCTATCTTTCCTCTGTTGCTAGCAATTATTGATCTGACTAGACGCCAACTCATGCTAGATTACATTCTTATTACGCGAATCCCAAGGTATCTTCGATGAGGAAACGGACCATTAATATTCATATTTCCTCCCGGTTCACTCATTACTAATTACATATTTTCTAGCCTAGATTGTGATGCAATGTCCTGGACTTAGGTGTGATCCTTTCACAAAAATTTCAGACTTCGTCATTTTCATAGTAAAATTATCAAATCGTTTGGAAAGTAATTTCGTTTTTCGTGTAGGAATGGCAATGCTTCCATTTGTCATTACCAGACCGCGGATCTTTCTGCAAAATAAGAATTGCTTCATCATTTGCAAGACATAGAAATCAAATTGAATGTTACTTCCTTCCTTAATGATTTTAACCCTTCGCTGCATAGTGTATCATATCTGATAGGTTAACAAATCTGGTATATAGTAAACTAGAACGTGTTTTCTTACTATGTTTATTTTTCTAAAAATGTTTTAATTTTTTTAAATATTTTTTCCGTAAGTCAAAACCACAAAAACTGACCTTCTTTCATTTTTTTCATTCCAATTGAAGAAATCATGCAGTGAAGGGTTAAGAGAGGAGAAAACGAAATGACTTTCCGAACGACCTAATATAAATGACAATATAAATATTTATTTGGACTATAAAAGCATACTAATTAACGATCTATTTAATAACAACCTAAAAATTGATTTCGCAAATTTCTATGGACATCACTTTCGTAGGAATTCTAAGAATACAGAATTATTTCGGTTTAGGTTCAAATGAGTTCATTCGCTTCACTATATACTATCGGACGAGACAGCATTGTTGCGGCATCTATTCTTCGTATAAACGTACATATATGTCGAGTAACAATAAGCTTTCCATTCTTAACCGTTCACTGGCGGATCACGGTCTATTTTTATCGGCACTATTTTATACCAGAATTGAAATATTTTTAGGCTCCTTTGTGAACAGTTGCCCCATGAATAGCCTACGGCCTACGCAAACAAAAATAACAATGAAATGTTATCGCGGTTTCTTCTACATTCTCGATCACAACAATATCAAGAGGAATTACTTTATCGAAAACAATTTTACGTAGAACAACAAGTACAAAAATTAGCTGTGCAGGAGTACAGCATAAATTGTGAAGTGCGCCGAAGTAGAAAATTAAAATCCATTATATGAAACGAATCAGACTGCAACCCTTCTCGGAACATTTAACAGCGTAATAGGAGATCCGTTTAAATTGGACAGATACAGTTTTCACTGGGAAGATATAGCAGTTGTTAGTTGTGCTCGATTTGTTACCTGCTATCGCAGGTCGATGCTCTTGTCCGGTGTAATAACATTGGATGTTTATTATTTCAGAACGAAGATGTGGCGCGCGAAAATATCACGGAAACCCTTGGTACTATGGCGAAAGTCTGTCTACGAATGTTAGAAAATCCGTAAGTAGAAAGTTCATTGATCAACGACCAACATTCCTCAGTTATATAAATAGTATACGAAGCTTTCGAAAAGCGAAAATGATTAATGACGTGTATTATTATTATTCTCAGTAATCTTCTGGCGCAGTTCCAACGAGAAGAGACTCAACTCTTTGTTCTGAGAGTGATGGTTGGGTTAGTGATTCTTTATGATCACGTACATCCTCAAGGTGCCTTTGTTAAGGGTTCAAATGTTGATGTAAGTATATTAAATTAATGTAACAGCAGTTGTTCATTTATCGCAGGCTGTAATCGATATCGACACGAAGCAGATCTGGCTGACTGAGTTATTACTAGACTGTGGATTTTATGCATTTATGGCGAAAATGAGTACGAGTAATTTAAAATAGCTAAAATATTAGAGAAATTTTTAAACATACTATTATATTATCCTCAACCTACTAAATATCATAGGGAAGAAAATACATTTCTATTTCACTCCAATTTGTTGCAATTCCGAAAGATCCGTGTTAGTCTAGTTACTACGTTCAGAAACATTTTTCACGTTTCCCTGAAAAATGGTCAACTACTGATAGAGCGGCGAATTCCGAAAAATATTATTATCTAAAAAATGGTATTATTTGATGGGCAGGTTAAAGGATGTGTAAAATTGCTGAAGGATCAGCCACCCTGCAAAAGCGAAGGTCTCCTGAACGCGCTCCGTTACACGACGAAACATCTGAACGAGGAGAACACGCCGAAGAATATTAAAAACCTGCTGGCGGCATGATTACCGAAACAACGCGGCTGCTGTATCAGAACCTGAGACAGCTGGTTGCTACTCTTCCAGAACCTGAACGAGTGGTGCATCTTATTTGTATCGCCACGAGGACGTTGAAGAAGATATCCTCGAGTTTCCACGTGACCCAAGCAATCTCCTTGTTCCTGATCAATGGGCTGGGTGGTGGACCAGAAAAAAAAACAAGTCTTTCGAACCGAGTCTAAAGCTGCCCGAAATCTGCCGACTTCCTGTGACGAAAGAAACGATAGAAAATTGTAGGAAGAGAAACCGAAAAGAACGCGACGACTGATCGTTGGAGGAATTGCTGAACTGTTCGCCGTGCGACATTTTTAATTGGCCGCGAAAACAAATTAAAACGCGAGCATTTAGGAATTATTATGGTACATTTCGCTAACTTCCTCACCACTTCGATTAATATTATTAATCATTGCTATTGTTAAGATTACCGTGACATCTTGCGTTTGTTCGAGTTCTATTACTCTCACCGAAGTATTATTCACCTGATTGACGCCACTCATTAATATTATTGCCCTCTCGAACGAAGATCGAGTTAATTACAGCATATCAATAGCGTATCTATAGAGTAATTCCGATTGCGATCATTCAAGTAAGTGTTATGATGAGAGGTTTAATAACGTTGTAGATATTGTGAAGATTTTTAGCTCTTGTTTTCTTTGTTAAACAGTTGTCAACGGGAGAGATGGTAATTAACGACTCGCACGGTCGACGATCAGTGCTATTACATCCGAGAGAAATGATCGATTCTGATGAGTATTTCGAGCATGTTTTTTTTTTAAATTTTAAGGAAAAGTATCGACTATCGTTTAGACCATAAATGAAAGAATGAAAATGATTCGGCGACACGATTGTTTCTCGTCGTCGGTCGTGCGAGCGTTAAGGCAAATTGTTATAAATAAGGGAGTGGACATTGATGGAAAGTGAAAAATCAGGGACGACTAATGTTATTTTAATTCGTTATTATCGACGAGTTTAAGATAACTTCGCAACGAGTACATACTTTGCAGGAAGTATCCTTTTAGAATTTCCCTCTTCTCCTTTTAAGTAATATCTGCATAATAGAGAATTGAAAACCAAAGATATTATTATTAATATATACCACTGCTTTTGTTATGCATTTATTATTACAATACTTTTTATAAGGACGTTATTTGCGTCTTCGGTGGAAGAGGTCGTGCGATGTAATACATTTGATTCAAGTAAACTTCCCTGGAAGCAAACATAATTCCTTGCGCTGGCAGTCGCATTCTACACTCTCTCGTTTTAAGTGCACGTTCGCGGATTTTAAGCGTATGAAATCAATTAACTGTCTGCATTTTCTTGTATCAAGACTTTCAACTATTTGTATATCCAATGTCGTAACATTGTATTTCACATAGGAGATCCTATTATTACGAAAGCTGTCTTGATCATTTTATTAAATTATATATAGGTTCGACTATACATTAATTGAATTAGCAACTTCTCTAATTTCGAAAATATCGTTACGAACTGAATATATATATATATATAAGATTCAAATAACATTTTGACGAACGTACGGGATCTCATAAACTATTTTGAATTTTGTATTTGGTACATATAGACAAGAAAAGACAAAACAGCTGTTCAACATGAATTTCTTAAGTGTTCATTGTATTATCAATCTTCTTAGTGATATTTATAATAACTGTGTTGTTATTGTTTTTTAAGTATACCCACATCCGAATGAATTTTTTATCGGTACGATTATATTTTACAATGTATATCATTCATGAGAACTTTTAATTGTGCGAATTGTTTTCATCGAAATATTTCGATTGTTCGTCTCTTATGCCGTTGCTTGATTGTCACACTATTTTAAATAACTTGCGACGTATTTAATCTTATTTTTATACGTGAATTATTTAACATGGCGTTCAATGGTTTCCAATGAAGATACAAATGTTATTCGTTTAGTTTTACGTAATTAATTTAATATTAAGGTCAACGTTTCCATTGGCGGAGTATTTTCTTAACCTTTTTGAAATGACATTTACGCCGGAAAAAAAACCGAAGCAAAACCGAGGAAGAATAACTCGAACACGAAATCTTCTTGAAGGATTAATATTTTATTACAGTTTTGACTTTTGAATATTTTTATAACGACACATGCTTCCCATATCTTTGTCTTCCAACTACATATTTCTTAATCATTATTTCGAAGACGATCAATCGAAGTTGTTACACGTATTCTTACTAGCGGAAGAGAAAGCTTTACAGACATAGTTACGGAAATAATATTCACTTTTACACTCGTGTTAATGAAATCGAAGTTCGAAATACGCTCCGACACTTAAATTTTGCGCAACGATCGAAACATGTGAAGATTTTGTAAACAAAATTTATTGTAATGTGCTGTATGAATACCCTGAGGAATAAACCTTCAAAAATGTGAAACGCTCATGCTGGTATTAGCAAAACAGATTGCATCGGTTCCCATTCGCCTATCATTTTCTGAAGGCCAACTCTGTTTAATTTTTTATAACGGACACGGTATTCTTTTTAATCAAATCTAATTTAATTAAATGTATATCGATAATTACAAGAACGATATACCAACAACTAGAGGAAACACAAAATTACTTCAAGACTGTTTTCAGATAATTCATTCTATATTGCAGTTGACCTTGAGTGACCATGAATCACTCTATCATAATGTAAATGAAAACCATACTGTTCCATTTAAAAAACCAGAGTTGACCTTTGTATCTCGTTGACGTTTCCGCCGATAAAAAGAAATGAGTAACATCAGACTACGAGCGTCTCGATACCACGTATAAGTTTGGACTGATTTCATTTTCTTCAATGTTCAAAAGCAAGCGAATTATTCGAGCAAGCTGTTTATACCGACGCCCCCCTGTATAAGATACTCGATTCTCGCTAATATTCCCATTTCAGTACTTTCAGCATGTGGGTGCTGATATGGTAGGATGTGACAGTAGTTAGATAAATTTTTGTATATCGTCTGTAGTGCCGATAGTTGATACCCTTATCGTGTATCGATATGATCGCTTTCTGAATCACCATCTAACAACTTCATTTCGAACTTTGCCCTTTCGACTGCAGGTGGTTTTAGGAAGGTCAAAGCCCGCCATTACGTGATTCCAAGGGGGTTATTAAGGCGCAATTCTTTAAATATTGATTTGAAAGTGGGTTGCAGTCGGTGGGCGGAAGCTCAAGGAGGTTGGATAGAAAGAAAAAGGAGGTAGAGGTTAGGCGAACGAACGAGACGAGATGAGATGGCAGACGGGAAGGGAAGATCGTCTATTATATACGAAGGGCGCGGTCGCTCTCTATGGATTTTTTCTGCTATTAGAAATACGGGGGACGTCGAGTATAAATTTTTAATTATCGAGTCGTTGAAAGTTCCATAAACTGACATACGCACTGACGTTATTCAGCTTATAATGTGTTAAATATTTTCACGTCTATGCGCGCGGATTATACATAATCGCACCTGTCCGAATATATTCAAATTTCTCTAGAGCGAAAAAACAGAATATTAACATTTTAATTCCTTCTTCGATAAAATAAGAATTACTGCAAGAGCGGTGGAAGCAGATTCTGTGAAATGAGAGACATTTCAATAGCCATAGAATTGAAATTAATATTCATAGAAAGCAATTTATTTTGGAAAGGGCTGACTACTTAGGGGCTGAAGTAAGGCACAGTTTAGTTTACCGATTAATTGCGAGGACCACGAGTGAATTTTTACACTTAACGATCAAGATCGTGGAAAATTTAAACGAGTTCAACGTTGCCATTTGAATGAGGCAACGATCATTATTTATTTCTAGCGTTCGGTATATTTCGAGTTGAACTTCCAAGGAAAGCATTCAGGTCGCCGAGTTTCCAACGCTGATGAATGCGGCCATGTTTCCGAAGGCGTCCGAGAATGTCGCTCGGCTTTTGTTTAGTGTTTAGCGACCACCACCGTCATCAGTGCCACCCCTTGCACAGTTTCGTTCCTCCGTGGAGCAGTATGCCCCCAACTTTCGCGTTACCACCGTGCCTCCTTTTTACAGACTCAAAAGCTTGGGGACGAGAGAGAAGGAAAGTTAGGCACCCCTATGGATTTTTTTCCGTGCCGCGGGTTCCCCCTGACGGTGTTTTCCCCTCCACCTCTTGTCGGGATCGGTCCACGATGTTTTAAGGGCTCGAGCAACCCCTCCTGGTGGCTCTAAAAAAAATTCAACCCCCAATTTGTAGGGTTGGCGGCCTGTTTAATTGCGATATCCAGTACCTTCTCGCGATTCATCTCTTTTTTTTTTACACAGCGGTTTCTCTTCTTTGCTCAGCACTTTCTCTCTCTCTTTATCGTTCGCTCTCTGCGGTTTTTTGTTTCTCTCTCTCCTCTCTCGTGATTTTCGAGGCGTCAAGGTGGCTCATAAGGGTTCGTTGCTCGTTAATCTTCCGAGAGTCCTTTTTTTTCGGCCATCTCGCCACGGAAGCTGCTCGGGAATAATAATGAGACTAATCCGTCCGACACACCCAATGTTTTAATTTCTTGCATGAACCGTTGCTCGAGCTGAACACTTCAGAATCTTACCGAATCGGATTGTGTTTCTTCGGATGGGACTGTGTAACAGCGTGTCTGTGTTAATGATGCCATAAAAGATAGTGTCGCATTTGATAATACTTTGAGCTCGATACATTGTTCGGAAAGATCAATTATGTGTAACTGTAATGGAAATCCTTTACGGAATATAATGAGTTATTGATGGAATATTACTCTTCTTGTAGATTATAAACGAACATTAGATCATGCTTAAGTATTTTGTTTGTTGCTTACGAACGATTTCTTGCGTACTATACGTAATTAATTAAAT
The DNA here is from genome assembly GCA_916610235.2 of Lasioglossum morio. Lineage (NCBI taxonomy): Eukaryota > Metazoa > Arthropoda > Insecta > Hymenoptera > Halictidae > Lasioglossum > Lasioglossum morio. Next base: position 2,716,601 of record OU744324.1, on the reverse strand, counting down.
AACAAAATTAAAATATGATATACAAAAAAATCCACGAAATTGTTTACAAATACTTTGTACACCCACTGTATTATATTATACACTAGCTGACCCGACAGAAGTTGTCCTGTCCAAATTTCAATAAATTTGTGATCGTTTTCTGAATTTGTGAAGAGCTATCGGAAATGTGTAAACAAAGTAAAAATGAGAAAATGTCAACCTGCTATTTGTACCGTTTCAAAAATCATGATTTTTGCAGTTTATCCGGATTTTCCGACTTTCCTTTGTAATTGTCTTGAATTTTTTTTCCTGAAAACTTTTCCAGGTCCATAACGAACAAAACAAAAAATTAAGAATTACGCGTATCCATCGTTCGAATCGTGAGCTATGGTCTTGAGTTCATACAAAAATCCTATAAAAAAAAGTACTTTCGTTTTTTCCCAAATTTTCCATTTTTCCAGACAACTTTTCCAATTTTTCTTCCCTTAAAACCCTTATTCGAATTATTACGAACATTTTTTAATAAAAATTAGCCAAATCGATCCAGCCGTTCCCAAATGATGCGGTTACCAAAGAACAGCATTTAATTCTTATTTACATAGAATAGTTTATAACGTAATCTACTGTATTTATTGCCTGATATATATTTCCTCAGAGTATAGGGCGTAGAAATTAAAATTGTACTGGTGTCCAAGTATCTTTCTGACCAACTGTAAACGCAACACCGCGTATAACAAAGAACATATAAAATGTCAAGCAGATCCTTACTGCACCGAACCCTTCAATTTGTAAGGATATTAATTTAAAAATAATAATAATTGTAAGAATGTTAATTGTGTAAGCACCGTGTGGATGACTGAATGTTTCTGTTTATCTGTTGCATATGATTTTATTGATTTATGTTGTTATATATAGTTTCATTGATTTATATGTCACGTTAAGGCTTTTGTTAAAAAATGTATGTTACGTTCAGTTTTTGTTAAATAAAACAGTTCCCTGTAAGCAAGCAACGGATCACGTCGTGTCGAACCTCCGAATATCCTTACAAATTAACATTCTTACAAATCATAAAAGATTTGAAACGATTCTCATGAAAAACACCATGTTTTCTGTCCTACAATTAGTAATTCGATCACCCGCAGTGTATCTTGTTCCAGCAACACAAACCATAAACCACAGCGTTACTCAAAGAATAAGTTAGACACAGTGCTGAAAAAAAAAAAACGTAACACATACAGTGTCTATCCATTAACCCCGAGTATAGCGGCGCGCGAGCATAATGCGGAGTTTACAGTGGCGTCGCGCCACCCCTTTCGCCACGCTGTGGGATACCGTGCACCCTTGTAACCAGTCTAATTGCGATATCGCCTTTTTTCGTTCGCGTTTTTTTTCGCCGGACCCGTTTCTCTCCTGGTCGCGTCTATCGTTTTTTTGCCGGTTATTTCCCCGCCACCCGGTAATTATGTGGGCGCGGTGGACCAAACAAGGGAAGGAGCCCGGTCGCACCGCGCGCGGCCGAAGAAAAAAGTCGTTTTGCATATTTAAATCGCGAACTAGGGGCGAACGAAGGACAGAGAATCGTGCGCGGGGGTTGTACGAGAGAGAAGGCAGAAGGGGTTGCCGGCGTTATCCACCGGGAGCGACGGCGAAAAGAGGATCGTCGTAAGGGCGCGTGCGCCACGACAATGGGTTGTGTTTGCACATCCGAAAATTGGCCCGACGCAGAAAAATAGGCGGCTGTCTCTTGGCATGAGGCAAAAAAACAACGACATCATGCAGAAAAGGGAGAGAGAGAGAGAGAGACTGCCTAATCGAAGGACACGCGTTAAATGTCTTTAACCCCGTTACGCCTGGCACACAAGGGTTTCTTGAACTCCGACGAAATAATTGGTCGGCCATGAATTATGATATTTCAAAGACAGGTCGCACTGGCGCTCTCGAATACATTAACCGCGTAATTTATTACTTTCGAACGCCACACTTGGAAATTGCGAGCACGAGATCCGATGTGACGTGTAAAATGTAAATTGGGCATAAATCAGGCGCGGGATAAATTGTACGCTACGGTAGACTGGGGATTTTTTTGCGGTTTCGGTTACGGAGTGTTTGCTAATATGTGTTGATATATGTTGCTGCTTGCAATTATTCTAAGGGCAGAATTAATGATTTCGAGTAATGCTTTAACGAGTCAGACCCGCGACGAAGATTCGAACAAATTCTAACAAATATGAATGTTCGCGTTTCTTTCCAGATGAAATAAAATTTGATTCTCGTTTGTAGTCAATATTCGAACATTCTAATAAATGTAGCCATACAAAAAAAAACTTTACGGCAAGGGGTTAATGATTAATTGTTATTATTTCATTATTATGTATAACAGGTTCAAGATGGAACCTGTACGATTCCGACCGCAAGATAGATAAATGACTTTCGAAATTCACCGTCCCTAAGAGACTTGAGTGAAATTTTCTTAATTATTTTCGATAGGGATCGTGCCGGGAACGATCGGGCACCATTTTCGTTCTATCCAGGTGTCCGAACGCAACCGTGTATCACACGCATCGACGTTTCGTTCTGGATACGTGAACGTAGCCAGGCATCCATCGTTGGGATTAGTCGGATCCAATTTTCTGCGGACGATAAATTAGAATTTATGAAATGAGCGTGAAGGCAACGCGAGTCCTTCGAGGGTGAAACCTTACGAGGGAGGTCCACTCCCTCCCAACATGGAAACTCACGAGAACCGTACTCACCCCCGCGTATAAAAAAGGCCCATTGCACACCCCCGTAGCACACCGGATCTAATAGTTTTTTCCTCCTCTTTTTCGTACGGGCATATTCCCCTTGGTGTTTGACGTGACCGTGTCTTTCCGATCATGGAAATCGTTCGTTTTCGAAAGATAATATCGGTGACTGTGACATTAACCCTTGGCACTCGAGTGGCGACAGTAAAATATTGTTTACATTATTAAATATATTGGTATCTAATCAATTACTAAACCTTGGTATTGTATTGTATGAGGCGTTACTTTAATTTTATATCCATAAAATGAAGTAAAGCATACAGAATGGAATCATTCGAGGCCGGGAGAAATGTTTCATTTTCACGTTAAAATAGCTCCGAGTGCAAATATTTAACACTAAACGTACCGAGCACGAAAAGCGATTGAATGTTTTAGCTTACGAAAACGACAAAACTCTGTTTATTTAGATTTCGTGTAATTTTTATTACAATATGTCAAAATATAAAACAGTAACTGTATCGTAATAATTAATAATTACAATAAAAATTGTCTGTATTAATTGCAAGATACAGAATCTGCGCAGGCATCTATTTCTCTTCTTAATAATATAAAAGAAACACAAGTTATACAACAGTTAAAGTTCAATTGTTTAAATAATTCGGTAACAGTGTCGTTTTGTCAATGATTTCCAAATGCTTTGTAGGTAAAGGTAGGGTATTTGAACGGTGGTATTCAACGAAACGGGTCGAAGTGTTCGATAGACATCGAGGACCGACAGATGTTTCCCATTTTTTTCACACTCTTTCCTTTATCGATGGAACACCGTTATTTTCGCAAAAAAATTTCCCGAAACCGATCGGCTGCTTCGCGCACACATGATCACGCTCCGTTCCACGTACGGACCTCCCATTGAATCAATCGTTTTCTTTCAGAAGGTTCTCTCTTTTACAAAACGGTGGAAATATATTTCCAACAGCTCGCGCGGGGAATTCAACGAATTTGACGATCCAATCTGAAGGCAGTCTAATTTTTCTGTTAGAATATTCATTCTATCAATTTGTACACGTTATCGCGAATTTGAATATTAAAACAGTAAAAACATTGGAACAATTACAAAACACTCTTATATTTTCAACCTATTAACCGCATTAAGAAAGAAAATGAATTTTCATTTCACTCCAGTTCATTATAATTCAGCTGGACAACTTTTGCACAAAGATCTATATTAGTATAGCTTTGTTAACTATATTATTTTTAACCTCTGCGTAAGTAATTACTGGATACATAGTCAGATACTTATTGATTGTATTTCAATTAACAATATTTAAAGTTTCTCTAAATGTATTGGTTAAGATGGTTGCATACTGTTTATCCTGTTTTTGCTGCTGCTATACAGATTACAAGCTTCCTGTATGTAAATGTCCGATTACGAGCACTGCTAATTTTTTCTGTCGAAGATTATACGAATGCTAGTCATTTTCTGGCGAGCCGGCCGTGTAATCCTACCGTGATACAGTTGGATATAGGACTTTTTCCTCGAGAAAAAATCCTGAAAATCCCCTAATCCCGAATGGACAGAAATAACGAGAATTTGATGACGGCCAGTGTGGGGGCCTCGTGAAACCACTCGGCGGTTCGTAAATGCTGTGTGGTGGGGCGTGGGGGGTAGCAACGTGAGAATAAAAAAATGTGGGGCACACGGTCTTGGGTTACCGTTTCCTACCCCCCCAAACTCTAGAAACGGAAACGAACGGTGGGTCAGGAAGTTTGAATGTAAAGTCACATCGATGCGTGTTTTGTGAACAGAATGAATATTCTTATTACAATTTATTCATTGTAAATTTTTCCAATTTATTCCTGTGGAGAAATGTTTAATTATTCATATTATAAATTGTACCAAAGATTATTTCATCTTCAGTTATTTGAAAGAACAATATGGATAATATTATCTGAAGTCGACGCGACGCTAAGTAATTAATATAAAAGAAATATTGTAGATTATTTATGGGACTAGATGAATTGCAGATTATTTATCGAACTAAGTAAATGATAAATATATTTTATCGGGCAACGAAATGATTTTATCGTAAGTGAAAAACTGCACGAACCCGTCGAACCTCTCGCTACCCATGGTGGATAGGTGAGTGACCCCCTTCGGTTTTTATACAAGGGTTTTCCTGGGAGGGGGACGTTTTTTATTTTGGGGCACCCGTGCCTGTGGGGTAGAGATCTTTTTTTATGGGCCAGCATCTGTACCCCCGTAGCTAGGAAAGCAAAATTTTTCAGCCAGCCAGTCACTCACCTGGCTCACTTCGGTACGGTGAGCATTTGGGAAATTTCTTCTCGGCTCTGTTCTATTTTGTACTTTCTCTGCGTGCTGATTGATCACAGTTATTATTTACAAGTTTAATATCTGTAGAAGATTATTCGAGAGTGATACGTGTTGTGTTGTGAAACGAGAAGTTCGATCGATGCGGTGTAAGAACATCGATTGGAAGCAATCGATTGACTGTTCGAAGACTGGTTTGTCCCCTATATACACGATTCTTCGTCGCTAGAATTTGTTGAATTTGAAGTGTCGTTCCGTGAGACTGCAATGAGATATTTGAATAGGATTTTTGCGACCACAATCGTTTGTATAATATCACTTAACACTTTACCGACCGGAAGCCTATTAATAGGATTTTCAATAATTCTGCTGTACCAAAAAAAAGTATAGAAATTTTCTTTGACATTGCAATCTTAAATGAAACTATTAGACGACGTTATTGAGGGTGATTTAGTTAGTTCATACTAAATGCTAAATGAAAATTTAGCCATGTACCATGCAATAATCACCGGTCGGTAATGTGTTAACCAATATACATTCCTGAGAAATAGTACTTCATTTTATAGTTTAGTTTAATCACCGTATTAGTGTTCTCTGTAAATTTATATTTTAAAACGTGCCAATATTGGACCAGAAAAACAGAGACAAGAAAATGCGTGAATTTTTATCTCAAGTACATAATAAGGTATAAGTTAATGAATTGTTATTTATACGTAATTGAATTAATTCAAACAATGAATTTCTGACAAGAATTTCTGATAGAAGGTAGAAAATATTATTTTCTCGAAGTAGCTAGGTACATGACACAGTTTCCGTTAATTCGAAAAATTTGCTCGCGGTTAACGTATAATTTTTTGGCAAAGGAAAAATTGAAATGAGAAACGCGAGGGCAAGAAATCCAGGCTTTGACTTCGAGCCGGTAACCCTCCGCCTTTCCCGGCTTCCATTAAAAAGAAAATGCCTTTTTCCTCTCCCCAGGCTCCCCCGAGATTAAAACATTCGTGAACGAGTCGTGAACTCGTTTGTCGTTTATGCTCTCCCTCATGTCAATTTTCCTTTCTCTCCTGGCTCCTCTTTCTGGTCTTGTTCGCGGGACACGTCTCCGTCGCGACAAGATGAGTCGGATAACGAAGCGGTCTCGTCATAGAACTAATTTTCCGTAATTTCTCAAAAAGAAGAAAAGAACAGAGAGTAGAAAGGGGAGAAGAGAATCAGCCTTGGTTTTTCTGGACGTTAGTCCCTGCACCCCTCGATACGGTCCCGGGAACTTGCGCTTGTTGGCCTACGAAAGAAAAAAGATGGTAAAGGGAAGAAAGGTAAACATGAAGGAGGAAAGTGTTGCAGTGCGAGAGAGGAGAGACGAGAATGAAAGAGGGAGGCAGAAGGCGAGAGAAAAGAAAAATAATCTCTTATACGTCGCCCACGGTGTAATGGAGGGTATTTCGCACTGCAAAACACCCGGGCTACCCCCTTACCGTCTCCATCCCGTTACCGTCGCCCCCGTCTCCGCCGTTGCTCATCCCTGCTTGTGCCACGACGTTGAAAATAATATCTATCTCTCACGAGCAGCGAGCGAGAACGCCGAAGAGGATCCGCCGGCTGATGCTGAAGAAAGAGAGAAAAGTGAGAACGAAAGAGAGACGGAGAGAGAGAGAGAGAGAGAGAGAGAGAAATGTATATACACGTTCATGCTTGATATATCCGCGTTATATCTTCCAGGAGGAAATGCAATTTCCAGGGGATCATCGAGGCTCGCGAAATCAAGATAATTTCGCCGAGTTAATGATAATTGGGACAGGTGTTTATGAGCAATCTGCCCCGGAGCAGGTGGCCCGCGTGATTCCTACGCCATTAACGTATTTAACGCGGGATACCCAGGGATTTTTTGCGAATATTAATGGTCACAGTTAAACACGCCGGCGAAAATGAATATGGAGATACCGAATATTATGATTACCGTTATTAAGATAAGATGAGGGGAAATGAGCTCTTGAAGGTGCTTCTGCGATGGGCAGAAATCAGTTCGGGATGATTTAATTGGCGGCCATATGCCGAGGACGTGACGATGGCGATGTATTATACTGAATTGCGCATTTTCTCCGATGGTATATTGAGTATGATATTAAGATGCAGAGTCGAGTTTCTTTGATTAATTTCGAGCTCTGAAGAGATAGAACCTGAATAAGGATGAATTTAATCTGTACACGGTCCTGTTATTTTCGCAATAAGTTTTCTGACAACATTGTGAATCTTTTGACATGAATTAACATTTTCTTTTTACTATAATACAGTAGTGTTTTCTAAGGCAAACGGATTAGCATATTTTCAGTGCTGAACAATTGTACAGTTACGTATAATTAATATTATTACGAGCAATCGAAATATCAAAGTTATTAATCACTTTTCCGTGTTCGGACAAATTAATTTGATGTTTAGCTTTCGCTGTCTTACAACAATAAGTTGAGAAACTGTTTCTCTGCCTGTTTGTTATTTAAAGTGAATTTAAAAGTACAACGCGGCCTCGGAGATGGGAATATTTATGGGTTAGCAATTTTAGAACAAAACACGTGAATTATTCTGTTCGGAGCCGCGAGCACATACGTCTCGCCATTGGAAAATGTCTGATACGCCGAAAAAGGGCGGAGAGAAAGCAGATTGTCGCGGGGAAATAATAGATCTCGGTCGGCGCACAAAAACAGGAATAATAGTTACAAGTTCCGAAGTAATATATCAAGCGGATTCGTGTAACGATAAATAAGAGTAAATAACGGCAGTGATTCATAATTAAAGAGCCGAAGAACCGAACGCCGGTAAAAAGGAAGAACACAGTGTTCGATGGAAAGGGGAAAGATGAGCACGGTGTACATTTTTTCCGGAATATTGATTCTGGTCACTTCAAAAACTAAACGAAACATCTGAAATCGATTTTTAGCAACGTGGCTAATGCCATAAAAATCAACTTGGCAATGACCAAAATTGTACAGAAATAATATTTACAGAATTAACGAAACAATAAATGAAAAGCGTGTTTTTTGGAAACTTTTAAAAGCGATAAAAGTGTCGAGGTTGCAATTTCCGGTGGACACAAAGACGAATTTTGTGAGAAGTCATCTGCAGAGATAATAAAAATGATAAAAAAAAGATCTACACGTAAAATGATACATATTGCGGGTTATGAATTCCAAATATTCCATCTTTTCCGTCGCAAGGACATATTCATGAACGATAACGAACAAGATCCTACTCACCGTAGCGTTTCAAAAGAAAAGATTACAATGTGCAGCCTCTTGGCTACGGGGAAAATCTTTCTTCGAATGCTCGAAATATATTCATGTCTGGATTCGAGTCCCGTAGCAGCAATTATCCTGAAAAGCTTCGCCGACTTTGTATTCGCATAAGGATATTTCCGGCTTCACAACGGAAGGATGAATGGGAGAAAAGGGAGGTGCGGAGAATGAGAGCGAAAACGGACAAGAAAAATTATAAAAAAAGAGAAACCTAGGACAAAAGTGTCAGATGTGACCGTCACTCGTCATCGATCGGCATTAAAAGGAGGACATTCAGGCTTCTTAAAACTGCCACGTTTCCTCGCGATCGAACAGGAACCAGGACACCGCGTATATTTAATTCAAAAATTACATAATGGAGATTCGAATGCAGGCGGATCGATACTGCAGTTAATGTTTTCGGAATAGGACTGCCTTGGAGGTAAACTTCCCTCTCGAAGACGCTTTAGAATACACCGGTACTCGGCGTACCAATTATCTCAAGAAGCTCCATTGATTTTGTATTCACATGAGGGAATACCTGAGCCCTCAGACGGGCCACAAAGAAGCAACGGGGAGAACAGAAGAAGAAGAAGGAGAAGACGAAGAAGAAGAAGAAGAGGCCGAAGAGGGGGGGGGGGGGAGGAGGACGAAAAGAAGGAAAGAAAGGGAATTCTGGACGAGGATGCACTTTGCAGTGGCGACGGGGTATAAGCGGGTTCCATTTTGTCCTGGGGGTCCTTAGGCGCCTCCACACTTACCAATACTCGGGCACACACGGTGCACACATTCATTAGGAACGAACACGCATGCACGCCAGCCTCTGATACACACCAGCTCTCCTCCCTCTAGCCTCGTGTCTCTCTCTCCCTCTCCTTCTCCCTCTCTCTCTCTCTCTCTCTCTCTCTCTCTCTGTCTAGCTCATCTACCCTGCTCTATCTCGTTTTCTTCCCTCTGCCTGTTTCTACATGTGAACCTTGAGAGCTCGTCGGAAGGGATGCTGGATGATGCGCAGGCGCAACTCGCGAGATATTGATAAAAATACGCGAAGGTCTATCCCCACCCACACAACCCCGACGAGCCAGCCCCATCGGAGGGAACTAAGGAGATATTCTGACGTCGAGGACCACCCTTACCCTACGACGTCTCTCGGTCGAATCTTGCATTACGACATTAACATAATTATTAATATTTTTCCTATCCCCCGTGCTCCCTTCCTTACCTCCGTTCTTTCTTTCTCGCCGGCCAAGCTTTTCCTTCCGACGAACAATATTCCCGCTTCTTATTGTGATTGGAAGACGTTTTTATTGTCTCCGACTCTATAGCTCCGCGATATTATTAATTTCATTGGCAGAGGCGACGGATCGTGCGGATCGCGCGCTTTCGCTAATGATGTCGATAAAATGACGACGCGCATAGAACATAATACGAAGAAGTATATTATTCCAACTAGGGTAATTGTACCGTCAGCCATTTTAAGCGAAGCTATTACGAACGTACTATTTTCTACACGTTTTATATGGGCACAGGAAAACAAATCGGAGAAAATGAGATTTTCATCGCATTGATAATAATTCTGAAACCACCATTAATTTACGTTACCTCTTACTTAACTCGCTATTTACGACGCTCGGTAGCCCCGTTTCTAAATTAATGGCGGCCTCGTCTGCATATTTATGAGGCATGATCCAGTTACCGAAAAGTGTCGAGCCGGTATTAAATTTATCGATTAGAGATTATGTTCCGGAGAAGACGAAGGATACCGGCGAAGTTCAACTAGAAAGTAGTTCGTCAAGAGGGAAACACGCGCATAGAAACGACACCGTTTTTCCTCGTCACAAAGGCGGCGCCTCACCCTCGGTCTTGATTTTTCGGTAAGTTTTCAAGTATTTCGTTCGGATTTGGGTAGCTCGATCGTGCAGAGGATTCACAGGCGAAGTGGAAACAGTGAGATCGCTGCGGGCCTCGCAATTAAAACGTTCTGGTTCAAGTGTTTCCCTTTGTGGATGCCAGGGCATCCCGAAGGAGGGTAGGAAGGGGGCGGAAAGGTCAGAGAACGATGTCGATCAAAGGGGATTATTTCATTAAATCGACTAATCATTCGCATGGCCTACCGGAACACAGAGGCTTCTCGATGGATCGACGTGGATGGACGCTTTAAAACCGATTCTCGGTGTTTAACACTTTGACTGCCACCCCAGAAACTCCGCAAAGTCGAGATAATCGATTTAATTAAATCAGAGTTGTCAGAAATATTGTGATGTGATTCAAGTGTATTTGTCAACGAATGAATATCACACAAGTGACAAAATTGCATCTATCGAGTAGCAGTATCTTTGCAGTTCGGGTGCGATATATCGCGTTTGAGATATTGCTGGTTAAACGGACAGGCTTCATAAAATTCCACGCCCCCGCAGACGACAGTCTGAGTATCGAGCTCTCGTCCGAACTCATCTAATCCTCGATCGTGGGTGGCCGTGGAAAGGGGTGAGGACAGGCGAGCAGGGGCGGTGTTGAGGCGAAATTATATTTTTTGTCGTCAGGACACGTTCTCGGCGTCCAGGACACTCGCATCCCGAGGGTATTTAAAGAGGCCCCCGTCCTTCCTTTGCGGGCGCAAGGTGCGGGGGAGGCGATGAACGGCAGGGCGGCTCCTAAGGCAGTAATCCTTCGAGCTCTCACGCACCAGTATTAGTCCTCCTCTATAAGATGAACACACGAACGGGAACACTGACATATACCTGAGCCTGGCCACACAGCTGTTTCGACCGTGGGCCGCACACTTGCGCACGCGGTAGAAACCGAAAACCGCGATCAAGTAGGATTACTTCGAAGCAATATGCTCCCTCTCTCTTTTTCGTTGCCGTCGTTGACCCTCCTACTTCGTTGTCGAAGACACCCCCGGAGTGGACACACGGCTACGCGTACGTACGCGGCGACTGTGTGCGGAATACAAGCGAAATGTACAGGTACAATCTTCTATCTTTCGGCCAGCGCCCCGTTATCTGAAATGAGAGTTTGCTTAGTGTATCGATGTCCCGCTATTACACTCTACCGTTAAACGCTCCACCGTAAAGCGTTAGTTATCGACAGATAAGCCCGCCGCGGTTTACCCCCTCGTTTCTCTGCCAACATCTCGCAGTCATCTTTCCGGAAAGATGTTTCTTCGATTCCGAAAGCGTCGTGCAGTCGACAAACTTTCACTTCTTTGGCAGAACCGCCACCTCCGACCAAGTTCGGAGATTGAAATTTTTCTTTTGATATATTCGAATGAAACCGTTCGCATTTTCACGCAAGAAATCACATACAATTTTGTAACAGACAAATTAGATTATAAAGTTCACGCGTATTTATTAACCTCTACTGTCTTCTCTGTATTATATACCTCACACTGAGACGCTTATATCCTCGCGTATCTGACAGAAGAATTTTCTGACTGCATCGGCAACGCCAATGTCTTATCCGATACAGAACGCCACTAAATGCTGACTGAAGATACTACCTATTTGTGAGAAATTCCTCTTTCCTTGTTCTTTCTGTTTTCTTCTGTTGATTCGGCTCCGTTCTTTTCCAATTTTCTTTTCTTCTCGGACACATATCCGTTTCGATACCGTAATGCGTAGTGTCGTTTCATGGTCATTCTACGAACATTTTACATTAATCCGCCCGTGATGAATTCATCCAAAAATATTTTGTTTGTCAATTTGGAAAAAGTCGTAAATTTTACATGAAGATCCATAAGACCACAGTTGACATCAGTATTTACTTGCATTAAGTTCAACGAGAAGATGAACGTTGATCTCGATGTGTCCTGGAAAACATGTAAAATGTAAAAGCTTCTTCGCGAGGATTGACGCTAAAATCCAGCGAAAAATTGCGTCAGTCGTACACAACTGCCATGACAGTCTGACTGTTACCATCCTGGGCGAACCACGGAAGACGTCACCGAGAATCGGCCATTAACCTGCAGTTTCCTCGGCGATCTCTCGGCGAGGATCAGCCGGCTCGCAGCTAGCGTAACAATAATCACATCGGTGGACCACTTAAGACGTCATCTTGATTTTCCACAAGCAAATTCCTCCGATGGTTCGTTCGGGTCCCCGACGAGGAATTCTGAAAGGAGCTATAGAGCCTTGCTGACGTTCCTCGGAAGTAACGTGAAATCCAAGAGACGTAGAGCAGTCAGCCTTAAAGCGAGTTAAGGATGGTTACACAGTCACCCTGGTGAGGTGCAAGCATAATATTCCCGAGGCGGGCAAAGTAGGTGCCGCTGTGCGATGAGACGACGAGGTGAAACCGGATGAGGGGGGTGGGAGGGAGGGAGGGAGGGAGGGAGGGAGGGAGATATGGGGTGGAGAAGAAGAAGAAGAAGGAGGTGGAGGAGGAGGAGGAGGAGGAGGAGGAGAGAGTGGCAGCGAGGGGTGGAAAGAGACCGGCGAACTAAGGCGGGGACTGGGGGAAGGGGGAGGGTGGAAGAAAAATTCAAAGGAGGACGAGTAACAGGAGGAAGAGAAGCAAATAGACGAACGGGACGCGAAAGATGAGGTTGGAGAAGAAAGTGCGGAGATAGTGCGCGAAGAAAAAGAAAAGAGGAGAGAAGACGAGCGGAGTCGGCTGCGGGAAAAAGATAGAGTCTGCGAGGAAAGAGTAGAGCGAAAGGGGGCGGGGGTGTAACGCGGGGTAAAAGTCCGCGAGCCATTTTTCCCCATATAATTATAAGAGAGGGACTGGGCGTTTCCATGGTAACCGCACACCACCCTCTACCCGCCAACACACCCCCTCCCTTCCTCTCATACACTCTGCACCCCGTTTACTTATATGTTGGAGGACGCGCATTGGCACATGTGCACGTATGCGCCTGTCCGTGTGTGTATATCCGCTGATGGAGGTGGTAGCTCCGGCGGCTCTACGTGTGCGCCCCTCCACATACGCGCGTCTTCTCGTATGTGTGCATATACATACGATCACAGAGCAGACCGGGAATAAGGAGCACAAGAGTGTGTATAACAGGGGATGAAGGGAAAGAGAGAGAGAGAGTGAGAGAGAGAGAGAGAGAGAGAGAGAGAAGGCTTGCGCTTACGTGGGACTGCCAGGGGAGGAATGGGAGGGTGGCGATGGTGGGTGGAGAGTGAAATTAATGTATTTGTTCTGCGGCCACCCTCGTATGCCCCCGGTAAAGACTCGCTCTCGCGAAAAGGTCTGATGGCGAGGCGGATGACCGAGACAACACAGTTCGCATCCGCGTAGAATATCAGGGCGTTATTGCTTTTGTGTGCAAAGGACGCGCCACCCTCGCAACCACCCCCAAGACGGCGGCGGCGGGCGTCGTCGTTGTCCTCTGTTTCTTGACGCTTCTTAGGACGACAAGCGTTATGTATTGGACTCCTGTACGTTTCGGTATAGATCGCGTCGCATGATGCATAAAATTCTGCTTTTTCTGGAACTGTCACGACCCCCTTTGCTATACCCTACGATAACGCTAGATAAAGTATCCTGGATGATGGTTAATCGCTTTGGTTAGATCCTGGTTTTGTGAAATATGATCATCCTTAGAAGATTAAGGTAGCTAAGGATGAAAGAAACATTTGTTTGTTGAAATTAAACACGTAATTTTAGTTCTCTTGATACTTACCAATCGAGGATTTGCGAGTATTATTTTCTATGTCTAATCGGTTGATGGGCGTATCGGCTCGAAGTAAAACGTCGATGTAAAGAAACCGTGGTTCCATTTAGCTAATGTTCCCCGAAGAAAATGGCGGCAGTTTCAGTAGTTGCATAATTTAGACTTAGGAAGGGTCCCGGAATTCGCAGTAACTAGTGCATTGCTCCGAAATGGAGGAAGCCAAGAGGGTGGGGTTCATTCGAACTCCCCTTGGAAAAAAGCTATTTAAATAGCTACGATCCCGGGTGGGTGGGGTTGGCTTGATGGTGGTGGGTCGGTTCTCCATGGCTTCATCTCAATGTAAAGCACTCGGCCATGCGAATGCGTAACATGGCAGGATTTCGGTAGGCGTATTTTATTAAATAAATAAATTCTCGAAAATAGATTGCTTCGAAATTTGATATACGTAGAATCTTCTACAAAACGTGGGTATCATTTTGATTCTTCCTAATTAGTACATTTTCGGTTACAAAATACTTGAGCATTCCATATTTTTTATCCTGAAGTAAACGAAACATTTAATGAATGCGTACGGAGGATGAAAATATCGAAATGCATATAGAAGAAAAGTTCACATTCAAAATAAAATTCCGATTTCCATCAGGGACCACACGTTCGGACAATTATCGACAATCACCCAGCAAAATTAGCCGTCCGTTAACGGCCAGCTCGAAAATGCTCGGCGCGTTCGGGACGGGAGGTTCCTAGCGGTCGTAGAACGTGAAAAAAGAACATCCCCGTCTTAAACAGAGGCGCAGGAGATTCCCGTGAATAATTGAGCCGCGTAATTTATTGCAAGGAATGCAGCCGGTGGCTTCCTTTCCCGGGTCCTCAGGGTTTCCCGAATGGGGAGAAGGAAGCGAAAGAAGGAAGGGAAGAGAGAGGGTGGCGTAGTGAAGAAGTGGGGTGGTAGGTGAGAGGGGTAGCCCGGTGGAAATTGAATTTCGATCGAACACCGCCACGGCAGAGGAGCGAGAACGGTGAATGGTATAGAAGGAGAAGGAGGACGAGAAGGAGCAGGAGTACGCCGAGAGAAAGGAGGAGGACGAGGAGGAGGAGGAGGAGGAGGAGGAGGAGAGGACGAAGAGGGAGATGCAGCAGTAGGAGGAGTAGAAGGTAGAAGGAGGCTGTAGGACATTACAGGGCATCCTCCGGCCCCGTCACTATGGCGAACAAATGAGCAATTCTCTCAACCCCCGTGTCCTATGATGTCCTGCACGTAGAACCTAGCGATGGGCGTCTTCTGGGTCGATCTCGAGCCATACAAACCATCTCCGACCTCCTACCTCTTTCCTATGTACCGCCATCGGGTTACCCTCGAGGTGATCGTAGTTTAAAATTTCTCACACGCCGCCCGGAAACCACCCGCGCCCTTCCACGAAGACAACCGGCTCATCTGCCAATCCTTGGAGCCCTGGCGTGTCCAAGACCATGCCTCTTCCTTGGCAAATAATTCTTTCGAGCTACAGGGAAACCGTGTTTTCGGGGTTCGTTCCCGCGACGACGTTAATCAACGATGCAGCCGCACGCGTGTCCCAAAGCAATAATATCCGGGAGTGGCCCGAGGGGGTGGGAAAAACGTAAATAGAAAATTTTGAAATGGAAAAGAAGCTATCCGATAGATTGGAAAGCAGAGAAGAGGAAGGATGGTCGTTGACCTCCGGTTTAGGTATGAATTGGAGAACTTCTTCTTCCCCCTCGACCCCGGAACATCCCAAGCTCACTGTATCGAGGATATATACGTTCCGCAAACAGAATATCTCCGGCCATCTCGGAAATTATTCATACATATTTAAGAATCGGATCGTTGCCGATCCGCGTTCATTGGCCGGCTCGCGAGCCGCTGTCGCAAAAGAGTGGGCGTGTAGCAGACACGTTAATCAGCCTCGGAGAGAAAATTCTCCGGAGGAGCGCGCTAGCAGGCGAGTTGAGACGAAGGAGCCGGGGATGCAGAAAAGAGAAAATGGCCGGTCCGCCATTAATTAATAATAGAACCCGGTCGTAGTCGCGGCTGGCAAAGCGAGAAACGGAGATCGAGGGGCCGAGGAGGGTAACGAAAGGCGAAACAGAGACGGAAACTACGGGGAGGGGGGTGACGCTAGTGGTTGTTCTCTCTTTCGCGATCTCTCCCCCGTTTCGTTCCTCTTCTCTCCTTTCTTTCTGTCTCGTTCTCTCGTGCTCTCTTTCCTTTCAGCTCGAAGGGGGTGAGAGAGCCAGCTCCGAGGTGGATAGGTGGTTGGGGGAACGGGGAATGGATTTTATGCCCAGAGCGAGATATATGGCGGCCGCTACGCCCGGGCAAAAATAATATTAATATCGGAAAGGAAAGGAGGGAAAGTTTCGCAGGCTGGCTGGCTGGCTGGCTCGCTGGCTGGCTGGCTGGCCCTGCTTTGGGCAGGGGATATCAAGTATAATCATAATAATAAACGCCCGTGTGGGGCGCCATTGCTGGCTCTGCCACCCTCTCCCGATCCACGTCTTCCTCCTATCCCCTTTCCCTCTGTCTACGCCACCCTCATCACGCTCGCACACACCCCCCCCCCCAACCTACACATCTACACACATCGTACGTACCATGGTGTACGTAGACTTTTAGGTATAACGTGCTCTCAGGCTCACGTGTGCGAGTACGAGTAAACCTTTCTTAGGTATTACACAAACGTCTTCTCTCTACTTTTGTGTCTCTCGTGCGGCGGCGGTCCTCTCGCATGTGTATCTCCCGATGCACGCCTGTATCTACGCTGAGCCGACTATACACTCGAGGATTAGATTAGCTTCCACTGGCTTCACTGCAAAGACTTATATCCACGAGGAATAAGCGGCAAACAAAAATGGCTCTTCCCTCGAAAAACTGCGAGGAAAATCGCGAGGAATTTTTCACCGGCACGGCGCGGCGCGGCGCGGCGGCGCGCTGACCCTCCTCTCTTGCCCACTCTGACTAACCTGTGCGAAGAATGTCGCGACGTTAGATTTATGCCGGGATCAAAACCCGCCACCGGCCGTGATTGTTGGACGTTTGGTTACCGTTCGTTCGTTCCTTCATAGCAGCGTTGCGTCGACCGGAGGACCATATTCCCGAACCGTACATTTATCTGCTGAAATTACTTTGTACCGCGAAAACTTGTGTCCAAGAAACAAATACGAAAGAATCTTTCGGTTAGACGCGTGTTCGTTCGAAGAATTTCTTAGTTGAACTATGAGCATCATTATATGGCGTTGTTAGTGTGGGGTAAATTTGTCCGTTTCCCAGGTTTTCCTATCGGTAGGATAAAAGAGACGATTCCACGGAAGAGGACACTCGTAATCCGCCTATATCTCCTAATTAATCCAGATAGCATATAAATAGACCCTTCGGGTCCCAGCCTGGACGTTCTCCTCTAATCCTCCCACGATCATCCCGTTTCCGTTCAGCCCTCCCCCTGGAACCTTTTCTATCCTTCTCCCGCTTAAGATTCCTTGAGGTTACGATCAGCGCAGATGCATTTATATCGAATTGCAGCCCGGTCGTATATTGGCTCTTCCGAAATGGAGGCTTTTGTCTTGGCGTGCCTCATAAGCGTGGATTTTCCCTTATCCTTGCTGTCCTCCCTCCTCTTCTTCTCTTCCAGTCGTGGACCACGCTCGACCACCCCTGAAGTCAACCCCCTAACGTCGAGTCGACAAAGATGGGGTAGCACTGTCGCGCTGTCTTCCTCTGTTTCTCTTCCACTATATTCCGTTTTTTTCCGCCGTTTGTTTCGTTTCGAGGAAGTTAACGCGCGGACACACGTGCGCACACGCAGAAAACTACGTTCGTTTCATTATCATACTGTTACGTTTTTTTTTTTTGCCGGGCGCGCGCCATAAATTGCCTTTTTCCGTAGATTTCCCGCTGCCGCGTCCCACTTCTGCCATTAATGTCAGAAGCTCGCAACCCCTCCCCCGAAAACCACTCCGGCCCACCTCTTCCTGGCCATTTATTCGCTATACGTGACTTTTCTTGCTAAAAACACATTTCGTCCTGGCCAGATATTAATGAGCACAGATCCCCCGGGATTTCTGTGCTCGGCCTGCCCCGATAATTCTTTTTGTTTCGAAAACACAGGGTCACATAATCTCAATTAACCTTGATTAATGGAGCCAGCTTTCCTGGAGACGACCGATTGCAACAGAAAATTTTATAGTTACGATTTGCGTCAGAAAGGAAGCACTATATCATGATTAAATCATTGAATAAAACTGCATTCTGCAGTGAACACATTTATACAAATCATATCGTAGTAATTAATTGAACGATTACTTAGAAACAGCATATTATTCAAATCGTCATTTATAATCAGTCGACAGCGGATTTTATGCATTTATAAGAAATGTGAATATCTTGATCAAATGAATTCAATCTTAAGAATGAATATAATTTCCATTTCGCTCCAGTTTGTTGCGATTCAGGTTGACAATTTTTATTTTGCACGAAGATCCGCTGTCTAATAATCGGTAACACACCGGATGATAAAAGTTGCAAGATGAATTTTTCTCATGAATTTCTTCTGGTGAAGCGAAGAAAACTGTGTATTAAGTATACATTTAATTGAATAGAATATGCGAGACCACTCCGGGAAGAGGAACGTGCGTGCAACCGAAAAGCAGCGCTTAAATTATACAACACGGTACAATCAGCGAGAGCTTTTTTAAAATATCCGAAGGTAAGAAACTTTCTAAGGAAAAAGCAACGAAATGACTGAAACATGCGGCCAGATGTATAATGTACGGCTCTCTATTGTCAAATGAAGATGCGGCCTGCATCTTCCAGAGACAAAAGTGTTTCTGAATACTCCTCAAGGCACTTTAATATTTTTGCCCCTTCCCACCGAGAACGTTGTATTGAGGATCGGCCCGAGAGTATACTCGAGCAAAAAAAAAAAGCGGGCAACCTCCTCGTTTTGTCTAGAAGAATTTGCGTGATAGGGGTGAGAGTCGCGGGACAAAAATACTGTCGGATAGATTACCGAGCATTTGACCCGGACGAAGGAACCAGATGAAGAGGGTTGCACTCTTGGTGATTAAAGTGAAGCCGGGAATTAGAGTGAAGGAAACTCCAAAGAAGAAGCCGATCGAGGAGGAGCCATGGCAATCAATGAAATGGCGGTGAAAATAAATGAATGGAAATCGAGTCTGTCTTCTTGGTCCGTACTGGCACGGACAACCAGCCGGATAGAATTGCGCCGGGCGTGCTTGACAATTCTGCGTTAGCTCCCCGAACAATGGGAACGAAATTCAACTCAGCTCGCGGATACATTTGTAATTACAACGAGGCTTGCGAATTCCATTCTTCTCGCAGCAACTTCGTTACAGCGAAAGAATTCCACTGCATTTCCTTTAAATTCAATTTCACCCTTAGTAGAATCGTTCTGTGATTCATTAACAGTATGCAAGTTGATTTAATGGTATTCAGAACTATTTCGGTGTGTTAGTCAGTTACGTGGTTAAAATATCTGGCACTTCTCAGTGAGTTTGTACTAGTAGTTGTCATAATAACTTCATTGTACGTTTAGATGAACGCAAGTTTTGATTTGATCGGACGCGTTTGCATTCAAAGACGAGACGTCGCTAATTAAACCGAAATTGTATCAGACTGGGGAGTAATTCCAAAGTTTGTACGATTTTACGGGGATCAAGCCCCAACGGGTAACATTACCGAATCCCATGGCAAACATTCCGAGACGATAGGAGGCTATCGCGAAATGAACAGAAGCGCGCATCAGAGGAGTGGAGTCCTTGACTGTGTTTCGCGTGGAATCCCTAAACTAAACTATACCTCATCCCTATCGGCGGAGCAGCCATCCCTACCCCTCAGGAAAGCAAGCTTAATGCCTCGGAAAAAATAACACAGGCACACACGTCCTTTCACCATCCCCACAAGCATCGAGGACCTCGTGCGAGAGTCTCCCGTGTCCTTTTTTTTGTCGGGCAAGAGGGTGGACATTTAGGGCGACAAAAAAGGACACTCTGTCTGCCGCAGGAAGCCCCCAGAACACGCTGGAATTTCGACCTCCTGCGCGATCGATCGAATCTGCATGTTTTTCTTTCTCGGGGAAAACGATATTGCCTTCGTACTATTGCTGAAGCGGCAATTGTTCAGGGGTTCGACGAGACCTCACCCTTCCGTCCTCGCCCTCCCGCCACCCCTTTCCACCGCGTCGAACGAAACTTTCCTCGCATTCGACGAGTTTAAGAAAAACGTGATTTAAGTTTGGCCACGTTGTTTGTTACTGACAGTCCGCCGAATGACTTCTGCGAAGCATTTTTATTATACAACCGGTCTCGAGCATTTTGCACCGAACAAACCAATTCTGCTAGAAGTACATACAAGTTGAGCAATTAATCATGTCGTATATACATTGTTTTAGATTGAACTATTGCTTTGTGGAAAGCATTTAGACAATGACGAATTTAGACGCCAGAGGTCCGGATAATCAAATTTCTACTGTATGAAGGTTCATACATCAATTATCAGCAGACAACTGATCTTTATGCAAACTGAACATTTGCTACTCGAATGTCAACAAACTGTAGTGAAATAGAAAATAGAATGAAAACCGTAGAACAGAATTTTTAAATTGCACCTACTCATTTTTGTCATAAATGCATAAAATCCCCTGTCTAATTTATTAGGGAGAAGGAACTGATAAAATAGAACGATGCATTCGGACACATCGTCTTTCATTCGTAATTACATTGGTTCATATGTTTTAAATTTGCTATTCACATTGAGTCTAAGAAGAAGATTAAGACTAAGAAGTGATCCGAAAAAGTGGATTAAAAAATACGTAATACTCATCGGAAGCGTGTATCGTCGAATGGTTAATTATAAAAACGTTTATGACTGCCGACATCTGTAATGCCCTTGTTCGAGGTGCCACGGGGAAGGATTTTCTGATTGCAATTAACTAATTAATTAGTCTAATTATCGGGTTTAATTGCGCTGGTGAGCGAGCCACACCTTTCGAATGGCGCATAGGTATGCCCAGGACCGTATCCTCCCGTTGGGTATCCTCGGGATTACACCGTGATCAACGTGTATCGCGCACCCGGACAGCTCACGCACACATAGTGATTCACCCGCGCCGTTGCTCTCCGGTCGCACGTGTGTCGTCGTGTGTAATCCCCCCCCCAACAGACGTGACTCCCCTGACTCGCCCCTACCATTCGGTGGTGGGTGCGGCCTCGGCCATTTTGGTACCACCTACCCCTCGCGCGCAGGTCCTCCACCCTTCTAGGGGATTTCGTACACGTATGCGCGGCGCAGGAACACCGCCGTCGGGTGTATGGGTGCGCACATGCATGTGCTCTCGTGTGGAAAGGTCCTCGAAGTCACTGAAACAGGTAGGGGGACAGTCGAGGAGGGAGCAGGAGCAACGCGGGGCGAAAAGGGATCGGGGAGAAGCAAGCTTATTTCAGAATCCAGCGCACGACAAGGAGAAGAGGAAGAAGTAGTCGAAGAAGAAGAGGAGGAAAAAGAGGTGTCGTTTCGAGGAACGTCGAGGTGGGGAACCGACTTAATTTCTGCCACCCCCACCGACACATTTCCCTCCTCGGCCAACTACCACCCTCTCTCTCTCTCTCTCTCTCTCTCTCTCTCTCTCTCTCTACCCCCCGTGTTCGCCCCTCTCCGTACCCTCGGGCTCGCTCGTTACACGTTCCGCGCCCGGTACGGGGTAACTTCTTCATGGAGTTCTTTGAAAGAGATTCAAAGGTCTCGAGAGTTTGCTGATTATTACTCCCGTTAATTTCCTTGGACGTGAATGGCTTGCGCCGAGGACCGTTTAACGTAATCGCGGCCGAGCTATTATTACCGGAATGTAATATATTTTGTCCTTTAATTTCGAAACACCTAACGCCTCGGTCATTACCGTCCTCTTCGTGGTATTTTTTAACGAATTATTGTGCACGACTTGCTCACGTTCGTACGACGGTATTGATATACAGGACTCTGAAATGTAGATCGCGTTAAACGGTGGTAACTCACGATCGCAGATCAGCGTTGAAGAACGGTCAACATACTCGAAGAACGAGGAGGGAGGTGTGCGCGACGTTCTTGTTCACAGATGGCGGCACGAGTTCATCTTCCCGTTCATTTCCGACCTTGCATGACTTCATGATAGCTCCCACACGTTAAACGATACTAAAAGATATTCCTAGAAATAATTGAACAGAAAATTGTCGGAGAAGTACAATTCATGTACCGTGTACATGAGAATAAATCGTAATTTCGAATAAAAAGTAATTTCGAACTATTTCTGACAATTTATTAGTTCCTCGCTACGTTCCGCCAATAATCTTAATCAAATACCATTATATTATAAACTACAATTTTATGCGAAAGAGTCGCATTTGAACAGACAATATACAAAATGGTATGGGTGTACTGAATTTCGAAATAATTACGTCTCGTTAAGAAATGTAATTATAGGGGTTGTTAAATTAGCAGAGCAAATACCTAGATTTTGGGTGTTAAACGTCTAAGAAGCTTGTAAAATTTTTCCATGGAATTCAATATAAATTCTGCTCTTTCCTTTCAAGTTTTCCGTCCTCGTCCGGCGCGAAACATGTTTCCAAGAGGGTGGATAGGTTATAGCAGGGGACGAGGAAGCGTAAGTGCTTTTTGTCGGAAAAATTATATGATAGCTGGCAACGCGAGCTTTTCCCTCCTCCATCCGCCATTCTCTCCACTTTCAGCGTTGGATTAGAAAATATGATTAGCTTCGTGCCGGGAGTTTATTCGGGTTACGAAGCTGCCTGGAGAAGGGGTGGCTGTCGCCTGTACCCTTCGGATTTTATGGATGACCATGGTCCCCTACGTGTGTCGACAGAAGAAGTTTTCCGAAAACTCTCATGCTACCCTCTCGTGACTAATTCGCCCAATGTGTCGCTGTTGTGTTATTTCGGAGCCTTTCAGAAAATAACAAACTACGTTTTTCATCATTCCCTTCAATCCACTAATGAAAAGGCGCTTCCTCTCTTCGGTTACTTTGCCGAAAAAAATTAATCGAGATAAGATGTTTAAAGGAATATTTTCTTCGCAGAGTCGAATAATTTTCAACGTTAGATTGTCTGTCACGTTCGACCGTTTCTAAATGCGAAATTAGCAACCTGTAAGCGAGGAGCTTTTTCCACGGACGCAATTTAGAAGTTAATATGTAGACCGGCAGACGTCAAAACGAAACAAGAGGTTGGCAGGAGTTTTCTTGGGGTAAGATATGCAACGCACGTCTCGCTATCGTTTTGCTTTCATAAACCTCTCTACCTTTGCCTGTTTCGTTTCGTTCCTCTTATGGAGACCCTCTTTGCCCTACCGCTCCATCTTCGTAGCATTCGTGAACACCCCCTTCCAATTCCTATTTCGAAATGACTGACTTCGTAACTCTGTGACGAGACGATATGCTATGTGCCTGGATAGAGTAGATAACATAAATTTTTGAATCAAAAGTGATTGCCCTTTTCGACGAATGCTGACCCGATGCGACGCGGGTTTAAGAAATTAAGATAGAAATGCCAATTTCGCACGTGACCCCTTGCATTACAAATGAAATTAGAAATATCGAGATCACGCGTCTCTTTCAAGTTGAAATGAAATTCTATTACTTTATCATCGGTATGTAAGCTGTTTTCTAGGAAATTATTAACGACAAAGTAAACAGAAAATTGATTCACTTTGGGTGAAAGTAATTTTAGTAAGGACCGAGATTAAGTAGATTCGTGTCGTTGATCAGGCGGATTTGTAGAATAGAGACTCGACGGCGCGTCGAGGAAAGGCTAAGGATTGTTGATGAGAAAAGTGACAGTGTATCATAAATGAGACAACTGCTACACGATCCTGGCCAGCATGGGGGCAAGAATGAGTATTTCCCAGAGGAGGAGCTCCGGAGTCAACTCATCAGACACTCCTCTCTGCCACCTCGAGCTCTTCGACTGCGTAATAAAACCATGGCAATTTTTATTGAGCATCGTGACGCCATTGTTCTGCTCGCGACTATCGGATTCCCGGTGCTCAACGCTCATCCGATTTCCAGTATTCCCGTCGCGATGTCTCACGACAGCTCGATGAAAACTTTCGAAACGCCACGAACCGCGAACGTGCGTGGAAAAAATATCAGTTTCAGAGCGCGAAACTACCACGTGATTACCGACGTCGTTCAATTAACTTCGGATACGTTTCAATTGTACAATTTATTCACTTTCAATTTGTTCATGTTGCCAAAGGAGTACATACATTTTCATTTAGCCACTGTCTCTTACGATTGATGCAGATCATTTTTATTTTCTATGGAGATCCACAGTCTAATCATTATAGAATTTAGAGTCCTGATTTTATTCTCTTTCGACGCGACTGGTACAATTTACTTATTTGCAATTTTCTCAATTTGCCAAAGGAATACATACATCTTAATTTAGCCCCTATTGATACAGATCATTTTTATTTTGTATGGACATGCACAGACTAATCGTCATATAATTCCGAGGACCGATTTTATCCTCTTTCGATGCAACGAATAGATTGTCGAAATTAAACGTGAAATAAATACTTCATTATTGCGACGACCATTGAATAAGCTCATTAGCGGGGCTCGTTACATGACATGATCAAGGGACGTAGAACGTCCGGCGAATAATAATAATAGAACGGAAATTATTAAGTACGAAGTATCGACGTTACGTCACATTTTTTCGATATACTTTCAACGTGCCGCCGGTAAAATTAGATTCTAGAGACGCGAGTGGCAAGCGATGCATCGGGCGGGAAGGGTGATCGATGAAAAAAAAAAGGGCGATCGGTTTCAACCCCATCCATGAAGCGTGGTTGCGACCCCATCGGATGAGAAACGATCCCCTCTCTCCGATGTCGAATTTATATCGAGATCGAATTATTGATCTTTACCGGCGACCGATTGCGACGACCCCATGTGTCGATTTTACGGTGTTAACGATTACCGACCTTTCTCGCAGCCGGTCCTTTTTCTTTCTTTTCTTTTTTTTTTTTTTAATGCTACCCCCTCCGTTCAACGGTTCCGGTAGTCGGTTGCGATTTATCTTGTTTTCTGGCGTAGATACGCGAGCGCCGAGTAATTAATCTAGATCTAGGAGTCTCGTTAGGTCCCGGCGACCAGATATCCGACTCGTCTACAGGCGATCGGTCAGTGTCCAGTTCTATTTTAACTGCGGCTTAGACCGAAACTGGACTAACTACTAACGCACCGGCTGTGTTGACACGAGGCATTAACAATTAATATCGATGTCAACGGACGGCGACACGTGTAACCCGGATTGATGGCTTGTAACCGTGTTTAAACCCAGAATTAACATCTCCGAATATAACTCATTACTGCGTAATAATTTCGAAATACTTTAAACATCGGTACAATATAACATAAAAAATATCGCACAACGATTAGACGACGTTCAATCGATCATTTCAAGTCAAGGGTGGTAACCCGAGGACCAGGGTGATCTCAATTACCCGGAGTCACGTTTTAGGCGTTTTTTGAAGGTACATTTCGGGAGTGCCCTGGCAATATCGAGCGTATGAAATTCCATAAATTATCCATCCATCCATCCCCCGCGCACAATAAGCGGGGGCGATATTACAACGGCAGCAGCGTCATTGTTGCCTTCCGAAGGAAGAAGACGAACACGAAGGCGGGGAGGAAGACAAGGAAGCAAAAAAAAAATGGTCCGGTGACGAGCGTCCGGTCAAAGACGTACTCGAACCCCTTTGAGCAACTGGACTTAACCCCTCCAGGGTTTCCAGCGGGCGCGTGATCTTTGAGGGGATGTATGTAAGTTGTGGGCGGTGGAGGTGCCAGAGCTAGGGAGCCGAAGAGAGGTTGGCAGACTAGCGAAATAAGCGAAGGCGTCGTGACGATGGGTCTGGGTCGGTAGTGGTGGTGGTGGTGGTGGTGGTGGTGGTGGTGGTGGTGACGGTCGCAGCGTCGACGATGCTGCTGGTGGTGGTGGTTGGTGGTGGTGGGGCTGAGATGAAACTGCCGGGTGGTGGTGGTGTAAAATATGGATTTACTTCTCCTCCAGGACCTCGGCTTTTCCTTCGGGGTCTACGTTCGCGAGAACGTGGATGCTCATCTTTCCATGTGTGTGTGTGTGTGTACGGTTCCTAGGCTTGTGCACCGCCACACGCACTTCTATCACCCCCCCCCCCCATTATGCGAGCAGCACACGGGGGCGGTGGTAGGAGGCGGGCGCCATGACTCGTTTGTTAGACGGGACTTGGAAATCCAGGGGGGTGTTTTGTTACTATTTTCTTTGCACTGTCACACGAGACGCTCCGGTGTTTTGTCTCTCTCCGCGAGAAGAAGGAAGGAACTTTTGCGGAGCTAACGGCCAGGCTGAAACCGAGCACAGTCCGAGAGAGCTGACGCTTTGGTTAAGCGCGAAGCCAGAATGCCGCCGCCGCCGCCGTCGCAGCGCCGCGCTTTCTTGCGCTCTTAAACGATTCTCTCAATTGGGTTCTTGCGACACTCTGCGGGATAAATCGTCGCCGCTAGCTAGGAGACGCTCGACGATTCGAGGAGACTGTCGAGTCCCGATCTCTCTCGCATAGCTTCCGAGAGCTTTCCAGAACCGTTTCCAGGGATGCAACTTTCGTTCCAACTATAACTTCATCACCGTGGAACGGTTCCCAGCCGACGTTCCCCCGTACATTTCGATTAATTAACAAGTTTCCGAATCGACTAATTTACTCTTCCTCTCTCGCGATAGAGAAACTCCCGTTGAAACTCTAAAGTTAATGTATTCGCACTTCCCCGGCTCGTGATAACTTGGATGGTTATTTCCAAGGTACGTCTCGGAGCATATAGACCCCCCTCTCTCTCCCCCCCCCTCCCTATGTGTGTATAGTGACATTCGATCTCTTCCCGCTGACTATTTCCATCCGTACATAGGCCCTGAGTATATATTTACAGGCATGTACACTCGTATACCTACGCGGGTAATTTAAAATGCGATTACACGAAGGGTGTCCTTCGTAGGGATAGCATTCGTTCGTGGACATAAGAATAGCTAATACGGAAATGGCGAAGGAAAGTCCGTCGGAGGTGGAGGAGAGGTGGTCGTCGGAGGGGCAAGGGAGGGGAGGGGGGTTGAGCGGTTGGATGGCTGCCATTAAAAGATTTCATCCCTTCCCCTCTCTCTCGCCCGCGGCACCCATATATAAGGGTGAGTAATCTGAGAGCCACCCCTCCTTCCTTATTTTCCTTCCTACTTTTTCTCACTCTCCTCCTTCCCTTATATATGTATATATGTATATGTATATACACACATTATATATATATACATATACATACACATATACATACTCGCATCCGGTTCCCGTGGTGTACGTTCACGAATACACTCGAATACGATCGGGCATTTGCAGAAAAGCACTGTCTGCTGTCGATGCGCGTTAGACAGAGAGCCAGGTGTAAAAGAACCGGAGCTATGCTCTCGCGTCCGATTCGCATGGTTTTCACGTGCGATATATTACTTTCCTACGTACAGATCAATTCCGAAAATGCGGATCTGTAATGAAACTTGATATCTCGGAGTCATCCGTTTGCGGTATTCTTCGAACTTCAAAAAGTTCACGCGCATACAACATTTGGATATGTAAATGGGATAATATAACATATACCTAATCTTATTTGATTATCACCGGTACTCTATTTACAGCTAATTAAAAATGTAAACAGAAAACTCAATTTTTCTGTGACTCACGATTCTTGTAATTAACACGAACCGTTTTTCTTTTGCATAGAGATCCGCAGCCTAGTTATAAGTAGGCAGATAGACGTTCGATTCGTACATTAATAATTTGAACAAGCTGAAAACACTGGATAAGCATTATTAGATCATTCGAACTTTTTCACTGTTTCAAATAGCAGCTACTCATTCCTGTTATAATTCTTACAAAATCTGCAGTCTAGTTACGAGTTTGACATTTCTATAATGCATGATATTAGACAAACTAATAATTCTACTTTTTGTTACAGGTTAGAACGTGGAAAGCAAGGAGTCTGTTTCGTAGTAAACAGCTTTATAGAAAATATTCGGAACAAATGAATTCCAATATTTAGGGAAAACCTTTTTGCCAACCAACAAAAATGAATACGAATAAAGGATTATTGAAACGTACGCAAATGCAAAAAGGTCAGAAGTGAGTCGTGCGCGTTGGATTAATGCGGGAAGATGACAGAGGCGCGCATAAGTTGAAGGAACGAAAACGAGAGCGCAGACACTGGGCTGCACCTAAGGGATACGTAAGACCAACACACACATATGGATTACAGAGGGTAGGATTGGCAGCTCTGATCAATATTCGATTTTTGAAATATCTTCCCCACCTCGGTACCCATCGACGTCCTCGCCCGCCCCTGTGCGCCACCCGCTCTTCCCAGCCACCCCTCGCGGAACGTTCCTCGAAAGCTCGATACTCCATTTGTATTTTTAAACTGGAATCCCTATACACATACATCTCAGCCGCACACGTACACGTTCTGTACACGTATACAAGATACGTATACAATGACACAGGAAAGCGTCCTGCCACCACCATCGCCATTCGCCATCACCATTACCACCGCCGGCGGCGTCGTCCTCTCGTCTCCTCAACCCTCTTCTTCCTCTTCTTCCTCTTCTTCATCTTCTTCTTCCTCTTCTTCTTCTTACTCTGCCCTACCGTCGTCGTCGTCGTCGTCGTCGTCGTCGTCCTCGTTGTCCTCTTCCCACCAGGGTGTTCCCTCTCGTCTTTGCTCTCTTGTCGCGAGATCTCTCTTTCTTTTTTGCGCTGTGTGCGCGACGCACACACGCCTAACGAGCGGAGCCGAATGTGCGGATTGGATGTATTTGCGCGTGTGTGCCGGATCACGTGTGGGGGCTGGAACTCGTCTGTGTATGTATTACCTATATGTATCGGTTAGGTGCATGCATGTCTGCGTGCGAGCGAACGGAGCACACTCAGGGGCTGGAGGCATACGATCCATCGGAATTTTAAGGAAATAGAAGGACACTCGATGCATACCATCGGTATGTAGCAATGCGCTCGTGGTTGTGACCGCATCTGTATGCGTGACTGTTAACGCGTGTACGTGTTACAGGGCCGGCAATAGTGGCTGGAAGAGAAATGCGTGGATGTGACAGAATCCTTTTTAACTTTGTTGCGTTTGAAGGAATTGTATCATTCCGCCCGGGGAATTCAATACCCGAGTGGTTCGCTTATAGGTATTTCAGCGCCGGGCGATACGCGTTAATATAAAATGCATCTTTCCGCGGAGTCATATTTAGCCGGAGCGGCGCGGCGCGTCCCGACGCCTCTTCGCGGGTCGTCTCGAAGAGGATCTTGAACATCGAGGGAACATCGCGTACCGGGACGTAAACCGGAGGAGAGAGAGAGAGAGAGAGAGAGAGAGAGAGAGAGAGAGACAGAGAGAGAGAGAGAGTCATCGACGAGACCCCCGGGAATGCGCGAGGCATTACCTACCGAGAACGGATATTAATTTATTTTATCGTGAAATGCAATTTCAGGAATTACGTTTATAAGGGTTAGTTGTGTATAGCAAATATCGGGGCGCGCCGTTGGATCAATTTTCAGCTCGTCCGGGACAGGAAAGTAGATTTTACCGGTCCTGTGTATCTTTATACACGTCAAACCGACGCGCACCTCGCGCGCATACCACCGGTCTTTCGCGCGCGCGTTCGAATATATAGAAATCCTCTCGACTCTCGTGTGTTCGCGTTTCATCAGGAATGAAGGGATGCAGGTACCCATACTCGTTCCTCTTTGCCCGGCGAATTGGAATTTCTCGCCGCGGATAGAATTCTTTTTCAAGAATCACGCGACGCCCACGATACACAAGACGTAGGTGTCGGGTTCCTATACGGAGCCACACGTACACGTCGTCGCGCACCTTTGTGTTAAATGAATACGATGACACTTCAATACTAATTGCGTGTCCGTTCGCGTAAGTTGGATCAAGTTCGTTTGCCGGATAAATGTATTTTACCTTTTCGAATCGATATGCTTGTGCGATCTCGAAACTCTGTCCGAACGTTCCGAGGGTAGGAAATGTTGTTCATTTTATCATCAGTATTTACACACTTAATATTTTCATCGTTACATACGTATTTTTTTTTGATGATTTACAGGAGAAAAGTGCAAGTTTATATTCACCGCGAATCTACATTTAGATGTACGTGTTTGAAGGGGTTGGACATCGATGATGGAGAATTTTTATCGCCGGACGGGTCGATTATAAATTGCAATTAAATGATTTTAATGCGGCGCAAGGTTTCGCTGGGAAATGATGTCGCGCATGAAGCCGGTCGAGCGATACGGAAGTTATCAAACCCGTTCCCCGCGTCCCGTTGTCTGTGTTCCATTATCGCGGGACAATCATCGATAGGTGCATTTGCGAGGTCTCTAACCGGCGCTCTCCGCGCGCATCCATTGAAAAGCGCCGAGGAGAGCGAGTGCGAGAGAAAGAGAATGAGAGAACGAGAACGAGAGAGCGAGAGAGAGAGAGAGAGAGAGAGAGAGAGAATAAGTTTGTGTGTGTGTGAGAGAGAGAGAGAGAGAGAGAGTCGTCCAGCGAATCCGACGGCCGTTTGCAGCCGGTAGGTGCATTTTGCGCAACTGCGGATCGAGCCTACCGGTGCAGTACCGTGTGCAATTAATTAAACTGCGGCGCAGCGTTGCTCATTAGCGGGCGTCGATTGGCTGCCGGCCGGTCACGTGACAGCCATGTCGGTGGAAGGAACGGGCTAGAAGGGTAGGAGGACGCGAAAGGGGGGTGTTGGTTCGCTCGGGATAGGGGGGTGTGGGAGGGAGGGATAGGGGGGGGGGCAGTCTGGATCAGGGGGAGGAGAGGGAGGGATGGAGGAGGAGGGGGGTCAGTGGGGCAGAGAAGGCAGCACTGCACTCGCTCAGTTGTTTCTACTGGAGAGCCACGCCCTGCCCCTTTCGCGCCAGGCTACCAAAGGCGGATACTCGGGAATTAATTAAGACGCCCACCAACAAATGATATCTCGCCGTTTCCTTCGAGCACACTTCATCCCCGTACCGCGGGGTAAGGTATTAATTAGAAGGACCAAAGGCGAACCGTCTGATTGGAGGCTCCTTTGGGGTTTCCTCCATCGTTGTGTCTGCGCGAAGACTCTCTATATATCTCTCTCTTTCTCTCTCTCTCTCTCTCTCTCTCTCTCTCTCTCTCTCTCTCTTTCTCTCTCGCGGACACCCGACCACCTCCGGATCCTCTCTGGACACCGTTCACCCTCTCGCCTCCTCGCCACGCCGCGAAATGACTTTCCCGTCTATTTATTGCACGTCGTTAGCAACTTTTGCAGCGTTCTTAACGGTATTACGGAATAAGGGATAGTTAAGAGACGCGCGCAATAAGAACCGCATGTTAATCTTGCGCTTTACTTTTCTGGTTGTTAATAGAGTAGTGTGATTTGTTGTTCGGTATACAAGCTGTTTTATACTACAAGCGATCAAATTATTAAAACTATTTGAATAAATTAAATTTGCTGTAAAGAAACAATTTTTTATAATTAAGAAATTATATGTTATTAGGATAAAAGCCATGAATTGAAGCAAATTTAATGTTTGTGATTAAAATACAAATCGTCGTTAAGCAATTACCTTATAAAAATTCTGACGAGCCATTTCGGAATGTAAATAAGTAAATACGCAGCAATAAAACGTTGAAAGTGGTATTTTCTCATAATGCCTCGCAAGCCTCTCCCTTATAGCAAACGAATCGGCATGGAGATTCCATGCAAATTGCTTGAATGCGTCTTCAAGAGGAGCCCCAATGGGCCACACAGTAAATCTGTAGATTGGATTGTCGCTCGGTACAGCTAATCACGCAATTACTTTGCCCGGCTTTAATTTTATCCTTAATTAAATCCAATCTCGCGTAACAAACGTGAACGTGCATTCCAGATCCAGCACCACGGGAGATTGAAATTTTGAAAAGAGGAAGCAAAGGGGTGGACTGACTATCCGATAAATTCAGTTAGCTAAATTTCATTATTTGTAATAACTTCGGCAATAACGCTATAGGCATTCATTTCTCGAATGATTGAACACTGCAAATTTAAATATGTATGTATATTCTTCAGTGTTCGTCCACTCAGAAAAATGAAATATAAAACGCATAAAATAGAAACATGTTTATTAAAAAGATGGACAAATGTTTCCCAATAGAAGTTCATTTGAGGAAGTGTCCCATCTGACCAAAGTTACTCGTTTCGTCCCTTTAACTAACACAATCCGTTTCACCCCCGTCAGACTGTCACACAGTTCCCTCAAAATTGACGTACGACCCTGTTGACACTCTACTCTTTACATCACCAGAATGAAACAAATGTAACCAAAAGAGAAACCTCTCACCGTTGATGCGTCTACATACTATTCGTACTTATTTATGCATTTCTGCCAAAAATAAGTGTGTACAATTTAAAAGAACAGACACTCTAAAAGAATTTGAGAAAATCAATAAAAATTCTATTATTGCAATTGATGTGAAAAATTTCTATTTTGTATTTTATTAATATTAAAGTATAATATTTCTAGTAGAATTTTCATTTACTTATAGAGCATTTTTAGTAACGTAGTTCGACGCGTCTCGCAGTGAAATCAGACAGTTTCAGACAGACAAAGCGTCCAGCAACCACCACTTTCGCATGACAATTTGGTTTACGTGAATGTTTCAGCAAAACTGTTTGCTTAATTTACCAAATCTATTTTGCTAATCAGCGGTTGTATTACAAAAATAAATTTAAATGTATGAAATCAGTATTTAGTTCAAAAATTATGTTGTTGAATTAAAAAATTTTAAATAGTCGAACAATCTAATTATTCATCGCGGGAACCGCAGTCTTGCTATACACTGAATGAAAACAGGCAGATGAGGTATAATAAAATTTGTTCCGAGCAGGGGCGGGGGGGGAGAACGGATTCCTGGTGTAATATCACGGACAATCGCCCTGATTCGAAAATTAGGTAGAGATTCATGCGGCAACACGACGCAAGTGAGCAGAAAAGGCGGTGGCTCGTTTCTTCCAGGCTTAATTTACCCAGGCCTGGTGCGCGAAGGTAATTTTGTTTAAATTATTAAAACCTGGGGGCCACGTCTACCGTCTGCCTAATCACGTAATCTTCTAAAAAGTTATAAAGTTACCGAGTTCATTTTTAAAAGCACGTCCCCTCCCTCACGCTGCGTTCGTCCCTCGTTCTACTCCCGTTTTCTGTAGCCCGCTCGTATCTCCGGGACGATCCTTCTGAAAATACTTACGGCACTTTTTATTACCTCGTATTTCATGCCGTGCGCGGAACTTTACCGTGCATATTTATACAGGTAAATAACTAGCCGCCTGACCTCGCGCCTATAAGCCCACTGCTGTTCTCGAATCAAGCAGAGGAACGTTATGTATGTACGAAAGAATGGTGATGCTTAATGGAAACTGATGAATGTCGTCGTCGAAACTGAGCAGCCCCGATGAACCATTCGTTCTACTCTACTTTGGTCAAGTTGAGAAATCGCCTATCAATCGGCATTGAGAAACGACTCTCTCACCGAAACCTTTCCAGTTTACTTTTTATCTAATTTTAACGTTGCTTCACCATCAAATGTTATTAGCAACATTAAACCTTAATAGGGTCATATAGCATGTACATTGTGAATTATACAATATACGATTACGTTGCAATATAGTTTAGTGACTACGGATCTTTAAATAAAAATGTTCCGCATCAATTGCAAGATACAGATTAAATTGGAGTTTGGCCTAATTGGAGTGCGGTGGATAGTTTACGAATTTTATGGACAGACTATATTCGATGGAAATGGTCACATTGTTGGAGCGGGTGTAGCGTGGTCGCGAAATCGCATATTTTTTTTTGTTCGCCTCTTACGGAACCGAAAGCACTCGCCCGAAATTTTACTACCAAATTGGCTTTTTCGCATTTCGAAAATATTGACTTCGCCGCGGCCACGGTGAAAAATCGTCGGTCCAATCGACGCGCGCTAGGCTAACGCCGCCGTGCGGATTTCAAATTCAAATTTCGCGGCAATCGAATTAACCCGCAAAAGAGTCGTTTGATCCGGCTATCGGGCACGTAGAACGCCGCACAAAGTGCCCGCCACAATTATGAATAATTCGGTGTGCAAATTCGCTTAATTCCTTTCGTCGAATCAAGGGGGGCCATCAACCAACGAGCCGACAGAACAC
Organism: Lasioglossum morio; assembly: GCA_916610235.2. Lineage (NCBI taxonomy): Eukaryota > Metazoa > Arthropoda > Insecta > Hymenoptera > Halictidae > Lasioglossum > Lasioglossum morio. The sequence goes on along the minus strand of OU744324.1, from coordinate 2,682,359 downwards.
TCGATACAGCCATCGAACGCTCTCAGTCTTTCATCTTTTGCGGCGGAATACACGAAACTGACGGATCGATTGTTAAAAATGCGATTTCAGCGAATGATCGAATAACGAACGACATTTACAAACGTTGTTACTAAACGAACGCACTTGTAGGAACAGGATTTTTTAGTATAAAATATCTGCCCTTTATTTAGAATACCGCGACAAAAACTATAAAGACACAAGTACAAGTGTGATACAATAAGTGTGTCCGTATTCGTTAATCCGTAAATCGTGATCGTTAACCGTGTGTCGTAGCCGTAAGTCGTGATTGCGTTCGTTTCTTGTATCGCAACTCGTATCGCGTTCCGTATAACGTTTTTAGCAAAAAGCCCTCGTCGTCTTCCACGGTCTGACTTTATTGTCGTGCACACAGGTGCGTTTCGGCAAACCTATATGGTTTTTCCCGCGACCTAGTCGAGGTACGGGTGATTACACTGGCTTATATTTACTTGCCAGTTCATTACCCCGGTACTCGACTGTTTACAATATTTGGGGACGTGTTATTAGACGTTTGGGCGCGCGACGTTTTTTGGCGGTGTGAGGGCAATGACTCGGTCGGTTGGTGGCCTTCCCGATATGTTGATTCCCACACACTTGATACTGGTATAAAAACAATTTAATAAATATAACAAAACGCTCGTGACAATATAAGTTGCCAAAATCGTTCCCGCAACATTAGGGGATGACTGAAATATTCCTTCGACGAGTGTCAAATTTTCTCTTCTGTAGTTTCCAAACGGAAAAAAAAATGAAAAATCGCAATAAAGGATGCACGAGGGTAATCTATGTTCTCATTACCACGTTTTTATTATTTTCCACAAGGCTGCCTGTCATTAAAATGACAATCCCGAAGCGAACCGTTCCACCAGGAGGAAGGAAACAAGAACCACCGAGCAGCCACGGAGTAAGTGACGTGTTTAGCACGTCACGTTTTCAATATCCATATAATTGGATGGGTAATGTCTTAATTTCTCTCGGAAATGTTTTGCACGCGTGGTACAGACGATCTAATGGTTTCAACGTGAATGGACCGGACGCGAAATTCGTATAATCTTGAACCGTAACTATTATCCTATACATATAATAAATAATGGATATGCACGGAAGCAGCCCCATTTAAGTGTTCTTAATTAACCAGCCAGCCGGGGGATGTAACAGATGCGCGCGCTTAAATTTAAATTTATTCCAATCGAGCGGGAAGAGCTGCGGATAGCGAGAAAGAGAGAGAGAGAGAGAGAGAGAGAGAGAGAGCGAGAGAGAGAGAGAGAGAGAGAGAGACGAGGAGAGAAAGGGAAAGAGAGAAGGGACAAGCGGAGTAGACAGCGTCACCTGCTACCCGCGCCACCAAGATTCTCTCTCCGATCTCGATCTCCACCTTTCGCCATTCCGCCATTATTCCATTATTCCGGCGTGGACGTCGGCATAAAGCCGGGTAGACGGTCTCGTCGAACGATCAAACTTTAATTCAATTAGGAAAAACCGAGGCAGCTCGTCATCTTGTTCCCGTTCTCTATTTTTCATTTTGTTCCTTTTTGCTCCTCTACATGGTAAATAGATAGGTGAGACACCCTGAAAAATTGCCTCCGGACGGCTGGATCCCAGCCGGCTAGCCTTCGAAACTCCCTCCAGCTAGCATTTTGCATTTCATCAGGCTTCTCTTCTCTAGTAATTACCGTAATAAAATTATCGTGAAACGGGATCGGCTGAACATGATCGGCTCTCCGGCCAGGTTCCGTGGTATTGACGGATTCGCGCGGATATCGGGTTTCCGCGGCATGTCTTAATGACGTTCGAATTTTAATGACAATCCCTCGGAACGGGCAGCTCTCCGGCCAGAATACAAAGTATCGGTGGCCGTTTTGACGAGGGTGCTGCGACTGCGAGAGCGCCGATGGAAGGAATTCACCGGAGCGTCCGCCAAGGTGAGCGTTTTTTCCCTCCGGTTTGATTGACTAACGTCAGTCAACGAGATCTCCTGCGACTCGCCATGGTGAATCCCCATTTGGTATGCCATGTAGATAAGTACAGTCCCCGGAGAAGTTTCAACCTAAGAGGAGACTAAGAGCTCGCTCCTCTCGCGGACCAACAGACACCGTTCGCGATCGGAACTGTACACACACGGCTCTCCGACTTCGACCTATTCCTTTCTCGGATCCTATTTTTTCGGCAGATCGAGCTACAACGCCAATAATATTCCTGCTCGACGGCTCGAGTGAGAAAAGGAACTTGTTAACCGTTTTATATATTATTTAGCCGAGCAGATATTCGACGCTGGCCCGTGTTCGTAGCGTTTCGACACAACCTCGATGGAAATTGAATTCTTCTTAACGCATCTCCCCTCTTTCTGATTCAGAACCGACACCGTCTAATGTGGAACGCAGCTCGTAAAAAAGCGAAATTTGAAATTCCAGTTATACGAGGTAACGGTGACGCAGTCGAGTGTCTATAACTGTCCGGGACTTAGGTGTACCTAGGATTTGCGTCTAAACGACTCAATTATACTTTGGTCGTGGGGAAGTTGAAAATTTGAAAGCTCACTACTAAATCTGAATAAAGAAAAAGTATCTGGAAGTACCGTCGCGTTTCCTACGCGAAACGAAGTTAAAAATCCGTGCAGCTATTTCGCGTGTCCTTAACTCACCGGTTAGAGTCGCAGGGAGTGTTAACTGTGAAAAAGTGAGGCTCATGAACAGATACGTCTCGGAGAGGGTATAACAAATCAGAAGTACATCGATATATGTCCGTATATATGGCAAACGTATATGTAAGTAGGGAACGAATGCGACAGAGTGAGAGAGGAGAGTGAGAGTGAGAGAGAGAGAGAGAGAGAGGGAGAGGGAGAGGGAAAGAGAGAAAAAGAAAGAGACGAGGAATCGGTGGAGACGGAGAATATCAGTCCGTGAGGAGAGGAACGGAGAGAGGAATAAGTATAGGAAGGCGAGCTGGCGACCATCACCAAGTCAAATCGTCTCTCGCAACGCGCCAGCGAATAATCTTAAATTCAAATTAAGAGTGGGTCTACAAATTTAAACAATAAACGATCAGATTCCCCGCGATTCAAATTTAAACGCGGCGGACAATGGGCCCCGAAGAAGCTCGCATTTGTGGTATTCCCTCGTCTTTACCTCGAAGCTTGCACCACGTGTACAATCGCTTGTATCTCTCGATCCTGGTATTTATGGCTTCGTTAAGTGTAAACGGTTTGCAACGCTTTGCCTCGCACGAAACGAAATCCACGGTGCCCGTACCGCAGCGTTCATAATCGGTCGCGCTATCTCGCCTTATCTGTTATTATTCGATCGCCGGGCAGATACCGACTTTTGCCAGCCAATTTATAGCAATCCAAAACAAAAGTCCTTTTCCTTATCCGTTGCGTTCCGAACATGGTACGAGAGTCCTGTTAAACATTTCTAAGGAAACGCTGTGAAAGCTTAACATTCTCGACCACAAAATATGATAGATTTGTTTAATGAAAGCATTCATTGAAATTTTAAGTATTTACAAGGTTTTCCTAATAATGTCTAACAGGATTACGTACTGACGGTTCATTTGCAGTGTCTATTTCTTCAGTACCTACTGACAGAGCCCAACTTTCCGCGGGGCTTGGATCTGATTGGCGATCAATCGCAGGACCGATTTCGAAGAAAGTTTCTGTATATCGGGCGGACATTTGGAAAATTCTTGCTGATTACGAGGCGGCGCACGGTGTCGCAAGAAAGTGAAAAAAGGATTGAGGCAGCCGACCACCAAAAAGCGAGCTCCTAATTCGATGGACCGAATCGGAGGCAGCCAGTGACGGTGGAGCCGGTGAGCTAGAACGGTGTCGAAAGAAAAACTCGACGACGACAGCAACGACGACGAGGAGGACGAGGACGAGGACGAGTACGACGGGGACGAGGACGATTTGGAGGAAGCGAGACGGTGGATAAAAGGGCGAAAAGACGAGACAGGGAGAGGACGCGAGACGCGAGCAAGGCCGGCTCGCGGGAGAGAGAAGGAAGAGGCGGAGGACAAGAAGCGATCGGGATGTCAGATCGGATCTCGTTGGTGAATCAAATTTGGCCAAATAAACGAAGAGACGGAGGGGAACCGGGAGTGGAACGCAAGAGAGGAACGGAGGGCCGCGAGAACAGTTGCGCTTCGTGCGTGCATTAGCATGCGGGAGGGCAGCGAGAGAAGAGAAGAGGACCTGGCTGCTGAAGAAGGATCGAAGGGGATGCTGGAAGAGGGAAGAAACGGGATAGAGGACCAAACCTTCGCTCCTTCAAGCGGCGAAGTCAAGGAGCAAGCTGAACGGGGAGGAGGGCAAAAAGGTTGGCAAGAAGGGACTTTTCGAACTTTCTTTGTGTGCTAAGCAGCCTCCCGGGTTCTGTGGTACGCGGCAGCCCCGGCTGCTGCTGCTGCTGCTGCTGCTTCTTCTCCTTCGTCGTGTCCTTCCTCAGACGCTGTGTCCAACGGAGAAACGAGCCATCGCGGAACGGCACGAGTTCTTTCACTGATTCTTCGATCTCGTAATCGGTCACTATACCAGGCGCGAACAGGAACGCGAGAAACCCTCCGTTTCGAACGAAAATAAATCGCTCGTTAATTAACCCCTTGTCGCTTAATCCCCTTTCGATAGTTCCTTCACCGTTTCTTCAATAAATCCGTCCCACTCTAATTAGAACGTCCTCCGTTTCTAATCGATTCACAAAATAAAGCAAAATCCATGTTTATCGTATAATTACATTTGTGCTCCGTTACTTAACAAGTTCGCTGAGTGAAGCAGCGAAGTTGTGCGTCTGTTCGATCGCTATAACAGAAATCGAAAATTCAGTAACGGAATGAAATTTTGAATTTAGGGAATTGTTGGAGCATCGCCGGATGGAGAGACGCTCCTGTAGCAATAGCGAACTAAAATCACAAGGTTCAAGATGAAATGTATTTTCTGCGATAGAATTTGATGAGCGCGCTACGGTGTTTATACAAGTTTACATTTTCGTAGACGCGATTCAAGAAGTTGAAATTAGTTTGATTTACATTTGCTCGGTTTATCGCGTAACAGAAGAGTACAGCGTTATACATATAAATGTGAAAATAAACTATTAATTCTTCAGTTGACATTCAAAACTAGAGGCTTACAGACGTTGAAACTGAATTAAATGAGAACGTTAAATTCTCAACGATTAAATGTGCTTATGGCAGTTTGCGGATTGAGGTCGAGTTACCATGCGCGCTGCGGCGCCTGACTTTCGGCAGCCACGTCAACGCACACGCGTAAAATGAATCGCACAGTATCGCTGACGTGCGGGAACACGAGGGCTTCGGATGGAAATTGTCCTCTCTTTAGAACGAAAATTCAGGAATAGCGTGGTATCTGTGCGCTTAATGATCCGGTCCCAGCAGCACCATGAAATTGCTATATGCGAAAAGAAAATGTTCGCAAGAAACTTTGTAAAAAGAGATTTTATAATAAGAATCAGCTTCTCAAGAAAAAGTATCCTCGCGCACCAGCGATGATCGATTTACGGAATTTCGAGGGTCGGTGAGTGGAAACAGCCGAGAAGAACTATGCCAGCGTGAATCGACGGCAGATCGTAACGATACGAAACCAGTATCATTTGAATGACATATTTATCGCAAACGAGCTCATCCCCATGAATGACACACACATACAGCCGCGTTTATTCGTCGTACAAGGAGAACCGTTCCCGAGCACTTTTTAACCAGAGCTTCTACATGTGTACACGCAATCATACCGACGAGTCTACAAGTCCCCAAGAGAAACGTGTCCGAGTACGTGAGCGAGATCCTCCCGCTAGACAACCGGCGCCCTCGTTTAAGAGGACAATTTAAATTCACGCGGTGTCAGCTTTACTCGGCATTCCCCCAGCCTGGACACATACGTTTCCACGCATTAATAAGATCTCTGTAAATTAGTCCGCGAGCGAACACGGCGAGTAAACTTACACCTTCCTGAATGTACCATCAGCTAAGCCTCTAAAGCCTGGCCATCGCTACCCTTGACAACAATCGTTCCACCAAACGCGTGGAACGGTTCGAGCCAAAGTTATTCTTACGCTAAACGCAAGAAACATAAGATGAACTATCTCGGACACTGAGGATCTTGTCGCTCCTAAACTTATTTAGAAGAAACTTTATAAGTATACATTAATTCGAACGAATATTCGATACTTTTATTTATTTGCGCGCGTGGTATCGTGCGTATATTGGTTTATTTTTTTAATCACATTGAAAAAAATAAGACGACTTATAAACTCCCGCGGCGAAATTATGGGAGCGGTTAACAAGGATTTTTAAATCGCGAAACTCGTGAGCGGAATATACGAGGTTGGCGTGGCCACACAGTGTGCCACTTCTGTTATGAATGCACTAGAAATAAAACGACGGGAGATCTTCATCGTTCTTCGAATGGCGACCGAGCATGGCAACCAATTATTACGGGGGCGAGAATGTTGCAGTCGAGGTGTGTTATTAGGCCACGGCGTCCACTGCTCTCCTTTTCGGGCAGTGCCTGATCGAGGATATCAGCGGTGTTGATCATCGCTATTGATGAATGTATACCTCCCCTTTCCTGAGCCCTGGTGTCGCGTTAAACAATTATTAGCTTCCATCTGCAGCGTAGATAACACCGTTCGATAAAATAGCGTCGGATAAAGTGAGACATCTGACAGTCAAATTCCGAGGCTGACGGAATATCACTTGAATTCCAAGATTCCTGCTCCTGATTATAATCCGTGGAAAAATGTGTAATTAATTATACGGAACAACATTGAAAAATTTGTATAATTATATTCTTTTTATTAATATCTTTTTTTTAAAGGGTTTGTCTATTTAACTTGCATTGCTTCACTTTAGAGGATCTCTAGGGAATTTTGGACTAGAGCCTCCAATAGATATATAAGGCTGAAGTTAATTATTTAAATTTATTAATAACTTATAACATTGGAAATATAATGATACTGGTACCAATTTTTGATCTTTCTTCTATGAAAACAATCCCTATTCTGTTAAAGACAAAATGATAACGTTCAAAACATGTTAAATAAAACGACAACTTCACATTGATGAGTGTTGCCTGAATCTTGCCACAGTCACCACACTTCCTACCAGAGAGAATTGAAGAATTGTTCGGTGGAAGGCAGTAATTTAATTTTCTAAACGCAGAAGATGTTTTTGTCGGGTAACATTGCTGAGTGTCCATTAGGAGGATGAATTACATAATTTTCTAATAATATTCGACACGGGTGGCCCCATACACGAATAGAAATGAGCGAGAAAAATAGTGATAAATGGGATGGAAAATGGTTTTAGGTGTACCGTCGATTACCGTGTCTCTTCGAAGCACTCTATCAGGCTCTCTCACTCGAAGTCACCTCGTAGCCGTGTACGACAGAGGTACCATCGTGTCGCCCAATGTGGAGTACGAGGAAAAGTGTATCGCCCACGCCGAATTAGAGATGACCGGGTCGATAAAAAACGAAACATGGTGCTTAACGGGTACCACCGCTAACCGACGCGTACTTCTCTCATTTATTATGCATACCCCGCCGATACGTATTGGAGATTGTTGCACGTGGTGGACTCCCCATAGCCGCGCACAGTAGTTACACAGCACACGTGTGTAACGAGACGGAAGATCTGCCCGGGGAGAAGCGGTCCCGACTGACAAGAGGAGATTCGAGAAACTATCGCCCTCTTCCTCTTTTATGTAGCTGCTATCGACTCCATCGACTGAATTATATACTGTATTAACACATTACGGATTGGTATTTCAAAAAATGCTTTCGAGACTCCGATTCTATTGTAATTTCTTGGTCTAATCATTTTCTGCGTCATTCCATCTTACGTTGAACATGAAAATTGTATTTTTCTTTTGTTTTTTCGCCAGATCTCGAATCACGACAAATCAGCGTACAAATGAGAAAACTAGAAAGACACGTGAATATTTCTCGGTTTGATGTATTTACAATGCACGCAGCGGAATATTCAATGAATCCTCTGATTCATCTTTACGTCCACCTGTACCACCGGAAAGCATCCGTCAATCGCCATTAACATCTTCATGAAGAGTCTACTTCCAGGTCGAACATTCATCATGATCATTACAGTACACGGTCTGTCTCAAAACACAGGTGAATCGAATGGAACGACGCTGACAGAACAATGACGGGATGAAAAAACGATACACAATCCGTTTTCAGCGGCAGCCGAGTTGACAAGAAGCTAAATATTTCTGCGGCCACGCATTCGGGACGCGAATGTGTATATTAATATCGAATTTATGTTCGTACGGACGCGATCGATATTCTTACGGTCGAATGAAGCACACGCTGACAATTTTATGAAAAAAAGAAAAAAATAAAAGAAAGATCAGGAAGTTGAAGAGAGTAGAAACGTCAATCGAATGCCCGTTAGAAGATAAAGTAGCTTTAACGAGAGTGGCTGGCAACGAACGGGTTGAAAGGAAATAATTGATAAAGCAAGTCAGCATGTGCTGCGCAAGGAATGTAGAGTCATCCTATTGTCATCGGTATTTTGCGGTATGTATATTGGCTGTGAAATTGAAGGTAAATTTTTAAGCGTGGCGGACGCGGAGGATTGAAACATCATCTTTTTACGGGGGAGTCTTTTTGTTTCGTCGTTGGAACGATTTCTGTGCGCGTGACAGGAATTCGCTGGCGAGCGGCAAAGTCCGCGATAGTTCGCCAGCGTTAGGAGAGGACCGTGCGTTGCACCTGGCGCTAAGTATTCCTTCACTTTCGAATAAAGAAAGGGACATCGGGATTCTCGCGAAGTTCCACCCAGGTGATGTTTTCAGCTCGATGACTCGGCGCAGCTGGTGGTCGGGCAACAGTGTATCGTTTCGACGCGACGAACGTTTCCGTCGAGGCTATCGGTTGATTACTAATGCAACCCGGCCTGTGCCCACCAGAATTTTCTAATGAGCACGTTAGTTCGTTAGGCACGTCCCGGAACGATCGGCTGGGAAAAACACGATCGCCTAACCGGAGGCCCTCCCACGGATCACGCGTGTTATCATTCAGCTTCTACGTACGGAATGCAATTGTTCCCATAAAAAAAAAAAGAACGGTACAGTTGCATTCGCACGTACTTCGACGACGCAACCGAACGTAATACGGTGACGAGACGTATGGGCCACTTCCAGGTGAAATGTACGCGTTACTCTACGCTACTTGAACGTTAAATAACTGCTCGATTCCTCCCCCTCTCCCTCTCTCTCTCTCTCTCTCTCTCTCACTTTCGCGTCGCGAATATTCACGCGCCGTCTACGAGAAAAGATATTACCCTCGTTTGTCACGCTACCGATTTTTTGTCAAATAATATTTGTAGCTTGTAAAACACAGTTGTTACACGTCCCGTGAAAAATTGTTGAGTATCACATTTATATGGCCCCGAAGGGCGAGACGAGGCGTTTCGGGGCGGAGTACGCCGCACTTAAGTGGAACGGTGTGCTTTTACGTCGTTGTCCGAGGGAGTATGTATAAATTTCTGTTTTTCGTTGTTTCTTAAAATATATCTATGACCAATAGGTTCGTAACATTTTACCTTAAAGTCGACGAAGGCCACAGGGGAAACAGAAATCAGGCGGGCCGAGTGATTTGCTTCGGGGAGTCTCCGGAACGAAGGATTCCCAAATCCGAGCGAGCGTCTGCATACGAAGTGAACGGTGGAATGTTGGATAGGGTCGGTGGGGGAGGGGAGAAGAGACACGGTGTTACCATAAAAGCGTGTACATTTTATTCCCGTTTATACAGAAACGTGAAATCGGGCACGCATGTAACGAGCGTGGTTACGAGAGGACAAACCAGACGGCGCGCCGCTAATAGCGGTAGCCAGCTACACGCGCGGTTTTTGGAGCCTGGATTGGAGCAAAATCTTGGAAAGGAAAGGGGAAAAGAGTGGCCGCGAAGAGGACGACGAAGAGACGAGGGTTCCGAAGGGGGACCCAGCCGTGGCTCGCCTAATGAATTCAAATATTTGAATTACAAGAGTCACGCTCGGCCTCATTCATGGCGGCGCGGCGCCGCGTTAGAAGGCGGTCAACTTAGGAGGACGGGAAGGATAGGGCCGAATTGGAGAGGCTGGTCCAGGCGCGCAATCGGCCGGTACGATCAGAAAAAAAGGCGGGAGCGAGAAAAGCAAAAGCGGGGCCGGGTCCTTGTCGAGTCTTGTCGCGCGAATACAGAGGAAGAGGCGAGAGGGCGAGAGAGGAAAAGGCTAGGCGAGAGAGGAAATATGTAACAGGAGAGAATCACGTACGACGCCGCCGGAACCATCTGTCATGCCGCGGAGAATTTCATAAACCGGAATGCGACGTGGTACCGCAGACACCGGCCTGAAATTAAGATGAAATTATGGATAAAAGCGGGGCCATGGTGCGTGGAAGGCTCCGAAATGCCCGTTAAGAGCCCCGGTCGCTTCTCTGCTCGCTCGGCTCGGTCTCTCCTCGGCTAGCCAGAAGCGGTTCCATTCAACAATTCTTGAATTAAAACGTAGGACCACGTTTATTCTGAAGAGACGCTCACGCGCGCGCGCGCACGCACCTATGTGGATATGTGTGGTTGCGCTTCCGGACCGTGGATGATTTTTCGGGCGGGTATCACCGGGGCTGTTATGACGGGTAGCCGACCGGTTAATTTCGAGTGGCTGGACACGAGTGGACCACTCTCTTGTCTCGCGAGATCACTCTTTGCGCCGCGAAGAGCCACTCTTCTGTGGCGAGCACTTTTTCCAGGAAGGATTTCGATAAGAACGTGTGGACGTAGCTGGCCAAAAAGTCGTTAGCTCGTTTCATATTTCCCCCGTACGACAACCACGGCTTCTCCTTTGTTAGCCGGGTCAGATCAATCTCGGACGAGGCCGCGGGTCAGACGCTTCAAAAATATGCTGACATTATAGCGTTGCCCTGTCACCAGATCTTTTTTTCCTTGTTCTGATTTTTCGACGATCTGCGAAAATACGAATCCGCGTGGACAGCCTGTGGACTAGCTGGAACTGTGGAATGGCAACAGCGATTGTTTCACTGTGTGATTTTATTTATTCTGATCTTGTATACATACCTTCTGATAGAATAATTCCACACAAATGTATCTTTACAATGGATGTTCCATATAATCAGCTTTTTTAAAGTCTTACAAATTTTCGGGTTCCACTTCCTCAAGGGTTATGGTCTCATAGAGAGAACTGTGTTTTAAAAAATCCTGTAAAATGAACCGTTAAATAAATATGTGCAAATCCAAACATTCGGTTCCACTTTTTAGATGCACATTCGCGATTTTTTCCGATCAAAACGACACCAAACACGATGCAGTTCAGATTTTCCATGACTGTTTAATTCACGATTTAGTGGAAGTAAATCTGAATCGGCCGGCCGAGGCAATCCATGCGATAACGCATTGTTTGCCGCGGCCCAGCGAGGCAACATGTATTGTTTGCCTCGCCGAGCCCAGACAATTTTCTCGGTCAGCTAGGTGTTTTTTCTGGGTAAAAACCTCGTTCCTGTCCCCTGGTAAGTTTCGTCCCCTCCAGGAGTGGACGCTAAGTAAGGGGAGTGCAGTTTTCCTATCTACTTGAAATGTAGAAAAAACGTGAAAAGGTCGCGAAACATCAGCGAAGAGCGACGCGTGCCTCGTACCTGCTTTTATTTGCCTCGGCCGAAGCGAGAGGGTGAGAGTACAGCGTCAAGGGGAGAGACTGTCATTTTACTATAACTTTTGTACCATAAAAGATATCAGGATGAAATTTCCACTAAAATTCATTATAAAATTATTCCTATCTACTGATAACTATCGTAATCAATGTATCCTTACAATTTTAATAATATTTTTACTGTCTTTTATTCTTTTATAACTTTCGATCCATAAAAGGTATCAGGATGAAATTACCACTAAAATTCATTATAAAATTATTCCTACCTACCGATAACTATCGTAATCAATGTATCCTTACAATTTTAATAATATTTTTACTGTCTTTTATTCGAGACATACGTTTTATAGAATAATACCAAATAAATGTATCCTTACAATGTTTACAATATTTTTACTGTCTTGAGGCGTAGAGGAACGACGGCAACCGCACAATTCAAGAATCAATTGTTACGAGGCTTCTTCGGAATAAGTAACAAATTCGAGCACAACAAAAGACATCGTTCATTTATATACCTCATAATACATCCTGCTCGATAAGCGCAGGCTTACGTGCCGCCTTATCTTCGAGGCACTCCTAGAGAATAGTCTTGACATTTACTACGAGCACAACGAGAGAGTAACAATTGAAATATTGACGTCTGAAGCCGCGGACGAATAAATTGTCGACGAAATCTGAATGATAAAGGCTATTAATTTTCAATGGTCTTCCAGTGTTACTCGCTCTCGAAAGTCAAGGTTCCTCGTGGCTGTGCAGTGTCGTTTTTCCACCCGATTTGTATAGACATCTATTGAAATTCCGATAAGAACGATACCAGCCCGGATAGCCGGGGGGTTTCGCGAGAAGACAAGGAAACGGAGGAAGAAGGACGGATAGATTGGACGGTTAGCAATACGCGTATCTTGCGTAATAGGGTTCGAAATGCGTGATTCCGAGACGCAACGAATCTCTTATAATACATCACGGGACGGATGGACGTCCGGGACGTATCGCGGCCGAACGTTAGGCGCAGAAAAATTTGAAAGAGAGGATCGAGGAGGAGAGCGAGAAAGAACGATCGAGAAGAGACCGGAGAGCGTTAGAGATCGGACCGGGCTGATTTGAATTAGAACAATGGACGTTCCTGATGCACGCACACTTCGAGGCTGTCGGTGACGTTCGAGATTAATGGCCCGAAAATTCAAAAATTGAAACCCCGTGGGGCGCCCCACACCTACCTTCTCCTCCCGACCCTTCACAACGTGACGTTCGTCGATCGTCCCGTCGGACTGTGCCAACAATACTTATTGATCGATCGCGCTTTGTTTCGGTCAAATTAATTTTAAATGCTCCGAAGTCCGACGATGTTACAGGCCAGATACTCATTCCGTTTGGACTGTTCTCACCAGTGCACAACGGGTGTCTTCAGAGAAGGGCCTCTTCGGCCCTCTTTGCTTCTACGAAATGTATTAATTGCGACGGAGCATCTTTTAATTAACACGTATTCTATTCAATAGAAATATAGTCACGGCTATCACTTGAATGTAATAAATGTATTTATCTTTCAGGGAAGAATGAAACTCCTGTTTGACTTTTACTTCTTGCAAATACTTGACGAAGACAATTTTCTTGCTTCACGAAGATATCTTCATATTACCGGCAAGTAAAAGTCTACAGAGATGTCTCCAGCTTTCGTCACCTGATCAGTTCTATTGATACCGACAGTTCCTCATCGGGAAGTTCCCGACGCGCGAAGGACTTACGATTCTCGTTGCCGTGAATAATTGTTAAAGCGATAGGGTGCGTTTGTCAAAAGCCTGATAAAAGTAAAAAGGAGAAGCGAGAGAGCAAGCGAAGGCACGTTGGTTTCGCCTCGTGCCGTTGTCGTCATTCCACGAGCACGTGCAGAAAGCCGCGCGAATGTAAAAAGAAAGGGAGGCGAGCCTCGAAATCGCCAGGCCCACCCGTTGCAACGAAGAGTTCGTAACTCTATAATGCACCATGCGCCCTGCAGGGAGGAGCCGTGCATTCCTACCAGCATTCCATTCAACTCCCACTTGCATAGCGGGGCGACCTGCCGGCGGGTGCATCCGTGCACTCGCATTGGTGTGATGATGTACTCGGAGGTGCGTGCACGTGCAATGTTGTACCTGCACGTGCAATATCGCCAGTCCATGTACGACTTTTCGACCACACGTAGAACAGTGCGCATATGCAGATCCGCAAGAAATCTCTCATTCCTTCTCTCTGCATCTTCGTGCAACGTTGTCTGCGGGTACACGATATAATTGCATATACAGTGTCTTCATAATTTCGCGATGCTACGCCGGGACATTAATCAGCGCATGTTAGAGAAATTGATATCGACACGAGTCCCTTAAATATCAAACCGCGTGCACATCGCTCTTATAATTGCCGGCTATTACCAGGCTACATTGATCGGCATGTGTACGCAGTGCTTCATTTTAATACCGATGGTTAATTACACGGTCTTCGCAATTAAATGCCCACGGATCGTTAAGACAGGCAATCAACAAGACATTCGAGAAGATGTATAATAATAATTCCTGAAAGTAATTGAATATTATCGGATGTAATCACCGGATTACTATAATTATCTTTACCGTAATCGTTAGATCGCGGATGCTCATGCAAATTTCAATTTTTTTATTGCCCGGGGAAAATCGAACTTCCTGTAGCAATGGTATCGGTAAAGAGTAACCCACGGTTCTTGGTTTCGTTTTACGTAGTTCGTGAACATGTAAAACGTAAAATTTACATTTCTAATGTACAATTACTCGACTCGTGTGTCAGAATGGTATATCGATGTTCTCGAAATTCTTTCAATGTTTCGTCATAAATGCATAAAATTGGCAGTCGACATTTTTTTGACGATTTATCGAGAGAACGAATAGGTTACGGAGTAGGTCGACGAGAGTTGCAAAGTTATCGGCGAAGAATTGAGGGAATGCGAGAAGGTATAAGTGGAAACGGCCGTGTGCAGCCGTCGATTTAATGGTCTCTGTCAGTGACAAAAGAGCAAGGCGAACTTTCATGAATTTTCGTCGCAATCCAAATGACAGATAACGATCGAAGGACCGACACGCACGACGATGCTTCGTTGTTGCTCGGAAAGGGTCAGCCAGAAACCGTGACGGGTGCCGTGTGTGCGTTGATACCGATCGGTCTTTTGTTTCCATTGATCCCCCTTGGCACCTCACAACCATGCTCTACGCAATGAGCCTACGAGCCTATTCGTCTCCTTTACAATCCGCTGCACCTCCATGGTCAGCCGGCCAGCGAAATATGCTAATTGAAACGATTCTTATTTACTTAATCGTTCGTCCACGCAACCATGTCGTCCCTCGCTCCTTCCACCCTCGGAACCCTCTTATTCTCAGAACGGGATCGTTCTACCTGCTAATACCTCTTACTTTACTCAAACATAACGTATCACTGCATTGTTAGCCACTAACTTATGTTATGAAGCGAATTAAATACGAGACTGCTCACTGCACTAATCAGAGTAGTTAGATGCTAAAGATGAACATCGTAGGGCCCACATTCTCGAAGGAGGTTTGAGGCAATTATTTTCAGAGAACTCACGGAACGCTTGCCTGCTGTTCGAACTTTGTCACCGGCCGCTTAATTGTCCATGAGCGGAAGGGACCAGTTTCAGAATTTATTTGTGACGGGGAAGGGACAGCGTAACATTTGGAAAGCGAACGATTTCGCTCTCGAACGGGTGTACTCCAGTGTAGTGGATAATTTAAGCAACGCTTGTAATTTATGTTAGCTCTGATAGCGGCACGGTTGAATTCGGTTGCCTCGTAATCCGTATAATAAGATGAACCTGCTTGCACTTGACGTATCTACCTGCGCCTCGAATGAATATACGAAGAATTTCAGAGGCCACCATAAAGATTCACTTTATCGTTCAAGTACGTATTCGTAACATCCGTAATGCTGGGGTATTGATAACAAGCCTGCGACAACACGGACGAAACAAACTCTGAAGAATGTTTTGAAAGTTGATACAATTGAATCCTGTAGAAAATTCGGAATCGGTGGGATTTATAGACGTAGGGAAGCGAAATTTAGTAATGTTCCGAGGATGCTGACCTCGAAAGACCCGCGAGAGACTCCTTATTCCGAGAAGGTAGCTCGAGATTCTTGTTTGGTAGGGCCCCATCCGCCTGTCCGCTAGTGTTCCTTCTGTGTCTAGTGTTTCCCCCCGCAGACGGACACAGCAGATTAGATCTTAGTCACTACTATATGAGATTCTCATATTACACCTGGCATCCTTTTTATTTGAAAGCTAATGTAGAGAGAAGTCTGCGTACCGCCACAGTCAGCTCCCGTTTTACCCCTGTATCATCTTTTCTCCTTTTGCTCCCCTTTTTCCACGTTTACTCGATCCTCAGCCTCCCACCTACATCTTCTACGGATCCTTTTTCTTTTTCTCTCTTTCCCTCCCTCCCTATCACTCGTGCTTCTCTCTTTCTCGATCGATTGGTCGTTACCGGCGTTACGACTATTACACGATTATGATTACGACTGCGTGCAGCCAGGGAAAACTGTATTCAGAATGAAGTCGTAGCCTGGGCTTTCAACGGGCGCCGATTCCGGGGCTGGTCTTATCTGGTAATCTTAATTTTCCGGATTCCCTACAAGCCTCTCTCCGGCAGATATAATGTTACCGGCGCGTCTTCTTAAGTGTGACTCGATTGCAAACGCTTGCTACGACAGACCACGTCGTCGGGAACGTCGTCTAGGGATTTAATCTTATCCGGACACTTAAAGGCGGTCCGTGAGATCGTCGGATCGAAAACGGTCGACCGTGTAACGTCGGTCACAGATACTCTTTGCTCTACATAACGCGGCTCTTGAATTAGAAGAAAGCAGTCAATCCATTAGGAAGGTATTCACGAATATTACTTACCAGACCCTGCTTCGTCGAGACAGAGCAACTCATTTTTTGGCGTTCGCTTGTTAGTCCAGTCGCCAGGTATTTTTACATGGAAAGTATTCCGAACTTAATGAAATTTTGACATGTCATTTAGGGGTACTCTGGGATGTCGAATCTCAGTTTTCGACCTTGAGGACCCTGTGCTAACTTGGGGACGGGGAAAAACCACGATTTTTATTACCTTCTTTTGGTTTTTCGCCTATTACTCAAAAACTGTGGGTCCTAAGAACTTTTGTTTTTCATTTTTGGAAAGAGCATTATATTTCCTTAAAATTTCACTGGTCAATTTTTTTTTTGACCCAATAGGCAGCGAGAGACAGGCGTTCAAAATTAGGAAAAGTTTCTCAAAATGTCATTTTGAGCCACACATTGTGACATTTAGCAGGAAATTGCAAGTTTTTGGCTCATAACTTTAGTTTTTCAACATATCTATATATAATCTTCATACTACGGAAAAAAAATAAAATGAAATATATCCTCAAAAATGTGTACCAAAGTGATGCCTGTCTGCTTTTAATGATTGTTTAGACATGTTCAAACAATCACAATGTATTACTATTGCACATCACTGGATTCGGGAAAGTCTAGAGAATCTTCTGCTGTAAAGAATAATACAATATCTCTTATAATAACATCATAATATCTGTTCAAAGTCGAAAAACGTGTTTTTTTTCAAACTCAAATTTCTGCAAAAATCGTGCGTGTAGGAGAAAAATTAAGGCCAGATTCGGAATCAGCGCTAAAAACTGTATAAGATACACCCAACAGTTATATGGTCACATTTTTGTTGTTGGACAGTGTAATTTGCTCTGTCTTTCCCTATATTCGTCAGTTGCCACTTAATTTCCTAATTTTGAACGCCTGTCTTTCGGTGTCTATTTGGTAAAAAAATGATTGACCAGTGAAATTTTAAGGAAATTTAATGCTCTTTCCAAAAATGGAAAACAAAAGTTCTTAGGACCTACAGTTTTTGAATAATAGGCGAAAAACCAAAAGAAGGTAATAAAAATCGTGGTTTTTTCCCCCTCCCCAAGTTAGCACAGGGTCCTCGAGGTCGACAACTGAGATTCGACGCCCCAGAATACCCCTAAATGACGTGTTAAAATTTCATTAAGTTCGGAATACTTTCTAGGTAGATGTCTTTTTTTCGACCTGCCGACTGGAGTATGTCTGTATGTGCTTCAGGAATAATTAAGTGAAACTGGACGGATTAATTTTGACGAGCTAATTTATAGAACACGTAAGAAGAAGATATCCATACGCGGATTGTATACGTGTTCTAACAATAGACGCTTGCCATTCTAGTGGACGGTCCTCCGCCATCTTGTGCAGTACCAGAAGTTTCCATGGTCCCCAGGTAAGAGAAGTTTAAAAATATTCGCAGTCTCCGTTCGTCTCTCGATAAACAATCGCGCATGAAAAGCCGCAGAAGAGGGTTCGATCGGTTCGATCGAATCGCGGCGATTGTCAATCAATAATCGAAAATTTCGAGCTCCGTAACGCACAAGGGCCGAGAGAATCTTGCTCGATTCGTTCCTCGTACTCGCGGGCAGGAACAATAATAACGGCAATGGGTATCTGCACGGGTATAGTTTATTAGCGCTCCGAAGACAATGGAGGTCGGGACCCGAAAAGAAGGAGAGGAAAAACGAGGAAGGAAAGAATCGGTGAGGTAAGAGTCAGCAGCAGCTCGGAGCACGAGTCGAGGATGTGGACCGAGAGGCAAAGAGAGGAAGAGAACACCGTGTTGAAAAGAAAAAGAGAAGGAGAAACATAGAGGGAGAGAGAGATAGAGAGAGAGGGGGAGGGGAGGACACGGTCCATATTTAAGTATGCAAGACCGCCGTCTCCAAATTTATGTGCGGCGACAAATATTTCAAAATCATTCCCTTCGTGGCCTGACTCGTTTTCCTGGGTTGGAGGGGGGACAGACCGAAAAGACGATGATAGCCTCCGCCATCGGCAGCGGCACGGTAGATAATAACGTGACCGGGTGGAATGGGTTCTCGGAGTGCCGAAAGGGAGCGTGTATGGAACGGTGAAACACGGGGACAGATCGCAAGAACAAAGCGGAGCCAGGAGCCGAAATATATTCAAAAATTCAAATCGTCTATTAGAAACAACGGGCAGCGCGACGATGTGTACACGTCGATAGGAGGGAGATCGAGGAGCCATCCAGGGGGTTTTAGGGGGATGGCGGAGAGAGGGACGAGGAGGGTTTGAGGGGAGCTAGGTGGAGATAGAGGAACCGTTCGTGGAAGGGAAAGAGGTTGGAAGGAGGATTCTCCTTGGCCCTCGGTAGATCCCGACGAGAGATAAGGGAAAGAGGGCGCAAGGGGAAAGGAATATGCGAATTATAAAGCGAGTGATGGTAGCCATTGGGGCCCCGTGTGCCTTCTATATGTCGACTACGTCTCCTACGCGTGCACGTCGCGTTGTCCCTGTGTGTATTTACGCGTGTGTGGCACCACAGCGCAGGTCGAAGGGATCCTTCGGGGGCCCAGCTGGAGATCCGCGGTCCTCTCTTCGTTGTCCTGGTATTTAGGATCTCGCCGAGTAGAGCCGAGGACGTTGTGAGTGGCGACAGGATTTACGGTCTCGCTGGGAGTACGTGGAAGGAATACCAAGAAATATTGGTTTGCCGGACTAGAAATCTCATTGCTGATCGTCCACGGGGCCGTGCCACACCGTGGTCAAGATACTGTGAGCCGTTGCGCGGTGTGTTCGGTCACTTGAATTTTTGATGAATCGCTTGATTGGATGATGTATTAACGCCCGTCCTCTTTGTCTTCAATGCCACGCGGCGACTTAATCACTGTATGAAGTCATGTGTGGTACGTTACACGACTAAACGGTGCCGAGGCAGGTCTCCTACCGGCGCGTCTCGTGTCTCTTCTCTTCGCTTCTCTTCTCTTCTCTTCTCTTCTCTTCTCTTTGACCGTAGGGTTATTAGCCGTGGCGATAATCAATCTTCCCGAGCGCACCGAGAACCGATGTTGATATCTAAATCGTTCATCAACCGGCACAAACGATCGGTATCCTTGATGAGATCACCGAGAGAGAGACCCGAGATCGTGGCGCAGATACCGCATCGGGAAAGAATGCCACGGTCATACGAGAGCATTCCAGAATCTAGATCGCCCATTTGTACCCGCGCTGCCCGTCCATTAGCTATTGCTGCATCGATTGCATTTTTTTTTATTTTCAATTGAACCGGCTAAACGCCACAGAAGAAGCGCTGCTTAATAGAACCCTCAGAACCCGGGATCGATCGTTAAACGCATCGAGAACGTACACCTTTTTCCCGACAGCTACAAAACGTTTACTTATGGGAGTAACGAATCGACTGACACGGGACATCATAAATCTCGACAATTTTACCCGAGCGTGTGTCAACCATCGGCTAGCTCGATTTTTTCGATTTCAGACTCCTCGATGATATGGTCATATCTGCGCACCAGTCTAATGGACGTATGGATCGTATTAAAAGTTGCCTGTACAAAAATGGCACGAACGATGGAAGGCTTTCAACGGCCGAATAGAAGGTTGGAGTTCTTTCGAACAAACGAACACGTCGACTGGATTGATAAAGCCGTAAAAATGGCAGGACCGACGGCGGTCTTTCGAAGAACCCGTTAATAGATAAATTGTTCAGCGAACCAGAGGCCGCTTGATAGCCACAATATTTCCCGTGGCCCGTTATCAGCTCACGCCCGAGCGTTCTAGCAGTCGCGTTTACAGTGTGAAACAGCGGAAGCGAACGCGATCACGAATAGGGCGGTGTTGGCTAGTCCAACTGTTCTGCGTGCATCGGCTTGGGTTTCGGGACTTAATTTCCAGTCGTGACCGGAGATATTAAAGCGGGCCGTGTGTGACGTCGTATGTATGCAAATTCGGCCCTCTGGAAATAGGATGGCAAGGGGGAACAGGGGCAGTTTCCGTCTGAACCTTCGCGTAACTTTGGTAACCGCGGATATCGTTCGCGCATGTGCGTAACATGCATGTGTCCTTAGGACACGTATGCGTGTACGCAGGCTCGCGCGAAAGGACCACACTCACGGTCAAACGGAATGGTGTATACATCATGTATATTGATGGCGTGGCACACGTTCGATTCCCATGCCCTCTAAATATTGCACCCCCCTCCATCCTACCACGCGATCGCTCAAAAGTTGACTCCACGCTCGCCGCAATTCCTATTCTGCGATACTATATGTAGAACCTGCAAAATGGAACAGAGTATTCACAATTACGTTTACCGTACCCACCACATCAGCCAATCGAACGGCTTCTCCAATTTTTTTGTTTCATGTGTATCACAATTGTATAGACGAAAAAATTAATCTTTTCTTTTTTGTGTCGCAACGTTAATTGTCTATCCTGCGAGTTCACCGTTTCCGCCCAATACATAACAGTTTCCATTTCCTCAACGCCCGAAAACGGAACGGAATGATCGGTTAGTTTCCTGTCGGCGTCGCACAATGGCTCCCTTTAACTGAATTTAATTCGTTCGTTCGCCGCATGCGTCTTTGCCGAAGAAAGAGGAAATTGCGTGCGTGCATGATATTTTATAACGGTACTCGAAATATTTTGTATTGCTTGCCGCGGAAGGAATTCTGCGGTCGCGGCGCGAACAAATTCTTTTCAGACAGGCTTATCCTTCTCCGGGGCCAAAAAAGCGAAAGCCTGACGCACCTGTAACTGCAGTCGTTCATTGCTTACTTTCATATTCGCGTGGCTGCGACGTGTACACGCCCGCACACGCATCCCCGAACACACGTATATGTTTGCTCCCTTGAGCAACGACAATCTGTATCAGCCAAGTTATTTTCCATTTCTGCCTTGTCGCATTTGTTTATCCCGAATTCGTCATGACGTTTCTGCCGTTCTGCATCGCTGGTTTTTCAAAGGCGCCATCCTCCGTGTGCATGTAATCATGTGTACGCGGAAACAAAAATACAGGTAACTGTTCTGTTTCCAATAAAAAGTACAGTGTCTACAACCTACAATATACAATGAGTACACAATCACTGCGTTTAACACCTTTCGGAAAGGTTACGAGCAAGAATTTTATTCGAGCAGTATGCATCCGGCTGGAAAATTGGCATGAATCTATCGCTCCTACTTTGACCGACTTCTAAATGACTTTCAAATGGAATCCAATTAAAGAAAGTCTGTTTTATACATTCCTCGAACGTGTCTCTGCCATTCCAGATATGTCGTCGAGAATTTTCTGGTGTAGAGTAGCTATAGATCTTGCGTGTCTTTTGAAATCGAGTCTCGGACGCGTCCCGAACGTCTACTGGTCGACATGGATAAGTAAGGGGATGACAGCTACGGGTGTAACCGTGTAAGGGGTTGGCCAGCGTCAAAGAGAGATGATCCTCTATACATATATATCTATATACATATATGTATATAGGAGTAGGAACGTGATTTGCGGTTCGGGACTTCTGAGTCCCGGATTTGAATTTATCTTGTCTCCTTCCCCATTCCTGCACCTGCTACTTCGATTCGATGTCCCCTTTGCTAACACCCATCTAGATCAGTCCACAGTGTCCAGGAGGACAGTCAGATGTACTAGGAGATCGTCTTTCGGTGTGAGCGCGCGCGCGCACACACAAACTCTCTTAGAAGGTGATTCATAAGGAGGTCAACGGGGAGAGGATTACGATTTGTGCGCAAATCGTTCTCTTCTTGCGAAAATTGCTGGCTCCTCCACTTTCTTTACTCGTAAAAGTCTTCGCTCCGCGAATATATCCGAGCTCGAATCTTTTCAATCTTTTCATTCGAGGCACGTCGATTCGCTTTTAATTATACTGTTCTCCGGAGAATTTTGCTCGCTGTACGATGATTAAACCGGTGAAAAAACGGAACAGGGATGTGCGAGAGCGCGTGGCACTGGGAATGAACAACGAGGATCGCTAACGAAATCACGTGATTACGGTGGTACAATGGAGCCGAACTGTGTAAAATCATGCACGATCGTAATGCGCATCACAGCGCGACCTCGCCATTATACTCGAAACAAGCGACTAACGACCTGCCGCTGGGTACCGATTGGCCGAATTAGGCGCGATATGCGCGTACATAGTCGTGCATAACCTGCGGGGATGATAATTAACCCCGCATGAATGAGGTTTAATTGGATTCAAGAATCAACCCCTTTCGCAGCGCGTCGGGTACAGACGCTTCCGCGGAATTCTGGCAGCCTTTTGACTTTCAAAGACAAAGTCTACGAACTGGGGGAGTCCTCTGCATTATTATCCTCTCTGGTTCATGCTCCGCTATAACGGTAAATGGACTGTATCATCAGAAGCGCGTAATAATTGTCAATTATGACGACGCGTGGACGTTCCCGTTGCATAATATTCAGTGAAGATAACACAGATGAGTTGATATTCACATCATAGTGATTATTAGGGATTTTTGAAAACTGCTGAAGTATTTATTTTTGACTTGTGTGTCCGGCGCGTGCGGACAAGGCGAGTAGCATGATTTCTCGTCGTTTAACAAAGTGAACGAGCTCCGTTCTCTGATAGCGAGCGGGAGCGAAGGGGTTCGCTTCTATCTCGCCGCCTCTCTGAGTTATTATTAGCATTGTTAACCAACTAACTCAAGCGATACTACCCTCTGATGCGTGAGCCAGTGCCCTGCAGCTTGTTCACCCCTAATTGGCGTTCTAACGTAATGGTGATCCCGTCAAGTGATCACGGAACCCTCGTCTTCGTAGGACCTTCTAACCCTTTCACAATTGATGAGGATCTCTTGCCATTCCTGCTACAGTGTTTCCGAAAGCCAGTTATGTTCTGCGACGATCTGGCCATTGTTATGCATAAAATATTTCTCGCACAATAGAAATGAGTAATATGATGCGTATATGCACTAGCCTGTAAAATATTAATCTCAATCAAACTAGACACCAGGACCAAATAGACATTGATTTCTCTTTTTAATGTGAAATGCTATTGTCGGAATGGTGACGGCGTTGGGGGAGGTATTCAATTATCGATCGTAAATGTATTTTTGATAACTCAGGTTGTAATTTCTTATCGGCGCACAGCACAGGTTCGATCATTATGTTAGATACTTTAATTTTTTTTATAAATGCTTATTCCTCAGTGATATACATCGGTGGTTCACTAAGTGTGAACCGATTTTGATGCGAATATCCTGTTGCATACAGTTACCGGGTTATTTCAAACTTATGCGATGTCACCCATAAAAGGAAAGGCGTTGGGTGACTTCTTCCTATATTTTAATGCGAGACCTAAACATTTTGGTAAGTGGTTGAAACGACACAGTCGCCACAGTAAACCGGCGAATAAAGGATAGTTCTTCCATCGAGTACGGATAGAAATGGGGGAACCGTGCGGATGAAAGTCGTTCGAAAGGACGAAAGCACGAGGCTAGCATGACGAGTCTCGGGTTGACGTTTCATTCCCAGCGAACTCCCGTACTATGCATACTAACTAGCCGTCGCTACGTTTATACATGTCTTGCGTCTTGCGTCTTTCTTCCCGGAACGTTTAAACCGCAGTTGATCCAACTTTCCTCGTCGTTGTTTATTAGATCCGTGTATTTGTCTGGTTTCCTCGAGGGTAGGCAGAAACAACGACAACACCGAAGAATTGGTCCAAGGCGGCCAACCCCTCGTTGTTTGCATGGAGGGTGCCGGCCACTGTTTAGTTCCTGCACTCGCCGGTAGATGTGCTCAGTTGTACTTCATCCAACATTATTCCCCTTATCATCCCCTTTCAACCGCTACCAATTATTCCTCAATCTCGATAATCTACTTGAATAATTTTTAAACAATACCCAAAGATGATGGTGAACACGCTGCAAATTTATTCGAATCTCGTTGAATGTGCAGGCTGGTATCAATGTCTTTTTACTTTGAGAAAAGTTTCGGTATCGCCTGACAGAGGCAATACAAACTTCGTTGGACAATTTTACCCGCGAACTAAATGAAAAGTCAATGAAAGAGAGAGCCCGGGTATCAAGGCTGTTAGACGTAAGTATGGACACGTAAGGATAACACATAAAACATGTGAATTCTAGCATAACGGTAGCAGTCACGGAACCACGGTCGAATCGGCCGCCTAAAGTCCTATTTTTAAACGGTTTATTTCCATTACCCCTGGCAACTATCTCTCCGAACGGATCTAACCATTATTTTGGTCTAGTCTTGTTTTTAACCACACGCTTCTACAGACGCTAGGCGAACCCCCGTCCATCCCACTCAGACGACTTTCCATCCCCCTCCCCGGCCCTTCCCTTTCAGAAAGGATTTTATTTGCTTTTATTCGGATGTAATTGTTGGGGCCAGTCACCACTATCGCCACTGCCTACCGATGCCTAACCATCCAATTCGCGAATGTTTCTCAGCCACGCGACCCTTTTATACGATCCACCGGCTTACTTTTCGTGTAGACTACCCACGAGTCTTCGTTCGCCAACTCGAAGAAGCTATCCTCTCTTTCTAAGTTCCTATTAAAACTACGATGATTACTTTACGGGACAACAACCACAAAACTGTTTTAAAGAGCTTTGTTGTACTCGTCCGGCCTCTGAAGTGGTGTAATTCGACCTGAGATTTGTTTAGAGTGTTAAAACGAAACTTTCGAATACGTGCCTTGCGAGATTGAGCTTCCCAAATCGTTACGCAGACCGAGAGCAGAACGTTTGCGTTTCGTGTACGGTTACTAACGTAGACTGCGGATTTTATGCATTTACGATAAAAATGAATACGCACAATTTAAAGCAGAGCTCATATTTAAAAGAATTAAGGACACCGGTGTATTAGTTTCAGTTTAGTACAATAATAATTAATCAAAAGAAGAAAAAAATTTTATTCGATTCCTGTATCTTGAAGTCAATGCGAACAATTTTTATTATGCATAAAGATTGGTTTTGTAATTCCACGAATTGCAGGAAATAAATATATTGTCTTCCGAAAGCATGGAACAAGTGGCATTACTGATTGGATGATTCGATAGTTTAAAAATCGGATTTGACGGTGAAAGTGTAAAGTTTTGGTTGGTCGAACGGCGCCGTCTTAAATCGAGCATCGACGATTCCCATTCCGCGTATCCGGTTACAGGGTAATATTCAGGATTTAATGCCTCGCACCTAATTCCCGCGGTAATCAGAGAATAATCGACACTATGTAACCATCATCCCCCGTGGCGCGGTGCCGTCGCGCCCCTCGAATAATGAATCACAAGTGACGCGAAGTGACTACCGTAGAAATAATCCGGATTAGAGACGCGGACACGTCCGCTCGCCGATGAAAACGAAATCTGTGAATGCAAATTCCGGACCGCACGATTTCCCTCGTCGAAACGGTCCGAGTGAGCACGGTGAAAGGGACAGGGACAGAGGGACAGAGGGACACAGGAACAGGGACAGGGAGGTTCTCTCTCTCTCTTTCTCTCTCTCTGTCACTCTCCCTCTCTCTCTCTCTCTTTCGATGGAATGAACCAGGAGGGTGGCGGCGAGTTTAATTATCGGGTTAAACGTAGCGAGCGCTGATTCTGATGAGAGTTCCGGATTCGAATGCTCTCTCTAGTACGTGACTGTCATCATGGCGAGCCAGTTAACTAACTAACAGTCCCGGACAGTTAGCAAGTACCGGGCAGGAGTCGATCTGTGGGGGAGATACGGCACGTATAAACCCCCTGCCAGCCCACCCCCTTCCCTCCCACAACCATCCTCGCGATGACATTGTTCGCACTTGGATTCATATTCAAATTGGCTCGCGCTCTGGTGCGATTGTGATTATTGCGATTATTACTACCGTCTATGTTCCGGCAATGTTTCGCCAGTGGCGCAGGGAGGATAGGGGTTGCCTGCTACCGATTTTCATTCTGTTCTTAACCTGTTCCACCAACCCCATGCTCCTCCTCTCTCCGAAGAGTGTGATCGGAGGGCACAATAGATTCTGTTAAAATTTGTCGTGGTATAATGAGAAAGTCAGTGGGGGTAATTTAATTGCTGCTCGATTAAATTTACACGAGTCGGGTTGAACAATTTTTACATTTTAAAAATTGTAGTCGTAATAACAAACAGTTCTGAAAATTTCATGTATAAATCATTCACACCCATACGAGTCACCCTTTTGGCCAATTATTTGACAGAAAGCGGAATATAAGAAATAATATAAAATGTTTACGGTAGAAATAAAGCAAAAATATCGTTAATTAATCTTTGTCAAATGTATTCTTCCGCTTCATCGCGGAAGCCATAAAAGGCGAGAATTCGCAGTGAGCCGGCGAGATTTCGCGAGCACGCGCGAAATCGACTGCGAAAGATGCCTAGGCGCATTAATGACCATAAACAGAGACGGAGATGGGGGGTGGTTTAATGTAGCGCAAATCGCACCAATTAAGAATCCGATTAAAGGAGTTGGCAGGTACAGCGTTAAAGATTTGAAAGAGGAAATGGTCGGGATCAGAATCGTTTCCGGCCGATAAAGCAAGGCGTTCATTTATTAACGGTTGTCCCTCTCTTGAAACTCTTTTTTCGTCAGCCTCCTAAGTATTTGCTTTCGTTCTCTTTTCCTCCCCCCTGGCCGTGTCGAGTCGCCGGTCGATTCTCCCGCGTTCTCCCAGGTGTTAGTTTTATGGCTCGTCATTTTTTTAAGTGCAAATGAGTTCCGTCGTCGCCTCGCACCTTCCATCACGCCGGGATCTTTCCTTTATTTCTTTAATTTAAAAACGGAATGATTACACGGGGGGCCGGCTCGCCGGATTAAAAACTCTACCCCTGGAATCTGACCCACCCCAGCTTCCTTTCATTCGCCTCGACCCTACTCCTCTCGCCTCCTCGGTTTCTCTTATCCTCACTTCGCAGAACGACTTTTCTTATACAAAGCGAACGCGTAACCGTGGACGCGTTTCTTTCCTCCGGATTGATTGCGAAGTTAACTTTAATTTCTCTAGCCTCCGATCCCCTGCCCCCGCCCACCGGATGATACAATTAATCGGTCTCGCAAAAGCATGCAATTTAGCCGGGACCTGTGCAAACCGGTCGCAATAGACAATAGATAGGTCACACTGGGCTGCACACACAAAACCAGAAGCTTGAAAGATTTTATCGTTCTGGTTTCGGAGATACTAATTGCATCGATACACGCTGAAATTGTGCACGGTCCGTTGCCTAGCAGGCGTCGACTCGTCCACTAATAGATGGAGCTCCGCGGTAATCATCTGAATGATGTGCCATAACGGATGTTTGCTTCGCCCATAGTACAATCATTAAACAATGTAATTATCCACATCCTTTGTATCTTTCTCTCACCCTGCGATTAGTCAGATCCATGCTGCCGGCACGAGCAATGCGATAGCACCTGTTATCTTCCATGTATCTCTACTCTTTATAGAAAAAGCATCACAATGAGGTCATTCTTCAGCGCATTAATGATATTTTGCCATGTATTTGGAACTGCAGACGAGCGAAAGGCAGGCGCGGGAGGAACGTTTCGAGGTCGAGGTACGGGTCTAGAGCAGCCAGCGTAAAACTTCATTTTTATCGGAATCCGACATATGCATGCGTGTCGGCGCAATTCCTATCTCTTTCGGTGAATTCAAGTCGATGCACGAAGTGGCCTGCCGATGCGAGAGCTACGCTCGTTATTAGACATTCCTGCGTTACCGACAGATAGATTCATCCGACGACCCACCCTATCACTCCTGAGCATGTGGACCTCCTGCCTAATCGGGTGTGAACGCGCCTTTGTGGGGTGGCACAGTCTGGTCGAGATATTGCAGGTTGTTTAATTTCGTTGCGCTCTCCACTATTCCTTTGTTTCGAACGTTTCAATTTAAATCGAAGCACCGCCGTCTAGTGAACGGGACCTAACTGTGTAAGAGCACGAGGCGAGGAGGGACCATGGCAAAAGAGGTGGAAGGAGCCCGGGACAGGAGGCAAGGGATCAGGCGCCGATCCGTTATTAATTAGATCGGCATCGGGCGGAAAAGAGCGGCTTTCAGAAAAGGGCCAGATCCGATATCGCTTCTCGGTTTCAGGAATCCCTCCGACGATTCTTCTTCTAGCCCGTTCGCCGAAACCCCGCGAAATTAATTGCCGGACAGCGTCGATGTTCCGTTCGACTGTCGACACCACTCGACACACTTACCGCAGCCTCTGCGATTCTTTGTTGCCGGCCCAACGACCGATTCCAACCTCGAAACGGTCCTTTAAAATTATTTGAAGTGAACGCTGCACCGCGATATACAATCTCGGACGGCTGAATAACAGAGTGGGCTGGATCGTAACACTTTACTATAACTCTTCAACCGTAAGGATGAAATTTATCAGGATGAAATTTCCACTACAATTCATTGAAAAAACTATTCCTATCTACTTTATTAGCGAAAAATGTGTTGGTTTTTTTTTTTATCTTTAACTTGCGGAACTTATTTCTTTGTAATTGTAGATTATTTTGTAGGATATTCCATATATGTGCTTCTGTGAAGTCTTAAAAATTTTCAGATTCCACTATTTAGATGCACATTCCCGACATTTTTTCGATTAAAATGATACCAAACACGATACAGTTCGGATTTACCATGACTGTTTAATTCACGATTTAGTGGAAGTAAATCTGAATCAGCCGGGCGAGGCAAGCCATGCGATAACGCATTGTTTGCCGCGGCCCAGCGAGGCAACATGTATTGTTCGCCTCGCCGAGCCCGGAAAATTTTCTCGGTCAGCTAGGCGTTTTTTTCTGGGTAAAAACCTCGTTCCTGTCCCCTGGTAAGTTTCGTCTCCTCCAGGATGGACGCTAAATAAGGGGAGTGCAGTTTTCCTATCTACCTGAAATGTAGAAAAAACGCAAAAAGGTCGCGAAACATCGGTATATTTGGCAATAGCGAAATCTGCCGAAATTCACTCGTGACGGAACATTTTGACCGCTGAGCGAAGAGCCGACGCGTGCCTCATACCTACTTTTATTTGCCTCGGCAGAAGCGCGCGGGTGAGGGGACAGTATCACGGAAGGGCGAGGGGGGAGACTAGTCTCACTCTGGTATTTAACTTTAACTTTGAACCATAAAAGATATCGGGATGAAATTTCCTCTAAAATTCATCAAAAAATTATTCCTATCTACTATCGTAATAAATATATTTATTCTAATCATTTTCTAATTAATTCCTTAAATATTTTTGTGTCAAAATAAAATTTAAAATTGTTCGTTTGTTACATTTAGTAGTTTCTCGGATAATTTAAATCACCGATGTCTTCGGTGATAAATTTCTCTGTATTTCTGGAAATATTCATAATATGAAGGATAAATGTTGAACAGAAATGAATAAATTTGTTAATAGATAATCTTATGTTTTCACTATAAGCACCTAGAAAGTCATTTTCCTCGGTTCGCCTAGTGTTTTCGCTCGAGTTTAATTATACAAAAATTCCATCCTCTTTTTACACGAATTTGATTAGTATTTTCTGTCCGGTTGGAGAAAAGATTCAACGTGAAGTTCGGAGCATTAACAGAGTTATGCAGAATGTCCGACAAGAAGCTGGAAGTCGTCAGGGAACGTCTGAAGCGGCGGTATGAAACTGTGGAAGGGCATGAGTAACGAGATCTTGTAAGTGCATTACGTTCATCGCAAACATTCGGCCGTTACATCCCTCAAATATGATTTATCCTTAATGATAGCGCTGCACCTGGTTTTAAACGATCAAGAAAGAATGCGCGTAGGGTCCATAAAGTCGCGAGGCGGGTGAAGTCAAAAACGAACAGCGCAGAAAAACTCGTCGGTACAGTAATGAAGAGGAAAAAGGGCTTATCGCTAATGAAGCGAAACGCCTTCTTCAACGCCGAGCACG
This sequence comes from Lasioglossum morio, assembly GCA_916610235.2. Taxonomy (NCBI): domain Eukaryota; kingdom Metazoa; phylum Arthropoda; class Insecta; order Hymenoptera; family Halictidae; genus Lasioglossum; species Lasioglossum morio. The sequence continues at coordinate 2,651,862 of OU744324.1, read as the reverse complement.
GCCACTGTCTTGTAAGAAGCCTCGGTACACCGGCCGTCGTGTAACGAGTTTTGTAACAGCGAATCGAATCGGAGCTCTCGTGGAACCAAAGGCCTCCGCCAAGAATCGACGTCCTTCGGTATTAGAGTTCCATGCGGGGTTCTTGCAACACGTGTTAATTAAAATTACTACCAGGATACGCGCAATCAATGTTTGATATTCGCCGCTCAGGGTTCGTTACGAATCGATATCATCCGACAGGGCAAGAACTATTAAAATCCTACAAAGTTGCTCCCTCCAGAACTTAATTAACTTCGTCGCTGTTGCTTTTTCGTTCGCAGAAAGAACTCAAAGGAACGCCGTGCACGCTAATGCACAGTTTATCGAATCACTTTCGGATTGCGGATTTCATGCAAAAACATCAGAAAAGAATTAACCGACTCCGTTGCGTTGCTTCCGCTTTGTGAACATATAATATAATTTCCATTGAAAAATCAACGGCTGGCGTATTTTTAAAGGTATGCTACTAATTTATTTTTACCACTTGATCCTGTAGGATTTTCAGGATAAAAGCATATTCACGCACTCCTTGGGCTAACGGCTATCTGTGTACCAAATTTTTTTACCGTTACAGAGGACAGAGGAACTGGCAATTATATATATACAGGGTGTTTCGTCTAAAACAGGCCATTGAATAACGCGGCTGTATTGCTGTTAGGAAGAAATAAATCAGATGGAACTTGCATGGTTTCGAGGCGGCAGTAATCTGATGTTAGTAGCTTTTTTGTAGGTGAACGCGTAAAGGACATATGAAGGTCAACTTCATTTTTTTTAATGGAATGAGGTATTTTTTAATAGATCAATCGATGCAGCTGGACATTCGTTATAAAAAAGTACTAACCTATGTATGTCGAAAAGTTAGTAGTTCAGGAGATATTTCAATTTAAATAACTGAAAAATACCATTGCAATCGTACTAAGACGTTACACTAGTAAGTAAACGCAATATATATATATATATATATATATATATATATATATAGACTGCGAATTCGCGTTGCCACTTTTGAAAAATCTCAGCGATATCCACATAACATATATAGCACATTAATTTATATATATATTGTAAATTAAAATTCATGTGCTATATATGTTATCTGGATATCGCTGAGATTTTTCAAAAGTGGCAACGCGAATTCGCAGTCTATAAATGTTCCGGTTCCGTGCGGTACAAATCACGGTTCACGAACGCGTCTATCGATACGATTAAAGTGGATTAAGGTCAACGGTGGCTAATAAATAAAATATGATAAGAATAATAGTGGCAATTTCGCCGAAGGCAGTCGGTGGAGGAAGTCTGATATTATAGTGTAGCGTAATACAATCTGAGTATTTGAATACCTAATAGTTTTCAATGCATACATTAAACCTTAAATGCCTATTACCCAGACGGTGTTGTCCTATAGCATTCGTCGATGCTAATTTTAGCTGTGTCGAATTCGAGGCCCACATATGTGTATGTATACATACGTTCTCGTCGTAATACCGTTTGCGCATTTACTTTCGGGTATATGCTGCATCGGGCATGCATATCAACATCTCCCAGAAATGAAAAACTGTGCACCGAGCACGACAACGTCCGCCGTCAGCTAATAGATGGTTTTCGCGACGTATTAAATATTCGGCGTGCATCGGGTATCGCGTAATGACGAGACTTCCCGACATTCTTACCGAACAATGTCATGTTAACATGAATCCGGGTTGGCTAAAACGAGACGAAGTATATCCACGGTTTTCTCGGCCGACTTTCGCATTCAATTGACGTAAGAATCTTCCGATTACACGACTCTAACTTACACGATGCATAAATTCCATCATAACTGCCTGGACAATGCTTATTACGATGTATTCTGTAAAACGATATATTTATACGAATGACTTATTCTCACAGTTAACGTAACTATTAAGTACAAATGTTTTTTCTACCGATTATAATACGAGAGTTGGTAGTAATTCAATAATATAAAAGGTATGCATTGTGATATCGATTGCACATTATTCGACCGAATGAAAATGTGAAATTTACACTTCGGGATTTGATGCGTTACGCAGCCAAAGTGAAAAGAGTGAATTTCATTTGTGAAATGATAGCGAGACAGATCAGTTTGCAGGAGAAACAGAGAGCATAAACGTAGTGCAATGTCGAGTAAAAATGTTAACAGTAAATTAATATTCGAGTAATACCTAGGAGAAACATTTAATGAATAGACTTTAGATTGGAAACGTTTCTGAAAGGAGCTATTTAGAAGAGGGTGATTACGGGGAACATTGAAAATTCAGGAATGAAAGCTCAGCGAACTAATTTCCAACGCTCGAATCAGTTTCAAAGACTGCGATCATGTCTCGCCGCGCGAAAGGAGATTTCTAAGTCCTCGATATGAGTCGTGTAATCCTTCGTAATGAACCTCTCAAGACTGTCAGGGAACGTTTCAAATATTTATCTGGCTAAAACGTCTTTCGCGTCGTAGCTTTTAATGGCGGGCTACCATTCCTCGCGGTTTTAAGGAATTATTCAGAAACGTCACTGGTTCTTTTTATGTCCGAGACCCTTAAAAACTCGAAAGAAATAGCTGTCGTTGAATGAAATAGCTTTCAACAGACCTCGTAATATTTCTCCCTTAATGAAGAGCTTTTATACACTAAGAGCTGCTTAAATATTGCTAACAATAAGACTCAATGCATCCGGAATAAGGATGAACTGAATATGCACTTTATTAATAGATCGCAAAGGAAAACTTATTAAATTGGAACAGTAAACTAGAAATTACACATTGCATATCATTAAACATATTGTTACGCGTACACAGAAAGTTTTCAAAATATTGTAAGAGCACGAATAATGTTTGATGAAAAGAAGTTAATAATGAAATTTCCACTGAACGTGTTTATTTGTTCTATTATATTTGATTGAAACTGCAAACATTAATTGAACTTTGAATTGTAAAATTTTTTTAAAATGTTTTTTGACTATAAAAAAACTATAAAAATCGTAGGAATACGTAAAAACTTATTTATTAGTGCTGATTATTTTTAATTGTTCGTTTGCGGAGTATGCTTTTTATTTCTTGCAATAAAATGTGCGCGTGGTAAATGGGGAGGTTTTTCAATGGAAGAAACTAGTTAGTAAATCTCCCCATAGATGGCAGGCGGTACACTGCTGTGTCGAAAATGATAGTGGCAGGTATATGTTTATAGTAGAAGAACATGGTGCATTGATTAATTTCAATTTTCTAATAGTACGTACCTAATTTTTATGCCATTAATATATTCTCTATTAATTTTACGATAATCAGCGAAAAATTGGTAGATGCTTCTGTCCCTCTGAATATAATGACAAACGATTATCTGTCATCGGAAAAGTGCAATTTTATGGAAGCTGAACTCCGGCATCGTTAGGTTGTATAACTGCTAGAGTATGCAGCGTATTAAATACTTACTCTATTATGATACATGAAACAGATCTGATGTAATGTTTTTCATTATTTACGTGTTTTTCCTTCAGGAACACCGTTGAATAAACTTTACAATGAATTGAGAAAAATATCTATTTTCTATTAAAAAATTTATGATAACAGTCATATTTTGTATGTTACGCAAATGGTCGTTAGTCCATTGTGAGCAAGTCCCATTTCGATCAATTTACTGTTCTTTATTGCGTCATTTAGACAATGATGTAAAATTTTGAAGTAATTTACCATTAAATTAATATTTTGTACAGTCTTTTACGTGATCTTTACAATGGCCTCTTTTACTACTCGTCCAGGAACGTCTCGTGAGAACGACAACGTTAATTATGACCGTCCAGTGCAAATGACACGTAGGCTGCTGCATAATGATTCGAATTGTATCAATCACCTGAGGAATATTAACAATATCGCTCGTGATTAAATTTAATCAATGGTCAACTGACAGTCGTGTTGACGCGAGATACGAGCCGTCTTCACCTCCGGAAAGATCAAGCAGAGAAATTTTGTGGAATATTCATACGATTTATCGTAAATCTTGATTCAAAGAAAATTAATTTTCTACGAAAAGTGAAAGAAGAATCTCTGAACATACTTTGAAGCTTGATATACATACACAATTCTATAAATTATATATATTTGAATAAATGAAATGTAATTAAATTATTAAGCTTCAAAGTATTTTCAGAGATTCTTCTTTCACTTTTCGTAGAGAAATCATTTTCGTTAGTTACGAAATTGATTACTGAATTCGATGATTGTTGGAACTGTTATTGAAACAAAGATAAATATAGGAATATATAATCCGAATAATAGTTTAGGATATGCACGGTTGAGATTTGGTCTCGACGCAACAAGAGAAAAAGGATAATGATGCGCGAATGCGATGGAACAAGACAGCACCGAACCGTCACTCAACGAAACCATCACAGACCGTGTCCATTGCTATCTGCAATCACGTTACTAATTTCAAGCTGTGCAACTATGGAGACGAATTCTGTATCTGCTAACAATATTCGTGTCTGTCCACGATCAATTTTCGGAGGCTGTAGCAAAACGAGCATGATCAAATGTCTAATTTAATATCAACTACTTACTTCAAGTAGATAGATTTCTATAATCCTTCGATTCTTAATTTCTATTATAGAATTAAATTCGCTATGGTAAAAAATAATTTTAGAAAATTCCGCTTCTCTGAATCGCCAGACCGAACTCATAACTTGATCCAGTGGCGCAGCGATCACGTTGGAAATTACTGTGATTTGATGCAATCAGCAGAACAAATCACGTACGAAATGTATGTGCAACACGATCGCGGCATAATTCACCTAGGAATAACTCTTGCGAGCGCGTTTGTAAATAACGCGACAAATAAAAGCAGCTCGATGCAAGGGTGGACTATCGTTTCGCGAGGTATAAACAAACGTTCCGCGACTGAATTGTCAATGACAATGACTGACTGAGAGAGAAAGCGAGAGAGAACGAAGTGGAGGTAGTTCGTGGAGAGAGGGAGAGGGAAAAGGGGAGGGAGAGAGTGAGGAGGGAACTGGTTTAAATATTTTCTGGGCACGTGTTTTACATAGGTAGAGATATACTCGCTCCTCCGGCACGCTTGAATGTATAAGGCCCGGCCAACTATCTCGGGTCAGATCTCGACGGTGATCTTCAGCTCTCATTTTTTCGTATGGTCGCTATTATGCTCGTCCACGAAGGCCTCTCGGAAACTCGTTCGTGTGTACAAAGGATCTTCCGACGATTATTAATTATCACGAGAAAGAGAGAGAGAGAGAGAGAGAGAGAGAGAGAGAGAGAGAAAGAGAGAGGGAGAGAGACGCTCGCACACGGAACAGAGGCAGATTTATTTCTAAGTAGCTGTTTATTTCATTGGCTGGAGCGGGGGCCGAGGGTTGCGTACGTTTCGAGACGATTTCGATGAAAAAAATTCGACTCTTCTCACAGGAGAAGGAATTTCGTCGGGACCATGATCGGTTGATATACTGAAATCGGTCGGGCCGCGTCAGAGGGCTCGAATTTCACGAAACGATGTAATTAGTCCGGCGGAGGTTGGTTCTTTTTGAAACAAAGTGTTCGCAGACGAAGAAGATTAATGCCCGGCCAATTGAGGCGATTTCGACTGGCGAAACGACGAGCTGTGTGCTCCCAATATAGGACTCGCCAGAGGCACGGTAATAATTAGAATTAATTTAGGTGGAACGTTAAATCTAGGCGAGCAGTCCCTCGGACGAGAATAACCCAACTGGCTCTGATTAGTCTTAATGTGTTAATTAGGGAAGATTACACTCTGCCAATTCCTCCACTCTCTGCTCGATGCTCGGTCCGAGCACGGGTTTGCTCGCGACTGTCGCCAAACTGGACGGTAGATGGCCAAGTCGGTTTTGCCAATGAGAAAGAGCAGGCAAAAGCCATAGAGGTGGGGTGCGGACGGTGTAGAGTTTAGCAAGTATCATATTTTACCGGGCATCAACGTACCGACAAGCGCACACAAGCCGGTGTACACACGCACACACATACACAGCCGTGTCCACGCACACGCGCGTGGCAGGAGATCATTAATCACTATTATCTCGGGGTAATTTTTCTTCGATATAATTTCGTCTGTTTACCCTCGCGAGTTGGCGCGCGAGCTTGCACACCACGAAGACGAAGACAAGGCTCCGTTTCGAAGGGTGGCACCGGTTCTCCTCTTCTTCTTCATCTCTCGTATTCTTCTTCATCTCTCGTATTCTTCTTCTTCTTCTTCTTCTTCTTCTTCTTCTTCTTCTTCATCTTCTTCTTCTTCTTCCTCTACGCCTTGTCTCCTCTGCTTTCCATCCTGTCCCACTCGTACCCGTCTCCTCTTCTTCCTTCTCTGATTCACGGTTCGCGATCTCTCAACATCGACTTTATGTGTACACATGCCTGCAGCTTCGTTAGCCTCAAACTCGACGTGTTTCCCACACCGATGACTGTGAAATCAGGCCTCTCTGCCTTTTGCTACGTGAAACGACCTCCTCAAATCCGCCGAACGTTTACGTAGTTCTGAAAAACGGTCTTTAAAACCTGCCGCCTCGGAATCTGACATCGACAGCCCAAGCTGTCTCTGATTTTTCATGAAAATTCTTTTTCTACTTGTTGAAATAAAATGTTTTCTCATTGAAACTTATAATTGGACAACGGATTTTATGCATTCATGACAAAAATACTGTTGTATTATTTTAACCCTTTGCACTCCGCTGTCCCCTCTGAGGCACCAGTAAAAATTGCTGTACCATTCTTCAAAATATTGTTTACATTATTAAATATATCGGTATCTAATCAATTACTAAACATTTAGGTACTGTATAAGGTAATGTACCAATCTCATATCCATAAAATTGCAAAAATCATAAGGTATGGAAATATTCTAGATCGGAAGAAATGTTTAATTTTCCAGTTAAAATAGCTCCGAGTGCAAAAGATTAAACGTAGTGAACATATTAAGAGAGAAAATAAATTTCTATGTCACTGCGGTTTCTTCAAGGATTCGATTCATTTTTGTACTATGGATAATATTTTTTAATTATATCGCGAATCCATCTGCGTTCTTACGTAACGAAGAATTTGCGATAATTCGTATAAATAATATCATTTCATAATCTTGTCGGGTAGTTGATTTTTCAATGTTTAATAATGATAGAAATCGGATGTTATAGATCTATTTCTCTGAGATAATCATTAGATATGCATATAACGATGATAGATTGAGGGCAGTTACGCATGGACCAAGCATTAAGAGCTTGTATTATGTTCTATTGATTTAAAACTCCATTAATCACCGAGTAAATTAGTCAGCGATAAAATGTTTATAGGCTTATCGCAAACACAGTACGAGCTGCGAAAGATCTGAAATTAATAATCAATGATGCGTGTAGTCGATACGCGAGATCCTAACCGCAGAATGATTTTCCTCTAATTTCTCGTAACTTTCTCGAGAACTTTCACGAATTATCACGGAAGCATGTCGGCTGGCGAAAAATGATCACAAATCGAGCGTAAAGATTTATGGTTTTTAAACTTTCATAATGCAAGATATTGTCACTTTCGCAATCTATATAATTTACGGACGGCTTTATACTCTAGTAAACAACCGCTTTCTATCATTTCAGTATTCTCCTACAATTTACACCCATACAATGAGTATTCAAGCTGGTTCATCGGATCAAAATTCCTTAAAAATTCTTATTTATCATAACTACATGAAAAATAATGCGTTCGTCAGAAATCACGTACGCTCGATGATGTACACAGCAAACAAGAAGACGAAGTGACACGCATTATACGTTCCTTGACGCAGCAAACGAATTAGTACAGCAGTTTGTACATGGTTTCAACTGCTAGCACGGTGACAATGCTAAGTGCATATTCGTCGACGCAAATAATGTTAAAATAGCACGGGGGAATACACTGGCATTAGCTCGAAGCTACTTTTCCCGTTCTACCGCGAGAGAGTAAGTACACGCGCGAGTATTCGCATTAACTGTGTAAATAGCTACTCGACTTACAAGTGGTTGGATAGGGATTAGTGTTTTAACGCCAGGAAGTAGACGGGAAGAGAAATAAACGGAAGTGGCGTCGCTAGTCTCGAGTAGCGCCGACCGGATTTTTGCTGCTTCCCTTCGACCGCTCGCGGGACACTTTTTCGACCACTCCGCATGCTCAGATTTATACGTCCGCTGATTTTTCGGATTATTTCATTGTTACCTCGGCGCATAAAGCGTCGCAATTTACTAATTGAAAATATTACACTACCGGCACGATTCTTTGAATGGATCTAGCCAGGTCAGGGGACTCGAAGCTCGTAAACCCCGGAATGATCATCGACGCTTAAACGAATGATAGTGTTAGCTGCAAATAACGAAAGTACCACGGAATTATATGTTTCGTGTTACATAAGGCACCCATTACGCGTCGAGGCTCTCTTGTATACTACTCTTTTTCGCCGTCCTAGGAGCTAACTATCCTTCGGCCAAAGTCTAACTAAGCGACTCCGGGAGAGATCCTGTAGATCTTTCCACGAGATGATGGTCATTCGACCAACGAGTATAAATCACCTAAGAGAAGTGTCATCCCGGGGTCCCACCTATCCTCCCCCTCCTGCACCCCGCCGCCCCCGGCATTCCTTCATTTGAATGCAACTCTCTTTCATCTGTCTCTTTTTGCTCGCTTTCCACCGTGACATTATGAAACATAGGCACACGTACCAGTAAATGAATATTGTATCAGTTGTCTTCGTCGTCGCCCCTTTTTTCCGAGTCATTGTATCAAGGTCTCCGTGCGGCTGAACTCTCCGACGGGATGCAACCGTGGAACAACAAGGACCTCGCTATCATTCGCGAACACCTTCCCGGCTGGCTCCGTGACCAGAAGTGTCACAAGTTTTCCTTAATTCTTGCACATCTCGTCTTTAACACTAGAACTACCGACCACTAAACGCAGTTGGTATACATTGCCTTCTAATAATGACAATATGGCATTTATTTAGATTTCGTACAAGGGATATTTAAATATGTACTTCAATAGAGAAGTTTGCTAAAAAAATTTCTCAAAAAAACATATTCATACTTTTAATATTTCTAATCAAAAAAAAATTTGCATGAGTCATTTTGACTTGTCCGGTAGTTCTAGTGTTAATGTGAAAGATAACGAAAAGATATGTTTCGATTCGTGTCATGTTTGGTCCCGTTTTAATCAGAGACACGTCAAAAACATTATTGTATGTGTATAGAATTTCTTGCATGATTTTTTATTATTAAATCGTATGATGTAAATGATCACTATGAAGAGAGCAGCAAATGACCATTCGCGTCTTGTATTTCGTGTAATGGGACACGATTAATTATCCGACGAAAAAAGCAACAGACAAATAGGAAATTGCGTCGGAATAGTATTGGAGCAAGAGAGTAAGCGGGATATTGGATTGATCATTAGTTTGACGGTGTCATTAATGAGCAGGAGAATATCGTTAGGAGGGACGATGTAGGTCATCGTACAGTACGATTTCGCTTCTCTCCGTTTAGAAATATGAGGAAGGTGCCCTCCCAAGTAGTGATGACGGTGTCGCGTCTCCGAATTTATCTTTGGCTCATTAATAAGGGACGACAACCATCGATAAGGAAGTAAGGACTCGGCTAGAATGGTCGAAAATGAAAGACACGACGAACAAGTATCGCCGGAAACCCTGCAGCAGGTAGCTTCTTTTACGAGAGCAGGATATCCTAATCGCGTTCGTTGGACATCAGTCATTATCGTGCTACCGGGTGCCGGGGAAAATATTCAGCTATCCGACGAATCGTCAAACGCAAATATAAAAATAAACGGAAGTAACTTTCAAACGAAGAAACGTAACAAACTGTTATGCAATCTTGTTTTCGTTCCTCGTTTTTCTTTTCCTTTCCTTATTAATATATTTCAAAATTTGTCCTTCCTCCTTTGCCCTCCTAATTACTTCCTTCTCTTCCTGTTTCCTCCTTGCTTCCTTTTCTTCGCATAACTTCTTAAAGTTTGCTTTTTCCCTCAGGTATACTTCCTTGTCGCTTTTGCCCTCTTTCCACATTCTGATGTTTCTGTCCACTTTCCTTTTCGCTCTGGTACTCTCCCTGTCCCACCAATACTTGCTTCCTATCTTCCATTTCCTTATTCTTACCCTTCTTGATTCCATCGAATCCGTCACCGCCGCCTTCACTTCCTCCCTGTCTTCTGTCGCACTTTCATTCTGTGTATATATCTTTTCGCCTGTCTCTTCTAAATATCTTTCTATTGCGTCTTTGTCCCAACTTACTACCTTCTTCTTCATTTGTTCTTCCTCCCGGAACTTTCCTCCCTCTGCTGTTACTTCTACTTCTACTGTTATGTAATCTGAAGGTATAAAATAAAAAGTTGATCGCAAAGACGTACAATGAAATATTTGCATTGTTTAATCACGTCGTCTTCGAAAGAATGTTGCGCGGCTGAAGATAGTAAGGGGGGAGGAAGAGAAAGATGCCCGGAGAGGTTCATTGTATCCCCGGTCCCTAGTCAGATAAGTCATAATAGTGACTCGGCCGACGTTGTTAATAGTCAACGGAGGATCACGGCGAGATAGCGCGCTAATGCACGCATTTATTTGAAATATTAAACCCGGAGAAAAAGAGAAGGAAGGGGGCAGATTCTCTTCTTGTTCTTCCCCTTCCCTCGAGATCCACGACAGTGGGAAGAGAGGCCGCGGGAAGGGAAAATTATAAATGACGATAATTAACGAAGATCTTAACCGCTCACTCCGTGACTACACGGCCGTAACTGTGTGCATTCAGGAGTACATTGAAAGTTTACCGTGTAATTCTTTGCTTACCGAGCTCCGAGATCCTTGCATCAAATGCTATTGTTACAATTATGGTAGAAATTGAAACAGTTTCGTGTTGCATAACGTTTAGAAAAATTATAAATAAAATCAAACATTGTAATTCTAGCTGGATGACCTTTCCTGTCTAATAAAAGCGATGGGTTACCACTGATATTTCACACAGTTCACTCGGTGAAAACTCCTAGAACGCGTTGATCAAAATTCTCTGTCTGTTTAATAAAAATCTGCGTATTGATGGGGAAGCACTTGGTTGGCTCAAAGAATTTTTTGCAGTTCCGAAGCGCATAAAATCCCTCGATAATTGTTTCCCTTCGTCTACGTCGCGAATCTTCGCCTAAGAGACGAATCTCAGACGGGCTGATCAAATCAACGCTGAATAACAGCGACGCCACTAACTCATTCTTCCTCTCTGTCCTTCTATCTCTTCCCTCCTAATTATTAATGTGCTCGGACGGACGGATAATCCTCACAATCATCGTCGATGCATTCAAGTCCTTCTCTCTTTCTCTCTCCCTGTCTCTGTTTTCTCGCTCTATCTCTCGTTATTGAGCGTGAGTGATTAATTAAGAACATCTCACGACCTGATGATTCGCCATTCAATCCCTCCTACGCTGAAAACAAACTTTGAATACGGAGCTCGGGGGCCTGAATGTGTACAGCCAATGAAATTACTGTTTACCGAAGGCGCGTTGTTTGATCCGTTATCAATCACAGCCGCGATCGATCCGGCACGAAACGTTACGGAAACGGTATCACTATACTTCCTGTCACCAGAGTCCGTAGCCGTCTCATTCATCCTACCGCTGGAATCTCGATACAATCCCAGTCGATACATCGTCGATTGTCTCATTTTATAATGATACTATACATGATTGTACTCATGAAACTATTTCATTATTTTTCTATGAAACTGTTACCAGCATCTTCGTCACAAGTTTCTGATTAAAATGAGACTAAACACGACACAATTCGGTTCATATTTGGTTGTTTAATGCACGATAACGCGGAACCTCGATTTTCCGAACTGGACAGAGTCACATTAATAGTTCGATAATAGTTACTAGTGCAATCAATCAGAAAAGATAACGGAGAGTTTGAATCCCATTGGTTCCAGTAAGTAAGTAGGCGAATGCACTCCGAATTGCGTGATGTTTGATATCATTTTAATCAGAGAAATGTCACGAACGTGCTAGCGAAAGTTTCATAAAGAAATAATGAAAAACAACATTTTCTATGATACATTTCGTCGCGGACATCGTGCACAATTATTCGAGGCATTTCATTTACGAAAATGTAAGAGGCTACTCGAGTAATAATCACTGTAACGATGAGCCGTTTAAATGGAAATGTTCCCGAGCGATACACGTGTCCGAGCACTTTAATTCCGCGAAATCTTGATTAATTTCGGATCGGCCCGAGCCATTGACGCGAGAAACGAGGCGCTGGCCGCACCGAGAAAAAAAGCGTCATTAAGAGTCATGTTCGATCACGACTTTGGTACCATCGTTGGACCGCACCCTTCGCCGACGAATATCTCTACTTGCTTGCTTGCTCTCTTGAAAAAATACCACACCCCCTGCCGCGAGGTGGTCCCCTCCCCGGCCCTTCTCTCACTCCTAATATATATTTAATCAGGCCCAAAAATACGCTCACGCGCGCGCATATAGAAGACGGTTAAAGGCTGGACTCACACTTGAGCCGTTCGATGGCCACAAACACAACCGGGCCGAGAACATTAAGCTGACACCCACACAAACGAGCAGGCCGGTGCCCTCTCCCTTTTTCTTTCGGCCGGTCGGATGCCTCTCTCTCTCTCTCTCTTTCTCTCTCGCTCTATCCGACCGAATTGTTCTATTTCTCTCTTTCGTTGCGGAGTGGATTCGAACACCTTTTTTGAATCAGAGAGGGTCAAGCGACTTGGCCGTAGATCATCTTAATGCCTCCATTGTTGTTTTAGGACGCCCGCGACTATACTGGGTGTTCGCCGCGACAATGTCGACGTCTCACGCGCCGCAGAACGAAATATTGGACGAGTACGAAAGTTCCGATTTCAAGATAAAACACAAGTTTTGCCAATCAATTATACAGACTGTTTCGGAAACTGTGACCATAACTTCGGGGATGGATTCTGTACGCTGATACGATGATGATGAAGACTCGTTGTCTTCCTATAATTCTTATGACTCTTAGCTGACTGTTTCCTTTTGCACTCATCCAGTAAACAGAAGAACGAAAAACAAGAACCCGGAGAGTTTATTGACGAAATTTTTAGCCGTGCCCCCATCGTTTAATGTCGATTTATGTTCGGCCATCGCATCCGTGGCACCGAGCATCGAACTTCCAGTACATCTGCGACTTTATTGCGGCTGAAAGTGAAATTTCATTTTATGCTCGATAATCTCTCGCGATGGACCTACCCGAAACGGTTGCCCGTATACTCCGAGCGATATCAAATCGGCTATTTTTCACGGGACCGGTGCCGTATCTATTAAAATTTCATACCATTTCCTGTAAAACCCTCGCATACCTCACAATTTGTATCTTACTTCAGAAGCTAGAGCAGTTGTTATTTATTCTGTTCAAGATCTTTCAGTTGACCGTGGTAGAATCAATATTAATCGAGTTTTCCCATTTTTCTTGACGATCTACATTTATCTTATTATGTTTCTTGATCGTCCAAACGAAAAATATTTAATTCCTTAAAAAGATGTTGTCATAATTAATTCATTTTTGACAATATCGTAAAACTTACACTGAATTTAATTTAGTTTAAAATAATGTGATGCGAAATAACTGATGAACTTATTTTTTTTTTAATTTATGGATTAGTCCAGTTTGATAATTATGGGCACATGTAGCTATTACGCCGATACGACTTTATAAACGATACAATAGCATTGTTACATAGTATGTTCTCGAAGCGTCTCTCCCGTTAAGACATCGAGGCGCAGAATTGAAAAAACGAAACAATGAAATTCATTATTAATGTCTCGCGTTATGTCGGCTTAATGGTGGCCGCACGTTCGGCGTTTACAAAATTACAATAACCTCGGAGATAAAGTGAGCCATTACAGTGATCGTGTTTGACTCGCTGCGATGTAATTTTTATGGGCTAACAGTCGTTTATAAAAAAAAAAAAGAAATCCGGCTCGCTCGTGTACGAAGAAGCTTGTGGCGCGGCGAGATTTTCGCGAGGCCTCTGGGATTCTGTTCAATTCAGATTTAATTGGTGCTCGCGTTGTTCGCTTGTGATCGTCGGTCTCGAATTACAATAATCACGACAATAAATCGAGCAATTATGGTCGCGGCATTGTAGTCACTTTCGCCGAGACGAAACAGAACTCGTAAAGGAGTGGCCGTGTTTATATGAAATCTTTTATTTGAACAATTCGGTATACTACTTAATATTTTTTTTATAGCTAGCTTTTAAAAGCCTTGCGTATTTACTTGAACGTCCAGCAGCGACGAATTTCTTGAATTTCGAAAGGTCCTTCCGCAGAAACATTTCTCAAAGGGCCGAGGCAGAGAATGGCGAGGAAATACGAGGAAGCAAAGTGGCGAATTCATCATTTCTTAAGCGAAAAATCGGGCTTTCTCAGGGTAGGGTTCGCGGGCGCGACTTTTGTATCTTAGCGCCGCGCCAGACGTGTTCGAAATAATCGGAGCCGTTTCTTTCGGGCTGTGCTCTGCCGCGGTCTGCTTTTTCGGTACTTTCCAACGATTTCAGGGCTCGGTGCCGGGCACCGACGAACAGGAAAGGCCACTCTTGGCCGGCTTGTAAATTCGCCGCTCCTTGTAAATCCGCCTGTAATTCCGGGCAGGGACGCGAGTGCGAGAGCACCGCTAAGGAGAAAGAGAAGGAAGAGTTACGGCCGACATGAATCGCGAATTATCCTTGGAAACAGGCCGCGGTAGACGCCGGAGGTCGCAGTCGTTGACATCAGAAACTACTTCGATCTTCGATTGCCGATTCCGTGGTCCACCTGGCCGGAGATCGGCATCCGAAACGGTTCCAGAATCGAGCTACACTTTCGCGCCCGAAAAACCACCGAACGCAGCGTTGCGCCACGTGTTGATTGCTTGCAGCTGATCACTCAGGATCCCCCACGAAGATTCCTAGATTCATTAGAAGGATGATTGGTACTGCGTTTCAGTATATTCATTATATTAAAAATTATCAACGAAGGAACTGTCTGCTGAAGCGCATTTCGAATAAGCCACTTGAGATGAAAGGGAGTTGCCGAGGCGAAAAAATTGAAAAGAAACTCGCAGCGGAATGGGTCGAAAGTTACACGTTATTACGACGAGAGTTCGACCCAATTTGCGATTTTCCTCTCGAGGATTTTCCGGGCGGTCGCGGTATAAAGTTCGCGGGGGCCGGGGCACCGGTAATATAAATTATTTCGAGCAGAACTTATGCGATAGCCGCTATTGTGTGAAACATAACCAGCCATATTTTACGCGACGAAGTTGAGATATATGCCTCGATAAATAAACGTACGAGCGCTATCGTAGATAAACTTTAAGCATGACTCGATTCCATAGACTTCCTTCAGGAGTATACACTCGAAATTTAAGACCCCCGTTACATGCCGACGAATTTCATGCTGTAGGGTGTTATATGTGGCGACCGACATAAACCCGGCTCGCAACGACGTTTGCTATAGAGATTTCTCTGTTCTGCTCTTCTCACCCCATGGTAGACTCGGATGAAGGAGGTTAAAGCGACGACGGTGTGTAGGGAAGTAGAAGCAGTGGAGTGGGTGGAAAGGGACCCTGGGCATATGCATAAGGGAACCATACTGGTCCTCCGACACCTTCGAACTCGCTAAACCCCCCTCGGCCCGGGAATACTCTTTTTATTCCTCTCCGAGCCTTTTTGGCTTTCACCCAGACACAGTTCTTTCGCTGGTTAATTAGATTTTGATGGCTGGCATGAGCATTTGCATCCTTTATCTCAGCAACTCGCCCGTTCCTCTCTTATACACGCTCCGTCCCTCTTTCGGTATTTCTCTGTTTAACGCTACGCCGAAGAGAGGAAGAGGAACCACGGGGCTATCCACTCTTGCTCGTCCCTCTGCATCCTCTGCTTCCTCTCTTTTCCGCATTATTCTCTCGCTCTCGGCAGGGGGAGTCGTTTAGGCCTTCGGATGCTTAACTCCAAAGCGATTTAGCGATCCAAGGGCCAAGTGTCAACAAGCCGGCATTGCTCAGGTACGTATCGTTTAACCGCGATATCCTGGGACAGGCCCTCTGCTAATTTCTCGCATCTTCTTTCCGACGACAACGGTCCTCCTGTCCGATTATATTATTTAATGTGCTCAAGAGAAAATTGAGAACTTGTTCCAACATGTGATTGAATAAATAGGCTCAATCAATAAAACTGTCACGAAATAAAACGAAATGATTCGCGTTGACCTCCGAATTACAGTTCCAGCCATAATTAAGCCGAGCATCGCGTCTAATTGATTTCCAGCGAGCGTCGCTCGATATTTCCGTGGGCGAAACAACACGAGCCGATCGAAGAAGGATTGATCATAGGGAATTAAACGATCGATTTTGAATCATTGAGCATTCAAAACAGATTACTCATGTCCTTTCTTGAACTAGATGAAATCCTCGGATGAGACTGATGAGGAGAGCGTTCCGCACCCCACAAATTCCGACACGACAGGGTCGGGGAACGAGAATACCTGGCATGAAACGTCAAAACACACCTCGTCCACCCACACGCTTATAGCCGATCGTTCGAACGCGTGCACACTAACGACGAAGATTCCTATGGAGCAACCAATGACTGGAATGACTTGCACTCGATGTCGAACCGAAGATCCCTCTCGGTCTTCGTTTCCCCCCTGCGCCGGGCACCGTAGCTCTCTCTCCCTCTCTCTCTCTCTCTCTCTCTCTCTCTCTCTCTCTCTCATTCCTCCGATCAGTCCGGGGAATCGTCATCTTTGTCAGCCGGGTTATCTTCTTCGAGGGAGGTGCAGGCTTAATTTAATTAATTCCATGCGCCATCTTGACAAGTGTGTGCCTCGTACGCGCATCCAAAGAATAATTTTCATACTCATCCACCTTCCTTTCCCTTCTTTCAGACCGTGGCCACCACCACTCCACCCCGGAGAGCGCCTCGCTTCTTCACCTTCTCGTCTTTCTCAACTGCCCCATACTCTCTACCCCGGACTCGCTCGAACCGTTTCTTCGGTTATCAGATCCCCGATTCATACTCGTCAAGCGCGAGCGAGCTGGAAGAAAAAGAGGGGCACTGAAAAAAGAACGCATTTATCCGCTCCCATCTCTCCGGGGTCATTTGTCTTTTTGATGTCGCGCCGTATCTGATTCGTTAATTGCGAGACCTTGCGTGTGATCGACTCTCTTCAGCAACGGACGAGTAGTGGGGGCAGATATCCGCCGGGCACCCAGCGGATATTTGGAATGGAAAAGATTTTTCGGACGATACCGGACGCCGACGAAGATTTATTGTAAAACTGTCGTGCCACTTATCTATACCGGATCTCTTGAATATTGAAAACTTCGAATCACTTTAGCCGTCGTTAGAACCTATTGACGTCTAATGTCGTAGTTTCTGTACCTCGTAGACGTCGCTCAGGGTGTCGCGTTTAATAACGTTCTCTCTGACTTATGGTTACACTGCGGATCTTTGTGATAATTGAATTGGAAACAGAGAAATTTTTCAGTCGGTTGAGCTTGTCAATTTTGTGATATATATCATTTTAATAAATAGCGCGCCCGCGCGCGCGTGTGTGTGTGTGTGTGTATAACAGCGTTACTAAAATTTTATTCATAATATGCTGAGAAGTTGAGCATTTTGAAAACTCAATGTCGAAAATGAGTTAAAAAATCCAGATCTATTTTGGTGACAGTAATCAGGTCAGTTAACACCAAACCCGTCAGTTGATTACATTGAAATGAACGATCAAGCGATTACGTTCGACACATGCGCCCCATCACTGTCGTCACTTTGCAAATCATTTTCAATAATATCGTCGTGAGTGTTGAATATTTGTGGCCGGTCGATGTCACTTTGTTCAATGGCGAGTCTTCAACGCGTCAGCGCGCTGTTTAAATTTGTCGCGTCGCTCGTTCGCTCTTTTTTTCGCTTGGCGAACTGTTCGCGTGCGTGCCATTCAACGTTGGGGCCACGTCGCAGCGCGTATCCCTATAAAAAGATATAATTTATTTATTACAGCGGGAACGAGCGGAGATTCGATTTTACATGATTTAGTACGGACGCCTCGGAAATGATTGGCGTTTAAAGAATACCGGTAATTACCAACAGTCTCTCGGGGGAACCCGTAAAAGTGCACGATAGGTCGAGGCATTTTGCGTTCCATTCGCGGGTTGCTCAAGGTGATCCTGCCGTTGAGCATCACCCGAAGGAAGGAAAGGAAGAAAGACGGTCCATCATTTAAGTCGCTAGTCTCAAAACCTTTAGCCCAGATTTATGGGTAATCGAGGGGCTGCGCGGCCAGAGAAGCGTCTCCTCCAACGAGACCGACGCACGGTTTCACGCTCGTCAATTCGCACGTGGAACAACACGAAGGGAAGCAACCAACGTATCCAAGAGCCGGTTAAATTCGAAAACGCCGGACAACGTGTGCGGGAACGGAATTTCTGTGTATACTGTACTCGCGTATCGTCGTTCAGCGGACAAAGAAAACGTCGAAGTCGCTGGTTCCACGCCGGTGGATCGATTACGATCTCCATTCGAACGTGTCATGGCCCCGGGGTGGTATTTAGAGTCCCTAATTTCCGATCAATCAAAGAACTTCTTCGTGGAAGGTAAAAATGAATCATGTCGCGCTGGGCGGATCACTGTTAACTAGACATACAATGCCCCGCATTAGAGAGAACTTCGAAAGAGAGGGAGAGGGAGAGAGAGAGAGAGAGAGAGAGAGAACTTCGCTCTCTCGTCAAGCGATGGTTAAGCTGGTGACCGGGGTTAGCAGGGGGTGGCTCTCAGACCCTGGAAAAGAAATCGACGAGCAACGTTCTCTCTGCGTTGAAGTGAGACAGAGGGAACTAGCAGACTGGGGAGGAAGAAGATGAGGGATAACTTCTCTCTTCATCGGGGTACCGGGAGAAATAGAAGACGAAGACCGGCTTGTTGAGATTGGGTCGCTGTACGGGGTGTCAAGGGGGGCCTGCCGGGGTGAAAGATCCCGACGGTCGATAACTAACTCGGCGTGATCACTGAAAAATGGCTGTCAAACATTCTTGTCCTTTTAACTCGCGGGAGCACCCCACCCACGGGGACCGACGCTGTTTCTCCGTGGTTCCTTCTCTTTTACCATTTCTCGTCGTTCGGCTTCAGCTGAACCAAGTTCCTGGGCCTGGCTAATGGTTCATGAGCATGATAGATCGTCGCTACCATAGAGTTCGCCCGCTCGCCAATTTGCAGGAAACGATGGACACCGAAATTCGTTTCGTCGATGCTGGCACTCCACCACTCTGTTCGATTGTAACATTAAATTCGCACGGTTCTCTTCGATATCTTCCTTTCATTTGTACAGTAGATTAAACAAAAAAATTGTTTACAATTACTGTGTACATATATCGTCTTACGCAATGTTTTGTACATTTACTGCAACATACGGAAATTTACTGTATAATAAATTTCATTTCAAACATTTTTTGATAAAGTCAATAAATAATTTTTATTGATTCTGTATAGTGTCTTGTACTTTCGTCCTGGATCGGTCAGTTTGCACGAACAAAATGTTTAACGCCAATTGGAATAACAGGTAGCAATGTTGTGGTGTGGTGTTGGCTTGATAGGTGCTCGTAGCGAGACATTAATTGTTATTTGGCGAAGAGGGCACGCGCTTAGCTCCCTGCGGTTGTCATTCTTTAATAGAAACGCCGTTTCAAGTGTTCTGTCTGTTTCGTCGGAATTTCACGCACGTATCCACACGCTGTTACAGACGATAGAACACAGAGACGTTGCTCGGTTAAAGTCACCAACAGCTACTGGCAAGATTATGAACGAGCTCAACTTAAGAAAGGATCGCCATGTGCAAGGGTTACTCCCGTTATATATTTATTTTTCACCCCTTCTGTACTCGATCTTCCCTACCCTAACGGCTGGTATAAATTCTCCTATAAATGGCTCCTTAGCGACAACGTTACTGCCAGTTTCCCGGTGAGACAGAAAGAAATCTTGGCGACTAAACGAGGAAAATACCCGCTAATTCCCCGTGTTCCTTTCTTTCTGAAGTCTCCCTTTGACTATTGAAAATTCTGATCTTGAGATCACGATATGTATTCTCGACAGTGATCCCTTAACAATATCCTCGAGTATTATGGACGAATATCAATTAGGTGTAATAAGAAGACGAGGGACTGAAGCAAGAGAAGTTGTTCTTTAATGATTTCTCTATAACAAGCCGAAAGATCTTATTATTTCTTTATGGTCTTTTCTCTTTTGACAATCTGTTCTGTGATGAACTAGAATTTTTTTACTCACAATTACTCCAATAATTGAAGTTTGTCAGAAAACTGATTTCATATTCCCGACATCGCGATGTTTTAGATGTTACAAGTAGTCCTGTCTGGTCTCAAGTGTTCTAGCTTGCTCAAGCTTGATGGTCGAAGAAATAATATATATCTTGTCATAATACAACTGTACTCAATCTTTGAGTAAACATTATTTAACCCTCGACCGTCCCTCGTTTCACGAACTCAATCTGTCTCGCGGTATCACATTGACAATTGACGAGTTAAAATTTACATTTAGACAAATTAACTTACAAATAAACAGAACGGTATAACTGATTTTGGGAAAACGGTGTGAGATTGACACAAGGGACGGATAAGGGTTAAAAAATGGCGAAAAATTCCGAGAAACACATTTTTGTTTCTTCTTTTAAGTAATAAAAAATAATCACTTTCGACGGTTGGTAGATCCAGCGTTAATGAATTGAAAATGATCTCGATCGTTGACGAAACAGCGGAGATCTTTCTGGACAGCCGTACGTGGCATCTCATCCGCGAGTCAACGAGGATCGACGAGAGCCGGATGGAAAGATGGTCGTGGAGAGAGGGGGAAGGAAGAATAAAGAGAAGAGCGTATACACGGAGAACATGGCGAACGAGGCCGAGAGAGGAGAGAGAGAGAGAGAGAGAGAGAGAGAGAGAGAGAGAGAGAGAGAGAGAGAAGTGGAGGCCAGGCTGGTCCCGCGTGTTGCCCGGGGGTGCCAACCGCAGGATAATAATTTTATAATTGGGGGAATTACTCCGGCTCGCCGTGGTATAGTCCCTGTACGTGGCGTGGGAGGGTCCACCGACATTGTTTCCATCCGGACGGACAGGATGGCGATCTCCTCAACGGTTGTATCTCCCTTGGGACGAAGCCGTGGGTGAGATATGGCCGCATAATCATCGAATCATTATATCCACTCTCGAAATACCACGGGGCCGAGCGAAGCAGCCACGGCCGAATTATAAAATTACGCGCAGCTTACTCGTTAAAAACATTATGAGCACTTTATCACAGGAACCGAAGCCCTCGAAGTGTGTGTATACGAACGGCCGCCACGCCGCGCGCCGCGCCGCGCCGCATCCTGTTCTTCAAGAACGCATCCTGAGGGCCTTGTCGCGGGAAGGCCCGTTTAACCCGTGACCCGCGGGCTTTTCAGGTCCTTCGTAGCAAGAAGGAAAAAAAACAAAACATGATATTGGCAATCAAACTTTTCGACGTCGGATCGCGAGAAATTATTGGCGAGGAAGCTGTTACATTATTATATAATTTTCATTTCTCATCCCTAATAATACACATCGGCCACAATGAAACTTCGGTCGCAACATTTTTAGGCTAAAGCTACGTCCTCACTGGGCAGCTCCACTTTTCTTGCTCCCTTGTCGAGCGACCTATGTTAATTTCTTTTTAAAGCTACTTTCAATTTTCTTCAACAGAAATAACAAAGTATTTTCCAAGAATTTTCAGCATCTCATTCGTCCGAACTACTATCGTTAATATTTTATTTCCGGCTTCCCACGTTTATGCATCTCCGCGGGGTCTGCTTCATTCCAATGCCTTATTTCTGCTCACAATGACGAGATATCGAGCCCCTATCTTTCTATTCTAATATATCCAGCGTAGAAATGCAATACTCCAGAAGAATATATTCCTCTCGATAGAGTCGTTATGCGCAAAGATTGCATATACAGCTCCAGCAGGTGCAGCCACTCCACGGCCAGGTCTGTATTCCAGTGTCTTCGTGGAAGGACGATACCTTTGCGAGTTGCGCGTTGTTATAGTTACGCCTAACCGAGCCTTGATGCCGTGCCGATGCAATTATCTTGAGTATCCTTAAATTTCGGTGTAATTTCGGCGTTAGTCGAAAAAAGCAACGGAGCTCAACCGATGATTATTCTTCCAAACATGTACTTCGCAACCTGACCTTTGCTTATGCAGTTTTTCAAAAAAAAAAAAAAAACAAGAAGAAAAAGAAAACGCATCCACCGCGTCTTATCTTCGTTCGTCGAGCAGTGACCGTTGCACAAATTGTCGTCCATTCTTGTCATATATTCAACAATTTATCATACCAAATTTCTATTGCCCCGACAAGACGATATCTGTCGGGAGAATTACGAAATTTGAATATCGACGCTTTAATCGACTATCGCCGTGCAGACTCGTGTCAGTTTCGGCATCGGCTCTGGGGGGAGCAATTTTCTGCGAGGCTCATCTCGAATCAGATTCTACGAGTTCCCTTGTAGAATCAATTCCGAGTGTTCCGTCGTTAAGCTCGCAATTATAACATCTGATTCTTGAGCCGTAAGATATTTGAGGTTGAATGCATCAAGGGTGTAGAGATCGGCCGGGACGAATGATTGGGTTCGCACGAAGAATGAAGATGATGACGAAGAGAGAAGGAAGAGAATGAAGGAGTAGGGCGGGGGAGAGCGAGAGAAAGAGGTGGAAGAGGGGAGAGGTGGGGCACGAGGCGTTCGTATTTCGTGAGGCTGCTAAGGTCGCTGGTTAGTTGCTCGGAAATCGAAATAATGAGGCATCGCCTCCTGGGCATAGTCATTGGATCACGTGCCACTGCGGTCGCGATCATTTCCCATTATTATTGTTATCGATCGCCGGTGCCCTACCCTGCCCCCTCCCTCCCTACCCTCCCGCCCGGCCCCTCTTACACTGATATTCCCCCCCTCGGCCGAGATATTGCGACGACTCGTGGTATGCCCACCGGCCGGCCAATGGAAATAACTCGAATAAATTTAACTCTCGATCTCGTTTCGGAATGTGCGTTCGCCGTCGGTCATCCTGGATCCTACGTGGACCGATCGCCGTTCATCCCGGGTGATTACAAAATTTTACACGATCTCTTTACCTCGATCCGTTCAGCACGAACGAACGGGGCCAGGCCACGTTCTGATCTCTCGCGGCTGCCAATCCATGGGGTTGGCAAATTGAATTACTATACACGAAAGAATACATCGTTGTTATTTAGCGGCGAGCGCGGCCATCCAGCCGACCGATCGAACCGATCGTTCGGACCAACGAAGTTGAAGCACTGCTTGGTCGGCCAGACTTTAACACTTCGCCTGCTTCAGCAGGTTTCCGAGGCAAAATGAAGATTATAGAAATTACAAGATACAGGAGCGACTGGAACACATAATATTTTTTTACTAAAATATTTAATGATGCACACAATATTGTGAATAATGGTGGAGAAATGTTTAGTGGTGACTCTGAGTTATCTCTCGACTGCTAAGGGTTCGATTACTTCACTGTTTTTCGTTGGATCTATTAATCTATGCGATAAATGCCTAAAATCCGCAGTCTAGTAATAAATAATGTATTCGTATTTCATTTCAGAGCAGTTGGCCGGGTTTCGGCGATACAGAGCGCTCAGGATGCTCACCAGTTTTCACTCGAATCGAGGAATCTCCCAATAAATTTTTCATCTGTTACTGCTGTATGCCGATCGTTACATTCAGAGTGTAGGTCGAAACTTTGGCAATAAAGAAGTTCTTGGAACTCGTACGGTCCGTTCATTACAGCGAAACGAATCGACCGGGCGATCTTCCTCGTTGGTTTCATCCACTTAGGCAGATTCTTGAGCGAATTCCAGTGGACAGCTGGCCCATCGGTGAACGGAGTCTAATCTAATCACCAAAAACTCACTCCATGCAGGGAAACTCCCTTTATTTCGTTCGGCCATACACCACCCCTAGTCCTCTTCCTCTTCGAGCGGCGAGCTTACGAGAGTTAACAAACTTCAGGAACGCGAACCACAGCATGAGAAGCCTCGAGAAATGGCGTTTCATCCGAAGTTATTAGCAAAGTTCTCATTGCACGGAGCATCTTCTTAATTATAACTGTTAGACTCTTGCCCCGGAAGTTTCCAGGATTTCAGATTCCACCCGAATCTTTTTGATTCTCTTGTGATTGTTATCTTGCGTGGAAGAAAAAAAGGAAGGAGAACGGTGTGCTTCAACCTCTTCTTATCTTGGCAATCAAACTTAAAGTACTGCGCCCTGTTTGAACCGCTATATGCTCTCCAACAAGTCAAGTTTCATGAGATCAATTTATATTTCGTTCCGCAACTTTTCGTAACGCTTCTCCTTCTTTCGAACACGTAATTGTACGTTTCCTGTTATTAATCTTATTTTCTTGAATTCCATACGGAAAGAATTGATTAAATAACAGAATACAAACTAGCTTTTTTTTTACACAGCGCAACTATAGTCTTCATAAATATATTGCGATGGTAGCAAACGCGTTAACTCTTCACCTTCCGGAAGTCTATTAATGTATCGAAGAGCTTAGCAATTCACTTTGAACTCGTCACTTATAACCTCGAATACCAGACGCGTGGCGCTGTATTAAGTAGAAATGCCATACTACTTTTAATGAGCCTGCAATCCGTTTCTCTTGTTGCAAATTATTAAAGAGACGCTAGCTTCGTTGTACATGGTAGCAAAAGAATACAAAGCAAAGGGTTATTATTTAAATTCGAAGAAACGATTTGCCTACGATGACCTACCTACTGGTTCGATATTGCTATGGAAAAATCCATTTACACTTTCACTTTTCGATGACTGAATGCAAAAATACTAGGAAATTAAAGTACAGGTGCGAAGTGCTATACGATTCTCACATCTTCACAAATTGCAGCGACACTTGCGTAACACGAATTGTAGTTGTTCATAAAACAGCATGTAGCCACGTGAATACGTACTCGCAAAAGTATGAAATAGGGGAAGTGGCAATTTGGTATCTTACTGCACAACGTGCCGGAGAACGGAGACGTATTTTCCTCGTACGTCCTAGAGAATATCTAACATATTATGCCTGTATCATATTGTTCTATCGCTTCTTCTGTAACTGCAGCACAACGATTGAAATATGCAATTACGTATTTTTAATTTCATTAATTCGCATGCTGAAATTTTATATGCTGGCAAGCAGTATCAAATTTGAAAAAGTAATTACCTCAACCATCGAATATAAAATTCGACAGAATTCAGTACAATTTTTATTAATTTCAGATCTACAAAGGCTACCAGCACTGAAAGTAAGATTTTGTTTGGTTAAAATTCGTCTAGAAAAGTTCTAACAATTACATATATCAGAGCGTTAATCCACGGTATGCAAAAGTTTTTGACGAATGTCTGGATAATCTCTGAATTAGGACTTGTTTATGCCTTGGAACCGGCGTCGTAGGGTTAAACGCTAATCGTAGAAGATTTCGAGGCTATGAAAGAGTGGCATAGCCGTGGTTTGGATCTGTGGTTGAGCGACGGTCGGCGAGGGTGGGCATTGTTTAGAAGCGGCGGCTGCAATCTCTAGGTGGTCTTGTATCTGCTCTCGGAGAGAAATGAGCTATAAATGAATGGCGGAGGCGAAATGTTTACGCGGTCTCGTTGAGAGCAATGGGAACACGGGGTGCAACGTCCGCGGATCTTCCTCGGAGAATCTGATGCATCGGAAAATTCTCACACATTATATCGGCGATCGCTCACGATCGGCATTGTGGCCGGTTGTTCGGGGAACCGTTGCGCATGGACACGCGATCATCGATGCGAACACGATCGAAAGTATCGATAGAAGAAGAGCTTGGATAGAGGAGACCTCTGGCTGGCTGGCAGCGACGTCCTCTTCTTCATCATCGGCACCAGGCAACAACCACCACGCGGCGCAGGTATGCGCGCGGCGAAACAGCTAAGTGCACCTCTCTGTTAGAGGGTTCGCGAGCATGAGCTAAGAGAACGTTGTATAATGACCGGTAAGAGGTCGCGTCCAGCCCAGGCTGAGGATGGAGGGACGCAGGGGGGAGGGAGAGTCGAAGATAGCCGATAAGTAGAAAATCGATGATTCGGAGGCATGCTAATTCCAGGTATACTGCCTACCTGATTATCATGCCCTCTCATGACGGTGCCTGTGCGCTGCGCCGTTGGCATTAATACAACAAGATATCGCGATCCCCGAGTCAACTATACGCGCGCACGGTTGATGACACTGTATTCGATCGCGTTACCGGAAAAAATCTCCGTCGGTTAAATTGGCATGGGTGAAGTTAAACTTTATAATACCGGCGAGCTGGCTAGGAACACCGTGTCTGCGTAAGCTCTCGGTTCCCAGTTGGAAAGTACGAGCACCGGCTCTTTCCTCGCGTTACAGATACCGGGTAAGTGTCCCTATTCGCGGCTACGTTCTTATTACTGACCGGTTGCCTCTTTTCGCGTTACTAACCACTGCCTTGTGATTTACTTCGTCGACGGGCTTGCATCGGTTACTTTGTCGTTAATAACTTCCTACCAGCTATAGAAATCGCAGGAACGATAAAGGAGGAATGGAACTTTGAGGACGGCTGGTAATCGACGAGTAGTGGACGTCGGTTGTTCTAGTTCGTAATGCGAATTCTACGTAATCCTATAGGTGAGGATCGAGAAATTAACCAATCGAGATATATTACGAATACGAACACGTGTAATGACGATTTTTTTTCAGCAGAATATATGAAATTTCTCACGATTTGCGACAAATTTGACCAGGAAATGATATGTTTTGAAGGCGACCCGGTCGATTTGCTCGTTGAGACACGTGAAACGATCACGCACGGACCGAGTTGCGAAAAAGTCGTCGGAGCGCGTGCACTAAAATCAGTCTCACCCCATTCGGGGCAGACGTGTCATTAAATTCATGAACCGCGCGCGCGGATGAAACAGTTTGGACGGGGCCGAGGAATCAAAAGAAGAAAAGAACTATAGGTCTAGGCCCTGTGCTGTGTATCCATCGTGGCGACTAAATACCGGATTTAATCGACACCAGGGACGAATCGACAGTTGGCGGTAATCGCGGCCAAGCTACCGTGGAAGAAGAGGGTCAGCCGGGACCAGCTATGCTACACGTAGGAGGAGGGTGGACGGATGATTGTGCGGAGCGCGCACCGCGTATAATTAGCGTAATAAGTAGTTTTTTAAGGCGGGGCCCGCGCAAAGAGAAAACAAAGCGATGGCTGGAAGGCAGCTAATTTTGATCCAGGATCGGAGGACAAAAGGAGTTAAAGCGGGTGTGTACGCCGATAGGGGCGAGGAGGGTAGGGGAGGGTGGGGGGCAGGGGTAAAAGGGAGGGACAGAGGAGGAGGATGCCAAAAAGAGAAAGCGCCGGCCGACGCGCACATCCTCCCTCGTCCATTCATTCTTTTTCACCGGGTCCGCTCGGTTTCGAATCAAAAGGCGGGGGCACCCTTTGGGTCCGCAACAGCCGACTTTTTTTCTCTTTCTATCTCGCTTCGGCTCGCTCTATTCGATCCCCTTTAGACAAGCCAGCGCCGACAAAAGATCTCGGGGTGCGCGCGTGCACATCAAGACAAGGGACCGATGGTGGGGGGACACCCGGCAAATCACGACAATGAGCCAACCGGTGTACGCGCTGCTCAAAAACGGATTAATTACAGTCTGCCTTGATAATTAGCCCCGCGGGAACGACCTCGTGCTGGGCGTACCATTTTTTTTTTCTACCTTCGAGACCCAACCGCCCTGCCGCTGCTGCTACACGCGCATGCGTTCTTCCACAGTTGTCGCTTTAACTATTCGAACATTAGTTATTCAGGCAGTTGTGCCTAGACTGGAGACTTTTATGCTGAATAAAAATGTCAGTTTATCATAATATAATATAATCGATTGATGAAATTGTCATTTGAAAATGTCATTGTTTTATTTCAAGATTACACGAGAATGTTAATGCGTGTAAAACAGTACCTCGCGTTCCAAACGAAATTCATTAGCAGTGCTTGGCAGTAGGCTCAACCCTCGTTCGCCGGTCCACATTTCCTTCGAACAATTTCCTACACGCATAAGCACTCATTATTTCCGTAGAATTAATTCATACGTACGACCTGTCGTGACTTTCAATGCCGTTCCTTTTCTCCACCGCAAAGCTTGTCTTCGCGTATAATCAGAACCTCAACTGTAATGGCCGTGATGAGGGGTTAAAGAAGGGTAAAAACGCTGGCGCGACACCCCCGAACTCGTCCCACGGCCGTTAATTACTGTGTTTAGGGATAATTACGATGTTCGCCGGGTCGTGCACTGCTTATTCGTCGTATTCTGTGTCTCCATTACGTACTATGAAATCGGCGCATACACGAGTCCGTTTCGAACATTAACGTGTACTACGTGCACGCGTTTGCCGCTCGAGCACGCGTGATCACGAGTGATCTACAAGCTACAAGCACCGCTGCAGATGTCGGCTTTGTGATGCTAATACAAGGTCTAATAAGTCTGCATTATTTTACCTTCTACATTGGACGGGCACCTTTTTTTGTTATACTCTATTCGTTATCTCTTCCTTGCTAATTCCGCATATGTTGCCACGAATACACAATACCCTGTGTTTATTCGTTCCATGTGTAATATTGTAAAAATATTACACTAATAAAAATTTTCGATGCACCAACGTATTATGGTATATTTAAATGTTTTAGTTTTCTTCAATCGTTCGTGCACGACGACATGAATTACTAGGGTGAATTATTCATTCTTACAATTGCCGGGAGCTGAAGCATCGAGATAAAGATCGAAGAAAATGATTTTCTAGGTCAAAAGCAAGCCAGCTTCAGTTCCGGTACCGTAGTGACACCGTTAAACATTAGCAGAACGCGATAAACGCATAAATTACCAACCGCCTGAACAGGAAGACCCTCCGGCAAACTGTAAGCACGTTATACTGTGTGTTTGTGGTATCATTCACTGACGCTGATCCGAGCGATCCGATACAAGTCGGTGGCAGAAAGGTGCTTAGGACTACCGCCACTTTCCTTTTATAATTTCTTTTTCTCGTACAGCTGCTCGTTCGACGGAGACGTGCTTCCTCGAAATCTCGTATCAATTACCCGGTGTACGTACCGCGTAAGGATAACTGGCCGATGGTATAATTATGAACTTGTTAATGGTCCGTGTTCGACGATCGCTACGTCGCGGGTACACGAAAGACACCCACCATATAATTACACGTTAGTCCCGCATCTTTTTGGTGAAGCAACGTAAGCATATGTACACGATACGATCGCGCCGCGTCTATTTTGTCCAATTAAACGTCGCGTTCGGCTCCGAAAGAAATACGACGATCACACGCACAACTGCAGTAAATTGAAACTTCGGATAATAGAAAATCCTCTGCAACTGCTCATAATGCGAGGGTATTAGCCGCTGATGGAATTAACTGCTCTATTCACCCAAGATCGTTATGGAATCCAAACGAATAAATTTTACCAATTACCACCCCTACCGTAATCTTCCATTTCTTCAACAGCGAGACACAATTTTATACCAATGCATTCGAACCTGATATTTTTACAGTGAACCAAAATAATATTGGCACTTTTTACAGGACCATAGAGTTTTACTAGTGGATCATACGACTTGGATCTTTTTTCCAAGTTAGAATAAAGGTCGGTTCACTGCATGACGTGCAAAAACAAATCTTCCCTTTCTTGACCAGCGAGATACAGTTTTATACTAATGCTTTCAACCCTGATATATGTAATCAAAATAGTATTGGCACTTTTTACAGGACCATAGAGTTTTAATAGTAGATCATACGACTTGGATCTTTTTTCCAAGTTAGAATAACGGTCGGTTCACTGTGTGCATAACGTGCAAAAACAAATCTTCCCTTTCTTGACCAGCGAGATACAGTTTTATATTAATGCTTTCAACCCTGGTATATGTAATCAAAATAATATTGGCACTTTTTAAAGGGCCATGGTTTTTTAATAGCGGACCATACGACTTGGATTTATTTTTCAAATCAGGGAGAAAACAATAGAAGTTGTTTAGAACAATTTTATGTGGTCCTATATTGAGAATTTATAAAGTATTCTGAGATCCGCGCGTAAACGTAGAAGCGTTGCTCGGGCACTGAGGAAATGGTGAACGGGCGAGTGAAGGTTGGAGCGGATTGATCAGGAATTTCGCATATAATCTAGCCGAAGCATGTCCTCTGGTGACGAGGTGGCAAGTACACTCTCACCGATGCTCGGTCAGCTGTGAAAATATTTCTGTTCCCGGTGGCAAAAAGGGCCGGCGCGATGCGCCGTCTATACAAGCCGGTTAAAGCAAAGAACGTATGCGATTCGGTCGACCAACAGGTGCTTTATACGTGCCTGTCCGGCAAGAAGGATCGAGGAGAATCGTCCTGGGGTTCCCCGAGCGACTTACAGGAACCTTTTACACTCTTGACGCAACCCTGTATA
This sequence comes from Lasioglossum morio, assembly GCA_916610235.2. Classification (NCBI taxonomy): domain Eukaryota; kingdom Metazoa; phylum Arthropoda; class Insecta; order Hymenoptera; family Halictidae; genus Lasioglossum; species Lasioglossum morio. The sequence continues at coordinate 2,621,245 of OU744324.1, read as the reverse complement.
GACGTGTACATACGCAGGCCAGTCACGGTGACTCCCAAGCGGCGAGAATCCACGCGTGTCTTCGACCGTTTATTGGACTTCGAACACCTCTTGTCTTGGGCCGCCCGTACGTGGCAGAACGTACGCGGGGATTCGACCGTACACGTGTAATTACTTTGGACAAAGCGTCGCCGTAAAAAGCTAAAGCGAGTCGTATATATCCGAAAGCCTGAGGCCCCGATTCTTCCCGCGGCGCACTTTGAGACCGGGGTCACCGCTCCACCGATCAAATCCAATGTAGATTTATGATCCCCATTGTCTGCCAGCTTCGCGCCGATTCTCGAACCTTCCACGCCAAACTTACCACCGCGTGGTTCACCTTTAAGCGTCCACTCGCAACAAAAAAAGAACTAATAATATCGGAATATGCTCCACTCGATGCCATTCAAGCCACCGCTGAAATATTTGTTGCTACGAGTAACAATAGCGAGAAAATCAAGATGTCGAAATCGGGTGGGACACCCTGTATAGAAATATTGCGATGTAAACATTTTTACGAGGGCGAACGCGTTATCGGAGATGCCAAGAAGACCTTGATTTCTTTCAATGAAAAGACTGTCGTACCGCGACATGACAGAGAACAATGTGTAGACATTGATTTTCAGTTTTTCGTTCGCGTCTTTTGCCGTAAAAAGGTATTGCCCTTGAACAGTCTGGTATTCGAGATATGCAGCACACTTCCTCTACTTACGTCTGGAAGAAGTGAATCGTCGGTGGAATGGTGGCCTTGCCGAGCGAGACGGATTTAATCGAGGTATACGCTATTGCTTCGATGGCACCAGCCGTGTTAGTACCAACCAGGTCTCCTCGCCAGGTGTGCTGAAATCACCAGCAGCGACACAGGCACTAACATCAACCACAGAAACATCAGCAGCGGCAGTACCAGGAGCAGCAGCCTCGCTAACGACCCCGTAGAACATGGATGAGGGTGGCTGAAGGGGAGGAAGAGGGGGGAATCATGGGTGGGTTAAACTCAAGCTTAAATATCAATCAGCGGAAGCGAGAGCAAAGAAAACAGGAAGAGGGCGAAAGACCGTTGCGGAGGCGAGCCAAGAGAAAGAGAAGGAAAGAAAGGATGGAAACGGAGAGGAACGCGACAGCTAGTAAGACAAAGCCGGTGTGTGATTTGTGTGCCTGTGTATCGGGGTCTTCCTCGCGAGTGTTTAATTAGCAGCTTGGCAAACCAGACGCCATATACTCAGAACTCAATCAGATCCCTTCATAAGCGCACGTCTCTAGAGGTCTCGTATACATAATGTACCGACGTTCGGTGTTCGGCCTGGCAAAAACGAGATATCGGGATGCTCGGGATGGTGTGGGGCCAACGAACGCACGGGATAATTAAAGCCCGCCATTCGAAATTTCGTTAATAACATTACGTGCCTTGTTAAACAATTTACAGTCTCATCACGATCTAACCCTCGCGCCACTAGCCGCATTACTACTTCTCAATTGTTTTTGATATTGTTTGATCGTTCTCGTTGGGAATTATTTTCAAACAGCGTGGAGAGTAATAATTTGTCAACAGTTTGTTAAAACAGTAAACATTTTTCCCGCAACCGTTATAATTAAGTGTAAGCGGCACAGAGTTATTTAACAAGTATCCCAAGACAATGGAACATAAAAGTTGGTAGTTTATTGCGTTGTTTAAGGAGCATCGTAAGACAATGCCGGGTGGCAAGCATTTTTTCTCGGAACATACAAATTAATTTGAAGAAGCTTTCACTCCCGGTCGTTCGTATCGCGGCAAGACGATGTTGGGACGAAGGCCCGTATACATTGTGGGTGTTTAATTAGCAGCTCGGCTAACCAGATGCCATTTACTCAGAACTCAATCAGATCCTTCATAAGTCCTGCTCTCAGGTTGCCCGTATGCATAATGCACCGACGCCCGATATTCGTCGTGGCCGAGATGAGCAACGTGAGTGAAAGAGCAATTAAATTCGGCCATTGGGCTGTAAAACGAGCAGCAAGAACGCGTAAACAATTTATTTTCAAGCACTTTAGCTACAGCTCGGTTGCAACACGGCACCTATAAATTTACTTCAGATTCTTCTACGAACAAAAGCTTCGATCACCCGCACGTCTACAACGCTTGTACAAATTTTTGAAACACGAGGTTCTGTTTTTCTTGTCGAAGTTCTTTCACTTAAATATAATAAAAGAAATTGATGGCATTATTTTTCGTCGTTACTTACGATGCAAATGGGTTGAGCGGAGGTAAACGATAAGGCAGGTTTTTCTTTTTAATTTGCATTGACAAATGTGCCTGTCGTAATAAGCTGGCAAGGCGAGAAATCAAAGGCGAAGGAGTCGGTCGTTGATGGGCAGTCCTTGAAGCTTCAACTAACTGTGTGACCACTCGAAATCGTTTTATCAATGATCGGTGGTTTTGACCCGTAATTACCATTTCAAATGCTTAGCTCGGCTCACCTGAGCCCACTTGTTGGCTCGGCGCAACTCCTCGTTCCCTCGCGTTACACCGGGTGGTCTTTTCGAGTTTCGGAGGACGGCTGGTGGTGGGTAAAGAAGTGGGGGTTATTATTTAGTTTGCCCGGTTCTATCTCTCATCTCTTCGTTCTCTTTCTCAATATCTCCTTCGTCTCCACCTTTATCCCTCTCTCTCTCTCGCTCTCTCGCTCTCTCGCTCTCTCGCTCCCTACTCTCCCGTCTGTTTCTCTTTCTTTCTGTTTCTGTGGCTCTTTCTTTTTTTTCTCTCGGAGTCTCTTCGTTTAGCTTTAACACGCATCCACACCCACGTTTATTCTCATTCTAATCAGCTCCGACGCCTTTTCTTCGGGCCTAAGCACGCATCTCGCCTCTTCGCGCCTTCTCCTGTGGTCGACGAGCCCCGGAGGGCCGTATAGTCGCGGGCATTATTATTTTAGTGCTCTCCTCGCGTACCGAACTCCTCGCTCGAACGCTTCACATCGTTATACATCCTCCTCGCTAATGTGTCGGTGGTGAATACAATATAAACCAAGTCGATACTCCTATGCGGACGCGCTATCGATACCAGGCAACGCTACCGTCTCCTGCAACGGGACACGACGAATCAGTATTTCAACACTTTTCCCGTTCTCGAAAAATTGTGGACATTTTCGAATAGAAAAAGTCCGGTTTGACCGAGCCTCGTACCCTACGCTGGCATCGCTACTTTATTTTAATATTCGCGGCCGTGTCCCCGCGAAGAATCCCTTCGCCCCGTTCGCTGAAGGTGATAAATTCGCCGTTTGTAATTTACGGGAATATTTATCGTATTCATAACAAGCCCCGGCCGCGGCTCGGTGCGGCGCTTAAATTAATCTGCGCGGAATGCCCGTTTAAATTATCGCCGAATCCGGCAAAAATTTATTAACTCGGAAATGATAAGTTATTGCCTTTAATAAATTAAGTTTGGCAGCGCGCGTCCGCCGCGGCGCGCTGTCGTGGGAAAGGAAAAGTACCGGTGCGCGTTGTTATCAATCACGTCCACGTGCTTCGAACGAAATCAGTATACCGGCGTCGTAGCGCTTGATTCATGGTGGAAGCACGCACCGTAATGAAAATTACGATGACAACGGATTGAACTTGCTAATCGCCTTTCGGATCGCTTGAAAGAAATCCGATCGATTTCGCAGCCCTAGCACGGCAAACCATTCCTCATGCATAGCTCTGCTGCCCCGGCCGGGATCGATTAGCATGCAGGCTACCTCGATCTGATGACTATACAGAGAAGCCGAGGCCGAAGCCTAGTCGCACGCGAAAAATCGTAAAATGCGTATCAAATGAAAAATCCTGGAACGTGCCGGGGCTCGTACGAATAACAAGCGATAGCCACCTCACGGCAAGCGCCTATAAATGGCGCTCTCTTCAGCTCTCGTCCATCTTACGCGGAAAACTCTTCGTTCCGCCGACACACCGGCAAACCTTTCAATGGTCCTAGCCATATTTACGTATTCGTGGCTACGAATCTGGCCGAGTAACTCGCGGTAAATCCAATGCTAATGACCGCCGCGGAAAATTTATACGATGCCTCCCTTCAACGAGATACACATTCGTGAGACAATGCACGACGATGAAATAGCGTCGTTTCACTGATACACCGCGGTGCTATCGTATCTTCCTCCGCCGACAATCAATTTACACAGCTAAATAGATTTCAATCAATCTTTCGCGAATCATTTTGGACAACTGTTCCTAATAAAACGTAAAAGCCGAATCGGAGATGGAAATCTATTTCTTCCCTGAATAATTTCAATGGATTCCACACTCTCCTGCATCAACAATGATAAACTGAATAATATTAATTTGGCCAGTCCTCAACGTTCCGCAGGATTGTACTCGCCGAGTATCCGTAATGTCCATCAATATCTGGTAAACGTCCGATGCGTCATGCACTCGCTCGCGAGGAACAGCGTGTGTCACATTCGCAAATTTATAACTCCGCGAACGAAATGGAACTCGACGGTGGTAATACCGAGGCATCGACGTATGGGTTCGCACAGTGCCATACGCTACCCCTTCATTCCGTATCATTTAAGTAGTTATTGTCGACCTGAAAGTATCGATGCATTCGCATGTCGAATGCCCATCACGCGCGCAAACGAATGGATAAATAGATCGGCGAGAGGACGTAGCACGGTAATATATGAGCCTGTAGAAACCGAGGAGAGCCGAGGGAAGATTCTTCGGTCGTATATATGCGCGCAGGGTGTATATAACGTGGCACCGTTTGTGTGCCCAGTTAATTACTCGCGTAGTAAATTATCGGGTAATGAGGTGCCGGGTTCGAGCCTGGGGCCCTCTCATCTTCCCTCTTACTCGGCCACGGTCCCTCTCGCGAGGATCTACCTCGCACCTCTGCGGACAAACCCTAAAGGAAAGAAAGAGAACTAATAAATCCTCGAGGGCCGTAAGGAGGGATATTGTTAGTTGTAAGGTAAATCATCTCCGCGGCTCAAAAACGGCCTCCTCACCTCGAAAGAACCCTTTGCCACGGACCCCCACCTCTACCACTCGACCTCCTCCTCCTCCTCCACCGTCCTCCTCCTCCACCACCTCCACCTTCTCTCCACCGAGACACCATCACCTTCTACTCAGCGTCCGAAGCCTCGAGAAGACGTTTCTTACCTCCGTTACCTCCGTGCACCAGTCTACATGGTACTGCAAAGCATCGCCACCTTCTCTTCTCTTCTACTCTGCCACCCCTCCCCACATACACACACCTTTTATCTTCGTCCCTTTCGTATCCTTCTTGCTTTCCTTCTTCGTGGTCAGTCCAGTTAGCGTCAATATGCGGACACATGGTCGCGTCATTAGCGTCATTGGATCCCCTAACGCCTGCACGATCGGCCCTTGTTGGGTTTCGCACCGAGATTCTTGTACCGGACGTTGATTTCTTGGTACGCGAGCGTGCGGGTATTTTGGTTCCGCGTAATCTTACGACTCTCTCGGTATTCCGCCGGCAATATTACGAACATGAGCCACCGGGCACAAGTATCAAACCCGGTCCCGCGCGATTCATGCTGCCGGGAACCATTATTCCGAGATTCAATGAACCTGATGGACCGACGCTCGACACGACCTCAGAAATGAACGAAAGAATCGAAATGAATTCATTCGTGGAGCTGCGTTGACAGAGAAAATTACCAGAAATGCTTACATACATAGTCAGTAGACGTTGTTTCAAATCTTCATCAGGAAAAGGAAACTTAATACCGTTTGTCTGCCGATGATCACAGAGAAAATTGATATTATTTCAGCTTACCAGAAATGATAACACACATGTTCAGTATATATTGTCTAAAATCCTAACATATCAGAAAAAAGAAAATTAATATTGTATGAATCGACAAGATTCAGAAATGAACGAACAATTGAAATTAATTCATTGGCAGAGCAAACTAATTATATATTTCGGCATACCGGAAATAACAACATACATATTCAGTAGATATTATTTAAAATCTCCATGACTAAAACTAAAGTTAATATTGTCTATATTAATATTTTCAGTGGGGTTAAACGTCGACGACAGAGAAAATGAATTTTATTAAAATGTTCTTGACTAGCTTGACGCGGATATTGTGCAGGTTGATTAAAGTTTCTCTGAGGAATTGTATACGTATATATATATATATATTTTTTTTTTTAATTGCAGCACGTATCGCACAAAGGTGCCCGGCTATTTATCAAATCGACGGGATGACACAGCGAATCGTTGACACTTCTTCCAGGTTCTTTTCGTGATCAGTTAGTGTCAACACACGAACACCAAACTTCGTCATTAGTGGCATCAGATCTTTAACGCCTGCACGACCGTGGTTGCGGGCCGTTGTGTTCCGCGAAACGTTGTATGGTTCCTGAAACAGAAACTCGGTACGTCACACTGCACAGGCGCATACGTTCCGTGAATGCATTAACACGTACGATCCGGCAGTCCTTTCTAGAGAGTACAATAATTTTCGTGACTAATGAACACACTGTACGCGTACGTTCCGAATCGTTTGCATAATGTGCAGTATTTCAGCGCGTTATGGAAATGAATGATATTACGTAACGTTAACACGTTGACTGCCTAGGCCACACAATTCCCGAAGAACATTTCATACAGTTTGATCCTCCCTTTTTTTCATAGAACGCGGGAAACTCGCCAGCGAGGATTTATCACTGTAATAATACTTTTTAACTTTCTCGAACACCGTCGATCCCCGACTAACTTCTTCAACTAATCAGGATTTTTCTATTCAGATAATAAATCGTGTCTATTATACGCGGATCACCTGGCAAGTCGAATGTTCAACGCTTCTTTCGAATACTTGATTAGTGGACTGCGGATCTTTATGTAAAATGGGAACTTTCTTCGCCGATTGCGACAAATAGGAGCTTGACAGAAACTTTCTTTGTTTAACCATTTCTAATGACGGAAGAAGTTGTTAACAACGGAATGAAAGGCACTGCGGATAACGGTGCGATTCCAATTAGAATGCACGGACAGTCGCAAGAACAATATTCTGCGTAGCAATTAGCGATTTGACGCATCGTAACTTATTCAGCTTCATGTTTTCACGGCTACTGATTGCTAATTACGTTTCACTCGGGTATGAGTATTTGTAGCAAGTCTGATTGAATATTCGTTATACGTTTACACCGTGTTACTCGATAGGTCATGAAGGTGTTGCAATTGGCAAAACATTCGTAGACTGTAGATAAGCAGAATCTGTTGAACTTTGTTTTATCCATCACTGTGAGTGTAAAATTTAATGTCGGGAATCTGGTGGATAAATGAAAGTTCACTTTATCTTCAAGACATTAAAGGTTATTATAATAGAGTTAAAAACAGAGCAATTAGGTCTAATGATATTTTGAGTTTGTGCATAATTTCTTTTCATAAATTTTCTAACTTAATTGAATCTGAAAATAATTTCAATATCTTTTGTTATGATTTCAAAACGATTACTGCTTCAATTCCCTTTGATTTTGAATTTGGATACAATCTAAAAAAATGTGATGACCGTGATCAGAGTAAGAAGAATTTGATTGAGGATCATTCTGCTTTCGTTATATTTACTGACGGTAGTAAAATCTTCAATACAGAATTCGTCGGATCTGCTTATTTCTGCCCTGAGTTAAATTATCACTTAACTAAGAGCGTTGACTATAATGCTTCTGTGTTTACAGCGGAGTGTATTACTTTGAATGATGCTCTTGATTTAGCGATGAGCTATAATAACCAAAACTTTGTTATTTTGACAGACTCCCCTAGTGCTCTAGTAAGTCTAAAATCTCCTAAATTTAATGTTAGAACTAATAGATTCATCTTGGAAATTAAAAGGAAATTTAATCAATTTCATGTAAATTCCAATAATCACTCGATAAAATTTTTCTGGATTCCGGCTCACTCGGGAATTTGGGGCAACGTGAGGGTTGATGCCCTAGCTAAAGAAGCTACTGTTGCCAGCTCTCTGAAAATCTCTAAGATTCCATTTACTGACTTATCCGAAACTTTTAAGAAGGCTGCAATTTTAAATTCAGTTAAAACAATAAAAGATCAAGGGCTACATAATGGTAAAGCTTGTTTTCAACGATTCTATAAAGTTTTTCGTTCACCTTGGTTTGGGCATAAAAAGCTAACACGACAATGTATTGTTTCAATTAATCGATGCAGGGCGGACCATTACCATATGGCTGCTTCACTTGCTCGCATTGGCATGATCGATAATTCCAATTGTAAATGTAACCAGGAGCAGGAAACGCTTAACCATGTTCTATGGCAGTGCAATTTATATAATGATTAGAGGATCAAACTTATCCAAAACCTTACTAGAGCAGGTTTACAATTGCCATTGGACACAGGTTGTTTAATAGCTGAACCTAATATTAGTGCTTGCGTACAACTCCGCTTTAAGAATGCTCGGTTTCATACTTCGTTTTTCCACAGATTTTCATTCTATCCATACACTTAGATTGCTATATATTACCCTTGTCCGTCCCCAGTTAGAATATGCTTCAACCATATGGTCTCCGAAAAGTGTGAAATATGAAATCATGATAGAGAGGGTGCAGCATAAATTCCTCAGGTTTTGTGCATATAAGACAAACAATCCAATGTCAATATTTGATCATAATTACTCTAAAATATCAAACACAGTCAACCTTGAAACATTATCTGATCGTAGAACAGTTTCCGACCTGAGCTTTATCTTTAATTTGATAAATAATAATATATGTAGATTGTCCCGCACTCCTGAGGCAAATTAATTTCTATGTACCTGAACGTGTTTTGAGCACTAGAGCGGGATTTCAAACAATGAAATCCAAATCCTCATATGGAGAAATAAATCCTTTAAATCGCATTATTGCTAGCTCAACACACATTTTATAATAATATTGATTTTTTCAATGGCACGTTACAGGCATTCAAAACGAAATTGCGCTGTACGTTAATAGTACCTATATTTGCTTAGTTCCGCGCTGTCCATAATTATGTAAATTTTAGATTCAGACTTACGATTGAGGTTCTTTCCTGTCGTACTATATAAACTGCATACATTTGTATAAAAGGACTTCGGTCCGTTTAAAATAAATAATAATATATGATAACCTTCTTAAATACATGTGACCTACGTGCCTAAGGACTTTTGATTTTTGTATTGTAACTAATATTTTTGTTATACCATACAATATACTCTGTACTAATACTCTGTTATGTAATACTCTGTACTAAGCATTATGTTGTAATAAATCTCATATGAGATTTCCAAATTAAAAAAAAAAAGAAAATCTGGTGGATGAGTCGCAGGACACCGGTCGTTTCGAGCATCTGAGAAGTGTGGAGTTCCTTCTCGGTGGAAGCCGAAGGGTGTGGCGGTATGGTAAAATGAAAAAGGAGAAATAACGTAAAAGGGGGACACGGGTTTCGCAGGCAATCAGATTTATGGCGCATCCGCGTAAATCACGACCGCGAATCGGCCGTTAGGTCGTTGGTTGTTCGACGTTTGTTGACTCACAGTATATCCCGGCGTACACGTTATAATGATTGGCTAAACTGGCAATTACCCAGCGCTTCGAATCCGGCGAATTGTCATGCAGCCCGCGGATGCCGATGCCCGTTGTACAGCCGCAAGTCTGACTAGAATATTATACGATCCTCATAACAAAACTGTGCTCACCGCTGGTCTCTGGGCTGATCCCTGTCCCCTGACCGTCTACCCAGTCATCGCTGTACGTGGATATACTTATAGTCGCATGCGACCACGACGACCACGGGACACACGGGCGCGTGTTGCCCTAGGATGCACTCTCCTCGAAAACTTGGCTTATGCTCGTCTCTAAAGGAACGCTATCTCGGACGCGTTCGCACTCGCTAGCTCGGACGACCACGACGGGAAGAGAGCCAATACGATTGTGATTCGCCTACTAGTGGCTGACGTTATGGATTTTTCCAACAGCCAGCCCATAGGCATCCATGGGAACAAGGTGACTTCGCTGTAATATGCCGCGTTCGGGAACGCACCACTTTTCCATCATTTCCCACACTACGAAAAAAAAAAGAAATAGGAGGTTCATCTAACGTCGGACGATACTCGCGATTCGTCGGAAGCGTCAGCGATCGTTTTATCGTATTATGATCCGAGCGTTCCACGAGAGACACGTAAACATCGGACACCCGGCATCATCTGGCTTCCACGAAAGATAGCGAAACAAGGAAGTGAATCTCGCGGCCATATTCCGGTTCCCTGGCACGGCTACGGAACAACAGAACAATACGACGCGAAAACGAGGGAGAAGGAATTGCTTCCTGGATGATCTAGTCGAAACTAACCGGCAGCCAGGGATCTCTCGCGTTTTCCGGATCCCCGCTCGTAATCGAAAACGATCGGAAAAGCAAATCGCTCGCTGTAAAACGGTTCGGCTCGGACACCGGTGAGAATCGGCTCTTCTGTATTGGATCGGTTGTACGGTTACCTCGTCTCATTTAAAAACGCAATTCAGAATGCTCTTTCTGAAAAATTAACAAGTAGTTTGGCAGATTTGTCGCCAAAAGCACGTTCAGAAGAATTGTTAAGTAAAGGTACGAATGCGCCTGAGGATAGTTAATTGTAGAAAAGATCCGCTGTCCTAAGCGTTGACAAAAAATGTTGGCGATCGTAATCGATTTTGGATGATTTCGATGTTTCAGAGAGAACGTTGAGATACGACGAACAAAGTTGAGACACGACCGACGTGATAGCACAGGTTACTTGACTGTGTCATTATTTCCCGATAGCATGCCGATCGAGGTATAACGTTTACGATCATAAAAACCGTCCACCGATTCGAGTGTCGTAAAAGTCTTTATAATCGACGAGCAAAAAGCTCGGTAGACGATTCGTTCTCGCCAGGTCGAGTATTTAGCTGTTACAGGAAAGACCATTAAAGTGAAGCTGGAGCGAGAGCTACAGAATTGCTCTGACGGCAGCCTATAAAATTCAAAGGATAAATGTAGATTTCAGGGCGGCGTATCGTTTGACCCTCTCCGTTCTTTGGCTTTGAGACCTGTGTTCCGTCTACAAAATATTACGTTAGAACTGCAACGTGCACTTAACCGTGAAGAACAGTATCTACCCGCCGCCTTTGCTTTCCTTCAAACGTATGGCCGCTGTCGACATTTCGCACGTACTCGAATGCCTACTTCGAAATGCAACAATTATTGTAATCTCGAGACACACATTCCTCGAATTGTTTGACGAAAGCGTAACACGCACCGCTTGTATTTCTCTGATAAAATATCCCGGCTACTCTGGCAGCCACCTGTTTCATTCGAAAATGTTGGAACTTCTTGAAACGTATCAGGTCGAGTAGAATTATATAAACGTACTGGATAGAACAAACGTTGATATTTTCGCGAGTCGGATCCGAATTTCGGCGGGGTCCGGCAACAAAGCTGGCGGCGCGAACGAAAATCCGGAGAGAGGAGCAACAATCCGAAATAACCGGGAGTAATAATAACGCTCTACGGTATTCTCTGTATTAGGGATAATTGGAGGATGAACCGCAAACGGCAGCGAGGGTATCTCGCGCGATAAAACTTCGGAACGGGGCGAAGCGTCGGGCAGGGAAGGCAGACGGAGAAGGAAAAACGCGAATTCCACGGTGGTGGCGCGTCCGGGTGCAACGAGTGGAACTTTGAAAGCGAGTTGTACAATAAGATCCTCCAGAAAGAGGGAGATAGGCGGCGCAGATAGAAAAGATAGAGAGAGCTCGGCAGGCACCGGGGTCCAAACTACAAAGCCTTCAACCACCAGCCACAAAACTACCATGCGAAACGGCGACGGGTAGAAAAGGAGGATCGAGAAATAGGAGGACGAAGGAGATGAAGTACGGGGGATCCTGGGTGCGTAGGCAAGGAGCACCGTCGAGGCATTATCCACTTACAGGGAATTATCCTCTTTCTAGTGGGCTCTACCGGAGGTGAGGTGCGCAGCTAGCACTCTTCCACCGATGCCCCCCATCTTTCTTCCTCCCCCTTCGGTTCCCCGCTTTATTCGGCAGCCGGAAAAATCGTGCCGCGGAATAGCCGTTGCCATTGTCTACCAGAGAAACAGAGAGAAGATCCAGAAACGTTTCAACAAAGGACGAAAGGGCAAGACTCTCCGGGGTAAACCGCGGGGCAGTTCATTTGAGTGTTAATCGCTAGCCATTGGGCATAACGCCGAACAGGTAATACGCGAACGAGAACAACAGGCGTGGGTTCTTTCGAGCCCTCCCACCCCTCTCCTCCTACTGTTGCCATCGCGTTTGTTGGTTCCGTTCTCAAACCCTCTAATTTCTTCTTGTCGTGTTCTCCTGCTCGCTCCTCCAACTATTTGCCGTGTAAGACTCGCCACCAACCGGTCACCTCTCTCGCCTTTGCTTTGTTGGAGCAAGCACACCACTTCGCGGCATTAACTCGAGCCCGAGAAACCACCACGGCCACTGTAACTCAAACAAACGGAAAATTCGAGCTGCCCTTGCGACCGGTAATCGCTCGCAATTCGACGAAATTGCAAGGTCTACTCGAACGAGCCTCCGTTGTTGTTTCGAATACGCTCTTCTCTGTAGCCCTCCACCCGTTTTCACGTTATTCGTAATCGCGCCCGCTCCGATTTATTGCGTTCGGTCTCGAACGCGCCGATTTCGCCAAGATCGGTCTCCTAACGAAACGATCGGTGTTTGCTGCCCGGCAGACTGTCTGACGGCCATTACACGGTAGTTGGACTCGAGCAGACGCGTTTCATTTTTCTCGGCGCGCAAGCCCGCCGAGTGCAGCTAATGTCGATTCGGTGTCTTTTCTTTCGACGAACAAATGAAACGTTTGGTAAGACGCGCGGAGCGCGGCTCTGCGCAGCGCTGCGACTGATTTACATACATATAGATGCGCACAAATGGATATTGTTTATGACTGCCGTTAAATTAACGCGAGCTCAGCGCGCATTTACGGCGCGGAAACTTTACCAGCCAGTGCGACGACGCAGCTTAAAAGAGGTCATCGGAAGAACTCGAAGTAATTAGACACACTTAGCATTTTGAGGGTACGCGGACTACGGAGCACGTTGTAAAACAAAATTCTTTCATCCGTATTCGGAAAACATTGTGCGCGTTCTATAGACTGACCACTGCCGACAGAAATTCTCTACAATTTCATCGTCATCATAAATAGCCCAATTAATTAAAATCCATTTCACACAGGTTCACTTACCGTAAAATCAAATTTATAGTCTACTTTCCGGCATCGTGCAACGAAGTTTCACCGTAACAACAAGAATCGGTGATAACCGTGTGAAATCAATCGATAAATTATACGACGTCTTTTGCGGATCCAATCGGTGTTTATTAGTGCTTTATAGTTGTGCTTCGTCATCGTAATTAGCGAAACTACGTGTCTCGTAAGATGTTGATCTGGATCGTCATTGGGTCGGTACCCGGGGACCGTTGATTCGGTAACGTGCTGCACGATGCAGAACGCGGGAACGTGACACGAATTTTCAACGGTTTATCCTTGATAGATAACGGAGTCGATTGGGACCGAATTCGAGGCGACCGTATCGGGAGCTCGTCGCGAGAGGACACGGATAATTCTTCCAGGTCGGACAGGTATACGCGCAATCGTGGGCACGGACAATCTCCCGTGGTATACCGTCACGGCGTGGGAGTTAAAATCCACGCACGCATAAATTATTCCCCGTGTACGTACGATCGAAGGTGCGTCTCGTCGGTCCTGTGGCAACGGGCACACACATACACACACACACACACAGGGTCTCGGGGGACTCGGGCCGAAACGCGCGATAGGTTAAACAGTTCACGTAGCTGGCTGGTAATTATGGATGCGTTTAAGCCGCGGCAGTTTAGGAAACTAAATAAAATAATATACGTGAGCCGGGGTTTTTATTGCCGGATTAAGGGTGCCGCTGCGTGTCACGGACTTATCCGCCCGCTCGATCTCGAGTCTTCGAGACTGAACAGAAACTGTGAGAGGCGGCCACATAATTCTGTCGGAAGTGGTCATCGCCTCCCGACATGCTTTGCATCACAGAATATTTAATAAAGGACTGTGTGATAAACAGGTTCGAGCGAAATCACGCTCGACATGATTTAAATCGTAGTTTACCTACACCGGTGTTTGGTTATATTATTTCTCTTACTTGTAACTGCTTGAAATTTTGGTAAATGTGTGCAGGATCCGAAGGACAATAGTCGAAACGGAGGTTACGGTGCTAGCGTTGCCAGTCACTGGCAATTTATCGCGATGAACCCCCCCCCCTGGCCCACCCCATTCTTTCGTTCCATCTTTTCTCTTTTCAGTAGTTGTCGAGTGTCGGTGCCCCGGTATTGCAAAAGGAGCTGCGAGAACGCCGCGACCGCAGCCATGGCGGTTATTATAAAACAAAAGACGATGCTTGATGCCGATAATAAAGAAGAGGTACGCGCGTCGAGCAGAGCAACAACGACGAGAAGTGGAGAGGACTTGGTAGGAGGATGTTGGCGGTCGAAAGAGGGCAGAGGAGGGAAAGGATGAAAGAAAAGCGATATTCTCGAAGGTAGCGGGCGCGAAGGATGTGGTTCCACGCACTGCGATCGACTTAATTCGCGCGCTCCCGACTCTTTTTCCTTCCAGTGGTCTCTCTTCCCCTCCAGTTAGGTTGGATGTCCTCCTCCGGCTTCCATCTCCCCTCCCCCTCCCCCTCGTGGCTTTCTTATTTAGTACTCCTCGCCTCTCTTTCTCACTCTGGCCTCGACCACCTCTCTCTTTCTCTCTTCTACTCCTCCATCACTGCTGGCAGTCCGCTTACCGCCAATCATCATTTTCAATTCTCCGTGGTGGAGCGCCTTCGCCGTCTCCTATCTTCTTCCCCTTCTTCTGCTCGTGCCCCGGTGTACCTCTTCTCGTTCTCTCTTCTTCTTCTTCTTCTTCTTCTTCTTCTTCTCCTCCTCCACCACCTCCTCCTCCTCCTCTGTTTCTTCTTCCTCTTCCCCTGAATACATCGCCGCCTGTAAAAAACTTGGGAATATTATTCCGGGAGATCGAGGAATGGACGGACGCAGCCCGGGGGAGGCACAACCTTCGCGTCCTGCAGTCTGCGTGCTACGATTCGATGCTGAGACAACACGTTTCACCATTTTGCTATCTACGTTCTCCTCGGCTAGGATGAACGCGAACCCGTTCATTCGGCTAGCCGAACTGCCGGGCTGGTTGCCAGATTCGGTGCCTTACGATTTCCGGCTGGAACAGGTCGCCGAGATTTCATTGATTTCGGTATTTCCAACGGACAAGTGCTTTCTTCTTGATTGTACCTTCTTAATCAGCTTAATGGCCGAGTAACTCAACGCGGGCCAGCCTGAACGAACGCTCCACTGGATCTGATAACTTTCTCACACGTCTCTGCTTGCGGGTAACAAGACTAAATAGCCTTCAGGTGTAAACGGGAGTATTAGATTTTTATTTATTTATGGATAAATAGACATTCTGCTCAACTTGACTGAAAATATGGAAAATATATTCTTGTAGGCGAAACTATCTCAATCAGCTATTGGTAAAATTTTTGCGGTGATATTTCTGAATTTGCGGAAACAAAATACCATTTCTACTTCAACGAGCAAATTATTCCCAGAAATCCGAGATTAAGGGATGCACACCTCGAGCTCGAGATTCTCACACTTCGAGGAGGCGGTTCCCCGGTGGTATGGTGTGGCTCGCGGTGATTTCTTTTCAAGATTGGTTCTTTATGCCCGATTCACACTCGCACGGAAACACAAAGTCACCATCATCGAAAAGGCGATTGGTAGGTCTCGAGGATGGTGTTCGTTAATATTCTCGTTCATCTGATTGTTTTTTTATTTTTACGTTTTTGCCCTCGCGTTTCCTTTTTTCCGTGCCCATGAAGCCCCTGACCCCCTCTCCACCCTGCCCCCCCCCTCTATAAGTTGGTACAGACTGTTAAGAGTAAGGTGCTCCGACCGTTGCGGACTGGTCGCTCGGATGGTTCGATGGTTCACCGGTTGGTTGAACGACCTAGCCCGGATCCGCCGGCGCGTCCATACCGATCGCCTCCTTCTGTCTCCTTCTCCTTTCTGACTGGGCTCTCATGCCCATAAATACGTCCCGCGTACATATATCTGTCTCTTTTCGATACATTTTAACGCGGCAGGGTCGTACTTCCAGTCGGGCACACGCGGGGCGCCCACCTTTCAAACCGCGGACCCGTCTCGTTGATGGCTGGATAACTGTGGACTGTGGACGCGACTTGCCGAGTCTGGTTCCTCGGTAATCCCTTACCGAATACGGAACTCGAATCGCGATCGAGAGCGGTTGCTCGTACAAATTTTATTTTCACCTAATAATGTTTATCAAATTATTGTAGGTATTTATACTGTGCCTGGTACCTCTGTTAACGAAGTTTCATACTAAATGTATTCATGCTCGAATTTAGCTAAATATTGAGGTTTCAGAAGATACCTTTATTTTAACGCTGCCATTATACTGCGAATATTATTTTGTATGTGATTAAATATTTAATTATCGTAATTTTTGTTGGTATAATGGATTACTGATGTTGCCACAGTTTTTTTTATTTCTAATCGCAACGTGATGATAAAAGTGTCTAACATTTTAATAATAACGATTCGTGAGGTACTGCAACTTTTAATTTGTGTGTAGTACTCCGAAAGCATAAATTCAGAGAAAACATATTGTAAATAGCAGTAAATAAGTACGTTTTAAAGAAAACACCACCGCAATTTTGGAATTGTTTGATGGAAATTACCGGAAATAATAAAAGGAACATAAATAGTTGAACCGTCAGAAAAAAAATGGCATAAAATCATCACGAATTTATGGAACCAGCGAATGGCATGGAGATTCACCTGAATACGTTTCCCTTCCGCGAACAGCCCTTTCAAAGCATCCAGCGATGAAAGCTAGTTCGTTAATTATGCTTGTGTCATGCAAAATACTATTTATCACGGCGCAAGCCTTCGAGTACACCGTTGAAAAGGCTCAAAAGTTGAGTGGAACAGTAAAATAACGGAATGAACGATCAGTAGAAAGAGCGAGCCCGTGCTATTAATGACTATAGGCATCGAAGAAAAGGCTTTATAGAAACTATTGTACGATCGTCATACCAAGTCACCCTTGCCGACTCGTACGACCCTTTGTCTCTTGACTGGCACGTACCTTATAGCGCGAAAAGCTCAAGCACCGAGTGTTTCAGATGAAGGGCAAGCCTCTCCTCGATGGCTAACAATACCGCTAACAAGATCAAAACATTATTGTCTCGCTTTCTTCCGGGATTGCATGCTCACTAAATAGTCGACGCCAGAGAATAACAGGTGTCACTCGCTGTTTCTCCTACGGCATTGTATCATAATTACGTACACGAGCTGTTCCGATCATCTTGCAATTCTTTTGAAATATTCCGATCTGATTTCTGAAAATTTCAGGACAGTTCGTGAAAGGAATGACGAGCACGTCGTCGTACAGAGATGCGATCGCGATTTGAATGTCGGCCGAGAGTATGTAGAGTATTTTTTAACGACGAGTTCAGCCACGCCGTCGCAATACGATGGAAACCATCCCGAAATCGATTGCTCGTTCTTGCCAGCTTAGTCGTTCAATTCTTCATGCCTATTTGGTCCTCCTCCCATCCCTAACGGAACGATTGTCCTCCACAATGGCTCATTTGTTTCTAGATCACGACTTATAAACCACCATCGTCATCGTCGTACGAAACGGCAGCTGCATCAGGCCAACTTGCCGGGCTTTATAACAGACAATAATGATCACGAATCGGTCCCCGTCTTATTTCATCGCGAGGTCCTTCTCTCCTGCCTTTCCTCCGGCTGTGTTCCGGCAGGGACAGATTTACAAGAAACAGCGTTTCCGGTGTTCGGTGTTCACTTTGCATGATCGGCTGGCGACGCGTGAACAATCGACGGGGCCCATGGATCTTGAAATGTCTCCGATCCATTCCCATTACTCGCGGTTACGACTCGCAATTATTATCGCGATGGCACCGATCTTCATCAACCTCAACGACTGCCCACTACGTTCCTGACGTAATTCCGCCACCGTCTCTCTTCTCGTCTTTCGTCCGTCACGAGATATAAGATCCAAGTGTAGGTATTCCTGCCTTCTTTCTTCAGCGTCGGCCGCGTCGGCCGAGTCCTTCCTTTTCGCTTCCTCTCCCTCTCTCTTTGTCTCGCTGTTTTCTCTCTTCCTTCCCCTCTCCCTCGGTCTCTCGCTGATTGTATAATTGGGAGGCAACAACGAGCTACGTGCGTCACTCCGATGATTTAGCCTCCCCCTCGGCGTCTCTTCACCCTCGGCCAGCGGGCCCTCGGTCAATCACGTCGTAATTACTTTTAATGCTGGACGACTCGGCTGACACAATATCTAACCCGACGACGAATCGTTTCTCTCTTTCTTTCTCTTTCCTTATTTCTCTTTCTCTACCGCTGTCCCCACCTCTCTCTCTCTCTCTCTCTCTCTCTCTCTCTCTCTCTCTCTCTCTCTCTCTCTCTTTCTCTCTCCCTCTCTCTCCTCTCCCGCTCCCCGCAAGCCCCCTTCGTTACGTTATGGCCTATCTGCTTGTTCGCAGCATACTTCGCACGACCGGATTAATTGGTAATAGAGAGTGCGACGAAGACCATGCCGGGCAAATATTGCGATTAATATTGATAGGGCCACTTTGCTGGTGCCATGACTGCGCGCAAACATTGCGCGAACGAGAGAGGTAAATGGGGATAGAGCGGTGATGGAGGGTGGAGTCTGTCGGAATCATCGGAAGGTGATGAGAGAGTTTCTGAACCAGAGACCATTCGGCAATTACGGGTTTGGTCTGTTGGGGTTTTCAAACACACTGATCCCGTACCTTGGTTCTCTTTGCTCCTGTTTTCTTGCACGTTCGTATATCCTCGTACACTTCTCGATAATAGTTCGCGCGAAAGATTCTCGGTTAATATCTGTCCGGTTCTGTTTTAAACGGGAAAATTTCAGCAACATTAATTCAGTCTAGCGTTGTTTTATTGTTCGCGTATGCGAACCACGGCGACGCGTTGCTTTCTACGCGACACATTACACGAGAGCAGCATCACAGCGAGTCGTTACAACAAAATTGTATGTAAACATTGGTCGTTATCTCTAATACACCAATTGAGCCTGCAATTTTCTGGTATCGTCGTAAAGCGAAATAATTGTATGGTACACAATAATTCCCTGTTGTTTATTCGACGAATTGGAATAACAGTCGCGGCATGATTATCATAAAAATGAGGATTCCTCATTAGGTGTGCCCAGGGAAATCGTGGAACACGGTAAATGCAAAAAGGAGTCGCCGTAAGTACTGAAAAAGCGAATCACCGTCGATGTCTCATCGCGTTTATTGGGATTATAAAGCGTGCAGAGGAAGGAGGACAGGAAGGAGAGATTTGTTTGAATTATTCAAATTAGATACGAAATTGAATGCGTGCTCTGCTCGTGTGCAGGTAATGACGGCACTTGCATATAAATGGTAATTATTGTCATTATTCTGCCCCAGTCGTTGTGTCGTCTCTCTCTCTCTCTCTCTCTCTCTCTCTCTCTCTCTCTCTCTCTCTCTCTGTCTGTCTCTCTCTCTTTCTCTCTCTCTCTCTCCTCGCCTCTCCTCTCCACGACCGCCTCGCCCCTACTCTCTCTTTCTCCGTTGTTCCTCTCTCTTTCCGTTTCTATAACCGTGCTCGCCATAATGTCGTGTGTTCCCATACACTAGTTGAGATAATTATCAAAATTGTTTTATTGTTGGTATAATTACGGGGGACATGCCATGGTTCCCCCTCCCATTCGGTCTGGCTCCACTCGTCTCCCCCGAACTAGCGAATATCTTCCTCCTTCATCCACCTAGAAACCACCACCTATCCGTCCACGTTACAGCCCTTCTCTGTTTACATCTTACCACCCTTCGTTCGCGCAAACCATAACGTCAGCCGCTCGCCAATCATTCGCTTTTTCAAATTGCTTCGCGGAAAATCGGTCATACCTTCCAACAGAACCGTAATTACCAGATCGCAAATTTTTACGCATTTCCGGCATGTGCAGATCCGAAACACACGGACACGTGTGGGTTAACCCTTAGTTGCACGACTTGCCTGTCTTCAATAATTTTCTGAAAGGAAAAGAAAATTTACGTTGACTACATGTCTACGTTTTCTTTAACACTAAACGTACCACGATCAACCAGTCGAAACGACTGGTTCCAGATTTTGTATTTTACAATTATCGAAAGAAACCAATGATTTCTTACGAAATCAAATAAAATCAATCTTGTCATTTTTATAGGGGAACATGTACCAGATAGTTTCCAGACTCGCCAGCTTTTCGTGTCCATTCTGAAATAGCTATAATAAAAGAATGACATTTTATTTCGATTTGAAAGAAAGAAATCACAATGCTCAATAGATTGAAAAAGTGTTTGGATTAATAAAAAGATTTAAAAAAGTTACTTTCATTCAATTTTCAAGAGACAAAAGCAGTGTACATTCTCGGCTTAACAAGGTACGTACAATAAAATGGTAAACGAACATCGAATCGAGTCCTTGTGCATCGACTTCGGTATCCCTTTCAACAGTCACCCTCGGAATCGTTTTGAAAGCGCAGGCACGAGAGGGTTAATCGGCACGCGTGACCTTGACGGAACAAAGCGAGAGTGTCGATGGTCGTGGGCCCCTTCGAAATTAATAATGAAGTCGACTGATCGGTCAACGTTCTTCTCGAGCATGGTTTTAATAGCCGTGAGTGGAAAAAGGAGGCGGAAGGAGACGGAAAAGGAAACGAAACGTATTGTCATCGCGAACGCGTCTTTCTTCTCTCGATTACTTACCTCTCCTTTCTTCTTCCCTCGTTCAACTGTCCCAGCGACATGATAACCGCTGGAGAGCAAGCTCTCTGGCGAGAAGGACAAAATCATAATAAAGCCAATAATTAAGCTACAATACATACACACATATATATATTTATGCGTGTTAGTGTGTGTGCGCGTGTGTGTGTATATATATGGGGTAGAAAAGAAACCGGAGTGGCTCTTCTTCTCATTGTTCGGCTCGGTTGAAAAGAAATGGAAGCAGCATGAGAGAAGAGGTCTTTGGCGCGACTACGAGGCCCCGCAGGGAAACAATAACGTCGGTAAGGATCGCACAATACCGGAATTATTAACTTTCCACCGAATTAAAACCGTCTATCACATTGCTGGATCTTTTCTCTACTGATCACCCGGGCTTCCCTCGTACCACACTTTTCTTTTTCTTTCGTTATCGTCCGCCACCCCTCGCCCACTCTCTTCTCTGCTTTGTTCATTTCCTTCATTTACCAAGACCCGCAACGCTCGCCCGTAAATCTAATAGGACTTATGAACAACAATATCGTACATACGCTTTCTTCCTTATAATTCGAAATGATTTCGAGAGACCCGGGAACAATGAATTATTCAGAACCGTCGGGTTCCTTGCAAACTAATAAATGGGCGGAGGGTATTTATGCGAATTCAGGTTTTCGAAAAGATTCTGATCGGAACAGGAATTAAAGAGAAGCTTATCACATTAAGAAATATTCTTGTTAGGCGAATATTTGCCCTCTAATTTTTAATTATTCATTTAATTGTCTGTGGATTAAACTCTTTCGTGAGAAGGTTTTTCATCGTCTCAGCCCATGTTTGCAATATCGGTAACGAATAATTAAGTTCATAATATGAAGCAGATCAACAAGTCGTTAAAAAGACATTAAACACCTGACGATTACCAGTTGCCGAAGATTTCTCGGAAAGTTTCATCAGCCTATTGATTGACACGCTGGTAGATACAGTCATTCGATCTTTTGATGCAGAAGCTACGTACACTGCTGTTACTAATTTGAATAGGTTGCAAACAATATATCAGTAATATTAAGTATCAATGTATTGGTAACATTGTCTGAAACGGGCAAGTTTTATTTCTGCAACAGCCAGTCTATCGGATCCACGGTTCGACTCCAATCACGCATCCCGATTTGTCATTAATTTGCTCTGGAGGTATCCGGCCGAACAGAAAGAAAGCTTGTCATAGAGCGAGCTGGTTTGGCCGATTGTAGAATCGTCTCACGTTCGATCGTTCCTCGGCAGCATCGCTAGACCGGACGCATCGGGATCGATCGTCAGATCTAATCGGGTATGATCGATCTGCTTGATAAGGTCATTCTAGTTACGCGATTCTGCATCGGTCTGGTCAAAGGCTATTGAGGGGGGGTTGGACAGAGGGTACGCGCAATTACCGTGAGCTGGAAAGTGATAAGAAGAGGAAGAAACACAGAGCGAGGTTATCGAGGCGTTAAGGCGTTAAAACGATCCTGCCCCTCTGTCCCTCCATCAGCTTGGCGTTGAACGCACCGCACACTTTCTCTTGTTGAGGGAAACGCGTCGGGAAAAGGCGAGAGGCGGAATCGCGTTAAGACGGAAAGTCAACGGGAAAGGCGAAGACGTCGGGTTGAAGGGGGCTTCGGGGATGAAGGAGGGCATGGAGGGACGGGGGAGGACGACGATGACAAAAAGCGATCGTTTCCCAGCAGAAGGAAGACGGAATGACAAGTTGAGCGTGGTGTTCGGGACAGGGGCCGAAGGAGAGAGAGACAAGGCTGGTGTAAAAAGGAGGTATGACTCAGCCCCCCTCGTTCGCGGTCGACGAGGACACAAAGTGGACACAGCAAAGGTGGTAAGAGGGATCGAGAGAAGAAAAGGTGGCAAAAGGAGGAAACAAAAGGCGATCGCGTATGAGCGGCAATTAGCCCCTCTAATGGCGCGCGAAACAAAACAAAAGAGTCGAGCGTTGAGCTCAAACACAATAAAGCCACGGTACGCGAGGACAGAAGAAAAAGACGAGGAGGTGGAGGAGAAATAAAGAACCACGGGAACAATGGCGAGCGCGGGCTACCGCGCCGTGCTGTTGCTGTTGCTGTACCCGTCTCCTTCTTCTATCCTTTCTTTATTTCACTCGCCTTTACGCTTTTTATTCCAAGGTGACAACGCCTACTGCTCGTTTCCGATCGGCTCGAGAGGGTTTCGCTTAGCTAAATTAAAAGCGGCTAATGAACCGCTGACACACGATGGTCCCGCCTTACCCTGGGACTCGCTGGGCCCTTTCCATTGACATTGTTTAGCATCGGCGAACTAAAACACTCTAGGATAACCTGGACACCCAGCAACATGCAGTAAGTTCTTTACCATAGGCGCGCTCTGGATTGCCACTGCGGGCAATGCTTCGGGGCATATGACGACAGAAGACACTTTCGTAGATGACAGCATCTTGCAATTCCAAAACACGATCATAGCGCGCAGTTTTATTAAGGCTTCGCCAAGAGTGTGCACGGAATACCTAATCGCATCTTAGGCTAATCCAGACTCTGTATCTTTTACAATTTCTGCGTCACAATATTCGAAATAAATTTTTTCTTCCTAGTTTGAATATAATATCGTGGCAAGTAATAATTTTTAGTGGCGCCTCAGAGTCGCCATTCGAGTGCTAAGGGTTAATAGTTGCAGACGATGTTCCCAAGTTCTACTGTTATAGGATCTGACTATATCTCACGGAATTGTAGACTAGGAAGCTATACATATTGTGGCCATAATGTGACAATCAACATAATATTAAATTCGTTTTATCCAGACGATATTCGACTTTCAGCAATTTAAGATAAGCAAAACTATACCTTGAACGCCATGGAATTTCATGAAACACTTTTAAAAATGTCGAAGACTGGAAAACTTCGTTTCATTCTACCGCGGCGGTCGACATCAACGAGCATTATATGCCGGACTAAATAAACAGAAGCATGAATGTAAAATGATTTATTCATGTATCCGTAAAGTCGACATTACTTGTCCATCAACCCGATGCATATTAGCAACGATAGGAAATGGTTTCTAGGGCAAGGAGCGGTCGGTGAGTTTGTCATTAAATTCCATGTCTAATGGCGTGGTTCGTCCACGTTGCCACTGATTAGACATTCCTTCTGCTCCAATTCTTAAGGTACACTTTGCCTCCCCGTTGCACCAGCAATCCTTCGTTCGTAACGCAAGAATGTTGGAAGTAATTATTCGCGTACCTGCGCCCCCCCAATTACACACGTATCCCGTACCCGCCGCGCAGACCGATGCCTAATTGAACTGTACGTTTACCTCGTCATTACCGAGTCGATTATGTCTACTTTCCATGCTGGGTAGACCGGTACTTTATTGTGTTTCTCCGCGACATGTTTGGTTACCCGGCCAGTTCGTAAGTTCACGGCATAACGGATTATATTATCTCTGTCCGGAGCCCTGAAGAATTCACCGTCTCTGCCTCATAAGGTCACTGGTACGACCCATAAAACGTTACGTCTATGATGTAGTACACGCTTTCGTGGAGCACATCCGCTCAAATAATAAAAACAGTATATATCGAGTCTACTCCTGGCCTCGAGCACGTGTCTCCTTACAAATGTTCCTCGCCGCGGGTAAGCACCAAATGATCGATCCCGCGTTATGTCGCGTTTTCATTCCCGTTGCGTCACCCAACCGATTCATTTACATAACGAAATTTAACATCCGCAAATTGAATTTTTTTATTTCGAACAACTGCCGACAGTTATCACCGAACACTCTTCGGATTTTAATATTCCAGATTTTCGCCGACACCTTGCGTGAAGTAACCGCGTCCACGCATCGCATTCGAACGATATCAATTTACGACTCACCGCGGAGAATGTTAATTGTACGTTTCCACCGACTCGTAAATCAGTCATGTTAAGTTTTATTTACAGAACAACCCGTCGACGAATTGAGTTATAACGGTCTCGTGGTTATCAATGAAATGAATCCTGCATCTGGTCACAGTGTACACTTCTCGACTCGAATCATTCTCTCTCTCCGTACCGATTTTTTCCGATTTTTTCATCCCGACCGTGAGTTGTACGACACATATGTAGGCGATATCGGTCGCAATGCACAGAAGGAGAGAGAGAAAAAAAAAGGAAAAGAACGGAACACCCAGCGAGCCGTTGGCAGGGAGCAGCTGACGCCTCGAGTTCTTTAATTAAAACTGACCGCCTGCTTTTCCTCCTCGACCAAGCAATAACGAGATTTATTTCATAATACCTCCGAACTCGTTCACCACGTGGACGAGCCTCTGCAATTTCTCGCGAGACACTTCTTCCTTCCTTCTTTCCTTCCTTCCTTCTTCGAGAAACTAAACTACACTTTGTGCCACCAATTATACACTCGAACAGCCCTCATCAAGTATACCCGCCCCACTTTGCAACATACGTATTCCCTTATTAATAAATTTCCTCAGTGTAAATTTATCCAGTGCTATAATCAATTCAACTTGTACTTGCTTTAATTGTCTGTCTGCATTAGCGATTTCATGCAGTGTAGCAACAACTACATGAAATACCAGTAGACAATCCTTTATTTGGTGCACCGAGATTCACTTAATCTTCAGCAATATTTAAGTAACATTCGAGTTCTCCATTTACATTCGAGCATTATTGATTTGCAACAGAATGCATGCACAAACATTTCATCTGGATGTATGGCCGAGCGATGGGTGGGTGATATGCTTTAATCAGAATTCAATTATACCGACGATTATTATTCTTGTATTTCTGACTGACTATTAAGGTTTAATGTTGCTTGCAATCATTATTTTACGATGGAAGACTAATTAAAGGTACACAATACGTGTATGAAAATATCGAGAGTGGTAGATCGATGTTGAGATTAATTTGTATTCTCCCTGACAAAAGATGTCAGGTAGGAGGTCCGAGGCAAACGGATTCTAAAGAGGAGGCGTGAGAGTTTCGAGTGTTGCGAGGCGAGCTGGCAGCCAATTAGGGAAACCTCGTGAGATATGTAGAAAATATTGATTTGTATAGTCGCGCGTGCCCGTGGCCAGCACCGCGTTACAACAGCTCTGTAGCTCGTCGCGAGCGTCGCGACGCGGAAATCAGCGGCACTATTTGCTAGCTGCGCGAGAAGCCAAACACCTTCGCCTTCGCGTGTGTCTTACAACATTCTCGCTACAATGTAGAACGTTGCAAACTTCTTTCGTTAATGAAGAACAAGCTCGTAAGCCTCTACTCGGCGATAATAAAGCTTCCCTGTAAACAAGTAAGCAGAAACAATTGGCTCAGCGTGTGGCGCTCCGATTTCGCGCAACATGCCATAGTTTACGATCTCTCTGCGAATCCGGGAAAATTAATGTACCAAATGAAGAGACAAATAGAAATAAAAAGTCTACGTTTTCATTTCGACTACTTAACTTCTTCTCGTGCGAAAAAATATTCGGAATATTCCAAGGACTCTCACCTGTGAACGGTCACAAAATTAACGGAACCATAAATTACCCCAACACGTTGATTGTCTGGTAGCCATGTATCAAGTTATCACAATATTAAAACCTATCTTTTAAAGAAGAAGAGATAAATCAAGATTTGCTGTGATTTATTGTTTCAGCCAGACTTTCAGATTTCCATGACGAGACGATTTTTATTGCGATTCTTATTCAATAGCATTTTGAAACAGAGATTCATTTTTCGACTAGTTTTTGGTGACGGAGAATCGTTCCCGATCTCGGCTGCACCGCCAGTTACCGATCACCCTATGCGATTGAATAAAATAAGAGGGGCGTCTGTACGATGATGGTAACTTTCACCGAGAACGCGATTTTCTTTCAATTGCTTTACCGTCCGGAATCCCGCGAAATCTGTTTACCGGTTCCGGTTTACCTGCGAGGAGATGTCGTGCCCGAGCCTTTTATTCGTTTCTTTTTTTTTTCTTTCTCGTTCGCGCAGAGGCCGGCCAAGGAATCGATGATAGTGGGGAGGAAGCACAATAAATTTTATTACGCTTAAAGCGTATCTCGTAAAATAATGATAGCACGGTACAGAGACTGCGTTCACGTTCACGCGAATGCGCCATTTATCGACACTTGCACCAGAGATTATCTCGACTCCATGGTACATGGGTGATGGCGTTGGTCAATTATCGTCGCCGCGCAGGAAATTTAATTGATCGTTATAAATGATCAAATTGCAGAGGAGGTGGAACTCGCCTGCTGCACTGTATGCTGTTTTCCTTTTTTTTTTCCTTCTCGTCTCTTCTACACGTCGCGTAGTATGAAAGTAATTTGAACTGAGGCACTTAGGGTATTAACGTTAATAGAACCACCGGAGTGTGCAGGATCGGCAGAAATATTGAAAAATTTACTTCTCGCGTGGTCGAACAGGTGTACGGCAGATAGCAATCCGGGAGAAATATTTCAGTGTTTTTGTATATACGTTGCATAATCGGTTTGCCGTCAGCGTTTATAATTGCACAGTAGATGCTACTCTAAAGTATTGACAAGATATTTGCAAAATGAATACTCGTAACAATTGCATCAAATTGCATTCATTGTTGAAAAACATATGTGTTTTGAGTGTTCCAGCGCATTTTACAGTAGAAATAATAATACAACTCATCGACCTTTTCCTATAAAATAGCCTAAGCCAGGTGAGGACATAGGATTTTTCCGATTCCCCAGCGAGCCTAGAATTCCTCTTTCTTGCGGCGAATTATAACCGATAAAGTAGCTCCGATGAGCGCAATTACGAAAGCGATCATAAGGCAGGGGTTTTATTAATCCTGCTGACCATTCGGCTCCGGCGCAAAGTGCTTGAAAAACGAACGCGAGCGCAACCGGAACGCGCGCGCGCGCGCGTCTACAGTCAAAACAAAAATCGTCACCGCAGTCCAGTCCGTGGACGTCAATAACGAAACACGGTTGAGCTGATATCTACTAATACGCTGGTCAACGCACTCGTTATCCTTGTTCGCGAATTTGCATATTCATAGTGTTCGCGCGCGCTGCGGTATGTCGTAAGAATGCAGAAAACCAAGCAACTCGGTTGACTGGGTTGCTTTCTGCGTTACGACCCCAGGTTCCCGGGTTCGAAGGATCGTAAAAGCATTTCGCTCTTCCCGGTTATGGTCGCGCGTTCCATACGCACGGGATTTTTCGGTTCTCTCGGCGTGACGCAAACGGGTTCGCCTCCTCTGAAAACGCGTTGCAAACATTCGGTCCGGCTGCAATCCTTCGACGTCTGTTGAAAATGAGATCACGCCGAGCGCTCGACGCATTGTTGCCGAAGATCGTCCGGGTGCCAAGCATCGATCCCGAGTACGATCTAATTAAATGCGAACCGAGGAACGCGACCGACCACTCTCCGGAGCATTCTGCGTCCCTGTAATTTAGATCTTTGATTTACGTCGCGTGGGATTTTTACACGACACTTCGGTGTCCTTAACGATGCCCCGAACAACTTCGGATAACATTGCGGGACAAAGTTCCCCGACGAGGTCGTAACTTCGGCTGCGGTATTGTCATACAAGATAAAGGAATGAGCAGCAACTTTCCGAGGCGACGTCGGCCAATCGAACTTTCTCTACACCGTGATCAGTTTTATTCCCAGAAAACATATCGGCACCGGGCGGCGGACTCGTTGTATCCGATTCCGTAACACTTGACGCCGCCGGGAGATTGGTCGCCGGATTCGAGCACGAGGGACGCGCGAACGACAATTATCTGTGGGAGAAATTGCTTTTTTTTTCGAGATTCGGTCAAGCCAATTTGCGAGAAACTGATTAATCCATTGGTCTATTAATTTCTTCGCAGTTGCGTAATAAGTT